>OY740716.1:189905938-194980167 GCA_963513945.1 Hydrotaea diabolus | reverse complement strand
CTTTTGTGATAAAACCATGATCAATGACACTTAATTGCAGGCAGATTCTGCATTCACAAGAACCAGTCAACAGTGGAGTATTTCACCGAATAAAGTAAACTCAATAAAAATCCCTCGCACAGCCTTCTGATTTTGCATAGGTTTGCATAGCTAAAAAAATGCTCTTGTTGTTATTTTTATATGGAACAACTACCATACATTGTGTTTTTTTTTTGTTATGTATCGTTGATCTATAGAAACTGTTAATCTTTGTTTATAGTTACAACCATAGTATTGTTTCTTGAATTTAATTTTGATAATAGTATGATTAACGCAATTTTAATGTTGTTGAAATGTAACAAAAGTAGTATTGCCAAATTTAAAAATAAAAATGTGGTTGTAGCTATAATATAAGTTTGATGTTACCAATAATATGAATACGGCAATCATACTGTATAATTGTAATTTTTCTGTGTTTGAATATGCGTTTTAGAACAATGATATGGAAATTAAAATTTTTCAAACAAACTGCTATGGCTTTGTTAAACTGAAATATTTTTAATAAAACGCTTACAATTTTTAAACTGATTTTTTCCACTCAAAAATAAAGCACTCCTATTATTTTGAATTTAATGTATTTTTAGATAATTTTCATAGTTCAAATCTATTGTTGATAACTCAACCCAATTCTAATAAATAATTTCGGGGATCATCGTTTAATTGTGTGTGATCATACTATGGTTGGAGGGATCATAACATGGTTGCATGTGAATCATACTATGGTTGGGGGGATCATGACATGGCTGTGTGTGATCATACTATAGTTGGATGGATCATGACATGATTGCAAGTGACTAATACTATTGTTGTGAGGATCATACTGTGGTTGTATGAAAAACATACACATAATATGGTTGTGGAGATCATTGTATGGTTATGTGTGAATCATACTATAGTTGTGAGTATAATACTTATAAAATGGTTGTGAGTATCATAGTATGGTCATATTTGAATCATAGTATGGTTGTATTTGAATCGTTCAGTTTGATCGTGATTCAGTGAGTATATCATACAATGGTTGCTACATATTTATATTTCGGGTCCGGCAATAAAAACACAATATTTTATCTTTGGAAATGGTTTTATTGTTTTCAAAATATTCTCCTTTAAGATCAACACTTTGCGCACAAACCAATTTTCAAAGCACTTTTTCCACTCCGATTCAGACACCTCCAAAACATGATTTTTGAACGCTTCAACAGCTGCTTCGGGCGATGAAAAACGTTGACCACGCATTTTTTTCTTGATGCTAGGAAATAAAAAGGAGTCATTGCGTGCCAAATCAGGGCTGTTCGGTGGATGGCCCATCAATTCGACATCTTGAGTGGTCAAATAGCTCATCGTTTCAGCTAATGTGTGAAGCTCACATTGTCGTGATGCAAAATGATCCGCCTTCTCTTATTAACTTTTCATCACTTCTTTGAACACTGTTGGCAAACAGATAGTTGTATACTACTCAGAATTGAGCTCCTACGTTCCACGGTGGCAATATGGCCGGTTTTACCGAAAAAACGCAATCATTTGCTTCGATGTACTACTTCCACAAAAAACTTTTGTTGAATTTTGCTCGTCTTGAAAAACCCATACGGTCGATTGCTGATTTTTTTCGGGTTCATATGCATAGATCCATGATTCGTCACCTGTGACAATGTTATACACTGCCTTTGAGCTGCTACAGTTATACTTTTTCAACATAATTTTGCAGCAATCCATACGAGCCTTTTTTTGAGCATTCGTCAAATTATGTGGGATCCAACGAGAACAAGTTTTTTCACGGCCAAATGAACATGCAATAAGAATTGATGCTTGTCATACTTATTCCCAAGGATGCCTCAATCTCATGGCATGTCTTATGTCGGTCTTGCTTAATCAGTTCACGCACAGCATCGATGGTTTCTGGCAAAGTGACCGAAGTTGGACATCCTTCACAAAATTCATCCTGGAGCGAACGGCGGCCGAGACTGAACTCTTGGTACCAGCGACTAACAGTGGCTTTTGATGTACTTCATAGCCAAAAGTCGAAACAAGTTGATTTAAACACTTTTGTCTCATCGCACGGGATAATTCCTTATTTTGACTGAGATGTTTTTTAAACACACTTTAAACAAAACAATTCGCCCTCGAATGACGAAACGTTCTGAGTATAACTTCACTAAAAAAATGTCAAAGTTACCAAGGGAAGTTCCAGTTTGCATCTTGGAACACTAGTATTGTCAGGAAATACTTATATGTGACAGCGCATAGAGAAAGGGACCTAGGGTAAAAAATCAATTTTCATTTGTTTTCTTTTTTTTGATGTGGACAACATCTGAGCATCGAATGAGACCGATCCCTTGTCCCTAAAGTGTTCCCTCCAAGAAATATGCGCTTTTTATGAAAGTGAAGTCGACGATTCTAAGCGCAAATAGAAAGGGACCTAATCTGTAAAATGGCTCTCCTGAACAAAACTGGTTTTTAACCTTAGGTCCCTTTCTATTTTGCGCGCCACATATAAATAGCAACCCTAGTAGTATAATTATTTTTAAGTACACACATGTCCATTGCTTAGAGGGACCACTTTTTTGTGTTCCCTGGCCAGTAGTCCGATATCCGAAATTGAGACAACTCTAATAAGTTGGTGCATATTTAGGTTGGTGAACACATTCCACTATTTCTGAGTACCCATGTGTCTATGTTTTCGTCGTCTTAATAACTAAAGCCCTATGGATTAAGACATTTAATCCAAACAAATCGTAGATTAGTTGTTGTATTTGTGATTTCATTGTTTTTTAATACCCATATGTACAAAGATAAATAGACCGAGTTTTCTGTCCCTAAGCTTTATATAGACCGTTCCGAATCTGTAATCTTAAACTATGTTTAAACTCCCAATTTTGTTTCTTATATCTGGTTTATATGGTCTAATTGTAGTTTTGCTGCCTAATATTGGGCAAGTTATCATTAGTTACAAATGTCAAAATTCTCTGACTTTATTTTTTTGAAGATGGACGAGGTCATTTGTTACAATCACTTGCGTTCTTGTCTTTTTCCCAAAAGGTAATTATTTTTATTGAATTTGTATAAATGACGCGCAAAATAGAAAGGGACCTAAGCTTAAAAACCAGTTTTGTTCAGGAGAGCCATTTTAAAGATTAGATCCCTTTCTATTTGCGCTTAGAATCGTCGACTTCACTTTCATAAAACGCGCATATCTCTGGGAGGGAACACTTTTGAGCATGGGATCGGTCTCATTCGATGCTCAAATGTTGTCCACATCAAAAAAAAAGTGAAAAGTTGATGAAAAGTTTTGTTGAGGAGAGCCATTTTAAAGATTAGGTCCCTCTCTATTTGCGCTTAGAATCGTCGACTTCACTTTCATAAAACGCGCATATCTCTGGGTGGGAACACTTTTGCGTCATGGGATCAGTCTCATTCGATGCTCAGATGTTGCCCACATCAAAAAAAGAAAAAAAAATGAAAATTGTTTTTTTTTTTACCCTTAGGTCCCTTCCTCTATGCGCTGTCACATAGTGAGTTACGAGATTTTGATTACAATCGTTTGTGTTTTACTACGTTTTTTATTAAAGGTTTAGCTAGTTGGTACTAGTATTTCCCTGTTCAATATTTTTATTGAATTTTATTTTGTTTAACAGCTGACAGCCTTGAATCGATACAAACCCTCTTTTAAATATTTGTTGTACGTTCTCAAAAATAATAATGTTGCACGTGTATGTTTTGATGTTTAAAAATGCTTATTCGTTGTTAACTTCTTTGACATTTAAGACGCTGATACCCAGTTTTATAAAACGAAATGGTTTTGGCGTGCTAGTCGTTTGGTTGAAATTACGGCAACACTCAATTTAGAAACTACTTCAAAAACCAATAGGTAGAGATTTATGCCAGTTTATAATTGCTTGCAGTTTAACTATTATGTCGTAAAACTAAGTTTAAATCAAATTTATGAAACAGGTTCTATAAAACTGCATAAGGCGAGCAAAGGGATTTTTATTGTCTTGAATTTGTTAAGTGGAACATCGACTGCTACCAGTGCTCGTTAAATACGTGTCTGCCTTAGGGCATTTTATTCTGAAGAATGGGTAGCAAAACCACAATAGTTAAGTCTTTTGTTAACAAAAAGTTTCAATTTTGTTTGTGCCTAAAGAAATAGTCCAGATATAATCGCATCATTAAAAAAAGTTTAGAAAAGTTTTTTATACCCTCCACCAAAGAGTGGATGGTATACAAAACACCGTGAAGTATTAATCGGAGACCCTACAAAATGTACATATTTATTTGATTGTCGTCAAACTCTAAGACGATCTAGTCACTTCCTTCCATCTGTTTGTGTGTCTGCTTAAAGCTCGATAGCGGTTGAACGTATTTTGGATCCTGAAATTATGCATGATGACGATTTATGGTCATAAGCTGTATGGGATTGTAAATGACCGAAATTGGCTTAGCGAAAATATTTCCTGTACATCGGTACTAATTTTTCGTGGACAATGGTTAAACTGGGTACTGTTAGTCGGGATTCACTGAATATTTCAAAAAGGGCATAAGTGCTGGAGTCTTTGGCTCATGTGGTCAAAATGGGCGATTTATGGTTATTTTGGATATATGTGACAGCGCCTTGAGAAAGGGACCTAAGGGTAAAAAAAATCAATTTTCACTTTTTTTATGTGGACAACATCTGAGCATCGAATGAGACTGATCCCATGCCCCAAAAGTGTTCCCTCCCAGAGATATGCGCGTTTTATGAAAGTGATGGTACACTAAAGAAACACGTATTTAAATCTTTAAAATGGATGTCCTGAACAAAACTGGTTTTTACCCTTAGGTCCTAAGGGTAAAAACCAGTTTTGTTCAGGAAAGCCATTTCTATTTTGCGCGTCACATATGGTGTTTGATATTAAAGGAAATTTTGCTGCCAATCAAAATATAGAGTGATTTCTTAGTTGATATAAACGACGCAATCATGAGCCGAAAATGCCCAAAAACTGGCCTTTTTTTGGCTTTAGTTGCCTAGGGACGGACCGTGGAGTGTGATTGCTGACCTTACGACGTTTGTACTTGTTTTATGGTCATTTTAGTTCTCTGCCTGGATAACCATCAAGTATAAGTATTAGCCTCTTTTCAGGCTAAGTACTGAAACGGCTGCGAAAAGATATCTTTTCAAGTTTTTTCTATAAATTGAGTACCGCAGGCCCTTTTCGATATACTTATACATGTTCAATATTTGACTTAACTTTTGCTGTTTTGCTATCCAGTCTAGGTTATCAATGCTTTATTTCAAACACCACTATTTATGTTTTGATGTATTTTGATTTGGGAATATTTATGGGTATTGGTATTTTTTATTAAGGCGACTTTTAAAACAGACTTATATGATTTCGAGTTATTGTTCTGATTGATGTTGAGACCAATTTGAAGATTATTTGTAAACTAGCAAAGCAGCATTTTCGACCTTTGCCAGAAAGGGTTTATTTGAGGAGGATTTGTTGCCAATAGCAAAGGCCGATAAGGGTCAGAAACATACCAATAAAAAGTACCAATGTTGTTTTCTCTAAGCAAATTCTACAGGGATCTATACTCGTTGGTTAGATTATTTGACCATAATGTAGTACACAATTCTATCAAAAAATGTATAGTTCTTCTGGAGATTTTGGAGATACGAGTAACAAAACCACGTTTTGGAGATTTTTTTGGATATCAAAACTATTTTTACGGACACCACCCTCAATGACAACAAGAAAAAAGGTCGTTAAGATCGGCCATTCCGAACCTTATACACCCTCCACCGCAAACAGACAACTAAAGCGCAAAAAACAATTTGGTCAGTTTTGAAGGCCCTTTAGAACCATGTGTCCGTATTAAAATCTCAAAATTACTCTACTTAGTAGGGACATAAATACTGTTACACACGTTTTATGCTGTAAAATAAAAAGTACTGAATGTTTTTGGACCAAATATTTGTTAATGTATTTATTGATGTATACTCGTATTGTACCCAAAAAGAATCCACTTGTTCGAAATGTCAGCCTTTTGCCTTTACACACGCTTTAAGTCGCACTGGTCAATCGTCAGTAGCTGCACGAACCTCATCCATTGGAAAATTGGGGTATCTTTTGTGACAAAGCTTGTCCTCTAAAACGGCATTTCAATCTTTACAGCAACGTCAATATACAAAAATGCCGCATTCGGGCTAAAGAGCAACAAGAAGAGGTTCAAAAGGTGCCATTACACCCAGAGAAAATCAAGGTTTATGTTCTGGTGAAATTAACATTCGTTATTATTCAAAAATGATGATGGCCAAAATGTAACCGTGAATGGTACTAGACCTCGCGCCAATATATCGGAATTTTTGCTACCTAAAATTGAAGCCCGTTATCTTGACGAAATTCAACAGGACGGTGCAACTTGCCATACAGCTGCTCAAACAATGGGTCTATTGAGAGGTCATTGCGAAGAGCAGCTAATTTCACGTTTTGAACCGGTGAGCTGGCCACCTAGATCGTGTGATATCACACCTTTAGATAATTTTCTTTGGGGCTGCGTAAATCCACCAGCTACAATTCAGGTTTTGGAAGCAAACATTACCCGTGTCATTAACGCCATACCGGTCGAAATGCTCGAACGGGTCAACCAAAATGGCTCCCTCAGAATGGACACGCTGAGGCGTAGTTGCGGCCAACATTGTAAATGTCTTTTCGAAAGAACAATAAAGATTTCACTCTTGCTTTTAATTTTTGCATTTTTTTTTTATTTTGAACAAAATACCTCTGATCACCCGATGGTAAATGCAGTTGCCGTTTGGAACTGGCGGTAAACTATATTGTACTTTACACAGTTCACTGATTTGAGTTAAATTCGGAGTAAATTCATGTATTAAAAACACAGTCAGCCCTCATAAAAGGGCACAAACTCAATACTTTTAACACAGTGGGCTTATGCAAAAAAACAAAATAAATTTATATTTTTTATTAAGAAATAAAAAGAGTTTAGGAACCCTACAAAATTACCCTTTTAACGCAAACTCTTCTTTAAGATAAGTAAAAAATACTTTTCATTTCTGTTTAACTTTTACTTCTGAAGTTATGCTTTCTAAGGTCTTTATTGCTCATCCCAAACTAGTCGACGGCGTTGCGCGAAAACAGGGAATCGGCCTGTTGCGTATAGTAATTAACAGGTATCTGTCTGCATAGCATCAAATCTATCAGTCTTATATAAAATATTTCATAATTTATTCGGTTTTCATTATTCCCCCGCATGGCATCGCATTGTTTTTTTTCTCATACTCGTATCAAGAACATTTCTACTTTGAGAAATGTTACCGCATACTCGATCATGTACGCAAATGCAAATTTTTCACTTTGTTGGCGTTTACTTAACCCGATATCCAGATTCTAGTTTGCGACAGCCCCACTATCACCAAGTTTCTTAGTGATTTAAGAGTACAGGAAACTAACAAACAGCTAGCTAGCAAGCAAAATTATGCTAAACTTGCAATTAAATTCTGTAGAAATCCAAATGAAATAGAAAACATAAAGATGCATATGCGAAAAATATGAATAATGAATATTTCATAAGTTTTATGAGACACATTTATAATCGAAGCTGTTTTTAGGCGTTCTAAGATCTTATTTTCCGAACGTATAAAAGTTCAAACACTATCGTTCTAGAATCATTCTAGTCTCGAGTTGACAATTAATAGTATCGAATCCCAAAATGCGTGCCTTTATCGTTCTGTGTCTGGTGGCAACTGCCTGTGCCCAATACAGCTATCAAGCTGGAGGTGAAAATGGCGGCTATGGCGCTAATGCTGGTCCCTCCTATGGTGGTATTGCTCCTTCGGGCCCTTCGTACGGCGGTATTGGCTCAGGTTCCAATGCTGGTCCCTCCTATGGTGGTGTTGGTGGTGCTTCAGGTCCATCATTTGGCGGTTTGGGTTCAGGCTCGAATGCTGGTCCCTCATTTGGTGGTTTCGGTGCTGGTCCCTCGGGATCTAACGGTGGCCCTTCATTTGGTGCTTCAGGCTCTCGTCCCTCTTTTGGTGCTGGCGGTCCCGGATCTCAAGGTGGCTTCGAAGCCGCTTCCAATGATGCTCCTGCCCTTGCTCCCCAAGGTGAACTTGAAAAGGAATTCTACACCTTCACCGCCGACGAACAAGATTTCAACGAACCTGCTGCCTCCAACCAGTTTGCCAATTCGGTGAAGCAAGGTCTCCGCGTTGTATTCATCAAGGGCCCCGAAAACAATGGTTTGGAAAATGCTGCTCTTGCATTGGCTAAACATGCTGCTGATCAAAAGACCGACATCTATGTCCTCAACAAGCAAGCCGATCTCGCCGATTTGGCCAACAAATTGAACAACGAGAACAGCAACATCAACAACAAACCCGAAGTTCACTTTGTCAAATACCGCACCCCTGAAGATGCTGTCAACGCTCAGAGAGCTATCCAAGGTGAATACGATGCTTTGGGCGGTCCATCTCAACATATCGATGGTGGTGTTGCTCCATCGTTGAACTTTGCTTCTCAAGCTCCAGTGGCTCCCGTTGCCCCCCACGGATCCTACGGTGCTGGTTCTGGACCTGCCGGTATTGGCGCCGGTGGCCCAGGAGCAAACTATCTCCCAGCTTCCATATTCCGTCGCTTCCGGTTTTAAATTGGTTTTAACGTAGAACTTATTGTAAGCTGATTGTATTCATTGTTATTATTATTTATGTCCTAAGAGATGCTATTAATTCGATAAATAAAAAAATATTACGAAAAATTCTTGTTGCTAAGCACTTAATAAGCTAGACTGCTTATTATTTTTATTTGTATGTGTTTTCTTATATAGGAAGTAATTGCTCGCTTAAGCTAAAACTTCAAAACTTTGAAAAAAGAAACTAGACTAGACTGTGGAAACAAAACCTGAAAAACTCTTTGCATCATAAACCTTTTGAAATGAAAGCTTGGAGTTTTTAGAAAAAAAAGTTATTCAAGAAATACTATAAGCAAGTAATAACCAAGCTCGCCAAAGGTCATTCTTGAATAATTTTTTTCCTAAAAAGTTTAAATGTTTTAAACAGGACGCAAACTGTAAATAGTTTTCTCAAAATCATTTTTCTAATTTATTAGCGTCCTCTTACTCGCTAAATAGCCGAGCCACAAAAGAACACGCCTAATGTTTTTTTTTTAAAGTTGTACGTGAATTTTGAGATGTAAGTTCGATGGACTTCATCGGTTTTAAGGATATAATAACTTGAACATTTAGAGACAAATGCCTTCTTGTCAGCACAATGACAAGGGTGATACGACAAATTACTAATTTTGTGGACAGTTTATGTTGATTTGACTTGACTCTAAGCCAGTAGTCGGCAAAGAGAGGGCGCGGCGCCCGTTCGTTTTCTCTTTGCTGATGTACATGTGCACACTCACAATCAGTCTCGCACAATCAGTCTCGCTTGAGCATTCAAGAAGGCAGCATGTGTAGTCGCATGTTTCTCAAAAACAGTGTTGCCACAAAATTAAAATTTTCCCTATCAGTATGTTCAACGGGGAATATGAATTAAATTTTTTATTTTCAGAAAATTATTTTGGCAAACCAGAATGTTTGGTGTGCCAACGTGCGTTGTCACGTATAAAAAAATACGATATGCAAAGGCATTATAATACATTCCGCGAAGAATATGAAATTATTTAACAATTTTTTTCTAATAATTTTTCTTGACATAAAATTTTATTTCATCAGAAAAATAAAATAAACTAAAAGTCTATTTATATTTTCAAAATAAATAAAATAAAACAGTTTTCCCAATAAATTTGGGAAATTTATTTGTGGTATGCAGCTATAATTTCAACAAATTATATCAAAAATGAGTGTTATATTGGAGATTTTTATTTTAAAATTGGGTCTTTCATATGAAATCTTACTGGCAACACCGGTATATGGTGAGTGCAAGAATTCATATAACGCATACAATCGCAAAGTGCATTAGTATAGGTTGCCGATCCCTGCTCTAAGCAAGTATAGAAAAAAATAAAAACCAAAAATCTTTAACATTAATTCCTGAGTAGAAAGAAGGTCCTTTGAGCGGGAAGGATAATTTTATGCGGTGTATTAATTCTCGCACCGATGTGGTCGAGTCATAAAGTACAGCGAGAAATGCGATTAATATCGAAATTCACCTGGAGAGCAGCTCCCTTTGCATGGGAAATGTATGAAAACAAATAACACGGTTCAATTCAATTCTACGGGGTTCATAAAGGTTGAAAGAAATAAAACACATATAATTTAATGCTATGGCCAAGAATTTAGCTTTATTATAAAGATTAGGGTTTGCCATTATGTTCCAAAAATGATTTCAGGCAAGTGGCCGCCGCGGCTGCCTCGAATTAGTTTCAGCCGACAGGATAAATTTTCGTATGTCAGCAATAACGAGCAGAATATTTTCTTTCAAGGCGTCAATCGTGACGGGCCTTTCTGCTTAGACATGCGACTTCACATAGCCCCACAAAAAAAGTCCAGCGGTGTTAAATCGCACGATCTGGGAGGCCACACCACAGGCCCAACAGGCGCTGGAACCAAAGGTCCTCCACATCAACATCCTCCAATTTAGGCTTAATTTTAAAAAAATATATATACTTAGTATGGACATAAATACTGTTACAACATTGAACACACCCATGTCAATAGTAGAACTAAAAATACCCCGTTAATGTCATATGGGTTTTGAAAGCTAACCTCAATAGCGTTAGTCTGTAACAGGATTTTGAAATTGTTACAACTTTCATCATGGAGTGGTCAGATAATGAGAACCGTATCGCTGTAATAGCGATATTTTAAACGATATTTTAAAAACGCTCCGGCCACTAGGGATTATCCTCATGTTCGTCTACCGATGCATAAAACTTTTTGAGGAGACTGGAGATGTAAAAGACCGTTACCGGTCGGGCCACCGACGCTCTGTTCGTTCAATCAAGAATTCACAGAAATCCGCTCCGAAAACAGAAAATCATGGGCCGTGAGATGTACGAGGGCGGTTCGGAAAGTTCTTAGCCTATCAATGAAAGAGAATAGTTAGTTTTTCAAAAATATTTTTATTTTTCAATATAATCTACTGAAACTTCAATAAACTTAGTCCAACGCTTATCTAGCAATTCTACCCCATTGATTAAAATTGTTTTCCTCAAGGTCTTCAAAATAGTGGTTTACAGCTGTAATTGCATCTTCATTTGAGGTAAAACGCTTGCCAGCAAGGAATTTTTTTAGATTTGGGAACAGGTAAAAGTCACTGGGAGCTAAATCAGGAGAATAAGGTGGGTGGTCAAGCAACTCGTACTTTAATTCGTTGATTTTAGCCATTGTTCAAACACTCTTGTGCGCTGGTGCGTTGTCTTGATGAAAAATTATTTTTTTGTGTTGTAAGCCAGGACGTTTTTTCTCGAATTTGTACATTTAATTGATCTAAAAGGTTGCAATAGTACTCTGAATTTATTGTTTTACCCTTTTGCAGATAGTCAATCAATAAAAGCCGATTGAATTGTTTTTGCCTTCTTCGGGGCACTTCCTCCAGCTTCAGTCCATTGTTTGGATTGTTCTTTTGTGGATCCATGTCTCATCAACAGTTATGAAACGACGCTTAAAATCCATTTTATTTCGCTGAAATCGATCCAAACAAGCTTGAGAAATGTTCATTCTTATGCGTTTTTGGTCGACTGTTAACAAGTGCGGCACCCATCTTGCAGAAAGCTTTTTCATCTGTAGTTCTTCATGCAAAATTAAACGGACTCGATCATTTGAGATGCCCATGATATTAGATATTTCACGCACTTTTATTCGTCGATCCTTTAATACCATATCATGCACTTTGGCTACAATTTCTGTTGTTGTTGCTGTTTTTGGACGTCCACTACGTGGTTCATCTTCAATGCTTGTACGACCACGTTTAAATTCAGCAACCCCATTATTTACTGTTGCATATGAAGAAGCACTTTCACCTAACACATTCACCATATCATTATGAATTTCTTGTCTCGATAAACCTTTTTTATGTAAAAGTTTAATGACACCACGCATTTCTAATTTTTCCATTGTAAAAAAATCGCGGATGCGTCTTTTGTGAACACCTGTTTTTATATGAAGGAGTTGCCAGATCTAATCAAAATTTAACATGTGTTCATAGCAGAGATGGAAGTTTCCAAAACACTAACTTTTTCTGTTTATACCGCGCTTTTTGTGCTAGACTAAGAAGTTTCCGAACCGCCCTCGTATATCACTTAGCAAGTTTTCGTGGAGTACGCGACACGTGGCATTGGCATATAAACTTCATGTCGGGGATATTATCTTGGCAGGTACGCCTTTACAGAAATATTCCTTTGAAGAAATGTGGACCAATGATTCCCTCTGCCCATAGAACACACCAAACAGTGAATTTTTGAGGATGGAACGGCGTCTCAGCAATAGCATGTAGATTTTTGGAACTCCAAATGCGACAACTTTGGTTACGAGTTTTAACGTACCCATTCAACCGAAGGTGAGCTTTATCGCTGAACAAAATTTTCTTTTAAAAGTCAAGTGGCCATCTCGTTTTGGACCCATTCACCACTATTTGCAAACGTTGTTCCGTACTATGGTAGGGGCCGCATTGAACGAGTGACCATCATCGGTTTGTGCCATTCGAAAGAAAGTTAAATTGAACCACGTATTGCAGAAGTCGTTTTAATCGAAGCGCACCATAGGCGATGTCAGATCTACTGGTGGAGTTAGTATAGCCGGCCTATAGTTCCATGCTGATCATGTTGATAAATGACATCGGAAGGTGTTCATTATTTCCTAAAAGGCAATACGTCTTTTTTGCGTTCCAATTTCAATGACGTATTTGTTTGGATTTTTTTTTTTGCTGGGAATTTTCGCAGTCTTCCTTGGGTGGTACCGGGTTGGAGCATTTTTTAACATATTTAAGGTTTGCGAGTCCGCTAAAAAATGTGAAGGTAATGTCCTCTATAAGTTATTGAAAACCTCAGAGGCGCATTGCGTAGAGACAACAGCCCCACTTGTTCTTTTTCACAGTTAACGTCAGTAAACTTTAAAATCAAGCAACTAATTTGGAAAAAGGGTGTTTGCATAGAATTCCTTATATTTGGACCCTAGATCAATATTTCTCGGCGGTGCAAACGGAATGATTGTATGTACGCATCTTGAAGTGGATTGTGGTAGTCAAAATGCCGAAGATTGTGACACTGATCCAAGTGATTAACACAATGCTGCTCTCGAAAAGAATATTGAAATAATCGATTAAAAATCTAGAGAACTTTATTTAACTACAATGATCTAAAACATTTAACAACAAATTAACAATTTCGATTACTCAGTCTTACGATTTAACTCTACCGTCTGTTTGTCGAACACTTTAAAGACGGAACAGGCGAAGGACGGAAGCGGGCAGATAGTTGGTCTCTGGTTCAGCAACAGTAGCAGCTGGGGGAATATACGAGTTGGTTGGAACAGCAACTGGAGCTGGAGGAATGTAGGAGTTGGCAGATGCTGCTGGAGGAATGTAAGAATTGCCAGAAGGAGCAGCAGGGGGTGGAATGTAAGAGTTTGTAGGAGCTTCAATTGCTGCTACTGAACCATAGTTGGTGGAAGCTGGAGCCGCGGCTTGGGAGGCAAAGTTCAGGACTGGGGCCACACCACCATTGATGGTTTTGGTGTTACCACCCAAACTATCGTATTGACCTTGGATGGCTCTTTGGGCATTGACGGCATCATCGGGGGTGCGGTACTTGACGAAGTGGACATCGGGTTTGTTGTTGCCACTGTGGTTAATGTTGTTGAGTTTGTTGGCCAGATCACCGATATCGGCTTGTTTGTTCAACACATAGATGGCGGTCTGTTGTTCGCCAGCTTGTTTGGCCAAAGCAAGAGCAGCATCTTCCAGACCACGGTTTTCGGGGCCCTTAATGAAAACAACACGAAGTCCCTTCTTCAGTGAGTTGGCGGCTTGTTGAGCACCATCATCGTTGAAATCGTTATCGTTAGCGGTGTAGGTGTAGTATTCCTTGTCAAAGTCAACTTGGGGAGCAACAGCGGGGGCGCTATAGGAAGCACCGGCGTCATCACCATGAGGAGCAGCTATAGGAGCCGATAGGTCAGCAGCACCGGAAAAATCAGCTTCGGCAGCTCCATCCGTATTGCCAACGAATCCTCCTTCGAAACTTCCTTCAGAAGCAACGGGAGCAGTTGGTTGGTAATTGTACTGGGCACAGGCCACAGCCACTAGACACAAAACGATCAACGAGCGCATTCTGTAAATTAATATGTGTGTTTCTCTGATCGAAAACTTGCTGAGAATGATGTTGAGAGTGTAACTGCTGCCGATTTTATAGTTTTGAATTATTTAATGTGTAATAATTGTATCTGAGTTTCGTTTTCCATTTTTTTATGACTTGTTGTGTTTGTTTCCTCTGCTTTTCTGTGGCGTCGCATACTTCGACCAACGAAACGATATGTAATGAATATTCAAAAATATTCATAGATACTACCACTCTGCGCGATATCTCGTACCATGGTAGGGGCCGCATTGACCGACTGACCATCATCGGTTTGTGCCATTCGAAAGAGAGTTAAATTGACCCACGTATCGCAAAAGTCGTTTAAATCGAAACGCAGTATAGGCGATGTCAGATCTACTGGTGGAGTTAGTATAGCGGCCCAATAGTTCCATGCTGATCATGTGGGTGCATGACATCGGAAGGTGTTCATTATCTCCCAAGAGGTAATACGTCTTTTCGCGTTCCAATATCAATGATGTATTTGTTCGGCTGTTGTTTTTGCTGCGAATTTTCGCATATTGATATTGATATTAATAAATTGATATTGAATATTCAATATTAATTATGTTAATCTAGACATTCGTTTGCAACTCAACAAAACCTTTCGCTTTAATCAGAAAAAAACGTTGGTATTGCACTCAAGACCCAAAGCTAAGGCTGCGTGGTAGGAGTCTAAGAATCAATGAGATTTTCTTGTATGCAGCATTTTTGGCTTTGGCCGCTAAAGAAACATGGCTGGCTAAAACCGACAATCATTGAAAAATGATATTCATAACACAATTATATGTGAACAATTTATATGTGAACTGAAAAATATCGTAAATAAGAAAACAAAGAAAAAAAAACTAGAAAAAAGTCTGGCGTGTCCGACTATATTACTACCCTGATATTTTAGATATGCCGAGAAACCAATTTGAAAAGGTTTTTGGTATTCCTTGGATGTTCTTTAAATGTACCCAGATTTTAAAACTAATGTCATATTTCAATTTGTTAGAAAAACTCATTGTTTTTGGTAACATCGTTTGAAAATTTATTTGGGAGCCATATTTTAATCTGAACCGATTTTCTCCAATTTCAACAGCGTCCGTCTTTGCCTCATGGAACTTACTTGTGCTAACTTTTATCAAGATGTGACTTTAGGAGCTAAAATCATAAAATCTGATAAACATCTAAGTGCGAGCTATTCCCAAAACTCAAACGATTCTCTTCAATGCCAACAGCGCCCGATTGTTGTGCTAAATTGTATTAAGAGGAAAGTAAGCTGTGGCTTACTTTCCTCTCCATAACTCCATAACTTATATTCTCTGCCAATAAAGGGTGTTTTTTCAGACGTGTGGGTTTCAAGAAGATTTAAACGCATATAAGTAATATAATGTAATGGCTAAGAATTATGCTATATTATAAAGATAAGAGTTTGTCATTATGTTCGATTAAATTCCTGCCGAAAGGCCCAATTTTCGACCCCTTTTTGCAGCATTTGGGGACGAATATTCTCTTCCAAGGCGTCAATCATATCGGGCTTATCTGCGTAGACAAGCGACTTCACATAACCCCACAAAAAATAGTCTAGCGGAGTCAAATACTTAGTAGGGACATAAATACTGTTACAACATTGAACACACCCATTTCAATAGTAGAACTGAACATGCCCCGTTAATGCCATATGGGTTTTGAAAGCTTACCTCAATAGCGTTAGTCTTAAACGGGATTTAAAATTGTTTCAACTTTCATCATGGAGTGGTCAGATAATGAGAACCGCATCGCTGTAATAGCGCTTTTCAGGTGTGAAATGAAATAAGCGATATTTTTAAAACGCTCCGGCCACTAGGGGTTCGTCTACCGATATATAAAACTGTTAGAGGAGACAGGAGATGTAAAAGACCACCACCGGTCGGGCCGCCCATGCTCTGTTCGAAAACCGCATGTCATCAAAGCCGCACGCAGAGAAAAAATATGGTTAGTATATGGTCACGGCAATAATAATATGGTCTCCGCAATAAAAGTATGTTCGTCGCAACCATAGTATTGTTTTCTGAATTTAATTTTGACAATGGTATGATTGCCGCAATATTCATATTGTTGAAATGTAACAATAGTATTATTGCCAAATTTAGAAATGAAAATATGGTTATAGCAACCATATAAGCATGGTTGATGCAACAAAAGTATTGTTGTTTAAAATTTACGTTAACAATAATATGATTACGGCAATCATGCCGTATGGTTGCGACTATAAACATAACAAAGCAGGTTTTATAGAGCACACATATATGTGTGTGCGTATGTTTTTTTGGTATACCAAAAAAACACGATACAGTGCATGATTGTTGTCCATTTTAAAAAACAACAATCGGAAGGTCGTTCGAGGGATTTTTTATTGTGTTTATTTTGTTTGGTGATTGGCTCTCGTTTTTTTAAAAACTGACTGCACTTAAGTATAAAGCCATTGATCATGGTTTATTCACATTCGTTACTTGGGGTTTACGGTTGGTGAAGTAGCATTTTCCCCAGCAGGCAACTAAAAGTATTTTCGACTGCCGTTGGAATATATATTTTTGTTTCTTGAATGAAATGTTCAATAAAAGCAAGGCCTCAAATTTGGCTATGAACTAATTGTAATGAAATTTAAAATAACTTGCTTGATTAAAATCTCTATTTTGAATAACAACATTACCCAATCCTAATAAATAATTTTGGGTATCATAGTATGGTTGAGTGAATCATAATATGGTTGTATGAATAATAGTACAGTGGCGTGTGAATCATACTATGGTTGTGAAGATCATACTATGGTTGTTTGAGAAAAATACTATGGATGTGAGGATCATAATATGGTTGTGGAGATATTAGTATGGTTGAGTGTGAATCATACTATGGGTGTGAGGATCATAGTATGGTTGTGTGTGAATAGTACTATTGTTGTGAGGATCATAATATTGTTGTGGCACAACCATATACCCAACAATAGTATGATCCTCTTCGAATATTGTTACCACAACCATACTTTTTTTCTGCGTGCGTTAAATCAAGAATTCACAGAAATACGCTCCGACAACAGAAAATCATGGCCCGTGAGATGAATATCACGCAAAAGTCCATGAGTCGAATCATTTAAAAAGACTTGGGGCTTTCAAACGACGTACAGGACATTTGACTGCAGCTTTAAAAAAAAATAGGATTGAAAAATGCAAACGTCTTTTGGAATAATTTTGTTTACCGATAAAAAAATTTTTATCGTTCAGGAAAAATTTAACAAGCAAAATAATAGAGTGTATGCGGGGTCATCTACGGAAGCATCTGAACTGATCCCAAGGGTGGAAAAGGGTCATCGCCCAGCTTTAGTCGTGGTTTGGTGGGGTGTCTCTTACGATGGGGTCACTGACCTGCATTTCTGCGAACAAGGAGTCAAAACATCGGCCAAACTTTACCAAGAACCCGTTTTGGAAGCTGTTGTGAAGCCTCTTAACAATTCACTGTTCCAAAACCAGCCATGGACTTTCCAGAAGGATTTTGCGCCGGCCCATAAGGCTAAAACGTCCCAGGCCTGGCTTCGAAACCATTTGCCAGCGTTCATTTCCTCTGTAGAATGGCCCCCAGGCAGTCCATATTTTAACCCATTGGATTACAAATTGTGGACGGTTTTGAAGGACAAGGTTTTTCACAAAAGATACCCCAACATTGGATCTCTTAAGACTGCTTTGGTTCGAGCTGTGGCCAATTTTCCAATGGACGAGGTTCGTGCAGCTATTGACGATTGGTAAGTGCGACTTAAGGCGTGTGTAAAGGCAAAAGGCGGACATTTCGAATAAGTAGATTGTTTTTGGATACAATATACATCAATAAATATATTAAAAAATATTTGGTCCAAAAACATTC
The DNA here is from genome assembly GCA_963513945.1 of Hydrotaea diabolus. Taxonomy (NCBI): domain Eukaryota; kingdom Metazoa; phylum Arthropoda; class Insecta; order Diptera; family Muscidae; genus Hydrotaea; species Hydrotaea diabolus. Next base: position 194,961,955 of record OY740716.1, on the reverse strand, counting down.
AGTACTTTTTATTTTATAGCATAAAACGTGTTTAACAGTATTTATGTCCCTACTAAGTAGCACAATCTTGGAGGCCACGTCACAGGCCCACGACGCGAGATAATGCGCTCACCAACAGTTTCCTTAAATAAATTGATTGTTTCGTTGGCTGTATGGCATGTAGCAACGTCTTGTTAGAACCAAAAGTCGCCCACATCAACATCCTCAGGCACGAAAAAGTCATTACTCATGGCTCTATAGCGTTCCCCATTGACTGTAACATTATAGCCAGCTTCATTCTTAAAGAAATATGGACCAATGATTCCCTCTGTCCAAAGAGCTCACGAAACAGTGACTTTTTGATAATGTAACGGCGTCTTAACAATGGCTTGTGAATTTTTAATTATTTCAAATGCGACAATATTGGTTATTAACGTACCCATTCAACCAAAAGTGAGCTTGATCAATGACCAAAATTTGCTTAAAAAAATCAGGGTCGGTGGCCATCTCGTTTTGGGATCATTCAACACAATTTGATAAAGTTGTTCCGGAGTAAGTCGATTCATTATGAAATGGCAAACCACCCCGAGCATAAATCAAGTGACACCTGTCAAAAAGACCCACACCGAAAATAGTGTGGCCATATTGAAAACCAAACGTCAAAAACACACTTTATTAGCCTGTTCTACAAAGTGCTGTAAGTCGTAAAAGGCAAGAAAAACAACGTTAGGTTTGGTCGGGTCGAACCTTATACACCCTTCACCTTCCTTAAAAAACTAACTTGCACCAAAAAAATCCACTAAAATCAAAAGAACTCTATATTTAGATTCGTAGTAAAGTTTGCTTTAATTTGAGTACCCAAATATCTATATTACTTATTAACTACTATTTATTTAATTAATTATTACGGGTCACTTGATTCAAAACGTAAATCAACATTGCTCGTTTTTGAAATATTAAGTCTACATTCTGTTTTTAAACATTCCTTTCATAAAAATTATAATTTGTTAAGAAAATACCCAAATAAGCATTCTTTTTACTGAGTTACCTTAAGTCGCTTAAAGGGAAACTTTTTCCTCACTGGTCCGATTTCGCTCATTAACAATTAAAAACATCTTACGAATAGAAACCAAAATCATGCAAAGTTTCGGAGTTCTAGGTCAATTCATTTGACCACTATCGTGCTTTCAACACAGATGGACGGACGGGAGGGTGACGATCTATTATTTATACGAGGGTTGCTATTTATATTTCAGGTCCGGCAATAAAAACACAATAATTTATCATTTGTAATGGGTCTATTGTGTTTCAAAATATTCTCCTTTAAGATCAATACACTTTTGCATGCGCACAAACCAATTTTCGAAGCGCTTTCTCCACTCCGATTTAGACAACTCAAAAACGCTTCAACAGCTGCTTCGGGCGATAAAAAACGTTGACCACGCATTTTTTTCTTGATGCTAGAGAATAAGAAGATTCAGTGGGTGCCAAATCAGGGCTGTACGGTAGATGGTCCATCAATTCGACATCTTGAGTGATCAAATAGCTCATCGTTTCAGCTGATGTGTTAGAGCTCGCATTGTCGTGATGCAAAAAGATACGTCTTCTCTTATTATCTTTCCTCATTTCTTCGAACACTGTTGGCAAACAGATGGTTGCATACCACTCAGAATTGACCGTCCTACCATCCACTAAAGGCACTGTGGCAACATTTCCGGTTATACCGAAAAAACGCAATCATTTGCTTCGATGTACTTCTTCCACGAACAACTTTTGTTTGATTGGCTCGTCTTGAAAGACCCATATGGGCGATTGCTGATTTCTTTCGGGTTCATATGCATAGATCCACGATTCGTCACCTGTGACAATGTTATACACTGCCTTTGAGCAGTTATATTTTTTCAACCGCTCTTTGTACGAATCCATACGAGCCTTTTTTTGAGCATTCAAATTATGTGGGATCCTACGAGAACAAATTTTGTTTACGGCCAAATGAATATGCAATATTTTATTGATGCTTGCCATACTAATGCCCAAAGATGCCTAAATCTTACGAAGTGTCACGGTCTTGCTTAATCAGTTCACGCACAGCATCGCTGGTTTCTGGCAAAGTGATCGAAGTTGGACGTCCTCCACGAAATTCATCCTGGAGCTTACGGCGTCCGAGACTAAACTCTTAGTACCAGCGATTAGCAGTGGTTCTTGATGGTTTTGTCGCCAAAATTCTAAATTGATTTAAAGACTCTTGTCTCGATAACTCACGCCAAAAATCGTAAAAATCATCGCACGAAAATGTTCATGGGATTCGATCAATATATCGTGGTGTTGCAAACGGAATGAAAAATGAAATGAACACCATCTACTCTTCGGTAAAGAGTATAAATACTAAATTCGTTACTGGCTGACTCGTATATTAAAACATGCATTCTGGATGTGCCGAAAAACCAACTGAAACCAGGGTTTTGGCACCTTGGACGGGCCCCTTATTTACAAGATTTAAAAAGCAATTTCACTGTCGAATTTGGGAGAACATTTCATTGTTGTTTGGTACCGAGAGTTTCGGTTGGAGTTTCATGAAAACTTGAGAGGTACCGAAAAATTTCCTTTTTTTGTTCAATGGCAAACCTGCCAAACCAAGATGTTTCAAAAATATAATTTCTGTTCCGGTAGATTACACAGTACAACAGCCAATCTGGGGGGTGAGAAATTCCAAGTCAGGATGATGGTACTAGGTCAGTATATTAAAACCCTCAAAGGGTTTTGCGTTCGTATGTGCCAAATTTTTTGTTTTTGTTTTTTTTTAAACATATAACTTTCACTTAAAGTCACATAACCTATAAACAAAATGCGACATAGATCATAGAAATCGATTAACGCGTTCTGCTTTTATTTAAAATTAAGTGAAGTTACTTAATTTTCATAAAAAAAACTGGCACATACGAACGCAAAACCCTTTGAGGGTTTTAATATACTGACCTAGTACCATCACCCTGACTTGGAATTTCTCACCCCCCAGACAATAACCCCAAAAATGTTCCACAGTGTTATAAAAGCAATAGAAAGTATTAAGTATATTTCAGGAATGTAACAAAATTGAAATTTAAAAGAAATGACATCACAGCAAATAAAAGTTTTAAAATTTATGGACAATATTGACGTACACAAAGATCGGCCGATTCTTAGTACTACGAGGGTTGCTATTTATATTTTGGGTCCTGACAATATTAGTGTTTCCAGATGCATACCGAAATTTTCATTTTCACTTAGAACGTTTTGTCATTTGAGGGCGAATTGTTTTGTTTACAGCGTGTTGAAAAATTTATCCCAGTCAAAAAATGGAATTATCCCGTGAAAATTTTAGTGAGATGATTTTTTACGATTTTTGGCATGGGCTATCGTGACAAGAGTGTTTAAATTAACTCGTTTCGACTTTTCGCGATGAAGCATCATCAAAAGCTACTGTTAGTCGCTGGTACCAAGAGTTCAGTCTCGGGCGCCGTTCGCTCCAGGATGAATTTCGTTAAGGACGTCCAACTTCGGTCACATTGTCAGAAACCATCGATGCTGTGCGTGAACTGATTAAGCAAGACCGACATGCGATACCGTGAGATTGAGGCATCCTTGGACATTCGTATGACAAGTAGCAATAAGATATTGCATGTTCATTTGGTCGTGAAAAAAATTTGTTCTCGTTGGATCCCATTGGTGCAAAGCGATGTTGAAAAAGTATAACTGCGGTAGCTCAAGGGCAGTGTATAACATTGACACAGGTGACGAATTATGGATCTATGTAAATGAACCCGTAGCAAAACTGCAATCGAGCGTATGGGTCTTTCAAGACGAGCCAAATCCAAAAAGTTGTTCGTGGAAGAAGTACATCGAAGCAAATGATTGCGTTTTTTGTCGGTGTAACCGGCCATGTTGATACAGTGCCTTTAGTGGAACGTAGGAGGTCCATTCTGAATGGTATACAACCATCTGTTTGCCAACAGTATTCGAAGAAATGAGGAAAGATAAAGAGAGAAGACGGATCACAACAATGTGAGCTCTCACACATATGCTGAAACGATTAGCTATTTGACCACTCAAGATGTCGAGTTGATGGGCCATCCATCGCACAGCTCTGATTTGGCACCCAATGACTTCTTCTTATTCCCTGCATCAATAATAAAATGCGTGGTTAACGTTTTTCATCGCCCGAAGCTGCTGTTGAAGCGTTTAAAAACTCATATTCTGGAGGTGTCTCAATCGGAGTGGAAAAAGTGCTTCGAAAATTGGTTTGTGTGCATGCAAAAGTGTATTGGTCTTAAAGGAGAATATTTTGAATAACATTAAAACAATTTCCAATGATAAATTATAGTGTTTTATTGCCAGACCCGAAATATAAATAGCAACCCTCGTATAACCGTTTAGTTTTAACCAGTAAGCTTCAACCCTTAGATCAAGGAGTAATACAAAATTTTAAAGTATTTCATCGCAAACAGCTCATAGAACAAATTTTTAATTGCATGATAGCATGAAAGAGGACACTTAGTGCGAAGTTAACCTTTTCAAAGAGTTTGGTTAGATTTATAGCAAACAATATTGCAAGTTGTTTTAAAAAATGTGGAAACGCTCTGTACTAATATTCCTGATATTGAAATCACCTTCTAGGAGTACATGAGCGCCGACAAGGGTCTTCAATTATGTGGTGCATTGACCGATGAGGATATAATTCTCTCTGTTGCGAAAAGAAGTGACAAAGAAGAAACGGACTGCAAAGCAATACCTATTGAAAGTCCCAATGCTATATACATTTCTGGCCTAGGCAACACTAAGTGTTGTCTGGCGCCATCTGACATTTTCATTGGAAAGTTTGACATAACGTTTTGACGTACGACCATCATTTTTGTTATTTACAGTGACTTGAAAAAATCAATATGTCAAAAAAATGAAATTAACTCGTGAATATTTTCGTGCGATCATTTTTCAGAACTTTCGACGTGGATTATCATGAAAAGACTGCATCGTTGAACATAGATCTTTGTATGGCGATGAAGCACGATCCTATAGCACTGTGAAAAATTGGTTTATTGAATTCAATCGTGGCCGACTCTTGGTCAAAGTCGTGAAGGTCGACCAAAAACGGTCGTTTTGCCAGAGAACATTGATGCCGTGCGTGAACTGATAAGACAATGGTACAAAATTGAATGAAATAGAAAAACCTGGGGAGCGATATTATTTTCTTGTAGGACTTGTCGAGTTAAAGAAGAATCCAATAATGAAATATGCCGGACACTCCAAAATCCGGATTTACGGTTAAAACACCGGTTTTGTACCTTTGCGCACTTATAAGCCTGTTACTTTTTTGATAATTATCCGATTTTCAATTTCTTACTAGATTTGGAAAGAAGAAACTGAGATATTTTGATATGATTTATAATTTATCTAAGAAAACTTGAGAAATTTGGGTGTTATTGTCCAGCAAACACAAATTTTGTAGATTTTTCAAAAAATTTAAGCTTTGGTGACTTTTTTATACATTATTTTATTAAGAAACTATAACACTATTGAATTTATTTAAATTTGCGATTACAACGCATATTTGGGTTTAAAAATGGATAAGCAATTGACTGAGTTATTTAACTTTTCACGAAAATAAACTTTCAAACATTTTATATTTATTGTTGGTTATTTAACTCAAAAGTGTTTGCTTGATCTTTTTTTTTAAATCAGCATCATCAGTTTCTCGTTTAAGTGACCAGCAATATTCTGTAATCAGTTTTATATTATTTTTTCCTTCAAAGCGTTTTTCAATAGTTGCCTTTTCCCGGTGAAAACGTCCAAATGCGAATGCAGAAAATGAATTTTTATGGACATGTTGCAGCCATAATTACAGGCTTATAAGTGCGCAAATGTACAAAAACCGGTTTTTAACCGTAAATCCGGATTTTGGAGGTGTCCGGCATATTTCACTATTGGAATCTTGTTTTACGCGACAAGCCCTACAAGAAAAATAATATCCGGTCCCAGGTTTTTTGGACTGTCGCACCGTGTAATGCAAGATCGTCATGTGACATACCGTGAGATAGAGGCATTCTTGGGCATTTCTTTCACCAGCATGGACACCTGGCTGTAAAAAAGGTTTGTTCTCGTTGGATCCCGCACAATTTGACAATCGCTCAAAAAAGGCTCGTGTCGATTGGTGCAAAGAAATTTTGAAAAAATACGATCGCGGTTCTTCAAAAGACGTTTATAAGATCGTCACAGGTGACGAATCTTGGATCCATGCGTATGAAAACAAAACAGCAATCGACCGTGTTGGTCTTCGAAGACGAGCCAAATCCAACGAAAATTGTTCGTGGAAGAAGAACTTCGAAGCAAATGGTCGCCTGTTTCTTCGGCAAAACTGGTCATGTTGCGACTGTTCCGCTTGAGCAACGTAGGACGGTCAATTTTGAGTGGTACACCACAAATTGTTTGCCTGAAGTCTTCGAAGAAATTCGAAAAAACGAACTAGAGAAGACGAATCATTGTGCACCATGACAATGCGAGCTCTAACACATCGACTCAAACCAGCCCCTTTTTGACCGATCAAAACGTCGAATTGATGGGTTATCAGCCGTACAGTCCTGACTTGTCACCTAATGAATCAATAAAATTCAAAGGCTAGAACATTTGATTAATAGCAATAGTAAATTTATACAATCAGGTATAATAAGTTAGTTTTAGTATTTTTGACCATCCAAATAAAATTGTATTTTTATTTTAATACATGAATGTTTGTAAAACATCTTTCAAAATATATAATTTACTACTATAATTTACTATTTTAACATGAGTTTATTTAAATAAAGTTTTTGTTTTGTTTGCATAAAACACTTTTCGTAAAATGACTTATTTTCCCCAAAATAAATTGCAAAGGATAAAACCTATTTAAGAGGAACGATTTGGAAATAAATCTCTATAAGTAGAAACTACAATAAGGATAACACCCTTAAAATTGGAACGAAATGGTCGGTCCAGTGAAGATTCCACTTACCCAGGTTTGACTGTATTTGTAGAAACTTACTAGCCCACTTCACATTAATAAACAATTGCTATTGTACCCATTTCTATCTGAAAATTCCTACTTATTTATGATAATTTTTCAAATTCTGCCACCTTTTTCTTATTATTAAATTGTTGTACCTCGCTGGCCAGTATGTCAATATGCTCTTGCCTTCTTCTGTTTTTGATATTATTGTGCCATTCATTTTTAACATTTTCGTGAATTTTTACCTTTACCTATCTTCATGTTCTCATTTTCTTATCTGGCACGTTTCTTTTCATTTAAAATCGCTTAGCTAGTTTCTTGTTTATAAATAATTTGTCTGATTTTGGCTTAATTTTAAAAGTGATAAGAAATGTGCAAAGACGGGTGAGACAAATACTATAAAATTAATTGCAACGTGTGGGAAGCTGCTAATGTGGTTAAAAAATGACAGCGAATGTGCCAAAAGGGGTAAAACTATAAAGTACGAAAACTAGTTTTAGATCTAAGGTTTCCCAAAATCTTGAAAATAAGAGCAAGAGGGGAAACAAGTGCAGGTACGTTATTGAAAAGTGTGTCGAATTTTAAGCAGGGACTTTAAAAGTTTTGTAAAGATAAAATATGCATGAAATGTGGCAAAAAGTATTTAAGAGGTAAAGATTAAATAGAAGCAAACATGGATATGTTAAAACAATAAATTTACATAAAAAGCATTTTGATGATTGCAACAACTTCGAGTACAGTGTCGCGACGTTGAGCCATCTTGTTGGAAACATATATAGAATATATCGATATTGTTAAGCTCTGCCAACAGAAAGTCTTTAATGGCAAATTTGATTTCAAATTTGAACGCCTCAGTTGTCGCTGGATGCTTTGCGTAACATTTATCCTTAATGGCTACCCACAGATAATAATACAAAGGGCTTAAATAATAGATCCGATTTTCATTCAATTTTCAAAAACAGTGCGTAAAATATCGATTTTTGGGTTGGCTGTGCGACTTGCTGAACAAAATGACATACACGCCATTTCTTAAATTTTTGGAAACAAACGCGGCAACACTCACCGTTGACGCTAACGGCGGTTCGTTGCTTGTTTTCAAAGAAAAATGGTCCAGCTCAAAGTCCACACCAAACAGTTACTCGTTGTGGATGTATAGGATTCTCAATCGTCACGTGTGGGTTCTGTGACGCACAAACAGAACACGTAAATTTCGTAGTTTGTGTTAGAAGAAAGTAGTATTTGGTAGTAAGTTTTTAATATTTCCAAATCTTGTTCGAACGTATAGCGTCCCATTTTGCAAATGTCAAACATAAACCAGAAAATAAAAAAAAATTGAATGTTTCTACCAGAGTCAAAGTAATCGGTTGTTTAAATTTACAATTTTAATTGGCCCACACTTTAAAATCGTTATTGCGCTATGAGTTCAGGAGATATGGCCTTTGAAAGTTTAAAGTTATGTGGGCGGCTTCACGCCCTTGTGTCCTTTTTAACACAACTAACGCCATGACAACTACAAGCAGAAAAACAATTATGGTTGGGGTGACAATATTGGAAGAGCATCATACTTTTGTTAGGTATATGGTTGTGCCCCAACAATAGTATGGTTCACACACAACCATACTATGATCCCCAAAACAATATTATGGTCCTCACGACAAAAGAATTATTCACACACAACCATACTATGATCCCTACAACCATATTATTATTCACACTTAACCATACTATGACATACAACCACATTCTGATCCTCACAACTACAGTATGACTCACACATAGCCATACAATGATCCCCAAAATTGTTTTGTAAGGATTTGGTTAAGTTATTATTCAACAATATAGATTTTTGTTAATTTATTTTGTAAAAAAACACATTTAACACTTAATAATAATAATGTTATAAAAAATATTTAAGTTATACTATTTATAGTAAAAATTACTTTGTCAAATTAAAAAAAAATACGTTTTGCGGTATGATTGCCGTGATCTTATTATTGTTAACATAAACTCCAAAAACAATACTTTTGTCGCACCAACCATATTTATATTGTTGCTACAACCACATTTTCATTTTTAAATTTGGCAACAATACTATTTTTACATTTCAACAATATTAATATTGCCGCAATCATTCTATTGTCAAAATGAAGTTAAAAAAAACACTACTATGGTTGCGACGACAATACTTTTGTTGCAGGGAACATACTATAGTTACCGTGACCATATAGTAACCATATCTTTTCTCTGCGTGTACTACCAATACACCTCGATTTCATTCTGTTAACATTTTATAGCAACCGGTCCATTACTTTCGCTATTAATGCGATTTTTAGCAGGAGGTGTATTTTGTAACCAATACCAATATCATATGTTTCAAATATCGTCATCATTTCCCTAACAGTTAATTACATATTGCCTTTCTGAGTTCAGGGTTATATAGGCGGTGCCACGCCTCGTGACAAATCACATCGTTATATAACGGGTGATCCATCTTGAGGTATTTTTTTCAATAGCCTTTTTTCACAGATTTCGCGTGAGTTGTGTTCAACTTTTTTTTTCTTTTCAGTATTGTTTGCCATTTCATTATGGAAAGACTGACACCGAAACAACGTCTCAAAATTGTGCAACTTTATAATGTAAATGATCGTTCGGTGGAAACTGTTTTCGACCACAATTTTGTTTAGTACTGAGGCACATTTCTGGCTCAACGACAACGTCAATAAACATAATTGCCGCATTTTGGCTGAAGAGCAACCATAAGAGGTTCAAGAGGTGTCATTATACCCAGAGAAAACCACGGTCTGGTGCGGTTTATGAGCTAGTTTAATAACACTCTGCGACAAATGGTAAGGGTCAGTGATCGGTTTGGAATGAAACCACCGGGGAAAGTTATATTGGTAAAAAAAAGTCACACGTGTTCCAGCGTTTCGCTGGGTCTCATCTAGGAATCGAGATATATCGATTTGAAGTTAGTAAGTATCGTATAGGGGAATTTGTCACGTTTTAGGCTCTTTTGTTTGACATAACTCGAGAACCACTCGTCCGATTTAGCTGAAACAAATTTAGAAAAATTAAGAATTACAATTCCTCTAATCTGTTCTTAAACCGTTTTCCTACTTAAGCAACAGTTTCGCAATTATAAATAAATGTATGAAAAAAAAAATTATTTTTGCCTAAAAATTAAATTTTTTTTTTTTTTAATTCATAAAAAATTCATAAAAAATAATATATGAACAGATTAAGGGAATTGTAATTCTTGGTTTTTTAAAATTTATTTCAGCTAAATCGGACGAGTGGTTCTCAAGTTATGTCAAACAAAAGAGCCAAAAACGTGACAAATTCCCCTATACGATACTTACTAACTTCAAATCGATATATCTCGATTCCTAGATGAGACCCAACGAAACGCTGGGACACGTATGACCTTTTTTTGACCGATATAACTTTCCCCGGTGGTTTCATCCCAAACCGATTGTGGCTGTCGCACAGTGTAATCGGTCCATATTTTTTCAAAAATGATAATGGTCGGAACGTAACCGTAAATGGAGCTCTCTGTCGCGCCTTGATATCGGACTTTTTGCTTTCTTAAATTGAAGCCCGTAATCTTGACGGCAGTTGGATTTAACAGAACGGCTCCACTTGCAGTGGATCTATAAAGAGGTCATTACGAAGAGTAGCCAATTTCACGTTTTGGACCGGTAAGTTGGCCGTCTATATCGTGTAATATCACAGCTATACACTTTTTCTTTGGGGCTATGCAAAGTCCAAATTCTATGTTGACAACGATTTGCTACGATTCAGGTTTTGGAAGTCAACTTTACGCGTGTCATTAAAGCCATACCGGTCGAAATGCTCAAACAAGTCTTCCAAAATTGGACACCCAGAATGGACACCCTGAAGCGTAGTTGCGGCCAACATTTAAAGGAAATTATATTCAAAAAAAAAAGGGTCATAAAATTTCCTTTCGAAAGAACCACAAATATTCCACATTTTATTTGATTTTTTGAATTTTTTTTTTATTTTGAAAAAATACATTTAGATTTATCACCCGATACTATTCAAGTATCGAACGTAACATAATGAATGAATCGGAGTTGATGGGATTGACTTGAAGGATATTAAGTATACATTTTTGAAGGACATTCTTTATGTCCGTTATAATTAGTGTCGACTAGTAATGGGGGGAAATATCAGGGTAATACCAATTATCCGCTGAAGATAATGGATAGACAGTGAGGATCCCAATTTTATCCAAAAGTAATATCGCTAGACAAATAAAATTTTGCCATGAGTTACTTCTTGTTTAGGCCTTTAACATATATTTTTTCGAAGAATTTTTTTGCGGTACACTTAAAGGATATCGAAGGGTAAATTTTTGAAAGGACATTTTTCATGTCCTTTTTTCAGATTTATTTTTTAAAGTAAATTTCCACAATTTGGCTTCAAACATTTACTGAACAGAAATACAACGACATATAGTTCGGGCCTGGGATAGTAACATGTAGCAATTACCGCTCTATGCTAAATTGATAGAGCTAAATCGATTTTTAAATGTATTTAGTATCGGCTGAACTTCAAATCGGAAAGGACACTTATCTATAGATTTATATCACAAGGTGGGCCAAAGTTGTCGAACAGAGGTATGAATGGATTTAACTTAATTTAGTTTCTCACTTCCTTAGTGGCAGAGGGACGTTTGTTTTAGGCTATATGAAAATAATGAATATATGGGCCATTCGAAAACATGAAAGAATATGGTCCAATTTTAATAGGGTTACTTACAGGGTTTCAAATCCGGAAGTACTTTTGTATAGAAGCTATATGTAACTATAGACCGATATATTTCAGTTTCACTGTAGCTAAAATGTTGTCGTTCAAAACGTACCAAGCGAAGTTTGAGCACGATCGCTGTCATATGTAGCTTCTAGAGCGATATTGTCTTAATTGGGCAGGAGCCTTTAAAAGGGTCCAATTTCAACAGATTTAATAACGCCATTCAAAAGTTTAGCACGATCGTATCTAAATGCAACGCACCCTCAAACATCTCTAATGATCTTTCAGTGTCACGATAAAGTTCACTTACGAGCAAAGTTTGGAAAGCATTAAAAATTACCTCCGAAAGTGTTTTTATGGAACCACATCAATTTATTGGTCTATACCAAAAGGCCAACAACTTAAGTAGATGAGCTCAGAGATAACATCCAAAGCGAAATTTCCAACGTTCCGCTCAAAATGTGTGCAAGAGTGGTGTAAAATTTGATCGAAAGAATAGAGCGCCGTGGTGGTCATATGACCGAAATCAAATTTCATTCTTAAAATGTAACATTTGCACTACAGCTGAAATAAATTTGAACTCTTTATCTTTAATATTCTGTATTTTATTAATTTATAAAATTGTTTTGTCCTTAATGGTGAACCAGTAACTAGCACGGCAGCATATCAAATCGGGTCTATTCGAAAACTTTTATCGATAAGAGCCAATTTCACCAAAAAAATCCTTTGTGACGCTCTTTTATAAAAAAAATTTCGGAATCAGGTTTAGTGTGGCTTCTAGAGCTTAAGCATCGACTGGTGTCGTCTTTGGCCAAACCTGAAAAATATTCTAAGCTGCATTGACATCGGCTCTTAATTGCGGCCATAGCTGTGTGAAATAAAATGAATCGATCGTTATAAGTTTAATAAATATGAGGTCTTTGTACTTTAATTTCTATTTCCTGAGAGGAAAATTAAAATTTTTATTATCATTTTTTCAGATATTCCCAAATACATAACTTATATTGCCTATAATTCATATTTTATGGTGGTGCAAACGGTATATCAAATTTAGTTACTCTCCATCCTACGAGTAATAAAGCGGAAACCAAACACCCTAATATTTGAATGAAAGGGTGAAGCGCGGAAATTTTCTTGTTTGGGAATGAAATAAAAAAAGTAATGCCCTTAGAAAAATTTATTTTATATGTGACCCGGCCTATGAAAAGGTGGCTTATGACTCAAAAAAGAAATTGCGAGAAACAGCTGTTAAAGATAAACAATGCATTTCTTCAGTTTCTTTGTTTAGTTAGTTTTTCTTTTGCATTATGAACAGTCATGCCCAAAAGGCAACCAAAAAAGGCAAAAGAGCATACATAAGATAAGTTCGTTTTTTCAATGCAAAGCAAACCAGTTTCTGACGGAAGAAAAAACGTGCGAGTGCTCAGATTTAAAAGCAATGCTGAACGAGTAGGGCGTGTGTCAATTGTGAATAGGGACTTTCTAGGTTTCACCACGTGAAAAAGCGTCTCAAAAACTATCGAAACCAAAAAAAGTGGAAAAATTTTTTTTGAGTCATAAGCCATTTTCATAGGCCGGGTCATTTATTATGTATATTGATTATATTGAACGGTAAGGGAACTTTTACATTACATGAATTTAAATAGTGTATACGCAAATGTCGACCTTCGCTATCCACACACTGCAGCATACGTTTTCAGAAGTTTTCATGAACTCTAACAAGCATGTCGACTGGTATTCTGCCAATTTCAACCTCAATATTGTTACTCGTAATTATGTCCTCCAAGGTGTTGGGTCGGTTGAAATACAGCTTCGGCTACAGGTTAACCTAAAGGAAAAAATCGCATGGGTCTAAATCTGGTGAGCGTGCCAGTTCACATTACCCCCGAAAGAGATAAGCCGTCCAAGAAACATTTGCCTCAAACAATTCATGGTATCCCTCGCTGTGTGTGCAGTGCCCATCCTCTAATTGCATCCACTAATTGCATTGCCTCAAGAAGTCTGGAAATGCCAAGAGCAAGTAATTGCTTCCGAGCAGAGAGTTTCGGAGATTGCAGTACTGCTGCTCTAACTCTCTCGATGTTTTGTGGTGTTGTAATCCTTTTCTCTGGTCCCCTTCGTGCACATGACACATTCCCGGCTGTTGTCAATGAAGATACCCAATTTACAATTAATTGCCGCCCAGGAACATGTACGCGTGGGGAAACAGCAGAAAAGCACTCTGCACTGCAATGATCGAGTGCGCATTTGAAAAATACGCTTTAATACAAAATGACCTCTCCTCAAGTGTCCAACTATAAGCCAGGCACACTCTCTTTGAGCAACAGCGCCGCCACAGCCTTCAGTGCAACACTAAAGCGCTCCACCCTGTATGTTAAAAACAACCTATCACATCTTGTCGGCTAGAGCTATCTGTTCCAACGAATACTCAATAGATTTAAACCTTTCCAACACTTCTTAAGGGTTTCACAACATCCCATTAAGGAAATACTTATAGATTTTAAACCCTTAATCCGCAACAAAAATATATAGCATCAAAACTCACAACAAAAAATTCTAATATTTACCTTACTTTTTGTCAATTTGACAATGTCTCTTCGATTTAAACTAGAAATGAGTAATTTTTCGAAAAAATAACGTTTATGTTTCGTAAGGATTTAAATATACTACATGGGGCGAGTTCAGTATAAATAATTAAATTATGAAAAATATTTAATTTAGCTTATTTCAAACGGTAACGACGGAAAACGGATGAAGGTAAATAGTTAGCACTAAGACCACCAGTGGATGGGGCAAGATAAGCAGATGACGGACCAGAACCAGCACCGAAGGAACCATGATGGCCATGAGCAGCTGGAGCTTGAGAGGCGAAATTCAAGACGGGAGCAACACCACCATTGTAGTTTTGAGAGCTACCGCCCAACTGATCGTATTGGCCTTGGATAGCTCTTTGTGCGTTGGCAGCATCTTCGGGAGTGCGGTACTTGACAAAGTGTACTTCGGGTTTGTTGTTGATATTGCTGTTGGCATTGTTCAATTTGTCAGCCAAGCCAGAAAGATCATGCTGCTTGTTAAGCACATAGATGGCGGTTCTTTGTTCGGCAGCTTGTCTGGCCAAAGCGAGGGCGGCATTTTCCAAACCATTGTTTTCGGGTCCCTTGATGAAGATGACACGGAGACCTTGTTTGGCGTTGTTGGCATATTGGTTGGAGGCAGCGGGTTCAACGAAGTCATCATCGTTGGCAGTGAAAGTGTAGAATTCCTTTTCGAGTTCACCACCTTGGGGTGCGAAGGCAGCAGCATCATTGCTACCAGCGCCAATGTTACCGCCACCATAGCTGGGACCAGCAGCACCAATGCTACCGCCACCAAAGCTGGGACCAGCAGATCCAATGCTATCACCGCCGAAGCTGGGACCTGCACTAGAAGCACCGAAATCCAAGCCACCGCTACCACCGCCGGGTGCGAATGATAAACCAGAGTGGGAATGGTCCACGGGTCTATAGTTGTAGCCCAATTTGTCGGCGCAGGCCACAGCCACCAAGCACAAAACGATGAAAGCACGCATTTTCCGATGTATACTACGAATGAAACCGTTCGATAGAATGATTCTAAACGAACTCGCACTACCATTTTATACCATCCATAAACTATGACAACTAAAGTATGTTTGAGAGTGTTTATGCAGTTTGCCAAAACAAATTATATATTCATTATTCAAATTTCGCTAGAAAACTTGTGCATTAGTGTTTGAACATTTTTCTTTTCTTTCTCAAAAATGCTTAATATCGCAACAACGCATTCTTGCATAATTCTATGAGAGTAGACAGGAATTGGCTTTCGAATGCAAGTTTATAGTATACCAGTCTGGATGGTGGCATGTCTATACCCAATCAAACATGCTTTGTTGTCAAAGTGCAAATCGTGAACATGCGTCGTTTCAAAATGTTGCACTGGCATCTCCTAAACCGATTTGCGCCAGTGTAGTTCGAACTGCTTTGGCTAGAGAATTTACCCAAACTTCTTAGAAATCAATTTATATCTTTTTAATGATGACAGCCACATTTGTTGTGTGAGATTTATAATCTTGCCGAGTAAGTAGTTAAGTTATGAACCAATTGAACAAGTTAACGATTATACGGTCATCAGAAACATCTTTATCTATACAATGACAACCTTCACTACCGCACGTTGCGTTGGCGTCAATTTATATCATTAGACTTCCGATGTTTTGGACCAAATGCTTACTTAAAGATTATTGAATGGAATCTACTAATTGGATCCTAGTCAAATTGCTCACTTTGAAGGAGATTTTGAGCATCGTTTTAAGGTTTGTGCAAAAATCGTAAAATTATTTACATGGACATATGGTTACAATATGGTCACTTCAATAAGTTCTCTAATACAGGGTGGGTCCAAAGTTACCATACCATAAACACTTTAATAACATTTTCGTTTATTAATTTTCTTTTTTTTCATATAAAAGATTATGTTGATACAACAAAATGAATGCTAAGTGTGCGAAAAAGCAAGCATGAGGCCGACATAAGAAAAGGAAAAGAAAACACTGCTTTGTCACAACACATTAAAGAGAACCAACACTCAGCTGACCTAAAGAACGTGAAAATACTAGACAGAGAGAGAGAGACGATTCAAAATAAGAGATACACTTTAGAAAGTATAAGAATTCAACAGAAAATATCGAATTTAATATAAACCAAAGAAGACAAAGACAACACAAAGCTCCAATACTCCGCTGCAATAAGTTAAATTAAAAAGAAGTGCTTTCTTAGTTGTCTAAGTTTTGCTGTGATTTTTACATTTATTTATTTGTTATTATTAAATTGTTTCGTGATGTCCAGTTTTTTAATAGTACTAAGAAATTATGACGAATGAAATGTTAAACTAATTGTAAGTAAAACTTACACAACATAGAAAATTATAAATAGCTGAAAAAGTTAGCAAAAAGCTAACGAAAAGTTGGGAATACATGGAATAATTAGTTTTGTTGACATGATGGATCCTTGTTTCATCAACAGTTATGAATCGGCGCAAGAACTCTATTGGATTACGCTGATAAATCGCTAAAAGCTCCTCGGAATTGGTCCTACGGACGATTTTTTGGGGCAAAGTCATCAAACGCGGCAGCGTTCTTGCGGATAGCATTTTCATGTGGAGTTCATCATGTAAAATACTCCAAACTTGTTTTTCGTGTATTTTAACAATATCAGCAAGTTCTCTGAGCTTTATTCGTCTATCTTTAGTCACTTCATTAAATATGTTTCTAATGTTTTCGATAGTAGTAGCAGTTTTCGGTCTTCCAGAGCGTTCTTCATCTTCTGACTTGAACGACTCATTTTAAATTGTTGAACCCAGGATTTCACGGTGGAGTATGATAGTGCATTATCACCATGAACAGAATCCAATTCATCTTTGATTAATTGTGGCGTATAACCATTCATATAAAATTGTTTAATTACCGCACGAAACTCTTTATTTTCCATTTTTCAAAAATTATAAAACTTGTTTACTTCAATCACCTGTAACAAAGAAAATAATCATTAAATATTTCGGAAATTTTGACAGATTGCTTATAAAAGATTGCTTTTAAAAAACAAAACAAAAAAGAGTTGCTAGTAAAACAGAAAATGTGCCAGGCCAGTTAGTTTTGCGGTCACCCTCGTATGCGGATGATTTGTGCATACTTTATCCCTATAAACACAATATTGTTTTGAAGATATTCGTTGAAAGAGATGCAGCATTAATTGTTGAGGCTGAATAAACTTATAATAAATGCAAACAAAACCAAATTAATAAAGTTTAAACCACATCGTAATGAAGAAAATTGTTCACTTTTAATAGACGGTAAAGAAATTTCAGAAGTATTGAGTGTGAATTATTTAGGCATACATTTGCAACAAAAATTATGCTGGAAACTTCATATTGAAAAGCTGCGAAAAAAGATTGCCACTGTTATTGGCATTTTATAGAAAATGAAATACCAACTTAATGAGAAATGTAAATATTTGATATTTCAATCGTTGATACAAAGCCACCTGAACTACATGGCCATGATATATGGATATAAAAAGAACTCCGATTTGAAATTGTTTAAAAATATAGCAACGAATGTTTTACCTGCTTATGGATTACATAAGATGCAACTGTTAATGTATGTTTTCAAAGTAATATATTACATCGGTCACCACAGTATAAGATTAAGCAGAATACAACATCATTTTAACGCTAGAAATCATCAAAATTTAGTTGTATCAAGATGTCGTTTAGAGGCAACCAAACAGAGAATAGAACACATGGGTAGCGTCGAATATAACAACTTGCCTCAGATTTTAAAGGAAATAAATGCAATATCGATTTTTAAAAGTAAACTTAAACAATATTTATTGCAGAATATTGAAATGCTTTTTATCTGACATTAATTTCGTATAATTAATTTAAAATAACGTTTTTATAATATTTTTTAAATTACGAGTATAACCATTATAACTTTCTTGATTTTTTTTTTTGATATCATATTATTATTGCCATATTGTTGTCGACTAGCCTCTATAATGCCTTAAGGGCGCTGAGGCCACTTACCATTGTAAACATTTCTTGAAATAATAAAAAAAAGTTTTTTTTTTAATTAATGAAGGAAGACTGCCCAGTCAAAAACGACATAATCAAGTAAAAGTAATGCCCATTTGCCAAAGAAGAAGAAAAAGTTATTACATTTTTTATCCCCATGGTAACTTTAGGCCTACCCTGTATAAAACTACAGACATAAAAATAAATATACGGTACAGTTGTTTTTATATTATATTTAAGAGTATAGAGTATATTTAAGATGCCCACATCCAGATTTGAACCTAGCGTTACTTATATGAATTTCGCTCCCAGCAAGAAAACCTTTTGCCTCGTCAAAAATTTGATACGTGTGCAACATACGTAAGTATGTTTTTAAAAATTAAATTGTTGTATGGTACAATAATATTGTGGATGCATGAAGACTGACCAACCAGCCCAGTCAAAAACGACATAAACAAATAAAAAAAATACCCATTTGGTCAAAGAGGAAGAAAAAGTTATTAAATTTATTATGGTAATTTTTGGTCCACCCTGTAAAAAACTACAGACATGGAAATACATATACGGTACAGTTGTTTCATCGATTTTATTTTTTAAAACTCAGCATTTAATCTCATGGCATTTATTTTTGAAAATCCGTACTTAAAAATGAAAAGGATAAATATGAACTTTTTTTAAATTTATTAACTCTAAGTTATGATTAATCAAAGAATAAAAAAGTTAAAATATGAGTATATAACAAAAAATTATATTAAGCTACAGTATATCTTAATGTTTTTTTTAATAATTTTAATAATATGTATCACCTCCACTTTTTTTAATAACTTTATTAATGCGAACAGTGTTTGAATTCAACAATTTGTGAAATTCATTTTGGTCACTTATGGACCATTCTTCGTTAAAGGCTTCTTTAAGTTCTTTTAAGAAGTAAAACTTGCTACCATTTCGAATAACTTGATTTGAAAGAATTCTTCAAGCATCTTCCACGGGATTTCAGTAAAAACTTAGAGGAGGCCAAACTACATCTACTTAGTAGGGACATAAATACTGTTACACACATTTTATGCTGTAAAATAAAAAGTACTGAATGTTTTTGGTCCAAATATATTTTAATATATTGTTTGATGTATATTGTATCCAAAAATAGTCTACTTATTCTAAATGTCCGTCTTTTGCCTATACACACGCCTTAAGTCGCACTGGTCAATCGTCAATAGCTGCACGAACCTCGTCCATTGGAAAATTGGCCACAGCTCGAACCAAAGCAGTCTTAAGAGATCCAATGTTGGGATATCTTTTGTGACAAACCTTGCCCTCTAAAACCGTCCACAATTTGTAATCCATTGGGTTCAAATCTGGACTGCCTGAGGGCCATTCTTCAGAGGAAATGAACGCTGGCAAATTGTTTCGAAGGCCTGGGACGTTTTAGCCCTATGGGCCGGCGCAGAATCCTGCTGGAAAGTCCATGGCTGGTTTTGGAACAGGGAATTGTTAAGAGGCTTCACAACAGCTTCCAAAACGATTTCTTGGTAAACGTAGGCCGATGTTTTGACTGGTCAGTGACCCCATCGTAAGAGATACCCCACCAAACCATGACTGGAGCTGGGTCATGACCCTTTTCCACCCTTGGGATCAGTTCAGATGCTTCCTTAGATGACCGCGCATGCACTATATCATTTTGCTTGTTGAATTTTTCCTGAACTGAAAAAATTTTTTCATCGTTGAAAAAAAAATTTCTGTGCAAGTTATCAGCGTGCTTCACCAAAGGACGTTTTCATTTTTCAATCCTATTTTTTTTAAAGCTGCAGTCAATAAAAATCCGGTACGTCGTTTAAAAGCCCCAAGTCTCTAGTCTTTTTAATGATTCGACTCATGGACTTTTGCGTAATATTCATCTCACGGGCCATGATTTTCTGTTTTCGGAGCGGATTTCTGTGAATTCTTAATTTAACGGCTTTGATGACATGCGGTGTTCGAACAGAGCCTGGGTGGCCCGGCCCGACCGGTGGCGGTCTTCAACATCTCCAGTCTCTTCAAACAGTTTTATGCATCGGTAGACGAACATGCGGCTAATCCCTAGTGGCCGGAGCCTTTTGAAAATATCGCTTTTTTCATTTCACACTTGAAAAGCGCTATTACAACGATACGGTTCTCATTATCTGACCACTCCATGATTTAAGTTGAAACAATTTTAAAATCTATTTTAAAACAGACTAACGCTATTGAGGTTAGCTTTCAAAACCCATATGACATTAACGGGGTATGTTCAGTTCTACTATTGATATGGGTGTGTTCAATGTTGTAAAGGTATTTACGTCCCTACTAAGTACATAATTTGTATCTTCAAATAAACTTTTTTCCTTCTGCCGTGCCTGCATGGGTTCATTATCTCGTTGAAATACCAAATTAATTGCATAATTTGTTTCAGCAAAGTCTATTAAAACGTTGTCATATTATTCCATACACGCAAAAAAAAGTATGGTTGGGGTGACAATATTCGAAGAGGATCATACTATTATTGGGTATATGGTTATGGCACAACAATATTATGATCTTCACAACAATAGTATGATTCACACTCAACCATACTATAATCTCCACAACCATATTATGATCCTCACAGCCATAGTATTTTTTGTATACAACCATAGTATGATCCTCACAACCATAGTATGATTCACTCGCAACCATACTATGATCCCACAACCACAGTATGATTCACACTCAACCATACTATGATCTCCACAACAATAGTATGATTTTTCTTATACAACCATAGTATGATTCAGACGCAACCATGCTATTATACGTACAACCATAGCATGATTCAATCAACCATACTATGATCCCCAAAATTATTTATTAGGATTGGGTGTTGTTGTTCAAAAATAGAGATATTTATCAAGCAAGTTATTTTAAATTGCATTACAATTAGTTTATAGCATTATTAGAGGCCATGTTTTTATTGAACATTTTATAAAAAAAATACTTTTAGCTGCCAACAGGTGAATGCTACTTCACCATCCATAGACACCAAGTAACGAATGTGATTAATCCACTATCATTTGCTTTATTCTTAAGTGCAGTCAGATTTTAAATAAACGAGAACCAGTCGGTAGTCATAATTTCACTGAACAAAGTAAACACAATAAAAATCCCTCGAATTACCTTCCAATTGTTGTTGTTTTTATAATGGACAACAACCATGCACTGTAACGTGTGTGTGTTTTTTTTTGGTATATCAAAAAAATCATAAGCACACACATATGTATGCTCTATAAAACCTGTTTTGTTTTGTTCATAGTCGCAACCATACTGTATGATTGCCATAACCATGTTATTATTAAAATTTAAATTTTAAACAACAATATTTTTGTTGCACCAACCATGTTTATATGGTTGCTACAACCATATTTTCATTTCTAAATTTGGCAATAATACTACTGTTATATTTCAACCAGCGTTTGAAAATGCTACGCTACTTCGTAGTATTTTGTTTTGCTCTCGCTACCACTCTTTCTTTGAACAGAGCCGTAGCAGAGCCATAGCCGAAAAATGAAAAAGTATATGCTCTGCTCTGCTTGTAGTTATGTCGCGTCATAAACTATAGCAATAGAAACAGGCAAAAATCAAATGATGTGCTCTGTGTAGCCATAGCGGGAGCTGAAAACTGAGAGCGAGATGAGAGCAGATCAAGTGAAATTGTTTTTATTTACTATGGCTCTTCTGCATTTTTGTTTTTGCTAAAATTCTGTGTTTGTTTGGACGTTTTTGTTTTTGCTACAATTCTGTGATCTTTATTTTATTCATGTGAAGGTTAATAAATTGAAAAATTAAAACCATTTTTTATTCAGTCACAATATTTTAATTAAATCAAAAATGCAGAAGAGCCATAGTAAATAAAAACAATTTCACTTGATCTGCTCTCATCTCGCTCTCAGTTTTCAGCAGAGCACATCATTTGATTTTTGCCTGTTTCTATTGCTATAGTTTATGACGCGACAGAACTACAAGCAGAGCAGAGCAAATACTTTTTCATTTTTCGGCTATGGCTCTGCTAGGGCTCTGTTCAAAGTGGGAGCGGTAGCGAGAGCATAGCAATATTTGTTAAGCTCTTGCTGCTACGGAGTAGTAAATGCGAACGCTGATTTCAACAATATTAATATTGCCGCAATCATACTATTGTCAAAATGAAATTCAAAAAAACAATGCTATGGTTGCGACGAACATGCTTTTATTGTAGAGAACATACTAGTGCTGCCGTGACCATGTAGTAACCATATCTTTTCTCTGCGTGTACGTGTTATAAAGCACGGAGTACGTTCTACATAAATGAAACCTCCTACATGAGTGACCCACCTTCAAAATTTTGAACCACTGTAATTTTCTGTTCTTGACACTCAGCGCGGCAATAATCTTGAAACCCATCAGGGCCGTTCAGGATAACTTTTTAGCGTCACAAAAAGTAAAAATAAAAACATCATTCTTTCCATTAAAATTTAAAGTTTTCGGCTCTGGCTTTTTGTGACGTACTACAGGGTGGCGCAAAAATACCATTGTGGTTTGAATGTTTAATAACTTTTATATTTATTAGTTACTTATTATTATTATTTTTTTATACAGTAAATGAGGAATATTCTTGGCTTAAGTATAACAAATTATATCCCGCAAGTGGTGGTTATTTTCGGCTGCGCACATTCGTGCACTTTCCGCGAAAGCCCCAGTTGTGCCGACCGTCTTCTTGTTGATGTATCTGGACTGTCCTGCACAGTATCCACAACACGTTGGATATTTTCGTCCGTGTGGACCGTACGTGGTCTTCCGGTACATGGAAGGTCATGCAGTGTCTAAACAACCCCGGGTTTTTTAGACACTGTAGTTATCGCATTAGCGACCTCTTAAGCGAGTTGCCAATCAATCACGGTCAATAATTTGTATTTCTCCCATTTCAATACAATCCATGTACTATAAGTTCAGGTAAATTCTGTAGTAGCATTTTTTAGAACTTTAGACTAGAAAAAGTGATAATAGCGTTAAAAAAAATTCTTTTCAACTTAATTTTTATGTTTGTTTTTCATTTTTACAAAAGGTTACTGGTAATATTAATGACTGCCGGACTGGTAATTTGTAGGTTGTGAGATTCCCACACAAAAATCGCAGCACACTAAACGTTGACCATGAATGCAAACGTTTAAAGAACCATGATTAACGGCGAAACCCATATTTGGGTGATTTAATAAGGTCGCAGATTTGTTCTTATAAATAAAACACAACAGACTTCGTCGAAGTTAAATTTCTCATGTTTTTAAACCCTATATAATATAATATAGGGTATGTTCACCTTATCATTATGTTTGCAACACACTGAATCACCGGTCGGAAAATCTAAGATGATATAGGATTGCATATCTGTAGAAAACAAACAACAAGTATGTGTTGGTGCTCTGAACGACGATTGTCTGATGGAAACACACAAAGCAAGTAACGATAGAACAGGGTCATGAAACCCACATTCCGTCGACGCTCCAGGGAAACAATAGAATTGGATACCCTACCATCGAACTCCCTTGAACACGTTCAAGTAGATTTTAAGATGAATTTGGAGCAACTGCCATACATGGTAGTTATTTTCCGTTTTCGACCTAATTTATGTTGTATAAGATGTTGAAGAGATCAGAAAAGTGAAATATTTCTTTCACCGCATAGTAAGCCTACACACTTGAGTGTTTCTTTCGTAATTTCTACGGAAGCCACACACAGAGTAAAAATATGGTTACTATATGGTCACGGCAATAATAATATGTTCTCCTCAATTAAAGTATGTTAGTCGCAACCATAGTATTGTTTTTTGAATTGAATTTTCACAATTGTATGATTTCCGCAATATTAATATTGTTGAAATGTAACAATAGTATTTTTGCATATTATAAATAAAAACATGGTTGTAACAACCATATAAATATTATTGGTGCGACAAAAGTATTGTTGCTAAAAATTTACGTTAACAATAATATGATTACGGCAATCATACCGTATGGTTGAGACTTTGAATAAAGCAAACAGGTTTTAAAGACTACACGCAGAGAAAAAACATGGTTACTACATGGTCACGGCAATAAAAGTATGTTCTCCGCAATAAAATTATGTTCGTCGCAACCATAGCATTGTTAACTGAATTTAGTTTTGACAATAGTATAATTGCTTCAACATTAATATTGTAGAAATGTAACAATAGTATTATTGCCAAATTTAAAAATGATAATATGGTTGTAGCAGCAGTATAAACATGGTTAGTGCGACAAAGGATGTTTTTTTGGTTTAATGTTAACAATAATATGATAACGGCAATCATACTGTATGATTGTAATTTTTCTTCATTTAAATATGCTTTTAAGAACAAATGTTATTGGTACGGATCTAATGCTATAACAGTTCTTTTTTTCATAGAAATTAAAATTTTTTAAACAAGCTGCTTTGGATTTGTTTAACTGAAAATTTTTGAATATAAACGCTTACGTTTATTTAAACTTATTTTTTCTACTGTGAAATAAATCACTTCTATTATTTTGAATTTAATGTTTTTTTTGAATAATTTTCATAATTCAAATCTATTGTCGACAACTTAAACAAACTCTAATAAATTATATTGGAGGTCATAGTATAATTGTGTGTGATCATACTATGGTTGTAGGGATCATAACATGGTTGCGCGTGAATCATGCTATGGTTGTGAGGATCATTGTATGGTTATGTGTGAATCATACTATTGTTGTAAGGATTATAGTATGGTTGTATTTGAATCGTACTATTGTTGTGAGGATCATACTATTGCTGTGCCACAACCATATACCCAACAATAGTATGATCCTCTTCGAATATTGCAACCCAACCATACTTTTTTTCTGCGTGTATGTATAAGTATGTATGTTTGTGCGTGTTTTTTTTGGTATTCTAAAAATAAAACATACACACACAATACAGTGCATGGTTGTTGTTCGTTATAAAAAACAACAACAATCGGAAGGTAGTTCGTTCGAAGGTAGTCGCCTGCACTTAAGTATATAGCCATTGATCATGGTTTAATCACGTTTATCACTTAGGGTCTACGGATGGCAACCATATACCCAACAATAGTATGATCCTCTTCGAATATTGTCAACCCAACCATACTTTTTTTCTGCGTGTATGTATGTTTGTGCGTGTTTTTTTTGGTATTCTAAAAATAAAACATACACACACAATACAGTGCATGGTTGTTGTTCGTTATAAAAAACAACAACAATCGGAAGGTAGTTCGTTCGAAGGTAGTCGCCTGCACTTAAGTATATAGCCATTGATCATGGTTTAATCACGTTTATCACTTAGGGTCTACGGATGGTAAAGATGCATTCACCACTGCAGTCACCACTGTTTGCACATAAAAGTCGTTTCGACTGCCTTTTTAATATATTTTTGTTTCTTAAATAAAATGTTTAATAGAAACAATGTCTTAAAACTGGCTATGAACAAATTTTAAAAATAATGCTTAATAAAAATCTCTTATGTTGAATAACAACATAACCCAAACCTAAAACAAGTATTAGGGATCATATTATGATTGAGTGGAATCATATTATGGTTATAGGGATCATAACATGATTGCGTGTGAATCATACTATGGTTGTGAGGATTATACTATGGTTGTATGTGAGGATCATAATATTGTTTTTGGGGATAATAGTATGGTTGAGTGTGAATCATACTATTGTTGGGAGGATCATAATATTGTTGTTCCACAACCATATACCCAACAATAGTATGATCCTCTTCGAATATTGTCACCACAACCATACTTTGTTTCTGCGTGCATACAGTCGAACACTCAGTAGGTCGTTAGTATCTATAAGTAAATACCTCACAGGAAGGTGGTTCACTATGCTCTCGATTACCTTGAAGAGCGCAGAGTAAATCGCAATGGCCCTTATATTAGCAGGATTATCGGCTTCACCCCCAACCCGGAATTGGCTGGACGTTCGCAAACATTCAACATGCTGTGAAGACTCCCGAACAGTAAGCAGGGTGGAGAAGTTGCGAAATGGACTGGCCAGCGTCGAAGAGCAATTACTCGTACAAGTGCCGAAATCCATTCGTACCTGAGGACTTACATCGAGATTCGCAAGAACCCAATATAATACCAATAGCTATTACTTCCCCTGTGAGAAGTAAGCACCTTTGTACGTAGACGTACAAAATTCTTGCATGTTTACGCATCAGTAGCGGGGTTTTTGTTTAAACGCCTCCTCTTTGGATCTTCCAGGTCAAGAATATTGTATGGGTGCCATTCGGCATAAGGAATATGTGTCAGTTCATTTAGTTATGGTTTCAAGTCATTTTGCATGGCAAATAGCTCGGCGTATTGGCTCATCGAAGTTGTTTGGCTCAATTGGAAAGCTATCGTAGTTATGATTATTGAAATCCCCTGCAACGACAATTTCACTATCCGGATAACTGGAGGTAATCTGGTACCAGGGTGACTGGGAAAAATGGGGTTATCTCAAGGCTTCACTCAGTCATTTTTTACACTCGGGTTGACCCTCGAGGGCGGTCGGGCCCATCCTTAATGCATGATTTCCCTTCACCGCCGTCGAACGGAAGAGGTAGAGAAAGGTCTCGCACTGAGCGGTAAGAGATCCATTTCCATGTACGGCATGGTTTTTGGCCGTAAGATCTATACGTAGGCACTTTTGTCTGCATATAAATACTATCTCACCGATGCCTTTCATTTTGGGTGACCAGTGCCGCGTTGTACGGATCGCAACTGGTAGTAGCTCGGCTACGAGGTCTGACCGGAGGCTTAAGTCTGTTACGACTGGTAGTCAGGAGCTCCCAGAACTGTCGTTCTGGTCTGACTAGTAGGCCGTTCTGGGAGTATCGTGATGGCTTTGGTTTTAACCCTAATACCATGTAGAGTTTTAGCTCAGTGTGGAGTTGCATTGCAACCAGGTGCTGTGACCTACAGATCAGCAGAGCGTATAGGTAGGCCTGGACCCATTCCAAGGGGATGTCCATATAGCACGCTTCGAATTAGAACCGGTGGGATTGACCTTAAGAGGCGCTAGCCGTCGCTTGGCTCCTGTGCGATGGCGCACCATGGTTGAAGCCATCACGGCGAGAATCATGTCAAACACGCGCTGTCCGGTTAACCCCCCAAAATTTCGTTATTAAGTCGGAAAAGGCGTCGAAACTAATTGAAACTAAGGCATTTTATAGAGAAGCGTTAGACTCTAAGACGATCATTCTACTTGCAAAGCCTCAGTAGTGAACTACTGATCAATAATCGCAGCATTTTTTTTTCTTCAAATATTTCTACTCGGCTTTAAAACTGTGTTACTTGCGAAATATTCATAGCCATTTAAATGCGGCAGCAGATTTTGATTAATTCAATTATCTTGAATCCATGAGACATTTTGTATTCACTGATCGCGACATACAAGTTTTATATTAAACCACCGCGGTTACGTACGAAAACCGTCACTGTTAAAATGATAAAATGCTTCGAAGTTCCTTGTGTGATAGTTTGGCACACACCCGACTTTGTATAACTTACGGTTTCGATTATGGAAGATGTTTACTTGTTGGAGCAATATCTGAACTTTCATCTGCCACACCTGATTTAAAGGCATATTTTCTAATGCAAGCACGCAAATCACAAGGGAATCGCAACACTTTGACGCTGCATGAAGCACAAATTGCGCTTAACTAGTCCCAGCAACATAAGCAGGAATTGCAGGACCAAATGTAATCAAAGCATCTAGACGTAAATAAAAATTTAATGAATCACATTCGAACACAGACGTAAGAAAATAAGCCAAACCATTTTTATTACTATAAAGAGCACGGTGTTTCTTCTGCAGCAATTCGTAAACTAAAAGTTCAACTCTGAATTTTACAGTTGACAAGTCTGACAGACCTGGCTGGGCCATGATCAAACTGCGGCCAGCATAATTTAGATGGAAAACTACTTCTATAAAACTATTCTAATCATAGTATCTGTGGTCTCAAATATTATTCATATGTTTGAACATTAATGCTGATGTTTATTTTGATGGGCTTAACAGAAGAGTTATTGTGACTATTTTCGTCTGACAGGCCCAAAATATTCGCAAATTGAAAAAAACCAAAAGCGGTCCGGCTGAAAGTAAAGAACCACCTCAGAAACAAGTTTGATAATTTTTAAGTAAGTTTTTTTTGTGCGTGCTTTCCAATAAACCCCTTTTTTGCATATTCGCAGGTGTTTTTTCGTTCTGTATCTCGTTGCTAAAAATACCTGTTCCAGTCCTGGTTGACTTCTTCACATTTTCAAAAATGTGAAATAACGTTACCCACAATTATCATGACGCCACTTTTAGAGCAACATAAATTAGTAGAAGACCTGCTTGGATTCTGAACGTAATTGCTTTTCCGCTAGACTTAAGTTATGGCCAACTCTATGCGCAGCGGCCTTTTATTGTTTCGGTTTTTTTGAGCGCGCGAATTCATGTTCAAACATATGCAAAGTGTGTATAAATCTTAATATGGAAATCATTCATAACTCACCCAACACCCAAAGTAATGCAAATTTTCGCTTTGTGGAATCTGAATATTTTTCGTTTTAATAGTTGGGTTTGGCCACAAATAGTTTTTCGTTTTCGTTTGGGATTCGCGCAGTCGTATAAAAGAGAAAATCACAGCGCTTCGGAATCATTCTAGTCTCGAACAATTGTACTCACAACAGTAACAAATCGGAAAATGCGCGCCTTCATCGTCTTGTGTTTAGTGGCAGCCGCCTGCGCTCAATCGGGCTATAACTACGGAGCCGGCATTGGCAATGGTGGATTCGGTGCTGGTAGCAATGTTGGTCCCTCATATGCGGGTGGTGCTGCTGGCCCCAGTTATGGCGGCGGTAGCATCGGTTCTGCTGGTCCCAGCTATGGTGGCGGTAATCACGGATCTGCTGGTCCCAGCTATGGCGGCGGTAATCTTGGTGCTGCTAACAACGATGCTCCCGCCTTCGCACCCCAAGGTGGAGAACTCGAAAAGGAATTCTACACTTACACCGCCAACGATGAGGATTTCGTTGAACCCGCTGCCTCCAACCAATACGCCAACAATGTCAAACAAGGTCTCCGTGTCATCTTCATCAAGGGACCCGAAAACAATGGTTTGGAAAATGCCGCTCTCGCTTTGGCCAAACACGCTGCCGAACAAAGAACCGACATTTATGTTCTCAACAAACAGTTGGATCTCTCTGGCTTGGCTGACAAATTGAACAACGTCAACAGCAATATCAACAACAAACCCGAAGTTCACTTTGTCAAGTACCGCACTCCCGAAGATGCTGCCAACGCCCAAAAAGCTATCCAAGGCCAATACGACCAGTTGGGCGGTAGCTCTCAAAACTACAATGGTGGTGTTGCCCCCGTCTTGAACTTCGCCTCTCAAGCTCCCGTTGCCCCTCAAGCTCCACGTGGTTCATATGGTGCTGGCTCTGCACCATCCAACTCTTACTTGGCACCATCGGCCGGTGGCAACGTCAGCCCGAACTATTTGCCTGCTTCCGTTTTCCGTCGCTATCGTCACTGAGTACTAAGTGATTGCGATCATTTTAATTATTTAAGACTGTTGGGCGCTTGTTATTGTTGTTTAAGTTCAAAACGAATAAAATATAGTTTTCTCTAAGAAAATATTAATGTACATCTTGTCTTTTTCTTAGTTCGTTATATTAGATTTAAGAAAGTTTTGTTTCAGCAGGCATGTTTTGAAACGTCAGTTCAATAAAGTGCAATTGACTCAAAGATTATAAGTATTGCCACATGTACAGTTATTCAAAATATTGACGCTAAAGATAGTGTAATTTGAATACGACTTCATTCTTATCTTGTATCGTATAAGCTGAGCTTCAGGTGACGTAATTGTAAGACTCTCCACAGTAACTAATAGGACATTGGCAAGAGTGTGATATAAAAACATGAAACGATATTATGCATACGAGTGTACGTGTGTATGAATGAAATAAAATGTTCTCGTACTTCAAAAAAAAAACGTCAGTCGGGCAGTCTATCAATATAGTAGAAATTGTTTTAGTGAGTCGCTGTTCACCCCTCGCCCTCACTGTTCGACCTAATACTTCGCGTATATAAAATATATCAATGTTTCATATAAATACGAGCGTTGCAATATATATTTTTGACTTAAGCAACACTAAGTGTTGTCTGGCGCGATCTGACATTTCCATTGGAAACTTTGACATTTTTTAGCATACACGTACTCAGAACGTTTACGACCATCATTTGTGTTGTTTACAGTGACTTGAAAAAAACAATTTGGCAACTAAATGGAATTAACTCGTGAACATTTTCGAGGGATCATTTTTCACAACTTTCGACGTGGGTTATCACGACAAGAGTGCATCGATGAACTTAAATCTTTGTATGACAATGAAGCACCATCCTATGGCACTGTGAAAAACTGGTTTAATGAATTCAATCGTGGCCGACGTTCGCTCAAAGACGAAGGTCGTCCAAAAACGGCCGTTGTGCCAGAGAACATTGATGCGTGCGTGAACTGATAATGCAAGATCGCCATGTCACAAACCGTGAGATAGAGGCATCCTTGGGTATTTCTTCCACCAGCATGCATTCGATATTGCATGAACACCTGGCCGTAAAAAAGGTTTGTTCTCGTTGGATCCCACACAATTTGACAATCGCGCAAAAAAAGGCTTGTGTCGATTGGTACAAAGAAATTTTGGAAAACTACAATCGCGGTGCTTCGAAAGACGTTTATAAGATCGTCACAGGTTACGAATCATGGATCTATGCGTATTAGCCCGACACAAAACAGCAATCGACTGTGTGGGTCTTCGAAGACGAGTCAAATCCAACGAAAGTTGTTCGGAAGAAGCACTTCGAAGCAAATGGTCGCCTGTTTCTTCGGGAAAACTGGTCATGTGGCAACTGTTCCGATTGAGCAACGTAAGATGGTCAATTCTGAGTGGTACACCACAATTTGTTTGCCTGAAGTCTTCGGAGAAATTCGAAAAACGGACAAGAGAAAGCGAATCTTTGTGCACTAAGACAATGCGAGCTCTCACACATCGGCTCAAATCAGCGCGTTTTTTTAACGGCCAAAACGTCAAATTGATGGGTCATCCACCGTACAGCCCTGACTTGGCACCCAATGACTTCGTTTTATTCCCGCACAACAAGAAAAAGATGCGTGGGCGATTTTCGTCGCCAGAAGATACTGTTGAAGTATTCAAAAACCATGTTTTGGAGGTGTCTCAATCGGAGTGGAAAAAGTGCTTCGACAATGGGTTTGAACGCATGCAAAAGTGTATAAATCGTGCTGGAGAATACTTTGAAAAACAATAAAACCATTTTTGATGATAAATATTAGTCTTTTTATTATTAGGCCAGAAATATATGTGATGCGCAAAAAAGAAAGGGACCTAAGGTTAAAAACCAGTTTTGTTCAGGAGAGCCATTTTAAAGATTAGTTCCCTTTCTATTTGCGCTTAGAATCGTCGACTTCACTTTCATAAAACGCGCATATCTCTGGGACGGAACACTTTTGGGGCATGGGATCGGTCTCATTCGATGCTCAGATGTTGTCTGCTTCAAAAAAAAGTGAAAAGTTGATGAAAAGTTTCTTTTTGCGCTTAGAATCGTCGACTTCACTTTTATAAAACGCGCATATTTCTGTGAGGGAACACTTTTGATTTTTGTTACCCTTAGTTCCCTTTCTCTATGCGCTGTCACATATAAGGCAGCCCTAGTAGATCGTTAATGAGTAGAACCCTGTCTGCAGCACATATATACGAGTATGATACTGATGAGCCGTCGCACACCAACGGCGAAACGTGCGTCTATCAGATGGTGCTGTGTTTGCTTCAACCTTGCTGACTTACCTTTCCTTACCCATATGACAAACAACAACGAATATGATTTAATTAGCTTGTGGAGTATTTCACTCTTTCAAAATAATTACGACAAACGATCTTAACAAAACAAAAAAAACAACAATATAAAGGTAGGAGTTACTATTCAGAGAGCGCTCAATTCTAAAGCTTCCAAAGCAGCATCTATTTGTTAGCAATTTTCTTTTGTTAATTTCCATGCAGAAATTAAGAACGTACGGGGACACATTTTAAGAAAGTGTGTCAAAAAAATAGATTAAAAAAATGAAAATATAAACAGCAGTCAATAAATGTCCGGTACGTCGTTGAAAGTCCCAAGTCTTTTATAATGATTCGAATCATGGACTTTTGCGTGATATTCATCTCACGGACCATGATTTTCTGCTTTCGGAGCGGATTTCTGTGCATTCTTGATTTAACGGCTTTGATGACATACGGTGTGTGAACAGTCTCCTCAAACAGTTTTATGAATCGGTAGACGAACATGTGGCTAATCCCTTGTGGCCGAAGCGTTTTGAAAATATCGCTTTTTTCATTTCACACTTGAAAAGCGCTATTACAGCGATACGGTTCTCATTAACTGACCACTCCATGATAAAAGTTGAAACAATTTTAAAATCCCATTACAGACTTACGCTATTGAGGTTAGCTTTCAAAACCCATATGACATTAACGGGGTATGTTCAGTTCTACTATTGAAATGGGTGTGTTCAATTTTGTAACAGTATTAATATCCTTACTAAGTAGTGCACATGGATAAAAAGAAAGTGAAATAAAATTT
Organism: Hydrotaea diabolus; assembly: GCA_963513945.1. NCBI lineage: Eukaryota > Metazoa > Arthropoda > Insecta > Diptera > Muscidae > Hydrotaea > Hydrotaea diabolus. The sequence continues at coordinate 194,928,883 of OY740716.1, read as the reverse complement.
ACCATTTTTTAAATGAAAGTAATTGTTCGGTAGCGATGGTCGAAATAAACATGTATAAACTTTTATAATAAAATTGGTTTTTAGGTTAGACGTCAACAACTTAGACATGCATAAATGTCAGCAAAAAAAGTTCTACTGTTATATATTTTTAAAAAAAAAAATCTAAACTAACGTAACCCCATTATTGTTGCTAGTTCAGCTGCTTTTCGGACTTTATGGTCTCACACAGACTTGGGGCTTTCAAACGACGTACCGGACTGCAGCTTTAAAAAAATAGGATTGAAAAATGATTACGTCTTTTCTTGAAGCACGCTGATAACTTGCACAGAAAAATTTTGTTCACCGATGAAAAAATTTTTACCGTTCAGGAAATATTTAACAAGCAAAATGATAGAGTGTATACGCGGTCATCTAAGGAAGCATCTGAACTGATCCTAAGGGTGGAAAAGGATCTTCACACAGCTTCAGTCATGGTTTGGTGGGGTGTCTCTTACGATGGGTTCACTGACCTGCATTTCTGCGAACATGGAGTCAAAATATCGGCCAAAGTTTACCAAGAAACCGTTGGGAAGCTGTTGTAAAACATCTTAACAATTCCCTGTTCCAAAACCAGCCATGGACTTTCCAACAGGATTCTGCGCTGGCCCATAACGTTAAAATGTCCCAGGCCTGGCTTCGAAACAATTTGCCAGCGTTCATTTCCTCTGAAGAATGGCCTTCAGGCAGTCCAGATTTAAAGCCATTGGATTACAAATTGTGGACGGTTTTAGAGGACAAGGTTTGTCACAAAAGTTACCCCAACATTGGATCTCTTAAGACTGCTTTGGTTCGATCTGTGGCCAATGGACGAGGTTCGTGCAGCTATTGCCGATTGGCAAGTGCGACTTAAGGCGTGTGTAATGGCAAAAGGCGGGCATTTCGAATAAGTAAATTCTTTTTGGATATATTAAAAAATATTTGTCCAAAAACATTCAGTACTTTTTATTTTACAGCATAAAACGTGTGTAACAGTATTTATGTCCCTACTAAGTATAAGGAAAACGTTGCTCATTGTTATAAAATTAAATTTCGAATTTTCGCTGTAAAATAGATTTGAAAAATATCAAAAATGCTTTCTTAGCAAGTAGCAAGAGGAGGGCAAAAATTACTTTTTTAAAAAAGAGGGAGGACCAAGGGACAGTATTCAAAAAGGAGGACGTATGGTCACCCTGTCAAAAACCCGATTTGGTATGCTAGCGGGAAGGCTAGCATATGGCCATATGCATCCGCATTCGCACTGACACTTCCTAACCTCAATAAATTGAACTAAATTGTAGTTTTTTCCTAAACTTAGTGTGGAACAAGTGGCCCTAAGTTCGGGAATTTGTGTATTCAATACCAGTAAGCTAGAATCGGGTTATCCCCTCCTATATTAGATTTTTAATATCTATTATCTGAAGCGTACCGATCTTGTAGAAGGTCATTTTGTGTGAAAGGTAATAGAATGGGGCGTGACGTCCACTTTCTTTTACTGCGTATACAAAGATGAAATAACATAGTGCAGACAAATAATGCAAGTGAAATTAATGCATTAGGGCTAACTTTATGCGGGTTTCCATTTACGCTCGGTAAGTGGAGTTTGTGTGGGTGCTACAAAAAGGGACGTGGCTAATCTAATATATAAGTACAATCGATTTTCTAGTTACAGTGCATGGAATTCGATCTTCAGGCAAATTCCATGCCCTAGAAGACTCGTAATTTGGGTTATAATCTCCTCTGATTTTGTGGGAGTCACATAAAGTATCGTGGTAAGTAATCCAATTATTTGTCTCCAATTTATCCATATAATTCTGTTTTAAGTTTTGATCTTGAGTTTGATGATATAAACACCCTAAAATATATTACAAGTATACCAAAAGTGGGAGGAATGTCGCATTTGCGTTTGAGGTACCGGAATGGGGCATGTAAGTCACTTTTTTCATAGGAGAGTAAAAAGCTTTTTTATTAAATATTACGTTCACAAGTTAAGTTAAAGCGAAACATTTCCCTGGGCCGATTTCACCCATCTACAATTCCAGACAGTTTACGGCAATAAACTATTATAATTCATAATTCAGGACCCTAGTTTGGTTCGTTAGACAGTAAAAAACGGGCGTGGCCGGCAATGAAATACCCCACACCACTCTTCTATTCCGAGAATAAAGCACCTCTGTTTAAAGCTTGAGCAAGGTAGGACTCAATATGTTAAAGTTAATTATTTGTCGCTCATTACAAACTTTTCAAAATTTAAGCGTGGTCGGGTATAAATTATTGCTTGTAGATTTGCAGAACATTAGGAGATAGGAGGGACATTAGTGTGGGGACTATTCGAAAACATAGACGGATATGATCCGATGTGACAGTATGATGGTCGCTCGCAACGCTCTATACGGATTATGATAGGAATCGGATGTAAAATGTTGCTTCTAAAGCTGCAGATTCTAAAATCAGGAGGGATCTCTAAATGGGGGCTATACGAAAATGTACTACAAATTTAATATTTGTGGTTTAGAGCAGTGGCTTCCATAATCGTAAGCCAATCTTGAAGAATTTTCATTGCAATTGGTTCATAAAAGCAACCTGTAATTTCATTTTAACGGTAGACTGTTACACGCGTTTAATGCTGTAAAATAAAAAGTACTGAATGTTTTTGGACCAACTATTTTTTAATATATTTATTGATGTATATTGTATCCAAAAAGAATCTATATATATTGTATCCAAAAAGAATCTACCTTAAGTCGCACTGGTCAATCGTCAATAGCTGCACGAACCTCGTTCATTGGAAAATTGGCCACAGCTCGAACCAAAGCAGTCATAAGAGATCCAATGTTGGGGTATCTTTTGTGACAAACCTTGTCCTCTAAAACCGTTAACAATTTGTAATCCAATGGGTTCAAATCTAGACTGCCTGAGGGCCATTCTTCAGAGGAAATGAACGCTGGCAAACTGTTTAAAAGCCAGGCCTGAGACGTTTTAGCCTTATGGGCCGGCACAGAATCCATGGCTGGTTTTGGAACAGGGAATTGTTAAGAGGCTTCACAAAAGCTTCCAAAACGGTTTCTTGTTAAACTTTGGCCGATATTTTGACTCCTTGTTCGCAGAAATGCAGGTCAGTGACCCCATCGTAAGAGACACTCCACCAAACCATGACTGAAGCTGGGCAATGACCCTTTTCCACCCTTGGGATCAGTTCAGATGCTTCCTTAGATGGCCGCGCATACACTCTATCATTTTGTTTGTTAAATTTATTCTGAACGGTAAAAAAATTTCCATCGTTAAACAATATTTTTCTGTGCACGTTATCAGCATGCTTCACCAAAAGACGTTTGCATTTTTCAATTCTTTATTTTTTTTTAAAGCTACAGTCAAGAAATGTCCGGTACGTCGTTTGAAAGCCCCAAGTCCCAAGTCTTTTTAATGATACGACTCATGGACTTTTGCGTGATATTCATCTTACGGGCCATGATTTTCTGTTTCCGGAGCTGATTTCTGTGAATTCTTGATTTAACGGCTTTGATGACATGCGGTGTTCGAACAGAGCGTGGGCGGCCCGACCGGTGGCGGTTTTTTACATATCCGGTGTCCTCAAACAGTTTTATGCATCGATAGACAAACACGCGGCTAATCCCTAGTGGCCGGAGCATTTTGAAAATATCGTTTTTTAGCGCTATTACAGCGAAACGATTCTCATTATCTGACTACTTCATGATGAAAGTTGAAACAATTTTAAAATCCCGTTACAGACTAACGCTATTGAGGTTAGCTTTTAAAACCCATATGACATTAACGGGGTATGTTCAGTTCTACTATTAAATTGGGTGTGTTAAATGTTGTAACAGTATTTATGCCCCTTCTAAATACTTAACTTTAAGGTTTGGGAAACATCAGCACTTAGTTATAATGCCGTGTACAACAGTGTAGTGTAGGGTAGTGTACTTTTTTCATAAGACCTTGAGTATCCTAATAGAATTTTTAATCCGATTTCACCCAATAAAAATGCATTGTTGAATTTGGGTAAATAGTTCGGATTCTGATCTAGTCAACGTACAAAAATTACAGCTGCAAATTTATACATATTTTGATGCAGTTTAGTTTGTGGCGCACATTACCTCACTGAACAAACATTGGTGATAATCATCCAGATAGGTCTATCGTTTGATTAGCAATAGTATGCAAAATTACAGGTCATTTCCAAAAACTTTAAAGTCTGAATTGATTTGTTTTATTAATTGCTAGCATAGTACTGATATAAAACGGCGCTCTAATCTCGAATCATTAAGATTATTGTGAACGTTATAATTCCATTACACGGTGCTCCAACTAAAATGCAAGATGTTAATTTTAAAAGTTTTCAGAGAAGTTTTTTGAAAAATTTCGATTATGATAGAAGGATCCATGACAATTATGTGTGAAGCAAAATATCGGTCAAATGCTTGCCACGTCACTATAGCTGGTTTGCTGAAATTTGCACACAATTCTCCCATAAGCACATTTGGTCAATATGCTGAACAAAAAAAATCACGAAGTGCATGAAATGAATTTTGATTTGCACGCCCATTTTCCTAAATGGTTTCAAATGACAAATTAAGTTGGGCAAAAAACTTGACGTTAAGGTATGACACTCAATTAACATCGATCATTATGATTAGACATACTGGTCGGGACGGTCTGTTTATAAGATTTTAAAATAGCTTTTGAATCAATTTCGTACTTAGAAAAACGCTGAATTGATCGTATGTTAGCTTAACTATCAAAAAAGTAAAATTCGAGGGTGGCCGATATAATTTTCAAAATTAAAGTAAAGAAAGAGCCCGTCTAAGTGGTCAAAAACATGGTTTCAATTATCTTTTCTGCACGCCCAGAAGTGCAGGCTTTAATATAATTGGCCACGCCTGATTTTAGCTTTTTACTAGTTTAAATATTCGATTAAATTTGTGTGCCAGACCGAACCGGACCTGCCGAAACTCTTGTCGATTCTGAAAAAATGTAATTGTCCTAAGTAGATATGCAGAAATCCAATTACTTGGCTTAATAAAACTTTGGACAAGAGCTCTATGCGCCAAAAATAATATAATATATAAAATAAATATATCTCACTATTTTAACTAAATGGTAAATAAATCAAAATTTTAAAAATTTCAGTAGAAGCAAAAACAGTTTGCCTATTCCTTTTATGTTTTCTAATCGTATCAGTTTTGACAAAAGGGTAGAGAAATTAATAAATGATTTTTGCAATGGGTATGGCAGACCACTGGAAGTATTTATTTATTTTTGCAGAAAGTTGAATTTTGAACTCTGAAGTAATAGACATGAGTTGAACGAGTGCAACATGCATAGACTGTACTGCTAAATATAAATATCTAAGAATGTAAATCTATTCTTTAGCATGCCGTGTATTGCAATTTACATATCTATGTACAGATTTGTATCGGTACATAGATAGACTAACCGTATTTTAAGAGAAGTTTTGAAATTTTACGCATCGTCCTGAGAGTATCGATTATCAATCTGGCAAGTCAAGCATTTTATATTCCCGTAGTTATCACTTTTATTAAATCGGACATTTTTATTGCTGAAATGAAATGTATTAACCAGTTTAACATAAACCACTTTCGGTTAATTTTTTTCGTTTTTAATTATATGTAAATGGAATTCTTGCGTGGACGAAGCTCAAAACATGTTGCCGCTTTTGCATTATCTGTATGATCTAAGTGATCAGAAATGCACCGGCCAAATAAACTCCGGTTTTGTGATGATAAGCAAAACCAAATCAGTCTTCTAACGCACTTTAGCCAAACGTCTTTAAGTGACTATGTGTCTAATTTTAAGAATATGTCTTACGACACATTGTTCTCCACTCAAAAATCTTGAGTTGTGCTGTACTTTTGGCTACGCAATTTAAATTTTCCAAAATTTGAGTAACTAATTTGTCCTTGGGCTGCAATAATACTTTTATATTATTTAAAAATTATGCCAAAAATCGTACTATTTATAAGTCTGATATACTTTTGTTGAAAGTTTCTATTTATATTGTTGTTGTAGTTCTTTGACATTTAAACTCTAGAAACCGATTTCAGTTTCACAAAAAAAATATCTGTGTTTTACTCGTGTTTCTCTTTTATCGACGCATGCGCACTAAGAATAGATAAAGTGTGCTAGTCAAAGAAATGTATTTAGTATATTTGAAGTGATAATTTAAATAAATTTTTGTTTCTGTGAAATTTGGGGGTGTGTACTTATAGAATAATTCAAAACTTGTGAGATACGCTTCAGAAACAAATCATCGTTAAATAGCATTTAGGATTTTAATAGTTTGTGGTAAATTTTGAATATGGCCATTGTTAAACTAGTCATATAAGAAGCGTATAAAAAATAATATAGTACTCGTAAGTTTCGGGAAAACAACTAAAGTCATGATCTTACTCAATGCTTTATATCATATCGGTCTAGGTTATCGAAAGCATTTTGTCCAATCATCGGGTAATAAATCTCTCTTTGCAAAGCCTCTATTATTTCTAAACAGTAGGAATGCACACACCCTCGCCATATTTTTACGTTTTTGCTACAACTTATTCATACACACAGAGAAAATATTAGTAGAAAACCGGTTAAAACTACAATGATTCGGTTGGAAAATATGTATTTCGGTTGAAATCATCAAATCGCTATGGATGTTTGGTTCGAAATACCACAAGAATATAAATATGATCTTCGTACTGTACTCACAACTTGCTGATCGTTCAAACCAATGAAACGCAAAAAAGGTATATCGTTGCCACAACTAGTGGTTGTGGCAACCAATAGTTTTGCAAACATTTTGCTGCTGTAACTAATTATTACTGATAATAACTAAAACTTAATCATCACCAACAACGGGGCGTTTAATGGATTTTTTTTAAATAAAATAATTTGATTATTGCTGGCTTTGAGCCAATCATTGAACTTACTTTTGTATCACTTAAATTATCCATTATCTTTTCCACTTTTCCCCGTCATGATCCTTCAAGTGCTTCAATTGTGTAAGCAAACAGCTTTTAGCTTCTGACTAATGTTTTTTTTTTGTTAAACAAGTGTGGTATTAGGATTTTTACTTCTTAAGGTTCGGATACTTGGTATGTTGCACCGATACTACAGTTTCAAGAACAAAAAATTACAGAGCACCTACTAACATTCGGTTGTAGTGATTGAATACTCGAAATGCACATAAATTCAATCATTCGGTTGGCAAATAAAATCGGAACTTTGTGTGTACGTACCTACAAAAAACTCGGTAGCTACGTCTGATTACTATTTGTATTACCAGGCAATAACATCTAAGCAATAACATACTTGAATAGTCATACATGAACGAATCTTTGTTTCTATCAGTCTCTCATATTGCAATATCCTTTCCATTTCACACTGTACAGAAATTATTTATAAATAACACAGTACAACATTTCTCAGGTGATTGATTCGGGACTCAATTTTGATAATTGTTTGTGAAAGAAGCTCCAAAAAGAAGACCTTCTGCATCATTCGTTTTGTTCAAGCTACATTAAATAATAATTTAACAATTAATTTGAAGTCAGTAAGTATTGTATAGGGGAATTTGTCACGTTGTAGGCTCTTTTGTTTGTCATAACTCGAGAACCACTAGTCCGAATAAGCTGAAATCGATGAACTTAAATGCGATGAAGCACCATCCTATAGCACTGTGAAAAACTGGTTTAATGAATTCAATCGTGGCCGACGCTCGCTCAAAGACGAAGATCGCCCAAAAACGGCCGTTGTGTCAGAGAACATTGATGCCGTGCGTGAACTGATAATACAAGATCGTCATGTGACATACCGTGAGATAGAGGCATCCTTGGGCATTTGTTCCACCAACATACATTCTATATTGCATGAACACCTGGCCGTAAAAAAGGTTTGTTCTTGTTGGATCCCGCACAATTTGACAATCACTCAAAAAAGGCTCGTGTCGATTGGTACAAAAAAATATTGTAAAAATACAATCGCGGTGCTTCGAAAGACGTTTATAAGATCGTCACAGGTGATGAATCATGGATCTATGTGAAACAAAACAGCCATCGACCGTGTGGGCCTTCGAAGATGAGCCAAATACAAGGAAAGTTGTTCGTGGAAGAAGCACTCCGAAGCAAATGGTAGCCTGTTTCTTCGGCAAAACTGCTCATGTGTCGACTGTTCCGCTTGAGCAACGTAGGACGGTCAATTGTGAGTGGTACACCACAATTTGTTTGCCTGAATTCTTCGGAGAAATTCGAAAAACGAACAAGAGAAGACGAATCGTTGTGCACCATGACAACGCGAGCTCTCACACATCGGTTCAAACCAGCGCCTTTTTGACCGGCCAAAACGTCGAATTGATGGGTCATCCGTCGTACAGCCCTGACTTGGCACCCAATGACTACCTTTTATTCCCGCACATTAAAAAAATATGCGTGGTCAACAATTTTCGTCGCCAGTAGATGCTGTTAAAGCGTTCACAAACCATGTTTTGGAGGTGTCTCAATCGGAGTGGAAAAAGTGTTTCGACAATTGGTTTGAGCGCATGTAAAAGTGTATAAATCATGCTGGAGAATACTTTGAATAACAATAAAACCATTTTTAAGGATAAATATTCGCATTTTCATTATTAGGCCAGAAATATATATAACAGTCCACGTAAAATCTAGACCCACCTTTAGTTCACTGATTCGATCGGTAACGACAATTTGATATAACAATGTCTGTCTGTCCCTCCGTCTATGTGTCTGCTGTCCATCTAATGCATGTAATTAAACCACAGGTCGCAATTGTTTGCCGATCTTCATAAAATTTGGCAAAAGTAAGTTTGGTTACTCACTTTTTGTAAAGGAGGTTTTAGATAAATAACAACATCATTAGTTTTAAATATTTAAAAAAAGTATTCAAGAAATCGTGAAGCAACCAAACCTTCGTAATGAAATTGAGTTTACAGTATTTTTGAGTTTGGTTACTCACTTTTTGTATACCATACACAACACTATGGTGCAGGATATAACGACTAAGTGCTGATGTTTGTAACACCTTGAAAGAGTAAAATGGAGATACCCCATGTATATAGGTATACCGTTCTATGTACTTTGTATTGGATTACATTAAGCGATGTCAGTTTGTCCATCTATACTTTTAATTTAATTTAAATAATTTAAGTTAAATAAATAACTTGATAACCAATTTCGATGAAAGTTGAAATATTTTAAGTTCGTGCCAAGCACTATTGAAATAGGTCCACATTGGGTCACGTTTTGATATCATACATAAGTTTATCTCGATTTCGGGCCCGTCGCCGAACATTACTGGCCCCCAGTCCGCGTCATAAAATTTCTTAGATCCGTTAGAAACTTTTACCGTTTCTATGTCCATTAGGGTGGAGTGAAAACATGCTTTTTTTATAATTTGAAAAAGTTAACCTCGGAAAGAGATGTAGTCTGGGGTCCTAAAGAGGGGAAAAATAAAGAAAAAAATTTAAAAAAAATTTTAGGGGTCGCGCCACTCCCTAGAAATTTGGAAATTATCGCTATTTTGGCGTTGATTTTAGAAAAATCCTAAAAATTAACGACTTAACTTATTCGAAATTTAAAAGTTTGAGCTTGTTCAGTGCCCAAACAAAAGTATTTGAGGCAAATATGAGGATAATCGACTAATATTTGTAGCTTTGGTGGCGATTTCATTGTTCAGTCAATTTTCTGAAGAAGGGACGATTTGACTTATTTTACCTTTGAAACAATGAGAAAATTTTTTTTAAATTTTTTCATGCCATTATTTCATTGTTTACGCTATTGCAAACATTTATTGACATAAAACTTTTTAGGATTTTTCTAAAATCAACGCCAAAATAGCGATAATTTCCAAATTTCGAGGGAGTGGCGCGAACCCTAAAAATTTTTTAATTTTTTTTTCTTTATTTTTCCCCTCATTAGGACCCCAGACTACATCTCTTTCCGAGGTTAACTTTTTTTTTTTTTGAATTTCACTCCACCCTAATGTCCATGTTGAAAAGAAGACATTTTCAGCGCGTTGGTGAACGTATGCCCATGGGTCAAGGCCTTTGTTTTTTGACGACATTATTTAGGTTTTAATACCCATAAATCAATTTATCAAGGAGACCGATTGTTAGGCCCCTACGGTCCGAATCCCAAATTGACCATTATCATTATATTTAGGATTTGTGTGAAGATTTCACCGTTTCTGGATACCCATATATCCCCATAGATTAAGGGAAATGTTTTTGGGACCCTAGGGGCCTAGGGCACAATAGCCACGCCCACTTCTGGGAAGGTTCACAAAATCTATGCTCATTCCTCCAAAAAAAAATGATTTCAAAGTTAATTAATTAAATAACAGCAAAAATGTCCTAAAATTAAAAAATTTGGTCAGTATTTTTTTTTAGTCCCTCAACGGGGAATCGTTTTACTTTTTGCCCAATTTGGTCAATTTTCAATACCAACCGAACGCCGACTATTACACATACTATATCTGGTCAGGGTGAAGACTCTCAATATTTTCCTTTATACCTCACTTGATTTCAAAAGACGGACATGGCTTGATTTTTATGACAGTCAATAATATATATTAGGGTGGGTCGATTGAGAAATTGATATTGTGCCATAGATTTTTCGAAAGCTTTTGGCATAAGGAAAATTAATTCCACCCATATTACCATTTTTTTACTTTTTCTCAAATTTTATTTTAAAGGTGCTCGTATTTTTGGTAGATAATAAAAAAAATATTTTTTTTTTGTAAATATTACCTTTACAATACATTCAAATATACATTGCCACATACACCACAATATGACATATGAGTGAGTGAGTATAGAAATACAACTAAGGGAATCGTAGAGAATCGAATTTGAACTTAAAGGTAACCACAAGCATTGCAATTTTATTCGAATGTAAGTATGACATTAGTTTTACGATTTAGTGAAATTAGTGTTCTTGACCTTTACAACTTTTGGGCCTAATTGTACTCGTTTTTGGGGCCCTAATACTGCGCATAGCTAACACGGACATATGGGACAAAAGTCGGTTAGTAGACGTTTTCTCAATAAATGCATTGGACCCTTGAAAAACCTGTCCTTTAAAACATTTTAGATGTTCTTTCAGCTAAGGTTACTGGTGTGACAGTCGTGCGCACCAAATGTTACAAATTGTTGTCATGAATCTAAGTTACAAATGCTACGACTTTTTTGCATCTAAACAGTAGCTATCCCCCCACTGTGCAATCACAGCAAATAAATTAAGAAGCGTGGTGTGGGTGTATAAAACAAGTTTCATCCACTAGCGACATCTTTTGGAGTATAGATGAACACATACATTTTTAGATCTTTGCATTTGACTACAGCTTAGATTAATTCAACTTTTTCTTCATCTTAGATCGAATATTATACCACAAACAGTAGCCCAGTACCATGTGATAAACTGAGTATGCAAACAATGTTGGCAAATTAAAACCACAAAGGCAATTTCCTCTGGTGCAGTCTATGAAAACGAGGGAAACAATTGTATCGAAATTAGCATAACAAAAAGCTTGGACAATGGTAAACTTGGCTACCGACACAATTTGACAGTGGCCAATTAGGAGTCGCATACAAAGCAAACGCCAACAAACAAACTATAATTTTTGTCACTAAAACAGCATGGCCAACAAGAAGCGCTGCTGTGGCTGCTGCTTCTGCCGCACAGCTCGGTCGGACGCAGATAATTTGCATAAGATGTTTTTAACAACTTCACAAGTTCATCAAATTTAATTCAATACTTTTGAGTGTGACTGGCCGAGCCGGCTAACTTTGGGTGACAATGATCGCGTGCCGGCAGCAACAATGTTAAAGAAAAAAACCAAACTTTGGCGACGCCAGCGCCATCAGTATCACTATCGCCGCAAGTACTAGCAGCAGGCTTAGCCGCCTGCCTAGTATTATCAACAACAGAAACTCGTTATAGTAATAGTAACTTGGCAATGATGGCGTGTAATCTGCGGCGTGGTACTCCATTCAGAATTGACATATATAAAGTGGTGCCGATAGCTACGAGTATCATTCTCAACTCACATCTTCAATCGATATTATCTAGCAGAGATATAGAAAAACGAGGACCTAATCAAAATGCGTGCTTTTATTGTCTTGTGTCTGGTCGCCGTCGCCTGTGCCGATAAATTAGGCTACAACTACCAACCGGTGGAACACTCCGACAGTGGTTTGTCCTTCGCCCCAGGAACTGGTGGCAGCATCAGCGGTGGTAGCATTAGCTCTGGCAGCATTGGTGGTGCTTCTTTCGAAGCTCCCTCATACTCAGCCCCCGCTGAATTGAACAAAGAGTTCTACACTTTCTCGGCCCCCGAAGGTGAGTTCGATGATGCTGGTGCCGTCCAACGTGCTGCCGGTAGCGTGAAACAAGGTCTGCGTGTAGTCTTCATCAAGGGCCCCGAAAACAAGGGACTCGAAGATGCTGCCCTCGCCTTGGCCAAACAAGCTGCCCAACAACAGACCGCCATCTATGTGCTCAACAAACAAGCCGACATCGGTGATTTGGCCCACAAACTTAACAACATCAACAAGGGTGCCAACAACAAACCCGAAGTTCATTTCGTCAAATACCGCACACCTGAAGATGCTGCCAATGCCCAGAGAGCCATCCAAGGCCAATACGATCAGTTGGGCGGTAACTCTCAAAACATCAATGGCGGTATTGCTCCCGTTCTTAACTTCGCTTCTCAAGGCCCCGTGCGTGCTGCCAGCGCACCACAGTCACCCCAAAACTCGTACTTGCCCTCATCTGTATTCCGTCGCGTCTAAATCCATTAGATTAAATAGTTAATGTTAATTTAGGACCGATTTCTTTGTTAAGTTTTTTGATTTTGTTAAATAATGATTAATTAAATGTGAATAAACGAAATTTTATACAACACAAAATATCGATACTCGTACACACCAACTGTTTGGTATTTAATCAAAGACAACGGGGGAATTAGGCACAAGGCTACTAGCCGAACGACTAAAATTGATTGGAAGAGAAAAAAAAAACCCAGCTACATATGTGAGGGTGAGATGTTAGATAACACACATTAATAGCTTAATTCAAGGAAACACAACATCATAAATTTATATATTCGCCATTACGTTCGTTCTAAGGGAGATCGTAAAACTGTTTATGTCTTACTTCCGCACATCATTCGAAAACATGGCTTTAAACTTGATCAAGCTCTAGATTAGACATTTACACTAGAAGTACAAGGACCAGCACATACAATAATGGATTTTGAAAGTAAATAATTTCTCGAGAATGTAATTTAAAATAATAATAATGTAAAATAATTTCTGAATGTAATGACTTGTTGTTATTCTGGTTCGAGGCCTTTGTTGTTTCTTTTTCAGAATGAACGTAAAACTGGTGAAATAATGTACTGGCTAAAGTTGCCATGCAGACTGTACAGCTGTTCCTAAGCATGTCAAGGTTTTTCTTCGGCAGTCTTTGAAACCGATTTCTTCGGCTACAAATCAAATGACTTATACCGGAGTCTCATTTAAACTACTGAGAATTACCGTTTGCGTATAATCCTCAAACTGTGCGTAGAGCGTTCTGCTTAGCACCATATCATTTCCAGCATTTTTGTTTTGCATGCGTATTCATTGAAAACTACAGATGCAAAAGCTTTTAGTGTTTGTGAAAGTCATAATACGAGTAATGATAAAATACCAAATCCATGTAAACAAAAAAAAAACACTATTTAAAAAGCACTACCGTTTCGAATTACTTTAGCATTGCTTTCTACCAAAGTTTTTAAAAATCCTACCAAATTGAGTCAAAACCAACCAAAAAACCAATGGTTATCCCTGCACCGTAGAACAGGGTTTTAATGGTCAATAGAATAGTCAGGCAGAAAAAAAATCCATTTATGTCGGCAGTGGTTATCCCTGCACCGTAGAAGAGGGTTTCAGATTTTAGATGAATGGCAAATATTTGTATTCCATATATAAAGTATTTGATCTAGATCCTCGATGAAGTTTACCGATCAACTCAAATTAAAGATCTGAATAAATTTTACGACTTCTGTCTGGCAGTCCGTCCGTCAGCTCCTAACTTATGTTTGTAATAGAAATAGAGTTCGAAATTGTGGTCAGATCTTTATAAAATAGGACAGAAGATATTTTTAGAACAAGGGCGGACGCTATTGGCATTGAAAAAACGGTATAACGGATATGTATGTTTAACCGATTTTATGAGAAGCCACAAATTACTTTCAATATCGATTAAGTTTGAAACAGTTCAGAATGATCGATAAGTTACGAGCTGAGATATATTAATATGCAATTATCTTGAAGAAATTAAATCTTTCAAAAATAAAAAAGAACAAATGATCAAACTAAAACAAAAAACAAAATGAATATTGATTCACGTTTGATGTAGCCCCGGAAGGGCAAATGTACGACCCGATTTTATATACAACCAAGTGCCCAAACAATCGGTTTGCACACACCTGAACATATGGGTACCAAAAACAAATATATATATATATATATATATATATATATATATATATATATATATATATATATATATATATATATATATATATATATATATATATATATATATATATATATATATATATATATATATATATATATATATATATATATATATATATATATATATATATATATATATATATATATATATATATATATATATATATATATATATATATATATATATATATATATATATATATATATATCATCGTTTATAGGACTGCAAATACGAGGAAAGGCATAAGCAATATCACAGACATTTCCTTATGTACTAATTTTGAAGATTTTTCTAATTTTGGTCTGAAACCCTATGGCCTAACCATGGTGAATGCGATAAAACTGACGAGTTAACTCAATTTGTAAACAGGGCCAACAAATAAAAGTGCCATTAATCTTGTTTGGCAAAGCCTAAATATTGTTAGAAAACAATTTAATTTAACTTTAAGCTTAATTTACGTGTAGAATGTATGTTTTATATTCCGCTTGACCTACCAAAATATGCCTTAGCCTACCATCCTATCATATGGAAATACACCTACCAAATTTGGTAGGAAAAGCCCAAAACGGCAACACTGATTGCGATGACATTGGGCGAAAGTACTTATTTACAGGGTGGAGCACGAATCGAGCTACAACAACAAAATATTATAATTTTGTTTGTGTGTTCAATCAGCTTATTCTTTATTTTATTTGGAAGGTAAATATTTAGATTTTTAAAAATGGATGCTTGGGATACTGAAAACAGGAATTGGATAGTGCAGCGGTACCATGCTTTGCAGTCCTGCATATCCGTCCAAAGGGAATTTAGAAGGGTGTTTGGCGGAACTCCCTCGAGTAGATGGACCATTATGAGGCTTGCTAAACATGTTTGTCGAATCTGGAAGCATTACACGAAGACCCTACCATCGAGACCATTATGTTTTGGTTAAAGACACCAGCCGCAAGGCTGTAGCATCGTCAAGCAGGCAATTCCAAGCGTTTCGAAACTTATCGGCGCAAATTACAGTTAGCAGACGGTCAATACAACGGATAATTCATAATAACTTCAACTTTCCGTACAAAGTGCAAACTACCAGCAAGTTAAATTCCCTCGAAACCCAGCATGTTAAGCCCACATGAATAGGAATTTTGCCAAAAAATTATTGAAATGGCCATTCAAGGGGGCATCACCCAGCTTCAGTCATGGTTTGGTGGGGTGTATCTTACGATGGGGTCACTGACCTGCATTTCTACGAACAAGGATTCAAAACATCGGCCAAAGTTTACCAAGAAACCATTTTGGAAGCTGTTGTGAAGCCTCTTAACAATTCTCTGTCCCAAAACCAGCTATGGACTTTCCAGCAGGATTCGGTGCCGGCCCATATGGCTAAAACGTCCCAGGCCTGGCTTCGAAACAATTTGCCAGCGTTCATTTCCTCTGCAGAATGGCTCTCAGGCAGTCCAGATTTGAACCCATTGGATTACAAATTGTGGATGGTTTTTAAGGCCAAGCTTTGTCACAAAAGATAACCCAACGTTGGATCTCTTAAGACTGCTTTGGTTCGAGCTGTAGCTAATTTTCCAATGGACGAGTTTCGTGCAGCTATTGACGGTTGGCAAATGCGACTTAAGGCGTGTGTAAAGGCAAAAGGCGGACATTTCGAACAAGTAGATTCTTTTTGGATACAATATACATTAATAAATATATTACAAATATTTGATCCAAAACATTCATTATTTTTTATTTTACAGCATAAAACTTGAGAAACAGTATTTACGTCCCTACTAAGTATATGAATTTTAAGCTTTTCGTCCTTCATTGCCTAAAGCGTACCGATTTTTTTGAACTCTCGTAAAATATCGTATGTAAAGAAGATAAAAAAGGAGCGGGCATGCCCCATACGAATGTCAAAAGTGGGCGGAATGGTGCATATGCACTGGAGTTACCAGCCCCTCCTTTTTTGAGTTTGCAATTTAAGAAGTACAAGTTGTATGGGTTCTAAACTGCGCTAAGACGGGGAGATTTATATGGGATATACCAGAAGGGGCGTGGCTAGGAGTCCAATTATTTGTCACCAAATTAAACTTATAACTCTGTTCTTAAGTTTTGATATTGAGCTTGATCGTATGAAAGTCATTAAAGATACAACTATAAAAAAAATAGGCGGAATGGTGCATTTGCATGGGAGGTTCCAAATGGGACGTGTTAACCACTTTTTTCATATGCGAGTATATATTGCTATGTTTATTAATTAATTTAGTATAGGTCACTGGTTGAAAAGTCATGCGGGCTCTAATCTGCACTAAAACAGGGTAATTTTTGTGGGAGGTGCTAGAAGGCTTTGAATATTGGTTTTTGTCACCAAGCTTATCTCATAACTTCATTCCTACGAGTAAATATTGATTTTTAATGGGAGAGTGAAAGCTGTATTTACGATATTACAAGAATACCAAAAGTGGGCGTAATGTACATTTGTGTGGGAGGTGCCCCCTAGGGTGATATAGCCCATTTTCAATCCCATAGGAAGTTTTTGCAATAATATTATGACATGCAAAATTAATAATCGACTGGTAGCTTTTTTCGAGAGTTAAAAAGTCATAAAACTGATTTGGTCAAAACATAAAGAGAGTCTTAACTGTTTTTTGTCCGGACCAAATTATATATACAGTGGGGTAAGTGTATAATAACAAGCAAATATTATATTCCAATTTATTTTTTTTTATTTTCCAATTTATCTTAAAATGGGTAATGAAATCCAATGGGCCGGACTCTAGAAACTAGAGTTGAGAAGTTTTGAAGTGGAACACGATCCCATGTGAGTAAGTTTGTATCGATTTTTTAGTCTGTAAGGAATTTTTGAATTTTTGACCATAATCACTGACTTATAACAACTTATGAATACTTTATAGCCAAGAAGACGATAAAATAAGCATGGGTATATTCTATGTTGAGGGCAGTTATTGTGTTTCAAAGGCGACATGGCTATATTCCATAGCAAAAAATGTGGACACTGAGGGCTAAATATTTAAATCAAATACTACATTCCAAAACTTCATAGCACGATAATATAAAAATACAAAACAATCAATTTAATATGTCTCTAAAAATAAAACAAAAGCATTCCACAAAAATGCCGTAATAAAATGATGGCTTTTTTATTTCTCTTTCAAACAAATTTATTCAAACTATGCCGAGAAATATCATTTCATTTTTTTATCACATCTTTATGAACTTTTTTCTGTGTGGTCGACAAACACAAAATTTTCTGACAATAGTCTTAAAAACAATAAATAAAAAATGTTTCTTCAAATACAAAGTTTATTAATAAAAGCAAAATTGAAAAGCATATTAAGGCAAAGTCAACAACTACAAAATGAATAGACAAAAATGGAATTTTCGGAGCTACTTGAGCCGCAACCAGATATTTTTTAAACTGGTAAGTATTTCAAGCACCCACAAAATACGTATTTGTATTTGGATTTTATTTTAAAATAAAATATAATTCAATTTACATATAAATTTTGGTCAATAAAAAACCAAGAGTTATGGCCCAGTCTTATAGGTAAATCCAAATCACTTGGCTAGTAAGTTGTGATTAAATTCCTAATATGAAAAAAGGAGAAGAAAATTACATACGTTACATATATGCCCTAAAACATCTTAAAACCTTGAGCTAAATGCTGTTGTTGATTTTGAACCAAAAAACTAATGTGGTTTTTTGGTTTGTTATAAACAAATATTAAAAATATTTAAAACTGTTAGGTGACCTTGATTTTTTAAATATGGATTAAAATATTGTTAATATACCGCGTATTGTGATATTATTTATTCAGTGTCGATCCTAGGGCATAACAATTTCCTACAATTTCACAAGAATCGTAAATAGAAACAATAGCTGTGTTATTTTCAGTTTACTAAACAAGCATTTGTATGGAAATGATTTGGTTAGCAAGGGAGTTGTGCCCAAGTCGCAAAATAATCTAGTTAGAATAGCCACACTTTTTTAACCCATTCCAGCGTAATGGTTTTTTAAATACCCAAGTAAGTGTTGATACATAAATATTTTGAGCGTGGGCCAGGTGAGCGATATCGCGGTATATTTTTTTATAGAAAAGAGGAAAGATTGGGCTAAATTATTTTTTTTTCTTTCAACATCAATGGTCTTTTGGACGTTAATTTCCCAATTTCACAAATAAAAATCGTACAAGCCGATCTATGACACACCCTGCATTACAAGAACATATTTTTTTGGTTATGTATTCTTAAAAACAATCAAACTGAAAGAGGCGTCATCGGCGAATTTGTATTGGTTACACCTGCACGAGATGG
Source organism: Hydrotaea diabolus (assembly GCA_963513945.1). Taxonomy (NCBI): domain Eukaryota; kingdom Metazoa; phylum Arthropoda; class Insecta; order Diptera; family Muscidae; genus Hydrotaea; species Hydrotaea diabolus. The sequence continues at coordinate 194,909,996 of OY740716.1, read as the reverse complement.
GATAAGTGATTCAATAAATCAACTTAAACTGAACTCGAAGAAATTTTAAATAACTTTACAAAGCAAAAGTGTAGGAATTAATTGATTTATTATATTAAATTAATTATTTTTTTACAATTTTTATTATATTATTTATTAATAAACCCCCTTATTGCTCAATTCTTCTCGGTGTATACGAAATGGAACAATGTTACCAAATTCCTCTTAGTTTTGTATACTATTGCCGGTAACCCAGTAAATATTTGGCAATATAATTAGCTCCAGGGTCTTGAAGACATAAAATGTCACTAGTACTCAATTTGGGCGCCAAAGTTGTCAAACTTCATATATTGAGATAAGAACTAAACTTATTAAAAATAATAGATGCTGAAATTACAAGTTTATTAATTTATGACTCCTGTTTTCCAATTGATTATAATGCATATCATGCTGCTGATCACAATTAAAATTAAAAATAAAAACAATTAAAAATTTCTGGCCAGGCCGAATCTTATATACCCACCACCGTTTCTACGATAATGAAGCGCACGAAAGGTACGTTTTTTTTTTTAGTTCACTTGAGGCGAAAAGTCCAGAAACAATGCCCTCTTTTGAGGTTAAAATGAGCGCTTTTAGTTAGGATGAAATACCCAACTCACAGTTCCAAATTTTTTCGTCCACAAAAAAAATAATTTGTTAGGCAAATAATCTTATAAGAGATTTTTTTTTTTCATTGAGGTACCTTTAGTCCCTTAAAGGAATTTTTTTCCCTTAGCCGATTTTGCCCATTTACAATCCCAAACAGTTGAAACCATGTATCCTCTAATAGCACGGCCTGAAGAGCCGGCTGAAAAAATCCAGGAAATGCCAAGAGCAAGTGATTGCTTTCGAGCATAGCGTTTCGGAGATTGCAGTACTGCTGCCCTAACTCTCTCGATGTTATGTGGTGTTGTTTGTAATCCTTCTCTCAGGTTCCATTCGTACACATGCCACATTCCCTGCTGTTCTCAATGAAGTTACCCAGTTTACAATTGATTGCAGTCCAGGAACACGTCCGCGTAGGGGAACAGCGAATCGTAAACGAAAAGCACGCTGCACTGCAATGATCGAGTGCGCATGTGTTCAACACAAAATGACTTCTCCTCACGTGCCCAATGCATGATGGCAACTGAACGGTAGATAAATACAAATCTCCCGGTAGCTACTATAAGCCTCGCATACTCTTTACTTTCTTTTACCAACAGTGCCACCACAGCCTGCAGTGTAAAAAGCAAATTCCGCGTTCCACCCTGTATAACTTCCAATTGGAAATTTGAGCAAGATCTGTGTAACTTTTAGGGCGGCAGGACCATAGAACGCTAGAGAAATTTTTACCATGAGAAATATTGTTAGCTTAAAACGATCAATGTAAAATTTGGTACTGTGGTGTGATGTAGGTTCTACAATAGGAACAATTCGTTAACTTTGGCTGGTCGAAACTTTCGATTTCTGAGGCAATTTTTTATTTCTGAGTACCAATTTGTCTAGTATGTTATACAAGGTGGTTTTAAAATAAGCATCCAATTATGTTTTTGAATAACTTTTTTACTAAATAAACAAATTGATTTTGAGTGATAGAATTTTTTTTTGTGCCTCTACAATGTTTTCTGTTAAGTGAAAAAGATGACATCCGTAAAGTGTCTGCGCCAGTGTTGACTTTTGTTCCCAGTTAAATCGAACTTTCATACTTTCCGCAAAATTTCCGGTAGAATTCCCTTTGAATATTCTCTAAAGGTTTGTGATTGTCTGAGGCTTGTTGACAAAAACCGCAACTTCAAGTAGCCCCAAAGATATAAGTCTGGGATGGTTAAATCGGGCGATCTTGCTGGCCACGCCAAAACGCGAGATTATGCGGCTAGGAAACGCTTCATTTAGAACCCCCATTGTTGCTGGTGCGTTTGCAATGTGCGCATATTTAGCGTTCGTGAGTATGCAGACGACTTCCTTAAAAAAGTACGGCCAAAACATTATTCCTGCGTGAACTCCGCACCGCACAGTGGCTTTAAGAGGATGAAATGTCTCTTCGTGAGGCAAAGGTAGATTTTCAGTTCCCCCAAAAACACTGCCGACGTTTAGCAGGTATTACAATGGTTGCTTAATATATTTCTGGCCTAGGTACCACTAAGTGTTGCCATGCACCATCTGGCATTTCCATTGGAAAGTTTGATATTTTTAAGCATAAACGTACTCAGAAAGTTTTGACGTACGACCATCAATTGTGTTGCTTACAGTGGCTTGAAAAATTCAATTTAAAAAAATGGAATTAACTCGTGAACATTTTCGAGCGATCATTTTTCACAACTTTCGACGTGGATTATCACGACAAGGGTGTATTGATAAACATAAATCTTTGTATGGCGATGAAGCACCATCCTATAGCACTGTGAAAAACTGGTTTAATGAATTCAATCGTGGCCGACGCTCGCTCAAAGACGTCGTTGTGAAGGTCGTCCAAAAGCGGCCGTTGTGCCAGAGAACATTGATGCCGTGCGTGAACTGATAATGCAAGATCGTCATGTGACATAGCGTGAGATAGAGGCATCCTTGGGCATTTCTTGCACCAGCATAAATTCGATATTGCACAAACACCTGGTCGTAAAAAAGGTTTGTTCTCGTTGGATCCCGCACAATTTGACAATCGCACAAAAAAGGCTCTTGTCGATTGGTGCAAAAATTTTTTTTAAAAAAATACTATCGCTGTACTTCAAAAGACGTTTATAAGATCGTCACAGTTGCCGAATCATGGTTCTATGCGTATGAGCACGAAACAAAACTGCAATCGACCGTGTGGGTCTTCGAAGGCGAGCCAAATCCAACGAAAGTTATTCGTGGAAGAGGCACTTCGAAGCACATGGTCGCCTGTTTCTTCGGTAAAACTGGTCATGCGGCGGCTGTCCCGCTTGAGCAACGTAGGAAGGTCAATTCTGAGTGGTACACCACAATTTGTTTGCCTTAAGTCTTTGGAGAAGTTTGAAAAACGAACAAGAGAAGACAATGGTTGCATTGTGCACTATGACAGTGCGAGCTCTCACACATCGGCTCAAGCCAGCGCCTTTTTGACAGGCCAAAACGTCGAATTGATGGGTTATCCGCGTATGACCCTGGCTTGGCACCCAAATAAATTATTTTTATCCCGTACATCAAGAAAAAAATGCGAGGTCAACGATTTTCGTCGCCAGAATAAGCTGTTGAAGCGTTCAAAACCCATGTTTTGGAGGTGTCTTAATCGGAGTGGAAAAAGGTCTACGACAATTGGTTTGAGCGCATGCAAAAGTGCTGGAGAATACTTGGAAAAACAAAACCATTTTTGATGATAAATATTCGCATTATCATTATTAGGCCAGAATTATATAGCAGCCCTCGTAACTTAAGCACTTTGTGTGGGAACATGCGTAAGTTTTGTACTATCGTCTTCTGGTTGATATTATCGTTCTAAATTTAGAACATAATACCGGCCTCAGTTAACATGAATATATTTGTACTTAGAAACAATCATGACGTGACACATTTTCACGTCAGTAGATTCGTCAATGAGCGCAATTGCCGCATTTGGGCAAATGATAATCCAAGAGTGATTGTCGAAAAAACAATGCACCCACAAAGAGTGACTGTTTGGTGCGGTTTATCGGCTGGTGGGGCGGCATCATCGGGCCGTATTTTTTTCCAAAATTAGGCCGGTCAGCACCTACTGTGAATGCTGTTCGCTATCGTAACTATTTATGGTCCGAATTGTATGATAAGGATGTGGACGATATGTGGTTTCAACAGGACGGGGCCACTTGCCACACAGCTAACGAAACACTGGCTCTTTTGCGCGACAAATCAACATCGTCCCTTAAAATTTAACTGCCCTACATTGGCTTCTTAAGGCTAATAGACGGGAGCAATAAGAATTGTGTATTTTGCAATAGCTTTCTTTAGAATAAGATTGACATAATAATAAAATAATTTCAATTCAGGTATTCTTAAAGGTAAAACTAGTTTATCTCTTTCTAGATAAAACGAGCTTATATTACCCTGTTCCACAGGGTAGTGTAGGGTCTGGTGTAAGTATGATACAGCAGAAAAGCGGATAATGCCCACTTATCGAACCAGAATAAAATCTTAATCCATGAACAAATACAATGAAATGAAATACCAGCGTTATCAATATTCTGCCGGAAGTAATGAAATCATCCGTTTTTATGGAACACCCCATAATCAAAGAAAAAATCCGTAAAAAAACAACAATAAAAAAACCATCTCTACTTTAAAGTATATTAGCATACTTTTGTTTAGACAAACCGACTTAAATGAAATCACAAATACGATCTGTTAGCATATTCAAACTCTTTAAGACAAAAGCTTTTAACAATTTTTTGAAGGCAACGTTACAACAAAAAAAGAAAAATCCACCACAATATTAAAATAAGCATAACTTTGTTAACGAACCAAGAGGTGGTATTCGAATGGTTTCTCACGCCGACAAGAAGGAAGTGGGCTATTCTAAGTTATTGCCCCGGTGAACTTGAAATCTGATCAGGTTTACTAATTCGCTTTTTATGCGAAATTGCACTATTGGTTTTATACTGGAAAATCGTATTCAAGATGGCATATCTATAAATTGCTAATCGAGAAACTTTGTATAGCATAACAATTCTGTACCGCGTACAATAGAGTAGTAAATCCAAACAGAAATATGCGTGCTTTTATTGTAAGTCCACAGGATATGTGCAAAGTCCGGCCGAGAGTTTAACTAAATATATATTTTTTTAATATTTTCAGGTTTTATGTCTAGTGGCAGCGGCCTGCGCCCAATATAACTATCAACCCGCTAGCTCAGGTGGTGCTGCTAATCTTGCTGGTACTATTGGTGGTGGCGGTTCCAATATTGTGTCCTCTATCGCTCCACAGGGTGACTTCCCTGTTGCCAGCAATGAAGCCCCTGCTTTCGCTCCCCAGGTTGGTGAACTCGAGAAGGAATACTTCACTTTCACTGCTGATGACAGCGCCTTCAACGATCCCGCTGCTTCCAACCAAATCGCCAACTCTTTGAAACAAGGTCTGCGTGTTGTCTTCATCAAGGGCCCCGAAAACAAGGGACTCGAAGATGCTGCCCTCGCCTTGGCCAGACAAGCTGCTCAACAACAGACCGCCATCTATGTGCTCAACAAACAAGCCGACATCGGAGATTTGGCCAACAAACTGAACAACATCAACAACAGCAACAACAACAAACCCGATGTGCACTTCGTCAAATACCGCACACCTGAAGATGCTGCCAACGCTCAAAGGGCCATCCAAGGTCAATACGACCAATTGGGCGGCAAGTCTCAACACATTGAAGGCGGTGTTGCCCCAGTCTTGAACTTTGCCTCCAAAGCTCCCGTTGGTGCCGGCAGTGCGCCAGGAGGTTCTTACATTCCTCCCGTTGCTGCTCCCGGTGGCTCTTACTTGCCCGCTTCGATCTTCCGCTTGTAAGCGAATCTCGATTAGTTTGTATTAGTTTTTATTAAGTTCTAAAGGACTGATATTGTTAAATTGTTGTATGTAAAATTGTTGAAAATATATTAAATGTATTTAAGTATATTTATGTGCTATTTGTCCTTTGGGAAAGCCTAAAAAGAAGATGTTATAAAACACAAATTGGTACGAGTATTTGTATTTCTTAGGACAAATTGAAAATTTAAAACCTTCATGACTTAAAACAATGAGCCATGGAGAAATCCTAAGAGAAAACCTTTTCCGCTAAGTGACAGAAATCATGTTTGAATACAGTGTTCTGTTTTGTGGTCCTCAGTGGTTGCACGGGTTAACAAGCATGGCTATTCCACAAGTAAACTGAGTTTCAAATTCGGGTAAGAAGTTTTAGATAACTTCTCAGCGTAAATGCCAGAGACTTCATTAAAAAGAGATTTTTCTCTAAACATATCTAAAAACATAACTACGAGGGCATATAAATAATTCCGTGACTTTTCGAATAAAACAGGGTTTTTGTTGGAAAAACAATTATTTTCAACATAATCTCCTTTTATGTCCATACACTTAGTCCAACGTTTCTCCAATTTTTGTATCCATTCCCCAAAAATAGGATTTTCGATTTGTTTAATCAATAATTGCATCGTTGGAGCTGAATCTCTTTCCACCGATTCAGGTTTGGAAATAGGAACTAGTCACTGGGGGCCAAATTCGGAGAATATGACGTATGAGTTATCAATTCGTAACCCAATTCAAGCATTGAGACTGCACGCGTACGCACCCGCGCATTATCATGATGAAAAATATTTTCTTCTTGACCATATGGATTCGTTTTTTGAATCCCCGTTAAATCGGCCAAATAACTTAGCATATTATTCGCCGTTTATTGTTTTTCCCTTTTGCAGGTAATCGAAGTGGATTATCCCGCGTATATCCCACAAAACTGTTGCCATCACCTTATTGAACGACAAAGTCACCTTGGCCTTCTTCGGAGCCGGTTCATCCGGAGAAACCCCTTGTTTAGACTGCTGCTTGGTCTCCGGAGTGTTGTTTATTGGATCCATGTTTCATCCCAAGTTATAAAACGCCGCAAAAAACTCATTCGAACTGTGGCTAAACCACTCCAAACAATCCTTTAAAATTGTCACGCAATTACGTTTATGGTCAATCAGAGCAAACGCGGCAGACATGTTGCAGACAGCTTTCTTAAACCCAACTGATCATGTAAAACAGAAACCTCGCTGCCATATGAGATGCGTATGGCATCAAAAATTTCAAGCAGATTTACATACTCTTCAATCGGCCAACACCATATCGTGGATTTTTGTTCGACATTTTCGGGTGTATTGACCTCAATTGGCCGTCCAAAACAACAACAACGAATGCCAGTAAGCCACTTTTTTACCATTGAAATCGATGGTGCAGAGTTCATATAGTATTTTTCAAACTTTTCCTTGGTTTGATTGACGGTTTTCCGCAAAAATTAAAGTTTAATAAGCACTAGAAATTCATTTTTTTCCATTTTTAAAATAATCCTCGTGGTTGTATGTTTTGACCAGCTGCAGAACACAAACTTATTCACGGAACTCTCTTATAATTTGACAGCAGTTTTTTAACAGAAGATACTTGACGGGAGTAGTGTCGCATTTCATATTACTACGTGGAAGTTGGAAAAGTCACAGAATTATTGATATGCCCTCGTATAAAATACATTTCTAGTTCGGAGCCAGTATTAATCAGTTGGTCATGAGTCTAAAATCTATAGCTCGATGATTCGAGAAAAGTTTCCCTTTTGTCAATTTTATGGTTATTGAATTTTGTATGTATAGGGTGATCCATCTAGAGGTATTTTTTCAGAACAAAAAACTATATACAAATTCAAATCAAGTGTGGAAAAATTATTGGTAATTTGAAAGGACATTTTATGGCATTTATTTTTTGAAAATAATTACCTTTAAATGTTGACAACTGCATTATGGAAATGAGCGTTCGGTGAGAAACGGGAAGATCCGCTGTTTTCGACCAAAATTTTGTTCAGTGATGCCATTATACCCAGAGAAAACCACGGTTTGCCAAGAGGTGCCATTATACCCAGAGAAAACCACGGTTTGGTTTATAAGCAGGTGGAATCATCGGTGCAAGGTAACCGTGAATGGCACTCGCTATCGCGCCATGATATCGACCTTTATGCTACCAGAAATTGAAGCCCGTAATCTTGACGACTCTTGGTTTTAACATGACGGTGCCACTTGCGATACAGCTGCTCAAACAATGGATCTATTGAGAGGTCATTTCGAAAAGCAGCTAATTTGACGTTTTGGACAGGTGAGTTGGACGCCTAGATCGAGTGATATCACACCTTTAAACACTTTTCTTTGGGGTTACGTAAAGTCCAAAGTCTACGATTCAGGTTTTAGAAGCCAACATTACGCGTGTCATTAAAGCCATACCGGTCGAATTGCTCGAACGAGTCATCCAAAATTGGACCCTCAAAATGGAAACCCTGAGGCGTAGTTAAAATAAAATAAATAAAATAAATCAAAAAATAAATGCCATAAAATTTCCTTTCGAATTACCAATACAGATTCCACACTTGATTTGAATTTTTATATTTTTTTTCTTCTGAAAAATACCTCTAGATGGATCACCCATTATAAGTAAGTAATATTTATATAATAAAATTATAATAACACTGAGCAACAAAGGATCATTTGCTAGGATCGAATCAATTGAACTTTACTGAGTTCGAACCTGTTTTTCAAATTTCTCCAGCACTTACCATTTTGGAAAAAATAGGGAGTTATCTCAACATTTTTCCATGTAAATATATGTGACGCGCGTACAATAGAAAGGGACCTAAGGGTAAAAACCAGTTTTTTTCAGGAGAGCCATTTTAAAGATTTAAATACGTGTATCTTTGGTGTACAATCACTTTCATAAAAGGCACAGATCTCTGGGAGGGAACACTTTTGGGGCATGGGATCGGTCTCATTCGATACTCAGATGTCCACATCAAAAAAAAAAGTGAAAATTGATTTTTTTTACCCTTAGGTAATTCGCTGTCACATATTTGTATAAAATACTACAGCATACTAACAAGTAAACAAGTTTTAATCGGTTGGTTCGACTTACATAAACCTTAACCCATATGGAATTTCAGTTTTTCTTCCTGCTGTCCTCCAATGTCTGATATGATTGAAATTTTGTAAACGGTCGATTGAGTGGAAGGTGCTAGAATATTGAGTGGCATCGACTTTTTTCTTATGCGGATACAAAGATGAAATAAGTAGGGACGTCGCTAAGGCTCCAAATTTTCGTCAGCAAGTCTTATTTACATTCTTTACGATAGTTACTACTTTTTGGAAGAATCAAGTTTAAATTATAATAGTTATGCGAATACCAAACGTAGGCGGTATGGTGCATTTGCATTGGAGGTACCGGAATGGGCGGTTCACTCTTTTCGTACACGTGTGTAAATCCGTTATAAAAATATAATGGAGTTCACAATTAAATCGAATTTGGAAGACTGCGTGACAAGTTATATGTGTTTTTTATATGAAACAGAGGTGTGTGGGAGGTACCATAAGGGGTGTGGCTAGGAATCTAAGTATATGTCATCAAGTTGACGCTATAATTGTCGTCGTAAGTGTTGATTTTGGATTGGATCGTATTTCTAGAATAAAAAGAAGGCGGAATGGTGCATTTGTATGTGAATTGCCGGAAGTGGGCGTGACAACCCCTTTTTTGATATGCAAGTTCAAAACAATTATACAAAAATATATCAGTGTTTACAATTAAGCGAATTTCACGCACTGAGTGAGTGAAGTTATGTGGGATATATTCTGCATTGAACAAAAATAGAACACATATAACTTGACCATCACAGCCCATATATATATATAAAAAAATAAAAAATGTTCCCTCTACCGATCCACTTAGAATTACCAGTGACCAACACGCATGCCTAGTGAAATTTTCCTCCCACACTAAGCTTCCTCCTGAATTCAGGTCCTTCAGTTTTAGGAGCAACAAATTACGCACGATCATAAGCGACAATTGACTGTGAAGGAACTGGACCACATTGGGCAATAATTTTAAAAATTCAGAACTACTTGTTTCACCTGATTTCGACCAACTTTCGCGTTTCCAGTGACCAACACGTATCACTGGGGAAATTGCAATATACCGATCTACGTTTTCCAAATGGTCACACACAAACGTCCCTCACGATTTGCGGTCATGCAGATCTAGAAGCCTCCAAATTATATACGATCGAGCTCAAGTTTTGTATGTTGCGTTATTAGAAAAAAATTAATTCTGGCATATTAAGTCTAGGCTCCAGACAGAGGTGATTAATTCTCTAAATATCACAGTAGTGTAGAATATTTCATAGTCGGCCACGCTCGATCTACAACTTTCCTTAAGGGTTAATTAATGAGATTTTCGACTTGCAATATGGGTATTCTGTACTTTTTGAAATAAATTTTATTTTTATATTTCCAGGATTCCAATAAATTTGAGAATTGTTCCCGCTTTAACGAAAAGATGGTATACTAAATTTGTCATTCCGTTTACACCCCGAAATATGCATCGGAGACCCCAGAAAGTATATGTATTATTGATCGTCGTAAAATTCTAAAATGATCTGGCAATGTCCGTCTGTGTTTCATATGAATGCACGATATTGGTCAAATGATTGAACTTAGTATTCTGTAATTTGGAATATCTATGGCTTTCGCTCATAAGCTGCTTAGGATTGTTAATGGACGAAATACAAGTAGTGGCGGGGGGACTAAAGGTACCTCGGAAAACACTTTTTTGAGTATTTGCTTTACAAATCATTTTTAAACAAAAAAGGGAAAAGTTGCTCAGGTAGCCGAAAAAACGTCTCTTATTATCAACACTGACGATCAATTGTCAATATGGACTCATGGGTAATCAAATTACAGAAAATGTTACTACGAATCCAAATTTGGATCTATTTTGAAGTTTTTTGAAAGGCTTCAGTTTTAAAAACAATTAGGTGTTTAAGTTTTTTAAGAGTTCACCATTTGGCCTCTGAGGCAGCTCATCTGGTATCAGATATTTCTTTCAAATAACTTTAAAGTCAAAACTGAATAGATTGGACGAAATTAGAATTAACATATGGATGAAGCAATAAAAGTGCTCATTCAAGGGTGAGAACATGTGAAGCAACGTTAATTTACTCTAATGAGAAACAACAACAAAAACGCAAATTCTATAAAAAAAACAAACTAAAGCTTATCAGTGGTGTTAAACATCAATTAAATTCAATGCCACACGTCATCTCTAGTTTTTTTGAGATCCATAAAACGTTAATCGCGTAATTTTTTACCTGTGGTAAAAACAAAAATGAAAAAATATGTAAAAACAAATTTTTCCATTTCAAACATTTTTTTGTAGCACGATGAATTATTGATAGGATGTTGAGTAACTGTTTGACGATTGGATCTAACCCAGGTGGCTATTTTAATTGTGTACTAGTTTGTTTGTTGCAATTGATATATGAAAATTAATATATCCTTTTCAACTTGTTGAGTTTTATTTGTTTCGTTCAACAATAATGTATCTCTAGATTGAGGATCATAAAACGGGAAGTACATCAATTAAATAAACGTTTTTCTGGATTGTTTTTTATAAGTCATTAGCACAAAGAAAATCTTTAATTAAGATTTATTTTGAGTGCCGTATTAATATTGTCTAAAGCTGTAAGTGAGATGCGGCCTATTGAAAATCCATATTAATAATTGAGACTGACAAAGAAGTGTTTTGTTTAATAAAATTTTTGTTGATTACTGACTAGAATCTACAAATGAAGTCTAACTTCATTGCGTTTTATGGTGGACGGACAAGTTGCATTATAAATAAAGGGTGTTTTTTCTGAAGTGTAGTTTTCAAATAGAAATGAACCGCAAATATGTAATGTTATAGCCAACAATTTAGCTTTATTATAGAGATAAGGGTTTGCATTATGTTTTAAAAATCATTTTGGACAAGTGGCCGCCGCGGCTAGCTCAAATAAATTCCAGCCGAGTGGCCCAATTTTCGACCACTTTTTGCAGCATTTATGGCCGTATTGATAAGCCTGCTGTGTTGGGCTTATCTTCGTAGGCAAGCGACTTCACATAACCGCACAAAAAATAATCGCACGATCTTGGAGTCACGCCACAGGCCCACGACGCGCTATAATGAGCTAATCAAAAGTTTCCTCCAATAAATTGATTGTTTCGTTGCCTCTATGGCATGTAGCGCCGTCTTGCTCGAACCAAAGGTCGTCCACATCAACTTTCTTCAATTCAGGCACGACAAAGTCTGTAATCAAGGCTCTATAAGTATAGCGTTCCCCATTAAATGTAACATTCAATTTTTGAAGAAATATGGACCAATGATTCCCTCTGCTCATAGAGCGCACCAAACAGTGACCTTTTAAGGATGTAACGGCGTCGCAACAATGGCTTTTGGTTTTTCATTACTTCAAATGCGACAATTTTGGCTATTAACTTACCGCTTCAACCAAAAGTGAGCTTCATCGCTAAACAAAATTGTAAAAATCGGTGCCCATCATTTGAACCTATTCACCACGATTTGCAAACGTTGTGCCGGAGTAAGTCTATTCATTATGAAATGGCAAATCAAACTAAGCATAAATCCGGTGAAAGCTGTCAAAAAGACCAACGTCAAAAAAGTGTGGCCAGATTGAAAACTACACGTCTAAAAAACACCCTTTATGAGCCGAAAGAATGGCCATAAGAACTTCAGCGCACAAGTCCTGGGATAACCTGAAGGGATATCATATTTTTTTCTAAGGTGATTTCATGTATAAACTTGAAAGGCTGCCGCCATACGGAATTCAAGTGAGTGAAGTGGTGATGTTGGCATTCTTCTCGCAAGGGATCACGCAGAGAAAAGATAATATTACTATTAATATGGTCTCTTCTTCACGGCAACTCTCTTCTCGGCAATAAATATATGTTCGTAGCAAACATAGTATTGCTTTTTGAATTTCTTTTCGACAATATAATGGTTGCGGTAATATTAGTATTGTCGAAATTTAACAATAGCATTATTGCCAAATTTAAAAATGAGAATATGGTTGTAGCAACAAAATGGTGAGACAAAAGTTTTGTTTTTTTAGATTTTATGTTAACTATAATATGATTACGGCAATCATACCGTATGTTTGCTGCTTTTACAATTTTAACTATAGGCTTTGGAATAATGTTATTTTTACGAATCTTACGAAATAAAAGTACTTTTTATCTGAAAATACAAATTTTTCAAAATAAACTGTTTTGGATTTGTATAACTTAAATATTTTAAATAAGTAAAATCGATTTCTTCAACGGAAATTTTTCTATTTTTAAATAAATCAATTTATATTTCTGAATTTAATGTATTTTAAATAATTTTCTTAATAAAAATCTATTGTTAAATAAAAACATAACACAATCCTAATAAATAATATCGGGTTGGTTGTTGCGATCATAACAAAGTTGCGCGAGAATCTTACTATTGTTGTTGTTATCATACAATGGTTGTATGTGATATATAATATGGTTGTATAATATCGGGTTGGTTGTTGCGATCATAACAAAGTTGCGCGAGAATCTTACTATTGTTGTTGTTATCATACAATTGTTGTATGTGAAATATAAAATGGTTGTATATGAGGAACATATTATAGTTTTGCTGATCATAGTATAGTTGATTGTAGATCATACTATTGTTGTGGGGATCATAATATTGTTGTGACACAACCATTTATCCAACAATAGTATAAAATTTTCGAATATGGTTACCCCAACCATACTTTGTTTTCTTAGTTATAAGAAGCTTATTTGACGGAAACTCTACTTCACTGTGAATCACTTTCTACGGGGTAGATGGTTCCCACGGGAAATTAAAGACCAAGGTGTGTACAGTAAATTCCAAGAAGGACATGGTTCAGGTAGGCCACAGTTAATTTTTTATGTTTCAAGTAAGTTCTCATTTTACGGAGCAGTACTTAAAAGTAAAAGTAATGCAACAGTAATTGCTCATTTAATCGGCGAATTTTTGTATTGAGATGTATTAAGAGAAATCATATAAAGATTATTTTTTTAGTAGAACATTTTAACACTCCATCCCTAAGTATGGTGTGTCCTTTTTCTAGAAATGTGAAAAAGAACTTATTATCGTTTTGGTATTTAAAATCTCAAATTTCCGTGTGTCCTTTGGTCTTTACGAGGGCGGTTCGGAAAGTTCTTAGCTTATCAATGAAAGTGAATAGTTAGTTTTTCAAAAATATTTTTATTTTTCAATATAATCTCCTGAAACTTCAATACACATAGTCCAACGCTTATCTAGCAATTCTATACCTTGATTAAAATAGTTTTCCTCAAGGTCTTCAAAATAGTGGTTTAGATTTGGGGACAGGTAAAAGTCATTGGGAGCTAAATCAGGAGAATAAGGTGGGTGGTCAAGCAACTCGTACTTTAATTCGTTGATTTTAGCCATTGTTAAAACACTCTTGTGCGCTGGTGCGTTGTCTTGATGAAAAATTATTTTTTTGTGTTGTAAGCCAGGACGTTTTTCTCGAATTTGTACATTTAATTGATCTAAAAGGTTGCAATAGTACTCTGAATTTATTGTTTTACCCTATTGCAGATAGTCAATCAATAAAATACCTTTGAAGTCCTAAAAAACCGTTGCCATAACCTTACCAGCCGATTGAATTGTTTTTGACTTCTTTGGGGCACTTCCTCCAGCTTCAGTCCATTGTTTGAATTGTTCTTTTGTCTCTGGAGTATAGTGGTGGATCCATGTCTCATCAACAGTTATGAAACGACGCTTAAAATCCGTTTTTGGCTACAATTTCTGTTGTTGTTGCTGTTTTTGTACGTCCACTACGTGGTTCATCTTCAATGCTTGTACAACCACGTTTAAATTCAGCAACCCAATTTTTTACTGTTGCATATGAAGGAGCACTTTCACCTAACACATTCACCATATCATTATGAATTTCTTGTCCCGATAAACCTTTTTTATGTAAATATTTAATGACACCACGCATTTCTAATTTTTCCATTGTAAAAAAATCGCGGATGCGTCTTTTGTGAACACCTGTTTCTATATGAAGGAGTTGCCAGATCGAAACAAAATTTATGTGTTCAAAGAGATAGAAGTTTCAAAACACTTAACTTTTTTCTGTTTATACCGCGCTTTTTGTGCTAGGCTAAGAAGTTTTCGAACCGCCCTCGTATTTTAAAGAATTTGTGTAAATATGGGAGAAAATAGTTTAGTTTTTTTTAAAATGTTTCAATAAACTATTACTATTATCATTCTAGTTTAGGTCGTCTTTAATTAAAGCAGGATATCGTCGTAAAAATAAATCCATATCTTCCTTTTTAATTTTTTTTTTTAATTTTGTACAAACTTTTATTTTTTCATCTCAAAAATGCAGAAATATGTAATATTTTTTTATATTTTTAATTTCCCAAAGGAATCATTCACCCCTCTCTATTTACGTTTTGAATATGGTTGCCATTTGCCAGCCACGTCCTTAGATATGCACTTCCACATTGTCCAATTTTTAAAAAACTACTACTGGCTAAGTGTCTATAATGAATATAACGGGTGATCAATCCAAAAGTAATTTTTTTCAAAAAAATACAAAAATTCAAATAAAATGAATTCTTTATTATTCATTTGAAAGGACATTTTGTTTCACTTATTTTTTGAATATAATTCCTTTAAATGTTTGACGCAAATTCGCCTCGGGTGTCCATTTTGGATGATTCGAGCACTTCGACCGGTATGGCGTCAATAACAAGTGTTTTATTGGCTTCCAAAATCTGAGTCGTAGCTGGTTTGTCAGCATTGACTTCGGACTAAAGTTTAAAGGTGTAATATTACACGATCTAGGCGGCCGACTAACCGATCTAAAAACTGAAATTAGACACTTTTCTAAATGACCTCTCAATAGATCCATTGTTTAAGCAGCTGTATGGCAAGTGGCACCGTCCTGTTGAAACCAAGAGTCGTCAAGATTACGGGCTTCAATTTCAGGTAGCAAAAAGTTCGATATCATGGCGTGATAGCGAGCACTATTCACCGTTAAATTCCGGATATCATAATTTTTGAAAATATATGGGCCGATGATACTACCAACCCATTAACTGCAATGCTAAAAAGGCAAACGATACTTTAAATCAAAAAATAAAAAGTTTAACACAACTCACGCATATTCTGTGTAAAAACCCCTACTGAAAAAAATACCTCTACACTGATCGCCTGTTACAAATTTAAAAAAAGGACTAATGATTTCACCAGACTATAAGCCGCACCACACCGTGGATTTCGCATAGAAGGTCCTTCCATGATGAAATGGCAACAATACTGAAAAGAAAAAAAAAATAGTTTAACACAACTCACGCGTAATCTGTGAAAAAAATCCTCTAGATTGATCACCCTATATCTAAACATCAGTATAAGCTGAGGCAGTAGTTTTTTTTTTCGAAATTTTGAATATACAGAACGAAGGGGACTTTGCCAGTGGTCAATAGTCAAGTGTTTTAACGTTTTTCTTTCATTTGTTGAGCAGGTGGTCATTTGGGAAAATGAGTTCTTGCCAATCATTATTTCGTCAACCGTAAAAAGCCGAGGCATTGTCAGTGTATTTTTAACATGTACCACTAAGTGATTTGTCCATTGTCTTTTTTGAATGAGTCCGCTTTATCTCACTACACGCAGAAAAAAAGTATGGATATGGTGACAATATTCGAAGAGGATAATACTATTGTTGGGTCTATGGTTGAAGTACAACAATATTCTGATCCTCACAACATTAGTATGATTCAAGTACAACCATAATATGATCCTTAAAACAATAGTATGATTCACACACAAAGTATGATCCCACTACCATAGTATTATTCACACTCAACCATACTATGATCTCCACAACTATACTATGATCCTCACAACCATAGTATGCTTTACATAAAACCATAGTGTGATCCCTACAACCATAGTTTGATTCTCAGACAACCATTTTATGAACCCTTTAACCATAGTATGATCACACACAATTATACTACTATCCCCAATATTATTTATTAAAATTGGGTTAAGTTGTCAACAATAGATTTGAATTGTGAAAATTATTTATAAATACATCAAATTCAAAATAATAGGAGCGATTTTTTTAACAGTACAAAAATCAGTTTAAAAAATACGCAAGCTTTTTTATTAAAACTATTTCAGTTAAACAGTCTTTGAAAAATTTTAATTTCCATGTAAAAAGTACTATTATTGCTCTATATACGTAACAATAGCATTGTTCTAAAAAGCATATTCAAGTAAAGAACAATTACAATCATAAAGTATGATTGCCGTAATCATATTATTGTTAACATAATACCCAAAAAAACAATATTTTTAACGCACCAACCATATTTATATTGTTGCTACAACCATATTTTCATTTTTTAATTTGGTAATAATACTTTTGTTGAATTTCAACAATATTAAAAATGCAGCAATCATACTATTGTCAAAATTAAATTCATTTAACAAAACTATGGTTGCGATAAACATAATTTTATTGCGAAGAACATATTATTATTGCAGTGGCATATAACCATGTTTTTTTCTCTGCGTGTAGGAAATTATGTGGCCCATTTGATAAGATGCTCTTTGCAGTTGCAAGCTCATTTTTCACGAAAATGTCAATATTGTTCAATATTGTCCGCTCACAGTTGGTCCACTCTGTATACAAGCAATTGTTGACAATATATTGAAGAACCAGTAGCCTTTATTGTGCCATATGCCTTTTGGGTTCCCATCATCATGAATGTTAACTCATAATTAATTCGTAAATCAGAAAAAAATTACAAAGAGGCACAGCATGCATAAAAACCAATAAAACTGACTGCGTACTGACGATCGTGATAACGACAATAAAACCACGAGACAAGCTAATAAAAAACCTATTTCAGAGATATTGTAAAGGGACTCCCATGTGCAAACCGTTTATGTCGTCCAAACACTTTATGGCCAAATTATGTGCGTTGTTGTGGTTGATTCGTTCGCAGGACGGACTGTTGGACTGACGGCACAAATGATAATCGCAGCAATATTGTGTCGATATTCAAATGATCCAGATATTATGCGCATTAATTTTAGAGCAAGACAGTCCATATAAATGTATATGTTTTAAGATGTCTTCTTCTTCATAAGTCATTGGAGCTGATGGCGTTAGTGTTGCTTTTTTGTTTTTATGTTTTTCTTCGACCCCGGGTGTCAGTGAGTCCGAATACTTTGTGTATCAATGCTAATACCTTTGGCTAAACTGGCTTAAAGGCAAGATTAAGCTTGGATTTGCGTCTGCGTGGGTTGGGTGCAAATTATGAGGCTTTAGTGTGAAAAACATTGCATAAACGTGTAACGATCAATTCACTTTGAAATGGAAAAGTGTGAACGGATATGATCTCATTTAATAAGCTTAACTATAAATGTGATACACTTTTGAGAAGGATTTGATGTTGTAAACATCAGCATTAAAACATCATAAAGACATTCCATGTCTATCCGGAAAAAAGACAAGTTTCCAATTGTTCTAAGAATTTCAGAATACATTCATCTTTAAAGAGACTTAAGAGAGATATGGACCTTTTAATTATGGGCCTTTTAATTATGGGCCTTTAAAATTACCTTCTGCGACTCTTTAGAAACGTGGCTAACCAATGTATATTCATAACTAATATCTCGAAAGTGGCTTAACAGATTTTCTATTTTGACAATTTTTAATTTTTTATTTTCAAAAAAAAGATTACATTAATATTTTTTCTTTAAAATTCTTTCATATAAAATTTTTTATTTATTTGCAATCTATAGTAAGATAATAAGCAAATTTGTTCAGATTAGATTATGTTACAAATACACTCACAGATAGAAATTTACTTCAATAAGTAAATTATAAAAAATACTTCTGGTTTAAATACAGGGTGTCCGCCGGGAAGTTATACTGGCGAACTAAAAAACATATATTGTTGAGGTGACTGCCCCTGGCCGAAGAGTTTCGGGTCAAACCGGCAGTCGCGGGATTGGGAAGATATACTAATTTGTTTTAACGCCATTTTGGTAAACATTAGTCTTAACACTTCATATTTGGCAGTCGTGAAGTAGAGAGAGACGTGACATATTTATTACGGAAAAAATATTCGATAAATCGTTAAACATTTTATTAAAATCAATCGTTGAGTTCGGTGACGATGAGAAAGTTACGTGACATTTTTTGGGAAAAACAACGTGCCAACAAAACACACTATTTATCGTGTAGTGAATGATTTCGAAGAAACCTGGTCTGTAGCTGATAGGCCCAAGCATGGACCTCAACGTACTGCAAGATCTGCTGAAAACATTACTGCTGCTCAAAAACGTGTTCAAAACAATCTATCAACCTCAATTTGACGCTGTGCTTAATATAATGAAAAATGTGCTTAAAAGGGCTCACTAACAAATGCCGAAATTAAATAAAACATTTATCAATATAAAATCCATTCACTTTCATTTAATAAAAAATTATGAACAAACAAAGTAGTATACCTTCCCAACGGACATCCTGTAGTATGGGATACCTTCCCGGCGGACACCCTTTATTTTTAGCTAGCATTTATACTTAAAAAGGCACATCCGTCTCTTCAAACACCTGGTTTCATTTGTTTCATCTAGAAAACAAATCTCCAGTAAATCCAAAGAGTACCTATTCTACTCAGGTAATTTTCGGAATAAAGGTATATTTCATCTTATACGGGAAACATATTTAGATCGTTGAATATTGCATAATTTCTGACCTACCGTGATGAGTTAAGTATCATCCGAAGTATTTCTGACTGAAAGCGTTCTAATATTCTGATAATCCCATGTATTTTGTTCGGTATTTTTTATATTGTAAGGGAGGTTCTAAAAAGAGGCGTAGCAACCACATTAGGGATTCGAAAATACAAGAAGGTTATTAAAATATTACGGCGTTAACAATGTGAATGAAAGCGTGGCTATGAATCCCATTTTTTGATACCAAGATTATCTTGTAGATTTATTCTTAGTTATTGATTTTTGCTAAGATCCTTATATATGTGAAACATTTCATATTCATTGGATGAATTAATATCTCACATACATGAAGAAAATATTTATTTAGGATAAAACTAAAGAAACATCTCGGAGAAATATGTATAAATTGTATCTTGGTATAGGGACAGCCATTTATGGCAGTTATGGATAATTTCCTTCGGGTTTGTATGTTATTCATCGAGTGTGAGATAGAGCCGAAAACCGTCGCTAAGGTCTTAGAAAACAAAAAAACAAAACTGCAGAGCAAGTCGAGACAGCGATTCGAATAAAATTGTGTATTGCAAATCACGAGAATCTAACTTTACCTACTTAAGTCGCTCAACATATTATTAAGGTATAAGGTGAAGAAGCTTCTCTCAAGTACTAAAGTTAAACGCCGCCTAATGCATTTTATGAAACTCGGCACAATATCGTTCTAAAAATGTATCTTGCATTTAAGAAAATTAATTAATAGAAGAGCGTATGTAAATGATTTTTCATATACTTTTATTGCTTTTTCACATATTCAATTGAAATGTAAATTCACACATTTGTTGAAGATACACAACTCATATCCGAAATAAAAGCGCTTTATATCGTGGAAAAGGTCAATTTTTCCACTAAACACTGCACTCAAGTTTTTGAAAATCGGTTAGGGGTTCTTTTATTCAATAAACCCGAAAAAACGGTTTATGTGAATATCTCCTAAACAAGAACGAATCTGGCAATTCGGAGGCTAGATGCGTGATCAGTAGCCCCAAATCAACTGAAGTTGACTGTCGAACCTTCTGTCTCAGATTTTTTTTTTTATCAAATTTTGTTGCCCAGTGGTATTTTTAAAGAATTGTCTGAGATAAGGTTCGAAATTATAAATCCAAAGGCCTTTATGGTAAAATGAAGAGACCACTAGGAAACATGAATATATGGGTCAAATTAAAGAAATTTAGTTCCCAATCCCAACATGACTCATAAACCCTAGGGGCCATAAAAGGCAACAAGCGAAACAGGCAAACCACATGAATTAATTAATAAAAAATAAATTTAATTGTTACTTATGCACTAGAATTACTTTAAAAGGGATTCGTACCCATTTACCCTATAACTCAAATATACGATTATATTGAACAAAGAAAAAAAGCATAATAGGGTCTAAGGTGTAAAAAACGGTTATTTTAGAAAATCGGTTATCAATGTCTTGCTCAGCCTATAAAACCAGTCATGATAAACTTAGGCATAAAGGTTTTAACAAAAGTATTATTTAACATATTTTACGTATATACCCTGCACCGATCTGATTTATAGAAGACTTATCTCGTCGGCACAGTATTTGGCAAGATCACATTCAATGCAAGGGTCGCTATATATATTTCTGGCGCCATCTGCTATTTCCATTGGAAAGTTTGACATTTTTTAGCATAAACGTACTCAGAACGTTTTGACGTACGACCATCATTTGTGTTGTTGGCAGTGACTTGAAAAAATCAATTTGGTAAAAATATGGAATTAACTCGTGAACATTTTCGTGCGATCATTTTTCACAACTTTCGACGTGGATTATCACGGCAAGAGTGCATCGATGAACTTAAATCTTTGTATGGTGATGAAGCACCATCCTATAGCATTGTGAAAAACTGGTTTAATGAATTCAATCGAGGCTGACGTTCGCTCAAAGACGAAGGTCACATACCGTGAGATAGAGGCATCCTTGGGCATTTATTCCACCAACATACATTCGATATTGCATGAACTCCTGGCTGTTAAAAAGGTTTGTTCTTGTTGGATCCCGCAAAAGTTGACAATCGCTCAAAAAAAGCTCGTGTCGACTGGTGTAAAGAAATTTTAAAAAAATGCAATCGCGGTGCTTCAAAAGAAGTTTATAAGATCGTCACAGGTGACGAATAATGAATCTAAGCATATGAGCCCCAAACAATACAGAAAACGACAGTGTGGGTCTTCGAAGACAAGCCAAATCAAACGAAAGTTGTTCGTGGAAGAAGCAGTTCGAAGCATCTGTATCTTCAGCAAAACTGGTCATGTGGCATCTGTTCGGAATGAGCAACGCAGGACGGTCAATTTTAAGTGGTCCTACACAATTTGTTTGCCTGACGTCTTCAGAGAATTTCGAATAGCGAACAAGAGAAGACGAATCATTCTGCACCATGACAATGCGAGCTCTCACTCACCGGCTCAAACTAGCTCCTTTTTAACCGGCCGAAACGCCGAATTGACGTCTTTTAATTTCACATCAAAAAAAAAAAAAATGCGTGGTCAACGATTTTCGTCGCCAGAAGATGCATTTGAAACAATCAAAAACCATGTTTTGGATGTGTCTCAATCGAAGTGGAAAAACTGCTTCGACAATTGGTTTGAGCGCATTTAAAAGTGTATAAATCATGCTGGAGAACACTTTGAAAAACAATAAAACCATTTTTTATGATAAATATTCGCATGTTCATTATTAGGCCACAAATATATATAGCAGCCCTCGTCTGTGTCAGTATGTAGGATATTTCGAAACGTACATCAATTTCAATTAAGTCCGTCCTTGGACCAAGTCCGCACAATATTTTAACAAAATTAAGCATCTCAACATGATTGCGAGTGAATCATACAGTGGTTGTGAGGATCATAATATGATTGTGTAGATCATAGTATGGTTGAGTGTAAATCATTATATGGCTGTGGGGCTTATATTATGTTAGTATGTGAAGCATACTTTTGTTATGAGGATCATAATATTGTTGTGTCACAACCATATACAGGATAGAGCGCAGAATTTGCTTTTTTGCACATCAGGCTGTGGCGGTAATGTTGGTGGAAAGGAGTGTAGAATTTGCTTGACTGAGGGGAATTTGTATTCGTCTGCCTTTCAGTTGCCATCATGCATTGGACACGTGAGGAGAGGTCATTTTGTCTGAAGCGTATTTTTCAAATACGCACTCGATCATTGCAGTGCAGCTTGCTTTAGGATAACCGATGTGTCGCTGTTCCCCCACGTGGACGTTTTCCTGGACGGCAATCAATTGTAAATTGGTTTACTTCATTGAGAATAGCAGGGAATGTGTTTTGTGTACTCAGGGTACCTGAGAGAAGGATTACAACACCACAAGACATCGAAAGAGTTAGAGCAGCAGTACTGCAATTTCCAAAACGCTCTGCTCGAAGGCAATCATTTGCTCTTGGCATTTCCAGACTTTTTTTAGCCTTTCTTTTGAGGCAATGCAATAAGAGGGTACATGGTTTCAACAGGATAGTGCCACAAAACACAGCGAGGGTTACCATGAATTGTTTGAGGCAAATTTTTCCTGAACGGCTTATCTCTTTGAGGAGTGATGTCAACTGTCCGGCACGCTCAGCAGACTTATCCCCATGCGATTGTTTCCTTTGGGGTTACCTGAAGTCGAAGGTATATATCAACAGTCCCAACACCTTGGAAGATCTAATTAACAATATTGAGGCTGAAATTGGCAGAATACCAGTCGACATGCTTGTTAGAGTTCATGAAAACTTTAGAAAACGTATGCAGAAGTGTGTGGATAACGAAGGTCGACATTTGCCAGATACACTATTTGAAACCATGTAATTTACAGATTCCCTTGCTGTTTAATACAGTTAAAATATACAATAAATTATTCTTGGGTTCATATTTTTTTTATTTCATTCCCAAAGAAGTAAATTACCGCGCTCCACCCTGTACCAAACAATAATATGATGCTCTTCCAATATTGTCACCGCTACCATACTTTATTTCTTCGTGTGCGATTTCCACTTGTGTTCTCATCGCATATGTACAAATAAATCTCTAGTTTATAGATTCCATTATCGTCAAAATTGTCTCATTTCAGGATTTTTGGTCTGAAGCCATCGTAAGTTATAACTTCTGCTTATATTTAAAAATGAGGTGATTCAACGCGACAACAGGAACAATTTGAAATCACGGTGAGTAGGTTCCAGTAAATCCGAAACTATCCCAATGCGACATTTTTATTAAACAGATCTGTTTGACAGAACAGCAAACAAGATATCTTTCTAGAAGGATTATGGACATTGAGCCAAACATGAACAAAAAATGCTTGCAATGTGCGATAAAACTGTGAACTCTTTACTCCACCTACGTATACAAATGCTTGTTCATCGCACTGGCATGTTTTGATACAATTTAATGTAGATCATCATTCTATCATATGATATATGAAGCCCATCATCTGCCAATCGACCGATTGCTCGTATCGATCCATTGTGGGCAAGCAAAGCAGAGCAGTTGCAACAGTTTCTCTATGGTTTCGTTTCTATTTCGCCTTTCAGTTGCTGTTGTTTTTTTTCATTCTTGTTGTTGTTGCTGCCGTAAATTGTTCAAAAATCACTGTCGATTTTTTATATATGGGTATAAAAGTCTGTTCATATATTTAATGGTGTATTAAATGCGTTTATAACACCAAACTGTCGTGTTTGATTGTCAAAACAAAACAAAATGCGTAAATTTATGGTGAGTCCAATTTCTATAATCTGGGAAAACTGACAGGCGATATGTGTGTACCTTGTTTTTTAGATATTTGGCTTTATTGGGATTATCGCTGTTGCTGCATCCACCGATCAATATCCCGAATATCAGGAAGGCTATGCCCGCTCTGGCGGCTATGTCGAATTCAAGCAATCACAACTGCCTCCACGAGATACGGAATATTTTACATTTTCCGCACCGGATGACTTCAACGACAGCAAAGATGTGCGACGATTGTCCTCCATAGTGCGTCCACAACGTGTGGTTTTTATTCGAGCCCCAGAGAAAAATATTTTCTCCATAACCGCCGAGCAGTTGGCCAAAAAGGACAGCCTTAATATATTCCTGCTGAGCCGTCAGACAAACTCCGCTGGCCTGTTGAGTCAACTGCAGGAAATACGCCAACGTGTGGGACAAACACCGAGCGTACACTTCGTCAAATATCGTACACCCGAAGACATCATTCGTGCTAAGCAGGCTGTCTACAATGATTTCGAATCTTTGCCAGGACCTTCGCAATATCATGAAGACACCGAGACACCAGTCTACGAGTTCAATGCGAAAACCCAACGATTCCAGACCAGTTCACAGGAAACATCCGCATCTAGTCCAGTGATTTTTAAGATAATCCGACATAAACCTAAGATTGTCAACGCCCAAGTGGAAGATAACTTTGAGCATGAGGGACAACAGCAATATTTGCCACCATCTTTAGAATAATATTTATAGAATTAGAAATACTAAAGACTGTTAGATATGTAATTTATATAATGTATTATTTGTTGATTGTTTATACCATTGTTTTGGTTAAAATACATTCGTGAAGTGTGATAAATCTGCGGCCTAGGTAATTTAGATGGGCGATGGTCATGCATTAATTGGAAGTTGGTTGGATTTTGCATCTGAAAGGTGGAACACGTTTGTACCCCCTTAATACTATAAAGTCATAAATCTTGGAGTGTTCAAGGCGTTGCTGGTGATAACAACATCGTCGCCCATATTGAGGAGAATCGATTTGCATAAGAAAGACTGCCAAACAATAAATCACAGTAACACTTTCAATGAGTTTATCGTTTAGTTAATGACAACTTTGAAATGCAGTATTGAAATTCCGTAAACATGAATCCCATACCATGGCAAACAAAGGCTATTACGAGGGTGGATCAGAAAGTAGAACCTACGACGGAATGGTAACTCACTGCGGTTTCTCAATAATGCACAAATTTAATTAAATCCCATATCAAGTACACTTTTGAACATACGTTGATTTTGTACTTTGCTAGTTATTTTACGACTAAGAAATACCCTATAGGCATTTTATCATTAAATATATTTTTATCCCTTATATCGCCTTACAGATGCCTGCAACTTAATTTATTTAATGTCATGTAAAGGATTCGTCAAAAATAGAACATATATGTGACGCGCAAAATAGAAAGGGACCTAAGGGTAAAAACTAGTTTTGTTAAGGAGACCCATTTTAAAGATTTAAATACGTGTACGATATCTTTGGTGTACCATCACTTTCATAAAACGCGCATATCTCTGGGGGGGAACACTTTTGGGGCATGGGATCGGTCTCATTCGATGCTCAGATGTTGTCCACATCAAAAAAAGTGAAAATTGTTTTTTTTTACCCTTAGGTCCCTTTCTCTATGCGCAGTAACATATATAGAATACTGCATCACTGTTACTATGGTTACTTTAACCCAAAACCAGGTCACGGAAACTGGGAGTTTTTTTTCGTAAGGAATCCGGATTGGAGTTTTCTTCACCACTAGTGGTGGAACTGTGTAAGAACTGGGTATTCTGAAGTAGGCCAAGAACTGGGTATTCTTAAGTAGGCCAAGAACTGGGTATTCTGAAGTAGACCTCAAAATCTCAGTTGAAGTTTGGGCGGTCCCAGCATTAATACATACTTTCAGTTCACCAACGTCAAGTGAAAGATGTAAAGAATGAACTTTCATTAAGAAAGTCATAAGCTGGGAGACTACACACGGAGAACAAATTTGTAGCCATAACCGATTTTTCCCCAACCGAATGTTGATTGGGTACATGACACTATCGGTTGATGAGACAATGTAAAGTTAAACTTACTAATAAAGAATATTATTGGAACTCAACTTGTAAATGTATAGGTTGTTGGTTATAAGTATTCTTTGAATTTGGTTGTCAACACCACGAACATTTGCTTAATGCACCAACTGATGGTTTAATTTAGCGTTATGTTATTTAATTATTTTATTAAACGATTTTAAAATATTTATTCTCTTATTTATGTTATGTGCAGTTTTTCGAAAAATTGGGTTTTACAACATCAACATGATTTTGAGGATATAACTGATTATGAGATGTAAAGTAATTAAAATACCTAAGTTAGTTGGAATTTTGAACATATATATTACCGGATTTTTAAGAGCTAATCTGTCACACACGATGACGAATAAATGCTGAAAGTCTTGGCTTGTGATAATAAATATTTAGTTTCATATCGGTTTAATTTCGGCACAGTAAGCTACTTTCAAAAAAAGAAAAAAAACTAAAGTCGGGCGCGGCCGTCTATAACAAACCCTAAACCATTCTTGAGTTCAAGCAAGATATTATTTCTAGCTCATACAAATTTGAGCGTGAACCGGTATAATTTGTGGTTTCTAGAGGTTCAGGACCTTAAATCGGGATAGAGCTGGGTGTGGGAACTATTGGAAAACATGGACCGATATCGTTATAGGATATGACTGTTGATCGCTCGTAATTCTCCATGCAAAATTTGGTAGGAATCGGATGCGGCTTCTAATGCTGCCAGAGTATTCATACGACCATAGCGTGGAAGCAATACAAAAGTATGGTCCTAAGTTGTGTGTTCGGGTGTAAGTTATGGCTTAGAGCTACAGGTATTAAAATCGGAAGTTGCGTTTGTGTAGGTCCTATTTGAGAACATGGATCAATTTGGGCTATACATGGATCAATTTGGGTTATACTTATGGCTTCAAGAGCTGTAGGACCTGAAATCGGAAGGGACTATTTGAAAAGCTACTCGCTCGGTGGTATTACAAATTTGGTCGAAATCGGGTGAAATACGGGGATAAAGTTTTCAAAAAGTGGACTTATTCGGACCGATTTTAATAGAGTTCGTCCTTGGTCCAAACTTGCATAACGTACAAGATTTCACCGAAATCGATACATAATTGCGACCAGTACCTTGACTACAAGAAGTTGGTCCAGTAAGCACATAGGGGCACATAGGGACTTGCACATAGGGGTTTAAAAATTGTAGTCACTAATCCAAAAAACAAGGCAATTTCGAAAATCGAAAAATGGTTACTCAAAAATATGGGAATTTCCTAACTGATCTCAATATGCTTAGCCTTTTAAGATTTGCCTAAAATTAAGGTCAAAATCTATGGGCTCCAAGGGCCCACTCAACGAAGTGCATATGGGTTCTCTCAAACAATGAATTTCATAAATCTAACCATGACAACGGTTCAGGACCCCAAAAATATAGTACTGTCAACCATATCACCCAATACCGTCAAAGCCATACTACAACGCAATCATTCGTGGAGAGTACAAACGCTTCGGCCCGGACGAACTTACGAATTGTCCACTTGTTTTTCTGACATCTGTTTACGAGAATTCTCTCTTTGCACGAGCATTAGAAAAAAAAGTTAATGCCAATACCCATTTTATGTAGTAGCATCCACACAATCGAACTTTTTTGAGATTTAAATAAAATCGCAAATTGCATAAATAATAGAATATTTACGATAGGGTGATGTTTTTTGTGCTGATGTCATGTCATACACGCAGAGAAAAAACATGGTTACTACATGGTCACGGCAATAATAATATGTTCTCCACAATAAAAGTATGTTTTTCGCAACCATAGCATTGTTAACTGAATTTATTTTTGACAATAGTATAATTGCTGCAATATTAATATTGTTGAAATGTAACAATAGTATTATTGCCAAATTTAAAAATGAAAATATGGTTATAGCAACAATATAAATATGGTTGGTGCGACAAAAGTATTGTATTTTGCAATCTGTGTTAACAATAATATGATTACGGCAATCATACTGTATTATTGTAAGTTTTCTTCATTTAAATATGCTTTTAAGAACAAATGTTATTGGTACGGATTAATGCAATAATAGTACTTTTTTATCGAAATTAATTTTTTTTAAAAAGTTGCTTTGGCTTTGTTTAACTAAGATATTTTTAATAAAATCGCTTACGTTTATTTAAACTTATTTTTTCTACTGTGAAATCACTCTCATTATTTTGAATTTAATGTATTTTTGAATAATGTTCATAATTCAAACCTATTGTTGACAACTTAAACCAATTCTAATAAGTAATATTGGGCATCAAATCTATTGTCGACAACTAAAAGTAATTCTAATAAATAATATTGGGGATAATAGTATAATTGTGTGTGATTAAACTATGGTTGTAGGGATCATAACATGGTTGCGTGTGAATCATACTATGGTTGTGAGGATCATACTATGGTTGTATATGAAACATACTATGGTTGTGAGGATCATACTATGGTTGTGGAGATCATAGTATGGTTGAGTGTGAATCATACTATGGTTGTGGGGATCATAGTATGGTTATGTGCGAATCATACTATTGTTGTGAGGACCATAGTATGGTTGTATTTGAATCATACTATTGTTGTGACGATCATAATATTGTTGAAGCACAACCATATACCCAACAATAGAATTATCCTCTTCGAATATTGTCACCACAACCATACTTTTTTTCTGCGTGTACTGTCCAATAACATTAAATCTATAGATATTATGAAACAAGAGAGTATAATAAAGTTCATTGACATTAAGAACGTTGTCCATAAAAGCTGCCCACTTCTAAAAAGTGTTACTTCACCACAAGTAACGAAACTTCCTGAGAGATAGACCCCCGGATCAATTCAATTATAACTACTCTCATCTGCGGGGTAGACAGGGCTTAACCGCCAGGCTTAAGAGATTTCAGCTATAAAGAGGCCTAACCTAGGAACTCAGACTGTAATGAATTTTGGGTGAAATCAAATTCCGCACGGTTCTAGCTTTTTTTCTCAGCAATAGCCGTTACGACACGTTATTTACGACAGGGTGATGATTTTTGTGCCGATTTCATGTCATAGCGTCCATGAAAATAATGTCTGTGAACCTAATCACTCACTATGTGGTTTTATAATGTCCATGAACATTATGTCTTTTGACGCTAGAACTCTGAAAAATTTCACCAGGGGTTGAAGACTATCCATCTTGAAATGTATTCCCAAAGTCGGAGCAATAGGCTCAACCATAATCAAAAAGATAGTAAGCTATATAAAATCATTCGGAAGATCACTGCAGAATTCGTTGAGGTAAATCCTATTATGTGAGGGACACCACCAAAAGCATTTTAAAAATACCTAAAAAGGAAAGTCGTTATTCTCGCTATTATTGAAGTAAAAGTATCCTTCTAAAGTTTAAAAATGATTAACTAAATTTCAAGACAGAGCCACTACGTACGGGATGCTAAATATATTTCTGGCCTATGCAACATTTAGTGTTGCCTAGCGACATCTGACACTTCCATTAGAAAGTTTAACATTTTTTAGCATAAACGTACTCAGAACCTTTTGACGTACGGCCATCATTTGTGTTGTTTACAGTGATTTGTGTTGTTAGAGTGAAAATGGAATTAACTCGTGAACATTTTCGTGCGATCATTTTTCGCCATTTTCGACTTGGATTATCACGACAAGAGTGTATCGATGAACTTAAATCTTTGTATGGCGATGAAGCAACAACCTATAGCACTGTGAAAACTGGTTTAATGAATTCAATCGTGGCCGACGCCTGCTCAAAGACGAAGGTCGTCCAAAAACGGCCGTTGTGTCAGAGAACATTGATGCCGTGCGTGAACTGATAATGCAAGATCGTCATGTAACATACCGTGAAATAGAGGCATCTTTGGGCATTCCTTCCACCAGCAAACATTCGATATTGCATGAACACCTAAAAAAGGTTTTTTCTCGTTGGATCCAGCACAATTTGACAATCGCTCAAAGAAAGGCTCGGATCGATTGGTGTAAAGACATTTTGAAAAAAATACGATCGCGGTGCTTTAAAAGACATTTATAAGATCGTCACAGGTGACGAATCATGGATCTATGCGTATGAGCCCGAAACAATACAGCAATCTACTGTGTGGGTCTTCGAAGACGAGCCAAACACAACAAAAGTTATTAGTGGAAGAAGCACTTCGATGCAATTGGTCGCCTGTTTCTTCGGTAAAACTGGTCGTTTGGCGACTGTTCTGCTTGAGCTATGTAGGATAGTCAAGTCTGAGTGGTTCACCACAATTTATTTGCCTGAAGTCTTCGGAGAAATTTGAAAAACAAACAAGAGAAAACGAATCATTGTGCGCCATGACAATGCGAGCTCTCAAACATCGGCTAAAACCAGCGCCTTTTTGACGTCGAATTGATGGGTCATTTACGGTACAGCCCTGACTTGGCACCCAATGACTTCTTTTTATTCCCGCACATCAAGAAAAAAATGCGTCTACAACAATTTTCGTCGGCAGAGATGCTGTTGAAGCGTTCAAAAACCATGTTTTGGAGGTGTCTCAATCGGAGTAGAAAAAGTGTTTCGACAATAGTTTGAGCGCATGCAAAAGTGGATAAATCGTGCTGGAGAATACTTTGAAAAACAATAAAAACCATTTTTGATGATTAATATTCGCATTTTTATTATTAGTCCAGAAATATATATAGCAGCCCTCGTACTAAGTTTATTATTAAAGCAAGGTCGAAGTCTGTTAGATGCCTTAAAGAGATGGGCGTTTTTGAGAAAAGTATTTTTTTGGACGTGTGGTTTTTAATCTGGCAAATTGTTTTCGAAGTTGGTCTTTTTGACAGCTGTCACTTGATTTATGTTTAGTTTCGTTTGCCATTTTGGTTCCACAAAATGGCGCTACATTCCACACAGCTTACGAAACAATCAGTTTATTGAATGAAACTTTTGGTGAGCGCCTTATCTCGAGTCGTGGGCCTGTGGCGTGGCCTTTAAGATTGTGCGACTTAACACCGCTGGAATATTTTTGGGGTTATGTGAAATCGCTTGCCTATACAGAGAAGCCCGACACGATTGACTCCTTGAAAGGGGCGCGTTATTGCTAACATACGCCCCTAAATGCGGCTAAAAGTGTTCTAAAACTGGGCCTTTCGGCTGGAATTTATTCGAGCCAGCTGCTGTCACTTGTCCGAAATCATTTTTAAAACATAATGGCAAATCCTTATCTTCTATAATACGGCTTAATTATCGGCCATAACATTAAATTATATGCGTTTTATTTCATCTTGAAAATCAAACTTCGGAAAAAACACCCTTTGGATTTTGCGCTCATGCTTGGATCAATGCTGTACGTATGGATTCATATGTGGTCCATATTTTTAAAACATCGAAATTTTAACTTTTTGGGTGAAATTGGGTACTGAGTGCAAGGCACTCGCTTATGGCAATGATTTGTTCATTATTGTGAAACTCCAGTCTCGTTGCTGATATCATAAGGTGGCTATGAATTTCTAGTTGAAATTAATGGCCGCCAAAGGATATTAACTCAAACTTGTCTATTGTACATTAGGGGGAGAAAAACTGCCTGCTTACTTAAAGTACTATTGAACAGTGATGTCATTTTTCAGTGGCTAGTCACAAAGTCTTGAAAACCAAACCTCAGAAATCAACACCCTTTAGATGTTTGCGCTCATGTTTGGATCGAAGCTGTATGCAGGTATTCATATGTGATCCATTTATTTAAACCATCAAAATTTTTACTTTTTGGGGTCAATTGGGTATTGAGTGCAAGGCACGCGCTTACGGCAATGATTTGTTAACTGTTGTGAAATTCCAGTCTCCTGGCTGAAATCATGAGGTGGCCATGAATTTCTAGTGGGAAACTCATGGCCACCAAAGGATATTAACTCAAACTTGTCAATTGTACATTAGGGGGAGAAAAACTGTCTGCTTACTTGGAGTACTATTGAACATAGAGAGTGTGATGTCATTTTTGTGGCTAGTCATAGAGTGATGTTTTCTTACATAAAATAGATAATATTGTGTTAATACCCTTAAGCGGAACAAGTGTCATATGCCTCGCTCAGTGTTGCTGATCCCGTTGTGCGGTTCAATAATTTTTACCTAAGCAAAATTAGGAAGTGAAGAGTTTGACATGAGAAGTTAACCAGTTGGATAGGGTTAGGTAACATTTTAAAAAACATGGCACCTTTTAAAAATGGCTGATATTGATAACAGTGTTGCCAACTCAATGTTTTATACATTTAAAAAAAATAATTTTTTTCGTATAACAAAGTCTTTTACCTACGGTGGAGGGTATATACGAGTATGATATAATGTTCAGGTTATAGCCTTCATAGACCAACCATTACTTCTGCTTATGGAAATATGAATTTCTTTCAAAACAACGCACATTTTCACAAGAACTTTTCTTCACTTGCTAACTTTTCACAACAAACTATTCGCAATATTGCCAGGCATTTCAGCAAAGTTATGTGCACAAAACTAAACAAATTCTGAAAATCTAATTTGACAGTGTCGTACGCGACATATTTCAGGACGTGATGTTAGCATCGCACTCCCAGCTCCACTTCGCCAGTTACAATGTTGCCACTGCTACTGCTGGCTGTTGTTTGTTGTCAAGAAATGTACGACTCGCCGACAGGAACAATCGACAGAAGAAGAATTTTTGTCGAAATGAAATAAGTTTTGCACTAACTTTGACATTTCTGATGATGAAGTAGGACGCAGTTTTTAATTTCATTTTTGTGCTTTAAATGAAAAAGTGGAAAAGTTCGTCATCATTATGAAATGATTAAAATTCTTAATTAGGAGATTAACAAAAAAAGGTTCACTTTAATTATTTTAATGAATTATAAATAAAGTAGGGCAACAACAGTAACGCCAAGTGGCAGTAACAGTGAAAAAGGTCATGTGGACGTTTTGCGCTCTTTGTCGAGTGATGATGATGACGATGTTTTTTGACTGAAAGCTGAAGCGTGCTTACGACCAGAGATGAGAGGGCAAGTGTTAAAATAATGTTTTCAACAACAGAGACGAACACTTGCGGATTAACATCCAAACGTTCACACACACAAATTTTCACGAGAAGATAAAGTTGATAATTTAGAATTGAAGCACTGAATGCTCTTTAAGAAGTTTTGGGTTTTCCCAAAGAAAATCTTTAAAATAAATTTCTAAACAGAGACATGAACTATCTACATTCGCTGAAATAAAGTTAATCGGATATTGCTTAGTTAATCGGATATTTCAGGATGGATAGTTTTATACTGATGACAAACCAGAAATAATTCCAGCTCAGTGTATTAGAAGCCCCAGCCGCACATTAGTATATAGTAACATGAAGATTCAGTGTATTCAAAACTGTTGAAACCACAAGATGTAATACAGGGTGCGGAAAAAGTCACGATGGGGTTTAAAACAATCATAACTTATTTAATTTTTAATTTAAATTTATTTTTCTTACAAAATAAAAAATAATAATATCTGTAGATTTTTTAAATTATGTGAGCTTTGACTCGGGTCAGAGTATCTGGCTGCGAGGCTCTTATTTCGGCCCGAATATTCTCCTTCAGCTTCTGGATTATTTGATATACGCCCAATCTTTTAAATATCCCCAAAGGAAATAATCAGGTGCTGCTTGTTTACAAAACCATTTAAGTGGATATGGGCTTTATCTCTCATTATCAGATAATGAATGAATTCATTATGTTCTCAGGACAAATCTTGGAAGCGAAGGTGCACTAACTGCACCTTGTATGAAGAAAGAAGATGCAAATTTCTTCTTAATATTCTGCGTAAACCTGTCAGACATTTGCAGATGAGCAGAGCGCCTTCGAGTTAATTTTTCAGGATTCTCCTCAATACTCTCCGTTGAATATTCCCTACACTAATTACAGAACGTGGTCTTCCACTTCGTGAAAGATCCCTCACTGGGCCTTGTTCCCGAAATCACGTCACTAAGCGTCGAATTATTGATTCAGAAGGTGAATTCCGCACATTAAAATGACGACGTTAGGCTCGTTGAGTTTGAATTATTGATCGATGAAGTTCAAACAAAAATTTTATGATTTTGGCTCATTGGATAACGTTGTAACTTTCCATGATTAATCTCCCAGATTTATTTTACAAGTCCTACAAAGAAAAAGGAGGAAAAAATGACATTAGAAAAGTTATTAATTTTTCAAACCCCTTGTACCTTCAACGTTTATACTCAAGTGATGTGTAGTTTTGTTTGCAACACCACGAAATATTTATCTTAGTCCCTATAAAGTCTGTATACTAGAGATCGTTGTAAGATTCCGTTCGTCTATCCGTATGAGAAAAACACGATTGCAGTGATATCGGCTCTAGTTGCAACCTCAGTTAAATCGTGAAATTAAATTTCACATTTAGACACAACTTTTTTGCCAACAGTGTTTGATATTTCCTTGATTTTCTGTGTTTGAGAAATTCAACCATGGAAAGGTACAGAATAGAGCAAATTGTGGAAAATAAGCTTTTAAATCAAAACTCACTACGTGATTTTTTTGGTCAGCATAATTAATCATATGTGTCCACAATCGAGAGAATTGTGCGCGAATTTCAGCAAACCAGGTCTGAAGGAAATGTGAATACACCTGTGCATGCTTGCCAAGTTCGATCTGTGGACAACATTGATGTTGTTCGTGATAGAGTTACAAAAGAGCCGTCAACCTCGACTTTTGAATAAAGGTTGAATTTACGCGCTTATAAGGTTAAATGGACTCAAGAGCTGAAGCCTACTGACCATGTAAAGCGTCGTCAATACGCCGACTTGTGGGTAAACAGACAGCAGTGAACGGTGACTTTACAAAGAAAATCATATTCAGCGACGAGGCAATCCTTTACCTCAGAGGATTCGTTAGCAAGCAGAATTGTGAAAGTAAAAAGTTGATGAAAAGTTTTGTTCAGGAGAGCCATTTTAAAGATGAGGTCCCCTTCTATTTGCGCTTAGAATCGTCGACTTCACTTTCATAAAACGCCTATATCTCTAGAAGGGAACACTTTTGGGGCAAAAAAAGAAAAAAAAATGAAAATTGATTTTTTTTACCCTTAGGTCCCTTTCTCTATGGGCTGTCAAATATAGTTAACTGTCGTGAGACCTCTTGCATCTACATAATAAAATCGTACGTATATTATGCTGTCGGGGATGCAGTTTTTGTTCATATGTTCATAGTTAAAGAGGTCCGATTTTTGGGTCCCAAGTATCATAATTATGCACACATATTAGCTATTGTTATTGTTTCCGCATACCTACGAGTATATTTCCAAGGTATACATAATTAAGTTCAAGGCCTTAAATTTAATCAAATCGAAGCACTAATTTTATAATCGGATTCATTACGAAGTTTCATGTTTTTTTAATACGGGTTAAAGACGGGCAACTAGGTCCTATATGCACGCAGAGAAAAATATAGTTTAAATATGGTCACGACAACTACTATAAAAAAATGTTCGTCGCAACCAAAGTCTTGTTTTTTGAATTTTATTTTGACAATAGTATGATTGCGGCAATATTAATATTGTTGAAATGTAACAGTAGTATTATCGTCCAATATAAAAATGAAAAAATGGTTGCAGCATTGGAATGGTTGTAGTATAAGTATTGGTTTTTTGGGTTTTATGCTAACCATAAAATGATTATGGCAATTATTCGGTACGATTGTATTTTTTCTTATGTTGTATACGGTTTTAAGAACAATGTTGTTTTTACGAATCTTATATAATAATCGTATTTTTTAACTGTAAATAAAAGTGCTTTAAAACAAACTGCATTAAAATTGAGAAACTAAAAATATTTTAATGAAAGAAACACTGCCGTTTTTTTAATCGGATTATTTCTACTGATCAATAAATCACTACTATTAATTTAATGCATTTTTTAATATTTTACTTGATAAAAATCTCAATTGTTGAATAACAAATCAATGTAATCCTAATAAATTGTTTTGGGGATCATAGTATGATTGGGGTTAAACATTGTTGCGTATGTATCATACTATGATTGTGAGGATGATAGTAAGGTTGTGAGGATCATACTATGGTTGTGTGTGAATCATATTATTGTTGTGCGGATCAACATATTGTTGTGCCACAACCATATATTTAAAAATATTATGATGCTTACGGAAATATGCTGAAATGAGTCAGTTAAATGACTCATTTCAGCACGGTCGGGTCGAATTTGTGGTTTCTTGCAAGGCGTGACCTGAAGTCAGTAAGACTTTGTGTTTTATGAAAACACCCATCGATATGAACCAATTTCAATGGGGTTCACAAATCTGAAGATTAACCACGTTTCGTTCAATTTGGTTCATATATGTGCCCTGTCTTTGATTACAACGATAGATGAACGGAAGCACGGACAAACATCGCTCAGTAAAATTAGGTAGTGATTCTGATCGACCGATATAATAAATATGGGTCCAACTATTTCCCTTTAAGATGTTGTAAACATTAACACGCGGTCATCAACAGTGTTGCCGTTTTGGTCGGTTTTGACTACAGGTGTTCGGAAAAAATTAAAAATTTGTAACGGGTGGCCCAAATAAGACCAGCTGATGTGAAACACAAATACTTTTTTTATTTTTTATTATAATTTATTTTTTTCTTTTTGCAGATTATAACTGAACTCTTGGAAATTTAAAACGAATACGTACAGTCCACAACAACGCATTAAAATTATCGATTTTTATTATTCTTCTGAACGATCAATTGTTCTGACGCAGCGAAATTATCGCCGTTTTTTAACGTAAGATCAGCGCCCACATCTTCCATGATTACAAGTTTAATTCGCAGTTTTGAGGAACTGGGTTCAGTTGCCGACCGTCCAGGAAGAGGTGCTCATCGAAATATTCGTACTGAAGAGAACGTGGAAGCTGTGCAGCAGCTTGGCGCTAAAAAGAGCCAATGCCTGTATCGAGCAAAATGGTGGTCATTTGTCTGTTCTCGTATTTCACACATAGTCACGTTAAATTTCCATAAAATGTATTTAACATCCGTAGTTTGGTCGGATCTTGGCCGGATTTTTGGGCATTTTTGCCGCTTTTTATTATATGTTAAGCCTCGACAACTAAGACTAAGTATTGTACAATGAAGTCAATTAACAAATTAATTAAATTAAAAATAAAACTAAATAAATAGTAACACAGCAACAGTTAAGTCATTTGTTAACAAAAAGTGCCTATTTTCAGCATGTCTCGATTCTGAAAAAAACATTTTAGATAAATAATTTGTTGGCGCCTTTTTAGAAGTTAGCATGGGTAGATTTAGTAATCCAAGTTAAGTACTAAAATGGCTAAAAAAAATTAATTTAACTACTTCTTAATTTTTTTTTTTTAAACTAGAGGTATAGACTTTTCCTTTAGACAAGAACAGCATTGGCACTTTATGTTATTAAAGACTTTACTATTGCGGTTTTGAAATCCAGTCTTGTTTGTCGAGGCTTAACCTAAAGCACCACTGTTTGGTCGGAAACAGTCGACTTTTGGGTCGATTTATGGTAATATTTTTGTCGGGAAAAATTGTCCAGCGGCAACACTGGACATTAAACCCTGTACCATGGAGTAGGGTATAGCTATTGTAAGAACTTGGCTGTATATAAGAAGCCATACCTAACCCTTGGTTCAAATAACTAGTCTCTTTAAACATATATGTGTGGGTACCCAAAAACAATTAAATTGTCCCACAAATTTTTCTTTCTATAGAAAATAACTCTTAAATTTTTCTCACGATTTTGGGCAGAAATATAAGTTTACTTCATTGGACATTCTATTAGCTAATTCAGAGTGGAGAGGTGTAGAATATAGATTTGTAAAGTAAGCACTCCCGACTTTGGCTTATATTACTTGGTGAAGGAAACAGTTTTCTTTATTTTAAACAGTCAGTTGCTAAAATTCTTCAACAATTTCTAATTTCGTCATTTATTATGATTGAAGACTTTATCACAGCCATGAAAGTTTTTTAATTCTAAGGATTTATAATTACAATGATGAACGACGAAGTCAGTTCGAAATATTGGGTTATTAAAAATTAATAAATTATAAAAACACCAACATCTGTTTTTTTGCTAATGACGTCAAGCCTAACGATAACTGAAAAATAAACAACAAAAAAAGGTCAACTATACAAATACTAATTACATGTATATTCATAAAATTGAATTCTTAGGCCCTGGAAATCCCAACTATTTTGAAGACACGATTAAATATGTCAAGATGCTGCCAACTCAATGACAAAATACATGTAAAGTATGTTTTCAATTTAAAAAATTTAATGACTACAATAAGAACAAACCCGCATATACTTCGCTTATATGAACTGGAAACTGAAATATTTATTATTCTGATTATATTCATGGTAATAGATAAAGATCTTCAAATTAACCAGATGTTTTTGGAAATAACCAATATCATAGACATCCCGTTTAGCATCAACCACTTATTTACGATTGCAAGCTAAAAGTAGACAAAACTTCATGGTATCTTGTAAGTGCTAACGAATATTATGCCTATATCCACCTGACATTTATCTTATGGAAATTTATGTAAAAGTCTTTCAATATTAAATTATTTAGACATTTCGGTACAATTTATGCGTCTTTACATCGATTTATCCATTATATCACGTTTTGGCTGTTGCCGTCGACCCCTGCATACGGCAGACGAGCCGACATACGAGAATTTACATATGCATGATGTTGATGCCCTTTACATGTACCACTTATAAAATATATTCTGTTGAATATTGGCCGGCATCTGACGGCAGTTAACTTGCCTTTGTCTTTGAAATATTTACGATACCATATTTCTTTCGACAAATTAAAAACTTAACAAGGAAACCCGCTTCAAACGTGTTACGTTGACTTGACTTCGTCGGGGAAACCTTCATTGTTCAATGTTAATTTTATTAAAGTTTAGCAGAAGTTATCGGATCTAACTTAGATATGATTTAACATTTTTAAAGTAATGTTTTATACGCATACCACACACAGCCCATATGGCAGAGTGAACTAAAGTTCATCTCTTGAAGCAGAGAAGTCATCCTACAGATGGAGAAATAGTTTAAGACGGTGAAAATTTAGGCGGCAGGATGAGCTGCATTTTGGTAATTATAAAGTTTTTGAATAAACAAATTAAATTAAATCGATAGCTATTTATAAACAGGAAAAAATCGGCATAGCGAAAGACAATCTGTCAGGCCTTTTCTTAATAACATAATTGCATAATTGTTTTAAAAATCGTGTACTTAGTTTGCTCTTACTACTGCTGTGATACAGTAAAAGGCCGTGGTGTGATAGACAGTGTAAGCAAGAATCTTATATCAGGACCATGTTCTTATCTGAGTAAGTAAATCTGAGATTCTTTTCCTTCTTAAGTACAGACGACTTAAAGTGTGTAAAGATAAAAATATAACTTAACTTTGTCCGCGACCAAAACACCCTAATGTGCAGCGCGGCGGAGATATTTTGCAACGCGTCCTAGTAATTTTTAAATGTATCTCTTATTTATTAAGTCCATTAACTCTTTATACAGGGTGATTCATACACGACTAAACAAATTTCACCTCATACTTATATCATTTCATGAAAATATGTTCATCAACGACCATGCCCGAAAATGCAAGGCTGCGAAATGGCAGCGGTTTGAAAAATTTCCGATTGGCTGTCGGAAGGTACTAGGTTAAAATTGCTAAGTTCTGCACCAGTGATCGGATTTTTTGTTTTTGGGCTCGTTTGGAAAGGTCTTTTAGAGACCTTTGAGAATCATTGGCAAACACAAAGGAAAAAGAACACCACTGGGAATCGTTTAGGTAATTTTAGAAAGGTAAGAGGTTGTGTTATCTTTTAAGAGAAAAAGACATAAGTTATCTGCCATTTGGATGAGAAAATTTGAAAGCTCCGCATTCTGTCGATTTCTCTTTTTTTAAATTTAATTAAATAATTCTGAAAGGTTTCTTAAACACACCTTTCCAACATGCCCAAATCCGACCACAGGTTCAAAACTCAGCAATTTTACCCTAGTACCCTCCGACTACCAATCCGAATATTTTCAAGTCGCTGCCATTTCGCCCCCTTGCATTTTCAGGCATGGTCGTAGATGGACTTATAAAAATGAGCTAAGGAATTATCATGTACTTAATATAGAGGAGACATGTTTGTATGAACGCGGTTAACTCAGAAACAACGGCACTGATTTTGACCTAACTAAATACATGTGATTTATGGGTCGTGAGTCGTGTTTGTATAGGCCAAGGCACTACTGTACTCAGCTATCAGTGAAGAATCCGTAGATTCATTCCCACTACCGGCTTTGAAATGTAGGTATGCAATGAATTGTAATTGTAATATATTTCCTATTGCAAAAAATATAATTGACATAATTCATTCAAATTGAATATTTTAAGTACAAAAATCAATATGAGACATATGGCATGCACTTAATTGCTGCCTTTAATATGTAGAGGCCCCTTATTGGGTACTTCCGGTTGAACTTGATCGACCATCGAAATGTCCCTAGATTGGAATGGAGAAGGAGATTGTGACCTTATTTACCATATATCCTAGACCGATTTCAGATCGGAGATATATGACAAGCACTAAATGTCTGCGTTTCGTATGGAAAAGATTATACTATAAGTATGAAGGCTCTTTAGGGGCACTTCCGGCTGAACTTAGTCGATCATCGAGATGTCACTCTATAGGTCTTTGGAAGTAGAAAACTACTTTATTTACCATATATCCTAGACCGATTTCACATCGGAGATATATGGCGTGTACTTAATGTCTGCTGAAATTGGAAGCCAATTTAGGCGCACTTCGATCTAAATCGAACATCGAGATATCTCTAAGTGTTGCCTGGCGCCATCTGACATTTCCATTGGAAAGTTTGACATTTTTTTGCATAAACGTACTCAGAACGTTTTGACGTACGACCATCATTTGTGTTGTTTACAGGACTTGAAAAAATCAATTTGGCAAAAAAATG
This sequence comes from Hydrotaea diabolus, assembly GCA_963513945.1. Classification (NCBI taxonomy): domain Eukaryota; kingdom Metazoa; phylum Arthropoda; class Insecta; order Diptera; family Muscidae; genus Hydrotaea; species Hydrotaea diabolus. The sequence goes on along the minus strand of OY740716.1, from coordinate 194,868,798 downwards.
GAACATTTTCGTGCGATCATTTCTCAATCAACTTTCGACGTGGATTATCACGACAAGAGTGCATCGATGAACTTAAATCTTTGTATGGCGATGAAGCACCATCCTATAGCACAGTGAAAAACTGGTTTAATAAATTCAATCGTGGCCGACGCTCGCTCTAAGACGAAAGCCGTGAAGGTGCAACGGCCGTTGTACCAGAGAACATTGAAGCAGTGCGTGAACTGATAATGCGAGATCGTCATGTGACATACTGTAAAATAGAGCCATCCTTGGGCATTTTGTCTACCAGCATAATTCGATATTGCATGAACACTTGGCCGTAAAAAAGATTAGTTCTCGTTAGATCCTGCACAATTTGACAATGGTTCAAAAAAAGGCTCGTGTCGATTGGCGCAAAGAAATTTTGAATAAATATGATCGCGGTGCTTCAAAAGACGTTTATGAGATCGTCACAGGTGACGAATCATGGATCTATGCGTATAACTCGAAACAAAACAGCAATCGACCGTGTGGGTCTTCGAAGACGAACCAAATCCAACGAAATTTGTTCGTGGAAGAATCACTTCGAAGCAAATGGTCTCCTGTTTCTTTGGCAAAACTGGTTATGTGGCGACTGTTACGCTTGAGCAACGTAGGACGGCCAATTCTGAGTGGTAGTGCGTGAAGTCTTCGGAGAAATTCGAAAAACGAACAAGAGAAGACGAATCCTTGTGAACTAAGACAATGCGAGCTCTCACACATCGGCTCAAACCAGCGCCTTTTTGACTGGGCAAAACGGCGAATTGATATGTCATCCAAAGTACAGCCCTGATTTGGCAACTTCTTTGTATTCCCACATCATCTATAAAAAAAAATTAATGGTTAACGATTTTCGTCGCCAGACGATGTTTTGGAGGTGTCTCAATTGGAGTGGAAAAACTCCATTTGAGACTCCAATAGGTGTGAGCGCATGCAAAAATGTATAAATCATTCTGGAGAATACATAGAAAAACAATAAAACCATTTTTGATGATACATATTCGCATTTGCATTATTAGGCCAGAAATATATATAGCAGCCCTCGCACTAACAGCCATAATAATAATGTGATCGTCCTGAAATTTGTACGGTATGATACAGCTGGCCTAGGAATATGCATAGGCTATTTGGAATCAAGTTTTGAAAAAGAGGCATGGCCCCGCCCGCGCCCGTAAGCTTGGGTGCATGTACATATGATGCATAATATTTTTTAGAAAAAAATGGACGTTGCCAAGCCCCTTTTTAAAGAAACCGTCATAACAGTCTGATCGTACAGAAATTTGCAGATGCTTTTTCAAAACAAGTTCGTAAAGGCGTAGCGTCGCCCACACACCTCAAAATCTTAAACGGCGGTTCATAAAATGTTAGAGCAATGAAGCTGAAATTTTGTACATATTCAACTGGTATGATCTAAAATTTGTTTTGACAAAATGGGCAGAGGCTCTCCCCCATTAAAGAATACATTATATAACAGCCACAATCATAGTCTGATCGCCCTGGTGTATAACAGTTGGCCTAGAAATTAAAACAGGTTTTTTGGAATCAAGATTAAATATTTACAAATGATTGTTTGTTTGTTTGTTTCGAATAGACGTATAACCGGCTGGAGCTATCTTCTTGAAAATTTTACTTAATATAGCGGTATGCTCTGGGGTGAAAATAAGGTACTTGAGTTTTTGATAAATCAAGTGGGCTTGGCACCGCCCACACACCTCAAAATTTCAAACGGTTATAACTCATGGACTTTTAGAGGTGGAAAGATGATATTTGCTACATATGCTCCTGCTATGATGCAATATAGTGTTTTAGAAACAAGGGCCTGCCACGCCCATTTGTAAAGAAACCATTATAACAGCCATAATAATAGTCTGATAATAGTCGTGCTGAATTTTGTCACAGATCTTTCTGCTATAATTCTCATAAAAAATTATTAATTTAATTTTCTAAAAGTATAGAGTTTTAGTTGGACCACATTTAAAAATAAAAGTTTACGAATTTGGTTGGGGCCCATGCTTTAATGTTTGCTTTCAGGCCAACCAGAACTAAATCCCCACCTGGAAACAAAAGCCTAATGTGGTATCTCTGATATGTTAATTACCACAAAAATTAATTATGCAATTCGGGTTAACATTTAAATTGTTGAACCCATGTTTAGGCGTATGCGTGTCCGCGATCACTGATTTTATGACGTGTGGTATTTTCCCCACTTAAAACACTTGCTAGAGCTAGCATACTATAATATTTAATTTACCTACATTCCTATGCGATGCATATTAGCTTTTTGAATAAATTACTTAATATTTTCAACAATATTTCGGCTGTGGCATAAATTTTACTCGGCCAGAGTTTGAATTAACCAGTTTTCCAGCGTACAGATGTCTTATGCATCTTGATGTTAGAGTATTATGCGGCTTTGTAGGAATCTCTGGAATTTCTGTTTCATCAAGATGAAATATTCCATTAGGTTTTATCTAATTTAATATCACCTAATTAGGAGTTTAATAGAAACAGTCAACTTGTAACGTCTGCCAACCATGAGTGCCGAGGAAGGCATAAGTCAACCAGTGAGTCAGCGAATGTCGACCTATAAAATCCATTTGGAAATCTATAAGTGCGTCATTAGTCGTTACATCTTCTCGGTGGTTGGAATAAACGGATTTTTCATTTTCACTCTATCGGTGCTGCTGTGTGTTACAACAGAATGCGGGAATTTATCGTAAGTTTTTGTCTCAAGTGTCACTGAGCCAAGTGCGGCGAAGTGATATTGTAATCCCATGAAATTCATTTCATTACATGAGTATTAATGTGTATAATGAAGGATTTTTCCATTCTGGTGGTTGTGTAAACGTCACAAAATAAGTGCACAGTTATATAAGTAAGAAGTACCCTCTTCGAAATGAAGTGAAAATTGCGATTGTGATAATCTCGTCTGAGGACAAGTGGTTAAAAGCTCAAAAAACTCTTAAAAAGGGCAAGCGGAAAAAATATAAAATATAAGTTTAGTTATTCGACGACACTCTAACGACACTTAAATATAGAAATTTTTATGAAATATAATGCTTAAAATAACATAGCACGCAAATAAAATACTTGAATGCAAAGGTTATCACATTCTGGTTTTGAATTCATGTTAATTGAAAACTGATTTCAAAGATTCTTTGATACTAGCACCATCACCATGAATTGCTTTAATTAAAAATAGCTATTTTTAAGTGCAAATAAACAAGTAAAAAAAGCTACAGTTGGTTGATCCGACTTACACACACCCTCATCCATACACGAATTTTATATTTTCCTTCGTGTCTTCCCCCAATGCCTGAAGCATACCGATTTTAATGAAATAGCGTAGACGGTAGTTTGTATGGGTGGTGCTAAAATGGGGCGTGGCGTCCATTTTTTTGTATTAAGCATATAGCAGAAAACAAAATTCAAGCGAATGTCGTGCATAAGGGGCGTGACAGAGGCTCCAAAACACCATCAAATTACTTCGTCCATCTTCATATAATTAAAGGGTAGTTAAATTTTAAGGGCCGATGTTTATTTGTCGCGCAAAAGAGCCATTGATTCGTCAGCTGTGTGGCAAGTGGCACCGTCCTGTTGAAACCACATATCGTCCACATTCATATCTTCCACTTCGGGTCATAAAAAGTTACAATAGCGAACACCATTCACAGTAAATGTCAGACTGGCCTCATTTTGGAAAAAAATACGGCCCGATACTGCCGCCAGCCCATAAACCGCACAAAAAAATCGCTCTTTGTGGATGCATGGTTTTTTCTGACAATCACTCTTGGATTATCATTCGCCCAAATGCGGCAATTCTGCTTATTGAAGAATCCACTGAGGTGAAAATGTGCCTTTTCACTGAAGATGATTTTCTTCGAAAATTGATTGTCATTTTCATAATAAGCGCGTTGCTCGCTTGTGTATCTTTCCACGGTTCAAATGGAGTTAGTCTGGAAATGAGAAATAAAAGATGAAATGCAGAAAAAAACTTGAGTTTTAGCTTTGGTTTACATTCAACATCGGCCCTTAAAATTTAACCATCCTTTATTAATTTTCAGCAGAATAGAATAGTGTAGGGTGAGCCATTTAAAACTTTAAATTTAAAGCGGCTGTAAAAAGAATGTACTAAGAATTTTTCCACATTACTGGTTTTCTGGAAAAGATGAACTTTTTCATTTAATAATGAAACACCATCCGATCAGGGCGAAGAGAAAACGCATGAAGCTCATTTTCATCTCGGTGACAATATCAATATGCCAAATTGCCGCATATAGGGTCAGAGAACCCACATGTGACTATTGAGAGGCCAATGCATCCACTACGAGTCACTGTTTGGTGTGGATTTTGGGCTGGCGGCATCATTGGGCCATTTTTCTTCGAAAATAAGCAAGGAGGTGCCAATACCGTCAACTATGAGCGTTACAGCGCCATGCTCAACGAATTTTTGTTTTTAAAAATTCAAGAGAGTAATGTCATTTGGTTTCAACAAAACGGGGCCACATGTCACACAGCCAACGCAACCATCGATATTTTACGCACTGTTTTTGAAAATCGAATTATCAGCCAAAATCCTGATGTCAATTGGGCGCCTCGGAATTGTGATTTGAGCCCTTTGGATTATTTTAAGGATAAATGCTACGCAAACCATCCAGAGACAAGCGATGCGTTAAAACATGAAATCGAAGTTTAATGTTTCAAAGCCATTGATGAGAATTTTACCCCAAGCAATCGAAAATGCACTGAAATGATGCGATAATTGGGTTAATGCTATATTAAATGACAAAGTTTAACCATTCCAATAAAACCAAGAATTTAAAAAAATTATCAGTATTTTTTACAGCCGATTTAAATTTAAAATTTTAAATCGCCCACCCTGTTATGCAAAGTGGGCGAAATGATCATTTGCACTGGAGGTACTAGAATGGGGAGTGCCATCCTCTCTTTTCGCAAGCGTGTATAAAGCCGTTATAACAATATTATCGAGTTCGAAATATAAACGATCATTTAAACGGGATCATTTGTGTGGAATCCATCAAAAGGGGAGTGGTTAGGAATCCTATTATTTGTCACCAAGTTAACCTTATAACTCTGTTTATAACTATTGATTTTGATCGTGTGAATAGCATTCAGGATATTATACGAAAACAAAAAGCGGGCGGAATGTGGTGCATTACAAGGGAATTACCAGAATGAGGCGTGTCAACTATTTTGCTCACATGAAAGTCCAAAGTCATTTATAAGGTATAACGATATTCACAACTCAAGCGAATTTCATACACTTGGTGATAAGTAATGTGGTTTCTGAAAGAGGGTCATTTGTTTGGGAGGTACCAGAAGGAGCGTGGCTAGAAGTTTAAATTTCTGCCACTCAGTTAACCTAAGACCTCCATTATTTATTAGTTATTTTTAGTATGATAGTGTAAATAGTATTAAAGATTTTAAAAGAATACCAAAAGTAAGCGAAATGGTACTTTTGTGCTGTAGGTACCAGAAAGGGTACCTCTTATTTTCAATCCCATAGGCAGTTTTGAAGAAATATTATAAAATGCAATATTTTGGAAATGATTGGTAGCTCCTCTTGAGAGTTAGTGTGGAATTCCTCTGCACAGACGGTCTCTAGGAGTCGAATACCTGTTCCATAGTATTTAGGGCATAAAGGTATCTTAAAACAATATCCTATTTGGCCGAATAGTTGGTCTTTTTGAACATTGCAATGTGGATTTTAAACAAAAAATAAAAAAAAACATCTTAACGCCTGTCCAACGCTTTGCAAGCTACTTTCATAATACTGCCTATGAGGGATAATCTGAAAAGAAAATTATTTTAATATTGGTAATGAGGTTAAAAGTTATTCTTCAAAGGATTAATAATACATTTTTAAAAAAACATGCTTTTTTTAATTTGTTTAAAAAACTTTAGCTCAGTGCGTTCAATTCATTATACAGAGAGAATATATTAGTGGTGCTTTATGTTAAGCCTTGACACTCGAAAGTAGACCTTGAGACTGGACAATAACCACAATGACTAAGTCATTCTTATGCAGAACATGACAATTTTGATAAATTTTTCCTTCTATTTTCGATTTCTAAATACTTATGTGACATCGCATAGAAAAAGGGACCTAAGGGTAAAAAAATCAATTTTAACTTTTTTTTTGATGTGGGCAACATCTGAGCATCGAATGAGACTGATCCCATGCCTCAAAAGTGTTCCCTCCCAGAGATAGGCGCGTTTTATGAAAGTGATGGTACACCAAACATACACGTATTTAAATCTTTAAAATGGCTCTCCTGAACAAAACTGGTTTTTAACCTTAGGTCCCTTTCTATTTTTCGCGTCACTTATATAGACCTATATATATACTTATATAGCGATTTTAAGCTCCTAATGTCATTGAGTCCAGCCTAATTTAGAACAATCTTTTTAATATTGTTTTTGTAAAGCCTGAGGGAATTTTAATGCTATTGGAAAACCATGTTTCCATATTTTCCGATTTGTCGACGAACATAGAGGGCTCGAGCAACAAAGTTAGCCAAATTTAAGAATTATTAATATTTTTAAATCCTAAGAAAATTTCAATGCTTTGGTCAATATTAGAAAGGGCCATTTTATCGGTATTAGTTCATATTTGGATTCGTAAAAAAATATGATTGTGTTTCACTACCCATTGGAGTTTGGGCCACTGTGAGTAACAGTACTGGCTCTAAACTAACATAGATGTAAAAATAATCAATATTTGGATTAATGGGAAGTGGCGTTCTTTTTTGGTTTCATTATTGAATCACAGATTCCGGCCCAGCCCCCACATGTTTAGAGAAACCGTAAAAAAGGAAAGCGTGTTTTTTAAACGTTATAGGCATACTTTTTCCTGAGTTGGTCTTTTTGATATCAGTTACTTGATTTATGCTTAGTTTGGTGTGCCATTTCATAATGAATAGACTTACTCCGGAACAACGTTTGCAAATCGTGGAAATATATTACCAAAATAATGGTTCGGTTCGATCAACGCACCGCGCGCTGCGTCCAATATTCGGTTGACATACTTGTCCAACTGAGTCGGTTTCGCACCTCGTTTACTCTAGTATCCTCAAAAACGCCTTACAGTTCGCACCAAAGGCGCTATTGCTGCTGTAGAGTATCGATTGATTCCATCCGCTATCGCGCGCAACAATTGGAGCTGTATCCATCTTCTTTATGGAAGATTTTGCGGAAGGATCTTAGTTTGCGGGCTTACCAAATACAACTAGTACAAGAATTGAAGCTAAACGACCATCAAGAGCGTCGCATGTTCGGTAAATGGGCTCCAACGAGATGGCCACCGATCCAGATTTTTCAAGAAAATTTTGTTCAGCGATGATGCTCACTTCTGGTTAAATGGGTACATTAATAACCAAAATTGTCGCATTTGGAGTAATGAAAATCCACAAGCCATTGTTGAGACGCCGTTACACCTCAAAAAGTCATTGTTTGGTATGCTCTAAGGACAGAGGGAATCATTGGTCCATATTTCTTTAAAAATTAAGCCGGTCATAATTTTGCAGTCAATAGAGCCGTGAGTATTGACTTTTTCGTGCCTGAATTGGAGGATGTTGATGTGGACGACCTTTGGTTCCAACAAGACGGCACTACATGCCATACAGCAAACGAAACAAACAATTTATTGAAGGAAACTTTTAGTGAGTGCATTATCGCTTGTCGTGGGCCTTTGGCATGGCGTCCAAGATCGTGCGTATTAACACCGCCCGAATCTTTTGTGGGCTTATGTGAAGTCGCTTGTCTACGCAGATAAGCCCGACAAGATTGACGCCTTGAAAGAGAATATTCGTCGCGTTATTGCTGACATACGGCCCCAAATGCTGCAAAAAGTGGTCGAAAATTGAACCTCTCGGCTGGAATTTATTTAAGCCAGCCGCGACGGCCCCTAAATTATAAACATTTTATTTATTTTTGAAAACCACACGTATGAAAAAACACCCTTTTTAGTCTTAATAGATAATAAATCGAGCACTGGTTGTGGTTTCCCCGTAATATATTTATATATTATAATCGGAATTAGTATGGGTATTTCGAGCGGTAGTTCTGAAATTGCGTCGGACTTTAGTACTGGGACAATATCAGAGTGTCATAAATCGTGTCAATTTCATCAAGATTGGATGAAATGTTAAGCTTTTATAGCTGCAAGGTATATAATAGGAGGAACTTATGAGTGGAAGTTTTACTTTTTAAAATAAACCGATTTTCTTTAATTCAAACAGCGGTATGTATTACAGGAGCAATGTAGCTCTGTACGAACAGCGGACCGACGGACAGACAGACTGACATTGGTAAATTGAACCTGCTCGTTATTATAAGTCGATCACTACTACTTTTAGATGGGTCTAGCTTAAATATAATTGCTAGTTACGAACATTTCAGTAATAGTAACTTATAACCTACATATATCATAAAATCGACCCAGACAAGATCCAGCTCGTAAATGATTTTGAGGATTCCCAGCAGAGGCCATGGTCTAATGCTACTACATCGTTGTCATCACATATTTGTATTGAACCCAAAAATACACTATTGAATTGCTTTGTATTAAAATTATTCAAGAACAAATTTTACTCGTATTTAATCGTATTTAATCTGTTTTGTTTTTGTATTTTATTTTACGAGTATTTATATTTTAAGACTTTAAGAAAACATATTCTTTCCTTTATAATCGTCATTAATATTTACTTACAAAATTAATTATTTGACAATAAGACATTAATATACATGGTGGGCCAAAAATTAACATTAAATTTCAATACGTTTATTATTTTTTTTCTCAGATTATATAATATACAAACTGAATTTTTTTTTGCACTAAGTATAAAACATAATGTCACTTAAATGACCGCCCTTTTAGCTTCGCAATAACGGGCTCGTTTTAGAGCATTTTTGGCTGTAGCGTTCGAATTTCTGCAACAATGTTGGCCTTGAGTTAATGGATTATCTCAGGCTTGTTCAGATAAACTCACTTCTTTAAACAACCACAAAGAAAATAGGCGGGTGCGGACAAATTTGGCGATCGCGTTGGCCAAATAATTTCTGATAATTCTACGCTCTCAAAAATTTGACTTAAAATGCCTGGCAGTGGCTCTGTCCTGGTCTGTTTCTGAACGTAAAAAATGTTCTATCATAAACCGATACCGCTCTCCATTTACAGTTACAGCACTTCCATCTTCATTCTCGAAGAAGTGAGGCCCAATGATATTTGCAGATGTAATCCCACACCATACTGTACCCCTAATGGGGTGCAATTTCAGAACCCCAGAACCTACTGTTCTGCTTATTAAAAAAGCCATTCAAATGACAATGAGCTTCATCACTCATCACTTTGCGTTAAAATAATTGATCGCTGATTTAAATTATAAAATTATATTATTCTTGTTCTTTGTTCAGTTGTAAATCTCTCCATTATTTATTATCCAAGTGTTATTTATAAAATCTGAAAAAAATGAAAAAAGTTATTAAATTGTTAAACCCCATGGCTTTTGGCCCACTCTGTACAATGTGTGTATAAAGGAAGGAAAAAACACAAAAACCTGTATGAACAAAAGTAAAATCTACAAAAATTAATCGTTTCTTAATCTTTTTATCCCTTAACAGATCCTTGGTATATTAGCAATGGCTTCTGCCGACAACTTTGGTTATAATTATCAGCCCGTAGCGTACTCCAACGATGCTAACCCATACTCGCCTCATCAAATGAATTCGGCTCTCTTTGATCAGTCATTAGATGTTCCACTCCAACAAGATCCAGCTCCACAATCAAATCCCCTCACCCCAGCTCAGTACGATAAGGAATTTTATTCATTTTCTGCCCCCGAAGAATCCTTCGACGTCCCTGAGGAAAACGAGAGCATTGCCTCGTCTTTGAAAAAGAATTTGCGTGTTGTCTTTATTCGTACACCCGAGAACAAGGGTTTGGAAGACGCCGCTTTCAACTTGATTAAACAATCGTCCGAAGATCACACAGCCATTTATGTGCTTGCCAAACAAACAGACATTGGTAATCTGGCCGAACAGCTACAAACGGTTAAGTCAGAGAGTCAAAGTAAACCAGAGGTGCACTTTGTCAAGTACCGCACGCCAGAAGATGCCCTACACGCACAGCGAGCCATACAAGATCAGTACAATAGTGAGTTGCCCGGCAATTCGCGCACTGTCAACGAAGGTCAAGCGACCGTCTTGAGTTTCGCTTCAAAAAGTGCTCCTGCACCGGCTACAGTTGCCCCTACAGTCACACCAACGAAAGGGTATTTGTCGCAAACGTTGCGCCGTCGTTTCCGTTTGTAGATAGATTGTAATGCTAACAAATAAAGGCGAACCCGCTCGTTCGGTCGTGTTCTCGTATTTCAATTTTAATTAGATTATAGCGTTCAGACACACTCACACGATTATTTATGTTTGTATGTTTGTCTGTCAGTATTTATGTTTGTGTATGTATGTAGCTAGCGAGAATGTATGCGTGTTAGGATATTTATAAAGCTATACGAACTGTGTATGTGTCTGTAAATAAATACTTTATGAGAAAATGTTGCAAAGTGTTTTTATTCGAAATCCTTTTAACACAAACTCAACCAATTAAGCCATGAAACGCCGCAGAATATAACACAAGCACGACAAGAATAAACTGCTGGTACACGATACCCACATGTATCAAAAGTCGACTATGGCGAATGTAACAATCGGAACAAATTGAAATTCATTTGAATATTTTGGGTGATTTTGTGGATGTGATACTATTCGGATCCAAACCCGAGTCGGGGCAAACCGGCGACCGCCCTCCGAATTTGTTTGCCATGTCTCACCGCCGTTGCCTCTGTACGCTCAAAATGGCTTATACTCGACAGACGTCGACCAAGACTTCACCAAGTTAGCTGTAGTCACGCAAAGAAAAAAATGCAAATAATTTTACTTCTACTAAATCAACAATGGCTCAAACGAAAATTACTAAGTTTTTTTCAAAATATAGCGATGAAAGTGATTCTTCTTCGGATGAGCCTGGTTCTTGTGATATAATGAGAGTCATAAATCGCTACAAAAGTTTTCTTTGAAAATATAACCAAGAAAATTTACAGGGTTAGGAGATTAAAGTGTAAGCTATCCAAAGGACCTATTGGAATCAATATGGGCCATATTACCACAATCCTATTTAAAGCGCCCACACAAGTGTACCAATACGCCTACTATAGTATTTTTTTAATATCGTTAATTCTGATTACAAGATTTCACTAAAGATCAATACTTAAGAATTGGGGCTTAGGCGAACTTGGTGACAAAAAATTGGATTCCTAGCTAGGGTATCCAAAATCGAAACCTAACACCCGACATTAGGTTTGTATGGCCAAACTAAAAAGACTGTTTCTTAAGAGTAGCTATACCCCCACATGTCGGTTCACCCTGTTTTTTGCTGTCGGGTTTTTCTGTTTTTGTCTTTTGTAGTAAAAAGCAAAGAAAATTCACAATTTGCACGTATACGGAACACATAACAATCAAAAATACGAGGGTTGCTATTTATATTTCGGGTCCTGACAATAGTAGTGTTCCCAGATGCAAACCGGAACTTCTATTGGAAACTTTGACATTTTTAGCATAACTTCGCTCAGAACGTTTTGTCATTTGAAGGCGAATTGTTTTGTTTACAAAGTTCATCTCAGCCAAGAAATGAAATTATCCCGTAAACATTTTCGTACGATGATCTTCGGCGTGGGTTATCGAGATAAGAGTGTTTAAATCAACTTGTTTCTACTTTTGGCGATGAAGCAACACCAAAAACAACTTTTAATCGCTGGTACCAAGAGTTCAGTCTCGGACGCCGTTCGCTCCTGGATGGATTTCGTTAAGGACGTCCAACTTTGGTCACTTTGTCAGAAACCGGCTGTGCGTGAACTGATTAAGCAAGACCGACATATGACATACCGTGAGATTGAGGAATCCTTGGGCATTAGTATGACAAGCATCAATAAGATATTGCATGTTCATTTGGCCGTGAAAAAAAATTGTTCTCGTTGGATCCCACATAATTTGACGAATGCTTAAAATATGGCTCGTATGGATTGGTGCAAAGAGATGTTGAAAAAGTATAACTGCAGTAGGTCAAAGGCAGTGTTGTTACAGGTGACGAATCATGGATCTATGCATATGAACCCGAAACAAAACAGCATTCGACCGTTTGGGTCTTTCAAGACGAGCCAAATCCAACAAAAGTTGTTCGTGGAAGAAGTACATCCAAGCAAATGATTGCGTTTTTTTCGGTATATCCGGCCATGTTGCCACAGTGCCTTAAGTGGAACGTAGGACGGTCAATTCTGAGTGGTATACACGTACAAACATCTGGTCGCCAACAGTGTTCGAAGAAATGAGGAAGGATGATAAAATAAATAAATAAATAAGAAATAAGAGAAAAAGGATCATTTTGCATCACGACAATGCGAGCTCTCATACATCAGCTGAAACGATGAGCTATTTGACCACTCAAGATGTCGAACTGATGGGCCATCCACCGTACGGCCCTGATTTGGCACCCTATAACTTCTTCTTATTCCCTAGCATGAAGAAAGAATGCGTGGTCAACTTCATGAAACTTCAAAGAATCATGTTTTGGAGGTGTTTCAATCGGAGTGGAAAAAGTGTTTTGAAAATTGGTGTGTGCGCATGAAAAAGTGTATAAGTGTAGATCTTAAAGAAGAATATTTTGAAAAACTATAAAACCATTTTCAAAGATAAATTATTGTGTTTTTGTTGCCGAACCTCGTATTTGAGCTAGACCTCCTTTAAGTGTACCGATCGACTCACCAGTTGATTCGTTTTAACTATATCTGCCTGCCCATCCCTTCGTCCGCCTGCTGTCTATCTACTGCTTTTTTTAACCTACAGTTTGCTTTTGTTGTGCGACCTTTATGAAATTTGGCAGAAGTAATTTTTTGTATAAAGAAAGGAGACTGTTGACTTAAGAATAGTGGTAAAAATTTAGCTATAGAACCCATTCATATGATTATCCTACTTTATGCTTAGCTCTGAGCTACACATTACATCCAATATTGATGAAATTTGGTAAAGATCATTACGATCAGTAATCAGCACTGATAAATAAAGGGGTCACACAGCTCCATGTTTTGACAATATGGCTGTCTAGAACAACCCATAAAATTTCCGATAAAATTTGGTATAGTTACTTATGACAAAAAACAACCAATCGTGCAACGATTTGGATCAAGGATAGGATAGGCTCATTTTTTGATATATATTGGATATTTTCATTATTTTTGAATTTAGGCTGGGTGCCCAAAAATTGCTTCCAAACTAAATATAAAATTATTTTTGCAGCTTGGCTACATTAGGGTGCAGGACCCTTTGTCCGAAAATCTGATGTATTTTAATATGGACCTATGGGCCCAAAAAATTTTCACATAAATTTAAATATGACCTTGTTTATAAAATATGTGTAAATTTAGGGCCCGTTTGAAACCTTACACCCAGTAGGGTGTAGGTGTTCACTAGAATGCACGTACAGAGTACAGATTGGTGCCAACCGAATGCTTAAGGTTGTATGACCTATAAAATTTTGATTGGTTGGTGCACTGCAATTATCAATAAATGGAACTAAAGGTATCGGTACAAGTAACAAAGTATCATTACCTTCACAATTGTTTTTCGGCTATACAAATTGTTATTTACTTATATGAATAAAAAAACTGTCTGATTATATACTTCAAGTACACTAAAGGGTGAAGAAAATGAGGAAAAATTTTCACAACTAAAACGTACTATGTTAAATTTAAATAAAACAAAAATTATTCCAAGAATTATCTTTAAATTGTTATGATGATATAAGGATCTATGACAATTATGTATGATAAATATATCGGTCAAACGCTCGAAACGTCTTCGGTGGCATACCTCTGTCCGATGGTCCATATTTTTAATGACTCGGAGATATACTGGCGGTTTAATTTCTTTAATATACCGAATTTACCCAACCTTTAGCTCTTGAATTGTTCTTGGCTTGTTGCCGAATACTTCTTCTTTTAAAATCCCCAAAGAATGATGGCCAACGGTGTCAAATCACATGATCGTGGCGTCCAATTTACATCGCCACGACGAGATAACAGTGCCATTGAATTTTTCAGACAAACGTTCAATTGTTTTATTGCCTGTGTGGCAAGTGGCACTATTCTGTTAGAATCACATATCGTCCATGTCCATATCCAACATTTTTGGCCACAAGAAGTCTGTTACAATCCCGCTATAGCGAAAACCATTCATGGTACCTGCTTGAGCGACCTCTTTTTCGAAGAAATACGGCCGCATGACGCCGCCAGCCGCTTCAATTGTGTACCTTTCCATACATGAATATGTCCAACACTGAAACAAAGAAATGTCGAATTACGTTTCCAAAATATTTGTCGTTAACGCGTAAATCACAATGGTAGGACCACCCTTTATTATCTGTTATTAACTCACCAGGAGAATGCCCTATTGAACATAAGGCGAGGAAAAAGACGATTAGTTTTTTATTATAAACATCTACGTATCTAGGCTAAAGAAAAATCTCAGCGGACGTTATAGAATTTTTGCTAAGATTGGTGTAATTATACATTTCCGACTATACGCACTCACTCATTCCGATCGGTTTAAAGTTTAAATATTTGATTTTTTTATTTAAAATTCTTTGTTATCACCATCAATTATTTATTGCAAGAATTTATTTTTTTGCAAAACTATTAGTTGCCACAACCACTAGATGTGACAACTAAATTTTGTTCGCATTTATTTAAAATTTTTATATAAATAATCCATTTGTCTCGGGCCGGTCGCTTGTACTGAAAAATGATAAAAAACATTGGTTTAAAAGAGTACACACCGACTTCACTTATCCTTTTGAAAAAAAAGTTTATTATAACGCGTGATCCATTTCGAGGTTTCCTACTTTTTTTAAGAAAAAAAAAATACAGAAAATTCAAATTGAATGGGGAATGTTTATTATCATTTGAAAGAAAATTCTTCGGCATTAATTTTTTGAAGATTATGTTTATCCTATGTTGTTGTCTCAGATGGTCCATCCGTTGAGTCCAATTTTCGATGACTCGTTCGAGCATTTCGACTGGTAACTGGCGAATGACACACGTGATGTTTTGCTCCAAGGCGGGTTTGTCCGCATAAAGTTAAGACTTTACATATTCCCACAGCAAAAAGTCTAACGGTGTGATATGAAACGATCTTGGTGGCCAATCGACCGGCCCAAAACGTGAAATTATCTGCTCACCGAAGTGTTCTCTAAATAAATCCATTGATTGATGCGATGTGTGGGAAGTGGCACCGTCTTGTTGAAACCAACTGATGCCGAGATCACGAGTTTTAATTTCGGACATTAAACAGTCGGTTATCATGGCACGATAACGGTCGCCATTGACGGTTACGTTCTCACCGGCATAATTTTTAAAGAAATATGGATCGATGATTCCACCGGCCCATAAACCACAGCAAACCGTTGTTTTTTCTGCATGAAGTGGCAGCTCTTGAACCTCTTCTAGTTTCTCTTCGTCCCAAATGCGGCAATTTTGCTTGTTTACATACCCATTGAGCTAGGAATGGGCCTCATCACTGAACAAAATAAGGCTCCAAAACGTCGGAACTTCTTGGAACTTTGCAAGAGCCCATAGAGCGAAGAGATGTCGCTTGGGAACGTCGGGCGAATTCAGTTCTTGCACAATCTGGATTTTGTACGCTTTCAATTTAAGATTTCGACGTAAAATGCGACAAGTCGTTCCATACTTCAGTCCGAGTTGCTGCGAACGGCGCCAAATCGACTCTTCATGGTCTTGGTGTACACTCTCAGCTACGGCCGCTACATTTTCTTCAAAAAAGGCTATTGGAAAATGTATCTCTACTTGGATCACCCATTATAAAAAGTAGTACTCGTATGATAAAAAACAAAAAAAAAATCTTAACCGCCTTCGTAAAAATTTTAGTTCAAAACATTTCTTCTATTAAACTGTACATGCTAGAGGCCTCGAGTAAGTTAATCGCTGCTCAATGTTTTAAATTTATTTTAATATTTGGTTTCTTTTCCATAAAATGTTTCCTAGAAAAATAGTCTTAAAATTGACTATGAACAATTCATAACAGTTTTTATAGACAAACGATACATATTAAAACCATTGTATGAAATTTGTTTGGCTTTATTTAAACTCACCGATACCCACCCAATATCTTCACGTTCAAATCTCAAGTAGAATATACAAGTACATGACAACAACACTCACCTTAATTGGTATTCAAAGTCCACTTTGCCTATGGCAATTGTTCAAGTCTCAAAAGTCCACTTTTGTATTCCCGCTTTTGACACACTCTATCCACAATTGGCTTAGAAAAAGAATAAAAGGTCATATATTCCGTACACAGTTACCGCAATTGTTATCCTGTGACACCGTCTGTTGTCGTAGGCTAACAAAATGAGGTATTTAGAAGTCGTTCCAGGCCAATTATGATTTCCTAGCACAATGTTCCTCTCCTAAATGGGTAAAACTAAAAAGTCAATTAACATTAAATGTAATGCCAAAGTTTTCTGAACGTGTAGCCACGTGTGTGTGAGAGCGTGTTTGTGTGCGTGGGTCCTTAATGATGGTTGTGTGTATAAATTAATCCTTAGAATTATACGCTCACATATAAATAACAAAATGTGAAACAAATTCATATAGAAACAAAATAAAACCCACTCGCATATGTTTAGTAAAATCCAATGAAGAGGTGAGATCTATAATTGAGAGAATATTGGTTTTACCACTGGTCGTAAAAATAGAAAAGGATGAGCGCTGTGCTGTAGGATTAGGGTCAGACAGATTATTTAAAGAAATTATTAAAGGTCGGTTGAACCCGTCAAATGTTATTTGTTTAAAGAAAAGGCATGGGTTTAAATCCATCCGTTTGATAAGGGATTGAAATATTAGTTTGCATGTTTTATATACTAAACTCGGCCTTAGTTGCATTAATCAGATTTTTTGTAGGGATTATAATTTAATTGTTATCTACCAGCCACATAAAGTAAGTTTAGCGGTGGTACAACCATAATGCACGATATTATTTGTGAGTCACATCTTATCGGCAAGTTTTTTTGACCAACTTTATTTGACATTTCTTTGTTTAAGTGTTTGACACATTCAACTATGATGAGTTACACAATTCAGCAGCGCGTTAATATTGTTAAAGCCTTATACGATAATCGCCGTTCAAGTCTTAATGTATTTCGTGCACTACGTGATCGACCAATCGACCAAATATGTCCACAATCGGGAGAATTGTGCTCAAATTTCAGCAACCCGGGTCTGTCGGACATGTGAAAACACCTGTGCATGAATGTTTGCTGCAGTTTATGGGCTGGCGGCCTCATCGGGCCATTCTTCTAAGAAAATGAAATCGGCCAAGCATTTACGGTGAATGGTGTTCGCTATCGCGAGATGATAAAGGACTCCTTGTGGCCAGAAATTGAGGATATGGACCTGGACGATATGTGGTTCCAACAGGATGGCGCCATTTGCCACTCTCTCTTATGCTCGAGAATTTAATGGTTGTGTTTTCTCACGTGGTGGCGATTTTCATTGGCCGCCACGTTCAAGTGATTTGATACCATTGGACTTCTTTTTTTTGGATATTTAAAAGGAAAGTATACGTCAATAAGCCAAGAACAATTGAAGAGCTAAAGGATAATATAATTCGGCATATTAAAGACATTAACTTCTATTACTCGTATGTCTTGGAGTCATTGAAAAAATGAACCATCCGTGCCGTGGCGAACATTTGGCCGATATTTTATTTTACACATAATTGTCATAGACCCTTCTATACAACACTTTAGTAACAAATGTTGAGATAATTTTCAGAAAACTTTTTGTTTTTTTACAACTAAGTTCGTGCACTTTATTTGGGCCACCCTTAAAGGCCAACTTTTACAAAGCTAATGGACGCAATGTTGCGAGTACACTCATTCCGTAGGGACATAAATACCGTTACACCAGAAATTATGCTGTAAAATTAAAAGTACTTAATGTCTTTGGACCAAAATTTTTTTAATATATTTATTGATGTCTATTGTATCCAAAAAGAATCTACTTATTCGAAATGTCCGACTTTTGCCTTTACACACGCCTTAAGTCACACTGGCCAATCGTCAATAGCTGCACAAACCTCGTCCATTGGAAAATTGGCCACAGCTCGAACCAAAGCAGTCTTAAGAGATCCAATGTTGGGGTATCTTTTGTGACAAATCTTGTGTTCTAAAACCGTCCACAATTTGTAATCCAATGGATTCAAATCTGGACTGCCTGAGGGCCATTCTTCAGAGTAAATGAACGCTGGCAAATTGTTTCGAAGCCAGGCCTGGGACATTTTAGCCTTATGGGCCGGCGCAGAATCCTGCTGGAAAGTCCATGGCTGGTTTTGGAACAGGGAATTGTTAAGAGGCTTCACAACAGATTCCAAAACGGTTACTTAATAAACTTTGGCCGATGTTTTGACTCCTTGTTCACAGAAATTCAGGTCAGTGACCCCATCGTAGGAGACACCCCACCAAGCCATGACTGAAGCTGGGTGATGACCCTTTTCCACCCTTGGGATCAGTTCAGATGCTTCCTTAGATGACCGTGCATACACTCTATCATTTTGCTTGTTAAATTTTTCCTGAAAGGTAAAAATTTTTTAATCGGTGAACAAAATTTTTCTGTGCAAGCTATCAGCGTGCTTCACCAAAAGACGTTTGCATTTTGCAATCACGGGCCATGATTTTCTGTTTTCGGAGCGGATTTCTGTGAATTCTTTATTTAAAGGCATTGATGACATGAGGTGTTCGCACAGAGCGTGGGCGGCCGGACCGGTTGCGGTCCTTTACATCTCCAGCCTCCTCAAACATTTTTATGCATCGGTAGACGAACATGCGGCTAATCCCTAGTGGCCGAAGCGTTTTGAAAATATGGCGTTTTTTCATTTCACACTTGAAAAGCGCTATTACAGCGATACGGTTCTCATTATCTGATCACTCCATGGTGAAAGCTGAAACAATTAAAAAGTCCCGTTACAGACTAACGCTATTGAGGTTAGCTTTTAAAACCCATATGACATTAACGGGTTATGTTCAGTTCTGCTATTGAAATAGGTGTGTTTAATGTTGTAACAGTATTTATGTCCCAACTTAGTAATGTTAGTCCAATTTTTTATCCACATTTTTATATCCCACCTCGTATTGTCATGGTAAGTGTGGCAGAGAGGTTGGTTTAGTTCGTTAGCCACTTTGTTACCTTATTTTATTACGACTTTCAAACCCATACAAATTGTGTGTGTGTGTGTCATTTGGAAATAAGTTGGCTTAAAATTGTTCCTGGTTACAAGGCAAATCCCCAAAAAATATTTCCATAAAATAGTTTTACTTCGGGCACAACACATGTATGTGATTAACAAAGATTTCGTATGGCATTATACGTTTGACTTATGCCAAATTCCTTTTTACCCCTCTACAAAAAACCGTAACTTTAATTTATGACTTTGGAAAGAAACACTTTTTAAAGAGATCTCCAACAATGTTGCGGGTTTAGGGAAATAGACAAAAATACCAGGACACAATTTGTTTAATAATTAATTGCTTAAGAAGCATTTAAAATAATGGCGTAATAACTATTGTTTTTTTTTTAAGGAAATAAAAGTTTTGTGTTGGGCCAATGTCTGAAATGCATTATGCAATAAAAACACAAACAATAGAAGTTAAAAAACCCAGTTAGAACATTGGCTGTACGAATATAAGACTGCAATGAAAAGTTCACCCAGAATAGTTAAGTTCTTCGGAACCGCCTTTGAAGTCTGAAATGCCCGTACATTTGTATTTTTTTTATTTCAAAGAGCGCGCACTTGGTCCTAGACGTTAGCTCTGCTATTTTTTATCGAATCGAATAATATTAAGGTTTTAAGGACCACAAAAGCCAAAACATGTATCAGCTTTGCCCTTTGGGTCAAAGTCCCAACTAACTGTCCCAACTAACTGTCCCCACTTTCATTTCTTTTTCGCGTTTAGGGCTTGTTAAGTTGCAGAACCAACTTAACTAAGTTAGTAGTACCACTCCATCAGAGGGTCCACTTTCGCAACGCTTGCTAGCTTCGGGGCATTTGAAATACTTCACTCAATTAGGTCGGCATATACATACCGATCGATCCTTACTGCGAACCATTTGATTGCACTCAACCTTGGGGCCATGGATTTGTGCCCGGTTAACTGAACTTCTGTGTAATTTTTAAATTGTTGCTCCGACACACTCAATCGCTCCCATATTGACAAACAGACCAACACGGCCGCATGCACTTGGCACACGCACTCCCATGTAACAATCGAGTGGCCTTCAGGAAACAATAGTGGAACGACACAGACTGCGTTTAAATGCTCAGTGCGTTTTGAAACGGAAACAACAGCGGAGAAAGAACAATGGCGACACACAACGAAAGAAAGAAAGTAAAAGAAACGAACTAAAACAATAGTTAGCAAATTGTTGATACAGCCAGCAGGTGTCTCACCTTTTAGTAACTCGGAAAATACGGTATAGAATTTCAACGTGTGTAATGTGGCAACACAGCCAGTGCCAGCCAGGTCCACCCACCAGTTCACCGGTTCACCGCACACAACAAGGCCGCCTTCTTGGCAAACACCGCCAGGCAAAAGGTGGTAGTTAGCCATATTCCCACATGGGTATAGACGTATGTGAACCTTCACCCATACGAGAACGAGTATATCTGTACGTATAAATGTATGAAAGCATAACTAAATACTTGTGTACTCCTTTGTTTGTACGTAAGTGTGGACCAACAAGTTGTCGCCGTGGTGTGATGAAACCCGGGTAAAAATTGATTAAAACCCTTTAACATTTCTCAGAGGCTGGATTTCTACATTAGAAAGGCCGTGATACATAAATATGTCACAAACAAGTGAAAAAGGCTATGTGATTTCCGACACCTATCTGCCTTCCAGAAGAATACACGAATCTGCTCGGAATTTGGTCAAGGTAAGACCTTATATATGAATTCTAAGACTGGAGGGACATATTTTGAAAAGCTATATGATGCAAGTCTAACGTGGCCGACTATGAGATATCCTAAACTACTCTGCTATTGAAAAATTCCGCGCCACTGTCTGGGTCTTGATCAAGGTATGACTCAATGTGTGACCATATTTCGTGCAGAATGAGAACAGATTCCTTGCCACAACCGAATTTCTTTGTCAACCGAATGATTGAGGAGGCATGCACCTCAAGTATGCCTTCACAACAATCAATTTTAGTTGGTGCTTTGTAACGTTCAGTAATTTTTACTGAATTATCGGCAGAAAATATGAAGAAGAATCCGAATCTCCAGAAAAGAATTTTTAGATCTAAAAGTCTACATGCTGCACTTGCTTAACGAAAACATTTTAAATTTTCAGTAAAGGCAAAAAACTCTTTCCTTATAAGCATAGGGAGGGTCAAGTCAAGGAAAACGAGGAAAATATGATGGACGAAATTTATTCATTAAATAAAACAGTTTGCTTTAAGTACTTAGAAGGGACATAAATACTGTTACAACATTAAACACACCCATTTTAATAGTAGAACTGAACATACCCCGGTTATACCATATGGGTTTCGAAAGCTAACCTCAATAGCGTTAGTATGTAACGGAATTTTAAAATTGTTTCAACTTTCATCATGGAGTGGTCAGATAATGAGAACCGTATCGCTGTAATAGCGGTTTTCAAGTGTGAAATGAAAAAAAGCGATATTTTCAGAACGATTCGGCCACTAGGGATAAGCCGCATGTTCGTCTACCGGTGCATAAAACTGTTTGAGGAGACTGGATGTGTAAAAGACCGACACCGGACCGTCACCAAAGCCGTTAAATCAATAATTCACAGAAATCCGCTCCGAAAACAGAAAATCATGGCCCGTGAGATGAATATCACGCAAAAGTCCATGAGTCGAATCATTAAAAAAAGACTTGGGACTTGGGGCTTTCAAACGACGTAACGGACATTTATTGACTGCAGCTTTAAAAAAATAGGATTGAAAAATGCAATCGTCTTTTGGTGAAGCACGCTGATAACTTGCACAGAAAAATTTTGTTCGCCGATGAAAAAATGTTTACCGTTCAGGAAAAATTTAACAAGCAAAATGATAGAGTGTATGCGCGGTCTGATCCTAAGGGTGGAAAAGGGTCATCACCCAGCTTGAGTAATGATTTGGTGAGGTGTCTCTTACTGTCACTGACCTGCATTTCTGCGAACAAGGAGTCAAAACATCGGCCAAAGATTACCAAGAAACCGTTTTGAAAGCTGTTGTGAAGCCTCTTAACTATTCCCTGTTCCACAACCAGCCATGGACTTTCCAGCAGGATTCTGCGCCGGTCCATAAGGATAAAACGTCCCAGGCCTGGCATCGAAACAATTTGCCAGCGTTCATTTTCTCTGAAGAATGACCCTCAGGCAGTCCAGATTTGAATCCATTGGATTACAAATTGTGGACGGTTTTGGAGGACAAGTTTTGTCACAAAAGATACCCCAACATTGGATCTCTTAAGACTTCTTTGGTTTGAGCTGTGGCCAATTTTCCAATGGACGAGGTTCGTGCAGCTACTGACGATTGGCCAGTGCGACTTAGGGCGTGTGTAAAGCCAAAAGGCGGACATTTCGAATAAGTAGATTCTTTTTGGATACAATATTCACCAATAAATATAATAAAAAATATTTGGTCCAAAAACATTCAGTACTTTTTATTTTACAGCATAAAACGTGTGTAACAGTATTTATGTCCCTACTAAGTATTTTCGCTTTTGGTTATAGGAATGTTTAAATATCATCATCAATATTCGGTTAAAATAACAAAATGTTGTCTTTAGAGTTGGTTGTCACAACCACACGCAGAAAAAAGTATGGTTGTGGTAAAAATATGCGATGGTTGTATTAATTATATGGTTGTAGCACAACAATATTATGATTATCACAACAATAGTATGGTTCACACACAACCATAGTATGAACTCCTTAACAATATTTTGGTCCTCACAACAATAATATTATTCACACACAACCATACAATGATCCCCACAACAATATTATTATTCACACTCAACCATACTATGATCCCCACAACCATATTATGATCCTCATAATCAAAGCATGTTTAACGTACAACTATAGTATGATCCTCACAACCATAGTATCACTTACATACAACTATACTATGATCCCCAAAAAAAATTGTAAAGATTGGGTTAAATTGTTATTCAACAATAGAGATTTTTATTAAGTGTGTTTTGAAAAAAATTTAATTTACATATAAAAAGTACTATTATTGCGTGAGATTCGTAAAAATAACATTGTCAAATTAAATAAAAATACCATTTTGTCGGCATAATAGCCGTAATCATGTTATTGTTAACATAAACCCATGAAAACAATACTTTTGTTCCACCAACCATATTTATATTGTTGCTACATCCATATTTTCAGTTTTAAATTTGGCAACAATCATACTATCGTCAAAATAAAATTGAATAAACAATACTATGGTTGCGACGACCATACTTTTATTGCAGAGAAAATACTATTGTTACCGTGACCATATAGTAACCATATCTTTTCTCTGCGTGCAGTAGCTATGGCAACTAAATATATTATATGCGTTTCATTGGTATGACCGATCAATTAGTTGCGTCAACAATACGATGTTAATATTTATCATCTTGTGGTATGTCGAACCGAATATCCTTCACGATTATAAACATTTGGTTATTGCAACCAAAAATCTTTTTTTTGCAACGAACTTTTAGTAGTTCCAACCGATTTTCAGCTAATTGTTTCTCTGTTTGTGAAGGATATATGAAACACCGACCGAGTTAATTTCAGCAGGGAGTTTTATTGGTCCACAAAGTACACACCGTTTTTTTAAGATAGATTGGAATTGAAATGTGGCTTCTAGAGTGGCATATAAACCTTTGTATATGAAATTATTATCCAAAGTTTCATCACAGTTAATTATTGGTGGCTCTTAACGTGCCTTGCAAACTTAGAGCGAGATCGTGTGTTTAACTTGTGTGGGGAAAATCCAGATGGACAGATGCCGCTTAATTTTAGGCACCGCAGAGACAAATTACGTGGGTTCTAATCTATATGGAATTAGTGTTATTTGTGTGGAAGGTACAAATAGGGGCGAGGCAAGGAATCGAATTGTTTGTCATCAAGTTAATCTTTTAACTTTGTTTTATAAAAGTGATTTTGAGTTAGAACGTGTAAATACGTAGCATGAAAGATTTTACAAGAATACCAATGGGCGGAATGGTACATTTGCATGGACATATCCAGTATGGGGCGTGTCAATCACTTTTTTCATATGCCCAAGAGTTACCCAGGTGTTATCTGTGACGACTTGCGATGATGTTAGTAAGAGTTGCTCCAGGTACAGTAAAACTGAGCAGTGGCTACCTTTTGATATAAAAAGCCATAAAGGCTGTCACTTCAAACTCTGCAGCCGAAATGTTATCTCTCTTTGGGGGTAACAGATCGCCGTTGTGCGATAAAAAAGCGTGATGCGCTAAATAGTTTAAACTCTTATGACATTAGCAGTACAGGTTAATATCCTTAAATTATATTAACGCGGGAGGTTTTTCCTACCTCGGAAATGATATTGTCCCTGCTGTGCAGGATTAAGGTCCAGATTAGTGGCAATAGTAATATCATCGAACCAAGGTAAATGATTTAAGGGCAGTTACACTACGCTCGGTTCAAGTAATCACGAAAATAGATCGTCTACCGCCATGAAGTGAATGTTAGTGTGCACGATTTTCATGCAAGTAAACTCAGGTTTAAATCTGGGTAAGAAAATTATTACTATTTATAGGGACGAGTTTTTATCTCGGAATGAGGGAATAAAAGAATATTCTCATAGCCATGTAGATATTTTTCTATAAAATGTATAAGTTGTTTGGAACCTTCATTAAAGAGTGACCTTTAATCAGTGAGTTTAAAAATTATATCGTACAAAGCTGATTGTTTTAACAGAAGTTTCTCCTTATTGCAATGTTGCAAGTCTTTAGTACATCTACCATATGTACCCATGAAATTTGATTCTTTAAGTTCGATTTAACCTTTTTCGTATCTTATGTTTTCTGGACCAGCCTAATACACCTATGCATGTATGTATATCTAAATGTGATATATGCCCGCGTTTGGTGTCTGACATGTATTGTGTTTCAGAAAAAGCTTTATAGTTTCCTGTTTCCTAGGTCTTTGTCTCTGTGTGTGAAACATCATCCTAAACACATACAATCACACACTGATACGCCCACTCACACATGCACCCATACTCACACGTACGTACGAGTATATGAAAACTATGAAAAGACGCAAATATTTCACAGAAAACATAAGCATTCTTTACACTTAGGTAAGGTCGAATAAATTGCTCCCCTTTCTAGCAAAAACAAATAATGATACGATAAATACACTTGGGGTGGAACATAATCTAAACACGGCAAAGATGAGCATAAAAATAGCTTAATGTTAGGGCAATCTCGAGTATTGGAAATAATTCTCCGAAACGGTTTTCTGTATAGAAATTTAAAAAAACGAGACATCATAGTTTTTAGAACGATATCTTTGAAGAACAAAGAGCGTATACCCAGCCACATAATCCTTAGATGACTTTTTGAAACTTTTTATCGCATCACAACTGATTTAAAATTGTTAACCAGCATTAAACGAACCAAAATGCAAGTACAATCGAATTTGGTTAAGCGGAAATTAAATTTTGTTCTTTTATAGAAGTAAGTAATAGTAAATCTTTTTTCGCTTTAACGAATAGAGTACTTTTGAAATTGTTTAATAAACATAAAATATAAACTTATGGCACAACTAAAAAAATACATATTTGTTATAATGGCAAGTCAGTTTCACTTATTAAATTAAAAAATAGGAGTTTATTACTAAATTTTCGGTGGACAATATTAAAATAAAGGTTTATTCTTTGCTTCCACCGTTTAGGTCAACTCAGATTTAGTTAGCGTTAAGTTTTTGGGCGAAAGTTTTTGACTTTTCCAACAGCAAGGGTCCCGTGCCCAGCCCTGTTTTGACCAAAATTCTCTGAACCATGCGTATTAAACTTCTTTATTGATACTAACTATAATTCCTAACTTTAAGATATTTTTGTTTCTTTGTGCGATGTTTGTAAGAGCATCCTGATTTTTTGTAATTATTGTTATTAATGGACTACAGTTGAACCTTTCATTTTGCAAATTTCATTTCTAGAAATCCCAGGAATCCCCATGTAAAATAACAATGTTGTTCAGAATGGCGAAAGATCTATTTTTGGTTTCCGAATTGAATTGATTTAAATGTACCTTCTTTTGGAATTTGTCAAATTAAACTACATAACCTGACAGGAAAAAAGATTATAAATTATGTCTTTTAACACTAATTTTTGTAAAATAAACATAGATGGAAAAATACAGGGTGAGCCAAAAGTTACCATGGGTTTAAAAACTTTAATAACTTTTTGTTTATTATTTTTTTTTTATTTTTTTCACAGAGTATATACAAAATGGAATTTTTTACACTAACCCGTTACTGCCTGCCCATAGATCGGATCGTACGATTTTAATGAAATTTGGAAATTTATGTCCAAAAGACCATAGAAGTTGAAAAAACCTCAATTTTTACCTGAGATATGACATGGGTATTTAAATACACGTGCAAGGTGTTTGTTTGAAATGCAAGGTGAATTTGCATCCCGCTACTTGCATCCTGGATTATCACAACAGTGTTGCACCAGATTAGAAGAAAATTGCTTAGACTAAATGAATTATTTCTTTTAAGGACCATGTTTTCTTAATAAAATTAACCATTTGCATTTGACCGGATCTGGAGGCCAGATGTGTTGACGTATCGCTGCCTGATTTTTTCATTTCATAGTACACAACTTAAGCTATTCGGTAAAATTAGAAATTTTTAGTTTTTACCATTTTTCTATGGTTGACAGCACTTTTCCGAAAAAAAAATTCGATTTTTGTCTGCAAAAAACAAAAGATAAAAAAAATAAAAAAAATCCGCAAAATGCTTTAAGCCCAATCATTCCTCTTTTCTATAAAAAAAATTACCGCGATATCGCTCATCTGGCCCACGCTAAAATTATTTATGTATCAACACTTTCTTGGGTATTTAAATACCCATTAGACAGGAATGGGCTAAGTATGAAAAATAATGTCACTTAAATGACCCCCGTTTTCAGCTTCGCAACAATGGTCTCGATTTAGAGCATTTTCTTTCAAAATTTGTGGCTGTAGCTTTCGAATTTCTGCAACAAGGTTGGCCTTGAGTTGAAGGATTGTCTCGGGCTTGTTCACATATGTGACGCGCAAAATAGAAAGGCACATAAGGGTAAAAAACAGTTTTGTTCAGGAGAGCCATTTTAAAGATTTAAATACTTGTATCTTTGGTTAAGAATCGTCGACTTCACTTTCGAAAAACGCGCATATCTCTGGGAGGGAACACTTTTGGGGCATGGGATCGGTCTTATTCGATGCTCAGATGTTGTCCACATCAAAATAAGAAAAAAATGAATATTGATTTTTTTTACCCTTTCTCTATGCGCTGTCACATATACTCGGTCCTTCCAATAATCCCAAAGAAAGTAGTCGGGTGCCGACAAATCTGGCGATCGCGCTGACCAAATAATCCCGAATTTCTGAAAATTATTGCCTCTCCATAAAATTCTATTTTTCTGGTTCTTTGTTTAGTTGTGAATCTATCCATTATTTATTCTCCAAGTGAAAAGAAAAATATATAAACGTTAAAGTTATTTAATTTTTAAACCCCATGTTAACTTTTGGCCCATCCTGTATTATTGAAATGAGACAGCACTACATTTCTACATTCATCATTTTTCTCTTAAGCGGTGTTCATATCATATAAATTTGTATGTCAATAAAGCAGATTTTCATTTAAGCGGAGCACAGAGCTTAAGAAATCATCCAGAGCAATCGTTACTAACATCTACTTTTAGTTAAGCGATTTTTTCAATTTAATTTTTATTCGACTTCTACAGTACTGCATTATAATTGATATCAACACGGACAAAAATAGAACATTTGTGAAGAAGTGCCTTATTTATAATATGTTTCCAATCCAGTCTCAGGCTTCTTAGACAACACCTCAAATGTTTTTGTTTATAAAATTAATTAATTTCTCAAACTCCTCAATGTAGGCAACATTAATGTTATAGAAGAGTAAACATTATAACAGTTTCTTCTATGTGAAACAGTGTCGGCAATTGTTCCGAAGAAAAAATCGCTACGTATATAATGTGCTACAAGTCGCTATAGATCTTTATAAAAAAAACACCAACAACTTCGCTACTAACATATAAAAAATCCTAAATATTAAAAAATTATTTTGCTTCGAGTAAAAATTAAAAAAACACAACAAATGTTTTAGGTTTTTGCAAACCGTGTGCTAGCGAATGTTCAAAAATCCTGATATTTTCCTTCATCAATTTTTTAATGGGATGACAAGTTACTACTTCAAAATTTCAAAAGACAATTGATGCCAAAAACGAAATAATAGTTCTTTTAAGTAAAAGTCGCTACGGGCACTAGCGAGGGAGGTAAAAATCGCCACAGTAGAGATGTTTATTTCTTCTTTTTTGGTGATTAAAAATCACAAGTAGTGGAAAACCCACCAATTTGACATCGCTGGTGTGATGTCTAGTAAACAATGTTGCCAGTACGGCGATTTATTATACATATCGATAACGCCAGTAAATACAAGTGGTGATTTTGACGAAGTCTTGATATCTATTCGTCGCATTTTATAAAACTTGTTTTAGCAAAATACGAGTATTATTAAATATTTTGTAAAACGACACAGCTGTTCGTTGTCTATTTATGTTTAAAGTACTTTTTAAATTAAAATTTTCCACAGCTTATCACATAAGAAACTGAAAGAAACTGCACATATTTTTTTGCTTGTACGAGGGTTGAAATTTAAATTTCGAGTCCTGGAAATACTAGCGTTCCCAGTTACAAATTGGAACTTCCATTGGAAACATTGACATTTTCTTGCATAACTTCACTCAGAACGTTTTGTCATTTGAGGGCGAATTGTTTTGTTAACAATGTGTTGAAAAATTCATCTCAGTCAAAAAGTGGAATTATCCCGTGAACATTTTCTTGCGCTGAAGTTTTACGATTTTCAGCGTGGGTGTTTTTCAGACAAGAGTGTTTAAATCAAATTGTTTCGACTTTTGAAAATGAAGCCCACCACTTTTAATCACTGGTACTCGTACCAAGAGCTCAGTCTCGGACGCAGTTCGCTCAGGATGTGTTCGTGTATTACGTCCAACTTCGGTCACTTTGCCAGAAACCATCGATGCTGTGCATGAACTGATTAAGCAGACCGACATTTGACATTCCGTGAGATTGAGGCATCCTTGGGCATTAGAATGACAAGCATCAATAAGATATTGCATGTTCATTAGGCCGTGAAAAAAATTTGTTCTGGTTGGATCCCACATAATTTGACGAATGCTCAAAAAAGACTCGTATGGATTGGTGCAAAGAGATGTTGAAAAAGTATATCTGCGGTAGCTCAAAGGCAGTGTATAACATTGTCAGAGGTGACGAATGATGGATCTTTGCATATGAACCCGAAACAAAACGGCAATCGACCGTATGGGTCATTCAAGACGAGCCAATCCAACAAAAGTTGTTCGCGAAAGAAGTACATCGAAGAAAATTATTGCGTTTTTTTCGGTATAACCGGCCATGTTGCCACAGTGCCTTTAGTGGAAAGTAGGACGGTCAATTCTGAGTGGTATACAACCATCTGTTTGCCAACAGTGTTCGAAGAAATGAAGAAAGATAATAAAAAAACGGATCATTTTGTACCACGACAATGCGAGCTCTCACACATCAGCTGAAACGATAAGCTATTTGCCCACTCAAGGTGTTGCCATCCACCGTACAGGTCTGGTTGGGCACCAAATGACTTCTTATTCCCTAGCATCATGAAAAAATGCGTGGTCAACATTTTTCATCTCCCGAAGCAGCTGTTCAAAAATCATGTTTTCGAGTTGTCTTAATCGGAGTGGAAAAAGTCCTTCGAAAATTGGTTTGTGCGCATGCAAAATTGTATTGTTTTTAAAGATGACCACTGTGTTAGAACCTAGCAATTTAACCCTAGTAGGTACCCTCAAACCACCAATCCGAAAATTTTCAAACCGCTGCCATCTCGCCCTCTTACATTTTCGGGCATGGTCGTAGATGGACATATTTTCATGAAATGAGCAAAGGAGTACTCTGGTGAAATTTCCCAGCCGTGAATGAATCACCCAGTATATGTCGTCTAGAGCTGTAAATTCTAAAATTGGGATGTACTTTTGTAAGGGAGCTATATAAAAGTGTGGACCTATACAATCCAGTTTCAACAGACATACGTATGGACGGGCGTTCATCGCTTAATGGAATCAAATACTGAATCAATCCGTTTACTAAACTTGAGGTCTATCTGTATTTCATTAAGAAAGGAATTAAGTCATAATACCTCGTACCACAGTGTGGCTTAGGGTACAAAAAAAAACAAATCGGAACCTTTGTAAAATGTATCAAATAAGCCTCAAATGAGCCGAGGTTGTATCACGGAACTTTCGGTGCCGAAAATGTATCAAAAAGTACTTTTTTATCCACTTCTGCATCCCCAATCATGAAAAACATACAAAAATCAGAAATACTGGGAATTGTGAATAAGAATTGAACAAGGTTTACATATCGCGCTTAAAAGTATGCTCTGACAGTTTGTATTCACTTAAGTCTCCCATCAAATTCAGTTAGACCTGCGCTGAAAGAAAAATATTTCGTTTTTATTATTATTTAATTATTTAAAATTTTAGCTCTTATGTAGATTTAAACACATTGAGCGGGGCCTAATTTAAATATGAACTTCATATGAAAAGATTAGTAACACAGAGGAAGCAAAAACAATTCTTGAAGTTGTGACACATTTGGGAATAACTTAGAAATTTATATCTTTTTTTGAATCAAGATTCTGCTTCTAAGAAGTGTTTGAAGCTACATTTCTCAAACTTTGAAATATCCCTGTTTAATATGCCGCCATGCCACTACCTTCCATCTGGCACAGCATATGAGTTTACAGGCATCATATTCCATAGGCGTCAAATATACGAGTAACTACAGACTCTTGGCACTGCTTCTATTGGCAACAACAAGTGAATGTGTGAAGGGAGCTGTCCCAATGGTGCTTGCAAAATAAAATACTTTCCAAAATATATGAATTAAAAAGTAGAAAACTTGAAAACCAAAAAAAAACTTTTTGCTTTCATTCTCTCTCACAGCTGCAGCCAGTCAGCCAGCTATTTAGTTAAATATACAAAGGTAACTTACTCATGGTTGCTACGAGAAGGATACTTGTAAATTTTGTGTTGCCATGAGTGTTTTCTGCATTCGTTTTTATACATATACTTATAAACATGGTTTGCCACATGGTTTGTAGTATATAAGTACATAAGCTATGATGATATTTTAACAAAATAGAATTTTAGGTCCTTTTATTTTGCACAATAATGGTATAGAAATGACAAATCTAGACAATTTCTGGAGCATTGTCGTAATTAGAGTCAGTTTACAAACTGTGGTTTTACTAGAGCTTCACACAAACCTCTGTTTATTTGAGACATTCCATGGACTAACACATTTTTACATGTCCCAAATTTTCTGAAAATTTCATAATATATTCTTTTTGAAAAAAGGGTTGCTATATATATTTCTTGCCTAGGCGTTATCTGACATTTCCATTGAAAGTTTGACATTTTTTAGCATAAACTTACTCAGAGCGTGTTGACGTACGACCATCATTTGTGTTGTTTACAGTGACTTGAAAAAATCAATTTGGAAAAAAATGGAATTAACTCGTGAACATTTTCGTGCGATCATTTTTCACAACTTTCGACGTGGATTATCATGACAAGAGTGCATCGATGAACTTAAATCTTTGTATGGCGATGAAGCACCATCCTATAGCACTGTGAAAAACTGGTTTAATGAATTCAATCGTGGCCTACGCTCGCTCAAAGACGAAGGTCGTCCAAAAACGGCCGTTGTGCCAGAGAACATTGATGCCGTGCGTGAACTGATAGTGAAAGATCGTCATGTGACATACCGTAAGATAGAGGCATCCTTAGGCATTTCTTCCATCAGCATAGATTCGATATTGCACGAACACCTGGTCGGAAAAAAGGTTTGTTCTCGTTGGAGAACAATTTGACAATCGCTCCAAAAGAGGCGCGTGTCCATTGGTGCAAAGAAATTTACAAAAAATACGATTGCGGTGCTTTAAAAGACCTTTATAAGATCGTCGCAGGTAAGGTCGTCGAATCATGGATTTATGCGTATGAGCACAAAACAAACCAGCAATCGACCGTGTGGGTTTTCGAAGACGAGCCAAACCCAGCGAAAGTTGTTCGTGGAAGAAGCACTTCGAAGCAAATGGTCGTCTGTTTCTTCGGCAAAACTGGTCTTGTGGCGACTGTTCCGCTTGATCAACGTAGGACTGCCAATTCTGGTTGGTACACAACAATTTATTTGCCTGAAGTCTTCAGAAGACGAATCATTGTGCACCCTGACAATGCGAGATCTCACACTTCGGCTTAAACCAGCGCCTTTTTGACCGGCCAAAACGTCGAATTGATGGGTCATCCGCCGTAGAGCCCTTACTTGGCACCCAGTAACTTTTTTTTAGTCCCGCACATCAATAACAACATGCGTGGTTAACGATTTTCGTCGCCTGAAGATGCGGTTCAAAAATCATGTTTTCGAGGTGTCTTAATCGGAGTGGAAAAAGTGCTTCGACATTTGGTTTGAGCACATGCAAGAGCATATAAATCATACTGTAGAATACTTTGAAAAACAATAAAAACATCTTTGATGATAAATATTCGCAGTTTCATTATTAGATTAGATATATATATAGTAGACCTCTTTAAAATTCATTAACAAAGATATAGGTGTTTGAATTTCTGCAAAGCCTGAAACCCCGTCTAACTGGTGTACATGCATATTTTACATATCGGAATTGGCTTAACCGACTTTAAGGTTATAAATCTACTTTTAAAAGGTTTTAGGAGTAGTTTAACGTTAGTTTTTGATAAACTCAAGAATTAGATTATCTTTTCGTAAATTTAACAATACTGAGTTTTGGTCTTGATTTTCATTAGAGATTGCATTCATATATTTTTCTCAAAGTATATTTGAAATCACTCTTAACGTGTTTACTATGTTCGCAGAAAATTTTATTGTGCACCAACAATCTATGTTGTACGTTTCTGAATTAACTCAGTTGACTCACTGTTCTATAAATATTTCAATAATAATTAATCAAAATTTGAAGTTATTTAAAGGAATTTCATTTTTTGGAAAACCCTTGATGAGGGACCCTTAAGGAGCCCGTAGTTCCTGGCCCTGAATAATCTGAAAGGAAAAAAGCATATTGAGATTAGCGGGAAATTTGACCGTTTGTGAGTTACCAAAAGTATGCCAGTGTTTGAAGGGATCTCATTTTCGGCACTCTAGAGACCTATGGACTTAGACCTCATATATAAAGTAGTACAATCGAAGAATTAATGATATTTTCTGATTCGTAACGAACATTTTTGTTTTCTTTAATGCCCGTTGTTAAAGAAGCCCAATTTTTTGACCCATATGGGCCGGTCCTAGATTTAAGTTGGCACAAATCTTAAATATAGGTTCTTTATTTTACTTCGATCATTTGTTGTTATTATTTTTGAAAGAGTGAATTACTTAAGAAGCTTATTAGATCAGGTTTGTTGTTGTTTGTCGTATGGGGAAGGAAAAGTAAGTCCGCAAAATATAAAGGAAACACATCACCATCTGCTAGACGCACGTTTTGCCGTTGGTGTGGAACGCATCTCGTTACCATATATATGTGCTACTGACAAGGTCTCCAGTCATTTAACGATCTATCATTTTAGAAAAAAAAAATAAAAAAAATAAGGAGTACCGATTTTATTGAAATATCGAGAAATGTAGTGTGTTGTAGGTACTAGAACAGGGCGCGCATGCCCATGCGAATGCCAAAAGTGGGCGGAATAGTGCATTTGCACTGGAGGTACCAGAATGGGGCGTTGAAGAATTTGTTGTACGACATTTTAAAAATATTATTGAGTTCACAATTTAAGCGAATTTCATACTCTGAGAAAAAAGTTTTATGGATTCCTATTCGCACTGAAAATGGTCATTTGCGTGGGAGGTACCAGAAGGGGCGTGGCTAGGAATCCAATTATTTTCCACCTATTTAACTCCATAATTCTGTTCTTAGGTTTCGATTTTGAGATAGATTGTATGAATAACATTCCAGATATTACAAGAATACCAAACTGGGTCGAATATCGCATTAGGATGAAAGGTACGGGAATGGGGCGTGTCTACCAGTTCTTTCATTTGCGACCACAAAGCCGATTTTACAATATTAGGGCGTTAAAAATTAAATCAAATTTTTCGCACTGGGTAAAAAGTTATGTTGGATTGTAATCTTCACTAAGAAGGATCTGTTATGTGGAATGTAGCAGATGGGGCGTGGCTAGAAGTGTAGTTTATTGTCACCAAGTTTGCCTTATAACTATATTCTTAAGTGTTGATTTTAGTGAGATCGTGCAAACCGTATAAAAAATAGTCGGCGTAATGGTACTTTGGTTGGGATATATCAGAAGGTGTAGGGAGTTATGGCCGATTTTCAATCCCGTAGTCTGTTCTGAAAAATATTATGAAATGTAAAATTTTAATGTGATTGGTAGCTGCATTAGAGAGTTATCGTGAGAACCAGCTGCACAGGCGTACATGGTTCAAATGACTTACGAAGTCATGAAACGGATTTGGTCAAAACATATGTCAGGTCTAAAGTGCTTTTTACGATGCGTTACAGGCCTTACGTTTTTTTGGACCGTTGCTTTCATGAGTCCCGTCTGCTCTAAAATGCTTTTAAAAAAATGTATAAACTCTTACCCAGTACGAGGGAGGGCTTTAAACACGTCGTTTAGTGTGGTCAGACCTTACGTTTTCTGGGACCGTTGCATTCATGAGTCCTTCCCTAATCTTAGCAAAATTTCAGTAAATTCATATTTAGTTTTGTAGAAAATTCGTAGTGAATCCTTATTTGGATTAGTTCTATAATTTGAGTTTACGTATGTCACTATTAAATACTGATTGACCGTTTTACCATTCGTTTTCTGGGCAACTTGAACTGAAACGTTCAGCAGTTTTTTTTGTGGAATTATGTGCGTCTCGAATAACAGTCCCTGTTTTAAAAATTGTTCGCACACAAACAATAATGATTTGTATGGTAGAAGCTTGGCGTAATTTACATCCTTAAATAACTTATGACTATAATCCTTTATTGTACAACATTGATGGGTCCTTATCTCGATTGACAGCTATCTTGCTTTTAACAAAAAAAAAACACAAGCTGCAGGACGGACATAACTACATCATCTTTAAATTTAACGACGATCGATCGATATGTATATATATATGTGACGCGCAAAATTGAAAGGGACCTAAGGGTAAAAACCAGTTTTGTTCAGGAGAGCCATTTTTAAGATTTAAATACGTGTATCTTTGGTGTACCACCACTTTCATAAAACGCGCATATCTCTGGGAGGGAACACTTTTGGAGCATGGGATCGGTCTGATTCGATGCTCAGATGTTGTCCACATCAAAAAAAGTGAAAATTGATTTTTTTTACCCTTAGGTCCCTTTCTCTATGCGCCGTCACATATACCATTTAGTCTCTGCTTAATAGCGGAGTAACAAATTTAGTGAACAGTGAACGGCGGAGTACAAAAAGAATTCTCCTGAAGGTCCTTAACATCAATGTCAACGATTACATCTGAAGTGTAAACAACTAGAATAATTCTTCAAAAAACATGTCTAATTGACATGACCCACCTTAATGTTCTGCGAATATTTGTCCACTCCTGCTCCGAAACACACACTTGTTTACTTTTCAGCATTTCTGTTTGCTTGTTGCCACAGTTGCTTTCCTTTCTCATTCCCCCATTCATTTGCAATTAAAATGTCTTCCATTCGTTCGTCGGCGCCACAACGCATACGTTGTGTTGCTACAGTTGTTTTTCGGCTCTTGTTTATTTTCTGGCGATTTTATACATATATTCATAGTTCACTTTTAGATTGTTTTTCCGCTTCCAGAGCATACAGAAATGACGGAAGCATTTTAGTATGGATGGATGGGCCTTATCATCAGCAGAACACAACCACCCAGTGGGCAAGCCAGTCGTCCGTTTACCCGGACAACCGACAAACAGGGAGGAGGCATCTTAATGAGACTAACCTGCTGCGATAATAAATTATTAATGTAGATTTTGAGGCATTCATAAATGCGGTA
Source organism: Hydrotaea diabolus (assembly GCA_963513945.1). Classification (NCBI taxonomy): domain Eukaryota; kingdom Metazoa; phylum Arthropoda; class Insecta; order Diptera; family Muscidae; genus Hydrotaea; species Hydrotaea diabolus. The sequence continues at coordinate 194,832,256 of OY740716.1, read as the reverse complement.
AATTTGAGTAAAACACTCAACATTATGAATTTGGTTTTTGGCCTAAAAGTATGTACTAATTTTTAAACGAATGACCAACTGTGGGCTCCGATACAGTCAAAGCTATTGAACTAAAAACACGAAGAATTGGTTTTAATTATCTTAAATTTTTAATACAAAGAAATTCGTTTAATAAATTCATGTGAGCGTAAATAATGTCATATTCACGAGTAGTTCCAAAAAAGGTTAGCAATAAAACGCGAATAGCTCTACAGCGACACAAGGTTGAGCTTATTGTAATATTTCGTATATAAATTAACTCATTTTCACAAATAGTTTAAGTATAAGTTTAAATCAATACAATAATTTACCAAAAAAATGTTCAAGTTTTGTAAGACCGAACAAATGTGGTTTTTTGAGTCCCGGGGTTAGATACTATCTTCACTTTTGTTAAACAAACTATCGTTACATCCCTTTTTTTAAAACATTTTAAATTACAAAAATACAAGTGCATTATTCGTAAGATTGGCCAAAGGTTTTTAAGTCTACACCATGGATTTCGTTCCAATATGATATCGGCAGTTTTATGGAATATGGTGGGCATGCTCGAAAAGACTTAATTTCCGAGGTCTACGCACCATTGTCCTAATGCCATCAATCCAGCCAAAAAGTGATATTAATGTCATACTCGTATTCTGATTTTTGGTTCTATTGTTTAAAAGTTCCCACATGCTAATTGTTAAATGGTCTGATTTTTGGGTGCTTGTGCCCTTAGATCCGTCAATAATAATTAGATACATTTTAAAAACTTGTACTTAATATGATTGGTGAGAAACATCCACTGTTTCTGTGAACCTACATTTCAGAAGGAGAAGGTACACAATGTGATTGCATTAAAATTCCCACATAACCATGATGAAAGAGGGACCATTTTGGGACCATTTTGCACCACAGGGGCAATATTTGCCCTCCCGGATGCCAAATTGGCCCAAACAATTAAGACTAGTGCATTTTAGGATATGTGAGAAATTTTAATGTATGCCACATATCCCCAAACATTAACGGACGGGACCGTATATATGGTCTAATGAACAAGACCAATTTTGAGACTTTAATCAGCCTATGCCTTTCAAGAATAGACAATTTTAAAGTTTTTAAATTAAAAAGTGAAAATATTAAGGAAGTGGCCATGAATTTGTCTAGTCCCAAAAACAACTTTTTCTTTTTTGCCTGATGTGGTTCATTATACGCTCACCCTATTGGGTAAGAGGGTATATAAAAGTTGGTATAAATGAAGAGTGTGCCACATCGAAAAAAACATTGTTTCATCCCTTTTGTACCAAATACATTTTATAACTTTTGAAGTCACCATGTCAGTTTGTGTTGCTAGTTCGCACGATAACCTGGGAATGGAGCATGCAATCGTTTTTACATTTTGCACGTCTTAATACTTTCCCGAAGCTGAAAAATGGCTATACTTAGTAGGGACATAAATACTGTTACAACATTAAACACACGCATTTCAATAGTAGAACTTAACATGCCCCCTGTAATGTCATATGGGTTTTGAAAGCTAACCTTAATAGCGTTAGTCTGTAGCGGGATTTTAAAATTGTTTCAACTTTCATAATGGAGTGGTCAGATAATGAGAACCGTATCGCTGTAATAGCGCTGTCAAAACCGATATTTTCAAAACGCTCCGGCCACTAGGAATAAGCCGCATGTTCGTCTACTGATGCATAAAACTGTTTGAAGAGACTGGATATGTAAAAAGACCGCCACCGCTCTGTTCGAACACCGTATGTCATCAAAGCCGTTAAATCAAGAATTCACAGAAATCCGCTCCGAAAATATAAAGTCATGGACCGTGAGATAACTATCACGCAAAAGTCCATGAGTCGAATCATGAAAAAAGACTTGGGACTTGGGGCTTTCAAACGGCGTACCGGACATTTATTGACTGCAGCTTAAAAAAATAGGATTGAAAAATGCAAACGTCTTTTGGTGAAGCACGCTGATAACTTGCAAAGAAAAATTTGTTCACCGATGAAAAAATTTTTACCGTTCAGGAAAAATTTAACTAGTAAAATGATAGAGTGTATGCGCGGTCATCTAAGGAAGCATCTGAACTGATCCCAAGGGTGGAAAAGGATCATCACCCAGCTTCGATCATGGTTTGGTGGGGTGTCTCTTACGATGGGGTCACTGACCTGTATTTCTGCGAACAAGGAGTCAAAACATCGGACAAAGTTTACCAAGAGACCGTTTTGGAAGCTGTTGTGAAGCCTCTTAACAATTCCCGTTCTACAACCAGCCATGGACTTTCCAGCAGGATTCTGCGCTGGCCCATAAGGCTAAAACGTCCCAGGCCTGGCTTTGATACAATTTGCCAGCATTCATTTCCTCTGAAGAATGGCCCTCAGGCAGTCTAGATTTGAACCCATTGGATTACAAATTATGAACGGTTTTAGATGACAAGGTTTGTCACAAAAGATACCCCAACATTGAATCGCTTAAGACTGCTTTGGTTCGAGCTGTGGCCAAATTTCCAATGGACGAGGTTCGTGCATCTATTGACGGTTGGCAAGTGCGACTTAAGGCGTGTGTAAAGGCAAAAGGCGGACATTTCGAATAAGTTAATTCTTTTTGGATACAATATACTTTAATAAATATATTAAAAATTATTTGGTCCAAAAACATTCTGTACTTTTTATTTTACAGCATAAAACGTGTGTAACAGTACTTATGTCCCTGCTAAGTATAGCCACGCCCTTTCTAGAACATTCCACACAAATGTACCATTACGACTTCTTTTGTTATTAAAATATCTTTAAACGTATTTATGCGATCCAACACATCATCAAAACATTAGATCAGAATTGTAAGTTTTACTTATTGAAAAATAATTGGATTCCTAGCCACGCCCCTTCTGGCACCTCCCAAGCAAGTGACTCAGTTGGAGTGTGGATAAAAACTCACACCCAGGGCTTGAATAGTATTTTCGTAATATTTTTATAACGACTTTGTAATGGCATTTCAAAAAATATGGGATGCATTTGTATGGGATACCTCCCATGCAAGTGCACCATCCCGCAGGATTTTTTATTCTAGAACTATCTTTAATTTCACTAATGCTATATAACCCAAAGCAAATACTTAGTACGACAATTATAAGGCTAACGGGCTGATAAATAATTGGATTCCAAACCACGCCACTTCTGGTACCCCCCACGCATATGGCACTGTTTTAGTTAAGATTAGAACGAACCTACATAACTAGTCACCCAGTATGTGAAATTCCCTTAAATTGGCAACTCTATATACTTTTGAAACGTGTACGAAAAGAGCGGACGACACGCCCATTTTTGGTATTCGCATAATAATTTGAAAGCTTTTTATACGATTCTACTTTATATAAATATAAATTAGTTTATCTGACGAAAATTTGGAGCCTTAGCTGGGTCCCTTCTTGCACTTTCCTTACACACGATACCATCGGAGTGTAGATTAAAATCAACATAACTTTTATTCTTATCTATAAATTTATCTTGAATTATGTTTCCTGCAATATATTCTTCTCTTATCTTAGAATGATCATAAGAAAAAAATCGTTGCCGCGCCCTATTCTAGAACCTTTCCCTCTATCGACTCATTTCGAGATTTCGATAAAATCGGTACTCTTCAGGGAATGGAAGACGGAAGAAAAGGAAATTTAAATTATATGGCTGAGTATATATGTAAGTCGAATTAAACGACTGAAACTTTTTTACTTGTTTTCAATACCTACCGATCGCCTACAGGACATATATCCGGTAAGTTAGAACATTTTAGCTCAATTCGATTGGGCTGAATCTTGCTTCAACAAATGGACAGATCGACAGATGGGAATGGCTAGATTGTCATAGAATATAATAGAAGTCGACAAACAATAATAAACGTATTTTATTTAACAAGTGAAAATATTTTCTTAAAACCTCGCTTATGTAATTATTTCAGACCGTTATCAACAAACCAATAAGTATATGTGACAGCGCATAGAGAAGGGGACCTAAGGGTAAAAAAAAATCAATTTTCATTTTTTTTCTTTTTTTGATGCATCGAATTTGGGGCATCGAATGAGAACGATCCCATGCCCCAAAAGTGTTCCCTCCCAGAGGTATGCGCGTTTTATGAAAGTGAAGTCGACGATTCTAAGCGCAAATAGAAAGGGACCTAATCGTTAAAATGGCTCTCCTGAACAAAACTGGTTTTTAACCTTAGGTCCCTTTCTATTTTGCGCGTCACATATATATATATCGTTAAACGAGTAGAGGCCAGGTCTGCAACACACATAAATGGTATTGAAAAGTCGCCCACACAAACGACGAAACGCCGTGTCAACCAAACGGTGATGTGTTTGCTTTACTTCGCTGACTTACTTTTGCTTCCCTCTATGACAAACAACAAATATCCTGATCTTATTAGCATGTGGAGTAATTGCTCTTTCAAAAGCAAAAAGTTTTTTTTATTGACTAACAAGTGCACAATTTTTAAGTATGGCTGAATTTTTTTTTATTAGCATCGACTGTAGGTTATTGGTGTTGGGACCTTGTTTGACTGAACTAAATATTGTCGACCTATGTTTGCAGTAATATTCTCAAACAATCCTGTGCTTATGTGCAAACAAATAGGGTGGTCCATTTAAAATTTGATACAGCTGTTAAAAAAAAGTACTGATCATTTTTCGAATTTGTGGTTTTATTGGAAATGTTGAACTTTGTCGTTGAATATTGTAACACCATCCGATGCGTTTTGCTTCGCCCAATGGGCCGAAGATTGTTTGTCAGATGATAAAGAACTCTACCGAAAAATCGTGTTTTCAGATGAAGCTCATTTTCATCTCGGTGGTAATGTCAATAAGGAAAATTTCCGGATATGGAGTTCAGAGAATCCACACGTGACCATTAAGAAACCCATGCATCCACAACGAGTTACTGTTTGGTGTGGATTTTAGGCTGGAGGAATCATTGGCCTATTTTTCTTCAAAAAATGAGCAAGGAGCGGCCGTTACCGTTGTTTTGAGCATGGCACGGAATGACATGGACGATATTTTGTTTCAACAAAACGGGGCCACATGTCACACAACTAACGAAGCAATCGATATTTTACACAGGGTTTTTTTTAATTAGCTGAAGAACGAAAATAAGCTGAAATTGTGATTTCAATTGGCCAGCTCGAAGCTGTGGTTTAAGCGCTTTGGATTATTTTCTGTAGGGAGTCATTAAGAATATATGTTACGCAAAGCATCTTGAGAAAATTGAAGCGTTGAAAGATGTAATCTAAGTTTCCATTGAAGTGATTCATCTCATCTCGATAATGTACTCTAAAATTGGGTTGATGGGATGAGTTACTGGCGATTCAGTTGTGGTAGTCATATGAATGATTTTGTGTTCCATTATTAAATGACAAAGTTCAAAATTTCCAATAAAACCAGAAATTTTAAAAAAAATTATAAGAACTTAATTTTATACAGCCGATTCAAATTTAAAATGTTAAATCGCCCTCCATGTATCTATAAGTATGTTTGCACATACGTTTGCAGAAATCTAAGGCACATATACCAAAGTAGTTTGTAGTTTTTAGTAGTAAATTACAGGAAAATTCTATGGACAACTGCCTGATACTGAACACATACTTTTATAAAACATCGATTTATTGTAATAATCATTTAAGTAATTCAAATTTCATTTAATGCACAGAAATACACCCATTTGTGTCGCGGGCAGTGGCTCCGTCTTGCTGAAACCATATCTCAGGTCTGTTTTCAAGAACAGGACTTAAAAATTGTTTTATCATAAACCGATACCGCTCTCCATTTGCGGTTACATCACTTCCATTTTCATTCTCGAAGAAGTTAGGCCCAATGATATTTGCAGATGTGATTTCTCACCATACTGTACACCTAATGGATTACAATTGGCGTTGATGAATGGCTCTTGGATTTTCAGAACCCCAGAACCTACAGATCTCTTACTTACAAAGCCATTCAAATGAAAATGAGCTTCATTACTCATGCGCTTGCGTTAAAATAAGTGATAGCTGATTTAAATAATAAAATTCTGATATTCTGGTTCTATGTTCAGTTGTTAATCTCTCCATTATTTATTCTCCAAGTGTTATTTATATAGTGTGAAAAAAAATAAAAAAAAAAATATATAAGCGAAAAAGTGATTACATTTTTAAACCTCATGGCAATTTTTGGCCAACCCTGTACAAACTTTAATATGTTTGCAGCATGTTCCAAAGATTAACATTTTAGCATGCAAACATATTTATAAAATATTCTTTTTTCCATCTATAGACTTAATAAATTACGAGAGTAAGTTACCCCTGTGAGGAGGGCGTGGTGTGATGGCTAGTTGGGGAGACTAACACCCACGAAACCCAGGTAAAAAAATGAGTTTAAATTAAAAAACCAAGATTTACATATACTTTTACTTTAAAGCTGTCAAGCTACAGTTTTTAAGCCCATCTTGCTTAGAGTAACCAATAGACACTATCACATTTTGATAGTAAAATTGTGTGCCAAATGTCATTTAAATTAATTCAGCCATTTATGCCTTATTTCCTACCAAAACGCCAAGCAAAGGGGTTTTTTATATTAATACGTAACAATAATAGGGTTACGGAGTCAGGAAGGAGATTTTTCACATTTTTGCCACGTACTTTCCTTTAAAGTCAGGGTATTACACCAAAACAAAAACGTTTATCTCTGTCAATTTTAGAAACTAATTAATTTTCCATATTTCATGTGCTCAATTGATCCTGTTACATTAAAATCGCTTCAAAGTACACACTTTACCTTCGCCAACAAAACAAAATGATAACCGGTTTCCTGAAAGCCAGCAATCACCGTGCGACATCCATGGTTGACATAGCCGGCCAATAAAACCCTTTTCACCCTTTTCTACATCAAACGTAAAATTAACCACAGCTTCTTTGACGTTAGCCAATTGACAAACGTGTTCCCAATTTGTTGTTGGTGTAAAAATTTCCCTTTTCATGTAACACTTCTTTCCCATCACTCCTGTTAGTTTCAAACTTTTCGTCCTCTTTACTCTCGATGAAAAAAAGCGAAAACTTTCCGACAACCAAATGACAGTACCCGGAAAATGGAACACTTAAAAGTGCGCGTAGGAAAGAAGAAACTTGTTATAAATCGTATTTTAGAAGGTATTCTAAAAAGAAAAGTAACTTTTAGAATTAGTACCTGTAGACGAACTCTTATGTCGTTACAACAAATAAGTTTGACAGTTTAAGTTCTTGGCCGTAGACGTGTTTTTTTTTAATTTAAAGGGTGGGGAGGGGGGAGACATTTTGAAAACATTTCAATTTGTAACCTCAAATGTTCGTAGTACGTATGTATTAGTTTTGGGCTGTGAAAATTCAAAACAGGTACCCACAAAGTGAAACTTTTGAAAAAGGATTAAAGTTTCCTATTTCAATTAACGAATACAGATAGCAATACTGTGCTGACTCATTTAGATATTTAAGGCACATCAACAGAGCATCATTCTTTTTAGAGACGCCATGGGTCATGTTGGTCCATCCATCTGCTGTTCATCTAAACGCAAACTTCAGATCGCAAGTGTTGTTTAATCAGAATGACGGTTAAGATAAAGCTTTTCAAAGATTTTAGAGAAACTTTCATATAAAAGCATTTTTTTCGAAACATTATATTCATTTCGATATTATTCAAACATAGTATCTCATCATTCAACAATAATTTACCGGAATAGTACGCTGCATACTATATACGAGGGTTGATATATATTTCTGTACTAGGCAACACTAAGTGTTGCCTGGCGCCATCTGACATTTCCATTGGAAAGTCTGCCATAGTTTAGCATAAACGTACTCAGAACGTTTTGACGTACGACCATCATTTGTGTTGTTTACCGTGACTTGAAAAAATCAATTTGGCAAAAAAATGGAATTAACTCGTGAACATTTTCGTGCGATCATATTTCACAACTTTCGACGTGGAATATAACGACGAGAGTGCATCGATAAACTTAAATCTTTGTATGGAAATGAAGCACCATCCTATTGCACTGTGAAAAACTGGTTTAAAAAATTCAATCGCAGCCGACGCTCGCTCAAAGGCGAAGGTCGTCAAAAAACGGCCAGAGAACAATGATGCCGAGCGTGAACTGATTATGCAAGATCGTCATGTGACTTACCGTGAGATAGAGGCATCTTTGGGCATTCTTCCACCAGCATACATTCGATATTGCATGAACACCTGGTCGTAAAAAAGGTTTGTTCTCGCTGGATCCCGCACAATTTGACAATCGCTCAAAAAAAGGCTCGTGTCGATTGGTGCAAAGAAATTTTGAAAAAATATGATCGCGGTGCTTCAAAAGACGTTTATAGTTAGTAGGGACATAGATACTGTTACACACGTTTTATGCTGTAAAATAAAAAGTACTGAATGTTTTTGGACCAAATATTTTTTAATATATTTATTGATGTATACTGTAATCCAAAAAGAATCTACTTATTGGAAATGTCCGCCTTTTGTCTTTACACACGCCTTAAGTCGTACTGGCCAATCGTAAATAGCTGCACGAACCTCGTCCATTGGAAAATAGGCCACAGCTCGAACCAAAGCAGTCTTACGAGATCTCATGTTTGGGTATCTTTTGTTACAAACCTTGTCCTCTAAAACCGCCCACAATATGTTATCCAATGGCTTCAAATCTGGACTGCCTAAGGGCCATTCTTCAGAGGAAATGAACGCTGGCAAATTGTTTCGAAGCCAATCCTGGAACGTTTTAGCCTTATGGGCCGGCGCAGAATCCTGCTGGAAAGTCCATGGCTGGTTTTGGAACAGGGAATTTTTAAGAGTATTCACAACAGATTTCAAAACGGTTTCTTAAAAAACTTTGGCCGATGATTTTCTGTTTTCGGAGCGGATTTCTGTGGATTCTTGATTTAATGGCTTTGATGACATGCGGTGTTCGAACAGAGCATGGGCGGCCCGACCGGTGGCGGTATTTTACATCTCCAGTCTCCTCAAACAGTTTTATGCATCGGTAGACGAACATGCGGCTAATCCCTAGTGGCCGGAGCGTTTTGAAACTATCGTTTTTTTCATTTCACACTTGAAAAGCGCTATTACACCGATACAGTTCTCATGATCTGACCACTCCATGATGAAAGTTGAAACAATTTTAAAATCCCGTTACAGACTAACGCTTTTGAGGTTAGCTTTCAAAACCCATATGACATTGACGGGGTATTTTCAGTTCTACTATTGAAATGGGTGTGTTCAATGTTGTGACAGTATTTATGTCGCTACTAAGTAAGATCGTTACAGGTGACGAATCATGAATCTATGCGTATGAGCCCGAAACAAAACAGTAATCGACAGTGTGGGTCTGCGAAGACGAGCCAAATCCAACGAAAGTTGTTCGTGGAAGAGTCACTTCGAAGTAAATGGTTCCGCTTGAGCAACGTAGGACGGTTAATTCTGAGTGGTACACCACAATTTGGTTGCCTGTAGTCTTCGGAGAAATTTTAAAAACGAACAAGAGAAGACGAATCATTGTGCACCATACATCGGTTCAAACCTGCGCCTTTTTGACCGGCCAAAACGTGGAATTGCTGGGTCATCCGCCTTACAGCCCTGACTTGGAACCCAATGACTTATTCTTATTCAATAGTATCAAGAAAAACATGCGTGGTCAACGATTTTCGTCGCCAGCAGATGCTGTTGAAGCGTTCAAAAACCAAGTTTTGGAGGTGTCTCAATCGGAGTGGAAAAAGTGCTTCGACAATTGGTGTGAGCGCATGCATGTGGAATCTTTCAAAAGGACATTCTATGCCATTTATTTTTTGAATATAATTTCCTTTAAATGTGGGCCGGAACTACTTCTTAGGGTGTCCATTCTGATGCTCTAATATTGGATGACTCGTTCGAGCATTTTGACCTGTGTGGCATTAATGACATGCGTAATGTTGGACTGAAACTGAATCGTAGCTGGTTTGTCAGCCTTGACTTTGGACTTTACGTAGCCCCAAAGAAAAAAGTCTTAAGTTGTGATATCACTCAATCTAGGTGGCCAACTCACCGGTCCAAAACCTAAAATTAGAGTCTGTTTGAAATGACCTTTCAAAAGATCCATTGTTTTAGCACGTGTATAACAAGTGGCTCCGTCCTGTTTAGACCAAATTTCGTCAAGATTATAGGCTTCAATTACAGGGTGCAAAAAAAACGATATCATTCCATTCCTGCACGTTTTGAAACTCTTCTGCTTGCTCTTCATCCCAAATGGAGCAATTTTGTTGATGTTGTATTTTATTTTGAGGTCCTGTTCGTCTATGGGGGATATGCTTCGATATCCGGTTGGAGAAAAAGGCGCCAGTTCAAGTGGCGCTGCGAAAACACCCTAGCAGGTATTGCTTAGATCGTAATAAATTGTGCCTGCGCACTGTAAGGACCTTTGTCTCCTCATGTAGATGGTCCTCAGAAGACATAAGAAGACACCCTGTTGATGTTCTGAGGGCGGTATTCTGGCAAGTCTGAATTTTCTTCTACGGCGTCGTACTCACGTTCGCCGACCACACCGGTGCTGCGTAGTTCGCTACAGACTGGCCTATCGCTTTGTAATAGGTCAACAAGGTTTTCTTAGTCGGCTTCCAAAGTACTGCCGGCAAGTGACTTGAGGACCATGTTCCTACTTTTGAGCTTATCGCAGATAGCTGTAGCCGCGACTGCCGTTTCTATGTACCGGATTGACCCGAAACAAACACTCTTCGCTAGGGGCAGTCACCACAACAATATGTGATGCGCAAAATAGAAAGGGACCTAAGGTTAAAAACCAGGTTTGTTCAGGAGAGCCATTTTAAAGATTAGGTCCCTTTCTATTTGCGCTTAGAATCGTCGACTTTACTTTCAGGGAGGGAACACTTTCGGGGAATGGGATCGGTCTCTTTCGATGCTCAGATGTTGTCCACATCAAAAAAAGAAAAAAATGAAAATTTATTTTTTTTTTGTTCGACAATTTTGTTTGTTGACGTTGCCGTTGAGCCAGAAATAAGCATCATCACTGAAAAAAAATTTTGGTCGAAAACTGAGGATCTTCGTCGAGGTTTTGAAGGGCCCAAACACCAAAATGGTGACGCACAGGAACATCGAAAGGCTTCAATTCTTGCATGAGCTGTATTTGTTACGCTTTCAAGCCAAGATCCTTCCTTAAAATGCTATATGGTGTTCCATACAACAAGCCAAGTTGTTGAGAACGGTGCCGAATAGATTCCTGGGGGTTTCCACGTAATCTCTCAGCTACTGCCGCTATGTTTTCAATGCTTCGTGCTGAATTTGGTCTATTAGGTCGAGTATTATCCAATATTGAAATTGGGTTTCAATGTTGGCGATAGTAATCCGAATAGCGCGTTCGGTAGGCGGATTATATCGTCCATAAAAAGATCTAAGCGCCTGAAAAACGTTTCTCACCGAACGCTTATTTCCATAATACAGTTGCATAATTCGGAGACGCTGTTGCTTTATAAGTCTTTCCATGATGAAATGGCAAACATTACTGAAAAGAAAAAAATAATGTTTAACACAATTAACGCGTAATCTGTGAAAAGGACCCTAATGAAAAAAATACCTGTAGATTGATCACTCGTTACTGGAATCAAGGAATTATATTAAATGGCCGCATCGAAATGTATTGCATCACTAGATAATTCTGATGTAGTTATCTACTATTAAAAATTTAGGAACGCATCGATCGACTCTTAACTTAATAAGACAGACGACTTAAATAGTTAGAATATAATCTCTTTCTAATGTAAACGTTTATCAGGCTATTCAAAGCTTTAAAGATTCGACACAAAAGCATTATAATATTATAATTTTATCGTAAAACGTTTTCTTATGTGAGCAGTATCTTCTCATTTAATTCTTTACGTTTCAACAGACCTGAGACTGTGCTGTGCTTAACTGAGTCGAGCTATCTCATCGGCTACCCCATGTTATCAACTTAATATTGGGCTATCGTAGACCTTTAATATAAATGGTTGTCCAACTATAATGCACGATGTTAATTGTAAGTCAACCTCAACTTCAAGTTTTTTTCAGACCATAGTTTGACACTTCTTTGTTTCGGTGTTTGATAAATTCAGCCATGGAGAGGTACACAATCGAGCAGAGCTTATTGAAGCCTTCTACGAAAATAGGCGTTAAATCAAAAAGCATATCGTGGTTGTTTTAGTTAGGATAATCGACTAAATGTGCCCACCATCGGGTGAATTGTTCAAAAATTTCAGCCAACCGTGTCTGTAGAAAAAATGAAAATATCTGTGCACGCTTGCCCAGTTCGTTTTGCCATCGTTCTGACATCGGGCCGTACTTCTATGGGAAAGACGTCTCACGTCGTGGCGATATTAATTGGCCGCCACAATCATGTGATTTGACACCGTTGGACTTATTTCTTTGGGGATATTTGAGAGAAAAGGTGTACGTCGATAAGCCAGCAACAATTAAAGAGCTAAAGGATGAGATAATTTGGCACACTAACGACATTGAACCACTATTATTGTGACTCACAATTAACATCGAACATTGCGGTTGGACCTACCCTTACTTTAGATCGTGTAAATAAAATCAGATTATTTTTCTTTTTTTAAAAAATGTTTTTTTTATAAAATTTTATAAATAAGTCATGTTTAGAATGGAAACAATAATCGACACAAGGTGACGATTTGAATATTAAATGTTCTTCCACCCATTTTTTTATAACCTACAAAATATGATCGATGGTAAAAGTTTTTTTTTATCAAGCCAAGACTTCAAGCAACGATTTGAGGTATTTTGTGTCACAAAATACGGATACATTAAGGTCTAAAATTACACTTTACTCAACTTAAATAATGTATCATAATCAGCTTTATCTTAAAAATTGTATACACTTTAAAACCAAAATTGTTACCTACTTTATCACGATTTGATGCAAACATCGTTCCACTTGTTCATACAAACTTTAGTAGATTCGAAAGTAGAAACCAAGTTATAAAAAAAATCTGCTCATAAGTCAAATTCTCGTAACAGAATAAATATTTGTAAATCGTTAAATATAAAAATTACATACATAAACTTTATTATTTTGGTCTGATAACCGAAAACAAACAATTTTACCATCAGTTGGTCCTGTTTATAAATGCTCGTTGTAATGACAATCGAATTCAAAGGGTTATTATAGCCAATAATCTATAAATACAACCAATACATGTACAAAAGCAGTTCCAATAATCATCCTAATTATTTGGAGTTACCGATTCTTTGTCTCTTCCACCGATACTGTCAGTTGTACCCAATTAATAAAGGGTGATTTATCTAGAAATATTTTTTCAGCGCAAAAAAATATAAAAATTTAAATCATGTGTGGAATCTTAATTGGTAATTTGAAAGGACATTTTATGGCATTTATTTTTTTTTTTTGAAAATAATTACCTTCAAATGTTGGCAACTGTATTATGGAAATGAGTGTTCGATGAGAAACGGGAAGATCCGCTGTTTTCGACCAAAATTTTGTTCAGTGATGGGGCCCATTTCTAGCTCAACAGCAAAGTCAGTAAACAAAGTTGCCGCAATTGGGCTGAAGAGCAACAAGAAGAGGTTCAAGAGGTGCCGTTATACCCAGAGAAAACCACGTTTATAAGCTGGTAGAATCATCGGTACATATTTTCTAAAAAATGATGATGGCCGGAACGTAACCGTGAATGGTGCTCGCTATCGCGCCATGATATCGATCTTTATGCCACCTGAAGTTGAAGCCCGTAATCTTGACGACACTTGTCATACAGCTGCCCAAACAATGGATCTATTGAAAGGTTATTTCGAAAAGCAGCTAATTTCACGTTTTGGATAGGTGAGTTGGCCGCCTAGATCGAGTGATATCACACCTTCAGACATTTTTCTTTGGGGTTACGTAGAGTTTAAATTCTATGCTGACAAACCAGCTACGATTCAGGTTTTGGAAGCCAACGCGTGTCATTAAAGCCATACTGGTCGAAATGCACGAACGAGTCATCCAAAAGTGGACCCTCAGAATGGAAGCCCTGAGGGCTGAGGAAGGAAATTATATTCAAAAAATAAACCCCATAAAATGTCCTTTCAAATTATCAACAAAGACTCCACAATTGATTTGAATTTTTATATATTTATTTTGTTCTGAAAAAATACCTCTAAATGGATCACCCTAAATTGTTAGTTCAAGCAATGGAATACGTATTAGAACAGTAGAGCCAATAAATGACCGAAAAATCAAACTTACAGATGTTTTTGTTAGACGTGTGGTTTTCAATCTGGCCGCACTTTTTTCGGAGTTGGTCTTTTTACAGCTGTCACTTGATTTTTGCTCAGTTTGGGTTGAAATTTGATGACGAATATGAAATTGCAAATCGTGGTGAATGAGCCCAAACCGAGGCGACCAACCGATCCAGATTTTTACAACAAAATTTTTTACGTTACTGGGTACGTTAATAACCCAAAATTGTCATAGTTGAAGTAATGAAAATCCACAAGCCATTGTTGAGACGCCGTTACATCCTCAAAAGTCTCTGTTTGTTGTGCTATATAGGCAAAGAGAATTATAGGTCCTTATTGCTGCAAAAATTAAGCCGGTCATAATGTTACAGTCAATGGGGAACGTCAAGAACCACGATTAATGACTTTTGTGAGCCTGAATTGGAGGATGTTGATGTGGTTGACCTTTTGTTCCAACAAGTCGACGCTATATGCCAACGAAACAATGAATTCATTGAAGGAAACTTTTGGTGTGAGCATTATCTCGATTCGTGGGCCTATTGCGTGGCCTACAAGATGGAGCAATTTAACACCGCTGGACTATTTTTTTGTGGGGTTGTGTAAAGTAGCTTGTCTTCGCAGACAAACCCGACTCGATTGATGCCTTGGAAAAGAATATTTGGCTCGTTAATGCTGACATACGGCAAATGCTGCAAGGAGTGGTCGAAAATTTATTCGAGCCAGCCGCGGCGACCACATGCTCGAAATCGTTTTAGAACATAAGGACAAACCCTTATCTTTGTAGTAATGCTACATTCTTGGCCTTATATATGTGACAGCGCATAGAGAAAGGGACCTAAGGGTAAAAAAATCAATTTTCACTTTTATTTTTTTTGATGTGGACAACATCAATAAGACCGATCCCATGCCCCAAAAGTGTTCCCTCCCAGAGATATGCGCGTTTTATGAAAGTGATGGTACACCAAAGATACATTTAAATCTTTAAAATGGCTCTCCTGAACAAAACTGGTTTTTACCCTTTGGTCGCTTTCTATTTTGCGCGTCACATATGCGTTTTTTTTTCTTGAAAAGCACAGGTCACCCTAATATTATATTAAGTTTTAATTTATTAGTTATAAAATTTGGGTAAATGTTAAGCTTGTCCCAGGGCTCCAAGGGGGTGCAAACCCCGGTTTTCAGTTAGCTTTGCTGGACAATCAGAAGTGCAGGGTATAATGTAGTCGGACCCGACCGACTCTAGCTCTTTTAGTCGTTTGTAATTTATTTGTGTGCTTACTACTATTAGAAGTTTAGTGTATACTTAATATAATTTTGTTTTGAGCTACTTTAGTATCCCACACGTAAGTGGATACTAGAATTTGTGTTCCGAAGGGTGGCAATAAAAAACAACTTGTTCCGCTTTGCCTTTTAATAACATTTGTACGATAGCGACAAAAGGGTAATAATTGTTCAGAACGCATACCTACTCTACTCGTATGTTTCAATAGTAATCGCCCTTCGTGCTAAGGGACGGAAAGTTGTCAGAGTCCGACATAGAGAAAGTAATTATATTTCTATATCTAGAATATCTAAATACATTTTTTATAACATTAGGCCATTGTGTTATTCATACTCACAATTCAAACTTCAAGTTATGATGTTTATTTGACATTTTCTCATGTTTTTATTTGTTTGGCTACATTTTTTCTTTACCCCGCCTCCAAACCTGCTGTTAAAATTGACTTGCCTTTATTTCCATAATTCAAATAAAGTCACAGACATCCACAGCAAGGGACATTCATGCATGTATAAGTGGAAATCGTACAATCTTATACGGTTGCGTTGTGCTATGCCATTAAATATTACAAAATTTGGATTAGTTAAATGATTAGGAACATTCAATATATCACCGGCTAATACCGTATGTCCTTTGCCAACCCCTGGCAACCATTCCGCCCAATGATATAGTATCCAACTTTCGCCCCCCCTGTGGACACCTTCGTCACTGTCAATCAGTAGTTATGCCATGTTATCTTTACATCCACTTATACTTGTTGTTCTTGGCATGCAGGGTATGGGTGTGTATGTGTATGGAGAGAGTTTCCGTTTCCAAGGAACGGGATGTCTGACAGCCAGTCACTTGGCTTTGGCTGTTGCTGTTTGTATTTGGGATTGGGCTTCTTTTACTTCTTCGAGAGCCACTCGTTGCATTATTTATTTATAAATTTTGACAATTCGTCGCTGTCGTCACAGCACTTCAGTGTATGTGTGTATGGGGTACGATGGTCCTTTCGTTTCTACTTACTTACGTCAGTGTGTATGTGTGTGAATGTTTAAACCGAAGGAAATTGTTTGTAAGCTACATGGTCGTGATATTTTCAAACGTGTACTCTACGTCGGAAACAAGATGTAGATTTTGTTTGTCAAGATAAGGATGAACTAACGTGCGACCCAACATTCGATTGCTGGAGGACATGCATCATTGACTTATTAAATATCGACTGTGTCATTGTGTCATGACTCATAAATTAACAATAGCTACTAGGTGGTTTATTAGAGATGACTACCTCAACTGGCTTGGCAGTATCTTACGATCAACCAAAATTTCTGTACATTTTCGATTTTTCCGGGTCGAATCTCTTTAATGGCAACTTCGATTTCATGTTTCAACGGTTAAATTGTCTCTGGATGCTTTGCGTAAAATTTATCCATAAAGACTCCCCACAGAAAGAAAACCAAAGAACTCAAATCACAGCACCGAGGCGGCCAATTGACATCACAATTTCGGTTGATTAGTCGATTTTCAAAAACAGTGCGTAAAATACTGTGAGTTCTCTGAACCCCATATGCGGTAATTTTGCTTATTGACGAAGCCACCGAGATGAAAATGAGCTTCAACTAAAAATACGATTTTTCGGAAAAATTCTACATCTCCTGCCAAACAATTTTCAGCACATTGGGCGAAGTGAAAATGCATCGGATGATGTTCCATGATTAACTGACAAAATTTAACATTTCCAGGAATTTTAAAAAATTATCATCACATTTTTTACAGCCGATTCATTCTAACAATTTTAAATGGCCCACCCAATAGTATCATTTATTAGTTTATCTACACACCCATAAAATCAATGGTCCCTGCCGATTTTAGTTACTGCCTTACTAGAATTAATAACATTAAGCCCTTTAAGCTCAAGTATAGCAAAGAGCGTTGTCATTTATCCATTCATAATTGGTAAAATTGGACCACATCGGATTATGTTTTCCTTTTGCGCCGACGCAAAGAATCTTCCTGATTTGAGGTTCAACCATTAACGGCCCACATTTTATATCTGAATCGGCTCACATTTATAACTCTTCGTAAGAAGGGTCAATAAACTTTGAAGCCTTGTTATTCAAAAAGTCACATAATAAATTCGAACTGACTCGAACTAAGCGTAGAGCGTGACTTCCGATACATAATTACCTGGTGTTATGAGACAGTATTATTATTTTTGTATAAATCCCCCATTAAAATTGTTACTCTTCATTTATGATCGCGTCCTGCCCTGCGAAAGTATTTTTCTATTAAAGAGCTTTGCAAATCTCGTATAGAAAAGCTAATTCTAAAGTATACCAGAGTGGCATAGTGGGCCATGCACGACTGTAGAGTTTTTATACCTAACTTCCCTATGCTTATCACACCGATCGATTCAGAATGACTACCAATCGATGTTCATCCGTCCGTGTTCCTATCAAACGTTGTGATTAAAGTGACGGTCCCAATTACGAACCAATATTGATGAAACTTGTTGTAAGTATTGCCGAGGGCGAACCATTTTCAAATTGGTCCATATCCATCCATATTTTGATATCATAAAACGGTTTTCAAGATTTTAGATCCGGATGCTTAAGCTAAATTAAATTGCACAGACCATAAGGAGCGATCAGCAAACAACGATCGAGGAATTGGACCATGTCTTTCCATGTTTTTGAATTTATTATACGTGACGCGCAAAATAGAAAGGGACCTAAGGGTAAAAACCAGTTTTGTTCAGGAGAGCTATTTTAAAGATTGAAATACGTGTATCTTTGGTGTACCATCACTTTCATAAATTGCGCATATCTCTGGGAGGGAACACTTTTGGGGCATGGGATCGGTTTCATTCGATGCTCAGATGTTGTCCACATTAAAAAAAAATGTAAAAATTGATTTTTTTAGCCTTAGGTCCCTTTCTCTATGCGCTGTCACATATACAAAGGCTTTATAATGGAATCTCAAATTAAATCCGATCATCCTAAAAATTTGCAGGGTACTTTATCCGCGAAACTGGACTATATCAGTAAATGTCTTGAAAATGCTCACACACAAAAGTCTTTTTCGATTTAAGCATCGGAAGCGCTGATAGCCACATATAACCTCAAATAGTTCTTACATTTAGAGTGGACGTTATGAGTGAGTAGTTGTTGTTTTAGCGGTACACGTAGTGCCGGGGTGACAGCCCTTGGCCGAAAATTGCTGCTTCGGGTCATTCCGGTACATAGAACCGGTTGCGTGGGATTAAGTGGGATTTGAGCGAGTAGTAATTAAATCTGGTGGAACGGGACTACATCTGTCCATGTTTTAGAATAGCGCCTATACGAAGATATCTCCCGGATTGATGGACCTGAAGGTTTAAAAGTCACATATGATCTTCATTCGTGCTCAAATTTAGAATGGCGCTTTATGAGCGTGTCGATATGAAATCAAGTGAAACAGGACTATATCAAGGATCCGGATTGAGTTGCGGTTATATCGCTTAAGAAGCCACAAATTGCATCCCATCGTGGTTAAGCGCGCATGGTTTATTATTAACTCTACTGAAACTGAAGCAAAGCGGTCAACATTTATATAAAGCACATATACTTTTACAACAATAATTCCCGATTTATAGCTCTTTCCTCTATATGTGCCATCCCAGCAAACCAAACGTTCGAGTTCGGTCAGAATTCTGTACGACATTCGGTAAAATGTTCCGATTTCTTACCGAGTTCCTAACGAAAAACATATGAGAGGTTTGACAAAAAATTTGAACTACTTCTCTGAAAAAGAAATCCTCAGACAAATCGAACAGAATTCGTAACGATTTCGCTATGAATTCTCGATCGAGTTCAGATATTGTTCATAATAGTCTGATATCAGTCATTGTCGGCAAATTTGGTTTACTGGGATATTATTTCCGATTTTGCTCGAATTCAGCGTAGTGCTTTGTGCGAGACCTGTATGTGACGTTGATGAAATTGTTCCACATCGGTCCATATTTTTGAATAGTCCCAATGTCCATCTTCATAACTTAAGTCGGAAGGGGACTAGCGATTTTAGTTTCTGCCGCTCTAGATTGCAAATATAATCCGATTATCCTCAAATAAGCATAGTGTGCTTGTGAGACCTACAGCCATTCATACTGAACTATTATCATACTGGTCCGTCCCTTGATATACCCACCATACAATTGACATTCTAAACTCTATCTAGCTCAAATGAGGCATAGACCATAAGGTGCGACCTTTACTACTTTCGGTGAAATTGGACCGAATCGGTCTATGTTTTTACATACAGGGTAGTCCAATGCCATAATAAATTTTACATTTTTTGATAAAATTTCGTGGAAGCAGAAATTCACTTTTTTATTGCTAACAAAATGGTAAGCAGTTCACATTATGGCATTACTTTTGAGTAGCCTAGATGTAAAAACAAAATATGTCTCTATCACTTTCGAAGTAACATTAAGTCCGATCTTGCTCAATCACCAAACAGAGGATGTAAACCAAGGCCAGGCCGAACTCTATTTATGCTCCACCGTCCATACGCTATTAAAGCGTAAACAAATTTACGATTTCGGGCCATTCGGACTGTCCCCAATCTCATTCTTTCTCTTTATTTGGATTCGTAGCAAAATTTGCTTTAATTTATGTACCCATTTATCCATGTTGCCTATTATTTCCCTAATTTTTGGCCATGCTGGACGTTTTTGGAAAAATTTTCCCCATATAAAGGATGTTTTTTCAGACGTATGGTTTTCAAGAAGATATAATGCGTCAATTCTATGTGGAACCGATCACTTTTTACAATTAGGTGTTCGATTTTGACGAAATTTTGTACACTTTGGTGTTCTAAAAATATATAGTTTGGGTTTTTTAAAAATTATTCAGAATTCTGAAAATTACAGCAGTGGCAACATTTTCTATACATAGTTTTAAAAAAGTCATAACTTTAGTTAAGGTTCTGATATTTGAGAAATTATTTTTTGTACTATCAGGATTAAATTTAGTTTTACAAAATACATTTTTTTAAAAATAATTATTTAAAATTTTTTTTATATTTTGGAAATAAACATTTTTTTTCGCGCTGTCTTGTTGGAACCAAAGTTCATTCACATGAACAACCTCCAATTCAGACAGGAAAAAGTCATTAATCATGGTTCTAAAGCGTTTCCCATTGACTGTTACATTATGGCCGGCTTAATATTGAAAGAAATACGGACCTATGATTACCTCTGTCCATAGAGCACAACAAACAGAGACTTTTTGAGGACGTAACGGCGTCTCAACAATAGCTTGTGGATTTTCATTACTCCAAATGCGACAATTTTTGTAATTAACTTAAGTGAGCTTCATCGCTGAACAAAATTTTCTTGTAAAAATTAGGATCGGTGGCCATCTCGTTTTGGGCCCATTCACCACGATTTGCAAACGTTTTTCCGGAGTTAGTTTATTCATTATGAAATGGCAAATCAAACTGAGCATAAATCAAGCGACATCTGTCATAAAGACCAACTCAGAAAAAAGTGTGTCCAGATTGACAAGTCTAGATTGACAAGTCTACACGATCACAAGTCTCAAAACAATACACTTTACCCTTGGCTAGAGGGTATAACAAATTGTTTATTTTTAGGACCTTTCGGTCCATGCGTCCGTCCCTTATGTCAGCATATACTTTAAATTTATTCTAAATTTGGGTTGGTAGCAAAACTTGCTTAAATTTGAGTATCCATATGTCATTATTGATCGTATTGCTTGTTTTGACCATGCGGGACGTTTTTTGGGCCACATGAGTCCAGCAACTATGCCCTTTTTTAAGGAACTAATCTTTTTAACCATTCTCCGACCACAAAAGATTATGATTTGTTAAGCATATACACAAAAAAGCACTTTAAGTCACTTAAAGGAAAAGTTTTTTCCCCCTGGGCCGATTTCGCCCATATACAATACCAAACAGCTTGTGACCATAAGCCAACATCACGCCTAGTTTCAAGATCCTATGTTGCTTCGTTTGACCGCGATCGTGGTTTCAACAGACACATGGACGGACGTCTTAGAATTTTATGACGATCCAAAATTGTTATACTTCATGAGGTCACTGATCGATATTTCGTGGTGTTGCAAACGAAATGACTAATTTAGTATACCATCCACCCTTCGGCGGAATTTGTAATAATCGAGTGGTGTTGGGTATCTCAGAGTACGTCTAACCTGACATTAGGTATATTTTCTTGTCTTGTTTCACTTTAATGTTTTGTTTCTACCTTTATCTTAGTTACGACGGATTAATTATTCTTGCTTTCTCCTTTGAATGATATTTTCGTTAAAACAACAAAATATTTAATTAGTATCTCCGCAAGCTGTTCGCTATAAACGAAATCGCAAAAACGTATTTTGTTATAAATAAATTTTATGTGCAAATAAGGTGACAAATCATTCGTAGCCTGGCAAATTATGTGCCTTATTGGCATTTATCCTTATAAAGGGCGTTCGTCATAAACGTGTTCGAATTTTATTACCGGAAAAAATAAAAGTGATTCCTTACCCACTGTGGATTAGTCGACTGAAATAAGATCAGCTCACGTAGGAAAACAAATACGATGTCGCGATGAGGGTATAGGAGAGGCGGCACATACCTACGCCATATCAATTTCGCTCGTTGTACAGCTGCTTTGTTTTATTTTTATGTTTGTGTATTTCTTGTTTTTCAATTTGCTGCAAAGTTTTAAAGGGATTAAATCGAGCCAAACCATTTTTACACCCCCTCACTCACCCACCCACTCACTCACGGCCGCTCCTTAATGCCATCCCATGACGCACCAGCTCCAAACTTTGTCCTATCATGGCACATTTCCAATACTAATCAAGAAATAAATGTGCTCCCACTCCATTGCGTTATGTTTTCTTGGTTGATGTTCTTTTTGCTTTGTTGCTGGTGCTGGTGCCATTGTTACGGGTGTTGTTGGCGGTGTTCCGGTTACGGATTGTCACCTTCTAAGAGAATTGAAAATCTTTTAACAAATTGTTTTCTATTTGTGCTCCTTGTTTGCTCGCCTATTTATACTTTCGTTTTGTGAGCTCTTTTTGTTTGCCTTCTTTCCGTTTGTTTCTTCAGTCGGTTTTCGGTGCTTAAGATTCGGTGAAATTACCTCAGCGTTTGCTGTAACCCGGATAAACCTTTGATTACACCATCATCAATTGAGATTAGTGTCTGCATTTTGGGGTCAGTGTGAAAAAGTGAAGTGTTTACTTTGTGCAAATTTGTTTTTTGCTATGCAGTGACAAATTTATGTTAATGACCCAGTAAATTGTTCATTTCATCTCTCCAGCTCTGTTGTTCTGGGTAATGTGGCCAAGATCTGTGATTGCTGTCCTTTTGTCTTACACATCTTTTTGAGGCTTACAATTTAATCTGTATTAAAACCACTAGATGACTGGGAAACAGTTTTGGTTTAGCAAAAATAGATGTTCCACATCAAAATTTAAAAGTATATTTGAAATATAAATAATGGTGGGCCACATGATAGTTTACTCTCTGATTGACTTCGCCAAAGTTAACTGACATGACTGTAGCGGGAATGTACTTATACACAGCAACCTACTTCTAAAAGTGGTCAAGACAATAAATAGCACTTTCTATCGAATTTTAAATATTACCAGAACTAAAGGTTTACTTTTTAAATAGTTCCAAGTAATTAGGTTAGTTTTACTTCTTGTTTTTATAACCCAAAAGCTTTGTCTTGTTTAAAAACGAACGAACATTTTTAAACCCTGCACCACTCTATGGAACAGGATATTATAAAAGGGAATTTTCAGAACATAAGTTGGTTCGGTGGTTTAGATTAAGTCTAAAATACTGTTTCGGTCTTGAAACTGGTTTTTAGGTACACTTGATGCGAGGTTCTGATTCGCTTTAATGGTTCAAAAATCATACGAAAAAAATATTATTTTATTACTAAAAACAAAACTGGAATTAAAACTAAGGTACATACCTACTCGTACAAAGGGTGGTCGAAATACAAACCGCAGTAGCGCATTCTATCACTCCAATTTTCCAAGACCTTGTTGATGGTTTCGGATGTAGTAGCTCACGGATAACTTGGCTGATAGTAGCCCTAAGTGCTCAAAACGTTTTTGCATTGTTGTCGTTACCTCGCGGATTCCCACAAAAAGAAAAAAAAATCCAAAAAGTTCAAGTCGCAAAGCGGCAAATTGACAACACCAAGGCGGTCGATAAAACAATTTTTGAATTTGGTGCGCAAAATATCGATGTGGACATACTGGACATTTGGCTGTTTGGCATTGCACGCAATTCTGCATAAGCCAGACAACGTCCATATCTTCAAATTAATATAAAAAACGTCGGAAAGTATGGCTATGTAACGCTCATTGTTGGCCGAAACGTGGTTCTCATCCTCGTTTTGGAAGAAAAATTGTCCAATGATGACGCTACTCCACAATCCGCACCAAACTGTTACTCTGCTTTGGCTTTTCGACAGCAATGTGCTAATTTTCAGAGGCCCAGGTGCGGCAATTTGGTTTGTAAACATAGCAGCTTAGGCGAAAATGCGCCTTATCAGAAATTATGATTTTCGCCCAAAATCGATGTTTAATTCAAGCTGCTTTTAGTTTTCATATTTCCCATTTTATTGTTCACGCGTAAAGCGACTCACTTCGGTTAATAGAGCTATAATACTGATGTTCTGCCAAGATTTCGAGCCCAAAACAGCTGCCAGTGTCAAGATAACCGATGGTTTCATAATAAACTTATCTTTGGACCGCCCCATAAAATAAAAATAAAAAAAAAATTAAATATTATAAACAACTGTTTTTACAAAAGACCCGAAGCTGAGCGGTAAAGCAAAATGATTGAAAAAAATGTGGTAGACTTATAAAATATCACGTAACATGCACTTGGATGAGTATTCATATAAAACTAGTAAAAAATCTAAAGTCGAGCCTGCCCGATTATATTGTACGTTTTGGATGTTCAGAAAAGCCAACTTGAAATAGGTTTTTGAACCCACTTCTTTTTTATTTCATATTCGAATTCATGATAAAATGTCATTGTTTTTGGAAAAATAACCTTATCCATCATCCTTGGCATACTTAACTGACTTGTGCCAAATTTTATCAAGATTTGATGCAATATGTGGATTCTAGAGCACAATCATTAAATTGGATTAGCATATGTGTGGATGCTATATATTAATCTGAACCCTCAATTTTCGGAACTTCGGTGCTGCCAAGAAAATGACTTGTGCAAATTTTGAATGCAATATGTGGCTTCTAGAACTAAAAACATAAAATTGGATGAACATATGAGTGTGGCAGTATTTCTAAACCTGAACCGAGTTGCTTTAATCTCAGTAAGGTCCTTCCTTGTACCAACAAATGCATCAAAATTCAATGTAAAATGTGGCTTCTAGAGCTAAAAACAGAGAATTTGGATGAAGATATATGTGGTAGCTATATTTTAATCTGAACCAATTTTAAAAAATATGAGTCTTCTACAGTTAAAGATATAAAATCGGTAAAGCACTTATGTATGTGAGATTGAGCTTTATCTGAAAGGACTTTTAATTTTAACCTCGTCCTTCCTTTATCAAGATTGTATTTAATATGTGGCTTCTAGAGCTGAAAACATAAAAATCGGATGAACATACATGTGACAACTGTATCTTAGTCTGAACCGATTGTCTTTAATTTCTATAATGTCGTTTCTTGGCCCACAAAACTTAATCGTACTAAAACTTGGCTTCTAGGACACGAAACATTAAATCTGAACATAATATGTTTGTGTGTAGCTTTATGCGACAGCGCATAGAGAAAGGGACCTAAGGGTAAAAAAATCAATTTTGACTCTTTTTTTTGATGTGGACAACATCTTAGCATCGAATGAGAACGATCCCATACCCCAAAAGTGTTCCCTCCCAGAGATATGCGCGTTTTATGAAAGTGATGGTACACCAAAGATACACGTATTTAAATCTTTAAAATGGCTCTCCTGACCAAATCTGGTTTCTACCCTTAGGCCCCTTTCTATTTTGCGCGTCACATATATGAGTCATAGCGATTTTTCGATTTTTAATAACGTCCCTTCTTGGTTTTAAAAACTTGTGCTTGTAGTGCTTAAAATATTAAAATCGGGCGAAGCAGTCAGCTTGTGGATGATAAAGTTTTAAGTTCATTGCTCTTGTCTTGATAGTCTACGTCGAAAGTTGTGAAAAATGATCGCACGAAAATGTTTACGACTTAATTCCATTTTTTTGCCAAATTGATTTTTCCAAGTCACTGTAAACAACACAAATGATGGTCGTACGTCAAACGTTCTGAGCACGTTTATGCTAAAAAATGTCAAACTTTCCTATGGAAATGTCTGATGGCGCTGGCAATATATATAGCAACCCTCGTATGATTTTTGAATGAAGAAACATACCCTAATAGAAAAGAGACCACATGCCACACCCCCATGAATATATTTTCATATTGGACCGTAATCCATGATGTTTTCTCATTAATTATAATTTTTGTTAAATTTATTGGTCCCGATTTCCAGAAAATGTCCTACTATAATGCACGATGTTAACTTTGAGTCACACCTTAAAGTCAAGATTTTTGACCAACATGATTTGATATTTCTTTGTTTCAGTGTTTGACAAACTCAACCATGGAAAGATACGCTATTGAAGAGCCCGTCAAGATTGTTGAAGCTTTTTACGAAAATAGGCATTCAAATAAAAATGCATTTCGTATACTTCGTTTTTTTTGGTCAGCATAGTTGACAAAATATGCCCACAATCAGCAGAATTGTATGCAAATTTCAGCAAACTGGGTCTGACGGAAATCCAAAAACACTTGAGCATGCTAGCAGCACGCAGAGAAAAAACATGGTTACTACATGGTCACGACAATAATAATATGTTCTCCGCAATAAAAGTATGTTCGTCGCAACCATAGCATTGTTAACTGAATATATTTTTAACAATAGTATAATTGCTGCAATATTAATATTGTTGGAATGTAACAATAGTATTATTGCCACATTTAAAAATGAAAATATCGTTATAGCAACAATATAAATATGGTTGGTGCGACAAAAAGAATTGTGTTTTGCGTTTTATGTTAACAATAATGTGATTACGGCAATCATACTGTATGATTGTAATTTTTCTTCATTTAAATATGCTAATGTTATTGGTACGAATCTAATGCAATAATAGCACTTTTTTTTATCGAAATAAAACTTTTTTAAAAAAAGCTACTTGTACTGAGAAATGAATCACTCCTATTATTTTGAATTTAATGTATTTTTAATAATTTTTATAATTCAAATCTATCGTTGACAACTTAAACCAATTCTAATGAATAATACTGGGGATCAAATCTATTGTCGACAACTTAAACAAATTCTAACAAATTATATTGGGGATCATAGTATAATTGTGCGTGATCATACTATGGTTGTAGGGATCATAACATGGTTGCGTGTGAATCATACTATGGTTGTGAGGATCATACTATGGTTGTATATGAAACATACTATGGTTGTGAGGATCATACTATGGTTGTGGAGACCATAGTATGGTTGTATTTGAATCATACTATTGTTGTAAGGATCATAATACTGTTGCAGCACAATCATATTCCCAACAATAGTATTATTCTCTTCGAATATTGTCACCACAACCATACTTGTGAGTTCTTCTGTGGAAAACATTGATGTTGTTCGCGATAGTGTAGCAAAAGAGCCGTTAACCTCGACTTGTGAATGTGATCTGTATCGCAAGAAAATAACGAACTTCTTGTGGCCAGAAATTGAGGATATAGACGTGGGCACTATGTAGGTGTAACAGGTTGGTGCCACTGCAACGCATATAAATCCGAATCCGAAAAATTTAGTGGCTGTAGTATCTTACGTCGTTGCGATTTTAATTGGCCTCCACGTTCATGATATTCTTACTTTGGCGATAATCAAAAGAAAAGGTGCGCGTCAATTAGCCAAGAACATTTCAAGAGGTAAGGATGAAATAATTCGTCACATTAACGACTTTCAACCCCCATTATGTCTCAAAATAACTAAAATTATGGACCATCGGAGAGTTATGTCACCGAAGCCTTGGCGATCATAATTGTCACAGAAACTTGTATCACATGAAAAATATAAGATAATTCTTTGAAAACACTTTGTTTTATTTACAATTAACATCGTGCGTTTCGGTTGGTCCGCCCTTATCAGGCTTTCATTCAGACTGACGATTTCCCTAGATCCGTTGAAATAAAGGGCAAACAATCGATTTGTTTTTATAATTTTAAACATTTATCTTTATTCATAAATATTCGTATAATTTATTGTTGTTGTTAGTCATGAAATGTACATTGATCATTTATACTTAAATTTCGGATTTGTATTTTGGATTTTTTGTTTCATTATTTCTTCTTGTTTTTTTTTGGTATTTATGCTTTTTTTGCCATCGTATTATATCTGAAGATAAGTGTGTTTCTTCTGTATTTTAGGTTAAATTTTCATTTCGGTTTTTCTTTCTTGTTGTTGTTATGTTTTCTGGAAAATTTCAATAATACACTAAATAGTTTTGCCTTGTTGTTGTTGTTTTTTTTGTTTAGTTTTTTTTTTTGTTTAGTTTTTTTTTCTTTGTTTGTTGTAATTTTAATGTATATATGTATGTATATGTTGTTTTGTCTCGAGTACATAAAATGAGAATAACTTAATTTGTAAATTTTACATAAATACATATTTTGTTTGTTGTATTTTAGTAATTTTTGTTGTAATTGTTTTATAATTTTGGTAGTCACTAATTTAACGTATCTGTTGTTGAAGAATTTTCCTTTATATCCGCATACAACAATTTCATTTTCTTTGTTTTTGTTTTGTTATATTTGGTATGTCTGTAATTGTTATTTATAGTAAAGAAAATAAACATAATCGAAATGTATTTATTATCATGGCGTAGTTGTTGTTATTTTTTATTAGTTTTTTTTGCTTTCTTTCGTTTGCATTTGTTAAAGTTTTCGCCTTATTTTAATTTAAGTTTGTGTGAAAAATACGTGTTGACTTCCCACATAATTTCCTTAAATAAATTTGTGTTTATATATAAGTTACGTTTTTGTTGTTAATAATAGTTTAATATAAAAGGATATTCAACAAAACGTACAAGTAAATAACGGAGAATGTATATGTATTTAAAGCTTTTTATTTTTGTATAAACTGATATAATTTTTTTTCTTTGTAAAATGCATCTGTAATATGATGACAACATGACATGAATGATATTAATATTGATATGACTTGTTTGTTAATAAATTAAATTTAAGTTTGGTTTCATTCATTGGAAAATTTTGTGAAAATAACTCTTTTAATCGAAAGGGACCCTTTTCTTGGGTGAAGGGTTAAAACATTGTGGAATAGACGTGGTAAACAAGAAAGCTTTATGTAAAAAATACCTGCTGGTTTTAAACTGGTGTTTCCGGGCATTCTAAATTAATATCATTACTTTATAAATAAAGAATCTTTTTGGCTTAAGGTCTGTGTGTTTAATGTTCAATTTTAATTTAGTTGCCCAATATTTTTTTGCAATTGCCCGGAATTTTATCTTCAGATACAACTTAAAAGATAGTATCAAAACTTTTAAACTCCTCTTTATGGGCTACACCACTTCAGGAACATGGGATGTTTTGCTTAACACTATGTGTTTTATCCTCAAAATATCTTAAAATTGCGCTTTTTAGGATTTTGGAAAACAAAATGGATGAAAAACTACTAAGGTTTCTAAAATCTGATTTAACACTTCCTAGTTATTCAAGTTGTGAGTTCTTTCGCGATTAAAAATACCGATTCTACTGTTTTATCGCAGATAAATAAATTTGTTTACTACTTTGCATTCGGCCTGGAAAATGATTTCAGTGTACGTAAGGTCATGGCTGGAAAATGGGCGCGACTGCGCCCATACAACACTAAACAGGGCACAGGACATATTTTATGAACAGCAGAAATAGTCGATGGTATAGGGTGGTCCATCCATATTGAACACTGTTAATTGAGAGTCACACCTTAACGCTAAGCGTAATGCCCCATTTAATTTGATTTTTATATGTTTCAGTGTTTGGAAAATTCAACCATGGATAGATACACAATTGAGCAGAGCGGTAAAATTATTGACGCCTTTAACAAAAATGGTCGTTCAAATCAAAACGCACTTCGAGACTATTCAAAGAAAATCATCTTCAGCGGCGAGGCACACTTTCACTTCAGTAGATTCGTAAGCAAGCAGAATTGCCGTAAATTCAACCATGGATAGGTACACAATTGAGCAGAGCGGTAAAATTGTTGACGCCTTTAACAAAAATGGGCGTTCATATTAAAATGCACTTCGAGACTATTCAAAGAAAATCATCTTCAGCGACGAGCCACACTTTCACATCAGTACATTCGTAAGCAAGCAGAATTGCCGTATTTAAGAAGATGAAAATGCACGAGTGATGGTGGAAAAGCTAATGTCTCCACAAACAGTGTCTGTTTGGTGTGGACCGTACTTCTTCGAAAATATGGTCGGCCACGCAGTTACCGTAAGTGGTGTTCCCTATCGCGAGATGACAACCAACTTCTGGTGGTCAGAAATAGAGGATATGGACCTGGACGGTATGTGGTTCCACCACGATGGTGCCACTTGTCACACAGCCAACGAAACAATCGATCTTTTGCTCGAGGAATTTAATGGCTGTGTCACCTTACATCGAGATGATGTCACGATCATTTAATTTGACCCGTTGGACTTTTTTCTTTTGGAATATTCAAAAGAAAATGTGTATGTCAATAAGTCAATTTAAGAGCTAAAGAATCAGAAAATTCGGATCATAAACGACATTGAAGCTACATTATGTTTCAGAGTCATTGAAAATATGGACCACCGGATAGAGGTATGTCACCGAAGCTGTGGAGAGTAGAGTTTGGCTAATATTTTGTTTCAAACATAATTGTCATAGACCCTTTTATCACAATGAAAAATATTATTTTTTCACAATTTTTTGAAAGCTTTAATAGCTGGACCACCCTTTGTTTCGTGAATTTCTTGATTATTGGGAAGGAAACACAACCTTATTAATAAGAGGGTGGTGACACGCCCTTTTGCTAAATGTCTCTATGGACAAAATACTCGTAGTCAACCCATCAGTAGAAAATGTTAACAGAATAAAAATTACAATACAATTATTAGACACTATTATGCTTAGTTGGACGACAGGTCGTGGTAGCGCCCATACAAATCTGAGTTAGAAATATCATATCCAACGAGCTATTAGGAGCGTGATAAGGTTTTAATCTTTAGGTTTTCATGTTTCAAATCACATTCTAGCTTACTGGGAATATATGATTTAGACAGATTAATGTTTGAGGAAAAAAGTACGAGTAAATTCTAAAATTTTATATAAAATGCAAAAAAGTCATTCATGCCATTGAAACCCTTACGTCCATAAATATAATGTTAGTGTACTGCAAATGCCACACTAATTTAATCTAATTGATTTTAAGAACCAATCCGAAAATATCCAACGTCGTATATAAGGACTTATATAAGATAAGGCCTTCTTTTTACTTCCAACATACATTTTTGAAGGCCTTTCGAAAGTCATAACTCAAGATGGTTTTATTGCTTATAAAAATAAATGCCACACCCATTATCATGTCACTTCTGTAAGAAGACCTGTATGAGGAAAAGTAAGGCAGCTTTAAAGGAACCAAAATATATGCTTTAATCACCTCAGTTTTCTGTTGTACTTTTCTGCACTTAACATTCCTGTCTCCTTTTCTAGAGAAAGCAGACAAATACGATCGGTGAGTGAGAGCAGCACGTGAGTAGCTGGTATCGGCGAAGAGTGGTGTAGTTTCACATTTAATATATGATTTTTTGTTGATTATTGGATCAGCTCAATATCAGCCTACCATGTGTACGAATCTTTAATAATCCTCGCATGGATTTCTAAGCGATGCCGTTCTCTGGATTTCTAAGTGATGCCTTCATTTGCTCGCAATAGCCTATTAACTGCTTTAGATCACATGCTCGAGCATTTTAAGTCTAAACTCGAGATTAAGAACCAGAGGATCATCCCAGTCATTTACCGACGTGTATAGCGCTACATGGCTTGTCCGTTTGTCTTCTGAAGGTGTCTTGTTCACAACAAAAATGCTTAACGTACGAAGCCAATTGAAAATTAAAAATTTATGATATCTTTCGATAGGTTGATTAATTTTGCGCCACCTTGTATTTTGCGGCCATCGGTGATGTGTTGCCCACATTTGTTTCTGAATCTTTGAGAACATTTTTTAACCCTACTTATTAGTCGTTTTTTGTACCCATTTCATTATTTTATAAATAAATCGATAAGCGGAAGCGCTTAATCTCCACTCTAACCCTGTGTTGATTTGTATTGAGTATAGAGTACAGCAAGTACGTCTTATAGCTAAGATTAGAAAATCTTAGACAAGCGACCGAAAATGGGCTAGGGCAATGATATGCCGGGGATTTGGCCTAGGTACGATTAAAAAACACTTAGGTTGATAACTCCATGTTAGTATCCCATATCAAAGGGCACTGTCAGCTGATGAACAAGCTTTCGGGACGAGGATGAAAAACACTTCATATGTTCCTTCTGACTATGTGTCTAGGATAGTTCAGGTTTTAAGTACATACTTCTTCTCGGACCACTATGATATTGAGAGTTCAAACATATTAATTTGTGTGGATTTCTAAACTGTGCAGGTTTGTTTGATAGAAATTCAGAAAAAATGGTGTTTACGAACAGCATTTCGGGCCACCTGGGCACATTGCTCTCTAACCTCAAACCTCAGTATCGGATGTACAGTGCAGTTGCAACATATCAACACAAGTCTGCGAAACAATTGGCAGCAACGTGTACCTAACGAAACCTATAGTTCCTGGAATGCTAAAACGTGATGTCTTCGAATAAGTTTCTACAATTTAAATATATCTGTACCCAGAAATATTCGAAATTATCATCCATTAGACCATACAGTTTATACAGGGTGTCTGTCGGGAAGGTATACTACTCTGTTTGTTCATAACTTTTGATTAAACAACAAAGAATGGATCTTATATTGATAAATGTTTTATTAAATGTCGACAATTATGTATGGAATACAATATCAGATAAATGCCCGCCTCTGTTAGCCTCACAAATGCGAGCCCTTTTGAGCACATTTTTCATTACATTCAGCACGGCGTCGAATTGAGGTAAATGGATTGTTTTGAACACTTTCCTGAGCAGCAGTAATGATTTCGATCTAGCAGTACGTTGTGGTCCATGCTTGTGCCTATCAGGTACAGGCCCTCTTTCTTCGAAATTATTCACTACACGATAAATAGTGCGTTTTATTAGCAGGCTGCTTCTCCCAAAAATTTCACGTAACATTTTCATCGTCACTGTAATCGCTGATTGATTTCGATGAAATGTTTAAACGATTTAAACAGGTGGCTTTATCGAATATTTTTCCATAATAAATTTGTCACGTCTCTACTTCAAGACTGTCAAATATGAATGTATCAAGACTAATGTTTACTAATATGGCGGCACAACAAAGTAGTACACCTTTCCGGCGAACACGCTGTACATAAAAAAATACATTCTCTGTAATGTGCTTAAGCCTTTAAAAAAAATAAGAAAATTGAACTATTTTCAATTGCAATAAAAAAATTTTTAAATGAACCTAAAGAATTCATTTGCAATTAAGAATATTTCATTTAAAAACTTAAAAATCTCATTTAAATTTTAGAAACGCCTCTAGAAGTTCAGAAAACACCAACTAATATTCAAATACAATAATTGAAATTTAGAAAATTCCATTTGATATTCAAAACATTCTTTTTGTAAAAAAAGACTTAATTGTAAATAAAATTGAAATTAAGAGTACTTCATTTGAAATTCAGAATACGACTATTCCATTTTCAATTCACAATATGCCGATTGATAGTGAAACTTGTTTTTTTGAAATTAAGTTACAAATATTCAGAATTAAAATTTGAATATTTTGAATAAAATATTTTGAGTTTGATTTAAGGTCCTTTACATTTTGAACGTAATTTTTAAACATCAATTGATGTCTTCTGAATTTTCATTAAAGTATTCCTAATTTTATAACAATTGTAAAAGCTGTAAACACGTAGGGGCTGCCCAACAGGAAACATTGAAACAAATTTAAATATTCTTAAAGAAATGATCCGGGCCTAAGCCATTTTCATAGCACTAAGAATACCCATAATTTCTAGCGTATATTTTACAGTGTTTCTTCATCACTTTCATTACAACGTTGAAACCCAATTTTTATTCTCAAAAATTTTTAATTTGTTTTAAAGTCAAAAGATTGACTGAACTCTGTAAACAAAGGAAAAAAGGCATTTTAAATCGGCTCGTTAAATACATATGTACGTGTAAATGTAGTGATGCATGTTTAATGATATGTAAATGTTAATGTACGACAATGGTGTTGTATAGATATTGTTTGGATGTTGTTGTTTTCTTTACAAAATGATATGATGACACACGAGTATTGTTGTTGGTCGATTGTTGCAATTTTTATTTAAAGTTTAATTTTGTGAACAACAATCTGCCAATATAAGTATCCAACCGTTCGTATGCTGTCTGTTGTACCGTCCATACGTTTGTCCATCGTAGGTCTTTGTCATTCAGTCGGCCTTTTATGTTTGTATATGCATTAATATTCGACACATACATACGTAATATAAGTAAAATAAGTACCTGCACTTGTATGTGTGTGAGTACAAGTCGAGGTGGTCTCCTTCATATTATATCTGTGGTTAATTATCAATGCGGGAGTGTAAATTATTTTGCTCCTTTTTCATGTTCATTTTATATTTCGTTTGAATTCGGAGTTTTTTCATTTGTTTTTTTCATTTGTTTGCTTTATTTAGTATGTCTGTATGTGTGAATGTTTTGTTTTTAAATGTATACAAAATGTAATATATTCTTGTTGTTTTACATATGTATGCATGTGTATGTACGAATACAATGTTATAATTATATAATGTTATGTTTAAACATATTCACATTCACATACACGTTCGGCGATGAAGATAATAATGATCGTCGTCATGTTCCTTAGCTTCGCCATCATCACAATCATCGTCATCATTATCGGAGAATAACACAGTGAAATTACAACATTTATGATATGTTTTGCGTATTGCTATGACACTTAATATGTTGATTTTGTTTCTTGTTTTTATTTTAAATTTTCTGCTTGTTGTTCTTTAGTGAGCTTCTTCTGCTCACTTTTTCGTAATTATGCTTTTTTGTTTGTCTGTGTTTTATTTTTGTATTTCTTCGTTTTTTTATCTTGGTTTTATATGTAATTATGAATTGTTTATCCCAATAGTGGGCTTGTTTTGAAGCGAAAGGATGGTAGATTAATGGAGAGATGAAAGGAACGATATTCGCACGGCGTAGTGAAGTGTTTTCATGGGTGTGCGGGATGTTTTATAAAGAAGAGAAAGATTTCGGATAATTTGTTAATTGAATATATGCAAAATCGATTTAAATAACATGTTAATAGTCAGGTAAGTGGCTGTTTGTGCTTTCCAGGGGGGGCATTTAAAATATCTGTGCTAAAGAAGAAAACGACTTAAAACAAAAATCACATTAACACGGTTTCGCCAAGTCTACCTCATGCTAGCCGGTAGTTCCAAAATTGAAATTCCATTCTAATTTACAAATATAACTGAAGTTTATCAGAAAGTGTGAATATGAGGGTTTATCTTGTATTACAGTGATAGCCCCAATAGATAATTATCTGTCTTTATAATAATTCAGTGAATCAATTCAAAAAAGTTTCTATAAAAAAACTTAAGTTGATGTTGTAAAACTTAACATGATCAAATATCAAATGTGGCTTGTACAATGATAGGAACTCAATTATTTTTTGTCTGCATGCTTTCCGAAGACATAAACGGATAAGGTTCAACTTTACCAGAATTGGAACAGGTCAATTACTGGGCAAAATCGCCTTTAAATTATATCTTCTGGAGCAGCAGCGTCTAAACTGGAAAAGTGCTTTTGTATTATATCAGTTCATGCACCGATATGATCCATTTAATAGAGTTTATTCGTTATGAAATATGCAAGATTTAGATGTTTCTTACCGTTGCCTAACCGCTGCTCAAAGTTCCGTCCAAATCGGCTAATATTTGCGACCTTTATTTTAATTACATTATAGATGAACTGACGACAAGACAATGCTTAAGGTTTTGCGTATTATTAATTAAGTATCGCATTAAAAGTATTGAATGTAATATTACTCTATACTTCAATACACAATAAACATAAGGGTAGCTCAATTTAGCAATCGATATTGCGAAAATAAATGTTCAGAAAAAGTAAAAAAATAAATTTGGGGGCCTCAAAAATGATTTTTTTTTTGATATGTCGTAGTGGAACTTTTTTTCTCATTCCTAAAGCTATCGAAAATTGATGGCACAATATCAAAAAAATTTTTGTCCTTAGAAATCGGCCAACATCGCTCCAAGAAACAAATGCTGTTTTTATATTAAATACCGACTGTGGTACTCCGTGGCGAATGAGCAATATGTATGACTGGCACATAAAGTATACGTCTCTGTGTCCGGTAAAAGAAAATTAAATACAATGGGCGTTTTATAAGGAACGCCGTTAACAGGGCATTCCAGAAGGTCATTTTTATACACGAAAAAATTATCATGCAGGCCGTTTTTCTTGAACTTTCACACTTTTAATAACAACCAGTAAGGACATATTTAAGTCCAGCAAGGCCAACTACATGCTAACCTCATAAGTATATGATCTCGAACTCCAAAGTTATATCTTCGAACTGTTCGTTTTCTCTATCTATGCGAGATCTATAGCCTATTCAGCACAAAACGGTCTGCATTAAAATCTAGTGCGAATATCGCATTTCAAGTATTAAGTGTGATAGTAAGAGATATTTAATAATCAATATTCGCTCGTCGCTGCAAGAGAGTAGACTTTCGATAAATAATGGTACTTCTTGGCGAATGAGTAATATTTATTGCTGTCACATATATTATACGCCCCTGTGTCCGGTAAAAGAAACACAAGAAAGGATTTAAAATGCAGGGGGCGTTCCAAAAGTCCTTTTTGTAATGTAAAAGGATCCTGCAAGCCGTTTCTCGCAAAATACCCGCTAGAAGGCCATTATTGAGAAAGCCTTGAACTTTCAAACAAGGCACATTCTAAGTAGGGCGAGGCCAACAACATGTTATCCTCACCAGACGTTTAAGACTACATTGTGTTAGTGATATAACCTATAACTCCAAAGTATTATCTTCGAATTATTGACTTCCTCTATGTATGCGAGATCTATTGCCTATTCACCACAATACGGTTAGCATTAAAATCTAGTGGAATTTTCCGCTCTATTATATTATAATTTCCGTCGCTCTAAAGAGAAAGCCATAGGGCTCATTGATCAGTTTATACTAATTGAAGTTTCTGCTCAGATGAGAAGGGACCATGAAGATCTGGCGATAAACCGTCTTCTCCTTTGATGAAATTTCCGGGAAATGTGCTTCAAGACCAACATTTACGCTGTTGCTAGAAACTATCCTTGGGACTTTATTTGCGTTAATGTTGTTCACACTTGTTTCGCAATTGCGATAATCTAGAGGCTCTCTCTTGTAACTGTGGACCTCTCTCTAGATTTAAAAGGTCACACCAGTGAACAATCCTACGACGCCGTTTCTTTGTACCGGATTTACTTGAAGCAAAGACTTTTTGGCCAGACGCAGTCACCGCAATGAAATGCTTTTTTTGTTTGTCCATGTAATGGGCCATTAGGTTATATTTTCCCTATTTGGTTATATGTTTGCCCTGCTATAAGTACGAGTTACTCTTGAATCAACATATTAATTCAGATTAGAAACATGCATGAACACACTCTGGTTTACAATACATTCATTTAGTCATTGTACCAGTACCACTGTCCCGAATAGTGTAAACAATGAAATGAAACGAGACGAGATTGCTTGCTCTTCGAATGAATGTTGTATGGTTCTCTGCTCTCTTAACTACTCTATTCGTCTCAATTCTGTTAAGAGAACACAATATTGTTCTCAATAAATATTCGAGACTGTAAAAGGCATTTGAATACATAAGAAGTCTTTGAATGGTATACGGTAAATTATGAACGGTTGTGGGTATCATTAGCTTTCAGTCATTTAAGAAATCAACAAGGGTGAGCAAGGTGTAAACAAAAAAATATATATCTAAATATATTCTTCTTAAATAAGTTTAACTGAGAAAAAAAAATGGAAATTGATGAAGTAAATAATTATTAAGAAGAAATAATTAATATTTAAAAATATTTTAGCTTTCAAATCAATTTTTTTTTGTAAGTAAATAATAATAAATATAGTCTGAACATTTGTTTTATACTAAATCTGTAACATTTGTTTTATTTGCAATAACTTAAATTTGATGAAACTATTTTTATACGATGATAACTAACTTGCAGTTTAATTTAACTCCAATTCTTCACACGAAGAGCATGAAATTCATTTAGTTGTCGCCCTATTCTACAATCCAGAGAAATCAAAGCAAAAACATCATTTGCTACGCTCATCATATGTCTCAAATCTCAAATAGTCTTATTAATACATCTCAGTATTCGAGTAGTTGTGGTTGTCTCTAAAGACCTTTTACCCGATCAACTTACAACTCGTTCATACCCGAACTCTGTCGTCTCGGTACCATTCTGTTTCATTCCCGATGCTACTTGCTAAGAGGAATGGTTGTGTGTACGATACTCTTATCGCTAGAATGAGCACATTTACGCTTTTGTAAACAAAAGAATGTGTTCGGGTGTGTGAAAACGATGTTCATGCAGGGTTTTAATTCAGATCGTATTCACGTAAAGACAAGTCCAGAAGAATCTACATATTAACATACATACATTCAAGTATCTACATATACGAGTACGCATATAAAACATTAACGCAATATTGCGAAGAAAGTTTAAGACCGCTAAAGCAATACATTAGGCATATTTGGTCCCTTCAGTAAGCCGATTTTTAAATTTTACCACACAAAAATTCAGAAAGTATCTGTTTACAGATCTCGTACAACTTACTATGAAGATCGAATATTTAATCTACCTCTGCCCGATTTCCAATTGAAATTAAAAAAAATAATTAAAAAAACCCAAATTAAAATTCAGAACAAAAAACTTAAAATAGAGAAACCTTAATTGAAATTGAGAAACGCAAATTTAAATTGAGAAAACACATCTTGAAATTAAAAAAAGTAAATTGAAAATAAATATTGAAATTGATAAACGTAAATTGACATTAAGAAAGGACCTTAAATCGGGCTGATTCTTTGTTTGGGAGCCATTCTTAAACATAGTCCGATATGGTCCCGTTTCGATAGACCTAAGAATTCGTCACACACGCGAAGACGTACCATTAGAAATCTTAGCACGGCTTAAGACACTGCATGACTTCTTGAATTAGAACGACGGGGTCTCAATAGGGATGGAAAACATTGTTACATATTGGTGCTTACATCAAATCATGCGACATTTCCGAACGATCGAATTTTATTGTGGCTTCTAGTGCGGCAGAAACTCCAAAAAATAAGGAGTCTTTGTGGGCTATTCTATAACATGGGTCGCTAAGTTCCAATTTTACCAAAGTCATATATTTGTCACTCGTTAGCCTCATGTACAGTTTTGTCACAATCGTGTAAAATACGTGGCTTCTGAAACCGAGGAAAATCTTAACATCATATTAAAAAAGGGACCAATAACGAACAATTTCAAAAGAGTTTGTACTAAGTTTCGCTCAAAACCTGTACATAATGGCGTCTTGCCCTTTGATTACAACGATATATAGACGGACGGACATTAATCAATAGAATCACGTAGGGTCTACCTCCACTCCTATAAGGCGTAACAAACATAAGCAGTAAGTCATAATACCCTCCACCACAGTGTGGTGTAGAATTAGTCCTTTTTGACATGTTCGCTAGTCCGTCTAACAGCCTTTCAATCTTTTTATTTAATCAAGGTTTTGGTTGCTGATATCAACCGATTACTATGAACATTTTCACCTTATTTTGTTGTCACCTTATTAAAGTTACATTTGAAATTGGAAGAAATGGGTACATCTGATGTTGACCCAGCAACACGTAGTTCTCGTATGGAGGATGGAAATTTTATGAATCTTCTAACATCAATATAAAAACACGATATAAAGAAAAAAAGTTCCCTTTGTTATCATAGTAGCTTGCGCCATGTATTCGTAACTATAAAATTAAAAAACAATGTACCGTGAAAAAACGTAACCCTTTAAATATGGATAAGAATAAATTTTCTTTTGGAACAATCTGTGATTTAATGAGTTCCTATAAATACCATTAAGGTTTATAGCCAGATGAAAAACATTTATAAATTTTAACCATTGACTACCTCAAATCGTGCAGTTTAAAAAGATTTTGACATATATTGGACCCAAGTTCGGGATCAGCAGACAATATTGATATAAAACCCAAAGAAATTAAATTTAATACTCCAACCACCCCTAGCGGTATGCAAGTTTTCTTAACATAAAAACTAAAAAAACAGCGCACTTCCCTTATCGCTTTGTTAAAAAATATATGCCACTGTTTAAAAAAAGTAAACTTTAAAAAATTAATTAAATTAAACAGCACAGTGGAACACTTATGGTACCCTGGGGCGAATGTGAAATATTTAGTACATGCATATTAAGTATACGTCCTGGTGTCCAGTGAGTGCGACGCTAACAAGAATTTATAAACATCTTGCACACACCTCATTCATGAAAACACTTCCATTCTGCTTTGAGAACATGAAATACCAAAGAAAAATAATACATAACATTGAATAGAAAGTAATGTAGATAGAAATGATAGTAAATAGTCAATAATTGCCAGATTTTTCATAAATATTTTGTTAGAGTTTTCTTTCTTACTTGGTTGGTTTTTTACATATTTGTTTTTTTTCTGTTTGTAAAAAACATTTATAAATTAATGTTTATATCTCTTAAAAATTAAATATTTCCTTTTGTTACGTTTTACAATGTTTGTTTAATGGTTCATTCTCTCTTCTTGTTCTCTGTTGTTTATTTAATGTTTACAGTATAAATATTTATAAATGTAAATGTCTAAATTGTAAATGTATAAATTAATTCAATATTTTTTTTGTTTTATTCAATATTTTCCTTTTTGTTTGTTTGTTTGTTCATCTTTTTGTTTGTTATCGTAATTGTTTTTTTGTTGTTGTTTTTGTTTGTTATTTAAATATATTTTAGTTAATAATAGACAGCGTAGCATAGGAAGACGTCAATACCTGCATAAGACATTTTAGCCATTTATATAAATATTTTATATATTATTTATATTTGGTATGTGTATGTGTATGTTTGTTTTGTTTTTTTATTTTGAATTTATTTCATATCTCTGTTGTTGTTATATTGTTATAAAGGAAATAAATATTTGAAAACCATAACTAAAGTTTGTTGTTGGTATGAAAAATTGTTAGTTTTGCAATGTTTTGATATTTGTGTATTTATTTTTATACGGCTTTTTTTAATTTTTATTGTATAGAAAATCATTTATATCAACCAAAGATTAATTTCGATTCTTATCTATAACTGTAGGTGTTTTTAGAATTTTTTATTTTTCAAACGTTTGTCCTTTTCGGTTTTCTTTATTTTGTTTTCTGGTAAGTTTATGTTTGTTTTTTTTTTTCGTTTTGTTTGTTCTATAAATGTTCAATTTCAAACAACCATTTTACGTTTTGAATAGTTTTGTTTTTATTTTTTTTCTTTTGTTAAAAATTTAATTTAATGCTATTTTTCTTTATTTTGTTCTGTTGTATTTTTTTATATAATTTTGTGTTAGGAAAATAGGTTTTTTTATAATTTTTTTTTTATATTTTTAAGGTTTTTTTTGCAGGCTCAAATGTTAAAACTACTTCTTAAGTTTAGGGTTTATCTTTAAGATTTAGTTTTGGTTTATAGATTCTCTTGAGAGTTTTTTGTGTTGTATTTTATAATGTGACATACACAGATTTACGAGTACTTACAAAGCCATACATCGATAGTGTCAAAAGATGGCCCGTTCTTGATTTATTGGGTCTTGTTTGTGGTTTTGAGGCTTTTTTATCCTAAACCATTTATGTATTGATGTACGTACATTTGATGTAAGTCCTTTATTTTATT
This sequence comes from Hydrotaea diabolus, assembly GCA_963513945.1. NCBI lineage: Eukaryota > Metazoa > Arthropoda > Insecta > Diptera > Muscidae > Hydrotaea > Hydrotaea diabolus. The sequence continues at coordinate 194,790,421 of OY740716.1, read as the reverse complement.
TAAATTTTTATTTATTTATAGACACATAAAGCATTTAGAAATATATGTATGTTTGTATCATCTTAATTGTTAAGTGTGTGTGTGTGTTTTTTGTATATAATTATAAATCTCATTTCTTTATCCATTAACTTCTGCCTTAGACTTTCCTTTACACTGTGCTGATTCTTTTGACACTGACTTGAAATCAATTGTGACTAACTATACCTATTTTCGAACGATTTCAATTTTCTGTTATTTTTATATACAACATTCGGTAAATATAAACTGAAAATGTTGAAGATGATAAATCAAATATAAATACAAAATACACTGACGCCCCAGGAGGAGCTCGGTGTTTGGGCTTTGTTGTGATGGGTTAGTAGCGATTAGGAGATTAACAAGATGACGGGGTTTCTTTTTGGACCTTTTCTTAATTTTTTTTTTTGGTATCATTAGGAAAACATTTTAATGCACTTGAATGACTTTGCCATTTTGTTAAAAACTTGTCTTCTATTTAAATAATGATTGAAGTGGTCTCGAGCCAGTTAATCCCTGCTAAATGTGACTTTAAATAGTCTTTTAATAGCCATCCAACTACTCGATCAGTTATTGATTTTAAGTGTAAAATCCTTATATATAAAAATGTATCATTCCGGGTTGAAGCCCCATAAACTCAAGAATCACTTAACACCAAACTTAAACAATATTAAAGTTAAGTCTGCCGACAAAGTTCCATTAAGTACAGGTTCTTTCATCATGATAACTAAGGTTTTCGTATTCATAGTACGATTTGAATTAGACTGGCAGAAAACTCACTCAGTGACAGGGGGCTCGATTGTCCTTATTGTCTATGTCTACTTCTCCAATCACACCTTACCGACTGAACGACAATTTGATACACAGATATACAAAACTGCAGGTTAAAAAATGTTTTCACTGTTGCCGAAAAGGCGTAGCTAGAGTGGCGTTTCAAGCTTAATAGCAAAAGTTGCTGTATACCGTACTGACTACGAAATTAATTAATATAAAATTGGATATTTGATATTAAAATACTATGAAATACACCAAAACGTCAAATTTTTTTCTGCATTTCGTATGATATTTCTCGATTTCAGACTAACTCAATTTGAACCATGGAAAGATACAATGGTCAGAATAGTGGCAAGAAATGGCAACAGTGGATGATTAATTTTCGAAGAAAATCATCTTCAATGATGAGGCATATTTTCACCTCAGTTAATTCGTCAATAAGCAGAATTGCCGCATTTGGGCGAATGATAAGCCAAGAGTGATTGTCGAAAAAACAATGCACCCATAAAGAGTTACTGTGTGGTGCGGTTTATGGGCTGGCGACATCATCGGGATGTATTTTTTTCCAAAATGAGCACGGTCAGCCAGTTACTGTGAATGATGTTTGCTATCGTGAGATAATAACGAATTTTTATAGGCCGAATTAAAAGATATGTATGTGGACGATATGTGGTTTCAACAGGACGTTGCCACTTGCCACGCAGCTTACGAAACAATGACTCTTTTGCGCGACAAATTCAATGACCGTGTTATCTCACGTCGTGGCGATGTTAATTTGCCGCCCAGATCACGTGATTTGATACCGTCGGACTCTTTCTTTGGGGTTATTTGAAAGAAAAGTTGTACGTCGATAAGCCAGCAACATTTCAAGAGCTAAATGATGAGATAATTCGGCACATTACGGCATAGAACCTCAACTATGGCTCAGCGTCGTCGAAAATTTGGACTATCGGTAGGGGGTGTGCCGCCAAGGTCGCGGCGGCCATTTGGGCGATATTTTGTTTCACACATAATTGAACCATACAAATATTATCATAATAAAGATAAATGACAATAACTACCTAAATAATTTATGTTTTAATCAAAATCAACATCGGCCCTTAAAATTTAACCACCCATTATAAAAAGTTAAGACGTGTGCCACCTTCAGTTCAACATACCCGAGTCCAGCTACTAAGCCATACTTGCTTCTCTATCCTTATAATCGCGTCAGCTAACCCATTCAATAATTATAGCCCACAACTACGAAAAAAAACAATTTTTTTACAACGTTACGACTAAGTTTCAATACAAATGAAAACAAGTAAAAAAGGGGTGGGATAGGTATGAATGCATGTACGTTTTGCAAAACTTAGACATGTTAAACTAATCTGATTTTATCTTTTTGTTTCTTCTTTAGTTCTTCTTCAACTTAAATTGTATAAAAAATACATATTCGTTAACCTAACTGAGAATTTTAATGTACACTTTCGAATTTATTTTACACAATTGTTTTTGCCATCTTTTTTGTATCGGTTTTTGTTTTACATCCTACACTTATGTACGTACTAAACTTAAACGATTTCTTAGTCCTACTTATTTCGTAGTTATTCAAAACTTTTGGAACTCAAGCGTACCCTCGTCATATCCATATATAAAAAGATCAAATCATACATACAAATTTCTGTGTGTTGTCCCTCTGTTTTGTGGTGGTAGCTGTAATAGTATTATTGGGTGGTTCAAACAATTTCGCCTGGAACGTTTTAGGTATATTTGTTTTAGGTTAAGGTTTAGGTTTTTATCGGATTTTCATCTTTTGTTTGTTTTTCTGGGTAATAATGTTTTAAACACTGATTGTTTTAATAAGCTTCTTTGGTTTTGGTTTTCTAGAAAACATTTCATTATTTCGTTTTGTTTTTTTTTATTTTTTTTTAACATTTTTTTTGGTTCAAAAATTGTCGAAACTCAAAAGAAAAATCTATAATGAAAATATTTTGTTTAAATAGAGTTGTTTTGATAGACTACCTTTAAAGTAACTGCTTATGCAGCTGATTTAAATCTCCATTAGTTGTTGGAATAGTTGTATTATAACTTATGTTTGGTTTTTTAATTTTCGTAAAAAAATCATTACCTTCATCATCATTGTAATCATAATCATCTACCAGGAAACTTAAGTGTACCTATGTTTCCGCAACAATTTTGAAAATATATAAATATGTATGTCATCTATATGTACAACTAAATTACACAACTTTAAGATTTTTTTATTTGTTTGTGATTAGTTTTGCTAAGATTTTCCCTCAGTTTTTTTTTGGTTTTCTAAGATTTGTTGAAAATTTATGTTAATGGTTGTGGTTGGCGCTTTTGATTCTGTCAAAAGCAATTTATGGCAAGAAAAGTCGTTTAAATTATCCAAGTTTCATAATACTTCGGATTCAAAAAAATTGTCTAAGAGTTTTAAGTCAATATTGAATTTTTCGCACATAGAGTATAACATTCTGTTTGTAGGTTGGCAAATATTAGAGTTATTGCCCGTTCAAAAATTTTATATAATTTAAACGAATTTAGCTAACAATTCCTTTAAATTATCCAAATTTCACAATATTTTTCATTCAAAAGATTTTTTTAAGAGTTTTAAGTCAATATTGACTTTCATAAAGAAAATAGCATTCTACTTGTTGACCGACAAAAAAAAAGACTATAGTCGTTGAAAAATTCTAACAGCTCGCATAGAAAACACGATATTGAATTATCTCTGTACTTAAGAGTGGATTGCTTCGCTTGTAATACTTTTGATCTGGTGCTGGACTTCATTAATTGAACAGGATCTCACATAGTAGTGATCTGTTTCTTTTCCTGTGGACGGTGTCTAGTGGGGCAAATTTATTTAAAAGTGAAGTGTGATAACAGAATCTTGAGCTCTTTTTCTAAGAAAAGGTTCAGAAAAAAATGTTCCCGCACGGAGCGATAAAGTTAGGATCATGAAATACAAAACGAAAAATGCATTTAAAATATATATATATTAAAATGCCATATAGCTTTCAGTCCAGTTCATCAACTATAAAGTGAGAGACGATCATCTATTTGATTTTAAGCAAAGTCGAAAAAGCTGAAAAAATTACATTCACGCAGGTTTTATTTTCTGGACTACTGCCATATGACATATTTACCATTTATTGAAAAATCTAAAAGGTGGTTCAAAAATAAAGCCTCCTTAGACTCAGAGAAAATATCTACTGAAAATCAGAGCAGACCGAAAAAAATCCAATGGAGAATAAGTCTTTCCGCTCAGATGTAGAAATACTACTTTTAATGATGACTATTTAGTTCAACATAGACTAAGCTGAAATTTTTAAATTTATTATGATATACACATACAATAATTCGGAAGAACCAAATAAACATAGATAAAATATGAGTTTGTGCAAGTGACGACTGTATCAAGCAATAACTTTGTAGACTATTGTTCATAAGTGGTGATGACAGCAAATTGTTCATCTCTAAGAAGTAAAAGGTAAATTATTAATCTAATTGAAATAAAAGACATATTGCCGGAGAAGTAGTTTAATTTATTTTCCCCAAGCGTGTCCGACAATGTGAAGTCACAAATACCCCCAAAATATACCAAAAATGTGAGCTCAACGTTACCAAACATACCTCAAAAATAAAACTTTGGGAGAAACATATTGTAAGAAGAAACTAAATTTCTAACCCCAGGAACATTGTTATGAAAATGGTACATAATGTTTAAAATTGCTTCGATCTTAAAATAACATTTTCATAAACTATATATGAATTGATTGCAAACTTTAGTTTAAAATATATAATTAGCTTTCAACTTGTCCAGCTGTATTTGGTGATCATAGATTTTCACAAGACTTCTTTAATGTTGTCACGATTAATTTATAAAGGAAAAAATATTTGCAAAAAAATGAAATGTAATGCCAGCAATCTAATAGGCTGAGTAAGAAAACCAGTCATTTTAAGAAACTTTAACAATCCAGGAAAACTAGGAAGGATCAGGAGTTAGGAAGTCACCTCTATCACGTACGGACTTTAATTGTGTCCACACTTTCATTTGGTTTTTGGGATTGAAACTGAATAGTAAATGCAACCGCAAACATATGGTTGGCCAAACTTTTCGATTATGGCAACGAATTTCTTTTTTATATGTGTAGGCAAAGAAAAGACTCAAAAAAGCAGAATCTTAGCTCAACTTTAACACCATACAGATCCCGGCTGATGCATACAATTTCTAACATATTCAGCATTTTGAATATGATGCATACAATTTTGTTAGCTGGATTGTAGATACTGCAATTTGGTTATTTCATTAAACTGAGCTTTTACTTAGCTTAGGCTTCAGTTAAGTATAGTTATTTACACACATGTAAAAATATCGTCTAGTTCCGCCAGGCCGAACCGTACACCCCCCACAGTTCCTACACCACCCACAAATTGTCCGTTTTTTGGACCCTTTCGGCCTATGCATCGGTCCATAATCTCAGCCATATTTTCAAAATTTCTACGCATTTGTATTCTAAGCATCTGCTTCCTATTTGTGTACCCATTTACCCATTGCGGGACATTTTTAAGGTCACAAGAGCCAACTAAGGTCTTTTTTGAGGTATTTAGTTCATCCCAATTAACACTACCTGTTTTAACCATTGCCCGTTTACAACAAAACTATGATTTCTCAAGCAAATACTACAAAAGTTGTACTTTTTACCGCGTTGCGTTAAGCCCCTTAAAAGGAAACTTTTTCCCTCTGGGCATATATGTCTATTTTCAGTCTAAAACAGATTACGACCGTAAGCCATAATCATGCAAAATGACAGGGTCCATGGTTGCTTGGTTAAACGGTTCTCATCGAAGTTCTCGTTGCCAAAGACTACTGAAGAAAAACCTTGGCGGTTATAGTTTGACTGGCAAACCCTAACTAATACATTTCACCAATTTTTTACCTTGATTCTGAAAATGGAACAACAAAGTTCTAGAACCAGAATAAACTGTTAAATGATAAAAGACTGAATAAATGTAAACAAAAACTAAAAGCTATTAATAATATATATAATTTGCGGGTCATACATACATTGCAAACTTAAATTCATTTCTATGATACTGCCTTAAATTCAAGGTCATGCATGTTTAAAATTCATTAATTGTTTCTGCACAAAATTTGAACCACATTAATATTCTCCACTCCATTTGCAACTTTTTAAAGTTTTGATCTGCTTTGCTATAAAGTACGAGTTTATAATTATATTTTTGGGAAAATCTTCGACGATTTAGTCATGTCTGGCTAAAACGCATGGTTTTGAAAATGGACCAGCTTGATAGCGAACCGGAATGTCTACCCTTATTAGGACTGAGTACACCGCTGAAAAAATCTCCGTATTATCATCATTTTCAACTTCTATAGAAATGACATTTTCACATCATTTAGTTTGCAACCGCAAATAACGGGTAATTAATCTAAATGTATTTTTTTAATTGGATTTTGTTCACAGATTTCGAGTGATTTCGGTTAAACTTAGTTTTCTTTTCTTTGCAGTATTTTTTACCATTTTATCATGGGATAGACCACAACAAAGTCTCCAAATTGTGCAACAGTTTTATGGAAATGAAAATGAGAAGATTAACTGTTTTCGACCAACATTTTATTCAGTGATCAGAGCCATTTCAGGCTCAACGGCAACGCCAAAAAAACAAAATTGCCGCATTTGGGCAGTTTCAGAGAAAACCACGGCTTGGTGTGGGTAATGGGCTGGTGTTAACATCGGTCTATATTTTTTCAAAAATGATGATGGCAGGAACGTAACCATGAATGGTGCTCGCCATGATATTGGACTTTTTGCCACCTAGAATTGAAGACGCAATCTTGACGACATTTGGTTTCAACAGGATGGTGTCACTTGCTATACAACTGCTCAAACAATGTATCTTTTGAGAGGTCATTTGGAAGAGCAGCTAATTTTACGTTTTGGACCGGTGAGTTGGCCGCCTAGATCGAGTGATATCACACATTTAGGACGTTTTTTCTTTGATACTACGTAAAGTCTAAAGGCTATACTGCCAAACCAGCAACGATTCAGGTTTTGGAAGCCAACATTAAGTCACCAAAAAGGACCCTCAAAACAGACACCCTGAGGCGTAGTTGCGGCCAACATTTGAAGAAAATTATATTCAAAAAACAAATGGCATAAAATGTGCATTCAAATAAACAATAGAGATTCCCCACTTGATTTGAAATGTTGTATTTTTTTGATATTGGAAAAAATACCTCTAGATTGATCAACCGATGTATGTATACGTATATAATGTAGTCATTGGACCGGAAAAAGTAATACAGCCGCTTTATATAGAACTTATGTATACCATATTTGATGAACTGTAGCTACTATGGCATTGACATTTGCTATAAAGTGGACTAATTCACAAATTTAAAAGGGCTGTATTAGAGCATGGTAAGCTAAAAGTTCGTGGTATAGTAGTCCTTAAGTGCCTCCTTGAATGACGATTAGTAGGTGTTCCGAATTAAATATTTCAAAATCCTTTATAGTATTTTATATTGACACCGGCCTACTTTAATGTGTCCACTTGTTAACATGTCAAATGTCTTCGAAATATAATGTGTTAACCAAATAGTTTGCCATGCTATACCTAACGTAGTTTCGACTCAGAGCTCACAAACAAGTCATTTTTTTAGTTGAACATAGTTCTTTAAAAATTCTATAGATAACCGCCAGAAACTCTTTCAAACAAGCAGAATGTTATTTAATACACTATTCTCGAAAAAAAAAAATCTTTTCTTTGCAAGATAGGAAAACTTCTTAGAAAGTCTGCCTTTACAAAAATTGTTTTTATTTTATAAAATTATTTTTCGGCTTGAGGTCATTTATTTAAACTCGTTGTTCTATGTGTTGTTTAACTCACTAATATCAGTTGACAGCGATAATCAGACGGACGACATTGTTTTGTTAATTGACAACCCCTGAAGATGATTGACGAAGTCAATCGAAATATTGGGATAAATAAAAGTTAAACAACACATAGAACAACGAGTTTAAATAATGACCTCAAGCCGAAAAATAATTTTATAAAATAACAACAACAAAGGTCAACTATTCACTTACAACAAAAATTGTTTTTATCAACGGAAACTGTAAAATATACATGGAAAAATCACTTCTACAGAAAATATTTTCAATATTGACTTAAGCCCCAGGAGTTTTTTTTTTCAACACCGAAAAAATCTAATTTTCATAAAAATCACAAAATCTTATTTTTATTTGCAACCAAAGAATTACTTTCATGCTCGCTTTAAAATTCTAATGAAATTTTCCTAATGTGTTTCAAGAAAGTTCTTCGTATTACAATTTCAAAATATTTTTTTTAAGAAATCCTTTTTCTGTTTGCTTTTTTTTAACAAAACCAAATTCTTTACAATTTTTTTTTGTCGAGGTACATTTTGGCTTAACATTATTAGATCACCTATGAACACACAATGTTGCTTAAATTCAAATTCAAAGAATTTCAAACAAATATTAAATTTTTACTACATAATTTCCCTAAATATAGACTACATCATTGTTTTGCTGAAACACAAACAAATCATAAATTGCGAATTCTTCAAAGCAACATTGTGTCTTCATACCATAAGTTCTGCGTCGTCTTCAATTTCTTCAATCGCATATGTTTATTAATTTCATATTTGCAATTTTATTTCTTATTCCTCCAAGCCTCTGTCTTAATTACACTTAATTCGAATGTAAAAAAAAGCAAAAAAATATTTTTTATCCTTTACTTACAGAGTACATACACGTTTGGGTTGGGTTGCATCTGTGAATTGTTACTGGTATGTTTTTCTGGTTTGTTCTTATTTAACTTGTGTGCTCGGTGGTCATATATCGATCGGAGAGTGATTATTAAACCCACCGTCCTTCTCTCTGTCTGTCTTTGGGGTTGGTTCCGGTTAGGTCGGTCCGTCCGTCTGTCCATTCATTCGTCTTTACGAAAATATTGTACATACAAATTAAATTATTGGCCTGTGTGTGTGTTTGGGATTTATTCATTTTAACAATTGGGCCTTAATGTCGTAATGTCCGCCAGAGCATGAAGATGACCACGCACAGCTGCATCCACTGACTGCCGGCTATCTGCTGTAAATGGCTTCTGCTGTGCAGTGACGTCGCCGACGAGGGCGATTCCCCATTGCCCAAGGCTGCCGCGCCTATACTTTGTGTTGTTGTGGAGATGGTTGTTGTTTCGATACGTCCAACTTCGACTGGAAATAAAACGGAAACGGAAATTAAATAAAGCGTTAATGCACATACTCAGATTCGAAATTCATTGTAATATAATTAGCAAATGATTTCTGGTTGTGTGTTTTATTTGCAAATAAACGAGTTAAAGGAAAAGACATGATTTATTATTCAACTGTATGAGTGAGAGGTTGAGACATTCGTATTCCATGTAACAGATTTCACACACGCTAAAAAAAGTATGGTTGTGGTGACAATATTCGAAGAGGATAATACTATTGTTGGGTATATGGTTGCGGTACAACAATATTATGATCCTCACAACAATAGTATGCTTCAAATACAATCATACTATGATCCTCACAACAATAGTATGATTCACACATAACCATACTATGATCCCAACAAGCATAGTATGATTCACACTTAACCATACTATAATCTCCACAACCATAGTATGATCCTCACAACCATAGTATGTTTCATATACAACCATAGTATGATCCTCACAACCATAGTATGATTCACACGCAACCATGTTATGATCCCTACAACCATAGTATGATCACGCACTATTATACTATGGTCCCCAATATAATTTATTAGAGTTTGTCGACAATAGATTTGATCCTCAATATTATTTATTAGAATTGGTTTAAGTTGTCAACAATAGATTTGAATTATGAAAATTATACAAAAATAAAATTAAATTCAAAAAAATACGAGTGATTTATTTCACAGTAGAAAAAATAAGTTGAAATAATCGTAAGCGTTTTTATTAAAAATACTTCAGTTAAATAAAGACAAAGCAGCTTGTTTAAAAAAATTTAATTTCGATAAAAAAAAGTAATATTATTGCATTAGATCCGTACCAATAACATTTGTTCTTAAAAGCATATTTAAATGAAGAAAAATTACAATCATACAACACAATACTTTTGTCGCACCAACCATAATTATATTGTTGCTATAACCATATTTTCATTTTTAAATTTGGCAATAATACCATTGTTACATTTCAACAATATTAATATTGCAGCAATTATACTATTGTCAAAAATAAAATCAGTGAACAATGCTGGTTGCGACGAACATACTTTTATTGCGGAGAACATATTATTATTGCCGTGACCATGTAGTAAGCATGTTTTTTCTCTGCACACATAGAATACTACATACTCAGAATACCCCAAGCACCTTTCGAAAATTTGTTCAATATAGCTGTGAGCTAAATAAGATAAAGAATCTATTATAATTGAACGGGACCTTTTTCTACAAATTAAGAGATGCTTTTCACGCATACACAAATATAGCTGGAATTAGTGAGCTGAATACGATAAAGCAACAGTAAAAACTGACCAGGACCTGTTCTTCGAAAAGTTGGAAATCTGTTGGCATTTTTGAGGTGGAAAAACGGCCGCTAAAACTGTTAATGTGCGTTGATAGTAAATACCATCTTTACATCAAAAAAAAATCAAATTCAAAATATGTTAGTAAATCATGACTTGAGCCGTTTTTATTCTGATTCGAGACCTTATGTTGGTTCTTTTTTAGACTCAACTAAAATAATTGATGAAATGTAATGGCTATGGTTGCCAGGCAGACTGTACAGCTGTTTCTAAGCCCACCAAGGTTTTTCTTCAGCAGTCTTTAACAACGATTACTTCGGCTACAAATCAAATGACTTATACGGGAATTTTATTTGAATTACTATGAATTGCCCTTTGCATATAAACTTCGAACTGTGCATTTAGCAATCTTCATAGCGCAATATCTTTTCCAATAATTCTGTTTTGCAAGGGAAAAAACCACAGATGCAAAAGCACAAAGTGTGCGTATTTTTATGCGTACATGTACTCATACATTTGTTGCACATTAGGGCGTACCAAAACTTTTAAATATTTTTTAGGAAAGTGTATGATCAATCTATAGATTGTTTGGCAGGAGATGACAAACTTTCATCTCGGTGGCTATGCCAACAAGCGAAATTGGCACATATGGGCTTCAAAGAACCCACACGTAACTATTGGAATTCCAGGCATCCCGAACTAGTCACTGTTTGGACCACTCCTTATCAAATCGGTAATAGCGTTTGGGAGTTATGGTCCAAAAAGCTGAGGCATCTCATAAAAAAACGTAAATAAATTCCTAAAATTATATTTTGAAAACAAATTGGAAGAAAACTTTTTAAAATTCATTTTCGTGTTTAGGCGGCCACAATCTATAGGAAATAAATATTAAAAACTCTGGACCAAAATGGCTGTAAACTAGTGTTAACATCGTCACGACGTGACATAACACGGCCATTGAATTTCTCGCGCAAAAGATCCATGGCTTTATTAGCTGTGTGGCAGGTGACACCATCATGTTGGAACCAAATATCGACCTGGTCCAATAATATAATCTCGCTATAGCGAACACCATTCACAGTTACTGCTTGACCGACCTCATTTTCGAAGAAGTACGGCACGATGACGCCGCCTATCTGTAATCTGCACTAAACAGTCACTCTTTGTGGATGCCTCGGCTTTTCAACAGTCACTCGTGGATTGGCATTTGCCCAAATGTGGCAATTCGACTTGTTATCGAATCTAGTGTGTACACATTTGGTCAATTATGGTGGCCAAAACAATCACGAAGTGCTCGAAATGCAATTCTCAGTTGAAGGACTTTTTTTGTAAAAGGCTTCAACAATCGTAACGTGCTGGCCAATTGTGTACCTTTGCATTTTTCAAACAATGAAATAAAGAAATGTTAAATTAAGTTGGATGAAACACTTTATGTTAAGAACTGACTCACTATTGACATCGTACATTATGTTTGGACCACCCTTTATTAAAGCTGCCATATCTTCGGGACGAGAAAACCGACTAAGAAAATTGTTAAGGTTAACGCTGCAAAATACTCTTATTGACTGCCCATAATGGCACCCAGGCCAAATATGTTACGACAGCCTTATAAATACACGCGCTCCTAATAAAGAAAAAGGTGCTGTTGTGGTCACCTAGAATAAATTTACTAAACTTGATCGCTTGGGTAAGTCATCAGCTATATTACAGAAAATATTAATACATAATTTCGGGCACGGCAAAAAAAACACAATAATTTATCATTGGAAATGGTTTTATTGTTTTTAAAAATATTCTCCTTTAAGAATACACTTTTGCATGCGCACAAACCGTTTTTCGAGAACTTTTTCCACTCCGATGGAGACACCTCCAAAACATGATTTTTGAACGCTTCAACAGCTGCTTCGGGCGATGAAAAACGTCGACCACGCATTTTTTCATAATGCTAGGGAGTAAGAAGAAGGCATTGAGTGCCAAATCAGGATTGTACGGTGGATGGCCCATCAATTCGACATCTTGAGTGGTCAAATAGCTCATCATTTCAGCGTATGTGTGAGAGCTCGCCTTGTCGTCATGCAAAATGATCCGTCTTATCTTATTATCTTTCCTCATTTTTTCAAACACTGTTGGCAAACAGATTGATGTATACCACTTAGAACTTACAGCCCTACGTTCCGCTAAAGGCACTGTGGCAACATGGCCAGTTATACCGAAAAAAACGCAATCATTTGCTTCGATGTACTTCTTTCACGATCAAATTTTGTTGGATTTGGCTCGTCTTAAAAAAAACCCATACGGTCAATTGCTGTTTTGTTTCGGATTCATATGCATAGATCCTTGATTCGTCACCTGTGACAATGTTATAAACTGCCTTTGAGCAGTTAAACTTTTTCAACATCTCTTTTCACCAATTTATACGAGCCTTTTTTTCAGCACTCGTCAAATTATCTTATTGATGCTCGTCATAATAATGCCGCAATCTCACGATATGTCACACGTCGGTCCTGCTTTAGCAGTTCACGCACAGCAACGATGGTTTCTGGCAAAGTGACCAAAGTTGCACGTCCTTCACGAAATTCATCCTGGAGCGAACGGCGTCCCAGACTGAACTCTTGGTACCAGCGATTAACAGTGGTTTTTGATGGTACTTCATTGCCAAAAGTCGAAACAAGTTGATTTAAACACTCTTGCCTTGAAAATCGTTTAAAATCATCGCACGAAAATGTTCACGGGATAATTCCATTTTTTGACTGAGATGAATTTTTCAACACACTGTCAACAAACAAATTAGCCCTCAAATGACAAAACGTTCTGAGTGAAGTTATGCTAAAAAATGTTGTTGTTGTTGTAACGGTAACTGTGTGTTGGGGTGACAGCCCTTGGCTGCATCTGGGAACACTGGTATTGTCAGGACCCGAAATATAAATTGCAACCCTCGTATATAAGGGACAAAATTTTTTTGATATTGTACCATCGATTTTTCTAAAGCTTTTGGATTGAGGTAAAAAGTTCCACTACGACATATCAAAAAATTAATTTTCGAGGCGCTCAAATTTAAATTTTTTGAGTTTTTCTTAACTTCTTTTTTTTAGTAGGTAATAGCAAAATATTTTTTTTAATATTACTTTTCCAAGCTGACATACAATAATACATTGCCACATACACTGCAATATATTATTTGAGCGCGTTAGAATAGAAATACGACTAAGAGAATCGTAGAGAATCAAATATATGTACGAGTATATACTCGTACTGTCCGATTTTTTTTCATTTTTTCAGAAAACTCTTGAGGTTCGTATCACTATCTAGCATCGGGCGTGGAGAGGAAAGAAATCTTAAAACTTTTAATCAGAAATTCTGCGAGAAAAATTTCCTTCCTAAGATTGCAAGAGACCGTAATGGAAATTCTAACCAAGAAAAAATAAGGATACCGAACAATGTTCCCAAAGACCTCATCATGTGACGACTTATGTAAAACTACCCGTAGGGAGAGGTAACACTTTTCCAACCAACTAATGAATGCCGCAGCAATTGGCAAACCTCTGTACATCACAGATAAGACGATATTTGTATACTTCCAAATACGCATAAAATACTGGTGAGTGTGTCGTGTAATCAACAGAACGTCACTATAAACGTCCATTAAAGGTCTAGTAAATCAATGCTAACAGGTCTTCCAATAGGGAAGTCAACATTTTTTATCATGATAATGTTCACGTTTAGAAATCATTAAAAATTACTACCGAAATTCTGAGTCGGTTGACAAAGTTTTACGAAAATCCAGAATTTCATCGATGAAGCACATTTCTGGCTAAGTGGTTTTGTCAATAAACAAAATATGCATTATTGGACAACGTGTGTAAAACCGTATTCGAATTTCATCAAAACCAGTGCATCGGTATGCATAACGATGCTGAGCTGCAACACTACTGCAAGTTCTGCAACATACAAACCATTCGACGAATCGAACATTTTCCTTGCAATTTTATTTAAATTTCAGCTGCGAAGACTTGTAGGAAAAACACAGCCGAATTTCCCTCGAACACACAAATGAGAATCGACATAATGAAAATCACTAAAAGTGCATCTGGTACTGAGTAAAGCCATAACGAGACCACCGGTTGTATAAAGCAGAACGATGTCACGACAACGGCCACGAGGCGGAAATGATGCAAGGTATTGCAACGTCGAGGTAGTTGATGAATTCATTTATCCCGAATTCAACATAAATGGAAATTAGGACGTATTCGTCGATATTAAAGGATGTGAATCCGATTAGCAAGCAGATGTTACTTTGTTCCATGCAGGTAGTGCCATGGTGGGGAAAAACGTTGCTCATAAAACGCTTACTTATACTTAACAGCAGATAAATGCTGGCTTAAGTGCAGCATATCAATTGGATCTAAATGGGGCCTAAGGCCTCTATAAAAGCGTGAGTAAGGGCCAAATATTACATACGCGGCAATAGTTTGGAGGACTTCAATGACCAAAAAGTGCAACGTTAAACAACTAGATATGGTGCAGCGTACCTGCAGTCTGGGTATCAGCGGAGCAATCTACACAACTTCTACAAGGGCAATGGAAGTAAAACTAAACATAAGCCCGATTGTTATTTATATCAGATACAAGGCAAGCATCATAGCAAAAAGATTGATGGCTGAAAGCGAGTGGGTCACGGAAGACCGGACCGCACTAAAACATTCTGCAAACATTGACGGGACTTGCAACACCAAATCAAGTTATTGACCGAATATCCCAAAGAGAAATCAGAAACAGATTTCAAAAAGATATCAAAACACCGGGCGTCTATATGAGCGCGTGAGATTTGAAATACGACTGAGATAATCGTAGAGAACCGATTAAGTCGTATTTCTATACGAGAAAAACGAACGAGAGTATCGTGGAGAAACGAATAAATCGTATTTCTATTCCTACGCGCTCATTGTAACTGTCATTGTATTGTATGTGGCAATGTTTATTTGTATGTCACCTTGGAAAGGTAATATCTAAAAAAACAAAAATTAATTCCAGTGTCGAGCGCGAAAATTTGCTTTTTTGCACTGCAGGCTGTGGCGGCACTGTTAGTCGAAAAGATTGGAGAGTGTGCGTGGCTGACGGGAGATTTGCATTTGTCTGCCTTTCAGTTGCCATCATGCATTGGCCACGTGAGGAGAGGTCATTTTGTGTTGAAGCGAATTTTTCAAATGCGCACTCGATCATTGCAGTGCAGCGTGCTTTTCGCTTACGATTCGCTGTTCCCCCACGCGGGCGTGCTCTTGGACCGCAATCAATTGTAAATTGGGTTACTTCATTGAGAACAGCAGGGAATGTGTCATGAGTAATAAAGGGAAAAAGGATTACAACACTACAGCAGCAGTACAGCAATCTCCGATACACTCTGCTCGAAATCAATCACTTGCTCTTGGCATTTCCAGACTTTTTTCAGCCGGCTTCTAAGGCAATGCAATTAGAGGATACATATTTCCAGGATGATACCACTGCACATACAGCAAGGCTTACCATGTATTGTTTGAGGCAAATGTTTTCTGTACTGCTTATCTCTTTGGGAGGTAATGTGAACTGGCCGGCACCAGACTTAGCCCCATGCGATTTTTTTCGTCCCAACACCTTGGAAGACCTAATTGACAATATTGAGGTTGAAATTGGCAGAATACCATTCGACATGCTTGTTAGAGTTTCTAAAAACTTCAGAAAACATTTGCAGCAGTGTGTGGATAGCTAAGGTCGACGTTTGCCAGATACACTATTTAAAAGCATGTAATTTAGAAATTCCTTTACCGTTCAATATAACTACGATATTAAATAATTTTTTTAAGGTTCATAATTTTTGTATTTAATTCCCAAATAAGGAAATACCGCGCTCCACCCTGTATATAAAAACCTTAAAAATAACAGTTGGGAAATAGTCGAAAACTTGAAATTTGGGAGAGTCGAAAATGTTTTTATACCCTCCTCCATACAATGGAGGGTATATTAGTTTTGTCATTCTGTCTGTAACACCTTGAAATAATCATCGGAGACCCAACAAAGTAAATATATTCTTGATCCTCATAAAATTCTAAGACGATCTAGCCATGTTGTCCGGGTGTCCGGCTGTCCGTCTGTTGAAAACAAGATAGAGCCTGCATGAAAACAGCTAGGGAGCTGAAATTTGGCACAAACGTGTGTAGTGAACCTAGCATGGTTGGTATTGAAAATGGGCTATATAGCTCTACGGGAAGTTGGTGTTGGAGACCCTCAACCGACACTACCTCATAAAAATTAGTTTTTTATTTGGAAATATCCGTCCAGTTTCTTGAGCAAAATCACTGAAATTTTGCAAATAATAATCTCTATATAGGCGCAATCATCTATGTAAAAATGGTTTACCATTTCTTGTACCTCCCATACAAACGGCCCCATGGGCCTTGATAAATAATATGACTATAACTCACCACAAACTTGATCTATCGAAAAGAAATTTTACACATCAAGATTTCTATATACAACTCACTTCTACGCTGAATTCGGTTGAGATCGGATAAGTCCTACTGGCACCTCCCACACAAACGGTCTCATGGGCCTTGAAAAATAACATGACAATAACTCACCACACACTTGACCTATCGAGACGAAATTTTCGGCATAACGATTAATATATAGAACAGACTTCTGCGCTAAATTTGGCTAAGATCGGAAAGGCCCTACTGGTACCTCCCACACAAACGGTCTCATGGGCCTTAAAAAAATTATATGACAATAACTCACTACAAACTTGACCTATCGAGATGAAATTTTCTACATAATGATTTTTTATATAGAACACACCTTTGCGCCAAATTCTGTTGAGATTGGAAAAGTCCTACTGGTACCTCCCACACAAACGGTCTCATGGGACTTGAGAAATAATATGACGATAACTCACCACAAGCTTGACCTATCGAAATGAAATTTTGCACATAAAGATTTGTATATAGAACACACTTCCGCACCAAATTTGGTTTTATTTGGGAATCTGGTGGAGGGTATCCAAAGTTCGGCACAGCCAAACTTAACATTTTTACTTGTTTGTTTTTTTATATGCATGTCGTAGTGAAACATTTTTTCCTCATGCCAAATGCTATCAAAAAATTGATGGCACAATATCGACATTTTTGTCCTTACAAATTAGCCAACCTTAATATACACCCTTTTATCCAGTAGAGTGAGGGTATACAAATCGGGTACTTAGGTACTTAACACATAATACATTTTAAATAAAGATATTTTCTCACATTAGTGTGGTAAAACCTCACATCTTATCTTTCTATTTAAGTATGTTTTAAAAATCGTTCAACTTACCACTTATAGTATATGTTTTATAATCTGCAAAGTCCTCACCGGGACCCACTGCTGATGGTATTGTCGCCAGGCACGTTAGATCCATCTTGCCGTTGGGATTCACATGCTCTTCGGTCAGTTCAATATTTAATTGACTCACCGAAAACATACCCTTCTCCTGTTGAGCTTCGGTTACGGCGGCAGCTGCGGCCGCCACGCCACTACCACCGCCCGGATGTGACAGTGGTCGGCTGCCATAGCTGGCGGCAAATGCATTCATGGGACCAGCGTTGGGAGGAATGCCCAATTTATTATTCAAATTCGGTGGTTCAGGACCAAAGCCGCCGCTGTTCAAAGTGCTACGTATGATACCCAGAGCGTTTTCATTGATGTGACGATATTTGCGAGAACTTCTGCAATGGAATGAGAAAAAAAACATAAAAAGAGGCATAAATAACAATGTAAAAGAAGATAAGGGCATAATACTAGTAAGTGTATGAGTCAAGGTGTGTTGGCTATACATTTTTTGAGTCCTCAACCTTTGGCAACTGCTCCTACACCTTAAAACGCAAGAGCATGGTCAGCGTAACATCATTTGGGCTCATCACACCGCAAGCGATATGACCATTTTTTCACACTTATTGCAGATGCCGTCGCCACGGCCATAAAGTCAACAATAATGACAACGATAACAAAAAGTGTATAAATAAATAAAAATCTTAAATATTTCACTTTTATGATTGATGGGCGGGCGCAACTTGTGCCAACATATTTAAGCATTTTTGCACACCGACTGGGGGCATCTCAAATACGCACACCCGTTTGAACAATTTCATTAAGTTCACGCGAGTAAATGCATGAAATGTTTCCCCACCCGTTTGTGACCATATGTTTGGGGGTTTTGCTACTCCAGCGGCGACAATGCAATTCACACAACAGCCCAATCTGGTTCACCGACAGATACCGGGCACATACAAACTGGAGTGGCTTGTCGGTAGAGAAAAACGCAATAACATGAAATGACTTTTTGTAAATGCATTAACTTTATATTCCCTGGGAGATTGTTCGCCTGACTTTTTGCTACTGGAAAGTGTGCCACAGGTCAGATAACTTTTACAGGTCAAGAGCCACAGTAATTGCGGGCGTTGTGCGCTCACAAACGCTTATATGTGGCGTTATTTAGCCCAGATCCCACAACTGTTTCAGGGCAAGGAAAAACAAATTAATTGAGAAACGTATCTATGTCCTTGGTATCAAAGCGATTTAACACATTCATATAGCTTTAGCACTTTGCTACAAAGCGTTCATCAAATAAAATATTATGAATCAAGGTAGCGACAATTATATTCTTTCCGTCGTATCTCGTGGGTCAGAGGACTCGGATCAAAATTACTTCAGTGCGACTGCAGCATTTAACGAGTTGAGAAATTGTGTTTGGCCGGGCCGTATTTTATACTAATATAGCCAACATCATATGTGACAGCGCATAGAGAAAGGGACCTAAGGGTAAAAAAAATCAATTTTCATTTTTTTTCTTTTTTGATGTGGACAACATCTGAGCAGCGAATGAGACCGATCCCATGCCCCAAAAGTGTTCCCCCCAGAGATATGCGTGTTTTATGAAAGTGAAGTCGACGATTCTAAGCGCAAATAGGAAGGGACCTAATCTTTAAAATGGCTCTCCAGAACAAAACTGGTTTTTAACCTTAGGTCCCTTTCTATTTTGCGCGTCACATATACTCGTACATGGTGGCTGATGAAAGCCGCTACGAAAAAAATTAATTACTTTGTAGTTGTATTTTCGTGGGCAATTGTGTGAAGAAAACTTGAAAAGTAAGGTTTACATTCTCATTCGTTTAGGGAGATCCTGGCCTTATAGAGTTCGGTTTTACTTTCAACAACTGCAGCAAGGCTTTCTGAAGAGGGTTGTCACGGACCCGAAATCATGATAAAAGTAGTGTGCAGCCACGAAAATCAATGTCACTTTGCCATTTTGTTGAAAACTTGTCTTCTATTTAAATATAGAAGCAAGAGGTCTTGAGCCGGTTTAATCCCTGTTCAATGTGTAAAAGCAACAGACCGAAATAAAACAAACGAGCTAAACAATTCCTTTTTTCTATTTAACGAATCTGGTAAATTTTTTGTTAATTTTGAAGATTGATTTTTAGATTTAACAAAAATGGACAACTGGGGTACTGAAACAAGAATCTAGATTGTCCGCCGCTATCTCACAAAAGAGTATAGGCGCACGTTTGGCGGCAATCCTCCGAGCAAATGGACCGTAATAAGACTTGTATACATTTCGCAGAGCATGGGACAGTCAACAGAAGGCCCTTCAGTTCGGCCGCAGTCCCTTCAGTTGGGACAACCGCTGCTGTACACGTAGAAAAAAGTATGGTTGGGGTAACAATATTCGAAGAGCACCATACTATTGTTGGTTATATGGTTGTGGCACAACAATATTATGATAATCACAACAATAGTATGGTTCACACACAACCATACTACAACAATAGAATCATTCACACACAACCATACTATGATCCCCACAACCATATTATTATTCACATTCAACCATACTATGATCTCCACAACCATATTATGATCCTCATATCCATAGTTTGTTTATCGTACAACCATAGTATGATCCTCACAACCATAGTATGACTTACGCACAACCATACTATGATCCCCAAAATTGTTTGTAAAGACTAGAATACGTTGTTATTCAACAATTAAGAATTTTATTAAGTAAGTTATGTAATTTAAAACAATATAATTTTTATTACTATTATTGCGTAAGAATCGTAAAAATAACATTGTCAAATTAAAAAATAAATATTAATTTTGCCGGTATGATTGCCGTAATTATGTTATTGTTGTTGTATGATATTGTTGCTACAACCATATTTTCATTTTTAAATTTGGCAACAATACTTTTGTTACATTTCAACAATATTAATATTGCTGTAATTATACTATTGTCAAAATGAAATTCAAAAAACAATACTATGGTTGCGACAACCATACTTTTACTGCAGAGAACATACTATTGTTGCCGTGACCATATATTAACCATATCTTTTCTCTGTGTGTAGCTGCTGCCATACAAAAAATCCAAGAGTTTCGACAAGAAGCTTATCTGCTCACAGTCATTGCAGTCAATTATGTACAAAGATTTGGACTTATTCCCATATAAAATTCAAATGGCCAACAAACTGAACGCAGCAGAATTCCCGACTCGCTTGGAATTTTGCTAGAAGGTGTTTCAAATGGTGGAAGAGGAAGGAAACATGATGACTGTCTTTTCATATCTGGCTAGGCCCATTTCAATTTAAACGGCAACATAAACAAACATAATTGTCGAATACTCGTATGGAGTGTTACCAACCCACAGATACTCCATGAGACGGAATTGCATCCACTTTGTGTCACAGTTGGGTGTGCAGTTTCATCACGCTGCATTGTCGGGCCTTACTTCTTCAAAGAAAACGGTCTCACCGTTACGATTACTGGAGAACGTTACTTGAGAATGTTGAGAGTTATTCTATCCAGAATTACGCCGAATGAGTATCTCTTTTAACCCTCTGTGGTTTCAGGAAGATGGTGCAACTCCTCACATAGCCTTGCCAGTTATGACAGGATTACGCCGAAAATACCCCAATAAGCTGATATCCAGAAACTCCACATTTCTTTGACCCCCAGGTCGCCTGACCTTACTGCACCTGACTTCTTCTTGTGGGGTTATTGCAAACAGGAAGTCTACCAAACAAAGCGAACAAATTTGAATTAACTAAAGCAATCCATTCGAGAAACAATTGCGGCTATTCCTGACTCAACTCTCCAAGCAGTAATGAACAACTTATTGGTAATATGCCGCACATGCACCAACGAGCAGGGGGGCATTTAAATTTTATTATTTTTAAAACTATTCAAGCTATATTTAATAAAATTGAATGAATTCTCTATAAGAAAAGTGAATTCCATACACTGAAAGTTATTTGAGTTTCTTAATGTAGCAAAATTCATCAGCCACGCTGTCCCATTATACTTTGTACAGTCTAAAGTATCATGGTTGGTACATCTACTTAACATCTTAGGGAAGCATTACAATGTCCAAATCTAATTTATCTGAGTTATAAGAGTCCCTGTAGATCTTGATGTTAATAAATCCCCGGGTCCGGTAGGTATTAGGCACTTGTCCTATGCAAGTGCTCTTCGACGCTCCAAGGTAATGGAGAGCACGGGGAACCACCATCTTGTGAGAGACCATCGATCTGCAAAGTGATCGACAGTATGGCTTCCCCAGAAATCGCTCTACCAGAGACTTGATGGCGTTCTTGCCAGCGCGTTGGAATCGGTCTATCCACCAGTTTGGTGAGAGCTGGGTGGTGGCCCTGGATATCTTCAAGGCATTTAATAGCGTCTGGCACGGTGCACTCAAGTCAAGGCCAATAGCCTATGGTGTCGGAAATACCTTTGCTCTATTCTTCTGCTTCTATTTCGTGCTTTCTTGATTTCGCACTAAACGAGTTGTTGTAGATGGGTTTTTCATCCAGCGAACATAGGCTGACCGCAGGTACAACAAAGGATTCTGTTCTTTGTCCCACACGTTTTATTATTATTATTGACGATCTTTTGAGTCGGACCAATGTACTTATTTGCAGATGACAGCAGTCTCCGTCATTCACACCTTTTCGACCGCTTACTGAGTCTTCAACATATTAATTAATAATTTAATTATAATTTTTTCAAATTTCTGCTTTTATTAGAAAGTTAAATCTTTGTCATTTAATAATGGAACACCGTAAGATGCGTTCGGCAGAAGATGAAAAATTCTACCGAAAAATCGTGTTTTCATATGAATCTCATTTTCACCTCGGTGGCTATGTCAATAAGCACAAATTGCCACATATGGGGTTCAGAGAACCGACACGTGACTATTGAAAAGCCAATGCATCCAGTCACTTTTTGGTGTGGATTTTGGGCTGACGGCATCATTGGGCAATTTTTTTTTTTAAAAAATGAGCAAGGAACCGCTGTCGACGGTGTGCGTTACCTCTCCATGCTCAAATAATTTTTCTTTCCGAAAATTCAATATAATGACATGGACGACATTTGGTTTCAACAAAACACATGTCACACAGCCAACGTAAACATCGATATTTTACGCATTGGTTCTGCAAATCGAGCTGGAATTGTGATTTCAGTTGGCCGCCTCGGAGCTTTGATTTGAGTCCTTTGGATAATTTTTTGGAAAGTCCACCTTTCCAATAAAACCAGATATTTGATCAAATTATCAGTACTTTTTTTCAGGCGATTCAAATTTGATATGTTTAATAGCCCACCGTGTATTAAAAAATTATTTCTTTTATTTTCAAAAATAATTTAATGGTCTTAAATTTTAGTTTAAATATATTTGGATGATCATACGAGTGCTGCCATATATATTTCTGGCCTAATAATGAAAACCAGAATATTTATTATTAAAAATAGTTTTATTGTTTTTAAAGTATTCTCCAGCATGATTTTTACACTTTGCATGCTCTCAAACCAATTGTCGAAGCACTTTTTCAACTCCGATTGAGACACCTCAAACACATGGTTTTTGAACGCTTCAACAGCATCTTCGGGCGACGAAAATTGTTGACCACGCATTTTTTTCTTGATGTGCAGGAATAAAAATAAGTCATTGGGTGCCAAGTCAGGGCTGTACCGCGGATGGCCCATCAATTCGACGTTTTGGCCGGTCAAAAAGGCGCTGGTTTGAGCACAATGTGCACACTGACTACTTTTCTCTTGTTCGTTTTTTCAAATTTCTCCGAAGACTTCAGGCAAACAAATTGTGGTGTACCACTCAGAATTAACCTCCTACGTTGCTCAGGCGTGACAGTCGCCACATGACCAGTTTTGCCGAAGAAACAGGCGATCATTTGCCTTGAAGGGCTTCTTCCACAAACAACTTCCGTTGGATTTGGCTCTTCTTCGAAGATTCATACGGTCGATTGCTGTTTTGTTTTGGGCTCATACGCATAGATCCATGATTCGTCACCTGTGACGATTTTATAAACGTCTTTTGAAGCACCGCGATTGTATTTTTTCAAAATTTCTTTGCACCAATCGACACGAGCCTTTTTTAGCGACTGTCAAATTGTTCGAAATCCAACGAGAACAAACCTACTTTACGGCCAACTGTTCATGCAATATAGAATGTATGCTGGTGAAAGAGATGCCCAAGTATGCCACTATCTCACGGTATATCACATGACGATCTTGCATTATCAGTTTACGCACGGCATCAATGTTCTCTGGCACAACGGCCGTTTTTGGACGACCTTCAGGCTCTTCGTCTTTGAGCGAGCGTCGGCCAGAATTGAATTCAAACAACCAGTTTTTCACAGTGCTATAGGATGGTGCTTCATCGCCATACAAAGAGTAAGTTAATCGATGCACTCTTGTCGTGATACACCACGTCGAAATTTGTGAAAAATGATCGCACGAAATGTTCCCGAGTAAATTAATTTTTTTGCCAAACTGTTTTTTTCAAGTCACTGTAAACAACACAAATGATGGTTGTACGTCAAAACGTCCAAAGTATGTTTATGCTAAAAAATGTCAAAATTTCCAATGGAAATGTCAGATGGCGCCAGGCAACACTTAGTGTTGTCTAGGCCAGAGATATATGGCAACCCTCGTATCAATATATATTTTTTTCAAAACTTGTTTAAAATTATAATATATGAGTATGTGTTTTCTAATTTCTCTTAAAGTTTCTCGTTAGATACCTTAAATCAAAATAAAAATGATTGTAAACAGTATCCAGTAAAATGTAATGTTAAGTTTAAGTATCGCACTTATATTTGAATGTGGGAATTTAGGAATTTATGTTTTCTTTTAATTTCAAAATTAGACAATTTGTTTAAAAAAAAACCCTTGTGAAAGCGTTATCCTCAAGCTCTAACATGGCGAAAACCTTGAGCACTGATTCCACGATGACGACACACCTTATGACTAATTTTTTATCAATCAATCTCACGACGGACTGTTTGAACCAAAGCAGAAATTCTTTGGTCAGGGGCTGTCATCCTGGTACTATATGTGCCGCTACAACAATAACAACGAATTGTTTATTGCGTTGCGTATTTCGACTCTACTTTAAATTGTATAAAAACCTTCGATAAGATTGAAACGATGCCTACATAAATAAAAGAACAACAGGAGATTGCAAGAACTAAGCTCACATCATTAATAGACGACCACTTGCACAAAAATAAACTCAGTAGGAAAGATATACAAATAATTGACACAGTGGGACAGACAAGAAAATATCTGAAGGAAAATGATGACATATTGATACTGAGTGCGGATAACGGAGGGAAAACAGTTGCCATATTTAAAAATGACTACAAAGAGAAAATGACGGTACTACTTAGAGACTTGTGCACCTATAACCTATAAGAGACTGAAAAGGGATCCAACGTCCACCTTACAAAAGAAAAACAACAGATTAGTGGACAAATTATACAACTTGGGAATAATAGACATGAACAGCAAAAACTACTTGACAAATAAGACAACGAATGCCCCCAGAATTTACGGACTCCCAAGGATACACAAAGATGGTACTCCTCTAAGGTCCATATGCTCTTCAATAAACTCCCCTGGATATGGGCTCTGTAAATATTTAGTTGGGATTTTAAAAAACTTGACGAAGGAATCGAAATACAACGTAAGGGATTCCGAGCATTTCAAGAGTAAAATTGACGAAATATGTATTAATGATGATGAGGCTTTAGTTTCTTTTGACGTTATTTCTTTATTTACAAGCATCCCAGTAAATTTCGCAATTAAGACAATTGAACAGAAATGGGACACTATAAGGGAATTTACAAATATTACAAAGGACCTTGTTTTTAGAATTGGTGACATTTTGCATAAAGGAGACTAGGTACTTTAAATACGATGAAACGATATACGAGCAGCGAAAAGGGATGCCAATGGGTTCTCCAGCATCCCCAGTAATAGCCGACATAGTTATGGAAGAGCTTCTAGACACCTCACTAGACAAGATGACATACAAACCAAAATTATTAACGAAATATGTATACGATCTCTTTGGAATTTTTAAGAAAAAAGAAATTAAGAACACTCTGGATGTACTAAACTCATTTAACAGACAAATACAGTTTACAATGGAGATTGAACAGGACGGAAAATTACCATATTTAGATTTAATAGTTTGTCACAAGGTCAGTTACTAAAATTAGATTGGTACCAAAAACCTACATCTTCTGGCAGACTTATTAACTTTAGTTCAAAGCATCCTAGACGAGTAATTATTAATACAGCGACTAACTTCATCAATAGAATTTTAGATATTAGCGACATAGAGTTTCACAAACATAATTTAGTAAAAATTAGAACCATTTTAAGGCAAAACGACTTCCCACACAAAACCATCACAGACCTACTAAACAAATGGAAATCAAAATCCAATTACTCAGCTGTCATCGCAGAACCTGTAACAAAAATATATAAACCCACAACATATATACCGGGTTTTTCAGAAAGGCTTAGCCATTCCAACATTTATAACAAAGACAAATATCAACTTGCACTAAAGACACACAGTACAGTAAACAGTTTATTTAGCAGGACAAAATCTCGAATAAATAACGAAGATAAATCAGACGTTGTATACCAAATAAAGTGCAATGGTGACAAGTCCGACATATGCCAAAAGGTATGTGTCGGCACTACTAAAACTAAACTGAAGACAAGAATTTCGTCCCACAATTCTGACCTTAAAGCGGTAAATAGGCCCATAGAACAAAAGACCGCACTTGCGGCCCACTGTATATTGACTGGACATAAGCCTGACTTTACCGATGTAAAAATTGTAGCGCAAGAGAGAAATTATAGAAGAAGATACACTTTCGAAATGCTTAGCATTATTGACGTACCTAATGAGAGGAGAATTAATTACAAAACGGACA
The DNA here is from genome assembly GCA_963513945.1 of Hydrotaea diabolus. Taxonomy (NCBI): domain Eukaryota; kingdom Metazoa; phylum Arthropoda; class Insecta; order Diptera; family Muscidae; genus Hydrotaea; species Hydrotaea diabolus. The sequence goes on along the minus strand of OY740716.1, from coordinate 194,763,724 downwards.
CAGATGGGATCGCACACATATATAGAAATTTGGTGCATAAGCACATACGCAAGCTAAAGAGTAACACAAAAATCAGTTGACATCGATAATCAGACGGACGACATTGTTTTGTTAATGTAATTATTATTTTAAATATTGTGTTAATGTTTTGTTTATTAAATGTAATCATGTTTTGTCAGTGACAACCCCTGAAGATGATTGACAAAGTCAATCGAAATATTGGGATAAATAAAAATTAAACAACACATAGAGTTTAAATAAATGTCCTCAAGCCGAAAAATAATTTTATAAAATAAAAAATTGTATTCGGATTTGCGTTTAAATGTAAGAAGATCTTGCAAGGAGCATAGCCGTGCACCCCTGGTACTACTAGGTATCAGTTTTTTGATTGGTCGATTAGAATACAGATTTTGGAGGACTCAGTAAAACGGATTGGCGCTGTAACTTCAAACACCTAGAAATTGCAGCCAGATGAATTGTGGCCGGTGAGAAAATGTTAAGATGATTGACATACGAAATAAGGAAGGCCAGGCCCTACCTGCCGTCGTTCTTACTTCTTTTTCTATCTATACTTAATAAACGAATACCTTACTATCTGTTAAATTTTTCCCCGGATTTCGTGTAGTAAATACAATTAAATAAAATGCACTGACATTAATACAATTGGGCTATATACTCGAATATGAGCAATTGAAGAAAGTGAATATAACATTTTATAATACGAGTTATATGTAAAATGTATTAAAGTTTCATAATAAGCATACACGTTCATACAGGTACATAAACTAATGTATAAGTACATATATACAGTAGAGTGGAGTGAAAACATGCTTTTTTTTTAATTTGAAAAAGTTAACCTCGGAAAGAGATGTAGTCTGGGGTCCTAAAAAGGGGAAAAATAAAGAAAAAAATTTAAAAAAATTTTTAGGGGTCGCGCCAAAATAAACAAATACACATGTTTGAAGGCGTGAATTTTCCTAACCCCTGAACCGATTTTAAAGTTTTATGTCAATAAATGTTTGCAATAGCGTAAACAATGAAATAAGGGCATGAAAAAATTTAAAAAATTTTTTCTCATTGTTCAAAAATTTCAAAAAGTAAAATAAGTCAAATCGTCCCTTCTTCAGAAAATTGACTGAACAATGAAATCGCCACCAAAGCTACAAATATTAGTCGATTATCCTCATATTTGCCTCAAATACTTTTGTTTGGGCACTGAACAAGCTCAAACTTTTAAATTTCGAATAAGTTAAGTCGTTAATTTTTAGGATTTTTCTAAAATCAACGCCAAAATAGCGATAATTTCCAAATTTCTAGGGAGTGGCGCGACACCTAAAAATTTTTTTAAATTTTTTTCTTTATTTTTCCCCTCTTTAGGACCCCAGACTACATCTCTTTCCGAGGTTAACTTTTTTTTTGAATTTCACTCCACCCTAATATACAGTGTTCACAGATATATGAAGGGTCGTACTACCCCTAAGCTTGAGGGTGGGATATTCTCATACTTTAACTTTCACATTTTATTTCTAATTTGAAAAGTAATATCCGCCACATACATTCGTTGCCAAAGAAATGGTCTACTGGTCGAGGGGGGTGCAAAGGACCGAGTCGAGTGCGACATACAAATGGTGAGGCCAGCGACGGGTAATGGTGTTTTTAGTGCAACACGTTTACACGATTTTCCGTCGGTGGTGGCTGGTGATGGCTGAAAACACATGTAAGAGACTGTTCCAGTAAACCATGACACACCAACACACTTTAACTGTGTGGTTAGATAAAGGGTGGTCCAAATACTTTAGTGTATACAAAGGGACCGAAAAATACAGTTTTTTTCTAAAGTCATTTGAAATAGTACTAGGAGAGCCATTTTAAAGACTAGGTCCCTTTCTATTTGCGCTTATAATCGTCGACTTCACTTTCATAAAACGCGCATATCTCTGGGAGGGAACACTTTTGGGGCATGGGATCGGTCTCATTCGATGCTCAGATGTTGTCCACATCAAAAAGAAACAAGTGAAAAGTTGATAAAAAGTTTTGTTCAGGAGATCCATTTTAAAGATTAGGTCCCTTTCTATTTGCGCTTAGAATCGTCGACTTCACTTTCATAAAACGCTCATATCTCTGGAAAGGAACACTTTTGGGGCATTGGATCGGTCTCATTCGATGCTCAGATGTTGTCCACATCAAAAAAGAAAAAAAAAATGAAAATTGATTTTTTTTTACCCTTAGGTAAAAAAACTATATTATAGTTTTTTTTTGTAATTTTTTTTTGTTGCAATATTAATGAAAAATGGATTAAAAAAACAGATATTTTTTAAAAATCAATTATTAACAAATATTGATTTTTATTTTATTTCTCTTACGATGAGTTCATTAAAAAAGTCCTAAATTAAAATCAGTTAGTGACTTTTGTTTTTAAATAAAAAACAGTCAGTGCTATATATTCCTAAAGGTCAGCCAGTAACTTTTATTTATAAAAGACCTAGCTAATACCGTTGGTGGCAATCCGCAAAGTAAAACCAGTTCGTAGCTCCGTGACAGTCCATGGGCATCGCCGCTGACAACACTAAGAGCGATCCTTGTTCTAACGATTAATTTTCCTGATAAATACAGAAATTCTTAAACAAATTAAAATAAATTGAAATGAAAATATGTTATTAATAAAATTAAAATATCTAACAAGCCTTAAGTCGGATAAGGCTGACAATCTGAAATCCTATCCAATCTTGTTTTTAGAATAATCGGCACGTCTGGATTTATATAATATTTTGATATATGGTTTCCACAGCGACCCGCCCTAAAATCTGAAAGAATCCCTGCGCTATAAAGGTCTAAATAAACATGAATCTCCACTAAGTGAGCTACTGGCATAGCTTTACAAGTCTTCAAATTTTGTGAACATTTCAGGATATATTCGGCTTTAAAAGGATTTTTTTTATACGTGTCTTTGGAAAACAATTTTGAAAATAATTGGCAGAGATATGGGCATTTGAACTTTCGCAAGCACTTAAATCCCGGCAACCTGGTGTACATACAAAAGTGTTCTAATATCTCGGAATCGGGGTAACTGATTTAAAAGTTATATCCTTGTTTTAAAGATTTTAAGGAGTACTTTAATTTAAGTAAAAAAAAACGATTCGATTTTTTAATGATTAAATTGTTTCGTGATGTCCAGTTTTTTAAAAGTAATAAGAATGACGATTGAGATGTAAAACTAATTTAATTAACACAAACAAAAAGAAAATGCAAAAACCACAATTTATACTTTTTTGCGGATATGATTTTCTTATAAATAATAACCCTTAAAGAAGCTGGAAAGAAACTAACGAGACATTGGGAGAATATGAAATGAATTAGTTTTGTTTAAATCGTTTGTTTTATTTCGGTCTGTTGCTTTTACACATAAAACAGGGATTAACCGGCTCAAGACCTCTTGCTTCTATATTAAAAAAGAAGATAAGTTTTTAACAAAATGGCAAAGTGACATTGATTTTCGTGGCTGCACAGTGCTTTTATCATGATTTTTCGGGTCCGTGACAACCCTCTTCAGAAAGCTTTGCTGCAATTGTTGAAAGTAAAACCGAAATCTATAAGGCCAGGCTTTCCCCAAACGAATGAGAACTACTGTTCTTACTTACTTACTTTTCAAGTTTTCTTTACACAATTGACCACGAAAATACAACTCACTCTTGCCACCTCTAAAGAGACTCCACATCGAGAGCCATCAACAACGTGTGTGTGTGTTGTAAAAAGAGTTTAATTGACTCATAACAAAAAGCTGACCAACTAGCCCAGTCAAAAACGACACAAATTAATAAAAATCAACATTTGAATGATTAGATTTAATTCTGAGCTGAGATTTTACTCTGACAAGACAATGGGCTGTATTTTTAAACAATTGTTGAACCTAACCATATACTAAACATACGTAAGGCGTTTGTGTGGGAGGTACTATAACGGGGCGTGGCATCCAATTTTGTCTTAAACGTATACTACGAGGGCGACCACAAAAGTAACTGGCCTAACATAAAAAGAACCGTTTTTTTTTGGAATTATTATTATTAATTTTTCAACATAATCTCCTTCCAACTCAATACACTTCATCAAACGTTTTTCAAGTTTTTTAATTCCATCCGAAAAATAAGATTTTTCAAGACCTTCAAAATATGCCTCAGTTTCAGCAATAACCTCGCTATTGGACGAAAATTTTTTGCCACCGAGAATTTTTTTTAAATTTGGAAACCAGAACTAATCAGAAGGAACTAAATCTGGGCTATGTGGTGGATGCGGAGCAATTTCAAATCGTAATTCGGCCAGTTTTTGTTGAGTTAAAAATGCAGTGTGCGAAGGAGCATTATCTTGATGAAAAATAACTTTTTTTTCTAAATGCGGTCGTTTTATCTTGATTTCTTCACTCAACCGATCCAATAATGCACAATAATATTCACCATTTATAGTTTTTCCTTTCCCAAGATAATCAATAAATATTATACCCCTTGCATCCCAAAATACTGTGGCCATTACTTTTCCTGCTGACTTAACAGTTTTCGCCTTCTTTGGACCACTTTTACCAGCTTCTATCCATTGTTTTGACTGTTCCTTGCATTCTGGGATGTAGTGATGTATACATGTTTCATCAACATTTATGGATCGGCGTAAGAACTCTATTGGATTACGCTGATAAATCGCTAAAAGCTCCTCGGAATTGGTCCAACGGACGATTTTTTGGGGCAAAGTCAACAAACGCGGCAGCGTTCTTGCGGATAGCTTTTTCATGTTGAGTTCATCATGATAAATACTCCAAACTTGTTTTTCGCGTATTTTAACAATATCAGCAAGTTCTCTGAGCTTCATTCGTCTATCTTTAGTCACTTCATTAAATATTTTTCTAATGTTTTCAATACTAGTAGCAGTTTTCGGTCTTCCAGAGCGTTGTTAATCTTCCGTACTTGAACGACCCATTTTAAATTGTTGAACCAAGGATTTCACGGTGGAGTATGATGTTGCATTATCACCATGAACAGAATCAAATTCATCTTTGATTAATTGTGTCGTATAACCTTTCATATAAAAGTGTTTAATTACCGCACGAAACTCTTTATTTTCCATTTTTCAAAAATTATAAAACTTGTTTACTTCAATCACCTGTAACAAAGAAAATAATCATTAAATATTTCGGAAATTTTGACAGATTGCTTTTAAAAAACAAAACAAAAAAAAGTTGCCAGTAAAACAGAAAATGTGCCAGGCCAGTTAGTTTTGCGGCCGCCCTCGTATAAATAATAAATGACGAATTTATAAAATAGTTCTGAAGCCAGTTTGTGCACACGGCATACAATTGTGGGGTAAGTCTAAAAATTTAAATATAGATACTATATTGGAAAGATATCAATCTAAAATCTTTAGCTTGATCACAAAAGCTCCGTGGTTCGTTAAAAACAGCAATATATCGAGAGGCCTGAACATGCCTTCTGTTAAAGATAACATTTTTAGATTCAGCGAAAATAATATTGGAAGACTAAATCAGCACCCATATCCCTTAGCCACGCTCTATTAGATAACACCAACGAAACAAGAAGACTTAAGAGAAAAAATATAGCAAACATGGGAATTTGACTAATATGTAAATTTAATTATCCCGTAAATACTTTGTATATAAAGGGTAACAAAGAAAATAATCATTAAATATTTCGGAAATTTTGACAGATGGCTTATAAAAAATTGCTTTTAAAAAACAAAAAAAAAGTTGCTAGTAAAACAGAAAATGTGCCAGGCCAGTTAGTTTTGCGATCGCCCTCATATAAGGAAGCATTAATACAAGGTATAGAACTACAAAATCGGTAAAGCCGATTCCGAGATATTAGAATGTGAATGTACACCAGTTGTCCTTAGATACGCATAAAATCTTTTTAAAGGCGAATATATCCAGCAACTTTTATAAAATGTGTTTAAAATGGATTGACTAACGCACATCATTCCATTAAGGAACAAGGAAGAACTTCTTTCAAATCAGTAAGCTGTGGATTTGAAAGAAATTTTTTTCGCCGGCATTTACAAAAATGAAACCCGCCGCTAAAAATAGATAGATGTTCTTACCCGAATTTAAACTTCGGTTTATTGACACGACAGACGTGCCTGTACGTAACTTACAAGCCTGTCAATCGAACGTTTTGCGGAAACCTACGTACATCAGTAGCTCGTACCGATCGCAGTTACCGACTAAATTACCGATTTGACGTCACTCTGACGTCATTCTCACCTTTCTGTAAAAAAAATTATCGATTCTTATTTCAGTCACTCGTTCCAAATCGGTAATATGACATGGTTCGATTTTACTTCAATAGGAATCGCTTAAAAAAGTGTTTCTGTAAGAAAATCGACTCAACTTGAAATCGGTAACTTTGTCACTGACTGAGTCACCAAGTGAGAACTCTGCCGATTGCTATAGTGTTTTTGCAATTATGAGAAAGCAAGTAACCATATATAATTTTTTACACCAAATATAATTTAATTGATTTTATTTTAGACAAATAAATATTGTTGTTTGAAAATAGGCAGCGAAATATGTATAAACATTTAAGATGACAGTGTGTTGAAATTTACGACAATTTATGAACCGGATTCAACGAAATCGGTATGGTAATGCAAAATAACCGAGTGCAAATGTTTGTTTACTTGCAATGTACATCACCAACTGCCAGCTTATTTAATTCCTCGTTTTTTATTTGTTTGCATACTTTTAACAAAATCAGTAAGAAGGTAAGTAACAGTTATGTCGTTTAAATATATAAGTTTTATTAAAATAGCAGTGTTTTAATACAAAATGCTTGTACATGAAATCAAAGGCAAATCGTAAACTGCTTGTCATCTATTTGAATTCCTACCGTTTCTTTCCTATTAGTGTATAGTTACATCACAAATCAAATTTTTGCCGATTTTAACGTACAGAAACAGCAGTTATCACGAAATCGCTAACTTTCAATCTCGTCGGTGTGACGTCACATAAATCGGTAACTTACCAATTTATTTACAGAAACGAGCTACAGATGTGTTGGGTTCTGCAATTAATCTTAACGAGTTTTTTCGATGAGCGCATAGTTTGAAAAAAATACTCACTAGGCAAATTAGTGTCCAATATAGCATAAAGTCGTATAATACTAACATTCAGTCTAAATTTTAAGACACAAATACTGTCATGGTCGAAATATTATATAATTCCGAATTATACCACCATGTGCAACACCCTGTATGTATATTATGTTCAAGAGTGTGAGAGAGTAGCAGTTCCTTCGTTACGATAATCACTGCTCTTGTGTTGGTGTATGACTTTATAAAAAGTTTAGCTAACATCCGGCATAATTGCCATGTAGTACAAATAACCTGTGCTTAACATTTCACTGGTTATGTGGGTAATCTGACAATGTGAGTACAAAACGAGACGGCGGCCGACTGTGAACACACATTAAAGTGTACCACTGGTTTACCAACACTCACACACAATCGTACACATATACCTACAGACTGTATACTTATACAAGCCTGTTTTAGGAACATGCCACAAAGTTTAAAATGCCACACACTTTATGATTGCCATTTGTAATGCAACTACTTAGGGTAAGTAGTGCGTGCATAAAGACAATGACTCTGCCACACAAAGAAGCGAATGTTCAACAAATTCGCTAAAGTAACATTTGACCAAGAGCACCCTGGGGTTCTTAGCAAAACCGACAATGTTTATATCACTTTTTTTTGCAAAATATGGCAGTGTATTTGACTAATATAGGGAGTACGGAAAGTACAACTACAGCATGTAACGGGTGACCCAAATAAGACCAGCTGATGTAAAACACAAATAACTTTTTTATTTTTAACATAATTTATTTTTTCTTTTTGCAGATTATAACTGAACTTTTGGAAATTTAAAATGAATACGTACAGTCCACAACAACGCATTAAAATTATCGATTTTTATTATTCTTCTCAACGTTCAATTGTTCTGACGCAGCGAAATTATCGCCGTATTTTAACGTAAGATCAGCGCCCACTTCTTCCATGATTACAAGTTTAGTTCGCCGTTTTGAGGAACTGGGTTCAGTTGCCGACCGTCCAGGAAGAGGTGCTCATCGAAATATTCGTACTGAAGACAACGTGGAAGCTGTGCAGCAGAGTGTTGCAAATGATCCATCTGTCTCAACTCGTCGTATCGAGCAAAATGATGGTCATTTGTCTGATGTCATAGTCACATAGTCACGTTAAATTTCCATAAAATGTATTTAACATTTAAAAATAAATCATTGAAAAAACCCGTTATTACAAGAGTTATACGTGTTTAACATCACTTGGTCTCATTTGGGCCACCCTGTACTTATACAAAGACTTGTTCACCATAACTCCGCACTAAAAACCGATACGAGTACAAAATATTTGAATATTACAAAACAACAGTGCTGATTATTGTGCTGATCCTCGATTATTGAGAATGGATAGTAAAAACTCAATAGTTTTTTTAAGTCTGTAGGAAAACCTGAGCTAACATTACTTTTCAAAAATAATTTGTTGTAGCCGCTTTAGTAATTAGCCTGGATAACTATCAAGCATAAGACCCTGTCTGTGCTAAATACTTAAACCGCTGTAATACATTATTTTTTTTCAAATTATCAAATTACCTAAACGAAATTAAGGTCTACCCAGTCTCAGTTATTATAAAAGGACACATATTTACAAAGGGCAAAAAATGTCCTAGAAATTTGCCCGGTTATTGGGAACTTGGCGCGGGATTTCGAGAAAACAAAAACGCAACAAAAATTAATAAAATTTAACTTTTTTCCAATGAGAAATTTACAATAACGCCAAAAAGGTCACTCTGCTTAAAGAAGAATCTGCGCCTCTATTCACAATTGAAGGTAGGACCTACTTAATATATCACTTCTAGAGCGGGAGGGACATTTTCCGCGGGGGCTATGTAGCTTCATGCAGAGATAAGATTTGGTTACTATATGGTCACGGCAACATACATGTGTTCCCTGCAATAAAAGTATGTTTGTCGCTACCATGTTACTGAATTTACTTTGTCTCTTCAACCGATGCTGTCAGTTCCCACTACAGAAAATGTCCATGTACCGAATTAACATTCGGTTTTAGAGATGGAATACATGGATAGTACCTGCAACTACCAACTTTCGGTTGGCAAAAATTCAGTTGTGGCACCATATCTGTTCTCTGTGAGTAATTAATAATTTTAAGGATCGTAGTAGGATTGTGTGGGATTATTCTATGGTTGTGGGGATCGTAGTAGGGTTGTGTGTGAATCAAAATATGCTTGTAGGGATCGTAGTATTGTTGTGTGTGAATAATACAATTGTTGTGAGGATCATAATATGGTTATGGGAATCATAGTATGGTTTTTTGGATCATAATATTGTTGTACCGCAATCATATACTCAACAATGGTATGATGCTTTTTGAATAGTGTCACCCCAACCATACATTTTTTTCTTCGTGCACCAGAGTCAGGCGAAAACTGAGCTGTATCTGCCTGAGTTAGTGTTTTCCATAGCGGCAAAACCGCAAAGCAGGAGGAATGAGTATGGGAAAAGTTGGGCCTCTGGGTCCAAGCTGGTCAATTATTGGATGTTTATCCATCGTATCCAGTAGAATTACTATGAGTGCTTTAGAGTGGCACTCATAGTAGTGATATATTAGGAGGGACCTTTGTACAGAGGCTTTATCAAAACATGAACCAATATGACCATTTTTTGTCTGAACTGGTAAGTGATCGATTGTAAAAAGTGGTTAAATTTTGAGGGCCGATGTTGAATGTGAACCACACCTAAACGTCAAGTTTTTTTCTGCATTTCATTTGCTGCTTCTCAACTTCAGACCAACTCAATTTGAACCATGAAACGATACACAAGCGAGCAACGCGTGAAAGTTATTCAGGCTTACTATGAAAATGGGCTTTCAAATTCGAAGAAAATCATCTTCAGTCATGAGGCACATTTTCACCTCAGAATTGCCGCATTTGGGCGAATGGTAATCCGAAAGTAGTTGTCGAAAAAACAATGCACCTACAAAGAGTGACTGTTTGGTGAAGTTTATGGGCTGGCAGCATCATCGGGCCGTACTTTTCCCAAAATGAGGCCTTTCAGGCAGTTACTGTGAATGGTGATCAATATCGTGAATTGGAAGATATGGATGTGGACGTTATGTGGTTTCAACAGGACGGTGCCACTTGCCACACAGCTAACGAAACAATGGCTCTTTGCGCGACAAATTCAATGACCGTGTTATCTAACGTCGTGGCGGTGTTAATTGGCCACCAAGATAATGTGATTTGACACCGTTGGACTTCTTTCTTTGGGGTTTTTTGAATGAGAAGTCGATAAGCCAGCAACAACTCAAGAGCTGAAGGATGAGATAATTCGGCACATTAACGGCAGAGAACCTCAACTATGCCTCAGCGTCATCGAAAATTTGGACCATCGGATGGAGGTGTGCCGCCGAGGTCACGGCGCCCATTTGGCCGATATTTTGTTCCATACATAACTGAACCATACCAACATAATCATAATGAAAAGTAATGACAATTATTTCTTAAATAATGTGTTTTTATTCAAAATCACCATCGGCCCTTCAAATTTAACACACCTTTACTGAAGATTGGATGTAAAATACGGTTTATAGAGCCGATAAAAAACATAAAATCGGTTGACCATATATCTGTTGCAGCTTTATCTTAATCTGCAAATTTGTTTGGTTTATATTTCAAACAAAATATTTACCTAAGCGTACTTATTTTACTTAATTCCGATAAAAGAAGAGACTGGAAACTTCTTTCAAATTAGCGACCTGCGCCCCGTATAATTCCTGTACTCACTGACTGGGACTTTCTGTTTTTAATTCTGGCTGCGAAAGGCTAAAGAATGTTAGACAAGCTTTTTACAAGGCTTAGAAATTAAGCTTTTGCTCCTAATGTTGCCGGTATTTACGTAGTGGAAAGCCAGCAGCTAAAAAATGATTCAATATTCATGCCCGAATATAAATCTGCGCTTTCTTGTATGATAGATATGCACACTAGGTTGAGTCGATTTGTAAGGACAAAAATTTGTCGATATTGCGCCATCGATTTTTGGATAGCTTTCGGCATAAAGAAAAAAGTGAAAATTAAATTTTTCTAGCAATATTCAAATATTAGTAAATTAATTTAATATTAAAAAATGTTACAGTAGCAGTATTTCTGGTTAAAAGAGGTAACCAATAATTAGCTTAACAATAAAAAAGATTTCTCTAATAATCTTCATAGTTAAAAATATATACAATTTCTTTGTTAAATTGAACATGTATTGTTTCAATTAATTAACTATGGAATTTTAATTTTAACAATTTTCATGGTTAAAAACAATGCATTGTTAAACCAACAATAATAATTTTAATAATAACAATTCTAATAGCTTAAAAAGTCAATAATGCATTGTTAAAACAACAATTATTATTTTAAAATTAACAATTTTCATGGTTAAAAAATTCAATCATAAAATAATTAAATTAACTATTATTATTGTTAAATACCAGTCAACAGCAAAATGTTAAAATTAACCTTGCATAACGTAGACTCCAAATTATGTTCATTTATGGTTAAGGTAACTTTATATAAGGTTATTTTTCTTCTCATTGAACGAGCTCGTGACTAGTGTTGTCATTTTGGGCTTTTCCTACCATATTTGGTAGTTTTTTGTTCCGTATAGTAGGATGGTAGGCTTAGTCTCATTTTGGTAGATTTAGCGGAATATATAACTTACATATATAAATAATGCTTTAAAAGTCAAATTATATTTTTCTACCAATATATGGGCTTTGAATGTATGCAGAACCATTAGTATGACCAAAATGGTTAATAAAACTTTCCGCAAATTAAGCTAACTCTTCAATATCATCCAAATTTAGACCTAATTTAGAGTAATCTTACAAAATTAGTACATAACTGTATAGATATGGAAATTCTGTGCTATTGGGTGTGCAATTAATTGCCCATATTTGGAGATTTCATCATATTAAGCCAAGTCTTTTAAACAACTATATATTGGAATTCCTCAAGAAATTACTTTGGATTTTTGTTACTCACTTGGCATGTTTGAAGTGGCAGGGATCTCGACCCTCCGAGTACTAAAAATAGTTAAAATCTATTTTGGTAAGAATATGTTCAGCTGTATGCAAACCAATTTTTTGGGGCACTTAGAAATTGTATTTTTCATTCATACCCAGAAAAACTCGCATTACCAAGTAACTTTGCGAGTAAGTTGAAATAAGAAGTCTTTCCTACTTTTTATTTGGATCCACTTGGTTGTTGTATCTTAAATCGGGAGATAACTTTGTCCTGGAGCACTATCAAAACCTAAATCGATATGAATCATGATTATCTGAGCTGCTTACTTGTCGATCGTATTCAAACTTAATCGATATAGGATGTATTTTGTGGTTTTTGTAGTTAGAGGCAAAAATTCTGTTGAACATACATATGTGTGGGTGAAGCATCTAATCCTATATCGTTTTCCAATGCCAACAGCGGCCGCCCTTGCTTCAGAAAATAGCTTCTGCCATATTCTATAAAAAAATCTGACCAAAATTTCGATCTTCCTTTTGATCACAGACTTCAGATGGTCAACAGACAGAAATCTTAAAATTTAATCAGCTCGTCTTTTTGAGTCGATCGGTACACTTCAAGGAGGGTCTAGCTTACATATATCTGAAATACAAAAATTTGCCATTAAACCTAACTGTTGCGAGCATTAAAACATTTTTTTTTTAAAATTTGGTAGGTTCTGACTCAATTTGGTAGGACTTTTAAAAAACTTTGGTAGGAAAATAATTTTGTCAGCGGCAACACTGTTCGTTAGAATATAAATACGACTGTTTTTCTGCGATTCTCTCAGTCGTATTTCTGTTCTCCCGCGCTTATATATTATAGTTATTGTATTGTATGTGGCAATGTATATTTGTATGTTTGTATGTCACCTAGGAATGGTAATATAAGGTGATCCATCTAGAGGTATTTTTTCAGAACAAAAAAAATATAAAAATTAAAATCAAGTGTGGAATCTTTATTGGTAATTTGAAAGGACATTTTATGGCATTTATTTTTTAAAAATAATTACCTTCAAATCTTGACAACTGTATTATGGAAATGAGCTTTCGGTGAGAAACGGGAAGATCCGCTGTTTTCGACCAAATTTTAGTTCAGTGATGAGGCCCATTTCTGGCTCAACGGCAAAGTCAATAAACAAAATTGCCGCATTTGGTCTAAAGAGCAACATGAAGAGTTTCAAGAGGTGCCACTATACCCAGAGAAAACCAGGGTTTGGTGAGGTTTATAAGCTGGTGGAATCATAGGTGCATATTTTTTCAAAAATGAGAAAGGCCGGAACGTAACCGTGAATGGAGCTCGATATCGCGCCATAATATCGATCTTTATACTACCTGAAATTGAAGCCCGTAACGGGACGGTGTCACATGTCATACGACTGCTCAAACAATGAATCTAATGAGAGGTCATTTCGAAAAGCAGCTAATTTCACGTTTTGGACTGGTGAGTTGGCCGCCTAGATCGAGTGATATCACCCCTATAGACATTTTTCTTTGGGGTTACGTAAAGTCCAAAGTCTATGCTGACAAACCAGCTAAGATTCAGGTTTTGGAAGCCAACATTACGCGTGTCATTAAAGCCATATCAGTCGAAATGCTCGAGCGAGTCATCCAAAATTGGACCCCTAGAATGGAAACCCTGAGAAAAATATAATGAAATATAATAATAATAATTCAAAAGATAAACGCATTAAAATGTCCATTGAAATTACCAATAAAGATTCCACACTTGATTTGAATTTTTTTCTTTTTTTTTTGTTCTGAAAAACTACTTTTAGATGGATCACCCTAAATATAAAAAGAATATTTTTTTATTAGCTACTAAAAAAAACTTAAAAATAAAAGTTGAGAAAAAGTTATTGAAATTTGGACACCTTGAAAGTGATTTTTTTTATATGTCGTTGTGGAACTTTTTATTCCTCATGCCAAAAGCTACCGAAAAATCGATAGTACAATATCGATTGCTAAAACGACCCACCCTAATGCACACTAACTATCACACCACGGTTCTCCACAGCTATTACTAACATATTGAGAAATTCTAAAAATATAACAATTAAGTTATCATGTTTGGTCTCCGACGAATTTGTTATAAAAGTGTCTATAAAATACAGTCCAGTTGCTTATTACCAACCTAACATTTAATGGATACACCCAACCATGAGCAATCCTTAGACCATCTACGCAAGTGGCAAGTGATAACAATATGCCGTAAATGGTAATTGCTCGAAACGTCATGCGATTGCAAAATGTTTGCAGACATTTTACGATTCTATTAACGAGTATGAAAATGCACTTAAAATTTCTTGTAAATTTCATAAATCATATCATAATTTACGAGCGAATGCATTTACTGATAACAGCCAGGACACAAAGAACACACTCACATCCTCCTAAGTGGCAAGTTAACGTGTGGCAATAAAAACGAATACATTTTCAACGCCATTTTTACTGTTTGCAACTGTTTGCCACTCGTGAATATTACCTGCCGTCCTAGCCGTAAGTATTTGTGTTTTTTTTTCATTCATTGTTAAATGCCTGCCATCCATTACCGTAAAACTGAACTACATGTTTCTGTTGCCGTTTTTGTCGAAAGCGTTTAAGTGAATACTACAGTAGTCGCTCAGACACATATAAATGAACTTACACGCGTCTTACCCTCCCTCCCACCAGCCATCCACCCATCCATCCATCCATCTCAGCATTATGATGTTATCAATGATTGTCTAAATGAAATTGCCAACATAAACCAAAATATTGCTCGTATGAAGAAATTGCCTTCACTTGTGTACTTGCAACATAAAATTTAAATTGTTGCAACCATTCTCAGAATGTGAGTTTGTTGCCAACATATTAAGGCCAACCAACACTTAGATCGTATAAGTGTGACGACGCAGTATGCTTCGGAAAGATGGAAACGAAGTGAAACGCTTTGCCATGTGAGCGTAAATGTTGTTCGTTCTCTCATTGTAAGAGGACTGGAATCGAAATCCATTAAAAATTACATTAAGAGAGCAGAGTGCAATTGAAAAACAAACAAAAAATTCGACATGCACGTAAATTCAGAGTTGGTTGAAAGGAGGCTTCTTTGTATGGATCAAATTTATTTTGATGCAGAAAAAAATGGTTTTGAACGGACGAAAATCTATTGGGTAGTTAACGCTATTGAAATGAATCAAACATAAGTAACAACCAAATATCAAGCAGTTAACACAGATGTTGGCTTAAACACTTGAAGCAATCTAATGCATTGGACCGGTCAGTCACATCGGGAAAAAAATGAAGAAAATTAAGATTTATACAGAAAAAAGTCAATAAATGGATTGGCTTAAAGTCAATAATTTTCGAATCATTTTATTTGAATTATGCCTATATTCAAACAAAAAATTTGGTACCATTAACTTACTTGAATAGGTTACGATAAAATTTTAGCTATCATCACCAATAATTGGTAAAAGTAAAAATATGTCTGCAATTCGTTTGGTTGCCACAACTGGAATACACATTTTTAAGGAATTTAAAGGTTGTGCGTAAAATAATTCGGTCATATTTATTTTCTTTCGGTATGTCGAACCGAATATCCATTGTGACTGCAATGGAAATTATTTTCTTCCAACAGAATTTTTGTTGTTCTAACCAATTTCCAAAAAGGTTTTTCTCTGTGTGCACACATACTTATTTCACGAAAGAAAGCAACAAACGGGGAATTTCTTCCAAAGCCGTGAGCTAAGCTCGACATAAGTTTTGCAGCTACTGTTTAATGGCGGCTGCAAAAGCGCAATAAATTGTATAGAAAAGGTTATACATGGCTCAGAGATAATTGTCCTACTCAAACTGGTGCCAGCGTTTACGAGGTGGAACGCTCCCGCTGAAAAAAGTTAGAAGTTCATACGAGGGCAGCTATATATATTCCTGGCCTAATAATTAAAATGGGAATATTTATCATCAAAAATGGTTTTATTGTTTTTCAAAGTATTCTCCAGCATGATTTACTTATACACTTTTGCATGCGCTTAAACCAATTGTAGAAGCACTTTTTCCACTCCACCTTCAGAACATGGTTTTTGAACGATTCAACAGCATTTTTAGGCGACGAAAATCGTTGACTACGCATTTTTTTCTTGATGTGTGGGAATAAAAAGAAATCATTGGGTACCAAGCCAGGGCTGTACGGCGAATGACCCATCAGTTCGACGTTTTAGCCAATCAAAATGGCGCTAGTTTAAGCCGATGTGTGAGAGCACGCATGTCATGGTGCACAATGATTCGTCTGCTCTTGTTCGTTTTTCGAATTTCTCCGAAGGCTCCAGGCAAACAAATTGTGATGTACCACTCAGAATTTACCGGCCTACATTGCTCAAGCGGAACAGTCGCCACATGAACAGTTTTGCCGAAGAAACATGCGACCATTTGCTTCGATGTGTTTTTTTAACGAACAACTTTCGTTGGATTTGGCTGGTCTTAGAAGACCCACACGGCCGAATGCTGTTTTGTTTCGGGCTTATACACATAGATCCATGATTCGTTACCTGTGGCGATCTTATAAACGTCTTTTGAAGCAAAAAAAATTGAAAATTCGACACGATCATTTTTTTTAGCGGTTGTCAAATTGTGCAAGATCCAACGAGAACAAACCTTTTTTACGGCCAGGTGTCATGCAATATTGAATGTATGCTGCTGAAAGAAATGCCCAAGGATGCCTCTATCTCACGGTAAGTCACATGACGATCTTACATTATCAGTTCACGCACGGCATTAATATTCTCTGGCACAACGGCTGTTTTTGGACGACCTTCACGATTGAACTCATTAAACCAGTATGGCTAAGTTTTAAATTTGTTGTCGTTGAATTAAAAAAGAGTAGTCCAAAACCAAGTGTCTTTTTCAAAATTCCAAAAAAAAGATTAGGGTATGTCTTAAGTAGGGCGAGGCGAGGACGACTACATTATACCCTCAACACGCTTTAGACTCTATCGTCTTAGTATAGAACCAATAATTTCAAAGTACAGGGTGGGTGATTTAACATTTTTTTAAAAAAAGGACTGACAATTTCTGGTTTTATTGAAAACGGTTAAAAATTTGTCCTTTAATAATGGCACAATGCGTTTTTGGTTCGCCCTATGGGCTGAAGATTGTTTGGCAGGAAATGAAGATTTTTTCCAAAAAATCGTGTTTTCAGATGAAGCTCAGTTACATCTCGGTGACTATGTCAACAAGCAAAATTGCCGCATTCAGAGAAGCAACACGTAACATATGGGAAGTCATTGCATCCAGAATGAGTCACTGTTTGGTTTAGATTTTGGGCTTGCGGCATTATTGGGCCATTTTTATTCGAAAATGAGCAAGGAGCCGCCGTTACCGTCAACGGTGAACTTTACCGCGCCATGCTTAACGAATTTTTGTTTCTAAAATTTCAAGAGAATGACATGGAGTACATTTCGTTTCAACAAGACGGGACCATATGCCACACAGCCAACGCAACCATCGATATTTAACGCACTGTTTTTTAAAATCAAATAATCAGCCGAAATTGTGATGTTATTTGTCCGCCTAGGAGCTGTGATTTGAGCCCTTTGGATTATCTTCTGTGGGGGCCATTTAGGATATATATTACGCACAGCATCCAGAGACAATTGAAGCATTGACACATGAATTTGAATTTGCCATTGACGAGATTACACCCGAAATAATCGAAAATGTAAAATTGGGTAAATCGGACGAGGTACTGCCGAGCCAGTTATGTTAGTCGTATGAATGATATTGTGTTTCATTATTAAACGACAAAGTTCGACCTTTCCAATAAAACCAGAAATCTCAAAAAAATTATAAAAACTTTTTTTTACAGCCGATTCTATTTGAAATTGGAAATGCCCATCCTATAGTAGCGTACCATGCGAAATACAAGCACGGGAAAGGCCTTTCGTATAGATTATGTACGTTCCAGGTCCAGTTTTACAAGAACTAATTAATAGACGCTTATAAAACACCTTTCGAATTTTAAAAATGATCAAAGTAAATAGGTAATTTTAAAATAGAAAGGACTTCAATTCTAAAAAAGCCTTTCTGAGGAGGCTCTGAGAACATAAGGACCAATATGGTACAGTTATACTAGAGTTTATTGACTGACGATTATAACTTACCGTGCCAACTTTTTGCACATTCCAAGTTAAAGTGTGACTTCTAAAGCGGCAGGTCCTCAAATAGGGAAGGTCCTTTGTATGGGGACTTCGGTTGTTACATGTGTCTTGACCGATGGACATCGTTAAAAGAAATCATATTTCGAGTCGGTTGTGTAATGTCTTACACACAATGGGACTACGTTTTAAGCCCTGCAGTACTACCTTATGGTGTAGGTTAAAAACAAAATAATTTCAACTAAACTCAATATAAGGAAGGAATGTTTCAGGAAGCGAAAAGTATTACATCTCTATAAGTTCCTTCGTGCCACAGTAACAAAACCCTTTTTACATCTTTTGTAGACAGCAGCGTCTATAACGAGTATGTGTTGCTTCACGTTTGTGTGTGTATTTTTGTTTCCAATGTAATCACACTCGAACGGAGAAAATAATGCAATAATAATGGCCCTTAATGTCGATAGAACGGAGAACGATGGAACATTGAAATTTTAACGTACAAATGCCAAAATGGCTTTTATGTTCATTGTAATTAAGTGTTGAGCACAAAACTGGCAACCTGGCAACCTAGTGCCAGTGTCGGAATACATTTGCAAATTGTAGTCCTAATGGTTCGAATAGTTTTCGTTAGTAGAATTTTGCAAACAGTACGAGTAACTGGAGTATTTCAAATGGAAGGTAGCATTTAAAAGTAAGACCACTCGGAGTGATGGTGGGCTTAGAGGCAGCAAATTTAATTGTAGTAAAAGTATTTAAAGTAACAGCTTAATGCTTTAAATTGAAAGATCAAAGTCTGGGAAGATGCAACAAAGTGGCCCATTTAGAGAGGAGTGTCCGCAAGTAAGCGTACTAGGAGTTGTTATTGATAAAATAAAAAAAACAATACGGTTTAAGCAACGGTAGGGATTATTCGAATGTAAGGATTATTAGATGTCGATATGCTGTTGTGTTATGGCATACATGTCACCATAAAATTTAGTGATATTAGAGGAAATACTAAAATGTGAGCGGGAAGGACTTTATTTTAGAGGACAAGCGTTTTCCTTCCCACTATGACAAATAACAAAAATCCTGTTCTTATTAGCTTACAGAGTAATTCAATCTTTCTAAAAAAAAAACAAAATTTAAATATAATTCGGCATCGACAACGGTATGACTGTCTATCTATATGTGTTATAGGGCTATAGATCGCACCAGTAGTAGTATTTAGGTCTTCGGTATTAACGTGGTGGAAAATACCCCGCAAAAAAATTATTAGATGTTCTTACCCCGAGTTGAACCTGGGTTAACTGGCATGACACTGGAGCACACTTCAATCACAACACGGCGGCCCACACGTATTGCATAACAATCTAGTCAGTTTCCAAAGCCAAGGCTCTGCTTATATTTAAATCAAGTTGTGGCAAAAATTAAGAGCCCACTGTGCCTGCAGTTTGCTTGTTTGAGAGACAATACTACGGTATCAGTCTTCGCACGGACGAGACTCTTGCTGCGGTAGCGCTGAGTGAGCGACTACTTTTTTTTTTTGAGTCCCATTATTTGCTTTCAAGGTTCAATTGGTAAAAAAAAACCTGAAGAACAAGCTGCTTCGTTATTACTCCTTAGATTCGGCCTACAAATTTTGAAATGCACTACGGTTTCGATTGAAAATATCATAGGCGATATTTTTATCTCGATGGCTATGTTACCGAATAAACTCGCCACATTTGGAGATTGAAAACCTCCACACATGATCGTCCAAAAGCCAGTTGGGTGCAGGTGTCATCCTTGGCTTTTTTACTTTAAAAATTCTGCTAAACACAATATTGGCGTTGCCTGTGAGCACTCAAAAGCATAATATGTGACGAGCAAAATAGGGACCTAAGGGTAAAAACCAGTTTTGTTCAGGAGAGCCGTTTTAAAGATTTAAATACGTGTATCTTTTGTGTAGAATCGTCGACTTCACTTTCATAAAACGCGCATATCTCTGGGAGAGGGAACACTTTTGGGGCATGGGATTGATCACATTCGATGCTCAGATGTCCACATCAAAAAATGAAAATTGAATTTTTTTTACCCTTAGTTCCCTTTCTCTATGCGCTGTCACATATACTTTTTTTTGTGGCTGAAGATTAAAGACATGGACTTTGACGATCTGTGATTTCAGCAGGATTTGTAGTTTTGGCTGCCAACTTCGGCAATCATGTTATCATGTTATGTTGTTATGTTAATGCTTATTATTCCATTTTGGATCTGCAATTTAACGCCATTAAACTTTTCTTTGTGGGGTACCGCATAGGATCATTGCTTTGCGAACAATTCACCAACTCATCAACGATTCCCATAAAGATCGAGTATGCTATTCATAAGGTAGAGCCACAAAACCGTTGCCAAGGTCTTGGAAAATTGGATTGTTAAGACGCGCTAAGGCTGCGTAGCCAGCCGTATGTTTCATATACAGGGTGGAAGATCTAACCTTAAAATACTAATAATTTTTTTCAAACTTCTGGTTTTATTGGAAAAGTTGCACTTTGTCATTTAATAATGGATACAATACGAGTATCACTCATATGACTAGCACAACTGGCTCGGCAGTACCTTAAATGGCAACTCCGATTTAATGCTTTAGCGCTTCAATTGTTTCTGGATGCTTGGCATAGCATTTATCATTAATGGCTTCCCACAGATATCAGTCCAGAGGGCTAAAATTACAGCTCCAAAGCGACCAAATGGCATCACAATTTCGGCTGGTGTGACATGTGGTCTAGTATTCGTTGGTAACGCGAAATTCGTTATTGAATGCTCTACCCAATGATGCAAATCATTTAAGAATTCGGGCTGGATTTTCAAAATGTTTTTTATATGTGACAGCGCACAGAGAAAGAGACCTAAGGGTAAAAAAATCAATTTTCTTTTTTTTCTTTTTTTGATGTGGACAACATCTGAGCATCGAATGAGACCGATCCCATGCCCCAAAAGTGTTCCCTCCCAGAGATATGCGCGTTTTATGAAAGTGAAGTCGACGATTCTAAGCGCAAATAGAAAGGGACCTAATCTTTAAAATGGCTCTCCTGAACAAAACTTTTCATCAACTTTTCGCTTTTTTTTGATGTGGACAACATCTGAGCATCGAATGAGACCGATCCCATGCCCCAAAAGTGTTCCCTCCCAGAGATATGCGCGTTTTATGAAAGTGAAGTCGACCATTCTAAGCGCAAATAGAAAGGGCCTAATCTTTAAAACGGCACTCCTGAGAAAAATTGGTTTTAACCTTAGGTCCCTTTCTATTTTGCGCGTCACATTAATGGAATTAATGGAAGAAATTCTAGAACTAGCTTTTATTCTTAACAAAAACAATGTTTGTTGTGGTTTTTTTTGGTGTAGAATCATATGACGGATTTTGTATACCCTCTACCGACGGATGGAGTGTATACTAAATGTGACTTTCCTTTTGCAACAAAATATACATTAATCAGAATATTTTATGAAAGATTATCGTACAATTATATAACGAACTAGCCTTATCCGTCTGTAAGTCCGCGTGTGTGGTAAAAAATGATAGCAGTCAAGCAAATTAAACTAGGACCCTGAAATAATCCATGCTGATGGCTTATGGCCGTACGCAGTTTAGGAATGTAGAAGAGCGAAACTGGGGAGAAAAAGATTCCCTTTAATCGTGGAAAAAGTGAACTTTTTTGCGTATTTGCTCAAAAATCATAATTTCCAAACTGAGTTTGACTATAGGGCATTATATTGATTAATTTTAGGCCACAGCTGTTGTGCTTTCAACAAACACACAGATAGACATCGTTAAGTTTGGACCTTATACCATCCACTGTCACTTGACATTAATGCCAAAAAAGCCTTATATTTGTATTTGTATAGTTGACCTTTTGTTGTTTATTTTTCAGTTATCGTTAGGCTTGAGGTCATAAGCAAAAAGCAGATGTTGGTGTTTTTATAATTTATTTAATTTTAAATAACCCAATATTTCGAACTGGCTTCGTCAATCATCATCAGGGGTAATCACTAAAACAAACCTGAGAACATAAAATTACAACAATACACAATTTTCTATCACGAATAACATAATTTTCGTTAATAATTAGTGCCAACATATGTGACGCGCTAAATAGAAAGGGACCTAAGGGTAAAAACCAGTTTTGTTCAGGAGAGCCATTTTGAAGATTTAAATACGTGTATCCTTGGTGTACCATCACTTTCATAAAACGCGCATATCTCTGGGAGGTAACACTTTTGGGGAATGGGATCGGTCTCATTCGATGCTCAGATGTTGTCCTCATCAAAAAAAAAAATGAAAATTTATTTTTTTGACCTTAGGTCCCTTTCTCTATGCGCTGTCACATATACCTTTTAGCATACGGCATACGTTGGACTTGTCACCATCACTTTTAATCTTATAACCTAAATTGGACTTTTCTTCACTGTCCACCTTCGATATTGTCTTACTAAATAATTCGTTAATTGTCCTAAACGTTCGGGGCGCAAATAAAAATTTGTCTTTATTATAATGTTCCGATTTGTTGAACCAGGTATGTACGTTACGCTTTATATAAGTAACTTATTACTCTTTTTTCCTTAACTGTTTGGTCGCAATTGGTTTTCGTCCGTCTAATTAAGTGTTCTATTGTTTTAATTGTCACTATGAAAACTTTTGTCACTTAGGTTGAAGACTCTGTTAATAAAAATTTGTCGCTGTATTAATTATAATTCGTCGGGGATGTTTGAAGTGAAAGTTTATTAATCGTCCGGAAGACGTTGGTTTTTGTTACCAATCCAATTTTAACAAATTGCCTTGTCGGTGAATTATAGAGTCAAGATAAGAAAGTTTTTAGTCACATTCTTTCTCCATTGTGAATTGTATTTTATATTGAACGAATTAAGTATTTAAAGAGTGTTGTCAATTTCACTTTTCTTTAAAATCACAAAAAGGTCGTCAACACATTTAGTCATAAGTCTGGGCTTTGTTGTCATTCTTTGTATTGAAACGTTCAGTAACTCTTCCATGATAATGTCGGCTATAACCGGCGATGCAGGTGAACCCATTGGCATTCCTTTCTTCTGTTCGAAAACTCTTTCTTCATATTTGAAGTATATAGTGTCCTTTATACAGAAAGTCAGTAATTCAATAAGCAAGTCTTTTGGGATTCTGGTGAATTCCTCTATATTAGTCCAATTTTTCTCTAGTCTTAATAGCTAGATTTATTGGTATGCTAGGGAATAAGGATACCACGTCAAATGAAATTAAAGTTTCGTCATCGTCAATATGTGTGTTATAATTCCAATATTTGAAGACCCCTGCGTCCTTTATATTATATGATGAATATTCATTGAAATATTTAAAAGGTATTTACTAAGTCCATACGCCGTTGAGTTTATGGAGGAACAAATCGGTCGAAGTGGTGTACCCTCTTTATGGATTTTGGGAAGTCCGTAGATTCTGTGCGCTGTTGCTGTCCGATTGGTTAATATATGTGACGCGCAAAATAGAAAAAATAAGGTTAAAAACCCGTTTCGTTCAGGAGAGCCATTTTAAAGATTAGGTCCCTTTCTATTTGTCGTCGACTCCACTTTCATAAAACGCGCATATTTCTGCGAGGGAACACTTTTGGGGCATGGGATCGGTCTCATTCGATGCTCAGATGTTGTCCACATAAAAAAAAAAGTGTAAAGTTGATGAAAAGTATTGTTCAGGAGAGCCATTTTAAAGATTAGGTCCCTTTCTATTTGCGCTTAGAATCGTCGACTTCACTCTCATAAAACGCGCATATCTCTGGGAGGGAACACTTTTGGGGCATGGGATCGGCCTCATTCGATGCTCAGATGTTGTCCACATCGAAAAAAGAAAAAAAATGAAAATTGATTTTTTTTACCCTTAGGTCCCTTTCTCTATGCGCTGTCACATATATTTGTCATTTTGGCTAATTAAATCTATGCTGAATAACTTGTCCACTTACTTGTTGTTTTTGTTTTGCAGACTTTTTAAGCTCTGTATGTGCACATCTCCATCAAAACTTTTCTCATTTTAAGGTCGTAGTCCTTTTTATCTATTGCCACTGTCTTTCCCCCTTTGTCCGACTTTAGTATTAATAGCTCTTTATTTTTCTTCAAAAATTCCCTAGTTTGTCCCATTGTGTCGAGTAAAGGTCTCTCTCTCTTATACTATGTAACGTCTTATGCATGTGATCATCTATTAGTGACACTAATTTAGTTCTCGCCATCTCCTGTTGTTCGCGGTTCTCAATTGTTTGCACACATTCCTCGTTATCTTAGCCAAAACTTCAACTATCACAAAAAATATGATATGTTGAGCAATTACCCAAAGGAGATAACTTATTCCAAAGTACACAGAAAAAAATTAACCAAAAATCTGCAATGACAATTTTATAACCACTCAATTGATAATTTCGTAAATACGCTTAACTACTTATATTTTTATTTTTCAGGTATTGCAATAATATTTAAAGAATGGAAACTCAACCCAACTTTATATCCCCACCAGAGACATCGAAGTTCATCAACTGTATATTTAGTTCTAAGTAACGCCACACTGCATGTAAAAACCTAAGGGTATGAAATTCCCTCAGATCATCGACCAATTATATGTATGATAGAATGTGCATCTCTTAGAAAAGCCGATCTTGCCAGTAAGCTAACTAGTGCCCTTTTGAAGAAAATGGAGAACAGTTTAGCAGTCTGCAACAAATATTTTTCAAAATGGAAGATACAAATTAATCAGGAAAAGACGCAGTCCATCATCTTCCCTTTTAATAGATCCCCTAAACGAATTTCAAGTCGCCAACTTCTTTTTAATGAAAACGCCATTGATAATCGAAATGAAGTAACATACCTCGGAGTCATATTTGACCACAAACCATTATTTCGCCAACATATACCAGGGCGACCGCAAAAGTAACTGGCCTAACATAAAAAGAACCGTTTTTTGGGATTATTAATATTTATTTTTCAACTTAATCTCCTTCCAACTCAATACACTTCATCAAACGTTTTTCAAGTTTTTTTAATTCCATCCGAAAAATAAGATTTTTTAAGACCATCAAAATATGCCTCAGTTTCAGCAATAACCTCGCTATTGGACGAACATTTTTCGCCACCGAGAATTTTTTTTAAATTTGGAAACAAGAAATAATCAGAAGCAGATAAATCTGGACTATATGGTGGTTGCGGAGCAAATTCAAATCGTAATTCGGCCAGTTTTTGTTGAGTTTAAAATACAGTGTGTGAAGGAGCATTACCTTGATGAAAAATAACTTTTTTTTTCTAAATGCGGTCGTTTTATCTTGATTTCTTCACTCAACCGATCCAATAATGCACAATAATATTCACTATTTATAGTTTTTCCTTTCTCAAGATAATCAATAAATATTATACCCCTTGCATCCCAAAATACTGTGGCCATTACTTTTCCTGCTGACTTAACAGTTTTCGCCTTCTTGGGACCACTTTTACCAGCTTCTTTCCATTGTTTTGACTCTTCTTTGTATTCTGGGATGTAGTGATGGATTCATGTTTCATCAACAGTTATGAATCGGCGCAAGAACTCTATTGGATTACGCTGATAAATCGCTAAAAGCTCCTCGGAATTGGTCCAACATACGATTTTTTGAGGCAAAGTCAACAAACGCGGCACATATCTTGCGGATAGCTTTTTCATGTGGAGTTCATCATGTAAAATACTCCAAACTTGTTTTTCGTGTATTTTAACAATATCAGCAAGTTCTCTGAGCTTCGTCTTTAGTCACTTCATTAAATATTTTTCTAATATTTTCAATAGTAGTAGCAGTTTTCGGTCTTCCAGAGCGTTGTTCATCTTCCGTACTTGAACGACCCATTTTAAATTGTTGAACCTAGGATTTCACGGTGGAGTATGATGGTGCATTATCACCATGAACAGAATCCAATTCATCTTTGATTAATTGTGGCGTATAACCTTTCATATAAAAGTGTTTAATTACCGCACGAAACTCTTTATTTTCCATTTTTCAAAAAATTTTAAACTTGTTTACTTCAATCACCTGTAACAAAAAAAATAATCATTAAATATTTCGGAAATTTTGACAGATGGCTTATAAAAGATTGCTTTTAAAAAACAACAAAAAAAAAGTTGATAGTAAAACAGAAAATGTGCCAGGCCAGTTAGTTTTGCGGTCGCCCTCGTATATACTACATGTGACAAAACTATAAAGTCCTTTCGAGCATTGTGGCCTATGTTAAATAGGCGTTCTACACAAAACCTTAAAAATAAGAATTTATTATTTAAATGTGTAATAAGACCAGTCATGTCATATGTCTCGCCAGTTTGGTACAAAGCTGCGAAATGTCACATTAAGAAAATGCAAGTCATTCAGAACAAATGTTTAAAAATGATAAACAGTAAACCCTGGAGATATTCTACAGCGGAGCTGCACAACGAAACTGGATATGACCTTTATAAAGAATTTATAAAAAGACAGAATATTAACTTGTGCAACAAAGTCAGAAACCCTCCTTATGACATAATGAGAGATTGTTTAGAATTACTTTAAATATGTGAAATTATCAACCGGTAAAATTAATAAAATATAGTAGTAGCGGATACATCATTACGAACATTTATTTTATTAGTTAAGTTGTATTAAGTTGAACTTTTAAATATAATTGTTATATTTTGTATTTACTATTTTTTCATAATTACCATACATTTTTTTCGAGTGTGTTATTTTGTTAATCATTCAAATGAGTGATAATATCCTCTCTTAAATTCTTAACATAAATCAATTGAGAGATAATTGATTTTGCATTTAGTGAAATTGGTCATCCAATAAGTGATAACGGTTCTCTTGCTCTCTTTGGCTGTTCTCTTTTTAAATAGCTCTCTGCTTAAGTAAACACTCAAATGTATTAAGAGCTGTGCTACTTGCACTCGCTTTATTATTGATTGATTATCGATTATCACTCATTAAACTCAATAGATTTATATTTTTTTCCTTTTTACTTCTATTTTAACATTTGTCAGTAACATTGACATAATTTGTATTTAGGACGATGTAATCCCTAAAACGATCTTTTTCCGGATGTTAACGCCGACAATAAAGGTTAAAATACAAACTGATCTAAGGTGGTTTTCTTTGTCATAAAAAGTTTATAAACCAATAAATAATAAATAGTGTGGCCGAAATTGGACTCTACAGTCTGTTTCGACCCTCTTACAGTAAATATTGGACAAAAACGCTATTGGACGTTATCGTTTGGATCGGTATATCCATATATAAAAAAATAATATTAAAACATCTGGGAATTGCAAATTAGGTATAGTGGTATACCCACGACTCCTACGTAGTTAATTAGTTTAAGAATAATCTTCTATAGTTGTTTATATTTCCAATTAAGTTTGAATCTCTCTCTCTTTCGACATACAAATAAAGGTGTTTTTCTCTTTTTTACCTATAAGTAAATGAATTTATTGTGTAACACAAATTCTAGAATTTTAGTCTTTGGATATAAGCATAACATGTTGTAATATCAAGTTGACATGTCTCATGAGTAGCGTACGTATACTTCTTGTATAATATGATATTTTAGATGAATAAATGAATTGAATTGAAAGAATGGAAACAACAACAAAATGCATGCACTGTATTGAGTGTGTCTGTGTATGTGTTTTAGTTTGTATACAGTGCATGGGAAAATCTTCCACCTGCAGTTCTCGTTAAATACAAAACTGCCTGCCCTTAAGTGCATAGCCGCTAAACATAGTTGACGCACATTCGTTGTTTAGGGTCTTGTGATGGTGAAGTGACGCTCACCAAAACTGCAGTGAGCCCTGCTTTTATTGTAAATATGAGTATGTGATATTTTTTATCGCCTGATACTAATTATTTTTGAAAAACGGCTTACAACTTTTGATGAAAATATTTGAATTTTTCCTTCAGCTCATAACGAAAATTTGTTTGATTGATTGCTTGAAATCGAAAATATTTTCGATAAACAACGTACGAATATTTTAGTTAACATGTGAAATATATTTTCACAGCATTCCTAATTAATCTTTGTTTAAATAATTTAATTGAACCGATAAATTATGTATTCTGAAAGGAAAAAAATTCTACCCATTAGCGTATTCGCAATTTAACAATCTCAAAGAGGGTCTGACTACTCGTATAAGCCATAATCTTGCAAAATTTCAGGGCCCAAGCCTAAATCGTTTGATCGCTAACAGGCGGACATAGCTAAATCGTCTTAGAATTTTACAGCAATCCATAATAAATATACTATACAGAGTCTACACGCAGAGAAAAGATATGGTTATTATATGGTCACGGCAACAATAGTATGTTCTCTGCAATAAAAGAATGGTCGTCTCAACCATAGTACTGTTGAATTTTATGTTGACAATAGTATGATTGCGGCAATACTAATATTGTTGAAATGTAAAAATAGTATTGTTGCCAAATTTAAAAATGAAAATATGGTTGTAGCGACAATATAAATATGGTTGGTGCGACAAAAGTATTGTTTTTTTGGGTCTTATGTTAACAATAATATGATTACGGCAATTATACCAGCATATTTTTTTTATCAATGTTATTGTTACGAATCTAACGCAATAATAGTACTTTTTTTTATGAAAATTAAATTATTTCAAAACAAACTACGAGTACTTTGGATTAGTATAACTGATATATTTTTAACAAGTACATATTTTCTATTGTTAAGTCACTCCTATTATTAAGAGTTTAATGTATTTTTACATAATTTACTTAATAAGAATCTCTATTGTTGAATAGTAACTTAACCCAATCCTTACGAAGAATTTTGGGGATCATAGTATGGTTGTGTGTGAGACATACTATGGTTGTGAGGATTATACTATGGATTTATGTTAAACATACTATAATTATGAGAATCATAATATGGTTGTGGGGATCATAGTATGGTTGAATGTGTATAATAATATGGTTGTAAGAACCATAGTATGGTTGTGTGGGAATACATATATTGTTGTGAGGACCATACTATTGTTGTGGGTATCATAGTATGGTTGTCTGTGCACCATACTATTGTTGTGATGATCATAATATTGTTGTGCCACAACCATATACCCAACAATAGTATGGTCCTCTTATTTCGATATGTTGCAAACCGAATGAAAAATTTAGGAAAGAATTTTACATTGTAGTGATTCGTCATTCAACTCAAACACCCAGATCTATTTAAAGTGTTTTATGCCGAACTAAAAAAAGTCAAAATAAATCATCCTCTACTCGTATTTTACAGCTAACAGTGAATTCTTGTATTTATACAAATGGACTAATCACGGACGTCATCTCAAGAATCTTTTTTATCCGCTATAGTCAGTTTGCGACAACAAAGGCACTCTAAGGGAGCTCTCTTGTTTTTTGCGTGTCTACTCGCATATCCTGCTGTCTACTTCACTCAACCCCATTTGACATTCACTCGACCCACATACGGATACTCCAAGTGGCCAAGGGACATTGTTTTCTGTTTACTTTTCCATAAGTTTCCAGCGTCTGTGACCTTTCTTCGATTGTAGTGTGTGTGTGTGTGTGAGTGAGTATTTAGCTGAACTAAAAATAGCTGCTGAAATGTATGCAAATGAGCGGGCTGCAAATGACGAAATATTGTTGACGTACGTAAGTTCGTACCTAACTACAAGCAAGCAGGAAAGTAGCTCGAGGCTTTCTTCTTTCTTAGTAAGCAAATATTTTCTTTTAATTTGCAAAAACATGTTAAACTAAATCACATTTAGCAAAACACAAATATTTAAACAAAACTGCGTAATATTTTGATATGCGTCGGTGTTTCTTTTTTCAATTCATTCGTTATTGTTTGGAGACTGTGTAGGACAATTAGTTAGTCCATCGGTCATTTGGGGGGAACAATTTTTAAAATTTTATTGGAAGTATAAAACGAAATCTGTAGGAAGGTAAAAGAAAACAAAAGGACATAATTAAAACCGAAAGTCGGACCAATGGCAACGTGAGCTCTTTTAGTGCATTACCGGAAGTTAAAGCGAAAAATCCTTTATTTCGAAGCAATGCAAGGTGACTGAAGTATGCAATGCCAGTTGAATTGATTCTTAAAAATGCAATCAACAAGTGACAACAGAACATATAAAGGGTGATCCATCTAGAGGTGTTTTTTCAGAACAAAAAAAATATAAAAATTCAAATCAAGTGTGGAATCTTTATTTGTAATTTGAGAGGACATTTTATGGCATTTACTTTTTGAATGCAATTTCCTTCAAATGTTGGCCGAAACTAAGCCTCAGGGTTTCCATTCTGAGGGTCTAATTTTGGATGACTCGTTCTAGCATTTCGACCGGTATGGCTTTCGAAGCCCTGAATCGTAGCGGGCTTGTCAGCATAGACTTTGGACTTTACGTAGCCCCAAAGAAAAATGTATAAAGGTGTGATATCACTCGATCTAGGCGGCCAACTCACCTGTACAAAACGTGAAATTAGCTGTTTTTTCGAAATTACCTCTCAATAGATACATTGTTTGAGCAGCTGTATGGCAAGTGGCACCGACCTGTTGAACCAAGTGTCGTCAAGATTACGGGCTTCAATTTCAGGTATCATAAATATCGATATCATGGCGCGATAGCGAGCACTATTCAAGGTTACGTTCATCATTTTTAAAAAAATATACACCGATGATTCCACCAGCTTATAAACCGTACCAAACCGTGGTTTTCTCTGGGTATAATGGCACCTCTTGAACCTCTTCCTGTTGCTCTTCAGCCCGAATGCGACAATTTTATTTATTGACTTTGCCGTTGAACCAGAAATGGGCCTCATCACTGAACAAAATTTTGGTCGAAAACAGCGGATCTTTCTGTTTCTCACCGAATGCTCATTTCCATAATACAGTTGCAAACATTTGAAGGTAATTATTTTCAAAAAATAAATGCCATAAAATGTTCTTTCAAATTACCAATAAAGATTCAACACTTGATTTGAATTTTTATATTTTTTTTGTTCTGAAAAAATAGCTCTAGATGGATTACCCTATAAATGCAACATCGTGTAGAAATGAGATCCAAAACCAATTTTTATTCCCACATATTGGTGGTTAAAGATGCCACTGAAAAACCAACCAATCCCACGACAGCCGGTTCTATGGACCGGATTGACCCGAAGCAGCAATTCTTCGGCCAAGGGCTGTCACCCCGGCACACAGTTGCCGCTACAACAACAACAATTGAAGAACGAGAATCCAATTTAATGTATATGTGACAGGGCATAGAGAAAGGGAACTAAGGGTAAACAAAAATCAATTTTCATTTTTTTTCTTTTTTTGATGTGGACAACATCTGAGCATCGAATGAGACCGTTACCATGCCCCAAAAGTGTTCCCTCCCAGATATATGCGCGTTTTATGAAAGTTAAGTCGACGATTCTAAGCGCAAATCTTTAAAATGGCTTTCCTGAACAAAACTGGTTTTTAACCTTAGGTCCCTTTCTATTTTGCGCGTCACATATGTGGGGCTTTAGACATGTTTAATCAATTTTGCTTTATAGCGGGAAACAAATACTAAGTAGGGATATAAATACTGTTACACACGTTTTATGCTGTAAAATAAAAAGTACTGAAAGTTTTTGGACCAAATATTTTTTAATATATTAACTGATGTAGATTGTATCCAAAAAGAATCTACTTATTCTAAATGTCCGCCTTTTGCCTTTACACACGCCTTAAGTCGCACTGGCCAATCGTCAATAGCTGCACGAACCTCGTCCATTGGACAATTGGCCACAGCTCGAACCAAAGCTGTCTTAAGAGATCCAATGTTGGGGCATCTTTTGTGACAAACCTTGTTCTCTAAAACCGTCCACAATTTGTAATCCAATGGTTTTAAATCTGGACTGCCTGAGGGCTATTTTTCAGAGGAAATGAACGCTGGCAAATTGTTTTGAAGCTAGGCCTGGGACGTTTTAGCCTTATGGGCCGGCACAGAATCCTGCTGGAAAGTCCATAGCTGGTTTTGGAACAAGGATTTGTTAAAAGGCTTCACAACAGCTTCCAAAACGGTTTCTTGGTAAACTTTGGCCGATGTTTTGACTTCTTGTTCGCAGAAATGTACGTCAGTGACCCCATCGTAAGAGACAAGCAATGACTGAAGCTGGGTAATGACCCTTTTCCACCCTTGGGATCAGTTCAGATGCTTCCTTAGATAACCGCGCATACACTCTATAATTTTGCTTGTTAAATTTTTCCTGAACGTTAAAAATTTGTTCATCGGTGAACAAAATTTTTCTGTGCAAGTTATCAGCGTGCTTCACCAGACTAACGCTATTGAGGCTAGCTTTCAAACCCATATGACATTAACGTGGTATGTTCAGTTCTTCTATTGAAATGGGTATGTTCAATGTTGTAACAGTATTTATGCCTACTAAGTATATTAATTGTAAAAAAACGAAAAGTTTTCAGACAATCATCGTAATATTTTTTTTTATGATAGAAGGATCTATGACCATTATGTGAGTAACAAAATATGGGCGAAATGCTCGCCATGGCTTTGGTGGCATGCGTCTATCCGATGGTCCATATTTCAATGAATCTGAGACATAATGGAGGTGCAATGTCACTAATGTGCCGAATTATCTTGTCATTTAGCCCTTGAATTGTTTTTGGTGACATACACTTTTTCTTTATCTCCAAAGAAAGAAGTCCAACTGTATCAAATCACAATAAAATTTCTCTCGCAAAAGCGTCATTGTTGCGTTGGCTGTGTGGCAAGTGGCGCCATCCTTTTTGAACTACATATCGCCCAGACTCACGTCCTCAATTCCTGGCCAGAAGAAGTTCGTTATCATCTCACGATAGCGAACACCATTCACTGTGACAGCTTGACCGACCTCACTTTCGAAGAAGTTCTGTACGATGACGTCGCCAGCCAATAGACCGAACAAACAATCATGAACAGGTGTTTTCACAGTTCCTTCAGACACGATTTGGTGAAATTTGCGCACATTTCTTACGATTGTGGACACATATTAACGATTATGCTGATCAAACGGGCCGGTTAATTGTGTACCTCTCCATGTTTGAATATGTCAAACACTGAAACAAAGAAATGTCAAATTAAGTTGATCAAAGAACTTGACTTGTCGAGTATGGTGCTACTCACAAAAAATATAGTGCATTATGGATGGACCACACTGGTGGTGTGGATTCCGATAGTTTCACTTGTTTTGTTTTTTATTAAAATACAAATTGCGCCACTTTTACCTGTAATAATGAAGGTCTACTTTTAGTTGAACGTCGGCTGACGTTAATTCGTCGCCGGTCACATTTTCTTCAGTTGTCGCCGCGGAAATTTGAAGGCTACTTGAACCCCTGGTAAATCAAAAGAAATGCATAACTAATTCGAACAATACCACAAAAATGTCGATCCCGAAA
Source organism: Hydrotaea diabolus (assembly GCA_963513945.1). NCBI lineage: Eukaryota > Metazoa > Arthropoda > Insecta > Diptera > Muscidae > Hydrotaea > Hydrotaea diabolus. Next base: position 194,730,026 of record OY740716.1, on the reverse strand, counting down.
ATTCCTCTACTATACAGAATGCTTTGTAAAAATATCTACTTTTGTCACCAGATGGCCCAGATGTACTGTATCGTAGGGTATTAGGGGGGAAATCTTAACATGAATGTTAACAAAGAAAAAACATCCGGTGCAACAACAATGAAAATAAGTACGAGTATAAAACTACGACATGTTAAAGGATTTATGCAAATATTTTAAAAGACTTATTGTGCGTTCAAAGAGGAGAAAACAAAGCATAGCAAAACAAAGTATAAATACTTGAAGATAAGTGGGCTGGGTAAAAAGTTTAAGCTACGAGAAATTTTCAAATCAATATAAGTATATGTGATTACTTCGCGTAGGTGGTATTAAATAAAATCCTGGTCCATTAATTTCAAGCCCATGTCATTAAAACAATTTACCTGAATTGAACCCATTCACAGGAATTTGGTTATCAATTTGGTTAAAAAAATGTTGCAGTAATGCCACTGCGCCAAAATCCACCACAAACTGTCCTTCTTTTAAGGTGCATTGGCTTCTTGACGATCACATGCGGGTTTTCCGATTAGAAGATGCGGACAGATTTGCATGTTGACTAAGCCGCCAAAATAAAAATGCGCTACACCATAAGATGATTTGTTGACCAAATAGTTGTAAATTTTGAACCCAATCTAATAAACGATAACGAAGCGGGTGGTCTTTGTGTGTGCCTTTATTTCCTGATTCAATTTGACCTTGCAAGCGAATTTTGTGGGGTCTTTGTGCAAAGTTCTCATTAGGATAACGCGTAGAGGAAATGAAAATAGTTTTGGATGAATGGATTCTAGACTTGAAGGCATCAGGCCAAGAGATTCCCTCGGTAGATATTAAGTTATATAATGGAGGTAAGAAATAAATTAAGATATGTGATTCAGTTTGTTAGGGATGCTACCTTATATGATTTTTTTATAAAAAGGTTGTTTTAGAAGTTTCGTATACAATAGCTATTAAATGATCCTATATTAGTAAGTTCTGGAAAGAGGACTTGTAATTTGTGCAATTATAATTCCAAACTCAAGGCTGACATACTCGCCCACAGAAGGGGTTAATTTTACTAACTACGGTTCGGCTTGTACCATGTCCACTACAGTGAACTAGTACGTACATACTCTTATAGTTGTTGCTGTAGGGAGTTGTAATTAGGAGGGGGAAAGACTCGACTTGTTATCTCGCACCGCATTTGCAGCGGTACCCAAGTAATATATGAAAATGCTTAATGCTAAAAAATTACAACGCCCATAACGTTACCGCTTAGCGAGAGACAGAGAAATTAAATGGAATGTTGATACCAGGCAAGTATTTTTTTTCTGACACCTTGACTTGTTAATCTGAGACCCTAGAAAGAATTCTTTATATATTATTGATCGTTGCTATTCTAAAACGATCTAGCCACACCCGTGCTTCCGTCCGTAAGTCTGCGAGGTCAAACGAAATGAGGGAGCACACTAACTTTTTAAATGATGATGACTTATGGTCACAAGATGTTTGAAATTGTAAGTGGGCGTAATGGGCCTAGGAGGAAAATTTATTTTTTTTTATGGACTTTATGTACCTCAGAAAATGTACACTTTTTGCTCAACAAATCATATATTTTTCTAAAACGAACAATGGTTTAAATGGTAAATATAGGGTGATCCATCTAGAGGTATTTTTTCAAAAAAAAATCAAATCAAGCGTGGAATCTTTATTGGTAATTTGAAAGGACATTTTATGGCATTTATTTTTTGAAAATAATTACCTTCAAATGTTGGCCGAAACTACGCCTCAGGGCAGCCCAAATGCGGTGGTTTTGTTTCTTTTTTATGAAATTGTTTCATATTTTTCATGAATTTTTTTTATAATTTTTGTGTCAGTTTTCTACAATTAACATGAATTTCATTCATAAAAATTATAAAATTTGTTTATACTTTTTTCGAAAAATTTATATTAATATTTATTATGTTAATGTTTATTCTGTTCCTTAAAATTATTATGACGAACAGTTTTTCTTCTGGTTCGAGACCAGTGAAATGTATTAGCTATAATTTTTTTAAGTAGTCTTCATATTTCAAATGTCTCATCCTTACTCGTATTAATGAGAATTACCTTTTTACGTATGCACAAGCATAAAATTGTTTACTTAAAAATGACGAAGAATTTTCTTATGAAGACGTTTTATAAACAATGAAAATATTTTCGTAAAACATATGATGGAAATATAACGAAATTTTTAAGATGCTTTTTTGAGCAGCCGGTCCGTAGATTCGTTAAAAATTGCTTCAGAAAATACATGAAATGAAAATATGAAGAATTCACAATGAACAAAATAAGAAGAATGTTTCGTAAATAGTACGAACATAATTCATTCAGCGTGGTAAACTTGGACTTTGGTGGTCTATTTTTTATATTTGGCTATAATTGTCCTTTATGATTTGTTGCACAAGCTTGAAAACTTCACATCGGTTTATGTTTGCATATAGACTCGAAATAAAGGTCCGCCCTGATTAGAGGCCCTGTCGCAAGTAAAAGCACAATTTACATCATATCTAGTTCGAATTTATCATAGTGCGTTATACCAGATGTAGGACATGGGCCGTCATGGTGTGGTGATGAATATGCACGACAAACCCCACGTTTAAATCCAAATAGGAACATCTAATATTGGGAGTGTTTTTTTGGGGCTTGGTTAATAAGCGAGTAAGTGGTCACTTAGGTGATAACTTTAATACTTGGAAAAAAAAACTGTAGAAATTGTTATTTATAAAAAAAAACTAAAGAACTATATGTGACGCGCAAAATAGAAAGGGACCTAATGGTAAAAAACAGTTTTGCTCAGGAGAGCCATTTTAAAGATTTAAATACGTGTATCTTTGGTGTACCATCACTTTCATAAAACGCGCATATCTCTGGGAGGGAACACTTTTGGGGCATGGGATCGGTCTCATTCGATGCTCAGATGTTGTCCACATCAAAAAAAAGGTGAAAATTTTTGTACCCTTAGGTCCCTTTCTTTATGCGCTGTCACATATGCATCATGACCCGTTTGATATGAAAGCTTGGAATTTATAGAAAAAGAGTTTTTCAAGAAATATTTAAGCGAGTAGTAACCGAGAACGCTTTAGGTTATTCTAGAATAACACTTATCCTTTAAAGTTATCCTGTGAAGGGCGCAAATTGTTAATAGTTTTCTGTATCGCATTAGCGACCTAATACTTTGGCGAACACCCTAAACGCCGCGAAACTTTTGTCGATGTTAAAGATCGATACACCCTTAGTCGCTGCCAAAATGAGAATTTACGTTAAGATATCTCTAAATCCAAAAAAAACATGGAGTGTTGTTCCACCTCGTCGTGCAAAATCTTTTATCTCCGGGCCCTACAAGAGCTTCTCTATTAAATGGAACTAGTCGTTCGGAGCCAGTGTTCAACAGTAAATTTCGGACAGTGCACGCAAAGAAAAAATGTGGTTGCTATATGGTCACGGCTACAATAATATTTTTTTTGTAAAAATAGTATGTTCGCCGCAATCATAGTATTATTTTTGAATTTCATGTTGACAATAGAATGATTGCTACAATATTAATATTGTTGAAATGTAACAATAGTATTATTGCCAAAATTAAAAATGAAACTATGGTTGCAGCAACAATATAAATATGGTTGGTGCGACAAAAGTATTGTTTTTTGGGTTTTATGTTAACATTAATATGATTACAGCAATCATACTGTATGATTGTTATTTTTCTTAATTTGAATATGGGTTTTACAACAATGTTATTGTTACGAATCTTATTAAATAATAATGGGAATTAATTTTTCCAAAAAACTGCTTTGGATTTGTTTAACTGATATATTTTTAATAAAAGAACTTACGTTTTTTTAATGGAGCTTTTCTAATGTTTAATAAACACTCTTTTTATTTTAAATTTAATGTAATTTTAATTTATTTACTTCATTAAAAAATCTATTGTTGACAATATAACTCAATCCTAATAAATAATTTTGAGGACCAAAGTATGGTTGAGTGGGATCATACAATGGATGCGTGTGAACCATATTATCATACTATGGTTGTAAGGATCATACTATATTTGTATGTCAAAATATAATATTGTTGTGAGGATCATAATATGGTTGTGGGGATCATAGTATGGTTGAGTGGGATCATACTATCGTTGCGTGTGAACCATATTATGGTTGTTGGGATCATACAATGGTTGTATGTCGAACATACTATTGTTATGAGGTTCATAATATGGTTGTGAGGACCATAGTATGGTTGAGTGTGAATCATACTATGGTTGTGAGAATCATAGTATGGTTGTGTCTGAATCATACTATTGTTGTGCCACAACCATATACTCAACAATACCAAATATTGTCACTCAAACCATACTTTTTTTCTACGTGTGGACAGAAGAACTTTACCGTGAACAGCTCACCAAAGTCCTTCCTTTATTCTTAAATGGGATAGTAAGAGATATATGTGTAATATGGGGTGATCAATCTCGAGGTATTTTTTTCACAGATTACGTGTGAATTGTCTTTTATTTGTTTTCTTCTCTTTGCAGTATTGTTTGACATTTTATCATGGAAAGACTTACGCCGCAAAACAATGGTTTCAGGCATTAAGCAGTACCGGTCGAAATGGTCAAACGAGTCATCCAAAATTGGAACCTCAGAATAAACAACCTGAGGCGAAGTTACGGGCAACATTTGAAGAAAATTATATTCGAAAAATAAATGCCAAAAAATATCCTTAGAAGATTAAATGAAGATTTTTTTAAATAAAAAAACACCTCTAGATTGATCACCCTATAGTATAAAAGTAGCTCTCTAATAAAGTATACTTTTAGCTTGAAAATTTTAAATCTTAACGTTTATGCACTGAGCATTTGGTGGTGACAACTAATCGGATATCTCAACCTATGTGGGGAAAAACAAAACTGTTTTAATCCACCACAAGCTGTGTTTGAAAAGTAATTCCCAATCGGTCCTCGTATAGCATGTAAAACTTTCAAGAGAAACGATGGCATTAAGGCAACATTTTTGTTATTTACTGGAGCTGTTGTTTTTCTTGTTGTATGTAGTAGTGCATAAACTTTTCCTTTTTTATGTGAAACTCAAGTGAAATGTACCTACACATACACACAGGCTAGTTCCATGAAAACATCTGGGTATTTGTGTCAAAATATATACAATCAAATGTGGAGGTGTCCTCCTGTACATGTGTGCTAGCTAGAACGGACGCCATGTGTACTCGTCTGTGCCACAGTATGTGTTCCTTACACTGACATTGAGTTATTCTTCCTTTACAGATGTAAGGATGGACGTTACGGAGGAGTCTATGCAACATGACTATGTGTACTTACGTTTTACATCTCTCTTTTTAAGGACCCTCATGCTCTCAAACATACACACACACATATGTGTGTGTATGCACATTTTATTACTGTGTGCGAAAGTACGTACCCAAAAGTCATATATTTTCCATAGACATTCTCATCCAATAAAAGTTCGGAATTTTTGGGTTCTGTGTTTTCTTTTTTTTTTGCATGAACTTACACGAAAATATATTAAAAACTATGAGGTGTGCGACTAGTCGTATGTCACAAACTAAAGTTACCCTTACTTCAGGATCCATCCAACGAACAGCCAAAACCAAAAAAAATAGAAAAATGTTGTCTTTCAAAATGAAAATGTGTACCTTATGTTAGGGTTTAGGGGTTTCATATGAATATTTTATGAACAATTTCATTCAAAATGCATTTGAAAAATTAAAAAAAAAAAAAACGGAGCACACATGCATCGCTATTTTTAAGTGATGGTGTTATTCTTAAATTCCAAAAGAAATAGATAACGTATTTACGAAAGTATTTTTGCAGTAAACGAACTAGTAGTTCACAATAAATTTATGTTTGTTATAATAATACAATTTCATTGTAAGCTTAATGGACTTAAATTCCAAATAATTTGCATTCTTTACATGTTAACCGGGTGGTGAAACATATTTCTGGGTGGAATTGTATTTTAATCCAATGCAATTTTGAAGGTCATTTCAATTTCTGTCGTAAACTTTTTTAACGAAGTTGAGCTGTAATCAAAAAGCTTAAGTCGAGCGTGAACGACATTATTATACCCCGCACTTCAGGATAAGCAAAATGCCAGTTGAATACAGAATTTTACCAGAATCTAAGAATTCTAAAATTCACTCAATTTTTAAAAATAATACGAATTTTTGGTACTCATAGTACGTCCATGATTAAATGAGCCGAAATTTCCTCCCTAAGGTCGGTCTCGTAAATTAAGATGAATTGGAAAACTTTTTAGCTTTATGAGAATATTTTTTTTATATAGGTTGTGGTTGTTTGTCCATCGACGATATAAAATGTTGTTCTTGGTAATCAAAGAAGCGACAACTATGTTACGATTGTTGATGAATTTTTGAGTGCGTAGGGTGAAATGGGCTGCAACATGTCAATTAAAATTCATTTCCTCCATTCACATCTAGACTTCTTCCCAGAAAACCTGGGCCAGTTCAGTGATCAACAAGGCGAACACTTTCATCAAGAAATAATTACAATGGAAAAACGTTTTGAACGAAAAGATAAAATAAAAATGATTTCCGAATATTGCTGGTCACTTAAACGGGATACTCATGATGTTCAATTAAAAAGAAAACTGTCAAACAAATATTTTTAAGTAGTATTACTTCCTTTTAAAAAATGGGCCGATGTATTTTTTCAAAAAATGTTGTTTTAATAAAAGTTGAATAACTCAATCAGTTTCTAACGAATTTTAAAAACGACACCGAATTGTATTCGTAAGAACACTCTCTTTACTATTCAGTTAAAAAATTGTTCGCATTCTTTTAAAAAATGGGCCGATGATTCTACTAGGCCATAAACTGCACCAAACCGTGGTTTTCTCTGGGTATGATGACACCTCTTGGTTCTCTTCTGGTTGCTCTTCAGCTCAAATGTAGCAATTTTGTTTATTGTCGTTGAGCCAGAAATATGCCTCATCACTGTTTCGGTGAGGCGTTGTTTCGATGTAAGTCTTTCCATGTTGAAATGGCAAACAATACAGAAAAAAGTTAAACACAACACACGCGAAATCTGTGAAAAAAGGATATTGAAAAAAATATCCATCACCTGATACACGGAGAATTCTCGAAAAATACAATAAAACGCATAACTCGCATATTCTGACGACATGGTCATTATCGGCAGTACAAAATGCTGTGTAAAAACGCATTCAAAGTTAAAAAATTACAAAAAATTTAAAAAAAAATTGAGTTTACAGGAAAAATACACAGATTTTTCTCAGTGTGATTTTAAAAGTGTATACACCATTCGTAAGGCCGCAGTTTCCTCTTTCCAAATCAGCCGAAAAACTAATAATCGGTGGATATTCAACCAAGTTACTGGCATATAAGTGCGTAAGACCCGAAAAACCGGTTTTTTACCCGTAACTCCAGATTTTGGAGATGTTTGGGAAATTTCAAAACCGGTTTCTTGTTGTACTCAGCAAGATCTACAAGAAAAATAATATCATTTCCTAGGTATTTTTACTCTGTCACACTGTGTTATCATTCGCTCAAATGAGGCAATTCTGCATATTGACGAATCCACTGAGGTGAAAATGAGCCTTATCACTGAAGATGATTTTCTTCGAAAATTAATCATCCACTGTTGCCATTTTAAGCCACTATCTGACCATTGATGACGTTTGGAATGATCAAGAGGCTTTAGTTTGTGAGTCAATTGCAAGTCTTTATGCATAATGTACATCAACGACGAACGTGAGAGGTGCAATTGTTGCGCACGATGACAAGTAGAGGTGAACGGCTCTTCAGCCACTCTATCGCAAACAGCAGCAATATTTTCTGTACGAACATGCACTAGTGTTTTCACATCTCCTACAGAACCGGTTTGCTCAAATGTTTGCACGATTTTTTCGATTGCACGCACATTTGGACGATTAACTAGACCGATAAAATCACGAAGTGCACAATATGCATTTTCATAATAAGCCTGAATAACTTTAACGCGTTGGTCGCTTGTGTATCTTTCCATGGTTAAAATTGAATTAGTCAGAAATTCAGAAATATCAAATTAAATGCAGAAAATAACTTGACGTTTAGGTGTGGTTCACATTCAACATCCGCCCTTAAAATTTAACCACCCTTTAGATCTTTCGGGATGGACCTTTATTTTGGGTCTATATCAACCAATGGAGCGATATGACCCCTGTTTAGCTGAGCTTATTTCTGATCACTCACACTAAACTGTGGAAAATTTATTTAATGTTGAATATAACACCGTAAATTTGATACAAAAACCAAACTGCATACTTTCGAAAGAAAAAAATGTTTCAATAAAGTGTGAGTTATTTAAAATTTTAAATTTGAAAATAAAATAAATACTGATAATTTTTTCAAATTATCAGTTGTTTTTTGGGAAGGTTGCACTTTGTCCTTTACTAATGGAACACAACCCGATGAGAATTTTACCGAAAAATTGTGTTTGTTCGGTAGCTTAGTCAATAAGAAAAATTGCTGTATATGGGGTTAAGAGAACCAACACGTGACTATTAAGAAGCCAACGAATCCACAACAAGTCACTGTTTGGTGTGAATTTTGGGCTGGCGGCATCATTGGACCATTTTTCTTCGAAAATGAGCCAGGAGCCGCTGTTACCGTCAACGGTGAGTATTACCGCGCCATGCTCAACCAATTATTGTTTCCAAAATTCAAGAGAATGACATGGATGACATATTGTTTTAAAAAAAACAGGGCCACATGTCACACAGCCAACGCAACCATCGATATCAATACGCACTGCTTTTGATATTTTGAATAATCAGTGGAAATTGTGATGTCAGTTGGCTGTGATTTGAGCCCTTTGGACTATTTTCTGTGAGGAGCCATTAAGGATAAAGGTTACGCAAAGCATCCAGAGACAATTGAAGTGTTAAAACTTGAAATCGAAGTTGCCATTAAAGAGATTCGACCCGAAACAATTGAAAATGTACTGAAAAAATTGGCTTGAGCGGATGAGATACTGCCGCGCCAGTTATGCTAGTGTTACGAATAATATTGTGTTCCATTATTGAATGACACTTTACAAACGTTCCAATAAAAGCAGAAATTTAAAAAAAAAATTCGGTACTTTTTTTACAGCCGATTCAATTTTAAATCGGCCGCATTGTACAATTATTTAATTAATTAAAATGTGCATCAATCGATGAACTTGAATTCGAATAAAATAAAAGCCTAATCTCGCCGACTTAATTCAACCTAATTGGTTTGCCTTCTGACCAAAAATGTCAACAATCGATCTAATTTTTACACTGTGCCAAATCCTTTACGGTCAGTAAATCGATACTCTGATAGATCAATTATTTGAAACCATCTCTGCATATCAAAACTTGTACGTCGTTGTAGGATGGCACTGAAAGACACTAAATTTAAAGAGATGCGTCCGAACCTTTTACTACGACAGGAAATATGTCTCAAACAGGGTCAACATATATCGGGAGATCAATCTAAAGTTAATTTTTCAAAATAAAAAAACAAACAAAATTTGGAATATTTGTGATTCTTTCGAAAGGACATTTTATGGCATTTATTTTTTGAATATAATTTCCTTCAAATGTTGGCCGCAACTACGCTTCAGGGTGTTTATTTTGGGTGTCCATGTGGAATATTTGTGACTCTTTCGAAAGGACATTTTATGGCATTTATTTTTTGAATATAATTTCCTTTAAATGTTGGCCGCAACTACGCTTCAGGGTGTCCATTTTGGAGGTCCAATTTTGGATGACTCGTTCGAGCATTTCGACGGGTACGGCTTTAATGACACGCGTACTTTTGGCTACCAAAACCTGAATCGTAGCTGGTTTGTCAGCATAGAATTTTGACTTTGCGTAGCCCCAAAGAAAAAAGTCTATAGCTGTGATATGACACGATCTAGGCGGCCAAGTCACCGGTATAAAACGTAAATTGGCTGCTCTTAGTAATGACCTCCTAATAGATCCATTGCTTGAGCAGCTGTATGGCAAGTGGAGCCGTCCTATTAAATCCAAATGTCGTCAAGATTACAGGCTTCAATTTCAGGGGGCAAAAAGTCCGATATGAAGGCGCGGCAGCGAGCTCCATTCGCGGTTACGTTCCGACCATCATCTTTTTGGAAAAATGTGGGCCGATGATTCTACTAGGCCATAAACTGCACCAAAACATGGTTTTCTCTGGGTATAATGACACCTCTTAGACCTCTTCTGGTTGCTCTTCAGCTCAAATGTGGCAATTTTGTTTATTGACGTTGTCGTTGAGCCAGAAATATGCATCATCACTGATCAAAATTGTGGTCGAAAACAGTTTCTCACCGGACGCTTATTTCCATTATAAAGTTGCACTTTGTTATGGTGAGATGTTGTTTCGGTGTTGGTGATGTTGTTTTGGTGTAAGTCTTTCCATGTTGAAATGGCAAACAATACAGCAAAAAAAAAGTTTAACACAACACACGCGAAATCTGTGAAAAAAGGATATTGAAAAAAATATCCATCACCTGATACACGGAGAATTCCCGAAAAATGCAATATAACGGCCACATACTTCTCGCATATTCTGACGACATAGTCATTATTGGCAGTACAACTTTTATAATTAAAGTTGACTCCTTTAAAATGGGTCAGATGGTAAACTAACAATGTCAGCACTGAAATTAAACAAAGGATTGCGTTTGCAACTATGTCCTATTTCGGGCTCGGCTTACTAATAGGCCCTTTTTCGAAAGACGAAGATAACACTTTACAATAAACTGATATTACCCGTGCTTTTACATGTTGCCAAAAGCATGGGCGTATAAAAGTGCCTTCAAATTTTTCGAGAGAAACTAAGTCGTAAAATTTACGGCCTAAGCTACGTTGTTCGGAATTAGATGTGTCGAACGAACCATGGGCTGTTAAATCTGTGTGCCGACTTAAATGTAGTGAAGCGCATCAAAAACAACGATTATTTTCCCTATACGACGAACAACAACAAACCTGATCTAATTAGCAAGCAGAGAAATTCACTCTTTCCAAAATAATAACAACAAAGAGTCATAACAAAACCCAAATGATTGCTCTGGTCTACCAATATCGACCGAATGGAAACAAACTCTTAATCCAGACAGGCGTCAGACAATAACTACCGCGGAACGTTTGGACAGGAAAGACCGAGACTCCGGTGCAGAGATCAAGTGCAGGATAATGAGAGAAATCTTGGTATTGGAAACTTGAAAAATCTGATTATAAATAATTTATTGAGCAGGCCGGGATCAAGAAGAGGTTGTGGAGATTGCCTAGATACGTTTTGACTAGTGTAATAAAGGAATAGTATAATAAAGGCCTTTTTTCCCAGCCGTTTGTGATCTGATTTTGAAGTGATATTGTGATCTCTAAAGAAGATTTATCTAAGCACTGCCTGCTCTTGTTTCATAAATATTTCCGAAAGTAAGCATTCCCTTACACAATAAAACCCGCATTGTAAGTTACCACAGAAGTTTCATATTTAAAATTGACATATTCAACAAACAATCCACAGAGCTATACCCACCATGTATATGACTCTCCGGCGGATATGGCTCCCACCAGAAATCACACTTAGCATATTTGCAAGCATTACACAATTGCATTAGCTGCTGCTACATACATTCATACAGACATCCCTATTAACCAACGTATATGTCTGTGTGTGTGTGTATGACTATATCCGCAAATCTACGATTTCCTTGTCGCTGATGATGACGATGACGACGATAAGTCGGTCTGCCATTAGATTGCCTGCAGCAGAACTCATGAGCAACGAACAAAGCTCACAATGATAACAAATATCGCCACCCTGACTAGCAAACAAATACTGTAACATCCTCCGGTACATGTACGTCGTAGGTGTTCTACACAACCTCACTGACACATATGGACGTGCGCCTGCATGTGTGAGCAAATGTCCTTATTCACATGAATGTAAGTACAACAATCAAACAATACGCGAGATTATGAATTCAAAACAGATGGGATTCGTTTTCGAGCAACGACAACAACAGCACCACCAACAGCCATCGAGAACAGCAGCAACGATACTAATGAATACGAAATACTCGTCCGTATATTCATTCATATTCGTAGTCCCTCCATCTCGCATATTGTGCATAAATTCCTTGCACGAGCAGGGATATCTGAAATCGGGGGGCTGTGCCATTTTGAAGGTGTCGCTTGTACTCTGCACTCGGTCGTGGTGGCTGCGGTTGATGGTGGTACAGTGTTTTTAAAAAGAAAAAAATCTTAATAATTCAAAGAAATTGTTGAGTTTTAGTCGAAAGGACATCACCTTTGATAGGTGTACATTACATCAAAATTGGATTATTGACCCCTCCATCGAAGAGAGGATGGTTTTCTAAATTTGTAATTTCGTTTGCAACACCACGAAATTTTGATCAAAGACCTTACAAGGTATATAAATTATTGATCATCGTGAAATTCTAAAATGATCTAGCCTTGTCCGTCCGTCCGTGTATATGTTCAAAGGATGATAGTGGTCCAACTAACCAACGTAGGATCCTAAAATGTTTAATGCTGATAGGCTTAAGGTCATAAGCTGTTTGGGATTGTAAACATTTTTTTTTTAATTTCATTTATTATCTTGATTCTGGGTTATCAATAAAATTCTGTTTTTCTTTCATTTGTGCTCTTCTTTCTCTACATTTTTAGTACACTTCTAAGCAAGTTAAGACTTTCTAGTTTTCACCACGTGAAAGAGCGTCTCAAAAACTATCGAAACCAAAAAAAAAAAGTGGAAAATTTGTTTTTGAGTCATAAGCCACCTTTTCATAGGCCGGGTCACATATTCTATTGACGGTCAATGGTTTAAATGGGAACAATTAGTTGAGACGCAATCCTCCTGCTCCTCCAAAAAAGGCACAGTTGCTTGACTTTTTAGCTCATATGGCAAAAAACGTCAATATGAACTCAAATTAAAACAAATTTTACCACCAATCCAAATATGGACAATTTTTGAAGTTTAAGCCGAGATTATGGACGAACGCAAGGGCCGAAAAGATCCAAAATACGGACAATTGTTTTGCGCTTTAGTAGCGTAGGAACAAGGTATAACATCAGCGTCAAGTACATCCCTTCATATTTACTGTTTGGAGCGGTGTTACGGTTCACAACGTTATCGGTCCATTTTTTATTAAACAGGACGGTAAACTACACTCAGATAAAATGTATAGTTGGGTGGACAATATTCGAAAAGCATCATACTATTGTTGGGTATATGATTGTAGCACAACAATATTATGATTCTCGCCACAATAGTACGATTCACACGCAACCATACTATGATCCCCACAACTAAAGGGTGTTTTTTTATCGTGTGGTTTTTAATATGGCGGAGTCGGTCGTTCTGACAACTGTCACTTGATTTATGATTAGTTTTGTTTGCCATTTCATAATAAATAGACTAACTTCGAAACAACGTTTGCAAATCGTGGCGAATGAGTCCATAACGAGATGACCACCGATTCTGATTTGTACAAGAAAATCTTGTTCAGCGATGAAGCTCACTTCCATGGGTACGTTAATAACCAAAATTGTCGCATTTGGAGTAATAAAAATCCTAAAGCCATTGTTGAGACGCCGTTACATCCTCACAAAGTCGCTGTTTGGTGTGCTCAATGGGCAGAAGGAATCATTGGTCCATATTTCTTCAAAAATTAAGCCGGCCATAATGTTACAGTCAATGGGGAACGCCATAGATCTATGATTAATGACTTTCTCTTCCCTGAATTGGAGGTGTGGTGTACGGTTATCGGTCCATATTTGTTTTTAAAATGGTTGGAGTGACAATATTCTAAGAGCATCACACATATTCATGGGAATATGGTTGTGGCACAACAATATTATGATCCTCGCAACAATGGTACGATTTACACACAACCATACTATGGTCCCCAAATCCATAGAATATGCTGACAACCATATTATGTTTCACATACAACCATGGTATGATCTTCACAACTGATTCACACGCAACCATGTTATAATGCCTTTAACGATAGTATGATTCCACTCAATCACATTAAAATTATTTATTAGGATTGCCTTATGCTGTTTTTCAACAATAGAGATTTTTATTAAGCAACTTATTTAGAATTACATAACAATTACGAGTAGTTTATAGTCAGATTTAAGACCAGGTTTCTATTGAACATTTTATTGAAAGATACCAAAGTGCTATTTAAAAGGCAGAAGAAAAATCTTTTAGTTGCAAGCAGGGATGACTGCAGCTTCGGTGAACGCTACTTTACCATTCCGAGACCCCAAGCAATGAATGTTAATAAACCCTAATCAATGGCTATACACTTAAGTGCAGAAATATTCTATATAAACGAGAACCAGCTGGCAGTTGAGTATTCTACCGAACAAAGTAAAGACAATAAAAAATCCCTACCACTGCCTTTTGATTGTTGCTGTTATAATAGAAAACTACCATGCACTGTCTCGTGTGTTTGTTTTATGGTTCACCCCTTTGGCTAAAATCAGCCCAAACTTCAGAATTACTTTATCTTTGGATACGGAGGATTTTTTTAATGTGCGTACCAATATGTCCATATACCATATTCATCACCCGTATCGACTATGTGGCCCGTTTCTTGGGCCACATGAACCAAAAACGTTCGGCAACTGTGCTCTTTTTTGAGGTATTAAATGGGTCCCAAGTAACAATACACAAATTAACCATTGTCCTTCCATAAAAAAAAATTATAATTTTTTTAACAATTACACAAAAAAGTTGTTTTTTTTAGGCCCTTTTAATACCTTGAAAAAACCCTTTTTTTCCTTTGCCGATTTCTCTCATTTACAATCCAAAACAGCCATGCACAGAATTTCAGAATCCTAGGTATATTCGCCTGACCACTACCGCGAAAGGATATAACTCAATCATCTTAGAACTTCACGGCGATCAATAATATAAGGCGATCCATCTAGAGGTATTTTTTCAGAACAAAAAAAATAGAAATTCAAATCAAGTGAGGAAATTTATTGGTCATTTAAAAGGACATTTTATGTCATTAATTTTTTGAAAATAATTATCTCCAAATGTTGGCAACTGTATTATGGAAATGAACGTTCGGTGAGAAACGGGAAGATCCGCTGTTTCGACCAAAATTTAGGCCAGTGATGAGGCCCATTTCTGGCTCAACGGCAAAGTCAATAAACAAAATTGCCGCATTTGGGCTGAAGAGCAATAAGAAGAGGTTCAAGAGGTGCCATTATACCCAGAGAAAGCCATGGTTTGGTGCGGTTTATAAGCTGGTGTAATCGTCGGTGCGTATTTTTTCAAAAATGATCATGGCCGGAACTTAACCGTGAATGGTGCTCGCTATCGCGCCATGATATGGATCTTTATGCTACCTGAAATTAAAGCTCGTAATCTTGACGACACTTGGTTTCAACAGGACGGTGCCACTTGCCATACAGCTGCTCAAACAATGGATCTATTGAGAGGTAATTTCGAAGAGCAGCTAATTTCACGTTTTGGACAGGTGAGTTGGCCGCCTAGATCGAGGGATATCACACTTTTAGACATTTTTCTTTGGGGTTACGTAAAGTCAAAAGGCTATGCTGACAAACCAGAACTTAAAACCAAACATTACGCGTGTCATTGAACTTATACCGGTCGAAATGCTCGAACGAGTCATCCAAAATTGGACCCTCAGAATGGAAACCCTGAGGCGTAGTTGCGGCCAACATTTGAAGGAAATTATATTCAAAAAAGCAATGCTATAAAATGTTTTTTCAAATTACCAATACTCGATTTGAATTTTAATATATTTTTTTTTGTTCTGAAAAAATACCCCTAGATGGAGCAACCTATATTTATACTTTATAGGTTATCCGATCTTTACTTCGTGGTGTTGCAAATGGAATGCTAAATGACTCTTCGGCGGTGGGTATTAAAAGTGCTGGTATATTTTTCCATCAGCCCAACAATCTCTAAAATGGGAGTCATGTCAAAACTTGGACCCTATTAAAAATATGTGTGATATTGATCAGCAATAAAGTTAACTTTTCCATTTAAAACCAATGTGCAGCTTTATGCATTGAAATCATCTCCCAATCGGGCGTCCATGCTCCATATAGCAGACGAAATGAAAACAATTGCGATGCCATTTCATGTTCGCTTCTTTAGATTGTTGCCAGCGAAAGGAAAAATAAAGGACAGCCGAACAATAAAAGAGGTTTTGTGATTACTAAACTCAAATGTAAATACGAGTACACAAACAAAATCTCATGGCAAATTTTGTATTTAAATGTATTCATTTTCGGCGATGGCGGAGGCGGTGGCGCTGGGTACGACGATGACGATGGTGGAGAGTGGGGGACATGGATGTTGCGTTGATGGCGTTGGCATTTTATGTATGCATGAAATTTGTTTGCGATTTGTTTATGTAGCTTTTAGTTTAGTGTGTTTGTGGCAGATTTTAATAAGCTTAAAGCCATTGTAATCACGCCAAATGCAAACAATGAATGAACAAAAATAGCATTAAGGCAGTTTATGACAAAACAGCCGGTTGATATACAACATCATTTCCGGCCCGACCCACCCCTCCCCTTAAGAGCCGACCAAGCCAAGTGAAGCCATTAAAGAAATTGCGGCTGGGTTATGGTAGCCCAACAAAGCAAAGCTTAGCAAAGCACCACAGCACACGAAACAAATTCGCAATGAAATAAACAACGACTGAGGATGTCATAGGACCTGCTAACCCGCAAGGACACAGTTTAAATAATAAAATAATGACAACTAATGTGTCGAACGTTTCAATATTCGTAATGTACATTTCCTGGAAGCCCATTGGCAAAGCATAAGTAATCAAAAAGTCCACCATATTCCCGATGCTGTACGAGCTGTTCTCATTGCCGAGAATTGGATTATGTTTAACCATAAATATTGAAGAATTATATAATTTACATAAAAAATATTTAAATGACGAACGTTTTTCTTCTTTCCTGCTATTTAACGTTTGTGCGGCGCCGTGGTGCGACGGAAGTGTGCACGACTGCCGTGCCAGTAAGTCCAGGTTCAATTTATCGCACACAGTTTCAGTTGGAAACCGGTCCGAACTACATATAATCGGTTGGATAAACATAATTTCGATTGCATTTACTAACATTCCATGGTATTGATGGTTACATGGTTCGACTTAGACTAAAATGAATGCCATAGTAATATTACGATTCTTACCGCCATTAAGTCAGTTATACCAGCAGAATTCAGTAAAACTATTGTTTGCCAAAACTGGTAGTTATGAGAAACAACCAATTGTAAAATACATGTTACTTTGCCACCAATAATTGGTTGTTACAACAAATAAATTCTGTGTAGTAGCCAAACTCCATTTAGTTCGCTCTTGTAACATATTACGAGGGCATATCAATAATTCCGTGACTTTTCAAATAAAACACACTTTTTTTTAAAAAAAAAAAAAATATATTTTTCAACATAATCTCCTCAATACACATCGTCCAACGGTTGTGACAACGAATCTATTCTTTGTGTCCATGTCGCAATAGTAATCAAGGCCAAAGAACTTGCAATATTTCAGCGAAGGGCAATCAATCGAATTAATATTACCGTGGCTTCTTGAATAAACAGTTTTTGTTTTGCAAACAAAATAATTTTCCATCATAGTCTCCCTTTAGCTCAATACACTTGGTCCAACGTTTCTCCAAATATTGTATTCCTTCCAAAAAATAGGAATTTTCTAGGTCCATAAAATATGAATTTGTTTAATCAATAATTTCATTGTTTGACCTGAATCCCTTTCCACCGTGCCATTTCTTTAGGTTTGGAAATAGGAAATAGTCACTGCGAGCTAAATCCGGAGAATATGGCGGACGAGGTACCAATTCGTAATCCAATTCATGCCATTGATGGCCGCACGCATACCATTGCCATTGAGACCACAGGGACACGTGTGCACCCGTGAGTTATCATAATAAAAAATAACTTTTTTCTTGGCCATATGGAGTCGTTTTTTTAAAATGCTCGTTAAATCGGTCCAATAACTTTGCATAATATTAGCCGTTTATTGTTTTTCCCATTTGAAGGTTGTCGATGTGGATTATTTCGCGTGCATCACAAAAAACCGACAAAGTCACCTTGGCCTTCCTCAGAGCCGGTTCACCCGAAGAAACCAATTGGTTTGACTGCTGCTTGGTCTGCGGAGTGTTGCAATGGATGCATGTTTTATCCACACTTACAAAACGCCGCAAACACTCATTGGAATTGCGGTTAAACAACTCCAAACAATCCTTTGAAGTTGTCAAACGATTAAGTTTATGGTCAATTGAGAGCAAACGCGGCAGACATCTTGCAGACAGCTTTCTGACACCCAACTGATCATGTAAAATCGAATCCACATTGCCATATGAAATATCGTACGTATGGCATCAACAATCTTACGCACTTTTACTCTTCAATCGGCCAACACCATATCGTGGATTTTTTCGACATTTTCGGGTGTCTTGAACTCAATTGGCCCTCCCGAACGTTAAGCGTTAATTTTACTTGAGCGATCACAACGAATGTGAGCAAACCACTTTTTTACCATTAAAATTGTGCAAATTCCCCATAGCATTAATCAAGCCTTTCCCTGATTTGATGGACGGGTTTGTTCCGCAAAAAATAATGTTTAATGAGCACTCAAAATTCACTATTTTCCATTTTTGACAAAATCCACGAGGTTATATTTTTTAAACAGCTGTTAAACACAAAATAAATGACGGAACTCTCTCAAAATTTGACAGTAGGCTACTTACAGGTGGTACTTGAAGCAGTGTCGCATGTCATATAAAATGTTGGAAAAGTCATTATTGATTATCGATATGCCCTCGTACACTAAGCAAAACAAGTTCGGACTTTATCGGGGGGTGAATGATTAATTCTAGAAATTTAATGCTTAGGTGATTACAATAAATTCCCAAAAGGACGGCCCTTCTAGGTCTGAGTTATTTTGTAGGGTCTGTGGAAATGTTTCTTTTTTAACGCTAAACCATATGAAATAATTTAAAAAATTCTAGATATTCCTACGTTTTGCCGAATTGTCTCGATGAGATTTCTTAAGTGAAATCATATGTGACGCGAAAAATAGAAAGGGACCTAAGGGTAAAAACCAGTTTTGTTCAGGAGAGCCATTTTAAAGATTTAAATACATGTATCTTCGGTGTATAATCACTTTCATAAAACGCGCATATCTCTGGGAGGAAACACTTTTGGGGCCTGGGATCGGTCTCATTCGATGCTCAGATGTTGTCCTCATCAAAAAAATAGTGAAAAAAAAAATTTTTTTACCCTTAGGTCCCTTTCTCTATGCGCTGTCACATATAGAGTTCATTATCGAAGAACATTTAAACATCCTTCCTATACCTAGTGTTCTGGCCTAGACAACACTAAGTATTGCCTGGTGCCATCTGACATTTCCATTGGATAGTTTGACATTTTTTAGCATAAACGTACTCAGAACGTTTTGACGTATGACCATCATTTGTATTGTTTACAGTGACTTGAAAAAATCAATTTGGCAAATAAATGCAACTAACTCGTGAACATTTTCGTTCGATAATTTTTCAGAACTTTCGACAAGAGTGCATCGATGGTCTTAAATCTTTGAAACTGGTTCAATGAATTCAATCGCGGCCGACGCTCGCTCAAAGACGAAGGTCGTGAAGGTCGTCCAAAAACGGCCGTTGTGCCAGAGATGCCGTGCGTGAACTGATAATGCAAGATCGTCGGTATGTCTATATCGTGAGATAGAGTCATCCTTGGGCATTTCTACCAATAGCATACATTCGATATTGCAGGAACACCTGGCCGTAAAAAAGGCTCGTGTCTATTGGTGCAAAGAAATTTTGAAAAGATACGATCGCGGTGCTTTAAAAGACGTTTATGAGATCGTCACAGGTGACGACTCATGGATCTATGCGCATGAACCCGAAACAAAACAGCAATCGACAGTGTGGGTCTTCGAAGACGAGCTGAATCAATCGAAAGTTGTTCGTGAAAGAAGCACTTCGAAGTAGGACGGTTAATTCTAACTGGTACACCTCAA
This sequence comes from Hydrotaea diabolus, assembly GCA_963513945.1. Taxonomy (NCBI): domain Eukaryota; kingdom Metazoa; phylum Arthropoda; class Insecta; order Diptera; family Muscidae; genus Hydrotaea; species Hydrotaea diabolus. The sequence continues at coordinate 194,709,871 of OY740716.1, read as the reverse complement.
TTTGTTTGCCTGAAGTCTTCGGAGAAATACAAAAAAACGAACAAGAAAATCATTGTGCACCACGACAATGCTGAGCTCCCACACTACGACTCAAGCCAGAGCCTTGTTGACCGGCCAAAACGTCGAATTGATGGGTCATCCGCCGTACAGCCCTGACTTGGCACCCAATGTCTTCTTTTTATTTCCGCACATCAAGAAAAACATGCGTGGTCAACGATTTTCGTCGCCAGAAGATGCTGTTGAAGCGCTCAAAAACCTTGCTTTGGCGGTGTCTCAATCGGATTGGAAAAAGTGCTTCGACAATTGGTTTGACCGCATGCAAGAGAATACTTTGAAATACAATAAAACCATTTTTTCGAATCATTACTAGGGCAAAAATATTTATAACAGCCCTCGTATGATTTGGGTGTCTCTTTTGTCCTTTTTTCGAAGAAGTAAAAAATGTAGTTCAAATTCGGGTGGGGCGTGTCATAATTTTAATGAAATTGTCTAAGTAAAAGTATTTTAAAAAAGGGTAGGTTTTGGGCTAAAATGCTCCACTTAATTCATACAACATGGTGCGCCTAAAGTTTCCACCAAAATTTGTGGCTGTAGCGCTCGAACTTCTGCAACAATGTTGGCCTTGAGTTGAAGGATTTTATCGGGCTTGTTCGCATATACTCGCTCCTTCAAATAACCCCAAAGAAAATATTAGGGTGCTGACAAATCTGGCGATCGCGCTGGCCAAACAATTTCCAGATTTCTGGAAATTATTAGCTCTCCAAAAATTTGACTTAAACGTTACATTGTGTCTCGGGCAGTGTGGGCAGTGGCTCCGTCCTGCTGAAACCACATCTCAGGTCTGCTTTCACGAACAGGACGTAAAAAAGTTGCTATCATAAACCGATACCACTCTCCATTTACGTTTACAGCACTTCCATCTTCATTTACGAAGCAGTAAAGCCAAATTATATTTGCAGATGAGATCCCACACCATACTGTATACCTAATGGGGTGCAATTGACGTTGATGAATGGCTCCTGGATTTTCAGAACTCCAGAACCTAAAGTTCTGCTTATTAACAAAGCCATTCAAATGAATGTAATGAGCTTCATCACTCATTACTTTGCTTTAAAGTAATTGATCGCTGATTTAAATAAAAAAAACTCTATTATTCTGCTTCTTTGTTCAGTTGTGAATCTCTCCATTATTTATTCCCCAAGTGTTATTTATGTTATCTGAAAAAAAAATTAAAAAATGTATAAACGAAAAAGTTATTAAATTTTTAAACCCCATGGTAACTTTTGGCCCACAATGTACTATAATTTAAGTATGGATCGTCTAATAAAAAATCAGAATATCTTCAAGATAAAACTGCCATTTCCGTCTATTTTTCCAAAAAAAAACTATTTTTTAATTAAACCTTTTTTCAATAAAAAAAAATATTTTTTAATAAAATTTACTGAAAATGCATTCAAATGAACTAATGGCAACTTAGTTCATGCAATCCAAATCATTCGGTTGACTAAAAAATTCGGTTTAGCAACGAGTCTGTGTGGATGGATCTTGCTTTTTGGTTAGGTTTATTTTTCAGAAATTAAAAAAAACCTGGATTATACAAGCAATTCAAAGTATAAAAAAAACCCTAGACCTAATGTAATAAGACGTTGCTCTCATTAGTTAACATTGTAGCCTGCCAACTGCCATTTTCAGTGGTAACATTTTTTATTGAACCACTAAAACGGGAAAAGGAATATTCTGTTATTTCTGTTTGCCTAATAAAGGTTTGCCATTTATACGAGTTGTGCCAATGGGTTAAACAAAATCTTTCGTCAATAAAACAAAAACGAACTAAAATACTTTTATATGACACGTAATGTCTGGTCAGTTCATGCATGTATTGGCAACAATCCTACACTCACACCTAAAGCGGGAGGATTTTTTTTTTTCATAACAACCCCCGTATGTTAGAAACCCATAAAAGGGCCAACCCAAAAAGGGACCTGATGAAAAGCAGCAAAAATAAATGAAAATAAAATATGCACCAGACCAACAGCAACAACAGCCAAATAAGCTAAGCAAAAATACCTTCACGTTATGTAAAGTGACTAAATTCACCAAGCCACCCCCTCTCACTCCCCGAAGGCAACCAATGTTAACAGAATGTCATGGCGGTGTGTATTTGAGTTCCAATGTAAATCATGTAAAGCAGCCGAAATTTGAGATAAGACCGTAATGAACTGCTTGGGGCACGTTTTTCGTTAAAAACAGCAAAGCCAACTCGACAAATGGCGTTTGGGTTGGCTGCGTGGTTTTCGTTGCCAGTTTGAGCAGAGGATCTGATCTGTCGGGCCTAGTCGGTGTGTATGTGTGTTCAAGAACATGACGTCGCTTACCCCGGAGCTGGTGGTGAAGAAGGGAGGGAAAATAAACTAAATCATTTTAGTAACCCCCCTTGCCAGCATGCAAATTTTGCATGACTGGGAGCAACAAAGAGTGCTCTCGTCAGACATTAAGTGTTTGGGATCATAATTCAGAACCCAATTTTTCCTGGTCCTGTTTTTGTTGTTAGTATTTCTCAATTGACATGGGAGCTGTAAATGTCTGCTTTTAATAGAATTTCGTATAAAATTGACCTTTACCTGGACAAAGGGTATTTTGCACTGATGCCTGTGTATTTGTGTTCGTTCGGTATAAGCACACTCCGAGGGTGCAGGGAGGAAGGAATGCGTATTTCAAATACTCGTATAAGGTGATGAAAATTGCAAAGCATTTGTTGTATTAAAATATTTAGTGATTCGCAAAATTTGTGTATCATCTCCTAGACAATATCGCCGTTGATAACATGGAACAGAACATGAACATTTTTTTTGGAAATTTTGTTTCTGGAATTTCTCAATCGTCTAGATGATGTTTGTACAAAAGCTGATCATTTTCTGGCCGAAATCCGAGCGTACAAAGTTGGTAAAAGTTACCATAGGGTTGAACACTTTAATTTTTTTTCCTTTATTCATTTTTTTTTTATTTTATAAAATTATTTTTCGGCTTGTCAACTGACAGCGATTATCAGATGGACGACAGTGTTTTGTTAATTGACAACCCCTGAGGATGATTGACGAAGTCAATCGAACTATTGGGATAAATAAAAATTAAACAATACATAGAACAAGTTTAAATAAATGACCTCAAGCCGAAAAATAATTTTATAAAATAACAACACTAAAGGTCAACTACTCGTATTCACTTACAACAATTTTTTTTTTATTTTTTTCTCAGTTTATATACTTATAATATACAAAATGGAAATTTTTTTACACTAAGAACGAAAAAAATGTTACTTAAATGACCCCCGTTTTCAGCTTCGCAATGATGGGCCCGTTTCATGGCATTTTCCATAACATCTTTAAAAATTTGTGGCTGTAGCGTTCGAATTTCTGCAACAATGTTGGCCTTAAGTTGAAGGATTTTCTCGGGCTTGTTCAAATATACTCGTTCTCGCTCCTTCAAATAAGCCCAAAGAAAATAGTCGGGTGCTGACAAATCTGGCGATCGCGCTGGCCAAATAATATCCGAACTTCTGGAAATTATTCGCGTTCCAAAAATTTGACTTAAAAGTGCCATTGTGTCTCGAGCAATGGCTCCGGCCTGCTGAAACCACATCTCTGGTCTGTTTTCAAGAGCAGGACGTAAAAAATTGTCTATCACAAACCAATACAGGTCTGCATTTACGGTTACAGCACTTCCATCTTCATTCTCGAAGAAGTAAGGCCTAATGATATCTGCAGATGTGATACCACATCATTCTGAACACCTAATGGGGTGCAATAGGCGTTGATGAATGGCTCTTGGATTTTCAGAACCCCAGAATCTACAGTTCTGCTTATTTACAAAGTCATTCAAATGAAAAGGAGCTTCATCACTCATGCGTTTGTGTAAAAACACTCGTAATTGATCGCTGATTTGAATTATAAAATTCTATTATTCTGGTTCTTTGTTCAGTTGTAAATCTCTCCATTATGTATTCACCAAGTATATGTGACGCGCAAAGTAGAAAGGGACCTAAGGGTAAAAACCAGTTTTGTTAAGGAGAGCCATTTAAAAGATTTAAATACGTGTATCTTTTGTGTACCATCACTTTCATAAAACGCGCATATCTCTGGGAGGGAACACTTTTGGGGCATTGGATCGGTCTCATTCTATGTTCAGATGTTGTCCACATTAACAAAAAAAAAAGTGAAAAGTTGATCAAAAATTTTGTTCAGGAGAGCCATTTTAAAGATGAGGTCCCTTTCTATTTGCGCTTAGAATCGTCGACTTCACTTTCATAAAACGCGCATATCTCTGGGAAGGAACACCTTTGGGGCATGGGATCGGTCTCATTCAATGCTCAGTTGTCCACATCAAAAAAAGAAAAAAAAATGAAAAATGATTATTTTACCCTTAGTTCCCTTTCTCTATGCGCTGTCACATGTAAGTATAATCGAAAAAAAAAAATAAAAAATTATATGAACGAAAAAGTTCTTAAATTTGTAAGCCCGTGGTAATTTTAGGCTATCCTGTATAAGAAGTTGCCTTCATGTTTTGAAGTTTCTTCTTATTCAGATTAGACCATTTTCCGAACTAACTTGAAAACTTGTTAACATCATTTAGACCAATTAGTTTGCTTTGAATTTTATCTAAAATATTTGATAAGGTGCTTCCACGTTGTTTTAGAGAAGCAGGATATTATCCCTGATTACCAGTTTGTCTTCAGGCAACAGCACGGCACTCCAGAGCAATGCCATCGGAAAATTAAAGTAATAACTGATACTCTAGGGAATAAAAAAATATTGTTCTGCGGTATATTTGGATATTCGGCAAGCGTTTGATCGAGTATGGCACCATGGTTTACTCTATAAAATTAAAAAATTTCTGCCAGCACAATTTTTATTGTTTTTTAAAAGCTATCTATCTCAAAGATACTTCTACGTCAAGGTTACAGATGAACAATCTTATATTTCTGAAATTAAAGCCGAAATTTCTCAAGGCAGCGTCCTAGTTCCAATTTAATATACTTTGTTCACTGCCGATATGCCTATCTCAGCCGAGGTTACTGTAGTTACGTTCGCAGATGACACGGCAATTAGTGCTTCACGTATAAGTAAATGTCCAAATGAAGCTTCAACATTTATAAAAACTTAACTCCATCTGCCCGAAATATGTTTTAAAATGTGGAACATTAAAGTGAATTCCGAGAAAACTAGTCACATTACATTTACATTGCGACAAAAAGATTGTTGTCCAGTTTCAATATTCTTATATATGAAGATGAAATGCCTAAGCCAAATGTGGTGAAATATTTGGGTACGACACTTGATAGGCAATTAACCTGTAAAGCGGCATATTAAAGCGAAACAGACACAACTTTAAATCAAATGTCGAAAAATCTATTGATTACTGGGCCCAAAATAAAATCCAAATTTAAATAATAAATGACGAATTTATAAAATAATTCTGAAGCCAGTTTGTGCACACGACATTCAATTGTGGGGTAAGTCTAAAAATTTAAATATAGACACTATATTGGAAGGATATCAATCTTAAATCTTAAGATTGATCACAAATGCTCCATGGTTCGTTAAAAACAGCAATATATCAAGAGGCCTGCACATGCCATCTGTTAATGATACAATTGTTGGATTCAAGGAAAATAATATTGGAAGACTAAATCAGCACCCAAATCCCTTAGCCACCTCTCTATTAGATAACATCAACGAAACAAGAAGACTTAAGAGAAAAGATATAGCAAACATGTGAATTTGACTAATATGTAAATTTAATTATCCCGTAAATACTGTGTATATAAAGGGTGAATCATCTAGAGGTATTTTTTCAGAACAAAAAAAAAATATAAAAATTCAAATCTAGTGTGAAATCTTTATTAGTAATTGGAAAGGACATTTTATGGCATTTATTTTTTGAAAATAATTACCTTCAAATGTTGGCAACTGTGTTATGGAAATGATCGTTCGGTGAGAAACGGGAAGATCCGCTGTTGTCGACCAAAATTTTGTTCAGTGATGAGGCCCATTTCTGGCTAAACGGCAAAGTCAATAAACGAAATTACCGCATTTGGGCTAAAGAGCAATAAGAAGAGGTTCAAGAGGTGCCATTACACCCAGAAAAAGCCACGGTTTGGTGCGGTTTAAAAGCTGGTCGAATCATCAGTCCATATTTTTTCAAATATGATGAGGGCCGGAACGTAACCGTGAATGGTGCTCGCTATCGCGCCATGATATCGGACTTTATGCAACCTAAAATTGAAACCCGAATTCTTGGTGACATTTGGACGGACAACAGGACGGTGCCACTTTCCATACAGCTGATCAAACAAAGGATTTATGGAGAGATAATTTCTAAGAGCAGCTTATTTCAGGTTTTGGACCGTTGAGTTAGCCGCCTAGATCGTATGATATCACACGTTTAGACTTTTTTCTTTGAAGCTACTTAAAATCCAAAGTCTAGGCTGACAAACCAGCTGCGATTCAGATATTGTAAGCCAACATTACGCGAGTTATTAATGCCATACCGGCCGAAATGCTCGAACGAGTCATCCAAAATTGGACCCTCAGAATGGACACCTTAAGGCGTAGTTGGGGCCAACATTTGAAGTAAATTATTTTCAAAAAAATAAATGACATGAAAATGTCCTTTTGAAAGAGCAATAGAGATTCCACACTTGAGTTGAATTTTGGTGCATTTTTATTTGGAAAAAAAACTCAAGATTGATCACCCATATAAGAACTTAAAACAAGTTAAAAAGCATAAGATCGGAAGGAGCCGACTACATAAGGATAATAACAAGTAAGCAATTTTCAGTCGGATGATCCGACTTATGCACTCCCACATACTTTGTATATAAATATATGGATTTTTAATTTTCCGTCGTTTCGCCTCCACTACCTGATCCGAACCCATTTGTTTGAAATCTCTTAGAGGGTAATTTGAGTGGAACGTACTAGAATTGAGCTTGGCATCCACTTTATGTTTATGCGCATATGAAGATGGAATGAACATATTGTAGAAAGCAAAGTCAATCGAAAATCATGCTAAGGGACAAAGTTATGTGAGTTTTAAAACTTCGTGCCGATAATACGAGTATAGTTTTTGTGGTAGGTACAAGAAGGGGCGTGGATCAGCAAAATTTTTAACACAAGTATGAGAATATCAAAAGGGTGCCGATGGGTGCATTTGTACTGAAAGTACCAGAATGGGGCGTGGCTTCCTTTTTTTTCTTATGCGATTACAAACATGAAAAAAAATCGCAGAATAGAAAATTCAAGCGAAATGAATGCATAATGTTGTTGTGGTACTTTGAGTGGAAGTATATAAATTATTATGGAAAACAAAAAGTGGGCGGAATAGTCATTTACACTGGAGGTACTATAATAGGGCGTATCATTCACTTTGTTTTTACACGCGTATGAATACGTTATAAAAATACTATGAAGTTTGCAATTTCAACGAATTTCACGTGTCTCCTAGGTTTTATGGTTTATAGTCTGCACTTAAACATGGTCACTTGTGTGGGAGGTATCAAAAAGGGCGTAGCTGCAATTTCAATCACCTGTTACTAGATCGTATGTCACTAGATCGTATGCCATTGACAGTTTTGGAAAAATATTTCAACATGCAAAAATAAAAAAAAACGAGTCGTAGCTCGTTGCGAGAGTTATCGTGCGAACCAACCACACAGATCGGCAGACAGACATGGTTTAAAAGACTCCTGAAACGGATTTGGCCAAAATGCGCCATATATGTTGTTATTGCAATAGCTCTTACAATGTATAAGACACAGTTCGACAAAGTCAAAAAATTAAATCTCAGTTTATTAATTTTCAAAACCTGAAAAATATAAAAACCGGCAATATGGGAAAAAAAATTCCGCATTTTATGAACAATTACCACCAAATATGTAAAAAAAACTTTAAACGAAATAAAAAAAATTACTTATCTTTAAAATCGGAAAATACGAAATGTAATCAACTTCAGGCTTATTTCTGAAATATACCCAATAGCCCGATTTTAAATGTTCGTGGCTTACAGTAAGTAAGCTAAAAACCTTTGGCCGATCGAAATCTAATCTGGACCACTGTGCGGATGCCCGGAGGATAGCTGCCTACACTGAGCCGAAAATACAATGATTTTTTAACCATGTGTCTGGTTCCATTTTTAAAGGTAAATGTTTGATAACGAAGACAAAATAACGTTTTATAAGGTCAAATGTACATACAAAATAGTTAATTTAACATTATATAAGGTTGGATTTTTCAAGTGAGAGGCAGACAAATGTGCGACATAAACAAAAATTTATAGATCAATCAGCTCTGTTGTATCGAAGATTTTTATCTGCTTTGTGTTATATGAAGTTAAGAATTATGTTACACGAAGTTGCAACGATTGCGACTGTCTTATCCGCCCACTTTTTTTCGATTCTTTCTTTGCTCTGAACGTTTGTAATTGTGAGAAAGATGATAAGACAGTTTATATCGCTCTTTTAAAAAACCATATATGATATTGCGCTATTAAGTTGCTTTTCGCACAGTTCGAAACTATACACAAAGGGTAATTCTCATTTATCGTTATGGGACTCCCGTCTAAGTCATTTGATTTGTAGCCGAAGTTATCGTTGCCAAAGACTACTGAAGAAAAACCTTGGCGGGTTTAGAAACAACTGTACAGTCCACCATAGGGAATGCAGCTAGCAACCGTAGCCAATACATTTGCCTAATCTTTAAGTTTATTTAAAAAAAAAACAACAATAAAGGTTTGAACCAGAATAAAAACTGTTCAAGTCATAATAATGAAAAAAGACCGAATAAATGTAAACAAATGAAAACATAATAAGTAGTTTAATTTAATATTAAAAATTGTAACATTAACTATATTTCCGGTTAAATAATAAGTTAACATAAAAATAAAAACGTTTTCAGTAAAAATCTTCATGGTTAATAATATAAACTATTCATGTTAAATTAACTAGGAAATTTTAATATTAATTAGGAAATTTTAATATTAACAATTTTCATGGTTATCATTTTACTTCAATAAATATTTTAATAATAACAATTTTAATAGTTAAAAAAACTCAACAATGCATTGTTAAAACAACAATAATTATTTTCATATTAACAATTTTCATGGTTTAAAAATTCAACCATAGAAAAGTTAAATTAACTATTATTATTGTTAAATACCAGTCAACAACAAAGTGTTCAAATTAACCTTAAATAACGTAGACTCCAAATCATGTTTATTTATGGATAAGTTAAGTTAACCTTATAAACGGTTATTTTTCTTCTCGGTGTAGGATTCATGAGTAGGTCCCGTTGGCAGCTTAACATATATAGTCTGTCGCCAGCCTGCTGCCATAATAATGTAATGGATCCTGCTCAAGTCACGAGCGAGACAGGTTTTATCTCTTGGCTTGCGTCTTAAATCCACAAACGTTGGGCATGGTCAGAAAATATTTTCTGATATCTCCTCCACATTTTTTCAACTCCCACAAAAGTCGTTGTACAACAGACACAGTATCCTAGTGTGTACGTCCAAAGGCCATTGAAAATGCAATGAGGTTTCTTAGATCGATTCTTGGCAGAGTAATCGAGGCCCGCGTACTCTGCTCGTCCTTACCATGCCGGGTCTATCTGGACTGCTTGTAGATGGGTTATTTTTCCCACCTATACTAGGCAATGAAATAGAGTTTCCATGATATAAGCTGCTTACCCTACGCAAGTAATGCCTATATCAACACTATACTTACCGACGAATGTCTCGCTATCTCCTACAGAGACATCCGGCATTCTTAAACAATTCTCGAAAAGGTGTACACATGAATTACACTACGTAACTGACCTCTGTCCACCAAAGGATGTAATCCAAATGTACTCTAACGGATCAGGGTATCGGTTGTGTTATCTACTCGGATGAGCAGAATTTGAAATTATGCTTCAAGCTACCGAACTATTGTAGCTCTAAGTTCAGTACTGTGTACCAAATAGTGTGGCGTATCATGTAGGGATATCTTCATATTAACTGATTAAAATATAAGTGAACACACACACTTTAAGACACTCTCCTTGCAAGGGTGGCCACTCTTAAGAAACTGAACAACATTTTTATGATATTTTTGATGCTCACAACTTCAGAACTACTTTTAAATATTTCACATTCCAAACAAGGCTGTTGATATCTACAATACACTCTCATTTCGTAATAGTCTTAATTCTGTTCACCTCACCAACAGTTTAATATTTAGTCATGCGATTTTCTTTTTTTCTTCTGCTTTCCACATGCATTTCCAATTCCACTTTCGCCGGTTTTCATTTATTGAAAGCCAATTTAACTGCAACAACCGACAGTGCGTCGGTAAATCAAATTCAAAAGTAAAAATCCGCCCGATAATTGGCTCTGATGGTGCATTTATCAAAAGCAATTTAACTGCGGCAACAATTTACTCGTTCGCCCCCTTCCTCGCACCTCAATTAAGTTAATGGATTTTATTGATTTCATAGCAGGCAAACTATGGCATTTAATACTGAACTACATGCAAACAGGAGGCTGAGTAGGAATTAGAAATGATATTTAAGTGGCAGTTGTAGTTTTTGCTTTAATTAATGGAGGTTTTAACGCGACTACGTATGATTAATTAACTTTGACAAGTTGTCAGTCAGATCACAAAGGACATATTGTAGATATACATTGGAAGTGTGTATGGGAAGGTTTCAATGTCTATACTTAAAGGGCTATTTTCTTTAAAGACGAAGGCTAAAGTTTATGCCCAATTGTAATTTAGGTAAAGATTTTGCCAACACTTAAACTTCATATTTTGTAATTGACAAATTTGAAGTTAAACGTTTGGGCAAACGAAGTACACAATCATTAGCTTTGTTGATAACAAAAATCGTCTCTCTTCAGCTCTCCAAAGAAGTAATTAAAAGTTAAATTCGAACGGGAGATACCATACACCACTCGGCTTCTCAGAGGTTTAAAAGCCACTATTTGGAGCTTGAAAAACGTCGGAATGTTAGAGTTCAATATTTACCGCTCATACAAACATTGAGCGTGATTGGGTATAATTTGGAGCATCTACAGCTTCAGGACCTCAATTCGGGAGGAACCTTTGTATAAGAAAACATGAAATGAATCCAATGTTACAGGACATGGGCGTTGGTTGCTCGTATTGCTCTATGCGAAATTTTAAGGAGTCGGATGTAAACTGTGGCCTTTAAAGCAGCAGATTCTGAAATCGGAAAGGACCGTTGTGTGGAAGCTAAATGAAAATATGGACCTATGTAGTCCAGTTTCACTACAGTAAATTAATACTCGCTTAAAAGGGTACCATGTACAATTTGGGAGTGATCGCGTCTAATATGTGGCTAGGATCAATTCGAAAACATTGGCCGATCTGTTCCAATATTACCAGTGATATGAGTTGGTGAGTGGTAACGCCTTATGCAAAACTTGGTCGGAATCGGGAGTAAGATATGGCCTGAAGAGCTGTAGATTCTGAAATCGGGAAGGAAGTTTGTATGGGGGCTATACGAAAATATTGATCTTTGTGGTCCAGTTTTAAAACAATTTATAAATGGTTTCTACCATGCGCACTGTGGGCATGTTTGGACGTAACTTATGGCTTATATAGCTGTAAGACCGCAAATCGGGAGGGACCTATGCGGGGAATATATGTATTTGAAAATATAAAACCAATATGATCAAATTTTACCAGAGATAGGTGTTGGTCATTCGAAATGCCCAATGTGATAGCTAGTCGAACTTGGATGTTATTTGCAGCTTTTAGAACTATAGGTTTTGAAATCGGACAAAACCTTTGTATGATAAAATATTTTCGTTCTTGGTACTTGAACTATTGTTACTGTGTTTCATTGAAATCATTTTAAATTTGCGACTTCTACTTTGATTACAACGATAGGACGATAGGACGGATAGACGGGCATCGCTCTATGGTATCAGACAGTACAATTGGTTATATAGGTATACAAAACATTAGGGCTATCTCCATTCCTTCAAGATGTTGCAAACATCAGCAGTAAGTCATAGTACCTGTACGAGGGCGACCGCAAAACTAACTGGCCTGACACATTTTCTGTTTTACTAGCAACTTTTTTTGTTTTGTTTTTTAAATGCAATCTTTTATAAGCCATCTGTCAAAATTTCCGAAATATTTAATGATTATTTTCTTTGTTACAGGTGATTGAAGTAAACAAGTTTTATAATTTTTGAAAAATGGAAAATAAATAGTTTCGTGCGGTAACTAAACACTTTTATATGAAAGGTTATACGCCACAATTAATCAAAGATGAATTGGATTCTGTGATAATGGTGATAATGCACCATCATACTCCACCGTGAAATCCTGGGTTCAATAATTTAAAATATCCGCAAGAACGCTGCCGCGTTTGTTGACTTTGCCCCAAAAAATCGTCCGTTGGACCAATTTCGAGGAGCTTTTAGCGATTTATCATCGTAATCCAATAGAGTTTTGCGCCGATTCATAGCTGTTAATGAAACATGGATCCATCACTACATCCCAGAATGCAAAGAACAGTCAAAATAATGGATAGAAGCTGGTAAATGTGGTCCCAAGAAGGCGAAAACTGTTAAGTCAGCAGGAAAAGTAATGGCCACAGTATTTTAGGATGTAAGGGGTATAATATTTATTGATTATCTTGAGAAAGGAAAAACTATAAATAGTGAATATTATTGTGCATTGTTGGATCGGTTGAGTGAAGAAATCAAGATAAAACGACCGCATTTAGAAAAAAAAATTCTTTTTCATCAAGATATTGCTCCTTCACACACTGCATTTTTAACTCAACAAAAACTGGCCGAATTACGATTTGAAATTGCTCCGCATCCACCATATAGTCCAGATTTAGCTCCTTCTGACTATTTCTTGTTTCCAAATTTAAAAAAATTTCTCGGTGGCAAAAAATTTTCGTCTAATAGCGAGGTTATTGCTGAAACTGAGGCATATTTTGAAGGTCTTGAAAAATCTTATTTTTCGGATGGAATTAAAAAGCTTGGTAAACGTTTGATGAAGTTTATTGAGTTGGAAGGAGATTATGTTGAAAAATAAATAATAATAATTCCAAAAAAACGGTTATTTTATGTTAGGCCAGTTACTTTTGCGGTCGCCCTCGTACATCAATAAATATTTTAAAAAACATTCAGTACGTTTTATTTTACAGCATAAAACGTGTGTAACAGTATTTATGTCCCTTCTAAGTAGTATGTATTTCGATCAACAAATCATTTGTTTTAAATATCATCACAAATAGTTCGTGAGATATGGTCTTTTTAAATTCAGAAATCCATTTTTGACCCATTCGTTGTGAGGCGAAATTTGTTACCTCTTAAACCGAACTGTTCCATTTACAATATCAACTGTTTTAGTCCTTCACAAGATTGTGGACACCTAACATCAATGACGCGGCATTTAGTTGGTAGAAAGGGACCTAAGGGTAAAAAAACTTAATTTTCATTTTTTTGATGTGGACAACATCTGAGCATCGAATGAGACCGATCCCATGCCCCAAAAGTGTTCCCTCCCAGAGATATGCGCGTTTTATGAAAGTGAAGTCGACGATTCTAAGCGCAAATAGAAAGGGACCTAATCTTTAAAATGGCTCTCCTGAACAAAACTGGTTTTTAACCTTAGGTCCCTTTTTATTTTGCGCGTCACATATGGACATGGCTGAATCATCTTAAAATGTTAGAACGGTTAAGAATATTATGGATAGTCCAACTAAAACGCTCTATATTAATAGTAAATAAAACAAAAAGTTTTCAGAGAATTATCTTAATATTTTTTATTATAAAAGAAGAAGGATCTATGACAATTATGTGTGAAACAAAATATTGGCCAAATTCTTGCCACGGCTTTGGTGCCCTATCCTATCCGATGGCCTATTTCTATAATGACTCTGAGACATAATGGATTAGTACTCGTATAGGCATAATTATCTTGTTCTTAAGCTCTTGAATTGTTTTTGGCTTATTGACGTACACTTTTTTTTTTTAGATATCCCCAAAGAAAGTAGTTCAACGGTGACAAATCATAAGATTGTGGCGGCCAATAAACATCGCCACGACGTGAGATAACATGACCACTGAATTTCTCGCGCAAGAGTCATGTTTTCGGTGACTGAGTGACAAGCGGCACCATCCTGTTGAAACCACATATCGTCCGGGTTCATATCCTCAAGTAGGCCGCTATAATCTCGCGATAGCGAACACAATTTACGGTAACTGCTTGACTGACCTCGTTTTCGAAGAAGTACGGCTCGATGGCAGAACGATCTAGGCGAGGTGTTTTCCAATTTCGCACACACCCGGTGTGATGAAATTTGCGCACGTTTCTTCTGATTTTGGTCACAGTTGGTCGATTATTCTGACCAAAAAAAAATTTACGAAATGTATTTGGATTTGAACGTCCATTTTTGTAGAAGCTTTCAATGGTTTCCAAAGGCCTTTGAAAATGCAATGAGGTTTCTTAGATCGATTCTTGGCAGAGTAATCGAGGCCCGCGTACTTTGCTCGTCCTTACCATGCCGGGTCTATCTGGTCTCCTTGCAGATGGGTTCTTTTTTCACCTATACTAGGCAATGAAATATAGTTTCCATGATATAAGCTGCTTACCCTACGCGAGTAATGCCTATATCACCACTATAATTGATTCAATTTCTGGTGGCGCAAAAATTCGCTGTACGATTATCATCAATGACCCTGTGCCCAGAAGCCCACATAAGGCTTACCGACGAATGTCTCGCTATCTCCTACAGAGACATCCGGCATTCTTAAACAATTCTCGAAAAGGTATATCTTCATATTAATTCTGGTCACAGTTGGTCGATTATTCTGACCAAAAAAAAATCACGAAATGTATTTTGATTTGAACGTCCATTTTCGTAGAAACTTTCAATGGTTCAGTTTGTCAAACACTGTAGCAAATAAATGTCAAAATAGGTTGGGCAAAAAAACTGGATATAACGGTGTGACTCACAATTAACATCGCGCATTATGGTTGGGACACGCACCCACGTGTCGAAAAATCGCGAAGTTTGTATTTTAGATCTCTGAGACTCGATATGAATCGAGTGAAATCTCTACATCCATAACTGAAATTCAAAAGTATCGCAACGCTAACGAACATAATATCTTTATGAGTTATTTGTAGAAAAGTGAAATTGTGAACTGGAATTTGGTTTCCACAAACTGATAAATTTAATCGAAATACCATTTACTGTGCGGGTCCCTAGGTTAAGTCTGCCCTGTCCATACCTGCAAGTGGAAATTAGTTTTTATTTTGAGAAAGATTGGATCCAAATGTCAATCTCATATGAAACTTTTATGGTGATTTTATGGCGGAAAAGACATTAATGGGCTCGACAAAGTGTGCTTTTTGGGAATGTGTGACATTTGTCAAAGGTCTTTATGATCCGAGCGATGTTTCCTGGTTAGATTGTTCTTTTTGTACAGATACAACTAAATATCGGCTCCTAATTGAGGCATGCCGTTTTACATGCCACAGTTTTACTCTTTCCGGTTCAATTTTCGTAGACACAGGACGCATCTGCTGTTCTCCCGAGTAGTGTCGATGACCTTGTAAGATACTAGAGTGTCCAATCACCATTACTAAATAGATAACCCAGTTGCTCTGCCTCGTAAAACACTTTCTTAGTCAGTCAGACGTTTTTCCAATGGTGTCACAATCAGTACTATTTCGTTTTTAATGACACTCTTTAAACGTTTTTTTTTTTTTTGGTATCAAAGTTGCCTGCTCATGTAATTTAATGCCCTATAATTGAAAGCTGGAAATGCTCAGTAAAATGAAAGTACCTTAAATGACAGTAATTAGAATACAACTACTAATAAGCAATTATTTCTTTGCTGTGGTCGCAGCTGAGGGATTTGTGTCCAGAAACCAACTGGCAACGGCTTTTAAGGGGTAATAGGTTTGGAAACAAACACGGAATGAGTTGGAAACAACACAGCTGTTCCGTCAACTAAGGGACAGCATTATGTTGACCAAACATTAAATTTTAAAGTGAGTCTTTGTAACAGAGTCTAAGTTAATTTGTTAATATCTAGTTATAAATCAAATTTTAATTTTATTTAACCCTTATATAAAGATCCTTAAATCGATGGTCAACCACATGATATGACACAATATCGAAATACTAGTTATAGAGATGAGTTTTCATAGTGTCCACCCAACATAAATTGTCATGGGCATATTTTTAGACGCGTGAGTGGAAAATTCACTTGGTACCCTTATATACTTAGTAGGGACATAAATACTGTTACAACATTGAACACACCCATTTCAATAGTAGAACTGAACACACCCCGTTAATGTCATATGGGTTTTGAAAGCTAACCTCAATAGCGTTAGTCTGTAGCGGGATTTTTAAATTGTTTCAACTTTCATCATGGAGTGGTCAGATAATGAGAACCGTATCGCTGTAATAGCGCTTTTCAAGTGTGAAATAAAAAAAACTGATGTTTTCAAAACGGTCCGGCCACTAAGAATTAGTCGCATATTTGTCTACCGATGCATAAAACTGTTTGAGCATACTGGAGATATAGAAGACCGCCACCGATCGGGCCGCCCACGCTCTGTTCGAACACCGCATGTCATCAAAGCCGTTAAATCAAGAATTCACAGAAATCCGCTCCGAAAACAAAAAAGCATGGCCCGTGAGATGAATATCACGCAAAAGTCCATGAGTCGAATCATTAAAAAAGACTTGGGACTTGGGGCTTTCAAACGACGTACCGGACATTTATTGGCTGCAGCTTTAAACAAAAATAGGATTGAAAAATGTAAACGTCTTTTGCTGAAGCACGCTGATAATTTGCACTGAACAATTGTGTTCAGCGATAAAAAAAATTTTACCGTTCAGGAAAAGGGTCACCACCCAGCGTCAGTCATGGTTTGATGGCGTGTCTCTTACGATGGGGTCATTGACCTGCATTTTTGCGAACAAGGAGTCAAAACATCGGCCAAAGTTTTCCAAGAAACCGTTTTGGAAACTGTTGTGAAGCCTCTTAACAATTCCCTGTTCCAAAACCATCCATGAACTTTCCAGCAGGATTCTGCGCCGGCCCATAAGACTAAAACGTCCCAGGCCTGGCTTCGACACAATTTGTGAGCGTTCATTTGCTCTGAAGAATGGCCCTCAGACAGTCCAGATTTTAACCCTTTGGATTACAAACTGTGGGCGCCGTTAGAGGACAAGGTTTGGCACAAAAGATACCATAACACAGGATCTCTTAAGACTGCTTTGGTTCGAGCTGTGACCAATTTTCCAATGAACGAGTTTCGTGCAGCTACGAGGGCGGTTCGGAAACTTCTTAGCCTAGCGCAAAAAGCGGTATAAACAGAAAAAAGTTAAGTGTTTGGAAACTTCCATCTCTGCGATGAACACATGTTAAATCTGGCAACTCCTTCATATAGAAACAGGTGTTCACAAAAGACGCACCCCCGATTTTTTTACAATGGAAAAATTAGAAATGCGTGGTGTCATTAAATATTTACATAAAAAAGGTTTATCGGGACAAGAAATTCATAATGATATGGCGAATGTGTTAGGTGAAAGTGCTCCTTCATATGCAACAGTAAAAAATTGGGTTGCTGAATTTTAACGTGGTCGTACAAGCATTGAAGATGAACCACGTAGTGGACGTCCAAAAACAGCAACAACAACAGAAATTGTAGCCAAAGTGCATGATATGGTATTAAATGATCGACGAATAAAAGTGCGTGAAATAGCTAATATCATGGTCATCTCTAATGATTGAGTCCATTTAATTTTGCATAAAGAACACAGATGAAAAAGCTTTCTGCAAGATGGGTGCCGCACTTGTTAACAGTCGACCAAAAACGCATAAGAATAAACATTTCTCAAGCTTGTTTGGATCGTTTTTAGCGAAATAAAATGGATTTTAAGCGTCGTTTCATAACTGTTGATGAGACATGGATCCACCACTATACTCCAGAGATAAAAGAACAATCCAAACAATGGACTGAAGCTAGAGGAAGTGCCCCAAAGAAGGCAAAAACAATTCAAAGGGCTGGTAAGGTTATGCCAAGGGTTTTTTGGGACTTCAAAGGTATTTTATTGATTGACTATCTGCAAAAGGGTAAAACAATAAATTCAGAGTACTATTGCAACCTTTTAGATCAATTAAATGTACAAATTCGAGAAAAACGTCCTGGCTTACAACACAAAAAAATAATTTTTCATCAAGACAACACACCAGCGCACAAGAGTGTTTTAACAATGGCTAAAATCAACGAATTAAAGTACGAGTTGCTTGACCACCCACCTTATTCTCCTGATTAAGCTCCCAGTGACTTTTACCTGTTCCCAAATCTAAAAAAATTCATTGCTGGCAAGCGTTTTACCTCAAATGAAGATGCAATTACAGTTGTAAACCACTATTTTGAAGACCTTGAGGAAAACTATTTTAATCAAGGGATAGAATTGCTAGATAAGCGTTGGACTAAGTGTATTGAAGTTTCAGGAGATTATATTGAAAAATAAAAATATTTTTGAAAAACTAACTATTCTCTTTCATTGTTAGGCTAAGAACTTTCCGGTTCGCCCTCGTATTGCTATTGATTGGCCAATGCGATTAAAGGCGTGTGTTAAGGCAAAAGGCGGACATTTCGAATAAGTAGATTCTTTGGGTGGATACAATATACATCAATAAATATATTACAAAAACATTCAGTACTTTTTATTTTACAGAATAAAACATGTGTAACAGTATTTATGTCCCTACTAAGTATTTACAAAAACCCATTTTGTCCTAAACTCCAAGGATAGCTAAGATGTAGATTTTCCAAATTCTTTTCTTGGAATTTTCTGTGGCTTAACATCTTCAATGATTCGTAGACTACAAGTCCTAAAATAAAGTACCATCTCTTATAAACTCCTCATCTTGTTCGTTAAAGTTCACTGTCCTTTGTAGCCATGGTTTTCTACACACGAATCCAAATCGTACGTGACAATCTTGAAGGAACCAATTAAATAAAAATATTTGTTTATTGTCGATATCCTTATTGAAGGCAGAAATTTCTTTAAGGCGTATTTGCCATGAATCATTTATATTTACTTGTGGAATTATTATTAATTTTATTATTTTTATTATGCAGTATTTTTTGTCTGCATATTATCTATACCTGTCTCTCTTTGTCAAATAAAAACAATTTTGCTCTTTGGGCATGCCATTTTATAGAGTTACTTAAACCATCAGGGAAGATGTGAAGTTTTTAGCTCCAGTAAGTGTTCAGATTCCTTCAAAATTGTGCAGTTTCATATATAATATAATTGTGCAGTTTCTTATAATTAAAATGTTGGATTTGAATTTTTATAAATTTACAGGAGTGTTTTAGGATGTAGAAAGAAAATGAGATTTCTTAGTGTGATGGTATTACAATCCTTTGACTTTTCAGGCGAGAAAAATTTGTTACATGGATTCAGCAAGAACTAGTCTATACCAAATCAGTTCTATTAAAACAAAGTAAAAACGACGTTAACTACGGTCCGGACGAGGACCTCTACAATGAGTCCGTTGTGGAACATGGCAATAAAATACAAATAGGTATCATATTTAAAGTAGTCCCAATTACCGTCCGTTGTTTAGATTCGTAATAATATTTTTAGAATAAACTTGTCATCTTTTAAAATGTAGACGCAAGGGACGGGTTAATCCCTGTTCAAAGACTGATAAAACACTCGTATAAGCAAACCAAACATGAAAACCAGAAAAACAATTGTCAAAATCCTTGTGTACTCTTCTTTCACTAATAAGTTTTCCGTGCCGTCAATGAGGAGTCTCTGCAAAGGTATGTTCGTGGACAATCTTTTGAAGAAAACTTGAAAAGTAAGATTACCAGCAGGAATTATCTTTCGTTTGGCGAGAACCTTGTCTTAAATACTCATAGTTCGGTTTTCCTTTCAATAATGGCTGCGAAGCTTTCTGATAAAGGTCGTCATGGACCCGAAAACGCGATAAAAGCAGTGTTCAACCACAAAAATCACTGTTACTTTCCCATATGGTAAAGAACATGTCATCTATTAAAAGGTAGACGTAAGAGGTCTCGAGGCTGTTAATCCATGTTCAATGTTGAAAAGCGAAAGACCGAAATAAAACAAAAGGCGTAAATAGAAATTTACTTCAATTGGAGTACCAATATGTCCATGTTTACTAATGATAGCTTGTTGCGATCAAGATGAAGTTTTTGAACGGCAAACTGTGGGACCCACCATAGCGGTTTTTTTGCACCAAAATCTTGAAAGTGTAAGGTCTAAACTTTTACTTTAAAAAATCTAAATACGCGTTCAGGAATTTTTAGAAAAATCGTATTTTTTTTTTGAAAAATTGAGCTAAATTCTATGCAGTGGTGCTAAGCTCGAAATGTCTTAAATTCTCATGCTTTTCAGTGGCTTAAATACGTTTCTTTATTTAAACAAGTAAAAACAGCTTTTAGTTCGGCCAGACCGAACCATTTATACACTTTACCGTTTTTGGACCCTTTTGGCCCAAGCCTCCGACCATCGTCCCTGTGTCTGTTAAAGGAAGATAGCGGTCAAACAAATCAACCAATGATCTTAAAATTTTGTTTGATGATGACTTATGGTCAAAAGCTGCTTGGGGTTGTAATTGGGAGAAATCGGTCCAGTAAAAGAGTATCCCTTTAAGAAGCTAAAGGAACCTCAGTAAAAATTACACTTTTTTAAGGAACCTTGAACAATCGGCGGCAGAGTTCTTGTGTTCAAAAACGAAGGAACATGAAGAATTGTCCATAACGAACAAAGTGTATCGATTAATTGACAGTCATTTCAACTAACCTTCAGTACCCTTTATACAAAAAAATCAATGTAATCAATCGAAAACCTAGCCTTACGCCCCTCTTAGAAGTGTTTATTTGTTGTAGATTTTTAAAACAAAATATCAAGTGTTCAAACCCTACCTGACGCCACTAGTCTACTGACTCTATGAGAAGGAGTTACATTGAAACACGCTCCATTCCATATCGATGACAGAGCCCGTTGTGGTTTTTTAAATCAAATCAACAGTTTCGTAAATTAGTTGGTCTTTTATAGCGGTTGCTATTGGTTGGCATTATTGTCGATGACCTTAGAAAGTGGTTGATTTCCAGCTTAGCTTTCATTTAAGGTTGCGCGAATGCTTACATATTCACATGGCAAAGTGTCCATTTGTGTAAGACTGTACGAGTATGTGTTGTTTTTCTGTTATGGGGCTGTTGCATGCCATGTAGAAGTTAAAACTATTTGAGTTTGATAACATCGTATAAAAAAACACAAAGCAGGTGGATTTTGCTTTTCTCTTCTTCTTCTTGGTAATTCTTTGAATTATATAAAGGTCTGGACAGATTTCGTTTTTGAAAATTTTACACGCATGAACTTTCGTAATACTTTAAACAATGTTTGATATAAAAGAAAGTATGTTTGTTTTTTATATATGGGTTATTTTACCTAAAATGAGCCAAAGATACACGTATGAATGAGTAGTTGCCACTGTTTAGTCAATATATGTGACGCGCAAAATAGAAAGGGACCTAAGGGTAAAAACCAGTTTTGTTCAGGAGAGCCATTTTAAAGATTTCAATACGTGTATCTTTGGTGTACCATCACTTTCATAAAATGTGCATATCTCTGGGAGGGAACAATTTTGGGGCTTGGGATCGGTCTTATTCGATGCTCAGATGTTCAAATGGTACAGCAATTGTATCCCCAAGATCTTCAGGCACGCCTTCAAAATGCTATTCTTTTTATTTAACACTTTCTGCACAACCTTATAATGGGTGGTGAAGCTCATTTTCACTTAAATGTCTAGGTGAACAAGCAGAATTGTACATTTTGGAGCAGTCAGAACCCTAGAGTATTACATCAGCGTCAACTACACTCCTCCAGGTGTACTCTTTGGTGCAGTGAAATGGTTGGTAAAGTTATCACTCCAAATTTTTTGAAAATGAGGAGGGTCAACCGGAACCGTTAAGGGTCTCTGTATAGAACTTTGAAAAATTTTTGCGTCCGCAAATTGAGACTAGTCCTAAGATATACTTAGTTCCACTAAAATGAAGCTACTGCGCAAACAGCAAGAGCCACTATGGAACACTTCTTCATTACCTTTTTGCTCAACAAATAATTAAAATAAATTTTCATCGGAGTTGACAGATCCTGACTTTTTTTTGTGGGGCTATTTTAAAGAGCTTGATAACATCAATAAACCTCCAACATTTCAACAGCTTTAGAAGCACATTTTTACTGAAAAGAGACAGGCAGTATTTGTCAGCAATAATAATGGAAACCATTTAAATGTTGTCATTTTTTATACAAAAATTACATAATTTAATAATTTTAAGAAACAAAAAAAGGATTAATAAATATTGGTCAGGGATTAACCAGCTAGACACCTCTTGCATCTATATTTTAATAGAAGACAAGTTTTTTAAAAAAAATGCCAAAGTGACATTGATTTTCGACATACAGTTAATTTTAACACTTCAGTCTTCTTTGGGCCACCAAGTATGAAACAAATTTTAATGTGTTTCGTCCTTGGCCCAAACCAAAAAAATGTACCAAGTTTGATTACAACGATAGATTGGCAAAGAAACGGACATAGCTCTATGAAATTAGTTAGTGATTCTGAAGTAAGTTAAGTATCCTGAGATTTCACTTCGTCCATCATCAAATTACTATAGTGCCCGCCCAAAGGCGGAAGGTACATAGGATACAGTTTTTTCTACAATACGAGTAGTACCCTATAATAAAACTCTGTTTCTGATGGTTAATGCACAAATCAATTCAAAGCTTAAAGTCAACAAAAACAAGTAAAAAATGTTAAGTTTGACTGTGCCGAACTTTGGATACCCTCCACCAGATTCCCAAATAAAACCAAATTTGGTGCGGAAGTGTGTTCTATATAGAAATCTTCATCTGAAAAATTTCATTTCTTGTGGTGAGTTATCGTCATATTATTTCTTGAAGCCCATGAGACCGTTTGTGTGGGAGGTACCAGTAGGGCCTTTCCGATCTTAGCCAAATTTAGCGCAAAAGTCTGTTCTATATAATAATTTATGCCGATTTCGTCTCAATATGTCAAGTGTGTGGTGAGTTATTGTCATATTATTTTTCAAGGCCCATGAGACCGTTAGTGTGGGAGGTACCAGTAGGACTTTTCCGATCTCAACCGAATTCAGCGTAGAAGTGTGTTGTATATAGAAATCTTGATGTGTAAAATTTCATTTTGATAGGTCAAGTTTGTGGTGAGTTATCGTCATATTATTTCTCAAAGACCATGAGACCCTTTGTGTGGGAGGTACCAGTAGGACTTTTCCGATCTCAAACGAATTCAGCGTAGAAGTGTGTTGTATATAGAAATCTTGATGTGTAAAATTTCATTTTGATAGGTCAAGTTTGTGGTGAGTTATAGTCATATTATTTCTCAAGGCCCATAAGTCCGTTTGTATGGGAGGTACAAGAAATGGTGGCCCAATCTAAACCATTTTTACATAGATTGCGCCTATATAGAGATTATTATTTGAAAAATTTCAGTGATTTTTCTCAAGAAACTGGAAGGATATTTCTAAATAAAAAACTAATTTTTATGAGGTAGTGTCGGTTGAGGGTCTCCAACACCAACTTCCCGAAGAGCTATATAGCCCATTTTCAATACCAACCATGGCTACGTTAACTTCAGCTGTTCTTCTAGCTGTTTTCATGCGGGCTCTATCTTGTTTTCAACAGACGGGCAACATGGCTAGATCGTCTTAGAATTTTACGAGGATCAAGAATATATATACTTTGTTGGGACTCCGATGATTATTTCAAGGTGTTACAGACAGAATGGCAAAACTAATACACCCTCCATTGTATGGTGGAGGGTACAAAAAGTGGGAATTAATCAGCCCTGTCGCAGAGCACAATTTCGTTCGAAACTGAAATAAATTCGGCTTATAACCAAAAATGCAAAAATTTTGCGTTTTAAAAACAGTTGGTAGAATTGAAGTGAAATTGAAAATGTAAAGGAAAAATACAAGAAAATACTGTTTATTTAATATTTATCGAATAATATATTTTTTCAAGTTTACTTAAAAAAATAATTTTCTAGCACTTTTACTTTTATTTTTAATAATTTAGTAATGAAATATGCTCGCAACGGGAAAGGATATCTTACTCTTACCTACTCTTTTAGTGCAACACAGCCTTATGTTTAACCAAATCCAGATAGATATAGGCAAAACTTAGAACTAAATGTAGAAAGAGGACATAAAAACAGCTGTTTTTGTTATTTCTTTTTCTCATAGAGCTTAACAGCTGTTCGTTGCAAGATATTGATTTTCGATATTATTCGTTTTTAGCAAAACGTTCGGAATTTGTAGAAACAAAACGTTACGGATTAGATGCCATATCTACGAAATCATTTCGTTTTCGTACGAAAGCTGTGACAGGGCTGAATATGTGACTACAAATCCGGATGTCTTGATATATTCTCCATTTAGGTGTTGCAGATAAACCATAAAACCCCTACGATCTTCTCGAACAAAAAAAAAAAACAAACACGATACGATAGCAACCAAACCACTGTTCGCAGTGACCATCTAATAACAACCGAGTCGAGCATAAATCTGCATAAAATCATTGACCATCAGAGCGCAAAGATGTGGTCAATGTTGTGGCTAATTCGGTATTATGTCGTTTGCGGTCATGTTTTTGCTGTCTGGCCGGTCAAAAACAAACACCCTAGCCAAACATTTAAATGCAAATGCATAAATGGCTTACAATGAAAACCTAATGAATTGGAGTAAACAGATTAGTTGACATCACGCGTGTGATTCGGATGGGCGTCCACGGCAGACAACTTAATTTTCGCTACGTTTAATAAATTTGTTGTCGTTCATTGAAATTAATGCGAAATTGTATGAAATTCGAAAATTGATTTCTATTTGTCGGATGATTTGGCATAAATACCCATGAAATCGTGGCGACATTGAGTCATTTGTATTGAACTCTTTTTTTATTTGCCGAACAAAAAGCGGAAGATTTACAGAAAATGCGAAATTATATGGTAAGTTGTGAGAATTAGCGTTAATAGGGGGGTTTTCGATAACAAGCCAAAAAGTGTCTTAAAATCCTATCCCGAGATAGGATTTTAAGACACAAGCAAACTAAAAGGGGTAATCCATTTTACAATTTGGACGGTAAGAGTATTTTCAAAAATTTCAATTTTTGGGAAAAACGTAAAATCCGTTAAAGCCTTTTCACGTCCGTATACCGCTATTTTTAAATATTTTTCGAAAAATTTCAAATACTAACAACGTTTGAATTTTTTTTTTGCTTGTTTAGCCAATTATATAAGCTAGTACAAAGCTTTTAGGTTTTTTCGATAACGATTTGAAATGATTGCAGAGCGGATTTTGTTTTGGTTGCTAAATAAACTCTCCCTCTAACACTGAATTGCAGATATTATTTTAAAAAAATATAGGGTGGTTAAATTTTAAGGGCTGATGTTGAATGTGAACCACACTTAAATGTGAAGTTGTTTTCTGCACTTCACTTGATATTTCTAAATTTCAGACTAATTCAATTTGAACAATGAACCAAATATTCACCTCAGTGGATTCGGAAATAAGCAGAATTGCCGCATTGGGGCGAATGATAATCCAAGAGTGGTTGTCGAAAGAACAATGCACCCACAAAGAGTGACTGTTTGGTGCACCCGTATTTTTTCCAAAATGAGGCCGGTCAGGCAGTTAGTTACTATGAATGGTGTTCGCTATCGTGAGATGATAACGAACTTTTTATGGCCCGAATTGGAAGATATGAATGTGGACGATATGTGGTTTCAACAGAACGGTGCCAATTGCCACACAGCCAACGAAACAATGGTTTTTGCGCGACAAATTCAGTGGCCGTGTTATCTCACGTCATGGCGATGTTAACTGACCGCCAAGGTCATGGGATTTGACACCGTTGGACTTCTTTCTTTGAGGTTATTTGAAAGAAAATGTGTACGTCGATAAGCCAGCAACAACTCAAGAGCTAAAGGATGAGATAATTCGGCACATTAACGGCATAGAATCTTAATTATGCCTCAGCGTAATCGAAAATTTGGAGGTCGCGGCGGCCATTTGGCCGATATTTTGTTCCGCACATAATTGAACCATATTCAAAATCAACATCGGCCCTTAAAATTTAAACACCCTTTATAACTTTTGTTTTTTTTTAATTAAATTTATTTTTTTGTAGATTCTGCTACCCTTATTGGCCTTCGTACAAGGTTACAACTACGATGCATCCAATAACTTCGGTGAGACTAGCATTGTTAAGCAGAATTTGGAAAGAAGTGCTTTCACACAGATAAGAGATGTTCATCATGGAAGTGCTTTAACTCACATAACCGAAGTTCATCTTCCGCCTATGGCACATGATGTTATACACAAGGAAATCTTTTCATTTTCTCCTTCTGAAATGGAATCTATCGAAGATGTTTTGGATGTGCCAAATTCCAAACCATTATTGATGCGACGTTTTAATATAATATTTATACGTTTTCCTGATTTTAGTGAAGATCTCACCAAGGCCATAGCAAATTCGATTACAAGCAGAGCGGAAGAAAAGACCATTATTTATGTTTTCAACAAACAAACCGATATTAATGTTTTGGCCAAAAAATTCCAAGATTTAACAGAACAGAGTCCCAGTAGACCCGAGGTACATTTTGTCAAATATCGCAACGATGCAGAAGCTATGAGTGCCATGCGCAGTATTCAAACTCAGTATGAATCTTTGGGAGGCATCACTCAGCTACATAGACCAGAGTTTGCTCCCGTTATCAATTTCTCCCCGCAGAGGGCCGTATGATCCTTCAAGTAGAGTAGAATAATTTTATAGTCAAGAGAATTGAGACGAGGTATCGAAGGATTTTATAACTATATACTGTGTATATATAAGTACATTATTATGTTAATAAAACTAGTAATAAAAGCTAAAGTTGGACGTGAACGACTACATTAAACCCAGTTCTCCTGGATGCTCTGCAAAACTAATTGAAATTTGGATTTTGGACCCAATTTACCCCGTTTCTAAAAGAAAGGTTTAATCCCTGTTCAATGTGTAAAAGCAACAGACCGAAATAAAACAAACGAGCTAAACAGAATTTAAATTTATATAAAAAATTCATTGTTTTAAGTCAAAAAACCAATTTGACATAATATATGTGGGAGCTATGAGTATTTCGTAGTCTGAACTGATTTATTCCAACTTCAAAAGCACCCGTCCTTGGCACCCCAAACTTCATCAAGATATGTTGTAATATAAGCTAAAGACATTAAATCGGATGAACATACATCAGAGTGAGGAAATGAGTTGTCGATATTGTGCCATTGATTTTTCGATAGCTTTTGTCAGGACAAATCACTACTGCCAAAAAAAATCTTTTTCGAGGCACCCAAATTTAATTTTTTGGATTTTTTTCTCAACTTTAATTTTAAAGGTTTTTCTTAGTAGGTAATAAAAATAAAGGGCTGATTTTACTTTGTTTTTAATATTACCTTTACAAGGTAAAATTGTGCCGTTAAAAATGATGGCGATAACATTAAAAAATTTTTTTGAGGTTTTAGACGAGTGTTTTTCTTTTTCAAAAATGTATCTTTTTACGAGTTAATTTTTAAGGGTTTTTATCGGGTATTATAAAAAATCGATTTAAATTTTTATTAAATGCGAGGCTGCTATATTATCAGAAGTGGTTTTATTGTTTTCCAAAGAATTCTCCATTCCGCATGGTTTATAGATTGTCGAAGCACTTTTCCACTCCGATTGAGACACCTCCAAAACATGGTTTTTGAACGCTTCAACAGCATCTTCTGGCGACAAAAATCGTTTACCACGCATTTTTTCTTGATGTGCGGGAATAAAATGAAGTCATTGGGTGCCAAGTCACGGCTGTACGGCGGATGACCCATCAATTCGACGTTTTGGCCGGTCAAAAAGGAGCTGGTTGGAGCCGATGTGTGAGAGCTCGAATTGTCATGGTGTACAATGATTCGTCTTCTCTTGTTCGTTTTTCGAATTTCTCCAAAGACTTCAGGCAAGAAAATTTTGCTGTACCACTCCGAATTGAAAATGAAAATGTTCAGGAGTTAATTCCATTTTTTTGCCAAATTGATTTTTTCAAGTCCCTGTAAACAACACAAATGATGGTCAAAACGTTCTGAGTACGCTTATGCTAAAAAATGTCAAGCTTTCCAATGGAAATGTCAGATGGCCTTAAGTGTTGCCTTGGTCTGATATATAAATAGCAACCCTCGTATATCCTAGCCAAGGTAAAATTGTAGGCTTAAACCAATGGCGATTTTATTTTGTGAAAAAAAAATATTTTTCTTTGGTTTTTACACAAAAATCGTTTATGAGTTGAACGTACCGCTCGTTACCCTGAATAGTGCATGGAATCTTCGGATCGGATTTTTCGACAAAAACTCATCCAAAACCTCAAGAAAACCATATTATGGAAAAACTGCTATCTCCATTTGACCTTGGAAAGGTAATATTTAAAAAACGAAATAAAATCAGCTGATATGGTTTTAATTACCTACTAAAAAATCTTAAAAATAAAAGTTGATAAAATGTCAAAAAATTGCAGCTTGGGCGTTTCGAATATGTTTTTTTGATGTAGCAGTGGAACTTATTTTTACTAATCGAAAAATCGATGGCACAATATCGATTGCAGAATCGACCCATCCTAACATACATATACGTGCAGGAGCTACAGCTAAATCTAAATCAATTTTCTTCAATTTCAATAACGTCCTTCCTTGGCCTATAAAACTTTCTCATGCTAAGTTTCATCGAAATTGTATTGAACTTATAGCTTCTACAGCTAACAAAAAAATAAAGATCAGATGACCACATATGTGGGGGCTATATATAAATCCGAACCGATTTTCTTCAATTAAAGTAGCATCCTTCCTTGGACAAAAATCTAACATGTGCTAAATTTCATCAAGATTGGAAGCAAGATGTGGCTTGCGACAGAAATATCAGATAAACATATATGTGGGAGCTACTTATATATCTAAATCAGAACCGATATTCTTTAATTTTTATACCGGATGTAACATGCATTTTCTAAAGCTAAAAATTTAAAATCGGATGAACATAAAGGGTGGCCCATTTAAAATTTGATTTAGCTGTTAAAAAAATACTGATATTTTTTTAAACTTCTAGTTTTATTAGAACGATTGAACTTTGTCTTTTTAAAATGGAACACCATCCGATGCGTTTTTGTTTTGCTCAATGGGCTGAAGATTGTTTGGCAGGAGTTGAAGAATTTTAACGAAAAATAATGTTTCCAGACGAAGCTCATTTTTATCTCGGTGGCTATGTCAACAAGCAAAATTGCCGCATGTGGGGTTCAATGAACCTACACGTGACTATTGACAAGCCACAACGTGTCACTGTTTGTGGTACCGTCAATGGTGCCACCGTCAACGGTGAGCGTTACCGCGTCTTGCAAAGATTCCAGGGCCACATGTCATACAGCCAACGCAACCGTCGATATTTTACGATATTTTAAACTACCGAAATTCTGTCCTTTCTTCCTCTCTATTTCTTATTTTCACCGTCAATACAATCAACTCCTTGGCGGATGAGAGCAACCTTTAGCATTCTTATTCATTCAACCATTGGTCAAGTCTTCAAGATATTGAAGACAGAAGGCGTTCTATGGATGAGACACTTAACCGGGATCTACAGCCCATTTCCGACTGGGGTCGAATGAATAGAGTGGATTTTAAGACGCGCAAGACGCAGTGCTGCTTGTTGTCTCATAACCGATTCACTGACCCATTAGGATCGTCATTATCTATCGATGGTATGGATGTTAGACAATCTGGTGTTCTTGATGTTCTGGGCCTAAATATACAATGTGGCACTCGTTGGGCGAAACATATATTCGAAGTGTCGAAAGAAGCACTCAAGTGTAAAGGCTTTCTAAGGCGGTGTAAGAAATATTTCTCTCCTTCTGATCATTTCAACATCTAAACGATCTATATGAAGCCTAAGATGGAATACAACTCCCATATATGGGCAGGTGTTTCAAAATCATCCTTGGAGCTACTTGATCGTGTTCAAAGGAGAGCGATGGTGCTAATAGGTGACAGTAGGGTATCCAACTCTATAGTTTCCCTTGAGCTTCGTCGGAAGGTGGGATGTGTGTCGCTGTTCTATTGATACTTTCATGGTGTGTCCTTCGCTGACATCCAGAAATTCAAGCATCCAGACACACGCAAAGCATCCAGACACAATTGAAGCGTTAAAACGTGGAATCGAAGCTGCCATTGAATAGATTCGACCCGAAACTGTCGAAAATGTACTAAACAATTGGGTTGGATGAGTTACTGCCAAACCAGTTGTGGTAGTTAAATGAATGAAATTGTGTTCCATTATAAGTATTAAAAGACAAAGATTAACCTTTCCAATAAAACCAGAAATTTGAAAAAAATATTAGTAATTTTTTTACAGCCGATTCAATGTAAAAATTTTAAATGACCCACCCTTTACAACGAAGTGTACGATTGAAAGGCAGACATAGGCATATTTTTGTTCATTACTCAACCTATGTCTATCGAACTCTATATTTCTTTTCCAACATTTTAAATATGTTTTTAAAGAACACAGTTGTTGCATGACCTGGACATGTTGTATTTCAAGAACCCATTAAAAAAATGAACTGCCATTCAACTACATTAATGGCTTCGTCAATAGATCATTGGTCAAGCGTTGTGTGAATGACTAGTCAATGACCCCCTACCCTGTCGAGTGATAAAATACCACATAATTTTGCAAGAGTTTGACAACACATGTCTAACATCCATCAGACTTCGCTCGAAGGTGTCTGCCCTATATAATAGTTTGTATATACAGACTTATATCCTAGTAAATATGTATATACTTATACATATTTAAAGCAAAAAAAAATAAAGAAATATTTTCCTTGTAAAATGCATCTATAACCGGCAATATAAAACATCCATACACACAGAGAGAAACAAGTGCCTGGGGAGTTTGCCCATAAAACCGACATATTCTTTTGTAGATGTGGTAACAAAATATATGCACTGGACAAAAAACGAGGGAGGAACTTGTTGTGCTTATAACCTATGAAATCATGGTGTGATAGATAGTGTGCACGACTATCACACATGCGAACCAGTTTTAAAGACGAGTAGGAATATGAGAAATTTTTTCAGTGGCAGTTTATGCACTCACGGAAAAGCCGGCAACTTTATTTCTCATCCACTTTATTCGGGAGCAACAAAACCATTACTACTTATTTGACTTCTTACAAATATTGCTAAACCTTTATTTTTTTAGCCGCGCCGCATGCAGAGTATAATTGCTTCCACTGAAATAAACGAAATATCACAGAAGCCAAAAAGCGAAACGCTAAACCAGCCAACCATGAAATCGAAGCTGCTGTCGACCCGAAACAGTCCAAAACATTATTTGTGATACATTATTAAATGACAAAGCTCAAACTTTCCAATAAAACCAGAAGCTTGAAAAAATGTTAGTATTTTTTTAAAGCCGATTCAAAATTAAAGTTTTCAATGATCCACCCCAAGCAATAAAAAGTACAATAAAAAGACAGCCCTTGGCATATGTTTTCCATAACTTCACCTATGTTTATCGATATGGTGGTAAAACAATTTCCTCGACTTTCTTAATGTAAGCTCAAATTTAAATAATGTTCAAAAATTTAAACTTGATGCTTAAAGTGAGTTCAAAATTGACTGTAAATTTAATTTCCACATCTACTAGACCATGTCTTTAAAACCACAGCGACATGAGCTACCATTGATTTGATAGCGCTTTCTCCAGTTACCCTCGTACTTTTCCACATGGGCATGTTCGTTGAAGTTCTCGTTTGAACGTTGTAACACGTTCGCGCGTATAAACAGCCATGAGGTAGTTTACACGTTATTCTACTATTTCCGTACGAGCACGATTCTCTTTATGCAACATCTGAAACGTTTAACGGGCACACGATTTTGTGCATCAATTTATTTCCCTTTGCTTTAAAGACCCAAACGGCAAATGCACCAGAACTTTAGTCGAGCTTAAAGTTCACTATTTTGTAAAACAGAGAGAGTTCTAGGTATGAAGAGTTTTTTAATTTATATTATTTGAACAAAGGAAGCTTGTAAGATTTGACGTGGTCTTAAAGTATTCTGCATTAAAGTATTCTTTATTTATTTATTTTTTTATTTATTACTTTCAATCTAATGGGCTTAGCTCTTACAGATCAATTCTTACAACTATGTACTTAATTCTAATATAACATATTGGTAAAGTGCTTCTTTGAAGATGGAACGGTTTGCGTAAAAATCTAATTGATTGCTTGCTCTGTTGCACAACATCAGACACCGCGCTACAACTTAATTTACACCGTAATTACATTTATGAAAATACTTATAGAATATTTAAAGGTATTAGTTGCAATAGCTCCGGTGAATCAATTGTATTATCAGCAACATCTGTTATAAACATAATGTCATGTGCAATTCTTCGTTGTGTCAGAGTACGTAAGCTAAGTAACTGACAACGAGTTTTATAAGTAGGCATATTGTAAGACCGATATAAATTTCTTAATGCAAATTTGGAAAATCTTCTTTGAACTCGTTCAATACGACTTTTATGTATGTTGTAACTCGGGTCCCATATAATATCGCAATATTCTTATTGTGACCGAACAAATGCAAAATATAATATCCTCAATGTATATGTTTCTTGAAAATCTGTTGAATTTCGTTTAAAAAATCCTAATTGAGAATTAGCTTTACTTATAACATATTCGATATGATGAGTGAATGAAAGCTTTGAGTCTATATAAACTCCAAGATCCTTCACTACGATTACTCTATCGAAGGCTTTATTGTCGAAAGTAAAATTATTCAACAATGGAAACTTTTTATGGGTAATTGTTAAAATTTTACATTTTGAAAAATATAATTCCATACCATTATATCCACAACAAAGTAAAAAAGTGTCAATATCTTTTTGGAACAACAAGCAATCATTTAGATTATCAATAAATGAATATAATTTTGAATCATCAGCATACAATAAGACTCTACAAAAATTAAATATTGAAGGTATATCATTAATGAATAGTAAAAATGAAAGTGGACCAAGGTGACTCCCTTGTAGTACGCCAGAATAAGCTTTAACTGGTTTAACTGTATTAAATGTTGAATCAACTACCACGGATATCGAAATCTTCTGCCTATATTTATTTAAAATTGTTGCAGTACTGACTGACTCACGGCCTAGTCGAAATGGCTGAAGCTAGAATCATGACATTTCGTAGGTATGTTTAGTAGGTCCAAGTGTAAAGGCTTAATATTAAAGGATATTGGGAAATACGAGGGCATATCAATAATTCCTTGACTTTTTGAATACAACACATTTTTTGGTAAAAAAATACTATTTTTCAACATACAGGCCTGTCACAGCACAGCAATCGATCGGAATGATTTTAATTCCGTACTTACCATTCCGGTCGGTGCTGTTTTACCTTCTTCAGATTCCGATCGATTTAGGTAATTCCGAAAGTTTAAAAAAACCCTGGTTATTCTAATTTGCTATGACAACTCTATGCATATAAGAAAACAAAAACCATATGTGACCCGGTCTACGAAAAGGGACCTTCGGTGTGAAAATATCATTTTTCACTTTTTTGGCGATTCGGATAGACTAAAGTGTGCTCTTTCTAATGGCGCAAAGCAGAAGTTTCCAACTCGTAAAGAAGTTTGTCAAAGAACGAAACTAACCTCTTCATCTACACTCATTTCACATGACTTGTTTATCTTTAACAGCTGTTTTCTCGAAAACTTGTTTTTACACCGAAGGTCCCTTTTCGTAGACCGGGTCACATATGTTTTAAGTAAACATAATAAACAAACGGAGCTAAGAAAAATTGTTTAACAATAGATCCTTTACTTTATAATGAGCTTGCAAAATATTGCACAGCCTATCTAATTTTTCTTTTTGTTTTCGCATTTCATCGCGCTGTTCTTCCCTAAGGTGGACAATATTTTCCACTTTGTTTTCGACACGTTGCTGTTCCAGCAACTTAGCAATTTTCCACAAGTGTTTATTTTGTTCTACTAAAAGGCTGCTCAATTCCGGAATGGATACATG
This sequence comes from Hydrotaea diabolus, assembly GCA_963513945.1. Classification (NCBI taxonomy): domain Eukaryota; kingdom Metazoa; phylum Arthropoda; class Insecta; order Diptera; family Muscidae; genus Hydrotaea; species Hydrotaea diabolus. The sequence goes on along the minus strand of OY740716.1, from coordinate 194,675,591 downwards.
TGGAGTACGTAGTCTGTGGCGCTTATGAGTAGAAGATGGTGTGCAGGAAAGACACCTCTCTAAAGCTGATGGTGTTACACTTCGCTTTCTTGCCAAATCATTTTTATTTTCCTTAGCACTGTCAGATATTGAAGGAGTAAAATTAATAACTTCATCGTTTTCTTTGTCAGATTCACAAATGTACGCGATCAGTTAGATCCGCTTCTGCAAATCTTTTGGCGCCAGCAACGCCTTCTACACTTCTCTGCATTCCGGATATTCTAACAACAGCTTCCTTAACCTCGGACAATACATATTTGTTATATGGACCACCACCTGTTTTACAATTGTCGTTTTTGTTGTGGCACAGTTTCTTCTTCACGTATGTTTTCCAGTCCGTCCAGGTTTTCTTCCATCCATGACAATCTTTGCGTGGTTGTCCAGAAAATGCAACTTTTCTGTTAATTCTATCCAAAGCGCTTCTACAACCACATGATCTCCCTTCACGAATGCTATGGCTATATCATTGTGGTACTCCATGAACTCGACAAAAATTTTATCTTGAGCTTTCTCCTAAAATATTTCTTTGTAAATGAAAATATTGGGAACAAACTTATAAAATACTCACATTTCTTATTTGTTTTATTTTCGTCAGCCAGAATATTGCACGACACAACAAAAGACGATCACAAACAATACAAATTACAAATTGATTTTCCAACGTTTGTTTTTGATTTTAGTTTTTTTCGCTCAAGACAATTATTTTATTTTAATTTTATATTGCTGGCTTAGTGCTATTGAAAATATAAATGATTTGTTAAAATAAGTTTTAACTTAGCAAAAGTTTAACGTAATTAAAGATTACTATTATCTTTATTCAGAAAAAGTACTTTTATCAAAGTTTTTTGTGTTTATGGAACTAAAAATATCAATTCCGATCACACAATCAAAAGTAGTTTCATTCCGACCAAATCTTTCGGAATTAGTTTTCTGGAGCAGCAAAATACGGAATTGAAACCACTTTCGATCGGAATTGTTTTCTGTGACAAGCCTTATAATCTTCTTTTAGCTCAATACACATAGTCTAACGTTTCTCCAATATTTGTCTCCGTTCCCAAAAATGAAATTTTTAGAGGTCCATTAAAAAAGCCATTTGCTTGATCAATAAATTTATCGTTGAAGTTGAATCTCTTTCCATCGAGCCATTTCTTAAGGTTTAAAAATAAAAATCACTGGCGGCTAAATCCGGAGAATATGGAGGATGATGTACGAATTTTACCAGTGAGACTGCATACGTGTGCATCCGTGCATTATCTTAATGAAAAAGAACTTTTTTCTTGGCCATATGGGGTCGTTTTTTTAAATCCTTGTTAAATCGGTCAAATAAGTTGGCATACTATTCGCTGTTTATGTTTTTTTCTTTTAAGTTATAGATCCCGCATGCATCCCAAAAATCTGTTAACATCACTTTATTGTCCGACCAAGTCACCTTGGCCTTCTTCGGTGCCGGTTCACCCGAAGAAAACCATTGTTTAGACTGCTGCTTGGTCTCCGGGGTGTTGTAATGGATCCTTGTTTCATCCACAGTTACAAAACGCCGCAAAAACTCATTCGAATTGCGTTTAAACAACTCCAAACAATTCTTCATATGTGTCACGCGATTACGTTTATGGTCAATCAAATGCAATCGCGGCACCCATCTTGCAGATAGCTTTCGTAAGCTCAACAGATCATGTAAAATCGAAACCACACTGCCATATGAAATGCGTATGGCACCAACAATCTCGCGCCATATCGTTGATTTTTTCGACATTTTCGGATGTATTGACCTCAAATGGGCGTACAGAACGATCAGCGTCATTTGTACTTGTGCGACCACAACTAGTCACTAAACCACTTTTTTACTCGTACCATTGAAATCGATGGTGCGGAGACCCTATACTATTTACGATTGTTTCTATTCATATTTCGGGTCCTGACAATACTTGTGTTCCCAGATGCAAACTGGAACTTCCATTGAAAACTTTGACATTTTTTAGCATAACTTCAATCAGAACGTTTTGTCGTTTGAGGGCGATTTGTTTTGTTTACAGTGTGTTGAAAATTCGTCTCAGTCAAAAAATGGAATTATCCCGTAAACATTTTCGTGCGATGATTTTTTTACGATTTTCGGCGTGGGTTATCGAGACAAGAGTGTTGAAATCAACTTGTTTCGACTTTTGTCGATGAAGCACCATCAAAAGCCAATGTTAATCGCTGGTACCAAGAGTTAAGTCTCGAATGCCATTCGCTACAGGATGCATTTCGTGAAGGGCGTCCAACTTCGGTCACTTTGCCAGAAACTATCGATGCTGTGCGTGAGCTGATTAAGCAAGACCGACATGTGACTTACCGTGAGATTAAGCCATCTTTGGGCATTCATATGGCAAGCTTCAATAAGATATTACATGTTCATTTGGCCGTGAAAAAAATTTGTTCTCGGATCCCACATAATTTGACGAATGCTCAAAAAAAGGCTCCTCTAATGGATTGGTGCAAAGAGATGTTGAAAAAGTATAACTGCGGTAGCTCAAATGCAGTGCATAACATAGTCACAGGTGACGAATCATGGATCTATGCATATGAACAAAAAACAAAACAGCAATCGACCGTATGGGTCTTTCAAGACAAGCCACATCCAACAAACGTTGTTCGTGGAAGAAGTGCATCGAAGCAAATGATTGCGTTTTTTTTCGGCATAACCGGCCATGTTGCCACAGTGCCTTTAGTGGAACGTAGGACGGTCAATTCTGAGTGGTATACAACCATCTGTTTGCCAACACTGTTTGAAGAAATGAGAAAGATAATAAGAGAAGACGGATCATTTTACATCACGACAATGCGAGCTCTCACACATCAGCTGAAACGATGAGCTATTTGACCCCTCAAGATGTCGAATTGAAGGGCCATCCACCGTACAGCTATGATTTGGCACCCAGTGACTTATTCCCTAGCATCAAGAAAAAAATGCGTGGTCAACGATTTTCATCGCCCGAAGCAGCTGTTGAAGCGTTCAAAAATCATGTTTTGGAGGTGTCTCAATCGGAGTGGAAAAAGTGCTTCGAAAATTGTTTCAAGCGCATGCTAAAGAGTATTGATCTTAAAGGAGAATATTTTGAAAAACAATAAAACCATTTCCAATGATAAATGATTGTATTTTTATTGCCGGGCCCGAAATATAAATAGCTACCCTCGTATCATACAAATTCGTTGGGGATTTACTTATTACACCACAGTGAAGAAATTAGAAGAATAAATGGCATCCGGTACTAGACCTTTCAATTAGAATCTAAGTTTAAATATGATTCATTAAATTATCTTCTTCTATTTTTAAGAAAAAGTTACTGCTATAAAGTTATGTAAAACAGAAAAATATTAGAATTATATTAAAAAAATATAGTATAGGGTGATCCATCTCGAGGTATTTTTTTAGAACAAAAAATATAAGAATTCAAATTAAGTGTGGAATCTTTATCGGTAATTTGAAAGGACATTTTAGGGCATTTATTTTTTGAGTATAATTTCCTTCAAATTTTGGCTGCAACTTTGGTTTCCATTCTGAGGTTCCAATTATGGTTGACTCGCTCGAGCATTTCGAACGGTATGACACGCGTAATGTTGGCTTCCAAAACCTGAATCATAGCTGGTTTGTCAGCATACTTAAAGACTTTGGACTTTACGTAACCGCAAAGAAAAATGTCTAAAGGTGTGATATCACTTGATCTGGGCGGCCAACTCACCTGCCCAAAACGTGAAATTGGCAGCTTTTCGAAATGACCTCTCAATAGATCCATTGTTTAAGCAGCAGTATGGCAAGTGGCACCGTCCTGTTGAAACCAAGTGTCGTCAAGATTACGGGCTTCAATTTCAGGTAGCATAAAAATCGATATCATGGCGCGATAGCGAGTACCATTCACAGTTACGTTCCTGCCATTATCATTTTTGAAAAAATATGCAACGATGATTCCACCAGCTTATAAACCGCACTAAACCATGATTTTCTCTGGGTACAATGGCACCTCTTGAACCTCTTATTGTTGCTCTTCAGCCCAATGGCGGCAATTTTGTTTATGGACTTTGCCGTTAAGCCAGAAATGGGCCTCGTCACTGAACAAAATTTTGGTCGAAAACAGCGGATCTTCCTGTTTCTCACCGAACGCTCATTTCCATAATACAGTTGCCAACATTTGAAGGTAATTATTTTCAAAAAATAAATGCCATAAAATGTCCTTTCAAATTACCAATAACGATTCCACACATGATTTGAATTTTTATATATTTTTTGCTCTAAAAAAATACCTCTAGATGGATCACCCATAGTAAGGCTACTGTTCTCAATGAGAAACATAGCATATGTCGTTTTTGATACTCATACGATTTGCTTTTTATTGTAAAATAGATTGCAAATAAAAATGCTAAGAAAGAAAAGTATAACTACAAAAGAAGTTATAAAAGTCACGGAATTAGTGATATACCCCCATAGCAACAAGTAACAAGTTAACGAGGAACCTTGACTTAACGACACGAATACAAATTTTTAAACCTTTTAAATTTTCCTGTTCCTAGAAAATTAAGAAGCAAACGCTTTACATATCTACCGATAGGACTTAACTTTTAAAGAATTTGTTCATCCTAAAACTACACAAGTTACAATTCACATGATTCTCATCCTCATTAAATGTACATGGCAACTACAAACACTTCTACAATTACAGACGGAATAATTACATGCGGCAGCGGTGGTGGTGGGAAAGGGAACAGCAGCGCAAACACTGCAGTCGATGAAAATTACAATTAAAAATAATTACGGCAAATAAATCAATACCACAAAGATTCACAGCGCACGCCGAACACGGAGCCCAGAGCAACGGCGGTATCGGCGACCAGAACGAACGAACAGACCGACCAAATTTTACCAATTACTCAAAATGTGCTCAACAGCACGCTGGGGATAGGTGTGGAGTAGTTTTGGGTAGGCGGCTCGAAGTGGGGGTGTAAACGCCGTCTGTGCTACAGTATAAATAAGTCAAACTATATGGTTTTGAAAAAGGAAAATATAGTTTGTTGCTGTACAGCGCCAGAAGAGTGAGTGGAAAAAAACTACGGGGAAAGTAGCACGCAATTTCCTTTTGCAGCATATTAAGGCAAGGTGTTACACGGCCCTGCCTACCACTGACAACTTGTGGCATGCGGCATGCGGAGGTATTATGACGGAAATTATACTGCCAATAAATACACGTACACCCATACACACACATTAGCCGAATTTCCCCACCCGCATCCACATTTGCCAGAGGAGATTTTCGGCAGCGTATATGTGATGGTGTGTGTGTGTGTGAATGTATGTGCCTTAATTAAGCCATAAATTTTGTTATTTTAAAAAAAGTTTCTGGAAAAAACGTATACATTAATGACAGTTAAGGTACGGAGGCGGCAAAGATGTTTTTTTTTTCAAAGAAATGTCAAGAGGAGTTTATGGGAGGAAGCCAATTTTCTAATTGAATAACTTTCACGATGGTTTTTTCCTTCGACTTGATTTATTAAATTTTTATAGAGGATATTGGAATTAATGGAAAATTTGTATGTCTTCTTATATATGGAGTACATACAGCAGGGTATATTTGCTGTTGAATATATTTTTACCTTTAACACAGGTGTGGACTTAAATTTTGTTATTATGCATATGTGACAGCGCATAGAGAAACGGACCTAAGGGTAAAAAATCAATTTTCATTGTTTTTTTTGATGTGGACAACTTCTGAGCATCGAATGAGACCAATCCCATGCCCCAAAAGTGTTCCCTCCCAGAGATATGCGCGTTTTATGAAAGTGAAGTCGACGATTCTAAGCGCAAATAGAAAGGGACCTACTATTTAAAATGGCTCTCCTGAACAAAACTGGTTTTTAACCTTAGGTCCCTTTCTATTTTGCGCGTCACTTACATTCAATATTGTCGCTTTAAATTTTAGAATAATTGAGAATTCCTTTTTGTAAAGTATTTGTTTGTGTTGCAGGGTATTACAAGTTTCAATTAAGGTTTGTAGCATTTGCAAAGAAGTGGGACAGATACTTATATTACAAGTTATTGGGATTGACTTGCATCTATATTATGTAGTCAAATTTTAATTTATAATTTTTTTTAAGGAAATTATTTTTGCCTTGCTCGAGGTCATTTACAAAAAAAATAAAAGGTGTTGGTGTTTTCTTGTATTTTTTTTTTTTTTATAAGAGTATTATTTTCTGGAAATACTATAAAATAGAACAAATTACAAAAAAACACTAACACCCTTTTTGAATTTGTAAATGAACTCGAGCCAGACAATTTAGATCAAAAAATACATAAATAATACTCGTATAGGTCAACAATACATAACCAACAAAAATTTATTTTTTTAATATTTGATTAAATTAAGTCTTAAATCTTACAAGTCGAAAAGGGTATTCAGGTTTTTGCGACCGTCATAATTGTCAAAGTTAAGGGCAAAAAAACTGGTGTAAATCAGCATTTTCTTTTTTAAAAAGTTCTATCTGTAGCGTGAATTATTGAAATGTCAACTCGAGGTTGCTCTCTACTTGTTGGCATTTGTGCTTCGATTTCATGGAAAATTTAACGTAAGGATGTTTGGTTACGTCCCTATACTTATACTTAGTAGGGACATAAATTCTGTTACTACAATGAACACACCCATTTCAATAGTAGAACTGAACATACCCCGTTAATGTCATATGGGTTTTGAAAGCTAACCTCAATAGCGTTAGTCTGTAACGGGATTTTAAAATTGTTTCAACTTTCATCATGGAGTGGTCAGATAATTAGAACCGTATAACGTACCGTACATTTATTGACTGCAGCTTAAAAAAAATTGGATTGAAAAATGCAAACGTCTTTTGGTGAAAAACGCAGATAACTTGCACAGAAAAATTTTGTTCTAAGGAAGCAACTGAACTGATCCCAAGGGTGGAAAAGGGTCATCACCCACCTTCAGTCATGGTTTGGTGGGATGACTCTTACGATGGGGTCACCGACCTGCATTTCTGCGAACAAGGAGTCAAAACATCGGCCAAAGTTTACCTAGAAACCGTTTTGTGAAGCCTCTTAACAATTCCCTGTTCCAAAACCAACCATGGACTTTCCAGCAGTATTCTACGCCGGCCTATAAGGCTAAAAGTTCCCAGGCCTGGCTTCGAAACAACTTGCCAGCGTTCATTTCCTCTGAAGAATGGCCCTCAGGCAGTCCAGATTTGAACCCATTGGATTACAAAGTGTAGAGGACAAGGTTTGTCACAAAAGATACCCCAACATTGGGTCTCTTAAGACTGCTTTGGTTCATGCTGTGGCCAATTTTCCAACGGACGAGGTTCGTGCAGCTATTGACGATTGGCCAGTGCGACTTAAGGCGTGTGTAAAGGCAAAAGGCGGACATTTCCAATAAGTAGATTATTTTTGAATACATTATACATCAATAAATATATTAACAAATATTTGGTCCAAAAACATTCAGTACTTTTTATTTTACAGCATAAAACGTGTGTAAAAGTATTTATGTCCCTACTAAGTAAAATACAGCTTGTGCAAGAATTGAAGCCAAGCGACCATCGTTTACGCCGCAATTTTGCTGATTGGGTTCATTAGAAACTGGCCAAAGATGAGCATTTTGGTTAAAGAATTGTGTGTTAGTGACGAAGCTAATTTCCGGTTAAATGGCTAGGTCAATATGAAAACTTTCAGTATTAGGAGCAACAAAAATTCTTCAACTTTTTAATGTTTACATGCTTGCCTCATCGTCGGTCCTAACTTCTTTTGATATAAGGGTTTTCCAATAGGGACATAACAATTTCGTATCTTTATGTCAACGCACGCTCAAAAATTTTTATTGATCTTTTGAGTCTAAACACGTTGGTCAAAGTCAACTTTTTCATCATGGTAAAGTTTAGTTACGAGCACCGTCTGGAAATCAATAAAAATTACTACCGAAACTCGGAGTCGGTGGTCTAAACTTTAGAAGCGCTTACTCCAAATTTATTTATCGCCAGCGATGAAGCTCATTCCTGGCTGAGTGGTTTTGTTCATAAACAAAATATTCGTTGTTGTACAGCAACAAGCCCACATGTGCTTCAAGAAACACAATTGCATCCGCAAAAAAATACTGTGTGGTGTCGTTTTTATGCCTGAGGGGGGATTGGCCCGTATTTTTTTGTCGATGATAACAATAGACATGTTGCCGTCAATGCAGAGCACTATCGCGCCAAGTCAGAAAATTATTTTTGGCCACAATTAGATGAGCTTGACATCGCCGATATTGGGTTTCAACAAAACCGTGCCACTAGCCACACAGCACGCGTTACAATCAATTTACGTGAAAGGCAAATTCGGTGAACATGTAATCTCGAGAAATGATCCGTTAGAATGGTTACTTCGTTCATGCGATTTAACGCCATTGGATTACTTTTTATGGGGCCACATCAAATTATTGGTTTATGACAACAAGCCAACCACTTTAGGCGAGCTCTGAGACAACATCCAACGCGAAATTGCCAACATTCCGTTCGAAATGTGTGCAAGAGTGGTGGAAATTGGGTCCAAAGAATAGATCGCTGTACACGGGCTCGTGGTGGTCATATGACCGAAATCGAATTTCATTCTTAAAATGTAACATTTGCACTACACCTGAAATAAATTTGAACTCTTATCGAAAATATTCTATGTTTTATTAATACATAAAATGTTATGTTTATTCGTAAAGTCAAGGAGTTTTAAATATGCTCTCGTGATACAATCAGTTTGAATATATTTTGCGAACTGTAGCTTCAAAATATTATTAATCGTTATATTTAAGATACTCGTATACGACTAGTTTAGAAATGAAAGGAAACTCTCTGTTCTGTGTTCGTGAAATTGTTAAATTTTTAATGCTTCCTTTTCCTTTTCATTATATACCCTCCAACATCCTATTAAGAAACAAGTTGAAACTTTTCCGAACCAGTGAGGTGTGCACGATACTTATACTCGCTGACAAGGATCTACTGTTAAACACCTGCTCCGAACGGCTTATGCATTTTAAAGATAAGTTATTTCATGGATTAGAAATCAATCTCTTACTCGCCGGCATTATCGAGGTGGAAACCCTCCGCTAAAAAATTTTTAGATTGTTAGATTTTCTTGACGTGCACTCTACCATCACACCATAGCGGCCATCACTTTACTTGCATTTTTAAACAATCTAATATACTTTAAGAAAACTCAAGTTTCGAGGTGAATAACATTGCTCTGTAATGGGGAATATAACTATTCCTTGCAAACACTCTCCACAAATAACGCAATGTATGATTCACACTACAACAGCATGTGTCCCTTAATTTTTTAATAAATTGAAAATGTTCCACATTAAAAATACGCAGTACGTGAAATATTTTTACTTAACTTGTACAGTTGTGGGAGAAAAGGTTTTCAGGAAGGAATTTTCAAACCTCAAAACAAAAAACTGTTTGCGTTGCTTAACCTGTGACGCCGTGATAGTGGGTTTGGAATATTAGGGTGTACTGAATTAAAATCACTAATTGGACGGTTAAGAAGTGAAGAGCAGGCGAACCTCTAAAGACATCAACAAGAATAAAACGAAGCAAGATTTTTTGGAGCTCTAAAATTGCAGGAAGAGGCAGTGAAAATTGTTATCGAAAAATTAAACAAATTTTTGAGGATCATGTTTCCATTAACTTTTTTTGCCGGCAAAAGCAACTCGCAACTAATCATAAATGGCAATGTTAGCAGAAGTAACCCGGCTTAAGAACTACAAGGCCACAGTAGACGACGTTGTATGTGCAAAGCTGTTTACGAACGAAGAAGACAAAAACGTTTGCGGCAGCTGCCCCCAAATAAGTCTCCTATTCCTAGCATATAAAGTCTTTTCGGCTATACTATGTGAAAAACTAAGTCCAAAACTCGTCAACCTGATGTTCTATTTGTAGCCAATAGTTTTAACTTTTTCTCATTGCTGCGGTACAGTACAGTGCATTATTAGTTAACATAACAAAAGGCTACAACTTATAAGGTTTTGCCACAATCGCAGACTTAGAAAGATGTTCAGTTTCCATATTTAAAGCAACTGCCAAAAGTGTAATAGGTAAATAATGAAAAATTTGAAAAAGATCTGATTCGATCGGATCGGATCGGATCAATTTTTGAAAAGTTGGTATTAGGTCGCTAATAATGTTTTTGAATCGGATTTGATATGTAGCCTTTAGATGGTCTTAAAATCCGTCAATTTTGTTCCACTTTCTCTTCAGTATTTCCAACAGATTTTCCATAATGATTATTATCATTTAATGATTGCAACCGAAAGTCGACTGTCCAATAGAAACTGTGTAGTTCGGACATATTTTTAAACAACTTGTCCCCTAAGTGAGGGGGATACAGGAAAAAATAATTAAGATTTTATATAGTTTAAGATTGAATAGGTTGGATTGTTGGACACACTTTTGATACCTTAAGAATTATGAGTAAGATCCGGAATAATTTGTGGCTTTGAAGCAGCAGAACGTTAAATCGATAGACCTCTTGCAGTAGAGACTATACGAAAACATAGAATGATATAGTCCACATTAAGCGGTGCTGGTTTTTGGCCTCTCGTAAAGAACCATTACGAGTAGAAATTTAAGCAAGGTCGGATTTATGTTTCTGGTCACTAGAGTGCCCATATCGACGTCGGAAAGTCCGTCGGCTCTGCAAATGATGCAGCATTGAAAATCTTCGAGTTTATGGAAGCACAAAGAAGGGGCCGACTGATGATATGGTAAAAGAAATCCCAACAAATCTGGGTATGACCCAATGATGATCACGTAAGCAATATCGGATCAAGTGAAATTCAAATCTTTAACCAGCTTACGACCTTTTAAGGTTGAGAACAGCCATTTAAGTAGGTCAAAATGTAGAGCTCTAGGATATCAAATCAGGAGGGATCGTTGCATATATTAATCAGTATGGCCGTATTTCAAAGGAACATTTGTAAAGTAAGTTTTTTTTATCGTATTCCTGCATCACTCGAGCCTAATAATGACCATGAAAAACTATTTTTGTCTCAAAATATACCAGGGCTAAAAGTATCCCTATAGGAGACTATGTAAAACATAACACCAAATTTTATAAATAACGATAGTTGGTACGCCCCAGTACTTCTGTAAGGATGTGAATCTAAGGTGAATACCATAAATTATTCGCATTCACCGCTGTGTGTATGGAGTGCCAATAGCAGTCCTTGTACTCTAAAGTTTGCGTTCATTTCAGCTTTTTGCGAAAAAAAACAACTCAACGCACAAAACTTTTTCAATATAATACATATGAACATATAATATATAAGTAAGTATTCCTTAGTTATTACCTATCTATATATGATTGTACGAGGGCTGTTCTATAAATAACCGATGGTAAAATTGAAAAAAAAAAACCGATTAACCACCAGCAATTGTTTTTCTGCGGAAGAAAAGGCGTCTAATTAACTTATGGCTGGTTAAAGTTAGGTGGGACCCTGTTCGTAAATACTTCTGACGCTATCGCGATCCGACATATCAGCGATAGTTTGAAAGGGCATTGTCTTATTAAAAGGAGATTTTCGGCGGAGACCATCAATTACTTCAGCAGGTTTAAGATACTTAGAATACTAATACAACTCTGCGTGTCTTGCTAGGAATAAAACCGGAAATTAAAAACGTGTCTTCCAATAGGAACATAACAATTTCGCGTCTTTATGTCAAGGCACCCTCAAACATTTTTAATGATATTTCAGTGTCAAAACGTTAGTCGAAGTCAACATTTTCATCATGGTAAAGATAAATCACTAAAAATTACTACTGAAATTCTGAGTCGGTGGTCGCAACTTTAAGAGCGCTTCCTCCAATTTTCGGCCGTAATAATCGTCCCACCCGACAGGCTGTGCTTACTACTTAGTAGGGACATAAATACTGTTACAACATTAAACACACCCATTTCAATAGTAGAACTGAACATACCCCGTTAATGTCATATGGGTTTTGAAAGCTAACCTCAATAGCGTTAGTCTGTAACGGCATTTTAAAATTGTTTCAACTTTCATTATGGAGTGGTCAGATAATAAGAACCGTATCGCTGTAATAGCGCTGCTCAAGTGTGAAATGAAAATAGCACTATTTTCAAAACGTTCCGGCCACTAGGCCGCATGTTCGCCTACCGATGCATAAAACAGTTTGAGGAGACTGGAGATGTAAAAGACCGCCACCGGTCGGGCCGCCCACGCTCTGTTCGAACACCGCATGTCATCAAAGCTGTTAAATCAAGAATTCACAGAAATCCGCTCCGAAAACAGAAAATCATGGCCCGTGAGATGAATATCACGCAAAAGTCCATGAGTCGAATCATTGAAAACATTGACTTGGGACTTGGCGCTTTCAAACGACGTACCGGACATTTATTGACTGCAGCTTTAAAAAAAATAGGATTGAAAAATGCAAACGTCGCTGATAACTTGCACAGAAAAATTTTGTTCACCGATGAAAAAATTTGACCGTTTAGGAAACATTTTTACAAGCAAATGATAGAGTGTATGCGCGGTCATCTAAGAAAGCATCTGAACTGATCCCAAGGGTGGAAAAGAGTCATCACCCAGCTTCAGTCATGGTTTGGTGGGGTGTCTTTTACGGGGTGGTCACTGACCTGCATTTCTTCGAACAAGGAGTCAAAACATCGGCCAAAGTTTACCAAGAAACCGTTTTGGAAGCTGTTGTGAAGCCTCTTAACAATTCCCTGTTCCAAAACCAGTCATGGACTTTCCAGCTGGACTGTCCCAGGCCTGGTTTCGAAACAATTTGCCAGCGTTCATTTCCTCTGAAGGATGGCCCTCAGGCAGTTCAGATTTGAACCCATTGGATTACAAATTGTGGACGGTTTTAGAGGACAAGGTTTGTCATAAAAGATACCCCAACATTGTATCTCTGAAGACTGCTTTGGTTCGAGCTGTGGCCAATTTTCCAACGGACGAGGTTCGTGCAGCTATTGACGATTGGCCAGTGCGACTTAAGACGTGCGTACAGGCAAAAGGCGGACATTTCGAATAAGTAGATTCTTTTTGGATACAATGTACATCAATAAATATTTAAAAAAATATTTGGTCCAAAAACATTCAGTACTTTTTATTCTACAGCATAAAACGTGTGTAAGAGTATTTATGTCCCTACTAAGTATAGTGGATACATTTGGATGCAAATTTTCACTTTTGGATGTTCCGGCGCCAAAGAGATGCCTTAGTGTATCGCAGCCGTAAGTGTATCCGTTCAAAATAAGCCAAACCAGTCAATTCCGTGTCCTTCTTAGGAATTGGACATTTCTCAAACCACACTGTGGCGTATTTTGCGAAAAGATCTTGGCCTTCATCCTTATAAGATCTAACTCAAGAACTAAAGACACTTGATTATTTGAAATACCAACACTTCTCCGTTTCAAAGTTTCAAGAAAATCCAGCAATTCATCGAAAAATCATCGTCAGCGATGAAGCTCATTTCTGGCTGAGTAGTTTTGTCAATAAACAAAATATGCGTTATTGGACAACAACAAACCCACATGTGCTTCAAGAGACACAATTGTGTGGCAGGAGGTGTAATTGGGCCGTATTTTTCGTCGATGAAAATAATCGTCATGTTACCGTCAATGAAAAGCGCTATCGTGCCATGTTAGACATATATTTTTGGCCAGAATTGGATGATCTCGACATCGCCGATATGTCGTTTCAACAGGACGGTGCCATTAGCCACACAGCACACGTTACAATCGATTTACTGAAAGGCAAATTCGTTGGACGTGTTATCTCGCGAAATGGTCCGGTCGAATGGCCGTTTATGCGATTTAACGCCCGTGGTTTTTCTTCTACGGGGCCTCGCGGGCTCGTGGTGGTCATGTGACCAAAATTGAATCTTAGTCTTAAAATGTATTATTTGCACTACACCTGGAATAAATTTGAACTTCTTAAATATTCTGTGTTTTATTAATATATGAAATTGGTATGTCCTTAATGGAAAACCCTGTAATATGTTTCTATAGTGATCGTGTTGAGTGCTATCAGAATTGAACATCAATCGACCTGGTAGAAAAGACTTGGGATACGTTTTCGTTAGAACAATCAGGTTTAATTTAATTTTATTGTACAGCCAGCTGTACACACGCTTATCACGCCGCGGTGAGCTACTTACAGGATCGTGTTGAGAAATAAAATAAAACTTTTGAAAAAGCTACACCTCATTAATGAGTCTTGTAACAGAATTGCCCTCGTACTTATATATCTATACATACGTGTTTTCCAGTAAAACCAACATTAATACAAGACGATGTGAAAAAATTTCAAAGTACAATAGCTTTGATCGAATCTTGTCGATGTGTGAGTTTCTCCACTTAAGCAGCAACGAAATACGTAAGGACTTTTTAAAAGTTTTGCTGAGACATTAAAGTAAGCGAAGCAGGCAAATATCGGGTGGGGCCAACAATGAGATTTTATTCACAAAACGCTGAGACACTGTCTGAAATTTGAATTTTCGAGGGAATTGTGTCGTAGTGATGGTATTGCAGAGCGGAAAGGAGGTAATATGAAAACATCGACCGATATGGCGCGATTTCACCAGGCTTAGTTATAGGTCAAACATAATGAACTTTGCCTTTTTTGAGCTAAATTAGAATCTATGCATTAGAGATACAGGATCTCAAAACGAGAGAACGAATATGGTCGAGTTTCGGCAGTATTGATTATGAGATGCTAATAACGCTTTATACTTAAGGGAGCGATCGGATATGTAAAGCGGCTTCTAGAGCGCCATAGAGTCTAATTTTAACAGGGTAGTTACAGGCTCTTATAACGCAGAATTACAGATATGAGGGAGATCGGATTGAAATATGGCTGGTAGAGCGACATCGCCCTTATACGGAAAAACCCTTTTTACACTACAGTAAATTTCATTTGTAAAAGAACGAATGTTATAAGTGATTTCTAGAGAGGCAGGAGCTTCTCAGGGGAAGGATTGTTGTATGAGGACTATTACTCTTTGAATAAGGGCTTTGGAAAACCATAGACCGATATGGTCTGATTTTTTAAGAGTTAATTATTAGTAGCTCCTAACTAGCCTTGCTAAATTTGAGCACGATGGGGCTTAATTTTTGGTTTCTAGAGCAGTGATTTCTAAAACTCAAGTTGGAAGTGACCTTTGTGTGGCGTTCATTCTAAAACATGTGGTACAACTTTTCCAGAATTAATTTTGGAAATCGAAAAAGTTTTTACATGGCTTAGAGATTAATCTCTCACTCATAAAGTCGCCAGAGTTTACAGGTTCACATAGACTTAATGAAGCGTACTGAGGATATAAAACAAATTTAAAATTTTTCAAAGGGCGGGTGTCATTATAGACCAGATTGGATGAGGCGAACCTCAATTAAATAATTTTCGCACATTAAATAATTTTGCCAAATAAATGTAAAGTGTTAATTAACAAGTAACCTGGATACAGTTTTTTGATCCGACTTACACATTTTCTCACCGAATGATGAATTTAAATTTTCCTCCTGGCCTAATATGTAATTTCGGGCCTAATAATAAAAATGCGAATATTTATCATCAAAAATGCTTTGATCGTTTCTCAGAGTATTCTCCAGCTTGATTTATACACTTTTTCCACTCCGATTGCGACACCTCCAAAACATGTTCTTTGAACGCATCGACAGCATCTTCTGTCGACGAAAATCGCATTTTTTCTTGATGTGCGGGAATAAATCGAAGTCGTTTGATATTCACATATGTGACGCGCAAAATAAAAAGGGACCTAAGGTTAAAAAGCACTTTTGTTCAGGAGAGCCATTTTAAAGATTAGGTCCCTTTCTATTTGCGCTTAGAATCGTCGATTTGACTTTTATAAAACGCGCATATCTCTGGGAGGGAACACGTTTGGGGCATGGGTTCGGTCTCATTCGATGCTCAGATGTTGTCCACATCAAAAAAAAGTGAAAAGTTGATGAAAAGTTTTGTTCAGGAGAGCCATTTTAAAGATTAGGTCCCTTTCTATTTGCACTTAGAATCATCGACTTCACTTTCATAAAACGCGCAAATCTCTGGGAGGGAACTCTTTTGGGGCATGGGATCGGTCTCATTCGATACTGTTGGTTGTCCACACCAAAAAAAGAAAAAAAAATGAAAATTGATTTTTTTTACCCTTAGGTCCCTTTCTCTATGCGCTGTGACATATGTATCGTTGGCCACGCATTTTTCTTGATGTGCGGAAATAAAACGAAGTCATTGGGTGCCAAGTCAGGGCTGTGCGGCGGATAAACCAGCAATTCGACGTTTTGGCCGGTCAAAACGGCGCTGGTTTGAGCCGGTGTGTGAAAGCTCGCATTGTCATGGTGCAAAATGATTCGTCTTCTCTTGTTCGTTTTTCGAATTTCTCCGTCGTCTTCGAAGACCCATACGGTCGATTGCTGTTTGGTTCCGGGCTCATATGCATAGATCCATTATTCGTCTTATAAACGTCTTTTGAAGTACCGCGATCGTATTTATTCAAAATTTCTATGCACCAATCGACACGAGCCTTTTTTTGAGCGATTGCCAAATTGTGCGGGATCCAAGGAGAACGAACCTTTTTTACGGCCAGTTAAATATCGAATGAATGCTGGTGGAAGAAATGCCCAAGGATGCCTCTATCTCACGGTATGTCACTTGACAATCTTGTATTATCAGTTCAAGCACGGCATCAATGTTCTCTGGCACAACGGCCTTTTTTGGGACACCTTCACGACCTTCGTCTTTAAGGCGAGCGCCGGCCACGATTGAATTTATTAAAGCAGTTTTTCACAGTGCTATAGGATGGTGCTTCATCGCCATACAAAAATTTAAGTTCATCGATGCACTTTTGTCGTGAAAATCTTGTTGTAAAAAATGATCGCACGAAGTCTTCACGAGTTAATTCCATTTTTTTGCCAAACTGATTTTCTCAAGTCACTTTTTTTAAGTAAAAAACATGAATGAATTTTTGCTTTTATTTTGTATTCTGTGGTATATGTGACAGCGCAAGGGTAAAAAAATCAATTTTCATTTTTTTTCTTTTTTTGATGTGGATAACATCTGAGCATCGAATGAGACCGATCCCATGACCCAAAAGTGTTCCCTCCCAGAGATATGCGCGTTTTTTAAAAGTGAAGTCGACGATTCTAATCGCAAATAGAAAGGGACCTAATCTTTGAAATGGCTCTCCTGAACAAAACTGGTTTTTAACCTTAGGTCCCTTTCTATTTTGTGCGTCACATATATGGGTGGGGTCTTAAACAATTTTTTGATGGGCTACACTTTTTGTCTGTCGCAAATAATATCCAGTGGGGTGAGGGTATAAAATAATGTTAAAGCTGCAAAAAAATGAACGCAGTTTATTTTAATCTCGAAAAGGGTTATGCGTTTGGTAGGTTCTACCCCACAATCTCTCATTGTCAACAGTATTTCCAGCGGCGTACCAAAAAATGTACACCAATATCCAAATTCGCCATTCGTCACTTTTCTAAGGGCCCTTCGAATTTCGTTTTGTCTTTGCTTATACATTATACCTGATCAGAAAAGGGTTATGCGTTTTGTAGGTTCTACCCCACAATCTCTCATTGTCAACAGTATTTCCAGCGGCGTAAAAAAAATGTACACCAATATCCAAATTCGCCATTCGTCACTTTTCTAAGGGCCCTTCGAATTTCGTTTTGTCTTTGTTTGTACATTATACCTGATCAGAACCACACATTTTTTGTGGGGGCACTGATGATGTTAACAGAACTATTTTACTTTTAACGCAAATACATAAATTAATGATGGCAAAAGAGAGAAAGAAAGCAAAGCACATACCTGCATATTTAAACGAGTGTACATACGTGAATACCAAACGAACAGACCATAAGATAACGTATGGTAAAGCCATGGCTAAGTTGGGTTTAAAACACATTTCGCTTTTAAAACAAAAGTAGCTTTTTATGATGAAAATGCTTTTGTTTCCATTTTCCTGGAATTGGCAAAAGCAGGAGTACTTATGGATACAATGAAGTTTATAAATACACAGAATTAGAGAAAACCGAACAATAGCTTTGTGATTAATGGTAAGAGAAAAATCGTGTTAGACTGAACCAAATATTTACAAAAAGGGAATGCATTCGCATGCATTTTAAAAGGATACGTGATTTTTAATATTTTTGGTACCCAATTTAGGTGAGGTCATAAAAAATTAATTGTAAGGATTGCTGAAAAAATATTTAAAACCAGTAAGTAGATCGTCAGTTAAACGTTGTAAAGAATATTGTATGTCATGATCCATTGATTTTTTTCAGTAAAATAAAGGGTGTTTTTTATAGAGGTGTGGTTTTCAATCTGGCCATACTTTAATTATTTCTCTATAGCTTTCCGCATTGACTGTAACATTACAGCCGGCTTCATTTTTGATGAAATATGGACCAATAATTCCTTCTGTCCATAGAGCTCACCAAACAGTGACTTTTTCAGGATGTAACTGCGTCTCAACAATGGCTTGTGGATTTTCATTACTCCAAATGCAACAACTTTGTTTATAACCGAACCCATTCAACCAAAAGTAAGTTTGATCGCTTAAGAAAATTTTCTTGTACAAATCAGGATCGGTCGCCATCTCGTTTTGGGCTCAATCACCACGATTTGCAAACGTTGTTGCGGAGTAAGTCTTTTCATTATCAAATGGCAAACCAAAGTGAGCATTAATCAAATAACAGCTGTCAAAGAGAGCAACTCCGTAAAAAATGTGTCCACATTGAAAACCACACATCTAAAAAAAATACCCTTTATTATCCACCTGCAATATTTTTTTTTTATTTTGCGATCTATCTTTCGACAATAAGCAAAAGTGTTAACATTAAGTAAATGTAAAAAAACATTAATAATTAATAATAATTAATTAATAAACATTAATAATAACATTAAGTAAAGTAAACAAAGTGTTAACATTAAGTTATAATGCCCATTGGAGTCCATTACTATAAACAAGAGGAAAGAACTGGAAATAAAATTACCTTAAGCTAATAATATTATAGGGTGATCCATCTAGAGGTATTTTTTCAGAACAAAAAAAAATATATAAATTCAAATCAAGTGTGAAATCTTTATTGGTAATTGAAAGGACATTTTATGGCATTTATTTTTTGAAATGAATTTCCTTCAAATAATGGCAACTGTATTATGGAAGTGGGCGTTCGGTGAGCAGCGGGAAGATCCGCTGTTTTCGACCAAAATTTTGTTGAGTGATGAGGCCCATTTCTGGCTCAACGGCAAAGTCAATAAACAAAATTGCCTCACTTGGACGGAAGAGCAACAAGAATAGGTTCAAAAGGTGGCATTATACCCAGAGAAAACCACGGTTTGATGCGCTTTATAAGCTGGTGGAATCATCGGTGCATACATTTTCAAAAATGATGATGGCCGGAATGTAACCTCGAATGGTGCTCGCTATCGCCCCATGATATCGATCTTAATGCTACCTGAAATTGAAGCCCGTAATCTTGACGACACTTGGTTTCAACAGGACGGTACCACTTGCCATACAGCTGCTCAAAAAATGGATCTATTGAGAGGTAATTTAGAAAAGTAGCTAATTTCACGTTTTGGACAGGTGAGTTGGCCGCCTAGATCGAGTGACATTTTTCTTTGGGGTTACATAAAGTCCAAAGTCTATGCTGACAAACCAGCTACGATTCAGGTTTTGGAAGCCAACATTATGCGTGTCATTAAAGCCATACCGGTCAAAATGCTCGAACGAGTCATCCAAAATAGGACCCTCAGAATGGAAACCCTGAGGCGTAGTTGCAGCCAACATTTTCAGGAAATTATATTTAAAAAAATAAATGCCATAAAATGTCCTTTCAAATAACCACTAAAAATTCCACTCTTGATTTGAATTTTTATACTTTTTTTTGTTCTTAAACAATACCTCTAGATGGATAAACCAACACAAGGCCGGCGTGGTGTGACAATCGATTATCATGCCACTTTTAACGCCCGGTAAGTACATTCAACAATTTTTCAGCAGCGGGTTTCGCCTCGGAAATGCCGGCGACTTCACGAGTAAGAGATATATCTCAAAGCTATGTAAAACTCTATTAAAAAATGCATTAGCCGTTCGTGACCGGCGTTAAACAGTACGCCCCGGACAATGAGTACATGAATGGAATCGTGCACAGCTTACTAATTTGAGAGGAGGTCCCCCTTTTTCCTTAATGGGATGTTGTGGAACTTAAGTAAGTAGTACTAATTTAAACTTTAATTCATTATATACAAACTAATTTCTAAATGGTAAATCTACTATGTGAGCTATTCGAAGTCTTCTTTTTTTAATAGCCAACACTCAGGGGATTCCCCCTATACATGCGGTGTATTGTGTTGGCGAGTGGAAGTAAAGGATCGGAACGGAGGAAAGAGGGAATAATGTTTATTGACACTTGCCTTGAACTTCTGGATGTCGCAATCAGTGGGAAATACATTTGCCGGAAGTCGATTCCACATACGGACTGTACAATGAAAACCCAATTTGATCTGTAGTGTAAAGTGCGGTCAACCGGCCAATCGATAACAAATGGGTGTGAATTCCTAGAAAGACGCTTATCCCTGCCGAACATCCTCACGTCAGGAATAAGGCGACAAACCATGAAAGTAACGAAAGAACAGCGTCACGCAACCCACTTTCCGACGATGCTCAAGGGAAACAATAGAATTGGATAACCTACTGTCGCCTATCAGCACCATTGATCTTCTTTGAACACGGTCAAGCAGCTCCAAAGATGATTTTGGAGCACCTGCCCAGAAATGGGAGTTGTATTCCAGCTTTTGTCTGATGTGGTTTGTATGGATATCAAAAAGATCAGAAGGAGTGAAATATTTCTTACACCGCTTTAGAATGCCTATACAGTTGAGTGCTTCTTTCGACACTTCCAATACATGTTTCGCCCAACGAGGGTCACATTGTATTATCATGCCCAGAACATCAAGAGCATCTGATTGTTCAATAGCCATACCATTGATAGAAATAGATGACATTGTTGGGTCAGCGAATCGCGTGTAAGACAACAAGCAACACTGCATCTTATGCGCATTAAAATCTACTCTATTCACTCGACCCCAATCGGAAATGGCCATTAAACTCCGGACAAGTGCCTCATCTACGACTCGTGCCTCATCCATTTATCTTGAAGACTCGGTCTAAGGTCGAATGAATATGAATGACAGTGGGTGTCGTCATCGGAAAATGATAAGATTTAATTCAGGGTCTGACCCAAAAGATCGTCAATAAAAATAAGAAAAAGTGAGCGAGAAAACACAGAACCCTGTGGTACACCTGCGGTCAGCTTATGTTCTCTGGACGAGAACCCATCTGCAACAACTAGTATATTCCGATCTCTAATAACGCTCGAAATAAATCGAGCAAAGGTATTACCGCCCCGAAAACCTATCAGCTTTGATAAGAGTGTTGATATATACTTAGTAGGGACATAAATACTGTTACAACATTGAACACACCCATTTCAATCGTAGAACTGAATATACCACGTTAATGTCATATGGGTTTTGAAAGCTAACCTCAATAGTGTTAGTCTGTAACGGGATTTCAAAATTGTTTCAACTTTCATCATGGGGTGGTCAGATAATGAGAACCGTATCGCTGTTATAGCGCTTTTCAAGTGTGAAATGAAAAAAAAAAACGATATTTTCAAAGCGCTCGGCCACTAGGGATTAGCCGCATGTTCCTCTAACGATGCATAAAACTGTTTGAGGAGACTGAAGATGTAAAAGACCGCCAGCGGTCAGGCTGCCCACACTCTGTTCGAACACCGCATGTCATCAAAGCCGTTACATCAATAATTCACAGAAATCCGCTCCAAAAACAGAAAATCATGGCCCGTGAGATGAATATCACGCAAAAGTCCATGAGTCGAATCATTAAAAAAGACTTAGGACTTCAAAGGACGTACCGGACATTTATTGACTGCAGCTTTAAAAAATAGGATTGAAAAATGCAAACGTCTTTTGGTGTAGCACGCTGATAAAAAATTTTGTTCACCGATGAAAAATTTTTTACCGTTCAGGAAAAATTTTACAAGCAAAATAATAGAGTGTAGGCGCGGTCATCTAAGGCAGCATCTAAACTGATCCCAAGGGTGGAAAAGGGTCATCACTCAGCTTCAGTCATGGTTTGGTGGAGTGTCTCTTAGCATGGGGTCAACGACTTGCATTTGTGCAAACAAAAAGTCAAAACATCGGCCAAAGTTTAGCAAGAAACCGTTTTGGAAGCTGTTGTGAAGCCTCTTTACAATTTCCTGTTCCAAAACCACCCATGGACTTTCCAGCAGGATTCTGCGCCGGCCCATAAGGCTAAAACGTCCCAGGCCTGGCTTCGAAACAATTTGCCAGCGTTCATTTCCTCTGAAGAATGACTCTCAAGCAGTCCAGATTTGAACCCATTGGATTACAAATTGTAAACGGTTTTAGAGGACAAGGTTGGTCACAAAAGATACCCCAACATTGGATCTCTTAAGACTGCTTTTGCTCGAGCTGTGGCCAATTTTCCACTGGACGAGGTTCGAGCAGCTATTGACGATTGGTCAGTGCGACTGGAGGCGTGTGTAAAGGCAAAAGGCGGACATTTCGAATAAGTAGATTCTTTTTGGATACAATATACATCAACAAATATATTAAAAAATATTTGGTCTAAAAACATTCAGTACTTTTTATGTTACAGCATAAAACGTGTGTAACAGTATTTATGTCCCTACTAAGTAAAATTGGCCCAAATATTCTACCCTGTAGTATCCCTGCTTTCATTGGGAAAATTAAAATTTTTTCATATTTTATCTTGACATAATAGCAACTATTGGTTAAATAATCCTTGAAGAATATGTTATATGAAGCTGATAAATTCTTTTAAATTTTAAACAAAAGTCCTTTGTATCAAACTTTGGTAAAGCTTGTCTAAAAAAATAGACGAACAAAAAAATTTTTTTCAAAGGCATTGGTTATAACGTTAGCAATACAAAGACATTGTTTGGGTGCGCCATGTTTGAAACTGAATAACAATTGTTTTTCTGGAATGATATCTTGCAGTTCTAAAACTGTTTAACCTATGTACAAAAAACTTTGAAAATGTTGCCAGTAGAAATTATTTCTGTTTGGGGCTTCCACCGAACCACATTATATTACAATTTACTCTGTATTGCGCAGCGATGGAGATGAGGATTTTATAACACAATTGCAGCAACACCCACTCACTGTACACGTGAATGAGTTTCCAGTAGCTCATGTTCGCCCATTGTTTCTTATTAATAGATGAAGGATAAGGAACCCACTTAAATCTTCATTAACTGGTCCACACATAACCACCCACAGTTGCCGTATAAATAGATTTTGTAAAGCAACATCATTTCAATGGACGTGTGTGTGGATGGACGTTGGTCGTGGAACACTGTGCCGCATTGTTGCCGCTGTCGTCATCTGCTGGTGTGATATAATACAATTAATATTGACTCACTCACCTGTGTTTCTTGACGTCAAAGTGTTTCTTCACCGTATCCATGTGATGTTTATTGTCATAGTTGCTGTTCGAGTGGTGTTGCTGTGTGATCTCATGATAATCGTCAATATCGATGTCATGCATGATGGTCAGGGCGCTGAAGGGATTGTTGTACATCGTTGAGCCACTTTTGTGCTGGCCTGTATGAGCGCACCACGGCAGCAGCAGCAGCACACGAAATGTGAAAAGCCATCAACAAACAAGGCAGGCGTTTGAAAAACGACAACAAAGAAACAGAACGGAAGAAACAGGAAAGAACGAAAAGTAAATGGTAAAATTAATTAAATTTAATGAAAAAATGATCCGGGCTACTCAGTAAAGGGTAGCTTGGAATGGGATGAACGGATATTGTTGTATTTGTCAGAAATTTCATTAGGTATTTGTAAAGTATACAATTTATAGGCTATAAGTGATGATATACTTATAAGTATATGTGACGCGCAAAATAGAAAGGGACCTAAGGGTAAAAACCAGTTTTGTTCAGGAGAGCCATTTTAAAGATTAGGTCCCTTTCATAAAACGCGCATATCTTAGGGAGGGAACACTTTTGGGGCATGTGATCGGTCTCATTTGATGCTCAAATGTTGTCCACATCAAAGAAAGAAAAAAATTAAAATTGATTTTTTTACCCTTAGGTCCCTTTCTCCATGCGCTGTCACATATACAATTTTGTTGTCCGAGTACATGAACCAATCCAAAAAAAAAACACACACGCAGTAAGTTGAGCGCGATATTCCATGTGATAACAGAAAGGCAATATTTTTCAGAGAGGTCATTACAAAACTGAGAACAGAAAGCAACTTATACCGGGTGATCAATCTAGAGGTATATTTTTTAAAATAAAAAAATACAAAAATTCAAATCAAGTGTGCAATCATTATTGTTAATTCGAAAGGACATTTTATGCCATTTATTTTTTGAATATAACTTCCATTAAATCATGGCCGCAACTACGCCTTAGGGTGTCCATTCTGAGGTTCCAATTTCGAGTATTTCGACCAATATTGCGTTAATGACATGCGTAATTTTGTCTTCCAAAACCTCAATAGTATCTGGTTTGTCAGCATAGACTTCAGACTTTAGGTAGCCCCAAAGGAAAAAGTCTATAGGTGCGATATTACACGATCTAGGCGGCCAACACACCGGTTCAAAAATTGAAATTAGCTTCTCTTCGAAATGACCTTTGTTGAACAAGTGGCAAGTGGCGCTGTCCTGTTGAAACCAAATGTCGTCAAGATTATGGGCTTCAATTTCTGGTAGGAAGAAGACCGATATCATAGAGCGATATAGAACGTCATTCACGGTTACGTTCCGGCCATGGTCATTAAAAAAAGGGCCGATGATTCCACCCGCCCAGAAACCGCACCAAACCGTGGTTTTCTCTGGGTAAAATGGCACTTCTTGATCCTCTTCTGGTTCAGCCCAAATGCGGCAATTTTTTTATTGGCGTTGTCGTTCAGCCAGAAATGGGCCTTATCACTGAACAAAAATTTGGTCGATAACAGCGGATCTTCTTCAAGTTTTTGAAGAACATAAACACTGAAACGGCGACGCGCAGGAACATCGTAAGGCTTCAATTCCTGCAAATGGCAAACAATGACAAACTGAAAAGAAAAACAATACGTTTAACACAACGCAAGGGTAATCTGTGAAATAAACTAGATTGATCACCCGTTCTCTTAATTTAAAAAAAATTTTATGAAAAACTGATTAACCGATTAACGCCTAACTTGGGCAATATGCTAGCATTTTCTGTCGGAAGGTTTCTCTTAAGTTTGGTGCCGAGAGCGATTTTCCACACACTAGCTCAGATTCGATTGGGTTATTATATGCAGATGACAGTCTTTTATATGCACACGATGAGTCCCCGAATATTGCGTTGATGAACGTTGCGGATCACCTTGTCACTGTCAGGGAATTCTATGATTATTGGGGTATAACGATCAACGCG
This sequence comes from Hydrotaea diabolus, assembly GCA_963513945.1. NCBI lineage: Eukaryota > Metazoa > Arthropoda > Insecta > Diptera > Muscidae > Hydrotaea > Hydrotaea diabolus. The sequence goes on along the minus strand of OY740716.1, from coordinate 194,650,012 downwards.
TCCAAGAGCGAGCCTATTTGCATTCGAAACGCCTCAGACAAGTGTAGAAGGTTTGTGGTTCCTGAGAGTTAACGGTTGAGAATTGTTATTAATGGAGAGAAAGTTCCTTTCAGGAATGACATGAAATATTTAGGCATTCACTTCAATAAACTTTTGAAATTTAATAGACATGCTAGATGTGTTCTCCAGAAGGGCTATAGGATTATGGGATCTTTTTCGAAAATTCTGTGGAATAGGAGTTTACCGGTAGAGACGAAACTATTACTGTACAAGACTAGTATACGCCTAGTCATTTTATATGGGCTCCCAATATGGTTTAATGTATCCCCGATAGTTATAAAGGAATTTGAGATATTTGAGAGAGCGAGATATTAAGATATTGTATTGGTAAAAATTTTGAGTCGTTCTCCAAGCCATATTCGAATAAGTATATATATAAGGAGTCAGATGTTACTCCTATTGGTCTATATATTTGTGACATAATTAATAAATTTATTAAAAGGATTTCCCTTCACAAGAATTCCATTATAACCGATATTTACAATGCCCAGAAGGACATTAGCTGGTCAGATGTTTGCTATTTATCTCCGATTAGATTTTTGAATAAAAGTCGGGCAGATTTTTATACCTCGGTTTCCTTTCGTTCCGAGTTCTACAAAAAAGTGGTTCCGGGTGCACATAGAGGATAGCATCTTTATGATTGGAATATTGTTAAGGCTCTTGAACAGCATTTGTTTAAATCTCTTATTTTTTCTACTTATTTTTTGTTTTCCCTATCCTCTCCTTTTTTGTAATCAACCCCTCCCCTTCACACCCTAATTTTAGGCTAGTTATAAGTATACTTTTAAGCTAAATTCTAGGATATTTCACTCCTAAGACCACTTTAGCCTCGGGAGCAAGGGCGTACACACTTTTTAGAGCTACATACAAATTAAAAATATTTCTATACACAGAAAAGGCTTGTTGCCGTTAGCTGTAGGTTATTGGTAATTTAGACAATACATTATAATCATAAGAAATTTCTTGTTCATAGATCTAGTATATGACTGTCATTGTTTTTGAAAAAAGTCTCAATAAAATAAACTAAACTTGGTGCCGATAGGTGTCCCTGCCTTTCTTATATTTAAATTTATTGTATTTATGGTACGATTTGAAACAAATTTCAAAGAAACATTTCTTAACTGATGATAATTTTTTTGACATTTGAATCTGCTCAGTGGCCTTTTCTATTTCCGGTTGAAGTCTCGTTCTGAATTTAAATATCAATGAGGAGGAGGAGACGCGTATTTAGGACTTTCCTAAATAAATGCTTGAAATTAATTTTTAGGACCTGTAACGGGGGCTGGGTTCCGCTAGTATGTTATATATAAGTATAATACCAATATATATTGTATGTTAGAAACACACTACCTGTCGCACCACGCCTAGCAATATTAATTATACATCCCTAAACAACACGGTTCTAATAGATTATTCCGCGTAGCGGATTTTTCACATTTTCCTCCATGATCATGTGATTTGACACAGTAGGACTTCTTTTGTTGGGATATTTAAAAAAAAGTGTATGTCAATAAGATAAGAACGATTCAAGAGCTACGATAAAGAATGAGATAGTTCGGCACATTAACGACATTGAACCTCTTTTACGTGTCAGAGTCGTTGAAAATATGGACCATCGCATAGAGGTATGCCACCGAAACAATGGCGAGTATTTGGCCGATTGTTTCACACATAATTGTCATAGATCCTTTACTTTAATAGTAAAAAAATACTAAGATAGTTCTCCGAAAACCTTTTGTTTCTTTACAATTAACATCGTGTGTTTTAGTTGGACCAACCTCCCCAAAGGTCTTTAACGATTTCAGAAACTACAGCACTAAAAGCTGCATATTTCATCCGATTTCTTTCTCAAAGCTTCCTCCCGATTTGAGGAGAGACCTTAGATCTGGTCAAATTTTGCACGATACTTTATGACCGACCAATAATAAATATTTTTTTTTTCGTTCTTGCCAAAGTGCGGTTCCAGCACTTTTCAAACCACATTTTAAATTCGATTTAGCTTAAATGAAGTATTGTACGTTATCAATTTCAATTTCACCGTGGTGAAATTAGTCCATATCAAACCATATCGTGTAACGTTGCCGGAATAGGCGCTTCTTCTCTCTTCTAACCGTCCTATATTTCTTACATACAACTCTTGTTTCTACAGCCTGCAGAGGTGCGTTATGGGCAGTGGGGTTCGTTACCCTACTTCTTCTTTGACTGCTTTTGACAAAGAATAGGAAATGTGTTCCCACTGCCCTCATATCATTGGGCTGAGAAGAGTTTGAAGCAGTTCGGTTATATATGTGGAAATTTCATCGGCTGACATTTTTGTACTCAGCTTTGGAACGTCCAGCTTTCTCTGTGCATTGTAATGTAAGGCTGGTGCGTACATTAGGTGCTACTGCCAAGTAGCATTGTAGATTAAATATTATATCTATTTTAAAGATTAGGTCCATTTCTATTTGCGCTTAGAATCGTCGACTTCACTTTCATAAAACGCGCTTATCTCGGGGAGGGAACTCTTTTGGGGCATGGGATCGGTCTCATTCGATGCTCAGATGTTGTCCACATCAAAAAAAGGAAAAGAAAAAAAATGAAAATTAATTATTTTACCCTTAGGTCCCTTTCTTTATGCGCTGTCACATATTAAAAGCTGCAACGAAATCAATCAACGCAATCTCGTTTTCGGAGGTGTTTTCATGGAGGCTCAATTTTCTGACAGTGGGATGCTTTCTCTGAATACTTTGATGAAACGTAATAGCTTGACAGCGGTAATATGTCTGGTCTAGAAGCTGATAAAAGCTATATCTGGCATCATTGCATTTTTCTTTCGTAGGAGCGTGTGCAGATCATAGACTGATGTAGAAATATTCTGTATTGATGCGAATTGTGCCCAGCTGTTCGTCTACTGGAGTGAACCTGGAGACAAGCTATCGTAGCCTCCTGTTAACCACAAAATCCCAACCAAATGCGTGCTTGTTGTTCTGACAGCTGTGATATATTTCGCAGATATTTGTCTTCAATACGCCTAGTCCACTGTACATCATGAATGGCGGAGATGTCAGGTTTTTATCTTTAGAGGACATCTGCCAGCCTGGCTAAAGGCTCCTTCCCAATGAAGGGTTTGGGCATTCTAGGTACATATCCACAAATCATGGTCCTTATAACGTTTTCGGGGTTCGTCAGCTATTAGGGTGTCAGATTTCTCCTCTTTTTCTCGGTTTTCATTTGGTTTTCATGGAGGTGGCTGTCAAGACAGACGCACTTGTGGTAAACGCACGGTAAATGCTAGCTCACTACATTAACGGATGTTGCGATAGCTACATAGGTGACACCTGCGCTATTTTTGGAGGTCAGTATTCGCTTGAGGTGATGGATGATCAAGAGGGGAACAGGATTTTTTCAGGTATGGGTGAATATCAGGATAATGGCATCACGCTAGAAAAGTACTTAGGACTTCAGCAGATTTTTTGGTAACGCACCTCATTTTATCCTTTAAAGTTTTAACTTGTTTCGAACGGTATTTGACACAACAATCAAACAACATTTTGGCTTGTTCTTGTACTCTAGAAATTGATAATCATAAAACACATTGGAGGTTCATAAACTATTTTCATTCTGTAGTTGCTAAATGCATCTCCACAAATAATCTCAAGTTAAACTATATCTCAAGTTAAAAATATTACAAAAATACTCAACAATTCTTAAAATTCAAAGGTAAATAAAAGGGCCACATCCTTGGAGATGTAACTTGACCTTTTTAAAGATTAAGGGATCAAAATACGAGGGCGACCGCAAAAGTAACTGGCCTAACATAAAATAACCGTTTTTTTGGAATTATTATTATTTATTTTTCAACATAATCTCCTTCCAACTCAATACACTTTATCATTTTTCAAGTTTTTTAATTCCATCCGAAAAATAAGAATTTTCAAGACCTTCAAAATATGCCTCAGTTTCAGCAATAACCTCGCTATTGGACGAACATTTTTTGCCACCGAGAATTTTTTTTAAATTTGGAAACAAGAAATAATCAGAAGGAGCTCAATCTGGACCATATGGTGGATGCGGAGCAATTTCAAATCGTAATTCGGCCAGTTTTTGTTGAGTTAAAAATGCAGTGTCTCCTTCACACACTGCATTTTTAATTATCTTGAAAAAATACCTTTTTTTTCTAAATGCGGTCGTTTTATCTTGATTTCTTCACTCAACCGATCCAATAATGCACAATAATATTCACTATTTATAGTTTTTCCTTTCTCAAGATAATCAATAAATATTATACCCCTTGCATCCCAAGATTCTGTGGCCATTACTTTTCCTGCTGACTTAACAGTTTTCGCCTTCTTGGGACCACTTTTACCAGCTTCTATCCCTTATTTTGACTGATCTTTGCATTCGGGGATGTAGTGATGGATCCATGTTTCATCAACAGTAATGAATCGGCGCAAGAACTCTATTGGATTACGCTGATAAATCGCTAAAAGCTCCTCGGAATTGGTCCAACGAACGATTTTTTGGGGCAAAGTCAACAAACGCGGTACATATCTTGCGGATGAACTCTTGTGGAGTTCATCATGTAAAATACTCCAAACTTGTTTTTCGTGTATTTTAACAATATCAGCAAGTTCTCTGAGCTTTATTCGTCTATCTTTAGTCACTTCATTAAATATGTTTCTAATGTTTTCAATAGTAGTAGCAGTTTTCGGTCTTCCAGACCGTTGTTCATCTTCCGTACTTGAACGACTAATTTTTAATTGTTGAACCCAGGATTTCACGGTGGAGTATGATGGTGCATTATCACCATGAACAGAATCCAATTCATCTTTGATTAATTGTGGCGTATAACCTTTCATATAAAAGTGTTTAATTATCGCACGAAACTCTTTATTTTCCATTTTTCAAAAATTATAAAACTTGTTTACTTCAATCACCCGTAACAAAGAAAATAATCATTAAATATTTCGGATATTTTGACAGATGGCTTATAAAAGATTGCTTTTAAAAAACAAAAAGTTGCTAGTAAAACAGAAAATGTGCCAGGCCAGTTAGTTTTGCGGTCGCCCTCGTAATGATGGCAGCTGCGAGATCGTTTCAGGCGGCGGTTAACACGTCGAGGTAGAAAAGGACTTTCTATACCTTCACTTCACCTTAAAGCTATATCAGCTGTATTTATGAGGTTAAGCGCATCAAAATGCAAGGAGGCTTGGACATATCGGTAGACTGGAAACAAACAGTCAAGCTAGCGCAGACATGCAAGACCTAGAATCCGGTGGAGAGAACAACTGAAGAATGATACGAGAATTCGTGGTATTGATAACTGGAGGGAGCACGCCCAAGACCAATGTGCTTATAACTAATTTATTGAGAAGACCCGCACTAACAAGAGGTTATACAGCCAGCCTAAGTAATTAAATAAAGTCTATATTTTACAATCGCAAGTAGCGTTTGACTATAGCCATCATCGTGCAAAGTTTCAGGGTTCTTAATGCGCTTGGCTATTTTGCTTCCAACAGGCGCGCAGTGTGAAAGCATCGAATACATTTCTAAATCAGTTTGAATTGTGCGAATTTTATGAACTGCACATTACAATTTCTTAAATCAACTTAAGCGGGTTGTATTTTTGTTGAGCAGATGTTTTCTACTCATTAACTGTTAAAGTGATATACTTAGTAGGGACATAAATACTGTTACAACATTGCACACACCCATTTCAATAGTAGAACTGAACATACCCCGTTAATGTCATATGGGTTTTGAAAGCCAACCGGAATAGCGTTAGTCTGTAATTTTAAAATTATTTCAAATTTCATCATAGAGTGGTCAGATAATGAGAACCGTATCGCTGTAATAGTGTGAAATGAAAAAAAAACGATATTTTCAAAACGCTCCGGCTACTAGGGATTAGCCGCATGTTCGTCTACCGATGCAGTAAACTGTTTGAGGAGACTGAAGATATAAAAGACCGCCACCGGTCGGGCTGCCCACGCTCTGTTCGAACACCGCATGTCATCAAGAATTCACAGAAATCCGCTCCAAAAACAGAAAATCATGGCCCGTGAGATGAATATCACGCAAAAGTCCATGTGTCGAATCATTGAAAAAGACTTGGGACTTGGGGCTTTCAAACGACGTACCGGACGTTTATTGACTACAGCTTTAAAAAAAATTGGATTGAGAAATGCAAACGTCTTTGAAGCACGCTGATAACTTGCACAGAAAATTTTTGTTCACCGATGAAAAAATTTTTACCGTTCAGGAAATATGTAACAAGCAAAATGATAGAGTGTATGCGTGGTCATCTAAGGAAGCATCTGAACTGATCCCAAGCGGTGGAAAATGGTCATCATACAGCTTCAGTCATGGTTTGGTGGGGTGTGTCATACAATGGGGTCACTGACCAGCATTTCTGCGAACAAGGAGTCAAAACATCGGCCAAAGTTTACCAAAAAACCGTTATGGAAGCTGTTGTGAAGCCTCTTAACAATTCCCTGTTCCAAAACCAGCCATGGATTCTGCGCCGGCCCATAAGGCTAAAACGTCCCAGGCCTAGCTTCGAAACTATATGCCAGCGTTCATTTCCTCTGAAGAATGGCCCTCAGACAGTCCAGATTTGAACTGATTGGATTACAAATTGTGGACGGTTTTAGAGGACATGGTTTGTTACAAAAGATATCCCAACATTGGATCTCTTAAGACTGCTTTGGTTCGACCTGTGGCCAGTTTTCCAATGGACGTTCGTGCAGCTATTGACGATTGGCCAGTGCGACTTAGGGTAAAAGTCGGACATTTCGAATAAGTAGATTCTTTTTGGATACAATATACATCAATAAATATATTAAAAAATATTTGGTCCAAAAACATTACGTACTTTTTATTTTACAGCATAAAACGTGTGTAACAGTATTTACACGCAGAAGAAAAGTATGGTTGGGGTGGCAATATTCGAAGAGGATCATACTATTATTGGGTATATGGTTGTGGCACAACAATATTATGATCCTCACAACAATAGTATGATTCACACACAACCATACTATGATCTTCACAACAATAGTATGATTCACACTCGCCATACTATTATCTCCACAGCCATATTATGATCCTCACAACCATAGTATTTTTCTCATACAACCATAGTATGATCCTCACAACCATAGTATGATTTACACGCAACCATACTATGATCCCCATCACCATATTATGATTTCACACTCAACCATACTATGATCACCACAACAATAGTATGATTCACACTCAACCATACCATAATCTTCACAACAATAGGGTGATTCACACTCAACCATACTATTATCACCACAACCATATTATGATTTTCACAACCATAGTATTTTTCTTATATTACCATAGTATGATCCTCGCAACCATAGTATGATTCACACGCAACCATGCTATTATACGTACAACCATAGTTTGATTCAATCAACCATACTATGATCACCAAAATTATTTATTAGGATTGGGTGTTCTTATTCAAAAATATAGATTTTTATCAAGCAAGTTATTTTAAATTGCATTACAATTAGTTCATAGCCACCAGATATGAGGCCATGTTTTTATTGGAATTTCATTCATGAAACAAAAAAATAATTTCCAACGGCTGTCGAAAATACTTTTAAATGCCAGCAAGGGTGAATGCTACTTCACCATCCGTAGACACCAAGTAACGAATGTGATTAAACCATGATCAATGGCTATATACTTAAGTGCACGTAGATTTTAAATAAAGGAGAGAAAAATCCCTCAAACTACCTTTCAATTGTTGTTGTTGGACAACAACCATGCACTGTTTTTTTGTATATCAAAAAAATTATACGCACACACACATGGATAATATATAAAACCTGTTTTGTTATGTTCATAGTCGCAACCACACTGTATGATTGCCGTAATAATGTTATTGTTTATATTTAAACTTTAAACAACAAAACTTTTGTTGCACCAACCATGTTTGTACGGTTGCTACAACCATATTTTCATTTCTATATTTGGAAATAATACTAACAATATTAATATTGCCGCAATTATACTGTTGTCAAACTGAAATTCAAAAAACAATACTATGGTTGCGACCGAACGTGCTTTTATTGTAGAGAACATATTATTGTTGCGGTGACCATATAGTAACCATATCTTTTCTCTGCGTGTATGTCCCTACTAAGTATATGGCCTACCTTACCTCCTTATGGCACGCTTCTAGTTCCTGTTTTCCACCTCCTTACAAACACATGTTTATATATCCGTATCCGTTTGTCGCATGCGGGCCTTTCTTTATCCGTTTTCATTTCGATTCAGTTAACTTCGTTTAAGTTCTAAGCAGGAAGACATCAAATTTCCGGCAATTTTCTCTTTCATTGCGTTAAATTAAATTCTTTTGTGACCTCTTCAATGAAATCGAATTCATTTACAAAACAGAAATGACAAATGAAAGAGAAACGAGAAAAAGATTGAAACCATCGCGATGACGGGAAACCTTTAGCTAAATCTATAATCCAAACCATATTCTTACCACTCGTATTACACTTTTAATTTAAGGTTTCTGTGGAACACAACGGCTGTCCTTGAACTGGAAATACACCCTACGCTAGGTAGATTGTCATTTGTTATGGTTAAGTTTATAACAAACACTCTTTGATTTAAAAATATTAACGAAATGGTTGGCTATACAAAAGTTGATGGAACTAAAGTTTACTCCGCAATCGTGTGATTCAGGCAAACCAAAGGAAAATTGAGTACTTGGCTACAGTAGTTTCCTCTGGTTTGCTTGAATTATTTATTAGCAACATTTTGCAGACAGTTTAATCGAAAAATAAATTGCACGTATGAGTTGCGTCGGAAAAAGGGTTGCTTACTAATTAATAGTTGATGTGGTATACGTACATCTAAGAACTAATAACCAATAAAATCGATTCCCACTTAAGTTGACTTAAGACATTTTGATGTACTAGCTCAGACATGTATTTAAGACAACGTATAATCCAAACTGATAAAGACACATCTGTGGATCTGTTGGAAACACAATAGCCCATCGGAATGAGGTAGGATCTTTAAATTTTGCTCAGTGATGACCTGTAGCCACACGTAGCTAATAGGTGACTTTAAGTAGTTTTGAGAAAAGATTGTTAAGCATTTTCTCACGATCTGTCCAATATTTATTTTTAATTTGACAATGTTATTTTTACGAATCTTACGCAATAATAGTACTTTTTATAGGTAAATTATTTTTTTTCCAAACAAACTACGGATTAGAATAACAGAAATGTTTTTAATAAATGAATTTTTTTACTGTTTACTAAATCATCCCTATTATTAGGAGTTTAATGCACTTTTACAAAACTTAATAAAAATCTCTATTGTTAAATAACAACTTAACAAAATTTTTTGGGAATTATAGTATGGTTGTGTGTAAGTCATACTATGGTTGTGAGGATCATACTATGGTTGAGTGTGAATAATAATATGCTTGTGGGGATCATAGTATGGCTGAGTGTGAATAATAATATGGTTGTGGGGATCATAGTATGGTTGTGTGTGAATAATTCTATTGTTGCGAGAACCATAATATTGTTGTTCGCATCATAGTATGGTTATGCGTGAACCATACTATTGTTGTGATGATCATACTATTGTTGTGCCACAACCATATTGTTACCACAACCATACTTTTTTCTGCGTGCATGCTAAACTAGCGCTAAATTATATTTAAAATGTGGCTCGTAGAGGGCAGGATCTTAAAGAGGAAGGAATCAGCATAGATATCTAACAGATGGACGGACGGCAAATTAAAATTCTAAGATGATGTAGCCAGGCCCGTTAGGCTACATCATCTTAGAATTTTAATTTGCCTTAAACTTCGGCAATTCACTTAAAAATTAGTAATATTTTTTGTGAAGAAATGCATATTTTAGGTAAATTATAGTTTATAAAAATCGAATACAAATTGTGGAAGTTACAGCCAAAAGAAATCACAATTTTGTTTTTCATGTTTAATTGAATTGTGTCAATTGCACCCCATTTGTGAAGCTCTTCCACTAGATTTTGCACAAAATCATAAAAAACGCACTGTTAGTATTCAAACGTGATATATTTTTTGATAATCCGATAAAAATTGCCCGAATTATAGCAGTTTTTGTAAAAAATCATTGGGGTAGCTCCAGCATTGGGGTACATTGGCAGTTGAAAACAAAATACTTTTACAAAAAAAAACCAAAATTTTGATTGCCTTGGATGTCACTTCCACAATTTTTATAATTTAGTCGTACAGGAATGATGCACTTCTTTCCAATTCATACTGCTCATTTTTTAAGTGAATCGGATAAAAATTGCCAAAGTAAAATTTGCACGATATCTCAAAAACTGTACGTGATGGGTAAAAACGAACGCTCAATTTGGATTCAGATCATTTTACAGTGGGTTTCGTCCAAAGGAGGATTTGTTGCAGTACAGTACGAGTATAACAAAGTTAAACAAATACATATATAAGTAGTTTCAAGGGTCGCAAATAAACTTTTTAAGGTGTTTTAAACAGAGTGACAAAATTACATATTCATCCAACAGAAAGCATAATTCTCCATATAAAAATATAATTATCAGCCATTTGCCGGATAGGAAAACGAAATGAGACATATTCACACTGAACGTAGTCTACTTTATAAGTAGTTTCAAGGGTCGCAAATAAACTTTTCAAGGTGTTTCAAACAGAGTGACAAATTACATATCCATCCTACAGAGAGCATAACAATCTTGTAGGTTTCATGCTCGCATATTCTCCACATAAAAAATATAATTGTCGGCCAAAAAAAATAAAACTGTAGGAAAACGAAATGGGACATATTCACACTGAACTAAGTCAGTATGATCAGGGCCTATTCAGAAGGACGAAAACATGCAGTTTTCCAACTTCATTTTATTAATACGGAAAAATCAAACACGATATAGGTCTGTCAGTCTGAAAAAGATCTCATGCCCTAAGCACTTAAGAGTTCCCCGTTGGTTTCTCAATAAGAACTAAGGGAAATTAGGTGTCGAAGTACGTATAGAAACTAATCATAAATTTAGTGCCCAAGCGTCCTATTAACATTTTTCTATCGATGGATAAAAATAAGAAAATTCGTCAATCAAAGACTTACAGACCCTCCCTAGTTTATAACTCGTATAGAAATAACATCCCTCCTTCCTTAGACCAAATCTAATTAAATTTATGTTCGTTAATAAAGGGGTCATCTGTGTACTGTGTTTTACAGCCGGTCATGACCATGACCCTTAAATTTCAAAACTTTTAAAGTGCTCTTTTCTATTTTCCAGAATAGAAAAAAAGGGAAAACTTCAACGAACAATATTGCAGATGAAAGGGGGGGAAATGGAATGTTTTAATAGAACATTTACTCAACAATTGCATTGAAACTGCATTTATTCTTCGAGGATAAATATCATGCTGGTGGCTGATACTTGATTGTTGCAGACAGGAAAAATATTCAAAGAACCCACATCCATCCAATCCACATGTATAAGAAAACCTACTCTTACTCCGAACACAATGCGAAGGACATGACCGAACTGATGAAGGAGCTGCTGATGCGGATGATGGTGGTGAAGGCAAACGAAGAAAGAAAAATAAAATCATTTCCATGAATTTAGATTTGTCAGATAAATCTGCAGTTTTATGTGAAAAGTCTTCGTGAAATAAAGTTTATTATGTAGGAGGGGGTCCTCCTATTGTTCTTTTTGTTCTTCCGTCTTCCTTCTTTCGTCTTTCTTCGAAAAGACGATTATTTTCCAATCGAATTCATAGGGGGATTTTCGTAAAGCGAAATGTGGAATAGCACATTTGGAATCAATTGAAGCCTAAAATGCTTTCGAGGATTTTATGTATTTATTGTGAATATAGAAAATGTATGATAGTTGTTGATTGCTTGTGAATGGAAGATTTTTTTCATAAAATTGAATTTTTTTAAGAAAAGTTAGCAGAGGATAAATAAGTAAATACGTATGAATGCTTTTATCTGGTTATATTTCAGCCCTACCAGCCAGTCGTTATATTTGGAGCAGAAAGCATTTCTTCAAAATAACTAATATCACAAATATAAAAGGACTTACTTTACTTATATTTTTGAATAATAAGACGATAAAGCGTCAAAGTCGTTGGGGATTGTAATACGAATAAGGTGACTGTGTCTTGATTGTCTTTCACCTAAAATAACATTGTCAGTGCCTGGACTAAAAAGTTTTGTAAACATTAAATGACTTTGACTCCATCTTTTTGAATTGCTGCGGTAGCCCCGATAAAACCCTCCGATATAACATACATACATTTACCAAAAAATCAAACAACCAGAATCGTTAACAGTTTTTGCGGGCAAAAGCGTTAACGGAGCTTATGTAAAGCTCCTGAACATCTCATTAAGTGACAAGGGACATCTTTTCTCAATGCCGTAAGATGTGCACGATATAATTCTTATACGCCCGACTGGAACCTACTGTTTAACACCAGCTTCGAAAGGCTAAGACATTAAATCAGTGTTAACATGACATACAGATTAATCTCGTTATCGTAGAGTTGCCAGCATTTACAAGGTGGAAACCCTTCACTAAAAAATTCTTATGCCCGGAGCTGAACATGAGTTTACTTGTATGATACGAGGGCTGCTATGTATATAGGGTGACCCATCTAGAGGTATTTTTTTAGAACCAAAAAATATCAAATCAAGTGTGGAATCTTTATTATTAATTTGAAAGGACATTTTATAGCATTTATTTTGTGAATATAATTTCCTTCAAATGTTGGCCGCAACTAAGCCTCAGGGTTTTCATAGAGACTAAGAACCCAAGCATTTCAACCGTTATGGCTTTAATGACACGCGTAATGTTGGCTTCCAAAACCTGAATCGTAGCTTGTTTGTCAGCAAAGACATTGGACTTTACGTAACACCAAAGAAAAATGTCTAAAGGTGTGATATCACTCGATCTAGGCGGTCAACTCACCGGTTCAAAACGTGAAATTATCTGCTCTTATAACCTTTCAATAGATCCGTTGTTGGAGCGGCTGGGGCTTCAATTTCAGGTAGCAAAAACTCCGATATCATGGCGCGATAGCGAGCACCATTCACGGTTACGTTCCGGCCATCATAATTTTTAAAAAAAATATGCACCGATGATTTCACCAGCCTATAAATCGCACCAAATGGCACGTCTGCAACCTCTTCTTGTTGCTCTTCAGCCCAAATGCTGCAATTTTATTTATTGACTTTGCTGTTGAGCCAGAAATGGGCCTCATTATTGAACAAGATTTTGGTCGAAAACAGCGGATCTTACCGTTCCTCACCGGTAAAATAAATGCCATAATAGTTTCGCCGAAGAAAGTGGCGACCATTTGATTCGAAGTGCTCCTTCCACGAACAACTTTCGTTGGATTTGGCTCGTCTTCGAAGACCGACACAGTCGATCGCGGTTTTGTTTCGGTCTCATACGCATAGATCCTTGATTCGTCACCTGTGACGTTCTTATGAACGTCTTTTGAAGCACCGCGATCGTGTTTTTTCAAAATTTCTTTGCACCAATCGACACGAGCCATTTTTTTGAGCGATTGTCAAATTATGCGGGATATAAAGAGAACAAACCTTTTTTACGGCCAGGTTTTCATGAAATATCGAATGTATGCTGGTGAAAGAAATGGCCAAGGATGCCTCTATCTCATGGTATGTCACATGACCTTCTTGCATTATCTGTTCACGCATGGCATTAATGTTCTCTGGCACGACGGCCGTTTTTCAGCCGAGCACCGGATGGTGCTTTATCGCCATACAAAGAATTAAGTTCATCGATGCACTCTTGACGTGATGCACTCCACGTCGAAAGCTGTGAAAATTGATCGCACGAAAATGTTTGCGAGTTATTTCGATTTTTTTGCCAAATTGATTTTTTCAAGTCACTGTAAAAAACACAAATTATGGTCGTACATCAAAACGTTCTGAGTACGTTTATGCTAAAAATGTCAAACTTGCCAACAGAGATGTCAGATGGAACCAGGCAACACTTAATGTTGCCTAGGCCAGAAATATATAGCAACCCTCGTATTCGCATAACCTATCAAACCATGGCGATCAACAGTATTTCCATTTTAATCCCTTTAAAGGTTTCGAGTTGAAGTTTTATCGGTCTAGAAGTCAGATATTAAAGCAAAACAGGATCATATCGGTCTTTATTTTAACATAAATTTCACCTAGAGGTCCTTTTAGATTTAAAATGCTGTTGCTTTTAAGTCGCATATTTCAAATCAAATGTTCGTAATCAGATCTTTCTTTTTCTCTACCTAAAAATTCGTGCTCTAACCACAAGAACGTATGTACTGCATATATCGGGGACGTCCCATAAGTGTTGGCATAATCAAGTATAAAAAAAAAGATTAGAAGGGTTTCCAAAAGGAGTTTTTTTTAGCCGAAATCGTAATTCTTATACAGAGTGAATGCAAGAGTCTAAGTCTGGAGTCGGTCAAATTCATAAATTTTTGAACGTAACTAGCCGAGACGCAAACCACCCTCAAAACATACAGTTTTTAGTGGGTTAACAGACATATAAAGAAAACTTAACCGCGATAATTTGTTGGTATAATCGCGATTTCTGAGAGAAAACGACAAGAAATATAACAAAAAATTAAACAATTGTAAACTTCTTGAGTTTTATCATATTCCCATAAAGTTTACACAACCTTCTGCGTTTATTATAGAATAGGGTGATCCATCTGGAGGTATTTTTTCAGAACAAATAAAATATAAAAACTAAAATTAAGTGTGGAATCTTTATTGGTAATTTGAAAGGACATTTTATGGCATTTATTTTTTGAAAATAGTTATCTTCAAATGTTGGCAACTGTATCATGGAAATGAGCATTCGGTGAGAAACGGGAAGATCCGCTGTTTTCGACCAAAATGTTGTTCAGTGATGAGGCCCATTTCTGGCCCAACGGCAAAGTCAATAAACAAAATTGCCGCATTTGGGCTAAAGAGCAACAGGAAGAGGTTCAAGAGGGGCCACTATACCCAGAGAGAACCACTGTTTGGTGCGGTTTATTAGCTGGTGGAATCATCGGTGCATATTTTTCAAATATGATGATGGCCGGAACGTAACCGTGAATGGTGCTCGCTATCCGCCATGCTATCGATCTTAATGCTACCTGGAATTGAAGCCCGTAATCTTGATGACACTTGGTTTCAACAGGACGGTGCCACTTGCCATACAGATGCTCAAAGATTGGATCTATTAAGAGGTCATTTCGAAATTTCACGATTTGGACAGGTGAGTTGCATGAGAGTGATATCACACCTTTTGACATTTTTCTTTGGGGTTACGTAAAGTCCAAAGTCTATGCTGACAAACCAGCTACGATTCAGGTTTTGGAAGCCTACATTACGCATGTCATTAAAGCCATATCGGTCGAAATGCTCGAACGAGTCATCCAAAATTGGACCATCAGAATGGAAACCCTGAGGCGTAGTTGCGGCCAACATTTGAACGAAATTATATTCAAAAATAAATGCTATAAAATGTCCTTTCAAATTACCAATAAAGATTCCACACTTGATTTGTATTTTTTTTCTGAAAAAATACATCTAGATGGATCACCCTTTATTTGTAGTTCTTTAACCATAATTGCTAACTGGGATACTATGGGACTCCACACTCGTACCAAACAAATAGCCCTTGATATTCTGCGTCTAATGTCATATTCAGAATATTCTAGAAAAATTTCAGAGACTAGGGCCGACGTAAGTCCCGATTAACTGTTCTTTCCCATTTCGCAAATGGCAGCCCTAGTCATATCTGTTGTTCTCTGTATAAGAGAATGATTACTTTCCAGAATATTATCTTGTTAAGAATGAACAAAGGATATTTTTCCTTTGAAACAATTTTCCACGATAATATTTTGCCATTTTATCGCAGAAAAGGCTGCTCTTATATCCGGGGCATAAGTAAGTTTGTGTCAGAGAAAAAATTGATTTATTCCACAGAAATGGAAACATATTATTTTTAATAAAAAGTTTTCCCCGTAGTGAGCCAAATAAAATAAGCTTTCTTGTTGCACGTACGAGAAAGTACGCGTATGTGTGCGGTGTTACTTACTTATGCCACTCCAACGACGACTCTTGTCATAACGATCCGGAATGTGTGGTATCGGGTACGGGTGATAGACACTGTACTGCGGCTGATAGTATTGCGGCTGTTGCTGCTGCTGCGGATCGTAATGGTGCTTCTGTTGCTGGTGTTGTTGTTGCTTCTTTTGTTTCGCCTGCAAAATGTCGTATTCCTGTTCATGGGGCGGACGTCGATGGGTTTTGCCACTGATGGAATAGACATGATGGGTACGGATGTATTTTTCGTCAACCTGTTAAGAGGAAAGTCATGTTGGTTAAATGACAGTTGTATTATTAAGGGTTATTGTTAGAAATTACAAGTAAGCAGCCTTGTGGAATTACATGGCAAATAAGAAGACTCACAAAATGAAAATTACTAATTCTTTAAAGTTGTTTAATTATTATTTTATATGGATACTCTAAATATAATGTACCGTTCCCAACGACTTGTTGTTGTTGTCTGTTTGAAGCTACACTACGCCTTAATGGTTAAACCGCTTTTGCTGGAATTGTATGTATGTGGACGACGACTAGGTAGAAAATGATGCTTAATAGATTTTTCTCTGGGCGTGGCAGAAGCGGATTGTATCATTATAAGCTACATCACGCCTAAATGGTACCACTTTTTCTGAAATTTGATATGTATGTGGACGACGACTAGGTGGAAAATGATGCTTAATAGATTTTTCTCTGGGCGTGGCAGAAGCGGATTGTCTCATCATAAGCTACATCACGCCTAAATGGTACAACCGTTTTTGGAATTTTGTACGTATGTGGACGACCACCAGGAAGAAAATGTTGCATAATAAATTTGTCAATTTTTAGTCTGTGGGCGTGGCAAAAGGGGATATTATCATTATATTGAAGGTATTCATTGCTGTATTTATTTTGACAATAATTTTAAAAATATGTTTTGGCTATAAAGGTATAATTCGGAACGCATCTTTATAGGGTTACATTTCTGAAACGGGTTTTTATAAATTCAATTCGACTAGACTTGTCTGTTCGAAATTTTGGCAATTTTGGATTTAATAACTTTGGCTTTAATGCAAAAAAAGGCAAAACTATATAACTAATGTTATGCACTATGAGGAATTAACATCGCACCTTTTAGCTTTTCAAGCCAAAAAGATATAAATTCCAAGGGAATTTGGTATGGAGTCATGGACCATAAAGGATCAACTTTACCATGGTTAACAACGTATCTCCGAAAATTTTATAAAGAATAAACCTCATATGTGGCTTTCAGAACGTCAAGATTGGAGTTCGAAAAAAACTTCGTTTCGAAGCTATGTCAACCGTTTTTGGAATTTTGTACGTACTCGTATGTGGACGACGACCAGGAAGAAAATGTTGCATACTAAATTTTTCGATTAATAATTAGTGGGCGTGGCGTGCTGTGTTTATTTTTACAATAATTTTAATTGTTTACGAGGGCGGTTCGGAAACTACTTAGCCTAGCACAAAAAGCGCGGTATAAACAGAAAAAAGTTAAGTGTTTTGGAAACTTCCATCTGCTATGAACACATCTGGCAACTCCTTCATATAGAAACAGGTGTTCACAAAAGACGCATCCGCGATTTTTTTACAATGGGAAAATTAGAAATGCGTGGTGTCATTAAATATTTACATAAAAAAGGTTGATCGGGACAAGAAATTCGTAATGATATGGTAAATGTGTTAGGTGAAAGTGCCCGTTCATATGCAACAGTAAAAAATTGGGTTGCTGAATTTAAACGTGGTCGTACAAGCATTGAAGATGAACCACGTAGTGGACGTCCAAAAACAGCAACAACAACAGAAATTGTAGCCAAAGTGCATGATATGGTATTAAATGATCGACGAATAAAAGTGCGTGAAATAGCTAATATCGTGGGCATCTCAAATGATCGAGTCCATTTAATTTGCATGGAGAACTACAGATGAAAAAGCTTTCTGCATGATGGGTGCCGCACTTGTTAACAGTCGACCAAAAACGCATAAGAATGAACATTTCTCAAGCTTGTTTGGATCGATTTCAGCGAAATAAAATGGATTTTAAGCGCCGTTGCATAACTGTTGATGAGACATGGATCCACCACTATACTCCAGAGACAAAAGAACAATCCAAACAATGGACTGAAGCTGGAGGAAGTGCCCCAAAGAAGGCAAAAACAATTCAATCGGCTGTTAAGGTTATGGCTACGGTTTTTTGGGACTTCAAAGGTATTTTATTGATTGACTATCTGCAAAAGGGTAAAACAATAAATTCAGAGTACTATTGCAACCTGTTAGATCAATTAATTGTACAAATTCGAGAAAAACGTCCTGGCTTACAACACAAAAAAAAATAATTTTTCAAGACAACGCACCAGCGCACAAGAGTGTTCTAACAATGGCTAAAATCAACAAATTAAAGTACGAGTTGCTTGACCACCCACCTTATTCTCCTGATTTAACTCCCAGTGACATTTACCTGTTCCCAAACCTAAAAAAATTCCTTGCTGGCAAGCGTTTTACCTCAAATGAAGATGCAATTACAGTTGTAAACTACTGTTTTGAAGACCTTGAGGAAAACTATTTTAATCAAGGGATAGAATTGCTAGATAAGCGTTGGACCAAGTGTATTGAAGTTTCAGGAGATTATATTGAAAAATAAAAATATTTTTGAAAAACTAACTATTCTCTTTCATTGATAGGCTAAGAACCGCCCTCGTATTTTAGATCTTACTTAAAGTATGCTTTGTCTATTTAAATAAATCCATTTATGTACTTACAAACACTTTATACAAGCTGTAGAATTTATAAACAAATCCCAAGGTCAAACATTGAAGATAGCTGGCTTAACTTTACAAACTCTCGTGGGCATGTTGCTTGCTAAAGAGTTGCAAGTGGAAGATATTAATTTATACATTTTTGCTTTTTTTGCTAGAACTCCCAACATCGTGTTTACAACTGTCCTATCATTAATATCTAATATTAATAATATGGAGACAATTAATCTCAGTTATATATGGCATAATGAATAGTTTATCATTAAGATAAAAATTCATTCTTAACTGAAACTTAAATGTTAATCACCTATAAAAATATGCCCGGAAAAAGCCACGGCAAATTAATAGTCAATATGGCATATATGCACTCAAATGTGAGCAAAGTTTGCTACGAACCCCAATACAGGGGTTGATATATATATTTCTGGCCTAGACGACACTTTCCATTGGAAAGTTTGACATTTTTAGGATAAACGTACTCAGAATGTTTTGACGAACGACCATCATTTGTGTTGTTTACAGTGACTTGAAAAAATTAATTTGGCAAAAAAAATTGAATTAACTCGTGAACATTTTCATGCGATAATTTTTCATAACTTTCGACGAATTGTGCGGGATAGAACTAGAACAAACCCTTTTACGGCCAGGTGTTCATGCAATATTGAATGTATGCTGGTGGAAGAAGTGCCCAAGGATGCCTCTATCTCACGGTATGTCACATGACGATCTTGCAATATCAGTTCAAGCACGGCATCAATGTTATCTGGCTCGACGGACCATTTTGGGCGACCTTCACGACATTCGTCTTCGAGCGAGCGTCGGCCGCGATTGAATTCATAAACAGTTTTTCATAGTGCTATAGAATGGTGCTTTATCACCAGACAAAGATTTAAGTTCATCCGATGCACTCTTGTTGTGATAATCCACGTCAAAAGTTGTGAAAAATTATCGCACTAAAAACATCACGAGTTAATTCCATTTTTTTTGCCAGATTGATTTTTTCAATTCACTGTAAACAACACAAGTGATGGTCGTACGTCAAAACGTTCTGAGAACGTTTATGCTAAAAAATGGTAAACTTTCCAATGGAAATGTCAGATGGCGCCAGGCAACACTTAGTATTGTCTAGGCCAGAAATATCTATGGCAACCATCGTACATTCTTATCACACGCCTTAAGTCGCACTGGCCAATCGTCAATAGCTGGACGAACCCCGTTCATTGGAAAATTGGCCACACCTTGAACCAAAGCGGTGTTAAGAGATCTAAAGTTGGGGTGTCTTTTGTGACAAACCTTGTCCTCTAAAACCGTCCAATCTGTTAAAATCAGGACTGCCTGAGGGCCATTCTTCAGACGAAATAAACGCTGGCAAATTAGTTCGAAGCCAGGCCTGGGACATTTTAGCCTTATGGGCCGGCGCAGAATCCTGCTGGAAAGTCCATGGCTGGTTTTGGAACAATGAATTGTTAAGAGGCCTCACAACAACTTCCAAAACGGATTCTTGGTAAACTTTGGCCGATGTTTTGACTCCTTGTTCGCACAAATGCAGGTCAGTGACCCCATCGTAAGAGACACCCCACCAACCCCTGACTGAAGCTGGTTGATGACCCTTTTCCACCCTTCGGATGTCCGCGCATACACTCTATCATTTTGCTTGTTAAATTTTTCCTGAACAGTAAAATTTTTTTTATCGGTGAACAAAATTTCTCTGTGCATGTTATCAGCGTGCATCACCAAAAGACGTTTGCTTTTTTCAATTCTATTTTTTTAAAGCTGCAGTCAATAAATGTCCGGTACGTCGTTTGAAAGCCCCAAGTCCCAAGTCTTTTTTAATGATTCGACTCATGGAATTTTGCGTGATATTCATCTCACGGGCCATGATTTTCTGTTTTTGGAGCGGATTTATGTGAATTCTTGATTTAACGGCTTTGATGACATGCGGTCTTTGAACGGAGCGTGGGCAGCCCGACCGGTGGCGGTCTTTTACATCTCCGGTCTCCTCAAACAGTTTTATGCATCGGTAGACGAACATGCGGCAAATCCCCAGTGGCCGTAGCGTTTTCATTCTGTGTAGAGATATCTTTACACCAGATATAAGGAACAGCTAGAAGAGAAAACGCATCATTTTGTATTACGACATTGCGAGCTCACACATCAGCTCAAACAATGGGCTATTTGATCACTCAAGAAGTCGAATTGATGGGTCATCGCCAATTTTGTACCCAATGACTTCTTCTTTCTTCCTCACATTAAGAAAAAAAAACAGCGTGGCACCGTTTTTGGAAGACCGCAGCAGCTGTTGAAGCGTTCTAAAACCATATCTGGGCTTCATCTGAAGCACGATTTTTCGGTAAAATACTTCTTCTCCTGCCAAACAATCTTGAGCCCATTGGGCGAAGCGGAAACGCATTAGAGCGTGTTCCATTATTAAATGACAAAGTTCAACTTTTCCAATACAACCAGAAATTTTTAAAAAATTATCAGTACTTGTTTTACAGCCGATTTAAATTTAAAATGGTAAATCGGCCACCCTGTATAACCCAGATATCACAATGGGCTTGTCATTACAGCTTAGCTCTGGAAAAAGCAAAAGTTATTTTGTTTTGCTCTTTTTCAACTGTCAACCTTTAAGGGTCTGTTCCCATTATAATCATTATTCGCCTGCACTGCGTACGTCCGTGGCAACGACAAATGGTGCATATCACATTTGACATTCGTTCAACCGCATCACTCAAATTGTTGTGCGCATAATTAAACAAAAACCACGCATAATTGACTTTTGCTGTTGCAAAATTGTATTTGATTTATAATCAAATTGCACTTGAACATGATGAGCTCAATGTGTTTGGTCCAAACCTAACCACGACCCTGTGAGGGGAGTGCCCGTTTGAAATGAATTTGCCGCCCGGTGTTGGAGTACGTGGTGCACAACCCTCCTTCTGCAAACATCGGCCTGACAGACTGACGTACACCACTAATGAATGAATGGATTGGCTTCTAATATCCGTTCGATAATATTTGATATCCGTAAACGGATGTAAATATAGACACATGACCGTTCTCTGGGTGTGGGTGTGTGTGTGTGTTTGGGTGTTTCTATGTGTCCTCTGTCTATGTGTGGTCATATTTCGGAGGTGAGGGTCCTGTTTGGCGTTTTGTAATATAATTTTAATTAAGGTCAACACGCGAATGAGAGCATTTACGTACAGTTGAAGTATTTATGACCGTACAGCAGCGCTTCTGCCGAGCGGGAGGATATGAACGAGGTTAGAGGCTTAACTCGTACGCTAATGCAAATCCCTTACCAAATATAAAAAGGAATAGGGATATTCCATGCAGAATAGATGGAAATTTAAAACACTTTTGCGGTGTAACACTCGAGTGCAACAGTGTCAAGTATTTCACACCCACGAGTACGAGTATGCGTTGTGTTTACAATCTAGTAAATAACGACGATATACTTGTACATATGTATTTATGAGCTAGAGTGCATTCCAGCTTTAGTCTCTTGCCTTATGTTAATGGGCCATTGTTACACTCGAAAAAAAATGTTATTTGGTGGCACGAATTTTCTGTGGTTTTTATGTATTAATTACTTAGTAGGGACATTAATACTGTTACAACATTGAACACACCCATTTCAATAGTGGAACTGAACATACCCCATTAATGTCATATGGGTTTTGAAAGCTAACCTCAATAGCGTTAATCTGTAACGGGATTTTAAAATTGTCTCAACTTTCATCATGGAGAGGTCAGACTATGAGAACCGTATTGCTGTAATAGCGTTTTTCAAATGTGAAATGAAAAAAAACGATATTTTCAAAACGCTCCGGCCACTAGGGTTTAGTCGCATGTTCGTCTACCGATGCATAAAACTGTTGGAGGAGACTGGAGATGTAAAAAACCGCCACCGGTCGGGCCACCCACGATCTGTTCGAACACCGCATGTCATTTTAGCCGTTAAATCAAGAATTCACAGAAATTCGCTCCGAAAACAGAAAATCATGGCCCGTGAGATGGATAGCACGCAAAAGTCCATGAGTCGAATAAGTAAAAAGACTTGGGACTTGGGGCTTTCAAACGATGTGCCGGACATTTAATGACTGCAGCTTTAAAAAAATAGGATTGAAAAATGCAAACGTCTTTTGGTAAAGCCCGCTGATAACTTGCACAGACAAATTTTGTTCACCGATGAAAAAATTTTTACCGTTGAGAAAAAATTTAACAAGTAAAATGATAGAGTGTATGCGCGGTCATCTAAGGAAGCATATGAACTGATACCAAGAGTGGAAAAGGGTCATCACCTAGCTTCAGTCATGGTTTGGTAGGGTGTCTCTTACAATGGGGTCACTGAACTGCTTTTCTGCAAACAAGGAGTCAAAACATCGGCCAAAGTTTACCAAGAAATCGTTTTGGAAGCTGTTGTGAAGCCTCTTAACAATTACCTGTTCCAAAAACCAGCCATGGATTTTCCAGTAGGATTCTGCGCCGGCCCATAAGGCTAAAACGTCCCAGACCTGGCTTCGAAACAATTTGCCAGCGTTCATTTCCTCTGAAGAATGGCCCTCAGGCAGTCCAGATTTGAACCCATTGGATTACAAATTGTGGACGGTTTTAGAGGACAAGGGTTGTCACAAAAGATACCCCTACATTGGATCTCTTAAGACTGCTTTGGTTCGAGCTCTGTCCAATTTTCCAATGGACGAGGTTCGTGCAGCTATTGACGATTGGCCAGTGCGACTTAAGGCGTGTGTAAAGGAAAAAGACGGACATTTCGAAAAAGTATATTCTTTTTGGATACAATATGCATCAATAAATATATTAAAATATATTTGGTCTAAAAACAATCAGTACTTTTTATTTTACAGCATAAAACGTGTGTCCCAGTATTTATGTCCCTACTAAGTACAGTCGGAAAAGACCTTTGTAGGACAACAAGAGGTGCCAATTTCAATATGTGAAGTTTCGTCAGTATAGACCATATTCGCGTCTTGAACTTCCATTACAACGATAGATGGACAGACAAACAGACATCGCTCAATAGAATCAGCAAATGAATCTGATTTGATTGATTTGTAACGGGTGAATTATCTAGAGGTATTTTTCCAATTTTTCGCAGATTACGCGTGTGCTGTGGTGTACATTATTATATTTTTCTTTTCAGTATTGTTTGCCATTTCACCATGGAAAGACTAACGCCGCGAAAAGCACGATTTGGTGCGGTTTATGGACTAGTGGAATCATCGGTCCATATTTTTTCAAATTTGTAGGGGATGATTAATTAAGAGGTATTTTTTATTAAGGGTTCTTTCACAGATTACGCGTGAATTGTGTTAAACTTTGTTTTTTCATTGAACAGGGATTAACCGGCTCAAGACCTCTTGCTTCTATATTTAAATAGAAAACAAGTTTTTAACAAAATGACAAAGTGACATTGATTTTCGTGGCTGCACACTACTTTTATCATGATTTCGGGTCCGTGACAATCATTTTCAGAAAGCCTTGCTGCAATTGTTGAAAGTAAAACCGAACTCCATAAGGCCAGGTTCTCCCCAAACGAATGAGAACTACTGTTGTAAACCTTAGTTTTCGAGTTTTCTTCACACAATTGCCCACTCTTGCCACCTCTAAAGAGACTCCACAAATAGAACTTGTTTTCTAGTTAAATATGGAAGCAAGAGGTCTTGAGCCGGTTAATTCCTGTTCAATGTGTAAAAGCAACAGACGAACTAAAACAAACGAGCTAAACATACTTTATGGTTTTTCTTTTCAGTATTGTTTGACATTTCATCATAGAAAGACCTACACCGCGAAAACCATGGTGTGTGTCATTAACGCCAAATCAGTCGAAATGCTCGAACGAGTCATCCAACATTGGACCTTCAGAATGGACACCCTGAGGCGGTCAACATTTGAAGGAAGTTATATTCAAAACATAAATGGCATAAAATATCCTTTCGAATGAACAATAAAGATTCCACACTTGATTTGAATTATTGTATTTTTTGTATTTTGAGAAATGGGGTCTATCTTCTTTTCTTTTCGGTGTTACAAACGTCAGCACTAAGTCATAATACTAAACGTAGTTTAGGCCATAAAGTAGTACCAATCCTGTACCCAAAAAAAGTAATACAATGCATTGTCATCAATTCAAAACAACTGCTCATCAAACCAATAAAATTTAAGCAACAAGCCAATAACCATTCCTTTACACTGATTTGAAGCATCGTGTTTACCTTTATCTTTTTGTAGTCCTATTTACATTCAAAGGGCCACAACACGCCCTTTTGTTGAACTTTCAACTTGCCGTGAGTGAACTGAATAGTTCACTTTTGTTCACAACTATGTAGTACATGCTTAGTTAATACATGTTATTAAGTAGATGTAGTACATATGTATGTAGTTGTACTTATGCCAGCTCGCAGCATGTGTGTATTTTTCACAGAAATGTAAAAACAACGTCTTTGTTTCCCAGAGGCTCAATACAATTTAAACTTTTAAGCTCGCTAACCAGCCACTGTAAATAATTAACATTAATGTATGCATGTTCCTATTTTTATACACCGCACCACTCTGTGGAACAGGGTATAATAATACACAGAGAAAAATAAGTTGGACATCGGTTGGAACTACAAAAACTTCGTTGCAAAAAAAAGAATTTAAGTTGCCCGGACCGAATGTTTTCAATCGCAGTGAATGTTGGGTTAGACATATCACTAGATGATAAATATAATCAACGTATTGTGCAAGATCGGTCATACTAATGAAATACGGAAAGATATTTAGTTGTCAGAACCGGTAGTCGTGGCAACTAACAGTCTTACATACAACTAATGGTGTCAACTAAATGTTAATGATGATAACAAGCAATTTATAATAACAGATTGTTTGTTGCTAAAGCTTTTTTCGGTTTCTAAGGCAGTCTTACTTAAAAATATCAAACTAGATGTATGTCTTCGAGTATTTCCTTGACTAATGTTTAATAGAGCGAATAGCGGTGAGTTAGTAAAAGTATCACAACTCAAAGTCTTAAAATATTTATTTTCAATATAAATCCAATTTTACTGAAACCCCCTTTACTCATTTTCTCCATTATTGTATCGAGAAATCGACATGTCCTTTCGTTTTAAAGTACCTGAGGAATATAAGTAAAAAGTTGTTTTGATTTACAATTTACAAGTAACGGGTGATCAATCTAAAGGTATTTTTCCAATAGGTTTTTTTTTGACAGATTTCGCGATTTTTTCTTTTTAGTAAAAACTTTATTTCTGTTTCTTTTTAGTATTGTTTGCCGTTTGCAGGAGTTAAAGCCTACCGATGTTAATGCGCATCGCTGTTTCAGTGTTTGGGCTCCTCAAAAGCTCAAAGAAGATTCGCCGTTTTCGACCAAAATTAGTAATGATGCCTATATCTGGCTCAATGGCAACGTCAATAAATAAAATTGATGCATTTGGGTTAAAGAACAGCCAGAAAAAATTTTGTTCAGTGATGAGGCCCATTTCTGGCTCAACGGCAAAGTCAATAAACTAAATTTTCGCCTCCTCCAGAGCTCAAAGAAGATTCGCCGTTTTCGACCAAACTATTGTTTAGTAATTTTCTGGCTATTTCTGGCTCAACGGCAACGTCAATAAACAAAATTGCTGCATTTGGGTTGAAGAATATCCAGAGAAAACCACAATTAGGTGCGGTTTAGGGGCTGGTGGAAACATCGGTCCATATTTTTCCAAAAATGGGGATGGCCGGAACGTAACCGTGAATGGTGCTCGCTATCGCGCCGTGATATTAAACTTTTTGCTAGCTCAACTTGAAACCAGTTACCTTGACGACATTTGGTTTCAATAGGAAGGTGCCACTTGCCATGCAGCTGCTCAAACAATGGATCTATTGAGTGGTCATTTGGACCGGTGAGTTGGTTCCTAGATCGTGTGATATCACACCTTTAGACTTTTTTTCTTTGGGGCTTCGTAAAGCTTAAAGTCTATACTGACAAACAAGCTACGACTCAGGTTTTGGAAGCCAACATTACGCAAGTCATGTACGCCATACCGGTTGAAATGCTCGAACGAGTCATGTAAAATTGAACACTCTGAATTGACACCCGGAGGCGTTGCTGCGGTCAACTTTTGAAGGAAATTACTTAAACATTCAAAAAACAAATGGTATAAAATGTCCTTTCGAATGAACAATAAAGATTCGACACATGATTTGAAATTCTGTGTTTGTTTTTATTTTGAAAAATACCTCTAGATTGATTACCCGATATATGTTAATCTGATTTTTATTTTATTACCTCTAGAGGCCACATCTTACATTCAAGCTTGATGAATCTAAGCATGAAAAAGTTGTATGGGCCAATCAGAACGTTACTGAAATAGAAGAAAATCGGTTCAGATTTAAATAAAGCTTCATCCGATTTTTAGCTCTTCAAGCCATATCTTACATTTACATACTTAATGAAGTTAAGCACACTTTAGTTTTTTTTGCAAAGGAAGGATGTTATTGAAACTGAAGTAAGTCGGTTCAGATTGAGATATATCTCGAACCCATATGTATATCTGATTTTTAGTTTTTAGCTCTGAAAGCCACATCATACGACTAATCTTGATAAAGTTTGGCACAAGTAAGTGCCTCGTGCCAAGGTTAGACATAGTTGAAATTGGAGTAAATCGGTTCAGACTAAGATATAGCTCACACATATATGTTTAAGCGATTTTACAAAAAACAATGAAATTTTATCAAAAGTTCAAATTTGCTATTAGTTTAAAAAATTGGTAAATTGGGTCCTAAAACCTACTTTCCGCTGAACGGAGGGCAGGGTATAATACAGTTGGCCATGCCGAGCTATTGTTTTTTTTACTCGTTTTGTTTGTGTGAGTTCCATTGTATGAGCTTTACCAACACTACTGCACATGGCCAATACACACATTGTTACACTGTTTGTTTTAAATTTCAACTTGTAATTATGTGTACATATACGAGTATAAGTACACAAGTTTCTGTATATTAAAAATTTAATTAAATAATGTTAATGTATTTTTTGTTTTAACACAAGTGTACAATGATGTTCGTAAGTTTCATTTGTTGTTCTAAGTCAAAAACTGAAAGCATTCAGAGGAGCACAATGTAAAGAATTATAACAATAAAGAGGTTGGACTTAAAGATACACTTTAACAAAGCTCTGATCCGCAACCACCGCATATTTAAGGTACATTTTTTATAGCCTCTACCTCACAATTAGTACTGATATTTGTAGAGCTGTTATTTGTAGCTCCTTAAACGGTAGATAGGCCCCGATCGATAAGTTATCATACCGATCGTTTAAGAATCAGTATTTTACCCCTTTGAGCGATGTCTGTACGTGTGTCCTTCTACTATTGTTATCAAAGTAGTAGTCGCAAATTTGAACCTACTTGAACGAAACGTGCACGCAGAGAAAAGATATGCAATAAAAGTATGGTCGTCGCAACCATAGTGATTGCGGCAATATTTATGTTGTTGAAATGTAACAATAGTATTGTTGCCAAATTTTAAAATGAAAATATGGTTGTAGCAACAATATAAAAATGGTTGGTGCGACAAAACTATTGTTTTTTTAAGTTTTATGTTAACAATAATATGATTATGGCAATCAAACCGAGAAAATTTATTTTTGTCGGTATGATTAATTTTTTTCTTAATTTGACAATGCTATTGTTACGAATCTTACGCAATAATAGTACTTTTTATATGAAAATTAATTTTTTTTCAAAACAAACTATTTTGAAATATTTTTAATAAATATTTTTTTTTCTACTGCTAAATAAATTACTCCTGTTAATAAGAGTTTAATGCATTTTTAAGTAATTTACTTAATACAAATCGATTGTTAAAACTAACAACTTAACCCAATCCTTACAAATATTTTGGGGATCATAGTACAGTTACATGTAAGTCAAACTATGGCTGTAAGGATCATTCTATGTTTGTATAAGAAATATTCTATGGTTGTGAGGATAATAATATGGTTGAGTGAGCATAATAATATGATTGTGGGGATCATAGTATGGTTGTGTGTGAATAATTCTATTGCTGTGAGGTCCATAATATTGTTGTGGGGATCATAGTATGGTTGTGTGTGAACTATACTGTTGTTGTGATGAGCATAATATTGTTGCGCCATATACCCAGCAATAGTATGATGCTCTTCGAATATTGTTATCCCAACCATACTTTTTTTTCTGCGCGTAATTTATTGATCAATTCTGTCCGACCAATTTTGTCCGATATGGACCAAATTGGTCCATATTGAGTAATGTCTAAAAATGATTCAAAGGACCTTTTACATTGCAGAACATGTGACTGTAGAATTCACATGTTGCATCTGATTCTGAAGACGTCCGAGAGACTAATAAGTTACTCTGGTAAAACTAGATTTTGCGAAGACATTCGCCAACTGGATATGTACCAAGAATATTTTAATTGACCAGTCATGTTTCTTAAAATGTTTTCAAGTCTAAGAAGGGGACATTTTTAAAGCATATTATGGTTTTTCACAAAGCCCATGCTCCGAATTGTCATTGGCTTTCAAAACTCGAATTAGATTCAAACAAAAAAAATTAAAAACTGCCTATTAGCTTATTAATATGATGAATTTTTCAAAAAAAATTATTTAAATCAGCGATCAATTTTTTTAACGCAAACGCATAAGAGATGAAGATAATTTTCCTTTGAATGGCTTTGTTAATAAGCAAAACTGTAGGTTGTGGGGTTTGAAAATCCAAGAGCCATTTATCAAAGCCAATTGCACCCCACTAGGTGTACAGTATGGTGTGGGATCACATCTGCAAATATCATTGGGTCTTACTTCTTATTTGGCCAGCGCGATCGCCAGATTTGTCAACATCCTACTATTTTCTTTGGGGTTATTTAAAGGAACGAGTATGTGTGGGCAAGCCCGAAACAATCCTTTAACTACTCAAGGCCAACATTATTCCGCTGATCCGCTGTTTTCGACCAAAATTTTGTTCAGTGATGAGGCCCATTTCTGGCTCAACGGCAAAGTCAATAAACAAAATTGCCGCATTTGGGCTAAAGAGCAACAAGAAGAGGTTTAAGAAGAGGTAAGAAGCGTAGCTGCGGCCAACATTTCAAGGAAATTATATTCAAAAAATAAATGCCATAAAATGTCCTTTCAAATTACCATTAAAAATTGCACACCTGATTAGAAATTTTATATTTTTTTGTTCTGCAAAAAATACCTCTAGATGGATGACCCTTTATATAAAAATGAAATGTGGTTTGTTACACCGCCTAAAACTTGCAAACGACTGGGGCAAACTGGATACTTCCTTCTGCGGGTGTGTTTATTATTGCTTCGCAAAGATTTAGGAAAAAGAAAAGTTGAAATTTTGGAATGTGGGCGGAAGAGGCGTGGCAAAATATTTTTAAGCTGGTAGGCTGACAATTGGTTACAAATTTTAGCCTATGTTGGGGATGGTTTATGTGTAGTTTGCATGAAATCGGCCCAGTGGCTTAGACAATCCATTCCTTCTGCTCTTGTTAAAGGTTTTTGGACAAAATTAGGTATGATGGTTTGGTGTACACATTCTACGTTCTGCCGGAAATGTGGGCGGGATAAGGCAAAACAAGTCAGCCAGTTATATTATAAAAATTAAAAAATTTTCAATTTTTTTTTTTCAATTTTCAATTTTATTAGCAGAATAATCTAGTTTTAGCACGCATTAAATATGTAATCGACTTTATCTCAAAAAGTTATACGTATCTCCCTAGTTGCCTAATTACATCAAACATGGGCCGATTTCCAATTCGGTAGTTTTGCAAAATAGTTCCACCCTAATGTATGTTAAATAATTAATATTAGTTTCTTAACTTACCTTCTTTTTATTGATTAACCAGGTAATGTGCGGCGGTGGACGAGCACGCGTGGTATTGCACAGTACCATGAGACGTTCGCCAATTGCCACTGGACTCCGTTTGCGAAACCTAATCACCGGTGGGCCCGTTTGTGGTACTAAAAAATGGATGACAAATAAATATAACTGATTGGTTATTTGTAACAAAAATGTACATATTTGTGCATGGATGTACATGGTCATCTGCTCATATTACTCGTTTTAACGCTGTAGTGTATATCTATAAACGTTGCAAAACTTTAAAAATCTTCTCCTTTGAATTGTTCTTCAAGACAAGTGAATACCAATGTCGACAATTTGGTAGTAAATACGTGATAATGCTTCGGCTTAAGCGAAGTCTATATACCCTTCAGTAGGGAGATGTGGTTACGTGTATGTCGTAGGGTGAAACCAATGCGTTCCTTAGAAAGACATTTACCCCAACAGGAACTACCATATGTAAATCTTAAGCAGGACTAGCTTTTTAGCTCCTTGGTTTTGACATTTGACTCTCTTTTCTTAATAAAAATGTCATGCTTTGATTGGAGAGATAATACCATGGCTGGGTGCACACACTGATACATTCATGTTTTAAATGCGCGGATTTTTGACCCATAAGACTCGTGGTTTCGCCTTTATGTAGTCAACTGTGGTATTTAGCATAGGCCTACGAGTAGCGGATTTTATAAGAAGTTTGATTATTAAGTCAATGTTTAGTTTTTATGGTCCTATGGTTCAAGGAACTGGTGCGTCCTTGCCTACGGCTTGCAGACATATATGTGACGCGCCGAATAGAATGGGACCTAAGGTTAAAAACCAGTTTTGTTCAGGAGAGCCATTTTAAAGATTAGGTCCCTTTCTATTTGCGCTTAGAATCGTCGACTTCACTTTCATAAAATGCGCATATCCCTGGGATGGAACACTTTTGGGGCATGGGATCGGTCTTATTCGATGCTTAGATGATGTCCACATCAAAAAAAAAGAAAAAAGAAAATAAAATTGATTTTGTACCCTTGGGTCTCTATGCGCTGTAAATAGAAAGGGACCTAAGGGTAAAAACCAGTTTTGTTCAGGAGAGCCATTTTAAAGATTTCATAAAACGCGCACATCTCTGGGAGAGAATACTTTTGGGGCATGGGATCGGTCTCATTCGATGCTTAGATGTTGTCCACATAAAAAAAAATGGTTTTTTTTACCCTTAGGTCCCTTTCTCTGTGCGATGTCACATATAGTCAACCCGGATATGGCAACACCAGCGAACATTTTCAAACAGAGTTGTATCCAGGAATTCAGTTTTCAACACCGGAACTGAATGCACCAGACTGTTTTTATGGAGATGTTTCAAACAGGAGGTGTGCCAAACGAAATAAAGGAATGTGCCGACATTTAAACAGTCGATTAAAACAATAATTGAAGCGAACCATCGCGCCGGAATCAATAATCTTCTGATAATCGTGGGTGAGCATGGAGGTCAGTTACGATCTATCATCTATCACAATTATACATATTAAATTAAATTGAATTTTTAATGCAATAAAAAATGAAATACATTGATTAAAAAAGGTTATTTGAATTCCTTATTGTAGCACAATCGGTGAGCCACCCTGTAGTATCCATAGTTTTGGAGGACGTAAAATAATGCAGAAGAAATGGCTATCCTTACTAAATGGTCAAAATAGTTAAGATAGACTCTTACACAGGACAAATATAAAATGTAATAAAAATAAAAAAATGTATTAAATTTTACCTACATCTTTAAAAACAAATAACTTTTTGAACCTTTTCAGAAAAGCCTTATCCGTAAACTTGCCGCCGTTGGATCCTAACTGACTTGTCCAAGCTTTTGCAAAGAATTCAATTTAATAGATAGGCGATAATATTTAGCTTGATTGAATTTACCATTAGTCATTGAATTAAATTCTATTTAAATAATTGTTTAAATAATATGTTCAGATAAACATACACACACACTGCATACACATGTACAAGTAATTGTTTATAAAATCTAGCAATCTTACAAAAAACACTCAATAAATGCTCGCCCGATGCCTTTGTGTACAGCGGTGATGTCATCGATACTTCACAATGAAATTGCCCCGACAATTTGAAATCGACATTGGCCAGTGTCACTTGAGAGTCATTTGAATTTTCCCACTGTATAAACGAGAAAAAAACACAAAGAACAGAGGAAAAAAAGTCAACAATTACTAATTATTACCATTTATTTATTCATATTTCCTTTTTGTTTGTTTCCATAATTGTCGTCAATAATGAAAATTAAATGGAACAGTGTATGCGAGTGTCTGTGCCCTTGGTCGGTCGGTACTTACATCAATGGTCGCTCCTTCCATGGTGAAATTTTTAAACGGTGGCTTGCGTCCTTTCACATACTCAAAGAATTTCATTTCTTCTCTAAACCATGAGACCTGCAAAAACACAAAGAAAACAAGGTTGCAAGGTTTAGTTTGTTCAGGTTCGATTAAATCAATAGGTTGTATTCAGAATCGATAGTTTTGTTTGTAGGAAACGAAAAAGGATAGGAAAAGAAAATATGAACAGTCCTAAAGCCACGTACAGGGTGTCCGTCGGGAAGGTGTACTACTTTGATTGTTTATAATTTTTGATACATTTTTGATAAATGATTGATAAATGTTTTATTTAATGTCGGCAATTATAAGTATGTATGGAATACAATATCAGATAAATCTCCGTCTCTGTTAGCCTCACAAATGCGAGCCCTTTTGAGCACATTTTTCATTTCATTTTCACACATTTCGGGCGGAATTTAATTAATTTCATCACGAATATTTTGTTTGAGTTGCTCAAGCGTTTCTGGTTTGTTTGCATAAACATAGCTTTTCATATATCCCCACAAAAAGCAGTCCGGAGCAGTCAAATCAGGCAACTTATTGTGGAAAGAAGTCTCGCAGTAATTCAATTGTAATCCTGGCTATGTATGTGGCATCTTCTTGTTGATACCACATGTTAATCAAGCCCAAAGCATGCAGTTCTGGCGTTAAAAAGTTTTATATCATATCAGGATATCTCTCCCAATCGACAGTTACCTTCACGCCCATTTCATTTTCAAAGAAGTATGAAAATGCGAACATTAATCATCAAAAATGGTTTTATTGTCTTTAAAAGTATTCTCCAGCATGATTTATACACTTTTGCATGCGCTCAAACCAACTGTCGAAGCACTTTTACCACTCCGATTGAGCACCTCCAAAACATGGTTTTTGAACGCTTCAACAGCATCTTCTGGCGACCACGCATTTTTTTCTTGATGTGCGGGAATAAAAAGAAGTCATTGGGTGCCAAGTCAGGGCTGTACGGCGGATGACCCATCAATTCGACGTTTTGGCCGGACAAAAAGTCGCTGTTTTGAGCCGATGTGTGAGAGCTAGCATTGTCATGGTGCACAATGAATCGTCTTCTCTTGTTTGTTTTTCGGATTTCTCCGAAGACCTCAGGCCAACAAATTGTGGTGTACCACTCAGAATTGGGCGTCCTACGTTGCTCAAGAAGAACAGTCACCACATGACCAGTTTTGCCGAAGAAACAGGCGAACATTTGCTTCGAAGCGCTTATTCCACGAACAACTGTCGTTGGATTTGGCTCGTCTTCGAAGACCCACACGGTCGATTGCTGTTTTGTTTCGGGCTCATACGCATAGATACATGATTCGTCACCTATGACGATCTTATAAACGTCGTTTAAAGCACCGCGATCGTATTTTTTTTTTCAAAATTTCTTTGCACCAATCGACACGAAGCTTTTTTTGAGAAATTGTGCGGGATCCACCGAGAACAAACCTTTTTTGCGGCCAGGTGTTCATGCAATATCGAATGTATGCTGGTGGAAGAAATGCCTTAGGATGCCTTTATCTCATGGTATTTCACATGACGATCTTGCATTATCAGTTCACGCACGGCATCAATATTCTCTGGAACAACGGCAGTTTTTGGACGACCTTCACGACCTTCGTATTTGAGGGAGCGTCGGCCATGGTTGAATTCATTAAACCAGTTTTTCACAGTGGTATAGAATGGTGCTTCATCGGCATACAAAGATTTAAGTTCATCGACGCACTCTTGTCGTGATAATCCACGTCGGAAGTTGTGAAAAATGATCGCACGAAAATGTTTACGAGTTAATTCCATTTTTTTGTCAAATTGATTTGTTCAAGTCACTGCAAACAACAGAAAAGATTGTCGTACGTCAAAACGTTCTGAGTACGTTTATGGTAACAAAATGTCAAGCTATCCAATGGAAATGTCATATGGCGCCAGAAATATATATAGCAACCGTCGTATCCATCGGGGTTGTCATGGGCGAGCTGTAACATCCTATTGGCATAAGTACGGCGGCGTAAACGGTCATGTGCAAGAAGCTCTTGTATCAACTGAAACTTAAATGGAAACAAATGCAAATCGTTGAGCAAAATTGTGGCCAAAGTTAGTCTTTGAAGACCAAGCTCCTGAGCACGGCGTCGAATTGAGGTCGATGTATTATTTTGAACAGTTTTTTGAGCAGCAGTAAAGGTTTTAGTCGATCTTGCAGTACGTTGTGGTCCATGCTTGGGCCTATAAGCTAGAGACCCTCTTTCTTCACAATCATTCACTACACGATAATTAGTGCGTTTTATTGTTTCACGTTGTTTCTCCTAAAAATTTCACGTAACTTTCTAATCGTCACAGTAATCAATGAATAATTTTGATAAAATGTTATAACGATTAAGAGACGTTGGTTTATCGATTTTATTCCATACTGAATTTGTCACGTTTTTTTTTCACGATTGCCAAATATGAACTGTCAAGACTAATGTTTACCAAAATGGCTGCCAAACAAAATAGTATAAAACAAAATAGTATAGTTATCCCGGTGGACACCCTGTACATAGTAGAACGTTTAGGAAGAAGGATTTTCCCTAAGTCGTCCTGGGGAAATTTATGCGACAACCAACCAGTAAATCATTAGCCTTAAATATTTTTAAAAAGTTCAATATCAAACGCAGAAGACCATAATGTCAGCCGTAATTGTTTCTGAAACAAACTCAATTAACTCTACGAGTAATACTTCCTGTTAATATGGAATCGGTGCAAAAGAATGTGAGTATGTGAATTTATCTGAGCAAATAGTTCAGGTCTTTGCTGGCTTACGAATGTCGCAACAGCCTTTCACTCCATCAAGAAACTTTGAGCTCAGTGTATTAATACTAAATCTCACTTCCCGCAAATATGTTCGACTAAAAGGAAGGACATTTTAAATTTCCTGCAAGTAAGCAACAAGTTGCCTGTCACAAACAGAATGATAAATTATATATGTTTACCAAAATGGCAGCAAAACAAAGAAGTATACCTTCCTAGCGGACATTCTGTATATGTGACGCGCAAAATAGAAAGGGACCTAAGGGTAAAAACCAGTTTTGTTCAGGAGAGCCATTTTAAATATTTAAATACGTGTATATTTTGTGTAGAATCGTCGACTTCACTTTCATAAAACGCGCATATCTCTGGGAGGGAACACTTTTGGGGCATGTGATTGGTCTCATTCGATGCTCAGAAGTTGTCTACATCAAAAAAAGAAAAAAAATTAAAATTGATTTTTTACCCTTAGGTCCCTTTCTCTATGCGCTGTCACATATTGTAAAGCGACGTAGAAATAATATGCCTAGTTCGAGCATTGAAATGTTAGTTTTGCTCATTTTTCGATAAAAGTTATTTTTTACGGGGTATTAAAGTTAATAATTAAAAGGTTTAGTCTAAGTCCAGGTCAGATTTGAAATTGTAAAGACGTCCAGAACAGGCCGAATTTCGTATACCCTCCAACGTAAATTTGCAATTGAACGAGCCAAGCCAAACCGGCTTTTATTTGAGTTCCCATATGCGTTGGTGGTTTTTTTTAGCCAGAGGCGGTTTTTTTTACCAAAATTGATTTTGACTTTGCAAGTGAACAATTTTTTGTCAAATGCTGGTATCCTGGGAAGGGACAATACAAATTTTAGTAATGTAATTAAAGACACATAGATACTAATATATACTGGACATCGGAATTCGTTTTAGGGATATGGTATCTCGGTCAAAGTTTTTTATTTTGATCCCTAGAATACGATGTTCCTTGTCACTTGGGCGATTTTTAACTCGAACCGCCCTAATAGACCTTAGGCGTTGTTGCGGCCAACATCTGAAGGAAGTTATATTCAAATAATATATGGCATAAAATGTCCTTTCGACTCAACAATAAAGATTCTACACTTAACGTGAATTTTTGTATTTTTTTTTATTTAAAAAAATCCCTCTAGATTGATCAACTGTTACAAAGGTCCTTCGATTTCAGAACATGCAGCTCTAAAAGCCACATATTACACCCGATTCCGTCCGCATTTCGCACAGAGCATAAGGAGTGATCAACACATATCTCTGGTGAAATTGGACTATGTCGCGGTACTGCAGTTCTAGAAGCCACCAATTGAACCCAATCACGCCCAAGTTCTTCATGGTATGTTTAGAGCTACCATGAATTCGCTGCGGTAAAAATGGATCACATAGGTAAATTTTCCTTTTGCCACCACACAAAAATCCTTCCAGATTTTAAAATCTGCAGCTTCACAATCCACATATTACATTCGATTCATATCATATTTCACATGGAGCGTAACGAGCGACCAACAACTATGTACTGTGACATTGGACCATATCGATTCATTTTATAGAAAAGCCCCTACACAAAGTTTCCTAACGAATCGAGGTCTTACAGCTTTAGAAGCCACAATACACACAAAAATAAATTGTCAATTTTGATTAAAAACAAGAAATTTACATAATTTGTTTAATGAATTTTTACTCAACAAGTGTAGTGCTGGCTTAAATAGGTTATACCGGTTATACCGAAAAAAACGCAATCATTTGTTTCGACGTACAAGGGCTGCTATATTTATTTCTGGCCTAATAATAAAAATGCGAATATTTATCATTAAAATGGTTTTATTGTTTTTCAAAGTATTCTCCAGCATGATTTATACACTTTTGCATGTGCTCAAACCAATTGTCAAGGCACTTTTTCCACTCCCATTGACACCTCCAAAAAACATGCATCAACAGCATCTTCTGGCGACGAAAAACGTTGACCACGCATTTTTTCTTGATGTGCGGGAATAAAAAGAAGTCCTTGCGTTTTGGCCCGTCAAAAAAGGCGCTGGTTTGAGCCGATGTGTAAGAGCTTGCATTGCCATGGTGCACAATGATTCGTCTTCTCTTTTTCGTTTTTCGAATTCGTTTTTCGAAGACCCACACGGTCGATTGCTGTTTTGTTTCGGGCTCATACGCATAGATCCATGATTCGTCACCTGTGACGATCTTATA
The DNA here is from genome assembly GCA_963513945.1 of Hydrotaea diabolus. Classification (NCBI taxonomy): domain Eukaryota; kingdom Metazoa; phylum Arthropoda; class Insecta; order Diptera; family Muscidae; genus Hydrotaea; species Hydrotaea diabolus. The sequence continues at coordinate 194,611,808 of OY740716.1, read as the reverse complement.
AACGTCTTTTGAAGCACCGCGATCGTATTTTTTCAAAACCAGATTGCAGCAATCGACACAAGCCTTTTTTTGAGCGATTGCTAAATTGAGCGGCATCACATGACGATCTTGCATTATCAGTTCACGCACGGCGTCAATCTTCTCTGCAAAACGGCCGTTTTTGGACGAACTTCACGATCTTTGTCTTTGAGCGCACGTCGGCCACGATTTAATTCATCACACTAGTTTTCCACAGTGCTAAAGGATGGTGCTTCATCGCCATACAAAGATTTAAGTTCATCCATGTACTCTTGTCCTGATAATCCACGTCAAAGGTTGTGAAAAATGATCGCACGAAAATGTTCACGAGTTAGTTCCATTTTTTTTTGCCAAATTGATTTTTTCAAGTCACTGTAAACGACACAAATGATGGTCGTACGTCAAAACCTTCTGAGTACGTTTATGCTATAAAATATCAAACTTTCCAATGGAAATGTCAGATGGCGCTAGGCAACACTTTGTGTCATATATATATCACAGAAATTTGATCTGCGGCTACGTGGAAGGGCAGCTGAGAGAATTGAAATAGAGTTTTCTACCAAACATATTCATCACAATAAACAAATTATCACTCTAGTCTTCTAGTTAATCTTTATTTAGTTTTAAATAAAAAAATGCACAAACTCCTATGGCCCTTAAAAGATTATACCCAATTGAGTAACAATTTTGTCAAAAAATTATATGAGTCGGATAAACAATTAATTAAAAAACATTAATTTGTAGCTATTTTGGATTCAATGTATTTGATAAAAGATTTCAACAAATCATCAAAAACATTATTTGACTGATATTAGGTTTTTCCAACTTTTTTAGTTGCAGGTCTGATTTGTTGAACTCGTGGGAATTTTGCTTGTCAACAAACAAGCAGCTGAGCTAAAAATGGGCCTCCTTTAAACTGTTTTTTTTTTGCAAAAACCAGATCCTCAGAAAACACTTTTAGTGCCCGATTGGCAAACTCACTACTCGTATGGCAACAGTCGTTTGGCTTTTACTCTTACGTCAGTGCACTCTCAAAACGATGCCGGCTTTAATTCAAACATTTTCAAAAGATTTAGTTGAAATCAGACATCAGGTTAAAATCGTTTGAATTACAAGTATTGATTTTATCTCTAAACGCTTCATTTGCTCCTTATTGTTTCTATTCCTATTAATAATTCTGCTGCCGTTGCGAACTACATACCTATCTCTCACTCTATATAATTTCTAATTGTGTCCATCAAATGTCAGTCTTAAAAAAGTATCTAGCACACAGTAATTGCCACAAGACATTAAGAAAATCAATATATTGTCAAAAAAAGAAACGAACAAAATTGATTGACACTCTTGTGTCAAATGCCACCGCTGAGCTGACACTCCATGCCCTCGCTCCTCGTACATCTATTTTTGTTCTCTAGTCCTTTCAATTGATTTGCCTCAGGAAGCGCACAAATTTCTCAATGAGGATTGTACAGCTATCGACAGGCACAGCGGTGACACTTATTAAATTGAATTTCAAAGAAAGCTAAAGCAAGACAGGGCAAAAGGGGAAATTTTCAGGGAAACAAAGCCAGGCACATTTCATTCGACAAAAATGGAGAAGAAAAAATAAACAAGACTCCATGAAGGTCGACATTTATATCTCCTTTAGCAGTGGAACATTTCCATGTGGCATCTGTGTGCTTTTGTTCGATTTGAATTCAAAACAGATATTTGTATTGAGCTAACTACGAATATGCTTGTAATATACGATATGTACCTATACATATGCATTTCATATTGATATTTTAATGAAATCCAGGAAATGTTTATTGAAAATAAAATGTCAAATAGACTTTTGTGGTAGATTTCATTTCAAACTCAGCAAAAATCTGTAAGGATACCTGGAGCACAAGTTTCTCACTGGTTATACTTAGTAGGGACATAAATACTGTTACACACGTTTTATGATGTAGAATAAAAAGTACTGATTGTTTTTGGACCAAATATTTTTTTAATATATTTATTGATGTATATTGTATCCAAAAAGAATCTACTTATTCGAAATGTCCGCCTTTTGCCTTTACACACGCCTTAAGTCGCACTGGCCAATCGTCAATATCTGCACGAACCTCGTCCAATGGAAAATTGGCCACAGCTCGAACCAAAGCAGTCTTAAGAGATCCTCTAAAACAGTTCACAATTTGCAATCCAATGGGTTCAAATCTGGACTGCCTGAGGGCTATTCTTCAGAGGAAATGAACGCTGTCAAATTGTTTCAAAGCCAGGCCTGGGACGCTTTAGCCTTATGAACCGGCGCAGAATCCTGCTGGAAAGTCCATGGCTGGTTTTAGAACAGGGAATTGTTAAGAGGCTTCACAACAGCTTCCAAAACGGGTTTTTTGGTAAACTTTGACCGATGTTTAGACTCCTTGTTCGCAAAAATGCAGGTCTGTGACCCCATCGTAAGAGACACCCCACCAAACCATGACTGAAGCTGAGTGATGACCCTTTTCCACCCTGATCGCACCTACACTCTATCATATTGCTTGTTAAATTTTTCCTGAATGGTGAAATTTTTTTCATCGGTGAACAAAATGTTTCTGTGCAAGTTATCAGTGTGCCTCACCAAAAGACGTTTGCATTTTTCAATCCTTTTTTTTTGTAAAGCTGCAGTCAATAAATGTCCGGTACGTCGTTTGAAAGCCCCAAGTCCCAAGTCTTTTTTAACGATTCGACTTATGGACTTTTAAGTGATATTCAACTCACGGGCCATGATTTTCTGTTTTCGGAGCGGATTTCTGTGAATTCTTGATTTAACGGCTTTGAGGACATGCGGTGTTCGCACAGAGCTTGAGCGGCTCCCGACCGGTGGCAGTCATTTACATCTCCAGTCTCTCAAACAGTTTTATGCATCGGTAGACGAACATGCGGCTAAGCCTTAGTGGCCGGAGCGTTTTGAAAATGTCGCTTTTTTCATTTCACACTCGAAAAGCGCTATTACAGCGATACGGTTCTCATTTTCTGACTACTCCATGATAAAAGTTGAAACAATTTTAAAATCCCGTTACAGACTATTGCTATTTAGGTTATCTTTCAAAACCCATATGGCTTTAACGGGGTATGTTCAGTTCTACTATTGAAATGGGTGTGTTCAATGTTGTAACAGTATTTATGTCCCTTCTAAGTATTGATCACCCGTTTTGGCTTCAAAGCACGTTTTATGGGCTACGTGAGCCAAAACGTCCAGTAACAATGTTCTCTTGGAAGGTATAAAGCGCGTCCGAACTAAAAGTACCCTTTTTAACGATTGGTCGCCCACAAAAAATTATGATTTTTTTTTTTCTTTCAAAGGGTTTACTTTTTTCTGTAGTACCAATCGTACAAAACCAAAAGCGACATTCCAGTTTTTATGTCCAAACCCTACAACCGGTTTTCAAAAATTGATAAAACCCGACATGTCGGTTTACCCGGTTTTTTGGTGTCGGGTTAATCCGTTGTTTTGTTATTGAATGTAAAATCTTAGAAAATGCATAATTTAAAGTGCAGAAAATGTAACAAGTATCACCAGTTGATACGATTTAACAATGCCTGCCTGTCCGCCCATCTGCCCACCTAAAGCTTGTTATGAAACTACAGGTTGTTGTGTGATTTTCATGAAATTTGGCAGAATGTTTAGCTCGTTTGTTTGACAGAATTATTTTTGGACCACGGACGAACGCCTTTAAATTGAACAAAATCGGTTGAGATTTAGATATAGCTCGCACAAACATACGATTGTTTTTTAATTTCTGTTTTCATATTTAGAAGCCATATACTTAGTAGGGACATAAATACTATAACAACATTGAACACACCCATTTCAATAGAAGAACTGAATATACCCCGTTAATATCATATGGGTTTTGAAAGCTAACCTCAATAGCGTTAGTCTGTAACGGGATTTTAAAATTGTTTCAACTTTCATCATGGAGTGGTCAGATAATGAGAACCGTATCGCTGTAATAGCGCTTTTCAAGTGTGAAATAAAAAAAGGAATATTTTCAAAACCCTCCGGCCACTAGGGATTAGCCGCATGTTCATCTACCGATGCATAAAACTGTATGAGGAGACTGGAGATGTAAAAGACCGCCACCGGTCGGGCCGCCCACGCTCTGAAAACAGAAAGACATGGCCCGTGAGATGAATATCACCCAAAAGTCCATGAGTCGAAACATTAAAAAAGACTTGGGGCTTTCAAACGAGGTACCAGACATTTATTGACTGCAGCTTTAAACAAAAATAGGATTAAAAAATGCAAACGTCTTTTGGTGAGGCACACTGATAACTTGCACAGAAAAATTTTGTTAACCGATGAAGAAAATTTCACCATTCAGGAAAAATTTAACAAGCAAAATGATAGAGTGTAGGCGCGGTCATCTAAGGCAGCATCTGAACTGATCCCAAGGGTGGAAAAGGGTCATCACTCAGCTTCAGTCATGGTTTGGTGGAGTGTCTCTTAGCATGGGGTCAACAACTTGCATTTGTGCAAACAAGAAGTCAAAACATCGGCCAAAGTTTACCAAGAAACCGTTTTGGAAGCTGTTGTGAAGCCTCTTAACAATTCCCTGTTCCAAAACCAGCCATGGACTTTCCAGCAGGATTCTGCGCCGGCCCATAAGGCTAAAACATCCCAGGGCTGGCTTCGAAACAATTTGCCAGCGTTCGTTTCCTCTGAAGAATGGCTCTCAGGCAGTCCAGATTTGAACCCATTGGATTACAAATTGTGGACGGTTTTAGAGGACAAGGTTTGTCACAAAAGATATCCCAACATTGGATCTCTTAAGACTGATTTGGTTCGAGCTGTGGCCAATTTTCCAATGGACGAGGTTCGAGCAGCTATTAACGATTGGTCAGTGCGACTCGAGGCGTGTGTAAAGGCAAAAGGCGGACATTTCGAATAAGTAGATTCTTTTTGGATACAATATACATCAATAAATATATTAAAAAATATTTGGTCCAAAAACATTCAGTACTTTTTATTTTAAAGCATAAAACGTGTGTAACATAAATACTGTTCTATTCTAAAATACTGTTCTACTGTCCCTACTACGTATTACACCCATCTTCATTAAAATGAGTCATACCAATCGACGCCTTGATATAGCTCTAGTACAAAGACCCCTAAGATGCATACATCTACTCTTAAACAACCAAATAAATTCCTAGATCTCTTAAATTTGGTATAGTATATAACGATGGACACACAACTAATCTTGGAACCGTACAAATTGTCTGGGGCCAAAAAAAAATAATAATAATTTCCCTTAATCTTACCAAAAATATTGAAATTTTTTGTCACATCCAAATATGAACTTTTTTTAAATCTGGGTAAATTCAAGCGATTTTGTTTGTATAGGCTTAACTGCACATCCAAAGGGTATAATAAAGACGGCCAAGACTGACTTGATCTTTTTTACTAGTTTTTTTTTAAATAAAAAAAAACAAGTGATTTTATTTCATTCTTGAGTCTAAAAATGAAATCTACTATTTCACGGCGGATCGGTGAAATATATTCCTTTCCTTGGCAAAAAGTTAAAACCGGAATGCCAGTTTTTTTTCTTTAAAGTTTTAAAAAAACGGGTTTAAAATAACCCGATATGCCGGTTTCTGAAAGACCCGTGTGTTAAGACACTAGAATTTGTATTCCCTCAAAACTAAACTTTTTTCCTACTAGGCCTACTTCGCCATTGTAATGGAAAATTTCAGAATCCTAGATTGATTAGTTTGACGAACATGGCTAGAACATCTGAAACATTTACGACGACCTCAAATATTTTTACTTTGAAGGATACGATCAATATTTTGCGGCGTTGCAAACGTAATGGCAAATTTAATATACCACCCACCCTTTGCTTTTTAACATTGCTGCCGTAATAAAAATGCTCTTTGGCAGAAAAGATCAGTTTTCGAACCAAAATGAAAGGCTTTAACGAAGCGGATAGTTGTGTTCCTTTAATTGCTCACTCAACTGAACTTGTTAGTCAATAATGAGAGGTTTTTGTATAACTTTCGCTTTTTTCCACTGCAGGCTTTGACGGCAGTATTAGTCGGAGAGAGTGAAGGGTGTGCGCGACTTATAGCGGCTAACGGGAGATTTGTATTTGTCTGCTTTTCAGTTGCCATCATGCATTGGTCAAGTGAGGAGAGGACATTTTGTGTTGCAGCGTATTTTTCAAATGCGCACTCGATCATTGCAGTGCAGCGTGCTCTTCGTTTACGATTCCCTGTTCCCCCTCGCGGCCATGTTCCTGGACGGCAATCAATTTGTATATTGGGTAACTTCATTGAGAACAGCAGGGAATAGGTCATGTGTACGAAGGGGGAAAAAGGATTACAACACCACAAAACGTCGAGAGAGTTAGAGCAGCAGTACTGCAATCCCTGAAACCCTCTGCTCTGAAGCAATCACTTGCTCTTTGCATTTTCTGATTTTTTTCAGCCGGCTCTTGAGGCAATGCAATTAGAGGATACATGGTTCCAACAGGATGGTACCACTTCACACACAGCGAGGGTTGCCATGAATTTTTTGAGGCAAATGTTTACTGGACGGCTTATCTCTTTGAGGGGTGATATTTACTGGCCGGCACGCTCACCCGACTTAGCCCCATGCGATTTTTCCTTTGTTACCTGTAGTCGAAGGTGTATATCAACCATCCCCACACCTTGGAAGACCTAATGAACAATATTGAGGCTGAAATTAGCAGAATACCAGTCGACATGCTTGTTTAAGTTCATGAAAACTTTAGAAAACGTATGCAGCAGTGTGCGTATAGCGAAGGTCGACATTTGCTAGATACTCTATTTAAAACCATGTAATTTGAAAATTCCCTTCTGTGCAAAATAATTTAAATATAAAATAAATTTTTCTAAGGTTCATCATTTTTTTATTTCATACCCAAATAAGCAAAATTGCGCGCTCCACCAAGTAGAAGGTCCCGAGACATGATAAATGTTCCTTAAATATCACAACGAGGATTAGCTCAGCTTTTAATGACCCGACATTATTTTTTTAAAGTGTTAGCAGTATTTAAGATTTCCATCTCTGCCGGACGTGATCGTGCTATTTCTAGCGGAAGCTTATCGAGTTAGAAACGGCGTATTCTGGCTTCAGGGCTTGAGCTATGTGACACCTTACGATATAAAAAAGCATGTACGCTCATCATATCAAGGCCTGCCAAAGTGCTTCCTCAACATTGATTTGTACTGCTGCGTGTTCTTATCATTCGCTGTATGTCCTTGCTTACGCATATAGAGGTACTCGTAATTCATATGTCAATGTGTCGATATTTACTTATTTATTTAGACGTCTCCGGTACATGAAATAGAAAAACAGTACGTGCACAAACAAAACATCATCAAAACGTATCATTCTAGAGCTGAACGTGTTTCCGTCGAACGTGTATCCTTGGAATTGTGGTCGCAAAATGTGGGAGAAACAGACATCCTTACAACCGTACCGAGATATGCCGCCTGCTACAAATTGTGCAGCGTAATGTAATGTAAAGCTTAGTCTGTGACAAACTATCCAGTGAATAGCCGACTAACAAAACTCAAGCAAATAAAACAGAACATTTTCGTTTTGTACTAGTCATGTTTTACAAGTGTTGGCAAGTACGCGTAAAAACAGGGTGAGAAAAAGGTGAACGTTCTACTTGGAGGAGTGAAATTGGCTAAAGATATTAAAGGAGTTTCACAAAAATATTTTGTTTAGCAAAGAATAGGTTCGTTGGAGTGAAGATAATTATAAAGGCCATCGATGAGACTCCGTAGCATCTAGAAAGAGCTTCAAAAAGGGTTACGGTCAGCAGGCAAGATTTAATAATTGCCAAACGGCGTTCTAGTACAGGTTGGGCAATTTAAAATTTTTAATTTGAATCGGCTGTAAAAAAAAGTACTGATTTTTTTTTAAAATTTCTGGTTTTATTAGAAAGTTTAGCGTTTGTCATTTAATAATGGAACACTACTTAGTAGGGACATAAATACTGTTACAATATTGAAACCCATTTCAATGGTAGAACTCAACATACCCCGTTAATGTCATATGGGTTTTGAAAGCTAACCTCAATAGCGTTAGTCTGTAACGGGATTTTAAAATTGTTTAAACTTTCATCATGGAATGGTCAGATAATAAGAACCGTATCGTCTTTTTTTAATGATTCGACTCATGGACTTTTGCGTAATATTCATCTCACAGGCCATGATTTTCTGTTTTCGGAACGGATTTCTGTGAATTCTTGATTTAACGTCTTAATTTTACGAGTGACATGCGATGTTTTAACAGAGAGTGGGCGGCCCGACCGGTGGCGGTCTTTTACATCTCCAGTCTCTTCAAACAGTTTTATGCATCGGTAGACGAACATGCAGCTAATCCCTAGTGGCCGGAGCGTTTTGAAAATATCGCTTTTTTTCATTTCACACTTGAAAAGCGCTATTTTCAAAGGGACCCAAAGGCGGGCCATTTTTAGCGATTTAGTTGGGCAGCGATTGTTGAGGGTAAATAAGGTTGAACTTAACGACGTTGAACTTAACGACGACTCTACTTGTAATGATTCAGCTTGTCTTGGATTTCGGTCTCATGGACCCTCAGGATCCAAAAACGGGTCGTTGTGCTTATACATGTGAAGAGTTGTGAAGATTGACCTAACAAGTTCGTATCTTAAACATTTTTAATGATCTTTCAGTGCCAAAACGTTAGTCGAAGCAACATTTTCATCATGGTCACGTTCATTTACGAGCAACGTTTGTAAAACATAAAAAATTACTAAGGAAGTGAATCAGTGGTCGCAATTTTAAGAGCCCACCCGACAGGCTGCGCGTGCTATACGAAGGCGACCGCAAAAGTAACTGGCCTAACATAAAAAGAACCGTTTTTTTGGATTTATTATTATTTATTTTTCAACATAATATCCTTCCAACTCAATACACCTCATCAAACGTTTTTCAAGTTTTTTAATTCCATCCGAAAAATAAGATTTTTCAAGACCTTCAAAATATGACTCAGTTTTAGCAATAACCTCGCTATTGGACGAAAATTTTTTGCCACCGAGAATTTTTTTAAATTTGGAAAGAAGAAATAATCAGAAGGAGCTTAATATGGACTATATGGTGGATGCGGAGCAATTTCAAATCGTAATTCGGTCAGTTTTTGTTGAGTTAAAAATGCAGTGTGTGAAGGAGCATTATCTTGATGAAAAAAACCATTTTTTTTCCTAAATGCGGTCGTTTTATCTTGATTTCTTCACTCAACCGATCCAATAATGCACAATAATATTCACTATTTATAGTTTTTCCTTTCTCAAGATAATCAATAAATATTATACCCCTTGCATGCCAAAATACTGTGGCCATTACTTTTCCTGCTGACTTAACAGTTTTCGCCTTCTTGGGACCACTTTTACCAGCTTCTATCCATTGTTTTGACTGTTCTTTGCATTCTGGGAAGTATCTTTGCATTCTGGGATGTAGTGATGGATCCATGTTTCATCAACAGTTATGAATCGGCGCAAGAACTCTATTGGATTACGCTGATAAATCGCTAAAAGCTCCCACAAACGCGGCACCCATCTTGCGGATAGCTTTTTCATGTGGAGTTCATCATGTAAAATACTCCAAACTTGTTTTTCGTGTGTTTTAACAATATCAGCAAGTTCTCTGAGCTTTATTCGTCTATCTTTAGTCACTTCATTAAATATTTTTCTAATGTTTTCAATTGTAGTAGCAGTTTTCGGTCTTCCAGAGCGTTGTTCATCTTCCGTACTTGAACGACCCATTTTAAATTGTTGATCCCAGGATTTAACGGTGGAGTATGATGGTGCATTATCACCATGAACAGAATCCAATTCATTTTTGATTATTTGTGGCGTATAACCTTTTATATAAAAGTGTTTAATTACCGCACGAAACTCTTTATTTTCCACTTTTCAAATATTATAAAACTTGTTTACTTCAATCACCTGTAACAAAGAAAATAATCATTAAATATTTCGGAAATTTTGACAGATGGCTTATAAAAACAACAAAAAAAAGTTGCTAGTAAAACAGAAAATGTGCCAGGCCAGTTAGTTTTGCGGTCGCCCTCGTAGTGAATAAATTTGAATCCCAATTTTTACTTTTGGATGTTCCGGCGCCAAAGAGATGCCCTACCGTTTGAAGCAACGAAAATATCGCAGCCGTTAGTGTATCCGTTCAAAATGTGCCAAGTCAGTTGATTCCACGCCGTTCTCAAAAATTAGACATCTCTTAAACCACACTGTGGCGTATTTTGCGAAATGTTATTGGCCTTCATCCTTATAAGGTCAAACTGACTCAAGAACTAAAGCCACTTAATCATATGAAACACTTTAACTTCTCTGATTGCGCTCTGGCAAAGTTTCAGGAAAATCCAGAATTTCATCGAAAAATTTCTGGCTGAGTAGTTTTGTCAATGAAAAAAATATGCGTTATTGGATAGCAGCAAACCCACATGTGGTTCAAGAGACACAATTGCATCCGCAAAAAATACTGTGCGGTGTGGTTTTCATGCCGGAGTTGTGATTGGGCCGTATTTTTTCAACGATGAAAACAATCGTCAAAGTTACCTTTAATGGAGAGCGCTATCGTGCCTTGTTAAAAAACTACTTTTGGCCAGAATTGGATGAGCTCGACCACACAGTACGCATTACAATCAATTTACTGAAAGGCAAATTCAGTAAACGTGTTATCCCGAGAAATGGCCCTCGTTCATGCGATTTAACGACATTGGATTTCTTATTATGGGCCCACATCATGTTATTGTTTTATGCCAACAAGCCAACAACTTTAGACGAGTTAAGAGACAACATCCAACGCGAAATTGCCAACGTTCCGGTCGAAATGTGTGGAAGATTGTTGGAAAATTGAGTCCAAAGAATAGATCACTGTATACGGGCTCGTGGTGGTCAAATGACTGAAATCTAATTTCATTCTTAAAATATAGCATTTGCACTACACCCGGAATAAATTTTAAGTCTATATCTTAAATATTCTGTGATTTATTAATACATAAAAATGTTATGTCCCTAATGGAAAAACAACTGACTGGATAAAACAAACTTCAAAATCTAAATATGTGATAGCGCATAGAGAAAGGGACCGAAGGGTAAAAAAATCAATATTCATTTTATTTCTTTTTTTGATGTGGAAAACATCTGAGCATCGAATAAGACCGATCCCATGCCCCAAAAGTGTTCCCCCCCAGAGATAGGCGCGTTTTATGAAAGTGAAGTCGACGATTCTAAGCGCAAATAGAAAGGAACCTAATCTTTAAAATGGCTCTCCTGAACAAAACGTTTCATCAACTTTTCACTTTTTTTTTTGATGTGGACAACATCTGAGCACCGAATGAGACCGATCCCATGCCCCAAAAGTGTTCCCTCCCAGAGATATGCGCGTTTTATGAAAGTAAAATCGATGATTCTAAGCGCAAATAGAAATAAATGGCTCTCCTGAACAAAACTGGTTTTTAACCTTAGGTCCCTTTCTATTTTGCGCGTCACATATGGGTTTATTTAAAGCTTTAACCAAGACAGTGTTCTGTGTTCTCTTAAATCTTTAGGAACCAATAAACGGCCCTTGTAGTCAAAGGTCTATGCGGACAAGCATGGCTCAAAGTGTTATGTTATCCATTTGTTACAACCGTATGTACGTTAGGGTGGAGTGAATTTTTTTTTTTTTAATTTGAAGTTTCCTGCCTTCTCAAACATTGATCCATAGTAATGGAAATGTGCATGCAAAATTACAGCTTCCTAACTTAATATCTTGAGGTGGCGCATTAGGTTGGTGGCGTATGAAGGTTGATAAATAAGAAAAAAATAGACTTACAAATAAACATTTTTTTTTTGACATTATAATCGTATATTTTACTGAATTTATACATAAAACTACAAGTCCAATGAATTATTATATGAAATTACCATAAAAATAAAAGTTTAATGTTCAGTATAAGAAGTCCGAGTGTCTTATTTTTGACGGAAATACTGAGATTTGGTGTCAAAAACAGGTATTTCTTGCCTGGATTTTATTCTAGTACGAATGAAACCGTCTCTAGCAACGGGCCCACAAACAGATGCCGAAGCCTCAGTTACAAGTTTGACACACCTTTCAACTGCTTGAGTGTGGCAAGGGTACTTTTCAATATCCAACAATTTACCTCCAGATGCAATTTTTGAAGTAATTTCCGAGTCGCTGTATTTCATTGTTACAGGAGGTTCTATTATCTTCTCTTTCGACCATTCTATCAAATCATAATAATTTGTCGCATCTGTTTTAAGTTCTGGCAATGGGAATTCACGTACTTCCTTGCCTTTGGACTCTGTTCTTGCCTTTAAAACTCTCCGAAGAGCCAGCTCTCGTACATGCTGAACATCATCTTGCAACATAGCCAGCAATAGATTTTCTGGGTGTATGAAGAAAGCATTTCTTTGAATAGTATTTAAGACAATACTTTTTAAGTCATCTCGCAAATACAAGCATCTTTTGACCATATTAAAGATGTGAATCGGACCAAACTTACATGAGGATTTTGACTTGATATCAAACCAGTTTGGTGCGTAAACTTTCATGATAAAAGTGGCTAGTTCTTTCAAATTGTTAGTCGGTTTAGCTGTACCAATATACAACCGAAGAATTCTGTTAGCGCAAGTTAACCATCGAGAATGTGCTAGTTTTCCTGGGTCTCTGTAAGCTAAGTTTGGTGGAACTGTACCAGAAGAAATAGCAGAACACATCTGATAAAGGTATATTTGGTCGGTGCTCAACAAATCAATATTCAAATCCGGCAATTCGGTGGAGATGGGTTCGAATGCTTCTATTTTGAAGTCAAGACAATTATCAAGCTGTTTTCCTAACAAGCCAGAAAAAGTATTGGGTCCTGTAGTAGTACCGGCGATACTGGAGAACAAATGGCGAAGTGGTAATTCATTTGCATGCAACAAGCACACAAACCATTGCAAAGGGCGCTTCAGAAGTTTTTCTAATAAAACAATGACTTCATTTTTCCGACCAGTATTAACTGCAGTACCATTGCATCCAATTGCCGCCAAAGAAAAATAAAAGTCATATTTATTTTCAAGAAACTCGAAAATACTTTTCTCAATATCAGCCGCTTTACCCGAACCAATAGAAAGATGACCGATGTATTCAGAATTGGGTTCTGATATGATTGAGATATGTTCTTCAACTCTAATCTTCCTTTGGGATATATTATCAGCCTTAGTTATAGTCAAAGTTTTGTCCTTACGACCATCAAAATAAATAGCCGTTAAAGGTTCATGTTCTTTTATAGATTGCAATTCTGTACGAACCTTCTGCCGTTCTCTGCGTATTTTGCTTCTGACTATTACTTTCACTGAGTCCTCAGTACTGATAAAATTTAAGTCATGTAAAGCAGCATTTACAATTAATGCTGCAGAACGTAAATGAATTTCTCTTTGTGGGCACCGCTGATTTATACACAAATGATCGACATCTTCTTCTGTTCTAGTGTGCCTCTTGTTTGGTTGTAGATGAGACGTATTTTCATGTGCTGTTGTGGGTGATCTGGATGTAGTAAATTAGGGGTTGCAAATGAAACGTCATTTCATGTTGTTCTGCTTTAGCCGTTACTGTTGCTATGGGTGATGTAGAATCTACATCTAGTTTATTGATAGTTTTTAAGTAACACCAACATATTTATTACAAAATATATACATAAAAAACGCGTGTAATGCTGTATTGCGGTGCAAAGTGCTATTCTACTATTCCAAAACTAAATATGTATTACAGTTTTATAAGAAAATACTTTATTTGTGTACGAGATAACACTTAGACGAAGTTAAAAACAGTATATCTAGAGGCAAAGTATGTAAGGATAACTATTTTATGAGGGTAAGCGTATAAGTAAAAATATTAGTTTTTTAGAAAAAAATTTCTCGATGCGCCACCTGAAGATAAACTCGTAAGGCTTTGATATTTTGCATGAATTAAGCTTTTTTATAGGGTCATCGATTGGCAATACAGAAGATTTAAAAAAATTAAAAAATTTTTTTTTTGCCATTTTCACTCCACCCTAATGTACGTCACACTTTTGGCCGTACCAAATGATATGTACCCTCGTACCCAGTAAGGTAAGAGTGTATCCTGCATTGAATTTTCCTTGTAGAATAATTTAATTCCTTAATTTCGGTTGCTCCTTCAGTCTGTCCATGGAAGAGTACACACATATGTGTGAGTTGACCCCAAAGTAAACTCCAAATTGACTCCCAAATGTTTACGGCATCGTAGTTTATACACGGTAATATATTATTGGCCCAAATATTTGCACATTCCATTTGGCAGGGAATAATATAATCTAATTCACAGTCCACACACATTCACAGGAGTAGATACGATACAACAGGACCTTCCCGTGTAAGGGTATGTGTTACTTGCATGCGCATACACAGACATTCACACAAGTGCTTGGTTCGACGTTATGGCCAAAACACACATACAACCGTCAGCATGGCCTTTTGCTTCCAAACTAAGGATGGCCTTAAGAGCAGCCCTTTTGGGCCGTTAATTGTTGCCTGCTCTTTGTTTTCTTTTGGGGCCTTATTCTCGACACAAGGTTACGTTTCTGGTTAATTTCACTCATTAAAAGGTGTAAGCACTTTATGCCACCAATCCATTGAGCACTTGTGCACGTCTGTACGTGTATGTGTGTGTTTGCACTTGTGCCATAGCCATGCATACACACACATACGAGTTTGTGTGTGTATGTGTGGTGTTGAATGTGTTCATTTGTCCTCTGAATTATTTACTCTTATTAGTCGCGGTTTTTCTGTGCATTGGATATAATCGTGACCACAAATGTTGCGGTATCGACATTATGGTTCTGACCTTATGTTTGACGACCCCTTCCCCCTCGGCAAATTAGTGTTACTAAACACGATTTGCGGAGGGGGGTCTTTGATAAGCATGCCATCCACCCCTACTGGCCAAGAGGAAAGGATATTAACCTCATTTTCCGCTTTGGTCAGAAACAGAATTATGGTTGAACCTCACGAAGTGAAGGGTAGGTACGATAATGTCAATTTATAGGACACCGTTGTTGGTTATAAAAGAAACGTAATGGTTGTTATTTTTAGTCATATCTTTAAAGTACATGTAATAAAATGTATACGAGGGTTGGTTGAAAAATATGCGGTCATGCAAAACTAATTTAATTTATCAAATAGTCGTTGGTTTTACTGGGTGGAGCGCGAAAATTTGCTTATTTGGGAATGAAATAAAAAATATTATGAACCTTAGAAAAAATTTATTTTATATTTTAATAAAATTGAACAGTAAGGGAATTTTCAAATTACAGGGTTTTAAATAGTGTATCGGGAAAATGTCGACCTTCGCTAACACATACTGCTGCATACGTTTTCTCAAGTTTTCAATAACCCATAAAAGCATGTCGACTGGTATTCTGCCAATTTCAGCTTCAATATTGTCTATTAGGTCTTCCAAGGTGTTGGGAGGGTTGATTTACACCTTCGATTTCAGTTAACCCCATAGAAAGAAATCACATGGGGCTAAGTCTGGTGAGCGAGTCGGTCAGTTCTCATCACCCCTCAAAGAGATAAGCCGTTCAGGAAACATTTGCCTTAAACAATTTATGGTAAACCTCGCTGTGTGTCCAGTGGCACCATCCTGTTGGAACCATGTATCCTCTTATTGCATTGACTCAAGAGCCGTCTGAAAAAATCCTGTATCATACGAGTAGTACCTTTTGGAGTTCACAATTACGGCAAGACGGACATTCGGAGATTGCAGTACTGCTGCTCTAACTCTTTCGATGTTTCGTGGTGCTGTAATCCTTCTCTCAGGTCCCCCCTTTGTACACATGACACATTCCCCTAACCCAATTTATAAATATAATTGATTGCCGTCTAGAAATACTATTTTGCCTCTATATGGACTGTACAAAATGCAACTCTTGATGTACATGTTTAAATCTGTTCGGAATATTGGTCATCATGCTAACGAATTTTCTCAAAATCAAACTTTTTACAATACCAGAAATGATTCAAATTTTCTTAATAAAATATGTCGTCTTGAAGTCACTAAACAGCGTATTGAGCACATTGGTTGCTCGGAGTTTAATCATCTTCCTCAAAATCTCAAAAATATATTACCAATATCTACATTTTAATCGAGTCTGAAAGCATATTTACTTCAAAACTTAAGAATGCTTCTATTGTAAATTTTAGTTAAGCTCATAATGTAATATTTCATTATTAATGATATTTAATTAATAGATATTAGTTTACTTTTCTGTATTTTATTTTTTCTGTACATTTATGCCAACTCGCCCCAACAATGTCCAAGTGGCGCTGGGGCACAATATTAACCTGTTGTAAAACTCTATTGGAATAAATGAATTCTTAATAATAAAAAAATATGTCCGCGCGTGGAAATCGTAAACGAAAAGCACGCTGCGCTGCAATGATAGAGTGCGCAATCGAAATAATATGTTTCAACACAAAATGACCTCTCCTCACGTGTTCAATACATGATGGCAACTGAAAGGCAGACAAATACAAATCTCCCGTCAGCCGATATAAGCCACGCACACTCTTCATTCTCTTCGAGCAACAGTGCAGCCACAGTTTGTAGTGCAAAAAAGCAAAATATCGCGCTCCTCCCTGAATACGCGGGTTGCTATATATATTTCTGGCCTAGGCAACGCTGTGTTGCCAGGCGCCATCTGACATTTCCATTGGAAAGTTTGACATTTTTAAGCATAAACGTACTCAGAACGTTTTGTCGCACGACCATCATTTGTGTTGTTTACAGTGACTTGAAAAAATCAATTTGGCAAAAAATGGAATTAACTCGTGAACATTTCAGTGCGATCATTTTTCACAACTTTCGACGTGGATTATCACGACAAGAGTGCTTCGATGAACCAGAAAACATCGATGCCGTGCGTGAACTGATAATGCAAGATCGTCATTTGGCATACCGTGAGATAGAGGCATCCTGGGGCATTTCTTCCACCAGCATACATTAGATATAGGATGAACACCTGGCCGTAAAAAAGGTTTGTTCTCGTTGGATCCCGTACAATTAGACAATCGTTCAAAAAAAGGCTCGTGTCGATTGGTGCAAAGAAATTTTGAAAAAATACGATCGCAATGCTTCAAAAGTCGTTTATAAAATCGTCACAGGCGACGAATCATGGATCTGTACGTATGAGCCCGAAAAAACATCAATCAACCGTGTGGGTCTTCGAAGACGAGCCAAATCCAACGAAAGTTGTTCGTGGAAGAAGCACTTCGAAGCAAATGGTCGCCTGTTTCTTCGGCAAAACTGGTCACGTGGCAACTGTTCGGCTTGGGCAACGTAGGACGGTCTATTCTGAGGGGTACACCACAATTTGTTTGCCTTAAGTTTTCGGAGAAATTCGTAAAACGAACAAGAGATGACGAATCATTGTGCACCATGACACATCGGCTTAAACCAGCGCCTTTTTGACCAGCCAAAACGTCGAATTGATGAGTCATCCGCCGTACAGCCCTGACTTGGCACCCAACGACTTCTTTTTATTCCCGCACATCAAGAAAAAATGCGTGGTCAACGATTTTCGTCGCCAGAAGATGCTGTTAAAGCGTTCAAAAACCATGTTTTGGAGGTGTCTCAATCGGACAGGAAAAAGTGCTTCGACAATTGGTTTGAGCGCATGCAAAGTGTACAAATCATGCTGAAGAATACTTTGAAAACCAATAAAACCACTTTTGATGATAAATATTCGCATTTTATTTACTAGGCCAGAAATATATATAGCAGCTCTTGTGCAATATGTGATATACAAGTACTCGATTAATTTTGCGATCGATTAAAACCACATGAAATGCTGTGTGAATTTAATTGTTTCAACGTTTCTAACGTTCTGCATATTTTTGATATGCATTCAAATTTGTTATCCTAGAACTATGAAACGTCTAACTACAAAGTTTGGTTCCAATCGGATGAAAAATAAAAAATATGCAAAATCCAAGGTCTAGTTATTAGCGCACTATAATTAATTCTAACATATTGAGTCCAACCTTGCTCAAGCTCCAGACAATGGTGCTTAATCCTCCTAATTTTTTTACACACTTGATTTCAGAAAATCTGTGGAGGATGGGCCATTTACAATTTAAATCAGCTGCAAAAAAGTACTGATAATTTGTTTTAATTTTTTTGGTTTTTTTGGAAAGTTCGAACTTTTTCGTTCAATAATGTCACATAATATGCGTTTTCTACAGTAATGGTCACTTTGGATATTGAAAAGCGGTTTGAATCTGTATGACACAGTGGTTTAATATAAAATGATTCAGTTCAATTTTCCCCTTTATCTTATAAAAATTATCGATGCTTTTTTGCGAAGCAGGAATTTTTGTGTTTGTCTCAATGTCAGTTACTCCGATTTGGTGGGAATTGCAGCAGCAGTTCCCCAAGGCTCTGTTTTGGTGCCAACTTTATACATATTGTACTTCCCAGATATGCCTAATTTGTTTGGATGTGAAAGTGCAGCATATGCGGATGATATCTCATTATTTTTTTCGCATGAATATGGACACAATATAGTGTTTTAACTTCAATGCGCCTTAGATCCTATATTAGACTACAAATGGAAGATAAAAATAAATGAAGACAAAACACAAGCTGTGTTTTAGTCGAAAACACCATCCTTGTTTTTACCCATCGAATCAGTTGACAATTAATGGGATAGGTATAGAATGGTGCGAAAATATTAAATATTTGGGAGTCTAGCTGGATAAGAAATAACTTCTTGATTTGCATATTGCACGACAAATTCATAAATTTAGCATTGCAAGAAATATGATATATCGACTTATAAAACGAGAACCACGTAGTATTGAAAATAAATTATTGCTGGCAAAAGTAATTTTCCAGGCCATCTTGTTGTATGCTTGTCCTGTATGGGGAATATGTGCAAAAACACATATGTGTCAGCGCATAGAGAAAGGGACCTAAGGGTAAAAACTAGTTTTGTTCAGGAGAGCCATTATTAAGATTAAAATACGTGTATCTTTGGTGTACCATCACTTTCATAAAACGCGCATATCTCTGGGAGGGAACACTTTTGGGGCTTGGGATCGGTCTCATTCGAAGCTCAGATGTTGTCCACATCAAAAAAAAGTGCAAATTGATTTTTTTACCCTTAGGTCCCTATCTCTATGCGCTGTTACAAATAAAGAAATTGCAAATCTGCAAAAACAAATTATTGAAAATGATGTTAAATTTGCCATGGCACTACTCCACCACAAAATAATATTAAAATACATTTAATCAAAGACAAAATCCGCTCTTTAAGAGATAGATTCAAATTACACTGTAGTATTTCATCTAATTCTCTAATCTCAAATCTATACATGTAATTCAAATCAACTGCATTACATTTTTAAAAAAAAATATTTAATAGCTTCTTCTTTTTGTGATAAATCAGAGGTTTTTCCAACAGTTACTTTCCTCCGATATATTAAATTTTTGTTACACTGAAAATCATACAACACTTGAAATGAAAATGTTTTAGATGAAAAGTTGCATAATGCGAATAAAACTCTGTAAACTTGTGTGATAACATTACGCTAAGAAACGTTAAAAAAAACTCATGATTTATTTTAAATTTTGGTTGAACTTTTAATAATATGATACGAGTATAATACGAGTATAACTATCACAACTGTCTCGGCAGTACCTCATCCGATCAACGCAACTCTTCACTACATTTTCGTTTGTTTCTGGTCGAATCTCTTTAATGGCGACTTCGATTTCACGTTTCAACGCTTCACTTGTCTTGGATGATTTGCCTTACATTTATCCTTAATGGCTCCCTAAAAAAATAATACAAAGAACTCAACTCACAGCTCCGACCAGGTCAATTGTCTTCACAATTTTTCAAAACTTCAAAAACAGTGCATAAAATATCGCTGCGTGGGCTGTGGGACAGATAGCCACGTCTTGTTGAAACCCAATGACATCCATGTCATTCTCTTGAATTTTTGGAAACAAAAATTCGTTAAGCATAGCTAGGTAACGCTCACCGTTGACGGTCACGGCGGCTCCTAGATCACTTTCAAAGAAAAATGATCCAATGATGCCGCCAACCAAACAAATCAAAAATCAAACCGTGACTCGTTGTGGATGCATTGTCTTTTCATTAGTTACGTGTGGGTTCTCTGAACCCCAAGTGAGGCATTTTTGCTTATGGGCATAGCTGCCGAGACGAAAATGCGCAATATCTGAAAACACGATTTTTCGGTGAAATTATTCATCTCCAGCCAAACAATCTACAGTCCATTGGGAGGAGCGAAAACTCATCGGATGTGTTCCATTATTTAATTACAAAGTTCAACCATTACAATAAAACCAGAAGTTTGAAAAAAATATCAGTTCCTTTAATTAACAGCCGATGCAAAATTAAAATGCATTTAATGGCCCACCTGTTGTAGGCCCGGCGTTAGTTTGTGTTGAGTTTCTTTAAAACTTAAGATGGAGAGAGACTTTCCAATATTCCACCCAATTTATCTTACTAAAGTACAAGTCGGTGAGGAACCAATTCGTAAAGGTTTGTTTGATACTTTAATGGAATGGAACATACGGAAGAGTAAGCAGTCCAACAAACCTAAATATTTTACATTTATTACCAATATTCTCTGGCAAAACGTCGTGAAAAGATTCGTGCCTGAACAACGCTGAACAACAAAATTCCTTTTGTTTACTTAAAAAATCCGTTATCGATTAAGCGAATTATAGACGACTTGGCAATTTTAAAGGGACACAAAATCATCCTTGTTCCCGAAATCTTTTAAAATGTTAATGCTATGTATTGATCTGACCTGATTTTGTTTGGATTCAAATTTAATTTTTTTCTGTTATTTATAAATGTTTAAATTATCTACGGGCCGTATACTCGTAAAAACATTTTAGTCTATAAAATATTTTTTCGTTTTCTAAACAATTATGTATACGGTCATCCATCTAGAGGTATTTTTTCAGAACGAAAAAAATATACATATATTCAAATCAAGTGTGGAATCTTTATTGGTTATTTGAAAAGACATTTTATGGCATTTATTTTTTGAAAATAATTACCTTCAAATGTTGGCAACTTTATTATGTAAATGAGCGTTCGCTATGAAACGGGAAGATCCGCTGTTTTCGGCCAAAATTTTGTTTAGTGATGGGGCCCATTTCTGGCTCAACGGCAAAATCCATAAACAAAATTTCCGCATTTGGGCTGAAGAGTAACAAGAAGAGGTTCAAGAGGTGTCATTATACCCAGAGAAAACCACGGTTTGGTGCGGTTTATATGCTGGTCGAATCATCGGTCCATATTTTTTTCAAAAATGATATTGGCTGGAACGTAACCGCGAATGGTGCTCGCTAACGCGCCACGATAGCGACCTTTTTGCTAACAGAAATAAAAGCCCGTAATCTTGACGACACTTGGTTTCAACAGGACGGTGCCACTTGCCATACAGCTGCTCAAACAATGGATCAATTGAGAGATCATTTAGAAAATTAGCCAATTTCACGTTTTAGACAGGTGAGTTGGCCGCCTAGATCGAGTGATATCACACCTTTAGACATTTTTCTTTGGGGTTACATAAAGTCCAAAGTCTATGCTGATAAATCAGCTACGTTTCAGGTTTTGCAAGCCAACATTAGGCGTGTCGTTAAAGCCATACCGGTCGAAATGCTCGAACGAGTCATTCAAAATTGGACCCTCAGAATGGAAACCCTGTGGTGTAGTTGCGGCCAACATTTGAAGGAAATTATATATTAAAGAAATAAATGCCATTAAATGTACTTTCAAATTACTAGTAAAGATTTCACACTTGATTTGGATATTTATATTTTTTTTTTGTTCTAAAAAAATACCTCTAGATGGATAACCCTAAATTTTGTCACTCCAAAAGACACATTTCAACAATCAACACCAGACAGAGACCTTTATGATGTTTTATGGCTTTTTCCACAGCCAGGTTTCAATGAACCACAGCTTAATTGTGGCACTTAACAAAATTTGGTCGAGTTTTATAAAATTTGTGCACTCGGTGTTGTAATTCATTTAAATTTCAATGAATATTTAATTTGGCCACTATTACCCGAACGTGTTGCTCTAGTCATTTAAAATGCTAATCTCTTGCACAAATAAATAAATAATGGACTAATTTGTTAAACAAAACAAAAAAACCGGCTTGCCTGTGGATATTTAAAATAGTCGATGTTGCAATTCAATATGTGATGGTCATTTAAAAGGACCATTTTTGAAATTATATTTGTGGTTGTGACCGATTTGAAGCGAACGGCAATTGATGATCCACAGTCAGGCATCCTTCACGGAGTGCATAAAGTGTGTGTGTAGGTTTTGCCCGCCAGTATTCCTTAATCATTTCGAGCGTAAAATGAATTCTTTTATGACATTGTAATGATTTAAAATTAGTTGAGATTTATGGTGGGAGTAACACAAGATTAGAACTTCCTCTGGCATAGCACACCGACCGATGTCTATTCAAAAGTGTATTCCAATTCAATTAGACTCTTTAAGCCTGTTGACCTTAAAATAACATCGTGGACATTTTATGACCAGCCATATAATAGCAAAAATCCACAAACTAGTAGATGTCCTTGTGGTTCACCGCCAAATAGACATCCTTCGCCGCTTTATACTTTCTTCTTGCCTATATACACTTCTCATTAAAATGGAATTTCGAAGAAAAAAAATACAAGAATGGCGAGTCCTTCCGCAAGGAGCTCTTTAAGTCATAAAAAACACACACACACATACACACATAAATGAGCTGTAGACGGCGGCAGCAGATAGTAAAACGTGCTACATAAAATTCGTCTACTATAAATTTATTCTAATGTAATAAAAGAGAAGAGACCAGATGATATACCCTGGCATAGCAAGTACAATTATTACCTTAAATAGTACGCTGGCATCCACATCGTGCAGGCACTGCAGTGTGGCACTGGTACCACGCTCTACGTAGCGCGGCACATCCAGCTGAACTTCAGCATCCGTGTGGCCGTCTGAAAAGATAAAATACACAGGAAAAGAAAGAAAAGCCATGAGAAACTGGTGTTGATAAATTTATTTCATCACACAGGGCCACAAACAGACACAGAAAAAAAAACAAGGAGCGAACGCAAAAAGCTAATATAAATAATGCTCAAAATGAAAGAAAAACGAAATGGCCAAAGAAATTACAAAGGCAAATAATGTGAAAACTTTTCAGTTTCCGTACAGAAGATGGCCGTGTTCATCGTCTCAGCACCATCCACATCCGCCCTCTCAAACCCCGATGAAGCAACATCATCGTAATGGCTGGGGGGCCAAAGGGAGTATATAATTTTCTAGGTCACCGATAAGCACTAGGCAGGCAACCTAGAGCAAATCAAGTGCACATGGATACAAATGAGATGATAGAGCTGACCGACTATCTAACAAGACAGTGGTTCCCGAATAGGTAGTAATCTTCGTAATGAATATTTTAAAAATAATACAAAACTAAATCCACTTTCTTACAAAAAGAATACTTGTTACTTAAGAAAATGCGGGCCAGCATTCATAAGCTAATTGTTACCAAAACTTGACCGAATTGGTACTGGGGCCTTGTTTTTTTGCAGAAACCGCATACGAGGGCGGTTCGGAAAGTCCTTAGCCTATCAATGAAAGAGAACAGCTTTTTTTTCAAAAATATTTTTATTTTTCAATATAATCTCCTGAAACTTCAATACACTTAGTCCAACGCTTATCTAGCAATTCTATCCCTTGAGTAAAATAGTTTTCCTCAAGGTCTTCAAAATAGTGGTTTACAACTGTAATTGCATCTTCATTTGAGGTAAAACGCTTGCCAGCAAGGAATTTTTTTAGATTTGGGAACAGGTAAAAGTCACTGGGAGCTAAATCAGGAGAATAAGGTGGGTGGTCAAGCAACTCGTACTTTAATTCGTTGATTTTAGCCATTGTTAAAACACTCTTGTGCGCTGGTGCGTTGTCTTGATGAAAAATTATTTTTTGCAAGCCAGGACGTTTTTCTCGAATTTGTACAGTTAATTGATCTAAAAGGTTGCAATAGTACTCTGAATATTTGTTTTACCCTTTTGGAGTCAATCAATAATATACCTTTGAAGTCCCAAAAAACCGTTGTCATAACCTTACCAGCCCATTGAATTGTTTTTGCCTTCTTTGGGGCATTTCCTCCAGCTTCATTCCATTGTTTGGATTGTTCTTTTGTCTCTGGAGTATAGTGGTGGATCCATGTCTCATCAACAGTTATGAAACGACGCTTAAAATCCATTTTATTTCGCTGAAAACGATCCAAACAAGCTTGAGAAATGTTCATTCTTATGCGTTTTTGGTCGACTGTTAGCAAGTGCGGCACCCATCTTGCAGAAAGCTTTTTTTATCTGTAGTTCTTCGTGCAAAATTAAATGGACTCGATCATTTGAGATGCCCATGATATTAGCTATTTCACGCACTTTTATTCGTCGATCATTTAATACCATATCATGCACTTTGGATACAATTTCTGTTGTTGTTGCTGTTTTTGGCTTGTACGACCACGTTTAAATTCAGCAACCCAATTTTTTACTGTTGCATATGAAGGAGCACTTTCACCTAACACATTCACCATATCATTATGAATTTCTTGTCCCGATAAACCTTTTTCATGTAAATATTTAATGACACCACGCATTTCTAATTTTGCCATCGTAAAAAAATCGCGGATGCGTCTTTTGTGAACACCTGTTTCCATATGAAGGAGTTGCCAGATCGAAACAAAATTTAACATGTGTTCATAGCAGAGATGGAAGTTTTCAAAACACTTAACTTTTTTCTGTTTATACCGCGCTTTTTATGCTACGCTAAGAAGTTAAGGAAGTTAAGGAAGTGAAAATTTTCTGCACGAACAAAGTCTACGTACAAAGATTCTTGCTTCCCCCAGTGAATAGGTTGTACAAAGTGGCTTTTAAAAGGACCCTTGTAAATATGAAATCCGAAAATATGAACCAATGTGTTCGAGTTCCACCACAGGTTAATACTACAAAGTTTGAGCCAAATCGGACTTATGCTTTGACATCCAGAGCAGCTGTACCTCAAATTATACACCACCTTAGGATGAAGTGTATACCAAATTTTCCATTCAGTTTACAACACCTCGAAATACCCGTCGAGTGAAAACGGCCAAACGAAATAAGTAAGGACTCTGGCCCATGGAAAACCACTTTCATCTTCAGAAAAATGCCTTGAAAAAGAGTAAGGGAAAAATTTCTTTTACTCTTCGCCCAAAAATCTAAATAAATTGTGGCTGAATTATGCCCTATGTCATAAGGGAACGGTAGTAAAAACTTAACAGTGTCAAATCCAAAATGTAAATGGTTGTCAGACGTATGTAATCTTGTGTCTCTTAATGCGGACCTAACCCTGATCTGTCCTAGGAATTATTAACGCAAAATACAGCAGCTATAGCAAATGAAAATACGCCATGCAAGAGTGTTCAAATGGGTTCATTACTTACAGAATGTTTCACTGCAAATCTGAATATGGATTCATATCTTAAACTTGCATGGAGTCGTTTAAACCTCATGAATCCTTGGGGCACAATAAACGGCGGTTGCATTCAAAACAAGCGATCACTCTCATTAAAGCAAATTTCAATAGGAATTCAAATGTGTACTCGCATTTACTTAGTAGGAACATAAATACTATTACAACATTGAACACAACCATTCCAATAGTAGAACTGAATATACCCCGTTAATGCCACATGTGACAGCGCATAGAGAAAGGGACCTACGGGTAAAAAAATCAATTTTCATTTTTTTTTCTTTTTTTGATATGGACAACATCTGAGCATCGAATAAAACCGATGCCATGCTCCAAAAGTGTTCCCTCCCAGAGATATGCGCGTTTTATGAAAGTGAAGTCGACGATTCTAAGCGCAAATAGAAAGACACCCAATCTTTAAAATGGCTCTCCTGAACAAAACTGGTTTTTAGTCTTAGGCCCCTTCCTATTTTGCGCGTCACATATGGGTTTTGTAAGCTAACCTCAATAGCGTTAGTCTGTAACGGGATTTTAAAATAGTTTCAACATTCCCCATGGAGTGGTCAGATAATGAGAACCGTATCGCTGTAATAGCGCTTTTCAAGTGTGAAATGAAAAAAAAGATTTTTTTAAAACGCTCCGGCCACTAGGGATTAGCCGCATGTTCGTCTACCGATGCATAAAACTGTTTGAGGAGACTGGAGAAGTAAAAGACCGCCACCGGTCGGGCCGCCCAAGCTCTGTTCGAACACCGCATGTCGTCAAAGTCGTTAAATCAATAATTCACATAAATTCGCTCCGAAAACAGAAAATCATGGCCCGTGAGATGAATATCACGCAAACATCCATGAGTCGAATCATTAACAAAGACTTGGGACTTGGGGCTTTCAAACGACCTACCGGACATTTATTGACTGCAGCTTTACAAAAAATAGGATTGAAAAATGCAAACGTCTTTTGGTGAGGCACACTGATAACTTGCAAAGACAAATTTTGTTCACCGATGAACAAATTTTTACCGTTCAGTAAAAATTTAACAAGCAAAATGATAGAGTGTATGCGCGGTCATCTAAGGAAGCATCTGAACTGATCCCAAAGGTGGAAAAGGGTCATCACCCAGCTTCAGTCTTGGTTTGGTGGGGTGTCTCTTACGATGGGGTCACTGACCTGCATTTCTGCGAACAAGGACAAACATCTGCCAAAGTTTACCAAGAAACCGTTTTGGAAGCTGTTATGAAGCCTCTTAACAATTTCCTGTTCCAAAACCAGCCACGGACTTTCCAGCAGGATTCTGCGCCGTCCCATAAGGCTAAAACGTCCCAGGCCTGGCTTCGAAACAATTTGCCAGCGTACATTTCCTCTGAAGAATGGCCCTCAGGCAGTCTAGATTAGAATCCATTGGATTAAAAACTGTGGACGGTTTTAGAGGACAAGGTTTGTCACAAAAGATACCCCAACAATGGATCTCTTACGACTGCTTTGGTTCGAGCTGTGGCCAATTTTCCAATGGACGAGGTTCGTGCATCTATTGACGATTGGCCAGTGCGACTTAAGGCGTGTGTAAAGGCAAAAGGCGGACATTTCGAATAAGTAGATTATTTTTGGATACAATATACATCAATAAATATATTAAAAAATATTTGGTCCAAAAACATTCAATACTTTTTATTTTACAGCATAAAACAGTATTTGTGTCCCTACTAAGTACTTCCGATATAACCGATAGGAAAGCCACGAGTTCAACGACCTACCTAGTGGCTTCCGTAGGTCTTCCGCTCTACGGGAGACCTGATGGCTTTCCTATCGGATAGCTGGAGTCGGTCTATCCACCGATTTGGTTAGAGTAAGGTTGTGGTTCTGGATATCTCCAAGGCCTTTGAAAGAGTCTGGCACACTGCACTCTTGTCAAAGCTGATCGCATTTAGTGTCGGTTATACCTTCGATCATTTATATCGAGCTTTCTTAGAGATCGCACTATAAGAAATGTTGCAGATGGGTTCTCATCCAACCCACGTAGGCTTACTGCAGGTGTACTAAAAGGCTCTGTCCTTTCTCCCTCTTTATTTCTTATTTTCATTGATGATCTCTTGGGTCAGACTGTGAATTAAATCTACTCATTTGTGGATGACAGCAACCTCTGTCATTCTTATTCATTCAACCATAGACCAAGTCTTCAAGATATTGAAGACCGAGTTATGAGGCTGATATTTTTAACATATGATGTTGGCATGAATCGAAACACTTCCCGGGGAAAATTGGAAGGTGGCACGCTACCTTTAAAACATCGCATTGGCATCAATCGATCAAACTAACAGACAGATCGTTATAAAATGTTAACAGATTAAAACCAATGATTAGGTTATAATTCTAGACTATGCTATGGTAAAATTGGATAAGGGGCGTAACACATGAGCTAAGTGGGATATTTGAAACCTATTATGTGGGTCTGGATCGAAACACATAATGGAACAAAAGTGAACGGTACCACGTCCCCCTTTAGAAAATCGCATTAATGGCCAAACTAAACGACCGATTGTTACCAATTTTTAACAGAATGAAACCAATGACTAGGAAATTATTATAGACTTTGTTACGGTAAAATTGGTCAATGGGGCGTGGCACCCAGATCTTAAAAACACAATAAATCACGAACTGTCAAAGATTTGACTATGATACTTGGATTACATGATCCTGGCATGGATCGAAATACATTCTAGAAGTAAAGTGGGAAGTGCAACGCTCCCTATGCTGAAAAAAATTTTATATTGGATTGGGTGTATGAGCTTTCGCCCGGCTGAACTAAATTTTTCCACTTGTTTTAGAATCGATTTAAGCCGCATATGAAATGTTTCTATTGGCGATATATTCTCAACAGTTACAACTTTTCTTGCGGTGTGAGACTAATTGGCCTCAGGTTGACAATTTCATCCAAACTTTGGATTTGGCGTTTGTTGGCTTAACAGCCCATAGCTCGTCAATAATAGAGTGACTCGGTCAATGTTTTAATCCATTTTGTACCAGACTATAAAATATTTTTAAATCTTTATGAAATTTTCATTGCTAGTTAGAAATAGGACAAAAATATTTTTCTGCTACACTCGGTGAAACCGGGTTAGTTTCATAATTATAAAATAATTATAAAAAAAATATTCAATTCCATTGCCAAAACTTTCTTATTATTTAATAAAAAACAGCAAAATTTTTATAAAATGTTTTTAAATCTTTACGAAATTTTCATTGCTAGTTAAAGATAGGCCAAAAATATTTTTCTGCTACGCTCGGTGAAATAGGGTATTCTAAGTTCATAAATTAAAAAAAATATATTCAATTCCATTACTAAAAATTTCTTATTATTTAATAAAAAGCAGCAACATTTGCGGTACAAAATGGACGGGTTTAATTTGTATCTTCTACGGCTGCTAAGCTTTAAACCGAAAGGTAGCTTTGCGTGCGAGCTATTTGAAAACATGGACCGATATGGAAATGTAAAGTTTGGTCGAATGGGTTAAAAAAGTGGCTTTAAGAGCTGTAAGTTGTGAAATCTGGACGTATGGTGGCTATACAAAAATATGGACCTCCACTTTTACCACAGTTAGTTACTGCGAAGTTTTAGCAAAATCGGACTTAGTTTTCGACTTCTAGAGCAGCTTAAACCACCTTAGGATGGCCTAGAAATACTGATCGGATACCCTATAAAATATACATATTTTGACCGTTGTTAAACTGCAAGCGATCTTGCCAATTCCGTTCACCAGTCCGTCTTTTAAGAGCACGAAAACGGCCAAACGAAATTAGTAAGAAAACTGTCCCATGGAATTTCATTCTCATTCTCAGAAACTTACAGCGCCTTGAAAAAGAGTAAGGAAAGAAAAATTCTTTTAGTCTTTGGCCAAAATTCTAAATAATTTGTGGTCTAGGTCAAAAGGAATACGAGTAGTTAGTAGAGAAGTAACAGTGTCAATCCAGTCATGGTTGTCAGACGTATGTGCTCTTGTGTATCTAAATGCGGACCTAAACGCGATCAGTCGTAGGAATTTTTAACTCAAAATACAGCCGCTATAGCAAATGCAGGTACCAAGTGTAAGTGTGTACAAAGAGGGCTCTAATTATAAAAGATTTCACTGCGAATGCAAATATTGATTTAAATCTAAAGCTTATTGGAAAATCGCATTGATGTCATGCACCCTTCGTACATAAATAACGGCCGTTACCTTCGAAACAATCGATCACTTTCATTTAAGCAAATTCACTACGAACTCAAATGTGTATTCATGTTTAAGATTTGTCTCATGGACCTTTGGAAAACTTTGCGACCTTTGGATCACTTTGCGACTTAAAAACTTTTTGAAGGAAAAGAACAAGCATTCCTGGCATTAGAAAATTAAGATTTATAACTCTGCTTCGGGCTCAAATTTTTCCATATGCTACACTAACTTTTTTTTATTAATAACCACTGTGCGACCGTAACACAAACACCGATAAAATAGTGTTGTAACCTTGAAAGAAGTCGGTGTGAAATTCTGCACCAAGCAACCAAGGACTAACCGCCACCACCGCGCTGTGAGCCAACACCGACCAGTAGTCCCCAAACGAGAGGATTTAAATGTAACTAATGATTTAAGGGATTTAAAGTGAATGGAGTGGCGAAAGTGCTCAAATGACTGGAAAAGCACTCGTACGTTTAATTACACGATAAGAAAAAAAATTCTGTTTATTTCGTTTTTTTTTCTTCAGTTTCAGTTTCATTTGCATTATCATTTTCATTTCAAATGAAGGCAGATATTCATTTCAACTGTTCTTGTTTTTTGTTTGCCCACTGGAGGAGAATAAGGGCTAAGACTACTTAGCGGGAAAATTGGAAAGGCCTTCTCATAGGAAGACCATGTAGAGTGCCCCTTTTTCAGATACAATACTCATACGTTAATGACTTTTACAATTTGGCGTTTCAGAAGGCCTTCTTTGGAAATGAAAAATTAACCCCCATCATTTTCTGATGTCGCTTTTCTAAGAAGGCCTGCTAGAAGGCCTTGTAAATTATACTCTACTCATTCCTTGGGTGCATTTTTTGACGAAGCCTGTAAGAAGGCCTACATATATTCTATTAGGGAGATCAAATAAACATTCCAGGCAAGGCATGCTACCATGCAGCACCGCCAGTGAAGGCAGCACGTAAGGTCTTCGCTACATCTATGGACAGATAAGATATACAGGGTGGAGCGTGAAAATTCGCTTATTTGGGAATGAATAAAAAAATTATGAAGCTTAGAAAAATGTATTTTTAATTTTAATAATATTGAACAGAAGGGGAATTTTTAAATAACATGATTTTAAATAGTGTATCTGGCAAATGTCGACCTTCGCTATTCACACACTGCTGCATACGTTTTCTGATGTTTTTTATGAACTCTAGCAAGCATGTCGACTGGTACTCTGACAATTTCAGCCTCAAAATTGTTAATGAGTTCTTCCAAGGTATTGGGACAGTTTATATACACCTTCGACTTTAGGTAACTCCAAAGAAAAAATTGCATGGGGCTAAGTCTGCTAAGCGTGCCGGCCAGTTCACTTCAACCCTCAAAGAGATTAGCCGCCCAGGAAACATTTGCCTAAAACAATTCATGGTAACCATCGCTGTGGGTAAAGTGGCAGTGGAACCATGTATCCTCTCATTGAGCTGTCTCAAGGGCCGGCTAAAAATATCCTGTATCATAGTCAAGTACCGTTCGGAGTTCACAGTTACGGCAAGACGGTTATCCTGGGCCAATGATGTCTACTCGTGATAGGGCGCACTACACAGTAACGCGGTCCGAAAGCAGAGGTCTCTGTTGAAGTTCTCTGGGGTTTGTTTCACTCCAGTACCGCATATTTTGTTTGTTTACACACCTACTGAGCTGGAAATTTGATTGAGTGCGTTTTGAAAAATACACTTCAACACACGTGTCTAATCCATGATGGCAACTGAAAGGTAGACGAGTACAAATCTCCCGTCAGCCACTATCAGCCACACACACTCACCACTCTCTTCGACCAACAGTGCCGCTACAGCCTGCAGTGAAAAAAATCAATCCACCGCGCTTCACCCTGTATAAGCCGTTTACCTTGCCACATAAATTAGATCGGTAGGCCAATGCGTAGCATATCGGAGAGGCAACATGAAGGCCGTAGATTCAAACTCCCGTAAAGGAAAATCAAAAATTTAAAATGTATTTTTCAGTTAGATATTTTTTCATATTTTGTGTAATTAAGTACGAGTATACACTCTGGAAGACCATTTTCTAAAGGCCTTCTGGAGGCCTTCCAATAAAAGTAAGCGTGGAAGGCCTTGCTCTGCAATCTAACCCTGTGTTATTTGAAATAAGCGTAGAATGCATCAAAGCATGCATCCGAGCTCCCTAGGAGAAGGGCTCTAAGAAGGCTTTGCTGGGCCATTCCTTTTCCCGCTGGGTAGGGATGTGTGCACGTGTGTGTTACTGTAATTAATACAGTCTTAAGCATTCGTTTTACTTCTAAAGAATGTTGGCAAATTAAAATGTGGTGATGGGATTTACAAGGACTTTAATTGTTATTTCTTTTATAATCCTTTCTCTCAAGATATTAATGAAATCGAAAATTCTTAAGCAGACGTCTCTATATAGTAGGCGACAATAGCTTAAAGCCTGACAAAAGGAATTGCAATGTGGGATAGATATTATATGGTTTAAGTTAAGAATAGTAAAAGACTTTCTATGGAGTTATAAAACAACCATTTTTCGAATGAAGGGGTCAATGTAGACTTGATAGTTGTAATCTTCATTCTAATATTGCCGGGATCTATACTAGAATAACCACACTTGACCACTAAATCAGTAGATTTTTTATTAAAAAATAACCCGGACAAAATTCAACTACCCCATATGTGACAGCGCATAGAGAAAGAGGGACCTAAGGGTAAAAAAATCCATTTTCAATTTTTTTTTGATGTGGCAACATCTGAGCATCGAATGAGACCGATCCCATGCCCCAAAAGTGTTCACTCTCCCAGAGATATGCGCGTTTTATGAAAGTGAAGTCGACGATTCTACACCAAAGATACACGTATTTAAATCTTTAAAATGGCTCTCCTGAACAAAACTGGTTTTTACCCTTAGGTCCCTTTCTATTTTGCGCGTCACATATATATGAAAAAGCCTTCGTGATCTCGATGATATATCACACTCGTAGAAGTCAAAAGACAATAGTTGTAGGAATTTTCATAATGACAAAAATTTCTCGATATTATATCAAAAAAATTCATTTTCGAGGCTCCCTAATTTCAATTTTTAACTTGTTCTTAACTTTTATTTTTAAGGTGTTTTTAGTAGATAATGAAACAAGTATTTTTTTTAAATATTACCTTTTAAAGTTGACATACAATACTTAGTAGGGACAAAAATACTGTTACACACGTTTTATGCTGTAAAAAAAGTACTGAATGTTTTTGAATCAAATATTTTTTAATATATTTATTGATGTATGTTAAGTGAAAGATATTTTGTGGTAAGCAATGGAAGCAACACAAGCTCCAAGAGATTTAGCATAGTTAATGGCTTACAGCAGGGGACAGTTAATGCACCAATTCTTTTTAATATGTATATAAATGATCTGCTAAATGATATCCCAGACTCAATCGGATTCGCAGACGATATAATAATATATCACGCTGACGATAATATAGGAAAAATAAATGGAAATCTGCAGAATAAGTTTAATAAAGTTATTGAATATGCTACGAATTGGAACATGCATATTAACTATAGCAAATGTGAGTCGATATTGTTTCGACCTCCTGTAGGAAGATGCAACTACAATATAAGAAAATAATGGAAATCATTTGTTATAAAATCTCCAAATGGAGACTATAATGTTACTAACAGGGAAGTAGTTAGGTACTTAGGTATCCACCTAGACAAATTTCTTTATTGCAATAATCATGTCAAGACACAGATACCGAAGGCGAGAAATGCATTTTTTAAATATAAAAGACTTTTCTACTCACAATATATATCCCTGAATATAATAATATTGCTTTACAAATCCCTATTTCGTCCAATATTATCCTATGGGTGCCCCATTTGGTTCAATATTTCTCCATCGTGTATGGAATTGATAAGAAAATTCGAGAGAAAATGCCTCCGTGCCTGTACCTCCTCATACGAGGGCGGTTCGGAAACTTCATAGCCTAGCACAAAAATCGCGGTATAAACAGAAAAAAGTTAAGTGTTTTGGAAACTTCCATCTCTGCTATGAACACATGTTAAATTTTGTTTAGATCTGGCAACTCCTTCATATAGAAACAGGTGTTCACAAAAGACGCATCCGCGATTTTTTACAATGGAAATATTAGAAATGCGTGGTGTCATTAAATGTTTACATGAAAAAGGTTTATCGGGACAAGAAATTCATAATGATTTGGTGAATGTGTTAGGTGAAAGTGCTCCTTCATATGCAACAGTAAAAAATTGGGTTGCTGAATTTAAACGTGGTCGTACAAGCATTGAAGATGAACCACGTAGTGGACGTCCAAAAACAGCAACAACAACAGAAATTGTAGCCAAAGTGCACGATATGGTATTAAATGATCGACGAATAAAAGTGCGTGAAATAGCTAATATCATGGGCATCTCATATGCCAATTTTGCATGAAGAACTACAGATAAAAAAGCTTTCTGCAAGATGGGTGATGGGTGAACATTTTTCAAACTTGTTTGGATCGTTTTCAGCGAAATAAAATGGATTTTAAGCGTCGTTTCATAACTGTTGATGAGACATGGATCCCACCACTATACTCCAGACACAAAAGAACAATCCAAACAATGGACTGAAGCTGGAGGAAGTGCCCCAAAGAAGGCAAAAACAATTCAATCGGCTGGTAAGGTTATGGCAATGGTTTTTTGGGACTTCAAAGGTATTTTATTGATTGACTATCTGCAAAAGGGTAAAACAATAAATTCAGAGTACTATTGCAACCTTTTAGATCAATTAAATGTACAAATTCGAGAAAAACGTCCTGGCTTACAACACAAAAAAATAATTTTTCATCAAGACAACGCACCAGCGCACAAGAGTGTTTTAACAATGGCTAAAATCAACGAATTAAAGCACGAGTTGCTTGACCACCCACCTTATTCTCCTGATTTAGCTCCCAGTGACTTTTACCTGTTGCCAAATCTAAAAAAAAAATCCTTGCTGGCAAGCGTTTTACCTCAAATGAAGATGCAATTACAGTTGTAAACCACTATTTTGAAGACCTTGAGGAAAACTATTTTAATCAAGGGACAGAATTGCTAGATAATCGTTGGACTAAGTGTATTGAAGTTTCAGGAGATTATATTGAAAAATAAAAATATTTTTGAAAAACGAACTATTCTCTTTCATTGATAGGCTCAGAACTTTCCGAACCGCCCTCGTATAGGTCCGCTAATAGCAAGTTTATAAAATACGTATCCGACAGAAGGCTCTATGATAAAGCAAATATTATGAGAATTGACAATTTCATAATAAAGCTTATTAAAATCAAGCTTATTTAGAAATCATATTTCTAAGAGCACCCACTGTTGCTCTAACAATTTGATAAAAGCCCCATACTATACTGATGACACCTATATTCAAAGAACGTTAATGGCGGGCTATGTGCCTCCAGAAGCATTTATATATCTCGATCACAATGAATTCATTAAAAATCGTATAGGTATTCCTATATTTTAGCACTTATATAGGCGAGCGAACATAAAGGCCGTCAAAAGTGACTTGTTAACAAACAATGATATGAGGTTCGATACTAGCGTATCAAATACTGATTTCTTAGAGAGGAAAAGAATAGACAGAAATGTATTTTGGTGGATTAAAAATTAAACCAAATTTCCTTTTTTACTTACCCTAACGTATTTTTTTATTTTTCTTAAATGCTGGAGTAATGTTTTTGTAAATTTTTCATTACATACTATAAGAATCATTTAACATAAGAATTATTTATGTAACAAATTAGAATCCTTAAAGCATAAGCAATATAAACCTTCCTATATGAAATGTACTTGAGTTCCCGATTATAGGGCTATGTATTATTATTACACTCAATACTTGAATCTATTTTGTTTATTTCTAGCTCTGTAATTTTATATTTACAATCCAAAATAAACAATTAAGAAAAAAAAAACCTTAAGTAGCACTGGCCAATCGTCAATAGCTGCACGATGTACCTTGTCCATTGGAAAATTGGCCACAGCTAGAACCAAAGCAGTCTTAAAAGATCCAATGTTGGGGTATCTTTTGTGACAAACCTTGTCATCTAAAACCGTCCACAATTTGTAATCCAATGGGTTCAAATCTAGACTGTCTGAGGGCCATTCTTTAGAGGAAATGAACGCTGGCAAATTGTTTCGCCTAGGACGTTTAAGCCTCGTGGGCCGTCGGAGAATCCTGCTGGAAAGTCCACGGCTGGTTTTTGAACAGGGAATTGTTAAGAGGCTGCACAACAGCTTCTAAAACGGTTTCTTGATCAAATTTGGCCGATGTTTTGACTCCTTCTTCGCAGAAATGCAGGTCAGTGACCCCATCGTAAGAGACACCCCACCAAACCATGACTGAAGTTGGGTGGTGGCCCTTTTCCACCCTTGGGATCAGTTCAGATGCTGCCTTAGATGACCGCGCATACACTCTATCATTTTGCTGGTTAAATTTTTCCTGAACGGTAAATATTTTTTCATCGGTGACCAAATTTTTCCGTGCAAGTTATCAGCGTGATTCACCAAAAGACGTTTGCATTTTTTAATCCTATTTTTTTAAAGCTGCAGTCAATAAATGTCCGGTACGTCGTTTGAAAGCCCCAAGTCCCAAGTCTTTTTTATTGATTCGACTCATGGACTTTTGCGTGATATTCATCTCACGGGCCACGATTTTCTGTTTTCGAAGCGGAGTTCTGTGAATTCTAAATTTAACGGCTTTGATGACATGTGGTGTTCGAACAGAGCGTGGTTGAAACAATTTTAAAATCCCGTTACAGACTTACGCTATTGAGGTTAGCTTTTAAAACCCATATGACATTTACGTGGTATGTTCAGTTTTACTATTGAAATGGGTGTGTTCAATGTTGTAACAGTATTTAGGTCCCTACTAAGTACATTCAACTATTCACTGCCACATACGAGTACAATACAATAAAACATACGAGGCGGTTCGGAAAGTTCTTAGCCTATCAATGAAAGAGAATAGTTAGTTTTTCAAAAATATTTTTATTTTTCAATATAATCTCCTGAAACTTCGATACACTTAGTCCAACGCTTATCTAGCAATTCTATCCCTTGATTAAAATAGTTTTCCTCAAGGTCTTCAAAATAGTGGTTTACAACTGTAATTGCATCTTCATTTGAGGTAAAACGCTTGCCAGCGAGGATTTTTTTAGATTTGGGAACAGGTAAAAGTCACTGGGAGCTAAATCAGGAGAATAAGGTGGGTGGTCAAGCAACTCGTACTTAAATTCGTTGATTTTAGCGTTGATCTTGTGCGCTGGTGCGTTGTCTTGATGAAAAATTATTTTTTTGTGTTGTAAGCCAGGACGTTTTTCTCGAATTTGTACATTTAATTGATCTAAAAGGTTGCAATAGTACTCTGAATTTATTGCTTTACCCTTTTGCAGATAATCAATCAATAAAATACCTTTGAAGTCCCAAAAAACCGTTGCCAAAACCTTACCAGCCGATTGAATTGTTTTTGCCTTCTTTGGGGCACTTCCTCCAGCTTCAGTCCATTGTTTGGATTGTTCTTTCGTCTCTGGAGTATAGTGGTGGATCCATGTCTCATCAACAGTTATGAAACGACGCTTAAATCCATTTTATTTCGCTGAAAACGATCCAAACAAGCTTGAGAAATGTTCATTTTTATTTTTTTTTTGGTCGACTGTTAACAAGTGCGGCACCCATCTTGCAGAAAGCTTTTTCATCTGTAGTTCTTCATGTAAAATTAAATGGACTCGATCATTTGAGATGCCCATGATATTAGCTATTTCACGCACTTTTATTCGTCGATCATTTAATACCATATCATGCACTTTGGCTACAATTTATGTTGTTGTTGCTGTTTTTGGACGTCCACTACGTGGTTCATCTTCAATGCTTGTACGACCACGTTTAAATTCAGCAGCCCAATTTTTTACTGTTGCATATGAAGGAGCACTTTCACCTAACACATTCACCAAATCATTATGAATTTCTTGTCCCGATAAACCTTTTTCATGTAAATATTTAATGACACCACGCATTTCTAATTTTTCCATTGTAAAAAGATCGCGGATGCGTCTTTTGTGAACACCTGTTTCAATATGAAGGAGTTGCCAGATCGAAACAAAATTTAACATGTGTTCATAGCAGAGAAGGAAGTTTCCAAAACACTTAACTTTTTTCTGTTTATACCGCGCTTTTTGTGCTAGGCTAAGAAGTTTCCGAGCCGCCCTCGTATAGGCGTGTAAGAATAGACATACGACTGAGAGAATTGAATCAATATCGATACCTAATGGACCCACACTAATATTTATAATTTACTGGAAATTGGTACATTACCTTGTGGATACTGATCGGTCTCAGTTAAAATATTTTTTGTGAAAATAACCAGTAACTTTAGCTGGGTTTTGTTAGGATGGGGAAGGAATTTGTTGAGGCAAAAAATATTTTTTTTCTTCAAACATTTATTTATTACTGCGAAACTGTTAAAGGAATTGTAATTTGTTTAGCTCGTTTGTTTGTAATTTTTAATTTTTTTAAATTTGTTTCAGCTTATTCGGACTAGTGGTTCTCGAGCTATGACAAACAAAAGAGCCTAGAATGTTAGAAATTCCCCTATACTATACTTACTAACTTCAAATTA
The DNA here is from genome assembly GCA_963513945.1 of Hydrotaea diabolus. NCBI lineage: Eukaryota > Metazoa > Arthropoda > Insecta > Diptera > Muscidae > Hydrotaea > Hydrotaea diabolus. The sequence continues at coordinate 194,573,305 of OY740716.1, read as the reverse complement.
ATTATTAAATTATTTTTTGATGTACCTTGACCAAACGAATGATGCAGTAGTTCTTCTTTTAGGGGCTACTTTCACAAACAATTATCAGAATTGAGTCCCGAAATCTGTGTTATTAAAGACAACGTTCAACCTTTCCAATAAAACCATAAATTTTATTTATATTTTACGATTTAGATTTAAAATGTTAAATTGCCCACCCTGTATATTAGGAATTTTTACAAACCAAAATCGTTTGCAAAATTTCTGGTCCAGCTGCGTTTGCGAGTAGTACGTGCTACGAACGATTGCGCTGGTCTGGATATGACGACCAATGCCCCAGATCAAAAGGCGTTTGGCGATGGCTATCATTAAAAACAAAGAAAAGAATACGTAGACTTTGGTAGAGACGGATGCGATAATTTTTTCTATAGGAAACTGGAAGCGAAGTTCTTATAAATCAAACCAAACCAAACCAACGATATATGGTGGGACAGGAGTAAGTAAACTAGGATTTGCGCAACTTGATATGGTTATATTGCTAGAGCTTGCATATTTAAACCATTTGAAGACCATTTTAATACCATATCTCATTTCAATACTGCTCCACAAAAAGAAAGACAAAAGAAAGTCATTAAGTTACTTACGGAACATTGTAAGACCACAATTAGTGTTGGCATTTTAACACATCAGAAGTGCAATCAAAAGTTTCTACAAGAAAATTGTTATTGTAATTTTCACTTTAGTTTCAGTGACTGTTGAGGCAATCCTTCGCTACAACAACACAAACTTTGACGAAGGAATGGCACCAGCACAGCACACGGGCTGTTTAGTTCAAAAAAACTCATATCAAAACAACCAACTTTGGTGTAATTTAGTAAAATCCTATGTATTTGTTACCAATTGATTTTTCTGTTACTTTTAGGACTAGCATACTCAAATTGCTTTAACGTATATATTTACATTAGAGTGGGTCGTTGGTGAGTAACCAAACAAATTTTCAAGACCAGGAAAAAGTGAGTGAAGGCTCGCCCCGCAAACCAAACCTTCAGAATTCGGTCAGAATTCTGTACGACAATCGGCAAAATGTTCCGATTTCGGATCAGAATTCTTAGCAAGAATGGGTTGACACGCATTCTGAACTACTTCTCTGAGGGAATTCGGATATTTTTGCCGACATTTCGAACCGATTTCTGACCGAATTCAGAACTGTAGTCTTGGGAAATTCGAAAGGAAATTTCGATTTGTCGTATCGAATTCTGAACTAAATCTGAACGACTTCGGTCAGAATTCTGGCATTAAGTTTTATTAGAATCTGCTGTTTTGTACCGACATTTCGAACCGAATTCTTATGTGATGGTATATTCTTAATGTAAACAACCAAAAGAAGAAAATATTTTTGGTCTACAAAAAAAAGTTGTAAAACATTTTCAAAAAGCGTTCGGAAATACTTTAAGTTAAAAGCAGCGGTGTCTGCAGTTTCGCAAGCAATAATTGTGCTGTAACTATGTTTAGTGGCTATACACTTAAGGGCAACCAGTTTTGCAGTTAACGAGAACTGTCGGCAATAGAGTTTTCTTCCGAACACAATAAAAATCCCTAGCACAGCTAAGCTAACCAAACGTTCGGAATTTGAATTTGAAATATGAAAATACCTCAGGCAAACAGTTAAGAATTCGTTCAGAATTAGTTTCGACATGTCTGAACACAAGAACAACAACTGTAAAATATGAAGCAAATAACAAAAATTTTAAACGAATAGATTACCTCAGATAAATAGTTCAGAATTCGTTGCGAGTTCGATTAGAGAAGTCTGAACAAAAAATTAATAAAAATCCCACAGACAAGTCTAACAGAATTCGGGCCGAATTCGTTCAGATATTTCTTAACATAATAAATGAAAAATCCTCAGACAAATCGAACAGAATTTGTAACGATTTCGGTAAGAATTATCGATAGAGTTCAGATATTGTTCAGAATTGTCTGATATCAGACATTGTCGGCAAATTTGGTTTACTGGGCGGATACTCGAATTGCTTTTACGTATACGTGCATATTTACATTAGAGTGGTTCGTACTTGAGTAACCAAACAAATTTTCAAACCCAAAAAAACGTTAGTGAAGCCTAGTGTTCACCTTAAATATAATTTACGCTTAGAATTGTTGCATTTATCTCTACAAAGAATAATTGTAGTGTATATCAGTGTAGAAGAAGAAGCCTTTATTTATTTTCAAATAAATTATTTTATTCATATTTATTTAAATACCGTCAAAAATGACTTGCCAACATTTGTTACTTTTCTATGCATATGTCCAAAATTCCTTGAACTAACAGGTTTTTTGCAGATAGTGGAAAAGTCTACACTGTTCTTATGAACATCTCAGTTGCAAATTCCGCCACCTTTTCGTTTTAGCTGAGTACCATCAAACGAAAATGGCTAAACGGCATTTACCATTGCTAACTTTCATATGCTTTGCTACATACATAGGGTGATCCATCTAGAGGTATTTTATTAGAACAAAAAAAGAAATTCAAGCAAGTGTGGAATCTTTATTAATTATTTGAAGGACATTTTATGGCATTTATTTTTTGAATATAATTTCCTTCAAATGTTGGCCTTAACTACGCCTCAGGGTTTCTATTCTAAGGGTCCAATTTTAGATGACTCGTTCGAGCATTTCTACCGGTATGGCTTTAATGACACGCGTAATGTTGGCTTCCAAAACCTGAATCGTAGCTCATTTGTCAGCATAGCCTTTGGATTTTACGTAAACCCAAAGAAAAATGTCTAAATGAGTGATATCACTCGATCTAGGCGGCCAAATCATCTGACCAAACCGTGAAATTAGCTGCTTTTCGAAATGACCTCTCAAAAGATCCATTGTTTGAGCAGCTGTATGACAAGTGGCACCGTCCTGTTGAAGCCAAGTGTCGTCAAGATTACGGGCTTCAATTCCAGGTAGCATAAAGATCGATATCATTGAGCGATAGCGAGCACTTTTCACGGTTACGTGCCGGCTTTCTTCATTTTTGAAAAAATATGCACCGATGATTCCACCAGCTAATAAAACGCAATAAACCGTGGTTTTATCTGGGTATAATGACACCTCTTGAACCTCTTCTTGTTGCTCTTCAGCCCAAATGCTCCAATTTTGTTTATTGACTTTGCCGTTAAGCCAGAAATGGGCCTCATCACTGAACAAAATTTTGGTCGAAAACGGCGGAACTTCCCGTTTCTCACCGAACGCTCATTTCCATAATACAGTTGCCACCATTTGAAGGTAATTATTTTCAAAAAAATAATGTCATAAAATGTTCTTTCAAATTACGAATAAAGTTTCCACACTTGATTTGAATTTATTTTATTTTTTTTTCTTCTGAAAAAATACCTCTAGATGGATCATACATTACTTCTTATGAGAGCGAAAATTTCGCTTTAGGTGAATACTAAGCTTGAGAGGAGAATATTTGTGTAATACGAGGGCTGCTATATATATTTCTGGCCTTTTAATGAAAACGCGAATATTTATTATCAAAAATGCTTTGATTGTTTTTCAAAGTATTCTCCAGCATGATTTATACACTTCTGCAAGCGCTCAAACCAATTGTCGAGGCACAATTTCCACTCCGATTGAGACACCTGCATAACATGGTTTCTGAACGCTTCAACAGCATCTTCTGGTTGATCATGCATTTTTTTCATGATGTGCGGGAATAAAAAGAAGTCATTGGATGCCAAGGGCTGTTCGGCGGATGACCCATCAATTCGACGTTTTGGCCGGTCAAAAAGACGATGGTTTGAGCCGATGTGTGAGAGCTCGCATTGTCATGTTGCACAATGATTCATCTTCTCTTGTTCGTTTTTTGAATTTCTCCAAAGACTTCAGGCAAACAAATTGTGATGTACCACTTAGAATTGACCTCCTACGTTGCTTAAGCGGAACAGTCGCCACATGCCCATTTTTGCCGAAGAAATAGGCGACCTTTGCTTCAAAGTGCTTCTTCCACGAACAACTTTCGTTGGATTTGGCTCGTCTTCAAAGACCCACACGATCGATTGCTGTTTTGTTTCGGACTCAAAAGCACAGATCCATGAGTCGTCACGTATGACGATAATATAAACGTCTTTTGAAGCACCGCGATCGTATTTTTTTAAAATTGCTTTGCACCAATCGACACGAGCCTTTTTTGAGCGATGGTCAAATTGTGCGGGATCCAACGAGAACAAACCTCTTTTACGGCCACGTATTCATGCAATATCGAATGTATGCTGGTGGAAGAAATGCCCAAGGATGCCTCTATCTCACGGTATGTCACATGACGATCTTGCATTATTAGTTCAGGAACGGCATCAATGTTCTCTGGCACAACGGCCGTCTTTGAACGACCTTCACGACCTTCGTCTTTGAGCGAGCGTCGGCCACGATTGAATTCATTAAACCAGTTTTTCACAGTGCTATAGGAGGTGCTTCATCGTCATACAAAGATTTAATTTCATCAATGCACTCTTGTCGTGATAATCCACGTCGATAGCTGTGAAAAATAATGGCACGAAAATGTTCACGAGTTAATTCCATTTTTTGCCAAATTGATTTTTTCAAGTCACTGTAAACAACCCAAATGATGGTCGTACATCAAAACGTTCTGAGTACGTTTATGCTAGAAAATGTCAAACTACCCAATGCAAATGTCAGATGGCGCCAGGCAACACAAAGTCAAAGTAGGCCAGAAATATATACAGCAACCATCGTGAAACGCAGATAATTTGTGAAATCGTTGCTAAATTGTAAATTAAATTTTAACTTCGCCACGGCCATTACAAGGAGCATTGAAATGAATTTATGGCTGTCATGCCGTAATGAATTACCTTAAACATTAGCATAATCTTGGTTCGCAATTTTCTGATAGTCGTAGAGTTTGCCAACTTTTGCCGAAATATTCTCTCGCTCGAAAATGAATCTAAAACATACGATTCCATCGCCTAAGGAGCTTGGCTATGTCCTTAAAAAGTGACCCCCTCTAATGTTCGATACACGATAGTGTACATAAATGTATTTTCATTTATTTGTAAGTATATAAGTACAGATGTTTGTTCTGATTATAACAGATATATTATATACTTAAATGTACATACGCACATGTTGATGTAGACTGTACTACATATGTAAATATCATTTCCTACACACGCATACAACTGTCTGTCTGTCTGAACATACCGTTACATCTAGTACACAATCAGGCAAATATTTATAGAATTTTTACTATACAAAACTGAACGTGGAGCTTTTACGTAGTTAGTGGCACATACACAGTTGGTGGCACAGTGTATTGAAGGTCTGCATTATCCGCAAAGGACATACATCAGCCAAGTGGCCTATACAAATTTTAGAGTTTGTTAGGAACATTCAATTTTTGTGGCCACAAATGGCTAGAAGCCAATCAAACTTTGTACTTTTTTCGAATATATTACATTTATTTATACGCTGTGGTGCGCAGTATAGTGTAAGCAGCTTCCACATAAACAATCCTTTATCAAAAGGGTGGTTACATTTTAAGGGCCGATGTTGAATGTGAACCACACCTAAACGTCAAGTTATTTTCTGCATTTCATTTAATATTTCTCAATTTCAGACTAACTCAATTTGAACCATGGAAATTTACACAAGCAAGCAACGCGTTAAAGTTATTCAGGCTTATTATTCAAATAGGCGTTCAAATCAAAATGCATATCGTGCACTTCGTGATTTTTTGGTTCAATTTAATAGTCCAAATGTGCCTACATTCGGAAAAATCGTGCAAAAATTTAAGCAAATCGGCTCTGTAGAGGATATGAAAACACTAGTGCATGCTCGAACAGCTCGTACTGCAGAAAATATTGCTGCTGTTTGCGATAGTGTGGCTGAAGAGCCGTCCACCTCAACTCGTCGTCGTACCCAACAATTGCACCTCTCTCAGTCGACGTTGATGAACATTATGCATAAAGACTTGCATTTACACACTTAGAAGGTGCAATTGACTCAAGAACTAAAGCCTCTTGACCGTTCCAAACGTCATCAATGTTCAGAATGGTCACAAGAAGTAACAACAGTGGATGATCAATTTTCGAAGAAAATCAAATTCAGTGATAAGGCACATTTTCACCTCAGTGGTTTCCTCAATAAGCAGAATTGCCGCATTTGGGCGACTGATAATGCAAGAGTGATTGTCGAAAGAACGATTCACCCACAAAGAGTGGCTGTTTGGTGCGGTTAATGGGCTGGCGGCATCATCGGGCCGTACTTTTTCCCAAAATGAGGCCGGTCAGGCAGTTACTGTGAGTGGTGTTCGCCATCGTGAGATGATAACGAACTTTTTATGGCCCAAATTGGAAGATATGGATGTGGAAGATATGTGGTTTCAACAGGAGGGTGCCACTTGCCACACAGCTAACGAAACAATGGTTTTTTTTTGCGCGACAATCTCAATGGCCGTGTTATCTCACGTCATAGCGATGTTAATTGGCCACCACGATCATGTGATTTGACACCGTTGGACTTCTTTCTTTGGAGTTATTTGAAAGAAAAGGTGTACGTCGATAAGCCAGCAACAATTCAAGAGATAAATGATGAGATAATTCGGCACATTAACGGCATAGAACCTCAATTAGCCTCAGCGTCGTCGAAAATTTGGACCATCGGAGGTGTGCCGCCGAGGTCACGGCTGCCATTTGGATGATTTTTTCTTCGATACATAATTGAATAATACCAATATTATCCTAATAAAAAGAAATGACAGTAATCTCCTAAATAATTTTTTTTTTTTTTTAATCAACATCGGCCCTTACAATTAAGCCACCCTTTATATATTGCCGATCGTCGTAAATTTCTAAGAATAGGTCAAGTCCTGTCCATCTGTCTGTCTGGGGACAGCAAATCAACTGCTACAGTTTTGATGTTTACCTTTTTGCCCCACCATCCCATCAAATAATAAACGATGAACTATGCTCGTATCAAGCTGCTATGCACGGCATAATTGTAGGAGCAATACCCACTGATCGGTTTTGTACAGCTAATGCGTTTCATAGAGAAGCTTTGTCATAGCATAGCGATTAATCTCCTACTCATAAAGTCTCCAGTATTTAAGAGGTGAAAAACCCGCCGCTGTACAAATTTTTTTTCTCAGTTTTGTTTAATTTTGCCATACTACGCACCGATAGTTTTCAAAGCTTGTGCTGCTATTTCAATATAAGACATGCGTTGTGGTATTTGTGCTGTTAACCCACTGTTCGTTTATTGATTTTTTGTCCTCAATTGTAGTTTGATCTACTTTGTATACCCTCCACCTTAGGATGTTATACTAAATTTGTCATAGCCTTGGCAACATCACGAAATTTTGATCAAAGAGCCTATCTTAATATATCACAAGTAAAAAAGTTGATGTCGGGCGGGACCGTCTATAAAATACCCTACACCACTCTGCTATTCAGTGGACTAAGCACCTTTCTCTGGAGCATCAGCATGGTCGGACTCAGTACGTTAGAGTTAATTTTTTGTCACTCATAACGTACCATACAAAATTTGAGAGTGATGTGGTAAAATGTATGGCTTCTAGACTAGCAGGACATCAAATCTATTCAAAAACAAGGGCTAATTATACAGGAGGTCACGCTCAGTGCGAAATTTGTTAGGAAACGGGTGTTAAATGTGGCTGCTGATTTTGAAATTGGGAAGGACTTTTTGTGGGGGCTATGGGAAAATATGGAAGTACGTGGTTCAGTTTCACCACAGCCAATTAATGGTCGCTCATAACGGACGAGGGTTGCTATATATATTTCTGGCCTAGGCAACACTGAGTGTTGCCAGGCGCCAACTTACATTTACATTGGAAAGTTTGACATTTTTTAGTTTTGTTTACAGTGACTTGAAAAAATCAATTTGGCAAAAAATGGAATTACCTCGTGAACATTTTCGTGCGATAATTTTTCACAACTTTCGGAGTGGATTATCACGATAAGAGTACATCGATGAACTTAAATCTTTGTATGGCGATGAAACAGCATCCGTAAGCACTGTGAAAAACTGGTTTAATGAATTCAATCGTGGCCGACTCTCGCTCAAAGACAAATGTCGTGAAGGTCGTCCAAAAACGGATGTTGTGCCAGAGAACATTGATGCCGTGCGTGAACTGATAATGCAAGATCGTCATGTGACATAACGTGAGATAGAGGGCATTTCTTCCATCAGCATGCATTCGATATTGCATGAACACCTGGCCATAAGAAAGGGTTGTACTCGTTGCATCCCGGACAATTTGACAATCGCTTAAAAAAAGGCTCGTGCCTATTGGTGAAAAGAAATTTAAAAAAAAAAACGATCGCGGTGCTTCAAAAGATCATTACTGGTGCAGCATCATGGATCTATGCGCATGAGCCCGAAACAAAACAGCAATAGACCGTGTGGGTCTTCGAAGACGAGCCAAATCCAACGAAAGTTGTTTGCGGAAGAAACACTTCGAAGCAAATGGTCGCCTGTTTCTTCGGCAAAACTGGTCATGTGGCGACTGTTCTGCTTGAGCAACGTAGGGCGGTCAGTTCTGAGTGGTACACCACAATTTGTTTGCCTGAAGTCTTCGGAGAAATTCGAAAAACGAACCAGAGAAGACGAATCATTGTGCAACATGACAACGCGAGCTCTCACACAGTGGCTGAAACCAGCGTCTTTTTGACCGGCCAAAACGTCGAATTGATGGGGTTTCCGCCGTACAGCCCTGACTTGACACTCAATGACTTCTTTTTATTCCCGCACATCAAGAAAAAAATAAGTGGTCAAGGATTTTCGTCGCCACAAGATGCTGTTGAAGCCTTCAGAAACCATGTTTTCGGAGTGAAAAAAGTGTTTCGACAATTGGTTTGAGCTCATGCAAAGGTGTATAAATCATGCTGGAGAATACTTTGAAAAACAATAAAATCATTTTTAATGATGAATACACTGTGCGACAGCCACAATCGGTTTGGGATGAAACCACCGGGGAAAGTTATATCGGTCAAAAAAAGGTCATACGTGTCCCAGCGTTTCGTTGGGTCTCATCTAGGAATCGAGATATATCGATTTGAAGTTAGTAAGTATCGTATAGGGGAATTTGTCACGTTTTTCACGATTTTTATGAATTATGTCTCATTTTGGTCATAGGTTATGTGACTTTACGTGAAAGTAATAGGACTTGACACTTTTTACCGTTTTGGATTTTTTATGAATTAAAAAAAAAAAAAATTTTAATTTTTAGGCAAAAATATTTTTTTTTTTTCATACATTTATTTATAATTGCGAAACGGTTGCTTAAGTAGGAAAACGGTTTAAGAACAGATTAGAGGAATTGTAATTCTTAATTTTTCTAAATTTGTTTCAGCTAAATCGGACGAGTGGTTCTCGAGTTATGTCAAACAAAAGAGCCTAAAACCTGACAAATTCCCCTATACGATACTTACTAACTTCAAATCGATATATCTCGATTCCTAGATGAGACCCAGCGAAACGCTGGAACACGTATGACTTTTTTTTTACCAATATAACTTTCCCCGGTGGTTTCATTCCAAACCGATCACTGACCCTTACCATTTGTCGCAGAGTGATATTCGTATTTTCATTATTAGGCCAGAAATCTATATAGCAGCCCCCGTACCATGCAAAATTTAGGCGTGATCATGTATAATTTGTGTCTTTCAGACTTGCAGGATGTTAAATCAGAAATCTAAAAGGCCTTTTGTGTGGAGGCCATAATTAGTGGTCGCTCATAACTTACTATGCAAAACTTGAGCGCAATCGGATGAAATCTGTGGCTAGAGCTGCAGGACCTCAACTCGGAAGGGACCTTTGTGAGGGACCTATTTGAAAACATAGACCGATATGGTCCAACTTCACCAGTGATATGTGTTGGTTACTCATCATGTTCTGGACGAAACTTTGTCGGCATTGGGTGTAATAAGTGGTTTTAAGAGCTGTAGGTTCTGATACCGAAACGGACCTATGTATGGGAGCTATACGAAAATACCAGGCAAAAACTATTCGAACTAAAAAAAATTCCACCGATATGAGCAAATTTTACCATAGCAATGTGTTAGTCACTTGAAATGCTCTGTGCAAAATTTAAATCGGATGTAATTCGTTGCTTTTGTCTTGCCCTTGGCCCAAACATTAAGAATGTACCAAGTTTCATTGAATTCGGTTCATAATTGCAAACGATTTTTGATTACAACGATAGATGGACAGAGTGACGGAAGGGCGAGAGGAATCAGGTCGTGATTCTGGTTCGATCGATATACTTGACATAGGATCTACACTAGCACTTAGTCATAATACCCTGTACCAAAGTGTGTTGTAGGGTATAAAAATATAATTTTCGGAAAGTTTGTCTTAAGTTTAGTAGAGACAGCTTAGAAACTTGGAATAAAGAACTCGACTTTATCAAAAATTTCCAATGCAAAGAAAAATAATCTGTTTATTTAAAATAAGTTCGCTGTTGTCGCTATTGACTATTGATAATCGATACTGACCATTAGGGATATTTTTGGGCCACATGAGGTAAAACGTCCAGCAAAAATGCGCTTGATTATGATTTGATAAGCTTATACGAAATAAGTGTACTTTTTACCGTACCTTTAGTCCCTGGAAGGGAAACTTTTTCACTTCTGGGCCGATTTCGCCCATTTACAATTCGAATCAGCTTATGACCATAGGCCATCGTCATATACAATTTTAGGATACCAGGTTAATTTGTTAAAAAAATATTCAATTGGTCTTATATGTAGTATAGGCTACATTCCAAGCGACCAGGGCAAACTACTCAAATGTTGTTGCAGTGCAAGTGTATTAGTGCGATACAGAAGTACCCACTGTACATATTTGTAATTGCGTAGGCCTGTCGTTTACAGCTTAAGAATTTCTGTTTATTCTTCGTATTGGAATATTTTCATTATCATCCCTACCAATGGGATTTAGTATTTACATACAGAGATTATTTTTTATTTGAATTCTGTTTGTTTTGTTTTCTTTTTATTAGCATTGTTCCATTTCGTTTTGTTCTGTTTTGTTTTCTGAGCGTTTTTTTCTAACTACCGAGGGTTAGTAGAAACGATTTTAGAAATCTCTTAAATCCGTTGGTGTTGTTGCTATGGTTAAACAATGACTTTGATATCGATTTACAATTTAAAGTGTTTAAGTTTGTAGCCGCACTTGAATTGTATTTGTGAAATAAATTTTATTTGGAAAATTGGTAGTTTTTTCGGTTTCAGGAAAAAAAAAAATAAAATATATTGTATTTACTGACAATGATATTGTGTTGGTATTGCAACTATATCCTTATCAGATATAAGTTGTTTTTAGGGCCAGGAAGCGTAGTGCGTACAAATAGCATTTACAAATAGCCCAAAACTAACTTTGGTACCCTGTTTGTTAAGAGTGAAACCCTAGTTTAAATATGTGGTATTTTTATTTTAGTATCTGAGGGTATGGTTAGTACAATCGATATAAAGAATTTTATAAATGAAAGCTACTTCAGGCTTAATATTAGATTTGTACAGGGTAATTCTCTTATCATCCGGTCTTTGACAGCAGTTATAAGTATTTAAGGCATATTTATTAATGCTTTTTTATTTTCTGTTATTTTAGGAAAATTGATACTACAGGCTTTGGTAGACTTATTCAAGGAGCACTACTTAGTCTAACAACGCGTACAATTTTTGGTCAATGAAAATTGTCGTTCTGCCAGAAGTCAAGTTTGCTCATTGTGTAAGATTCACGTCGTGGCCCATGCGAGTCAGTAATAAGCCGTTTGGTGCCGAAATTCGATGAAACAACGAATGTTGTTAAGCCTGCATAAGAGAACTATCGATAGCAAAAAATAAGAATCGATAGCTGACAATGTCAAACTGTGATGACATTTCTGTTAACTAAGGTTTGCAAGTCATCATGAATCTTTCAACGCAAAAAAAATTTAGTTAAAATAAAAAATAAATCTGTTCGCGAAGTTCACCAGCAATTTTATTAAAAAACTGTGTTTTGTGATGATGGTCATTTTCATTCAAATAGCTACATCAATAAGCAAAATTGCCGTATTTGAAGCGAAGACGAACCTTAAGCGGTTAATAACTAACAATTACTTTTATAAAAATGTACTGTTTGGGGCGTTTTACATGTTGGAGGCATCATCGGTCCTTGTTTCTTTTGAATTGAGAAAGAAGCTGCCGGAACGGTGAACGGAGGGCGTTGCTGACCGAATTTTTGTTTCAAAATAATAATCAGCTTACAATCATCAACGACGTTTGAAGCCAACAAGGCGGCGCAGCCTAATATACACGAGTACTTAACAATCGATTTAGTAAAGAATTAATTTTGCGATATATTCAGAAGTGGTCCTGTTCACAACGAGGAAGCCGCTCGTGCTACTTAACGCCTCTGCACGCAGAGAAAAAACATGGTTACTACATGGTCACGGCAATAAAAGTATGTTCTTCGCAATAAAAGTATGTTCGTCGCAACCATAGCATTGTTAACTGAATTTAGTTTTGACAATAGTATAATTGCTGCAACATTAATATTGTAGAAATGTAACAATAGTATTGTTGCCAAATTTGAAAATGAAAATATGGTTATGGCAACAATATAAATATGGTTGGTGCGACAAAAGTATTGTGTTTTGCGTTTTATGTTAACAATAATATGATTACGGTAATCATATTGTATGATTGTAATTTTTCTTAATTTAAATATGCTTTGAAGAACAAATGTTATTGGTACGGATCTAATACAATAATAGTATGTACTTTTTTTATCGAAATTAAAATTTTTTAAACAATCTGCTTTGGCTTTGTTTGCCTGAAATTGTTTTAGTAAAAACGCTTACGTTTATTTAAACTTTTTTTTCTACTGTGAAAAAAATCACTCCTATTATTTTGATTTTAAATTATTTTGAATAATTTTCATAATTCAAATCTATTGTTGACAACTTAAACAAATTCTAATAAATTATATTGGAGATCATAGCATAACATGGTTGCGTGTGAATCATACTATGGTTGTGAGGATAATACTATGGTTGTATGTGAAACATACTATGGTTGTGAGGATCATACTATGGTTGTGGAGATCATAGTATGGTTGGTTGTCCGTCAAACTATGGTTGTGGCGATCATAGTATGGTTATGTGTGAATCATACTATTGTGAGGATTATAGTATGGTGGTATTTGAATCATACTATTGTTGTGAGAATCATAATATTGTTGTACCACAACCATATATCCAACAATAGTATTATCCTCTTCGAATATTGTCACCACAACCATACTTTTTTTCTGCGTGTGGATATCTTTTTATGGGGATATATTTAGTCATTGGTTTATGCCGACAAACCAGCAAAACTTGAAGCATTGGCCAAACGGGCTGATTTATTAAAAAAAATAAAACATTGGACCGGCCGAAGTATAAAGGGTCACACCTTATTGTGAGTTACACCTTAACGCACGTATGAAAAAAGTTTGGTTGGGATAACAATAGAGCATCATACTATTGTTGGGTATCTGGTTGTGGTACAACAATATTATGAACCTCACAAAAATTGTATGATTTAAATACAACCTTACTATAATCCTTACAACCATAATATGAAGCTCACAACAATAGTATGATTCAGACATTATCATACTATGATCCCCACAACCATCATATGATTCACAATTAACCATACTATGATCTTCACAACCATATTGTAATCCTCACAACCATTCAACCATGTACAGGTACACAATTGAGCAGCGCGCCAAAATTTCGTACACTTCGTGATTTTTGATGTGTCCATAATAGCAAACCGCAGAAGATGTGAAAAACCTGTGCTTACCCTCCCAGTGCATTCTGCGGAAAACATTGATGTTGTAGCAAAAGAGCCGTCAACTTCGACTTCTCGTCGTGCCCAACAATTGAACATCTCACGAACATCGCTGATGCAAGTTTTGAATAAAACTTTCAATAAACACACTTATAAGGTTCAATTCACTCTAGAGCTGAAGCCTACTGACTATTTCAAGCTTCGCCCATACGCCGAATGGTTGGTTCAGCAGAAAGTAGTGGCTTTGCAAAAAAAATCATCTTCAGCGACGAGGCACACTTTCACCTCAGTGAATTCACTCACAAGCAGAACTGCCGCATTTGGGCAAATGAGAATCCACGAGTGATTATTAAAAGCCAATGCATTCACAGAGAGTGTCTGCACGCAGAGAAAAAACATGGTTACTACATGGTCACGGCAATAATAATATGTTCTTCGCAATAAAAGTATGTTCGTCGCAACCATAGCACTGTTAACTGAATTTATTTTTGACAATACTATAATTGCTGCAATATTAATATTGTTGAAATGTAACAATAGTATTATTGCCAAATTTAAAAAATAAAATATGGTTATAGCAACAATATAAATATGGTTGGTGCGACAAACGTATTGTGTTTTTCGTTTTATGTTAACAATAGTATGATTACAGCAATCATACTGCATGATTGTAAGTTTTCTTCATTTAATGTAAATGTTATTGGTACGGATCTAATGCAATAATAGTACTTTTTTTTATCGAAATTAAAATTTTTTAAACAAGCTGCTTTGGGTTTGTTTAACTTAAATATTTTTAATAAAAACGCGTACGTTTATTTAAACTTATTTTTTCTTCTGCGAAATAAATCACTCCTATTATTTTATGTTTAATGTATTTTTGAATAATTTTCATAATTCAAATTTGTTGTTGACAACTTAAACCAATTCTAATAAATATTATTGGGGATCAAATCTATTGTCGACAACTTTAACAAATTCTTATAAATTATATTGGGGATCGTAGTATAATTATGTGTGATCATACTATGGTTGTAGGGATCATAACATGGGGATCATACTATGGTTGTATATGAAACATACTATGTTTGTGAGGATCATACTATGGTTGTGGAGATCATAGTATGGTTGAGTGTGAATTATACTATGGTTGTGGGGATCATAGTATGGTTATGTGTGAATCATACTATTGTTGTGAGGATCATAGTATGGTTGTATTTGAATCATACTATTGTTGTGAGGATCATAATAATGCTGCAGCACAACCATATACCCAACAATATTATTATCCTCTTCGAATATTGTTAGCACAACCATACTTTTTTTCTGCGTGTGTTTAGCGAGGTTTATGGGCGAGCAGCGTCATCGGGCCTTACTTCTTCGAAAACGAGGTCGGCCAAGCAGTTACAGTGCAGTGTGTTGGCTATCGCGAGACAATAACAGACTTCTTGTGGACAGTATATGGACCTGGACGATATGTGGTTTCAACAGGATGGTGTCACTTGTCACACAGCAAACGATACAATAGCTCTCTTGCGCAAGAAATTCAATTTTATATTCATGTTATATCACGTCGTGGCGATGTTAACTGACCGCAACGATCATGTGTTTCGACACCGTTGGACTTCTTTCTTTGAGGACATTTAATAGAAAAAGTGTACATCAATAAGCCAAAAAGAATTCAAGAGCAAAAGGATGAGATAATTCCGCACATTACGCTATTGAAGCTTCATTGTGTTTTAGAGTCATTGTAAATATAGACCACCGAAAAGAGGAATGCCACCGAAGCCGTGGCGAGTATTTACCCAATATTTCGTTTCACACATAATTTTCATAGATCCTTCCATCACAATTAAAAAAACAGTATAACCTTTCCAATTCGGACAGATACAGTTTCGAGCTTTGTCCAGGTTACTGAGTTGTATGGACTAGAGAATAAAATATTTTCAACTCGAAAATTGGATATGTTTATTTTCTTTATTATGAAAAAGGTAATTAGAAAAAACTAAATACAAAAAATTAATTACATTTAATTAATTTTTACCATGTAACCAAGCATTAACTTAAAAATTGAGAGAAGAATTAAAAATAGGCAACGTTGAGCAAATTCTATTCATATCCTGACAGATCTAATCTATCTCTCTTAACTGAAGAGAGATAGATTGTGAGATCTAATCTATCTCTCTTAACTGAAGAGAGATAGATTGTGATATTTGACCGCGTTCTTGAAGAATGTGGTGTACAAGATTTTTTTTATATTCAGCTTTGATGTTCTGAATTAAATTCTCATC
This sequence comes from Hydrotaea diabolus, assembly GCA_963513945.1. Lineage (NCBI taxonomy): Eukaryota > Metazoa > Arthropoda > Insecta > Diptera > Muscidae > Hydrotaea > Hydrotaea diabolus. The sequence continues at coordinate 194,557,185 of OY740716.1, read as the reverse complement.
CATTGGCAGTGAGATTGCAGTGCAGTTCGAAGGTGAAAACAAAACTTGAATGCTAGTGTCAGTTTTGAGTTCCCTTTCTTTCAGTTGCGATGGTGTCTAATACTAAAAGTGCTTTTTATGGCTTATTAAAACTGGTCAGAAAATTCTTCACGTTTATAATAAATACATTTTTAAACCAATCTTGAAAAACCGATGTCGACATTCAGCTTTTTTTGGTACACTTATAACAAAAAGAAGTTCTATGTTTTTAAGAGTTCTTGGCTTTGCAGACTGGCCTCTAACAAAGAGAGGCAACTTATGAGATCCAGCTGCGCTGGAACAAATCATGAAAGTAAATTTATCTTTTGATATTTTCCTAGCAGATGTTGAGTTATAACCGCTATGAACCCAAGTTTTTATTGGAAAAGCTCTCCTAAATAGCGCTGACTCATCTGCTTTGAATATCTGTTTCTCATCAAGCCACGTGTCTTTAACAAATTTCAAGAAGTTTGCTTTAAAGGGCTATACTGCAGAATTGTTGCTTGATAATTTTTCGCCGCACATTTTCTAACTCCTGATTCCATTTTGAGACTTAAAATTTTGCAACTAGCCAATACTAGCAGAGAAATTATCATTTCACATAATTAAAATTTAAATTTCATTAGAAATTGGCCATGGTAAATTACGCTGCTGAATAAACTTCTTCTTCTGATGATTTGCTGCAAATCTCAACATTTTCATTTTTCCTAATTATACCATATTTTTTAAAATGAAATGTACCTGAACCTTTCCAAGTTTGAGGCACATATTTTCTGATATAAAGTGATCAGTCTTGCGGTATTTTTGTCACCTTTTTTTTACAGATTTAGCGTGAGTTGTGTTCAACTTTATTTTTTCTTATTTTTTCAGTATTATTTGCCATTTCAACATGGAAAGACTTACACCAAAACATTGTCTCAAAATTGTGCAACTGTATAATGGAAGTGAGCGTTCGGTGAGAAACTGTTTTAGACCACAAGTTTGTTCCATGATGAGGCACATTTCTGCCTCAACGACAACGACAACGTCAATAAACATAATGGCTGCATTTTGGCTGAAGAGCCACCATAAGAGTTTCAAGAGGTGCAATTATACCCAGAGAAAACCACGGTCTGGTCATTATTCAAAAATAATGATGGTCGGAACGCGAATGGAGCTCGCTGTCGCGCCTTGATATCGGACTTTTTGCTTCCTGAAATTGAAGCTCGTAATCTTGGCAACATTTGGATTTGACGGGACGGCTCCACTTGCCATACAGCTGCTCAAGCAATGGATCTATTAAGAGGTCATTACGAAGAGCAGCCAATTTCATGTTTTGGACCGGTGAGTTGGCCACCTAGATCGTGTAATATCACAGCTATAGACTTTTTTCTTTGGGGCTATGCAAAGTCCAAATTCTATGCTGACAAACCAGCTACGATTTAGGATTTGAAGCCAGCATTACGCGTGTCATTAAATCCATACCGGTCGAAATGCTCGAACATGTCATCCGAAATTGGACCCCCACAATGGACATCCTGAAGCGTAGTTGCGGCCAACTTTTAAAGGAAATTATATTTGAACAGGGATTAACCGGCCCAAGACCTCTTGCTTCTATGTTGAAAAAGAAGATAAGTTTTTAACAACATGGCAAAGTGACATTGATTTTCGGGCTGCACACAGCTTTTGTCATGATTTCGGGTCCGCGACAACCCTCTTCAGAAAGCTTTGCTGCAACTGTTGAAAGTAAAACCGAACTCTATAAGGCCAGGCTTTCCTGGCAAAAAAAATATTCCACATTTTATTTGATTTTTTTGAAAAAATACCTTTAGATTGATCACCCGATATTATCTCTTTTAGATTTAACATCAAATACTGTGGATTTTGAGACATTAAATTGTTCACCCACTTTGCTGATGGATTTTCTAATCGACTCTAATATTTTATTTTTTTTTTCGTTTAGTGGTTGTTGCCATTATAAACATCCTACCTCGCAGGTTTTAATCGGGCAACAATTCCACAAATAATATTCCTAATTACTATTCTTTGTTGGGCTAACAAAGGAAACAAAAAACACAAATTAATTTCCGGACTACGAAGGTAAAATTCATTAACTGTCCGAAACACTGAGCTGTGCGGCCTACTAAATAATCCGGACTAGTATTAAAGTCCGGACACTGTATTCAATATATCTCTGAAATTTTTTTGTTTTCTTTACTTAGTAGGGACATAAATACTGTTACACACATTTTATGCTGTAAAATAAAAAGCACTGAATGTTCTTGGACCACATATTTTTTAATAATTTATTGATGTAGATTGTATACAAAAAGAATGTACTTATTCGAAATGTCCGCCATTTGCCCTTACACACGCCTTAGGTCGCACTTGCCAATCGTCAATAGCTGCACGAACCTCGTCCATTGGAAAATTGGCCACAGCTCGAACCAAAGCAGTCTTAAGAGATCCAATGTTGGGGTATCTTTAGTGACAAACCTTGTCCTCTAAAACCGTCCACAAATTGTAATCCAAAGGGTTCAAATCTGAACTGCCTGAGGGCCATTCTTCAGAGGAAATGAACGCTGGCAAATTGTTTCGAAGCCAGGCCTGGGACGTTCTAGCCTTATGGGTCGGCGCAGAATCCTGCTGGAAAGTCCATGGCTGGTTTAGAAACAGGGAATTGTTAAGAGGCTTCATAATAGCTTTCAAAACGGTTTCTTGGTAAACTTTGCCCGATGTTTTGACTCCTTGTTCGCAGAAATGCAGGTCAGTGACCCCATCGTAAGAGACACCCCACCAAACCATGACAGAAGATGGGTGATGACCCTTTTCCACCCTTGGGATCAGTTCAGATGCTTCGTTAGATGACCGCGCATACACTCTATCATTTTGCTTGTTAAATGTTTCCTGAACGGTAAACATTTTTTCATCGCTGTGCAAGTTATCAGCGTGCTTCAATAAAAGACGTTTGCATTTTTCAATTCTATTTTGTTTTAAAGCTGTAGGCAATAAATGTCCGGTACGTCGTTTGAAAGCCCCAAGTCGCAAGTCTTTTTTAATGATTCGACTCATGGACTTTTGCGTGATATTCATCTCACGGGCCATGATTTTCTGTTTTCGCAGCGGGTTTCTGTGAATTCTTGACTTAACGGCTTTGATGACATGCGGTGTTCGAACAGAGCGTGGGCGGCCGGTGGCGGTCTTTAACATCTCCTGACTCCTCAAACAGTTTAATGCATCGGTAGACGAACATGCGGATAATCCCTAGTGGCCGGAGCGTTTTGAAAATATCGCTTGTTTTCATTTCACACTTGAAAGGCGCTATTACAGCGATACGGTTCTCATTTTCTGACCACTCCATGATGAAAGTTGAAACAATTTTAATATCTTGTTGCAGACTAACGCTATTGAGGTTAGCTTTCAAAACCCATATGACATTAACGGGATATGTTCAGTTCTACTATTGAAATGGCTGTGTTCAATGTTGTAACAGTATTTATGTTCCTACGAAGTACAAGTAACATCGTGCGTTTTAGTTCGACCAAAGTCAAATAACCCTTCCTCTGCTGTATCCATGTCTGCTTCAAACTTTAATCAAGGAAAATGGTTTTACTTAACAAATGATTCGGAAACAATTTCTTTCCGCTCATAATAAAAATGTTCCTCCTGCGAGGGAACACAGCCAAAACACGCAAGCTAGCCTAATATTCTTATCTGGTTAGACTTTTTGATGAAAGTAAAAATACATTGCAGTGAAATGAGACATACGTACGTATCCTTGATTGGGGCCACTAAGGTGTCATCCATTTTATTGCATTAAATAGAAATGACCCCTGCCGTTCCAAGAATTTAATTGAATTTTATATGACATATACTGTTCTTTATATACAAACTAAAAATTCAAAGTATATTTATAAATAATCATGATAAATTACAGAGAAGCACAAGACTGGACGCACAGAAAAACTCTAGCCTTTGGGTAAGCAAACCTTCGGGAATATGCGAAAATTTGAATTTCAAATTTTACATGTGCCCAGTGTGACTTTACCTGAGTCGTCTGGTTTTTATTCTCTATTTTTTGCAAAAATACCATAGTCTCTTGTTGACATCATGGCCTATTCAAGCAAATGCAAACAACTTTTCCGAATGCATGGGATTCCCAATTTGGGAGAAAGAGAACAAAAAACGCTATCTGTTATCTGGTGGATTAACATCAAAGAGCAAACGCACACACACACACACCCAAGTCAATATATTGATCATTTTAAATACAGATATATGCACGAGTATATATAGACAAGGCGATACTGATGTATACTGATTGATTGATTTTGTTCGGTTGGCGACGATGTCGTGTCACATCTTTATTGTCATCAATATGGAAAATCATCAATTTCCGCTTATAAAAACGGCTTCAATTTGTTGTTCCTTGTTCGTTTTTTGTCTCTCTGGTTATTATTTTCATGTCAAAAGTTAGCACAGCTGTACTGTGGGTGTGAAATGGCAAAAACATCGCTAAACTGAAAAAGACAAAAAAATGAAGCTAACGTCAATATAGTAGGGGGCATCAGGGAAAGTGGAAAAACAGCAAGTGTATATTCAACAGTCAGTCGGTCGGCTATTAGAGATGTAACAAACAAGACTGGTTAAATGTTATTGGCTTATACGAGGAGTGCTGCAAAAGTTTTATGTACGATTTGAATAAAACATAAAGACTTTTGAATTCTTTGTCTATGAGTTTTTGCATTCCCATAACCAGCACGCTTTTTAATGACAATACATAGAAGGGACATAAATATCCAAAAAATCTACTTATTCGAAATGTCCGCCTTTTGCCTTTACACACGCCGTAAGTCGCACTGGACAATCGTCAAAAGCTGCACGAACCTCGTCCATTGGAAAATTGGCCACAGCTCGAACCAAAGCAGTCTTAAGAGATCCAATGTTGGGGTATCTTTTGTGACAAACCTTGTCCTCTAAAACCATCCACAATTTCTAACCCAATGGGTTCAAATCTGAACTGCCTGTGGGAAAATGCTCTTCAGAGAAAATGAACGCTGGCAAATTGTTTCGAAGCCAGGCCTGGGACGTTCTAGCCTTATGGGCCGGCGCAGAATCCTGCTGGAAAGTCCATGGCAGGTTATGGAACAGGGAATTGTTAAGAGGCTTTACAACAGCTTCCAAAACGGTTTCTTGGTAAACTTTGGCCGATGTTTTGACTCCTTGTTCGCAGAAATGGAGGTCAGTGACCCCATCGTAAGAGACACCCCACCAAACCATGACTGAAGTTGTGTGGTGGCCCTTTTCCATCATTGGGATCAGTTCAGATGCTTCCTTAGATGACCACGCATACACTCTATCATTTTTTCCTAAACGGTAAAAATTGTTTCATCGGTGAACAAAATATTTCTGTACAAGTTATCAGCGTGCTTCGCCAAAAGGCGTTTGTATTTTTCAATCCTATTTTTTTAACCTGTGTCCGGTACGTCGTTTGAAAGCCCCAAGTCCCAGGTCTTTTTTAATGGTTCGACTCATGGACTTTTGCGTGATATTCATCTCACGGGCCATGATTTTCTGTTTTTGGAGCGGATTTCTGTGAATTCTTGATTTAACGGCTTTGATGACATGCGGTGTTCGAACAGAGCGCGGGCGGCCCGACCGGTGGCGGTCTTTTACATCTCCAGTCTCCTCAAACAGTTTTATGCATCGGTAGACGAGCATGCGGTTAATCCATAGTGGCCGGAGCGTTTGAAAATATAGCTTTTTTCATTTCACACTTGAAAAGCGCTAGCGATACGGTTCTCATTATCTGACCACTCCATAGAGAAAGTTGAAGCAATTTTAAAATCCCGTTACAAACTAACGCTATTGAGCTTAGCTTTCAAAACCCATATGACATTAACGGGTTATGTTCAGTTCTACCATATAAATGGGTTTGTTCAATGTTGTAGCAATATTTATGTCCCTACTAAGTATATTGGGCACATCAAGGACTTGCTACTACTTATAATGTAGCGTGATAAGAACGACAGTAAACAAGTAAGATGTAAACAACAACGGTGAATGATATTGGACTAATTCTGGATACACTCGTATCTTCAAACTTCAATTCTGCCATTAGCTCGGAAATTTCACATCGTTTCTATGGCCACAGTGACGGCGATTACCAAATTAAAAATTGTGGCCCAATGTCACCGGATAAGAACAAAACTTTATTTTAAAGAAGCTATAACAAATTTATTCTGGCATAATTTGAAGCTATATTAATCATAGAATCATATATCATTCAAGTTGCCGCCTGTCTTCGCTCGTAGACCGGTCGTTCTGATATTTAATGACTTAGTCCAATAGGTGCAGCGTTATTCCAGCAATTGACATCAAGCTGGACCAAAATTGTTGACTGTTTCTCACAATCCGGTCGAGCTTTATTTTTCAACTTGTCAAGTGTAAAATCTCTTAAAGGTAACGCGTAGTTTAGATTGTCATTAAAAAAACTGTGCATAAGCATTTACAAGTACCACGTGTCGTATAATTAATATTAATAAAAAAATATTACGCATACGTACATTTTTTTCTATCGAAACGTTCTAGTATATTCGATCAGTATTTGTAGGCTAAGCCGACTGACTTACGTACGCCATCGGCCAGGCTAATTTATGAACACACTCCACAAAATTAGTAGAGTCTACCCATACTCCGGCTGTTGCTCTCGTATAAGCTTATAAACCTCCCTTAACAACAAGAAGAAGAAAAAAACTGTCCCTACTGCTCTATTTGTAGCTGCCGTTGCCGGAATATTGTCGAATTGTTTTATGACATAAGTTTCGGCAATTTTTGTTGGCTTTCTGCCAACCCTATGGCGGTTGGCGGACGGCATGTTTGTTTTTCTCCACCTCCCTCTGACCGTCTTTCGCCCACTTGTAGTCAACATTGGGGTTGAGGAAATGTTTGTCATGTTCATGTTGTTGTTTTTTGGTCTGTGTGTAAGTCCTATTGAAGCAATTACGAGAAGGGGTGGGCGTTTGGCGTTTGCTGCATTGGTGGTGTGGGGGGAGGTGTTGGGATATGACACAAACTGTCAAAATGATTGGAATTTTGTAGCATTTTGCTCGTTAACATGCCGCAAATTATAATAACAACATGGTTTACATGATAATAAACACAGTAAGACGAAATAACTTCGGCATCGACTTCAAATAAAGAAGGCAACAGCAACACTTGCGACACCAGTGGCACCAGTTGAAGCGGCGACAGCAGCAACAACAATGTCTTTGGCAGCCGTTAAACGTTGTTGGCGCTCGACATAATAAGTAATTGTACTCGTACATCCTTATTATGCGCCACTAAGTATGTTTGGATGTACTCGTACTAGAAGTTGGATACTGGTGGAACGCTATGTCCGTGGCATGCTGGCGGCACAGTTCCACAGACCATGTGACATTCATATTTCGTTGTTTGCAGCTGATACTTTTTGAACTGCTGCAACAAGTTGGTTGGCGTGTCAGAACTAAACAGTTTGTCTGTTTTGTGGTGGTTTTATTTGTGATAGAAGTAGAGTACTTAGTGCGTTTTGAACTCAAGTTTTCTGTCTCATAAATATTTGAGTTATTGTGTTCATTACAAGTTCGCTGAATTATTTTCCATTTCTCCTTAATGTCATTCTAAATGTGGAGACTTTTTGTTAGCGCGTGTTGAGCGCTGCGTTAGTTTGTCTCTGCGTTTTCGTTAGTTTTTTTCTGTTTTCAATGATTCGCGTGACTGATGACAGCATAATGACACAAATAAATAATGTTTTGCAGTGTTTACTTATGAGCAGGTGGAAAACAGCTCCAAATGAATGGCGACAATAGCTTCTGCACACTTGAGGGGAGCCCATTCAGGTAACAGGTAACCTATTTGTTATAAGGTGCGTGGCAGTATCCTATTTCCTTTTATACGGTGACGGTAAATATTTAAATGCGTATGAGAAAAAAAATATTGTAGCTTATAAAATATCGGCGGTGTACCGGGCAACATATGTGACAGCGCATAGAGAAAGGGACCTATGGGTAAAAAAATCAATTTTCATTTTTTTCTTTTTTTGATGTGGACAACATCTAAGCATCGAATGAGGCCGACCCAAAAGAGTTCCCTCGTTTTATGAAAATGAAGTCGACGATTCTAAGCGCAAATAGATAGGGACCTAATCTTTAAAATGGTTCTCCTGAACAAAACTGGTTTTGAAACCTAGGTCCCTTTCTATTTTGCGAGTCACATATGGTGAATGACGGAGTTTACCGAGCAAGTAAATAAAATGCTAAGAATTCTTTTTCTGAATCACTTATTATATAAAAGGTTACGCACATATGTTCCTCGACACTCCACTAGGGCACAAACTAGGTACCTATTCAAGTTATTAAGCTACACTCGATATTATCAATATACCTTATGAAAGGTAACTTCATGTTCAATCCGGTTGCATTAGCCATAGAGAATTTTTAATAGAGACTTTTCTAAGTGTTAAGTATTTAATATTCGACCATCAATATCTATATGTGACAGCGCATAGAGAAAGGGACCTAAGGGTAAAAAAAATCAATTTTTACTTTTTTTTTGATGTGGACAACATCTGAGCATCAAATGAGACCGATCGCATGCCTCAGAAGTGTTCCCTCCCAGAGATATGCTCGTTTTATGAAAGTGATGGTACACCAAAGATACACGTATTTAAATCTTTAAAATGGCTCTCCTGAACAAAACTGGTTTTTACCCTTAGGTCCCTTTCTATTTTGCGCGTCACATATGACCTTCTATATCTAGAAAAATTTGTACCTGTTTATTGAGCAATTCGGATTATAGACGACAAATGGACGAAAATATGACGAAGGGCCTTTTTCAGACAAGTGTACGGGATACGATATTTCAACAAAACAAAGGATTGCTAATAGGGTGTTCGTCATCTTCAATAGTGACCGATATCTTGATGGAGGAGCCGTTGGACAGATGTCACAACGACTGTGATACTAGACCTAAGTTTTTAATAAATTAAGTAGACGACCTCTTTGGAGTAGGTAAAACCAAATACTGACAAAATTTAATAACTTCAACCAAAACATAAAAATCATAATGGAAATAGAGTGCAATAAAAGACTGCCTTACTAAGATATCCTTGTAATATTAAAGGGGCATAATATATTGATTAATTTGTATCAAAAACTAACAAGCTCAGGCAGACTGATCAATACGGCATTCAATGTATGAATCGGCATTCATTTAATTTTTAATACGGCATTCAATGTATGAATCGAGTATTCAACACAAGTGGCGAGGACTTTCACAAATAAAATATATTAAGAAAATAAGAAAACTCCTACGAGGGCAGATTTATATATTTCTGGCCTAATAAAGAAAATGCGAATATTCATCAAAAATGGTTTTATTGTTTTTCAAAGTACCCTCCAGCACGATTTATACACATTTGCATGTGCTCAAACCAATTGTCGAAGCACTTTTCCGCTCCGATTAAGCACCTCAAAAACATGGTTTTTGAACGCTTTAACAGCATTTTCTGGCGATCGTTGACCACGCTATTTTTTCTTGATGTGCGGGAATAAAAAGAAGTCATTGGGTGCCAAGTCAGGCGGATGACTTATCAATTCGACATTTTGGCCGGTCAAAAAGACGCTGGTTTGAGCCGATGTTTGAGAGCTCGCATTGTCATTGTGCACAATGATTCGTCTTCTCTTGTTCGTTTTTCGAATTTATCCGAAGACTTCAGGCCAACAATTTGTGGTGTACCACTCAGAATTGACCGTCTTACGTTGTTCAAGCGGAACAGTCGCCACATGACCAGTTTTGCCGAAGAAACAGGCGACAGGAGACCCACACGTTCGATTGCTGTTTTGTTTCGGACTCATACGCATAGATCCACGATTCGTCACCTGTGACAATCTTATAACCGTCTTTTGGAGCACCACGATCATATTTTTTCAAATTTTCTTTGCACCAATCGACGCGAGCCTTTTTTTGAGCGATTGTCAAATTGTGCGGGATGCAATATCGAATGTATGCTGGTGGAAGAATTGCCCAAAGATGCCTCTATCTCACGGTATGTCACATGACGATCTTGCATTATCAGTTCACGCACGGAATCAATGTTCTCTGGCACAACGGCCGTTTTTGGATGACCTTCACGTCTTTGAGCGAGCGTCGGCCACGATTGAATTCATTAAACCAGTTTTTCACAATGCTATAGAATGGTGCTTTATCGCCATACAAAGATTTAAGTTCAAGTCGATGCACTCTTGTCGTGATAATTCACCGCAAAAGTTGTGAAAAATGATCGCACGAAAATTTTCACGAGTTTATTCCATTTTTTTTGCTAAACTGATTTTTTCAAGTCACTGTTAACAACAGAAATGAAGGTCGTACGTCAAAACGTTCTGAGAACGCTTCTGCCAAAAAATGTCAAACTTTCCAATTGAAATGCCTGATGGCGCCAGGTAACACTTAGTGGCCAGAAAAATATATAGCAACCCTCGTACAACAAAACCGTTTCCCCAATTCAGCAATAGACAACTTAATAGAAAGCAACGTAAGCAGTACAGGTTGGGCCAATAGTTAAAATGGGTTTTAATAACTTTTTCGTTCAAATATATTTTTTTCAGATTATACGACTATAAATAACACTTGGAGAATAAATAATGGAGAGATTCACATCAGAACAAAAAACCAGAATAATAGAATTTTATTATTTAAATCAGCGATCAATTATTTTAAAGCAAACGCATGAGTGATGAAGCTCATTTTCATTTGAACGGCTTTGTTAGTAAGCAGAACTGTAGGTTCTGGGGTTCTGAAATTCGAAGAGCCTTTCATCAACGTCAATTGTACCGTATGGTGTGGGATCACATCTGCTAATTTCATTGGGCCTGAGTTCTTCGAGAACGAAGATGGAAGTGCAGTAGCCGTAAATGGACAGCGATATCGGTTTATGATAAAACAGTTTTTACGTCCTGCCCTTGAAAACGGACCTGAGATGTGGTTTTAGCAGGACGGAGCCGGACAGTGCCCGAGACACAATGGAACTTTTAAGTCAAATTTTTGGTGAGCGAATAATTTCCAGAATTATATGGCCAGCGCGATCGCCAGATTTGTCAGCACCTGAGTATTTTCTTTGGGGTTATTTAAAGGAGCGAGTTTATCTAAACAAGCCAGAGACAATCCTTCGACTCAAGGCCAACATTGACGCAGAAATTCGAACGCTACAGCCACAAATTTTGAGAAATGTTATGGAAAATGCTCTAAAATGAGCCCATCATTGCAAAGCCGAAAACGGGAGTCATTTAAGTTACATTATTTGTCATACTTAGTGTAAAAAAGTCCATTTTGTATATAACCTGGGAAAAAAATTTAAAAAAAAATTAATAAACTAAAAAGTTATTAAAGTTTTTAACCCCATGGGAATTCCACCCTGTATAATATTACCAAAGATATCTCTTAAAGAGGAACGTAATTTTAAATAAAATAAATACAAAACCACGACCTCGAGCTTGAGTATTCATTTATTTCATCATACTTTTTAAACGCAAATACCTGGTGGGATTAGACAACCCTATAAACCAGAGATTGGTAAATAGGGACGTTTGATAAAACTTGCACTACAACGTGTGACAATTGGTAAAACCCATACGGTGATACTGGGTATAATAACTTTGTGCTGATGTTTGTTACGTTTTAACGGAAAGGAGATATACCCCACCTCTAGTCATCCATTCAGAATCGTAGCCTGATTCCATTAAACCATGTCTATCGGTCCCACAGTTCACATACAGGGTGTCTCGGGTAATTGAAGTGTTATCCATTCAAACGACGTTATTTGTATATTATTCACCCTTGAAAGGGAATATATAGGTTGATCCATCTAGAGGTATTTTTTCAGAACAAAAAAAGATATAAAAATTCAAATCAGGTGTGGAATCTTTATTGGTAATTTGAAAGGACATTTTATGGCTTTTATTTTTTAAAATAATTACCTTCAAATGTTGGCAACCGTATTATCGAAATGAGCGCTCGGTGAGAAACGGGAAGATCCGCTGTATTCGACCACAATTGTGTTCAGTGATGAGGCCCATTTCTGGCTCAACGACAAAGTCAATAAACAAAATTGCCTCATTTGGGCTGAAGAGCAACAAGAAGAGGCTCAAGAGATGCGATATTACCCAGAGAAAACCACGGTTTGTTGCGGTTTATAAGCTGGTGGAATCATCGGTAAATATTTCAGTCAGCGCGACAATTCTATATATAAAGGTTTTTCAATAGGGACATAACAATTTCGTATCTTTATGTCAACGCTCCCTCAAACATTTTTAATGATCTTTCAGTGTCAAAACGTTAGTCGAAGTCAAAATTGTTATCACAGTAAAGTAAACTTACGAGCAACGTTTAAAAGTCATTACAAATGACTACCGAAATTCTGAGTCGGTGGTCGCCACTTCAAGAGCGCTTACTCCAATTGTTATCATCTTCAGCGATGAAGCTCATTTCTGGCTGAATTGTTTTGTTAATAAACAAAATATGCGCTATTGGACAGCAACAAACCCACAAGGGCTTCAAGAGACACAATTCCGCAAAATAAAACTGTGTGTTTTGGTTTTCATTCTGGCAGAACGATTGGGACGTATTTTTTCGTCGATTTAAACAAACAATTAACGTTAATGAACAGAGCTATCGTGTCATGTTAGAAAACTATTTTTGCCCAGAATTGGGTGAGCTTGATATCGCCGCTATGTGGTTTCAACAAGGCGGTGCCAATAGCCACACAGCACTCGTTACAGTCGATTTACTGAAAGGCAAATTCGGTGAACGTGCTATCTCGAAAAAAGGTCCGGTCGAATGTCCACCTTGTTCATGCGATTTAATGCCATTGGATTTCTTTTGTATGAGGCCACATCAAGTCATTGGTATATACCAAAAAGCTCATAGCCAATATCCAACGCGAAATTGCCAACGTTCCATTCGAAATGTGTGCCAGACTGCTGGAAACTTGGGTCCAAAAATTGATCGCTGTACAAGGGCTCGTGGTGGTCATATGACCGAAATCGAATTTTATTTTTAAAATGTAACATTTGCACTACACCTGGAATTAATTCGAACTCAATATCTGAAATATTCTGTCTTTTATTAATATTTAAAATTGTTATGTCCTTATTGGAAAACCCTGTACTTGTTGTTACGTTCTACAGCTTTATATCCTGTTGCTCTACAACCCTTAAATTACAACCGATCATGTTCAAATTTCGCATGATACGATCGGAGTCGCTCAAACGAATCAAAATAGACCTTAAGGGTGCATGTTTTCGTGTAGATTAATACAAAGATCCCTTGCGATCCCCGCTGCTAATTCCATATTTGACTGAAATGGAAAAAATAATTTTGTTTTTTTGGAAGCGAAACAACAGCAAACTTTATTTGTTTTTGTTAATTACCACAAAAAAAAGTTCGCATTTAAGTCAAATAGTCATAACTCTGGAAATGTAGGACCTTTCGGCTTTGTTAATGTAATTTTTAAAAGGTAGCGCTATCTTTTAAGAGAAAAAAAATCCGACCGCTGGTTCGAAACTTAGCAATTTTACCCTAGTACCCTCCGATCTGCAGTCCGAAAATGTTCAAACCGCTGCCATTTCGCCCCATGAATTTTTGGGCATGGTCTTAGATGGACATATTTTCATGAAATTAGCCTAGAAATAAGCTGGTGGAACTTGTCCAGTCTTGAATGAAACACACTTTATAAACCAAACACCAAAGTTTCTCCTGAGTTAAAGTTCTGCCACTATTGATGTCACAAATTAAATACGATTATGTTAAGGGCTACATTTAGCGCCATTGCTGCCGAAGCTGTTCCTACTTGGTCCATCTCTTGATATCTTTTTTTACTTTTGAAACTCGATTTTTTTTTACTTTTGATACTTTTTTTTACTTTTAAACAAAGTATTGAGCGTTTAGAGCGAGCAAGAAATATTCCTGGTAAAGTTGTACAATATCGGTCTGTGTTTTCCATAAAACTCCAACGGAATGTGTCCTCCCACTCTAGAAGCCACACATTAGGTAAGACTTTGCTCTAACACCGACCGGAGTGGGATATCCTACAGTTGGCCCCGCCCAACGCACAGATGTAACTCGTTTTATTTTTGCACGGACCCGAAATCATGATAAAAGTAGTGTGCAGCCACGAAAATCCATGTCACTTTGCCATTTTATTTAAAACTTGTTTTCTATTTAAATATAGAAGCAAGAGAGCCGGTTAATCCCTGTTCAATGTGTAAAAGCAACAGACCGAAATAAAACAAACGAGCTAAACAAAGCCGAAAAAAGTTGTCAATAAGACAGCTTTAAGTGACTATTTGAAGCCAGCATTCCTGACATATTTACCCAGATACGGGTCTGAATGGTGGAAAATGTGATCAAAGCTTGATCTCCCTTTCTACCTACATTTAAAATGCAACTGAATTTTTTTTTTTTTAAAGTTATTTTCCAAACGATTCACCCTATATGCGAACAACCACAATCATTAATCACTAGATATTAAGTAAACAGACACTGTTTGATGTTCCACTTGGAGAGCGGCGACCTCTGGTCCGTTTGTATTCATACGAGGGCGATCGCAAAAGTAACTGGCCTAACATAAAAAGAACCGTTTTTTTGGAATTATTATTATTTATTTTTCAACATAATCTCCTTCCAACTCAATAGACTTCATCAAACGTTTTTCAAGTTTTTTAATTCCATCCGAAAAATAAGATTTTTCAAGACCTTCAAAATATTCCTCAGTTTCAGCAATAACCTCGCTATTGGACGAAAATTGTTTGCCACCGAGAAATTTTTTTAAATTTGGAAACATGAAATAAACAGAAGGAGCTGAATCTGGACTATATGCTGGATGCGGAGCAATTTCAAATCGTAATTCGGCCAGTTTTTGTTGAGTTGAAAATGCAGTGTGTGAAGGAGCATTATCTTGATGAAAAAGAACTGTTTTTTTTCTAAATGCGGTCGTTTGATCTTGATTTCTTCACTCAACCGATCCAATAATGCACAATAATATTCACTATTTATAGTTTTTCCTTTCTCAAGATAATCAATAAATAATATACCCCTTGCGTTCCAAAATACTGTGGCCATTACTTTTCCTGCTGACTTAACAGTTTTCGCCTTCTTGGGACCACTTTTACCAGCTTCTATCCATTGTTTTGACTGTTCTTTGCATCCTGGGATGTAGTGATGGATCCATGTTTTATCAATAGTTATGAATCGGCGCAAGAACTCTATTGGATTACGCTGATAAATCGCTAAGAGCTCCTCGGAATTGGTCCAACGGACGATTTTTTGGGGCAAAGTCAACAAACGTGGCACATATCTTGCGGATAGCTTTTTCATGTGGAGTTTATCATGTAAAATACTCCAAACTTGTTTTTCGTGTATTTTAAAAATATCAGCAAGTTCTCTGAGCTTTATTCGTCTATCTTTAGTCACTTCATTAAATATTTTTCTAATGTTTTCAATAGTAGCAGCAGTTTTCGGTCTTCCAGAGCGTTGTTCATCTTCCGTACTTGAACGACCCATTTTAAATTGTTGAACCCAGGATTTCGCGGTGGAGTATGATGGTGCATTATCACCATGAACAGAATCCAATTCATCTTTGATTAATTGTGGCGTATAACCTTTCATATAAAAGTGTTTAATTACCGCACGAAACTCCTTATTTTCCATTTTTCAAAAATTATAAAACTTGTTTACTTCAATCACCTGTAACAAAGAAAATAATTATTAAATATTTCGGAAATTTTGACAGATGGCTTATAAAAGATTGCTTTTAAAAAACGAAAAGTTGCTATTAAACAAAAAATGTGCCAGGCCAGTTAGTTTTGCGGTCGCCCTCGTATTTCCTTTCAGTCATACCAAAACTCACGTTTCACCAAAAGTTAATTTATTAACACTTCAACATAAGAATTAACCATCCAGGCGACCGTACGGAATGAATAAACGAAATTTTAATTAATTTCGATGGCAAGCGGGGAAGGAAATGCGTAGACGCTTGACTGGAGCATATTATTTATAGTTTTATTGTTTCTGACAACTTGTATTCCTAATTATCTTAGATGTATGACTAAGGAATATTTCTGGCATTTCCAAGCACAACTAAAACAGAACCGCCGCTACATAAATACATACATTCGAACATACTACATAAGTATGTGTGTCTATAAGTATGTATGTGTGTGTATGCAAGTGATGGCATGAGTATATAAAATTAGGTGTGTATTAATTACAACATGTTGTCGACAAATGTTTGCTTAAAACTTTAATTCCGGCATTGCCGTAAACGGTTCCTGTACGTATTTAGGCTAATGTAATTGACATTCGAGCGGCATATTGTGTCTTTACTTTAGGGTCTTCATTCGAGGGATGTATAAAGAAGACAGTATAATAGGGTGTAACGAAACAACATGAGACCAATTGTTTTGACAGTTTTAAAAGAAACTTTAATAATAGCTCCAGCGAAATTATCTTATTTCTGTACTAATCCTAAAAAATTTTAATTTTCTAATAGGGATATAACAGTTTCGTATCTTTATGTCAACGCACCGTCAAACATTTTTAATGATCTTTATTCTAATATTATTGTAATAGCTACATTTATAAGGAATCAAATGTTACTCCATTTGGTCATTTTATTTGTGACATTATTAATAAATTTATTCAGAGGTTATCCAGACATGAAAATGAATTTATTTCAGCAATCTACAGGACGCAGATGCACTTTTGCTGGTCAAATGTCACCCATTGCTTGCTTAATAAAACGGCGCCAGTTTGATTTGCCAGTTTCCTTTCGACCTGATTCTTACATAAAGGCTCTTTCGGGTTCACTCAGGGGTTAGCATTGATTCATTCAAATATTATTAAGGACTTGGGCATGCTCTTGGTCAATTTTTTTTGATATAAGTTAATGATCCTTTCCCTCTCTATATAATTTAATTTTTACTTTGTTTCTAATATTTTTAATTTAGCTTTAAGTTTAGTTTTAAGCTAATATCCAGCATAATTTACTCCTACATTCAGCAAAGCCCCGGAATTTGAGGGGCGTTCATTCTAACGAGGGCGGTTCGGAATGTTCTTAGCCTATCAATGAAAGAGAATAGTTAGTTTTTCAAAAATATTTTTATTTTTCAATATAATCTCCTGAAACTTCAATACACTTAGTCCAACGCTTATCTAGCAATTCTATCCCTTGATTAAAATAGTTTTCCTCAAGGTCTTCAAAATAGTGGTTTACAACTGTAATTGCATCTTCATTTGAGGTAAAACGCTTGCCAGCAGGGAATTTTTTTTAGATTTGGGAACAGGTAAAAGTCACTGGGAGCTAAATCAGGAGAATAAGGTGGGTGGTCAAGCAACTCGTACTTTAATTCGTTGATTTTAGCCATTTTTAAAACACTCTTTGGCGCTGGTGCGTTGTCTTGATGAAAAATTATTTTTGTGTGTTGTAAGCCAGGACGTTTTTCTCGAATTTTTCTTGTTGATCTAAAAGGTTGCAATAGTACTCTGAATTTATTGTTTTACCCTTTTGCAGATAGTCAATCAATAAAATACCTTTGAAGTCCCAAAAAACCGTTGCCATAACCTTACCAGCCGATTGAATTGTTTTTGCCTTCTTTGGGGCACTTCCTCCAGCTTCAGTCCATTGTTTGGATTGTTCTTTTGTCTCTGGAGTATAGTGGTGGATCCATGTCTCATCAACAGTTATGAAACGACGCTTAAAATCCATTGTATTTCGCTGAAAACGATCCAAACAAGCTTGAGAAATGTTCATTCTTATGCCTTTTTTGTCGACTGTTAACAAGTGCGGCACCCATCTTGCAGAAAGCGTTTTCATCTGTAGTTCTTCATGCAAAATTAAATGGACTCGATCATTTGAGATGCCCATGATATTAGCTATTTCACGCACTTTTATTCGTCGATCATTTAATACCATATCGTGCACTTTGGCTACAATTTCTGTTGTTGTTGCTGTTTTTGGACGTCCACTACGAGGTTCAACTTCAATGCTTGTACGACCACGTTTAAATTCAGCAACCCAATTTTTTACTGTTGCATACGAAGGAGCACTTTCACCCAACACATTCACCATATCATTATGAATTTCTTGTCCCGATAAACCTTTTTTATGTAAATATTTAATGACACCAAGCATTTCTAATTTTTCCATTGTAAAAAAAATTGCGGATGCGTCTATTGTGAACACCTGTTTCTATATGAAGGAGTTGCCAGTAGATCGAAACAAAATTTAACATGTGTTCATAGCAGAGATGGAAGTTTTCAAAACACTTAACGTTTTTCTGTTTATACTGCGCTTTTTGTGCTAGGCTAAGAAGTTTCCGAACCGCCCTCGTACATTAGATTAACTTACTATTCAATATTTATTTACATACAAAGGCACGGTGTCGTTTCTAGCTCCTTATTTTCAATTTGGATAATACATTATAACCCTTAGTAATTTCTTGTTCATAAATTTAGTAAATATCTGATAATGTTTAAAAAAATTAGAATGATCTTTCAATGTAAACAAGTCAACATTTTAATCAGGGTGAACTTCACATACGAGCAATGTTTGGAAATCATTAAAAATTGCTACCGAAATTCAGGGTCGGTGGTCGCAACTTTAAGAGCGCTTACTCCAATTTTGGGCCGTAACAATCATCCCACTTGACAAGCTGTGCATACTATTGTGGATAAATTTGGAGCCAAATATTCACTTTTGGATGTTGCGGCGCCAAAGAGACTCTGTACCAGCCCAAGCTACGAGCCAATTCAGTGGATTCCACGTCGTTCTCAGGAATAGGGCATCTCTCAATCCACACTGTGGCGCATTTTGCGAAAACATCTTGGCCTTCATCCTTATAAGATCGAACTGACCCAAGAACTAAAAACACTTGATCATTTGAAACGCCGTAACTTCTCCTATTGGGCTCTGGTAAAGTTTTACGAAAATCCAGAATTTCATCGCAAAAATCATCTAAAGCGCGATGATGAGCGATGAAGCTCATTTCTGGCCGAGTGGTTGTGTCAATAAACAAAATATGCGTTATTGGGCCGCAACAAACCCACATCTGCCTCAAGAGACACAATTGCATCCTCACAAAATTACTATGTGGTTTTCATGCCGAAGGTGTGATACTTTCGTCGATGAAAACAATCCTCTTCCTACCAGCAATGGAGAGCTCAATCGTGCCACGTTAGAAAATTATTGTTGGCCGGAATTGGATGAGCTTCACGCCGCAACAAGACGGTGCCACTAGCCACACACCACGCATTCCAATCGATTTACTGAAAGTAAATTTTGTGAACGTGTTATATCTAGAAATGATCCTTGTTAACGCTATCTAACGCCATTGCATTTCCTTTTACATCACATAAAATAATTTAGTCTATGCCAACAAGCCAACAAATTTAGACGAGCACCGCAACAACATCCAACTCGAAATTACAAATGTTCCGGTCCAAATGTGTGCAAGAGTGGTGGAAAATGGGTCCAGAGATCGCTGTACGAGGGCGGTTCGGAAAGTTCTTAGCCTTTCAATGGAAGAGAATAGTTAGTTTTTCAAAAATATTTTTATTTTTCAAAATAATCTCCCGAAACTTCAATACACTTAGTCCAACGCTTATCTAGCAATTCTATCCCTTGATTAAAATAGTTTTCCTCAAGGTCTTCAAAATAGTGGTTTACAACTGTAATTGCATCTTCATTTGAGGTAAAACGCTTGCCAGCAAGGATTTTTTTTAGATTTGGGTACAGGTAAAATCACTAGGAGCTAAATCAGGAGAATAAGGTGGGTGGACAAGCAACTCGTACTTTAATTCGTTGATTTTAGCCATTGTTAAAACACTCTTGTGCGCTGGTGCGTTGTCTTGATGAAAAATTATTATTTTGTGTTGTAAGCCAGGACGTTTTTCTCGAATTTGTACATTTAACTGATCTAAAGGTTGTAATAGTACTCTGAATTTATTGTTTTACCCTTTTGCAGATAGTCAATCAATAAAATACCTTTGAAGTCCCAAAAAACCGTTGCCATAACCTTACCAGCCGATTGAATTGTTTTTGCCTTCTTTGGGGCACTTCCTTCAGCTTCAGTCCATTGTTTGGATTGTTCTTTTGTCTCTGGAGTATAGTGGTGGATCCATGTCTCATCAACAGTTATGAAACGACGCTTAAAATCCATTCTATTTCGCTGAAAACGATCCAAACATGCTTGAGAAATGTTCATTCTTATGCGTTTTTGGTCGACTGTTAACAAGTGCGGCACCCATCTTGCAGAAAGCTTTTTCATCTGTAGTTCTTAATGCAAAATTAAATGGACTCGATCATTTGAGATGCCCATGATATTAGCTATTTCACGCACTTTTATTCGTCGATCATTTAATACCATATATGCACTTTGGCTACAATTTCTGTTGTTGTTGCTGTTTTTGGACGTCCACTACGTGGTTCATCTTCAATGCTTGTACGACCACGTTTAAATTCAGCAACCCAATTTTTTACTGTTGCATATGAAGGAGCACTTTCACCTAACACATTCACCATATCATTATGAATTTCTTGTCCCGATAAACCTTTTTTATGTAAATATTTAATGACACCACGCATTTCTAATTTTCGCGGATGTGTCTTTTGTGAACACCTGTTTCTATACGAAGGAGTTGCCAGATCGAAACAAAATTTAACATGTGTTCATAGCAGAGATGGAAGTTTCCAAAACACTTAACTGTTTTCTGTTTCCGAACCGCCCTCGTACATGGGCTCGTGGTGGTCATATGACCGAAATCGAATTACTTTCTTAAAATGTAAAGTTTGAACTCTATATCTTTATGTCTTTAATATTCTGTGTTTTATTAATATATGTTATGTCCTTACTGTTAACCCGTTACATACAATCAGTTTACCATCAGTTGGTCCAGCTAACAAATGCTTGTGGTAATCACAACCGAATTCAAAGAGTTCTTAATCTATAGAATAATAATCTATAGAAATAATTAATACAAGAACAAATTCAGTTGCAATAATCATCCTTATTAGTTAGGTTTACCGATACATTGTCTCTTCAGTCGATACTGTCAGTTCCCACCACTGAAAATTGCCGTGTACCGAATAAACATTCGGTTGTACCGATAAAATACATGGATAGTACGTGCAACCATCAACATTCGATTGACAAAGAATTCGGTTATGACCACAAATCTGTTCTCTACGTGTAGTATTGACAATATACATCATACTCGTATTAAAAACACTGACGGTGAAATAAAGCAATATAAACTCCCATGGGTTCTAAGTGGATCGATATAATCTCTCTAACTCCACCCAGGAGTTTAAAAAAAATCGTTTTTCGTTACGCCCTATATTACAATTTAATCTTACACTTTAAATGCTCGATAGCAAAGTCACTTCTAGTTAGTATCAATTTGCTATACTTAAGGGTATATGCATACTAATTTATTCGTAGTATGCTAAGTGGCACTTTTCCTTCTCAGCAAGGGGCCTGCTTTATTTACAACACGACAACAACTCACAGGGCAAGGGGTGACCTTTCAGTCAGTCTAAGTGTTTCACAGAAATCACTTGCACTTTCGAGAAAATTAATTAATGCTACAGATAAACCCGACCAATTAAAACAACACAAATACTCATTACAATTTGCAAAAGATTAATGAAAAGTTGACATAACAGCAAAGTCCATGTACAGCCCAGGCCAGCCGCCCAGCCCCCCTAGGCCCGAAAAGTATGTGTACTCGATTGCTACAAAGCAAGAGAAATGGCAATTGTTGCGGCTCCTTTGATGTGCTACACAAGCCATGCAGTCATTATAAAATGTATTCGACAACAATGTCGCATTTCATGGCAACCCCTACAGTTGCAGGTTTTGTAAAATTCGAAATGCATTAAAGTGTGTCATCATCATCGTCATCATCGTCGAGTCCGTACTGGAACAACACAAGGAATATTCCACATGTACGCTTCGAAATACAGGTCTTTAAATATTTGTAAGTATAGGACATATGCCTGCATGCCAAAACTGCTTCATGTTTAATTTATTAATTGATTCCATTCCATTAATAAAAACATAAATGATGGCCATTAAAAGCAGGTGTTGCAGTACAAACAATTAACCAGGACTCACTCGCTTTACATTTGGGTCAATTGAATGCGGCAGACATCCAAAAACCGGACATGACTTTGAGTTAGATCGACTGGATAGTGCGAAATTCAATTACTCCGTGCCAGATAAAAAGCAAGCAATGAATATGCACCTGGGGAGAAAATTTAAAAGTGCTCAATTTAAAGCACAAATTATTCAAATTGAATCGTGATTTTGCTAAAATAGTACCGTAGGACAGTATATATTTTTTAATTGAAAGAAGAGCAACCGGCTAGTTGAATCAGCGAGCAAGCCGACCTGACTTTGATGGTAAGAGATTAAACTCTAGGCCATGTTAAGCTTCCCCAAATTGGTATATATACCCTCTTACCCAGTAGGACAAGGGCACATACGCTCAATGAGACTAAGAACTATAACGTGAACAGCTGACTGATTTGAGAAAAGGTTTCCCGATTAAGTATCGAGAAAATTGCGTATTTACAATCGAATGTAGTGCACAACAGGTAAAAACGTCGTAACGTTAAACCAGGCCAAACTTTATACGAGGGTTGCTATTTATATTTCGGTCCGGCAATAAAAACACAATAATTTATCATTGGAAATGGTTTTAGTGTTTTTCAAAGTATTCTCCTTTTAAATCAATACGTTTTGGCATGCGCACAAATCCATTTTCTAAGCACTTTTTCCATTACGATTGAGACACCTCCAAAATATGATTTTTGAACGCTTCGACAGCTGCTTCGGGCGATGAAAACGTTGACCACTCATTTTTTTCTTGATACTAGGGAATAAGAAAGCCATTGGGTGCCAAATCAGGCTGTACCATCGATTCGACATCATGACTGGCCAAATACCACATCGTTTCAGCTGATGTGTGAGAGCTCGCATTGTCGTGATGCAAAATGATCTGTCTTCTCTTATTGTCTTTCCTCATTTCTTAGAACACTGTTGGCAAACAAGTGGTTGGATATCACTCAGAATTGACCTCCTACGTTCCACTAAAGGCACTGTGGCAGCCTAGCCGGTTATACCGAAAATTTGCCTTGATGTACTTCTTCTACGAACAACTTTTGTTAGACTTGGCTCGTCTTGAAAGAGCCATACGGTCGGTTGCTGCTTTTGTTTCGGGTTCATTTGCACAGATCCATGATTCGTCACCTGTGACAATGTTATACACTACCTTGGAGCTACCGCAGTTATACTTTTAAACATCTCCTTGCACCAATCCATACGAACCTTTTTTGAGTATTCGTCAAATTATGCGGGATCCAACGAGAACAGTTTTCTTTCACGTGTAATAACTTATTGGTGCTTATCATTCTAATGCCCAAGAATGCCTCAATCTCATTATCATTTCCCGCACAGCATCGATGGTTTCTGGCGAAGTGACCGCTCTTGGAAGTCATTCACGAAATTCATCCTGGAGCGAACGGCGTCCGAGACTGAACTCTTGGTAACTCTTGGTAAATCGCTAAAAGTCGAAGCCAGTTGATTTAAACACTCTTGTCTCGATAACCCACGCCAAATTCATAAAAAATTATCGCACGAAAATGTTCACAGGATAATTCCATTTTTTGACTGAAATGAATTTTTCAACACACTGTAAACAAAACCATTCGCCCTCAAGTGACAAAACGTTCTGAGTGAAGTTATGCTAAAAAACATCAAAGTTTCCAATGAAAGTTCCAGTTTGCATTTGGTAGCAATAGTATTGTCAGGACGCGGAATATAAATAGTAACCCTCGTATCGTCGGTGTTCCCAGGAGAAGGGAACACCGACACTTTACAGGAAAACCAAAAAAACTGTTGCATTTATTTATTTTGCGGTATTTTCGAAAATGAGTTATTGAAGTCGATTCGTACGAGTATATATAAGGCGATCCATCTAGAGGTATTTTTTCAGAACAAAAAAAAATCCAAATCAAGTGTGGAATCATTATTGGTAATTTGAAAGGACATTTTATGGCATTTATTTTTTGAAAAAAATTACCTTCAAATGTTGGCAACCGTATTATGAAAATGAACGTTCGGTGAGAAACGCGAAGATCCGCTGTTTTTATTATATATTTTACTTTGTCATTTCGTTTGTTACATTTCGAAATACTTATTTGCTACTCTACAATGTTCATATACTAAGTAGGGATATAAATACTGTTACAACATTGAACACACCCATTGCAATAGTAGAACTAAACATACCCCGTTAATGTCGTATGTGACAGCGCATAGAGAAAGGGACCTAAGGGTAAACAAATCAATTTTCATTTTTTTCTTCTTTTTTTGAGCATCGAACGAGACCGATCCCAAGCCCCAAAAGTGTTCCCCTCCCAGAGATATGCGCGTTTTAAGAAAGAATCGCCGACTTCATGATTCTAAGCGAAAATAGAAAGGGACCTAATCTTTAAAATGGCTCTCCGGAACAAAACTTTTCATCAACTTTTCACTTTTTTTTGATGTGGACAACATCTGAGCATCGAAGGAGACCGATCCCAAGCCCCAAAAGTGTTCCCCTCCCAGAGATATGTGCGTTTTAAGAAAGAATCGTCGACTTCACGATTCTAAGCGCAAATAGAAAGGGACCTAATCTTTAAAATGGCTCTCCTGAACAAAACTGGTTTTCAACCTTAGCTCCCTTTCTATTTTGCGCGTCACATATGGGTAATCGGAAAAAGTGGAAGTTTCTGAAGAATCTGCATATGACTTATTTTACCATTGCGTGGTATACAGATCCTGGGGCCCCATTAAACGTCCTGTAATGTTTGGGGTCATATGGGTATTCAGAAACATTAACTCTACATATAAAGCCGGATAAATACTTATAGTTTAGATTTGGATCATTTTTGAACTCATACACGCCAATAGGAACAAAAAAGGGTCACACCTGTGGACATATGGCTATTAAAAAAAACATTTCTTTACGCATAGAGAAAGTTTATTATTCTACAATTCGACTATTTTTGACCCCTTGGTTTATAGGTCCAACGTTCCCTGGGCTTCGATAATGACGTCCTTTCGGCCATCGACATTCAGTTACTCAAATACAGTGGAATTTACAAACTTATCTAGTAAGTATGCATGAACTTACCCAACATTTAAGGCCCGAGTGTAAGGGGTCCTAAGGGCCTCTTTGCATCACCTTCAACAATGCGCATATGGGTCATCCAAAACAATGAAAGTTCTTTCTCAAATATGAATAGGACAGTGATTCATAGGGCCTCTAGAATGTAGTTATGTCAATGGTGGACCCACTATTAACAACCATATCTCCAAATACTACTACAGCGCAATGCATGATGAAGAGTAAAAAAGCTACGGCCCGGCCGAACTTACGAATTGTCCACTTGGCTTACGAATTGTCTACTTGTCTTTTTATCAATCAATCAATATTTTTCTTCAGTCAAACAATTGTTTATTCCACATTTAACACGTTCATGTGTGCCAGTGAGAATAAAAGTGGTCTAACTGACATTTATTTCGAGTTATATGTGGATTTGTTATGCAATTCATAAAAACCTATTTTTGCCCTACAAAAATGAATCCTTTTAGTTTGTACCCTCCATAATATGTGACTTACACTATTAGCGCACGCACTGGGGACATAAGTTGTTTACATTACACATGCATACAAACTTATATGGCGTTTAAGTACTTATAATTATATGACCGCCACAAGGTGAGGCAAGTACAAGGTTACTCACAGCGGTCACGGAAGGAGAATCCAAAATCGTGTTTTTTTTCTTTCAGTGTTCTTACTCGTACGAGTATATGCGCAATTATACCTGTTGTATACCATAAATGGTTAAGAGTCCTTATTTATTGATGATTATTAGTAATATGGGAATACACATGAGCGTGCTGCACAAAAACTTTATCGTTGGATGGTATCCAAAACAAAACCAATAGTGGAACTAATTCTCACAACCATCGAGGTATTCTAATGTTTTTGTTAGCAGAACATACCGTACTGTGTATAAAGTACGATAAAAATAATTATATTTTTACAATGGAACACAATTATAATTATAACTGCCTCATACTCCTGAACAATGCCAGTAAAGTGTAATTCGTTTAGAATTCTTATACAAACCATCGCAGTATAACGTGGATATTCACTGGGTTCGTTGGTTTGAAATAGAGGGGCCCAACATGGAAAAGTCCCTAGCCTAAGGCAGTACCGTAAGATTGTTGTATGCGCTGGCTCGGTGCACGCAGAGAAAAAACATGGTTACTACATGGTCACGGCAATAATAATATGTTCTCCGCAATAAAAGTATGTTCGTCGCAACCATAGCATTGTTAACTGAATTTAGTTTTGACAATAGTATAATTGCTGCAACATTAATATTGTAGAAATGTAACAATAGTATTATTGCCAAATTTAAAAATGAAAATATGGTTATAGCAACAATATAAATATGGTTGGTACGACAAAAGTATAGTGTTTTACGTTAACAATAATATGATTACGGCAATCATAATGTATGATTGTTATTTTTCTTCATTTAAATGTGCTTTTGAGAACAATGTTATTGGTACGGATCTAATGCAATAATAGCACTTTTTTATCGAAATTAAAATTTTTTAAACAAGCTGCTTTGGCTTTGTTTAACTGAAATATTTTTAATAAAAACGATTACGTTTATTTAAACTTATTTTTTCTACTGTGAAATAAATCACTCCTATTATTTTGAATTTAATGTTTTTTTTTGAAAAATTTTCTAATTCAAATCTATTGTCGACAACTTAAACAAATTCTATTAAATAATATTGGTGTGATCATACTATGGGTGTAGGGATTATAACATGGTTGCGTGTGAATCATAGTATGGTTGTGAGGATCATACTATGGTTGCATATGAAACATACTATGGTTGTGAGGATCATACTATGGTTGTGGGGATCATAGTATGGTTATGTGTAAATCATACTATTGTTGTGAGGATCATAGTATGATTGTATTTGAATCATACTATTGTTGTGAGTATTATAATATTGTTGTACCACAACCATATACCCAACAATAGTATTATCCTCTTCGAATATTGTCACCACAACCAAACTTTTTTTCTGCGTGTGGTTTGTCAATTTTCGATCGTTAGGAACGTTCTGTGCGGTCTATGAAACTTTTGTTCCCCCTCCAGCACCTCTTCCTAATGTGGGTAGGTATATCACACTGGAGGAAAGATGTTATCGTCTCGTTCTCGCTAGGCATTGGCAGAGACAAATCTTGTCCCTCCTTGGGCCGATACGAGGGTTGCTATATATATTTCTGGCCTAGGTAACACTAAGTGTTCCCTGGCGTCATCTGACATTTCCATTAGAAAGTCTGACATTTTTTAGCATAAACATACTTGAACGTTTTGACGTACGACCATCATTTGTGTTGTTTACAGTGACTTGAAAAAATCAATTTGGCAAAAAAATGGAATTAAGTCGTTAACATTTTCGTGCGATCATTTTTCACAACTCTCGAGGTGGATTATCACGACAAGAGTGCATCGATGAACTTAAATCTTTGTATGGCGATGAAGCGCTATCCTGTAGTACTGTTTAATGAATTCAATCGTGGGTCGCTCAAAGACGAAGATCGTGAAGGTCGTCCAAAAACGGACGTTGTGCCAGAGAACATTGATGCCGTGCGTGAACTGATAATGCAAGATCGTCATATGACAAAGCGTTAGATAGAGGTAACCTTGGGCATTTCTTCCACCAGCATACATTCGACATTGCATAAACACCTGGCCGTAAAAAATGTTTGTTCCCGTTGGTTCCCGCACAACTTGACAATCGCTCAAAAAGAGGTTCGTGTCGAAAGAAATTTTGAAAAAATATGATCGCCTTGCTTCAAAAGACGTTTACAAGATCGTCACAGGTGACAAATCATGGATCTATGCGTATGAGCTCTAAACAAAACAGCTATCGACCGTGTGGCTCTTCGAAGACGAACCAAATCCAACGAAAGTTGTTCGTGGAAGAAGCCCTTCGAAGCAAATGATCGCCTGTTTCTTCAGCAAATCTGGTCATGTGGCGACTGTTCGGCTTGAGAAACGTAGGACGGTCAATTCTGAGTGGTACACCACAATTTGTTTGCCAGACATCTTTAGAGAAATTCGAAAAACGAACAAGAGAAGACAAACCATTGTGCACCATGACTATGCGAGCTCTCACACATGGGTTTAAACCAGCGCCTTTTTGACCGGCCAAAACGCCGAATTGATGGGTCATCTGCCGTATCGTACAGTCCTGACTTGGGCTGTACTTCTTTTTATTCCCGCACATCAGGAAAAAAAATGTGTGGTCAATGATTTTCGTCGCCAGAAGATGCTGTTGAAGTGTTCAAAAACCATATTTTGGAGGTGTCTCAATCGGAGTGGAAAAAGTGCTTTGTTGATTGGTTTGAGCGCATGCAAAAGTGTATAAATCTACTGGAATATACTTTGAAAAACAATGAAACTATTTTTAATGATATATATTCGCATTATCATTATTAGGCCAAGAATGTATATAGCAGCCCTCGTACTTTGAAAAACAATAAAACCATTTTTAATGATAAATATACGCATATTCATTATTAGGCGAGAAATATATATAGCAGCCCTCGTAGTATAACGTGTGTATTCAATGGGTTCGTGGGTTTGACATAGACGGGGTCAACAGGAAGGCAGCACCGTAGAAGTACCAGGAAGACGTACCGGTGGTTTGTCAATTTTCGATCGTTTGGAACGTTCTGTGCGGTCTATGAAACTTTTGTTCCCAACACATCCTCCTAATGCGGGCTAGGTATGCCACACCGGCCGAAAGATGTTATCGGCTCGTTCTCGCAAAAGCTAGGCATTGGCAGAGACAAATCTTTTTCCTCCTTGGGCCGATATCGCCCATTTAAAATCCCAAACTGACTATGACTTTAAGCAATCGAAATTTCAAGTTCCTGGCTTAATTTGCCGCTATCAGGCTTTTAACAGATACACGGGCGAAGGGATGCGATTAGAATTTTGTGACGATTAATTGTATGTACACTTTAAGGGGTCTCCGACCAATATTTCGAGGAGTTACAAACGAAATAACGAATTTAGTTTAAACTCCATTCTTTAGTAGAGGTTTTAAAAAAGTTTGTAAATGAAGCACCCTTTTAGCTGGCACTCATTTTAATTGAGTCAAGTCAATTAGTCAAGTCCTTTATATTTGGACCACGTTTAAACATTTTATGAAACGTTGCCTCTGGGCCTTTGTTTGTTGTCATTAGAATTAGTATAATTACTATTGTTGTTGTTGCTGTATGTTTCAAATCAAATATTTCATAATAAAGGTTTACAACTTAATTTGACGAGCATTGTGTATATGTATGTGTCTGTGTGCTTTATCCTTATACGTATGCATACGTATGTATAAGTATGTACACATACTTGTATATGAACAGGTTATATACAAACACTTGAAGCACAATACAAATACACAGGTTTTCTAAGTTCAGTTGTAATAATGACGAGGCACCTTTTGACGTCGCAGTGGTGGAGGTGGAGGTGGAGATTTATCTATCAATAGTGAAGTGCTAAACAAATATTTAATAACGACAGCCACAAATAAATCAAAGTCTGATAGAAATACGTGTGTACCTGTCAGTTGATACTCGCAAACTAGATTGCGTACGAATACTCGTATGTGTACTTCAGTTCCATGTTAACCTATAAACTTAATTCATGGTAGTACACGGTAGCGATGACGCAATTCCAAAATTTATCTATCAACTTCAAGAACCGACTTATTTAACAACAAGTGGAGCTGTCGTCATTAGTTTATTTAATATTTGTCTTTATATTAATTAAATAAAATTAAGTTTTAATTAAATTAATTTAATTTTAATTAAATGATCTTTATTATTTCTTGCAAGAACAGTCTCATTACTTTTTAAGTTAAGGTTAGGTTGAAAGTGCAACTTGCCAGGAAGAAATCGGGGAGTTTACTCGGAGGCCTAAAAGGCCCATTGTGGAACCCTGATGAGAGGAAGAGATCAAGAGAGTAAAGCGAAGAGTGAAAAGTTATAGGAAGGAGAAAGGGAAGTTATCTAGTTTTGTTTTTCTAATCGTTATGGCTTCTCAACTGGTTGGAATAGTTCGGAATCAGCCCAACCGTTCGACAAATTTTAAGATTGTTTTTCCTAAGAGGTTCATCCGCTATTTTTGCTAGGTCATCAAAGTATCGATTGCCTAGCTAGTTACGAGAGCATATCAATAATTCCGTGACTTTTCCAATTTCGCCCGTTGTTCTATGAAATGCAACACTGCTCCATCAAGTCATTTAGTTTGTGTTTAAGAACTGTTAATAAATACAACCTCGTGGATTTTTTTCAAAATGGAAAAAAGTGAATTTCAAGTGCGCATCAAACATAGTTTTTTGGGCGAAAAACTTGTCAATCAAAACAAGGTAAAGCTAGATTAAAACTATGGGGACTCTGTACCTTCCACTTCAATGGCAAAAAAGTAGTTTACTGGCTTTCGTTGTGTTCGCAAGTACAAATGACGCTGAACGTTCTTGACGGCCAATTAAGCCAATACACCTGCAAATGCCGAAAAGTCCATGATATGGTGTTGGCCGATCGAAGAGTAAAAGTGCGTGAGATTGTTGATGCCATATACAGTTTTTATGGCAGTGTGGCTTCAATTTCACATGATCAGTTGGGCTTAAGGGAGGTGTCTGCAAACCGATTGACGCGTTTGCTCTAGATTGGCCATAAACGTAATCGTGTGACAACTTCAAATGACTGTTTGGAGTCGTTCCACCGCGGCGTTTTGAAACTGTGGAAGAAACATTACAACAGTCCGGAGACCAAACAGCAGTCAAAACAATGGGTTTCTCCGGGTGAGCCGTCTACGAAGAAGGCCAACAATTTTTGGGGATGTACGGGGGATAGTCCACATCGATTAGCTTCAAAAGAGAGAATCAATAAAAGGCGAGTATTCTGCCAACTTATTGGACCGATTTAACTAGGATTTTGAAAAATACGACCAAATATGGCAAAAAAAGTTATTTTTCAACGACCGGCTACGAAGAAGGCCAAGGTGACTTTGTCGGCCAATAAGGTGATGGCAACAGTTTCTTAGGATGCACGGGGGATTATCCACATCGATTAGCTTCAAAAGGGAGAAACAATAAACGGCGAGTATTCTGCCAACTTATTGGACCAATTTAACTAGGATTTTGAAAAATACGACCCAATATGCAAAAAAAGTTATTTTTCAACGAGATTAAGCACGGCTGCACACGTGAGCAGTCTCAATGGCAAAATTGCATGAATTGGCTTACGAATTGGTACCTCGTCGGCCATATTCTCCGGATTTAGCTCCCAGGTACTAATTCCTATTTTCAAACATAGAGAAATGGCTCGGTGGAAAGAGATTCAGCTCCAACAATGAAATTATTGTTCAAACAAATGCTTATTTTATGGACCTCGAAAAATCCTTGTTTTTGAGTGCGCAAAGGTATAATAACCGGGTTTTTAACCGTAAATCCGGATTTTGGAGGTGTCCGGCATATTTCGCTATTGGATTCTTCTTTATATCGACAAGACCTACAAGAAAAATAATATCACTCCCCAGGTTTTTCAATTTTGTACCACCGTGTTATGTTTGCAAAAAAACCATATTTTATTCGAAAAGTCACTGAATTATTGATATTCCCTCTAATGTCTCAATTCTTTAAAATCCACGCGTGTGCATAACAAAAACTAATTGGATTGCCTTTTGTTTTTATTTATTCGGTCTTTTGTCATTATTATGACTTGAACAGTTTTTTTTCTGGTTCGTTGCCAAAGACTGCTGAAGGAAAGCCTTGGAAGGTTAAGAAACAGCTATACAGTCTGCCTAGCAACCGTAGCAAATATATTTCATTAATTTTTTTTACGTTGGTTCTGAAAAAGAAACAACAAATCGGTCTCGAACCAGAATAAAAACTGTTCAAGTCTAAATGGATTACTCTTCTTTTGCGTGTTGGCAAACTTCTAAAGGGTGGTCTAACCATAATGCACGATGTTAATTGTGAGTGACACCTTAAACCAATTTTCTTACCCAACTTGATTTCACGTGTTCTTGTTTCAATGTTTGACAAATTCAACTATGGAAAGGTACATAATTGCGCAGCGCGTTAAGATTGTTGATGATTTTTTCTAAAAACGGCTTTTAAATCAAAATGCTTTACTCCACTAGGTTCGTTAGCAAGCCGAATTACCGCATTTGGGCAAATGGGAATCTCCGAATGATTGTTAAAAAGCCGTTGCATTCACAAAGAGTAACTGTTTGGCGCGGTTGATGGACTGTCGGCGTCATTAGCCGTACTTCTTAGAAAATGAGTTCGGCCAATTAGTTACCATGAATGGTGTTCGATATCGCGAAATTATAATGGACTTCTTGTGGCCAAAAATCTGGGATACAGTCCAGGGCGATATGTGGTTTCAACAGGATGTTGTCACTTGCCACACATATAACGAAACAATGGTTTTTTGCGCGAGAAACTCAATGTTAATCTCACGTCATGACGATGTTAATTGGCCGCCACGATCATGTGATTTGACACCTTTGGTCTTCATTCTTTGGGGATATTTAAAAGAAAAAGTGTACGTCAATAAGTGAAGAGCAATGAAAGAGCTAAAGAAGGAGATAACTCGGCACATAAATGACACTCAGCCTCAATATGTCTCAAAGTCATGACCATCGGATAAAGGTAAGCCAACGTAGCCGTTGCGAGCACTTCGCCGATGTTTTCTTTCACATAAAATTGTCATGGATTCTTCTATTACAACAAAAACAATTAGGATAATTCTCTGAAAAGTTTTTGCTTTATTTACAATTAACATCATGCATTTAAGTCGGACCACCCTTTTCTAATTCCTTGACCGTTTATTATTTCCTTAAGCAGTAATCCTTATACGACAGGGGTTTGATCTACACCAGAACTATGAATAATAACGCTGAATATTAAGGCACAATGCCTCAACTACCATCACTCAAATTCATGTTCCAAAAAAGTTCTTGTCGTAACACCTGATGATGACAGCTTTCGGAATATTAAAAGGGTTAAACGTGCTAGGCACCTGTACTCCAACGCTTAATAATTGCGTGGTCATTGACTTGATTGATTTTTTTACATTTACGATTGACAAGAGAGAAAAAAACACTCGAAGTCGTTTTAGTCGTGTTTGCTGCGATAATTAAAAGATTTCTATCGCGCAGCAAAAAACAACATTCACTGTTTGTTTCTCATTATAATAATGCTGTCCTCCACAGAAATTGGCTAAAATATACTTTATATTTGTTCGCATTGCCGCAGTATGCGGCACATACTGCTCATTGGTTATCCGCAGCGGCAGCGGCAACAGCAGTTGAGTTCAAGTGACGTGTTGCAGACGCCAAAGCAAACATTTGCATTTGTTAGACACTCGTGTGCAGACTGGCATTGCCAGCCAGTTCGAGTTAAATTTGAAGGAGAGCAGCAGAAAAAATCCACGTCTGTACTTTGGACAAATAATTAGTGTGGAAATATTCAGAGAATTTTTTTGTTTGTTGCCTAAATCAATATTGACACTGCCGCACCACCAGCTGTGACAACAATTCTCGGTTTGCTTGGCGTTCAAAAAAAATGAAAATGCAGATACACAAACTCACATACATTTTTGTGCTGCCATTGTCCTGAAGGAAAGATTTGACTTAAAATTTCATTTGCATAGTGTGTGTTTGCGTAGTATCTTGAGTTTTTTAGTACGCAGGTTTATTTAAAAAAATAATTTATTGTAACAATTAGAATGCTGCCAACCAGTGGGTGTAAAATCTGTGCTAAGCTTGGTCGTGTCTTAAATGCTGCACTTTATCATAAAGTACAGGCATTTTGAAATTTCTTTATAAAATGTCAATATCGTATAAACTCACTATGCTGGAACAAGAGCAACGCGCCAAGAAAATAATAAAGGCACGGCAATATGTTTTTTTGACAAATCAGTTTCATGACTTTTAAAGTCATTTAGGTAGTGTCCTTTAATAAACCAAAAAGGCTTAAACAAAAGGTTTACCATTCGTTTTGAATATTTTTTTTGTTACTGACTATGACTTGCAAAATAAGGCAGCTCTGAATGTACCATTCCACTTAGTCTTGCTATTAGCGAAATATCAGGGTTTCGCGAAATTTATTATACTTTACACATCTGGAGTCGCAGAAAATTTAATTGAAAACAGATTGTTGGACCTTTGGATGTTTTTTTAACTTAACCTTAGAGAATATTATGTAAAAATAATGCCTCATTTAAATTTGTGAAAATAATTGCATTGTTTTTTAATAAAGGGTGGTTAAATTTTAAGCGCCGATGTTGAATGTGAACCACACCTAAATATTAAATTTTTTATCTGCGTTTTATTTGATATTTCTCAATTTCAGACATACTCAATTTGAACCACGGGAAGATACACAAGCGAGCACCGCGGTAAAGTTATTCAGGCTTATTATAAAGTGTATGATCAATTATCGAGAAAATCATCTTCAGTGATGAGGCACATTTTCACCTCAGTGGATTCGTCAATAAGCAGAATTGCCGCATTTCGGCGAATGATAATCCAAGAGTGATTGTGTTTGGTGCAATTTATGGGCTGGCGCATTAATTGGGCCGTATTTTTTTGCAAAATGAGGCAGTTACTGTGAATTGTGGCCCGACTTGGAAGATATGGATGTGGACAATATGTGGTTTCAACAGGACGTAGCCACTTGCCACACAGCAAATGAAACAATGGCTCTTTGGTGTCGGTAATACTGTTGCTCGTTTTATATCGAGCTTTCTTAGAGATCGCACTATACGAGTTGTTGTAGATGGGTTCTCATCCAATAAACATAGGCTGACCGCAGGTGTGCCACAAGGCTCTGTCCTTTCTCCCTCATTATTTCTCATGTCCATTGATGATCTTTTGGGTCAGACCGTGAATCCAATTTAATCTGACAGCAACCTCTGGCATTCGTATTCATTCGACCGTAGGCCAAGATATGGAGGATAATAGGCGAATTATGGATGAGACACTTGGCCGGGATTTACAGGCCATTTCCGAAAGGGGTCGAGTGAATAGAGTAGATTTTAATGCGCGTAAGACACAGTGCTGCTTGTTGTCTCACAAGCGATTCATTGACCCGTCAGTGTCGTCATTATCTATCAATTGTACGGATATCGAACAATCGGATGCTCTTGATGTTCTGGGCATGAAAATACAATGTGACGCTACAATGGGCGAGGCATGTATTCGAAGTGTCGAAATAAGCACTCAAGTGTATGGGCTTTCTAAAGCGGTGCAAGAAATGTTTTACTCCTTCTGATCTCTTCGATATCTATATAACCTACATCCGGCCAAAGATGGAATACAACTCCCATATATGGGCAGGTGCTCCAAAATCATCCTTGGAGCTTCTGGACCGTGTTCAAAGGAGAGCGATGGTGCTGATAGGTGACAGTAGAGTATCCAACTCTATTGTCTTCCTGGAGCATCGTCGGAATGTGGGTTGTGTGTCGCTATTCTATCGTTACTTTCATGGTGTGTGTTCTTCAGACATTCGTCGTCTTATTCCCGACGTGAGGAGGTTCGGCAGGGATACACGACTTTCCAGGAATTCACACCCATTTCTTACCGATTGGCCGGTAGACCGCACTATACACTACAGACTAAATTCGTTTTTCGCCCGTAGTGTCCGTATGTGGAATCGACTTCCGGCGAATGTATTTCCCCCCAATTATGACATTCAGAAATTCAAGTCAAATGTCTACAAACATTGTTCCATCTTTCCCCCTTGAACTCCCTTACTTTCCTTTAACCAACGCAATGCATCGCATCTAAAGGGGAAGAACTCTGAGTGTTGATCCTCAAAATAAAAAACATATGCCTCAGCGTCATCGAAAATTTTGACCATCGGATGGAGGTGTGCCGCCGAGGTCGTGGCGGCCATTTGTCCGATATTTTGTTCCATCCATAATTGAACCATTCCAATATGAGGGCTTCTATAAAGATTTCTGGCCTAATAATGAAAATTATTTCTGGCCTAATAATG
The DNA here is from genome assembly GCA_963513945.1 of Hydrotaea diabolus. Classification (NCBI taxonomy): domain Eukaryota; kingdom Metazoa; phylum Arthropoda; class Insecta; order Diptera; family Muscidae; genus Hydrotaea; species Hydrotaea diabolus. Next base: position 194,520,937 of record OY740716.1, on the reverse strand, counting down.
AAAATGCGAATATTTATCACCAAAAATGGTTTTATTGTTTTTCAAAGTATTCTCCAGCATGATTTATACACTTTTGCATGCGCTCAAACCAATTGTCGCAGCTCTTTTTCCACTCCGATTGAGACACCTCCAAACCATAGTTTTTGAACGCTTGTTTTCTTGATGTGTGGGAATAAAAGGAAGTCATTGGGAGCCAAGTCAGGGCTGTACGCCAACAATTCGATGTTTTGGCCGGTTAAAAGGCTCTGGTTTGAGCCGCTGTGTGAGAGCTCTCATTGTCATGGTGCACAATGATTCGTCTTCTCTTGTTCGTCTTTCGAACTTCTCCGAAAACTTCAGGCAAACAAATTATGGTGTACCACTCAGAATTGACCGGCCTACGTTGGTTAAGTGAAACAGTCGCCACATGACCAGTTCTGCCGGAGAAACAGGCGACCATTTGATTCGAAGTGCTTCTTCCACGAACAACTTTCGTTGGATTGGCGCGTCTTCGAAGACCCGCACGGTTGATTGCTGTTTCGTTTCGGGCTCATACGCATAATCCATGATTTGTCATCTGTGATGATCGTATTTTTTCAAAACTTCTTTACACCAATCGACACGAGCCTTTATTTGAGCGATTGTCAAATTGTGCGGGATCCAACGAGAACAAACCTTTTTACGGCCAGGTGTTCATGCAATATCGAATGTATGCTGGTGGAAGAAATGGCCAAGGATGCCTCTATCTCACGGAATGTCACATAACGATTATGAATCATCAGTACACGCACGGCATCAATGTTTTCTTGAACAACGGCCGTTTTTAGACGACCTTCGTCTTTGAGCCAGCGTCGGCTACGATTGAATTCATTAAAACAGTTTTTCACAGTGCTTAAGGATGGTGCTTGATCATCATACAAAGATTTAAGTTCATCGATGCACCCTTGTCGTGATAATCCACGTCGAAAGTTGTGAAAAATGATCGCACGAAAATGTTCACGAGTTAATTACATTTTTTGCCAAATTGACTTTTTCAAGTCACTGTAACAACACAAATGATGGTCGTACGTCAAAACGTTCTGAGTAGTGGAAATGTCAGATGGCCAGAAATATATACAGCAACCCGTTATGTTGGGGATTTCAACACTACGTTCTTTAAATTATCATCATCTATTTATTATCGTTTACTATTATTTACATTTTTTATTGTTTTTCATTTTTTTGTTAATTTGTATAATTTATAATTTATTTTACTAAAACACCCTGCTGGTCACCCTATTTTGCGTTTGGTTGATGCATTTTACACCAACAACATTGTAACAGCCTTTGCTGCTGTCGCTTTGGCAGGTAGTGCATACCATATGTGTTGTGTTGTTAGTGTAATCTGTTTACTTAAAAAATGTTAGTTGTCGTTTACTTCTTGTTATCTTCTTTGCTTTCAGCTGAAACATCATATTTTGTTTGATATATGGTTGTTGAACTGCGTTTATTTATTTCGTGTTAAATGCAATTTGTTATTGCATATTTTGGCAATTTAGTAAATAGAGTGACGCGTCGAATTTTAAGTTGCTCTTTTGATATATAATTAGAATATTGTACACAGTCGGAAATTGAAAGTTAAAACGTTAACACTGCCTTGCTGCATAAAAAAACGAATCGTTATCTTGGAACAACTGTTCAAACCAAAATTGTTATTTTAGAAATTAAATTATTTTAATAAACTTTGATATTTTGAATTGAAAATTAATTTCAAAGTGTTTTTATTTCGTGGCTCAGGACGAGCTAGTTAATTCTCCTACATTTAAATGGTGCCGAAACCCGGGAACAGTTTCCCAAAAATAAAAGTGTTTCAAATTAAATAAAAATAAAAACTGTGCTACTAAATAAAAACTGTGGTTCAAGAAAAATTGTGGATATAAAAGAGCAAAAAGAAAATTGTTGAATTTTTAAACGTTGCTATTGAGACAAAATATTAATTGTTGCGAAATTAAAAGAATTATTAAACCTAAAAACTTAAACTGAAAATATTTGTGAAAACTTTGTCCAGTGGAAATAGTTTGCTCAAGTGTCTAACAAATAACAAAAAATTGTGAGCTGTATGCCTGTTTGCTGTTACATAACCTAAACAACTTCAACAAGGCAGAACGATAATTTGTTTGTGATAAAAATGGCGGATTTAACGCGTCCTATTGAGGATCAACGTATATTAGCTGCGCGTTTGCAACGAATTACCGAGAAGTATGATAAGTTGCCCAGAGAATCAATGTCCCGCGGATTGAGCCAAAGTTATCTCGATGAAATCGATTCTATAAAAGCAACATTTGAGAGCAATCACGAACAAATATTTGAGTTTGTACGAAATAATTCGATCGCGTATGATGACGTGCAATATTTAAAAGAAGATCTTCATTCTATAGTTTGTGACAATTATATAACAAGTAAGGGTAAAATGCTTGATATAATTTCCGATTTTCGCTCGCTAAATTCCCCCACGTTTCACTCGAGTACATTTCATGCTACTGCACACGCGAACCACAGTATTTCCTCTGACGTACGTTTGCCCAAGATAGACATTCCTGTATTTTCTGGAGATTATTTAAGTTGGATCTCGTATCGCGATATGTTTATTTCACTGGTCCACAACAATGAAAGTCTCGCTAATGTTCAAAAATATTTCTTTTTAAAAAACTCGTGTAAAGACACCCCGCTAACTATCGTAAACGAATATCCTGCCTCGGAAACTAGCTACGACTACGCATGGTCCGCTCTAAAACGCAGATACGACAATACACGCAAAATAGCCGATACCGTGTTTCGTAAATTATTTGACATTCCTAATTCTAATGGCTCGTGTGAAAGCGTTAAAACTATTCTGGACACAACGCGAACTTGTTTGTCTCTTTTGAGTACGCTCGGTGTTAAATGTGATAATTGGGATCCGATCATTATACACATAACGGTTTCGAAGCTCGATGTTCAAACTTGTAAGGAATGGGAACAATCCCTAAAAGCGTCCAAAGAAATCCCTAAAATTGATGAATTATACGAGTTCCTTGAAACAACATTCCGTACACTAGAGTCCATAAGTGATCATACTGTCTCGTCGCACAAACCAGCCCCGCGTTTTACCACCACTAAACCGAATCAAACACACCGTGTGCATATGGTAGCCCTCGATGAAAATTGTCTTTTTTGTGGAAAGCGTCACCCATTATATAAATGTTTTAAATTTGCGGACGTGCCACCTGCTTCTAAGCGCGAATTTCTATTTTCGAAGAAACTCTGTCGAAATTGTTTAAATCCTGGCCATTATTCAAAAGACTGTCGTTTACAATCTCACTGTCAAAATTGCGAACAAGCTCACCACACTGTTGTTCATAATGCATTTACTCGTCAAAATAATAACACTTCATTTCAAAATACAAATCCTAATTCTAACCACGCTACTGAGAATGTTGCTCCAAGCACTTCTGCAAATGCTCGAAATATTAATGCTGCCAATGTCACTTGTAATATGTCAGCTTTGAACACCACTGTTATGCCACATGTTTTGCTCGCCACTGTACGTGTCATTGTACAAAGCCCATATGGAAACTTTAAATTGCGTGCAATATTAGATCAGGGTGCCCAGGCGACTTTAATTAGTGAAAGTACAGCGCAACTTTTGAAACTTAAAAAATACAGTACACTGGTTAAAATAAATGGAATAGGCGGAAAATCCATTGTGGTCCGAAAATATGTTCGTTTTTGTCTTCTGTCGTCCTACGAACGAGATTATAAACTAGAAAGCAACGCTTTTGTCATGCCCTCTCTGACTAATTATTATGCAGGCCCAATAAACAGAGATAGTTTGCCCGATTTAAGAAAGTTTCACCTTGCCGATCCGGATTTTGATAGAAATGATCAAATAGATTTATTAATTGGTGGCGACATATATGGCGATATTCTACTTCCACAACAGAAGAAGTTTGATAAAGGCATTTTCCTTCAACTGTCTCATTTTGGTTGGGTTGTGTCAGGTCCCACTTCAGAAATATCGTATTCCCATGATGTGAACATTAACTTTTGTTCATTGGATACTCAATTAAGAGCGTTTTGGGAGCAGGAAGAACTTGTAGAAAAACGAAAAGCCACACCCGAGGAAATATTGTGTGAAGAATTCTTTAAGAAAACTTATTCTCGTAGCTCAGATGGAAGATACACTGTAGCTCTGCCTTTTAAATCAGAATTAGTTGGAAAATCTAGCCCTGCGTTTAGTCATACTGATTTTAATGCCTTAAAACGTTTGAAACATATGGAAAGTCGTTTTTTGCGTGAACCAAGTCTTGGCATCGAGTATAAAAGGTTTATGGAAGAATATGAATCATTAGGACATATGGTTAAAATTGGCACTTATCCTCAAGCTATACATTCTCAAGGTTATTTTCTCCCACATCATGGAGTTTTGAGAGAAAGTAGTTCGACCACGAAGTTGCGTGTAGTTTTTGATGGTAGCAGTAAGAGGCCACCGTTTTCGTCATTGAATGAAGAATTGTCCCCTGGTCCTGCGTTACAAAATGATTTGCCTACTATTATAACTCGATGGCGTCGTTTCGAAATCGGTTTTCGATCTGATCTAGAGAAAATGTTTCGTCAAATTCGTGTGGTTGATCGTCAACAGCATTATCAACAAATTTTATGGCGTAGCTCAGATTCTGAAATTTCAGTCTACAAACTTCAAACGGTTACCTACGGAACAACTTCGGCCCCTTATCTATCCATTAGGGTCTTACATCAGCTTGCTCAAGATGAAAATAACGCGTATCCCGAAGCCTGTGAAGTTTTGAGGACTGATACTTATGTCGATGACGTTATTTCTGGCGCTGACTCCGTTTCAGACGCAAAAATTCTACAAGAACAACTGGTTAAATTGTTAGCGTCAGGCGGTTTTAATCTTCGTAAATGGACGTCTAATTCTGCTGAACTTATGATTCAAATTCCCGAAGACTTTCGTGAGAAAACAAGTATAATTGATGTTGGTGAACAAAATGTTGTTAAAGCTCTTGGATTAGCGTGGAACACGGATGCGGATGTTTTCTCATTTTTAGTAAGTTTTGTTGCCCAAAATGAAGTAACCAAAAGTAGTCTGTTATCTGATGCCTCTAAATTATACGATCCTCTCGGCTGGTTGGCTCCCGTTACAATTAATGCTAAAATTACATTTCAAAAACTATGGATTGAAGGTATTGACTGGAAAGATAAGGTTTCTCCCAGCATACAGTTAAATTGGAATCACTATCTTACTGAACTCAAAAATTTGGAAAATATACAAATACCTCGTTGGATTGGTAGTCTCAGAAGTAGTCAGGTTGAACTACATGGATTCTGTGATGCCTCGCAATATGCGTTTGCTGCTGCCGTTTATGTCAAAATTATAGATTCTCCTGGAGAATGTAGTGTACATCTTCTCCAATCGAAAACAAAAGTTGCCCCTTTAAAAGTACTTTCTATCCCGAAGCTGGAATTGTGTGGCGCAACTTTGCTCTCTAAACTCATGTATAAAGTTAAAGATCAACTGGATCGTGAAATTGTTAACATTTTTTACTGGACCGATAGTATAACTGTCCTATGCTGGCTTATAGGTGAATCCTCAAAATGGAGTGTATATGTTGGAAATCGTGTTTCAGAAGTTCAACGCTATTCTAATGTTTCTCAATGGCGCTATGTATCAACAAAAGATAACCCTGCTGACTGTGCTTCCCGTGGTATCTCGGCTGATGAATTAATTGACCACAAACTGTGGTGGTCTGGTCCTGATTGGTTGTCAAAGTCTCCACAACTGTGGCCCAAACAACCTGAAAGTTCTTACGAAACAAATCTTGAACTACGAAAGTCTAAAATTACTGTCAATATGACTACTACAGCTGAATATCCTGATATTCTTCATAAATTCTCAAGTCTTACAAAATTGTTACGAGTTACCGCATATATCCTCAGATTTGCCCGCAACTGTAAATTAAATAATAAAGATAAACGTTACATTGGATTTCTAACAACGACAGAAATCAACTTGGCTTTGGAAACTCTTGTAATCATGTCTCAACGTATAGATTTTAACGACGAAATCTCGCAACTTGAAAAGAAAAGCGTCGTACATACTGGTAGTAAAGTCGCTCAATTATGCCCATTCTTGGATGAAAAAGGAGTGCTGCGTGTTGGAGGCCGTTTACAAAAAGCTAAGTTTGAATATGACTTTAAACATCCTATACTATTGTCAAAACAAAATCCTTTGTCTTTTCTGATCTTTACAGATGCACATGCAAAAACCTTACACGGTGGTCTTATCCAGATGCAAGCATTCGTTACTCGAAAGTTCTGGATTTTATCTGCTCGAAATCTGGCAAAAAACGTAAAAAGACGCTGCGTCACTTGCTTCAAATACAAGGCGACATCTGTTCAACAAATTATGGGAAACCTCCCTGCTGTTCGCCTTCGACCCAGCCGTCCGTTCAAGCATAGTGGTGTCGACTATGCCGGCCCTATTACGATTAAGCAGTCTACCGCCCGAAACACAGTCACTACGAGAGGTTATATTTGTTTGTTCATCTGTATGGTCACAAAAGCTCTTCATCTCGAAGCCGTCACTAGCCTATCTGTTGACTCTTTTATTGCTGCCTTCAGAAGATTTACGTCTCGCCGTGGAATGTGCTCCGATCTTTACTCTGACTGTGGCACTAATTTTGTTGGCTCCAATAAAGAACTTCAAATCCTTCATCGCAGAAGCCGTGAGTCGCTCTCAGAAGAACTTGTCGAAATGCTTGCTAATAGTGGTACTAAATGGCACTTTATTCCTCCTGCTTCTCCAAATTTCGGTGGCTTATGGGAAGCCGGCGTTAAGTCCACTAAACATCATTTGAAAAGAATCATGAATCATCGTATTTTAACTTATGAAGAACTGTCTACTCTACTGGCTCAAATTGAAGGATGCCTAAATTCCCGCCCACTGTGCCCACTTTCATCTGATCCATCTGATTGCGAAGCACTTACTCCAGCCCACTTTCTTATTGGCGAACCAACTTTAAGCGTACCAGACGAAAATTTACTAAGTTGCTCAATTGATAGACTGTCAAGGTGGAAAGTAGTCCAATTGCTAAAACAACAGTTTTGGAAGCGCTGGGCTAATGAATATGTCAACCGTTTACAATCTCGTCCAAAGTGGCTCAAACCTCAGAGAAATGTTGAAGTTGGTGATCTGGTTCTTATCTTCGATGAACGTTTACCTCCTGGCCAGTGGCCTCTTGCCCGTATTACTGAAGTCCATCCTGGTGATGATGGTCGAGTCCGTGTCGTGTCTGTAATGTCAAAAGGAAAAATCTACAAACGGCCTGTCTCCAAAGTAGCTCTTCTTCCCATAAAAGATGACTTAAGTTCTGACGTGGGTCAAAATGAGAGTTGCTGTGAGTCGAGGCATAGCGTGGTTAACTCTGAAACCGAATAAAGTACCTCAAATCATCCGTTGGCCCATGTCAAGAACAGTCGTTCTTTGTGCGGGGGAAATGTTGGGGATTTCAACACTACGTTCTTTAAATTATCATCATCTATTTATTATCGTTTACTATTATTTACATTTTTTATTGTTTTTCATTTTTTTGTTAATTTGTATAATTTATAATTTATTTTACTAAAACACCCTGCTGGTCACCCTATTTTGCGTTTGGTTGATGCATTTTACACCAACAACATTGTAACAGCCTTTGCTGCTGTCGCTTTGGCAGGTAGTGCATACCATATGTGTTGTGTTGTTAGTGTAATCTGTTTACTTAAAAAATGTTAGTTGTCGTTTACTTCTTGTTATCTTCTTTGCTTTCAGCTGAAACATCATATTTTGTTTGATATATGGTTGTTGAACTGCGTTTATTTATTTCGTGTTAAATGCAATTTGTTATTGCATATTTTGGCAATTTAGTAAATAGAGTGACGCGTCGAATTTTAAGTTGCTCTTTTGATATATAATTAGAATATTGTACACAGTCGGAAATTGAAAGTTAAAACGTTAACACTGCCTTGCTGCATAAAAAAACGAATCGTTATCTTGGAACAACTGTTCAAACCAAAATTGTTATTTTAGAAATTAAATTATTTTAATAAACTTTGATATTTTGAATTGAAAATTAATTTCAAAGTGTTTTTATTTCGTGGCTCAGGACGAGCTAGTTAATTCTCCTACACGTTAATATAAGTCGTATATTAAATCCCATATGGAAGGTTAACTTTTGCACTTTTGTGTCGTAAAAGTTATAATAAGAAAAGAAAATGTGGTGTGTTCATCTGAATATCCCTATCAAAGTGGCCAAATTTTAGGGAGTATGGTGAATATTTTTCAATAATAATAAAACTCATACGCTCCATGGGACTGTAAATAGTGGGACTGTAATAGTGATTATACCCACAACCACGCTGTGAAACAAGGTATCCTTTGTTAGTTCATTACATCCAGTTTTAATAAAAAAATTGACACAATTTCGTTTCTTGTGCCAAGGACGGGCGCTGTTGAAATTGGAAAACAGGATTTTGATAAAAATATAGATGCAACATGTAGGTTCAACCGATTTTATTAAAAATAAAGACAATTTCTTACAAATTCAAATATGACCTTACTTGTAAACTCTAAGTAAATTTAGAGCCTTACAAAAGCCTCTTTCCAGTTGGCTTTTCTGAAACTACAGAAGCCCAGGGTATAATATACTTAGTGGCTCTCAGCTTTACAATCCGCAAGCTTTCAATATTTTTTTTTTTTTTGATGATATGAGATCATCCACTTACAGTCGCTTTAATACAAATATCCAAAGAAATCTTTTAAAGCTGCTTATATTTTATGGGCAATTTAGTAATTGACACATAAATTCAACAAAGGTTATTCGCTACATTGTCCGCACACTCAGTGTCAGCGTTAATGGGGTCAAAAATCAATTACTCTTATACCACACTGTGATGTCGACTAATTAAAGACAGTGCGCTGGCCCTTATCAGGTCACCATAAATATGTCGTGTCAGAAGACCGTGAAAGGCCACGGACACATGGCTTTTCAGAAATCAATTACAAATATTGAATCCACCCTCCCGCACCGAAATAAGTTGAAAGAAATACAGCTTTGGAGATTCCGGTTCGATGCCTTTTGGGAATTAATAGGGATTTACAAAGAATATAACCAAAATTTAGAGGTACACAAATAAAACAGCAAAAAGTAGATAAAAACAAGATAAACTCCGAAGGACAAGGAAAGGAATTAAAATAAAAGCAGAATCATACCATAATGACCGGAAAAGCGATGTGGAAGCAAGCAAACGCCTTAAATGAAGAGGGAATACAATTTGTTCACATGTTGCCATAGTATGCCATGCTTTATTGGATTACCCATGCGGAAGGGGCGATTTATTCATCAGCTGCTACCATTAATGAATGTTATTTACTAAAATATTTGTGTTGTATTCATATCAACCAGAGAGGGCAGTGGCCATTGTGATGATGAGGATGCTTATGTTGGATTTTGGTTTGTTGAACCTGCGAACGTTGAGGTATGTGCTAGTGTTGACCTATGCCTTCATAATCAGCCAATAATAACTTACATATGGCATGCACACTTATATAAGCTTATATTTGTCTAACAGATTTGGTTAGCAATGAATCAACAACAATGTGAGCGTAACCAAATCTCATTACCGCCAAGTTTCGCACGCAAACTCTGATTAGAAAGGTGTTAACACCTTAATAAATGGCATGTGGTTTCCGTCGATATGTAAGTTGGCGATAGCCAAGAAAAAGTGAGCAAATTAAGGAAAGCAATTTTGTAAACAACACTTATAGATTATACTAATAAGAAAGCGGATCGGTAAGAACGGCTCTTTTAGATTTTCACTCACAAAAAGATTCAAACAAATAAACAGGTTTTAGTCGATTAAACCGACTTACACACACAGAGAAAATATGAGTTGCAAATCGGTTGGAACTACAAAGAATTTCGTTTGCAATCACCAAATTTTTATAATCGTAATGGATATTCGGTTTGATATACTGCAAGATGATAAATATGATCCTCGTATTGTAGACGCACCTAATTGATCGGTCATATCAATGAATCGCATAAAATGTATTCAGTTTCCATACCTGGAGGTTGTGGCAACCAAGAGTTTAGCTAATATTTTGTTGTTGTAGCCGAATATTGGCGATGGTATTAAAACTTGCATCATAACTAAAAGCACAATCCTTTTGTTATTGATCTAAGCAAATCGTTTAATCTGACTTATTCGGTAAAAATCTTCTATCACCTCCTCCTCGTTTTCCTTGAAGAGTACTTCAAGTATAAGTATATAAGGAAACATTGTTTTTGCCTCCACTGAAAATTAAATTTTTTCCATCAAACAATTGCGGTATGTTGACTTTTAGATACAAAAATTCTTTTCTGGAGGCTGTAAGGTTTAATTGTAAATTGAACTAACACTCGGTTCTTCTGATGGAAAAATTGAGGTGCATGCAATTTTAATCATTCGGTTGGCAAACAAATTCGGTTGTGGCAATAATTCTGTTCTCTGTGTGCTATATATTCTGCTTTAAATACTCGTAGTTAATATATAGAGTAGTCCAAGAACAATGCGCGGTATCAATTGTAAGTTACACCTTAACAACCTAAATTGACATTTCTTTGTTTCGGTATTTAACAAATTCTACACTGCCTGGTCAGAACGACCAGCGGACATAAAGCCCAATTTTTGGCTTATGACGGCATATGGGACGGCCAAAACACCCAATTTCCTTATAGGCATTTTGACCGCTTTTTTGAGGTCAAATGACCCAATGACACATGTTTGGTCTTGTTACCGCACTTAGAGTCCACTGATGTTTTTGGAGCTATACTTTCGCTAATTGTCAAATAAATAACACTATGTAACAAAATTTTGTTTAAGTGAATTTTTTTGCTGTTTCTCATTGGTTATGTCTCTAAACTGAAGAAAAACTTTAACTGATGTCTGGCTAATCGTTTTTTAAGAAATGACATCGAATTTTCAAATTTTTAAATAGTGCCTTTATTTTTCATGGTACAGATAGATAAGAGTGTGCATAAAAGATTGTTAAACAGCTTAATTTTAATGAAGGTATGCTTTTATATGATAATAAAACGAAAAATACACTTGATTCCTTAAATTCAGGATGCTCTTAATAATACTGTTTAAAAATGGTTTGTTTTCTACCTTTCCTCTTGTAGATTTGGTCATTTTCTCTGATTAAATTCCAGATATAGTCGCCAAGCATCCGTTTATTGTACTGCCCTTGGTATCGCTTTTCAAAGGCTTGAATGTCCTGGTGAAAACGTTCACCATGTTCTTCTGAGTATGCGCCAGAATTTGACTTAAACACTTCTAGGTGGGAGTGAAGAACATGCAACTTCAGAGACATTCTGCATCCCATGTTATAGTAGTTCGCGGTAAGATGCTGAACCACTTCCTTGTAATTATCAAAATGAGATACCATCACTTAGTTGAGAATTAAACCAAAACTTGTTAATCGATTTTATTGAAATGTGGCTAGTTTTATTTGTAACATATTTATGTTTATAACTAAAGATCAAAAAAGAGCATTTGTGACTTTTTAGGTTTTTTATGAATTTAAAGACAAAATTTTTTTTCCAATTTTGCATGAAAAAAAAAAATTTTGGAAAAAGTTTCTGAATATTTCCAAAACTTTTCACTTTATCAAAAAACAGTGTAAGAGTAACTTGGAGGTAATGTAGCTGCGGATTCTCGGAGTTTTTACTTAATTAAAATCGGACAAACTGTTCTTGAGTTATGCTAAAATGTGTGGTGAAACCTCCATCATTTTTAAAATAGCGGTTTATATACTAAAAAAAAACGTTTAGGTAGAGGAAAGAACACTCATTATATTATATTTATGACCTAATTCATTAGATAAAAGCAAAAAATTCACTTAAACAAACAAAAAGATTTTTTTTTTGTTACGTAGTGTAATTTTCTTCTTAAGGATTTAAACGGAATTTATGAAGGCTAAAATCTTGCCAAAGGCACCTCGAATGGCCAAGACATTATAGATATTTTTAGAAATTTTACATTAATGAAGTACGACAGTATTCCAGTTGAACATTTTTACCAAACAATGGAATTGTAAGCAGACTAGCTTACACCCTATTTTGTTAATTACCAATCGGAAGTACTCGTATAATAAAAAGTGTTACTCAAGACGATAGTAATTTTTTAGTTGATGCCATATTTTCGATAGAACCTGTATTTACAAACAACTGTTGATACTACATTTTGGATACGGCAGACCTATAACTATAGAATACGAGGGTTGCTATTTATTTTTCAGGTCCTGACAATACTGGTGTTCCCAGATGCAAACTGGAACTTCCATGGGAAACTTTGACATTTTTTAGTATAACTTCACTCTGAACGTTTTTTCATTTGAGGGCGCATTGTTTTGTTTGCAGTGAGTTGAAAAATTCTTCTCAGTCAAAAAATGGAATTATCCCGTGGACATTTTTTACGATTTTCGAAAAAATCATCGCACGAATTTTTCCGATGAAGCTGCATCAAAAACCACTGTTAATCGCTGGTTCCAAGGGTTCAGTCTCGGACGCGGTTCGCTCCAGGATGAATTTCGTGAAGGACGTCCAACTTCGGTCACTTGCCAGAAACCATCGATGCTGTGCGTGAACTGATAAAACAAGACCGACATGTGATATGCCGGAGATTGAGGCATTCTTGGGCATTAGTATGACAAGCATCAATAAAATATGTTGCCGTGAAAAAAAATTGTTCTCGTTGGATCCCACATAATTTGACGAATGCTCAAAAAAAGGCTCGTATGGATTGGTGCAAAGAGATGTTGAAAAAGTATAACTGCGGTAGCTCAGAGGCAGTGTATAACATTGTCAGAGGTGACAAATCATGGATTTTTGCATATGAACCCGATACAAAACAATAATCGACCGTATGAGTCATTCAAGACGAGCCAAATCCAACAAAAGTTGTTCTTAAAAGAAGTACATCGAAGAAAATTATTGCGTTTTTTCGGTATAACCGGCCTCATAAAAAGCACTGTGGCAAGTGCCATTAGTGGAACGTAGGGCGGTCAATTCTGAGTTGTATACAACCATCTGTTTGCCAACAGTGTTCGATGAAATGTGTTCGAAAAATGAAGAAAGATAATAAGAAAAAACGGATCATTTTGCATCACGACAATTCGAGCTCCCACACATCAGCTAAAAAGATGAGCTATTTGACAACTTAAGATGTCCAGTTGGTGGGCCATCCACCGTACTGCCCTCATTCGGCACCCAATGACTGATTCTTATTTGCCAGCATCAAAAAGAACGTTTTTCATCGCAGCTATTGAAGCGTTGAAAAATCATGTTTTGGTGGTGTCTCAATCGGAGTAGGAAAAGTGTTTCGAAAATTGGTTTGTGCGCATGCAAAAGTGTATTGATCTTAAAGGAGAATATTTTGAAAAACAATAAAACCATTTCCAATGATAAATTATTGTGTTTTTATTGCAGGACCCGAAATATAAATAGCAATGTTGTAATTCGAGTAGATGTTTAATATATAAATATGGGATTTGTATGTGAGTCTGGAGCGTCTGACAGGTGAGAAGAAGATAGTCCCGCAGATAAAAAGTTGTTTATAACAAAAGAAGACAATGTCGGCCAAGCATATTCTCTATTCTATCGCGCTATGATAATGGATTTCTTGTTGCCAGAAATTGAGGACATGGCTCTGGACGATATGTGTTTCAAACAGGATGGTGCCACTTGCCACGCAGCTAACAAAACAATGGCTCTTTTTCGCAAAAATTCCGCACATTAACGAAATGAACCCCCATTATGTCTCATAGTCATTGAAAATATGGCCATTCAGATGGAGTTATACCACGAAGCCGTAGGCCCATAAAAACATGTCCCGTTTAAAATCAATGTGAAAAAAGGAAGCAAACCGCATGATATGCGACCTATGATCATCCCTGGTAAAATTTGGTCGTCCTGTATCCCCACGATATACAAGTTAATTCTTTCCGCTCTTGAAGTCAAATATTAAATCCGATCTTGGTTCAGCCCCATTCAGATTCCCTTAAGCAGAAAATGTGTTTGGTTAATCTATAGGTGTAAGATAAATACCAAAATAAATGTAAATACTTGCTTCTATAGGGTAGGCCATTTAAAATCTTATATTTGAATCGGGTGTAAAAAAATACCGATAATTTTTTAAAATTTTTGGTTTTATTGGGAAGTTTAAACATTGTCATTTAATGACGGAACGCTATCCGATGCTTTTTCGCTTTGCCCAATGTGCTGAAGATTTGTTGGCAGGAGATGAAGGCCTTTACCGAACAGATTAAAGGAATTGTAATTTTTATTTAGTTTTAAATTTGTTTCAGCTTACTCGGACTAACGGTTCTCGAGTTATGACAAACAAAAGAGCCTAAAACGTGACAAATTCCCCTATACGATACTTACTAACTTTAAATTAATTATTTAATTATATTTTGATGTACGTAGACCAAACGAATGATGCAGAAGCTTTTCTTTTTGGGGCTACTTTCACAAACAATTTTTAGAATTGACTCCCGAAATCATTTGTAGTACTGTGTTAGTGAAGACTTTAAGCCTTCATTTGTTGTCTTTTGTGACACACTGACCGTTAATTAGCCGAAAATATAGAGGTCTAAAGTTCTATATTTTTTAGGCATCGAATTAATATATCCGCATTAGCTTTTTCTTAAATTGTTTCTGATACTTTAAAACCATTAAACTAACTTGATGAATAAAATCCACTTCTACATACAAACTTATGTAGACTCGATACTTTGGTTCTGAGTGAAACACACGTCATTCAGTTTTGAGCATTTGTAAGATACTAAATTTTATTTATACAAAAAGTGATTATATCAAATTTTGAAAATATTTCAAGTTATCTAGTATAACCTCCAGCAGAGATTACAAATCAAAGCGGAGGCCAAATATACAAAACATAATATACAATACAATTTTCAATGCTGGTAATTCATCCTAAGTACACGGAAAGTGTCACATTTCTTTTGTGTGCGGGCTGCTCCTACCACTGGCCATTATCACCATGTGGAAAAGTACGATCATGAGCGAGCGTACAAATATTATCTAATGCATGCAGATATCAATTTAATGGGCTGCAGAATGCAACATTACCCAACACACAATTTAAAACATGTTCAACTTTGAACATTCTGCCAGCGGAAATAGTTCTTAGGGTTTTCTTTATTATTCTTTCCTTAAAACGTTTTCAACTTTGAACAGGTTCTTCACCCGATAGTGTCAGTTTCTTATACTAAAAATTGCCTTGTACCCAATCAACATTCGGGTGTAACGATAGAATACAGGCATAGTACGTACAACCACTATTATTCGGTTGGCAAAATATTCAATTGTGACAACAAATCGGTTCTCTTTGTGTACAGCTTTCTTTAAAAAGTTACTTAACTAACATTTTATACAGCCCATAGCGCATGGAAGGTATGCTTTTATTAAATTCAAACTAACCGATTTGCTGTTTTAAAGATTTCACTCTTTTCATAAACTGTTTCCAATCTCTCGCTATGCCCCCAACACAATTGTCAGGTTGTTATTTCAACAAGCCCACGAATATCACCACCATAACGAAATGTTGTCAGAACCCAAACAAAGTGAAGAGAAGCACAATGACGAAAGGAAAACACTGAAAAAAAACAGAACAACTGAAAAATTGGAGCAATGACATATGCATCCATTTATTTATTTATGCCTCCCACACACACAAAAGGACACAACTGGAAAAAAGGACAACAATACGGCATTTAAATAGAACACACATGCAGGAGGCACCGAGCCACACAGTGACGAATGGTATGTATACACGTGCCGGAGCTACCCACAGGCCAATTGATCTAACTCCACTTTTCGGACATTTTTCTGGGGGTAGAGATTTGTCATACGAAATTGAAATTGAAATGTAAATGGGAATCTTCTCTGATATAGTAATTATATAGGACCGGGCAAGCGAGGTTAGCTAGGCTTAGAAAATTATACTCGTACGTTATTCTCTTAATTTGTTTTTTATTTTATTTATTTCGATATATCGTTAGACAATAAGCAAGGCAGATACAAACTCAGTTACAACATTAACAGTGTACAGAAATTTACTTAATTAAGTAAAATCTCTAATAAAATTACTTATGTAGTGTGAGGCTGTCTTTCAATTTTTGCCCATCATCTGAATGGAGTCAAATGATGAATCAGTGAAGTCAGTAAATTTTGATGGTGGCTCAATCGTGATAGGTATTTTCTGAAAACCTTTGACGTGTGAAATGTGTGGGTCTGAGGGGATTATATCCTTTCAAACATACCATGGAGCGTGTAGGATCAAAATGACAAACCGGTAGTAAATTTTGATAATGGTTTAATCGTGATAGGTATTTTTCGGACAACATTTAATTTAACCCATGACGTGTGGCATGTGTAGGTCGGAGTGGATTAGGTCCTTTCAAACTTACCATGAAGAGTTTAGGATCAACCTTAGAGCTTTTGACTGAAATCGTTGGAAAGCCTTGTCGTACCCCAAAAGTGAATGCCGTATACACAATTTTGCTTTAATATTAACTTGATTACTCCCAGCTTATTCTCCACGCTTAGTTGTGATTTTGTCGCAAGTAGAGAGTATATAATTAGTTCTATATAGGGTGATCAATACAGAGGTATTTTTTCCAAAATAAATTAATCATTAAAATCTAGTGTGGAATCTTTTTTATTCAGTCGACAGGACATTTTATGCCATTTTTTTAATATAATATCCTTTAAATGTTGGCAACTGTATTAAGGAAATGAGCAATTTATGAGAAACGGGAAGATCTGCTGTTTTCGACCAAAATTTTGTTCAGTGATGAGGCCTATTTCTGGCGCAGCGACAAAGTCAATATATAAAATGGTTGCATTTGGGCTAAAGATTAACCAGAAGAGGTTCAAGAGGCGCGGTTCATGGGCAGGTGGAATTATTGGTCCATATTTTATCAAAAATGATGATCGCCGGAAGGTTACCATGAATGGTGCTTGATATCGCGCCATGATATCGGATTTTCTGCTACCTTAAATTGAAGCCCATAATCAAGACGGCGCTAAATGCAATACAGACAACGAAACAATCAAGCCCTTATCTTTATAATAAACCTAAATTCTTGGCCATAACATTAAATTATATGCGTTCTATTTCTCCTTGAAAACCACACGTCTAAACTAAACACCCTTTATATACTTTATATTAAGTTCCTTTCTCTTCATTTTTATGAGGGATTTCCCATTTAGTTGTCGATCCAGGTGAGGTCCAAGATATGTTACATATTCGCCATGTATTAACTAGCCTTTGGCAGTTAAAGCTGGACAGTTTCCCTTTTTTGTTAGCTAACCTTATACACACTGAGAAAAATTATTTGGAAATCTGTTTTAATTACAAAAATTCCACTGCAAAAAACAAAGAATTTTGTTTGCATTCTCCAAATGTTGATAATCGTTATGGATATTCGGTTTGACATACCACAAGTTGATAAATATGATCATCGTATTGAAGACGTAACTAATTGATCGGTCATACCAATGAAACACATAAAATGTATAAGTTGGAGGTTGTGGCAACCAGTAGTTTTGCCGAAAATTTATTGTTGCAACCGAATATTGGTGATGACATCTTAAATTTTATCATAACCAAAAGCGAAATTAGTCCTACTATTACTGCTTTAAGCAAATCGGTTAATTTTTATTTAGTAAGGAGTCATCCATTACTTTTCCCCTGTTTCCTCGACATGACCTTGAGAGTACTTCAAGTATCAAGGGAAACGATTTTTTTCCCTCTTCTGAAATTTAAAAAATTTTTCGTTGGCATGTGTACCTTTTAATTCAAAAATTCTTTTCCGGAGGTTCGGATTCTTTGTTTTTTTCTACCGATGCTTTAGTTACAATTACTGATAGCCACATAGGGTCAACTAACATTCTGTTGTTTGTACTGATGGCATAGTGCTGCGGTAAGCAAAACAAATTCGGTTGTGGCAACGAATCTGTTTTCTGTGTGTATGTTTAGATTTATTAAATTTGACTTTAATATTCCATTTTGTTTGACAATTTTGCAGTACATGAGGTTGCGTTTGGAGTAGTTCCGAGACTTCACTCAGTTTAGTACGCGCTGCCATGATTGCTTTGCCCTCGGCGTATGTGACCATTAAATTGCCAGCATTTCCTTGTGTCATAGCCTTGCACACTAAACGTCAAACCACAACTGCCTATGTTGTTGTTGTAACCGCAATATATTTTGTTTTGAAGTCCTGTTCGCCCACAGGGGATCTGCTTCAATATCCAGGTGAAGGAAACGCGCCATTTGAACTGCATGCGTCCACAGAGACCTGGGGTTAAATCAGTGCGCTTGACCGCACAGTTGTAAAGGTGCAGCACGTCATGTGGGTCATGAAGGCTCCGTAACAGAGCCGTCAGTTCGCGCCTAATACAAATTGAGGCGGCTGCACCATTCTAATCTCAGCTGAGCCAGAGCCACTTGCGTCTGCCAAGGTACTCTGGTGAAATTTCCGGGGGATGTTCCACAAGCACTACATTCACGCTACAGCTGGATACTGCTGCTGTGACTTCATTAGCGTGAATGTCGGTCAGACCAGCCTATTAGTTTCGATAATCTCAAGGCTCTTTATTGTACCGCAAGACCTCGATCTACCGTAAAATTGCACCTGATCCGCCTGGGCGGAGGCATCCATGATATGTTAGTTGGAATGACTACTGCTTAAGCAACATGAAACTTAAGCTGCTTACGGTAAGGACATTTGTCTCCTCATGTCGATGGTCCTCAGGAGATACAAGGAGACAGCCTGTTAATTTTTCTCAGGGCGGCATTTTTGAATTTTCTTCATCTGCGTCTAAGTAACGTGCGCCGATTTCGCCGGCGCTACGTAGTTCGCTATAGACCGATCCATCGCCTGTAAGAGGTCAACAAGGTTTCTTTGTTGGCTCTCCAAGTACTGCCGGCTAGTGCCTTGAGGACCTTGTTCCTTCTTTTAAGCTTATCGCAGATAGCTGTCGCATGTGCAGAGGATACAAAAAGACTGACCAAAGTGATCCCAATGATTTTGTGGTAATCGGGTCCTCTACGGTCCATGTGGTAAACAGTGTGGCTGACAATTTGAAGGCGGTCCTATAATAGGTTTAAGCGCCGTATGAAACAGAACAAGCGTGTTGTCTATCACCATGTACGAATTGTTGGCTAAGAGAGGACAAGGTTCTTTAGCTAGTAGCTGTCATCTGTTTTTTTAACTTTTGACACCGACAGCGAGTCATTCATTTTTGTCCGCCACCTCGACATTGCAACTATTGTAGAATGCTAGCACTACTTTCTTTACCCGTTCAGCATTTCACCTTTTACTTGTTGACTCAATTGTGAACTCTTTTGTGGACTTAGAACATTTGGTTTCTGAACAGCACATAAAAATGTATGTACATACATGTGGTACCCGTACCTATGTCGTACAAAATGTTATACAAAAAATATTTTATTTTTTTGTTTCGGCTGGTATTTATTGAAACGAGCAAAAGAAAACGAGTAGAAAAAAAAGAAAGTGTCTTTGAAAAAAGGGAAAACGGAAACGGAAGCGAACGGAAACTCAGTGACACAGTCAGACGCACTGTAATTCACGCACAACTTCGCAATACAATAAAGACATGTCTTTATGTAGGATCAGACATATAGTGCGTTATACACACATGCATACTCGTAGATAAATATGTACATGCATGTTCAATTGTGAGCAACCGCACAACAAGAGAAACTTGAAGCAACACCGACCATAGCATACCCTATCCAATGTTAACTTTATTTAAGAACTAAATAATTCGCGGGGTGTCTACTGGCTATGTTTACTTAGCAGTCTCACTTGTGTTATTTTAAAGACAGAAATTGTTCTACCTATTAGAGCAGTCAATTTGACAGCTATAATAGCTAGAATACTCTTAGGGTAGAACTTTTAATATAAAAGTAGCTAATACAAGTACCACTTAACTTTAAAGAGTTATAATAACTTTCAACAGGGAAGACTGTACCAACAGCTATGCTGTCAACGCTGAACACTGTAGCGTGGTCTCTCTCGTAAGAGTACATCGACAACAATGTACAAATTGTCGTCATTTGCTGCTGTTGTCATTGTGTGATTGTAGGATTTATTAACAGACATTTACATATGTATGGCTTTACATAAATATAGTTTATATGTACATACGAGTATACTAGAAACTAAGGGCGTGCTTGTTTTTTCGCTAGCGAAAGGGATTGACAAAAAGGCCTTCGTTGAGGCCTGTTAGCGCTAAGGTCTTCTTTATGGTGAAAAGTGATTATATTGAACCCCCTTATGTCTCAGAGTCCTTGACAATGTGGACTATGGGATAGAGAAACTCCGCTGAAGCCATGGCGAGCGTTTGGCCGATATTTTGTTGCCCACATAATTGTCTTAGATCCTTCTATTATAATAAAATAATATAAAAAAATTTAATTGAAAAAAATTTTGTTTTGTATACAATTAACGTCGTACGTTTTAGTTGAAAAATTGGCCTCACGCAGAAAAAAATTATGGTTGGGGTAACAATATTCGAAGAGGATCATACTATTGTTGGGTACATGGTAGATCATACAATATTATGATCCTCACAACAATAGTATGATTCAAGTACAACCATACTATGATCCTCAAAACAATAGTATGATTCACACATAACCATACTATGATCACCAGAACCATAGTATTATTCACACTCAATTATACTATGATACCTACAACCATATCATAATCCCCACAACCATAGTATGTTTCACATACAACTATAGTATGATCCTCACAAACATAGTATGATACACACGCAACCATGTTATGATCCCTACAACCATAATATGATTATCCTCAACCATTCTAAGATCCACAAAATTATTTATTAGAATTGCGTTAAGTTGTCAGCAATAGAATTGAGTTATGACAATTATTTTAAAATACAGTAAATTCAAATAATAGGAGCGATTTTTTAAAAGTTTAAAAAACGCAGGCGTTTAAATGAAAAATATTTGTTTGAACAATTTAAATTTACACATAAAAAGTACTATTTCTGCTTCAGATCCGTAACGATAACATTGTCCTGAAAAGCCGAAAGCATATTAATGTTATTATAAAACTCAAAAAACAATACTTTTGTCACACCCACCATATTTATATTGTCAAAAAAACAATACTATGGTTGCGACGAACATTCGTTTTATTGTGGAGAACATATATATGTCGTGATCATATAGTAACCATATTTTTTCTCTGCATGCAGGGGCTAAAGGAAAATGTAAAAAAAATATCGGTTAGCAACTGATATTTTTTTACATTTTCCTTTAGCCCTGCACATAGGGTTTTAAGTTGCCCTCCACCATATAGTGGAGGGCATATTAGTTTTGTCATTCTGTCTGTAACACCTTGAAATAATCATCGGAGACCCAACAAAGTATATATATTCTTGATCCTCGTAAATTCTAAGACGATCTAGGCATGTTGTCCGTCCGTTGAAAACAAGATAGAGCCTGCATGAAAACAGCTAGGGAGCGGAAATTTGGCACAAACTTGTGCAGTTAACCTTGCGTGGTTGGTATTGAAAATGGGCTATATAGCTCTACGGGAAGTTGGTGTTGGAGACCCTCAACCAACACTACCTCATAAAAATTAGTTTTTTTATTTGGAAATATCCGTCCAGTTTCTTGAGCAAAATCACTAAAATTTTGCAAATAATAATCCCTATATAGGCGGAATCATCTATGTAAAAATGGCTTAGATTGGGCCACCATATCTTGTACCTCCCATACAATCGGCCTTATGGGCCTTGAGAAATAATATGACTATAAGTCACCACAAACTTGACCTATCGAAATGAAATTTTGCACATAAAGATTTATATTTATTTGGGAATCTGGTGGAGGGTATTCAAAGTTCGGCACAGCCAAACTTAACATTTTTTACTCGTTCGAACTCTTTTAATCGCACAGTAGTTGACAAAAAAATCAAATTTTAGAAACAAGACTCTTATTTCTGTTGTGTGTTGTCGTAACTTCATGAAATCGCACTAGGCTATGGGTAAGATGCATTCGAGAAACATTTTTAAACCTATATCCGGAATTGGGGTCGTCTAGCAAGGCATCGAACCCTGGGTGTGATAAAAACATATGCTAATTGCGAGCACTACATTTTTAAGCCGTTTTGGAAAAACGTTTTTTTTTTGCATGGATTTCTTTTGCATGGATATTTTCGAAAATATCACTACGTAAAATACATTTGTTACTTTTAAGATCGCAGCTTTGTCGAGAATAGACAATTTTTAGTAAACCGGACGATCGAACTGTTGCAGTAATCCATTAGATGTTTTTTCTGTGTTCACCCGTCTTTCCAAAAAGTATACTTTTTTAAATTTATTGAATCAATTCAAGTGGCAAATAAAGGGTGTCCTAAAAAGAGCGCAATTTTTAAATTTTAAATAAAACACAGATATTTAAGAAAAAATCGTGAAACTTTATTATATCGTAAAGTAGACAGAATGAGGTTTTGTATGGAACAATATATCGTGCAGATTTCCGCCGCGGCTTTGCTGGCATGCACGCGATCTTTTAATGAAATTTTCAATGACCGTTTTGCATGAATGCTGCGGTATTTCATTAATGCAGCGTCCAATTTCGTCTTTTAAGGCTTGAGTCGTCGTCGGCTTATTCGCGTAAACCATCGACTTCAAAAAAACCCCAACGAAAAAAATCTAATGGTGTTAAATCGCACGATCTAGACGGCCAATTCTGATCTCCAAAACGCGAAATAACACGACCGGGAAATCACTGATGCAGCAATTGAATTGTTTCTCTGGCTGTATGACATGTGGCGCCGTCTTGTTGGAACCACATGCCCTCCACATTCATTTCTTCAATTCTAGGCAAGAAAAAACTGGTTATCATTTCACGATACCAAACACCATTGACTGTTTGCGCTTTACCTGCCTCATTTTCATAAAAAAAAGGTCCAATGATTCCTCCAGCCCAAAAACCACACCACACAGTGACACGTTGAGGATGCATTTGCTTCTCGTGAATCACTCGAGGATTTTCCGCACCCCAAATGCGACAATTCTGCCTATTGACGAAGCCATCAAGATGAAAATGGGCCTCGTCACTGAAGATGATTTTATCGGCAAAATCAGCATTTTCATGTTGTCTCTCCAATACCCAATTAACGAACTCCCTTCGCTGTCCATGGTCAGCTGGCTTCAGTTCCTGAGTCAATTGAATTTTGTATGCATGAAGATGCAAATCTTTCGTCAAAATTCGCTGCAAAGTGGATTTGGAGACACCAATTTGCTGAGCTCGGTGTCGAATTGAGGTGGATGGAGTTTGAGCGACATCATCACGTACAGCTGTGACATTTTCGGTCGATCGACCTGGTCGATGGCGCATTGTTGTCTTTACATCACTAACAGACCCAGTTTCGGCAAATTTATCCATTAATCTCTTTACAGTTGACTCTTTTGGAGCATTATTGTGAACCCAAATTGATCGCAATTTGCGAACTGTAGCCGCAAAACTTTCACCATTTTGGTAAAACAATTTCACAATGAGAATGCGTTGTTCATTCGTGTAGCGCTCCATTTTTACTAACCTCGTACCTTCTACTAACAAACAATAACAATTGTTCAAATGTCAAACAATGACACTTCGAATGTTGCCAGATTTAAAAATTGCGTTCTTCTTGGGACACCCTTTATAAGCATTTGTTCTTTTATTAAGAGTCCGCTTGAAATTTATAGAAAGATATTTCAACAGCTTAGCGGACATACATTTTACTTAGTTATAAAGAAATGACAACATTGAACAATACAAAGATGGTTATAAGAATGAAATTGTTGGTTGCCATTACCAATATTTGGTATCAGTGATAAAATCTTAGCAGAACAATAAGTTGTCACAAAAGGCGGTTCTGACAATTAATAATTTTCACTGAATGAACTTACCACAACTAAGTAGTTAGTTATCTTCATCATATGTGACGGGCAAAATAGAAAGGGACCTAAGGTTAAAAACCAGTTTTGTTCAGAAGAGCCATTTTAAAGATTAGGTCCCTTTCTATTTGCGCTTAGAATCGTCGACTTTACTTTCATAAAAAGCGCATATCTCTGGGAGGGAACTTTTTTGGGGCACGGGGTCGGTCTCATTCGATGCTCAGATGTTGTCCACATCAAAAAAAAAAATATTAAAATTGATTTTTTGACAATTAGGTCCCTTTCTCTATGCGCTGTCACATATTATTATCAAAGCTACGTTTTTATGACATCGAACCCTTATTCCAAAAAGATGATTGGCATTCGCTGATTGCAATAAAAAGTCGTCTCGTCTAAAGGAATTTTTATAGTCCGAGCCGATTGCAAATCGATTTTTTCTCCGTGTGTAGAGAAGTGTTTACATGGCTTAGAAATTAATCTCTAACCCGTCAATTTGCAGACATTTACGACGAGGAAACCCGCCACTGAAAAACTGTACCATATGCTAGCCAGAGTTGGCTTACAGGTATGATAGTCGTGCAAACTAGCTTACGTCAATAAACAGAACCTTTTTCAGAACAAAAAATAAATATAAAAATTGAAATCAAGTGTGAAGTTTTTATTGCTTATTTGAAAGGACATTTTATGGCATTTATTTTTTGAAAATAATTACCTTTAAATGTTGGCAGCTGTATTATGGAAATGAGCGTTCGGTGAGAAACGGAAGGAACCGCTGTTTTCGACCAACATTTTGTTCAGTGATGAGGCCCTTTTCTGGCTCAACGGCAAAGTCAATAAACAAAATTTCCGCATTTGGGCTGAAGAGCAACAAGAAGAGGTTCAAGAGGTGTCATTATATCCAGAGACAGCTGGTGGAATTATTGCTGCATATTTTTTTCAAAAATGATGATGGCCGGGACGTAACCGTCAATGATGCTCGCCAGCGTGCAATGATATCGGACTTTTTGCTACCTGAAAATGAAGCCCTTAATCTTGACGACACTTGGTTTCAACAGAACGGTGCCACTTGTCATACAGCTGCTCAAACAATGGATCTATTGAGATGTCATTTCGAAAGGCAGCTAATTTCACGTTTTGGACAGGTGAGTTGGCCGCCTAGATCGAGTGATATCACCCATTTAGACATTTTCTTTGGGGTTACGTAAAGTCCCAAGTCTATGCGGACAAACCAGCTACGATTCAGGTTTTGGAAGCCAACATTACGCGTGTCATTAAAGCCATACCGGTCGAAATGCTCAAACGAGTCATACAAAATTGGATCTTCAGAATTGAAGGAAATTATATTCAAAAAATAAATGCCATAAAATGTCCATTCAAATTACCAATAAAGATTGCACACATGATTTGAATTTTTTTTTTTTTTCTGAAAACATACCTCTAGATGGATCTATGGGCTGTACTGGTCAGTTTATATGTTTTGATTTAAATGAAACTAAATTATTTGACTTTTTCCCCAAAGTTTCGTTCAATTTCATGGTTCGTCTGATTAATGCGTAAAGGGATAACAGTTTTTATATAAACTAGAAAAGGTACAGACTAAATTTTTACCCTAAATAACATCCGACGACTGCATGATACGTTATGAGCTTCACATAATTAACTGTGGTAAAACTGCACCACAAAGGTCCCATTTTTCCTATAGCTCTGACACTAATGCTCCTTCCCGACTTTAGAATCTACAGCTGTAGAAGCGTCATTTTACATTCATACCAAATTTCTTAAGAGGCGTTAAGAGCCAACAACACCCACTGTAGTACTAACATTAGACCAGACTGGCCTATGTTTTCGAATAGCCCCCATGCAATGGAAACTCCCGACTAACTCCCGACAGATTAAATTTTTATCCTAAATAACATCGGACGACTGCATGATACGTTATGAGCTTCACATAATTAACTGTGGTAAAACTGCACCACAAAGGCCCTATTTTTCCTATAGCTCTGACACGAATGTTCCTTCCCGACTTTAGAATCTACAGCTGTAGAAGCGTCATTTTACATTCATACCAAATTTCTTAAGAGGCGTTAAGAGCCAACAACACCCACTATAGTACTAACATTAGACCATACTGGTCTATGTTTTCGAATAGCCCCCATGCAATGGAAACTTCCGACCACTTGACGATTTTAAAGCCTTTTCAATTTCTCCCCTGGATTATATAGCATCTGTACATCTATGGTCTGCTAGTGGAAAAAAAACACCAAAAAAACTACAACTTTTATACAATTTACACATTGTTTGTCTGTTTGTTATTTGCCGTTGACATTTGCGAAACTTCATTTAATAGAACTGCGAAAATGTTGCCATTTTCTATTAGTATTTTTTTATTTCATTTATATTTTTTGCCCAGAAAGCAACTGCACAGCAGCAACGAACTTCATCAAAACTATTAAACGAAACAGTTAAAATGAAAAATGACACAAAGTAAGTAATGAAAATAACATATTTCGTTAATGGAAAAATAGATGTAATTGTTCGCAGCTCGTGCTTGAAAGATGCCATCACCATCGCCAGCACCAGTAACAGCATTTTTAATGGTTCGACACTAAATTGTACTAAGAGGCCATTAGCGAGAGCAGCAGATGAAAAAAGTTCTCCAGAGGACACACACACATAAACACACACCATCACCATCAAAGGGATGCTGAGTCGGCAATTAGTCAACTAAATTATCTGCATGTTCTGCATGGGTGGTGGTGGGCGATGTCAATAATTAATTATGGTCGTTGCCCTAATATACGAGGGCGACCGCAAAACTAACTGGCCTGGCACATTTTCTGTTTTACTAGCAACTTCTTTTTTGTTTGTTTTTTAAAGGCAATCTTTTATAAGCCATCTGCCAAAATTTCCGAAATATTTAATGATTATTTTCTTTGTTACAGGTGATTGAAGTAAACAAGTTTTATAATTTTTGAAAAATGGAAAATAAAGAGTTTCGTGCGATAATTAAACACTTTTACATGAAAGGTTATACGCCACAATTAATCAAAGATGAATTGGATTCTGTTCATGGTGATAATGCACCATCATACTCCACCGTGAAATCCTGGGTTCAAAAATTTAAAATGGGTCGTTCAAGTACGGAAGATGAACAACGCTCTGGAAGACCGAAAACTGCTACTACTATTGAAAACATTAGAAAAATATTTAATGACGTGACTAAAGATAGACGAATAAAGCTCAGAGAACTTGCTGATATTGTACCACGAAAAACAAGTTTGGAGTATTTTACATGATGAACTCCACGTGAAAAAGCTATCCGCAAGATGGGTGCCGCGTTTGTTGACTTTGCCCCAAAAAATCGTCCGTTGGAGCAATTCCGAGGAGCTTTTAGCGATTTATCAGCGTAATCCAATAGAGTTCTTGCGCCGATTCATAACTGTTGATGAAACATGGATCCATCACTACATCCCAGAATGCAAAGAACATTCAAAACAGTGGATAGAAGCTGGTAAAAGTGGTCCCAAGAAGGCGAAAACTGTTAAGTCAGCAGGAAAAGTAATGGCCACAGTATTTTGGGATGCAAGGGGTATAATATTTATTGATTATCTTGAGAAAGGAAAAACTATAAATAGTGAATATTATTGTGCATTATTGGATCGGTTGAGTGAAGAAATCAAGATAAAACGACCGCATTTAGAAAAAAAAAGTTCTTTTTCATCAAGATAATGCTCCTGCACACACTGCATTTTTAACTCAACAAAAACTGGCCGAATTACGATTTGAAATTGCTCCGTATCCACCATATAGTCCAGATTTAGCTCCTTCTGATTATTTCTTGTTTCCAAATTTAAAAAAAAATTCTCGGTGCCAAAAAATGTTCGCCCAATAGCGAGGTTATTGCTGAACTTGAGGCATATTTTGAAGGTCTCAAAAAATCTTATTTTCGGATGGAATCAAAAAACTTGAAAAACGTTTGGTGAAGTGTATTGAGTTGGAAGGAGATTATGTTGAAAAATAAATAATAATAATTCCAAAAAAAAACGGTTCTTTTTATGTTAGGCCAGTTACTTTTGCGGTCGCCCTCGTATATTCGGCATTTATGCATAGCGGAGATGCTTTTGTTACGAGGGGGGTTTGAAATATGCTTGAGAAAGTATAATTTGTTAGCGCTGGCAGTCATGGCACTTACATATAAATTTAGCACGTGCTATTTTAGAACTAAGGGTGGAGACTTGACTATACCACCTAACAGGTGAACAAAAAGAGGTCGCTGTACTCCTTCGAATATGAGGAAATTTTCGAATACAGTTTCGAAAAAAATTTAATTTTAGGGGTAGCGCTTTTAAATTTTTCCTAATATATTCTTAATTTATAGTCGGATCTTAAAGTCTGTTACTTTGATGTTTTTCTCTCAAAGATACTCTTTTTTCAATGGAATGTACTAAAGTAGTTTAAAAGTGGAGTAAAACTAGTTGCAAGCTTTGAGGAGCTATAACTCGTGAGCCAGACAACTTTCGAAAAATACACCTTAAGCAATTGTGTTGCAAATATACTGGCAAACAGTATAGTTTTGGTTCTGAAATCATGCAGTTTTAATTATTATTAGAATATGGAACCATATGCCAATTTTAAAAGAGTTCGTCCTTGGCCCAAATTTCGTCGAAATCGGTTCATAATTTCATAATTCATAAATTCGATTGAATACAATGATAGATGGACAGACGGACGGACGGACGGACATCGCGCACTGGAATCAGACAAATGAAACAAGTTTCATTCCAGCAATATTTATGTTAAATCGCCTATATAATCCCTATACAAAAAATACAAAAAAATTACTTAATAACCACAGGAAATATACACTACATTTTCTGTTGAAAATGGAGAAATTTAGTAAAATAAGATATTTGTAGTTTCACGAAAATGCGTCTCCTCTTGTTATACCCAACCCATACATTACATTTGAAAGGGGTTTTAAAATTGCATAAATAAATTCCTCAGTACGTGGCTTACTATTCCAAAAAAATGTTACAACCTATGGACGTTTTTAATACAAGTAATTCAATTGTGTAGCCGTGATGTGGCAGGAGTGTTCACGTCTATCATACCCGTAAACCCAGGTTCCAGTTCGGACAAAAACATTTAAAATATTTTCAGCTGCGGGTTTCCGTCTCGTAAATGCCCGCGACTTTACGAGGAAGAGGTTTGATTCTTCACCATGTAACAAAACTTGTCTATAAAATGCATTAGCCGTTCAAAGCCTTCGTTAAACAAAAGGTCCCGGCCAGTGAGTATAAGAATAGTGCACAGATTTGTGAGAAGATCCTCTTTTGTCCTTAATGACATCTTGTGGGGGTTATGTACTTAGTAGGGACATAAATACTGTTACACACGTTTTATGCTGTAACATAAAAAGTACTGAATGTCTTTGGACCAAATACTTTTTAATATTTTTTGAAGTATTTGTATCCAAAAAGAATTTACTTATTCGAAATGTCCGCTTTTGGCCTTTACATACGCCTTAAGTCGCACTAGTCAATCGTCAATAGCTGCACGAACCTCGCCCATTGGAAAATTGGCCACAGCTCGAACCAAAGCAGTCTTAAGAGATCCAATGTTGCGATATCTTTTGTGACAAACCTTGTCCTCTAAAACCGTCCGCAATTTGTAATCCAATGGGTTCAAATCTGGACTGTCTGAGGGCCATTCTTCAGAGGAAATGAACGTTGGCAAATTGTTTCGAAGCCAGGCCGGGGACGTTTTAGATATATGGGCCGGCGCAGAATCCTGCTGGAAACTCCATGGCTGGTTTTGGAACAGGGAGTTGTTAAGAGGCTTCACAGGGAATTGTTAAGAGGCTTTGCAACATCAAAACGATTTCTTGGTAAACTTTGGCCGATGTTTTGACTCCTTGTTCGCAGAAATGCAGGTCAGTGACCCCATCGTAAGAGACACCCCACCAAACCATGACTGAAGCTGGGTGATGACCCTTTTCTACCCTTGGGATCAGTTCAGATGCATCCTTAGATGACCGCGCATACACTCTATCATTTTGCTTGTTAAATTTTTCCTGTACGGTAAACGTGTTTTCATCGGTGAACAAAATTTTTCTGTGCAAGCTATCAGCGTGCTTCACCAAAAGACGTTTGTATTTTTCAATCCTATTTTTTTCTTAAAGCTGCAGTCAATAAATGACCGGTATGTCGTTTGAAGGCCCAAGTCTTTTTTAATGATTCGACTCATGGATTTTTCCGTGATATTCATCTCACGGGACATTATTTTCTGTTTTCGAAGCAGATTTCTGTGAATTCTTGATTTAACGGATTTGATGACATGCGGTGTTCGAACAGAGCGTGGGCGGTGGGCGGTGAGTGGCAGTCTCCTTAAACAGTTTTATGCATCGGTAGACGAACATGCGGCTAATCCCTAGTAGCCGGAGCGTTTTGAAAATATCGCTTTTTTCATTTCACACTTGAAAAGCGCTATTACAGCGATACGGTTCTCATTATCTGACCACTCCATGATGACAGTTGAAACAATTTTAAAATCCCGTTACAGACTAACGCAATTGAGATTAGCTTTCAAAGCCCATATGACATTAACGGGGTATGTTCAGTTCTACTATTGAAATGGGTGTGTTCAATGTTGTAACAGTATTTATGTCCCTAATGCATCTCTGGTATGAACTAAAGACGCTGTTTTAACAAGGTCCTCTCAAGGTATAATACTAAGGTATATTACGAGTCAAAGTACAATACGAGTCAATATTAGGGAACAGTACGGAACGCTGAGGGCATTTCGATGAGTTCCTTTTAAGTAAAGCGGCATTTGTACTTATACCTATGGTATTTACAATTAATAATATTTTCGTATAAAAAAGCATAAACCTGTGATCAGAAATCCACATACCTGTAAAGAGAAGAAAAAATGTTTGCATTAGTTTAACACAATATTGCTAGTCTAAATGTCTATTCTAGAATAATAAATATAATAGAAAATGTTACGGTGATATAACAACAATAGAAAATTAGTCCAAAAATTAAAGGCGGAAGTGCATCTATACTTGTACTTTGACTACAAGTATAGATGGATAAACGGTAGGAGGGACATCGCACAATGGAATCAGAAAGTGATTCTGAGTCGATCGGTCTATCTTCATTCCGTTAATGTCTATATTCATACCCTTCACCACTCACTTATAAAGAATATTTCGCGCCACTATCTACGTAGGTTCTTTTTTGGAGCTCAAGCACGCCGAAACTTTGACTGCCCTTTATCAAAGGATAACAAACTCACTTTGTTATTCCATTTGTAATACCGTAAAATACTGGTCGAAGACCCCATACAGTATTTATCTTCTGAATCGTCCTTCCATCTGGGCGGCTTCAATTTTGCAGAAGTATGCAGCTGCAAAACTGAACTGATTTTATACATTGAACAAAAATTTTTAGAAAAGCTAATTTAATTACATTTGAGACCACCCTTGATCAAATCGCTTAAAGCGTCTGAGAGTTATGAGACATCTTATAAAACAACCCAAAATTTCTTTCTTGAAAACTTATCAGAGGAAAATTGTTTAAAATTCATTTTTGTGTTTAGGATGCCAAAATCTAAGGGAAAAAATATTTAGAACTCTGAACCAGAAAAAATAAATATAATTTGTAAACTAGTGTAATGTGTGCGGTTTAATACATACGGCATGACGTACGTATGTATTTACAAACTCTTTCCTTTCTTGGATATTACTAAAAGCTTTTATGTGGCCACCGCTACGTATAAGTGTTAATTAAATTTTCTAAAATATTCCACATACGCCACCTATATAATATATAAGGGATCTAAATAATAAGAGAAACTCCCAGAAGACTGACAACTTTGTAACGGGTGTTCCTTTAAGGACATAACGATTTTATGTACGAGGGTTGGTTGCCAATTTTATTTCGGGTCCTGACAATACTAGTCTAACAAAATGCAAACTGGATCTTTCATTAGAAATGTTGACATTTTTAGCATAACTGCACTGAGAACGTTTTATCATTTGAGGGCGAATGCTTTGTTTACAGTGTGTAGAAAAATTCATCTCAGTCAAAAAATGGAATTATCCCGTGAACATTTTCGTGAGATGATTTTCTACGATCTTCGGTGTGGGTTATCGAGACAAGAGTGTTTAAATCAACTTGTTTCGACTTTTGGCGATGAAGCACCATCAAAAACCACTGTTAAGCAAGACCGACATGTGCATACCGTGAGATTGTGGCATCATTGGGCATTAGTATGACTTGGAAGGTCAATTCTGAGTGGTCTACAACCATCTGTTTGCCATCAGTGTTCGAAGAAATGAGGAAAGATAATAAGAGAAGCCGGATCATTTTGCATCACGTCAGGTCAAAAGATGAGCTATTTGACCACTCAAGATGTTGAAGTGATCGGCCATCCACCGTACAGCCCTGATTTAGCACCCAAAGACTTCTGTTTATTCCATAGCATGAAGATAAAAATTCGGGCTCAACGTTTTTCATCGCCCGAAGCAGCTGTTGACGCGTTCACAAATTATGTTTTCAGGTGTCTCAATCGGAGTGGAAAAAGTGCTTTGAAAATTGGTTTGTGCGCATGGAAAAAGGTAAAACGTAAAGGAGAATATTTTGAAAAACAATAAAACCATTTCCAATGACATTTTGTCGACAAGATTTTTAAACAAACATCCCCTGAAGAAGTTAGAAAAAACTAACGAATCGCTGGGAAAACATAAAATAAATTAGTTTTATTTAATTCATTAGGGAAGACGGACCAATCAGCGTAGTCGAAAACGACATTAACAGATAATTTATTGTGTTTTTATTGTGATTTTTTAAATAGCAACCCTCGAAATTATAAAACACATAATATTGAAGATATAGAGTTCAAATTTATTCCAGTGCAAATGTTACATTTTAAGAATGAAATTCGATTTCGGTCATATGACCACCAAGTGCACGTGTACATCGATCTAATCTTTAGATCCAACTTTTCACCTCTCTTGCGCACATTTCGACGGGAATGTTGGAAATTTCGTGTTGATTGTTGTCTCTGAGCTCGCCTAAAGTTGTTAGCTTGTTGGCATATACCATACTACTTGATGTGGCCCCATCAAAAGATAGCCAATGGCGGTTAATCGCATGAACGAGGTGACGATTCGACCAAAACATATCTCGAGATATCACGTTCACCGAATGTGCCTTTCAGTAAATCGAGTGTACCGCGTGCTGTGTGGCTAGTCTTGTTAAAACCACATATCGGCGATGTCAAGCTCATCAAATGATGGCCAAAAACATGATGGTTGTTTCCATCGACGAAAAAATACGGCCCAATCACACCTCCGGCATGAAAACCACACCACACAATAATTATCTGCGGATGCAATTGTGTCTCTTGAGGCACATGTGGGGTTGTTGCTGTCATATTTTGTTTAATGGCAAACCAGTGTAGATGATGAAATTTGGAGTAAGAGCTCTTCATGTTGCGAATACCGACACAGAATTTCGGTTTTAATTTTTAATGATTTCCAAACGTTGCTCGTTGGTGAACTTTATAAAGGGTGATTCATCTAGAGGTATTTTCTTAGAACACAAAAAAATATAAAAATTCAAATCAGGTGTGGAATCTTTATTGGTAATTTGAAAGGTCATTTTATGGCATTTATTTTTTTAAAATAATTACCTTCAAAGGTTGGCAACTGTATTATGGAAATGAGCGTTCGGTGAGTAACGGGAAGATCCGCTGTGTTCGACCAAAATGTTGTTCAGTGATGAGGCCCATTTCTGACTTAACGGCAAAGTCAATAATCAAAGTTGCCGCATTTGGGCTGAAGAGCAACAAGAAGAGGTTCAAGAGTTACCATTATACCCAGCGAAAACCACGGCTTGCGGTTACAAGCTGGTGGAATTATCGCTGCTTATTTTTTCAAAATTGATGATTGCCGGAACGTAACCGTAAATGGTGCTCGCTATTAAGCCATAATATCGATCTTTATGGTACCTGAAATTGAAGCCCGTAATCTTGACAACACTTGGTGCCACTTGTCATACAGCTGCTCAAACAATGGATCTATTGAGAGGTCATTTCGACAAGCAGCTAATTTCACGTTATGGACAGGTGAGTTGGCCGCCTAGATCGAGTGATATCACACCTTTAGAAATTTTTCTTTAGGGTTACGTTAAGTCCAAAGTCTATGCTGACAAACCAGCTACGATTCAGGTTTTGGAAACCAACATTACGCTTGTCATTAAAGCCATACCGGTCGAAATGCCCGAACGATTCATGCAAAGTTGGACCCTTAGAAAGGAAACCCTGAGGCGTAGTTGCGGCCATTATTTGAAGGAAATTATATTCAAAAAAATAAATGCCATAAAATGCCCTTTCAAATTACCAATAAAGATTGCACACTAGATGTGAATTTTAATATTTTTTTGTTTTGAAAAAATACCTCATTTATTCCTTTTACTCTTATAAGAAGTATAGGGCCGTAGCAATTGATTTCTGATTTACTCTATTTAATGCACAGTATTTTAATGCATTCCAGCTTAGGTTAAGGGTCGCTGCATCTAAATCAATTTACCGTGTCTAGTTGTGTGATGGACGCCCCCTGAGTCGGCTGCCCTGCGGGTTCCATTTGCTGGACTGTCTGCCGATATCATTCGCTGATTTCCACAGGGTATGGCCTATCCTACCCCATTTACGCCTTCTGATCTCGTTTTGGACTGGATGCTGTTGTGTTTATGTCGTTGATAATTGTCCTGGGCCAAAATATACGCACAATTTCAGTAAGCATTTATTCATGAGCACTTGCATATTTTGGATATCTCTTGATGCAGCATTCCATGATTCACATTCGTATAATAGGACAGATTTTACGTTGGAGTTAAACATTTTTAGTTTTTCCTTCTCGAGATATAGTTTGATCTCCAGACAGAGTTTAAGAGGCCATATGCCTGCCTGGCTTTTCTTAATCCGGTTGAGGTTGAGTGAACTTTACCATGATGAAAATGTTGACCTCGGCTAAGGTCTTGCCACTAAAAAATCACTAAAAAATTTTGAGGGTGCGTTAATATATTTTGCAATACCCCCTTGCCACTGAGAAAGGATCAAATTCTTAAGCAAGCTATGATCTCCCCTATCCATAACTACAAATAATATGGTAAGTTTACACAAAACCTCTAATGGGTATTGGCTTCCACAAACAAACAACATTCAAAATTGGCCTCTGTACCTAAGTGAGACAGCACTACAAAATCGATTTATTCAATGTAATTTAAACATTATTAGTGTAATCGGCAAGCGAGACAATATGTCCATGCCGCATTAACTCTGCCCACTTTAACAGTCGTATTGAAAAACCATATCGAAATAAAATGGTTTTGTCTTCAGGAAAAAATAACATTTACCAATTTAAAGTTAATATTCCGTAACCGATATATCCACACATACATATATAAATGTATATGTATACATAGCGATAACTACATAGACAACTACGTTGTCTATTTTCAGTTTTGTTGTTAATGACTATCATTTTATGACACTTTTTTTCTGTTGAAACAACAAAAGGACATTGTCTGTCTGTAGCGAACTTTTTCCTATGGCTCACTGTGACAAAATATAAAAAGGGGGAAAACGCAAGTGTATGGAAAAGTTATTTAAACAAATTTCCCAACATGTGTCGTTAGCTTTTATTTCACACTCACTGTCACTCGCTTATACGCATTCACACATACGCACAAACTTACGCATACACACTCAAGTGTTCTGTTGTTATGCTGGTGTTATAAAAATTGTATTTTCTCACAGAGCCATCAACGGACACACTCGAGAAGAAATGACTGTTCATCAAAGATAATGATCTTCAATTGGGAAACAAAAAAAATCTACGCAAAATGAGTTAAGCACGAAAAGTATCCTAATATTTCAAAGCAACTTTTTGGACATGTAGGAGAAAACTAATTTCAGTGTTATTCTTTTTCTGCAAATAAGAGTTGTTGTCAGCAAAAAAATATTAAAAATGAATTAAAAATATCAATAAAAGCACGGTTCGCTTGTAGTGTTCATACTTTACTTAGTAGGGACATAAATACTGTTACAACATTGAACACACCCATTTCAAAAGTAGAACTGAACATACCCCGTTAATTTCATATGGGTTTTGAAAGCTAACCTCAATAGCGTTAGTCTGTAAAGGGATTTTAAAATTGTTTCAACTTTCATCATGGAGTGGTCAGATAATGAAAACCGTATCGCTAAAATAGCGCTTTTCAAGCCTGAAATAAAAAAGCGATAATTTCAAAACGATTCGGCCACTAGCCGCAAGTTCGTCTACCGATGCATAAAACTATTTGAGGAGACTAGAGATGTAACAGACCGCCACCGGCCGGGCCGCCCATGCTCTTTTCGAACACCGCATGCCATCAAAGCCGTTAAATCAAGAATTCACAGAAATCCGCTCCGAAAATATAAAATCATGGCCCGTGAGATGAATATCACGCAAAAGTCCATGAGTCGAATCATTCAAAAATACTTGGGACTTCAAACGACGTACCGGACATTTATTGACTGCAGTTTAAAAAAATAGGATTGAAAAATGCAAGAGTCGCTAATAACTTGCACAGAACAATTTTGTTTACCGATGAAAAAATTTTTACCGTTCAGGAAAAATTTAACAAGGAAAATGAATCTAAGGAAGCATCTGAACTGATCCCAAGGGTGGAAAAGGGTCATCACTCACCTTCAGTCATGGTTTGGTTGAGTGTCTCTTATGACGGGGTCAATGACCTGCATTTGTGCGAACAAGGAGTCAAAACATCGGCAAAAGTTTACCAAGAAACCGCTTTGGAAGCTGTTGTGAAGCCTCTTAACAATTTCCTGTTCCAAAACCAGCCATGGACTTTCCAGCAGTATTCTGCGCTGACCCATAAGGCTTAAACGTCTCAGGCCTGGCTTCGAAACAATTTGCCAGCGTTCATTTCCTCTGAAGAATGCCCCTCTGGCAGTTCAGATTTGAACCCATTGGATTACAAATTGTGGACGGTTTTAGAGGACAAGGTTTGTCACAAAAGATACCCCAACATTGGATCTCTTAAGACTGCTGGACGATTTTATTTGGATCTCTCAAGACTGTTTTGGTTCGAGCTGTGGCCAATTTGTTCAATGGACAAGGTTCGTGCAGCTATTGACGATTGGCCAGTGCGACTTAAGGCGTGTGTAAAGGCAAAAGGCGGACATTTCGAATAAGTAGATTCTTTTTGGATACAATATACATCAATAAATATATTAAAAAAAATATTTGGTCCAAAAACATTCAGTACTATTTGTTTTACAGCATAAAACGAGTGTGACAGTATTTATGTCCCTACTAAGTGTAATGCTCGATATTACTAAACACTTTTGAATACGTAAATAATGGCTGTCGTTTTTATGCCCTGTCCCTAATTTACAACGTTTTTTTAAACTTAAAACGAAAGCAGCTAGAACTCATAATTATTATACCGGTCGACTCGGAATCACTGTCTGGTTAGATTAAGAAATGTCTGTCTATTCATCAGTCGTCGTAAATAAAGGGCGGAGCGCGGAAATTTGCTTATTTGGAAATAAAATAAACAAATTATGAACATTAGAAAAAATTATTTTATATTGTTATTATATAGAACAGTAAGGGAATTTTTAAATTACATGGTTTTAATTAGAATCTGGCCATTTTCGACCGTCGCTACGTTTCTAAAGTTTTCATAAACTCTAACAAGCATGTCGAATGGTATTCTGCGCCAATTTCAACCTCAATATTGTTAATTAGGTCTTCCAAGGTGTTGGGACTGTTGATATACACCTTCGACTTCAGGTTACCCCAAAGAAAAAAATCGCACGTAGCTAAGTCTGGTGAGCGTGCCGGCCAGTTCACATCACCCCTCAAAGAGATAAGCCGTCCAGGAAACATTTGCCTTAAACAATTCATGCTAAGCCTCGCTGTGTGTGCAGTGGCACCTTCCTTTTGGAACCATGTATCCTCAAGAGCCGGCTGAAAAATCCTGTATCACAGTCAAGAACCGTGCGGAGTTCACAGTTACGGCAAGACGGTTATGCTGGAAAAAGTAAGGGCCAGTGGCGCCTACTCATGATATATCGCACCATACAGTGACGCGGTCCGATTGCAGAGGTCTCTAGTGAAGTTCTCTGGGGTTTGTTTCACTCTAGTACCGCATATTTTGTTTTTTTCCAGACACACTGAAGTGAAAATGAGCCTCACTAGAAAGGAACACAATTGCGTCACGGGATATAGTTGCAAGACTGTCTTCACAAGATGTCCGCCGTGTCAAATGAAAAATCCGGTAAAGAGAACGTCTGGAACTGCCAAGAGCCAGTGATTGCTTCCGAGCAGAGCTTTTCGGAGATTACAGTCCTGCTGTTCTAACTCTTTCGATGTTTTGTGGTGTTGTAATCCTTCTCCCAGGCCCCCTTCGTATACATGACACATTCCCTGCTGTTCTCAATGCAGTTACCCAATTTACAAGTGATTGCCGTTCAGGAACACGCATGGGGGAATAGCGAATCGTAAACGAAAAGCACACAGCACTGCAATGATCGAGTGCGCATTTGAAAAATACGCTTCAACTCAAAATGACCTCTCCTCACGTGTCCAATTAATGATGGCAACTGAAAAGCAGACGAATACAAATCTCCCGTCAGCCACTATAAGCCATGCACAGTGCCTCCACAGCCTGTGGCGACAACATATATTCCCCAACAGTGGGGAATATTTTTGGCTTAAGTATGAAAAATTATATCCCGCAAACGGTGGCCATCTTCGACTGGGCACATTCGTGCTCTTTCCGCTATAGCGTCAGTTGTGCCGAACGTCTTCTTGTTGAAGTTTCTGGACTGTCCTGCACTCTATCCACAACACGTTGGATAGTTTCGTTCGTGTGGGCCGTACGTTGTCTTCCGGTACTGTACCATGTTGTCGATAATTTCCAACCAAACGGTTTATTGTTGGTTCTGAAGGTCCAGTACGCACATTAAAAAAGCAGCGATAAGAACGCTGCTTCAAAACGATTGACTTTATTTTTAAAATAACATTCAATAAGTGCTGATCGCTCTTCTGTTGTCTAGTGTTCCATTTCAAATTCCCCAAGTTTGCTTCACAAAATTCTGAAATGAAACCCTATGGAACGTATAAGTGATTTTGAGATCTTTTGCAAAAATCACCAGACGGAGTGAATGGGGAGTAAATGTTCCAGGACTGAGTCATACTTTCGGTTACCGCAGCTTTATAATCGTCAGTGAGCTCCGTATGATGACTTGGACCGAAAGTATTGCCCATTAGCAAGCCAGTCTCACGAACTGTATGTCACATCAGATTATGCAATGGTACAAAGAGAGACCTCTTAATGGACTATTCTTTACGAAAGTCCTTTCCCGTTTCAGACTATGCCAATCTATATCAGATACGGCTTTAGTTCAGCACAGAAAATTGTGAGTTTCCTAGTAACAATTCCGTTGTACCATTTTAATGTTCTTGAATATCCCCCATACAAAAATCCCAGCCGATTTGAGAGCATGTCACACACACACTGACGCTGCAGTAGACATTAACTGATAAACTTGTTTTTATATAGCTTCCAGAGTATAATATATATATCGCTTCTGTTTTAAGGTCATGCTTCTCCAAAAG
This sequence comes from Hydrotaea diabolus, assembly GCA_963513945.1. Taxonomy (NCBI): domain Eukaryota; kingdom Metazoa; phylum Arthropoda; class Insecta; order Diptera; family Muscidae; genus Hydrotaea; species Hydrotaea diabolus. Next base: position 194,481,163 of record OY740716.1, on the reverse strand, counting down.
CTAATTTTTAGATTCTGTCTTGCTAACATTGGCTAATGCCTCTTGAAAAATTAGATCATATCAATCCATGGTTTAATTTAGCCTCCAGACAAATGTCCGTCTACATTTGAATTCCTGCCACAAATCGAGTACCAAGGATCGGTTAGACTTAAGGTCCTGCCGCTTAAATTTAGTATACCTAACTTACTTAAGTCCACACAACATCCCATTGAGAAACATGAAGAAACTTCTTTTTATTAAGCATCGCATCTGTACACGATGTTTAACGCCGGCTCCGAAAGGCTAATGACTTTAAAAGAACAGTTTTTTTCCCATGGCTTAGAGATAAATCTCTTACTCGTAAAGTCACGGGCATTTACGAGCTGGAATCCCCGCCGCTAAAAAATTGTTATATGTTCTTACCCGGGGCTGAACCTGGGTTAACTGGCATGATGGTCATGTAACTTGAATCATACCACGGCGACCATTAGCCTTTGAACGCGGTGCTCTATAACACTGGCGTCCCAGGGGTTTAGAAATCGAGGTATGCTGAGGACCAACTGACTCCTTTGCCACTCAATGGGTCATTCCAGCCGATTAGTGCGCAACTCTGGGTACGTAACAAACCAGTGATCTCACAGAAGGACTTCTCCCAGCTGACTAAAACTTGTAGAGGCTCCTGGTATTCCGAGGTACCAGAAAGCAGACTTTGGTCAGACCTGGTAGAACATCTATTATGCCAGTTTAACGTTCACTCTCTCCCACACTCTGTAGAATACTGTGTACCCCAGAGATTTACTTTGTGTCATAAAAATTAGATTATCTGAGATGAATTTTAATCGTAAAGGTATGTTTCATTGATTCACCTGTGAGAATTTAAATGACCACGCTTAACACTTGACCCTCTCAGACTTAAAATAGAGCGTTAAAGGTGAACCTTTAGCAATCCTTGTGAGCAATTTCAGTAAACACTTTTATATAGCCCTCATAAAATGAGCCGGCGATTAAAAAACACGTTGCTCTACAAGCCAGATTTTATAGCCGATGTTCTCGAGCAAAGAACGACCTATAACCATGCCCCCAAAAATATGACTACATCAATTTATACAAAAATTCTGCCTGTTTAATATTCTCATACTTTAAATGTTACATTTATGTCATAAATTTGTTAAATGCCACATAGAAGCAAGGAGGTTTTTGTCTACCACCGTGGTTTAGGGTATCGTATAGTCGACCTTGCTCGCCCTCAGATTCTTTTAATTTGTTTTAATAAACATTTTGTTGTGAGTTCGGCTGGAGGAGTACCCTATGCCAAAGTCTAGTGTTTACTTGCTGGTAATCGGGCATAATGCACACACTTACATAAGCTACAAATACAAGTATGCTCTCACATACATACATGCATATATATTGCACATACACACCCATGCACATTTCACCTAAATCCTATTTTTATTAAGCATCGCAATTTAGGCCTCGTTGACTTTATGTTATTATTTTGTTTATATCCCCATCGCCCCCTGTATGAGTGTCTGTGTGTGTGTGCGTGTGAAACGGTTATCTATGTGTGGATGTGTTGGTGTGCCCTATATATGTTTTGTGTCCTCTGGTAATTCCTCCAGGATTAAATTATATATGAGTGTCCTTGCAAGCATGTTTAGTGGCAATCGTTGTGTACTTAAAGCCCCTCAGTATGCCGTGCTCGGAGTTACTCCCATTCCACAATTACCGTACATTGCTCCTGTCTGTGCGTTCCCCACTAAACGTATGTACGCATACAAACGGAAACTAAATGTGTTCTGTTTCTTTTTTTTTCCTTTTCTCAGTCGAGTTTTCAAGAGATTCCGTTGCCGCCGCCGACGCCGCTTCCGTCGATGTGGCTGGCGTTTTTGTTTTTCTATTGGGACTTGGGAGCCGTAAATTTGCTGGTATATCGTACGCCGCTGATAGAGTAGCAACTTGGGGTTGTGTGCCTTTGTTTGAGCCCATATATCCGCTTGAAAACATTGTCTATTGTTCTCGTATTTTGATTAGTATCTTAAGTTTTTTCCCCCCACCTAGTTCTTTGCTCATCTGGAACAATTGTTTTACCATTTTTCTTTTCTTGTTTTTTTCTTGGTTGTTGCTTTTCTTTCAAGCCATTTAAACAGTATACAAATTATGTATGAACATATGGGGTATCCTGCGGGAAATGTCCCACGATGCCACTTGTAAATATCGAAACGGTATAACAGTTCTAGCCACTGAAGGTAGAGGCGGTAGAGTGTAGCAAGATTAGGTTAACAAAACGCTTAAAGAATTTTTAATTAATAACAATTTAACCAAATTTGGGCCACTAAAAATGTAAAGGGTTTTAGGCACAGTCTCAATAAGTAAAACTTGGTAAGATTTTAATTATCGAGTAAAATAGCATTTGAGTATTATTTTTATTATTTTGAAGTCAGAATGAAATATTGATTGATACAATTAGATAAAAAGTAATTTGGATAGCATACGAATTTATCAGTATCTTTTATACTTCATACATTTCATAATCAAATGACTTCGCCACTTTTAATTGAGATCCATTAAGTATAAGTCCAAATCAAGAAGATTCAACGAATTTTAATAACCAGACGATTTACGAATTTCTGTGTTACACTTATACCCCAATTTGCTATGGTTTGATTTGCATCGTCAAAAAAAATTAATGGCCACGAATTGCAACTCTAAAGCTTCGTTTTGCGTCGCAAAAAAAAATCTCTAAGGCTTCGGGTTGCGTCGTTGTCTTATATGTGCTTACAAAGGAATTCAGTTTTTATTAGCTTTGGGATTTCCCGTTTTGAAACTTTTTGTAGTTGAGTGCCAGTTTAGAAGAAGTTTTTAGGTGATAAAGTCCTATATATATATGGAAAGCACTAAGTGTTGCCTTGCGCCATCTAACATTTCCATTGGAAAGTTTGACATTTTTTAGCATAAACGTACTCAGAACGTTTTGACGTACGACCATCATTTGTGTTGTTTACAGTGACTTGAAAAAATCATTTTGGCAAAAAAATGGAATTAACTCGTGAAGATTTTCGAGCTATCATTTTTCACAACTTTCGACGTCGATTATGACGACAAGAGTACATTGATGATCTAAAATCTGTTTAAAGCGATAAAGCACTTTGAAAAACTGGTTTAATGAATTCAATCGTGGCACAACGCTCGTTCTGATGTCTATAGAAAATTGATGTCCTGCGTGAACTGATAATGAAAGATCGTCATGTGACATACCGTGAGATAGAGGCATCCTTGGGCATTTCTTCCACCAGCATACATTCGATATTGCATGAACACCTGGTCATAAAATATGGTTGTACTCGTTGGATCCCAGACAAGTTGACAATCGCTCAAAAAAAAGGCTCCTGCCGATTGGTGCAAAGAAATTTTAAAAAAAATACGATTGCGGTGCTTCAAAAGACGTTATAAGATCGTCACAGGTGACGAATGATTCATCTATGCGTATGAGCCCGAAACAAAACAGCAATCAACCGTGTGGATCTTGGGAGACGAGCCAAATCAAATGAATGTTGTTCGAGGAAGAAGCACTTAGAAGCAAATGGTCGCCTGTTTCTTCGGCAAAACTGGTCATGTGGCGACTGTTCCGCTTAAGCCACGTAGGACGGTCAATTCTAAGTGGTACATCACAATTTGTTTGCCTGATGTCTTGGGAGAAATTCAAAAAACAAATTGTGCACCATGACAATGCGAGCTCTCACACATCGGCTCAAACCAGCGTCTTTTTGACCGGCCAAAACGTCGAATTGATGGATCATCCGCCGTACAGCCCTGACTTGGCACCCAACGACTTTTTTTATTTCCCCAAATCAAGAAAAAAGGCGTGGTCAACGATTTTCTTCGCCAGAAGATGCTGTTGAAGCGCTCAGAAACCATGTTTTGGAGGTGTCTCAATCCGAGTGGAAGAAGTGTTTCGACAATTGATTTGAGCGCATGCAAAAGTGTATAAATCCTACTGGAGAATACTTTAAAAAACAGTAAAACCATTTTTGATGATAATATTCGCATTTTCATTATTAGGCCAGAAATATATATAGCGGTCTCATATGTGGACAACTATCGAATCAAAACCAAAGTGCCAAATGTTTTGGAGTTATTTAAAAAAAATAATTAAATAACAATAATAATAATTAAATAATTAATAAAATAATTAATTTGATAAATAAATATATGCCTGCATTTATTAATAGTAAAAATTTTAATTTTTTTTTTAAAATGTTTTGCTGAAACGAATCAAAGAAACCTCCACATAAATATATGTGGAAAAAAAATTAATCGATTTGTTTTGTTTCGCATTGCATCTGGTTTTCTCGGTCCCAATTAACGATGCAAATAGGGGAATTAGTGTATTTTGAAATTTTTTCAACTCGAGGTACGGAATTTTTTTATTTCCTGAAATGCTACATTTCTTAAAAACTCTGGTGGAAACGATCATCTCAGAAGGGGCTTACAGTCAGAATCCTTGGATTTGAAGTGCCCTCAGCCAAATACAAATCTTTAGGACCGGCCACGCAGTAATAAATTTCCTATGGGACCCAAATGCGATTGATCCGAAAACAATCTCACGGGGAATTTCGTAATTTATGGACGTTTTTAAGGTGGCATTAAACGTACACGTTAGCACTTTGTCGACATCGCTATTAATTCGATCCAAAAAAAATTTTGACTTTTCAACTGAAGAAACACTTCAAAATATTTCACTGTTTCCAAAAACCACTTCATGGGCTGGGTGCCTCCGACCAGAGAGAGATACAAGAGATAGCCTTTAGATAATCGAAACTGTTAGGGTCGTCTGATTAACATTCACGCTAAACAAGTCACAGTAGAAGTATCCAGCTGTAGAGTGAATGTAGTGCCAGTGGAACATCCCCCGGATATTTTAGGCGAATAGCCTTGGCTTAGCTGAGACCTGGATGGTGCAACCTCCTTGAATTGATGCTAACGTTCCGGACGTTTGTCCCGCCTGCCATCAGGGACCACATGACGTGATGTACCTATTCAATTGTCCGGCTTAACCCACTCAGCTGACCAACAAGTCTCTTTGGACGTAATTTTTGAAAATGGCGGATTTCCTTCACCTGAATATCGAAACAGATCGCCTATAGACGAACAGGACTTAAAAACTGAATAGATTGTTGTTGCAACAACAACAACTGTTTCCATTGACGAAGTAACCCCACTTTAATGGACATTATGTCACTTATTTAAAAGTCCTTATGTGAATAGACTAAAAAGATACACGCAATTTACAATGAATCGGCACCAGAAGACCGACATTAAATCAGTGCTTGTTTACATTTCTTAAGGAAGGTATCAAATAACTGATCCTGTCCGATTTTTTCTTACCTGTTTCGGTTTATTTAAATGTAAAAATTGTTTTATGTTTGTCCTTTGTTATTGCAATTTGTAATTAAACGACGGTTTCAGTCGGCTTTTAGCCGCCTTTTAGCCGATTGAAACGGAGGATATTGAATTGGAGGATGTTGATGTGGCCGATCTTTAGCTCAAACATGTTAATTTATTGAAGGAAACTTTTGGTGAGCGCATTATCTCGCGTTGTGGGTCTGTGGCGCGGCCTCGTAGATCGTGCTATTTAACAGCGCTGGACCACTTTTTGGGGGTTATGTAAAGTCGGTTGCCTACGCAGATAAGCCCGACACGATTGACGCCTTTGTGACATACGGCCTCAAATGCAGCAAAAAGTGGTCGAAAATTGCGCCACTTGCTGGGCCAGCCATGAAAGCCACACGTATAAAAAAAACACCCTTAACTTAACGATTGTTTTATTGTTTGTTTTATTTTTGTCCTTTGTTATTGCAATTTGTAATTAAACGTCGGCTTTAAGCCGCCTTTTAGCCGATTGAAACGGAGGATATTGAATTGGAGGATGTTGATGTGGCCGACCTTTAGCTCAAACACGTTAATTTATTGACGGAAACTTTTGGTGAGCGCATTATCTCGCGTCGTGGGCCTGTGGCGTGGCCTCGTAGATCGTGCTATTTAACAGCGCTGGACCACTTTTTGGGGGTTATGTAAAGTCGGTTGCCTACGCAGATAAGCCCGACACGATTGACGCCTTTGTGACATACGGCCTCAAATGCAGCAAAAAGTGGTCGAAAATTGCGCCACTTGGCTGGGCCAGCCATGAAAGCCACACGTATAAAAAAAACACCCTTAACTTAAACGATTGTTTTATTGTTTGTTTTATTTTTGTCCTTTGTTATTGCAATTTGTAATTAAACGTCGGCTTTAAGCCGCCTTTTAGCCGATTGAAACGGAGGATATTTGAATTGGAGGATGTTGATGTGGCCGACCTTTAGCTCAAACACGTTAATTTATTGACGGAAACTTTTGGTGAGCGCATTATCTCGCGTCGTGGGCCTGTGGCGTGGCCTCGTAGATCGTGCTATTTAACAGCGCTGGACCACTTTTTGGGGGTTATGTAAAGTCGGTTGCCTACGCAGATAAGCCCGACACGATTGACGCCTTTGTGACATACGGCCTCAAATGCAGCAAAAAGTGGTCGAAAATTGGGTCACTTGTCTGGGCCAGCCATGAAAGCCACACGTCTGAAAAAAAACACCCTTTACTTAAACGATGACGAGACAACATCCTTAAGATAGAGTATAAGAAATTAGTTGCAATATTAAGGTGATCCGCAAGTTCGAATAGAACTTGACGTGAGCACTGAATTTAATCAAAGGTTCATATAAGCTAACTGGATTTTAGAAACAGCTTAAAGTAGTTAGTTAAGCGTGAAATAAACAACAATTTACAACAGTGTAATGATTCCATATGGCACTGAATCACGGGTTCTGGTTTTGATGGGATTTCAAGAAGACTTGGGAAAAATTCCCAGGAGTTTAGTCGATTCCGGGAACTTTGCACAGGATTCCCGTATCCTGAAATCCTTTTAAAAAAAATTATAAATAAAAATATTATCGGATGCAATGATAAATTTTGAAAAAATATAAGACTTTGAGATTTGTCGGCAAAAAACAATAATATAAGGATTTAGTTTTATGTTTTAGGCAATAAGGACACATTTTCTCAAAGCTCTCTGAAGTGGCTGATTTCACGGCAAAAACGAAATTTATTTACGGTCATCCTATATATACTCGTAATGGTCTAGGGTTTCAACTCTTACTTTCTGTATTTCTTTGATCCAATCTCTCGTAAAGCTCATTGCCTGTAAATTCACACACTACACCCTTTCTTAAGTGCTCTGGTAGTTTTTCTATGCACGTCAGAGACAACCTATATCCAAAAAAACGCCAGTTGCAAATCGGTACAAAGTACAAAAACTTCGCTTTTATTAGCTGTAATAACCAAATGTCTATAGACATGGTGAAAAATCGGTTTGACATATAATACGATGAAAGCTACTGTAATCGACTGTAATAGGACGGTAAATATATATGTGACAGCGCATAGAGAAAGAGACCTAAGGCAAAAAAAATCAATTTTCATTTTTTTTTCTTTTTTTGATGTGGACAACATCTGAGCATCGAATGAGACCGATTCCATGCCCCAAAAGTGTTCACTACAGTGATATGCGCGTTTTATGAAATTAAAGTCGACGATTCTACACCAAAGATACACGTATTTAAATCTTTAAAATGGCTCTCCTGAACAAAACTTGTTTTTACCCTTAGGCCCCTTTCTATTTAGCGCGTCACATATAATGTTGCGGTTTACTCACGAAACTCAAATTATTGACAGTCAGAACCGTCTGCTGTGACAACTGCTTCATATAAAATTTGAGTTGATTCTAACCATTAACAATGACAACAATTATTTTTATTCTAAAAACCAAAAAAAAACTACCATAGTTTAGTTTTTCTCACCCCAACATAAACACACACACACATATTAATAAGGAAAGTCGTAAGACAGGCCAGACCGAGCATATGATACCCTAACCACAAGCTTTAGACCTAATAGCTCTAATATATGTTTTTCCGCATGAATTACAACGCTGCAAACCAAATTACATTTAAATCTAATAAAATTTGCAGCTGTTGGGTCGGTTATACCCGATATCGGTAGGTGCATTTGTGTTGACACTGTATTAAAATTTGCGGCGATCTGGCTCTTTTCTGCTATGTTTTTTGGGGTGCAAATTAACACAGTAACCCAAATTTCGTTGAAATCTAAAGAACTTTGTCGATGGCGCAAATTCCACTTTTGATTCCAGCAGTCATAGATTATACAACATTCAATTTGCTAGATTCTGCAAATAATCAACAACTTCCAAAAGGAGAAGTCCATAGATTCCGCCCACGCGGCAAATGTCAATGAATGCAGATGTATAGTCCCCTTTCTCAAAATTGTAAATGAAATGCAATTCCAAAAAGGAACCTTTAAATTCAACAGGCTAAATAAAATTAAAATTAAAAAAAAACTGTTCCCTTCCACAAAAATTTAGAGATAAATCAATTTAATTTGATTCAATAAATCAAAATAAAATGTTTTAAACCAGAAAAAAATATTTTTATTTCAGATTTTAGGTTTTTATCTGAAACGTTAACTTTATATTTCCGGTTTCCGGGAATTAAGTAAGATCTAGAAATTCTTAACCAAATTTGGAGCACAAACAGATATATCGATGTAAGAATGTTTGAGAGAAGGTTTTTTGGTCCCCGTTGATGTGAAGATGTCAATGCTGGAACACTTAAAATCTTAGACGGCGAGTGTGAGGCACCCGCTAACGCGGCTTATTGAAACGCCGGTAGAAAGCACAGATCTAAAAAGATGTGAAAAATGTTGGTCCAACCCAAATCTTGGCCTTAAGTCCTGAACAGCCACATATTTGAAGCGCAAAATAGAAAGGGACCTAAGGGTAAAAAACCAGTTTTGTTCAGGAGAGCCATTTTAAAGATTAGGTCCCTTTCTACTTGCGCTTAGAATCGTCGACTTCACTTTCATAAAACGCGCATATCTCTGGGAGGGAACACTTTTGGGGCATGGGATCGGTCTTATTCGATGCTCAGATGTTGTCCACAAAAAAAAAAATTGAAAAGTTGATGAAAAGTTTTGTTCAGGAGAGCCATTTTAAAGATTAGGTCCCTTTCTATTTGCGCTTAGAATCGTCGACTTCACTTTCATAAAACGCGCATATCTCTGGGAGGGAACACCTTTGGGGCATGGGATCGGTCTCATTCGATGCACATATGTTGTCCACATCAAAAAAGAAGTGAAAAGTTGATGAAAAGTTTTGTTCAGGAGAGCCATTTTAAAGATTAGGTCCCTTTCTATTTGCGCTAGAATCGTCGACCTCACTTTCTTAAAACGCGCATATTTCTGGGAGGGAACAATTTTGAGGCATGGGATCGGTGTGCTCAGATGTTGTCCACATCAAAAAAAGAAAAAAAAAATGAAAATTGATTTTTTACCCTTAGGTCCCTTTCTCTATGCGCTGTCACATATGTAAATAAGTTACGAAATATAACTTTAATATGCCCTTTTAATAGCAAAACTCAAGCTATTTTAAATGACGTTATATTCCCCGTTTAAAGCAGAGACACTCCCCTTCAAAGAGCTTGTTTCTTCATAATCTACCCATATGTCCTAAATTGTATTTAGCCATCATAAAGAATTCAGTCTTAAATGCGTAATAACGACTCCATAGATTTTCATCTTTCTGGGCTAGTGACAATGATGTCGCCCAATGCCAAAGCCGGCTGATGCGGGTGGTTGACGGTGGACGAGATCTTATAATTTGTTGCTGCTATCTTGGCTGTTGGGATAAATTGCGAAAAGAGATATGGCCATTTGTACATAATGCTATTTTGCGCTGCTGACATTTTAAATTAGGCTTAAAATAAGCTTTTTGAATGTAATGATTCAACCATGTGCTTAACCAGATACCAGACTTTCCATATACCACTCCATGCAGTGGGGTCGGTGTTCCACAACAGCAGACATCTGGGCGGGCGAGCGAGCGAGCGAGACGAAATAGCCGTAATTGAATTGTTGTGTCGTTCAAGTCGAGCATGTTCTAAAGGGACACGATTTTTGTCTGATGATTTTCATGGTTGCCTTAACAAATGAAAGTAATTAAGGGAATATTCCGCACCAGTAGCTGTGGTTGGACACACGAACATGAGTAGCTGATGGTGGTGATGGGATAATGTAGCAAAAGATCTAAACACCAAGTAGGTGAGTGCAAAATGCAGTGGTTTTCATTTAGATGAGGAATTTTTTAGCCACACGCTCAAAGGAGCTAATCTTGTAAAGAGGACAGTGGCACATGGACAAATGACAAATTGTTGGAGAAATACTACGAGTACCACTAGAACAGGTAATGATGTACAGGGTATTAGGACTTGGTGCTAGTGTTTGTAACTCCAAAAAAAATAATAACGTGTGATCAATCAAGAGGTATTTTTTTCAATAGAGTTTTTTTTCACAGATTACGCGCAAGTCTCAGTATTGTTTGCCATTTCACAATGGGAAGACTTAGAACGCGAAAAGGACGGTTTGGTGCGGCTTATGGGCATATTTATTTTTTTTAATAATGATTGCCTGAACATCACCGTGAATGATGCCTGCTTTCGCGCCATGATATCGGAATTTTTGTTAACTGAAATTAAAGCCCGTTATCTTGAAGATATTTGGTTCCAACAGGACGGTGCCACTTGCTATACAGCTGCTCAAACAATGGATCGATTGAGAGGATATTTCAAAGAGCAGCTAACCGGTGAGTTAGCCGCCTAGATCGTGTGATATCACACCTTTAGCCTTTTATCTTTGGAGCTGCGTAAAGTCCAAAATCTATGCTGGCAAATCAGTTACGATTCAGGTTTTGTAAGCCAACATTACGCGTGTTATTAACGCCATACCGGTCGAATTGATCGAACGAGTCATCCAAAATTGGACCCTCAGAATGGGCACCCTGAGCCGTAGTAGCGGCCGCCAACATTGGACGGAAATTATATTCAAAAAATAAAAGGCATAAAATATCCTTTCAATTAAAGGATAATGATTTCACACTTGATTAAAATTTTTGTATTTTTTATTTAAAAAAAAAATACCTCTAGGATAATCACCCGATAGAAGAGATACTGAGGTACAGGGTATTAGGGCTTGGTGCACCAAAAAAAACTCTACAGGGTGGCGCACGGATCGCGCTTCAAAAACAAAACGTAATATTTTTTTCTGTGTGAGCAATCGGCTTATTTTTTATTTTATTTGGAAGGTTAGTATTGAGATTTATTAAAATGAATGCTTGGGATTGTAGCACAATAAGAAAGCTACGCTGCAGATGGACCCCTTGTTCGTTATACAGATAAGTTTAGAACCACTTTTCGATTTCAGTCTGTCTGTCCGTTAACTCATGTAATTATTGTAAAGGTCGTAAATATGAATCGTTTTCGAGGCCAAGAAAGAAGAAAAGAAGGAAGAATCCGAATCTGAGGATGACGATATGGGCTTTGCTCTTTTCGATTAAATTCGTAACGGCCCCAGCCATTCACAACGAGAAATACAGCAACAGCAGTAAGACAACAACAACAATGGTCGATCACATTGTTCAGGTTTGGGACCAAGACGAACCCTTCTAACAATATTTTGACCGTCTTTAAGACCTCAAGCATAGATTTAGATTTTTTATATAAATATAATTTTTTTAAGCTAGAGGTCTTTTGTGATTCCAATTTGCTTTATTTTACTCAATATTAAAATTTATACACCTATATTCCTAAGTGCTTCCAATATCTACGATAGAATAAATCCATTTTCCTGATTACTTCATTTATCCATTGTACATTAATTAGTTTAGAGCTATTGTTCACAGCTTTCAACGATAATACGTAATAAATTTGCAATTGAACGATTGCGCATAGATTCCGCGATTCAATATCATTTCATTAAATCCCACCAATCAGAGAAAATTAATCAAATTTAAATTTTTCATTCCTCTTTTGATGGCAAACGGTGATAACACAATCATCTCAAAACAAAGAAGCCAATCTTCATTTAAAATTCGAACAAAATTCAACGGCATATGTCGGCGTACGCCAGCAACAACAGAAAAATCGAACAAAAGAAACTCAAAAGAAGCACAGATTCGCATATACGCGTGCTTTAAACGTCTAAAATATCACACAGCATTAATGGTAATAAATTCAGACTCCGTGCAACTTTTGGCACCAGACACCAGCTCGTGATGAAATAAAAAGACAGCCTAAGCGTCTGTCTGGTAGAAAGATAAGTACGCTATAGGGAAATGAGGACTATCAAGTGGATGCTATAAAATAGCAAGAAAACAAGACTAAATTCGGGAGGGCCAGCTACTCGAATATGTGATACGGCACATAATTTTTCTTTTCAGACGTCTACTCTTTTCTATACTGCACCAACTAGTTAAAGGGCAATCGCGGCAATAATTTCGTTTTCGCACTCTTGGCTTCCCTAATCACCGCATGGTCATTGTCATGATGTTGGGGACCGGGCTTCTGTCCCGGTTCTTCTGGTCGCTTACCGAAATCACAAACACTTTGCACAAATAAACTTTCTTGTAACTCAATGTTACTTTATTTTACTTTTCTATATAGAAAAACACTAATGTCAAGGGTAGATCAGAGGAAAGACCTCTACACTAGTTGGTCTACTATAGAATAACATCTTTTTTCAGAATAACATCTATGCGCGGTTCATATTTATTCATATTGAGGGATCGTTCAATACCCCGCATACCGGCAAACTTATCCAAATCTTAGAGCAATTCGATAATGACTACGGACTGAATCAGTCCATTCTAAGAGGTACAGAAAACGTTATTATCTGGGGTATCGTATGACGTGGTAGTCCTTAGGGCGACATTATTATTACCTTACTGGACGAAAAAAAACACATATTGTTGAAGTGACTGCCCCTGGCCAAAGAGTGTTTGTTTCGGGTCAACCCGCTACATAGAACCGGCAGTCGCAGGATTGGTGTCTTCTGGTGACAATCTACATGAGGAGAAGAAGGTTCTTACCGTGTGCAGACACAATTTCCTGCTGACTAAGCAGGCTTCGGCCATTATTTGGGTTTCTTGTTGACCGGGCACGGCTTGCATAAGAGATCCTTGAGCGATAGTCGGGCATGTAGTTGCGGGGCGCCAGTCGAGGACTGGTTGCATGTTCTTTGCGAATGCCGTCTATGAAGACATACGGGGCCTGGACGTAATGGGCGTTGTTTTCTCTGACGGCCAGTGGGACGTCAGTGGGGTGCTCTCGCCTTTCAGGCCTTTTCTAGGCCTCGTTTTGTTGTTGTCTAACCTCGTGTCCGCTGTAACCGGTGGTGGTTCTCTTTGACCTGACGCTTGCTGCAACGGGGAGCTACCAGTCCCCTGGTTACATGCAACTGAAACTGGGAGTAACCTTGGTTACGGAACCTGACCGGAGGTTAACCGGTACCACGGGTGAGTGGGGCTTATGGTGTTTTCTCAAGAAAGTCACTATAGACCCTCGAGCCTTGTTGGGGGTCGGTCGAGCGGTCGAGCCTAGCCTTAACACATGGGTGCCGTTCACCGTCGTCGAACGGATAAGGTAGAGATATACCTCGCTTTGAGTGGTGAGGAAACCGTGTCCATGAACAGCATGTCTTTAGATCGTAACATCTATATGTGGGCAATTGTGTCAGCATATATACCATCTCAAGAGCGTGCCTTGAACTGGGAGTGACCAGTTCCGCAATGTATGGCTCGCAAACTGGTAGTAGCTCGGCTACGAGGTCTGACCGGAGACTTAAGTCTGGTACCACGGGTAATCAGGAGCCCCCAGAACCGTTGTTCTGGCCTGACTATTTTGTGCGGCCCTTCGGGGAGTATCGTGGTGGCTGTGGTTTAAAGAGAGAGCTTCGGCTCGGTGTGAAGTTGCATTGCAACCGGGTGCTATGACCCATAGAACAGCAGAGGTGTTAGATAGGCCTCGGCCCCTGAGCAAGGGCGAAGTTGTGTCCATATAGTACGTTTCGAATTGGTACTGGCGGGATTGGCCTTAAGGGGCGCTGGCCGTCGCTTGGTAATGGCTCCAGTTGCGATGGCGCACCATGGTTGAAGCTATCACAGCGAGAATCAAGTAAAACACTCGGACGCTGTCTAAGCAATACCGGCTAGGGTGTTTTCGCAGCAGTCATCCTAACCACGTCTCTTGGACCGGATGGCTCCGCCCAGGTAGATCAGGTACGATCTTCATTATCTAGAGAGAGATGTCCAGCGGTATAAGAGAAAACCTTTAGATCATCGAAACTTCAGGCAGGTCTGAACAACATTTACGCCCATGAAGTCGCAGCGGCAGTATCCAGCTACCGTGTGAGTGTAGTGCTAGGGGAGCATTCTCCGGAGATTTCACCTGAGGAGAAGTTCGGCGACCTCGGCAGAAGCGCGTGGTTCTGGCGCAGCTGAGATCTGGATGGTGCAGCCGCCTCAATTCTTACTGGGCACGAATTGATGCTAACGTTTCGGACATCTGTCCCGCCTGCCTTCAGGGACCACATGATGTGCTGCGCTTCTTTAATTGTACGGGCAAGCCCACTCAGCTGACCGCCAGGTCTCTGTGGACGCATCCAGTTCAAATGGCGCCCACCTGGATATCGAAGCAGATCTCCCATAGACGAGCAAGACTTCAAAGTAAATATATTGTTGTTACAACAGAATAAGCACTCAAACTACCTTACGAATAATATGAGTAAAGGAAAATCGCTATCCGTAGAGGAGAAATCGAAAATTGAAGCTTACAAGGAAGCAGGGCTATCATTAAGTTCAATATCCAAAAAAAAATAAGCAGATGTCGTAAAGTTATATCATCATTCCTGAGCAATAAGTTGAAATATGGCAAAATAATAAAGGAGGGAATAATAGAGTGATTTCCGCTACTGATAAGAGAGCAATTTTGAGAGAAGCCGCGAACTCCCACGCCTCGACCGCAAAGATCAGGGCAAATGTTAGTGTTAAGACGAGCTTATCTACAATTCAAATGGGGTGCACCTATTTAAAAAGACTTAAATTGAAGAACAAAACCCCCACTGAACGTTGCTCAAAAGGAAGTGCGCTTGGATTTTGCGCGGGAGCACATGACATAGAATTCTGATTGGCGCTCGGATGAAAAAAAATTTAATTTGGAAGGTTCAGATGGATACAACTACTACTTCCATGATCTTCGCAAAGAGGAACACCAGTTGGATCTCCCTCATAGTAGGGTTGGGGGTGTGATGGTGTGGGGAGCCATCTCCTATTATGGTACGTGCGAGTTACAGTTTTTGACTACAAATATGAATGCAAACACCTACAAAAAAGTACTTGAAATAGCTTTTCCCCATTTTCAAAACTTAGGAAATTTGCCATGGACTTTCCAACATGATAATGCCCCGATCCACACTGCCCGGGTGGTTGAGTCATGAATTGAGGACCAAAATGTCCGTTTAATGCAGTGGACACCTTATTTACCCGACATTAATATAATAGAAAACGTATGGGGATGGCTGCCTCGTAAAGTTTACGATTCTGAGAAACAATATTCCAACAAAGAGGAGCTAATTGAAGGCATCAAGGATGCTTGGTCCAGTATTTCTCTAAATTATATTGGAAAATTGTATGAGTCGCTTCCCAATCGAATCTATGAGGTCATTCTCAATTCAATCAAATTTTGTTTAAAAATGTTTAAATTACTATATATAAAAGTTCATAAATAATTTCATGGCTAAAAACCTTATCAACAATGAAAAAAAGTGATCTGAGCTAACCTGATGACCAAATTTGAATAGTTATTTTTTGTGTTATTTTACGAAAAAATCCAAAAAATATATTCCATTCAATTGGCGATGGTATTTTTTGTTTTATTTAACTCAGAATTGAATCGGCCATAAACGAAAATAATTTAAATTAATTTTAAAACCATAAGTGTGTTAAGTTTCGATCCTAAACCACTTACACGAGGGTATATACTAACCTGATGACGCGCATGTATGTTTACAAGCGGAAGATTCCATACTTTATTGAACACCGCTACAAGGACAGAAACATCAGCATATCTGAGAAGGTAAAAAACTAGGTATCATTCTGGACAATAAAGTGACGTGGAACAACCACATCAAAAGCAGAAAGGAAAATGCCAAAATTCGTTGACCTTCACGTACAATTGGATCAAAATGGGACCTTACCCCAAAAATTAACTAATGGATCGACACAAGCGGAAGACTTATTAGACCTTAAATTTTCACGAAGATTACCGACAAGTTGAACTGTCATCAAGACAGAGATCTACGCCATCCACTTAACCGCTTGTAAATTGTGAAAAGAATGAAATGCAAAATCAGAATATATGTGATTTCAAGAAATATAAAGTCACAATGCGCCTCTGACTGGCAAAGTTCCATCTTTTAAGCCCAAGCACAGGATATAACGTTAACGTAGGTGCTGGAGCACAACAATATTCCTGGCAACGAGCTAGCGAGCAAATGTGTTGGGCGGGTTTCGAATCATTTGACGATGCCGCAGCGTCTGACGTGTTCTCCTGGGTTTTGCACTATATACAGGGTGGCGCAAAACTACCGTTGTGGTTTGAATGTTTAATAAATTTTTAAATTTATTTATATTACGTATTACGACTTGAACAGTTTTATTTATTATTTATATTTTTTATTTTTACTTCCGAATTTTGTGAAGCAAACTTGGGGAATTTGAAATGGAACACTACACAACGGCTTGATTATGCCATTTTATTCCGACAAAAAGCAGAAGAAAGTCCCGATTTCATTAACAATTTAAAAATGAGCGATCAGGCCCATTTCCAATTGAATGGTTTTAAACAAAATTGCAGGTTATGGGATACGGAGAATCCAAGAACAGTTCATCCATCAGCAACTATTGCACCCACTTAAGTGTACTGTTTGGTGCGGTGTATCGTCTGAAAGAAGCCTTGGTCCATGTTTCTTTGAAAATGCACATCGTGCCGAATATCGAACGAAGCTGACTATAGTTGTGGTTCCAGCAAGATGAAGCCACAGCCCACACTACAAGGGACACAATATCTTTAAACATTCCAACCACAACTGTAGTTTCCCGCTACCCTGTAGAAGACAAGATTAAGATGGAAATCAAGACACTGTTGTATAATCACTCGAACCGTACGACTAAGCAAAACTCAAGGAGTACAAATGATTGTAATCGTGATTGTAAGTCTGAACTTAAATCTTTGTATGGCGATGAAGCACCCTCCTATAGCACTGTGAAAAACTGGTTTAATGAATTCAAGCGTGGCCGACGCTCACTCAAAGACGAAGGTCGTTCAAAAACGGCCTTTGTGTCAGAGAACATTGATGCCGTGCGTGAACTGATAATGCAAGATCGCCATGTGACATACCGTGAGATAGAGGCATCCTTGGGCATTAATTCCACCAGCATACATTCGATATTGCATGACAGCTGGCCGTAAAAAAGGTTTGTTCTCGTTGGATCCCGCACAAATGGACAATTGCTCAAAAAAAGGTACAAAGAAGTTTTGAAAAAATACGATCGCTGTGCTTCAAAAGACGTCCATCAGATCGTCACAGGTGACGAATCATGAATCTATGCGTATGAGCCCGCAACAAAACAGCAATCAACCGTGTGGGTCTTGGGAGACGAGCCAAATCAAATGAATGTTGTTCGTGGCAGAAGCTCTTCGAAGCAAATGGTCTCCTGTTTCTTCGGCAAAACAGGTTATGTGGCGACTGTTCCGCTTGAGCAACGTAGGGCGGTCAATTCTGAGTGGTACACCACAATTTGTTTGCCAGAAGTATTCGGAAAAATTCAAAAAGCGAACAAGAGAAGAATGCGAGCTCAAACACATCGGCTCAAACCAGCGCCTATTTGACCGGCCAAAGCGTCGAATTGATGGGTCATCCGCCGTACAGCTCGTCTTAGCACCCAATGACTTCTTTTTATTTCCGCACATCAAGAAAAAAATGCGTGGTCAACGATTTTCGTCGCCAGAAGATGCTGTTGAAGCTGTTGAAAAAAAAACTGTTCAAAAATCAATCGGAGTGGAAAAAATGCTTACGCCAGAAATATATATAGCAGCCCCCGTATGGCTTGTTGGAAGCAAAGGTCGCCCACATCAACATCCCCCAATTCAGGCACGAAAAGGTCATTAATCATTAATGCGTGGTCAACGATTTTCGTCGCCAGAAGATGCTGTTGAAAAAAAACCTGTTCAAAAATCAATCGGAGTGGAAAAAGTGCTTACGCCAGAAATATATATAGCAGCCATCGTATGGCTTGTTGGAAGCAAAGGTCGCCCACATCAACAGCCCTTAATTCAGGCACGAAAAAGTCATTAATCATGGCCCTATAGCATTGCCCATTGACTGTAAAATTATGGCCGGCTTTATTTTTGAAGAAATATAGGCCAATGAATTCCTCTGCCCATAGAGCACACCAAACAATGACTTTTTGAGGATGTACAGGCGTCTCAACAATAGCTTGTGGATTTTTATTACTCGAAAAGCGAAAAGTTTGATTATTCACGTACCCATTCAACCAAACGAGAGCTTCATGGTTAAACAAAATTTTCCTGTAAAAATCAGGATCGTTTTGGGGCCATTCACCACGATTTGCAAGCGTTGTTCCGGAGTAAGTCTACTCATAATGAAATGGCAAACCAAACTGAGAATAAATCAAGTGACAGCTGTCAAAAATACCAACTCCGAAAAAATAGTGACCAGATTGAAAAGCACAAGTCTAAAGAAAACGCCCTTTAGATAACAGGGATATATCAACTATAACCAAGGATGTCGCCTTATATTTTTTTGGCTTAATGTGTGCTTTACCTTCCACCTCCATTATATTTGGAAAGAAATGGGGAAATTTTCTTAAATAGACGAGCTTTGCATAACATAGAACTCTGGAACTAACTGACAAGGATCTACTGATTAGGGATGTGTGTGAAGTTAAATTCCGAATTTATCTCACACACATTGATTAGGGTAGGCTGCGAACAGCTTATGCATTTTATAGAGAAGATATTACTCGTACATGGCTTAGAGATTTTTTTTCATTAGTCTTTACGAGTTAAGAAAGCCGCTGCTAAAAATAGTAGATATTCTTAGCAGGATATGAACCTGGGTAGTTTGTGTGATAGTAGTGCACACCATGTCTTATGGGCTAAAAACAGTCCAAGTGAGTTCCTTTCCGCTAAAGGCTTTCAATATTTCAAGCGGTTACAAACTGAATGATAGACATCATATGCTTCCCACCAAAAGGCGCACATCAGCCAGCACCAACGCATATTCGTTGAGCTTCAAGACACTGAACAAGGACGACGTGGAACAATGAAACGGATTTAAATTTCACACAAACCAACAGTTTAGATAGCAGGCGACATCTTCTTGTTTTTATATGTTTTTTAGCATTACAAAATTTTCTTTGTGGAGCTTTTGTTTTTTTTTTTATTATTTTTTACGTTGCAAGAGTGAAGCGAAACGATATGAGTTTTATTCGTCACTGTTGCTGGTACTAGTGCCACAGCCGGTACTGGCACTGGCACTGGTTGCTGCTGCTCACTGGCAACGAGACCAGGAAAATGAAATTTCCAAATAGTGATCAGGAAAGAACAAGCGGAAGAACCAAAAGAGAAGGGCTGTCAGTGTAGGGACATATCGTACATACGAAGCAGCAGCATAGAAGAAGTAATCATAACAAAACACAGCACAACACATACAACCAAACTGTCGGATACGGAAACGCACAGCAAAGCGGAGCAGATATAAACACCCACATACACACACCATACACAAACCTACTAAATAAATACAAGATGACGTCGACGAATATGACGACACTGACGCCCACTACACCCAACATCCTCCAAACCCCCTTAGAGGAGTCGAATAGCTTTTTTTTCGCCGCACTCGCAAGAAAAAGAAAGAAATTCAAGAACCGGATACTTAACATTTGAGCATTTAAAACTCTTGAAACGTTAAAAGTTATTAGTGCAAGTACATGGGATAAGGCGGCCATGAGCAAATGAAAGTCAAGAGAAGACAGACTAAACGACCAAGAAAAAAAGAACGCAGAAATATAAAAAATGCTTCACCAGAAGGATGGGATGGCAGCGAAATGTATTTAATTACGTTAATCAAAAGAATATTATGGCAATATTAGCAAAAATTCAAGCAGCAGGGCCAACAACAGGCCGTAATAGCCAACCCAAGACGTGACAAATGTACAACAACAAGAACAGCAATGACAATGATTTCTATACCGAAGGACGACATTTAAATGACAGCGAATTTAAAGGGAAACGCAATGGGCAAAAATAGAAGGAAAGCAAGGATCATAAGTTAAATGGAAGCAAAAAAATGCCTAAGTTTGGAAATTGTTCGTCTTCTGAAAAATGTCTGACATGTTAGCTAGCTGTCAACACAGGATGGGATACATTTATTATTTGGATAGAAGGCAGACAAGGATAGCAAAATTATACTCCAAATCGCTGTGAAATCCCAACAAGATCAACAGTCCACAGTGGTTGAACCAATTTTTATCGGCCTATACGAGTAACTTTTACTTTAGATTAAGTATATTTTTTTAAGTTCTGTCGAAAGGACGATTGTGGCCACGGTCTTATGGATTATTTTAAGCTATTGGCATTCAAAATCGGAAATTATACCACATTTACCTATTTTTCTTATTTTTGATTCTGAAAAAAAGGTAAAATTGTTATTCTTTGTATTTTTAGTTTGTTGCATCTTTGTATCTTTTAAAAGCTTTCAAAGAAACAGAGTAATACGAGGGCTGCTATATACTTAGTAGGGACATAAATACTGTTACACACGTCTTACGCTGTAAAATAAAAAGTACTAAAAGTTTTTGGACGAAATATTTTTTAATATATTTATTGATGTATATTGTATCCAAAAAGAATCAACTTATTCGAAATGTCCGCCTTTTGCCTTTACACACGCCTTAAGACGCACTGGCCGATCGTCAACAGCTGCACGAACCTCGTCCATTGGAAAATTGGCCACAGCTCGAACCAAAGCAGTCTTAAAAGATCCAATATTGGGGTATCTTTTGTGACAAACCTTGTCCTCTAAAACCGTCCACAATTTGTAATCCAGTGGGTTCAAATACGGACTGCCTGAGGGCCATTCTTCAGAGGAAATGAACGCTGGCAAATTGTTTCGAAGCCATGCCTGGGACGTTTTAGCCTTATGGGCCGGCGCAGAATCCTGCTGGAAAGTCCATGGCTGGTTTCGGAACAGGGAATTGTTATGAGGCTTCACAAGAGCTTCCAAAACGTTTTCTTGGAAAACTTTGGCGGATGTTTTGACTCCTTGTTCGCAGAAATGCAGGTCAGTGACCCCATCGTAAGAGACACCCCACCAAACTATGACTGAAGCTGGGTGATGACCCTTTTGCACCCTTGGGATCAGTTCAGATGCTTCCTTAGATGACCGCGCATACACTCTATCAATTTGCTTGTTAAATTTTTTGCTGAACGGTAAAAATTTTTTTATCGGTGAACAAAATTTTTCTGTGCAAGTCATCAGACATTTGCATTTTTCAATCCTGTTTTTTTAAAGCTGCAGTCAATAAATGTTCGGTACGTCGTTTTAAAGCCCCAAGTAACAAGTCTTTTTTATTGATTCATTTCACGGGCCATGATTTTCTGTTTTCGGAGCGGATTTCTGTGAATTCTCGATTTAACGGCTTTGATGACATGCGATGTTAGAACAGAGCGTGGGCGGCCCGACCGGTGACGGTCTTTTACATCTCCAGTCTCCTCAAACAGTTTTATGCATCGGTAGACGAACATGCGGCTAATCTCTAGTGGCCGGAGCGTTTTGAAAATATCGTTTTTTTATTTCATTGTGTTTTTTTCAAATTTAATTTTGACTTTAGAATGATTTCAGCAATATTAATAGTGTGGACATGTAACAATAGTATTATTGCCAAATATAAAAATGAACATATGGTTGTTGCAACATTATAAGTATAATTGGTGCGACAACATTTTTGTTTTCTAGGTTCTCTGTTTTTTAATATCATTACGGAAATCATACAGAATGGTTGCTTCTTAAATTGCATTTATTCATTAGCCACAAAGAATTATCAAGATCTGCTGAAATTCGGGTGCGCACGCGAATTTTTCTTTCAGGGTAGTTATTGCGACACGACTCTCGGCGGTGGATCAAATGTAATTGGCTTATAAATTTATTCCAAAATATATTCAAATAACATTAAGTCGAGTACGATATTATAAACACACAGAGGATCTTTGATAAATTTCGTACAGCTAAGGAAGTCCATCAGTACCAAATAAAGTATACCCAATGAAATTGAGGTTTACAAAATTTACCAAGCAACCGACCAGCACTTTCTGCTAGAAATACCCACGTGTCACTAATTTACCCCAACCAAAATCAATAATGCAAAATGACTCTTAAAAGTTGGTTTGAAGGAAACACACTTAAAAGCGGTGGCATAAATTCAACTCACTTATAAATAGATTCACTTCCAAAGGCACCATAATACCTTTTTTCCACACACCGATAACTTAGTCTTCCGGATACTTTTTGTGCCGTAGAAGTGCTTGTCATCTGAGATTGCAACATTTTACGACAACAAAGGCTGTTATCCAGGTACATCATTTATGTGCACCTACCCGCCCGCCATTCTCTTTCAAATGCTCGTACTTAATGTAAGCACAGTGTTTGACTCTTGTCGCTGAATCACCGGCACAAATCTGAATAGATCCAAGATTTGGTAATATTCCTGTGGAAATGACGAAACCCAACAAACGACCCACTCATAAATAATCCCAACCGCCCCGAACGGCCTGCGCGCCCGCACTAGGTTGACTCCACTGATTATAAATCATAATCGTTTTATCACAAACCACACTCCTCGACCAGTTCTATTTTCTATTTCGTTTGGTTTTCATGTTTTGGCCTCCCATTACCGTGTTTTTTTTTTGGTCCCAGCATAAATCATATTTATGGGATATTTTTGACCCTTATTTGTTGGCCTTAAATATTTGAGGTATTCTTGGGGCAGCAGTCCGCTCTTCAACATCTTTTATGCAATATTTTTGTGTTTTTCTTTTCTTCTTCTTCAGAATTTCTTTCAACATTTTCCACTTATGGCTGGGTTGTTATTGCTGCTGTAATTTAGTTGACACTTGGGAACACCTGCTGCCTTTAATAGAAAACTTTACCATTTGTTAGTGTTGTTGTTCTGGCTGCTTTTCCTCTTAGTCTTCTTCGTCCTTGCCTCCTTCCGTTTTGCTGTCATTGTCGCGTAAGCCAGCAACAGCAACAACGACAACAAAACAGTTTGACAAGAACGGCAAGTGTTGCAAAATGTAAAATCAGAAGAAGAAAAAAATCGGAAAATAAACCTCAAAACATTTTTGAGACGATTGTCAATGCAAACAGACACACGCGTCACGCCCTGCCGTGTTTGGGTGGAATTGTCAGGTCATGGAAGACAAGTAGTGGTTACGTCCAATTCGAGAAGTCGTACCTTTGACACCTCTTGGTAAGTTGGTGAAATCGTTAGGTTGTGGAAGAAAAATGGAGCGAGTGAGCTTCCACATGCAGAGCAAAAACATGGTTACTACATGATCACGGCAATAATAATATGTTCTCCACAATAAATGTATGTTTGTCGCAACAATAGCATTGTTAGCTGAATTTAGTTTAAACAATACTATAATTGCTGCAATATTAATATTGTCGAAATGTAGCAATAGCATTATTTCCAAATTTAAAAATGAAAATATGGTTGTAGCAATAATATAAACATGGTTGGTGTAACAAAAGTATTGTGTTTTGCGTTTCATGTTAACAATGATATGATAACGGCAATCATACTGTATGATTGTAATTTTTCTTCATTTAAATAAGCTTTTTAGAACAAATATTATTGCTACGGATCTAATGCAATAATAGTACTTTTTTATCGAAACTAAAATTTTTTAAACAAGCTGCGTTGGCTTTGTTTAACTGAAATATTTTTACGCTATTTAAACTTATTTTTTCTACTTTGAAATAAATCAATTCTATTATTTTGAATTTCATGTACACGCAGAAAAAAAGTATGGTTGGGGCAACAATATTCGAAGAGCACCATACTATTGTTGGTTATATGGTTGTGACACAACAATATTATGATCATCACAATAATAGTATGGTTCACACACAACCATACTATGATCCCCATAACAATATTATGCTCCTCACAACAATATAATCATTCACACACAACCATACTATGATCCCCACAAACATATTATTATACACTTTCAACCATACTATGATCCCCACAACCATATTATGATCCTCATAACCATAGTATGTTAAACGTACAACCATAGTATGCTTAACGTACAACCATAGTATGACTTACGCACAACCATACTATGATCCCCAAAATTGTTTGTAAAGACTGGAATAAGTTGTTATTCAACAATAAAGAATTTTATTAAGTAAGTTATGTAACAATAGGAGTGATTTATTTAACAGTAAAAAAATTCAATTATTAAAAATATTTTAGTTATACTAATCCGTAGTATTTTTGAAAAAACTTAATTTTTATTGCTTTTATTGCGTAAGAATTGTAAAAATAACATTGTCAAATTAAAAAAATTATTGTTAACATAAAACTCATGAAAACAATACTTTTGTCCCACCAACCATAGTTATATTGTTGCTAAAACCATATTTTCATTTTTAAATTTGGCAACAATACTTTTGTTACATTTCAACAATATTAATAATGCCGCAATCATACTATTGTCAAAATGAAATTCAAAAAACGATACTATGGTTGCGACGACCACACTTTTACTGCTGAGAACATACTATTGTTGCCGTGACCATATAGTAACCATATCTTTTCTCTGCGTGTCCTTTTGAATAATTTCGTAATTCAAATCTATTGTTGACAACTTAAACCAATTCTAATAAATAATATTGGGGATCAAATCTATTGTCGACAACTTATACAAATTCTAATAGATTATATTGTGGATCATAGTATAATTGCGTGTGATCATACTTTGGTTGTAGGGATCATAACATGGTTGCGTGTGAATCATACTATGGCTATGAGGATCATACTATGGTTGTATGTGAAACATACTATGGTTGTGAGGATCATACTATGGTTGTGGAGATTATATTATGGTTGAATGTGAATCATACTATGGTTGTGGGGATCATAGTATGGTTATGGGTGACTCATACTATTGTTGTGAGGATCACAGTATGATTGTATTTGAATCATACTATTGTTGTGAGGATCATAATATTGTTGTACCACAACCATAATATACCCAACAATAGTATTATCCTCTTCAAATATTGTCACCACAACCATACATTTTTTCCGCGTGCAGATGGTTGAAGTGCTAAAGTCTTCTAAACAAATTTGGCTTGGCCTTGAGACAATAAAATATGGACCATTTTAGACTTCCACCGTTACTGGAAAGTGAGTGCTCATTTAGATTTGTTAGGAAATTCCTCTATTTCTGAGCACACATATGCCCATATTCGAAGGGACTTATTTTTCAGTGCCCTTGAGAATTAATAAGTTAAAGCATTGGTACCTATAATTTATAAATTGATCTTTTAATCCAAACTGCTTCATTAACTCTCAAGAAAAAAAGTTCTTAGAAAATGTAGAAGCGCGAAGAAATGGGTTAATGCTTTTGCTATAGTAAGCAGTAGATATAAATCTTTAATATGACATAACAATAGGCGTGTTCTATGAGTTCAAGCTTATTAAGCGAGTAAGTGGTCGCTAAGGCGATAACCACAAACATTTTAGAGAAATTGTTGAAAAGTCTTTGTATGCTAGAACTGATTGTCTTTCTGCATCATAAGCCGTTTAAATTGAAAAATTTAGTTTGTAGAAAAAGTTATTTAAGAAGTGCTATGAACAACAAATTTCATCCCTTAAAATTTAATGACTTTAAAAAAACGGGGTTAAACGCAAATTGTCTAAAGTTTTCTTTTAATAAAATAATTTTTATATTCTAGTACAGTGGTGTGAAGATATTGCGTTAGCGACCTCCAGAGCGAGTTGCCAATAATAAACAGCCAATATTTTAAAAAAAATATTTGTTGTTTGCATAAAAAAACTACACGTCTTAGAGCATTAAAAATACCTTCAATCATACCAAAGAATTGACATTTAAAAATATACTCTTTAAGTAATTGAAAACATGAGCGGAATTTGCGTGAAAACCGCACATTGGTCCTTTTTCTTTTACACAGCATCTTGGTAATATTTAAAATTAGGAAAACAAATAAGGTTTTTGGTCGCTTTCGCAGAGAACCCCTTATACAAGCTGGAGCGCGAAAATTTGCTCTTTTGCACTACAGGCTGTGACAGCACTGACGGTCGAAGATAGTGCAGAGTGTGCGTGGCTTATAGTAGCTGATGGCTGATGCCTTTCAATTGTCATATTGCACATGAGGGGAGGTCATTTTCTGTTGAAGCGTATTTTTCAAATGAGCACATGAGCATTGCAGTGCAGCGTGCTTTTCGTTTACGATTCGCTGCTCTCCCGCGCGTACGTGTTCCTGACGGCATTTAATGGTTAATTGGGTAACTTCATTGAGAACAGCAGGGAATGTGTCATGTTTACGAAGGGAATCTGAGAGAAGGATTACAGCTTCACAAAACATCGAGAGAGTTAGAGCAGCAGTACTGCAATCTCCGAAAAGCTCTGCTCGTAAGCTCTTGGCATTTCCAGAATTTTTCAGCCGGTCCTTGAGGCAATGCAATTAGAGGATACATGGTTATAACGGGATCGTGCCATTGCACACACAACCACGAATTGTTTGAGGCATATGTTTAATGGACGGCTTATACCTTCGAGGGGTGATGTGAACTGGCCGGCACGCTCACCTGACTTAGCCCCATGCGATTTTTTGCTTTGGTGTTACCTGAAGTCGAAGGTGTATGTCAACCGTCCCAACACGTTGGAAGACCTAACTAACAATATTGAGGCTGATAGTGGCAGAATACCAGTCGACATGATTGTTAGAGTTCATGAAAAATTCAGAAAACGTATGCAGCATGTAATTCAAAAATTCCCCTAGTGTCCAAATACTTAGTAGGGACATAAATACTGTTACACACGTTTTATGCTGTAAAATAAAAATAACTGAATGTTTTTGGACCAAATTAATATATTTATTGATGTATATTGTATTCAAAAAGAATCTACTTATTCGAAATGTCAGCCTTTTGCCTTTACACACACCTTAAAACGCACTGGCCAATCGTCAATAGCTGCACGAACCTCGTCCATTGGAAAATTGGCCACAGCTCGAACCAAAGCAGTCTTAAGAGATCCAATGTTGTGGTATATTTTGTGACAAACCTTGTCCTCAAATCCGGACTGCCTTAGTGTCATTCTTCAGAGGAAATGAAAGCTGGCAAATTGTTTCGAAGTCGGGCCTGGGACGTTTTAGCCTTATGGGCCGGCGCAGAATCCTGCTGGAAAGTCCATGGCTGTTTTGGTTTTGGAACAGGGAATTGTTAAGAGGCTTCAGAACAGCTTCCAAAACGGCTTCTTGGTAAACTTTGGCCGATGTTTTGACTCCTTGTTCGCAGAAATGCAGGTCAGTGACGCCATCGTAAAAGACACCCCACCAAACCATGACTGAAGCTGGGTGATGACCCTTTTCCACTCTTGTGATCAGTTCAGATGCTTCCTTAGACGACCGCACATACACTCTATCATTTTGCTTGTTAAATTTTTCTGAACGGTAAACATTTTTTCATCGGTGAACAAAATTTTTCTATGCAAGTTATCAGCGTGCTTCACCAAAAGTCGTTTGCATTTTTCAATCCTATTTTTTTTAAAGCTGCAGTCAATAAATGTCCGGTACGTCGTTTGACTGCCCCAAGTCCCAAGTCTTTTTTTTTTAATTAACCAACACTCAGGGGATGCCTCCTATACATGCGGTGCATTGCTTTGGCGAGTGGAAAGTAAAGGATCGGAGGCGGGCAAGAGGGAGTAATGTTTGTTGACACTTGCTTTGAACTTCTGGATGTCGTAATTAGTGGGAAATACACTCGCCGTAAGTCGATTCCACATACGGACCGTACGAGCGAAAAACGAACTTCATCTGTAGTGTATAGCGCGGCCCGACCGGTGGCGGTCTTTTACATCTCCAGTCTCTTCAGTTTTATGAATCGCTAGACGAACATGCGGCTAATCCCTACTGGCCGGAGCGTTTTGAAAATATCGATTTTTTTTCATTTCACAATTAAAAGGCGCTATTACAGCGATACGGTTCTCATTATCTGACCACTTCATGATGAAAGTTGAAACAATTTTAAAATCCCGTTACAGACTAACGCTATTTATGTTAGCTTTCAAAACCCATATGACATTAACGGGGTATGTTCAGTTCTACTATTGAAATGGGTGTGTTCAATGTAGTAACAGTATTTATGTCCCTACTAAGTAATTAAAATATAAAATACATTTTTCTAAGGTTCATACTTTTTTAAGTCAATCCCAAAAAAGCAAATTATCGCGCTCTACCCTGTATTTGCTTGTAAATTAATAATATATTTTTTAAATTTTTTTTTTGGGTTTTACAAAATATATAAAAAACTTTTTGTAAAACTTTTTTTTAAATATTACACACTTTGATTTCTTTTTTCCCAAAATAAACTTAATGCGTTTTTATTGCAGCATAGAAATTAGTAGGATCTAACAAAAATACAAAAATTTAGAAGAATATAAATTATAAAGTATATAAAAATAAAAAATATAAATTATAAAGGGAAAACATGGAATAAATTAGTTTTATTTAATTCATGAAGGAAGACTGACCAATCAGCCCAGTCAAAAACGACATAAACAAATAAAATAAATACCCATTCGGTCAAAGAAGAAGAATTATTATTTATATTCTTCTAAATTGTATGCCCTTATTCGCTAGAGAATTATATATTATATATATATTATATATATTAATTAAAAAATAAAATAAAAAAAAATATGTTTTTTTTTCAAAAATATGTTTTTTATTGCTTTTAAACTCATCTTTGCTCTTCCAAATATCGTGTAAGAAGTAATGATAATTTAAATGCAATTGACTCTAAGACTCTACTAAAATTTTAGAGGCGCGTTGCGCGGAAACACAGAGCTGAGGTAAACTTTAGACCCAAGCAACAAAAATCTCTGGAGAGCGGACCATTTTTGTTTAATGGTCCGATTAGAGAATCCCACAGTTAGTATTTGTGTTGTAAGAACGATAGTGGTCAATATAGAGCCCTGAAATTTTAAACGATGATGGATAAGGGTTCAAATCCGAGTAAGAGCATCTGACATTTTTCAGTGACAGTTTTGCTTTTATTTAAATGCCAGCGCCTGCACGATTAAGAGAATAATCTCTTATTTAAAAAGCAAAAAGCAGCTATAAAAAGCAAGCCCCAACCACAGAAACCAAATATTTATTTCTTTTCGAGATATTAAGCAAAATATCTAAATTCTAGCTGACCAAATAAAACACGACTATTATAGGATGAAATTTTCATTAAGGTTTTCGTGACCTGCCACAGTAATTTTTAATTCGTTTCTTTATAATTTCTCCCAGAAGCTTAGATAAGAGTCAAACGTAGTATTACGAACCGAAGCCTTCACCCAATTTCATTTCAGATGAAGATTAATTTGTAACGAATTCTTGATTCCCCCAGAGATTTGTGGTGGTGTGGCAGGCACATCACATGGCATTAATGGCGGCGGCGAATGCTAATCCATGCCGTTTGTGATGTCAGGGAGCATTTCGAAAACCCGTTTGCCACATTTGCTTCAATTATTTGCAAATGATGGGTTTAATGGATTTCAGTGTGAAAGCAATTTGCCCGACTATTGAACAGTTTTGTTTTCTTTCGCCGCCAGAAAATCGAGAGTGAAAAAAAAGAAAGAAAACCTAGTGAACTTTTCAAATGTTCTCCCCAATGAATGAATTTCCACAAACTGCCATGACTGGCAGAAAATGCAAAGGCAATAAAGCTAAAAAAAACAGCAGAAAAACCGAAAAAAATATGTCCTTGAGGTTGACTCATTAAGAAAGTCAGGCAATATTAATGCAAATTAGCCTGGCGGAATAAGTGGGCAGACGTCGACAACAACCAACAATAATGCAGAGAACTGTAACAAAGGAAGAGAAATTATTTATATTCGCAAGCCAAATGTTGCAAAAAAAAATAATAATAAAAATTAAAATTTCATTATTGTGCCTTATTTTTCGTCCTGTGTGTCTGAGTGAGTGTGTGTGTTTTTCTTGTTAAAAGCATAAATATTTAACAGGACGAAAGAGGAAAGGCAACATGCAAAAGACTATCATACACAGTGTTTTCAAATGGCCAGAATATCGAAGTGATACTTGTCTCCTATGCAAAGGCAAGGCGAAAACATTGAAAATAGAAAGAAATTGCTGGTTTAAATTAAGGCGACGAAGTGCAGGCTTGCTTTTTGTGAACTGCAGCATTTATTTGGGCCAGAAGTGAGTTTACACACAGAAAATAAATCGGTACGAACTACAAATATTCGGTTGGGCCACCTATAGACCACCTACACTGGGGTCAAAACCGAGTGCATGTTTTAACTATTTTTACTTAAAGTGGCATAACATTTTTTACAATTGTCAGATTGCTCTAACATTTTAAGCGATTAGACTTCATTATATAAACAACAAATTTAAGTAAGCAGTAAAAAATAAAAACTGCACCACAAGCAGAATTGCAGCAAAAATATGTGGAAACCCTATGCACTCAGTGTTGAACGCTTTGTATAAGTGAGTGTGTAGTAAGCTACGCGTTTCCAAAGAAATCGAAATGCACCGTTAGATAAATGTACGAGTAGTATCATTTTCTTTGCTTGCAGTATACTTCAGTGAATTTTGGTTTAGTTATGTGCGGTAATTTCGGAGATTAAGGTCGCCTTAAAATAAAGTAATTTAAAAAATGAGAAAAATCGCAATAGATGTTGAAAATAGTATAGTCGCCATGACTAATGGTGAAAATTCGTCACTGGTTATTGCTCAAAGTCTGAACGTGAGTCAACGCACCGTAATAGCTGCCCAAAAACGCCGAAATATCTCCTGTCCCGAATTCTGGTGGTCGTCCTAGGCTATTAAATGACTTAGATGCCCGTTTGATGATACGTCAAATGCGAAACAAAAGCTCCAAAACACCTAAACAGGATGCTTTAGCAATTAACAAGACTGTAAGTGCACCAACACGTAGAGCGCTTCACAGACTTGGATACGTGTCCGCGGTTAAGAAGAAAAAAATAACCAGCTCTATCTGATAAAAACATAAAAGCAAGTCACAAAAATTGGACGGTAGAAGATTGAAAACGGGTAATTTGGTCCGACGAAACAAAAATTAATCGTTTCTAGAGTGAGGGGAAAGAATATTTTTGGCATAAACCCCATGAACGCCTTCAAAAACACCATGTAAAACAAACCGTCAAACACGGTGGTGGCGACCTTATGGTTTGGGGGTGTTTCACGTGGTGGCATTAAGGCCCACTGGTTAGAATCGAAGGCATAATGACCAAGGAAAGCTATCTTCATATTCTGCAATCGAATTTACTAGACTTTGTGGATAGAAGCGCCTACCCTGAGGAGGAAGTGGTTTTCCAGCAAGACGGAGACCCAAAGCACACTTCGAAAATTGTGAAACGCTGGCTCCTGGCACAAATAATGGAGTGGCCAGCACAAAGTCCAGACCTCAACCCTATCGAAAATTTATGGGCTGTGGTCAAGAGGCGATTAGCACAGTATAATCGAGCGCCAAGTAACATTTATTGTTAAGATAATAAATAACATTCCATGAAACTTTCAAACTAAATCGTCTATTATACAAAATTTTGTGACAGCGTTAGTAAAAATATGTCAAACATGCACTCGGTTTTGATCGCCAGTGTATATTTAATGCAGTTTTAAAAATATTTTTTTTTCTTTAAACTGTAATGAATTTAAATGAATTGATGCACACACAGAACAATTCGGTTAGAAATCAGTCCGTATTACAAATATTCGTTTGGATAAACATATTTTCTGCGGCAATCACTAACATTTCACGGTGTTGATGGTTACATGGTTCAACTAACCATGTAAGATGAATTCAGTAAATTTACTTTTTGTCACAACTGGTAATTATGCCAACCAACTAAATATAAAGTACAAGTTACTTTAGTTCCAATAATTGGTGGTGACAACAAAGAAATTCTTTGTAGTAACAGAATCCCGTTTTGTTCGCTGTAGTAACATATTACACTATGCATGATTGAATGATTTCTTCTAGAAATGAAATACTAAGGTGATTAAAGTCTACTTAATTTTAATTTTTTATCAGCCTAGGAAATTTTTATTTTGCAAAGCTATACAAAATGAAAAGAGTTAAAAAATTAGTAAATATTCCTTAGTTTTACCGAATTTTCTTGATGAAATGTCTTAAGTGAAATCGTCAGGAGTTTATTTTTGTAGAATATATTAACATATACTTAGTAGGGACATAAATACTGTAACAACATTGAACACATCCATTTCAATAGTAGAACTGACAACCCCGTTAATGTCATATGGGTTTTGAAAGCTAACCTCAATAGCGTTAGTCTGTAACGGGATTTTAAAATTGTTTCAACTTTCATCATGGAGTGGTCAGATAATGAGAACCGTATCGCTGTAATAACGCTTTTCAAGTGTGAAATGAAAAAAAAGCGATATTTTCAAAACGCTCCGGCCACTAGGGATTAGCCGCATGTACTTATTAGGGACATAAATACTGTTACACACGTTTTATGCTGTAAAATAAAAAGTACTGAATGTTTTTGGACAAAATATATTTTTATATATTAATTGATGTATATTGTATCCAAAAAGAATCTACTTATTGGAAATGTCCGCCTTTTACCTTTACACACGCCTTAAGTCGCACTGGCCAATCGTCAATAGCTGCACGAACCTCGTCCATTGAAAAATTTGCCACAACTCGAACCAAAGCAGTCTTAAGAGATCCAATGTTGGGGTATCTTTTGTGACAAACCTTGTCCTCTAAAACCGTCCACAATTTGCAATCCAATGGGTTCAAATCTGGACTGCCTAAGCGCAATTCTTCAGAGAAAATGAACGCTGGCAAATTGTTTCGAAGCCAGAACTGGAACGTTTAAGCCCTATGGGCCGGCGCAGAATCCTGCTGGACAGTCCATTGCAGGTTTTGGAACAGGGAATTGTTAAGAGGCTTCACAACAGCTTCCAAAACGGTTTTTTGGTAAACTTTGGCCGATGTTTTGGCTCCTTGTTCACAGAAATGCAGGTCAGTGTAAGAGACACCCCACTAAACCATGACTGAAGCTGGGTGATGACCCTTTTCCACCCTTGGGATCAGTTCAGATGCTTCCTTAGATGACCGCGCATACACTCTATCATTTTGCTTGTTAAATTTTTCCTGAACGGTAAAAATCATTTCATCGGTGAACAAAATTTTTCTGTGCAAGTTATCAGCGTGCTTCACCAAAAGACGTTTGCATTTTTCAATCCTATTTTTTTAAAGCTGCAGTCAATAAGTTTCCGTTACGTCGTTTGGAAGCCCCAAGTCTTTTTAATGATTCGACTCATGGACTTTTGCGTGATATTCATCTCACAGGCCATGGTTTTCTGTTTTCGGAGCGGATTTCTGTGAATTCTTGATTTAATGGATTTGATGAGAGCGTGGGCCGCCCGACCGGTGGCGGTCTTTTACATCTCCAGTCTCCTCAAACAGTTTTATGCATCGGTAGACGAGCATGCGGCTAATCCCTTGTGGCCAATGCGTTTTGAAAATATCGTTTTTTTTCACTTCACACTTAAACAACGCAATAACAGTGATACGATTCTCATTATCTGACCACTCCATGATGAAAGTTGAAACATTTTAAAATTCCGTTACAGACTAACGCTATTGAGGTTAGCTTTCAAAACCCATATGACTTTAACGGGGTATGTTCAGTTCTACTATTGCAATGGGTGTGTTCAATGTTGTAACAGTATTTATGTCCCTACTAAGTAGATTTTTTCCATGATTTTAAATCTAAAAAACATTGTTCGGATAATTTGAAGAGGATAAAGTTGGGGCAATTTGAAGAGGCGAAGAGCCATTGGGAAGGTATTCACTCAAAGATTTTTGAAATATATTTGAAGTTTTGAAAAAAAATTGCTAGTTAAATATTGCCTCCTTCGATTTCTAATTTTGTCCTCCTCAAAACTAGGTCAATGTTGTTGCTTTTATTAAAGAAAAGAAGCTTTTTGGTTCTACCATTAATACATAATTATAGGAAAAAATGTTGTAAGACTGTATTTGCTAAATATTCGATCTTTTGCACAGGCAACAGCATATGTGACAGCGCATAGAGGAAGGGACCTAAGGGTAAAAAAATCAATTTTAATTTTTCTTCTTTTTTTGATGTGGACAACATCTGAGCATTGAATGAGACCGATCCCATGCCCCGTAAGCGCAAAGAAAAAGGGACCCAATCTTTAAATGGCTCTGCCGAACAAAATTGGTTTTTAACCTTTGGTCCCTTTCTATTTTGCGCGTCACATAAACTGACAAAAACTTAGTTTTCTTATTCTATTTGCAGAGAATTAAGTTACAGAGATTTCATAGGATGAAAGAGAAAACACATCCTAGGGACGCACATAAGTATTTCGTGATGTTGCAAATGGATTGGCATACTTATACTCCATCCTATACTCTAGAGGATTAAAATTTGAGTTACCAATAATTTGTCGCATTTGTTTAGTAAAAAACCCTGAAAAGCTTTAACAGCTGTTCTTTTATACACCAAAAATGTTTTTAATTTGAACGAAACCACTGTACGCCAACAAAAAGCGACCACACTTTCCTTTGCTGTTGGGCCACAAAGGCCTTTCTGGTTTGAGCAACAGAAACAATGGGACAGCATGGAAAAATGCCTTTGGTTTATTAGACGTATATTCTTGGTTGTGCTGTGTAGTATCTGTTTCGCAAAAAGAAATAAAAGCAAAAAAAAATTAAGGCAACAAAATGGTCTAAAACTGTCAATTCATCATATTTACTAAACGTTGCGAAACAACAACAACAAAAACAGAAGAAAATATTTACGGTACAACCTCCGCTGTGGCCAAGGTTCTGAGCCACTAAGCTCAAGCAATAACTTGGGCAGAGGAAACACATCAAAATATTTTCTATTAACTTTTCTCACGTTAGACCATTTTTTACGATTTAATGTTGATGGTGTAGTCGCCCATGATGAATGTAATGGCTTCACCGGTTATGAGATAGAATATACGTAGTCCCCTCCTTCCTTAACGGCTAAAGTAGCAAGGACCACAGATCAAGGCTGTATTTAATGACGTCACTGGCTTAAAATGGCACTTGAAAGACGGGGTAATTGGTATATCTGGTAAGTAAGAAGACTCGTTTTAACTTAATTGTGTTATTGACAGACAGAGAGGGCTAGATCGTCTTAGAGTATTTGACGATAGAAGTTATAGTTTCGTTATAATTTGTGTACTAACAAATGCGAGGCTGCTATATATATTTCAGGCCCAATAATGAAAATGCGAATATGTAACAGCTTTTTGCCTGTTTGTATGTTGCACCGATACTGAAGTTCAAAATTCTGCCGCTTACAGAGCACCAAATAACATTCGGTAGTACTGATGAAGTACTCGAGTTCATGCAACCAAAGTCATTTGGTTGGCAACAAATTCTAAAATCTTTTGGTTAGACGGTGTCAGTCCCCGTTGTAAAAGCACATTCAAATATAATAAATAGAACTTTATTTGCCCAGCATACTATGTTGATTTCAAGACGATGTACATATGTGACGCGCAAAATAGAAAGGGACCTAAGGGAAAAAACAGTTTTGTTCAGGAGAGTTATTTTAAAGATTTAAATACGTGTATCTTTGGTGTACCGTCACTTTCATAAAACGCGCATATCTCTGGGAGGGAACACCTTGGAGCATGGGATCGGTCTCATTCGATGCTCAGATGTTGCCCACATCAAAAAAAAAGTGAATATTGATTTTTTTACCCTTAGGTTCCTTTTTCTATGCGCTGTCACATATATTTACGGACATTAGATCGCTTTTAAGAAAGGTAGCGGGCCCACAACATACTTACGTATATTATAAATAACAAATCTGATGTTCCTAATTTTTATAGTTTATTAGTTTTGGACCCTTAAAGTTTTAAGTTAAGTGGGCGGTACCACACCCCTTTTAAAAATCTTATCCTTTTACAGTATATTACAATATTCTGGCCATTGTGGAATACTGTTAAAATTTCAAGACAAGAAGTTACGATACCTTTTAAAGAATGGGGAGGGGCGACTCACACTCTTTTTTCTCGAACTTTTTTTTAAAAATGGGGAGTGGCACAGCCCACTTTTCGCTCAAACTTTTTTCGTTGGTTTATATACTAAACCTCATTTTTGTTGCTCTTATAGATTTTAAGTTATGATCATTTTATGGTCATAGAGCTATATTCTTGGAAATTTCAAGAAAATCGGTTCAGTAGTTTAAGCTACAGACAAACAGCCGGTTTTCAGTTTTGATATTCTTAAAAAATCGGTTAAACCGGTTATTTCGCGTTCAAGGAACATATACAGCGAAAATAAAATAGAAAATAATTATTCAATGTATTGATTTTTTAGATTGTTATTAATTTTATTTTATTAATTAATTGATTTTTAATAAGCCGAGGCTTTACTCTTTACTTCTTGAAATGTTGCTACATTAGTGTGGCTCAACAAAAAGTTGCAAACGTGCCCCTCTAGAAATGAAGATATTGTGATTCAACGATTTCTATTTTTTTTCGTCAAAACTTTTTACTTCATTTCCACAACATCCTATTAAAGAACAAGGGGAAGTTTTTCGCAAATAAGTGAGCTGTGCACGATATAATTCTTTTACTCACTAGCAGGCACCTACTGTTTTTTGCCGGCTCCGAAGTTTTAACATGACTTACAGATTTTATTCTTACCCTAAAAGTCGCTGGCATTACCAAGTTGGAAAAAACTTGCCGCAGAAAAATAATTATGGCTCTCGATGTGGAGTCTCTTTAGAGCTGGCAAGAGTGAGTTGTATTTTCGTGGGCAATTGTGTGAAGAAAACTTGAAAAGTAAGGTTTACAACAGTAGTTCTCATTCGTTTGTGGAGAGCCTGGCCTTATAGAGTTCGGTTTTACTTTCAACAATTGCAGCAAGGCTTTCTGAAGAGGGTTGTCACGGACCCGAAATCATGATAAAAGTAGTGTGCAGCCACGAAAATCAATGTCACTTTGCCATTTTGTTAAAAACTTGTCTTCTATTTTAATATAGAAGCAAGAGGTCTTGAGCCGGTTTAATCCCTGTTCAATTATGTATATTCTTACGAGTATTCTTTTAAATTAAAATGCAATTGTGAGTCTCCATCTGGTATCCAAAGAAATACATGAAATTAAGTTAGCTTTACACTGCGAAACGATTTAGTGTATAATGTGTTACCTAATCAGGGAAATCAATAAAATCAATGTTCTCCAAAAATCAACTTTGAGCCACCTTTGAGAATAAACCAACTGCTCTTTGTGTAAAATGATCACCTGAATCCGAATTGATTTCTTGAAAATGAAATTTGTCTGATTTTTTCATTACTTTGCTTAAAATAAGGCAATCCTTATCCAATTAAGTTGAATGGGCCATATAGGAAAAGAAATGACCCATTTATATAAATTATAATCTATAAAAATCGGATAAAATCTTTGGAAGTTTCAACATTGTTTTTTTATGAAAAATTCTGATAGTAGAAGTCTAAGGAAAATACATTTCGAAAACTATACGTTATGGGGCAAAACGACGCTCAATTCGGACCCCAGAAGATCATTTTATATAAGCATCAGTTGATTTCGTTCAAAGGAGGATTTTGTTGCAGAACAGTGTTATAATATAAAGGGTGGTTAAATTTAAAGTGCCGATGTTGAATGTTATCTACACCTAAACGGCAAGTTTTTTTTCCTGCATTTCATTGGATATTTCTCCATTTTACACTAACTCAATTTGAGTCATGGAAATTTACACAAACGAGCAACGCGTTAAAGTTATTCCGGCTTATTTTGAAAGTGGCATATGCACTTCGTGATTTTTTCGGTCAATTAAATCGTCCACAATCGGAAAAATTGTGCACAAATTTAAGCAATCTGGGTCTGAAGGAGATTTGAAAACAAATCTTCTTCAGACCAGGAGATTTGAATGCTCGTACTGCAGAAAATATTGCTGTTGTTCGCGATAGTGTGGCTGAAGAGCCGTCTACCTCAACTTGTCATCGTTCCCAACAATTGCACCTCTCACGCTCGTCGTTGATGAAGATTATGCATAAGGACTTGCATTTACACGTTTTCAAGGTGCAATTTTTTTTTTAAATAACCAACACTCAGGGGATGCCCCCTATACATGCGGTGCATTGCGTTGGCGAGGGGAAGTAAAGAATCGGAGGGGGGAAATAGTGCTTGAGTGCTTCTTTCGACACTTCGAATACATGTCTCGCCCAACGAGCGTCACATTGTATTTTCATGCCCAGAACATCAAGAGCTTTTGATTGTTCAATATCCGTACCATCGATAGAAATTGACGATATTGTTGGGTCAGCGAAATGCTTGTGAGACAATAAGCAGCACTGTATCTAACGTGCATTAAAATCTACTCTATTCACTCGACCCCATTCGGAAATGGCCAGTAGATCCCGGCCAAGTGTCTCATCCATAATTCGCATTTTGTCTTCAATTTATCGAAGACTCGGCCTACGGTCGAATGAATATGAATGACAGAGGCTACTGTTATCCGCAAAGGAGTATATTGGATTCACGGTCTGACCCAACAGATCATCAATAAAAATTAGAAATAAAGAGGGAGAAAGGACAGAGCCCTGTGGTACACCTGCAGTAAGCCTATGTTTGTTGGAAAAGAACCCATCTACAACAACTCTTATAGTGCGATCTCTAAGAAAGCTCGATATAAAACGAGCGGAAGTATCAGCGACACCAAAATCCATCAGCTTTGATAAGAGAGCACCGTGCCAGACTCTATCAAAGGCCTTGGAAATATCCAGAGCCACAACCTTACTCTCACCAAACTGGTGGATAGACCGACTCCAGCGCTCCGACAAGAAAGCCATCAGGTCTCCCGTAGAGCAATTTCTACGGAAGACATACTGTCGATCACTAAGCAGGCAGTTGGACTCTAGATGCCTCACAAGATGGTGGTTAACCATACTCTCCATTACCTTAGAGAGCGCAGAGCAAATCGCGATTGGCCGATAATTTGCCAATTGGCTTCACCCTTTTAAGGGATTGGTTGGATGTTCGCAACCTTCCAACACGCTGGGAAGATAAGCAAGGTTGAAGAGGTTGAGTCATGGACGGGCTAGCGTCGAGGGGCACTTACACAGGACAAGTGTCACAATACCATCCGGGCCCGGGGACTTATTTACGTCGAGATTCGCAAGAACCCTTTTAAGCCCACGTGTTCGAAAAAATATCTTTAGATCTGACAGCATCCCTGCATGCCAGGTTAAACCAACCGTTTTTGGCTGGTTTAGCCGACATAACTTTATTTGGAATAAATGTCTTCATTCCGAATAAAATTATATTTTGGATCATTTCAGCAACAGCATTTACGTTGTTGTCGAGAAAGCAGAGTTTCCAATTAAAATGCTGAAAAAAGTGGTTGAGCTCAGCCCAACGTGCCTTTTCGTAGATAAAAACTGTCCGCTTTGGGGCTGGTATCGAAGCAACACGAAGAGCGGAATACGAAAAGGATGCTGAAATAAAGCAGTGAACAGAATTACCAAGAGGTGCAAGGACATTAAATGTGTACTTTTCAGGGTGTGAAGTTAATTAACACTAAAGCCTCTTGACCATTCCAGACGTCATCAATGATCAGAATGGTGGCAAGAAATGGCATCGGCCCTTAAAATTTAACCACCCTTTATAACACTGAATTTCTAGCTCAGTTGCAAAAACAATGGGATCTAAAAGGCGAGTAACAAGGCGAGTTTAAACCTTAATGACTTAATAGTTCATTGGCGATTAATAAATCCGCATGAAACATAGCCAGGAAGCGTTATCTTTCGTTTCGAACAATTTTAAATTTTTTGTATTTGACGACACTAAATCCAAAATAATTTACGAAATCGTTAACAAGAACCAACAAAGAGTTTCATTCTTAATATACGAGGGCGACCGCAAAAGTAACTGGCCTAGCATAAAAAGAACCGTTTTTTTGGAATTATTATTATTTATTTTTCAACATAATCTCCTTCCAACTCAATGCACTTCATCAAACGTTTTTCAATTTTTTTAATTCTATCCGAAAAATACGATTTTTCAAGACCTTCAAAATATGCCCCAGTTTCAGGAATAACCTCGCTATTGGACGAAAATTTTTTGCCACCGAGAATTTTTTTTAAATTTGGAAACAAGAAATAATCAGAAGGAGCTAAATCTGGACTATATGGTGGATGCGGAGCAATTTCAAATCGTAATTCGGCCAGTTTTTGTTGAGTTAAAAATGCAGTGTGTGAAGGAGCATTATCTTGATGAAAAATAACTTTTTTTTCTAAATGCGGTCTTGATTTCTTCACTCAACCGATCCAATAATGCACAATAATATTCACTATTTATAGTTTTTCCTTTCTCAAGATAATCAATAAATATTATACCCCTTGCATCCCAAAATACTGTGTCCATTACTTTTCCTGCTGACTTAACAGTTTTCGCCTTCTTGGGACCACTTTTACCAGCTTCTATCCATTGTTTTGACTGTTCTTTGCATTGGATGGATCTATGTTTCATCAACAGTTATGAATCGGCGCAAGAACTCTATTGGATTACGCTGATAAATCGCTAAAAGCTCCTCGGAATTGGTCCAACGGACGATTTTTTGGGGTAAAGTCAACAAACGCGGCAACCATCTTGCGGATAGCTTTTTCATGTGAAGTTCATCATGTAAAATACTCCAAACTTGTTTTTCGTATATTTTAACAATATCAGCAAGTTCTCTGAGCTTTATTCGTCTATCTTTAGTCACTTCATTAA
Source organism: Hydrotaea diabolus (assembly GCA_963513945.1). Taxonomy (NCBI): domain Eukaryota; kingdom Metazoa; phylum Arthropoda; class Insecta; order Diptera; family Muscidae; genus Hydrotaea; species Hydrotaea diabolus. Next base: position 194,440,039 of record OY740716.1, on the reverse strand, counting down.
ATATTTTTCTAATGTTTTCAATAGTAGTAGCAGTTTTCGGTCTTCCAGAGCGTTGTTCATCTTCCGTACTTCAACGACCCATTTTAAATTGTTGAACCCAGGATTTCACGGTGGAGTATGATGGTGCATTATCACCATGAACAGAATCCAATTCATCTTTGATTAATTGTGGCGTATAACCTTTCATATAAAAGTGTTTAATTACCGCACGAAACTCTTTATTTTCCATTTTTCAAAAATTATAAAACTTGTTTACTTCAATCACCTGCAACAAAGAAAATAATCAATAAATATTTCGGAAATTTTGACAGATGGCTTATAAAAGATTGCTTTTAAAAAACAAAAAAAAGTTGCTAGTAAAACAGAAAATGTGCGGCCGGTTAGTTTTGCGGTCGCCCTCGTATTTAAGACTTGAATTCACTTAATTAAACAACCCACAGACCGACGCCGCACCTCATCCTGTATGAAAAACGCATTTGTCTGTGCTTTCCTGTTAACGACGTCCCATTAGGAGTTTGTTGAACCTTTTTTATACAAAAGTTGTTTCCAACCGAATAATTCTTCATTTGATAATTGCGAAGCATACAAAAAACACAACTTTTTGTAACAAAAAATTAACGACAAAAAATAGCAGAGAAAAAATAAATATTTTAAAAAATTAAAAATTAATGAGCGTTTAAATTGTATGTAAATACGAATAGTACATACATGATACATATGCCATACATGTGCATTAGGGCGGGTCGATTTGTAGGGAGACGAAAAAATCGCTCAAGTTACAAGGAAAATCGTATTCTAGTTATCAAAAGAAGGAACTTTGCCCGACGAAACATACCTCTAAAACAACTGCTGATATCCCGACTTTTGAGAAATTTTGATAAATTCCACTTTAACCCATTAAGAGTTTCCCAATCGAGTTCAAATGAAAATTTTTCTTTGAAGCAAAGAAAGATAAAAATACCATATTTGTTTTAACCACACATTTTTGTGTGTGCGTAATTTTGTTGCTACTCTTTCTTGGAAACCCAATGGGTCAAAGTGGGATTTTTCAAAATTTGACCCTACGGGTCAAAAGTCGAAACATCAGAATTCGTTTTAGAGTTATGGTCCTCCGTGCAAAGTTTCTTATTTTGATCCCTAGAATATGATTTTCCTAGTCACTTGGGCGATTTTTTAATCGACCCGCCCTAATATGCATGTATGCACTCGTATACAGGCACATAACAGCAAGGCCTTAAGAGGAAAAAAGTCCATAAAAAATTCTTTAAAACGATCACGCACACATTTTTATATCGGTTCTATCAATAGAATTGTTCGGAGGTCTAATCAAAAATATGCACAAGTCCAATTAGAAACCACTGGCTCTCGAACAGTCCTGGCTCTCGAATAGGCGCTGCCACTCTACGCGCCACAATATTAATTTAATTTTCCATTCGCATGTTATGAGCAACCATAGGGTCATCCATCTAGAGGTATTTTTTAGAACAAAAAAGAATATAAAATTCAAATCAAGTGTGGAATCTTTATTGGTAATTTGAAAGGTCATTTTTTTTAAAATAATTTTCTTCAAATATTGGCAACTGTATTATGGAAATGAGCGTTCGGTGAGAAACTGGACAACCCGCTGTTTCCGACCAAAATTTTGTTCAGTGATGCGGCCCATTTCTGGCACAACGGCAAAGATAATAACCAAAATTACCGCATTTGGGCTAAAGAGCAACAAGAAAAGGTTCAAGAGGGGCCACTATACCCAGAGAAAACCATGGTTTGGTAAGGTTTATAAGCTGATGGAATCATCGGTGCATATTTTTTCAAAAATGATGATGGCCGGAAAGTAACCGTGAATGGTGCTCGCTATCGCGTCATGATATCGATCTTTATGCTACCTAAAATTGAAGCCCATAATCTTGACGACACTTGGTTTCAACAGAACGTTACCACTTGTCATACAGCTGCTCAAACAATGGATCTATTGCGAGGTCATTTCGAAAAGCTGGTAATTTTACATTTTTAGCAGGTGAGTGAGTTGGCAGCCAAGATCGAGTGATATCACATCTTTAAACATTTTCTTTGGGGTTACGTAAAGTCCAAAGTCTATGCTGACAAACCAGCTACGATTCAGGTTTTGGAAGCCAACATTACGCGTGTCATTAAATCCATACCGGTCGAAATGCTCGAGCAAGTCATCCAAAACTGGACCCTCAGAATGGAAACCCTGAGGCGTAGTTGCGGCCAACATTTGAAGGAAATTATATTCAAAAAATAAATGCCATAAAATGTCCTTTCAAATTCCCAATAAAGATTCCACACTTGATTTGAATTTTTATATTGTTTTTGATGGATCACCCTTTACTTACTATATGCTATATGGCTTAGAGATAAATCTCTTACTCGTAAAGTCGCCGTCTCTGAATGGTGGAAACCCGCCTGCTTCCTTGCTATGATCCTATGAGAAAGCCCTTGAACTCACTTAACACTTCTAGAAGGTGTACGTCTCAACAAGGTTTGGCTATTTAATCTTAGCCAGTGCTGGAAGGAAATATTTTAGAATGCAGCAGGCATGTCCTGGAGCTCCCTTAGGAAGGCCTCCTAGAAGGCCTTGCAAAAACCTTGATTTTTACACTGGGGTTCTATTGATAAATACTCGTATTAGCTGGAAAATAGTACGCGGCCTGCTGTATGTATGAGTGTGCAATCTACCGATGAACATAAACGAATGCGACATTTGGTAGCATATGTAAGGGAAATGAGCTCATATAATAAAGGGTTCAGACGACATGTGTAAATATAAAATACAGGGTGCAATAGAAGTTTTGAAAGTAAGTTGGTAACACTTCAACCGCCTAACCCTGTCCGGCCAATGGCATACTGGGACGCATTCCATCGCCACCAAGTGCATTTATTGGAAGCATGATTCCAATAAATACACTTGGTGGCGATGGTAAAGTTAAAAGATGAACAATTTGTAAGTTGGGCTTAAAGAAAAAAAAAATTAATAAAAATAAAAAGAAATTCACGTCGTAGTGTTAAACAAATGGCCAAATAACTGAAAATATCCAGGCGAAGCATCCTAAGTATATACCCGAATAGGCTCAAAGTAAAGCCTTACAAATTCCGAAAGGTACATGATCTTACACCAAAGCACCAAAAAGTTAGACACGAATAAGCAAAGAAATTCTTACGATGGCGAAGTTTTCCTATTGAGGTCATACTTACTACTTAATTTCCACAACATCCCATACCGTAAAGTCGCTGGCGAGGTGTCCCGCTAATTTTTTTTAGATATTCTTAGACGGATTTATACCTGGTTTACATGTATGATAGTTTAGCACGCTAACCACCTCACCACGGTGGCCCATAGCAGATCATAAACTCTCAAAATGTTCGTGTTTACTTCACTAAACGCACTGACGAAAATTTGAGACTAAAGACGGCCAACCGAAGTAGTTTGCCATCTCAAGTAATGGTATGGGCAGCTGTGACCACTGATGGACGCTGTCCAATCGTTTTCATCGAGCATGGTGTCAAAGTCAATGCGACTTATTATCGGGATTTTTTTTTGAACTGCTTAAGGAATTGTTTTTTTTTTTTAATTTCATATGATTGCCGCAATATTAATATTGTTGAAATGTAACAATAGTCAGTTGCCAATTTTAAAAAGGAAAATATGGTTGTAGCCACAATATAAGCATGGTTGGTGCGACAAAGTATTGCTTTTAGGCTTTGTGTTAACAATAATATGATTACGGCAATCACACCGTATGATTGTTATTGCTATCAATGTGAATCATACTATGGTTTTAAGGATCATACTATGGTTGTATTTAAAACATACTATGATCGTAGAACTGTTGTGGGGATCATAGTATGCTTGAGTGTGAATCATAATATGGCTGCAGGGATTATGGTATGGTTGCGTATGAACCATATTATTATTGTGAGGATCATAATATTGTTGTGCATCAACCATATACTTAACAATATTATGATAAAATTAAAATATTGTCACCCCAACCATACTTGTTGTTTTTCTTCGCTTTCCATAATATATTTCGTCCACAGAAGGGCTTACAAATTCACCAGATTCAAATGCGCTCATCTATCCTATCTAGGCATTTTGGAAAGCAAGCCGAGCGCTAAAAAATATGCCGGTATGAATGGGCTAAAGAAAGCCATTGTACGGGAATGACCCAAATTATCGCAAGATCATACAGCGTTTTCCAATAGGGACATACAAATTTCGTATCTTTATGTCAACGCACCCTCAAACATTTTTAATGATCTTTCAGTGTCAAAAAGTTAGTCAAAGCCAACATTTTCATCATGGTAAAGTTCAATTATGAGCAACGTTTGGAAATCATTAAAAATAACTATCGAAATTCTGAGTTGGTGGCTCTGGCAAAGTTTCATGAAAATCCTGAATTTTATCGAAAAATCATTTTCAGCGATGAAGCCGAAGCTCAAAATTACTCTGGCTGAGTAATTTTGTCAATAAACAAAATATGCAACAAACACACGCGTGCTTCAAATGATACAATTGCATTAGCGAAAAAAACTTTGTGGTGTGGTTTTCAAGCCGGCGATTCTGCCGTATTTTTTGTCGATGAAAACAATCGTCATGTTACCGTCAATGGAGAGCGCTCTCGTGCCATGTTCGAAAAATTATTTTTGGACAGAATTGGATGAGCTTGACATTACCGATATGTGGTTTCAACAAGACGGTGCCACTGAGAGGCAAATTCGGTGAGCGTGCTGTCTCGAGAAATGGTCCGGTCGAATGGCCAAGTCGTTCATGAGAAATAACTCCATTGGATTTCTTTTTATGGGGCCACATAAAGTCATTGGTCTATGCCATGAAGCCAACAGGTTTAGACGAGCTCAGAGACAACATCCAATATTCCGGTCGAAATGTATACAAAAGTGGTGGAAAATTGGGTCCAAATAATAGATCGCTGTACACGGACTCGTTTTATTCTTAAAATGTAATATTTTCACCATACCTGGAATAAATTTGAACTCTATACCTTAAAAATTCTGTGTTTTATCGATATATAAAATTCTTATGGCCTTAATGGAAAACCATGTATTTGTCTAGCATGTCACTCATTTCTAATCGATTGAAGGCCATAGCAAATGCAGGAGGTGGCCACATCGAGCTAAAGTAAATGGATTCTGAAGTAATGCTTCTTTCCACACATTTTGTAATTTGATTCAATAAAAATTAATTTCACACAATAAAATATGGTCGTTTGAATAGGTAACAGTTCAATCGCCCAACCCTGTAGTGAAGGGTAAGGTTGTCGGTCCATGCTTGACTGGCCTAATATTAAGGCGCCCTACTAACCATTGGCCCATTAGTCAAAATCTAATTCAGTCAAATCGTACAATTATTATAATATTTGTAGGGGAATTTCATTGTTTTTGAGTACACACATTTCCATTGTTGCACGACTATCGTGCAAGTAAAATCCAGGCTCAAACCCTGGTAAAAACATCTAAAAAATTTTCAGCGGTTATTTTCCATTTCGTAAATGCCGGCGACTTTACTAGCTAAAGATTTATCTCGAATCCATGAAAAACGTATATAAAACGTTCGGAGCAGACGTTAGGTCCCTGTCAATAAGTAAAGTATAAAGGTTTTGTGGTGCACAGCTCACGGATTTAAGAGAAGTTCCCCTACATCCTTAAAGGGATGTTGTGGGAACGTGTTACTTTTTTGTTTTCGCTTGAAGTACCAAAAACGACCAAGGCTTTACATTGAAATTTTGGATCTGAATTAAGTCTTCTGGGAAACAAATTTTAATTTTGTGATGGAAAAAATATATATAAGTATAATGTTCACAAATACATTCCCGCGGAATACCGTAGCTAGTCTCCGGGACACGAACGAATAAAACAGAAAAGTTTGTGGAAATTCCTGAGGCGAAAATCCCGGGCTGTAATCCCTACTGCTGCTTTCTTATAAAGATTCCAATTCTATTTTAAGTATTTCGTTTAAAATAAAAAAAGGTTCTCAACGATTTATCTTTCATACACGTATGCCATACCCTATAACCCGTTGAGATTGTGCTGGCATTTCAAGCCCTCTCCACGTATCCAATCAAAACGTTTAGCCTACTCACAAAGTACTTCGGTGAAGACTACTTTGAGTGTGTGGAGTTCTTACATCGTATGCCTGTGGCTGCCGCATTAATTAAGTTCTTCGAAATTATTTCACCTCCTTCCTAGCGGGCAAGCAAATACTGTGCCTCCAGTAGCTTTGGCTCTGACAGTTTCCAGAGTCTGTTTTTTTTTTGGATCCAATTCGCGCATCGGTTAATGTAGTGAAAAGGGAACGGTGCTCTTAATGCGATGCTTTATGGGCGCAGTTAATTTTTGGTTGTAACGCACAGATGATTCATTTCGTTTGGTTTTTAAAAACATTTCATAGATGATGACGGTACAAAAAGCGCGTCCTTTCACAGACACGCGCTCACACACAGCCCTACAGAAAAAGTAAACGCTTGGTTTTTGATAGCGGAGGGTAGGGTATACTGTAGCTGAAGAGTTAAGTATTAATAATATAAAACTCACACATACACAGACAAGTAACACATACACTTGCATACTTTACATTTTAATCGAAAAAAAACAAGTAAAAAAATAAAAGTAGGGCGTGGACGACTATGAGATACCTTACACCACTCTGGAGCTTAAGTATGGTCGGGATCAATATTTTTGAGTTTGAGTTAATACATTAAACTCTTAATAATAGGAGTGACTCTTTAAAAGTAGATACAATTTGCTTATTAAAATTATATCAGTTATACTAATGCAAAGTTGTTTGTTTTAAAAAAATGAAATTTTCATAAAAAAAACTACTATTATTGCGTAAGATTCGCAAAAATGACATTGTCAAATTAAAAAAAATACGATCTTGCTGGTATGATGCTGGTATCATGTTATTGTTATCATAAAACTCAAAAAAAATACTTTTGTCGCACCAACCATATTTATATTGTTGCTACAACCATATTTTCATTTTTAAATTTGGCAACAATACTATTGGTACATTTTAATAATATTAGTTTTGCCGCAATCATACTATTGTCAAAATAAAATTCAAAAAACAATACAATGGTTGCGACGACCATGATTTTATTGCAGAGAACATACTATTGTTGCCGTGACCATATAGTAACCATATCTTTTCTCTGCGTGTTGTGACTTCTAGAGTTGCAGGACTTAAATTTTGAAGGGACCTTTATGTCGAGCCTATTTGAAAACATAAACCGACCGATATGGTCCAATTACACCCGAGATATGTTTTGGCCACTTGTTATGCTTTGTGCGAAGTTTGGTCAGAATCGGGTGTTGTATATGAGACAGCGCATAGAGAAAGGGACCTAAGGTTAAAAAAAAATAAATTTTCTTTTTTTTTTCTTTTTTTGATGTGGACAACATCTGAGCATCGAATGAGACCGATCCCATGCCCCAAAAGTGTTCCCTCCCAGAGATATACGCGTTTTATGAAAGTGAAGTCGACGATTGTAAGCGCAAATAGAAAAGGAACTAATCTATAAATCATGGAGGTTAATTTGTATGGGGACCTATGGACCTTCATTGTCCAGTTTCTTCACAGTTATTTAATGGTAGCTATGAAAGTTTGGCTGTGATCGGATTCTACTTAGTAGGGACATAAATACTGTTACACACGTGCTATGCTGTAAAATAAAAAGGTCTAAATGTTTTTGGACCAAATATTTTTTAATTTATTTATTAATGTATATTGTATCCAAAAAGAATCTACTTATTCGAAATGTCCGCCTTTTGCCTTTACACACGTCTTAAGTCGCACTGGCCAATTGTCAATAGCTACACGAACCTCGTCCATTGGAAAATTGGCCACAGCTCGAACCAAAGCAGTCTTAAGAGATCCAATGTTGGGGTAAATTTTGTGACAAACCTTGTCCTCTAAAACCGTCCACAATTTGTAATCCAATGTGTTTAAATCAGGACTGCCTGAGGGCCATTCCTCAAAGGAAATGAACGCTGGCAAATTGTTTCGAAGCCAGGCCTGGGACGTTTCAGCCTTATGTGCTGGTGCAGAATCCTGCTGGAAGTCCATGGCTGGTTTTGAAACAGGGAACTGTTAAAAAGCTTCATAACAACTTCCAAAACGGTTTACGAGTATTGGTAAACTTTGGCCGATGTTTTGACTCCTTGTTCGCAGAAATGCAGGTCAGTGACCCCATCGTAAGAGACACCCCACCAAGCCATGACTGAAGCTGGGTGATGACCCTTTTCCACACTTGGAATTAGTTCAGATGCTTCCTTAGATGACCGCGCATACACTCTATCATTTTGCTTGTTACATTTTTCCTGAACGTTAAGAATTTTTTCATCGGTGAAAAAAATTGTTCTGTGCAAGTTATCAGCGTGCTTCACCAAAAGACGTTTGAATTTTTCAATCCTATTTTTTTAAAGCTGGAGTCAATAAATGTACGGTACGTCGTTTGAAAGCCCCAAGTCCCAAGTCTTTTTTAATGATTCGACTCATGAACTTTTGCGTGATATTCATCTCACGGGCCATGATTTTCTGTTTTCGGAGCGGATTTCTGTGAATTCTTGATTTACCGGCTTTGATGGCATGCGGTGTTCGAACAGAGCGTGGGCGGCCCGACCGGTTGCGATCGTTTACATCTCCAGTCTCCTCAAACAGTTTTATGCATCGATAGACGAACATGCGGCCGGAGCGTTTTGAAAATATCGTTTTTTTTCATTTCATACTTGAAAAACGCTATTACAGCGATACGGTTCTCATTATATGACCACTCTATGATGAAAGTTGAAACAATTTTAAAATCCCGTTTCAGACTAACGCTATTGAGTTAGCTTCAAAACCCATATGACATTAACGGGGTATGTTCAGTTCTACTATTGAAATGGGTGTGTTCAATGTTGTAACAGAATTTATGTCCCTACTAAATACTTGTGGCTCTCAGGTCCCTCAACTCGTAAGGGACCTTTGTGTTAATATTTAAATTAATATTTCACGCTGTGATATTTTATGCAGCCCCTGTTTGGGCAAAAAGTGCAAATTGTCATTTAAAAAGGCTACAGGTACTCCAGAACAAAATCTTAAAATTAATATATAATTTTCCAAGATGGTATTCCACGGCACGACTACATCATATCGCAAATGTCGACCTTGTGGTTGTTAAGATAGACAAACTGTCTCTAAATTTTAATACCAAATGTTCTTATTCCGAATATAATCATATAGTTGAGCTGGCCTCATTTAGCATTTAAGTAGTTTTAAGTTTTACCAGAAAGTTACGGGTTAACCCGAAATAGCCCATATGGTAATCGTGGGCTATTTCGGGTTAAGAATAACATTTTCATATCTAAGCAGAAAAAGGAAAAACCCCTTAAACTCTTTAAATTTTATGAATAATAATTATAAACAAATTTGTATATTATTATGAATCAATAAATAAATTATGAATTATGAATTATTAAAACAAAAAAAAATATTTAGATTTTAGAGCTATAGGTTCCGAAATCGGGAAAACCCAATGTATGACATCAAAACGATGTAGACTAATTTCAATGGTGTTCGTCCCTGGCCCGAACTTGAAGAATGTACCAAGTTTAGTTCGAAATCGGTTCATAATTTCCACCTCTACCTTGATTACAACGATAGATGGACAGACGGAGGGAGGATGGAGGGAAGGACGGTCTGGCATTGCTCAATGAAATCAGATAGTGATTCTGAGTCGATTGGTATAATTAACATAGGTTCTAGTCTTTTAGGTGTTGCCAACATCAGCACCAAGTCATAAAACCCTTTACCACTGAGTGCTGTAGGGTATAAAAAGTTATTTGCCCTAAAGGTTTAGGTATGGCAATGGATGCCTGTGCCTGGCTCGTGGCTTGTTGTAGGACCCTGGGTGTACTCGTATGTATACTTTTACTAATGACTACGATGATGGTTAGTGAGCGGGTGAGTGAGTGAGTGAGCGAGCGAGCGAGTGACTCGAGCCATAATGATGCTTCGCCTGATGAAATTTATATTTTGGCTTATGAATTGTAATGAACGATATAGGATATACTACTACTACCAGCATGCGTGAGTGTGGTTGTGTGTGTGTATGTGTGATTTTCTTTCATACCATACCGTCATATTTCAGATAGAAGCAAAATCTCGCTGGAGCGTAAAATTAAGTGTTTATAATTTATAAGAGCATTTAAGGGTTTAATTCTCGTATAATATGACAGCAAGCTACATAAATTTATCAGATTAAAAACCGCCATTTAGAAGTTACGTGTAAGACATCATAAAGAATATTACAGCGAATTATTGCTGATATTTATCACGCTTGCAGTGGCTTGTCACCGCACCTTCTGCCCCGCCTACGCCGTAAAAGCGGACGTCAGAGGATAGTGATGTCTCATTTTGGAGTTATGACAAAGTCTTAAAACTGAACCGAAATGCTGATGCTTGCCAAACGTAAATTAATCCTTTAATTATGTAAAACGACAGAATTGAGGGAGAACTTTGAGTGTTCATATCTCCTATTGACATCCGAAATTCAACTAAGGTTTGGAGTTTCCCTGTCTTCAGAGTGGCGAAAATTCACGACTCGTGGAAGGTGAAAATTAATCACGGAAGGTAATTGTATTTTTAAACCAAATAAAAAATGGACATTAAAAAAAGGGTTATTGGTTAAAACATAAATTGAGGTGAAATTCTGCAAAATAATTTGACTTGATTGCTTAACGTGTCAGGTAAGTTATTGACAAAAGTTCTTCGTTTGGTGCTTAATGGTCAACGTGTAAAAATAAATTAAATTTTTGAAATGACTTTTTACAAATTAAGTGACATTGTAGAAGGTTTCCATTTCTGGCATCCGTAAAACCAAATCCCCTCGTTTAAAGGCGGCACAAGTAAACTGTTGAATAAGTTTCCAGAGTCCCGGCCACCAACATTTAGCAAAACTATTGAAAATCCATTAAATGTGACGCGCAAAATAGAAAGGGACCTAAGGGTAAAAACAAGTTTTGTTCAGCAGAGCCATTTTAAAGATTTAAATACCTGTATCTTTGGTGTACCATCACTTTCATAAAACACGCACATTTTCTGGGAGGGAACACTTTTGGGGCATGGGATCAGTCTCATTCGATCAGATGTTGTCCACATCAAAAAAAGTGAACATTGTTGTTTTACCCTTAGGTCCCTTTCTCTATGCGCTGTCACATATAATTTATTGCTCTTATTTCAGAACTTTGGATTTGTCATATTTTCGTTCCGACTTTATTTAACAGAGTAGTAGACTTCGTTTTAATTAATTTCTTCATCGGGAGGAAATTTCATAGGGTAAGATTTTTTTGTAAACTTACCACGTATCAAAAGTTATAAAAACGATAGTTAAAAAGTTCACATACCTGCAAAAAAGAAGAAATACAATTTTTATTAGTCGCATACTTTGAATATGTCTTGCGTACATGTAAATTTAAATGAATTAATTTAAATGAATTATATATGAAGGAAATAAATTTAAAATTTTTTTATTAAAAACAGGTATTAATCAAAAATAAATTCTTCTGATGGTGTCGGAAAAAAACCGACGAAACGGCGAGAAAAAAGTTGAAAAAAATTAATTAGAGAGAGGGACCTAAGGGTTAAAAAAATTAATTTTAATTTTTTTCCTTTTGTGATGTGGACAACATCTGAGCATCGAATGAGACCGATCCCATGCCCCAAAAGAGTTCCCTCCCAGAGATATGCGCGTTTTATGAAAGTGAAGTCGACGATTCTAAGCGCAAATAGAAAGGGACCTAATCTTTAAAATGGCTCTCCTGAACAAAACTGTTCAACCTTAGGTCCCTTTCTATTTTGCGCGTCACATATGGTGATCCATCTAGAGGTATTTTTTCAAAACAAAAAATATATATAAAAAATCGCATTAAGTGTACAATCTTTATTGTTCATACGAAAGGACATTTTATGGCATTTATTTTTTGAATATATTTTCCTTCAAATGTTGGCCGCAACCACGTTTCCATTCTGAGGGATGACTCGTTCGAGCATTTCGACCGGTATGGCTTTAATGACACGCGTAATGTTGGCTTCCAAAACCTGAATCGTAGCTGGTTTGTCAGCATAGACTCTGATCTTAACGTAACCCCAAAGAAAACGGTCTAAAGGTGTGATACGAGGGTTGCTATATATAATTCTGGCTTAGACAACACTAAGTGTTGCCTGGCTTCATTTGACATTTCCATTGGAAAGTTTGACATTTTTAAGCATAAACGTACTTAGAACGTTTTGACGTACGACCACCATTTTTTTTGTTTACAGTGACTTGAAAAAAATCAATTTGGCAAAAAAAATGGAGTTAACTCGTGAACATTTTCGTGCGATCATTTTTCACAACTTTCGACGAGTATTACCAAGACAAGAGTGCTTCGTATGGCGATGAAGCACCATCCTATAGCACTGTGAAAAACTGCTTTAATGAATTCAAACGTGGCCGACGCTTGCTCAAGGACGAAGGTCGTCCATAAACGGCCGTTGTTCCAAAGAACATTGATGCCGTGCGTGAACTGATAATGCAAGTTCGTCATGTGACTTACTGTGAGATAGAGGCATCCTTGCGCATTTCTTCCACCAGCATACATTCAATATTGCATGAACACCTGGCCGTAAAAAAGGCTTGTTCCCGTTGGATCCCGCACAATTTGACAATCGCTCAAAAAATGACTCATGTCGATTGGTACAAAGAAATTTTGAAAAAAATACGATCGCTGAGCTTCAAAAGACGTTTATAAGTTTGTCACAGGTGACGAATCATGGATCTTTGCATATGAGACCGAAACAAAACAGTAATCGATCGTGTGGGTCTTCGAAGGCGAGCCAAATCCAACGAAAGTTGTTCGTGGAAGAAGCACTTCGAAGCAAATGGTCGCCTGTTTCTTCGGCAAAACTGGTCATGTGGCGACTGTTCCGCTTGAGCAACGTAGAACGGTCAATTTTGAGTTGTACACCACAATTTGTTTGCCTGAAGTCCTCGGAGAAATTCAAAAAACGAACAAGAGAAGACGAATCATTGTGCACCATGACAATGCGAGCTCTCACACATCGGCTCAAACCAGCGCCTTTTTGACCGGCCAAAACGTCGAACTGATGGGTCATCCGCCGTTCAGCCCTGATTTGGCATCCAATGACTTATTTTTATTCCCGCACATCAAGAAAAAATGCTTGGTCAACGATTTTCGTCGCCAGGAGATGCTCTTGAGGCGTTCAAAAACCATGTTTTGGAAGTGTCTCCATTGGAGTGGAAAAAGTGCTTCGACAATTGGTTTGAGCGCATGCAAAAGTGTATAAATCATGCTGGAGAATACTTTGAAAAACAATAAAACCATTTTTGATTATAAATATTCGCATTTTCATTATTAGGACAGAAATATATAAAGCAGCACTCGTATCACTCGATCTGGGCGGCCAAATCACCTGCCCAAAACATGAAATTAGCTGCTTTTCGAAATGACCTCTCAATAGATTCATTGTTTGAGCAGCTGTAAGACAAGTGGCACTGTCCTGCTGAAACCAAGTGTCGTCAATATTACGGGCTTCAATTTCAAATAGCATAAAGATCGATATTATGGCGCAATAGCGAGCACCATTCAGGGTTACGTTCCGGCCAGCATCATTTTTAAAAAAAATATGCAGCGATGATTCCACCAGCTTATAAACCGCACCACACCGTGGTTTTCTCTGGGTATAGTGGCACCCCCTGAGCCTCTTCTTGTTGCTCTTCAGCCCAAATGCAGCAATTTTGTTTATTGACTTTGCCGTTGAGTCAGAAATGGGCCGCGTCACTGAATAACATTTTGACCGAAAACAGCGGATCTTCCCGTTTCATAGCGAACGCTCATTTCCATAATACAGTTGCCAATATTTGAAGGTAATTATTTGCAAAAATAAATGCCGTAAAATGTCCTTTCAAATTACCAATAAAGATTTCACTCTTGATTTGAATTTTTATTTATTTTTGGTTTTGAAAAAGTACCTCTAGATGGATCACCCTATATTTATAATATTGATCATCTTCAGTCCATTAAAAACAAACAAAAAAGAAAATAAATATGGTTGAAGTGACAATATTCGGAGAGCATGTGACAACAATATATGTTCCAAGGTAACCATATTACGTTTGATTTCTAGAACCATATTATGTTTTTCACAACCATACTATCAACGTATCAATCAAAGTATAATTTCCCAAAGTCATAATATGATACCCGCAGTCATAGTATGATTTCCCACAATTAAAATATGATGCCCCGCAGCCACAGTATGATCCTTCATTTCCATTATATAATTCACACACAACTATAGAGAGACTTCTAAAATCATAGTACGTGTCTTGCAACAACAGTACGATTTGCGCACAACAATAATATGATTTTATAGCACGGTTCCCACTACCATAGGTCCACATTTGTTTCAGATTTTATTAGAAATTGGATTAAATTTGTAATGCGAAAATCACATTGACGAGAAACTAAAATTGTTTCCAACCGCAGTCGAAAAGACTTTAGGTTAGGGATTGCAAGCTGGTGTGACTGCGCAGTTTAACTGCTGGTCAAAGAATCTTTCCCTGTTTATAAAATTCCATCGGACTGGCATAAATAATTCGTCAATGAATTAATAATAATTTCCCAATGATTTTCGACAGTTCGATAAGCTAAATAAACAGAGACAGTTGGTAGTTTCGGCAGCATTCTTCTTGTGGGATGAGCCGAGATTACAATCGCTGAAAGGACGATCAACATTGAATAATTCAACAACTACAAAGAGCATGTAAAATAAGTAAAAAAGTTTCATTCGACACATATGTGACAGAGCATAGAGAAAGGGACATAAGGGTAAAAAAATCAATTTTTTTTCTTTTTTTGATGTGGACAACATCTGAGCATCGAATGAGACCGATCCCATGCCCCAAAAATGTTCCCTCCCAAAGAAATGCGCGTTTTATGAAAGTGAAGTCGACGATTCTAAGCGCAAATAGAAAGGGACCTAATCATTAAAATAGCTCTCCTGAACAAAACTGGTTTTTACCCTTAAGTCCCTTTCTATTTTGCGCGTCACATATAGATTTTAAATGTTTCTTCGTTCCGTCCTCGATTGCCCGTGGACTATAGATTTTATTTTAATCTCGGAAAGGGTCGACTGCGTGAAAGGCGCTTGAAAGGGACGTGGCCTCCACGATTGTTTCATGCGCATACAGAGGTGAAATAAAAATATTAATAACATAATTATTATTAAAATATTATTGAAATAAATGATATTGTACTCTGAAGATTGCTCTACGCACAGTTCGAAGACAACACGCAAAGGGTAATTCTCATTAATTCTAATGAGTCTCCCGTATAAGTCATTTGATTTGTTGCCGAAGTAATTGTGGCCAAAGACTGCTGAAGAAAAACCTTGGTGGGCTTAGAAACAGCGGCACAGTCTGCCAGGCAACCAAGCCAATACATTTTACCAATTTTTTACGTTGATTCTGAAAAAGAAACAACAAAAAGATCTTGAAACAGAATAAACACTGCTCAAGTAATAAAGTAAGTAATGAATAAAGACCGAATAAATATAAACAAAAAGCAAAAAAACAATATTGCATAAAACAATATGTTTCATTATATTTTAAAATTACTAATTTCCAGCAAAATCGTATAAATAGTAATTAATTTATGCGCTGCTTTCGTACACGAGTAAAAAGTATAAACCTTAACCGATATATTTAAGTTAAATTATCCTTTCTTTCGTCCTCCATTGCCTGAAGAATACCGATTTTATTGATATCTTGTTAGGCGTCGATAGAGTGGAAGGTGCAAGCGCATACACTTCAATTGTATGCGCTTACAAAGCAAATCCATGTATTAGAAAAAATATGTAGGTTAAAAACTTCGCTCGGATAGTACCGAGTGTGTGGAATGTGCTTAAAGGGGTGAGACTCCATATATTCGTCAGCAAGTCTAATTTTGTTTATCACTATATATATATATACGAGGGGACCGCAAAAGTAACTGGCCTAACATAAAAAGAACCGTTTTTTTGGAATTATTATTATTTATTTTTCAATATAATCTCCTTCCAACTCAATACACTTCATCAAACGTTTTTCAAGTTTTTTAATTCCATCCGAAAAATAAGATTTTTCAAGACCTTCAAAATATGCCTCAGTTTCAGCAATAACCTCGCTATTGGACGAACATTTTTGGCCACCGAGAATTTTTTTTAAATTTGGAAACAAGAAATTATCAGAAGGAGCTAAATCTGGACTATATGGTGGATGCGGAGCAATTTCCAATCGTAATTCGGCCAGTTATTGTTGAGTTAAAATGCAGTGTGTGAAGTAGCATTATCTTGATGAAAAATAACTTTTTTTTCTTCTAAATGCGGTCATTTTATCTTGATTTCTTCACTCAACCGATCTAATAATGCACAATAATATTCACTATTTATAGTTTTTCCTTTCTCAAGATAATCAAGAAATATTAAACCCCTTGCATCCCAAAATACTGTGGCCATTACTTTTCCTGCTGACTTAATAGTTTTCGCCTTCTTGGGACCACTTTTACCAGCTTCTATCCATTGTTTTGACTGTTCTTTGCATTCTGGGATGTAGTGATGGATCCATGTTTCATCAACAGTTATTAATCGGCGCAAGAACTCTATTGGATTACGCTGATAAATCGCTAAAGCTCCTCGGAACCGGACGATTTTTTGGGGCAAAGTCAACAAACGCGGCACCCATCTTGCGGATAGCTTTTTCATGTGGAGTTCATCATGTAAAATACTCCAAACTTGTTTTTCGTGTATTTTAACAATATCAGCAAGTTCTCTGAGCTTTATTCGTCTATCTTTAGTCACTTAATTTAATATTTTTCTAATGTTTTCAATAGTAGTAGCAGTTTTCGGTCTTCCAGAGCGTTGTTCATCTTCCGTACTTGAACGACCCATTTTAAATTGTTGAACCCAGGATTTCACGGTGGAGTATGATGGTGCATTATCACCATGAACAGAATCCAATTCATTTTTGATTAATTGTGGCGTATAACCTTTCACATAAAAGTGTTAAATTACCGCGCGAAACTCTTTATTTTCCATTTTTCAAAAATTATAAAACTTGTTTACTTCAATCACCTGTAACAAAGAAAATAATTATTAAATATTTCGGAAATTTTGACAGATGGCTTATAAAAGATTGCTTTTAAAAAACAAAACAAAAAAGTTGCTAGTAAAACAGAAAATGTGCCTGGCCAGTTAATTTTGCGGTCGCCCTCGTATTTCAAGAAAGAAATCCCTTTCCCCTTATTTCAAGAAAGAAAGCCAATCCCTTTTTTGTTATGCAAGTACAAAGCCTTTATAAAAATATCAAATCCAAATTTAACGAATTCCACGCACTGGGTGAGATGTAATGTTCTAATTCTAATCTGCACTTAAGAAAAGCCATTTGTGTAAGATGTAACAAAAGGGGTGTGGCTTGGAATTCATTTATAGGTCATTAAGTGAAGCTTATAGTCTTGTTCCTAACTATTGATTTTGGGTTAGATCTTATGAGTAGTAGTAAAAAATTTATCGTGCGAACCAGCCGCACACACGAACAAGGCTCAAATGATTTAAAAATTCATGAAAAAGTTTTGGTCAAAAGAAATGTATTGTCTTAAATGTTTTTTCGATGAGCTACACTTTTTGTCCATGCCAAATGATATTTACCCTCTTAAGGGGAGAGGGTATAAATTTAATAGAGTTCACAATTTAAGTGAATTTAACACACTGTGTGATGTCATGTGGGCTATAATCTGCACTAAAACAGTGTCAGTGGTATGGGAGGTACTAGGAGGGCGTGGCTAGGAATCCAAGTATCTGTCCAAGTATAGCCTTCTTAGGAACTGATTTTCGTATGAACAGCATTAAAGATATTTCAAGAATACCAAAAGTGGGCGAAATGGTACATTTGTGTGGCAGGTACCAAAAGGGATGTGGCAATGTGGTCCATTTTCGAACCCATTGGGAGTTTTGGAAAAATATTACCACATGTCAAATTTAAAATAATTATCAGCTCAGTTAGCATGCCGCCAGACGCACAGATGGACATAGCACAAATGACTTAAAAAGTCATGAAACGAATTTGATAAACATTAGTAGGGTCAAAAAATCTTTTTCGATGCGTTACACTTTTTGTTCGATCTAAATGATATGCGAGTATACCCTGTAGGGTGAGGGTATAACGCACTTTATAACTGAAAATAGGACATAGTTGCTGGACGTTTTAACTAGCGATCAATAGTGAATAAGGGCATAAGGGTTTTTAAGTTAACACCAATTTCACACACAAGGTTGATTAACATTTTTGAAGAATTTAGGGTCAGATTCATGGACCGAAGTGGTCCAAAAAACGATCATTAAAGCCAAAAGAAAGAGCAGCCGGTAAATATGCGTACTTAAACTAAAACCGGATTTACCGCGAATACAAATATAGATTTATTTTAAAGATTTCATGGTCAAGGATATTTCAATCCCGGTTGCGGGAGCACACGAACATTTCAGCTGCTTTTGAAAGCGATTTATACTCATAATAATAAAAAGAAGTAAAGTCTTTTTATATATTTAGAGTGTGTACTAAATTTGTATATACTTTGGATCTAAGATAAGCTAGGCTTAGTCTGTCTGTTCGTTGGTGTTTTCAGTAAATTGAAAATTCAGAACGATTTGTATAAGATTGAGAACGGATATAGGAGATTTGTCCTGGCCGAATTTAACGAAATTTGTTCTCGAAGGAAATTATATTCAAAAAATAAATGGCATAATATGTCCTTTCAAATTACTAATAAAGATTCCACACTCGATTTGAAGTTTTATATTTTTTTTTGTTCCAAAAAATACCTCTAGGTGGATCACCCTATATATGTGTACTAAGTTTTTATATATTTTGGATCTACTATAATACAGCCTTAAGGAATTGGCGATAAAACAAAAATTTATATAAGATAAATGTCGGATATATAAGATTGACCTGCCCAATTTTAATGAAATTTTTTCATGTTCTTTTTGCACCGAAAATTGCGTTTTTCGTTGCGTTGTCGTACATGGGACCCCTTTGATGAAATGGGATTTTAATGATTTCATCACCAGTAAAAAGATTACTTTTGTTTATTTGGCAATACATAATGCAAGACATATTTATCCTTGACAAAATAAGATTGTACTCAAAATAAAAAAGAAAAAAACTCTAATACAATTTTGATGAATCCTTGCAAATGATTTGCATAAAGCGACCATCACATGAATATTTTAACACTTTCGACAGGCATTTCAACGCAGCCGACACCCAAAATCCGAAAAGCTGGCAACCAACTACCTTCTACTCGTAATATCCTAATATTCCTATAATGATACAATGGGTTGCTGGCAAAGCTTCGCATTCGTTTCTCACTTTTTTTTTGGGCATTGATTAACATTTCATTTTAAAAGATTCCCACACAACATCGGTTTGGCACAAATGGCCATAATAAGCCCAAAACCACCCACCCAAATACAAACTGTTCTGATATACGACGCAAAAAACGGTATGTTTTGTTTCGGCTTGGTACGGTCGGAATGTGGGAAATGCGAATTTCTCGTAAACTCTTAATAAGTTTCCTTTGGACAAATTTATTATCCGTCATAATCATAAATAACTTTCACGATTAATATTTATCACCAGCGTCGAGAAAGAATTCCTCCAACTTTAAGCAACAACAACAACAAAAAACAATGATTTGTTCATCACTTTCGTAAAGTCACACCTTCTATCCTGCTCCACATTCCTTTCACCGCCAGTATCTTTTTCTGATCAAGCCAATGCGATGCCTCCGAAGTCGCTGTAGACTGCCTGACAACCGTAGCGATAGGAACAACGAGCGGGAGGTAGAGCAAACAAAGAAAACTTTTTAATGTTATGACAAAAACCAATAAAAAAATAAAAAAAAAAAATCTTACACTTCATAGAATTTTCCGCTGTGGTTACCGGGGAATGGTGTGGCGGGTGCTGAAAATGAAAGAACCAGCAGCAGGGGAAGCAGCAACATCCATTGTAATGTACATAATAGAATAGAGAGTAATAAAGCTTTAGTTGAGGGATTGCCCACAGAAACGTCCTAGCTTTGAGGCTGTTCAGGGGCCTCCACCATGATAGAGGCTATTTCTATGATAGCATAAATCAGCATTACAATCCGGCTTGCCGAGCCATGCGAATCAATTGTGCGGCTTACGAGAGCTATTTATGCCAATAATAATAAATATAAATAAAATATGTATAAGTAAATGTACTAAATTTGTATATTTTCCTGATCTACGATAATTTAGCCTTACTCTTTATGATTGTTTTAATAGCAATAAACGATGGGGTGGTCCAACCATAACGCACGATGTGAAGTTTTTTGCCCAACTTAATTTGACATTTCCCCGTTTCAGTGCTTGACAAATTCAGCTATGGAGAGGTGCATAATTGAGCAGCGCGTTAGGATTGTTGAAGCTTTCTACGAAAATGGGCGTTCAAATCAAAATGCATTTTGTACACTTCGTAATTTTTTTTTGTCAGCATAACCGCCCACATATGTCCACAGTGGATTCGTTTACAAGCGGAAATTCCGCATTTGGGTAAATGAGAATCCACGAGTGATTGTTGAATAGCCGATACATCCACAAAGAGTAACTGTATGGTGCGGTTTATGGGCTGGCGACGTCATTGGGCCGTACTCCTTCAAAAATGAAGTCGGTGACTGCGGACTTCCCGCGGCCAGAAATTGGGGATATGGACCTAGACGATATGTGGTTCCAAGGATGATGCCACTTGCCACACAGACAACGAAACAATGGCTCTTTTGCCCTATTATCTCATGTCGTGGCGATGTTAATTGGTCACCACGATCATGTGATTGGACACTTTTGGGCTTTTTTCTTTGGGGATAGTTTAAAGCAAAAGTGTACGGGATACTTTAAAGAAAAAAGTCAATAAGCTAAGAACATTTTAAGCGCTAAAGTATGAGAAATTCGTCTTATTAACGACATTAAACCTCTGTTGTCTCAGAATCATTGAAAATATGGACCATCGGATAGAGGTATGCCTCCCAAGCCGTGGCGGGCTTTTAGCGGATATTTTGTTTCCTTCTATCACAATAAAAAATATTAAAATAATTCTCTATAAACTTTTTGTGTTATTAACATATAACATTGTGCGTTTCAGTTGGACCACCCTTTATAATACGAGGACTTCTGCGCCAGAATTACATAAGGCTAAAACGTCCCAGGCCTGGCTTTGAAACAATTTACCAGCGTTCATTTCCTCTAAAGAATAGCCCTCAGGTAGTCCAGATTTGAACCCCTTGGATTACAAATTGTGGACGGTTTTAGAGGACAAGGTTTGTCACAAAAGATAGCCCAACATTGGATCTCTTAAGACTGCTTTGGTTCGAGCTGTGGCCAATTTTCCAATGAACTAGGTTCGTGCAGCTATTGACAATTGGCCAGTGAAACTTAGGGCGTGTGTAAAGGCAAAAGGCGGACATTTCGAATAAGTAGATTCTTTTTGGATGCACTATACATTAGGGTGGAGTGAAAACATGTTTTTTTTTTAATTTGAAAAAGTTAACCTCGGAAAGAGATGTAGTCTGGGGTCCTAAAGAGGGGAAAAATAAAAAAAAAAATTTAAAAACATTTTTAGGGGTCGCGCCAAAATAAACAAATACACATGTTTGAAGGCGTGAATTTTCCTAACCCCTGAACCGATTTTAAAGTTTTATGTCAATAAATGTTTGCAATAGCGTAAACAATGAAATAAGGGCATGAAAAAATTTAAAAAAAATTTTCTCATTGTTCAAAAATTTCAAAAAGTAAAATAAGTCAAATCGTCCCTTCTTCAGAAAATTGACTGAACAATGAAATCGCCACCAAAGCTACAAATATTAGTCGATTATCCTCATATTTGTCTCAAATACTTTTGTTTGGGCACTGAACAAGCTCAAACTTTTAAATTTCGAATAAGTTAAGTCGTTAATTTTTAGGATTTTTCTAAAATCAACGCCAAAATAGAGATAATTTCCAAATTTCTAGGGAGTGGCGCGACCCCTAAAAATTTTTTTAAATTTTTTTCTTTATTTTTCCCCTCTTTAGGACCCCAGACTACATCTCTTTCCGAGGTTAACTTTTTTTTTTTTAATTTCACTCCACCCTACTATACATCAATAAATATATTAAAAAATATTTGTTCCAAAAACATTCAGTACTTTTTATTTTACAGCATAAAACGTGTGTAACAGTATTAATGTCCCTACTAAGTATATATTTCTGGCCTAATAATGAAAATGTCAATATGTATCATCAAAAATGCTTTTTTTGCTTTTCAAAGTATTCCCCAGCATGATTTATAAACTTTTGCTCAAACCAATTGTCGAAGCACTTTTTCCACTCCGATTGAGACACCTCCAAAACATGGTTTTTGAACGCTTTAAAAACCACGCATTTTTTTCTTGATGTGCGGAAATAGAAAGAAGTCATTGGGTGCCAAGTCAGGGCTGTACGGCGGATGACCTATCAATTCGACGTTTTGGGCGGTCAAAAACTCGCAGGTTTGAGCCGATGTGTGAGAGCTCGCATTGTCACAATGAATCGTCTAGGGTCTTATGGGCCATACTGCCACTCCCCTTCTAATACCTCCCACACAAATATACCATTACGCCCACTTTTCACTGAATAATAATTCTTACGAATTAAGTTATTAGGCTAATTCGATCAATATTTTGAGGCGTTGTAAACGGAGTGGCAAATTTTGTGTACACTTTGTCCTTTGATAGATAAACTGACCTCCACACACCCTTACCAAAGCTGACCAATTTATAAAGCTCTACTGAACGAATGGGCCGACAAGGGAAATATGGCATGGCCAATTAACCTCTCTTTACGAGGGAATCGCTGATAGGTCCATGCAGCCTAGTTTGAAACGTTTAGTTGTAAACTATATGTGTGGGCGCCAGTCATTTGATGACTTTAGAGACTGTTAGTCAAAGCCACGTTAGTTAAGCCGGTAGTTTCCCAGGGCGGGGCAATATCCCCGGCATTGTTAAAACTCTACCTCTCTAAAATTCCTGCAACACCAGACGGTGTTGAAATTGTGTCGTACGCTGATAATTGCTTAATTCTGGGGTTAGGACTAAAAGTGGATGACATATGCGACAAAATCAACAGGAAACTGCCTGACTAAGCACTCTTCTTCACTTCGAGGAATATGAAAATATCCGCCTCCAAATCATCAGGCACACTGTTTACTGCATGGACCGCAAAGGTGCGGTTGTCACTTAATGTGAAAGGCCGATAAATCCTCTGCACTTGCTACAGCTATCTGCAATAATAAGGAGAGTAGGGACAAGGTCCTTAAGTCAGTAAGCGGCAGTACTTGGGGAGTCAACAACTAAACCTTGTTGACCTCTTACAAAGCGATAGGTCGGTCTGTAGCAAACTACGTAGCGGAGAAGTCGGCGAATATGAGCAAGACACAGTGGAAGAAAATGCATAATTGCCAGACTTCCGCCCTGACAACATCAACAGGGTGTCTTCTTATGTCTTCTGAGGATCTTCTACATGAGGAGACGAAGGTCCTTGCCGTGTGCAGACACAGTTGTTGTCTTGTTGTCTAAGCAGTATCTGCTTGGTTGTCTTCGCAGTAGTCATCCCAACCATCTTCTCATGGAAAGTATACCTCCGTCCAGGCATATCAAGTATGATCTTCACGATTTAGAGATATAGAGAGGTCAAGCGCTACATGAGAGTGCCTGTAGATCATCGAAACTGTCACAGAAGCTCGGTCCCAGCTGGGGCCTTTCTCCTGTATATTGTAAAAGTAATGTTAACTAAATTGAATAAAACCTACATTAACAAAAAAAAATTGACGCTACCTTGGTCGGATTTAAGGACCTTTTGGACCCGAAGCAACAATTCTTCGGCCAAGGGATATCACCCCAGCACACAGTTGCCGCTACATCATCATCGGAACAGGATTTCAAAATCCACCACTCCGTCTAGCTTAGACCCATCTGTGCAGAAGCCTAGCACTTGGAAACAGAGATATACGAGGGCGACCGCAAAACTAACTGGCCTGGCATATTTTCTGTTTTACTAGCAACTTTTTTTATTTGTTTTTTAAAAGCAATCTTTTATAAGCCATCTGTCAAAATTTCCGAAATATTTAATGATTATTTTCTTTGTTACAGGTGATTGAAGTAAACAAGTTTTATAATTTTTGAAAAATGGAAAATAAAGAGTTTCGTGCGGTAATTAAACACTTTTATATGAAAGGTTATACGCCACAATTAATCAAAGATGAATTGGATTCTGTTCATGGTGATAATGTACCATCATACTCCACCGTGAAATCCTGGGTTCAACAATTTAAAATGGGTCGTTCAAGTACGGAAGATGAACAGCGCTCTGGAAGACCGAAAACTGCTACTACTATTGAAAACATTAGAAAAATATTTAATGAAGTGACTAAAGATAGACGAATAAAGCTCAGAGAACTTGCTGATGTTGTTAAAATACACGAAAACAAGTTTGGAGTATTTTACATGATGAACTCCACATGAAAAAGCTATCCGCAAGATTGGTGCCGCGTTTGTTGACTTTGCCCCAAAAAATCGTCCGTTGGACCAATTTCGAGGATTTATCAGCGTAATCCAATAGAGTTTTTGCGACAATTCATAACTGTTGATGAAACATGGATCCATCACTACATCCCAGAATGCAAAGAACAGTCAAAACAATGGATAGAAGCTGGTAAAAGTGGTCCCAAGAAGGCGAAAACTGTTAAGTCAGCAGGAAAAGTAATGGCCACAGTATTTTGGGATGCAAGGGGTATAATATTTATTGATTATCTTGAGAAAGGAAAAACTATAAATAGTGAATATTATTGTGCATTATTGGATCGGTTGAGTGAAGAAATTAAGATAAAACGACCGCATTTAAAAAAAAAAGTTCTTTTTTACCAAGATAATGCTCCTTCACACACTGCATTTTAACTCAACAATAACTGGCCGAATTACGATTGGAAATTGCTCCGCATCCACCATATAGTCCAGATTTAGCTCCTTCTGATTATTTCTTGTTTCCAAATTTAAAAAAAATTTCTCGGTGGCAAAAAAATTTTCGTCCAATAGCGAGGTTATTGCTGAAACTGAGGCATATTTTGAAGGTCTTAAAAAATCTTATTTTTTGGATGGAATTAAAAAAACTTGAAGAACGTTTGATGAAGTGTATTGAGTTGAAAGGAGATTATGTTGAAAAATAAATAATAATAATTCCAAAAAAACGGTTCTTTTTATGTTAGGCCAGTTACTTTTGCAGTCGCCCTCGTATGTAGTGAAGTTCGTTTTTAAACTTGTAGTTGGGACTTTATTACTTGCTTCTTGTTAGGATTAATTAAAATTCCTGCCAAATAAGCAGAGATCCACATTATAAGAAATCCATCTAGGATTCATTATTGAATTATACTTAAGATTCGTATACTTATTGTTAGGCTCCTTTGGAGCAGATTCAGTAATTCAAATAAAGCTTATATAAAAAAAAAGGATTGTTGTAGACCTCCCTAAACCCTTTAAAGGTCATTTAAGCTATGATTTTCTTATAGCAGTCATCTTTGCTACATGTTTATTCGGCATATCAAGTGTTAATGGGTAGGCTGCGTGGTGTGCTACTGCACGACTATTACACAAGTGACCCAAGATCCAACTTCGAGTGGGAACATCTAAAAAAAGGTTTATTTCGCCGCTTATTTCTGGGCTTTGGTCAGCTGCGACAGTTAAGGCGATCAATCAGATGCTTTTGATGTTCTGGGCATGAAAATACAATGTGACGCTCGTTGAGCGAGACATGTATTCGAAGTGTCGAAAGAAGAATTTAAGAGTATAGGCTTCCTAAAGCGGTGCAAAAAATATTTCACTCCTTCTGATCTGTTCGATATCTATATAACTTACATCAGGCCAAAGATGGAATACAACTCCCATATATGGGCAGGTGCTCCAAAATCATCCTTGGAGCTTCTGGACCGTGTTCAAAGGAGAGCGATGGTGCTGATAGGTGACAGTAGGGTATCCAACACTATTGTTTCCCTGGAGCATCGTCGGAATGTGGGTTGTGTGACGCTGTTCTATCGTTACTTACATGGTGTGTGTTCATCAGACATCCGTCGCCTTATTCCTGACGTGAGGATGTTCGGCAGGGATACACGACATTCCAGAAATTCACACCCATTCGTTATCGATTGGCCGGTTGACCGCACTATACACTACAGATCGAATTCGTTTTTCGCCCGTACTGTCCGTTTGTGGAATCGACTTCCGGCAAATGTATTTCCCACCAACTACGACATCCAGAAATTCAAGACGAATGTCAATAAACATTACTCCCTCTTTCCCCCCTTCGATCCCTTGCTTTCCAACGACCAACGCAATGCATTGCATGTATAGGGGAAACCCCCTGAGTGTTGGCTAATTAAAAAAAAATATGGTTTGGAGAACATGGAAAAAGATAATCAATTCAAAAATTCCCCCTACTCGACCCTTATTGTTTCTGACCACAAAAGACGTCAAGTTTTCATAAAGAGTGACACTAAACGAGATTGAATAATTAAAATTTGACATTTTATGGATTTCCTTAGGAAACCAACATAAGAAAACTTTGTAAAATTCCCTTTAAATTAAATCAGACGGAAATGACTGAATTGTTAAAAAGAAAAGAGAAATACGACTCCCACAGTGTTCACACCTTTTTAAAGTGGTTTCAGCTGTCATACCTGCAAGGGTTTCCGGTCGGCTAGGGGCCCGTAAAATGTACATTTACCATTTGCCGTGACAGCAAAAAGTCACCACAAGAAGGCTTGTCCTTAATAATGACGGAAAGAGGAAAAAAGACGAAGAAGAGAACAAACAGAAACAAATTATATTGAAATGGCACGAAAACAAAAAGAGAAGTGGCAAAATCGATTTGCCATTTTTCACAAAATTTATTATATTATTATGGTCCTCTGGCAGCTATTTTGCGCTTACGTTCACCCCCTTTGGGCGTATTTAAAGTCCGCAAAAACATTCACACACGGGTGGCAGAGGAGTGAATCCATTATGGGTGGATAAAGAAGACAAATGAATAGAAGGTACAAACTAAATGTATTTACGGTGAAAATCACCAAAACAAGACAAACAAGTCTAAAGGGTGTTTAGTTCGGCCAGGCCGAATCTTATATGCCCTCTATTGTGGAGCAAAAAAAATAGTTTTCGGGGAACTTTTTGTCCTTGATATGGAAACTTAATCGACTTGGGCCGAGTTCGGCCATTTACAGTGCCATACACGCAGAAAAAAACTATGGTTGTGGTAACAATATTCGAAGAGGATGATACTATTGTTGGGTATATGGTTGTGCTACAGCAATATTATGATCCTCACAACAATAGTATGATCAAATACAACCATACTATGATCTTCACAACAATAGTATGATTTACACATAACCATACTATGATCCCCACAACCATAGTATGATTCACACTCAACCATACTATGATCTCCACAACCATAGTATGATCCTCGCAACCATAGTATGTTTTACAAACAACCATGGTATGATTCTCACAGCCATAGTATGATTCACACGCAACCATGTTATGATCCCTACAACCATAGTATTATCACACACAATTATACTATGATCCCCAATATAATTAATTAGAATTTGTTTAAGTTGTCAACAATAGATTTGAATTATGAAAACTATTCAAAAATACATTAAATTTAAAATAATAGGAGGGATTTATTTCGCAGTAGAAAAAATAAGTTTAAATAAACATAAGCGTTTTTATTAAAAATATTTCAGTTAAACAAAGCCAAAGCAGCTTGTTTAAAAAAATTTAATTTCGATAAAAAAGTACTATTATTGCATTAGATCCGTACAAATAACATTTGTTCTAAAATGCATATTTAAATGAAGAAATATTACAATCATACAGTGCGATTGCCGTAATCATATTATTGTTAACATAAAACGCAAAACACAATAATTTTGTCGCACCAACCATATTTATATTGTTGCTATAAACATATTTTAATTTTTAAATTTGGCAATAATACTATTGTCACATTTCAACAATATTAATATTGCAGCAATTATAGTATGGCCAAATATAAATTCAGTTAACAATGCTATGGTTGCGACGAACATACTTTTTTTTATTTTTTATTTTTTTTTCCTGAAGTACATTTTGTCCTTGAAATGGAAACAATGGAAACATTTTCATCCTGGTCCGAATTCGCGCTAATGACACGCCTAGCCAAACCTTATATGCCCTTTATTGTTGAGCAAAAAAAATTAGTTTTTCAGAGATGCCTTTTGTTCTTGAAATGGAAACTTTATCGACTTGGGCCGAGTTCGGCCATTTACAGTCTCAAATAGATTAATATAAAACCTTTATCGTTGAGCAAAAATTTTGGTTTTCCTGAAGTACCTTTTGTCCTTGAAATGGAAACAATGGAAACATTTTCATACTGGTCCGAGTTCGCCCGTTTACAAAGCCAAATGGATCAAATCTATTAGTCTTCATGCAAAATTCCAAGTTCCTAGTTTAGTTTGTAGAAACACTAAAGTGTTTTCAACAGACACACCGACCAACGGACATAGCTTGATCAATTTAGCGACAATCTATAGCATATGTGATAGCGCATAGAGAAAGGGACCTAAGGGTAAAAAAAAAAACAATTTTCACTTTTTTTTTTTTGGATGTGGACAACATCTGAGCATCGAATGAGACCGATCGCATGCCCCAAAAGTGTTCCCTCCCAGAGATATGCGCGTTTTATGAAAGTGAAGTCGATGATTCTAAGCGCAAATAGAAAGGGACCTAATCTTTAAAATGGCTCTCCTGAACAAAACTGGTTTTTAACCTTAGGTCCCTTTCTATTTTGCGCGTCACATATACTCTATATCTTCGATCAATATTTAAAAGTATTGCAAATTGAGTACACAATTTATTTTGCGATGGTAGGTTGAAAATTGCACACATGCACGGTAGGACCGATGGGCATGGCTACATCGATTTTACGGCGGTCTCTAATACATATCCTTCAGAAGGTCTCCGATTAATACTCTTTTCAAAGTGTTGCAAACGGAATGCCAAATTTAGTATACATCCCAACCATTACTGGAGGCTATAAAAACGACAAAGAAAATATTCTAAGAAAAATTTGTGCTTTCGTTACAAACGCACATAAACACACAAACACTGGGAAATCACACCAGACCCCTTACACATACAGGCACAGATCAGGACATGAAACACATACAGACACTGGGAAATCACACCAGACCCCTCACACATACAGGCACAGCTCAGGACATGAAACACATACAGGCACAATTCAGGACATGAAACACGGATAGCCATAGGCAGAGACGCATTCACGCACGCTTTGAGTTGTGCTTGGAAAGCATAAACAAGTTTTTCTCTCCGGATTTGTTTTTTGAATTTTGGATCTTTCATAAATAACTGAACCCTTAGCATTAATCATTCAATTAAGACTTTCCATCTCTTGTGCGCTCGTCTGACTGCCTGACTTCCTGCCTGCTGGTTTTCCATGTTCCCCACCCACACCCCACTATGTTTGTCCTTTATTTCATTTGAGTGGTAGACATTTTTTCCGATTTCTATTTTGCATGGCGAACAATCATCTTTTGTTTTATTTCTGCCGACTTGTGTTATGCTTAGTTTTTGCTGGGGCGACAAGACAAACATGTGGTGGAGTCAATGTCATTTCGAATATAATCCCAACGTTTGGAGTTGCCGATAAATCTTTGGCGGTTTTTGGGTTTTGGTTTTTTTGTCAAAAGGGGTTTTTTGTGGGTGCCGTTTTTCTAAAAGCCATAAATCGCTCATTCTCTACACACACACACACACATAAAAAATCGTATCATCAGCATGCACACCACCACAATGATGAACACATCAAATGTCGTGTGATTTTTTTTTTTTATTGGGATTTCCTTTTTTTTCGTACCAAATCACTGAAATAAGCCATTGGAAAAACGTAGAATTTTTTTGGCAGTTGCAGTGAACTCGAATCCTGCCACCAAGCCAAAATAAAATTATACAATAGAAAAAAGTCGGCAAAGTCAATCAAAACTCATAATGTTAAATAATTTGAGCTCACACATTTGGAAATATTTGTTTTCTGATTCCATTTAGAGGAAAAAATATTTAAAGGATACCAAAAAAAAGAATATCGAGACTTGGGTAGCTCGAGCAATCAACAGATGTCCCAATATTAGCGTAAGATTTTTATTTGAAGCAAAAAGACTGGTTGTAAAAATAAAGACAACGTGATAGCTTAAAACTCGCTATATTTTTCTGATTTTTTTTGGAAGGCCTTTTACGGACATTAGTGGCATTGACTAAACATATCGGGTGATTTATCTAAAGGTATTTTTTCAAAATAAAAAGTAAATTAAAAAAATTCAAATCAAGTATGGAATCTTTACTCTTCATTCGAAAGGACATTTTATGGCATCTATTTTTTTAATATAATTTCCTTCAAATGTTGGCCGCAACTACGCCTCAGGCTGTCAATTCTGAGGCTCCAATTTTGGATGACTCGTTCGAGCATTTCGACCGGTATGGCTTTAATGACACGCCTAATGTTGTCTCCAAAACCTGAATCGTAGCTGGTTTGTCAACATATACTTTGGACTTTACGTAAGCCTAAAGAAAAATGTCTAAAAGTGTGATATCACTCGATCTATGCGGCCAACTCATCTGCCCAAAACTTAAAATTAGCTGCTTTTCAAAATTGCCTCTCAATAGATCCATTGTTGCAGCAGCTGTATGGCAAGTGCCACCGTTCTGTTGAAACCAAATGTCGTCAAGAAGACGGGCTTCAATTTCAGCAAGCAAAAAGTCCGATATCATGGCGCGATAGCAAGCACCATTCACGGTTTCGTTCTGGCCGTCATAATTTTTGAAAAAAATTATGGACTTATGATATCATCATCACGTTAACCGCACCAAACCGTGTTTTTTTTCTGGGTATAATGGCACCCCTTGAACCCCGTCTTGTTGCTCTTCAGCCCAAATGCGGCAATTTTGTTTGCGGATCTTCCCGTTTCTCACCCAACGCTAATTTCCATAATTCAGTTGCCAATATTTGAAGGTAATTATTTTCAAATATTTAATGCCATAAAATGTCCTTTCAAATTATCGATAAAGATTCCACACTTGATTTGAAGTTTTATATTTTTTTTTGTTCTGAAAAAATACCTCTAGATGGAAAGTTGTTACAATACAATTGAAGCATTGAAGACACCGCCTGTTTGTATATGAAGAACAATGGAAAGCGAGTACCCATTTATTGGAAAAGTAGCGACAAAAAACGTTGTCGGTTTCGAAGGCATTTCTTATTGCTACTCAAATTTGGAGCTAAATTTTCCAAAAAAAAAGTTAAATATGATTTTCTATGAATGATATAAATTGCCGTAGATATGCGGTTGCGGGTAAATTTATCGACTGCTATAAAAAATGTAATAGTTTTATTCGTAATTCCTGATGTTTAGAATCACTCTTACATTTTTAAATAAAAGTTTTTTATACAAAGAAAGTTTTTTTTTTATTTCAAAATTGCTTTTTCATTTCCCTAAAGAAAAGGACGATTTTTTTCTATTACAAAAAATGGGCTTTTAATTTTTTTATAATAGTCGAAAAGTCTTATGACGACTTTTAGTCTAAAGTATATAACCCTACTCTGTGAGAGATTCGGTCTCATTCAGATGTATTGTTCTATAAAACTTCATGTTCTAAAATCGGAAAGGACCTTTGTATGAGGAAATGCGAAAGATTGATAGTCATTATAAATCACTATGACTTAAAGAGTTTTTATTCTGGTTCGAGACCCTTTTGCTGTTTCTTTTTTCAAAAACAATTAAAAAATTTGTGAAATGTATTGGCTACGGTTGCCAGGCATACATTTCACCAATTTTTGAGTTGTTTCTGAAAAAGAAACAACAAAAAGGTCTCGAACCAAAATAAAAACTTTTCAAGTTTTAATAATGATAAAAGACCGAATAAATGTAAAAAAAACATAGTCTTTATCAATCTTTTATTTATTATTTTTTATTTTATGTCATTTATTGTAATTTAATCAAGTTGGAATCGGTTGAAGTTTATATTCTTTTCAATTTTATTTTTCTTTGCAAAGGACCAACAGAAATCAGTAAGCAATAGAGTCGATTCTCGTCCCATATAATAGGACTTCGAATTTCATTATAACTTGTTGAAATCCATCGCAAGGTTCGTCTGTTCTAGTTGACATTTGTTGCTCATAGAAATCGAAATGTTAATGAAACATGTAATTTTTTAACGACATTTTCACGCCAATTTTTTCAAGATGTCTATTGCGTTCTTCGTCGGTAATCCAAAAATCTTTGAAACAATTGTAGGTTATGAATGCCAAAGTAAAATTTTATTCTGATTTTATACGGTTATAGATTACATATTTAGGGTTCGAATTTTACAATTTTATTAGAATATGACAAAAGGGAAAAAATTTAAAAGTTTATATTACAGTATGATTTTCCACCGATTCCAACCGAAAACATTAATTTAATTCGAATAATGTTACAAAAAAATCATTAAATTGTTCGAAATTGGATTATATAGCATCACCTTCTAAAACTAAATGAATTGTGTTAGCCAGAAGATGAAAGGCTACCATCATAAGATATGAGTTTAAAAAAAAACAAAAGCTAAATTGATTCCAAAAGACATTTTGATGTATTTTTCTTAAAACGCCAACAAATCGCTTAAGAGGCATTACAAACTTAAAAATCAAATATCTCCTGATTTTAAACTAAATTTTTAAAACTGAGTACACCACTGTGCTCTACTGCCCAAAATTAAGTTTGGTGTTTTTCTGTGTCAATTCGAAAGTACAAATTTTACGAACAGATTATTTGGCACACAATGCAAATTTGAGCGAAGTTAGCCTAAATTAGCGACTTCTGAGTTCTGGCTGCTCGTAAATTTCGACTCTGAAATTGTTGTAGGATATTCAGAATACAACATTAGATGCGCACTCGCATGGACTATCTCCGGTATTAGTATGTGGTTGACCATTTTTATAGATCGCCCTCAGTCGACGATTTTTAAAATTAAAATTTAACCTCAAAATCAAAAATATTTATACTAAAATACAAGGGTTGCTATATATATTTCTGGCAACGCTAAGTGTTGCCTGGCGCCATCTGACATTTCCATTGGAATGTTTGACATTTTTACTATAAACGTACTCAGAACGTTTTGACGTACGACCATCATTTGTTTTGTTTACAGTGGCTTGAAAGAATCAATTTTGCAAAAAATGGAATGAACTCGTGAACATTTTCGCGCGATCATTTTTCACAACTTTCGAAGTGGATTATCACGACAAGCGGGCATCGATAAACATAAATCTTTGTATGGCGATGAATCACCATCCTATAGCACTGTGAAAAACTGGTTTAATGAATAATGAAAGACGAAGGCCGTGAAGGTCGTCCAAAAAGGCCGCTGTGCCAGATAACATTGATGTCGTGCGTGAACTGATAATGCAAGATGATCATGTGACAAACCGTGAGATAGAGGCATCCTTAGGCATTTCTTCCACTGGCATACATTCGATATTGCCTTAGGCATTTCTTCCACCAGCATACATTCGATATTGCATAAAAACCTGGCAGTAAAAAAGGTTTGTTCTCGTTGGATCCCGCACAATTTTACAATCGCTCAAAAAAAGGCTCGTGTCGATTGTTGCAAAGAAATTTTGAAAGAATACGATCGCGGTGCTTCAAAAGACGTTTATGAGATCATCACAGGTGACGAATCATGGATCTATGGGTATGAGAACGAAACAAAACAGCAATCGACCGTGTAGGTCTTCGAAGACGAGCCAAAACCAACGAAAGTTGTTCGTGGAAGAAGCACATCGAAGCAAATGGTCGCCTGTTTCTGCGGCAAAACTGGTCATGTGGCGACTGTTCCGCTTGAGCAACGTAGGAGGTCAATTCTGAGAAGTACACCACAATTTGTTTGCCTGAAGTCTGCGGAGAAATTCGAAAAACGAACAAGAGAAGACGAATCATTGTGCACCATGACAATGCGAGCTCTCACACATCGGCTCAAAAAAGCGTCTTTTTGACCGGCCAAAACGTCGAATTGATGGGTCATCTGCCATACAGCCCTGACTTGGCACACAACGACTTCTTTTTATTCCCGCACATCAAGAAAAAAATGCGTGGTCAACGAGCATTTTTCGTCGCCAGAAAATGTTGTTGAAGCGTTCAAAAACCATGTTTCAAAGGTGTCTCAATCGGAGTGGAAAAAGTGAATCGACAATTGGTTTGGGCGCATGCAAAAGTGTATTAGTCATGCTGGAGAATACTTTTAAAAACAATAAAAGCATTTATGATGATAAATATTCGCATTTTTATTATTAGGCCAGAAATTTATATAGCAGCCCTCGTATAACATTAGACGCGCAATCCCATGGACTTTCTCCGTTACTAGTTTGCGATTGCCTATTTTTATCCGTTCGCCATCAGTAGATGATTTTGAAACAAAAATTTAACCTCAAAATCAAAAATATTTATGCTAAAATATACACCTCCTTTATGCTCTAGTTTCACCAAATTTAACTTTTTTTCGCTCAAAATGTACGATGTAAAATGTGAGCATGATCGAGCATAGTTTGTGGCATTCAGCGCTGCAGGATCTAAAATAGTAAGGGCCCTTGTTTGGGAGCTATTCGAAATCTTGCACCGATATGATCCAATTTTACAAGACATGGATGTTGATGTAAAATTTGGTTAGAATCTGATTCAAACTTTAATTTCTAAAGCAGAAAATTCTGTAATTGAAAAGGACCTTTCTATGGAGCCTGTACGAAACTGTGGACCTACTCGTATATGGTGCAGTTTAACCAGAGTTTATAATAGGTCGCTTATAACGTATCATGCAAAATTTCATAGTTTTCGTTTTTAATTTGGTGGCTTCTAGAGTTGGAGTTACTTAAATCTACAAGGGCCTTAATGTGGGTGTTCTAAAAGCCTGGACCGATGTAGTTAAATCTCTGTGCGATATTTGCGATGAAATATGTGTTTCTGATACTTGAAAAACTAGTCAAATCTTTGTGCGATATTTGCGATGTAATATGTGGTTTTGATACCTTTTCCAATAGGGTGATTACTATTGTCTCACCTTGTACGAGTATTTACTTCATAGATCACACACTGTTTGTGTTACCGAGTAGGTTTGTCTAAGTGGTGGCATTTGTTTTCGGTTAACAGAAAACCAAGCGATTTTCAAATACCAGCTGAATACAACACATGATAAGCGTAAATAACCCAAGGAAATAAAGTGTGTTGCTGGCAAACATTTACAGGGAATAGCTCGCTCTACAAACCAGCGGCAGGGAACTCTTATAATAAAGTAGCCACTCGTGACCCTGAATCATTTGTGGCACTACCGAAACCAAAAAGGTTCAGTTCATTTGTTCCAGGGCCACTTCCATGGTCGAAGTCGAAATCATTTAGTAGGATCAAGGATGTGCGGCATGATTTACCGCACATCCTTGATCCTTGTGTGTGAGTTATACAAATACCAGCCGTACACAAACCATTCCCAGCTACATTCTGTGGTTCAGAGGGAAAACTTTTTGTTTTATGTTCAGCTCGGACGGACAAGTGGCCAAACTTTTTGCTACCAAATAAATATTGATGATGTGTGTAATAATTCCTTCGGAAAATGTGCTTTGGACATTTCGAATTATGTGTAAAAGTATTTTTCGTATTTTGAGTTTTGTTGAGTACATAAACATGTTAACGATGGGAAAAATCAAACAAAGTATTTGAGGGAAAAACTTTTTGTGGATTTTTGCCAAAGTACAGTGACTCTATGGTTGTTGTCTGGCCACACCAGCAAAGTTGAAATGTAGACCAGATAACGCTTAGTCGATGGTGTCCAACGTTTGATTACATTTCCAAAAACATGTTGGCCACATGTATGTAAACAGTCGAATTTCCTTCCAAAAGTAGTTAACTGCAATGTTTCTCTTCAATATTAATTAAATCATATTGGATTGGATTGTAAAGGGAAGTTAGCCGCAGGGAAAAGAAAATTTTGGAATAACTAAAACTCAACCGGTAAAGTTAATGCAAACTGGGCAAACACAACGAATGAACCAAAGTTAGTTTTATTGTTCTTGTGTCTGTAGTTGTAGCGGAAGGAATGATAGTGGTCTAAGTCGCCTTGGTGGGATTGGGTTTTTGATACTCTAAATAAGATGTTGCACTCTGAATATGTGACGCGCAAAATAGAAAGGGACCTAAGGTTAAAAACCAGTTTTGTAAAGGAGAGCCATTTTAAAGATTAGGTCCCTTTCTATTTGCGCTTAGAATCGTCGACTTCACTTTCATAAAACGCGCATATCTCTGAGAGGGAACACTTTTGGGGCATGGGATCAGTCTCATTCGGTGCTCTGATGTTGTCGAAAAGTTGATGAAAAGTTTTGTTCAGGAGAGCCATTTTAAAGATTAGGTCCCTTTCTATTTGAGCTTAGAATCGTCGGGTTCACTTTCATAAAACGCGCATATCTCTGGGAGGGAACACTTGTGGGGCATGGGATCAGTCTCATTCGATGCTCAGATGTTGACCACATCAAAAAAAAAGTGAAAATTTATTTTTTTACCCTTAGGTCCCTTCCTCTATGCGCCGTCACATATGTAAATACGATATTGAAAAATTATTGTGGGCATACTAGGTTTTACGAAATTTGTTAGTACGAGTAATGCATGTTGTGTTGCAAAATATTTGATCGGTTCAACTTGGTGTACCCAGTGCGATCCTTATTGAGTCTAGAGGGTGTTCTTTTCAGGCGTGTGGTTGTCAAGAAGAAAAAAACACATATATTTTAATGGTATGGCCAAGAATTTAGCTTTAAATTAAAGATAAGGGTTTGCCATTATGTTTTAAAAATGATTTCGGGCAAGTGGACGCCGCGGCTGGTTCGAAATAATCCCAACTTTTTGCACCATTTGAGGCCGTATGTCAACAATAAAAGCACCGAATATTCTCTTTAATGGTGTCAATCGTGTCGGGCTTATTATGCGTAGACAAGCGACTTCACATAACACCAGCGTTGTTCAATAGCACGTTCTTAAAGGCCACGCCACAGGTCCACGACGCGAGATAAAACGCTCACTAAAAGCTTCCTTCAATTCGTTGGCTGTATGGCATATGGGCAAATCCTGCGTGACGAACGCTACATTCGTACGCGTTTTCGGATCAAAATATAAAAATTTTGTGGTCTTTCAAAAGAGATACATACATTCAACTTATACATAGTGTTTAGTGTGATTTGAGGGTACTTTCGAATGGCATTAAAAAAAAAAAATTAACAAGTATAAGTTGCGAAAAAATTGATCACAAATTATTGTGACGCACGCTACAAAAAGTGGAAGTACCTTTGAAGGTTGAGGTATGTTTTCGTAATTTTTAGCAAATTTTGCATAATAAAGCCCACAAAATGAAATACATAAAAGAAAGATGAATATAAGAGGAATATAAAATGACTTACTTGCAGAAAAAAATTTTTGTAGTTTTTTATCAATAGCCATGAACCCTATGTGACGCACGCTACGTGACGCACGCTACATTTTTTCCAGTAGTATATAAATAAAAACAATTGTATTAATTTTAACAAAACAATTCATATTCTTTTTTAATAACATTACTAAATCAATATTTCATGTTTATAAATTAATTTATTAATGTATATATGTTTATAAATAAATTTTATATTTTAAAGAATCTGCCGTTAGTGCAATTTCGAGTACATTTTCATTGAGAGATGAAAAATAATGGTTACCCTTAATCCCGGGAATTCTCTTTACGTTAGCCCATCTCTCCGAAAGAAATGCAGTTGTATTTTTTATATATGTACTGCTAACATACAAAATAAAAATACCAACCCAGACGGAATTATTATTATTCATCAATGTGTCTAATCTAGGGGTGGCCAAAAAATTCGTTAACCCCCCCCCCATGCTACGCCTATGGTACCAACAAAGTATACGAAATTGTTGTTCCTCTGCTAATTATTATCCGCGAAGGATAGATTTGAGAATCGAATAGAAAAGAAAACAAAAAAAATTGCATCGGTTTTTGTTGTAATTGTTGGGAGAACTCAAATCGTGACGCACGCTACAGAAAATAATATGCTGTATATATTTTTTTTTAAATTGTAGAATTTAAATTTTTTATTTACTTAAAAGCAAGATATTAATGTAAAGTAAAATTATAGATAACTTAAAAAAAAAAAATTTTCTCTACTTACAATATGAAAAAAACCTTATTTTCCGTGACGCACGCTACAACGCAATGGGCCTGGCATTTCATACCAAATTTTACTGTTTCCAAAATAGTAAAAAAAAAATTTTTTTTATTAAAATTGAAGAGAATTGAGCAATTAACAATATTGCTTTCGATGCGACCATCTATGTTAACATTAAAGTACTGATATGACCACGTAAAAAATGTTACTTTTTTGTATAACATTAACAGACCTGAGGTAGGGTAGGATTTGGTACTCATTTTTGTATTAAGGGTGATCGAAATATATTTTTTTTTATATATTTATAAAAGTATATATCTAGTCTAATGTTGTATTAAAAAAAAAGTAAAGTTGGATTAATTTGAAAATTTTCTGGTAGGTGGACTGTTTCTGGGACTTGCCCATATGTGACGCGCTAAATAGAAAGAGACCTAAGGGTAAAAACCAGTTTTGTTCAGAAGACCTATTTTAAAGATTTAAATACGTGTATCTTTGGTGTACCATCACTTTAAGAAAAAGCGCATATCTCTGGGAGGGAACACTTTTGGGGCATGGGATCGGTCTCATTCGATGCTTAGATCTTGTCCACATCAAAAAAAAGTGAAAAGTTGATGAAAAGATTTGTTCAGGAGAGCCATTTTAAAGATTAGGTCCCTTTCTATTTGCGCTTAGAATCGTCGACTTCACTTTCATAAAACGCGCATATCTCTGGGAGGGAACACATTTGGGGCATGGGATCGGTCTCATTCGATGCTCAGATGTTGTCCACATCAAAAAAAAGTGAAAATTGATATTTTTTACCCTTAGGTCCCTTTCTCTATGCGCTGTCACATATAGCGCCGTCTTGTTGGAACCAAAGGTCGTCCTCAACAATATCTTCCAATTCAGTGACGAAAAACTCATTAATCATGGCTCTATAGTGTTCCCTATTGACTGTAACATTATGGCCGCCTTCATTTTTGATAAAAAAAAAATATGGACCAATGATTTCGTTTGTCCAGAGAAAAAACATGGTTACTATATGAACACGGCAATAATAATATGTTCTCCGCAATAAAAGTATGTTCGTCGCAACCATAGTATTGTTTACTGAATTTAATTTTGACAAAAGTATGATTGCAGCAATATTAATAGTGTTGAAATGTAACAATAGTATTATTGCCAAATTTTAAAATGAAAATATGGCTGTAGCAACAATAAAAATATGGTAGGTGAGACAAAAGTATTGTTTTTTGGGTTTTATGTTAACAATAGTATGATTACGGCAATCATACTGTATGATTGCAATTTTTTAAAAATGCTTTGTTGAACAATTTTTTTGTTACGGATCTAACGCAAAAATAGTAATAGTAAACAAACTGCTTTGGGTTTGTTTAACTAAAATATTTTTAATAAAAACGCTTACGTTTTTTAGAACTGATTTCTTCTACTGCTAAATAAATCACTTTTATTATTTTGAATTTAATGTATTTTTAAATACTTTCATAATTCAAATCTGTTGTGGACAACTTAACCCAATTCTATTAAATAATTTGTGGATCTTAGTATAATTGTATATGATCATACTATGGTTGTGAGGATCATACTATGGTTGTATGTGAAACATACTATGGTTATGTGGATAATAATATGGTTGCGGAGATCTTAGTATGGTTGAGTGTGAATCATACTATGGTTGTGGTGATCATATTATGGTTACGTGTGAATCATACTATTGTTGTAAGGATCAAAGTATGGTTGTGAGGATTATAGTATGGTTGTATTTGAACCATACTACTGTCTGTTGTGGACAACTTAACCCAATTCTATTAAATAATTTGTGGATCTTAGTATAATTGTATATGATCATACTATGGTTGTGAGGATCATACTATGGTTGTATGTGAAACATACTATGGTTATGTGGATAATAATATGGTTGCGGAGATCTTAGTATGGTTGAGTGTGAATCATACTATGGTTGTAGTGATCATATTATGGTTACGTGTGAATCATACTATTGTTGTAAGGATCAAAGTATGGTTGTGAGGATTATAGTATGGTTGTATTTGAACCATACTACTATTGTGAGAATCATAATATTGTTGTTCCACAACCATACACCCAACAATAGTATTGTCCTCTTCGAATATTGTTACCACAACCATACATTTTTCTGCGTGTAGATCACACCAAACAGTGACTTTTTGAGGATGTAACGGCGTCTCAACAATGGGTTGTGGATTTGCATTACTCCAAATGCGACAATTTTGATTATTGACGTACCCATTCAACCAAATGTGAGCTTCATCGCTGAAGAAAATGTTCTTAGAAAAATCAGGATCGTTGGCCATCTCGTTTTGGACCCATTTACTACGATTTGCAAACGTTGTTCCTGAGTAAGTCTATTCATAATGAAATGGCAAACCAAACTGAGTATAATTCAAGTGAAAGCTGTCAAAAAGACCAACTCCGAAAAGTGTGGCCAGATTGAAAACCACACGTCTTAAAAAAACACCCTTTACTTAAAGTTGTGCTACAAACCTCCGCGTGATAACTCCCGGGCAACGATGTTTTGACATCCGTCCATGCTAAGACAAACGTGTGGAGGCGACCTCACCTCACTTCAAAGAGGTTAAAGTTGGGTTTGTAGCCCGCTTCAACAAATAACAAATACAATGAAAGCTACAATTAACGAAATAAAACCGGACCCCCATAATTGTTAATGACCACCGCAAACGAAAAAAGGACCACAATTTACCGATATGAACATGGAATGTACGAACATTTCTACGTCCAGGTGCCTCGATCCAGCTCGCGGATGTCCTCCAGGAATTCAGGGCGGACCTCATTGCCATCCACGAGATGTAATGGTGATGTCACATGGCGTAAATTAAATGAAAAATTGCGATCTAATGGGTGGTCCAAACATAACGCACAATGTTAATTGTGATTTGACATTAATTTTTTTCACGGAACCGTAATGTAAAAACACCTGTGCATGCTCCCCGGTTCGTTTTGCCATCGTTCTGTCATCGAGCCGCACTTCTTTCAAAGTGAAGTCGGCAAGCAGGTAATGGTGCTCCCTATCGCGAGATGATAACGTACTTCTTGTGGCCAGGAATTGAGAATATGGACCTGGACGATATGTGGTTCCACCAGGATGGTGCCACTTGCAACACTGCCAACGAAACAATGGCTCTTTTGCGCGAGATATTCAATGGCATTGTTATCTCACGTCGTGACGATGTTAATGGGTTAATAGGATGAGATAATACGGCTCGTTGACGACAATGAACCTTTATTATGTGAACCTTTATTGTGTGTCAGAATCGTAAACAATTTGGACCATTGGCTCTACGTAAGCCATCGAAGCCTGGCGAAAAATTGGTTGATATTTTGTCTTACACATAATTGTCATTGATCCTGCAATCATAATAGAAATGATTAAGATAAATCTCCGAAATCTTTTTGTTTTACTTACAACTAAGATCGTGCGTTTTAATTGGACCACCCTTTATATTATAGCTGCCATGATGATAAGCACCAATTCGGAAGCGGGTTTGATGTAAATACCTAGTAGGGACATAAATACTGTTACAACATTGAACAC
This sequence comes from Hydrotaea diabolus, assembly GCA_963513945.1. NCBI lineage: Eukaryota > Metazoa > Arthropoda > Insecta > Diptera > Muscidae > Hydrotaea > Hydrotaea diabolus. The sequence continues at coordinate 194,397,968 of OY740716.1, read as the reverse complement.
ACCCATTTCAATAGTAGAACTGAACATACCCCGTTAACGTCATATGGGTTTTGAAAGCTAACCTCAATAGCGTTAGTCTGTAACGGGATTTTAAAATTTTTTCAACTTTCATAATGGAGTGGTCAGATAATGAGAACCGTATCGCTGTAATAGCGCTTTTCAAGTGTGAAATGAAAAAAGCGATTCTTTAAAAACGCTCCGGCCACTAGGAGTTAGGCGCATGTTTGACTACCGATGCATACAACTGTTTGAGGAGACTGGATATGTAAAAGACCGCCACCGGTCGGGCCGCCGGCGCTCTGTTCAAACACCGCGTGTCATCAGAGCCGATCCACCGACAGCCGGTTCTATGCACCGGATCGACCCGAAGGAGGAACTCTTCGGCCAAGGACTGTCACCGATCACTCGTGCCGCTATAACAACAACAGAGCCGTTAGATCAAGAATTTAGAGAAATCCGCTCCGAAAACAGAAAATCATGGCCCGTGAGATGAATATAACGCAAAAGTCCATGAGTCGAATCATTAAAAAAGGACTTGGGGCTTTCATACCGGACATTTATTGACTGCAGCTTTAAAAAAAATAGGATTGAAAAATGCAAACGTCCTTTGGTGAAGCACGCTGATAAATTGCACAGAAAAATTTTGTTCATCGATGAACAAATTTTTACCGTGAAGGAAAAATGTAACAAGCAAAATGAAAGAGTGTGTGCGCGGTCATCTAAGGAAGCATCTGAACTGATCCCAAGGGTGGAAAAGGGTCATCACCCTGCTTCAGTAATGGTTTGGTGGGGTGTCTCTTACGATGGGGTCACTGACCTGCATTTCTGCGAACAAGTAGTCAAAACATCGGCCAAAGTTTACCAAGAACCGGTTTTGGAAGCAGTTGTGAAGCCTCTTAACAATTCCCTGTTCCAAAACCAGCCAAGGACTTTCCAGCAGGATTCTTCGCCGGCCCATAATGGTAAAACATCCCAGACCTGGCTTCGAAACAATTTGCCAGCGTTCACTTCCTTTGAAAAATGGCCTTCAGGCAGTTCAGATTTGAACCCATTGCACGCAGAGAAAAGATATGGTTACTATGTATATGGTTACGGCAACAATAGTTTGTTCTCTGCAATAAAAGTATGGTCGTCGCAACCATAGTATTGTTTTTTTGAATTTCATTTTGATAATAGTATGATTGCGGCATTATTAATATTGTTGAAATGTAACAATAGTATTGTTGCCAAATTTTAAAATGAAAATATGGTTGAAGCAACAATATAAATATGGTTGGTGCGACAGAATTATGGTTATTTTGTGTTTTATGTTAACAATAATATGATTACGGCAATCATACCGACAAAATTAATGTTTGTCCGTATGATTTAATTTTTCTTAATTTAACAATGTTATTGTTACGAATCTTACGCAATAATAGTACTTTTTATATGAAAATTATTTTTTTTCAAAACAAACTACTTTGAATTAGTATAAATGAAATATTTTTAACAAATAATTTTTTTCTACTTTTAAATAAATTACTCCTGTTAATAAGTGTTTAATGCACTTAATACAAATCGCAATTGTTAAATAACAATTTAACCCAATCCGTACAAATATTTTGGGGATCATAGTACAACCATAGTAACTATGGTTGTGAGGATCATACTATGGTTGTATGAGAAATATTCTATGGTTGTGAGTATAATAATATGGTTGTGGGAATCATAGTATGATTGAGTGAGTATAATAATATGATTGTGGTGATCATAGTATGGTTGTGTGTAAACAATTCTATTGCTGTGAGGACCATATTATTGTTGTGGGGATCAGAGTATGGTTGTGTGTGAACTATACTTTTCTTGTGATGAGCATAATATTGTTGCTCCACAACCATGTACCCAACAATAGTATGATGCTATTCGAATATTGTTATCCCAACCATACTTTTTTTCTGCGTTTGGATTACAAATTGTGGACGGTTTTAGAGGACAAGGTTTGTCACAAAAGATACCCCAACATTGGATCTCTTAAGACTGCTTTGGTTCGAGCTGTGACCAATTTTCCAATGGACGAGGTTCGAGCAGCTATTGCCGATTGGCCAATGCGACTTAAGGCGTGTGTAAAGGCAAAAGGAGGACATTACGAATAAGTAGATTCTTTTTGGATACAATATACATCAATAAATATATTAAAAAAATATTTGGTCCAAAAACATTCAGTACTTTTGTACTTTACAGCATAAAACGTGTGTTACAGTATTTATGTCCCTACTAAGTAGGTGAATTCGTGTCCCGTTTCACCCAGGTAAAGGAACGGCTAGCCACAATCTATATCAAAGCTACATTTTATTATACAGGTGGGCGATTAAATATGTAAATTTGAATCGACTGTATTTAACATTGTAAATTTGAATCGACTGTAAAACTAGTACTGAAGTTTTTTTTTTCAAATTTCTAGTTTTATTGAAAATGGTGCACTACGTATGTCATTTAATAAAGGAACACAATATCACTCATATGTCTACCACAACTGACTTCGGCAGTAGCACATCTGTTCAACCCAATTTGTCAGTACATTTTCGGTTGTTTCGGGTCGAATCTCCTCAATGAGAACTTCGATTTCTTGTTTTAACGCTTCAATTGTCTCTAGATGCTTTGCGTAACATTTACCCATTATAGCTTTCCACAGAAAAAAATTAATGATGTGACACCGTTGGACTATTTTTTTTTTTAGGTATTATTAAAGAAAAAAATTACGCCAATAAGCCAATTCAAAAGCTAACGGGTGGGTTAATTTTTTGTACCGCCATTGAACCTTCCATATGTCTCCGAGTCATTGAAAATATGGACCATCGGATAGAGGTATGCCACAGAAGTCGTGGCAAACATTTGGACGATATTTTTCTTCACACATAATTGTCATAGATCCTTCTATCATAATAAAAAACATTAACATAATCCTTTGAAAACTTTTTTTTGCAATTAACATCGTGCGTTTTAGTTGGATCACCCTTTAAATTATTCATTGAGCAGACCGAGACGATGTTATCGAGCCAGCCTAAGTAAGTAAATGCCAACAAGCCTACCACTTATGACTAGCTCGAGACCGATATATTAGACTGACTCATCCAAACTTGGGCAGATCGCTTGAAACACTGTCAGCGGAGACGAGGCCCTTAAATGATGTGATATTTCATACATACTTGAGGTGTAAAGTCCTCCCTTCCTTCGTTTCGCCTTATTGCTTAACGTTTTGCTAGCTACGATAACTTTGCTCAGAAATTCGCACAGTGTACATAGTCCACCGCGGACAACAATCGTTGGTAATTGAACAGCTGCCTCAAAAATGTAAGAATGAATATGTCCATAAAGTGTGTACCATAAACGGTAGCTGAAATAATATTCGGTATCTTTATTGTTCACTAAAGTTAAATTTTCTGCAATTCAATGGCTAATGGATATACGAGTATGTGGACTGATTGCAAATGCTATCCAATGAAATGAAACAACAAACAAAATCGAATGAACATATCTTTCCTTGTACCTGGACAAGCGAAAACTACTTCTTGTGTAACATTGCGAATGCTGGAGTGAGGTTTTCCTTCTGCATGTGTGTGTACGTTTTGGTAAAAAGGGAAATTGTTGAAGGCATTAAAATTGCGGAATGCCCACATGAAAAATCCTGTAGACATTTTTAATTTGTTTTTAGGTAAACTTCCTAAAATGTATCAAATTAACGAAAAACTACCCATTTAGCAAATGGTCGGCTAGATCAGTTTTTGTTCTTGGCGAAGTATTAGTCCGTGCTTTAAATGCAAAATTACTGCAGATATGCCTGTGAGAGATGACTGTGCTCTGGAAACTGATCAATCGCTAACTGATTTAAAGCTCGCCTTAAAGAGACAGAGGAAGCAATGCATGACAAAATTCTTGGCAAAGGGCCTACTAGTGCCGTTTGCGATGGGAAATCTAAAGTGAGCCGTCAACGTTGACCCGACGGTACACAGTGGTTCAAACTCAGGTTTTCCACATTATTCATAAAATTTAAATAGCAAAAAGTCCTTTTACTGACGGGCTTAAAGCAAATGTAACAAACAACTTAGAAAATCTTCAATCCCTAGTACGAATGCGGGCCTTTGGGGTGGAGCCTCAAGTTGGAAAATTTTGCAATGATTGCCAAAACTGAAATTTTAAATATTAAGAATATTAGGAATAGTGATTATGCACACTATGACATGTTAGAGTTATCTAGCAAAGTTTCAGTGCTATTTGAGTAACTCGTAAAAAAATAATATTTTTTATAGGGATTGGTTTCTTACAAAGGGTGGTCCAACAAAACAGCACGATGCTAATGCCATTCACGCAACACACAGACAAATAAAAGCAACAAAAAGTTTAAATACTTACACTAACCGGTAAATAGAGCACCTTGTAAGTGAAAAAGGAGGTTCCGTCGCGAATGGCAGCGAAATAGGTCACCAGCGGCCCGACTAAGACTGACTGAAACTACTACAAGGTTGCAAAGCGCACTTAGAAATGAAGACAGCATGCTAGTTTCATTGCAAGTTTAACTCTGACAGCTTCAACCAAATTCTCACATTAAGAATGGAAAACATTAAGAAATACTAGTATGCCCACCGAAACGCAATTTCCAATACGCGACGCAAATGGCCAAATCCTGCAAGTAGCGACCTCCTTCCACCTGATGATAAAATGTCTGCCGTAATTCCATTGTTTAATAACGCAAATGAAGTTCTGAATGTCATTAAAGAAACCGTGAATCCAGGTAAAGCACCTGGATATGATCTTATCACGCCTAAAATGATCTTGGAACTTCCCTATATTGCTGTGAAGTCCCTGGCAAAACTATTTAATTCAAAACTATGGTTACTTTCCTAAAGTATGGAAAATTTCTCTGATTCAAATGATTTTAAAGCCAGGAAAGGACAATTCAATACCTTCCTCATACAGGCCGATCAGTTTCCCTGCTTATCTAAACTATTTGAAAAAGTTCTTTTTATCGAAAATAAAACCGTTCCTCGTGTCAAATAACATAATACCAGACCATCAGTTTGGATTCCGGAAAGGTCACAGTACCATCAGTACAAGTAAACCGTCTGACCCAAGCAATTGAAAATCATTTGAACTGCGAGAACATTGCTGCGCCGTACTTCTGGATGTTGCTCAAGCATTTGACAAAGCCTGTCACTTTGGCTTGACCTACAAAATTTGCAAATACTTACCGGAAAATACGCATCGAATTCTCGAGTCTTACTTAGAAAACCGCAGATTGCGAGTCAAATGTGGGCAACACGTTGCCGATGACCGCGAAATACTAGCCGGTGTGCCCCTAGGCAGCGGTCTGGGGCCTAATTTGTTTACCGCAGATATCCCTACCCGCCCAAACGTGCTAACACTCACCTTTGCCGACGATACCGCTATAATGGCCACACATAAAAAGTAGGTGTATATCTCAGACGAGTAGAATCTTGGCTCTCTGACTGGAGTATAAAAATCAATGAGGCTAAATGCACGCAGGTAACTTTCACACTGAATCGTAGCACTTGTCCGACATTGAAACTAAACAATATCCCTTTTTCTCAATCTGATTATATTACATACCTTGGAATCCACCTGGATCGCCGACTCACCTGGAGAAGTCATATCGAAACCAAGAAGACTCAACTGAAACTTAAGGTCCAACAACTTCACTGCCTACTTAACGCGAACTCAAATCTAAGCCTGGAATATTAGGTACTGCTATACAACAGTGCAATCAAACCTACCTGGTAATACGGTGCTCAGCTATGGGGCAAAGCAAGCTCGAGCAATCTCGACAAAATCCATTGAGTCCAATCGAAGACATTGTGGCTCATTACTGGTGCCCCGTGGTATTTTAGGAACGAAAACATCCACCGAGAAAAATACCTCTCGTTAAAGAGGCAATTCAAAAAATCAATATAAAGCACAAGAAGAAGCTCGAACGTCATGATAACATACTTGCTAGAAAATTATTGTGCAGTCCAAGCTCTTTAAGACTTCGGGGAAACGAACGCCGTGTTTTTTAATCTACACTTGTGCTTCAGCCGCAACAGTAATCGCGAACACACGCGCCCGAAAGACTGCGTAAAATTCTTTTTTCTACGTCACTTGGCTTAAATGCTCTTATACGTGATCCTTCAAATAGTCAATACAAATCGCGAACGAACTCTCCAAAAAGACTGTGTAGAACCCTTTATTCTAAGTTACGTGGCTTAAATGCTCTCATGCGTGATCCTTAAAACAGTCAACACGAAAAACCTGCAAAACCTAAATTACGTCGTCCACTCTGCTATTCTCGAGTTATCCGTTATACATACAATTACATTCTCGATACAATTAATTCTCGTTGGTGGATCCCACATAATTTGACGAATTCTCAAAAAGAGGCTCGGGTAGATTGGTGCAAGGAGATGTTGAGTATAACATTTTCACAGGTGACGAATAATGGATCTATGCATATGCACCCGAAAAAAATAGCAGTTGACCGTATGGGTCTTTCAAGACGAGCCAAATCCAACAAAAGTTGTTCGTGGAAGAAGTATATCGATGAGCAAACGTTTTTTTCGGTATAACCGGCCATGTTGCCACAGTGCCTAAAGTGGAACGTAGGACCTTCAATTCTGAGTGGCATACAACCTTTTGTTTGCAAGCAGTGTTTGAAGTAATGAGAAAATATAATAAGAGAAGACGACAATTCGAGGTCTTACACATTAGCTGAAACGATGAGCTATTTGACCACTCAAAATGTCGAATTGATGGGCCATCCACTGTACAGCCCTGACGACTTCTTCTTATGCCCTAGCATTAAAAAAAATACGTGGTCAACGTTTTTCATAGCCCGAAGCAGCTGTCGAAACGTTCAAAATTCATGTTTTGGAGGTGTCTCAATCGGAGTGGAAAAAGTGTTTGGTTTGTGCGCATGCAAAAGTGTATTGATCTTAAGGGAGAATATTTTGAAAAGCAATAAAAAAAATTCCAATGATAAATTATTGTGTTTTTACTGCCGGATCTAGAATATAAATAGCAACCCTCGTAGCAATCGATATTGTGCCACCGAATCGGTAGCTATAGGCATAAGGAAAATAAGTTCCAAAAAGTTCGAGGTGTCTGATTCGACTCTTTACGATTCTCTCAGCCGTATTTCTAATCTCACGAGCTCATATGTTATACGAGTATTGTACTCGTACAATAAGTGGCAATGTAAATTTGTATGCTGACCAAAAATCACAAAGTGCACGAAATAAATTTTGATTTATACGACCATATCCGTAAAAAGTTTAAAAATCTTAACGCGTTTCTCCATTGTGTACCTCTGTATGGCTAAAGTTGTCGAACACAGAAACAAAGAATGTCAAATTAAGGTGAGCAAAAAAACTTGACGTTAAGGTGTGACTCGCAATTAACGTGAAGTGCATAGGGTGGTTTCACCACCCTTTAGAATTAAGTATGGTTTTTTCAAAGTGAATAACAAAGGCTTACCTAAAAATCAGCGGCAAATGTAGTCACAATTACAAATCCCCAGGAAAGTGTTTAAAGAAAACTGGAAACGGTGGTTAGGGCAGCGGACATTGGAAAGCTGTTTCATTTTTATAACTTAATGTAAAAATACCAGTTGATCACTACATACATATACTCGTATGTATGTATCAAAGTTTTGTTTTAACAATTAATTAACACACTAAGATTTAAATTGTAATATAATATTTTGCCCTAATATTTTGCCCTAATGTGCAACGCATATACGAGGGCGACCGCAAAAGTAACTGGCCTAACATAAAAAGAACCGTTTTTTTGGAATTATTATTATTTATTTTTCAACATAATCTCCTTCCAACTCTATACACTTCATCAAACGTTCTTCAAGTATTTTAATTCCATCCGAAAAATAAGATTTTTCAAGACCTTCAAAATATGCCTAAGTTTCAGCAATAACCTCGCTATTGGACGAACATTTTTTGCCACCTAGAATTTTTTTAAATTTTGGAAACAAGAAATTATCAGAAGGAGCTAAATCTGGACTATATGGTGGATGCGGAGCAATTTCAAATCGTAATTCGGCCAGTTTTTGTTCAGTTAAAAATGCAGTGTGTGTAGGAGCATTATCTTGATGAAAAAGAACTTTTTTTCTAAATGCGGTCGTTTTATCTTGATTTCTTCACTCAACCGATCCAATAATGCACAATAATATTCACTATTTATAATTTTTCCTTTCTCAAGATAATCAATAAATATTATACCCCTTGCATCCCAAAATACTGTGGCCATTACTTTTCCTGCTGACTTAACAGTTTTCGCCTTCTTGGGATCACTTTTACCAGCTTCTATCCATTGTTTTGATTGACTCTTTGCATTCTGGGATGTAGTGATGGACCCATGTTTCATCAACTGTTAACAATCGGCGCAAGTACTCTATTGGATTACGCTGATAAATTGCTTAAAGCTCCTCGGAATTGGTCCAACGGACGAATTTTTGGGGCAAAGTCAACAAGCGCAGCACATATCTTGCGGATAGCTTTTTCATGTGGAGTTCATCATGTAAAATACTCCAAACTTGTTTTCGTGTATTTTAACAATATCAGCAAGTTCTCTGAGCCTTATTCGTCTATCTTTAGTCACTTCATTAAATATTTTTCTAATGTTTTCAATAGTAGTAGCAGTTTTCGGTCTTCCAGAGCGTTGTTCATCTTCCGTACTTGAACGACCCATTTTAAATTGTTGAACCCAGGATTTCACGGTGGAGTATGATGGTGCATTATCACCATGAACAGAATCCAATTCATCTTTGATTAATTGTGGCGTATAACCTTTCATATTAAAGTGTTTAATTACCGCACGAAACTCGTTATTTTCCATTTTTCAAAATTTATAAAACTTGTTTACTTCAATCACCTGTAACAAAGAAAATAATCATTAAATATTTCGGAAATTTTGACAGATGGCTTATAAAAGATTGCTTTTAAAAAACAAAAAAAGTTGCTAGTAAAACAGAAAATGTGCCAGGCCAGTTAGTTTTGCAGTCGCCCTCGTATGAATACGTGTACATACTCACACACACTGTGCCTTTGCATCTGTGGTTTTCAACGAAAGCCCGTGCAAAACGGAATTGGTGGAAATTATATTGCGCGTTGAAGATTGCTCTACGCACAGTTCGAAGACTATACGCAAAGGGTAATTCTCATTAATCATAATGAGACTCCCGTATAAGTCATTCGATTTGTAGCCGAAGTAATCGTTGCCAAAAACTGCTGAAGAAAAACCCTGGCGGTTTAGAAACATCAGTACAGTCTGCCTGCAACCGTAGCCAATTCATTTCACCAATTATTTGGTTGATTCTGAAAAAGAAAACAACAAAAAGGTCTCAAACCAGAATAAAAACTGTTCAATTCACTTTGCGTCATGTCATTATTTGGACATTTATCGATTTTCAATTGCAAATGTAGCCATTTTTGAGTCAAGGAGTTGGCAACTCCGTTCCTATATGCACCGCGAGTACCAGAAATCATAAAGGCCCATTTGATGGTTTTGCCAAGGCCTTTGTTTTACCTTCTGGCTTACGAGTTTGTGAAAACCTTTCAAAGACACACACACCGAAACACTGAATCGGAAAAATATCTCTCTTGTGGTTAATTTGGAACAAAAAACCCCAAAACGAAAACATACAACACAAAAAACATTGTAATGTTTACGATAAATTTATCGGAAATACATGTTAATTGAGTTGCACAATTGAGCACACACACACAATGCAATTATTTCCATTTATTTTTGAAAAAAGGCTTAATTATTGTGGCATAAAAACACAAAAGATACGTTACAATGGCCAATGACGTTTCTGTGATTTGACAATAATTACTCGTACATGGTTCGAAATAAAAACATTAAACACTCGTTTGTTGAAGCTTAAGTCTTCAGAATATTCATTCCATCTTTAATAAGAATATATAAAAATGTAATGTTCGGTGTTGGAGCGGTCAAAACTAGAGATCTGCTTGACCGATTAACACCAAACTTGAGCAATATGTTAGGTTGTTCCTTCGGAAGGATTCTCTTCAGTGTAGCCCCAAAAGGTAACGCGGTTGCTTAAATTTTTCGTATTTACGGTACGATTTGAATGAAATTAACAAAATACATTGCCTAAGAAGAGATGAGTTTTGACCAGATCTAGGAACATTAACAAGATAATCTCAGAGATACAAAAAATAAAACCAGTACAATAACAACAGGAATCTTTAGAGAAAAAATAGCAAACTTTTTTTTTGTTGTTTTTCGAATTTCTCAATAACATCTCTTTTGAATTGGAAAGCTTTGGACACACAGCCAATAAAACAAATCAAAAAACAGTTGTTCTACCAGGTAAATGTGCCTCGAACCAGCTCAGTGACATTGATCTATCGAAATTTGCAAATGAAAATTACCATTTTTCCGCTACCACGCCTAACCAGCTTAACAAAAATGTTTGACGCAGATATCATCAGCATGTGTAGACGTAGCTGAAGTACTTAGTAGGGACATAAATACTGTTACAACATTGAACATACCCCGTTAATGTCATAATATGACATATTATGGGGTTTGAAAGCTAACATCAATAGCGTTAGTCTGTAACGGGAGTCATCTGAGGAAGTCGCGGTCATCTAAGGAAGCATCTGAACTGATCCCAAGGGTGGAAAAGCGTCATCACCCAGCTTCGGTCATGGTTTGGTGGGTGTCTCTTACGATGGGGTCACTGACCTGTATTTCTGCGAACAAGGAGTCAAAACATCGGCCTTAGTTTACCAAGAAGCCGTTTTAGAAGCTGTTTTAAAGCCTCTTAACAATTCCCTATTCCAAAACCAGCCTAAACTTTCCAGCAGGATTCTACGCCGGCCCATAACGCTAAAACGTCCCAGTCATGGCTTCGAAACAATTTGCCAGTGTTCATTTCCTCTGAAGGCAGTCCAGATTTGAACACATTGGATTACAAATTGTGGACGGTTTAAGAGGACAAGGTTTGTCACAAAAAATACCCCAACATTGGATCTCTTCAGACTGCTTTGTTTTGAGCTGTGGCCAATTTCCCAATGGACGAGGTTTGTGCAGTTATTGACCATTGGCCAGTGCGACTTAAGGCGTGTGGAAAGGCAAAAGGCGGACATTTCGAATAAGTAGATTATTTTTGGATAAAATATGCATCAATAAATATATTAAAAAATATTTTGTCCAAAAACATTCAGTACTTTTTATTTTACAGCATAAAACGTGTGTAACAGTATTTATGTCCCTACTAAGTAATCCTGCGAGCATTAAAGATACAAAATAGTGTGTGTTTTTTCGATTTTCAGAAATGTTGACAGAGGAACATTTTTGGAATAGATTAATTTTAAGCTAAATTTTTTATTTTCATAATGTTCACAAGCTGAAAATTTTATATACTAGTTGTAATAATTTGTTTCTTTTGGAATAAGAACTACGGCAATAGTTCATGGGATAGTTCCCTATTAAGCCGGAGTTTGGGTGGCAATGAAAAAAACCAAAAACAATGTGAAAACGTGATATTGTATTTTTTTTTTGAATTCAAGTGATAAACGAGGTCTGCTTTATATATTTCTGATCTAATAATAAATATGTGAATATTTATGATCAAAAGTGGTTTTATTGTTTTTCAAAGTATTCGCCAGCAAGATTTATACACATGTGCATGAGCTCAAACCAATTGTCGAAGCACTTTTCCCACTGCGATTGAGAGACTTCCTAAACGTGGTTTTTAAACGTTTCAACAGCATCTTCTAGCGACGAAAATCGTTGACCAAGCATTTTTTCTTGATGTGCGGGATTAAAAAGGAGTCATTGGGTGCCAAGTCAGGGCTGTACCGCGGATGACCCATCAATTCGACGTTTTGGCCGGCCAAAAAGGCGCTGGTTTGAGCCGATGTGTGAGAGCTAGCATTGTCATGGTGCACAATGAATCGTCTTCTCTTGTTTGTTTTTCGGATTTCTCCGAAGACTTCAGGCCAACAAATTGTGGTGTACCACTCAGAGTTGGCCGTCCTACGTTGCTCAAGAGGAACAGTCGCCACGTGACTAGTTTTGCCGAAGAAACAGGCGAACATTTGCTTCGAAGCGCTTATTCCACGAACAACTGTCGTTGGATTTGGCTCGTCTTCGAAGACCCACACGGTTGATTGCTGTTTTGTTTCGGGCTCATACGCATAGATACATGATTCGTCACCTATGACGATCATACAAGCGTCGTTTAAAGCACCGTGATCGTATTTTTTGAGCAATTGTCAAATTGTGCGGGATCCAACGAGACAAACCTTTTTTGTGGCCAGGTGTTCATGCAATATCGAATGTATGCTGCTGGAAGAAGTGCCTTAGGATGCCTCTATCTCACGGTATTTCACATGACGATCTTGCATTATCAGTTCACGCACGGCATCAATGTTCTGAGGAACATCGGCCGTTTTTGGACGACCTTCAAGACCTTCGTCATTGATGACCACGACTGAATTCATTAAACCTGTTTTTCACAGTGCTATAGGATAGTGCTTCATCGCCATACAAAGATTTAAGCTCATCGCTTCACTCTTGTCGTGATAATCCACGTCGGAAGTTGTGATAAAAGATTGCACAAAAATGTTTACGAGTTAATTCCATTTTTTGGTCAAATTGATTTGTTCAAGTCACTGTAAACAACACAAATGATGGTCGTACGTCAAAACGTTCTGAGTACGTTTATGCTAAAAAATGTCAAACTTTCCAATGGAAATGTTAGACGGCGCCAGGCAACACTTAGTGTTGCCTAGACCAGAAATATATATAGCAACCGTTAGTAAGTCGGATTTTCGATATTTTCATGTGTTGCCAGAGGAAGCTTTGCAAAAGTGTGTTACTTGAAGTTTTGGATTAGATTAATTTAAACCTCCTTTTTTATTTTATAATGTTTACAAGCTAAAATAACTTAAAGCTATAATATTTTTTTTGAATAAGAACTACGGCAATATATCATGGGATAGTTCCCTATAAAGCCGGAGTTTGGGTGGCAACAAAAATAATATGAAAGCGTGTTGTTGTATCTTTTTTTGTCACTAATTTTGGTGACGATATTTATACGATGTCAGCATTTTGTCTGTACAAATCCGGAGGAGACGAGCTGATAAGTTATATTTAACAGCTAGCTTGCACTTTCTGGTAGATCGCAAAACCGATGATTGGAACTTCAGCGCAATATTCCCAGTTCACATAAAGTGAGACAAGACCGTTTGCGCCAGCTACCGCCGAATACGTCTTCTATTTATCGCGCATTAAATGCTAACGACTACTCTGTGTGAAAGATTGAAGCCCATACACGACAACACGATCCAACCGCATCAGTGCGGCTTCAGGCCGAATAAGTCAACAGACGGTCTAATCTTTACACCGCGCCAAATCCTGAAAAAGTGCCACGAGCAGCAAATCTATACAAACCACCGCTTCATCGACCCCCTGATAAGAGATAACTGCGTATGGGATACCATTACGAGGGCGGTTCGGAAAGTTTTTAGCATATCAATGAAAGAGAATAGTTAGTTTTTCAAAAATATTTTTATTTTTCAATATAATCTCCTGAAACTTCAATACACTTAGTCCAACGCTTATTTAGCAATTCTATCCCTTGATTAAAATAGTTTTCCTCATGGTCTTCAAAATAGTGGTTTACAACTGTAATTGCATCTTCATTTGAGGTAAAACGCTTGCCAGCAGGGAATTTTTTTAGATTTGCGAACAGGTAAAAGTCACTGGGAGCTAAATCAGGAGAATAAGGTGGGTGGTCAAGCAACTCGTACTTTAATTCGTTGATTTTAGCCATTGTTAAAACACTCTTGTGCGCTGGTGCGTTGTCTTGATGAAAAATTATTTTTTTGTGTTGTAAGCCAGGACCTTTTTCTCGAATTTGTACATTTAATTGATCTAAAAGGTTGCAATAGTACTCTGAATTTATTGTTTTACCCTTTTGCAGATAGTCAATCAATAAAATACCTTTTAAGTCCCAAAAAACCGTTGCCATAACCTTACCAGCCGATTGAATTGTTTTTGCCTTCTTTGGGGCCCTTCCTCCAGCTTCAGTCCATTCTTTGGATTGTTCTTTCGTCTCTGGAGTATAGTGGCGGATCCATGACTCATCAACAGTTATGAAACGACGCTTAAAATTCATTTTATTTCGCTGAAAACGATCCAAACAAGCTTGAGAAATGTTCATTCTTATGCGTTTTTGGTCGACTGTTAACAAGTGCGGCACCAATCTTGCAGAAAGCTTTTTCATCTGTAGTTCTTCATGCAAAATTAAATGGACTCGATCATTTGAGATGCCCATGATATTAGCTATTTCACGCACTTTTATTCGTCGATCATTTAATACCACATCATGCACTTTGGCTACAATTTCTGTTGTTGTTGCTGTTTTTGGACGTCCACTACGTGGTTCATCTTCAATGCTTGTACGACCACGTTTAAATTCAGCAACCCAATTTTTTACTGTTGCATATGAAGGAGCACTTTCACCTAACACATTCACCATATCATTATGAATTTCTTGTCCCGATAAACATTTTTTAAGAAAATATTTAATGACACCACGCATTTCTAATTTTTCCATTGTAAAAAAATCGCGGCTGCGTCTTTTGTGAACACCTGTTTCTATATGAAGGAGTTGCCAGATTAAACATGTGTTCATCGCAGAGATGGATGTTTCCAAAACACTTAACTTTTTTCTGTTTATACCGCGCTTTTTGTCATACGTATAACTTGTATGAATTTAAGAGAATACCACTGAGTGACACTAAATACTGAAGAGGTCTCAACCGGGTGATAGTTTATTATGTAGTTTTTTCAATATCTTAAAAAGAAAATCCTGGAAAATTCAAAAGTTAATAAAACTGGCACAATTTAGACGTGTGGTTTTAAATCTGGCCACACTTATTTCGGAGTTGGTCTTTTTGACAGCTATCACTTGACTTATGCTCAGTTTGGTTTGCCATTTCATAATGAATAGACTTACTCCGGAACGACGTTTGCAAATCGTGGAACACGAGATGGCCACCGATCCTGAGTATTACAAGAACATTTTGTTCAGCGATGAAGATCACTTTTGGTTGAATGGTTACTTTAATAACTAAAATCGTTGCATTTGGAGTAATGAAAATCCACAAGCCATTGTTGAGACGCCGTCACATGCTCAAAAATTCACTGTTTGGTGTGCTCTATGGGCAGAGGGATTCATTGGTCCATATTTCTTCAAAAATGAAGCCGGTCATAATGTTACAGTCAATGAGGATCGCTATGGAGCCATGATTAATGACTTTTTCGTGGCTGAATCTGAGGATGTTGCTGTGGACGACCTTTGGCTCCAACAAGATGGAGCTACATGCCATACAAGCAACGAAACAATCAAATTTTTACAGGAAACTTTTGGTGAGTCGGCTTGTGGCGTAGCCCTCAAGATCGTGCCATTTAACACTGTTTGACTACTTTTTGTGGGGCTATGTGAAGTCGCTTGGCTACGCAGATAAGCTCGACACGATCGACGCCATAAAAGAGAGAATATTCGGCGCGTTATTGGTGACATACGGCACCAAGTCAAGGCCCGAAATTATTTTTAAAACATGATGACAAGCCTTTATCATTATAATAAAGCTAAATTCTTTGCCATAAAATTAAATTATATGCGTTTTATTTCTTCGTTAGTGGAACACAATATCATTCATAAGACTACCACAACTGGCTCGAAAGTACCTCATCCGATCAAGACAAGTTCTCAGTACATTTTCGATTGTTTTGGGGCGAATCTCTTCAATGGTAACTTCATGTTTTAACGCTTCAATTGTCTCTGGATGTTGCGTAACATTTATTCTTAATGGCTCCGAGGCGGCCAATTGACATAACAATTTCGGCTGATAATTCGCTTTTCAAACACAGTGCGCAAAATATCGATGGTAGGGTTAGCTGCACGCAGAAAAAAAGTATGGTTGGGGTAACAATATTCGAAGAGCATCATACTATTGTTGGTTATATGGTTGTGGCACAACAATATTATGATCATCACACAACCATACCATGATCTCCATAACAATATTATGGTCCTCACAACAATAGAATTATTCACACACAACCATACTATGATCCCCGCAACCATATTATTATTCACATTCAACCATACTATGATCCACACAACCATATTATGATCCTCCTAACCATAGTATGTTTAACGTACAACCAAAGTATGATCCTCACACTCAATCATACTATGGTCCCCAAATCTTTTTTGTAAAGATTGCGTTAAGTTGTTAATTAACAATAGAGAATTTTATTAAGTTATGTAATAATAGGAGTGATTTATAACACAGTAAAAAAATTATTTATTTAAAATATTTCAGTTATATCAATTCGTAGTTTGTTTCGAAAAAATTTAATTATTTTTACTATTATTGCGTAAAAATAACATTGTCAAATTAAAAACAAATACAATTTTGCCGCTATGATTGCCGTAGTCATGTTATTGTTAACATTAAAGCCATGAAAACAATACTTTTGTTCCGCCAAGCATATTTATATTGTTGCTACAACCATATTTTTATTTTTAAATTTGGCAACAATACTATTGTTGCATTTCAACAATATAAATATTGTCGCATTCATACGCATTGTCAAAATGAAATTAAAAAAAAAAAAAACAATACTATGGTTGCACGACCATACTTTTATTGCAGAGAACATACTATTGTTGAGGTGACCATATAGCATAGATGGGCAAAAACCATTAAAAAAGTACTGCATTACTATTTCCATTACCAATAAACTTTTACTGGTACTGCAATTTTTCATTTAATTACCAGTAAATTTTTACTGGTAATGAAAATTAAATTCCAGTACCAGTAAATAATTATTTCTAATTAAACAAAAATTACATTACCAGTAAACATTTACTGGTAATTAAATGAAAAATTGCAGTACCAGTAAAAGTTTATTGGTAATGGAATTAGTAATGCAGTATATTTTGTAATGGTAAAAAAAATAATTTTTAGAAAAAAATAAATAGTAATTTTGTCGTGTAAAAAAATGCATAATCGAACTAAAAGTGATCGATGACTCGTATTCATATAACCTAATGAAGGGCATCATATGGTCGGACTTATCCAATACTGACACGTGCCTACCGTGTTTTTCTTATGTTTTAATAAATGCAACCACTTTTGCTAGATTGGAAGATAAAAAAATCGTCAAAATTAAGATAATTCGTCAAATCTGGCATCAGTGAATGCAACATGTGATAAACTGTAATTTTGATTGAATTGTCTCAATATAATTTACATTAATATAAACTTCTAAAAAAATATATATTTTTTGAATATGCATACATTTTTTTTAATTTTATTAAATTTTTACTGGTACTGCTATTTTTTTTTAATTACCAGTTAATATTTACTGGTAATGCAATTTTTTACTTAATTACCAGTAAATGTTTACTGGTAATGTAATTTTTGTTTAATTAGAAATAAATATTTACTGGTACTGGAATTTTCATTTAATTACCAGTAAAAATTTACTGGTATTGGAATTTCATTTTCATTACCATTAAAAATTTACTGGTACTGGTAATTGAAATTTTACTGGTACTGGAATATGCCCAACTATGCCATATAGTAACCATATCTTTTCCCTGCGTGTGTGTGCCATGTGACCAAGTCTTGTTGAAACCAAATGTCGTCCATGTCGTTCTCCTAAATTTTTGGAAACAAAAATTCGCTGAGCATTGCGCTGTTGAGCTGACCATTACAGTAATGGCGGCCCCTTGCTCATTTTCGAAAAAAAAATGGCCCAATGATGCCGCCAGCCCACAACCCACTCCAAAAAGTGACTCGTTGTGGATGCATTCGCTTCTCAATAGTCATGTGTGGGTTCTCTGAAAGCCATTTGCGGCAACTTTGCTAATTGACATAAACACCGAAATAAAACGAGCTTTATCTGAAAACCTGATTTTTCGGTAAAATTCTTTATCTCACGCCAGAAAACGCATCGAATGTCGTTTCGTTAGTAAATGACAAAGTTTAACCTTTACAATAAAACCAGAAATTCGAAAAAAAAAATTACCAGAACTTTATTTACAGACGATTAAAATTTTAAATATTAATTGCCTCACCTTATACGAGTACAATACACCATTACCAACTCTTCAAATTTGGTAAATTCATCCTCTCTCTTTTGGAGCGGTTAGTTGGCCGCTAGAATCACTACTTGACATCAACGGATAATTTGCTATACGACTATAGTTATAAACCACATTCACTACCCTTTTTTAACCTATCCAACCATATCCTATCCTTGACACCATACTTTACCACATCCTAGCCTAAACTATCCTATCCAATTCTATCCTACCCAATTCTATCCTACCCAATTCTATCCTACTTAATATATCCTACTCAATATATCCTACTCTGTTCTAACCTATCCATCCCTATCCTAAATCATCCTTTTTAAACCCTGCTACCCTATTCCATTGTATCCTTTCATATCCCATTCTATCATACCCCTCCAGGAGAGAAGTAAATGCTACCTTCAACAAATTTAAAAAATATCGATACTGCCTATTGTTCATTTCCCTTATTGTTGTTTGATAATTTATAAGCCAGTCAATGACAATTATTAAGAATATACTGCGCTTAGCCTAAACAGCCGATATCGACTAACTAAGTGAATGCCACCCCCCATTTATTGGTTATTTCCTCAATTCGAAATTATACCCCATATACCAATTAAACACTTTTTTTATATAAAAAAAAAGTAGAGAAAATACCCCTCCCCTTTTGCCGGCTTTCAACGCAGTTAATTAATTAGCTTCTACGACTTTGCGTGTTTCTTCTAGAAGAAGAAGAAAAAATAACACAATTCCGTGTACATTTATATGCCATGGTTAATTTCATATGAAGTTGACTGCTAATAAAACTTTTAACGCTCCATGAAGTATGGTGGAACCCTCTTCCGTTGATAGCCACATAAAACGAACGATACTTTAATGATTTTCCATTAAACGCAAGTCAATCTTCAGTTTGTATAGACGAAAAACCTCCTCACTTAGTTGTTGTGACCATTGACGGCGGCAGCGGCGGCTATTGGGGTTGAAAGTTTAGCCAATTTGTGCTGTTGTGCAATTCAGTTGTCCTAAACGGACATGAGTTGTGTTCGAAAACATTGAAGTGGAGGCAATTCTGTGCTACTGCCAATTTCAATACAGCCACAGCGGGACTTTGCCGGGATGCAGAATTCAATTTGATCTACAACCAACGCACATTGATGCCATTGTGGCCTCCCCCCATCAGGGTTGAGCTATGACTGGTATTTAGTGAGCATTGAATTCCACTGCCACTCAAGGACATTGATTTAGTTTGATGAACGTATCCAAGAATATATCTGCATGGTATTAAGCAATTTGCAGATGAATATTTTAGGAATGCCGAATAGATATTTTCATCCAAAATTGGTAAAGCATATTGAGAGAAAAACAAGTAAAAAATGTTAAGTTTGGCTGTGCTGAACTTTGGATGCACTCCACCAGATTCCCAAATAAAACCAAATTTGGAGAGGAAGTCTATATAGAAATCTATATAGAAATCTTTATGTGCAAAATTTCATTTCGATAGGTCCAACTAATTATTTCTCAAAACCCTTTAGACCGTTTGTGTGGGAGGTTCCAGTAGGACTTTTGCGATCTCAACCGAATTCAGCGTAGACGTGTGTTGTATATAGAAATCTTGATGTGTAAAATTTCATTGCGATAGATCAAGTTTGTGGTGAGTTATAGACATATTGTTTCTCAAGGCCCATAAGGCCGTTTGTATGGGAGGTACAAGAAATGGTGGCCCAATCTAAACAATTTTTACATAGATGATTGCGCCTATATAGAGATTATTATTTGCAAAATTTCAGTAATTTTGCTCAAGAAACTGGACGGATATTTCCAATTCAAAAACTAATTTTTATGAGGTAGTGTCGGTTGAGGGTCTCCAACACCAACTTCCCATTTTCAATAACAACCATGCTATGTTAACTACAAATGTTTGTGCCAAATTTCAGCTCCACTGCTCTTATCATTCAGGCTCTATCTTGTTTTCAACAGACGGACAGCCGGACAACAGGGCTAGATCGTCTTAGAATTTTACGAGGATCAAGAATATATGTACTTTGTTGGGTCTCCGATGATTATTTCAAGGTGTTACAGACAGAATGACAAAACTAATATAACCTCCATTGTATGGTGGAGGGTATAACAACACTTTGCCACAGATTTAAAATGGCAGACCAACCGGCGGCTTTTCATTCATACGGGTGAATTTGGTCTCTCTAAAATCAAGTTGTAAATAAGATAGTCGCTACAAGCAGAACCCACTGTAGGTGGACTGATTAAAATAGGCCAGATCGGTCAAGAGGCAAAAATGTTCCCCACACAAGGGCTGAGTCAACCTCTGGACAAATCACTACGAGGGCGGTTCGGAAACTTCTTAGCCTAGCAAAAAAAGCGCGGTATAAACAGAAAAAAGTTAAGTGTTTTGGAAACTTCCATCTCTGCTATGAACACATGTTAAATTTTGTTTCGATCTGGCAACTCCTTCATATAGAAACAGGTGTTCACAAAAGACGCATCCGCGATATTTTTACAATGGAAAATTAGAAATGCGTGGTGTCATTAAATATTTACATAAAAAAGGTTTATCTGGACAAGAAATTTAAAATGCTATGGTGAATGTGTTAGGTAAAACTGCTCCTTCATATGCAACAGTAAAAAATTGGGTTGCTAAATTTAAACGTGGTCGTACAAGCATTGACGATGAACCACGTAGTTGACGTCCAAAAACAGCAACAACTACAGAAATTGTAGCCAAAGTGCATGATATGGTATTAAATGATCGACGAATAAAAGTGCGTGAAATGGCTAATATCATGGGCATCTCAAATGATCGAGTCCATTTAATTTTGCATGGAGAACTACAGATGAAAAAGATTTCTGCAAGATGGGTGCCGCACTTGTTAACAGTCGACCAAAAACGCATAAGAATGAACATTTCTCAAGCATGTTTGGATCGTTTTCAGCGAAATAAAATGGATTTTAAGCGTCGTTTCATAACTGTTGATGAGACATGGATCCACCACTATACTCCAGAGACAAAAGAACAATCCAAACAATGGACTGAAGCTGGAGGAAATGCCCCAAAGAAGGCAAAAACAATTCAATCGGCTGGTAAGGTTATGGCAACGGTTTTTTGGGACTTCAAAGGTATTTTATTGATTGACTATCTGCAAAAGGGTAAAACAATAAATTCAGAGTACTATTGCAACCTTTTAGATCAGTTAAATGTACAAATTCGAGAAGAACGTCCTGGCTTACAACACAAAAAAATATTTTTTCACCACTGACTTTTACCTGTTCCCAAATCTAAAAAAAATCCTTGCTGGCAAGCGTTTTACCTCGAATGAAGATGCAATTACAGTTGTAAACCACTATTTTGAAGACCTTGAGGAAAACTATTTTAATCAAGGGATAGAATTGCTAGATAAGCGTTGAACTAAGTGTATTGAAGTTTCAGGAGATTATATTGAAAAATAAAAATATTTTTGAAAAACTAACTATTCTCTTTCATTGATAGGCTAAAAACTTTCCGAACTGCCCTCGTAGATAGAAAACTAACTTTAGATAGTTAGCAGACGGATTAATGTCGTTAAATCGAATCAACTGGTGATTCTGAGTCGATCGGTACACTTTAAGGTAGGTCCTGCGATGCGGAGACATCATAAACCATTTATTGTTTGCGGGAGATTTAATACATAAACTAATACGTCTTTGGCATTAAAAGAACGGAGTGCCATGCTACATAAGCTGCAGTTCAATAAATGTTTTGCGCACCATGTTCAGTTAGCGTAACGCGGGGATATCAATTGGCCACCTGGAGCTGCGATTTGGCGTTGTTATGCTGTTGTTGTGAAGTATCCTAGAGAACCGATGTTATGTGAAGCATCTATTAACGATTCGTCAGTTTATCGCTCTATCTTTACATAGAAGAAAAACACCGCCAAGGTCTTACAGATATGGTTTGGCAGTATGAGATACTGCGAGGCCAGCCTCGTTTTTTTCTGTTAAATAATTCACTAGAACAATTCTCCTCTAGGACTGTTGAAATTATATGGCCGATACATTTCTCAGATATGCTGATGACATTTTCCAGTAAGACCTCAACGAAAAAACATCCTAAAAATATTATTATTAGCCATTTTGATATTGTGTTAAACTTTCGATAACTTTTTGAATCATAACACTCCAGTTGCACAGATTAAAAGAAATGCCCTATGTTGAATATATTTTAAACACGTCATACTACTTAACGACCATTTAGAATGGGGAAATATTCTACAAGCCGCACGCAAAAAAACAGTATGGTTGGGGTAACAATATTCGAAGAGCATCATACTATTGTTGGTTATATGGTTGTGGCACAACAATATTATGATCATCACAACAATAGTATGGTTCACACACAACCATACTATGATCACCATAACACTATTATGGTCCTCACAACAATAGGATTATTCACACACAATCATACTATTATCCACACAACCATATTATTATTCACATTCAGTCATACTATGATCCCCATAACCATATTATGATCCTCATAACCATAGTATGTTTAACGTACAACCATAGTATGATCCTCACAACCATAGTATGACTTACACACAATCATACTATGATCCCCAACATTTTTTGTAAGGATTGGGTGAAGTTGTTATTTAACAATAGAGAATTTTATTAAATAAGTTATGTAATAATAGGAGTGATTTTTTAAATATAAAAAAAAATATTTATTAAAAATATTTCAGTTATACTAATTCGTAGTTTGTTTGGAAAAAATTTAATTATTTTTACTATTATTGCGTAAGATTAGTAAAAATAATATTGTCAAATTAAAAAAAAAAGTATAATTTTGCCGGTATGATTGCCGTAATCATGTTATTGTTAACATAAAAGCCATGAAAACAATACTTTTGTTCCTCCAACCATATTTATATTGTTGCTACAACCATTATTTCATTTTTAAATTTGGCAACAATACTATTGTTGCATTTTAACAATATTAATATTGCCGCAATCATACTATTGTCAAATTGAAATTAAAAAAAACAATACTATGGTTGCGACGACCATACTTTTATTGCAGAGATCATACTATTGTTGCCGTGACCATATAGGAACCATATATTTTCTTTGCGTGCGACGGTCGCATCTGTTTCATTGATACCGACGTTGTGAACAATCGTAAAAAAACAAATATCGGCTTATAACACCTGTAGAAGTTTACATGTTAAATGTTATTAAAAACTTGAAACTTTTCACTTCTGTTATGTAAAATCTTCCATAATTAGATACGGCATATGATGGAGGGAGAAAAACAACTTTTTTCTTATAAGTTTTTTATATGGCTTTATAAAGTAGATATTTTTTTGTATTTCTATAGCAACGGCGGCAGACCAAAAAGTTCGGTAAATTATGCCTACAAGCGATATTGTTTCCTTTGTTTTCATTACGATTGCCTTTGAATATGGCAGTGGAATAGGATTGTTAATGTTAAGTCGCATGGACAAAAGCTCTGGAAATAAACGTTGTTAAGTAAAGACGTTACCCCCAAGGGAATTGCCCTTGGTAGGCGGGTACTTCTCAATCACTTGATGTTCGTGCATTTTGATGAATGCAAATGAAAAACAATTCATACAGAGTCATCCACAATGGCCATAACGTCATAGGTATAGGGAGGATACTTAGGTTTAGAACCTGGGGAAATACTTCAGTGGTGTTTTTTTTTGTAAAATGAATGTGCCTAACTTTATTTTGTATTCACTAGGAGTTCGTACCTGGTTTCAATCTGTAGCGGCCGGTCATTCACACACTGATGTGAGGAAATTGTTTTTACTGACTTAAGGCCTTTTTTTTCTAAATGAAGTAAAACTAAATTTAAGTGGTGTTGTTTTTTTAATCGACTCTCTTATTCAACATCGTCCTAATATGAAGAGCCATTTATCAACGCCAATTGCACCCCATTAGATGTGCAGTATGGTGTGGGATCATTGGGCCTTACTTCTTCGAGAATGCAGATGGAAGTGCTGTAAACGTAAACGGAGAGCGGTATCGGTTTATGATAGACAATTTTATACGTCCTGATCTTGAAAACAGACCTGAGATGTGGTTTCAGCAGGACGGAGCCACTGCCCACACTGCGCGAGACACAATGGCAATATTTCTAATAAATGAAACGGATTTTTTTGCTAAATAATTCACTTATATTTTTTAGCATTTCGTTGCTTAATAAAAATCTCTTTTGCCTATACGCAACTTAACCTAATCCATATAAATAATTTAAGCGATCTTAGTATGAGTGGAAGCGATCATACTATGATTTTTAAGATTATAACATGGTTGCATATGAATCATACTATGTTTGTATGTGAAACGTACTATGGTTGTGTGGCTCATAATATGACTTTGGGGATACAACAGGGTGTCCGTCGGGATGGTATACTACTTTTTTTGTTTATAATTTTTGATTAAATGAAATAGAATGGATAAATGTTTTATTAAATGGCGGCAATTATGCATGGAATACAATATTAAATAAATGCCCGCCTCTGTTTTCCTCGCAAATGCGAGCCCTTTTGAGCACATTTTTCATTACATTCAGCACTGCGTCGAATTAAGGTTGATGGATTGTTTTGAACACTTTCTTGGGCAGCAGTATTGTTTTAAGTCGATCTTGCAGTACGTTGTGGTCCATGCTTGGGCCTATCAGCTACAGACCCTTTTCCTTCGAAATCATTCACTAGACAATAAATAGTGCGTTTTGCTGGCACGTTGTTTTCTCAAAAATTTCACGTAACTTTCTCAGCGTCACAGTAATCGATGATTTATTTCGATAAAATGTTTACCGATTTATCGAATATTTTTCCATAATAAATTTGCCACGTCTCTAATTCACAACTGCCGAATATGAACTGTGAAGACAAATGTTTACCAAAATGGCGGCAAAACAAAGTAGTATATCATCCCAATCCCACGACAGTCGGTTCTACGCACCGGGTTGACCCGAAGCAGCAATTCTTCGGCCAAGGGCTGTCACCTCGACACTGTTTGTGCCGCTACAACAACAACAACAGTATATCACCCTGTAGTAAGCTTAAGAGTAATTCATAATATGGTTTTAGGGGACATATTATAAAGTTGTGTGAATCATACTATTGCTGTGAGGATGATAATATGTTTGTGCCACTACCATATACTCAACAATAGTATGATGCTCTTCAAATATTGTTAGCCCGACCATAATTTTTATCTTTGTGAAGCTATGGAATTACCGTAGTAATAAAATATGCATTCACTTTAAAGATTTGTCTAAATTTTGATTCCGGGTCTACGTGCTCTTGAAGTCGAAAAAACGGCCCCCTTCATTTCGTTTCCAGGTCTACGAGCTCTAGAAGCCGAAAAATCGGCCACCTTCAACAATGTATAAGTACATGTGGTTCCTCAAAACCCATAAAACGTTCCCACGACACCCTCAACACCAATAAAGCGTTCTCACGAATCTAAATATGGGGTGATCCATCTAGAGGTATTTTTTCAGAACAAAAAAATATAAAAATTCAAATCAAGTGTGGAATCTTTATTGGTAATTTGAAAGGACATTTTATGGCATTTATTTTTTGAAGATAATTTCCTTCAAATGTTGGCCGCAACTACGCCTCAGGGTTTCCATTCTGAGGGTCCAATTTTGGATAACTCGTTACAGCATTTCGACCGGTATGGCTTCAATGACACGCGTAATGTTGGCTTCCAAAACCTGAATCATAGCTGGTTTGTCAGCATAGACTTTGGGTGATATCACTCGATCCAGGCGGCCAACTCACCTGTCCAAAACGTGAAATTAGCTGATTTACGAAATGACCTCTCAAAAGCTCCATTGTTTCAAGAGCTTTATGGCAAGTGGCACGGTTCTGTTGAAACCAAGTGTCGTCAAGATTACGGGCTTCAATTTTAGGAAGCAGAAAGATCGATATCATGGCGCAATAGCGAGCACTGTTCACGGTTACGTTCCGGCCATCATCAATTTTGAAAAAATATGCACCGATGATTCCACCAGCTTATAAACCACACCAAACCGTGGTTTTCTTTGGGCATAATGACACTTCTTGAACCTCTTTTTGTTGCTCTTCAGTTTAAAAGCGGCAATTTTGTTTATTGACTTTGCCGTTGAGCCAGATGTAGGCCTCATCACTGAACAAAATGTTGGTGGAAAACAGCGGATCTTCCCGTTTCTAACCGAACGCTCAGTTTCATAATGCAGTTGCCAAAACTTGAAGATAATTATTTTCAAAAAATAAATGGCATAAAATGTCCTTTCAAATAACCAATAAAGATTCCACACTTTATTTCAATTTTTATATTTTTTTTTGTTCTGAAAAAATACCTCTAGGTGGACCCTATATGTGACGCGCAAAATAGCAAGGGACCAGTTTAAACCAGTTTTGTTCAGGAGAGCCATTTTAAAGATTAGGTCCCTTTCTATTTACGCTTAGAATCGTCGACATCACTTTCATAAAACGCCCATATCTCTGGGAGGGAACACTTTTGGGGCATGGGATCGGTTTCATTCGATGCTCAGATGTTGTCCAAATCAAAAAAAAAGAAATAACTGAAAATTGATTCTTTTACCCTTAGGTCCCTTTATCTATGAGCTGTCACATATAATATTAATTAAACGATTTTACCTAATTTGAGGTATTGGGCTACTAATTGGTCTATGGACCCACTAACAACAACCATATCCTCAAATATTGTCAATGCCGTTCTAATAGGTTGTTTCCACTACGGTCGCGTCCGCGTCCGCGATTTATCGAAAATTTTTAATGGTGTTTCCATAGTGTTTTGCATCCACGTTTTCTGTTTGTGTTTATTTGTTTTTTTTGCGGTGCGAAAAATTTTAATATTTTTGTGTTGTGACATTATCATGGAGTTAAATGATATTATTTTCCTAAGCGCAGTGGAAAATGAGGATCAAATGGTATTGCGCCTAATAGAAATGTGCAGTAGCAGGAGCGCTTTATGTTTATGCTGATAAACAGCTCTTTTAATAGGGATGTGCAATTTGCGGTGTTGCCATTAATAGGTATGGGTGGGTTTCGATTGCAATAATAATCGAATTTATAGTAAACGCGACTTATCGAAAAACGCGTCCAATATGAACGCGACTTTTTCCCATACCTAACTGTCTATGTTTTTTGTATAGGCTTTAACGGGCGTTCATTGATTTTTGGACGCGGACGTGGACTCGGCCGTAGTAGAAACAGCCTATTAAACGATGTCCATGATGAAACAAGCACCGGCCTTGCCGAACTAACGAATTGTCAACTTGTTTTATTTTTCTGAAATTGTTTATTATCCAATTCAATAGCAGCATCAACAGTATATATTTTTAGCACTCAAACCGAAGTAATAACTTTGTTTTAGTAATATGTTGATATTGTATTAGAAGCTGAAGTATTTACAATTTTTAAAAATAAAATATTTAAATTAAACCCAAAGTGTCTTAAAAGAGAAAACAAAATTTCTATGGTAATGTAGCTTACATTTGTGTATTTTTTTTTAAGTTTTATTACGTGTTCGTTCTTTTGAAACTATTGTATCGACGACTTTTATGACATTTCATTAAGGAACATACAGAAAGCCTTTTTGGAATCTACAAGCTGTGCTTAACCTTATGGCCACTCACCAAGTGTTTAAACCGGCTCCGAAGGGTTAATGGAGATGTCTTTAAATGACTTTAGAGATTTATCGTAAATTCAGCGGCACTTACTAGATAAAAAACCAACCACCAAAAATATATAAGATCTTATCAGGCTTCGTTATGGTTTGCTAATATGTAACCTATAACACCACTTCAGATCACTTGACACCTACACCCTGCCCTTTCTGCGGTATTTGTCACCCTTAGCTATTCGATATCATCTCCACAAACCAGACCTAATTTTGGTGTGATAACGTCAGTTAGTTTGTTAGTGTCGACCCACTCGAATGTACATAAACTTGTAAAATTTTGCAGGAGCAGCCCAATTTTACACGTGTAAACAACGAAGCAATTTTCGAAAGTGAAAATGCGAGACAGGCACAAATTCACTTTTGAGATATTTCAAGATTGCCAGTTTTGTATTTGTCTTTTTTTTTTGTTGATGTTGTTGTCGTTTCTAAGGAAAGTTTGCCCTAAGTCTTAACAAGTTTTATTCGCATATACATTTCCTGCTCCGCCCCCAACATCTGCGTTGTCTTTGTTCTAACCGCAGCCTGACAGGAGCGTTGCTGCTGTTAAATACACTAAACGTGTTCGTTAGGGCCCATTCGCGTTTGTTTTATCTTTTTCACGTTATCTCAAAAATTGCTTAGGACATTTTCAGTGCGGTAAGACCGCGGGAGAAAATCCTGTCAAGTCTTGCTCGATAAACAAACACCTTATCAGGTTCGGAAAATCGCAGAAATTGTCATGGAAATTTGAGTTTCATTGAGTTAGGGCACATGCTCACAATGGATAGTTTTTCTTTGCCGATAACAGCTCCTTAGAATTTGTTGCAAAACTTTGCCAAAAATAAATACAACGCGAAAGAAATTCGGTATAGGTTGCGGTACAAAATATGTTTGTCGGTGTGACTGAAGCTAGCGCAATAAGCGAGTAAGTGGTCTTACCTAACACCAAATAACTGTAAGTCTTAAGAAGTTATTTAATAAATTTATAATTGGAAATTTTTAAATATATAAGAAGCATTCTAAACTCGATCAGAGCTATTTTCCATATCTCTCTTGAAGTTGGTTGAAACTTTCAGGAAACCATTTCCAACTTTAATTGAGAAAATACGAATTGAAATTGAGAAAAGGAAAATCGATGTTGAAAATTTATTTCCATCAGGCATATCCTCCACTTCGATTGCCCTTTGGTAAAACCATTTTATACTTGGTAGGGGTATAAAAACTGTTACACACGTTTTATGCTGTAAAATAAAAAGTACTGAATGTTTTTGGACCAAATATTTTTTAATATATTTATTGATGTATACGAGTATTGTATCCAAAAAGAATCTTCTTATTCGAAAAGTCCGCCTTTTGCCTTTACACACGTCTTAAGTCGCACTGGCCAATCGTCAATAGCTGCACGAACCTCGTCGATTGGAAAATTGGCCACAGCTCGAACCAAAGTAGTCTTAAGAGATTCAATGTTGGGGTATCTTTTGTGACAAACCTTGTCCTCTAAAACCGTCCACAATTTGTAATCCAATGGATTCAAATCTGGACTGCCTAGGTGCCATTCTTCAGAGGAAATGAACGCTGGCAAATTGTTTCGAAGCCAGGCCTGGGACGTTTTAACCTTAGGGGTCGGCGCAGAATCCTGCTGGAAAGCTTAATGGCTGGTTTTGGAACAGGGAATTGTTAAGAGGCCTCACAACAACTTCCAAAGCGGTTTCTTGGTAAACTGTGGCCGATGTTTGGACTCCTTGTTCGCAGAAATGTAGGACAGTGACCCCATCGTAAGATACACCCCACCAAACCATGGCTGAAGCTGGGTGATGACCCTTTTCCACCCTTGGGATCAGTTCAGATGCTTCCTTAGATGACCGCACATACACATCATTTTGCTTGTTAAATTTTTCCTGAACTGTAAAAAATTGTTTCATCGGTGAACAAAATTTTTTTGTGCAAGTTATCAGCGTGCTTCACCAAAAGACGTTTGCATTATTCATCCTATTTTTTTTAAAGCTGCAGTCAATAAATGTCCGGTACCTCGTTTGAAAGCCTCAAGTCCCAAGTCTTTTTTAATGATTCGACTCATGGACTTTTGCGTGATATTCATCTCACGGGCCATGATTTTCCGTTTCCGGAGCGGATTTCTGTGAATTCTTGATTAAACGGTTTTGATGACACGCGGTGTTCGAACAGAGCGTGGGCGGCCCGACCGGTGGCGGTCTTTTACATCTCCAGTCTCCTCAAACAGTTTTATGCATCGGTAGACGAACATGCGGCTTATCCCAAGTAGCCGGAACGTTTTGAAAATATCGCTTTTCTCATTTCACACTTGAAAAGCGCTATTAAAGCGGCACGGTTCTCATTATCTGACCACTCCATGATGAAAGTTTAAACAATTTGAAAATCCCGTTACAGACTAACGCTATTGAGGTTAGCTTTCAAAGCCCATATGACATTAACGGGGTATGTTCAGTTCTACTATTCAAATAGGTGTGTTCAATGTTGTAACAGTATTTAGCTCCCTACTTAGTATGTTGTACTGCTGAGTCGTTGATTGCAAACTATTGAGCAGACACATTTTGTGTACTGTGTTGCATTCTTGGCAAAAGGCTTGAGGTCCTGGCTTAAGAATGGATTCAATTCTCCTCTTAATAATTTCCCATTTCTTTTCATTTACCAATTATCATATTCAACATTTACTACCCTGTTATGAACAGGATCCACATCCACAATACCTTTTTCAATCGCCTTCTTTTGACAGCTCACGTTTGAGTCATGTCGTGCTGTCATGTTATTTGTTTAGTATTGTTTGGCATTTCATCATGGAAAGACTTACAACGCCTGAACAACGTTTACAAATCGTTCGACTTTATTACGAAAATTCACGTTCTGTGAGGAATGTGTTTCGTGCACTTCGTTCAACTTATGGTCAATATAATCGGCCTACTGAGCGTATTATCCGCCACAGCATCACCCATCTTGAGACCCAGCAATCATTATTGGATAATATTCGACCGAGTTGACCACGTCCAGCACGCATTGAAGAAAATGTAGCGGCTGTAGCTGAGGGTGTACACCAAGACCGTGCAGAGTCGATTCGACGCCGTTCGCAGCAACTCAGACTGACGTATGGAACGTCTCGGCGCTTTTTACGTCGAGATCTTAAATTGAAAGCGTACAGAATACAACTTGTGTAAGAACTGATGCCGCCCAACATTCCCAAGCGACATTGCTTCGATCTATGGGCTTTTGGATAGTTCCAGGAAAATCCGACGTTTTCGAGCCAAATTTTGTTAAGCGATAAGGCCCATTTCTGGCTCAATGGCTAAATTGCCGTATTTTGGACGAAGAGCAACCAGAAGAGGTTCAAAAGCTGTCACTTCGTAGAGAAAAAAACAACGGTTTGGTGTGGTTTGTGGGCCGGTGGAATCATCACTCCACATTTCTTCAAAAATGGTGCCGGTAAGAACGTAAACGTCAATGGCGACCGTTATCGTGCCATGTTAACCGACTATATGATGCCTAAAATTGAAGCTCGTGATCTCGGCGACATTTGGTTTCTACAAGATGGCGCCACTTCCCAAACATCGCATCAATCAATGGATTTACTTATATTGAGAGAACACTTCGGTGAGCAGATAATTTTACGTTTTGGGCCGGTCGATTGGCCACCAAGATCGTGTGATATCACACCGTTAGAATTTTTCCTGTGGGGATATGTAAAGTCTTAAGTTTATGAGGAAAAACCGGCCTCGAATCAGGCCTTGGAGCAAAACATCACGGGTGTCATTCGCCAGTTTCCAGTCGAAATGCTCGAACGAGTCATCGAAAATTGGACTCAACGAATGGACCATCCGAGACGTAAACACGGCCGGCATTTGATAGACATAAGCTTCAAAAAATTAATGCAAACGATAATAAACATTCCCCATTCAATTTGAATTTTCTGTGTTTTTTTTTCTTTAAAAAAGTAGGCAACCTCGAAATGGATGACGCGTTATAACCCCAGTGATACTATAGCCAATATACTGGGTGGAGCGCGGTAATTTGCTTTTTGCACTGCAGGCTGTGGCGGCACAGTTGCTCGAAGAGAGTGTGCATGGCTTATTGTGGCTGATGGAAGATTTGTCTTCGTCTGTCTATCAGTTGTCATCATGTATTAGAAACGTGAGGAGGTCATTTTGTGTTGAAGCGTATTTTTTCAAATGCGCACTCGATCATTGCAGTGCAGTGTGCTTTTCGTTTACGATTGAATTGTTTGAGGCAAGTGTTTCCCGGACGGCTTACCTCTTTGAGGGGTGATGTAAGCTGGCCGGCATGCTCGCTATACATGCCTCTTTACCCTATGGTGGGAGGTACAAGAATACATACTCGTATACAAAACGGAGTCATTCAGTCAGATGTGAGACAAAATATCGAAAATGATCACTAAAAATTGCGACTTGCGGAGTTTTAGATAAAGCTACGTTTTCATTAAGACTTTTAACAGTTAAATTAGGGCGTTTTCATAAAATCCGCCATGATAATCGCCAAATCACTAAAATATAATTCTTTGATCTCGCAAGAATTCGCCAAACCTGACAACACTGCATCGCACTTCGCAAAAACTCCCTTAGTAAAAAGCAAAAACAAGAGAGATTAAACAAAAATTGTACTTTTGGAGGTACAGCATGAAAAGAGTAAAAATTCCCACTTATAGAGCTAAACTCTAAAAAATCTGGGACTTGATTTTTTAGAGTTTAGCTTTAATGAACTTCAAACTCCTATTTAAAGAGTTGTTTGTATTTTTTTTGTTTAAAGAGTGCAGGGACCACCAAAACTGCCTCACTTATAGAGGATTCTCACTTAATCAGGCCCCACTTATCCAGGTTCTACTGTACATATTTAAAATGTAAATACAGGGTATTCGTCGGGAAGGTATACTACTTTGTTTTGCCGCCATTTCGGTAAAAATTAGGCTTGACAGTTCATATTAGGCAGTCGCGAAGTAGAGCCGTGGCAAATTTATTTTGGAAAAATATTCGATAATCGTTAAAACATTTTATCAAAATCAATCATCGATTACTGTGACGATAAGATTTTCGTGAAATTTTTGGGAGAAACAACGTGCCAACCAAACGCACTGAATGATTTCGAAGAAAGAGGGTCTGTAGCTGATACGCCCAAGCATATTCCACAACGTACCGCAAGATCGGCTGAAAACATTACTGCTGCTCTAGAAAGAGTTCAAAACAAACCATCAACCTCAATTCGACGCCGTGCTCAGGAGCTTGGTCTTCAAAGAACAACTTTGGCCACAATTTCCCTTTCCTTTTAAGATTCAGTTGACACAAGAGCTTCTTCCAGAAGGCCATTTACGCCGCCGTACATTTGCCAATAAGATGTTACAGCCGGCCCAAGACAACCCTGATTTTCATGAAAAAATCATAATGAGTGACCAGGCACATGTTCATTTGAATGGATATGTGAATAAACAGAATAGTCGGTCCTAGGCAATGGAAAACCCTCAAAGTATTCATCAGTTACCTTTGCATCCTTTAAGAGTGACAGACTGGTGTGCAATTTGGTCAGGAGGAATCATTGGACCTTACTTCTATAGAAATGAAAACGGCGTTACGGTAACTGTCAATGGGGAGCGATATCGTGATATGATTGAAAACTTTTTAACGCCAGAACTGCATGCTTTGGGCTTGATTAACATGTGGTATCAACAAGACGGTGCCACATCGCGTACAGCCAGGATTACAATGTAATTACTGTGAGACCTATTTCCAAAACAAGTTATTTCTAGAATTGGTGATGTTGATTGGCCACCACGGTCGACTGATGTGACTGCTCCGGAGTTTCTTTTTGTGGGGATATCTGAAAAGCAACGTTTATGCAAACAAACCAGAAACTCTAAAGCAACTCAAACAAACTTGAGCAACTCAAACAAAACACTCGTGATTAAATTAATGAAATACCGCCTGAAATCTCTGAGAATGTAATGAAAAGTGTGCTCAAGGGGGCTCGCATTTGTGAGGCTAACTGAGGCGGACATTTATCTGATATTGTATTCTATACATAATTGCCGCCATTAAAAAAATCAATGTAAGATCCATTCTCTTTCATTTAATCAAAAATTAGAAACAAACAAAGTAGTATACCTTGCCGACGGATACCCTGTATAGGATCGAGGCTGATTGAGCCAGAAGCCACCAAATCGGACCAATCTATTGTTGAGACCAAATACTTTTCTAACACGTTTTCTCTAAATACACCCACTTCTACTTTACGGAATTCTTTCCTCTGTGCTTAAACCTATTGCATTTTCACTGTTACATTTTCTCACCTCCCCTCACCACCAAACGACCACAGGTTAAGGGTAACTTGTGAGTTATTGCCACCTTTTTTTCATTGTGACATTTTCTGACGCCCCAAAGTTTGCATCTTAACTAGTTCTGAATAAAATGTTGCCAGTATTACATGTTCTCGTGATACGTACCTTGTACATGCAAGTACGTAATAGTTGTCCTTTATTCGGTATGCGGAAGTAATACATAGAGAAAACCTACTGTTTAGAATGGCTCATGTAGATAGACGATAACGCTTAGGGCATGTCCGCAACGAGAGCCACACAAAAACAAAACAAGCCCGTTCACATGACCAGTAGCTATGTATGCACTTATGTAAGCTTATACAAACAAACATATGTGTAGGTTATTTACATGTGCGGTATGTACATCCTATAAATACCTGGGAAAAGGATTATAACCTTCCTGGCATAATAACAGGCTTTGAGTTCAAAAGATGTTATGCCTTTATCAAGAAGATTTTTTTTGTGTGGCATTCACGACCTACCTTCACGTGTACCTTAGAGTGTTCCTGCGTTTTGAGGTAGCACGAACAAATTTCAGCCATCACCATCACAAAATAAGATTAAAACCAGATTTAGGCAATTTAACAAATATAATGACGTCCTTTTCGAATATAAACGAATTTGAGCTGTGATAAAAGCAGAACAAAAAACGTTTGGCCGGTTTGCAAATGTTGTGCCAACAGACAACATTGAGGCCTCAAAATAACGGGTGATAAAAGTAGAGATACTTTTTTCAATAGGCATTCTTTTGACAGATCATGCTGTCATGTTATTTTTGTTTAGTATTGTTTGGCATTTCATCATGGAATGACTTACGCCTGAACAACGTTTACAAATCGTTCGACTTTATTACGAAAATTCACGTTCTGTGAGGAATGTGTTTCGTGCACTTCGCTCAACTTATGGTCAACATAATCGGCCTACTGAGCCTACTATTCGCAACACCATCACCCATCTTGAGACCCAGCAATCATTATTGGATAATATTCGACGGAATAGACCATGTCCAGCTCGCAGTGAAGAATTTGTAGCGGGTGTGGGTGAGAGTGTACACCAAGACCGTGGAGAGTCGATTCGGCGCCGTTTGCAGCAACTCGGACTGACGTATGGAACGACTTGGCGCATTTTACGTCCAGATCTTAAATTAGAAGCGTACAAAATACAGCTAGTGCAAGAACTGAAGCCGCCCAACGTTCCCAAGCGACATCGCTTCGCTCTATAGGCTCTTGAAATGTTCCAAGAAGATCCGACGTTTTCGAGCTAAATTTTGTTTAGCAATGAGGCCCATTTCTGACTCAATTGGTATGTAAACAAGCAAAATTGCCTCATTTGGGACGAAGAGCAACCAGAAGAGGTTCAAGAGCTGCCACTTTATCCAGAAAAAACAACGGTTTGGTGTGGTTTGTGGGCCGGTGGGATCATCGTTCCACATTTCTTCAAAAATGATGCCGGTGAGAACGTAACCATCAATGGCGACCGTTATCGTGCCATGATAACCGACTTTTTAATGCCTGAAATTGAAGCTTGTGATCTCGACGACATTTGTTTTCAACAACACGGCGCCACTTCCCCAACATCGCATCGATCAATGGATTTATTCTCGCAAAAAAAAAGTATGGTTGGGTTGACAATATTCGAAGAGGATCATACTATTGTTGGGTATATGGTTGTAGCACAACAATATTATGATCCTCACAACAATAGTATGATTCACACATAGTCATACCATGATCCCCACAACCATAATATGATTCACACTCAACCATACTATGATCTCCACAACCATACTATGATCCTCACAACAATAGTATGATTCACATTCAACCATACTATTATCTCCATAACCATATTATGATCCTCACAACCATAGTATATTTCTCATACAACCATAGTATGATCCTTACAACCATAGTATGATTCACACGCAACCATACTATGATCCCCACAACTAAAGTATGATTCACACTCAACCATACTTTTATCCCTACAACCATAGTATGATTTACTCAACCATACTATGATCCCCAAAATCATTAATTAGGATTGGGTAATGTTGGTATTCAAAAATTGAGATTTTTATCAAGAAAGTTATTTTAAATCTTATGCCCAATTTTAAGCCATGTTTTTATTGAACATTTCATTCAAGAAACAAAAATATATATTCCAACGACAGTCGAAAAAATGTTTAGTTGCCAGCATGGGTGAATGCTACTTCACCATCCGTAGATCCCAAGTAACGAATGTGTTTAAACCATGAACAATGGTTCTATACTTAAGTGCAAGCAGATTTTAAATAAACGAGAACCAGTCGGTAGTCGAGTATTTCACCGAACAAAGTAAACACAATAAAAATCCCTCGAACTACCTTCGGATTGTTGTTGTTTTTTATAATGAAAAACAAACATACACTGTATCGTGTGTATGTTTTTTTAGTATATCAAAAAAAACATACGCACACATTCATATATGCTCTATAAAACCTGTTTTGCCATAATCATATTATTTTTAACGTAGATTTTAAACAACATTTCTTTTGTTGCACCAACCATGTTTATATGGTTGCTACAACCATATTTTCATTTCTAAATTTGGCAATAATACTATTGTTACATTTCAACAATATTAATATTGCCGAAATCATACTGTTGTCAAAATGAAATTCAAAAAACAATACTATGGTTGCGCGTACATGATTTTGTTGTAGAGAACATACTATTGTTCCGGTGACGATATAGTAACCATATCTTTTCTCTGCATGTTGAGAGAACACTTCGGTGAGCAGATAATTTCACGTTTTGGGCCGGTCGATTGGCCACCAAAATCGTGTGACATAACACCGTTAGACTTTTTCCTTTGGGGTTATGTAAAGTCTAAAGTTTATGCGGAAAAACCCGCTTAGATTCAGACCTTGGAGCAAAACATCACGCGTGCCATTCGCCAGTTACCAGTCCAAATGCTCGAACGAGTCATCGAAAATTGCATTCAACGGATGGACCATCTGAGAGGTAGACGCGGCCAACATTTGATAGACATAATCTTCAAAAAATAAATTTTTAAGAATGTTCTTTCAAATGATAATAAACATTGCCCATTCAATTTGAATTTTCTTTAAAAAAGTAGGGAACCTCGAAATGGATCACGCGTTACTTATTTGCTGATTTTGTTCAAAACAAATCTTTCGGATTCATTAGAAAGTATTTCAGTTTTTGCTAAAACTGAAAGAATGAGTCACCCTAGTGTACCCCGGTTTTTTTGTCTACTCTTACGTGTACTTATATGCAAGAGTCGCTTGAGTTTGGCTGAATGTTGACACATGAAACTAAAAAAAAAGGATATACTTTTACCAACCACTAGTGGAGGGTGGGCAGAGGAACCTACCCACGCACTTATTATTCCAGTCTGACGTACTCGCATGCATGCGTCGGTTTACAGCTCTGTGCTTTCATTTAAGGATCTCTTGCCAAGAATTGGCTGAAGGACACTCGACTTTGATTTGAATGCCACACATGTCGGATGCCGGCATACGGAGATGTTAGTTTTAATGATTTTTTCCACAAATGAAATACCAGAGAAATTCCGTCTCGCATGTAACATTCCTATGAGACAGCACAGCAGAGGATTGAAAGGTTTTAGATCTGCTTCTGTTTTCATCTATACGTTTTGTGTTTGTTCTATTGATCGATTTAGTTTTTGCCTACAATTGTTGTTTGTATTCACATGCGAAATTTACTCGTAGTTTTTGCAATGAGCTCTGAATAGGATGTGCTCCATCGGGTAAATGAAAAACACATAGTCTGGGTTTATCAAAACATTTTGAAGCCGATTATGTCTTTAACTGCACCATTTAAGAGATTCCAATTTAAATTGAGAATTTCCATTCGAAATAAAGAAGTACGAAAAATACTAATTTAAAATAAAAATCTCCAAACAAATTTGGAATTTTCAATAAAATGAAAAAAGTCAAAATAAAGTAGAGATTTTCCATTTCAATCTGTCATTTACTATTACATTGAGAAACATGCAGATGAAATTGAAAATGTCCATTTTCGATTTGAATTTTAATTTCCATTTCGAAATGGGAAAATTTAAAGAATTTCAATATAAAAACTAGATTTTTTTTTTCAAACTGAAAATTTATTTCAAACTGAGAATATTCCGACTGAAATCGAGATTATTCCGACATAAATTCCCAGAATTTTTATTTTAAATGGAGAATATTACAATCGAAATTGAGAACTACAGCGTATGATACAAGTGAACATTTTTGAGCCGATGTAATGGCTTCAAAAAGACCTATGCGGACCTATTCAAATAAATCCAAATAATAAATAAGAGGACAACTACGAGTAAAGTTCAGGCAGGCCCAAGCTTATACACCTGTCATCATGGATAACGGTTAAGAGAAACATTTTGTCTTTAACATCATAAGGGTTGCTATTTGTATTTCGTGTCCTGACAATACTAGTATTTCCAGATGCAAACTGAAACTTCCATTATTAACTGTGACATTTTTTAGCATAACTTCACTCAGAACGTTTTGTCATTTTAGGGCAAATTGTTTTGTTTACAGTGTGTTGAAAAATTCATCTCAGCCAAAAAATGGAATTATCCCGTAAACATTTTCGTGCGATGATTTTTTACGACTTTCGGCGGGGTATCCGAGACAAGAGTCTTTAAATCAACTTGTTTCGACTTTTGGCGACAAAACACCCGCAAGAGTTCAGTCTCGGACGCCGTTCGCTCCAGGCTGAATTTCGTGAAGGACGTCCAACTTCGGTCACTTTGCCATAAATCCATAGATGCTGTGCGTGAACTGATTAAGCAAGGCCGACATGTCACATACCGTGAGATTGAGGCATCCTTGGGCATTAGTATGACAAGCATCAATTAGATATTGCAGGTTCATTTGGCCGTGAAAAAAATTTGTTCTCACAATTTGACAATCGCTTCAAAAAAGGATCGTGTCGATTGGTGCAAAGAAATTTTGAAAAAATACGATCGCGGTCTTGAAGCACCGCGATCGTATAGACGACGTTTATAAGATCGTCACAGGTGACGAATCATGGATCTATGCGTATGAGCCCGAAACAAATAGCAAACGACCGTGTAGGTTTACGAAGACGAGCCAAATCCAACGAAAGTTGTTCGTGGAAGAAAAACTTCGTAGCAAATGGTCGCCTGTTTCTTGGGCAAAAATGGTCATGTGGCGACTGTTCCGCCTGAAGTCTTCGGAGAAATTCGAAAAACGAACAAGACAAGACGAACCATTTTGCACCATGACAATGCGCGCTCTCACAAATCGGCTCAAGCCAGCGCCTTTTTGACCGGCCAAAGCGTCGAATTGATGGGTCATCCGCCTAACAGCCCTGACTTGGCACCCAATGACTTCTTGTTATTCCCAGGCATCAAGAAAAATGCCTGGTCAACGTTTTTCATCGCCCGAAGCTGCTTTTGAAGCTTTCAATAATCATGTTTTGGAGGTGTCTCTATCGCAGTGAAAAAAGTGCTTCGAAAATTGGTTTGAGCGTTTTCAAAAGTGTATAAATCATGCTGGAAAATACTTTGAAAAACAATAAAACTATTTCCAATGATAAATTATTGTGTTTTTATTGCTGGACTCAAAACATAAACAGAAACCCTCGTATATACCAACTGCTATTTTCATAACGGTGTAAGTATACGAGATTTAGCTTTCATAGTTCGGTGTTGCATTGTTCATTTTGAACACAATATAGTCCATAATATTATGTTAATGCTGCTTGGCACTGCCCTCTTTTCTTCCAGGATGCGTTTCGAACCATTCTAATAGCATATGTTCGAAATATCATTGGCATGTCCTTAATCGTTAATGATATATTTTCTTTTTAAATTCAAGGTTCTTTTTTTTCTGAGGTTGACTTAGTAATTGCGTGGGTAAAACTGTTACCTCTTGACCGATCTGGCCCATTTTCAATACCAATCATTTCCATATTGTGACCTGTAGTTTGTTTCCACAGAAAGACGGACGTACATGGCTAGATCATCATAGGATTTTATGAAGGTTTTGAATATATTTAATTCAGGAGGTCTCGGACCAGTATTTCGAGGTGTAGCAAACGGAACGACAAACTAAGTAGACCTACTATCCTATGATGCAGTGTATAAAAACAAATTTTGTGGTTAAAATAATAAATTCTAGTTTATATTATAACAAGTAGAAGGGACTGAATCTAAGTCTGAAATAGAGAAATCTCAATTACATCTGAAAATTTCCCTCAATTATTTCCATTTAATCAACTTTAAATGAAATTTTCTCAATTTGAAATAAAAATTCTCAACTTAATTAAAAGTAATTTACCAAATTTGATATAGAAATTCTTGACTCGAAATAGAAACGTCTACTTTCACTTTTTTTTCAAATGGACTTTTACGATTTAAAATGTAAGCCTTTTAATTTCGAATCACTACAGCGAAATGATTATTCTTAACTTCAAATAGAAACTCGTATTGTCAATTCATAACATGAACATTCCATTTGAACGAAAATGCATAATCCGAAAATAAATTATCTTAATTTTAATTATGAGAGAATTTGAAATGTAGTTACAAATATAATCAAAACTAGGTTGATATTACTTATATAATGAAATCTCAATTTTAAGTATAAATACTTAAATTAGACTGGAAATTCTTAATTTGAAATAAAAATTCGTAAATTATATTGGAAATTTTCAATTTTTATTATAAACTTTCAATTAGAATTTCGCAATTGTAGTTGAAAAATGTTCAATTTGAAATAGAGTTTTTGCAAATAAAATTGTATTTTCAATATCTTAAAAAAGATATTTATTTATGGCAACTGTAATTTTTACAATTTTAAACAAAAAAATATCACATTAAACTTTCTTAATTTCACTGACATCACTCTTTCTTTAAAGAAATTAATGAATCAAAATATAATAGCTAAATTTGAATTAGGAACTTCTCAACTAGAAATAGAATTTCTTAATTGCAAATGGAATATTCGTAATTTCATATAGATAAGTGATTTTGAAAATGAAATGAAAATTCGTAAAACCAATTGGAATTGCTGAAATTCAAATTGAAATTTTAAAATGGACATTCTCAATTTCAACTAACAATGTCTTGCTATTTAATAAACTTTTTTAAATATTTAATTGCAAATGTTTTATTTTAGTTTTAGTATCAAATTTGCCATTTGCCAACAGTATTGGTCTTCAAAGACTCATCTAACAAAAACGCACAATGTTTTTTGTTAATAACACAAAAAGTTTTGGAAGATTATGTTAATGTTTGGAATTATGTTAATATTGTAAATTACGATAAAATATTCCATGACAATTATGTGTAACACAAAAAAATCGGCCAAGTGCTTGCCACGGCTATATTCGCAAACCTATATCTGATAGTCCATATTTTCAATGAGTCTGAGACATAATATAGTTTAAATATCGTTAATGTGCCGAATTACGAGGGCGATTCGGAAACTTCTTAGCCTAGCACAAAAAGCGCGGTATAAACAAAAAAAAGTTAAGTGTTTTGGAAACTTCCATCTCTGCTATGAACACAACGATCTAGCAACTTCTTCATATAGAAACAGGTGTTCACAAAAGACGCATCCGCGATTTTTTTACAATGGAAAAATTAGAAATGCGTGGTGTCATTAAATATTTACATAAAAAAGGTTTATCGGGACAAAAAATTCATAATGATATGGTGAATGTGTTAGGTGAAAGTGCTCCTTCATATGCAACAGTAAAAAATTGGGTTGCTGAATTTAAACGTGGTCGTACAAGCATTGAAGATGAACCACGTAGTGGACGTCCAAAAACAGCAACAACAAAAGAAATTGTAGCCAAAGTGCATGACATGGTATTAAATGATCGACGAATAAAGGTGCGTGAAATAGCTAATATCATGGGCATCTCAAATGATCGAGTCCATTTAATTTTGCATGAAGAACTACAGATGAAAAAGCTTTCTGCAAGATGGGTGCCGCACTTGTTAACAGTCGACCAAAAACGCATAAGAATGAACATTTCTCAAGCTGCGTCGTTTCATAACTGTTGATGAGACATGGATCCACCACTATACTCCAGAGACAAAAGAACAATCCAAACAATGGACTGAAGCTGGAGGAAGTGTCCCAAAGAAGGCAAAAACAATTCAATCGGCTGGTAAGGTTATGGCAACGGTTTTTTGGGACTTCAAAGGTATTTTATTGATAGACTTTCTGCAAAAGGGTAAAACAATAAATTCAGAGTACTACTGCAACCTTTTAGATCAATTAAATGTACAAATTCGAGAAAAACGTCCTGGCTTACAACACAAAAAAAAATAATTTTTCATCAAGACAACGCACCAGCGCACAAGAGTGTTT
This sequence comes from Hydrotaea diabolus, assembly GCA_963513945.1. NCBI lineage: Eukaryota > Metazoa > Arthropoda > Insecta > Diptera > Muscidae > Hydrotaea > Hydrotaea diabolus. Next base: position 194,355,359 of record OY740716.1, on the reverse strand, counting down.
TAACAATGGCTAAAATCAACGAATTAAAGAACGAGTTGCTTGACCACCCACTTTATTCTCCTGATTTAGCTCCCAGTGACTTTTACCTGTTCCCAAATCTAAAAAAATTCCTTGCTGGCAAGCGTTTTGCCTCAAATGAAGATGCAATTACAGTTGTAAATTACTATTTTGAAGACCTTGAGGAAAACTATTTTATTCAATGGATAAAATTGCTAGATAAGCGTTGGACTAGGTGTATTGAAGTTTCAGCGGATTATATTGAAAAATAAAATGTTTTTGAAAAATTAACTATTCTCATTCATTGATAGGCTAAGAACTTTCCGAACCGCCCTCGTATATCATCCTCAAGCTCTTCAATTATTCTTGGCTTATTGACGTGCACTTTTTCTTTAAATAGCCCCAAAGAAAGAAACCCAACAGTGTCACATCACATAATCGTGGTGATAATATTGACGATGATGTGCTACTCACAATTAACATCGTGTATTTTGGTTGGACCAACGCACAGAGGGTTGAAATCCATCAAAAGTGGCGATTAATTCAAAAGATGAACTTTAACTTTAATAACCGTATTTGGTACCGGGTGAAAGAAGATAAAATTCTACATCACTAATTGCCAAAATAAAAGTTCTTAGTTGTTTACTTTATTTGCAGTGTGTCTTCAAAGTTCAGTAATTATTATTATTTTTGCGCGCATTGGTTAAAAGTGAAAATTTGCATATTTCCAGTGATAATTTTTTTAATTAAGACTTCTAAAAGTGAAAATTTTATTATGGAGCCATCTACTTCAGGTATTTGAGCAAAAGATAAATATTTGTTTGTTTAGATAAATGTTTTGGAAATATTGAAAAAAAATAAGGAAATTGCTCCAAAAATGAGGTATTTTTGATGTTTGTATTGGATTTCAACTGAATCATCGGTGAAACTTGGTAAAACTGCTTATATTTTCTTAAAATATGAAGTTTCAGCTTATAAATTCCAGAACATCTTTTTGCCTTTTTGTTGCATTTTTTGACTTATTAAAGAATTTGTAAAATAACTCCAGTCGCTAAAAATATATGTGAAAAAATAAAACAAACAAAAAATCACTTTGACCTTATTATCTTTTGTCTTTATATTCCGTTTTGTATTTGTTATTGTAGCTACTGAGTGTGCAGTTTATTAGAGATGGGTGCGTGAGTAATTTTAAATCACGCGCACTCACGAAAAAAAAAATTAATTAATTAATTCCAAATTACTTACAAAGCTTCGTTTGAAAATCTGAATAATATGAGAAAATTATATTTTACACACGTACACTATTTTGAAAAATAAATTTGATCACGCTTCCATCTCTATTTAGTTTAGTTTTTCATTTGAACCCTACATGATAAATGTTGGTCATGTACATACATGCGAACATACGAGTACTGTTGTCATCTTGGTTTAAGCTGATGATGTTCCATCTACCAATGTATTGATAATTAATTGGTAAGAATTTAATACGTAGGGTATTTAAGATTCGGTACAGCCACGTTCATTTATTTTTTTTATTGACTGTCAATGTTTTGTTTAATGTGATGTTATTTATTGAAAGTGTTGTGTGTTTGTAAATTATTCGGTACGAGGGAAAACGAATTGCAAATTTTAAACGACTGAAAATTTGACTAATTTCAGGAACAAGTCCCAAAACAATTTTTATTTCTCGCCATGAGTTACATAACTTTATGAAGAATTCAGAACAAAAATCACTTCAAGATCGATATAATCTTCTGAGGTGGGAAGTAATCACACGCGTTATCCCTTCAGATATGGTAGATTTTACCAAAAGATTTAATAATTTTTGCACATAATATAAGATTCGGTGGCAAAAATGTCATAGAACGGATCAAGTTTTTTTTACAAAATAACAAGAATTGGTTTTTGTTTATGAATATTGATCAATAAGATATAATAATATTTTCTAATGTAACTTTTTTTAAATATGTGGAATTATGGAATTTGAAGAAAAAAAATCGGATTTTAATTTAAAATTTTGGGTATATAAATACAGATTAAATATTTATTAATTTTTATTTTTTAAGAACAATTTTTTTTTTCTAAAAGCACATTAAGTATGCTCTAATTTTCAATTGCATTTCCTAATTTATCGTTTTTCTTTGAAAAGTTACAGCGAAAATTGTGATATAAGACCACTTTTTCCAAAATACAAAAAGGCTATAAAAGATTAAAACAACAATTTTTTTAATTTTTTTTTTTCTAATTATGCTTTTTTATGTATTTATGAATATCCATCAATAAAAAATAACAATATTTTAAAATTACGGCTTTCCTGAATTAATCGCCACTTTGCCTACCGCTCAACCCACTGTGCAACGTTTACTGTACTTATTTTTAGGTTTTTTTTTTAAAAAAGGATACTTAAATACAACTGAACTAGATCCAATTTCGTCATTCATTATGTCTTCTACCTGTCCTACATAATTTTGTCATAATAGGAAACAAAAATTAACTTTTTTGAGTATTTTCTGAAAAAATGATAATTTTTTATGGACGGAATGGATAGAATGAGTAATGTTAGTTGGGACGCACTTAGAACCTTTAAAGAGAGCATGGCTCATGTGAACCAAAAAAAAACGTACTGCATAGTCAAAACGGGTGATTAATAGTCAACGTGGGCATTAAATTATTAAACTCAAATTAAAGCAAAATTTGCCACAAATTCAAATATTGTGTAATTTTGTTGTTTGGCTTAGATTAGGGCCGAAGGTGTCTAAAAGCGGACTTAACGACGTTTACTTGTTTTTTTTTTAAACCTTCTGTTGATCTGCTCTGGCTATCCAGATAAGACGATACAAAAAATCACAAACTCTTCGGCCACATGTCGGCAACGACGAAACGTCTACGATCGCTTATAAACGTAAGTATAAAGGTTTCTACCTCTTAAAGTTCGTTGGGTTTTTCAAACAGCAAATTTCCTCTTAGTGGCAAACAAAACAAGATAACGACGATTTCCAAAAAATTAGCATGCAAAATGCTTCGCCGTTTACTTGTGAACTTCAAAAATGTCAGCTATGTATCGCTAATTGAATTTCACGATGGGCTTGTCCAGCTGTTAACAAAGATTTATTTTTTTAGGTATGAACAAAGGTAATACATAAATTAAAAATATTTTTAACTTACGGCAAAGGATCTTTCCGATGTAACTTACCTGTAAGTAAAAAAAGAGAAAAATTATTGTATAGATTGAGATATTTTTAGCACAACAAGTTTAAAAGTCGTTAAGTTCGGCCAGGTCAAATCTTATATACTCTGCACCGGGAATTAGATATTCGCCCATGTGCTGTGTTTCGAGAATTATTGAATCCGCACATTTTTTAGATTAACATTTTTTTTAAATGGTTTACTAAATTCCGAGGGATGCCATAAATCAAAATGTGCGAAAATGAGCTATTTCCAAAAACCAATATTTTTGTTCTCACATAAAAAAGTGTGGGACTATTTCCAAGGACAGACACGAATCAACAATTAAAATGGATCAGTTTTTATTCTGTAAAATTGTTATTATTAAAAGCTAATGTGAACAATGTTTTTACTAATTTTGTTTAAAATTTTATTAAAGTTTAACGTTGTTGTATTTTTTAAAGGATATGTGCTAAGAAAGGACAAATAAAACATTTCTAATTCGATTCACAAGGGTACGAAAGGTCGATTTGAACGCCAATATTTTTTGACTATTCGGAATAGCGCACACCAATTATGGGGAAATATTCTACATTCCAGCAAATTCTACATTGCAGCAGAACTTGGGCGACTGTACGACTCGTACAGGGTGGAGCGCGATAATATGCTGAATGGGAATGAAATAAAAAAGTATGAGCCTTAGAAAAATTTATTTTATATTTTAATTTTATTGAGCAGTAAGGGAATTTTAAAATTACATCATTTTAAATAGTGTATCTAGCAAATGTCGACCTTCACTATCCACACACAGCTGCATACGTTTTCTGAAGTTTTCATGAACTCTAACAAACATGTCAACTTGTAGTCTGCCAATTTCAGCCTAAACATTGTTAATAAGGTCTTCCAAGGTGTTATGACGGATGATATACACCTTCGACTTCAGGTAACCCTAAAGGAAAAAAAATCGCATTGGGATAAGTCTGGTGAGGGTGCCGGTTCTCATCACCCCTCAAAGAGATAAGCCGTCCAGGAAACATTTGCCTCAAACAATTCAGTGTTGGAACCAAGTTTCCTCTAATTGCATTGCCTCAAAAGCTGAAAAAAATCCTGTATCATAGTCCAGTACCGTTCGGAGTTCACAGTTACGACAATACGGTTACCCTGGAAAAAGTAAGTCCAATGATGCCTACTCGGAATATGGCGCACCACACAGTGATGCGGTCCTATTGCAGAGATCTCTGGTGAAGTTCTTTGGGGTTTTTTTTACTCCAATACCGCATATTTTACCCAATTTTGATTGCCGTCCAAGAATACGTCCGCATGATTGAACAGGGAATCGTAATCGAAAAGCACGCTGCACTGCAATGATCGAGTGCGCATTTAACAAATATGGTTCAACAAAAAATGGCCTCTTCTCACGTGTGCAATGAATGATGGCAACAGAAAGGCAGACGAATACAAATGTCAGTCACTATAGGCCACGCTCACTCTCCACTGTCTTCGGCCAACAGTGCCGCTGCAGCCTGCAGTACAAAAAAGCAGACTATCGCACTCCACCCTGTTCGAGAACTGCTATATATGTTTCCGGCCTTATAATGAAAATGTCACTTTGCCATTTTGTTAAAAACTTGTCTTCTATTTAAATATAGAAGCAAGAGGTCTTGAGCCGGCATGATTTATACACTTTTGCATGCGCTCAAACCAACTGTCAAAGCACCTTTTCCACTTCGATTGAGACACCTCCAAAACATGAGTTTTGAACGCTTCAACAGCATCTTCTGGTCAGCGAAAATCGTGGACCACGCATTTTTTCTTGATGTGCGGGAATGAAAAGAAGTCATTGGGTGCCAAGTCAGGGCTGTAAGGCGGATGACCCATCGATTCGACGTTTTGGCCGGTCAAAAAGGCGCTGGTTTGAGCCGATGTGTGAGAGCTCGCACTGTCATGATGCACAAAGATTCGTTTTCTCTTGTTCGTTTTTCGAATTTCTGCGAAGACTTTAGGCAAGCAAATTGTGGTGCGCCACTCAGAATTGACCGTCCTACGTTGCTCAAGTGGAACAGTCGCCACATGACTAGTTTTGCCGAAGAAAGAGGAGACCATTTGCTTCGAAGTGCTTCTTCCACGAACGCATAGATATATTATTCGTCACCTGTGACGATCTTATAAACGTCTTTCGAAGCACCGCGATCATATTTTTTAAAATTTCTTTGCACCAATCGATACGACCCTTTTTTTTTGAGCGATTGTCAAATTGTGCGGGATCCAATGAGAACCAACCTTTTTTACGGCCAGGTGTTCATGCAATATCGAATGATGCGGGTGGAAGAAATGCCCAAGTATGCCTCTATCTCACGGTATGTTACATGTCGTATGTTTTTGGACGACCTTCGTCTTTGGGCGAGCGTCGGCCACGATTGAATTCATAAAACCAGCACGATAATGTTCACGAGTTAATTCCATTTTTTGGACAAATTGTTTTTTTTCAAGTCACTGTAAACAACACAAATGATGGTCGTATGTCAAACCGTTCTGAGAACGCTTAGTTAAAAAATGTCAAACTTTACAATGGAAATGTCAGATGGAGCCAGGCAACACTTAGTGTTGCCTATGCCAGAAATATACATAGCAAACCTTGTAGTAGCCGTTTTTCTGGGACCGTTTGCTCCATTAGTCTGATCACGACCTGAGCCAAAGGTCAATGCCATACTTTACAGAAAACAAGTTTTGTAGGCAGGTATTTTAAATAAAACTATCCCCTAAGCGGCTTAACTAAAATATTTCCAGAATAACGGGCGAATTAGTTCATGAAACCAGCAACTCGGCTACTAGGGAAGCTAACAATTATGATTCTAAACGTTCTGCTTCTCTTTATGAATCATCTAATTCCATTTTGTTCAATAATTTTAGCGTTTATAAACCACTTGCTTTATGAACCACAGACTGTTGTTAAGATACTTCTTGAGAGATATCAGGGATGACATTTTGTTCGCCAGGACTATTTGGAATAACAGATGCTACTGCCGTTCTTCCTTTACATTTATCAGACACAACTTGTGTGGATGATGAAGCTGATGATGTTATTGTCTTCGATATTCGCTAAATGACTGCTCGTTCGAGGCATTCATTTGTATGCAACATTCAATATCGTGAAGTATTAGCAACAGTTAAAAAATCAATTTGTAGTCATTACAAGGAACGTAACGTGATACTTAAAAAACAAGACGAAAGGAAACGGAAGAGAAATAAAAAGCGAATACGTTGCTAAATGGAACTCATCAATTTTAGTTGCAACCATATCCGTGCTGGCGTCGTTGTCTCCATCATCTTCTCGCCGCGTTTTTTTTTCTTTCTCGTTTTTTAATATTTGCAAAAAACGCCATTAAAGCTGAAACAGCCAAAATGGATGAGAAAGAAATTATTTAACATGATGAAAACGAAACATAAAGAGAAACGTAAAAAAACACACACACACACTCACACATTGTGACAAAAGTGTGAATGTGTAAAAAGTGCGAACACTTGTAATGGGGATGTCAAACGAACAGACGTAGCAAATCGATGTGACATGTTGAAAGTCTGGGGTCTGGGGTCTGGTGGCAAGTAGCATCAGCATCATAATCACCAACCTCATCATGAGCAACATAACCGGAAGTGTTGCACCTTTTTGGTTAGTTCGAATGAATGGAGGTTCCGTCTATCTGAGGGCTAAGGTAGGTTGACAATGTTGGTTTTTTCTCAACAGTTGAGTGATTATAATTGAGAAAACGTCACTGTGGCTTACATTAAATGAACTCGAAATGTACATTGGAAAATGAATCTCGCAGTGATTGATTGACAGCAGTGACAATTAATTATTTATGGAATTTAAATTGTGTTGAAGTACATAACATAAAAAGTGTTTAATTTCTATTCCACTGATTGGATCTGTACGATAATACTTCTTACGAGGGCTGCTATATATAAGTATACTTCTGGCCTAATAATGAAAATGAGAATATTATCATCAAAAAAGGTTTTATTGTTTTTTAAAGTATTCTCAAGCATACATAAAAAATAAGTTTGGTCACTCTTACTAACCGAGTAACTTCCATACAAATGATAGTTTAGTAACGCGAAAAGGAACTTCTCTCACACCACTAAGTTGTGCATTCTTCAATTTTACTCATTGACCAGAACCTACTGTTTATAGCCGGCTCCGAAAAGCTAATGCACTTAGAGAATATTTGTCTTGTATATTGTAGGTGAGGTTGGTGGTGAATGAGGACAAGATGAAGCTGTTAGTTAATCTACTACCTATTGTATCGATGCAGTTGAACTTTAAGGTACGAGGGCTGCTATATATATTTTTGGCCTAATAATGAAAATGCGAATATTTATCACCAAAAAAGGTCTCATTGTTTTTTAAAGTATTCCCCAGCATGATTTATACACTTTTGCATGCGCTCAAACCAATTGTCGAAGCACTTTTTCCACTCCGATTGAGACACCTCCAAAACATGGTTTTTGAACGCTTCAACAGCATCTTCGGGCGACGAAAATCGTTGACCAGGCATTTTTTTCCTGATGTGCGGGAATAAAAAGAAGTCATTGGGTGCCAAGTCAGGGCTGTACGGCGGATGACCCATCAATTCGACGTTTTGGCCAGTCAAAAAGGCGCTGGTTTGAGTCGATGTGTGAGAGCTCGCATTGTCATGGTGCACAATGATTCGTCTTCTCTTGCTCGTTTTTCGAATTTCTCCGAATTCTTCAGGCAAACATATTGTGGTGCGCCACTCAGAATTGACCGTCCTACGTTGCTCAAGCAGAACAGTCGCCACATGACCTGTTTGCCGAAGAAACAGGCGATCATTTGCTTCGAAATGCTTCTTTCACGAACAACTTTCGTTGGATTTGGGTCGTCTTCGAAGACCAACACGGTCGATTGCTGTTTTGTTTCGGGCTCATACGCATAGATCCATGATTCGTCACCTGTGACGAACTTATCAACGTCTTCTAAAGCAACGCGATCGTATATTTTCAAAAATTTTTTGCACCAATCGACACGAGCCGTTTTTTAAGCGATTGTCTAATTGTGCGGGTTCCAACGAGAACAAACCTTTTTTACGGCGAGGTGTTCATGCAATATCGAATGTATGCTAATGGAAGAAATGCCCAAGGATGCCTCTATCTCACAGTATGTCTCACGACGATCTTGCATTATCAGTCCAAGCACGTCATCAATGTTCCCTGGCACAACGGCCGTTTTTGGACGACCTTCGACTTTGAGCGAGCTTCGGCCACGATTGAATTCATCAAACCAGTTTTTCACACTGCCATAGGATGGTGCTTCTTTGCCATACAAAGATTTAAGTTCTTCGATGCACTCTTGTCGTGATAATCCAAGTCGAAAGTTGTGAAAAATGATCGCACAAAAATGTTCACGAGTTAATTCCATTTTTTTGCCAAATTGATTTTTTCAAGTCACTGCAAACAATACAAATGATGGTCGTACATCAAAACGTTTTAAGTACGTTTATGCAAAAAAATGTCAAGCTTTCCAAGGGAAATGTCAGCTGGCGCCAGGCAACACTTAGAGTTGCCTAGGCTAGAAATATATATAGCAACCGTCGTATTTCAAAGTACTTCGGTGGTACTCGTATATAACTCAATTGTATCGCACTGTCCTTACGTTTATACGAAATAGTAGACACTTTATTAAGCGATATATGTGACGCGCAAAATAGAAAGGGACCTAAGGTTAAAAACCAGTTTAGTTCAGGAGAGCCATTTTAAAGATTAGGTCCCTTTCTATTTGCGCTTAGAATCGTCGATTTCACTTTCATAAAACGCGCATATCTCTGGGAGGGAACACTTTTGGGGCATAGGATCGGTCTCAGTCGATCAGATTTTGTCCACATCAAAAATAGAAAAAAATGAAAATTGATTTCTCTACCCTTAGGTCCCTTTCTCTATACGCTGTCACATATACAGGTGCAAGTAACAAATTAGGGACAATGTCAAAACCATACCATAAAAAAAATATTGTTGGTAAAGCTAAAAAAAAATATTTACCACAACCCTCAATAAACACTAATCATTATTTTAATAAACAAACACATTGTTTTTTATTAGAAAAAGATTTAAATTTTGTGTTATACCATTTTTGGTATAGAAATATTTGCAGATTTTTGGGTATATGATTGTGGCACAACAAACGTAAGATTCACATACCACCATACTATGATCCGCACATTCATATAGCAATCCTCACAACAATTGTATGATTCACACTCAACCATACTATGATGCCCTCAATTGTATTATGATCCTTTCAACCATATGTGACAGCGCAAAGACAAAAGGGACCTAAGGGTTAAAAAAATCAATTTTCATTTTTTTTTTCTTTTTTTGATGTGGACAACATCTGAGCATCGAATGAGACCAATCCCTTGCCCCAAAAGTGTTCCCTCCCAGAGATATGCGCGTTTTATGAAAGTGAAGTCGACGATTCTAAGCGCAAATAGAAAGGGACCTAATCTTTAAAATGGCTCTCCTGAACAAAACTGGTTTTTAACCTTCCCTTTCTATTTTGCGCGTCACATATTATGATCCCCAAAATTATTTAATAGAATTGGGCTTTGTTGTCAACAGTAGAGATTTGTATTTACAAATTATTGAAAACTATATTCAATTAAAAATAATACTAGTGTTAAACTTAACGTTTCATTTACTAAATATATAGGGTGATCCATCTAGAGGTATTTTTTCAGAACAAGAATTATATAAAAATTCCAATCAAGTGTGAGATCTTTATGGGTAATTTGAAAGGACATTTTTTATGGCATTAATTTTGAAGATAATTTCCATCAAATGTTGGCCACAACTACGCCACAGTGTTTACATTCTGAGGGATGACACGCGTAATGTTGGCTTCCAAAACCTGAATCGTAGCTGGTTTGTCAGCATAGACTTTGGATTTTACGTAACCCCAAAGAAAAATGTCTAAAGGTGTGATATCACTCGATCTAGGCGGCCAACTCACCTGTCCAAAACGTGAAATAGCTGCTCTTCGAAATGACCTCTCAATAGATCCATTGTTTGAGCAGCTGTATGGCAGGTGGCACCGTCCTGTTGAAACCAAGTGTCGTCAAGATTACGAGCTTCAATTTCAGGTAGCTTAAAGATCGATATCATGGCGCGATAGCGAGCACCATTCACGGTTACATTCCTGATTCCACCAGCTTATAAACCGCACCAAACCGTGGTTTTCTCTGGGTATAAGGGCACCTCTTGAACCTCTTCTTGTTACTCTTCAGCCCAAATGCGGCAATTTTGATTATTGACTTTGCCGTAGAGCCGGAAATGGGCCTCATCACGGAGCAAAATTTTGGTCGAAAACAGCGGATTTTTCCGTTTCTCACCAAACGCTCATTTCCATAATACAGTTGCCAACATTTGAAGGAAATTATTTTCAAAAAATTAACGCCATAAAATGTCGTTTCAAATTACCAATAAAGATTCCAAACCTCATTTGAATTTTTATATTTTTTTCTGAAAAAATACCTCTAGATGGATCGCCTATTATTTAAGTTAATAAAAACCAAAGCAGTTTGTTTAAACAAATTTTAATTTACTTACAAAAATACTGTTATTGCATAAGATACGTAACAATTACATTAATATTAAGACCATACTCAAAGTAAGAAAAAAAAAACAATTATATAAGTACAGTATGACTGCCGTACTCATATTATTGTTAACATAAAACCCACAAACGCACCATACATACGAGTATTTATATTGTTGGTTCAAACATATTTTCATTTTTAAATTTGGCAACAATAGCATTGTTACTTTTCGACAATATTAATTTGCCGCAACCATACTATTGTCAAAATGAAATTCAACAAAACAATACTATGGTTGCGGCGATCATACTTTTATTGCAGAAAAAATATTATTGTTATCGTGGACAAATAGCACGGGTGTTTATTAATATTTCGGGTCCGGTAATAAAAACACAATATTTTATCATTGCAAATAATTTTATTACTTTTCAAAATATTCTCCTTTTAGATCAATACACTTTTGCATGCGCACAAACCAATTTTCGAAGCGCTTTTTCCACTCCGATAGAGACACCTCCAAAACATGATTTTCGAACGCTTCAACAGCTGCTTCGGGTCATGAAAAACGTTGACCACGCATTTTTTTTGGTTTACGGTGGATGGCCCATCAATCCGACATTGTGTGAGAGCTCGCATTGTCGAGATGCAAAATGATCCGTCTTCTCTTATTATCTTTTCTCATTTCTTCAAACACTGCAGGCAAACAGATGGTTGAATACCACTCAGAATTGGCCATCCTACGTTCCACTAAAGGCACTGTGGCAACATGGCCAGTTATACCGAAAAAAACTTAATCATTTAATTCGATGTACTTCTTCCACGAACAACTTTTGTTGGATTTGGCTCGTCTTGAATGACCCATACGGTCGATTGCTGTTTTGTTTCGGGTGCATATGCATAGATCCATGATTCGTCACCTGTGACAATGTTATACACTGCCTTTGAGCTACCGCAGTTATACTTTTTCAACATCTCTTTGCAGCAATCCACACGAGCCTTTTTTTGAGCATTCGTCAAACTATGTGGGATCCAACGAGAAAAAATTGTTTTCACGGCCAAATGAATATGCAAAATCTTATTGATGCTTGTCATACTAATGCCTAAGGATTCCTCAATCTCACAGTATGGCACATGTCGGTCTTGCTTAATCAGTTCAGGCACAGCATCGATGGTTTCTGGCAAAGTGAGCAAAGTTGGACGTCCTTCACAAAATTCATCCTGGAGCGAACGGCGTACGAGACTGAACTCTTGGTACCAGCGATTAACAGTGGTTTTTGATGGTGCTCCATCGCCAATAGTCAAAACAAGTTGATTGTTTTGACTATTGTTTTTGACTCGATAACCCACGCCGAAAATCGTCAAAATCAACGCACGAAAATGTTCATGGGATAATTCCTCTCTTTTGACTGAGATGAATTTTTCAACACACTGTAAACAAAACAATTCGCCCCCAAATAATAAAACGTTCTGATTGAAGTTTTGCTAAAAAATGTCAAAGTTTGACATGGAAGTTCCAGTTTGCATCTGGGAGCACCAGTATTGTCGGGACCCGAAATATATCCATTTTTTCTCTTGTTAAAGTTTTTTTATCTTTAACAGGCTGACTTTGCATTTTACAACTTGCCATAAGCTCATAATCGGGTTGAAATCAGGACTGGAAGATGACCAATCAGGAACCGAAACCGAATTATTTGCCATTTATTGCTTTACTCGCCAAGAGGTGTGCTTCCACTCATATCCTGCTGGAATATCACAGTTACAGGCATATTTTCATCCGCATAAGGTAACTCTGTGTTGTTAATCAAATTTCGTAATAGAACTGGTCTTTAATACCCTCAATTTTGTGGAAAGACCCCACTCCACTTGACGACATAGCGACCCAAAGCATGATGTATCCTCCGCCTTGCTTCAATGTCGACCGAGTGTATCTTAAATCAAATTCTTTAGAATTAGGTAGGCGGACATATTTTTTTCTATCGTAGGAGACTCTATACATTTATGTTTTGTTCGAAAATAACATTATTTTTCATTCCACAGCTTTCTAGTGGGGGTATTTTTTTTTTTTGGCAAACTCGAATTTTTCTTTCGTTTACGCTCAGGCAATAGTTTCTTCTTCCGGAAAATTCTACCATAGAGTTTAGCTTTTTGCAATCTTAGCTTTATGCATTCTTTGTGTCTATGGAAGGTTTAGCTTAATTTTATCCAAAGACTGCAGCTCGAATCTTATTTGCAGATTTAAGTTGGTTTTTTTTTTGACTACCGCAAAATAAGTTTTTCTTCTCGGAGTGTTTTAAAATGGTTTCTTTGTTTACGGAGCACATCTTCTGTGGTATAATGCTACATAAACAAACTGTTAAGTGTTGTGAATCATTGTTTTAGACACGTTTAAGTTTTCTGCAATTTGTCGACAAGAACTTCCATTCTCAAGCATTTGTATTAAATCTTCCAAAAACCGGAGGCACAAAAGCTGTTTTTACCCATGGAAAACACCTTGCAAAAACTTCCCTAACACAATACCTTGCAATGCGTAATCACAATAAGAATACAATTTTTTAGAATTTTTATAATTGGCTACTGTAGCAAAATTTACCACTGTCCCTAATTTCCCAATATACGAGGAAATATCAATAACTCCGTGACTTTTCGAATTACATTTTTTTTGCAAATAATAAATTATTTTCCGACTTAATCTCCTTTTAGCTCAAGACACTTATTCAAACGTTTCTCCAATTTTAGCATCCCTTCCAAAAAAATAGGATTGTTCGAGTTCCATCAAAAGGGCTTTTGTTTGATCAATAATTTCACCATTGGAGCTGAAAATCTTTCCATCGAGCCATTTCTTAAGATTTGAAAATAAAAAATAATCACTGGGTGTTAAATTCTGAAAATATGGCGAATAAGGTACCAATTCTTAACCCGATTCATAAAATTTTGCCATTGAGACTGCACACGGGTGCATTAGTGCACACGATGAAAAATAACTTTTGTCTTGACCATATGGGGTCATTTTTTTTTAATCCTCACCGTTTATTGTTTTTCCCTTTTAAAGATAATCGATATGGACTATCCCGAGTGCATCCCAAAAAACTGTTGTCATTATCTTATTGGCTAACAAAGTCACCTTGGCCTTCTTCGCAGCCGTTTACCCGGAGAAACCTATTGTCTAGACTGCTGCTTGGTCTTCGAAGTGTTTCAATGGATTCATCCACAGTTATAAAACGCCGCCTAAACTCATTCGAATTGCGGCTAAACAACTCCAAACAATCCTTTAAAGTTGTTGCATGATTGAGGTTATGGTCAATTGAGAGCAAATGCGGCAGCCATCTTGCAGACAGCTTTCTTAAACCCAACTGATCATGTAAAATCAAAACCACACTGCCACATGAAGTACGTATGGCATCAACAATCTCACGCACTTTTCCTCTTCGATCGGCCAACACCATATCGTGGATTTTTTAGACATTTTCGGGTGTATGGACCTCAATTGGCCGTCCAGAACAATCAGCGTCATTTGTACGCAAGACCACAACGCAAGACCGTAAACCACTTTTTTACCATTAAATTCGATGGTGTAGAGTCTATCAGAGTATTTATATTGACGGGATTTTTTTCCGCAAAAAAATAGTGTTTATTGAGAAGTCTAAATTCAGTTTTTTTCCATTTTCAACAAAATCCGCGGCTTATGTTTTAAACAGCTGTTAAACACAAACTGAAAAAAAAACTGGTACTTGATGGGAGCAGTGTTGCATTTCAAATAACTACGAGGAAAGTTGGAAAAGCCACGGAGTTATTAATATGCCCTAAGTATGATAAAAATAGAAAAACGATTTATTAAAAAAAACATTAACTACACGCAGAAAAAAAGTATGGTTGTGGTAACAATATTCGAAGAGCATCATACTATTGTTGGTTATATGGTTGTGGCACAACAATAGTATGGTCATCACAACAATATTATGGTTCACACATAACCATACTATGATCCCCACAACAATATTATGTTTCTGGCAACAATAGAATTATTCACACACAACCATACTATGATCCCCACAACAATATTATTATGCACACTTAACCATACTATGATCCCTACAACATATTATTATTTACACCCAACCATAATATGATCCTCACAACCATAGTATGACTTACACACAACCATACTATAATCCCCAAAATTTTTTGTGAGGTTATTATTCAACAATAGAGATTTTGATTGAATTTTGTAAAAATACATTAAACTCTAAAAAACATTTCAGTTATACTAATCCGTAGTTTGTTTTGAAAAAAAATAATGTACATTAAAAAGTATTATTATTGCGTAAGATTTTGCCGGTATGATTACCGTAATGAAAACAATAATTTTGTCCCACCAACCATATTTATATTGCTGCTACAACCAAGTTTTCATTTCTAAATTTGGCAATAATTCTATTGTTACATTTCTACAATATTAATATTGCCGCAATCATACTATTGTCAAAAACAATACTATGGATGCGACGACCA
Source organism: Hydrotaea diabolus (assembly GCA_963513945.1). Classification (NCBI taxonomy): domain Eukaryota; kingdom Metazoa; phylum Arthropoda; class Insecta; order Diptera; family Muscidae; genus Hydrotaea; species Hydrotaea diabolus. Next base: position 194,340,078 of record OY740716.1, on the reverse strand, counting down.
TACTTTTATTGCAGAGAACATACTAATGTTGCCGTGACCATATAGTAACCATATCTTTTCTCTGCGTGTAGTACTTTTTTTGGCAAATGAAGATCGGATAAGCAGGAAATTTTATAATTTTTAAACTCAAACGATTCTAAATTATCTATACTAAAAATCCATTCAAACACAAGTAGAAAAAGTCGAACGTGGTCGGGCAGGATAGCACTTCTGGATGTTTAGAAAAAGCCAATTGAAAATTGGTTTTTGGACCCAATTTGCCTGGATTTTAAAACTAATGTTATATTTAAATTTTTTAGAAAATTTCAGTGTTTATATGTTTCATTAATGTATATCTTTATCTGAACCGATTTTCTTCAATTTGAAAAGTGCATGAGCTTATCACGAAAAACTGAATTGTACCAAACTTCATCAAGATTAGTTGTAATAAGTGTCTTAATAATATTTTTTAAAATAGCTTTATCCTTGGCCCAAAAAACGTTCTCGTGCAACATTGAATCAAGATTAAATGTCAGATGTGGCTTCCAAAGCTAAAAACAGAACAATCCGTTGAACATACATGTGGGAGCTATATCTAAATCTGAGCCGATTTTCTGCACTTTTACTCACGGCCTTCCTTGGTCCAAACAACAAACGTGTGCCAAATTTCAACAGGATTGGGTATAATTGGGTATGCTGCTGTAAGAGCTCAAGACATGGAAACAGTTGAACATACATATATGTTTGGGAGCTATAGCGAAATCTGAACCGATTTTTTGCAATTCCAATAGCGTGCTCCCATAAAACTTTCTCTTCCTTAGCTTCATCAAGATTGGATGTACGATGTGGCTTCTTGAGCTAAAAACATACCAATCAGATGATAAATATATATGGGAGCTATGGGTAAATCTAAACCGATTTTCTTCATTTTTAGCAACGTCCTTGTTTGGTTCAAAAATCTAACGTGTCCTAAATTTAATTAACATTAGAATCGGATGAACATATAGCTAGAAGCTTTATCTAAATCTGAACCGAGTTTCTTCAATTTCAATAGAGCCCATCCTTGGCCCACAAAACTACTTCCGCAAAATTTCATGAAAGTCAATTGGGACCTACAATTCGATTAGAAGGAAGCAGGAACAGACAACGTTAAAATAACTAAATAGGCGATTATTCGCCGACCATTGGTACTTAAATATTTTTGGAAAATACAAACGCTTGCCATGAAACTAACTTATAAGACCCTGTTCCGAGTTGTGCAGGGTAAAATTAAAATTAATTTTAAGCTAAGAATAGCAACTTTGTGAAGATTCCACGTCTTTAAAGTGCATTCCAATTTTACGAGGGCGACCGCAAAACTAACTGGCCTGGCTCATTTTCTGTTTTACTAGCAACTTTTTTTGTTTTTGTTTTTTAAAAGCAATCTTTTATAAGCCACCTGTCAAAATTTCCGAAATATTTAATAATTATTTTCTTTGTTACAGGTGATTGAAGTTAACAAGTTTTATAATTTTTGAAAAATGGAAAATAAAGAGTTTCGTGCGGTAATTAAACACTTTTATATGAAAGGTTATACGCCACAATTAATCAAAGATGAATTGGATTCTGTTCATGGTGATAATGCACCATCATACTCCACCGTGAAATCCTGGATTCAACAATTTAAAATGGGTCGTGCAAGTACGAAAGATGAACAACGCTCTGGAAGACCGAAAACTGTTACTACTATTGAAAACATGAAGCTAAGAAAAATATTTAATGAAGCGACTAAAGATAGACGAATAAAGCTCAGAGAACTTGCTGATATTGTTAAAATACACGAAAAACAAGTTTGGAGTATTTTACATGATGAACTCCACATGAGAAAGCTATCCGCAAGATGGGTGCCGCGTTTGTTGACTTTGCCCCAAAAATCGTCCGTTGGACCAATTCCGAGGAGCTTTTAGCGATTTATCAGCGTAATCCAATAGAGTTCTTCCCCCGATTCATAACTGTTGATGAAACATGGATCCATCACTACATCCCAGAATGCAAAGAACAGTCAAAACAATGAATAGAAGCTGGTAAAAGTGGTCCCAAGAAGGCGAGAACTGTTAAGTCAGCAGGAAAAGTAATGGCCACAGTATTTTGGGATGCAAGGGGTATAATATTTATTGATTATCTTGAGAAAGGAAAAACTATAAATTGTGAATATTATTGTGCACTATTGGATCGGTTGAGTGAAGAAATCAAGATAAAACGACAGCATTTAGAAGAAAAAAAAGTTATTTAACATCAAGATAATGCTCCTTCACACACTGCATTTTTAACTCAACAAAAACTGGCCGAATTACGATTTGAAATTGCTCCGCATCCACCATATAGTCCAGATTTAGCTCCTTCTGATTATTTCTTGTTTCCAAATTTAAAAAATTTCTCGGTGGCAAAAAATTTTCGTCCAATAGCGAGGTTATTGCTGAAACTGAGGCATATTTTAAAGGTCTCGAAAAATCTTATTTTTCGGATGGAATTAAAAAACTTGAAAAACGTTTGATGAAGTGTATTGAGTTGGAAGGAGATTATGTTGAAAAATAAATAATGATAATTCCAAAAAAACGGCCAGTTACTTTTGCGGTCGCCCTCGTAGACCTTCTCATCCAGTAAGCGCTACTTGTCTCAACTGGCAGTCTTAGGTTCAAAAAAACTTTAGCCTTGTCTGTGTTAAATTTTACCGCTAAACCCGGTAAGAGTTACCAGATGGATTTGTAAAAAAAAATTAATTCTCCCACTACAGTTTGAGAGCAAAAGGTCTACAAAATGCAAGTCCCTTGGTGACTTGTAGCTGCAATTAATAGCTGTATTTTTTTTTAAATATTCGAAAAAGAGGTCTTAAGCTGAAAAAGAGTCAAGGCACGAAACAGGCGATCTTTCTCTTTCCTCTTCTAATATACTTAAATGCTGAATTTCCAATCACACTCGTACCTTAAGAGCAAATGGGCGTTTATGTTTTAGTAAATCCAAAAAAAACAGGTACATTAACCGGGCACATAATTTTCGCTAGTCATTGGATGCCTTGGAAAATGATTATCATCAACAACAGGAGCAACACCAGCACCATTTCCGCCAACATCGGCAGCGAGGACAGCAATTCCGTCGAGCAGCCCATTATGGTTCTTAGGAGACATTGAACCAGTGACAACAAAAACACACACACAAGAAAATGTCAAGCAAAGTAGAAACATGGAAAATTCCCTTGCCGAGATTAAGGTTTAATGAAATTTTGAATTTTGTCTTGCCACCCCCAACGTTTTAATTAAATTGTATTGATTAGATTTCCTCTGCAGTCTCCAGTGCGACTTAACGGCGTTCATTGACTTCTGCTTATTGGCAAATAATGTTACCTTTCGCCGTAATAGGTAGCAGCTCTTGACAGGGGAGGTTGTGGTCTACGGGATAAAAATGCTTTTCTTTTTCTTGTTGTTTTGGTGCTCAGTCGCCGTCATTGTAATTTTAGATTTAACAGATTTCATAAAGTTTTGCGGGAGGGTATCAAATTCATCTTGTTGGCTAAGCCAAAAATAATTAATTTATACTCAGCTGCAGCGTTTATGAAATCGCTCGCAGTTGTTGGTTCTTCTAGAGTTTCGTTGGCTTTTTTTCTCGGTTTCAAATTTTCATTATAATTGATTGCATAATTTGATTGTGCGTGCACATAATACGTTTCACAATTACCTGAAGGTATCTAAATTCGTACATTGTACAATGCGTGTAATTGCCTTGGGGTATTTTGCTTAAATATTTGTGAATACAATCGAAGTTTGTGGTTTGCATTTGCTTTAAACGAATTGCTGGGATTTGGACTTAAACGAAGACTTTAAGTAAAGATATCTGAAGGTATTTAAATATTTGCATATTTCGGTATTTCGATATGCAGAAAGTGGTGAAACTTAGTAAGTACAAGAAATTTGAACTCATTCTAATGCCGAATTGTTTGAATGGGTGGAGATTGGCGACCGCCGACAATCACACCACAGTTTGCCTTTGTGCGGCTATCACAAAGGGAAAGCGGCTTGTAACGCGTAATCCATTTCGAGGTTCCCTACTTTTTTAAAGAAAAAAACACAGAAAATTCAAATTGAATGGTGAATGTTTATTATCATTTTAAAGAACATTATTTGGCATTTATTTTTTTGAAGATTATGTCTACCAAATGTTGGCCGCGGCTACATCTCAGATGGTCCATCCGTTTTGGAAGACTCTTTCGAGCATTTCGACCGGTAACTCGCTAATGACAAGCGAGTTGCGTCCTGAGCCCTTCACCAAACATAAGTTCTAAGTACATATAGTGTAACTATAATTTAATTGCTATATATGTGGCGAAATACAAAAGTATGAAATGCTATTTGACACTTTTGTTTTCATTCCCACATTCCAGTCGAGGATTCAATGCAGCGTAAGCATAAACGTCTCGCAACATTGAATGCCTCACTGGCACAATATATTTTTTGAATTCAGTCTTAAGACCACAGCAAACAAATAAAGTACAACAAAGCTAAAGTTTTGTATTGTGTTTTTTATTTTCCAAGTTCATTTCTCTGAAGAGAAATACAACTTCGTTACTCGCGTGATGTTTTGCTCCAAGGCCAGAATCCAAGCGGGTTTGTCCGCATAAACTTAAGACTTTACATAACCCCACAGGAAAAAGTCTAACGTGTGATATCATCTTTGTGGCCAATCGACCGGCCCAAAACGTGAAATTATCTGCTCACCGAAGTGTTCTCTCAACAAATCCATTGATTAATGCGATGTGTGTGAAGTGGCGCCATCTTGTTGAATCCAAATGTCGCCGAGATTACGGGCTTCAATTTCAGGCATCAAATAGTCGGTTATCATGCCACGGTAACGGTCGCCAGTGACGGTTACGTTCTCGCCGGCATCAATTTTGAAGAAATATGGACCGATGATTCCATCGGCCCACAAACCACACCAAACCGTTGTTTTTTCTGGATGAAGTGGCAGCTCTTCTGGTTGCTCTTCGTCCCACATGCGGCAATTTTGCTTGTTTATATACCCATTGAGCCAGAAATGGCCTCATCGCTGAACAAAATTTAGCTCGAAAACGTCGGATCTTCTTGGAACATTTCAAGAGCCCATAGAGCGAAGCGATATCGCTTAGCTTGGTTAAAGCCATTAAAAAATATGGGCCCTCAAATCACATTACATTTGGTGCACTCTATTGGTCAGCATAATCGACCCAATATGTCCAAAGTGGATTCGTTGACAAGCATTGGAACAAATGAAAAATAAAAATTATGGGCTGGCGGCATTATCGGGCCGTACTTCTCTGCAATTATGGTCGGCCTAGCAGTAACCGCGAATGGTGTTTGCTATCGCGAGCTGATAACGGACGTCTTATGGGCAGAACTTGAGGATATGGACCTGAACGATATGTGGTTCCAACAGGATGGTGCTACAACATAGCCAACAAAACTCGCTTGGCTATTTTGCGGGAGAAATTTAATGACCTTGTTATCTCACGTCGTGGTGATGTTAATTAGAAGCCACGATCACTTGTCTTGACACAGTTGGACTACTTTCTTTAAGTATATTTTAAAGAAATAGTGAATGCCAATAATCCAAGTCATTAATTTCAGAGCTAAAGGATGAGGATAATTCGACATTGAACATTCTTTGTATCTCAGAGTCATTGAAAATATGGAGCATCGCATAAAGGTATGCCACCGAAGCGAGCATTTGGCAACATTTCTTTCTCACATAATTGTCATGGATCCTTCTATCAGAATAAAAAATATAAGGTTAATTATCTGAAATTTTTGTTTTATTTACAATAAACCTCATGGGTTTTAGTTGGAACACCCTTTAGTAGCCAAATCCCGTTCATTGGTTATCCCAACATCGGACAAAAATGTGTGTCCCTATAATACTTTCTGGCTTCAGGCAGCTACAAAATCTTTCTTGAAAACGAAATAACATTTAGAAATACCAAAAAAAAACGTTTATAAACCAAAAAAAAGCGTACTTATTTTTTTTTCAAGCCTTACTGGCCAGACATTTAATGATTCCAAAGGTTGCAGCCATAAAACTATAAATAATTATTTTCCATTTCTCAGAGTAGATCAACATTTTCACCCTAGACCTTCTTTTTATTGACAAACTAAAATTTGTTTTTGGCGGCGACCCATATTCCTTGAGTTATGGTCCCCTAAAGCTTGACAATAAATATTGTTAAACTTTGTTTTAAATTCTATAAGATTAGGCGAATAAAAGTATAATCGGAAAGCCTTTCAGAACAACTATCCAAATAAGTATTTATTTGACTGATCCATTAATTGACTAAGAGACGGTAAAAAAAATACCAAAATTTTTTCATCACACCTATTTTGAAAATAAATAGAAAATAGCAAATTATGACCGGTAAGGAGTGATATAGTTCATACCACACATCGTTAGTGAACCCCTTCAGCCATCATTTGAGGTCTTTTGTGTCACACTAGTCCTTTTTTGACCGTTAATATTGAGGCTCAAAAATCTAACTATCCTAGGAAATGCAATACCATATCAGCAATAGTTTCCCTTTAAATGGATTCTGATACTTTTAAACAAAAATTTAATTTTATCACTCACTATACCAATTTGATGAACCGAATCCTTCCACTTGTGCATACTAACTTAGTTAGATTCGAATGTGGAAACCAAGGTTTTAAAATAACTGTTCATAATTCCAATTACAGAATCAATATTTTCAAATCTTTATTTGAAAAAATTAAATAAAACAACGTTTTTCAATTCGATCAAATAATCGAATACATAAACGTAACCATTAGTTTATCAAGTTAACAAATGTACTTGGTAATGACAAACGAATTATCAGAGTACTTGCAACTAACAATCTGTTACAACAATAGATACATGAAATCATTCAGTTCCAATAGTCATACAAAATAGTTAGGGTTACCGATACTTTGTCTCTTCAACCGATGGTGTCAGTTCCGTCTTCTGCAAATTTCCGTATAACCAATAAACATTTGGTTGTAGCGATAGAAAACATATAGTACGTACAGCCAAAAACATTTGGTTGGCTTAATATTCGGCTACATCGTTCTACTAAAAATTGCCGCATACCCAATAAACATTTGGTAGTAGCGATAGAATACATAGATAATACGTACAAACACCAACATTCGGTTGGCAATAAATTCGGTTGTGACCAAAAAATCTGTACTCTTTGTATATATTTTGTCCAATAGTTTTCGCTTTATGTCCGTGCTAATGGTATATACAAACGCACCCAGTAGGACGAGGGTATAATTAGACAGCTATGTTGTCTGGTTTCCCTGAGCATTAAATCTGATGATTTAAATGTTCTTCACACAGAGAGAGAAAAATTAGTTAGAAATCGGTTGGAACTACTATAATTCCGTTGCAAGAATATAATTTTGATTGCAATTCCCAAATGTCTATAATCGTAATAAATATTCGGTTCGACATACTACAAGATAATAAATTTGATTATTGTATTGTAGAAGCAGCTACTTGATCGACCATACCAATGAAAAACATCAAATGTATTTAGTTGCCATAACTAGTATTTGCCTCCACTGAAAATTTAAATTTTTTTTTAATTTAAAAAAAAATGCGGCATGTGGACTTTTATTTCCAAAATTCATTTCTGGAGGTTTGGATACTTTGAATTTGTTACCGAAACTTTAGTTACAATGACTGAACGTTACAAAGCGCCAACTAATATTCGGTTGTACTGATAGAATACGAGGGCTGTTCGCAAAGTTCTTAGCCTATCAATGAAAGAGAATAGTTAGTTTTTCAAAAATATTTTTATTTTTCAATATAAACTCCTGAAACTTCAATACACTCAGTCCAACGCTTATCTAGCAATTCTATCCCTTGATTAAAATAGTTTTCCTCAAGGTCTTCAAAATAGTGGTTAACAACTGTAATTGCATCTTCTTCTTTTTTACTAAAGAATTACGAGTTACTTGTTCCATCCGCAATATCGTCACTAGTCGCGCGCTGCGACTCAACAACATTACGATGGAGATGGACATGACTTCAGAAAAAAATTCGTTGAAAAATTTATTTAAATTTACAAACAGCCAAAAACACATTTGTTTGTTTTTAAATGAAACCATTGCCTGAATTAAAGTTTCCCATTGTTGCCAAACTTATCACAGTGTTAGCACCTACCTACTGGTTTCATACCGATGTTCTTCGCCACTACATTCCGTGACAAAGTTGGCCAAAACGCCAAATGTAAAAGTTTTTTTATGGAAATAATAAACGTCGACAGTGGGGAGTACACAAGTAATTCGTTTTGGCACAATAATTCAAGAAACTCTGTAGGGATTTACACACCAAATGCTTTTGGTGTTGTGTTCAAAACTTTCTAATGCGATGGCATCATCCTAATAATTCGCTACGCTTTTCCGCAGCAACATTCGACATTTAAGAATGAATTGGAGATTTAGTGTCGTAGCGCAATGTTAAGGTGGACAACAATAAATTCGTTGAAACTTGCGCAGAAAGAGCGAGAGACGATGAACAATAAAGATTCCACACTTGTTTTGAATTTTTGTACTTTTTTTTATTTTGAAAAAACTACCTCTATATGGATCACCTTACAGTTAACGGCAGGATTTTTAAAACTTGGTTTTTACTTTCGAAAATAGTACGCACAAATGAATTTTAAAATAAAGCTGATTACGATGTGTTAGTTAAATAAAGTCAAGTGAACTTTAAACCTAAATATTTCCAGCTACTTAAGGGTTTATGTGGCACAACATACCTAAAATGAATGCTTGAAATATTGGCTGCAGATGTGTTTACAATATATTCTTCATATCGGTTTCCATTCTGAACATAACTTATTCATAAAATTTTTAATTAAAAAATATTTGTTTTGAAAATTAGGGTCAAGTGCCCGATTGTCTTGAAAATATTTAAATTTTATTTAAGACGATCTATACTACAATGATAATATGTGACGCGCAAAATAGAAAGGGACCTAAGGGTAAAAACCAGTATTGTTCAGGAGAGCCATTTTAAAGATTTAAATACGCGTATCTTTGGTGTACCATCACTTTCATAAAACGCGCATATCTTTGGGGCATGGAGTCGGTCTCATTCGATGCTCAGATGTTGTCCACATCAAAAAAAAAAGTGAAAATTGATTTTTTTTTACCCTTAGGTCCCTTTCTCTATGCGCTGTCATATATAAGTAATTGCATTATAACCCCAAAACGACCATTTTTAAAAACATTTATACAAGTTCTTTTAAAAAAGGACAAAACCTGACTGAAATTTATTTAAGAACATCTTTGTAGAAAAAAAAAATGCCCAAACTGCCGCCAAAGAATCGTTCTTCATTTTTCTTCAGTTTTTCGAAGGACGAAAATGAAACTTAAGTCTTAGAGATAGGATGTAAATACATTCTACGAAAATAAACTCTATAACATTTCACTTAAGATATTTCATCTAAATAATTCTTTAAAGTGAAAGAACATTTACTACTTTCCGACGTATTGCATACAGCATAGAGTTGCAAATTGTAAATTTTCTCGACTCATAAAATATAACTGGGATATTCCAGGGCGTCCGTTTGGAAATTAACTTTTATCAGTCTTTCTTTTCCAGAAGAAATCATTTCGAAGTTTTCTTACAGAGTGTAATATGCGAACAAAACGGGATTTGGTTACAACAAAGAATTTATCTTTTATCACCACCAATTGCACAGGGCAGCAGTGAAAAAAAAGCAATAACACCACAGTATAGGTTCGATTCTACTACCAAAGTGTAGTATTTCCCTATACTTAGTTTGACTAGATTGGTGGCCAAAACTTTTTTTATGGGCCTCAAAAGTTTTGAAAATCGGTGGGCCCCTCGAAAAAAGGTGTCATCATTTTTTGCCCAATAGCTAACACATACTTCGTGATAGCGCTAAACTATGTTCGGCAATAATGTAGCTGGGTGCTCTGTGCGCGTCAAAAAAGTAATTCATTCCTGACCTATTTTAAAAAAAAAATAAAAAAAAATATTTTTTTTCACTTTTTTCAGTATAACTTTGAAAGTGCCCAATCATTTTACTAACAATGTTCCACAAAATTGTAGCCAAGGTAAAGCTAAACAACTTTTGTGAACATCTCAAAACAATCTGAACATGTCTAGGCACCCTAAATAGCTCATAAATACCAGTATACGAGTAGTGCATATAAATTTGGTACTAATTCGCAAACTGTTCATTATTTCCACTTAATGGTTTATGTTTTTTTGTTGTTTTGTCTACCTTTATCGTAGCTATTGCTGTGTATTGAGTATCTTTTCAGTGACTGTTGTAGATGTATCTGATTTTATTTTGTTTCTATATAATTCATATAACTTACTTAATTTTGTACATTTATTTTATTTATTAATTCTATAAGTATTATGAAACTTCTTATATCAAATCTTAGAGCCTGCGCCACGATTTTTGATACTTTCGCTCGTTTTATATCGAGCTTTCTTAGAGATCGCACTATAAGAGTTGTTGTAGATGGGTTCTCATCCAATAAACATAGGCTTACTGCAGGAGTACCACAGGGCTCTGTCCTTTCTCCCTCTTTATTTTTAATTTTCATTGATGATCTGTTGGGTCAGACCGTGAATCCAATCTACTCCTTTGCGGATGACAGTAACCTATGTCATTCATATTCATTCGACCGTAGGCCGAGTCTTCAAGATATTGAAGACAAAAGGCGAATTATGGATGAGACACTTGGCCGGGATTTACTGGCCATTTCCGAATGGGGTCGAGTGAATAGAGTAGATTTTAATGCGCGTAAGACACAGTGCTGCTTGTTGTCTCACAAGCGATTCGCTGACCCAACAATATCGTCAATTTCTATCGATGGTACGGATATTGAACAATCAGAAGCTCTTGATGTTCTGGGCATGAAAATACAATGTGACGCTCGTTGGGCGAGACATGTATTCGAAGTGTCGAAAGAAGCACTCAAGTGCATAGGCTTCTTAAAGCGGTGCAAGAAATATTTCACTCCTTCTGATCTTTTCAATATCTATACAACTTACATCAGGCCAAAGATGGAATACAACTCCCATATATGGGCAGGTGCTCCAAAATCATCCTTGGAGCTACTTGACCGTGTTCAAAGGAGAGCGATGGTGCTGATAGGTGACAGTAGGGTATCCAACTCTATTGTTTCCCTAGAACATCGTCGGAATGTGGGTTGCGTGACGCTGTTCTATCGTTACTTTCATGGTGTGTGCTCATCAGACATCCGTCGCCTTATTCCTGACGTGAGGATGTTCGGCAGGGATACGCGACTTTCTAGGAATTCACACCCGTTTGTTATCGATTGGCCAGTTGACCGCACTATACACTACAGATCAAATTCGTTTTTCGCTCGTACAGTCCGTATGTGGAATCGACTTCCGGCAAATGTGTTTCCCACTAATTGCGACATCCAGAAGTTCAAGACAAGTGTCAATAAACATTACTCCCTCTTTCCCCCCTCCGATCCTTTACTTTCCACTCGCCAACGCAATGCACCGCATGTATAGGGGGCATCCCCTGAGTGTTGGTTATTTAAAAAAAAAAAAAAAAAAAAAATCTGCTGTTTTTCGACGCATAGGCATGAGAACGTTAATATCGACATCGTGGCCCTGGCTGCTAATATTTCGGGTCACCTTTTTTTTAATTAACCAACACTCAGGGGACGCCCCCTATACATGCGGCGCATTGCGTTGGCGAGTGGAAAGTAAAGGATCGGAGGGGGGTCGACGATGCTCAAGGGAAACAATGGAGTTGGATACCCTACTGTCACCAATCAGCACCATCGCTCTCCTTTGAACACGGTCAAGTAGCTCCAAGGATGATTTTGGAGCACCTGCCCATATATGGGAGTTGTATTCCATCTTCGGCCTAATAAGTGCAAAGGCAATAATTTATGTTACGTTTGGGGTACTTTTACGCCAAAGAGAAAAGGACGTAGTTTTAATAAACAATTTAAGAATGTTTACATCAAATGGACGTACAAAATTTGGCCCCAATTCAGTATGCATATCATGCTACAATGACCTTTTCGACTGGCAAAATAGAAATCGACCATTTCTCCGTTTGGAGGCCCCTATAATTTGGACAAATACAGGTAGAAAACATAATTCTGAGAATTGTTACGCATGTAAAAATATAGTTTAAGGGATGAATTGGAAAACAATAAATACTTTTAAATACCAGTCCGTTTCTAGTTCCCAACTACCAAAAATTCGTTCAACTGACGTTCCAGTACCACAAGAACTTATGGCAAAAAGACCCCTGAAGATAAGTCACGAATCAACGCCGGATTTCAGTTGCGACAGGGAAGAATCGGAAAATGGTTCTGACTACGATCCGGGAGAATCATGCAGCCTAAACTTCACAACAGAGAATTAATAAATAAAATAAATGTACAAAATTAAGTAAGTTATAGGAATTATATAGAAATAAAATAAAATCAGATACATCTCCAACAGTAACTGAAAAGATACTCAATACACAGCAATAGCTACGATAAAGGTAGAAAAAACAGTTTGCGAATGAGTACCAAATTTGTATGTACACGTAAGTAATTGATATGATATTCACTTCAACTTCTTTTACTTGTAAGGGTGACCCGAAATATTAAATGCCAGGGCCACGATGGCGAATGGTAACGTTCTCATGCCTATGCGTCGAAAAACAGCTGATTTTGCACCCACATATCAGCAGTTTTTCGTCACATAGGCATACGAACGTTACATTCAAAATCGTGGCGCAGGCTCTAAGATTTGATATAAGAAGTTTCATAATACTTATAGAATTAATAAATAAAATAAATGTACAAAATTAAGTAAGTTATAGGAATTATATAGAAACAAAATAAATTCAGATACATCTACAACAGTCACTGAAAAGATACTCAATACACAGCAATAGCTACGATAAAGGTAGACAAAACAACAAAAAACATAAACCATTGAGTGGAAATAATGTACAGTTTGCGAATGAGTACCAAATTTGTATGTACCATACTGGTATTAATGAGCTATTTAGGGTGCCTTAACACGTTCAGAATGTTTTGAGATGTTCACAAAAGTTGTTTAGATTTACCTTGGCTACAGTTTTGTGGAACATTGTTAGTATAACGTTTGGGTACTTTCAAAGTTATACAAAAAAAAGTGAAAAAAAAATATTTTTTTTAAAATAGTTCAGGAATGAATTACTTTTTTGGCATAAAATGTTTACAACATTTGTGCACAGAGTACCCAGCTACATTATTGCCGAACATAGTTTAGCGCTATCACGAAGTATGTGTTAGCTATTGGGCAAAAACTGATGACACCTTTTTTGGTGGGGCCCACTGATTTTCAAAACTTTAGAGGCCCATAAAAGAAAAATGGTCACCAATCTAGCCAAACCAAGTATAGGGAAATAGTCCCTTTGGTAGTAGAAGCGAACCTTCACTGTGGTGTTCATGCATTTTTTTTCACTGCTGCACTGTGTAATTGGTGGTGATAAAAGATAAATTCTTTGTTGTAACCAAATCCCGTTTTGTTCGCATATTACACTCTGTAACAAAACTTCGAAATTTTTTCTTCTGGAAAAGAAAGACTAATAAAAGTTAATTTCCAATAGGACGGCCTTGGAGGATCCCAGTTATATTGTATGAGTCGAGAAAATTTACATTTTGCAACTCTATGCTGCATGAAATAAGTCAGAAAGTAGTAAATGTTCCTTCATTTTAAAGAATTATTTAGATGAAATATCTTAAGTGAAATGTTATGGAGTTTATTTTCGTAGAATGTATTAACATCCTATCTCTAAGATTTAAGTTTCATTTTTCTCCTTCGAAAAACTGAAGACACCTTTTTTCGAAGGGCCCACTGATTTTCAAAACTTTTGAGGCCCATAAAAAAAAAGTGGTCACCAATCTAGCCAAACCTAGTATAGAGAAATAGTACCCTTTGGTAGTAGAATCGAACCTATACTGTGGTGTTCTTGCATTTTTCAAAAAGTCATCATTTGTCTCACTTTTTCACTGCCACCCAAATCCGGTGCAGTGAAGGAACTTAGAAAAAATGTAATGACTTTTGATCTGAACATCGGTTATCAATTTAATTTAATAATTATGCATATTTGAATTTAATTATACTATAATTTAACTCGCTTAGGATTCAACTAAACAAAGTGAGATTACAAAAAAACAGTCAACTCAAGATAGACATAAAGTTGTACAAATTTAGGACACATTGGTTTTCTTTTTCTGCTCCGTGTAACTTTCGAAGAAAGTTATTTTCATTTCGCGGCGCCGGTATGATTTTTAATCCGCTTGAAAAAACTTTTAATTTTTTTTAAATTAAATAAAGTCAAATCAAATAAAAATATTTAATTTTTTTTAACTATGTACCATTTACCAAGGATGGAAACACGTGATATATTGGTCGAAGACCCTCTACAGTGTATGTATAGGGTGATCAAACTAGAGGTATTTTTTTTAAAAGGATTTTTTTCACAGATTACTCGTGAGTTGTGTTTTTACAGTATTAATTACCATTTCATCATAGCAATAATTACACCGCCAAGTCCACGGTCTGGTGCGGTTTATAGGCTGGCTGGTGGAATCATCGGTACATATTTTTATAAAAATCATGATGGTCAGAACGTAATCGTAAATAGTGCTCGTTATGCGCGTCATGATGTCGGACTTTTTGCTACCGTAATCGTGACGACATTTGGTTTCAACAGGACGCTGCCACTTGCCATACTGCTGCTCAAACAATGAATCTATGGAGAGGTTATTGAGATTGTGTGATATTACAGCTTTAGACTTTTGTCGTTGGGGCAACGAAAAGCTCAAAGTCTATGCTGAGAAACTATCCAACAGTGCCGAAATGGACACCCTGAGGCGTAGTTGCGGCCAACATAAAAAATGTATTTTTGAATAAACAATAAAGATTTCACACTTGATTTGAATTTTTGTTTGAAAAAACATTTCCAGATAAATCAACTGATGTAAAAAAACCGTAAATTCCTACAATAGAAAGAAAACCTCCAACTAAGCTTTCTTTCCAAACAATTTTGCTGTTGTATCCATAAAAATGGTTTTCCGTTTTGTTGACTATTTAATATTGTTAAGATTAACAAATGAAAACTACTTTAAGCTTGGTCAGTCCGAATCTTATAATGCCTCCACCGTATATTTGCTACTCAAATCGGGGAATAAATTATTATCACATTGATGGTCCGTTTTTTGGGCCCAAGGGTACATAAGAACGACTTGAAAGAAAACATATTTGAAGAGAAATTTGCTTAAATGTGTTTACATTTGCGTAAATATATGTGACAGCTCATAGAGAAATGGAACTAAGGGTAAAAAAATCAATTTTCATTTTTTTTTCTTTTTTGACGTGGACAACATCTGAGCATCGAATGAGACCGATGCCATGCCCCAAAAGTGTTTCCTCCTACAGATATGCGCGTTTTATGAAAGTGAAGTAGATGATTCTAAGCGCAAATAGAAAGTGACCTAATCTTTAAAATGGCTCTCTTGAACAAAACTGGTTTTTAACCTTAGGTCCCTTTCTATTTTGCGCGTCACATATATTTAAATTTATAAATGGTATCTCGTTGGGCCCAAGAATTCGAGCGCCAATATCTGTGAGTCCCCGTGCAGTGAGGAATTTTAGAAAAAAATGTGTCATTGAAAGTTAGACCTCGAAAAAGTCTCGCTCCATCCCCTATTTGTGCGGAAGACTAGCAAATACTTTGCCACAATCTTCATTACATTTAAAATTTAATGTCAAATCAAAATAAGTAAAGTTAGTTAAAGTCGGGCACGGCCGACTATGGCATATTCTACACCTCTTTTGGTATTCAGGAGATTACCTAACGCTGTCTGAAGCTTGAGCTAGGTCGCACACAATACGTGAAAGCTAATTATTTGTCACTCATAGTGAACCGTACGAAATTTGAAAATCCACAACCTGAAATCGAGAGAGACCTTTTATTGGAAGCTATTTAAAAACATTAACCGAAATAGTTATAGGACATCAGTGTTGGTCTTTCGTAACGCTCCTTGCGAAATTTGGTAGGAATAGGATGTAAAATATGGATTGTAAAGCTGCAGATTCTCAGATCGCGAAAAGAAAATTTTTGCTAATTTTATCAAAAACAACTAAGATTTGGACCACTCTTTATACACGCAGAAAAAAAGTATGGTTGGGGAAATAATATTCGAAGAGCACCATACTATTGTTGGTTAGATGGTTGTGGCTCAACAATATTATGATCATCACAACAATAGTATGGTTCACACACAGTCATACTAAGATCCCCATAACAATATTATGGTTCTCACAACAATAGAAATATTCACACACAACCATACTATGATCCCCACAATCATATTATTATTCTCACACAACCATACTATGATCCCCACAACCATATTATGATCCTCATAACCATAATATGTTTAGCGTACGACCATAGTATGATCCTCACAACCATAGTATGACTTACGCACCACCATACTATGATCCCCAAAACTGTTTGTAAAGAATAGAACACGTTGTTATTCAACAATAAAGAGCTGTATTAAGTAAGTTATGTAACAATAGGAGTGATTTAACAGTAAAAAAATTCATATATTAAAACTATTTTATTTATACTAATCCGTAGTTTGTTTGAAAAAATTTAAAGTCTTGCCGGTTTGATAGCCGTAATCTTGTTATTGTTAACATAAAAACCATGAAAACAATACTTTTGTCCCACCAACCATATTTATATTGTTGCTTCAACCATATTTTCATTTTTAAATTTGGCAACAATACTTATGTTACATTTCCACAATATTAATGTTGTCGCAATCATACTATTGTCAAAATGAAATTCAAAAAACAATACTATGGTTGCGACGACCATACTTTTACTGCAGAGAACGTACTATTGTTGCCGTGACCATATAGTAACCATATCTTTTCTCTGCGTGTAGTCAATTATCCAAAATTTTCTACTTGAAGTGATCACAACAAGTCCGTATCGAATTTGTCTGCCTAAGTTGACAATTGACGATACTTCAGTAATATCTTTACGAAAGCGGACAAAACGACAGCCAGAAAGACTTGATATCATCGTCTGGGAATTTTGAGTCAGTAGCGTTTAAATTAAATTCTTTTAACTCCAACCATTGGACGATATAGTTAAGAGGAATAGTTTTTTTTGGTTTATATGTAAAAATTCGATTGCCGAAAAAGTCATTCAAAGAGGGACGAAATATTGAATAAAATAAAGATGTGATATAAATACAAAAACTCGACCTCGAGCTGGAGCTGGAGTATTCAATTATTTCATCGCATAAAGGGTGCTTAAACTTTAAAGGCCGATGTTGATTTTGAATAAAACACAAATTATTTAGAAAATTATTGTTATTTCTTTTTTTATAATAATTTTTGTGTTATTCAATTATGTATGTATGGAACAAAATATCGGCCAAATGGCACAAACCTCCATCCGATGGTCCAAATTTTCGATGACGCTGAGGCAAAATTGAGGTTCTATGCCGTTAATTTGCCGAATTTTCTCATCCTTTAGCTCTTGAATTGTTGCTGGCTTATCGACGTATACCTTTTCTTTCAAATCACCCCAAAGAAAGAAGTCTAACGGTCGCCACATCGCCACGACGTGAGATAACACGGCCATTGAATTTGTCGCGCAAAAGAGCAATTGTTTCGTTAGCTGTGTGGCAAGTGGCACCGTCCGGATAAAACCACATACGGGCGGTTCGGAAAGTTCTTAGCCTATCAATGAAAGAGAATAGTTATTTTTTCAAAAATATTTTTATTTTTCAATATAATCTCCTGAAACTTCAATACACTGAGTCCATCGCTTATCTAGCAATTCTCTCCCTTGATTAAAATAGTTTTCCTCATGGTCTTCAAAATAGTGGTTTACAACTGTAATTGCATCTTCATTTGAGGTAAAACGCTTGCCAGCAAGGAATTTTTTTAGATTTGGAAACAGGTAAAAGTCACTGGGAGCTAAATCAGGAGAATAAGGTGGGTGGTCAAGCAACTCGTACTTTAATTCGTTGATTTTAGCCATTGTTAAAACACTCTTGTGCGCTGGTGCGTTGTCTTGATGACAAATTATTTTTTTGTGGACGTTTGAGGACGTTTTTCTCGAATTTGTGCATTTAATTGATCTAAAAGGTTGCAATAGTACTCTGAATTTATTGTTTTAACCCTTTTGCAGATAGTCAATCAATAAAATACCTTTGAAGTCCCAAAAAACCGTTGCCATAACCTTACCAACCGATTGAATTGTTTTTGCCTTCTTTGGGGCACTTCCTCCAGCTTCAGTCCATTGTTTGGATTGTTCTTTTGTCTCTGGAGTATAGTGGTGGATCCATGTCTCATCAACAGCTATGAAACGACGCTTAAAATCCATTTTTTTTCGCTGAAAACGATCCAAACAAGCTTGAAAAATGTTCATTCTTATCCGTTTTTGGTCGACTGTTAACAAGTGCGGCACCCATCTTGCAGAAAGCTTTTCTATCTGTAGTTCTTCATGCAAAATTAAATGGTGTCGATCATTTAAGATGCCCATGATATTAGCTATTTCACGCACTTTTATTCGTCGATCATTTAATACCATATCATGCACTTTGGCTACAATTTTTGTTGTTGTTGCTGTTTTTGGACGTCCACTACGTGGTTCAAATTCAGCAACCCAATTTTTTACTGTTGCATATGAAGGAGCACCTTTACCTAACACATTCACCATATCATTATGAGTTTCTTGTCCCGATAAACCTTTTTTATGTAAATATTTAATGACATCACGCATTTCTAATTTTTCCATTGTAAAAAAATCGCGGATGCGTCTTTTGTGAACACCAGTTTCTATATGAAGGAGTTGCCAGATCGAAACAAAATTTAACATGTGTTCATATCAGAGATGGAAGTTTACAAAACACTTAACTTTTTTCTGTTTATACCGCGTTTTTTCCGAACCGCCCTCGTATATCGCTCACATCCATATCTTCCAATTCGGGCCATAAAAAGTTTGTTATCATCTCACGATAGCGAACACCATTCACAGGAACTGCCTAACCACAATACTTTTGTCGCATCAACAATATTTATATTGTAGCTATAAACAAATTTTCATTTTTAAATTTGGCAATAATACTATTGTTACTTTTCAAAAATATTAATATTGCAGCAATTATACTATTGTCAAAACTAAATATAGTTAACAATGCTATGGTTGCGACGAACATACTTTTATTGCGAAAAACATATTAGTATTGCCGTGACCATGTAGTAACCATGTTTTTTCTTTGCGTGTAGATATAAAAGGTCGAATATTAATTATTTATCTACAATTGTGTCCCTTGTTTTGTAAAGATCTAGAGGACCTCCTTTTCAAGGCTCTGCTAGTCCCACCATTGTAACCATTTAAGCAAATGAACATATAACTAACATCAACACTAAAGTTTAATCTTTGTACGAGTACCACAACATCCAAAACCACTTCGACAACATGTCCAAATACAATTTATAACTTCCTTTGAAGAATTTAATAACTTCGCCCAAGTAATGCAGTAGCTGACTTTCGGAATGTTACACGCGAAACTGTAGACGACAAGTTTACTTTGTTGTCCATGGCTGCCATCACTTTGCTCATATGAGCTAAGATATGGCACAGTGTTTGCAACTATCACAAATTATGAGGTTCTTTCTTTTTGGCAAATAAAAACTTACAAAATAAGGGGAATAGGAACGGGCATGATTTTGCCTTCAAACAAAACACCTTTCAAAAAATAAATGTATTCATAGCAATACATATCTTCAAAGGTTCTAATAAGTACCACCTCTTAGATTTCTTCTACTTTTCTTCCCCAACACGTTGGTCGCGAAACACTGTGCTCTAAGGAATCGACCAAAAAAAATCACACCAACAAATCGCACTTGTAGCATGTTGCATTGCCAACAAAAACAGATTCCAAATTTAGTTCAACATTTATTTGAACATTTGTGCTGAATGCCAAAATGGAAACCCTCAACTTGCTCTGGCTGGTTGGTGGTGTTCGTGTTATATTTGCTCTGAGATTTCTAAACATTGGGTCTTTAGCCACCAACAACAAAAAAAAAAAACGAAAATGCAAAAGAAAAAAATTACAGCATAGCTTTTCCTCCCCCAGTATGCATGCATGTAGTCGGTTTCCCTTGCTGTCGGTATGCAGGAGGTTTGCAGAGGGCAGGGACAAACTGCCAGAGTTGGAATTCGTAATGAATACGACGTGATGTGTAACATGTGGCATGTTGCCGTCTTCATTCCGACTCTTTTCATCTTCATTCTGGTGTGGTTTATAATCGCAATTGAAATTCTATACGGTTTTTTATTTCTCATCCTCTTCTTATTCTTAGCTACTAAATTTGGCTGATAAGTTGAATACAAAGCGCTTTCTTCTAGGTGTTTAGCATTTGAGGTCTTTACATGATTTAGAAGTCTTTGAGAAGATGGTTTCAAATGATCGGAAGAATATACAGCGCATAGATAAAGGGACCTCAGGGTAAAAAAATCGATTTTCATTTTCTTTCTTTCTTTGATGTGGAAAACATCTGAGCATCGAATGAGACCGATGCCATGCCCCAAAAGTGTTCCCTCCCAGAGATATGCGCGTTTTATGAAGGTGAAGTCGACGAATCTAAGCGCAAATAGAAAGGGACCTAATCTTTAAAATCGCTCTCCTGAACAAAACTGGTTTTTAACCTTAGGTCCCTTTCTATTTTGCGCGTAACATATACTCGTTTATATCAGTTGCTGCTTCTCCTTTAAGGGATACAGGGATTTAAAACATTCGTTCTATTCTCGCTTATTTGCGTTCTCAAAGTCGTTCCCCGTTTTGTTGGCAATTTCTGCTCCAGTATCGTGCGGCTATCTTGGGGGCTACCAGTCTATGGCATTTTGCAGTCTTCGTAGGGCATGTCCAAATCACCGCCATTTCCGTTTTCTGATTTCAGGATCATTTGATATCTGCGCAGTTTCGACTTATAAGCTTTCGTTGTCATTGGTATTTCAACAGAAAACTTTCAGTTTTTGGCCTTGGCGACGGTTAACAAATACGTGTTTGATATTTAGATCAAAACGAGCTGCATTACATGATTCGCAGCCTTCCAACACTGCGTTTTTCCGATTTTGGAACCTACAGCTCTAATAGCCACATATTAAACACAATTTCGATCAAAGCTCGAGTGACCATTACGAGGGTTGATATTTATATTTCGGGTCCAGCAATAAAAAAAAAACACAATAACTAATCATTGGAAACGGTTTTATTGTTTTGCAAAATATTCTCCTTTAAGATCAATACACTTTTACATGCGCACAAACCAATTTTCGAAGCACTTTTTCCACTCCGATTAAAACACCTCCTAAAAACGATTTTTGAACGCTTCAACAGCATCTTTTGGCGATTGGGAGAACTCCAAAACATGATTTTTGAACACTTCAACAGCTGCTTCGGGCGACGAAAAATGTTGACCACGCATTTTTTTTGATGCTAGGGAATAAGCAGAAGTCATTGGGTACCCAATCAGGGCTGTATGGCCCATCAATTCTACATCTAAAGTGGTCAAATAGCTCATCGTTGCAGCTGATGTGTGAGAGCTCGCATTGTGGTGATGCAAATGAACCGTCTTCTCTTATTATCTTTTTTCATTTCTTTAAACACTTCAAACACTGGAAAACGGATGGTTGAATACCACTCAGAATTGACCATCCTACGTTCCACTAAAGGCACTGTGGCAACATGGCCAGTTATACCGAAAAAAAACTTAATCATTTAATTCGATGTACTTCTTCCACGAACAACTTTTGTTGGATTTGGCTCGTCTTGAAAGACCCATGTACTTGATTGCTGTTTTGTTTCGGGTTCATATTCATAGATCCATGATTCGTCACCTATGACAATGTTATACACTGGCTTTGAGCTACCGCAGTTATACTTTTTCAACATCTCTTGGCACCAATCCATACGATCCTTTTTTTGAACATTCGTCAAACTATGTGGGATCCAACGAGAACAATTTTTTTTTCACCGCCAAATGAATATGCAAAGTCTTATTGATGCTTGTCATACTAATGCCCAAGGATTGCTCAATCTCACGGCATGTCACATGTCGGTCTTGCTTAATCAGCTCAGGCACAGCATCGATGGTTTCTGGCAAAGTAACCGAAGTTGGACTTGCTTCACGAAATTGCACGGCGTCCGAGACTGAACTCTTGGTACCAACGATTAACAGTGGTTTTTGGTGGTGCTTCATCGCCAAAAGTCAAAACAAGTTGATTTAAACTCTTTTGTCTCGATAACCCACGCCGAAAATCGTAAAAAATCATCGCACGAAAATGTTCTCGGGAGAGTTCCATTTTTTGAATGAGATGCATTTTTCAACACACTGTAAACAAAACAATTCGCCCTCAAATGATAAAACGTTTTGATTGAAGTTATGCTAAAAAATGTCAAAGTTTCCAATTTGCATCTGGGAACACTAGTATTGTCAGGACCCGAAATGTAAATAGCAACCCTCGTGCATATCTCTGATGAAATTTGTCCGTATCGGTCGAAACTTTCGAATACGTCCCACACGAAGGCCCCTCCCGATTTGAGATGCTGCAGCTCTAAACGCCACAAATAACTGTCGACCACGACTAAATTTTGCAAGATACGAAATGAGCATCCATTAATTAACTGTGGTTTAACTGGACCACATAGGTTTCCTTAGTAGGGACATAAATACTGTTACACACGTTTTATGCTAAATTTTATGTAAAATAAAAAGTACTGACTGTTTTTGGACCAAATATTTTTTAATATATTTATTGATGTATATTGTATCCAAAAAGAATCTACCTATTCGAAATGTCCGCCGTTTGCCTTTAAACACACCTTAAGTCGCACTGGCCAAACTTCAGCTCGAACCAACGCAGTCTTAAGAGATCCAATGTTGGGGTATCTTTTGTGAAAAGCCTTGTCCTCTAAAACCGTCCACAATTTGTAATCCAATGGGTTAAAATCTAGATTGACTGAGGGCTATTCTTCAGAGGAAATGAACGCTGGCAAATTGTTTCCAAGCCAGGCCTGGGACGTTTTAGCCTTATGGGCCGGCGCCGAATCCTGCTGGAAAGTCCATGGCTGGTTTTCGAACAGGGTATTGTGAAGAGGCTTTAGAACAGCTTCCAAAATGGTTTCTTGCTAAACTTTGGCCGCTTTTTGACTCCTTGTTCGCAGAAATGCAGGTCAGTGACCCCATCGCAAGAGACACCTCACCAAACCATGACTGAAGCTGGGTGATGACCCTTTTCCACCTTTGGGATCAGTTCAGATGCTTCCTTAGATGACCGCGCATACACTCTATCATTTTGCTTGTTAAATTTTTCCTGAATGGTAAAAACTTTGTCATCGGTGAACAAAATTGTTCTGTGCCAGTTATCAGCGTGCTTCACCAAAAGAAGTTTGCATTTTTTAATCCTATTTTTTTTAAAGCTGCATTGGTACGTCGTTTGAAAGTCCCAAGTCCCAAGTCTTTTTTTAATGATTCGGGGTATGTTCAGTTCTACTATTGAAATTGGCGTGTTCAATGTTTTAACAGTATTTATGTCCCTACTAAGTATATATGGTACCAGCCTTGTTCCCATATGTATAGGGTGATCCATGTAGAGGTATTTTTTCAAAACAAAACCAAATATAAAAAAATTAAATCAAGTGTGGAATCTTTATTGGTAATTTAAAAGGACATTTTATTGCATATATTTTTTGAATATAATTTCCTTCAAATGTTTGCCGCAACTACGCCTCAGGGTTGCTATTCTGAGGGTCCAATTTCGGATGACTCGTTCGAGCATTTCGACCGGTTTGGCTTTAATGACTCGCGTAATGTTGGCTTCCAAAACCTGAATCGTAGCTGGTTTGTCATTAAAGACTTTAGACTTTACGTAACCCCAAAGAAAAATGTCTAAAGGTGTGATATCAATCCATCTAGGCGGCCAACTCACCTGTACAAAACGTGAAATTAGCTGTTTTTCGAAATTACCTCTCAATAGATCCATTGGTAGAGCAGCTGTATGACAAGTGTTACCGCCCTGTTGAAAAAAAGTGTCATCAAGATTACGGGCTTCAATTTCAGGTAGCATTAAGACCGATATTATGGCGCGATAACGAGCATCATTCATTGAAAAAATATGCAACGAAGATTCCACCAGCTTAAAAACCGCACCAAACCGTGGTTTTCTCTGGGTGTAATGGCACCTCTCGAATTTCTGCTTGTTGCTCTTCAGATTATGTCGAATTTAACGTGGTTATCGCCACTATGGCCTGAACCACGGTGTGCCATCACACTGGGGTCGTTACAATGCCACGGTCAACGCCCCATTGGGTTAATCCCGCCGGTACCAATTTAAAGCATGGCATATATGGGCCATAACTTCAATCTTGGTTAGGGGTCGAGGACTATCTAAACTCTGCTGTTCTATGGGTCACAGCACCGGGTCGCAATGCAACTGCACACCGAGCCGAAGCTCTCTCCGCGATTTGGGTTTAAACCACAGCCACCACGATACTCCCCAAGGGGCCGCAACCTTCAAGTCAGGCCAGAACAACAGTTCTGGGGGCTCCTGACTACCCGTGGTACCAGATTTAAGTCTCCGGTCAGACCTCGTGACCAAAAGGCTACTCCCAGTTTTTGTTCCATACAACATGGGACTGGTCACCCACAGCTTGTTGCTCTTCAGTCCAAATGCGGCAATTTTGTTTATTGACTTTAACGTTAAGCCAGAAATGGGCCTCATCACTGAACAAAATTTTGGTTGAAAACATCGGATCTACACGTTTCTCACCAAACGCTCATTTCCATAATACCGTTGCCAACATTTGAAGGTAATTATTTTCAAAAAATAAGTGCCATAAAATTTCCATTCAAATTACCAATAAAAATTCCCCACTTGATTTGAATTTTTATAATTTTTTTTTTTGAAAAAATACCTCTAGATGGAGCACCCTATATAAGGATCAGCCTAGTTCCCATAAGTGTATGTAACTATATATAAGATAGAGAAAATCTAGATTATTTGTAGTGGTAAATAACATTATGCGATTTTCGAGGAAATTAACATAAGCAGAGAGTGAGAGAGAGAAAGCAGCAAAACTAAAAGGAAATATCAATAATAACAGAGAAATGAATAAATTTAGAAATACCGCAGCAACAGTAACAGCCACATCAACAGAGTCCGTAATAAAACGTTCAAATTCATCCAAAGTTTGCCCCGCCATACGTACGGATACAGGCGGCCAACAACATCTTGGCGTTGTTCTTATCTCGCAAATAATCGAAATGAATTCCATGAATTATTCATGTGGCAAATGAAAACTTGTTCTGCCCCGTGTCGGCGGATACAGGAACGAATAGATGGATGGATGGATGGTCGCCTCATGACGACGACGACGATGATATACCCGAGATAGTTGTACAAAAAGCACTAGAACTACATCTCGATACACAACACAGTCTTTATCAAATTGTCCATTCCAGTCAGTCACGGTGGTTCGATGGTTGGCACACACATCGACCGCCTCCGCCACGTGCCATTTCATGTGTCAGTTTGGAAATATGTTTTGAAATGTGAAAGCTATCGCCAAACGGCTGCCATTTTAATGAAGTAAGCCAAGTGAGACCGGGCGGTGATGCTGCTGTTGATGAACTTCACTATCTAGCCATAAATGGCGCAACACAAACCCCGATGTGGTTTTCTAAAGTTTCCAGGTGAAACATTCATATGTACCACGTACCGCCGCATCATGACATCGTATGCTTTGCGTGGTCTTGCTTTTCGCGTCATCGCACTGGAGCTGCCATACGGCGGCGGGAGGGGGTTTTTTTTATTGATTTTTCGCTACCCACGAGAGTTCAGCGGGGGCATGACAGACTGGCTATACGTTGAGGGCCAATTAAATGCAATGGATTGCTGCTCTACTCCATTACAATTTCAATAGCAACGAAGGTTGTACAAAATGAATTACTAAGCGTTTATTTAATTTCAATCAAATAAACGAAGAGAAGATGGAAAATTTATGGACTTTTTACGCTTTCGCATTCCGCTCACATCGCATTCTCGCACTAGAGCTCGAATACTCGTATCGAAAAGCCAGTAAAAGTTCAAATTCATTGGTGGGAAATTGGCTGTTTCAATATCTCAATATTGTGCCGTTTGTCGGTTTCTGTTCTTTGTACGAGTATCGTACTTACGTAACACTATTGAGTGTGTGCTTGGCATTTTCAGAGATTTCAATTTCAATCAAGGCAATTTCGGGAATGCTATTTAAGTTCATGTGCGAAAAATGCTAAGGATAAACTTCCTCAAGGAAATTTCTTAACAATACTCTGAATAATTAGTTCGGTGGTGAATGAAAGTCGTAGTCGACTTGAAGGAAATGTAACGACCATACTTCAAGGCCACAACAATGGCCTTGAATTTCGGCTAAAAGGAAATTTTCGTTGACTGTGCAGTTGAAATGAATGGTATAATATCCGAAACTTGTATTTGTTTAAGCATAAGTAGGGGTACTGTGAACAGAATATTACATGAACTTGCCTACTTATTTCTGACCTCTTCTACCTTGCAGCGTACACTGAAAAAAATCTTCACAAAAAACAATCTTCTTGCTTTGTCTTTTTCTTAATAAAATATTTTCATAAGAAATGTCCACTACTTCTCATATGGCATGGAATTTTTATAACATGCTTGAAAAGTTTCGGATATAAAAGTATTATGTACGTTTTTACATATTTAATAAAAAAAAATATTTGGGGAAAAAATAATGAGCATTTTTTCTGTCCAGAGGTATTAACAACGACCCTGAGCTGTGGTCTTTCATTATTGGGATCAGGACTACGTTTCGCGTCATCGCAATAGAGCTGCCATACGGCGGCGGGATTTTTAATTTTTCGCTACCCACGAGAGTTCAGCGGGGGCATGACACACAGGTTTTTCATTATTGGGATCAGGACCACGTTTCGAAAGAATTTTCTTCATAGTTTTCCACTTGATAGTAGTTAACGTTCTCTTTGACCTTAATCGGTTGGCATGTATTTTTGGTATAGTTTTGGTAATCGATTCTCCATACATGTCCTCACTATCACATCTTACACTTTTTGTTTACCTCCAAAATTCTGATTTCTGAATCTGAATTCTGAAGGTAGCCTATGAATTCTGAATCAGATTCTGTCCCTTTTGTTTTTTTCTGCAGAGTTTTGCAAATATTTCTTTTCAGTCGCCAAAACAGAACTCTTACTGCACGAATAAAACAAAAATGGTTGGGGTGACAATAATCCAAGAGCATTACACTATTGTTGGATAGATGGTTGTGGCTCAACAACATTACACTTAGTAGGGACATAAATACTGTTACACACGTTTTATGCTGTAAAATGAAAAGTACTCAATGATTTTGGACCAAATATTTTTTAATATATTTATTGATGTATATTGTATCCACCAAAAGAATCTAATTATTCGAAACAAAAAAAAAACAACAAAACATGTTTGAACAACATTCACGCCGATGATGTCGCAGCAGCAGTATCCAGCTACCGTTTGAATGTAGTGCTAGGGGAACATCCCCGGAGATTTCACATGAGGAGAAGCTACTACCTCGGCAGACGCGCGTGTTTCTGGCGCAGCTGAGATCTGGATGTTGCAGCCGCCTCAATTCTTACTGAGCACGAATTGATGCTAACGTTCCGGACATCTGTCCCGCCTGCCATCAGGGACCACATGATGTACTGCACCTCTTCAATTGTCCGGCCAAGCCCACTCAGCTGACCCCCAGGTCTCTGAGGACTCATCCAGTTCAAATGGCGCGTTTCCTTCACCTGGCTATCGAAGCAGATCCCCCATAGACGAACAAGACTTCAAAATAAATATATTGTTGTTACAACAACAACAACTTATTCGAAATGTAAGCCTTTTGCCTTTACACATGCCTTAAGTCGTCAATTGCTGCACGAACCTCGTCAATTAGAAAATTGGCCACAGCTCGACCAAAGCAGTCTTAAGAGATCCAATGTTGGGGCATCTTTTGTGACAAACCTTGTCCTCTAAGACCGTCTACAATTTGTAATGCAATGGGTTCAAATCTGGACTGCCTGAGGACCATTCTTCAGAGAAAATGAACGCTGGCAAATTGTTTCTAAACCAGGCCTGGGACGTTTTATGCTAATGGCTCAACGCAGAATCCTGCTGGAAAGTCCATGGCTGGTTTTGGAACAGGGAATTGTTAAGAGGCTTCACAACAGCTTCCAAAACGGTTTCTTGGTAAACTTTGGCCGATGTTTTGTCTCCTTGTTCGCAGAAATGCAGGTCAGTAACCCCATCGTAAGAGACACCCCACCAAACCATGACTGAAGGTGGGTCATGACCCTTTTCCACCTTTGGGATCAGTTCAGATGCTTTCTTAGATGACCGCGCATACACTCTATCATTTTGCTTGTTAAATTTTTCCTGAACGGTTAAACTTTTTTTATCGGTGAACAAAATTTTTCTGTGCAACAAAATTTTTCGTCCACAAAATTTTTCTGTGCAACAAAATTTTTCGTCCACAAAATTTTTTTGTGCAAGTTATCAGCGTACCTGATCAAAAGACGTTTGCATTTTTCAATCCTATTTTTAATTGAAGCTGCAGTCAATAAATTTCCGGTACGTCGTTTGAAAGCCCCAAGTCCCAAGTCTTTTTTAATGATTCGACTCATGGACTTTTACGTGATATTCATCTCACGGGCCATGATTTTCTGTTTCGGAGCGGATTTCTGTGAATTCTTGATTTAACGGCGTGGATGACATGCGGTGTTCGAACAGAGCGTGGGCTGCCCGACCGGTGTCTTTTACATCTCCAGTCTCCTCAAACAGTTTTATGCATCGGTAGACGAACATGCGGCTAATCCTTAGTGGCCGGGGGGTTTTAAAAATGTCGCTTTTTTTAATACAGACTTGAAAAGCGCTATTACAGCGATACGGTTCTCATTATCTGAAAAATCCATGATGAAAGTTGAAACAATTTTTAAATTCCGTTACAGACCAACGCTATTGAGGTTAGCTTTCAAAACCCATATGACATTAACGGGGTATGTTCAGTTCTTCTGTTGGAATGGGTGTGTTCAATGTTGTAACAGTATTTATGTCCCTACTAAGTAATGACTATGATTACACTATGATTTTTGGAATTTTTTGAAAAGAAATTTAGTTAAGAATAACCATTAGGGAGTTTAAGTACTCGGTTATTACTCGTTTATAGAATTCCATTAATAACTTTTTTTCTACAAATTACATATTTTCAAATCAACCGGTTAATGATGCGTTTAGCCAATCTGTTCTTAAAAATATATAAATTAAAAAATGTCTCCTAAAGTTTTGAAGTTATCGCCTTAGCTCCTTCAATAAGCAAGCACCAATAGAACACGCCTATTGAATACCATGTACATTCCTGCTTGAATTGCCTATTCCATAACAATACAATAGTGACTTAACTTCTGCGTATACGTTATTTTAAATATTTTTAAAAATTACTCATACGCCACGAACGTTTTACAATTGAACTAAAAACGACCAAGCACAAAATTGAGTTGCCTAATAAAGAGTGGTCCAGCCATTATGAACGATGTTAATTGCGAGTCACACCTTAACGTCAAGCTTTTGCCCAAATTAATTTGACATGTCTATGTCTTGCTGTTTGACAAACTCGTACTTGGAGAAGTTCGCAATTGAGCAAAGCGTTAAGATTGTGAAGGCTTTTACGAAAATGGGCTTTTAAAACAAAATGCAATTCGTGCTCTTCGTGATTTGTTGGTCAGCATAATCGACCAAATGTTTGCACATTGGTTTCGCTGCATTTTGGCAAATGAGTAGATTACGAGTGAATGTCGATGCATTCACGAACAGTGACTGGTTGGTGCGGTTTAAAGGCTGTCGGAGGCATCGTGCTGCACTTTTTTCGCAAATGAGGTCGGCCAAGCAGTTACCGTGGTGTTTGGTATCGCGAGATGTTAAGAGAATTCTTAAGTGCGGGAAATTAGGACATGGACCTGGACGAGAGTAGAGACAGAATGGAGTTACTTGCCACACAGTCAACGAAATATTAGCGCTTTCGCACGAGAAATTCAATAGCCGTGTTATCTCAAGTCGTAGTGCTATTCACTGGCCGCTATGATTATGTGATTTGACACAGTTTGAATTCTTTCTTTGGGGATATTCAAAAAAAGTGCATTTCTATGAGCCAAGAACAATTCAAGAGCTTAGGGATGAGATAAATCGGCATTATGTTTTAAAATCATTAAAAATATGACCTATCGGATAGAGGTATGCAAGTATTTGGCTTTAATTTTATTTCACCAATAATTATCATAGATCATGGAAATAATGGAAGCCGGTTTAATCTCTGTCCAATGTGTAAAAGCAACAGACCGAAATAAAACAAACGAGCTACACATACATACATGCACGGCACGGCACACATGTTGACATAGTCAACTAAACTCTTTTTACAACACACACACACGTTGTAAAAGAAATCTATTGATGGCTCTCGATGTGGAGTCTCTTTAGAGTTGGCAAGAGTGAGTTGTATTTTCGTGGGCAATTGTGTGAAGAAAACTTGAAAAGTTAGGTTTACACAGTAGTTCTCATTCGTTTGGGGAGAGCCTGGCCTTATAGAGTTAGGTTTTACTTTCAACAATTGCAGCAAGGCTTTCTGCAGAGGGTTGTCACGGACCCGAAATCATGATAAAAGTAGTGTGCAGCCACGAAAATCAATGTCACTTTGCCATTTTTGTTAAAAACTTGTCTTCTATTTAAATATTGAAGCAAGAGGTCTTGAGCCTGTTTAATCCCTGTTCAATGAATAATGGAAAATATTAAAAAACTTTTTGGAAAACCTTTTAAAATTTTAAAATATTTTTTAATCCCATAAACAAAAATAAAATGGGTTTCAGTTACCCGAATGGCAAAAGCTATAATTTGCAGATTATCAACTTAAGATGTTTTACTTACATAAAAAACATTTTTAAACTAATTTTAAATACTCAAAGTAGTCCCAACTCTATTTAATCTCTAAAAGTTGATATCTTTTAAGAAAGAAAGTTTAGCATTAAAGGCAGTAATTGACGCAAAGTTAAAGGAGTCCTAGATTGCTTTTTAAAACTCAATTCTCTAATTGAAAGATCAATTTTGTTTGTAGGTGCAACACACCATTAACTCCTGGCTTCATTTGTACATGCGTGGAAAACGTTTCAAGTAAAATATACTAACTATTTTCAACGATACGAGGGTTGCTTTTTATATTTCGGGTCCTAACAACACTAGTGTTCCCGGATGCAAACAGGAACTTCCATTGAAAACATTGACATTTTTTAGCAAAACTTCACTTAGAAAGTTTTGTCATTTGAGGGCGAATTGTTTTGTTTCCAATGTGTTGATAAATTCATCTCAGTCAAAAAATGGAATTATCCCGTGAACATTTTCATGCGATGATTGTTTACGATTTTCTGTGTGGGTTATCGAGACAAAATGTTTAAATCATGTTTTTCGATTTTTGGCGATGAAGCACTATCAAAAACCACTGTTAATCGCTGGTATCAAACGTTCAGTCTCGGACGCCGTTCGCTCCAGAATGAATATCGTGAGGGACGTCCAACTTCGGTCACTTTGCCAGAAACCATCGATGCTGTTCCTGAACTGATTAAGCAAGACCGACATGTGACATGCCGTGAGATTGAGGAATCCTTGGGCATTAGTATGACAAGCATCAATAAGATATTGCATGTTCATTTGGCGGTAAATAAAAAATTGTTCTCGATGGATCCCATATAATTTGACGAATGCTCAAAAAAGGCCCGTATGGATGGGTGCAAACAGATGTTGAAAAAGTATAGCTGCAGTAGCTCAAAGGCAGTGTATTACATTATTACAGGTAACGAATCATGGATCGATGCATATCAATCAACCGTATGTGTCTTTCTAGACGAGCCAAATCCAACAAAAGTTAATCGTGGAAGAAGTACATCGTAGCAAATGAATGCCTTTTTTCCCGATATAACCTGTTACGTTACCACAGTCCTTTAGTGGAACGTAGGACGGTCAATTTTGAGTGGTATACAACCATCTGTTTGACAACAGTGTTCGATGAAATGGGGAAAGATAATAAGAGAAGACGGATCATTTTGCATCACGACAATGCGAGCTCTCACACATCAGCTGAAACGATGAGCAGTTTGACCACTCAAGATGTCGAATTGATGGGCCATCCATCGTACAGCCCTGATTTTTCACCCAAAAACTTCTTCTAAATCCCTAGCACCAAGATAAAAATACGTGGTCAACTTTTTTCATCGCCCAAGGCAGCTGTTGAACATGATATTTAGGTGAAAATACAATTCACCTTTACCAACTTAACAGAGGCTCTACATTCAGAGCCGGCAATTAATGTCTCTTTGCAATTTGGTAAATATAAGTTGTCTTCCTTTTAAACAATAAAGCAGAAGTTTTCATCCTGGCCTTAAGGAGTTCAGTTTTTCTTTCAACAACTGATGCAAAGATTTCGGAAAAAGTCGTCACGGAGCCGATCGCGATAAGAGTAGTTATGAGATGTTTTCTTACTAAAATTTTGAATATATTTATTAGTAGAAAAAATTCGGTATACTTTTAACCGATTTGGTTGATTACTTACTATATTATTAAGGGCATATCAATAATTCCGTGACTTTTCGAACTTTCCTCGTAGGTTTATGAAATGCAAAACTGCTCCCCTTAAGTACCATCTGTAAATAGAATGCTGTCAAATTTTGCGAGAGTTCCGTCATTTAGTTTGTGTTTAACAGCAGTTCAAAACATACAACCTCGGGTGGAGTTTGTTAAAAATGGAAAAAAGTGAATTTCGAGTGCTCATTAAACATTATTTTTTGCGGAAAACCACCAGAGAAACCACGGAAAAGCTTGATAAATGCTAAATGCTGGGACTCTTCACCATCGATTTGAATGGTATAAAAAGTAGTTGTGGTCGCACAAGTACTAATGACGCTGAACTTTCTGGACGGCCAGTTGAGGTCAATACACCCGAAAATGTTGACAAAATCTACGATATGGTGTTGGCCGATCGATAAGTAATAGTTCGTGAGATTGTTACAGTTATACGCATTTCAAATGGCAGTGTGGTTTCGATTTTACATGATAAGTTAGGTTTAAGAAAGCTGTCTGCAAGATGCGTGCCGCATATAGATTAATTGGCCTTAAACGCAATCTTGTGACAACTTCCAAGCATTTTGTGGAGTTGTTTAACCGCAATTCGAATGAGTTTTTGTGGCGTTTTGTAACTGTGGATGAAACATGGATCCATTACAACACTCCAAAGACCAAGCAGCAGTCTAAACAATGGATTTCTCCAGGTGAATCTGCTTTGAAGAAGGCCAAGGTAATAGCAACAGTTGTTAGGGATGCACGCGGTATAATCCTCATCGATTACCTTCAAAAGGAAAAAAACAATAAACGGCGAATATTACGCCAACTTATTGGACCGATTTAACGAGGATTAAAAAAACACCCCATATGCCTTAGAAAAAGTTCTTTTTCACCATGACAATGCACGGGTGCACACATGTGCAGTCTCAATGGCAAACTTGCATGAATTGGGTTACGAATTGGTACCTCATCTGCCATATTCTACGGATTTAGCCCCCAGTGACTATTATTTAAAGAAATGGCTCGGTAAAAAGAGATTCTGCTTCAACGATGAAATTATTGGTAAAACGAATGCCTTTTTATGGACCTCGAAAACCCCTACTTTTGTAACGGATTCAAAAATTGGAGAATCGTTGAAAAGGATTAAAAGGACAGTATGTTGAAAAATAGATTATGTTTTATTTGAAAAGTCGCGGAATAATT
The DNA here is from genome assembly GCA_963513945.1 of Hydrotaea diabolus. NCBI lineage: Eukaryota > Metazoa > Arthropoda > Insecta > Diptera > Muscidae > Hydrotaea > Hydrotaea diabolus. The sequence goes on along the minus strand of OY740716.1, from coordinate 194,306,084 downwards.
GATATGCCCTCGTACATAAGAGTTTGAGCAAGAAATGCATTTAAACGTTGTGGAATCGTCTACGAAACAATGGTTTGCTACAAGATAGTTCATCACCAGAGATGGCCAACGTTGACATCGAGGAACATGTTTTTTATCAGCTGAAAAATTCAACTGGTAGAAGTTTTATTAACCGAATTATTGGGGATTAAGAGTTCTCATTTTTAAACGTCTTCTCTAATAACTTGATGCAAACTTTTGTTTCAGTCAAGTCTAAAGCTGGATGTGAAGAGATATCTCCTAACTAACTTAGAGTTGTATTTGCGTATAAATCAAATCACCTTTTTCATTTCATTATCACTATAATAATGACATCCCGCTATACTGAGTATTGGAGAGTAGCCAAAAAGTCATGCCTTACCATAATGACAAAAGTTGTGGACAATATTCTTATGTGCTAGTTATTGGACCATATTGAAAGTAGATCGCTGCGAATGCCAAGTGGGATTTCGAAGCGACGGAAGTATCTCCGCTCTGTTAATTTTCCTTACTGACTCAAAATGGTTTTGTCTTTTGATTTCAAAAAAACCCCTTCGATAGGGTAGATTACGGAATTCTGATAAATAAATTGCATACTGATTTTGGACTTGGTAAAAGTGCCTGCACGTAGAAAAAAAGTATGGTTGGGGTAACAATATTCGAAGAGCATCATACTATTGTTGGTTATATGGTTGTGGCACAACAATATTATGATCATCACACAACCATACTATGATCTTCATAGCAATATTATGGTCCTCACAACAATAGAATTATTCACACGCAACCATACTATGATCCCTACAACCATATTATTATTCACATTCAACCATAGTATCTTTAACGTACAGCCAAAGTATGATCCTCACCCTCAATCATACTATGGTCCCCAAATTTTTTTTGTAAAGATTGGGTTAAGTTGTTATTTAACAATAGAGAATTTTTATGTAATAATAGGAGTGATTCATAACACATTAAAAAAATTATTTATTTAAAATATTTCAGTTTTACCAATTCGTAGTTTGTTTCGAAAAAATTTAATTATTTTTACTATTATTGCGTAAAAATAACATTGTCAAATTAAAAACAAATACAATTTTGCCGGTATGATTGCCGTAATCATGTTATTGTTAACATAAAACCCATGAAAACAATACTTTTGTTCCCCCAACCATATTTATATTGTTGCTACAACCATATTTTCTTTTTTAAATTTGGCAACAATACTATTGTTGCATTTCAATCATATAAATATTGCCGCATTCATACTGTTGTCAAAATGAAATTAAAAAAACAATACTATGGTTGCACGACCATACTTTTATTGCAGAGAACATACTATTGTTGCCGTGACCATATAGTAACCATATCTTTTCCCTGCGTGTGTAGTTAAATGCTATCTTATTTATGTGGTACGAGTAGAAAGCAGTTTGTTTGTCCCAATGGAGTCGCATCGTCTGTTTTGCCTGTTAGATATGGGATCCCTCAGGGTTCAGTTCTCGGTACAATTTTGTTTGTAATGCATTCTCAAAAGTTTAGGCGATTGGTGTACACCATTCTATTTTGCTGATAATGTTCAGCTATTATTATGCGAAAAAATCCAATATTGGGATGTTTAACAGTCCAAAATTGATTGTTCTTTTAAATTATTTGGCGTATTATTAAGCTAATTATCTTCTATCAACTTTACAATACAATGGTGCGCCAATAGAATTCGTTCAGCGTTTGGGAATAGTGCTTGATAACCAATGTTGCTTTGAGCAGAATATTCGAAGTATTGCTTCACGTATTAAATTCACACTTTGTCAACTATGCAACACAAATTTAGTTTTACCTCGTTAAGTGAAAACAAAACTGGTTCATGGCTTAATTATGCCAAATATTTCGTACTGCCTAGAAGTACAGGGGGGGTCAAAAGTTACCACGGGGTTAAAAACTTTAAAAAAATTTTCGTTCATTTATTTTTTCTCAGATTTTATGGCTTTTTCTGAATTTCTTAGCAAAATATGCACAAACCGATCAAAGCAATGCATTTTTTGCAAAATCGCTCATATGTGTAAATTTTCGGTTGCAGTTACCATTAGACTTAGGACAACAAATATGTAATTGCATAGAATTCCGATCCCTACAAATTACTAATCGGTATTCAGTTGTTATTTCTTAATAGCAATAATTAATATCTAACAGTGTGTAAATTAAATGAAATAAAAAGAAACTCACCGATTGATTGTAGTGCAAATAATCCGAAACAGTAGATGATTATCCAAAATTTAGGCATGATTGATTATTTTTGTTGTTAATGCAAACTTTTTTATTAAATTATTACACTTGCACACAAATATCGCAATATTTATCGGCGATGCACTCAAAACAAATGTGATTTCAAGCAATTGCTTTGAAAAAACTGCTTTATACGAATTTTTTCGCAATACGATTTCGTAATAAATATCAAAAATATTTTTTTTGTAAGAGATTTTACAAAACAATTTCGTTTTTCTTACTTTTTTTAGAATAACACTTTAAAACTTGTGTTCTTCAAGTGCTTTATATTTATGCTTGTGGTTGGCATATAACATTTGTTTGATTTTTTTTTTTAAAAAAAACGAATTGAATATTCAGTTTCACAACGTTTTATGTAAAGATTTGATTAGATTTGAGGTGTTTGAAGAGAGACAAAATCGGTGGATTGCATTGAAACTTGGATTAGGGTTTGATGTTTATTTTTTTCTTTGTAGTTATTTTCACGCTTTCTGTAATAGGTTAATAGTAAGTAGCAACTGAAGATTTTCCAAATGGTAGGCGGGGCGGAGAGTTTAAGGTAGGTTTTCTTCGCGAAAATTTTTCAAAATTATTTTATTTTTCTTGTCGTTTGGTAGTTCAATTTGATCTTTTGGTGGTTTAGATTTCCTTGAATTGATGTTAAGTTAGCTCAAAATATTATTTACTTTTCAACACTTAAGTGCTCTTTACCTTAAATTGTAAACTTGCACTTTATTTGTAACTTTTTTTGCGGTTTCCTGTATTTTTTTTTTTTTTTTGCTTATTAAATTGCAATTTTGTAAAACTTCTTTAATGTCACAACACTTAACACTTCCTTAGTGCTCCATGGTTGGTCATTTACGTTCAATCCTCATAACACTTTAAGCGCCTGAAAATGCCACAAAATTGATATGAATCTCTTGAGAATTTTTCTCATTTATTTTCAGCTTGTAGCTGCTGCTGCTGTCGAGTGCTATGGAGTGAGGTAAAGTGGAGTGCAAACGAAACAATCACCATTTGTGAATATGAGCTTTAGTCGTTAACTGTATCCTCTTCCGTTTCCTGTGTCTGTTGCTTGCTGGTTCTTGCTTTTTTCGAATTTCCGTCAATTGCTGTCAATTTATAACGAAATTTCAAGCACCACTTCGGCTACACTTAAAGCCATTCATTTTCCCCGACACTCACACACACACAGGCATACACACCGCCAGATACTCCAGAGAGGTGAAGAAGGAGTCCTTGCCGTGTGTAGCGAACGGAAGAAGTATGAAATTGTAGCACAGCTCTCAGGGCCCTTGGGCAGTAATTTTACACACTTACAGCAACACCGAAAACAATAGACCCCAAACGAAGTGGACTTAAAGCCTGAAAATACAATTGCTCACACACTCACAGGTAAGGTGCCGAACTGTAGTTTTGTTGTTGGCGTTTTTTTTTTAATTTTTTTTTTGAAAAAAAAGTGCCTTTTTTCCTTTTCCACGATTGTTTCTTAAACGTTGGACGACGTAAGACTTGCTAATGATCTGTGCACTAGGCGACGATATGTGTATGTATGAATATGTATGGAATGTCCGTCCGCCTCCCGACTAGCATACACATACACAGGTATAGGTGTAAGTGTGCCTGTATGTGTAATAGGTGTAGGTAGTGGTGTGGCTGATGATATGTTTTTTGTATGGGTGATATGGGCCGACGCGTTGGATTTGTTCGGGCTTTTGTCGTTATTTACACGCGTGCACTTGTTGTGCCGTCTTAAGCGTTTATCCTAGACTGACGGGCATAAAACCTGTTTTTGGAAAGCTGACACAGGGCAAATATCACTCATTCACTCGCTCGCTCGCTGCCCGCCTGCCTGCCTGCCACGTACGGGAAGCTTAAAAGAGTGTATGGGAATGCGTATGTTTTGAATGTTCCTTCAAAGTACCCACACAAGAAAACCCACCAAAAAACGCACACACGTACACTCTCAGAGAGCCATCCACCCACTTGAGTAGGTGTGTGTTGGAGTGTCGCACAGCAAAACAGATGTTATTCGTGCTTAACTGTAACACTTTCGTTGTTGCGTTCAAAGGACTTTTACTCGCCCAACTCACACAAAAGCAAAATTATGCTCTCTCTCTATGTCTCTCTCTCTATCTCTCTCTCGTTCCATCGCCAAAGAGGCTCCCTGCATACTGGATATTCCAGATTTTGGGACAAAAATCCATGGAAATTATAACAACTCGCTAAAGCTTTTGCTCTCGCTCTCTCGCTCTTTTCCATTTTTTCCTTCCCAAATGTGTGTGTTTTGTTTCTCTCTGCTCTCCCAAGCTTTTCCCACAAAATCCATTTGTTGCTTCAGTTTGTTATTGTAGTAGAGGCCTAACACGCACACAGGCTAACAAACGCACACACACACACACTTACAGACACATACAGTCTTGTACTGACAGTTTCAATGCCACAACACTTATATTCAACACCACTGAGGCAGTCCTCTGCAACTGTTGCCTCTGCCTCCAGTTTGTCCGAATGACACAATTTGTTGTTGACGCTGAAAGCAACAATTTTCCATTCCACTCCATTTTATCCTGTGCTATGTTTGTCGCGCTCTCTTTGTTGTGCTCTCCGTGGCTCGGTGGGTTTGTTTGTTGTGGCTGACTGTCTGTCTGGCTGCCTCGTTGCTAACGAATGTTCGTTTTGTCATGCGTCCTGACCTTCTTCACATGCAACAGGCTGTTCCAGCTGCCGCCGCTGAGTTTTGCTGTTGCCACTCATTATTTTCATTACTTTCGGTTCCATTTTAATAATTCGTTTTCTCGTTTTCAAACTTAAAAGACACTCGTCTAGAGCGACCTGCTGCTAGGACATGGCTTTCGTTGTTGTATGCGTCGTCTGTGTGGGCTTGTTATGTTGGACCTCAGGCGATGCCACTAAACTTGAAATAAATTCTCGTAGTTGCTTGGAGTTTATTAAGATTTTTTAAGTTTACGAGTGTTGTCGCCAAAAATGTATTGTAGGGGTAAAGTATGTGGGTACAGTTTTTTTGGTTTTGGACTTTTTTAACCCTCCGGCGGGCGAGAAGGTCCCTGGGGACCTTTTTCATTTTCAAACTGAAATTACTCCCTGATGGTCCCTGGGAAGTATACGACCCCCACATGTATGCCAAGGAAATTTTATCTAGAATCGTCTTAAAGCTACCGACCTATTAGCCTGTTAAGCAGTCTCAGTAAAATTCTTGAGAGAGTCTTGAAGGTTAAGATTACAAAGATTCTGGAGCAGCGTAGTATAATTCCTCAAACTCAATTTGGATTTCAACCTTTTGATAGTACTGTGCACCAAATTAAACGGATTTATAACCACATTAGGAAGGGTTTTGAGAATGGGCTTTCCACAGTAATGGTCACCTTGGATATTGAAAAGGCGTTTGACTCGGTATGGCACAGTGGTTTAATATATAAAATGATTCAGTTCAATTTTCCCCTTTATCTCATAAAAATTATCGATGCTTTTTTGAGAAGCAGGAATTTTTGTGTTTGTCTCATTGTCAGTTACTCCGACTTGGTCGGAATTCCAGCAGGAGTTCCCCAGGGCTCTGTTTTGGGTCCAACTTTATACATATTGTACTGCTCAGATATGCCTAATTTGTTTGGATGTGAATGTGCAACATATGCGGATGATACCTCATTATTTTTCTCGCATGAATATGGACACAATATAGTGACTAAACTTCAACGCGCTTTAGACTCTATATTAGATTACTTCCATAAATGGAAGATAAAAATAAATGAGCACAAAACACAAGCTGTGTTTTTTAGTCGAAAACGCCATCCTTGTTTTTACCCATCGAATCAGTTGACAATAAATGGGATAGGTATAGAATGGAGCGATAATGTTTAATATCTGGGAGTCTATCTGGATAAAAAAATTACTTTTTGATTTGCATATTGCACGACAAATTCAGAAATTTTGCATTGCAAGAAATATGTTATATCCACTTATAAAACGTGGTTCTCCACTGAGTATTGAAAATAAGTTATTGCTGGCAAAAGTAATTTTCCAGGCCATCTTGTTGTATGCTTGTCCTGTATGGGGAGTATGTGCAAAAACACATATAAAGAAATTGCAAATCTGCCAAAACAAATTATTGAAAATGATGTTAAATTTGCAATGGCACTTCTCCACCTCACATCTACACAAAAATAATAATATACATTTAATCAAAGACAAAATCCGCTCTTTAACAGATAGATTCAAATTACACTGTAGTATTTCATCTAATTCTCTAATCTCAAATCAATACATGTAAATCAAATCAACTGCATTACACTTCTAAAAAAATATATAATTAACTTCTTTTTTTTGTGATAAATCAGAGGTTTTTCAAACAGTTACTTTCCTCTGAAACATTACGAGTATATTTTTGTTACGTTATAACTCAGACAACAATTGAAAGGAAAATGTTTTAGATGAAAAGTTGCATAATGCGACTAAAACTCTGTAAACTTGTGTGATAACATTAGGCTAAGAAACGTTTTTTAATAAATAATAAAAAAAAAATGTGTTTAGTACGGGAACGTGCGAAAAGGTCCGCTGGGACCTTGTACGGAGATTTCAAGAAATCGTTACTAAATGCACTTTCTTTTGGCTTGTTTTATTGTTTGAACGCCGCATGATGCAGTGACCGTTGATGAACAGTTACTCCCATACAGAGGCCGCACCCGCTTTACACAATACATTCCATCGAAGCCTGCCATGTACGGTGCAAAATCATATTATCCTGTCAAAGCAATGATTTACTCTGGGAAATTGCCTGACCAGGCACGAGAGGCGAATCAAGGGCAGAACGCTGTACTTCAACTTTCGGAGAGATATTTCAATACAGGCCGCACAATTTATGCCGAAATTTTTTTCACAACTTTGGATTTGGCGCATACTTTGATCAGGAAGAAAACCGAAATGTTAGAACAGTGCGCTCGAATAAGACATGTGTGCTTCGGGAATTCCAAAAAAAACATACGCGTCCTGTCAACAGCATATTATTGTTCGGCTTCAACGAAGGCGATATAGCACTATATTCATATGTGCCCAAGACGAACAAAGCGGTAATTTGGCTGTCGACACAACATTATACTTGCAGTGTTGACATGCAAACTGAAAAGAAGAAGCCATTTGCTATTTAGGATTACAACGCCAACAAATCGGGCGTTGGTAAGGGGTGTTTTTTATTGGGGTGTAGAACTTTAAGTTGGCATCACTTTTTTAACTGGCGGCCATTTTGTCAGCTGTCAAGTGATTAATATTTAGTTTGGTTTGCCATTTCATCATGAACAGGTTGACAAAATAACAACGCTTGCAAATCGTGCAAATTTATTTCGAAAGTAATGGTTCAGTTCGCGAAGTTCACCGCAAGCTCCGTCCATTTTATGGTCGACATAATCGTCCATCAGAGCAAATAATTCGGTTAACCATGGATCGGTTAACATGGACCATTGGATTATTTTCTTTGGGGATATGTGAAGTCGCACGTCTACGCCAACAAACCAGAAACACGTTAGGGGACTTGGAAGCCAACATTCGTGGCGTTATTGCCAACATACGGCCCCATATGCTCGAAAAAGTGGTTGAAAATTGGACCTGTAGAATTGGCTTTATTCGAGCCAGCCGCGGCCACACGCCCGAAATCATATTTAAACATTAATGGCATAAAATTATCCTTCCAATAAAGCCAAATTGATGGACATTAAAACGATTTTCTTGTGTTTTATTTCAATTCGAAGTTCTATACCTCAATAAAAAAACACCCTTTACAATGGACCAGATGGTTGGCACAATACGAGGGCGGTTCGGAAACTTCTTAGCCTAGCACAAAAAGCGCGGCATAAACAGAAAAAAGATAAGTGTTTTGGAAACTTCCATCCCCTATTTTGTTTCGATCTGGCAACTCCTTCATATAGAAACAGGTGTTCACAAAAGACGCATCCGCGATTTTTTTACAATGGAAAAATTAGAAATGCGTGGTGTCATTAAATATTTACATAAAAAAGGTTTATCGGGACAAGAAATTCATAATGATATGGTGAATGTGTTAGGTGAAAGTGCTCCTTCATATGCAACAGTAAAAAATTGGGTTGCTGAATTTAAACGTGGTCGTACAAGCATTGAAGATCAACCACGTAGTGGACGTTCAAAAACAGCAACAACAACAGAAATTGTAGCCAAAGTGCATGATATGGTTCTAAATGATCGACGAATAAAAGTGCGTAAAATAGCTAATATCATGGGCATCTCAAATGATCGAGTCCATTTAATTTTGCATGAAGAACTATAGATGAAAAAGCTTTCTGCAAGACGGGTGCCGCACTTGTTAACAGTCGGCCAAAAACGCATAAGAATGAACATTTCTCAAGCTTGTTTGGATCGTTTTCAGAGAAATAAAATGGATTTTAAGCGTCGTTTCATAACTGTTGATGAGACATGGATCCACCACTGTACTCCAGAGACAAAAGAACAATCCAAACCATGGACTGAAGCTGAAGGAAGTGCTCCAAAGATGGCAAAAACAATTCAATCGGCTGGTAAGGTTATAGCAATGGTTTTTTGGGACTTCAAAGGTATTTTATTGATTGACTATCTGCAAAAGGGTAAAACAATAAATTCGGAGTACTACTGCAACCTTTTAGATCAATTAAATGTACAAATTCGAGAAAAACGTCCTGGCTTACAATAGAAAAAAATAATTTTTCATCAAGACAACTTACCAGCGCACAAGAGTGTTTTAACAATGGCTAAAATCAACGAATATAAGTACGAGTTGCTTGACCATCCACCTTATTCTCCTGATTTAGCTCCCAGTGACTTTTGCCTGTTGCCAAATCTAAAAAAATTCCTTGCTGGCAAGCGTTTTATCTCAAATGAAATGAAGATGCAATTACAGTTGTAAACCACTATTTTGAAGACCTTGAGGAAAACTATTTTAATCAAGGGATAGAATTGCTAGATAAGCGTTGGACTAAGTGTATCGTAGTTTCAGGAGATTATATTGAAAAATAAAAATATTTTTGAAAAACTAACTATTCTCTTTCATTGATAGGCTAAGAACTTTCCGAACCGCCCTCGTACATGCAAACGCTCAACAAACCGCTGGCCATTGGCCATGTTTTTTAATATGGTGGACACTCCTGTATTAGCTGCATTTATTTCATACAATGTGATAAATAAAATAAAATAAAAAGAAGTGACAGACGACAGTCATTCCTACTGATGCTGACAAAACAATTGGCACTACCAAACATAGAGGAACGAACGCTGAACAACCGCATAACCGCATATCCAAGGATACGGAACGCAATGGCAGCATTTGATGTAAAGGTAAGAAAAAACAATTTTAATGCTCAAAAGCAGAATAACTACATAATTTTGTTCTTTTTAGATATTATCAAGACCGGCAGAAAGAGCTGCACCGTCGTTTGCGCCTAGAACGAACAGACCGTCATGTCGCCTATGCCGTTCTACAGTACAGACGGCAGCGGAAAACAAGGGCCTATTGCCATTCCTCTCACAATCCAGTTTGTGCAGAGTATTCAACACTTATGCATCGATGCTACACCTGCACAGAAAATATGTTGGACGAGGGACAATCTACACAACAATAGTTTTTTAGGTTTTTTTCATATAAAACTCATAAAAAATTAATAATGTTATATATAAATAATTCATTATACATGTATAATTAGTAAATAATAATAAATCAAAACAAAAAAAATGTGTGTTTAAAACAAAATTCCATACAAGTAGAAATAGGTCCCTGTGGACCTTGTACTTCGTATAAGGGCAACGGATGACTTAACCGTCGGAGGGTAAAATAATGGGATATGTGGGCTTTGCTTTCCAATTCCTGGGATTCCGGAAAATTTCGGTCGAACAATGACTACTACGAGCAACATTGCTGCTTTAAAAGTAATTTTTAAGTTAAAACAAACACATTTTCTAAACTGAATGACAGATGCGGGAACAAACTAAACTATTCTGACTTTAAAAGTTTTTCTTAATATTAGTCGGGTTCTATTGGCAACTTGCTCTGGAGGTCGCCAACGCAATAACCTTACAACATTGTACAAGAGTATAAAAATGATTTTGTTTACAGAAAGTAATGGACAATAGGCCTTACAACCCGTTTGTTTTAATAAATTCAAATTTTTGGGAAGAAAGTGAGTGAAGAATAACCTTTAGCGAGTTTCAGCGAGCTTATAGCTTTTCTTGAATAACTACAAATTACAAATATTCAAATCAAATGGTTTATGATGCATAAGGAAAAACACTTTTTGTATACAAAAAAATTTCGAAAAAGGTTCGAAAAGTTTTGAAGTTATCGCCTTAGCGACTATTTACTCAATTAATCAGCGAGTACACACAGGAAAAAAATCAGAAAAAATCAGTTGGAAATCGGTCCGAACTACAAAGATTCGATTGGGTAAACCGAATTTCTGTCGCAATAACTAACAATCCATAGTATTGATGGTAACATGGTTCGAGATTTCATATAATGGTAGCTACAACTATAACACGGTATTCACAGCCAATTACACAGTTATACCAACAGAATTCAGTTTAACTATTAGTTGCGCCAACTGGCGGTTATGCCAACCAACCAATTGTGATGTATATGTTACTGTAGTACCAATAATTGGTGGTAACAGCAGATTAGTTCTGTGCAGTGAGCAAACCCAGTTTAGTTGGCTATTGTAACATAATATTAGTTATGCCAACATAAACATATAAACCCTATAATACGAGTATTTGATCGGTTCTAGTCATAACAAAAACTTTGTTTACGACGAAAATATATTTCGAAACCCTAAAAAAATGTATAAACAAAAAAAAATTGTCAGACAGCTTATGCTTTTGGGGTTAAACGGTTAATGCTTTCAAACGATCCTTCCATATAAATAAAAAAAAAATTTCCGAAATATAGGAACATACTTGACTGTAAATAAGCGACATCACTTAGACTTGAATACAATTTTCGCCAAAGACAGACCTTCTTATTCTTTAAAAGAACAACTAATTTTTTTGTGGTGACCCATATTATCCGTGCTTCGGCCACCCAAATTTGACAATACTTAGTAGGGACATAAATACTGTTACACACGTTTTATGCTGTAAAATAAAAAGTACTGAATGTTTTTGCACCAAATATTTTTTAATATACTTATTAATGTATATTGTATCCAAAATGAATCTACTTATTCCAAATGTCCGCCTTTTGCCTTTACACACGCCTTAAGTGGCACTGGCCAATCGTCAAATGCTGCAAGAACCTCGTCCATTGGAAAATTGGCCACAGCTCAAACCAAAGCAGTTTAAAGAGATCCAATGTTGGGGTATCTTTTGTGACAAACCTTGTCCTCTAAAACCGTCCACAATTTGTAATTCAATGGGTTCAAATCTGGACTGCCTGAGGGCCATTCTTCAGAGGAAATGAACGCTGGCAAATTGTTTCAAAGCCAGGCCTGGGACGTTTTAGCCTTATGGGCCGGCGCAGAATCCTGCTGGAAAGTCCATGGCTGGTTTTGGAACACGGAATTGTTAAGAGGCTTCACATCAGCTTCCAAAACGGTTTCTTGGTAAACTTTGGCCGATGTATTGACTCCTTGTTCGCAGAAATGCAGGTCAGTGACAACATCGTAAGACATACCCCACCAAACCATGACTTAAGCTGGGCGATGACCCTTTTCCACCCTTGGGATCAGTTCAGATGCTTCCTTAGATGACCGCGCATACACTCTATCATTTTGCTTGTTAAATTTTTCCTGAACGGCACAAATTTTTTCCATCGGTAAACAAAATTTTTCTGTGCAAGTTATCAGCGTGCTTCACCAAAAGACGTTTGCATTTTTCAATCCTATTTTTTTTTTAAAGCTGCAGTCAATAAATGTTCGGTACGTCGTTTGAAAGCCCCAAGTCATTTTTAATGACTCCACTTATGGACTTTTGCGTGATATTCATCCCACGGGCAATGATTTTCTGTTTTCGGAATGTATTTCTGTGAATTCTTGATTTAACGGCTTTGTTGACATGCGGTGTTCGAACAGAGCGTGGGCGGCCCGACCCGTGGCGGTCTTTTACACCTCCAGTCTCCTCAAACAGTTTTAGGCATCGGAAGGCGAACATGCGGCTAATCCCTAGTGGCCGGAGCGTTTTGAAAATATCGCTTTTTTTCATTTCACACTTGAAAAGCGCTATTACCGCGATGCGGTTCTCATTATCTGACCACTCCATGATGGAAGTTAAAACATTTTTAAAATCCCGTTACAGACTAACGCTATTGAGGCTGGCTTTCAAAATCCATATGTGACAGCGCATAGAGAAAGGGACCTAAGGGTAAAAAAAATCAATTTTCATCTTTTTCTTCTTTTGATGTGGACAACATCTGAGCATCGAATGAGACTGATCCCTTGCCCCAAAAGTGTTCCCTCTCAGAAATATGCGCGTTTTATGAAAGTGAAGTCGACGATTCTAAGCGCAAATAGAAAGGGACCTAATCTTTAAAATGGCTCTCCTGAACAAAACTGGGTTTTAACCTTAGGTTCCATTCTATTTTTCGGTCACATATGACATTAACGGGGTATGTTCAGTTCTACTGGTGAAATGGGTGTGTTCAATGTTGTAACAGTATTTATGTCCCTACTAAGTAGATTGATATACCTTTATTATTTTTTTTATGATTAGGGTATCATTGTAATGCTTATCAAAACATCTATCCAAGGACGTATTTATTTTACTGATTAGTTAACCCATTGCATGGCGGTAAAATAATTTTTTTTAAGTGCTTATAACCAACAATCTTTAACAACAACCAATACTTGTACAAGCTCTCTCCCAATAACCATATTAATCGGTTGGGAGTAGAGATACTTGTTTCCTTCAACCGAAAGTGTCAGTTCCCTGCACTGAAAAGTGCTGTGTACCCAATCAACATTTGTTTGTAACTATGGAATACATAGATAGTACGTGCGACCACCAACATTTGGTTGCATTCGGAGCACTTTCATGCAACCTCAATCAATAGGTTGTCAACAAAATTCCGTTGTGGCAACGAATGTTTTCTCTGTTTGCAGGTTGAAGGAAACGCGCCATATGAACTGGAAGCGTCTAAGGAGACCTGGAGGTTTGGCTAAGTGGGCTTAGCCAAACAATTGAAGAGATGCAGCACGTTATGTGGTCCTCGATGACAGGCGGGACAAACTTCCGGAACGATAGCATCAATTCACGCCCAATACAAATTGAGGCGGCTGCACCATCCAGTTCTCAGATGAGCCAGAATATGCGCTGCTCCCGAGGTAGCGTCTTCTCCTCTGGCGGATGTTCCCCTTGCACAACATTCACGCTATAGCTGGATACTGCTGAAGCGACTTCGTCAGCGTGAATGTCGTTCAGACCTGCCCAATAGTTGCGATGATCTTAAGGTTCTCTCTTGTACCGCTGGACCTCTCTCTTCAGATTATGCTTGGGTGAGGCGTCCTGTCCATGAGATGATGATTCGGATGACTTTTGCGAAGATACCTAAGCAGTTACAGCTTAGACAACAAAATGTTTTGTCTGTGCACGGCAAGGACCTTCGTCTCAAGAACCAAGAATACAGCAGAAGACAGCCTGTTGGTGTTCTCCGGGAGGAGTTCTGGCCACTTCCACTGCGTTGTACTTCGCCGACAACACGGGCGCTGCGTATTTCGCTACAGACCGACCTATCGCTTTGTAAAAGATTCACAAAGTTTCTTTGTCGGCAGTTTTTTTTGTGAAAAATGTCCAAATCATGCCGGTCAAAAAGGCGCTGGTTTAAGACGATGTGTGAGAGCTCGCACTGTCATGATGCACAATGATACGTTTTCTCTTGTTCGATTTTCCAATTTCTCCGAAGACTTCAGGCAAACAAATAGTGGCGCTCAGAATTGACCGTCCTACGTAGCTCAAACGGAACAGTAGCCACATGAGCAGTTTTGCCGAAGCAACAGGCGACCATTTGCTTCGAAGTGCTTCTTCCACAACAACATTCGTTGGATTTGGCTCGTCTTCAAATACCCACACGGTCGATTGCAGTTTTGTTTCGTGCTCATACGCATAGATTCATTATTCGTCACCTGTAACGATCTAATAAACGTCTTTTGAAGTACCGCGACCGTGTTTTTCAAAGATTTTTTGCACCAATCGACACGAGCCTGTTTTTGAGCAATTGTCAAATTGTGCGGGATATAAGGAGAAAAAATCTTTTTTACGGCCAGGTGTTCATGCTATATCGAATGTATCTTGGTGGAAGAAATGCCTAAGGATGCCTCTATCTCACGGTATGTCACATGACGATCTTGCATTATCAGTTCACGCACGGCATCAATGTTCTCTGGCACAACGGTCGTTTTTGAACGACCTTCACGAACTTCGTCTTTGAGTGATCCACGATTGAATTCAGTAAACCCATTTTTTACAGTGCTTGATGGTGCTTCATCGCCATATAAAGATTTAAGTTTATCGATGCACTATTGTCGTGATAATCCACGTCAAAAGTTGTAAAAAATGATCGCACGAAAATGTTCACGAGTTAATTCCATTTTTTTTTTGCCAAATTGATTTTTTTCCAGTCACTGTAAACAACACAAATGATGGTCGTACGTCAAAACGTTCTGGGAACGTTTATGCTAAAAAATGTCAAACTTTCCAATGGAAATGTCAGATGGCGCCAGGCAACACTTAGTGTTGCCTAGGCCAGAAATATATATCAACCCTCTTATAGTTGTGTTTAATATAATGGACCTACGAAACGCCCAACAGAATTAATATATGTACTTATTTTCAAAATATTTTTTCCACTGTGTTGCAGGGTTAATTTAAAGTGCTCTAAAACATTGAGAGTGTCATTTGGAGAATAATGTTTTTTTTCTAGACAAAAGAGAAGATATGTCGAAGCAAGATTTTCACAAAGATGACCACAGCGAGTCGTTTTGTTTAGAATAAAGTTAAAATTTGGTAATAATGATTTAAAACCCTTCTACTGAACAAGAACGATAAATGCTATTCCATCTGATCGATTATTTTTTGTGGTGTTGCAAAAGGAATGACAAATGGCGAAGGGACTGACGATAATGCACAAGAAAACTTAGCTACTACCAACTTACCAAAATCCTTTAAATGTAGTCACTTACCGTTTTTGTATTCATAACATCGACATTTCACCATCAACTAACGAGAACATCAAACTTTGCGAAATTGTCCACAACTTAATGATGATTGATGAAGGCCATATTTGAATGGCTAAAACTTTTTTACCTGACCTGTAACGAATTTAGACAACATTTAATTTTATTAAGAACTAGTGAATTATTCAAGATAAATATACGAGTTTACCTTATTGTCATGTTCCAATATTTGGCAGCGTCTATATTCCCATTTACGGATATTTCCTACAAATGTCGCATGAAGACTTGGCAACGATCAAAACTGTTTTGCTAAATTGAGACACGATTTAAATTTTAATATTCAATAGACTTTTCGTCTCAAATTGCGATTATTAAATATGCATTCGAATGACTGCTTAAAACGTTATCATTGTTTTTGCATGAGCTTACTGCTGAAGAACGACTCGAGTCGAGCACTCGACAAGATGCTGCTGTCACTTTTCCTTTCCGGTTCCTGGTAGCCTGCAAGCAAATGAGCAAAGAAGAATCATAAAAAAACACTCATAACAGAGCAACGTAAAAGATATGACAAATCAAATTTGCACATAAAGTTTCGCACACACATAAGAATATATGCAAATGTATGTGTCCGTCTGTCGGTGTGTTGGTGAGTGTGCGTGTGTTGTGTATAAACACATCCATCTCAGAATTTTATTTTGTGTCATGATATTCAAATACAGGCATCTACGACGAGTCTCAAACGAACATTCATTTAGACATAAAAAATATATAAACACATTAAAAAATCTTTGGATGTTCATGCATACATACATGTGTATGAATATATGTATGTATATGTACATTGAGCATATGCGAGTGTGTGTACGTTTTTACCATAATACGAGTACCACGTACATGTGTACATATGTATGATTATTTAAAGTGTGACTCATTTAGAGTTTCTTTTATTTGTTTCGAGTATTTTTAAGTGGCTGCTGCAAAGAGGCCATCTTATTAAACCGTACATCATTGATTGGAGTGTCATCGCAATCTGAATATTTTTAGGATAGTCGTAAAAATCTATGACGCTGAAGCCATATCTGTCTGTCTGTCTGTGAAAAGTTACAGCTCACAATTATGAAGCTGAGAAGACAAATAACATTATGTAAGGTTAACTTAACCATAAATAAACATGATTAGGAGTGTACGTTATATAAGGTTAATTTGAACATTTTGCTGTTAACGGGTATTTAACAATAATAATAGTTAATTTAACTATTCCATGGTTGAATTTTTTAACCAAGAAAAATTTTAATTTTAAAATAATTATTGTTGTTTTTACAATGCATTTTTGAGTTTTTTAACCATTAAAATTGTTATTTTTAAAATAATTACTGATGTTTTAACAACGCATTGTTTTCAACCATAAAAATTGTTAATATTTAAATTTCATAGTTAATTTATTAAATTTTTTAAAATGAAATTGGAAATATTTTTAACTATGAAGATCGTTTTAGAAATCATTTTTCTTAACAATAAAATTAACTAATTATTGGTTACCTTTTTTAACCATAAAATATAGTTACGGTTACAATTGTAAATATTAAATTAACCTACTAACTATGTTTTCAATTTCTTTACATTTTTTCGGTCTTTTTTAAATATTATGACTTGAACAGTTTTTATTCAGAATCAACTGAAAAATTGCTGAAATGTACATCTGTTTCAAAACCCGCCAAGGTTCTTCTTTAGCAGTCTTTGGTAACGATTAATTCGGCTACAAATCAAACGACTTATACGGAAGTCCCATTATGATTAATGAGAATTACCCTTTGGGAATAGTCTTCGAACTTTGCGAAAAGCAATTATTGCGCTATGAAGATTGTACAGCTGGCATTTGCATTTGGTGGTGGTTTTTTTAAAGCTCACTTTTGGTTGAATGGGTACGTTAAAAGCAAAAACTGACGAATTTGGAGTAATGAAAATATACAAGCCGTTTTTAAGACGCAGTTACATCCACAATAAGTCACTGTCTGGTGTGCTCTAATGGCAGAGGGAATCACTGTTCCATATTTCTTCAAAAATTAAGCCGGCATAGTGTTACAGTCAATGGGGAAAGGCATTAAGCCATGAATAATGACTTTTTCTTGTTTGAATTGGAGGATGTTGCTGTGGACGACCTTTGGTTGCAACAAGACGGCCAACGAAACAATCAATTTATTAAGCGCAACTTTTAGTGAGCGCATTATCTCGCCTCTTGGGCACGTGGCGTAGCCTTTAAGATCGTGCGATTTTACACCGCTGGATTATATTTTGTGGATTTATGTGAAGTCGCTTGTGTACGCAGATTAGCTCAACACGATTGTGGCCTTGGAAGAGTATATTCGGAGTTTTATTGCTGGCATACGGCCCCAAGTGGTCGAAAAGTAGGCCTATCTGCTGGAATTTATTCGAGCCAGACGCGGCGGCCACTTGCCCGAAATCCTTTTTAAAACAAAATGGCAAACCCTTTTCTTTGTAATAAAGCTAAATTGTTGGCCTTAACATTAAATTATAAGAGTTATACTTACTCGTGTATTTCTTCTTTAAAACCACACGTCTGAGAAAAACACCATTTACATGGAGCGATACTGAGATTAGCAAGTAGCATGGACAGAATGGATGTAACGTCAGACTACCTAACACCGAGGTCGATCCATAAAAACCCTTGAGGACAGATTTTCCAACGAGAAATGACTGGGCATCGGACGCTGTAATAATGAAATCTCAATCTTCACGAATGATTCGAAAATGGAAGCAGGTACGGGATCAGGGGTTTACTCGAAATCCCTCAACCTCAAAATATCTCGATGACTACCGGACAAATAGACAGCCTTTAAGGCAGGGATTTTTGCAATCAATATAGCTGCAGACAAGATTCTGGAAATAAGCATACCTCCCTCAAATGCCAGCCATAAAAGCGCTGGACTGTATGACAGTAAAAAAATCAAGGCATGAATAACTCATACGAATGCGGAGACACAACATTACGCTGTCATAGGTATCGGTTCATAGCGATATACCGGGCAACGAGATAGCACACGAGTGTTCCAGATGGGGGTCAAGAGCAGTAGGCAAACCAACGACCCCAGACATACACGGCTGGCTCGACGAACTGATGCCTACAATCGACAAAGAGGCGGGTTTCGAAGCAGGTTCAAGGTGGAACTGAATTCACAACTGCAGAATAACCTGCTCGCTATGGCCGACAATGACCGGTAAAGGGCAAAGAAATTGCTAACAGTAGGAAAACAATCGATGTCAACTCTCATAGAAGTCCTTACGGGGCACAGCTTACTATGGCAGCGCGTACAGGCATTCAATGAAAACACTTTTGTAGAAGTTGTCAGGACGCAGAAAAAGAGGAGTCAGTTGAGCAATTTCACATAAGCTGGTTTACAAGAATGGAAATCTATTTATTAGACAGTAGATACTTTGATGCCCTAGCAAAAAAAAAGCGAAAAAGCCTTAAATCGCTCAAATCAAAACAATTGATAAACCATATGCGATAGCAAAATAAAACTAAGTAACTGAAACGTATCTCTCTTATAAATAAACACCCTCTTTTCATTGTATAACTCTTCACTCTCCCCCTCCGTCTCACGAGCTTTCCCTGTTATTAGGGTACCACAATGAGCCTTTGAGGCCTCCATGTAAACTCGCCGTTTCTTACTGGCGAGCTACCCTGGCAACCTAACCTTGTAGGCATATAAAATGGTCCAGATTGGTAAAGATGAAAGGTGCACGATGTTAATTGTGAGTCACACTTTAACGTCAAGTTTTTTGCTCAAAATAATTTGATATTTCTTTGTTTTAGTGTTTGACAAATTCAACCATATAGAGGCACACAGCTGAGCTCAGTTAAAGATTGTTCAAAACTTATTCGAATTTTGAATAAAGATTTGAATTTACACGCTTACAAGGTTGAATTGACTCAAAAGCTAAAACCTCAGTGGATTCGCAAATGAGAATCCACGAGTGATTGTTGACAAGCCGATGTATCCACAAAGAGTGACTGTTTGGTGCGGTTTATGTGCTGGCGGTGTCATCGAGCCGTACTTATTCGCTAGGACAACCAGTTACCGGAAAAGGTGTTTGCTATTGCAGGATGATAACGGACTTCTTGTGGTCAGAAATTTGGGGTAATGGACCTGGACAATACGTTGTTCCAACAGGGTAGTGCCACAACCAACGCGACAATGACTCTTTTGCGCGAGAAATTCAACTAATTGGCCTTCACGATCCAATGAATTGGCAACGTTGGTCTTCTTTCTTTGAGGATATTTTAAAGAGAAAGTGTTCGACGATAAGCCACGAACAATACAAGAGTTAAGGATGCGGCACATTAAGGACATTGAACCTCTATTATGTCTCAAAGTCATTGAGCATTTGGCCGGTATTTTGTTCCACACGTTATTGTAATAGATACTTCTACTATAAAAAAATATATCTGAAAACTTTTTGTTCTACTTACAATTTACATCGAGCATTTAAGTTGGACTACCCAAGACTCATTACATCGTCCTTAACTTGATCCTCTAACCGCGATACTTGTCGGATCTGCACGTGCCCAGGAAAAGAGGCTGAAGATTTATTCACCGTACACAAACCTGTGGTACCGTGTATTATAACTTAGTGCTGATGTTTGCAACACCTTTAGGAAATGGAGATGGACCCTATGTTGTGTGTACCGATCAGTTAAGAATCATTATCTGAATACATATTTTGGTAATTTAGTTTTGTTATACTCAGGTTTGTTGTCGTTTGTCATATTTCGTTGAGCGATATCCGTCCGTCTGTCCATCTTTCGTTGTAATAAAACTACAGTTAAGAAGCGATTTCGTTGAAACTTGGTACATGCTTCAAGATTGTGCCAAGGATGAATCCTATTGCAAAATGGTGCACATTTTTATATCATACATAGGTTTTTCTTGATTTCAGAACCCACAGATCTGAAAGCCTCATATTACATCCGAATTAGATAAAATTTTGTGTGGAGCGCTACAAGCGACCAGCGCTCAGGAGAAATGGGCAATGATGAAAGCTTTTGGTGAACGCGACAGTCAATATCGGTCCGTATTTTAATATCATACTAAGAATCTCTTTGATTATAGAGCTCAAGCATCTAGAAACCTTACAAAACAATCGTTTCTGATCAAATTTCGTAAGGAACATTTTATTTCACCAGCTCTACCAAACTTAGATCTTATCGATCCAGGTTTTCTTTTAATCAGCATACAATCAATCTTTTCGATTTTAGAATCTTTGCACCTCAAATTTATACGAAAGCAATGCTTTTAATTCCAAAATGCCCTTCTTTTTTAAAATTTATATCAAAACTTAAAAAGAGTTCTAAATACATCACCCTTTTCTTTCGTATGATTGAGTATGCCTTTGCGAAGGCTTGATGTGCGTTGCATACATACGAGCCTGTATATCACATGCAAATATAACAAACACGTAACAGGGATGTAGAAAATTGGTCCGGCTCGGAAAACCGGTCTCTAGTTCGTTAAACAACCCGAGTTCTCATAAAATCGTCAGTGGAAAATCTTCATTAAATGGGATATGACAAATGATTGACTCACGGACAAAACTTTTTTAAAACCAAATAAAGAAAAGGGTAAAGAAGGCGCGCCCATGATTATGAAGCCGTATATTTCTGGATAACTCCATTAGCAATATATGCTAGAGAGGGTGCTTTAAAATGGCTTACTATTAAATCCCAACAAGGTGGTGACTGGCAAATATTTAAGCAAGGCGGCTTGAATTTTACAAAGATATTAGTTGAGGCTTTGAAGCAGCTCCCATTGAAAAATGGGTTAAAACGCACAAGGCCACAGCAAGAAAAGTTATTTTCAGTAGCTTTTGGAAGTTTTCGCTTACGGATCAAGACGATTGCAGTGTTACTAACTTCACGTACACGCAGAAAAAAAGTATGGTGGTGGTGACAATATTCGAAGAGGATCATACTATTGTTGGGTATATGGTTGCAGCACAACAATATTATGATCCTCACAACAATAGTATGATTAACACACAACCATACTATGGTCCCCACAATAATATTATATGAGCCACACTCAACCATACTATTATCCCCAAAACAATATTATGATCTTCACAACAATAGTATCATTCACATACAACCATAGAATGATCCTCACAACCATAGTATGATTCCACTCAACCATACTATGATCCCAAATTTTTTTTTTAGAATTGGGTTAAGTTATTATTCAACTTTAGAGATTCTTATTAGTCAGTTTATTAAAATTAGTTCATGTGCAGATTTGAGACAATGATTCTATTGAACAGATTTTAAACAAACGAGAAGCAGTCAGCAATAGAGTATTTCACCGAACAAAGTAAACACAATAAAAATCCCTAACACTGCCTTCCGATTGTTGTTGTTTTTTACAATGAACAACAAGCATGCACTGTATCGTGTGCGTTTATGTTTTTTTTTGGTATACCAAAAAAAACCTGTTATGCTTTGTTCATAGACTCAACCATACAGTATGATTGCCGTAATCATTTTATTGTTAACGTAAATCTTTAATCAATACTATTGTCGCACCACCAATATTTACATGGTTACTACAACCATAGTTTAATTTCTAAATTTAGCAATAAAAGTATTGTTACATTTCAACAATATTATTATTGCCGCAATCATACTGTTGTCAAAATAAAATTCAGAAAACAATACTAAAGTTATGACGAACATGCTTTTATTGGAAAGAACATAGTATTGTTGCAGGGACCATATAGTAACCATTCTTTTCTCTGCGTGTAGGTAAAACTAGAAATCCCATAACTCCTACTACATTAACGTATACTTAAAGTTATTTTGAAGGAAATGAATAAAAATGATTTTTTATAACAATCAAATGTTTGTTATTTAATTTATATTATTTAATATATATCCGTGTTATATGCAGCTAAAGCTCAAAGTTTTTTACTGAGCATAATAAAAACCAGAAAAATTTAGCACATCCATTGACTTCGAACGGACAAGAAAATATGGTTATTTTAAAAGACAAGGTGAAAAACAAAAATGTTTGATAAAACTTTGCACTTAAAGCTTAAATTCAGTGGCATAACCAATATTCCGTAAAACAGGCATTAGATCTACCAAATATTAGCAAGTTCTTTTCAAAAAAGAATACCAGGAGAATTGAACGTTTCCAATAAATTCGGCCATATTTCTTGTTTCGTTGGTTCAATTTTTTCACTTGACTACTTATGGAAAATGATCTATAGAGTTTAGATCAGGAAATGCTGCTGGTCCAACTAAAACGCACGATTTTTTTTTGAAAATAAAGCAAACATTATTAAGAGAATTTTCTTAGCATTTGTCATTATGACTACAATAGTGTATGAAACAAAATATCGGCCAAAAGCCCGTCACGTCTTTTTAAAATATCAAATAAATACTTCCAGAGTTCACATCCAGGGAAGTTTAAAGAAGGACATATGTAACAACGCATAGAGAAAGGGACCTAAGGGTAAAAAAATCAATTTTCATTTTTTTCTTTTTTTGATGTGGACAACATCTGAGCATCGAATGAGACCGATCCCATGCCAAAAAAGTGTTCCCTCCCAGAGATATGCGCATTTTATGAAAGTGAAGTCGACGATTCTAAGCGCAAATAGAAAGGGACCTAATCTTTAAAACGGCTCTCCTGAACAAAACTTTTCATCAACTTTTCACCTTTTTTTTTGATGTGGACAACATCTGAGCATCGAATGAGACCGATCCCATGCCCCAAAAGTGTTCCCTCTCAGAGATATGCGCGTTTAATGAAAGTGAAGTCGACGATTCTAAGCGCAAATAGAAAGGGGTCTAATCTTTAAAATGGCTTTCGTAAACAAAACTGGTTTTTAGCCTTAGGTCCCTTTCTATTTTGCGCGTCACATATGGGCCTCAGAGGAGTACCATCTTTGTGTATTTTGTTTTAGATTCATCAAAATTTATTCAGATTAGACGCTTCCCATACTATTGTCCCAACTGGTGGTTGTGTTAACCAATAGTTTTCAGAAATGTTGTTGTTGTAACCAACTATTGATGATGATACCTAACAATATCAAAAGCTGGATGATTCATTGGTAAGTTTTTTGGTCCGAATAGGTGTTGTTGAAATAAAAAAAATCGATTCTTACTGACTGCAAGCCAATCGTTTAATACAATTATTTCCAGTAAAAATCTTTCAACATCTTTTCCACTTTTTCTCACTATTTTTTTGATTACTATAAGAATAAAAGCAAACGGTTTTTTGCCTCTGATGTGAATTTTTATATCCAGAAAATATTTATTGAACCTTCGGATACTTTGTATGTTCTACCGAGAGTTCAGGTAAATTTCTGAAAGAAACGCAGCACCAACTCAGACACAGTTGTACTGATGAAATACTCGCCACGGCTCGTCACGGCTTCGGTGGCACACGCAGAGAAAAAACATGATTACTACATGGTCACTGCAATAATAATATGTTCTCCACAAAAAAAGTATGTTCGTGGCAATAGTATAATTGCTGCAATATTAATATTGTTGAAATGTAACAATAGTACTCGTATTATTGCCAAATTTAAAAATGAAAACATGGTTATAGCAACAATATAAATATGGTTAGTGCGACAAAAGTATTGTGTTTTGCGTTTTATGTTAACAATGATATGATTACGGCAATCATACTGTATGATTGTAATTTTTCTTCATTTAAATATGCTTTTTAGAACAAATGTTTTTGGTAGGGATCTAATGCAATAATCGTTCTTTTTTTATCGAAATTAAAGTTTTTTAAACAAGCTGTTTGGGTTTTGTTTATCTAAACTTATTTTTTCTACTCGTACTGTGAAATAAATCAGTCCTAATATTTTGAATTTAATGTATTTTTGAATAATTTTCAAAATTCAAATCTATTGTTGACAACTTAAACCAATGTTAATAAATAATATTGGGGATCAAATTTATTGTCGACAACTCAAACAAATTCTATTAAATAATATTGGGGATCATAGTTTAATTGTGTGTGATCATACTATGGTTGTTGGGATCATAACATGGTTGCGTGTGAATCATACTATGGTTGTGAGGACCATACTATGGTTGTATATGAAACATACTATGGTTGTGTGGATCATACTATGGTTGTGGAGATCATAGTATGGTTGAGTATGAATCATACTATGGTTTTGGTTAGTTGGCTATGTGTGAATCATATTCTTGTTGTGAGGAGCATATTATGGTTGTATTTGAATCATACGATTGTTGTGAGGACCATAATATTGTTGTAGCACAACCATATACCCAACAATAGTATTATCCTCTTCGAATATTGTCATCACAACCATACTTTTTTCTGCGTGCATACGTCTATCCGATGGTCCATTTTTTCAATGACTCTCAGACATAATGGAAGTTCATTGTCGAATTATCCCATCCTTAAGAGCACGAATTGTTCTTGGCTGTTTGACGTACACTTTTTCTTTTAAATATCCCCAAAGGAAGAAGTCCAACGGTGTCAAATCACAAGATTGAGGCGGCCAATTAACATCTCCACAACGTGTGATAACACGGCCATTGAATGTCTCGGGCAATAGAATCATTTTTCCGTTGGCTGTGTGGCAAGTGGCAATATCCTGTTGGAAGCACATTTCGTCCATGTCAAGATATTTAATTTGTGGCCAAAAAAAGTCCGTTAGTACCTCGCGAACAACATTCACGGTAACTGCCTGGCCGACCTCTTTTTCGAAAAACGACCCGCAGACAACGCCAGACCATAAACTGCAATAACCAATCACTCGTTGTGAACGCAACGGCTCTTTAGCAATCACTCGTGGATTCTGATTTGTTCAATTGCGGCAATTATGCTTCTTAAGGAATCCACTGAGGTTAAAGTAGTCAATTATTTTAACATAAAATGCACGAAATGCATACAGATTTGAACGCCCGTTTTTGTAAAAAGGCTTTCGCAATCATAACGCTCTGCTTCATTGTGTGCCACTTCATGGTTGGATTTGTCAAACACTGAAACAAAAAAATCTCAAATTAGGTTGGGCAAAAAACCTGACGTTACACTGTGATTTACAATTAACGTCATGCATTTTGGTTAGGCAACCCTTTATTACATTCTCGTTGTTATCCTGAAGCCAAATTTATTAAAAGACGTAGTTGTCCTGTTCCTCTTATTAATGTAAAGTGCATTATGCATTCTGAAAAGGGGCAGAAGCTCTTCGCTTAGAATATAATGGCATTGTTTTGTATTTATGATTTCCCTAATCTTTGATATGAACCATACTTCAGGCCACTAATACGACTTTACCATCCTTCTCGGCTTTTGGTGTGTAGTGGAAGCAAAGTTCTTTATTTTTAGGCCGCCTAATCAAAGTTTGTTCATCATTACCAATTAAATTTATTATAGATTCGTCGGCAGCACAGATACATGGTCCTTAAATTCTGTCCTACGTTTGTCTTCAAACGGTGATGTGTGGAGGTTGTGCCAATTGTTTACAACAATGTTGATGTTGTAACCAATTATTGGTGATGATAACTAAAAACAATCAAAAGCGTTCGGTGCTTACTGACTTCAAGCCAATCATTTTATCCAATTATTTCCAGTAAAAAAATTTACAATTTTATTTAATTTTTCTCAACTCTCTCTTTTTCTCTTGTTCTTTTTTTTGAATACTAGTAAAACGGTTGTTTGCCTCTGATGTGGATTTTCATACCCAAGAATTATTTATTCGACCTTCTAATACTTGTGTCCCTGTCGCAATAGTAATCAAGTTGCCAAAGAACTTGCAATATTTCAGCGAAGGGCAATCAATCGAATCAATAATTCCGTGACTTCTTGAATGAAACACGGTTTTTTTTGCAAAAAAAATAATTATTCATCATAATCTCCCTTTAGCTCAATACATTTTGTCCAACGTTTCTCCAATTATTGTATCCCTTCCAAAAAAAAAAAAAGGATTTTTCTAGGTCCATAAAACATGAATTTATTTGATCAATAATTTCATTATTTGACCTGAATATCTTTCCATCGAGCCAATTCTTTAGGTTTGGAAATAGGAAATAGTCACTAGGGCTTAAACCGGAGAATATGTGACAGCGCATAAAGAAAGGGAACTAAGGGTAAAAAAAATCAATTTTAATTTTTTTTCTGTTTTTGATGTGGACAACATCTGAGCATCGAATGAGACCGATCCCATGCCCCAAAAGTGTTCCCTCCCAGAGATATGCGCGTTTTATGAAAGTGAAGTCGACGATTTTAAGCGCAAATAGAAAGGGACCTAATCTTTAAAATGGATCTCCTGAACAAAACTTTTCATCAACTTTTTTTTTTGATGTGGATAACATCTGAGCATCGAGTGAGACCCATCCCATGCCCCAAAAGTGATCCCTCCCAGACATATGCGCGTTTTATAAAAGTGAAGTCGACGATTCTAAGCGTAAATAGAAAGAGACATAATCATTAAAATGGCTCTCCTGAACAAAACTGGTTTTTAACTTTAGGTCCCTTTCTATTTTGCGCGTCACATATGGCGGATGAGGTACCAATTCGTAACCCAATTCAGGCAGTTTTGCCAAGGGGACTGCACACGTGTGCGACCGTGTATTATGACCGTGAACATTGATGAAAAATAACTTTTTTTCTAGGCCATATAGGGCCGTGTTCTTAAATCCTCGTTAAATCGGTCCAATAAGTTGGCATAATATTCGCCGTTTATTGTTTTTCCCTATTGAAAGTAATCGATGTGGTAATCGAAAAATGTTGCCCTCACCTTATTGGTCGACAAAGTCACCATGGTCTTCTTCGGGCCGGTTCAATTGGAAACCCCGTTGTTAAGACTACTGCTTGGTCTCCGGAGTGTTGTAATGGATCCATGTTTCATCCACAGTAACAAAACGCAGCAAAAACTCATTTAAATCCAAACAATCCTTTGATGTTGCCACACGATTACGTTTATAGTCACTTGAGAGCAAATGCGGCACTCATCTTGCAGACAGCTTCCTTAGATTCTACTGATAATGTAAAATGGAAACCACACTGCCGTACGAAATGCGTATGGCATCAACAATCTAACGCACTTTTACTCTGGATCGGCCAACAACATATCGTGGATTATTTCGACATTTTCGGGTGTACTTAGTAGGCACATAAATACTGTTACAACATTGAACACACCCACTGCAATAGTAGAACTGAACATACCCCGTTAATGTCATATGGGTTTTGAAACCTAAGCTCAATAGCCTTAGTCTGTAACGGGATTTTAAAATTGTTTCAACTTTCATCATGGAGTGGTCAGATAATGAGAACCGTAACCGCTGTAATGGCGCTTTTCAAGTGTGAAATGAAAAAAAGCGATATTTTCAAAACGCTCCGGCCACTAGGGATTAGCCGCATCTTCGTCTACCGATGCATAAAACTGTTTGAGGAGACTGGAGATGTAAAAGATCGGCACCGGTCGGGCCGCCCACACTCTTTTCGAACACTGCATGTCATCAAAGCTGTTAAATCAAGAATTCACAGAAATCCGCTCCAAAAACAGAAAATCATGGCCCGTGAGATGAATATCACGCAAAAGTCCATGAGTCTTGTGACTTGGGGATTTCGAACGACGTACCGGACATTTATTGACTGCAGCTTTAACAAAAAATAGGATTGAAAAATGAAAACGTCATTTGGTGAAGCACGCTGATAACGTGCACAGAAAAATTTTGTTCACCGATGAAAAAATTTTTACCATTCAGGAAAATTTAACAAGCAAAATGATAAAATGTATGCGCGGTCATCTAAGAAAGCATCTGAACTGATTTCAAAGGTGGAAATGGGCCATCACCCAGCTTCAGTCATGCTTTGGTGTGGTGTCTCTTACGATGGGGTCACTAACCTGCATTTCTGCGAACAAGGAGTCAAAACATCGGCCAAAGTTTACCAAGAAACCATTTTGGAAGCAGTTGTGTAGCCTCTTAACAATTACCTGTTTCATAAACCAGCCATGGACTTTCGAGCAGGATTCTGTGACGGCCCATAAGGCTAAAACGTCCCAGGCCTGGCTTCGAAACCATTTGCCAGCGTTCATTTTCTCTGAAGAATGACCCTCAGGCAGTCCAGATTTAAAACCATTGAATTACAAATTGTGGACGGTTTTAGAGGACAAGGTTTGTCACAAAAGATTGCCCAACATTGGTTCTCTTAAGACTGCTTTGGTTCGAGCTGTGGCCAATTTTCCAATGGACGAGGTTCGTTCAGCTATTGACGATTGGCCAGTGCGACTTAAGGCGTGTGTAAAGGCAAAAGGCAGACATGTCGAATAAGTAGATTCTTTTTGGATACAATATACATCAATAAATATATTAAAAAATATTTGGTTCAAAAACATTCAGTACTTTTTTATTATACAGCATAAAACGTAAAACGTGTCCCTACTAAGTATTGAACTCAGTTGGCCGTCCAATGACGTTCAGCATCATTTGTTCTTGTGCGACCACAACAAAAGTCTGTAAACCACTTTTTTACCATTGAAATCGATGGTGCAGAGTCCCTATGGTACTCGTATTTATCAAGCTTTTCGTTGGTTTGACTGACGTTTTTTCCGCAAAAAATTATGTTTAATGCGCATTTGAAATTCACTTTTTTCCATCTTTAGCAAAATCCACGAGCTTGTATGTTTTGAAAAGCGGTTAAACACGAACAAAATGACGGAAGTCTCTCAAAATTTTACAGTAGTCTATTAACAGATGGTACTTAATGGGAGCAGTGTTGCATTTGATATAACTACGAGGGAAGTTGGCGGAATTATTGATATGCACTCAAAAGAAAAAGAAAAAAAGTTCAACCAGACCGAACTGTAGATACAATCTACCGAAACTTTCTTGTGTAAGAAGAAAAGAAACCCATGTTTAGGGTCCCTTGGTTTATGAGTCCGACCATTATATCATCCAAATCTTTTAAATAACATTTGAATGAATATTTTGAGTACAGATACTCGTATGCCCATGTTTTGCGGGTGCCCCTTTTTTTGAACAAAGACAATGGCCGTGGTCTATTGGCAACTCGCTTAGGAGGTCGCTAACGCGATAACTTCCCGCCATTGTACAAGAAAAAAAATATTTTGTATATAGAAAACTGTAGACAATTTGCGTTAAACCCCGTTTGTTTTAAATAATTAAAATTTTTGGAAAGAAAGTTAGTCAGGAATAACCTTTAGCGAGTGTAGTATTTCTTGAATAACTTTTTTTCTGTAAATTACAAAGTTTCCAATCAAACGGTTTACGATGCATAAACTTCTTGTATGTACAGACATTTTAAAACTTTCTCATAAAGTTTTCAAGTTATCGCCTTACCAACTTCTTACTCGTTTAATAAGCGATTTCTAATAAAACGCGCCTAATTTAAGACCCATCAGAATATTTTATTTTATAAATCAATAATACATATTTGAAGACTAAATTAATGTGCTTTTGAAAATTTTGCTTCATATCCCTCTGACAATTTCGCACCTTTGCATTCAATGTCAGTTTGAGGATTCCATTATTTATTCCAACCAATAAATCGGTTTAGCGGTTTTTGAGTTTGATATCATCACAACATATGCCACATACAAAAATGTGTTCGTACGCGCCGATATTTGTATAGACATTAAAACGAAAAATATGAATATACCCGGAAGATTTGAGTGCGTGCATAAATTACAAAATATGATGCAACGTGTTATGCCAACATGCTATGGAAAATTCAACAAATTCTGAGTTCTTTGAATTCTCGTTTGAAAAACAAAAGCCATAAAACAAAAAGTTGGGAAATCAAAGGAGGCTAAGTAGAGCTTTGTATGCTACACAATAAAAAACAGTGGGGTAGTGTTTGGTTAAACTTGAATTGTAGCTGCAATTGACCTTAAGAAAATTTCAGAAAAAATACCTGAACATTATTTGTGTGTTGTAATACGGCCCGGTTAACTAGTATTTGAAGCAATCAAGAGAAAACGATTAAATTCCAAACCCAACAAAGAAACACGAGTCGTTTATATATTTAAAAAAGGTGTACGAGGGCGACCGCAAAAGTAACTGGCCTAACATAAAAAGAACCGTTTTTTTGGAATTATTATTATTTATTTTTCAACATAATCTCCTTCCAACTCAATACACTTCATCAAACGTTTTTCAAGTGTTTTAATTCCATCCGAAAAATAAGATTTTTCAAGACCTTCAAAATATGCCCCAGTTTCAGCAATAACCTCGCTATTCGACGAACATTTTTTGCCATCGAGAATTTTTTTTTAAATTTGGAAACAAGAAATAATCAGAAGGAGCTAAATCTGGACTATATGGTGGATGCGGAGCAATTTCAAATCGTAATTCGGCCAGTTTTTGTTGAGTTAAAAATGCAGTGTGTGAAGGAGCATTATCTTGATGAAAATTAACTTTTTTTCCTAAATGCGGTCGTTTTATCTTGATTTCTTCACTCAACCGATCAAATAATGCACAATAATATTCACTATTTATATTTTTTCCTTTCTGAAGATAACCAATAAATATTTTACCCCTTGCATCCCAAAATACTGTGGCCATTACTTTTTCTGCTGACTTAACAGTTTTCGCCTTCTTGGGACCACTTTTACCAGCTTCTATCCATTGTTTTGACTGTTCTTTGCATTCTGGAATGTAGTGATGGATCCATGTTTCATCAACAGTTATGAATCGGCGCAAGAACTCTATTGGATTACGCTGATAAATCGCTAAAAGCTCCTCGGAATTGGACGATTTTTGGGGCAAAGTCAACAAACGCGGCAGCCATCTTGCGGATAGCTTTTTCATGTGGAGTTCATCGTGTAAAATACTCCAAACTTGTTTTTCGTGTATTTTAACAATATCAGCAAGTTCTCTGAGCTTTATTCGTCTATCTTTAGTCACTTCATTAAATATTTTTCTAATGTTTTCAATAGTAGTAGCAGTTTTTGGTCTTTCAGAGCGTTGTTCATCTTCCGTACTTGAACGACCCATTTTAAATTTTTGAACCCAGGATTTCACGGTGGAGTATGATGGTGCATTATCACCATGAACAGAATCCAATTCATCTTTGATTAATTGTGGCGTATAACCTTTCATATAAAAGTGTCCAATTACCGCACAAAACTCTTTATTTTCCATTTTTCAAAAATTATAAAACTTGTTTACTTCAATCAATATTTCGGAAATTTTGACAGATGGCTTATAAAATATTGCTTTTCGGAAAATGTGCCAGGCCAGTTAGTTTTGCGGTCGCCTCGTATATTTGTTAAGGTACCTTGAGTCCTTTGGAAGAAAACTTATCCGCCTAGAACGATTTCGCTTATTTACAATCTCAAACAGCGTAGGTACATAAGCCAACGTCGTGCAAAATTTCAGGGCCCCTTTTGTTTTACCGCTTTCGTGATTTCAAAAAACACGCGCGTAAAGAATAATAAATCGTAACCATATGGTTAGGGCAGCAATAATATGTTCTCAGCATAAAATGTATGTTCGTCGCAATCACTGCATTTAATTTTGACAATAGTATGATTGCCGCAATATTACTATTGTTGAAATGTAACAATAGTATTATTGCCAAATTTAAAAATGAAAATATAGTTCTAGCTACAATACAAATATGGGTGGTACGACAAGTGTGGTTTTTTGGATTTAATGCTAACAATAATATGATTACGACAATCATACTGTTTGATTGGTTTTTTTCCTCATTTAAAAATGCTTTTTAGAACAATGTTATTGTTGCGGAACTAATCCAATAATAATACTTTTTATAAGGAAATTAAAAATTTTTTGAGCAAACTACTTTGGCTTTTTTAACTGAAATATATTTAATAAAAACGCTTACGTTTTTTAAACTGATTTTGTTCTACTGTAAAATAGGTCACTCCTATTATTTAGAATTTTATGCATTTTAAAACAATTTTCATAATTCAAATCTATTGTTGACAACTTAACCCAATTCTAATAAAACATTTTGGGCATCATAGTATAATTGTGTGTGATCATACTATGGTTGTAGGGATAATAACATGATTGTGTGCGAACCATATTATGGTTGTGGGGATCATACTATGGTTGTGAGGATCTTTATATGGTTGTGAGATTCATACAATTGTTGTGGAGATCATAGTATGGTTCAGTGTGAATCATACTATGGTTGTGGTATTCATAGTATGGTTATATGTGAATCATACCTTTGGAGTGAAGACCATATTATGGTTGTGAGGGTCATACTATGGTTAAGTGGATCATAGTATGGCTAAAAGGATCATAGTATGGTTAAGAGGATCATAGTATTGTTGTGAGGATCATAAAACTGTTGTACCACAACGATATACCCAACATTACTATGATGCTCTTCGAATATGGTTATCGCAACCATAATTTTTTCTATGTGCGCGGCAGGAAGGGGACAACACTCACCTTCCCCGTCATCGCACGAAGCGCTCTGACATAAATGTGACAAAAAGGACGCAACTATTGACCGGGAAACTCGCATGTAATCGTCGAGTAGCCAATGCATACTCAGAGAGTGACAGTTTGGTGCGAATAGTGACAGGATCATGCAATTTGAAACCCCGTCGACTTTTTCGTGGGAGTTCAGCATTGCAGGTCCGTGGGATAGCGGCAATCGCCCGATGTTCCTTAATATCACCAATACCAACTCCTATCATTACGAAATTTTCACATTATGTTACATGCGAAATATTAGCAGGGAACATTACTACATGATTGGACAAGGGGGTGTGGCACCGCCCTACAAATCTAAACTTAGAAAGATCATGTCTCATGAACTATTTGAGAAATATCGATGACATTGGTGTGGAACGAAATACATACTGGAGGAAAAGCAGGCAGTGTCACACCCTTAATGGACCGACTAATGAAATGGCTAAAACAATAACTACGAAGTTATTTCACACAATATTTAAATCTGTACTGTTTATTGTCAATAGTAATTAAACTAGTAAAACCTTATTATAATTTGTTAAAGAGATTAGCCCACTCAGACTGAATTACTTACACATACAAAAAGGAAGTATTAAAAATATTTAACTATGTCATTAATCGATTCAAGGACAATTTTTTAACAAGCCTTATACACATTTATTTTATTAATATGAATTCACGAGATAAGGGAGAAACAAAAAATCTACGTAGATACAGCATTTATAAGTATATGTGACAGCGCATAGAGAAAGCGACATAAGGGTATAAAAATCAATTTCCATTTTTTTTCTTTTTTTGATGTGGACAACATCTGAGCATCGAATCACACCGATCCCATGCCACAAAAGTGTTCCCACCCAGAGATATGCGAGTTTTATAAAAGTTAAGTCGACGATTCTAAGCGCAAATAAAAAGGGACCTAATCGTTAAAATGGCTCTCCTGGACAAAACTGGGTTTTAACCTTAGGTTCCTTTCTATTTTGCGCGTCACATATGTTGGAAGTGGATTAAAAAACATTTTTCGAAAACTTTATTAGTTATATAACTATATTTTTCTTTTCCAAAGAAGACATAAAAATCATATGGTAAATTATAAATTAACTTTAGAAGTTTGTTCTGAGTAATCTGCAGACGTTTAATGTAACATTCAAAAACTTCATACCAGATAGAAGTCCCTTAGTAGCGGCTGATCAATCTAAAGGTATTTTTTAATATGGTTTTTTTTCACAGATTAAGCGTGAGTTGTGTTATACTTTATTTTTTTCTTTTCAGTATTGTTTGCCACTACGAGGGTTGCTATTTATATTTCGGGTCCGGCAATAACGACAGAATTTATCATTGAAAATAGGTTTATTGTTTTCAAAATATTATCCTTTAAGATCAATACACTTTTGAATGCGCACAAACCAATTTTCGAAGCACTTTTTCCACACCGATGGAGACACCTCTAAAACATGATTTTTGAACACTTCAAATGCTGCTTCGGGCGATAAAAACGTTGACCAAGCATTTTTTTCTTGATGCTATAGAATAAGAAGAAGTCGTTGATTGTAAAATCTGAGCTATACGTTGGATGGCCCATCAATTCGACAGATGGGCCATCTGTGAGAGCTCGCATTGTCGTGATGCATAATGATCCGTCTTCTGTTATTATATTTCCTCATCTCGAACACTGTTGGCAAACAGATGGTTGTATTCGTATACCACTCCGAATTGACCGTCCTACGTTCCACTAAAGGCACTGCGTTAACATGGCCGGTTATACCGAAAAAAACGCAATCATTTGCCTCGATGTACTTCTTCCTCGAACAACTTTTGTTGGATTTGGCTCGTCTTTAAAAACCCATACGGTCGATTCCGGTTTTGTTGCGGGTTTATATGAATAGATCCATGATTCGCCACCTGTGACAATATTATACACTGTCTTTGAGCTACAGCAGTTATCCTTTTTTACATCTCTTTGCACCAATCCATACGAGCCTTTTTTTGAGCATTCGTCAAATTATGTGGGATCCTATGCGAACAAAATTTTTTCACGTCCAAAAGATCATGCTATATCTTAGTGATGATTGTCATACTAATGCCCAAGGATGCCTCAATCTCACGGTATGTCGGTCTTGCTTAATCAGTTCACGCACAGCATCGGTGGTTTCTGGCAAAGTGACCGAAGTTGGACGTCCTTCCTGGAGCGAACGGCGTCCGTGACTGAACTCTTGGTACCAGCGATTAACAGTGGTTTTTGATGGTGCTTCATCGCTAAAAGTGGAAACAAGTTGATTTAACCACTCTTATCTCGATAACTCACGCCGAAAATTGTAAAAAATCATCGCAAGAAAATGTTCACGGGATAAATCCATTTTTTGACTGAGATGAATTTTTCAATACTCTGTAAACAAAACAATTCGCCCTCAAATGACAAAACGTTCTGAGTGAAATTATGGTAAAAAATGTTGTTGTTGCTGTAACGGCAACTGTGTGCCGGGGTGACAGCCCTTGGCCGAAGAATTGTTGCTTCGGGTCAATCCGATCCATTGAACCGACTGTCGTGGGATTGCTAAAAAATGTCAAAGTTTCCAATGGAAGTTCCAGTTTGCATGTGGGAACACTAGTATTGGCAGGACCCCAAAATATAAATAGCAACCCTCCTATAAGAGTAGGTCGATTTAGCAAACGACTTTTTGATAGCTTTTGGCATGAGGAAAAAAGTTCCACAAAAAATCATGTTCAAGGCTCCCAAATTTCATTTTTTTTTTACTTTTTCTCCACTTTTATTTTTAAGATTTTTTTCTGTGTCGTGGTGAAACTTTTTTTCTTTCTGCCAAAAGCTATTGAAAAATTGAAGGCTTAATATCAAAAA
Source organism: Hydrotaea diabolus (assembly GCA_963513945.1). Taxonomy (NCBI): domain Eukaryota; kingdom Metazoa; phylum Arthropoda; class Insecta; order Diptera; family Muscidae; genus Hydrotaea; species Hydrotaea diabolus. The sequence goes on along the minus strand of OY740716.1, from coordinate 194,270,290 downwards.
AATGTTCTTCCTTACAAATCGGCCCACCCTATTACTTATAGTCAATAATCTATAATAACTACCAAAACGTGTAGTTAAGGATACCAGTTTAGTTAAGGATACTTTGTCTCTTCAACCGATACTGTCGGTTGCCACTACTGAAAAATGGCGTCTGCCAAGGATAGATTTAAGAAACCCCATTGCGGTCATCTCTGGATTTTTGGTGCACACAGTGAAAAAGTCAGTTGGAAATCGGTCTGAACTACAAAAATTCGTTTGGATAAACCGAATATATGTTGCAATAACCATCATTCCACAGTATTGATGGTATCATGGTTCGATATATCATGTGATGGTTTCTCCAACCATATCTTTACAGCCAATAACACAGTTAAACAAACTGAATTCAGTTTAACTATTGGTTGCGACAACTGGTGGTATTGGCCATCATCCAATTGTGATTAACATGTTGCTGGGTACCAATAATTGGTGGTGACAACAGATTCGTTCTTTGTAGTGTCCAAATCCCATTCAGTTGGCTGCTGTAACATAATATCAGTTATTCCAACATCAACATATAACACCTTTTATACAAAAAACAATTCGTTTACGACAAAAACATATTTCGAAATCCCCCAAAAATGTATTAAAACAAAAGAAAATGGTTAGACAATTTTTGTTTCTTGGGTTAGATGGTTAAAGCTTCAACTTTCGGTTGTAACGATGGAATACAGGGAGAGTTGATGCAACCACCAACATTCGGTTGTGGCAAAAAATCTGTTCTCTGCGTGTGTAGACGCTAGGAGACTGCAACTAAAATAGAACGACTTTAGTGGAAGTTGCAATAAAGAAGACGAGAAGGAGAAGACAACTGAACTTCTTCTACTGCACTAGCTGGCTTTTGTGGTGTCAAAACGGAAACTGTTCCGAAAATCTGTTTGCCAAACCGTATATAAGGGTCAATCGTATAAAAAGGGACATGACAACATATGTGAAGCGCAAAATAGAAAGGGACCTATGGGTAAAATCCAGTTTTGTTCAGGAGAGCCATTTTAAAGATTTAAATACTAGTATCTTTGGTGTACCATCACTTTCATAAAACTTGCATATGTTTGGGAGGGAACACTTTTGGGGCATGGATCGGTCTCATTCGATGCTCAGATGTTGTCCACATCAAAAAAAAAGGGAAATTGGATTTTTTTACCCTTAGGTCCCTTTCTCTATGCGCTGTCACATATACCTTTTGCGCTTCCATGGCAATAGTTTTGAAACCAATTCGATGAGTTATTATTTTCTGAACTACAAAGCATCCAGTTAGGTGAGCGTGGCCTAAAAACTCAAAAGCAATGGGATAATTAGACATTAAATGTCGTCTTCAACGAAATGTTTTCCTTTGTGACTTTTACACAAAAATATCGCACTGATGTGGTGATAAATATGCCAGTATTTAAGAGGTATGAAATTAGGCCCCTCGAAAATGCATCCCAAAGTGAAAATGAAATTAGGCCCAACAAAATATATGTGACAGCGCATAGAGAAAGGGACCTAAAGGTAAAAAAAATCAATTTTCACTTTTTTTTTTGATGTGTACAACATCTGAGCATCGAATGAGACCGATCTCATGTCCCAAAAGTGTTCCCTCCCAGAGATATGCGCGTTTTATGAAAGTGATGGTACACCAAAGATACACGTATTTAAATCTATAAAATGGCTCTCCTGAACAAAACTGGTTTTTACCTTTAGGTCCCTTTCTATTTTGCACGTCACATATGGAAAACAGCAACACGAAATTTTATGGTTTTTTGGGTCCGTATTTCATAATTTTATTGAAGTATATTTTCATAATGCAACTAGACCCAAAATAATTGTATGATAATAGACCCCAAAAAGTTGTTGGGGCATTATTTCATAAGAATGTTAAGGGCCTATATTCGCATTTTCGGGTTCAATTTCCTTTCGATAATTTTAGGGTCACACTTAATATTTTTGAGGTCTAACTTCGGCGAAGAAGAGAAAGCGTTGGTTTTTATTGAATATTATATAGTTTATAACCTCTGAACTTAATTATAAACTTATAAAATATCTTGCACGGACAGCAAGGTCATTTACACACAACCAAAATTGTACGCAAACGATTTTCTATACGTTTTGGGGCCTATATTGATATTATTGGGGCATATTTGCCTTTTTTGGGGTGTATTTGCATATCTTCAAATAACCACTATTAAATTAGGCCCAATAAAATTATTGGGTCCCATTTTCATTTTATGTTTGGGGTATGGTTTCGTGGGGTCTATTTTCATAATACAATTAGATCCAAATTTGGGGCCTAATTAGCTTTTTGGTTTGGGGTGTATTTTCGTGAGGCCTAATGTCAGTCCATTGTTTGGATTGTTCTTTTGTCTCTGGAGTATAGTGGTGGATCCATTTCTCATCAACAGTTATGAAACGACGCTTAAAATCCATTATATTTCGCTGAAAGCGATCCAAAGAAGCTTGAGAAATGTTCATTCATATGCGTTTTTGGTCACTGTTAACAAGTGCGGCACCCATCTTGCAAAAAACTTTTTCATCTGTAGTTCTTCATGCAAAATTAAATGGACTCGATCATTTGAGATGCCCATGATATTAGCTACTTCACGTACTTTTATTCGTCGATCATTTAATACCATATCATGCACTTTGGCTAAAATTTCTGTTGTTGTTGCTGTTTTTGGACGTCCACTACGTGGTTCATCTTCAATGCTTGTACGACCACGTTTAAATTCAGCAACCCAATTTTTTACTGTTGCATATGAAGGAGCACTTTCACCTAACACATTCACCATATCATTATGAATTTCTTGTCCCGATAAACCTTTTTTATGTAAATATTTAATGACACCACGCATTTCTAATTTTTCCATTGTAAAAAAATCGCGGATGCGTCTTTTGTGAACACCTGTTTCTATATGAAGGAGTTGCCAGATCGAAACAAAATTTAACATGTGTTCATAGCAGAGATGGAAGTTTCCAAAACACTTAACTTTTTTCTGTGTATACCACGCTTTTTGTGCTAGGCTAAGAACCCCCGAACCGCCCTCGTATATGGGGCCCTTGGTTGACTTCTCCTGAGTGTGTGACAATTGAACGCTCATTTCTCAGAAATTTCTAGTCTCAGACATTTTTAATTTAATTTAATTCCAATTATTCTGCAGCTCCCCCCGACCCATCTGCAATTCTTAAAAATCAAAGTCTACAAAAAGCTGCCAGTCAGTGCCTTTCTTATACAAAACATCATTAAAATTTAACTAAAACTTTCAACTTCATTCCCTTTACGAACACTCCCACCGCAAGTCATGCAAATCAGGACCAAGGCGGTATCAACACGCAAGTAAAAACCCATACTACACTTAAAATATCCCCGATACAACCACAGAGGCGCATGATGTGTGTCAATAGAGAACATCACACACGCCATTCCACATGCCGCCCCCGGAGGCGGCATCATTTGATTCGGGCAAGAGCAACAGTGAAAAAAAGACCGAAATTCCCATTACATTCTGTTCATCACTCATAAACTCGTCACATCTAATAAGCCCAACTCGCACTTATCACAGCAGCATAGCTAAGCATGTTCGAAAAGGGGCGTGGGTGGCGGTATGTAGGCTACTCTGCTCTGTATGGATTAGAAAGACAACAACAGCGCGCGTCTGAGGAAACAATTTGTGGCATGCCAGCGAGTGTTCCATGCGGCCGCCGTGCTGTGTCTGTGGGTGGCGATGGAAGAGGCGTGTCGCTCCGCGCCGCTTCGCCCCCTCTGATGGGAGTAGGCCGCCGTTTACCATAATTCCCTTAATAAAGCTTGTGGTGTGATTGTGTTTTTCCTCGTTTTTATATCATGAACACAAATTGAAGCGACTTTATTTGCCGCATTACAAGTGAGAATTACGCGTTTCACTCGAGGGAATACGCTGAGCGGCATCGGTGTGGGCGCCGCAGTGGTTTGATCAAAATGTAAATTATATTGAATGACAAATTAGGAATAACAATTGTGGCATTAATCGTTTAATTATGACAGAGAACGAATGAGCGAAAGAGCGAACATTAATTTTGTGAAATGCATAAATCGATAAATGCCAGTGCTGTGTTTGAACAGCGCATGAGGAGGTGTTGACTTGGATGGGATTGAAATTCACTGAAGTGCTGCTGCTTTGGGTAACAGCGGAAAACCTTTTCAGTGGAAAAGTAGCCCCAAAAGACTAAAATCATTGTATAAAAACTTGGAATAAATACATATTTAACCCGTTTTAATTAAATTCGATGGTCAGTCAGGTGACCACAATGTTGCCTAGAGGGTACACAACTAGAGAAAGTATTTAAAGAACGTGACTCATGTATGACTTAGCGGACTAGAAATATCTGAATTGGACGATATTTCTATAAGTGGCATGACTACAGATAAATCAGTTGATGATATTTTAAGTGAGACAGTGAATAAAGCTAGTGGAAAAACAACGAAAAACGTAACCAAATTACGAGGGCGACCGCAAAACGAACTGGCCTGGCACATTTTCTGTTTTACAAGCAACTTTTTTTTTGTTTTTTAAAAGCAATCTTTTATAAGCCATCTGTCAAAATTTCCGAAATATTGAATGATTATTTTCTTTGTTACAGGTGATTGAAGTAAACAAGTTTTATAAATTTTAAAAAATTGAAAATAAAGAGTTTCGTGCGGTAATTAAACACTTTTATATGAAAGGTTATACGCCACAATTAATCAAAGATGAATTGGATTCTGTTCATGGTGATAATGCACCATCATACTCCACCGTGAAATCCTGGGTTCAACAATTTAAAATGGGTCGTTCAAGTACGGAAGATGAACAACGCTCTGGAAGACCGAAAACTGCTACTACTATTGAAAACATTAGAAAAATATTTAATGAAGTGACTAAAGATATACAAATAAAGCTCAGAGAACTTGCTGATATTGTTAAAATTCACGAAAAACAAGTTTGGAGTATTTTACATGATGAACTCCACATGAAAAAGCTATCCGCAAGATGGGTGCCGCGTTTGTTGACTTTGTCCAAAAAATTATCCGTTGGACCGATTCCGAGGAGCTTTTAGCGATTTATCAGCGTAATCCAAAAGAGTTCTTGCGCCGATTCATAACTGTCGATGAAACATGGATCCATCACTACATCCCAGAATGCAAAGAACAAGCAAAACAATGGATAGAAGCTGGTAAAAGTGGTCCCAAGAAGGCGAAAACTGTTAAGTCAGCAGGAAAAGTAATGGCCACAGTATTTTGGGATGCAATATTTATTGATTATCTTGAGAAAGGAAAAACTATAAATAGTGAATATTATTGTGCATTATTGGATCGGTTGAGTGAAGAAATCAAGATAAAACGACCGCATTTAAAAAAAAAAAGTTCTTTTTCATCATGATAATGCTCCTTCACACACTGCATTTTTAAGTCAACAAAAACTGGCCGAAATTCGATTTGAAATTGCTCCGCATCCGCCATATAGTCCAGATTTAGCTGCTTCTGATTATTTCTTGTTTCCAAATTAAAAAAAAAAAAAATTCGTCCAATAGCGAGGTTATTGCTGAAACTGAGCCATATTTTGAAGGTCTTGAAAAATCTTATTTTTCGGATGGAATTAAAAAACTTGAAAAACGTTTGATGAAGTGTATTGAGTTGGAAGGAGATTATGTTGAAAAGTAAATAATAATAATTCCAAAAAAACGGTTCTTTTTATGTTAGGCCAGTTACTTCTGCGGTCGCCCTCGTATTTAATGCTCTTCTGACAATAACTCCAACATCAGTACTGATACAGGGTGGCCCAAATAAGACCAGCTGATGTGAAACACAAATAACTTTTTTTTATTTTTTAACATAATTTATTTTTTCTTTTTGGAAATTTAAAATGATTTTTATTATTCATCTCAACAATTCTCAATTGTTCTGACTTAGCGAAATTATCGCCGTTTTTTTAACGTAAGATCAGCGCCCACATCTTCCATGATTACAAGTTTAGTTCGCCGTTTTGAGCAACTGGGTTCAGTTACCGACCGTCGAGGAAGAGGTGCTCATCGAAATATTCGTACTGAAGAGAACGTGAAAGCTGTGCAGCCGAGTGTTGCAAATGATCCATCTGTCTCAACTCATCGACGTTCCGCCCAACAACATTACAGAGAATCTTAAACTTGGATCTTAAGATGTATCCATACAAAGTTTAAATTGTGCAACAGCTTCTACCGCAAGACCCAATACAATACGACTACAATACGCTATGCGCTTTACACAATTAGCCAGACAGAATGATTTTTTTTAAATAATCTTTTGATGACGGATGAAGCGCATTTCCATTTAAGTGGTTATGCGAATAAACAAACCTGTCGGTTGTGGGGTTCCGAAAATCCAAGGGCAGTACATCAGCATCAGTAACACCCAATCAGATGCACGGTGTTATGACAACAAAAATCATCGGCCCATATCTCTTTGAGAATGAGGATGAAACGCCAAAAACGGTCTCCGGGGCTTCTTACAGAACAATGTTCGACAACTTTTTGCGGCCAATAGTGGAGCTACATCCTAATTTGTGGTTTCAACAAGATGGAGCCACTGCACATACTGCTAGGCAAACTATGCACATGCTGCGTGAAGTTTTTGGTGAACGCAAAATTTGAAAAAATTCAGATTTCCCCTGGCCTCCTCGTTCACCAGATTTTACTGCGTCCGATTTTTTTTTTTATGGGGACAAAGTGTAACGTATGCGGAATGAAATCGCAACAAAAAAAAAGCATTTTTTTTTCTTTTAAACAAGATAATACATTGTACTAGTTTAATGTAAAAAAATTTTTGGTCCCATTCGAGCTACTTTGCGGCAATTTTGAGGAACTTTTTCCATGGCATGTTTTGAAGCTCCTTTCGAATTTTTTTAATGAAATTTTTGGTAGTTTTGAGTCTGAAGCTATTTGCATATACTTTTCATTTTAAATTTGCCCAAAAATCCTCAATTGGGCGTAATTGGGGTACATTGGGAGGATTTTCTTCTTTACATACATATGGAATTTGAAGGGTGTCCATGGCTTCCAATGTCTTCTTGATGCTAAGTCGGGCCAGAAGATTACATTTAAGTTTCTATGCTTCTTATTCATAAATTCTTCAACTTTTGGTAAGCAGAAATTAATATATCTTTCAGAATTGACGGCCAAACCGGACTATAAAAAAACTGGTTCTGACATTCCATGCTGACTAATTGCAAGCCACAATAAAACTTTTTAAGGAAATTGTGAATGCTCCACATACTTTATTTTATCGTCTACGTGTTTTTTTCCTTCAAAAAAATGTTTTCCTTGCCATTCGTTTCCATCCAATGTGAAATATGACTCATCGTCCATGATGCATACAATGTCGCTCTTGGCTTTGAATGTATTTTTGACCAAACTTCTAAGTCGAGACTTTTGGGTAACTTCTTGAGCTTCTGACGCTTTTGCCTTGTTTTTTTCTGGACTTTCTCTGAATTCCCATAGCACTCAGATACTTTTTCACTGTTTTTCCGTCACATTGGAACTTTTTCCCAAGCTCCCTATAGGATTTAGCGACTTTACCATTGGTAATTTTTCGAAGTCGGCTTCTCATAGAAGAGTCGTTCAAACTACACTTTTTTCCAGAACCACGTTTTCTTTCTGTTGTTTGTCTTTTCTTTTGCTTTGTATCCAGCGTTGTAAAATTTGTTGCGATTTCATTCCGCAAACGATTTCATTCCACAGACACTTGAACAGCTCAAGCAGAATATTCGAGATGAAATACGGCGCCTGCAACCATAAACATTACGCCGTGTAATGCAAAATGCGCTAAAAAGAGCCAATGCCTGTATCGAGCAAAATGGTGGTCACTTGTCTGAGATCATATTTCACACATACGGGGGCGACCGCAAAAGTAACTGGCCTAACATAAAAAGAACCGTTTTTTTGGAATTATTATTATTTATTTTTCAACATAATCTCCTTCCAACTCAATACACTTCGTTTTTCAAGTTTTTTAATTCCATCCGAAAAATAAGATTTTTCAAGACCTTCAAAATATGCCGCAGTTTCAGCAATAACCTCGCTATTGGACGAAAATTTTTTGCCATTGAGAATTTTTTTTAAATTTGGAAATAAGAAATAATCAGAAGGAGTTAAATCTGGTCTATATGGTGGATGCAGAGCAATTTCAAATCGTAATTCGGCGAGTTTTTGTTGAGTTAAAAATGCAGTGTGTGAAGGAGCATTATCTTGATGAAAAAGAACTTTTTTTTTAAATGCGGTCGTTTTATCTTGATTTCTTCACTCAACCGATCCAATAATGCACAAAAATATTCACTATTTATAGTTTTTCCTTTCTCAAGGTAATCAATAAATATTATACCCCTTGCATCCCAAAATACTGTGGCCATTACTTTTCCTGCTGACTTAACAGTTTTCGCCTTCTGGGGATTACTTTTACCAGCTTCTATCCATTGTTTTGACTGTTCTTTGCATTCTGGGATGTAGTGATGGATCCATGTTTCATCAACAGTTATGAATCGGCGCAAGAACTCTATGGGATTACGCTGATAAATCGCTAAATGCTCCTCGCACTTGGTTCAACGGAACATATCTTGCGGATAGATTTTTCATGTGGAGTTCATCATGTAAAAACACTCCAAACTTTTTTTTCGTGTATTTTAACAATATCAGCAAGTTCTCTGAGCTTTATTCGTCTATCTTTAGTCCCTTCATTAAATATTTTTCTAATGTTTTCAATAGTAGTAGCAGTTTTCGGTCTTCCAGAGCGTTGTTCATCTTCCGTACTTGAAGGACCCATTTTAAATTGTTGAACCCAGGATTTCACGGTGGAGTATGATGGTGCATTATCACCATGAACAGAATCCAATTCATCTTTGATTAATTGTGGCGTATAACCTTTCATATAAAAGTGTTTAATTACCGCACGAAACTCTTTATTTTCCATTTTTCAAAAATCACAAAACTTGTTTACTTCAATCACCTGTAACAAAGAAAATAGTCATTAAATATTTCGGAAATTTTGACAGATGGCTTATAAAAGATTGCTTTTAAAAAGCAAAAAAAAAGTTGCTAGTAAAACAGAAAATGAGCCAGGCCAGTTAGTTTTGCGGTCGCCCTCGTAGTCACGTTAAGTTTCCATAAAATGTATTTAACATATAAAAATAAATCATTAAAAAAAAAACGGTATTACAAGAGTTATACGTGTTTAACATCATTAGGTCTCATTTGGGCCACCCTGTAGAAGGCGAAAGAATGCCTTGTGCAACTGGGAAGTTTATAAATAAAACTAGCGGACTCGGCGAACTTCGACTCGCCTCAATTTAACGCCTTCAGATAAACTCTAGAGTGAAAATAAAACACAGATTGTTCAAATTTCAAATCGATTTATTCGAATGGAATCGAAATCAGTAGAGAGCTTTATGAAAAACATTGTTTTTTGATTTTTTTACGGCGCAAAAATAAACAACAAACACGGTTTCCCAACACCCGAACAGGCAACGTACAGCTGATCGAGGAAAAAAACAGGGAAATTCGAGATTAATTCCACAGACTTCCAACGATTAACCTTGCAACTTATTGATTGTCATCACAAAAGCCAATTGAACGGGGAACTGAATCCGCTTGAATTGAAGATCTCTGGGAGTAATCGAAATTAGTGGGGTAGGGACTTCCTCTCCGTTGAATTGTTAATCAGTTTCTTGACAGACAACGGCGTACCGTTGCACAATGTCGGATGATTCAGATATCACATCATGATTATGATCGATCCGCCCTTGTAAATTATATTCCCTTGACTTGCCGTAACTAAGACGACGATTTCAGGCATGCAATAAGTTTATCGGCAGCAGTATATTTCGGAATGACGGGAAGCGTTTCATGAAAATCTCCTGAATGTAGTTTTTTAAGCCCCATTATAGAAAAATCAAAAGAAAACATTTTGTCCAAAAAATAAAAAAAAAATATGTTCAGGGAGAACAACCCTTATCACTTAGGGGCATGGAAAATAGCCGATTCTCCGACATACTGAATATGCGTATAAAATTTGGTAAAAATCGGTAAAGCCATTTCGGAGGAGTAAGGTAACTGACATTGTGACACGAGAATTTTATATACTTATATGTGATAGCGCATAGAGAAAGGGACCTAAGGTTAAAAACCAGTTTTCTTCAGGAGAGCCATTTTAAAGATTAGGTCCCTTTCTATTTGCGCTTAGAATCGTCGACTTCACTTTCACAAAACGCGCATATCTGTGGGAGGGAACACTTTTGGGGCATGGGATCGGTTTCATTCGATGCTCAGTTGTTATCCACATCAAAAAAAAAAGTTGATGATAAGTTTTGTTCAGGAGAGCCATTTTAAAGATTAGGTCCCTTTCTATTTGCGCTTAGAATCGTCGACTTCACTTTCATAAAACGCGCATATCTCTGGGAGGGAACACTTTTGGGGCATCGGATCGGTCTCATTCGATGCTCAGATGTTGTCCACATCAAAAAAAGGTAAAAGTAGATGAAAAGTTTTGTTCAGGAGAGCCATTTTAAAGATTAGGTCCCTTTCTATTTGCGCTTAGAATCGCCGACTTCACTTTTATAAAACGCGCATATGTCTGGGAGGGAACACTTTTGGGGCATGGGATGGGTCTCACTCGATGCTCAGACGTTATCCACATCAAAAAAAAAAAGTTGATGAAAAATTTTGTTCAGAAGAGCCATTTTAAAGATTAGGTCCCTTTCTATTTGCGCTTAGAATCGTCGACTTCACTTTCATAAAACGCGCATATCTCTGGGAGGAAACACTTTTGGGGGATGGGATCGGTCTCATTCGATGCTCAGATGTTGTCCACATCACAAAAAAAGGTAAAAGTAGATGAAAAGTTTTGTTCAGGAGAGCCATTTTAAAGATTAGGTCCCTTTCTATTTTCGCTTAGAATCGTCGACTTCACTTTCATAAAACGCGCATATCTCTGGGAGGGAACACTTTTGGGGCATGGGATCGGTCTCATTCGATGCTCAGATGTTGTCCACATCAAAAAAAAGTGAAAATTGAAAATTTTACCAGGTCCCTTACTCTATGCGCTGTCAGATATACATTATTGGGTCTTCGAATAGAGGGAATGACAAAATGAATATATTCTTCATCCTATGATAGAGGATAAAACAAGTTTCCATTTAAAAGACTTAAAAACTTTGGAGCATATTATGGACGTACATTTACACAAAATAACTTATACTAGGGTTGTTAAATATATTTCTGGCCAACTGACATCTGGCGCCATCTGCTATTTCCATTGGAAAGTTTGACATTTTTTAGCATAAACGTACTCAGAACGTTTTGACGAACGACCATCATTTGTGTTGTTTACAGTGACTTAAAAAAATGGATTTTGCAAACAAATGGAATTAACTGGTGAACATTTTCGTGCGATATTTTTTCACAAATTTCGACGTGGATAATCACGACAAGGGTGCATCGATGAACTTAAATCTTTTAATGGCGATGAAGCACCATCCAATAGCACTGTGAAAAACTGGTTTAATGAATTCAATCGGGGCCGACGCTCGCTCAAAGGCGAAGGAAGTTCGTCCAAAAACGGCCGTTGTGCCAGTGAACTGATAACGCAAGATCTTCATTTGATATGCCGTGAGATAGAGGCATCCTTGGGCATTTCTTCCACCAGCAGACATTCGATGTTGCATGAACACCTGGCCGTAAAAAATGTTTATTCTCGTTGGATGCCGCACAATTTGCTAATCGCCCCAAAAAATGCTCGTGTCGATTGGTGCAAAGAAATTTAAAAAAAAACCCGCTCGCGGTGCTTCGAAAGACGTTTATAAGATCGTCACGGGTGACGAATCATGGATCTATGCATATGAGACCGAAACAAAACAGCAATCGACCGTGTGGGTCTTCGAAGACTGGTCAAATCCAATGAAAGTTGTTCGTGGAAGAAGCACTTCGAAGCAAATGGTCGCCTGTTTGTCTTAAATCATTCAGCAAGTTACTCAAGAATAGCCTTTTTCATATCAAACGGTTTATGGTGCATAAAACCAGTCAGTACAAGAAATTGCCAGAGTTTTTCGTTAAGTTTGGAAGTTATCGCTTTAGCGACCACTTACTCGTTTTATAAGCGATTACCAACAGAACAAGCCAAATATCAAATCAAATGGCAAAAAATCAAATCTTCTTCATGATATTAGGGTAAAAAGGGCAAAACGAACAAAAAACCCGCAAATGATTTGCAATAGTCTTTTAGGCAGTGTTTCCCACCTTTTTAAATGATAAGCTGATTTTTATACCACGGTAAAGCGATTAAAATGCCTAAAATGTAATAAATACTAGACTGTATTAACGTTTCGACTTTTACATGGGCTCTTAACCTGGTTTAAAATGTACAAAACTTAATAAATGCGTAAAAAGATCTGTAAGTTTTTTCAATGGGGCGAATATATAACCAATCAATAAAATACTTTAAATCTAAAAAGTTATATTGAAATACGTCACATGAAATCATATCTTAATTATGATGTGACAGTTTTCCGCTCACGAAGAAGCTGGTATTTGCTAGTTATTTAAGTATATATAGTGAAAAGTATAAGCAGAAGGATTTCCCTTAAGCCGTGCTAAGGAAATCTATGCGTCAATCAACAGGTAAATCATTAGACTTAACAATTTTTAAAAAAGTCGAACATCAAACGCAGAAGGCCATAATGTCAGCCGTAATTGTTTCGGAAACAAATTCAATTAAGTCTAATACTTCCTGTAAATATGGAATTGTCGCAAAATAATTTGTGTACTCGTATGTGAATTTATCTGAGCAAATAGCTTCAGGTCTTTGCTAGCTTACAAATGTCGGAACAGACTGCCACTCCATCAAGTCACTTCGAGCAGAGTGTATTAGTACTATACATTCTTACTCCACTCTAAGAAATCCTCATATCCCGCAAATACGATATATTCGACAAAAAGGAAGTACATTTTAAATTTCCTGCAAGTAAGCAACAAGTTGCCTGTCACAAACAGAATGATAAATTATCACCTTATTGTGCATGTGTGAGTGTATCCATATACAAGTACATGTTATGCTATGTCTTTGGATACAATAACCAAAACGCACACACACACACATATGTGAACATGCGTACACATGTAGCTACGTTGAAGAAAGTACTTTCACCCCCATGGAGATGACATGGGATGTTTTTGATCTAAGCCCAACCGATGAACGAAACCACAGCCAACCCAACTGTCATCTGATAGCATTTCCATGTACATTAAAGAATGGCAAAATATTCTGCTTTAAATGATTGTGGCTGTTTTATGGGGCAACCAAAAGGAAAACCACACAAAGTTTGCGGCATCTATAAGCGATGACTTTGGAGCGACTTCCCTAATGGGTCTCCTGATGCAGTTAGTGTTTTAACGGATTCCAGGAACATATCGGCTACTTGAAAGCAGATTGCCATGACATAAAGCGTTGCTATGGAGTTTCATCGACACCTGCATGCACAAGGTTTAGTTTCTTACATTTTCTGTTTTTATCCGTGGATTACGTTTAAAGTCTCCCCTACTAAAGGGGGGTCCAACCATAATGAACGATGTTAATTGTACATAAAACAAAAAGTTTTCTACTGAGCCCAGCGATATCCAACGCAAATTTTGATCCTGTGTGCGGTTTTAAGGAGTCGAGGCGGAAGTGTCTTCCGTTGAACCTTCTCTAAAGATGTAAATTAAATGTGAATATGTGACAGCGCATAGAGAAAAGGGACCTAAGGGTAAAAAAATCAATTTTTCTTTTTTTTTCTTTTTTTGATGTGGACAACATCTGAGCATCGAATGAGACCGATCCCATGCCCCAAAAGTGTTCCCTCCCAGAGATATGCGCGTTTTCTGAAAGTGAAGTCGACGATTATAAGCGCAAATAGAAAGGGACCTAGTCATTAAAATGGCTCTCCTGAACAAAACTGGTTTTTAACCTTAGGTCCCTTTCTACTTTGAGCGTCACATATAGAGAACGACAGTTTGAAAAAAAATTCAGTAAATTTTTGATGATTTTATTTTTCTAAGTCAAACCCTAGGATGGAGTTCTGTACCTGAAAGTCGCGGTCGAAACTCTCCTGAATGCCGGAATATGAGACGAGAAATAAAATATGAATAAAATGATAGGTGTTTGAAAAATTGAGCTTAATAATTAATCTATCTAAGAAGATTTAAACATTCGATTGGTTTAAATCTTGCATGGTTGCCTTGTCGGTGGCATATCCGATGGCCCATATTTTCAGTGAATCTGGGACATACGAAGCTGCTATATACATTACTGGCCTTAAAATGAAAATGCGAATTCTTTAAAAAAAATTACTATCAAAAATGGCTTATTGTTTTTGAAAGTATTCTCCAGCATGATTTAAACACTTTTGCCAATTGTCAAAGCACTTTTTCGACTCCGGTTGAGACATCACCAAAACATGGTTTTTGTACGCTTCAACAGCATCTTCTGACGACGAAAATTGTTGACCACGAATTTTTTTCTTGATGTGTGGAAATAAAATGAAGTCACTGGGTGCCAAGTCAGGGCTGTACGGCGAACGTTTCGACGTTTTGGCCGGTCAAAAAGGCGCTGGTTTAAGCCGATGTGTGAGATTCTTTCTGAAATCAAATCTGGACTGTCTGAGGGCCATTCTTCAGAGGAAATGAACGCTGGCAAATTGTTTCGAAGCCAGGCCTGGGACGTTTTAGCCTTATGGGCCTTTTGGGCGCAGGATCCTGCTGGAAAGTCCATGGCTGGTTTTGGAACAGAGAATTGTTAAGAGGCTTCACAACAGCTTCCAAAACGGTTTCTTGTAAAACTTTGGGCGATGTTTTGACTCCTTGTTCGCAGAAATGCAGGTCAGTGACCCCATCGTAAGAGACACCCCGCCAAACCATGACTGAAGCTGGGTGATGACCCTTTTCCACCCTTGGGATCAGTTCAGATGCTTCCTTAGATGACCACGCATACACTCTATCATTTTGCTTGATAAATTTTTCCTGAACGGTAAACATTTTTTCATCGGTGAACAAAATTTTTCTGTGCAAGTTATCAGCGTGCTTCACCAAAAGACGTTTGCATTTTTCAATCCTATTTTTTTTAAGCTGCAGTCAATAAATGTCCGGTTCGTCGTTTGAAAGCCTCAAGTCCCAAGTCTTTTTTAATGATTCGACGTTTGGCCGGTCAAAAAGGCGCTGGTTTAGCCGATGTGTGAGAGCTCTCGCATTGTCTCTCGTTTCTCTTGTTCTCCGAAGACTTCGGGCAAACAGATTGTGGTGTACCACTCAGAATTGACCGTCCTACGTTGGTCAAGCGGAACAGTCGCCACAGGACTAGTTTTGCCGCAGAAGCAGCCAACCATTTGCTTCGAAGTGCTTCTCCCACGAACAACTTTCGTTGGATTTGGCTCGTCTTCGCGGACCCACACGGTCGATTGCTGTTTTGTTTCGAGCTCATACACATAGATCCACGATTCGTCACCTGTAACGATCTTATAAACATCTTTCGAAGCACCGCGAGCGTTTTTTTTTTAATTTCTTTGCACCAATCGACACAAGCCTTTTTTTGAGCGATTGTCAAATTGTGCGGGATCCAACGAGAACATACCTTTTTTACGGCCAGATGTCGATGCAAAATCGAATGTATGCTGGTGGAAGAAATAACCAAGGAAGCCTCTATCTCACGGTATGCCTCAATAAATTCCCAAGGATGCCTCTATCTCACGGTATGCCACATGACGATCTTGCATTATCAGTTCACGCACGGCATTAATGTTCTCTGGCACAACGGCCGTTTCTGGACGATCTTCGTCTTTGAGCGAGCGTCGGCCACGATTGATTTCATTTAACCAGATTTTTACAATGGTGCTTCATCGCCATACAAAGACTTAAGTTCATCGATGAACTCTTGTCGTGATAATCCACGTCGAAAGTAGTGAAAAATGATCGCACGAAAATGTTCACGAGTTATTTCCATTTTTTTGCCCAATTGATTTTTTCAAGTCACTGTAAGTACAACACAAATGATGGTCGTACGTCAAAACGTTCTGAGTACGTTTATGCTAAAAAATACCAAACTTTCCAATGGAAATGTCAGATGGCGCCAGACAAAACTTAGTGTTGGATTACCGTTTATACATATGGAAACAAAAGATTTTTGAAGCAGATCAATGCGGATTTTGATGACATGACAGCCGGTTCTATGGACCGGATTGACCCGAAGAGCAATTCTCCTCGGCACAAAGTTGCCGCTACAACAACAACAACAACAACCATTTGTGAAATACATTTTTCACAAATCCCTTTAATTTAAGCCCAAAATTTTGATCATTTCATAACCGAAGCAAAGCCTAAACATTTAAGCCATTTGTAAGTGAATCGAAGTATAATTTTGGTAATAAATCTTGCATAAATTAGATGTGCTATGGTTATTTGCCCAAAGGTCAACCCCCATGGAGGGCATGTTTTTAAGAGGTTGAACTCGTTAGCCATACCTTCAACGACAGCAGCCATATTCTCACTCTGAAAATCCGAATAATAATGAATAATTCCGCAATAAATCCATTATAATTTTCACTTTCTTCACTGACAATCCTAAACGTTATGCGATAGAAATCTTGCACAACATACAAAACATGTTAATGCCCCCGTCGATATTGAATTATAACCTATTTGACGGGGATTGCCATGACAACCCAATTCATATTTAATGAATAACTGATGATGCCACCAGCAGGATTTCATCCATCATCGTGCGCTACACGCGAGCGTACTCCAGTTTCTTGCGCGAATCCAGTCTTACCAGTGAGTGGCTGTAGTGCGGCTGCTTTAATCACCGAAGCCAAAACCGAGTTGCAAATAAAGCGGATCATTGCCATCAAAGTGTATCAAACAAATCCACAACGTGAGTTAATTTTGCGGTTAATTCACTGTGTTTGACGCTGCACAGACGCGACGCGACGACAGACATACAAACACATATACAAGCTTATAAATATGTGTGTGTGTCTGTATGAGCCGCTGTATCAGACATCTAAACCTGGCGATGATATCTTCTGCTGACATTCAGGATATGGCGGTAACGCTTTGCGGTGCTGCTGTTGGTGACGGTGATGGTATCATTCATTGGTGTGTGTAAGGATATGCCGGCACATATACCAATGTACGCAGCACAGTGGGGTACTTAATTTATATGTGAAGAATAGAGCTACTTTTCATGTGTTGGCTGACACTTCACAGACGTAAAGGTTAGCAGTGATACTTCACACGATTCATAGGCGGTGAGCTGGGGGAACTTTAAATGGTTAGGAATGATTCTGTACGCTGAATATTATTTCAATGAACTATTATTATTGAATCGTTGCATATAAGCAATGCAAAAGCATCATATTATCTCAACCTTTTTATGCTGAAGTCTTAAGCAGTTTGTCAGGTGCATGCCAGGGTAAACTGAAGAACAAAAAGTTTATCTGCTAAGTAACGATCAGGATTTTTCAACTCTTGTACAGATGTTTAACATCAACTATTTCTGATACACGGTTTTTCATTGAGGACATAACAATTTTATACTCGTATACTAGTAAAAAATAGAATATTTATGATATATAGTTCAGATGTATTCCAGGTGTACAAGTGTTACATTTTATGAAATAAAATTCGATTTTGGTCATATGACCGATTTGCAAAATGAAAATTTCCTCGACCCATAAACAATGACTAGGACCTACCAGGGCCATCCTTTTGGCTATTCCACCACTCAATTTTCCTTCACTCTTGTACAATACCACTCTTGGACTCAATTTTCCATTGCTTAGATCTACGTTTCAAGTATAAAATTATAAGCATTCAAAGTTAATAATTTGAAAAATGTCGATTTTTTGCGTAAACAGTTTTTGTTTTATTTTTGATTTATTGCAAAAAGTTATAAAGAAATCGTATAAATTATATATAAGGATATTCATCTTAAAGGAAAGTTCTTGGAAAAGATATTCAAAAAAAAAGAAAGTTCAAAATTGTTTTTGCTGAAATGCCGCATGTTTTATGTAAAATCCAAAATTTAGCCCTAATTTCTCCAATCGCGCAGCTAGGATCAAAAATTTTATAGCATTCATAGGTAGTCATAAGCTGCAAAAGGAATAAACTTTTTTGCCAATAATGTGGAAAACTGAAAAATCCCAATTTTGGGATTTTTTAAATATTTTTTGGGAGTTGTGGAATTGTTTTTAAGAAATATAATTTATTAATTATTTCGTGCGTTTCTACTCTCAATGCCTTAGTAAATGCAAAATTTCGTTATTATATATTCATTATTAAAAATGTTTTTCATTTCTGGAAAATCCCATTTTTTTCCACCTGACATTTTTTCCAATTAGTGGGTGTGAATTACTATAGCATTCATAGGTGGTCATAAGTGTTGTCAATCAAACCGCAAAAGGAATAAACTTTTTCGCCAATAATGTGGCAATATAACACGAAAACTGAAAAATCCCAATTTTGGGATTTTCTAAATATTTTTTTGGGAATTGTGGGATTGTTTTTAAGAAATATAATTTTTTATTTATTTCGTATGTTTCTACTCTCAATACCTACGTAAGTAATTGCTTAATGTCGTTGTTATATATTCATTATTAAAAATGTTTTTCCTTTATGGAAAATCCCATTTTTTCCACCTGATATTTTTCCAATTAGTGCGTGTGAATTACTATAGCGTTCATAGGTGGTCGTAAGTGTTGTACATCAAACTGCAAAACGAATAAACTTTTTCGCCAATAATGTGGCAATATAACACGAAAACTGAAAAATCCCAATTTTGGGATTTTCTAAATATTTTTTTGGGAAATTGTGGGATTGTTTTTAAGAACTATAATTTTTATTTATTTCGTGTGTTTCTACTCTCAATACCTAAGTAACTGCAAAATTTCGTTGTTATATATTCATTATTTAAAATGTTTTTCCTTTATGGAAAATCCCATATTTTTCACCTGACATTTTTTCCAATTAGTCGGTGTGAATTACTATAGCGTTCATAGGTGGTCATAAGTGTTGCAAATCAAACTGCAAAAGGAATAAACTTTTTCGCCAATAATGTGGCAAAATAATGTGGAAAACTGAAAAATCCCAAATGTGGGATTTTTTAAATATTTTTTTGGGAATTGTGGGAATGTTTTTAAGAAATATAATTTTTTATTTATTTTGTGCGTTTCTACTCTCAATACCTAAGTAATTGCTAAATTTCGTTGTTATATATTCATTATTAAAAATGTTTTTCCTTTATGGAAAATCACATTTTTTCCACCTGACATTTTTTTCCAATTTGTGGGTGTGAATTACTATTGCATTCATAGGTGGTCATAAGTGTTGCAAATCAAACTGCAAAAGGATTAAACTTTTTCGCCATTAATGTGGCAATATAACACGAAAACTGAAAAATCCCAATTTTGGGATTTTTAAATATTTTTTGGGAATTGTGGGATTGTTTTTAAGAAATATAATTTTTTATTTATTTTGTGTGTTTCTACTCTCAATACCTAAGTAATTGCAAAATTTCGTTGTTATATATTCATTATTAAAAATGTTTTTCATTTCTGGAAAATCCCATTTTTTCCACCTGACACTTTTTTCCAATTAGTGGGTGTCAATTACTTTGGACAACCCTTTTTTCGCTTATTAAAAGATAATTCTTATCCATCTCACCATTTTTACTAAATACTTTCATTCATTTGGATCCATTTGTATACTAGGTAGCAGGAATATATCAAAATGAAAATTACCTTTTTGCTATTGTGTTCATATGCAAGCGATTTGTTACTGGAATGTTGTAAAATAAATTTAGGTAAAAAATCGCTTTTTTATTGAAAATAAAATTTGCTTATTTTTGCAAATCTTGAAGGTAAAACAAATCCTTAAATTCTTCAGGATTTTCAAATGTCAATCTTCTGTAGCATATCCATCTTTTGCTCAATGTAAACAAAACAGGATTGGAAGAGAGGAGTAGATTATTAAAAATATCTTCATTTTGAGATTGTCTAGAACACTTCCGTGAATGAAACTGTTGAATATGTCGGAAATCACGATTTCTTGCTTCCTGGTTCTCCTAAGAAGGAATGTTTCTCTCAATGATTATTTGCCCATGCCGTAATACTTTCTGTATGGTTGGTGATAGCTGTTTTCAGGGATATAATTCAGAAAGCAGTTTCAAAATTTCAGCACAGCAATTGCCAAATTTTTCAGCGTTTACATTATTTTTACAAAAGTTACGAGGGCGACCGCAAAAGTAACTGGCCTAACATAAAAAGAACCGTTTTTTTTGGAATTATTATTATGATTTATTTTTCAACATAATCTCCTTCCAACTCAATACACTTCATCACACGTTTTTCAAGTTATTTAATTCCAGCCGAAAAATAAGATTTTTAAAGACCTTCAAAATATGCCGCAGTTTCAGCAATAACCTCGCTATTGGACGAAAATTTTTTGCCACCGAGATTTTTTTTTTAATTTGGAAACAAGAAATAATCAGAAGGAGCTAAATCTGGACTATATGGTGGATGCGGAGCAATTTCAAATCGTAATTCGGCCAGTTTTTGTTGAGTTAAAAATGCAGTGTAAGAAGGAGCATTATCTTGATGAAAAAGAACATTTTTGTTTTAAATGCGGTCGTTTTATCTTGGTTTCTTCACTCAACCGATCCAATAATGCACAATAATATTCACTATTTATAGTTTTTCCTTTCTCAAGATAATCAATAAATATTATACCCCTTGCATCCCAAAATACTGTGGCCATTACTTTTCCTGCTGACTTAACAGTTTTCGCCTTCTGGGGACTACTTTTACCAGCTTCTATCCATTGTTTTGACTGTTCTTTGCATTCTGGGATGTAGTGATGGATCCATGTTTCATCAACAGTTATGAATCGGCGCAAGAACTCTATTGGATTACGCTGATAAATCGCTAAAAGCTCCTCGGTATTGGTCCAACGGACGATTTTTTGGGGCAAAGTCAACAAAAGCGGCACCCATATTGCGGATAGCTTTTTCATGTGGAGTTCATCATGTAAAATACTCCAAACTTGTTTTTCGTGTATTTTAACAATATCAGCAAGTTCTCTGAGCTTTATTCGTCTATCTTTGGTCACTTCATTAAATATTTTTCTAATGTTTTCAATAGTAGTAGCAGTTTTCGGTCTTCCAGAGCGTTGTTCATCTTCCGTACTTGAACGACCCATTTTAAATTGTTGAACCCAGGATTTCACGGTGGAGCATTATCACCATGAACAGAATCCAATTCATCTTGGATTAATTGTGGCGTATAACCTTTCATATAAAAGTGTTTAATTACCGCACGAAACTCTTTATTTTCCATTTTTCAAAAATTATAAAATTTGTTTACTTCAATCACCTGTAACAAAGAAAATAATCATTAAATATTTCGGAAATTTTGACAGATGGATTATAAAATATTGCTTTTAAAAAATAGAAAAAAGTTGCTAGTAAAACAGAAAATGTGCCAGGCCAGTTAGTTTTGGGGTCGCCCTCGTACATGCGTTTTAAAATTGCATAAACTCAAGCTGTCCAACCTAGGGGCCCTTCTACTCCGCCCTTGCATATCGCCCCAGACTCAAAGTTAAGCTCGAAAACAACTCTTCTATAAGTGTGTGAAATTCCATCAAAAACCGACTGTTAGTTTAGAAACGGCTGAATTATTTTCACTTTTTTATCTCATCCCACAGTGCAGCGATCATCCCTGTTCAAGAATTGCAGAAGTCACCGATTGCAGAAGCAACAACTGTAGGAGCCACCGAAACCTATTGGACTTATTTCACTAGGGCTGCTTGGGGCAGGGTATATGCCACATACACGGTGATGATTCTCATGTGAAAAAACGAAATCATAAGTGTCAGTATGATGCACAGCCTATCGCAAAAAAAAAATTGGGAACTGTTCAAACGTGCACACAGAGAAAAAAGCAGTTGGAAATCGGGCCGAACTACAAGTATTTGGTTAGATAAACATTCTGTTTGTTGCAATCACCAACATTCCATGGTATTGATGGTTGAATGCCTCGACATACTATTAACTGGTAGCAACAAAAATATTTCGATACTTACAACCAATAACTTGGTTACACCAACGGAATTCAGTAAAACTAGTGGTTGCTAAAACCGGTGGTCACAACAGTTAAATTCTTTGTAGCAACCAACCCCCATTAAGTTCGCTCTTATTAAATATTACACTATGCAACAAAAGTTCGAGCTTTCTCAGGAGGTAAATGAAATGAAATACTTAGGTTATTATTGTAAATAGCCAAAACAATGGCACTGGTAGGTCCTAGTCATTTTTTGTGGGTCCAGAAAATCTTCTGTTTGTAAATCTATACTGCACACAGAGAAAACATTTGTTGCCACAACCAAATTTTTGCAAACCGAATGTTGGTGGTTGCACGTACTATCCATGTATTCATCGCTACAACATTCGTAATGTAGTGGAGACCGAAAGTCTCGATTGAAGAGACATAGTATCGGTAACCCTAACTAATTAGGTTGATTATTTGAACGGAATTTGTACATGTCTTGGTTTTTGATATAGATTATTGGCTATAAGAACTCTGAATTGGGTTGTTATTACCTCGAGCATTACTTAACTAGACCAACTGTTAGAACAACTCAATGTATTCAGTTGACCGAATAATTCATTTTTTTTATTTAATTTTTATATTAAACAATGAAAATATTTATTCTGTTATTTGCGTTATGAATAGTTTTTTTTAAAACTTAATTTTTACTTTCGAATCTTATAAAGTATGTACGAGGGCTGCTTTATATATTCCTGGCCTAATCATGAAAATGCGAATTGAGTAGGTTTTTTTAAACTTGGTTTTTACTTTCAAATCTCATAAAGTATGTACGAGGGCTGCTATATATATTTCTGGCCTAGTAATGAAAATGCGAATATTCAATATTGATCAAAAATGGTTTTATTTGCATGTACTCAAACCAATTGTCGAAGCACAATTTCCACTCCGATTGAAGCACCTCCAAAATTTGGTTTTTGAAAGCTTCAACAGCATATTCTGGCGACGATAATCGTTGACCACCCATTTTTTTCGTGATGTGCGGGAATATAAAAAAGTCATTGGGTATCAAGTCAGGGCTGTACGGTGAATCGGTGACTTTTTGGGCGGTCAAAAAGGCGCTGGTTTGAGCCGATGTGTGAGAGGTCGCATTGTCATGGTGCACAATGATTCGTCTTCATGTTCGTTTTTCGAATTTCTCCGAAGACTTCAGGCAAACAAATTGTGGTGTACCACTCAGAATTGACCGTCCTACGTTGCTTAAGCGGAACAGTCGCCACATGACCAGTTTTGCCGAAGAAACAGGCGACCATTTGCTTCGAAGTGCTTCTTCAACGAACAACTTTCATTGGATTTGGCTCGTCTTCGAAGACCCACACGGTCGATTGCAGTTTTGCTTCGGGCTATGAGCCCATAGATCCATGATTCGTCACCTGTGACGATCTTATAAACGTCTTTAGAAGCACCGCGATCGTATTTTTTTTTAAAATTTCTTTGCACCAATCGACACGAGCTTGTTTTAGAGCGATTGTCAAATTGTGCGGGATTTGACGAGAACAAACCTTTTTTACGGCCAGGTGTTCATGCAATATCGAATGTTTGCCGGAGGAGGAAATGTTCAAGAATGTCTCTATCTCACGGTATGTCACATGACGATGTTGCATCATCAGTTCACGCACGGCATCAATGTTCTCTGGCACAACGGCCGTTTTTGGACGACCTTCAAGACCTTCGTCCATGAGCGAGCGTCGGCCACGATTGTAATCTTTAAACCAGTTTTTCACAGCGCTATAGGATGGTGCTTGATCGCCATGTAAAGATTTAACTTCATCGATACACTCTTGTCGTGATAATACACGTCGAAAGTTGTGAAAAATAATAGCACGAAAATGTTCACGAGTTAATTCCATTTTTTTTGCCAAATTGATTTTTTCAAGTCACTGTAAGTCACAGAATATAAAAATATAGCAACCCTCGCATGCACGAGTGGAAATTGAATGATAAAGTTTATTCTGAAAAATAATTTAAGTGAAGTAAGGAGGAATTTTAAACCTTAAAACTTCCGGTGACTTAAGGGTAATGTGACTCAAAATCCCTCAAATGAATTCTTCAATTCTTAGCTACAGATGTGATAAAAAAAAATTTATACTTTTAAATCACCATATTTTGTAGGTAGTTTTAAAAAAACGGATGAAAACAATTTTATATTTATACGAATATATAAGTATATTAGTATATATGTATTATCACATCTGTAGTCAAGACATCAAGCATTCATTTGATGTATTAGGTGTCCGAATATTCTTAAGTATTCGGAAATATAGGGTAATCCATATAGAGGTATTTTTTCAAAACAAAAAAAATATAAAAATTCAAATCAAGTGTGGAATCTTTATTGGTAATTTAAAAGGACATTTTATGGCATTTATTTTTTGAATATAATTACCTTCAAATGTTGGCAACTGTATTATGAAAATGAGCGTTCGGCGAGAAACGGGAAGATCCACTGTTTTCGACCAAAATTTTGTTCAGTGATGAGGCCCATTTCTGGCTCAACGGCAAAGACAATAAACAAAATTGCCGCATTTGGGCTGAAGAGCAACAAGAAGAAGTTGAAGAGTTGCCATTATACCCAGAGAAAACCACGGTTTGGTGCGGTTTATAAGCTGGTGGAATCATCGGTGCATATTTTTTTAAAAATGATGATGACCGGAACGTAACCCTGAATGGTGCTCACTATCGCGCCATGATATCGATCTTTATGCTACCTGAAGCCCGTAATCTTGACGACACTTGGTTTCAACATGATGGTTACACTTGCCATACAGCTGCTCAAACAATGGATCTATTGAGAGGTCATTCCGAAAAGCAGCTAATTTCACGTTTTGGGCAGGTGAGTTGGCCGAGTGATATCACACCTTTAGACATTTTTCTTTGGGGTTACGTAAAGTCCAAAATCTATGCTGACAAACCAGTTACGATTCGGGTTTCTGAAGCCAACTTTACGCGTGTCATTAAAGCCATACCGTAATGCTCGAACGAGTCATCCAAAATTGGACCCTTAGAATGGAAATCCTGAGGCGTAGTTGCGGCCAACATTTGAAAGAAATTATAGTCAAAAAATAAATGCCATAAAATGTCCTTTCAAATAACCAACAAAGATGGCACACTTGATTTGAATTTTTATATTTTTTTTGTTTTGAAAAAAAACCTCTAGATGCACCACCTTATATAAAGGTTTAAATCCCACTTTACTTCACTTAAAATAGATATTCAGTTTAATCTTAAAATTCACTTGTGAATACAAACTTTAGTAGATTCGAATGTAGAAACCAAGATTTTTAAAGAACCTGCTTACAATTTAAATAACAGCCAAGAAACATAGGCTGACCAGAGGTGTAGCAAGAGGCTCTGTCCTTTCTCGCTCTTTATTTCTTATTTTAATTGACGATTTTTTTCGTATCTTTATGTCAACTCACCCCCAAACAATTTTAATGATCTCTCAGTGTCAAAACGTTATTCAAAGTCAACACTTTCATCATTAGAAAGTTCACTTGGAAATTATTAAAAATTACTACCGAAATTCGGAGTCAGTGGTCGCAACTTTTAGAGCGCTTACTCTTATTTGCATCATCATCAACGATGAAGCTCATTTCTGGCTGAGTGGTTTTGTCAATAAATAAAATATGCGTTATTAGAAAGCAACAAATCCACATGTGCTTTAAGGCACACAATTGCAACCGCAAACAATTATTTTTGGCCAGAATTGGATGAGCTTGACATCGCCGATATGTGGTTTCAACAAGACGGTGCCGCTAGCCACACAACACGCGTAACAATCGATTTACTGAAAGGCAAATTTGGTGATCGTGTTATCTCGAGAAATGATCCGGCCGAATCGCCACCTCGTTTATGCGATTTAATGTCATTGGGAATTTTTTTTTAGGGTCGAATCAAGTCATTGGTTTATGCCAACAAACCAACAACTTTGAACGAAATTGACAACGTTCCGGTCGAAATGAGTGCAAGAGTGGTGAAAAATTTGGTGCAAAGAATAGATCGCTGTACACGGGCTCGTCGTGGTGGTCATTTGACCGAAATCGAATTTTATTCTGAAAATGTAACATTTGCACTACACCTGGAATAAATTTTAACTCTATAGCTTAAATATTCTCTGCTTGTTTAATATTTAAAATTGTTATGTCCCTAATTGTAAACCCTTTATTGTGGGTCGGACTGTTAATATAATTTATATCTTCGCGGATGACAGTAACCTGTCATTTAGATTATTTCGACAGTAGGCCCAGTCTTCCAAACAATTAAGACAAAACGCGAGTTATGGACACTTGGCCGGAATTAACTGGCCATTTCCGACTGGGGTCGAGTGAATAGAATCAATTTAGATTGAATATAATCGAACAATCAGATGCTCTTGATGTCCTGGGCAGGACAACACAATGTGACTCTCGTTGGGCGAGACATTTATTCTAAGTGTCAAAAGAAGTATTCAAGTGCATAGGCTTCTTAAAGCGGTGCAATTAAAAAATATTGGTCTACGAGGGCGACCCCAAAAGTAACTGGCCTAACATAAAAAGAACCGTTTTTTTTTGAATTACTATTTTTTATTTTCAAACATAATCTCCTTCCAACTCAATACACTTCATCAAACGTTTATCAAGTTTTTTAATTCCATCCGAAAATTCGATTTTTCAAGACCTTCAAAATATACCTCAGTTTCAGCAATAACCTCGCTATTGGACGAAAATTTTTTTAAATTTGAAAACAAGAAATAATCAGAAGGAGCTAAATCTGGACTATATGGTGGATGCGTAGCAATTTCAAATTGTAATTCGGCCAGTTTTTGTTGAGTTAAAAATGCAGTGTGTGAAGGAGCATTATCTTGATGAAAAAGAACTTTTTTTCTTCTAAATGCGGTCGTTTTATCTTGATTTCTTCACTCAACCGATCCAATAATGCACAATAATATTCACTATTTATAGTTTTTTCCTTTCTCAAGAAAATCAATAAATATTATACCCCTTGCATCCCAAAATACTGTGGT
This sequence comes from Hydrotaea diabolus, assembly GCA_963513945.1. Lineage (NCBI taxonomy): Eukaryota > Metazoa > Arthropoda > Insecta > Diptera > Muscidae > Hydrotaea > Hydrotaea diabolus. The sequence goes on along the minus strand of OY740716.1, from coordinate 194,243,110 downwards.
CATTACTTTTCCTGCTAACTTAACAGTTTTCGCCTTCTTGGGACCACTTTTACCAACTTCTATCCATTGTTTTGACTGTTCTTTGCATTCTGGGATGTAGTGATGGATCCATGTTTCATCAACAGTTATGAATCGGCGCAAGAACTCTATTGCATTACGCTGATAAATCGCTAAAAGCTCCTCGGAATTGGTCCAACGGACGATTTGTTAGGGCAAAGTCAACAAACGCGGCACCAATCTTGCGGATAGCTTTTTCATGTGGAGTTCATCATGTAAAATACTCCAAACTTGTTTTTCGTGTATTTTAACAATATCAGCAAGTTCTCTGAGCCTTATTCGTCTATCTTTAGTCACTTCATTAAATATTTTTCTAATGTTTTCAATAGTAGTAGCAGTTTTCGGTCTTCCAGAGCGTTGTTCATCTTCCGTACTTGAACGACCCATTTTAAATTGTTGAACCCAGGATTTCACGGTGGACTATGATGGTGCATTATCACCACGAACAGAATCCAATTCATCTTTGATTAATTGTGGCGTATAACCTTTCATATAAAAGTGTTTAATTACCGCACGAAACTCGTTATATTCCATTTTTCAAAAATTATAAAACTTGTTTACTTCAATCACCTGTAACAAAGAAAATAATCATTAAATATTTCGGAAATTTTGACAGATGGCTTATAAAAGATTGCTTTTAAAAAATAAAAAAAAACAAAAAATTTCTAGTAAAACAGAAAATGTGCCAGGCCAGTTAGTTTTGCGGTCGCCCTCGTATGTGCCCTCCCTCTCTAGAAGTCACATATTTAGTCCAACCTTACTTAAACTCCAGCAATGTACTTAGACTTGTATATTAGAAGCTGTTTTGTAGGCCTCCACAGCATTTGCATGAGGACTGTATCAAAAAATTCACCTATAAGGTCCAAGGAATTGATATTTTGCCAGCGTAAAGGACATACCAAATTTGGTTGAAATCGAAATTTGAATGTATGTTCTATAAAGGTTGTATGTAAAATCGGGAGAAACCTTTGTACTAGGGCTATATCAAAACGGACGGACGAACATACAGTCACAGTTAAATGGAATCAGCTGGCGATCATACGTCAATCGATGCATTTAAAGGTGCAAACATTTGCCATGGAACTATCTTATACGAGTAAGACCCTGTTCCACAAAGTGGCGATGGGTATAAAAATGTCAAAGCGGCGTGGCACCGCCCGGTGTATTTTTCCGATTCCTTTTTTGGCTCTCGCAAGTCAGAGCCAGCCATTCAGAAAAATATTTAATACATTTTTTTTAAAATGTCCACAGTGTGAAGCCGCAGACAACCTCCTGCCAGCGTTTAGCCCAAAGAGCTTCAAGAACAAATGAGGTACAAAAGAAGGCGTGTGTATTAAAGTACATGCAACATGCAACACGCAAACCCACCTAAATTTTGAATGTTGTATGTTTTATAAACACCCCAAAGGCAAAGGGATGGCAACTGGGCTCGTTACTTATTGTTCGGTCTCCGATTACCAAAACGAGTTTGATATGTCGGCTTATCTTGCGGTTTTAGATACTGTCACACCAGCAGCCAGTTACGCGCTATACACACGCATACACTTACAAGTACCGCATCATAAGGCTGACTACATCACCCACAACCCCTGGGCGCGTATGTGTGTGTGTCGGAGAACATAAAGTGTCTGTCGGGTGCCTGAAATCATTAAGAGTGAACGATGACAGTTGGAATTAACTGGAGTCTAGTTAATGCATTATGTTGGTTTTCGGCACGCAGCAGTTGACACTTTGAGACAATTAGTCACTCTGTCAGTGACGACTTACACAATATTTGCGTGATTCCTGGGAGTGGTCACATTGGCCCATTGCCTTAAGGAGGCCAGAATTATTCGAAGTCTGACAAAGAATGAAAATAACAAATACAACGTTTTAATTAGACAAATTGATTAACATGCTGTTAAGCGTTGATATTCGAAGTTCAAGAGTTGTTTATTTATCGAGCAATTGAGCAGTATTTGAAAGCGGACAAGTAATTATTTTATGCTTAAGAATGGAGTTGTGTTTCACTTAAGTAAAAGAAAATATTTGTAAAGAAAAGTGAACCTTGTTCAAGCTTATCAAAGGCAAAATTAATAAAACGGCGAAACTATTTAAGAAGTTAAACCCGATCATCATCAAATTTAGCATGATGTGTTCGAAGCGGCCAATAAATAACGTTGCTGAAATTTAGCATGATGCGTTCGGAGCTTTGTTGAAGCTGGACCAGATTGGTTCATTTGTGCGTACATCACCCATACAAGAGTCCTTCCAGATTTTAAAACCTAGCTATAAAAGCCACATATTACATATGATTTTGACCAAATTTTGCATGGAGCGTTACGTTCACCATCGCTGGTGAAATGTTGTCATATTGGCCATAGTTTGAATTAGCCCCAAACAAAGGTCCTCAAGACAGAGGCGTGAAATCTACTGAACAACAGAGTGGTGTAGAGTTGCCCATAGTCGTACCAGGTTTGAATTTTGTATACCATCTACCGAAAAGTGGATAGTACTCGTATACTAAATTTGTCACCATAAGACCTTATAAAGTAACGCGTGATCCATTTCGAGGTTCCCTACATTGTTAATGAAAAAAACAAAGAAAATTGAAATTGAATGGGGAATGTTTATTATCATTTGAAAAAACATCCTTTGGCATTTATTTTTTGAAGATTATGTCTATCAAATGTTGGCCGCGGCTACGTCTCAGGTAGTCCATCCTAAGAGTCCAATTTTTGATGACCCGTTCGAGCATTTCGACTGGTAACTAGCGAATTACACGCGTTATGTTTTGCTCCAAGGCCTGAATCGAAGCGGGTTTGTCCTCATAAACTTTAGACTTTACGTAGACCCAAAGAAAAAGTCTAACGGTGTGATATTACACGATCTTGGTGGCCAATCGGCCGGCCCAAAACGTGAAATTATCTGCTCACTGAAGTGTTCTCTCAATAAATCCATTGATTGATGCGATGTGTGGGAAGTGGCGCCGTCGTGATGAAACCAAATGTCGCCGAGATCACGAGCTTTAATTTCAGGCATCAAATAGTCGGTTATCATGGCACGATTACGGTCGCCATTGACGGTTACGTTCTTACCGGCATCATTTTGAAGAAATATGGACCAATGATTCCACCTTCCCACAAACCACACCAAACCGTTGTTTTTTCTGGATGAAGTGGCAGCTCTTGAACTTCCTTTGGTTGCTCTTCGTCCCAAATGCTGCCATTTTGCTTGTTTACATACCCATTGAGCCTGAAATGGGCCTCATCGTTGAACAAAACTTGGCTCGAAAACGCACGAAAAACATTCCTCACAGAACGTGAATTTTCGTAATAAAGTCGAACGATTTGTAAACGTTGTTCAGGCGTAAGTCTCTCCATGATGAAATGCCAAACAATACTAAAGAAAAATACCATGACAGCATGACACGACTCACACGTGATCTGCCAAAAAAAGGCTATTGAAAAAAGTATCTCTACTTGGATCACCCGTTATATACAAAAAAGGTTTTATTGAATTTTAAGATAATCCAGCAATTTCCGTCCATGCGACCTTCCGCCCGTGTCTCGTATCTGTTGAAAGCACGATAGCTGTCCAACGACTCAACCTGAAATTTTGTCTGCTTATACCATATGGTCATAAACTGTTTGGGATTAAAAATGGGCGAATTCGGCTGTGGGAATAAGTTTTCCTATTAAGGGTACTTAGAAAATCCAAAAAAAAAATATATATTTTTTTATGGATGGACAATAGTTAAAATGGAAACTGTTAGTTGGGGCGCACGAAATACCTCAAAAAAGGGCATAGTTTTTGGACGTTTTTGCTTAATTGGCCCAAAATAACGGCCGGTATGATTAGAAAGGCCGATCAACAGACAATAGCAGTGTTCTTTTGAGGTCCCTTTTTAGGTTCCTTCTTTTGAGGTACCTTAGTTACCTAGTAAGTTTGCAATATAGTAAAATGGCACTATTGAACAAAATTTAGAGTAATATGGCAACATTATGTTTCTTTGTGTACACCAAAGAGACTTGAAAAACAAGAGGGTTCGTAGACGAAATCGTCAAAACAAATTTTAAATAAAAACAAGATAATTTAAAAAACAATAAATCAAATAATTGCTGCACTTTTTATAACCTGCGTGGAACAGGGATTTATAAGTTTGTTTCATGGCAATTTAAAAGCTGGGTAGATTTAGAGCCCTCCAGGGTAGCCCAAAAACCTGACACGCCCAACTTTAGGTTTTTTGTACCCTCCACCATACAATGGAGGGTATATTAGTTTTGCCATTCTGTCTGTAACACCTTGAAATAATCATCGGAGACCCAACAAAGTATATACATCTTGATCCTCGTAAAATTCTAAGACTATCTAGCCATGTTGTCCGGCTGTCCGTCTGTTGAAAACAAGATAGAGCCTGCATGAAAACAGCTAGGGAGTTGAAATTTGTAGTTAACTTAGTATTGAAAATGGGCTATATAGCTCAACGGGAAGTTGATGTTGGAGACCCTCAACCGACACTACCTCATAAAAATTAGTTTTTTATTTGGAAATATCCGTCCAGTTTCTTGAGCCAAATCACTGAAATTTTGCAAATAATAATCTCTATATAGGCGCAATCATCTATGTAAAAATAGTTTAGATTGGGCCACCACTTCTTGTACCTCCCATACAAACGGCCTTATGGGCCTTGAGAAATAATATGACTATAACTCACCACAAACTTGGCCTATCGAAATGAAATTTTACACATCAAGATTTCTATATAAAACACACTTCTACGCTGAATTCGGTTGAGATCGGAAAAGTCCTACTGGTACCTCCCACACAAACGATCTCATGGGCTTTGAGAAATAATATGACGATAACTCACCACAAGCTTGACCTATCGAAATGAAATTTTGCACATAAAGATTTCTATATAGAACACACTTCCGCACCAAATTGAGTTGATATTAGGTAGCATCTTTTGATACCTCCCATACAAATGGTCTTAAGGGCCTTGGGAAATAATATCACGATAAGTCATCACTTGGCCTATCGTGACCTAAATTACAAAAATTAAACAAATAGTTTTTTATTTGGGAATCTGGTGGAGGGTATCCAAAGTACGGCACAGCCAAACTTAACATTTTTTACTTGTTTTTCTTTCTTTTTCATAGCTAGTGGCTGCCTTATACGGGAAAATATTATAAATGTTCACATGCATGTGTTACTGAATTGAAATGTTTCGTGCAGTGCATTGCGTTGGTGAATGGAAAGTTTGCAACTTTAGGCGATAAAGAGGGAGTTCATTGTTCATTGATATTTGTCTTGAATTTCTAAATGGTGTAATTGGTGGAAAATACATTCGCCGGCATTCGATTCCACATACGGACAGTACGGGCGAGTAACGAATTCGATCTATAGTGTATAGTGCGGTCAACAGTCCAATCGAGTTCGTGGAAAGTTGCGTATTCCTGCTATACTCGGAATACACGACAATAAAAGGGAGTGAATTCCTAGAAAGTCGCGTATTTCTGCCAAACATCCTCAAGTCAGGAATAAAATCATGAATGCCTGAAGAACACACACCATGAAAGTAACGGTAGAACAGCGAGATACAACCCACATTCCGGCGATGCTCCAGGTAGATAATAGAGTCGGATACCCTTCTGTCACCTATCATCATTATCGCTCTCCTTTTAACACGGTCAAGGATGTTTTTGTAGCACCTGTCCATATATGTGACGCGCAAAATAGACAGTGACCTAAGGGTAAAAACCAGTTTTGTTCAAGAGAGCCATTTAAAAGATTTAAATACGTGTATCTTTGGTGTACACTTTCATAAAACGAGCATATCTCTGTGAGGGACCACTTGTGGGGCATAAGATCGGTCTCATTCGATGCTCAGATGTTGTCCACTTCAAAAAAAAAAAGTGAAAATTGATCTTGTCCCCCTTAGGTCCCTTTCTCTATGCGCTGTCACATACGGGAGTTGTATTCCATCTTAGGCCTGATATAGGTTGTGTAGGTATTGAAAAGATCAGAAGAAGTAAAATATTTCATGTACAGCTTTAGAAAGCCTACAAGGGCTGCTATATATATTTCTGGCCTTATAATGAAAATGTGAATATTTATCATCAAAAATGGTTTGATAGTTTTTCAAAGTATTCTCAAGCATGATTTATACACTTTTGCATTCGCTCAAACCAATTGTCAAAGCACTTTTTCCACTCCGATTGAGACACCTCCAAAACATGGTTTTTGAGCGCTTTAACAGCATCTTCGGGCGACGAAAATCGTTGACCACGCATTTTTTTCTTGATGTGTGGGAATAAAAATAAGTCATTGGGTGCCAAGTCAGGGGTGTACGGCGGATGACCTTTCAATTCGACGTTTTAGCCGGTCAGAAAGGCGCTGATTTGAGCCGATGTGTGAGAGCTCGCATTGTCATGGTGCACAATGATTCGTCTTCTCTTGTTCGTTTTTCGAATTTCTCTGAAGACTTCAGGCAAACATATTGTAGTGTACCACTCAGAATTGACCGACATACGTTGCTAACGTGGAATAGTCGCCACATGACCAGTTTTGCCAAAGAAACAGGCTACCATTTGCTTCGAAGTGCTTCTTCCACGAACAACTTTCGTTGGATTTGGCTCGTCTTCGAAGACTCACACGGTCGATTGCTGTTTTGTTTCTGGCTTATACGCATAGATCCATGATTCGTCAACTGTGACGATTTTATAACCGTCTTTTGGAGCACCGCGATCGTATTTTTTCAAAATTTCTTTGCACCAATCGACACGAGCCTTTTTTTGAGCGAATGTCAAATTGTGCGGGATCCAACGAGAATAAAACCTTTTTAACGGCCAGGTTTTCATGAAATATCAAATGTATGCTGGTGGAAGAAATGCCTAAGGATGCCTCAACCTCACGGTATGTCACATGAGGATCTTGCCTTATCAGTTCAAGCACGGCATCAATGTTGTCTGGCACAACGGCCGTTTTTGGGCGACCTTCACGACCTTCGTTTTTGAGTGAGCGTCGGCCACGATTGAATTCATTAAACCAGTTTTTCACAGTGCTATAGGATGGTGCTTCATCGCCATACAAAGATTTAAGTTCATCGATGCACTCTTGGCGTGATAATCCACGTCGAAAGTTGTGAAAAATGATCGCACGAAAATATTCACGAGTTAACTCCATTTTTTTTTGCCAAATTGATTTTTTCAAGTCACTGTAAACAACATAAATGATGGTCGTAGGTCAAAACGTTATGAGTACGTTTATGCTAAAAATGTCAAACTTCCCAATGGAAATGTCAGATGGCGCCAGGCAACACTTAGTGTTGTCTAGGCCAGAAATATATATATATATATAGCAGCCCTGGTATACACTTGAGTGTATAGATAATGACGATTCAGATGGCTTGAAAATTGCGGCTAAGTGTCTCATCCGTAGTTTGCCTACTGTCTTCAATACCTTAAAGACTTGGCCTACGGTTGATTGAATGCGAATTACAGAGGTCGCTGTCATTCGCGAATGAGTAGATTGGATTCACGGTCTGACCCAACAGATCGTCAATGAAAGAAAATAAGAAATAAAGAAGGGGAAACAACAGAGCCCCGTGGTAACCCTGCGGTAAGCCTGTGTTTGTTGGATGAGAACCCACCTACAACAACCCTTACAGAGCGATCTCTAACAGCAAATGCGATCAGCTTTGTCAGACCTTGTCAGACTTTGGAAATATACAAAGCCACAACTTTAAAGCATATTTTGCTACAAATATGAAATTGAGTTTTGGCTGATATGAGGATAGGAAGCAAGTTCCCAGAGGCCTAATATACAGACCTAAAATGCAGAGCACTTTCTGGGGTACTTAAGGTTCGATCTAGTCAAATGTTTGTACTCTTCAAATAGTATCATAGTATTCACAATCAAGTAGAAAAAGGCTCGGTGAATAGTTTTCTGATTCGATCAAAAATCTCTTTAATCTTTTAAGACTAAAACAATCTCTTAAGAAAATGTGTTTCCGTAGTGTAAGGCGGAAGATGCATCACGACAAGCGCTTCATAAGCTTAAGTAAGGATACACTTGATTTTGAATTTTTAAGATTTCGACAACAATTTTCAAAAGGGGTTAACGAAGGCGATGTTCCATGCCAAAATATGCACCACCTCGGTAATACTTTCACTTTTTATATGCATTGTAAAAGTTACAGCGGTGTGAAGTTTTTATTGGATATTGCTGTACTTAAGTTCCACTCCCGCCTATTTGTTTGGCACATGCGGGGGATGGTGGCAAAATCGAACATATTGTGCGCCTTAAATTTGAAAAGATGAACTTTATGTGGTTTTCTTTGATGCTGGCAAAAAATATATACATTTGTATGTGAGATGACGTTTTGACACGTACGTTTTCATTTTAACACCTCTGCTATAGTGAAGTATATTTAGGGACTGCGGAGTGAAAGCACAGTGTTAATACATCGTTGAAAATGTGAAAAATGAACAATTATGACAGCATTATTAAATAAAAGTGGTGGCATTCGTAATAAAAGAAAATCTGTTTTCGATCACCACAATATGCTTTCGATTGCACAATATGATGTGCTACAGACAACTACAACCTAATGGTCCAACATTTATTATTGAACGATGCCCGTCCGTCTGTTTATCTATCATATAAAACGGCCACAAACATACAGGAAAAAATCAGTTCGAAATTGGACCGTACTACAAACACTCGGTTAGATAAAACTACTTCCCGTTGCAATCACCAACATTCCATGGTATTGATGGTTACATTGTTTGACTTGTCAGAAGATGGTAGCTACAATAACATTATGATTCTTACAGACAATAAGTCGGCTATACAAACCGGGGTGACAGCCATTGGCCGAAGAATTGTTCTTCGGGTCAATCCGGTCCACAGAACCGGCTGTCGTGGGATTGGTGGTTACCGTTACCGATACGATGCGATGGAATACATGGGAAGTATGTGCAATCACCAGCATTCGGTTGGCAAAAAATTCGGTTGTGACAAATCTGTTCTCGGTGTGAGTTTTGAAAATTGTGGATGCTTGGGCTAATGTTCTGATCTTATACAAAGTTTGTTAAATATGTCAAGCCCTGCTCTAGAAGACACATATTGAAACAGCTTCTGCTACAGTATCGCATTTTATTTGCGTCCGACAACAGACTTCAGAGAAATTCGACCTAACCAGTCAACGTTTGGATAGTCCTACTACAAAACTTAAATCCGAAATTTAAGAAAGTTATGAGTAATTAACAATGACAAAGATGGGCCACATCGAATCATGTGATTTAATAGAACCCAAAGGTCGTTCTCGGGTGTACATTCTGCCGCTGTACAGAGTGATTGATAATGCTTCTGTAGCAGGGTTGTAACGAATATTCGCAGTAGCATATGTGACAGCGCATAGAGAAAGGGACCTAAGGGTAAAAAAATCAATTTTCACTTTTTTTTTTGATGTGGACAACATCTGAGCATCGAATGAGACCGATCCCATGCCCCAAAAGTGTTCCCTCCCAAAGATATGCGAGTTTTATGAAAGTGATGGTACACCAAAGATACACGTATTTAAATCTTTAAAATGGCTCTCCTGAACAAAACTGGTTTACTACCCTTAGGTCCCTTTCTATTTTGCGTGTCACATATACGAAAATTCGCACCATTCATTGAACAGTTGCTTTCGCATTCGAAAAATAAATTTTGGAATATTCGCAAGCAAATACAGTTAAACTTGGATAAGTGGAACGCAGTTAAGTGGAATAACTCCATAAGTGAAACATATTTTCTGGTCCCACCCCCTGGGATACAAAAAAACTCTTTAAGTGGAATAGAAAACCCACATAAATGGATCGTTTTTTTTCTAAATTTACCTCTGTAAATGGAATTCCGCTGTTTTTTACCTTTGCAAGTGGAACAATTTTGTTAATTTCACTCAAAAATGAAAAACATTAACCTCTGTAAGTGAAATTCTTGACTTTTTTACCTCTGTAAGTGGAACTTTTTTGTTTTGTTTTTACTTTTGCTCTACTCGAAACTAAAAATCAAAACAAGGTTTTTGTTACGGAAATTCTGCTAATGTATCAAATACAAAAAAATACAAACTCAAAAAAAAATCGTTAAACTACCGTTAGCTTTTTTGTTTTCGTAAACACGGTGGCTCGAGTTTTCAGTTCAATTATACGTAAATTTTAAATATGCATGTTTGTCGTTCAATTTATATGAATTTTTCATGGCATTTCTATTTAATTTGTTCCATTTCAACATGATTTTTTTTATAAATAAAGTTTCTGTTTTGTTTTTATAGAACACTTTCCGTTTAAATTACTTATTTTTTTCCAAAAAATTAGAAAAGTTAAAACCCATTTAAGTGGAACGTTAAGAAAAAAAACCTCTATAAGTGGAAACTACAATAAGTGGAACACCCTTATAAATGGAACGAAAAGTTCGGTCCCTTGAAGATCCTACTTATCCAGGTTTGACTGTATTTCAGTTAAGGATATAACGGGTGATCAATTTAGAGTTATTTTTCAAAATAAAAAAATACAAAAATTCGAATCAAGTGTGGAATCACTATTGTTCTTTTAAAAGGACATTTTATGCCGTTTATGCCATGTTTTACTATATTTTCCTTTGAATGTTGGCCGCTACTACGCCTTTGGGTATCCATTCTGAAGGACCAATTTTTAATAACTCGTTCGTTTTGGACTTTACGTAGCCCCAAAGAAAAAAGACGTAAGGAACGATCTAGGCGGCCAACTCACCGGTCTAATACGTGAAATTAGCTGATCTTCGAAATGACCTCTCAATAGATCCAATGTTTGTGTATGACAAGTGCCATCGTCCTGTAGAAACTGAATGTCGTCAAGATTACGGGCTTGAGTTTCAGGTAGCAAAAAGACCGATATCAAGGCGCGATAGCGAGCATGAGTCACTGTTACGTTCCAGCCATCATAGTTTTATAAAAAATATGGACCGATGATTCTTCAATTCCATAAATCGCACCAAACCGGTAGCGAGCACGAGTCACTGTTACGTTAGAGCCATCATAATTTTTGAAAAAATATGGACCGATGATTCCTCCAGCCCATAAACCGCACCAAACCGGGGTTTTCGCGGCGTAAGTCTTTTTGTGATGAAGTGGAAAACAAAACTGAAAAGGAAAAATAAATTGTAATACAAATCAGGCGTAATCTGTGAAAAAAAAACCCTATTGAATCAATACCGCCAGATTGATGACTCGTGAGATACCTCAGAAATAAACATTTTTGTGAATTATTTTTCAAAAAATTTTGTTTTTCCTTTTGCTATGAAAATACAAAAGGAAAACTCTCAGCAAACAATTGAATTTTTTTTAATTCCCCTGGAAAATGATTTTCGTTTTTGTTATTTCGTATAAAATAGTCTGTGAAATCCAAAAATAATTATTCACATTCGTAAAAACCAAATTTGGAATGTTAGCTTTAGCATTCGCTCTCTCTCAGCCTATTTCGTTACATGTCTACTCCGCAGTGCTTACCGTTAGCTTTAACAGCGTTTTACACAGAAAATGTTCGAGTGATGCACCCGCTTTAATATCCGCACCAAACTTACGCTCTTTAGGTAATTCGATCTCCAGATGCGTCACTTTTGCTTGTTAGCATGAGTTGCATAAGCAATGATGACTCATTGTTCATTTCGAGCTAAAACTAAGAAGCGCAAACATAGCGAATGTTTGAGTATCATCAAAATCCAATTCAGTGCGACGGAATTTCTTCTGAACCGACCACACTGTGCCTCTGATTGCTCACAACACGAAGAAGTATTAAAATTTGCTTTGATAGACTTTAAGTGTAGAGAGGATTATATGACGGCCGTAAACAGGCTTACATCTGTAAGATCCACTTAAGTATATATGTCATTGCCCCCTCCTACTGTGTCTGCAGCGACAACAGCAGCCGGCTGGCTGGCTGGCTGACATGGCTAATACAACGGCAGGTAATCACAAATAATCATACATGAGTGAATGTACGTACGTACATACATGTGTGAGTGTGACACATGAATGCCTCTGTATGTGTATGACTGTTTTTGGAGCAGCACCAGGGTTTGGGGTTCGGGAATTCGGGCTTGCAAGCTTTCTGGGGATTTGTGGCTTATTTTTATAGTTCCCCAAAAAGATCGGTAGAGTTGTCACCTTAAGTTTGTTTACAAGAATAAGTCGTTTAACAAATTAATTCCGGACGATCATTAAATTTTAATATTCCAAAAAAATATTGTGGCCGCAGCTCACTTTTTTTTAAAAAACGAAAGTACAATATCTGAAAAAGAAAGTTTCTAAAAAATTGCATATTCTAAGATATAATATTAATTCAATAAAACCTCAACCCAGCAATATCTCGCATTAAATGAGAATTATACCTCTTTAATGGTTTACTGGTCCCCTTTCGACATCATTGAACATCACTAAATCTCATCAAACAATAAATCTAAAACGATCGTAATATTTTTGTTCACCAATATCCACGCCTCTATGGTATAAAGATAAAGGGAAGCGGCTATCTCAAAGGTGAGAAGCCAAGGACTTTATGATAGAGAGAATAATATGTAATCCACAAGAGTTTCTCTTTAAATTCATTAGACTTTCGAGGCCCTTACTAAACAGTAGGCTCGATTCACTGACTGTCAGAATTGTAGCTCGCATGACTTATGCATTGGGAAGAAGTTTAACGTTTGCTTCTTAACCAGATACGAGGATTGTTTATATTTCGGGTCCTGGCAAAACTAGTTTTCCCAGATGCAAACTGGAACTTCCATTGGCAACTTTGAAATTTTTTTAGCATAACTTCACTCAGAACGTTTTGTCATTTCAGGGCGAATTGTTTGGTTAAAAGAGTGTTCAAAATTCATCTCAGTCAAAAAATGGAATTATGCTGTGAACATTTTCGTGCGATGATTTTTTTACGATTTTCGGCGTGGGTTATCGAGACAAGAGTGATTAAATCATTTTGTTTTGACTTTTGGCCACGAAGCACCATCAAAAACATCTGATAATCGCTGGTGCCAAGAGTTCAGTCTCGGACGCCGTTCGCTCCAGGATGAATTTCGTAAAGGTCATCTAACTTCGGTCACTTTGCCAGAAACCATCGATGCTGTGCGTGAACTGATTAAGCAAGACCGACATGTGACATACTGTGAGATTGAGGTATCCTAAGGCATTAGTACGAGTATGACAAGCATCAATAAGATATTGCATGTTTATATGGCCGTGAAAAAAATTTGTTCTTGTTGGATCCCACATAATTTGACGAATGCTTAAAAAAGGCTCGTATGGCTTGGAGTAAAGAGATGTTGAAAAAGTATAACTGCGGTAGCTCAAAGGCAGTGTATAACATTGTAACAGGTGACGAATCATGAATCTATGCATATGAACCCGAAACAAAACAGCAATCGACCGTATTGGTCTTTCAAGACGAGCCAAATCCAACAAAAGTTGTTCGAGGAAGAAGTACATCGAAGTAAATGATTGCGTTTTTTTCGGTATAACCGGCCAGGTTGCCACAGTGCCTTTTATAGGAACGTATGTGACACATTCTAAGGGGTATACAACCATCTATAAGTATTAGCCAACAGTATTCGAAGAAATGAGGAAAGATAATAAGAGAAGACGGATCATTTTGCATCACGACAATGCGAGCTCTCACACATCAGCTGAAACGATGAGCTATTTAACCACTCAAGATGTCGAATTGATGGGCCATCCACCGTACAGCCCTGATTTGGCACCCAATGACTTCTTCTTATTTCCTAGCATTTTCACCGCCCGAAGCAGCTGTTGAAGCGTTCTAAAATCATGTTTTGGAGATGTCTCAATCGGAGTGAAAAAAGGGCTTCGAAAATTGGTTTGTGCGCATGCAAAAGTGTTTTAATCTTAAAGGAGAATATTTTGAAGAACAATAAAACTATTTTCAATGATAAATTATTGTGTTTTTAATACCGGACCCGAAATATAAATAGCAACCCTCAGAATTGACCTCCTACGTTCCACTAAAGACACTGTGGCAACATTGCCGGTTATTCCGAAAAAAGGAATCATTTGCTTCGATGTACATCTTCCACGAACAACGTTTGTTGGATTTGGCTCGTCTGGAAAGACAGATACGATCGATTGCTGTTTTTTATCGGGTTTAATGCATAGATACATGATTCGTCACCTGTGACAATGTTATACGCTGCCTTTGAACTACCGCAGTTATACTTTTTTAACATATTTTTGCATCAATCCATACGAGCCTTTTTTGAGCATTCTTCAAATTATATGGGATCCAACCAGAAAAAAATTATTTAATGGCCATATGAACATGCACATATCTTATTGATGCTAGTCTTACTAATGCGCAAGTATGTCACATGTTAGTCTTGCTTAATCAGTTCACTTACAGCATCGATGGTTTCTGGCAAAGTGACCAAAGTTGGACGTCCTTCACGAAATTCATCCTGGAGCGAACGGCGAGACTGATTTCTTGGTACCAGCGATTAACAGTGGTTTTTGATGGTGCTTCGTCGCAAAAGTCGAAACAAGTTGATTTAAACACTGTTGTCTCGATTACCCACGCCGAAATTCGTAAAAAATCATAGCACGAAAATGTTCACAGGATAATTCCGTTTTTTGGCTGAGATGAATTATTCAACACACTGTTAACAAAATGGCAAAACGTTCTGATTGAAGTTATGCTCAAAAATGTCAAAGTTTCCAATGGAGGTTACAGTTTGCATCTGGGAACACTAGTATTGTCAGGACCCGAAATATAAATAGCAACTCTCGTATGCATTAAACGAGAATTGCCGGCAGTAATGCAATACACCGAACAAAGTTAACGCAATAAATCATTAACACCACTGCCTTCTGATTTCGACTGTTTTTTAAGGTTATTTTTAATAGAAATTTTATCTCAAATCTAACTATGAACTAAGTATTTAGCAGAATTGCTTAGTAGGGACAAACATATTGTTACGCACGTTTTATGCTGTAAAATACTGAATGTTTTTGGACCAAATATTTTTTAATAAATTTATTGATGTACGAGTATATTGTATCTAAAAAGAATCTATTTATTCGAAATGTCCGCCGTTTGCCTTTACACTCGCCTTAAGTCGCACTGTCCATCGTCAATAGCTGCACAAACCTCGTCCATTGGAAAATTGGCCACAGCTCGAACTAAAGCAGTCTTAAGAGATTCAATGTTGCGGTATCTTTTGTGACAAACCTTGTCCTCTAAAACCGTCCACAATTTGTAATCCAATGGGTTCAAATCTGGACTGCGTGAGGGCCCTTCTTCAGAGGAAATGAAAGCTGGCAAATTGTTTCGAAGCCAGGCCTGGGACGTTTTAGCCTTATGGGCCGGCGCAGAATCCTGCTGGAAAGTTAATGGCTGATTTTGGAACAGGTAATAGTTAAGAGGCTTCACAACAGCTTCCAAAACGGTTGCTGGGTAAACTTTGGCCGATGTTTTGACTCCTTGTTCGCAGAAATGCAGGTCAGTGACCCCATTGTAAGAGACACTCCACCAAACCATAACTGAAGCTGGGTGATGACCCTTTTCCACCTTTGGGATTAGTTCAGATGCTTCCTTAGATGACCGCGCATACACTCTATTATTTTGTTTGTTACATTTTTTTGAACGGTAAAAATTTTTTCATCGTTAAACAAAATTTTTCTGTGCAAGTTATCAGCGTGCTTCACAAAAAGACGTTTGCATTTTTCAATCCTATTTTTTGTAAAGCTCCAGTCAATAAATGTACGGTACGTAGTTTAAAAGCCCCAAGTTCCACGTCTTTTTTAATGATTCGACACATGGACTTTTGCGTGATATTCATCTCACGGGCCATGATTTTCTGTTTTCGGAGCGGATTTCTGTGAATTCTTGATTTAACGGCTTTGATGACATGCGGTGTTCGAACAGAGCGCGGGCGGCCCGACCGGTGGCGGTCTTTTACATCTCCAGTCTCCTCAATCGGTAGACGAACATGCGGCCTAGTGGCCGGAGCGTTTTGAAAATATCGTTTTTTTTTTCATTTCACACTTGAAAAGCGCTATTACAGCGGTACGGTTCTCATTATCTGACCACTCCATGATGAAAGTTGAAACAACTTTAAAATCCCGTTACAGAGTAACGCTTTTGAGGTTAGATTTCAAAACCCATATGACAATAACGGGGAATGTTCAGTTCTACTATTGAAATGGGTGTGTTCAATGTTGTAACAGTATTTATGTCCCTTCTAAGTAATCACGCTTTACTTAATGGTGGATCCATCTCAATACATGGGCTTTAAAAACTTTAGTAACTAAACAACTTCAATACTATCTGAAATAGAATAATTTATATGGGATATAATAACCTGATTGTTACTTAAACATTATCAAGCAGATCTCTTGATCATTGATTGTTTTTTATGCAGTTTAGGGGAAGACATTTGTATTTTACCTTTTTCCCGTCTACAAACGAGAATGAGATATGCCAAACCCTATGCATCATCTTAAATGCACAGACAATTTGCTCGCTCGCAAGAAGGAGCAGAAGAAGCTTTGGGATGTTGATTGAAGGTGGTGCTTTTTATTGAAGGTTCAACTCGATGGTAATGCTGTCACCTGTATGTAACGAAAATTCGCAAGTAATTGACAGCGCCAGCATCCAGTGTCAGGCTTTTATGAGCTCTTTGGGCTCTTTGCACATCGAAGCTTTATGTCCAGATAGACGATGCGGCAACGACTTTACCGCAAAAGGGGGGCACAGAGAGAAAGAGAGTAAAGGAAACCTTTCTTAAATAGAAAATGACAAATTTTCACATTTCCCCCTTGTTCGGTTGTTTCTGTTTCGATTTTCATTAACACACTCAGCCTGCAAATGTACCTGGGTGTCACATTAATGGGAAAGCTGTTGCCATTCGCTCGAGGGGTTTGGCAAAAGTGCTTACTAAAAGTAGTTTATGTTTAAATTGAGATGTAACCATATATTTTTTGAAGAGGATTCCAGCAAAATGTATTATATCGAAGAAAATATTTTTTAAAAAAGTTCATGGTTACTATTTTTTAAACATCGATAAGAACGTTGCTGAAACTTGAAACTAAGTCTAATGAACTTGACAAGAATAGTTAGATAGAATTATTTGAATCATATTCTACTTAAGCACAAGTTTGTTTGGGGATTCTTGGTGAACAAGAGATACATCCACAGGTTCATTCACATACTGGTAACGATTTGCGCCAAGGCCACATCATTTGTGAACTCCTTTAGAAGACCTTAACTGATCTAACCTAAAAAGAGAGGATAACATCTTGGGGATTGTAGTATTAATGCTGGCAGTGATAGACCTCATTTACTGCGTAAAATGGACAATTGGCCCATAGGTCAATGACTCCAAATAGTACAATTTATGTCATACACAGATTTGCGAGCAAATTCCATTGTTTTTAAATACGAGGGCGGTTCGGAAAGTTCTTAGCCTATCAATGAAAGAGAATAGTTAGTTTTTCAAAAATATTTTTATTTTTCAATATAATCTCCTGAAACTTCAATACACTTAGTCCAACGCTTATCTAGCAATTATATCCCTTGATTAAAATAGTTTTCCTCAAGGTCTTCTAAATAGTGGTTTACAACTGTTAGATTTTTTTTAGATTTGGGAACAGATAAAAGTCACTAGGAGCTAAATCAGGAGAATAAGGTGGGTGGTCAAGCAACTCGTACTTCAATTCGTTGATTTTAGCCATTGTTAAAACACTCTTGTGCGCTGGTGCGTTGTCTTGATGAAAAATTATTTTTTTGTGTTGTAAGCCAGGACGTTTTTCTCGAATTTGTACATTTAATTGATCTAAAAGGTTGCAATAGTACTCTGAATTTATTGTTTTACCCTTTTGCAGATAGTCAATCAATAAAATACCTTTGAAGTCCCAAAAAACATTTGCCATAACCTTACCAGCCGATTGAATTGTTTTTGCCTTCTTTGGGGCACTTCCCCCAGCTTCAGTCTATTGTTTGGATTGTTCTTTTGTCTCTGGAGTATAGTGGTGGATCCATGTCTCATCAACAGTTATGAAACGACGCTTAAAATCCATTTTATTTCGCTGAAAACGATCCAAACAAGCTTGAGAAATGTTCATTCTTATGCGTTTTTGGTCGACTGTTGACAAGTGCGGCACCCATCTTGCAGAAAGCTTTTTCATCTGTAGTTCGTCATGCAAAATTAAATGGACTCGATCATTTGAGATGCCCATGATATTAGCTATTTCACGCACTTTTATTCGTCGATCATTTAATACCATATCATGCACTTTGGCTACAATTTCTGTTGTTATTGCTGTTTTTGGACGTCCACTACGTGGTTCATCATCAATGCTTGTACGACCACGTTTAAATTCAGAACCCCATTTTTTACTGTTGCATATGAAGGAGCACTTTCACCAAACACATTCACCATATCATTATGAATTTCTTGTCCCGATAAACCTTTTTTTATGTAAATATTTAATGACACCACGCATTTCTAATTTTCCATTGTAAAAATATCGCGGATGCGTCTTCTGTGAACACCTGTTTCTATATGAAGGAGTTGCCAGATCGAAACAAAATTTAACATGTGTTCATAGCAGAGATGGAAGTTTCCAAAACACTTAACTTTTTTCTGTTTATACCGCGCTTTTTGTGCTAGGCTAAGAAGTTTCCGAACCGCCCTCGTAACCATTCATCGACTGCTGGACAGGCCGAGTTGTGGACCCCATGGGACCGTTAATCTTGATTCAAAAATTTTCTGCAAAGTTAGTCGATTGTTGAAAGGTCCGATTTTGAAGTTGTCAGGGCCAGTTGATCCGGATCCAATATTTAATGTACAAATTCCAGTCTGTATGTGCCCGTACACCCATGGTCGAAAGAACCTATTTTTCGGTGCCTAGAGACCTTACATCTTTGGGTCAAGACCTTTTTGAATCGTAGAATTAGTGTTATATTCCGATGAATGACGAAATTGTGTTGTTAGTTAGAACCCACCTCAAGGCACGAGTGGAGTCAGCCGATTTTCTAAGGTGAAGCCATGAGCCAAGATTAAAATATATCTCAAATAATAATATTCATCCTTAAGGTTTGTGGATCGATACAGAGACTCAAGACTGGGCAGGAGGTCGGAAGCCATTAGAACTGAGGTTTTTGCCTCACCTTTTTGACAATGGCCCTTCGGGGAGTTTCGCGGTGGCTGTTGTTTACGTCCTAAAGAGCAGGTGTAGTGTACGCATGACCTCAAGTTGCGTATCAACCGGGAGCTACGACTTAAAAATGAGCAGAGGTTTAAGAAAAACCTCAATTAGAGGTTGGGGATGCGCCCCACAACAAATACCTAAATGGGTACCTCCAGTTCTTCAGAAGGAGCAGCGATAGTCGCTTTGTAGCTAACCCAGAGTTTTTGGGCACCGTAGTTCTGGCCATAATGGTAATAATCACAATTGCATTGATCTGTTATTTAATTTCCATATGTTTATATACCGGTTAAAGAGCCCATTGTACCCATATGGGCCTTTCCTAATTCAAAATTAGCCCAATCCGCTCGGGCCCAACACCACGCCCAAAAGTCAATGCCTCCAACTCAGCAAAATCACAAAATTAAAGGGGCGAATTTAAGCTCCCTAGGGACTATAGATCCATACCCGAAACTTTGGCATTTCTTAATCATAACTCCATATTTACATAAGTAAGAAGATTCTAATATTTTAGAGGAATCTTAAACACTGCATATTTTGCAGCATCCCAGGTATCTAAGTTCAATGGATCAAGACCTCAAATTTCTTGAAATAAAAAAATTATTGTGATTCGTGACGAAATTTTATAATGTTTAGCTCGTTTGTTTTATTTCGGTCTGTTGCTTTTACACATTGAACAGGGATTAACCGGCTCAAGACCTCTTGCTTCTATACGTATTTAAATGGAAGGTGGCACGAGTGAGTTGTATTTTCGTGGGCAATTGTGTGAAGAAAACATGAAAAGTAAGGTTTACAACAGTAGTTCTTATTCGTTTTGGGAGAGCCTGACCTTAAAGAGTTCGGTTTTACTTTCAACAATTGCAGCAAAGCTTTCTAAAGAGGGTTGTCACCGACACGAAATCATGATAAAAGCAGTGTGCAGCCACGAAAATCAATGTCACTTTGCCATTTTGTTAAAAACTTGTCTTCTATTTAAAAATAGAAGCAAGAGGTCTTAAGCCGGTTAATACCTGTTCAAAGCAAAATTTTATAATTTTTTAATACTCATATGTCTATAGTTCAAGAAGGCCTATTATAGGGCGAATATAGGTCGGAATTATAAATTGGTGCAAAACTTTATATAGGTACATAACTGGATTTGTAGGAAGATTTGCCGTTTCTGGACATGGGTCCAAACATAAGGAGCCCCAGGGCCAAATAACCACGCCCATTTACGGGAAGATCAAAGCATGCTCCAATTCTGATTTAAAAGTTGATGAATTTAATAACCTTGCGGAAAAGTCAAAATAATATCAATTTGGCCCGTACTGATTTAAAAGTTGATGAATTTAATAACCTAGCGGAAAAGTCAAAATAATATCAATTTGGCCCGTACTCTTTTTAAAACCCCAAGGGTTAATTTTTTCCCTTTTGCCCCATTTTCAAATCAAACCGATCACCGACTATAAGACATATATTTGGTTGGGCTTTCATTTCAATATGTAGTTGCATTGGAACCGGGTTCTGAGACCCATAGATCAGCAAACGCCATAGAAAAGTCATCACCAAGGGGAAAGTTATGACAGTATATGTGACGCGCAAAATAGAAAGGGACCCAAGTGTAAAACCCAGTTTTGTTCAGGAGGGTCATTTTAAAGATTTAAATACGTGTATCTTTAGTGTACCACCACTTTCATAAAACGCGCATATCTCTGGGAGGGAACACTTTTGGGGCATGGGATCGGTCTCATTCGATGCTCAGATGTTGTCCACAACAAAAAAAAATTAAAATTGATTTTTTTACCCTAAGGTCCCTTTCTCTATGCGCTGTCATTGCTTCGAATTTGTACCGGCGGTATTGATCCAGGGATGCCCCAAAGTAAGGCGCTGGTTAGAGCCGACGAGTGAGAGCTCGCATTGTCATGGTGCACAATGATTCGTCTTCTCTTGTTCGTTTTGCAAATTACTCCGAAAACCTCAGAGAAACAAATTGTGGTGTTCCACTCAGAATTGACCGTCCTACGCTGCTCCAGCAGAACTGTCGCCATATGACCAGTTTTGCTGAAGAAACAGGCGACAATTTGCTTAGAAGTGCTTTTTCCACGAACAACTTTCGTTGGATTTGGCTCGTCTTCGAAGACCCACACAAGAAACAGGCGACCATTTGCTTCGAAGTGCTACTTCCACGAACAACTTTCGTTGGATTTGGCTCGTCTTCGTAGACCCACACGGTAGATTACTGTTTTGTTACGGGCTCATACGCATAGATCCATGATTCGTCACCTGTGACGATCTTATAAACGTCTTTTGAAGCATCGCGATCGTATTTTTTCAAACTTTCTTTGCACCAATCGACACGAGCCTTTCTATGGGCGATTGTCAAATTGTGCGGGATCCAACGAGAACAAACCTTTTTTTACGGCCAGGTGGTAATGCAATATTGAATGTACCCTGGTGGAAGAAATGCCCAAGGATGCCTCTATCTTACGGTATGTCACATGACGATCTTGCATTATCAGTTCACGCACGGCATTAATGTTCTCGGGCACAACGTCCGTTTTTGGACGACCTTCAAGACCTTCATCCATGAGCGAGCGTCGGCCACGATTGAATTTATTAAACCAGTTTTTCACAACGCTATAGGATGGTGCTTTATAGCAATACAAAGATTTAAGTTCATCGATGCGATCTGGTCCTGATAATCCACGTCGAAAGTTGTGAAAAATCATTGCACGAAAATGTTCACGAGTTAAATAAATTTGTTTGCCAATTTGATTTTTTCAAGTCAGTGTAAACAACGCAAATGATGGTCGTACGTCAAAACGTTCTGAGTACGTTTATGCTAAAGAATGTGAAACTTTTCAATGGAAATGTCAGATGGCGCCTTGCAACACTTGTTGCCTCGGCCAGATATATATGTGCCAGCGCATAGAGAAAGGGACCTAAGGGTAAAAAGCCAATTTTAATTTTTTTTTCTTTTTTTTTGATGTGGACAACATCTGAGCATCGAATGAGACCGATCCCATGGCCCAAAAGTGTTCCCTCCCAGAGATATGCGAGTTTTATGAAAGTGAAGTCGACGATTCGAAGCGCAAATAGAAAGGCACCTAATCTCTAAAATCGCTCTTCTGAACAAAACTTGTTTTTAACCTTAGGCCCCTTTCTATTTTGCGCGTCACATATAGAGCAACGCTCGTACAGAAAAACACATCTTAAATCACAAATTTGCGACAGAGGAATTACTCTATCTCGCATCCACTAGACATAAACATGGCGAAGAATCATAAAGCTTAAAAGTTAAGTCATCCGACGAAAACCGCAATGCTCAGATTGTCGGTGCAGTTTTCGAAAGAAAGAATTTTCAAAGAAATAGATGGGCCCATTCAAGTTAAATTTTCGCTAAGTTGCATTGAGCTTCCTAGGACTCGCGATACAAAAATCACAAAATGTTTTAATCTTTTTTTAAGGAATTTTTCAAAGAGGAGCCACCTTACCCTGCAGAAAGCACCAAGTCCAAAAAGTCTTAAATTTGAATTGATGTAACCCCCAAGGAACCACTTAAAAAATACCAAATTACTTGAAATTCCATCACTTCTCTTCCTAGCTAAACTTTAGTAACCAATCACTTACTTCCATTTCCTAAATGGGCTTTCCATCTTTGCTAGGGATAAACTTAGCCACCTGGTGACGTTGGTTAGACACCTCGCGTGCACATGTGGCATGTGACATGTCGCAATACAAGCCATCTGAAAATGATGTGATTCTCATGTTTGGTGAAGATGTCACGTTGTTGCGACCACAGCCAGAAACAGACAACAACCACACAAAAATTAAAGAAGCTGAAAATAAATTTGTGTTTCGTAATAATGCCGTACGTGCTAAAACCATTTAGGGCTCTTTCGTTAGTTTTCCATAGCGTTTGTATGGCATAAGTGGGAAAATGTTGATGACACTTGTTTCGGGCTAAAATCAATTTCATAATGGGGATTTTCCGGCAGTTGGGAGACGTTAAAATTGTGTGTCTCTCATTTGGCGGCAGTTAAGAAAATATTTAATTATGACGAAAAGGAAAGTAGAGTCAATAGATAAATTGCGCTTATCCTTTACTTAAGTATGACTTTATTTTTTGCTGCATGCTAGATTTGTCAGCTAATAGTTTGTCTAAATCTAAGGAGTCGTGGCTAGAGAAGAAGAAAAAATCCTGGTCAAGTAATAACTTCTTTTCTTTCTGCATTTCATTTGATATTTCTCAATTTCAGACTAACTCAATTTGAACCATGGAAAGATACACAAGCGAGCAACGCGTTAAAGTTATTCAGGATTCGGGCAACAGCGGATGATCAATTTTCGAAGAAAATCACTTCAGTGATGAGGCACATTTCCACCTCAGTGGACTCGTCAATAAGCAGAATTGCCGCATTTGGGCGAATGCTAATCCAAGAGTGATTGTTGAAAAAAGTGCACCCACAAAGAGTGGCTGTTAGGTGCGGTTAACCCACTTGGTGCCGAAATATTTTTTTCGAAAAAAAAAGTATTTATGTATTTGGTTTATATTGAAAATGCATCAAGTGATGGCAAAGAAATAGAAGAAAAATAACGGGACCTTTTTTAAAGGACGGTGGCGCCAAGTGGGTTAATGGGCTGGCGATATCATCGGGCCGTACTTTTTCCCAAAATGAGGCCGGTCAGGCATTTACTGTGAATGGTGTTCACTATCGTGAGATGATATCGAACTTTTTATGGCCCAAATTGGAAGATATGGATGTGGACGATATGTGGTTTCAACAGGACGGTGCCACTTGCTAAACAATTGCTCTTTTGCGCGACAAATTCAATGGCCGTGTTATCTCACGTCGTGGCGATGTTAATTGGCCGCCAAGATCATGTGATTTGACACCGTTGGACTTCTTTCTTTGGGTTTATTTAAAAGAAAATATTTTAAATTCAAATCAAGTGAGGAATCTTTATTGGTAATTCCAAAGGACATTTTATGGCATTTATTTTTTGAAAATAATTACCTTTAAATGTTGGCAACTGTATTATGGAAATAAGCGTTCGGTGAGAAACGGGAAGATCCGCAGTTTTCGACCAAAATGTTGTTCAGTTATGAGGCCATTTCTGGCTCAACGGCAAAGTCAATTAACAAAATTGCCGCATTTGGGCTGAAGAGCAGCAAGAAGAGCTTCAAGAGGTGCCATTAAACCTGGAGAAAACCACGATTTGGTGCGCTTGATATGGTGGAATCATCGGTGCATATTTTTCAAAAATGATGATAGCCGGAACGTAACCGTAAATGAAATTGCAGCCCCAATTCTGGACGACACTTGGTTTCAACAGGACGGTGCCACTTGTCATTTACCTGCTCAAACAATGGATCAATTGAGAGGTCATTTCGATAAGCAGCTAGTTTCACGTTTTGGACAGGTGAGTTGGCCGCCTACATCGAGTGATAACACACCTTTAGACATTTTTCTTTGGGGTTACGTAAAGTCTAAAGTCTATAATGCAAACCAGCTACGATTCAGGTTTTGGAAGCCAACATTACACGTGTCATTAAAGCCATACCAGTCGAAATGCTCGAACGAGTAATCCAAAATTGGACCCTCAGAATGGAAACCCTGAGTCGTAGTTGCGGTCAACATATATTCAAAAATAAATGCTATAAAATTACCAATAAAGATTCCACACTTGATTTGGATTTTTTCTTGAAAAAAAGACCTCTAGATGGATCACTCTTTATTATTATAATAAAAACAAATGAAAATAATTTGCGATATAAATTGTGTATTATTCAAAATGAACATTGGCCCTAAAAATTTAACTACCCTTTATTAACGCCTGTATAAATATGAATCATTTACAATTCAGTTCGCCTTTGGCCCGAACTTGAACCCTATGCAATTTTTAGTCGAGGTATGTTCATATTTGAAACCTGTACTTTGATTATAGCTTTAGAAACACACAACGGTGCGACATCGGTAGATGGAATCAGATAGTAATTCTAAATTCATTCATGGGGTATATCCACTTTCGTTTTGGGTGTTACAGGCATCAGCACTTAGTCATACAAGTAATAATTGCAGGGAACAATATGTGACGCGCAAAATATAAAGGGACCTAAGGTTAAAAACCAGTTTTGTTCAGAAGAGCCATTTTAAAGATTAGGTCCCTCCCTTTCTATTTGCGCTTAGAATTTTCGACTTCAATTTCATAAAACGCGCATATCTTTGGGAGGGAACACTTTTGGGGCATGGGATCGGTCTCATTCGATGCTCAGATGTTGTCCACATCAAACAAAAAAAAATGAAAATTGATTTTTTTTACCCTTAGGTCCCTTTCTCATCACATAAAATTCGTAAAAAGGGTGTTTAGTTTAGAAGTGTGGTTGTAAAACTGGCTACACTTCTTTCGGAGTTGGTCTTTTGCTTTTTGGTTTGCCATTTCATAATGAAAAGGCTTAATTTCGGAACGACGTTTGCAAATCGTGGTGACTGGACCCAAAACGATATGGCCTCCAAACCTAATTTGGACAAGAATTAGATAAAACTCTCTTTTGGTTGAATGGGCACGATAACAGCCAAAATTGTTGTAAAAAAACACAAGTCATTGTTAAGACCCCGTAACATCCTCAAAAAGTCAATGTTTGTTGAGCTCTATGGGCAGAGGGAATCATTGGTCCACATTTTTTCAGAAATAAAGCCGGCCAGAATGTCACAGTCATGGGGAACGCTATAAAGCCATGATTAAAGACTTTTTCTTGCCTGCATTGGAGGATGTTGCAGTGGACGACCTTTGGTTGCAACAAGGCGACGCTACATGTCATATAGGCAACGATACAATCAATTTATTGAAAGAATCTTTTGGTGAGCGGATTGTCACGCGTCGTGAGCCTGTGTAGTGGCCTTTAAGATCGTGCGGTTTAACACTGCTGGACTTTTTTTGTGGGGTTGTGTAAAGTCGCTTGATAACGCAGATAAGCCCGACACTATTGACGCCTTGGAAGAGAATATTCGGCGCGTTATTACTGACATACGGCCACAAATGCTGCAAAGAGTAGTCGAAAATTTGACCTCTCGTCTGAAATTTATTCGCCCACGTCGACCGAAATCATTTTTAAAACATAATGACAAACCCTTATCTTTATAGAGGTAATAAAGCTAAATTCTAGCCCATGACATTTAATTATATGCGTTTTATTTTTAATTGAAAAACACACGTCTGAAAAAACACCCTTTACTTACCGAGACAAACTGTTTGACACCGGCTTCGTACGATAGCTGCATTTTATAAAGAAGTTTTAAAAATCTAAAGA
The DNA here is from genome assembly GCA_963513945.1 of Hydrotaea diabolus. Taxonomy (NCBI): domain Eukaryota; kingdom Metazoa; phylum Arthropoda; class Insecta; order Diptera; family Muscidae; genus Hydrotaea; species Hydrotaea diabolus. Next base: position 194,216,543 of record OY740716.1, on the reverse strand, counting down.
TTGTCCTTGCTTTGCAAAGTCGCCATTATTTATGAACAGGCAAACCCCTTGTTGTCTCACAAGCGATTCACTGACCGACCCAACAATATCGTCAATTTCTATTGATGGTACAGATATAGAACTATCAGAAGCCCTTGATGTTCTGGGCATGAAAGTACAATGTGACGCTCGTTGGGCGGACATGTATTCGAAGTGTCGAAAGAAGCACTTAAGTGCATAGGCTTTTTAAAGCGGTGCAAGAAATACTTCACTCCTACTGATCTTTTCAATAACTATACAACTTTCATCAGGCCGAAAATGGAATACAACTCCCATATATGGGCAGGTGCTCCAAAATCATCCTTGGAGCTACTTGACCGTGTTCAAAGGAGAGCGATGGTGCTGATTGGTGACAGTAGGGTATCCAACTCTATTGTTTCCCTTGAGCATCGTCGGAATGTGGGTTGCGTGACGCTGTTCTATCGTCACTTTCATGGTGTGTGTTCATCAGACATCCGTCGACTTATTTCTGACGTGAGGATGTTCGGCAAGGATACGCGACTTTCTAGGAACTCGCACCCGTTTGTTATCAATTGGCCAGTTGACCGCACTATAGACTACAGATCAAATTCGTTTTTCGCTCGTACAGTCCGTATGTGGAATCGACTTCCGGCAAATGTATTTCCCACTAATTACGACATCCAGAAGTTCAAAGCAAGTGTCAATAAACATTACTCCCTCTTTCCCCCCTCCGATCCTTTACTTTTCACTCGCCAACGCAATGCACCGCATGTATAGGGGGCGTCCCCTGAGTGTTGGTTAATTAAAAAAAAAAAAAAAAGAATCACTGCATCCTCGAAGATTGAATGCTTAGTGCACCTTATGGCGGACTTTATTACTTTTAAAATGGCAACGGATATGCCGTTATCGCAAGGATCCCTGATATAGAGCAAGTTGCGATGGTCGGATCTGAACAGCGTCGATACATCCAAGTTCCAGCAAGACGGCTCAAAATGAGACACAAACGAGGCAACGCTCGACGTTGCGAAGGGACAATTTTTCCGACTCTTCATCTCACGATCATCAATTTGTTGTATTAATCATGAGGCCTAAAACCCATCGAGTTATTCTTCAGCTGCTACGTCAAGTCCATAGTCTACTCCATCTAGTCAACCCGTTTGCAAGAGGCCATTGCCGTAATAACGCCCTGTCATTAAAAATACTGCCAGCGAAGCCATTTGAATTATGGGGTATTCCATACACAATGACAATAATGACCGAAACAATAGCTCAAGCCGTTTCTTTGCAATTGTTTTTATCTGGTCACCCTATACAGGCTGGTTACACTCAACCATATTGAAAGAGGCCATTGCCGTAATAACGCCCACATATTGGCGTAGTCATTACAAATTGGTCCTTAGATATTGCCAGCAAAGCCGTCACGCCCATTTGAATTATGGAATATTCCATACATAATGGCATAAATGTAGCTTACTAAATAATTGAATTTTCTTTGCAATTGTTTTTATCTGGTCACCCTGTACAGGCCGGTTACAGAGCAGACGCGACAGTTAATACAACTATTTACCGGACATGACACCGAAAGGCCACTGTCCAGCCACCGTCATGGTCTGTGCCTTTTTTGCAAAAGGTAATTTTCCACTTGTGTTCTTTTTCACAAAGTTAATGGACATTTGAATTGCCCTTTAATAAGAATTACTTCAGTTTGGGTCGTTCTTTGTTGTGGATATCACTATGGTGCACCATAGTGGCACTGCCGTGCTACACGTGGAGGTATGTGCACACAAATTGGGATCATCAACCGCAATGACCCATCGGCATCAGTGCCAAAGACATTTTAATTTGTACGTGGACATTTAATTACACTGTGCAACAAAAAAGGTCATTGTATGGGGGGTGAAGATCTTGGCGGCTAGAAATCCTGGTGGAGGACAGCAAAACAGGTTGGTGTTAAGGCATTGCAGGCGATGTGGCAATAAAAGGAAGGGGGAAACGAACTAGAATAGCAGGAAGCGGGCCCTGCTCACTAAGGCAAGAAGACGGTCTATAGGTAAATTCAACTATGACCAGAATGGTGCTTCGACTTTGCTGCAACCGTAAAATACCCGATGTTAATATAAAAATTCTAGGCAGGTTCCTTAAGTCCATAGTGGCAATACATGCGCGCACGGTGACAATTGGTGAACAATGGGGCCTTAAGACTCGCGTTGTTCACTGTTTGTACACTGCCTGACTTACGAGGGCGGTTTGGAGACTCCTTAGCCTAGCACAAAAAGCGCGGTATAAACAGAAAAAAGTTAAGTGTTTTGGAAACCTCCATCTCTGCTATGAACACATGTTTCGATCTGGCAACTCCTTCATATAGAAACAGGTGTTCACAAAAGACGCATCCGCGTTTTTTTACAATGGAAAAATTAGAAATGCGTGGTGTCATTAAATATTTACATAAAAAAGGTTTATCGGGACAAGAAATTCATAATGATATGGTGAATGTGTTAGGTAAAAGTGCTCCTTCATATGCAACAGTAAAAAATTGGGTTGCTGAATTTAAACGTGGTCGTACAAGCATTGAAGATGAACCACGTAGTGGACGTCCAAAAATAGCAACAACAACAGAAATTGTAGCCAAAGTGCATGATATGGTATTAAATGATCGACGAATAAAAGTGCGTGAAATAGCTAATATCATGGGCATCTCAAATGATCGAGTCCATTTAATTTTGCATGAAGAACTACAGATGAAAAAGCTTCCTGCAAGATGGGTGCCGCACTTGTTAACAGTCGACCAAAAACGCTTAAGAATGAACATTTCTCAAGCTTGTTTGGATCGTTTTCAGCGAAATAAAATGGATTTTAAGCGTCGTTTCATAACTGTTGATGAGACATGGATCCACCTCTATACTCCAGAGACAAAAGAACAATCCAAACCATGGACTGAAGCTGGAGGAAGTGCCCCAAAGAAGGCAAAAACAATGCAATCGGCTGGTAAGGTTATGGCAACGGTTTTTTGGGACTTCAAAGGTATTTTATTGATTGACTATCTGCAAAAGGGTAAAACAATAAATTCAGAGTACTATTGCAACCTTTTAGATCAATTAAATGTACAAATTCGAGAAAAACGTCCTAATAATTTTTCATCAAGACAACGCACCAGCGCACAAGAGTGTTTTAACAATGGCTAAAATCAACAAATAAGAGTACGAGTTGCTGGACCACCCACCTTATTCTCCTGATTTAGCTCCCAGTGACTTTTACCTGTTCCCAAATCTAAAAAAAATCCTTGCTGGCAAGCGTTTTACCTCAAATGAAGATGCAATTACAGTTGTAAACCACTATTTTGAAGACCTTGAGGTAAACTATTTTAATCAAGGGATAGAATTGCTAGATAAGCGTTGGACTAAGTGTATTGAAGTTTCAGGAGATTATATTGAAAAATAAAAATATTTTTGAAAAACTAACTATTCTCTTTCATTGATAGGCTAAGAACTTTCCGAACCGCTCTCGTAAAGCGATTGTGCATTATAATGTGCCGCCTGGTGGAGAGCAATAAAGCAGTGCACTTACTGATAATTAATAAAGATAGGTCCAACAATAATGCACGATGTTAATCGTGAGTCACACATTCCCGTCAAGTTTGTGTGCCCAACTTAATTCGACATTTCTTTGTTCTAGTGTTTGACAAACTTAAGCATGGTGAGTTATACAATTGAGCAGTTCGTTAAGACTGTTGCAAAACTCTTACAAAAATGGGCGTTCAAATCAACATGAATTTCTTGCATTTCGTGATTTTTTTTGGTCAGCATAATCGAACAAATGAGAATCCACGAGTTATTGCTGCAAAGCAGTAGCATTCACAAATAATTGACTGTTGGGTGCGGTTTATGGGCTAGCAACGTCATTGGGCCGTCCTTCTTCTATAAGGGGGTCGGCGAAGCAGTTACCGAGAACGGACTTATTGTGGCCAGAAATTGAGGTTATGGCCGTGAACGATATGTGATTCTAACCGGGTGGTGCAACTTGCCACATAGCGAAAAATTCAGTGGCCGTATTATCTCACGTCGTGACGATATTAATTGGCCACCACGATCATGTAATTTGGCACCGTTGGACTTTTTTCTTTGGGGATATTTTCAATAGAAAAAATGTACCTCAAGAAACCAAGAACAATTCAAGAGCTAAAGAATAAGATAATTTGGCTCATTAACGACATTAAACCTCCATTATGTCTCAGTCATTAAAAATATGGACCATCGGACGAGCGTCTGGCCGATATTTTGTTTCACACATAATTCTCAGAGATGCTTCTATCATAATAAAAAATATTAAGTTAATTCTCTAAAACTATTTTTGTTATTTATAATTAACATCTAACGTTTTAGTTACACCACCCTTTATATGCAGCTCCAGTGTGGTCCCAATCTATGATATACTTAGTAGGGACATAAATACTGTTACACACGTTTTATGCTGTAAAATAAAAAGTACTGGATGTTTTTGGACCAACTATTTTTTAATATATTTATTGATGTCTATTGTATCCAAAAAGAATCTACTTATTCGAAATGTCCGCCTTTTGCCTTTACACACGCCTTAAGTCGCACTGGCCAATCGTCAAAGGCTGCACGAACCTCGTCCATTGGAAAATATGCCACAGCTCGAACCAAAGCAGTCTTGAGAATCCAATGTTGGGGTATCTTTTGTGACAAACCTTGCCCCCTAAAACCGTTCACAATTTAAAATCCAATGGGTTTAAATCTGGACTGACTGAGGGCCATTCTTCAGAGGAAATGAACGCTGGCAATTTGTTTCAAAGCCAGGCCTGGGACGTTTTAGCCTTATGGGTCGGCGCCGAATCCTGCTGGAAAGTCCATGGCTGGTTTTGGAACAGGGAATTGTAAAGAGGCTTTACAAGAGCTTCCAAAACGGTTTCTTGGTAAACTTTGGTCGATGTTTTGACTCCTTGTTCGCAGAAATGCAGGTCAGTGACCCCATCGTAAGAGACAGCCCACCAAACCATGACTGAAGCTGGGTGATGACCCTTTTCCACCCTTTGGATCAGTTCAGATGCTTCCTTAGATGACCGCGCATACACTCTTTCATTTTACTTGTTAAATTTGTCCTGAACGGTAAACATTTAAAAGACGTTTGCATTATTCAATCCTATTTTTTTTAAAGCTGCAGTCAATAAATGTCCGGTACGTCGTTTGAACGCCTTTAAGGCCCATTTAGTCTCGACGGTTGACGGTTGACGGTAGATTCTGCAACCTGCAGAAGTCTACCGTCGTCAACCGTCAAACTGTAGTTATCTCCCTCTAACACATGCAAAATGCAACCCTCAACTGAAATAGCTGATTGCCTACCGTCAACCGTCCACCGTCAACCGTCAAGGCTAAATGGACCTTTAGTCCCAAGTCTTTTTTAAAAATTCGACTCATGGACTTTTACGTGATGAATGAATATTCATTCATTCTTGAATTCGTGAATTCTTGATTTAACGGCTTTGATGACATGCGGTGTTCGGACAGAGCGTGGGCGGCCCGACCGGTGGTGGTCTTTTACATCTCCAGTCTCCTCAAACAGTTTTATGCATCGGTAGACGAACATGCGGCTAATCCCTAGTGGCCGGAGCGTTTTGAAAATATCGTTCTTTTTCATTTCACACTTGAAAAGCGCTATTACAGCGATACGGTTCTCATTATCTGACCACTCCATGATGAAAGTTGAAACAATTTTAAAAACCCGTTACAGACTAAAGTTATTAGGTAAGCTTTCAAAACCCATATGACATTAACGGGGTATGTTCAGTTCTACTATTGAAATGGGTGTGTTCAATGTTGTAACAGTATTTATGTCCCTACTACTATAAACTGTATAGGAATAAAATTGTCCATGTATACTTATAAAGTCCAGTGAAGAAGAGCTATTTGAACTGAGTTTAAGTCCCGCACTAATTTCCTTAAGCAAATGTTATTCGACGATTTTCGCCTCGTACAAAAAGAAGAACAGTGGTTAAGTCAACAAAGACAATATAGATATTACAGAACCCACCATCAACCCATTCCGGCCGCACTTAAAGATTTTTTGACTTACCAAGTGTATTTAATTGTCGAAGGTATCGTCTATCTGCAAAACAAAAATATTCATTAAGTTGCATGTCGTAATTGTTAAATTAAAATAACTGCAGCAAAGTGTATGAATATCGAACACAAATAACATGCTAAAAATGTCAATTAAAGAAGTTGTTGAAAACAACTAATATCAGTTCAATACAGGGTGTCCGTCGGAAAGGTATACTACTTTGTTTGTTTGTAATTTTTGATGAAATGAAAGAAAACGGATCTTATATTGATAAATGTTTTATTTAATGTCGGCAATTATGTATGGAATACAATATCAGATAAATGTCCGCCTCTGTTAGCCTTACAAATGCGAGCACTCTTGAGCACACTTTTCATTACATTCTCACGCATTTCAGGCGCTATTTCATAAATTTCATTATGAATATTTTGTTTGAGTTGCTCCAGCGTTTCTGGTTTGTTTGCATAAACCTAGCTTTTCAGATATCTCTACAAAACGAAGTCCGGAGCAGTGAAATCAGGCGACCGTGGAGGACAATCAACATCAGCATTTCTTGAAATAACTTGTTGTGGAATGAGGTCTCGCATTAATTCCATTGTAATCCTGGCTGTATGCGATGTGGCACCGTCTTGTTGATACCACATGTTAATCAAGCCTCAAGCATGCAGATCTAGCGTTAAAAAGTGTTCAATAATGTCACGATATCGCTCCCCATTGCCACCGTTTGAATTTTTATAGAAGTAAGGTCCAATGATTCCTCCTGACCAAATTGCACACCAGACTGTCACATTTAATGAATGCAAAGATGACTGATGAATAATATGAGGGTTTTCCATTGCCCAGAACAGACTATTCGGTTTATCCATTCAAATAAAAATCTACCTCGTCGCTCATTATGATTTTTTTCATGAAAATCAGAGTTGTCATGGGCCAGCTGTAACATCCTTTTGACATATGTACGGCGGCGTAAATGGTCTTGTAGAAGCAGCTCTTGTGTCAACTGAATCTTAAAAGAAAACAAGTGCAAATCCTTGTGCAAATTGTGGCCAAAGTTGTTCTTTGAAGACCAAGCTCCTGAACAAGGCGTCGAATTGAGGTTGATGGATTGTTGTGAACACTTTCTTGAGCAGCAGTAATGTTTTCAGCCGATCTTGCAGTACGCTGTGGCCCATGCTTAGGCCTATCAGCTACAGACCCTCTTTCTTCGAAATCATTCACTACTCGTCCACGATAAATAGTGCGTTTTGTTGGCACGTTGTTTCTCCCACAAATTTCACGTAACTTTCTCATCGTCACAGTAATCGATGATTGATTTTGATAAAATGTTTAACGATTAATCGAATATTTTTCCATAATAAATTCGCTACGTTTCTACTACACGACTGTCAAATATGAATTGTCAAGACTAATGTTTACCAAAATGGCGGCAAAACAAAGTTGTAAACCTTCCTCAATCCCAGGACAGCCGGTTCTGTGGACCGGATTAACCCGAAGAGCAATTCTTCGGCCACGGGCTGCCACCCCGGCACACAGTTGCCGCTACAATAACAACAACAGTATACCTTCCCGGTGGACACCCTGTATGTTTTGCTGAGTTGTACATGTAAATGTGGAGTAATAATGAAAATGCGAATATTTATAATCAAAAATGGTTTTATATAAATCCACCATGATTTATACACTTTTGCATGCGCTCAAACCAATTGTCGAAGCACTTTTTCCACTCCGAATGAGACACCTCCAAAACATGGTTTTTGAACGCTTCAACAGCATCTTCTGGCGACGAAAATCATTGACCACGCATTTTTTTCTTGATGTGCGGTAATAAAAAAATGTCATTGGTTGCCAAGTCAGGGCTGTACGGCGGATGACCTATCAACTCGACGTTTGGCCAGTCAAAAAGGCGCAGGTTTGAGTCGATGTGTGAGAGCTCACATTGTCATGGATCATAATGATTCGTCTTCTCTTGATCGTTTCTCGAATTTCTTCCAAGACTTCAGGCAAACAAGTTGTGGTGTAGGACTCAGAATTGACCTCATACGTTTCTCAAGCGGAACAGTCGCCACATGAGCAGTTTGGCCGAAGAAACAGGCCATTGCTTCTAAGTGCTGAACAAGTTTCGTTGGATTTGGCTCTTCTTCGAAGACCCACACGGTCAATTGCTGTTTTGTTTCGGACTCATACGCATAGATCCATGATTCGTCACCTGTGACAATCTTATAAACGACTTTTGAAGCACCGCGATCGTATTTTTTTGAAATTTCTTTGCACCAATCGACACGGGAATTTTTTTGAGCGATTGTCAAACTGTGCGGGATCCAACGAGAACAAACCTTTTATACGGCCAGGTGTTCATGCAATATCGAAGGTATGCTGGTGGAAGAAATGCTTAAGGATGCCTCTATCTCACGGTATGTCACATGACGATCTTGCATTATCAGTTCACGCACGGCATCCATGTTCTCTGGCACAATGGCCGTTCTTGGACGACCTTCGTCGTTGCGAGTGTCGGCCACGATTGAATTTATTCAACCAGTTTTTTACAGTGCTATAGGATGGTGCTTCATCGCCATACAAATATTTAAGTTCATCGATGCACTCTTGTCATATAATCCACGTCGAAGGTGGTAAAAAATGATTGTACGAAAATTTTCACGAGTTAATTCCATGTTTTTGCCAAATTGATTTTTTTTTCAAGTCACTGTAAACAACACAAATGATGGTCATACGTCAAAAAGTCTGAGTACGTTTATGCTAAAAAATGTCAAACTTTTCAATGGAAATGTCAGATAGCGCCAGGCAACACTTAGTGTTTCCCAGGCCAGAAATATATATGTGACGCGCAAAATAGAAAGCGTCCTAAGGTTAAAAACCACTTTTGTTCAGGAGAGCTATTTTAAAGATAAGGCCCCTTTCTATTTGCGCTTAGAATCGCCGTCTTCACTTTCATAAAACGCGCATATCTCTGGGAGGGAACACTTTTGGGGCATGGGATCGGTCTCATTAGATGCTCAGATGTTGTCCACATCAAAAAAAGAAAAAAAATGAAAATTGATTTGTTTACCCTTAGGTCCCTTTCTTCTACATGTAAATGTGGAGTAAAAATGGTTTTATTGTTTTTCAAAGTATTCTCCAGCATGATTTATATTTTGCATGCGCTCAAACCAATTGTCGAAGCACTTTTTCTACTCCGATTGAGACATCTCCAAAACATGGCTTTAGAACGCATCAACAGCATCTTCTGGCGACGAAAAAATGAAAATTGATTTTTTTACCCGTAGGTCCCTTTCTCTATGCGCTGTCACATATAGCAACCCTCGTATAGTCTAGCACTGTAAAAATATTGCATACACCATACCACACCCGACTGTAGCATTATTTTTACTCGTATTATTTCAGTTTGTAAACCTAAGTCATTTACTATTGTTTTCATCTGGCCACCCTGTTCCTTACTTAATATCACAACTATAACTTGTTTCAAACCGAATGTATGTGCAATTAAACCAGGACCACGTTTTACGTTTACGTTTTAAATCGTGGTCCTTTAGCCTTTAAAACTTAATTTTCTTATCTGTAATCTTCTTAGAAAATATCTATTTTTGCCTGAAGAACTTATTTTGTTCCTAGCCAAAATCCAAATGTTACTCTATGTAACAGTACTAAGAAAATTACTGCAACAAATTGCGATATTTAACGTTAAAAACATTCTCCTTCAAGCATTAATGCAATAAGCCAGCATTACTGAGTTATCAACGTATCCTGGGTCTAGGGAGACTCTTGTAAATGCAAACCGAATCAAAGTCCGGTGGATATTTGCGGTCATCATTAACTGTTGTTGAGCACTACGCGAGGGCATTGCCGGCGATGAGTTGGCCGTGGTTCGAGCGTCGTGTCAGCGTCACTGCCATCAGCGTCTCTTAGAATTTTATTTAATTGTGTAGTCCACCTCCTCGCCACTGATGTATTTTTTTAATTACATGCAATTAAAGCAGCTCCATTGTGAGCAAAATAAAGGCAACAGAGACGAAAAGCCAAAAAAAAACTTAAAAAATAATAAAGTATGTACGAGGGCTGTGCACAAACATAAAACACACTTACATAAAATACATTCACATACACACAAACTTGCATGGTCTGATGGTTAAGTTTTGGTTTGTTACCAAAAACATTCACACATACACACATGCACACAGAGAGCAATACATATAAAACGACTGAACAAAGCGCACATATCCGACCCCCAAAACACAAACATCGGGTAAACAACATCCGGCAATAATGTCATTTTATATACAGGAAGTACATGAACTTAGTTGTATGCCATCACACAGGCAGAAACAGACGCAGACACAGACACACATACACACACAGAGGTCTTTAATGGTTGACAGTCAACTAAAAACTCATCAACGACCACGGAAACACTCATTCACACACACGCTCGCTTCCACCACCACCCATTGCTAAATAAACTAATTCGAGAACACACACACACACCCATCCTGACGTACAAAGGCTCTTTGTACAGGCCACAGGGATCATTGTCACCAAAAACGGACTAAATTGTAAAACCGCGTATGTCAGAGTGCGTACAGTTCGAATGCCGTTGCATAGGATGTGTCGTATTAGCATGATAGCTACTTGTGGCCAAAGGGAATACGAAACTAGTATCTATCTTTACCACATAACTGGTGGTCCAAACATAATGCACGATGTTAATTGAGAGTCACACCTTATCGTCAAGTTGTTTGCTCATTTTAAGTTGACATTTCTTTGCCTCAGTCTTTGACAAATTCAAACATGGAAATTTACACAAATCAGATCCGCGTTTAGGTTGCCTAAATCTTTTACGAAAATGGGCGTTCAAATCAAAATTCATTGCGTGCAATTCGTGATTTTTTTTTTGATCGGCATACTCGACCAAATGTGTCCACAATCGGGAGAAGTATATAAAGGGTATTTTTATTGGGCGTATGGTTTTCAATCTGACCACACTTTTTCTAGATATGGTCTTTCTGACAGCTGTTTCTTGATTTATGCTCAGTTTAGTTTGCCATTTCATAGTGAATAGACATAATATGGAACAAAAACGATCCTGATTTTTACAAGAAAATTTTGTTCGGCGATGAAGTTCACTTTTTGTTGAATGGGTACGTCAATAAACAAGTGGGCCGCATTTAGGCTGAAGAGCCACCGGAATAGGTTCAAGAGATGCCATTATACCCAGTGACAACAATGGTTTGGTGCGGTTTATGGTCTGGTGGAATCATCGGTGCATATTTTTTCAAAAACGATGATGGCGGGATCATAACCGTGAATGGTGCTCGCTATCACGCCATGATATCGAACTTTTTGCTACCAGCAATTGAAGCCCGTAATCTTGACGATATTTGGTTACAACAGGACGTTGCCACTTGCAATACAGCTGCTCAAACATTGGATCTATAGAGAGGACTTTTCGAAACTCAGTTAATTTTACGTTTTGTTCCGGTGAGTTGGCCGCCTAGATCGTGTGATATCAGACCTTAAGACTTATTTATTTGGGGCTACGTAAATTCCAAAGTCTATACTGACAAATTAGCTACGATTCAGGTTTTGGATTAACTACCGGTATAGCTTTATTGACACGCATAATGTGTCATCCAAAATTGAACCCTCAGAATGGCCTACCTGCGGTCAACATTTGAAGAAAATTATATTCAAAAAAAAAAAATGGCATAAAATATCCGTTGGAGTGAACAGTAAAGATTCCACACTTGATTTAAATTTTTGTGTTTTTTTTTACTTTAAAAAAATAGCGCTAGATTGATCACCCGTTATATAAAAATGAGTTTGTGTTTGTAGGTTTGTTGGTCTGTTTGTATTTCTAGTACTGATTAAGAAACGGCTGGTGAAAATAGAGTACTTGAACTCTTGATATATCAAGAGGGCGTGGCACTGCCCACACACGTCAACATTTTAAAGGGTCATATTTCATAACATAATAATCATAGGAAGGTGAGTTTTGATACATTTACATGTGATGCCAAATATTTCTTTGGGAAAAAGCGCAAGGCCATGCCCTTTTTATGAAAGCCCGTTATAACACGCATAATAGTAGTCTGACCGTCATGAAATTTTCAGAGTATATTACAGTTGACCTAAAGATATGCATATACAATTTGGAATCAAGTTTACAAAAAGGGGTGTGGCCCCGTCCACACATCTCAAAATGTAAATCGAGCCCATCTCACAAACTAATAGAGGTAGGAATTGTGAGCTTTAGTACAAATTTGAACTTGAAATATTTGTTTGCATAATTCGGCGGGGCCATGACCCTTTTTTACGAAACCTATCAACCTGAAATCTTTACAGTATGTTACAGTTGGTCAAGAGATACGCGCAGGCTATTTCGAGTCAAGTTGGGAAGAGAGGGCGTGCCCCTGCCCACTCACCTCAAAATTTAAAACAACCATAGCTTACGGATTATTAGAGGTGGGAAAAATTGGCGGCGCCGGTTTTCAAATAAACCGATATAATAGCCATAATAAGAGTCTGATCATTCTGAAAGCAGTACAGTGTGTGAAAGAGATATGCACTGGTTATTTGGAACCAAGTTTGGAAAAATCGGCAAGGCGCCACCCACACACCTCAAAAATTTAAACGACCAAGTCTAAAAAATTATTAGAGATAGCAAGCTTGCGTTTGGTATATCTATCATACGTACTACTGATATCAAACAAACAAAAACCTTTGTAACAGCCATAGCAATAGTCTATTTTAAATCAACTGCGAGAAAAGTGGAGCGGACCCGCCCAGGCACGATACGATGAATAAAGCGCACGTGCGGAGATCTGTATGTTGCATGTTCACGTGTGGAAAACCTTCAGACTTATACTTAGTAGGGACATAAATACTGTTACACACGTTCCATGCTGTAAAATAAAAAGTATGAATGTTTTTCGACCAAATATTTTTTAATATATTAACATATTAATGTATATTGTATCCAAAAAGAATCTACTTATTCGAAATGTCCGCCTTTTGCCTTAACACACGCCTTAAGTCGCACTGGCCAATCGTCAATAGCTGCACGAGCCTCGTCCATTGGAAAATTGGCCACAGCTCGAACCAAAGCAGTCTTAAGAGATCCAATGTTGGGATATCTTTTGTGACAAGCCTTGTCCTCTAAAACTGTCCAAAATTTGTAATCCATTGAATTCAAATCTGGACTGCCTGAGGGTCATTCTTTAGATTAAATGAACGCTGGCAAATTGTTTCGAAGCCAGGACTGGGACGCTATAGCCGTATCGGCAGGCGCAGAATCCTGCTGGAAAGTCCATGGCTGTTTTTGGGACAGGGAATTGTTAGGAGGCTTAACAACACCTTCCAAAACGTTTTCTTGGTAAACTTTGGCCGATGTTTTGACTCCTTGTTCGCAGAAATGCAGGTCAGTGACCCCATCATAAGAGACACCCCACCAAACCATGACTGAAGCTGGGTGATGACCCTTTTCCACCCTTGGGATCAGTTCAGATGCTTCCTTAGAAAACCGCGCATACACTCTATCATTTTGCTTGTTAAATTTTTCCTGAACGGTATAAAATTTATCATCGGTGAACAAAATATTTCTGTGAAAGTTATCAGCGTACTTCACCAAAAGACGTTTGCATTTTTCAATCCTATTTTTTTTAAAGCTGCAGTCAATAAATGTCCGGTACGTCGTTTGAAAGTCCCAAGTCTTCTTGTATGATTCGACTCATGGACTTTTGCGTGATATTCATCTCACGGGCCATGATTTTCGGTTTTCGGAGCGGATTTCTGTGAATTCTTGATATAACGGCTTTGATGACATGCGGTGTTCGAACAGAGCGTGAGCGGCCCGACCGTGGCGGTCTTTTACATATCCAGTCTCCTCAAACAGTTTTATGCTTCGGTAGACAAACATGCGGCTAATCCCTAGTGGCCGGAGCGTTTTGAAAATATCGCTTTTTTTCAGTTCACACTTGAAAAGCGCTATTACAGCGATACGGTTCAAATTATCTGACCACTCCATGATGAAAGTGGAAACAATTTTAAAATCCCGTTACAGACTAACGCTATTGAGGTTAGCTTTCAAACCCCATATGACATAAACGGGGTATGTTCAGTTCTACTGTAGAATTGGCTGTGTTTAATGTTGTAACAGTATTTATGTCCCTACTAAGTAGTCATTTAAATTCAAATCCTTACTCCAAATTCGCATCAGTGATGTTCGTGAGATCACGCAGAAAAAAAGTATGGTTGTGGTGACAATATTCGAAGAGGATAATGCTATTGTTGGGTATATGATTGTGCTACAACAATATTATGATCCTCACAACAATAGTATGATTCAAATACAACCATACTATGATCCTCACAACAATAGTATGATTCACACATAACCATACTATGATCCCCGCAACCATATTATGATTCACACTTAACCATACTATGATCTCCACAACCATAGTATGATCCTCACAACCATAGTATGTTTCATATGCAACCATAGTATGATCCTCACAACCATAGTATGATTCACACGCAACCATGTTATGACCCCTTCAATCATAGTATGATCACACACAATTATACTATGATTCCCAATATAATTTATTAGAATTTGTTTAAGTTGTCGAAAATAGATTTGATCCCCAATATTATTCATTAGAATTGGATAAGGTTGTCAACAATAGATTTGAGTTATGAAAATTATTCAAAAATACATTATATTCAAAATAATATGGAGTGATTTAGTTCACAGTAGAAAAAAATAAGTTTAAAAAAACGTAAGCGTTTTAATTACAAATCTTTCAGTTAAACAAAGCTGTTTTAAAAAAAAAACAAGTTCTATTATTGCATTAGATCCGTACCATTAACATTTGTTCTTAAAAAAATATGCTTTTAAATGAAGAAAAATTACAATCATACAGTATGATTGCCGTAATCATATTATTGTTAGCATAAGATGCAAAACACAATGCTTTTGTCGCACCAATCATATTTATATTGTTGCTATAACCATATTTTCATTTTTAAATTTGGCACTATTACTATTGTTACATTTCAACAATATTTATATTGCAGCAATTATACTTTTGTCAAAACTAAATTCAGTTAACAATGCGATGGTTGCGACGAACATACTTTTATTGCCGTGACCATGTAGTAACCATGTTTCTTGCGTGATGTTTAATTGTTGGGCACGACAGCAGCGAGTGGTTGACCGCTCTTCTGACACACTATCGCAAGCAACATCAATGTTTTCCGCAGAACGAACTGGGCGAGTACGCACTGGTGTCTTTACATTTCCTATCTTAACTACCATAAGCCATCATCGTGCATTGACCAGGCATGGAGGTCAATTTACAATGAATGGCTAGATCGTCTCAGAATTTTACGACGAATGGATATATTCTACTTTATAGGTTCTCGGAACAATATTTCGTGGTGTTGCAAACGGAATGGATCTATTCTTCGGTAGAGGTTAAAAAAACGATAGGTAACTCGTTATAGGTTCGCACGAGCCGCACTGGCGCACAGACGATTATGGCTTAAGAAGTCATGAAATGGGTTTGGTTAAAACATATGTAGGGTCTAAACTGCCTTTTTCGATAGGTAACACTTTTGGTCCGTAACTAAACATGTGTAGCCTCGGGACAAAAAAGAAATATTTTGATGTAGCACACTTAATTCTGTTATAGTGTATCCAAGTATATAAGGCATTCTATCATGTTTAAAAGTTACCCTGTAAGTCGAACTAGAATAGCCGTACTGTACAATACCAGGCTCTTATTTGTGGCAGTCTGGCGGACACCATTTAATTTTTCAACCGCCATCTTTATCATCAACGCTCTGGCAGCTTTTCTCTCTGCTCTAGGCTATGGAGGTCTTTGCAATTTGTCATTTTTAGCAATTTGTCACATAGACAAAACCACAAAAAGACAATTAATAAAAAACGGCTGTATCGTTCGAATATTAACTGCCCCCGAACTTTCAGCATTACTGTTTTGAAATCTGGGGTGTTTCCCAAAAATATACATATTTTGGTGGTCTAACGCAAATGGACAGTCAGCGTGCCGTAAAGCGAGGGCTTTAGTGCTACATGGCCGGGATGGCGGTAGAATCCTCATATCCGCCAGAGGCACAGCCATGCTAGTAAATCTATGCTCGAATTAGGAATCACGACGACTTGGACTTTATTGCTTTAGGAAAAAGCTGGCGGTGCGTATTCCCTTCTTCACCAGTAATGAATCGAAGATTGCATCTGAGGCACTGCTCACAGACATTGTGGCGTAAGAGTTGCTGGTTTAAGACTGATGCAAATTGTATTAACGAGGATGAGGACATAGAAAGACCTATGGTCTTGGCAAATCCCAGGGTGAAGACAATTTAGACCTATCTGTAAAATACCACACACGACCCAGGTTCTGTGACGAGTTTACCAAATGGAATGAACTACGTATTGGCCTCAGTCGCCCAAATAATGCCTTAAAAATATTCGCTAAGGGACCATAGTCACTATGACAAGTTGGCTAATATATCAACTTGGATCAGCTTAATTTCAGTTTTAAAAGATCGTTGTGTTCAGATTGGACTTGTTCTCATGGAGAATAAGCAGTATATCACGAGGGAACCTTACCAGAGCAGAGACCAGAATAATCTTGCACAGCAAAACTAAGCAGTGGGCGCGGATCACGATTTATTTTCAAAGGATGTATCTGAGAACCTCATTGCGTTTATTTTTGGTAGAAGCTCTTGGAGACTAAGTCTACTGCACGCAGAGAAAAATATGGTTACTATATGGTCACGGTAATAATAAAATCTTCTTCGCAATAAAAGTATGTTCATCGCAACCATAGTATTGTTTTTTTAATTTAATTTTGACAATAGTACGATTGCCGCAATATAAGTATTGTTGAAATGTAACAAACAAATATCAGATTGTCGGTCAAAAACTTGACATTACTGACTTTCAACTAAAATCGTGCATTATTATTGTACCACCCTTTACATATATCTTATCGCCTGTGTGGACGATGTGGAACGTTTTTTAACGGTACGATCCAAAAGTCCAACAACTATGCTCCTTTTTAAGGCCTAAGGTGCGCCCCAACTAAAAGTACCATTTTTTTACTAAACTAAAAGTACTAATTTTTTTACAACACTGAAGTGTTGAAATGTACCACTATCATTAATGCCAAAAAAAATGATCTTATGGTTGTAACAACAATATAAATATGTTTGGTGCGACAAAAATTTTGTTTTTTAGGTTTAATGTTAACAATTATAAAAGTAAAGTAATTTTTCTTCATTTAAAAATGTTTTCTAGAACAATGTTATTGTTAGGGATCATATGCATTATCAGTTCCTTTTATATGGAAATTATATTTTTTCGAACAAACTGCTTGGCTTTGTTTAACTGAAGTATTTTTAATAAAAAACGCTTACGCTTTTTAAACTGTTTTTTTCTACTGTTAATTAAATCACTCCTATTATTTTAAATTTATTGTACTTTTAAATAATTTTCATTATTCAAATCTATTGTTGTCAACTTAACCCAATTCTCTATAATAATTTTGGGGGTCAAAGTATAATTGCGTGTGAATCATAGAATGGTTGTGAGGATTATACTATGGTTGTATGTGAGACATACTATGGTTGTGAGGATCCTAATATGGTTGTGGAGATCGTAGTACTAAGTAGGGACATAAATACAGTTACACACGTTTTATGCTGCAAAATAAAAAGTACTGAATGTTTTTGGACCAATTTGTATTACTATATATATTTTTTAATATATATTTAATATATTTATTGACGCATATTGTATCCAAAAAGAATCTACTTATTCGAAATGTCCGCCTTTAGCCTTTGCACACCCCTTAAGTCGCACTGGCCAATCGTCAGTAGCTGCACAAATTTCGTCCTATGGAAAAATGACAACAGCTCGAACCAAAGCAGTCTTAAGAGATCCAATCTTTTTTAACAAACCTTCTCTAAAACCGTACACAATTTGTAATCCAATGCGTTCAAATCTGGACTGCCTGAGGGCCATTCTTCAGAGGAAATGGCAAATTGTTTCGAAGCCAGGCCTGGGACGTTTTAGCCTTATGGGCCGGCGCAGAATCCTGCTGGAAAGTCCATGGCTGATTTTGGAACAGGGAACGCAACAGCTTCGAAAAAGGATTCTTGGTAAACTTTAGCCGATGTTTTGACTTGTTCGCAGAAATGCAGGTCACTGACCCCATCGTAAGAGACACCCCACCAAACCATGGCTGAAGCAGGGTGATGACCCTTTTTCACCCTTGGGATCAGTTCAGATGGGGCGTTTTGGCTTAATGGGCCAGCGCAGAATCCTGCTGGAAAGTCCATGGCTGTCTTTGGAACAGGGAAATGTTAAGGGGCTTCACAACAGCTTCCAAAAAGGTTTCTTGGTAAACTTTGGCCGATCTTTTGACTCCTTGTTCGCAGAAATGCAGGTCAGTGACCCCATCGCAAGAGACAACCCACTAAACCATGGCTGAAGCTGGGTAATGACCCTTTTCCACCCTTGGGATCAGTTCAGATGCTTCATTAGATGACCGCGCTTACTCTCTATCATTTTGCTTGTTAAAATTTTCCTGAACGGTAAAAATTTTCAACCGTGAACAAAATTTTTCTGTGCAAGCTATCAGCGTGCTTCACCAAAAGACGTTTGCATTTTTCAATCCTATTTTTTTTTTAAAGCTGCAGTCAATAAATGTCCGGCACGTCGTTTGAAAGCCTCAAGTCCCAAGTCTTTTTTAATGATTCGACTCATGGACTTTTGCGTGATATTCATCTCACGGGCCATGATTTTCTGTTTTCGGAGCGGATTTCTGTGAATTCTTGATTTAACAGCTTTGATGACATGCGGTGGTCGAACAAAGCGTGAGCGGACCGACTGGTGGCGGTCTTTTGCATCTCCAGCCTCCTCAAACAGTTTTATGCTTCGGTAGACAAACATGCGGCTAATCCCTAGTGGCCGGAACGTTTTGAAAATATCGTTTTTTTCATTTCACGCTTGAAAAGCGCTATTACAGCGATACGGTTCTCATTTTTTGACCACTCCATGATGAATGTTGAAACAATTTTAAAATCCCGTTACAGACTAACGCTATTGAGGTTAGCTTTCAAAACTCATGTGACATTAACAGGGTATGTTCAGTTCTACTATTGCAATGGGTGTGTTCAATGTTGTAACAGTATTTATGTGCCTACTAAGTATAGTTGAGTGTGAATATGGTTGTGGGGATCATAGTATTGTTATGTGTGAGTCATATTGTTGTGAGGATCATAATATTGTTGTACCCTCACAATAGTGTTATGCTCTTCGAATATTGTTATCCCAACTATATTTTTTTCCACGTGTAATAACCGAGCTTGTCTAAACTCCCTAAAGGTTATTATTAAATAAATTTCCTCACAAAAATAATAGTTACTTAAAACAAAGGGGGTTTAACGGAAATTGTCTATACTTATAGTAACAAAATCATTTTTATATTTTTGTACAATAATAAACAGCGCTTAGAGAAATGGAACTAAGGGTAAAAAATCAATTTTCATTTTTTTTTTCTTTTTTTGATGTGGACAACATCTGAGCATCGAATGAGACCGATCCCATGCCCCAAAAGTGTTCCCTCCCAGAGATATGCGCGTTTTGTGAAAGTGAAGTCGACGATTCTAAGTGCAAATAGAAAGGGACCTGATCTTTAAAATGGCTCTATTGAACAAAACTGGTTTTTAACCTTAGGTCCCTTTCTATTTTGCGCGTCACATATAGCGTTAGTGCCCTCTTAAGCGAGTTAATAATATAACAAGCCCAATATCAAATGAACAGGGTGGCATAGAAAATATTAATGGGTATAAAAGAGAGCCAAAACTTGAGAAACCGAAATTCTGAAGAAAACAATATAATATCAAGAGGATGGCATAGCAAGTAATATACGAGGGCGGCTCGGAAAGTTCTTAGCCTATCAATGAAAGAGAATAGTTAGTTTTTCAAAAATATTTTTATTTTTCAATATAATCTCCTGAAACTTCAATTCACTTAGTCCAACGCTTATCTAGCACTTCTGTCCCTTGATTAAAATAGTTTTCCTCAAGGTCTTCAAAATAGTGGTTTACAACTGTAATTGCATCTTCATTTGAGGTAAAACGCTTGCCAGCAAGGAATTTTTCTAGATTTGGGAACAGGTAAAAGTCACTGGGAGCTAAATCAGGAGAATAAGGTGGGCGGTCAAGCAACTCGTACTTTAATTCGTTGATTTTAGCCATTGTTAAAACACTCTTGTGCGCTGGTGCGTTGTCTTGATGAAAAATTATTTTTTTGTGTTGTAAGCCAGGACGTTTTTCTCGAATTTGTACATTTAATTGATCTAAAAGGTTGCAATAGTACTCTGAATTTATTGTTTTACCCTTTTGCAGATAGTCAATCAATAAAATACCTATGAAGTCACAAAAACCGTTGCCATAACCTTACCAGCCGATTGAATTGTTATTGCCTTCTTTGGGGCACTTCCTCCAGCTTCAGTCCATTTTTTGGATTGTTCTTTTGTCTCTGGAGTATAGTGGTGGATCCATGTCTCATCAACAGTTATGAAACGACGCTTAAAATCCATTTTATTTCGCTGAAAACGATCCAAACAAGCTTGAGAAATGTTCATTCTTATGCGTTTTTGGTCGACTGTTAACAAGTCCGGCACCCATCTTGCAGAAAGCTTTTTCATCTGTAGTTCTTCATGCAAAATTAAATGGACTCGATTATTTGAGATGCCCATGATATTAGCTATTTCACGCACTTTTATTCGTCGATCATTTAATACCATATCATGCACTTTGGCAACAATTTCTGTTGTTGCTGCTGTTTTTGGACGTCCACTACGTGGTTCATCTTCAATGCTTGTACGACCACGTTTAAATTCAGCAACCCAATTGTTTACTGTTGCATATGAAGGAGCACTTTCACCTAACACATTTACCATATCATTATGAATTTCTTGTCCCGATAAACCTTTTTTATGTAAATATTTAATGACACCACGCATTTCTAATTTTTCCATTTTAAAAAATCGCGGATGCGTCTTTTGTGAACACATGTTTCAATATGAAGGAGTTTCCAGATCGAAACAAAATTTAACATGTGTTCATAGATGGAAGTTTCCAAAACACTTAACTTTTTTCTGTTTATACCGCGCTTTATGTGCTAGGCTAAGAAGTTTCCGAACCGCCCTCGTACTCGTAAAATGAACAAAAAAGAAAAGCATTATAAAAACAATATCAAATCAACATGTGTATTTTTAATTTGAAAGGGGACGAAAAGGAATAAAACTGGCAAAAGCAGACAAAATATCCAAAAGCGCGAAAAAGAAAAAAAATTAAACAATATCAAAACATTAGAAATGGAGAATAATTCAGATTAAAAATGGACCAAAGCTTAGAAAGGAAGGAAATAAAGAACTACTAAATTAACTTAGTGTCGGTTACAAAAGGCTAAAAAAGACCCAAAAGAAGAAATGACATTAAAGAAGGAATGCATATTGAAAGCACCACAACAGGTGAAATATCAAAAATTAAGGAAAAAAATATTAAATCTATAAAATGGCATTAAAAATAAAAATGAAGACCAAAAATGGTTAAAAAAAGTGGGTATGGCAGTCCAAAATTATCCAGAGGTTGAAAAAAAACGTAAAAAAAAGCCTAAGCTAGTAATAGGCTTAAGAGATTAAAATGCGTAAAAAATAATAAATATCAGACTGCATTGATGACCACTAGACTATAAAGACTTTCAGCCGTATTCATGAAAATTTAAAACAGCTTTACAAACGATTGTTAAGCTTAATGTATGTAAACTGTATTCATATACGATTATTAGCTTAATAATCGTTTTGTAAACCATTATTAAATGTGTGCATTTGAATATTCTTACGACCCTACTTTAACAGTGTTTTAAAGTGACGTTTGTGTTTGTTTGTCTACATTTACACACATATTTTTGAAATTTTCGAATACAACGAAGAAAAAAATATTTTTAAAATATATGATTAGAATGGATACGTTAATTTTTTTGCGTTTGCAATCGTCATTTTTTCCATTTTCATTTATAAAAACTTCTTTATGGAAAAAACACAACACAAAAAAGGGAAAATTGTAAAAAGTTCACTAGTGATGTGTAAACAATCAAAATAAGAATAATATTATTCGTTATTCGAATACCTTTTTAATCAGTAATACATAATTGATCTCAATTTGTCTTTTATTTAAACACGATTTTGTTTTTATTATTTTACAAGTAAGCATATATATATTTTTGTTTATTAAATCAGTTATTTGTGAAATAAAGAATACAAAAAATATAGATTCGAATACTCGCATAATTGATAATCGTATTACTGCATCATTAAGATTGAAATGACAAGTCAAAACGACCGTGTTGCCAGCATTGAATCGACAAATTGATTAAATTGTATATTAGTTAAAGTAGTGTTTATGAATACGTTTTCTTAACAATCGTTTGTTAGGCAAAAAGTGTTTGTTAACTAATATGTACTAAAAATCCCAATTAAGATTTTTTTATGAATATGGCTGTTTAAATCTATTGCCATATTAAGGATATTAAAATTATGGTTAGACATAGTAGTTTTATGCTCACGAAGGGTTTTTACATACATATGAACATTGCATAACACCAAAATCGCTGTTTATCTCTTTAAAGCTGCCATCATACTTAATTAAGCAAATTAAGAGTAGTAACGTCCTGGTCATTTTGGGTGAATTCAATTTTCATTACCAAGGCTGTCTTGTTCTGCCATTATAGGCTTGTCAGTAGCATCTGCGGTGCTCTTGTTTTAATAACATCATAAATCACGGAGACAAAGGAAAAAGAAACACATTCATTGAAAAAACAATTGCCCGATGATATCGTGCTAGGTCATAGACTGTTCCTTAGGCTATCGGCATGAAGACAATGATGTGTCTTAGTAATTCATTACTCATGGTATTTCTTTGCGGAAGTTGTGTTTTCAAGATGGGGGGCAAACACAAGTAAATGGACAGCTTGAGCCTAGGGAAATAAGTACTCAGAACTGGAGGAGGATATGAATGGGGCTTTACCGTTGCAGAGTACTCGTATGACGGATGACCGAGTGGACACAAAGAATAGTTCTCGGATTGAAACATTATGTTGGAGGTGGAAAAAAGAAATGATTATAAACTCCAAATCTGCAAAATAATAAAATAAAAGTGTACTGCAACCTGCATACTTAAATATATGTGACAGCGCATAGAGAAAGGGACCTAAGGGTAAAAAATCAATATTCACTTTTTTTTTGATGTGGACAACATTTGAGCATCGAATGAGACATATCCCATGCCCCAAAAGTGTTCCCTCCTCTATATGCGCGTTTTATGAAAGTGATGGTACACCAAAGATACACGTATTTAAATCTTTAAAATGGCTCTCCTGAACAAAACTGGTTTTTACCCTTAGGTCCCTTTCTATTTTGCACGTCACATATGCTTTACCCATCTGCAGAGATGATGCGATAGATGTTGAATAATTGCAAACAGAACTCTAGAGGCGATTTTCAGTTTGGCTCACCAATGTTGTTTTGTTAGAATTTATTATTTTCTCCTTCATATGCAACAGTAAAAAATTGGGTTGCTGAATTTAAACGTGGTCGTACAAGCATTGAAGATGAACCCCGTAGTGGACGTCCAAAAACAGCAACAACAACAGAAATTGTAGCCAAAGTGCATGATATGGTATTAAATGATCCACGAATAAAAGTGCGTGAAATAGCTAATATCATGGGCATCTCAAATGATCGAGTCCATTTAATTTTGCATGAAGAACTAAAGATAAAAAGGCTTTCTGCAAGATGGGTGCCGGATTTGTTAACAGTCGACCAAAAACGCATAAGAATGAACATTTCTCAAGCTTGTTTGGATCGTTTTCAGCGAAATAAAATGGATTTTAAGCGTCGTTTCATAACTGTTGATGAGATATGGATCCACCACTATACTCCAGAGACAAATGAACAATCCAAACAATAGACTGAAGCTGGGGGAAGTGCCCCAAAGAAAGCAAAAACAATTCAATCGGCTGGTAAGGTTATGGCAACGGTTTTTTGGGACTTCAAATGTATTTTATTGATTGACTATCTGCAAAAGGGTAAAACAATAAATTCAGAGTACTATTGCAACCTTTTAGATCAATTAAATGTACAAATTCGAGAAAAACGTCCTGGCTTACAACACAAAAAAATAATTTTTCATCAAGACAACGCACCAGCGCACAAGAGTGTTTTAACAATGGCAAAAATCAACGAATTAAAGTACGAGTTGCTTGACCACCCACCTTATTTCTACTGATTTAGCTCCCAGTGATTTTACCTGTTCCCAAATCTAAAAATATTCCTTGCTGGCAAGCGTTTTACCTCATATGAAGATGCAATTACAGTTGTAAACCACTATTTTGAAGACCTTGAGGAAAACTCTTTAATCAAGGGATAGAATTGCTAGATAAGCGTTGGACTAAGTGTATTGAAGTTTCAGGAGATTATATTGAAAAATAAAAATATTTTTGAAAAACTTACTATTCTCTTTCATTGATTGGCTAAAAACTTTCCGAACCGCCCTCGTACATATGTTATCTTTCATTAAAACCGCCCAACACTACACTGAGAGAAAATAACCTTATGTAAGGCTAACTTAACAATAAATAAACATGATTTGGAGTCTACGTTACATAAGGTTAATTTGACTGGTATTTGAAAATAATAATAGTGAATTTAACTATTCTAGGGTTGATTTTTTTAACCATGAAAATATTTAATTTAAAAATAATAATTGTTGTTTTAACATTACATTGTTGAGTTTTTTAACCATTAACAATTGTTATTATTAAAATAATTATTGTTGTTTTAACAATGCATTGTTTTCAACCATGAAAATTGTTAATATTAAAATTTCATTGTTAATTTATTGAAACAATACATGTTCAATTTAACAATGAAATTGTTAATATTAATAACTATGAAGATTGTTATAGAAATCATTTTTATTGTTAAGTTAACTAATTATTGATTATCTCTTTTAACCAGATATATAGTTACTGTTTCAATTTTTAATATTAAATAAACATACTTATTATGTTTTTGTTTTGTTTACATTTATTCGGACTTTATTATTCGAGACCTTTTTGTTGTGTCTTTTTCAAAATCAACTAAAAAATTGGTGAAATGTATTGGCTTCGGTTGTTAGGCAGACTGTATAGCTGGGTTACAAATCAAATGACTTATACGAGAGTCCCATTATGACTAATGAGAATTACCCTTTGAGTATAGTCTTCGAACTGTGCGAAAAGCAATCTTTACAGCGCAATATCATTGCGCTATGATCGTACAGCTAGCATTTGCATTTAAAAGAGCGAGATAAATTGGCTTATGATCTTTCCCACAATTATATAGAAGTTCAGAGCAGAGGAAGAAAGGAAAAAAAGTAGGGGGATAAGACGTAGGGGGATGTCGCACAATTTTTTGCCTTTCTCTTCTATGTTATGTTAACTCAACAATTTTGTATGTATATTTGACCTTACATAATGTTATTTACCATGAAAAATTGGTTAATAAAACCATTGTATTTTCGGCTTAGTGTAGCACCAGAAAGATTTTCGAAAGGCAAGAATATTATTGCTCCATGTACTACGAAATTACTTAAGCATATGACAAAGTGTGGCAATCGTCTGCATCCGTCAAATGTGTAGAAACTAACTGACAAAGACGCATTGTCTCCTAGAGTCATACTTCGAATGCTGCAGTTTCTGAGTCTAGTGGAGGCAACACATTAGCTGCTGTTCCCTAAATAAAATTTAACTCACTGACGTATCACATCCACTTATTGAGCAGGACCCTTCACTTTTCTGCTCATATGTTTGAGGATTAAATCCATTCAACTTGAATCATTTTCTGATTCCTTGAACCGTGTCAATTTGCGCACTACAAAGGACGATAATCGCCGATTATTTTAAGAAATGTTACACTTCACGTGCCATTTGAAGTTCGATTTTTAAGCCATTTAAAAGAGAATGGGATAAACACGTGCCGCAAATACGTATAAATGGCCAGGCATGTGTATGTTTGAAAGTGTGGCTGTCTATTATGTGGCTCTATAAAAGTGTCAATCAGATATTTGGTCAACATTTTTTGGATGTCTAAAAATGTCCGAATATATGTATGCTGGACAATTCAGGGAATGGAATGTAATGCAATTTGATGTGGGTATAGTGGACCGCACAATTCACTGGTTATTGTTTTGAAACACTGTTGTTGTTTAAAGGGGCGGTATATTTATCTGGTGATTCTTGGTGCACCCTACTCAAAAATATACTTACTTAGACTGACTCAAAAACCTGTTGTCTCAATAAATAAATTATAAGCACTTTGGTTTTTGGCGTGCTTTCTTCTGTTGCTAATCACAAGAAGCTTCGCATCATCCTGTAATTGGTCTCTCAACTGTAAACAACAACTGAAAACAAACGCTTCTGTCTGAAGCGTTTGTTTTCATTCGACCAACATGACTAAGCCAGCGCAATCGTTTTATTTGGATGCGCTTAAAGGTCCATTTAGTCTTGACGGTGGACAGTTGACGGTAGGCAATCAGCTATTTCAGTTCAGGATTGCATTTTGCATGTGTTAGAGGGAGATAACTACAGTTTGACGGTTGACGACGGTAGACTTCTGCAGGTTGCAGAATCAACCGTCAACCGTCAAGACTAACTGGACCTTAACTTCTTTCGTGTCAGGGTACATCTCATATAGCTCTCGGTTCGTCAGCCGCCCACGCAGCTGAGGCCATAGATTTTATGAAGGATTTTTCTCTCATAGACCGCCAATACACTTTCATCCGCTTTTAAAAGCAGCCCTGTTGTTTCTGCAACATTAAGAAGCACGATAGAATCAGTGTATTTTAAAGTGTAATCTTTGTTTTGAGAGAGGGCTCTATAAGCGGTTTACCAAGCCCAAAATAACATATATTTGCCAGCACGATCCTTCGTTTTATTTCAGTGCTGACCTCGTTCTTTTGCTTTATGACAGATTCGAGGTATACAAATTCCTTTACTACTTCGATAGATGCAACCGGCCGAAACAATTCCGCCTTTCTTTCGTCGCCCCATTTACCATCAGACTTATCTAATAGGCTGTTTCCACTACGGTCGCGTCCACGATTTATCGATAATTTTTAATGGTGTTTCCATTGTGTTTTGCGTCCACGTTTGCGTTCAAACAGCTGTTTGTGTTTATTTGTTTTTTTAGGGGTGCGAAAAATTTTAATATTTTTGTGTTGTGACATTATCATGGAGTTAAATGATATTATTTTGCTAACCGCAGTGGAAAATGAGGACCAAATGGTTTATTTTTCACTTCCGCGCCAGTCACTCCCAGCTTCTCCCCCATCTCTTTGTGCATGTGGGTGTTTTTGCGAGCACCCCTCAGGCCATCAATATTTTCCTCCCAGAGGTCCAACAGATATAGTGTTGATACTGCTGTCCATTCCGTCTTTTTGAAATCTAAAATAATTGAAAAAATTAATATTATTTAAACAAAAGCAAAAATATTAACTTACCTCCTGTTTTTTGCATTTTGGATGTTTATATTTATAATGATTAACAGCTGTTTTCATAGGGATGTGCAATTTGCGATATTGCCATTGATAGGTATGGGTGGGTTTCGACTGAAAAAATAATCGAATTTATAGTAAACGCGACTTATCGATAAACGCGTCCAATATGAACGCGACTTTTTCCCATACCTAACTGCCTATGTTTTTTATATAGGCTGTAACGCGCGTTCATTGATTTTTGGACGCGGACGTGGACGCGACCGGCTCCAGTTACATGTCGCTCTGTTCAACCGACAGTGTGAATGTCGTCTGCATACGCGAGAAGGGTGTGACCGACTCTTGATGTTAATTGTGCCCGTTTTATTATCATTTGGGTTTTCTAGGATTTTCTGCATTAAGATGTTAAAAGAGTCACACGATAAGCTGGCCGAGATCTCTTGTCGTAGTGAATGGTTCGGAGAGGACACTTCCAACTTTAACTGAGATTTTGGTAGGACTCAGTGGTATTCTCCTAAGGCGTACACGTTTTGTTGGTATACCATACGCAAACATTGTTTCAAATAATTTATCTCAGATCGAAGTGTCGAGTGCCTTTTACGAGGGTTGCTATTCATATTTCGAATCGAACAATAAAAACACAAAAACTTTTCATTGGAAATAATTTTATTGTTTTTCAAAATATTCTTGATCTTAAGATACTCTTTTGCATGTGCACAAACCAATTTTCGAAACACTTTTTCCACTCCGAATGAGACACCTCCAAAAAATGATTTTGAACGCTTCACAGCTGCTTCGGGCGATGAAAA
The DNA here is from genome assembly GCA_963513945.1 of Hydrotaea diabolus. Taxonomy (NCBI): domain Eukaryota; kingdom Metazoa; phylum Arthropoda; class Insecta; order Diptera; family Muscidae; genus Hydrotaea; species Hydrotaea diabolus. The sequence continues at coordinate 194,188,014 of OY740716.1, read as the reverse complement.
ACCACGCTGACCACGTATTTTTTTCATGATGCTAGGGAATAAGAAGAAGTCATTGGGTGCCAAATCAGGGCTATGCGGTGGATCGCCCATCAATTTGACATCTTGAAGGGTAAAATAACTCATCGTTTCAGCTGATGTGTGAGAACTCGCATTGTAGTGATGTAAAATGATGCTTCTTCAAACAATGGTTGTATACCACTCAGAATTCACCGTCCTACCTTCCACTAAAGGCACTGTGGCAACATGTCCGATTATACCGCAATCATTTGCTTCAATGTCCTTCTTCCACGAACAACTTTTGTTGGATTTGGCTCGCCTTGAAAGACCCATACGGTCGATTGTGTTCATAGTTATGCATTCTTATAGATCCATGATTCGTCCATGATACGCCTTTGAGCTACCGCAGTTATACTTTTTCAACATCTCTTTGCACCAATCCATAAGAGGAGCCTTTTTTTGAGCATTCGTCAAATTATGTGGGATCCAACGAGAACAAATTTTTTCACGGCCAAATGAACATGCAATATCTAATTGATGCTTGTCATACTAATGCCCTCAATCTCACGGTATGTCACATGTCGGTCTTGCCTAATCAGTTCACGCACAGCATCGATGGTTTCTGGCAAAGTGACCAAAGTTGGATGTCCTTCACGAAATTCATCTTGGAGCGAACGGCGTCCGAAACTGAACTCTAGGTACCAGCGATTAACAGTGGTTTCTGATGGTGCTTCATCGCCAAAAGTCGAAACGAAATCATTTAAACACTCTTGTCTCGATAACCCACGCCGAGAATCGTAAAAATCATCCCACGCAAATGTTCACGGGATAATTCCATTTTTTGACTGAGATGAATTTTTTAAAACAGTGTAAACAAAACAATTCGCCCTCAAATGACAAAACGTTCTGAGTGAAGTTATGCTAAAAAATGTCAAAGTTTCCAATGGAAGTTCCATTCTGCAGCTGGGAACACGAGTTTCGTCAGCACCCGAAATATACATAGCAAACCTCGTAGTTAATGAAAATATAGGATTTCTCGATTTGCTGCTCGTGGATCTTTTTTGGCGCTGTGTTAAGATGTGGTCGTTTGATGACTTATTCGACCTGACCCCGCACTGATACGACCGGATCAATCTTTAACTCAATCTTTCACTAAGTTATAATCTTTCATTTAGTGATAATATTTTATACGCGATGGATAGGAGACTTATTCTGCGTTAGTTGCGGTCTTGTCTCAGTTTTTGTGAATAGGAAGTAGAACACTGAGGTTTCTATCATTGCGTTCGACCTTCCAGATAGATTATCAGCTCGTTTCCACCGGATTGATACAGATCCGCCGTAATTTTTTCAGCTTCTGCGTTTTTTTTTGTTGTTTTTGAGCCGGGTTATTGCTGGTTTAATCTCTTCCAGGGCCTTTTGTGGGGCATTCAACTCCATTATCAGTGTTTGGTAGCGTGTGGCTGTAGTCCGGAAAATCTTCAGCCACTAATAAGTTTGATAACTTTTCTTTCCAACTCCTCAGCACACTCTACGTGCCAGTTTCCAGATTCCCCTTTCCAGCTCTAAACGAAGCCATGCCAAAAGTCGAGTCTTCCGTCTCGTTTTTGACTCGTTGATAAAACTTTCTGGCGTCGTTTCTGTTGTCGTACGACTCGATCTTCTCACATTGGCTCTTTTCCAGTTGTTTTCTCGGTTTAAGCGATTTCCTCCCTTACCAACTCCCAGACGCCAGTGTTGCCTTGTAGGCTAAGTTCTTTGCTTCTGCCGTGGAGCTACCCTCTTCATTGTAACATTGTGGTGTAGGGTATTTCTGCCTCGGCAGGTCTTTAAATCGGGGGGGTGGCTACTCGAAAACGTTGACGAATATGCACCAATTTTACTAGGGTTGGTCAAATTGCTGCCATTAAAAACTCCGATAAATTGAGCATGATAATGGACGAGTCCTTTAAAAGGTGGCTGTATTCAAAAGTGGACCCTCTTCGCCATGAATGGTAACTCTCCGGCGGTAATGTACAGGAAATTTAAGCAAAACCGAATGTATTTTGTGGCTTTTACAGCGGCAGGACCTCGAATAAGGAGGAAGCTTTTGATTTGGGCTTCATGAAAACACATATGCGACAGCGCATAGAGAAAGGGGCCTAAGGGTAAAAAAATCGATTATCATTTTTTTTTTGTCTTTTTTTGATGTGGACAACATCTGAGCAACGAATGAGACCGATCCCAAGCCCCAAAAGTGTTCACTCCCAGAGATATGCGCGTTTTATGAAAGTGAAGTCGACGATTCTAAGCGCAAATAGAAAGGGACCTAATCTTTAAAATGGCTCTCCTGAACAAAACTTTTCACTAACTCTTCATTTTTTTTTTTGATGTGGACAACATCTGAGCAACGAATGAGACCGATCCCAAGCCCCAAACGTGTTCCCTCCCAGAGATATCGTTTTATGAAAGTGAAGTCGACGATTCTAAGCGCAAATCTAATCTTTAAAATGGCATCAACTCTTGAACAAAACTCTCCTGAACAAAACTGGTTTTTAACCTTAGGTCCCTTTCTATTTTGCGCGTCACGTATGGGACAATATCACTTCGGTTGGTTTTCAGTCGTTTGTTACGTACCATACGAGTAAATGAGAGCGGCCGGACCTTTAGGTAGATTTGGGGAATTATATAACAGCAGCACACAAAAGGAGTCGGTACCAAAGAGTCGGCACAAACTAACGGAGAAACGTGCATCTACCAGACGGTGATTTAAGTTCGCTGGCTTACTTTTCCGTCCCCATATAACAAACACCAACAAACCTAATCTAAAAAGCAGCAAATGATCATAACAAAACAAAAAAAAACTAAAAGCATAGACCAATGTGGTCCAATTGTATCGTAAAATCTAGACCAATGTGGTCCAATTGTATCCTAAAATCCATCCAAACTTTGAGCTAGATCAGATTTGGAAAATGGTCTCTGGAGCGGCAGGACCTGTGTGTAGGCTATATAAAAACAATGGACGATGTGTTCCAACTTTATTAAGCTTGGTTATATATAAAGGTCACACCTTATACCCAGTGCTAAATTCGTACTAGTAGGCCCTCAAATTCGGAGGGATCTCACTATGGGGCTACACGAAATAATGAATCGATATTGTCCAATTTTACCACCATAAATCAACCAAAAACAATTAGTAAGTACATCTCATTACCTTTTGTATTACCACGTAATGGCATCTCATTACCTTCTGCATTATTTTGAAAACAAAAATAAGTATTTTCTCCTAAAAATAATAAGTTATTATCAGTATGTTGTGTGGCGTAATGACCTCTCATTACCTTCTGCATTATTTTGAAAACAAAAATAAGTATTTTCTCTTAAAAATAATAAGTTATTATCAGTATGTTGTGTGGCTATTAAAAATACATTCTTTGAGCACAATTTCGTTCTTCAATTCTCGATTAAAGAAATTTTCAATTACTGCTATGAGGGCTGACCTGCTGTGGCGCAAGGGCTAAAGTCTGCGTCTACTAATCCAAGTAATTATTTCAGTAGTTTTTTCATTTACTTTCTCACTAGCTCTGAAACACAGACTACCTATTATTAAGGTCGGAAATGCTTAAAAATAAGTACTTTTTACCATCATTTTAAAGATATTCGGAACAGATCCTAATAAAAAATAGTATAGACTTCAGATCTCAAAAATGTCTGGGCATTATTGCACTTCTAACATGCGAAATTTAAATAACATCGCATTGAAATTATGGTTTTATAGCGGCAGAACTTCGGTAAATGTGCTTGAATTAAAAACGTGGGCACAGAAGGTTAAAATGTTGGTCGCTTGTGAACTTTATTGCGCAATTTGATCAGAATTAAATGTTATATTTTGTTGCCAGAACTACACGTCAGGAAAGCGAAAAATACCTTTTTCTTATATTATAACATGGGCATATTTAGGCATATTTTAATAGTGTTCGTAATCCTCAAAAATTCCATAGTCGGTTAAAAATAACAAATTGGCGAAGTGCTTCGTATAATCCAATATATTTGGGGGAATTTAAAGTCAGGAGTACATTTTGGGTAGGCATGACCCGACCTCAATATATGAAATGGACTTCGATGACATATGAAGACAGGCGACAACATTGTCAGACGTATAGCCTTACACTGGAGTTGTTGAATTTCACAGAATTGTTTACTTCCAGAAGAGCCGATATGAAATGACCGCTGCAATAGGGCTTTTAAACTCGGGCAGAATTTATCCCTCGGAAACCCTGGAGGACCCATCATTGGCAAACAAAGCAACAAACTCATGTGCTCAATAACATGATCTGATAGCTACTTAAGAGCCAGGAATTATCTCCATTTAAAATCGCACATCAGCAATAAAATTAAAGACAGTCAATTGCAAGTACATTCCCATAAATCCTTTAATAAATTTAAATATGTTTCATAGTAAAATGTGTATATAAACACTAATCCTTCAATATGATTTTCATCAACCCACCAACTGACAGCTCGTTTTAATAATAAAAAAAAGGACGAAGTGACTTATAAATCACGATTTCTTTTATACGATTTTCAAAATCGCAATAAATTCAACTAAAACCATATGCGGTTGAATAAATGTCAAAAACATTCAAATAATCAAAGAAAATTCCCTGCTAAAATTGGTCAATGACGGGGCGAGCGATTGGAAACACAGACTAGCTCTCGGACAGATTAAATGACATGTGGACGGCGACGAGAGTGAAGCTACCAAATTTATGTGGTCATGTGACCATTATGGCTGTATGAAAGAAAGATAAAGGGACTCATAAAACCATTTATTTGAATGAAACTTCAGAAATTGACATGCATGCTCGTGTAGTCATGCACATGACCCATGGTCAAGGGGGACAATGAGGATGAAATGTGCCAGTATATCAAGTTCAATGTTATATGTTTAGCCTGGAGATCTCCAATAGCTTTACTCATCAGTCAATTGGTTTAACGAATTATATTTTAATAAAGGGTGGTCCAACCATAATGTACGATGTTAATTGAGAGCCACACTTACCTTAACGTCAAGTTTTTTGACCAACTTGACATTTCTATGTTTCAGTGATTGAAAATTCCAACACTGGAGAGGTACACAATTGAGCAGAGCGTTGAAGCCTCTCACAAAAATGGGCGTTCAAATCAAAATGCATTTCGTGCACTTCGTAATTTTTTTTTAATCAGCATAATCAACCAAATCTGTCCACAATCGGGAGATTTTAGTAATAAATGTGAAAACACCTGCTCGCCCAGTTTGTTATGCCATACTCGTAGTTCTATAAGTATAATCAGGCCGTACTTCTTTAAAAATGAGATCGGCCAAGCAGTTTCCGTGAATGGTGTTCAATATCGCAAGATTATAACAGACTTCTTGTGACCAGAAATTGGGAATATGGACCGTGCGCGATATGTGGTTCCAACAGGATTGTGTCACCAGCAAAAGAAACAATGGCTTTATTGTGAAAGAAATTCAATAGCCACAATCATGTGAATTGAAACCATTTGATTTATTTCTATGGGAATATTGAAGAGAAAAATGGTATGGCAATAAGCAAAGATCGATTCAAAAGCAGAAGGATGAGATACGAGGGCGACCGCAAAACTAACTGGCCTGGCACATTTTCTGTTTTACTAGCAACTTTTTTTGTGTTTGTTTTTTAAAAGCAATCTTTTATAAGTCATCTGTCAAAATTTCCGAAATATTTAATGATTATTTTCTTTGTTACAGGTGGTTGAAGTAAACAAGTTTTATAATTTTTGAAAAATGGAAAATAAAGAGTTTCGTGCGGTAATTAAACACTTTTATATGAAAGGTTATACGCCACAATTAATCAAAGATGAATTGGATTCTGTTCATGGTGATAATGCACCATCATACTCCACCGTGAAATCCTGGGTTCAACAATTTAAAATGGGTCGTTCAAGTACGGAAGATGAACAACGCTCTGAAAGACCGAAAACTGCTACTACTATTGAAAACATTAGAAAAATATTTAATGAAGTGACTAAAGATATACGAATAAAGCTCAGAGAACTTGCGGATATTGTTAAAATACACGAAAAACAAGTTTGGAGTATTTTACATGATGAACTTCACATGAAAAAGCTATCCACAAGATGGGTGCCGCGTTTGTTGACTTTGCCCCAAAAAATCGTCCGTTGGACCGATTCTGAGGAGCTTTTAGCGATTTATCAGCGTAATCCAATAGAGTTCTTGCGCCGATTCATAACTGTTGATGATTAATGGATCCATCACTACATCCCAGAATGCAAAGAACAGTCAAAACAATGGATAGAAGCTGGTAAAAGTGGTCCCAAGAAGGCGAAAACTGTTAAGTCAGCAGGAAAAGTAATGGCCACAGTATTTTGGGATGCAAGGGGTATAATATTTATTGATTATCTTAAGAAAGGAAAAACTATAAATAGTGAATATTATTGTGCATTATTGGATCGGTTGAGTGAAGAAATCAAGATAAAACGACCGCATTTTGAAGAAAAAAAGTTATTTTTTATCAAGATAATGCTCCTTCACACACTGCATTTTTAACTCAACAAAAACTGGCCGAATTACGATTTGAAATTGCTCCGCATCCACCATATAGTCCAGATTTAGTTCCTTCTGATTATTTCTTGTTTCCAAATTTAAAAAAATTTCTCGGTGGCAAAAAATGTTCGTCCAATAGCGAGGTTATTGCTGAAACTGAGGCATATTTTGAAGGTCTTGAAAAATCTTATTTTTCGGATGGAATTAAAAAACTTGAAAAACGTTTGATGAAGTCTATTGAGTTGGAAGGAGATTATGTTGAAAAATAAATAATAATAATTCCAAAAAAAACGGTTCTTTTTATGTTCGGCCAGTAACTTTTGCGGTCGCCCTCGTACAGCAAGTTGTCCACTCGTGTCTGTATGTCATCTCGTTGTACACGGTTCTTTCCAAAAACGCCTTCGATGACTTGTTTCAATGCGTCCCATGTACATAGGTGGTTTTAGTGGTTCGAAAGCATATTTGTGAAAGATTCGTTTTTCATTTATTTTCGTATATCCGGTCCATTGAGAATACCTGTTTGAAAATGGATTACATTGTGGCTAAGATGGGACTATCACAACAATACTTCGAAATGTTGACATCATTTTGGAAAAGCAGAAAACTGACACGGCAAAATGTCAGCGCAACATCATACCGACAACGCCAAGCTGATTTTCAGAAATTGTATTCCGCTGACGAAGCAAATACGTTCAACTACTCCCAGGAATGGGAAGCTGAAACAATTTTTTTAAATTTGTTTTAGCTTATTCGGACTAGTGGTTCTCCAGTCATGACAAACAAAAGAGTCATGACAAATTCCCCTATACGATACGGACTAACTTTAAATTAGTTATTAAATTATTATTTGCTGTACCAAACGAATGATGCAGAAGTTCTTCTTTTTGGGGCTACTTTCATAAACAATTATCAGAATTGAGTCCCGAAATCTGTGTTATTACCCTTTTGTTTGAATTTCTTTATTGGAACGACAATTTTTTTCTGTGTATGACTTTAGGTTTTTCAGAAGACCTGAAGGCATTCGTTTTAAAGCTATGGAGTAGGTCCATTAATTGGCTTGCATAAAAAAATGTTGTGGCTCTACATAATGTCAAAGCGTACGACAAAATGTGTAGCGTCGAACTTTTATAAAAGCTGATTCTGGTGTCGGCTACGATTTATCTCCATTCATATCATATCAAGCCCTTACCGCGAAAAAGACGTAAGCACCACTAGCTTTTTAATGAAATTCGATAGAAAATTGTACAACGCTTTTAAGCTTAAATATTAAACATAAAATTGGAATGTTTACAAAGATATAGAATATGCTATAGTATCGGAATTATTCAGCCTTTTTGCGATTAGGGCTCGATATAGAAGGGATAGCCCCTGAGTGTTGGGCCATTACAGATTTAAAAATGATGAAAAAAATACGAATGACTGCCCATTACAGAGGTTTTTTGTTCTAAAATAATTTAAATATATGTTTCCTAAAGTGGAAGATTCTTAATGAAATGGCCCATAAAGTCTTATTCAATCATTTGATCAAGTTTAGCAATTTAATCAATGTAATTGTAGACGACCAATGAAGGAGGCGGCATTCTCTCCGTTACAACTGCAACAGACTACGGCAGTAGGACGGCAACTGTGGCAGCAACAACTTGGTTGACTGCCTGTGATCGAAAAAGTCATTCAATCATCACGCCACATAAACGTGTACACGGGCAACACAAAGCAACAGCAGCAACAAAAACGGCAGGCCACATTGCCGGAATAGACGCACCTCCCACAGCAGCTGTTGTGTAGGAGGAGAGTAGAAAAAAAAACAAATTTTTCAAGCTGGACGTGACTTCAAATTATTGCCAGGAACGACCACTTGACTGCGTCCCAATTTGCCATACATGCAGTAACATCAGCGTGAGCGGCGGATTCTCGTTTGCCTGCCGGGAACCGTAACTAGTTGCACGCCATATTTGCCCAGGCAAAGGCGATGGCTGGAGTGTAGCTGTTGCTCTTTGATAGGGCCAGCATGGAACGGTCGAAAGAATGCCATCTAACTCAGAGGCATGGATGGTTTTCTAGACATGCAACAGAATATCCTGTTGACTTTGGCATAATGTCATGTGTGTGGCGCTGTTTGTTGGATGCTATGACTACGACGACGGTTGGCTGCATGTTGCATGAGCAATAAATTCAAGTCAACCGATAGACAGGAGGAGGTATTTTCCACACACACACACACACAGACACACTCATACGTGTGCAACGTGGATGCATAGGAGAAAACAACGAAATATTAAACGAAATAATTGCAAAATACTACTTTGAACTGAGCAGAATGCGATGCAACTGGTGTCGAATTGTTGGCAATTCGAGGTGAGAGTCTTTAGGTTATCACGAACGTTGGAATAATTATTGCTTGTTCTTTTCAGTGTATACAGTTGATGTAGGACAAGTGGGCCAAGAGCAGGCTAGCCAGACCAATAGCGACATTTATCGAAGAAATTTTATTAAAAATTGTATTCTCACTGTTAAATTCACCTTATGTGTCCTTATGGTACTTATCCATTTATTCCTCATGCTGGCTTATTTTACTCGCTTATTATCAGTCCCATTTTATACGAGGTTTGCTATATATATTTCTGGCCAAGACAACATTAATGTATATTTATTCCTCATGCTGGCTTATTATACTCCCAAATTATTGATCCCGCTTTATAAAGGGTGTTTTTTATTGAGGTATAGAACTTCGAATTGAAATAAAACACAAGAAAATCGTTTTAATGTCCATCAATTTGGCTTTATTGGAAGAATAGTTTTATGCCATTAATGTTTAAATATGATTTTGGGCATGTGGCCGCCGCGGCTGCCTCGAATAAAGCCAATTCTACAGGTCCACTTTTTCGAGCATATGGGGCTGTATGTTGGCAATAACGCCACGAATGTTGGCTTCCAAGTCCCCTAACGTTTCTGGTTTGTTGGCGTAGACGAGCGACTTCACATATCCCCAAAGAAAATAATCCAATGGTGTCAAATCACACGATCTTGGTGGCCAATTGACAGGTACATTCCGCGAAATTATGCGCTCATCGAATGTTTCCTTCAATAATTCGATTGTGACGTGCGCTGTGTGGCATGTAGCGCCGTCTTGTTGGAACCACAACTCATCCACATTCATGCCATCCAATTCGGGAACAAAATAGTCGGTTATCATGGCTCTATACCGGTCTCCATTAACGGTAACTGACTCTCCAGCATTATTTCGGAAGAAGTATGGCCCAATGACTCCACCAGCCCATAGAGCACACCAAACAGTCAGTTTTTGTGGATGTAATGGCGTCTCAGGGGTCTCATGTGGATTCTCTTCACTCCAAATGCGGCAATTTTGCTTGTTGACGTAGCCATTCAACCAAAAATGAGCCTCATCACTGAACAAAATTTTGTGATGAAAATCAGCATCGAGATGAATCTCATTTTCGGCCCATTTTGCAAGCGTTGTTCTTTTGTCAACCTGTTCATGATGAAATGGCAAACCAAACTAAATATTAATCACGTGACAGCTGACAAAATGGCCGCCAGTTAAAAAAGTGATGCCAACTTAAAGTTCTATACCCCAATAAAAAACACCCTTTACTTGTATGTACAATCGAACCCGGATAAGTGGAATCGCAAGGGACCGTCAGTTTATTCTCACTTAAGAAGGTTTCCCACTAATGCAGTTTTCCGCTTATACAGGTAATTTGAGGTTTATCACACTTAAAGAGGTAAAGCATCCTTTTTTTCTTTGTTTATATAAAAGTCAGTTTGTGTAGGATATATTCCTAAATTCTTTTTACTGGCATTAACGTGAACAGAAGAATATGCTTTTAAAGGGTGTCCCAAGAAGAACGCAATTTTTAAATCTGGCAACATTCGAAGTGTCATTGTTTGACATTTGAACAATTGTTATTGTTTGTTAGTAGAAGGTACGAGGTTAGTAAAAATGGAGCGCTACACGAATGAACAACGCATTCTCATTGTGAAATTGTTTTACCAAAATGGTGAAAGTTTTGCGGCTACAGTTCGCAAATTGCGATCAATTTGGGGTCACAATAATGCTCCAAAAGAGTCAACTGTAAAGAGGTTAATGGATAAATTTGCCGAAACTGGGTCTGTTAGTGATGTAAAGACAACAACGCGCCATCGACCAGGTCGATCGACCGAAAATGTCGCAGCTGTACGTGATGATGTCGCTCAAACTCCATCCACCTCAATTCAACACCGAGCTCAGCAAATTGGTGTCTCCAAATCCACTTTGCAGCGAATTTTGACGAAAGATTTGCATCTTCATGCATACAAAATTCAATTGACTCAGGAACTGAAGCCAGCTGACCATGGACAGCGAAGGGAGTTCGTTAATTGGGTATTGGAGAGACAACATGAAAATGCTGATTTTGCCGATAAAATCATCTTCAGTGACGAGGCCCATTTTCATCTTGATGGCTTCGTCAATAGGTAGAATTGTCGCATTTGGGGTGCGGAAAATCCTCGAGTGATTCACGAGAAGCAAATGCATCCTCAACGTGTCACTGTGTGATGTGGTTTTTGGGCTGTAGGAATCATTGGACCTTTTTTTTTATGAAAATGAGTCAGGTCAAGCGCAAACAGTCAATGGTGTTTGGTATCGTGAAATGATAACCAGTTTTTTTTTTGCCTAGAATTGAAGAAATGAATGTGGAGGGCATGTGGTTCCAACAAGGCGGCGCCACATGTCATACAGCCAGAGAAACAATTCAATTGCTGCATCAGTCATTTAAAAATTGCGCTCTTTTTGGGACACCCTTTATTAACAGAAAAAAAGAACGCCCGCAACATCGCATAAGGGCTGTCAGTTTTTTGGTATTTGTCGCCAAAATGTTGATCAAAATTTACCAAAAAAAATTTACTGCAGCGATACGAGGGCGACGGCAAAAGTAACTGTAAATTGGCAAACTAACTGAGCGCGATCGCTGATTGGAGAGGAATTCCTTGTTTGTTCATTAATGGAATATTAACGAAAATAAGTGGATAAGTACGAATCCGATGTGCAAAGAACGCCAAAATCTATGTGGCTGGCGTACTTCAAGTTAAACAGCTTAGTTTCAGAAGCTACGTTTTTGTATTTGACGCATCAGTGTTAGCATGTCATTTTCATAACTCACATTAACTGTGGATATTCAATCGTTTACTGAATAAATATCGATAAAAATTAGCCAGGAGAAGTTTCGAACTCATCTGCTCGTATTTTTAAAACACTGACCATTAATTCTAAATTGCTTTGCTCCTGCGTAGACCTTACAACTTGGCCAACACCTTACATTTTCAATGGGCCAATTAATATTTAAACACAAGTCTGAAAATAATTTGAGTTCTAGGAAAAACTTCTTTTGGACGATTTTCGTACTGATTTCCGGCCATTTCGGTATTTTGCATGGAAAGGCAAATATGTAGTTTTAAAGTATGAAACTGCAGCCTAAGCCATAACTTCGCCCTCTCTAGTGTAATGGCGGCTCAAAAAATGCCCTCCTTACGCACAACGTCAAATGAAAGTTTTTGCCATTGGGACCATCTACGTTAAACTTTTTTCGGTACTTGCACCTTTACGAAAAATGTTAGCGGGGTTGTGTGGTTGGCAATCGACCAGCATGTGAAGAAAGGCCAAAACATTTAACAGACCTTGTGGACGTTGGTGTTGCGGACCCCATTTTATGAGTGACGGATTGCCATATCTCCCATATCAATCAATCATTTCATTTAAAATGTATGAATATGGACTATAAGGTATGTGTGTATGTATTCAGCGTTCATATAAATATGTTAAGATGAATGTATTTGTATTAGGGTGGGTCGAGCAACTCACTAGTTGACTGCAGTGCATTATTAGTAGACAGCAGAAATTTTGGGAATTGCATACCGGGAGGTCGGAAAAAGCTTTTAATGCTGCACAAGTTTGTTTTATCGAAATTGGAAAAATATAAATTTTTGCTAGCAGAAAAATATATTTGCATAAAACCTGCACTCTGAATAAAAATTAGTTGAAAACCGTATGGAACTACAATGATTCGGCTGCAAAAAGGGGAATTTCGGAAGCAATCACCAAATGTTTATAATCGATTTAAGAGGGCATATAATAATTCAGTGATTTTTCGAATATAGCACATTATTTATTCAGCAAAAAATAATTTTTAAACATAATCTCCTTTTATCTCAATAAACTTAGACCAACGTTTCTCCAGTTTTTGGCATTCCTTCTAAAAAATAAGACTTTTAGAGGTCCATAGCATGGTCACTTGTTAGATCAATAATTTCATAGTTGGAGCTGAATCTCTTTCCACCGAACCATTTGTTTAGGTTTGGAAATAGAAAATAGTCACTGGGGGCTTAAACCGGAGAATATTGCTGATGAGGTACCAATTCGTAACCCAGTTCATGCAATTTTGACATTGAGACTGCACACCTGTGCACCCGTGCATTATCTTGATGAAAAAGAACTTTTTTCGTGGCCATATGTAGTCAATTTTTTAACTACTCGTGAAATCGATCCAGTAAGTTGGCTTTATATACCCCGATTATTATTTTTCCCTTTTGAAGGTAATCGATGTAGAATATCTCGCGTGTATCCCAAAATACTCTTGGCAGCAACTTATTGGCCGGTAAAGTCACATTGGTTTTTTTCCTTTTTTTACGCTGCCGCTTGGTCTCCGGAGTGGTGTCATGTACCCATGTTTCACCCTCAGTTACAAAACGCCGCAAAAACTCATTCGAATTGCGGTTGAACAACTCCAAACAATTCTTTGAAGCTGTCACACGATTACGTTGACGGTCAATTGAGAGCAAACGCGGCCGACATTTTGCAGACCACTCTGTCATATCAAATGCGTATGGCATTAACAATCTCACGGAATTTTACTCTTCGATCAGTCAACACCATATCGTTTCGACATGTTCGGGTGTTTTGACCTCAGCTGACCGTCCAGATCGTTCAGCGTTATTTGTACTTGTGCGACCACAACAAAACTCAGTACGAGGGCGGTTCTTAGCCTAGCACAAAAAGCGCGGTATAAACAGAAAAAAGTTAAGTGTTTTGGAAACTTCCATCTCTGCTATGAACACATGTTAAATTTTGTTTCGATCTGGCAACTCCTTCATATAGAAACAGGTGTTCACAAAAGACGCATCCGCGATTTTTTTACAATGGAAAAATTAGAAATGCGTGGTGTCATTAAATATTTACATAAAAAAGGTTTATCGGGACAAGAAATTCATAATGATATGGTGAATGTGTTAGGTGAAAGTGCTCCTTCATATGCAACAGTAAAAAATTGGGTTGCTGAATTTAAACGTGGTCGTACAAGCATTGAAGATGAACCACGTAGTGGGCGTCCAAAACAGCAACAACAACAGAAATTGTAGCCAAAGTGCATGATATGGTATTAAATGATCGACGAATAAAAGTGCGCGAAATAGCTTATATCATGGGCATCTCAAATGATCGAGTCCATTTAATTTTGCATGAAGAACTACAGATGAAAAAGCTTGCTGCAAGATGGATGCCGCACTTGTTTACAGTCGACCAAAAACGCATAAGAATGAACATTTCTCAAGCTTGTTTGGATCGTTTTCAGCGAAATAAAATGGATTTTAAGCGTCGTTTCATAGCTGTTGATGAGACATGGATCCACCACTATACTCCAGAGACAAAAGAACAATCCAAACAATGGACTGAAGCTGGAGGAAGTGCCCCAAAGAAGGCAAAAACAATTCAATCGGCTGGTAAAGTTATGGCGACGGTTTTTTGGGTTTTTTGTATTTTATTGATTGACTATCTGCAAAAGGGTAAAACAATAAATTCAGAGCACTGTTGCAACCTTTTAGATCAATTAAATGTACAAATTCGAGAAAAACGTCCTGGCTTACAACACAAAAAAATAATTTTTCATCAAGACAACGCACCAGCGCACAAGAGTGTTTTAACAATGGCTAAAATCAACGAATTAAAGTACGAGTTGCTTGACCACCCACCTTATTCTCCTGATTTAGCTCCCAGTGACTTTTACCTGTTCCCAAATCAAAAAAAAAAATCCTTGCTGGCAAGCGTTTTACCTCAAATGAAGATGCAATTACAGTTGCAAACCACTATTTTGAAGACCTTGAGGAAAACTATTTTAATCAATGGATAAAATTGCTAGATAAGCGTTGGACTAAGTGTATTGAAGTTTCAGGAGATTATATTGAAAAATAAAAATATTTTTGAAAAACTAACTATTCTCTTTCATTGATAGGCTAAGAACTTTCCGAACCGCCCTCGTAAAGCACTTTTTTACCATTGAAATCGATGGCGCGGAGTCCCCATAGTAATTATCAAGCTTTTCCATGGTTTGATTAACGAGTATTTTCCGCAAAAAATAATGTCTAATAAGCACTCGAAATTTACTTTTTTCTATTTTTAACAAAAACCCAAGAGGTTGTGAGTTTTGAATAGCTGCTAAACACAAACTAAATGAGAGAAATGTCTCAAAATTTGACAGTAGTCTATTAACAGGATGGTACTTAATGGGAGCGGTGTTGCATTTCATATAAATACGAGAGAAGTTGTAAAAGTCACGGAATTTATGATATTCCCTCGTAGATATTCGGTTCAAAATACCACAAGATGATTATTTTAATCGTCGTACTGTACTCACAACTTGTTGATGGGTTATATCAAAGAAACGGAAACAGGTATTTAGTTGCCACAACTGGTGGTTAAGGCACTCATAAGGTTCGCAACAGTTTTGTTGATGTAACCAATTATTAGTGATAATAACAAAAACTTCTTCATATCTAAAAATGGCTTGTTTAATGATATTGTTTCAAAAAACACAATATTTCTGTTTTTACTGACTAAGCCAATCGATTAGCTAATTTTTTTTTTTAGTAAAAATCATACATCATCTTTTTCACTTTTTCCTTGTCCTGATCCTGCCTTCGAGTACTTCAAATACTTCAATTGTGTAGGCAAACAGATTAATGCTTCTGATGAAAATGCTAACTTTTTTCGGTAAACAAGTGTTGTGGTAAGTGGATTTTTAGATTCGAAAATACTCTTCTGAAGGTGCGTATAATTGGTACGTTGCACTGATACAATAACTTCTATTACAGAAAATAACAATTACAGAAAATTACAGAGTACCAACTAACGTTCGGTTGTACTAATGGAATACTCAAAGTTCATGTAACCCCAATGATTCGGTTGGAAAAAATGTCGGTTATGGCACCAAATATGTTCTCTGTCTGCGCATAGGCAACAATTATGGACAACTTTTATGGCTGACCAAAGTAAAATTATTGTTTTAACAAAATTAAAAAGAACAAGTAAAAAATGTTAAGTTTGACTGTGCCGAACTTTGGATACCCTCCACCAAATTCCCAAATAAAACCAAATTTGGTGCGGAAGTGTGTTCTATATAGAAATCTTTATTTGCAAAATTTCATTTCGATGGGTCAAGCTTGTGGTGAGTTATCGTCATATTATTTCTTAAAGCCCATGAGACCGTTTGTGTGGGAGGTACCAGAAGGACTTTTCCGATCTCAACAGAATTTGGCGCAGATGTGTGTTCTATATAAAAATCTTTATGTAGGAAATTTCATCTCGATAGGTCTAGTTTATAGTGAGTTATTGTCATATTATTTTTCAATGCCCATGAGACCGTTTGTGTGGGAGGTACCAGTAGGGCCTTTCAGATCTTAGCCACATTTAGCGCAAAAGTCTGTTCTATATATTAATCTTTATGCCGAACAATTTCGTCTCGATAGGTCAAGTGTGTGGTGAGTTATTGTCATATTATTTTTCAAGGCCCATGAGACCGTTAGTGTGGGAGGTACCAGTAGGACTTTTGCGATCTCAACCGAATTCAGCGTAGAAGTGTGTTGTATAACCGAATTCAGCGTAGACGTGTGTTGTATATAGAAATCTTGATGTGTAAAATTTCGTTTCGATAGGTCAAGTTTGTGGTGAGTTATAGTCATATTATTTCTCAAGGCCCATAAGGCCGTTTGTATGGGAGGTACAAGAAATGGTGGCCCAATCTAAACCATTTTTACATAGATGATTGCGCCTATATAGAGATTATTATTTGCAAAATTTCAGTGATTTTGCTCAAGAAACTGGACGGAAATTTCCAAATAAAAAACTAATTTTTATGAGGTAGTGTCGGTTGAGGGTCTCCAACACCATTTTCCCGTAGAGCTATTTAGCCCATTTTCAATACCAACCATGCTAGGTTAACTACACATGTTTGTGCCAAATTTAAGCTCCCTAGCTGTTTTCATGCAGGCTCTATCTTGTTTTCAACAGACGGACAACATGGCTAGATCGTCTTAGAATTTTACTAGGATCAAAAATATATATACTTTGTTGGGTCTCCGATGATTATTTCAAGGTGTATGGTGGAGGGTATAAAAATATGACCCTTTAACTAGATACGATGCAGGAAAAAGCTTTTCTGCATCCTAAACTGTTTTTCGGGAAAGCACAAAAATTGGACTATGGTCATTAATGGTCATTAATTACTGCAGTGCAAATTACAGACAAGAATTTGTGTGACCAAAGTAAAATTAATTTAATACGAGTATGAATATAGAGGCAAATCAATTTAAGTTGCATATTTTTTGAACAGCTCAGATTTTTTTGGATATGCAATTTTTAGCACAAAATCTGAATACATGAAATATGCAAACGGCAGCATCAATCACAACTAACCTTTGTACAAAACATTACTTTAATCGGACTAATTTTAGAAATTGCATAAAATTCCGCTGTCTAACTATTAGGCAGACAAATTCGTAACAAGGAATTTAAATAATATTTGAAAAATACGAGGATGACCGCAAAAGTAACTGGCCTAACATAAAAATAACCGTTTTTTTGGAATTATTATTATTTATTTTTCAACATAATCTCCTTCCAACTCAATACACTTCATCAAACGTTTTTCAAGTTTTTTTAATTCCATCCGAAAAATAAGATTTTTCAAGACGTTCAAAATATGCCACAGTTTTAGCAATAACCTCGCTATTGGACGAACATTTTTTGCCACCGAGAATTTTTTTAAATTTGGAAACAAGAAATAATCAGAAGGAGCTAAATCTGGACTATATGGTGGATGCGGAGCAATTTCAAATCGTAATTCGGCCAGTTTTTGTTGAGTTAAAAATGCAGTGTGTGAAGGAGCATTATCTTGATGAAAAAGAACTTTTTTTTCTAAATGCGGTCGTTTTATCTTGATTTCTTCACTCAGCCGATCCAATAATGCACAATAATATTCACTATTTAGAGTTTTTCTTTCTCAAGATAATCAATAATCCAAAATATCCCAAAATACTGTGGCCATTACTTTTCCTGCTGACTTAACAGTTTTCGCCTTCTTGGGACCACTTTTACCAGCTTCTATCTATTGTTTTGACTGTTCTTTGCATTCTGGGATGTAGTGATGGATCCATGTTTCATCAACAGTTATGAATCGGCGCAAGAACTCTATTGGATTACGCTGATAAATCGCTAAACGCACCTCGAAATTGGTCCAACGGGCGATTTTTTGGGGCAAAGTCAACAAACGCGGCGCCCATCTTGTGGATAGCTTTTTCATGTGGAGTTCATCATGTAAAATACTCCAAACTTGTTTTCGTGTATTTTAACAATATCAGCAAGTTCTCTGAGCTTTATTCGTCTATCTTTAAATATTTTTCTAATGTTTTCAATAGTAGTAGCAGTTTTGGGTCTTCCAGAGCGTTGTTCATCTTCCGTACTTGAACGACACATTTTAAATTGTTTAAATTGTTGAGAAAAAAGCGTGGTAAACGATTTTCGTCGCCAGAAGATGCTGTTGAAGCGTTCAGAAACCATGTTTTGGAGGTGTCTCAATCGGAGTGGGACAAGTGTTTCGACAATTAGTTTGAGCGCCTGCAAAAGTGTATAAATCATGCTGGAGAATACTTCGAAAAACACTAGAACCTTTTTTGATGATAAATATTCGCATTTTCATTATTAGGCCAAATATATATATATATATATATATATATATATATATATATATATATATATATATATATATATATATATATATATATATATATATATATATATATATATATATATATATATATATATATATATATATATATATATATATATATATATATAGCCCTCGTATTAACATCAAATTCAGTGGATTCTTCAAATTTGTATTCGTTAGAAATTGAGCTAACGAAAATAGAACAAAATGTAAGTTTTTAAAGTTGATTCGGCAAAGGGCTGCCGTAGTTAGAGGGTTGAACCTAGAGAAAAAATAATTACGCCGTAACCATCTAATTGATTTCATCGAAGTTTTCCGTTTGATTTTTACTGGGGAGTTGATGAAAATAATTTTATATTCCCCCTTACATTTAAGACCGGAATTAATTAGTTCAACTCGAATTTTGATATTAAAAAACTGATACCGGCCAATATGTTTTTATTATTAACTTACCGATTTCAAACATTCGAACATATCCTTCAAGGGTTGCACAGGACACTTTAATAATTTTGCTTATTTTTCCGCCCCAATAAAGCCAGGCGATAATTTATTGTCACCAGCACTATATCACAATCCATAATAATGTGTTTGATTGGAATTGAATATGGGCCAGATTGGTTAAGAGACACAAATTTTCCCCTCACATGGACGGGGCCAAAATCTGAAAAAAAACAGAACACAGAAGTTTAAAACGCAATATATCATGTACTTTTAAAGATATAACGATATGATATTTAGAACATTCGATGGTGGCATGGATCGAAACACATCATGGGAAAAATGTAAGCGATTCAACCCAAAGTATTGGACCGATCTTAATTAAATTTAAACAGAATGAAATGATTAATACTTAGTAGGGTCATAAGTACTGTTACAACATTGAACATACCCATTTCAATAGCAGAACTGAACATACCCCGTTAATGTCATATGGGTTTTGAATGCTAACCTCAATAGCGTTAGTCTGTAACGGGATTTTAAAATTGTTTCTACTTTCATCATGGAGTGGTCAGATAATGAGAACCGTATCGCTGTAATAGCCCTTTTCAAGTGTGAAATGAAAAAAGCGATATTTTCAAAACGCTCCGGCCACTAGGGATTAGCCGCATGTTCGTCTACCGGTACAGAAAACTGTTTGAGGAGACTGGAGATGTAAAAGACCGCCACCGGTCGCGCCGCCCACGCTCTGTTCGAACACCGCATGTCATCCACGCCGTTAAATCAAGAATTCAAAGAAATCCGCTCCGCAAACAGAAAATCATGGCCCGTGAGATGAATATCACGCAAAACTCCATGAGTCGAATCACTGAAAAAGACTTGGGACCTGGGGCTTTTAAATGACGTACCGAACAGTTATTGACTACAGCTTTAAAAAAAATAGGATTGAAAATTGCAAACGTCTTTTGGTGAAGCACGCTGATAACTTGCACAAAAAAATTTTGTTCACCGATGAAAAAATTTTTTCCGTTCAGGAAAAATTTAACAAGCTAAATAATAGAGTGTTCGTGCGGTCATCTAAAGAAGCATCTGAACTGATCCCAAGGGTGGAAAAGGGTCATCACCCAGTTTCAGTCATGGTTTGGTGGGGTGTCTCTTACGATGGGGTCACTGACCTGCATTTCTGCGAACAAGGAGTCAAAACAGGTCATGTGGCGACTTTTCCGCTTGAGCACCGTAGGAGGTCAATTGTTAGTGGTCAACCACAATTTGTTTGAATGAAGTCTTCGGAGAAATTCGAAAAACGAACAAGGGTAGACGAATCATTGTGCACCACGACAATGCGAGGTCTCATACATCGGCTCAAACCAGCGCCTTTTTGATCGACCAAAACGTTGAATTGATGTGTCGTCCTCGGTGCAGCCCTTACTTGGCACCCAATGACTTCTTTTAATTGCCGCACATCAAGAAAAAAATGCGTGGTCAACGATTTTCGTCGCCAGAAGATGCTGTTGATGCGTTCAAAAACCATGTTTTGGAGGTGTCTCAATCGGAGTGAAAAGTGTTTCTATCGTACAATTGGTTTGAGCGCCTGCAAAAGTGTATAAATCATGCTGGAGAATACTTTGAAAAATATAAAACCATTTTTGATGATAAATATTAGCACTTTCATTATTAGGCCAGAAATATAGGGTGATCCTTCTAGATATATTTTTTCAGAACAATAAAATATATAAAAATTCAAATCAAGTGTGCAATCTTTATTATTTTATTTTTATCTTTTTATTTTATCTTTATTATATTTTGAAAATAATTTCTTTCAAATGTTGGCAACTGTATTATGGAAATGAGCGTTCGGTGAGAAACGGGAAGATGCGCTGTATTCGACCAAAATTTTGTTCAGTGATGAGGCCCATTTCTGGCTCAACGGCAAAGTCAATAAACAAAATTGCCACATTTGGGCTGAAGAGCCACAAGAAGAGGTTCATGAGGTGCCAGTAGAAATAGAGAAAACCAAGGTTTGGTGGGGTTTATAATGGTGGAATCATCGTTCAATATTTTTTCAAAAATGATGATGGCCCGAATGTAACCGTGAATGGTGCTCGCTATCGTGCCATGATATCGATCTTTATGCTACCTGAAATAGAGGCCCGTAATCTTGACGACACTTGGTTTCAACAGGACGGTGCCACTTGCCCCATAGCTGCTCAAACGATGGATCTATCGAGAGGTCATTTCGAAAAGCAGCTAATTTCACGTTTTGGACAGGTGAGTTGGCCGTCTAGATCGAGTGATATCACACCTTTAGACATTTTTCTTTGTTTCTTTCTAAAGTGTATGCTGACAAACCAGCTACGATTCAGGTTTTGGAAGCCAACATTACGCGTGTCATTAAAGCCATACCGCTCGAAATGCTCAAACGAGTAATCTAAAATTGGACCCTCAGAATGGAAACCTTGAGGCGTAGTTGCGGACACCATTTGAAGGATATTATATTCAAAAAATAAATGCCATAAAATGTCCTTTCAAAATACCAATAAAGATTCCACACTTGATTTGAATGTTTATATTATTTTTTGTTCTGAAAAAATACCTCTACACGCAGAAAAAAAGTATGGTTGTGATGACAATATTCGAAGAGGATAATACTATTGTTGGGTATATGGTTGTGCTACAACAATATTATGGTCCTCACAACAATAGTATGATTTAAATACAACCATACTATGATCCTCACAACAATAGTATGATTCACACATAACCATGCTATGATTCCCACAACCATAATGATTCACACTCAATCATACTATGATCTCCGCAACCATAGTATGATCCTCACAATCATAGTATGTTTCATATACAACCATAGTATGGTCCCCACAACCATAGTATGATTCATACGCAACCATGTTATGATCCCAACAACCATAGTATGATCACACACAATTAAACTATGATCTCCAATATTATTTAATAGAATTTGTTTGAGTTGTCGATAATAGATTTGATCCCTAATATAATTTATTAAAATTGGTTTAAGTTGTCAACAATAGATTTGAAGTAAGAAAATTATTCAAAAATACATTAAATTCAAAATATAAGGAGTGATTTATTTAAGTAAGCGTTTTATTAAAAATATTTCAGATAAACAAAGCCAATACCGCTTGTTTAAAAAATTTTAATTTCGATACAAAAAAAGTACTATTATTGCATTGGATCCGTACCAATAACATTTGTTATAAAATGCATATTTAAATGAAGAAAAATTACAATCATACAGTATGAATATTGTTAACATAAAACAAAACACAATACTTTTGTCGCACTAACCATATTTATATTGTTGCTATAACCATATTTTCATTTTTAAATTTGGCAATAATACTATTGTTACATTTCAACAATATTAATATTGCCGCAATTATACTATTGTCAAAAATAAATTCAGTTAGCAATGCTATGGTTGCGACGAACATACTTTTGTTGTGGAGAACATATTATTATTGCCGTGACCATGTAGTAACCATGTTTGTTCTCTGCGTGTAGATGGATCATTCTATATATATAGCAGCCCTTGTATTGACTGACACATAATCTGCAGCTCAGAACCTCTCCCAGCCATTCGCCCAGGCTAGGAAGTAATCTGCTCGGTAAACAGCAAATAACACAGTACAACAGCCAATCTGGGGGGTGAGAAATTCCAAGTCAGGGTGATGGTACTAGGTCAGTATATTAAAACCCTCAAAGGGTTTTGCGTTCGTATGTGCCAGTTTTGACCTTTTACATTTTTGCCTTATCTTGATGTTTTTTCGCTTAGTTGTAAAATGTTGGCAAAAACGTAATTTGACATAACTCTAGAACGACTAGTTCGATTTTGCTGAGATAAATTGAGAAAAATTAATAATTACATTTTCTTTAATCCATTAATATACTGTTTCTCTACCAAATCAACATTTTTGCAATTAGAAATAAATTTATGAAGAAAATTTTTCCAAAAAAAATTTTTTTTTTTTTAAAACAAATAAATCCCAAACGGAAAAACGTGTAGAGTCTTATAACTTTCACGTAATGTCACATAGCCTATAAACAAAATGCGACATAGATCATAGAAATCGATTAACGCGTTCTGCTTTTATTTACAATTAAGTAACTTCACTTCACTGGCACATACGAAGGCAAAACCCTTTGAGGGTTTTAATATACTGACCTAGTACCATCACCCTGACTTGGAATTTCTCACCCCCCAGACAATAACCCCAAAAATGTTCCACAGTGTTATCAGAGCCCTCTCAAAATATTACAGTTTACATGGACCGATCTGGTCGATTCGACAGTTTGCGTATAATGAATTTTCCCGTCACTCCACTCTAATGTGCCAATGATTGTAAGGAGTTATTCCCATAAAGCATTTGCATAATTGATGACTACGTCCGTATGTTTAGAAAAAAGAAAAAAAACCAGAAGCAAAACTAAGCCACAAACACACCATCGAAACCAGCCAAGGAAAATGGACGTACAGATGTTTACCCTCGACGTATGTCCTAAACAAATTATAGGTCTATGAATTTCAACAACTTTAACATTCGTTACCTTGTGGTTGTCCTACTCGTCAGGTCTCCCTTCTGCGTAATACCTTTATTATATTTATGGAAATTTTCCAGTTCGCAGCGAACGAGAAGGAAAGAAAAGCACAGAAACAGCAACAGCAACATATTTTGTATAAAGAAATTGTTATAAATCTACGATAATCACACTCGCAAGAAGGAAAGGAACACAAAACTTGAGCCTACACACACACATACAGAACACACCTACGCCGACACATACTTTACGAAAAATGCAATAACACAAAAATACAGGAGCCACAAAGCTCAAAGGGTCCTTACAAGCCGCCAAAAAAAAAACTCACCCTCATGCTACAGGTGTAAAAGTGTAATGGGGTTTTTGTGGCCAGGCGAAAAAAACCAGGTGGCTCGGTGTCGGCACAGAAGGTATCTTAACACATGCCCCAACCGTTTTACGACCAGTTGGCTGGTGTGAGGCGTAAACGGGGAATGCGAGGGTGTGCTTTTCTGAGGATATGAAAACATTGGAGCGTAATCGTATACTTCAGCTGATAGTCATACACACTCATGTGCACACACACATACACTCTGACATATGGTCATATACTACGCATGTATGGACAGGACGGCCGGAAACGCCTGGTTGTAAATGAGAAACGGGTCCAAACTTTTCGTCGATTTGAATAAAACTATTTGTGTTTTGGTCCCCCTGATGACAAAATTAATTAGAACAGGGAGAAGAAATAATAAATAACTAAATTAGATCTACTATTTGATTTTTTTTTGATTTGTTGTGATCAGATGTTTATATCACTTTTAAAAGAGGGAATACTCCCCAAGGTAATAAGTTCCGCTTTGTTGTTGTTTGTCATAGAGGGAAGGAAAAGTAAGTCAGCGAACACATCACCGTCTAGTAGACGCGGTGATGTGTGTGGGCGACTTTTCAATTTTTTTTAATGGTATTAAAAAAACCCCTATTTTCAAAACCTTAATAAATGTTAAGTACAGTGTTTTCCAATAAAGCAATAACAATTTCGTTTCTCTATGTCGCAGCACCCTCAAACATGTTTATTGATCTTTTAAAGTAAAAACGTTAGTCGAAGTCAAAATTTTCATCGTGGTAAAGTTGACTTACGAGCAACGTTTGGAAATCATTAAAATTACTACCGATATTCTGAGTCGCTGGTCGCAACTTTAAGGGCGTTTACTCCAATTTTTGGCCATAATAATCGGCCCACCTGACAGACTGTGCGTGCTATGGTGGATAAATTTGGATCTAAATTTCCGGCGCCAAAGAGACGCCGTATCGCTCGAAGCGACGAAACTATCGCAGCCGTAAGTACACGAGGGCAGCTGTATATATATGAGGGCGACCGCAAAACTAACTGGCCTGGCACATTTTTTGTTTTACTAGCAACTTTTTTTTTTGTTTTTTAAAAGCAATTTTTTATAAGCCAACTGTCAAAATTTCCGAAATATTTAATTATTTTCATTGTTGCAGGTGATTGAAGTAAACAAGTTTTATAATTTTTGAAAAATGGAAAATAAAGAGTTTTTGCGGTAATTAAACACGTATGTTTAGCTCGTTTGTTTTATTTCGGTCTGTTGCTTTTACACATTGAACAGGGATTAAACCGGCTCAAGACCTCTTGCTTCTATATTTAAATAGAAGACAAGTTTTTAACAAAATAGCAAAGTGACAATGATTTTCGTGGCTGCACAATACTTTTATCATGATTTCGGGTCCGTGACAACCCTCTTCAGAAAGCCTTGCAGCAATTGTTAAAAGTAAAACCGAACTCTATAAGGCCAGGCTCTCCACAAACGAATGAGAACTACTGTTGTAAACCTTACTTTTCAAGTTTTCTTCACACAATTGCCCACGAAAATACAACTCACTCTTGCCAGCTCTAAAGAGACTCCACATCGAGAGCCATCAATAGATTTCTTTTACAACAACGGTTATGAAAGGTTATACGCCACAATTAATCAAAGATGAATTGGATTCTGTTCATGGTGATAATGCACCATCATACTCCACCGTGATATCCTGGGTTCAACAATTTAAAATTGGTCGTTCAAGTACGGAAGATGAACAACGCTCTGGAAGAACGAAAACTGCTACTACTATGGAAAACATTGGAAAAATATTTAATGAAGTGACTAAAGATAGACGAATATAGCTCAGAGAACTTGCTGATATTGTTAAAATACACGAAAAACAACTTTGGAGTATTTTACATGATGAACTCCACATGAAAAAGCTATCCGCAAGATGGGTGCCGCGTTTGTTGACTTTGTCCCAAAAAATCGACGTTATGGCCGGTGGAAAAGGCGCTAGTTTAAGCCGATGTGTGAGAGCTCGCATTGTCATGGTGCACAATGATTCATCTGCTCCTGTTCGTTTTCGAATTTCTCCGAAGACTTCAGACAAACAAATTGTGGTGTACCACTCAGAATTGTCCGTCCTACGTTGCTCAAGCGGAACAGTAGCCACATGACCAGTTTTGCCGAAGAAACAGGCGACCATTTGCTTCGAAGTTCTTCTTTCACGAACAAGTTTCGTTGGATTTGGCCCGTCTCGAAGACCCATACTGTCGATTGCTGTTTTGTTTTAGGCTCATACGCATAGATCCATGATTCGTCACCTGTGATGATCTTATAAACGTCTTGTGAAGCACCGCGATTGTATTTTTTCAAAATTTCCTTGCACCAATCGACACGAGCCTTTTTTGAGCGATTGTCAAATTGTGCGGGATCCAACGAGAACAAACCTTTTTTACGGCCAGGTTTTCATGCAATATCGCATGTATGCTGGTGGAAGATTTGCCCAAGGATGCCTCTATCTCACGGTATTTCACATGACGAGCTTGCATAATCAGTTCACGCACGGAATCAATGTTCTCTGGCACAACCGCCGTTTTTGGACGACCTTCGCGACCTTCGTTTTTGAGTGAGAGTCGGCCACGATTGAATTCATTAAACCAGTTTTTCACAGTGCTATAGGATGGTGCGTCATCGCCATACAAAGATTTAAGTTCATTGATGCACTCTAGTCGAGAAAGTTGTGCAAAATGATCGCACGAAAATGTCCACGAGTTAATTCCATTTTTTTGACAAATTGATTTGTTCAAGTCACTGTAAACAACAAAAATGGCGGTCCTACGTCAAAACGTTCTGAGTACGCATGCTAAAGAATGTCAAACTTTCCAATGGAAATGTCAGATGGCGCCAGGCATTAGAGTATCTGGCTGCAAAGCTCTTATTTCGGCCCGAATATTCTCCTTCAGCTGTTCAAGGGTTCTGGGTTTATTGATATACACCCTCTCTTTTAAATATCCCGAAAGGAAATAATCCGGTGCTGTTAAATCCAAGAACGGACAGGCCAATTGAATGCTTAATTTTTGAAAATTAAACGTTGTTGGAAGCTAAGTGCATAAATTATTCGTTCTTGGGGATCTCCTGGCTTTAAGTGTTGCACTAACAGCACCTTGAATGGAAAAAGATGTAAATTTATCCATAATATTCTGCGTAAAGACCTGTCAGACATTTTCAGTTGAGCAGAGCGCCCTCGAGTTGATGTTTCAGCATTCTCCTTAATACTCTCCTGAACGCGTTGAATATTTCCTACATTAATTACAGAACGGGATCTTCCGCTTCGTGGAAGATCCCTTGCTGAGCCTTGTTCCCGGAATCGCGTCACTAACCGTCGAATTATTGATTCGCAGGGTGAATTCCGCACATTAAAATTACGAAGATAGGCACGTAATTTTAATTTAATGATTTTGACTTGTTGGATAACGTTGTAACTTTCCATGAGTAATCTCCCAGATTTATTTTACAAGTCCTTAAAAGAAAATGGTGGAAAATATTTACATTACAAAAATTATTAATTTTTCAAATCCCTTTGCGACTTTTGCCGCACCCTGTATAATGGAAGCAGCATTAGTCGATCGGTACACTTTACGGTGGGTCTAGCTCAAACATTTTTGACAGTTACAAACATTTGCCATGTAACTAACTTATACCACCCAGTTTCACAGAGTGGTGTAGGTTATAATATCAATGGCTAAACCTTGCGGATAGATTTAATCTTGCTAGATAGAAATAGGTAGATAAAAATAAACCGCAAGATTCAATAAGTTGGCAATAATTGAAATTTCATCACTTTAGTAGAAATAAAGTTTCCTTCCGTAAAAAAGTTTCCTTTCAAATTTTAAAAGCTGTTTAACCAGTTTACTTTGCCGGTTTATCAAAATAATTAAGGGAACGAACATGTGTGAACTGCGTAGTACTCGTAGCATCTTTGAAATCTCTTTAAAACTACAAAATTGGACAACTTTCCGTATTTAAACTGGAGCATTTTAAAAATGCCTTACTCATACATGCACATACACGCTGGCACATCAACACATTTAGGCACTTTGGTATATTTACTCATGGCAAGATTCACTTTAAACCTAATTTGCATTTAAATGGTTTTTACTAGGGCTATTTCCCGTGTAAATGGGCATTGTGTGGTCCAATGAAATGTATATGAACGTGTATTTCCGAGTATACGTAAGACTTCCATATGAGAGCTACTTAAGCTTTACAGTTCAGGGCATTCAAATAGCCCAGAAATCATGACGGGGCTCACAAAGGGGGGCGTTTGCCATAAACATGAAAACAATTTAATAAACTTATAACAATATATATTTTTTAAGGGTTATGTCGTTAAAAAAATACTAGTAGCCTTTTCAGCCACTTTTGACACAATGTTTTAGTATTTAAAGGGGTTCATTCGTAAAGTTATGACTTAAACGAAAATTTGCTATTCATGTGAACTCGACTGTAGACAAGGTTTGTGGTTTTTGTATACTCGAAGATTTGCTCATATTTTTTTCTGGGGACAGTTTGTTTTATTAATAATTATACAATAGATTTCTCCTTCTGAAATGTTTAAGTTTTTTCTATGCATATACAAAATATCTATTTTTTGGTCTTTACTGATTTATTAAAATATGGAAATTTTGCTGCATTTTCAACATTGTGAAGGAATTTCTATGAAAATGATAATCGGTATTTTTGTTAGACTTTATTTTAATAAAAAAGTTATATCAGCTTTTCGAGCTTATAATTTTTAAGGGAATCCTTAAGGATACTAAACAAGTTTTACTTTACTGAAACTGAAAAGAAATGGGGCATGAAAGCAAGACACAATGTTGAATAGAGTCCTATTTTGCTGAAAAAGATTAAGAACGGATTTTCTTTGTAACCACAAAACTTTATCGACTTCGTATTAACCATAGACCAACATTCAACAACAGACATTTCTATAAAGTAAATTATAAGTATAATAATAGTATATAAAAATAAATTTATTTAAAAATATTTCAGTTTCAGTATATTTATTCAAAGTAGATTGTTTTAAAAAAAATTAATATGTTTATACATATAAAAAGTACTATTACTGCGTAAGATTAGCACAAATAAGATTGTCAAATTAAAAAAACTACGGTTTTGCCGGTATGATTGCCGTAAATATACGAGTATTATTGTTATCTTAAGACACAGAAACAATACTCTCGTCACACCAACCATATTTACAACAAGACTAAATATACATTACACTATACGAGGGCGACCGCAAAAGTAACTGGCCTAACATAAAAAGAACCTTTTTTTGGAATTATTATTATTTATTTTTCAACATAATCTCCTTCCAACTCAATACACTTCATCAAACGTTTTTCAAGTTTTTTAATTCCATCCGAAAAATAAGATTTTTCAAGACCTTCAAAATATGCCTCAGTTTCAGCAATAACCTCGCTATTGGACGAACATTTTTTGCCACCGAGAAATTCTTTTAAATTTGGAAACAAGATATAATCCGAAGGAGCTAAATCTGGACTATATGGTAGATGCGGAGCAATTTCAAATCGTAATTCGGTCAGTTTTTGTTGAGTTAAAAATGCAGTGTGTGAAAGAGCATTATCTTGATGAAAAATAATTTTTTTTTCTTCTAAATGCGATCGTTTCATCTTGATTTCTTCACTCAACCAATCCAATAATGCACAATAACATGCACTTTTTATAGTTTTTCCTTTCTCAAGATAATCATTACTTTTTCTGCTGACTTAACAGTTTTCGCCTTCTTGGGACCACTTTTACCAGCTTCTATCCATTGTTTTGACTGTTCTTTGCATTCTGTGATGTAGTGATGGATCCATGTTTCATCAACAGTTATGAATCGGCGCAAGAACTCTATTGGATTACGCTGATAAATCCCTAAAAGCTTCTCGGAATTGGTCCAACGGACGATTTTTTGGGGCAAAGTCAACAAACGCGGCACCCATCTTGCGGATAGCTTTTTCATGTGGAGTTCATCATGTAAAATACTCCAAACTTGTTTATCGTGTATTTTAACAATATCAGCAAGTTCTCTGAGCTTTATTCGTCTATATTTAGTCACTTCATTAAATATTTTTCTAATGTTTTCAATAGTAGTAGCAGTTTTCGGTCTTCCAGAGCGTTGTTCCACTTCCGTACTTGAACGACCCATTTTAAATTGTTGAACCCAGGATTTCACGGTGGAGTATGATGGTGCATTATCACCATGAACAGAATCCAATTCATCTTTGATTAACTGTGGCGTATAACCTTTCATATAAAAGTGTTTAATTACCGCACGAAACTCTTCATTTCCATTTTTCAAAAATTATAAAACTTGTTTACTTCAATCACCTGTAACAAAGAAAATAATCATTAAATATTTCGGAAATTTTGACAGATGGCTTCTAAAAGATTGCTTTTAAAAAACAAAACAAAAAAAGTTGCTAGTAAAACAGAAAATGTGCCAGGGCAGTTAGTTTTGCGGTCGCCCTCGTACATTTCAGCAATACTATTGTTACATTTCAACAATATTAATTTTGCCGCCATCATAATCTTGCCAAAATGTAGTTCAAAAACAATATTATGGTTGCGGCGAACTTACTTTTATTGCAGAGAACATACTATTGTTGCCGTGGCCATATAGTAACTATATTTTTTCTCTGTGTGCACTCTTGGCCAATTTAATGATACAGAAAAAATCTAAAAGATCCGTTCAAAATAGGGAGACATTGCATTGAAGTTTCAGACAATACAAACATTAAAATGCGATATCTCCTTATTTAGACCGGATCTTTAAAAGCCGAACATGTCACTAAAGAGATATCAACTGTAAATATGGACTATACGAAGGTGATAAAATTTAAGCAAATTTAACTTCGGATTAAATTTAGATTGGAGTTCAGACACATGGACGCGTGAGATCCAAAAGCCAAACATTATTATACAAGGTGGTCCAGCTATAGTGCACGATGTTAATTGTGAGTCACACCTTAGCGTCAAGTGTTTTGCCAAACTCGTTGATAAATTCAACCATGAAGAGGTACTCAACTAAGCAGCGCGTTAAGATTGTTGAATTTTTTTACGAAAATGGGAGTTTAAATCAAAAAGCATTTCGAGCACTTAGAGATTTTTATTGATCAGCATACTCGACCAAATGTGTTCATAATCTGGAGAATTGTGCGCAAACTCAGCAAACCGGATCTGCAGCAAATACCTGAGTTGCTTGGGCAGCTCGTACTGCGGAAAATATTAATGTTGTTCGCGATAGTGTGGCAGAAAAGCAGTCAACCTCTAATCGTTGTCTTGCCTCACAATTGGACATCTCGGACGGATATCACTGATGCGAATTTTTGAATAAAGATTTGAATTTACGAGCTTACAAGGTTCAATGCACTCAAGAGCTGAAGCCTACTAATTATGTCAAGCATCGTCAGTGGCTCTTTTGAGCGAGAAATTTAATGACCGTGTGATTAGACGTCGTGGCGAAATTAATTGGCCGTGATTTGAAACCGTTGGGACTTATTTTTTGGGAATATTTAAAAGAAAAAGTGTACGCAATAGGCTAAGAACAATTCAAGAGCTAAAGCATGAGATAAATCGGCACAATACCGACATTGAGTCTTATTATGTCTCAGAGTCGCTAAGAAATAAGGACCATTGGATAGAGGTATGCCACTGCAGCCGTGGAGAGCGTTTGGCCCACACGGCCAGAGACACAATGGCACTTTTTTGAGAGCGAATAATTTTCAGAAGTTTGGAAATTATAAGGCCAGCGCGATCGCCAGATTTGTCAGCACCCGACTATTTTCTTTGGGGTTATTTTAAGAAGCGTTTGTTATGGGAACTTCTCTCAAATCAGTGATCTGTTCAGCATTTTCTCTTTTATTGATTGGCCGAGACCTACTGTTCAATGCCAGGTCCATACGGCTGCGCACTCGTTGCATTTTGACGCTTTAAATTACATTTATGTCGGAACGTAGCTCTACAGCTCTTGGTTTATTCGACACATGCTCTCCACCAACGCAGACGGTGCCGCTTTACTAAGGATTTTTCTCTCGTAAATTTACAATTCAAATTAATCCGTTTTCGTTAGCGTGGGTGTGGCCATTTCAAGCCTAGGTTAGGTGTAGTTAAAAGCTGGCCGAAGCACAGCTCTGTTGGGTCCAAGAGTAGGCCCTGTTGTGATACCGAATACTATGCCCCATGCTACCTTTTCAAAGCCTTTTTCAGATGTGACGCGCAAAATAGAAAGGGACCTAAGGTTAAAACCCAGTTTTGTTCAGGAGAGCCATTTTAATGATTAGGTCCATTTCTATTTGCGCTTAGAATCGTCAACTTTACTTTCATAAAATGCGCATATCTCTGGGAGAGAACACTTTTGGGGCATGGGATCGGTCTCATTCGATGCTTAGATGTTGGCCACATCAAAAAAAAAAAAATTAAAATTGATTTTTTTACCCTTAGGTCCCTTTCTCTATGCTGTCACATATGTTGGCCTGTCGGTTGGATAACGTTTGGATTCTGCCTAAATCTCTCGGTGATATAGGATTTTGCTTTAAGTACCTTTGCAATCGTAAGTCCACAAAAGCCGGACAGTGGTAAGAAGATTTTCAGTTGGGTCCTCCTACTCTTTTTTATTGCAACTCCGTCAAAAGTTGTTGAATGACAGACGCAGTCTCCTTATGTTAAGGCACAAAGGTCAGTCGCGATCCTTTTTCTCTACTCATCCATCCCTGGCCAGATCATGTCTAAAAGTATTTTATCTCGAACACTAGATGGTGTCGGGCTGACCTATTTGGTTCAGCACAGTCTAGTGAACCAACAACTGCGTTTTTCTCCCTCCGCCCTAGGACAGTGGGTATATTCACTTTCTCATTCCGTTTTCAAACCCCTAAGTACTGATCAGAAACCCCATAAAGTAAATGTGACAGCGCATAGAGAAAGGGACCTAAGGGTAAAAAAATCAATTTCCACATTTTTTTTCGATGTGGACAACATCTGAGCATCGAATGAGACCGATCCCATGCCCCAAAAATGTTCCCTTCCAGAGATATGCGCGTTTTATGAAAGTAATGGTACACCAAAGATACACGTATTTAAATCTTTAAAATGGCTCTCCTGAACAAAACTGGTTTTTACCCTTAGGTCCCTTTCTATTTCGCGCGTCACATATATATTCTGAATTGTCGTAAATTTCTAAGAAGATCTAGGCAAGTTCGTCTGTCTGTTTTGGGAAAGCAAACAACAAGTCGCACTTATGAAGAATGCTTAAATTTCGCAGAAACATGTACTGATGAATCAAAACGATTGATATAGAAAATGGGCCAGATCGATGAAGAGGTAAAAATTTTCCACTCTCAAGGACTGGCTCAACCTCTGGATAAAATAACAACCCTGAACTGAAGAAGTCAATATATCATGAACTACGAGCATTAGATATATGACGATGATATTTTGATATTATGAATCGAAACACATGTAAGAGGAAAAGTGAGCGGTGCCACGCCCCGATTAGAATATTTTATAGACTATATTGTGTTAAAATTAGAAAAAAGGGCATACCTCCGCTCATACAACTCTCATCAGTTGTGTAAAACTTTTTTCTTCTTAGTTTTGTTTGCCATTTGCAGAACTTGAAGCCGAACGATGTTCCTGCGCGTCGCCGTCTCAGTGTTTGGGCTCTTCAATAGCTCAAAGAAGATCCGCTGTTTTCGACCAAAATTTTGTTCAGTGATATGGACCATTTCTGTCTCATAGGCAACGTCAATAAATAAAATTGCCGCATTTGGGCTGTAGAGGAACAAGAAGAGGTTCAAGTGGTGTCATTATACCCAGAGATAACCACGGTTTGGTGCTGTTTATGGGCTAGCAGAATCGTCGGTCCATATTTTTTTAAAAATTGATGATGTCGGAATCGTAACCATGAATGGTGCTGGCTATGATATCCGATTTTTTGGCACCTCAAATTGAAGCCCATAATAGTGACGACATTTGCTTGCAATAGGATGGTGCCACCTGCCATACAGCTGCACAAACAATGGATCTATTGAGAGGTCATTTCGAAGAGCAGCTAATTTCAAGGTGTGATGTCGCACGATCTATGCGGCCAAATAGATCGTGCGACCTCACACCTTTAGATTTTTTCTTTGGGGCTACGTAAAGTCCAACGTCAATGCTGACAAACCAGCTACGTTTTAGGAAGGCCAACATTATGCGTGTCATTAACGCCATACCGGTCGAAATGCTCGAACGAGTCATCCAAAATTGGGCCTTTAGAATGGCGCCCCAAGAAGTAGTTGCGGCAAACATTTGAAAGAAATTATTTTCAAGCAAATTAATGGCATAAAATGCCCAATAAAGATTCCAGACTTGATTTGAGTTTTTGAATTTTTTTATTTTGAAAAATACCTCTAGAATACCGATATTAGTAAACGCCCTCTCTTCGATCAGGGTGTGATTCTTTAAATGGTATAAATACGAGGGCGGTTCGGAAACCTCTTAGCCTAGCACAAAAAACGAGGCATAAACAGAAAAAAGATAAGTGTTTTGGAAACTTCCATCCTCTATTTTGTTTCGATCTGGCAACTCCTTCATATAGAAACAGGTGTTCACAAAAGACGCATCCGCGATTTTTTTACAATGGAAAAATTAGAAATGCGTGGTGTCATTAAATATTTACATAAAAAAGGTTTATCGGGACAAGAAATTCATAATGATATGGTGAATGTGTTAGGTGAAAGTGCTCCTTCATATGCTACAATAAAAAATTGGGTTGCTGAATTTAAACGTGGTCGTACAAGCATTGAAGATGAACCACGTAATGGACGTCCAAAAACAGCAACAACAACAGAAATTGTAGCCAAAGTGCATGATATGGTATTAAATGATCGACGAATAAAAGTGCGTGAAATAGCTAATATCATGGGCATCCCAAATGATCGAGTCCATTTAATTTTGCTTGAAAAACTACAGACGAAAAAGCTTTCTGCAAGATGGGTGCCGGACTTGTTAACAGTCGACCAAAAACGCATAAGAATGAACATTTCTCAACCTTGTTTGGATCGTTTTCAGCGAAATAAAATGGATTTTAAGCGTCGTTTCATAACTGTTGATGAGACATGGATCCACCACTATACTCCAGAGACAAAAGAACAATCCAAACAATGGACTGAAGCTGGAGGAAGTGCCCCAAAGAAGGCAAAAACAATTCAATCGGCTGGTAAGGTTATGGCAACGGTTTTTTGGGACTTCAAAGGTATTTTATTGATTGACTATCTGCAAAAGGGCAAAACAATAAATTCAGAGTACCATTGCAACCTTTTAGATCAATTAAATGTACAAATTCGAGAAAAACGTCCTGGCTTACAACACAAAAAAATAATTTTTCATCAAGACAACGCACCAGCGCACAAGAGTGTTTTAACAATGGCTAAAATCAACGAATTAAAGTACGAGTTGCTTGACCACCCACCTTATTCTCCTGATTAAGCTCCCAGTGACTTTTACATGTTCCCAAATCTAAAAAAATTCCTTGCTGGCAAGCGTTTTACCTCAAATGAAGATGCAATTACAGTTGTAAACCACTATTTTGAAGACCTTGAGGAAAACTATTTTAATCAAGGGATAGAATTGCTAGATAAGCGTTGGACTAAGTGTATTGAAGTTTCAGGAGATTATATTGAAAAATAAAAATATTTTTGAAAAACTAACTATTCTCTTTCATTGATAGGCTAAGAACTTTCCGAACCGCCCTCGTAGTTCCTTAGTTAGTTAGTATGGCAGTGCCAAGAACCCTTGGCAAAAATTTTATATTGGGCCATACTGCATGATGGATAACTTCGGTCTGGCTGATCTTAACTTGTTAGTACTCAAATCTGCTTAAAACTTGTAAAATCATAAAATTCAGCCCTAGTTTTACAGCAATATCTTTACCCTCTCAAACGAAGGGTGGATGGAGGGACTAAGGGTATCTCGAAAAAAAGTACACTATGTGTGTATTTTTTTAACAAATCATAATTTTCTGTGGAGGAACAATGGCGCAAATGGCCACTATGGTACCTCAAGAAATGCCAAAGCTGCTGGACATTTTGGCTAATGTGAAGATATTCAAGCTTGAATAACGTAGTAACGTAACGTAGTTGGATTTTTATGAGTTATTTGTGCTGACAGGAATCAACAATCGTTTTTCTTTAGACAAGGAGTACGTGTAAATTTTACTGCTGCTGGATTGAATGAAAAAACATATGTGACGCGCAAAAGTAGAAAGGGACCTAAGGGTAAAAACCAGTTTTGTTCAGGAGAGCCATTTTAAAGATTTAAATACGTGTATCTTTGGTGTACCCTCACTTTTATAAAACGCGCATATCAATGTGAGAGCACACTTTTGGGGCATGGGATCGGTCTCATTCGATGCTCAGATGTTGTCCACATCAAAAAAAAGTGAATTTTTTTTTTACCCTTAGGTCCCTTTCTCTATGCGCTGTCACATATTGAAATCATATACGCCACGTTTGATTGTAGAATGCGCACATGCAAGTTCATTGTGTCTTCGTAACAAAAAACACAATGTTTCCATATCTTTAAACTTATTATCTGAACTCATAAATGCTCCATATGTCGCATCATCGTACGAGTAGTCGAATGTCGGAAGGAATGTGCGTTGAATTCAATAAATGCCAATGCTCGCCCACTTGCTCCACATCCCGTACTCAAAAATGTCAGACAACCGAAATTACCATTTCTTTGAGGAACATATAACGGCGCATCTGGCAAAATATTTCAATTTATCGTAGCTAAATAAGAAAATCGTTTGATTTGATAAAGTCAGCCAGCAACCAGAAGCAAAGTAGTGTTTTTGAAATCAATTTGTTCTTGAGGTTGTTTTTGTTTCAGAAAACTTTCGAAGGTATCAACATTAAGCATGCAGGTTTATAAAACATGAGGTTTTAGGAAGTTTACGTTACTTTACTGCAGTACTCGTATTGGGTTTTGTTTTTGAGAACGTTTGTTGAAAAAGTATACAAATAACATTTTCGATTTCGATGAAAATTTATGAAAGGTTAAACATGATGAAGCGAAAAAATGTTTTTCAATTATGGTTTTAAAAGTCATTTTAGGACTTACCACGTCGTCACAAAGAGCACAACGTCACAGTGAACTGGAACAAAACCTCTGAGAAATTTTTCTTCAAGACATGCCCGAAAACTTTTAGTCAAACTGAAGTTTGTAATAACAACATGAATTAATTGTTAAAGTACTTAGTAACGATCGTTTAGCTACCAGATTGGACAAAAATGTTTGATATCAGTCTGCCAAAGACGTACTACATTATGAAGCACGTCTTTGGCGTGCTTCACCAAAAGACGTTTGCATTTTTCAATCCTATTTTTTTAAAGCTGCAGTCAATAAATGTCATTTACGTCATTTGAAAGCCCCAAGTCCCAAGTCTTTTTTAATGATTCGACTCATGGACTTTTGCGTGATATTCGTCTCACGGGCCATGATTTTCTGTTTTCGGAGCGGATTTCTGTGAATTCTTGATGTAACGGCTTTGATGACATGCGGTGTTCGAACAGAGCGTGGGCGTTCCGACCGGTGGCGGTCTTTTACATCTTCAGTATCCTCAAACAGTTGTTTGCATCGGTAGACGAACATGCGGCTAATCCCTAGTGGCCGGAGCGTTTTGGAAATATCGCTTTTTTCATTTCACACTTGAAAAGCGCTATTACAGCGATACGGTTCTCATTATCTGACCACTCCATGATGAAAGTTGAAACAATTTTAAAAACCCCTTACAGACTAACGCTATTGAGGTTAGCTTTCAAAAGCCATATGACATTAACGGGGTATGTTCAGTTCTACTATTGAAACGGGTGTGTTCAATGTTGTAACAGTATTTATGTCTCTACTAAGTATTCGTCTGTCTTTCAGTTGCCATCATGCATTGGACACGTGGGGAGAGGTCATTTTGTGTTGAAGCGTTTTTTTCAAATGCGCACTCAATCATTGCAGTGCAGTGTGCTTTTCGTTTAAAATTCGCAGTTCCCCCACGCGGACGTGTTCCTGGACGGCAATCAATTGTAAATTGGGCAATTTCATTGAGAACAGCAGGGAATGTGTCATGTGTACGAAGGGGACCTGAGAGAAGGTTTACAACACCACAAAACATGGAGAGAGTTAGAGCAGCAGTACTGCAATCTCCGAAACGCTCTGCTCGGAAGCAATCAATTGCTCTTGGCATTTCCAGACGTTCTTTAAACCGAATTCCTCATGATGAACTGAATTTTTAGCTGTACAAAATGGTCGTGGTCCAACAATTGTCAGCATGGGACTATTTGACTGGCGGACCTCTTGTAAGCCCATGCTTGCAACTATACCCCGTGACGCACAATTGTTCATTCTGATGGGGCACATTTTTCCCCAGTGGGTGTGTAAACAAACAAAATATGTGAAACAAGCCCCAGAGAACTTCACCAGAGACCTCTGTCCGCGGACCGCGTCACTGTGTACCATAATGTACACCATATCATACTGTACACCATCAAATATGCCTACGCCATATCACGAGTAGGCATAATTGGCCCTTACTTCTTCAAGAATAACCATCTTGCCGTAACTTGGAACTCCGAAAGGTACTTGACTATGATTTAGGATTTTTTCAGCCGGCTCTTGAGGCAATGCAATTGGCAGTGGTTCCAACAGGATGGCGCCACTGCACACCATGAATTGTTTGAGGCAAATGGTTCCTAGACGGCTTATCTCTTTGAGGGGCGATGTAAACTGACCGACACGCTTACCAGACTCAGCCCCATGCGATTTTTTCCTTTGGGGTTACCTGAAGTCAAAGGGATATATCAACCGTCCCAACACCTTGGAAGACCTAATTAACAATATTGAGGCTGAATTTGGCAGAACACCAGTCGACATGCTTGTTAGAGTTCATGAAAACTTCAGAAAACGTATGTAGCAGTGTGCGGATAGCGAAGGTCGACATTTGCCAGATACAATATTTAAAACCATGTTATTTAAAAATTCCCTTACTTTTCAATATAATTAAATTATAAAATAAATTTTTCTAAGGTTCATAATTCTTTTATTTCATTCCCAAATAAGCAAATTTTCGCACTCCACCCTGTATAGGGAAATTATAAATTTTTTCGTGGGCAATTGTGTGAAGAAAACTTGAAAAGTAAGGTTTACAGCAGTAGTTCTCATTCGTCTGAAAAGAGCCTGCCCTTATAGAGTTCGGTTTTTCTTTCAACAATTGCAGCAAGGCTTTCTGAAGAGGGTTGTCACGGACCCGAAATCATGATAAAAGTAGTGTGCAGCCACGAAAATCAAAATCACTTTGCCATTTTGTGAAAAACTTATCTTCTATTTAAATATAGAACCGAGAGGTCTTAAGCCGGTTAAACCCTGTTCAATGTGGAAATTAGATTTTCTAAAACTTTTTCATAAAATTTTTAAAGAAAATCAGTTCAAGAGCTTTGACGAAAGATGCATTTTAAATTTAAAAAATTTAATTTTTTGTGGAAAAATCACGATTTTAAATTGAGAAAATATATAAACAAAATCTATAGGAAAAAATATTAAGAACTCTGGATCAATGGCTGTAAACTAGTGTTATAAGCCACAATGTAGTGACTTACGAGGGCGACCGCAAAACTAACTGGCACATTTTTTGTTTTACTAGCAACTTTTTTTTGTTTTTTAAAAGCAATCTTTTATAAGACATCTGTCAAAATTTCCGAAATATTTAATGATTATTTTCTTTGTTACAGGTGATTGAAGTAAACAA
The DNA here is from genome assembly GCA_963513945.1 of Hydrotaea diabolus. Lineage (NCBI taxonomy): Eukaryota > Metazoa > Arthropoda > Insecta > Diptera > Muscidae > Hydrotaea > Hydrotaea diabolus. The sequence goes on along the minus strand of OY740716.1, from coordinate 194,148,231 downwards.
GTTTTATAATTTTTGAAAAATGGAAAATAAAGAGTTTCGTGCGGTAATTAAACACTTTAATATGAAAGGTTATACGCCACAATTAATCAAAGATGGATTGGATTCTGTTCATGGTGATAATGCACCATCATACTCCACCGTGAAATCCTGGTTTCAACAATTTAAAATGGGTCGTTCAAGTACGGAAGATGAACAACGCTCTGGAAGACCGAAAACTGCTACTACTATTGAAAATATTAGAAAAATATTTAATGAAGTGACTAAAGATAGACGAATAAAGCTCAGAGAACTTGCTGATATTGTTAAAATACACGAAAAACAAGTTTGGAGTATTTTACATGATGAACTCCACATGAAAAAGCTATCCGCAAGATGGGTGCCGCGTTTGTTGACTTTGTCCCAAAAAATCGCCTGTTGGAGCAATTCCGAGGAGCTTTTAGCGATTTATCTGCTAATAGAGTTCTTGCGCCGATTCATAACTGTTGATGAAACATGGATCCATCACTACATCCCAGAATGCAAAGAACAGTCAAAGTGGTCCCAAAAACGCGAAAACTGTTAAGTCAGCAGGAAAAGTAATGGCCACAGTATTTTGGGATGCAAGGGCTATAATATTTATTGATTATCTTGAGAAAGGAAAAACTATAAATAGTGAATATTACTGTGCATTATTGGAACGGTTGAGTGAAGAAAGCAAGATAAAACGACCGCATTTAGAAAAAAAAAGTTCTTTTTCATCAAAATAATGCTCCTTCACACACTGCATTTTTAACTCCACAAAAACTGGCCGAATTACGATTTGAAATTGCTCCGCATCCTCTATATAGTCCAGATTTAGCTCCTTCTGATTATTTCTTGTTTCCAAATTTAAAAAAATTTCTCGGTGGCAAAAAATTTTCGTCCAATAGCGAGGTTATTGCTGAAACTGAGGCATATTTTCAAGGTCTTGAAAAATCTTATTTTTCGGATGGAATTAAAAAACTTGAAAAACGTTTGATGATTTGTATTGAGTTGGAAGGAGATTATGTTGAAAAATAAATAATAATAATTCCAAAACAACGGTTCTTTTCATGTTAGGCCAGTTACTTTTGCGGTCGCCCTTGTACTCGTATCTAACAGATCAGCTTAATCAAAATGAGTGCGATGTAATTATTGTCAGATATGGTTGAAATATCAAATACAAAAAAATCTTCGTAATTTATTTTCATGTATTAGCTAAAGCAGATATGAATGAAACTCAATGTATTCTTGACAATTCCAGGAATATTGTTCATGACGTACAAGTATTAAGGCACCGCCTGACATACGCACACGGATTTTGGAAATTCTATTTTCTTTTCCCTTGACGACAACTTTAAAAGCCATACAACACATGTCGGTCGCACTTGTTAAACAAAATGGTATTAAGTCGAAATTTTAAAATGTTCAGTAGATTAAAAAAACTGTAAAGACTTGAAGTACTCTAAAACATAAAAAACATAAAAGGCATAACCTGTGTATTGATAAAAGATTGGAGAAAATTATTGTAAATTCTTTTTTATAAAAAATGAAATATTGAGTTAATACCATTTTGTTTAACCATTCAGCTTCTTTGTATGGCAATAACCTGACACGAGTTTTGTGTCAGACACAATCAATATGAGCAGCAATCCTCCACAGACTTTGGCTGTGGGATTTAAGCCTTATTAACAAATAATTGCTGATTTTTCTCTCAACCAAACTGGTCCCATGACCTCTGGTTATTTTTCTTTGTAACGAAGAAGAATGTGAATGACTTTTTGAGTGTACCTAAATACGAGCGCCAGCAACAAGTCGTCGTTATTTGAAAGTAAATCATTCATGAACACTCAGCAGTGTCTGCTGCTACTCATAACTTTAATGCCAATCCAACGGAATCGTTCCAGCTTTCCAGGGAGACACGCGTTGATGGATAAGTAACGGGTGAAGGATGGATGGATACTATATATAATCTTTACAATACGAGTATGGCTTCATTTGGATTATTAGGTTTTGGTATGGATGGTGAAGGCGCGGTCAGAGATGATTTGTTTAATATGAACTTTGGTTTAGCACAAGGTTAGCAACTTTGGTTTACATGAGTTGGTTGGTAGCGGGATATAAATATAGGGTGATCCATCTAGAGGTATTTTTTCAGAACAAAAAAAAATATATAAAAATTCAAATCAAGTGTAGAATCATTATTGGATATTTGAAAGGACATTTTATGGCATTTATTTTTTGTATAAAATTTCCTTCAAATGTTGGCCGCAACTACGCCTCAGGGTTTCCATTCTAAGGGTCTAATTTTGGATGAATCGTTCGAGCATTTCGATCAGTATGGCTTTAATGACACGCGTAATATTGGCTTCCAAAACCTGAATCGTAGCTGGTTTGTCAGCATAGACTTTGGACTTTACGTAACGCCAAAGAAAAATGCCTAAAGGTGTGATATCACTTGATCTAGGCGGCCAAATCACCTGCCCAAAACGTGAAGTTAGCTGCTTTTCGAAATGACCTCTCAGTACACCCATTGTTTGAGCAGCTGTATGGCAAATGGCACCATCCTGTTGTAACCAAGTGTCGTCAAGATTACGGGCTTCAATTTCAGGTAGCATAAAGATTGATATAATGGCGCGATAGCGAGCACCATTCACGGTTACGTTCCGGCCATCATCATTTTTGAATAAATATGCACCGATGATTCCACCTGCTTATACACCACACCAAACCGTGGTTTTCTCTGGGTATAATGGCACCTCTTGAAGCTCATCTTGTTGCTCTTCAGCCCAAATGCGACAATATTGTTTATTGACTTTGCCGTTGAGCCAGAAATGGGCCTCATCATTGAATAAAATTTTGGTCGAAAACAGCGGATCTTCCCGTTTCTCACCGAACTCTTATTTCCATAATACAGTTGCCAATATTTAAAGGGAATTGTTTTCAAAAAATAAATGCCATAAAATGTCCTTTCAAATTACCAATAAAGATTCCACATTTGATTTGAATTTTTACATTTTTTTTTGTTTTGAAAAAACGCCTCTGGATGGATAACCCTGTATAAGAAATACAACATAGCAAATGATTAAGACAAAAAATTAAGCTCGAAACGAATTACACGCACCATACTATATTCCCAATATGATTTAAGTACAGATTGACTATTTAAAATCTTCGTGTCCAACTGGATAGTCGGTTTCTCAAAAATTACCAAAACCCGACATGTCGGTTTACCCAGTTTTAAGCTGTGGGGTTTTTCGGTTTCCGGTTTTTTGAAGTTGTATTTAAAAGCAAAACAATTTCATAATTTGAAAGTACGAAACACGTAACTACGAAAAAATAGACCCATCTTTTACTGAACTGATTGACTCAGAATCACCAGTTGATTTGATAACGATATCTGACTGTTCGTCCTTTCCTCCGTCTATTGTTAAGCTAAAAGCTAGTGTTCAAAATACAGGTTGCAATTGTTGTCTGATCTTCATGAATTTAGGCAGAAGGATTTTTTTAGGATAAAGGCAGTTGACTTTTGTGAAAGTAGGTCAGAACTAAAATGTAGCTTCAACTCTTTTTTTCAACCGCTTTTATGTATTTAGCTCTAGAAGCCACAAAATACATCCAGTATTGATGAGACATGGCACAGTTAATTACAATTGATCAGTTACCAGCATAGATAAAATCGTACTTGTCCCTGTTCTGATAAAGCCGCCTGCAATAATAACATACAACTGAACTAGAACTTCCATATTCAATCCGATTTCATATATTATTCATTTCATATATCCAATTTCAATCCATAATAAATCCGAAATAAACTCGATTTGGTATGGTACATTACGATTCACAAACAAACAATCTTAGACCGATTTCTGTCACTTTTTTTTATATATTGCCGCACAAATTGTGCGGCTTTCCATATTTATGGAAACAGGACTTTAAAAAAACTTTAAAATTTTCCCACGAAGCTGAAAATAATTTTTTTTTGGCACTTTGGCTAAATTTGGTTGACGCACCCAAAGTCAGAAAATGTGACGGTACCAAGAATAATGCAATTTTCATACAAAATTCAAATATGACCTTATCGGAAAGATTATCCATTCTAAGGCAGAAGGCTAAAACTGAAATGTTGGCTAATGTCAGTTTTTTTTTTTAAATTACGTCTTTGAAAAATCCAAAAATGTCGGTTTTTTGAAAATCCCCGTTTTTTGGACATTCTAATCGTGCCCCCAAATTCAGTAAAAAGACATGATTTTTTTAAAATCTTCACCGAATTATTTTATATATGTGACGCGTAAAATAGAAAGGGACCTAAGGGTAAAAACTAGTTTTGTTCAGGAGAGCCATTTTAAAGATTTAAATACGTGTATCTTTGGCGCACCATCACTTTCATAAAACGCGCTTTTCTCTGGGAGGGAACACTTTTGGGGCATGGGATCGGTCTTATTCGATGCTCAGATGTTGTCCACATCAAAAAAAAGTGAAAATTGATTTTTTTTACCCTTAGGTCCCTTTCTCTATGCGCTGTCACATATACAGGCTGTTACATTACGACTGGACAAACTTCATTGGTGTATTCCTTGGCTCATTTTATGAAAGTATGTCCATCTACGACCATGCCCGAAAGTGCAAGGGGGCGAAATGGCAGCGGTTTGAAAATTTTCGGATTGGTGGTCTTAGGGTACTAAGGTAAAATTGCTAAAATCTAAAATAGTGGTCAGATTTTTTGGTTTAAGGGCTTACATATAAACCCTGTACCATGGATCAGTTTAATATAAAAAATTTGGTCAAGGGGCGTGGCACCGGCCACTTTTCGATCAGGATTTCCTTTTTTTCCATACCAACATCATATATACCAACTAATATTGTCTCATCGATATCAGTTTACGAGTTGTGGCCTTTTAAATTTTAATTGCTGTGTAGGCGGCGCCACGTCCCCTTGTCCAATTTAACCATATCATAGTCTATAATAATTACCTAGTCATTGATTTCATTCTGTTAAAACTATTAACGTTCGGCCCATTATATTGACCATAAATTCGCTTTTTGAAAGAGGTTAGGTACGGCCCACTTTTCCTTCTGGATGTGTTTAGATCCATGCCAACATCATATGTTCCAAATATCATCGTCCTATCTAGATATAGCCCGTCAAACTTCAGGGTTGTATGGGCGGGGTCACGCCCTTTTGACAAATATTAACACAATGTAGTCTAAATTAATATTCCCATAATCATTGATATCATTCTGTTAAAATTTATTAACGTTCGGTCCATTATTTTGGCCATATATTCTATTTTTACCGTCCATTTCTCCTCCAGGATTAGTTTCGAATCGCAAGCTCACTGTGTTTCGCTCCATGCCAAAATCATATGTTGCAAATATCATTGTCATAACTCTAATCGGTCATAAGATTTTTTCTTCTTAAGTTCAGGGTCTTTAATTTTTCCAGAGGTTAACATAGTCCTTGCGTACGGAAAATTGTTACCAACCGTTTCAGTCCAGCAACGCATGGTTATTTTAGCCACCTAGCTTCAATAGTGTGCCCTGTGGACGCTTTTTACAGACATAGAGACAGACTGGCATGACTAGATCATCTTAGCATTTGACGACAATTCAGAATACGAGTCTTAGGAGTCTCTGACCAGTATTTCAAGGTGTTGCAAACGTAATGACAAAATAAATATACCTCCTATCCTCGAAATGAGAATATGAAACAGGAGAAAATCAGAACAACTGCCTATATCGCTTGCGTTGGAAATGGTAAGAGATCTACTTACTGACGATACAAATACATATGAGAAAGATTGAAAAAAAGCTACTCAAACAAAAATGATAGCTTTGTCATCGACTTTCACATTCAGTAAAGAAATTGGCAAAATAATATCGTTCTATAGCCTTATTTGGCTGAATTGGAGTCATCTGTGTGACCTGAGGCCAAAAACCATTCCGTAATGTTTGCTGTTTCTAGGCATCCAAAATCAGTAAAATTTTCTCATAAATCCAGATATGTACCCATAATTATATCGTAATTTGGGTCAATTTTACACTTGGACATGGTCATAGGGGCCCAATAGTTGGCCTACTTTAACTATAGGTATATGGTTAAAACTAAAAATTGTCACGAATTCGAAAATAAGATTCATTTAACGATTTGACTGTAGAACGCCGGTAATGAGGTCCCTTTGAAAGTCGAGATATGTGACAGCGCATAGAGAAAGGGACCTTAGGGTAAAGAAATCAATTTTTACTTTTTTTTTGATGTGGACAACATCTGAGCATCGAATGAGACCGATCCCATGGCCCAAAAATGTTCCCTCCCAGAGGTATGCGCGTTTTATGAAAGTGATGGTACACCAGAGGTACTCGTATTTAAATCTTTAAAATGGCTCTCCTGAACAAAACTGGTTTTTACCCTTAGGTCCCTTTCTATTTTGCGCGTCACATTTGGTTATTTGGGCACAGTGGAATTTCCTCACCAATCTCAATATGCGTTAACTTTAAAGTTTGTCTAAATGTAAGGCCCAAAACTACAGGTATCCACACTGCACGCAGAAAAAAGTATGGTTGGGGTGACAGTATTCAAAGAGGATCATACAATGGTTAGGTATATGGGTATATATAATATTATGATTCACACATAACCATACTATGATCCCCACAACCATAGTATGATTCAGACTCAACCATACTATGATCTCTGCAACCATATTATGATCCTCACAACAATAGTATGATTCACACTCAACCATACTATTATCTTTACAACCAAATTATGATCCTCACAACCATAGTATGTTTCTCATACAACCATAGTATGATCCTTACAAGTATAGTATGATTCACACGCAACTATACTATGATCCTCACAACCGTAGTATGATTCACACACGCAGAAAAAAGTATGGTTGTGGTGACAATATTTGAAGAGGATAATACTATTGTTGGGTATATGGTTGTGGTACAACAATATTATGATCCTCACAACAATAGTATGATTCAAATACAACCATACTATGGTCCTTACAACAATAGTATGATTCACACATAACCATACTATGAACCCCACAACCATAGTATTATTCACACTCAACCATACTATGATCTCCACAACCATAGTATGATCCTCACAACCATAGTATGTTTCATATACAACCATAGTCTGATTCACACGCAACCATGTTATGATCCCTACAACCATAATATTATCACACACAATTATTCTATGATCCCCAATATTATTTATTAGAATTTGTTTAAGTTGTCGACAATTGATTTGATCCCCAATATTATTTATTAGAATTGGTTTAAGTTGTCACAAATAGATTTGAATTATTAAATTATTCAAAAATACATTAAATTCAAAATAATATGGAGTGATTTAGTTCACAGTAGAAAAAAATAAGTTTAAATAAACGTAAGCGTTATAATTAAAAAAAAATCAGTTAAACAAAGCCAAAGCAGCTTGTTCAAAAAATATTAATTTCAATAAAAAAGTACTATTATTGAATTATATCCGTACCAATGACATTTGTTCTTAAAAGCATATTTAAATGAAGAAAAATTACAATCATACAGTATGATTGCCGTAATCAAATTATTGTTAACATAAAACGCAAAACACAATACTTTTGTGGCACCAACCATATTTATAATGTAGCTATAACCATATTTTCATTTTTAAATTTGGCAATAATACTATTGTTACATTTCAACAATATTAATATTGCAGCAATTATACTATTGCCAAAAATAAATTCAGTTAACAATGCTATGGTTGCGACGAACATACTTTTATTGCGAAGAACATATTATTATTGCCGTGACCATGTAGTAATCATGTTTTTTCTTTGCGTGCACGCAACCATACTATGATCCCCACAACCATAGTCTGATTCACACTCAACCATCCTATGATCCCCAAAATTATTCATTGGGATTGGGTAATGCTGTTATTCTAAAAAAGAGATTTTTATCAAGCATTATAGCCAGAATTGAGGGAATGTTTTTATTGAAATTTTTATTCAAGAAACAAAAATACATATTCCAACGGCAGTCGAAAATACTTTTAGTTCCCAGCAGGGGTAAATGCTACTTCACCATCCGTAGACCCCAAGAAACAAATGTGATTAAACCACGATCAATGGTTCTATACTTAAGTGTAGGCAGATTTTAAATAAACGAGAACCAGTCGGTATTAGAGTATTTCACCGAACAAAGTAAACACAATAAAAATCCCTCGAACTACCTTCCTTCCGATTGTTGTTCTTCAACCATTCACTGTATCGTGTGTGCGTTTTTTTTTGTATATCAAAAAAAACATACCCACACACATACATGTTTGCTCTATAAAACCTGTGTTGTTATGTTCATAGTCGCAACCATACTGTATGATTGCCGTAATCATAATATTATTAACGTAAGGTAATTTTAAGCAGCAATACTTTTGTTGCACCAACCATGTTTATGTGGTTGCTACAGTCATATTTTCATTTCTAAATTTGGTAATAATACTATTGTTACATTTCAACAATAGTAATATTGTCGCAATCATACTGTTGTCAAAATGAAATTCAAAAAACAATACTTTGGTTGCGACGAACATGCTTTTATTAAAGAGAACATATTATTGTTGCGGTGACCATAGTGTAACTATATCCTTTCTCTGCGTGTGGGCTCTCCAAAACAATAAAATTCACGAATCTAAACAGGATAGCGTTTTATGGCCCCCTAGAAGTTAGTTCTGTCAAACATAAACGCACCACCAACAAGTATGTCCCCCAATAGGTGTCAATGCCATACAACAACGCAATCCATGGTGAAGAGTATACAAGCTTCGGTCCGGCCGAACGACTTATTTTATTTAAATTCGTAAAAACTCAATGGCATGTTAACCACCCTCTGCATTTAATTTTTTAATCCCTTTACAGTGTCGACAAACATGAAGTCAAATTGAATATACCTGTCTTTGGGATAGTAACTCCTTTCCTAAAATTACAGCCGCTGAAATGTTGATGATGTATCTTAACCTTACCTTGACACCAATTGCTGCTGTCAGATGCTTCAGTCGTCTGCTGGCCATTAAATTGATTATAAATGATAAAAGTTGAATGGCAAAAAAAATCCCTCTCAACAGCAAACAAAATTTATGATGCTTTTTTAGAAAAATTTAAGAACTTTTAAGCATTTTGCAAATAGACGCATAAATAACTTAATGAATTACGCTTATTTATGCAGAGGAGCTGTAAAATCTTGTAAGATTGCCTGTGGAAATGCTTAATCTAAACCAAGGAAACTTTAAAAATCCCATTTTTAAGTATGCACGAGTATTTGTATAACTTTCGTAAGTGAGAAAAAAAAACTGTGATATTCTGCAGCCGTCCAAAGATTTTCAGTTGGCAAGAGGCCATTTTAAAATCCAGCTTGAGAACGTGACTGCCCTGCTAACAAGTCGTTAACATAAGGTAATCTACTTAGAGATACCCATTGTCATCGTTATGAACAAAAGAAGTGAACAAGTGCGTTAATATGATGTACTGCGAAGTACTCAAAGTGACGACAGGTTGTGTATGCAAAGCAGCCATTTTTGCTCATTCATTTCTCATGCCGTATTTTTATTGAATTATCATTTAAATACACTTTCCGAATCACTGTGGGCATTTTGTGAGCGTTTACGTTTATGCAAAATTTAGGCTTAGGGCGACCGAGAACGGGCGGACTTGATGTGGAGGTATGTACTTTGTTGCGGCTATATCTAGACTCGGGTTGTAACGAATTTTCGACACATCATTTTGAAAATTCGCTTTCGCAAAAACCAATGTGGGAACATTCGCATTTGCAACAAAATATTTTAGATATTTCCGTGACCTTTTCAACTTCCCTCGTAGTTATATGAAATGCAATACTGCTTCCATTTAGTACAGGGTGGAAGCAGTACTGCATTTCATAAAATAATATTTTAATTATATTAAACAGTAAGGGAATTTTTAAATTACTTGGTTTTAAATACGAGGGCGGTTCGGAAACTTCTTAGCCTAGCACAAAAAGCGCGGTATAAACAGAAAAAAGTTAAGTGTTTAGGAAACTTCCATCTCTGCTGAACACATGTTTAATTTTGTTTCGATCTGGCAACTCCTTCATATAGAAACAGGTGTTCACAAAAGACGCATCCGCGATTTTTTTACAATGGAAAAATTAGAAATGCGTAGTGTCATTAAATATTTACATAAAAAAGGTTTATCGGGACAAGAAATTCATAATGATATGGTGAATGTGTTAGGTGAAAGTGCTCCTTCATATGCAACAGTAAAAAATTGGGTTGCTGAATTTAAACGTGGTCGTACAAGCATTGAAGATGAACCACGTAGTGGACGTCCAAAAACAGCAACAACAACAGAAATTGTAGCCAAAGTGCAAGATATGGTATTAAATGATCGACGAATAAAAGTGCGTGAAATAGCTATGGGCATCTCAAATGATCGAGTCCATTTAATTTTGCATGAAGAACTACAGATGAAAAAGCTTTCTGCAAGATGGGTGCCGGACTTGTTAACAGTCGACCAAAAACGCATAAGAATGAACATTTCTCATGCTTGTTTGGATCGTTTTCAGCGAAATAAAATGGATTTTAAGCGTCGTTTCATAACTGTTGATAAGACATGGATCCACCACTATAATCCAGAGACAAAAGAACAATCCAAACAATGGACTGACGCTGGAGGAAGTGCCCCAAAGAAGGCAAAAACAATTCAATCGGCTGGTAAGGTTATGGCAACGGTTTTTTGGGACTTCAAAGGTATTTTATTGATTGACTATCTGCAAAAGGGTAAAACAATAAATTCAGAGTACCATTGCAACCTTTTAGATCAATTAAATGTGCAAATTCGAGAAAAACGTCCTGGCTTACAACACAAAAAAATAATTTTTCATCAAGACAACGCACCAGCGCACAAGAGTGTTTTAATAATGGCTAAAATCAACGAATTAACGTACGAGTTGCTTGACCACCCACCTTATTCTCCTGATTTAGCTCCCAGTGACTTTTACCTGTTCCCAATCCAAAAAAAAATCCTTGCTGGCAGGCGTTTTACCTCAAATGAAGATGCAATTACAGTTGCAAACCACTATTTTGAAGAGCTTGAGGAAAACTATTTTAATCAAGGGATAGAAGTTTCAGGAGATTATATTGAAAAATAAAAATATTTTTGAAAAACTAACTATTCTCTTTCATTGATAGGCTAAGAACTTTCCGAACCGCCCTCGTAGTGTATCTGGCAAATGTCGACCTTAGCTATCCACACACTGCTGCATACGTTTTCTAAAGTTTTCATGAACTCTAATAAGCATGTCGACTGGTATTCTATCAATTTCAGCCTCGATATTGCTAATTAGGTCTTCTAAGATGTTGGGACGGTTGATATACACCTTCGACTTCAGGTAACCCCAAAGGAAAAAATCGCATGGTGCTAATTCTGGTGAGCGTTTAACTGCAACTTGAAGGATTTTTTGCGGCGTTTTGTAATTGAGGAGGAAACATTGATCCATTTCAACAGTCCGTAAACCAAGCAGCAGTTTAAACAATGGGTTTTTCCCGGTAAACCGGCTCCGATGAAGGCCAAGGTGACATTGTCGGTCAATAAGGTGATGGCAACAGTTTTTTTGGAATGCATGACGGATAATCCACATCGATTGTAAAAACAATAAACGGCGATTAGTATGCCATCTTATTGGACCGATTTAATGCGAATTTTAATAAGCGGACCCATAAAAAGTTCATGTTCCTCAAGATAATGAATGCACGGGTGGACACGCGTGCAGTCTCAATGGCAAAATTGCATGAATTGGGTTACGAATTGGTGCCTCATCTGTACATATTCTCCGGATTTAGCCCCCAGTGACTACTTTATGTTTCCAAACCTAAGGAAATGGCTCGGTGGAAAGATATTAAGCTCCAACGATTAAATTATTGATGAAACAAATGGCTATTTTACGGATCTCGTGAAATCCTATTTTTGCAGAGGTACAAATATTGGAGAAACGTTGGACTAAGTGTATTGAGCTAAAAGGAGATTATGTTGAAAAATATTTTTTTTCGTGTTAACTTATTCGACCTGTTCTTAACAAATTTTTTTTCAAGCTTAAGGTCAGTTTTTTATTTTTATTTATTTGTTTCGATATTCCGCTAGCATCTTCAGGAAATAGGAGTAACAATAACCAAACGTCGCATCAAATCAACATCTTAGTGCAATATTAGATGTTGATTTGATGTGACGTTTGATTTTGTTTCGATGAAGATGCTATTCTGAAGATGCTATCCGAAGGATATCGAAATATCGAAACAAATAAATAACAAGTAAAAAATGTTAAGTTTGGCTGTGCCGAACTTTGGATACCCTCCACCAGATTCCCAAATAAATATAAATCTTTATGTGGAAAATTTTATATCGATAGGTCAAGTTTGTGGTGAGTTATTGTCATATTATTTCTCAAGGCCCATGAGACCGTTTGTGTGGGAGGTACCAGTAGGACTTTTCCGATCTCAACAGAATTTGGCGCAAAGGTGTGTTCTATATAATAATCTTTATGTAGAAAATTTTATCTTGATGGGTCAAGTTTGTAGTGAGTTATTGTCATATTATTTCTCAAAGCCCATGAGACCGTTTGTGTGGAAGGTACAAGTAGGGCCTTTCCTATCGTAGCTAAATTTAGCGCAAAAGTCTGTTCTAAATATTAATCTTTATGCCGAAAATTTCGTCTCGATAGGTCAAGTGTGTGGTGAGTTATTGTCATATTATTCTTCAAGGCCCATGCGACCGTTAGTGTGGGAGGTACCAGTAGGACTTTTCCGATCTCAACCGAATTTAGCGTAGAAGTGTGTTGTATTTAGAAATCTTGATGTGTAAAATTTCATTTCGTAAGGTCAAGTTTGTGGTGAGTTATTGTCATATTATTTCTCAAGGCCCATAAGGTCGTTTGTATGGGAGGTACAAGAAATGGTAGCCCAATCTAAACCATTTTTACGTAGATGATTGCACCAATATAGAGATTATTATTTGCAAAATTTCAAGAAACTAGACGGATATTTCCAAATAAAAAAACTAATTTTTATGAGGTAGTGTCGGTTGAGAGTCTCCAACACTAACTTCCCGTAGAGCTATATAGCCCATTTTCAATACGAACCATATAAGGTTAACTACACATGTTTGCGCCAAATATCAGCTTCCTAGCTGTTTTCATGCAGGCTCTATCTTGTTTTCAACAGACGGACAGCCGAACTGACGGACAACATGGCTAGATCGTCTTAGAATTTTACGAGGATCAAGAATATATATACTTTGTTGGGTCACCGATGATTATTTCAAGGTGTTACAGACAGAATGACAAAATTAATATACCCTCCATTGTTTGGTGGAGGGTACAAAAATAAAAATAAAACTGACCTTACGCTTGAATATAAATAAAATAATTTTTTTTTTCAAGAAAAAAAAACTGTTTTGTTCCAAAAGTCACGGAATTACTGATATGCCCTCGTGAAAATGAAGATATGGGTCCTCAAAAACAAATGAAATTTCCTTACGAATCTAATTACAAATAACATACATTTTACGATTCGAGGCCAATAGTCTACAGCGTCCCAAAAATGAGGCCCCATGAAGCAGTCATACTGCAACGTTATCCATGGTGGAGTCAATAAAAGCTTCGGCTTAGCCGTACTTACGAAATTACCACTTGTTTTAGTTCGCATCGATTTTCAACCGGCTTCCGACCAAACTATTTATGTGCTTATATGCATTTACAAGTAAGTGAATGCAATGGCCAAGACTAGCAGCTAATGTAATGCTGAATTCGAATCAATGTTGAATTTACCTGTAAGCCCAATTTAATACTTATTCAATCACACGTCTTAACATTTACCTTTCCGAAGCCTTTTAGTCCTTGGCTTCATTTACTACTGTTCTAAATGTACTGATAATACTCTCACACGCCCAGGACTGTGGCATTTGGCCTCATGCACCAGCACAGCACACATTACACATTTGCATATGTATGTATAAGTATGTATGTAGGGTGAATGACTTCGGGTTTAGGTGAGTGCTTCTAATATGATTCGAATCACATGGACCTTTGTATTACTCAACATGAGCCCAGCCACTCTATCATCGTCCCTGTTTTCCCTGTAATGATGATTCGTAACTTCGTTTCGGATACGGTTCCATCCAGCTGACGGACACGTACGCATACAAATGCCAATTGTCGTTTGGTCCATCACAAGTCACACACACACGACGCCATCGTTGTTTGTGTTTCCACATACGGTTGCCACCGTAGCTCCAGCCAGTCGGTGCTGCGTGTATGTTTCTGATTGCCTTCACGGTAAATTGATTCCATGAATATGTAGGTGAACAGAGGTAAGTATTGGCGGACAGCTGGATGTTTATAGATGTGGGCCCCTACTCTGGTTGGTTAGTGCCTGGTTGTATTTCGAGTACAAACGAACTAATGAACTTAATTCCAATCGGAAGCAGGTTATCCACAAAGGGAAGTGTAAGCAGTCTGCCACTTCATCGTGAGCATTCGCAGACAATCGATAAACAGGAATGAAAAATGTCATCTCATCATAAAGAAAATATTCCATCATTTTGGTCGATACGGTTATGGCTCAAACTTAATAGGTTGGTGATTGAGTGTTCTGAGAACACCTGAAGATACTAAAATTTACTCTCCTCAACTCATCAGAATTTCACAATTATTTCTAAATCGCCATAAATAAGGTTCTTAACTCCATAAGAGAGCAATGAGTACGAATGTCGTTGATAAAACCATTTAAAAAACTAGTCCTCAACAATTTTTTTTTAGTTTCGAGATATGTTGGAGTGCAGAAGAATGATTTGTACTAAAAAAACTGTTTAGAGTTCGAATTTAACGCCCATCGTTTACTTAGTTATGCTAATTCTATATCATAAGCTCTATATCAGTGTTGTTTAAAAGTAAAAATGTAATTGTATTGGCGAGAAAATGATAACTGCACTGTAAGAAATGTTGGCAGTATTAGTAACTGTATGCATTTATTTTTTTTATTAAAAATATGCAAATGTTTCGTGTAAAAAGGGAAGTACTATCGGAAAAAATAAAAGTTTTTATTATGACTTCAGCAGTTTTTTATTCTGGTTCGAGACCTTTCTGTTGTTTCTTTTTCAGAATCAACGTAAAAGAAGAAATTGGTGAAATGTATTTGCTACGGTTGCCAGGCAGACTGTACAGCAGTTTCTAAACCCGCCAGAGTTTTCTTCAGCAGTCTTTGGCAACGATTACTTCGGCCACAAATCAAATGACTTATGCGGGAGACTTATTATTATTGATGAGAATTACCCTTGCGTATAGTCTTCGAACTGTGAGTAGAGCAATCCTCAACGCGTAATATCATTTCCACCATTTCCGTTTCGCATGGGTCTTCGTTGAAAAACAAATGCTCATTTGTGACAGCGCATAGAGAAAGGGACCTAAGGGTAAAAAAAAATCAATTTTCACTTTTTTTTGATGTGGACAACATTTGAGCATCGAATGAGACCGATCCCATGCCCCAAAGTGTACCCTCCCAGAGATATGCGCGTTTTATGAAAGTGAAGTCGACGATTTTAAGCGGAAATAGAAAGGGACCTAATCTTTAAAATAGCTCTCCTGAACAAAACTGGTTTTTAGCCTTAGGTTTCTTTCTATTTTGCGCGTCACATATTTATAAAACATATTTAATCTGCTGCATTTATTATATAAACCTATTTCAAAGAATTACAAATTTGACAAAAATTCAAAAATCTTGTATTTTAATTTTGTCAATATTTATGCTTGCGTGACAATTGCGTATTAGTTAAATGTGTTTAAATTTACAGAACTTAATGCGTTACGTTGTTTAGAACAAATAAATTTTAAGTCTAAAAAAAAATGCACAAAGGTAGGTTGTTGGGAAAAACGATAACACTTTTAGTGAAATTGTTTGTAATTCAGGATATATGGCGTGATCTAAATGTTTTCAAAATCTATAATTTCCGTTCTGCTCGGTGCTTCTTCTTCACTTCGAAGTATTATCAGTTCTACTTGAACTTGATACTTATACTTATAGTTGCTAACTTGACACGAAAACGGATACTGGAAGAGATCCAGTAATGGCTTTATATTTTGAAGCTTCCTAAAATCCCTAAAACTATAAAAAAGGGTTTCAAATATCAGTAAATGTTCATGGTTTTTAAAGTTATTTTTATTGCCACATACTTGTAAAGTTTTAGAAAAATTGGAAAAATCGTTGGATAGTATTTGGAGTAGTAGCAAATACAAGTTTGTTTTAAAATTGAAAACAGTTTTATACAATTCATTTACTATATTTTTTCCCTTTCCTTGAAGTTCTAAATTAAATTCATTAAGAAATGAAGTTGTGTCTGGTAAAAATGCACGATCTTAAATAAATTCATCGTCTTTTAAGAAATAATGCTCTTCCATGTTTTCAATTTTTAAAAACTCTGTAATTTCTTCTTTTAGGTCAAAAGGCTTATTAAGACAATAACCACGGCTTAACCACCAGACTTCGGCTAACATTTTTGGATCATCGTGGTTGCATTCTTATAATTTAAAAAAAATTTAAACTTACTATGGACAAGTGAGTGATGTCCACCACGTATCTTGTTAATTATTTGCTCCGCTGTTTTAATGGTAGAGCACTCAGATAAAAATTTGGAGGCGAGAGCAGCTTGCCGTGGACAATGCAGTGTAAATTTTGAATTGCAAAGCCATGTCTTTTTTTTTGTCTAACTAATCCTTTGTTTTTTCCCTTCATGACTTTTGTCCCATCTCTACAGACACCAGTTAGTTTTGAAGTATCTACAATAGATAATAATTTATCGCTGACAACTTAGAACAGCACTTCCCTGTCACATTTGCGTGAAATGTTTCAAGTGAAAAATTTGTTTCAAAAACATTTGAGTGTGCATCAACGCAACGAGTGCCAATTAGTTTGGCATAGATCATTAATGGCCGTGCTTTCGTCCAAGCAAACAGAATAAAAACCACAATTTTCAAGAGTTTGCCTAATGATAGATTCGACATAATATCCAATTTGCATAGTACGTTTGACTAAGGTAAACGGGGCGAGGAAAGCGATTTCATAAAAGTTAAATTGCAATTAAGCTCTTCAAAAACTTTTTCGAAAATTTGTTTCACGAATTTTCCATCACTTAACGTCTACCTGCCTCGTTTAACTATATCTATGCTTTTTTAGCTTGTTACATCCCTTTTACATTTTTATTTGATTTGGTTGGTTTATTTGTTTCCAAATTAATCAACCATTCTTTTAATTTTTTAATTCCATAAAATTTTGTTTCTTTGAATCACACAATTGTTTTTTTCATCTTGATGTAATTTGTTGATATCGTTAGGAACAGAATTAAAATGTCTATTACTAACATAGAAATAATTTTCCTTAAATGTTTAATAACAAATAAGGTATTCGGGATTACCAAACGCATTTATTATCATAAAATATTTGTCGTACATTGTGATTTTTTTCGGTCCATCCAAAAAAATCAACTACATCCGCTACACCTGTGCATTCGTCGCTGTTTCAGTGACGACTAAAAGCAAAAGCGTAAGAATAAATGTGAATTAAGCATGAACAATTGTTTTATGAAATGAACATCACTGTTCTATATTATAAAGATCGCATCAAGAGTATTCAAAAAATTTCAGATATACACACTGTGTAAGGCACCGATTAAGTCTACCTTTGAGTGCTCTCAATTTTTCAAGCTGGCTTTGTTTACTTCATTCCCCTTAGTTCCTTTTCTAAAACATGTGATTGAATTATTATGCCATGTGAATGTAAATAGTCCGTGCATAAAATGTTACTTGCTATGTATACATTGATTTGCATATAAAGGGTTTTGCAATAGGGACATAATAATTTCGTATGTTTATGTCAACGCACCATCAAACATTTTCAATGATCTTTCAGTAACAAAACGTTAGTCAAAATTTTTATCATGGTAAAGTTTACTTACGAGCAATATTTTTAAAATCATTACCGAAATTCTGAGTCGGTGGTCGCAACTTTAAGAGCGCTTGCTCCAATTTTCTGCCATAATAATCGTCCCACCCGACAGCCTGTGTGTGCTATTGTGTCAATAAACAAAATATGCGTTATTGGACAACAAACAATCCACATGCGCTACAAGAAAGACAATTGCATCAGCAAAAAACTACTGTGTGCTGTGGTTTTCATGCCGGAGGTGTGGTAGGGCCGTATTTTTTGTCGATACGAGGGTTGCTATATACAATTCTGGCCTAGACAAAACTAAGTGTTGCCTGGCGCCATCTGACATTTCCATTGGAAAGTTTGACTTTTTTAGCATAAACGTACTCAGAACGTTTTGAAGTACGACCATCATTTGTATTGTTTACAGTGTCTTGGAAGAATCAATTTGGCAAAAAAAAATGGAATTAACTAGTGAACATTTTCGTGCGACGTGGATTATCGCGACAAGAGTGCATCGATGAACTTAAATTTTTGTATGGCGATAAAGCACCATCCTATAGCACTGTGAAAAACAGGTTTAAAGAATTCAATCGTGGCCAATGATCGCTCAAAGACGAAGGTCTTGAAGGTCGTCCAAAAACGGCCGTTGTGCCATAGAACATTGATGCCGTGCGGAACTGATCGTCATGTGGCATACCAAGAGATAGAGGCAACCTTTGGCATTTCTTCCCCTAGCATACATTCGATATTGCATGAACACCTGGCCGTACAAAAGGTTTGTTCTCGTTGGATCCCGCACAATTTGACAATCTCTCAAAAAAAGTCTCGTGTCGATTGGTGCAAAAAAATTTTGAAAAAATACGATCGCGGTCCTTCAAATACGTTTATTAGATCGTCACAGGTGACGAATCATGGATCTATGCGTATGAGCCCGAAACAAAACAGCAATCGACCGTGTGGGTCTTCGAAGACGAGCCAAATCCAACGAAAGTTGTTCGTGAAAGAAGCACTTTGAAGCAAAAGGTCGCCTGTTTCTTCGGCAAAACTGGTCATGTGGCGACCGTTTCGCTTGAGCAACGCAGGACGGGCAATTCTGAGTGGAACGCCCCAATTCGTTTGTCTAAAGTCTTTGGATAAGTCGAAAGACGAATCATTGTGCACCATGACAATGTGAGCTCTTACACATCGGCTCAAACCAGCGCCTTTTTGACCGGCCAAAACGTCGAATTGATGGGTCATTCGCCGTACAGCCCTGACTTGGCACCCAATGACTTCTTTTTATTCTTTTATTCCCATCAAGAGAAAAAATCGTGGTCAACGATTTTCGTCACCAGAAGATGCATTTGAAGCGTTCAAAAACTATGTTTTGGCGGTGTTTCAATCGGAGTGGAGAAAGTGCTTCGACAATTGAGCGCATGCAAAAGTGTATAAATCATGCTGGAGAATACTTTGAAAACAATAAAAGCATTTTTGATGATAAATATTCGCATTTTCATTATTAGCCCAGAAATATATAAAGCAGCCCTCGTAAAACAATCGTCATGTTACCGTCAACGGAGAGCGCTATCGTGCCATGTTAGAAAATGGTGGCCATCTTAAAATGTAACATTTGCACTACACCTGGAATTAATTTGAACTCCATATGTGACGCGCAAAATAGAAAGGGACCTAAGGTTAAAAACCAGTTATGGTTAGGAGAGTCATTTTAAAGATTAGGTCCCTTTCTATTTGCGCTTAGAATCGTCGACTTCACTTTCATAAAACGCGCATATCTCTGGGAGGAAACACTTTTGGGGCATGAGATCGGTCTCATTCGATGCTCAAATGTTGTCCACATCAAAAAAAGAAAATAAATTAAAATTGATTGTTTACCCTTAGGTCCCTTTCTCTAGGCGCTGTCACATATATTAAATATTCTGTTTTTAATTAATATATAAAATTGTTATGTCCTTAATGGAAAACCCTGTATATGCCATCTGCATATGTTACAAGCGACTGGACCAGTGTTCAGTGACTGCGTTCGTGTGACAGCTGTTGGAACACATTTACTTGCAGATGCGGATACAGAATTTCATAAATCCCTTTAAATTTAACTTTGAGTTTAAATTTAACAAAGAAATTGCAAATAGTCTATGGGTGACATGAGACTGACTTTCTATTAAGATTTCGAGAGGTCAAAATAACATAAAATTATTGAAAACCAAGTAAAAATGTCGTATTAACTATCGTAACCACGTAAAAATGCCGTATTTACTGTCGTATTAAATATAGGATCAAAATTGACATGGTTTTCTACTTAAAAAAAAATATTTTTATAAGTGCTCTAGTAAAAGTTCAATAACTTCTGAAACATGGCGAAGCCACTCTGAAATTTTGACAAGCAAGTAGAGCAATTTGCGTCCACTTTTCTAAAACAAAATATAACTTTCTTAAAAATGTAAAGATCATGATCCTTGATTAAAAAAGGTTTTTGTGAAACAAGGATAAGCAATTTTTTTAAATTTTCAATTTTTTTTGTAAAGAGGACATCAATACCTTCAAGCGGCTCCTCACTTATTTATAGCTGATGTCGCGTGGTATGCATCCCTTCTGAAACGTTGGTATTGGAATGGGCCAGAGAAGCCAAGAAACGCTGGTAACAAAATGGGCCAGAGATGCCAAGACGTCAACATTAACAAGGTATGAGTCAAAATCCAGAATCTTAAACAAGAATATAAAAAGACAATATCTCAAAAAGGCAATAATCTCAGATTAATGATCACGATTTTTGAAATATATGATGTTGGCATGGATCGCAATAAATTTCGGAAGAAAAGTAGGCGGCGCCACGCTACTTTACTAAAATCGGTTTTTTATATTTTATTAAAATCAGTTTTCTTAATTTAGTTATTAAAATATTTAACCGAGTTTTAGTTATTAATTATATCATTTTTATTTATAGTTTGATAAAATTCTTTATTTTATGAAATAAGTTAATTTATTTTTCTGATTTATCGCCTCTTATTTTGTGGGAAGCCGTTACATTCGCTTAATTGTTTTAAGTAAATGTGTTCCGAATGTGTTCCGATTTTAGGAATATGAACTAGGAATAAATATAAAACTCATAAATCAGGGGATTTGTTGCTAAACTTCACAATAATTTAAAACGTATTGTGATGATTTCTATTCTGGTTTGTTTGTATTAAGCTTATGTGACAGCGCATAGAGAAAGGGACCGTAGGGTAAAAAAATCTATTTTCTTTTTTTGATGTAGACAACATCTGAGCATCGAATGAGACCGATCCCATGCCCCAAAAGTGTTCCCTCCCAAAGATATGCGCGTTTTATGAAAGTGAAGTCGACGATTCTAAGTGCAAATAGAAAGGGACCTAATCTTTAAAATGGCTCTCCTGCACAAAACTGGTTTTTAACCTTAGGTCCCTTTCTATTTTGCGCGTCGCATATATTGTTGGATTGGTGCAACGAAGTGGTGGAGAAGTCCCATGGTAAATTAACCATCATTTTTAAATGTTTATTCTGACAGACTTGAACCTTTTTGATGTGTGTTTTGCAAAAGTTCCCCAAACGGGACAGGCGTACAATAAAACTGTTTAACAAAAACAATCTTTGCTAATATTATTATAACGCGTGATCCATTTCGAGGTTCCCTACTTTTTTAAAGAAAAAAAACACAGAAAATTCGAATTGAATGGGGAATGTTTATAATCATTTGAAAGAACATTCTTTGGCATTTATTTTTAGAAGATTATTTCGGTCAAAAGTTGGCCGCGGCTACGTCTCAGATGGTCCATCCGTTCAGTCCAATTTTCGATGACTCGTTCGAGCATTTCGACTGGTAACCAAGGCCTGAATCGAAGTGGGTTTGTCCGCAAAAGCTTTAGACTTTACATATCCCCATAGGAAAAAGTCTAACGGTGTGATATCACACGATCTTGGTGGCCAATCGACCAGCCCAAAACGCGAAAATATCTGCTCACCGAAGTGTTCTCTCAATAAATCCATTGATTGATGCGATGTGTGGGAAGTGGCGCCGTCTTGTTGAAACCAAGTGTCGCCGTTATCACAAGCTTCAATTTCAGGCATCAAATAGTCGGTTATAATGGCACGATAACGGTCGCCATTGACGGTTACGTTCCCACCGGCAAGAAATATGGACCGATGATTCCACCGGCCCACAAACCACACCAAACCATTTTTTTCTGGATGAAGTGGCAGCTCTTTCTGGTTGCTCTTCGTTCCAAATGCGGCAATTTTTCTTTTTTTACATACCCATTAGAGGTCTGCACAATTCCATTTGTATTTGCAGTGTACACATGTACCGACGAAGCATAAACACTTACTCGAAGTGACGAAAAAAAAGATGTTCACATTTGTAGGAACAACAAAATCTTCGAATAACTACTAGTTGTTACTCGGCTATGGTCTCTGCCAGCGAATACATGTTCCTCTTTCTCTTTTATTCGAACATACCGACAGCGATCTTGTCGAGTACGTCGCGACAGCGAAAGTGATTGCGGTACTCTATGTACAACGTTCAGTATAACAAATAGAAGGAACAGTTGTCTATGATTTCTTATCGCCTTTCAGTGTCTAATGAAAATGAATACTCTTGAAGTAATTAATTTTCAAATATAATTCATTTTTTGTAAAATACTGAAGTTTTCTTTGAAGTTATGTAATTAATTATTTTTAAAAAAATTTTGTTTTAATGCTTTTGGTGGAATAATTGACTGATTTTAAATATACGATACGTGATTTTAAATATACGTATGTATATATTTCAATTTTAAGTTTTTACTTTTTTTTGTTACCTAAAAGGCTCAACCTCTGTGTATATTTACTTGATTTACTTAACATCATAAAATAAAAATGATATCTTAGCATAACCATAATATAAATATAATATAAAAATTATATCTAAGTACAACCGTAAAATAGACGAACATTGGTACTGAAGTTTATAACTCTGATCAAACGAATAATTTGGTTTTGTTTAATATAAAAACATAAGTTAAAAAAACTTTATTGTTTTATTTTTAAAGGTCACGACATTACTCTTATATTGCCATACAGCAAAATAGGTGGTATTATATTTTATTTAAATTCAAAATAAAGTTTAGTTGCACAACAGTCAACGTGTCAATGTTACCTACTGTATATCGCCACTAAAACAACAAATGTTTGAAATAACTGAAAATCCATGCACAAAATACCAGTTAAATTTTAATTCGAATGTCAAATCCGTCATCAACGAATTATTAATACTCGAGGTACCACGTGAAGTGAACATCATATTCGCAGTACTTTTTCTGTGTTGTTCTCATTTGTATATTTGCTTTTTATATGCTTTTTTCGGAACACCTTGTGCTGCGGCTACATACTCTTCTGTATTTGATATACAACCGTTCTCTTCACTTCATTGCTTGCGCTCTGAGAGAGCGAGTATGTACTTACTCGTTTCGAATTAGAACTTCATATGTGCAGCGAAAAGTTATTCGTTGCAGACCTCTAATACCCATTGAGCCAAAAATGGTCTTCATTGCTAAACAAAAGTTGGCTCGAAAACGTCGGATCTTCTTGGAACTTTTCAAGAGCCCATAGAGCGAAGCTATGTCTCTTGGAAACGTCGGGCGGCTTTAGTTCTTGCACAAGCTGTATTTTGTACGCTTTCAATTTAAGATCTCGACGTAAAATGTGCCAAGTCGTTCCATACGTCAGTCCGAGTTGTTGCGAACGGCGCCGAGTCCCAAGATGGGTGATGGTGTTGCAAATAGTACGCTCAGTAGGCCGATTATATTGACCATAAGTTGAACGAAAAGCACAAAACACATTCCTCACAGAACGTGAATTTTCGTAATAAAGTTGAACGATTTGTAAACGTTGTTCAGACGTAAGTCTTTCCATGATGAAATGCCAAACAATACTAAATAAACATAACATGACAGCATTACACGACTCACACGTGATCTGTCAAAAAATGGCTATTGAAAAAAGTATCTCTACTTGGATCACCCATTATTTGCTCTACTTAAAGGAGAATTACGTTTAATGAGTGGGTATAGCAAATTTCTTGCAATCTTAAATTAGTGAATTTGCCGAGATATATGGACCTTCAAAATAATTTTTTAGCCAAAATACTTAATATGTTGACTCCATGGTATACTGGACCTGTTTATTGCTAATCTTGTGGATAGAAACGTGGACTTCGTTTTCTGCTAAAGAATAAAACATGCATCTTGTCTTCATTGAACTTAATTCCTTTTTCGTGAAAGTATTCTACCTATATATCTAGAGCATATAGCAGTTTAATAATTTTTTTTTTGGTTGTATTAGTCAGAAAAAACTGAGCGGTAGCGTCAGCATACATAGCGCAAGTACATCCATTTATATCAGGAATGTCCGAGCAGTATAAAATGTATAATACCGGACCCAAGACTGAGCCCTGAGGCACATCAGCTAAAATCTGTACAAGGTCAGTGTAGATATGGTTGACACATACTCAAAAATATCTGTCATCTCGAAAAGATTTCTTATTAAATAGAGAGAAAACTTAAACTAAATTATTCGAATGTATGCTCCTCAGTCCTGGATCACTGACTCACCATCGATCTTACATACTTACATTTTACGCACAAGCCACAAAGATTGCGAATTATGCACTTATAAGGTCCCATCGACTAAGCAATAAAAGGCGTCCGATGATCATTTCGGTCCTCAGAGCAGCTCCAAATGAAAAATTCTGTTTCAAAAGAAGTGCGGTTTCATCTTGGCGGATGTTATCAAACAAAACAGTTTTGTTTTGAAAATTCCAAAGTAGGGGTTTATAAAAACGATCAAAGGTATAGTTTGGTGCGGATTTGTATCGGTGGCATCATTGGGTGATATATTTTGGAAAATGCGGTTGACAACGACCTTTTGGTTAATGACGAACGGGGGCATGTAAACGACTTTTTATAACCGCAGATTAAGTATGTGGACTTTGATGATCACACAGCTTACGCTACAATCGATCTATTACGAGCCAAGTTCGGCAATCGTATGATCGGCGTCTTCGCGATGTCGAATGGCCATTTTGTAGCCGCAATTTGAAGCTGTTTGACTTTTTCGTGGGGTACCGTGAAGGACCGATACTATGCCAACGATCTATCCAGACCCTTAAGGCTAATTTCGAGCAAGCCATTCGCGAGATGGATCAAAGCACCGTCACCGAGGTCTTAAAAAACTAGCCTTATTTTTTATATATTTTTTGGTTTGGTTTTTTGGAACTTTTGGTTTATATTGAATGCAATGTTTAATAAAAATATGGCCTCAAATCTGACAATGAACTAATCAAATATTTGGAATTTTGCACAAGGGTCCTTCAATTGAAGGAATGTTTATTGAGAATCAAATTATATATTCTTACGATTTGGCCAAGTTTGGGGCTATGAAAAGCGAACCTTTGTAAACATGGCGATATACAATTTCGCTAAGGATTTACTTAGTAGGGACATAAATACTGTTACAACATTGAACACACCCATTTCAATAGTAGAACTGAACATACCCCGTTAATGTCATATTGGTTTTGAAAGCTAACCTCAATAGCGTTAGTCTGTAACGGGGTTTTAAAATTGTTATAACTTTCATCATGGAGTGGTCAGATAATGAGAACCGTATCTCTGTAATAGCGCTTTTCAAGTGTGAAATGAAAAAAGTGATATTTTCAAAACGCTCCGGCCACTAGGGATTAGCCGCATGTTCCGTTCTACCGATGCATAAAACTGTTTGAGTAGACTGGAGATGTAAAAGACCGCCACCGGTCGGGCCGCCCACGCTCTGTTCGAACACCGCATGTCATCAAAGCCGTTAAATCAAGAATTCAAAGAAATCCGCTCCGAAAACAGAAAATCATGGCCCGTGAGATGAATATCACGCAAAAGTCTATGAGTCGAATCATTAATGTTGAGTTGGTGGGCGTCTGGAGGATTCCTGGGATGATGGTAGCTGCTCCGGGTGTCTGGGGTATTCCACAGGTGGTCGATGTTGCCGGCAAAGTTGCCGCTTCCTCTTCCTGATAACTAATTCGTTAAAGGGGTTTCGCCCTTTCCCCGCGGACTCTCCCAATTAAAAAGGTCTTTTTATCAAGATTAAGGGCGTCCTCGAGCCCACGGGACACTTTAATTTATTGTATATAACAATTTTTTATTAATTATATTCGTTGACTGTTTTGCTGTGGCTGGTGGTGTGTTGCTCGTTTAACAGTTTTCAACTAATAGAAAGAGACTTGGTTATGGAAAGCTAACCAAGTCAGTAGCAACGGCGGCACAACCCAGAGTCTTGCGCAGTCCGTGCTGCGAGATCGTCGGCGATCTCAAAATGAGATCGTCTACGGCCGCCGATCCCTAAATAACAAGGGCGACGTAAACAATTAAAAAAGACTTGGGACTTGGGGCTTTCAAACGACGTACCGGGCATTTATTGACTGCAGCTTTAAACAAAAATAGGATTGAAAAATGCAAACGTCTTTTGGTGAAGCACGCTGATAACTTGCACAGAAAAATTTTGTTGACCGTTAAAAAAATTTTTACCGTTCAGGAAAAATTTAACAAGCAAAATGATAGAGTGTATGCGCGGTCATCTAAGGAATCATCTGAACTGATCCCAAGGGTGGAAAAGGGTTATCACCCAGCTTCAGTCATGGTTTGGTGGGGTGTCTCTTGCGATGGGGTCACTGACCTGCATTTTTGCGAACAAGGAGTCACAACATCGGCCAAAGTTTACCAAGAAACCGTTTTGGAAGCTGCTGTGAAGCCTCTTAACAATTCCCTGTTCCAAAACCAGTCATGGACTTTCCAGCAGGATTCTGCGCCGGCCCATAAGGCTAAAACGTCCCAGGCCTGCCCAGCGTTCATTTCCTCTGAAGAATGACCCTCAGGCAGTCCAGATTTGAACCCATTGGATTACAAATTGTGGACGGTTTTAGAGGTTTGTCCAAAAAGATACCCCAACATTGGATATCTTAAGACTACTTTGGTTCGAGCTGTGGCCAATTTTTCAATGGACGAGGTTCGTGCAGCTATTGACGATTGGCCAGTGCGACTTAAGGCGTGTGTAAAGGCAAAAGGCGGACATTTCGAATAAGTAGATTCTTTTTGGATACAATATACATCAATAAATATATTAAAAAATATTTGGTCCAAAAACATTCAGTACTTTTTATTTTACAGCATAAAACGTGTTGTAACAGTATTTATGTCCCTATCTAGTACATATGGATGTTATTTTAAGATTTGGCTAAGTTTAGGGCTGGTACCAATATTACCATCGTCCCTAAAAAAACATTGTTTACGGCCTGAACGTACTACGAAGTAAGACACACAGCCATAGACAAACATGGACTAATGAGTACACCTAATTAATGGTTTGGCGAAAATAAACGAGTCATTCTATGCCTACCTGATTCGAAGAAACTTTAGTTGCATATGTGACAGCGCATAGAGAAAGGGACCTAAGGGTAAAAAAATAAATTTTCTTTTTTTTAAGTGGAAAACATCTGAGCATCGAATGAGACCGATCCCATGCCCCAAAAGTGTTCCCTCCCAGAGATATGCACGTTTTATGAAAGTGAAGTCGACGATTCTAAGCGCAAACAGAAAGGGACCTAATCTTTAAAATGGCTCTCCTGAACAAAACTGGTTTTTAACCTTAGGTCCCTTTCTATTTTGCGCGTCACATATAAAGATTTTGTGGTGATAAAGGCAATGTTATTCAAGAGAACTACTCATACAAATATTTATACTGCTATTATTATTAATATAATTACCAAATTAAATAGGTCAAGCCTGTTGATACTAGAAATTAATTAAGTCATGAACGTAATCAGAATTGTCTGTGTAAGTTCACAGGAAATCAAAAATTAATATCAAAAGAGCAGGGCCATTACCGAGCACTTGTCTTTCGAGTTGTGGGCATTGGAAAGGAAACCCACAGTTATGACTTTATCAATCTGCTTATTTGTGGTACCAGGAGAAAGGTCAGTGGCATTAAGGAAATACAGAAAGCGACAGATATACACTATAATTGCGTGTGCAATAGTTGAGTAAATAATTATATAAAATTGGTATACACGCAATCCTGGCCGGTTAGCTACACGAGGCAAGTATTTGCTGTCAATTGTTGACATTCGAGTATTTGTTTGGTTGTTTTGTCTTAATCTTTGGTAAAATCTAACCACTTCTAATGCTCATTATACATACAATTGTTTCTTAAATTTGATTTATCAAACCGACAATAATACGATTAGACTAGACCATACACTACACTTTGGTACATGATTTTAAAACTTAATGATGATATTTGTAATGCCTAACAATGCCCAATTTACTTCAAGTCTACCCATATTCAGTATCTGATTTCAAAAAGCGATGTCATTCCACCTTTATGTTGGAAGTTTCTCGTTGGAATTTTGAAGTTTTGTTCATATTGGAAGTTTGAACCGATCTCGACTACAAAATAATTTTTAGCTTTATCTATTTTACTAGTTTATTTTTGAATAAAAATCAAACCTCTATTCGCAGCAGTTGATCTTATTGCATTTATATAGTTTAGAAATGGGGACAATTACTTCACTTCTGATTGGGAAAATATTTTTCGTTCAAGACAAAAGGCAAAATCCAGAATGTCGGTAAATGCCGTTTTTTTACTTTTAAAAAACCCGACAACCGGGTTTTTTCAAAACATGGTTCTGAAACAAAACTGAAATGCCGGTTCTCTGGAAACCCATGTTTTTTTACACTCTAGCTGCACACGCAGAAAAAAGTATGGTTGTGGTAACAATATTCGAAGAGCATCATACTATTGTTGGTTATATGGTTGTGGCACAACAATATTATGAACATCACAACAATAGTATGTTACATACACAACCATAATAATGATTCCCATAACAATATTATAGTTCGCATAACAATAGAATTATTCACACAACCATACTATGATCCCCACAGCCATATTATTATTCACACTCAACCACACTATGATCCCCACAACCAAACTATGATCCTCATGACCATAGTATGTTTAAGATACAACCATAGTACGATCCTCACAACCATAGTATGACTCGCACACAACCATACTATGATCCCAACGTGTTTGGAAAGGATTGGGATTAGTTGTTATTCAACAACAGAGATATTTATTAAAACAATTATGTGCAAATACTTTACATTAAACTCTTTAGAATAGAAATAATTTGTTTACCAGTAGGAAAAATTTATTTATAAAAATATATCAGTTATACTAATCCGTATTATGTTTTGAAAAAATTTAATTATTGTAAGCAATATTGCGTAAGATTCGTAAAAATAACATTGTCAAAATAAAAAAATACGATTTTGCCGATTGTCGATTTCATATTATTGTTAACATAAAGCCCTTGAAAACAATACTTTTGTCCCACCAACCATATTTTTATTGTTGCTACAACCATATTTTCATTGTTAAACTTGGCAGCAATACTATTGTTACATTTTAACAACATTTATATTGCCGCAATCATACTATTGTCGAAATGAAATTGAAACAACAGTACTATGGTTACGACGACCATACTTCTAATGCAGAGAACATACTATTGTTGCCGTGACCATATAGTAACCATATCTTTTGTATGCGTGCAGCTTTACGAAAACATGATCAACATACATGATGCGAAATTTTGTCGGAATCTGATTAAAATGTGACTTACTCGTATGGAACAGCAGATTCTGAAATTGGAAAAAAACCTTGTTGTTTTATCAAAACATTCGATACGGAGCAATTTCAATAATGTTCGCCATCGACTCAACCATGAACAACGTACCAAGTTTCGTCGGAATTGTTTCATATTTGCAACCAGTTCTATAGGGTGATCCATCAAGAGGTATTTTTTCAGAACAAAAAAAATATAAAAATTAAAATCAAGTATGGACTCTTTATTGGTAATTTGAAAGGATTTTATGGCATTTATTTTTTTAAAATATTACCTTTAAATGTTGGCAACTGTGTTATGGAAATGAGTGTTCGGTGAGAAACGGGAAGATCCGCTGTTTTCGACCAAAATTTTCTTCAGTGACAAGGCCCATTTCCGACTCAACGGCAAAGTCAATAAACAAAATTGCCGCATTTGGGCTGAAGAGCAACAAGAAGAGGTTCAAGAGGTATCATTATACCCAGAGCAAACCACGGTTTGGTGCGGTTTCTAAGCTGGTGGAATCATCGGTGCATATTTTTCCAAAAATGATGATGGCCGGAACGTAACCGTGAATGGTGCTCGCTATCAAGCCATGATATCTATCTTTATGCTACCTGAAATAAAAGCCCGTAATCTTGACGACACTTGGCTTCAACAGGACGGTACCACTTGCCATACAGCTGCTCAAACAATGGATGTATTGAGAGGTCATTTCGAAAAGCAGCTAATTTCACGTTTCGGACCGGTAAGTTGGCCGTCGATAACACTTCTTTAGATTTTTTCTACGGTGCTACGTAAAGTTCAAAGTCCGTGCTGACAAACCAGCTACGATTTAGGTTTTAGAAGCCAACATTACTTGAGTCATTAAGTCCATATAGTTCGAAAAGCTCGTCATCCAAAATTGGACCCTCAGATTGGAAACCCTGAGGTGTAGTTGCGGCCAACATTTGAAGGAAATTATATTCAAAAAATAAATGCCATAAAATGTCCTTTCAAATTACCACACTTGATTTTAACGGATTGGTGTCTACATTCCTTTAAGGAGTTTTTGTGGCAAGTAAGGTTACATAACTGAGGAAAAAAGTCGACTTTCGACTTTTGTTTAACAAAAATATTATTATTCTTCCGATTTTTTAAAGAAAAAAATTCGATCAACCGCTTTTTTCTTCACGAAATTTTAGTAGCTTAACACAATTTTTATACCATCCAACAATGGGTGAGTGGTATTCTAAAGTTAATGATGATGATGACTGGATGCTCTTTTACATATTATAATATTCGGGACTCATTTCTGAGAATTGCTTGAGAAAGTAGCCCCAAAAAGAAGAACTTCTGCATCATTCGTTTGGTCAAGAAATAATATATTAATAATTAATTTGAAGTTAGTAAGTATCGTATAAGGGAATTTGTCACGTTTTAAGCTCTTTTACATAAGAAAAAAATATTTTTTGCCTAAAAAATTAAAGGTTTTTTTAATTCATAAAAAATACAAAACGGTAAAAAATGTCGAGGGCTATAACTTTA
Organism: Hydrotaea diabolus; assembly: GCA_963513945.1. Classification (NCBI taxonomy): domain Eukaryota; kingdom Metazoa; phylum Arthropoda; class Insecta; order Diptera; family Muscidae; genus Hydrotaea; species Hydrotaea diabolus. The sequence continues at coordinate 194,116,981 of OY740716.1, read as the reverse complement.
GCGTAAAGTTACATAACCTATGAACAAAATGAGACATAGATCATGAAAATTTATGTACGCGTTTCGCTTTTATGCACAATTAAGCGAAGGTATGAATTTCAAAAATTTGCTTGAGATATTAACAAAATTCTTTAGAAAAAACATTGATGACTTTTTTATTGATTCTTTATTTTGCATGAAAATAAACATTCCGATTCATATTACAGCTATTTTTACACAGAAAATATGAGATTTTTATGTGTTACCTATGGAAACACATAAAATGGAAACAAAATTTAGGACATTTTCATTTATTGTCACTAACCATCCTCGTTGAATTTGACTCTTGTGGTACTGATGACCTTATTTTTTTCGTAGGTCGTTCATATTCATGTTCTGAGTCTGCATCATCATCCGAGATAGACATAATATTCAATGTTTTGTTCAGTGTGTCCACAAATTTCAGTGCCATATTCATCTTCGGTGCTTTCATCTTTGAACTGCATAATTTTAGAACTCCCCCAACAAACCTCCGCAAGCAATGCATCCAATTTTTTGCCTTTGAATCGCTTTTCCATTGGCATGGTCACTTAGTGGAACCTCTCTCCTTGTTCGTCCGTTTCCTGAGATTATTATGCCAAAAAGGTATCAAGGTGCAAATGCATGAAATGTAATTTGTAATAATGTAAAAGTCATCAATGTTTTTTCCAAAGAATTTTGTGCATATCTCGAGCAAATTTTGGAAATTCATACCTTCACTTAATTATGCATAAAAGCGAAACGCGTAAATCGATTTGCATGATCTATGTATCATTTTGTTCATAGGTTATGTAACTTTACGTTAAAGTAATAGGACCCGACACTTTTTAGCGTTTTGTATTTTTTATGAATTAAAAAAAAACTTTAATTTTTTAGGCAAAAATATTTTTTTCTTCATACATTTATTTATAACTGCGAAACTGTTGCTTTTGTAGCGAAACGTTGTATGCAGGGTACGAAAATTAACCTTTACGAACTGTTCATTTCGGTTTTGTTACGATCACTTGTGAACCAAAACCACTAACGATTGAATTGTTTCACACACAAAATAATTTTTTCGTTTTGTTTAGTTAATGATCGCGATGTGAAACTAATACACAAAACAATAACAAGAGAGCTCGAGAACATAACACGAAACCCAATGAAACGGTTTCACAACTTGTGAGTCACAACGAACAGTTCTCGTAGCAATCGGTTATAACCCACAGCTTTCATACATACACACAAAACTAGTGAACGATTGGTTAGTGATCGACAGTGCCAAAAAACCAAATGATGAAAAGTTTTGTTTGTTGTCATGATCACTAACCAATACACAAAACGTTTCAACTCAACGTAAGGATCGCTATGTGTTTCGAATCGTGTATTGTTCGGCAGAGGCGAAATGTTTCGTGTATCGTTTATTGTCATGATACAAAACCATTAAAACTAAATGAATTGGTTTCGCTCGAACAGCGAACGGTTCCCGTAGCAATCGGTTAGTTTTCGTTCTTTGGTTGTATGAACAGATTAAAGAAATTTTTTTAATTTGTTTCAGGTTATTCGGACCAGTGGTTCTCGAGTTTTGGCAAACAAAAGAGCCTAAAACTTGGCCAATTCCCCTATACGATACTTACTAATTTTAAATTTATTATTAAATTATTATTTAATGTACCTTGACCAAACGAATGATGCAGAAGTTCTTCTTTTTGGGGCTACTTTCACAAACAATTATCAGAATTGAGTCCCGAAATCATGCGTTGTGCTGTGTTATTGATCTCGTAATTCTCAGACGATTTCGGGATCCTACGTTTATTCATTTAACCGCGATGAGCTGACAAAAGACACACGGACATGGCTAGATTATGTTAGAATTTTACGGCGATCAGGCTTTTATATTCTTCATAGTATCCTAGATCAATATTTTGTAGTGTTGCAAACAAATGACAAATGTTCTATATTATCCATCCACCTTCGATGGAGTGTATAAAAAGAATCATGTAGAATTATAAACTGGTAAAAAAGCTAAATTTGGACATAGTGACTATAAATTTTCAATGTTCAGAGGGGTCTATAGACCCCTTGGGCGGATTCTAAATTTACCCAGATTTAAAAAAACAATGTCACAGTTGGATTTGTGAGAAATGTTCATTGTTATTTTGCATATTTGTTTTTTACACATTTTGCCAAATTTAAATGGGCCGAATTTTCCGTCACCAAATGAAGCCAAATTATAAAAAATAAGTTTATTTATGACCTTGTGCGAAAATGTCATTCTCATTTGATACCCACTCTCCCATATATCCATGTGTATGCCGTATTTCGGGAGCCAAAACTATTTGCATGGTTTGGGGCCCCACTGCCAAAAAATTCGTCACATGGTCCAGTAAAAAATGACGTTCTAGAGAGGTTGTATGTAAAATCAGGAGGGAGCCATGTCTAAATCGGAACCAAATCGGACGGACAAACATCTTAATATCGAATCAGCTAGTGATTCTGAAACCTGTAGATAACAAGCTTTAGATGAACAGCAGACGAATCGGCTTGTAATTCTGAGTCGGCCAGTACACTAAAATGTGGGTCTAGCTGAAATATTAGCCATTAAACTAACTTATACTAGGTAGGGACATAAATACTGTTACACACATTTTATGCTGTAAAATAAAAAGTACTGAATGTTTTTGGACCAAATATTTTTTAATATATTTATTGATATATATTGTAGCCAAAAAGAATCTACATTTTCGAAATGTCCGCCTTTTGCCTTTACACACGCCTTAAGTCACACTGGCCAATCGTCAATAGCTGCACGAACCTCGTTCATTGGAAAATTGCCCACAGCTCGAACCAAACCAGTTTTAAGGGATCCAATGTTGGGGTATCTTTTGTGACAAACCTTGTCCTCTAATACTGTCTACAATTTGTAATCCAATGGGTTCAAATCTGGACTGCCTGAGGGACATTCTTCAGAGGAAATAAACACTAGCAAATTGTTTCGAAGCCAAGCCTGGGACGTTTTAGCCTTATGGGCCGGCGCAGAATCCTGCTGGAAAGTCCATGGCTAACTTTGGAACAGGGAATTGTTAAGAGGCTTCACAACAGCTTCCAAAACGGATTCTTGGTAAACTTTGGCCGATGTTTTGACTCCTTGTTCGCAGAAATGCAGGTCAGTGACCCCATCGTAAGAGACAACCCACCAAGCCATGACTGAAGCTGGGTGATGACCCCTTTCCACCCTTGGGATCAGTTCAGATGCTCCCTTAGATGACCGCGCATACATTCTATCATTTTGCTTGTTAAATTTTTCCTGAACGGTAAGAATTGTTTCATCGGTGAACAAAATTTTTCTGTGCAACTTATCAGCGTGCTTCACCAAAAGACTTTGCATTTTTCAATCCTTTTTTTTAAAGCTGCAGCCAATAAATGTCATGTACGTCGTTTGAAAGCCCCAAGCCTTTTTTAATGATTTCTGTTTTCGGAGCGGATTTCTGCGAATTCTTGATTTAACGGCTTTGCTGACATGCGGTGTTCGAACAGAGCGTGGGCGGCATTACCGGTGGCGGTCTTTTACATCTCCAGTCTCCTCAAACAGTTTTATGCATCGGTAGACGAACATGCGGCTAACCCCTACACGCAGAAAAAAGTATGGTTGTGGTGACAATATTCGAAGAGGATAATACTATTATTAGGTATATGGTTGTGCTACAACAATATTATGATCCTCACAAAAATAGTATGATTCAAATACAACCATACTATGATCCTCACAACAATAGTATGATTCACACATAACCATACTATGATCCCTACAACCATAGTATTATTCACACTCAACCATACTATGATCTCCACAACCATAGTATGATCCTCACAACCATAGTATGTTTCATATACAACCATAGTATGATCCTCACAACCATACTATGATTCACAAGCAACCATCTTATAATCCCTACAACCATATTATTATCACACACAATTTTACTATGATCCGCAATATAATTTATTAGAATTTGTTTAAGTTGTCGACAATAGATTTGATCCCCAATTTTATTTTTTAGAATTGGTTTAAGTTGTCACAAATAGATTTGAATTATAATTTTTTTTCTAAAATACATTAAATTCAAAATAATACGACGCAAACTTATTTTTTCACAGTAGAAAAAATAAGTTTAAATAAACGTAAGCAATTTTATTAAAACAATTTCAGTTAAACAAAGCCAAAGCGGCTTGTTTAAAAAATTTCAATTTCGATAAAAAAAAAAGTACTATCATTGCATTAGATCTGTACCAATAACATTTGTTCATATTTAAATGAGATATTTAAATGAAGAAACATTACAATCACACAGTATGATTGCCGTATTCTAATTATTGTTAACATAAAACGCCAAACACACTTTACTTTTTTCGCACCAACCATATTAATATTGTTGCTATAACCATATTTTCATTTTTAAATTTGGCAAAAATACTATTGTTACATTTCAACAATATTAATATTGCAGCAATTATACTATTGTCGAAAATAAATTCAGTTAACAATGCTATGGTTGCGACGAACATACTTTTATTGCGGAAAACATATTATTATTGCCGTGACCATGTAGTAACCATGTTTTTTCTCTGCGTGTAGCGGTCGGAGCGTTTTTTTCAGTTTACACTTGAAAAGCGCTATTACAGCGATACGGTTCTCATGATCTGACCACTCTATGATGAAAATTTTAAAATCCCGTTACATACTAACGCTATTGAAGTAAGCTTTCAAAACCCATATGACATTAACGGGGTATGTTCAGTTCTATTATTGAAATGGGTGTGTTCAATGTTGTAACAGTATTTATGTCCCTACTAAGTAATACCCTGTTGCACAGAATAGTGCAGTGTAAAAATAAGTATTTGTTCAGACGGTAGCAAAAAGTCGAATAAAATCGAACGCAAAAGTCGATGATTCGACTATAAATAGCAACAAAAGTCGATCACAACTTTTTCAATTTTTGAAACAAAAAGACGACTAATCGATAATCGACTTTTACAGCCCTAGTGGCCAGAAATGACACTTAGCTATAAAAAATACAAATTGACAACGTACCTTTCGTTACAATATCCATTGTTTGGTATTCAATATTATAAAAACTTTGGCAGCGCTTGTTCAATGATTTACGAACGAATCCCATTTCTACTATTTCGAAGAAAATTGACAACACTCAATTAATGGGGGCCCTAAAAAACGCTTAATGCGTTCGTATTGTGGTTGTTGTTCTGAGCCTTGCAGTTATTTATGTTGTTGTTCTAATAAGACATCCCATGCAAAAGAATACGAGAGACGGCGGAACACTGTTCAATCACACACACACGCGCACTCAGAAAAAACGCGAACAAAACGGAACGGCAAAAACATAAACGAACGAAAGAACAACACGACAGTTTTGGGAAAGATTCCCAAGTTGACGAATTAATTTTACCCGGTAACAACGCACGAATTGTACCAATTCTCTTTTAAATTAATTAACATTTCAGTTATTTGTTTTCAATTTCCAATGAGCTGCAAATTTCACGTTGACACACACCAAACAGGAAGAAAGAACTGAATGCGATTGCATTCCTTAAGCAGCGGCAGAATAGAAAATCTAAATGAGAGTGAAAAAGTTAAAGAGCGTGAGAGTGAGTAGAAGAAGAAGAACGGTGGGGACAAAACAAAAGCAAAACCCGGCGAATTCGTATCTGGTTCATGTGATGCTGTAAATATCAGCTTAAAAAATTAAAATATGAAATTTTTCTAATACAGCTATAAAGCGATTATTTGATTTAACATGTTTTAACGATTATTTCATGTATTGTTTTGTGTCGTTTTAACAAAATTCCAAACTTCGGCATGAGCTTGAATTCGCCTCATGCCTCGAATTCGCCCATAAAACGTACTGCTGTTTGCTTGTCTATGATTAGGGATCAGGGATGCAAAAGGTTATACTTTTGTACTTATTCATTTCAATTAAAGCTTCAAACGTACCATGTACTAACTATTTTGTACTTCGGATTTAGTCCATTGTACGGTAACAGAAGCATTTTGTTATACCCTTGCCCTACAAAGTATTAGGGTATAAAAACAAGGTGGGCCAAAAGATACCATGTGGTTTAAAAATTTAATACATTTTTCGTTTATATATTTTTTATTTTTTCAGATTATATATAGGGTGATCCATTTAGAGGTATTTTTTCAGAACGAAAAAAAATATAAAAATTCAAATCAAGTGTGGAATCTTTATTGGTAATTTGAAAGGGCATTTTATGGCATTTATTTGTTGAATATAGTTTCCTTCAAATGTTGGCCGCAACTACGCCGCAGGGTTTTCATTCTGAGGGTCCAATTTTGGATGACTCGTTCGAGCATTTCGACCGGTATGGCTTTAATAACACGCGTAATGTTGGCTTGCAAAACCTGAATCGTAGCTGGTTTGTCAGCAACGACTTTACGCAACCCCAAAGGTAAATGTCTAAAGGTTTGATATAACTCGATCACCTGTCCAAAACGTAAAATTAGCTGCTTTTTAAAAAGACCTCTCAATAGATCCATTGTTTGAACAGCTGTATGGCAAGCAGCACCGTCCTATTGAAACCAAGTGTCGTCAAGATTACGGGCTTTTATTTCAGGTAGCATAAAGATCGATATCATGGCGCGATAGCGAGCACCATTCACGGTTACGTTCCGGCCATCATCATTTTTGAAAAATATGTACCGATGATTCCACCAGCTTATAAACCGCACCAAACCGTGGTTTTCTCAGGGTATAATGACACCTCTTGAACTTATTCTTGTCGCTCTTTAGGTCAAATACGGCACTTTTGTATATTGACGTTGAGTCCGAAATGGACCTCATCACTGAACAAAATTTTGGTCGAAAACTGCGGATCTTCCCGTTTCTCGCCGAACGCTCATTTCCATAATACAGTTGCCCACATTTAAAGGTAATAATTTTAAAAAATATATGCCATAAAATGTCTTTCTCATTACCAATAAAGATTCCATACCTGATTTGAGTTTTTATATTTTTTTTGTTCTGAAAAAATACCGCTAGATGGATCACCTTATATAAACACTTGGATAGATTAACAACTGAACAAAGAACCAGGAAAATAGAATTTTATTATTTAAATCAGCGATCAATTATTTTAACGCTCATTTTCATTTGAATTGCTTTGTTAATTAGCTGAACTGTAGATTCTGGGGTTCTAAAAATCTAAGAGTCATTAATCAATGCCAATTGCACTCCAGTAGGTGTACCGTATGGTGTGGGATCACATCTGCAAATAATATTGGGCCTTACTTCTTCCAGAATGAAAATGAAAGTGCTGTAACCGTTAAGGCACAGCGGTATCGGTTTATGATAGAACATTTTTTACGTCCTGCTCTTCAAAACAGACCTGAGATATGGTTTCGGCAGGATGCAGCCACTGTCCACAATGCCCGAGACACAATGGCACTTTTAAGCCAATTTTTTTAAGAGCGATTAAATTCGGAAGTTATTTGGCCAGCGCGATTGCCAGATTTGTCAGCACCCGACTTTTTCTTTGGGGTTATTTGAAGGAGCTAGTATATGTGAACAAGCCCGAGACAATCCTTATCTCAAGGCCAACATTCCTGCAGAAATTCGAACGCTACTGCCACAAATTCTGAAAGATGTTATGGAAAATGCTCTAAAACGAGCGAAGCTGAAAACGGGGTTCATTTAGTTGGTATTATTTTTCATAGTTAGTTAAAAAAATGTCCATTTTGTATATGTTACAGGGTGATCCACGTAGAGGTATTTTTAAAAGGTTTTTTTACGCAGATTACGCGTGAGTTGTATTAAACTTTATTTTTATTTGTTTTCAGTACGGTTTGACGTTTCATCATGGAAAGACTTACACCGCAACAACGTCTCCTAATTGTGCGACTGTATAATTAAAATGAGCGATCGGTAAGAAACTGGCTTCGGCCAAAATTTTGTTCAGTGATAAGGCCCATTTCTGGCTCAACATCAACTTTCTCGTTTTGGACCGGTGAGTTGGCCGCCTAGATCATGTGATATCACACCTTTAGACTTTTTTTTGGGGCTATGTAAAGTCCAAAGTGTATTGTGACGAACCAGCTACGATTCCTGTTTTGGAAGCCAACATTTCGCGTGTCATTAACGCCATACCGTCGAAATACTCGAATGATTCATTCAGAATTGGACCCTCAGAATCAACCGTTGTTGTGGCCATACTTGGAAGATTCCACACTAGATTTAGATTTTTGTATTTTTTTTTTATTTTGATAAACTATTTCTAGATGGATCATCCAATATAATCTGAAAAAAAAATCAGAAAAAAAATTAATAAACGAAAAAGTTATTAAAGTTTTTAACCCTATGGTTATTTTGGCCCACCCTGCATATACTCTTTAGGGTTTCCGATCGATATTTAGTTGTGTTGCAATGAAGTTGTGAGGAATGACAGATTTATTATACCATCCACTCGTTGGTGGAGGGTTTAAAAAGTATAAGTAGTAAATATGCAATAACCAATGCAAAAAATGAAATAAAAATTCTTAACTGGTTGCACTGGTTGTGCCAAATAAGAATGAAGGGTTAAAAAATAATTATAGAGAACAATTTTATAAATATTAACTTTTTTGTTTATAATTTTTCGTTCTTTTGCAGGTTATATAGTTTTAATGGTGACTTATAATGGCTACATATGATGTACAGAGACGCAGCAATGATTTTTATTATTCTTCTGACAATTCTACGAATTTTTGTCGTCATTTTTATATCAGAAAAGAACCCCGTAAAAATGATTAGGAACTTAGTCTCCCATTTTGAGGAATATAAATCATTGTTGTCATCCAAGGGTAGGGATCAGTGTCAAGTACACACCTCCAAATGTACTGTTTGGTGTGGTGATATAGATAATAAAGTTATCGTTTCTTATTTTTCTTGAAAATAGGAAGAAATATTTTTTATGGTTCCAGCAAGATGGAGCCACTGCGCATACAGCAAGAACCACAATCGAACTTCTTCGTTACCTTGGACCAATCAGCCTTATTTCGACCATCCTCCTTTGGAGGATATAAAAAATGTATGGTAAGACAAGACGAAGATGAATATTCATTCGGTCGTGCTCTAATTTGGTTTACTTGTAGCGCATAATGTGAAATTTAGTCAAAATAGGATGTACTCGGAAAATATCTGAGTTATAATAATATGTGGACCTGTAGTGTGCACGATTAGAATGCCAGTAAAACCAGGTAAGAACATTAAACAACTAATTCAGCGGTGGGTTTCCACTTCGTAAATGCCGGCGATTTTATTAGTAAGATATATATGTGTCTCACAGCCATGAAAAGCCTTCTCTACAAAATCCATTGGCCGTTCGGAGCCGGCGTTAAACAGTAGCACACTGATTTGAGAGAATTTTCCCTTGGTCCTTAATTGGATATTGTGAGAATTGAGAAGATATAGTAAAATGGTATAAAACAATTTCAATAGGATTCCTCTTTGGCCTAAACATGGACTGTGTTTAAATCGGTTCATATTTCTGACCAAAAAGACGTACGGGCGGGTATCGCTTAATAAATTCCGCTGGTTATTCTGAATCGATCAGTATAATTAATATTCCTTCAAGACGTTATAAAAACAGCACAGTTCAAAGTGCTCTATACAAAATTGTGATGAAGGGTATAAAAACAAATAAATTGTACTTACCTTTCGTTGCACTTTAATTTTTTGGTCTTCTAATACATTAGCAACGTTTACTGGACATCATTCGTTAATTGATTCACGAACAAATTAAAATTCTAATAGGAATTTTGTAGAAACTTTTAACACTGAATGAGTGTGGGCCAAAAAACGATCAAGGCGTTCTTGTTGTGGTTGTTGTTCTGAGCCTTACAGTTATCCATGTTGTTGTTGTAATAAGTCATGTCATTCAGCAGAATTTTCGAGACGGCAGAATTCTATTCATTTACACACACACACAGGAAACACTCGAACAAAACGGAACGACAAAAACATAAACAAACGAAAGACCAGCACGACTATTTTGGAAAAGATTCCAATCATCAAAGAATTGATGAATTAGTTTTACCCGGTAACAACTCGCGAATTTTACCAACTCTCTTTTGAATGTAATGAATGTCATTTCAATTATTTGTTTTCAATTGTTAATGAGCTGCACATTTCACGTTGACACACACAAAGCAGGAAGAAAGAACTGAATGTGTTACGCAGCGACAGAATAGCAAATCTAAATTAGAATGAAAAAGTTACATTCAAGAGAGTGTGAGAGTGAGAAGGAGAGGACCGAACATTGGAGACAAAAAAGTTAAACAACAAAAGGAATTTTCGGCGAATTCGTATTGGGTTATAAAACATTAAAACTAACTCAAGAAGCTCGTCATGTGGTATTTTTCTAAAGCAAATATGAAGCGAGTTATAAATTTTAGAACATGACATAGAATATTTAAATAATTTGCTATGTTTTATGTCCGCTTTTACTGAAAAGGAGAGGGTCATACACATAAACTTGAATTCGCCACTTGGTTTAAATTCGCCCATAAAACGCGTTGTTGTTTGTTTGTTTATATTTGGTGATCAGGGATGGCAAATAGAAAACAATTGTACTTTTGAGTACCATTTAAGCACCAAGGTACGGGGGGCCCAAATGAGACCTAGTGATGTTTAACACGTAATAACTTTTTTTTAAATGATTTATTTTACATTTTAAATACATTTTTTGGAAATTTAACGTGAATTTGTGTCAAATATGACATCAGACAAATGACCACCATTTTGTTCGATACAGGAATTGGCTCTTTTTAGCGTCAAGCTGCTGCACAGCTTCCACGTTCTCTTCAGTATGAATATTTCGATGATCACCTCTTCCTGGACGGTCGGGAACTGAACCCAGTTCCTCAAAACGGCGATCTAAACTTGTATTCATGGAAGATGTGGGCGCTGATCTTACGTTAAAAAAACGGCGGTAATTTTGCTGCGTCAGAACAATTGATCGTGGATGAATAATAAAAATCGACAATTTTAATGCGTTGTTGTGGACTGTAGGTATTCATTTTAAATTTCTAAGAGTTCAGTTATAATCTGCAAAAAGAAAAAAATAAATTAAGTTAAAAAATAAAAAAGTTATTTGTGTTTCACATCAGCTGGTCTTATTTGGGCCACCCTTTATATATAAGTACATGTATCTTTTTATGTCTTTTATTTTATTGAGTGACCTATTTCGAGCTTCTGTTTAGTTCTCTGAGTATTAAATTGGGATTTTTAATTTGTTACTTTCTGTGTCTGGAAATTGTACTTTATCAACGCCCACGGTACAAAATCATTTAAAGGGTGCTTTTTTCACGTGTGGTTTTTAACAAGAAATAAAACGCATTTAATTTAATGTTATGACCACGAATTAAACTTTATTATAAAGATACAGGTTTGGCATTATGTATTAAAAAAAGATTTCGGGCAAATGGTCGCAGCGTCTGGCTCGAATAAATTCCAGCTCAGATAACCAATTTTCTACCACTTTTTGCAGCATTTGGGCCGTATGTCAACAACAAAGCGCCGAATATTATCTTTCAAGGCATCAATCTTGTCGGGCTTACCTGCTTAGACAATTGACTTCACATAACCTCACAAAAAATAGTCTAGCGGTGTTAAATCGCAAGATCTTGGAGGCAGCTCCACAGGCCCACGACGCAAGATAATGCGACCACCAAAAGTTTCCCTTAATAAATTCATTGTTTCGTTGGCTCTATGTAGCGCCGTCCTGTTGGAAGCAAAGGTCGTCCACATGAACATCCTCCAATTCAGGCACAAAAAAGTCATTAATCATGGCTCTATAGCGTTCCCCATTAAATGTAACATTACGACCGGCTTCATATTTAGAGAAATTTGGACCAATGATTCCCGACCAGATTCATTGGAAAAAAAGTGGACAAAAATTGAACTGATCGAACTAACTAATAACTCGTAGCTGCGGCAAACACCTGCAGGAATTCATACATATTCAAAAAATAACTGCCATGAATTTATATACAAAAATGAAAATCTCATTCCAACAATATTTCATGTATTAAAGGGTGTTCCAACAAAAACGCTCTATATTAATTGTAAATAAAACAAAATGTTTTCAGAGAATTATCTTAATATTTTTTATAATGATAGAAGGATCTATGACAATTATGGTTAGAGTAAAATTTTGGACAAATCCTTGCCACGGCTTCAGTTGGAAACCTCTATCCGATGGTCCATATTTTCAATGACTATAAGACATAATGGAGGTGGTATATCGTTAATGTGTCGAATTATATTATCATCTAGCCCTTGAATTATTCTTGGCTTATTAATGTAAACGTCTTCTTTTAATTAATCCCAAGGAAGAAGTAAAACGGTATCAAATCACATGATCGTGATCGATACCGTTTACATCGCCACGACGTGAGATAACACGACCATTGAATTTTCCCCGCAATATAGCCATTGGTTCGCTGGGTGTGTGACAATTGGCACATATATCGTGCAGGTCCATTTTCTTAATTTCTCTTTACAAGAAGTCGGTTATCATCTCGCGATAGCGAACTCCATTCACGGTAACTAACGGTCCGCTGACGCCTCCAGCCCATAAACCGCACCAAACAGTCACTCTTTGTGAATGCAGTGTCTTTTTCACAATCAATCGTAGATTCTCATGTGTCCAAATGCGGCAATTCTGCTTGTTAACGAATCCACTGAGGTAAAAGTGTGCCTTTTTGTGTGATTTTCTTTGTAAACTCACCATGCACTTCTGTCTGTTCAACGAACCATTCGGCATATTGACGACGCTTTAAATGGTCAGTAGGCTTCAGCACTTGAGACAATAAAATCTTGTAAGCGTGTAAATTCTAATCTTTATTCAAAATTTGCATCAGTGATGTTCGTGAAATGTTTTGGGCAAGACGATGAGTAGAGGTTTGCGGCTTTTCTGCCACGCTATCGCGAACAATATCAATGTTTTCAGCAAAACGAACTGAGTGAGCACACTGAGCTAAAAATACAATGATTTTTTCTACCAAATGTCTGGGTTAATTTGTCATGGTAAATGTTTGAAGACGAAGACAAAATAACGTTATATAAAGTCAAATGTACATACAAAATAGTTGAGTTAACATTATATAAGGTTGGTTTTTTTCATGAGAGAGGCAGAAAATTGTGCGACATTAACAAAAATTTAAAGATCATTCGGCTCTGTTGTATCGAAGTTTTTGATCTGCTTTGTGTTATACGAAGTTCAGAATTAAGTTACACGAAGTTGCAACGATTGCGACTGTCTTATTCCCCCACTGTTTTTCGTTTCTTCCTCTGCTCTGAACGTGTGTGAGAAAGATCATACAATTTATCTTGCTTTTTTTTAAAAAAAAAACACCACCAAATGCAAATGCTAGCTGTACAATCTTCATTGTTCTTCGCACAGTTCAAAGACTATACGCAAAGGGTAATTCTCATTAATCATAATGGGACCCCCGTATAAGTCATTGGATTTGTAGCCGAATCAATTGTTACCAAAGACTGCTAAAGAAAGACCTTGACGGGCTTAGAAACAGCTATACAGTCTGCCTGGCAACTATTGCCAATACATTTCATCAATCTGTTAGTTGATTCTGAAAAAGAAACAACAAAAAGGTCTCGAATAAAAACTGTACTAGTCGTAATAATAAAAAAGACCGAATAAATGTAAACAAAACGAAAACATAATTAGTAGGTTAATTTAATATTAAAAATTGTAACTATATTTCTGCCTAAAAGAGGTAACCAATAATTAGTTAGCTGAACTATAAAAATGATTTATATAACAATCTTCATAGTTAATAATATTTACAATTTCATTGTTAAATTGAACATGCATTGTTTCAATAAATTAACTATGAAATTTCGATATTAACAATGTTCATAGTTGAAAACAATGCATTGTTAAAACAACAAAAATTATTTTGATTGTAAAAACAATTTTAATGGTAAAAAAAACTATTTTAAAATTACCAATTTTCATAGTTCAAAAATACAACCATAGAATAGTTTTCATGTTCTTAAAAAAAACACTATATACAAGGGTATATCAATAATTCCGTGACTTTTCGAATAAAACACAGTTTTTTTGCAACAAAAACAATTTGTTTTTCCACAAAATCTCCTTTTAGCTGAATATACTTAGTCCAACGTTTCTCCAATTTTTGTATCCCTTTCAAAAAATGGGATATTTCGAGGCCCATAAATAGGCATTTGTCTGATCAATAATTTCATCGTTGGAGCTGAATCTCTTCCATCAATCCTTTTCTTAAGGTTTGGAAATAGGAAATAGTCACTGGGGCCTAAATCCGGAGAATATGGCGGATGAGGTAACAATTCGTAACCAGTGTTGCCACCGACAAACTTATTTTGCTATCAAATTTTTTCAAGAATCCTACCAAATTGAATTTAAACCTACTTAAAATTGTGAAGCCCTTTAACAATTTGCTATTCAGGGTGTTACGGAAAATATGAAGCTAGTTTCATTGCAAATGTTTTTAACTACCAAAAATGTTAGAGCTTTGAGTGTACCGATCGACACCGATCCATCAGCTGATTTAATTTAACGATGTCTAACTGTCCCTTTGTCTACGGCCCTTTTAAAGATTCTTATCAAACTACAGGTCTCAATTGTTGCCAATTTTATTAAATATGACAGTAGTAAATTTTTTGGACTGACGTTTTTGAAATTAAAAAAAAACGGTTTAGATATGGCTCCCAAACATATCTACAAGTATGTTCCATCGTTTTAAGGTCTTTTGCTCTAGAAGCCACAAATTACGAGGGCGACCGCAAAAGTAACTGGCCTAACATAAAAAGAACCGTTTTTTGGAATTATTATTATTTATTTATAACATAATCTCCTTCCAATACACTTCATCAAAGGTTTTTCAAGTTTTTTAATTCCATCCAAAAAATAAGATTTTTCAAGACCTTTAAAATATGCCTCAGTTTCAGCAATAACCTCCCTATTGGACGAAAATTTTTTGCCACAGAGAATTTTTTTTTTCTGGACTATATGGTGGATGCGGAGCAAATTCAAATCGTAATTCGGCTAGTTTTTGTTGAGTTAAAAATGCAGTGTGTGAAGGAGCATTATCTTGATGAAAAAGAACTTTTTTTTTCTAAATGCGGTCGTTTTATCTTGATTTCTTTACTCAACCGATCCAATAATGCACAATAATATTCACTATTTATAGTTTTTCCTTTCGCAAGATAATCAATAAATATTATACCCCTTGCATCCCAAAATACTGTGACCATTACTTTTCCCGCTAAATTAATAGTTTTCGCCTTCTTGGGACCACTTTTACCAGCTTCTATCCATTGTTCTGACTGTTCTTTGCATTCTAGGATGTAGTGATGGATCCATGTTTCATCAACAGTTATGAAGCGGCGCAAGAACTCTATTGGATTACGCTGATAAATCGCTAGAAGCTCCTCGGACTTGGTCCAACGGACGTTTTTATGGGGCAAAGTCAACAAACGCGGCACCCATGTTGCGAATAGCTTTTGCATGTGGAGTTCATCAAGTAAAATACTCCAAACTTGTTGTTCGTGTACTTTAACAATATCAGCTAGTTCTCTGAGCTTTATTCGTCTATCTTTAGTCACTTCATTAAATATTTTTCTAATGTTTTCAATAGTAGTAGCAGTTTTCGGTCTTCCAAAGCGTTGTTCATCTTCCGTACTTGAACGACCCATTTTAAATTGTTGAACCCAGGATTTCACGGTGGAGTATGACGGTGCATTATCACCATGAACAGAATCCAATTCATCTTTGATTAATTGTGGCGTATAACCTTTCATATAAAAGTGTTTAATTACCGCACGAAACTCTTTATTTTCCATTTTTCAAAAATTATAAAACTTGTTTACTTCAATCACCTGTAACAAAGAAAATAATCATTAAATATTTCGGAAATTTTGACAGTTGGCTTATAAAAGATTGCTTTTAAAACAAAAAAAAGTGGCTAGTAAAACAGCAAATGTGCCAGGCCAGTTAGTTTTGCGGTCGCCCTCGTACATCCAATCTTAACGAAATTTGGAAATTTTGTAAACGATCGGTCAGTTCCTCCTCAGATGATAATGAGTAATATCTGTTGACTGCTACTGAACACCTGTACATAAATTCTTATTTCGATCAAATTTGGTATAGTATATTACGATGGACCTACAATTATTCCTAGACTAAGTTGACTCATAACATGGAAATATGAATAGCAAAATTTGCAAGAATAAAAATATTATTATATGAATTTGGCTTAATTTGATACTTACCCTGGGGACTGAAAAATCGGTCATCTAAAACGTGGCAAAACTAGCAAAAAGTAGTACGTACAGGAAGAACCATTTATTAGTTTCTGTTATGTTGGCCTTTATTATGCTTGCAAAAATGTACTTATAACATATTTGGCATCTCGGCATAATTTCACTACAAAATTAATTTATGTAAATGCATATTTTTCGGCAAACCCACAAAAATCCGACTTAGCTTACCATCCTACCAAAGGAAAGAAAAACCTACCAAATTTGGTAGGAAAAGCCCAAAACGGCAACACTGTACGTAACCCTATTCATGCAATGTTGCCATTGCACTGCACAGGTGTGCACCCGTACATTGTCTTTATAAAAAATAACTTTTTTCTTGGCCATATTGGGTTGTGTTTTTTAAATCCTTTCCCTTTTAAAGGTAATCGAAGTGGTTTTCCCTGCATGTATCCCACAAAACTGTTGACATCTCCTTATTGGCCTCAAGTACTTTTACTCTTCGATCGGCCAACACCATAGCGTGGTTTTTTATCGACATTTTTGGACATTTGTATTGACCTCAATTGGCCGCCCAGAACGTCCAGCGACATGTGTACTTGTGCGACCACAACGAAAGTCAGTAAACCACTTTTTTACCATTGAAAACGATGGTGCAGAGTCCCCAAGCTTCAGTCCATCAAGCTTTTCCTTGGATCGTTTGACGTTTCTTTCCGCAAAAAATAAGGTTTAAAAAGCACTCAAAATTCACATATTTTTATTTTTAACTAAATTCACGAGGTTGTATGTTTTGAACAGCTGTTAAAAAAAACTAAATGACGGAACTCTCTTTTAAATTTGACAGTAGTCTATTTACAGATGGTACTTAATGGGAGCAGTGTTGCATTTCATATAACTACGAGGGAAGTTGGAATTATTAATCAGCCCTCGTATTAGATACTGGATACTGCTTAACAAATTAATGGAGAAACGATTAAAATCACTTTAACCTGAGCAATTTTTGTAAGGATCACATCTTTCCAGTCACTTCAGCTATCGGAGGGCAATTCATGCTTTTGAATCTCTAAACTAAAACAACTAGACAGAGTGGCATCCTGCATCTCCAGCAACGCGTATACTTATACAAATCGAGAGTTGTTTTATATTACAAACTTAATTAAATTTCCTTCTTCTATAGTTTACAAAATCGCGTTCTCAAGCATTCAAATGCTATAAGTCCAGAAAATAAATTAAGATTTGCATACATACATACTCGTATTATCCATGGATGTGAATTTAATTCAATTTATTTACGACATTTTTTTTTGATCATAAAATAAATAAGTCATAAACTGATTGACTACGATGACACGATGAAATTTAATATCCCTGTCGTTTTCGAAATCACATTCCCTGCCGGCTGGCTGGCTGCCTGTCAGTCATTTATACAGTCAAAGGTTATTGAATAAAACCCCAAGTACAAACAAGCATCTCATCATAACATCCTTCGCTCGCTGCCACTCACTCATCGCCACATGTGTGGTGTGGAAAGTTGGGAAATTAAAAGTAATTGTTGGGTAATAATAGTAACCATTCCATGATTGTTTTTTTCATTCCGTATTTTTCCATTACACCTCGCTGCCGCGTTTTCAATAAAACTGTTGTTGTGGAAATTTTGCGATTTTTTTTCCATAACAACCATATATTTTTACGATACGGTACAGTTGAAACATGCCTCAGGTACCATTTAAAATACTTGCCCTCCCTTCGCCTCATGGACTAGTTCCAACTCCCAATCATTGCGTTTTTGCTAACACCAGCATAATCGACCTCAGTGGCAGTAGGATCGTGCAGTCGGCCTAGCAACGTATGTGAGCCACACTTAAATCCGATATGTTTCAGCCATTCCGAGCGGTACGTGGTAATTTGCCTCGAGTATTAAACTGTCAATATGGGCCTGATAGGAATAGACAGACATGCAGACAGCCACACAAACGTTGTCTGTGCGTAATCATTTGCGAGAAAACTCTAGCAGCCAAATACACATGCTTATACCTAAAAGGACTTCACGTCATCGTCAAAGTGTGAATGCGTAGGTGTGAGCAGGATGTAGGTGTTTTGCCAGAACTCAATTCAATTTAATTTCTCGATTCGTCGAAATACCCACACCCTGTTAACCTCTGACATAAAAATAAAAGTGAAATGCAGAATATTAATACAGCAGGCAATCCACTTTTCATTGGATATCTTTGCCAGAGGGCCAACTAGGGGTAGGTCGGCATGAAATGGCATAACAACTATGCCCACCTCCTTCTGGGGCAATAGGTTCTGTTTCAGCAAACAAAACGGATCAGTAAATTTGTTGGTGGGTGCATGGAAATGGCAACAGTTGCAAATGCTATAGATTATAAGTTTCTTCAACATTTATACCCTACTGGTTTACAACCCATTGTGTAATGCGGAAGCAGGGTCTTAGAAACCGGGGTTTTATAGGTAAGTCTTATGGTAAATATTTTTGAATTCCAAAAATATTAAAGCTGGGCCCACCTATATGTGTGCCGATTGACTAAGAATCAAATGATGATTCGATTGAACGACGTAATTCTGTCCGTCCGTATACTGTTCATCTACGGCTGGAAATAACGGATGATCAGTCTAGAGGAATTTTTTTCAATAGGGTGTTTTTTCACAGATTACGCGTGAGTTGTGTTAAACTTTATTTTTTCCCATTGAACAGGGATTAACCGGCTCAAGACCTCTTGCTTCTATATTTAAATAGAAGACAAATTTTTAACAAAATGGCTAAGTGACATTGAGTTTCGTGGCTGCACACTGCTTTTATCATGATTTCGGGTCCGTGACAACCCTCTTCAGAGTAGAAACACAACATTGCGGTAGCGGTTGTCAAATTTATATAGAAAATTGAGAGCCAAAAACGCATTGAATTAAACCTATTTCTATTTTCTCTGCTATTTTTCTTGCGCTCTCAATTTTTGCTACTGTCTCTCTCTTTATGTGTTGCCATATTTCCATGTTTTTTGTAAACAAAAACGTATGGGCTAATAGTTGTTGTGCATATTTGCAGTAAGAAGAAGAAATCATAAATTTTAAAAGTTAATAAAATGGACTAAATAAGAAAATTAAAATAAAATAAAAATTATTTTGATTGTTCATGCAATTTACAGTTGAAAATTTCAAAATAATACTTGTTTAGTTTGCAAATAAATTTATTGTATTTTTTCAAAATCACTCAAGGCCAAATAATAAATAAAAACAGCTGAAAAATGACAACAAAAACCGTCGCCGCATCCGCCGTCATTTAATTTACATTTTCTTGCCGCACCGGTTTCCGCCGCCGCAGCCGCTGTGTTCTGTTGCTACTCTCAGAAAGCTTTGCTGCAATTGTTGAAAGTAAAACCGAACTCTATAAGGCCAGGCTCTCCCCAAACAAATGAGAACTACTGTTGTAAACCTTACCTTTCAAGTTTTCTTAACACAATTGCCCACGAAACAACAACTCACTCTTGCCACCTCTAAAGAGACCCCACATCAAGAGCTATCAATAGATTTCTTTTACAACGTGTGTGTGTTGTAAAAAGAGTTTAGTTGACTCTGTCAACTTCTGTGCCGTGCTGTATGTTTAGCTCATTTGTTTTCTTTTTTTCTTTTCAGCACCGTTTGCCATTTTATCATGGAAAGACTTACACAGCAACAACGTCTCTAAATTTTGGAACTGTAGTCGTATTATGGAAATAAGCGGTGAGAAACTGTTTTCCAAAAAAATTTTGTTAAGTGATGAGGCCCATATCCGGCTCAACGGCTCAATAATCAAAATTGCAGCATTTGGACCAAAGAACAACCAGAAGAGGTTCAAGAGGTGCTATTATACCCAGTAAAACCACGGTTTGGTAGGGTTTAGGGCTGGTGGAATCATCGGTCTATATTTTTGTTCAAAAATGATGATGGCCAGAACATTGTTGTTTTTGTTGTAACAAAAATATATTTATTTTGAAGTCTTGTTCGTCTATGAGGGATCTGCTTCGATATGCAGGTGGAGAAAACGTGCCATTTGAACTGGATGCGTCCACAGAGACCTGGGGGTCAGCTGAGTGGGCTTGGCCGGATAATTGAAGAGGTGCAGCACATCATGTGGTGCCTGATGGCAGGCGGGACAGATGTCCGGAACATTAGCATCAATTCGTGCCCAGTAAGAATTGAGGCGGCTGCACCATCCAGATATCAGCCGTACCAGAACCACGCGCATCTGCCGATGAAGTACCTTCTCCTCAGGTGAAATCTCCGAGAGATGCACCCCTAGCACTACATTCACACGGTAGCTGGATACTGCTGCTGCGACTTCATCGGCGTGAATGTTGTTCAGACCTGCCTGATAGTTTCGATGATCGAAAGGTTCTCTCTTATACCGCTGGAGCTCTCTCTCTCTCTCTACATCATGAAGATCGTACCAGATCTGCCTGGGCGGATGCATCCTGTCCAAGAGATGGTGGTTAGCAGGTACTGCTTAAACACCAGTGTGACCATTTTAGCATTTTTGCAGCTAAATTTAGCATTTTTTTTTGTATTTAGCCGCAAAATTTCCATTTATCATTTTTCTTAGCTTTTAGCAATTATTAATTTAGCATTTTTTAGCATTATTCTATCCAAAAAATTTCAAATATTTTAGTTCTTTTTTTTTTATAAAAAAGCTGATAATTTTTAGTTGACTACACATTTATACATATAACCATGGCGATTCAGCTGTCAGTGTCTTGAGCATCGTAAACACTACCTGATGAAATTGAGTATTTTGTGTCAGAAACTTACAATTGGTTTTCCAAATCTACTTTAAGACAAAAACATTATAAATGCATTTACGCTGCGATTAATGATTATTAAAATTGGTAAGAGCTTGTGACACTAGATGTTTGTCAATTGAATCAGTGTAAATCGTATAGAAAGTCAATGGCTAGAGTTGAAAACTCATTTTAAAATCATATCATCAAGCCAATGTTTTAAAAAAATTGTACACTGACAAACATTTATTAAATCTGAAGTTTTTGAAACCTTTGCTGTCAGATGTACAAAAAGGACATAAAATGTCTGAAAGTAATAATGCTGACCCTACTCTGTTGCTATCAGAACTATATGTTCTTTTGGAAGACCTTTCCTATCAAATTGTTTTTAAATCTGACACTTTTGATCTCTTAAATTCGCGTTTAGAAGATTTTTTTTTCCAACACCATATATTAATTACAAATTTGAAGAATTTTTAAAATCAAAGAAAGATGTAATCAATTCTGAAGAAGAAAATGAAATAAGACTTACTTGCAGAAAGTTTATAGCTCAGTTAATATTTGAACAACAAATGGAAGATTTCACAGTGGACGAAATTACTAGTTTAGAAAAGCAATGGCAAAACCTAATTACATTTGATTGGGAAAACAAAAACTCAACAATTGATTTCTGGATAAGTGTATACGAATATAAAAATGCTTTTAATGAAAACCCGTTCAAGGAATTGTCTTCTTTTGTTATGAAGTTTCTAGTTTTACCATTTAGTTACGCAGAAGTTGAAAGAGTTTTCAGTGTCATGAACCTTATAAAAACCAAAGTTAGACATAGAATCATATTGAATACTATGAATTTACTTCTTTACATTAGATGCGGAATGAAAAGGTTAAATCAATATTGCGAAAGTTTAAAAATTACCAACGATCTCATAAAAAATGTGATAAAAACATGTATGATAATTATATTTCGACCGACGGAAGTTGAGGAAAAATATTCATTTGATAATGTTTTAAGTTTATAATTAAAATTTATCATTTGTAAACAAATGATATTTAAAAATGTACTGAAATGCTATTAAATAGAGATTTAAATTTTTATGTTATTTTTTTATATAATTATACATACGAGGGCGACCGCAAAAGTAACTGGCCTAACATAAAAAGAACCGTTTTTTTGGAATTATTATTATTTATTTTTCAACATAATCTCATTCCAACTCAATACACTTCATCAAACGTTTTTCAAGTTTTTTAATTCCATCCGAATAATATGATTTTTCAAGACCTTCAAAATATGCCTCAGTTTCAGCAATAACCTCGCTATTGGACGAAAATTTTTTGCCACCGAGAATTTTTTTAAATTTAGAAACAAAAAATAATCAGAAGGAGCTAAATCTGGACTGTATGGTGGATGCCGAGCAATTTCAAATCGTAATTCGGCCAGTTTTTGTTGAGTTAAAAATGCAGTGTGTGAAGGAGCATTATCTTGATGAAAAAGAACTTTTTTTTGTCTAAATGCGGTCGTTTTATCTTGATTTCTTCACTCAACCGATCCAATAATGCACAATAATATTCACTATTTATAGTTTTTCCTTTCTCAAGATAATCAATAAATATTATACCCCTTGCATCCCAAAATACTGTGGCCATTACTTTCAGTTTTCGCATTCTTGGGACCACTTTTACCAGCTTCTATCCATTATTTTGACTGTTCTTTGCATTCTGGGATGTAGTGATGGATCCATGTTTCATCAACAGTTATGAATCGGCTCAAGAACTCTATTGGATTACGCTGATAAATCGCTAAAAGCTCCTCGGAATTGGTCCAACGGACGATTTTTTGGGGAAAAGTCAACAAACGCGGCACCCTACTTGAGGATAGCTTTTTCATGTGGAGTTCATTATGTAAAATACTCCAAACTTGTTTTTCGTGTATTTTAACAATATCAGCAAGTTCTCTGAGCTTTATTCGTCTATCTTTAGTCACTTTATTAAATATTTTTCTAATGTTTTCAATAGTAGTAGCAGTTTTCGGTCTTCCAGAGCGTTGTTCATCTTCCGTACTTGAACGACCCATTTTAAATTGTTGAACCCAGGACTTCACGGTAAAGAATGATGGTGCATTATCACCATGAACAGAATCCAATTCATCTTTGATTAATTGTGGCGTATAACTTTCCATAAAAAAAGTGTTTAATTACCGCACGAAACTCTTTATTTTCCATTTTTCAAAAATTATAAAACTTGTTTACTTCAATCACCTGTAACAAAGAAAATAATCATTAAATATTTCGGAAATTTTGACAGATGGCTTATAAAAGATTGCTTTTAAAAAACAAAAAAAAAGTTGCTAGTAAAACAGAAAATGTGCCAGGCCAGTTAGTTTTGCGGTCGCCCTCGTATATGTATGTATGTACAAACCAATGTGATATTGAATTGAATGGTCACTTTATCTTTTATGTATGTAAGACTCTTTATGTTTCTTTTTTATTCAATAAATAGTTTTTTGTTGTTGTTTACTATGGCTCAACAATACATGGTTGAATTATTACTTGACATTGTTTTATTCTAATGAAATATATTTCTAAGGCATTATTAGCATTATTAGAATTTTAATATTTTTTTTTAACATTTTTTAGCATTATTTTACTGCTGATTTAGCTGCAACACTTTTTTAGATCTGGTCACACTGCTGAGCACGGTAAGGACCTCCTCATTTGAAAGAAATTATATTCCAAAAATATTTAGAGGCATAAAATGTGCTTTCGAACGAACAATATAGATATCACATCTGATTTGAAATTTTTATTTGTTTAAATTTTGAAAATACCTCTAATAAATACCTCCTAATAATCGAATAAATGGCTGCTATAATTTTTTTCTTGTTTTATTTTTGGAAGGTTGAAAAATTGTATATGGAAAATCAATGCATTTTTGTGCTTTACTAAATATCTTGCTGCTTTGGCGCTTATTAATCGATTTGTAAAAACGAAAAAGAACACTACGATCAATACTATACTTATATACTCAAATTTTATTTTTTTTTCTAAATCCGATTTGTAGTACGAGTATTATGTTGTCAAATTTTAATTTAAAATTATTTTTTACAACCATTAATTTTTTTTAAATTGTTTCTGCAATGGACTCCAATTGTATCGTCTCACCTTCCAAGAATGCAGGCTGTTCCATACTCTAGTTAAACTAGCTGTTGCTTCACATAAAATAATGGTTAAATTTATAAAACTGAAAACAATTTCGACTCAATAAAAAATTCAAATAATGAAGCAAAAAAAATATAGTTACATTTGAATAAAAATTTCACATATCAACTAAAATATTCGTACGTTGATCATTGAAAATATTTCCGCTTTTAGACCATAAAGAGATTTGAATACATATTACATAAAAATCAGTTTGGTTTTCCATTTCATAATGAATACTTCGGAACAACGTGTGAGAATCGTGGAAATTTAATACCAAAAGAATGGTTCGGTTCCAGCAACATATCGCGCGCTGCCTCCAATATTAGGTCAGCCATGTATCGGTTTCACACCACGTTTACTCTAGTGGATAACGCGCATCCTCAGAGACGCCGTACAGTGTTCACCGAAGGCGCTATTGGTGCTATAAAGCAGAGTATCGAAGAAAACCCAAATTTATGGAAGATTTTGCGGAATGATCTTGGTTTGCGGGCTTACAAAATGTGATCAAAACGAGATGGCCACCGATCCTGATTTTTGCAATAAAATTTTGTTCAGTGAGCTTCAACACTTTTGGTTGAATGGGTACGTTAATAGCAAAAATTGTCGTTGAAAACGTTTTGAAGATAAATAAAGTGCGCTAGAGACAAAATTTAAATTTCAAAAAAAAATATGCAATATTAATTCAATTTGTTGAAACAAAAGACCGAAATAATCAAATTATCTTTACATAAAGAACAAATATGTAAGGATTCTCTTTAAAAAATAGCAATTTTGGCTCTATGGAACTCCAACTGTTTCCAGCCTGGGAGATGGTGGTTATGTACTACGGCTCTACTGTCGTTTAGTCGCTTAGTTTAGGAGATATAGCTAATTTAAATTTTTATATGGAAATCCGACATTTATCAGCCAGGAATAGGGTGGATACGAAATACGGCTCTTTTGTCGATTAGACGCTTAGTTTAGGAGATATAGCTAATTTAAGTTTTTATATGGAATTCCGACATTTTCCAGCCAGGAAGAGGGTGGTCGCGAAATACGGCTCTTTTGTGGATTTGACGCTTAGTTTAGGAGATATAGCTTATTTAGCCAGGAAGAGGGTGGACACGGAATACGGCTCTTTTGTCGATTAGACGCGTAGTTTATAAAGAATTCCGACATTTTTCAGTCAGGTAGAGGGTGGACACGAAATACGGCTCTTTAGCCAGGAAGAGGGTAGTCATTTAGCCAGGAAGAGGGTAGTCACGAAATACGGCTCTTTTGTCGTTTAGACGCTTAGTTGAGAAAATATAGCCAATTTAAATTTGTAAATGCAATTCCAACATTTTCCAGCCAGGGAGAGCATGGATACGAATTTTGGCTCTTTTGTCGATTAGACGCTTAGTTTAGGACTATCCTCGCTTTTCAGGACTATCCTCGCAATATCGCAGCATATTGCTCAACAATTCATAATTTATTTTATACGAAGAGTGGTTTAAATGGGGACTGAAAAAATGATCAAAATTGCTGCACGTATCGGCTCTTGTTGTCCAAAAACCGGACCATATGGTCAAAACGAGCTGTCAATGGTCAATATGGACATATAGGTGCTTGAAATAAATCAAATTTTACTACGTATCGTAATAGAATTAGATTCGTTCTTATAGGACATGAACTGAAAAATTACCATTATGTTTAAAAGAAATCTGGACATATTGTAACTGAAGTTATAGCAGGTTTTACTATGAAACCAAATATAGCTTTTTTTTTGATTTGGAACTCTTGTACTGTAATTGATGTTCCATGTAGAGGGGTTTTCATTCATCACATAACAATTTTATATATTAATAAAACCCGTGTACAGCGATCTATTCTTTGCACTCATTTCGACCAGAACGTTGGACATTTCGCGTTAAATGTTGCCTCTAAGCTCGTCTAAAGCTGTTGGCTTCTTGGCATAGACCAATGGCGTTAAATCGCATGAACGAGGTGCCCATTCGGCCGGACCATTTTTCGAGATGACATGTTCTCCGAATTTGCCTTTAAGAAAATCGAATGCAACGCGGGCTGTGTGGCTAGTGGCACCGTCTTGTTGAAACCACACAATGGCTATGTCAAGCCCATCAAATTCTGGCCAAAAATAATTTTCTAGCATGGCACGATAGCGCTCTACATTGACGCTAACATGACGATTGTTTCCATCGACGAAAAACACACCCCTCAGTAAATTTTTGCAGATGCAATTGTTTCTTTTGAAGCACATGTGGGTGTGTTGCTGTCCAATAACGCATATTTCATTTATTGAAAAAATCACTCAGCCAGAAATGAGCTTCATCGCTGAAAGTGAGTTTTTGATGAAATTCTGAATTTTCGTGAAACTTTGCTAGAGCCCAATCGGAAAAGTTTCGCTATTTCAAATGATCAAGTGGCTTTAGTTCTTGAGTCAATTTGATCTTATAAGGATGAAGGCCAAGATCTTTTCGCAAAATACCCCACAGTGTGGTTTGAGAGATGCCCAATTCCTGAAAACGACGTGGAATCGACTGATTTGGCTCATTTTGACGTCGCCTCAAGCGGTACTGCGTCTCTTTGGCGCCGGAACATACAGTTATGTGCGAAATAATAAGGATATTCACTGTAAGATTAAGATTGCCTGCGAATGCAAGTAAAATGAAAGAATGTTCGATAGCGTACAACAATTTTTTATTGCCTACACACTGCAAAAACAAATCCCGTTATGAAATTGCCAAAAATGTGCTAACATTTCATAAGAAGTTATTATTGTTTCAAAAAGTCTTGCGTTGGCTTGTGCGCAATAATAGGGACAGCAAGTTGATTCGCTTAAATAAGTTAGAAAAATCAATGAAAACTAATATCTACAGTGAATAAAAAGTAGTAATTTGTTCGTATAAAGGTAAAAACAAGAATTTCGGCTGAACATTTTAATTTCATTGCTATTATTGAACTTGATATCTAGACAGATATGGGTAGATCGAAGCACTGTGACCCAGTAACAGGAAAAAATATCCAAAAATTGTACAACTCAGGAAATTCTTATCGGAAAGTGGCTGAATTGCTTGAAGTTTCGAAAACTCTGGTAGAAAATGCTGTAAAGTGGGTAGACAAGCCAGAAAGACGTGGCAGAAAACCTGCAAAAATTACACCTGCAGTCAGACGAAATATAGTGCGAGGTGTAAACAAAATCCATTTGCGTCTTCCTAACAAATCAAAAATGATCTAAGTATTTCAACAATTCGAAAAACACTAATATGTACTTGAAAATCTAAGAGCTCGAAGTGCCAGAAAATTGCCTATGTTGTCAAAAAAGAATATTCAACAAAGGTTGATATTCGCTGAAAAGAATGTCTGTGGGCCTAAGGAAATTTGGCGTAATATTCTTTGGTCTGATTAAACAAAAATCAATTTGTTTAACCCAGATCGAGGTTTACATCACGTAAGAAGACCAGTTAATGCAGCGACAAACCCCAAGTACACCATTAAAACCTTCAGACATGGCGGTGGTAACATCATGGTTTGGGGATCGTTTTCGTATAATGGTGTGGGCCCCATGCATCGTATACAGGGCATCATGAAAGCAGTCAATTACGTTGAAATTCTCCAAAATAGTATGCTTCCGTATGCTGAAGATAATATGCCAATTAGATGGATATTCCAACAGGATAAGGACCCAAACACACGGCAAAATACACACAAACGTGGTTTAAGGACAATAACATTACTTTCTTGGAGTAGCCCCCACAGTCCCCGGATCTAAATCCGATTGGAAATTTGTGGAATTTCGTAAAAACGTCAATAAAAGGCAAATGTCCGTCCAACTCTGATGAACTTTGGCAACATATTCAGGATTCTTGGTACGCTATACCAGTTACAATCTGCCAGAATTTAGTCGACTCCATGCCGAGGCGGTGCCAGGCAGTATTAAAAAACAAGGGATCGTCAACTAAGTATTAAGCTATTAAAACACGTTTTTGTAACATTCGTTAATGTAAACTAGTCTTACCTTTTTATTTTTTCCTTTTTTTGTTGAAGAATCTGCAGTGTCCTTATTTTTTCACATCCTAAATTTACATTTTATACCTAAAATAGTAAAAAATAATAATAAAACCATAATGAATTTTAAAATATTACAAAAACCGTGTAAATATAGTATAAACTTAAAATTAGGCACACAAAACCAGGAGCAGTATGTGAAATTTACTTGCTTTTCGTTCAATTTCCATCTTTAGTACTACTGTCCCTATTATTTCGCACATAACTGTAGCTCCACAGCCTGTAGGGATGGACGATTATTACGGCCGCAAATTAGAGTAAGCGCTCTTAAAGTTGCGACCACCGACTCAGAATTTCGGTAGTCATTTTTAATGATTTCCAAACGTTGCTCGTAAGTCAACTTTGCCATGATGAAAATGTTGACTTCGATTAACGTTTGGACACTGAAAGATTATTAAAAATGTTTGAGGGTGCGTTGACATAAAGATACGAAATTGTTATGTCCCTATTGGAAAACCCGTTACTATAGGGAATGACTGATTTTCGTTGTGGTCGCAGAAGTACAAATGATGCTGAACTTTCTGGGCGGCCAATTGAGGTCAATACTCCCCAAAATGTCGAAAGAATAAAAGTGCGTGAGATTTTTGATGCCATACGCATGTCATATGCGAATAAAAGTGAGAATGAAAGTGCGTGGGATTGTTGATGCCATACGCATTTTATATGGCAGTGTGGTTTCTATTTTGCATGATCAGTTGGGCTGAAGAAAGCTGTCTGCTATATGAGTGCCGCGAATACCATTTCATCAATGCACAGATGCACACCTGTGCATTCTCGATGGCAAAATCGCATAAATTGGGTTACCCCCAGTTGGCCCCCCAGTGACTATTTCCTATTTCCTAAAGAAATGGCTCGGTGGAGGGATTTTCAGCTCCAACGATGAAATTATTGATCAAACAAATGCCTATTTTAAGGACCTCGGAAAATCCTATTTTTCGTAAGGGATACAAAAATTGGAGAAACGTTGGACTAAGTGTATTGAGCTAAATGGCGATTATGTTGAAAATTATTCAAAAAGTCACGGAATAATTAAAGTTCCACATCATGGGTGCTCCAAGTAGAGATACTTTTTTCAATAGCCTTTTTTTGACATATCACGTCTGAGTCGTGTTCTCATGCTGTCATGTTATTTTTTTTAATATTGTTTGGCATTTCATCATGGAAAGACTTACAACGCCTGAACAACGTGTTCAAATCGTTCAACTTTATTGCGGAACGAAAAAATTAACGTTCTGTGAGGAATGTATTTCGTGCACTTTGTTCAAATTATGGTCAACATAATCGACCTACTGAGCGTACTATTCGCAACACCATCACCCATCTTGAGACCCAGCATTCATTATTGGATAATATTCGACTGAATAGACCATGTCCAGCACGCAGTGAAGAAAATGTAGAGACCTTAGCTGAGAGTGTACACCAAGACCGTGGAGAGTCGATTCGGCGCAGCAACTCGGACTGACGTATGGAACGACTTGGCGCATTTTACGTCGAGATCTTAAATTGAAAGCCTACAAAATACAGCTTGTGCCAGAACTGAAGCCGCCCGATGTTCCCAAGCAACATCGCTTCGCTCTATGGGCTCTTGAAAAGTTCCATTGAATTTTTAAAATCATTGCAGTAAGTCGACCGCTTGAAGCACTGCCAGCAGCGAATCAACAGCTTGAATGATCTGAATTTTCAAACATAAATAAAGCTAAAAATATAGGGTGATCCATCTAGAGGTATTTTTTTCAAAATAAAAAAAATACTAAAATTCAAATCAAGTGTGGAAATTCATTGTTCATACGAAAGGACATTTAATGCCATTTATATTTTGAGAAAAATTTCCTTCAAATGTTTGCAACTGTAATATGGAAATGAGCGTTCGGCGAAAAACAAGAAGATCCGCTGTTTTCGACTAAAAATTGTGTTCGGCGATGAGGCCCATTTCTGGCTCAATGGGTTACATACCTATTGAGCAAAATTGCCGCATTTGAGACGAAGAGCAACCAGAAGAGGTTGAAGAGCTGCCACTTATCCAGAAAAAACAACGGTTTGGTGTGGTTTGTGGGCCGGTGGAATCATCGGTCCATATTTCTTCAAAAATGATGCCGGTGCGAAGGTAACCGTCAATGGCGACCGTTATCGTGCCATGATTACCGACTATTTGATGCCTGAAATTGAAGCTTGTGATCTCGGCGACATTTGGTTTCAACAAGACGGCACCACTTCCCACACAACGCATCAATCGATGGATTTATTGAGAGAACACTTCGGTGAGCAGATAATTTCACGTTTTGGGCCGGTGGATTGGCCACCAAAATCGTGTGATATCACTCCGTTAGACTTTTTCCTGTGCGGATATGTAAAGTCTAAAGTTTATGCGGACAAACCCGCTGTCATTCGCCAGATACCAGTCGAAATGCTCGAACGAGTCATCGAAAATTGGACTCAACGGATGGGCCATCTGAGACGTAGCCGCGGCCAACATTTGATAGACATAATCTTTAAAAAATAAATGCCAAAGAATGTTCTTTCAAATGATAATAAACGGTCCCCTTTTATTTTATTTATTTATTTATTTTATTTTGTTTAACCACGCACTACAGGATGTAACATCCTATATATTCCAGTGCGGGCTTAGTGGATTGTAAGATTAACATTTTGGGAAACTTTAACAATATTACAATCAAATTACAATTACGAGTACATAGTTTAAATTAGGTTGTACTAAAACTAATAATATACAAATTTATTATTTATAGAAATTAAGTAGCTCCTTTTTAAAAGTTGTTACATTGCTTATGACTTGAAGGCTTGACGGGAGATTGTTCCAGAGACGTGTACCGGGTTGCCCATATTCGACGGACCCATCTGGAGAAGTGCTCCTTCTAAGAACACCATTAAGCGTTTATACGAAAAATTTTCGGCTGGTGAGGCTCTTTCTAATCCGAAGAGGCCAAATAAAAGTCGACCAAGGCGATCGGCCGAGAATATCGCTGCCGTACGAGCCAGTGTTGAGAGGTCCCCATGAACATCCCAAAAACGCCGTTCTCAGCAGTTGGGCATGGCTCGGTCCACTTTACAACGGATTATTCGCGTTGATTTGCATTTGTTCCCGTACAAAATTCAATTGACGCAAAGATTGTTGCCTGTGGACAAGCCTCGTCGATTGGAATGGGCCCAAAGAGTCATCGAAATGGCCGAAGATGACGAGCAATTTTGGAACAAAATTATCATGTCCGATGAAGTCCATTTCACCATTTTGGCCATTTGAGAGATATCATATTCAAAAATTGATGTAAACAAATCTACTTGGAACAAATTAAATGATTAAGATTGCCAACCGTCAAATTTTTATTTTTTTCTTTGATTTTTTTAAAAAAAAACATGGGTCCGTCGAATATTGGCAACCCTGTACTATACACAAAGAATTGTCGTTCAGATGTTAGACTCTTAATTCTCGGATATAAAAGTTTCATTCCCCGATTGGATCGAACCAATTTTAAGCGCTTAAAAAGATACTCAGGCTCTTTGTTATTAATGATTTTATGGAGTAGTAAAAGACATTTGACTTTGAGTAAATTCTCAAAACATATGTTAAATATTTGAATTTTCTGTGCTTTTTGTTTCAAAAGTAGGGAACCTCGAAATAGATCACGCGTTAGTACTAACTACAATATTATTGAGCTTGTGAACTTTTTACAAACGTTAAATACCAGACGTCGCCCGAAATCCAAGCCCGTACTTTGACGTTTATTTTGTGGCTCCATTTAAAACCCATCGAATTTTATTTCCAATTTATTCTATGTCATTTAGCTTCAGCACATTGCATACAAAAAGATTTGTTATGCTGTTCTAATTGATTTATTTATGTGCCATCTTTATGGATATTTTATTTGGCAAATTTCTTAATTGAACCAACTAATTTCTTGTCATAAAAATCGCAATTTGTTAAACGCCAAAAAGAATTAATTAAAATGACATAAAATGCTAAACCCATCTCCAACCTCCTGGCAATATCAATATTTACCTTGAGCTCGGTAATGTCTTCATTGACGGCCACCCACTCACTCAGTGTGGTGACACACTCGGGCTGCCACAAGCATTGGCGTCTGCCCACCCCCCCCCCCCTAGTTTTAGTCAACAACACTGGCAGTGTTGTTTGCAGAGTATCTAAAATGTGTGTGGGAGTGCGTTTGGCTTGAACTTAGCCAAATATGTCAATTCATTACAGATTTACGACAATTGCTTTATTTAACGATTAACTAAAGTTCACAATCTGTTAACTGTAGCTCGGCTGGCTCTTGTCACTTTGGGTAGTACGAAAAGGAGAACCGTAAAATGGAGCCTGAGCATGACGTACTCGCATTTGGAGACAAGGGTGGGCTACGTTATGAGACAATCTTGGCATTTTATTCGTAGACATTATACGTACGTTCAGTGTTAGGGATAGAGAAATTTAAGCTGGGTGTGGTATTTTTGTTGAATTTTAACTACGAGTATTAAAAAAAGTTCTTTGACAAGGAGCAGATAGTTTGCATCCCAAGGATTGTGGTTGCATGTACAATATACACATGTTCGAAAGATTTGTTGTCACAGCCGAAAAATGTTTGTTAGCCACATATTGTATCAGTACAACAAAATGTTAGTTTATCTAATGCAGATTATAGTAACGGGTTTTCCAATAGGGACATAACAAGCCAGCAAACCAAACTTCAGAATTCGGTCAGAATTCTGTACGACAATCGGCAAAATGTTTCGATTTCGGATCAGAATTCTTAACGAGTTCGTAACGAAACACATAAGAAAGGGTTGACACGAATTCTGAACTACTTCTCTGAGGGAATTCTGATGTTTTTGCCGACATTTCGAACCGATTTCTGACCGAATTCTGAACTTTAGTCTTGGGAAATTCGAAAGGAAATTTCGATTTGTCTTATCGAATTCTGAACTAATTCTGAACGACTTCGGATAGAATTCTGACATTAAGTCTTATTAAATTCTGATGTTTTTACCGACATTTCGAACCGAATTCTGAACGAATTCTGAGCTTATGTCATGGTAAATTCTAAATGTAAACAATCAAAACGAAGAAAATATTTTTGTTCTACAAGAAAAAAGTTGTAAAACATTTTCAAAAAGCGTTCGGAAAGACTTTTAGTTACAAGCAGGGGTGCCTGCAGTTTCTTAAGCAATAATTGGGCTGTAACTATGTTAAGTGGCTATACACTTAAGGGCAGCCAGTTTTGCATTTAACGAGAACTGCCGGCAGTAGAGTTTTCCTCCGAACACAATAAAAATCCCTCGCATAGCTAAGCTAACCAAACGTTCAAAATTTGAATTTGAAATATAAAGATACCTCAGACAAACACTTAAGAACTCTTTCAGAATTAGTTCCGACATGTCTGAACACAAGAACAACAACTGTACAAAGCAATATAAAGCCAATAACAAAAATTTTAAACGAATAGACTACCTCAGATAAATAGTTCAGAATTCGTTGCGAGTTCGATAAGAGAAGTCTGAACAAAAAATTAATAAAAATCCCACAGACAAGTCTAACAAAATTCGGGCCGAATTCGTTCAGATATTTCTTAACATAATAAATGAAAAATCCTCAGACAAATCGAACAGAATTTGTAACGATTTCGGTAAGAATTATCGATAGAGTTCAGATATCGTTCAGAATTGTCTGATATCAGACGTTGTCGGCAAATTTGGTTTACTGGGAATTTACTTAGTATCTTTATGTCAAAGCACCCTCAAACATTTTTATTTTCTTTCAGTGTCAAAACGTAAGTCGAAGTCAACAAAGTCGAGCAACGTTTGGAAATCATAAAAAAATTAATACCGAAATTCTGAGTCGGTGGTCGCAACTATAAGAGCGTTTACTCCAATTTTCGGCCATAATAATCTTCCCAACCGACAGCCTGTGCATGCTACTGTGGATGAACTTAGATTCAAATTTTCACTTCTGGATGTTCCCGCACCAAAAAGCCGTGCCGCTCGAAGCGACGATAATATCACAGCCGTAAGTGTATCCATTCAAAATGAGTCAAATCAGTCGATTCCACGTCGTTCTCAGCAATTGGGCAACTCTCAAACCACACTGTGGTGTATTTTGCGAAAAGATCTTAGCCTTTATCCTTAAAAGATCAAACTGACTCAAGAACTAAAGCCACTTGATTGTTTGAAACGCCGAAATCGCATGAAACTCCAGAAGTTCATGGAAAAATCGATGACGCTCATTTCTGGCTGAGTGGTTTTGTCAATAAACAAAATTTGCATTATGGGACAGCAACAAACGCACATGAGCTTCAAGAGACACAATTGCATCCGCAAAAAAATACTGTGTGGTTTTCATGCCGGAGGTTTGATTGGGCCGTATTTGTTGGTCGATGGAAGCAATCGGCATGTTACCGTCATGGAGAACGCTATCGTGCCATGTTAGAAAATTATTTTTTGCCAGAATTGGATGAGCTTGACATTGCCGATATGTGGTTTCAACAAGACGGTGCCACTAGCCACACAGCACATGTTACAACCGATTTACTGAAAGGCAAGTTCGGCGAACGTGTCGTATCTCGGTAAATGGTCCGGTCGAATTGCCACCTCGTTCATGCGACTTAACTCCATTGGATTTCTTTTTATGGGGCCACATCAAGTCATTGGTCTATGCCAAGAAGCCAACATGTTAGACGAGCTCAGAAATAACATTCAACGCGAAATGTCCAACGTTCTGGTCGAAATGTATTCAAGAGTGGTGGAAAATTGGGTCCAATGAATAGGTCGCTGTATATGGGCTCGTGGTGGTTGTATGACCGAAATCGAATTTCATTCTTAATGGTCCTGACAATACTAGTGTTCCCAGATACAAACTGGAACTTCCATTCCTCGCACGATTTTTCACTGCGAGGAATATGAAAATATCCGCCTTCAAATCATCAGCCACACTGTTTACTGCATGGACCGCAGAGGTGCGGTTGTCACTCAATGTGAAAGTCGATGACGTCAACGTCCCGACCACCAACTACCCCAAAATCTTTGGGGTCACATTGGACAGCCTTTTTAGATCCTCTGCACATGCTACAGCTATCTGCGATAAACTCTAAAGTAGGAACAAGGCCCTTAAGTCACTCGCCGGCAGTACTTGGGGAGACAACAAAGAAACCTTGTTTCTAACCGAATGTTTATTTCCACAATACTCGAACAGTTGTCAACATTGGAAGGGAATTATATTCACAAAATTATGGAATTAAATCTCATTCCGAAGAAACAATAAATTTTTCACACTTGATTTAATTTTTGTTGTTGAAAAAATACCTCTATATTGATCACCCGATATAAGAGATATGGCGTAGATATTTAGTACATATGGCATTATCATAATTATCCGTCACACCATCGGCGAACGCCCTTTGTAGGTCCCTTAAGTAAAATGTCTCTCTCCAGTATGCCATTTGTTAATTTTGGAAATACTAAAATAATCAATGAATAAACAAGTGTGTAGGGGAAAAACGTGTTCGACATACATACACATGCACATGCAAATGCAAAACATGACATTTTAATACGATTGAGACAGACTGACGTGCCGGACTGGACCGGCAAATAGATACAGTAACACTCCATAGCAAATCACCGGTGGTGAGCATCACCAAAATATGCAAATTAATTACTTAATTAATGCAAAATTAATTTTGCCAAAAAAAAACTAATTCAGCGTAATCTGCAACCATGACAAACGTGAATCTCTTCAGATATGCCAGCACACAATACAAGAAATATTTAGATTTTCCCAACGTTGTCGGCTTGGAGCGGTACATGAAACAAACTCAAAACCGTGTAAAAAATTTGTAACAAAACAAAAAAAGGAAAACAAAAGATTTTAATAGTGTCAGATTGCATGCCATTACGCAAAAGTTATCGCCATCGGTGCTGGCCCGTTTCTTTTGGGGAAGTTCGTCAAGAGTTGTCAATAAATCGATGCGGAATGTATAGACGACAACTTTATAACCCATAATGGGGAAGATGGTTGGATAATATCACAATATGACCCATTTAATGATGCTCAAGACAATACAGATTAGATAAGTAAAAAGAAATCAATAATGCGAGTATTACTGCGACATGGAGGTTTATTTATGAACATCAAAGATGATCTCGAAAAAGATGATGTGTTCACTGCCTTAAGATTCATTTACGCTATTGACTGAATTAAAGACTATTCATCATTTACGCGGTTTTAGATTCATTTACAGTGGTGGAAAAAATAATAGGGACAACAGTTCATAGGATAACATTGAACAAAAACACTAAGAAAACATGTATGTATATTTTTGTGAATGACTCTACCAGATTATTCGTAGTAGCGTTTAATTTTTGTTGTTAAACTTAATTTTTATATTAAAGCTCAAAACATTTTGGGATGGCCGCTTAAGTGATGCTCAAACATTGTTTTTGCTTTAGAATTCTCTTTTATTTGTAACTCAAATTCTGAGATGAGAGAGAAACTAAGGGTTAATAATCATTGGCATGCTTGGATGCAATATTTGTTTTGTCAGCTAACACATTAGTTCTTAAAAATGGGCCGCGGAGTTCACTCAACTGAAGAAGAGAAAAAAAATAATAAAAAAAATAAAAAATGAAGGAAAATCCATAAGGGAAATTGCAAATATTATGAATTGCTCAAGATACAAAGTTTTTAATGCAATTCATTCAACAATTACTATGGAAAATAGAGGAAGGAAGCGAAAAACGTCATCTTGGTCCGATAAACATCTAGTGCGTTTATCAAGAAAAAATCCTTTTATGTCCATCAAAGAAATGCACCAGTTACAATCAAGTGTGGAATCTTGTTTGGTAATTTGAAAGGACATTTGATGGCATTTTTTTTTTTTTTGAATATAATTTCCTTCAAATGTTGGCCTCAACTACGCCTCAGGGTTTCCATTCTGAGGGTCCAATTTTGGATGACTCATTCAAGCACTTCGACCGGTATGGCTTTAATGACACGCGTAATACTGGCTTTCAAAACATGAATCGTAGCTGGCCTGTCAGCATAGACATTGGACTTTACGTAACCCCAAAGAAAAATGTCTAAAGGTGCGATATCACTCGATCTAGGCGGCCATCTCACCTGTCCAAAACGTGAAATTAGCGGCTTTTCGAAATGACCTCTCAATAGATCCATTGTTTGAGCAGCTGTATGGCAAGCGGCAGCGTCCTGTTGAAACCAAGTCTCGGTAAGATTACGATCTTCAATTTCAGGTTGCATAAAGATCGATATCATGTCGCGATAGCGAGCACCATTCACGGTTACGTTCCGGCCATCATCAGTTTTGAAAAAATATGCACCGATGATTCCACCAGCTTATAAACCGCACCAAACCGTGTTGCTCTTTAGCCCAAATGCGG
Organism: Hydrotaea diabolus; assembly: GCA_963513945.1. Taxonomy (NCBI): domain Eukaryota; kingdom Metazoa; phylum Arthropoda; class Insecta; order Diptera; family Muscidae; genus Hydrotaea; species Hydrotaea diabolus. Next base: position 194,079,226 of record OY740716.1, on the reverse strand, counting down.
CAATTTTGTTTATTGACTTTGCCGTTGAGCCAGAAATGGGCCTCTTCACGGAACAAAATTTTGGTCGAAAACAGCGGATCTTTTTCTTTTTTTTACCGAACGCTCATTTCCATAATACAGTTGCCAACATTTGAAGGAAATTATTTTCAAAAAATAAATGCCATAGCATGCCCTTTCAAATTACCAATAAAGTTTCCACACTTGAGTTCTGAAAAAATACCTCTAGATGTATCACCCTTTATGATCTCGAGTATTAAAATATAAATAAATATATGTGAGGCGCAAAATAGAAAGGGACCTAAGGTTAAAAACCAGTTTTGTTCAGGAGAGCCATTTTAAAGATTAGGTCCCTTTCTATTTGCGCTTAGAATCGTCGACTTTACTTTCATAAAACGCGCATATCTCTGGGAGGCAATACTTTTGGGGCATGGGATCGGTCTCATTCGATGCTCAGATGTTGTCCACATCAAAAAATGAAAAAAAATGAAAATTATTTTTTTTACCCTTAGGTCTCTTTCTCTATGCGCTCTATGCACATATACAAAGTGATTTATACACGACTGGACAAATTTCATCATCGTTTTCCTTGGCTCATTTCATGAAAATACGACCATGGCCGAAAATGCAAGGGGGCGAAATGGCAGCGGTTTGAAACTTTTCGGATTGGATGTAGGAGGAAACTAGGGTAAAATTGTTCTGAACCAGTGGTACGATTTTTTTGTTTTTTTTTTGGAAGCGAAATACGAGAGCGACCGCAAAACTAACTGGCCTGGCACATTTTCTGTTTCACTAGCAACTTTTTTTTTTGTTTTGTTTTTTAAAAGCAATCTTTTATAAGCCATCTGTCAAAATTTCCGAAATATTTAATGTTTATTTTCTTTGTTACAGGTGATTGAAGTAAACAAGTTTTATAAATTTTGAAAAATGGAAAATAAAGAGTTTCGTGCGGTAATTAAACACTTTTATATGAAAGGTTATACGCCACAATTAATCAAAGATGAATTGGATTCTGTTCATGGTGATAATGCACCATCATACTCCACCGTGAAATCCTGGGTTCAACAATTTAAAATGGGTCGTTCAAGTACGGAAGATGAACAACGCTCTGGAAGACCGAAAACTGCTACTTTTATTGAAAACATTAGAAAAATATTTAATGAAGTGACTAAAGATAGACGAATAAAGCTCAGAGAACTTGCTGATATTGTTAAAATACACGAAAAACAAGTTTGGAGTATTTTACATGATGAACTCCACATGAAAAAACAATTCGCAAGTAGGGTGCCGCGTTTGTTTACTTTGCCCCAAAAAATCGTCCGATGGACCAATTCCGAGGAGCTTTAAGCGATTTATCAGCGTAATCCAATAGAGTACTTGCGCCGATTCATAACTGTTGATGAAGCATGGATCCATCACTACATCCCAGAATGCAAAGAACAGTCAAAACAATGGATAGAAGCTGGTAAAAGTGGTCCCAAGAAGGCGAAAACTGTTAAGTCAGCAGGAAAAGTAATGGCCGAAGTATTTTGGGATGCAAGGGGTATAATATTTATTGATTATCTTGAGAAAGGAAAAACTATAAATAGTGAATGTTATTGTGCATTATTGGATCGGTTGAGTGAAAAATTAAAATAAAACGACCGCATTTAGAAAAAAGTTTTTTTCATCAAGATAATGCTCCTTCACACACTAAATTTTTAACTCAACAAAAACTGGCCGAATTACGATTTGAAATTGCTCCGCATCCACCATATGGTACAGATTTAGCTCCTTCTGATTATTTCTTGTTTCCAAATTTAAAAAAATTTCTCGGTGGCAAAAAATGTTCGTCCAATAGCGAGGTTATTGCTGAAACTGAGGCATATTTTGAGGGTCTTGAAAAATCTTATTTTTCGGATGGAATTAAAAAACTTGAAAAACGTTTGATGAAGTGTATTGAGTTGGAAGGAGATTATGTTGAAAAATAAATAATAATAATTCCAAAAAAACGGTGGTTTTTATGTTAGGCCAGTTACTTTTGCGGTCGCCCTCGTACTGCAAAGTTAACATGTTTTAATATTCCACGGATCCTCAGGAAATGCAAAAATTTTTCCCGGGAAAATAAGAAGACGGGGGAAAGAGAACCTCTAGTCTTCAAATCAATGACAAAGTAAATATGCACCCAATCCTTTTGTGAAGGGTATAGCGTGATTTTTTTTTAACTGTTCCATTACAAAAGTTGCACCCACCTCTGGTTATAGACAACCCTTTCAATTCGACCACCATTGATTTGGAAAAACATTATAACCATCTCGATTTCTTACAAACATCTATTGAACGTTTCTAATACACGTGTACTCTGAACACGCTTCACAATTTCAGTCCATTTCGACACAACTTAACGATCTATTCATAAATTGTTGCCTTTGATGGACGGCGAACATTAACCAATTAAATCGGATTGTTACATTGACCCAGAAGTTTGATTATTTATTTACTTTACAAATGCTACCAAACATGGCGTGCGTTTACATGCGGTAGATGCAGACTAATCGACTACCGACGAACCAGATGAGCCGGCATAAAAATGATATAGGCCGACATAAATCGATGTCTCAGCATCCATCCATAATGAGCTGCCTTTACATATGCCATGCCATGTCTATGATGAGCACTGACAGGGCACGCGGTGCGGTATGGGATTCATCAAAAGTGTGTCGCCCGTTCAGTCGGTGGAGCTGGGCTGGGCTGCCGCCGCCGGCTGTGTTTGTTGCCGTCGATTAATTATTGGTTAGTGTTAATAAAAATGTAAATGGAAGAAACGGTTAAGATTGTTTTGATATCTTTGCTTGTTTCCCAAATCACGATACAAAAGAAAGACGTCCCATATAGACGCGCATAATGAGCAGATTTATAATCGCCCTTACACACACAGTCTGTCTGTCTGTCTGTCTGTCTGGCAGTGTGTTGTGGACTCGTGTGTTCATGTGTAAATGTTACATAAATCGGCATCTTCATTTGGAACTTTTGGGCTATTTGTTTGTTGTTGGTGCTGTGGTTTAAGATCCATAAACACACACGCACACACACGTATGTAAGATGGTAATACCCGAAAGATATTTATTTATTTTATAGCCAAATACTAATGACGGGTATTTAAAAGGAATTTTCAAAAAGGGTTTCTTTACTATTATTTGTTGCTGTTGTCAGCTCTTGTAATTTGGTCTGTCGTGTCCTACTCCAACTGACGTGTTGCAAGATGTTTTATGTACCGCCATTAATAACAACTAAGATTGTGTAGAATAGTCTGAGAATATTTGCCGACCAACTGCCAAATCGTACATCGAAGTAAAATAAAATATTCTATACCCTAATCCGAATACTGATTTTGAGCCACAGATAAATGATTCGTTGCCACAACCGATGGAAGTGATTTCCCAGTCCCTGACACATTCAGTGTCGACCAGCTTCAAGAGCTCTTATTACATTACAATATGTGACGCGCAAAATAGAAAGGGACCTAAGGCTAAAAATCAGTTTTGTTCAGGAGAGCCATTTTAAAGATTTTAATACGTGTATCTTTGGTGTACCATCACTTTCATAAAACGCGCATATCTCTGGGAGGGAACACTTTTGGGGCATGGGGTCGGTCTCATTCGATGCTCTGATGTTGTCCACATCAAAAAAAAGTGAAAATTGATTTCCCTTTCTCTATGCACTGTCACATATGTTGCATAGAAGCCTTTCTGCAATGCCATATGACGGTTCGGTCTCTAAAATTGAATGGATTACAACGCGTTATTTTAAAGAAAAAAACTGAAAATGCAAATTGAATGGTCGAATGTTTATTATCATTTGAAAGAACATTCTTCGGCATATATTTTTTGAAGATTATATTGGCCGCGGCTACGTCTCAGATGGTCCAACCGTTGAGTCCAATTTTCGATGACTCGTTCGAGCATTTCGTCTGGTAACTGGCGAATGACATGCGTGATGTTTTGCTACAAGGCCTGAATCGAATCGAGTTTGTCCGCATAAACTTTAGACTTTACATATCCGCGCAGGAAAAAGTCCAACGGTGTGATATCACACGATCTTGGTGGCCAATCGACCGGCCCAAAACGTGAAATTATCTGCTCACCGAAGTGTTCTCTCAATAAACCCATTGATTGATGCGATGTGTGCGCAAATGTCGCCGAGATCATAAGCTTCAATTTCAGGCATAGTCGGTTATCATGACACGATAACGGTCGCCATTGTGGGTTACGTTCTCACCGGCATCATTTTTGAAAAAATATGGACCGATGATTCCACCGGCCCACAAACCACACCAAACCGTTGTTTTTTCTGGATGAAGTGGCAGCTCTTGAACCTCTTCTGGTTACAAACCACACCAAACCGTTGTTTTTTCTGGATGAAGTGGCAGCTCTTGAACCTCTTCTGGTTACAAACTACACCAAGCCGTTTTTTTTTTCTGGATAAAGTGGCAGCTCTTGAACCTCTTCTGGTTGCTCTTCGTCTTCCCGCTGCCGTAATTTTGCTTGTTTACATACCCATTGAGCCAGAAATGGGCTTCATCGCTGAACAAAATTTGGCTCGAAAACGTCGGATCTTCTTGGAACTTTTTAAGAGCCCATAGAGCGAAGCGATGTTGCTTGGAAACGTCGGGCAGCTTCAGTTCTGGCACACGCTGTATTTAATTCAAATCTCGACTTAAAATGCGCAAGTCGTTCCATACGAGTCCGAGTCCGAGTTGCTGCGAACGGCGCCGAATCGACTCTACACGGTCTTGGTGTACACTCTTAGCTACGGCCGCTACGTTTTCTTCACTGCGTGATGGACGTGGTCTGTTCGGTCGAATATTATCAAAAAATTAATGCTGAGTCTCAAGATGGGTGATAGTGTTGCGAATAGTACGCTCAGTAGGCCGATTATGTTCACAATAAGTTGAAGGAAGTGCACGACACATATTCTTGAAATGACGACTTTACGTATGTGCTACAATTAAAGCAAATTTTGGCACTTTATTGCGCTTTATTATCGTATAGATGAAGGTTCGTGAGGATCAGAAATTGAATTGTTCTTTAGTTTGAATGTGTTTTACCTCTCAATTCATGTAACTGAGTTTTTACTGTGTTGTTTGTTACCTTTCTTATTAAGTTTAAAAATATTATTTTAATTAAATAAACGTACGAAAACTTTGCGACTTTTTTTTTTTTTAAAAATACCCTTTTTGTGACAATTTTTATTAAAAATAATTCCCTTTTTGTGCGACTTTTTGAAATTTTTCAACGGTAACACTGAGCAGCAGTAATGTTTTCAGCCGAACTTGCAGTACGTGGTGGTCCATGCTTGGGCCTATAAGCTACAGACCCTCTTTCTTCGAAATCATTCACTACACGATAAATAGTGCGTTTTGGTGGCACGTTGTTTCTCTCAACAATTTCACGAAACTTTCTCATCGTCACAGTAATCGATAATTGATTTGATAAAATGTTTAACGGTTTATGGAATATTTTTCCATAATAAATTTGCCACGTTCCTACTTTACGACTTCCAGATATGAACCGCCAAGACTAATGTTTACCAACATTTGCCCCCATTTTGTAGTATACCTTCCCGGCGGACACTCTGTATAAAAATGGATTGAAATATTACCTTTGCCAACAGAGTTTTATTTTCTGTACTTAGTTTTGACCCTCGTTTTATTAAGGTATACAACATATTCTTAGCTTTGTTAAGTCTTTTAATTATGTTCGAGGGCGACCGCAAAACTAACTGGCCTGGCACATTTTCTGTTTTACTAGCAACTCTTTTGTTTTTTAAAAGCAATCTTTTATAAGCCATCTGCCAAAATTTCCGAAATATTTAATGATTATTTTCTTTGTTACAGGTGATTGAAGTAAACAAGTTTTATAATTTTTGAAAAATGGAAAATCAAGAGTTTCGTGCGGTAATTAAACACTTTTATATGAAAGGTTATACGCCACAATTAATCAAAGATGAATTGGATTATGTTCATGGTGATAATGCACCATTATACTCCACCGTCAAATCCTGGGTTCAACAATTTAAAATGGGTCGTTCAAGTACGGAAGATGAACAACGCTCTGGAAGACCGAAAACTGCTACTACTATTGAAAACATTTGAAAAATATTTAATGAAGTGACTAAAGATAGACGAATAAAGCTCAGAGAACTTGCTGATATTGTTAAAATACACGAAAAACAAGTTTGGAGTATTTTACATGATGAACTCCACATGAAAAAGCTATCCGCAAGATTGGTGCCGCGTTTGTTGACTTTGCCCCAAAAAATCGTCCGTTGGATCAATTCCGAGGAGCTTTTAGCGATTTATCAGCGTAATCCAAAAGAGTTCTTGCGCCGATTCATAACTGTTGATGAAACATGGATACTACATACTACACTATATCCCAGAATACAAAAAACAGTCAAAACAATGGATAGAAGCTGGTAAAAGTGGTCCCATGAAGGCGAAAACTGTTAAGTCAGCAGGAAAAGTAAATGCCACAGTATTTTGGGATGCAAGGGGTATAATATTTATTGATTATCTTGAGAAAGGAAAAACTATAAATAGTGCATGTTATTGTGCATTATTGGATCGGTTGAGTGAAGAAATCAAGATAAAACGACCGCATTTAGAAGAAAAAAAGTTCTTTTTCATCAAGATAATGCTCCTTCACACACTGCATTTTTAACTCAACAAAAACTGGCCGAGTTACAATTTGAAATTGCTCCGCATCCACCATAAAGTCCAGATTTAGCTCCTTCTGATTAATTCTTGTTACCAAATTTAAAAAAAAATTCTCGGTGGCAAAAAATTTTCGTCCAATAGCGAGGTTATTGCTGAAACTGAGGCATATTTTGAAGGTCTTGAAAAATCTTATTTTTCGGATGGAATTAAAAAACTTGAAAAACGCTTGATGAAGTGTATTGAGTTGGAAGGAGATTATGTTGAAAAATGAATAATAATAATTCCAAAAAAGGGTTCTTTTTATGTTAGGCCAGTTACTTTTGCGGTCGCCCTCGTATATAACATGACCATCAGAAGTAAGCTTTTTAGAAGGGAATTTACAAACATTTAAAAGATGTAAATTAATCTTAATAGACTCATCTTGGTTAAACATCAAGGAATCGAAGTAAAAATACAGAAAAATCCAGCCGACTTGTACAGGGCTTCCATTAAGGACATACAAATTTTATTTTTTAATAAAACAGAGAATATTCAAGATATAGAGTTCAAATTTATTACTGGTGTAGTGCAAATTTTACATTTCAAGAATGAAATTTGATTTCGGTCATATGACCACCTCAAGCCCGTACACAGTGATCTATTATTTGGACCCAGTTTTCCACCACTTTTGCACACATTTAGACCGTCTAAAAGTCGCCCAGAACAAATCCAAGATAATCAATAATAAACACTGGCGCTACTCTACTTCATTTCTTTACAACGAAACAGGCAATGAACTTTGTGAAGACTTCGTAAAACGATTAAATCAAAATTGCTTAGGAAAAATTGCAGACTCTCCTTAGGAGATACTAACAGAGTGTAATGAATTATTATAAGTACACCGTAAAATTTACCAAACCAAAAATATAATTATTGGCAGGAATAATGACCCTATGCTCAATCCTTTTTTCTTTATGTTTAAGTCCTAAATCAAAATCTATCAAATAAGTTCGTCTCTTAATCCTTTTTGCATGAACAGATCACAACTGAAATAAGCAACTGAAAATATCAAAATAAATGTATATTTAAATAGTCCCATTTGCTGAAATATCCTAGAGATAGAAACCAAAACTATGTAACATATCTTATGTAAGACGTAATTTTATTCTTTGGATTAATACAAATTTTGAATTGAATTGAAACTCTACCGAAACGTTGGCAATTTGAATGTTTTCTTTGAGCTCGTCTAAAGTTGTTGGCTTGTTGGCATAAACCAATGACTTGATGTGGCCACATAAAAAGAAATCCAATAGCGTTAATCGCATGAAGATGGTGGACATTCGACCGGACCATTTCTCGAGATATCACGTTCAGCGAATAAGCCTTTCAGTAAAGCAATTGTAACGCGTGCTGTGCGGCTAGTCCCGCCGTCTTGTTGAAACCACATATCGGCGATATCAAGCTCATCCAATTTTGGCCAAACATATTTTTCTAACATGGCACGATAGCGCTCTCCATTGACGGTAACATGACGATTGTTTCCATTGGCGAAAATATACGGCCTAATCACATCTCCGGCACATTAATTTTTTGCGGATGCAATTGTGTCTCTTGAAGTATATGAGGGTATGTTGCTGTCCAATAATGCATATTTTTTTATTGATATCCTGTCCCACCCGCTCATTCTGTCGGGTGGGATGATTTTTACGGCTGCAAATTAGAGTAAGCGCTCATAAAGTTGCGACCACCGACTTAGCATAGACCGATGATTACACCAGACCCTAAAACCCCACCAAACCATGGTTTTCTCTGGGTACAACGGCAGCTCTTGAAGCTCTTCTGGCAATTTTGGGAATTGGTAACTTTGACGTTGCCGTTCAGCCAGAATGCGGCCTCATTACTGAACAACATTTTGGTCGAAAAACGTTTCTCACAGAACGCCCTTTTTCATAATACAGTTGCACAATTTGGAGACGTTGTTGCGGTGTAAGTCTTTCCATGATAAAATGGCAAACAATATTGAAAAGAAAAAAATTAAGTTTAATTCAACTCACACGTAATCTGTGAAAAAAAACCCTATTAGAAAAAATACCTCTAGTCTGATCCCCCGTTATAGAGGGTGATCCTACTAGAGGTATTTTTTCAATTTTTTTCACAGATTACGCGTGAGTTCTGTTAAACTTTATTTTTTATTTGTTCTCAGTACTGTTTGACATTTCATAATGGAAAGACTTACACCGCAACAACGTCTCCTTATTGTGCAACGGTATATTGAAAATGAGCGATCGGTAAGAAACTGACTTCGGCCAAAATTTTGTTCAGTGATGAGACCCATTTCTCAATTTTAAAATTGCCACATTTGAGCTGAAGAGCAACCAGAAGAGGTCCAAGAGGTGCCATTATTATACTTATACTCAGAGAAAACCACGGTTTTGTGCAGTTTATGGCCTAGTAGAATCATCGGTCCATATTTTTCCAAAAAGATGATGGCCGTAACCGTAAATGGTGCCCGCTCTTGCGCCATGATATCGGACTTTTTGCTACCTCAAATTGAAGCCTATAATCTTGACGAAATTTGATTTCAACATGACAATGCCACTTGTCATACAGCTAGCTGCTCAAACAATGTATCTATCTAATGTCACTTTGCCATTTTGTTAAAAACTTGTCTTCTATTTAAATATAGAAGCAAGAGGTCTTGAGCCGGTTTAATCCCCTTTCAAAATATTCTTTTTTAAGACCAATACACTTTTGCATGCGCACAAACCATTTTCGAAGAACTTTTTCCACTCCGATTGAGACACCTCCAAAACATGATTTTTGAACGTTTTAACAGCTGCTGCGGGCGTTAAAAACGTTGACCACGCATTATTTTCTTGATGCTTGGGAATAAGACAAAGTAATTGGGTGCCAAAACAGGTCTGTATCAGGGTGGATGAGCCATCAATTCGTCATCTTGAATGGTCAAATCGCTCATCGTTATAGCTGATGTGTGAGAGCTCGCATTGTCGTGATGCAAAATGATCCGTCTTCTCTTATTATCTTTCCTCATTTCTTCGATCACTGTTGGCAAACAGATGGTTGTATACCACTCAGAATCAACCATCCCTCGTTCACTAAAGGCCACAGTGCCAACATGTTCGGTTATACCGAAAGAAAACGCAATCATTTGCTTCGATGTACTTCTTCCACGAACAACTTTTGTTGGATTTAGCTCGTCTTGAAAGACCCATAGGGTCGATTGCTGTTTTGTTTTGGGTTCATATGCATAGATCCATGGTTCGTCACCTGTGACAATGTTATACACTGCCTTTGAGCTAACGCAGTTATACTTTTTCAACATCTCTTGGCACCAATCCATGCGAGCCTTTTTTTTGAGCATTCGTCAAATTATGTGGAACAAATTTTCTTCAAGGCCAAATGAACATGCAATATCTTATTGATGTTTGTCATGCGAATGCCCAAGGATGCCTCAATCTCACGGTATGTCACATGTTGGTCTTGCTTAAACAGTTCACGCACAGCATCGATGGTTTCTGGCAAAGTAACCGAAGTTCGGAGTGCTGCACGTAATTTTTCCTGGAGCGAACGGCGTACGAGACTGAACTCTTGGCACCAGCGATTAACAGTGATTTTTGATGGTGCTTCATCGCCAAGAGTTGAAACAAGTTGATTTAAACATTTTTGTCTCGATAACCCACGCCGAAAATCGTAAAAAACCATCGCTCGAAAATGTTCACGAGATAATTCCACTTTTTTACTGAGATGAATTTTTCAACAAACTGCAAACAAAACAATTCGCCCTCAAATGACAAAACGTTCTGAGTGAAGTTAAGCTAGCAGATGTCAAAATTTCCAATGGAAGGTCCAGTTTGCATCTGGGAACACTAGTATTGTCAGGACTCGAAATATAAATAGCAACTCTAGTACGTTATACAAGATCAAAAATTAACTTTTGTGAAATAGGACCATATTTTCGTACAGCCAACATACAAAGGACCAGCAGCCTAAGAAACCTTATTAAACATATCTGAAGTTCCTGACAGAGACGAGGAAACTTTTGAATGGCAGAGTGGTGTAGGGTATCTCATTGCTGGCCACGTTCGACTTTTTCCTTTTTTTTTAGTTTTGCGTTGAATCCTGGCATTGTTAATGGTTTTGAACGTAAGACATTAACTCCGTCTACTTCAAATTTTTCCCAAATATTTTCCATTGCTGCATTTGCATCGCTGACATTGAAAAAATGTATTGAAAATATCGCTTTCAAACGTTTGCCAATGATACAGCAAATGACACTATGCTATTGTTGAGCACTACCCGCCATGCCACCCAAAATTTACCACAAAGTGACGAACTTCGAACTTGTTTTTTATATAATTTCTCGATTTTGTTTTGGCGCTGACATTTTTGTCTATCGCGCCGCGCGCTTTTTGTGTTTGATGTTTTGCAAACACCTCTTTTTAGCTGCGCGCCTCATCATCAACCGCACTGGCGTTGGCTGTCGCTGCCGCCGTTATCGCCTGCCATTAATCAGCGATGTAAAATGTCATATATTTTTTGTGTGCAATGTTGCAATCGTTTCACGGGGACGCCGTTATGCATGCGACCGCAAAAATTTAATCAATTTGACTATAAAACAGACGGCATGGCCGCTCGATTGGCTTAAACATTAACTAAACGTCAAAACATCTGTTTCCGTTAACGTTTTATTTTCGATTTCGTTTAAAATTGCTTCAAAAACAAGATGCGTGGATTTATCGTAAGTGAAGCGAAATAAAAAACATTTTAGAAAACGCCAAACACCATGAATACTGTTAAAAGCTTCGTACAAAGTGCAAAATGTGAAAGAAATTCAAAAGGATTCATATGGAAGTGAAGATAGGAAAATCTTGAAACGAATCCAGTGAAGATTTAAAAACAAAAGCTTTGAATATTTGAAATATTTAAAATATGAAGAGACATTGTGAAACCAAGTGCTTTAAAAATTTTTTTTTCTTGATTCGAAAATAAAGAAAAATTCTGAACAGAACGACAGCAGTCGTGAGAACTTTCGTGTATGGTTCAAAATTTTTACATCACCGCTAATACGCTGAGGACTATCCACACTAAAATAACCAAAAAAAAAAACGAAGCAGAGCAAATAATGATGTGTATACTTAGTAGGGACATAAATACTGTTACAACATTGAACACACCCATTTCAATAGTAGAACTGAACATACCCCGTTAATGCCATATGGGTTTTGAAAGCTAACCTCAATAGCGTTTGTCTGTAACGGGATTTTAACATTGTTTTAACTTTCATCATGGAGTGGTCAGATAATGAAAACCGTATCGCTGTAATAGCGCTTTTCAAGTGTGAAATGAAAAAATCAATATTTTCAAAACGCTCCGGCCACTAGGGATTAGCCGCATGTTGGTCTCAATTAATTTGAGTCAAATTTTATATTCTTCCCTTGAATGGTATTTGGTTCGCTAGCGTTTGGATGAATTTGACACCTGATTTCGCATAGGTTTAATTACAGAAGTCTAAGGAAGCACTCAATTTTTCTTACTTCTTAAAATGTTGATTTTTCTACTTTTCGCCTTAGAAAATTTTCCATTGCTTCAAGGTGGACAAATGTTGCTGTGATTAGAAACATTGGTAACAGCCAGATATACAGGCATGAAGTGTCGTATAAAGCGCCTATATTTGGAAAGAAATATAATAATAACAGTCGTGTTTTATTTGACAGGCTGACAAATCCGATTCAATTCCCGCTATAGCTAACATTTTAAGCCCCTATCAATAAACCATTAATTTTATTTATTTACTTAAAATGTGCTTATTACTTAGTAGGGACATAAATACTGTTACAACATTGAACACACCCATTTCAATAGTAGAACTGAACATACACCGTTAATGTCATATGTGAAAGCGCCAAGAGAAAGGGACCTAAGGGTAAAAAAATCAATTTTTACTTTTTTTTTGATGTGGACAACATCTGAGCATCGAATGAGACCGGTCCCATGCCCCAAAAGTGATCCCTCCCAGAGATATGCGCGTTTTATGAAAGTGGTGGTACACCAAAGATACACGTATTTAAATCTTTAAAATGGCTCTCCTAAACGAAACTGGTTTTTACCCTTAGGCCCCTTTCTATTTTGCGCGTCACATATGGGTTTTGAAAGCCAACCTCAATAGCTTTAGTCGGTAACGGAATTTTAAAATGGTTTCAACTTTCATCATGGAGTGTTCAGATAATGAGAACCGTATAGCTGTAATAGCGCTTTTCAAGTGTGACATGAAAAGAAGCGATATTTCGCTCCGGCCACTAGGGATTAGCCGCATGTTCGTCTACCGATGCATAAAACAGTTTGAGGAGACTGGAGATGTAAAAGATCGCCACCGGTCGGGACGCCCACGCTCTGTTCGAACACCACATGTCATAAAAGCCGTTAAAACAAGAATTCACAGAAATCCGCTCCGAAAAGAGAAAATCATGGCCTGTGCGATGAATATCACGCAAAAGTCCAGGAGTCGAATCATTAAAGAAGACTTGGGACTTTCAAACGACGTACCGGACATTTATTGACTGCGGCTTTAATAACAAATAGGATTGAAAAATGCAAACGTCTATTGGTGAAGCACGCTGATAACTTGCACAGAAAATTTTTTGCCAGCGTTCATTTCCTCTGAAGAATGGCCCTCAGGCAGTCCAGATTTGAACCCATTGCACGCAGAAAAAAAGTATGGTTGTGGTGACAATATTCGAAGAGGATCATACTATTGTTGGGTATGTGGTTGTGCCACAACAATATTATGATCCTCACAACAATAGTGTTATTCACACACAATCATACTATGATCCTCGCAACCATAGTATGATTCACACTCAACCATACTATTATCTCCACAACCATATTATGATCCTCACAACCATAGTATTTTTCTCAAACAACCATAGTATGATCTTCTCAACCATAGTATGATTCACACGCACCTATGCTATTATTCATACAACCATAGTTTGATTCACTCAACCATACTATGATCCCCAAAATTTTTTATTAGGATTGGTTAATGTTGTTATTCAAAAATAGAGATTTTAATCAAACAAGTTATTTTAAATTTCATTACAATAAGTTCAAAGCCAAATTTGAGGCCTTGCTCTTATTGAACATTTCATTCAAGAAACAAAAATATATATTCGAAAATACAGTCGAAAATACTTTTAGTTGCGAGCTGGGGAAATGCTACTTCACCAACCGTATTCCCCAAGTAACGAATTTGACTCAACCATGATCAATGGCTATATACTTAAGTGCAGTCAAATTTTAAAAAAAACGAGAGCCAATCGGCTGTAAAGTATTTCACCAAACAAAATAAACACAATAAAAATAACTCAAACGACCTTCCGATTGTTGTTTTTTAAAATGGACAACAACCGTGCACTGTATCGTGTGCATGTGTTTCATTTTTGGTATACCAAAAAAAACATACGCATACACATACAATATGTGTGCTCTATAAAACCTGTTTTGTTATGTATATAGTCGCAACCATTATGACGTTATTATGTTAACGTAAATTTTAAACAACAATACTTTTGTTGCATCAACCATGTTTATATGGTTGCTATAACCATATTTTCATTTCTAAATTTGGCAATAATACATACTATTGTTACATTTCAACAATATGAATATTGCGGCAATCATACCATTGTCAAAATTAAATTCAGAAAACAATACTATGGTTGCGACGAACATACTTTTATTGCGGAGAACATATTATTATTGCCGTGACCATATACTAACCATATTTTTTCTCTGCGTGTGGTGGACGGTTTTAGACAATGTTTGTCACAAAAGACACCCCAACTTTGGATCTCTTAAGACTGCTTTGGTTCGAGCTGTGGCCAATTTTCCAATGGACGAGGTTCGTGCAGCTATTGACGAGTGGCCAGTGCGACTTAAGGCGTGTGTAAAAAAGGCGGACAAAAGGCGTACATTTCGAATAAGTCGATTCTTTTTGGATACAATATATATCAATAAATATATTAAAAAATATTTGGTCCAAAAACAATCAGTACTTTTTATTTTACAGCAACAGTATTTATGTCCCTACTAAGTAGAATCCCAACAGCTTATGACCATAAGTCATCATTGTCCAAGTCCTAGCTTATTTCGATTCTCCATGCTTTAAACAGAGACGCCGACAGTCAAGAAACGGACATGACTAAATCGTCTAAAATTTTGCGACGATCATTAATAAATATATATTTTATAGGGTCTCCGAACGCCCTCCCCCCATGTTGCAAATTGAATAATAAATATTGTATACACTTTAACCTATGGTGGAGGGCATGATAAGGCTTAAGTAGGACAGGCAGACTCTGTGTACAGGTCGTCAGATTTAAAATGGGCCTTTTTTTATCAGCAAAGTTTCAAATCTGGAAAGATACTTGCATGGGTTCTTTTAATATCTCCGTACCAAAAGAGTCAATTTAATTAACCAAATTCGATTTTAAACCTAAATTCAAACTTGCATATACTGCTATTGTGTAGAAGTTTTTTAAACAACTTATCATGCCAACAATTGGTGATTGATATACGACATTTCTTTCAGTACACGCCGAGTTCATAAATACTGTTATTAACAAAAATAATTTCACTTTGTTTCGTACGCTTTTAGGTCTTTCTCTGCTTCACTTTTGCCTATGCTGAAAAATTGGGATACACTCACGCGTCAGGTAGATCGCATACTGGCTTTAGCAGTCGATTTAAACATCGAGGACACTCTGCCACCCCAACACCAGCCACAAATGCCAACAATGGAATTGCCTCTGGAGTTAGCGGTGGATTTGGTGGATACGCTGCCGATACTAACGTCAACGAACAATACCAATCCCTAGAACAACAGCCCGAATACAATAAGGAATTCTTCTCATATGCAGCACCCGAAGAGCAGTTCAACGACCTCGAAGGCGCTGAACGTTTGTCCGCGTCAATGCGTAAAAATCTTCGCGTTGTCTTCATTCGAGCGCCCGAAAGTAATGCCATAGCCAATGCTGCCTTGCAACTGGCCAAACAAACGGCCGAATCGAAAACCGCCATTTATGTTCTAAGCAAACAAGCCGATATCGGCGAGTTGGTCAACAAACTGCAGACGGTCCAGCAAAGTCATTCGGAGAAGCCTGAGGTGCATTTCATCAAATATCGCACGCCGGAAGATGCCATTCGGGCACAGCAAATAATTCAGCAAGAATACGACAACTTGGGTGGCCCCTCTCGCATTTCCAATGAAGGTGTTGCTCCCGTTTTGGATTTCGCCTCAAAGCCAGAAGGATTTTCGCATAAAAATGTTGATATCTCTGGAGGTGTTCTCGGTGGTATTGCACCCTCGTCGAGTGGATATCTACCGCCAGTACTGAGACAGTTCTAGCAGCGTTTAGTATTAAGCCATGTGTATTGATTAGTAATTTATTAATGTTAAATTATTTTTAAAAAATTATTATTAAAAATTCGTATACAAGAAATGAAGCGTTTTTGTTCAGGGGGGTTGTCATTGTTTTATACTTGACCTAAGGGCAGCATTTGGGGCCGTATGTCAGCATTAACAGCGTGTAACAGCGTCTCAACAATGGCTTGTGGATTTTCATTATTCCAAATGCGACAATTTTGGTTATTTATGTACCCATTCAACCAAAAGTAACTCAGATTCGGAGGCCATCTCGTTTTGGACCCATTCACCACGATGTGCAAACGTTGTTCAGGAGTAAGTCTATTTGTTATGAAATGGCAAACCAAACTGAGTATTAAGTCACACCAGGCAGATAGAAAGCCACACGTCTAAAAAACCACACTTTATATTGTAGGTCATTTTTGTACCTCAGACAATATCAAAAAATGACTACCCAAATAGAACCTATATGATTTGAATCGGCCCAAAATTGGTTGTACGATATGTTCATCGAAACATATTACCCCAAATTTGATAGAAATTGAAATTAATATTGTTGTTATCAAAAACAAACTTTGAAAACTTTAGAAAGACAGCACACGGAAGGACAGAAAAGTATCGTTAAGTTTCAAATTTAAGGGCTGTGTGGGCGGTACTCACGTCCCCATGTCCAATTTAACTAGACTATGGTTAAATTGGACATTGATATAATTCTCGCCATAAATTCGGTTTTTTGAAGGGGCACCGCCCTGTATTCCTCCAGGATGTATTTAGATCCACGCCAACATCATGTGTTTTAAATATCATCGTCATATCTGTGATAGTTCATAGGATATTGTCTTTTTAAATGGTCTGTGGTGCCACGCGCCCTTGGCCAATTTTTCCATAAAATTTCCTAGTCATAAATTTCAATCTGTTAAAATGAAATGAGTAAATCGTGCCATAATTTTGGATACATATTTAGTTTTTTAAAAGGGACGCGGCACCGCCCACTTTTCCTCCAGGGTGTGTGTTGAACCGCTAGCTCACTGTTTCGCTTTATGCCAAAATCATATTTTCTAAATATCATCATCATATCTCTAAAAGTTCATGCGATATTGCCGTTTGAAGTTCAGTGTCGTTGATTTTTTCGCAAAGTTGACTCAGTGCTATTGAGGGAAAAATGTTTACCTTTTGACCGATCTGGCACATTTTCAATACCAATCGTTGCGGTCTATCAATGCGTGATAATTTTAGCCATTTTGCTTTAATATTGCGACCTGTGGTTTGAAGACGGACAGGCTGGCATGACTAGATAATCTGAGAATTTTACGACGATTCAGAATTCGAGTATATAAACTTAATGGGGTCTCTCACCAGCATTTCAAGGTGTTGCAAACGGCATGACAAAGGGAATATACTCTTTGTCCTATGAAGGAGGATATAAAATCGCGTGTTCGTCATATATTGGAAACATAGAATGGTAAGGCTAAGTCAGGCTAACGATACATAAAAGGTTGTCCAAACAAAACGCACAATCTTAATTGCAAATAAAACAAAAATTTGGCAAAGAATTTTTTAACATTAATATTTATTACGACAAATGGATCTAGGACAATTATGTGTAAAACAAAATATCGGTCAAATGTTAGCCACGGCGTCAGTGGCATACCTCTATCCGATGGTCCAAATTTTCAATGACTCTATATAAATATATCGTAGTGTTTTCTTTTAAATGTATTTTTGACTATTTTAAATTTGTCAAAAAAATATCAACAAATAAAAACGTCGTTAAGTTCGTCCTGGCCGAATCTTATATTCCCTTCACTTCATGACGCTAATAAAGCGCAAAAAAATGGGCCGTATTTTGGGCCCTTTCGTTTCATGCGTCCGTCTCTAATATTAGCAAAAATTAAAAAATGCTCCATATTTGAATTGGTAGCAAAATGTGCTTTAATTTGAGACACCATAATTACTTATTTACAACTAATCGCGCGTTTTGATCTTACGGGAAGTTTTAGGTCACATGGGCCATAAAGTCTATCAACTGCGCCCTTTTTTGAGGTATTAAGTGCAAGTAAGAGTTGCCATTTCAAAAGTTCTGATTTGTTAAGCAAATATTTTAAATAAACTGTATTTTGTACTGGGTTATCTTTAGTCCCTTAAGGTGAAACTTTTTAGTTCCCGGGCCGATTTCGTCAATTTGTAGTCCCAAAGTTTATGACCATAAGCAACATGATGCTTTTAAGGATCCTAAGTTGATTCTTATGATCGCTATCTTGCTTTCAACAAACACAGACAGACCCATGTCGTCTTAGAATTTACGACTTTATAGGGTCGCCGATAAATATTTCGTGATGTTGCAAACGGAATGAAAAATACTCGTAAAGATATCATTCACAAACAAAATTATACCAGCCATCTATACGAATATAAAGAAGGGTTTTATAAACTATTTAAGCAACAACAAAAAGGTTAAGGTACGTATAACATATTCTGACCCAACTACTATACTCATCACCTTCCTATAAATCTATTAAAATAAATTCAATCACAAGAAATCTGCATTTCATTTTAGAGTTCGTAAAAATTAGTTTTATAATTTAAGCATATTCTATTGTGTTTATGAAAATTTTTATAAATTTTAAGCAAAATTTGATAAAGTTTTACTTTTATGTTACTTTGATAATGCTTTTATTTCTTTTTGTCTTGCGAGTCCAAATGTGACCTATTCAATCCCTGATGTTTAGTTCCATAATTACGTGCAAATAAGATTTGTAACATATCGATGTCTTAAGTCTCCATACAAGACAAAGACCCCCATTCAATCAATTTCAATAAAACAAAAGTAATTTCAATTGTACCGAAACTGAATTCATTAATAAAACCCCCAAAAACAATACAAATGGTTTTAAACCGAAACTGAATATCTCACATTGTTTTGAATCCCATTAATTCATTTCATTCATTCTTAAAAATTCGAAAAGTGTTGTCATCACATAACAACTCATGCTCTTTCTTTGTAAACAAACGAAACGATGTTCAAATGTGTTCATAGGTATTCAGATGCAAATTAAATACTATGCTGGACTAATACTGGGTGGTCCAAATAAGACTAAAGGGTTCACCAAAAAGGTTACCAAGAAGCCCAACACTTGAAGTAGACAACTGTGAAATTTTTATTGTTGGAAAAATCTTGAGTGAAGTGTCAAGCATAAGGTACTTAGGAGTTTACTTGCAAAATAACTTAGGATGGCGGCTTCACATTGAATAACTGAGGGCAAAAATAGCTCCAGCGGTCGTAATCCTATATAAACTGAAGAACAAATTGGATAAAAAATCAAAACTGTTGATTTTTCAAGCCTTAATTCAAAGTCATCTCATTTACATGGCATTAGTTTATGGTTACAAAAAAAATTTCTGATTTAAAGTCTTTACAGATCCTTCAGAATAAATCTTTCATTAACTAGATTTCGGCATAATTTTAACACAAGAAATAATTGTAATCTGAATGTAGCCAGATGTCGTTTGGAGATTACAAAGCAGAGGATTGAACACATGGGCAGCGTGGAATTCTATAATTTGTTGCAACTTTTTGAAGACTCACTTTCCATATCTTTATTTGAGAAAAGATTAAAAGAATATTTTTTACAAAACGTAGAAATGCTTCTAATTTAAAATAAAAATACTGTAATATTGATTTAAGAATATATGTACGTATATTATAGTTTCATGAAAAAGATTTAATCTAATTGTTGCCAACTAGCCTCAAAAAAGCCCTAGAGGCGCTGAGGCATAAGAATATGAAATATTGTCATTATGAATTAAATCAATAAAAAAAAGTTCCATTGTGGCTCTTAATGTAAGCGCAGTGGCTTCATCTTGCTGGAACCATATCTTATGATTATTCTCAACTTGCGGATTTAAAAAAAATGTAATCATAATCTTATACAGAGCCCCGTTAATGGTTTCTGGGTTTCTAAAAAATATGGTT
Source organism: Hydrotaea diabolus (assembly GCA_963513945.1). Taxonomy (NCBI): domain Eukaryota; kingdom Metazoa; phylum Arthropoda; class Insecta; order Diptera; family Muscidae; genus Hydrotaea; species Hydrotaea diabolus. The sequence goes on along the minus strand of OY740716.1, from coordinate 194,059,132 downwards.
CACTAACTTTATCATCCATAACACGGCACAAAACAGTACATCTGAAGGGGTGTAGTTGACGCTGATGGAATAACCTAGGATTCCGACATTCAACCTTGTTCCTCAGGACGGGACACAAAGTTCCTATTAATGTTGTTACTGTGCTGTTCTGACATTAAAATGACGACGATTATTTCATTGAGTTAAGATAATAGACTTGCAAACGAGTAACAATATTTAACAATTTTGATGAGTTGCTGTACATCATATGTAGCCATCATATGTAACGCGCAAAATAGAAAGGGACCTAAGGTTAAAACCTAGTTTTGTTCAGGAGAGCCATTTTAAAGATTAGGTCCCTTTCTATTTGCGCTTAGAATCGTCTGGGAGGGAACACTTTTGGGGCATGGGATCGGTCTCATTCGATGCTCAGATGTTGTCCACATCAAAAAAAAAGTGAAAAGTTGATGAAAAGTTTTGTTCAGGACAGCCATTTTAAAGATTAAGTCCCTTTCTATTTGCGCTTAGAATCGTCGAATTCACTTTCATAAAACGAGCATATCTCTAGGAGGGAACACTTTTGGGGCATGGGATCGGTCTCATTCGATGCTCAGATGTTGTCCACATCGAAAAAAAATGAAAATTGAGTTTTTTACCGTTAGGTCCCTTTCTCTATGCGCTGTCACATACTCGTACACCCACTTGACTGGCTCCACGACCTCTTGTTGTCCGGGCCAGCTCAATAAATGATTCATAAAACTTTGGACTTCCCAATGATTTTCACATCATCCTATACTTGGTCCCTCCACCGGAGTCTCGGTCTTCCCTGGCTGTGCTTTCCGTGGTAATTATCGTCTAACGCCTTTGTGGCTGAAGCGTTTGGTTACTTTTGACCAACATGTCCAGGCCAGCGTATTTGTTCTATTTTGATGCGCTTAAATTCATTCATGTGGGTGTACAGCTCTAGGTTCGTTCGATTGCCAACATATATCGCCATAAAAAACTATACAATCGGCGAAATACAGAAAAAAAATTATAAACAAATAATCTCTGAAGATTTGCAATTCCTCCGTCTTATTTGGGCCACACTGTATAATAAACTCGTATACTAAAATTGGTTGCCTTTGCAAAATATCTCGACCCCTGAGGGGCTTCTTTCATATTCATGCAATTCGTAGACAATCAACTTGGTGAATGAATGAATGACCATCGAACTACTAACTGTTCCAATAAATAGATATGTACGAGGATTTCTAAATATATTTCCGGCCTAGACAACACTAAGTGTTGCTTGGCGCCATCTGACATTTCCATTGGAAAGTTTGACACTTTTTAGCATAAACGTACTCAGAACTTGTTGACGTACGACCATCAATTGTGTTGTTTACAGTGACTTCAAAAAATCAATTTGGCAAAAAAAATGGAATTAACTCGTGAACATTTTCCTGCGATAATTTTTTTACAACTTTCGACGTGGATTATCACGACAAGAGTGCATCGATGAACTTAAATCTTTGTATGGCGATGAAGCACGATCCTATATCACTGTGAAAAACTGAATGAATTCAATCGTGAAAATTAATTCATTCGTGGCCGACGCTCGTTCAAAGACCAAGGTCGTCCAAAAACAGCAAACTAATAATGCAAGATCGTCATGTCACATACCGTGAGATAGAGGCATCCTCGGGTATTTCTTCCACCAGCATACATTCGATATTGCATGAACACCTGGCCGTAAAAATTGTTTGTTCTCGTTGGATCCCGCAAAATTTGAAAATCGGTCAAAAAAAGGTCAGTGTCGATTGGTGCAAAGAAATTTTGAAAAAATACGATCGCGGTGCTTCAAAATACGTTTATAAGATCGTCACAGATGACGAATAAACGATCTTTTCGTATGAGGCCGAAACAAAACAGCAATCGACCGCATGGGTCTTCGAAGACGATCCAAATCCAATGAAAGTTGTTCGTGGAAGAAGCACTTCATAGCAAATAGTCGCCTGCAATGTAGGAGGTATTATGAGTGGTACACCCCAATTTTTTTGCCTGAAGTCTTCGGAGAAATTCGAAAAACGAACAATGCGACCCTCTCGCACATCGGCGAATTGATGGGTCATCCACCGATTGGTCAACGATTTTCGTCGACAGAAGATGCTGTTGAAGCATTAAAAAATCATGTCTTGGAGGTGTCTCAATCGGAGTGGAAAAAGTGCTTCGACAGTTGGATTGAGCGCATGCAAAAGTGTATAAATCATGCTGGAGAATACTTTGAAAAACAATTTAAACTTTTTGATGATAAATATTCGCACTTTCATCATTAGGCCAGAAATATATATAACAGCCCTCATAGTATCGTACATGCCAGTGCTGAGATTATTTCTATGAAGTAATGGTTGAAGTTCTTTGACTAGTTTAAAGAACTACAGCCGAAATTTGCTTTGCGGTCAATCCTCTTCACACATCCACATTGGTGGCGGTTTTTGTACCTATGGGATCTAGCTCAAAGAAAGGTCTTTTTGGTCCCAACTAGACACAAAAATAAAAAAACATTTCTATATTATCCGAAATCCATTTCAAGTTCTGGTCAAAATTCGGACTTAGAAGTTTGGACCAGTAAGTCTCAAAACAAAAATGCCGCCTTAGTAGAAACCAGCGCCCAATTCTAAACATAAACACATGCGTGCACATACTAGCTAGATTGGGGCTCGAACTCATGGATCCTAAAATCTTTGGACCTAAAGTTGGCGGAACATTTGTGTGGGGCTAAATAAGAAAAAAAGTCTTTCTGCCAAATTTTATCTAGATGGGACAATTTTGACCTGTAGTTCACGACTTGCTTTAGACGGAAAGCAGTCTGACGGATGAACAGACAGACAGCGTTCATTTGAACCAGCTTCTGAGTGGATCGATACCTTAACTTCATTTCATGGCCACCTGAATATACCCTGTTCCACATAGCAGGTAATATTTATACTCTGCACCGTTACCACAATCAGGCCAGCTAAACCCTTCTTTCCGCCGCTGGCTTATATGAGAAAATACACATATACATGAAACCTGTTGTAAACTTATATGTGTTTCGAGCATAATTATCAAAACACGAGACCGAAATCTGCCTTTGGCCACACAAAGATCACTTTCTTCGCTGTAGCGGCCAACATGGGGGCTATTTATTAAAAACATGTTAACACAAGTAGCTTAACTACTCTTAATGACCCCTAGTTTATAGGCACACATGAACCTACAAACGAGGGTCACACACAAATGCCGAGTATGACAATCTTTAATATATTTCTTAAATAAGTTTAAACCTCATTAAAGGAAAGTTTTTGATAGAAAAAGTTTTTGATTGAAATTGAATAATTGATAAAAGAGGCCTAAAACGAATTTATATTCTCGCAAATAACGTTTTAATGCTCTCCACCATAGGTTGAGGTGTAATTATAAGTTTGTTCTTCGGTTTGTAAAATCTAGAAATACATATCTGCGGCCTACAAAGAAACGGGTGTCTCAGTAAGAATGCCTTTTTCATTTTTAAATAAAATCACGCATTTTTTTATTTAATTGTAAAGAAGCCATTTTTCGAATAAAATATCCGTCGAATGGCCCCTACGGCTCTGAGGACAGGCCATTACTATATTCGATAAATTTGCTTTTCACAGAGATGTGACTTTAGCTATCCGATGACGGATAAGATCTCTGGTTTGAGATCAGGAATTGTTTTAAGTTTATTCGAATAAAAACGATAATTCACAAAACTCCAAAGATGGATTTCGCACGGCTGACAACAAAATTACCTGAGATAATATATTATGGAAATCGTTGCTGCCCTAATTCGCGGTAGGTGTCGTCGTCTTGCGGAAACCACATGTGGGTCTGATCCATGCAGTCTATTAGAGTGCACCAGAACTACGTTATCATATTCCTGAAACAAATGCCTTTCACTACTCATCTCATTAAGGAAGAAGGGGAAACATCTATCGAACCATTGGGCTATGTACGATTCAATTTTTATATTCACTGACAGGAACCTACCGTTTAACGTTGGCTCCGGACGGCTAATGCATTTTTTATAGAGAAGTTCTTACATGGCTTAGAGATAAATCTCTTACTCGTAAAGTCGCCGGCATTTACGAGGTGGAAATCCGTTCACAGTCAAAAGTAAGGCCCAATACGGCGGTCCGACAAAAATCCAATCCAGTCAGTTGCTCGTTTTGGCTACACCTGTTTCTCATAAATTGCGTGAGAAATTTTTAAGTTCCGAATTCCACATATTTGTGTATTCCGAAACCATTCAGATGAAAATAGGCTTCATCGGAGAAGATGACTTTTGATGAAAAATTACCACTGAAATCACTTTGCTCCATTAACCATTGAGCGAACTGTTGGCGCTTTTCATGTTCTGCTAGTTTGAGATCCTGAGGAAGTTGAATTTTGTACGCATATAGGTGGAGGTCTTTCGACAAAATTAGCTGCGTAGTGATTCGTGAAATTTGAAGTTATTGAACCAACTTTTAAGCTTTCTCTTGATACCGGGCTCGGATTTAGGGCTCAAGGGTCCCAAAAATCGGACACCTTTAGCTACAGACATGTGACAACTTAAAAAAATGAATTTGAGACCCAAACCCAACAACAATTTCCACCAATACTGTCAATGCCAAAATTAACAAGTATAGACAGGCATGGACCTCTAAAACCTTTAACCCTTGTGTTTAAAAGCCATCATCATGCAAAATTTTAGCGTTCTGGCTTACACTGTTTGATCGGTATCGTGCTTTCGACAGATGCATGGACAGACAAACATGGCTGGTAGGTCTTACAAATTTCCAACGTTCAATATAGGCGTGTCTTCGAATCGACAAGCGAAAAACCTCGATTAAAACACCCCTCAAGCGATATTTTCAAATCGTTATCAAAAAACATTAAATTTGTTAATTTACGGAATATATGTTGGATGTACCCGTCAAACCTCGTTCGTTAGGATTACAAAGTCGGAACCAGGCACCTTTCGACTTTTTTTAAACAAAATATATATCGGAAGTCGACTTCCGACGTATTGATTTTTTGGCGGTAAATAGTTAATTAATCGACTTTTATTTTGAGTTTTTCTTATTCGAGATTTTAGAAACTTTTACATAATTCTGCTTTTCACCGAAGGGTGGATGATAAAGTAAATTTGCCCTTCCCATTATTACACCACGAATTATTGCTCAAAAAAAGTCGATAAGGACTTTTCAACAAAAAGTCCATAAGTCGAATTATCGATAATCGACTGTGCGAATTTACGGAATATATGTTGGATGTAGCCGCCAAACCTCGTTTGTGTTGGTTAGGTTTACACAATCAAAACCAGACACCTTTCGATTTTTTTACAAAATATTTATCGACTCCGACTTATCGACTTTTTGGCGGTAAAAATGCATCGACTTTTATTTTGACTTTCTCTTATTCGAGATTTTAGAAACTTTTACATATTTCTGAAAGGTGTGTCCTTCCCATTGTTACATCACGAAATGCATATTGATAAAAAAAGTCGATAAGGACTTTTTACATTTTTTGCACAAAAAGTCGATAAGTCGATTTATCGATAATCGACTGTTCGAACAGTAGTTTATCCAAAAAATGAAGAAGTTTTAGATTTTTTGAAAATTGTTGCAAATTAAAACGTAAGCGGGGGTTTTTGGGCGATTTTTTTGTCTGATTTTAAAGTTAACGTCAGTACATGGGGCTGTGAAACAGACAAGGTGTCGCCGGTTACCGCAACGCGCCGCTGACCTTTCGATTAGTTAAAGAGACTTCTAACACAGATAACATATTTTTTGAGACTTAGGGACTAATAACACATTTTTAAAAGAAAAATATTTTTTTTTCTGAAAAATATTTGATTTTTATTTTTAAAAATATTTTTTTTTTAATATTTTAATATATTTGTTATTTTTGTTAAATATTTCGCACTTTCGATTTCTATTTCCCCCATAAATTACCATAATGTGTTTTCTTTATATTGCATTATAAATAATTATGGAATCTATCTTTAAAACAGAATTATATTGTTTTCCGAAATAAACAAGAAAATGTTTCTGTTTCATATATTTAGTTACCTTTAAAACTCATCTTCGCGCGACAAAATAACTAAATAGTGTCCAAAGTTATGACAATTTGAAAACAACGACATTTATACGTCAACGGACAAAATGTCGCTGGACAGTAAGTATGCCGAATGTCTTTAAATGCTTAGTCACTTTCGAATAAGCGACAGAAAATGTATGTACCTTGTCGTCATTCGCTCGTACAATAAAAATTAAAAAATCTTCTCCCTGCAATATCAAAAATTGTTCGTCTGATATCTTGGAACTGTTTATTGCTGTATGTAGAAAATAGTTCAAAGACGCTTGGTGTAAAGTTATAGCTCATTTAGAGTAATTCCCTCAAAAATAAAAGTCGTTTTTGGTCAGACAACAAAAATACATGGACAACTCCTTATCCATTGTTATTTGTGCAAATAATGTCACATGTCAAATTTTATTAAAATGTGTTCGTTATATCCCATTGTTAAGTAAGTTGTATATATAAAAGCATATCAGGCAAATTTTCAGTGCAGAGCATTCTAAAGCCCGACTGCCACCTTCAGATCTCATTGAAATCTAATGATTTGGCCTTACAAATGCGTGCAGCATTATATTCTGACATTATTTATTGTGTTAATGGATTTAACATTTTATGGATAAAGTCTGACTATACTAAGTAAAATACCAAAAAGCGGAAAACATTTGAATGCGTGCGGTAGTATTACCAAACTTTTAGTGCACCACTCGTACGTACAACCCATCAGAGAAATGGATTTAAATCAATTACAATTTTTATCTCTTCTCTCTTTTGATCGCATCTGAAATAAAGTAAAATACGAAAATTCGAAAAATTTCCGTAACAACTCAGGGCGCTTTATTTTAGTGTGATTATCGATAGACGCAACAATTTTGACATCTCTATTTAATGTTGGTTAATTATCATGGAATGTTGCGATCGCTTGTGCATTCGCATTGTAAATTTTTGTTTATGCTTTGTATTAAGCAAATTGCCTACTGGGGGGTATCCCACTATCCGCAGATTTGCATATAGCATCGTGAAATATTTGCATTAGTTGTTATGTTATACCAAATGGCTAATATTTTTAATACGCACCATACGCTATTATGAAACGTGAACAGCGTGTAGCGAAGTGAGACATTTATTTTAGCACTTGCCCAGGGCAACCGTACATTCGAGCATTAAAGCTAATGTGCCGATTTAGGTTTAATCGGGTCGGCTGTTTGAAAATTGGATTTGTCGGATTAACTCTTGGTTTCCATTAATCAAACAAGTAAAAAAGTTAAAGTAGGGTGCGGTATACCCTGCACGTCTCGGTGCTCAGAAAACACAACTCAAAAAGATTTGTGGACCCCCATTCACATTTTCACAGATTTTCAAACTTATATCAGATTTGCATTTGTAAGAAAATTTTATGGTTTTTGGTAAAATCGGATGGCCCGAAAAACTTACTCGACTTACTTGAAGTTATTTGAGAGAAACTTAAGTATTTAACAATCAAATGTTTTTCATTTCATGTTTTTTCTACTATTTATTTGTATATCCATGTTATATAAAACAAAAGCTCGAAATAGGTCACTCAAAAAAATAAAAGACATAAAAAGATACATGTACTTAAAAATAACGGGTGGCCCAAATAAGACCAGCTTATGTGAAACACAAATAACTTTTTTATTTTTTAACTTTATTTATTTTTTTCTTTTTGCAGATTATAACTGAACTCTTGGAAATTTAAAACAACGCATTAAAATGATCGATTTTTATTATTCTTCTCACCGATCAATTGTTCTGACGCAGCGAAATTATCGCCGTTTTTTTAACGTAAGATCGGCGCCCACATTTTCCATGATTACAAGTTTAGTTCGCCGTTTTGAGGAGCTGGGTTCAGTTGCCGACCGTCCAGCAAGAGGTGCTGATCGAAATATTCGTACTGAAGAGAACGTGGAAGCTGTGCAGCAGCTTGGCGCTAAAAAGAGCCAAAGCCTGTATCGAGCAAAATGGTGGTCATTTGTCTGATGTCATATTTCACACATAGTCACGTTAAATTTCCATAAAATGTATTTAACATATAAGAATACAAAATTTAAAAAAACCGTTATTACAAGAGTTATACATGTTTAACATCACTAGGTCTCATTTGGGCCACCCTGTATATATACACATTGATTTCTAATGGACAAAAACTAGGGTTATTCAAAGGACAAGAAGAAAAGCAAAAATCAATTATAATTCTTTGGCCTAAGACCTTATATTTAATAGTACATATTACATTTATTTCGTAAACAGTTTGCATCTTGCTGGCTTCAGGTCCACCTAATACGTACAATAAGTACAAGTCCTTTTCAAAATAGCATACGTATGGTATTTAGGTATTGCATGTTTTACCCATAACTCTTTCTCCTCCTTTCTTCCTTGATTTTTTTGTCAAATTCCTTTCTTTACTATTTTCTAAAATTATTGTATTTGATCTAGATCGCTGATTTCTGCAGGACATGGTATTTCATTCAAGTTCGTATCCTGAAACCAGCTTTTTATACGAACCGCAATGTGTTTTGCGTCGTTGTCCTATTCAAATATACTTACATCGTATATATTTTAAGGATATTTTCCGTTCTGAATCAAGTAGCATCAGTTCGCTTAGGATATGGTAGTTTATACTTTTATCCATAAAGTTCTTAAATTTTAGGTCACCTAACCAACGTTTTTTGTCGTTACTAAACTCTTTAAAGATAATTAATTTATTTTAAATTATTATATATTTTATTTTAATATGTATTTTCAAATAATATGTGATTTTGTCGTAGTAGGTTTTTTTTTACCTCCGGGACTTTTAAAAGTTTTCTACTAATCGGCGTCTCACAGTTGTAGTTTAAATTTCAACTCCTAAATTAGTTTCAACTTCTCCACAAGATTTAAAATGGTTCCGATTGGCAATATCTTAATGTGGTTAACCTTTTAAGCTGATCTTTTTTCAGCCTTGTTTTCAAGTACATTATTTTTCTCTTGAAAAGCTTGTACACCAAATTCTACAATCTTCCAATGTTTTTTTTTTGACAATTTCAGTAGAAATGTAAACTTAACTTGAGAAAATTAAACTCAACTTCAGATGGGCTCATGGCCCATGCATTCCTCATATCAGAAAAATTCCAAAATGATTAAATAATTGGATTCGTAGCTAAATTGGCTTTCCATTTTCACCATGTGGAACGATATTTTGGCCACATGAGCCAAATAGTCCAAACTAACAGTAACTTTTTTAGCCATTGTCCATCCACAAAAATTAAGATTTCCGAAGATAATACATTTCAAGAGCTAAAGGATAAGATAATTAGGCACATTAACGATACTAAACTTTTATTATGTCTCAGAGTCGTTGAAAATATAGATCATTAAATGGAGGTATGCCACCGAAGCCGTGGCGAACATTTGGTCTATATTTTGCTTCACATATATTTGTCATAGTCCTTCTATCATAATAAAAAAATACTAATATAAATCTCTAAAAGCTTTTTCTTTTATTCACAAATAACATCGTACGTTTAAGTTGGACCACCCTTTCTTGAGTGAGGTCAACTGACAGTCTTTATACAAACTATTGTTTTTCCACGAACAATTTTGATTTGTTAAGAAAATCTAAAATAAGTGTATTTTTCCCTCGGTACCTTTAGTTTCTTAAAGGGGAACTTTCCCCCCTGGGCCGATTACGCTCATTTCCAATGATCATATTGTGGTGGAGGGCGGTGCGCGAAAATTTGCTTTTTTGCACTGCAATCTGTGGCGACACTGTTTGTCGAAGAGAGTAGAGAGTTTGCGTGGCTTATAGTGGTTGACGGAAGATTTGTATTCGTTTGCCTTTCAGTTGCCAACATGCAATGGGCACGTAAGCAGAAGTTATTTTGTGTTGAAGCGTATTTTTCAAATGCGCACTCGATCATTGCAGTGCAGCGTGCTTTTTGTTTAACATTCACTGTTCCCCAAAACATGCGGTACTGAAGTGAAACAAACCCCATAGAACTTTACCAGAGACCTCTGCATTCGGACTGTGTCACTTGTGGAACGCCATATGACGAGCAGGCATCATTGGCCCTTTCTTTTTCCAGGATAATTGTCTTGCCGTAACTGAATGGCACTTGACTATGATACAGGATATTTTTCAGCCGGCTCTTGAGGCAATGCAATTAGAGGATACATGGTTCCAACAGGATGGTGTCACTGCACACACAGCAAGGGTTACCATGAATTGTTTAAGGCAAATATGTTCTGGACGGCTTATATCTTTGAGTAGTGATATAAACTGGCCGGTTCGCTCACCAGACTTAGCCCCATGCGATTTTTTCCTTTGGGGTTACCTGAAGTCGAAGTCGTCCCAACACCTTGGAAGACCTTATTAACAATATTGAGATTGAAATTGGCAGAATACTAGTCTACATGCTTGTTAGAGTTCATGAAAACTTCAGAAAACGAATGCAGCAGTGAGTGGAAAGCGAAGGTCGACATTTGACAAATACACTATTTAAAAACTTGTTATTTATAAATTATATTACTGTTCAATATAATTAAAATATAAAATACATATTTCTAAGGTTCATAATTTTTTTATTTCATTCATTGCAAGCAAACACATAAACCAGGATATTCATAATTTATTTAGTAATGGCAACACTGATCGTTAAGTTCGTTCAGTTTATTTCGTGGTTTTGCCGTGGTCGGATGTTCTTGACGGTTTCGCGAGTTTTATCAGTTTCCAAACAGACAAAGTGCGTTGATTTTCTTATATTTATGTTTAATCAAGGCTTGAGAGAAAGTGTGCAATTTAATTATTTTCATTAAAATTTGCATTTATAGTAAAAGCGTGTAATTATCGCAAAATACGAAAGATTCATGTTTGTGTTCTTTTATTTGTTTTCAAGTTTTACGCTTGTGTTTATAAAATTCGTTGTTCCTGTGTTTATAAAATTCGTTGTTTTTGTTTGTTTCTTCGTGCTCTCTCTTTATCGTTCGTACGTGTTGTTGCACTCGTTAGTTTTTGATGTTCGACTGTTCGTTGTACGTCAGAGAGAATTACTTGGAATGAAATCAACTGATTGCATTTGAAGGTAAGTTCGAACATTTAAGATTTATTAGATTATGTCACTGCATTCAGAAAATAGTTTCTCTGTTCTTCGTTCTCTACATCAGCTGTGGGCGTTGTGTTTACATTGTGGTTTATTAGTGTTTTAATTGTTGTCACTAGATTTCATAAAGGTCAACAGTGACTGCGAGCCGTTAACGATGCTACGAGCACTTAACAGAGCTACAATAACAGTGAGAGAAGAAGAGTAAATTTCGGAACATTTGTTGTTGGCTACGTGTGTTCTAACATGACAGACATTATTTACATGACTGCTACTAAAGAAAATAAAACAACAAGAGGTGTTCATTGGCGAATTAGAAACTTGCGGCAAATTGCCGTTTTGGGCTTTTCCGAACAAATTTGTCCGGATGGGTTTAAAATTTTAAGGTTTGGTCGGATGGTCGGACCAATTCGATTTTTGGACGTAATCGTCAATTTGTTATTTTTAGACCTTTTTAAATGTATAAAATAATACGCTGGTGGCAACCGCTTATGCACTAACGCTGTTGACCAGTTCTTGCGACTGCGCAAAGGATAAATATGGATATATGGTGCAACAAATATAGGGTGGGCCACTTCCCTTAAGACTACTGTCAGATTTCCGTTTGACATAACTGATTGAACTATATTCTCGCGTAAGAAATCGTATGCATATTTCGCCACGTGATCAAACGTTAATTTTAACATTGCAAAAATTGGCAGAAGAATTATGAATGGACGACGTTGAACATATTCAGTTTATACCCTGACAGATCGTATCTACCACTTAATTAGTGGTTCTGAATCTTCATCGTCCCATTCTCTTTCTGTGGAATCATCAGGCAGTAACTTTAAACAACTTATAACAATACATATTATTTTTGCTAATATCACAGTGCAGCAACCAAAATGCGAATCGGATGAAACCAATTGTAAATGGAAGTTGACATTCTCCAAAACATTTAAACATGCTTTTGTAACGCTGTCTTATAAGATGAGATCATTGAAAACTTGATAAAAAAAAATGCTTATTTATTTTTATTATCCTGGAGTGTTGTGGTATCTTACTGTTTTTGGTATAAATGTATTAATTTTTAATATTTATTCTTACCTAAAACTCACGCTAGATGGCGCTGTCATACAAATGGTGTTTATTCCTGTAGATTTTCATAGAACAAATGGTGGTATTTACTTTTTTAGGCTGAAAAATCAATTTTTGATGTTGGCTTCATTGTTAAACATATTTCTAATGATATTATGAATTACAATTTATTTTTCTTAGTACGTTACCATCACTAAATGTAATTTTTATGGAAAAATTTGTTTTTTTATTGGAAAAATTATTTTTTTATTTCAAAAACTTTTTTATTTAAAAGTACAATATCTTATTTGGGTCCGCTTAATCGTTATCAATTTGCATGTTTGAAGTAGCAAAAGCTCAAGAAGTAGTACGATCTGCAGCTCTGTATGTTTCAGGTTCTTGCCCTTCCTCAGAATCGGTTGTTCTCTTAATCGGTTGCTCTCTTTAACTACCAGCATATATCACAGATATTTTCTTATATAATCTTTTTGTAGATTTCATTATCAAAAACTGTGGATTTTGAGACTTTAAATTGTTTACCCACTTGTTTGAACTGTCGTTCAACCTTTCCAATAAAACTAAAAATTTTAAAAAGTTATAAGTACTTTTTTTTCACTGGCGTTTTAAATCTAAAATATTAAACCGTTCCCCCTGTATTATTTTTGATAAAAAAATCCAGAAAATTTCTGTAAAAAGCTAGAAAAAGTTTAGAGCTAACTACGATATTTTCGCTGAACCTGTCGAAACGATGGTAACCGTATACCATCGAAACGATGGTAACCGTATGCCAATATTGACTAATAATCGCTCTATTTGACCACGGGCGGTGTTTTGAGCCACGTAAGCCGAAAAGTGCAGCAACTATGCCCATTTTGAGATAGTAAGTGCGGCCAACTAAATGTCTACAATCAAACTATTGGTTTTTCTCAAACAATTTTGATTTGCTAACCTGTAGTTTCTTAAAGAGAAGCTTTTCCAACCTCCGCCTATTACGCTCATTTACAATAGCAAGTAGCCAAAGATCATATTGCATAATTTCAGTAAACTTAACCGACGATCAATTAGTCCTTTGCAGACAGAATGACACATTAAGTATGAGCTCTATCCTCTCGGTGGAAGCTCATACTCCAAACCTAAACAATGTGTCAAGCTTCGTCGAGATCGTTTTAGAGGGTGGTCTTACTAAAACGCACGATGTTAATGTAAATAAAACAAAAAGTGTCAGAGAGTTATCTTAATATAGGGTGGTCCATCTAGAGGTATTTTTTCGGAACAAAAAAAAATATAAAAATTTAAATCAGGTGTGGAATCTTTATTGGTAATTTGAAAGGACCTTCAAACGTTGGCAGCTGTATTATGAAAATGAGCGTTCGGTAAGAAACGGGAAGATCCGCTGTTTTCGACCAAAATTTTGTTCAGTGTTGAGGCCCATTTCTGGCTCAACGGCAAAGTCAATAAACAAAATTACCGCATTTTGGCTGAAGAGCAACAAAAAGAGGTTCACGAGGTGCCATTATACCCAGAGAAAACCACGGTTGGATGCGGTTTGTAAGCAGGTGGAATCATCGGTGCATATTTTTTCAAAAATGATGGTGGCCGGAACGTAACCGTGAATGGTGCTCGCTATCGCGGCATGATATCGATCTTTATGCTGCCTGAAATTGAAGCCTGCAATCTTGACGACACTTGGTTTTAACAGGGCGGTGCCACTTCCCATACAGCTGCTCAAAGAATGGATCTATTGAGAGGTCATTTCGAAAAGCAGCTAATTTCACGAATTCAGATCGATTGATCTCACACCTTTAGACATTTTTCTTTGGGGTTACGTAAAGTCCAAAGTCCATGCTGACAAACCAGCTACAATTCAGGTTTTGGAAGCCAACATTACGCGTGTCATTTAGGCCATACCGGTCGAAATGCTCAAATGAGTCATCCAAAATTGGACCCTCAGAATGGAAATCCTGAAGCGTAGTTGCGGCCAACATTTGAAGAAAATAAAATGTCCTTTCAAATTACCAATAAAGATTTCACACTAGATTTGAATTTTTATATTTTTTTTTGTTCTGAAAAAATACCTTTAAATGGATCACCCTATATTATGATAGAAAGATCTTTGACAATGGATCATCATCGACCAAATGCTCTCCATGGCTGCGGTAGTATACCTCTATTTGATGTTCCTACTTTTCGATGACTCTAAAACTTAATAGAGGTTGAATGTCGTTAATGTGCCGAATTATCTAATCCTTTGGCTCTTGAATTGATTTTGGCCAAATAAACAGGCCCAACAGGGTCAAATCACATGATTATGGTGGCCAATTAACATCGCCACGACGTGAGAAAATACTATTGACTTTCTCGTGCAAAAGAGCCATTGTTTCGTTGGTTTTGTGGCAAGTGGCACCATGTGTTTGGAACCCCATATCGTCCAGGCCCATATCCTTAGTTTCTGACCATAAAAAGTCCGTTATCATCTTGCGGTAGCGAACACCATTCATGGTAACTTCTAGGACGTCCTCATTTTCGAAGAAGTAGCGCCCTATGACGCCATAAACTGCACCAAGCAATGCATCGGCTCTTTAAAAATCACTAGTGAATTCTTATTTGTCCAAATGCGGCAATACTGGTTGATAACGAATCCACTGTGGACGCATTTGGTCGATTATGCTGACCATTGCAATCACGAAGTGAACAAAATGCATTTTGACTTGAACGCCCATTTTCGTAAAAGCCTTCAACAATCTTAACGCGCTGCTTAATTGTGTACCTCTCCATGGTGGAATTTGTCAAAAACTGAAACAAAAAATGTCAAGTTAAGTTGGGCAAACCACTTGACGTTAAGGTGTGACTCACAATTAACATCGTGCATTAAGGTTGGACTACCCTTATGTAATAGACAGACAGACATCTTTTAATAGAATCAGATAGTGATTCTGAGTCGATCAATATAATAAGCTTAATTTTGAGCACATGTCTCCTGTGTTAATTTGTTAACTTCTTTGCATGCACATAAACCAGGATATGCATAATTTATTTAGTAATGGCAACACTGATCGTTAAGTTCGCTCAGTTTACTTTGTGGTTTTGCCGTGGTCGGATGTTCTTGACGGTTTCGCGAGTTTTATGAGTTTCCAAACAGACAAAGTGCGTTGTTTTTCTGATATTTATGTTTACTCATGGCTTTAGAGAAAGTGTGCAATTAAATTATTTCCATTAAAAGTGTGCATTAAGAGTGAAAGTGTCTAATTATCACAAAATACGAAAGATTCATGTTTGTGTTCTCTTATTTGTTTTCAAGTCTTACGCTTGTGTTTATAAAATTCGTTGTTTTTATACGTTCCTTCGAGATCTCTCTTTCTCGTTCGTTCGTTTTGTTGCACTCGTTAGTTTTTAATGTTTGATTGTTCGTTGTTCGACAGAGGCAATTGCTTTGAAGGAATATCAACTGAGTGCATTTGAGGTAAGTTGGTACATTTGAGATTTAGTAGATATGTCGCTACATGCGGAAAACAGTTTCTCTCTTCTCTACTTCTGTTGTTTACATTGTGTTTTATTAGTGTTTTTATTGTTGTCACTATACATCGCAATGGTCAACATGGACTGCGAGCCATGAACGATGTTAATAGTAACAGAGCTACAATAACAGTGATACAAGAAGAGCATTTTTCGTAACATTCGATGTTGGCTACATGAAACCTGACATGACAGACATTATTAACATGTCTGCTACACCAAAGAAAATAAAACAACAAGAGGTGCTAATTGGCGAACTCGAGCCTTGCGGCAAATTCAAGCTCATGTGCAGTGTTGCCAACAAATAAAAAATCGCTACGAATGAAATATGCAAAAAACGCTGCAGAACTTTAAGAAAAAACATTGGCCTTGTTCTTTTCGCGGAGTTCGCTAACGCAATAACTTCACACCATTGTAAAAGAATATAAAAATGCTTTGTTTACTGAAAACTATAAAAAAAATTGCGGTTAAACCTGTTCGTTTTAAATAACTAAAATTTTTAGGGAAGAAAGTTATTCAAGAATGACCTTTACTTCGGCCATTTTTCACTAACTCATACCATTTCTTGTAAAATTTTATTCTACCAATTAAGAAATTTCAAATCAAACGGTTTGAGATGCATTAAGAAAATCAGTTCTTGTATACAAAGAAATTTCCAAAATTTCTCGTAGTTTTCGGCTTAGCGATCACTTACTCGTTAAATAAGCGCTTTAAACATTGTTGTGTACTAGAAAAAATTAAAATGCACAACAAATGTTTCATGTTTTTGAAAACCGGTTTCAAGCATATGTTCAGCAATCCAGATATTTATCTGCATCATAAATTTTTGAAGTTCTTTTTAATGGGATGGTCATTTACTACCGTAACAATTCCAAGGACAATTTGTGCTAAAAACATAATAATAGAAATTAAAGTGAAAATCGCTACAGGCTATACGCGAAAGAAAGCGATTTCAACGCTACAGAATTTGCTAATCGCTATTTTTCCAAAATGGTGTTTTTTGGTTATAAAAAATCACCACAAGTAATGGAAAAACCACCATGTTGGCATCGCTGCTTAAGTGCATACGATAAATGTTACCGCTGACAGTTTTCAATAAGTATTGCAAAAGACTACTCGTATTGTCTAAAAAAAGGGTTACGTTAACTTTTTTTACTGTAACCTGTGTTATTGTACAAAAACCCACTTTTTTAATAAAAACCCATATGTACAGGCCTGTCACAGAAATCGATCGGAATGATTTTAATTCCGTGCCTACCATTCCGGTCGGTTTTGTTTTCCTTCTTCAGATTCCGATCGATTTAGGTAATTCCGAAAATTTTAAAAACCCTGGTTATTCTAATTTATATGGCAACTCTATGCATATGAGAAAACAAAAACCCTATGTTTAAGGTAAACAAAATTAACAAACGGAGATAAGAAAAAAGAGTTTTACAAAAATTGTTTAACAATAAATATTGGAGTGGACGCATTATGCCTGGACTATCTATAGTAGCTGCAATGGAGGAACTGAGTAATGAACTTAGCAAATTTCCCCAAGTGTTTATTTTCTTCTACTAAAAGGCTGCTCAATTCCGGGTTGGATACTGTGGAGTACCTGATCTTTGGCGCTTAGGAGTAGGAGATGGTGTGCGGGATAGACGCCTCTTTGAAGCTGATGGTGTTACATTTCGCCTTCTTGCCAAATTATTCTCTTTTTTCCTAGCACTGGCAGATATTAAGGGAGTAAAATCAAGATCTTCATCGTTCTTTTTATCAGATTCACAAATGTACGCGATCAGATACGCTTCTCCCAAACATTTAGCTCCAGCAACGCCTTCTACACTTCTCTGCATTCCGGAGACTCTTACAACAGTTTCCTCAACCTCGGACAATACATTTTTGTTATATGGGCCACCACCTGTTTCACAATTTTCGTTTTTGTTGTGGCACAGTTTCTTCTTCACGTATAGTTTCCAGTCCGTCCAGGTTTTCTTCCATCCATGACAATCTTTGCGTGGTGGTCCAGAAGAATTCAATTTTGCTGTTAATTCTACCCAAAGCGCTTTTTCAACCACACGATCTCCCTTCACGAATCCTCTATCTATATCATTCTTGAGCACTCCATGAACTTGACAAAAATTTTATTTTGAGCAGCGTTTTATGCTTTCCCCTAAAATATTTATTTGTAAATGAAAATATTGGACACAACTTATAAAATATTCACATTTCTTTTTTGTTTTATTTTCGTCAGCCAGAATATTACACGCTACAACAAAAGACGATCACAAACAATACAAATTACAAATTAATTTTCCAACGTTTTTTTTGCATTTTTTTTTTTGGGTTTAAGTTTAATTTATTTAAGGAAATTATTTGGCTTGTATTGTTGTCTTCGTACTATTGGAAATATGAAAGATTTATAAAAATAAAGGTTAACTAAGCTAAAATTTAACGTTATTAAAGATTACAATAATCTTTATTTAGAAAAAGTAATTATTTCAAAGTTTTTTGTGTTTTTGGAACCAAAAATATCAGTTCCGATCACATAAGCAAAAGTGGTTTCATTCCGACAAAATCTTTCGGAATTAGTTTTCTGAAGAAGCAAAATACGGAATTGAAACCACTTTCGATCGGAATTGTTTTCTGTGACATGCCTGATAAAGTTGTTTTACAAAATAAAAAATAATTCAAGTATATAAAAAAGGGAAAACGAAACGCTTATTGTAATGACTTAGTTAATTCATGAGATCTTTGGATGGTCCAAATACAGTCGTTAAAAACAGATTGTTACGATTTGATGAAGTCTCAATGCCTAAGAGTATTAGAGTGGTAGCAAAAGGCAAAACGTAAGCCATTTGTTTACAAACGTTGCCAATTCTGTACATACATATAGGAAATGCCTAATAGTATTCAGCAGAAAAATATATTCTTTTGTTACAATTAACTATAATGAAACAAGTTATGTTTACGGAATTTCTAAAAAAAACTTTTGAATCCATTGACATTTGTAAAATGAATAGACTATCAAAAATTTTTAGTCTGAGAGCCTCTTTCGGTTAGGCGGACCTTAAAATTTGAAAAAGCTTTCCTTTATAAGTATTGCTCTGTTATTGGTAAGGTACATAAAAATCGTATGTTGCTTCTTTAACATGAGTTTTTTACAAAATCTATTTTTTTCAAAATGTACTAGGGCGACCGCAAAAGTAACTGGCCTAACATAAAAAGAAACGTTTTTTTTTGAAATTATTAGTATTTATTTTTTAACATAATCTCCTTCCAGCTCAATACACTTCATCAAACGTTTTTCAATTTTTTTAATTCGATCCGAAAAATAAGATTTTTCAAGACCTTCAAAATATGCCTCAGTTTCAGCAATAACCTCGCTATTGGACGAAAATTTTTTTGCCACCGAGAAATTTTTTTAAATTTGAAAACAAGAAATAATCAGAACGAGCTAAATCTGGACTATATGGTGGTAATTCGGCCAGTTTTTGTTGAGTTTAAAATGCAGTGTGTGAAGGAGCATTATCTTGATAAAAAAGAACTTTTTTTTTCTAAATGCGGTCGTTTTATCTCGATTTCTTCACTCAACCGATCCAATAATGCACAATAATATTCACTATTTATAGTTTTTCCTTTCTCAAGATAATCAATAAATATTATACCCCTTGCATCCCAAAATACTGTGGCCATTACTTTTCCTGCTGACTTAACAGTTTTCGCCTTCTTGGGACCACTTTTACCAGCTTCTATCTATTGTTTTGACTGTTCTTTGCATTCTGGGATGTAGTGATGGATCCATGTTTCATCAACAGTTATTAATCGGCGCAAGAACTCTATTGGATTACGCTGATAAATCGCTAAAAGCTCCTCGGAATTGGTCCAACGGACGATTTTTTGGGGCAAAGTCAACAAACGCGGCACCCATCTTGCGGATAGCTATTTCATGTGGAGTTCATCATGTAAAATACTCCAAACTTGTTTTTCGTGTATTTTAACAATATCAGCAAGTTCTCTGAGCTTTATTCGTCTATCTTTAGTCACTTCATTAAATATTTTTCTAATGTTTTCAATAGTAAGAGCAGTTTTCGGTCTTCCAGAGCGTTGTTCATCTTCCGTACTTGAACAACCCTTTTTAAATTATTGAACCCAGGATTTCACGGTGGAGTATGATGGTGCATTATCACCATGAACAGAATCCAATTCATCTTTGATTAATTTTGGTGTATAACCTTTCATATAAAAGTGTTTAATTACCGCACGAAACTCTTTATTTTCCATTTTTCAAAAATTATAAAACTTGTTTACTTCAATCACCTGTAACAAAGAAAATAATCATTCAATATTTCGGAAATTTTGACAGATGGCTTATAAAAGATTGCTTTAAAAAAAGAAAAAAAAACAAAAAGTTGCTAGTAAAACAGAAAATGTGCCAGGCCAGTTAGTTTTGCGGTCGCCCTCGTACATACATACTCGTATACTATAGGTATACACGAACACTTTAAAATCAAGTGTTACCTATTGTCAAGATTCCATTAATGGTCTATAGTCCCCTTTTAACGCACGGACCATTAATGAAAGATTAAAAACTTAAACATCACCTTTAATTGTGAACAATTTAAAAAAAACAAAATCTTTTAAAAAAGAGTCGAAGCATAAAAAATATTAATTTTCTGTCCAATGGGTTAATTTACAAATATGGTTTAGAAGCAACAGACAGTTTTTTAATTATGTACGTATATCTTTCCAAAGGCAGAGCGTATTTCTAAAGGCAGAGCAGTACTTTTAAAAGTTCTCAAAATCGTTGTCAGTTTAGAACTTTCATTTATGAAGCTATTCTTAATGCCTATCAAGGCTATGTACCAAAACGTGTACAACACATTATTTTTACAAAATTTTTCTTAGGGTCAAGTGCTGTTGGACTATTATTTTGTATGGACCAAATTGACGTTTTTTGTAAGTATATGACTTACTTATTGGGTTTTTCTATCAGTCTTCAGTCACAAGGCATCTTAAAATTTATTGTATAGCTTTAAAATTATTGGGTAATCCAAGAATTTTTGTAGAGAAACAAGCATATCAACAATTTTGGATTTCAAGCAAGTTCTTCTAAAATTATTGGGTAATCCAAGAATTTTTGTTGAGAAACAAGCATATCAACAATTTTGGATTTCAAGCAAGTTCTTCTATCAGAAATTATAGAGCCAGCTTTGCTGAACATTAGTTTAGATTCCGTCGAAGCTGCTGGAATGCATAAATATCTTGTGGCGCAGGTTTTAAGTGTTGTCATCTCGTTTGCATGACTTGGAAAACCGTCAATTTTACTTTAGATTTACCTTTTTTGAAATAAGAATTAGACAATAATTTTTATTTAGTGTTCTTTATATTTTACTTCCCGAAATTCGCAGTGCCCAACATATATGCAAGTGATGGCATTTGTATTAATACTATCAATAGTCATTAAAAACAATCGATATTGGCGCCAAAAAAAAAACTATCGATACTAACGATAGTACTATCGATATTTTTACAGCTCTACTGTCTGTCCGTCCATCTAAATCATGTCATCAAACTACAGGTCGAAATTTGTGTCCGATTTTAATGAAGTTTAGCAGAAACTTGGCACAGGA
Organism: Hydrotaea diabolus; assembly: GCA_963513945.1. Taxonomy (NCBI): domain Eukaryota; kingdom Metazoa; phylum Arthropoda; class Insecta; order Diptera; family Muscidae; genus Hydrotaea; species Hydrotaea diabolus. Next base: position 194,037,771 of record OY740716.1, on the reverse strand, counting down.
TTATCGTTTTGACCAAGTCACGCCGTTATTAAATTAAAGAAAATCATTTCTGATTATATTATAGCTCCCTCATGTATGTTCATCCGATATTTCTGTTTTAAGCTCCAGAAGCCATATCTTACATCTTATCTTGATGAAACTTAGAAAGAGTAAGTTTTTCGGGCCAAGAAAAGATGATATGGAAATCGGCTCAAAATTAGATATAAATCCCGTGCATACTTGTGCATGTTCATCCGATTTTATGTCTTAAGCTCTATAAGCCACGTATTACATCCAATCTTAATGAAACTTGGCACACGATAGGTTTTTGGGTCAAGGAAAGGCATTATAGAAATCGAAGAAAATCGGTTCAAATTTAGATATAATTCCCACATATATGTTTATCACACTTTTCTGTTTTTAGCTCTAGATGCCATATATTACACCCAATCTTGATGTAATTTAGCACGAGTAAGTTTTTTGGGCCAGGGAAGGACTTTTTAGAAACTTAAGAAAATTGGTTCAAGTGTAGAAGTGCTACCAGACTTATATGTTCATTCGATTTTATGTCTTTAGATCTAAACGACACATATTACATCCAATCGTGATAAAATTTGGCACGCTAGTTTTTTTGGACCAGGGAAGTACGATATTGAAATTGAAGGTAATCGGTATACAGTGAAAGGAACAGCTCTTATAGTCGGGCAGCTCTCTTAAGCGGACAAATTTGTTGGTCGCATTTTCGCCTTGTTTCAGAAAGAAATCATGCTGCCTTAAGCGGACGCTCCCTTGGATGGACGCGGACACTTTTTTGGTACGAAGCATCTCCCATGAGCGGACAACTCTTCCTTATTCTTCACCATTTATCTTACTTTATGTATTTTTTAAATCATTGGACGGTATACCACCATAATTTAGAGTTTGTGTGGGTGAGTCCCTCTTTTCCATCTCACAAATACTTATACAGTTTTCTCATAACTATGACAAATTTAAGAAGCAGAAATCATATTCCCATTCTTCATCAAACATTTTGCTTTTCACTGTCGTGGCTAGCAACATGCGTCGGACAAGTAATGTGCGTTAAGCTGTGATTCCCCGATTTTGTTCATAGACAAAAAATGCCACAGCTACTGTGATTAACCTTTACTTTAGATATATGAAGAAGGAGTGTAGCAGTAAATCACATAGTTTCTTATGCATTTTTTAGCTCTTTGAACCTTTAAAAAGATTTTAGAAAGCCAAAGTCAATGCATAATATTACTCTTTAAAAATGTTATAGAAACAAAACGTGCAAAAGAAATATCCAAATAAAAAAACTTGGGCTTAATGTACATTCAAATATTCGGATATGGGCTAAAAATAAATGCGAAATTTGTTTACATTAGTTAAATATTAAATTTTTTCGGCTTGTTTGACCTTTCGGTGGATGAGTCTATATATTTCGAAGGTTAGTAGAAAAGTACTTCGAGGTGTTACAAGTGTAACGATAAACTTATTTATAAAGGTAACACGTAGTTTGATATTTTTTATTAACTAACTGCTTCTAGTGCCATATTGGAATGCAAACCATGGTGAAGATCGACCAGTGCGCTTGTTTTATTTTCTTACACTGGAGTGATTATATATTTACTTTTTATTAATGTAATGTATGATTAAATGATTCCCAAATACAACTTCCAAATACTAAAAATTTTAAACTTTCCACACATTATTATGGACAGATAAACATTAGTACGTTTATCTGTCTGCAAAACAGATGTCTACCAACAAATTAGTTATTGTTCGTTATGATAGATAATTTAAATATACGAGAACAAATTGTATTTACTCACTTAGGTAAATACATATAAAACTTGAATTATTTGGCATGCTGGCAAAACTTTTTTTTTAACGATTTTTATTGCCGGCTCTGTTTATGTTAAAATGACATTCTTGTATGATTAATGCATATCAAACTGAAAGAAAGGATCTTTCGCAAAAAATGTTAAAACAATGTCAAAGTCAATACTTTTACTGTAGGTAGCAAAGCATAGCAAGGTTAGTGCATACAAAAAAAAATAATATTTTTTGCTACAAGGCTGCTATATATATTTCTGGCCTAATAATGAAAATTCGAATATTTATCATCAAAATGGTTTTTATTGTTTTCAAGTATTCTCCAGCACTTTAACCACTTCGATAGAGACACCTCCAAAACCTGGTTTTTGAACACTTCAACACTATCTTCTGGCGACGAAAATCGTTGACCACTCATTTTTTTCTTGTTGTGCGGGAATAAAAAGAAGTCATTGGGTGCCGACTCAGGGCTGTACGGCGGATGACCCATCAATTCGACGTGTTGACCGGTCAAAAAGGTGCTGGTTTGAGCCGATGTTTGAGAGCACGCATTGTCATGAGGCACAATAATTCGTCTTATCTTGTTCGTTTTTCGACTTTCTCCGAAGACTTCAGGCGAACAACTTGAGTTGTTCCACTCAGAATTGACCTCCTACATTGCTCAAGTGGAACAGTCGCCACATGACCAGTTTTTCCGAAGAAACAGGCGACCATTTGCTTCGAAGTGCTTCTTCCACGAACAATTTTCATTGGATTTGGCTCGTCTTCGAAGACCCACGTGGTCGATTGCTGTTTTCTTTCGTGCTCATACGCATATATCCATGATTCGTCACCTGTGACGATCTTATAGACGTCTTTTGAAGCACCGCGATCGTATTTTTTTAAAATTTCTTTGTACCGATCGACACGAACCTTTTTTTGAGCGTTTGCCAAATTGTGCGGAATCCAACGAGAACAAACATTTTTTGGGGCCAGGTGTTCATGCAATATCGAATGTATGCTGGTGGAAGAAGTGCCCAGGCATGCCTCTGTCTTACGGTATGTGACATGACGATCTTGCATTATTAGTTCAGGCACGGCATCAATGTTCTCTGGCACAACGGACGTTTTTGGACGACCTTCACAACCTTCGTCTTTGAGCGAGCGTCGGCCACGATTGAATTTATTAAACCAGTTTTTCACAGTGCTATAAGATGGTGCTTCATCCAATACAAAGGGTTAGGTTTTTCATAACTTTATACGTGGATTATCACGACAAGAGTGCATCGATGCACTCTTGTCGTGATAATCTACGTATAAATTTATACAAAATGATCGCACGAAAATGTTCACGAATTAATTCCATTTTTTTGCTAAATTGATTTTTTCAAGTCACTGTAAACAACACAAATTATGGTCGTACGTCAAAACGTTCTAAGTACGTTTATGCTAAAAATGTCAAACTTTCCAATGGAAATGTCAGGTGGCGCCAGGCAACACTCAGTGTTGCCTAGGCCAGAATTATAAATAGCAACCTTCGTATAAAATAAAAAATAATAAAATGTATAAAGTACTGTGTAGAAAAATTTTGCACAGTAGTCAAAAATTCGGATTGAAAAAGTTTTAATCAAACTGATTGGAAATAAACATGCAATTTTTTTAATTAATTCAATTAAATATCGGGCGTGTAACGTTTTCCGCAATCGCAAGAATTTCTCCAATTAAAATTCAAATCACAAAGATTTCCTAATTTAAAATCGTATTGTATTATGGTATTGGTGTTATATGGTATGTTATTATAAGTTCCCATTAAGGAAAGAGGGGAAACGTCGCTCGAATCAGTGAGCTAAGCACGATTCAATTCTCATACTCACGGACCGGGACCTACGGCTTAACGCCGGCTCCGAACGGCTTATGCATTTTATAGAGAAATATTTTTACATGCCTTTGGCATAAATCTCTTACTCGTGAAGTAGGCGGCATTTACGAGGTAAAAACCCAGACTTGAACCTGGGTTTACTGGCATTATTAGCGAGCACATTCCCTCTTGTCAAAGCGGTGTAAAAATTAAGCATAAAACCATCTTTTTGATTGGCTTAGCCTAACAAAAAAATGTTGGCCGGCTCAGCCATTCCGCCGCTGGCGCCGACTTTTATGGGGTTGGCTCGGTCTTTTGGTCTCACTGTCATAAGATTATTATATATCTTATAATCGGAACATGGAATTTAAAGCAAATGGCTGGGTTAAAATCCTATAAATATTAATTTTAAATCATTAATTTTATTAAATATATAAAGGTTAATGTGCCCCGATTTATAAACTTCCCTACGTAATTTTGAACGCCTTATTTACTTCGACTGTCTTCGCAGCCTCTTCTTGGTCCGGGCCTGCTCAATAATTTATTTATATACACTTAGGTCCTGGGCTTGATGTCTCCAATGCTAATACCAAAATTTTTCGCATCACACTCCACTTGCACTCTCTACTCCACTTAGACTCTCTCTCTCTCTCTCTCTCTCTTAGCAGGAGCCTCGAATTTTACGAACGATTCCGCAGTAGAAGTACAAGTAGTATGCATGTATGGTAAAGTGTAATCGTATTTCGAAATAGAACTTTGTGCCAACACGATCTTCCGACATATTACAGTGCCCTCCCAACATTTGGAAGTTTCTTTCATCGTCCGTCGTCTAGTGCGTTACGCTTTAGTCACTTCCAGACGATAGTTGGAAGATAGTTTGCATTTTACAATAACAGTTTACATTACAGTCGTCTTTAAATCATCCAGGCGTCAATTGGAAGATTGTTTGTTGTTGACAACACCAGCCGAAAATCACATGTGCCGTTATGGACATATTAAACAAAAACAAAATTATGCACTTCTGCAGTCGCAGAGACCGCGAAAACAATTAGAAGAAATGAAAACAATGCAAAAAATAAGTTTTTAGACATCATCGAGATTATTGGTATTTTGTCTTTTGCTGTGTAATTGTTATTGTTGTAGTTTTTACATATTTTTTATCCCACAATATGAGTGAATTATCTGTAAAGGCAAAAAAAATAAAAAGCAAAAGAGAGACAAGTAAAATAATAACAAATATATATGGGAGTACAACGAGTGGTAAAAATGTAATAAAAAAAATAATTAATGCAGGTCATATTGAAGAAAGTTGCGAACCCAGTGTTTCTGGTCAAATATTTTCATGTTATGATGTTTCGTCAAGTGATAGTTCAAGTGACTCTGAAGATTATGTTGATAGAAACAGTCGATTTGAGGAAAAAAGTTTTGTATCATAAGGCCACTTAAAAGTGACTAAAAGGCACTATTGAGTGACTTCTGAAAGGCACTCTGAAGTAACTTCCTAGAAGTTACTAAGAAGTGACTTCTAAAAGGAACTCAGAAGTAACTTCCTAGAAGGCACTAAGAAGTGACTTCCACGAAGGCACTCAGAAGTCACTCCCAAGAAGGCACTAAGAAGTGACTCTTTACAGTTACGCAGAAGTGGCTTCTGGAAGTTAACTCCGGGGGGTACAACTTCTTTATACGGAAGGCACTTATGCGATAAGAAAATGCTATCGCAGACGATGAATTTTAACTTCCTAACGTCACTTCTTAGTCACTTCCGCGATAGAAAATGTTGGCTGGGTGCCAACATCTTTCTCTTGCTTTATGGCGAATTCTAGGCTTACACTACTACCTCGACGTTGAAACTGTCGGCCAATATCATCTCATATTTCTTTCCTCGTATCGCGTGGTTTGCTCGGTGCTTTAAGCGACAAATGACACCATTGAAACTGCCTAACTAGAAATCTAAAAAATTCGTTTTTCGATTTAACGAACTACATATATTCAGCCCTGTTCGTTAAATCGTATAATTTGTTGAACCAGGTACTACTTATGTCAAAATTTGTTTGCTCTAAAACTACCCTTAGTTTAATTTTAATTTAAAACAAAGTCAATAAAAGAAATTAAAGTCATATTTATTTGTATTAAGATCATGCTTAAAATCGTGCTTACATAGAATAACTTGAAAAAATTTATTTTGAATCTTTTCTTAGTTTTTTTTTGGAAAACTTCTAAAACAATTCTATTTGTAATGACTTGAACGGAAAAAAAAACATTTATTATTGTTTGTATTTTGGGAACTTGTAGTCTTTTTTGTGTCTTGTGAAGTTCCCTCAATACTAGTGATTTCGTGGCATCGGTGTTGTTTTGTTGTCCGTTTTTTATTTTGATTCACTACATTGCTGGTGAATTCTCTTTATCATATACAATCGTATGGCATATCAATAATTTCGTGACTTTTCCAACTTCCCTCATAGTTATATGAAATACAACTCTGCTCCTATCAAGTACCATCTATTAATAGACTACTGTCAAAATTTGAAAGAGTTCCGCCGTTTAGTTTGTTTTTAACAGATGTTCAAAACTTTCAACCTTGTGGATTTTGTTAAAAATGGAAAAAAGTGAATTTCGAGTGCTCATTTAACATTATTTTGTGCGGAAAAGTCAATCAAACTAAGGAAAAGCTTGATAAATACTATAAGGACTCTACACCAATGCATTGATTATAATGGTAAAATATGGTTTACTGACTTTCGGTGTGGTCGCACAAGTACAAATGCCACTGAATGTTCCGGACGGCCAATTGAGGTCAATACACCTGAAAATGTCAAAAAAAATCCACGATATGGTGTTGGCCGATCGAAGAGTAAAAGTGTGGTTTCGATTTTACATGATCAGTTGGGCTTAAGAAATCCGCCTGCCGCGTTTTCTCTCAATTGACCATAAACGTAATCGTATGACACGTTTAAAGGACTGTTTGGAGTTGTTTAACCGCAATTTGAATGAGTTTTTGCGGCGTTTTGTAACTGTGAATGAAACATGGATCTATTACAACACTCCGGAGACCAAGCATCAGTTTACACAATGGGTTTTTCCGGGTGAACCGGCTTCGAAGAAGGCTAAGGTGACTTTGTCGTCCAATAAGGTGATGGCAACAGTTTTTTGGGATGCACGCGGGATAATCCACATCGATTACCTTTAAAAGGGAAAATAAGAAACAGCGAATAATATGCCTACTTATTGGACCGATTTTACGAGGATTTAAAAAAAAACGACACCATGTGGCCAAGAAAAAAGTTCTTTTTTTTATTGAGTGCACGGTTGCAGTCTCAATGGCAAAATTACATGAATTGGGTAACGAATTGGTAACTCATCCGCCATATTCTCCGGGTTTAGCCCCCGGTGACTAGTTTCTTTTTCCAAACCTAAAGAAATGGCGCTGTGGAAAGAGATTCAGCTCCATCGATTAAATTATTGATCAAACAAATGATTATTCTATGGATCTCAAAAATTCTTATTTTTGGAAGGGATACAAAAATTGGAGAAACGTTGGACTAAGTGTATTGAGATAAAAGGAGATAATGTTCAAAAATATTTCTTTTGTTTGAAAAAAACTGTGCTTTATTCGAAAAGTCGCGGAATTATTGATATGCCTTCGTGTATATTGCTTTAAAACATAGTTTATGTGAAATCTGTGTATTTGTGCCTGATTCTTTACAACTGTTTTCATTTCTTCTTTTGTTCGTTAAATCCTGAATTTATTGAAAACATCTGTACGTTAGTGCAAACACGCTTGCCAATTTTAGTTTAAAATTTAAACTTTCTACAGAAAATATGTAAAGAATATAAATATGAATTCAACTGAGAGGATAAGGCATAAATATGTGATCAATTTTTTATTTTTAATTTTTTTTGCAATAATTTAATAAATTTATGTTGTGTGTCATGCAGTTCCATTATCGTTTAAAATATTTGCAACTAATTATATACGAGTATATTCGTTTGTTCGACCTTTTTGATGTAAATCAGTAATTAATTAGACTGTCCTCAAGATATGCAGCCATTAGATCCCTGGAGGATGTGTGCACCACTTCCAAAATTGTTCAACAATGCCGATACAAGAGTTGCTGTGTACATTTCGGGTGTACATAGAATAATTTATTATTGAAAAGGTTTTTCCTCTCCGATTGAGACACCTCCAAAACATTATTTTTGAACGCTTCAACAGCTGCTTCGGGCGATGAAAACGTTGACCACGCACTTTTTTCTTGATGCTAGGAAAGAAGAAAAAGTCATTGGGTGGCAAATCAGGGCTGTTCGGTGGATGGCCCATCAATTCGCCATCTTGAGTGGGAGTGAGAGCTTGCATTGTCGTGATGCAAAATGATCCGTCTTCTCTTATTATTTTTCCTCATATCTCCGAACACTGTTGGCGAACAGATGGTTGTATACCACTCAGAATTGACTGTCCTACGTTTCACTAAAGGCACTGTGGCAACATGGCTGGTTATACCGAAAAAAAACGTAATCAATTGCTTCGATGCACTTCTTCCACGAACAACTTTTGTTGGATTTGGCTAGTCTTGAAAGACTCATACGGTCGATTGCTGTTTTATTTCTGGTTCATATGCATATAAGTAAATCCATGATTTGTCACCTGTGACAATGTTATACACTGCCTTTGAGCTACCGCAGTTATTCTTTTTCAACATCTCTTTGCACCAGTCCATACGAACCTTTGACTCGTATGTGGGATCTCGTTGAATCCCACATACGAGTCAAATTACTCGTATGTGGGATTCAACGAGAACAAATTTTTTTCACGGCCAAAAGAACATGCAATATCTTATTGGTGATTGTCATACTAAAGCCCAAGGATGCCTCAAACTCACGGTATGTCACATGTCGGTCTTGCTTAATCAGTTCACGCACAGCATCGATGGTTTCTGGCAAAGTGACCGAAGTTGGACGTCCTTCACGAAATTCATCCTGGAGCGAACGGCGTCCGAGAATGAACTCTTGGTACCAGCGATTAACAGTGGTTTTTGATGGTGCTTCATCTTGTCTCGATAACCCACGCCAAAAATCGTAAAAAAATCATCGCACGAAAATGTTCACGGCATTATTCCATTTTTTGACTGAGATAATTTTTTAACACACTGTAAAGAAACAATTCGCCCTCAAAAGACAAAACGTTCTGAGTGAAGTTATGCTAAAAAATGTTAAAGTTTCAAATGGAAGTTCCAGTTTGCATGTGGGAGCACTAGTATTGTCAGGACCCGAAATATAAATAGCAACCCTGGTATGATGTGATAGAACGACATTCGTTGGTAACCCTTATGTGTTTATGGACATAGGACATTGATAGTAATTAGCAGTGGGTTTATCATGCTTGAACCGTATGTCAACTTGCGGCCGTAAATAATTTACAATCAGCCCCGTACATGTGTTCTCGTTGACGAACCTCATTAAAAAAATAACTTTATGCACCATACTAAATTTGACCGAGGACCTTAAATCTGTAGAGACCTTTGCACGGGTGCTAAAAAAAGAATATCAACCAACGTACCATGCAAAGGGACTTTTGTGCAGGGGCTCCTGTACGAAATTTGGTTAAAATCGGGGCAACCGTCATAGTAACCTGTTGCATCAATTTTTTTTTTCACAAAACGCGTGGCAATATAGCTACACACGAAGCAATGTTGCTTCAACATGGCTATATTGCTGCTAGGGTACCCCTTTGTACATCTAGCGTAATATTTGGCTTTTTAAGCTGCGGACTCTAAAACCAGAAAGGATCTTAGTATGCTTTCATTACATGACCCTACATTGACCAATTTTTCAGGGTTCATTCTTGAACCAATCCTGAGCAGTGGTTTTATGGACATCGCCTAATCGAATCGGATAGTTTTTCTGATTCGATTCAGTTCTATCTCCCTGTCTTTTAGGGTCACAAACATGATAGTACCCTGTACCACAGAGTGGTCTTTGATATACAAAATTGGTACCTTTCCTACTGAAGAAATATCTTTTGTATTGCTTTATGTTTTACCAATTCGCCGACCACATTTATTATCCTTGCATCGAAACAATGATTTTTTTATTAACAATGAAGCCAGAGAGAGAGAGAGATAGAGAGAGAGAGAGAACGAGAGCTAATCAACGAAGATTAGATTAAAAACTGTCCTTTTAATAACTGCAGACACTCAATATACCCATAAGTCATAATTAAATCTATTATGAGTAATTACTTATTTTGGGGTTTAAAATAATGCAAAAGGTAATGAGTAGTCATTACCTGGTTATGCAGATGGTAATGGGTTCTATTTACTGAGCTTTTACTGGGGAATCTAACCAAAAAAAATAAATAAAAATGTCCTGTTTGTGATTAATGATTATTTTTATTGATTGCGAGTGCTGCCTACTATTGTTTCATCCTGATTAAGGAAAATGGGTTTCTTAAAATGTTAAGTTGGCCAAACCGGTAACATTTGGTTTGCTAGTGATAATGCAACAATACTTATAAATTTTGGACTATAAAATATTAAAAGAATTTTATCTAAACAAATGCTAAACAATGTGGTGTTCCCACTGCCATTTTCACAGCTGTCATTTAACTGTTGGCGATTTCTTTGTTTTGTCGGGTGGTTCTGGCACCACCCACCTTCCGTTTGCTTTTTAGAACCCTGAACTTCACTGTTGTTATACAGACATATAAAGGTTTTTTGAATAGCGTAATTAGATAAAGTGATAAGAAATGGCTTAACTAGACTATAAAAGAAACTCATTCGAAATATAACGATCAGTTTTTGTTCTAAACTTGCAAAATATGAAGGTGTTCTGCTTCTCTGTCATTCTTTGTTTGGTGGTGGTGTCTGTTACTTGCCAGCAGGGTTTGTTTAGGACAACAGTGAGTAAATCGTAGATATCTAGACTTAGACATGCATATTATAAAAGCTTGCATTTGTTTCAGGGTGATCGTATAGCCAGTCACAACTATCCTTGGGAAAACCATACCGTCACAACCGAAGATGGCTACATACTGACCATATTCCGCATACCCTATTCCAATCGTGTTGGCAATCAAATGGAAGCTAACAAAAGTCCGGTTCTTCTATTGCATGGCCTAACCTGCTCTTCCGACTTTTGGGTTTTGAATGGACCCAACGATGGCTTGGTGTACATGCTGGCCGATGCCGGCTACGATGTATGGATCGGCAATGCCCGCTGCACCGACTATTCACAGAAACATGTTTCCAAATCACCACTGCTTCCACCATTCTGGGAATTTTCCTGGCATGAAATTGGCGTCTACGATATACCAGCCATGATTGATTACATCCTATCCATCAGTGGTCAGAAGGCAATACATTATGTGGGACACTCGCAGGGTGCTACCACTTTCATGGTTATGCTCTCAACCTTACCCAGTTATAATGGCAAGATCAAGACATCGCACTTGTTGGCTCCTCCGGTTTTTATGGAGCACATGAAGTCACCGCTTGTCGCTGTCCTAGCTCCGCTGCTGGAGAAACCCAATATATTGGCAAATCTCATCGGTACTTCACAATTTACACTGGGAGATGAGTTGATACGCGCAGTATTGCCAACGTTCTGCCGACAAGAGGCCCTTCAAGGATGGTGTGGCGCCATAGTGTTTCTTGTTGGCGGTGGTCCATCTCCGTATACGAATTATGTAAGTTGAGTGAAGGCCCGCTAGAGAGATATAAAAGGTTCTACCGTTGAAATGTGGGAGGGGAAAAAACCTATCTACTGTTGTTTGCGTTAAAAAAGTTTCTGAGTTTGTGTGTTATTGAGTTGACATTTCTCTAGATGGTTTGGCCAAATATCCTTTTTGAAAGCTTCTTTGTTTTTCTTGCAGTTGAAATTAAGAATTCTAGACTACAAAGCTGTGTAGTTTGAACCACTTTTATCCTGCAGGTTATTTGTCCCTTTCTGCAAATGTTGTGCATAAAATTTCCGTTTTGGAGGGCCCAAATGAGTGACATCGAGTCGAAATTATTTAACCATCCGACCGTCAAGTGCCCCACAAATCAAACGTAACTGTCAAAAACAAATTAAGTTTGGCGGGGACTCACTTATATACCTTCCATCATGGACTTCGGGCCTTAGTATTATGTTCGATATTTCTACTAATCGCATGTCAAGGAAGCATTAACATTTCTAAATGCCACGGCCTATTCTCTTATCTTAGCCAGTATTTCACACATTTATTGGAATTTCTTTTTATCAATAGGGCCTGGAACCTGCCATTTTTCTAGAAGTGTATTTTTCTTTCCATACCAACATCTATCGGCATACCGGTATTAGTTCAAGAGATATGGCCTTTAAAAGTTCAGAGTTAAATTGACGCTGGCACGCTGTTTTTTCTAATTGCAACAAAATAAATATAAAAATACAGGGTGAGAAATTGCCCTAGCGCATTCCTTGGCTCATTTCATGAAAATATATCCATCTACGACCATGCCCAAAAAATTTTCGGATTGGTGGTCGAAGGGTACTAGGGTAAAATTGCTAAGTTCTGAACCAGTGGTTGGATTTTTTTGCTTATTTTTCTCTTAAAAGATAGCCCTACCTCTGAACTTTCCGAAATTACCTAAACAAACCAGAGGTCCGTTCCAAAGTTACGACTGACTTAAATGCAAAAAGTTTTCTGTGTAAGTTTACAAAAACAAATGAATGTGTGCAGTTATTTCGCTGCCATTTTATGATTTTTTTAGAGGTTAACTGAGTCCACGTGTCGGAAAAAGGTAAACCTCTTAATCGGTCTGGCCTATTTTTATTACCAGCCCTTTCAGAGCATCAACACATACCACAGCACTATTTCTAGCTGCAATTTTGCGAATTGTACTTTGTTTTATATAAGTACACACAGACGGACCATTTCGATTTTGACGATGGTTCAGAATATTTTTAGTTTGTGGGATCTCCGATCTTCATCCAATAAAAAAATCATCGTATTTGTCGTTTCAGTCATTCGCCTTGTTCTCATTTAAAATGTAATGTAATTGTTAAAATATGTTTTTTCAGTCCCTGTTAGAAGACTTTTTCGCCACATATCCCGCCGATTCCTCGACACGTCAACTGGTCCACTACATACAGGAGCGTGATTCCGGGAAATTCCGTCACTACGATTTCGGCCTGCTCACCAACATTCTCAAGTACGGCTCTACACAACCTCCAAACTATCAGCTTGAGAATGTGAATACTACAGTTCCAATCGATATGTACTACAGCGATAACGACGACTGGGTTGCTGTGCAAGATGTTGAACATCTCGCGAATATTTTACCTGGAAAACTTTCATTGCATCACATCAAGTATCCAGAATTTAATCATATGGACTATTTGATTGCCAACAATATAAAGGAAGTTCTCAACGATTGCATTTTAGATCAAATGAATGAATACGAAAATAAGCCGTTTTCTGGAAATCGTTGTAATTTATTTACAAACTAAAATATATTTAGAAAAATATAAATGTTGCAAAGATATTTGAAAATTTGTGACACGTCATGGTTGATACTAAAAAAAAACTAAAAACTTTTACTTGAATGCATTTGAAATACGTAATAGATATCTCGAGCAGAGTTCTAAGTAGAAACGGCTGAAACCGATGGAGCACATTAATCCAGAATCAATTTCCATCGGCCAAAAGTCTTTAAGTTTTGATATAGTGAACGGTTTTGAGTTCTGGGAAAAGGACGATTGTACACAAAAAACAGAAAAGTTACCCCCTAAAAAGGGGGAACTCTTAAACCTTTTCAAATTGGTACAGCAAAGGGTGATCCATCTAAAGCGCACGATATTAATTGTAAATAAAAATATTATTCATTGAGCAGGGATTAACCGACTCAAGACCTCTTGCTTCTATATTAAAATAGAAGACAAGTTTTTAACAAAATGGCAAAGTGACATTGATTTTCGTGGCTGCACACTGCTTTTATCATGATTTCGGGTCCGTGACAACCCTCTTCAGAAAGCTTTGCTGCAATTGTTAAAAGTAAAACCGAACTCTATAAGGCCAGATTCTCTCCAAACGAATGAGAACTACTGTTGTAAACCTTATCTTTCAAGTTTTCTTCACACAATTGCCCACGAAAATACAACCCACTCTAGCCACCTCTAAAGAGACTCCACATCGAGGGCCATCAATAGATTTATTTTACAACGTTAACGGTTAATCCCTGTTCAATGTGTAAAAGCAACAGGCCGAAATAAAACAAACGAGCTAAACATAAAAATATTATTTTAATACTTTTTATTGTGATTAAAGAATCTACGACAATTATGTGTGAAACATACCATCGGCCAAATGGTCACCACGGTTTCGGTGGTATGCCTCTATCCGATTGTCTATATTTTTAATAACTCTAAAATATAATTAAGGTTCAATGTCGTTAATGTGCAGAATTATCTCATCCTTTAGCTATTGAACTGTTCTTGGCTTATTGACGTATACTTTTTCTTTAAATATCCCCAAAAAATAGAAGTCCAACAGTTTCAAATCACATAATCTTCGCCATAAAATAAACATAGCCGTGAGAAAATATGACAATTGAATTTCTCGAGCCAAATAGCCATTTTTTCGTTGGCTGTGTGGCAAGTGCCACCATCCTGTTCGAACCACATATCATCCAGTCCATGTCCTCAATTTCTGGCAACAAGATTCCATTCTAATCTCACAATACGAGGCCTGCTATATGTGACGCGCAGAATAGAAGTTTTGTTCAGGAGAGCCATTTTAAATATTAGGTCCCTTCCTATTTGCGCTTAGAATCGTCGACTTCACTTTCATAAAACGCGCATATCTCTGGGAGGGAACACTTTTGGGGCATGATATCGGTCTCATTCGATGCTCAGATGTTGTCCACATCAAAAAAAAGAAAAAAAAATGAAAATTGATTTTTTACCCTTAGGTCCCTTTCTCTATGCGCTGTCACATATATATTTCTGGCCAAATAATGAAAATGCGAATATTTATCATCAAAAATGGTTTCATTGTTTTTCAAAGTATTATCCAGCATGAATTATACACTTTTGCATGTTCATACCAATTGTCGAAGCACTTTTTCCACTCCGATTGAGACACCTCCAAAACATGGTTTTTGAACGCTTCACGTTGACTACGCATTTTTTTTCTTGATGTGCTCGAATTAAAAGAAGTCATTGGGTGCCAACACAGGGCTGTACGGCGGATGACCCATCAATTTAACGTTTTGGCCGGTCAAAAAATCGCTGGTTTGAGCCGATGTCGGAGAGCTCGCATTGTCATTGTGCACAATGATTTGTCTCGTCTTGCTCATTTTCGAATTTCTCCGAAGACTTTAGGCAAACAAATTGTGGTGTACCAGTCAGAATTGACCGTCCTACCAGTTTTGCCGATGAAACAGGCGACCGTTTGCTTCGAAGTGCTTCTTTCACAAACAACTTTCGTTATATTTGCTCGTCTTTGAGGACCCACACGGTCGATTGGTGTGTCATGCGCATAGATCCATGATTGGTCACCTGTGACGATCTTATAAACTTCTTTTGAAGTACTGCGATCGTATTTTTTCAAAATTTCTTTGCACCAATCGACACGAGCCTTTTTTAAGCGATGGTCAAATAGGCTTCAGCTCTTGACTCAATTGAACCTTGTTAGCACTTAAATAAAAATCTTTATTCAAAATTCGCATCAGTTGTCGTGTTCTTTTGTTGCGCACGACAGCAAGTCCAGGTTGACGGCTCTTCTGCCACACTATCGCGAACAACATCAGTGTTTTCCGCAAAACAAACTAGGCGAGTATGCATGGTTGTTTTCCTATTTCCTACAAAACTGGTTCGCTAAAATTTGCGCACAATTCTCCCAATTGTGGATACATTTGGTCGATTATGCTGACCAAAAAATCACAAAGTTCACGAAATGTATTTTAACTGAACCCCATTTTTGTGAAAGGCTTCAATAACCTTAATGCGCTGCTCAATTGTGTACCTCTCCATGGTTAAATTTGTCAAATACTGAAACACAGAAATCTTAAATTAAGTTGGGCAAAAAACTTGATGTTGAGGTGTGACTTTCAATTCACATCGTGCATTATGGTTTGACCACCCTTTAGTATGGCATTGACAGCACGGGAATATGGTTGTTGGAGATGGGTCCGTGTTTGGCCTAGCTACATTTGTTGGGCCCTATGAACAGTTGAGCTATTCAGCTTCGTTTTGGAAAACCCTTTCTTAAAGGGGGCCCTGTGGAGCCCCTAGATATCGGCCTTAAATTTAGATAAATCTTAGAAGTTAATGTATATCGAGATTAACGAGTAACCATATGTCGATGATAGAAGGGACCTCATTTTCGGCGCTCTATGGAACATTGCGTCATTACCTCAAATATAGTTAAATATTAGAATTAATGTTTGTTTTTTAGTTTGTGGCAAATGTTTTCCTGTTTCTGGATACCTATAGTATGTCGCTAAATGTTATGAAACGATTTTTAAGTCCTACGACCATTGGTTTAGGCCTCAAATACAGTCAAAACCTAAAATTTTTGTCAGATCTATAGAAAATTTTACCGTTTCCCATATGTCCATGTTCGGACATATTATTCTTCAACCTAGATCCTTTAGAGCCATGGGTCAAGGACTTAAAAATAGTCGAATCGCAAAATTGATATGATAGAAGGATCCGTGACAAAATGTTATTGATTGTACGACCCATATGTCCATAGTTTAAATTTGGACAAATCTTAATAGGTACATATTTGGATTTGTGAGAAGATTTCACCGCATCTGGATACACATGTATCACCAAACGTTAGGGCCATATTGCCCAATGACCACAACCTTAGATGAGCAGGTTAGAGTATCTTTGCCTATTACTTCCAAGAATAGCTAAATTACAAGTAAATTAGTTTAATTAAATAGTGGAATTTTCAAAAATACAAATGTTGTCAGATCCTTTTTAATCTCCCATTAGGACCTTTATTCCCTTTTGCACGATTTGGTCCATTTCCCAAACAATCCGATCGGCGACCATAAAACATACATATCTGCTATATTTAAAGACTTTAGCTCTATATGTGACCTAAGGGTAAAAAAATTCGATTTTTCTTTTTTTCTTTTTTGATGTGGACAACATCTGAGCATCGAATGAGACCGATCCCATGTCCCAAAAGTGTTCCCTCCCAGAGATATGCGCGTTTTATGAAAGTGAAGTCGACGATTCTAAGCGCAAATAGAAAGGGACCTAATCTTTAAAATGGCTCTCCTGAACAAAACTGGTTTTTAACCTTAGGTCCCTTTCCATTTTGCGCGTCACATGTGTTAAAACATAATCGTGTTATTAATAGACGGATCGGCTAGATCGTCTTTGAATTTAAGACGCTAATTTCATAAAGTCGGAGATATACATCGGATATTTTTCGAGATTTAAAAACGAAATGAGAATCTAACGATGGCATATCAATAATTCAGTGACTTTTCCAACTTCCCTTGTAATTATTTGAAATGCAACACTGCTGATCTCAAGTACCATCTGTTGATAGACTACTGTCAAATTTTGAGAGAGTTCCGTCATTTAGTATGTGTTTAACAGCTGTTCAAAACACAACCTCGTGAATTTTGTTAAAAATGGAAAAAATGAATTTCGAGTGTACATAAAACATTATTTTTATTATTTTGCAAAAAAACCGTCAATCAAACCAAGGAAGAGCTTGATAATTACTATGGGAACTCTGCACTATCGAGTTCAATGGAAAAAAGTAGTTTACTGGCTTTCGTTGTAGTCCCACAAGTACATATGACGCTGAACGTTCTGGAAGGCCAAATGAGGTCAATACACCCGACAATGTCGAAAAAGTCCACGATCGAAGTGCGTGAGTTGTTGATGCCATACGCATTTCATATGGTAGTGTGGTTTCGATTTTACATGATCAGTAGGGTTTAAAAAAGCTGTCTGCAAGATGCGTGCCGCGTTTGCTCTCAATTGACCATAAACGTAATCGTGTGACAACTTCAAAGGATTGTTTGTGGTTGTTTAACCGCAATTAGAATGATTTTTTGCGTCGTTTTGTAACTGTGAGTGATACATGGATCCATTACAGCACTCCGGAGACTAAGCAGCAGTCTAAATAATGGGGTTCTCCGGGTGTACTTGGTCCGAAGTGAAGAAGGCCAAGGTGAATTTGCCAGCCAATAAGGTGATGACAACAGTTTTTTGGGATGCACGCAGGATAATCCACATCGATTACACTTCAAAAGGGAAGAACAATAAACGGCGAATATTTTGCCAACTTACTGGACCGAATTAACAAGGATTTAAAACAATCGACACCTTATAGTTCTTTTTCGTCAAGATAATGCACGGATGCACACGTTGCATGCATTTGGTTACGAATTGATACATCATCTGCCATATTTTCCGGATTTAGCCTCCAGTGACTATTTCCTATATCCAAACCTCAAGAAATGGCTCGGTGGAAATTGATTCAGCTCCAACGATGAAATTATTTATCAAACAAATGCCAATTTTATGGACCTCGATTCTATCCAATTTTGTGGAAGGGATACAAAAATTGGAGAAACGTTAGACTAAGTGTATTCAGCTAAAAGGAGATTATGTTGAAAAATATTTTTTTTGTTGTAAGTGAATAGTTGACCTTTAGTGTTGTTATTTTATAAAATTATTTTTCGGCTTGAGGTCATTTATTTAAAATCGTTGTTCTATGTGTTGTTTAATTTTTATTTATCCCAATATTTCGATTGACTTCGTCAATCATCTTCAGGGGTTGTCAATTAACGAAACAATGTCGTCCGTCTGATTATCGCTGTCAACTATTTTTTTTTGCAAAAAAAAAATGTGTTTTATTGGAAAAGTCGTGGAGTTATTGATCTGCCCTCGTATTTTGTAAAGTCGGTTTCAAAGCGAACAAGAAGTGATAAATCAAACAAAACAAAAACTAAAACAATATGTTTACATGACAAACGGGATACTGAGATATTCAATAAAAAAAACGGTCAAACAAATATTTCTGAGTAGTTTGGCTAAAAATTGTATTTTTTTAAAAAAATTTGTTTTGATAAAAGTTGAATAACCCAATCAGTTTCTAAAGGATTTTTAAAAATAACACTGAATTGACACTCTATTATTCAGTTCAAAAATTGATCGCTTCCTTTAAAAAAAAATCTGTGTAAAAACGTACCCAAAGCTAATAATTACAAATAATTTAAAAAAAAAATGAATTTACAGGAAAAATGCACAGATTTTTTTCAGTGTGATTTTAAAAGTGTATACACTATTCGAAAGGCCGCAGTTTCTTCTTTCCAAATCAACTTAAAATCGATAAATTGATATTCAACCAAGTTTCTGGCATATAAGTGCGTAAGATCCGAAAACCCGGTTTTTTACCCATAACTCCAGATTTTGGAGGTGTTTGGGAAATTTCAAAACCGGTTTCTTGTTGTACTCAGCAAGATCAACAAGAACAATTCCCAAGTTTTTTTTACTCTGTCACACTGTGAAATGTATCAGATATGGTTCGACGAAGACAAAAATAGAAATAACATGCATAAAAATATGAAAACAATGAAAAATAAAAATATTACTATTGTTTAAAATTGCAAAATAAGAAAAAGAGTCAACTTTGGAATGAATTTAAATCTACGAGTATCCGTTTACAATAGTCCTTGGCTTTAATCGTTTTTTTACAGAACTGGAAAATGTTTACTGAATCAAAATTTATAGATTTTTGGCCGATGGAAATTGATTCTGGGCCACTGTTCGTTTTCTATGCTACTTTTTACGATATTCACGGCGGCTAATTGTAATTAATAACCCGTCTTTAATCAATACTAGTTTTTAAATCCCTTTTCGTTGCGTGCTCAGCTATGGAAAATTAATTAATTTGAAGTAAACTTACAAAACACACCGCCTCGTTCTAATTAAAGGATACGAATGTGGGTTGAATTGCTTCTCACCCATAAATGTTTATGAGCAGTTATTAAAATGTAACCCATCCCATTTTACTCGAACGTCAAAGCTGAACGAAGCACAGCAACCAAAACTGTTGAGCATTGATTGATATTTATTTGTATGGGAAAGACAGCCTTAAAGCACCTCGTGACTGTCGGCCAGCATTGTACTTCACAACTGTTCTTTAATTAGAACAACTGAAAGAAAATTGAAGTAAATATTAATAACTGAATTAAAATGGCAATAGAGAAACAAACGAGATATTCAGATGTCAATTAATGAGGCGAGACCGACAATATTTAAGTCTGCTCCTCTCTAGATAGGCCGATAAATCATATGACTTAAAGTAAGTCTTAAGGACATTTATTGCTTGCTTGGCAAAATCTATTTATAGTTGACGCGTTTTAGGCCCTAGGTTCAGCCAACATTCGGAAATTATTCCACAGGTAATTTTAGAGTTATTTCGAATTATGGTACCACTTTCATACTTAATTCACACAACATCTCATCTCATCATCTTAAGGAACAAGGGGAAATTTCACTTAAATCAGTGTGCTGAGTACTATTCAATTTGTATCCTTTTTAATGGGTACCTACTGTTTTTTTTACACAGAAATAACTCTTTAATGTTAAATAAACATATTTTTCCGGTAGTTTGAAACAATAATGCTTCATTCTATACCGACATTGCATTAAATTAATCATAATGCAATGTCGGTATAGAATATATTTGTTGTACTCGTACCCTTCCAAAGAAGAGTTGCTCTTTTCCCCGACTTTTTCATTTTTGCATTTCCCGGGAATTTTTGCATAACAAACAAATAATACAAAACATGTTAATTTTTCATTATGTACATATGTGACGCGCAAAATAGAAAGGGACCTAAGGTTAAAAAACAGTTTTGTTCAGGAGAGCCATATTAAAGATAAGGTCCCTTTCTATTTGCGCTTATAATCGTCGACTTCACTTTCATAAAAAGTGCATATCTCTGGGAGGGAACACTTTTGGGGTATGGGATCGGTCTCATTCGATGCTCAGATGTTGTCAACATCAAAAAAAGAAAAAAATGAAAATTGATTTTTTTACCCTTAGTTCCCTTTCTCTATGCGCTGTCACATATATAAATGATGCTGTTTTTAGACGTGTGGTTTTCTAAAAGAAATAAAACGCACATAAATTAATGTTACTTTCAATTTAAAAATTCCCTTATTGTTTAATAAAATTAAAATATAAAATAAATTTTTCTAAGTTTCATACATTTTTTATTTCATTCCCAAATAAGCAAAATCCGCGCTCCACCCTGTAGTACAAGCTGCAGTTGAAATAAAAACATTCATTTCGGAGTATACTTAGTAGGGACATAAATACTGTTACAACATTAAACACACCTATTTGAATAGTAGAACGGAACATACCCCGTTAATGTCATATGGGTTTTGAAAGCTAACCTCAATAGCGTTAGTCCGAAACGGTATTTTAAAATTGTCTCAACTCATTGAACTAGGATTAACCGGCTCAAGACCTCTTACTTCTATATTTTAATAGAAGACAAGTTTTAAACAAAATGGGAAAGTGGCATTCATGGCTGCACACTGTTTTTATCATGATTTCGGGTCCGTGACAACCCTTCAGAAAGCTTTGCTACAATTGTTGAAAGTAAAACCAAAATCTATAAAGTCAGACTCTCCCCAAACGAATGAGAACTACTGTTGTAAACCATACTTTTCAAGTTTTCTTCACACAATTGCCGGTTAATCCTTGTTAAATGTGTAAAAGCAACAGACCGAAATAAAACAAACGAGCTAAACAATTGTTTCAACTTTCATCATGAAGTGGTCAGATAATGGGAACCGTATCGATGTAATAGCGTAAAAGTGTGAAATGAAAAAAAAACGATATTTTCAAAACGCTCCGGCCACTAGGGATTAGCCGCATGTTCGTCTACCGATGCATAAAACTACTTGAGGAGACGGGAGGTGTAAAAGCCGCTCTGTTCGTACACCGCATGTCATCCATGCCGTAAAATCAAGAATTCACAGAAATCCGCTTCGAAAACAGAAAATCATGGCCCGTAAGATGAATATCACGCAAAACTCCATGAGTCGAAGCATTAAAAAAAGACTTGGGGCTTTCAAACGACGTACCGGACATTTATTGACTGCAGCATTAAAAAAAATAGGATTGAAAAATGCAAACGTCTTTTGGTGAAGCACGCTGTTGACTTGCACAAAAAATCTTTGTTCCCCGATGAAAAAGTTTTTACCTTTCAGGAAAAAATTAACAAGCAAAATGATAGAGTGTATGCGCGGTCATCTAAGGAAGCATCTGAACTGATCCCAAGGGTGCAAAAGGGTCATCACCAAGCTTC
The DNA here is from genome assembly GCA_963513945.1 of Hydrotaea diabolus. Lineage (NCBI taxonomy): Eukaryota > Metazoa > Arthropoda > Insecta > Diptera > Muscidae > Hydrotaea > Hydrotaea diabolus. The sequence continues at coordinate 194,015,796 of OY740716.1, read as the reverse complement.
AGTCATGGTTTGGTGGGGTGTCTCTTACGATGGGGTCACTGACCTGCATTTTTGCGAACATGGGGTCAAAAAATCGGCCAAAGTTTACCAAGAAACCGTTTTGGAAGCTGTTGTGAAGCCTCTTAACAATTCCCTGTTCCAAAACCAGCCATGGACTTTCCAGCAGGATTCTGCGCCGGCCAATAATGCTAAAACGTCCCAGGCCTGGCTTCGAAACAATTTGCCAGCGTTTATTTCCTCAGACAGTCCAGATTAGAACCCATTGGATTACAAATTGTGGACGATTTTAGAGGACAAGGTTTGTCACAAAAATTATCCCAACATTGGATCTCTTAAGACTGTTTTGGTTAGAGCTGTGGTCAATTTTCCAAAGGCGTGTGTAAAGGCAAAAGGCGGACATTTCGAATAGGTAGATTCTTTTATATACAATACTAGCTGACCCGGCCAACGTTGTTTTGCCTTCAAATTTTATTTTCACTGAAAGTCTGGTTCAGTTGCAAAGTCGTGGTGGATTCATATTTTGATGAAGAAATGCAGTTGCACCGTGCAAATGACAGTTGCACGGGATACAAATTTTATTCAAATAACTTTTACTGGAGCCAAAATAATAGAATAAGGTATTCTGATCATTTTATTGAAATCTAAAAAAAGAATAGAACAATAAATGTATTCAATTTAAGGCTGCACGATACACTTCATTTTTTGATTTCTGCATAAATAAATAGTGAGGACGGTTTCCCAACTCGAAAACATGCCCTGTGAAAAGCATGACATTTCCAGATTTATGCCGCACACTTCCAGCGACATAAATCTTGAAATGACTTGTTATGGTCATCGCAAATGCAAGTTTCAGTGGGAACTGAATTCGTTTGAACTGAAATGGCAAATCAGTTGAAGTCAAGGGAATTCGCGGAATTAGACATTCTTCTCCTTTGAACGGCCCTTTCACTATCACATTGTTCATTAGCTTTATCACAATCAGGCGAGTTTCATTACACAGTTTTGGTGCCTATTTCGTAGCATAATGATGACAGATCCAACTTTAAGAAACAAATGCTGAAGCCGCCAGGCAAATCTAAAGAGTTTACGAATTCCACTGAATATTTGACGACATCGTCTTCGTTTTCAATGTGATCGATCGATTTGTATGAAAGCTATTATCCCGGAATTTGATTTCAAATCGTCAAATTTAAGTCATTGAAATCAGTATTTTTCGCTAATAAAATGATGCGTGCGCTCAACCAATGGTAGTTACGATGTTCGGACAAACATTAGTGATGAGTTCATCTTTGGTTGAAATAAAATGGCAAATGGTAGGAGCAATCGATATTAAACCACTGGAAGTATTTACTGGAATTTCTCCATTTACGATTCTCAGCAGTTCTTTTAAGAAAACTTCTGCGGTTCTCAATGGAATAGTTTTCACGTATCGCCACAAATAGGATGACTTCAGGCATGCATTTAATTCATCTCATTTCGGAATCACGGGAAGTGTTTGTCGGAAGTCGCCTGCCAACAGTATCCTCACGCTACCAAAGCGATTATTATTGTTGCGCAAATCTTTCAATATGCGATCGAGTGCTTCTAATGATCGTTTGTTCGCCGTCGTGCACTCATCCCATATTATCAATTTACAATTTTTCAACCCTTTTGCAATGGCTGATTGCTTTAAAAAGTTGCCAATAGGATTTTCGTTGATGTGCTGGTTTAGATGAAGCTTTAGTGCTGCATGTGCGGTTTTTCCACCTTCCAACAGTGTTGCAGCAATTCCGGTAGATGCTAAAGCAATACCACTTTGAGCACGTATTGCTGCTAACATCAATGATAGCAGGAACGTTTTCACTGTTCCGCCGGGCGCATCAAGGAAAAAAAGTCCAGCATATCCATCATCGACAGCCTTTATCAGTGTATCATACGCACTCATTTGTTGTTTATTCAACAGTGGAATATTTGTTTGTATTTGTTGTTGCAAAGTTATTGTGTCGTAGGAACGCTCGCGTTCCAATTCACGATTTCATCTATAGGGTGATCTTTCAGAACAAACAAAAATATAAAAGTTCAAATCAAGTGTAGAATCTTTATTGGTAATTTGAAAGGACATTATATGGCATTTATTTTTTGAATATAATTTCCTTCACATGTTGGCCACAACTACGCCTCAGGGTTTCCATTCTGAGGGTTCAATTTATTGACACGCGTAATGTTCGCTTCCAAAACCTGAATCGTAGCTGGTTTGTCAGCATAGACTTTGGACTTTACGTAACCCCAAAGAAAAATGTCTAAAGGTGTGATATCACTCGATCAAGGCGGCGAACTCACCTGTCCAAAACATGAAATTAGCTGCTTTTCGAAATGACCTCCAAATAGATCCATTGTAAAGTTAACTGTATGGCAAGTGGCGCCGTCCTGTTGAAACCAAGTGTCGTCAAGATTAAGGGTTTCAATTTCAGATAGCAAAAAAATCGATATATTATATTGTTATTCATGGTTACGTTCTGGCCATCATCATTTTTGAAAAAATATGCACCGATAACTCCACCAGGTTATAAACCGCACCAACCCGTGGTTTTCTCTGGGTATAATGGCACCTCTTGAACCTCTTCTTGCTCTTCAGCCCAAATGCGACAATTTTGTTTATGGACTTCGCCGTTGAGCCAGAAATGGGCCTCTTCATTGAACAAAATTTTGGACGAAAACAGAGGATCTTCCCGTTTCTCGACTAACGCTCATTTCCATAATTGCCAACATTTGAAGGAAATTATTTTCAAAAAATAAATGCCAAAAAATTTCCTTTTAAATTACCAATAAAGACTCTTGATTTGAATTTTTATATTTTTTTTTGTTCTGAAAAAAGTCCTCTAGATGGATCACCCCAAGAAATATATAAATGAAATGTGTTTTGTTACTAAACCATCATACCAAATATTTTTCAAATGCCGGTTTCATGCAAACTACACATAAATCATCAACAGACCATCGTAACCTAAAATTTTGTACCGATTGTCAGCCTTCAAGCTCAAAAAACAGTTTTGTTACGCCTCCTCCGCCCACACTCCAAAATTTCGATTATGAACAAACCCCCAGAAGGAAGTATCCAGTTTTCCCCAGTCGTTTTCAAGTTTTAAGCGGTGTAGCAAAGCACATTTCATTTTTATATACTTAATGAAAAAAGAAAATTGAAAAATCAGACATTTTCAAATTTTGATATTTTGAAGTTCTTTTTTTATTTTTTTTATTAATTTTTTTTTTAAAACCCGTGCTGAGAAAATACCTTTCCAACAAAGTACAAATCATCAAAATCGGTTTGGCCAATCTCGAGTTATGGGATTACATCGCTTCGGACACTTTCTTTTATATATATAGATACATCAATAAATATATCAAAAAATATTTGGTTCAAAAACATTCAGTACTTTTTATTTTACAACATAAATCGTGTGTAACAGTATTTATGTCCCTACTAAGTATAATAATAAGTAAAATAAAACAAAATAATTTTTCCTTTCCTTGATCTGGCTGGAATGTCAGTCTTTGCTTACATATTTTTATTAGAATAAATTTTCTTACTACGAACTTATCAAATTCTAGAGATTGTGATGCTAAACATTTGCAAATGTTTACATGGCTTCCTTTTTTTACATAACTTATAAATTTTTTTCGGCGTTTTTACCCTAAAATATGTCGTCAATTGTCATTTGATCAAATTTTAGTTTGAAAATCGTCAAAATGACGATAAATCTTCAACATGGGCCCACCTGGTTACAGAACATTCGTTGCTTAGGGTCTTGTGATGGCGAAGTGTCGCTTACTGAAACTGCAGTCACCAATGCTTGTAACCTAAAGTTTTTCCGACTGTTTTTTGAATAAATGTGGAACTTGTTTGGTAAATATGTGGAGTTTTACATTGTTTGATGCAAAATTATTTCAATAAGCGGCTTACAACTTTTATTTGTAAATATGTAAATTTTTTATCACCTCATAATCATACAACACTTGAAATGAAAATGTTTCGAAAAAAAGTTGAATGATGCGACTACAACTCTGTACACTTATGTGATAACATTAGGCCAAGAAACGTTTTTTAATAAAAAAAATAAGATAAGGAAAATATTTTCAATAAACGGCATACATTTTTTTCCAAATATGTATAATAAATATAAGATTCGACCCGCCCCCTTTTTTTATCACAGTGCGTTTTGTTCCATATAAATATCATATGTTCTAAATATAATCATCATACAGGATGGAGCGCGGAAATGAATAAGGGAATAAAATAAAACAATTATGAACCTTAGAATAATTAATTTTATATTTTAATTATATTGAACAGTAAGGGTATTTTTAAATTACACGGTTTTAAATAGTGTATCTGGCAAATGTCGATCTTCGCTTTCCACATACTGCTTCATACGTTTTCTAAAGTTTTCATGAACTCTAACAAGCATGTCGGCTGGTATTCTGACAATTTCAGCCTCAATATTGTTAATTAGGTCTTCCTAGGTGTCAGTACGCTTGTTATACACCTTCGACTTCAGGTAATCCCAAAAGGAAAAAAATCGAATGTAGCTAAGTCTGGTAAGCATACCAGCCACTTCACAACACCCCTCAAAGAGATAAGCCGTCCAGGAAACATTTGCCTTAAACAATCCATGTTAATCCTCGCTGTGTGTGCAGTGGCACCATCCTGTTGGAATCATGTATCCTCTATCTGCATTGCTCAAGAGACGGCTGTAAAAATCCTGTATCATAGTCAAGAACCGTTCGGAGTTCACAGTTACGGCAAGACGGTTATCCTGGAAAAAGTGAGGGCCAATGATGCCTACTTGTGATATGGCACACCACACAGTGACGCGGTCCGAATGCAGAGGTCTCTGGTGGAGTTCTCTTCGTCACGGGGTATAGTTGCAAGAATGTCTTCACAAGAGGTCCGCCGTGTCAAAAAGTCTCGTGCCGACAATTGTTACAATGAATACACATCACAGATTCCCTGCTGTTCTCAATGAAGTTACCTAATTTATAATTGGTTGCCGTAAAGGAACACGTCCGCGTGGGGGAACAAAGTACACTTCGACACAAAATGACTTCTCCTCACGTGTCCAATTCATGATGGCAACTAAAAGGCAGACGAATACAAATCTCCCGGCAGCCACTATAAGCCACGCACACTCTTCACTCTATTTGACCAACTGTGCCGCCACAGCCTACAGTGCAAAAAGCAAGTTTTCGTCTTTTTAGAGGGAAAACAAAATCGACTAGTTGATGGAAACTTGGACCCCAGAGCTTCGATTGGAATTGTAACCCTCAAAATTTTATAACATCGGTATAACAAACATGAGGTTAAGCTTCATTCCTTTTCGGTATTACAAACATTATCACTTATTCATACATGCAATGAATTTTACCCTAACTACGAGGGCGACCGCAAAACTAACTGGCCTAGCACATTTTCTGTTTTACTAGCAACTTTTTTTTTTTAAAACTTTTGTTTTTTAAAAGCAATCTTTTATAAGCCATCTGTCAAAATTTCCGAAATATTTAATGATTATTTTCTTTGTTACAGGTGATTGAAGTAAACAAGTTTTATAATTTTTGAAAAATGGAAAATAAAGAGTTTCGTGCGGTAATTAAACACTTTTATATGAAATGTTATACGCCACAATTAATCAAAGATGAATTGGATTATGTTCATGGTGATAATGCACCACCATACTCCACCGTAAAATCCTGGGTTCAACAATTTAAAATGGGTCGTTCAAGTACGGAAGATGAACAACGCTCTGGAAGACCGAAAACTGCTACTACTATTGAAAACATTAGAAAAATATTTAATGAAGTGACTAAAGATAGACGAATAAAGCTCAGAGAACTTGCTGATATTGTTAAAATACACGAAAAACAAGTTTGGAGTATTTTACATGATGAACTCCACATGAAAAAGCTATCCGCAAGATGGGTGCCGCGTTTGTTGACTTTGCCCCAAAAAATCGTCCGCTGGACCAATTCCGAGGAGCTTTTAGCGATTTATCAGCGTAATCCAATAGAGTTCTTGCGCCGATTCATAACTGTTGATGAAACATGGATCCATCACTACATCCCAGAATGCAAAGAACAGTCAAAACAATGGCTAGAAGCTGGTAAAAGTGGTCCCAAGAAGGCGAAAACTGTTAAGTCAGCAGGAAAAGTAATGGCCACAGTATTTTGGGATGCAAGGGTATAATATTTATTGATTATCTTGAGTAAGGAAAAACTATAAATAGTGAATATTATTGTGCATTATTGGATCGGTTGAGTGAAGAAATCAAGATAAAACGACCGCATTTAGAAAAAAAAAGTTCTTTTTCATCAAGATAATGCTCCTTCACACACTGCATTTTTAACTCAACAAAAACTGGCCGAATTAAGATTTGAAATTGCTCCGCATCCACCATATAGTTTAGATTTAGCTCCTTCTGATTATTTCTTGTTTCCAAATTTAAAAAAAGTCTCGGTGGCAAAAAATTTTTGTCCAATAGCGAGGTTATTGCTGAAACTGAGGCATATTTTGAAGGTCTTGAAAATTGTTTAGTTTTTTTGTTTTATTTTGGTCTGTTGCTTTTACACATTGAACAGGGATTAAACCGGCTCAAGACCTCTTGCTTCTATATTTAAATAGAAGACAAGTTTTTAACAAAATGGCAAAGTGACATTGATTTTCGTGGCTGCGCACTACTTTTATCATGATTTCGGGTCCGTGACAAATCTTAAAAAAAATCTTATTTTTCGGAAAAAAACATGAAAAACGTTTGATGAAGTGTATTGAGTTGGAAGGAGATCATTATGAAAAATAAATAATAATAATTCCAAAAAAACGGTTCTTTTTATGTTAGGCCAGTAACTTTTGCGGTCGCCCTCGTACACCTAACCATTAGGGACGTTTGGCAGAACAATACAGTTGTTGCCTTGTAACGATACTAAATTAAACAGCTTTAGTGATTTTTAACACCATTTGAGATTATAGTCCTAGTTGGACTTAATGTGAATTATTTATCTTAAGTTAAATAAAATTTACCTAATTAATATTTTGTCTGTTTTTATATTCCAGGATTTGTTTGCTGGGAAGTGACTAAACTTTGTGTCCTCATCAAAAATACTGAACGCTAAAACAATTTAAATATATAACAGGACTGAATGTTCAATCTGCAGGTAAGCAACTAGTGTTACTGATTTGGCCTTTTGGTCGTATCGTCGGTCCAATTCGATGTTGTTAGCTTTTAGACGTGTTGATTCTTATTGTATAAAACAAAACGCTGGCTGCAAGCGGTAATGCGCCAACTATGTTGACTAGTTTTTGCGACGTCGCAAAGAACTTGTCATTGTACTGTGTTGTGCTTTTTCGCTTAATATCACTTTAGGATGGAGTGTTTGCAATACCTCGAAATGCTGATGCAAGATCCTATTATGGTACATATTAAAGATCGTTTGTAAAATTCTTAGATCATTTTGTCCGTCCATCTGTATGTCTGTAGTAAGAACTATAGCGTCTGTATGATCATAAGCTGATTGAAATTGTAAATGGACGAAATCGGACTAGGTGAAAAATGTTTTTTAGTATTTGTTACATATTTCTAAATTATTGTGTGAAATCAACTAACACATCCTATAAGCGATGGTTTGTCGACCAATGGACTCTAGTGGTCCAAATGATCCGAACAAACATGTACTAATAATTAAAGACATATGGTGATTCAAATTGAATCTAATCTCGTTATTCTTCGTAATTTACGAGGGCGACCGCAAAAGTAACTGGCCTAACATAAAAAGAACCGTTTTTTGGAATTATTATTATTTACTTTTCAACATAATCTCCTTCCAACTCAATACGCTTCATCAAACGTTTTTCAAGTTTTTTAATTCCATCCGAAAAATAAGATTCTTCAAGACCTTCAAAATATGCCTCAGTTTCAGCAATAACCTCGCTATTGGACGAAAATTTTTTGCCACCGAGAATTTTTTTTAAATTTGGAAACAAGAAATAATCAGAAGGAGCTAAATCTGGACTATGGGGTGGATGCGGAGCAATTTCAAATCGTAATTCGGCCAGTTTTTGTTGAGTTAAAAATGCAGTGTGTGAATGAGCATTATCTTGATGAAAAAGAACCTTTTTTCTAAATGCGGTCGTTTTATCTTGATTTCTTCACTCAACCGATCCAATAATGCACAATACTATTCACTATTTATAGTTTCTCCTTTCTCAAGATAATCAATAAATATTATACCCCTTGCATCCCAAAATACTGTGGCCATTTCTTTTCCTGCTGACTTAACAGTTTTCGCCTTCTTGGGACCACTTTTACCAGCTTCTATCCATTGTTTTAACTGTTCTTTGCATTCTGGGATGTAGTGATGGATCCATGTTTTATCAACAGTTATGAATCGGCGCAAGAACTCTATTGGATTACGCTGATAAATCGCTAAAAGCTCCTCGGAATTGGTCCAACGGACGATTTTTTGGGGGCAAAGTCAACAAACACAGCACCCATCTTGCGGACAGCTTTTTCATGTGGAGTTCATTATGTAAAATACTCCAAACTTGTTTTTCGTGTATTTTAACAATATCGGCAAGTTCTCTGAGCTTTATTCGTCTATCTTTAGTCACCTCATTAAATATTTTTCTAATGTTTTCAATAGTAGTAGCAGTTTTCGGTCTTTCAGAGCGTTGTTGATCTTCCGTACTTGAACGATCCATTTTAAATTGTTGAACCCAGGATTTCACGGTGGAGTATGATGGTGCATTATCACTTTGAACAGAATCCAATTCATCTTTGATTAATTGTGGCGTATAACCTTTCATATAAAAGTGTTTAATTACCGCACGAAACTCTTAATTTTCCATTTTTCAAAAATTATAAAACTTGTTTACTTCAATCACCTGTAACAAAGAAAATAATCATTAAATATTTCGGAAATTTTGGCAGATGGCTTATAAAAGATTGCTTTTAAAAAAAAACAGAAAAAAAAAGTTGCTAGTAAAACAGAAAATGTGCCAGGCCAGTTAGTTTTGCGGTCGCCCTCGTAAATGTGTTCAAATTTTGCTCGGACACACTTTATGTATAGACACATTTTTTTTGTATTATTAATTTATTTGGAAAATGGATTAGGTAATATATTCTTCTACTTTAATAACTGGCCATCGTGTCATACCTTGTCAAAAGCTTGCATGTCATCCAGAGATGTAGATGAGCAGTATAATTTATTTTCTAGAGACTCTCTTATTGTCTTACCTACTTTATGACACTGTCCCGGTGTTCCATTTCCCTTTCGAAACCCAAACTTGTGATCGGGCATAATGTGCTGAGCTTCTAAAATTGAAACAAGCTTTTTTTGAAAAAGTCGCTCAAACAGTTTTGAGAATATAGGTAGTAAGCTAATGTGTATGAACTAATTGAATTTTCTGGTTTATTTGGTTTTGGTACCATTTAAATTTTAGTATACTTTCATTGGTCGGAAATGGCTTAGCCCTAGGATCGAGTTAAATAATATCGTAAGAAATATAAAACCTTTTTTTTGGTAAGCATTGGATGACTTTGGAATCTATGTTGTCGTATCCTGGTGATTTTTTAGGCTTTAAGTTTTTAACTTCACTTTCAATTTCCCAAACAGTAAAATGTTTTATTGGTCGGCTCATTTTTGTATTTCTTGTACTTCTGTGGCGTTGTTGAATGAGAACGGTGTAAAGGTTTCTTCTAAAAATCTCTTAAAAGCTTGTGCCTTGTGTTTGTCAGATTGACACCAAGATCCATTTATGTCTTTAATAGGGATATTTCTTCTTTCAGGTCGCTTTAATTATTTGGTCGCCTTCCACAGATTATAATCATTATTATTCGACAGTGTTTGATTTCTTAAGAATCTACCTATAGACTCATTTTTGTGTTCTTTTAGGCGTTTCTTTAAGTAATCTTTAGCTCTGTTTAAAAAATAGTTTTGTCTGCTGGAATCCTTGTGTCTTGCCAAATTTTTCAAAGGCCTCATTTTTTTCCTAATAAGATCCCTTATTTCAAAGCAGATTTCACCAAGAATCTACAAAAGGATTTATTTTCATGCCTTTACAGAGATTTAGGCTTAGCCTCCTGGACCCTCTAGACTTCAAAATCAACCAACTGTAATTGTCGACATGTACGTGTTAAAATTCAAGCAATTTTTATTTCGCATCCACATATGGCTTTTTTTTAAAGATAATACAGAAACTAGTCGGTCTTGTGGACTCGTAGGGCCTGCAATACAAATATAGCCAATAAATATGATAATAGTTTTTTTCCCATTCCTTGATACAAAGTGTATAAAGTTCGGCTAGTCTGTTATCAATATTAAAATATATAAATACTGTTACGCACGTTTTATGCTGTAAAATAAAAAGTACTGAATGTTTTTGGACCAAATATTTTTTTATATACTTATTGATGTACATATATTGTATCCAAAAAGAATCTACTTATTCGAAATGTCCGCCTTTTGCCTTTACACACGCCTTAAGTCGCACTGGCCAATCGTCAATAGCTGCACGTACCCCGTCCTTTAGGAAATTGGCCACAGCTCGAACCAAAGCAGTCTTAAGAGATCCAACGTTTAGGTATCTTTTGTGACAAACCTTGTCCTCTAAAACCGTCCACAATTTGTAATCCAATGGGTTCAAATCTGAACTGCCTGAGGGCCATTCTTCAGAGGAAATGAACGCTGGCAAATTATTTCGAAGCCAGGCCTGGGACGTTTAAGCCTTATGGGCCGGCTCAAAATCCTGCTGGAAAGTCCATGACTGGTTTTGGAACAGGGAATTGCTGAGAGGCCTCACAAAAGCTGTCAAAACGGTTTCTTGGTAAACTTTGGCCGATGTTTTCACTCCTTGTTCGCAGAAATGCAGGTCAGTAACTTCATCGTAAGAGACACCCCACCAAAGCATGGCTAAAGCTGGGTTAAGACCCTTTTCCGCCCTTGGGATCAGTTCAGATGCTTCCTTAGATGACCGCGCATACACTCTATCATTTTGCTTGTTAAATTTTTCCTAAACGGTAAAAATTTTTCATCGGTGAACAAAATTTTTCTGTGCAAGTTATCAGCGTGCTTCAACAAAAGACGTTTGCAGTTTTCAATCCTATTTTTTTTAAAGCTTCAGTCAATAAAAGTCCGGTACGTCGTTTGAAAGCCCCAAGTCTTTTTTAATGATTCGACTCATGGACTTTTTCGTGATATTCATCCCACGGGCCATGATTTTCTGTTTTCGGAGCGGATTTCTGTGAATTCTTAATTTAACGGCTTTGATGACATGCGGTCTTTTACATCTCCAGTCTCCTCAAACAGTTTAATGCATTGGTAGACGAACATGCGGCAAATCGCTAGTGGCCGGAGCGTTTTGAAAATATCGTTTTTTTGATTTCACACTTGAAAAGCGCTTTTACAGCGATACGGTTCTCATTATCTGACCACTCCATGATTAAAGTTGAAACAATTTTAAAATCCCGTTACAGACTAACGCTATTGCGGTTAGCTTTCAAAACCCATATGACATAAACGGGGTATGTTCAGTTCTACTATTGAAATGGGTGAGTTCAATGTTGTAACAGTATTTATGTCCCTACTAAGTATAGGGTGATAGGTTATATAAAGGGCGTGTCATTAAAGACATATCGGTCGAAATGCTCGAACGAGTCATCCAAAATTGGACCCTCAGAATGGAAACCCTGAGGCGTAATTGCGGCCAACATTTGAAGGAAAATTTATATTCAAAACATAAATGCAAAAAAAAAAAAAGAATGAAAATTACGAAAAAAAAAAACATAAATGCCATAATATGTCCTTTCAAATTACCAATAAATATTCCACACTTGTTTTTAATTTTTTTATATTTTTTGTTCTGAAAAAATACCTCTAGATGGATCACCCTTTATAAGAGGTGCTGGATAACTATCGAGTATAAGCCTGCGACCAGACTAAGTCCCCATTTACAACTTTACATGCGTCAGTTTTCATAATTCCCTTTTGAACATGCCTCTTGTGTTCGCACAAGGCAATTCGGTTTCAGCCATATTTGTTTTCATTATTGCCTTTTCTGATATTCAGTGATTTATTCGATCTGAATTTTGTTTGTAAAATACTAAAAAAAATCCGCGGCCAACTTCACTCTACGAAAAACACAAAAGGAATTGCCATTTTCGCTTTCTGTTCCCTTTACGTTTCCTTAATCAAACTAAGAGTTCCGGCAAGTAAAGTTGCCTAGCGTGAATGGGACTAAGTATAAAAACGGCTACATCTGTTTCATTTTCCAATTTTTTTCCAGAATCGAGTATGGCAGTGCCATTTTTTAGGCATGCTCAAAATTGGCACTTTTTCTGTTTTGCTATCTAGTCTTAGTTATCGAGGCTTTACTAACACTATTATTATATAGAAAGATTTGAATACTGTTGTTTATTCCTATTAGAAACAATTACACTGTGCGACAGCCACAATCGGTTTGGGATGAAACCACCGGGGAAAGTTATATCGGTCAAAAAAAGGTCATACGTGTCCCAGCGTTTCGTTGGGTCTCATCTAGGAATCGAGATATATCGATTTGAAGTTAGTAAGTATCGTATAGGGGAATTTGTCACGTTTTTGGCTCTTTTGGTTGACATAACTTGAGAAATACTCGTCCGATTTAGCTGAAATAAATTTTAAAAAACCAAGAATTACAATTCCCTTAATCTGTTCATATATTATTTTCCTTTACAAGTAATAGTTTCCAAGTTAAAAATAAGCGCATGAAGAAAAAATTTTAATTTTTAGGCAAAAATAATTTTTTTTTCATACATTTATTTATAATTGCGAAACTGTTGCTTAAGTAGGAAAACGGTTTAAGAACAGATTAGAGGAATTGTAATTCTTAATTTTTCTAAATTTGTTTCAGCTAAATCGGACGAGTGGTTCTCGAGTTATGTCAAACAAAAGAGCCTAAAACGTGACAAATTCCCCTATACGATACTTACTAACTTCAAATCGATATATCTCGATTCCTAGATGAGACCCAGCGAAACGCTGGAACACGTATGACTTTTTTTTACCAATATAACTTTCCCCGGTGGTTTCATTCCAAACCGAACACTGACCCTTACCATTTGTCGCAGAGTGTTATTAATGAAACAATTATTTTTACAACGACATTCTTTGAATTGCATCTTGATGTAATGTACAATATCGGTTGGTTTTTTGAAATATTTGGTCGGAAAAATATTTTCCTAATGGCAACACCGTAAGCAATATATTCTTTGTGGCACTTATTGTAAAAGCTTTCGGGCAATGACACTAAATTGTAGCAGACAGGCGATATTCTTCTTTTTTTCAATATCGTACAAAAACACCTCACAGTACAAATTCTCGGTTTATTTGTCTACCTTCTTCTACACCTTTCCCAATACTCGTATATTTGTGTTTTTCAACTTCTCGTAAAAGCTTAATTTCATCAGTTGCTTTGGTTTTTAGTACTTATTGCAAAATACCACCCCAATGAAAGCTTTCAACATTGAATCAAAAAAGTCCAAAACTTATTAAAATAGTCCACCCCCACATCGTTCATAATGTGTTGGCCGTTTTTAAAAAGCTTTGCTAGAGAGTTGGTGCAGCTGTAAAAGAGGGTTGTCATTTAAATAAGTTGCTCGATGCCTCTGTAAGGTTAGAATACTGATATATAGGGTAACCCAAAAACATTCGCCCGAAGTTATTTTGCTAGATTCATGTAACGTTGAAATAAGGCGACACATTATTATAATTCTATACGAGTATAAACTATTTTTTAGAGAGGTGTGTGATGCAAATTGATTCAAAAAGAAAGTTTTTCGTTGTAAAAAATCATAAAATTACAGAAGAAGCGAATGCTTAAGTAAAATCTACCCTTTTAAAGCGTCATAATCTTTCATTGTTGGTAAAATGCTATTTATACTTTTAGTAAGAGTTCCATCTCCGTTCTGCCTTCTTTACCAAAGACCTTGGCCAAACCGGGACGTTTTTTTGCGCTTTCAACTAAAAATACTGAAAAATTATTCGGCCACAATGTCTATAAGTATAGGTCTAGGCAACGCTAAGTGTTGCCTGCGCCATCTGACATTTCCAGAGAGAGTTTGACATTTTCGCATAAACGTACTCAGAACGTTTTGACGTACGACCATCATTTGTGTTGTTTACAGTGACTTGAAAAATCAATTCGGCAAAAAAATGGAATTTCCTCGTGAACATTTTCGTGCGATCATTTTTCACAACTTTCGACGTGGATTATCACGACAAGAGTGCATCGAAGAACTTAAAATTTTGTAATGCGATGAAGCACCATCCTACAGCAGTGTGAACAACTAGTTTAATGATTTCAATCGCGGCCGACGCCCGCTCAATGACGAAGGTCGTCTAAAAACGGCCGTTGTGGCAGAGATCAGTGATGCCGTACGTGAACTGATAATGCAAGTTCGTCATGAGACATACCGTGAGATAGATTAACCCTTGGGCATTTCTGCCACCAATATACATTCGATACTGCATGATCACTTGGCCGTAAAAAAGTTATGTTCTCGTTGGATCCCCCACAATTTGACAATCGCTCAAAAAAAGGCTCGTGGCGATTGGTGCAAAGAAATTTTGAAAAAATGCGATCGCGGTGGTTTAAAAGTCGTTTATAAGATCGTCACAGGTGACGAATCATGGATCTATGCGTAAGAGCCCGAAACAAACAGCAATCGACCGTGTGGATCTTCGGAGACGGGCCAAATCCAACGAAAGTTGTTCGTGGAAGAAACACTTTGAAGCAAATGGTCGCCTGTCTCTTCGGCAAAACTGGTCATGTGGCGACTGTTCCGCTTGAGTAATGTAGGACGGTCATTTCTGAGTGGTACACTACAATTTGTTTGCCTGAAGTCTTTGGAGAAATTCGAAAAACGACCAAGCGAAGACGAATCATTGTGCACCATGACAATACGAGCTCTCACACATAGGCTCAAACCAGCGCCTTTTTGACCGGCCAAAACGTCGAATTCATGGGTCATCCTCCGTATAGCCCTGACTTGGCACCCAAAGACTTCTTTTTATTCCCGCACAACAAGTAAAAATTGCGTGGTCAACGATTTCGTCGCCAGAAGATGCTGTTGAAGCGTTCAAAAACCAAGTTTTGGAGGTGTCTCAACCGGAGGTGGATAAAGTGCTTCGGCAATTGGTTTGGGCGCATGTAAAAGTGTATTAATCAAGCTAGAGAATACTTCGAAAAACAATAAAACCATTTTCGATGATAAATATTCGCATTTTTATTATTGGGCCAGAATTATACATAGCAGCCCTCTTAGATCCCACCGAGTTAATCAAATCAGATTTTCTTAGAAATAGTTGATCTTGTCCGACTACATACTTTTTTTACTTGTTTTAACTGAGGATTTGGTGTCAAAAGCGTAGAGCTTTCACTTGAATTCCATAGGCTGGCGTGGTTTTATTTGAACGGCAGCCTGAATGTTAGCTTTGGATCTTGTCGGCGAGTTTGGGCTTTAGTGTATCCACAGTAAAGTCGAGAGTGATGCGTAAACAATGTTGACTCTCTCTTAGAAAACTAGACATTGTCAGCTAACGTTTCAATCGTCGATTATGCTTTCGTTCTTCTAGATATTAATAAAATCACAGCAGGTGTAAAAGTTTTAAAAAAACGATATACAAATCGTATGGGATATAATACTCTGTCTTTTGGGCTATTTTAATCACGTACGTGTTATTGATAGGGATACGGGCATATTCATAATTCCGTAACTTTTCCAAATTCCCTTGTTTTAATATGAAATGCAACACTGCTCCCATCAAGTACCATCTGTTAATAGACTACTGTCAAATTTTGAGAGAGTTCCGTCCTTCAGTTTGTGTTTAACAGCTGTTCGAAACATACAACGTCGAGGATTTTCTTTAAAACGGAAAAAAGTAAATTTCGAGCGCTTATTTAAAATTATTTTTTACGGAAAAAACCTTCAAACAAACCAAGGAAAAGCTTGAAAAATACTATAGGGACTCTGCACTATCGATTTCAATGTTAAAAAGTGGTTTTCTTACTTTCGTTGCGGTCACATAAGTACAAATGACGCTGAACGTTCTGGAAGGCCAATTGAGGTCAATACACCCGCATGTCGAAAAAATCCACGATATGGAGCTGGCCGATCGAAGAGTAAATGTGCGAGAGATTGTTGATGCCATACGCATTTTATATGGCGGTGCGGTTTCGATTTTACATCATCCGTTGGGTTTATGAAAGCTGCCTGCAAGATGCGTCCCGCGTTTGCTCTCAATTGACCATAAACATAATCGTATGACAACATCAAAGGATTGATTGGAGTTGGAATTCTAATGAGTTTTTGCGGCGTTTTGTAACTGTGGATGAAATATGGATCCATTACAACACTTTGAAGACCAGGCAGCAGTCTAAATATTGGGGTTCTTCGGGTGAACCTGCTCCGAAGAAGGCCAAGGTGACACTGTCGGCCAATAAGGTGATGATAACAGTTTTTTGGGATGCATGCGGAATAATCCACATCGATTACACTTCAAAAGGGAAATAACAATAAACGGCGAATATTATGCCAACTTTCTGGACCGATTTAACGAGGATTTTTTAAAAAAAACGACCCCATATGCATGTTTTTTTTTGTTGAGGTATGGCCAAGAAAAAGTTCTTTTTCATCAAGACAATGTACGCGTGCACAAGTGTGCAGTCTTAATGGCAAATTTGTATTGGGTTACGAATTGGTACATCATCCGCCATATTCTCCGGATTTAGCCCCCAGTGAATATTTCCTATTTCCAGACCTAAAGAATTGGTTCAATGGAAAGAGATTCAGCTCTAACGATGAAATTATTAATCAAACAAATGCCTATTTTAGCGACCTCAAAAAATCCATTTTTGGGGGTAAGGATACAAAAATTGGAGAAAAGTTGGACTAAGTGCTTTGAGCTAAAAGGAGGTTATGTTGTTAAATATTTTTTTTTGTTGCAAAAAACTGTTTTTAATCTGGAAGTGACGAAATTATTGATATGCCCTTGTATATTGTGAAATAAAACAAACGTTTTTTTGGGATAGTTAATATATTTTTATGTATATATGTATAAATTTATTTACAAAACTCAAAAAGATGTTATAAATTCAATAAAAAAAATAATAATACAATCTAACACATAAACAAATTATTATGCCTATTCTTGTTGTTGCTGTTGGCTGTTCTTACTGCAAATTATTAATAACTTTTGTAATATTATTAACCTTTTTCTTTTTGTCTGATTTGTTTGTTTGTTGGGTTTTGTCGTTCGACTACATCAATGGTTAAAATAACAGTATTTTATGGGTTTTGGATTTTGGTTTTCAATCTCAATATATCTGTGTATGTCTATATCGATTTTGCCATACATATGTATGTACGTACGCATGTATGTATGTATATTTCTATATATATATGTATATATAATATTTTGATGTTGTTGTTCTTTATATAAGTTTTCTGTACTTTGGTATATAGTAATGGGTTATCGTATCGAATATGATGCTGTACACTGATTCTTTTTTATTTTATTTAATTTTTTTTAGTTATTTTTTATTGTTTGATTAAAAAATATTTTATATTTTTTGTTATGTTAATGCTTTTTTTATTAGTTTTCTTTTTTTTTAGTATTTCTTTTTGATTATATTATACATTTATTCATAGATTTTAGATTTTGTTTTTATTTTGGTTATTTTCCTTTTGAGTTCAACATCCATCCATAAACTTTAACAATTTGTTTTATTTATCGGTATTCATCGGTTTTGTTCTGTTCATATTCATAGTTTTAATGCATAGCAGAGAAGTTTCTTTTTAAAATGTAAAATAAAAGTTATTTCGCTCGTTTTTTTTATATATGTTTGGCCCCCGAAAGTAAGAAACTAAAGTGAAATCTCGAAATTATATAAAAGATGAAAGGAAAAAAGAAAATATCATGCAGAGAGGAAATAAATACGATAGATTTATTTCTCATATTATGTCTTTGTTTAATTTTATAAATTATTTTATGTTTTTCTATTAGGTATTGTATATTTTATATGTACCACACAATTAGTTTTAATTTCATTTTACTTGTTATTACTTATATTTTTTTTAGTTTTGTTAAAATTTGTCTACACTTTACGTTTCCGGTTAATCGCTTCGCTCGTTTTTCTTATAGGTTTTATTTTTTTCTTTTTAATTCTAATATAAGTAATGCGTTTTTCTATGTTACAGAGCTGGATAAAGTTTTACATACATTTATATTTTTTGTTAGTATTTGTTTTTTTTAGCAAATAGTGAGTTTTGGTTTTGTAGTTTAATGTTTTTCAATATCAAGTATGTGAAGCATTTGTATTTCGTTATTTTTTTTTTTCAAAAACAGATTTATTTTTTGGAATTAAATGCATTCGGTTTTAAGGGAGAAGTTACTCGAAAAGAAATTAAGTCCTTGCATAAGTTTGGGGACTTGAATAGTTTTCAAAATTTTAAAAAATAATAAAAAAAATAATAGCGATAATAATTAAAATTTTAATAATAGAACATTAGTACTTATACCGTTTAAATAAGAATATTGAAATGGGTGGTGTGATTTATTTAACAAAAGAAACAGTCCTCTAAGAGTCTTCCAAAGGCAATAATTTAAAATCATTATCGTAAAACCTATAAAGGGATTTATTTGTAAAAAATAATTTGAATTAAAACTGCTCATTCAAACTTCTTGGCTTCCAAAACTTTTAAAGGAACAAATACTCCAAATTTAAGCACAATCATTATGTAGTCTTTAGGAATGTGTCTATGGATTTTTTTGACATTTTGTTTTTAAATTTTCTAAACAAATGATATTCAATTAATTTTGTAGTAAATAAAACTCTTTATATTTTTTTGATAAACATAAGTCAGCTGTTTTGATAGAATTTTATCTTTAAAATATGCTTGTATCAGTACAACTGAACTTTAAACTACTTAAAGTCAGCTCCGAACGCCAAATTCATTTTAAATAAAGAGTGGTTAAATTTTAAGGGCCGATGTTAAATGTGAACCGCACCTAAACGTCAAGTTTTTTCTGCATTTCATTTGATATTTCTCAATTAGAACCATGGAAAGATACACAAGCGAGCAACGCGTTAAAGTTATTCAGGCTTATTATGATCAATTTTCGAAGAAAAGCATCTTCAGTGATGAGGCACATATTCTCCTGAGTGGATTCGTCAGTAAGCAGAATTGCCGCATTTGGGCGAATGACAATCCAAGAGTGATTGTCGAAAAAACAATGCACCCACAAAGAGTGACTGTTTGGTGCGGTTTATGGGCTGGCGGTATCATCGGGGCGTATTTTTTTCCAAAATGAGGCCGGTCAGGCAGTTACTGCGATTGGTGTTCGTAATCGTGAGATGATAACGAACTTTTAATGGCCTGAATTGGAAGATATGGATGTGAACGATATATGTGGTTTCAACCGGACGGTGCCACTTGCCACGCAGCTATCGAAACAATGGCTCTTATGCGCGACAAATTCAATCGGCCATTAGAATTTAACCACCCTTTAGAAGGATTCGCATAACTTTTATATGACTTAAAGCGACGCCGATATAACAAGGTGCCCTACTGACCTTACCTGGGATAATTCTAACAATTGGTGACAACAGTACGTTAACACATAAACCTCTGGAATGTAATTCCCAATGTCAATATTTTTATATAAATATCATTTTCATAAGCGGACACGGCATATCCCAGCAAAGCTCTCATTTTCAAGAAACATTGTGAGTGATGCCCTTGGGGGAAAGTACTTATTTGTAAGCATACCCGAGCTCAAGAATAAAAAGTCTGGGATCGAAAGCGAGTGAGAGAGTATATTTTAAAAAAACTAAAGGAATAAATCGGAATAACCTTCTGCGAAGGTTATTTGAACATAGAACACTTCGATTGGTAGACGCAGACATTAGTGTTGCGACCGGCGGTGATCATACCAGATGATACTTATTTCTTACGTTGCTCTTTAAATCATTTTTTACAACGTGATCTGTTTGCAAAAGTGAGTGATAGTACAATCGTGAGAGAACTGAAGAACGAAAAAGTGTGTCGCTAATAATGCAGAGGGTAATGAGAGGTGATTACCTGGTATTGTTTATGGTAATGAGTAGTACTTACAGGGTTTGCCGAACACACAGTGAGCTTTATGATCTGTAACTCGACATGAATACAGTTAAGCGCATCAAAATACAACGATTGCCAATGGACATGTTGATCGAATGGACAGAAGCACTTTAGCCCGAAAGGCGTTGTGCGAGACGACAACTACCATGGAAGAACGATACTCCGGTAGAGAGGCCAAATGGAGGATGATAGGAGAATCCTTGAAACACTAAGGTGCTTATAAATGTTTTATTCAGCAGGCCCGGGCCAACAAGAGTTTTTTTTTGTTTATTGACCAACACTCAGGGGAGTGAAAAGTAAGTAAGGGATTAGCGGGGGGAAAGAGGGAAAGAGAGAGAGAAAGAGGGTGAGTGAAAAGTAAGTAAGGAATTAGCGGGGGGGGGGGGGGGGGAAAGAGGGAAAAAGAGAGAGAAAGAGGGAATTTCTGGATGTCGTAATTGGTGGGAAATGCATTTGCCTCAAGTCGATTCCACATACGAACAGTACGGGAAAAAAACGAATTCGATCCGTAGTGTATAGTGCGGTGGCTCGACCGAACCAAACAACGTTGTTATTGCTTAATTATGGCATTCAAACTTTCTTCCTCTGTTATTCGAAATGTACTTTAAAATTTCCTTTTGGGCAAGTTCTGAAAAAGAAAAACGCTCTAACAGTGGCGCATATACGCACCAAAAAACTACTTACCACCTATGGCATTGCCATGCAAAAGGGGTAAGAATTATATGTAAGTGGTGTCTACTTTTAAATTTGGCTTAACCACCATGGGCGTGTTTTATTTGGCAAGCTAAGAAATCCGCAAATTTTTTTGTATGAGACTTTTTTTCGTTCCCACTTAATTTAGAGTATTTTTTTTAATCTCCTCTAAATTTTTGTCAACTTGGACTGCTGTGTGTTGATGGTAGTGTGTACGACTATCATGGCAGTAAACTCAGGTTCAATTCCGGGTAAAAAAAGAAGAATAAAAAATTTTTTCAGAGCCGGCTACTTTACTAGTAAGAGATTTATCTCTAAGCCATGTAAAAACTTCCTTTAAAATGCTTTAGCCCTTCGGAGCTGGCATTGGATAGTAGACCCCAGTCAGTGTGTCTTGCACAGCTCACTGATTTGGGACAAGTTGCCCCTTGTTTCTTAAAGGGATGTTGTTGGAATATATTAAGTTAGTCTTACTCGTATTTGTTTTGCTAAGAGCGGTACAGTGTTGTAAAGCCTTAAGTTTTTGTAGCTGTCTGAAGACAGTGCTGCCAAATCAATTTTTATATTGTTTTGGTGTTTTCTGTGCAGCCGGTTCTTTTTTGGCAGCGCTATAGTGTCAAAAAAAGCGAAGCTTTCAGAAAACTGGTAACCGGGTTCTTTATTCAACACCGTATTTTTGAAATATCGACTGTCAGGTTTGTTTCGAAGTAAAAAACCGGCATTAATTGATGTTTTAAAATGTATCAGCCGTTTGGAGCCGGCGTTAGACAGTAAGGCCTGGTCAGTGTGTCGTTCACATCTAACAGATTTTAGAGAAGTCGCCTCTTGTTAGTTTTCCTTGCAGCCTGTCTTTTTTTTTGGCACAGCTAGAGTGTCCAAAAAAAACGGCAGTTTCAGAAAACCGGCATTTCGTTTTTATTTCAAAACCGTATTTTAAAAAAATCGACTATCGGATTTTTGTAGAAGTAAAGAACCGTCATTAACCGACGTTTTAAAATGCATTAGCCGTTTGGAGCCGGCATTAGACAGTAGAGCCAGGTCCAGATTTATGAGAAGTTGCCCCTTGTTAGTTTTCTTTGCAGCCTGTTTTTTTTTTGGCACAGCTAGGGTGTTTAAAAACCATAAGTTTTCAAAAAATTGGCATTCCATTTTTAAAAAATTAAATGTCGGTTTTTTTAGAAGTAAAAAGCGACATTCAACGACACTCTGGTTTTAGCCTTTTGACTTGAACGGCAAAGATTTCCCTATAGAAAGTGAAGCACTTGACCCCATTTCTAGGCTATATGAACGCAATTAATCAATTGCTTCTAATAGAAGTTTGTTTTTAGTTAAAAATAAAGAAGTTAAATAGCTAAAGTCGGGCTAGGGGGTCAATATTATATCCTCCACTTCCTCACGTGCAGAAAAGCCAATTAAAAACAGGTTTTTGAAAAAGTTGAACTAACTAAAAGTTGGGTCATTTTTGAATTTTTTTTTTGGAGAATTTCATTGTTTTTGGTACCAAAAAATGTCCATTCAAAAATAGACCAGATTTTAGGCCATTGGGTTCGTCTCCCAAATTTAGCCGAACTGCATTGCAGTGAAAGGCAAAAACTAAGTTTTTATGATTCAAATCAGTTCAAGATTATTAATACACTATACCAAATTTGATCGAAATGAGTATAGTTGTTCTAGAGCGGTTGTAATATAGGGAGTGTTTGTTTGTAACCGTTTTTAATGAAAGTTATACTTGTGTTGTTTTCAATGTTTAAATTCAAAAAATTAATTTTATTCTTTGTTTGTGTTTTGATAATGTTTAGTTTTAAAACTTATGTTTGTAATGATTTGTTTGTAAATTCAATGTTGTTTTTATGTTTACACAATTTGTAATTTTTATGGGTTTTGTGATTTTAATGTTAAATGTTGTTAGCACAAGATTTTGAGTAAACTATCACTGTCACGGGGTAACGAACTCACTCTTTCAATATCAAAACGGGAAAGAACTACGTGTTGTCGCCGACGACTTGATGCAAGCTTGGCGTTTGTTTTCTTGCAGTCAGTAGCCGGCAGAGCAACAACAAAACAATGACGAAAGAAGAAAGAAAATTTGGCAAAAGTTATGTATGTATATACTAACCGCTATATACATCGCTGTTTCATTCAAATAGCAATATACCAATGTTAGCAAATATAGCACAAATCTAAACATCCCGCCCCCCGTGAAACAGTGATTTAACAATATAAACTAATTTAGAATGGACTTCTAATAAGTCCTGATAGGATGTATCCCAGGGTTGAGTTGAACGCCTTCACTTCGCCAACTCCGGTTGAAATGGATCCATCAAGCACGATACTGGAATGCGTATCTGCGGCTAACTCGATGTCGATTGGTGTGTTGCTTCTTGGGTCGGTGTCTGCTAGGGATTCTGGTGGTAAATCGACAGTTGGGTCATCTATCATCGGGTCAGAGTAGGGTCGTCTAGGCAGGTCGTCGGTGATCAAGGCTGTGACTCGTAACACCCAGTTGCGACGTTGATTACGAGCCTTGATCTTAAAACTGGTGAATTTTTGACCTCGGTATTGGAATGAGCGCAGACCCAAACGTCGAAAAGTTGATCCTGCTATTTTGGAGACCGCTGCTGACTGGCTAACGATGGCTCGCAATGACTTCCATGTTTCAAAGTCGTCACCAGACACACGGATCGTTGCCGTGGGCACAAAGGTTGTAGTCCACTTAAAACATGGCGTCTCAATGATGGCAATTTGGGGCCTTTCCTTTAACTGTGGGGCACCGTGAAGCTCCGTGTGGTGACGCTGATCACACCGGCGACAGCCGATTAAACTTGGACAATCGGGGGCCAGATGACTTCGAGCGAGACAATTCCTACAATAGCCTCGTCTTTCTACCGTTTCATAGCGTCTGTGCGGGGAGAGATGCAGAAATCTTCGGCAGGTTTTCAAAGGGTGGTCCTCCTGACATAGACCACACGAGTACTGCCAGTCAGCAGGTCTATGTTGGCGTTGATGTTGTTGGGCGGGTGATCGATGACGATGTGTTGGCGATCGATGGCGACGTTCTGGTGATCGGACTCTGCGCTCATCCAAATAGTCCGGACGTGGTAAGTGGCCAGCCATATCTAGGGAAATATAAGAAAGCGTATGAGAAGATGGGTTTGGTAGAGTGTTATCGTTATGAGGCAAGTTAGTTAGGAAATAATTTAACAATTTTTGTTATTGGTCGACTAATTGTGCCGTTTGAGGTATGCAGATCGACCACGCGTACATTTTGATCAGGTCCGAAATAGGTTTTTATTACTCGGCCCATTTTCCACTCATGAGGAATAAGTTTTTCGTCCTTGACGACGACTAAATCGTTGACGCTAACATTATCTGTCTGGTATTTCCACTTATATCGACGATGAAGTTCGTTCAAGTACTCAGATTTCCATCTATGGCAGAAATGCTGAGAAATAATCTTCAATCGCTTGCACCGGTTGGCGAGGGAAATATTTTCGTCCGTCAAGTCGGGTTCAGCTGGCGCCATCATGGGAGCTCCGATAATGAAGTGGCCCGGAGTCAGAGGGGATAGATCGTTAGGGTCGTCGCTAGCCGGACTCAAGGGTCTCGAGTTTAAGCAGGACTCTATACGAGCTAAGATCGTCGAAAGTTCCTCAAATGTGAAATTCATATGTGGAATAAATTTTCGCAAATGTGTCTTAAACGATTTCACGCCCGCCTCCCAAAGCCCGCCCATATGCGGAGCTCCAGGAGGTATGAAGCTCCACTCGAGATTTTGGGCAATGTGCTGGTGCTGGGCGTCTCTTTGAATATTCTTCATAAAAGAAATTCGATCTTTACGTATCATTTCAGCAGCTCCTACGAAGTTTGTGCCGTTATCAGAATATATTCGGGATGGACAACCACGTCGTCCAATAAAACGCGAGAGGGCGGCTAAGAATGACTGGGTCGACAAGTCGCTAGTAACTTCTAGATGGACAGCCTTCGTAGCGAAACATACAAAGACACACACGTATCCCTTGGTGATGAGACATGCACGCCCTGTGTAATTTTTGATCGGAAATGGTCCCGCAAAATCAACTCCCGTGTTATAAAAGGGTCTTGACAACATTGTTCTCTCAGGTGGCAATGACGACATAATCTGAGTCTGCGTCTTCTGCTTGTAGAGTAAACAAGTTTTACAATGATGGATGACTTTCTTTACGAGGGGTTTGAGTCTAAATATCCAAAACTCGGATCTTAATATTCGAACCATTAGCTGGTTTCCACCGTGAATTGAGACTTTGTGACAGAACTCCGCCAACAACCATGTCAACTTTGCATCATAAGACAAAATAACTGGGTGGCGTTCATCATATGTTAGGGCAGGTGACTGAACAAGCCGGCCATTTGCTCTGATAACACCTTTTGAATCGAGAAAAGGGTTCAGAGTCAAAAGATTGCTGCTTGGCGAAATACGCACTTTTTGCGTCAGAGCCTGATGGTCAGCGGCAAAATAGTGTTTCTGAGTCAACATTATCAGCCGGAATTTCATGTCTCGGACTTCTTCTGCTGTTATTTCCTCAGAGGAAATTCGTAGATGAGACCGATTTCTGCCTGTGTTTCTCCAGAATCTAAGCGCATAAGATAAAACCCTATAAGCGCGAGATAAAGACGAAAATCTATTCAAGGGGTCCTCGACTGTAGTTGTTGTGAATACTCGGAGTGGTTTGGATTCAAGGTCCGTGTCTGCGATTGTCTTGTTTAATGGCCATTGATTCGTTGATAACCTTAGCCACGGAGGCCCATGCCACCACAATTCATGGGATTGTAGCTCATTAGAAGTGCAACCTCGGCTTGCGACGTCTGCCGGATTATCTTTGGAATCCACATGTTGCCAGTTAGCCTCACCCACGCAGTCAAGTATTTCCGAGACTCTATTGCCAACAAATGTACTCCAGGCACAGGGTGGTTTCTTCAGCCAAGCCAAAACTATGGTTGAATCAGTCCAGAATTGTGTAGAAAACTGTTTGAGCTGAAGATTCGGAATTATGGCGGCTGACAGGTTAGCCAAAAGAACAGCTCCACAAAGCTCGAGTCGTGGTAGAGAGATCTTCCTTATAGGAGCAACACGGGTTTTCGCTGCTAAGAGAAAGGTATGGATTTGAGAAGGGCCATTTTCAACCCTTGCGTAAATCGCTGCGGCATACGCGCTCTCCGAGGCGTCACAGAACCCGTGAATCTCGATTCGACTTTCTGGTTCAAAACATATCCATCGAGGAATCGCAATAGTGTCGATTCCCGGGCAGTTGTCAACAAATTTCTGCCAATTCATTTGTGTCACTGTCTTTAAAATATCATCCCATTGGATCTTGTCTAACCAGACTTGCTGCATGATGAGCTTTCCAATTACAATGACCGGAGCCAACCATCCACAGGGGTCGAAGAATTTTGCAATAGTTGAAAGCACTTCTCGTTTTGTACTAGCACATGTTTTTTCGATCTGAGGCGC
Organism: Hydrotaea diabolus; assembly: GCA_963513945.1. Lineage (NCBI taxonomy): Eukaryota > Metazoa > Arthropoda > Insecta > Diptera > Muscidae > Hydrotaea > Hydrotaea diabolus. The sequence goes on along the minus strand of OY740716.1, from coordinate 193,989,432 downwards.
AGTAAAAGTAAATGAGTCGGTAGAGACATTCCATCGTATACCCAAGGTTTTAGTTGAAGAATCCTCTGATAAATTTAACCAATCTACTGGTAGAAGGGCATCTGATGGTAGTCCCTGTAGCATACGAGGGTCGTTCGAGGTCCATTTTCGGAGCTCAAATCCTGCTGAGTCTAAGGCCTCTACTAATTGTCTTCGAGATATGACCGCCTCTTCTAGAGTGTGTCCACCAGCTAATACGTCATCGACATATAAATAGTGTCGAATGACCTCAGCTGCGTGAGGCAAAGAGTCTTTCACGTCTTCCGCAAGTTGAAGAAGTGTCCTTAAGGCGAGATATGGCGCACAGTTTACGCCAAATGTTACGGTTAATAGCTCAAAATCTTCCACTGGATCATTTGGAGATTTCCGAAAAAGAATCCGTTGAAATTTTGTCTGAGATGGTTCAAGGAAGATTTGTCGGTACATTTTTGTAACGTCCGCGTTAAAGACATACTTGAAAAACCTCCACTTCAAAACTTGTAAAACTAAATCTTGTTGGAGAATTGGTCCAGGGTGCAATATGTCGTTAAGACTTTTCTTATTTGACGAGGGACTAGAAGCGTTAAAAACAACTCGGAGCTTGGTTGTTACTCTGTCTGGCTTAACAACGGCATGATGTGGTAAGTAGTAATGGGGTGTCTTCTCAATTTCCGAGTGAGAGATTTTCCGCATGTGGCCTAGATCAAGATACTCCAAAATGGCGTTGTCATATTGCTCCTTTAATTCCGGGGTTTTCTGAAGTCTTTTTTCCATCCGGTAAAACTGGGCTAATGCAATATTCCTGGATGCGCCTAGTTCCTCACAAGTATTAAATGGCAGTGTCACGATGAATCTTCCCACGCTATTTCGTCGGGTAGTATTTTTATAATTTTCTTCGCAGAACTTGTCATCTTCTGATCTCAAAATCTTTTTTGGGGTCTCCTCCACCTCCCAAAAACGTGTAAGTATTTTTTCAAGAGCAATTGTGCTACAGAGAGAAATCTGAGTCTTCTGTTGTCTTTCCTGATAAAGTGGTCCTCCGATGACCCAGCCGAAAACCGTTTTTTGAGCGAGGAGAGATCCGATTGTTTCCATGGGAACACCCATTGTGTAGATCAGAGGTCCTACATCCATACCAATAAGGATATCAATGGGTCGGCTTGTGTAAAATCTGGGATCTGCCAGCTCGAGTTCGGCAGCATCCCTAATTTGGCTGGGGTCCAGATTCCGAGGTGGGAGATTCGAAGGAAGGGCCCTCAAGACCGGCGCCCAAACTTGCAGCTCGAAAAGAGGATCCACTCTTGAGCATAATTTGAAAAGGCAAGCCTTAGTCGAGGTTTCCGCCATAGTTTGACTGAGCCCTGTTACATGTACTAAGTTTCGTCTTGTGGGGAGCCTCAATCGATTCTTGATCTTTTCGGAGATGAAAGTAGATTGTGATCCTGGATCAATGATAGCGCGTGCGTCGTATCTCTGCCCTCGTGCCTCAATTTGCACAATGGCTGTGAATAACAAGGTTTCTCGTGAACATTGTTGACTAGGTGGCCTATCTTGGAGAGTCAAAGTGGTGATTGGCGAAGATTCTAGGTTCGATGTGGACTGTAGAAAAGTAGTTAGAGCCGCAGCACTTGTACTAGGTTGTGCTTCGTCTCTAGTTGCAGATTGGGTATCTTTACCCTTGTGGAGCAAAGTGTTGTGTCTTTGGCTACACTCCCTACAACTATATCGGCTTTTGCAGTCTTTGACTCCATGATCCACAGAGAGACAGTTGTAACATAAGTGAGATACTTTCACAACATGGATGCGATCATTGATACTTTTCTCCAGAAATTTAGGACAAACTCGCAAGAAATGATTGTCCCTACAAAGAGGACAACTTTGTCCATTAATATTACGTGAGCCTTTTTTACCATCATTTCCGGTTTTGAAACCGTGGATCTTCGGCCCCGTATTCTGATGGACGTTGGTCTGAAACGAATTGGTGCGTTTCTTATTAAAATCAGATCTAGGCTGATTATTTATCTTTTGAATGAACGGCTTAATATTCCCCACAGATTCGAGAGTCTTAAATTTGTGGGTCAAAAAGCGATCAAACTCCTTCCAGGTCGGTAGTACCGAACAATCGGGTAATGTATTCTCAAATTCCTCCAGAAAAGTTCGTGGTAGTTTAGCCGAACAGAGGTAGGTCAAAATTGGATCCCATCCATCGGTATCGATCTTCAAGGTGTTCAGAGTCTGGATACAACTATTTAAGGTGCGTTGAAGCTTCTGAATAGAGGACCCTGAGTCAACAGAAGCATTCGGTAAGGTGAAGAGAATTTTCAGCTGCTCGTTAACCTGCATTCTCTTATTTTCGTAGCGATCGACTAAGATTTTCCATGCAATTTCAAATCCGTCATGGGTCAAAGGAACATGGCCTATTATCTCACGGGCTTCTCCCGCTGTCTTCTGCGTAAGATGAAATAATTTCTCGACTTTGCTCAGGCGAGTATTTTCTCCATACAAAATTGAAAAAAGGTCTCGAAAAGTCGGCCATTTGCTGTACCCTCCTGAGAATACATCCGTGTCGCATGGTGGTAACCTAGAGATTGGTGTACGTTCGGTTTCTCCAGCAGATTTCATGGTTCTTGACGCCAACTCCAGTTGTTCCTGGGCCTTGCGATCAGATATTGCTTGAATATCCCCATTGATTGAACTTAAACAACGCTTATAAACCGATAGGGCCTCCTGATAACGTGTCCGAAGCTTACCCTTATCGATAGGCTTTTCCTCCCCCTCTGATATCCTATCTCGGCAACCCTGATAGGATTTCTTAATCTGATCCCAAAGTGAATCGAGCTCCACCCTAAGAACCTCCAAACCATGGATAGTATCCTCTGAACTCGTCACCGAGTGGATGCTCTCAAAGTCCTTTAAATCGTTGACACAATTCACAAATTTCTCAGTTAGCTCCCTGTCCATCTTTAAACTGGTAAATTTTTAAGCCAATTATGAGAGAAGGGTCAAAAGAAGATGCTCAAGAATGAATCAAATGGTCAGCAACAAAATTTTGCAAAGAAAATTGACGACAACAATATTTTTAATTAACAGCACAGTCCAAATTAAGGGCCAGCAGCATATTTTTCAGTAGATTTTTGTAAAAGAATATTCTAGGCAAAGCGATTTTCCTGTTTTGGTCACGAAAGTATCCAAAACGACCAAAAAAAATCGATAAAAAATTAATGGCCCAAAAAAAAAACTTTTTATTTTTCTTGTGACACGATAAATGACGGATAGTTATGTCTGCATTAATTCTCAAAATGGCGGAAAATTATTTTACAAAAATACCGCGAAAACTGGAAGTGTCTGCAGCGTTCGATTAATTTCAAAATGGCGGAGAATTATTTCACAAAAATACCGCGAAAATTGGAAGAGTCTGCAGCGTTCGATTAATTTAAAAATGGCGGAGAATTATTTCACAAAAATACCGCGAAAATTGGAAGAGTCTGCAGCGTAAAAATTGCGGGAAACGATGACGGAAGCTCGATGAAGTGATCAAAAACGGCACAATGGTGTCAAAAAATTGAGTGTCAAATAATTGCTGGTAATATCTCTATTCTAATCAGTATCACACGTAACGACAAGAAAAAAGCATTACAGGGTCAGGAAGTAATATACATTCGAAATGTTGCTTGCGATTTATCAAAAGCACGTCGCACCCTTTATCTCCTTGCTTGTTTTTTCGTGATTTGGTTTGGTTGTACTTACTGCTTGATTCCGTCACTGGTATATGTGTGTGTGAGTACCTGTGTTGGCGTCGGCAGGCGAGAGAGAGAGAGAATGCCCTTATGTACTGGCGCCGCTTTGAATTTTTTTGATGATTCTGCTGCTGATGTTGATGATTCTGCTGCTGATGTTGAGACTTGGCGTCCTTCTTTCTGGACCGTTATAACGGTTTCAATTTCGCAAAGCGATAAGAAAATTGGTTTAAATGTTCAATTTAGTTAAATTTTGTGTTGTTGTGTTTCTTTTGAAAACTTGGTGTCGTAACTGTTTTTTATTCAAATGAAATTTGTTGTGCAAAATTTTAGACGTATAATTTTTGTTTTGTGTAGTTATTCCGTTTTACACTTTAGCTAGATATTTCTGTATTAAGCTCTTCTATTTTGTGCAATATAGGTTAAGTAGCAAACTTTTGTTAATATATTTTTCCCTTTTCTTTTTGTTTAATTTTGCGTTTTTATGTGTGTCGTTACACCTTTTTTTCCATTGGGTTAGGTTTATGTAATTAAATTTTATTTTATTTATTTTAGGTTAAGTAGTAAAGTGTACTTTATTTGTATCGTGATTTAATAGATTTGTATTTTTTGTTTTGTGTAGTTACATGTTTTTGCAATTTAGCTAGGGTAAGTATTTAGTATTTTTTTTGATTATTTGCAATATAGGTTAAGTAGCAAAATTTTAAATTTTGTTTAATTTTGGAATTTTCGCTCTGAGTTGTTTTTGTTTTTTAAAAGCGATACCACTTAACCATTTCTCAGAACCTTTAATCACAACACTTCACTTAATTTCGATTTTATTTAAATATTATTATTTTATTTTTTTGAAAGTTCACTTAATTCGTTTTACACTTTCACTGGTTATTTTTCTTTTAGATGTTCATATGTATAAACGCACAAAATAAGGGTGGGTTTTGGTTTTTTAATAATTTAAAAAAACTTGACACTAATTCGGTTCGAAATGGACCAAATGTTTGTTTGTAACCGTTTTTAATGAAAGTTATACTTGTGTTGTTTTCAATGTTTAAATTCAAAAAATTAATTTTATTCTTTGTTTGTGTTTTGATAATGTTTAGTTTTAAAACTTATGTTTGTAATGATTTGTTTGTAAATTCAATGTTGTTTTTATGTTTACACAATTTGTAATTTTTATGGGTTTTGTGATTTTAATGTTAAATGTTGTTAGCACAAGATTTTGAGTAAACTATCACTGTCACGGGGTAACGAACTCACTCTTTCAATATCAAAACGGGAAAGAACTACGTGTTGTCGCCGACGACTTGATGCAAGCTTGGCGTTTGTTTTCTTGCAGTCAGTAGCCGGCAGAGCAACAACAAAACAATGACGAAAGAAGAAAGAAAATTTGGCAAAAGTTATGTATGTATATACTAACCGCTATATACATCGCTGTTTCATTCAAATAGCAATATACCAATGTTAGCAAATATAGCACAAATCTAAACAGGGAGGTTTCTTTATATTGGGTCTAAAGTAAAATGTGGACCAGTATGGCCGTTTCTGTCTGAGCTTATTGCTGATCGTTATGAACTGTGGACAACTTCTTCAAGATTGCCATATATTATGGGCTTCTAAAGCTGAAGATACATCTAAATTTTTATGGAATATAACTAAATTTTTACCAATTTTCTTCAAAGTCTATAGCCTCCGTCCTTTACACAAAAATCTTACTTTTGCAAAATTCTATGAGGATCGCACAACAGTTTTAACCTGTTGTTTGAAAACAAGCTGTAGATGAGAGCGCCCATAAAACAAAAAGTGTAATTTTTTCTGCTCCCCGCTCATTTTCTAGTAAAATAATATCCGTGCAAAATTTTTTTCAATCGGATGAAAACCGGCCAGTCCGTCACCACTTTTAGCCCTAAAAATGGAGTAAAACTAGTTGCAAGCTCTAATGAGCTACAACTCGTAAGCCAGACGACTTTCGAAAAATACACCCTAAGCATTTGTGTTGCAAATATACATGCAAACATTTTTCTTCTTCGCAATTTTTGACCTAGCATGGCCCTTCATGGTGTTTGCAGACGTCAAACTTCAAATTTGAGTCAAAATTTATTTCAAACTTTTATAAAAATACGAATTTACGTTTGAAAAAAATGTTGACTCAAATTTGAAGTTTGACCTCTGAAAACGCCATGAAGGGTCATAGCTAGATCAAAAATTGTGTAAGAAGTTAGAATAACACTTTTCCATTTTCCTATGTATTTCATGGGCGCTCTACTGTAGATAGACAGCAGACGTTCAGAGGGAAGAACAGACAGATATCGTTAACCGAATCAACTGATGAATCAGTTGATTGGTGTTCTGGTAGTTACGTATTTCGTTCGTGCAAACTATGAATTTACTTTGTCATGCAACCACCGAAAACCGAAAAACCTGACAACAAAAAACCTGGTAAACCGACATGTCGGGTTTTAGCAATTTCTGAGAAACCGCTGTCGGGTTTGGACATAAAACCTGAATGTTGGTTTCGGACACGCTAGACACAGCGTCAAAAGTGTTTCTATCATTCGTGTTGAATGTCATTTAAAGAAAAAGCACATTTTAATAGTACATATAAAGAAAAGTTTGACGAAAAATTATGCGATGATCTACATGTCAAACTAATGTGTTATTGGACACTTTCCTTGCATCCACGAATTGAAGAAACTTGGATTTGTTTGATTCGACGTGTGAAGACGATACAGACATTTGCCAAATTTCATGTTAATCTCTGGATTATACTCGTACTTTAGAATTTATTATAAATTTAAATAAATTTAAGTTTTAAAGACTTAATGTTCAATGTTTTTTTTCACTAAGAACCTTTCAGTTGTCGTGTTTAGAATTTGAAATTCAAAAGCTAGTAAGCATATGATTTGATCTAAAAATAAAAAATCTCTAAAATTACTCAGCGGCAAATACGTTTTATTTGTCACTAAATTAGTGAAGTTCTTAGCTTGTCAAGTAAACGTGCCTAATGTAAAGAGTCTTAGTATGTTGTTAACGTAGAGCCATTCGGACTTTTAATTATTAATGATTTATACAGGGTGGCCCAAATAAGACTGAAGGGTTTTGCTCAGTTGTCTTGTTTATAATAAATAAAAAAAACTCTAAAATTACTTAGCGGCAAATGTTTTCTTTTGGTCACTAAATTAGCGAAGTTCTTAGCTTGTCAAGTAAACACGCCTAATGTTAAGAGTCTAAGTATGTTGGTTACGTAGAGGCCATTCGTACTTTTAATTATTATTCATTTATACAGGGTGGCCCAAATAAGACAAATGGTTTTGCTGGTAATATAGTTTTTTGAGGATATACAGGGTGTCCGTAGGTATACTACTTTGTTTATTTATAATATTTGTTTAAATTAAAGAGAATTGATCTTATATTGATAAATGTTTTTTTTATGTCGGAAATTATGTATGGAACACAATATCAGATAAATGCCCGCCTCTATTAGCCTCACAAATGCTAGCCCTTCTGGGCACATTTTTCATTACATTCAGCAAGGCGTCGAATTGAGGTTGATGGATTGTTTTGAACACTTTCTTGAGCAGCAGTTGTGTTTTCAGCCAATCTTGCAGTACATTGTGGTCGATGCTTGGGTTATCAGCTCTTTCTTCGAAATCATTCACAACACGATAAATAGTGCGTTTTGTTGGCACTTTGTTTCTCCAAAAAATTTCACATAACTTTCTCATCGTCGCAGTAATCGATGATTGATTGTGATAAACTATTTTAACGATTAAAACACGTTGGTTTATCGAATATTTTTCCATAATAAATTTGCCACGTCTCTACTTAACGACTGCCAAATATGAACTAACAAGACTAATATTTATTAAAATGGCGGCAAAACAAAGCAGTATACCTTCCCGGCGGACACCCTGTATTTATATTTTTCCATAATAAATTTGCCAGGTCTCTACTTTACGACCGCCAAATATGAACTGTCAAGACAAATGTTAACTAAAATGGCGGCAAAACAAAGTGGTATACTTTCCCGGGGGACAGCCTGTATATAAAGGCTACATATGATGTACAGCAACGCGCCAAAATTGTTAAATTTTATTATTCTTCTGACTCAAATTAAATTATCGTCGTCATTTTAATATGAGATCAGCAACCAGTAGCAACATGATTAGGAACTTAGTCTCCTGATTGGAGGAACAAGGATCAGTGTCCGAATCCTAGGGTATTACTTCGAAATGTACTGTTCGTTGCGGAGTTATGGTTGATAAAATTATTAGTCCATATTTTTTGGAAAATCATGACGGCCGAACAGAAACCATTAACGCAGCTCTGTATAGGACTTTGATTGACAATTTTTTGCTTCCGAAAGTTGAGACAAAACCTAACACATGGTTCTAGCGAAGTAGAGTCACTGAGCATTCAGCAAGAGCCGAAATAGAACTTCTTTGTAACCTTTTTGGAGAAGCCTTTAGCCTTATCAGGGAATTCTGTATAACACCACCATATGACTACCGAAATTATATCGGAAGCTAAAAAATATTACAAATTCTAAGTCAAGATCTCAAGCCGATCGTTCGGCACACAAACGAAAAACGATGGATTAGGGTTTGTAGGAAAGAGAAAAATGTGCTAGAATATAGGCATTTTAATGTTAGAGAATAAATTAAAATGTAATACATTTTTAATTTGCCCAAAAATTATATGTTTGCAGCAATTTTCTTAGATATTTATGTTTCTTTCAGAAAACTCTTATATGTAAGAGTTACCTTTTCTTCCTTCGTGCTAGAAAATATAGGGTGAGCGTATATAAATTAAGGGGGAACTTTTCACACCGTTAACAAATTAAATTTACCTCAGTATTTTACTTAATGAAAATAATTCAGAATGCAAAAAATGGTAGTTATGGTAATAATTCTGTGCAAAAATTAGTGGGATAGCTCAAGAATTGGGGTACAATTGACAGTTGAAAACAAAAATTTTCAACATAAAAAACAAAATTCTGATTTCTTTTGACTGTTTAGCTAAGACAAATTTTTTGAAATAAAGTAGTTGTAGTGTTGATTAAACTACAATTGAATATATGACAAAATAATTTGGGGCTTGTAAGTTTTTTAATCTCTAACACTGTTCTGCAATACAATCCTCCTATGGACGAAACCAACTAACCCTTATATAAAATGATCTCCGGAATCCGAATTGTATGTCCGTTTCTCATTACGTATAGTTTTCGAGATATCGTAAATCCTATGATGTTTCACAAAAACTGATATAACTTAGGCAATTTTCGTCATATATACCACGTTGGTATCGTTACAGTGCATTCTTTATAATTCTGTGCAAAAATAAGCGGGAGAGCTCCAGAATTGTGCCCCAATTGGCAGTTGAAAACAAAATTTCATAACTCAAATAAAAACCAAAATTTTGAATTCTTTTGGCTGTAACTTCAATAATTTTTATTCGGTTTATATAAATAATAATTTACATAAAAGATGCATTTCTTACCAAAAATGTTGCTCATTTAAGTTTAAGAATCGGATTAGAATTGGCGAAGTAAAAGGCAAATTACATATTAAAGGCTTCTAGAGCTAGAAACAATTTTTAGCAATTTTCTTAAAAGTCAACAGCATAAAAGATGCATTTCTTACCAAAAAATGTTGCTCATTTAAGTTTAAGAATCGGATTAGAATTGCCAAAGTTTAAGGCAAATTAAATTTGCCTTAAACTTCTTGCGATATCTCGAATAGCAGAACAGACATTCGATTTGGATTCAGGATATCATTTTAGATAAGGATCAGTTGGTTGGTTTTGCCTAAATAACGGGTCAAAAGTTAATTTTTTGCAGAACAGGGTAATTATAGGCTCATGCGCCTAAGTGGACTTATCAAGTGTGAGGCTTTATATAATCATCAAACGATAAATTTTAATGTTCAAAAACAAATTTAGAAATGGGTTTTCAACTACAGTTAAAGAAGCGGGAACCTTTACAAAGGCAAATTAATGAAAAAAGTCAGAAAAATCTTATTTTCACGATATCTCGAATAGCAGAATGGACATTCGATTTGGATTCAGAAGATCATTTTACATAAGGATTATTTGGTTGGTCTAAAGGTCTAAAGGAGGGTTAAAAAATTAATTTTTTTAGTGTAATAATTTTTCAAAAAAATACTGCCATAGTTTTTTAACAAAAAATGCCTGCCTTTACATATATTTTATTTCACTTTATAGTTTCAACATCATTTGCAAAAACTTAACAATTTCATAAACTGAATTTAAAACGGTTGGCATTTATTGAAACACAGCCAGACTCTGGAGTCAATTTAAACTTTATTAGTATGACTAGAAACCGAAAGAAAACTTAGTGGATTTACAGCCAAAGAGAAATTTAATTTAAAAGTCTAATAAAGAAAAATGTTCAATATTGGTAATAAAATATAAAATTCAGATTATAAAAAATAAAACAAAAATCTTTATGAATTGAAGAGTTTTTATCCTCGTTCGTTACTGTTGGCGGGTTTAGAAACATCTCACCAATTCTAACGTTGATTCTGAAAAGAAGCCACAAAGGTTTCGAACCAGTAAAAAAACTGTTTAAATTATAATAACTTAAAAAAAGGAAAAAATCTTTTAAACAAAATAAAGAGTTTTAAAACTAAAATCTTTAAAGACAAACTCATTGTCTGCGTTCGCTATTTTTTGAAGTCTACTAAAAGCCTAGCAATTTATTTCTTTGGCATAAATCGACTTGTATTAAATTTAAAATAAAGACATCAAAAATAATAATTTCTTCATTGTCCATAAACTCTGAGAGAAACTCTGTAAACAACTTTTAAAACAAACAGAACATCTTTTAAAAAAAAAAAAGCTTCAACAATTCAACATTGAGTTCCTCTCAGTGTATCACTTTTTACTTTAAACACAAATATTTATGTACGTCTTGTCCATTTCTATTAATGATTCTTGTTGTTGTAAATTTGTTTTAGTGTTTTCAAAACTAAATTCAATTGGCCTTCTGTTGCTGAATGTGGTTGTCGGTGATTTTTTTTTTGATTTTCGGTCTATTTCTATCCAAAAAGGCTACAATAAAGGCTGGTGTTTTCTATTGTAACCCCTGAATCGGTAGTACTTGGATTTAGGTTTGTTTTGTCGCGTTTTACACGAAGAATTACTGCATTTTCTTTTCTTCGTGAGCCTTTTTGACTATGGCCAGCTTGGAGTGGGGCGATGATGGCGATAGTGTGCGGTAGGGAGCTTCTTTGGTGCCGTGCAATACTAGGGACCAGTCGATTAACCAGCCGGAACGTGGTTGATTTGAATTGAAACGAGCCTGAAATTTATTGGAATTTTTAAAAAGGTTCAAATAAGCTATTAATTAAGGCAATGGCATACCTCTAGTTTCCAGGTACCATGTGGATATTCGCCCCAGGAGTGTGTTGTCATGAAGGGCCATTTGGTGAAACCATCGCGGTGATCATCATCATTGGTGCGACGTGATAAAATCATTGATCTGCAAAGGACAAAAAACAATATTTGATAATATCACAACTTTCTAAAATGGACGAAGTTGTATGGAACAGCTTTATTTTCTGAGGAAAATTAATTTGAAGATCATAAAAAACAAAAAAAAAACACATAAAATCGTCCTTAATTTCGGTCAACGTCTACACACTAAAGCAAAAAAATGGTTATTTTTTTAGGCCCTTTCGTCCATTCCTAATCTCGGCCACAGGTTTAAAATTACTCTATAGTTGGATTGGTAGCAGCAGAGTTTGTATAAATTTGAGAACCATTATGTGTATTTATGACGAAATGAAAAAAAGGGGATATTTGTAAAACGCTCCGGCCACTAGGGATTAGCCTTATGTTTGTTTACCGATGGGGTCACCGACTTGCATTTCTGCGAACAAGGAGTCAAAACAGCGGCCAAAGTTTACCAAGAAACCGTTTTGGAAGCTGTTGTGAAGCCTCTTAAAATTCCCTGTTCCAAAACCAGCCATGAAATTTCCAGCAGGATTTTGCGCCGGCCCATAAGGCTAAAACGTCCAACCTGGCTTCGAAACAATTTGCCAGCGGTCATTTCCTCAGAAGAATGGCCCTCAGGCAGTCCATATTTGAACCCATTGGATTACAAATTGTGGACGGTTTTAGAGGACAAGGTTTGTCACAAAAGATACCCCTACATTGATGCTCTTAAGACTGCTTTGGTTCGAGCTGTGGCCAATTTTCCAATGGACGAGGTTCGTGCTGCTATTGACGATTGGCCAGTGCGCATTAAGGCGTGTGCAGAGGCGGACATTTCGAATAAGTAAATTCTTTTTGGATACAATATACATCAATAAATATATTAATAAATATTTGGTCCACAAACAGAGTGTTTGAATCAACTTGTTTCGACTTTTGGCGATGAAGCGCCATCAAAAACCACTGTTAATCGCTGGTACCAAGAGTTCAGTCTCGGACGTCGTTTGCTCCAGGACGAATTTCATGAAGAACGTCCAACTTCGGTCACTTTGCCAGAAACCATCGATGTTGTGCGTCAACTGATTAAGCAAGACCGAAATGTGATTTACCGTGGATTGAGGCATCCTTGGGTATTAGTATGACAAGCATCAATAAGATATTGCATGTTCATTTTGCCGTAAAAAAAATTTGTTCTCGTTGGATCCAACATAATTTGACGAATGCTCAAAAAAAGGTTCGTATGGATTGGTGCAAAGAGATGTTGAAAAAGTATAACTCCGGTAGCTCAAAGGCAGTGTATAACATTATCACAGGTGACGAATCATGGATCTATGCATATGAACCCGAAACAAAACAGCAATCGACCGTATGGGTCTTTTTCAAGACGAGCCAAATCCAACAAGAGTTGTTCGTGAAAGAAGTACATCCAAGCAAATGATTGCGTTTTTTCGGTATAACCGGCCATGTTGCCACAGTGCCTTTAATGGAACTTAGGACGGACAATTCTAAGTGGTATACAACCATCTGTTTGCCAACAGTGTTCGCAGAATTAGGATAGATAATAAGAGAAAACGGATCATTTTGCATCACAACAATGCGAGCTCTCACACATCATCAGCTGAAACCACTCAAGATGTCAAACTGATGGGCCATCCACCGTACAGCCTTAATTTGACACTAAATGACTTTTTCTTTTCCCTAGCAGCAAGAAAAAAATGCGTTCTCAACGATTTTCATCGCTCGAAGCAGCTGTTGAATCGTTCAAAAATCATGTTTTGGAAGTGTCTATATCAGGAGTGGAAAAAGTGCTTCGCAAATTGGTTTGTGCGAATGCAAAAGTTTATTAATCCCTAAGGAGAATATTTTGAAAAACAATAAAACCATTTCCGATGGTAAATTATTGTGTGTTTTATTGCCGGTCCCAAAATAAAAATAGCAACCCTCATATAGGGTAACCGATAAATATTTCTTGGTGTTGTAAACAGAATGATAAATCTACCAGTTATAGTAGTATACCAGTTATAACAAGTAAAAATTTCGTTAAGTCCGACCTCTATATATTATATATATAAAAGTGATGCCTGAGTTTGACACCAATCGCACCAAAATCTTCAAAACATATGCAAATTTGGGTTTCCAGAAAATCTGGCATTTATTTAAGTACTTATGTGCCCATAATTTACCAGTTGTCCCTTCTTTCGAATAAAAAAGGATGTTGTTTTGGCCCCTTCGGCTCATGAGTCCAATTATAATCATAGCCAATAATTCTGGAAAAACATACACTCATTTCAGTATTTGCTCAACCAAACAAAAATTTTTGTAGACGAACAATTGTTTAAATAGTAATGCTAGATGGGACGAATGTTATACCTAAGAATCGGCTGAACTTTTCTCTCATGTGAACTAAAAAACGTCCTGTATAGTCAAAACGGGCGATCAATATGAACATATTGATTATCAAATTAAAGAAAAGTTTGCAACGTATCCAAGACGTGTTTCCTGTTAGGAGCTCACCTTACTCTCTAAAACGGCTCAGATGAAATAGTCCATTGAATGAACTCGAACCACTCGAGCCATTTGAACCTTTACGAGATTTGGATAAAATCAGTACTCTTCGTGCACTCGAGAACAGAAGGAAATTTAAATTCTTTATATGGGTGAGGGTATATATAAGTCGGATCAACCGGCTGCACCTTGTTTTTCTTGTTTTCTTTCACTTAATCCATTTGAGATAATAAGCACTGGCCTAGCATTCGTTTATAAGCCGTTGACCAGCCATTGGAAACCAGTGCATTGCTACATATTTCTTATTGTAGACCTCGTTTTGAGCGATGAGGGAGGAAGCCATATGCATGTACAGCATGGTTTCAGACCGTAACACCTATATGTGACAGCGCATAGAGAAAGGGAACTAAGGGTACAAAAATCAATTTTCATTTTTTTTCTTTTTTTGATGTGGAGAACATCTGAGCATCGAATGAGATTCCATGCCCCAAAAGTGTTCCCTCCCAGAGATATGCGCGTTTTATGAAAGTGAAGTCGACAATTCTAAGCGCAAATAGAAAGGGACCTACTCTTTAAAATGGCTCTCCTGAACAAAACTGGTTACCCTAAGGGTAAAAACCAGCTTTGTTCAGGAGGGCCATTTTAAAGATTTAAATACGTGTATCTTTGGTGTACCATCACTTTCATAAAACGCGCATATATCTGGGAGGGAACACTTTTGGGGCATGTGATCGGTCTCATTCGATGCTCAGATGTTGTCCACATCAAAAAAAAAGTGAAAATTGATTTTTTTACCCTTAGGTCCCTTTCTCTATGCGCTGTCACATATGTAGGCACTTGTGTCTGCATAACCTATCCCTCGACCGATACCTGTAATTTTTGGTGACCAATTTCCGCGTTATATGGACCGCTAACTAGTAGTTGCTCGGCTACGTGGTCTGAGACTAAGATCTGGTGCAACAGGTAATCAAGAGCCTCCAGAACTGCTGTTCTGCCCAGCTGAGGACCTTCGGGGAGTATCGTTGTTGTTGTGGTTTAAACTCAAATCGCGGGGAGAGTTTTGGCTCAGTGTGGATTTTCATTGCAACCGGGTGCTGTGACCCATAGATTATCGGAGGTTGTAGATAGGACTCGGCCCCTGCCCAAGAGCAAGTTTTGTCCATATAGCACGCTTCGTATTATTACCGGCGGTTTTTGGCCTCAAGGGGCATTGGCCGTCGCCAGTGGTAATGGTTCCTGTGCGATGGCGCAACATGGTTGAAGCTATTACAGCGAGAATCATGTAAAACAATGGGACGCTGTACTTGTACCACCGGCTCTGATTGTCTTGTCAGTGTTTTTTTTTGTTAGCAATTTCTCATTGGGCATACCAATTTCTGATTATTAGAATGGCTTATATAAACTTAAGAAAACAAATGAGTACAATAGGATTGTACTCGTATTGAGGTAGATTACTTTTTTGCAACCGTCTCGGCGTTGCGAGAAATGTTTAAAATCTATATGTCATTGGGATACCACCTATGGATTTCTAAGTAAGCCAGACTATAAAAATATTGTTCTATCCACAAAATAGCCAATGCTTGCATCTCCTTTTTTCTAAAAAGTGATACTTCATAAATTATTTTTGTTTCGAAAACTGTATTACATTAAAACTTTGTTGTAACAAAAAAGGGCTTCTTGAGGTTAAACGCACTTTTATTTCTCTTAAAACCAATTTTATGTTGCAGAAATTCCCAGAATTAATTATTTAAAATCGATTAATGGAAAGGGAATTTTTTCGGACTTCCTGAAGTTAGAACCTGAAGTTAGGGCCCAAAAGAGTTTATGAAGACAATACAATTTATTGTCCGTAACCGGTTCTATAGACTTTTCCTTCAAACTAAGAATGAGCACATTAACATTTTAGTGACGGGGTTTTCTTTTTTTATTTATTCGGTCTCTTATCATTATAATGACTTGAACAGATTTTTTTCAGGTTCGAGACCTTTTTGTTGTTTCTTTTCTTAGAATCAACGTAATAAATTGGTGAAATGCAGTGGCTTTATTAAATAGAGTAGTCTTGGTAGCCATAGCCTTTATGAATTTACTAAAGCAAATATTCTACTTATTCGATATAATAAATATTCTTTGTAACGACAGGACCAGAAAATGGACACAAGTAACTTAAAGGGTTTGGCGACGATTTATCACGGCCTTGATGGCCTGCGCATTTTATAATGTTTTCTTCCATATAGTTCAAATTTTGATCATAATAAATAATACTAATTATGCTAAGCATCTCGTTGAGTTGAAGCTACTATGTTTTAAAACTTCTCCTCTTCCGACCCTTTCGAAATGCTAATATATCTGAGAGCATGACCTTTTTTTCAAACTTACCTTGTACCCATTGGTGATGTCAAAAATAGCTCCAAATCACCTCTACGTGATGCATTTGCCGATATGACCGCCTGTACGTGTTCCAAGTAGTTAACTTCGGTATCGCTGCCTTTGCAGGCGTCAGTTTTAATCTCCAAATACATTGAGCGGCCAGAATAAATGGGACTAAAGAAAGGTACATACGACATATATATATTTGTTAGATGTATTCCTCAAGAAAAACACTCAAACTTACTGTGGATCTTGGATATCCCCAGCTTCGCAATGATATCTGGGTGGCACTGTATGCCATTGTTTCGACAGGGTAACCATGCCACCAGCATCTAAGACACCGAAGCCGAAGAGATGATTGAATTCTAGACCAACACCGTTCATGGTCCAATGGAAACGGTTTTTAGCATCGAACAGAGAATTTCGCTTGGAGGTTAGCACGGTCAAATGCTGGATATCGCGCCATGTCAGTTGTGGACTAAAATGTTACAAGTGTAGAAAAGAAAATTAAAATGGGTTATAAATCCTTAAAGGGTTATACTTTCTAAAAGAAATGTAAATATTGTAGACTAGTATTATTTTTTAATATACTCGTATCTTACTTACAAATCCCTGTTTAACACCCCATGTAGTACTCACTTTGCTTCCAAGGCCAGTGCAAAAACGCCAGCTGCTTCCGGTGCTGCCGCACTGGTGCCCGAATGTGTTGTCGTGCACTTGCCATACAAATCCGTTGTTGCCACACCCGTGTTGGGATCTTTAGCGCCATTGCTGAATGTACTCGCCAATGTTGAACTGCAGCTTTCATCGTAATGAGCATTTTGACCATCGTTTATGGCACTGTTAATGGATATTGTCCACATGGATGCGGCATAGCCATCGCAGTTACAGTCGTCCTCCTCGCCACCATCGCCCGATGCCCACACATAGATGTTGCCCAAACCATTGCGACCCTGCGTGAAATTACATCATTTCAATAAAAATCCAGAAAGAAAGAAAAACAGCCATTAAGGCGTTTCGACGCCACATTATACGCACCTCATTGACACCCTGTACGATGGCACGCATGGTGGCATTACGTGGCCCATCCACGGTCTTGCCATCATCGGTGGGACCCCACGAGGCGCTGTAGATGTGAATTTTGTGTGGTTCGTGGCCCATTGAATTTGCCTCAATCAAGTCGGTCATATACGGTTGATCCAGCATGCGTATGCCTGTAATGGTAATCGAGAGAAAACTAGTGAACAAACTTAAGAAATGTATATGGAAATATAATCGAGTGCTCCAACTAGCCGAGTCTTCATCATCGTCATCATCACTACTCAGTCCTGACAATAATTCAATCTGACACTTTGCCATGTTTGTGTCAGTGCGAAGACTCAGTGTTTGCACTCCACTCTGTTGCGTTTGCACAAACGGATGTCATGGATATCGCTCACATTTACGGCGTGTAATAAAAATCACATCGGACATGTTTACACATTTACGACAGACGTTTATTCTCGCTCGTATTTATTTATGTCGACAGACATACAATCGTATACAAACACACTTGTTACATGCCATCTGTCACCGGTAGCTCTTGTCTTCTGTTAAGTTTCGGAGAAACCCGGATTTGGGGTTTTGCGAAAGTCTCTCAACTCAATACTAAAGTAAAGTATTACGAGGGTTGCTATATATATTTCTGGCCTAGGCAACACTAAGTGTTGCTCAGCGCCATCTGACAATTCGTATCCAGATTCAAGGTAGTTTTCTTACCATTTCAGCAATATATTTCCCCCCGCGGTTCGCGATATCAGAAGATATACTTCTGAACTTCTTCAATGGTCTCGGACACAACTTTATTGCTGCTGGTGACTACAATGCCAAACATACGCACTGGGGATCCCGTTTAGCAAACCCTAGGGGAAACCAGCTGTATAAATGTCTAATGCGACGTCAAAATAAATTGGACTTTATATCTCCCAGTCAACCTACATATTGGCCTTCTGATATTAACAAAAAGCCTGACTTGATAGACTTCGGTATAATAAGAGGAGTTAGTAAATCTAACTTATCTGCTAGTACCTGTACTGACTTATCGTCAGACCACTCGCCAGTTATATTTCTTCTTCACGGGAAGACAGTACTTGTAGATGACCCACTAAGGCTTACTTCATACAAAACTAACTGGTTAAAATACAGGAAGTACATTAGTAGTCATTTAGATTCGAATCATCTAATTTCTAACGCGGATGAGATCGATAACAACGTATCCAACTTGAACGTAATCCTGGAACAGGCGGCCATTCACGCTACACACAGACAAATAAAAGTGACAAATAGTTTGAATACTTACACTAACCGGGAAATAGAGCACCTTGTAAGTGAAAAAAGGAGGTTCCGTCGCGAATGGCAGCGAAATAGGTCACCAGCGGCACGACTAAGACTGACTGAAGCTACTAAAAGGTTGCAAAGCGCACTTAGAAAAGAAGACAGTAGACAGCAGGCTAGTTTCATTGCAAGTTTAACTCCGACTGCTTCAACCAAATTCTCATTATGGAAAACATTAAGAAATACTAGTATGCCCACCGAAACGCAATTTCCAATACGCGACGCAAATGGAAAGTGGGCAATATCAGAAGAGGAAAAGGCCAATGTTTTTGCAAACCATCTATCACAGGTATTTCGCCCAAATCCTGCAAGTAGCGACATCCTTCCACCTGTTGATAAAATGTCTGCCGTAATTCCATTGTTTACTAACGCAAATGAAGTTCTGAATGTCATTAAAGAAACCGTGAATCCAGGTAAAGCACCTGGATATGATCTTATCACGCCTAAAATGATCTTGGAACTTCCCTATATTGCTGTGAAGTTCCTGGCAAAATTATTTAACTCTATTTTGAGACATGGGTACTTTCCTAAAGTGTGGAAAATTTCTCTGATTCAAATGATTTTAAAGCCAGGAAAGGACAAATCAATACCTTCCTCGTACAGGCCGATCAGTTTGCTTCCCTGCTTATCCAAACTATTTGAAAAAGTTCTTTTATCGAAAATAAAACCGTTTCTCGTGTCAAATAACATAATACCAGACCATCAGTTTGGGTTTCGCGAAGGTCACAGCACTATCGAACAAGTAAACCGTCTGACCCAAGCAATTGAAAAATCATTTGAACGGCGAGAATATTGCTGCGCAGTATTCCTGGATGTTGCTCAAGCATTTGACAAAGTCTGGCACTTTGGCTTGACCTACAAAATTTGCAAATACTTACCGGCAAATACGCATCGAATTCTTGAGTCTTACTTAGAAAACCGCAGATTCAGAGTCAAATGTGGACAACACGTCACCGATGACCGCGAAATACTAGCAGGTGTTCCCCAGGGAAGCGTCATGGGGCCTATCCTTTACATTCTGTTTACCGCAGATATTCCTACCAGCCCAAACGTGCTAACATCCACTTTTGCCGATGATACCGCTATAATGGCCACACATAAAAAGCAGGATATTGCATCTATGAATCTAGGTGTACATCTCAGACGAGTAGAATCTTGGCTCTCTGACTGGAGAATAAAAGTCAATGAGGCTAAATGCACACAGGTAACTTTCACACTGAATTTTAGCACTTGTCCGACATTGAAATTAAACAATATCCCTTTTTCTCAATCTGATCATGTTTCATACCTTGGAATCCACCTGGATCGCCGACTCACCTGGAGAAGTCATATCGAAGCCAAGAAAACTCAACTGAAACTTAAGGTCCATCAACTTCACTGGCTCCTAAACGCGAACTCAAAACTAAGTCTTGAATATAAGGTCCTGCTATACAACAGTGCAATCAAACCTATCTGGTTATACGGTGCCCAGCTATGGGGCAAAGCAAGCTCGAGCAATCTCGACAAAATCCAAAGAGTCCAATCGAAGACATTGCGGCTTATTACCGGTGCCCCTTGGTATATGAGGAATGAAAATATCCACCGAGACTTAAAAATACCTCTCGTTAAAGAGGCAATTCAAAAAATCAATATAAAGCACAAAGAGAAGCTCGAACGTCATGATAACATACTTGCTAGACAATTATTGTGCAGTCCCAGATCTTTAAGACTTCGGAGAAACGAACGCCGTGTTTTCTAATCTTCATCCGTAACAGTAATCGCGAACACACGCGCCCGAAAGACTGTGTAGAATCCTTTTCTACGTCACGTGGCTTAAACGCTCTTATACGTGATCTTTAAAACAGTCAATATCAATCGCGGACGAACAATCAAAAAAGACTGTGTAGAATCCTTCATTCTACGTCACGTGGCTTAAATGCTCTCATACGTGATCCTTAAAACAGTCAACGCGAAAAACCTACAAAACCCAAATTACGTCGTCCACTCTGCTATTCTAGAGTTATCCGTTATACATACATAACTAGAGTTCTTCACTCTACATAATATCGCGAACACTCAGTAAATGACTGTAAGGGTCCTCTGGACCTTTATCACGAGGTTTAAGCCAAACCAGGTTTAAAATCCTCACGTGTGATCCATACCAGTTATATACTATTTTGACCAAATTAATTAAAATTCCTGCCAATTAGCAGAGACCCACATTACAAGAAATCCATACTAGGATTCATTATTGAATTATACTTAAGATTCGTATACTTATTGTTAGGCTCCTTTGGAGCAGATTCAATAATTCAAATAAAGCTTATATAAAAAAAAAAAAAATCTGACATTTCCATTGGAAAGTTTGACATTCTTTAGCATAAACGTACTAAGAACGTTTTGACGTACGACCATCATTTGTGTTGTTTACAGTGACTTGAAAAAATTAATTTGGCAAATAATGGACTTAACTCGTGAACATTTTCGTGCGATCATTTTTCACAACTTTCGACGTGGATTATCACGACAAGAGTGCTGAACTTAAATCTTTGTATGGCGATAAAGCACCATCCTATAGCACTGTGAAAAACTGGTTTAATGAATTCAATCGTGGCCGACGCTCGCTCAAAGACGAAGGTCGTCCTAAAACGGCCGTTGTGCCAGAGAACATTGATGCCGTGCGTGAACTGGTAATGCAAGATCGTCATGTGACATACCGTGAGATAGAGGCTTCCTTGGGCATTTCTTCCACCAGCATACATTTGATATTGCATGAACATCTGGCCGTCAAAAAGGTTTGTTCTCGTTGGATCCCGCACAATTTGACAATCGCTCAATAAAAGGCGCGTGTCGATTGATGCAAAGCAATTTTGAAAAAATACGATCGCGGTGCTTCAAAAGACGTTTATAAGATCGTCACAGGTGACGAATAATGGATCTATGCGTATGAGCCCGAAATAAAACAATAATCGACCGCGTGGGTCTCCGAAGACGAGCCAAATCCAACGAAAGTTGTTCGTGGCAGAAGCACTTCGGCAAAACTGGTCATGTGGCGATTGTTCCGCTTGAGAAACGTAGGACGGTCAATTCTGAGTGGTACACGACAATTTGTTTCCCTGAAGTCTTCGGAGAATTTCGAAAAACGAATAAGATAAGACGAATCATTGTGCACCATGACAATGCCAGCTTTCACACATCGGCTCAAACCAGCCCCTTTTTGACCGGCCAAAACGCCGTACAGCCCTGACTTGGCACCCAATGACTTATTTTTATTCCCGCACATCAAGAAAAAAATGCGTGGTCAACGATTTTCGTCGCCAGAAGATGCTGTTGAAGCGTTCAAAATCCATGTTTTGAAGGTGTCTCAATGGGAGTGGAAAGAGTACTTCGACAATTGGTTTGAGCGCACGCAAAAGTGTATAAATCATGCTGGAGAATACTTTGAAAAAGAATAAAACCATTTTTGATGATAAATATTTGGAAAAATTGAGTTCAAACAGGCTGAATCATATAGGCAAACTCTTCAGCATGACTTACAATGTACAGATCCATACCTGTTTTACGTAATTGTCACCATCAGCCTGAACCACGGTGCTCCATAGCACTGGGGTAAACTATAATTCGACTACCAACGCACCCCAGTAAACTGGAGGAGCCAATTTAAGAATCAGCTGTGCGAGCCTCACCTAGCTCTTAGTGAGGGGTTGAGGTCTATCTAACACCTGTGCTACTCTTTGGGTCGTAGCACTCGGTTGATACGCTAGTCCACGCCAAGCATGCACTTTACTTGCGACTAAGGTTTAAACTGCAGTTATCGCGAAACTTCCTGAAGGGCCGTTCCCAGTAAGGTCAGCCTAGAACAACAGCTCGTGATGCTCCTGCGGCACCAGACTTGAGTCTATGGTCCGACCTCGTAGCACACATCTACTTCCAGTTTGAGCACCGCACATTCTGACTGGTAGCTTCAATGTCTACACTAAAAATTCGCTCCATGTAACCATCAAACATTGAGGATGAATAGAATTATTCGAGATAATACATCTCGATAGTTCGATAACCTTAGTTGTTAGTACCTCATAAAACTATATTTATACATCTGGATCTAACAGGGGAATTCTTGCAATCACCTTAGGGAAATCAGGAGATCATTTCATGTCACTTGAGGCTCTCCTTATCCCGAGCCTGACAAGACGATTCCTAATTGCCTATCACTATTAACTGGGCGATAACTTGTTTTCACGCCAAGTTGCATAAGCATCCAAAACAAGCTCCTCGCGGCTCTTGACCTTTGTAAGGTCTTGGAAACGATATGCCACCTTATTTGAGGACATCGCCAACACGTCTCTCACATCTTCTTTTAAGCGTTGGATCGTCAACAATATATGTACGAGTATGTGGGCTCCAGTGATTTGTGGAATCAGAAAGAAGTCGGAGACCCGAAGAGTTAAATGCGGAGTTTTCCACGAAGAAAATAGTATACGAGGGCTGCTATATATATTTCTGACCTAATAATGAAAATGCGAATATTTATAATCAACAATGGTTCTTCAAAGTATTCTCCACCAATTGTCAAAGCAATTTTTCCACTCCTATTGACACACCTCCAAAACATGGCTTTTGAACGCTTTAACAGCATCGTCTGGCGACGAAAATCATTGACTATGCATTTTTTTCTTGATGTGTGGGAATAAAAAAGATGTTTTTGGGTGCCAAGTCAGGGTTGTATGGCGGATGAGCCATCAATTCGACGTTTCGGCCGCTCAAAAAGGCGCTGGTTTGAGCCGATGTGTGAGAGCTCTCTTTGTCATGGTGCACAATGATTCGTCTTCTCTTATTCGTTTTTCGAATTTATCCAAAGACTTCAGGCAAAAAAATTATGGTGCCCCACTCAGAATTGACCGTCCTACTTTGCTCAAGCGAAACAGTTGCCACATGACCAGTTTTGCCGAAGAAACAGGCGACCATTTGCTTCCAAGTGTTCTTCCACGAACAACTTTTGTTGGATTTGGCTCGTCTTCGAAGACCCACACGGTCGATTGCTGTTTTGTTTCGGGCTTATGCGCATAGATCCATGATTCGTCACCTATGACGATCTTATAAACGTCTTTTAAAGCACCGCGATCGTATTTTTTCAAAATTTCTTTGCACCCATCGACACGAGCCTTTTTTTGAGCGATTGTCCAATTGTGCGGGATCCAAAGAGAACAAACCTTTTTTACGGCCACGTGTTCATGCAATATCGAATGTATGCTGGTGGAAGAAATGCCTAAGGATGCCTCTATCTCACGGTATGTCACATGACGATCTTGCATTTTCAGTTCACGCACGGCATCAGTGTTCTCTGGTACAACGGCCCTTTTTGGTCGGCCACGATTGAATTCATTAAACCAGTTTTTCACAGTGCTATATGATGGGGCTTCATCGCCATGCAAAGATATAAGTTCATCGCTGTACTCTTGTCGTGATAATCCACGTCGAAACTTGAAAAAAATGATCGCACGAAAATGTTCACGAGTTAATTCCATTTTTTTTTGCCAAATTGATCAAGTCACTATAAACAAGACAAACGAGGGACGTACGCCAAAACGTTTTGAGTACGATTATGCTAAAAAATGTCAAACTTTCCAATGAAAATGTCAGATGGAGCTAAGCAAAATTTAATGTTGCCCACGAATATATATAGCAACCCTCGTTGTATTGTATCCTTCAAGGGATCTTTATAGTATATAATAATGTACTGTGATAGCTTATCTGCCCACAGAGAAAAAAAATAGTTGGAAATCGCTTGAAACTACAATAATTCGGTTGCAAAAGATGAATTTACGTTGCAATCACCAAATGTTTGCTATCGTGATGGATATTTGATTCGAAATATCACATGATGATTAAATATGTTCATCGTACACTACTCACAATTTATCGATCGGATATACCGATGAAACGCAACAAATGTATTTAGTTGACACAATTGGTGGTTGTAGCAACCAATAGGTTTGCAAACATTTTGTTGTTGGAACCAATTACACAGTACAACAGCCAATCTGGGGGGTGAGAAATTCCAAGTCAGGGTGATGGTACTAGGTCAGTATATTAAAACCCTCAAAGGGTTTTGCGTTCGTATGTGCCAGTCAACTTCACTTAATTGTAAATAAAAGCAGAACGCGTTAATCGATTTCTATGATCTATGTCGCATTTTATTTATAGGTTATGTGACTTTACGTGAAAGTTATAAGACTCTACACGTTTTTCCGTTTGGGATTTATATGTTTTAAAAAAAAAAAAAATTTTTTTGGCAAAATTTTCTTCATAAATTTATTTCTAATTGCAAAAATGTTGATTTGGTAGAGAAACAGTATATTAATGGATTAAAGAAAATGTAATTATTAATTTTTCTCAATTTATTTCAGCAAAATCGAACTAGTCGTTTTCGAGTTATGTCAAACTACGTTTTTGTCAACATTTTACAACTAAGCGAAAAAACATCAAGATAAGGAAAAAATGTAAAAGGTCATAAAAAAACTGGCACATACGAACGCAAAACCCTTTGAAGGTTTTAATATACTGACCTAGTACCATCACCCTGACTTGGAATCACCCTGACAATAACCCCAAAAATGTTCCACAGTGTTATTAGTGATGACCATAACCTAAAAAACGTTGTTTAATGATGGTTTTTTAAAAATAAAATCGATTATTACTGACTTTAAGCCAATCAAATAAACACATTTTACTCCAGTAAAAGTCATCCATTATCTTTTCGACTTTGTTCTCGTCATGGCTCTTCCTACGAGTATTTCAAGTACTTTAATTGTGTATACAAACAGTTTTTTTTGGATCTGGCTAAAAGTATAATTTTTTTTGTTGAACAAGTGTGGCATGTGAATTTTTAGATCCAAAAATTCTCCGAAAAAATTCCGATACAACAGTTCCAAACTCCTACCCAGAAGAAAATTACAGAGCATTAACTAACATTCGGTTGTACTTATCATATACTCGAGGTGCATGTAACTTTAAACATTCGGTTGTGGCAACAAAGCTGTTTCCTGTGTGTGGTCTTCAACATTTTTGTATTTGTTGGGACCCACTGTGCGCGGTTTACAGAACCGGTTTTCGGTTTTGGCCTCCCTTGTCACCATTTGTGAATGACCATGTCTGAGTTATATTCTATGTTTACTCTGCCCGATGTTTGGAGAATATAATAATTGTTTTATTTTCTCGTAAACTTGCATTTGGCGATAACATGCCTCGTTTTGATTTCTGTTTATGTCATAAACTATTAGAAATCAACAACATCGTAAATGAATGGCAAATTCCCATTTTACAGATAAGTTTTGTTGCTCTGTGAACTTATATAGGGTGTTTTTTATTGGGGTATAGATCTTTAAGTTGGCATCACTTTTTTAACTGGCGGCCATTTTGTCAGCTGTCAAGTGATTAATATTTAGTTTGGTTTGCCATTTCATCATGAACAGGTTGACAAAAGAACAACGCTTGCAAGTCGTGCAAATTTATTTCGAAAGTAATGGTTCAGTTCGCGAAGTTCACCGCAAGCTCCGTCCATTTTATGGTCGACATAATCGTCCATCAGAGCAATTAATTCGGTTAACCATGGATCGGTTAACATGGACCATTGGATTATTTTCTTTGGGGATATGTGAAGTCGCTCGACTACGCCAACAAACCAGAAACACGTTAGGGGACTTGGAAGCCAACATTCGTGGCGTTATTGCCAACATACGGCCCCATATGCTCAAAAAAGTGGTTGAAAATTGGACCTGTAGAATTGGCTTTATTCGAGCCAGCCGCGGCGGCCACATGCCCGAAATCATATTTAAACATTAATGGCATAAAATTATCCTTCCAATAAAGCCAAATTGATGGACACTAAAACGATTTTCTTGTGTTTTATTTCAATTCGAAGTTCTATACCTCAATAAAAAACACCCTTTACAATTGAAGCCTCTAAATATACCAAGGGAATGATGATGAATATCAATGATGTGATGAGATATTAAACGTTCAGTTAGAAGTATCAATAAAATGTGCAAATTCGTCAATGTTTTTCATTTCAATAACAGTTTATGTCATGCTCGTTTAATTGAGTAATAATGAGAAAAATAAAATTCTATTTACTCTGTGTAAATCAACAAGGCGGCAACACTGGTATGGGATGAAGTTGGGGAAGATGGACGGCAAAATAATAATGCCGCCACAGCGGCATAGTAAACCAATATTTCTGGATCGCCATGGTGTGTGTGGTTAGTGTGCTGAACAATCACTCAAGTAACCCAGGACTATATACACACATTAGTTGCTACCTCCGAATCTTTTACCAACCGAATGATTATGATTGCATGTACTATAAAGTTTTCATTAGAGCAACCGAATGTAGGTTGGTGTATTGGAATTGTCTGTAAGTGGAACTGAAAGTATCGGTAAAGGTGACAACGTATTGGAACCTTTACAATTTCTTACCTCTACACTACGAGGGTTGCTATTTATATTTCTGGCCTAAGGAACACTAAGTGTTTCCTGGCGCCATGTGACATTTCCATTGGAAAGTTGGATATTTTTTAGCCAAAACGTACTCAGAACGTTTTGACGTGAACATCCTTTGTGTTGTTTATAGTGACTTGAAAAAATCAATTTGGCAAAAAGTGGGATTAACTCGTGAACATTTTCGTACTATTATTTTTCACAACTTTCGGCGTGGATTATGACGTCAAGAGTGCTTCGATGAATTTAAATCTTTGTATGGCGATGAAGCACAATCCTATAGCACTGTGAAAAACTGTTTTAATGAATTCAATCGTGGCCGACGCTCGCTCAAAGACGAAGGCCGTGAAGGTCGTCCAAAAACGGACGTTGTGCCAGAGAACATTGATGCCGTGCGTGAACTGATAATGCAAGATCGTCATGTAATATACCGTGAGATAGAGGCATCCTTGGGCATTTCTTCCACCAGCAAACATTCGATATTGCATGAACACCTGCTCTCGTTGGATCCCGCACAATTTGACAATCGCTCAAAAAAAGTCTCGTGTCGATTGGCGCAAAGAAATTTTGAAAAAATACGATTGTGGTGCTGCAAAATACGTTTATAAGATCTTTAAAGGTGACGAATCATGGATCTATGCGTATGAGCCCGAAACAAAACAGCAATCGATCGTGTGGGTCTTTGAGGACGAGCCACATACAACGGATATTGTTCGTGGATAGAGAACTTCGAAGCAAATGGTCGCCTGTTTTTTCGCCAAAACTGGTCATGTGGCGATTGTTCCGCTTAAGAAACGTAGGACGGTCAATTCAGAGTGGTACACCACAATTTGTTTGTCTGAAGTCTTCAGATAAATTCGAAAAACGAACAAGAGAAGACGAATCATTGTGCACCATGACAATGCGAGCTCTCACACATCCGCTCAAACCAGCGCCTTTGTGACCGGCCGAAACGTTGAATGGATGAGTCATCCGCCGTACAGCCCTGACTTGGCACCCAATGATTTCTTTTTATTCCCGCACATGAAGAAAAAAATGCGTGGTCAACGATTTTTGTCGCCAGAAGATGCTGTTGAAGTGTTAAAAAAACATGTTTTGGTAGTGTCTCAATCGGAGTGGAAAAAGTGCTTCGACCATTGGTTTGAGCGCATGCAAAAGTGTATAAGTCATGCTGGAGAATACTTTGGAAAACAATAAAACCATTTTTGTTGATTAATATACGCATTTTCATTACTAGTCGAGAAATATATATAGCAGCCCTCGTATTAGCCCTATTAAATATTTGAAGGATGTACTCTACCTCTACCCAGAAGCTTGAAAAATTTCTTCAAGAAGAATCTAAGTAAACGTGATTTTATCAAATTTATTAAATTTAAGCTCAGGTTTTCGAAAAAATGCCCTTTCTTCCGATCGGCTCAAATTTATAAATATTAGAATATTTTTTGCGATCGGCTTAAATTTATAAATATTAGAATATTTTTTACGTAAGCCTACTTTTGACACAAAAAAGCTTTACCAACAACAATCCATTAAAATTTGTTGTTTTTTTTTACCATCTCCAATAATTGGTTGCATCAATTGATTGTAGGAAAAACTATTGGTTGAAACAACCATGAGTTCTTACAACTTAATATTTTCCCGCATTTTATTAGTGTGAGAGATATATTGGTTGTGTGTGTGTGTGTGTGCACAATACTTTAATCATATAACCCATCTAGCGGTATGTCGGACCAAATATTCATTACGTTTGCAAACATTCGGTGATGGCAACTGAAATTCTTGTTTTGCAACGAAATTTTTGTAGTTCCTACCGATTATAAACTATTTTTTTCTCTGTGTGTATACAAGCTACTCTCGAACAGCAATTAAGTTTAAATTATCGCTAGTTTTAAAATAAAAACAGTTCAATTAACCAAAAGGGGGTATTTTAAATTAACAAGTGTTTTATTAAACTATGATTCTTTTTTTAGAGAATTCAACATAAAATCATTTAGGCAAGAAGGTCAGTCATTTTCCTTGGAGGCTTCAGTCTATCATCTTCCAATGATTTTCGATAGTAATTAGAGTTGAGAAGAAACATACATGGAAATCAGCCACTACAATTAAAGAGAGTAGGAAAACACAACTCCAAATTGTAGAATGTCGGCCAGTAAAATACCATTCCTACAACTTTAAATTAACAAGAGCAGCAAATCGCATTAATTTAATAGAATGGGGCCATAACTATTTAATTTCATTCAGGTCAGTTAAAAGCTACGAGGGCTGTTTCTGGCCTAATAATGAAAATGCGAATATTTATCATCAAAAATGGTTTTTATTATTTTTCAAAGTATTCTCCAGCATGATTTACCCACTTTTTCATGCGCCCAAACCAATTGTCGAAGCACTTTTTCCACTCCGATTAAGACACCTCCAAAACATGGTTTTTGAACGCTTTAGTAGAATCTTCTGGCGATGAAAATCGTTGACCACGCATTTTTTTCTCTTGATGTGCGCGAAAAAAATAAGTCATTGAGTGCCAAGTTAGGGCTGTACGGCGGATGAGCCATCAATTCGAAGTTTTGGCCGGTCAAAAAGGCGCTGGTTTGAGCCGATGTGTGAGAGCTCGCATTATCATGATCACAATGATTCGTCTTCTATTTTTCGATTTATGATTTTCTCCAAAGACTTCAGGCAAACAAAATGTGGTGTACCACTCAGAACAAACCGTCCTACGTTGCTCAAGCGGAACTGTCGCCACCAGTTTTGCAGAAAAGAAGGCGACCATTTTCTTCGAAGCGCTTCTTCCACGAACAACTTTCGTTAGATTTGGCTCGTCTTCGAAGACCCACACTGTCGATAGCTGTTTTGTTTCGGGCTCATACGCATAGATCCATGATTCGTCACCTGTGACAATCTTATAAACGTCTTTTGCAGCACCGCAATCGTATTTTTTCAAAATTTTTTTGCACCAACCAACACGAGCCTTTTTTTTGAGCGACTGTCAAATTGTGCGGGATCCAACTAGAACAAACCTTTTTTACGGTCAGGTGTTTATGCAATATCGAAAGTATGCTGGTGGAAGAAATGCCCAAGGATGCCTCTATCTCACGGTATGTCACATGACGATCTCAATGTTCTCTGGCACAACGGCCGTTTTTAGACGACCTTCACGACCTTCGTCTTGAGCGTACGTCGTTATAATCCACTTTGAAAGTTGTGAAAAATCATCGAACGAAAATGTTCACGAGTTATTCCATTTTTTTGCCAAATTGATTTTTTTAAGTTACTGTAAACAACACAAATGATGGTCGTACGTCAAAAAGTCTGAGTACGTTTATGCTAAAAATGTCAAACTTTCCAATGGCAACCCTCGTAACATATTTTTTTCACTTCAGCCCTTCGTCAATTTTGCATTGAGTTCTCTTCTGTAACTGTGGGCTGGTCTTTCTCTTGTTTGCTTACTTTGTGGGTATACTAAAGTTCAGCACGTGTGAAGTCATATTCGCTTTTTCTCTTCGGGTGTCCAAGGCTTTTCCATTTGCGTTTAAGAATTTCAGTTCCGAAAGGCGATTGTTGTTTGAAATTCTAGACTAATGCAGAATAAATGGCCGTATTCTTTAGAAACTCGCTCAGAACTTCTCACCATTAAAGTATACAAGAATATAAAAATGATTCGGCTTAAGGAAAAATATAAACAATTTGTGTTAAAACCCGTTTGTTTAAAATAATTAAAATGTTTGATAAAAAAGTTATTTAAGAATAATCTTTAGTGAGTTGAAACGAGCTCGGTTATTACTAAAAATTTTCAAATCAAACGGTTTATGATGCATAACGCCAAACAGTTCTTGTATACAAAGAAATTTCAAAAATGTCTCATAAAGTTTGAAAGTTATCGCCTTAGCAACCACTTATTCGTTCAATAAGGGAGAACCACTAGAACACGCCGCAATATAAAAGTCTAAACTAATTTTTACGTTATTGGCTAGTGTAGTAGACAGAAGGCTCATAGCTTCTTTACAGAATTTAAGAAAGATCAGATTCAAAATGTGACTTTTAAAACGGCAGGCCTTGAGATCTGGAGGGACCTTTTTTGGAGTTATATCAAAACATGGGCCAATTCCACCAAGTTGATTAGAGGTTGCACATTGCGCACTTTTAAAAATTGAAACTCACCCTGAAAATACGGCTTATAGAACTCATATAGGGTGTCCTAAACTTCACGCAATACCCAAAAAGCACCAAAGATCTGAATCTTTCTTGTAGAAACTTAACATGACAATTGGGAGCATCAACATCTCACAGCTGATGCGAATTTTAAATTTTGCGTGAATTTTTCCATGGCCTAACTTAATTTTCAACTTAACGAGAGCCACTTAACAAGACTATTGTTACACTTCAGATGTTTTTGACTTAAGAAGATTTCGTTATTTATGACTATGTCCTTAGAATGGAAATGTAGAAAAATGCTGCTGCTGTTGATGATGCTTTTCTAGTTTCAAGGAGCAATAGTATGAGAACTGGAAACAATATCCATCTAAACGGGACCCATCACTTTCCTAACCATGAACCGGTTAATTTTCCCCATAGGATGATAGCTCCTTTATGCTAGACCATTTCCAAAAATACCCCCAATTTGAAAAATTTGTGTTGGCTTTCACAAAAAACTCAAACACTAAAATGCACCCACCCACTTAGTTGAAATTTGACTTCCAAATAAAATTGTCATGTTTGCTTTCGAAAGAAAATTATCATGTTTGCCATGTCTCCTTTGCTGAACTCACCTGCAATTTTACTGTCGTACGCCACGCCAACGCCGCAAATTCCATTATCACGGGCAGCAGCAACTTCGCCTGCACATCGTGTTCCATGGCTACGTGTAAATAGAAGCAAAAATAAACAAACAGAAAAAACACAGAGGAATAGAAAATTAACCCATTTTCATTTGAATTGATGATATTTTGAGCTTTATTGTCTCGAAAATTCTAGTAACCAATGGGGACACTCGAAGTGGCCAAATTAATTGTTCATCCTCACCTGTTGAACCAATCGTCGGTGTATCGTGGATAGGGGAAAGGATCATTGCTGCTGAAATCATAGCTGGCTTCAGCATTCTGTAAATAAACAAAGACGAAATTAATGGAATATTATACTGCAGCGGAGTAGGTATGTTCGTACTATGTCCATACACTAGAGTGGGTCGATTTTGTTTTGAAAAGTTTAACTGTATTGGGTGTTTTTTCAGACGTGTGGCTTTCAAGAAGAATTAAAACGCATATAATTTAATGTTATGGCCAAGAATAAGAATAAGCTGACTTAATTATAAAGATAAGGATTTGCCATTATGTTTTAAACATGATTTCGGGCAAGTGACCTCCGCGGTTGGCTCGAATAAATTCCAGCCGAGAGTCTCCATTTTCGTCCACTTTTTGCAGTATTTGGGGCCGTATTTCAGCGAAAGCGCAGTATATTCTCTTCCGAGGCTTTAATCGTGTCGGGCTTACGAGGGTTGCTATTTGTATTTCGGGTCCTGACAATACTAGTGGTTCCAAATACCAACTGAAACTTGCATTGGCAACTATGACATTTTTTAGCATAACTTCACTCAGAACGTTTTGTCATTTGAGGGCGAATTGTTTTGTTCACAGTGTGTTGAAAAATTCATTTCAGTCAAAAATTGGAATTATATGCGATGATTTTTTACGATTTTCGGCGTAAGTTATCGAGACAAGAGTATTAAAATCAACATGTTTCGACTTTTGGCGATGAAGCACCATCAAAAAACCACTGATAGTTAATCCCTGGCACCAAGAGTTCAGTCTCGGACGCCGTTCGCGCCAGGATGAATTTCGTGAAGGACGTCCAACTTCGGTCACTTTGCCAGAAACCATCGATGCTGTGGGTGAACTGATTAAGCAAGACCGACATGTGACATACCGTGAGATTGAGGCATCCTTGCATATTAGTATGACAAGCATCAATAAAATATTGCATGGCGTAAAAAAAAATTGTTTTCGTTGGATCCCACATACATTTGACGAATGCTCAAAAAAAAAATGCTCGTATGGATTGGTGCAAAGAGATGTTAAAAAAGTATAACTGCGGTAGCTCAAAGGCAGTGTATAACATTGTCACAGGTGACGAATCATGGATCTAGCATATGAACCCGAAACAAAACAGCAATCGACCGTATGGGCCTTTCAAGGCGAGCCAAATCAAACAAAAGTTGTTCGTAGAAGAAGTACGAGTACATCGAAGCAAATAATTGCGTTTTTTCGGTATAACCGGCCATGTTGCCTCAGTGCCTTTAGTGGAACATAGGAGGTCAATTCTGAGTGGTATACAATCATCTGTTTGCCCACAGTGTTCAAAGAAATAAGGGAAGATAATAAGAGAAGATAATTTTGCATCACGACAATGCGAGCTCTCACACATCAGCTGATACGATGAGCTATTTGACCACTTAAGATTTCGAATTGATGGGCCATCCATCGTACAGCCCTGATTTGGCACTCAATCACTCCTTCTTATTGCCTAGCATCAAGAAAATAATGCGTGGTCAACGTTTTTCAAAGCCCGAAGCAGCTGTTGAAGCATTCAAAAATCAAGTTTTGGAGGTGTCTCAGTCGGAGTGAAAAAGTGCTTTGAAAATTGGTTTGTGCGCATGCAAAAGTGTATTGATCTTAAAAGAGAATATTTTGAAAAACAATAAAACCATATTATTGTGTTTTTATTGCTGGGCCCGAAATGTAGTCCAAAATAGACAAACGACTACACATAACCTCACAAAAAATAGCCCTGCGGTGTTAAATCGCACGATTTAAGCGGATACGCCACATGCCCACGACCAAAAGTTTCCTTCAATGAATTGATTGTTTTGGTGGCTGTATGCCATGTAGCGCCGTCTTATTGTAACTAAAGGTCGTCCATATCAAAATCCTCCAATTCTGGCACAAAAAAGTCATTAACCACGGCTCTATAGCGTTCCCCATTGATTCTTCTTTGTGAAGAAATATGGACCATTAATTCCCTTTGCCCATAAAGCACACCAAACAGCGCCTTTGAAAGATGTAACAGCGTCTCAACAATGGCTTGTGGATTTTTATTCCAAATGCTTTAATTTTGGTTATTAACGTATCCATTCAACCAAAAGTGAGCTTTATCGCTGAACAAAATTTTCTTGTAAAAATCAGGATCGGTGGCCATCTCGCTTGGGGCCCATTCACCACGATTTGCTAACGTTTATTTCTGAGTAAGCCTCTTTATTGTGAAATGGCAAACCAAACCGAACATAAATCAGGTCACAGCTGTCAAAAAGACCAACTTCGAAAAAAGTGTGGCCAGATTGAAAACCACACGTCTAAAAAAACACCTCTTAGAATCTCAACATGACAATTGCGAACATCAGCATCTCACAAGTGATGCGGATTTTAAATTTTACGTGCATTTTTCCATGTACTAAGTTCATGAACAACTTAACGAGAGTCTCTTAACGAGACTTTTGTTACACTTAAGATGCTTTTGACTTAAGAAGATTTCGTTATTTATGATTATGTCCTTAGAATGGAAATGGAGATAGATGATGCTGCTGCTACTGATGCTTTTCTAGTTTCAAGCAGCACATACTCGTACGTACACTGGTGTTTTAGTAGTCTCATTTAATGCGCTTTAATGTAATCGCATTCCATGGTTAATTTCTGCCGAAGGATATAGCCAACGTAAGGATGTTAATCAGTTTGTAGATTGCTCTCTTGTTTTTATTTCATACAAATGTATGTTGTTGCTATTGTTAGGACTATAAAAAAAATTATTTATTCATAGAGATAAAGTTTTTAATATGGTAACTGGAAATCTTTTACGTTAATAGAAGTCTGAGCAACTTGAATGAATTTGTTATTTGTCATTGCCAACCACTTTAGATTCTACTCCAAGAAGGATAAAGCCAAAAAAAGGCTGAGGATTTGAAAATGCAATTTTTCCAACCGTTCTCTTTTTAATATTGGTGGGTTTCTATTCACACCAACTTCATATGTACTTACTACTGTCCTCATATCAGTATTATTTTACGAGATATATCCTTTAATAGTTTAGGGCTTAGTCACGCCCTTTTGTATTATTTTAACACATACTCGTAATATGCTAATCAATGATTAGATTCGATTCATTCAGTAAAATTTTTATTATATAATACATTATTTTAAGGGGCGATGCAGCGCCCATCGTTGTGTCTTTTATAATTAATGAGATACTGTCTTCTTAAGTTCAGGGTGGTATGGACGGTGTCAAGGTTGTATGTTGTTGTACAGGGTGGTCCAACCATAATGCAAGATGTTCATTGTGAGTTACACCATAACGTGAAGTTTTTTGCCCAACATAATCTGTTTCAGTGTTTGAGAAATTTAACCATGGAGAGGTACACAATTGAGCAGCGCGTTTAGCTTGAAGAAGGCTTTTACGAAAATAGGCGTTTAAATCAAAATACATTTCGTGCACTTTGTGATTCGTGAAGAGGCACACTCAGTGGATCCTTAAACAAACAGAATTGCCGCTTTTTAACCACGAGTGATGGTTAAAAAGCCGATGAATCCACAGAGTGACTGTTTGGTGCGGTTTATGGGCTGGCAGTGTCATCGGGCCGTACTTCTTCAAAAATGATGCCGGTCAAGCAGTTACGTTTTCGATTCCCGAGATCGAAAACGTACCTAGTTCCATGCCTAAGATATTTTTTCGAACTCGTGGAGTTAAAAGGGTTCTTGCGAATCTCGATGTTAGTAAGACCCCGGGCCCGGATGGTATCTCGGCACTAGTTCTATGTAAGTGCTCCTCGGAGCTAGCCCGTCCACTGCGCAACCTTTT
Organism: Hydrotaea diabolus; assembly: GCA_963513945.1. Taxonomy (NCBI): domain Eukaryota; kingdom Metazoa; phylum Arthropoda; class Insecta; order Diptera; family Muscidae; genus Hydrotaea; species Hydrotaea diabolus. Next base: position 193,953,673 of record OY740716.1, on the reverse strand, counting down.
CAACCTTGCTTATCGTGCAGGAGTCTTCCCAGCATGTTGGAAGGTTGCGAACGTCCAGCCGATCCCTAAGAAGAGTGAAGCCAAAAATCCTGCAAATTATCGGCCAATCGCGATCTGCTCTGCGCTCTCCAAGGTAATGGAGAGCATGGATAACCACCATCTTGTAGAGTATCTCGAGTCCAACGACCTGCTTAGCGATCGACAGTATGGCTTCCGTAGAAATCGCTTTACGACCTAATGGCTTTCCTGTCGGAAAGCTGGAGTCGTTCTATCCACCAGTTTGGTGAGAGTAAGTTCGTGGCTCTGGATATATCCAAGGCATTTGATAGAGTCTGGTACGGTGCACTCTTATCAAAGCTGATCGCTTTTGGTGTCGGTAATACATTTGCTCGTTTTATATCGAGCTTTCTTAGAGATCGCACTATACGAGTTGTTGTAGATGGGTTCTCATCCAATAAACATAGGCTGACCGCAGGTGTGCCACAAGGCTCTGTCCTTTCTCCCTGATTATTTCTCATTTTCATTGATGATCTTTTGGGTCAGACCGTGAATCCAATCTACTCTTTCGCGGATGAGAGCAGCGTATATCACTCATATTCATTCGACCGTAGGCCGAGTCTTCAAGATATTGAAGACAAAAGGCGAATAATGGAAGAGACACTTGGCCGGGATTTACTGGCCATTTCCGACTGGGGTCGAGTGAATAGTGTAGATTTTAATGCGCGTAAGACACAGTGCTGCTTGTTGTCTCACAAGCGATTCACTGATCCAACAGTGTCGTCACTATCTATCGATGGTATGGATGTCGAACAATCAGATGCTCCTGATGTTCTGGGCATGAAAATACAATGTGACGCTCGTTGGGCGAGACATGTATTCGAAGTGTCGAAAGAAGCACTCAAGTGTGTAGGCTTCCTAAAGCGGTGCAAGAAATATTTCACTCCTTCTGATATCTATACAACCTACATCAGGCCAAAGATGGAATACAACTCCCATATATGGGCAGGTGCTCCAAAATCATCCTTGGAACTTCTGGACCGTGTTCAAAGGAGAGCGATGGTGCTGACAGGAAAATATAGGGTATCCAACTCTATTGTTTCTCTGGAGCATCGTTGGAATGTGGGTTGCTGTTCTATCGCTACTTCCATGGTGTGTGTTCTTCAGACATTCGTGGTCTTATTCCTGACGTGGGGATGTTCGGCAGGGATACACGACTTTCCAGAAATTCACACCCATTTGTTATCGATTGGCCGGTTGACCGCACTATACAGTACAGATCGAATTCGTTTTACGCCCGTACTGTCCGTATGTGGAATCGACTTCCGGCAAATGTATTTCCCACCAATTACGACATCCAGAAATTCAAGACGAATGTCAATAAACATTACTCCCTCTTCCCCTCTTCGATCCTTGCTTCCAACGACCAACGCAATGCATTGCATGTATAGGGGAAAACCCCTGAGTGTTGGCTAATTAATTAAATATGTCATAGATCCTTCTATCATAATTAAAAAATTTAGATAATTCTCTGAAATCTTTTTTTTACAATAACCATCGTGCGATTTAGTTGGACCACTCTATATTTTTGTATTTTTACCCTACACCACACTGTGGTATTATTTGAATTTTAGGGTTTTCGATGATTCCGGAGGAGAAGTTTTACCTCTTGATCAATCTGACCTATTTTCAATGCCAACCAGTTGAGTCTATCTAAGCATGATTTATCCACCAAGCTTCAACATTGTGACTTGAATTTTGCATTTGACAGTCAGACTCACAGACGGGCATGGCTTCAGAACATATGTATTTGTTGATTGCAATAGAAGTATGCCTTTGCAACGGAAGTTTTGTAGTTCCAAACGACTTCAAACTATTTATTTCTCTGTGTGTACAAAAAAGTGTCAATGTCAGAAACCGCGTTCTACATGAATGGGGCTTCATGACCACTCAGAGAGAGCTTGTCTAAAATTGGCAATGCTGCCAACTGCTAAAGAGGTGCAGCGAACAAAAGAAAGGCGATGTAGATTCGTAAGAAAGTTGCAAAGTCAGGTTAGTAAACGAATTTTCATTTGTTATCCGCACCGAACTAAAACAAAGGATGGTTTATGGCAAATAGCGCAAAATGAGAAGACCAAGACTCCGGTGGAGGGCCCTAGTGGAGGAGTTTGCGAGAATCCTTGGTATTGGAAACTGAAAACATGCCAAAGACCAAAGTACCTTTAAATTGATTATAGAGCAGAACAGTACAAACATGATGTTGGAATAGAAAAGCATTATAAGTTAATTTAAAAAAGCTGGGTTTCTTGTGTGATATTCGCGCACACTGCCTATTACAGGATGCTTACGTATTATTGTGCAAGCGCCGAAAATCGTAAAGTAGGTGATAGAACTTGTCTTATGACCAGCTCCACAGTCATCTGAAACTTTTTTATTTTTCCCTGCCATTTTTTTGCGTGCAAGGCATCGATATAAAAAATTATGAATGCTGTAGATAACCTTTTTAATTCCCTACCATCGTTTATTAAGCCATTATGTGGAAGGAGGAGGACGACAGCATGTCCAACTAAAATATTTATTACGAACAGATTATAAGGACATATTTACATATGCCCCCATGAGTTTGTATATCGAGAATATTTAATTTGAATCAGGATGGGTGCCACAGGTTGGTCATAAATTTAATCTCAATTTTTATGGAATATAAATATTCATTGGGAATACCGAGTATATCTCTTGGATTTTATGTCTTTACTCGCTGCATTAAGTTTCATACATATTCATGTAGATATGTATAGTACATGCAAACATAATTAAATTAAATACTTTATATAAACATCAGGCGACAGACAGCACAGGCTGTGCTTAATTTTAAGGTCAAATAATTGTTAGGTCAGCAGCCAAGGTGTACTTACGTAATTAAATTTCAAATCCGGGTGCATATAGTCCACGCCTGCGAAGTAATGAAACACAAAACATTTGCCATTAGATGACATCTCGTCGCCACCTCTCTCCTAGACACTTACCATCATCCATTATGGCGGTGGTGACATTTTTGCCGGTGATCCCTTGATCCCAGGCTGCCTGGACATTCAGATCTAAACGGGCCTTGCCACCATTTTGTCCGGTATTCTTTAAATACCATTGGAAGGGAAAGTAGGGATCTGTAGGTTCCTTACTCTCCGTACTTGACTGCGTGTTATACGAGGCGTCAAATTTGAGACCATGGATGGCGTGAACAGCAGGTCGTAGACCACGTTTTACTCGTTTGAAACCGGGCTGTTGTACAGCGGTATGGATCTGGAAATATAAAAAATATGGGAATAGTCAACTATAAAGGTCATCAAAATAAAACATTCTTTGGTTAAAAATATTGCGACATGACGGCGATACAAAAATAACATTTTCAAAGACTTGACAGAAAGTTGGTGTCGTATCCTTGAAGAACGAAATTAATCGCCTGACGGTTAAACAATGTTGAAAAATATAATACACACAAAGAAAAGATATGGCCACGGCAACAACAACATGTTTTCTGATTTAAAAGTATGGTGCTCGCAACCATAGTATTGTTTTTTGAATTTCATTTTCACAATAGTATCATTGCGGCTATATTAATATTGTTGAAATGTAACAATAGTATTGTTGACGAATTTTAAAATAGAAATATGGTTGTAGCAACAATATAAATATGGTAGGGAGCGACAAAACTATTGTTTTTAGGGTTTTATGTTAACAATAATATGATGACGGCAATCATACCGGCAAAATCCTATTTTTTTAATTTGGCAATGATATAGTTACCAATCTTACGCATAATAGTACTTTTTATATGTAAGCTAATTTGTTTCAAAACAAACTACTTTGTATTAGTATAACTAAAATATTTTTAATAAATATTTTTTTTCTACTGTTAAACAAATCACTCCTTTTATTAAGAGTTTATAATATTTTTACATAATTTAATTTATAATAATCCATCTCTATTGTTGAATAACAACTAAACCCAATTTTGGGGATCATAGAATGGTTATGTGTGAGTCATACTATGGTTGTGAATATCATACATACTATAGTTATGAGGATCATAATATGGTTGTGGGGATCATAGTATGATTGAGTGTGAATAATAATATGGTTGTGGGATCATATTATGGTTGAGTGTGAATAATTCTATTGTTATGAGGACCATAATATTGTTGTGTGGATCATTGTATGGTTGTGTGTGAACCATACTATTGTTGTGATGATCATAATATTGTTGTGCCACAACCATATAACCAACAATAGTATGATGCTCTTCGAATATTGTTACCCCAACCATACTTTTTTTCTTCGTGTAAGTTATTTTCAAAGTCAATGTTGCGGTGCCCGAATATAGCGTTTATTGAAAAGAAGTTTTGTGCGCATGTTTTTGTAAGACAAACCTCCGTGGTCCTCGTCTTCGACCACTGCGCATTGACAATAATATGGCTTCAGAAGCTGTAACGACATCGATCGGCAGCCTGATGCAAGATTCGCACAAGATCTCATTTAGGAATAAGGGTAAACTTCTCGCAAGTTAGTGAGAGAATTTTACCCTAATGCACTTTGCTCGTACAGTCGTCGGCATTAACGAATTGGAAACCGGCCGCTGAAAACCTGTTGTGTGTTCCTACCTGGGGTTGAACCTGAGTTATCAGGCATGGTAGTCGTACACAGTTCCATCACACCACGGTGGCCTTAAGGTCGTTTGCAAAAGGACTGTTCACATAAAAGGTCCAATTGCATTCGCATTAAAAGTTTAGCCCTTAGAGAAACCCGATATGGGCAACAATTTTACTTAAAATTTCAGATTTACTGGCGAAGTTCATTTCTACTTTGGCGGCTATGTTAACAAACAATACTGTCGCATCTAGGGACTGGAAAATCGCAAGCAACCTCAAAGAGTGACAGCTTGGTGCAGATTTTGAAGAGTGGCGTACCACTGCTCCTGTGAACCGTTTTTTCTTTGCAAATTCTGCTGGAAACGTTAATTCGGTTAACGGTGATCGCGGCAGTAGCGTGATAAAGAAATTTTTGTTTTTGAAATTGAAGACTTTGCTACAATTGAATCTTTCGTGAGAAATTCGGTAATCGAGTTAACAGCAGTTCCGGCAAACAAACTTGGTGGTGGAGGGTTGCTCCTTTTATTTCGGGTTCTGACAATACTAGTGTTCACAGATGCAAACAGGAACTTCCATTTGAAACTATGAGATTTTTTAGAATAACTTCACTCAGAACGTTTTGTCATTTGATGGCGAATTGTTTTGTGTGTTGAAAAATTCATCTCAGCCAAAAATGGAATTATCCCGTAAACATTTTCCTGCGATGTTTTTTTTACGATTTTCGGCGTGGGTTATCGAGACAAGATTGTTCAAATCAACTTGTTTCAAGTTTTGGCGATTAGGCACCATCAAAAACCACTGTTAATCGCTGGTACAAAGTGTTCAGTCTCGGGCGCCATTCGCTCCAGGATGAATTTCGTCCAACTTCGGTCCCTTGGCCAGAAACCATCGATGCTGTGCGAAAACTGATTAAGCAAGACCGACATTTGACATACCGTGAGATTAAGGCATCCTGGGGCATTAGTATAAGAAGCATCAATAAGATAAAGCATGTTCATTTGGCCGTGAAAAAATTTTTTCTCGATGGATACGACATAATTTGACGAATGCTCAAAAAAAGGCTCGTATTGATTGGTGCAAAGAGATGTTGAAAAAGTATAACTCCGGTAGCTCAAAGGCAGTGTATAACATTGTTACAGGTGACGAATCATGAATCAATGCATATGAACCCGAAACAAAACCGCAATCGGCCGTATGGATCTTTCAAGACGAGCCAACTCCAACTTAAGTTGTTCGTGGAAGAAGTGTATCGAAGCAAATGATTGACGGACCATTTTGCATCACGACAATGCGAGCTCTCACACATCAGCTGAAACGATGAGCTATTTGGCAACTCAAGATGTCGATTTGATGGGCCATCCACCGTACAGCCCTGATTTGGCACCCAATGAATTCTTCTTATTCTCTAGCATCAAAAAAAAAATGCGTGGTCAACGATTTTCATCCTCCGAAGCAGTCGTTGAAGCGTTCAAAAACTATGTTTTGCAGGTGTCTTAATCGGAGTGGAAAAAGTGCTCCGGAAATTGGATAGTGCGCATGCAAAAGTGTACTGATATTAAAGGAGAATATTTTGAAAAACAATAAAACCATTTCCAATGGTAAATTATTGGGTTTCGTACAGGACCAATGTTATGCAAAGAATAATCTAACAAGCCCAACCAAGGAATCTGTGCACGATATACTTCTTATACTCCCTGACTGGACTTACTGTTTAATGCCGACAGTATCCGGCATGTGCATTTTAAAGAGACAGTTCTTTGTGACAGACACCGAGAACAGATTCTTTGCCTCAACTGAATGATTGAGGTTACATGAACTATCTAGTGGTCTTCATTAAAAGCGAGTGTGCGAGTGCGAGTGAATAAGCTGTAAAAAGAACTGAAAGTAGTTGTAAAAGCATGAAAGTATTGGGACCTCTATAAAATTTGTTCTGGACCCAAATATCCATTTATCACATTTGTAATACTCTAAAAAATCAATATTGACGATGAAAGAAAAGGAAAAATGTAGACCGATTTTCACATAAAAAAAACATATTTTCGTATAATTACATACTATTATTGCAGTGAACATATTATAGTTGCTGTGACCATATAGTTGCTGTGCCCATATAGTTACAGCGCCTTTTTGTATACTTTAGGGTCGCTCTATTAAAAGACTTTAACAAATTATATTGACTTCATTCTCTTCTTTCATTACAAACACAACTTTTGTCTTAGAGTAAAAAAAACTTTACGGCCCTTCACAACGGGTGGTTGATGTCTCAAACATTTAAATGTCTCGTTACAAAAATTGTCCGAAGCGAATAAGGCAATCATTCCGAGATTAAAAACAAGACATAAATCCCATAAACAAAACGACCCTTTTCACTCACTCCAAATATGCACCAATGACCTTTAGTCTGGCTAATGTGGTATTTATGCAAAAATTAGGCATTATCCCTTAAAAAAAAAAATTTAAGCTCATGAAACAAAACAAAAAAGTTGACAGCAAAACAGATTTTATTGCACTCGCGCCGCACCGCACCAACAGCGCCACAATCTTCTAGTGACAACAAAATGACGATTCAAACCAAATTTCCAATTTCTTGTGTTCAACGGGTAGCAATTTCCTCTTGCGTGGGTGTGCCAACCCCAGTTAGGCTCTCCATTAAGCATCAGGCTGATATTACGTGTTTGCAACGTCATCGTTATCTCCTTATTCCGTCATTACCAATTGCCCTTGTCAACAGCAAAAGCAGACATCAACCCAATGTACGAGTATGAGGTCGCATAGGCTGATCATCCCTAAAATTAGGCCATAAGTTCAAATGTAAGTGTGTACGATTGAGTGACGCTTTCTGTGTACGTTGGGTTAATCAAAAGTGAAGTCTAACGCTAATTTTTGACACTGCCTTTGCAGAGTTTGACATTTTTGTATATCGCTGGCAAAAGCTTACTTTACAATTGCTGCTCGAAATCGAAGTTGAACAACAATTAATCTTTTTGGCACATTTTAAGTTCATTTAAAGAAGCAATTCTTTCAATTATAAGCATATGTGACGCGCAAAATAGCAAGGGACCTAAGGGTAAAAACCAGTTTTGTTCAGGAGAGCCATTTTAAAGATTAAAATACGTGCATGTTTGGTGTACCATCACTTTCATAAAACGCGCATATCTCTGGGAGGGAACACTTTTGGGGCATGGTCTCATTCGATGCTCAGATGTTGTCCACATCAAAAAAAAAAGTGAAAATTGTTTTTTTACCCTTAGGTTCCTTTCTCTATGCGCTGTCACATATACGGAATACAATATCAGTCATGTGATTGCCTTGACGCTGTGTTGTATTTAGTGACGATTTTCGCTCTACCTACGAATGCCTTTCTCGATTTTCGCTTCAAGGACCTAAATTGTTAACAGATTTTTCGCATTATATCGGTCCTTTATGGGTTTCCCTAGGCATAGTTTAACGACATCGCAGAGAAGGAAAACTTTTGACGATTCCCCCATTTAAAACTTTTGGCAACACACAGAAATCGGTCCGAAGTACAAACAATCGGATGGATAAACATACTTTCTGTTGGTTCGACTTGCCATAAAATTGCCAATAATATTACGATTCTTACAGCCAGCTGGTAAGCCGGTTATATCATTCGAATTCAGTAAAGCCATTGCTTGCCACAACTGGTGGATATGACAACCAACAAATTTTAAAGTATAGGGTGATCCATCTTGAGGTATATTTTTCAATAGCCTTTTTCACAGATTTCGCGTGAGTTCTGTTCAACATTATTTTTTCTTCTTTTCAGTATTGTTTGCCATTTCATCATCTAAAGACTTACACCGAAACAACGTCTCAAAATCGTGCAACTGTATAATGGAAATGAGCGTCCGGTGAGAAGCTGTTTTTGACCACAATTTTGTTCAGTGATAAGGCACATTTCTGGCTCAACGACAACGCCAATAAACATAACTGCCACATTTTGGCTGAAGAGCAACCATAAGAGGTTCAAGAGGTGCCAATACACACAGAGAAAACCACGATCTGGTGCGGTTTATGGGTTGGTGGAATAATAAGTAAATATTTTTTCAGAAAGGATGAGGGTCGGAACGTAACCGTGAATGGAGCTCGATGTCGCGCCTTGATATCGGACTTTTTGCTTCCTGAAATCGAAGCCCGTAATCTTGACGACATTTGGATTTAATAGGACGACTCCACTTGCCATACAGCTGCTCAAGCAATGGATCTATTAAGAGGTCATTACGAAGAGCGGCCAATTTCTCGTTTTGGACCTCTGAGTTGGCCGCCTAGATCGTGTAATATCACATCTATAGACGTTTTTCTTTGGGGCTACGCAAAGTCCAAATTCTATGCTGACAAACTAGCTACGATTTAGGTTTTGGAAACCAACATTACGCGTGTCATTAAAGCCATACCGGTCGAAATGCTCGAACAAGTCGTCCAAAATTGGACCCCCAGAATGGACACCCTGAGGCGTAGTTGCGGCCAACATTTAAAGGAAATTATATTTAAAAAATAAATGGCATTAAATGTCATTTCGAAAGAACCACAAATATCCCACATTTTATTTGATTTTTTTTTTGAAAAAATACCTTTAGATTGATCACCCGATACATGTTACTTTAGTACCAATAATTGGTAAAGACAACAAATAATTTTTTTTGTAGTAATTAAACTCCGTTTAGTTAGCTGTGCTAACAAAAGTTCGGACTTTCTCGGAGGGTGAATGATTTTTTCTAGCAGTGCAAGACTTAGGTGATTATAGTAAATTCCCAAAAGAATGGCCATCATAGGTACGATTTATTTTTTATGGGAAATTTTTAGAAAGGACATTTTTAATTTGCTTTGAAATATTATAAAAAAAAAATTGTCAATATTCCCTATTTTTACCGTATTTTCTTGATGATCAAATGGAGTTTATTTTCGTAGAACATTTTAACATCCTATCTCAAAGCTTGGGCTGTCCATTTTGTACTTCTTTTGAATAGGTGAAAACATGTTTTCCGATTTATTTTAGTTACGGCGTGTCCTTTCTTTAATGAAATTGTTTAGAAACAGAAATTGTTATAAATTGATTTTAAAAATAGTTGTTATTGGGTTAAAATGTTCTACGAAATTACTACTATTATTTCTTTATTATAGATTGTGTAAAAAATCAAAATATCTTCAAGATAAAATCACCGTTTTCGTCCTTTTTTAAAAAATATTTTTTAATAAAATTTAATGAATTAGTTATGTTCAGAATGGAATGTTAAATAAATACAGAAGGGCAGTTTGTTAAATTAAAATTTTCTCCAACCATTTTTTTTAAATATGTTTTTGTTTTGTTTACATTTTTTCGGTCTTTTGTCATTATTACTCGTATGACTTGAACAGTTTTAATTCTGGTTCGAGGCCTTTTTGTTGTTTCTTATTTAGAAACAACTAAAAAAGGTGGTAAAATGTATTGGCTACGGTTGCCAGGCAGACTGTAAAGCTGTTTCCAAGGTTTTTCAAGGTCTTTGTCATCGATTACTTTGGCACAAATTACATGGCTTTTACAGGAGACTCATTTAAATTACTGAGAATCGCCCTTTACGTACAGTCTTTGAACTGGGCGTAGAATATATTTAAAAATATATAAAATATGACTGATATTTTCTATCACAAGAATTTATTTAAGGTATTTTGTGTCACATTACCCTTGATTAGCCGGAAATATTTAGGTTAAAAATTCCACTTTACTTAAAATTTGTTCACTCTTTAAAACTAAATTATATATTTTTTGGCCTACGAGAACTTTACAAATTTCATGCACAAAAGCGTTTCACTTTTGCATACAAACTTTATTAGGTTCGAAAATAAAAAAACAGCTTTTAAACAACCTACTAATAATTCAAATAGCATAATTAATATTTTGAAATCGTTAAACATATAAATTAAATAACAACAAAACTATTTTTTCGGTCAGATAACCGAAAACATTAAATAAAACCTTAAGTTGATCCAGTTAACAAGTGGTCGTGGTAATGAAAACCGAATTTAAAGAGTTCTAATAGCCAATAATCTATAACAACAACCTAAGCAAGTACAAATTCAAATTCCAATAAATATCCTCATTAGAAAAGGTTACCGACATTTTCTCGGCGTTAAACGAGTAGACCCCTTGTCGGCAGCACACATTATGACATTGAGAAGCCGACCACACCAACGGCGAAACGTTCGTCTACCGGATGGTGAAGTGTTTGTTTTAACTTCGCTGACTTACTTTTCCCTCCTCTAAGATAAACAGCAAAAAACATGAACTTATTACCCTGAAGAGAAATTCACACTTTCAAAAAAAATACTTGGGCATGGTTCTATCATTTTCCTTCACTTTTTTCGAAACAATTTTTGGAAAAAAGGACACTCCAATCTTAGAGATAAGATGGTAAAATGTTCTACGAACATAAACTTTATACGAATTTGCTTAAGAAAATTTACGAAAATTTGGTAAAAAGAAGGAATATTTTGTTGCTTTTAACTTATAAGTATTTCATATGGTATAGCATTGCAAAAGAAAAATTGTCTAGCCCAAAAAAACAACGAGGGTCGTTTTTTGAAAATTTACTGAAACCATCTAAGCTGTTTATTTCTTTCATCTATTATTTCTTAAATAAATATTTCTTGGTGTTGTAAACGAAATGACAATTTTAGTATAGCATCCACGCATTGGTGGAGGTATTTGAAGTAAAAATGATGCTAAGTTCGGCCAGGCCAACCTCCATATATCTACGAAAAAAGTGGTGCGTTTTTCCAGTTACACAAAAATCTACAAAAAATCCATATTTTGATCCTTAGTAAATCTGGCATTAATTTGAGTACCCATATACCCATACTCTACCAGGTCTCCCTGCTTTTGAATACAATATTTTCCATTAAGGACATAACAATTTTAAATATTAAAAAACACAGAACACAGAGAGGGACCTAAGGGGTAAAAAAAAATCAATTTTCATTTTTTTGAAGTGAACAACATCTGAGCATCGAATGAGACCGATCCCATGCCCCAAAAGTGTTCCCTCCCAGAGATATGCGCGTTTTATGAAAGTGATGGTACACCAAAGATACACGTATTTAAATCTTTAAAATGGCTCTCCTGAAGAAAACTGGTTTTACCCTTAGGTGCCTTTCTATTTTGCGCGTCACATATGTATATATATATTTCTGGCCTTATAATGGAAATGCGAATATCTATTATCAAAAATGGTTTTATTGGTTTAATTGTTTTTCAAAGTAATTTCCAGCATGATTTATACATTTTTGCATGTGCTCAAACCAATTGTTGAAGAACGCCGGCCAAAATCGTTTACTCGTATTTTTTTATTGATGTGCTGAAATAAAAAGAAGTCATTGGGTGCCAAGTCAGGGCTGTACGGCGGATGACCCATCAATTCGCATTTAGTCTGTCAAAATGGCGTTGGTTTGAGCCGACGTGTGAGAACTCGCATTGTCATGGTGCACAATGATTCGTCTTCTCTTGTTCGTTTTTCGAATTTCTTCGAAAAACGAATTGACCGCCCTACGTTGCTTAAGCGGAACAGGCGCCACTTGAGCAACCAATTAATAGGCGACCATTTGCTTCGAAGTGTGTCTTTCACGAACAACTTCTGTTGGATTTAGCTCGTCTTCGAAGACGTACACGGTCGATTGCTGTTTTGTTTCGGGCTCATGTGCATAGATTCATGATTCGTCAGCTGTGACGATCTTATAAACGTCTTTTAAAGCACCGCGATCGTATTTTTTCAAAATTTTTTTGATTGTCAAATTAAGCGGTATCCAACGAGAACAAACCTTTTTAACGGCCAGGAGTTCATGCCATATCGAATGTATGCTGGTGGAAGAAATGCCCATGGATGCCTTTATCTCACGGTATGCCACATGACGATCTTGCATTATCAGTTCACGCACGGCATCAATGTTCTCTGGCACAACGGCCGTTTTTGGACGACCTTCGTCTTTGAGTGTCGGCCACGATTAAATTCATTAAACCAGTTTTTAAGTGGTATAGAATGGTGCTTCATCGCCATACAATGATTTAAGTTTAGTGATAATCCACGTCGAAAGTTGTGAAAAATGATCGCTCAAAAATGTTCACGAGTTAATTCCATTTTTTTTTTTGCCAAATTGATTTTTTTCAAGTCACTGTAAACAACAAAAGTGATGGTCGTGCGTCAAAACGTTCTGAGTACGTTTATGCTAAAAAATGTCAAACTTTAAAATGGAAATGTCAGATGGCGCCAGACAACACTTAGTGTTGGACATTTCGAGTAGAATATTGTCTCTAAGCTCGTCTAAAGTTATTGGCTTCTTGGCATAGACCAATGACTTGATGTGGCCCCATAATAAGAAATCTAATGGCGTTAAATCACTGAACGTGGTGGCCACTCGACCGGACCATTTCTCGAAATAACACGTTCACCGAATTTGCCTTCAGTAAATCGATGGCAACGCTTGATGTGTGACTAGTGGCTCCGTCTTGGTGAAACCACATATCCAATTCTGCCCAAAAATAATTTTGTAATATGGCACTATAGCGCTCTCCATTGATGGTAATATGACGATTGTTTTCATGGACGAAACATACGGCTCAATCACACCTCCGGATTGAAAACGATTGTAACGCGTGCTGTGTGGCTAGTGGCACCTTCTTGGTAAAACCACATATCGGCGATGTCAAGCTCATCCAATTCTGCCCAAAAATAGTTTTGTAACATGGCACGATAGCGTTCTCCATTGATGGTAACATGACGATTGTTTCATGGACGAAAAATACGGCCCAATGACATCTCCTGCATGAAAACCACACCACACAGTATTATTTTGCCGATGCAATTGTGTCTCTTGAAGCACATGTGGGTTTTTGCTGTCCAATAACGTATATTTTGTTTATTGACATAACCTCTCAGCCAGAAATGAGCTTCATCACTGAAGATGATTTTTCAATAAAAATTTTGAATTTTCGTGAAACTTTGGCAGAGACCAGTCGAAGAAGTTTCGGCGTTAAAAATCATCAAGTGGCTTGATTTCTTGAGTTAGTTTGATCTTATAAGGATGAACGCCAAGATCTGTTCGCAAAATACGCCACAGTGTGTTTTGAGAGATGCCCAATTCCAATGACGTGGAATTGACTGATTTGGCTCGTTTTGAACGGATACACTTACGGCTGCGATATTTTCGTCGCTTCGAGCGGTACGTCGTCTCTTGGGCCAACATTGCAGAATCCGAGCAACTCTGTCAAACTCTAAGGATGTAGGCTTCTGAGCGGGTTTTCCAAACCTAGATTGCGACAGTTTTGCTTTGTTAAAAAAGACGCCGCTTTGTCAGAAGGAATGATTTTTGAGCAATATCGTTGCTCTATTCAAGCTGCTTTTAGACCCCAACGAAGCTGATGGTCTTGGGCTTAAAATTGTTTCAATTGGACCATGTAAACAAACAAAACAAATTCTTCGTATTGGGTTTGTGTGTGAAATATGGAATTATTGAGATCAAATTCAGTTCGATTTCCAGAATGTGAATTGCAGGCTTTCAACTACGGCACCCACAACCATGTCGGCGGGCACCGCACGACGGCGAGGTACTCTTTTTACTAGCCATCATGCAGTGACCACTGGAATGCTAGTAATATCACGAACTTTTGCGCAAACTTTCGCTCAGCAGACGCGATGGGCGCTTCGTTGTGTCCTAAGTTAATTTTAATAATAAATGCACTATTTGGGCTAAACAACACTGACTTTGAAAATAAATTTGCATAATGACGTCATTTAATTCAATTGAACGAAAAATTGACCCGAAATTTTGGTAACAGAACGTCAAAGAAATAAATGAATTTGATTAAAAGGCTTGCCTTCTGTTGAGTGGTTTATACAATTAGTTCAGCCTTGCTGTCTTTAGGCAAGTCTCACACTGAGAGTCCCGAAAATCGAGGAAACCGAAATGTTGAAAAGGACATGCCACCCTAGTGTGCATACATATAAACAGAAAAATATTCATTCTTTTGTACATACATTCTTTTGTACATATATACGTATGTATATTTGTGACTATTTATTTAAATGGCAACGATTCAAAAACCTTTTGTCGCAAAATGACAATTTTATTTGCCTTCCCTTGCACGAAGTAAACACAAACGTTATTACTTTCATTTGATTGATTGCTTTTATTTCTACGAGTTTTCAATTTATAAAATTGAGATTTTTCTGTGTGCCAATGCAAATGTATTTAATTAAATTGCCAAGATTTGTAAATAATAAAGATACATGAGTAGAGAAACGCCTGAACCGTAGCCAAGCATATTTTTTGCGTTCGAATCAAGGCACATCTACCAAGGGAGTAAACACAGCTGATATTCCTTTTTTGTTCCTTATTGTATGTGCAAACGAAGCTAGCGAATTCATAAGAGGTCTTTGTTGGCAAAAAGTTAAAAAAAAGGAAACCAAACAAGTAAAAACGCCTTTAAGTTCAGCCAGAGCGAACCTTTTGTACCATCCTCTGTGCACATGTTATTGACATGCCAGAAAAAATAATTTTACTTTACGTTTCTTATAGTTGCTGGCATTGATCAATAAAACTGCATTTTTGCGTCCCTACACGTAGAAAATAAGTATGGTTGGGATAACAATATTCGAAGAGCATCATACTATTGTTTTGTATATGGTTGTAGTACAACAATATTATGATTTTCACAACAATAGTATGAATCAAATACAACCATATTATGATTCTCACAACAATAGTATGATTCACATAAACCTTACTATGATCCTCACAACAATAGTATGATTCACACATAGCCATGCTATGATCCTCACAACCATAGTATGTTTCTCATACAACCATAGTATGATCCTCACAACCCTAGTATGAATCACAGGCAACCATGTTATAATCCCTACCAACATAGTATGATAACACACAATTATTATATAATCCCCAAAATGAGTTAATCGAATTGGGTTAAGTTGTCAATAGATTTGAATTACGAGTATGGAAATTATTTAAAAATACATCAAACTCAAAATAGGAATGATTTATTAAACAGTAGAAAAACCAGTTTAAAAAAACGTAAGTGTTTTTATAAAAAAATATTTCAGTTAAACAAAGCCAAAGTAGTTAGTTTAAAAACTTTTATTTCCGTATAAAAAGGACTATTACGAGTACTGCATGAGATCCGGAGCAATAACATTGTTTTCAAAATCATATTCAAATGACAAAAAATTAAAATTTGCAATTATTGTACATAAAACCCAAAAAACTTTTGTCGCACCAACAATATTTATATTGATGCGACAACCATATTTTCATTTTTAAATTTGGCAATACAACTATTGTTATATTTGAACAATATTAATAATGCGGCAATCATACTATTGTCAAAATTAAATTCAATAAACAACACTATGGTTGCGACGAACATACTTTTATTGCGGAGAACATATTATTAATGCCGTGACCATATACTTTAGAAACCATATTTTTCTCTGGTTGAGTATGGTTGAGTGTGAATTGTACTATGGTTGTGGGAATCTTAGTATGGTTGTGGAGATCATAGTATGGTTGAGTGTGAATCATACTATGGACATTGTTGTTGGAAGTCCTTCCAAGGTAAATATCTTAACATTTGCTGAAACATAATGGAGGTTCAATGTCGTTAATGTGTCGAATGATTTCATTCTTTAGCTCTTGAATTGTTCTCGTCATATTGACGTACACTTGTTCTTTTAATTATCCCCAATTAAAGAAGTCGAACGGTGTCAAATCACATGATCGTGGCTGCCAATTAACATCGCCACGGCGTGAAATAACACGACCATTGAATTTCTCGCGCAAAAAAGACATTGTTTCGTTGACTTTGTCACACAGTGGCACCACATGTCCATATCCTCAATTTCTGGCCACAAGAAGTCCGTTATCATCTCGCGACAGCGTACACCATTGCTATCGCGAGACCTCATTTTCTAAGAAGGTACGGCCTGATGACGCCGGCAGCACATAAATCGCACTTTTTAAAAATCATACGTGGATTCACATTTGCCCACACACAGAGAAAAAATCTGTTGGAAATCGGTCCGAACTACAAAAATTCTGCTGGAGCAACCGAACTTCTGTTGCAATAACCAACATTCCAAAGTAATAGTGGTAACACGGTTTGAGATATCTTATGATGGTTGCTACAACTATATCACGGTACTCACAGCCAACAACACAGTTCTACAAACCGAATTCAGTTTATCTATTGGTTGCGACAACTGGCGGTAATGGAAACCAGCCAATTGTGATGTACATGTTACTTTAGTATCAATAATTGGTGGTGACAACAGATTTTAACTTTGTACTGGCTGTTGTAACAAATTATTGGTTATACCAACGTCAAAAAATAAACCCTAAAATATTTTATTGGTTCTAGTCACAACGAAACCTTTGTTTACGACGAAAACATATTTCGAAATCCCCAAAAAAATTATAAAAACAAATAAATGGTCAGACAGTATAAGGTTCATAGGTTAGACGGTGAATGCTTCCAACCGATACTGCCATACAAATGAACGAAACGTAAATAAAAGGCTTAACTGTAATTAAGCGACATTACTCAGACTCGATCAGAATTTTCGCCATCAATAGACCTCATTATTATTTAAAACAACCAAGTTTTTTGACACAAAGCTTGACAATAAGTATTGTTATTTTAATTTTTTTCAGATTAGAGTATAATATAAAATTTTTCAAAGCGTACTTATAACCAACAATTTATAACAACAACCAACACAGGTACAAATTTAGTTCCAATAATCATCTTAGTCTGTTAGGATTACCGATACTTGCTTTCTTCAACCGAAAGTGTCAGTTCCCTCTACTGAAAATTGCTGGCTACCCAATCAACATTCGGTTGTAACGATGGAATACATGAATAGAACTTGCAACCACCAACATTCGGTTGGCAAAAAATTCGGTTGTGGCAACAAATCTCTTCTCTGTGTGTAAATGCGGCAATTCTGCTTGTCATCGAATCCTCTGTGGACACTTTTGATTGATTACGCATTTTTATTTAAACGCCAATTTTCGCAAAAGAATTCAAAAATCTTGTCAAATTGTCAAACACTGAAAAAAAATGTCAAATTAAGTTGGGCCAAAAACTTCACGTTAAGGTGTGACTCTTAAATAACATCGTTCATTATGGTTGGATCACCTTTTGCGATTATCTGTTCGTGGCAAAAAGTACAACAAAAAATGATAAAACATACAGTAGTCTGTCGCAATGAGATTCTTTGCAGCAAAATTCCTTTTATCCAAAATTCATTCCATCATTGGCTTATACTTATTGTGAAAGCAAAGTGAGTGTAAGTGAAAAGAACAGCAACAAATGTGCATATGCTTTAATTTATTTAATTTTCATAGTTTCATTTAATTTCAAAACGAACTGCATATCATATCATATAGCCAAGAATGGGGTAATATTCTAAGAAAAGAAAAAGTGCATCAATATAATTTACTCGTGCACGCAGAGAAAAGATATGGTTCCTATATGGTCACGGCAACAGTAGTATGTTCTCCGCAATAAAAGTATGGCCGTCGCAACTATAGTACTGTTTTTTGAATTTCAATTTGACAATAGTATGATTGCGGCAATATTGATATTGTTGAAATGTAACAATAGTATTGTTGCCAAATTAAAAAATGAAAATATGGTTGTAGAAAAAATATAAATATGGTTGGTGAAACAAAAGTATTGTTTTCATGTCTTTTATGTTAGGATTACGGCAATCATACCGGCAAAATTGTACTTTTTTTTCAATTTGACAATGTTATTTTTACGAATCTTACGCAACAATAGTAAAAATAATTAAATTTTTTCAAACAAACTACGAATTAGTATAACTGAAATATTTTTAATAAATAATTTTTTTACTGTTTAATAAATCACTCCTATTACTACATAACTTACTTAATAAAATTCTCTATTGTTAAATAACATTTTTACCCAATCTTTACAAAAAATGTTGCGGATTATAGTATGATTGTGTGTAAGTCATACTATGGTTGTGAGAACTATGGTTGTACGTTAAACATATTATGGTAATGATGACCATAATATGGTTGTGGGGATCATAGTATGGTTGAATGTGAATAATAATATGGTTGTGGGGATCATAGTATAGTTGTGTGTGAATAATATTATTGTTGTGAGGACCATAATATTGTATTGGGGATTATGGTTGTGTGTGAACCATACTATTGTTGTGATGATCATAATATTGTTGTGCCACAACCATATAACTAACAATAGTATGATGCTCTTCGAATATTGTTACCCCAACCGTACTTTTTTTCTGCGTGTAGATTTCATTGTTTTAAAGACTCATGCAAACGCATGACATTTTCATTTTGCTGCAAATCCAGTGGATGTGAAATTTTTAAAATTTCTAAGCCGAATTGGTGGTAATTGCTACTGCTACTAGTTACGGAATGTTATTACAAGGTGGTGTCAACAAAAAATCACAACCAAGCAGAAAAATGTGGCTGAAACAGGACTTCCAACTGATATAGTTCAAAATCGAGTCTGTGGCTTAAAGAAGTCCTTGGTGTTCTTCACATTTTTTTAATTTAATCAATTTTAATTAAATGAGAAGTATTTTTTCTCTCGAACTAATTAATTAACCGTTTCGCTCCGATTTGACATGAAACCTTTGTTAGTCTGTATGTTTTTCCAAAATCAAATCCTTTTAGAAATACCATTTGTACATTGTACGAGTACCTGCTTGCTTGCAACCAGAACTATATTTTTCTTTAACAATGTTCCTTGTAATTCAAGTGTTTTGTCCTTTATGATATCTGGACAATTATAGATTAATTTCAAACGAAACAGAAATGTCTTAAATAATGAACATATGTTCATTAGCTCAATGAAAGAAAGGACACTTGTAATTGATTTCGGGAATAGCTGTTTACGCTATAAGTTGAGTTTTAAATGAGAATCTTTAATTGGCGTACAATCACAAACAAGCAGTAGCTACTGTGAAGTAGAACACTTTTTTAGGAACCGAAAAGCCATGTGAGGGGGTCTATGCCCACGTTTTGGTTTCCAAGGTTTAATTCACTTTTACAATAAG
The DNA here is from genome assembly GCA_963513945.1 of Hydrotaea diabolus. Lineage (NCBI taxonomy): Eukaryota > Metazoa > Arthropoda > Insecta > Diptera > Muscidae > Hydrotaea > Hydrotaea diabolus. The sequence goes on along the minus strand of OY740716.1, from coordinate 193,933,905 downwards.
TGGAACGTATGGATTGAATGTTTAATTGTTTAAGGAACTAAGTAAGTTCGTGACTTACACATTTCGTGATTGAATAATTCCGTTCTAAATGTCATTTTAGAGTATTAAGAACTATGGTTTTGGTAGTGGGTCCACGTTTGCCAAGTCCTAGTCTTCAGCGCTTTTTGGATCATTGGTGCTTAAATGATGGATTCAATGTTTAGGTCATATTCTGATTCGTGAGGACTTTTCTTTGTTTTTTGATATGCATATGCCTATTATTGAAGGGATCGTTTTTTGGGTATCTGTGACCCCACACTGGTTGAAAAAAATATATTTTGGAAAAATGTTTTAAATTTCTGTTGTGTTGGCCTTAGATCAATCAAATTTTACAAATCCATGGTAAATGTGTATTCAATTTTACAGAAAAAACTTTTAAACATCCGAGTTTGCCGAGTTCAAATTAGGAAAACTCGTATGTGAAAAAACGTTTAATGCTCGCCAAAACTTAGCACTTGACCGTGTCCAAAAAGCAGGGTATTCAGAAACCCGTCATTTCGGATTTATTTTCAAAACAGTGTTTTGAAGAAACCGACTAGTTTTTAAAAATGAAAGAAAAACCGGCATTAACCGACATTCCGGTGTGAGACTTTGCCTTTAGAATTTTGACTTCCCAATGACAAGTGAAGTAGTTGTCCACATTATTCTGTAAAAACTAACTAGTAAAAAGTGGCCTTCGATATTATTCCCTGTTCTTCTGGATGAGCAGAAAAGGCAATTGATCTCATCAACGGGCTCCAAATTTAGCCAGATTTTTGAAATTAGGATATATTTGAATTTGTGTGAGAATTTTATTGTTTTTGGTATCCAAATGTTAGTGTGCTCGTTGTAGGAATTAACGGAATAAATATATGTGACGCGCAAAATAGAAAGGGACCTAAGGGTAAAAACCCGTTTTGTTCAGGAGAGCCATTTTAAAGATTAAAATTCGTGCATCTTTGGTGTACCATCACTTTCATAAAACACGCATATCTCTGGGGGGAACACTTTAGGGGCATGGGATCGGTCTTATTCGATGCTCAGATGTTGTCCACATCAAAAAAAGTGAAAATTGTTTTTACCCTTAGTTCCCTTTCTCTATGCGCTGTCACATATGGGTGATTCTGGGATTATGGGCCAATTAAGACATTATTTTTGCCATTCGATTTTTTTGCAGAATTTAATATTTAATTCAGGTAGATTTCTTAGTTTTAAGAATGACTATTCATTTTTAAAAGGTACACATCAAAATTTTAATTTTTAACGGAATCGTGGAACAAAACAATTTTAAAAAAAACGGAATCGTGCAACAAAACAATTTAAAAAAAAACGTAACGAGTGACAAAACACGACTTATTTAATTTTAACAAGACTGTTGGCGAAAAAAACTATTAGATGTGCACCCACTTCATGTAATGTTCAATCATACTTTGAGTTGCTTGAAATCAAGATTGGTTTGGACATGTGAATTTTAGCGAAAATTAGATTTTACAGGGGCATACTGTGTATTTTCAGGGATAGAAAATAAACATCAATAAAAATATAAATTTAAAAAGCTATAATCATTAATACAAAACAAAATTAATTGAATATTATTTGTTACTGTTGACTGGTTTTATAAAATAAATAATTAATATTTTTGTAAAAAATTGAGAAAATTTCGATTGAAAGTAGTGTTAGGGACAACCAGGGTAATAATATTTGAACACTTTGGAAGGGAATTTTTTGAAGAACAAATAAGTTTTGTAAAAACAATTTTAAAGGTTCTATAAAGATTTATTGTATAGTAAATAATAAAGTATAATATATTTTATTTTTCCCGCTTCCAACAACCAACCACAGCAAAGCGGCCCATAATCTCAGAATCAACCATATATGCCAAACTGCAAAAATAGTTTTGTTTTGGGCTTCCTGAGTCCGTGTATATTGGAAGCCATTTTTGGACCCCAGACCCCATATAATCCAAATCGGTCCAAGATTACTTGTACTGTACTTTACCAAATTTGATTGAAATCAGAACTAATAAAGGCCTAGAGAGGGTAAATGTAACATCGGTAGGGATTTTTTACTGGGGCTATATCAAAACTTGTATCGGTATGACCCGGCATCTGAGCTGTTGACTGTTCGTAATGAAATTTCCCAAATAGTATCAAGTTTGGATGAAATACGAAGGTTGCTGCAGTATTTCGGGTCATGACAATACTAGTGTTCCCAGATGCAAACTGGAACTTCCATTGGAAACTTTGACATTTTTTAGCATAACTTCACTTAAAACGTTCTGTCATTTGTGGGCGAATTGTTTAGTTTACAGTGTGTTGAAAAACTCATCTCAGTCAAAAAATGGAATTATCCCGTGAACATTTTCGTGCGATGATTTTTGACGATTTTCGGCGTGGATTATCGAGACAAGAGTGTTTAAATAAACTTGGTTCAACTTATGGCTAGGAAGCACCATCAAAAACCACTGTTAATCGCTGGTACCAAGAGTTCAGTCTCAGGCGCCGTTCGCTCCAGGATGAATTTCGTGAAGGACGTCCAACTTCGGTCACTTTGCCAGAAACCATCGATGCTGAGCTTGAACTGATCAAGCAAGACCGATATGTGACATACCGTGGGATTGAGGCATCCTTGGGCATTAGTACGAGTATGACAAGCATCAATAAGATATTGAATGTTCATTTGGCCGTGAAAAAAATATGTCCTCGTTAGATCCCACATAATTTGATGAATGCTCAAAAAAAGGCTCGTATGGATTGATGCAAAGAGATGTTAAAAAAGTATAACTGTGGTAGCTCAAAGGCGGAGTATAACATTGTCACAGGTGGCGAATCATGGTTCTATGCATATGAACCAGAAACAAAACAGCAATCAACCATATGTGTCCTTCGAGCCGAATCCAACAAAAGTTGTTCGTGGATAATGTACATCGAAGCAAATGATTGTGTTTTTTTCGGTAAAACCGGCCATATTGTCACAGTGCCTTTATGGGAACGTAGGACGGTCAATTCTGAGTGGTCTACAAACATCTGTTTGCCAACAGTGTTCGATGAAACGAGGAAAGATAATAAGAGAAGACGGTTCATTTGCATCACCACAATGCGAGCTCTCACACATCAGCTGAAACGATGAGCTAGTTGACCACTCAAGATGTCGAATTGATGGGCCATCCACCGTACAGCCCTGATTTGGCACCTAATGAGTTCTACCTATTCCCTAGCATCAAGAATAAAATGTATGGTCAACATTTTTCATCGCCCAGAGCAGCTGTTGAAGCGTTCATGTTTTGGAGGTGTCTCAATCGAAGTGGAAAAAGTGCTTCGAAAACTGGTTTGTACGCATGCAAAAGTGTATTGACCCCAAAGGAAAATATTTTGAAAAAAAGTTAAGCCATTTTCAATGGTAAATTATTGTGTTTTTATTGCCGTACCTAAAATATAAATAGCAACCCTCGTGTGTAGGTTTTAGAGTTAATGACGCTTTTAAATTTAGGTTTATTTTGCCGGTTTCACCTCTAAAACGATGACGGCATTACGAGTAAGAGATTCAGCTCCAAGACAGCGCCCGAATGCTGAGGGAAGTTCCTGTATAATGGAATAAGTATATATTTTCCCTAGGTACATAAATTAATTTTTTTAATAAATTTCTAATTTTTTTAATAAATTTCTAATTTATTTCTACTTCGCATTAAAAAATGTTCACGGCAGTCTTCTTCTGTAGCTTGAATCTGCATTGCTACGGAATATATGGGACTGAAAGTGGCAATCTTGCTGGAATCTAGTGTTGAATTTAAATATTTTTTGTATTGATTTATATCATGTTTTTTGAGTACTGAACACTTTCAACGACTTTGGGAAGTACAGCCATACTTTTTGTTACTTTTTGTTATCGTATATTTTGTTATACACGTATTACTTTTAAAAAAGTATTTCGCTACCACATTTTGTACAATTTTACGGGTGAATACGTCAAACTCATATGTGTCGCGCAAAATAGAAAGGGACCTAAGGGTAAAAACCAGTTTTGTTCAGGAGAGCCGTTTTAAAGATTTAAATACGTGTATCTTTGGTGTACCATCACTTTCATAAAACGCGCATATCTCTGGGGGGAACACTTTAGGGGCATGGGATCGGTCTCATTCGTTGCTCAGATGTTGCCCACATCAAAAAAAAGTGAAAATTGTTTTTTTTACCCTTAGGTCCCTTTCTATTTTGCGCGTCACGTATGTAGGTTCTATAAAAATATTCCCTCAGAGTCAGACGAGGCGATTTCAAAGCACAATGCTAGTGGTCGAAACTTCAAAATGTCCCTTTCTAATCTAAATTGTGTGTTTTTCCATTACTTGAATATATATTTATAATTTATATATGTTTATTTCTAGTAATTTTTCAACCGAAATCTAGCCGTTTTCCGCATTGACGTGTTGCCAACAATGGTCGACGAAGTATAGGGTAATCCATCTAGAGGTATTTTTTCAGAACAAAAAAAATAAAAAATTTCAAAGTGTGGAATCTTTTTTTTGGTAATTTGAAAGGACATTTTATGGCATTTATTTTTTGAAAATATTTACCTTCACATGTTGGCCGCAACTACGACTCAGGTTTTAGAATGGAAAACCAGAGGTCCAATTTTGAATGACTCGTTTGAGCGAGCACCATTAACGGTTACGTTCCGGCCATTATCATTTTTGAAAAAATATGCAACAATGATTCCCCAGCCCATAAACCGTGGTTTTCTTTTGCTCTTCAGCCCAAATGCGGCAATTTTGTTTATTGACTTTGCCGTTGAGCCAGAAATGGGCCGCATCACTGAACAAAATTTTGTGTAGAAAACAGCGGATCTTCCCGTTTCTCACCGAACGCTCAATTCCATAATACAGTTGCCAACATTTGAAGGTAAATATTTTCAAAAAATAAGTGCCGCAAAATGTCCTTTCAAATTACCAATAAGGATTCCACACTTGACTTGAATTTTTATATTTCTTATTTGTTCTGAAAAAATACCTCTAGATGGATCACCCATTACAAACCTTTTGGTCCTTAGTAGATTTCACGAGCTCGATCTTAACATTCTTTATGCGGGTTTTAATGACAAAGAAGATTTGGAGAAACTCCTTGAAATAGACAGACTACGTATAAACCTCTGAAAATGCATGAAGGCTGATTGATCTCATTACCAAGAATGATAGAAATAAAGATTACGCCATGCGCATGATTTCCCGTTAGATGACGTAGTTGATCCCATCTAAGGGTTGCCAACTCCATGTGTAACAACAATGGGTAAAATATTTCCGATTGGAACACAGCGTAAGAAATATTTTATATAAGAAATCAATTGGATTTCATTCTAAATCATTATTAAATATACACACAATGTTTTTTTGCTCCGATTATATACCTTTTATACATAACTGGTTGTTCCATACATGAATTTGTTTTTACCCGCTCACAATAATGTATGTATTATATGAGAGTTGGCAACCTTGCAATTAAAAATGTTTACACACATTTTTTAAGTTTGACAACTGAAAATTATTAGCCAATAGGAACACAGCTTATGTGACGTCGCGGGATGGCGTAATCTTTGTTTCTATCATTCTTGAGCAAGAATGATAGAAACAAAGATTACGCCATCCCGCGCACAAAATAAAAATGTTCTGCGCAGGTGGGGTCTGTGACGTCACATAAGCTGTGTTCCTATTGGCTAATAATTTTCAGTTGTCAAACTTAAAAAATGTGTGTAAACATTTTTAATTGCAAGGTTGCCAACTCTCATATAATACATAGATACATATTGTGAGCGGGTAAAAACAAATTCATGTATGGAGCAACCAGTTATGTATAAAAGGTATATAATCGGAGCAAAAAAACATTGTGTGTATATTTAATAATGATTTCGAATGAAATCCAATTGATTTCTTATATAAAATATTTCTTACGCTGCACAGAGGGGCAGAATCCCAAAAAATGGAGATTAATTAAACTATTTATCCGATTTTAAAAATTCTTCACTATGATAATGCTACGTTATCACTGAGTGACATAGGCTACACATCTTTTGGAAAAGTGGGCGGTGCCACTCCCCCACTATTAAAAATAGCTCTAGCGGCCATAGTAATGGACCGATTGTCATGAAACTTTCCCAATGTTGTACTGTTGACCTGCTAATAGTCTTCGGCTATACTTGGTTATGATTGGATAAAGGGGCGTGGCACCGCCCATATAACCTGAAACTTACAACGGATATATCTCATGAACTATCAGAGGTATGAAGATGAGATTTGGTATATATGTTGATCGTGCAGTATTAATTACATCCAAGGTGGAATAGGGCGGAACCACGCCCCCTTTTAAAAAATGCTCTGGCTCAGTTTTTTTTTTTGGGAAAAAAAGTAATACAATTTTTACATAGTAATCAATTTATTTTTAGTATAATTACGTAGACGAAAGGGGGATTATTGTATCATATATGTCACTAAATTCGGGACTCAAAGCAGATATTAAAATTGTTCGATCGTGTACGGATGTGTCCGGTGAGCGTTTTGTTCAAAAATATAAACAATATAAAATTTTCGCAATAAATTTAATAAAAAAATTTCGGGCAAAAACGTGCAAGATATTATTACTGAGTATGAAAGCTTAGAAACTGTAGTTTATTGGAAAATTAATATTTTAACCCCAACTTACACCATTCACATTTAAATATCCACGTATATTTTGATAATAGCCGTAATTTAGACATATTTTAAAAAAAATTTTAAACATAGTTCTACACAACTTTTGTTTGCACAATTATTTTAGAAGAACGTTAAAATACCTGAAGTTGACGATTCCATAGTAAAAGCTTTACTTTTAACTTCCAAAAAATATATATAAAGCGTCGAAATGTACCGAAATTCAATTAACGCTACTGTACGCGAATAGCTCAAAAATTACTTAACTTTAACACAATGCAGCTTGACAAGTAAACAACATATGACATTGAAATTTTCAGTAGTGATGTAGAATTTTATATACTTTAATCGGATACTAAGTATTTTTCAAAAAAAAAAAAAATTTCATTTTTCAATTAATCTCCATTTTTTGGGATTTTGACCCTCTGTGCGCTGTATCGGAAATATTTTACCCATTGTTGTTACACATGGAGTTGGCAACCCTTAGATGGGATCAACTACGTCATCTAACGGGAAATCATGCGCATGGCGTAATCTTTATTTCTATCATTCTTGATTCTTGCTCATTACTAACTCTCAATGCTTTGAACGCAAAGCCGCTTTTCTTTGATGTTGTTTTCTGTCACGATCCTTTTTTCCATAAAGCATAAACCACGGCTGGTGTTTAGCATATTTTCGGTTCAAATCAATTTGCCGTCAACCCTTCCCACACTAATGTGCTTCGAATTATTTGTACGTCTCACAATTAGCGAGCATGTGTGTCCCTGCATGTGCTAATGACACTTGACCGTACTTACCATGGGATGACTTTTCAGCAGACGTGTGTGGGAGATACTTCGTCGGGACCGAGCATGAGGTAGAGTGCGATGCTTGAAGTGGTATTCATGACCTTTACCGCCCACTAGCTGCAATTAGACAAGAAAAACACAGATATTAGAGGTGAGAATTGAGCACTCAATAAATTGCCAGTTGATATGGCAATATAAGGTTCTAATTAGTGTTGCAGGCGTTCTAGGTAAAACAAAGAACAACTCTTCAAAAGGCATTGTTTTATGTCCGCCGAATGTAAGGCAATTTTAAAAACAAAATATTTCGAAAATCCGACTACGTTGTAAATGCGCAAAGTGCATTTTGTCGAGAGGTTGGTCGTAAGCCAATTTGTATTGCGATTAAATTTGCACACAGAGGAAAAATCAATTAGAAATCGGTCTGTTTTGCAAATTGGGTTGGTTAAACACACTTTCTGTTGCATTAAATAACTTTCCTTGGTGCTGAAGGTTACATGGTTGGACATACCATGGGTGGTCGCTACGATAATATTAGGGTACTTATAGCCAATAAATCGGTTATACCAACCGAATTCAGTTGAACTGCTGAAGTACTTGTTAATCTGTTGTCACCACCAATAATTGATGGTGACAACAGATACGTTTTTTGCTGTCGGCAAACCCCGTTTTTATTGGTTATCCCAACATCGGAATGTAGTCCCTAAAATTGTTTATCAGTTCTAGTAACTACAAAATCATAGTTTAAGACGAAAACACATTGAGTAATTCAAAAATCAGAAAAAATGTAAATATTGAAAAATTTTTTTAAATATTTTAGACCATAGCTAATTTTTTTCAAATTGGGTTCAAAAAGTTCTAAAATATATTTTGAATTTTTCTAAAAATCTTTTACAAATTGTATTGAGACTTTTAAATAATCCAGATGAACCGTCTTCAAACTATTTAACTATAAATTGGTCCAGCTAACACATGTTCATGGTAATAACAACCGAACTTAAAATCATTCATCCATAAGAACAACCAATACATATAAATTTTAGTTCCGACTATCATTTATATTACCTGGATCACTGAGACTTTGCCTCTTTAAGTGATCGTGTCAATTCCCTTTTCTAAAATTATCACGTACCTAGTGAATATTCAGTTGTAGCGATGGAACACTTAGATAATACGTGCAACCACCAATATGCGCTTGTAAAAAATTCGGTTGTGGCAACAAATCTATTTTCTGTGTGTGAGGCTACCTCAGGAAGAGATTGCGCTTATGCAAGAATTAAAGTCGGACCACCATGGACAACGCTAATTAGATTAACTAGAAAGCCATCTTCTAGGTCGAGGCTCATTTTTGTCACATCACCAACGACAATAAGCTAAATCGTAGTCATATTTGTCACATCACCAACGACAATAAGCTAAATCGTAGTCATATGCATACACATCCATATTTGTTGATGCAAATATACTTTCACAGCGATTGCCGGGTTGGCGCGGATTATAGCATGACAGCATTATTAGACTGTATTTCTCTGAATATGAGGTCTAGGTTGTAAGAGGAGGACAACATCGATTTATTCAAGACCTACTAGTCCCGCAACACTCGAAGTTTGCAGAATTTGTTACCTAACAACGAGAGTTTATCAATTATTCGTCGTGGTCAGGCGGCTTGACAGACCTCTCAAGTCCTAACAAGGCACCTACTTGTGACAAGTTCGAGATTAACATTTGAATTTTTAAAATCATTGCATTTAGTCGACCGCTTAAGGCACTACCAGCGAACCAACAACTTGAATGGTGTGCATTTTCAAACAAAAATGTAGCTTAAACTATAGGGTGATCCATCTAGAGGTATATTTTCAAAATAAAAAAAAATACTAAAACTCAAATCAAGTGTGGAAATTTATTGTTCACACGAAAGGACATTTGATGCCATTTATTTTTTAAGAAAAATTTCCTTCAAATGTTGGCAACTGTAATATGGAAATGAGCATTCGGGGAAAAACAAGAAGATCCGCAGTTTTCAACTAAAATTGTGTTCAGTGATGATCGCCCATTTTTGGCGCAACGGCAACGTCAATAAACAAAATTGCCGAATTCGGGCTGAAAAGGAACCAGAAGAGGTTCAAGAGGTGCCATTATATCCAAATAAAACTACCGTTTGATGCGGTTTATGGGCTGGTGGAATTATCGGTCCATATTTTTTCAAAAATGATGATGCTCGAAACGTAACTTTCAATGGTGCTCGCTATTGCTCTATCATATCGGACTTTTTCCTACCTCAAGTCGAAGACCGTATTTTGACGACATTTTGTTTCAACAGGACGGTGCCACTTGCCATACTGGTGGTGTTGGATATTTCGGTGCATATTTTTTCCAAAATTATGATGGCCGGAACGTAACCGTGAATGGTGCTCGATATTGCGCCATGATATCGATCTTTATGCTACCTGAAATTGAAGCCCGTATTCTTGGCGACACTTGGTTGCAACAGGACGGTACCGCTTGCCACACAGCTGGTCAAACAATGGATCTAGTGAGAGGTAATTTCGAAGAGCAGCGAATTTCACATTTTGGACCGGTGAATTGGCCGCCTAGATCGTGTGATATCACACCTTTAGACTTTTTTCTTTGGAGTTACGGAAAGTCCAAAGTCTATGCTGACAAACCAGCTATGATTCAGGTTTCAAAAGCCAACATTACGATTTGAATTTTAGTATTTTTATTATATTTAGCTCGTTTGTTTTATTTCGGTCTGTTGCTCTACACATTGAACTGGGATAACCCGACTCAAGACCTCTTGCTTCTATATTTAAATAGAAGACAAGTTTTAAACAAAATGGTAAAGTGACATTGATTTTCGTGGCTGCACACTTCTTTTATCCTGAATTTGGGTCCGTGACAACCCTCTTCAGAAAGCTGCAATTGTGGAAAAAAAAACGAACTCTATAAGGCCAGGCTCTCCCCAAACGAATGAGAACTACTGTGGTAAACCTTACTTTTCAAGTTTTCTTCACACAATTGCCCACGAAAATACAACTCACTCTTGCCACCTCTAAAGAGACTTCACATCGAGAGCCATCAATAGAAAAAGGGTTTAGTTGACTTTGTCAACTTGTGTGCCTTGCCGTGCATGTACATATGTTTAGCTCGTTTGTTTTATTTCAGTCTGTTGCTTTACACATCGAACAGGGATTATTTTGAAAAAAATACCTCTAGATGGATCACCCTATATAATCAGAATCACATCGTTGTTGTTTTATATAAAAATTTATATTACCATCATTCTTATCCACTCATCCTGTAGTTTATTTAAGTCGACTACAGCAGATATTTATTGTGCTTGCTATGGATAAATCGTCTTATATTAACCCCACTTAAGTTTTCTTATTAAGATGAGATAATTTAAAAGTTCGTGTATTAAGCACACAATTAATTATTGACCTTTAGCATTTGTCCTTTCAGCATAAAAACGTTTCATATTTTAATGAAATAAGTTTTTCAAAGAATATTATATTTTATTGCAAAATAATTACTTTCAAGAGAATAATAAGATGCGATATGCAAAAACCAGATGCTCGAAAATAATCACGCGTGGCGGGCACGTACCCCCTTGAACCCATTGTGAAATGCGCTGAATTCGAATATTCACCAAGTTTTGAGTTTTAAAAGGGTTAGCAAATAAGAGTTTAACGAAATGTGCTCTTCTGCTCTATCTTTAATATCTGCTATATACTTAGTAGGTAGGGACATAATTATTGTTACAACATTGAACACACCCATTTCAATAGTAGAACTGAACATACCCCATTAATGTCATATGGGGTCTAAAAGCTAACCTCAATAGCGTTAGTCTGTAACGGGATTTTAAAATTGTTTCAACTTTCATCATGGAATGGTCAGATAATGACAAACGTATCGCTGTAAGTGAAATGAAAAAAACGATATTTTCAAAACGCTCCGGCCGCTAGGGATTGGCCGCATGTTCGTCTACCGATGCATAAAACTGTTTGAGGAGACAGGAGATGTAAAAGACCGCCACCGGTCGGACCGCCCACGCTCTGTACGAACACCGCATGTCATCAAAGCCGTTAAATCAAGAATTTACAGAAATCCGCTCCGACAACAGAAAATAATGGCCCATGAGATGAATGTCACGCAAAAGTCTTTGAGTCGAATCATTAAAAAAGACTTGGCACTTGGGGCTTTCAAACGAAGTACCGGAAATTTATTGACTACAGCTTTAAAAAAATAGTGTTGAAAAATGCAAACGTCTTTTGGTAAAGCACGCTGATAACTTGCACAGAAAAATTTTGCTCAGCGATGAAAACATTTTTACCGTTCAGGAAAAAATTAGCAAGCAAAATAATAGAGTGTATGCGCGGTCATCTAAGGAAGCATCTGAACTGATCCCAAGGGTGGAAAAGGGCCACTATCCAGCTTCAGTCATGGTTTTATGAGGTGTCTCTTACGACGGGGTCACTGACCTGCATTTCTGCAAACAAGGAGTCAAAACATCAGCCAAAATTTACCAAGAAACCGTTTTGGAAGCTTTTGTGAAGCCCCTGAACAATTCCCTGTTCCAAAACCAGCCTTGGACTTTCCAGCAGGATTTTGCGTTCCAGGCTTGGCTTCGAAACAATTTGCCAGCGTTCATTTCTTCTGAAGAAAGGCCCTCAGGCAGTTCAGATTTGACCCCATTTTACAAATTGTGGACGGTTTTAGAGGACAAGGTTTGTCACAAAAGATACCCCAACATTGGATCTCTTAAGACTGCTTTGGTTCGAGCTGTGGCCAATTTTCCAATGGACGAGTTTCGTGCAGCTATTGACGAATGGCCAGTGCGACTTAGGGCGTGTGTAAAGGCAAAAGGCGGACATTTCGAATAATTAGATTCTTTTTGGATACAATTTACATCATTAAATATATTAAAAAATATTTGGTCCAAAAACATTCAGTGCTTTTTATTTTACAGCATAAAACGTGTGTAACAGTTGTAATGTCCCTACTAAGTAGTTTGTAAGCTGATGTTGTTTTACATAAAGTATTTTAAAAATTGCCCAAAAAATACATTTAGTGAATTAGAAGAGCCAAGGCTCCAAGAAGAGGTTTTTTTTAATTTTTTAGAGTCACTAACGTCGCAGAGTGTAGTGATTTCATACAACGAGCAGCTAAAACTAGAAGGAGTTATCGTTGGGACAAATATTCTATGCAACGTAATGTGATCATGAAATGAATTTTCGACAAAATCTGAAGAAAAACTGACACTATTTTCATTATAACAAAATCTATTTTTTAAAATTGATAAATTTTTCATACGAGTAATAACATATATTAGTAGACTCACGTATTTGTTTTGCCCAACTAGTCTCGTGCATTTAAGTCATGTCCGTCTGTGCCTCAGTGTGTGTGGGTAACACGATTACCAATCTCTTTAAAATTCTCCATGCCGTAATATTACTCAATACTCTTCATTCAATTAAAAATGGTCTATAATGCAACAACCCTTCTGGTACCACCCACTCAAATGCATCATTTCGCCCACTTTCAGTATTCATGTAATATCTTTAAAACTGTTCGTACTACCTTACGCAAAACAATTACTTTAGAATAGAAATGTTATATAAATAAATTAACAAAAAAAATGGATTCTTTACCACGCCCCTGCTTTTACCTCCCACACAAACAATCATATTTAGGACATCTTCAGATGCGAACCTAAAGAACTTGCCACCTATAAAATAGTTGAAATATTGTACTCCTAAATGTGTTCAATACAGCTTTGTACCTTTTCTACAAGGGCGCTATATATTTCTGGCCTAATAATGAAAATGCGAATATTTATCATCAAAAATGGTTTTATTGTTTTTCAAAGTATTCTCTAGCATGATTTATACACTTTTGCATGCGCTCAAACCAATTGTCGAAGCACTTTTTCCACTCCGATTGAGACACCTCCAAAACATGTTTTTTTAACGCATCAACAGCATCTTCTGGCGACGCATTTTTTTCATGATGTGCGGCAATTAAAAGAAGTCATTGGGTGCCAAGTAAGGCCTGCACCGAGGATGACCCATCAATTCAACGTTTTGGCCGATCAAAAAGGCGCTGGTTTGAGCCGATGTGTGATAGCTCACATTGTCATGGTGCACAGTGATTCGTCTTCTCTTGTTCGTTTTTCGAATTTATCCGATGACTTCAGGCAAACATATTGTGGTGTACCACTCAGAATTGACCGTCCTACGCTGCTCAAGTGGAACAGGCGCCACGTGACCAGTTTTGCCGAAGAAACAGGCGACCATTTGCTCCGAAGTACTTCTTCCACCAACAACTTTTGTTGGATTTGGCTCGCCTTCAAAATACCCACACGGTCGATTTCTGTTTTGTTTCGAGGCTCATACACATAGATCGATAATTCGTCACCTGTGGCGTTCTTATAAACGTCCTTTTGAAGCACTGCGATCGTATTTTTTCAAAATCTCTTTGCACTAATCGACACGAGCCTTTTTTTGAGCGATTGTCAAATTGTGCGGGATCTAACGAGAACAAACCTTTTTTACGGCCAGGTGTTCATGCAATATCGAATGTCTGCTGGTGGAAGAAATGCCCTATCTCACGGTATGTCATTATTTTTTTTGCATTATCAGTTCACTCACGGCATCAATGTTCTCTGGCACAACGGCCGATTTTGGACGACCTTCACGACCTTCGTCTTTGAGCTGGCATCGGCTTATGCTATATAATGGTGCTTCATCGCCATACAAAGATTTAAGTTCATCGATGCACTCTTGTCGTGATAATCCACGTCAAAAGTTGTGACAAATGATCGCACGAAAATGTTCACGAGGAAATTCCATTTTTTGCCAAATTGCCAAGGCTCCAGGATTTGATAACATTTCAAATACTATGTGAAAAAAATCTTCCAAGAAAAGCAATAAATCTTCTTATCTGCATTATTAACAGTTGTTTCTTCCTTAATCATTTCCCAAAAGCGTTCAAGGAAGCTAAAGTCATATCGATTAACAAACCAAATAAACCTATTAACAACCCTAATAGTTACAGACCTATAAGCCTTTTGAGTAACATAGGAAAGATATTCGAAAGACTTATATGCAACAGGCTCCGGGATTTCACATCAAACCATAATATAATATCTGCAAAGCAATTTGGATGCAAGGAAGGGCTTAACATAATTCATCAAGTCAGTAGAATTAAGAATAAAATTATTAGCAACAAGTGCGCAAGAAACTGTTCTGGATTAATACTATTAGATATGGAGAAGACATTCGACACTGTCTGGCATAATGGACTACTATACAAGCTATTATCTGTTAATACTCCGAAATATATCTGCAAAATTATAGCCAATTATCTCCAAGACAGAACATTCGCAGTATCTGTAAATAACATTTCATCATCCTTCAAAAACTTACCAGCCGGATTACCACAAGGATCAATTCTTTCTCCAATTCTTTATTCAGTCTACACATCTGACTTCAAAACACCAAAAGAAACCGATATTGCTTACTATGCAGATGACACTGCCCTTATAACGTCGAGTAAACTGACAAGTGCACTACTGAAAAAATGAAACGCAGTCTTGTGGCTTGTAACAAATACTTCCAGAAATGGAAAATACAAATCAATCACAGAAAACTCAAAGCATTATTTTTCCGTGGAATAAGTCACCAAAAAGAATTCCATCCAGGCAAATTTTTTTCAACAACAACTAAGGGGTGTTTTTTTTTTTGGGGTATAGAACTTTAAGTTGGCATCACTTTTTTAATTGGCGGCCATTTTGTCAGCTGTCAAGTGATTAATATTTAGTTTGGTTTGCCATTTCACCATGAACAGGTTGACAAAAGAACAACGCTTGCAAATCGTGCAAATTTATTTCGAAAGTAATGGTTCAGTTCGCGAAGTTCAACGCAAGCTCCGTCCATTTTATGGTCGACATAATCGTCCATCAGAGCAATTAATTCGGTTAACCATGGATCGGTTAACATGGACCATTGGATTATTTTCTTTGGGGATATGTGAAGTCGCTCGTCTACGCCAGCAAACCAGAAACACGTTAGGGGACTTGGAAGCCAACATTCGTGGCGTTATTGCCAACATACGGCCCCATATGCTCGAAAAAGTGGTTGAAAATTGGACCTGTAGAATTGGCTTTATTCGAGCCAGCCGCGGCGGCCACATGCCCGAAATCATATTTAAACATTAATGGCATAAAATTATCCTTCCAATAAAGCCAAATTGATGGACATTAAAACGATTTTCTTGTGTTTTATTTCAATTCGAAGTTCTATACCTCAATAAAAAACACCCTTTATATACCCGTTCAAAATGATGTTAAATATCTTGGCGTTATTCTGGACAAAAAGCTAACTTTTCGGGAGCATATTGACAAGACATGTGCGAAATCATTAAAGACCTCTCGAGCACTTTGGCCTTTATTAAATAGGCGATCCTCATTAAGTAAAACTAATAAGAACCTCTTATACAAATGTGTCATTAGATCAATAATCATTTTTGCCTCTCCCATCTGGCAAAAAGCGGCAAATTCACATCTTAAACGTCTGCAAGTCATCCAAAATAAATGTTTAAAGATGATTAACAACAAACATTGGCGATACTCTACAACGGCCCTCGACGGAGAGACCGGCTATGAACTCCTTAAAAATTTCATCCAACGCATAAATGAAAATCATTTCCGAAAAACTGCAGACTCTCCTTATGAAATATTAAGAGAATGTAACGAATTATTATAAATCTTTGTATTTTACAAAAAAAATTAACAAACCAAAAATATTGTTTATATAGAAAATTATTTGTCACAATAATGACCCTATTTTCAATATTTTTTTTTCTTATGTCTGACCCTTAAAGTAGAAAAATACAGAAAAGGGTTTTTCTTATCCTTTTTACCTTATAAACTATTATAACGAAATAAATTTCTTAAAAAACAACCATGTATCTCCAATTGCTGAAATATTCTTGTGATAAAACTCAAACTACTGTAACATATCCTACGTAAGATTGACATGTATTCTTTGGATTAATAAATAATAAAAAAAAATCCCTGTAAACAACACAAATTATGGTCGTACGTCAAAACGTTCTAAGTACGTTTATGCTTAAAAATGTGAAACTTTCTAATAGAAATGTTACTTAGTATTGTCTAGGCCAGAAATATAGATAGCAACCCTCGTAGTACCTCTCATGAAAATGGATCATTCAGCCCACTTTGCTTTTCGCATAATATCTTGAATATAAAATTTGACCAATAACACTCTTCTGCAACAAAATCCTGCTTTGGGAGTAATTTACTGATCTTCATGTAAAATGTCCTTCTGAATCCGAATTGAATGACCATTTTGCCTCACTAGGTATAGTTTTCGAGATATCGTGAACGTAAAATTGTGCTTACTTTTTTCATTAATTTGCCTTAAACTTTAGCAATTTATATCCAGTGAGCAATTTTAATTGGTAAAAACTGCAGCTTTCAAGTAAATTAGGACTTATAAAAATCGAATTAAAATTGTGGAAGTTACAGCCAAAATAACTCAATTTTTTTGTTGAAAAATATTGCTTTCAACTGCCAACTGTACTCCAATTTTTGACCTCCCCCACTACGTAGCTATCCCGATTTGGTACATTTTTTGATAATTCGACTAAAATTGCCTGAGTTATAGCAGTTTTTGTAAAAAATCATAGGATTTTTTCATACAGACGTTGAAAAGAAATTTTAAATTTCGATCTTACAGTGAAAAAATAGAGGTCTAACCACGGGAATTGGTATTTTGTCCAATGCTTTGATTTATGTCACCCTCTATTAGGATGATTATAAATATCTGAGATATATTCTGATACGACAGGAATCCTACATGATTACGATACACACGTGTTCTATTTACGCTTCAGTATATAAAGGGAGTTTTTTATTGGGGTATAGAAATTTAAGTTGGCATCACTTTTTTAACTGGCGGCCATTTTGTTAGCTGTCAAGTGATTAATATTTAGTTTGGTTTGCCATTTCATCATGAACAGGTTGACAAAAGAACAACGCTTGCAAAATGGGCCGAAAATGAGATTCATCTCGATGCTGATTTTCATCACAAAATTTTGTTCAGTGATGAGGCTCATTTTTGGTTGAATGGCTACGTCAACAAGCAAAATTGCCGCATTTGGAGTGAAGAGAATCCACATGAGACCCTTGAGACGCCATTACATCCACAAAAACTGACTGTTTGGTGTGCTCTATGGGCTGGTGGAGTCATTGGGCCATACTTCTTCCGAAATAATGCTGGAGAGTCAGTTACCGTTAATGGAGACCGGTATAGAGCCATGATAACCGACTATTTTGTTCCCGAATTGGATGGCATGAATGTGGATGAGTTCTGGTTCCAACAAGACGGCGCTACATGCCACACAGCGCACGTCACATTCGAATTATTGAAGGAAACATTCGATGAGCGCATAATTTCGCGGAATGGACCTGTCAATTGGCCACCAAGATCGTGTGATTTGACACCATTGGATTATTTTCTTTGGGGATATGTGAAGTCGCTCGTCTACGCCAACAAACCAGAAACGTTAGAGGACTTGGAAGCCAACATTCGTGGCGTTATTGCCAACATACGGCCCCATATGCTCGAAAAAGTGGTTGAAAATTGAACCTGTAGAATTGGCTTTATTCGAGCCAGCCGCGGCGGCCACATGCCCGAAATCATATTTAAACATAAATGGCATAAAATTATCCTTCCAATAAAGCCAAATTGATGGACACTAAAACGATTTTCTTGTGTTTTATTTCAATTCGAAGTTCTATACCTCAATAAAAAACACCCTTTATATACCCGTTCAAAATGATGTTAAATATCTTGGCGTTATTCTGGACAAAAAGCTAACTTTTCGGGAGCATATTGACAAGACATGTGCGAAATCATTAAAGACCTCTCGAGCACTTTGGCCTTTATTAAATAGGCGATCCTCATTAAGTAAAACTAATAAGAACCTCTTATACAAATGTGTCATTAGATCAATAATCATTTTTGCCTCTCCCATCTGGCAAAAAGCGGCAAATTCACATCTTAAACGTCTGCAAGTCATCCAAAATAAATGTTTAAAGATGATTAACAACAAACATTGGCGATACTCTACAACGGCCCTCGACGGAGAGACCGGCTATGAACTCCTTAAAAATTTCATCCAACGCATAAATGAAAATCATTTCCGAAAAACTGCAGACTCTCCTTATGAAATATTAAGAGAATGTAACGAATTATTATAAATCTTTGTATTTTACAAAAAAAATTAACAAACCAAAAATATTGTTTATATAGAAAATTATTTGTCACAATAATGACCCTATTTTCAATATTTTTTTTTCTTATGTCTGACCCTTAAAGTAGAAAAATACAGAAAAGGGTTTTTCTTATCCTTTTTACCTTATAAACTATTATAACGAAATAAATTTCTTAAAAAACAACCATGTATCTCCAATTGCTGAAATATTCTTGTGATAAAACTCAAACTACTGTAACATATCCTACGTAAGATTGACATGTATTCTTTGGATTAATAAATAATAAAAAAAAATCCCTGTAAACAACACAAATTATGGTCGTACGTCAAAACGTTCTAAGTACGTTTATGCTTAAAAATGTCAAACTTTCCAATGGAAATGTTACTTAGTATTGCCTAGGCCAAAAATATAGATAGCAACCCTCGTAGTACCTCTCATGAAAATGGATCATTCAGCCCACTTTGCTTTTCGCATAATATCTTGAATATAAAATTTGACCAATAACACTCTTCTGCAACAAAATCCTGCTTTGGGAGTAATTTACTGATCTTCATGTATTTTACATGAATCCGAATTGAGAGACCATTTTGTCTCACTAGGTATAGTTTTCGGGATATCCTGAACGTAAAATTGTTCTTACTTTTTTCATTAATTTGCCTTAAACTTTAGCAATTCATATCCAATGAGCAATTTTAATTGGTAAAAACTGCATCTTTCAAGTAAATTAGGACTTATAAAAATCGAATTAAAATTGTGGAAGCTACAGCCAAGAGAACTCAATTTTTTTTTGTTGATAAATATTGCTTTCAACTGCCAACTGTACTCCAATTTTGGACCTCCCTCACTAGCTATTTCAATTTGGTACATTTTTTGATAATTCGACTAAAATTGTCAGTTTTTGTAAAAAATCATAGGATTTTTTCATACAGACGTTGAAAAGAAATTTTAAATTTCGATCTTACAGTGAAAAAATAGAGGTCTAACCACGGGAATTGGTATTTTGTCCAATGCTTTGATTTATGTCACCCTCTAGAAGGATGATTATGAATATCTCAGATATATTCTGATACGACAGGAATCCTACATGATTCCGATACACACGTGTTCTATTTACGCTTCAGTATATATAAATAAAAACAAGGTATTCTTGGTAGATTTAATTGACGACGGTACATTTTGATTCCTTTTGGCTATAACATTCACAATTTTTATTCTATAGATTATAAATTATAATTTCTTACCGACTAATATTCCTTTTATTTTAGGCAATCGGATACAATTTTTCAGCAAATTTTGATTGAGGCAGATTAATAAAAAAAAATCATGTTCACGATATCTCGAAAACTATACGCGGTGGGACAAAACGGACACTCAATTCGGGTTCAGGATATCATTTTGCATATAGCTTTCTATAACATAATTTTATATACAAAAACCACGTAATATTTATTAATTCTTAGTACTAACTACATTTAATGCCCTTCTAACTGCATTTAAAATAAGATTGCTCAAAGAACGTCTAAAGGATCTATGAAATTCACGCATAAGAAAAACAGTATAAGTTTTGTCATTTCTAACAAATACCCAAAATTCCAACATGAAAATATCATAGGAGCTACAAAAATAAAGATTTTCTGAAAATCTTTTTAATATCTGTTATTTAAAGAAAACCCCTTTTTAAATTGTGAAAAAAACATTTTCGATTGTGGCCACTGTGCGCCATACCCGTGTGCGGCCTTCAACGATTGCATGTAAGAAATATTTTAAACACCGCTTTAGGCAAAAAAATTCTTATATAGCTCATTGTTAATAACCCTTTATTTGTACGAGTTAGCAAGTTGCAAATTTGAAACGTTCATTTAATTCTTCCCATAACTATCATCATAAGCACCCTGCAGGCAAAGTAACTAGTATGCAAATAGAAACATACTAGTTGCTCCGAGCACCATACTAGTTGCACATCTATCCATTCTTAATAGGACGAACTATCGATTTTTACATGGGGATGTCCCGGCTTGTAACTAGTTGTTTTATTTATAGTTGAATACCAGTTTGCTAGTTTATTGCTTCATACTAGTCCATTTTATACCATTTGTATACTAGTTTGCTAGTTTCTTCCTTCATACTAGTCCATTTTATACCATTTGTATACTAGTTTGCTGGTTTCTTGCTTCATACTAGTCCATTTGTATACTAGTTTGCTAGTTTATTGTTTCATACTAGTCATTTTTATACCATATTAATACTAGTTGGCACACACACTAGTAGTTCCCAGTAAAACGTTGGTATTTATTTAATACATATGTATATTTATTACATTTATTATAAAAAAAAATTTAGTTCATGAAAGTTAAAAATAAAAATAAAAATTAGAAACTCAAATTATAGGAAACTCAAATTATAGGAAACTCAAATTATAATTCCATTGGTGCGGTTGATTTTTTTTGAATCGCCTGTTGCCTGAAATGTTTTTTCTTATTTATAAATATTATTATTATTTTTGTTGTAAACAGAGTAAGCAGCAAAGTATGAGTCAACCTTTTTTGTCTTATCTATGCAAGAGAGGGAGAGCGTTGATTGCTTCTAAAGCAGCGCAGTCGATCGTTTCTTATTTTCTCTATTCTTGTTCTTGTTCAAGTAACTCGATTTTGCTACAGTTCTTGCAACAACTAGTTGTACGACTGTCCCAAAATTGAACTAGTTGGTAATTTGCCTGCAGGGCAAGTATGGGCACCACTACATTGAAAGCTTTTCATATGTGACACTGTATTGGTGCATTTGTTGGTTTTATGCTCTTTTGCATTGATGAGCGAAGCAGATAAGTTATCTGCTTCGCTCATCAATTTTGTATATGTACACAACATTCGCTCTCTTTGCATTTTCATTTTGCATTCGCCCATAGCTGATCATAAGTTAAAGTGCTCATGGGACTGTTGCTGATACAGACAAAAAGACATACTCGTACAAGCCCTACAAAAATCTTTCGAGTTCCCCTCATTTTACCAGAACTAAAAATCATATCAACCAAAAAGAAACAAATGCTCGGCAAAGTGCAGAGTTCAACAAAGCAATTCCGGATGATGGTTATCAGTGGAGTGTTATATGGCTTTTGACATTCTTTAACAAATGACCGACACAAATAAATAGTACCACCCACCGACCGACCCACCGCCATACGCAACCAACTAACGAAACAAAAGCCAACTATCAGAGCAAAACAGAGAATATAAACTTCTTTTGGTTTTAAGCATCAGATTAAATTCTACAGCATGTGTTGCCATAGATATTCCAAAGCTGCAGAAACCACGAGCACGAAAAGTTGGCTGTATCATGGCCAAGGGGATGCAAGAAGTAAAACGTGACTCGGGTAGTTGGAGATGCACTTGTTTTGAATGCTTTACAATTTAATTGTTCGTTTATATAACGTAACATTTGATGCTTAGGGGGGATTAGGGATAGCTACAATTAAAAGTGTTTACGAATTTATGTTTAACTTAGTAAGAAAAGCTAAAGTCGGGCGTGGCTGACTATGTTATACCCTGCACGTCTGCATGTTTACAAGTACATGTAATCCATTGCAGTTAATTAAATTCTAAACTGCTATACTAAAGGGTGTCCCAAGAAGAACGCAATTTTTAAATCTGGCAACATTCGAAGTGTCATTGTTTGACATTTGAACAATTGTTATTGTTTGTTAGTAGAAGGTACGAGGTTAGTAAAAATGGAGCGCTACACGAATGAACAACGCATTCTCATTGTGAAATTGTTTTAACAAAATGGTGAAAGTTTTGCGGCTACAGTTCGCAAATTGCGATCAATTTGGGGTCACAATAATGCTCCAAAAGAGTCAACTGTAAAGAGATTAATGGATAAATTTGCCGAAACTGGGTCTGTTAGTGATGTAAAGACAACAACGCGCCATCGACCAGGTCGATCGACCGAAAATGTCGATTTTGCCGATAAAATCATCTTCAGTGACGAGGCCCATTTTCATCTTGATGGCTTCGTCAATAGGCAGAATTGTCGCATTTGGGGTGCGGAAAATACTCAAGTGATTCACGAGAAGCAAATGCATCCTCAACGTGTCACTGTGTGGTTTTTGGGCTGGATGAATCATTGGACCTTTTTTTTATGAAAATGAGGCAGGTCACGCGCAAACAGTCAATGGTGTTTGGTATCGTGAAATGATAACCAGTTTTTTCTTCCCTAGAATTGAAGAAATGAATGTGGAGGGCATGTGGTTCAACGAGACGGCGCCACATGTCATACAGCCAGAGAAACAATTCAATTGCTGCATCAGTCATTTCCCGGTCGTGTTATTTCGCGTTTTGGAGATCAGAATTGGCCGTCTAGATCGTGCGATTTAACACCATTAGATTTTTTTCTTTGGGGGTTTTTGAAGTCGATGGTTTACGCGAATAAGCCGACGACGAATCAAGCCTTAAAAGACGAAATTGGACGCTGCATTAATGAAATACCGCAGCATTCATGCAAAACGGTCATTGAAAATTTCATTAAAAGATCGCGTGCATGCCAGCAAAGCCGCGGCGGCCATCTGCACGATATATTGTTCCATACATAACCTCATTCTGTCTACTTTACGATATAATAAAGTTTCACGATTTTTTCTTAAATATCTGTGTTTTATTTAAAATTTAAAAATTGCGCTCTTCTTAGGACACCCTTTATAAGTATAATGTACTCATACTATACTATATAATATGCATGTATTTGCCTTAAATAAGAGCTCGGTGTCAAAGTCCTAGGGGTCCACGAAAAAGTCCATATGACCTTAACGAGCTACCAATGTAAAGCAAATATCACTACAAATCCAAATATGGATTGAGGTTTTGTTGATGTTTTGGCTGAGACTAGTGCTTCGAATCATGGACTCTAGGACCCTAAAAATCGGACTTTAAAATTTAAATAAGATATCGATGGTTAATATATTTATTTTTATTAAGCAAAATTTGTTACGATTTCAAATATTGATTAGGTTTAAATATTTATCTAAGATTGGGGCTAGGACCACACGACCAATAACAATGAAACATAATTTTTATCTTCTACATTTGAATAGCGAAGCCATGGCGGAGGCTATTTATAATTCAGCCCAGCCCAATTTAACACCAGTTTTACTTCTATTAGTTTTTGATTGGTCTTTAAGAACAGATTTGTGTGACAGCGCATAGAGAAAGGGACCTTAGGGTAAAAAAAATCAATTTTCACTTTTTTATGATGTGGACAACATCTGAGCATCGAATGAGACCGATCCCATGCCCCAAAAGTGTTCCCTCCTAGAGATATGCGCGTTTTATGAGAGTGATGGTACACCAAAGATACATGTACTTAAATCTTTCAAATGGCTCTCCTGAACAAAACTGGTT
This sequence comes from Hydrotaea diabolus, assembly GCA_963513945.1. Lineage (NCBI taxonomy): Eukaryota > Metazoa > Arthropoda > Insecta > Diptera > Muscidae > Hydrotaea > Hydrotaea diabolus. The sequence continues at coordinate 193,909,740 of OY740716.1, read as the reverse complement.
TTTACCCTTAGGTCCCTTTCTATTTTGCGCGTCACATGACTCTCCAGAACAAAGCTGGTTTTTACTCTTAGGTCCCTTTCTATTTTGCGCGTCACATGTACCTAATTTTTCTACATCCCAGATCTCTCTTGTTTTAAACTATTTTAGTATGTAATAAATCGCATTTTATTTTTCATTCGCACATTAAATATCTTCACGTATATGTAGCTGTAATATATCAAGGTTCAATATCCACCTCCTCCTTGTGGATATCGCCTTAACACATCCACCATAGAAGCTCATCGGTGCGTATGAGTTGTAATAAATCACTCATGCGTTGCGGTGGTGTTTTTACCAGATACTTGATTGGAATTCCAAGAAATCTTCAAAGCCATTGAAATCATTGTGTACACACTTGAATCGTAATGTATGTACGCATAATGTTTGTTCATGCATATGTAGTTCTTTGAGCTCAAGTGGCCTTACCGCAGCAGCTTATGATGAAACCATTTTAATTGGGAGAATCATTTGTACAATGCTCAGCACAAGAAGAAATCATTTCAGAGGTATTTTCCTATTGTGATGAAGTATGAGCCAAGTATCTTCGCCACAGACTTACCGCTAGTAAACGCTCGTATTGGACTGTACCGCACCAGTTTAAGCCATTGGACTATACCGCACCCATTTAAGCCATGAGTGGTACTGACTTTATTAATTCCATCCACATCCCACTAAAAAAGAAGCAGGACACTTCTCTAAAATTATGTGAACTATTCAGGAATTAATTCGTGTACTCACTGACCTAGTGAGTATCGGCACCCTGCCGATAAAGCAACATTACCGAGGTAAAAATTGTAAGATGTTCCTTGCCAGTATTTAACCTGGCCTTACTTGTATCATAAATGCGGACCCTAACCATAACACGATTGCGGCCACAAACATCTTCTCATAATACATATTTAAAATATTGACATAAGCTATGAAAACCGACTAAGGTTAATCTAAAGGGTGAATTAAAAGTACACTCGCAGAGAAAAAATATGGTTACTATATGGCCACGGCAATAATAATATGTTCTCTCGCTTCCATAGTATTGTTTCTTAATTTAATTTTGACAATAGTATGATTGCCGCAATATTAATATTGTTGAAATGTAAAAATAGTATCATTGCCAAATTTAGAAATGAAAATATGGTTGTAGCAACAATATAAATATGGTTAATACGACAAAAGTATTTTTGTGGGTTTAATGATTACGGCAATCATACTGTATGATTGTAATTTTTTATTATTTGAATACACCAATTATTGTTACGGTTCTAATGCAATAATAATACTATTTATAAGGAAATTAAAATTTTTCAAACAAACTTTGGCTTTGCTTTAACGTATTTTTATATCGTTTTTATAATTCAAATCTATTGTTGACAACATTACCCAATTCTAATAAATAATATTGGGGATCATAGCATAATTGTGTGTGAACCATACAATGGTTGTGAGGATCATACTATGGTTGTACGTGAACCATACTATGGCTGTGAGGATCATACTACGGTTGTATGTGAATCATACTATTGTTGTGAGGATCATAGTATGGTTGTATTTGAATCCAACTATTGTTGTGAGGATCATAATACTGTTGTACCACTGCCATATACCCACCAATAGTATGATGCTCTTCGAATGTTGTTATCCATACTTTTTTCTACGTGCACACAGAGAAAAAATCTGTTGCAAACCGGTCTGAACTACAAATGTTCGGTTGGTTAAACAAACGTTTTATTGCAATTCGGTACATAGTAGGGACATTAATACTGTTACAACATTGAACACACTCATTTCAATAGTAGAACTGAACATACCCCGTTAATGTCATATGGCTTTTGAAAGCTAACCTCAATAGCGTTAGTCTGTAACGGGATTTTAAAATTGTTTCAACATTCATCATGGAGCGGTCAGATAATGTCAACCGCGCTTTTTAATAGCACTTTTCTAGTGTGAAATGAAAAAAAACGATATTTTCAAAACGCTAGGAATTAGCCGCATGTTCGTCTACCGATGCATACAACTGTTCGAGGAGACTGGAGATATAAAAGACCGCCACCGGACGGGCCGCCCACGCTCTGTTCGAACACCGCATGTCATCAAAGCCGTTAAATCAAGAATTCACAGAAATCCGCTCCGAAAACAGAAAATCATGGCCCGTGAGATGAATATCAAGCAAAAGTCCATGAGTCGAATCATTAAAAAAGACTTGGGACTTGGGGCTTTCAAACAACGTACCGGACATTTATTGACTGCAGCCTTAAAAAAATAGGATTGAAAAATGCAAACATCTTTTGGTGAAGCACACTGATAACTTGCACAGAAAAATGTTGTTCACCGATGAACAAATTTTTACCGTTCAGGAAAAATTAAACAAGCAAAATGATAGAGTGTATGCGCGGTCATCTAAGGATCAACTGAACTGGTCCCAAGGGTGGGAAAGGTTCATCACCCAGCTTCAGTCATGGTTTGGTGGGGTGTCTCTTACGATGGAGTCACTGACCTGCATTTTTGCGAACAAAGAGTTTAAACATCAGCCAAAGTTTACCATGAAACCGTTTTGGAAGCTGTTGTGAAGCCTCTTAACGATTCCCTGTTCCAAAACCAGCCATGGACTTTCCAGTATGATTTTGCGCCGGCCCATAAGGCTTACACGTCCCAGGACTGGCTTTGAAACAATTTGCCAGCGTTCAATTCCTCTGAAGAATGGCCCTCAGGCAGTCCAGATTTGAACCCATTGGATTACAAATTGTGGACGGTTTTAGAGGACAAGGTTTGTCACCAAAGATACCCCAACATTGGATCTCTTAAGACTGCTTTGGTCCGAGCTGTGGCCAATTTTCCAATGGACGAGGTTCGTGCAGCTTTTGATGATTGGCCAGTGCGACATAAGGCGTGGCGGACATTTCGAATAAGTAGATTCTTTTTGGATACAATATACATCAATAAATCTATTAAAAAATATTTGGCCCAAAAACATTCAGTACTTTTTATTTTACAGCATAAAACGTGTGTAACAGTATTTATGTCCCTACTTAGTACTTACATTCCATGGTATTGATGGTTACATGGTTAGACTTACCATAACATGGTAACTATAATACTATTATGATTCTTGCAGCCAATAAGTTGGCTATGCTAGCAAAAACTATTGGTTGACACTATTAGTTGGTGGTTGTGACAACCAACGAACTATAAGGTACATGTTACTTTGGTTATAATAATTGGTGGTGACAACAACAACGTTGTTTCGGTGTAAGTCTTATCATGATGATGAAATGGCAAACAATACTGAAAAGAAAAAAAAATAAAGTTGAACACAAAACACGCAAAATCTGGGAAAAAAAGCTATTCAAAAAAAAATACGTCAAGATAAATCACCTGTTATAATCAGAAAAAAAAAATTAATAAACGAAAAATGTATTAAAGTTTTTAACCCCATGGTAACTTTTGGCCCACCCTGTGCTTGAAATAATCCTCAGCATTGGTAGGGTCATGTCGAGGAAAAATCGAAGAAGATAAAATCTATCTTTACTGAATAAATTATTTTATTAAGCTTAAAACAGTAATATTAGGATCATTTTCGCTTTTGGTTATGTTGAAAGTTTATGATATCTAAACTTTCATCATAACCAATTTTTGGTTACAACAACAAAATTCTGGCTAAGCTATTGGTTGCCACAACCACCAGTTTTGACAACTAAATTTATTTTTTTCCTTTTCACTGGCATGACCGATTAATAAGTTGCGTCTAAAATACGATGATCATATGTGACAGCGCATAGAGAAAGGGAACTAAGGGTAAAAAAAATCAATTTTCATTTTTTTTTTGATGTGAACAACATCTGAGCATCGAATGAGACCGATCCCATGCCCCAAAAGTGTTCCCTCCCAGAGATATGCGCGTTTTATGAAAGTGAAGTCGACGATTCTAAGCTCAACTAGAAAGAGACCTAATCTTTAGAATGGCTCTCCTGAACAAAACTTTTCATTAACTTTTTACTTTTTTTTTTGATGTGGACAACATCTGAGCATCGAATGAGACCGATGCCATGCCCCAAAAGTGTTCCCTCCCAGAGATATGCGCGTGAAGTCGACGATTCTAAGCGCAAATAGAAAGGGACCTTATCTTTAAAATGGCTCTCCTGAACAAAACTGGGTTTTAACCTTAGGTCCCTTTCTATTTTGCGCGTCACATATATATCATCTTGCGGTATGTCGATTTGAATATCCATTACACTAACAAAAATTATGTGATTGCAACCGAAATTCTTTTTTTAAAAGGAATTTTAATCGTTCCAACCGATTTCCAACTAATTATTTTTTTGTGAGTAGTCCAAGCACAGAGCTTTGCGAGCCTGTCTTATTTCATATCATATTCAAGCTAACTAGATAAGCCGACAGAAGGACATAAATTAAGTCTTCAATGCATTCACCTCGATATCTTTTGATTTTTGTAATCTTCGTTACCTTTGCTGTAATGTCTTCACGCTAAAATCCCATTCTTTATTAGTGAATTCTGAGTTAAATCCAAAGGATTGCACTGTGTACTGCTAGTGGCTTGAGAATATTCATTTTTGTAAGCCCAATGTAAATGTTCGCCAAATTTCCACAGAGAATACACATTTTTGTCTGCCAGAATTATGAACGCACATATGCGAATGTATTTTTTTGACGCATCTCACCTAAAGACACACTTGAACTCGTGTACAATCAGAAATTAACTCTGCATCCACTGAAGATAAAATGAATGATGGCAGCCAGGATGCTTTGTTCGCCAGTCAAGGCGAACACTGCCCGAATGTATTTTGACAATAAAATTACACTGCAGAACTCGAGGTGGATTCGATGGCGGTTACAAGAGTACTTGTGCTTTTGGTACTCTTGAACAAAACAAGCCATTTCATGTTGGCTACACGCGTTTTTTACTTTTGTTTGCATATAAAAGTATTTCATTGTTTTTACTCGTGTCCTTGTAACTTTGCAGCTTCTTCGCACTGGTGCTGAGCTAATTAAAGACTTTGGATTCCAAATCAGGCAACGGTGTGACTGTATAGAGGTCAATGCAAAGTGAAAAGTAAAATTTGAAATTGAACGAAGTTACACGCTTTTAATCTGGGATGTTGACATTTGTAATTGATGAAGAGATTTTCGGCTGCGATATGTTTTTAAGGAAAGAAAAAAGCTTTTAAGGCTTATTAGTTTCTGGAGGTAATTTGTTGGAAAATAAATAGAAAATAGGGGTCGTTAGTATAATATCAAGTGCTTTGATGACGTTTAAATTATAGAGAATTTAAGGGGAGGTCAATCTAGAGGTATTTCTTCACTAGGGCTTTCTTCACAAATTACGCGCTGTGTTGAACATAATTTTTTTTCTCAGTATTGTTTCCGTTTCATCATGAAAACACTTACACCGCAAAAACCACGGTTTACGAGGGCGGTTCGGAAAGTTCTTAGCCTATCAATTAAAGAGAATAGTTAGTTTTTCAAAAATATTTTTATTTTTCAATATGATCTCCTGAAACTTCAATACACTTAGTCCAACGCTTATCTAGCATTTCTATCCCTTGATTAAAATAGTTTTCCTCAAGGTCTTCAAAATAGTGGTTTACAACTGTAATTGCATCTTCATTTGAGGTAAAACGCTTGCCAGCAAGGATTTTTTTTAGATTTGGGAACAGGTAAAAGTCACTGGGAGCTAAATCAGGAGAATAAGGTGGGTGGTCAAGCAACTCGTACTTTAATTCGTTGATTTTAGCCATTGTTAAAACACTCTTGGGTGGTCAAGCAACTCGTGCTTTAATTCGTTGATTTTAGCCATTGTTAAAACACTCTTGTGCGCTGGTGCGTTGTCTTGATGAAAAATTATTTTTTTGTGTTGTAAGCCAGGACGTTTTTCTCGAATTTGTACATTTAATTGATCTAAAAGGTTGCAATAGTACTCTGAATTTATTGTTTTACCCTTTTGCAGATAGTCAATCTATAAAATACCTTTGAAGTTCCAAAAAACCGTTGCCATAACCTAACCAGCCGATTGAATTGTTTTTGCCTTCTTTGGGGCACTTCCTCCAGCTTCAGTCCATTGTTTGGATTGTTCTTTTGTCTCTGGAGTATAGTGGTAGATCCATGTCTCATCAACAGTTATGAAACGACGCTTAAAATCCATTTTATTTCTCTGAAAACGATCCAAACAAGCTTGAGAAATGTTCATTCTTCTGCGTTTTTGGTCGACTGTTAACAAGTGCGGCACCCATATTGCAGAAAGCTTTTTCATCTGTAGTTCTTCATGCAAAATTAAATGGACTCGATCATTTGAGATGCCCATGATAGTAGCTATTTCACGCACTTTTATTCGTCGATCATTTGATACCATATCATGCACTTTGGCTACAATTTCTATTGTTGTTGCTGTTTTTGGACGTCCACTACGTGGTTCATCTTCAATGCTTGTACGACCACGTTTAAATTCAGCAACCCAATTTTTTACTGTTGCATATGAAGGAGCACTTTCACCTAACACATTCACCATATCATTATGAATTTCTTGTCCAGATAAACCTTTTTTATGTAAATATTTAATGACACCACGCATTTCTAATTTTTCCATTGTAAAAAAATCGCGGATGCGTTTTTGTGAACACCTGTTTCTATATGAAGGGGTTGCCAGATCGAAACAAAATTTAACATGTGTTCATAGCAGAGATGGAAGTTTCCAAAACACTTAACTTTTTTCTGTTTATACCGCGCTTTTTTGTGCTAGGCTAAGAAGTTTCCGAACCGCCCTCGTAGTACGGTTGGTGATATCATCTGTCCATATTTACGGGTTTGCTGATGGCCGGAACGTTTTTGTTGTAACAGCAATATATTTTATTATGAAGTCCTGTTCGTCTGGAACTGGATGCGTCCACAGAGATCTAAGGGTCAGCTGAGTGGGCTTGAACGGACAATTGAATTGAAGGACAACAATATATTTTATTTTAAAGTCCTGTTCGTCTTTGGCGATCTGCTTTGATATCCAGGTGGAGAAAACGCGCCATTTGAACTCGATGCGTCCCAGAGACCTAAGGGTCAGCTGAGTGGACTTGAACGGGCAATTGAAGAGATGCATCACGTCATGTGTTCCCGCGACTGCCAGTTCTATGAACCGGATTGACCCGCAACAAACACTCTTCAGCCAGGGGCAGTCACCTCAGCAATATGTGTTTTTGCCGAAACGTAACCGTGACTGGTGCTGGCTATCGCGCAATGATATCGCAATTTTTTCTGCCTGATTTGAGGTTTTGTCGCTCTAAAAGTCATATCAAATCCCATAATACTAAAACTATGCACTCTTTTTTATGAGGGGCCCACTATTAACTCTGGTGAAACTGGACCATATCGTTTTTCATTTTTAAATAGCCTTTATACTTAGGTACTTCTTGATTTGAGATCCTGCAGCTCTAGGAATTATATATTTTATTCAGTGTTGCGCAAAGCATAGTAACGGGTTTTCCGATAAGGACACCAATTTCGTATTTTTGTGTCAACGCACCCTCAAACAGTTTTAAAGATCTTTCAGTAACAAAACGCTAGTCGAAGTCAATATTTTCATCATGCTAAACTTCACTTACGAGTAACGTTTTGAAATCATTAAAAATTACTACCGAAATTCTGAGTCGGTGGTCGCAACTTTAAGAGCGCTTACTCAAATTTTCGGCCATAATAATTGTCCCACCCGACAGGCTGTGGGAAGTTCCGGAGCCAAAAAGCCGTACCGCTGTGCGACGATAATATCGCAGCCGTAAGTGTATTCATTCAAAATGAGCCAAATCAGTCGATTACACGTCGTTGTCAGGAATTAGGAATCTGTCAAACCACACTGGCGAAAAGATCTTGGCCTTCATCCTTATAAGATCAAACTGACTCAAGAACTAAAGCCACTTGATCATTTGAAACGCCGAAACTTGTCTGATTGGGCTCTGGCAGAGTTTCACGAAAATCCAGAATTTCATCGAAAAATCTTCTTCAGCGATGAAGCTCATTTCTGGCTGAATGGTTTTGTCTATAAAAAATATGCGTTAAAAATGGTGTGGTTTTCATGATCAATCACACCTCCGGTGATTGGGCTGCAATTTTTCGTCGATGAAAACAATCGTCATGTTATCGTCAATGGAGAGCGCTATCGTGCCACGTTAGAAAATTATTTTTGGCAAGAAATGGATGAAATTGACATCGCCGATATGTGGTTTCAACAAGACGGTGCCACTAGCCACACAGCACGCGTTACAATCGATTTACTGAAAGGCAAATTCGGTGAACGTGTCGTATCTCCAGAAATGGTCTGGTCGAATGGCCACCCCATTCATGCGATTTAACGCCATTGGATCCACATCAAGTCATTGGTCTATACCAACAAGCCAACAACTTTTGGCGAGCTCAGAGACAATAACTAACGTGAAATTGCCAACGCTCCGGTCGCAATATGTGCAAGAGTGGCGGGCTCGTGGTGGTCATATGATTGAATTTCGTTCTTAAAATGTAACATTTGCACTACTCATGGAATAAATCTGAACTCTATATCTTCAATATTCTGTATTTTATTCATATATACACTTGTTATGTCCTTAATGAAAACCCGATAAAAACTTCAAAGGGTCTCCGATCAAATTTTCGAGATGCCCACGAAATGACAAATTTACAAATTCTTATACTCCATTATTTGCTGGTGGATACGAGGACTGCTATATATATATTTCTGGCCAAATAATGAAATTGCGAATATTTAGCATCAAAAATTGTTTTATTGTTTTTCAAAGTATTCTCCAGCATGATTTATACACTTTTGCATGCGATCAAACCAATTGTCGAGTCCGATTGAGACACCTCTAAAACATGGTTTTTGAACGCTTCAACAGCATCTTCTGGCGACATAAACCGTTGACCACGCATTTTTTCTTGATGTGCGGGAATAAAAAGAAGTCATTGGGTGCCAAGTCAGGGCTGTACGGCGGATGACCCATCAATTCGACGTTTCGGCCGGTCAAAAATGCGCTAATTTGAGCCGATGTGTGAGAGCTCGCATTGTCATGGTGCACAATGATTCGTCTTCTCTTGTTCGTTTTTCAAAATTCTCCCAAGACATCAGGCAAACAAATTGTGGTGTAGTAGAATTGACCTCCTACGTTGCTCAAGCGGAACAGTCAACACATGACCAGTTTTGCCGACGAAACAGGCGTCCATTTGCTTCGAAGTGCTTCTTCCACGAACAACATTCGTTGGATTTGGCTCGTCTTCGAAGATCCACACGGTCAATTGCTGTTTTGTTTCGAGCTCAAACGCATAGATCCATGATTCGTCACCTGTGACGATCTTATAAACGTCTTTTGAAGCACCGCGATCGTATTTTTTCAAAATGTATTTGCACTAATCGACACGAGCCTTTTTTTTGAGCGTCAAATTGTGCGGGATCCAACGAGAATAACCTTTTTTACGGCCAGGTGTCCATGCAATATCAAATATATGCTGGTGGAAGAGATGTCCAAGGATGCCTCTATCTCATGGTATGTCACATGACGATCTTGCATTATCAGTTCACGCACGGCATCAATGTTTTCTGTCACAAAAGCCTTTTTTGGACGACCTTCGTTTTTGAGCGAGCGTCGGCCACGATTGAATTCATTAAACCAGTTGTTCACAGTGCTATAGGGTACTTCATCGCCATACAAAGATTTAAGTTCATCGCTGCACTCTTGTCGTGATAATCCACGTCGAAAGTTGTGAAAAATTATCGCACGAAAATGTTCACGAGTTAATTCCTTAGTGTTGCCTAGGCCAGAAATATAAATGTGACAGCGCAAAGGGACCTTAGGGTAAAAATATCAATTTTCATTTTTTTCTTTTTTTGATGTGGACAACATCTGAGCATCGAATGAGACCGATCCCATGACCCAAAAGTGTTCCCTCCCAGAGATATGCGCTGTTATGAAAGTGAAGTCGACGATTCTAAGCGCAAATAGAAAGGGACCTAATCTTTAAAATGGCTCTCCTGAACAAAACTGGTTTTTAACCTTAGGCCCCTTTTTATTGTGCGCGTCACATATATTAAATGTTTAAAATTTCAAATACAATTTTCTTTTAAAACCATTTCAGCATTGACCTCTTTTCTTTAACCTAATCTAAAGTTGTTTAATGGAAAAACAAACAGCACCATTTAATTGTATTTTAATTAAAGAAAAGCAGTCCATATCGATACGCTTTTTTACTCTTTTCGTGCGCAAATATTTTCTTTCGAAATATCCTTGCTAAACTTATCCGCAAAAAAGAAGCTCTCTATACTCCCATACAAGACGTGGCAGACGAACTTCACATACCCTCATAGCCATTCCTGTTGAAGGATAAGCGTGTGGGTGTGTGTGTGTGTGAGTGTATAAGTTGGAAAAGAGAGACAAATCCATTTTTATTTTGTGGCCTTAAAGGATTTAACAACGCTCATCAAAGTAAGTTGTTGCAATGAAGTCGTTTTTAAATTAAATTGATAACGTTGTTCCTTAAGCTCACGGTGACTTAAATACACACACACCCACACACATTGAGTGTATGTGTGTGTGTTTGTACAAACTTCCTTTGTAGGATATTTTAAGGTCGTCCTTTCCTTAGTAGTCGCTGTCCCTTATAAATTAGCTTTGTGCTATTGCTCTCATTGTAGAAGACATTCTTTTCTTATTTTAAGGAATTTCATGTCATTCATACCCTGCTTATTTGTTCCCTCAGACGCTTCGTATGTAATGTACGTATACTACATTCCTTAAGAGGGGACATGCTACATAAGTGGTTCTAATGAATGTACGCGGGGTAAATAGATGGGTTGAGTAGGGTTTTGTTGTGCAGTATGTCAACCTCAGTGTAAAATAAATTATTTCCATTCGAATGTACTGGAATTTAAGCTTAGAGACAAACGCCATATTATACAGCGATTATCTTAATAAGAACAAGCTGTACTAAAAATAGAAATTACTGATGACGGTATCAATATCAAAAAAGTATATAACGAAGGGGTGTAGAACTTTTCCAAGAGCATTTACTTTCTTCAAAAAAAAAATAATGAATCAAAAAAAATGTATCATTCCACACAGCCTAAAAGACATTTTTATGTTTGCTTTAGTTAATGGCCCTTAGATGCCAACTGTAACAAACTATGTATGTGTGGGAGGAGCGCGGTAATTTGCTTTTTTGCACTGCAGGCTCTGGAGGCACTGTTGGTCGAAGAGAGTGGAAAGTGTGCGTGGCTTCTAGTGGCTGAGGGGAGATTTGTATTCGTCTGCCTTTTAGTTGCCATTTTGGTCATTTTGTGTTGAACCGTATTTTCCAAATTCGCACTCGATCATTGCAGTGCAGCGTGCTTTCGTTTACGATTCGCTGTTCTCCTACGCGAAAGTGTTCTTGAATGGCAATCAATTGTACGAGTATAAGCAATCAGTTGTTCTATTCAAAGAAACTTTAAAAATTTTCTCGTAAAGTTTTGAAGTTATAGCATTAACGACAACTAACTCGTTTAATAAGCGAGTGCCAATAGAACACGCCTAATATTTCGTTTATTATATTGTTAAAATTTATAATTTTCTTATTGTTTATTTTTGACAAATTTGTGAAAAAAAAACACTATTTCTGTGCAGCTCTCTTTTCTGTGTACATAAGGAAATAATGTTGTCATATAACTATCGATGATGGTCAATGTTGCCAGGTTACCATATTGCGAACTAACTAGGTACAGAAGCTGGTTACAACAAACCAACACAGCTAATGTCTGAATCTCTAATCGATATAAAACTAGACTGCAAATACAAAGTGGATAAGGAAAAATGTGTGTTGACCATGGTTATGGAAAAACATTTTATTGATCTGAACATAACGAATTTTTTTTTTTCAAAATTAGAAAATGTTTTAGTTACTAATTGACAGCCGAATATTGTTGCTCTAATAATACCCTACACAGAAGTAGTATGAAATATTGCCCTATGGTGGCTGATGGTCGTAAACTGGTTAGGATTGTATATGGGTGAAATCCGCTCAGCTGGAAAAGTTTCGCTTTCAGGGACTTGTGGCTGCTGGAAAATACTTTTTTTTTAAGTTTTTGTTTAAGAAACTATATTTTTTAGTGAAAAATATCCACATAACCTAAGAAACGAACCCAAACTTCAAAGCAGAAGATTAATCAGCAAAATAGCAATCATAACAAATTTAAGTATACTTAATTGATGCGAATGGGTTCCCAAACGGCCATTATGTTTAAAAGAAAAAAATCAGTTGGAAATCGGTCTGAACTACAAAATGTTTCATTGTACCCCAATTTTACCCCAATTCTGGAGCTCTCTCACTAGTTTTTGCACACAATTGTAAAGAACGCACTGTAACGATTCCAATGACATACACTTTAATTCAAGTGAAAGTAACTGTTGTGACAATTGATATACTTTGTGGGCCGCCGTGGTGTGATGGAAGTGTGCACAGCTATCATTCAAGTAAACCCAGGTTAAACTCCGGAAAAGAACACCTAAACATTTTTTCGTGGTGATCCATCTAGAGGTATTTTTTCAGAACAAAAAAATATAACAATTCAAATCAAGTGTGGAATCTTTATTGGTAATTTGAAAGGACATTTTATGGCATTTATTTTTTTGAAAATAATTACCTTCAATGGAAATGAGCGTTCGTTGAGAAACTGGAAGATCCGCTGTTTTCGACCAAAATTTTGTTCAGTGATGAGGCCAATTTCTGGCTCAACGGCGAAGTCAATAAACAAAATTGCCACATTTGGGCTGAAGAGCAACAAGAAGAGGTTCAAGAGGTGAAAACCATAGTTTGGACGATTTATAGGCTGGTGAAATCATCAGTGCATATTTTTTCAAAAATGATGAAGGTCGGCACGTAACCGTGAATGGTACTCGCTATCGCGCCGTGATATCGGACTTTTTGCTACCTGAAATTGAAGCCCGTAATCTTGACGACACTTGGTTCAACAGGACAGCTGCTCAAACAATGGATCTATTGAGAGGTCATTTTGAAAAGCAGCTAATTTCACGTTTTGGACAGGCGGGTTGGCCATCTGGAACGAGTGATATCACACCTTTATGCATTTTTCAATGCTGACAAACCAGCTACGATTCAGGTTTTGGATGCCAACATAACGCGTGTCATTAAAGCCATACCAGTCGAAATGCTCGAACAAGTCATCCAAAACTGGACCCTCAGAATGGAAACCCTGAGGCGTAGTGGCGGCTAACATTTGAAAGAAATTTTATTCAAAAAATAAATGCCATAAAATGTCCTTTCAAATTACCAATAAAGATTTCACACTTGATTTGAATTTTTATATTTCTTTTTTGTTCTAAAAAAATACCTCTAGTTGAATCACCCTATATAAGCCAAGTAGGAAATGTATTTGCTGGCGGTAATCAGTAGTTTTCGTTCAGTTAGTAATTGAATCGTGCACAGGTTACTTATTTGAGAGCCGTTTCCACATCTTCCTTAATGGGATGTTGTGGAACCTAAATAAAGTTATACTTTTTAACTTACTTATACTTAGATGACAACAGTTGATAATGGCAACAAATTAGTTCGTTCTAATTATTATCTTAGTGTTGTGTACTTCAACGTTTAAGGCAAAAATATAAAAACAAAAACTGCTCACAACCATACGGTATGATTGCCGTAATCATATTATTGTAACAAAAAATCTTAAACAACAATACAATTGTCGCACCAACCATATTAATAAGTTTACTACACCTATATATGTGACAGCGCATAGAGAAAGGGAACTAAGGGTAAAAAAATCAATTTTCATTTTTTTTTTATTTTTTTCATGTGGACAAAATCTGAGCATCGAATGAGACCGATCCCATGCCCCAAAAGTGTTCCCTCCCAGAGATATGCGCGTTTTATGAAAGTGAAGTCGACGATTCTAAGCGCAAATAGAAAGGGACCTAATCTTTGAAATGGTTTTTACCTTAGGTCCCTTTCTATTTTGCGCGTCTCATATTCATTTCTAAATGTAGCAATAATACTTTTGTCACATTTAAACAATATAAATATTGTTGCAATCATACTGTTGTCAAAATAAAATTCAAAAACAATACTATGGTTGCGACGAACATTCTTTTTAATGCAGAAAATATATTATTTTCCCGTGACTGACTGACTGACCATATATTTTCTCAACGTGTAAATGCCAGCGGATTTTCTCTTGATTTGACTACAAATTTATTTTTACGAATGACTTTGCTTAATTGAATAAATTGCTTAAATGCAGCTAAAGCTTAAGTAAATTTTGTTTTTTTGTAAGGTTTCATCTAAGAAAAATGCCAGAGCACGAACCGATACTGAACCAAAGCTGCTGTTTAGAGTACACTGAAAAAAACGGTTGTGACAACGAAAATGTTGTCTGTGCGACATCTCCTTACGGCGCAACGACTCCGCCACCAAACAGAAACAAAAGTGTGCATACTATGCAAAGTAACGTTTTTACAAATAATGCAGTTTCGACGTAGCATTCCAACTTGATATGCCGACCTCCATACTGAGGTTGGCAATTTATGATAGCAAAGGGGGTCGGAGTTGGCTTGTCGACAGCTGTAACATGATTTATGCTTAGTTTGGTTAACAATTTCATAATCAATCGACTTACTCCGGAACAACGTTTGCAAATCGTGGTGAATGGGCCAAAACGGTATGGCCACCGATCATGATTTTTACAAAAAAATGTTGTTCATTTGTTGAATGGGTACGTTTATCCCAAATTATCGCATTTGGAGTAATGAAAACCCACAAGCCATTGTTGAGACGCCGTAACATCCTCAAAAATGTAATGTTTGGTGTGCTCTATGGGCAGAGGGAACCATTGGTCCATAGTTTTTCAAAAATGATGCCGACCATAATGTTACAGTCAATGGGGAACGTATAGAGCCGTGATTAATGACTCTTTTGTGTCTGAATTGGAGCATGTTAATGTGGGCGACCTTTGGTTCCAACAAGACGACGCTACATGTCATTCAGTCAACGAAACAATCAATTTATTGAAGGAAATATTTTAAACAGCAAAGCTCGTTATTTAAATTAATGCTGTAATATTTTATATTGTTTTATTTTTTTTATTATTATTTAATTGTGTCGTGTTGTTCGGTTTTTAATAATGTTAAGTACACGCAGAAAAAAAGTATGGTTGGGGTAAAAATATTCGAAGAGCACCATACTATTGTTTGTTATATGGTTGTGGCACAACAATAGTATGATCATCAAAAAATAGTATGGTTCACACACAACCATACTATGATCCCCATAACAATATTATGGTCCTCACAACAATAGAATTATTCAAACACAATCCTACTATGATTCCCACAACCATATTAATATTCACATTCAACCATACTATGATCCCCATAACCATAGTATGTTTAACATACAACCATAGTATGATCCTCACAACCATAGTTACGCACAACCATACTATGATCCCCAAATTTTTTTGTAAAGACTGGATTACGTTGTTATTCAACTTTATTAAGTAAGTTATGTAAGTTAGTAAGTAAGTTACTTTATTAAGTTTATTTAATAATAATTTAGTTATACTAATCCGTAGTTTTTTGAAAAAAAATTAATTTTTATTACTATTATTGGGTAAGATTCGTAAAAATAACATTGTCAAATTAAAAAAAAAAAATAAGGTTTCGCCGGTATGATTGCCGTCATCATGTTATTGTTAACATAAAACCCATGAAAACAATACTTTTGTCCCACCAACCATATTTATATTGTTGCTACAACCATATTTTCATTTTTAAATTTGGCAACAGTACTATTGTTACATTTCAACAATATTAATATTGCCGCAAACATACTATTGTCAAAATAAAATTCAAAAAACAATACTATAGTTGCGACGACCATACTTTTACTGCAGCGAACATACTATTGTTGTCGTGACCATATAGTAACCATATCTTTTCTCTGCGTGTAGTTGAAACAAAATGTAAACTAATCGTATTAATCAAAAAACGAAATCTCCTTAGGATGTCGGAAAAAAGCCGGCGAAATGTCGAGAAAAAATTGAAAAAATTAATTAGTTTTATTTATAACATTGACCATCTTCAGCCTATTAAAAACAAAAAAGTAAATTACAGAAATCACAGAAAAGGGAAACTTTCGGTGAGCATATTATCTCGCGTCGTGGGTCTTTGGCGTGGCCTTCAAGAACGTGCGAATTAACACCGACTATTTTTTGTGGGGTTATGTGAAGTGGCTTGTCTAAGCAGATAAACCCAACACGACTGACGCCTTGAAAAAGAATATTTGGCGCGTTATTGCTGAAATACGGCCCCAAATGCTGCAAAAGTTGGTCGAAAATTGTTCATTTTGGCTGGAATTAATTCAAGCCAGCAGCGGCGGCCGCTTGCCTAAAATCATTTTTAAAACATAATGGCAAACCCTTATCTTTATAATAAAGCTAAATTCCTGGCCATTACATTTGATTTTATGCGTTTTATTTCTTCTTGAAACCACACGTCTGGAAAAAGCATCCTTTACGTCTAATTTATCCTTTATATACGTTAACCACTGAACATTTTATTTCAAAAATTTTGCAATAAGGTAACAAAAAGTTGTATTATTCAATATTAATTAATTATTCAATATTAATTAATTATTCAATATTCTTAAAATGACTTTTTTCATTAGAGTTAAAGAAACTATTCGAAAGAGAAAAGATATTCAAAAATCGGTTCTAAACCACTGTGTAATATTTCCCAATTGGCTGATAGTTCTCTGGCCACACGTGTATCGCAACATATAAAAGCTATTCATAAAAATTTCATGACTTCATACATTTCAAATGCTTTAACATCCCCCATCACAGTGCGTGCCTACTCCAACGTAGGTACAGGCATAAGTCTACACGAGCACACGTACGTAGGATGTTTAAGCCATGATACTCGTACATTCTGCTCATACTCGTATGTATCTGCAAAAATATACGCGTGTCTGCATGCTAATGTATGTATGTGTATCCACATACTCATGTTGCCAGCAGCCATCACCCGTTGCCGCTGTGATACCATTAATTTTTACTGAGCTAAAAACATATTTCAGCATTATCGGATTTAACCACAATAGCAGCAACAAAAAGTGCCCCAGCCCCCAGTTAATAACAGCAGCAACAGCCGGAGCAACTGGTGGGCTTGTCGCAAATCGGATTTTCTTTATGTGCCCTTTTACCTGATTGTGCTATGATTGAACATCAGCATTTTGCTATTAGCAGATGGCTGAGCATATGGATATTTTTGAGCCGCTCTTTCTGAAGTGTGCAGCCGTTAAAGTTAGAGAATATGGCATTGGTCTGTTTTTAGATGAAGGGGGTGTTATGGTCAAAACATTGGCTTTCCAGAAATATAGATACACATTATACAGGAAATTATACAAACGGTTTAGTTGTGAGCAATAAACTGTCATTAAAATAAGACATTTAAAAATATTGGACCACTTTTAATTCTTCTTGGACACTTTACAAATTTATACACAAAGGCAACTGTATGCCCTTTGACATTCCGACATGTATACCCACCCTGCCAAATGTTCTACAAAAGCGCATTCATTCACAGAAATAATTTCCAGTTGAGTGATTTAATAAATGCGAATTCACAGATACAGATGTAAATTGAATCAATGCAGAGCAATGTGGAAAATTCCGATTTTTTTGGAAAGAAAATAAAGCATTTGGATCGGAATAGTTAATACGTACATATCTTTTTTTGCTCGAAAAGTTTTTAAATATTGTATGGAGGGTGGTTGAAAAATTTCGAATGACCAAAAAGAGAATTTTTGAGCTTTACTTAACTGTTACTGTTCTGGAACAAATGGATTTTCAACTGGCTGGATAAAATGCAGTGGTCTAAGTGATCAACGCAATAATTTTCTGTATTGATTTTCAACTGGCTAGATTAAATGTAGAGGTCTTAATGAACAATTTAATCAATGTCCTTAGACTCTACGTTCTATCATGAAAACTTTGAGTACACGCAGAAAAAAAGTATGGTTGTGGTGACAATATTCGAAGAGGATCATGCTATTGTTGGGCATATGGTTGTGGCACAACAATATTATGATCCTCACAACAATAGTATGATAAACACACAACCATACTATGATCCCCACAACCATATTATGAGCCATACTCAACCATACTATTATCCCCAAAACCATATTATGATTCTCACAACAATATTATCTTTCTCATACAATCATAGTATGATTCTCACAACCAAAGTATGATTCACACGCAACCATATTATGATCCCTACAACTATAATATGTTTCCACTCATCCATACTATGATCTCCAAATTTTGTTTAAGGATTGGGTTATTTTATTATTCAACATTAGAGATTTTTATTAAGCTTTTTTCAAAGTTAGCTCCTAGGCAGATTTGAGACAATGTTTCTTTGAACATATTATTTAAGAACAAAAATATATTCGAAAGGTAGTCGAAGACTTTTAGTTGCAAGCAGCGGTGACTACAGGGGATGAATGCTTCTTTACCATCCGTAGACCCCTAGTGATGAACTTGATTAAACCATGATGACTGGCTAAATACTTAAGTGCAGGCAGATTTTAAATAATCGGAAACCAGTCGGCAGTAGAGTATTCCTCCGAACAAAGTAAACACATTAAAATCCCTCACACTGCCTTCCGATTGTTGTTTTTTTATAATGAACAACAACCATGCACTGTATCGTGTGTGTGTGTATGTTATTTTTGGTATACCAAAAAAAACGCGCACACACACACACTTAGTCTTTAAAGCCTGTTATGCTTTGTTCATAGACTCAACCATACAGTATGATTACCGTAATCATATTATTGTTAACATAAATCTTTAACGACAATACTTTTGTCACGCCAACAATATTTACATGGTTGCTACAACCATAGTTTCATTTCTAAATTTAGCAATAATAGTATTGTTACATTTCAATAATATTATTATTGCCGCAATCATACTGTCGTTAAAATAAAACTCATAAAACAATACTATGGTTGCGACGAACATGCTTTTATTGTAGAGAACATATTATTGTTGCCGTGACCATATAGTAACCATGTCTTTTCTCTGCGTGAAGATACCATTAATAGCAGACTATTGGGTAAGTTAGAAATTGTCTGACGAAGTAATAGAGAGAACGTTCGTCCCACTTCCTAAAAAGGGAAAACCTCTGCGAAAGCAACAACTGGTACTTAGAAAGGCGAATAAATTAATCGCATACATCATTGAGGAGTCGCTCCTGATGCTCTTTAAGAAGAAAACAGTCCGGGTTCCGGACGCATCATTTGCCCATTGGCCACCATAACACGTTGCGTATTATAGTCGAGTAGTCGGCCTACTGGCGAACACTGCTTAACATATGCTTTATAGATTTCAAGAAAGTTTTTGATATGTACACTTAATAAGAACGCGACCTGGAATTCACTAAAGTAAGTATTTAGTACTCAAACCGAAACCCGACGTTTCGGTCTCTATGTCTGAGCCCGACAGTGTTCAAAAATCGCTTAAGATGGTATGTCGGTTTACCCGGTTCTCTGTTGTCGGGACTTTCGGTTTTTTTTGTTGCTGCATGTAAAGGGTGTTTTTTCCGGACGATTGGTTTTCAAGAAGAAATAAAAAAAAATATAATTTAATGTTATGGTCAAACATTAACTTTATTATAAAGATATGGGTTTGCCATTATGTCATAAAAAGTCTTGAATTAATTTTTATTTAGCCGACCACTTTTTGCAGCATTTGCGGTCGTATGTCTGCAATAACTTGCCGAATATTATCTTCCCAGGCGTCAATCGTGTCCGGCTTATCTGCGTAGACAAGGGACTTTACATAACCCCTCAAAAAAATAGTTCAGCGGTGTTAAATCGCACGATCTTGGAGGCCACATGCCCTCGACGCAAGATAATGCGCTCACCAAAACTCTCCTTCAATAAATTGATTTTTTCGTTGGATTTATGGCATGTAGCTCCGTCATGTTGAAACCAAATGTCTTCAAGATTACGGGCTTCAATTACAGGTAGCAAAAAGTCCGATATCATGGCGCGATAGCGAGCACCATTCACAGTAACGTTTTAAAAAAAATCATCCATCATCATTTTTAAAAAATATGGTCCGAAGATTCCACCAGCCCTTAAATTACACCAAATCTTGGTATAATGGCATCTATATAGCTTTTATAGCTATAATGATATTTCCTATAATGATATTTCCTATAATGATAATATTTGGTCATTAAGATCGATCAGTTTCCAGCTCAGATCAAAATTGGTATTGGACAGCGTTTCCAATTACATGATCGTGGTGAACAATTAACATCGCCACGACGTTAGATATCACGGCCATTGAATTTCTAGCGCAAAAGAGACATTGTTTCTTTGGCTGCGTGGCAAGTGGCACCATCTTTCTGTAATTGCTTGGCTGAACTAATTTTTGAATAAATACGTCCCGATGACGCCGCCAACCTCTAAACCGCACCAAACAGGTACTCTTTGTGAATGCATCGGCTTGTCAACAATCACTCGTGGATTTTTTTTAACGCTCAATTTTTGTAAAAGGCTGCAACAGTCCGAACGCGCTCCAACTGTGTACCTCTCCATGGTTGAAGCAAAGAAATGTCAAATAAAATTGCGCAAAAACTTGGCGTTTAGGTGCGACTCAAAATCAACATCGTGCTTTATGGTTGGACCACTCTATGCTGCATTCAAAGTGAAAGTAGAGGCAATTTTTTAAAATACAATCGAAAAGACTTTCAACTGCAAGCAGAGGTGGCTGCAGTTTCGGTGAGCGCTACTTCATCATCATCATCAAAACCCAAGCAACCAATGTACTGTAACCATGATCAGCGGCTAAGCACTTGAGGGCAGGCAGATTTGCATTTAACGAGAACTGCTGGCAGTAGAGTTTTCCACAGAACAAAGTTAACACAAGAAAAAACCCTCGCACTGCATACGTAAAGCGTGGTCCAACTAATACGCACGACGTCAATGAAACAGAATTATTTTAATATTGTTTATTATGATAGAAAGATCAATGACAATAATGTGTGAAACAAAAAAAACGCTCAAATACTCACCATGGCTTCGGTGGCATACCTCTATCCGATGGTCCATATTTTCAATGACTCTGAGGTAATTGAGGTTCAATGGCGTTTTTGTGCCGAATCATCTCAGCCATAAGAATAGTTCTTCGTTTATTGACGCACACTTTTCTTAAATATCCATAAATAGCCACCAGCATGTTGCAACCACATATTATCCATGTCCATATTCTCAATTTCAAGAAGTCCGTGATCATCTTGCGACAGCAAACACCATTCACATTAACTGGTTTGGCGACCTAATTTCCGAAGAAGTACAACCCAATGAAAGAACGAACTGGGCGAACATGCAAAGGTATTTTTACATATTCTTCAGACCCAGTTTGCTGAAACTTGAGCACAATGCTCCCGATGGTGAACACAGTTGGTCGACTATGCTGACCAAAAAAAGTTGTGGTTATTATTCTGTGTACTTAGAAAAAGAAAACTTTTCTCACTTATCTACGAGTAAATATCTAATAACTTTTATAACTTATCTTAACTTAGGGTTTAGATCTACGGACTGTTAGGACCCGAAAATGGGTCCACTTCAGCGCGGACTTCTGGGTTCCGAACAACAATAAAATTTCCTTACTAATCTTCATAGACGTTATATTTATGTTATGTCTGAATTGGAAGCTCTGAAACTTTGACCTATTAGTTTCACGTTGGTTCCTGTCAAACATGGGCCAATCACCGACTACTATATTTCCCAAAACTGTCAATACCACAACAAAAGCTTCGGTCCGTCAGTGCTTAAAAATTTGTTTATGTTTTTTAACTCTCTCTGTTAATAAACCACTATTAGACATTTCGAGATTTATTTTACCTTCTTATTTTTCGGAAATTCTGATATTTGCTTTCTCTAGAAAAGCGTATCCCTTTCTGGCATATCACGAAATTCTTGCCGCCAAAAGGACTACAACAAAGTAACTTTTGGCTTTTTAAAATGTTTTAAATGCTAAATGGCAATTTAAAAAACCTTAACTTTTAAGAAATGACTGTCTTCTCACGTTTAAGCAATATAATACATCCAGACGCATTTTTAAGTGTTTAAGCCAACGTCTCTTATTGAGGTTTTATGCGAATAATGATACTTACAAAAGTGTGCGAGTACTGCGTATTTTTTATACACTCTCTGTTCCAACCACAGATTCGCATTTCACTGATGGTTTATCGCCATACTGCCGACGACATATGTTACAATTGTGTAATGGAAAAAAGTCCAAATGTTGCCATTCATACACATTTTCAATCCTTCTCCTATTTGGATTAAAGCATCGTTTTGCACTCAATCCTTGCAATTTGGGCACGATATCGTAACATGCGCGGATTTTTGTTGCTTTTATTACATTGGCATTTTTTAACTAATTAGCCTGTAGAATTTAAATCCCAAGTCGTTGAAAATAATTAACTTAAAAGAAAATAGCAGTGTTTTTTTAAGGTTACCCAACTTGCAGTTGTATAGAAGTTACACGGTAAGCAAGCGAGTTGGCCTTTGAGTAAAGAAACGAGAAACGATGACACACCCTTTGCATTTTAATACGCGTAGATAAGTTTTTTCTTCTGTATACAAAAAAAGATTTTTCAAATCATAAATATAGAAATTAATAGGGGGCCCAAAACACTGCTCTATGGAAATCCATATTGACCGAACGAAATATGCTTTTATCTGCGTTAGCTTGAACAACAGTTTACGATTGTCTAAATAAAGGGTGATCCATGTAGAGGTATTTTTTCAGAACAAAAAAAATATAAAAATTAAAATCAAGTGTGGAATCTTTATTGGTAATTTGAAAGGACATTTTATGGCATTTATTTTTTGAAAATAATTACCTTCAAATGTTGGCAACTGTATTATGGAAATGAGCGTTCGGTGAGAAACGGGAAGATCCGCTGTTTTCAACCAAAATTTTGTTCAGTGATGAGGCCCATTTCTGGCTCAACGGCGATGTCAATAAACAAAATTGCCGCATTTGGGCTGAAGAGCAACAAGAAGAGGTTCAAGAGGTGCTTTTATACCCAAAAAAACCATGCTTTGGTGCGCTTTATATGGTGGAATCATCGGTGCATATTTTTTCAAAAATGATGATGGCCGCAACGTAACCGTGAATGGTGCTCGCTATCGCGTCATGATATCGATCTTAACGCCACCTGAAATTGAAGCCCGTAATCTTGACGACACTTGGTTTCAACAGGACGGTGCCACTTGCCATACAACTGCTCAAGCAATGGATCTATTGAGAGGTCATTTCGAAAAGCAGCTACTTTCACGTTTTGGACAGGTGGGTTGGCCGCCTAGATGGAGTGATATCACACCTTTAGACATTTTTCTTTGGGGTTACGTAAAGTCCAAAGTCTATGCTGACAAACCAGCTACGATTCAGGTTTTGGAAGCCACCATTACGCGTGTCGTTAAAGCCATACCGGTTGAAATGCTGGAACGAGTCATCCAAAATTGGGCTCTCAGAATGGAAACCCTGAGGCGTAGTTGCGGCCAACATTTGAAGGAAATTATTTTCAAAAAATAAATGCCATAAAATGTTCTTTCAAATTACCAATAACGATTCTATACTTGATTTGAATTTTTATATTTTATTTGTTCTGTTTCTATAGTTGCAAAACATTGCAGTTTTTGGGCTAATATTTTATGTTCTATTAAATGAAACGCTTTGCTTCGATCGTAGAAAATACCAGCGACACCACTATTACCTTGATCTAGTCCTTTTAAATATGTGACAGCGCATAGAGAAAGGGACCTAAGGGTAAAAAAATCAATTTTCATTTCTTTTTTCTTTTTTTTGATGTGGACAACATCTGAGCATCGAATGAGACCGATCCCATGCCCCAAAAGTGTTCCCTCCCAGAGATATGCGCATTTAATAAAAGTGAAGTCGACGATTTTAAGCGCAAATAAAAAGGGACCTAATCTTTAAAATGGCTCTCCTGAACAAAACTGGTTTTTAACATTAGGTCCCTTTCTATTTTGCGCGTCACATATGTGGATTTGTACATTGAGTGTACCCTCCTCTGTACCACACTTATTCCAAAAAAAAACAAATTGATTGTCTTTAAGCAACACTTTTCCTGAAAGTATAATAAGAGTCAAGAATAGATTAGATTATCCTTTCAAAAATGTTATCTGTAATAGGCAATTTCGAAATTAGTCTGAATTTAACAACAGTTGTTAAAATTCTATCTTAATTTATTCGAATCACTTTATGTATTTTTAAAGTTTCAGCATAAACCGAAGTGTTGACTTTGTCATTGAATATTTTTTCCAGTCGCGATGTTGAAATATTTTTGAACCCTACAATTACCCTAGGAGATAACATGCCGTGACCACAGATTTTTTCTGATCATTTCTGGTGATAAATGTGCTATTTTATTCAGTATTTCTTCATTTGCCGTTTGGTGATGACGATATCTATTATAACAGCGTTCCAAAGTTCCAAAAGAATTACATGTGTCCGAAGAAAAACGTTCAATTTGATTTCTTACTTGCTCTATCGTGTCCTGAAAGTAGGAATTTAAGAATTCAGCTTTGCGGACATCACTCAAAATAACTTCACCGTTAAAACTTTAAACTGTATATGGCTGCAGGAATCACTACCAAGTGTTTCATTTGTATAACGTCAGGACTTTCTCAAATCGTGTTATTTTTGTCTTTGTTGATTCCCGTTTCTATATCGGGCCTTGCTCCTTCCCCTTCAACTGATGGCTGTGGCAGCCCTCCTACTGATGACATTGCCAACATCACCACAAAAATTACTTGAATTTCAAAAAATATCATCTTACTACTTTTCTTCGTTTAAAGGGAAATAAACCCATCCCCTAAACTGTCACCCCTGAGAAAGAGCAAACCTATCCCACTTCATATTCGATAAAGTGTCATGTGAGTGGGTGACGGACATGGAAGACACAGCACAAATTGCTAGCATTAACGACGCAAAGCTCGCCCTCATTAAATGCCAATATATTATTAGCATATCTCAGCAGAAAAATGTAAATAAATATTAATAATAAAAATGAATATGCTCAAGTCCTTAGGCATGGCTAGATACATAAATATGAGATAGACGTTTATGATAAATTGGGGCGTACACACATTCCAACATACTCGTACATACGAACATACACACGCCGATAAAGATAAAGCGAAAACGAAAGAAAGATATTGGATTTCGCTATAATAACAAAACGTGGTGATGGATGTCAGAATCTGCCTTTGAGATTAAACGAGGGCTAAGTGAGAAGTTAAGGGGTCATTGAGTTAAAGTGTGAGCAGATTGTAATGATTGCGTTTTCTGTGAGTATTGTAAGAGCTTACTATTTTTATCTATGCCAGTCAAAATATTCAGTTATGTTTGCCATTTTATTTGGAACTGTCGTTACATCCTCAAAAAGTCAGGCAGAGGGACTCATTGGTCCATATTTTTTCAAAAATGAAGTCGGTCATAATGTTACAGCCAATAGGGAACGCAATGGAGCCATGATTAATGACTTTTCCGTGCCTGAATTGGAGGATGTTGATGTGGATGACCTTTGGCTACATGCCATACATCCAACGAAAGAATCAATTTATTGAAGGAAACTTTTGGTGAGCGCATTATCTCGCGTCGTGGACCTGTGGCGTGGCCTTCAAGATCGGACGATTTAGCACCGCTGGACTACTTTTTTTGTGGGGTTATGTATACTCGCTTGGCAACGCAGATAAGCCTGATACGATTGACGCCTTGGAAGGGAATATTGGGCGCTTTATTGCTGACATAGGGACCAAAATGCTGGAAAAAGTTGGGCCGAAAGTTGGGCCTCTCGGCTGGAATTTATTTGAGCCAGCCGCGGCGGCCACTTGGCCGAAATAATTTTTAAAATATAACGACCATACATTCTTGGTCATAACATTAAATAACATGCGTTTTATTTTTTCTTAAAAACCACACGTCTGCAAAAAGTGTATTTAAGCCCAAAAGTGACATAAAGCACCTGGCACCGTTTTGTAGAAAAAAGGTGCCGAGGTCAAAAAAGGTGCTAGAAAAACTACCGTTCTGTCAACACTGCTGGGCACCCTGTACAAATGGCTTATATGTATTTCGCACAGACACGTTTATTTAAGTACTCATATGTTCCTGAGAAAAGCTCTGCAAAATCTAGGACACTGCTAATGTATCGGCAAGGTTGGGTTAGAAGGACTTTCAGATGTGCCTTACCTTCATAAGCGGTACATCCACTCGGCAATCCATTGAGGTCGCATAGTTGTTATTGTACTCCGTCTATGAGAAATTATGCTTTAAATTGAGAGGAAACTACTGCCTTTTTATAAAGCTTTGTAAATCTACTTAACAATCTTTCTGGAGAATAACTTTGCCAGATCTTTAGAAGAGGGACATCTACACAAAATGTGCTCCACTGTCTCACTCTCATTCTCATCCTCCCACAGGCGGAAGTATTCAACCAATCTCGTCTATCATTTCCTAGTCACCTCTCTAACATTACAATGTCAAAATATCCTCAAGCACTCTTACATCTCTTTTAATTAATTCTCGTACGGTTTTAGTTCTGCTCTTTTAAAGTTTAGTCCGCCGAGTCATAGCAACCTTGCATTTGTTGGTCTAAGTCCATGCCTAGATAACCTTTGTATGAATACACTTACACAACGGGATATTATTCTGTTAAGGGATATAAGGGTTTTGGTAGAACATCTACAACATCCTTAGACGAGCCATGACGTGTCAGCTCAACTCGTTTCCTTACTGTATCTGGGAACCCAACAGAGTCCAACAGTCCGGTTTGTGAGGGGGGCTAAGTGACTTTTGAACTTGTTACTAGTTTAGATTTTACCATGGCTGACAAAATAGTAAATTTGCTCTGTCAAAAAAATTGTGCTGCCATGTCTACAACTAATATTTCGGGCTTAAAAACGTTTTAACTATTGTTTTGTTCACACGACTCGCATATTTGCAAACCTTTTATATATGAAATGGAGAGTACAACCGTCTAAAAACCATGAGCTCTTTTAGCTCAATTTTCACGCGAAAGTTGTTAATCGTTTCAAAGTACAGCAATTGCTCCCATCTAGACAGTCGGTCAATTTGGATCAGAACGCTTCAGTGAGAATGAAATTAAGCGACAGCTGCAGTGGATTGCGCAGAGAGGTAATGAATCAGTTATAATAAAGGGAGGTTAAGTTTTAAAGGCCGATGTTGATTTTAAATAAAACATAAATTATTGTCCTTTTTTATTATAATAATATTGGTATGGTTCAGTTATGCCGTCAATGTGCCGAATTATCTCATCCTTTAGATCTTGAATTGTTGCTGGCTTATCGACGAACACCCTTTTTTCAAATAACCCCAAAGAAATAAGTCCAACGGTGTCCAATCACATGATCTTGGCGGACAATTAACATCGCCACGACGTGAGATAACACGGCCATTGAGTATGTTGCGCAAAAAAGCCATTGTTTCGTTAGCTATGTGGCCAGTGGCACCGTCCTGTTGAAACCACATTTCGTCCACATCCATATCTTCCAATTCGGGTCATAAAAAGTTCGTTAACATCATTCACAGTAACTGCCTGACCGGCCTCATTTTGGAAAAAATACGGCCCGATTATGCCGCCAGCCCATAAACCGCACCAAACAGTCGCTCTTTGTGGGTGCATTGTTTTTTCGACAATCACTCTTGGATTATCATTCGTCCAAATGTAACAATTCTGCTTATTGACGAATCCACCGAGGCGAAAATGTGCCTCATCACTGAAGATGATTTTCTACCAAAATTGATCATCCACTGTTGCCCGAAGCCTGAATAACTTTAGCGCATATCTTTCCATTGTTTGAGTTACCCTGAAATAAAAATGCAATCAAATGCAATGCAAACTTGACGTGTTGGTGTGTCAAACTTGACGTTTACGTGTGGTTCACATTCAATATCGTCCCTTAAAATTTAACCCCCCTTTACATTTTCTTTAAAAAAAAGTCCACCAACTCATTAAGGTTCCTTAGAGTTTAATTTTGACACGAAAAACACCCTACTGTTGGCTACTTTTGTATTCGACTACTTTGCAGATACAAAAGCCTAGATGATCAATTTGTGATATAATAATCGGGCAGCCCTTAAAGCATACCACAATATAATTCTTATGCCCACTATCCGGGACTTCTTGTTAAAGCGAAGTGCTTATGCATTTTATATAGAATCTTTTACTAGAGATAATCTCTTCCTCGTAAAGTCGCCTACAATTCCTAGATAGAAGCCCATGGCTGTAAAAATTTTGTATATGTTCTTAGGCAGATTTTAATCTGGGCTTACTTGTATAAAAGTCGTGCAAACTAATTATGTTATAGTCGCAAATAAATTACACTCAGAAAAAAAATGTTAAGGTAACAATATTCGAAGAGCATCTTACTATTGTTGGCAATATGGTTGTGACACAAAAATATTATGATCTCCACAACCACACTTTGATTTCCGCAGCCTTAATATTGTTGTACCACAACCGTATACCCAACAAAAGTATGATGCACTTCAAATATTGGCACCCCTGCCATACTTTTTTTCGACTATTTCAAGAATTAAAGAGATAATTATCCAATTTTTTAATCTATATAATTCCAGCAAAAACGCTCATAACCAAGGTCCATTGCTGGAAAGACAAATAAAAACGTGTACGCCACTTACTTTTCGACCAGCATTGGAATTACTCTTTCACGGCGACTTCATTGGAGGTAAGTAGTTTGAAAAATTCAATTAAATCTATATTAAGAAAATGATAAATCGGTCGAAACAGGCTATAATATACCCACACCGCATGCTTAAGATCCATAGTCTAAGTCATGGATGTAAAATGTTTTTACTTTTGATTTTGTATTTTACGCTTTTTGAAAATGTACTTTTTCGATCCCCACGGTACAAATACCAAGAAAACATGTTTAGTTTGCAAAATTGGTTTTATGTAAAATTTAAAGTCAGTTTAAAGATGGCCGGTCACTTTATTCATCTAGAGCGGGAGCGACATATTTCGTTTATATTTCGCTAAAGGCTTTATCTGAGCAAGATGAAATCGACAATGTTTTTTATATAAGGTCAGGACTTCAAATTGTACGGGTCAATTATTTGAATGGGTCTATATCAAGTGTAAGTGTAATTTAAATGGGTCTATATCAAAGTGTAGAAGTGTGGTCAAGCTTTGGTATACTATATTTGGTATAAATTTCAACCAAAAAATTTGTATGTAAATTTTTTCATTACTCAATTAAAAATTTTGTATGTTGGCCCATTTATCAAATATTGCATTGCTATTCAATGACTGAAACAACAGCAAAATTCATGCACTCTACCGTGTTCAAGTGTGTGTTTATGTGTTTTAGTATGTATCCAGTGCGAGGGATTTTTAGCGTGTTTAATGAAAATTCAGCTGCCGGCAGTTCTCGTTAAATACGAAACTGCCTGAACTTGAGTGTAAAGCCGCTAAATATAGTTATAGCACAATCGTTGCTTTTGGTCAAATGATGGTAAAGAGGCGCTCACCAATACTGCAATAACACCTACCTGTAACTTAAAGTCTTTCCGACTGCTTTTTCAAAAAATTATACAATTTTTTTTTTGAAATTATGTGAGTTTTTTCATCTCTTCAGAACGAAAATATTTTATACGAGTTTAAACAGCATACAATTTTTTTTAATATGTAGGGTTATCCAAGTAGAGATACTTCTTTCAATAGCCTAATTTTTTTGACAGATCACGTGTGAGTCGTGTCATGCTGTTATATTATTTTTGTTAAGTATTGTTTGGCATTTCATCATGGAAAGACTTACGCCTGAACAACGTTTACAAAACGCTCAACTTTATTACGAAAATTCACTTTCTGTAAGGAATGTGTTTCGTGCGTTTTCGACCCAAATTTTGGTCGCCGATGAGGCTCATTTCTGGCTGAATGGGTATATAAACAAGCAAAACTGCCGTATTTGGGACGAAGAGCAACCAGAAGAGGTTCAAGAGCTGCCACTTCATCCAGAAAAACAACGGATTGGTGTGGTTTGTGGGCCGGTAGAATCATCGGTCCATATTTCTTCAAAAATGATGCCTGTGAACCGTCGGCGACATTAGGTTTAACAAGACGGCTCCACTTCCCACACATCGCATCGATCAATAGATTTATTGAGTGAACACTTCGGTGAGCAGGTAATTTCACATTTTGGGCCGGTCGATTGGCCACCAAGATCGTGTGATATCACACCGTTAGAATTTTTCTTTGGAGCTACGTAACGTCCAAAGTCTATGCTGACAAATCAGCTATGACTCCGGTTTTGGAAGCCAACGTTGCGTGTGTTAACGAGTAATCGAAAATTGGACTTAACGGATGGACCGTCTGAGACGTAGCCGCGGCCAACATTTGATAGACATAATCTTCAAAAAATAAATGCCAAAGAATGTTCTTTCAAATGATAATAACATTCTCCATTCAATTTGAATTTTCTGAGTTTTTTTTTCTTTAAAAAAGTAGGGAACCTCAAAATTAATCACCTACTATAAATTTATAAATCTCTTCAAATCGGAGATATTTTCGATTAACAAATATTTTAGTTAATATGGGAACCTTTTCTTCGTATTCGACCATAACACAATGTGTAAAATATGGGCGCAATCTTATTTAAGATTTTTAAAGCGGCGAAACTGAACTCAGGGATATGGACATGGTGATAACTCGAAAACATGGACCAATATGGTCCAATTTCATCTATGTAGTTACGTGCAATTCTCTAAGCTAAACTTTGTCTGGGGACTATTCTTAAACATAAACCGAAATATTGCAATTTTGCCAGATATGGGTGTTGGTCGCTGGTATCGCTCTATCCGAAAAATTTACGGAACTGCATCGGCCCTGTCGATTGACTAGTAAGAGCTAGTTTCAAGTGGGTTCGTCTTGGCCCAAAGTAGAACAATGTCCAAATATCTTTTACGGTTATTACAATGATAGATGTTTAAACCAACGGGCATTGCTCAATGGTATCGGACTAAGATTTAAAATCGAGCGTTTTACGATACATCAGGTTGATCTCCATTCCTTTAAGGTAATAAACTCAGCAGCACTAAGCCACAATACACTGTACCACAGTGTGGTGTATGGTATAAAGGACAGCAGATCGATCGATTCAACGAAATATTTCGGAACTTGTGGTTTAGTATTTTTTAGCAATTTAAATCCCTTGTACCAAAATTTTTTTTCTGTGGGGGCACTGTTGGTCGAAGAGAGTGGAGAGTGTGCGTGGCTTATAGTGGCTGGCAGGAGATTTGTATTCGTCTGACTTTCAGTTGCCGTCATGCATTGGACACGTGATGAGAAGACATTTTGAGGTTAAAACTTATTTTTCAAATGCGTACTCGATCATTGCAGTGCAGAGCGCTTTTCGTTTACGATTCCCTGTTCCCCAGGCGGACGTGTTCCTGGACGGTAATCAATTGTAAATTGGGTAACTTTATTGAGAACAGCAGGGATTGTGTTATGTATACGAATTGGAGCTGAGAGAAGGATTACAACACCACAAAACATCGAGAGAGTTAGAGCAGCAGTACTGCAATCTCCGAAACGCTGTGCTCGAAAGCAATCACTTGCTCTTGGCATTTCCGAATGGTACTCGACTATGATACAGGATTTTTTATCAGCCGGCTCAGGCACTGCAATTAGAGGATACATGGTTCCAACGAGGGTTACCACGAATTGTTTGAAGCAAATGCTTCCTGGACGGCTTATCTCTTTGAGGGGTGATGTGAACCGGCCCGGCTCGCCCACCCGACTTAGCCCCATGCGATTTTTTCCTTTGGGGTTACCTGAAGTCGAAGGTTTATAGCAACCGTCCCAACTCCTTGGAAGATCTACTTAACAATGGCTGAAATCTTCAGAATACCAGTCGACATGCTTATTAGAGTTCATGAAAACTTCAGAAAACGTATGCAGCAGTGTGTGGTCGACATTTGCCAGATACACTATTCAAAACCATGTAATTTAAAAATTCCCTTACTGTTCAATATAATTAAAAAATAAAATAAATTTTCCTAAGGTTCATAATTTTTTTATTTTATTCCCAAAAAAAGCAAATTTCCGTGCTCCACCCAGTATTTAATCGAGATCGTTTTACATTTGTGTTGGGACTTTTGTACACAAGTTTTAATTGTAGCAACAATTTAAAGACACAAGTAAATATTACCTTAGATTTGGCTATGGCAATTCTTATAACTTCTGGTGTCACCTATTAGATCAACAAAATATTAAAATCAAGCCCAAAAGCCCTAGCAGGAGAATGCAAGGATGGATGTTTGTTAAATTTCCTAAATAGGGTGCAACTTCATACCGAATTGAAGAGGAGTTATGCAGTTATCCGCACCATGTCATGTATTGTGTCAAATTATCCTGAACCGGATAAAATGTATGCCACACTTTGCAGTCAGGAA
Source organism: Hydrotaea diabolus (assembly GCA_963513945.1). Lineage (NCBI taxonomy): Eukaryota > Metazoa > Arthropoda > Insecta > Diptera > Muscidae > Hydrotaea > Hydrotaea diabolus. The sequence goes on along the minus strand of OY740716.1, from coordinate 193,877,117 downwards.
AACAATATTCTTGTGTGGATCACACAGCATCGAATAGTTGTAGAACAAATTGATTTTGAAAAGGCCTTTGACCGTTTAAATCATCAAAGAATCGGGGAAGTGGAGAACTTGAGAAAATTAAAAATCTATTTAAAGCAACGCCTTCCGGTGTATATTTCTTTATAATTGCACTTTCTTGGAACTAATTGATATTGTAGCCGGTGTTAGGCACGGTGTTTTTTCCTCTTTCATATTTTTGGTAGTGATGGACTAGTTGCTCCGCACAAGTATCATCGTGAAGATAAAGACTTAATATATATTTCGTGGATTAAAGAAGAAAAACGTGTCAGCACGAAAATGAAAATATAGGGGATCCATCTTGAGGTATTTTTCAGAACAAAAATTAATATTAAAATTCAAATCAAGTGTGGAAAATTTATTGCTAATTTGAAGGACATTTTATAGCATAGAAAAAAGTCTATAGCTTAATATTACACGATATAGGCAGCCAACTCACCGGTCCAAATCGTGAAATTGGCTGCTCTTCTTAATTACCTCTTAATAGATCCATTGACTGATTTATTAAGAGGTAGAGCCGTCCTGTTAAATCCAAATGTCTTCAAGATTACGGGCTTCAATTTCAGGTAGCATAAAGATCTGTATCATGGCGTGATAGCGAGCACCATTCACGGTTGCGTTTCGGCCATCATCATTTTTGAACAAATATGCACCGATGATTCCAAACCTTCTTGTTGTTCTTCAGTCCAAATGCGGCAATTTTGTTTATTGATTTTGCCGTTGAGGCACTGAACAACCGTTTCTCACCGAACGCTCATTTCCATAATACAGTTGCCAACATTTGAAGGTAATTATTTAAATAAATGCCATAAAATGTCCTTACAAATTACCAATAAAGATTCCACACTTGATTTGAATTTTTATATATTTTTTTTGTTCTGAAAAAATACCTCTAGATGGATCACCCTATACTCAGCGATTTTTAAAGAAGAGGATAATTACGTATTTGGAAGAATTTAACATTAAATAATTTCTCATTTATGGCTTTATTAGTAAATTATTGCTATTTGCTTAAAACTCATATTGGTGGTAATTACCCGGTAATGCAAGTAGTAATGAGATGTCATTACATGGTAAAGCAAGTAGTAATGAGATGTCATTATATGGTAAAGCAAGAAGTAATGAGTCGTACTTTCCCAGCCAAATTATTTAAAAATACTGAACACTTTTGTTAAGTACCATAATTGATTTAACTAATCTGAGTGATAATTGGGTATATTGGGCATTAGAGCACACATTAGGTGGGAACAACTAATAACCTGTGGCAATCAATGATTTTACTTTATTTAAACAAAATAACTAAATTGTTGACTGTCTGTATCTATAATCATAGCTAATTCTCATGATATGTCTAAACAAGTTTTAACTTATTTTATAAACATGTGTTCATTGTCACAAAAAGACTTCTCGTCCAACCGAATTTTTGTAGTTTGCGCCGAATTTCAAACAATTTATTATCTGTGCTTACCTCCATGATCTGTTGGGAATGATTGCTTATTACTCCTTCCTCGGCCAACTTAGAATACATTTCCAAATCATACTTTGCCCTCTTATTCAAATACATAATATATCTAGACTGTTTTTTTTACATACATGCACATAATAGCCTTACAAATGAACATGGCTATAAATATCAATCAATCACTATTTATGTATCCCAAAAAAAAACAAACAAGAATAACCCCACGGGGGCACTTAGAATTGTTTATGCTTGCAAGAAATATGGTAACATGACTTCAACTTATATATACAAAACAAGGAATGCCCACAGATGTCAGAGGGAAGAAAATCCTCGTCGTTTTATTGATTTCGATTAATATTTGGTAGAGCATCACACCCCCTTCTGTACTCGTAAATTCCAATAAAGTTTTGGGCAATTGTTGAGAAAGTACTCCGCAATTTGTATACCAATATATCGTTACAACCTACGTACTCATTGCGAAAACTTACTTGTAGCTCAATTACTTAAATCAAAGTTATGCTGCATAAAGTAATTCTAAACCACATTTCTACACAAACAATTATAAGTACATGAGCTTGCACGAGGAGTAACGCTGAACTGTGCTAAAGAAGAATTAGACATGGATTCTTACAAAGTTTATAAATACGAGGGCTGATATATGTATTTCTGGCCTAATAATGAAAATGCGAATATTTATCATCAAAAATGGTTTTATTGTTTCTCAAAGTATTCTCCAGATTTATGCACTTTTGCATGCGCTCAAACCAATTGTCGAAGTACTTTTTCCACTCCGATTGAGACACCTCCAAAACATGGCCTTTGAATGCTTCAACAGCATCTTCTGGCGACGAAAATCGTTGACCACGCATCTTTTCTTGATGTGCGGGAATAAAAAGAAGTCATTGGCTGCCAAGTCAGGGCTGTACGGCATATGACCTGTCAATTCGACGTTTTGGACGGTCAAAAAGGCTGGTTTGAGCCGATGTGTGAGAGCTCGCATTGTCATGGTGCACAATGATTCGTCTTCTCTTGTTCGTTTTTCGAATTTCTCCTAAGACTTCAGGCAAACAAATTGTGAAGTACCACTCAGAATTTACCATCCTACGTTGCTCAAGCGGAACAGTCGCCACATGACCAATTTTGCCAAAGAAACAGATGACCATTTGCTTCGAACGAACTACTTTTGTTGGATTTGGCTCGTCTTCGAGGACCCACACGGTCGATTGCTGTTTTGTTTCTGGCTCATACGCATAGATCCATGATTCGTCACCTGTGACGATCTTATAAACGTCTTTTGAAGCACCGCGGCTGTATTTTTTAAAAATTTCTTTGCACCAATCGAAACGAGCATTTTTTTGAGCGATTGTCAAATTGTGCGGGATCCAACGAGAACGAACCTTTTTTACGCCAGTTGTGCATGCAATATCGAATGTATGCTGGTGGAAGAAATGCTCAAGGGTACCTCTATCTCACGGTATATCACATGACGATCTTGCATTATCAGTTCACGCACGGCATCAATGTTCTCTGGCACAACGGCCTTTTTTGGACGATCTTCGTCTTTGAGCGAGCGTCGGCCACGATTGATTTCATTAAACTAGTTTTTCACAGTGCTTAAGGAAGGTGCTTCATCGCCATACAAAGATTGAAGTTCATCAATGCACTCTTGTAGTGATAATTTACGTCGAAAGTTGTGAAAAATGAGTGCACGAAAATGTTCACGAGTTAATTCCATTTATTGCCAAATTGATTTTTTCAAGTCAGTGTAAACAACGCAACTGATGGTCGTACGTCAAAACTAAATGTCAAACTTTCCAATAGAATGTCAGCTGGCGCCAGGCAACACTTCGTGTTGTCTAGGCCAGAAACATATATAGCAACCAGAAAACTTAGTAGTCGAACCCATTGGATTACTCGTATAAACAATTATATCTTGATTCATTTCATTTTTACTTGTAAGGGGTGTTTTTTATTGGGGTATAGAACTTTAAGTTGGCATCACTTTTTTAACTGGCGGCCATTTTGTCAGCTGGCAAGTGATTAATATTTAGTTTGGTTTGCCATTTCATCATGAACAGGTTGACAAAAGAACAACGCTTGCAAATCGTGCAAATTTATTTCGAAAGTAATGGTTCAGCTCGCGAAGTTCACCGCAAGCTCCGTCCATTTTATGGTCGACATAATCGTCCATCAGAGCAATTAATTCGGTTAACCATGGATCGGTTAACATGGACCATTGGATTATTTTCTTTGGGGATATGTGAAGTCGCTCGTCTACGCCAACAAACCAGAAACACGTTAGGGGACTTGGAAGTCAGCATTCGTGGCGTTATTGCCAACATACGGCCCCATATGCTCGAAAAAGTGGTTGAAAATTGGCCCTGTAGAATTGGCTTTATTCGAGCCAGCCGCGGCGGCCACATGCCCCAAATCATATTTAAACATTAATGGCATAAAATTATCCTTCCAATAAAGCCAAATTGATGGACATTAAAACGATTTTCTTGTGTTTTATTTCAATTCGAAGTTCTATACCTCAATAAAAAACACCCTTTATAATAATTAATAATATATACTTAGTAGGGATTGAACACACCCATTTCAATAGTAGAACTGAACATACCCCGTTAATGTCATATGGGTTTTGAAAGCTAACCTCAATAGCGTTAGTCTGTAACGGGATTTTAAAATTGTTTCAACTTTCATCATGGAGTGGTCAGATAATGAGAACCGTATCGCTGTAATCGCGATTTTCAAGATTAGCCGCATGTTCGTCTACCGATGCATAAAACTATTTGAGGAGACTGGAGATGTAAAAGACCGCCACCGGTCGGGCCGCCCACGCTCTGTTCGAACGCCGCAAGTCATCAAAGCCGTTAAATCAAGAATTCACAGAAATCCGCTCCGAAAACAGAAAATTATGGCCTGTGAGATGAATATCACACATAAGTCCATGAGTCGAATTATTGAAAAAGACTTGGGACTTGGGGCTTTCAAACGACGTACTGGACATTTATTGGCTGCAGCTTAAAAAAAAATAGGATTGAAAAATGCAAACATCCTTTGGTGAATCACGCTGATAACTTGCACAGAAAAATGTTGTTCATCGATGAACAAATTTTTACCGTTCAGGAAAAATGTAACAAGCAAAATGATAGAGTGTATGCGCGTCATCTAAGGAAGCTCTTAACTGATCCCAACGGTGGAACAGGGTCATCACCCAGCTTTAGTCATGGTTTGGTGGGGTGTCTCTTACGATGGGGTCACAGACCTGCATTTCTGCGAACAAGGAGTCAAAACATCGTCCAAAGTTTACCAAGAAACCGTTTTGTAAGCTGTTGTGAAACCTCATAACAATTCCCTGTTCCAAAACCAGCCATGGACTTTCCAGCAGGATTCTGCTCCGGTCCATAAGGCTAAAACGTCACAGGCCTGGCTTTGAAACAATTTGCCAGCGTTCATTTCCTCTGAAGAATGGCCCTCAGGCAGTACAGATTTGAAGCCATTGGATTACAAATTGTGGACGGTTTTAGAGGACAAGGTTTGTCACAAAAGATACCCCAACATTAGATCTCTTAAGACTGCTTTGGTTCGACCTGTGGCCAATTTTCCAATGGACGAGGTTCGTGCAGCTATTGACGATTGGCCAATGCGACTTAAGGCGTGGGTTAAGGCACAAGGCGGACATTTTGAATAAGTAGATTCTTTTTGGATACAATATACATCAATAAATATTTTTTCTTTTCTTTTTTTGTTGTTATTTATTCGATCTTTTATCATTATTATATTTGATCCAAAAACATTCAGCACTTTTTTTATTCCCTACTAAGTTAATCTGTTGGTATCGCAAATGGACTAAACGGAACGAAAAGAGAAATGTTTAGAGACCAGGTTCGTTGCCCCAACATAATTTGTTTACTAACCGAATGAATGAGGTTGCATGCACCTCGAGTATGCCATCAGTACAACCGAATATTAGTTGTAACTGCCGTATCAGTAAAAAATACGAAGGATCCGAACCTCTAGAAATAATATTTCCAATGTATAGGGTGGCCCATTACAAATTTTACATTTAAATCGGATGTTAAATAAAAGTGCTGATATTTCTTTTTCCAATTTTGTGGATTTATTGTAAAGGTTAAACTTTGTCATTTAATAATGAAACACCGTCCAATGTGTTTTCTCCTCACCAAATGGGCTAAAGATTGTTTGGCAGGAGCTAAAGAATTTTACCGAAAAATCGCAGTTTTCAGATGAATCTCATTTTCATCTTGGTGGCTTATAAGCAAAATTACCGCATATGGGGTTCAGAGAACCGACACGTTACGATTGAGAAGCCAATAAATCCACAACGGTCACTGTTTGGTGTGGATTTCAGGCTAGCGGCATCATTGCACATTTTCCTTCGAAAATGAGCGAGGAGCCGCCTTTACCGCCAACGGCGAGCGTTACCGCTTCACGCTCAACGAATTTTTGTTTCCAAAAACTCAAGAGAATGACATGGACGACATTTGATTTTAACATGTCATGCAGCCAATGCAATCATCGATATTTTATTTTGAAAATCGAATAATCAGCCGAAATTGTAATGTCAGTTGGCCGCCTCGAAGCTGTAATTTAAGCCCTTTGGATTATTTGCTGTGGGGAGCCATTAAGTATCAATGTTACGCAATGCATCCAGAGACAATTGAAGCGTTAAAACATGAAATCGAAGCCGCCATTTAAGATATTCGACCCTAAACAATCGAAAATGAACTGAAAAATTATGTAAATCGGATGAGGTACTGCCGGTAGTCATATCAATAATATTGTGTTTCATTATTAAATGACAAAGTTTTACCGCTCAAATAAAATCAGTTACCGGGTTTTCCATTAAGGGCATAGCAACTTTATATATGTGACAACGTATAAAAAATCAATTTTCACTTTTTTTTGTGATGTGGACAACATCTGAGCATCGAATGATGCCCCAAAAGTGTTCCCTCCCAGAGATATGAGCGTGAAGTCGACGATTCTAAGCGCAGATAGAAAGGGACCTTATCTTTAAAATGGCTCTCCTGAAGAAAACTGGTTTTTACCCTTAGGTCCCTTTCTATTTTGCGCGTCACATATTAAGAAAACACAGAATATTTAAGAAATAGAGTTCAATTTTTTTTCAAGCTGTTGCAAATGTTACTTTTTAAGAATGAAATTCGATTTCGGCCATTTGACCACCACGTGCCCGTGTACAGCGATCTATTCTTTGGACTTAATTTTCCACCACTCTGGCACACATTTCGACCGGAACGTTGACAATTTCGCGTTGGATGTTGTCTCTGAGCTCTTCTTAAGCTGTTGCCCAATGACTTGATGTGGCTCCATAAAAAGAAATGCAATGGCATTAAATCGCATGAACTAGGTGGCCATTCCACCGGACCATTTCTCGAGAGAACACGTGTACGGATTTTGTCTTTCAGTAAATCGATTGTAACGCGTGCTGCTACCACTGACTCAGAATTTCGGTAGTAATTTCTAATGGTTTCCAAACGTTTCTCGTAAGTGAACTTTACCATGTTGGAAATGTTGACTTCGACTAACGTTTTGACACTGAACAAACATTAAAAATGTTTCAGGGTGCGTTGACATAAAGTTACGAAATTGTAATGTCCCTATTAGAAAAACCCTTTATATTAAAAAATTATCAGTATTTTTTTTTCAGCCGATTTAAATTTGAAATTGTCAATGGTCCACCCTGTACAACACATTTATTTCATTTTTATACACTAGTGCTACAAAGGTGGTGCTTGACATAAACGACCCTTTGCGAAATTTCATTACAATTAGTAAAAATTTAGTGGTTATTAGTACTACTGCTGAATTAAAACCTAGCCATACCTTTTTCGCCGACAGAGTTTTAAAAAATGAACCGTCTTTGGGTAAGGCATAAAGACTAAAACTTGTTAATTAGTTTCTTTTATATTGACAATTTTTAATTTGAAATTATATTATCTCAATATTTAAAACACTTTACCTCTAAACAAACACCCTTTACCACTTGTTTTACATTAATGATACAGCAAATTCGAAAATTTCATTTAGAATCGTTGACTTCGTTTGTTTCCCCCACCTCACGTACGAGTGTATGAGAACTAAATGCACGCTAATGGTGTGTAAATAGAGACTGCATAATTAATTATGGCCACTACTCTCAACAAGTACAGGGCAGGATTTCAACAAGTACGTATCTCTGGCATGCTCTCCATAGGCCATTTAGCCCTGAAGGACTAAAATGATACTACATACGAGTACATGCTTGGTCTGATGTCATACATGCGAAAATATTGAAATCCGAGTACAGACCAGTCTGCTGCTGTGTCTGAATGTCAAAACTACGTATTAAATTTATTTATTTCCGATAAGAGAAATAGGAAACGAACATTAATCTAGTTTTTTTCTTCTCTTCCTCTTATTGTGATTTTATACTATTTCACTGTGGCTGTTGCTGTTGCAAGTGTTGAAAGCTGTAGGAAAGGGGAAGCTACAAAACAGTCGACATATGGTGACAATATTGTGTACCAACAGAGCATAAGGAAGAAACAGTGCCGAAGCTTAAAAGGATATATGAGAATTGATGTAGGGGTGTGTAGGTGTGAATATGATTCCAGTCCATTATAACTGTTAGGTACGAGTATATACACATGTACATATACACACACACATACATGCATACATGAGCATATATAGGAAACCGAATTTATGTGCGTAGTATGAGTGGACATATGTTTAAGAGAAACTGAGAGTGAATTCCCCATGCACCGGCACGGACTCAAATCCTGAATATTCGTAGCAAAAATGCCATATCACACTCTTAGAAAAATGTGCTTTGTAATTTAAGTTAAATCGTATTTAATAGAATAATATTTTTTTTTTGATTAGTATAATTTGACCTTTCAACGCTACTTTAGATGTAGAAAAAGTATTTTAACGTTGTCACAACAGGCTAAATGACATCGCCAAAAGAGCTAATTACAGCTAATTATCGAAATTAGCTGGTCGACGATCAATAATAATTGATAAATAAGAAGACATTTTAAACAATCGGAAGGAAACTCTTTAATTCTTCCCAGAGCTGATCATTCGTGCATTTTGTACACCAAAGAAAACAAGTGAAAAAGGCTTAAGTCGGTTAGGGCCGGCTATGAGTACACGACTACATGACTCTGCTACTCAGCAGATTGTGCGTCTCTGTCCGGGGTTTCAAAAAGGTCGTACTAAGTATGGGACTTCAAGAGCGGGAGCGACACATATCTTGGATGCTTACAAAAAGACCGATATGTGACAGCGCATAGAGAAAGGGACCTAAGGATAAAAAAATCAATTTTCATTTTTTTCTTTTTTTGATGTGGGCAACATCAGAGCATCGAATGAGACCGATCACCTGCCCCAAAAGTGTTCCTCCCAGAGATATGCGCGTTTTATGAAAGTAAAGTCGACGATTTTAAGCGCAAATAAAAAGGGACCTAATCTTTAAAATGGCTCTCCTGAACAAAACTTTTAATCAACTTTTCACTTTTTTTTGATGTGGACAACATCTGAGCATCGAATGAGACCGATCCCATGCCCCAAAAGTGTTCCCTCCCAGAGGTATGCGCGTTTTATGAAAGTGAAGTCGACGATTCTAAGCGCAAATAGAAAGGGACCTAATCTTTAAAATTGGCTCTCCTGAACAAAACTTTTAATCATCTTTTCACTTTGTTTCAATTTTCATTTTTTTTCCTTTTTTTGATGTGGACAACATCTGATACCCTAAAAGTGTTCCCTCCCAGAGATATGCGCGTTTTATGAAAGTGAAGTCGACGATTCTAAGCGCAAATAGAAAGGGACCTAATCTTTAAAATGGCTCTCCTGAACGAAACTGGTTTTTAACCCCATTCTATTTTGCGCGTCACATATGATCAATTTTTTTCCAAGTAAGTTATAGATCGCACTATGCCTGCAAAGCGCCAGGACCTTTCTACATGTTCTTAATCAAAAGGTGGACCAATATAGTCAACCCTTAACTATAAGTCACTCATAACGTACCATGCTTAAAGTAAGTAAGATCAGATTTCATATGTGGCTTCTAGAGCAGCCGGCATTAACATGACGAGGAACCTTTGTATAAAAGTTACTTACATTCCCACAACATCTCATTAAGGAACAAGGGGAAACTTCTCTCAAATCTGCGAGATGTGGAAAGTATAATTCTTATACTCACCTACTGTTAAATGCCGGGTTCGAACGGCTAATGCATTTCATAGAGAAGTTTTTAAATGGCTTCGTAAAATCACCGGCATGTACTTATACAATGTAAAATCCTGCCGCTGAAAAATTGTTAGATGTTCTTACCTGTGGTTGAACCTGGGTTAACATGGCATGATAGTCATGCACCCTTCCATCACACAACGGCGGCCTTCAATTTATACAATGATCATTAAAAACAAATACACCCTATAGCGTCTCAAATCCAACGGAATGATATTCTATGCTGGATGTTATATTAAAGGACAATGGAATGTTGACAATGCGTAATTTTGGGCGAACAAATGCCTTATACTCTCCCCCATGAATTGTAATGTAGATCCTCTTTAGACAGAACCTAATTTTAGATCTCTATAAACCTTTGCGTCAAAATCAGCCAAGTCTTAAAATTAATGTAATTTTGAGCTTCTTCAGGACATTTCAAAACCAGAACTTCAGAAGTTTTAGGGACAAAGCACCGGTAAATAAATTACTATTGGAATAGAATTTAGCATTAGAATAAAGGAAATTTTCTCATCTAGATTTTAGAAGTTGTTCAGAAAACTATGAGAAATTCGCGTTAAAGAACTAAAAAATAAAGTGAATTCTTGCACTAATTGTGTCCTATCCTTTAAAAGAACACTTTCGGGCTGGCAAGAATTATGCCCTAAAAAAGGGGAACCCAAAGTTTTATTTGGTCCAAAGTCGTATTTTTATACAAAGCAGATATTTTTAAATTATTTATTACAGCCCATATATATTTCGTACAAATAAAACATGGGCGTCAGAAAAAAATTATGGGTATTTCCAGTATCGCGAACGGGAAACTCGTTTGCTTTATACGAGGGCTGCTATATATATTTCTGGCCTAATAATGAAAATGCGAATATTTATCATCAAAAATGGTTTTATTGTTTTTCAAAGTATTCTCCAGCATGACTTATACACTTTTGCATGCGCTCAAACGAATTGCACTTTATCCACTCCGATTAAGACACCTCCAAAACATGGTTTTTGAACGCTTCAACAGCATCTTCTGGCGACGAAAATCGTTGTCCACTCTTTTTATTCTTGATGTGCGGGAATAAAGAGAAGTCATTGGGTGCCAAGTCAGGGCTGTACGGCGGACGACCCATCAATTCGACGTTTTGGCCGGTCAAAAAGGCGCTGGTTTGAGCCTATGTGCGAGAGCTCGCATTGTCATGGTGCACAATGATTCCTCTTCTCTTGTTCGTTCGAATTTCTCCGAAGACTTCAGGCAAACAAATTGTGGCGTACCACTCAGAATTGACCGTCCTACGCAGAACATTCGCCACATGACCAGAAACATGCCACCATTTGCTTCGAAGTGCTTCTTCCACGAACAACTTTCGTTGGATTTGGCTCGTCTTCGAAGACGCACACGGTCGATTGCTGTTTTATTTCAGGCTCATACGCATAGATCCACGATTCGTCTTTTGAAGCACCGCGATCGTATTTTTTCAAAATTTCTTTGCACCAATCGACACGAGCCTTTTTTTTAAACGATTGTCAAATTGTGCTCGATCCAACGAGAACAAACCTTTGTTCCGGCCAGGTGTTCATGCAATATCGAATGTATGCTGGTGGAAGAAATGCCCAAGGATGCCTCTATCTCACGTTATGTCACATGACGGTCATGCATTATCAGTTCACGCACGGCATCAATGTTCTCTGGCACAACGGCCGTTTATGGACGACCTTCGTCTTGGAGCGAGCGTCGGCAACTATTTCTTTTTTTTAACAATATATTTATTTGCCATCTATTTTATACAACAATGGCTTGTGGATTTTTATCACTCCAAATGCTACAGTTTTGGTTATTAACGTACCCATTCATCCAAAAATGAGCTTCTTCGCCGAACAAAATTTCCTTGTGTAAATGAAGATGGCTACCGAATCTTGTTTTGGGCCTATTCACCACGATTTGCAAACGTTGTTTTGGAGTAAGTCCAATGTGAAGTCCAATGAAATGGCAAACCAAACGGAGCATAAATCAAGTGACAGCTGTCAAAAAAAAGTGTGGATAGATTGAAACCCACAATCTAAAAAAACACCCTTTACATGCCATATATTTTCTCTGCGTGTATGGAAGTTACTTCTTGTCCTGGAGAATCTAGACCCAAAATTAAGTGATTAAAGGTGCATAGTAAGACTTTTTAAGGAAAGTCCATGGTTTTGGTCAAAATAATTCAATTCGGTACGAAATACCGATCACTTCTTCGCACCCTTCTGGTCTTGACTAAAAGGCACTATCTATAAAATATTTCCACGATATTTCCAATCGACTGACTCTGTACAAACAGGATTAGATGAAAGAGCTTATGTCAACATGTTAAACATTCCCAAAGATTTATTAGTGCTTTTACAATATGCCATGAACTCCATTTTTCGGGCGAAATTTATAAAAATAACTGATAAAAATTGGACTTGAATCCCCACACGCCGATCAACGTTCCACAACGTGCATTCCCCCACCTATTGTGTCGGAATCCATCAGTGACAGAATGTGTTAATATTCATGGCAAGTTGCTGAGGTTTGTTTTTTTTTCTTTCTTTAGGATGTAATCGAAAAACGAAGTGTTCGCTACTGCGTTTTCTATTACTAGCACAAACATGCTCACATATTACTGGGTACGTATAAATAAAAACGTATGTATTCACATACTAGGGTGTACTGTAAAATGTTTCAAACGATACAAATAATCCTCTGAAATTTTGTACGATAATGACTTATGGTTTTTTAAATGTGTGGAGTTGTGAATGGGCGAAATTGGCTCAGGTGGAAAAAAGTTTTCCTTAAAGGGAACAAATGTACTTCGGAAAAAATTATTTTTTTTCGGGTTTTTGTCTAAAATACTTAAATTCTTTTTTTTTAAATGGTGGTTAAAATAGATACTGACGCTTGGCATGTAATAAACCCTTCAAAAAAGGGCATAGTTGCTGGATGTTCCGGATCATGTGGCCCAGTATGGTCAAAACGGGCGATAATTTGTCAAAAAAGGCAAATTTAAAAATTTTTGTTTGAAATAAGGTCCGGACGCATGGACCGAAGGTGCAAAAACGGCCTTTTTCTTCACAATTAAAGACCACCGGTAAATATGGGCATACGAGTATGAGCTGTGTTACTGCTGTGTTACTACAAATCCGAATATGTGACAGCGCATAGAGAAAGGGACCTAAGGGTAAAAAAATCAATTTTCACTTTTTTGATGTGGACAACATCTGAGCTTCGAATGAGACCGATCCCATGCCCCAAAAGTATCCGTCCCAGAGATATGCGCGTTTTATAAAAGTGATGGTACACCAAAGATACACGTATTATGATGATGATGATGTTTGTTAATTTAGGTAAATAGTTTTTGTTACAGTACTACTTTATACATATTTTAGAGATGGTTTAAATGAGAAACCTAACAACTATATTATTGATAAACATTATTGAAATTAAGAAAAAAAAGTGTGAAAAGTAAGGAGAAGGAAAGAATTTAAAAACCTTCATTACAATATATCCTTCTGGGATATTAAAAACAAAATATTTAATATTTGTGATATACATAAATTACATTAGTGATTATTTAGTTGAAGTTGTATAGATTTACGATATAATTGTTTTCGCTGAAGTTACAAGCGTTTTCAAATTTGTGGGTAATATTTATCATTCGGTTTTGAATATATTCGACACAACTTAAATCATGTAGCCTTTTTGTGGTAAAGTGCCACGGTAAATTCAACATCGTTTTTAATATTTTGTTTTGGTAAATTTGAATTTTCCGGATATCAGTCTTGGCGCAATAACCCCACGCAGGGCAAGCATATATACCAATAGCTTGGAAAACTGTTTTTAGTATGACGTTCTTGTTGGAAAAATTTAGCTCAGACTTCCTATTTATTATAGGATAAAGTAATTTAACAGCTACATTAATTTTTTTTTACAATGTGATTGACATGATCATTAAAAGTCAGACGTTTATTCAGAAATACACCTAGATATCTGACAGAGTCAGACCAGGCCATTTCTCTTCCAAACATACAAATATTTGAACCGGGGATGTAACAAGCATTTCTTTTTCTTGTGAAAAAAATGGCTTGTGATTTCTCGGTGTTAATTTTAATTTTCCATTTAAATGAAAATTCAACAACCTTGTCTAGAGAAGCTTGAAGGCAGTTTTGAATGCTTTGGGCGAGCAAACCAGAACATAGCACTGCTGAATCATCTGCAAAGAATGCGTATGTGCAATGGTTCATTTGAGGAAAATCATACATATGTAATAAGTAAAGGACTGGGCCTAGAACAGACCCCTGGGGCACACCGGCAGGAACAGGAAGACAATCAGAAATTGAATTATTAATTCCAACACAAAATGAACGCTGACATGAGAACGATTGAACTATTTTAATTAAATAATTTGGAAAATTCAGTTTCAGCAATTTAAATAATAGACCGTCATGCCAAACTGTATCGAAAGCCTTCTCAACATCTAACAACACCATAGCCGTTGAATTGCCCTGCTGAAATTGTTGGTTAATACGGTTTGTTATGCGCTTGACTTGATGTGTTGTGCTGTGAAAAGGTCTAAATCCGAATTGTTCATCAGGGATTATTTTCTTGGTATTTATAACTAGCCATAATTTATCTTTAATGACCCTTTCGAATAACTTACTCAAATTGCTGAGTAAGCTAATAGGCCTATAGCTAGTAAGCAAGTTAGGCTGTTTTCCAGGCTTTGCAATTGGAATGACTTTTGCTTTCCTCCACGTTTTAGGAAAATATTGCAGTTTTAGGCATAAATTGAATATAGTAGCCAACTGTGAGATTGTTGTTCGGAAGTTGTTGTGATGAAAACGTATTTAGATATGATTTATAAGAACTCCAGTTTGTGTTGTTGCAATCGTACAACAAGTTCTGATGCCTTGAAGTGGCTGATACAAACACTGAAAAAAGTACTGGCAGATGATCGGATCCAAGATCATTTGAAACTAGCTCATGATGTTTGGAACATTAGTTAGTATAAGATCTACAATAGATGGAGTAGATCTTGATGAGCTAGGGATATAGGTAGGGTTGCTTGGGGATGCAATAGTGAAAGGAAAAGATAAAGTAAGGTCTGACAGGATGTTTCCCCAGGAATTTGCTCTTGATCAACCCCAATCCCGGTGCTTACTATTTAAATCTCCACATAACATTTAATTTCCTCCAATGTTTAGTAGCTTTCTCATGTCGCTTTTGAAATCAGAACGCGTTTCGATAGTTGAACGACCGCCTGGAAAGTATACACTTACAATCTTTAAGGTCTCCGTTTCGTTAATGGATATTTCAACTACAACATTTTCGATTGAACGGGTTTTTATACTTTGTATTTGACCGAGATTGTGGTCGCACTCATTTATCCAAGAGACCCAAAAACAGACCACTTGAATCGACTTAGGTTGTATTGATTTGGGACACCCCAGTGTCCATGTATGATACAAATAGCAATATATTCATACATACATACACGCGTCTAAACATTAAAGTGGGTAACTGTTTTTGCTGAGAAAGAATACTTCAAGACGTTAGCCATAAGTATTAAGCACTTTTAACAAAAAAATCCTTTCGTTAAAATACTCTTAAACATAGAAAGTGTTTTATTATTGTACACACCTAGTAAAAATGACTTTTTGGGGAAAAAATCGACAGCAAAAGTGTTAATGCAGTTTGAAAGCACTACACTTTAGTAGCGAACTCGGAAAACTCGAATTTTAAATAAATCGACAATGGAATTTTCTTACACTGGCCTTCAATGTTCCACAGTTCAAGTGAGCCTATGTGGAAAATGTAATAAGCGATCTTAAAAGATTTTGGCTCGCTAATAAATTTTAAAGCAAAATTTCGATCTGTAAGAGGATGTTGTATTTTTTTAAAAGCTATTTTCGTAGCGGGAGATTAGATTTTAAAAACTGCGTAAGAGGTTTTTCGAAATACCCATTGTGCCCGGCGCATAATGGGTATGACCTCCACTGTCCTCAAAAAACACCTTTTTCGAAGCGATCCAAAATTGTTTAAGATCGCTCATTACATTTTCCACATAGTTGCTGACTTGACCTGCCGAACATTATAGGCCAGTGTAAAAAAGTTCCACCGTCGATTTTTTTTAAATTCGGTTTTTACGAGTTCGCTACTATAGTGCTTTTAAACTGCATTAAAACTTTTGCTGTAGATTTTTTTTCCCAAAAAGTCATTTTTAACTAGGTGCGTGTTTTTTCACCCTTCTTGGTAAGGGGTTATATATCATTTATTACGGGCAAAAAGTGGAACGCATTGAAAGAAACATTTTTGACCCTACGTATGTTTTGGCCAAATTCGCGTCATAACTTTTTAAGTCATTTGTGTGCGTCTGTGCGGCTGATTTGCACGCCATCTCTTGAAAGGAGATACAAATACTTTTAAAATTTTGCATGTCCAAATATTTTTCCAAAACTGCAAATTGGATTAAAAATGGCCACACACCTTCTGGTAAGTCCCACACAAAAGTACCATTACTCCGACTTTTAGTATTATTGTATAACCTATTTATACTATTTGCACGATCTAACAAAAACCAATATTTAAGCATGGAGCTATAAGGTAAACTGGGTGCCAGAGAATTGAACTTCTAGCCCTGCCCCTTCTGGTACCTCCCAATTAAACTACCCTGTTCCACTGAAGAATTCACTTAAATTGTGCACATGAAATATAATAATAACGGCTGTATACTCACATATGAAAACAGTGGTTGACATGCCCTATTTTGGTACTTGCTATGCAATGCGCCATTCCGCCCACTTTCGGTTTTCGCGTAATATCTTGAATGTTATTCATACGATCTCACTCAAAATCAAAACTTAAGACCAGAGTTATAAGATTAATTTGGGGCATCTAATCGGATTCTGTTTTATTTTGCAAATACCCTGATTTTATTGTAGGCGATCTAAACAAAAATGGTAATATCGGGTGATCAATCTAGAGGTATTTTTTTTTCAACATAAAAATTTGTTAAAAACTTGTCTTCCATTTAAATATAGAAGCAAGAGGTCTTGAGCCGCTTAATCCCTGTTAAATGTATAAAAAAATACAAAAATTCAAATCAAGGGTGGAATCTTTACTGTTCATGCGAAAGGTCATTTGATATCAATTATTTTTTAAGAAGATGCGCCGTTTTCGTCCAAAATTTTGTTTAGTTATGGGGCCTATACGAGGGCGGTTCGGAAAGTTCTTAGCCTATCAATGAAAGAGAATAGTTAGTTTTTCAAAAATATTTTTATTTTTCAATATAATCTCCTGAAACTTCAATACACTTAGTCCAACGCTTATCTAGCAATTCTATACCTTGATAAAAATAGTTTTCCTCAAGGTCTTCAAAATAGTGGTTTACAACTGTAATTGTATCTTCATTTTAGGTAAAACGCTTGCTAGCAAGGATTTTTTTAGATTTGGGAACAGGTAAAAGTCACTGGGAGCTAAATCAGGAGAATAAAGTGGGTGGTCAAGCAACTCGTACTTAAGTTCGTTGATTTTAGCCATTGTTAAAACACTCTTGTGCGCTGGTTCGTTGTCTTGATGAAAAATTATTTTTTTGTGTCTAAAAGGTTGCAATAGTACTCTGAATTTATTGTTTTACCCTTTTGCAGATAGTCAATCAATAAAATAGCTTTGAAGTCCCAAAAAACCGTTCCCATAACCTTACCAGCCGATTGAATTGTTGTTGCCTTCTTTGGGGCACTTCCTCCAGCTTCAGTCCATTGTTTGGATTGTTCTTTTGTCTCTGGAGTATAGTGGTGGATCCATGTCTCATCAACAGTTATGAGACGACGCTTAAAATCCATTTTATTTCGCTGAAAACGATCCAAACAAGCTTGAGAAATGTTCATTCTTATGCGTTTTTGGTCGACTGTTAACAAGTGCGGCACCCATCTTGCAGTAAGCTTTTTCGTCTGTAGTTCTTCATGCAAAATTAAATGGACTCGATCATTTGAGATGCCCATGATATTAGCTATTTCACGCACTTTTATTCGTCGATCATTTAATACCATATCATGCACTTTGGCTACAATTTCTGTTGTTGTTGCTGTTTTTGGACGTCCACTACGTGGTTCATCTTCAATGCTTGTACGACCACGTTTAAATTCAGCAACCCAATTTTTTACTGTTGCATATAAAGGAGCACTTTCACCTAACACATTCACCATATCATTATGAATTTCTTGTCCCGATAAACCTTTTTTATGTAAATATTTAATGACACCACGCATTTCTAATTTTTCCATTGTAAAAAAATCGCGTATGCGTCTTTTGTGAACACCTGTTTCTATATGAAGGAGTTGCCAGATCGAAACAAAATTTAACATGTGTTCATAGCAGAGATTTCCAAAACACTTAATTTTTTTCTGTTTATACCGCGCTTTTTGTGCTAGGCTAAGAAGTTTCCAAACCGCCCTCGTATATGGCTCACTGACAACGTCAATAAACAAAATTTCCTCATTTTGGACTGAAGCACAACCAGAAGAAGTTAAATAGGTGCCATTATACTAAAGAAAACCTAGGTTTGTTGCGGTTTATGGGATGGTGGAATCAGCGGTCCAAATTTTTCCAAAAAATATCGTACTTTTTGCTACCTGTAATTGAAGCCCGAACTATGTGTTTTTTTTGGTATACCAAAAAACCCCGCACACACATAGTCTGTAAAACCTGTTATGCTTTGTTCATAGTTTCAACCATACAGTATAATTTCCGTAATCATATAATTGTTAACGTATATCTTTAACAACAATACTTTTGTCGCACCAATAATATTAACATGGTTACTACAACCATATTTGTATTTCTAAATTTAGCAATAATAGTATAGTTACATTATTGCCGCAATCATACTGTTGTCAAAATAAAATTCAGAAAACAATACTATGATTGCGACGAACATGTTTGTATTGTAAAGAACATATTATTGTTGCCGCGACCATATAGTAGTCATGTCTTTTTACTTCGTGTAGATTGATTACCCGATAGTAGTACGAGGGCGACCGCAAAAGTAACTGGCCTCACATAAAAAGAACCGTTTTTTGGATTTATTATTATTTATTTTTCAGCATAATCTCCTTCCAACTCAATACACTTCATCAAACGTTTATAAAGTTTTTTAATACCATCCGAAAAATAAGATTTTTTAAGACCTTCAAAATATGCCTCAGTTTCAGCAATAACCTCGCTATTGGACGAAAATTTTTTGCCACCGAGAATTTTTTTTAAATTTGGAAACAAGAAATAATCAGAAGGAGCTCAATCTGGACCATATGGTGGATGCGGAGCAATTTCAAATCGTAATTCGGCCAGTTTTTGTTGAGTTAAAAATGCAGTGTCTCCTTCACACACTGCATTTTTAATTATCTTGAAAAAATACCTTTTTTTTCTAAATGCGGTCGTTTTATCTTGATTTCTTCACTCAACCGATCCAATAATGCACAATAATATTCACTATTTATAGTTTTTCCTTTCTCAAGATAATCAATAAATATTATACCCCTTGCATCGCAAAATACTGTGGCCATTACTTTTCCTGCTGACTTAACAGTTTTCGCCTTCTTGGGACCACTTTTACCAGCTTCTATCCATTGTTTTGACTGTTCTTTGCATTCTGGGATGTAGTGATGGATCCATGATTCATCAACTGTTATGAATCGGCGCAAGAACTCTATTGGATTACGCTGATAAATCGCTAAAAGCTCCTCGGTATTGGTCCAACGGACGATTTTTTGGGGCAAAGTCAACAAACGCCGCACCCATCTTGCGGATAGCTTTTTCATGTGGAGTTCATCATGTAAAATACTTCAAACTTGTTTTTCGTGTATTTTAACAATATCAGCAAGTTCTTTGAGCTTTATTCGTCTATCTTTAGTCACTTCATTATATATTTTTCTAATGTTTTCAATAGTAGTAGCAGTTTTCGGTCTTCCAGAGCGTTGTTCATCTTCCGTACTTGAAGGACCCATTTTAAATTGTTGAACCCAGGATTTCACGGTGGAGTATGATGGCGCATTATCACCATGAACAGAATCCAATTCATTTTTTATTAATTGTGGCGTATAACCTTTCATATAAAAGTGTTTAATTACCGCACGAAACTCTTTATTTTCCATTTTTCAAAAATTATAAAACTTGTTTAATTCAATCACCTGTAACAAAGAAAATAATCATTAAATATTTCGGAAATTTTGACAGATGGCTTATAAAAGATTACTTTTAAGAAAAAAAAAAAAGTTGCTAGTAAAACAGAAAATGTGCCAGGCCAGTTAGTTTTGCGGTCGCCCTCGTACTGTACCAAAACATCCTAATTCAAAAGCAACAACTTTTCCCCGCATTTATATAATTTCTTTAAAAAAAATACTAAAAAGACACACTAAAGTTAGAGATGTCGATTTTCGCCTTCTGTGACACCTACTGAAATTAGCTGGGCAAGATTTGTGTGGAACATAAAAATTCTCAAAACTTCCAGAAGCCTTTTTTCACTTTTTTCGAAAAAAGACGTAAAAGAACGACAAACTTAAAGAAAGATGTTTTAAATGTTCTACGAAAACAATCTTTATACAATTTCACTTCAATTCATAAAGAAATTTCGCTTAAATGAAGTAATATGAGTATGTCCTGTTTTTGAACTTGCATCATGAAGTATTGCATTGCAAAATGAAAGCTTTCTCGGCACATAAAAAAGCAAGTGAGATATACCAGGACCCCTCTTATTTAGATATTAACTGTACCCACCTAAGTCTTTAATTTCCCGAAGAAATCATCCACCACCCGATATTTTGTTGCATAGTGTCTTATCACTGTCATTATTCCAAAAAATGTCTAAGAAAACCAGAAGTCCACTTTATTCGTTTTCCTCTCCTTAAAAATGACCCACTCTACTGTATTTGCATATATGAAATAACAGCAGGCAACAATGTCAAAGCCAACACTCCACAGCGTTTGTTTTTCGCTCGGTTGGCTTTCAATGTTTTTCTTGCTCCTCCGCCTGAACTACAAATCCAAATTGTATGAACTATTACAAATCCAGGCGGAGAGTCTATTGCGAGTCTATGATATATGCATGACTCCGTCATCGGTAATATATACAGGACACATTCTATAGCTTAAATCGACACCCACACACGCTACACATACCATACATGTGTACGCCAGAACCGCGTCAAGAGTCCTCCGGACCACTACTCAGCCCTCTCGTAATGAAAGCTGCAACACAACCCACATGCCTGTTTTTCATAGAACAAAGCCTGTGACAGATGAGGACACAGCAACTCTGCAGGGGTTTGCCCTAGTCAAAGGCAGAATGTCGTCCCCATTGTTGGGTACGAGTATTCTCAGTACATTGTGTGTTGTCGTGCAAAAGGAGAAATGCTGTGTGCAAAACCACGGGGAGTGCGTATATGAATATCGCTCATACGTGGCATGTCCCATATACGAGTATGGTGAAAGTGGTTTCTTTTCGTTTAAAATTAGTGGCTTTTGTCGGAGGTTTTTCCTTCTTTCCTTTTTCTCTTTTGCCAAATTAAATTATAAACATTTGTCTCAATATTCATAATGAACTCTGTGGCTCGGGGGCCTGTGTTTTAGTTTGGCATTTGTTGCGGTTGCAAAGTAAAACAGCAACAGAGACCACACATGGTGACTTGCATCATTTATATTTTCATCACATCGTCTTATGTGGACTCGGCGCTTTTAATAGCAACGATTTGTTTTGGGTTAGAACAATTGATTGGCTTAAGATGGGCTGGCCTTTTTTCAGGAACAGTTGGGGTCTTTACGGAGCTTGTCATTTTGATCGTAGGCAAACTACGCATCGTCGTCTCTGGAAAACATGCGCTACGGTCCCAAGCAATTTTCTTAGTTGAAAATTTTTCAAAATATTTTTAATAGTTGTGGCGAGATAGTTTTATATTGTCAATTTCCAAAACTAAACCAGAGGAAAGAAACATCCCATTAAGTAGCTTGCGGCAGTGAGGTGTAACTTAATAAGTCTGCGGTTTAAAACCGTAGCTTCTGGATAGACAGCCAGTTCATCGTCAGTTCTTAAAGTTGTACAAGGAAAGTATGTCCATGGAAAAGTAAATGTTCGAATAGCTTGCTGGGATGCTAATTTTACTACATTTAAAAACAGGCAAGATATATGTAAACTCACACACTACAAACTACATCATACCCTACACCACTGTGGTACTCAAAAGACTCATGAGTCATGATTCACTTATGTATGGAATTTATTAAGGATCTGATTCAACAAATGACTTCTAGAGGGGAAGGACCTCAAATTTGGAAATTTGGAAATATATTGAAAATCCTCTTGTCTTTTATTTTCATAAATACCCTCGCTCACGGCGAAACAAAAATTTTCAAAGGAACTTTCTGCTAGGTTATAGGGCACACCTCACGCATTTTGCTTAATTTCTGCAAAACCCGATGTAGAATATAACTTAAAGGGAGGGCATAGCTTCTAATCGGGGCTGTATAGAGACATTAGCCAAAATGGACAAATTTCAGCAGGGACTGACTTATAATAATTATTTGGAGCAAGATCGGATGTAAATTCAACTTGTAGAGCTGCACGTTTTTCAAACTGGGCGCATTTTGTAGGGATGTTATTGAACCCCATGAGTTAATACGAGGGTTGGTCTTTATATTTCGTGTCCTGACACTACTACGAGGGCGGTTCGGAAAGTTCTTAGCCTATCAATGAAAGAGAATAGTTAGTTTTTCAAACATATTTTTATTTTTCAATATAATCTCCTGAAACTTCAATACACTTAGTCCAACGCTTATCTAACAATACTATCCCTTGATTAAAATGGGTTTCCTCAAGGTCTTCAAAATAGTGGTTTACAACTGTAATTGCATCTTCATTTGAGGTAAAACGCTTACCAGCAAGGAATTTTTTTAGATTTGGCAACAGGTAAAAGTCACTGGGAGCTAAATCAGGAGAATAAGGTGGGTGGTCAAGCAACTCGTACTTTAATTCGTTGATTTTAGCCATTCTTAAAACACTCTTGTGCGCTGGTGCGTTGTCTTGATGAAAAATTATTTTTCTGTGTTGTAAGCCAGGACGTTTTTCTCGAATTTGTACATTTAATTGATCTAAAAGGTTGCAATAGTACTCTGAATTTATTGTTTTACCCTTTTGCAGATAGCCAATCAATAAAATACCTTTGAAGTCCCAAAAAACCGTTGCCATAACCTTACCAGCCGATTGAATTGTTTTTGCCTTCTTTGGGGCACTTCCTCCAGCTTCAGTCCATTGTTTGGATTGTTCTTTTGTCTCTGGAGTATAGTGGTGGATCCATGTCTCATCAACAGTTATGAAACGACGCTTATAATCCATTTTATTTCGCTGAAAACGATCCGAACAAGCTTGAGAAATGTTCATTCTTATGCGTTTTTGTTGGACTGTTATCAAGTCCGGCACCCATCTTGCGGAAAGCTTTTTCATCTGTAGTTCTTCATGCAAAATTAAATGGATTCGATCATTTGAGATGCCCATGATATTAGCTATTTCACTTTAGCACTTTTATTCGTCGTTCATTTAATACCATATCATGCACTTTGGCTACAATTTCTGTTGTTGTTGCTGTTTTTGGACGTCCACTACGTGGTTCATCTTCAATGCTTGTACGACCACGTTTAAATTCAGCAACCCAATTTTTTACTGTTGCATATGAAGGATCACTTTCACCTAACACATTCACCATATCATTATGAATTTCTTGTCCCGATAAACCTTTTTTATGTAAATATTTAATGACACCACGCATTTCTAATTTTTTCATTGTAAAGAAATCGCGGATGCGTCTTTTGTGAACACCTGTTTCTATATGAAGGAGTTGCCAGATCGAAACAAAATTTAACATGTGTTCATAGCAGAGAAAGTTTCCAAAACACTTAACTTTTTTCTGTTTATACCGCGCTTTTTGTGCTAGGCTAAGAAGTTTCCGAACCGCCCTCGTAGTGTTCCTAGGTGCAAACTGAAACCTTCATCATAACTTTACTCAGAACGTTTTGCCATTTGAGGGCGAATTGTTTTGTTTACTCTGTGTTGAAAAATTCATCTCAGTCAAAAAATGGAATTATCCCGTGAGCATTTACGATTTTCGGCGTGTGTTAACGAGACAAGAGTATTTAAATCAACTCGTTTCGACTTTTGGCTATGAAGCACCATCAAAAATTACTGTTAATTGCTGGTACTAAGAGTTCAGTCTAGGGTGTCGTTCGCTCCAGGATGAATTTCGTGAAGGAGGTCCAACTTCGGTCACGTTGCCAGAAACCATCGATGTTGTGCGTAAACTGATTAAGCAAGACTGACATGTGATATACCGTGAGATTGAGGCATCCTTGGGCATTAGTATGACAATCATCAATAAGATATTTCATATTCTTTTGGCCGTGAAAAAAAATTTGTTCTCGTTGGATTCCACATTCTTATAATTTGACAAATGCTTAAAAAAAAGCTCGTATGGATTGGTGCAAAGAGATGTTGAAAAAGTATAGCTGCAGTAGCTCAAAGGCATTGTATAACATTGTCACAGGTGACGAATCATGGATCTATACATATAAACCCGAAACAAAACAGCAATCGATCGTATGGGTCGGTCAAGACGAGCCAAATCCAGCAAAAGTTGTTCATGGAAGAAGTACATCGCAGCAAAAGATTGCGTTTTTTTCAGTATAACCGGTCATGTTGCCAAAGTGTCTTTAGTGGAACGAAGGGCGGTCAGTTTTGAGTGGTATACAACCATCTGTTTGCCAACAGTGTTCGAAGAAATGAGGAAAGATAATAATAGAAGACGGATCATTTTGCAGCACGACAATGCGAGTTCTAACGCATCAGCTGAAACGATGAGCTATTTGTCCTCTAAAGATGTCGAATTGATGGGCCATCCACCGTACAGCCCTGATTTTGAACCCTATGACTTCTTTTTTTTATTCCCTAGCACCAAGACAAAAAATGCGTGGTCAACGTTTTTCATCGCTCGAAGCAGCTGTTGAAGCGTTCAAAAATCATGTTTTGTAGGTGTCTCAATCGGAGTGGAAAAAGTGTTTCAAAAATTGGTTAGTGAGCATGCAAAAGTGTATTAACATTAAAGGAGAATTTTTGAAAAACAATAAAACTATTTCCAATGATAAATTATTGTGTTTTTATTGCCGGACCCGAAATATAAATAGCAACGCTCATATAGATTACTTTCACCAGAGTAAAATACCGGCCGCTTTTAACGTATCATGCGAAGTTTTAGCAAGAACGAATTAAATTATTGCTTCTATGGCTTCAAATGGGCCCAAAGAAGCTTAGTGCTCCGTTTCATTGACAAAAATCAGAAAACTGGCCTGCATCGAAAATAATTTTTTTGGTATCACTTAATCCTTATCACACTATTACTTTGTCCAACTAAGAAAAATCTGCAAATGTTCTTTCATAGAAATATTCTTTTTGGGCTCTAGAGCCATTTAAAGTGAGCAATTTGTCCAGTATTAATAAATATTGTAGTTTATTTCCTGAGTAGTTGAACGAAAATATTTGCCAAATACGCATTTTTAGACGGAATCGAATTGGCTTATAATTTTTGAGTAGATAAGGAGTGGTACAAATTTTGTTTTTTTTTTTTTTAATTTTTTTAAATCTATTTTTATTTAACTTTATAACATTTAAAATTTTAGATGAATATGTGAAAAATTTAAAATTTTTGATGGTAAAATAAAACAAACAAAAAACATCACAAAACTCGGTAAAATTCTTTTTGCACAGTAAATTTCTTTGTACATTCGTCTTTTAGAAAAAAACGAAATGACTTAAACAGTTTTTATTCTGGTTCGAAACCTTTTTGTTGTTTCGTTTTCTGAATCAACGTAAAAGGAAATTTTCGAAATGTGTTTGCTACGGCTGCCAAAAAGTGTCCAAGTCATAAAAATAATAGACCGAATAGACAAAAAAAAACTAAAAAACCAAATCTTTACCGATTTTTTCCGATTTCTTTTAATTTTCGTTTTTTAAAATAGTTTATGTTGGATGCTTATTCAAAAAATTCACAATTTTTTATGCATAAAGTAAAAATCGGCAAAATATTCGGATACATTTGTTTGCTCAATTAATTAGTTTGGATTTTTTTTTCGCTAATTAGAAAAGAACAAAATCGTTGTTTCTTTTTTATTTTAATTTCTTAAAAAGTGTATGATGATTTTTTTATTCGAAAAATTCCTAATTTTTGATACAAAAAGCTAAAAACATGAAACCATATCAAAAAATATATAATTTTTTATATTAAATTTGTTTTTGACAACTTATTTCGTGCATACTTTCAGGTCGTTTTCATCTATTGATGAAGTAGCTTGTATAAATAATGTCAAGTTATAACTACTTACAAATTATTAGCCAAATGAAAACAATGTGCTTACCTGAAAGAAAAGAAAAATAATAAATTAGTCTAGACAGATTTCTATAGTTAATGTTAAATAACTGAAAACTCTCTTAGGCAATCTGGTAGACCAGTAGATTTTCAGAGATAATGATTGGTGAATTAGAATATTTAACAAGAAAATTTAATTAAAATATTCAATTTTTTTATTATGATGTCGCATATACCTATTCCGTAGTTCTTGTAAAGTATCTTAACGAAGTAGAAATAGTGGACAAATAAAGTTTTCCGGACCGAAACTCAATACCCTGCCTAATATATTACGGTCTAAGATGAAAATATTGTCAAAGGGGTGAGGCACTGTCATCTTTTCTATTAGGGTGTGTTTCTTTCCATACCGAACTCATATCTGTTAAACCTACTGTTGTCATATCTTAATAAACCGGAGCCGCCACGTCCAAAACTTGAAATGATTGAATTTTTTATTCGATTGTTGTCATAGACTATATAAAGTCGCTAAGAAATTTTGGATCGGTAAACATTCATCAAATATAGCCTTTCAAAGTTCGATAACTATAACATAAAGGGTGGTTTTTTCAGACGTGTAATTTTTAAGAAGAAATAAAATGCATATAATTTAATGTTATGGCCATGAATTTGGCTTTATTATAAAGAGAAGGGTTTGCCATTATGTTTTAAAAAAAAATTCGGGCAAGTGGTCGAATGAATTCCAGTTGAGATGCCCAATTTTCGACCACTTTTTCAGCATTTAGGGCCGTGTGTCAGCAACAACACGCCGAATATTCTCTGCCTAAGCACCAATCGTGTCGCCTGGCGCTATCTGACATTTTCATTAGAAAATTTCATATTTTTTAGCATAAACGTACTCAAAACGTTTTGACGTAGGACCGTCATTTGTGTTGTTTACAGTGACTTGAAAAATTAATTTGACAAAAATGAAATTAACTCGTGAACATTTTCGTGCGATCATTTTTCACATCATTTGACTTGGATTATCACGACAAGAGTGCATCGATGAACTTAAATTTTACTAATGCGATGAAGCACCATCCTATAACTGGTTTAATGAATGGCCGACGCTCGCTCAAAGCGAATGTCGTCCAAATACGGCCGTTGTGCCAGAGAACATTGATGCCGTGTGTGAACAGATAATGGAAGATCGTCACGTGACAAACCGTGAGATAGAGGCATCCTTGGGCATTTCTTTCACCAGCATACATTCGATATTGCATGAACACCTGGCCGTAAAAAAGGTTAGTTCTCGTTGGATACCGCACAATTTGACAATCGCTCAAAAAAAAGCTCGTGTCGATTGGTGCAAAGAACTTTTGAAAGAAATCGATCGCGGTGTTTCAAAAGATGTTTATAAGATCGTCACAGGTGACGAATCATGGATCTGATATCATGGATGGATATGAGTCCGAAACAAAACAGCAATCGACCGTGTGGGTCTTCGAACATGAGCCAAATCCAACGAAAGTTGTTCGTGGAAGAAGCATTTCGAAGCAAATGGTCGCCTGTTTCTTCGGTAAAACTGGTCATGTGGTGACTGTTCCGCTTGAGCAACGTAGGACGTTCAGTTCTGAGTGGTACACCACAATTTGTTTGCCTGAAGTCTTTCGAGAAATTTGAAAAAAGAACAAGAGAAGACGAATCATTGTGCACCATGACAATGCGAGCTCTTACACATCGGCTCAAACCAGCGACTTTTTGACCGGCCGAAACATCGAATTGATGGGTCATCCGCCGTACATTCCTGAATTGGCACCCAACGACTTCTTTTTATTCCCGCCCATCAAGAAAAAATGCCTGGTCAACGATTTTTGTCGCCAGAAGATGCTGTTGAAGCGTTGAAAACCCATGCTTTGGAGGTGTCTCAATCGGAGTGGAAAAAATGCTTCGAAAATTGGTTTGTGCGCATGCAAAAGTATATTGATCTCAAAGAAGAAGATTTTTAAAAACAATAAAACCATTTCCAATAATAAATTATTGTGTTTTTATTGTCGGACCCGAAATATAAATAGCAACTCTCATATATCAACGAGATAAAATACATGACCTCAAGCCGAAAAATAATTTTAAAAGATTAAATTTAGAATAAATTTAGAAGATTTTATTTTGAAAAAAATACATCCAAATTGATACGAGTAGAACAGGACGAATATCTTTTGCTTTATTTTGAAGCATACAGTTCTATGATATTAGTATTTAAGTTTCCTCCTTCTGTGATTTTTGCGTTTTATAATTATTTATTTTATTATTTATCCATTGTGTCGTGAAGTCCAGATTTTTTTTAATAATATAAGTAATTGTTCGTGATGTAAACTAAATCGTAAGTTGGGTAAACTATTTACTTATAGTATAGCAAAAAGAAAAATTTATGTAATGTAACTTAATTTATTTTCGTCTACAGCATATTTAATAAAAATTTCTCCTGATGAAGTTGGAAATGAACCAACGAAACGTTGAGAAAAAGATAAAATAATTTAGTTTTATTTACTTTAAAACATATAACTTGACCATCACAGCCCAAATATATATATAAAAATACAACAAAAGAAATAAACAACAAATTGGTCATTAACAAATCTGAATATCATTTATTTTCTGCAAACCCATCGGCAAAAAATCATTCAAAATCTTTAATATTTTGTTCACCATAGAAACCACTGTACAGCTCTACGGTAAACCACATCCAATAATAGACCTACAGTCGACCAAAAACACATTTGACCAAAGCTTAATATCCTTCCCCTGTGATACAGGATATCACAAAAGGATAAAAATCTTTAATATTTCCTAAAGCTGTTTAACAAAATCTTCTTATTCATTCACTTTGCCATTACTTTTAAAACGAACACCTGTTTATTATTACCAAGTTTCCTAGGTATCCGAAGGATAAGGCGACCCTTTTGAATATTTCTAAACGGGTTAATATAGTCTAGTTTCCCCTTTTTTCGTATCTAGATCCGCATAATCAATGAACAGCTGCAAATCCTACATTGTGTAAAGTGCCCTTCTCTACAATTTCCTGTTTCTTTTAGATATTTACTTGGATAACAGTGGCCTTCCATCTCGTCCCAATTACCTCGTGGCCTCTAGGAGTGTGCTCGCCTTGAAGTGCGTACCATTGAATTTTTGCCACGCAATACGTTTTATGGCGTCAGTTTTATCGTCGGAACATTTAACTGTGGCAATTTGAGCGTAAATAAAGAAACGTAAGCAGACATATTAGCATAATAATATAAGGATGTCTCATATAAATATGTGAGTGTGGGTGTGTGTGTGTGGTATGAATCTGCGATATACTATAAATAAAAATATGCGCTTTCAATACTTCGACCTACAAATGTACTGAATAATTCATAGAATTTGCCGTTTCACACACATGAGACGGTTTAGTCAACCAAAATATGAATAATTCTTGAAATTCTGTGGAAAATAAAAGCGCCATAAATAAAAGCAGAAGCGTACAATGAGGCTTTGTTCATAGTAGAACTTTCAGTTTGAAAATTACTAGTGAATTTCCGAGGCTTTTTTAATCACAATTGGGTGATAATCACATATTAATCTTTAATCAACACATGGTGCACTCTTTTAATTATTGCAATAGGATTGAAACAACCATTAAAATAATTTTGAGCCTTTTCTGTGTGTTCTGATTCTGAGAACATAAATACGTTTGGTCCGGAAATTGGTACCTGCCTGTCAAGTCACTATTTTAAACAACGACCCCATTTTGTAATTATAGACAGGATTATTAGGAAAAAGCTTCAAGATGTTATTCCAAATCGATAAATACCCTCCGAAATGACCTTGTTTTGGATCCGTTAAGTTTTTTTGGATCCGGTTTTGTGACTTATTTTTTAGTTTTTAATACCCATATGGGCCGGCCCAGGTCCCAACTTGTTCCAAATACTTAATATAGGAATATACTTGGATTTGTGAGATAATTTCACTTTTTATTGACACCCGAATAACCACTATCATTGGACTGCAGGACCCAATTACTGCGCCTACACGCAGAACAAAAGTATGGTTGGGGTAACAATATTCGAAGAGCATCATACTATTGTTGGGTAATGGTTGTGGCGCAACAATATTATGCTCATCACAACAAAAGAATGTTCACACACATCTCTACAACAATAGTATGATCCTCACAACAATAGAATTATTCACACACAACTATACCCACAATCATATTATTTTTCTCACCCAATAACTGCGCATACACGCAGAAAAAAGTATGGCTGGGGTAACAATATTCGAAGAGCATCATACTATTGTTGGGTAATGGTTGTGGCGCAACAATATTATGCTCATCACAACAATAGTATGGTTCACACACATCCCTACAACAATAGTATGATCCTCACAACAATAGAATTATTCACACACAACCATATTATGATCCCCACAACCATATTATTTTTCTCACTTTACCATACTATGATCCCCACAACCATATTATTATCCTCACAACCATAGAATGTTTCACATACAACCATAGTATGATCCTTACAACCATAGTTTGACTTACAAGTAACCATACTATGATCCCCAAAATATTGGGTTAAAAATTGGATTGGGTTTAGTTGTTATTTAACAATGGAGATTTGTATTAAGTAAATTATTTAAAAATGCATTAACTCTTATTAACAAGAGTAATTTATTTAACAGTAGAAAAAAATTATTTATTTAAAAAATTTCAGTTATACTAATTCAAGGTAGTTTGTTTTGAAAACAATTAATTTTCATATAAAAAGTTATAAAGGGTGTTTTTTATTGAGGTATAGAACTTCGAATTGAAATAAAACACAAGAAAATCGTTTTAATGTCCATCAATTTGGCTTTATTGGAAGGATAATTTTATGCCATTAATGGTTAAATATGATTTCGGGCATGTGGCCGCCGCGGCTGGCTCGAATAAAGCCAATTCTACAGGTCCAATTTTCAACCACTTTTTCGAACATATGGGGCCGTATGTTGGAAATAACGCCACGAATGTTGGCTTCCAAGTCCCCTAACGTGTTTCTGGTTTGTTGGCGTAGACGAGCGACTTCACATATCCCCAAAGAAAATAATCCAATGGTCCATGTTAACCGATCCATGGTTAACCGAATTAATTGCTCTGATGGACGATTATGTCGACCATAAAATGGACGGAGCTTGCGGTGAACTTCGCGAACTGAACCATTACTTTCAAAATAAATTTGCACGATTTGCAAGCGTTGTTCTTTTGTCAACCTGTTCATGATGAAATGACAAACCAAACTAAATATTAATCACTTGACAGCTGACAAAATAGCCGCCAGTTAAAAAAGTGATGCCAACTTAAAGTTCTATACCCCAATAAAAAATACCCCTTATTATTGCGTAAGATTCGTAACAATAACATTGTTAAATTCAGAAAAATTAATCAAACCCGCAAAAATAAATTTTGTCGGTATGATTGCCGTAATCATATAATGGTTAACATAATATTAAAAAAAACAAAAGTTTTGTCGCACCAACCATATTTACAAAACTATTGTTACATTTCAACAATATTAATATTGCAGCAATCATACTATTGTCAAAATGAAGTTCAAAAAACAATACTATGGTTGCGACGACCATATTTTTATTGCAGAGAACATACTATTGTTGCCGTGATCATATAGTAACCATATCTTTTCTCTGCGTGTATGGGTCAAGACGTCCAATTAAACCGAAACGTAACATTAATTTCATATTTTGCTTTGTGGCGAAAATCCTTAGTTAAAGGAGGACAATTTTGGAGACCCTAGCTTGTCGAGTCGAAAAAATGTTCGTAAAATTTTGAAGTTATCATCCTAGCGACCACTTACTCGTAAAAAAGCGAGTGCCAATAGAACACGACTATTGTGGCAAGTACTGGCGAAGTGTCCAAACTGATGGCAACAACATGCAATGGTCTGCTTGCATTTAAGAGTGTTAGGGAAATGTTGGAAGTTCAGATCGTAAAGTGCTTTCCCAGCGGCTAAATTACTAATTTATACACATTTGGCATGAAATTGTTTTTATCTTTTTTTAATTTGTTCAATAGATGGAAAATATAAGCAAAATCTTTGCTTTTTATACCTTGCACCACTTTGTGGAATTTTATTTCATGCCACATGTTTGCTATTTTCAAAAATATTAGTACCCTTTAAGGGTACTAATCGATTGATTCGATAAAACGTTTCCGTACATCTTCTGTTTATCTAAAGCTTGTACTTATAATTAAACTACACGCAGAAAAAACGTATGGTTGTGGTGACAATATTCGAGGAGGATAATACTATTGTTGGGTATATGGTTGTGGTACAACAATATTATGATCCTCACAACAATAGTATGATTCAAATACACCCATACTATGATCCTCACAACAATAGTATGATTCACACATAACCATACTATGATCCCCACAACCATAGTATGATTCACACTCAACCATACTATGATCTCCACAACCATTGTATGATCCTCACAACCATAGTATTTTTCACATACAACCATAATATGGTCCTCACAACCATAGTATGATTCACACACAACCATGTTATGATCCCTACAACCATAGTATGGTCACACACAATTATACTATGATTCCCAATATAATTAATTAGAATTTGTTTAAGTTGTCGACAATAGATTTGAATTACGAAAATTATTCAAAAATACATTAAATTCAAAATAATAGGAGTGATTTATTTCACAGTAGAAAAAATAAGTTTCAATAAACGTCAGCGTTTTTATTAATAATATTTCATTTAAACAAAACCAAAGCAGCTCGTTTAAAAAAATTTGATTTCGATAAAAAAAAGTACTGTTATTGCATTAGATCCGTACCAATAGCATTTGTTCTTAAAAGCATATTTAAATGAAGAAGTATGATTGCCGTAATCATATTATTGTTAACATAAAACGCACCAACAATATCTTTGTCGAACCAACCACATTAATATTGTTGCTTTAACCATATTTTCATTTTTAAATTTGGCAATAATACTATTGTTACATTTCAACAATATTAATATTGCAGCAGTTATACTATTGTCAAAACTAAATTCAGTTAACAATGCTATGGTTGCGACGAACATACTTTTATTGCGGATAGCATTTTATTATTGCTGTGACCATGTAGTAACCATGTTTTTTCTTTGCGTGTACAGGTCACAATTGTTGTAGGATTATTGGCTGAAGTATTTTCTTTGGGCCAAGGACGGATGCCTTTGAATACCCCGACAAATTTAGATACTGCTTTCACACATATGATTAAATGATTTAATGCCTTTAGCTCTTAAATTCCAATATAACTTCTAATCATAATGAAAATTTGCAAAAGTGAGTTTTTTTAGAATATCGGTTCAGATTTAGACAAAATAACAATACACTTTCCTCAAGAAGCGATAAATAAAATATTTTTTGCAAATTGACAAATTTTTGGAGACGGGTCCCAATGGGCAAGCCTAGGTCATTCAAGCATGGACATATGGGGACCAAAAAGCAATAATTTCCTCACAAATTCAAATATGACATAGCTGCAAATGGTCTAAAACCTTGACATCTAGAGGTTTGTTCGCGCCCCACTTTAAATTATTTAGTTGTTTTTTTTCCTGCATTACCCTGTGGAACAGGGTAGTGAAAGTTAGTTTAATGGCAAATGTTTAAACATAACAAAAATATTAGAGGTAGGCCATTAAGTATACTGATCGACGTATAATCACCTGCTGAATTCATTTAATGATGACTGTTCTTTCGTCCATCTAAAGGTTGAAATCAAACTTCAGGTCGCAATTGTTGTCCAATTTTCATGGACCAAGGAAGAAAATCATTTTAGATTTAGATATAGCTCCCATGTATGTTCTTTTCGGTTTTTAGTTCAAAAGACACATTTTAAATCCAATCTTAGTGCAACTTAGCACAAGTAAGTTTTTACAAGATAGTTATTAAAATTTCAGAAAATAGGCTCAGATTAAGATATACAGCTCCCACAACGTACGACCATAATTTGTGTTGTTTACAGTGACTTGAAAAAATCAATTTGGCAGAAAATGGAGCCAAAGACGAGCCAAATCCAACGAAAGTTGTTCGTGGAAGAAGCACTTCGAAGCAAATGGTCGCCTGTTTCTTCGGCAAAACTGGTCATGTGGTGACTGTTCCGCTAGAGCAACGTAGGACGGTCAATTCTAAGTGGTATAACACAATATGTTTGCTTGAAGTCTTCGGAGAAATTTTAAAAACGAACAAGAGAGGACGAATCATTGGGCACCATGACGATGCGAGCTCTCACACATCGGCTCAAACCAGCGACTTTTTGACCGGCCAAAACACCGAATTGATGGGTCATCCACCGTACATTCCTGAATTGGCACCCAACGACTTCTTTTTATTCCCGCACATCAAGAATAAAATGGGTGGTCAACGATTTCCGTCGCCAGAAGATGCTGTTGAAGCATTCAACAACCATGTTTTGGAGGTGTCTCAATCGGAGTGGAAAAAGTGTTTCGACAATTGCTTTGAGCTCATGCAAAAATGTACAAATCATGCTGGAGAATACTTTGAAAATCAATAAAACCATTTTTGATGATAAATATTCGCATTTTCATTATTAGGTCAAAAATATATACTTAGTAGGGACATAAATACTGCTACATACGTTTTATATTGTAAAATAAAAAGTACTGAATGTTTTTGGACCAAATATTTTTTAATATATTTATTGATGTATATTGTATCCAAAAAGAATCTACTTATTCAAAATTTCCGCCTTTTGCCTTTACACACGCCTTCAGTAGCACTGGCCAATCGTCAATAGCTGCACGAACCTCGTACATTGGAAAATTGGCCACAGCTCGAACCAAAGCAGTCTTAAGAGATCTTATGTTGGGGTACCTTTTGTGACGAACCTTGTCCTCTAAAACCGTCCTCAATTTGTAATCAAATGGGTTCAAATGTGAACTGCCTGAGGGCCATTCTTCAGAGGAAATAAACGCTGGCAAATTGTTTCGAAGCCAGGCCTGGGATGTTTTAGCCTTATGGGCCGGCTCATAATCCTGCTGGAAAGTCCATGGCTGACTTTGGAAAAGGGAATTTTTAAGAGGCTTCACAACAGCTTCCAAAACGGTTTCCTGGTAAACTTTGGCCGATGTTTTGACTCCTTGTTCGCAGAAATGCAGGTCAGCGACCCCATCGTAAGAGATTCCCCACCAAACCATGACTGAAGCTGGATGATGACCCTTTTCCACCCTTGGAATCAGTTCAGATGCTTCCTTAGATGACCGCGCATACACTCTATTTTTCCTGAATGGTAAACATTTTTTCATCGGTGAACAAAATTTTTCTGTGCGTGAGGAAATGAACGCTGGCAAATTGTTGGGACGTTTTTGCCTTATGGGCCGGCGCAGAATCCTGTTGGAAAGTCCATGGCTTGTTTTGGAACAGGGAATTGTTAAGAGGCTTCACAACAGCTTCCAAAACGGTTTATTGGTTAACTTTGGCCGATGTTTTGACTCCTTGTTCGCAGAAATGCAGGTCAGTGACCCCGTCGTAAGAGACACCCCACCAAATCATGACTGAAGCTGGGTGATGACCATTTTCCACCCTTGGGATCAGTTCAGATGCTTCCTTAGATGAACGCCCATACACTATCATTTTGCTTGTTAAATTTTTCCTGAACGGTAAAAATTTTTTCATCGGTGAACAACATTTTTCTGTGCAAGTTATCAGCGTGATTCACCAAAGGACGTTTGCATTTTTCAATCCTATTTTTTTTAAAGCTGCAGTCAATAAATGTCCGTTACGTCATTTGAAAGCCTTTAGTCCCAAGTCTTTTTTAATAATTCGTGATATTCATTCATTCATCGGGCCATGATTTTCTGTTTTCGGAGCGGATTTCTGTGAATTCTTGATTTAACGGCTTTGATGACATGCGGTGTTCGAACAGAGCGTGGGCGGCCCGACCGGTGGCGGTCTTTTACATCTCCAGTCTCCTCAAATAGTTTTATGCATCGGTAGACGAACATGCGGCTAATCCCTAGTGGCCGGAGCGTTTTGATAATATCGCTTATTCATTTCACACTTGGAAAGCGCTATTACAGCTATACGGTTCTCATTATCTGACCACTCCATGATGAAAGTTGAAACAATTATAAAATCCCGTTATAGACTAACGCTATTGAGGTTAGCTTTCAAAACCCATATGACATAAACGGGGGTTCAGTTCTACTATTGAAATTGGTGTGTTCAATGTTGTAACAGTATTTATGTCCCTACTAAGTATATGCTTTATTTGAATTATAGAATCTGCTCCAAAGGAGCCTGCCAATAAGTATACGAATCTTAAGTGTATTTCAATAATGAATCCTAGTATGGATTTTTTGTTATGTGGATCTCTGCTTATTGGAAGGAACCTCGTAATAAAGGGCCAGAGGACCCTTACAGTCATTTACAGAGTGTTCGCGATATTATGTAGAGTGAAAAACTCTAGTTATGTATGTATAACGGAACTCTAGAATAGCAGAGTGACGACGTAATTTAGGGTTTGTAGGTTTTTTTGTTGACTGTTTTAAGGATCACGTATGAGAGCATTTAAGCCACGTGACGTACGCGCAGAGAAAAAAATATGGTTACTATATGGTCACGGCAACAATAGTATGTTATCTGCAATAATAGTAAGGTCGTCGCAACCATAGTATTGTTTTTTGAATTTCATTTTGACAATAGTATGATTGCGGAAATATTAATATTGTTGAAATGTAACAATAGTATTGTTGCCAAATTTAAAAATAAAAATATGGTTCTAGGAGCAATATAAATATGGTTGGTGGAACAAAAGTATTGTTTTCATGGGTTTTATGTTAACAATAACATGATTACGGAAATCATAACGGCAAAATTGTATTTTTTTTAATTTGACAATGTAATTTTTACGAATCTTACGCAATAATAGTAAAAATAATTAAATTTCGAAACAAACTACGAATTAGTATAACTGAAATATTTTAAATAAATACATTTTTTACTGTTTAATAAATCACTCCTATTATAACATAACTTACTTAATAAAATTCTCTATTGTTAAATAACAACTTTACCCAATCTTTACAAACAATTTTGGGAAACATAGTATGATTGTGTGTAAGTCATACTATGGTTGTGAGGATCATACTATGGCTGAACGTTAAACATACTATGGTTATGAGGATCATAATATGGTTGTGGGGATCATATTATTGTTGAATGTGAATAATAATATGGTTGTGGGGATCATAGTATGGTTGTGTGTGAATAATTCTATTGTTGGGAGGACTATAATATTGTAATGGGGATCATAGTATGGTTGTGTGTGAACCATACTATTGTTGTTATGATCATAATATTGTTGTGCCACAACCATATAACCAACAATAGTATGATGCTCTTCGAATATTGTTATCCCAACCATATTTTTTTTCTGCGTGTAGAATGAAGGAATCTACACAGTCTTTTTAGAGTTCTCGTTTGCGATTTGTATTGACTGTTTTAAGGATCACGTATGAGAGCATTTAAGGCACGTGACGTAGAAAAAGAATTCTACACAGTCTTTTTTGGGTGTTCGTTCGCGATTGGTATTGACTGTTTTAAGGATCACGTATAAGAGCATTTATGCCACGTTTCGTAGAAAAAAAGAATTCTACACAGCCTTTCGGGCGCTTGTGTTCGCGATTACTGTTACGGCTGAAGCACAAGTGTAGATTAGAAAATACGGCGTTCGTTTCTTCGAAGTTTTAAAAAGCTTGGACTGCATAATAATTGTATAGCAAGTATGTTATCAAGACGTTCGAGCTTCTCTTTGTGCTTTATATTGATGTTTTGAATTGCCTCATTAACGAGAGGTATTTTTAAGTCTCGGTGGATGTTTTCGTTCCTTATAAACCACGGGGCAGCGGTAATGAGCCGCAATGTCTTCGATTGGACTCTTTGGATTTTGTCGAGATTGCTCGAGCTTGCTTTACCCCATAGTTGAGCACCGTATAACCAGATAGGTTTGATTGCACTGTTGTATCGCAGGACCTTATATTCAAGGCTTAGTTTTGAGTTCGCGTTATGGAGCCAGTGAAGTTGTTGGACCTTAAGTTTCAGTTGAGTCTTCTTGGTTCCGATATGACTTTTCCAGGTGAGTCGGCGATCCAGGTGGATTCCAAGGTAAGTAACGGATATTTTTTAGTTTTAATGTCGGACAAGTGCTAAAACTCAGTGTGGAAGTTACCTGTTTGCATTTAGCCTCATTGACTTTTATTCTCCAGTCAGAGAGCCAGGATTATATTCACCTGAGATGTACTCCTATATTTATAGATGCATTATCCTGCTTTTTATGTGGGGCCATTATAGCGGTATCGTCGGCAAAATTGGATGTTAGCACGTTTGGGCTGGTAGGGATATCTGCGG
The DNA here is from genome assembly GCA_963513945.1 of Hydrotaea diabolus. Classification (NCBI taxonomy): domain Eukaryota; kingdom Metazoa; phylum Arthropoda; class Insecta; order Diptera; family Muscidae; genus Hydrotaea; species Hydrotaea diabolus. The sequence goes on along the minus strand of OY740716.1, from coordinate 193,838,452 downwards.
TAAAGGATAGGCCCCAGCACACTTCCCTGGGGCACACCAGCTAGTATTTCGCGGTCATCGGTGACGTGTTGCCCACATTTCATTCTGAATCTGCGGTTTCCTAAGTAAGACTCAAGAATTCGATGCGTATTTGCCGGTAAGTATTTGCAAATTTTGTAGGTCAAGCCAAAGTGCCAGACTTTGTCAAATGCTTGAGCTACATCCACAAATACGGCGCAGCAATATTCTCGCCGTTCCAATGATTTTTCAATTGCTTGGGTCAGACGGTTTACTTGCTGGATGTGACCTTCCCGGAATCCAAACTGTTGGTCTGGTTTAATGTTATTTGACACGAGGAACGCTTTTATTTTCGATAAAAGACTTTTTCAAATAGTTTGGATAAGCAGTGAAGCAAACTGATCGACCTGTATGAGATTAGCTAAGATTAGCTCCCTGATTTTACCAAAAATCTAAATTTCTTCACAAATTCAAATATCATATTAGTTTTAAAATATGGGTGAATTAAGAGCAAAAACCATTTTCAGTTGGCTCTTTTGAACATCCAGAAGTGCAGTGTATAATATAGTCCGCCATGCCCGTTTGAAGCTTCTTTACCAGTTTTAAATTTACGTGTATTTGGATCCCCTTTATTTCATCGAGTCTCAACCTACCATTGCAAGATATCTACTGGAAAGCGGCTGACGAATTTAGTATGCACTCCAACCAACAGTGAAAAATATATAATTGTATGCCCCCCCTTCGTGAGTAAAGCTTTTCCCCTAGCCTTTTTCATATCCACAACCCTATGCATGATAAACATTTATCGGCATCAAAGGCTATGATATTGAATTCTATTTAAGGAAGAAATGACATACACAACAGCCCTTCTATCATTGGTGGCTCATTTTTGTAAAGGTAACCTAAAAAAATTCAATTATTGAAATGCTATTACATTTCGGTTGGCAACGGACAAAGTACGTAGGAACTCCATTGTATCGTAAAGGATTATGATTTCATTTTAAATTAATGGAACTTACATAAATACGTAGCTATAATGGGAAATTGAACAAAAAAAAAAGGCCGACGGTGACAACGGCAACAACTAAAATATTTACCAAAATGTCAGCAAGCCACACAGAGTTTTCGATCAATTGCTAATGGGGTAAAATTATGACTATATTTGTAATGATTGATTACAGCCGGGGATTGTCACATTTCCTAGCGACATAATCAATTTATCATATAGCAAATCTACTTTATTAATAATCTTCCGCCGGAGGTAATTTATAGAATATTATGAATTGATTCATTTTGCGAAGGATGCTTTTGGAAAAATGGTGACGTCGCATGTGAAATGCACAGTAGGCTGAAGGTTATTGTGGTTTATTCGTATCATTAATATTGGATATTAACAGGTTGACATTTGTCCGCTAAGTAAATTGAACAGATTGCATTGCATAAAGAACTGTGAACAGACTTTGGCCAGATGTTTGATTGAGCATCCGATTTAACTCCTTTCCCACAGCTTGTCTATCTTGCAAGTTGCTCAGGTTTATCAAAGAATTTTGAAAGAACAGTTTGGGAATAAAATGTAAAAAAAATGTTTTTTTTTTATTGAAAAAGAAAAAGGGTTTATCTTGAACATATTCTGATTTTATGTTAATGTAATGGGTGATCCAAGTAGATTTCAATAGTCTTTTTTATCAGATCACGTGTGAGTCGTGTCATGCTGTCATGTTATTTTTGTTTAGTTTTGTTTGGCACTTCATCATGGAAAGACTTACGCCTGAACAACGTTTACAAACCGTTCAACTTTACGAGGGCGACCGCAAAACTAACTGGCCTGGCACATTTTCTGTTTTACTAGCAACTTTTTTTTTGTTTTTTAAAAGCAATCTTTTATAAGCCATCTGTCAAAATTTCCAAAATATTTAATGATTATTTTCTTTGTTACAGGTGATTGAAGTAAACAAGTTTTATAATTTTTAAAAAAAGGGGTAATAAAGAGTTTCGTGCGGTAATTAAACACTTTTATATGAAAGGTTATACGCCACAATTAATCAAAGATGAATTGGATTCTGTTCATGGTGATAATGCACCATCATATTCCACCGTGAAATCCTGGGTTCAACAATTTAAAATGGGTCGTTCAAGTACGGAAGATGAACAACGCTCTGGAAGACCGAAAACTGCTACTACTATTGAAAACATTAGAAAAATATTTAATGAAGTGACTAAAGATAGACGAATAAAGCTCAGAGAACTTGCTGATATTGTTAAAGTACACGAAAAACAAGTTTGGAGTATTTTACTTGATGAACTCCACATGAAAAAGCTATCCGCAAGATATGTGCCGCTTTTGTTGACTTTGCCCCAAAAAACCAATTCCGAGGAGCTTTTAGCGATTTATCAGCGTAATCCAATAGAGTTCTTGCGCCGATTCATAACTGTTGATGAAACATGGATCCATCACTACATCCCAGAATGCAAAGAACAGTCAAAGCAATGGATAGAAGCTGGTAAAAGTGGTCCCAAGAAGGCGAAAACTATTAATTTAGCAGGAAAAGTAATGGCCACAGTATTTTGGGATGCAAGGGGCATAATATTTATTGATTATCTTGAGAAAAGAAAAACTATAAATAGTGAATATTATTGTGCATTATTGGATCGGTTGAGTGAAGAAATCAAGATAAAACGACCGCATTTAGAAAAAAAAGTTCTTTTTCATCAAGATAATGCTCCTTCACACTCTGCATTTTTAACTCAACAAAAACTGGCCGAAGTACGATTTGAAATTGCTCCGCATCCGCCATATAGTCCAGATTTAGCTCCTTCTGATTATTTCTTGTTTCCAAATTTACAAAAAATTTCTCGGTGGCAAAAAATGTTCGTCCAATAGCGAGGTTATTGCTGAAACTGAGGCATATTTTGAAGGTCTTGAAAAATCTTATTTTTCGGATGGAATTAAAAAAACTTGAAAAACGTTTGATGAAGTGTATTGAGTTGGAAGGAGATTATGTTGAACAATAAATAATTATAATTAAAAAAAACGGTTCTTTTTATGTGAGGCCAGTTACTTTTGCGGTCGCCCTCGTACTACGAAAATTCACGTTGTGTGAGAAATATATTTCGTGCACTTCGTTCAACGTATGGTCAACATAATCGGCCTACTGAGCGTACTATTCGCTACACCATCACCCATCTTGAGATCCAGCATTCATTATTGGATAATATTCGACTGAATAGACCAAGTGCAGCACGCAGTGAAGAAAATGTAGCGGCCTTAGCTGAGACTGTGGAGAGTCGATGCGGACTGACGTATTTTTTTTTAAATAACCAACCCCTATACATGCGGTGCATGGCGTTGGCGAGTGGAAAGTAAAGGATCGGAGGGGGGAAAGAGGAAGTAATGTTTATTGACACTTGTCTTGAACTTCTGGATGTCGCAATTAGTGGAAAACACATTTGCCGGAAGTCGACTGTAAGAGCGAAAAACGCACTTGATCTGTAGTGTATAGTGCGGTCAACTGGCCAATCGATAACAAACCGGTGTGAATTCCTAGAAAGTCGCGTATCCCTGCCGAACATCCTCACGTCAGGAATAAGGCAAGGGATGTCTAATGAACACACACCATGAAAGTAACGATAGAACAACGCCACGCAACCCACATTCCGACGATGCTCAAGGGAAACAATAGAGTTGGATACCCTACTGTCACCTATCAGCACCATCGCTCTCCTTTGAACAAGGTCAAGTAGCTCCAAGGATGATTTTGGAGCACCTGCCCATATATGGGAGTTGTATTTCATCTTCGGCCTGATGTAAGTTGTATAGATATTGAAAAGATCAGAAGGAGTGAAATATTTCTTGCACCGCTTTAAAAAGCCTATGCACTTGAGTGCTTCTTTCGACACTTCGAATACATGTCTCGCCCAACGAGCGTCACATTGTATTTGCATGCCCAGAACATCAAGAGCTTCTGATTGTTCAACATCTATACCATCAATAGAAATTGACGATATTGTTGGGTCAGTGAATCGCTTGTGAGACAACAAGCAGCACTGTATCTTACGTGCCTTAAAATTTACTCTATTCACTCGACCCCATTCGGAAATGGCCAGTAGATCCCCGCCAAGTGTCTCATCCATAATTCCCCTTTTGTCTTTAATATCTTGAAGGCTCGGTCTAAGGTCGAATGAATATGAATGAAAGAGGTTACTATCATCTGCGAAAGAGTAGATTGTATTCACGGTCTGACCCAAAAGATCGTCAATGAAAATAAGAAATAAAGAGGGAGAAAGGACAGAGACCTGTGGCACACCTGCGGTCAGCCTATGTGTGTTGGATGGGAACCCGTCTACAACAACTCTTATAGTGCGATCTCTAAGAAAGCTCGATATAAAACGAGCGAAAGTATCACCAACACCAAAAGCCATCAGCTCTGATAAGAGTGCACCGTGCCAGACTCTATCAAAGGCCTTGGAGATATCCAGAGCCACAACCTTACTCTCACCGACTCCAGCGCTCCGTCATGAAAGCCATCAGGTCTCCCGTAGAGTGATTTCTGCGGAAGCCATACTGTCGATCACTAAGCAAGCAGTTGGACTCTAGATGACTCACAAGATGGTGGTTAACCATACTCTCCATTACCTTAGAGAGCGCAGAGAAAATTGCGATTGGCCGATAATTTGCAGGATTATTGGCTTCACCCTTTTAAAGGATTGGTTGGACGTTTGCAACCTTCCAACACGCTGGGAAGACTCCCGCACGATAAGCAAGGTTGAAGAGGTTGCGTAATGGACGGGCTAAGAGTGCACCGTGCCAGACTCTATCAAAGGCCTTGGAGATATCCAGAGCCACAACCTTACTCTCACCGACTCCAGCGCTCCGTCAAGAAAGCCATCAGGTCTCCCGTAGAGCGATTTCTACGAAAGCCATACTGTCGATCACTAAGCAGGCAGTTGGACTCTAGATGACTCACAAGATGGTGGTTAACCATACTCTCCATTACCTTAGAGAGCGCAGAGAAAATTGCGATTGGCCGATAATTTGCAGGATTATTGGCTTCACCCTTTTAAGGGATTGGTTGGACGTTCGCAACCTTCCAACACGCTGGGAAGACTCCCGCACGATAAGCAAGGTTGAAGAGGTTGCGTAATGGACGGGCTAGCGTCGAAGAGCACTTACACAGGACAAGTGCCGAAATACCATCCGGGCCCGGGGACTTATTGACGTCGAGATTCGCAAGAACCCTTTTAACCCCACGTGTTCGAAAAAATATCTGAGGCATGGTTGATTGCTTTCCGGCAAGGAAGAATTTCCTGCAAACGACTTGGCGCATTTTACGTCGAGATCTTAAATTTTAAGCGTACAAAACACAGCTTGTTCAAGAACTGAATTCGCTTCGCTCTATGGGCTCTTGAAAAGTTCCAAGAAGATCCGACGTTTTCGAGCAAAATTTTGATCAGCGATGAGGCCCATTTCTGGCTCAATGAGTATGTAAACAAGCAAAATTGCCGCATTTGGGACGAAGAGCAACCAGGAGAAGTTCAAGAGCTGCCACTTCATCCAAAAAAAACAACGGTTTTGTGTGGTTTGTAGAATCATCGGTCCATATTTCTTCAAAAAATGATGTTATCGTGCCATGATTACCGACTATTTGATGCCTGAAATTGAAGCTCGTGATCTCGGCGACATTTGGTTTCAACAAGACCACTTCCCACACATCGCATCAATCAATGGACTTATTGAGAGAACACTTCGGTAAGCAGATAATTTCACGTTTTGGGCCGGTCGATTGCTCACCAAGATCGTGTGATATCACACCATTAGACTTTTTCCTGTGGGGATATGTAACGTATAAAGTTTAAGCGGACAAACCCGCTTCGATTCAGGTCTTGTAGCAAAACATCACGCGTGTCATTCGCCAGTTACCAGTCAAAATGCTCGAACGAGCCATCGAAAATTGGACTCAACGGATGGACCATCTGAGACGTAGCCGTGGTCAACGTGTGATAGACATAATCTTCAAAAAATAAATGTCAAAGAATGTTCTTCCAAATGGTAATAAAAATTCCCTATTGAACTTGAATTTTCTGTGTTTTTTCTTTAAAAAAGTAGGGAACCTCGAAATGGATCACTTGTTATTAATATGTAAATAGCACATTTTAACCCACAAACTTTTATTCAATTTAAAAAAAGGACGAAAAGGATAAGTTATTAAAATGATCTATATAATACACACCATACGTCTTAAGTGAAATCGTTTGGAGTTTTTATTTTAGAGCATTTTAACGTAACATTCTTTGGAGTGTCTTTTTCGTAATTTTTTCAAAATAGTGAAGAAGAATGGAAAAATGTTGTCCAATTAATTTTAGTTGTCTTGTTCGTACTTATCGCGAAAATTCGAATAACCGAAGGAATGTTTACTACTTTTCAACTTAGTTGAACAGTTATAGCGTTGCAAAATAAGAATTTCCTTGTCCCACAAAAAATAACTGGGACCTACCAGGGCCGGTAATCTCCGAAGTCTTTCATTTCTAGAAGCAATCAATCAACCCTCCGAGAAATTCTGCAATTCTGTTGCATAGCGTAGTAAGTAATTACTACAACGAATTTATTTAATGTCACCACCAATTATTAGTACCAAATTAACATGTACTTCATAATTGGTTGGTTGTCATAATCATCAGTTGTGGCAACCAATAGTTTTACTGAATTCCTTTGGTATAATCGACTTGTTGGCTGTAAGAATCGTAATATTTTTGCACATATCATTTTATGGTAAGTCGTCGAACCATGTAACGATCAACCGAATATTTGTAGTTCGGACCGATTTCCAACTGATTTCTGATTTTGTATGTGATCTTTTGATGCACACAAACCTTCAGCTGACAATTGCGAACACTGCAAACAAAATGTATGTGTCTGTAAGTCTGCACATATGTTTACCTCGCCTTCGAAGCTTATAGCTTAGTTTTTCGTAATTATCTAAAGTCCGCTGCCTCTGAACGGTTAGAAATTTTGCAAGCGAACTTATCTTTGTTTAAGAGATGAAGGACAAAATCTAATTATACTCAATTTTGGCTAAGCTTAACAGTTGGTTTCACATATTATCAGTTGAGTTACAGCCCTGTAGGAAACCTGCGGTCTCCAGTGTCTCCAAGTCAACCCTATTGTCTACTATTTTGGTTGACTTTTGTTGACATTGTCAACAAAGCTTTTACACTTTTAGTTTTGCCTACACATTGTAACAGAAGGGCTTAGATATAGTTTACGGATATAGCTCCGATTTTTTCTTTTTACTTTTTAAGGGCGGTAGAAAAGTAAATTTCGTGAAAAAAAAAAATTAAATAAAAAATTTCCCATAGCCATATCCCCCTTTTCAAAAAATCATGCTTTAAAAGCACAAAATCGAGTGCCGCCTCGCAATGGGTTAATGGATAGCAGATTTGTATATAACCAATATGTGACGCGCAAAATAGAAAGGGACCTAAGGGTAAAAACCAGTTTTGTTCAGGAGAGCCATTTTATACATTTAAATACGTGTGTCTTTGGTGTACCACCACTTTCAAAAAACGCGCATATTTCTGGGAGGGAATGCTTTTGGGGCATGGGATCGGTCTCATTCGATGCTCAGATGTTGTCCACATTAAAAAAAAGTGAAAATTGATTTTTTTACCCTTAGGTCCTTTGCTCTATGCGCTGTCACATATATCGATGATCTTTCCAATAAATCCAATTTCGTCCCGATCCGATAAAAATAAGGAAGATATTTATTTAGACATATATAGGGTAATCCATATAGAGGTATTTTTTCAGAACAAAAAAAAATTCAAATCAAGTGTGGAATCTTTATTGGTAATTTGAAAGGACATTTTATGGCGTTTATTTTTTGAGAATAATTTCCTTCAAATGTTGGCTTATGGAAATGAGCGTTCGGTGAGAAACGGGAAGATCCGCTGTTTTCGACTAAAATTTTGTTCAGTGATATGGCCCAATTCTGGCTCAACGGCAAAGTAAATAAACAAAATTGCCGTATTTGGGCTGAAGAGCAACAAGAAGAGGTTCAAGAGGTGCCATTATACCCAGAAAAAAACACGGTTGGTGCAAAAATTATGATGGCCGGGACGTAACCGTGAATGGTGCACGCTATCGCGCCATGATATCGATATTTATGCTACCTGAAATTGAAGCCCGTAATCTTGACGACACTTGGTTTCAAACAATGGATCTATTGAGAGGTTAGTTCGAAAAGCAGTTAACTTCACGTTTTGAAAAGGTGAGTTGGTCGCCTATAGCGAGTGATATCACACCTTTAGACATTTTTCTTTGGGGTTACGTTAAGTCCAAAATCTATGCTGACAAACCAGCTACGATTCAGGTTTTGGAAGCCAACATTACGCGTGTTATTAAAGCCATACCGGTCAAAATGCTCAAACGAGTCATCCAAAATTGGACTATCAGAATGGAAACAGGCGTAGTTGAGGCCAACATTTGAAATAAATTACAGTGCGCTCGGGATAACGTCAACTAATTAAAACCGCCGGTGTTGACATTTACCAGATTGTTGACGTTTATCAATGTACAAATTTAGGACCAAAAAAATGATCAATACTGTAGTTAAAAGCGTTTTTATAACTTATAAATCAAATCCAAAGAAAAACAAAACACAAAAGGTTTTCAACCTAAATAAAGTACATGAAACAACAAAAATATTCTACATAAGATCATGCCATGTGTATTAGTAATATCTTTTCTTAAACAGGTATTAAAAGAAATCTGTCATTTTTTTCTGCTGTTTTTTCCTCTCTAATAACTGAAATACAGCTATTTCCCTTAAACGTCTTAATACATTTAGGTCATCATGAGCAACATTCTCGCATCCGGCCCAATCCAAAGCCCGGTTAAAAATTTCGATGTAATAATACAAATAAAAAAGGGTTGACGGTTTGGGATGTTGACGAAATGGGGGGTTGACGTTATCCCTAGCTCACTGTATATTCAAAAAATAAATGCCATAAGATGTCCTTTAAAATTACCAATAAAGATTCCACACTTGATTTGAATTTATATTTTTTTTGTTCTGAAAAATACCTCTAGATGGATCACACTATATATTTTCAAACTTTAGGGGTCCCTTATTCGGGAAATATGAACCTAAGGGAAATTCTTGAATAAATACAAAAAACACATCGGAGCTATGTGCGTAAACTAGAAATTGAGGTGGAACTAAAAATTCCCAATGTAGACAACAATTATCACAAAGAACTAGTAAATCACTGGTTCCAATGTCATTAGTGAATTCTCAATGTCAATCACATTTTAAATGTCTCTAGCAGAAAGCATTGCCTGGGGTATAAATGATCAGTAGTACTGATGACAAAGTCAATAGAGAATCAGTACAGTTTTACTATCGACAATTCCTACAGGGAACATATGCAAAGTGATCTAGGGCATAATAAAGTCGGTTCGATGTCATTTAAAACTGCTATAATTGTTTACCACACACTTTTGAAAAAAATAGTTGAAAAGTTTCCATCGCACTAAATGCATATTCCTAAAAATAATGTTTTTCTTCAACTTACACTGGCATACATATTTAAATTGTATTCAATGCTCTTACACTTCAATGATTTTGAGTAGCACAGCAACAATGCTTGATTGTAATGAAATTTGAAAACGATGATTATTTTTAGAGCTTGTTGCGGTTTCACCCTCCATGGTGGGAGCCCATATAATTTGCATAATTTGCATCGGTGGGAAACCTCATGATTCCATATGCGAGCGTTCTTACTAATTTCGCACTTATTGAACCATAAATATTCAACGGACCGGACCGCATTCGCCCACACACATACACTCAGAGAAGACGCACATGCCACGGGCAAACATAAGACGCCCTTGTCAGTCCGGACGAAGATATCGTCTGTCATGCTTAAGTTGGATGTCGCGCCTACGTACACGTCTGTCTTCACGGAAGTTTGAAACTTATAAATGAATACTTACATACTTACGTTTATGCGGGTCCAAGGACAAACGGTGAACATAATCTAAACAAATGATTATGAATGGGTAGGTTTCGTTGGGGGCAGGTATACTTGCCCCATAGTTACTTCTGCCTAATGGAATCATCTTATCCAGCAGTTAAGAGAATACGATTAAAACGACATGGCCCAGGATAAAGAAAAACACAAACAAGGATGTGTATTCTGAGAGATACAGAGGCGTACAAATTGTAAGCTTTTATTTATTGTCTACACTTCGGTGGATATGAGCGGCAATGAAAATAAAATATGACCCGTTATATCATTGTTGATTACAGGAAGTATTTATTTGTTCATTACGTGGCATTCAACATCTTGCAATATTTATTTGATACTTCGAATAGGGTATAAGTTAAAGTAAAATGAATACTTTTTGATACAAAATTATTAACTCGGCGGAGGTTGAAGCGGACTTTTGGCTAATTAAATAAAACATGCCTAATGTTATGAAAGATCGCCTAGCAAAAGGACATGGTTTAGCAAACACAGCTAGTTCTGTTTATAAGGAGATACAATATGCCGAACTGTAAAATGCCTATACTAGGCGGGAGTACTTTGCAACTATCAAACTCCTCGCCTGTGTGTTTTCCTTAAAGCGAAATTTGGCGGAATGAGGAGAGAAAGGTCTTTGTGCCTTTTACCCACACAGAGAGAAAAGATATGGTTACTTTTTGGTCACGGCAACAATAATATGTTCTCGACAATAAAAGCATGTTTGTCGCAACCATTTTACTGTTTTTGAATTTTAGTTTGACAATACATAGTATGATTGCGGCAATAATAGTATTATTGCCATATTAAGAAATAAAAATATGGTTCACAACCATATAAATATGTTCAACAGAAACATGACTATGAACTAGTTGTGACGTAATTTCAAATTACAGTCGAACCTGGATAAGTAGAACACGCATAAATAAAAATTCACAATAAGTGGGACAGCTTTAGCGATCCCTGCACACTTCGAACGAAAAAATAAAAAGAAAACCTTTTTAAGCAGGAGTTTAAACCTCTTCAAGTGGGACTTGAGTTTTTAGAATATAGAGGCTGCTATATATATTTCTGGCCTAATAATGAAAATGCGAATATTTATCATCAAAAATAGTTTTATTGTTTTTCAAAGTATTCTCCAGCATTATTTATACACTTTTGCATGCGCTCACACCAATTGTCGAAGCACTTTTTCCACTCCGATTGAGACACCTACAAAACATGGTTTTTGAACGCTTCAACGAAAATCTTTGACCTCGCATTTTTGTTCTTAATGTTCGGGAACAAAAAGAAGCCATTGGGTGCCAAGTCAGGGCTGTACGGCGGGTGACGCATCAGTTCGACGTTTTGGCTGGTTAAAAAGCCGCTGGTTTGAGCCGATGTGTGAGAGCTCCCATTGTCATGGTGCACAATGATTTGTTCGTTATTGTCCGTTTTCGAATTCCTCCGAAGACTTCAGGCAAACAATTTGTGGTGTACTACTTAGAATTGACCGTCCTACGTTGCTCAAGCGGAACAGTCGCCACATGACCAGTTTTGCCGAAGAAACAGGTGACCATTTGCTTCGAAGTGCTTCTTCCACGAACAACTTTCGTTGGATTGGCACGGTCTATTGCTGTTTTGTTTCGGGCTCATACGCATAGATCTATGATTCGTCACCTGTGAGATCTTTAAAACGTCTTTTGCAGCACCGCGATCGTATTTTTTCAAAATGTCTGTGCACCAATCGATACGAGCCTTTTTTTGAGCGATTGTCAAATTGTGCGTTATCCAACGAGAACAAACCTTTTTTACGGCCAGGTGTTCCTGCAATATCGAATGTATGCTGGCGAAAGAAATACCCAAGGATGCCTCTATCTCACGGTATGTCACATGACGATCTTGCATTATCAGTTCACGTATGGTATCAATGTTCTCTGACACAGCGGTCGTTGACGACCTTCACCACCTTCGTCTTTGAGCGAGCGTCGGCCACGATTGAATTCATTAAACCAGTTTTTCACATTGCTTTAGGATAGTGCTTCATCGCCATACATAGATTTAAGTTCATCGATGTACTTTTGTCGTGATAATCCACGTTGAAAGTTATGAAAAATGATCGCACGAAAATGTTCACGAGTTAATTCCATTTTTTGCCAAATTGACTTTTTCAAGTCACTGTAAACAACACAAATAATGGTCGTACGCCAAAACGTTCTGAGTACGTTTATGCTAAAAAATGTCCAATGGAAATGTCAGATGGCGCCGGGCAACACTTAGTGTTGCCTATGCCAGAAATATATATAGCAATATATAATTGGTAATTTTTTCTCCTTCACTTACCTCTATGAGTGAGATTTCCCTTTTTATGCCATACCTCCAAAAGTACGAGTTTGCCCTTTTTTCTCATTTCTCTCTTGTTTTTGCAGAATGCGAAGCAGGGTTGTTCGGTGGTAAGATTTCTCGCCAAATATGGGGAGATCGAAGATTTTTAGCGACTTTTATTTTGGTGATTTGGCTATTATCCTGGCGGATTTTTATGAAAAATGACCTTATTTAACTTAATGCAACAGTAGCTTACTCTAAAACTCCGAAAGTCAAAATTTTTAATCGGTATTTTTACTGTTCAGAATGAATGACTCCGTTCTATGTGTTTTTGTACCATCCATCATAAGATAGAGGGGCATAGATATTGGCAATAGAATCACTGCGTATAGCTTGGCTATTTTTTTGTGAGTAATTTTGACCAACAATTTGGCGACAGAAGCCAAAAAACAAACTGACGCACTAAATGCATGAAAACAATGCAGCATTACATTAAAATAATTATAGAAAATCCAGGCGTATTTAATAAAATTATGATTTAAAAATTTCTGTAAAAGAAATAAAATAAAACAAACCAAAATGACAGATGTTATCGAACCAAATTGTTTCCAAGTTATACGTTTTTTTGGTTTTATGTAAATGCAGGTCACTTAAATTAATTATTTTACTTTTTATGTTTATAGAAGCATATTCCTCTGTTTGTGATTTATGCAATTTGAATTTCATGACAATAAATAGAATTTAGGCCTTTTCTCACGTAAACTGAATTTTTCAAAAAAAAAAATCAGCAGGTTTTACCTGTTAAAGTAAGATAAAAAACAAATTACCTTTATAAGTGAAATATTGTATCAGAGGGAAACCACTTTAAATGGAAATAAACAGGCGGTCCCTTGCGATCCAACTTATCCAGATTCGACTGTATTTAAAAAAAACCCCTATTGTGGAATTACAAACCTTAGAAATAATTTTGGGAAACAAAGTGTGGTTTTGGGGTATCATACTATGGTTGTGAGGACTATACTATGGCTGTATGTGAAACATACTTTGGATGTGAGGATCATAATATTGTTTTAAGGAATCATAGTATGGTTGTGCCACAACCATATACCCAATAACTCGACTATTGTCACCCCAACCATACTTTTTTCTGTGAGTACTTACTGAAGGATGTAAGACAGTAAATGGAGTATTCAACCAATGATCATACACTGGATGCTCATTGCAATCATTACACCTTTTCTCCCTTATGGAGCAGTGACATCGTGGACTGTAGTTTAAAATAAAACTAACTGCAGTTTCCGCACCAAGATCCAAAGACTGGCACGTTTTTACTGAGGCATTGATTTTCACAACCCACATGCAGAGAAAAGATATGGTTACTTTATAGTCACCGCAATAATAATATGTTCTCTACAGCAAAAGCATTGTCGCCGCAACCATAGTATTGTTTTCTGAATTTTATTTTGACAACAGTATGATCGTTGCAATAATAATATTGTTGAAATGTAACAATATTATTTTTGCTATATATAGAAATGAAAATATGGTTGTAGCAACCATGTAAATATTGTTGGTGCGACAAAAGTATTGTCGTTTAAGATTTATGTGCGCAATAATATGATTACGACAATCATACTGTATGGTTGAGACTATGAACAAAGCATAACAGGTTTTAAAGACTATGTATGATTTTTTGGTATACCACAATTTCGCCACGAGATGCAGTACATGGCTGTTGTCCATTATAAAAAACTACAACAATCGAAAGGTAGTTCGAGGGATTTTTATTGTGTTTACTTTGTTCGGTGAAATACTTTACTACCGACTGGTTCTCATTTATTTAAAATCTGCCTGCACTTAAGTATATAGTCATTGATCATGGTTTCATCACATTCGTTACTTGCGGTCTACGGATGGTGAAGTAGCATTCACCCCTGCTGGCAACTAATTCACCCCCGCCGACTGCCGTTGGAATATATATTTTTGTTTCTTGAATGAAATGTTCAATAAAAACGGTCTCAAATGTGGCTATGAACTAATTGTAATGCAATTTAAAATAACAAACTTGATAAAAACCTCAATTTTTGAATAAGAACCCCAACTTAATAAATAATTTTGGCGATCATAGTATGGCTGAGTGTGAATCAAACTATGGTTGTAAGGATCATACTATGGTTGTATGAGAAACATACTATGGTTGTAGAGATCATAATATGGTTGTGTAGATAATAGTATGGTTGAGTGTGAATCATACTATTGTTGTGAGGATCATAGTATGGTTGTGGATATCATAGTATGGTTGTGTGCACAATCATACTATGGTTGTTGGGATCATAGTATGGTTATATCAGAATCATACTATTGTTGTGAGGATCATAATATGGTTGTGCCCAACAATAGTATGATCCTCTTCGAATATTATCTCCCCAACCATACTTTTTTTCTGCGTGTAGGTGGGGGCCAAACAAAGATAGCAAGGGTCGTTTAACCGAAACAAAGTTCGAATTCGGGTTAGAACATCTAAATGGTTTTCTGTGGCCGGTTTCCACCTAATACATGCTGACGAGATAGAGAATTACCTCTAAGCCATGTAAAAATATCTATAATAAAATGAATTGGCATTGCGGAGCCAGCGTAAAATACGCACAGATAATAGATTTGTTGCCACAACCTAATTTTTGTCCAACCTAATGTTGGTGGTTGCACGTCCTATCCATGTATTTCATCGTTACAGCCGAATGTTGATTGGATACACGACAATTTTTAGTATAGGACACTGAAAGTATCGGCTAAAGAGACAAAGTGTCGGTAACCCTTACTAATTAGAATGATTATTGGGACTGAATTTGTGCATGTATTAGTTGTTGTTATAGGTTATTGGTTTTAAGAGCTCTTCGAATTTGGTTGTCATTACCACAATTATCTGTTAACTGGAGACTCATTTGAATTACTGAAAATTACCCTTTACATATAGTCTTCAAACCTTTGAATAATTCTCAATAATTTAAATGAGTCTCCTGTACAAGTCATCTGATTTGTTGCCGAAGTAATCATTGCCAAAGACTGCTGAAGAAAAACCATGGCGGGTTTAGAAACAGCTGTGAAAAACTTTCTTGACTTAAAGACAATGCAGCGGTAAAAGTACACAACATATGATTTTGAATGTTCACTAGTTATGTAGAATTTTATATTCTATAACTGAATAATAAATACTTTTCAAAAAAAAACAAATTTTCAATTATTCTCTATTATTCGGAATCCGGCCCCACTTTGCGAGAGTACAAATAAAGCAACCGGAACATCTTTATAACCACCAATTAATAATTTTTCAATAGGCGGACGTAGAAGTGCTTTCCCCCAATTTCATCACCGTTAAAACAGTAATTGGAAACGCCTCCGAAAAAAAACAATTGGTTTTGCCTGATGCACAACATAACACCCAACACCTGTTTACGAGAGTATTCGCTGGGACATTTTGTGTTTAATCTGCCACTGATTTGTTAGGGGCAAATGTTCGTTTACTCAAATGTCCAATCTGTTTTTGCGGTGGGTGGAGCATTGATTTCAAGACAAAACCCATTATGACACTACCCCTTCACAGTATGGGGGATAATGAATTTTCTTCTTCATTACATTTGGTGTCCCCTGGACGGAGGGGATTGTTCGTTTATTCAGCCTTATTTAAGATTTGCTCCGTTACAGCTTTACATCAGGCCCGTTTAACGGTCATTTACGGAAATTTATTTTTAGAACAATAATTAATTCTTCTTATGTAAATATGTACAGGCGGTGGGCATGAGGTGGTCCCCCACACACACACTCACATAGAACAATCTCATTAGTTTTAGTTTCCCCCAGGTTCCGATGTTGATTCTATGTCCTGTGTGTTTAATAGGGCGGAGGGGTTATGCGAAATTTATGCGTTCATGTTGGATACATAAGCAATTTGTGATTAGATGCATCGGCAAGGAATGTCTAGAGAGTGAACTGTATCTATATTAACGGTCTACTAGAGTATTACGACTTTTTTTCAAGGAAATAAAAAAGAGTCTTTGAAAAAGCCTACCAGAATTTCATAATGAAATTAAAGAATTGTTAAGCTTGGTTTATCAAGCTAGAGTAGAAATGTTAAGAAATAAAATGAAGTTGCCACCGCCTGTCCAACCAACGTCGCATTTGTTTCGCAAGTTTCTAGCCTGTGTTTTTAATTAGCCTTGTTTGTTAACCTCAAGAATCATCTTCGTCGAATCCTTCCCATTTCTTGAGAACTGCAGTCTTAAGTTAATTGTTAATAACCGACCGGTGGTGAACAGATTATTCTAAAAGTATTTGATGTTGGATACTGAAACCTGCACGAACTGGACCTCCTGTCGTAAGATTTTTTAATATTATTTAGCCAAAACATGGATCTGATACAATCGATCCACCCCAATGTATAAGTACACAATTGCGTCTTCTTAGGCTTCGATTGCGATGGACGCTTGAGAAAGGCAACATCACACTTGAAGCGAACACCTTTGGGTGCGGTTGAGCACAAAGTGAAACATTGACAATCGCCTCATCGAAAACTGGCGTAGTTGGCTCACCAATTGTTCATTTGGTTGTCATGAGAAACGGTTGCCTTGTTTAGCATCGGCTCCATGGCAGGCAGACAAGGTAACGGTCAAGTTTGTTTGTTGCTATGTTTGTATTTCATGAATTTAAGGCTTTTGTATTAAATCCTTAAGATACATACATATACAAACACACATATACACATATTAAGGTGTGTGTTCGTTGTGTTTCTATCCTGGCTTTGCAATAACAAATATAGACTTTTTTGATCGAATCAAATTGCACAGTGGCTGAAGGACAACAAACAGCTGACAAGTACGTAATTATATATTTCGCCAAATGGGTATTGTTGTATTCCTTCAAGGGACTAAAAATACCACGAAAGAACGTAAACTTTTAAGTTTTTGCTCAGCATATGTTTACTATATGTGGACAATCCATGCATTTTAATTGGGTCGTTCGTGGGTTGCCATTGACCACATTCAAAATTACGATAGCTTAGGGACATCTGTTATAAGATGCTCCAAATATCGGTCGATTGGTTTTAACAAACATGTACTATTTAACATTCTGTTTAGCGACGGCGTCTAAGGCATTGAGAAGTGTTTACATGGCTTAAAATTTAATCTCGTACTTGCAAAGTTTACGTAAATCACGAGGTGGAAACCTGCCGCTGCAAAATTATCACATGACCAACACCACTTAATGTTGACCACCCCTCAATCGTTTAAAGGACCCGGAAATGTTTCCATTCTAAAGGTGGATAGAGGTGCCATAAAGATCAAAGAGATACCAACAATTTTCAATAAGTGTGGACTTGTATGCTGTTGTCTGTACCCAGCAAACCAAACGTTTAGAATTCTGTACGACATTCGGCAAAATGTTCCAATTTCGGATCAGAATTCTTACCGAGTTCGTAACGTAACGAACAGAACAGAATTCGTTACAATTTCGGTAAGAATTCTCGAAAGAGTTCAGATATTGTTCAGAATTGTCTGATATCAGACATTGTCGGCAAATTTGATTTACTGGGTATGTACATATATACTATTGATGTTCTCTTCTTCTTCTGCTGGTCAACCTCATATATGCTACCGATTTTCGGGTCGTGATTAGTATTGCTTCCGATCAATACTTCTAGACTTGTTTGATAAATGTGAATGCTACATCGTCAGCACAGCCAAAAATTTAAAATCCAGATGACAGAGAGGAATTTTTAAGACCTTATCGTATACGTACATAGATTATTTACGCTGTGATGGCGATTTGATTCACAAAGCTTTTATAAAAGTACTTCACATTTGTAACGATATATACTGGTTATAAGTGTTTTAACTTCGAGCTTAAGCATTCCTATGACACACATTTCCACGTTTTGTCTGAAATAACATTTAGAGCAATCTTCTTTTGTGTTCTTCGAAAGTGTGGCTCATAGCTTGGGGATCTGAACTTCGGTTTTTTGCAGGAAGTCCCGTCCAAAGCTTCCCGTCATTTAATCTTTTGTTGAAATCTGAATGCGTATTCGGGCTCAGACGCACGGGTCCTAAGGATCCAAAACTGGTTGTTGTGGTCAAAGCAAACAAGTAATTAAAGATATGGACATAAGTGTATTCGAACTATGGAAAATTTCAGTACGAATGCGAATTTTTGGATTTTTTTTGAAGATTTTATGGGCCCATTTCTGACTAAATTTTGAATAACTCAGTCAAATATACTCCGATTGTAAAATGTATTAGCTCGTTGGATTAACAATATATTGTGTAGAATTTTGCCTATATCCAACAATTCTTATCTAAAATAAAAGCGCTACTTAGTAGGGACATAAACACTGTTACACATGTTTTATGTCTCCTAAACTAGAGCGAATCTAACAATTTTGGTCAGATTCGTGATCAGCAGCCCCAAATTAACTAAAGTTGACTACGAGTATCAAACCTTGTCGCAGATTTTTTTCAAACACGTAGAAAAATGCATGGTTGGGATATCAATATTCGAAAATCATCATTCTATTGTTGGGTATATGGTTGTGGTACAACAATATTATGATCCTCACAACAATACTATGATCCTCACAACAATAGTATGATTCACACATAACCATACTATGATCCTCACAACAATAGTATGATTCACACATGTCTATAGTACGATCCTCACAACCATAGTATTACTAACGCGCAACCATGTTATGGTCCGTGCAACCATAGTATGATCTCACTCAATTATTTTGAATTGGGTTAAGTTGTCAACAATAAATTTGAATTATGAAAATTATTTAAAAAAAAATATTAAATTCAAAATAATACACGCAGAGAAAAGATATGGTTACACTATGGTCACCGCAACAATAATATGGTCTCTACAATAAAAGCAGGTTCGTCGCAACTATAGCATTGTTTTTTGAATTTCATTTTGACAACGTATGATTGCGACATTATTACTATTGTTGCCAAATTTAGAAATTAAAATATGGTTGTAGCAACAATATAAACATGGCTGGTGCAACAAAAGTATTGTTGTTTAAAATTTATGTTAACAATAATATGATTGCGGCGTTCATGCAGTATTGTTGCGAACATGAACATAACAAACACGTTTTATAGAGCATGCATGTATCTGTGTGCGTATGTTTTTTTTGATATACAAAAAAACACATACACGCGATGCGGTGCATGGTTATTGTCCATTAAAACCCCAACAACAATCGGAAGGTAGTTCGAGGGATTTTTATGGTGTTTACTTTGTTCGGTGAAATACTCTAATACCGACTGGCCCATGTTTATTTAAAAGTTGCCTGCACTTAAGTATATAACCATTGATCATGGTTTAATCACATTCGTTTCTTGGAAGTGAAGTAGCATTCACCCCTACTGGGAACTAAAAGTATTTTCGACTGCCATTGGAATATATATTTTTGTTTCTTAAATGAAATGTTCAATAAAAACATGCACTCAATTCTGGATTTTAACTTATTGTAATGCAATTTAATATAACTTGCTTAATAAAAATCCCAAATAAATAATTTTAGGGATCATAGTATGGTTGAGTGAATCATACTATGGTTGTAGGGATAATAGCATGGTTGCTTGTGATTAATACTATGGTTGTGAAGATCATACTATGGTTGTATGAGAAAAATACTACGGTTGTGAGGATCATAATATGGTTGTGAAGATAATATTATGGTTGAGCGTGAATCAAACTATGGTTGTGTGGATCATAGTATGGTTGCGTGTGATTCATACTATGGTTATGAAGATCATACTATGGTTGTATGAGAAAAATACTACGGTTTTGAGGATCATAATATGGTTGTGAAGATAATATTATAGTTGAGCGTGAATCAAACCATGGTTTTGTGGATCATAGTATGGTTGCGTGTGAATCATACTATAGTTGTAAGGATCATACTATGGTTGTATGAGAAACATACTATGGTTGTGAGGATCATAATATGGTTGTGAAGATAATATTATGGTTGAGTGTGAATCATACTATTGTTGTGAGGATCATAATATTGTTGTGCCATAACCATATACACAACAATAGTATGATCCTCTTCGAATAATGTCACCCTAACCATACTTTTTTTCTGCGTGCAGGAGTAATTTGTTTAACAGGAGAAAAAAATTAGTTTAACTTTAACAAAGCCAAAGCAGTTGTTTGAAAATTTTTAATTTCCATACAAAAAGTACTATTATTGCATTAGATCCATAACAATAACATTGTTCTAAGAAGCATATTCAAATGAAGAAAAATTACAATCATACAGTATGACTGTCGTAATCATATTATTGCTAAAACCCATAAAACAATACTTTTGTAGCACTAACCATATTTATATTGTTGCAACAACCATATTTTCATTTTTAAATGTGGCAATAATACTATTGTTACATTTCAACAGTGATCATACTATTGTCAAAATTAAATTCAATAAACAATACTATTGTTGCGACGAACATACTTTTATTGAGAAGAACATATTTCTATTGCCGTGACCATATGATAACCATATTTTTTTTTGCGTGAATTTTGTTGCCCAGTGTATTTTTTTCACATTTCTGGTTTTATTAAAAAGGTTGAGCGTTGTCATTTAATAATGGAACACAATATCATGCTCATGAATACCTCCTTATCCAATGAACCCAATTTGTCCGTACATTTTCGATTGCGTTGGGTCGAATTTCTTTAATGGCAACTTCGATTTTATATTTAAACGCTTTAATTGTCTTTGAATGCTTTACGTAACATTTATCCTAAATGGCTCCCCACGAAAAATATCCCGAAGGGCTCAATTCACCGCTCTGAGGCGGTCAATTGACATCACAATTTCAGCTAATTATTCGACTTTTAAAAACGGTATCGATTGTTTCGTTGGCTGTGTAACATGTGGTCTTGTTGAAACCAATGGTGGTCGAATGGTGTTCCATTATTAAATGAAAAAGTTCAGCCTTTCCACTCAAACCTGAAATTTCAAAACATTATCTGTACTTTTTTTCAGCTGATTCAAATTTAAAAAGTTAAATCGCCCACCCTATATATCAAAATATAGTAAATTAATACTAAAAATTTCGTTTTCCTAAAAAAGGCCGTTCATTTACAATTAAGCCGCGGTTAGTGAAAAAAGAGTCGTCTGCAGCCGCCTTCGAACCGCTGCTGCGTATTTTGACGCCAACCGCCGCCGCCGACCGAAGATACCCGGCTTTGTGCTCTGACTCCAAATCAGGCATGAAGCTTTCGATAATATCTTCTGCTGGCTCAAAAATGCAGCGGACCCCGTGATCCCTCTAGAGGTATTTTTTCAAAACAAAAAAATGTAAAAATTCAAATCATGTGTGGAAACTTTATTGGAAATTTAAAAGTACATTTTAAGGCATTTATTTTTTGAAAATAATTTCCTTCAAATGTTGGCAACTGTACTGTGGAAATGAGCATTCGCTGAGAAACGGGAAGATCCGCTATTTTCGACCAAAATTTTGTACAGTAATGAGGCCCATTTATGGCTCTACGGCAAAGTCAATAAACAAAATTGTCGCATTTGGGCTAAAGAGCAACAAGAAGAGGTTCAAGAGGTGTCACCACGGTTTGGTGAGGTAAATAAGCTGGTGGAATCATCGGTGCATATTTTTTCAAAAATAATGATGGCCGGAACGTAACCGTGAATGATGCTCGCTATCGCGCCATGATATCGATCTTTATGCTACCTGAAATTGAAGCCCGTAATCTTGACGACACTTGGTTTCAACAGGATGGTGCCACTTGCTATACAACTGCTCAAAACAATGGATCTATTGAGAGGTCATTTCGAAAAGCAGCTAACTTCACGTTTCGAAAAGGTGAGTTGGCCACCTAGATCGAGTGCTATCACAGCTTTAGACATTTTCTTTAGGGTTACGTAAAGTCCAAAGTCTATGCTGGCAAACCAGGTTTCGAAAGCCAAAATTACGCGTGTCATTAAAACCGTACCGGTCGAAATGGTCAAACGAGTCATCCAAAATAGGACCCTCAGAATGAAAAATTTGAAGGAAATTATATTTAAAAAATAAATGCCACAAAATGTCCTTACAAATTGCCAATAAAGACTCTTGATTTGAATTTTTATATTTTTTTTGTTCCGAAAAAATACCTCTAGATTGATCACCCTATACATTAAATTTTTTCCTAAACTATGGTCACACTACCATCAGTAGATTTGAAAAGAGATAAAAACTTAAATTATACTCCCCAGAAGGGAAAAATCCTGGTGTTGGAATTACTGACTAGACTGATCTACCACAACCGAAGGTAAAACTCGCGTTACGTAACTTCCGAAAACCATATGTTACGCCCAAGCCCATTGATTTTTAATAGCTCACGGTCGACGGTATACGAGTATACGATTTTATGCGGCCTTGACTATGTTCTTTCCCAGAATTTGTTCCGATTACTTCGCATTGATGCCACCACTGTCCATCGAAGAAATAAAGCCAAAGCGTCCATAATTTATGAATGGGGCCAACCAAACAAAAATTAGACCACAAGCACAAAGCACAAACAAATACCTTAGGACATGGTCTGGTGGTTATGTGTGGTGGGGACGGGTGGAACGGGGACGGGGGGATGACAGTTGTTTGGGCTTTTCGTTGAGGCGTTTTGTGTTTATCATCACGTCAAGACCTTTTCGAATCGTTTGACAAATGTTATTTTTTACTTACGTTATGTCCTCTTGTCCTCTACATTGTAATGACACAATTTAATGTAAACATCTGCTTTATAATAAATTAAATTTATTTTAATAAAATTCCATTATAAATTTGCAGCTGAGAAAAAAAGGTTCACGCCGACGCTGGCCAGTGACTGGCAGACATCTGCCACAGCAAAATGCCCAGAGTTGGTTTGTGTGGTATTCGAGCTGCTGGGATGCAAACCAAACACTTGGTAAATTTTATAAATTGAGCAATTTGCTAAAATTAAATGTTACAATATTTATTTTCATTAATTAAAGTTTGGGGTTTCACAACTTTGGGCCGGCAAAACTTTGTGTGTTTGTCAAAAGTTGTGCTTTTGTTTGTGAATATTTCCCGACCAAAAGTGTAGGCACGTTTAAGCCAAGTAACTTAAAAGGATAAGTGCCGATGGCACTTCAATATAGCTACATACCCAGAATGGAGTTTCTATAGGACCCTGGGGACTAGAGTGTCTAAAACCTAAAACCGAATAAACATAATTTGCATGTATTGAATACCTTTTTGCAATACCCGCACCACACTTTACAACAGGATATTATATAAGTAAATACGTAGTTTTATGGCACATGTTTGTAACTGCACGCAGAAAAAAAGTATGGTTGGGATAACAATTTTCGAAGAGCATCATACTATTGTTGGTTATATGGTTGTGGCGCAACAATATTATGATCATCACAACAATAGTTTGGTTCACACACAACTATGTTTCCCAAAATTTTTTGTAAAGATTGGGTTAAGTTGTTATTTAATAATAGAAAATTCGTAGTTTGTTTTGAAAAAATTTAATTATTTTTACTATTATTGATTCGTAAAAATAACATTGTCAAATTAAAAAAATACAATTTTGCCGGTATGATTGCCGTAATCATGTTATTGTTAACATAAAACCCATGAAAACAATACTTTTGTTCCACCAACCATATTTATATTGCTGCTACAATCATATTTTCATTTTTAAATTTGGCAACAATACTATTGTTACATTTAAACAATATTAATATTGCCGCAATCATACTATTGTCAAAATGAAATTCAAAAAACAATACTATGGTAGCGACGACCATACTATTATTGCAGATAACATACTATTGTTGTTGTGACCATATAGTAACCATATTTTTTCTCTGCGTGTGCCAAAAATATTTGAGCTAGAACCACCTATATGTGTAATAATCGACTCAAAATCATTAACTGATTCGATTTAATTATGTCTGACTGTCTGTTCGTACGTCTACTGTTCACCTAAAGCTTGTTACGAGGGTCGCTATTTATATTTCTTGACAATACTACTGTTCCCAGATGCAACCTGGAACTTCTATTGGAAACTTTGACATTTTTTAACTTTACTCAGAACGTTTTGTCATTCGAATTGTATTGAAAAATTCATCTTAGTCAAAAAATGGAATTAAACCGTTAAAACATTTTCGTTCGATGATTTTTTTTTTTTTCGGCGTGGGTTTTCGAGACAAGGGTGTTTAAATCAATTAGATTCGACTTTTGGCGATGAAGCACCATCAAAAACCACACCAGGATAAATTTCGTGAAGGACGTCAAACTTCGGTCACTTTTCCAGAAACCAAAAATGCCAACAATGTTCGAAGAAATGAGGAAAGATAATAAGAGAAGACGGATCATTTTGCATCACGACAATGCGAGCTCTCACACATCAGCTGAAACGATGAGCTATTTGACCACTCAAGATGTCGAATTTATGGGCCTTCCCCCGTACAGACCTGATTTGGCACCCAATGACTTCTGCTTCTTATTCCCTAGCATCAAGAAAAAATACGTGATCAACGTTTTTCATTGCCCGAAGCAGCTGTGGAAGCGTTCAAAAAACATCTTTTGGAGGTGGAAAAAGTGCTCAATTGGAGTGGAAAAAGTGCGTCGAAAAATGGTTTGTCCGCATGCAAAAGTGTATTGATCTTAAAGAAGAAATTTTGAAAAACAATAAAACCATTTCCAATGATTTTTTTTATTGCTGGACCCGAAATATATATAGCAATCCTCGTATCAAACTACAGGTCGCAATTGTTGTTCGATTTTCATGAAATTGGGCAGAAGTAAATATTTCTTACAATTTTGAGGACGATCGCTATTAAAATTAAGGAAAATCAAGTTAGATTTGGGTGTAGCTTCCACATACGAGTACATGTTTAACTGATTTTCTGTCTCTAGCTCCAAAAGGCACATATTTCATCCAATCTTGAATTGATTTATTTTGAACTGCTTATTAAAATCGATCAGTAACCAAACCAGCTCGGATAAAAATGTTTCATTTTGATATAGCTCCTATACAAAGATCCTTTCCAATTATTCATATAACCGATATAACCCATTTCAATACGGTATCAATTTTGTATAGTATTTTACTATTGAAAAACAACCAATTTTGGACCATAAAGGCCCATTTTATTAATATACGAGGGCTGCTATATATATATTTCTGGCCTAATAATGAAAATGCGAATATTTGACATCAAAAGTTTTATGGGTTTTCAAAATATTCTCCAGCATGATTTATACACTTTTGCATGCGCTCAAACCAATTGTTAAAGCACTTTTTCCACTCCGACTCCAAAACATGGTTTTTGAATGCTTCAACAGCTGCTACGGGCGATAAAAAACGTTGACGCATTTTTCTTGATGCTAGTGAATAAGAGGAAGTCCTCTGGGAGCCAAATCAGGGCTGCACGGCGGATGTTTTGGCAGGTCAAGTTGATGTTTTGGCAGGTCAAAAAGGCGCTGGTTTGAGCCGATGTGTGAGAGCTCGCATTGTCTTGGTGCACAATGATTCGTCTTCTCTTGTTCGTTTTTCGAATTTCTCCGAAGACTTCAGGCAAACAAATTGTGGTGTGCCACTCAGAATTTACCTCCAACGTTGCTCAAGCGGAAGATATAACCAGTTTTGCCATTTGCTTCTATCATGGGCAACTTTCGTTGGATTTGGCTCGTCTTCGAAGACCCACACGTTCGATTGTTGTTTTGTTTCGAGCGCATACGTATAGATCCATGATTCGTCACCTGTGACGATCTTATAAACGTCTTTAGAAGTACCGCGATCGTATTTTTTTCAAAATTTCTTTGCACCAATCGACAAGATCCTTTTTTGAGCGTTTGTCAAATTGTGCGGGATCCAACGAGAACAAACCTTGCATTATCAATTCACGCACGACATCAATGTTCTCTGGCACAACGGCCGTCTTTGGACGACCTTTACGACCTTCGTCTTTGAGCGAGCGTCGACCACGATTGAAACAATTAAACCAGTTTTTCACAGTGCCATAGGATGGTGCCTCATCGCCATACAAAGGTTTAAGTTCATCGATGCACTCTTGTCGTGATAATCCACGTCGAAAGTTGTGAAAAATTATCGCACGAAAATGTTCACAGGTTAATTCCATTTATTTTTGCCAAATTGATGCCAAAGTCTCTGTAGACAACACAAATGATGGTCGTACGACAAAACGTTCTAAGAACTTTTATGCTAAAAAATGTCAAACTCTCCAATGGAAATGCACGATAGCGCTAGGCAACACTTAGTGTTGCCAAGGCCAGATATATATTTAGTAACTCCCGTAGATTCTGTACAATAATCCTTTCCCATTATTCATACAACCGCTTTAGAACACCCATATCAATTTTGTATATTATTTTACTATTGAAAAACAACCGATTTTGGACCATGAAGGCCCATTTTTTAATAAAGTCTCCATACAAATTAGAGTATACTTATACTTATAAAGGGTGTTTTTTATTGAGGTATAGAACTTCGAATTGAAATAAAACACAAGAAAATCGTTTGTCCATCAATTTGGCTGTATTGGAAGGATAATTTTATGCCAATAATGTTTAAATATGATTTCGGGCATGTGGCCGCCGCGGCTGGCTCGAATAAAGCCAATTCTACAGGTCCAATTTTCAACCACTTTTTCTAGCATATGAGGCCGTATGTTGGCAATAACGCCACGAATGTTGGCTTCCAAGGCCCCTAACGTGTTTCTGGTTTGTTGGCGTAGACGAGCGACTTCACATATCCCCAAAGAAAATAATCCAATGGTCCATGTTAACCGATCCATGGTTAACCGAATTAATTGCTCTGATGGACGATTATGTCGACCATAAAATGGACGGAGCTTGCGGTGAACTTCGCGAACTGAACCATTACTTTCGAAATAAATTTGCACGATTTGCAAGCGTTGTTCTTTTGTCAACCTGTTCATGATGAAATGGCAAACCAAACTAAATATTAATCACTTGACAGCTGAAAAAATGGGCGCCAGTTAAAAAAGTGATGCCAACTTAAAGTTCTATACCCCAATAGAAAACACCCCTTACATGGACATATGGATATCAAATAATAGTGGTGTTTTCTATTAAGACTAAGATTAATAGTGGGGTTTTCCGTTAAGACTCGATACGGGATTTGATAGAATGGGAGTATACGTGTATGCGATCATATAAAGTGTTTATACAGGGTGGACCAAAAGTTACCATGGGGTTAAAAACTTTTATAACTTTTTCGTTTATTATATTTTTTTTATTTTTTTCTCAGATTGTAAACGAGTAAAATAGAAAATGGAAAACTAAGTATAAAAATAATGTCTCTTAAATACCCCCGTTTAAGCTTGACGATGATAAAACTGTCTCGGGCAGTGTGGGCTGTGGCTCCGTCCTGCTGAAACCACATCTCAAGTATGTTTTCAAAAGCAGGAGGTAAAAATGTTCTAACCGATACTGCCCTCCATTCATTCTCGAAGAATGATGTATGGCTCTTGGATTTTCAGAACCCCAGAACCTACAGTTCTGCTTATTTGCAAAACCGTGCAAATAAAAATGAGCTTCATCACTCATCACTATGCGTTAAAATAATTGATCGCTGATTTTAATAACAAAATTCTTTTATTCTGGTTCTTTGTTCAGTTGTGAATCTCCTTATTCTTCATGTGTTATTTATATAATCTAAAAACAAGAAATAAAAAAATATGTAAACGAAAAAGTTATTAAATTTTTAAACCCCATGGTAACTTTTGGCCCACCCTGTATTATTGGTGGTCAGTAAGTTCTAAGTAAGTGTCCGTCTGTAGACAGA
Source organism: Hydrotaea diabolus (assembly GCA_963513945.1). NCBI lineage: Eukaryota > Metazoa > Arthropoda > Insecta > Diptera > Muscidae > Hydrotaea > Hydrotaea diabolus. The sequence goes on along the minus strand of OY740716.1, from coordinate 193,810,255 downwards.
ACGATTCAGTCCCAGGAAAAAGAGAACTTCAAACTTACCAAATATATGTTTTATATATAAGTTCCCCTTTAAGGCCTCACAAGGCAAATAACGGGTGATCAATCTAAAGGTATTTTTCCTTAATTGGGTTTTTTTTACAGATTCCGCGTTTTTTTCTGTTCAGTATTGTTTGCCATTTCATCATGTAAAGACTTACAACCACGATTTAGTGCGGTTTATGGGTCGGTGAATGATCGTTCCATATTTTTTCAGAAATGATGATGGCCGGAAAGTAATCGGAATTTTTGCTACCTGAAATTGAAGCCCGTAATCTTGATGACATTTGGTTTTAATAGGATATATTAGAGGTCATTGCGAAGAGCAGCTAATTTCACGTTTTGAACCGGTGGGTTGGCCGCCTAGATCGTGTGATTTCTCACCTTAAGACTTTTTTCTTTGACGCTACGTAAAGTCCAAAGTCTATGCTGACAAACCAGCTACGATTCAGGTTTTGAAAGCCAACATTACACGTGTCATTAACGCCATACCGGTCGAAATGATCGAACGAGTTACCCAGAACTGGTCCCTCAGAATGGACACCCTGAGGCATAGTTGCGGCCAACATTTGAAGGAAATTATATTAAACAATAAAGATTCCACACTTGATTTGAAATGTTGTACAGGGTGGAGCGCGGTAATTTTCTTTTTTGCACTGCAGGCTGTGGCGGCAATGTTGGTCGAAGGTATCGTGCGTTGCTGACGAGAGATTTGTATTCGTCTGCCTTTAAGTTGCCGTCATGCATTGGACACGTGAAGAGAGGTCATTTTGTGTTAAAGCGTATTTTTCAAATGCTTAGTCGATTATTGCAGTGCAGCGTGCTTTTCGTTTAAGATTCGAAGTTCCCCCACGCGGACGTGTTCCTGGACGCAATCAATTTTAAATTGGGTGACTTCCTTGAGAACAGCAGGGAATGTGTCATGTGCACGAATGGGACCTGAGAGAAGGATTTCAACACCACAAAACATCGAGAGAGTTAGAGCAGCAGTACTGCAATTTCCGAAACGCTCTTCTGAAAAGCAATCACTTGCTCTTGGTATTTCCAGGCATTTCTTTAGCCGGCTCTTGTGGCAATTCAATTAGAGCATATGTGACAGCGCATAGAGAAAGGGACCTAAGGGTAAAAAAATCAATTTTCACTTTTTTTTGATGTGGACAACATCTGAGCATCGAGTGAGACCGATCCCATGCCCCAAAAGTGTTCCCTCCCAGAGATATGCGCGTTTTATGAAAGTGATGGTACACGTATATAAATCTTTAAAATGGCTCTCCTGAACAAAACAGGTTTTTACCCTTAGGTTCCTTTCTATTTTGCGCGTCACACATATGGTTCTAACAGAATGGTGCCACTGCACACACAGTGCAAGCTACCATGAGTTGTTTGAGGCAAATGTTTCCTGGAGGGCTTATCTCTTTGAGGGGTGATGTGAACTGCCCGGCACGCTTACCAGACTTATCCCCATGCGATTTTTTTTTTGGTTACCTGAAGTCGAAAGTGTACATCGACCGTCCCAACACCTTGGAATACCTAATTAACAATATTAAAGTTGAAATTGGCAGAATACCAGTCGACATGCTTGTTAGAGTTCATGACAAACTTCAGAGAACGTATGCAGCAGTGTGTGGATAGCGAAGGTCGACATTTGCCAGATACACTATTTAAAACCAAGTCACTAAAAAATTCCCTTACTTTTTAAAAAAATAATGAATAAAATAAATTTTTCTAAGTTTCATAATTTTCTTATTTTATTACCAAATAAGCAACTTACCGCTCTCCTCCTTGTATTATTTTACTTTGTGAAAAATACCTCTGGATTGATCACCCGATACTCTTAAAAGTGAATTTTGTTCTGGAGGGTATAAAACAAGTCCTGACCAATTTTTTTTAATGTAATTCATTTAATTAACTTTAAAATCAGCTCTTCTTGTAGGTGGTAGGCATAGATGCTGTACCCTTCGCAATAATTGGCCAGGTAATTGTGGCCCTAGGGCCTAAAAAGTGTGTCCTAATGTTCGGAGATAAATGGGTATGCAAAAACCGTAAAATCTTCAAAAAATATCCAATATTAAGGATTTGGACCAATTTGGTTTTGACAGCTAACCCTTTCTTAAATTCTATTGAAGCACAAACAAACAACACCTCCTACACCAGCAGGATTTCCACGAAATATTCCACCATGAACTCGTATGTTTTCCTTCATTTAGAAGTATTCTGTATATCAGTAAACAAAAATAGAGAGCTAAAACAGAGATAGTCATAACAACAGCATAGTTGAAGAAAAACTTCTAAAGTTATGCTGTTTACTGCTGCTCGTGCTATTACTTTTGCTATAACTTTTGGTGCAATCTTTGATTTCGTATGCCATTCAAAGTCACCGCCATCGGTAAATGGTTCACTAAATTGGAATAATGTATAAACGTTAACCTGACGATAGCACTCGTATTTATCCAAGCATCCATTGGAGGTGCCGTCACGTTGTTCACTATGTTGTGAGTCTCTGCCACTGGTTGACTCGAGTTATCTGCAATGAACATTTGCATATTTAACTGCTTTGCGTTTTGTTAATGCTTACACAGACTGCTATGCGAAGCCTGTTTCCATTTTCATTTCCGTTTCCGTTCATGTCCATGTTCTGTTTGTTTTCGTTTCCCCTGGCTGCAAAAGCCACAGCACAGCACCTGCTCTCTTACTCTTAGCTGATGCTTATCAATTTAAAACTTGATTACGTGACTTTAAGGACACGTTGCCAGTGTGTTGGTGGTGGATAATTTCTCCTTATCAGAACGAAGACATACCCAGTGCATTTGAACTTCTATAGTTTTTAGTCTTGTATTTCAAAATTCCCGGCCACGCCATTGTGCTCTTGCTGATTACGGCCTCATCCTCATTAGCATATGCTGGTAATGAAGTAAGGCAAGCTAAAAAGCAATGAGTTCTCGTGAACGTAACTTAAGTTTATAGGAGCCCACTTACTTACTCCTATCTATGTCCATCATTCCATTATGGGCTTGTATAACTGTCAGCAATTTAATAAGAATGTGGGCCATAGTGCAACAAGAGCAAATGCATGGGTTAATTCGACCGGAAACTTCAAAGACAAAGTCTGTTTATAACAAACAAGTGGAGAGCGGAAGAAAAGTACGATGTTTATCTTGCACAGTGGGTGGAAGTCTATTTGTTTCAGAGGCAGCTATGCAACTTCTCAACTACTTTTTAAATTTGCAAAAGTTGGCTACAAGTCTTTAACAAAAGTACTTAAGTTGTTTTTAATTGGCGTTTGTTTAGTAGCTAGCAAGTGGTCCGTATGACAATAACTTTAAATTACTCTTAACAACTTTAAGTAAATGTTCTATACATAAAATGTCCAATTTATAATATGTCACATAAGCTTTAGTTGAGAACATATTAAAGAGACAGACGACAAATTTACTGACTAAAAATCTAGTAATTATGGAGTGAGGGACGGTAATTCCGACTAAAGGGTGGTCCAACTATAATGCACGATGTTAATTGGGAGTCACACTTTAATATCAATTTTGTTTTCCAACCTAATTCGACACATCTTTGACTCAGTGTTCGACAAATTCAACCATGGAGAGGTACCTTATTGAGCAGCGCGTTAAGTTTGTTGAAGCCTTTTACGAAAATGTGCGTTCAAATCAAAAGACATTTCGTGCACTTCATGATGTTTTGGTCAGCATAATCATAAGACCAAATGTGTCCACAATCGGAAGAATTGTGCCCAAATTTCAGCAAACCGTGTCTGTAGGAAATGTGAAAACACATGTCATGCACGCCTAGTTCGTTCTGCGCTCGTTCTATCATCGGGCTGTTCTTCTTCAAAAATGAGGTCGACCATGCAGTTACCATGCATGTGTTCATTGTCGCGAGATGATAACGGACTTTTTGTGGCCAGAAATCGAGAAAATGGAATAGGACGATATGTGGTTCCAACAGGATGGTGCTACTTGCCACGAACGAAACAATGGCTGTAGAAATTCAATGACCGTATTATCTGATGACTTTGCGATGTTAAATGGCCACCACGATCATGTGATTTGACATTGTTGGACTTTTTGCTATGGGAATATTTAGATAATGGTTACGCCAATAAGCCAAGAACATTTCAAGAGCTAAAGGATGCGCATTAACGCGCACATTAACTACTTTTACTTTGAACCTCCAGTATGTCTTAGAGTCATTAAAAATATGGATCATCGGATCGAGGCATGCCATCGTAGCCATGGCGAGCATTTGGCCGAAATTTTATTTCACGCATAATTGTCATAAATCCATCTATCACAATAAGAAATATTAAGATAATTCTCTGAAACCTTTTTGTTTTACATACATTTAACATCGTGCGTTTTTGTTGGACCGCCCGTTATAAATCATTCGTTTTGGCAATTTCTATGGTGGCTGGTATTTAGCGCCACGGCACTTTTAGCTTTTACATGCATAACATTTTATCCTAAATGCTATGGTTTTTTCCAATACGAATAGGGGGGTTTCCTCCACCTTTTCCGCAGCGTATCCAAAACCTAACTGGAAGCCGGTTATTTTACATTAATCGTCAGCCGGTTCTTATAAAATTATCATTTTCGGTAAACCAAGAAAACCAGGGAGTTTAGTTTAATATGTTTTATACATCGAGAAATAATACAACTAAAAAACTGTCTACATTCTTATCATACCCTACATAATCAGGATATCGTCAAAAAAACATCAACATTTTGTGCTGCCACCAAAAGTGACGATGGAAATGGATGGTAAAGCAGCAAAGCGTAATCTCTTCGCTGTTGTTGTAGTGGCACATAGTACCGGGGTGACAACCCTTGGTCAAAGAATTGCTGCTTCGGGTTGATCCGCTGCATAGAACCGGCTGTTGTGGAATCGTTCACATTGTCATTCCGTTTGCAGGGCGACAATAGACTTGGATACCCTACTATCAGCTATCAACACCATCGCCTTATTAATGCCTTATTATTACTTATTAAAAATATTATGCGAATACACGAGTGGTGAAATGGTGTATTTTCACTTGTGGTTCCAGAATGGGGCGTGTCATGCACTCCTTTCGTACACGTGCATAAAGCTGTGTGCGAAAGATGTAATGGAGTTTACAATTTGAGCGAATTTCACGCACTGGGTGATAAGTTATGTAAGTTCTTATCTGCACTGAAACAGTGCCATTTTTGTGGGAGGTACAAGAAGGGGTGTGGTCAGGAATCCAATTAGTTGACACCAATTGCGGTCTAAAGTATTTCTGTTGAGTAAAATCGTATGAGTACCATTAAAGATATTTCAGGAGTAGAAAAGTGGACGGAATGGTGCATTTGTATGGGAGGTACTGGAAAGGGGCGTGCCAGCCCCTTTTTTGATATGCAAGTACAAAGCCGCTATACAAATATAATGAAGTTTGCAATTTAAGCGAATTTCACGCACTGGGTGAAAAGTTATGGGGGGTTATAATCTACACTGAAAAAGTCTTTTGTATGGGAGGTACTTGAAAGGGGCTTGGCAACCCCTCTTTTGATATACAAGAACAAATCCGTTATAAACAAATTTCGGTGTTCACAATTTAGCGAATTTCACAATCTGGTCTGGTCTGGTCTAATCTGTACTGAACAAAAGTCATTTGTGTGGGAGGTATCAGAAAGGGCGTGGCTTTGAATCTACCAAAAGTAGGCGTAATGATACATTTGTGTGGGAGTTACCAGAAGGGGTATGAGTATTGGAAAACTTTAAGATGAGAAAATTTAAAAACGATTGCTGGCTCTTTTCGCTTGCGAACCAGTCACACAAAAGGAAAAAAGTCTCAAATAACTTAAAATGTCATGAACGTTTTAGGTCACAACATGTATTGGGTCTTAAATACTTTGTTTAACGCGCTACACTTTTTGTTCGTACCACTTTTTGTTCTTATCCAGTACGGTGAGGGTATACAAAACTGTATTCTACTGAGTGGTTTGCGTAATTGAAAATTGAAAACTTCGCCTAGGGATTTCTTATGTTTGCATCTAGACCGGTGCGGCCCAGATAACCATTCGGTTTTTATAAGCGATGTTAAATTTGCACGTGGGGTACTTTGAAATTATTTCAGATATATAATATATGGTATTACATCAGTATGCCAAATATATTTGTGTAAAGCCAAAACATTTGTATAAAGCAAATATTTCCTCCATTTTATTTTTTGTGGAGAATTTTTTTTCAGAAAACATTTTTCCATTAAAACAAAATGAAAATAATGCCCTCAAACTGGCCGTTTCATGTTTCAATTTATGCACTCGATTCTTTTATCCATTAAAATGAACCTCGGAATTGAAAATACATGCGCACACACAGAGCAGCGAGTTCATCTGGACTTGGACGTACAAAAGAAATTAGATACAAATGCAAATGTGGGTATGTATACGGGTGGGTTTATGGTGGGTGTGTGTGCGTGTGGCTCTGTGTATTTGTGTTACCATGTTGTAAAGACCAACAAGTGTTCCTCAACATGAAAGTTTCCGGGTCATGGAACATGAATGTTTTTCGCACACACACACACTCATACACCCTGCCGAACGTTCGGAGGCACCCAACGAAACGACCAGCAACACCAACATCAGCAGCAGCACAGCTGTTTGCTAGTTTATATGTAACGCTGTATATTAAATGTTGGTGCTGGTGGTGATGATGATGATGATGTGCCTGATGAGGTCGGCGGTATTGAAGTTGATTTTGCTGGCACCAATAATGAAGTCATATTGCTGGTGATAATGTTGATGCTGGTAGTCATGGCATTGTTGGAGATGTTCATCAAGAAATGCAAAGTACGCTGAATACATTTTCAATATCGTAAAACATTTCTCAACTATCGAGGAAATTAATACGACAGAAAACTTTTATCCAGTGTTTCTACGTAGTAACGCTCGATTATCGATACACTATCAGGCGCATATTTTCTTTGGAATTAAATTTCATGCATTTTCCTCTACATTATAATAAGGTTCACATTGGAAACTGTTCTGAAATCATATAGCTGCGAACAATAAGTGTTTTGTATACTATACGAGGGCGGTTAGGAAACTTCTTAGCCTAGCACAAAAAGCGCGGTATAAACAGAAAAACGTTAAGTGTTTTGGAAACTTCCATCTCTGCTATGAACACATGTTAAATTTTGTTTTCGATCTGGCAACTCCTTCATATAGAAACAGGTGTTCACAAAAGACGCATCCGCGATTTTTTTACAATGGAAAAATTAGAAATGCGTGGTGTCATTAAATATTTACATAAAAAAGGTTTATCGGGACAAGAAATTCATAATGATATGGTGAATGTGTTAGGTGAAAGTGCTCCTTCATATGCAACAGTAAAAAATTGGGTTGCTGAATTTAAACGTGGTCGTGCAAGCATTGAAGATGAACTACGTAGTGGACGTCCACAGCAACAACAACAGAAATTGTAGCCAAAGTGCATGATATGGTATTAAATGATCGACGAATAAAAGTGCGTGAAATAGCTAATATCATGGGCATCTCAAATGATCGAGTCCATTTAATTTTGCATGAAGAACTACAGATGAAAAAGCTTTCTGCAAGATGGGTGCCGCACTTGTTAACAGTCGACCAAAAACGCATAAGAATGAACATTTCTCAAGCTTGTTTGGATCGTTTTCAGCGAAATAAAATAGATTTTAAGCGTCGTTTCATAACTGTTGATAAAACATGGATCCACCACTATACTCCAGAGACAAAAGAACAATCCAAACAATGGACTGAAGCTGGAGGAAGTGCCCCAAAGAAGGCAAAAACAATTCAATCGGCTGGTAAGGTTATGGCAACGGTTTTTTGGGACTTCATAGGTATTTTATTGATTGACTATCTGCAAAAGGGTAAAACAATAAATTCAGAGTACTATTGCAACCTTTTAGATCAAAACGTCCTGGCTTACAACACAAAAAAATAATTTTTCCTCAAGACAACGCACCAGCGCACAAGAGTGTTTTAACAATGGCTAAAATCAACGAATTAAAGTACGGGTTACTTGACCACCCACCTTATTTTCCTGATTAAGCTCCCAGTGACTTCGACCTGTTCCCAAATCTAAAAAATTCCTTGCTGGCAAGCGTTTTACCTCAAATGAAGATGCAATTACAGTTGTAAACCACTATTTTGAAGACCTTGAGGAAAACTATTTTAATCAAGGGATAGAATTGCTAGATAAGCGTTGGACTAAGTGTATTGAAGTTTCAGGAGATTATATTGAAAAAAAAAATATTTTTGAAAGTTTGAAGTCTGTCGAGACCAACTACATCACCTCACCACTTGAGTCGCTTGTTCTTCTTACAATTTAGCTACATATTTGATATACGTAATAACTTCTTTGACTTGTTTTGATTCGTGACGTAATTTAATGGTTTTTCAGTACTCTTAGGTAAACTTAACCATAAATAAACATAATTTGGAGTCTACATTAAATAAGGTTAATTTGAACATTTTGTTTTTGACTGGTATTAACCAATAATAATAGTTAGTTTAACTTTTCTATAGTTAATGTTTTTTTACCATGAAAATTGTTAATTTTAAAATAATTATTGTTGTTTTAACAATGCATTGTTGTGCTTTTTAAGCATTAAAATTGCTATTATTAAAATAATTATTGTTTTTTTAACAATGCATTGTTTTTCACCACGAAAATTGTTAATATTAAAACTTCATAGTTAATTTATCGAAACAATACATGTTCAATTTAACAATAAAATTGTTAATATTATTAACTATGAAGATCGTTATAGAAAACATTTTTATTGTTAAGTTAACTAATTATTGGTTACCTCTTTTAAACAGAAATAAAGCTACTGTAACAGTTTTCAATATTAAATTAACCTACTTGTTATGTATTTGTTTTGTGAACATTTATTCGGTCTTTTTCAGGGTAGTCCAAACATAATGCACGATGTTAATTGTAAGTCACGTCTTAACGTCAAGTTTTTTGCCCGACTTAATTTGGCATTTTTTTGTTTCAGTGTTTGACAAACTCAACAATAGAGAGGTACACAGTTGAGCAAGGCGTTAAGAGTGTTTTAAGCCTTTTACGAAAATCGGCGTTCAAATCAAAATGCATATCGTGCAGTTCGTAACTTTTTTGGTTAGCATAATCGAGCAAATATGTCCACAATCTGGAGAATTGTTTGCAAATTTTAGCAAACCGAGTCCCAAGGAAATTTTAAATCATCTGTGCATTTCCGCCCAGTTCATTTTGTTCTGGTCGCGTCATCGGGTCGTTTTTCTTCGAAAATGAGGTTGACCACTCAAGTATCGTGAATAGTGTTCGCTATCGCGAGATGATAACGTACTTTTTGTTGCCAGAAATTGAGGATATCGACCTGGACGATATGTGTGCCCAACAGGATGGTGCCACTTGCCTCGCAGACAACGGCTTTTTTGTGGCAGAAATTCAATGGCTGTGATATCTCACTTCGTGTTGATGTAAATAACCGCCATGATCAAGTGATTTTACACCGTTAGACTTATTTTTTGGGGGATTACAGAACAGAAAAATTCAACGCCAATAAGCCAAGAACAATTTAAGAGAAAATTCGGCATATTAAAGACATTGAAACTCCATTAATCTCAGAGTTATTGAAAATATGGACCATCGTATAGAGGTTTGTCACCGAAGCCGTAGCGAGCATTAGGCTACGACTGAAACCTTTTTGTTTTATTTACAAGTAACATCGTGCGTTTTAATTGGACCACCCGTTATAATCAATGAAGAGCTGAATCATTCCAGGCATAATTTAAAATACGGAAGAAAATATCAACATTAGTTCATTTTTCGCCAGTCGATTCTATACTTGACGTATTTAGTATTATATCAGTGTCCGATATCAGTTGTCCGAAAGATTCCCAATGAGATTTAGATGCAGTTATAGTGGTAACCGTTTTATTACCGAAACTCTCTTTGAGCTAATAACGCTTTGACAATTTTTCAAAAGTGCTTGGGGTCGTTGTCATTATGAAATACTCATCGCAAGGACATATTATCATCTAAAGGGTGTTTTTTCTAAACGTGTGGTTTTCAATCTGGCCACACTTTTTTCGGAGTTGGTCTTTTTGACAACGGTAATTTTGGTTAGCCGTTTCAGTAGGATTAAACTTACTCCGAAACATCGATGAAGCTTTCTTTTGGTTGAATGGGTACTTTCATAACCAAAATTGTCGCATTTGATGTAATGAAAGGCAACAAGCCATTGTTAAGGTGCCGTTACATCCTTAAAAAGTCACTGTTTGGTGTGCCGAGGGAATCATTGGTCCTTATTTCTTCAAAAATTATGCCGGCCATTATGTTACAGTCAGTGGGGAACGCTATAGAGCCATGATTTATTACTTTTTCGTGTCTGGATTGGAGGATGTTGACGTGGACGACAAACAACTACCAAAACAATCAATTTACTGAAGGAAACTTTTGGTGAGCGCGTGGCCTCAAAGATCGTGCGATTAAACACTGCTGGACTATTTTTTGTGGGGCTATGTGAAGTCGCTTGTCTACGCTGATAAGCCCGACACGATTGACGTGACGCTAAGTAGAGAATATTCGGCACGTCATTGCTCCCATACGGCCCAAAATGCTCCAATACATGATAAGAAACTTAGTATCCCATTTTGAGAAACAGGGTTCGGAATCCTAGGGTTTTATATCAGCGTCAACTACACCCCTCCAGATGTAATGTTTAATGCAGTGTTATGGTTGATAGAGTTTTAGGTCCATATTTTTTTTAAAAAGAGGAGATTCAACCAGAAACCACTAACGGGGGTCAGTGTACGACTATAATTGATTTTTTTGCGTTCACAAGTTGAGAATAATCTAAACATATGTTGTCAGTAAGACGGCGCCACTGCGCATAGAGTAAGAGCCACAATACAACTTTTTCGTAACCTTTTTGTTAGACCCTATAGTTCAAATTGGGCCACCAAGTATAAGAAATAATATAAATTTCATTTGCTTTGTCAAGGCCGATATTTAATTAAATGATAAAAGAAGACAAAAGTATGGCATCATTAAAAAATCTTGACACAGTTAGAAACAAAAGTCATAAATTGCCTTAGTTACCTTTTTATTATTGGTAACTAAGGCAATTTATGGCTGACATTATAAAATATTTCCATATGAAAGCATACAAAGAATGAACTCAATTTATTTGTTTCTGCAAATTTTCAGAAATATTTTACTTATTTCTCACTTTTTTCAATTCTTTGATGTCTTTTGTTGCACGATTCAAATGCGGATACGAACATATGCGGGCATTTATGAACGAACGTAAGAACACACCCACCGTCATGTTTGCGGGACCATTTTTTATAATACCTTAAGATATTTTCTGTCTTGTGCTTTATTCAGCACAATGTTTCCATTTATGAAAGCAAACACATTTACATAAACACATACTTATGCATATACATGTACTTATACGTCTGTAAGTTAATGACCAGCGGCGGAATTCTTAAGCGCTTCATCTGAAAGGAATTCTTAGAGGCCTTCTAAGAAATGCAATCGTCGCTCGTGCCTGCCCTCTGCGACAAAGAGCATATTTGGCTCTTCAGTCTGCGTGAATCCAACATATCGTACATTCCCAGCAAACCAAACCTTCAGAATTCGGTCAGAATTCTGCACGACAATCGGCAAAATGTTCCGATTTCAGATCAGATTTCTTACCGAGTTCGTAACGAAAAACGTAAGAGACGGTTGACACGAATTCTGAACTACTTCTCTGAGGGAATTCTGATGTTTTTGCAGACATTTCGAACCGATTTCTGACCGAATTCTGAACTGTAGTCTTGGGAAATTCGAAATGAAATTTCGATTTGTCGTATCGAATTCTGAACTAATTCTGAACGACTTCGGTCAGAATTCTGGCCTTAAGTCTTTTTAAATTCTGATGTTTTTACCGACATTACGAACCGAATTCTGAGCTTATGTCATGGTAAATTCTGAATGTAAACAATCAAAAAGAAGAAAATATTTTTGTTTTACAAAAAAAAAGTTGTAAAACATTTTCAAAAAGCGTTCGGAAAGACTTTTAGTTACAAGCAGTGGTGTCTGCAGTTTCGCAAGCAATAATTGTGCTGTAACTATATTCAGTGGCTATACACTTAAGGGCAACCAAATTTGCATTTAACGAGAACTGCCGGCAGTAGAGTTTTCCTTCGAACACAATAAAAATCCCTCGCACAGCAAAGCTAACCAAAAAATTCGGGCCGAATTCGTTCAGATATTTCTTAACACAATAAATAAAAAATCCTCAGACAAATCGAACGGAATTTGTAACGATTTCGGTAAGAATTCTCGATAGAGTTCAGATATTGTTTAGAATTGTCTGATATCAGACATTGTCGGCAAATTTGGTTTACTGGGTTTATATTGCAGCTCAAACATACGTGATTTTACCAGCACTTTTGTGTGCTTCTTAGTTGACTTTTATACAATTCAGTTTCCCTTCTGAAGACAGCTCTTTTCTGTTAAAACATAATTTGTATTCCGAACGGATCCCCGCATAGAAGTGAAAGCAGTGTCTACAATGTATGGCAATTAGTAACGTGGCCGACTATATGCGTTCGGAAAAGCCTAAATCGGATGTTGGTTGTGGGACTTAAGTCAGTAAGTAATGGGTGATCTCGGAAAAAGTTCTAGACAGCAGTAAAAACGAATTTCCAGAGGTGCGGCACATAATGCTACCAGAGTAGCGGTCGCCCAATAATCGTTGTTCTAAAAGTACAGGTCACAAATATAAATCAGAACCAGCGAACCAAAGTTTACACTTTGGGACAAGGACGATACCAAGTGCTATATGAGCTTATCGTTCAATGTTTTCATGTAAAAAAGGCACATTCCGGTTTCAGAATCTGAAACTCTAGAAGCAACTAATTACATGTAATTCTAATCACGTTATGAGCGACACACTTACTTACTGAAGTCCCACAACATCCCATTAATAAACAAAAGGAAACTTCTCTTAAATGAGTAAGCTGTGTACGGTTCAATTCTTATACTCACAGACCAGGACCTACTCTTTCACGCCGGATTCGAACTGCTTAGGCATTTTATAGAGAAGTTTTTACATGGCTTAGAGATAAATCTTTTACTCGTTAAGTCGCCGGAATTCCTGAGGTGGAAAATCGCCACTAAAAATTGTTATATGTTCTAACCCTGGGTTTAACCTGCGTTTACTGGCATAATAGTCCTGCACACTTCCATCATACCACGCAGAGCTGGGCAATAAGGATTACGATTACCACACGATTACGATTGCAGTAATCCTAAAACAAAAAAAATCCGATTAAGATTAAAATAATCCTTCATCGAAGGCATTAAGATTACGATTGCAGCAATCGTAATTCTGAAAAAGTCGAAATTGCAATTACAGTAATCGTAATCCTAATGTCTTCGATGAAGGATTACTGTAATTGTAATCACGTGTTTTTTTTATAAGGAATAAGTAATCCTAAGGCATGGATTACTTTTTTATTTTATTTAAAAAAAAACCTTTTGCTTACTAAAGTGTTTTTTATGTAGAAAGAACTATACACTCACATAATAACAAAATTAAGATACATAAATGACAAAAAACAAAAAAAAACAAATTCCAAATGTAATGAAAATAACAAAATCAAATTACGTAAGTGACAAAAAATATTAGCAATGTTGGCTGTTGGCTTTTAAAAATTGTGAACTTCTCTTCTTCTTACTGTAATATATAAAAATACTTACATACGTTCGCACTGCTTTTTCTGGAACAACACTTACTATTGCACTCAATGCACTGACTCCGGTAGTAATAGACTCACCATATACAAAAATAGTATTGGTTTATTCAATTATAAAAAAAAAGTTGTGCTATAAATAAACACAATGGAAAAACATGTGCTTTGCCTTAGGTCAGGTCTCAGTAGCCAGAGCTGGGCGCTAAGAATTACATGTGTAATAGATTGCGGTTTGAATTACGATTAACACGTACCATTTGAATTCACCTCTAGATTAGCTTTCGCTAACTTCTTTAAATAACTAAGATTACGATTACTCAAAAAATCGTTATTTAAAAAAAATTAAATTAGGATTATTGTAATCCTTCATCGAAGACATTAGGATTACGATTACTGTAATTGTAATTTCAAATTTTTCGAAATTACGATTACTTCAATCGTAATCATAATGACTCCGATGAAGGATTACAATAATCCTAATTTTAAAAAATGTTAAATTGCAATTAAAATAATCGTAATTCAAACCGCAATCCATTACACATGTAATTCTTAGCGCCCAGCTCTGATACCACGACAGCCCACGAGCGACCATAGATTCTTATAAACTGGTCACCGTAACATAAAGGTCTCTCCCTCTTAGTGCCCTGAAGCTCTAGCCATATATTAATTCAAATCTGGCTTAAATATGTTATAGTGCGTTGCATTTTATTAAATTTTGGTCGTGGCGTTACGACTAACCTGCAACATTCTTTAATGAAATTTAACTATATCGGGTTATGTTATCGAAAAGCTTTCACGTGGAAGTTTTCCCTAACATACACTAATTAAAATTTACGTGACACGTCATTAAGATCAATAACTGCGTGTGGTGAAACAGGATCGTATAGGTCAATATTTTCGTATTGCCCCCATGCAAAAGTCCTTTTCGATGCTCTAAAAGCCACATATCACATCAGATTCATATTTCATCTGATTCGCATGGAGCTTTTCTAACTACCACCATCAATCTCTGGTAAAATTGGAACATGCCGGTCCATGTTTTCGATTCCTAATACAAAGATCCTTCGCGTAATGTACTCAATAGCAGTATGGTGAAGGGTATCCAATTTTTTTTATTAATTTTTTATGTTGTTATTGAATGTCTCCTTCCATTTAATGTGATGATAAATTTCAAGAAAAAATTTGACAAGATTTCAAATCGGCACCTCTGACACATTTTAACTGTATGGACTAATTTAAGCAGGGTTCGGCACCGATATATAATGCCAGTTTTATATTCAGCAAGCCAAAATAAAAGGGCTGCTATTTATATTTCGGGTCTTGACAATACTAGTGTTCCCAGATGCAAACTTCAAAGCGGCACCTCTGACACATTTTAACTGTATGGACTAATTTAAGCAGGGTTCGGCACCGATATATAATGCCAGTTTTATATTCAGCAAGCCAAAATACGAGGGCTACTATTTATGTTTCGGGTCCTGACAATACTAGTGTTCCCAGATGCAAACTGGAACTTCCATTGGAAACTTTGACATTTTTAAGCATAACTTCACTCAAAACGTTTTGTCATTTGAGGGCGAATTGTTTTGTTTACTGTGTGTTGAAAAATTCATCTCTGCCAAAAAAGGAATTATCGTGCGATGATTTTTTACGATTTTCGGCGAGACAAGAGTGTTTAAATCAACGTGTTTCGACTTTTGGCCACGAAGCACCATCAAAAACCTCTGTTAATCGCTGGTGCCAAAAGTTCAGTCTCGGACGCCGTTCGCTCCAGAATGAATTTCGTGAAGGATGACCAACTTCGGTCACCTTTGATTGCGTTTTTTTCGGTAAAACCGGCCATGCTGCCACAGTACCTTTAGTGAAACGTAGGACGGACAATTCTGAGTGGTATACAATCATCTGTTTGCCAACAGTGTTCGAAGAAATGAGGAAGGATAATGCGGAGAAGACGGATAATTTTGCTTCAGGACAATGCTCTCACGCATCAGCTCAAAAGATGAGCTATTTGACCACTCAAGATGTCGAATTAATGGCCCTCCACCGTACAGCCCTGATTTGGCACCCAATGACTTCTTCTTATTCCCTAGCATCAAGAAAATAATGCATGGTCAACGTTTTTCATCGCCCGAAGCAGTTCAAAAATCATGTTTGGAGGTGTCTCAATCGGAGTGAAAATAGTGCTTCGGAAATTGGTATGTGCGCATGCAAAAGTGTATTGATCTTAAAGGAGAATATTTTGAAAAACAATAAAACCATTTCCAATGATAAATTATTGTGTGTTTATTATATATATAGCAACCCTCGTATTTTAAGATCGGCCTTTACATTTCCTACATAGTTGCTGACTTGACCTGAAGAAGATTATAACATTATAGGCCAGGATTTTTCGAGTTTGCTACTATAGTTCTCTCAAACTGCCTATAAAGTTTTGCTGTACATTTTTTCCAAAAAAAATAATTTTTGACTTGGTGTGGCATATGCATACGTCAATCGAAGGTATTTTCTATAAGGAGGAACAAACTCTAGGTATTTATACTTGTTAGTTGGCCAATTTTCGCAGATTTGTGCACAATTTAGTACAGCTTTAGAGTTCTACAGTTCTTTCAAAAGAACTAACATTTTCTTTCAAAAATGAATAACCTGTGTTTTAGGGATTTTGGGGATATCAAAACACTCTTAAGGTATTCCACTCGAGAAAAACCTGACAACGCTGCTTCAGTGCTAAGGAGCACAGAACTCAATGCCATCATAGTGCATTACAATATTCAACGTCATTTAAGTTAAAGATAACGATCTGTGAATAAAAGATCCCTTTCGTGCACAGCTCACGGATCTAAGAGAAGTTCCTCATTTGTTCCTTTAATGAAATGGTGTTAATTCCAAAAATTCTTTTATAGAGGTTTGGTTATTTCGTATATTCTACCAATACTTCAGCTACAATTAGTAAACGTTACAGAGCCCAACTTACGTTCGGTCGTTTTGATGGAATACTCAATCATTCGGTTAGCAGACAAATTTGGTTGTGGCAACGAATCTGTTTACTGTGTGTAAAAATTGGATTTACCGGCCTGCTAGCAGGCCTTCCAAAGACCCTTCTCCACCACTAGGTGCTTTATCTTAATGTGTGCTCGTGTGCTTTGCAACGACATGTAATTATGTGTCAAATGACATTGACATGTTGGCATTTGCATGTGCAAAAGACTTTCTGCCTTTTAACACAACCGACATTTTAATGTTTCGCCCGCTCTGTTGGTGGTGATGGTAACAGCAGCACTTTCAAACATAAATACAAAATTGCAAACGCAAACACACAGACACACACTCATCCGTACGTACGTAACATTAATCTGTGTCTTACGTTCAAACGTATACACGTACGAGTTTACATACAAATATGATGTTTAGTGGAAGCAACATGTGTCTGCGATGGCGTATTGTGCTAAATGTCGGCTACTTTTTCCAAATCGATCCGCTACGGTGGGGTATGATTAATGACATTTCTTGAATAACTTGAAGGGGTTATAGGAAAAGTAGTGTTGAGAAGTAATACTTTAAATTCAGACATTGCTGTTTCAAAGGATGTAAAGAAATGTACACAAGTCATGAATTTACCGTATTCAGGCACATATGGGGTAAATTCATGACTCAGGAGTAACAACTAGCAAAAATATGCTAACGTCGGCTGGCCCCCACTTTACTATACCATGCCCCACTCTGCATATGAAGATAAGCTAGCTGAGAAAATGTGAAACTTTCTTAAAATGTTGCTAAAAATCCAGCCAGTAATATAATTGTTTTTTTTTTTTTGTAAAGCTAAAAGAATTCGTCATGACATGTATTATGTATGGTTTAAGGAACCTGTAAACGTCCCTAAAGTTGTCCTATCATCAAAAAAATATAATTACATATTTCTAGACTTGAGGAAAATCCACATCGTTTTAGTTCTCTAATTTAGGATGGCGGAAATACTTAAAAATGGGTGCGTATTTAAAGAGGTGAAGGAATTTTTGTGATATTGCTTGTGCTAATGCCCAAACACAGAGCACGAATTCGTTGCCACAACCGATTTTTTTTGCCAACCGAATGATTGAGGTTGCAAATACTATAAAGCTTCCGTCAGTACAACCGAATGTTAGTTAGTACACAGAAATTGTAGGTAAATGAAACAGAAGGTATAGATAGATGTAACAAAGTATCATAACCTGCACAATTTGTTTTCTGGATTTTTCGCGTATTGTAATTTAAAAGTCAAAAAACTTCAAGCACACTGAACCATACCGACGATCAAGTCGTTTTCGCATGAAAGAGCGGATGATATAAGTAAAGACATTCACATAAAAAATTAGATTCTTTTTTAAAATTAAAAATTTTAAGTTTTTTATACCATTTGTTAAACAAAATCTGTAATCTAAGAATAAGTACTCGTATATCATTATCTTTATATTTCATAACCTATACCTAGTTTGATAAAAATCAAAACAGTCTATTTAAAAAAATTGAGTAACTTTCAAATTTCAATTTTTTTCAAATTTTAGATCAAAGTGCTATTATAATACATTGCCGACTATGTGCACTACATTTCGATCAGCTTAGAATTAAGATTATTAAAGGTTTTTTTCAATAAGGTCTACATTTAAACTAAAAAAAAGCGTTACTTATAGAAAACAGCCTTTTATTCCGTTATTATAAATTGTTTGCAATCAACACCAAAATTTGGTTGCAAGAATTTATTTTCTGCAAAACTATTGCACGCAGAGAAAAGATATGGTTATTATATGGTCACCGCAACAATAATATATTCTGTACAATAAAAGCATGTTCGTCGCAACCATAGTATTGTTTTTTGAATTTCATTTTGCAACAGTATGACTGCGGCAATATTTATATTGTTGAAATGTAACAATAGTATTATTGCCAAATTTAGAAATGATAATGTGGTTGTAGCAACCATATAAAATGGTTGGTGCAACAAAAGTATTGTTGTTTAAAATTTAAACGATAACTTGATTACGGCAATCATACAGTATGGTTGCGACTATGAACATAACAAAACAGGTTTTATAGAGCATACATTTATGTGTGTACGTATGATTTTTTTGATATACAAAAAAAACATACACACGTTACAGTGCATGGCTGTTGTCCGTTTTAAAAAACAACAACAATTGAAAGGTAGTTCGAGGTATTTTTATTGTGTTTACTTTGTTCGGTGAAATAATCGACTACAGACTGGTTCTCGTTTATTTAAAATCTGTCCGCACTTAGGTATTTAGCCATTGATCATGGTTTAATCACATTCGTTACTTGGTGTCTACGGATGTGACATAATTGGGAATTTTTTTTCGAAAATGAGCAAGAAGCCGCCGTTACCGTCAACGGTGAGCGTTACCGCACCATTCTCCACGAATTTTTGTTTCGAAAAATTCATGGGAATGACATGGACGACATTTGGTTTCAACAAGGCGGGGCCACATATCACACAGCCATCGCAACCATCGATATTTTACGCACTGTTTTTTAAAATCAAAAAATCATCAGAAATTGTAATATCAATTGGCCGCCTCGGAGCTGTAATTTGAGCCCTTTGGATTATTTTCTGTGGGAGCCATTAAGGATAAATGTTACGCAAAGCATCCATTGAAGCGTTTAAACATGAGATCGAAGTTGCCATTTAAGAGATTCGACCCACAGTAATTGAAAATGTACTGAAGAATTTGGTTGATCGGATGAGGTACTGCCGAGTCAGTAGTGATAGTCATATGAGTGATATTGTGTTCCATTTTTAAATGACAAAGTTCAAACTTTCCAATAAAATTATAAATTTTAAATTTAAAATGTTAAATAGCTCACCCTGTAGTACATTACAAGAGATCCAATACTTTTGCAATAAAAAAACTTAAGCCCCGAATTGGGGGTCTTTTATTATAGCCACCATACAAGTGACTCTGAAACGAAGTCTCAGAGAAATTTAGCTATAACAGTCTACGTTTTCATATGCCCCAACTAAATAAATCACATATTAACTTCGATCTTGTCCAAACTCTAGGGATGGGTGGAATATTTTGAATAACAAAGTCGTTTACGGGAGCCTTAAGTCGCCCCCTAACGATTTTATCTGTTTTTACTTGATTTCAGCTGATTTTTGTAGCCTCCACCGATTATTTAGATAGACTAAGCTGGCTATGATTATTTTAGATTCATCCTAGATTTGCTTCGAACAGAATGACAATGAATATACTCGATAGGAATGAAAATTGGGAAAATAAAATGTTTGTCAGATTTATCGGTTATTTTGCACCACTTGAAGAGCAAAAAGGAACCTGAAAAAAAGTTATTCAATCGAACAACATTAAGAGGTTTTATGTCTATATTTCCTCAGAATTTTCTATTTTGACCCGGTGTCGATCTGTGAATTTGAAATTCAAGAAGACTCAGTTTATTTTCTTAAATGGAAAAAATGCAAGCAAAACCTTTGATGCAGTCATTAATTCGGGTGGTAGCGGATCACAGAAAGAGAGTTTGTGATGCTCGAAAAGTTATACCAAAAGCGTATCAGGCGCGATAGCCAGATTACGAGTATATTACATTATAGAATATGTATAAATGTTTTTATTTACTCGCAATGCTGACAATAACGTTTTACACTTATGTCTTAAAATTCAATAAAATTTTCGTTTTCTCTGCATTTTTGCATTGAGCAATAGTTATGAAAAAGAATGTAATATGCATAATCAAGATCAAAAAACAAATTTTTGAACAGCACTAATATACGCGTTATCCAAATATAGGTCGTTTAAAAAAATATCTAAAATGTTAGCCTACAAAATAAAACAAACCTAATGTTTTTGACACCATTAAATTCTCGTTATCTTTCGCAGACAACCACACATATTTTCATATATCAGTTAAGTTGACTCTTATCTAATCAATTACAATACTTTCTCTCCTAGGACGACTGCAACACACCAGCCCACACATTTTGAACACACCTCGTCCGGCCACACCGGTCTACCTGTCTGTTTGCGATACTTACGTAAAATTGTACGACAATCCCATCAACTACGTAATGATGAATTGAATGAATCTACCTGTTGGCAAGAGGGGTAGTTTTGTCGTTCGTTGCCGTTATCATGGAATACCTGTTATGCTTGTACCTCGGGCCATATCTATATGAGTTCCCTTAATTACATGTAAGTAAACGTTTCTGATTTATACTGTTTTTCCAAAGTTCATTTTCATTTACCAACATTTCCGCAATCAGATTGTGTTCCACGTTGCTTAGTATCAGGCACATTTGCGTCCACGAGACTCTGTGGGCAGAGAATGCCCGGAAGTTAATGAAACGACAAGAAACAATAGCGTAGGTTTGATATTGACTCTTAGAATTATGCACAATCAATCCCCATGGTAACTTTAACTCTTATGCCGATTTGCGGTAGTAATTTTATTCAATCCCCCCCGGAGAAGGAGCTCGTTTTATAAACTTTGAAATCATTGTTGAATTTGAATGTTTGAATTTACTACAAAATCCGATTGAGAAATAGAAAAAATGAGGACAGGACGCCATAGTTCGAAAAATATTATAAGGTGACTAGTTCATGAATTTGTTTAATGTGGAAATAATATTAGATAGGGTGGGCGATTTAAGATTTCAAATTTGAATCGGCTGTTTTAAAAAAAAGTACTGATAATTTCTTCAAATTTTTAGTTTTATTGGAAGGTTGAAAAATGGAAAAAAAAAATTCAAAACAGTTGCATATGATAAAAATTGAAAAATCGTTGTTTTGATTTAGAAAACATTTTTTAGATAAAAATGTCCCATCCCACTAAGAGACCATAAAGCTCTTACAGAAAAAGACCTAATCTTTCTTTTGCGCAAAAAAAGACCCTTTTTGGAAAATAATTAAAAAAAATTTAATTTTGCCAAAATCAATACAATTTTTTTCTAAAAAGATTCAATAAATAGCTATCGAAATGTCAAAATTCGGCCCCTCTAACTCAGAGAGTCCTTGACCGACCTTATTCAAAGTTTGTGTCTAAACTACTGTCCAATAGGACTAACCTCGGCGCAAGTTTTATCCCGATCGGAAAACATCGATTCCAAAAGTTTGGTCACTTGACATGAAATGACCCTTATACAAGGGCATAACAATACCTCCGTGACTTCTCCGACTTCCCTCGTAGTTATATGTAATGCTACACTGCTCCTATCATGTACCGTCTGTTAATAGACAACTGTCAAATGTTGAGAGAGTTCCGTCATTTTGTGCTTCCGTCAGTTTGTGCTTAACAGCTGTTCAAAACAAACAACCTCGTGGATTTTGTTAAAAATGGAGAAACGTGAATTCCGAGTGCTCATTAAACATTATTTTTTGCGGAAACCGTCAATCAAACCAAGGACAAGCTTAATTAATACTATGGGGTCTCTGCACCATCGATTTTAATGGTAAATATGTGGTTTACTGACTTTCGTTGTGGTCGCACAAGTACAATGAGGCTGAACGTTCTGGACGGCCAATTGAGGTCAATACACCCGAATATGTCGAAAAAATCCACGATATAGCGTTGGCCGATCGAAAAGTAAAAGTGAGTGAGATTGTTGATGCCATACGCATTCCATATGGCAGTGTAGTTTCGATTTTACATGATCAGTTGTCTTCAATGCCGCGTTTGCTCTCAATTGACCGTACGTGATTTGCTCTCAATTGACCGTACGTGATTGTGTGGACCGTACGTGATTGTACGGTACTTGTAAGGTGTCTTACTGTACTTAGTTGTCGAAAACTTCAAACCAAGCGGTTTATTGTTGGTTCTGATGGTCCAGTACGCACATTAAAAAAGCGACAATAAGCACGCTACGTCCAAACAATTAGCTTAATTTCTAAAATAAAATTCAACAATTTCTGACCGCTGTTCTGTTATGTAGTGTTCCATTTAAATTCCCTAGTTTGCTTCACAAAATTCCGAAATAAAAATTAAAAATGTAAATAAATTTAAAACGTTATTAAACATTCAAACCGCAACGGTAGTTTTGCGCCACCCTGTATTTGAAATGACCTGCAGGACATCGCTTAATCAGATAGCTTTTTTAAATCGTAATGTACGAGTACGGTAATCGTCGGGTATGAGGCGTTATAAACATCAGCACTGCGTCATAACACCTCGAATTACAGTGCTGCGTTAAGTTCAGTAGGGGCGAATCTCAACCACAACTTTCACATAAATTATTTTGGGTTGTAGCTAAATTTTCTTTTATTTAGTAAGTACCCATATGTCCATTTTGACTATAGAACGGAGGTGTGCCAACCCCTTCAGCAAATATGCCCTATTAAGTGCGTCCCAGCCCACTTTTCGTCTATTTTAACTACTGTTCGTCCACAAACAATTGTGGTTTGTAATGAAAATACTGAAAAAAATATACTCTTTTCGATGTACCTTTAGTGATCTTAAACGAAAACTTTTTCCCCCTGGTCCATATCGCCCATTTACAATTCCAAATTGCGAAATTCAGCTTAATTGCGAAGATCAGAATCCTAAGTGGATTCGTTTGAACGCTATCGTGCTTTTAACAGACTTAAGTACGGACATGGCTTAGCATTTTACGACCATCAGTAACAAACTCGTATATACTGTATAGGGTCTCTGATTAATATTTCATGGTGTTGCAAACGGAATAAAATTTAATCTACCACTCTTTGGTGGAGGGTATAATACGAGGGTTGATATTTATAATTCGGGTCCGGCAATAAAAGCACAATAATATATCATTGGAAATGGTTTTATTCTTTTCCAAAATATTCTTCTTTAAGATCAATATGTGACGCGCAAAATAGACAAGGACCTAAGGGTTAAAACCAGTTTTGTTCAGGAGAGCCATTTTAAAGATTTAAATACGTGATACACGTATTTAAATCTTTAAAATTTAAATACGTCGACTTCACTTTCATAAAACGCGCATATTTCTGAGAGGGAACACTTTTGGGGCATGGGATCGGTCTCATTCGATGCTCAGATATTGTCCACATCAAAAGAAGAAAAAAAATGAAAATTGATTTTTTTTACCTTTAGGTCTCTTTCTTTATGCGCTGTCACATATACTTTTGCATGCGCACAAACCAATTTTCGAAGCACTTTTTCCACTCCGATTGAGACACCTCCAAAACATGATTTTTTTACATCATGTTTCAACAGCTGCTTCGGGCGATGAAAAACGTTGACCACGCATCATTTTCGTGATGCTAGGAAATAACAAGAAGTCATTGGGTGCCACATCAGGGATGTACGGTGGATGGCCCATTAATTCGACATCTTGCGTGGTCAAATAGCTTATCGTTTCAGCTGATGTGTGAGAGCTCGCATTGTCGTGATGCAAAATGATCCGTCTTCTCTTATGATCTGTCCTCATTTCTTCGAACATTGTTTGCAAACAGATGGTTGTTTAGCACTCAGAATTGTCCTATGTTCCACTAAAGGCACTGTGGAAACATGGCCGGTTATACCGAAAAAAACGCAATCATTTGCTTCATTGCACTTAGTAGGGACATAAATCCTGTTACAACATTGAACACACCCATTTCAACAGTAGAACTGAACATACCCCGTTAATGTCATATAGGTTTTGAAAGCTAACCTCAATAGCGTTAGTCTGTAACGGGATTTTAAAATTGTTTCAACTTTCATGATGCAGTGGTCAGATAATGAGAACCGTATCGCTGTAATAGCGCTTTTCAAGTGTTAAATGGAAAAACCCGATATTTTCAAAACGCTCCGCCACTAGGGATAAGCCGCATGTTCGTCTACCGATGCATAAAACTGTTTGAGAAGACTGGAGATGTAAAAGACAGCCACCGGTGTCATCAAAGCCGTTAAATCAAGAATTCACAGAAATCCGCTCCGAAAACAGAAAATCATGGTCCGTGAGATGAATATCACGCAAAAGTCCATGGGTCGAATCATTAAAAAAGACTTGGGACCTGGGGCTTTCAAGCGACGTACCGGACATCTATTGACTGCACCTTCAAAAAAAATAGGATTGAAAAATGCAAACGTCTTTTAGTGAAGCACGCTGATAACTTGCACAGAAAAATTTTGTTCACTGATGAAAAAATGTTTACCGTCCAGGAAAAATTTAACAAGCAAAATGATAGAGTGTATACGCGGTCATCTAAGGAAGCATTTTAACTGATCACAAGGGTGGAAAAGGGTCATCACCCAGCTTCAGTCATGGTTTGGTGGGGTGTCTCTTACGATGGGGTCAATGACCTGCATTTCTGCGAGCAAGGATTCAAAATATGCGCCAAAGTTTACCAAGAAACCGTTTTGGAAGCTGTTGTGAAGCCTCTTAACAATTCCCTGTTCCAAAAGTAGCCATGAACTTTCCAGCAGGCGGACATTTCAAATAAGTAGATTCTCTTAGGATACAACATACATCAATAAATATTAAAAAATATTTGGTCCAAAAACATTCAGTACTTTTTATTTTATAGCAAAAAACGTGTGTAACAGTATTTATGTCCCTACTAAGTACTTCTTCCACGAACAACTTTTGTTAGATTGCTGTTTTGTTTCGGGTTCATATGCATAGATCCATGATACGTCACCTGTGACAATCTTTTGCTGCCTTTGAGCTACCCGAGTTATTCTTTTTCAACATCTCTTTGCTCCAATCCACACTAGTACGGGCCTATATTTTAAGCATTCGTCAAATTATGTGGGATCCAAAGAGAATAAATTTGTTTCACATGAACATGCAATATCTTATTGATGCTTGTCAAACTAATGCCCCAGGATGCCTCAATCTCACGGTATGTCACATGTCGGTCTTGCTTAATCAGTTCACTCACACCATCCATGGTTTCTGGCAAAGTGATCGAAGTAAGACGTCCTTCACGAAATTTATCCTGGAGCGAACGGCGTCCGAGACTGAACTCTTGGTACCAGCGATTAACAGTGGTTTTTGATGGTGCTTTATCGCCAAATTTCGAAACAAGTCGTGATAAGCCACGCCGAAAATCGTAAAAAATCATCGCACGAAAATGTTTACGGGATAATTCCATTTTTTGACTGAGATGAATTTTTCAACACACTGCAAGCAAAACAATTCGCTCTCAAATGACAAAACGTTCTGAATGAAGTTATGCTAAAAAATGTCAACGTTTCAAAAGGAAGTTCCAGTTTTCATCTGGGAAAACTAGTATTGTCAGGACCCGAAATATAAATAGCAACCCTCGTAAAACACCATCTGGTGCAAAAATAATTAGATCCTATTACATTTGGACTTATTGCCGCTAGCACAATTGTCGGTTTTATGGCACTTCATTGGATAGTGTCTTTTTTAGTGGGTACAATTAATTCCAAAAGGATACTGATTGATTCAAAAACAATTTCTAAATCATTTTATCTGGATAAGTTTTACCGTATATCAATTAACATATGTCTCTATCTGCATCGCCATGGTGACCTACAAAAATTTCCGAAAATGTTGTCCTTTTTATAGGTTTTGGAAAGTGGGAATATTAGATTTCGCCCTTATCAGCAATTTTGGGATGAAAGGAAATTCTCTATTCGAAGGAAAAAGGGTTGTCCTATCCTTGCGATGATTGTTATTAAACTTATTTGGTATCGCATAACTTCGGCGATAAGTGAATTCCGGGAATTGGCGTGTTATCTCAATTTAATATTTTTCACCATTGCCTTTTTGTCCGGAATTAATTGGACGTTTTCGTCCTAATTGCAGATGATTGTTTTCATTTGGCTTGGACCGCGTGGAAATGTGTTTTTCATTCTGCCCAAACTTTGGCTAAATACCGAAAATTCCATTTAATGTGATTCTAGTTGGTGTGGGTTTATGCATGCATGTGTGTGTGTGTGTGTTTGCGTGTGTAAATGCAGGAACGTGATGAGAACGCACAGGATTCATGGAAATCCTATATAAACATGTGTAGGTATCCAAGTATGTGTGCATAATTCAAAAACACGCACATACACACGCAGAGCGTACGGAAAGCATTTAAGAGCAAAAACGTGTCATGGTGAATTTGCACTTACACAGTTGGAAAACACAAGAGGATCTTCATCAACATCATCATCATCGTCATAATTATCATCGTCATCATTATTGTCGTAAGCACCAGGATTGCAGGAGCATACAAGACCAAAATGTTCACACATGCTATTGCAGAAATCCATAAAATTAACAGTTTTTTTACTGGTTACGTTGTTTTTTTCCTTTTTTTCCGCCGACTGCCTTTTAGCCAAAATAAATATTTGGTGGGATCTTGTAAAGTTTGTTAACCCATTGAACGATTCAGTGGGACATTTTATCCATTTCACACAATCCCGTCTTAGCTGTCAATGATGACCGTGAACTTTTCGTTTGCGGCATAGTCCTTGGTGGACTGCGGATTAAAAGGGTTGGTCATGTGCGTGCCTTGTCCAGAATTTGTGGCAATAATTCAATTTGGTATTTACTCATCCAACCTGATATTACAGAGCTTAATGACCTTAAATAGGGTGTGAAAATGCCACAATATTCGAAGTTTAAAATTTAGAAATGGGTATGCGGTTTTTTTGGTATTTTCCATGTTGAACAAAAGGTTACCATAATTGGATTGCTATACCGAAAGGAATAAGGAAAGGCCTTGATGGATGAACAACGCGTATGTGTAAGCGGAGAAAAAATTAAATTTGCGTTTAATTCTATTTTAAATAGCCGCGAAACATTTAAACGTTCGTACGTAATACAGCACATTGAGGATTTTTTTGGTCGCTTCAGACAAGGCATATGGGTGCCTTGTCTGAAGCGACTCATATTTGCCGGTAGTCACTTTATTTTATCATCGGTCCCTTAATCCGAACCTTATGTCAGCCAAAACTATAAATATAAACTAAATTCATATTTAAATTGTGAGTGAAATTGATATTATTTTGTATATTTGTATATATGTCTATTATACTCGTACGTTTCGAACAGCGGGCAGTTATTTTTGTCACGAGCCCTTTTCGGGGTATTCAATGTTTTTCAGCTAACCTACTGACTAACTTACTGAGGCACAACCTCTTGTTGGTCCGGGTAATTATCCTCTAACACATTTCTAGCTGGAGCGTTTGTTTCCATTCGAACAACATGTCCAAGCCAACGCCATCGCTGTATTTTTGATGTGCTTAACTATAGGGTGAACCATCTAGAGGTATTTTTTAGAACAACAAAAATATACAAATTCAAATCAAGTGTGGAAGCTTTATTGGTAATTTGAAAGGACATTTTATGGCCTTTATTTTTTGAATATAATTTTCTTCAAATGTTGGCCGCAACTACGCCCCAGGGTGTTTATTAGGGTGGAGTGAAATTCAAAAAAAAAAAGTTAACCTCGGAAAGAGATGTAGTCTGGGGTCCTAATGAGGGGAAAAATAAAGAAAAAAATTTAAAAAAATTTTTAGGGGTCGCGCCACTCCCTAGAAATTTGGAAATTATCGCTATTTTGGCGTTGATTTTAGAAAATTCCTAAAAAGTTTTATGTCAATAAATGTTTGCAATAGCGTAAACAATGAAATAAGGGCATGAAAAAATTTAAAAAAAATTTTCTCATTGTTCAAAAATTTCAAAAAGTAAAATAAGTCAAATCGTCCCTTCTTCAGAAAATTGACTGAACAATGAAATCGCCACCAAAGCTACAAATATTAGTCGATTATCCTCATATTTGCCTCAAATACTTTTGTTTGGGCACTGAACAAGCTCAAACTTTTAAATTTCGAATAAGTTAAGTCGTTAATTTTTATGATTTTTCTAAAATCAACGCCAAAATAGCGATAATTTCCAAATTTCTAGGGAGTGGCGCGACCCCTAAAATTTTTTTTTAATTTTTTTCTTTATTTTTCCCCTCTTTAGGACCCCAGACTACATCTCTTTCCGAGGTTAACTTTTTCAAATTATAAAAAAAGCATGTTTTCACTCCACCCTAGTGTTTATTCTGAGGGTCCAATTTTGTATGACTCGTTCGAGCATTTCGACCGGTATGGCTTTAATGACACGCGTAATGTTGGCTTCGAAAACCTGAATCGTAGCTAGTTTGTCAGCATAGACTTTGGACTTTACGTAACCCCAAAGAAAATTTTTTAAAGGTGTGATATCACTCGATCGAGGCGGCCTACTCACCTGTCCAAAACGTAAAATTAGCTGCTTTTCGAAATAACCTCTCAATAGATCCATTGTTTGAGCAGCTGTATGGCAAGTGGGACAGTCCTGTTGAAACCAAGTGTCGTCAAGATTACGGGCTATAAATTCAGCTAGCATAAAGATCGATATCATGGCGCGATAGCGAACACCATTCACGGTTACGTTCCGGCCATCATCATTTTTGAAAAAATATGCACCGATGATTCAACCAGCTTATAAACCGCCCCAAACCGTGGTTTTCTTTGGGTATAATGACACCTCTTGAACCTCTTCTTGTTGCTATTCAGCCCAAATGCGGCAATTTAAGTTATTGACATTGCCGTTGAGCCAGAAATGGGCCTCATCACTGAACAAACTTTTGGAAAGAAACAGCGGATCTTCCCGTTTCCCACCGAACACTTATTACCATAATACAATTGCCAACATTTGAAGGAAATTATTTTTAAAAAATAAATGCCATAAAATGTCCTTTCAAATTACCAATAATGATTCCATATTTGATTTAAATTTTAATATTTTTTTTTGTTCTGAAAAAATACCTCTAAGTGGATCACCCTATACATTCACGTCGGGATACATCGAATACAGATCTTGGGCATTTACTCCCCGCCTACGCAAAAAAGTATTTTTTCCTCTTAGGTTCCTTTAGTGGCTTATAGGGAACGTTTTTCCCTCCTCTGATGATTTTACCCATTTATATATCCCAGACAAGGTCCTTTCTGGTTTCGTGTTTTCAACAAGCGGACGGATGGACATAGCTAGATCGTTTTAGAATTTTGCCCCACGACCCATATAACCCATACGACCCAGTCCAACCTTCCATGAAAGATATAGCAAATTGAATCAGGGACAAAGAAAAATATTTTGTTTTTAATGAATGACAATGTTTTAAAATTTTTTTCAGTTAATAAAGAAAAGGAAAAATAATTTTTTTTTAGCAAAAAAAACTTTAAAGTTTTTTTTTCATTTTTAACTACAACTAATGTTAATTTCTTTCAGAATACGATCTCTTGATCTTTTATTTGTCAATATTTTAACACTACCCTTTTTAAAATAAATTATCGCAGGCTTTAAATAACACCGCAGCTTCTATTCGTTCCACTAGTTCCATCTTTCAGAAAAAGGTAAGAAAACGCTCTAAGTGTGTTTTAAGTTTTATTTAAATCGCTCCACCCTTCTACTTATATAAAATATAAGTTTAATTTCAAAAAAAAAGTTCGGCTCGACAACTATAATGTTTATTCGTAAAAAAGAGCACTTTAGGGCATTCATTACCGAGTTGCCATCGAACACGCCCAATATGAATGCGTGTCACAAAGCCCTTTAACATATAAGATTACCACATTTTCATGCAATTTTCGCTCTTGATTAAGTCTTTTAAGATAACAATGGTTAAACAAAATTCCCGTGGAAAATTCCTGGGGCAAGGAAAATACAATTTCAAAAATTTCCTTGAATCATTCTCGACCCTAATGCACAATAACAACAATTTCACATTTTCGGCGTTATTAAGTACTAACTAAATTTGTAGGCCCAATAAATATCCGTTGAAATTACACAACATTTAATACAAACTTGAATATTGTTTGTGGCAAATATAATAGCGTACGCACCGTTGGCAAGGTAGTATCTCTGCCGCCACATACGAGTACAAAATGTGCAAGCAACATTTAGACACCAGCGATCTCGAAAAACGGCAGGCGGCATTAATAAAATTCCACAGGACTAATTCATAAGCGACGTTACCCAAAAAGTTTACTTCTTCTTCTCCTGCAATGAACTTTGAAATGTTAGATACGACCTTTAGCATTGGACTTGACAGAGTGTGTGTGTAGCTAGCATTGGGATTTGTTTTGTGTTTTTGAATTTTAAAATGAAATGTTTATGGGCCAAAAAGTAATTTGTATGTCAGCGTGTACAATAAACACACAAACAAATTATAAAGTTTTCAGTTGGGTCTGACGTTTTGTAAATATTCTTACGACAACATCAATTATAATTAAATCAACAAGACTGCAAATGTAAAACAGTGTTTGTGACGTATTTAACTTTTTTTTGCTGGCAAAAATATTTAAAATCGCTTGCGTTTAAACGTAGGCATTTTGTAACATGGAATCAGAAGGAGAAAATTCCATTCCAAGGTGCTTTAATTCAAAAAGATATTAAATACTTCGAGGGCGTATCAATAACTCCCTGACTTTTCGAATAAAACACATTTTAATTTGCAAAAAAAAATTATTTTTCAACATAATCTCCTTTAAGCTCAATAAGTACACTTAGTCCAAATAAATGACGGAACTCTTCCAAAATTTGACAGTAGTCTTCGTAATAACTGATGGTACTTAATAAGAGCAATTTTTCATTTTATATAACTACTGGGGAAGTTGGAAAAGTCACGGAATTATTGATATGCTCTCGCATATTTTCATTTAAACGTAGGCATTTTTTAGCATGGAATCAAGAGAAGAAAAAACACTTTTAAAGAGTCTTAAATTAAAAAAAAAATAAAACATACTTCGAGGGCATATTAATAACTCTGTGAATTTTAAAATAAAACACAGTTTTTTTGCAAAAAAAAAATATTTTTTAGGATAATATCCTTTAAGCTCAATACACTTAATCCAAAAAAATGACGGAACTCTCCCAGAATTTGACAGTAGTCTACGTATCAACAGATGATACTTGGTGGAAGCAGTGTTGCATTTCATATAACTACTTGGGAAGTTGGAATAGTCACGGAATTTTTGATATGCTCTCGTATATTTTCAAAAGTTGTTACATCATTTTGTAACTCACGCTAATAGCGTTGCCCGTTTCTGACTCTGCACTCCGGCGTATGGTTCTACACATAATTTTTAATCACAAAGTTCATTTTTGTACTATAAATTTGCTATTAATGGAACCTAATTTTTGTTGATACACTGAACAGTTCAGTAAAAAGAACTGAATATATCGGAGAAAGTGACAAATAAGAAATCTATGGGAAATGATATTTGAATTTCATTTTGAAAAAAAAAATGTAATTGGGATATAAAGCATAAAGTCCAATTAAAAAAATCCAAAATTGTCAACATACAGCTTATGTTTCCTATTTTCGCAACACGCTGATATACTTTTTGTACTCTTGGCTATCGCAGGTAGATATACAGGGTGATTCCTTCACGACTGGACAAATTTCACCAGCTTATTCCTTGGCTTATTTCATAAAAATATGTCCCGACCACGACCATGTCCAAAAATGAAAGGTGACGAAATGGCAGCGGTATTTAAAATTTTCGGATAGGTGGTCGGAGGGTACTAGGGTCAAATTGCTGTTCTAAACCAGTGGTTGGATTTTTTTTTGTTTTTTCTGTATGTTTAGCTCGTTTGTTTTATTTCGGTCTGTTGCTTTTACACATTGAACAGGGATTAAACCGGCTCATGACCTCTTGCTTCTATATTTAAATAGAAGACAAGTTTTTAACAAAATGGCAAAGTGACATTGATTTTCGTGGCTGCACACTACTTTTATCATGATTTCGGGTCCGTGACAACCCTCTTCAGGAAGCCTTGCTGCAATTGTTGAAAGTAAAACCGAACTCTATAAGGCCAGGCTCTCTTAAAAGATAGCCATATACCTCTTACCTTTCCAAGGAATACGCTGATGAAATTTGTCTAGTCGTAAATGAATCACCCAGTGTTTAAATTTTCTTTTCCAGCTATATGATTTTCGGAGAAACCTTGAAATTCCGCCATAATAACTTTTTTTATTAAATGCTTTTATATTTTATTTGTAAAATTAAATTGTTTTTAGCATGCACCCGTATTTAGTTATTAGAGCAAAATAGTTTGTTTTCATTGCATCGAAAAGTTTTATGCAAGACTAAAGGGTGTTTTTTTCAGACGATTCCTTTTCAAGAAGAAATAAAACGCATATAATTTAATGTTATGGCCAAGAATTTATTTTTTGCTATTATGTTTTACAAATGATTTCCTGTAAGTAGCTGCCGCGGCTGGCTCTAATAAATTCCAGCCAAAAGGCCCGATTTTCGACAACTTTATGCAGCATTTGGGGCCGTATGTCAGCAATAACGTCGTGTTGGGCTTATCTGCGTAGACAAGCGACTTCACATAACCCCACAAAAAATAGTCCTGCGGTGTTAAATCGCACAATCTTGGAGGCCACGCCACAGGCCCGCGATATAATGCGCTCACCAAAAGTTTCTTTTAATAAATTGATTGTTTCGTTGGCTTTATGGCATGTAGCTCCGTCTTTTGGGAACCAAAGGTCGTCCACATCAACAACCTCCAATTCAGGCACGAAAAAAGCATTAATCATGGCTCTATTGCTTTCCCTATTGGCTGTAACATTGTGGCCGGCTCTGCCCATAGAGCACACCAACAGTGATTTTTTGAGGATGTAACGGCCTTCTTAACAATGGCTTGTGGATTTTCATTACTCCAAATGCGTGAATTTTAGTAACCACCAGTGAATTTTAGTAATAACCCATTCAACCAAAAGTGAGCTTCATCGCTCATCAAAATTTTCTTTAAAAATCATCTCAATTTCGGCCCTTTTACCACGATTTACAAACGTTGTTCCGCAGTTAGTCTATTCATTATAAAATGGCAAACCAAACTGAGCATAAATCAAGTGGCAGCTGTCAAAAACACAAACTCCGAAAAAAATGTGGCCAGATTGAAAATCACACATCTCAAAAAAACAACCGCTAACTAGAACTTCATTAGTTCAATGTGGCTGAACGGGTACTTGTCTAATCATAATATTGGCATAACAATTATCTAATGGTACATCCAACCGAATTTCCATTATGATTTTAAACAGTTGCAAATGAAAGTCTTCTCGTATTTTGCGTTTTGTTTTGAGTTCCACCAATTTGGAGTTTTTCCTTTTTTGTGTGTAAGACGTTTTTGATGCATTTATAAATAAAAGTGGATGTAAAGGGTTTTCTAATAGGCGCATTACAATTTCGTATCTTTATGTAAACGCAAACCTCAAACATTTTTAATGATCTTTCAGTGTCAAAACGTAAGTCGAAGTCAACATTTTCATCATGGTAAAGTTCACTTACGAGCAACGTTTGGACATCACCAAAAATTACTACCGAAATTCTGAGTCGGAGGCTCTGACAAAGTTTCACGCAAATCCAGAATTTCATCGAAAATCATCTGCAGCGATGAAGCTCATATCTGGCTGAGTGGGTTTGTCAAAAAACAATATATGTGACAGCGCATAGAGAAAGTGACCTAAGGGTAAAAAATCAATTTTCACTTTTTTTTTGATGTTGACAACATCTGAGCATCGACTGAGACCGATCCCATGCCCCAGAAGTGTTCCCTCCCAGAGATATGCGCGTTTTATGAAAGTGAAGTCGACGATTCTACACCAAAGATACACGTATTTAAGTCTTTAAAATGGCTCTCTTGAACAAAACTGTTTTTACCCTTAGGTCCCTTTCTATTTTGCGCGTCACATATGCGTTATTGGACAGCAACAAACCCACATGTGCTTTAAGAAACACAATTGCATTAGCAAAAATTACTGTGTGGTGTGGTTTTCATGTCGGAGGTGTGATTTGGTCGTATTTTTGTCGATGGAAACAATCGTCATGTTACCGTCGATAGAGGTCGCTATCGTGTCATGTTACAAAATTATTTTTGGTCAGAATCGTGTCGTGTTACAAAATTATTTTTGGTCAGAATTGGATGCGCTTAACATCGCCGATATATGGTTTCAACAAAACGGTGCAACTAGCCACAGAGCACGCGTTACAATCGATTTACTGAAAGGCAAATTCGGTGAACGTGTTATCTTGAGAAATGGTCCGGTCGAATGGCTACCTCGTTCATGCGATTTAACGCCATTGGATTTCTTTTTATGGGGCCACATCAAGTCATTGGTCTTTGCCAACAAGCCAACTTTAGACGAGCTCAGAGACAACATCCAACGCGAAATTGCCAACGTTCCGGTCGCAATGTGTGCAAGAGTGGTGGCAAATTGGGTCAAAGATTAGATCGCTGTTCACGAGCTCGTGGTGGTACTAAGACCGAAATCAAATTTTCTTCTGAAAACGTAACAGTTGCACTACACCTGGAATAAATTTGAACTCTATAACTTAAATATTCTATGTTTTAAAAAATTCTAAAATTGTTGTAATTAAGTATTCATAAGTTCGATGAGCGCGATTATGTCTGGGGCTGTTATTTTCTATTACCACAGTTGTGACACTACCAAGTGAAATTCGACGGCGCCAGAGTTATAACATTTGAAAAATTCTATTAAAACTCTTTTATTTATAGAGCTTTATATCGAAGATAATGTACACATTCCTGCAATTCTATTTAATATTTTAAACCCAAACCCGATTTGGCGGCGAAATATGAACTTATAAGCGGCGGATGCAGTACTCGTATTAGCGAGTATGTCAACAAATTTTTCACGTTCATACACCTTAAGGCCAACAACTTTTAGAAGCTTTTAACGAAATTATACTCTACTATAGTATCTTAAAGATCTAACAATATTTAATCACAATGATAATAATTTATTTCAAAATGCTTCAAAACAAAATGTTATGGTGTACGCGAAAAAAATTTACTTTCGGATTTTTAATGAAGACAGCGGTGTTGACGAAGTAGAAAAATTGGACGATATATCTATTAATTACCTTACTACAGATAGATTATATTTTAAGTGAATCGATAAATGAAGCACGTTGAATAACAGCGTAAAACTTCAACAATTTATTTAATACTTTTCCTACAAAAAGGACAGTGTAAAGACAGATTTTTTTCTGGGACAGACTATTTTCAGTGTAAAGACAGAATAATAAACTGGGCAGTTTGTAAATAAAATTTTAAATAGACTCTCTGCTGATTCCACTAATACACTTTTTGTTTTAAAAAGATTTTTTCAAAATGATTTATATTGAATTTCAATATGCAACTTAGGGATGCAAAAGTTTTTAAAATTGTATTGTTTTGATTTTCGTCATCAAGAGTAATGCCATACAACCAAAGCTCATAAAGGGATTTTTTAATACATTTTAAAAATGTTCCGATTTGTTGTCTTTTATTCTACACCACACTCTTTAATAGGGTGTTGTGACTTAGTTCTGATGTTTGTATTTTAGCATGGAGCATTGTAAGAGACAGTAAGTACCCCGAAAGAAATTGGACCATAACGGTCCATGTTTTCGAATATCCTATGCTTGTTACCCCACACAAAGGTCCCTCCCGATTTTATATCTAGTTCTATCGAAGCTTTAGCATATTAGTCCATTTTTGATATACAAAGAACCTTTACAATTGGCATTTCTGCCTTTATACAGAAACCATTTTTAATTCGATCTAGTTTAAATTAAGCATAGAGAGCTAAGTGCGTATATTGTACGAACTTGTTAAAGCCTATCCTTTTTTTTTACTTTTTTTGCTGTAATAAAATTGATTTGGAAAAAATAAACAACTATTTTGGTTAACTTTGGTTTCAAAAAATAAAATTTTCAGAGACCGAAAAGTAAACAATAAAAAAAAATGTTTTACATCCCTGATGCAATTTCAGTTACTGTTATGGTAATTCCACATAAAATCGACCCAAAAACTGCACTTTTAAAAAATAACCTCTCTGATTTTCATTAAAAATTGGCACATATATTCTCCAAGTTTCTGTCTGTTATATGACAACTAATTTGTATTAATATTCGACATGGCTTAAATCTTATGGTGGAACTCTTTAAAGATTAGTGGCGTTCAGAACAAAGATACCTCTTTTTCAACACCAGTTTCAATGTTAAACTGGGCAACAAAATAATATTAAAAACAAGAATTTTATATATATATTACTCAAAAGGAGTATTTTAAAGAAGAAAGAGTTGCTAGCCACATCTTGTCCTAAGCTAAAATCAATTCCAATAAGGCAATCCATCCTTCATGTCCTTCCGATAGGTGCTTTAAAAGTTCGAACAAAATGCTTCTCGCAATCTGCAATGTCTAATACATACAACATTCGTACGTGATTAAAAAAGTTTCTTTTAAAAAACAATAATCTTTTAAATATATGAAAATTATAAAAACCATTTTTTTCCTTCGTAAAATTAAGTAACTGCTTCAGTAAAAGTTGTATACTTAGTAGGGACATAAATACTGTTACAACATTGAACACACACATTTCAATAGTAGAACTGAACATACCCCGTTAATGTCATATGGGTTTTGAAAGCTAACCTCAATAGCATTAGTCTGTAACGGGATTTTAAAATTCTTTCAGCTTTCATCATGGAGTGGTCAGATAATGAGAAGCGTATCGCTGTAATAGCGCTTTTCAAGTGTGAAATGAAAAAAACTATATTTTAAAAACGCTCCGGTCACTAGGGATTAGCCGCAAGTTCGTCTACCGATGCATAAAACTATTTGAGGAGACTGAAGATGAAAAAGACCACCACCGGTCGGACCGCCCACGCTCTGTTCGAACACCGCATGTCATCAAAGCCGTTAAATCAAGAATTCACAGAAATCCGCTCGGAAAACAGAAAATCATGGCCCGTGAGATGAATGTCACGCAAAAGTCTATGAGTCGTCACGTCTACGTCATTTGAAAGGCACTTGGGGCTTTCAAATGACGTACCGGAAATTTATTGACTGCAGCTTTAAAAAAAATTGGATTGAAAAATGCAAACGTCTTTTGGTGAAGCACGCTGATAACTTGCATAGAAAAATTTTGTTCACCGATGAAAAATTTTTACCGTTAAGAAAAAATTACCAGGCAAAATGATAGAGTGTATGCGCGGTCATCTAAGAAAGCATCTGAACTGATCCCAAGGGTGGAAAAGGGTCATCACCCAGGTTCATTCATGGTTTGGTGGGCTGTCTCTTACGATGGGGTCAATGACCTAAATTTTTGCGAACAAGGAGTCAAAACATCGGCCAAAGTATACCAAGAAACCGTTTTGGAAGCTGTTGTGAAGCCAATTCCCTGTTCCAAAACCAGCCATGGACTTTCCAGCAGGATTCTGCGCCGGCCCATAAGGTTAAAACGCATCAGGCCTGGCTTCGAAACAATTTGCCAGCGTTCATTTCCTCTGAAGAATGGCCCTCAGGCAGTCCAGATTTGAACCCATTGGGTTACAAATTGTGGACGGTTTAAGAGGACAAGGTTTGTCACAAAAGATACCCCAACATTGGATCTCTTAAGACTGCTTTGGTTCGAGCTGTGGCCAATTTTCCAATGGACGAGGTTCGTGCAGCTATTGACGATTGGCCAGTGCGACTTAAGGCGTGTGTAAAGGCAAAAGGCGGATATTTCGAATAAGTAGATTCTTTTTAGATACAATATACGAGGGCAACCGCAAAACTAACTGGCCTGGCACATTTTCTGTTTTACTAGCAACTTTTGTTTATTTTTGTTTTTTAAAAGCAATCTTTTATAATCCATCTGTCAAAATTTCCGAAATATTTAATGATTATTTTCTTTGTTACATGTGATTGAATTAAACAAGTTTTATAATTTTTGAAAAATGGAAAATACAGAGTTTCGTGCGGTAATTAAACACTTTTATATGAAAGGTTATACGCCACAATTAATCAAAGATGAATTGGATTATGTTCATGGTGATAATGCACCATC
Organism: Hydrotaea diabolus; assembly: GCA_963513945.1. Lineage (NCBI taxonomy): Eukaryota > Metazoa > Arthropoda > Insecta > Diptera > Muscidae > Hydrotaea > Hydrotaea diabolus. Next base: position 193,771,669 of record OY740716.1, on the reverse strand, counting down.
ACACTCCACCGTGAAATCCTGGGTTCAACAATTTAAAATGGGTCGTTCAAGTACGGAAGATGAACAACGCTCTGGAAGACCGAAAACTGCTACTACTATTGAAAACATTAGAAAAATATTTAATGAAGTGACTAAAGATAGACGAATAAAGCTCAGAGAACTTGCTGATATTGTTAAAATACACGAAAAACAAGTTTGGAGTATTTTACATGATGAACTCCACATGAAAAAGCTATCCGCAAGATGGGTGCCGCGTTTGTTGACTTTGGCCCAAAAAATCGTCCGTTGGACCAATTCCGAGGAGCTTTTAGCGATTTATCAGCGTAATCCAATAGAGTTCTTGCGCCATCCCAGAATGCAAAGAACAGTCAAAACAATGGATAGAAGCTGGTAAAAGTGGTCACAAGAAGGTGAAAACTGTTAAGTCAGCAGGAAAAGTAATGGCCACAGTATTTTGGGATGCAAGGGGTATACTATTTATTGATTATCTTGAGAAAGGAAAAACTATAAATAGTGAATATTATTGTGCATTATTGGATCGGTTGAGTGAAGAAATCAAGATAAAACGACCGCATTTAGAAAAAAAAAGTTCTTTTCATCAAGATAATGCTCCTTCACACACTGCATTTTTAACTCAACAAAAACTGGCCGATTTGAAATTGCTCCGCATCCACCATATAGTCCAGATTTAGCTCCTTCTGATTATTTCTTGTTTCCAAATTTATTGCTTTATTGTCTTGAAAAATCTTATTTTGCGGATGGAATTAAAAAACTTGAAAAACGTTTGATGAAGTGTATTGAGTTGGAAGGAGATTATGTTGAAAAATAAATAATAATAATTCCAAAAAAACGGTTCTTTTTATGTTAGGCCAGTTACTTTTGCATCAATCAATCAATAAATATATTAAAAAATATTTGGTCCAAAAACATTCAGTACTTTTTATTTTACAGCATAAAACGTGTGTAACAGTATTTATGTCCCTACCTACTAAGTAACTTTTGAAGCCACTCTAAAATTTTCACATCTAGTAGACCAATTTACAAACTATTTCCTTTTCTAGGAAAAACAAAATATCCTTTTTGAAATATGTAAGGATATATCCTTGATTTAGAGTGTTTTGTCCTGTAAGGACAAAATATTTGTTTACACTATCTCAAAAAGGACGACAATACCTTTCAGTAGACTCTGTTTGGAAATTTCTTATGACTGGGTTTATAAGTTTTGGACTTACCCACCACTATCTACTTTGAAACGTTTTTTTTTTTTATGTAATGTTTCAAATGCAGCTTGTCAAGCGTTAAAAAATAAAAAAAATATATACATACTACAAAATTAAAATTACTTGTACTATTGGAAAATGCAAAAATGTTTCCCGGGAAATTAGAAACTCTACCACTATCTTAGCTACCGGGTAACCGAATTTTTGTAGCTCAGACCGATATCCGGCTAACTTTTTCTTTGTGTGCACTAAAAATCACGAAAATATTGAGCTGACCAGCAATATAATGCTGACAAATCTTTATTTGGATTAGTTATATCCAGCTGCCTTTTCCTAGGTAACTATAGCCGAAGTAAATATTTTGGAAAGCCAATGTTATTATTGCGACCATTATGCCCGAGGCTCCTTAATGGCAACATGTAGGGTAAAATGTATGTGTGTGTTGTTTGATTGATGATGCAAAGCATTTACTCATCTCCGAGCAAACACATCCTTTGTGTTCAAAGTGCTTACAAAAACACAATAACAAAAATTTCACTCTCCGTAGGTGTACCTCAGGTAGAAGTGGAAAGTTTTGCACATCCATTATGCATGTTCGTACAAATGTTTGACTTACGGATTTCTGAGTGTAGGACGATGTTTTGTTGATATACAGTAAGTGGATATTGAAGTGTAACCGCTTCCGGCAATTTTTTTCTTTTTTATATCATTTTATGTTTTGTAACTTTCTATGGTAAGAGTTCTTTGGGCCTGCGATCTTACATATAACTGCGGGTATACTTCCTGTACCTGAGCGACTTTGTTAAAAACGACTAAGCCATAAGTTTTACAAAAACAAATGTCTATCTCAAATTGTCGTTGTAATAAAATGAACATAAACTTTGAAAATGTTTTTTTTTTCTTCGTGTCTAATTTAATGAACCGAGACTGTGTGTGCCAATAAGCCTGCGTGTATGTGCGAGTTAAACGTGATTTGACTGACGTTTCACTCGAATACACACTCTTTAAGACACAATGGCATGGCACTCAGAGCCTGCCTGCCTGCCTGCCTGGCACAGGTGCTGTTGGTGTTTACAAAGCCACAATTTCGTATTCCTATTGACACGTACACGTTTTGCTCAACAGGACACGCGTGTGTTTGTTTGTATTCATGGAATACAACCATAAACAATCAAAAGTTCTGGTACTCTTGAGTGGAACGATGTTACACGCTTCACATTCAGGCACACATGCCAACCGTACCGTATTGGGGGATAAACGCTTTACGAAAAATTGCATGCCTGTCTGTCTCTTGAGTGCCGATTCGTGATGGTTTAAAAACATTACCCTCGGTGGATACAGGGTGTGTGAGTTTGAGCAGATGTTTTAGACACACAGAATAGTATGGGCTGTTTTGATAGATTCACCATTATCATGTACCGATTTTCTTCATATGGGGCTAAAATAGCTATGTCTGATCTTTGGTCTGACAATTTTGGTGGTTCTTTACAATGGGTTGCAAAAGGTCTAAATTGTTAAAATATTTTATTTAAACTCTTGTCCTCTTCGCCAAACTATCCGGGAGCTATGAAACATTTACGGCCGAAATGATTGTCCAAACGAACGAGAAAACAATTTAACAAATTATGGACAATTAAACAGTTCCTATACGAAGATGTGTTGCTGAATGAGCAGCAAAAGTCCTAAGTCTATAGATTTAAATATTAAAGAAAGACAAATGCTGGGTTGCTTAATAAGCGGCAAAAGTCCTAAATCTCTAGATACAAATTTTTAAAAAAGACTTGGACAGTCATCCGTCCTTAAACAATTCCATTGACACGGAGCTGATACTCGTACGATCGCTGATTATTGTCTGGAACATTTGGTAAAGGATCCAAAACTTGCAAATTAATTTATTTAATAATTTTTTTTTTTATTTTTAAAACACACGTTAAAGCGCCTAAAATGCTGTGCGGCTAAAAGAGCGAAAGAATTCCTTAAACTCTTGATTTGAATATTGCAAACAGACTCGGGCAGATATATTTTTACGATTTTACTGACACGGTTACACATTATTTAAACGACATTATTCAAACGATTGACGTCTGGAGTAGTTGGTAAAGGACTCAAATCTTGCACAAAAAAAACTAGTACAAAATTTTAAGTCGGGCGAGACAGGGTATGAGACATTCAGAGAACTAAGCACTAGATTTAATATGTTAAAGTTAATTTTTGTCGCACCATACACAATTTTCACGCGATTGGTTATAATTTGTAGCTTTTAGATTTGCAGGATCTCAAATCTGGAGGGACCTTTGAGTGGGATCTATTCAAAAAAAAGAACGATGGTCCTATTTCACTCGAGGTATGTGTTGGGAATTCGTTTTGTACGAATTCGGACGAAATGGCGTATAACATGTGTTTTAGACTGTAGGTTCTGAAATCGGGAAGGATTTTTTAGGGGGGGGGGGGGGGTGTCTATACGAAATATGTACCTATGTGGTCCAGTTGCAGCACCGTCCAATTTCACCACAGTGGAGTTTACTTTCCCTCATTACGTACTATGCACCGTTTAAGCGTGATCGGGTGTAATTTATGGCTTTTAGAGCTGCAGGACCTGCAATCGGGTAGGACCTTTGTGTGGGGAAACATAAGCCGATATGGCTCTATTTCACAAGAGATATGTGTTGGCCACTAGTTATGCTCTGTGCCAATTTTAGTGGATATCAAGTGTAATATGTGGGTTTAAGAGCTGTAGCCCTTAAAATCGGGAGAAGCTTTGTTTGGGAAAATTGTTATCTATGTGGTCGGATTAATTGTTACCTATGTGGTCGACTTTGGCTGTAGTTAAAAAGTGGTCGCTCATAACGTACCATGCAAAACTAAGGAGTAATCTCGTGTAAATTATGACTTCTAGAGGTGCAGGACCACAAATCGGTAGGGACCTCTGTGTTGAAGATATTCGAAAACATGGACAGAAATGGTCCTATTTCGCTATCGAAATGTGTTGGCATTTCGTTATGCTCTGTGCGAAATTTGGTTGGAATCGGATCTAATATGTGCCTTTTATAGCTGTCGATTCTGAAATCGAAAAAATTCTATGTATGATATCAAAACATGGGCCGATGTAGACCAATTTTAATAGGGCCCGTCCTCGGACCAAACGTAACGGATGTACGAGGGTTTCTATATATACATCTGACATTTCCATTGGAATATTTGACATTTTTTAGCAAAACGTACTCAAAACGTTTTGATGTACGACCATCATTTGTGTTGTTTAAAGTGACTTAAAAAATCAATTTGGCAAAAATTGGAATTAAATCGTAAACATTTTCGTGCGATCATTTTTCACAACTTTCGGCGTGAATTATCACGACAAGAGTGCAATGATGAACTTAAATCTTAGTATGGCGATGAATCACCATCCTATAGCACTGTGAAAAACTGGTTTAATGAATTCAATCGTGGCCGACGCTCGCTCAAAGGCGAAGGTCGTCCAAAAACGGCCGTTGTGCCAGAGAACATTGATACCGTGCGTGAACTGATAATGCAAGATCGTCATGTGACATACCGTGATATAGATGCATCCTTGGGCATTTCTTTCACCAGCATACATTCGATATTGCATGAACACCTGACCGTAAAAAAGTTTTGTTCTCGTTGGATCCCGCACAATTTGACAATCGCTCAAGATAAGGCTCGTGTCGATTGGTGCAAAGAAATTTTAAAAAAAAAATACGATCGCGGTGCTTCAAAAGATGTTTATAAGATCGTCACAGGTGACGAATTATGGATCTATGCGTATGAGCCCAAAACAAAACCGCAATTGACGGTGTGGGTCTTCGAAGACGAGCCAAATTCAACAAAATTGTTCGTGAAAGAAGAACTTCCAAGCAAATGGTCGCCTGTTTCTTCGACAAAACTGGTCATGTGGCGACGGTTCCACTTGAGCAACGAGGTCAGAGGTCAATTCTGAGTGGTACACCACAATTTGTTTGCCTGAAGTCTTCGGAGAAAATCGAAAAACGAACAAAAGAAGATGAATCATTGTGCACCATGACAATGCGAGCTCTCACACATCGGCTTAAACCAGCGCTTTTTTGACCGGCCAAAACGTCAAATTGATGGCTCATCCGCCGTACAGCCCTGACTTGGCACTCGCACATCAAGAAAAAAATGCGTGGTCAACGATTTTTGTCGCCAGAAGATGCTGTTGAAACGTTCAAAAACCATGTTTTGGAGGTGTCTCAATCGGAGTGGAAAAAGTGCTTCGACAATTGGTTTGAGCGCATGCTAAAGTGTATAAATCATGCTGGAGAATGCTTTGAAAAACAATAAAACCATTTTTGATGATAAATATTCGCATTTTTATTACTAGGCCAGAAATATATATAGCAGCCCCCGTACCAAGTCTTATCGAAATCGGTTCGTAATTTCGACCAGTACTATGATAACAACGATAGATGAACAGACGGACGGATTAATATCGCTCGATGGAGTCAGAAGTTGATTCTGAGTCTTGGTATACCTAATCTAGTATCTATCTCCATTCCTTTAAGGTGTTGCAAATATCAGCCGTATATCATAATTCCCTCTGTAACACAGCGTGATGTGGGGTTTAAAAAGGGTATAGTTGGTGGACGTTTCGACTCATGTGGCTCAGAATATTCATATTTAAGCCATTTTTACTACGAAAACAATTGTGGATTTATTTTGAAGATTTGGCACGGGCTCATGGTATATGAGGATTGGTCTGGCCGAACGTAGAGACGTTGGTATTGACCAGGTTCGGTAAAAACAATCTACTGCCAGTAGAGTTCTCAATAATCTTGAATAATATGTTTCAATTTCCATTCAAATCAAGAGTAATTTTAAAGATCATATATTTGTGGTACCATGCTATGGTTGTATAATCATATAATGGTTGTGGAATAATACTATGGATGTGAACGTCATAGTATGGTGCGGGAATCATACTTTGGTTTCGCATATGATTCTAGGGTTGCGGCACTCGCAATACTCGTATTGTTGTATAATTCATACTGTGGTTGCGGGAATCATACTATGGTTTTGTGAATCAGACTATGATTGTGGGGATTTTAATATGGTTCTGACAATTACAATATACTTAGAAATTAATATTTATAATATAAAGGTTACAAGAACCATATTACGATTATAATGAGAAGTTTTTAGGTGCGATTATAATAAAAAGTTTTTGTATGGTTTAGTATGAGGGTCTTCGAATGTTGTCACCGCTTACGCATTTTTTCTCGTGTCCGTTATCTTCGGTAGTTTTAAGCGAGTCTATTGTAGCTAAATAAACTTACTGAAATAAAATAGAAGCGGTGGACCAAAAATTTTCCGGAACGGAAATTGCAAGGTATTTCCTGTCACTGCCCAACTTAATCGGGCCATAATGAAAAACTTTTCGAACGTATGTCAACATAGGCTTATACGTGAATACTCCTATAAATAAACTGAGGTTAGCAGTTTTCACTTCGCAATATAAAAGGCTGATACCGATTTCAACCTATAATTAGGGTTGCCTCATATAAATTTTGGAATATTATATTTGTAGCTATTAAAGTTTTTTATCGAATCTTTTGTTCTCTAAGTCTGTCGGTAAGTTATATTTTTTTAGACAACTACAATTTAAGGTACTTACAAATAAATAATCAATCGTTTTAAAATAGTGTGCTTACCTGAAAAGAAGAGAAAAGTATTGTTAGTACTTGTACCACATAAATATTTAATGTATATAAAAAATATGAGTGTATAAAATACTGAAAACAGAATTATTAATGGCTACAAAAATAGTGCACATTCTACAGGGTGGGCCAAAAGTTACCATGGGGTTTAAAATTTTAATAACTTTATATAATACTTGGAGAATAAGCAATGGAGAGATTCACAACTGAACAAAGAACCAGAATAATAGAATTTTATTATTTACATCAGTCAATTATTTTAACTCAAGCGCATAAGTGATAAGGCTCATTTTCATTTGAATGGCTTTGTTAATAAGCAGAACTGTAGGTTCTGGGGTTCTTCAAATCCAAGCGTCATTCATCAACGCCAATTGCACCCCATTAGGTGTACAGTTTGCAAATATCATTGGGCCTCACTTCTTCAAGAATGCAGATGGATGGATGCTTTAATCGAAAATGGAGAGCGGTATCGGTTTATGATAGACATTGGTTTACGTCCTGCTCTTGAAAACAGACGTGAGATGTGGTTTAAGCAGGACGGAGCCACTGCCTACACTGCCCGAGACACAATTGTTTATTAGTACATAATCTGAAAAAAAATAAAAAAGGAAAAAGTTATCCCATTGAACATGGATTAAACCGGCTCAAGACCTCTTGCTTCTATATTTAACTAGAAGACACGTTTTTAACAAAATGGCTAAGTGACATTGATTTTCGTGGCTGCACACTTTTTTTCATGATTTCGGGTCCGTGACAACCCTCTTCAGAAAGCCTTGCTGCCATTGTTGAAAGTAAAACCGAACTCTATAAGGCCAGGCTCTCCCCAAACGAATAAGGCTACTGTTGTAAACCTTACTTTTCAAGTTTTCCTCACACAATTGCCCACGAAACAACAACTCACTCTTGCCACCTCTAAAGAGACTCCACATCGAGGGTTATCACGGACCCGAAATCACGATAAAAGTTAAAGCAACAGACCGATATAAGACAAACGAGCTAAACAGTTTTTAACCCCATGGTAACTTTTGACCCATCCTGTACTAAACGTGATATTCAAAACTGGTGAGAAAATTAAGTTCAAAAAATTTCAGTTTCAGCAATAACCTCGCTATTGGACGAAAATTTTTTGCCACCGAGAAATTTTTTTAAATTTGGAAACAAGAAATAATCAGAAGGAGCTAAATCTGGACTATATGGTGGATGCGGAGCAATTTCAAATCGTAATTCGGCCAGTTTTTGTTGAATTGGTCCAACGGACGTTTTTATGGGGAAAAGTCAACAAACGCGGCACCCATGTTGCGAATAGCTTTTGCATGTGGAGTTCATCAAGTAAAATACTCCAAACTTGTTTTTCGTGTACTTTAACAATATCAGCAAGTTCTCTGAGCTTTATTCGTCTATCTTTAGTCACTTCATTAAATATTTTTCTAATGTTTTCAATAGTAGTAGCAGTTTTCGGTCTTCCAGAGCGTTGTTCATCTTCCGTACTTGAACGACCCATTTTAAATTGTTGAACCCAGGATTTCACGGTGGAGTATGATGGTGCATTATCACCATGAACATAATCCAATTCATCTTTGATTAATTGTGGCGTATAACCTTTCATATAAAAGTAATTTTTCAAAAATTATAAAACTTGTTTAATTCAATCACCTGTAACAAAGAAAATAATCATTAAATATATCGAAAATTGTGACAGATGGCTTAAAAAAGATTGCTTTTAAAAAAACAAAAAAAAAGTTGCTAGTAAAACAGAAAATGTGCCAGGCCAGTTAGTTTTGCGATCGCCCTCGTAGATAATTTGGGACATAAATTTAGATCCCGATATAACGATATATCAGGATGTAACTCGCCAGGATGAGATAGCGAGTTCACTCGAAGGGCTAAAAGCCGTTGTGAAACCCTGATAAAAGGAAGAGATCGAAAGAGCGGTGTTGAGTGGGAAAGAAAAGATAGTGTACTTATGAGAGAGAGTTTTATTTTGCAAACAAATTTAAAGAGTGATTTAAGAGGTATATTCGCTATTTCTGCTAGGTCATCAAAGTATATGAAGCCTAGTTGGGTTAGTCTCCATTCTTGAAAACCCGCGCATGTGTAAAACTTAAGCTGCACTGACTCATCTTCTTCTGTGTCCTGACAACTTTTACAAAAGTCTTTATACTCGCTGCTATAGTCCTAATTAAGCAGTGCACCGTGAGAACTGCTATGAGGGTTGACATCGACTGTTTTCCTAGTGTTAGAAACTCCCATGTTCTTTTCCAGTCTATTGTCGGACAGAGAGACCGGGTAATGCTGACGTTGTAAATTGAGTTATTCTGTTATTCTGACGCTGCACGCAGAAAAAAAGTATGGTTGGGGTAACAATGTTCGAAGAGCATCATACTATTGTTGTTATATGGTTGTGGCACTACAATAGTATGATCATCACAACAATAGTATGGTTCACACACAACCATGCTATGATCCCCATAACAATATTATGGTCCTCACAACAATAAAATTATTCACACACAACCATAATATGATCCCCAGAACCATATTATTATTAACATTCAACCATACTATGATCCCCATAACCATATTATGATCCTCATTACCATAGTATGTTTAACGTACAACCATAGTATGATCCTCACAACCATAGTATGACTTACACACAATCATACTATTATCCTCAATTTTTTTTGTAAAGATTAGGTTAAGTTGTTATTTATATTTAACAATATAGAATTTTATTAAGTAAGTTATGTAATAATAGGAGTGATTTATTAAAAAGTAAAAAAAAAAATTATTTATTAAAAATATTTCAGTTATACTAATTCGCAGTTTGTTAAAAAAATACAATTTTGCCGGTATGATTGCCGTAATCATGTTATTGTTAACATAAAACCCATGAAAACAATACCTTTGTTCCACCAACCATATTTATATTGTTACTACAACCATATTATCATTTTTAAATTTGGCAACAATACTTTTGTAACATTTTAACAATAATAATATTGCCGCAATCATGCTATTGTCAAAATGTAATTCAAAAAACAAAACTATGTTTGCGACGACCATACTTTTATTGCAGAGAACATACTTTTGTTGCCGTGACCATATAGTAACCATATCTTTTCTCTGCGTGTGCTTCCAAAACCGCTACTTTTTCGATTCCATTAATCAGTTCGACGAGCAGGATGTGTATGTCTGGGGTCGTTGGTTTGTCAACTGCTCCTAAGCCTATTCTGGTAGATTCGTCTGCTACCTCATTGCCCGTTATATCGCTGTAAACCTGTATCCACGTCAGCGTTCGTATGAGTGATTTAATGATTCTTCACACATTTCGATTCTAGTGTCGTACAGTCCAGCTTCTTTATGGGTGCCATGCTGTCCACATACATGTACGGACATTTGACTGAGGTATGCTTAGATCCGAAATCTTGCTTGCGGCTATATTGATAGCAAAAATCTCTGCCTGCAAGACCGTCGATATAGGTTTAGGTTGAGGGATTCCGAGTAAACCCATAATCCCGTACCTGCTTTCATTTTTGAACCATCCATATAGATTGTCATTTAATTTTCTGATATTGCAGCGACCGATGCCCATTCTTCACTTGTTGGAAAATCCATCCTTAAGGGTACTTTTGGATCGACCTCGGTGTCAGATAACTGACTCTACATCAAGTCTGTCCATCATACCTGCTAATTTCAGAGCCATGTCAGGCCATGTCCGTGCGTCCAACATTACAGTTTTCCTCAAAAGTAGGGCGAAAACATCATGGGTTGAATGTCTAATATGGCTTCTAGCAACGTCTGTGAGGATTTCAAGCCTCAGTTATGCCTAGGGCTTTGAGATCCACAAAACCTATGTTTATTGTGCATTAAGGGTTATTGATTAAATTGATCTGCAAAAATTAACTTTTGAGCCCTCCTTTCAACAAAACGAACTGATCCTTATGTAAATTGTTTAAAGAAAAATTGAAAAGTGAGATTTACAACAGTACTCGTAGTTCTCATACGTTTGGTAAGCACCTGGTCTAATTTCAACAATAGGTGCGAAGCTTTCTAATAATGGTCGTCACGGACCTGAAATCATTTTCGCATTTTGTATAAATAAAACTTGTCTTCTATGAAAATGTAGAAGCAAGAGGTCTTAAGCCGGTAATTCCTTTTCAATGAAAAAAATTGATTTGTTAAACTTCCGTAAATTTTTATGATTAAATTAAGAAATCAATAAATATTTTAATGAAAACGATTTTTATGTACGTCGTATTCTAATCCCTCCTCCTTCATTTGTCGTCATACCATTTAACGTTTATTGCTTTTTAGCGTGTTTTAAGACTTACCAACATTCGAGAGGAGGGTCTTTCAATTTAAATACGACTCTATTGTTTTATGACTTTGTTTAGCAGTAAACAGGCTTTTTTATCCTCCAGTTTATTTCAAAACTTTCTTTTGCTTTTCTTACATGTTCAAACAAAAGAATATATTGACGTTTAGACAGACATTATATCAAACAGTAGGTTTTTTGTCTTTTGTGCATATATTAAATATTATCAATAAAAGTTTCAAAGCAAATAGGTGTTATTAGTAATGCTTGAGAGACGCTGAGAACGATAGCAGACGTGGGCGGGCTACGGCGAAAATGTTTGAATTACGCATGGTGCAACGTCACCTTTATAGGGGATGATAAAAAAGGAATGTCCATATTTTCTAGACAAGATATTAATTTGGGTATTTTGCTGAAACAAAATGAATTGAAGTACTCGTATTCGATATACCCATTTCTGATATGTTCTAGAACAGACAATACGCTTTACAGTATCATGGCAAAATACGCAGTTCTTGTCTTGCAAGACTAGGGATATATTGACGTAATAATGACCGTGTTCTTATAGTAGCTGGCTTAGAAGGGCCCTCACGCGATAGCTTACACCATTTAAAAAATATAAAAATAATTGTTTTAACAGAAAACTATAGACAATTTGTATTCAAACCATTTGTAATAAATAATTAGAAAGAAAGTTATTCAAAAATAACCCTTAGCGAGTTTAAGCGGGCTCGGTTCTTACTCGTTTATAGTATTTCTTAAATAACCTAAGGGTCAGTTGAGAGGACTTGGCCGGAAGATGTGCAGCATGTTATGTGGTACCTGATGGCAGGATGGACAAACGTGCGAATGGTAAGGATCACTTCGCGCGGAATACGAGTTGAGGCGGCTGCACCATCCAGCTGAGCCAGAAACATGCGCGGCAGCTGAGGTGGCGTCTTCTCCTCTGCTGAAATCTCGTGGGGGATGTTACCCTAGCACTACATCACGGTATAGCTGGATACTGCTGCGATGACTTCATCAACGTGAATATCTTTCAGACCTGCATGGTAGTTTCGATGATCTAAAGGTTTGCTCTCTCTCTCTCTTGTATCGCTGGACCTGTCTCTCTCTACGAGTAGATCATGAAGATCGTACCTGATCAGCCTGGGTGGAGGCACACTGTCTATAAGATGGTGGTTGGGATGACTACTGTGAAGACGCCTAAGCAGATACTGTTTAAAAATTAATAGGTTGTGTCTGCTCTAGGTAAGGAGCTTCGTCTTCTCATGTAGATGACATCCTGTTAGTGTTCTCAGGGCGGCATTCTGGCAAGTCTGCTATTTGCTCCAACTAAGTCGTACTCATGTCCGCTTACCACACCGGCGCTGCGTATTTCGCTACATATCGACCTATCGCTTTGTAAGAGGTCAACAACGTTTCTTTGTCGGCTCCCCAAGTACTGCCGGCAAGTGACTTGATAGCCTTGTTCCTACTTTTGAGCATATCACAGATAGCTGTAGCATGTGCGGAGGATCGACAAAGACTGTCCAATGTGACTCCAAGGTTTTTGTGTCATTTGGTAGTCGCGTTGTTGACATCATCGACTTTCACATTGAGTGACACCGCACCTCTGCGGTCCATGCAGTAAACAGTGTGGCTGATGATTTGGAGGCGGATATTTTCATATTCTTCGCAGCGAAAAGGCGCGCTAAGTCAGTGAGGTAGCAGTTGTGCAATCATCAGCGTACGACACAATTTTAACGCCCTCTGGTGGTGCATGAACAGGAGATATCACCTTACCCTGAGGACCATACTGTCGATAGGCTTGTTCTGGTTAAGGACGCGACTTAAACGTGCTGTGATGGCGTGTAAAGCGGTTGTTGTGCTGTGCTGCTTGCGAAACCCATGCTGATGATCAGCACATTAAAGGTGTTCGATCAGGCTTGGTAGGAGCAGTCCTTCAAGGGTCTTGACTACTGGCGAATGCGAGGAGATCCGCTTCTACCAATTTTGACGTTATTTGGTCTATACAAATTTGCTGGACATTAGTTTCTAACTATGAACATGATTTTATGGCGGCCGGTTTATTATTTAACCAGCATCATAGGTACAGACTAGACCTCCTACCGCTAAATTATAATAAAAATATGGTCAATTTTAATAAAATATGGTATTACGCCCCCTTGTTAATTATGACCTTATACACACATATATACATAATGCCCTCAACATTCCATTATGGAACGAACGGGTGACTTCCCTAAAAACAACAATCTTACCACTGCGGCCCACATGACTTAAGGCACTCGGTAAATATATCATGGTAGAACGACATTGATAGTGGTGATATATAAGTGGAATACCCTTAAAGTTTATTCAGTCCTTTTTATCGATCGTGCACATTTTCAATTACAACCGTCTCAAAGAATTACTAGACACCTCTGCAGAATGTCACTGCAGAATGTCACTTAGCTTTGCATTTTACAGCCATATATGCGGAGATGGCTAGTGTGACTATGATTTTTACGCCGATTAAAAATATTTATACTTTATTGTGTCGCTGATCACTATTCAAGGTGTTGCAAGCGGAATGATATGAGGGTTGGTATATATATTTCTAAACAAGGCAACACTAAGTGTTGCCTGCGCCATCTGACATTTCCAGTTGAAAGTTTGACATTCTTTAGCATAAGCGTACTCAGAACGTTTTGACGTACGACCATCATTTGCGTTGTTTACACTGACTTGAAAAAATCAACTTGGCAAAAAATGGAATTAACTCGTGAACATTTTCGTGCGACTATTTTTCACAACTATTTTTCACATCGATGAATTTATATCTTTGTATGGCGATGAAGTACAATCATTTAGCACTGTGAAAACTGGATTAATGAATTCAATCGTAGCCGACGCTCGCTCAGAGACGAAGGTCGTCCAAAAACGTTCGATGTGCCAGAGAACATTAATGCCGTGTGTGAACTGATAATGCAAGATCGTCTTGTGACATAGTGTGAGATAGAGGCATCCTTGGGCATTTCTTCCACCAGCATACCTTCGATATTGCATGGAACACCTGGCCATAAAAAAAGTTTGTTCTCGTTGGATTCCGCACAATTTGACAATCGCTTAAAAAAAAGATTCGTGTCGATTGGTGCAAAGAAATTTTTAAAAAAATACGTTCACGGTGCTTCTAAAGACGTTTTGTAAGATTGTCACAGGTGACGAATCATGGATCTATGCGTTTGAGACCGAAACAAAACAACAATCGACCGTGTGGCTCTTCGAAGACGAGCCAAATCCAACGAAAGTTGTTCGTGGAAGAAGCACTTCCAAACAAATGGTCGCCTGTTTCTTCGGCAAAACTGGTCATGTGGCGCCTGTTCCGCTTGAGCAACGTAGGACGGTCAATTCCGAGTGGTACACCGCAATTTGTTTGCCTGAAATCTTCAGAGAAATTGGAAAAACGAACAAGAGAAGACGAATCATTGTGCACCACGACAATGCTAGCTCTCACATATCGGTTCAAAGCAGTGCCTTTTGACAGGCCAAAACGTCGAATTTATGGGTCATCCGCCGTACAGCCCTGACTTGGCACCCAATGACTTCTTTTTATTCTTGCACATCAAGAAAAAAAAGGTGGTCAACGATTTTTGTCGCCAGAAGATGCTGTTGAGGCATTCAAAAACCATTTTTGGAGGTGTCTAAATCGGAGTGGAAAAAGTGCTTCGACACTTAGTTTAAGCGCATGCAAAAGTGTATAAATCATGCTGGAGAATAAAACCATTTGAAGATAAATATTCGCATTTTCATTATTAGGCCTGAAATATATATATATATAGCAGCCCTCGTAAATTGAACAGACTTCATTTTTAAACTCCACAAAACTCAAAACATAGATAAAAACCAAATCTATTCAATAACTTGGCATCGACAATTTCGACAGACAACTATTGAGGATTATTTGTCGAAATGGATACCTTCAATAACTAGAAAGTGTCAGCGTTAGGTTACAAAAAAATAATTTATCTGTTTTAATTTTTACTGTAGTACGATTTTTATATTATTTCTATATACGATAGAACAAAATTGTCTCTTTTTCTTAAATAAATTGTCCATGGCTTTTTTGCTATCCAGCCTTAGTGATCGACTCTTTCTTATAAACACTACTAGTATAAGTATTGTTTGTTATTTTTAACCAAATTAATTCTATTGCTTCAAATTTTATTACTTGATAAACTAATTAACAAATATGTACCACTATGATGTTTCATGTTGCCACTTTCATGGTGAATTCTGGCATTTTGCTAACCACCGCTAAAATAACTTTTATTACCACTGTGGCTTACCAGACATTTAAATTTCGCTCATTGAAAATCAGCATCAAACTCCTCCACGTTCGTACTGATATTTAGCTTATAGGAAATGAACTGTTCCGCTTACAAACACTCACAGTCACAGGTCGTATCGTAGAAAATACACTTAAATTGCTTAACTCCCTGAATCGTAAATTCTGTCACACACCGCTCGAAGCACCTTTTACTAGCTAACCCACATTCTAGCGCTCTAGTCTCTGGAAAGCGGATTAAACTCGTGGGGTTTGGGGGCGGTGAATAGATGAATGTATGGATGGCTGAATGTGTAAGGATAATGTCATTGAAACAGAAAAGGTACCGCACATGAGGGCATTCATAAGTGCTGTTGTCGGTGTTGCCAAGCAGTAGAAAGTGCAAATCCCACAAACCAAAACATAAAACCCCTCATATTTAAATAAAAAAAATCCCCTTTCAGCGTTCTTGGTGTTGCCGAACATTTGAAAATGCAAAAAATCTCTTTTTGGCGCTCATAGCTATGTAAAAAGAGAGAAAAAAGACGCTTGGATGGTTGTTGGCTTGTTATGCGGTTGTCATTGTATTAAATTAAAGACGTTCTGTGTGGTCTACGAAACTTTCAACCCTCCTCCAACTCACTCACTTTATGTGCTCTAGGCTTGTTAGGCTGGTTGGAAGATGTTGTATTCTCGATCTCGCTGACAGGGACATTAGTTGTTAATATGCTTTATCATTGCGATGTCCTCTTCACAGGCCTTGCACAAGTTCGAAGCCACTTGTCCATGCGGAAGAGAAGTGCCTTAAGTGGTGAGTGGCCGGTAAAAAAGCCCATCATTTAGCATAATTCAGTCTTCTGAAGACTTTATAACGTTTATGTTCTTCTTTCATCTGGGTCCCCTCAAAGCATTTTGCTCATTTTACCGCCCGCTTTGTCGTTCCAAAGTGATTGTACCATGGTAAATGACTTAATTTCAGCTCTTATTAATTAAAAAGCAATAACTTTGTTGTCTTTGTCTTTGACATATGTGACAGCGCATAGAGAAAGGGACCTAAGGGTAAAAAAATCAATTTTTTTTTTTTTTTGATGTGGACAACATCTAAGCTTCGAATGAGACCGATCCCATGCCCCAAAAGTGTTCCCTCCCAGAGATATGCGCGTTTTATGAAAGTGAAGTCGACAATTCTAAGCGCAAATAGAAAGGGACCTAATCTTTTAAATGGCTCTCCTGAACAAAACAGGTTTTTTACCTTAGGTCCCTTTCCCATATATGTTAAAATATCGTGGGCCTTGTTTTTCTAGGGTAATACTTCGTTTAAAATTGGACATTTTTTGGACTCCAAAAGCGTTCGTGACTAGACTGTTGTTTAGGAAAGTCTTTGATCGCAACCCGGTTGTCTGTGAAAGGCTTAATATTGTCGTATTTGTTATTTGAGTTCAACTATCAAACGCAATCCGCAATGACCTAAATATCGGTTTGGACTCTATACCGTTTTATTGCCCGGAAATCGGAAACGGAGGGTGTCCGCGGAAAGGTATACTACTTTGTTTTGCCGACATTTCGGTAAACATTAGTCTTGACAGTTCATATTTGGCAGTCTTTTAGTAGACCATTGGCAAATTTCTTATGTACAAATATTCGATTAACCAACGTGTTTTTAAAACACTTTATCAAAATCAATCATCGATTACTGTCACGATGAGAAAGTTACGTGAAGTTTTTGGGAAAAACAACGTGCCAACAAAACGCACTTTTTATCGTGTAGTGAATGATTTCGAAGAAAGAGGGTCTGTATCTGATAGGCCCAATAATGGACCACAAGGTACTGCAAGATCGGCTGAAACTCATACAAAATATTCCTGATAAAATTAATGAAATACAGCGTGAAATGTGTGAAAATATATAATGAAAAATGTGCTCAAAAGGGCTCGCATTTGTGAGGCTAACAGAGGCGGACATTTATCTGACATTGTATTCCATATATAATTGCCGAAATTAAATAAAACATTAATCAATATAAGATACATTCTCTCATTTAATCAAAAACTATTAACAACCAAAGTAGAACCCAGATCCCGTTGTTATTGTCAAATTTTTAAGCCTCCGGTGTAATAAAAGTGACCCATCTATACAGAAATCTCTGCTTGGGATTTGTGTTTTGAGTAGAAAACAAGTCCTTTCCAGATTTCGACCTGTAACTAGCTCAAGGGTTGCGAGGGCAGATTTAAAGTTTCCAGGATGTTTAAATGGCGGAATGACCTTCACCGGTGATCCATTCACTTAGTGCACTCAATCTTTTCGCTGTAATAGCTATCATGTGTTTGATATAAATATCAATCGGACTAACATATAGTATTGGTCCTAGTAGAAGTTGTGCAGATAGCTTCGCTGATTTCCAGACAGTAGATTCTCTGCACTTTTTTAGCCCCTTTACACTTCTTTGTTATTGAAGTCCACCAATCTTTTGCCGTGTATAATAAAATTGGTCTTGTTATGTTGTTAGGCCAGTGTTTCATCTTAGGTCTAAGACCTCAATTAGATCCGATTGATCTGCGCACTGATTAGCATCTATGAGGTTTTTCGCTCTGTTCTTTATGTGGTATTTCACAATAGTTTCTGATTAAGAATTACTTTAACTTGATTTGTTAACTTAATCACTTTTCCTTGGAAGTGAGGTTCTTCAAAGGTTTTAATCTTTGACTTCCTTGTAAAGAGGCATATGTCGATCTTTTTCTGGGTTTACATCAAAGCCCCTTGGTTTTAATGGGTATACTTTAAAGCCCCTTGGTTTAGCCCAGGTGAACAGCAATTCCAATACATCAGAGGCCTTTCTTCAAAAGGCGTTTTGGAGTCTTTCAATCAGAAATATTGGCCGTGTTCTATTGGCAACACCGTTAGGACGTCGCTGACGCGACAACTTTACAGTGTCGATACGATATAAAAATAATTTTGTTTACAGAAAACTATACATAACACTGGGCAACAAAATTTCAACATTAGTCGATTTAACGCTGCTAATCACGAGTCTGGCCTCCGATTTGCCAGATTCGTTCTAGTTCAGGAGATATTCACAAAAGCTGGCATTTTCAGTCCCAAATCAACTATAGTTAACTGTCAATCTTCTGCCGCAAATTTAGTGTTGACCAGCGTAATTCGCGATTAAACCCGCTTGTTTTAAATAATTAAAATTTTTGGTCCGAAAGTTATTCTAAAACAACCTTAAGCGAGCTCGATTATTACTCGCTTAAAGCGACCGTGTTCTATTAGGAGGTCGATAACGCGATAACTTTACTCCGTTGTACAAGAATAAAAAAAATATTTTGTTTACAGAAAACTATAGATAATTTGCGGTAAAATCCGTTTGCTTTAAATAATTAAAACTTTTGGGATGAAGGTTATTCAAGAATAACCTTTAGCGGGGTTAAGCGAGCTTGGTTATTATTCGCTTACTCGTATTGTTTAGATAACTTTTTGGAAATAAAAAAAAATTCAAACCAAACGGCTTATGATGCATAAAGCCAATCACATCCTGTATACTTACAAATATTCAAAAATTTCTTCTAAAGTTTGAAGTTATCGCCTTAGGAACCCTTTTCACTAAAAAGAGTACCAATATAACACGCCTATTGTTTCGTCGCACAGTGGTATAGAATTAATTTTCATCGACCAATCTATAACTTTGGATCTAGTAAACATTTCTGGGCTCTGTAAAAGGACTATTGTAGTCAAGGACTCAAGAATTATTTCGAGCGGTTGTCATTTAAAATAGTGTAATCTAGTAAAGGGTGGGGCGTTTAAATTTGAATCGGCTGTAAAAAAATACTGATAACTTTTTCAACTTTCTGGTTTTATTGAAAAGGTTAAACTTTATCATTCAATAATGGAATACCATTTGAAGCGTTTTCGCTTTGCCCAATGAGCTGAAGATTGTTTGGCAGGCGATGAAGCTTATTTTCATCGTGGTGGCTATGTCAGTAAGCCAAATTGCCGCATATGGGGTTATAAAATCCCACACGTGACTATTAAGAAGCCAATGCATCCACAACGAGTCACTGTTTGATGTAAATTATGGGTGGCGGCATCGTTGGGCCAATTTTTTTTGGAAATGTGCAAGAAACCGTCATTACCGTCAACGATGAGCGTTACCGCGTCATGCTCAACTAATTTTTGTTTCAAAAACTTTTAAGAGAATAACATGAACAACATTTGTTACAACAAGACAGGGCCACATGTCACACAGCCAACGCAAACATCGTTATTTTAAGCGTTGTTTTTGGAAATAGAATAATCAGCTGAAACTCTGAAGTCAATTGGCCGCCTCGGTGCTGTGATTTGAGCCCTTTGGAATTATTTTATGTGAGGAGCCACTGAGGATAAATGATACGCAAAGCATTCAGAGACAATTGAAGCGTTAAAAAATGAAATCGAAGTTGCTATTAAAGAGATTTGACCCGAAACAATCAAAAATGTACTGACAAATTGGGTTGATTGGATGAGGTACTGCCGAGCCAGTTATGGTAGTCATATTCCATTTTTAAATGTCAAAGTTCAACCTTTCCAATAATACCAGAAATTTGAAATAATTATCATTTTTTTACGGCCGATTCACATTTAAAATTTAATATGACCTACCCAATATAAAGGGTGGTTAGATTTTAAAGACCGATGTTGAATGTGAAGTTTTTCAGGCTTATTATGAAAATTAAAATCAATTTTCGAAGAAAATCATCTTCAGTGATGAGACACATCTTCACCTCAGTAGATTCGTCAGTAAGCAGAATTACCGCATTTAGGCGAATGATAATCCAAACGTGATTGTCGAAAAAACAATGCATCCACAAAGAGTGACTGTTCGGTGCGGTTTATGGGCTGGCGGCATCATCGGGCCGTATTTTTTTCCAAAATGACACCGTTGGACTTCTTTCTTTAGGGTGTTTTGAATGAAAAGTTGTACGTCGACAAGCCAGCAAGAGTTAACGGATGAGATAATTCGGCACATTAACGGCATCGACTCTCAATTATGCCTCAGTGTCATCGAAATTTGGATCATCGGATGGAGGTGTGCTGACGAGGTCGCGCGGCTATTTGACCGATATTTTGTTCCATACATCATTGAACGATACCAATATTATCATAATAAAAATAAATGACAATAATTTTCTAAATAATTTGTGTTTTATTTGAAATCAACATCGGCCCTAAAATTTAACCACCCTTTATTTAAGAAGACCTTTTCTTATTTTGCAATTTTTGAGAAAAGAAAATTTTTATTTTATCGTTTTACAAACAAAAAAAGGCCTATTATGAAACAGTTCAAATAAGCAAAGCTGAAAGGTTTGCCATTTTTGGGGGGTAACGTTTGCCTGCGCAAAATCGCCCCCTTGGAAGATAGGGTACATTTAGTGCAAAATGACACATCTTTGCTATTCATAGTGATTAACGATTTCATCGTTAAGTCTATAATTGTATTTATCCGGAGAATCCCTAAAAAAGGCCTTTATCCCCAAAGCTGGCAGCACTTGCAGTTGTTCAAATCAGTTTTAAAGTTTATAACTCTGTTACACACAGTCGCATGCATATACAACTTTGCATACATATACACTTTGTGTACAGACATACTTACATACATACTAAAGCATATTTACATGCGTGGAGGAAGTAAATGCCAGATATACATTTTGAATTTCAATGTCTAAACAAAAAGTTCCCCTTTGAAAGCTTTAAGTGCAGAGATAGACGGACAGACATAGAGACAGAGAAACAGACAGGCAGTGTCAATGTCGATACTCTTGTGAAAGTGAAATGTGGTGGTTATAAAATACGATTAAATATAATTTGCACGTTATCATTGTGGCGACGAAGTACAGATGATATGCAAAGTAGGAGATATTAAAGGATAACGGGAATGGATCTGCGGAAACTCAGATGAGTATACTTCAGATTACTTACAGTGGTGCCAAACAATTAATCAGATAGTGACTGTGTAACCCTTAAGTCTGAGCTGAATCTAACAGGTAGATAGATTAATCGTTATAACATTGAATTTGACCGGACCAAGGTATATATTTATTGTTGCTAACTACACGATACAATGTATGGTTGGGATGACAATATTGGAAGAGCATCATACTATTGTTGAGTATATGGTTGTAGCACAACAATATTATGATCTTCACAACAATAGTGTGGTTCACACACAACCATAATATGATACCCACAACAATTGTATGGTCCTCACAATAATAGAATTATTCACGCATATATTTTTCACACATATTATTATTCACACTCAACCATACTATGATCCCAATAACCATATTATGATCCCCATAACCATAGTATTTTTAACATACAACTATAGTATGATCCCCACAACCATAGTATGACTCTCACGCAACCATAAGCAACCAAATTAAGCTGTTCTTCGACAATAGAGATTTTTATTAATTAAATTACTTATATGTAAAAATACATTAAACTCTTAATAATAGGAGTGATTTACGATTTTGACAGTATGATTGCCGTAATCATATTATTGTTAACATAAAAACAACAAAAAACAATACTTTTGTCGCACTAACCATATTTATACGAGTATTGTTACTACAACCATATTTTCATTTATGTAATGAGCATCAATGCTATTGTTACATTTCAACAATATTAATACTGACGAAATCATACTATTGTCATAATGAAATTTATTGCAGAGAACATACTATTGTTGCCGTGACCATATAGTAAGCATGTCTTTTCTTTGCGTGTATGGAGTACATTTACTTTGAAAGTTAACCCCAGAGAACTTCACCAGGTGAAGTTCTCTGGGGTTTGTTTCACCAGGAACACGTCGCGTGGGGGAACAGCGAATCGTAAAGAAAAAGCACGCTGCACTGCAATAATCGAGTGCACATTTGAAAAATACGCTTCAACACAAAATGACCTCTTCGCGCGTGTCCAATGCATGATGGCAACTGAAAGGCATTTTCGATACCGTGCATCGATTTTTCGATCGCTTTGGGCATTAGGAAAAAAATGGCAAACAAGTCATTTTGAAGGCGCCAAAATTTCGATTTTATTACTTTTTTCAACTTTTATTTTTAAGGTTTTTTTTTAGTAGGTAATAAAAAAAATATTTACTTTTAAAAATTATCTTTCCAAGGTGACATACAAATAAACATTGCCACATACAATACAAAATAACATATAAGCTCAAGAATAGAAATACAACTGATTCAATACGTTTCTCTCAGTCGAATTTCTAATTTCACGCGCTCATGTGTTATATTGTATTGTATGTGGCAATGTATATTTGTGGGGAAATAGTTCCTCTTTGAGGGACTTAAGAAAGTTCTGACTATTTTTTTCAACTTTTCTACTGTATAAAAAAATTAAATTAAAAATAGCTTTGCTTTGATTTTGTTGCCGTAGACGCATAAAACTTTCCAAAACGGGCGTGGTCATAAGGTCCAGAGTCTCTAATTGCTCGAGGTCATATAAGTATCCAGAAACAGTTAAATGTTCTCACAAATCTAAACATTAACCTATAATTCAGACTTGGGTCAACTTGGGACTCGAATAGAGGTCAGAAAAACGCCCCCTTTAACTCTGGACAAACAATAACATTTAATCACAAATCCTAATGTCATTCATTTGACGGTTGGCCTAGATTTATGTTTTTGACTCATGAGTCTAAGGTACCGAAAAAAGGTTCTTTTGAACAATGTCATATGGGTACTCAGAAATAGAGTAATTTTCAGAAAAATAAAAATATGACATTAAAGTACTATCCGGCTCAATTGGGGGCCTTGATCTATTGGCGTGATCTATGCATCCTGGGACCAAAAACCCTCTCCTAATCTTGGGGAGCATATGATTATCCGGAAACCTCGAAATTTTACTTACAACCCCAAATATGTACTTAAACATGGGGCCAAAAACCCTCTCCTAATGTTGGAAAACACATGATTATCCGGAAACCGAGAAATTTTACTTACAAGCCCAAATATGTATAAGTACTTAAATATAGGTTCTGGGCCAATTTTTGCACTTGGAACGGTCCAAATTGCCCCAAAAATCTTCTCCTTCAGTTTTGAACATTTGATTTTTAAAAACAACTAAAAAATCATCACGAATCCGAAAATTACTTTAAGGTTCGATCGACTATATTCGTGGTTGACCTATAGGTTAAAGGCCCCTAAATCTGCAAACATAAAGTCCTTTCCAACATCTGGTTTTCCAGAAACAGTGAAATTTCCTCAATGATCTCGATTTACTTAAATTTAAGACCCAAATCTACGGCATCCATAGCCCCTTCAACAATTGTCATATGGGTCCTCCAAAACAATAAAATTGTATTCACGAATCTGAATAAGGCAAAAGGTTCATATGTCAACCCTATACTACCACACACTCCATGGTGAAGAGTATAAAAGCTTCGGATCGGCCGAATTTACGAATTGTCCACTTGTTTTTTTATGCTTCACAGCAAAGTCACCTCAGGGTTTATTAAATTTGGCCACGTCGAACTTAACAACGTGTTTACTGATGTTGAAACTTTTTTTTCGTATGTTCCAGACTGTTAGTATTTAGTTTGGTCTCCAACCACTGTGCTGTACGTGCTCGCTCGTGTGTTAAGGTAAACATACTGATACGCTTAACGGATTTCAGGATTTCAAATTGAAGATACTTTAAATCGGTACTTGAGGCGAATTTTGTATAAACCGCATAAACTGCCGCCAACGTTCAAACTGTGTTTGTTCTCCACCGACACGAGTAGTGCCTCAAGTGCGAAAAGCCATTAAGTGCAGCACATTAAAGTTGGAGAGCTCAAAGTGCTTCACTTCACTTGATTGCGACAATTTGTTGCTAAATTGAAAGAAAAAGTTGCTCTTGTGCTGTGCTACACCAGCCAGCCAGCAGCTTCTTTGGGCGATGAAGAACAACATTTCCCTCCAGAATATCCATAAATTTTTGTTAAAATTGTTAATTTTACTTCAGCACATCCTTTTTATGCTGCCGCTGTTCGTTCTTCGTAATATTCTCTCCGGAGGCCAGATTGCTTTGTGGCGGCTAACAAAATGTCCGAGCTGCAGGTCCTTGGGAAATTTTTCTGTTCTGTTCTTTTTGTTATTTCATTATCGAGAGGAAAATATGGAATTCAAATTTGCTGTGGGTTTAAGTTTTTTTTTTATGAATTTCTAACAAATAATATTATATAACAAACAACTTTAACGAAATGGTTTAGGAAAATAAGTTTCTTTGAATTTTTTGCGAAAATTAAAACAAACTCTTCTGACAGTCTAACATTTAACTAATTTTGCTTAAAACAAGTGTGGGGGTTGGAAAAGTTTACTTTGTTATTACGTATTCAAATTAAAATAAGTTGTTGTTGACACAGCCATGGTAGGGGAATGTGTACTTCAATAGCAATTATGTTTCAAAATTAAATTCAAGGCAACCAAATAAAGGGAAATGTCGACAAATTCCTAGACTAGACTGGGAAGACTAGAATATGTATTTCCTTTTAATTCAATGCTGCTGCTACCATATTAAACAAATGTTGTTTCAGCAAACACACATTTTAATTTCAATATGTATTTCCAAAGAAATCTTAATAATTTTAAAATGTTGCTAACGTTTGCCTTTTATAAAGGACAATTGCAATACTGTCTGCTGTGTCAGTAGAATCGCATTGATTTAATTATTTTTCAATAATTCAATGATTTGTTTAAAATCCAAATATGTGTTCCGCACAGGTCGTGGTTAAAATCTTGTCGCCGTCGTAAACAACTGAAGAAAAACAAGTAAAATCGTCGTTAAGTTCGGCGAGGACAAACCTTCTATACCCTCCAAGTTTGCATTCGCTATTGAAGTAAAAAAATGCCCCGTTAGAGTATGCTTGTGCCCATATTAACCGGTAGAGCCTTCTTTAAAACATAAGGGCGTTTTTTGGGCGCTTTCCGCTATTTGTCCAACTCTAATCTCAGCCAAATATTTAAGAAACCCCAATTTTCATTTTGTACCTAAATTTGCTTTAATTTGAGTACCAATATGTACATATTGGCTATTAGCATGCCGTTTTGACTACACGGGACGTTTTTTGGGTTACTTGAGCCGAAACAGCAAGCAACTCTACGCTTTTTGAAATATTAAGTGCTTCCCAACTAACAGTATCCTTTAACCATTGTGGGTTCACAAAAGCAAATACTCAAAAAGGTATACACACAGAAAAAAATCAGTTGGAAATCGGTCCAAACTACAAGAATAAAACGGTTGGATAAACCGAATTTCTGTTGCAATAACCAACATTCCATAGTATTGATGGGAACATGGTTCGAGATATCATATGGCGGTTGCTTCAACCATATTACGGTATTCACAGCCAATAAGAGTTATAAAAACTGAATATAGTTCAACTATTGGTTGCGACAACTGGCGGTAATGGCAACCAACCAGATGTGATGTACATGTTACTTTGGTACATTAAATCTTTGTAAGGGTGTGAAGATAAATTTATAAGTTATATTTGTCCGCGACCGAAACACCCTAATGTGCAGCGCGACTGAGAAATTTTGCTGCTTGACTGAGAAATTTCGAAATTCATCTCTTTTTCGTTAATTCCTTGAAATATATGATAAAAGTATACAGATTTATTGATAAATTCATGAAAAATAATAATATATTAAATGAAAAAACACAAGATAAAAAACATTTTGCGATGATTGTATATTAACACATTTTCTCGATAACATGTAATTTTTGGAGGCCCCTTTAGGTGCACTTCCAGTCGACCTTAATCGACCATCGAGATATCCCCAGATAGATCTGAGGGAGTAGATCACGACATAATTTACCATATATCCTAGACCGATTTCAGATCGGAGATATATGGCATGCACTAAATGTCTTCCTTAAATATGGACGCCATTATTGAAGGCCCCTTTAGGGGCACTTCCGGTCGACCTTAATCGACCATCAAGATGTCCCCAGGTAGGTCTGAGGGAGTAGATCACGACCTAATTTACCATATATCCTAGACCGATTTCAGATCGGAGATATATGACATGCACTAAATGTCTTCCTTAAATATGGACGCCATTATTGGAGGCCCCTTTAGGGGCACTTCCGGTCGACCATCGAGATGTCCCCAGATAGGTAATTGTTTTTAGTTTCTGTTAATGTGTCTTGGGTTAGACGGCCAATGCTTCCAAACTGTCATATCAATAAATACTGCCATATAAATAAACGAACTAAAAAATAAAATATTTTCCACAATATAGAAACAGGCTTTACTGTGATTTAGCGACATTTCTCAGCCTTGATCAATTTCTTAAATAGACCTCCTTATTATTCAAAACAACCAACTATTTTTTTGCGACCCATTTTATAAATACCCATTTTTATAATAAATATTGTTTATACCTTAGTTAATTATTTTTAGATTGGGAAATCATTACCTTGCTTATCAAAACATCTATCCAAAGACGGTACACGCAGAGAAAAAATATGGTTACACTATGGTTACACCGCAACCATAATATGTTTTCTACAATAAAAGCATGTTCGTCGCAACCATAGTATTGTTTTTTGAATTTCATTTTGACAACAGTATGATTGCGGCAATATTAATATTGTTGAAATGTAACAATCGTATTATTGCCAAATTTAGAAATGAAAATATGGTTATATCAACCATATAAACATGGTTGGTGCAACAAAAGTATTGTTGTTTAAAATTTACGTTAACAATAATATGATTACGGCAATCATACAGTATGGTTGCGACTTTGAACATAACAAAACAGGTTTTATAAAGCATACATGTATGTGTGTGCGTATGTTTTACAGTGAATGGTTGTTGTCCATTAAAAAAAAACAACAACAATCGGAAGGTAGTTCGAAGGATTTTTATTATGTTTACTTTGTTCGGTGAAATACTCTAATACCGATTGGTTCTTGTTTATTTAAAATCTGCCTGCACTTAAGTATCATAGCTGGCTATGAAGTAATTGTAATGCAATTAAGAATAACTTGCTTGATAAAAATCTCTATTTTTAAATAACAACACCCAATACTAATAAATAATTTTGGGGATCATAGTATGGTTGATTGCAACATACTATGGCTGTACGGATAATAGCATGGTTGCGTGTGAATCATAATATGGTCTTGAGGACCATACTACGGTTGTATAAGAAAAATGCTATGGTTGTGAGGACCATAATATGGTTGTGGCGATAATAGTATGGTTGATTGTGAATCATACTATTGTTGTGAAGATCATAGTATGGTTCAGTGTGAATCATACTATTGTTGTGGAGATCATAGTATGGTTAAGTGTGAATCATACTATGGTTGTGGGGATCATAGTATGGTTATGTGTGAATCATACTATTGTTGGGATGATAATAATATTGTTGTGCCACAACCATATACTCAACAAAAGTAAGGTCCTCTTCGAATATTGTCACCCCAACCATACTTTTTTTCTGCGTGTAAAAATTAAAATTTTTGCAAAAAGTACTTATAACCAACAATATATAACAACAACCAAGACATGTACAAATTCAGTTCCAATAATCATCTTAGTCTGTTTTCCTGTTTACCTGTTTTCTATAACAGAAAGTGTCAGTTCCCTCTACTGAAAATTGCTGTCTTCCCAATCAACTTTCAGTTATAACGATGGAATAGTACGTATGGATAGTACGTGCAACCACCAACATTCGATTGGCAAAAAATTTGGTTATGAATACAAATCTGTTCTCAATGTGTACCTTTTTCTGAGGTGGACCCATAAGGGTAAATTTGTTTCCCCTGAGACAATTTTGACCATTTAAAATTTCAAACAGCGTATAAAATGTAAAATCCTAGGTTCAGGATCCTAGGTTCATTCGTTTCACCGTTATCATGCTTTCATCAGGTACACTGTTAGACGAGCGGTCATGGTAAGATCACTCTTAAAGAAAAAATGTTAACCGCCTCGGTCGTTTGCCCATTTGCACAATTATTTTATGACTATAAGCCATTATAGAGCAACATTTCAGACTCCTAGCTTAGTTCGGTTGGCCGGTGTCTGTCCAAACTCTCCTCCATAGGATGGAGTATACATACAAGTTGTTATTCCATTTGTAACAACTCGAAATACTTATTTGAGACACTTTTCGTGCGAAACATCCTCAAATAATTATAAAGGAACCTTTCAAGTACGAGTATGTAAATTATTGATCGTAGTGATATTTAAGATGACTAAAAAGAACTCAAATCATAGCAATTTTGCTACGAATCTAAAAATAAAGTTTTAAAGTTTCCGCCGTATATGGTAACCATTTGCAACTGCAGGAAATTTTGATCGAAGACCTTGTGTGTCCGTGTGTCTGTTTAAAGCACGATATCGGTCAAGCGAATCATCCTAGGATCCTGAAATGGCTTGCGATCATAAGCAGTTTGTGATTGGAAATAGGCAAAATCGACTCAGGGGGAAAAAGTTACCCCTAAAGAAACTAAAAGTAACTCATTAAAAAGTACAGTTTTTTGAGTATTTGCTTAACAAATCATAATTTTTGTGAACGGAAGATGGTTAAAATGGGAACTGTAAGGTGAACGCACCAAAATACATCGAAAAAAAGCATAGTTGTTGGCCTTTTTGGATCATGTGGCCCAAAAAACTTACAGCATGGTCAAAACGGACGGTCAATATGGACACTCGAATGAATGCACTTTTTGTTTGTTTCTAATCCAAATACAGAGTAGTTTTGAAGTTTTGATTGAGATTTGGACGGACGCATGCGCCAAAAACGGCCCAAATTGTTTCATTTAAGGAGCATAGTAACGGTTGGTGGCCTGGCCGAACTTAACTAAGTTTTTACTTGTTTTTTTTATAATTTTTTGACGATGGGTACGTTAACATAATAAAATTACATCCGAAATCCGCATGTAACATTTTTAACACAATTCGACTAATTCTAAGCCCTGATCCATGTATCTAGAATCCCTAGGGAGCACAGTGATGCAGTATCGATTTGCATCGACCAAACGTTTGACCTAGTTAACAACGTTAAGTTCTGTATAAAAGACGATTTTAACGAAGGACTAAGTATTTATTTTAAGCTATTGACATTTAAGATCGGGAATATTCTAGAAATCAGCCCGAAGTTTCTGATTTTGCGATTAAAAAAAAGCCTAATTTTTTTAGTTTTTTACACATGGTTTTTTTGTGTTAAATGTGGTTTTATATGAGAATTTCCACCGGAAGGTCCACTGAAACGAACAAATGCTTAGTATTGAAGAACATACACATCTTTGCTTTTGTCCCTAAAAAACGGCTTAAACCTGAAATTATGATAAAATGAGAAAGGGATTAAAAAAAATCAATTAAGGATTAAAAAAAATCAATTTTCATTTTTTTTTCTTTTTTTGATGTGGACAACATCTGAGCATCGAATGATACCGATCCCATGCCCCAAAAGTGTTCCCTCCCAGAGATATGCGCGTTTTATGAAAGTGTGGTCGACGATTCTAAGCGCAAATAGAAAGGGACCTAATCTTTAAAATGGCTCTCCTGAACAAAACTGGTTTTTAACCTTAGGTCCCTTTCTATTTTGCACGTCACATATGTATCTTTCAATATCAAACAACAACGAGAACTTTTATAATGTAATTTTTTTGTGTAATACAAAGTTAAATCTAAAAAGCTGGAATTTATGTCCCTTTACAAATGTCAAAGCTACAAATGTCTTTCAAAAATAAGACATTTCAGAAAATAACTGCATCATAGAATATAGATAAACAATTATTACTACCAAATACTCGTAATGCGAGAAAATTTGTTTATTTTTTAATTAAAAAATAAATTAATTAAAAAATATTTTTTGTCCCTTTCGCGATCCAACGTTTATCTTAAGTATTTTAGAGAACGTTGGAGTTATACAATTTGCATTTGGTACTCAAACGTAGTGCTACTGAAAAGCAATTAAGCCATAATAAGAGCTTAAAAATTGCTATATTTTCATACTTATATATTTACGTACTACGACACTAAGAGTTGCCTAGCTCCATTTGACACTCCCATTGGAAAGTTTGACATTTTGTAGCATATACGTACTTAGAACGTTTTGACGTACGACCATCATTTGTGTTGTTTACAGTGACTTGAAAAAATCAATTTGGCAAAAAAATGAAATTAACTCGTGAACATTTTCGTGCGATCAATTTTCACAACTTTCGACGTGGATTATCACGACAAGAGTGCATCGTTGAACTCAATCGCACTGTGAAAAACTGGTTTAATGAATTCAATCGTGGCCGACGCTTGCTCAAGGACGAAGGTCGTGAGGGTCTTCCAAAAACGACAGCTGCGCCAGAGAACATTGATGCCGTGTGTGAACTGATGATGCAAGATCGTCATGTGACATACCGTGAGATAGATGTATCTTTGGGTATTTCTTCCACCAGCATACTTTCGATATTGCATGCACACCTGTCCATAAAAAAGGTTTGTTCTCGTTGGATCCCGCACAATTTGACAAGCGCTCAAATAAAGGCTCGTGTCGATTGGTACATCGCGGTGCTTCAAAAGACGTTTATAAGATCGTCACAGGTGACGAAGCATGGATCTATGCGTATGAGTCAGAAACGAAACAGCAATTGACCGTCGAAGACGAGACAAATCCAACTAAAGTTGTTTGTGAAAGAAACACTTCGAAGGAAATGGTCGCCTGTTTCCTCGACAAAACTGGCCATGCGGCCACTGTTCCGCGGTCCATTCTGAGTGGTACACCACAATTTGTTTACCTGTAGTCTTCGGAGAAATTTGAAAAACGAACAAAAGAAGAGTCATTGTGTACCATGACAATGCCAGCTTTCACACATCGGATCAAACCAGCGCCTTTTTGATCGGTCAAAACGTCGGGTCGTCGGACGTACATCCCTGACTTGGCACACAATGACTTCTCTTTATTCCCGCACATCAAGAAAAAAATGCGTGGTCAACGATTTTCGTCGCCAGAAGATGCTGTTAAAGCGTTCAAAAACCATGTTTTGGAGGTATCTCAATCGGAGTGGATAAAGTGCAATTGGATTGAGCGCATGCATAAGTTTATAAATCATGCTGGAGAATACTTTTAAAAACAATAAAACCATTGTTGATGATAAATATTCGAATTTTCGTTATTACGCCAGAAATATACATAGCAGCCCTCGTATAAAGCAAACTAGTGTCCCGTTCGCGATATTGGAAATACCCATAAATTTAGTCTGACGTCCATGTTTTATTTGTACGAAATATATATAGTCGTAGACTGTAATAAATAATTTATAAATATCTGCTTTGTATAAAAATATGACTTTGGACCAAATAAAACTTTGGGTTCCCCTTTTTTCGGGGATAATTCTTGCCAGCCCAAAAGTGCTCTCTTAGAGGATAGGGCACAATTAGTGCACGAATTTACTTTATTTTTTAGTTCTAAAACGCGAATTCTCATAGTTTTCTGAACAACTTCTAAAATCTAGATGAGAAAATTTCCTTTCCTTGCTAAATTGTATCCCAATCGAAATTCATTTGCCGGTGCTTTGTTCCAAAAACCCCTGAACTTCTGGTTTTAAATTTCCTGAAGAAAATTACATTCATTATAAGACTTGGCTGATTTTGACGCAAAGGTTTATAGAGATCTAAAATTAGGTCCTGTCTAAAATGAATCTACATCGCAATTCATGGGGGAGAGTATAAAGCATTTGTCCGCCCAAACATACGAATTGTCAACCTTCCATTGTCCTTTAATATAACATCCACCACAAAATATCATTTCGTTGGATTTGAGACCCTATAGGGTGTATTTGTTTTCAATGATCATTGTATAACTTGAAGGCCGCCGTTGTGTGATGGAAGTGTGCACGACTATCATGCCATGGTAATCCAGGTTCAGCCCCGGGTAAGAACACCTAATAATTTTTCAGCGGAGGGGTTTTTTCCTTGTACGATACATGCTGGCGACTTAACGTGTAAGAGATTTATCTCTAAGCCAAGTTCAAACTTCTCTTTAAAATTCATAAGCCGTTCGGAACCGGCGTAAAACAGTAGGTCCCGGTTGGAATTGAATCTTACACAGCTCCCTTTTTTAAGAGAAGTTCCCCCTTGTTCCTTAATGGGATGTTGTGCGACTTCAGTAAGAAAGTAAAAAGTGGAAGGCGATCTGTTTATATTCGCCATGGTATTGTCCAGATGAATAGAGCTGTCACCTTTCATTTGGATTTGAAAAAATATTTAATGGGAAATACGGAAAACTATTTTCTTTTAAGAAGTGAAACTACGCATAAAAACGTTTCACTATTTTTTATTGGGTTGCTTCCCCAAATATAAGATTACGCATCAAATTAGTAGGATGCTACCTTGAACAGGACCTACTGTTTAAAGTCGGCTACGAACGGCTCATGTATTTTACACAAAGGTGAAAAGGTGTCCTATATTCCTGCCGACTTTGAACATAGACCACTGGTGTAAAAGTCGCGAGCACTGCCCTATAATAATTCGGTTGCCCACTGTGCTAACAAAGGACCTTAAATTGCTCAAAGCGTTGGTCTTTTTAGCGCCTCCTAAAAACTTTTTGAAATGTCTTTTATAGCATATACTTATAAAATGAAAGAAAACCCCAAAAGTGAAAAAATTCCCGGTTACAAAAGTGACCATTCACTTAGGGTTGCCTTTATTATACTCACCCTAGTATTTTATTTTTCTTTTGTGAACACTTTTTATACTTATATACCAACCACACAATGCCGGACAGAAGTCCTTTTGTATCAAAATGCATGGAGGTGCTCCGCTACCCATACATACTTGTAATACACGCATACATAGGTACGAATATTTTATTGTGTCTGTTTAAGAGGTTCCCATTTAGCGGGTATTTTTGATATCCAACCAAAAGTAAAACAGCAAAAATGAAAAAAGAAATGTTCATTGTCTGTCGGATGATTTTACTTCTATTTCGACATATTGCCAATATGAGCGGGACTGGATGGTCCGTTGATGAATATTGACGTATACATTCTACCAGCATTAGTATCTCATCCGCATTAACCATTTATGAAGGACGAAGTTTTAATGGATTTGTTTTTTAAGAGATGGATGTAAAAAAAAACACTACATAAAGGGTGTTTTTTATTGAGGTATAGAACTTCGAATTGAAATAAAACACAAGAAAATCGTTTTAATGTCCATCAATTTGGCTTTATTGGAAGGATAATTTTATGCCATTAATGTTTAAATATGATTTCGGGCATGTGGCCGCCGCGGCTGGCTCGAATAAAGCCAATTCTACAGGTCCAATTTTCAACCACTTTTTCGAGCATATGGGGCCGTATGTTGGCAATAACGCCACGAATGTTGGCTTCCAAGTCCCCTAACGTGTTTCTGGTTTGTTGGCGTAGACGAGCGACTTCACATATCCCCAAAGAAAATAATCCAATGGTCCATGTTAACCGATCCATGGTTAACCTAATTAATTGCTCTGATGGACGATTATGTCGACCATAAAATGGACGGAGCTTGCGGTGAACTTCGCGAACTGAACCATTACTTTCGAAATAAATTTGCACGATTTGCAAGCGTTGTTCTTTTGTCAACCTGTTCATGATGAAATGGCAAACCAAACTAAATATTAATCACTTGACAGCTGACAAAATGGCCGCCAGTTAAAAAAGTGATGCCAACTTAAAGTTCTATACCCCAATAAAAAACACCCCTTAGATACCACGCAATCTGCCATACTACCCCTGCGATGCTTGCTGCAAAAAAATTAAAATAGCTGTTGATTGACGCACTTTCGGCCAGGAGTACGATTAGATCATGTGGACGCCATATCAAGGTACTGGCTGATATGGTGCTGAATTCGGAAATACCTATTAATCCGTCGTATTCAGCAGATATTGCCTCTTGCGATTATTACTTGTTCTGATCAATGACAAATAACTTGCCGGACCAACATTATTTTACATGAAATGTTGATACCAAAACTAAGTCGATTCTTGCATTGCCTTAAAAGATCAAGTATTCTTTCAACGCTTCGCTAGGTTCTCAAACATTCTTCACAAGCAACAATTTAGCAGCCTTAAGCTCCTCCGTAGTGTGATGCTTAGTGTTCGCGACTACCATACATATACCCAGGTTTAAAGCCAAGTAAGAACATCTAATAGAGTAAGAGATTTATCTCTTAGGACAATAGGTCCTGGCCAGTGGGTACTTAAGTATAATAATTACTCGTATGTGTTGCCCAGCTCACGGTGTTGAGTGAAGTTTCACCTTGTTCCTTAATATAATGTTGTAGCAATTAGTAAGTGGTACGCCACAATTAATCAAGCTTAAAACGAAGTCATTGGATTTGGACTCCTTGATAGTCAACGGATTTAGTGCTAAGGTAAATGTTGCTGAAAGATGCACTGTCACAGAACCGACATGCGATTTTCTGGTTTTCACACGTTCGGCAGACATGCAACGATGAATAATGAAATGGCCAACCTTACTAAAGTTTGCTCGATAGCATTGTGAAAATAAAATTGGCTGGGTCTTAATACTTGTAGGCCGCCGCGGTATGATAGCTAAAGGGCATTGCTATCATACATGTAAACCCAGATTTAACTCCGGCTATGATAAACATCTGACAATGTTTGATGGGCCGGATTCAGCCTCGTAAACGGCCACAACTTTACTAGTACGAATTTATCTCTTAGCAATGTAAAAATGTCTTTATTGAATGTTTTAACCGTAGGTCCCGCCCAGTAATGTTATGCCAAAACTCATAAACCCACCACTGTGAATTCGCTATTGAAGTTGCGCGGTTTTTTGGCCTCTTGGTTTAATGAATCCGACCTAAATCTCAGCCAAATTTTACAATAATTGCATATTTGGATTTGAAATATAAACGACTTTAGTGCCCACACAGAGAACAGATTCGTTGCCACAACCGAATATTTTGCCAACCGAATAATTGAGGTTGCATGCACCATGCACCAGTTGGTGCTCTGCAATTTTTATAATTGAAACTTTAGTAACGGAGAAACATACGAGGGTGACCGCAAAAGTAACTGGCCTAACATAAAAAGAACCGTTTTTCTTTGGAATTATTATTATTTATTTTTCAACATAATCTCCTTCCAACTCAATACACTTCATCAAACGTTTTTCAAGTTTTTTAATTCCATCCGAAAAATAAGATTTTTCAAAACCTTCAAAATATGCCTCAGTTTCAGCAATAACCTCGCTATTGGACGAAAATCTTTTGCCACCGAGAAATTTTTTTAAATTTGGAAACAAGAAATAATTAGAAGTAGCTAAATCTGGACTATATGGACTATATGCGGAGCAATTTCAAATCGTAATTCGGCCAATTTTTGTTATGTTAAAAATGCAGTGTGTGAAGGAGCATTATCTTGATGAAAAAGAACTTTTTTTCTAAATGCGGTCGTTTTATCTTGATTTCTTCACTCAACCGATCCAATAATGCACAATAATATTCACTATTTATAGTTTTTCCTTTCTCAAGATAATCAATAAATATTATGCCCCTTGCATCCCAAAATACTGTGGCTATTACTTTTCCTGCTGACTTAACAGTTTTCGCCTTCTTGGGACCACTTTTACCAGCTTCTATCCATTGTTTTGACTGTTCTTTGCATTCTGGGATGTAGTGATGGATCCATGCTTCATCAACAGTTATGAATCGGCGTAAGAACTCTTATTACGCTGATAAATCGCTAAAAGCTCCTCTGAATTGGTCCAACGGACGATTTTTTAGGGCAAAGTCACCAAACGCGGCACCCATCTCGCGGATAGCTTTTTCATGTGGAGTTCATCATGTAAAATACTCTAAACTTGTTTTTCGTGTATTTTAAAAATATCAGCAAGTTCTCTGAGCTTTATTCGTCTATCTTTAGTCACTTCATTAAATATTTTCTAATGTTTTCACTACAGTTTTCGGTCTTCCAGAGCGTTGTTCATCTACCGTACTTGAACGACCCATTTTAAATTGTTGAACCCAGGATTTCACGGTGGAGTATGATGGTGCATTATCACCATGAACAGAATCCAATTCATCTTTGATTAATTGTGGCGTATAACCTTTCATATAAAAGTGTTAATTACCGCACGAAAATTTGTATTTTCCATTTTTCAAAAATTATAAAACTTGTTTACTTCAATCACCTGTAACAAAGAAAATAATCATTAAATATTTCGGAAATTTTGACAGATGGCTTATAAAAGATTGCTTTTAAAAAACAAAAACAAAAAAAGTTGCTAGTAAAACAGAAAATGTGCCAGGCCAGTTAGTTTTGCGGTCGCCCTCGTACGCAGTATCCGAACCTACGGGAATGGCATTTAGATCTAGGGTTATATGGTGGAAATATTGGAAAAGAAGATGAAAGATTTTTACTAAAAAAAATGTAATTGAATACAGATAAAAGAAATAATTGGAAATCGCTTGGAACTACAAAAATTCCGTTGCAAAGAAAGGATTTCGGTTGCAATCACCAAATGTTTATAAACGTAATGGATATTCGACTCGACATACCACAAGATGATAAAGATGATCATCGTATTGTAGACGCAACTAATTGATCGGTCATACCAATGGACACTACACTGATTTTTGAGATGTCCCTAGTCGATTTCTCAATGGAATGTAAAAGGAAATATGAACTGAATAATAATTTCTTGCTCAAGTATATTTGCAAAGGGTGGTGCAACCATAGTACACGATATTAATTGTAACGTCATGTTTTTTGCCCAACTTAATTTGACATTTCTTTGGTGAACAATTGAGCAGCGCTTAAAAATTGTTCAAGCCTTTTACGAAAATGGGCGTTCAAATCAAAATGCATTTCGTGCACATCGTGATTTTTTTGGTAATTGATTTTTTATATGATATTTTTGGTATGTATAATTGACCAAATGTGTCCACAGTGGATTCGTTAACAAGCATAATTGCCGCATTTGACCAAAATTTTTGTGGCGCAAAGTTGAGTATATGGACCTATACGATATGTAGTTCCGACAGGATTGAATACTCAGGGGTGTTCCCCTACATGCAATGCATTGTGTTGGTAAGTGGAAAGTAAGGAAGTTTAGGGGGGATAGTATTTGTCTTGAATTTCTGGATGTCGTAATTGGTGGGAAAACCATTCTCCTGAAGTAGATTTCACAAAGGCATTAGGCCGAAAAACGAACTCGATCTGTATTGTATAGTGCGGTCAATCGGCCAATCGATAACAAATGGCCGTGGAGTGTCGCGTATCCCTGCCAAACATCCTCACGTCAGAATTAAGACCACGAATGTCTGAAGAACACACACCATGAAAGTAACGATAGAACAGCGACACACAACCCACAATCCGACGATGCTCCAGGGACCCAATAGAGTTGGATACCCAACTGTCACTTATCAGCACCATCGCTCTCCTTTGAACACGATCAAATAGCTCCAAAAATGATTTGAGCACCTGTCCATATGTGGGAGTTGGATTTAATATTTGGTCGGATGAGATCAGAAGCAGTGAAATATTTCTTGCTCAGCTTTAGGAAGCCTATGCACTTGAGTGCTTCTTTCGACACTTCGAATACATGCCTCGCCCAACGAGCGTCACATTGTATTTCCATGACCAGAACATCAAGAGCACTCGATTGTTCAATATCCATACCATCAATAGATAATGACTCGTTTGTGAGACAACAAGCAGTTCTGTGCCTTAATTGCATTAAAATCTACTTTATTCACTCGACCCTATTCGGAAATGGCCATTAATTCCGGCCACGTATCTCATCCATAATTCGCCTTTTGTCTTCAATATCTTGAAGATCCGGCTTACCTTCGAATGAATATAAATAACAGAGGTTGCTGTCATCTGCCAAAATGTAGATTGGATTCACGGTCTGACCCATAATAACGACATTGAAAACAATAAATAAAGATGGAGAATGGGCAAAGCCCTGTGGTACACCTGCGGTCAGCCTATTCGTTGGATGAGAACCCATCTACAACAACTCTTATAGTGCGATATCTAAGGCATAGGACAAGTGCCGAGATACCATCCGGGCCCGGGGACTTACTAACATCGAGATTTGCAAGAAACCTTTTTAACACCACGAGTTCGAAAAAATATCTTATGCAAAATGCTAACGTCTTTTGGTGAAGCACGCTGATAACTTGCACAGAAAAATTTTGTTCACCGATGGAAAAATTGTTACCGTTCAGAACAAATTTAACAAGCAAAATGATAGAGTGTATGCGCGGTTATCTAAGGAAGCTTCTGAACTGATCCCAAGGGTAGAAATGGGTCACCTCCCAGCTTCAGTCATGGTTTCGTGGGGTGTCTCTTATGATGGGGTCACTGATCTGCATTTATGCGAACAAGGAGTCAAAACATCAGCCAAAGTTTACCCTCTTAACAATTCCCTGTTCCAAAACCAGCCATGGACTTTCCAGCAGGATTCTGCGCCGGCCCATCAGGCTAAAACGTCCCAACAATTTGCCAGCGTTCATTTCCTCACGCACAGAAAAATTTTGTTCACCGATGAAAAAATGTTTACCATTCAGCAAAAATAGAGTGTATGCGCTGTCATCTAAGGAAGCATCTGAACTGATTCCAAGGGTGGAAAAGGGTCATCATCCAGCTTTAGTCATGGTTTGGTGGGGAATCTCTTACGATGGGGTCGCTGACCTGCATTTCTGCGAACAAGGAGTCAAAACATCGGCAAAAGTTTACCAAGAAACCGTTTTGGAAGCTGTTGTGAAGCCTCTTAACAATTTCCTGTTCCAAAACCAGCCATGGACTTTCCAACAGGATTCTGCGCCGGCCCATAATGCTAAAACGTCCCAACAATTTGCCAGCGTTCATTTCCTCTGAAGAATGGCCCTCAGGCAGTCGAGATTTGAGCCCATTGGATTACAAATTGTGGACGGTTTTAGAAGACACGGTTTGTCACAAAAGATACCCCAACATTGGATCTCTTAAGACTGCCTTGGTTCGAGCTGTGGCCTATTTTCCAATGGACGAGGTTCGTGCAGCTATTGACGTTTGGGACGTTGTATAAGTGAACTATAGATACAATACTTGAATACTCCTTGTTTATTTATAGTTACTATATATAAAAAATGTACAGATAATTGTCTGAAAAGTTTTTGTTTTATTTACAATCAAAATCGTGCGTTTAAGTTGGACCACCCTATAGAATAGATTCATTCTTTCTTTGGTACGAATATCAGAAAAAAATTGATACTGAAATTGATACTGAGTGCGGATAAAGGAGGGAAAACAGTTGCCATATTTAAAAGTGACTACAAAGAGAAAATGACGGTACTACTTAGAGACTTGTGCACCTATAAGAGACTGAAAAGGGATCCAACGTCCACCTTACAAAACAACAACAACAGATTAGTGGACAAATTATGCAACTTGGGAATAATAGACATGGACAGCAAAAACTACTTGACAAATAAGACAACGAATGCCCCCAGAATTTACGGACTCCCAAAGATACACAAAGGCCCATATGCTCTTCAATAAACTCCCCTGGATATGGGCTCTGTAAATATTTAGTTGGGATTTTAAAAAACTTGAAGAAGTAGGGATTCCAATCATTTCAAGAGTAAAATTTACGAAATATGTATTAATGATGATGAGGTTCCAGTTTCTTTTGACGTTATTTCTTTATTTCCAAGCATCCCAGTAAATTTCGCTATTAAGACATTTGAACAGAAATGGAACACTATAAGGGAATTTACAAATATTACAAAGGACCTTTCTTAGAATTGGTGACATTTTGCATAAAGGGGACTAGGTATTTTAAATATGATTAAAAGATATACGAACAGCGAAAAGGGATGCCAATGGGTTCTCCAGCATCCCCAGTAATATCCGACATAGTTATGGAAGAGCTTCTAGACACCTCACTAGACAAGATGACATACAACCCAAAATTATTAACGAAATATGTGGACGATCTCTTTGGAATTTTTAAGAAAAATGAAATTAAGAACACTCTGGATTTACTCAACTCATTTAACAGACAAATACAGTTTACAATGGAGATGGAACAGGACAGAAAATTACCATATTTAGATTCAATAGTTTGTCGACAAGGTCAGTTACAAAAATTAGATTGGTACTAAAAACCTACAGCTTCTGGCAGACTTATTAACTTTAGTTCAAAGCATCCTAGACGAGTAATTATTAATACAGCGACTAACTTCATCGATAGAATTTTAGATATTAGCGACATAGAGTTTCACAAACATAATTTCGTAAAAATTAGAACCATTTTAAGGCAAAATGACTTCCCACACAAAACCACCACAGACCTACTAAACAAATGGAAATCAAAATCCAATTCCTCAGCTGTCATCGCAGAACCTGCACCAAAATTTATAAACCAACAACATATATACCGGGTTTTTCAGAAAGGCTTAGCCATTCCAACATTTATAACAAAGACAAATATCAACTTGCCCTAAAGACACACAGTACAGTAAACAGCTTATTTAGCAGGACAAAATCTCGAATAAATAACGAAGATAAATCAGACGTTGTATACCAAATTAAGTGCAATGGTGGCAAGTCCGCAATATGCCAAAATGTATATGTCGGCACTACTAAAACTAAACTTAAGACAAGAATTGCGTAAATAGGCCCATAGAACAAAAGACCGCACTTCCGGCCCACTGTACATTGACTGGACATAAGCCTGACTTTACCGACGTAAA
Source organism: Hydrotaea diabolus (assembly GCA_963513945.1). Lineage (NCBI taxonomy): Eukaryota > Metazoa > Arthropoda > Insecta > Diptera > Muscidae > Hydrotaea > Hydrotaea diabolus. Next base: position 193,730,384 of record OY740716.1, on the reverse strand, counting down.
AATTGTAGCGCAAGAGAGAAATTATAGAAGAAGATACACTCTCGAAATGCTTAACATTATTGACGTACCTAATGAGAGGAGAATTAATTACAAAACGGACACAGATGGGATCGCACACATATATAGAAATGTGGTGCATAAGCACAGGCGCAAGCTGAAGAGTAACACAAAAATTAGTTGACAGCGATAATCAGACGGACGACATTGTTTTGTTAATGTAATTATTTTTCAAATATTGTGTTAATGTTTTCTTTATTAAATGTAATCATGTTTTGTATTTTGTCAGCGACAACCCCTGAAGATGATTGACGAAGTCAATCGAAATATTGGGATAAATGAAAATTAAACACACGCAGAAAAAAGTATGGTTGTGGTGACAATATTCGAAGAGGATAATACTATTGTTGGGTGTATGGTTGTGGCACAACAATATTATGATCCTCACAACAATATTATGATTCAAATACAACCATACTATGATCCTCACAATAATAGTATGATTCACACATAACCATACTATGATCCCCACAATATGATTCACACTCAACCATACTATGATCTCCACAACCATAGTATGATCCTCACAACCATAGTATTTTTCATATACAACCATAGTATGGTCCTCACAACCATAGTGTGATTCACACGAAACCATGTTATGATCCCTACAACCATGGTATAATCATACATAATTATACTATGATCCTCAATTTAATTTATTAGAATTGGTTTAAGTTGTCAACAATAGATTTGAATTATGAAAATTATTTAAAAATACATTAAATTCAAAATAAAACTTCACAGTAAAAAAAATAAGTTAAAATAAACGTAAGCGTTTTTATTAAAAATATTTCTTAAACAAAGCCAAAGCAGCTTGTTTAAAAATTTTTATTTTCGATAAAAAAGTACTATTATTGCATTAGATTCGTACCAATAACATTTGTTCTTAAAAGCATTTTTAAATGAAGAAAAATTACAATCATACATTATGATTGCCGTTATCATATTATTGTTAACATAAAACGCAAAACACAATACTTTTGTAGCACCAACCATATTTATATTGTTGCTATAACCATATTTTCATTTTTAAATGTGGCAATAATACTATTGTTACATTTCAACAATATAAATATTGCAAAAGTAATAATATTGTCAAAAATAAATTTAGTTAACAATGCTATGATTGCGACGAACATACTTTTATTGCGGAGAACATGTTATTGTTGCCGTGACCATGTAGTAACCATGTTTTTTCTCTGCGTGCAACACATAGAACAACGAGTTTAAATTAATGACCTCAAGCCGAAAAATAATTTTATAAAATATCAGAAAACAATAAATTTTTCCTTATACTCTAAGCCATGTAATATGATAAATTTTCGCCACCATAAGTATTTATTTTGAAAATAACTTTATTTGAAAATAGTCAACTAAACTCTTTTTACAACACACACACGTTGTTGTAAAAGAAATCTATTGATGGCTCTCGATGTGGAGTCTCTTTAGAGGTGGCAAGAGTGAGTTGTATTTTCGTAGCCAGTTGTGTGAAGAAAACTTGAAAAGTAAGGTTTACAACCGTAGTTCTCATTCGTTTGGGGAGAGCCTGGCCTTATAGAGTTCGGTTTTACTTTCAACAATTGCAGCAAGGCTTTCTGAAGAGGGTTGTCACGGACCCGAAATCATGATAAAATTAGTGTGCAGCCACGAAAATCAATGTCACTTTGCCATTTTGTTAAAAACTTGTCTTCTATTTGAATATAGAAGCAAGAGGGGTTGAGCCGGTTTAATCCCTGTTCAATGAATAACTCAATTATTTATTTCTATCTTTTATAAAAACTTAAATGATAAATTTTTCGTCTTAGAAAACATTAAAATATACCCAATTTTTTTTTTTTTTGAAAATATCCCCACTTAAATTTATACGACCTATACTAAAAAAAAATAGAAGTACTTTTACGATGTACAAAAACTACCATATTTACCCGAATGTTTATAGTTACTTATAAAACGGACACTCTACATTTTAAGATATGACTTTTCACCTTTAGTAACCTTACTGAAATTAACTTGGCGACATTTTTGTAGAAAGTTTAAAAATTCAAAACAGGACGAAAACGTTGCGCCAAACTTGGAGATAGTATGTTTAAATGTCTACGTTTTTATTTGATACAAAAATTTGCTAAAATGAAGGACTTTGTACTTATTTTATGCGCTATTGTATTGTAAAATAAAACTTCCTCGGCCCATTACACTTAGATGAGATCTACCAGGACCCTATACCTTTGGTGATTTACTATACTCGTTCAAGTTGTTCGTTTCCCACAGAAAAAATCCACCACCAGATAAATTCCGTAATGTTGTTGCATAGTGTAGTATGGCTGAATCTAGAAGTTCACATCTTTGCTTTGCTTAAAAACTCATTAAACCCTATCATACGTTTTGCCCTGTCGACACAATTTGGCTATTTGAATGATCGAAATCAATTAGGCGCTTAACAAACAAGACACTCGCAATGGGATGTCTGGTAAACGAATTCATTCGTATGCGTAATTTGAACGTTAATTATTTTAAGCCATTCTGTTGATTCAACATGTCTCAATGTCCTCTAAAGAGTTTGCATTAGTATCAATATTACCTACATTTCGAAGCCATTAGCATTAGAAACACAACCAAAAAGCAATATTGACCATAATGGACATCCTTTTACGCATGTTCGAAATTGTATGTATAGCATATTCATACATACATACTCGTATATACATAAGTACCTATGTACGAGTATGTACCCCCCTCAAGTGTTGAAATACGATTGACAACTGGAGCAAATAAAAGCTGGCAAATACCAAGATGAGGAACCGAAAAAAACGCAAAAACACCTTAATGCCAAAGAATACAAATTTCATTGTCCTTTCGAGTCCTTGACAGATGAGAAAGGTACGGGTAAAGAGCCAAACCTAAAGCACTGCGCTATCGGTGAGTCAATAAGCAGCACACACAAAATAAAATCGTTTAAATACTCCTTTAACCTTTGAAAGGTTCCAACGATAGCAATGAACTGCTTTTTTGGGCCACTCATCGTTATTGTCACAATCAGCGTAAGACAACAAGTGGAACAGTGGGACAATTGCAAATTATTGTGTATGAAATTGAACGAGAATGTTTTTGATCTATGTTATCTTTAAAAAGTAGAAAGGTGTGGTTTGAAAGCGGAAGGGGCTTCAGTATGGGACCTATTTTCATCGATATGGTACAACAACGCCACACGCAGTGATCAAATTCGTTGTTCCAACAAAATGATAGAGATTGCATGTATTATAACGTTTTGATCATTGCAAACGAATGTTGGTTGTTGCATAGCAATATGGAACAGAAAATTTCGTTAGCAGTGACAAAGTATCGGAACCTTCACAGCAACCACCACCAACCCCCAGTTGTGACAACTAAATTTTTTTTGCATTTCACTGGCATGACCCATATATATATTGGTTGTGTGCACAACACTTTGATCATATTTTTTATTTAATGGTATGTCGAACTAAATATTCATTAGGATTGAAAACATTCAGTGATGGCAACTGAAATTCTTTTTTTGCAACGGAATTTTTGTAGTACACGCAGAGAAAAAACATGGTTACTACATGATCACAGCAATAATAATAATATGTTCTCCGCAATAAAAGTATGTTCGTCGCAACCATAGCATTGTTAACTGAATTTATTTTTGACAATAGTATAATTGCTGCAATATTAATATTGTTGAAATGTAACAATAGTATTATTGCCAAATTTAAAAATGAAAATATGATTATAGCAACAATATTAATATGGTTGGTTCGACAAAAGAATTGTGTTTGGCGTTTTATGTTAACAATAATATGATTACGGCAATCATACTGTATGATTGTAATTTTACTTCATTTAAATATGCTTTTAAGAACAAATGTTATTGGTACGGATCTAATGCAATAATAGTACCTTCGCAATTATAATTTTTTAAACAAGCTGCTTTGGCTTTGTTTAACTGAATTCTTTTAAAAAAAAACGGTTACGTTTATTTAAACTTATTTTTTCTACTTTGAAATAAATCACTCCTATCATTTAGAATTTATTGTATTTTTGAATAATTTTCATAATTCAAATTTATTTGTGACAATTTAAACCAATTCTAATAAATAATATTGGGGATCAAATCTATTGTCGACAACTTAAACAAATTCTAATAAATTATATTGGGGATCATAGTATAATTGTGTGTGATAATACTATGGTTGTAAGGATCGTGTGAATCATACTATGGTTGTGAGGATCATTGTCTGGTTGTGAGGATCATTGTCTGGTTGTATTTGAATCATACTATTGTTATGAGGATCATAATATTGTTGTACCACAACTTTATACCCAACAATAGTATTATTCTCTTCGAATATTGTCACCACAACCATACTTTCTTTCTGCGTGTACCAACAGATTTTATTTCTGTGTGCATGTTATATGTTATCATAGAACAACATATATTGCACTTGTTTATCGAAATTAAATTAACTCAAAATTTTCAAAATTGTGCTTTAGCTCGAAGGCGTCACGAACAAGTGGACATTTTGTAGGTTCGGCCGGGCCGAAGCTTTATTACTCTCTACCATGAATTGCGTTCCGTTATGGCATTGTCAGTGTTGGTGGATATGGTTTTTGGTCCATGTTTGGCAAGACCTAATGCTCGGATACCTGTGCATCATTGGCCCATAGGTCGAAGTTCATTGTTTTGAGATTAAGGAATTGGACCCGTAGATTAAGACAAATCTTTGAAGTTAGTGCATATTTAAATTAGTGAAATGATTCCACTGTTTCTGAATAACTATATGTCCATGTTCGAAAGGACTTATTTTTTTGAGCCCTATGGATCTGAAACCAATGGGCGAAAAACCTTAACTTTAATCTAATGAGTCTAATCGTATAGCTAATGTAATATTCGGATTCGTGACGAAACTTAATGAATTTTAATACCCATATGTGACAGCGCATAGAGAAAGGGACCTAAGGGTAAAAAAAATCAATTTTCATTTTTTTTTGAAAGTGCAGTCGACGATTCTAAGCGCAAATAGAAAAGGACCAAATCTTTAAAATGGCTCTCCTGAACAAAACTGGTTTTTAACCTTAGATCCCTTTCTATTTTGCGCGTCACATATGTTAATAGTTAAAAGTTTGGGCCGCTGGGTCTTATATGGGCCGGTCCGAGTAATAAATTGAACCAAATCTTCAATATAATGGGTACTCCAAGTAGATATACTTTTTTCAATAGCCTTTTTTTGACAGATCACGTGTGAGTCGTGTCATGCTGTCATGTTATTTTTGTTAAGTATTGTTTGGCATTTCATCAGGGAAAGACTTACGCTTGAACAACGTTTACAAATCGTTCAACTTTATTACGAAAATTCACGTTCTGTGAGGAATGTGGTTCGTGCGTTTTCGAGTCAGATATTATTCTGCGATAAACAACAAGCAAAATTGCCGTATTTGGGACAAAGAGCAAACAGAGGAGGTTCAAGAGCTGTCAGTTCATCCAGAAAAAACAACGGTTTGGTGTGGTTTGTGGGCCGGTGATCGGTCCGTATCGGATCGGAAAATGATGCCGGTGAGAACGTAACCGTCAATGGCGACCATTATGGTGCCTGATAACCGACTATTTGATGCCTGAAATTGATGCTCGTGATCTCGGCGACATTTGGTGACGGCGCCACTTCCCACAAATCGCATCAACCAATGGATTTATTGAGAGAACACTTCGGTGAGCAGATAATTTCACGTTTTGGGCCGGTCGTTTAACCAACAAGATCGTGTGATATCACACCATTAGACTTTTTCCTGTGGGGATATGAAAAGCCTAAAGTTTATGCGGACAAACCCGCTTCGCTTTAGGCCATGGAGCAAAACATCACGCATGTCATTTGCCAGTTACCAGTCCAAATGCTCGATTAAGTCATCGAAAATTGGACTCAACGTATGGACCATCTGAGACGTAGCCGCGGCCAACATTTGATAAACATTATCTTCAAAAAGTAAATGCCAAAGAATGTTCTTTTAAATGATAATAAACATTCCCCATTCAATTTTGAATTTTCTGTGTTTATTTCTTTCAAAAAGCAGGGAACCTCGAAATGGATCACGCGTCACATAGTGACATAATTGGATTTGGATACACTTATATCCCCGAATATTTGGGGACGATTCTGGCTTAATAGGCTTCGCTGACACAACTTCAAAAAGTCGGTCCAATTTTTGATGACTCAGTCCAATATGTGAAACGCTATTTCGGCAAAAATCCGCTTGGGGCTCATCCAATGTGCCTTGGGTGCTTTGTTAACACACACACACACAGAAAAGATTTGATGCCACAACCGAACTTCGTGCCAACTGAATTTTGGTGGTTGCACATACTATCCATGTATTGCATCGCTACAACCGAATGTTAGTTGGGAGTACGGTAACTTTCAGTAGTGAAAACTGACAGTATCGGTTGAAGAGATGAACTATTGGCAAATCTAACTAATTAGGATGAGTTTTGGAACTGTATTTGATGTATTGGTTGTTGTTATAGAAAACTGGCAACGAGAACTGTTGGAATATGATTGTCATTACCACGAGCATTTGTTAACTGGACCAACTGATGGTAAAATTATAGTTAATTGGTCGGTTATCTGACCAATTAAAAAATGTTTTTTATTTAATTTTTATATTTAACGATTTGAAAAAATATCTATTTTTTTATTTGAATTATGAGCAGGTTTCTTTAAAACTTGTTTTTAACTTTCAAATCTAATAAAGTTTGTGCACAATGATAACGATTTTATGCAACAAATTGGTGGGTCAAAAAAATTGAGTTTTGGCTTTAAAAACTCAAACTATTTTGAGATAAAGCTGCTTATGATAAACTATTTAAGTGATGTAAAGTGGAATTTTAAACCTAAATATTTTCGGCCACTTAAGGGTTATATGACAAAAAATACCTAAACAATTTTTTTGAGACTTGGCTACATGTAATAAAAATATATGCTTTCATATCGGAGATATTTTGAAGGTTATTTAAAAAAAGGGTGGTAAAAATTTAATTTTATAAATCGCCCTCTGAGTCGATTTTTGTTTCCGTTTTGAATATAAATTGTAAATTAAATTTTATTAAAAACTTTATTCCTTTTTATTTTGATTTTATATTAGACGATCTATCAAAATATTATAAAAGTGTTTTAGTAGAACATTTTAACCCAAAAACTAACATTTTTACAATTTCATTAAAAAAAAAGAACGCGTCCTAAGAAAAAGTAATTAGACAACATTTTTTTACTTTTTTGAAAAAAGGACAAAAACGACACCTCAATCTTAGAGATAGGATTTTAAAATGGTCTACGACAAAGAACTCCAAATGATTTCATTTATAGATCTTATCACGGTAAAACAAAGGAATATTTATTATTTTTAAACTTATTTCTATGGTGAAGCGTCGCAAAAAAAATCCTTGGACCATAAAAAATAACTCGAATCCATAAGTACCGCCCTTTTTGGAGTTTGCTTTAATAACCTAAGTCTTTAAATGCTAAAGGATCCCTACGTCCCGAGAAAGTTCGAATTTTTATTGCATAGCGTAATATGTAAAAACATCGATAAAAAAGTAGGTTTGTTTACTGCAAGTTGGGACATTTTAAATTTTAATTGGCTGTAAAAGGACAGATACTTCTGTGTCTTTTAATAATGGAAAACAATGTCATTCGTATTACTACCACGTCTGGCTCGGTACCTCATCCGATCACCCCCATCTTTCAGTACATTTTCGATTGTTTTGGGTCGAACCTCTTCAATGGCAACTTTGATTTCATGTTTCAACGCTTTAATTGTCTCTGGATGCTTTGCGTAACATTTATCCCTAATAGCACCCCACAGAAAATAATCCAAAGAGCTCAAATGACAGCTCCGAGGCGGCTTGTTGACATCACAATTTCGGCTGATTATTCGATTTTCAAAAACAGTGCGTATAGCATCGATGGTTGCGTCGGCTGTCTGTCATGTGGCCCCGACTTGTTGAAACCAAATATTGGCCATGTCATTCCCTAGAATTTTTGAAAACAAAAATTCGTTCTTTCTCTCGAAGAAAATCCACAACAAACTGTGACTCGTTGGGATTGCATTGGATTCTCAATAGTCACGTGTGTATTCTCTGAACCCCATATGCGGCAATTTTGCTTATTGACATAGCCACCGAGATGGAAACGCGATTTCTCGGTAAAATTCTTCTTTTCCTGCCAAAAAATCGTCAGCCCTTTGGGCTATGCGGAAACGCATCGAATGGTGCTCCAATATTAAATGACAAAGTTCAGCCTTTTTAATAAAACTAGAAATTTGAAAAATTAACGTTAGTTTTTTACAGCCGATTCAAATTTTAAATGGTCCACCCTTTACAAAGACTTTATTTGTTGACACCATCATTTATTGGTACCAATACACCAATAGTTTGAATGAATTCGGTTGGAATAACCGACCTTTTGGCTGTAATAAAAATAATAGTGTTGTAGCTACATGGTAAGTTGGACCATGTAATCATCATTACCGCGAAATGTTGGTGATTGTAACAGAAAGTGTGATTATCCCACCGAGTACTATAGGGTGATCCATCTAGGGGTATTCTATCAAAATAAAAAAATACTAAAATTCAAATCAAGTGTGGAATCTTTTTTATTTATTCGATGAAAATGTTATGCCATTTAATTTTTGAAAATAACTTCCTTCAAATGTTGGCCGCAACTACGCATCAGGGTGTCCATTCTGAGGGTGCAATTTTGGATGACTCATTCAAGCATATCGACCGGTATGGCATGAATGACACGCGTAATGTTAGCTTCCAAGACCTGAATCATAGCTGGTTTGTCAGCATAGACTTTGGACTATCCGTATCTTTAAAGAATTCTAAAGGTGTGATATCACAGGATTTAGGCGGCCAATTAACCGGTACAAAATGTTAAATTAGCTGCTCTTTGAAATTACCTCTCACTAGATCCATTGTTTGATCAGCTGCATGGCAAGTGGCACCGTCCTGTTAAAACAAAATGTCGTCAAGAAAACGGGCTTCAATTTCAGGTAGTAAAAAGTCCGATATGATAGACAATAGCGAGCACCATTGAAAGTTACGTTTCGACCATCATCATTTTTGAAAAAATATGGACCGATAATTCCACCCGCCCATAAACCGCACCAAGCCGTGGTTTTCTCTGGATACAATGGCACCTTTTGAACCTCTGCCGGTTCCTCTTCAGCCCAAATGCGGCAATTTTGTTTTTTGAAGTTGCCGTTGCGCCAAAAATGGGTCTCATCACTGAACATAATTTTAGTCGATACAGCGGATGTTCTTGTTTTTCGCCGAACGCTCATTTCCATATTGCAGTTGAAGGAAATTATATTCAAAACATAAATGGCATAAACTGTCCTTTCGTATGAACAATAAAGATTCCACACTTGATTTGAATTTGTGTGTTTCTTTTTTATTTTGAAAAAATACCTCTAAATGGATCACCCTACAGTTCAGATCGCTTTCCAACTGATTTTTTCTCTATGCGTAGGCAAATTAAGTTAACAGGATGAGCTACTGCTTAGCAAGTTGAGACAGCCACTCCATCAATAATGGAAATCTTTGCTTTTTTGAAAAAAACCAAAAAAAAATTTTTTGTTCATTTAGTTGAATTCTTAAAAAACACCTAAACTCGGATGAATCGTACTATATTGTACGATTCATCCAAACGAAATCTATTTTGTTTTATGTCCCACTGTTTCCTTCTTTCTGCACTGGCTGCCTTTTAACTTTTCCAATTAAGTGCATTCGTTGTATCTATGAACAAGTTGTTGTCCTAACACTTGTACGCACGTAATTGACAAACGGAATAACAACAACAAAAGCAACAACATGACTTTTACGTACATCTTATGAAATAACAAAAACGGTAAGAGGACAAAAAGACGAAGAAGAAGCAGACAAAGAGGAACATGGTGTACACCAACCAAATCAACTCCATAAAATGTTTACCTTGTGTCCCACAGCCACACTTCACTTCCATACTTTTCTTCATCCGAATGGCTTCCTTGGTCGTTTTCGTCTTCAGTTGTTGCTGCCTTGCCCTCCGTCTTCCCCCCGTGTTATGGGCTCGAGACAATTCAAAGAATTGTAATTCAAGTGCGTGTAAAATGTCACGTTGGATCCTTTTTTGTTCTTCCTCTTTTTCTAAAAAGTCTCATTATTCTTGTTTTCAGCGTTTTCATCTTTAAACATTTGCTTTGGATACGAAAGACAATAAAGCTAGGTACAATATCAACAAGAAGAACAAGAAGAACGACGCCACTAACAACACCTCCCTATACTTATTTAAAATGTGAACTGAAAGGATTCATTACCTCCAGTTGTTTGAATGTTTGCTGCTGACGCTTTCACTGCTGAGGAAAAAAAGTAACACGCCATTTTTCATAGAGCCCACAGCTTCCGAGCTTGTCGTTCAACGGGTATCCTTAGGGCAAGACCGACGGAAATGCGGCTGAGATTTATGGAATATGTACGAGTGCTTGATTTAGTCACTTTTAAAATGGCACTGGATTTACCGAATGGAGAGTATGTTTGTCTGCTCAGATACTGGATCGGTGTGTCGTGGTTAACATTTATAAAGGGAACATGACAGATGTGCGATAGAAGACTCGAAGCGCCACACAGTTTAATCTTACTAAGATGCATTTGATAGTATCATTTCCATACTCAGAAAAGCAGACGACCACCAGAGCATACAGCACCACGCTCAGGGGACAGCTTTGAATAATTTAGGGAACAAAAGATGGAATTACACATCCGCGGGCATCTTAGAAAATCTGCGTATAAGAAAAATTAGTTTTAAATCTTTCAAAACAATGCAATTTTCATCAAATCACATCTCTACTTACATATAAGTTGGCCATATTATTTGAAGCATCTCGAAATACGTAGCTGGGAGCCTTTAATGATAGAGATAATAGATTGTCGAAACCCTACATTCCGGGTTCTTTGAGTAAATACTACAGTCGGTTTCTTAAAAATAGGTAAAACACAACATGTCGGTTTACCTGGGTTTTTCGGTTGCATGGAAAAACAAAGAAAATTCATAATTTAAGCGTTCGTTGTATTTAAGTACAAAAATATTTGAGCTAGACCCACCTTTAAGTATAACGATCGACTGACTAACCAGTTGATTTAACTAACAATATCTGTCTGTCCGTCTGCTGTCCAATCCACATGAAATTTGGCAGTAGAAAATTTTTGTACAAAGGACAGAGGCTGTTGACTTTTAAGTATAGGGTGATCAATTTAAAAGTATTTTTTGTCAAAACACATACTACATAAATCCTTAATGAAATTTGGCACAGTTTATAACCGTCAGTAATAAGCTCAAATGGAAACGGCCATACCGGTCCACGTTTTACTATAGCCGCAGTGTAAAGATCCGTGCCGTTATTAAAAGCGCTCTAAAACAACCATATTCATTCCGATGTCGATCAAATTTGGGATATTATATAACGTTGGACAAACAACCAAGCTTGGAGGTCATGACAACCAACCAATTATGAACTACATGTTACTTTTGTACCTATAACACTGTGGAACATTTTTGGGGTTTTTGTCTGGGGGGTGAGAAATTCCAAGTCAGAGTGATGGTACTAGGTCAGTATATTAAAACCCTCAAAGGGTTTTGCGTTCGTATGTGCCAGTTTTTTTTTATGACCTTTTACATTTTTCCCTAATCTTGATGTTTTTTCGCTTAGTTGTAAAATGTTGGCAAAAACGTAGTTTGACATAACTCGAGAACGACTAGTTAGATTTTGCTGAAATAAATTGAGAAAAATTAATAATTACATTTTCTTTAATCCATTAAAATACTGTTTCTCTACCAAATCAACATTTTTGCAATTAGAAATAAATTTATGAAGAAAATTTTGCCATTTTTTTTTTTTTATTATTTTTTATGGCCAGAAGTCTGGAGTTATTGGGGAAAATTTATAAAAAAGGCGATAAATGACACTTTTTTGAATAAAAACATATATCAATATTCTTGTCAAAATGGGATACCTTCACTTAATTGTAAATAAAAGCAGAACGCGTTAATCGATTTCTATGATCTATGTCGCATTTTGTTTATAGGTTATGTGACTTTACGTGAAAGTTATAAGACTCTACAGGGTTTTCCGTTTGGGATTTATATGTATTAAAAAGAAAAAAAAAAATTTTTGGGCAAAATTTTCTTCATAAATTTATTTCTAATTGCAAAAATGTTGATTTGGTAGAGAAACAGTATATTAATGGATTAAAGAAAATGTAATTATTAATTTTTCTCAATTTATTTCAGCAAAATCGAACTAGTCGTTCTCGAGTTATGTCAAACTACGTTTTTGCCAACATATTACAACTAAGCGAAAAAACATCAAGATTAGGGAAAAATGTAAAAGGTCATAAAAAAACTGGCACATACGAACGCAAAACCCTTTGAGGGTTTTAATATACTGACCTAGTACCATCACCCTGACTTGGAATTTCTCACCCCCTGCACGAACCTCGTCCATTGAAAAAAAATTGGCCACAGCTCGAACCAAAGCAGTCTTAAGAAATCCAATGTTGGGGTATCTTTTGTGACAAACCTTGTCCTCTAAAACCGTCCACAGTTTGTAGTCCAATGGGTTTAAATCTGGACTGCCTGAGGGCCATTCTTCAGAGGAAATGAACGCTGGCAAATTGTTTCGAAGCCTGGCCTGGGATGTTTTAGCCTTATGGGCCGGCGCAGAATCCTGCTGGAAAGTCCATGGCTGCTTTTGGAAAAGGGAATTGTTAAGAGGCTTCACAACAGCTTCCAAAACGATTTCTTGGTAAACTTTGGCCGATGTTTTTACTTCTTGTTCGTAGAAAGGCAGCTCAAAGACCCCATCGTCAAAGACACCCCACCAAACCATGACTGAAGCTGGGTGATGACACTTTTCCACCCTTGGGATCAGTTCAGATGCTTCCTTAGATGACCGCGCACACACTCTATCATTTTGCTTGTTAAAGTTTTCCTGCACGGTAAAGATTTTTTCATCGGTGAACAACATTTTTCTGTGCAAGTTATCAGCGTGCTTCACTAAAAGACGTTTGCATTTTTAATCCTTTTTTTTTTAAAGCTGCAGTCAATAAATGTCCGTTACGTCATTTGAAAGCCTTTAGTCCCAAGCCTTTTTTAATAATTCGACTCATGGACTTTTGCGTGATATTCATTCATTCATCGGGCCATGATTTTCTGTTTTCGGGGCGGATTTCTGTGAACTCTTGATTTAACGGCTTTGATGACATGCGGTGTTCGAACAGAGCGTGGGCGATCCGACCGGTGGTGGTCTTTCACATCTCCAGTCTCTTCAAACAGTTTTATGCATCGGTAGATGAACATGTGGCTAATCGCTAGTGGCCGGAGCGTTTTGAAAATATCGATTTTTTTCATTTCACACTTGAAAAGCGCTGTTACAGCGATACGGTTCTCATTATCTGGCCACTCCATGATGAAAGTTGAAACAATTTTAAAATCCCGTTACAGACTAACGCTATTGGGGTTAGCTTTCAAAACCCATACGACATTAACGGGATATGTTCAGCTCTACTATTGAAATGGGTGTGTTCAATGTTGTAACAGTATTTATGTCCCTACTAAGTATATATTTTGTTACCAATAAGTCCATGACTTTTCCAACTTCCATCGCAGTAATATGAAATGCAACACTTCTCCCATCAAGTACCATCTGTTAAATTTTGAGAGAGTTTTGTTATTTCGTTTGTGTTTAACAGCTGTTTAATACATACAACCTCCTGGATGGAAAAATGAATTTCGAGTGCTCATTAAATATTATATTTTGCGGAAAAACCGTCAATCAAACAAAGCTTGATAAATGAAGGGTGTTTTTTCAAGCGTGTGGTTTTAAAAAAGAAATAAAACGTGTACAACTAATGTTATGGCCAAGAATTTAGCTTTACAGTTAAGATAAGGGTTTGCAATTATGTTTTAAAAATGTGTTATGTTTTAAAAAGTTTGGCCAAGTGGCCGCCGCGGCTGGATCGAATAAATTCCAGCCGAGAGGCCCAATTCTCGACCACTTTTTGCAGCATTTGGCGTTTATGTCGGCAATAACGTGCCGAATATTCTCTTCCAAGGCATCATTCATGTCGGGCGTATCTGTTTATTCAAGCGACTTCACATAACCCCACAATAAATAGTTTAGCGGTGTTAAATCCCACCATCTTGAAGGCCACGACGTGAGAGCTCACCAAAAGCTTCTTTCAATATATGTGACGCGAAAAATAGAAAGGACCTAAGGTTAAAAACCAGTAAGTAAAAACCAAGTTTTAAAAGAACCTGATCATAAGTCATAGTCTTATAATAGAATTAATATTTTCAAAGCGTTAAATATAAAAATTAAAAAAAAAATCAGATAAACAAATACTGAAAATTTATCCAATGGTTGGTCTAGTTAACAAAAGCACGTGGTAATGGTACCCTAATTAAAAGATTTTTTATAGCGAATAATCTATAATAACAATCAATAAATAAATTTAATTCCAATAATCATCTTTTTAAGTTAGGATTACCGATACTTGAATACATTTCTGAAAATTGCTATGTACCCCATCAACATTCGGTTGTTGCGATGGTAAACATGGATAGTACGTGCAACCACCAACATTCGGCTGGCAAAAATTTCGGCTGTGGCAACAAATATCTTCACTGTGTGTGTGAATGAGGTTACGTAATGCCAAACTTAAGTACTCAGGTTGAAAACTGGACTGCTCCTATATGAAAATATCTGACTGCCTTCTTATGCACCCATCTAAAATTGATTTTCCCGCAAAAGTGTGTAGCACAGTGCTCTTATTAAGGTCATGCATCACATACAATTGATTACACGTGATTACAGGCCTTACGCACACAATCGCGATTAGATTGATTTTGTTAAATCAGGTCCCTCAAACATGTTAGCGATTGTGTCAAAGGAATAACCAGCGACACGCACACAATGAGCGAATCTGTCAACGGCAGATATAACCTCTAAATGTAGCTCCCTACATACGTTCATGACGCTTATGACAGACAGGTAGACATGCAGACAGTACATAATATTTCACACAATCTCACAAACATGTATATTAAGGTGGATCGAAAAAATAAGTCGACACTTTTATAAGCCAACAAAATTTCATTGCTTCTAAATTTGGTTCAGTATTTCGAATCAGGCATGGCGATGGACCTTTAGATACATTCGTTGTGCAGGCTTCCTTATATAGGCATGCCGAAGTGGTGCTCTCTGGCTTATGAAAGGGTATGTTTGAATGAATCCTCCCTTCGTTTTAAGTTGATATACTGTGACTGTAAATTGAACTTTGTAAGTTTTTTAGTTCAAACTGACAACATTTGTTATTACTTCAAATATAAATGATGTTTGTCGGTATTTATAAACTCCAAAAATTACAGCATAATCTGTCACATCGTTATCTGTGGTTTCAATCAATACACCCTAATGTGCGTTAACCTTCCTTGCAGGGAGAAGTGGTAGGTTAGTTCAATAGGTGCACACAAAAAATATGATATAACTTAATTTGAAATACAAAAAGCATACAATAATAAATAATGGATGCCTTTTGAAAGGTCAGCAATTGTAGAATTGAAATGTTGAGACAAAAACCACACTGCGTCATTGTACATATTTCAAGTTTTGTATGAGTATGAAGTTGGGAAAGGTTAGGAGGAAACATAATTGTATGTTTTCACTCCTTCAACCAGACGATGTATGATGGGTTGTCATAGACAGAATAGATTTACGGCAATATTTTTTATGAGAGAAACAAATTTATGAAATGAATTTTTCATGAGTATTGAATCAGGCTATGATATATTTATCCCTAGTTGACCACCGCCAACATTTAAATCATGAGCTGGCTAGAGAAATGCTTATTATATCCCCTTGGCTTTTAAACATCGAGGTTGCTCTCTCCACTTGCTGGTAATAATACTCGTAAAACAATAAACCCTAATATCCTAGCACCAAAAGGCCATCGTAAAAAATTGGAAAAAAAACGAATTCTGTGATCCGTAAGTACAACCAAATTGGATTTGACCCAAGGATTTTTACAAAGGTTTGTCATAGTACGGAGGGTTTTTATTTAAACTTTGTAATCACTTCTTAAGAAGTGCTTTGTATGCTATTTTTTAATAACTTTTCCATACTTTAAACAAAAAAGAAAAACATTTGGCGCTATCAGAAGACGAACAGCGACCTCTAGTTTCTTATACCAATTTTTCCCGATTAGAATTATTGGCAAATAAGTCGAACTGAGTCAATCATTCTTTTTTTCTAAACGTTAAAAACATCAACCTTCTGCACAAACCCATAATTATTTATACAGCATAATTTTACAAAAAAGAAATTATATTGTCGTATTGGTACTCAAACTCGAGACCTTTCAAATTAAAAGCATAAACATTTCAATCCAATCTTCACCAGCAATATGAGCTTTTTAAAAACTGGATAAGAATAACTTTCCTACACGCAGAGAAAAGATATGGTTACACTATGGTCACCGCAACAATAATATGTTCTCTACAATAAAAGCATGTTCGTCGCAACCATAGCATTGTTTTTTGAATTTCATTTTGACAATAGTATGATTGCGGCAATATTGCTATTGTTGAAATGTAACAATAGTATTATTGCCAAATTTAGAAATGAAAATATGGTTGTAGCAACCATATAAACAGGGTTGGTGCAACAAAAGTATAGTAGGTTAAAATTTACGTTAACAATAATTTGATTATGGCAATCATACAGTATGGTTGCGACTATGAACATAACAAAACAGGTTTTAGAAAGCATACATGTATGTGTGTGCGTATGTTTTTTGATGTACAAAAAAACACATACACACGATACAGTGAATGGTTGCTGTCCATTATAAAAAACAACAACAATCGGAAGGTAGTTCGAGGGATTTTTATTGTGCTTACTTTGTTCGGTGAAATGCTGTACATACAACTGGTTCTCGTTTATATAAAATCTGCCTGCACTTAAGAATATAGCCATTGATCATGGTTTAATCACATTCGTTACTTGGTGTCTACGGATGGTGAAGTAGCATTCACCCCTGCTGGCAACTAAAAGTATTTTTGACCGTTGGAATATATATTTTTGTTTCTTGAATGAAATGTTTAATAAAAACATGGCCTCAAATCTGGCTATGAACTAATAGTAATGCAATTTTAAATAACAAACTTAATAAAAATCTCTATTTTTGAATAACAACAATAAGCAATCCTAATAAATAATTTTGGGGATCATAGTATGGTTGAGTGTGAATCGTAGTAAGGTTGTGGGTATCATAGTATGGTTGCGTGTGAATCATACTATGGTTGTGAAGCTCATACTATGGTTGTATGAAAAACATACTATGGTTGTGAGGATCATAATATGGTTGCGGAGATAATAGTATGGTTGATTGTGAATCATTCTATTGTTGCGAGGATCATAGTATGGTTGTGGAGATCATAGTATGGTTGAGTGTGAATCATACTATGGTTGTGGGGATCATAGTATGGCTATTGTTGTGAGGATCATAATATTATTGTATCACAACCATATACCCAACAATAGTAAGATCCTCTTTGAATATTATCACCCCAACCATACTTTTTTTCTGCGTGTAGAATAACATTTGATGTGACTTTTGGCTGCCAACAAAATTTACTAGCATCCAAATGATGCAGATAAAATCCGATGTCTTGGAAAGAACTTTCATTTTACCTTTAACCATAATGGTTAACTGAATGGTATGCTAAATTTCTTATTTCACGAAATATTGATCTGAGACCCTATATACTTAGTAGAGACATAAATACTGTTTTATGTTTTATGCTGTAAAATAAAAACTACTGAATGTTTTTGGAAGCTGTTGTTAAGCCTCTTAACAATTCCCTGTTAAGAGGAAGAGCCATGGACTTTCCAGCAGGATTCTGCACCGTCCCATAAGGCTAAAACGTCCCAGGCCTGGCTTCAAAACAATTTGCCAGCGTTCGTTTCCACTGAAGAATGGCCAAAACAAATCAATCCAGGATCCTTAAATTTCGCATGATGTTGGCTTATGGTCATAAGCTGTTTGTAAATGGGCGAAATCGGTCAACGGGAAAAAAGTTTCCTTTTAAGGGCCTATTGGTACCTTGGTAACAAGTACACTTCTTTTAATATTTTCTTTACAAATCATATTGTTTTGAGGGCGGCCAATGGTTAGAACGGGAACTGTTAGTAGAAACGCACAACAGTAGGTCGGGTCATTTTGTGTGGATGAAAAAACGCTACAAAGCGTACCCCTCACTAGATTTCAGGAGCATTTCTAAGCATATTTGCCAAAAAAAACTATTTGTCTAAAATCATTTGCGATCTTAAAAATTTTGCGAACAAAGTCCGTCCTGCTTATATGAGAATTAGGGCGAATGGAATATTAAAACTTTTTTAAAACATTTATTGGTATAGCAAGATAAGTTGGTGGATGTTGCCAATGTAACTGTCATAAAAGGAAAAATATCTAGAAATTTATCTTCAACTCCCGCAGGACGAAAAGTACAAAATTGTGTAATTTTTAAAAAATTCCCAACAAACTGTTTAAAGGCAGATCCAGGCGTCAGATTTAATAATACAATTCTGTAGAGTGTCATGTCATGTTCTAATGTATTTTCGGGCCAATTCTATTTGGTCTTTTATTATTTTTAACGTGTAAAATTGAGATGTTTGGATACAAAAAATAAAAAAACGTGTCCTGGAACATTTTTAATAATAATTCTTAGAGTATCATTTGAGTCTCAGTGAAACTTTTCCCTTTCATTTGACATCAATATCGTAGCGATACGACTTGCGTTTAAAGATTATTTCATTTTCAAAAACCCAAAGTCTTTAACAAAAATATTTATTTTCAGTGTGTTGAAATATTTTTGAAAACCTTGCTTCTTTTACATAGGGAGTAACACATAAACACAAAACACGGGGAAGGGTTTGCTCTATTGAAAATTCGCACTAACTTAAAAAAAGAGCATAGTTGTTGGATTGGTTTGCTCATGTGGCCCAAAATACGTCCCGCATGGTCAAAACGGGTAATCAATAGTCAATACGGAAATATGGGTAATCAAATAAAAGCAAATTTTTCTATGAATCCAAGTAAAGAGTTAACGTTTTTAATAGGTTGTCTGGGATTCTCCTCTGTTCGTTTTTGTTAACTTCATTAGTTCAATGTTCCCTATTCCCTGAATTCCCTTAATTGCAGCCTCATAATACAACAATTGGAGGTACTTTATCGGTTGCACATAGTTCAATTTAAGAGGAGTTGATCGACGCGCTTATTTTTAATTTTTTTTTTCCTCCTACACTAAATGTTAGGTTAAACAGGACGCCAGCCAATAAAAATTACAACTAAGAGTTCACTCGAGGCCGAGCGTGGCTCGCTTAGGTTAACAGTAAAAGAAGAAAAACTTAATAAGAGGAGTGCAGAGAATGGTTATTGAGGGTTATGATGAATGAGGGAAGTGGAGGTTATCTTGTACGCAGGGCTGTCAATCTTCACGATTAACCGTTATTTTGAATATTTTTAAACTAAAATTTGACCAAAAGACGATTGACGAGATTTCAGTGTAGAAACGCCGAAAAAATGTTTAGAATGAAAAACCTAAGTATTCGATAAGTTCGTAGTGAGAAAATGTAAATGATTCACTTGTTTTTGCAATAATTAGACAAAAGTATTAAGGCAGCGATTGACATATCTGGCAGATTAAGGAAAGGAAGAATAAAAAAAATATTTTTAGGTTTCTTTATAAATTTGTTTTTTTTTATTGAAATAACCATTACGCAGCTAACTAATCAAAGAGGTGTTTTTTTTGTTACTTTTTCTTTTACTCATATTAAAATTTTTGCAATAATTAGTGTATACAGGGTGTCCGCCGGGAAGGTATACTACTTTGTTTTGCCGCCATTTTGGTAAACATTAGTCTTGACAGTTCATGTTTGTCAGTCGTAAAGAAGAGACGTGGCAAATATATAAGGAAAAATGTTCGATAAACCATCGTGTTTTAATCGTTAAAATATTTTATAAAAATCAATCATCGATTACTGTGACAATGAGAAACTTACGTGAATTTTTTGGGAGAAACAGCGTGCCAACACAACGCACTATTTATCGTGTAGTAACCTTGTTATGACCCCTTACTACGCCTGCGATAGTTATATACAAACAACCTTATCAACAGGTTTTGTTCCCCCCGAAGCATTTATATACCTGGACAAACATGGGTATATACAGAACTCAGTTGGTATTCCCATTTTCTACCATCTGAATAGAAGAGCAAATGAGAAGACTGTAAATAATGACATAGTTGCTAACAATGATATTCGATTTGAAACCAGTGTATCAGGAAGGGATATAAACAAGAGACTTAAAATAGATAAAACTAAATTTTGGTGGATAAACAACTAAATTGTACCTCTTTCTTTTACCAACCTGACCCTTTTTAACCCCATAAATACTTAAGTAGTGTTTTTTTAAAAAAAAAAACTTTTTCATTACATATCAAACCATAAAAAATATAATTTATTATATAAAATAAGTTTAAATATTTAAAATATTAAGCAAAATACTACAAATCATAAGTAAACTTGAGTCCCATTTTCTGGGCTATGTGTTTTTATACTACTATATGGAATCTATTTTGTTTATTCATAGTTGCTATATGTATCTTAATGAATTAAAAAAAAAAATAAAACTGCAAAAAAAATTATCGTGTAGTGAATGATTTCGAAGAAAGAGGGTCTGCAGCTGATAGACCCAAGCATGGACCACAACGTACTGCAAGATCGGCTGAAAACATTACCGCTGCTCAAAACAATCCATCAACCTCAATTCGACGCCGTGCTCGGGAGCTTTGCACAAAGATTTGCATGTGTTTCCATTTAAGATTCAGTTGACGCAAGAGCTTCTTCCACAAGACCATTTACGCAGCCGTACATATGCCAATAGGATGTTAAAGCTCGCCTATGGCAAACCCGATTTTCAAAATCATAAGGAGTGACGAGGCACATTTTCATTTGAATGGATATTTGAAAAAACAGAATAGTCGGTTCTGGGTAATGGAAAACCCTCAAATTATTCATCAGTCACCTTTGCATCCATTACAAGTGGCAGTCTGGTGCACGCAGAGAAAAAACATGGTTACTATATGGTCACGGCAATAATAATAATATGTTCTCCGCAATAAAAGTATGTTCGTCGCAACCATAGCATTGTTAACTAAATTTATTTTTGACAATAGTATAATTGCTGCAATATTAATATTTTTGAAATGTAGCAATAGTATTATTGCCAAATTTAAAAGTGAAAATATGGTTATAGCAACAATATAAATATGGTTGGTGCGAAAAAGAGTATTGTGTTTTATGTTAACAATTATATGTTAACGGCAATCATACTGTCTGATTGTAATTTTTCTTCATTTAAATATGCTTTTAAGAACAAATGTTATTGGTATGGATCTAATGCAATAATAGTACTTTTTTTTATCGAAATAACATTTTTTTAAACAAGCTGCTTTGACTTTGTTTAACGGAAATATTTTAAATAAAAACGCGTACGTTTATTTAAACTTATTTTTTCTACCGTGAAATAAATCACTCCTTTTATTTTGAGTCTAAGGTATTTTTGAATAATTTTCATAATTCAAATCTATTGTTGCCAACTTAAACCAATTCTAATAAATAATATTGGGGATCAAATCTATTGTCGACAACTTAAACAAATTCTAATAAATTATATTGGGGATCATAGTATAATTGTGTGTGATCATAATATGGTTGTAGGGACCATAACATGGTTGCGTTTGAATCATACTATGGTTGCGAGGATCATACTATGGTTGTATATGAAACATACTATGGTTGTGAGGATCATACTATGGCCCCGTGCCGTCTACATTATTAGGCTATCGGTGAAGAATAAATGATGATTTTAACACCCAAGGATAGATTTCCGCGGAGAGCTTTCCGCACATACGAGGGCGGTTCGGAAAGTTCTTAGCCTATCAATGAAAGTGAATAGTTAGTTTTTCAAAAATATTTTTATTTTTCAATATAATCTTCTGAAACTTCAATACACTTAGTCCAACGCTTATCTAGCAATTCTATCCCTTGATTAAAATAGTTTTCCTCAAGGACTTCAAAATAGTGGTTTACAACTGTAATTGCATCTTCATTTGAGGTAAAACGCTTGCCAGCAAGGAATTTGTTTATATTTGGGAACAGGTAAAAATCACTGGGAGCTAAATCAGGAGAATAAGGTGGGTGGTCAAGCAACTCGTACTTTAATTTTAATTGATTTTAGCCATTGTTAAAACACTCTTGTGCGCTGGTGCGTTGTCTTGATGAAAAATGTTTTTTTTTTTGTTGTAAGCCAGGACTTTTTTCTCGAATTTTTACATTTAATTGATCTAAAAGGTTGCAATAGTACTCTGAATCTATTGTTCTACCCTTTTGCAGATAGTCAATCAATAAAATACCTTTGAAGTCCCAAAAAACCGTTGCCATAACCTTACCAGCCGATTGAATTGTTTTTGCCTTCTTCTGTTTTTTCTTTACAATATCAATGTTAATTTTTTCATATATTTCTTATTTTTCTTTAAAAAAAACCTTTATTTTAATGCCTTAAACATTACTTTACAATGTACATATACTTTTTTCCTTCACTGTATGTCGCCACCAATATACGTAGTCAGACGCAGCGAACTACAACGATTGCTCTCGCTGGGAAATTTTGTGTGAATGCTTGTAAATGCTTCAGGACTAAAAATATTCAACGGCGAATTTGTGAATGCACGCAAGAAGGGGACAATCGATGCTCTGGTGGAAAGACCAAGTCCAAAAAGTACTAAGAATTCTTGGTATAGCCAAAAGGAGGTGACCTATTGGCAGCAGCCATTTAAGTAAGTTTTTTTTAAAATGTTATTAAATTTCGGGTAGGACTACAGTAAGAAATAGTCCTATGTTGCTGATGCCGGTCTGCTATGTATTCACTGACTAAGGCATAACACCAGTGCGGGTCGATAAAAAAAAAGTTGCACCAGTCACCCCCTAGATTAAAAGATTATCTAGAGACGATTCCGGGAACACAAACATATTTTTTTTTTGTACACCCTACATACCGCCCTTTTAGTTTTTTTTATCCAGCGTTGTCATTTGATGCATACCGTTGTTCAAGTTTTGGCAAAGGCTATATTTCGTTCCTTGGACTAGTTACCTCTGTTATCTCGACTAGTTACCTCTGTTATCTCGTTTTCTACTCTTCTGATTGGGACTTTTTTTTAAATAATAGTGAGGGGCTTTTAAAATTATTAAACTTTTTAATTAAACAGTTACATAGGGTGGTCTATCACGCAGTGACAACATTTTAAAATATATTTACATTTGACGTCGTTTTCTGTTCCACTTTCGCCCACATACACGAAAAAAAACTTCCAGAAACGCACACCCACTAAGGCGATTCGGCCCAGTATGAAGAAAACAAATTTGTGGGATACGCCACCTAATTTTGTAGCACATGTACCCTACATTTGAACAAAATAATAATTTTTCCACAGCTTCCTTATTTATTATCCGATCTTAACGTATGGTATGTCGTCGATCATTAATTAACAAGAGCTATATTTGTTCCATACGTCAGTTTGGAATTCGAGTTAAATTTGTATGCGTCTAACTTCCTACCATTATCAGCCCATGCGGTTGCATGTAAAGTACGACATTCCCTGAGTGTTGGAAAAAACAAACAAAACATTTTGTCCTTTTTATATATATATTTATAACTCTATCTGTCCGTGACGCAGTAACGATTTCGGCAGAAAGAAAGACGATAATACAACTCACAATCAAAGTTCTCCAGTTTCCTTTGCTCGTACAAATTCCTGCGGAATATCGCTCGCTCCTTGGCACGCAATAAACAATTGGCATTGTGTAGCGTAGCCATTCATTTCCACAGACACACTGGCTGAAGTCAGAAATAGAAATGAAAGCCTGAAAGAACAGCTTTTGTGATGTGGGTCGTATTCAATTTCAAGCCCAATTATAATTATTATGCAAACTTATGCTTTTATAATAAAAAAAACAAAATTATTACAAGAAATTATGCAACACAAAAAGACGAAAGAAAAATGGGAAAATATCAACATTAAGCAGTAATTGCGAGGTTTTCTCATAATCAGAAGAGGAAATTAAGTGGAATGTTATGGAAACTGACAGCCCAAACTTAATTCATTTTGACAGTTTCCACCCATGGAGATGGACACACTTTTTTTACCTACTCTACGTATTTCTCAACTTCCGGTAGTCGGAGAACCATAACAACAGGTGTGGAAAATTTATCGAATGGTCAAGATTACGCAGTGTTGGCACAGAAACGCCATTTCATGTACATTTTCTTAACTTATTTTAATGGCAGTTAGTCAGGCCGGATGTTAAAAAATGCGATGCAAAGAAAATCAGCGTCAGTATGCTTGCATTTAATAATACCTCGGATACAGTAAACCTTTTTTTTGAATAAAAAGGGTTTACTGTAAAAAGTGTCACGCATCCATGAAGCATATTTAGTGCCATATGCAGGTTGCCAAAGACCCGAAGACGTGATAAACAGGTTAGCTATCAAGAAAATTATTTTTTGACCATTTTTAAAATAAAATATGATATCGAACACCTGAAAAAATTTATTTATCAATTTATTTAAACATTGTCTAACATTTTTTATAGTGTGGGCCATTACAATTTTTGAATTTGAATCGGTTGTAAAAAAAAGTACTGATAATTTTTTCAAATTTCTGGTTTTATTGAAAAGGTTGAACTGTGTCATTTTATAGAGAACACCATCCGCCGCGTTTTCTCTTCGCCAAATGGGCTGAAACTTGTTTGACTGAAGATGAAAAATTTTAAAAATCATGTTTTCCGATAAAGCTCATTTTAATCTTTGATATTTAAGGCAGTGTTTTTAAAAATCAAATAATCAGCCGAAATTGTGATGTCAATTTGCCGCCTCGGAGCTGAGGTTTAAGCCCTTTGAATTATTTTCTGTGGGCAGCCACGAAAGATAAATATTACGCAAAGCATCCAGAGAAAACTGAATGAAGCGTTGAAACATGAAATCGAAGTTGCCAGTGAAGAGATTTGACCGCAAATCGAAATTAAATGACAAATTGGCAAATTAGGATGCGATACTGCCGAGCCAGTTGTGGTAGTCATAAGAATGATATTGTGTTCCATTATTAAATGCTAAAGTTCAACCTTTCGAATAAAATCAGAAATTTATAAAAATTATCTGTATTTTTTTACAGCCGATTCACTATTAAAATGTTAAATTGTCCATCCTGTTAACTTCTTTTTTTTTCCTATACATAAGGTTAGGCGATTGAAGTGTTACCTTTTCAAATGATTATATTTTTCTCTGTCAAGTTATTTCTTATTGATTCAAATTACGTGGGCTGCTATATATGTGACGCGCAAAATAGAAAGGGACCTAAGGGTAAAAACCAGTTTTGTTCAGGACAGCCATTTTAAAGATTTAAATACGTGCATCTTTGGTGTACCATCACTTTCATAAAACGCACATATCTCTGGGAGGCATGGATAGGGCATGGGATAGATCTAGGATCGTAGGACGGTCAATTCTGAGTGGTACACCACAATTTGTTTGCCTGAAATTCGAGAGAGAAATTCGAAAAACGAACAAGAGAAGACGAATCATTGAGCACCATGACAATGCGAACTCTCACACATCGGATCAAACCAGCGCCTTTTTGACAGGCCAAACGTTGAATTGATGAGACATTCGCCGAACAGCCCTGACTTGGCACCCAATGACTTCTGTTTATCCCCGCACATCAAGAAAAAAAGCGTGGTCAACGATTTTCGTCACCAGAAGATGCTGTTGAAGCGTTCAAAAACCATGTTTTGTAGGTATCTCAATCGGAGTGGAAAAAATGTTTAAAAATGTTTTAAAAATGTTTATATCCTGTTGGAGAATACTTTGAAAAACAGTAAAACCATTTTTAATGAAATATTTGCATTTTCATAATTAGGCCAGAAATACTATATATAGCAGCCCTCTGTCCCTGACCTGTGTCAATAACCCTCAGATGAATGAGTGGTGGGCATTTAACAGATATTATGTTTCACACATAAACACCATAGACGAAAAAACATGATGATAAAGAGTGGTCCAGCTGAAACGCATGGTGTTAATTGTTATTTAAACACAAAGTTTATAGAGAATTATCTAAATATTTTTTATAATAATAGACGGATCTATGACAATAATGTGAAACAAACTATCGGCCAAATGCTCGCCAAGGCTTCGGCGGTCCATATCTCTATCCGATGGTCCATATTTTTAATGACTCTGCGACATAATGGAGGTTAAATGTCGTTAGTGTGCCGAATTATCCTATCCGTTAGCTCTTGAATTGTTCTTGGCTTATTGACGTACATTTTTTCTTTTAAATATCCCCAAAGAAATAAGTCAAACGCTGTCAAAACACACGATCGTGCGGGCACATCACCACGATGTGAGATAACACGGCCGGTCATTAAATTTCTCTCGCAAAAGAGCTATTGTTTTGTTGGCTGGGTGGCAAATGGCACCATCTTTGGCGGCAAATGGCACCATCCTATTGGAACCACATATCGTCCAGGTTCATATCCCAAATTTCTGGCCACAGAACTCTGTTATCATCTCGCGATAGCAAACACCATTCACGGTAACTGCTTTGCCAACCTCTTTTTCAAAGAAGTACGGCCCTATGACCAAACAGTCACTCTATGCGACTGCATTGTCTTTTTAACAATCACTCGTGGATTCCAATTTGCCCAAAATCCGACAATTTTGATTGTTTACGAATCCACTCGTCGCAGAAGCTGCATTTCTTTGTAAAGTCATTATTCACTTCTGTCTGTTCAATCAACCATTCGACGTATTGAAATGGTCAATAGGCATCAGCACTTAAGTCAATTGAACCTTGTAAGCGTGTAAATTCAAATCGTTATTCATTATTCCCATCAATGATGTTCGTGAGATGTTCATCTGTAGGGCACGACGCCGAGTTGAGGTTGACGGCTCTTGAACCACACCATCGCGAACAGCATCAATGTTTCACGCAGAACGTACTAGGCGTGCATACACAGGTGTTTTCGCATTTCCTATTGATCTGGTTAGCTGGAATTTGGGCACAATTCTCCCGATTGTGGGCACATTTGGTCGATTATGCTGACCAAAAAAATCAGAAAGTGCACAAAGTGCATTGTGATTTGGCCGCCCATTAACGTAAAAGGCTTCAACAACCTCAATGCGCCTTTCCATGGTTAAAATTTTTAAACACTAAAACTTGCCGTTAAGGAGTGACTCACAATTAAGATCGTGTATTATGGTTGGACCATCCTTTATAAAAAATAATTTTCGACAAATTTTGGTGAGTTTTGGTTATAAAAAAAAATCGGTTGTCTTATTGAATCGTCCTTTGATAAAATTTATTTTATAAAGTAAATATCAAGTAATTATTGAAAAATATTAAATAGAATTTAATATTGTAATTATTACATATTGTAAACACACGTTACAGTGGATTTACCAAAGAAAACTTAGTTGACTAATTTTCAATACAAAACTGAATACCAACATATGCCTTTAATTCTTCGATGTTATATTTACTTAAACATACGCACTTAATGAAATTAAACGAAAATTCCTCGAAATAAGTATTAATAAGTATTATGAATACCGATTTGATTATGAATATTGAAAATAAATTCATCGTTCTCCGAAGGATAAAAGAAGTGTAATCTGTTTCACTGATCCACCCACAATAGAAGATCCTACCACAATATTAAAACATATGGCGTATACCATATCTAAAAGAAAATGTCTTCTATTTCGGGAAAAAATGGCAAAGAACCTCATACAAAAAGCTGCAACATAAACAACAAGACTATAAACATTAAAAATTATTTGTTACAAATCGTAAAATTTGTTTTTATAAACTTGAAATAAAACTGAAATTCTTGGAAGGCATTTTAAGAAGAGCCGAGGCGAATGAACCACTCACTGGCAATGCCTAAAAGCCAACTATGAATGAAAATGAAAAAGAGTACATGTGGCACACGATATTTGCATGTTAATGGCGCCCGAAAAATATGCTAAAAATAATCGAATACAGTGCAGACACACGCGCGCAAAGAACTCCGACAAAATATACTTTCTAAAATTAACATTTTGATTGAATTTTTCCAATATGTGTATGTATGTGTGGTTTTATACAGTAGGGATGTCGATCGGGATTTGTTTCCAGATATCCATTTTTTTAGGATTTTAGCCATAAAGATGTACACAATTGAGCAGCGCGATAAGATTGTTGAAATTGGCGTTCAAATCAAAAGGCATTTCGTGCACTTCTTGATTTTTTTGGTCAGCATAATTGACCACTTTCACCTCAGTGGATTCGTTAACAAGCAGAATTGCCGCATTTGGGCAGTGCGAGTAATTTTTGAGAAGCCGATGCATCCACAAAGAGTGACTGTTTTGTTCGGTTTACGGGCTGGCGGCGTCATTGGGGCGTACAACTTCGAAAATGAGGTCGGCCAAGCAGCTGCCGTGAATGGTGCATTTGACCGATATTTTGTTTCACACATAATTGCCATAGATCCTTCTATCGTTATTTGAAATATTAATATAATTCTCTGAAAACTTTTTGTTTTATTAACAATTAACATCGTTGTTTTACTAACGATTTTATTTTATTAACAATAAACATCGTTGTTTTATTAACAAATAAAATCATGTTTTGATTGGAGCACCTTTCTGAATTTTGGTAAACACCCAGCAAACCAAACCTTCAGAATTCGGTAAGAATTCTGTACGATAATCGGCAAAATGTTCCGATTTCAAATCAGAATTCTTAGCGAGTTCGTAAAGAAAAACATATGAGAAGTTTAGCTCTTTTGTTTTATATCGGTCTGTTGCTTTTAAACATTGATTAGGGATTAACCGGCTCAAGACCTCTTGCTTCTATATTTAAATAGAAGACAAGTTTTTAACAAAATGGCAAAGTGACATTGATTTTCGTGGCTGCACACTGCTTTCATCATGATTTCGCGTCCGTCACAACCCTCTTCAGGAAGCTGAGAAGGTTGACACGAATTCTGAACTACGTCTCTGAGGGAATTCTGATGTTTTTGCCGACATTTCGAACTGATTTCTGAGCGAGTTTTGAACTGTAGTCTTGGAAAATTCGAAAGGAAATTTCAATTTCTCGTATCAAATTCTAAACTAATTCTGAACGACTTCGTTCAGAATTCTGGCATTAAGTCTTATTAAATTCTGATGTTTTTACCGACATTTCGAACCGAATTCTGAACGAATTCTGAGCTTATGTCATGGTAAATTCTGAATGTAAACAATCAAAAAGAGGAAAATATATTTGTTCTACAAAAAAAAGTTGTAAAAAAAATTTTTAAAAAGCGTTCGGAAAGACTTTCAGTTACAAGCAGTGGTGTCTGCAGTTTCGCAAGCAATAATTGTGCTGTAACTATGTTTAGTGGCTATACACTTAAGGACAACCAGTTTTGCATTTAACGAGAACTGCCGGCAGTAGAGTTTTCCTCCGAACACAATCAAAATCCCTCGCACAGCTAAGCTAACCAAACGTTCAGAATTCGTTCAGAATTAGTTCCGACATGTCTGAGCACAAGAAATTTTAAACGCATAGACTACCTCAGATAAATAGTTCAGAATTCGTTGCAAGTTCGATAAGAGAAGTCTGAATAAATATCCCACAGACAAGTCTAACAGAATTCGGGCCGAATTCGTTCAGATATTTCTAAACATAATAAATAAAAAATCCTCAGACGAATCGAACAGAGTTTGTAACGATTTCGGTAAGAATTCTCGATAGAGTTCAGATATTGTTCGGAATTGTCTGATATCAGCCATTGTCAGTAAATTTTATTTACTGGGCAACTTTATCGTACAATGGTATTGTACGACAATACAACTTTTGTAGGTATGTATACTATGCTATCAGGTGTTTTATTAGTTATTTTAACTAACTTAGTCAACTAGTTAGTTTGCAATACATATTATCTGGCAACATTGAACAAAATTCAAAGTAATATGGCAACATTGTTTCTCTTTATATTCATCAAAGAGAATTGAATACAAAGAGGGTTCATCGGAAAATTCGGCACAGGCGGTCAATAAAAATCTAGAAATTGTCGTAAAATAATCAGTGAAATGAATTAGTTGAATAAATGAATTAGTTTCTACACTTTTGCTTTGTTAAAATGTCGTTGAACTATCACTTTAAATTGATTTATAGTTTGACTTATCCCATTTCGTGCGTATATACCCAATGCAAATGCGACATTTTGTTGACTATTTTTAACTATGCAAAACAAAAAACATATGTTTTTATGTAGCAGTGAGAGATATGTTGATATTTTTTTAAAGAAATAAGTGTGGTAACTTTTCTTTTCTTTAGCGACTTTATACCAACTCGCTTGCTAACCGAGTTATTTTCATAAAAATGCTAGTTTGTAAACTTAAAATGAACACAGATATGTTCTTTTACGGAAAAAGGACATTTCAAGATATTTGGTACTTGTCTCGGCTAATCTTATTTCTAATTCGTCCTTATAGCCTACACATCCTGGCATTTTCATTATTTTAGGCATTTTGAGTTTTAAGCTTTTTTTATTTATTTCATACGTTTGACAATTTGAAATACACGTAATGCATCGCCGATCATAGAAATATTGTTATGATTTAAATTGGGAGGATATTTCCAAAATTATAAATATGTTTCATTATTTTCATTCTACAGATTACTCATGACTGGTGTTGTTGGAGAACTTGTCATAGAAAAACTTTCACCGCAACAAAGTTTTCAACAGTGTTTTGACGAAGATCCGCTGTTTTCGAGCCGAATTTGGTTCAGCGACGAAGCACATTTCCGGCTTAAAAGATACGTCAACAAAAAAAGTTGTCTCATTTGTACTGATGGGCCACCCGTGAGATTCTCAAACTACACTTACTTCAAAAAGCGGCACTATGTAGTGTTTAATGGACTGGTAGAATCATTCATTATGCTTTGGCAAACATATGCGCGCGATGGAAAGGCTTAATTGCGAAATTATTTTGGTGAGTATCTAAATTTTACGTTTCGACTGTGCGAGGGATATTACTCATCAGATTTGTACACCCTTTACCGAAGGGTGGATGGTATACTAAATTTGTCATTCTCCCCGTAATATGGATTGGAGACCCTTTAATGTATATGCATTATTGATCCTCGTAAAATTCTAAGATGATATAGGCATGTCTGTCCGTGTGTTTGTTGAAAGCACGATAGCAGTCAAATGAACCAACCAAGGACCCTGTAATATTGTATAATAGTGGCTTATGATCATAAGCTGATTGGGATGGCGAAATGGACCCATTTAGAAAAAAGTGGGCCTTTATAGAAAAAATGTCGGTAAGAAGTATACTATTTGGAGTATTTGCTTAACATATCAGAACTTTTTAAGAACGGACAGTGGTACAAAATACCTCAAAAAAAGGGCATGGTTGCTGGATTTTTTGGCTCGTGTGGTCCAAAAAACGTCTCGAATGGTCAAAACGGGCAATAAAAGAACAATATAGGGTGATTTTGACGCTGTCATGATTTTGTACTTGTTGAAATTTAATAAATTTGCTGTCTGTAATATAACATCTCACTTATGTCTAGATATTGCTTGGATCAAATTTTGCAGTTGCTCAAAGTTGGTGTAGACGACCATTTTTCCGACAACGGTATTGGAACCTGAGCATCAGAAATAAACAAAGGAGGCGCTGTCTAAAAGGTATTGATGTCCTTATTACGATACGAGGGCTGCTATATATATTTCTGGCCTAATAATGAAATGCGAATATTTATCATCACAAATGGTTTTATTGTTTTTCAAAGTATTCTCCAATGTTGCCAGATAATATATATTGCAAACTAACTAGTTGACTAAGTTAGTTAAAATGGCTAATAAAACACTTTTTCCACTCCGATTGAGACACCTCCAAAACATGGTTTTTGATCTCTTCTTGGCGACGAAAATCGTTGACCACGCATTTTTTTCTTGATGTGCGGGAAGAAAAAAAAGTATACGGCGGATAACCCATCAATTTGACGTTTTGGCCGGTCAAAAAGGCGCTGGTTTAAGCCGATGTGTGAGAGCTTGCATTGTTATTGTGCACAATGATTCGTTTTCTCTTGTTCGTTTTTCGAATTTCTCCAAAGACTTCAGGCAAACAAATTGTGGTGTACCACTTACAATTGATCGTCCTACATTGCACAAGCGAAACAGTCGCCACATGACAAGTTTTGCCGAAGAAACGGGCAACCATTTGCTGCGAAGTGTTTCTTCCACAAACAACTTTGGGTGGATTTGGCTCGTCTTCGAAGACCTACACGGTCGATTGCTGCTTTGTTTCGGGCTCATACCCATAGAACTATGATTCATCACCTTAGACGATCTTACTAACGTCATTTGAAGCACCGCATTCGTATTTTTTCAAAATTTCTTTGCACCAATCACGAGCCATTTTTTGAGCGATTGTCAAATTGTGCGGGATCCAACGAGAACAAACCTTTTTTACGGCCAAGGATGCCTCTATCTCACGGTATGTCACATGACGATCTTGCATTATTATTTCACGCACGACATCAATGTTCTCTGGCACAAAGGCCGTTTTTGGACGACCTTCGTCTTTGAGCGAGCGTCGGCCACGATTGAATTCATTAAACCAGTTTTTCACAGTGCTATAGGATGGTGCTTCATAGCCATATCAAGATTTAAGTTCATCGATGCACTCTTGTCGTGATAATCCACGTCGAAAGTTGTGAAAATGTTCACGAGTTAATTCCATTTTTTTGCCAAATTGATTGTTAAAGTCACTGTAAACAACACAAATAATGGTCATCTGAGTACGTTTATGCTAAAAAATGTCTAACTTTCCAATAAAAATTTCAGATGGCGCTAGGCCAGAAATATATATAATGTTCAAAAAGTTGCATATCCTTATTCGACATAACAATATTCGCCCTTATTCTATTTGGCGTAGTCAACAGAAGACGACGTCGTTTTTTGTATTTTGTTTCAATTTCGTATTCCCGTTGGCAATATTGTCGTATTTCGATGACTGTTAAATTAAGTTTGGTATTCTGTAAGAAAAATTGGCGACGCCGTTGTTTTCAATTGGCTTTGATTTTGGCGTCGGCCATTTTAGTGTTGCCTTCGATGTATTGTTTACGTTAATTTAGATTTCTTAGAAAATTAAATGGAAAAATTAAAATAACAAATAAGCGCCAGTTCGAGAAGCTAGTGGAAGAGCTTGAAAATAATCCATCACTAGCCAGAGGATTTCACAAGGGCACTGTTCCTAATAATTTTAATGAACAGTGGGAGAGTATTGCCACTGTGGTAAATTCTCATGGACCATGGTGCTGGATGGCAAAAGGTAAGGTAAATAGTTTGGTTAAAAACTATGCTGTTTGATGGAATTCTTTCTACAGATTTGGAGGGACCGAAAATTCAAAGTTAAAAGAAAAATGGCCATAAATAAAGCAGAAAGCAAAGCTACTGGAGGTGGTGTATTTAAGCAGCAAATGCTGAGCCCCTTGGAGGAAGCTGTGGCAAATTTGCTGCAGTTCGAAAAACAAATAAGTCCAGAGGGTTCAAGGAGTCCCAAACACTGAAGACAGTGTTAATGTGTGCTTATCGGAATTACTTGAATTGGTAAGACATATTTCAGCAATATGTCGACTTCCTTCTCCATGACGTCTACAGTCTCGGACAAAATCCTCGAAACTACTGGCTGTGACAGTCCCAGGTTGAAATCATTTCCAACGCTCAGCTGGTAAGATCCCTGGGCTAAAAAACGCAATGTTGCTGCCAATTTTATTGTGTTTGGAACAATTGTTGATCTTGTCCCTTTTTTTAAATTAGGCTCTATTATTTCCAAAACATATTTAAATGAAGGTTTATTCAGCCGAAAATAACTTTCAAATCTTAAAAAGGAATAAAAAATTGATTACTTAGGAAATTATGACTTCAAATATGTCTCTTACTTCTCATCGGGCAAATTAAAAATGGAAGATTTCTGTCTAAGCAGTCTTCTTTCCAATATTAATTTTTTTTTTGTTTTCTTCGTCACTCGGTGAGTCCGAATCGGATAGAAAAAACATTTTTGTTTAAGCTTTTTTTTACAAACAAACTTTTTCCCACGAAAATAGCACATAACTTACATATATTTCATCAAAAACAAGAAATAAAATGAATCAGTTGACTCTAACATTAGATATGTGTGCTGTATGTTATTGACATTTTCGATAAACAGGCAACGGCGTCGTAATACTCTTACAGAATACCAAATTAGCATAGAATTGATGTTGTCTTCGATTTGAGTTGCTGTTGCCTTGAAATTGCCGTTGATATTGCCGACGCCAAATAGAATAAGGATGATTATTCAACGATATTAATTTCCTCCTTTAATATTTTAAAAAAGGATATTTTTTCCCACAATTTTTCTTATTTTTTTCTACTTTTGTTTAGATAATTGACGTTATATTTTGGCTTGCTTTAAAAATTTCTGCGTGAATTCGCCATGAGTCCAGAAGTTAAAGAACTTGTACTGGATCACTTACACAGTTTTACATAGAAACCCATTTAATTATATATTTTTTCTCGGTTATGGCTCGATATAATACGACAGTAAAAAAAAATATCGAAAATGACGAGTACAACAATAATCGGTTTTTAAAATTTCCCAAAAACCACCAAAATCTGGAAATCTGGTTTAAAAAAAACGGGTTAAGCACTTAAGTTTGCAGCAAAACTTTGGAAATTAATAATATTTTTGATGTAGGTCTTTGATGAGTACAACAGTGATCGGTTTCTAAATATTATAAAAACGGCTTAAGCACTTAAAAGCTGTTTACGATTATCCACAGATTTTTAGTTTCTCAAAAAAATACAAATAGAAACGAAAGAAATTAGACACGGGCCATTTTTGTTGTTTTTTTGCGCTTAAGTAACGTATGGATGGTGGAGGGTATATAAGTATTAGGTCTCACCGAACTTAAAGACTTTGATTTAAGTGTTTCTTTTGGGTTATGTGAAATCAGAAGACTTTTTTGATAAGCCATCTATTATTCAAGACTCAAAAAGCAACATAACTTGCGTAATTCGCATTCGCAATATAGCGGTAGCATAGTCTCGGCCAACATTTGAAGAAATTGTAGGTAAAACTAAATGTCTGTGGTTGTTCTTTCGGGTCGTTATAGAAATTCCGACATCCTATTTTATATTAGGCATTAACACAATTTTGGTCCTCCGTGGGGTGACCATAAGCGTACACGGTAATAATTCAAGTAATCCCAGGTTCAAATCTGGATAAATATATCAAAATTTTGCCGACGGCATTATGAATAAGAGATTAATCTCTCTAAAATGCATTATACTGTCGGAGACCTCATTACACAGTAGATCTCGTTAATATGTTTTGCACAGCTCGCGGATTTTAAGAGAAGTTCCCGTTTGCTCCTTAATAGAATGTCAAGGGAATTTACTGGTTTGAGGTAGGTCTCCGAAAAGCCCAGGCTCCATTTGTATGTGATTGCAAGTTAATTTATTTTAATTTGACGAGGTTTTTGCGGCGGCGTGATGTTGAAAAAATTCTCTGTCGATGTTGTCTGAGTCGGATACAGTCCCTGATTATGCCTTATACAATCTGTTTTGATAACTAGTTCTGTGGCATTTAAAAAAAATACCCTCATAATCCCGCAAACCAAATCCCAACATCCCGGCTTGTTGGAATTACGGACACCGAGTTTGACATCTCTTGAGCACACTCACACGCACGCACGTAAAGATAATGCTGTGGCAAACTCAAGTCAACTGAAAAATCTGAAATACGCTAAGAAAGGGTTAGGTGGAGGATTTCTGGGTATCGTCTTGCAGAATACGTCTTTTCAGACGAACCGTTGAGTATTTGTTTGGGACTTGTGGGTTTTTTCTTTTTGTTTTCTTCAATGAATCATACATTGCGGCTATTTCAATACAAAATAATCATACGACCCAGACCCATCATTGATTTTCCCACATTCCATCGAAATATGTGCCATATCTGTAGGCTCGACTACATATTTGTTATCTTTATTATCTCATATTTTTATGGCGTTTACTTTCCGTTTTGTTGTTGTTTTGCAAAAAAAAAACTTTGTTAATGTACTTACCGCTCCTAGATTTTCAAAGCCATATTTATCCGCCACCGAATGGGCGAAATCATTGTCAACGCTGCGTCGAAAGCGAACTAAAAATGAACTTGTGAAGACGTCATTTCCTCCGGCTACTGGCCGTGCATGCGATATGGACGCGGTGGAGGTGGCAGCGGCAGCATCTTTGCCACCAAGTGCCTGCCTAGCGGTATCGTCCTTGTTGGCGCCCGCCACTGCTAGGCTGAGGGTGCATAAAAACAGCACGCCCGTTACTGGGTAAATGCATGCTGTCAAAATCATTGCACGCGTTTGGTTCTCCCACACTCGCACTGCTTGCACTCTCCTGTTTTACGGCGTACTCAAACTTTTATTTGTGGTATACTTTTTGGCGTTATTTCCTCGATTTGACACTAACTGTTATTAATGACGCACGGATTTTGTTTGTTGTCCTCTCGTATTATTTTGTTATTTTGTGATTTGATGTTGCCCAATATTTAATGTATTTTTTTATATTATTTTTCTTTGTCTACTTCTGTTTTTTTTCTCCCTCGTTTCTTTTGAAACTTTCAGTAGACCACACTGGTTTAGTTTATTTGCTGCCTTTTGCTTGGCTTGCCACGGTAACTGTTAACTGTGAGAAATGACAGTAGTGTAATGTATATTTTTGACACTTGCCAAAAACACAAACGGGGGCGAAAACGAAAATGTCGTTTCTGTTTTCTCACACTTTCGTCGTTACATACACTTTCGTACACTTCACTGGCACACACAAACACACGCACAGCACTCTAATGAAATAAACTCGCGTATTTATCTTTCACAACTTGTGCTCAATTAAATCTAAACAAGAATTAAATTGCTCACTCAGAAGGTCGCCTAGAAGTATGCTTCGATTTTCTTGAAATTACTGTAAATTCCTTTATAATTCGTTAAAGTTTCGAGATTTTTTCGACTGTCGTTGGTTCGTAAACTCGTATTGAATTTTTTACCTTTTCTTTGTTGCTGTCTTTCTTCCTTCTTCGTCTTCCTACTTATGCTGTTTTGTTCTGTTGTGTTTAGCTGTTTAAACGGTTGGCAGATGGTTCGTTTTTTTGTCTTTCCGCCGATTGTTACTTTACTGCTGTGCTTACCGAACAAAACTGCGGTTGGTTGCCGTTTCGCTTCTCTGTCATTATCTGATTTTGCTGAGCTTTTTGCGTTTTGTGCAGAGCCTGAGAGCTTCGGAAAGCTTTATTATTACATTTGTTGTTCTCATACACATGCATTACATGTACGTGTGCGTATATGCAGTGCTACTGTCATAGCAAAATTCACACCACTTGTTAGTCCTCTTTGGAGGATTACCAGCATCAGGGATTTAAACGCATTTTGGGGGATTTAAAAAAAAATTACGGGAAGTCATTTTAAAGGATATTTAATAAAGTCATATTCAATCAGCCAAGATTCATGCTCAGATTGGCATTGAACAAAAAAGCCGTATATATATACCTGGCCTTAGAGATGGAGATTGGAGTAGGATTTTTAGAAATGTTTCAAGAGGAAAATAGAATTATTTGTAATACGAGGGCTGCTATAAATATTTCTGGCCTAATAATGAAAATGCAAAATTGATCATCAAAAATGGTTTTATTGTTTTTCAAAGTATTCTCCAGCATGATTTATACACATTTGCATGCGCTCAAACCAATTGTCGAAGCACTTTTTCCACTCCGACTGAGACACTCCAAAACATGGTTTTTGAACGTTCCAACAGCATCTTCTGGCGAAGAAAATCGTTTACCACGCATTTTTTTCTTGATGTGCGGGAATAAAAAGAAGTCATTGGGTGCCAAGTCAGGGCTGCACGGCGGATGACCCATCAATTCGACGTTTTGGCCGGTTAAAAAGGCGCTGGTTTGAGCCGATGTGTGAGAGCTCGCATTGTCATGGTGCACAATGATTCGTCTTCTCTTGTTCGTTTTTCGAATTTCTCCGAAGACTTCAGGCAAACAAATTGTGGTGTACCACTCAGAATTGACTTCCTACGTTGCTCAAACAGGCGACCATTTGCTTCGAAGTGCTTCTTCCATGACCAACTTTCGTTGGATTTGTCACGTCTTCGAAGACCCACACGGTCGATTGCTGTTTTGTTTCGAGCTCATACGCATAGATTCATGATTCGTCACCTGTGACGTATTTCGTACGTAGCGTATTTTTTCAAAATTTCCTTGCACCAATCGACACGAGCCTTTTTTGAGCGATTGACAATTTGTGCGGGATCCAACTAGAACAAACCTTTTTTACGGTCAGGTGTTCATGCTATATCGAATGTATGGCGGAAGAAATGCCCAAGGATGCCTCTATCTCACGGTATGTCACATGACGATCTTGCATTATCAGTTTACGCACGGAATCAATGTTCTCTGGCACAACGGCCGTTTTTGGACGACTTTCGTCTTTGATCGAGCGTCGGCCACGATTGAATTCATTAAACCACTTTTTCACAGTGCTATAGGATGGTGCTTTATCGCCATACAAAGATTTAAGTTCATCGATGCAAAGTTGTCAAAAATTATCGCACGAAAATTCCATTTTTTTTTGACGTTCTAAGTACGTTTATGCTAAAAAATGTCAAACTTTCCAATGGAAATGTGAGATGGCGCCAGCAACACTTAGTGTAAAAAAATGGTTTTCATAGGATTATATTTTACCGGGAAGTGAAAAAGTTTAAACAGTTTTTTCAAACCAAAAACAGGTTTCAATTAATATATTTTTATATGGAGTGTAAAAAATTTACAAATCTTACAGAGCGTGTATTTTTAAGATTTGTAGTAAAACTGATTTTAATTGAGTCCCTTTTACGAATATTTAGAATGGATCCCTGGATTACAGTTAATTCGTGCAAAAAAGGCACATTTTTAAAAACCAGTGGTACACTAAAGGGCATCGTTTGAAAAATTTTGGGTAATATGTTAATAAAGAAATATTTAAAAATGGCAGCAATTAATAATACTCAAAAGAAAATGAAGAATTGCGGTGCCCCATCTTCACTCAGTGCTCTATTACCTGAAATCAACTAATAATGATGTAAAAAAAGGGAGTTTTGCAAAAAATTGGTTAGTTTGCTACTGGAAAATAAAAATATAAGGAAAATTAAAAAAAACTCTGGTTTTCAAAATTTAAAAATCGATGCAATTCTTTTAAAGTTTTGAGGACATTGTTTTTGCAAACCTGCGTTGTGGGAAAAACGCTTTAAAGTTTTGAACAACACTGAGTCTTGTATGATACGGAGTTGCTCAAAATGCTCTATCTTCGTTGGTTTCATTTCAATTTATCTCAAATTTAATCACCTTCATTCCGAAAATCGAATAAAAACAAAAAAATTTGATTATTATTGGGGACCTTAATGATCATAAAAAAATATGTGTGACAGCGCATAGAGAAAGGGACCTAAGGGTAAAAAAATCATTTTTTTTTTCCGATGCCCCAAAAGTGTTCCCTCCCAGAGATATACGCGTTTTATGAAAGTGAAGTCGACGATTCTAAGCGCAAATAGAAAGGGACCTAATCTTTAAAATGGCTCTCCTGAACAAAACTAGTTTTTAACCTTAGGTCCCTTTCTATTTTGCGCGTCACATATATTAGTAAATGTTTGTTTTAACCATATTAGTCGGTTTTGGGCCACTTGAGCCATGTTTCTTTCGTTCACAAATAAAAGTTATATGTTGAGGTAATTTCAGTACCTTAGTACTGTCGGATATTCCGTTCAGGAATTTTCATTAGGTGGTACGCAGCTGAACAAAAAGGTGGCGGAATTTGCAAATGTTACAGCGATGTTTATAAATAGCACCGTAGAAGTTTTTTTTGCAATCTGAAAAAAAATAATGTTTTAAAAAAAATTTCAAAAGTTGTGAAAATACTTTTGTGGGTATATAAATAAAGACAGTGGTGTTTTGCTAAAATCCACTCCGACCCTAGGCGTAAGAACGAATCCGGACTCCGACTACAAATGTTTTTTTTTTTTGTTTTAAAGGGTCTTATAATATGGAAACAGCTATTTTATGCACCTTCGACCCTAGAATATTAAGCAATAAGCTTAATTTTTAAATCGAAATTTGAGCCGGCAAGTTTAACCGAAAGTTCAAAAATACGCAGCGTGAGAAAACAAGCTTTAGTGTCCGCGGGCCTTTAAATAGGTCTGCAGAAAGGGGACAGTGAAATAATGTTTAAAGGTTGTATACTAATAAAGTAAGTAAGTAACCATTTTGTGATTGTTAATGTTAATAATGTTAACATTTTGCAGACTTTAGAAGTCCACATAATGTTAGATATTTGATAAGATACGAAGAATCGCTAGAGCTCGCACTTAATCTGCTCTGTTCTGTCCCTGAATCCCATAAGACGGCAGGCTGATACAGTAACTAAAAAAGGAAAGCTTTCATAATTTTCCAAAAGTGTGGCAGTGTAATACGTAACTCTATGCCTGACATCGTTGGTATTGTGGACCATATACTTACGGACAGGGACGCATAGGTCACCATCTAATTAAAATTCCTGCAATGAGAC
The DNA here is from genome assembly GCA_963513945.1 of Hydrotaea diabolus. Classification (NCBI taxonomy): domain Eukaryota; kingdom Metazoa; phylum Arthropoda; class Insecta; order Diptera; family Muscidae; genus Hydrotaea; species Hydrotaea diabolus. The sequence goes on along the minus strand of OY740716.1, from coordinate 193,689,423 downwards.
TAAAAGTTGGCTCCAGCAACTAAAGCAATCATTAGAACGAAAATGAGTGCTTAAAATATCTTCTTTTAACGTTATGTTTTCTACCAAACAGATGGGGATCAAGTCGACCATGTAGATATCGGTATTGGTCATTTTAGGATCTATGTACAGGAGGGGAAGGAATGAATACTTTTTGGACTCTTCATTTTTATTAATCATATTCTCAGTTTTACTTTAAGCTAAGAGAAAATACTTTTAAGCGAGCTATTTTGATAAATTTGACTAGTTTTCGTTGTATCAGAATGGGTTGTTGAGACTAGACGATTTTGCTCGCACAGATTTTCAGTTTAACCTAACTTAGGATAAATCAATTTGTACGAAATCAATTTGACTAAGCAAAATTGTTCAAAATTATTTTTTTTAAACAGTGAATTACTCCTCTAGCTATTAAGATCAGGGTTGTTGTTGTTTGTCATATGGGGAAAGAAGAGTAAGCCAGCAAATTGAAGCAAACACAGCACAGTCTGGTAGACGCACGTTTCGCCGTTGGTGTGGGACGGCTCTTCGGTACCATATATGTATGCTGCCGACAAGGTCTCTTCTCATTGAATTTTCATTTTGATAACATTTTAGCCACTATCAGGAGTTGAGCACATTATTTTTACTTCTGCTCCGACTCCAGGCAAATTTTGAAAACTTTAACTCCACAGTCCTGATTAAAATGAATATGATTTTCACTTTTCTACACGGCAATTTTTGCGTGTTTGAGGTAAATACTTTAAAATATCTAGCGTCTTCACTTATTTCCTTAGATCGTTTCAGTGATTTTTACTGATACATCGACGGACAGACTTGGTAGATCGTCTTTGAATTTTACGATCAATATCATTAGTATTATACTATGGAGGGTAGGAGGATAGGAGGAGGTATTAATCGGCAATTCTGTAAACTTATATTTTTCATTTACATTTATCACACCTGAATTTATATGAAACACTAAATGCTCTAGCTATATCACAAAGAAGGCCGCCATTAGCTTGAATGAACTTTAGCTGGAACTAAGTGAAATTTCCTTACAAATCTCTCCAGCCAGATAACCAAAATGTTTTGCAAAAATTATAGACGCTGCCAAGTGTAACGCATAAGTTATGATCTTATGGATATTTTCGAGAACTCATTAGAAGTTGGCCAGTAGGCAACACTTACATATGTTTGGCGCAATTTTAGTTTATTCCTTTACTTATTCCGTCTATCTCTTTCTAGCCACCTCAAACGCGAACCCTCTCTCTCTCTTTCTCTATGTCTCTTACGGAAGTCCTTTTAAATCGTTTTAGTTGCTCGCATTAACTCTATCTCTACATTCGGAACAATAACAAAAAAGAAGAGCAACACTTCGTATATCCACAATCTTTAAGCTTGCGGTAGGTGGTAGTAAGCAGAAGCCCAAACGTTGGTTGTTATTGTTGTCCATGCTCCCTGTCTATGCATTTGAACTGCTCCCGTTGAGTTTGAAACAAAAGTCTGCACAGAAATTCGTTTGTTTGTTGTTTTACTCGTACTACTGAGTACTCGTATGTATGTATACCACCACCACACCAGCATATGCATGGAATCATTTCTGTCGCTGCTCTCTGCATGGGGTGTTGGGGAGAGGGGAAGGTTGATAGTATGTACTCCAGTATCCAATGGGGGTTGTTTCTGTTTTCGGTTGCCACACGGTCAAAGACGTCATCACTTGGTGTTGTTGCTTTTGTGGCTTGGGTTGGTTTTTTCTGTTTTATCCACATTGTGTTCTTCTTTCACTCTTTCTTTTTTTGCTTCGTTGTTGTTTTCCTTTCAAGTTTAAAAATATTTGTTTTGTATCCAAAGGAAGAATGTGTGCGGGTGTGTGTGTCTGTGTTGTTTATCGCTCTATTTTTTTCTACGTGTCTCGTCTCGTTTTTCTTGCCCTTTTTCGTATTTTTTGTGGTTGGAGAACTGTTTAGATCTGAGAGTGAGTGTGTGTTTGTGTGGGTTTGTCCGTGTGCCCGTCAGTGAGTGTTTGTTTATTTGCTCTGACATGCGATTGGCAGCTTGCAGTTTGGAAACATATGTTAACCTATTTTAAGGTGCATATTTTAAGGCGAACATGCTTCCGTTACATTTCACCAAAAATTTTACACTAGGCCTTGGCTGCAATCGGATAGGGTCAAATTTACGTGCGTATGTGTGGAAATTGCACACGGGCCGCATACATGTGCGTCCGTATGTGCTGGCATAATTACGCGAATTTAAAAACATATGGTATGTGTTTTGCGAGAGCTTGCAAGTAGAAACATGCTAACATCAGCAGATACAAGCTTGTCGGACTATATGGGAATTTCAATTCGAAATAAATATAGGGTGATCCATCTAGAGGTACTTTATCAGAACAAAAAAAATATAAAAATTCGAATCAAGTGTGGAATCTTTATTGGCAGTTTGAAAAGACTGTTTATGGCAGTGAGCGTTCGGTGAGAAACGGGAAGATCCGCTGTTTAGATTAAAATTTTGTTCAGTGATGAGGCCCTTTTCTGGCTCAACGGCAAAGTCTATAAACAAAATTGTCGCATTTGGGCTGAATAGCAACAAGAAGAGGTTCAAGAGGTGCCATTTTACCCAGAGAAAACCACGATTTGGTGCGCTTTATAAGCTGGTGGAATCATCGGTGCATATTTTTCAAAAATGATGATGGCCGGAACGTAACCGTGAATGGTGCTCGCTATCGCGTCATGATATTGATCTTTATGCTGCCTGAAATTGAATCCGTAATCTTGACGACACTTAGTTTCAACAGGACGGTGTGACTTGCCATACAGATGCATACTCGTATATGGTACCGTCCTACATCAACAATGGATCTATTGAGAGGTCATTTCGAAAAGCAGCCAATTTCACGTTTTGGACAGGTGAGTTGGCCGCCTAGATCGAGTGATATCACATTACCAATTAAGATTACACACTTGATTTGAATTTTCATATTTGTTTTTTGTTCTGAAATAATACCTCTAGATGGATCACCCTATAAATTGAATAGAGTTATTCTGTGGGAATTCTCATACAGGTATTTCCGGCAATTCCCAATAGCCATATTCCAAAACTTGTGTGTCTAAAGCCGAAACCGAAATTTCGATGTGTATGTCTGAGCCCGACAGTCGGTTTACCCGGTTTTTTGGTGTCGGGGTTTCCAGTCTTCGGTTTTTTAGTTCTGGTATGTAAAAGCAAAGAAGATTCATAATATTCAAGTACGAAATATATACTATGTAACTATTAGAAATGTTAAGCTAGACCCCACCTTAAGTGTAAAGCTCGACTAAGAATTCCCAGATGATTCGATTTTACGATATTTGTCTGTCCGTCCATCTGCTGTCTTTCTAAATATTGTTTTTAACCTACAGGTCGGACGATCTTTATGAAATTTGCAAAAGTAAGTTTTTTGGATAAAAGATTTTATGTCTTTAGCTCTAGAAGCCACATAATACATTTATTATTGATGAAATTGGGTACAGTTCATTACGATCGATCAGTAATCAGCTTAGATAAAAATGGGTCATACCGGTCCACGTTTGATATAGCATATATTAAGGTCTATCCCGATATTAGGTAAAACCGCTCTAAAACACTCTTTTTAGATCCGATTTTAATAAAATTTCATATGAATTTTTTAATATAGCCCTAATAAAGTGGTTTGGCTAAATTTGAAATAAAAACAATTTCACACAAATTGGAATAAGTCATGATTTTTAAAGTCTTGATAAATTAAGGACTGGCGTTTTTTAGTCCACATAAGCTAAAACGTTCAGCAAATTTGCTTTCTGTGAGATACTAAGTGCGGCAAAAGCAACAGTAGCCATTTTATCCATTATTCGACCACGAAAAATTATGATTTATAAAGCAAATACTCAATGATGTTTTTTTCCGAAATACAATATGTCCATTAAAGGGGTCGATTTCGCCCTTTTACAATCACAAACAGCTTATAACCATAAGCAATCATCATGCAAAATTTCAGAATCCTAAATAAATTCATTTGACCTTGGCCTTGCTTTTAACAGACACACGGACGAAAGTTACTAGATCGTCTTAAAATTTTACGATGATCATTATTATTTGTGGATTACCCATCTTTCGGAATCGATGTCTTCCGATTGGGACGAAACTGAAATTGGCCCCCTCTAACTCAGAGAGTCCTTTGACCGATCTCGTTCAAAGTTCGTGTATAAACTATAAGTACTTTCCAATAGTACTGAGCTCGTTGCAAGTTTCATCCTGATCGGAAGACTTCAGTGCTAAAAGTGTGATCACTTGTCATGAAATGACCATTATACCTAATAGGGTCTCTAAGTCACATTTCGTGATGTTTCAATGGGAGAGACCATCCACCCTTTGGTGGAGTGTATAAATATGTAAAAGTTACTAAAATCTCAAAGTCAACTCTAGATATATTTTTGGTTTAAAAAAAGTCAAAAAAAGTCTTTTTGCTTCGACTTTGTAACCCTACTCCGAATTGCTTACGCTTATGGTAGAGAAGATTTTACAAGACCCTTAGATTTATCGCACAGTCGCTAGTAAGAGATAAATCCGTCGCTTAAAACTTGTAGAAGTTCCTTCCCGGATTTGAACATAGGTTTACTTACTCACAGGACGAATAAGCGAGTTGTAAAGCGTTAATTTTGTTGGTTGGAAGCAGGGTTACCATAAACATTTTTTAATAGGGAGGACATTCAAAATAAGAGGCCAAAAAAAAGTAGGACACTTGTGACATTTACAAAGAGTCTCAAGAAACTTCGGAGAACACATTTAAAAAAAATAAAAAATTGGCATTAATTGGAAAATGAAAAGTTTATTAATATTAATAATTCGATAAAATTTGGTATAAAAAAGGTTTAGTCCTATTTACACGTGTGCATATAGTGTATAGGTTAGGCGTCGATAACTTAGACTGGATAGCTAAACCTCCATACATTAGTTATTCGTAAAAAAAGTACTAATTTGGATCATGTCTTAGGAAAAAGCTCTTCTGTTCGTTAAGAAAAATAGTAAACAGTGCAACACATAAAATGAAAGTTCGTATCGAAACTAACGTAACCGCTTTTGGGTTTTGCTAGTTTAGCTGATGTTTAGACTTAACATTTTTTTATTTTATTTTTCTTAAGAACAATCCTATAGCAATAAAGCTTAAACCAATTGAAATTTTACTTTCCTGTCTTCGGCTCAACCCAAAAAACTGCATATAATGCTTAAAAATTGCTTATATTTAAATTGTTTCAATTTGTTTTAAACGTTCTTCGCCCATTGCTTCCAAACTATGGAATATTTAGTGAAGTAATCTTAAGACAAAATTCAGAATTCTTAAAAACATTCTAATACTAAAAAATGTTTTTGGACATATCCCCAATTGTATTGGTTTCTAGGGCTTCTTTGGACTTGCAACAACGCCATTTATGGCAAAAAATTGCACATTTTCAAAAACTTAAATCTCGAACATTCGATGTAAAACTCTGCTGTAAAATCACAAAATTCCATTTTCTAGTATTATAACATTTTAAATAGTTATGAATTATGACAAGGTCCACTTTTTTAAAAATGATAGGAGGACAGTGGTCAAAAAAGGACATGTCCTCCAAAAGGAGGACGTATGGTAACCCTGGTTGTGGGAGGGCCTTGTGTATATGCTTAACCCAAAGTAGCATCTATTTATCAGCACGACTTTTCGTTACGTTTCGATCTTGACATTATTCATTTTATTGATGGTGAACTGAAGGTAGATAAATTCGTCCACCACCTCTACTTTGCGGCCTCCACCTCAATAATGTCGCATTAGTTCTAAAGGTGTTACTACAAATACCATAATACGCAAATCCAAATATATTTGTTGTAACTCCACTGGGCCAAGCACACTATTAAAATTTAGGCATTTTCCTGTAAATATCAACATTATAAGGATTGAAAGGGTTTTCGATCTCAATCTCAAGTAATTAACATTTTTAAAATGTTCGCCGACTTTCGCATGAAACATCCTCAAAATAAAAAGAGCATGGCATTTTTTTCGAGTATTCCAGAATTTATTTAACATCTTGCTACACTACGAATTCGTTCTCCATTCTTATCACTAAATGAGTTAATAGGCATGAGGCAAAGCTGGAATGTGTTCACCAGAGGGTTGGAAACCATGTTCGTCAGCAACATAGTTGACGGTGTAAACCTTGCCGTCGGTATGATCCTTCCACGAGTATGAACCATGCACAACAATGGCTGGATGTTCAGAGCCTACGTCCTTGACTTTGCCCTCTTCGGTGCGGGAGGTACCATCACTGGTTTCAGCTCTATAATCATCATTATATATGTTTTTTTTTAATTACATTTCGACCTAGCCGGGGAATATTTATATCAAATGACTTACGTGAAGGAATAGCCATCGGCTTCAACGCTGGAGTCGAGCTTGACAATTTCAGCATGATCATCGCCGACTGGAGCAGCTAAAGCTACGGCGAAAAGAGCAGCAAAGACGATGAGGAGTTTCATTGTTATGTGTTGTTTGCGTGCAAGTTCAAAACTTTGTGAATATTGACAAATCTCAAAGCCGGTCTTTTATACATTTCGGATGTTATCATTATCACATGCATATTTATCCACAATGCACATGTTACCGGCTTAGCGGAGAACTTGTTCTAAGAAATTGAGTTTTTGACATCGCTAATTGCCTAGTCCATAAAATAACAAAAAATAATATATACAAACATGGTTTTGAACAATGTATGTATATAGGTTTAAAATTTTACGTATATTAAAATGTATGCAGTAAATTATTATTATATATAACTGGAACGTATTTTTTTATTTAGTCTTTTAGGCGCTTTTAATTTGTTGGTCTAGTCAGAAGTAATTTATAGGGAACTTATAATTTTGGGAACAAAACTATACCATCTTCGTGTTATACTCGTAATGTTCGCAACGTAGAAAGGTGTCGACCATTTTTTTGGGTGCCCAGCGTGTCACTTAAGATCCTAGCAATGTTTTATGCTTGGTACACGCAGAAAAAAAGTATGGTTGGGGTAACAATATTCGAATATCATCATATTATTGTTGGTTATATGGTTGTGGCATGGTTGTATGGTTCACACACAACCATACTATGATCCCCATAAAAACATTATTGTCCTCACAATAATAAATTATTCACGCACAACCATAATATGATCCCCACAACCATATTATTATTCACACTTAACCATACTATGATCACCACAACCATATTATGATCCTCATAACCATTGTATGTTTAACGTAACACCATAGTGTGGTCCTCACAAACATGGTATGACTTACACACAACCATAATATGATGCCCAATTTTTTTTTGTAAAAATTGGGATAAGTTGTTTTTCAACAATAGAGAATTTTATTAGGTAAGTTCTGTAAAAATACATTAAACTCTTAATAAATAATTGATTTATCTAACATTAAAAATAATTCAGTTATACTAATCCTTTGTGTTGAAAAAAATTAATTATCATTACTATAATTGCGCAAGATACTAAAAAATAACATTGTCACATTAAAAAAATACGATTTTGTCGGTATGATTGCTGTAATCATATTATTGTTAATATAAAATCGATGAAAACAATACTTTTTTCCTACCAACCATATTTATATTGTTGCTACAACCATATTTACATTTTTAAACTTGGCAACAATGCTATTGTTTCATTTCAACAATATTAATATTGCCGGAATCATACTATTGTCAAAATTAAATTAAAAAAAACAATACTATGGTTGCGACGACCATACCTTTATTGCAGAGAACATACTATTGTTGCCGTGACCATATAGTAACCATGTCTTTTCTCTGCGAGTATATCCACTACAAGTTTTGTAGGAAGTCTTTTTTGAGCTACGACAAAAAACGCAGCAAGAAGATATCTTTTTAATAAAGTACTACCCGAAGCAACTTCTCTGTCTTTTCAGAAAGGAAAAGTGTCGGCACTACAGGTGATTAAATCGATCTCCATTCCATTCTAACAAAAGCGGCAGTAAGCACCTGTTATTGGCTGGCATGTTCTAGTCATCGCCCTAACACTTTAAAGTTCCATCAGAACACCGCCCTACTCTAACTCTCAAGGTTATGGTTCTGTTCAGGTCGAGTTTAGGACACGAAGCTCCAGACACCGTATGTTTGTCGATTCTAAAGCATACTTGTTTAATATTCTAAAGAATAGGCGAATAGGATGCGGAATTGCCACTCCTGCTGCAACATCTTAAGACAGATAATCTTCTACTTCGTTCCCTTATTCAAATGCGTTACTGTGAAACCTGCCGAAACAGCCACATAAATGTGCTGTGTTCAATGATGAATCTGAAACAAAAATATTAAACAAATAATCTTTGTTCATTTTTTAAATTTTTTTTAAAAAGAAAACATTAATTTCTAAACCTAGACTTTACTTAAATATGTCACTCCTAGTACAAAAGTTACCATGGGGTTTAATAACTTTTTCTTTTATATATTTTTCAGATTACACTTATATAAATAACACTTGCAAAATAAATAATGGACAGATTCACAACTGAACAAAGAACCAGAATAATAGAATTTTATTATTAAAATCAGCTATCAATTATTTTAATGCAAAGTGATAAGTGATGAAGCTCATTTTCATTTGAATGGCTTTATTAATAAGCAGAACTGTAGGTTCTGGGGTTCTGAAAATCCAAGACCCATTCATCAACGCCAATTGAAATGGGGGTGTACAGTATGCTGTGGGATCACATCTGCAAAAAGCATTGGGCCTTACTTCATCGAGAATGAAGGTTGAAGTGCTGTAACCGTAAATAGAGAGTGGTGTCGGCTTATGATAGAACATTTTTTACGTCCTGCTCTTGACCTGAGATGTTGTTTCAGCAGGACGGAGCCACTGCCCAAGACACAATGGCACTTTTAAGTCAAATTTTTTGGAGAGCGAATAATTTCCACACATACAGAAATTATTTGGAAATCAGTTGGAACTACTTAAATTCCGTTGCAAAAAAATATATTCAGTTGCAATCACCTAATGTTTATAATCGTGATAGATATTCGGTTCGACATACCACGAGATGATTAATACGATAATCGTATTGTAGACGCAACTAATTGAACGGTCATAGCAATGAAACGCACAAAATGTATTATGTTGCCATAACTGGTGGTTGTGACAACCAACAGTTTAGCCAACATTTTGTTGTTGTAACCGAATTTTGGTAGTGATATCTAAACTTTCATTATAGACAAAAGCGAAAATAATGATGTTACTCCTTTTACTGCTATTAGCAAATCGTTTAATCTAATTTATTCAGTAAAAATCTGTCATCACCTTTCCCTTACTATGCGTAAGAGTACTTCAAGTATAGAACGAAGCAGTTTTTTTCATCCACTGAAAACTTAAAAGCTTTTCGTCAAACTAGTGCGCATTTAGACTTTTAGTCCAAAAAATTATTTTATGCATATTCGAATTATTCAAATATTTTAATTGCAATAACTGAAAGTTACAGGGAACCAACAAACATTTGGTAGTACTGACTTCATTCTCGAGGTGCATGCAACCTCAATCATTCAGTGGGCAAAAAATTCGGTTGTGGCAACGAATTTCTGTGTGTAGAAACTTGGAAATTATTTGCCCAGCGCAATCGCCAGATTTGTCAGCACCGACTATTTTCTATGGGGATATTTGAAGGATCGAGTATATGTGAGCAAGCCCGAGACAATCCTTCAACTCAAGACCAACATTGATGCAGAAATTCGAACGCCACAGCCATAAATTTTGAAAGATGTTATGCTCTAAAACGAGCCCATCATTATGAAGCTAAAAACGGGGGTCATTTAAGTGACATTTTTTTCAAACTTAGTGTAAAGAAATTTCCATTTTGGTTATTATACTTATATAATCTGAGAAAAACAAAAAAAAATCTTCAAAATATGCAAAATATACCAGTCATAAAACCGGTTCTTAAATTTAGGTAAGTATTGCAAATAAAAAATAAATATTTGGATTCGTTTCTTTGTTTTTTGGGCCATTTGTTTTTCAGTTTATAGGGTCCGTCGCACCTTGGTTCAGAATCGTTCGAATAATTCGAATCTGCAGAAAAAAATTTTTTGGACGAAAAGTCTAAATGCGCACTGGTTTGACGAAAAACTTTTTTTTTTGGTAGGTGATAAAAACTGCTTCCTTCTATACTTGAAGTACTATTACGCATAGTAGGGTCATGTCGAGGTAAAAGAGGAAAAGGTAATGAAAGATTTTGACTGAATAAATTAGATTAAACGATTTGCTAATAGCAGTAAAAGGAGTAACATCATTATTTTCGCTTTTGTCTACACGCAAAGAAAAAATATTGTTACTATATGGTCACGGCAACAATAATATGGTCTCTGCAATAATAGTATGTTCGTCGCAACCAGAGTATTGTTTTTTGAATTTCATGTTGACTATAGTGTGATTGCAATCATATTTATATTGTTGAAATGTAATAATAGTATTATTGCCAAGTTTAAAAATGATACTATGGTTGCAGCAACAATATAAATATGGTTGGTGCGACAAAAGTATTGTTTTTTAGGGTTTATGTTAACAATAATATGATTACAGCAATCATACTGTATGATTGTAATTTTTCTTAATTTGAATATGGGTTTTACAACAATGTTACTGTTACGAATCTTATGAAATAATAATGGGAATTTAAATTTTTTAAACAAACTGCTTTGTTTAACTGAAATATTTTTAATTAAAACGCTTACGTTTTTTTTAATTGATTTTTCTACTGTTTAATAAACACTACTATTATTTTAAATTTAATGTATTTTTAATTTATTTACTTAATAAAAATCTCTATTGTTGACAACATAACCCAATCCTAATAAATAATTTTAAAAATCATAGTATGGTTGAGTGGGATCATACTGTGGTTGTATGTCAAACATACTATTGTTGTGAGGATCATAATAGGGTTGTGGGAATCATAGTATGGTTGAGTGTGAATCATACTATGGTTGTGGTGATCATAGTATGGTTGAGTGTGAATCATACTATGGTTATGACCATAGTATGGTTGTGTGTTAATCATACAATTGTTTTGAGGATTATAATATTGTTGTGCTACAACCATATACCCAACAATAGTATGATGCCCTTCAAACATTGTCACCCCAACCATATTTTTTTTCTGCGTGTATAATGAAAGTTTAGATATCACTACCAAAATTCGGTTACAGCAACAAAATGTTGGCTAAACTATTGGTTGTCACAACCACCAGTTATGGCAACTTAATACATTTTGTGCGTTTCATTGCTATGACCGATCAATTAGTTGCGTATCTAGGCGGCCAACTCACCTGTTCAAAGCGTGAAATAAGCTGCTTTTCGGAATGACCTCTCAATAGATCCATTGTTTGAGCAGATGTATGGCAAGTGGCACCGTCCTGTTGAAACCAAGTGTCGTCAAGATTACGGGCTTTAATTTCAGGTAGCATAAAGATCGATATCATGGCGCGATAGCGAGCACCATTCGCGGTTTTTGAAAAAATCATCAAGTTTAAAATAAATATACACCGATGATTCCACCAGCTTGTAAACCGCACCAAACCGTGGTTTTCTCTGAGTATAATGGCACCTTTTGAACCGCTTCTTGTTGCTCTTCAGCCCAAATGCGGCAATTTTGTTTATTGACTTTGCCGTTGAGCCAGAAATGGGCCTCATCACTGAACAAAATTTTGGTCGAAAACAGCGGATCTTCCCGTTTCTAACCGAAAGCTCATTTCCATACTACAGTTGCCAACATTTGAAGGTTATTATTTTCAAAAAATAAATGCCATAAAATGTCCTTTCAAATTACCAATAAAGATTCCACACTTGATTTGAATTTTAATTATTTTTTTGTTTCGAAAAAATTCCTCTAGATGGATCACCCTATATTTTAATAATAGTTTTGAAAAATTTAAAAAAAAAATTTGCCAAAAGAAATTTTTTCTCCATTACTTACTTACTTTTTTAATATTTATTTTGGTTTTTATTTAGTAGATAACATTAAGGGAAACATTTTTTTTTACCTATGTAACAATAATTTGTATTTGTTTGATTGAAAAATTTCCTGCAAATATTCCATGTTTAGTTCCGTACTTTTATGTCCTCTAGCAGCCCTTTGGCTTCTTCTTCTAAGACCCGACGTTCTACTTTCTATTATTTTGGAAGGCTACAAATAAGCGGATTTGTTGTTGGCCCCAAAATATAAAATATATCTAATAATATGAAATAGATGATGACTTTGATGGTCTCCCACAATTTATACTTTCTGCATATAAGTTTGCTCTCTATCCAGTTTGCAAAGGTGCTAGCGCTTAGTTAAGTTTTTGCAGGAATTAACTTTGCTTTGAACGTAACTTAAAACGTCTTACTTCATTTTGTTTCAAAAATAAAGACTACTGTCATACGTATCTAACAAAAAATATTGACAATGGCAATTTCCTTTTAAACAAATTTACAAAAAAATACGTTTTTTCTAAAATAACATAAAATATTTGTTTTCAGCAGCACACCACGCCCACAATTACAAATATTTTGATATAATTTCTTGGCTGCCTTACTTCTAAAATGTTTGCATGGCACTAAAATTTTAGAAATCGGTGAAGACTTAAACTTAAACTTTTCGCCAGTAAAATTTAATACTGAACAACCGTGCGTCGAGCAAGTATTTAAATATAAGTGGAAAGCTCGCAAATGAATGGCATATTTTGAAGCGTGAACATTTTTTTATTGTTTGCAAACTGAAGCCGTTGTTTGGACTGATAGCACACGTCGATCAGGCCGACTTTTGAGCTCAATAACCTTGAGCTCAACCTAATGAGCAAATGTCTGCGCCACCTAAGCAAAGCTAATTTGTATAAGGAGGTAATGTCCAAATGAGTATTGAAAGGGAGCATTTTCCATTTCCAATAGTAACCGATATACAAATATCGGTCGAAGACTGAAGCGTTGAATCGTCTGGACTATATCATGCTTGCAACAGAATTTTTATCAATATCATCATATGGAGGACTGTATAAATATAAAAAAGATATAAATCAAATGGAACGCAAGTAAAACACCGTTTAGTTCGGTCAGGCTAAACCTTATATACCCTCCACGTCTATGTGGATCTTCAAAATTACTCGATATGGGCATATTGACCTTCGATCGCTCTTTTTGACTATGCGGAACGTTTTGGGTCTCAACTGCCAAAACGTCCACAAACTAAGTTCTTTAAGGTCTTAAGTTCGTCCCAATTAATAGTACCCATTTAACCATTGCCCGTTTTCAAAAAAATTTTGATTTTTTAAGAAATTAATCAAAATGTGTACTCCGGGCTGATTTCGCCCATTTACAACCCCATACAGCTTATAACCATAAGCTATCAACATGCAAAATTTCAGTATCCCTGGTTGATTTTTTTGAGCACTATCGTGCTTTCAATAGATACACGTAGAGGGTATTAAAAAAAGGTCAAATTTTGTGCAATGCTTGTCCAGTATTGCAGATATAAGAACATTTTATACCATATATATATATATATATATACATATATATATATATATATATATATATATATATATATATATATATATATATATATATATATATATATATATATATATATATATATATATATATATATATATATATATATATATATATATATATATATTTTTTTTTTGTAAAATATCGTGTAATTTATTATAACTGTTTATAACTGCTTCTAAAGAAAAACGTATACTTCTTGACTGTCTAATATCCATTAACTACTACTCGTATATTAATTATTTTCAAGTAAAATATTTTGATTTTGATAAGTATTGTTCGTTGATCTATTAAAACTGTTATCTGAGTTTATAGTCAGATTTGAGACGATGTTTCTTTTGAACACTTGTTCAAAAAGAATACAAAAAGTAATTCAAAAGGCAGAAGAAATAATTTTTAATTTATTTCAGACCCGATCAACAAATGTGATTAAACCTGGCTGCAACTAAAAGTCTTTTCGACTACATTTTGAATAACTTTTTGGTTTCTCTTTGAACAAATGTTCAAAAGAAACGTCGCCTCAAATTTGACTATGAGCTAAGTGAAATTTTTTGTATAGAATGCATATGTCGTTCGGAAAGGGTTTTAGACAGTAGATCCCGTTTAGTAAGTATACCAATTATATCCCAAAAAATGGAAGTCAATGCAACGATATCGTTCATTAACATCCAAATGAAGGGATTTGATTTGAATATAGAAAAATCATCTAAAGATAATCTAAGGAATTTTAATAAAAGCAGAAGTTATGATCTGGAAGTACTTCCAAATTGGTTTGGATCCGGAATTTTTTTATACTCGTATCTTTTAAAATACAGCTTTGAATGTTGTTTTCCGTGGTACAATATTTTAACAATATAAACATTAAAAAACACTGTCGTCCGTCGGACTATCGCAGTCAACTGATTTTTGGTTTTAGCATACATCTGTGCTTATTTCTATATATGCGTGCGATTCCATTCCAACAAACCAAAACGCTTTAGAAATAGTTTGTAACAAACTTACTACGAGTAAGTATCATAAGCCTTAAGCTTAGAAAAGCGTTGTGACAACTATTGTAAAAGGCTTGAAACGCTAGAAAACTTATCACAAGGGATCGTTTTTGTTGACTATGCAATATATACATAGTCAACAAAAACGATCCCTTGTGATAAGTTTTCTAGTCTGTAGGTATAACAAGCTTAGAAATGTAATTGCAGAACAACTTGTTCTAATCATGCTTATAATAAGCTTATTTTTATAAGTGTTGTTCAAGCTTGTGAATACAATTAAGCAATAATAGCCTTGTTCATAACGGATGGCTAAAGTTAGCATTCGCTAGCTGTTATGAATAAGGTTGTTCTAATTTTCAACTATTTTTTAAATATATAGGTTTTATTTATTATTTTATTATTGTTCACAGGTTAAGAAATATTGTTTTTTGTTTTTTTTTGCTCTCTCCAAGTTTTTGGCAAATTGAAAAAATGATTTTTTACTGTGGACAAAATTATCCTTATTCAATCCAATAGAAATAGCAGCATCTATACAAATTAAAAATGAAATTAAACTAAATATATTTTTATTTACTTTCATGGATTTCACATTTTTCTTTTTTGTACCCTCCACCATACACTGGAGGGTATATTAGTTTTGTCATTCTGTCTGTAACACCTTGAAATAATCATCGGAGACCCAACAAAGTATATATATTATTGATCCTCGTAAAATTCTTGAAAACAAGATAGAGCCTGCATGAAAACAGCTAGGGAGCTGAAATTTGGCACAAACATGTGTAGTCAACCTAGCATGGTTGGAAAATGGGCTATATAGCTCCACGGGAAGTTGGTGTTGGAGACCCTCAACCGACACTACCTCATAAAAATTTGTTTTTTATTTGGAAATATCCGTCCAGTTTCTTGAGCAAAATCACTGAAATTTTGCAAATAATAATCTCTATATAGGCGCAATCATCTATGTAAAAATGGTTTAGATTGGGCCACCATTATGGGTCTTGAGAAATAATATGACTATAACTCACCACAAACTTGACCAATCGAAATGAAATTTTACACATCAAGATTTCTATATACAACACACTTCTACGCTGGATTCGGTTGAGATCGGAAAAGTCCTACTGGTACCTCCCACACTAACGGTCTCATGGGCCTTGAAAAATAATATGACAATAACTCACTACAAACTTGACCTATCGAGATGAAATTTTCTACATAAAGATTTTTATATAGAACACACCTCTGCGCCAAATTCTGTTGAGATCGGAAAAGTCCTACTTGTACCTCCTACACAAACGGTCTCATGGGCTTTGAGAAATAATATGACGATAACAAGCTTGACCTATCGAAATGAAATTAGTAGTCCCTTCTGGTACCTCCCATACAAACGGTCTTATGGGCCTTAAGAAATAAAATGACAATAACTCACCACAATTATATTGCTTTAAATAAATTACAATAAATAAATTACAAAAATTAAAGAAATAGTTTTTTATTTGGGAATCTGGTGGAGGGTATCCAAAGTTCGGCACAGCCAAACTTAACAATTTTTTACTTGTTTTACATCACTCACTTCCAACTTCAACTATCAACATAAACTAGAAGACTGAGAACTTCAACAAATAAAGCAAAACTCATGCGCTCGAATAACGGGACATTATATGCAAAGACACTTTCAAAACTATTGTGAGAATAAGTCTTTTGCAATCATATTTGCTTTACTGTTATCTCGACGAAATCTATAGCAAATGTTATTGCAAATACTGTTGCGATGGGAAGCGTTTTTAAAACACTGTTTAAAAAGACTTTTCTTACATATTATGCACCTTAGTAAACCTATTATAAGTATGTTTAAGAAAAGTTGCAGAAATTTGTTAAAAGTAAGCTTATACTTCAATTCAATTGCATTATGCTTAGGGATTGGTTTGTTGGGATCTGTTTTAGTTTTGTAATTAATTCTAAAAAACTATCAAGAAAAAATTAACGTTAGCAGGATTCAAACCACTTACATCTAGTTTTGTGTACCAAGCAATGAAATCGCATCGCAATTGCAACACGAAGCATTTCGAAACTGAGGAGCAATATACTCTGCGTTGCACTTTTTAACTCCTTCAAATGATATCTGTTTTTTTATATATTTATTTACATATTTATTACAATTAAAGTTTTAATAAACTAAGTTAAAGGGCACTAGTATCAAAGGCTATCGGTTGAGATATATGTTACACATTGCATCCTACCTAGTAAGATAAGAGGATAAATATCTTCATTATTTCTGGTTCTGATATAACACACCGTACTTACCTCCTAAATCCCGGCGACCTAACGTGTAAGAGTTAAATCTCAAAGCCATGTTATAGCTACAAAAAGCTTTATCGCTTTATAACCGGCCTTAAAAAATTTACCAAATATCTTCTCGCAATTGGAAAGAAAGACAGTATTTTGCTGCGCTGAGAAAAAAGATTCCATTAAACGCAGAGTTTAATATTCTAAACGTATATTGTACTAAATCAATCTTCAATCTAGAATTTAATTTACAATATTTTTTTCAAGAACTAAAAAAGAAACATTGCTTATAATCAACGCCGGACCGGTTACGGCGGTGTCATGCATCGAGAATGCTCTCAGAACCGGTCGTTTGATAGTCTTTACTAAGCGCCAGAGCACAAGTATTCCCTTTGTATGCGACTAGTTGAACTGAATTAATTTAAACTAAACCCGGCGTGTGCTTCTTAGCTAAAAATGAAAATTTTGTTTATTTTTTAACTTATTATACACTCCATCATAAGATAGGGGGTATATTCGGGTTGTCGTTCCGTTTGCAACACATCGAAATACTGATCAGAGAACCCATAAAGTATATACTTTTCGAATCGTCAACAAAATTCTCAGATGATATAGCCACGTCCGTCAGTTTGTGGAAAGTAAACTACAGATTGCACTATAACTGAAATTGTGCAGAACCATGCATTAATGGACTGAAACGGATTGTATTTAAAATGGGCCTGATTGGTCAAGAGGTAAAAACTTCCCCCAGGACTGATCAACTACTGGAAAAATCAACAACCCTGAACTAACAAAAAACAATATTTCATGAACTAATTGGAGTATCGCAATGATATTTGGAACACATGAAAAATGGGCGGTTTTCATTTGACCAAAGAAATTGTCCGATTGTTAGAAAATTGAAACAGAATGAAATTAATGTTAAGCATATTATTATAGACTGTTTTGTGTTAACATTCGACAAAAAGGTGTGACCCGTCCATACAACCCTGAACTTTGAAAGGCTATACCTCGTCAACTAAAATCGATATACAAATATTAGTTGGTACAGGGTTTTCCATTTAGGACATAACAATTTTTTATATTCATAAACCTCAGAATATTTAAGTTATAGAGTTCAAATTTATTCCAGGTGTAGCGCAAATGTTTCTTTTTAAAAATAAAATTCGATTTCGGTCATATGACCACCACTTGCCCGTGAACAGCAATCTATTCTTTGGACATAATTTACTGCCACTCTTGCACACATTTTGAGCGGAATGTTGGCAATTTCGCATTGGATGTTGTCTCTGAGCTCGTTCAAAGTTGTTGGCTTGTTGTCAAAGACCAATGACTTGATATAGCCAAAAAGAAATCCAATAGCGTTAAATCGCATGAACGAGGTTAAATCGAGATAACACATTTACCGAATTTGCTTTCAGTAAATCAATTGTAATGCGTGCTGTGTGTCTAGTGGCACCGTATTGTTGAAACCACATATTGGCGATGTCAAGCTCATCCAATTCTTACCAAAAATAATTTTCTAACATGGCACTATAGCGCTCTCCATTGACGTTGACATGACGATTGTTTTCATCGACGAAAAAATACGGCGCAATCACACCTCCGGCATGAAAACCACACCACACAGTACTTTTTTGCGTATGCAATTGTGTCTCTTGAAGCACATGTGGGTTTGTTGCTGTCGAATAACGCATAATTTGTTTATTGACAAAGCCACTCAGCCAGAAATGAGCTTCATCGCTGAAGATGATTTTTCGATAAAATTATGGATTTTCGTGAAACTTTGCCAGAGCCACTGACACAGAATTTCGGTAGTAATTTTTAATGATTTCCAAACGGTGCTCGCAAGTCAACTTTACTCGTACCATGATGAAAATGTTTACATCGACTAACGTTTTGACACTGAAAGATCATTAAAATTATTTGATGGTGTGTTGACATAAAGACCCACACTGATAGAAAAGTGGCCGGTGCCACGCCTCTTGAAAGAATTTTCTTACAACTAAAAAAAATTACGTTTGTTAGGCTCGTTTGTTTTATTTCGGTCTGTTGCTTTTACACATTGAACAGGGATTAACCGGCGCAAGACCTCTTGCTTCTATATTTAAATAGAAGACAAGTTTTTAACAAAATGGCAAAGTGACATTGATTTTCGTGGCTGCACACTGATTTTATCATGATTTCGGGTCCGTGACAACCCTCTTCAGAAAGCTTTGCTGCAATTGTTGAAAGTAAAACCGAACTCTATAAGGCCAGGCTCTACCCAAACGAATGAGAACTACTGTTGTAAACCTTACTTTTCAAGTTTTCTTCACACAATTGCCCACGAAATTTCGAGGTGGTAAGAGTGAGATGTATTTTCGTGGGCAATTGTGTGAAGAAAACTTGAAAAGTAAGGTTTACAACAGTAGTTCTCATTCGTTTGGGGAGAGCCTGGCCTTATAGAGTGTGCAGCGAAAATCAATGTCACTTTGCCATTTTGTTAAAAACTTGTCTTCTATTTAAATATAGAAGCATGGAGTCTTGAGCCGGTTAATCACTGTTCAATGTAAAAAAATACATCTAATAGCCTTTTCACATTTACTGCGTTTTAGCTGAAACGCCGGCGTTTCAGTCTCTTTCGATGAATTCCGCGAAACACACTTAAATTTTCATACAAAACAAAACGCAGGCATTATGCACTTTTTGCTGTAGTTTGTTTGAAACCACAGTACAAATGAGAGAGAGAGAGAGCCCAGTGTTGTACTCCAATAGTAGTTAAAAAAAGCAGTAAAATGAAAAAATTTCCATTGCTGGTTCAAAGCAAATATCAGAAAAATGAGGGAAAAAAACATCTTTTTGTTTACATTTCTAGTTTGCTTTGTGGTGGTAAGTACTTATTGCAATGGGATCTATGACTATAAATTAAAATTTTTCTTTTTTAATAATTACAGCGCAGTCATACAATGATATAAACTCTAATATTGTACAAATTAAATTCATTTTTTGATATTATTTTATCTTTGTTTGTTTGTTTTGTTTACACTCAGTACAGAAAACACAAAAGAGAAATGAGAAATGTCACATGAAACCACAGTAGTTTAAAAATGCATAATGTGAACACCATGGTTTCAAAATGATTTCAAGAGAGCGAAACGCCGGCGTTTCAGCTGAAACGCAGTAAATGTGAAAAGGCTATAAGTTATTAATAAACTTACGTAACGCATCAAAAAAACAATGTTATGATTGGAGATACTATTGAACGCTTTCATTGCTCTACTTATAGGTTCATTAATATAATAATTCATTCTATGGACAGGTTCACAAAACAAATTTAAGCGCCGGAAATTTCTTGCGGGCAAACTTAAATCAACCAGTGCCAACAAACCCGACGAGTCTATCCAGCCAGAAACCAATTATGAAGAAAAACTTTAGACGATAAGGTTATTCTATTATCCAGCAAATGAACTAATAGTCATTTGTCTACATATGTATAAGGACTGAGGCTCAGCAAAATTTATTGAGCGAAGAGCAAACGATTTAAATCGCTTTTGCATTTGTTGAAGTCTACAACAGTGAATTGAAAGAGGGATTCCAGATTAAGGACGCATATTCTAATTGAGCTCTAACTAATGAGGTATAAATTACCTTTACTATTTATAGATCCACAAAATTTCTAAAATTCCTTTTAACAGGAGCTAACAGTAACCGTAATCTATAATGGAGGGTATATAAGCTTCGGCACGGCCACTTCTTTAAAATTTTAATTTTCTTTAGTTCCCCTTAAATGTGGTTCTGTCCTCCCAACCATAGTTATGTCCTCTGCATACGCGAGGAGTATGTGACCTTTAGTGTTAACTGTGTCCGTTTGATAACTTTTGCCATTTTCAGAAATTTCTCCCACAAAGCTGTCACCCATTTCGAAAACCTCATGCAGTGGTGAATAGTTCGGAGAGGTCACTTACAATTTTAAATAATCAGTTGGTGCCACTTAGTGCCATTCTACAAAGGCGCACAAGTTTTGCTGGTACTCCATACCACTATTATATAGGGTGCTCCATCTATAGGTATTTTTTCAGAACAAAAAATAAATAAAAATTCAAAGCAAGTGAGGAATCTTTATTGGTAATTTGAAAGCACATTTTATGGCATTTATTTTTTGAATATAATTTCCGCAACTACGCCTCAGGGTTCTCATTCTGAGGATCCAATTTTGGATGACTCGTTCGAGCATTTCTACCGGTATGGCTTTAATGACACGCGTAATGTTGGCTTCCAAAACCTGAATCGTAGCTGGTTTGTCAGCATAGACTTTGGACTTTACGTAAGCACAAAGCAAAATGTCTAAAGGTGTGATATTGCTCGATCTAGGAGGCCAACTCACTTGTCCAAAACGTGAAATTAGGTGCTTTTCGAAATGACCTCTCAATAGATCCATTGTTTGAGCAGATGTCTGGCAAGTGGCACCGTCCTGTTGAAACCAAGTGTCGTCAAGATTACGGGCTTCAATTTTAGGTAGCAAAAAGTCCGATATCATGGCGCGATAGCGAGCCCCATTCACGGTTAGTGCCGCCCTTCATCATTTTTACAAAAATATGGACCGATGATTTCATAAGCCTAAAAATCGCACCAAATCGTTGTTTTCGCTGGGTATAATAGTACCTCTTGAACCTCTTCTTGTTGCTCTTCAGCGCAAATGCGGAAATTTTGTTTATTGACTTTGCCGTTGAGCCAGAAATGGGCCTCATCACTGATCAAAATTTTGGTCGAAAACAGCGGATCTACCCGTTTCTAACCGAACGCTCATTTCCATAATACAGTTGCCAACATTTAAAGGCAATTATTTTCAAAAAATAAATGCCATAAAATGTCCTTTCAAATTACCAATAAAGATTCCAAACATGATTTAAATTTTTATATTCTTTTTTTTGTTCTGAAAAAATACCTCTAGATGGATCATCCTATATTAACCAAAAGTTCACTACGTAACATAGTTAGCATCACAGTATTTTAGCCTCATGTGTACTTTTTTGACTGTATAAGTACACTATTTGCACACTTTTTTAACAATTGCTCCATTACACTATTTTTTCATTCATATTTTCAATTTTTTCTCTATTTATTTTTCTTGATCATTACATTCTATTTTTAGGCAGTCGCATTTTATTATAAAATATAATCTGATAACTACGAGATGAAGACAGGACGTGGCACTTCGTCTGTTGTTCTAGTGGTTCCTTCTTGAGTCATCTATTATTTGCGTAGAGACACGTTTGTAAATTAGCTCAATGAAAATAAATAAATCGCTTAACGATGATTACACAATGGAAAACCGAGAGTTTTGCTGAAAATAAGTTTTGACGGAAATTAGGCACGCACCGTGCCTGATGTGCGCTAGTTGGTGCAAAACCTTCATGCTAGTGGACAACACGAGAATGTGGCCTCCCGGCCTTCTTAACAGCTTAACATTTCAAGCACCAGTTGATGCTTTTAGCCGTCACGGCGATGTCATTTGCTCACCTCGGAGCTTCGACTTGACGTCGTTAGTTTTTTTGTTGGTTTTCATGAATGACCGTAATGCAATACTCCATTTACGGTTTATGCCTTTAAGGCGAATTTAGAACAAATCATTCATAAAATAGAGCCGAAAACCAGCACAAGCGTTTTGGAACATTAATAATGGGGAACATCCTTTCGAATAAGCTTAATTTTTTTTTTAATTTTTAAAATTTGAATTTGGGTAAGAAGTGTCAAAAAGGAGGGGGGGGAAGGGAGGAATAAGAAACAAAATCGAAAATTGTTCTTTTTCATGTTATTGGTAAATAGATCTTTAATTTTTTTTAATTTTTCATTTGAGGCCCCTTTTTATCCCGTTTAACTGCATTTTTGTCTATTTTTTGATCCAAATTTTCCCCATCTATAACTTTTGTTCTGTTCCGATAGTTCTAGTTAATATTAAAATCTCCCTTTAATTTTTTTTAAGATCAGACTAATTACTAGAATATAGCAATTATAAAAGAATAACAAAGGTACATATATGAAAAGAAAATACCGTTAGAACGAGGCGAGTAGTAAAACCGCACTTCAAAGTGATTTTTGCAGTCACTTTGAAGTGCGGTTTTACTACTCGCCTCGAAGTTCTAACGGTATTTTCTTTTCAAAACATGCTGTGACATAAAATTTTGATGCGAATTTAGTTTTCTTCATTTCTGGGAGCGGGTGGAACGTGTTTTTACTTATTATTTATTGGGTTCTGTAGTCATTATGACTCTCTGTATCGAAGTTACTAGTATAGAGACTATAAGTGAACAGTATGCACTGCATAAAATAAGCTGTGACCCCCTGTATGTAAAGTGCAGTTCAATAAAATAAAAAAATAACTGTATAATATTGATTTTTATATGATAAAACTTATAACTGTTACGGTCCCTAATATTTTCCCCCATGTATAACTTTTTTCTGTTCCGATAGTTCTTGTTAATATAAAAATCTCCCTTTAATTTTTTTTTAGATTTTTGTTCTTTTTTGTCTTTTCCATTCTTTTTCTATAAATTTCAAATGTTTTTTAACATTTTCTGTTTTAGCCCTTTCTATCCCGTTTTGTGCCCCCAAAGTCTCCTCTCCAACGCATTGTTAATACAATTTTCAAATAGTGTCTTTCCTTGGTTTCATCAGTTGTTCAATTTTCAGTTTTTCTTTACTCTCTGCATACGTGTTGATTGTCTTTGCACTTTTTAGTTTTTTTACGTCCCTTTTGCCACTTAGACATTTGTTGCACTTTACCGCTAAATTAAATTTTTTTTTTCCACTTTTTAGTTTTGTTCTTTTTTGACCTTTTAATCGCTTTATATCACTTTTGAACCATTTTTTGTCCCTTTTGTTGAGCTATTCGTGAGCGTATAAACACGCAGAAAAAAAGTATGATGGGGTAACAATATTCGAAGAGCACCATACTATTGTTGGTTATATGGTTGTGGCACAACAATATTATGATCATCACAACAATAGTATGGTTCACACACAACCATACTATGATCCCCATAACAATAATGTGGTCCTCACAACAATAGAATCATTCACACACTACCATACTATGATCCCCACAACCATATTATTATTCAACCATACTATGATATCCACAACCATATTATGATCCTCATAACCATAGTTTGTTTAACGTACAACCATAGTATGATACTTACAACCATAGTATGACTTACGCACAACCATACTATTATCCCCAAAATTGTTTGTAAAGACTGGAATACGTTGTTATTCAACAATTAAGAATTTTATTAAGTAAGTTATGTAACAATAGGAGTGATTTAATTAACAGTAAAAAAAATCATTTGTTAAAAATATTTTAGTTATACTAATCCGTAGTTTTTTTTAAATAGAATTGTTATTACTGTTATTGCATAGGAATCGTAAAAATAACATTGTCAAATTAAAAAAAAATTAGGTTTTTCCGGTATGATTGCCGTAATTATGTTATTTTTAACATAAAACCCATGAAAACAATACTTTTGTCCCACCAACCATATTTATATTGTTGCTACAACCATATTTTCATTTTTAAATTTAGCAACAATACTTTTGTTACATTTCAACAATATTAATATTGCTGCAATTATACTATTGTCAAAACAAAAAAAACGACCATACTTTTACTGTAGAGAACATACTATTGTTGCCGTGACCATATAGTAACCATATCTTTTCTCTGCGTGAATATACTTATGTATACCTTTTGTGACCAAATGACTTTTATATTGCGACTTAAAAAATAAAAGTCACTAAACATTTTTTAAGACTTTTATTAATTAAAGTCAACGACTGACTTTTATTGAGAATTTTTCTAAATAAAAATTTTTATTTAAGACTTTAAAAAATTAGTCTCTTTCTGATTTTTATAATTAAAAATCACTTGCTGACATTTATTGCTCACTTTTATACGTAAAAGTCACTGTAATCGTAGGAGAAATAAAAAAAATAAAAAATAATTGTTATTTGTGGAGTAATAAAACAAAATAATTGTCATTTTCTGATCTGAAATTTTACTGAAATTAACTGTTATGTAAATCAAAAAATAACTGTAAAAGATTGATTTATATGATTAAATTTATAACTGTTACGGTCACTGATATTAACTTTATTTAATACGAGTATTATGACATCCAGATTGCCACGGTCGGCATAGAACTCGATCGTTTTATATCTTTTCATCTTCATACACCAGTACCGTTATAAAACGTGTTTTAAATTATTCTATATTTGATATCATCACGTATTTACTGGTATATTTACTCCCCTTAAAGTAAAGACAAAGAATTTCGTTTCGATTTCAACGTTCGAACAATATTAATTAATATGTGGGAATTTGTGCTTGTCAGGTTCAATAAAGTTATCGTTTATTATCAAAGTCAAGATAATTTATTGCTGCAGTAGCTATCTAATTTATTATGGTAAATATTTATATTTGTAGGACGATCATCGATATCAATATCAGTACCACAATGTTGCAGAGTATGAATGCAGACGAGTGCATATGTACCGTTGAAAATACGAGGTATGTGATGTTAACTCAGGAATTCGTTATGTTTTAAGATGTTCATGTTTTTAATCTCAATATAATATATAGGTAATATTATTATAAAGAATCGCTTGATTTAATATCAAATTTTTTATTTATGTTACGTACTATGACTTTTTTATTTAAATGTCCAAGCTCGAGATCGTAGCTTTGATCTCGCTTTAATCTTCTTTTCATTATATCTTCTTATTTTGAGGAACATCTTCAGCATTTGAAATGAATACAAATAAAACAATTAGCTTAAAACTACGTCGTCTAATGGTTCGAGTTATAATATATGACCTTAATATGTCCATTATATAATTTTTTAATATTTCGTCCCTCTTTGACGAACATCTTTATAATAAAATGAATCGCAATGTTAGGTCCATGAGTCTGACCCCTCCTCGGTCAAATCTTCGAAATAAATCCATACTTTTAATCATAGTAAAACCAGCTTTAATTGGTATACCCAGGTTTAGCAGTGGTCCCTTTTTTGACCATATGTGCCCATTTTTTTAGAACTATTTAGAAATTGTGATAAGTTGTAAGTATTATACCAAAGTTGGACAAACAAACGTGGCACCGCTATGGGGTTTTACCAGGAATTTCAGTTGCTTTCATTTCGCGATTTCCGGGGAAATTTTACCAGGATTACCTGAAAAGCCAATTTGCTTTAAAAATCCTATGTGCAAATTAAGTACATTTTATATGAGATATTGTAACTCGTTGACATTCAATGAACAGTTTTGGATTTTTAAGGTTTTATTTATTTTTTGAAATAAAAAATTACATGTTTACATAGATTATAAAAATATTAAATAAAGTGGAAAATAACCTATTCTTCAATCTATGGTAAATTTTCAGCAACGTTTCTACTGTATCGATTACGTCTGGGGAAGTGCTGATATCAACGATATGGAGGAGTTACTCATCGAATACATTGTAAGTACTTACCTTACCATATGCAACAGAGATAATGAAACAACCTTCATCTCGAGAAACAAAATGATAAAATTGTTGAGCGAAAAGTCTTAAATACTCAAAGCTTCTCATCATCATCACAATATCAGATCATCATTTTATCAGCCAGTCATTCTTATGTAAGGAAGTCAGACTAAAGGAAGTACAGGCCAACATTTAACAGGATCATTTCACTCATGCTTGATATAAATATCCGAACCACGGGGGACATTAAACTGGAGATGAGGCTTGTTACAACAACTCTTAACGACTCGATTCCACCCATATGGTATGCCATCACTCATTAATAAGGCTAAGTCCAAGAGAGCTTTACAGGATTGGGATAATAAAGAAGAGCTTAAAAAAATTTAAGAGTATTTTGAAGAAATTACAAAACGCATTAGGGTATATCAAGAAATCACAAGGAACAGGATAACATTCAGGGAGGAATCACTGGAGTAAATCGTAGACACTTATCAGACCGAGATCCACATAGACAGAACTAACCGATCTGTTATATCATGGCTCAAGGAGCTCTATACTAGACCCATCGACCTATTATACATCCCCTCTTTGTAGATAAAGACCAATGTAGTCTTCATACCCAAGGGACCTTTCAGCCTGTCATCATTTTATTTTTACCTTCATTTCAATAACCCAGCCTTCAGGCCCTATTTGAGTTACAAATTTCCACTTCACCAATGTTAATAGATTACATAATTACATGCACCGTAAGTCAGATAAGAGTGTTTCGACCGACAAATTTAAAAATGTAACACATAATATTCATTCAAATGTGTCTACCAGGAAGTTAACGAAGTAACCCAGAGGGCCCACTGAATAAAAGCAAGTTCATTGACAACAGCTGCAAGTAGTTATATTTAATTCTGAAAATCATGCAGAGGCTGATTTTCAATCTCATTAGGTTAACTTTAGAACGGAGGCTACTTTCAGATAGCCAATATGCATACTGTAAGGGTAGCCCTACATGATGTGGTCGGCTTCATAGAAAGATAACTCGTCGTCAAACATAACTTCGGGTGCGATATAAAGTGTCAATAACCGAAACACCGACATTCCGATTTTTAAGTCCAAACCCAAAAGTCATTTCTCAAAAATAGCTAAAACCCGGTTTTTAGCTGTCTGGTTTTTCGGTTTACGTTGTTTTGTTGCAAAAAAAAGCAAACAAATCATAGTTTGCAAAAACGAAATATTTTTTTATGCCCTGCAACACTCTGTGCAACAAAGTATTTTAAGTTAGCTACCTGGCAAATTTTTGGAAAAAAGTTTAAGCTAATGGTGTCTGTCTGTCCACCCGTCTGCTGTTCATCCAAAACTGGAAATCAAACTACTGGTTTCAATTGTTGTCGGATCTTCATAAAGTTAGCACAAGTATGTCCTTTTGACCAAGGATGAACGCTATTAAAATAGAAGAAAATCGGAACAGATTTAGATGCAACTCCCACTTATATTTTTAAATGATTTTATGTTTTTAGCTCTGCTTACCACATACGAGTATAACAATCAATCTTCATGAAATTTGGTACAAGACAGTTTTTTTGGACCCAAGACGAACGCTAAAAAATTCAAGAAAATCTGATCAGATTTAGTTATATCTTCCACACATACGTTCAACGATTCTCTGTCCTAAGCTTGTCTTGATGCAATTTGGCAAAGTTTATTAATATCGATCAGTAACCAACTAATGCTGAAATGGGTGACATCGATTAACGTTTTGATATTGCCCCTAAACAAAGGTGCTTCCTGATTTTACATACAACCGCTTTGGAACACCCATATTAATTCCGATTTCAGTCATATTTGGTATAGTTTATTACTATGGACACACAACCAATCTACATATACGGCTAATTTTTATTAATATAGTTTCCATATATTTGATCTGAAGGTCCTAACGGCTTCTTTATGAACAAATGGATACCAAATAACTATAAATCCAAATATTAAATTAGTTTTCGTAATCGGCTAAATTTTGATGACGGACCGAGGCCGAAAATGTGTCCCATTTAAACATGGGCAATAATCGCGAAATTTTTTTTAACAATTTCAAATGTGAAATTATTTGTAATGGGTGATCCATATTTTCAGAACAAAAAAAATATAAAAATTCAAATCAAGTGTGGAATCTTTATCGGTAATTTGAAAGCACATTTTATGGCATTTATTTTTTGAAAATAATTACCTTCAAATGTTGGCAACTGTATTATGGAAATGAGCGTTCGGTGAGAAACGAAGATCCGCTGTTTTTGACCAAAATGTTGTTCAATGATGAGGCCCATTTCTGGCGCAACGGCAAAGTCAATAAACAAAATTGCCGCATTTGGGCTGAAGAGCAACAAGAAGATGTTCAAGAGGTGCCATTATACCCAGAGAAAACCACGGTTTGGAGCGGTTTATAAGCTGGTGAAATCATTCATTCATAAGCTGGTGAACTCATTCCGTTCCGGAACCGTGAATGGTGCTGGCTATCGCGCCATGATATCGATATTTATGCAACCTAAAATTTATGCCCGTAATTTTGACGATACTTGGTTTCAACAGGACGGTTTCAACGGACGGTTAGAGGTCATTTCGAAAAGCAGCCACTTTCACGTTTTGGACAGGTAAGTTGGCCGCCTAGATCGAGTGATATCACACCTTTAGACATTTTTCTTTGGTGTTACGTAAAGTCCAAAGTCTATGCTGACAAACCAGCTACGATTCAGGTTTTGGGAGCCAACGGTCGAAATGCTCGAACGAGTCATCCAAAATTGGAAACCCTGAGGCGTAGTTGTGGCCAACATTTGAAGAAAATTATATTCAAAAAATAAATGGCAAAACATTTCCTTCGGCTGAATAAAAAAGATTCCAAACTTGATTTGAATTTTAGTATTTTTTTATTCTGAAACAATTCCTCTAGATGGATCACCCTATATTTCTTTTGGATGTTCAACTCTTTTGAAAGTACGTCCAGAGCGGGAAGCTGTGCACTCAAACGTTGGCTTTTGGTGCGTGTCTTTATCACTGTTTATATTGGGGCCTTCACCAGTTCCTCCGAAGAATTTGAGTTTTTGTGCCGCCTTGTGCCGTTTTTGATCGGACCATAGCTGAAAAAGTTTTTGAATTTTCGTCATTTGTGCATTGTATAAATCAAATTTTGTAGTGCATACCGTTTTTCATTTGGCAATACTTTTTGATGGTGGTCCTACTGCATTCAGTTTGCGCGGTACTCAGTTTAGATGCTCTTTACTCCCCTCAAACAAATGTCGCACAAACCAACCTTGCATTGAGAACTTTTTACTGTTTTTTGTTTGTTGTGCTCCACAAAAAGTAAAGATAAATAATATTTTTACATTTTTCATGAAAAATATTATATACTTAAATTTTTTGGCTCAACTCGCTTGCAATTTTTGAAGTAATTATTCCCACATTTTATTCTAAAATCTTCCCTTTTATTGATATTCATAGCACCCATTTTTCCCCCATGAAATGTTTCCCATTTTCGAAGTTCGATTAGAATAAAGGAAAAGAAAATGAGAGAAAAAAATCCTGTGGAGATTTTGTTTAGGGAAGGGGAACTGGTAATGGATAAAAAAATCCCAGGGAATTGTCATTCAGACCTTGAAAGATTTGTTAGCCGAGGAGCGCCTTAAGACGGTGATCTATCCCGTCTACTCTGGAACCTCGCCTTGAACTAAATCCTGTTCTCATTGGAGGAGGTTGGAGTTAAATATATTTTTCAGAAAGCCTTTTCCATTAGTTTTCCAAAAATCTAAGTACTCAATTAGTTAGAAATGCATGCTTTGCCAACTAAACTATGCGTCGGTCTAAAGGAATAGGGAAATAAATCAACAATCAAGAAGTCGAAATCACTTTAGGAATCTATTCAATTTGTGTCCGTTTTCCTTTTAACAGGACCGTGCACCAGAGTGAGTATCTAATCATTTAGGCAGACTGATGAAATCATAGAAAAACTCTTATTGCAACCTCTTGCCAATTGCGCGATATTTAAACATTTACAAAACAATAATTGTGTCTAAGCCGTAAAACAATTGATGGTGTTAAACAATTCGCCTAGAACAAGTTCTAACACTCTGAATGTGTATCCAAGGAATGATGAAGAAATTCTCAACGATCACGTCATGTCGATACGAGTACAAAACGACATGATATAACACCCAAAAATATGGTATAAAAGACCAAATCACATCTCTGTAGGTATCCACAAAGTTTTGAACTAACTAAGGAACAACATCTAAAAAAGAAAATCATGAAATTATTCATTGTCTTTGCTGCTCTTTTTGCCGTTGCCCTGGCGGCTCCTGCCGGCGAAGAACACGTTGAGATTGTAAGACTCGAATCTAATGTGGAACCCGAGAGCTACTCTTTTGTGTAAGTATTCCAAAGGAATTCACAATTGCTAAGTGTTGTAATAATCAATGATGTTCATTATACGTATAGGTCTGAAACCAGCGATGGCACCTCTCGCAAAGAAGAAGGCCAAGTCAAGGATGTTGGCTCTGAACACCCAGCTCTGGTTGTTCATGGTTCATTCTCATGGAAGGATCATGTCGACGGCAAGGTTTACACCGTCACCTATGTTGCCGATGAAAATGGTTTCCAACCCGCTGGTGAACACATTCCAGTATTGGCTGCTGCTGTTCACTAAATTGTGTATCGGTATCAAATGGAACAAATGAACATTAAATAAAACTCACAGCATCTTAAAATGCAATCCATTTTGTTTTTGAATAGTTACGAATAGTTTAGGAGGATGTGCTCGACAATAACACAAAAAATCCAGGTTTTAAGCAGGATAGGAATTTCTGACAATTTCCAGTTATGATTCCCCCAACTTTACGAGTAAGAAACTAATATTAAAGCGTTTCTACAA
The DNA here is from genome assembly GCA_963513945.1 of Hydrotaea diabolus. Taxonomy (NCBI): domain Eukaryota; kingdom Metazoa; phylum Arthropoda; class Insecta; order Diptera; family Muscidae; genus Hydrotaea; species Hydrotaea diabolus. Next base: position 193,658,145 of record OY740716.1, on the reverse strand, counting down.
AAAGCCTGCGTATAAGTGACTATTTAGCGTATACGGCTTACTAATTTAACGAAAGGTCGTCATTGATTCGTAAATGGGAAAATTAAAGAAATACACACAGAGAAAAAAAAAGGTGGAGATCGTTTGGAACTACTAAAATTTCGTTGCAAAAAAAGAATTTCGGTTGCAATTACCAAATGTTTATAATCGTAATTGGTATTCAGTTCGCCATACCATACGATGATAAATATGATCATCGTATTGTAGACGGAGTCATACCAATGAAACACATAACATTTTGCTGTTGCAACCATATATTGGGGATGATATCTAGACTTTCAGCAAAGGCGATAATAATCCTATTACTACTGCTTTAAGCAAATCGTTTAATATAACTTATTCAGCAAAACTCTACCATCGTGTTTTCCTCTATATGTTTTAGAGTACTTGAAGTATAAAAGGAAATATTTTGTTGCCTCTACTGAAAATTAAAATTTTTTTTTCGTTAAAGTGATCCAAAAATTCTTTTATAGAGGTTCGGACTCTTCTTATTTTCTACCGATACTTCAGTTACAATTACTTAACGTTCCAGAGCATGAACTAATATTAGGCTTTACTGATGGCATACTAGAGGTACGTGCAACACCAATCACTCAGTTGGCAAAAAAAATCGGCAACTGTTTATTGATTTCTGTTTATTGATTTCTATTACCAAACTGTCTTCTTACGCTAGATTTATATCGGCTAACTTTTCTCCCTTTTTTGTAAGTGTACTAATTTTGCATACAACCTTCGATCTTGTGTGCTTGTCCTCCAGTTAGTTACACCAGGACTCCTCAGACCTTCTTGGACTTGGAGCTTTTCAATGAAGCTTCGATAGCGCCCACAAACTTGCCTTTGTTTATGGTAAATAAAGGATATGTAGACTTGTCGACTACGAGGGTTGCTTTATATACATATTTCACATTTCCATTGGAAGGTTTGAAATTTTTTTAGCATAAATGTACTCAGAACGTTTTGACGTACGACCATCATTTGTGCTGTTTACAATGACTTGAAAAAATCAATTTGGCAAACAAATGAAATTAAATCGTGAACATTTTCCTGCGATCATTTTTCACAACTTTCGACGTGGATTATCCCGACAAGAGTGCATCGATGAACTTAAATCTTTGTATGGCGATGAAGCACCGTCCTACAGCTCTGTGAAAAACTGGTTTAATGAACTCAATCGCGGCCGATGCTCGCTCAAAGACGAAGGTCGTGAAGGTCGTCTAAAAACGGCCGTTGTGCCAGAGAACATTGATGCCGTGCTGATAATGCAAGATCGTCATGTGACATACCGTGAGATAGAGGCATCCTTGGGAATTTCTTCCACCAGCATACTTTCGATATTGCATGAACACCTGTCCGTAAAAAAGGTTTGGTCTCGTTAGATCCCGCACAATTTGACAATTGCTCAAAAAAAAGGCTCGTGTCGATTGGTGCAAAGAAATTTTGAAAAAATACGATCGCGGTGCTTCAAACGACGTTTCTAAGATCGTCACAGGTGACGAATCATGGATCTATGCGTATGAGCCCGAAACAAAACAGCAAAGAGTCTTCGAAGACGAGCCAAATCCAACGAAAGTTGTTCGTGGAAGAAGCACTTCGAAGCAAATGGTCGCCTGTTTCTTCGGCTAAACTTGTGGTACACCACAATTTTTTTGCCTGAAGTCTTCGAAGAAATTCGAAAAACGAACGAAGACGAATCATTGTGCACCATGGCAATGCGAGCTCTCACACATCGGCTCAAACCAGCGCCTTTTTGACCGGCCAAAACGTCGAATTAATGGGTCATCCGCCGTACAGCCCTGAGTGGCACCCAATGTCTTCTTTTTATTCCCGCACATGAAGAATAAAATGCGTGGCCAACGATTTTCGTCGCCAGAAGATGCTGTTGAAGCGTTCAAAAACCATGTTTGGGAGGTGTCTCAATCGGAGTGGAAGAAGTGTTCGACAATTGGTTTAAGCGCATGCAAAAGTGTATAAATCATGCTGGAGAATACTTTGAAAAACAATAGAACCATTTTTGATGATAAATATTCGCATTTTCATTGTTAGGCCAGAAATATATATAGCAGCTTTCGTATAGTTTTAGAAAATATAAGCAACAGCTTCATTTTGCCCACATTCAACACCAAGTTCACCTACACTTTATTTATACAAGAAAAATATTCTCTAAATGCATTATCCTTTTTAGAACCGGCGATAAACAGTAGGTTCTGGTCAATGAGTAATTGAAGTATTTCGTGCACAGTTTACTGGTGTGAGAGAAGTTTCTTTTCAGGTTACTAAACAAACATTTGTAGGGCAGTTACTCGGTTAGTAACAGTAAGAGTGACCACATTTATTTTTTATGTATGCTTTTGACGAATACAAAGAGAAACAATGTTTATATTAATTTTGGTCGAAGTTGCCAGAGTACCATATTGCTAACTTACTAATCTAGTAATCTCAAAAGAACACGGCTAATGTTGATGTCATGGCTGCGGTAGCAGTCAGATGTTTATTCCAGGCGCTTTTTGGCTTCTGTGGTCCAAAACACGTACCACATGGTCAAAACGGGTGAATTTTAGTCAATACGGACACATATCGTTACCTTAATATAAGAAGGCCCTAACTCACAAAAAATAATATTGCAGTAAAAGAAAAAAAACGTTTTAAATCTGGTAATAATATGGACACAAAATCTTTATTAAAATATAGTGCGTAATTCAGAGTTATACATTTTTAAAAAAAAATAATTTTTATAGATTTTGAATAAGTTAGTTTTGAGTTATGGCCTTTTTATATTAAGGTAACGATACGTACTTAAATTGAAGCAAATTTTGATACGAATTCAAATATAGAGTAATTTAGATGTTTTGGCTGAAGGCCCAAAAAACGTACCATTTTTTTAGCTTAAGTAGTGTTAGTAAGGTGGGGGTACATAGGTTTGGTCGGACCAAACTTAACGACGCTTTTACTTATTTTCCGACAGTAAATTTTGTTTGAGCTATTTTGTTACAATTTTATTTGAAAAAGAACAGGCGACTTTTTCCGCGTGTTCATACTTTAATTTTCAGATTCGGCTAGAATTGATCACTCGTTATGTGTGTAGCTAACCATATTTTGCCCTCTTTTACTTATTTCCATTTATAATCTTTGACTTACGGCCGTTTGTAATCATTTTTATGCTATTATTTTCAAATCACTTACATAATTCAAGCGTACGCTAGTCATATTTGCTTCAGGCATTTGTCTTCGTCAAACGACTCAAAAACAGTGTTTCGATACCGCATTATTTACAAACGCAGTATTTGATGTTTAGTTACGTAGAGGTCAAGAAGTTCTCGTTGTCTTTATAGGGTACATTATATATCTATACCAGTGATGGGCAACCTACTAGTATACTTTTACATTTTGCGATTGTATGCTCTCACCACAAATCGGTGTTGCCAATAAAATTGTATCTCACTGTAGATTCTTTACAGTGTCATTATAGAAAATTGTACACGTCTGTCACAGCAACCCTAGTTATAAATCCATGTGAGAACAGTAGAAATTTTTAGTGGCAGGGTTTCCATATCGTTAATAAAGTCGACAAACTAATCAACGAATGAAGGATTAAGCTCTTAGCCACATTAGAACTAGTAAAAAAAGCTTAGGTCAGACATGGCCGAATATAGTATACCCTGTATAGAAAATCAAATTGAAAAAGGGAAAAAAGCGAATTACCCAGATTCTTGAGAAATTTTCATTTTTTGGTACCTTTATGTGACAGCGCATAGAGAAAGGGACCTATGGGTAAAAAAAATAATTTTCACTTTTTTTTTTGATGTGGACAACATCTATGCATCGAATGAGACCGATCCCATGCCCCGAAAGTGTTCCCTCCCAGAGATATGCGCGTTTTATGAAAGTGATGGTACACCAAAGATACAAGTATTTAAATCTTTAAAATGGCTCTCCTGCACAAAACTGGTTTTTACCCTTAGGTCCATTTTTATTTTGCGCGTCACATATGTTGACGTTTTAATATGTATTTTCGGTACGTCAACCAAATTGCAACAATATTACTAAGGCTTCGTGGGAAAATGTTATTGATATTTTATACCTATACGAGTATCTCCATGAATACTGGAAGTCATTTTTTGGGTACTCAAACCACATGTATGGGGACAATATGAAACAAGTAGACAAATTAAGTTCGGTCGTGCCCAAGGACTACATACCCTTTATTATGGATTCCGGTCCAATACGAAAATATTTTAAAGGGGGCGTGGCGCCATGCATTTTTCTGTCAGGGTGTGTTTCCTTAAAATCAGGATGTATGGGCCAATTTTGCCCAAATTTAAAACAACATATTCCTTAATTATCTGCTACTCATTGATTTCATTCCGTAAAATTTAAAACAATTAACCTAATACTCTGGTCATAAATGCGATTTTTAAAGGGGCCGTTGTTCCACCCTCATTTTAACTTTGGTGTGTTTTGATCTATGGTAATACCAAATGTTCCTAATATCATCGTCATATCTTTAACAGTTCGTAAGATATGGTCTTACCAAGTTCAGAGTCGTATGGCAAACCCCCTTGTCAAATTAAATCGAAATGTACCGCACAAATATTTCCAGTGCGATCGTAACATAATGGGAACATATTGTAACGATCGAAGTAGCTAGTAGTGATATTTTTGCAAAAAAACAACCCCAGAAATACTACAAAAAAGTAATTTTTCTAGAGGTTGACTTAGTACTTCCGACAGAGAGACGGACCCTGCTAGATCATCTTAAAAGTTTACAACGATTCAGAAAATATACTATACCAGTATTTCAAGATGTAGCAATTGGAAACGGCAATGGGAATGTACCCTCTATGCTATAATGGAGGCTATAAAAATCATAAAGAGTGGTTAAATTTTAAGGGCCGATGTTGATTTTGAATACAACTCAAATTATTTAGTTTAATTATTAATTATTTTCATTTCTTTCTATTAAGATAATATTGGTATGGTTTAATTATGTATGGAACAAAATATCGGCCAAATGGCCGCCGCGACTTCGGAGGCACACTTCCATCCGATCGTCTAAATTTTCGATGACGCTGAGGCATACTTGAGGTTCTATGCCGTTAATGTGCCGAATTATCTCATCCTTTAGCTCTTGAATTGTTGCTGGCTTATCGACGTACACCTTTTCTTTTAAATTACCCCAAAGAAAGCAGTCCAACGGTGTCACATCACATGATCTTGGCGGCCAATTAACATCGCCACGACGTGAGATAACTCACATTGAATTTGTTAGCTGTGTGGCAAGTAGCACCGTCCTGTTGAAACAAGTGGACACATCCATATCTTCCAATTCGGGCCATAAAAAGTTCGTTAGCATCTCACGATAGCGAACACCATGTCTGACCGGCCTCATTTTGAAAAAAAAATACGGCCCGATGATGCCGCCAGTCCATAAATCGCACCAAACTTTTGGATTATCATTCGCCCAAATGCGGCAATTCTGCTCATTGACGAATCAATCCACTGAGATGAAAATGTGCCTTATCACTCAAGATGATTTTCTTAGAAAATTGATCATTCACTGTTACCATTTTTTGCCACCATTCTGATCATTGATAATGACCGTGGTTCAAATTGAGTTAGTCTGAAATTGAGAAATAACAAATGAAATGCAGAAATGAAACTTGACGTTTTGTTGTGGTTCACATTCAACATCGGCCCTTAAAATTTAACCACCCTTTATTATGGAGGTTATAGTATATCGTCCATCCTCATATACAGTGTGTTTTTTTAGAGGTGTGGTTTTCAAATCGGCGACACTTTTTTCGGTGTTAGTCTTTTTAACAGCTGCCACTTGATTTATTCACACAACATCAACGGTTACAAATCGTGGTGAGTGGGCCCAAAACGTGATGGCCACCGATCCTGATTTTAACAAAAAATATAAAAATTCAAATCAAGTGTGGAATCATTATTGGTTATTATTGGTAATTTGAAAGGACATTTTAAGTAACCGTGAATGATGCTCGCTATCGTGCCATGATATCGATCTTTATGCTACCTGAAATAGAAGCCCGTAATCTTGACGACACTTGGTATCAACAGGACGGTGTCATTTGCCACTTGCTGCTCATACAATGGATCTATTGAGAGGTCATTTCGAAAGCAGCTAATTTCACGATTTGGACAGGTGAGTTGGCCGCCTAGATCTAGTGATTTCACACCTTTAGACATTTTTCTTTGGGGTTACGTAAAGTCCAAATCTATGCTTACAAACCAGCTACGATTGAGGTTTTGGAAGCCAACATAACGTGTGTCATTAAAGCCATACCGGTCAAAATGCTCGAACGAGTCATCCAAAATTGGACCCTCAGAATGGAATCCCTGAGGCGTAGTTGCGGCCAACATTTGAAGTAAATTTTATTCAAAAAAAAAATTGGTGCCATAAAATTTCCTTTCAAATTACTAATAATGATTGATTTGAATTTTTATATTTTTTTCGTTCTGAAAAATACCTCTAGATGGATCACCCTATATAAGTATAAAGTTATTTACCAAAATTGTCACATTTGGAGTAATGAAAATCCACAAGCCATTGTTGAGACGCCGTTACATCCTCAAAAAGTCACTGTTTGGTATGCCCTGTTGGCAGAGGTAATTATTGATCCATATTTCTTCAAAAATGTAGCCGTCCATACGAGTAATGTTACATTACATAGGGAACGCTATAGAGCCACGATTAATGACTTTTTGGTGCCTGAATTTGAGGATGTTGATGTGGACGAACTTTGGTTCCAACAAAGGCGCTACATGTCATACACAGTCAATATATTGATGGACTTGTTTGGTGAGCGCATTATCGTGTGTCGTGGGCCTGTTGCATGGCCTACAGGTTCGTGCGATTTAACACCGCTGGACAATTTTTTGTGGGGTTATCTGAAGTCGCTTGTCTACGCAGATACGCCTGAAACGATTGACGCCTAGAAGAGAATATTCGCCGCGTTATTGCTTCCATACGGCCCTAAATGTTTCAAAAAGTGTTCGAAAATTGATCCTCTTGGCTGTAATTTATTTGAGCCAGCCGCGGCGGCCACTTGCTTGAAATCATTTTTAAAACATAATGGCAAACCCTTTATCTTTATAATAAAGCTAAATTCTTGACCATAACATTAAACAATATGCGATTTATTTCGTCTTGAAAAACACACGCCTGAAAAAACACGCTTTACTTTACTACGTTTGATTGCAATCGGAATTGAAAAAGGTGTTCTAGTGCAGTTGTGTGTAAAATCAGGAAGAATCTTGTACTAAAACTTTTTAAAAACGTGGATGGATATGACCAATTTTTATCTGAGCTGGCAACAGATCTATCTTAATGAAATGTGCTTAATACCAAAACAACGAATGTAAGCTTGGATTTGGACCATCCAGTCGCAATATAGGCATGTGATTAAAATAATAAATCTTTACTATGCTGGTATGAATTCAAAATCACCAGTCTCGGTACACTATGCAACATTAAAAGACGTATGTATATTAAGATGTAACGATACAAAAAATGTTATACCTATAAGTACTTATACAATAATTCAATAACAAATGGATCATTTACCCAGAAGAGTGCAACACTCTTACGAAAATTCACTAATATCAAATACGGCTTGTAATTCCCCAATGGATTAAAATCTCATGGAGTCAACAATAATATTTTAAACATTTTTGACCATCGTTTTTCAAATTCAGTTTGAATTCCAGTGCATTTTAGAAAATATCTTTCAATTAATATCCAAATACACATTTTGAAGCATTTTAATAGAAATATAAAACACACGATAGAAAAATGCGAGACACGTATAGAAAAACGTCGTTGCTTAAAATTTTAGGCAACCTGGAACGAGGTGGTTAGCCAAGATGGCACAAAAAGGACCCTATAAAAATTTACATAATTTACCTCTGTCTATGTTTTATTTTAATTACATAATATTTTTTTTTACAAGTCTGCTGTATACCAGTGTAAGGTACGCCTACCCCATTAAAAAGAACAACAAGATAATACATCATAAATTGGCAGTATGTTCGCACAGAGGAAAAATTAGTTGAAAATCGGTCCGAACTGGAAAAATTCGGTTGTAAAAACAGCCTTTCTGTTCCAATCACAAACATTCCATTGTAATGGTATTGAAAGTTACATGGTTCGACATATCTTAAGATGGTAGCTACAATAATATGACGGTACGTATGACCAATAAATTAGTTGTACCAATCTGTTTAGTTTAGTAAAAGTATTGCTTGCCATAACCATCAGTTATGAAGACCGTGTTACATTGGTACCAATAATTGGTGTTGACAGCAGTGAATTCTTTGTAGTTGTCAAACCCCGTTTAGTTCACTGTTGTAATATGCAATCGGTTATCCTAACATCAGAATTTAATCTCTATTTCTAGTCCGGGTTTAGTCACTACAAAATCTTTGTTTAGCTCATATTATCCGATATGGAAGTGTATATTCCTTATTACATATCTGTAGCCACTCTCTGATTCGATGCCACAACCCAATTTTTTTTGTCAACCAAATGACATAGAGATTAGGGTGTCCGCCGGGAAGGTCTACTACTTTGTTTTGCCGCAATTTTGGTAAACATTAGTCTTGACATACGAGTATTTGGCAGTCGTGAAGTAGAGACTTGGCAAATTTATTATAGAAAAATATTCAATAACTTACTCGTTTTAATCGTTAAAACATTTTATCAAAATCAATTACTGTGACGATGAGAAAGTTAGTGAAATTTTTGGGAGAAACAACGTGCCAACAAAACGCACTATTTATCGTGTAGTGAATGATTTCGAAGAAAGAGGGTCTATAGCTGATAGGCTCAAGCATGGACCACCACGTACTGCAAGATCGGCTATAAACATTACTGCTGCTCAAAAAAGTATTCAAAACAATTCGACGCCGTGCTCAGGAGCTTGGTCTTCAAAAAACAACTTTGGCCACAATTGTCCACAAGGATTTGCACGTGTTTCCATTTAAGATTCAGTTGACACAAGATTCCACAAGACCATTTACGCAGCCGTACATTTGCCAAAAGGACGTTACAGCTCGCCCATGACAACCCCGATTTTCATGAAAAAATCATAATGAGTGACGAGGCACATTATTTTTTTTTTAATGGATATGTGAATAAACAGTATAGTCGGAAAACCCTCAAATTATTCATCAGTCGCGTTTGCATCCAATAAAAGTGACAGCCTAGTGTGCAACTTGATCAGGAGGAATCATTGGACCTTACTTCTATAATATGATATGATTGAAAACATTTGAACGCCAGAACTGCATGCTTTGGGCTTGATTAACATCTAGTATCAACAAAACGGTGCCACATCGCATACAACCAGGATTACAATGGAATTACTGCGAGACCTCTTTCCACAACATGTTATTTCAAGAAATGGTGATATTTATTGGCATCCACAGTCGCCTGATTTAACTGCTCCGGGCTTCTTTTTGTGGGGATATCTGAAAAGCAAGGTTTATGCAAACAAACCAGAAACGCTTGAGCAACTCAAAAAAAATATTCGTGAAGAAATTAATGAAATACCGCGTGAAATGTGTGACAATGTAATGAAACATGTACTCAAAAGGGCTCGCATTTGTCAGACTAACAGAGGCGGACATTTATCTGATATTTTATTCCATACATAATTGCCGACATTAAATAAAACATTTATCAATATAAAATCTCGTCTCTTTTTTTTAATCAAAAATTATAAACAAACAAAGTAGTATACCTCTCCGAAGGACATCCTATATAAACAATGAAATGATATTTGAATTTCAGTTTTAAATAAACAATGTTATCAGGATTTGAAGCTTCATGTGTTGGTTGCATTGAACAGTTCTACACTAATTTATTAGTTGCACCAACAGGCGGTTCTGGCAACCAATATTTTGAACTTTATTTAGTTTATGTGACTGAAAAGTAATTTGTCAGTACCATTATATTGTCATATCACTCAACGTATGGTATTTCCAACCGAACTTTCTGTAGTTTCTAACTGGCATTTTCTCTATGTGCAAGACTTCAAGTTTTCTTCTGGGATATTTTGTGGTACATTAACCCTTAAGTAGCCGAAAATAAACAGGTTTAAAATCCTCCTTCATTATTATTAAAATAACATAACTAAATCAGCTTTATCTTTGAATTGTTTTTGCCATTATTTGAAATCAAAACTTAAATATTGAACCCTCTATACAAATTTAGTTCAGAAAATCGTTTTAATTGCACACACAAACTTAATCAGACTCGACAGTTAACGCCAAATTATCAAAAAAGCTACCCAAAATTAAAAAACAGAATTAATATTTTAAAACCCAACTCATAAACAAATTCAGTTCCAATAATTATCCGTATTCTTTAGGAAGGGCCGATACATTGTCTCTTTAACAGATAGTGGCAGTTCCCTCTACCTAAAGTTGCCGTGAACACAATCAACATTCGGCTGTAGCGATAAAAATACACTGGTAGTACGTGCAACTACCAACATTTGGAAAACAAATTAGTTGGAACTCGGTTGGAACTACAATTATTCGGTTACAATAGAGGAATTTCTGTTGCAATTACCTGTTAAGGTTATAATCGTAATGAATATGCGGTTCGAAATGCCATAATATGATAAATAGGACCATCGTAATGTACTCACAACCTAAAGATCGTTTATATTAATGAAACGCGAAAAATGAATATAGTTGCCACAACTGGTGGTTGTCGCAACCAAACGCTGTGCAAACATTTTGTTGCTGTAACTAATAATTAAAGGTTATAACAGAAACATTAACATAACAAAATTCTATTATTAATGACTTTAAGCCAATCGATTGACCACATTTTTTCCAGTTGAAATCAACTATAATTTTTTGTTTCAATTTTTCCTTGTCACCAAAAATTTGTTGCTTCTTACTAAACTTTAATTTTTTGTCGTGGTTTAGAAATAGAGAATTTTTAGATCTATGTTGCACCGAAACTACAGTTCCAATCGGTTGTACTGATGGAATACTCGGCGTGCATGTAACCTCAATCATTTCGTTGGCAAACGAATTTGGTTGTGGCAACGAATCTATTCTCTGTGTGTAGAAGACAAAAATAAAATAAGCAATCTGGTTGACAAGCAAAAAGATTTTATTTCGATACACCTTAGTGTACATTATTCAATTCCATGCGCAGTGCAATGTGTCATACGAGTATTAATCTAATTGAAATCATGTGAAGAAATGAAAATGTTGAGCAACAGATGTCATTTTAACATAACGCTAAAATAGAATTATGACTACTTTCCATTCCGAACTACCCCAACCACAATGGGCAGACATCATAGATAGACACGAACTCCATTAAAGCACTGGTACGAGGAGGTGTGCTTGTAGAATTGGGAAATGTCCATACTGTACTGTGCTGTTCTAAAACAACTCTGAGGGCGATTTGGAGGACTTTGATATCTATGCTCCACCAAACGGCTAAAAGAAGCCAGCTCATCTTTCAAGAGACCAATAATAAATATGGACATGTGGCTACTGAAATAAATGCAAATTAAGTTAAGAATCAAAATATTTATTTTTTTAAGATTTGGCTGAGCATGGACCCTTTAAGTGCTAAAATTTCAGTTATATTCAAAGAAAGCGACCAATTACACAGTACAACAGCCAATCTGGGGGGTGAGAAATTCCAAGTCAGGGTGATGGTACTAGGTCAGTATATTAAAACCCTCAAAGGTTTTTGCGTTCGTATGTGTTTTTTATGACCTTTTACATTTTTCCTTATCTTGATGTTTTTTCGCTTAGTTGTAAAATGTTGGCAAAAACGTAGTTTGACATAACTCGAGAACGACTAGTTCGATTTTGCTGAAATAAATTGAGAAAAATTAATAATTACATTTTCTTTAATCCATTAATATACTGTTTCTCTACCAAATTAACATTTTTGCAATTAGAAATAAATTTATGAAGAAAATTTTGCCAAAAAAAAAAATTTTTTTTTAAACATATAAATAAATCCCAAACGGAAAAACGTGTAGAGTCTTATAACTTTCACGTAAAGTCACATAACCTATAAACAAAATGCGACATAGATCATAGAAATCGATTAACGCGTTCTGCTTTTATTTACAATTAAGTAACTTCACTTACTGGCACATACGAACGCAAAACCCTTTGAGGGTTTTAATATACTGACCTAGTACCATCACCCTGAATTGGAATTTCTCACCCCCAGACAATAACCCCAAAAATGTTCCACAGTGTTATGAATATGGGCACTAAAATATCTCTACGAATCCAAATATTCGTTTTTTTGTTAAGATTTGCCTCAGACCGAAACTAGGACTGCCGGACCATTAATGTCATAAATAAAATAATTTTTATTTTTCCCATTTTAACAGCGAAGGTTTATAAGATTGGGCCTTTCCTAACGCACCTTTCCATACGCACCTCGTACATATTGCTGCGTTATATACATACGTTGTACGAATGGATGTAGGACTCTGCGTACATACCCACACGTACTCCTCATACCTTACAATAACAACTGATTTATAGTCCCCATAAATAAGTGTCAAACTGGAGAGGAGATATAAAAGCAGTATAGAGTACTGACGTCAAATGGAAAAATCACTGTACATGTAAATTTATAAACATCCATTATACTTATACGTATATTAAAGTTAAACATACGGAGGAATGCGAGTGTGCGTGTGTGATGAAGAGCAGACGACTTAATATGTATGTGTCTAAATAGAATCGCACGTTAGTATAAACGTTAATATGAATACATATCGCACTTATTCAACAAAAGGGTACTAACTCAAAATTTTTAACTTTTAATTACATATATGTTTGAAATTGCTGGACAGTGTCCAAACCTGTGACCTGTTAAAATTTACTATCCTTTTCTTTTCAAAGTCTGTCAAAAAAGCATTATGTTTTGAAATAGTGCCTTAGCAAGGCACTATCATTTGAAAAAATATTAGTAAGACAGTCCCGCTCGACTTTAGACTTACTAGTTCAAAATCATGTTTATATTTGACTTGATGTGATTCATTTTTTATGAATAAAAAGTAGCACCAATAAACCAAAAAGAATAAAACAACAAGAGGTTTTATTGGCTCATGTGCATGAGATGGGCTTCTTCATCAAAATCACACAAACAAGCTATGAATTGCACTAGACTTTTTAACAAAATATATTTAATCAATTACGAGGGTTGCTATATATATATCTGGCCTAGGCAACACTAAGTGTTGGCGACATCTGTTATTTCCATTGGAAAGTTTGACATTAGTTAGCGCAAACGTACTCAGAACGTTTTGACGTACGACCATCATTTGTGTTGTTTACAGTGACTTGAAAAAATCAATTTGGCAAAAAAAATGGAATTAACTCGTGAACATTTTCGTGCGATTCTTTTTCAATAACTTTCGACGTGGATTATCACGACAAGAGTGCATCGATGAACTTTAATCGTTGTATGGCGATGAAGCACCATCCTATAGCACTGTGAAAAACTGGTAATGTGACATACCGTGAGATAGAGGCATCATTGGGCATTTCTTGCAGCAGCATACATTCGATATTGCAGGAAAAAAAGGTTTAAAAAAGGCCGTAAAAAAGGTTTGTTCCTGCACAATTTGACAATCGCTCAAAAAAAAGGCTCGTGTCAATTGGTGCAAAGAAATTTTGAAAAAAATACGATCGCGGTGCTTCAAAAGACGTTTAAAAGATCTTCACAGGTGACGAACCATGGATATATGCGTATGAGCCCGAAACAAAACAGCAATCGACCGTGTGGGTTTTCGAAGACGAGCCAAATCCAATGAAAGTTGTTCGTGGAAGAAGCACTTCGAAGCAAATGGTCGCCTGTTTCTTCGGCAAAACTGGTCAAGTGGCGACTGTTTCGCTTGAGCAACGTAGGACGGTCAATTCTAACTGAGGAATTCCAAAAACGAACAAGAGAAGACGAATCATTTTGCACCATGACAATGCGAGCTCTCACGCATGGGCTCCAACCAGCGCCCTGACTTGGCACCCAATGACTTCTATTTATTCCCACACATCAACAAAAAAAAGCGTAGTCAACGATTTCGTCGCCAGAAGATGCTGTTGAAGCGTTTAAAAACGTCGAATTGATGGGTCAGCCGCCGTACAGCCCTGACTTGGCACCCAATGACTTCTATTTATTCCCGCACATCAACAAAAAAAATGCGTAGTCAACGATTTTCGTCGCCAGAAGATGCGTTTAAAACCATATTTTGGAGGTGTCTCAATCGGAGTGGAAAAAGTGCTTCGACAATTGGTTTGAGCGCATGCAAAAGTGTATAAATCATGCTGGAGAATACTTTGAAAACAATAAAACCATTTTTGATGACAAAGCAGCCGTCGTAATTGCTTCAATTTTGCCATGAAAAAATATTAAATTAATATTTATGGGACTTCTTTTAAGTTAATTTAAATATTGACATGTTCCCGACTTGCACACATAAACCTTTTAAGAAATTCGGAGATTTTTTACAGCCTGTTTTTATACCCTACACCACACTGTGGTACAGTTTATTATGACTTAGTGCTGATGTTTGCAACAAATTGAAGGGTTTATTTTTTTGTATAGCCCCCATATGAAGGTCATTTCCAATTTCAGAATCTGCAGCTTTTGAAGCCACATATTTCATCCGATTTCTACCAAATTTCGCATGAAATGGTTCGAGCGACCAACACCTATGTCTTGTCATTTTGAACCAAATCGGCCCATGTTTTCGAATTTCATTGTAACATAATACGTTTATTTAAATTGTGACATGCTACGTTATAAACAACAAATAGTTATCTCTTGCAGATTTTAAACAACCTAAGTGTTGACCTTTTTTATTGTTAAACTCGTTTGCATTTAAGCTGACAATATGTAAAAATATAGATACAAACATCATTTAATAATTTAAAAATGCCGATACATTGTCGCCTTACCGCTATTTTTAGTTTCATGTATGGAAAATAGCAGTGCATCAACCAACATTCGATTTTATTAAGAAAAAATTGATTGTAAATGCAACTTCAAACATTTGGTTGGCAACTAATATGTTTGCTGTAAGCTGGTTTCAAGAACTCAAATCTGCGATATACGAGTACTCGTAGTTCACGTACACAGTCTGGAAGACCAGTGTAACCCGTTTTATCAATCGCTCGTAAATGTACCTGGCAAAATGAATGCATTCAGTAGTCGATGACTACGATAGCGTATCTGCAAACGCTGAGCTCTAGTAAGAGATAACGATAACGACAATAATGTTTGACAATTGTTAATAAATCAGTTTTTACCATTAAAAGAGATAACGGCTTAATTACAAGGATCCCATCTAGTCTTTGTATGATATTTACGAGCCTAATTAAATATACGAGGACATGTCAATAATTAAGTGACTTTTCCAATGAAACACAGTTATTTTTGCAAATAAAAAATTTATTTTTCAGCATACGAGTAATCTACTTTTAGCTCAATACACTTAGTCCAACGTTGCTCCAATTTTTGTACCCCTTCCCAAAAATAGGATTTTTCAAGGTCCATAATATAGGCATTTGTTTGATCAATAATTTCATTGTTGGAGATGGACCTTCCACCAAGCCATTTCTTTAGGTTTGGAAATATGAAATAGTCACTGGGGGCTAAATCCGGAGAATATGGCGGATGATGTACCAATTCGCAACTCGATTCATGCAATTTAATGAGACTGCACACAAGTGCTCCCGTGCATTATCTTTATCTTTTTTCTTGGCCATATGGGGTCGTTTTATTTTAAAACGGTTACGTTCCGGCCATCACTATTTGTGAAAAAATATGCCCCGATGATTCCACAGCTTATGAACCGCACCAAACCGTGGTTTTCTCTGGGTATAATGGCATCTCTTGAACCTCTTCTTGTTGGTCTTCAGACCAGATGCGGCAATTATGTTTATTGACTCTGCCGTTGAGCCAGAAATGGGCCTCATCACTGAACAAAATTTTGGTCGAAAACAGCGGATCTATCCGTTTCTCACCGAACGCTCATTTCCTTAAAACAGTTGCCAACATTTGAAGGTAATTATTTTCAAAAAAAAGCCATAAAATGTCCTTTCAAATGACCAATAAAGATTCCACACTTGATTTGTATTTTTATATTTTTTTTTGTTCTGAAAAAATAACTCTAGATGGATCACTCTATATTAAGGTATATTTTAGACAATTTTAATTTAAAAATTACTATGTAGTGGAAACCTATAAATTTAAATCGAAATCTTCTTTGTAGTTAAATTTTATATAAATGGTAGTATGGTGGATTACATCCTGTGCAATAAATTTTTATATAGAGTGATCCATCTAGAGGTATTTTTCAGAACAAATAAAATATAAAAATTCTAGTCTGGTGTGGAATCTTTATTGGTAATTTGAAATTACATTTTATTGCATTTATTTTTGAAAATAATTTCCATCATATTCGATGTACTTCTTCCACAAACAACTTTGTTGGATTTGGCTCGTCTTGAAAGACCCATGCGGTCGATTGCTGTTTTGTTTCGGATTCATATGCATAGATCCATGAGTCGACACTTGTGACTATGTTATACACTGCCTTTCAGCTGTTATATAGCAGCAGTTATACTTTTCAACATCTTTTTGCACCAATCCATGCGAGCCTTTTTTTGAGCAATCGTCAAATTATGTATGATCCAAATTTTTTTCACGGTCAAATGAACATGCAATAACTTATTGATGATTGTCATACTAATGCCCAAGGATGCCTCAATCTCTTCTGGCAAAGTGACCGAAGTTCACGTGTACCTTTAAGAAATTCATCCTGAAGCGAACGGCGCCCGAGACTGAACTCTTGGTACCAGCGATTAACAGTGGTTTTTATGGTGCTTCATCGCCAATAATCGAAACAAGTTGAGTTAAACACTCTTGTCGATAACCCATGCCCAAAATCGTAAAAAATCATCGCACGAAAATGTTCACGGGATTATTCCATTTTTTGACTGAGATGAATTTTTCAACACACTGTAAACAAAACAATTCGCCCTCAAATGACAAAACGTTCTGAGTGAAGTTATGCTAAAAAATGTCAAAGTGACCAATGGAAGTGCCAGTTTGCATCTGGAAACACTAGTATTGCCAGGAACCGAAATATAAATAGCAACCCTCGAGGAATATCTTTTAGTTTTAGATTCATAGTATTTTTCAACACAATTACGTAATATTTTCGCTAAACCATATCGGAAAGCCATTACAGGAGTAAAGGTCTGCTTTTCTTATAAAGTGTTGTTAAATATTAAGGGCCGATGTTGATTTGTCGCGCAAAAGAGCCATTGTTTCGTTAGCTGTGTGGCAAGTGGCACCGTCCTGTTGAAACCACATTTCGTCCACATCCATATATGCCAATCCCGGCCATAAAAAGTTCGTTATCATCTCACAGTAGCGAACACCATTCACAGTAACTGCCTGACCGTATGCATTTTGGAAATAATACGGCTCGATGGTGCCGCCAGCCCATAAACCGCACTACACAGTCACTCATTGTGGATGCATTGTTTTTTCGACAATCACTCTTGGATTATCATTCTCCTAAATGCGGCAATTCTGCTTATTGACGAATCCACTGAGGTGAAAATATGCTTGAAGATGATTTTCTTCGAAAATTGATTTTCATTTTCATAATAAGCCTGAATAACTTTAACGCGTGGCTCGCTTGTGTATCTTTCCATGGTTCAAATTGAGTTAGTCTGAAATGGAGAAATATCAAATGAAATGCAGAAAAAAATTTGACGTTTAGGTGTGGTTCACATTCAACATCGGCCCTTAAAATTTAACCACCCTTAACAACAAAATCTTTGAGTTTCAAAGCTTCTACTATGTAATACAGTAGCTTTGAAAATGAACCCAATATTATGTCTGACTTTTCCAATTCTAGTCTAGCGTGCCTATTTAACTTTAGAAGATTGTCGAAATTAACACCTAAAAATTCCTATCCTATCTACCCTATCAAGTGACAATTTTTTAGTTTTTGGAACAACAAACCTTGAAACACTTTCCTGAGATCATCGCATTGATTTTAATACCCCATTTGAACAGTTTATACTCCTGCTTCTTAAAAATCTTTCAGAAGAGCAACTCAAGAAACTAATACAGAAAGAGGTGTAGCCTTCTCTGCTCCGAAAATGCCATGGAAACGGATTTTACAGTCCCCATAAAGACTTCAACCCCATTAAGAATATTTGACATTAGCAAGGAATGTAACAACATGTGTTTAATGTGTACAAGAAGAGTTCCATTAAGCTGTATACGTTTTGATGCCTTAAGTTTATTTTTGAACAAATTTGGACATATTATACAATTTAGTAGTAAATATTTAAGCTCTTAAAACGCTAGTTTAAGTGCATACAATGCCGATCCCTATAAGTATATGCAAAAGGAAGTAAACAACAGTATTTAAGTAGATATTCAAAAATATTTCAAGACTTTATTGGATTTTACAAGTAACAAAAATAAACATAAATGAACTAAAGTATAATAACTAAACAACAATTCATTGGAATTATCACACAAAAAATATAAAAAAAAATTAATTGTACATGTGGTCGAATTTATATAAGCTCATCACCAGCAACAGCAATCCCATCAGCGAATAATAGGCTTACAACGTATAGCCAAGGAATCAAGGAATGGGGTTTGAAGTCAGCCAGTAGCTGAGGTGATGATGAATAATAAATGATAGATAATTTGTCGCATCACATCATATAACAAATGGAAGATTCATAAGATACATAATATTATAATTAAAAACGTACTATCCAGGCTTAATATTAATTTTGTACATAATTTTATCTGTTCCTAATCATAGTGCATTTTATTAACCATTTAAATGTACAGAGGCCCTATTAAAATTGTACTCTGTTGATTGAGGCAGTTACAGTAATCATATACGTATATACATTTTTTATTATCACATTTGGAAAAAGGAAATGGTAAGGAAATGTATATAAGTGTTATCTTTGTGATTATCACAACTAAAGTTAAGTTTAAAAATAAATAAAAAAATAAATCTTATTATATTTTACAGTCAATGAAAATCTAAGGAAAGAAAGGAAACCTCTATAAAGGAGTACGAGTACGAATACAACCAATAATCAAAATACTTTTTGAAATTTCTTCATAAAACGCTCCTAAAACCTTTAGTGAGTTCTAATGAATAAGACAACAAGTCTTTTAGGTTTTCAGCAACAACGGGAGTAAGTCTATTGATTGACTATTTTCTATTTCTATATGTAGTTATGGTATTTTTTTAATATAATTTTGCTTGCTTCGACAAATAAATTTGGCATACGTCTTATTTCGTAAGTTTTATGGTAAACTGTGAAAACCAACAACTTTTCCAGCTTATGCTACATTTGTATTTAAATAAAATAATTTTTATACAAATTAGTGTCATTAAAAACGACAATTTTTACAAGTTTGCCATATATTAAGTTAAATGAAGTTTCACAGTGGAGAAATAAGTTCTTAGTAAGAAGAGTATTTTACATTGTGTATGTGTTATTATTTCGAATTGAGATCCTTAGAACAGTTGCAACAAAAATGCTTTCAAATCAAATCTTCCCGACAAAAATTCAGTGACACGATAGAAAAAAAATCCTGTGTTAATAGGATTGTTGTTCATATAGTAAACATTACATTAATGAAAATTGAAATCATTGCATTAATATATTTTTTATTTCGATGATTTTATATTCGACTGGCTTTTGTATAACTTTTTGGTTACCTCTAATGTTGAACTAATGTTCAAAAAGAAACATGGTCTCAAGTCTGACTATGAACTAAGCATAACAGTTTTCATTGACTAACGATACATGCAACTTAAAATCTTTTCGACTGCCTTTTGAATAAATTTTTGGGTTTCTCTTTGAACTGATCTGACTATGAACGAAGCATAACAGTTTTATAAAATTTTAATTTCGATTTTAACATTACCTCTGAATGAACAAGGAATGTAAAAACTAGCAATTTTTAATGTCATTCATTTATTGATATTCAAAAAGTAACCGAGCCTTTAGGTGGTTTTTCCTTTAGTTTTTTTATGTGTGTAAGCAGTTTCTGCATCCACTGAACATTTACAAATTTTTTAGTTTGTTTGTTCAACATGTGCAACATATTGAGCTTTGAATTACAATAGTCGTGTTTTTGTTTCACTGCTAGCTTAGATTTTCGTTTAGTTTGTAAAAGACTATAATTGAAAATTGGGAAATAAATAAAAAAAACTCATTTGTGTCTGAAAACGCCGAATGTACACCAAAGAGCTTCAAATATCCCTCAGGTCATTATATAGGGTGATCCATCTAGAGGTATTTTTTCAAAATAAAAAAATATTAAAATTCAAATTTTATGCCATTTATTTTCTGAATATAATTTCTTTCAAATGTTGGCAACTGTAATATGGAAATGAGTGGTCGGCGAAAAACAAGAAGATCCATTGTTTTCGACTAAAATTGTGTTTAGTGATGAGGCCCATTTCTGGCGCAACGGCAACGTCAATAAACAAAATTGCCGAATTTGGGCTGAAGAGGAACCAGAAGAGGTTCAAGAGGTGCCATTATATCCAGGGAAAACCACAGTTTGGTGCGGTTTATGAGCTGTTGGAATTATCGGTCCATATTTTTCAAAAATGATGATGGTCGATGGTCTATCATATCGAACTTTTTACTACGACACTTTGTTTCAACAGGACGGTGCCACTTGCCATGCAGCTGGTCAAATAATGGATCTAGTAAGAGGTATTTTCGAAAAACAGCTAATTTCACATTTTGGACCGGTGAGTTGGCCGCCTAGATCGTGTGATATCACACCTATAGACTTTTTTCTTTGGAGCTACGGAAAGTCCAAAGTCTATGCTGACAAACCAACTATGATTTAGATCTTGGAAGCCAACATTACGCGTGTAATTCACGCCATACCGGTCGAAATGCTCCAATGAGTCATTTAAAATTGCACCCTCAGAATGGACACCCTGAGGCGTAGTTGCGGCCAACATTTGAAGGAAATTATATTCAAAAAATAAATGGCATACAATTTTCTTCGAATGAAAAAAATCCGCATTTGATTTGAATTTTAGTATTTTTTTTATTTTTAAAAATATACCTCTAGATGCATCATCCTATATAATAGTTTAAATCAGTGTTTTTCTTTTTTATTATCAAACGACTTGTTAAATTAAATAGCAACATCTTCCTGATTGTGAAGAAAAAATCCCAAAGAAATCAACGGGGAAAATTATCAAATAAAAATATTTTATTTGCAGAGAAATAACAACCTTAAAGCCTACCTAGAAAGATACCGAAATAAGATTAGTTGAAACTTATCATATATAAGTAAAATCGTATGTAGGACTTAAAAAAAATAAATAAATCACTGTCTAAGTATATTAACCTACTAACTTATAAACACAAGTCTAAAACATTTGTCGATGTATTCTATTAAAGCGTGATGTCAACTAAAACAAATAGGGCCATATTCATTTGTGATTTTTAAAATCTTTAATCTTAATGCAAGGTGTTATCATAGTCTTCTGATTTAAGCCATAAGATACTTTAAAATTTCCGTCCATTTTGTTAAAAAACTTGTCTTCTATTTAAATATAGATGCAAGAGGTCTTGAGCCGGTTAATCCCTATTCAATGTGTAAAAGCAACAGACCGAAATAAAACAAACGAGCTAAACAAAAAACGTTTTCTGTAACTTTTAAATGAGAAAATCATGTTCCATAGCCATAAAAATATTATATCTTTATATATATGTTAGGTATAATTACTCGTAATAAAAAAACAACGGCTTCCCAGCAAAAGTTAAAATGATACTACAATAGGTTCCGCAACTAAATTTTGAATGGCATTGCTCAGGACTGTTTTGACGAATTTTGGACAAAAAGTTCATTTTTTGAAAATAATTTTCAGTTGAAAACGAGGAGTCAGACGGATAAACGATAATGTTCATTTTTTCAAAATAATTTTCAGTTGAAAACGAAAAGTCAGCCGGACAAACGATAATGTTTATTTGCTTATTAATTGACGCCCCTATGAGCATGGTACAATAAACAAAGTATAGTCATTAGCCCAACAACAACAAAAATAGTTCGCTAGATTGTCAAAGTCGTTTGAAAGAGTATGCTAAAAATACATTTTTGTGAATGTTTGATGATAATTGTGAATGTTGGATAAAGAATTTGTCCTTTACAAATTTCAACAAACGTCATATTTAAATTTCAAAATTGACAATTATTATTACTACGAGAAAAAATTTAAAATCAACTGTTAGCATAACTCTAACTCGAAATCAATTTTTGGAAATTATTTTCAGTTGAAAACGAGGAGCCAGATGGAGAAACGACAATGTCTCTTTGCTTTTTACTTTACACCCCTATGACGAAATAAATTTTCAAAAATAATTTTCAGTTGAAACGAGGAGTCAGGTGGACAAACGACAATGTGCATCTGCTTTTTAATTGACACCCCTATGACGAAGTTAATCAAATATTGGAATAACACAAAAAGTGTTTTTCAAGCCGAAAAAAACTCAAGATTTTCCTCTCTTTAAATTTAAGGTTGCCCTCAATGATTGGTGTTGCTTTTTACCGCAAGCCAAGTAAACAATCGACCAAGTCTAAGAAAATTCTCACGAACTACAAATCGATAAATACCAACTCTTCATCGACTATTAGGCTGCATTCGACTCATCGATAAGAGATTTATTATTTAAAAACATGTCTATGTATGAGAAACCATTAAAACTTGTACGCCATTGTAGAATGACACTGATTGACACCAAATCATCAGTTGAAACCACAAATATCCTCTCCGAACCAATTATTACGACAAAAGGTATCAGACTAGGGGACACGGAGACAAGACGTGACCGTTTTAGCCGGCAGTTGCAACGTCGAAGAAGAAGAGAAATTTGTATACCTCGGATCCGCCATAAAGCAAAAGAACATTGACAGCACTGAAATAAACCCAAGGATCGTGTTGACAAACAAGTGATACGACTATTTCGGACTCGGTAAACAGCTTAAAAGCAGAGCCCTATCTCGAAATACGAAGATTACACTTTAAAATACGCTGATACTACAACGTTTTTAAACTTTTTTCTGAATGAAGAACCTTTCAAGAATACTTTGTGAAAACTTGAGGTGAATTAAAGCAAAACTAAGAAACATGCAACACAAGAACTACTGTTATTTAAAACTTAAGTGTTGTTCCCACAACTCACGTTTTTAAACTCGGTGTCCCTTAAAATAATAAAACTACTGCACCGATCCTATTAAAATTTTTAATACTTTTTCTGTACATAATTTATGAAGTAACGCTACAGAGTTTTTTCAAATTCCATAATATTGTTTATTTTACAAAAACTTATTAGAACATTTTTTTCCGTAAAAATCGCTTTTTCGCATTGCAGTGTTCCTGTAAATTAAAAAACGACTAATTTTTTGATTTCGAATGATCCAGCACCGAGGTTTGAGGGGCACCACAGTTCTACTTTTTCAGAGACGCTTTCGAAAAATTGCTACAATTGCCATATTTTTTAATATTTCTTCGTTAATGTTTAACAGTTTATTCTTCTAATGTTATGAAAAACAATTCACAAAAAATGTGTTTTTACACTGGGCAACAAAACTTGAAAAAGACAAAATACTGAATTACTCATACTCATTACTCCTCTAAACGCCGCGCTCAAGTTCTTGATGGGTTCCAAAATAAGCCAGTTAGGGACCTTTTAGTCATAAAAAATATTGAAAATCACGGTTTATGTGAATATCCCCTAAACTAGAGCGAATTGGGCAAATCGGAGGCCCGATTCGTGATCAGCAGCCCCAAATCAAAGTTGACTACCAAACCTTTGTTCGTGCTGACCAGTGTTATATATGTACTACTAAATCTCTGATTCCAATGTCTACATATGGTTCTATAAAAACCACCTTATCAATAGTGCTAAGCGACAAGTGATTTTTAAATTATAAGCACCAGAGAACATTAGCTGGGTATAATTGTTCAATAGTGCCGGTGGCAAAGTCAATAGTGAATTATTATCCTAGAAACACTAGATATACCGTTGCAGCAATACAGCCGTTGCTTCGTATGAAGCTGTGTTATTACGAGTTTTGTGAATAAACAAAACATTTGCTGCAGCACGTTGCTCTCGACGATTGCCTCGTATGTTCCTAGCATTACAATTATACGAATAATTTTAAGGGTATTATTCCTTAAATTCTAAACCGATATAAGCTATTCTTAGCCACACACTGGTTATAAGTGTTTTTTTATCCACGGAATTTGAGAAATATTAGTCTTAACGTTTAAAAGTTATAGCATTTTTAAACAACATAAGAACATAATGCTGTTGGCAAATACCATTAAATACACAGAGTACAGAACGGTATCAAACTGTAGATGTCAGTAAACGCCATTTTAGAAAAGTAAATCATGCCATCGTCCAAAAACGAAACAAAATATTGAGTGTATAAAACTCTTATTTCGTAAAAAAAACTCCATGGCGCAAATTTAATGCAAATGACTTGTTAAGTCTGGCATTTGTATAGGTAGGAACTGGCGTTGGCAGAGGCACAAGTCTGTTAGGTTATTGCAAAAAATCAAAATAAAATAGAAATGACAATAGAATTTAAGACGGTTTTTGAAAACTTTCGCGTTTTCGGTTGTTTTTTTCATTCTGTATCAATTGAGCTTGACAAAATATGTACTGCCTATCCTGAAGTCGATTTTGTTTCCATATTTAAAAAGAATTACTGAACTGCACCTAGTCTTCTATCTGGAAAAATCTGAAGTGATTGTAAAAACCATATCCGAGCTCTTAAAGCCGAGCGTGCTCGCAAACGAACTAGAACTACTGTTAATCTTACTTCCGGTCTTTCATAATTAACCATCTTTAAATAAATCTTTCGACAGTTATAACATTTTTATCTTTGTTGAAATCCTAATACATATAGTTAGCAAGTCTTTAGAAAATAATTTCAATTTCTGTAAAATTAAATAGTTTGAAAACTACGACAGTAGGTTGAAATTTTTTAAAAAAAGCTTTGTTTAATTTATATTAAGTGTTACCTGTTCCCTTACTGTGTTTAGAATCTGTTATTTTCCATAATTTTTTTTGATTCGCATTTGAGTAAAACCTGAAACACTTTTGGAACTAATGACAAATGCTAAATACTTATTGGAACTACTTTCTAATGCAGCAACAAAAATGTAACTACCCGAGCAATCTTGAATCGAATTCGAATTCTATTTTTAACTAGTTTTAGTAAATCTTTCACGACTCTTTTATTTCTAAACGATCGGTACGGTTTTTTTTATATATGGAGGATGCTATCAACATGTACACACCAATTGATGGAACCACATCTTAAGCAATCTATGTCGAAAGATTTACATATGCCATTAAAGTAAGGTAAATTTAGTTATTTTGTAAATTCTTCGCGACTACTGTAAAACATGGTCTGTTCATATATTTAAATCTTTATATTCTCAAATCATAATAAATTAGAGA
This sequence comes from Hydrotaea diabolus, assembly GCA_963513945.1. Classification (NCBI taxonomy): domain Eukaryota; kingdom Metazoa; phylum Arthropoda; class Insecta; order Diptera; family Muscidae; genus Hydrotaea; species Hydrotaea diabolus. The sequence goes on along the minus strand of OY740716.1, from coordinate 193,632,516 downwards.
CATAACTTAGAAAAATCGGATTTTGCTGTACTGTCTAGATAACGTACAATGTCCGATAATAAAAAATTAAAAATTATGTTATTTATTTGCCAACAAAAATGGGTACTTTAAAAAATGGTATTTTTACCCGACACATTCTAAAGTCCATGCTCAAATCATAGACAATTATGCAATTGATTATTATTCTGTTAGTTTCTAATTTCTCGGCAGATCACAACGTTTTAGTACGACTTTAAGTAAACATTAACAGCGGACTTTAAATTTGGTAGCATTTGTTATTTTTTATTAAAAACAAATGTTATTTCTTACTTGGTTAGTGTATCCATTACTTATAGATCACAATGTTAGATTTTATCACTTTTCTCTACAATAATTTAAAAAGAAATCCTCCCATTATGTTCTTGCTTTTAGAACCGCCTTAATAGACTTAACAGCCATAAATAAGGAGGTTAAGAACAAAAATATTTAAGTATAGTATATCTTCCTACTGATGTTTTTTCATCAAACTGGAAAACGCTGCCAAATTTAAAGCGAGGAATGTTATTGATAAATACGCTTTTTTTGTAAGCAACAACTACATACATTTTTAACATGATCGATCTATTTGAAAACGCATTTGTTTGTTTTTTATAAAAGTGTGTAACCTATATTGGCTTCTCACATTTTTTGCTTACGATTTTTTTTAATCTCAATCATAGCTCATATGTATTTTTGTGATTTTAATAAAAAAAAAACATATATGCACTGATCAAATTCAACTATAAGCTAACGATCGCTGTTTTGTGGCAGTGTTTTTAATTATAACAAAAAAAAATATGAAAGATTGATATCACAACAACTCTTTAGCCAACAAATAAAATTACAATGCGCTGCTACTTTCATCGTTAGCCTATGGATGAGCTATGACCTTGGTTACAATTAAGATTAACGAAAATATGCATAAATATCTTACAAAAAATACTGTACTTACTCTACTAACAAAAAAAAATACTATTCATAACAATATCATGGCAAATGTTTTGACTTCAGTAAAATATCTTATCCATAGCAAATTTCGAGCTTCATGCTTCAGTTCTTGTGTGTGAGTGTTTCTTCTTATTTGTTACTTACTTCATCTAACGATGCTGTCGTCCGCGATCTGCAATTGAGAATAGTTAAGTTTTATTAATTGTAAATAGTTGATTTACTAGTAGGATGAAACTTGTACTTATATGTAAAATAAGTATGCAGTGGAGTTTTCCCACCACGTAAATACCGGCGACTTTACAAGAGGTATTTAGCTTGTATGTCGGCACTTTTAATCGTCATCCAACTTATGCCGTGTGCGATAACTTCACTTTGTACAAAAATGTAAAAATAATTTTGTTTCAAGAAAACTATAGAAAAATTGCCTTAAACCCCTTCTGTTTGATAGAGCAATTTAATGGAATTAACTCGTGAACATTTTCGTGCGATCATTTTTCAAAACTTTCGACGTAGATTATCACGACAAGAGTGCATCGATGAACTTAAATCTTTGTATGGCGATTAAGCACCACTGTGAAAAACTGGTTTTATGAACTCAATCGTGGTCGACGCTCTCTCAAAGACGAAGGTCGTCCAAAAACGGCCGTTGTGCCAGAAAACATTAATGCCGCGCTTGAACTGATAATGCAAGATCGTCGTGTGACATACCGTGAGATAGAGGCACCCTTGGGCATTTCTTCCACCAGCATACATTCGATATTGCATGAACACCTGGCCGTTAAAAAGGTTTGTTCTCGTTGGACCCCGCACAATTTAACAATCGCTCAAAAAGAGGCTCGTGTCGATTGGTGCAAAGAAATTTTGAAAATATAAGATCACGGTGCTTCAAAAGCCGTTTATAAGATCGTCACAGGTGACGAATCATGGATCTATGTGTATGAGTCCGAAACAAAACAGCAATCGACCGTGTGGGTCTTCGAAGTCGAGGCAAATCCAACAAAAGTTGTTCGCGGAAGAAGCACTTCGAAGCAAATGGTCGCATGTTTCTTCGGCAAACTGGTCACGTGGCGACTGTTCCGCTTGAGCAACGTAGGACGGTTAATTCTGAGTGGTACACCACAATTTGTTTGCCTGCAGTCTTCGAAGAAATTCGAAAAACGAACAAGAGAAGACGAATCATTGAGCATTATGACAATGCGAGCTCTCACACTTCGGCTCAAACCAGCGCCTTTTTGACCGGCCAAAACGTCGAATTGATGGGTCACTCAATGACTTCTTTTTATTCCGCACATTAAGAATAAAATAAGTGGTCAACGGTTTTCGTCGCCAGAAGATGCTGCTGAAGCGTTCAAAAACCTTGTTTTGGAGGTGTCTCAATCGGAGTGGAAAAAGTGCTTCGACAATTGGTTTAAGCGCATGCAAGTGTTTAAATCATGAATACTTTAAAAAGTAATAAAATCTATTTTGATGATAATTATTCGCATTTTTATTATTAGGCCAGAAATATATATAGCAGCCCTCCTATACCGCTTAAGAATTTAGAGAACACGAAAATCCGTATGAATAGTGGAGATGACGCCTATATTCTATAGTCATAAAACAAAAGCCCCACCCACGTACCTCGAAAATATTGAACTCAAATGTTAGGTAATAACCTTAATGTGTTTAACTTACAGATCTTGCAGTTCAAGGACCCTCTAAAAACAATTGCCCTTGATACGATAACTAATAAAATCTACTTAATAAGATCTACTAGAAGTCCATAAGTTTTTGTTCGTAGTATTTCAAAAAATCTTTATAATTTTCATTTTTCATTATAACCTGCACTACTATGTGGAACTACCAAAAATATTTGAGATAGACCCACCTTTAAGTGCACCGGTCGACTTAGAATCGCCAGTTGATTTCTGTCTGTTATTGCTTGTAATCAAAATAGAGGTCTTTGTGTTTTTTGATTTGTTGTGATCATTTGTTGTTATTACTTTTGAATGAAGAATTACTCCACAAGCTAATAAGATCAGGTTTGTTGTTGTTTGTCTAAATGGAAGGAAAAGTAAGTCAGCGAAGTACAGCAAATACATCACCGTCTGGTAGACGCGCCGTTTTGTCCTTGGTGTGGGTGACTTTTCAATACCATTTATGTGTGCTGTTGACCTGGGCTCTACTCGTTTGGCAGCAGTTATTCTTTCACGCCAGTGACGGTTCAGATTTTGATGAAATTTTGCAAAATCAAGGTTTGTGGACAAAGGATAGACGTTATTGAAATTGAAGAAACCCGGTTTATATTTAGATATAACCCTTGTACATATGATCAACCTTCTTTAGCTCTTGAAGACACATTACATCCAATCTTGATGAATGATCTTATGGGTCCACGTTTGATGTAGCCCCAGTAGAAAGATCCCCACCGATTTACGTACAACAGTTCTAAAAACCCCACATAAATACAGATTTAGATCAAATTTACCAATTTTATATGAAATTGATAAACAAGAAATCTTGGGCCATGTTGTTCCAATACAAATGGTTTGGGGGCCAAAAAACGGCTTCCAGTATACATGGACATATGGGTATCAAATAACTATAAAATTTTCTCACGAAGCCAAATTAGAATTTTTTTTGTATTATAAAATATTTAATAACGCAAAGTTATTTTCTGTGTACTAAAATTTTTAAAACAAGCGACATTTTACGGATGTATCTAACAAATACAAAGAGTTCAAGAATAAAAATGTATTCTTTTGTTACTAGCATCAAGCAAAATATTTACTATATAATGGTATTGGATGTAGTCCAAAGATTATAACTTGGCTTCGTCTCTCCATGATTTCTCTTCTTTAGTCTTTCAACCACGTTTGACAAACAAATACAAAGAGTTCAAGAATAAAAATGTATTCTTTTGTTACTAGCATCAAGCAAAATATTTACTATATAATGGTATTGGATGTAGTCCAAAGATTATAACTTGGCTTCGTCTCTCCATGATTTCTCTTCTTTAGTTTTTCAAACATAACGACCGCATTAACATATTCAAAACTTCTGAAAACATTGAAACAAAGCCAAAAATGTTAATTTCTTTCAGAGTATTTGGGGATTTTCCTTTCGGGTGTTTATGAGTTTTCGGCCACTTCAACCATTTACAAAAGATATAAAAACTCCAACTCCAACTTTTCTTGTAAACTCTTTCACATTCTTCCGTTCTTCTTTTTATCTGAAGGGTTGGACTACCTTTTACCAGTGATTGGCTTTACAAAAATGCCAAATGTTATTTTCCCCGCCAGAGCGGTGTGGGGATTAAGGGAATGAGTCCAAGGTATCTTAAGAATTAGCATCGGGCAATTCCCTGAATGGAACTCCCACTACCTCTTTGTTGTAGATTTCGAGAGAACCTTCCATACTATTGTCAGGGTCAATTTGGTCCTACCTTTCTTACATCGTCATTCCAGATAAAATCATAGATAATATCCGAATGCTATATGAAGATTGCACTTGCAAATTTTGCTTCAAAGGCTCTGAGAGCGATGAATTTGTGATCAACCAGGTATATAGCAAGACTGTGTCCTGTCTCCGCTACTATTTCAGCTCGTGCCGGATACTGTATTGAGCAAAACTAACGCCGAAGCTAAAATGGGAATACAATGGCAATTAACCCAACGTCAACATGACTTAGACTAAGTGGATGACATATGCGTGATGTCGCATTCAGCCATTGGAAGACCAGCCAAACTTAATATGCTTAATGAGAACAGCACAAAAGTGGGCTTGAAATAAACCCTAGCAAGACCACTAATTCAATCCCTATTGTGCACACCACACCATAGAATGTATAGATATTCCTTTACCTGGGTAGTATACTTGAGTACATAGCAAAGACGATGTCAGCAATCGTGCCTGACTAGGACAAGTAAGAGTATGAAGATCCCCGCAGGTGTCACAATTTAGAAATTTTTAACTCAAGAGTCAGTGCTACTTTACAGCAGCGAAGGTAACTCACATAATACGAGGGCTGCTATATATATTTCTGGCCTAATAATGAAAATGGAAATATTTATCATCAAAAATAATTTTATTGTTCTTCAAAGTATTCTCCAGCATGATTTATGCACTTTTGCATGCTCTCAAACCAATTGTCGAACCCCTTTTCCACTCCGATTGAGACACCTTTAAAACATGTTTTTTTGGACGCTTCAACAGCATCTTTTTCATTTTTTCTTTATGTGCGGGAATAAAAAGATGTCATTGGGTGCCAAGTCAGGGCTGTACGGCGGATGACCCATCAATTCGACGTTTTGGCCGTTCAAAAAGGCGTTGTTTTGAACCGATGTGTGAGAGCTCGCCTTGTCATGGTGCACAATGATTCGTCTTCTCTTGTTCGTTTTTCGAATTTCTCCAAAAACGTCAGACAAACAAATTGTGGTGTACCACTCAGAATTGACCTTACTACGTAGCGGAACAGTCGCCACTTAACCAGTTTTGCCGTAGAAACAGGCGACCATTTTCTTCGAAGTGCTTCTTCCACGAACAACTTTCGTTGGATTTCCGTCTTCGAAGACCGAAACGGTCGATTGCTGTTTTATTTGCTCATACGCATAGATCAGTGATTCGTCATCTGTGACGATCTTATATACGTTTTTTGAACCACCGCCATCGTATTTTTTCAAAATTTCTTTGATTTTTTCAAGTCACTGTAAACAACACAAATGATGGTCGTACGTCAAAACGTTCTGAGTAGGTTTTATACTAAAAAATGTCAAACTTTCCAATGGAAATGTCAGAAAAATACTTGCCTAGGGCAGAAGTATATATAGCAACCCTCGTAACAAGCAGACTCCAGGTTTTCCTTAACAAATGTACAAGTCGCAACCTGAGAATTCTTTGGCTCCTAAGCAAGAGCAACGCTATACCAAAGATGTAATGCGATCCCTAACAATGACGAATTACTCGTACTACAACGGAAATGAAGATGGATTGATCACACTTTGTGGAAAGAGAACAGCAATATAGCTTAAATATGCTTCCAAAGGAATATACAGGGCAATAAAAGAAGAGGACGCCTACGGATTACATAGCGGCGGTGAGTTGAAGCAAAATTGCAGCGCAGGATAGAAAAAGGATCAAAAACATCGTAAACTCCTTATACTTACTTAATCTACGAACTTAAGCCAAGTTATCACCAAGCAGTTACTTAGTAGGGACATTAATACTGTTACAACATTGAACACACCCATTTCAATAGTAGAACTGAACATACCCCGTTAATGTCATATGGGTTTTGAAAGCTAACCTCAATAGCGTTAGTCAGTAACGGGATTTTAAAATTGTTTCAACTTTCATCATGGAGTGTACAGATAATGAGAACCATATCGCTGTAATAGCGCTTTTCAAATTTTAAATAAAAAAAACGATATTTTCAAAACGCTCCGGCCACTAGGGATTAGCCGCATGTTCGTCTACCGATGCATAAAACTGTGTGAGGAGACTGGAGATGTAAAAGACCGCCAACGGTCGGGCCGCCCACACTCTGTTCTAACACCGCCTGTCATCAAAGCCGTTAAATCAAGAATTCAAAAAAATCCGCTCCGAAAACAGAAAATCATGGCCCGAGAGATGAATATCACGCAAAAGTCCATGAGTCGAATCATTAAGAAAGGCTTGGGACTTGGGGCTTTCAAACGACGTACCAGACATTTATTGACTGCAGCTTTAAAACAAAATAGGATTGAAAAATGCAATCGTCTTTTGGTGAAGCACGCTGATAACTTGCAGAAAAAAATTTTGTTTACCGATGAAAAAATTTGTACCGTTCAGGAAAAATTTAACAAGCAAAATGATAGAGTGTACGAGTATGCGCGGTCATCTAAGAAAGCACCGAACTGATCCCAAGGGTAGAAAAGGGTCATCACCCAGCTTCAGTCATGGTTTGGTGGGGTGTCTCTTCCGATGGGGTCACTGACCTGCATTTCTGCGAACAAGGAATCAAAACATCGGCCAAAGTTTACCAAGAAACCATTTTGGAAGCTGTTGTGAAGCCTTTTAACAATGCCCTGTTCCAGAACCAGCCATGGACTTTCCAGTAGGATCCTGCGCCGGCCCATAAGGCTAAAACGTCCCAGACCTGGCTTCGAAACAATTTGCCAGCGTTCATTTCCTCTGATGAATGGCACTCAGGCAGTCCAGATTTGAACCCATTGGATTACAAATTGTGGACAGTTTTAGAGGACAAGGATTGTCACAAAAGATACCCCAACATTGGATCTCTTAAGACTGCCTTGGTTCGAGCTGTGTCCAATTTTCCAATAGACGAGGTTCGTGCAGCTATTGACGATTGGCCAGTGCGACTTAAGGCGTGTGTAAAGACAAAAGGCGGACATTTCGAATAAGTAGATTCTTTTTGGATACAATATACATCAATAAATATATTAAAAATATTTGGTCCAAAAACATTTAGTACTTTTTATTTTACAGTATAACGTGTGTAACAGTATTTATGTCCCTACTAAGTATTAGACGCGTGTAGTTGCTAGCAATGTTATTTATAAAAAAGGCAACTAAAAAACTCCAAGGTAACTTAGTCTACACCGGTGGGTTAAAGATGAAATCCTTACAAAAAGGATTTTCAATTATGCGAGTCATATCCACTTAATGACAATTGTAGTATTTACCTAGCCGAGGTTCTAGATACAGACAAAGCAGCACAATTTGTTCGGCAGATTAACCAGTCGAAGAATAATGATACGAGTATTAACTTGTGGACAGTCAGGCAGCTTTGAAGGCTGCACAGTTACCGCTGGTAAAGTCCAAAACTTGTAAAGATTTGTAAAATGCCACTAAGCACTTTTACTAACCGGACTGATAGACTATGTTGGGTTTCCAGACACAGTTATGTTAAAGGAAACGAGGTGTCAGATTAACTGGAGCAAAATGGCTCGACTAAGGATGCTGCAGATGCTAACAATGGCCCCTATCTGTGCCCTAACGGGCTGGATGGGTTAATACCAAGGTTAACCTAGCGTGGACTAGGGGTCTGTGGCCTAGGGGTCTGTGGCCTAGGCGTCTGTGGCCTAAGATAGACAAAAACAGAACCAAATCCTTGCTTGAAAATAACAAAAGTAATGTCAGACGGCTCTTGGGGTCCTGACAGGAAAGAACATTGTAATATTAGTGAGAAAAAATGGAAGGTTAGAGTGATCGGAAGTGTGATGATGAGACTGTGAAGCACCTAATGTGTAGATGCCCATTCCTTTAGAAATGACGGCGAAGTAACCTGTTGCCGTACTTTCTTGAAAATCCTAAAGAATTATCCTACTGCAACATGGTAGAGCTGCTTAGTTTTATTAACGATTTGTCGTGGCACAAGGGCAGCTTCCTGCAGAAAATAAAGCGTGATTTTAATCATAGACACAGGACAATCACAATGGCAAGACACCGGTACAAGGTCTTCTAATCTAAACCACCTACCCTTTTGCCATTTAAAAAAAATGGGTTTTGAAACTTAACATATACAATTTTGCAAATAAAGAAACTTAACTTTTGTTATCAAACATTTTGTAAAGTATCTTAAACATCTTTTTCAATTTTTATATAATTTGAATTGCGAACACCTAGCACGATATGCAGATATGCCATCAGAGTTATATTTTTTTTTCGATTTCCACAACCAGAATACTAGTTTTCGAATTTCAAAACTCTAACTCTTTCTAATTTCAAATCTGTCTGTTAGAGAACTTAGCCATTATAAAACCAAATTTTCTTCTGAATTTGTTGCGGAGGGTTTTTTACAAACGGAAATGTGGAAGAATACTTACAGTTCGCACTGGAGGGACTCAGTGCATGTGTACTCGAATGTCGTTTAATTTTGGAACGAACTGAAGACGTTGGTAAGCCCAGTGACTCTACAAATGAATCATCAGTTGCAACTTCATTTAATACTGGATCACTAATGGTGGTACCACCTTTCGGGGCACTGCTCTCGTCTTTGCAATGCATAGGCATCGACTTGTAGCGTTGAAATGATGTCCGAGGTTTTTTAGACTGAGTTGCTTGTTCGATGACGTCGTCTAACGATACAAACCAATCGTCGGAACAGTCATCCTCTAGGAATTTCATATAAAAAGAGGAACGTTTTTCTTTGGTTGCTGCTGGACAAGATATGGAAGATCCTGGTGAGCTGGTTGTCGGATCTAAAGTTGAGGCTGCTTTAGGTTCAGTCCCGTTCTCCCGTAAGATATGAGTTCTACTGGGTGCTGTGTTTGGAATAGAGTTCAGTTGAGCACCAATTTTTGACTCAATTTCTTGTGTGGCGGCCAATAGGAAACAATCTTCATCAGAGTCATTGAAGAAGTCGTTCAGTGTTTCACCCGCACTGCTGCTGGTTTTCATCGGAGACACCAACTTTACTGTCGATGTAGTGGTCTGACTCGTCATTTCAGTGTCTGTTGCCGTCGAAGTACTCGGAGCGTTTCCACTTCTCTCTACGCCATTACTTTGACTAGAAGTTGATTTTTGCGTTCCTGCGCTTTTTAATTGCTCCTGCAATTTTGCACATCGCTGCTTTAATTTCTGATCTGCCAAGGTCTTCTCCACTCGTCGTAATTCCTGTTCTCTGCGCGCATCATAGACCAAACGCTGGTGGTAAGTATTAGTGCGCTCCCGTGCTTTTGTTATTTCTGTGCTGCTGGAACCAGCGGAAGTAAAACTACTATCGGCCGCATACGCCGAGTCGGGAGTACGTGTGGAGGATTCTTCTTTTGTGCCGGCTGAATAGCGACTCCATTTCCAACCAACTTCAGGACTGTCGATGGCCAATGTCTGGGACAACATGCAAGAGGGAGAAAAACTATTGTCGAAAACTTTTGGCGAGTAGTCGGCACAATCATCAACACTCATTCCGATCTTCTTGTGTGGCGGTGTACACTCAATCCCGCAGTCAGAAATCGCAACAACCGAAGGTGACCTGGGAACTTCAATTCTTGAAATTGGTTCACGATTATTTAAAGTTAACCCATTATTTGTGACGGCTGCTTTCACAATATTTAAATTTTGAGGTGATGCTGAAAACAAAAACAACTTAAATCTCCGCACACAAAATACCCTTATCTAAAGCATCATTACCACTATGCCGCTTCTTGTTTAGGCGGTTCAAAGACAGCGAAGATCTTCTCTGAAGTTTTGGAGTGTTATCCATAGTGATATATAGATATATTCCTTGAATCTATAATTTTTTTATTTTTATTTAATATAATAACAATAATTTTATCGAAAACAAATTTTGTATTTATACGTAGTGCAATGGACGTGAAGAAAATCAACAAGTGCACAGCTTGTCAAAAGAAACTAGTACAGAGTTTGAAGCCGACATGGAACTAGTGGCGACGGCGGCGAAATAAAACCCAACAGGAGCACTATTGATAAGAACACAATGAAAGCAGTCTTCAGGCAATATCGATTGTCGCTTCACATACATTGTGCCAGACGTTTAGATTGTGTGACACAAGGAACCGATAAAACTCTATAGTCGCCTAGTTTAAGAATTCATTAGTTGATTTTAGAGATATGTTTAATCAACTACCACTAATATTTTACAACTACCATTATTTTCGCAACGTTCTGTTTACAAAAAGTTAAAATTTAAGTTTTATTTATAAAAAGACATTTATTACTGTACTGTTGTGTTGATGTTTACCTTGTGCACCGATAAAATTTCTTATTTGCTTACATAAAGAATTCCTTAGTTGATTATACTTATAAAAGTAGATGAAACCAACTATCATGACAGCCCTTGGCCGAATAATTGCTGCTTCGGGTCGATTCAGTGCGTAGAATCGGCTGTCGTGGGATCGAAATTAAATTTGTCATTCCGTTTGCAGCACCACGGAAAATTGATCGGATACACTAAAAAGCAATGTTATTGATTGTCCTCAAATTCTTAGACGATCTAGCCATGTTAGTCCGTATGTGATCATCCGGTTGTCCGTGTGTCTGTTGATAGCGGTCACACAATTCAACCAAGAGTTCTGAAATTCTCCATGATTAAGGCCGTAAGCTGTTTGGGATTGTAAATGGGCGAAATCGGCCCTGGAGAAAAAAGTTTCCCTTTAAAAGACTAGAGTTACTTTTTGGGTATTTGCTTAAAAATAATAATTTTTCGAGGACGTACTATTCTTAAAATAGATACGGTTAGTTGGGACGCAGAGTTGCTATGGCAACTCTATGCATATGAGAAAACAAAAACCATATGTTTTAAGTAAACAAAATAAACAAACGGAGTTAAGAAGAAATATTTTTACAAAATATGTTTAACAATAGTACCTTTACTTTATAATGGGCTTCCAAAATATTGCACAGCCTATCTAATTTTTCAGTTTGTTTTTGCATTTCATCGCGCTGTTCTTCCATAAGGTGGACAATATTTTCCACTTTGTTGTCGACACGTTGATCTTCCAGCAACTTAGCATTTTTTTTTTACTAAAAGGCTGCTCAATTCCGGGTTGAATACATGTGGAGTACGTGGCGCTTAGGAGAAGAAGATGGTGTGCGGGAAAGACGCCTCTTTTAAGCTGATGGTGTCACACTTCGCTTTCTTGCCAAATCATTTTCTTTTTCCCTAGCACTGTCAGATGTTGAGGGAGTAAAATCAAGATCTTCGTCGTTATCTATATCAGATTCACAAATGTACGCGATCAGATCCGCTTCTCCAAATCTTTTGGCGCCAGCAATGCCTTCTTAACTTCTCTGCATTCCGGAGACTCTAACAAAAGCTTCCTCAACCTCGGACAATACATATTTGTTATATGGGCCACCACATGTTTTACAATTTTCGTTTTTGTTGTGGCACAGTTTCTTCTTCACGTGTGTCCGTCCAGGTTTTCTTCCATCAATGACAATCTTTGCGTGGTGGTCCAGAAGAATTAAATTTTTCTGTTAATTCTATCCAAAGCGCTTCTACAATTACACGATCTCCCTTCACGAATCCTCTGGCTATATCATTGTGGCACTCCACGATCTCGACAAAAATTGTATCTTGAGCACCGTTTCTATGCTTTCCCCTAAAATATTTATTTGTAAATGAAAATATTGGGAACAAACTTATAAAATATGTACTCACATTTCTTATTTGTTTTATTTTCGTTGGCCAGAATAATACACGCCACAACAAAAGACGATAACAAACACGGTCATGCGAACTTCTCTAAGTATTATAAGATGACCCATGTATCCTAGTGGCTGAGAAACAGATCCCCTCCTAATGGACATAAGGGTACCAAAAAATAACAAAATATGCACTTAATTTTATAGTCACTACAATTAAGTAGTTATCCTTTACTACCAAAGCCAATACTTGACTTAATTAAGATTTTGGATACATTTTTTTTAAGTTTTATTTTTTTTTAATCTGGCATTGATGTGAAGTTGTTGATAGAACAAAAAGGGTGATTTTAACATTAAGCAGACTAAAAGGTTGACTCATAAGAAATCACTATTTCATTTTAAAATAATAACATGTTTTTCTTGAGATAGCTGTTTATATTATTATTGGACTATAAAGAACACATGTTGCGATTAAGTCTGTAATAAAAAAATCGTTAAATTGCATCCAAGGCTCTGATGAAAGACCATTACTCTTTTCGTGAAATTTTTCATGACTTTTTACCGATCTTTTCAGCTCTTTTGAGCTCAGGAATTGTTTATAGTTTATTTGTATAAACCCGAGATTTCACAAAACTCCAAAGAAAGAAATCGCACGGCGTTAAATCGCATAATATTGATGAAAATATAATGAAAAATTTCATGAAAAGAGTAGAGGCCAAAATGTTCCAAATTAAAAATAATTGGTAGTCAGTCAGAATCATTCTTTGATTGATTAATAACGAAAACATTTTCTAACATCCGATCAAAATTGCCAAAAACAGGCTTCGTCTTCAAACTATGCTTCGAACGGCTTATAAAGGGTGGTAATACTAAAACGAACGATGTAAATAGTAAATAAAACAAACAGTTTTCAGAGAATTATCTTAATATTTCTATGACAATTAGGTGCGAAACAAAATAACGACCAAATGCTCGCCACGGCTTCGTTGGCATACCTCTATCCATTCTTCCATATTTTCAATGACACTGAGACATAGTTGAGGTATAATGTCGTTAATGTGCCGAATTATCTCATCTTTTAGCTCTTGGATTATTGACGATCACTTTTAAAGGTCCAATTAGTCTTGACGGTGGACGGTTGACAGTAGGCAATCAGCTATTTCAGTTGAGGTTGCATTTTGTATGTGTTAGAGGGAGATAATTACAGTTTGACGGTTGACGACGGTAGACTTCTGCAGGTTGCAGAATCAACCGTCAAGACTTATTGGACCTTTATTTTATATATCCCCAAAGAATGAAGTCCAACGGTGTCAAATTACATCATCGTGGCGGCCAATAACATCGCTACGACGTCAGATAACACGGCTATCGAGTTTCTCGCGCAAAAGAGCCATTGTGTCGTTGGCTATGTGGCACCATTCTGTTGGAACCACATATCGTCCACGACCATATCCTCAATTTCTGGGCACAAGAATTCCATTATCACGCAATAGCGAACAACATTCACGGCAACTGCATGGCCGACCTCATTTTCAAAGAAGCACGGCCCGATTGCGCCGCCACCCATAAAACGCATAGGTTTTTCAACAATCACCCGTGATTCTCATTTGCTCAAATGTGGCAATTCTGCTTCTTAACAAATCTACACGTCTCGACACATTTCTGCTGACAAAAAAAATCACAAAGTTTACGAGATGTATTTTGATTTGAGCTCCCATTTTCATAAAAGGCTTAAACAATGTTAACGAGCTGCTTAATTGTGCACCTAACCTGGATTGAATTTATCAAACTCTGAAACAAAGAAATATCAAATTATGTTGGACAAAAAACTTTACATTTAGGTGTAACTCACAATTAATATCTAGCATTATGGTTGGACCACGTTTTAAATTGAATTATAGAGAAGTTTTTACATGGCGTGGGACATTAATCTCTTCCTCGTAAAGTCTGCTAGATATGCTTACCAGAAGATTAACCTGGGTTTACTTGTATGATAGACGTGCCAACGAAAATCAAATTTTGTAAAAATAAATATTTTTGGCATTCATTCCGTAACGAGTTCATTCGGGGGTTCATGCGCTCGATACAAAGTTATCGTCAAAATTAGGCTACACACGGAATTATAATATTAAATCCACTTCGCTACATTATAAAATTGTGTTAAAAGTCGTTTAAGCCTATAAAAGTATATTATATAAATGTGATAAAACCTCCTTATTAAATCGGCTGTAAAAAAACGTACTGATAATTCTTTCAAATTTCTGGTTTTATTGGAAAGGTTGAACTTTGTCATTAAATAATGGAACATCATCCGATGCGTTTTCGCTTTGACAGGAGAAGAATTTTATCGAATGATCGTGTTTTCAATAGCAAAATTGCCGCATATGGTGTTCAGAGAGTTCACACGTTACTATTAAAAAGCCAATGCATCCACAACGTGTTACTGTTCCCATTTCGTAAGCTTGAACCCCATAAATAAATTGGATAAAACCTCCTTATGAAATTAAAATTTTTTCAGGCGTGCACACTAATCATCACACCACGTCGGCCCACAGATGGTGACAAGCCCTATTTCATTTGTCCTAGACTACATTATTTTGTGTACTAAAATGCACAAAACTGTGCCAAGAAATACCATCACTGTTTTGGTAAAACCAACGAGCAATGACTTGGACCAATCAGAAATGTTTGCGTGGGTAAAAACAAACAAAGGAGGAAAATCGCACCGTTGCAGCAAATAGTACTCATCAAAGCAACTTAGTTTTCAGATAAACTTATCATGAATTTTATTGAATTCATAAGAAGTTTCATAAACAGCTGCTTTATACACATACTGCTCAGAAACATTGCGTACTTTTTATATTTAAGATAAGATAGGATAGGGTACTATTTTTACAACTGTGTTTTGGCGCTACTCGCTATGTCGCTTGTCTAATTCGTGGAGAGGTAACGAGTAGTATTCTGATTGCACTCTTCATCATTTGTTATTTGAACGCTATTAAGAGCAAACCGAACGTACAATAGTAGTGCAAATTTCATTGGCACGAAGAAAAAAGGGTGCAAGTCAACGCGTTTTAAGCGGACGTGGCCAAAAGTGGAAATAAAAAATAAATCTATTTTGTTTTAGAATAATTTATTAAATAATATAAAACAATTGGAGGAGCTTAAAGCGATACAATGAAGTACTTAATTTTAGTTGGATTGTTATTAATTGCGGGTAAGTTTCTAAAGAGAGAAGAAAAAAAACTAGCCGGTGTCGCCTTTGCAACACAATGCGCGATGTGTTTTTTCAATGTAGCAAATCAATTAAATTGTAAATGCATTTACGATATATTTTTTTCTATTACTTTTCAGGTTTCGCGGAAATAAAGGCCGATGACTCCCAGGAAGCCACTGCCACTGAAACTATTGATTTGAACTTGGGTTCTTTTAAAGAAAGTTCCAGAACCGGTACGTATACTCTCTTTTCAAAACAAACACACATATGTATAAGTATATATCGGCATTGTTTGTCTATGATAACTATGAACCCGTTTTGATGGCCGTCATTATTGAACCACGTCAGTGTTATTGTAATCGATGGCCAATGAGATAAGATGAAATTCTTTTGATATAAATTACCATATTTTGCATAATTATTTCGCGAACTTGAAACATGTACTGATTTTTTGTAATTTTTATTAATGCAGATTCCGACACCATTCAACGTGAGGAGGAAGCCATCAAATTAGACGGTCTAAATGTGGCGCAATTGAAGGAAATACGCGAAAAGGTAAGTTTTATGCATACGCCCCCATTTGCATGGCCAAAGTAAATGTTATTCGTGTTATGAAAAGTGTTAAGTAGGTCAAACCAATTTCCATCATTAAAATTGGTAACAGAATATGCTATTCATTTAAATATTGGCATTTGGTGTGATTTTATAACTCGGATTTAAGCAGAGAAATTTCATGCGAAATTGCTTCAATTCAAAAAGTAAAAACATTTATTTAATTTTTCCGCAAAGTGATAAACAAATGATTAAAACATTTCTAGCTACCTTTTTATTAGCCTTTAATTACCGTAACCAAACAATGACCCCTCCTATAAAAAGTACGGGCACGTTTTTAGCGGCCTGTCTGCCATTAAAATTTAATTTGAGTTCTTTTCTTGTAAAAAAAAACACCGCTACGATGAGAATGCTCCAAAAGAGAGGAAACATCGGCCTGGAAATTTGCGTTTAGCACAAAATGGGGGCGAGGGGGAAATAAAACCGCCCAGTGAAGACACTTGCCTTCTATTAATAAACTATGGTCCAGTTTTATTTCATTGTTAGTGGAAATATGCAACTGATTCTCTGATTCCATTAGGGTATCACCTTTACACATATGCAGGGTGGGCGCTTAAACATTTTAAAATTGAATCGGCTGTAAAAAAAATTACTGACAATTTTTTTTTCAAATTTCTGGTTTTATTTGGAAGGTGGAATTTTGTCATTTAATAATGGAACACCATCTGATGTGTTTCCGCATCGTCCAATGGACTAAAGATTGTTAAGCAGGAGATAAAGAATTTTACCGAAAAATCGTGTTTTCAGATTAGGCTAATTTTGTTCCGAAGCTGCCAATTCACATCGTCCATGTCATTCTTTTGTATTTTTGGAAACAACAATTCGTTGAGTATGTCGCGCGAGGAAAAATGGCCAAATAGCTGAAAGCCCAAAATCCACACCAAACAATAACTTCTTGCGAATGCATTGGTTTCTCAATAGCCACGTGTGGATTACCTGAACTCCATATGCGGCAATTTTGCTTTTTGACATAGCCACTAAGAGGAAAATGAGCTTCATCTAAAAACACGATTTTTTGGTCAAATTCTCCATCTCCTGCTAAACGGTCGTCAGCCGATTGGGCGAAGCAAAACGCATCGGATGGTGTTACATTATTTAATGACAAATTCAACCTTTCGAATTAAACCAGAAATTTGAAAAAATTATCAGTAAATTTTTTTACAGCCGATTTAAATTTAAAACTTTAAATGGTCATTTCATATCAAACTGGACAAGAAACAGTCAACTTCTTAAATTTTTCTGAAAATTTCAGGATATATTCTTTTAAAAGATTTAAAACGTATCGTAGGAATTAAATCTACAAGCTTTATTAAAATAGATATGTACGGGCCTTTGAATTTCTAAAAATTCTTAAAAACACGGCTAACTAGTGAATATTTTTATTTTTATATCTCGCAATTGGTTTAACCGATTGTATAGTTCTATACCTTGTTTTAAAAGATCTAGGGATCGATTTAACGTTAGAATTAGTTAACAATTAAATTTTTTTTCGGCAGTTTCTCATTGTATCGAAATTTGCCTGCACTTAGGTGTATAGCCTTTGATTACTGTAAAAACAAATTGGTTGGGGTCTGAGGATAGTGAAGTAGCGTCCACCGAAACTGCAGTCACCCCTGCTTGCCACTAAAAATCTTTTTGACTGCCTTTTGCATAACCTTTTGGTTTCTCTTTGGACAAAATGTTCAAGAAAAAAATTGTATGAACTAAGAAATGTAATAAATTTAAATTTCTTTCTCGATTTTCTGAAATGATAACAGTTAGGGCAAAAAAAAGGGTCACTTGGAAGTTTTTTCGAAAGAAATGAAGTTATTTTAAAAAAAATTAAGTGTTTATTTTATGTATCCATGTCTATTATTTGAAACTGGCAAGGACTTTTTAGAATAAAACTCCATGCGTATTAAATGTTTCCTCCATAATTATTCCTTTTTTTCCTTGGTTCAAATCGGAATTCTGCAGGAAGGACATGGATATACGTTTTTCACAAGACCTAAGTGTTTTTTGCGTCGTTTTTATTCTACATGAGGCAGGATCAGCTTGCTTAAAATATGATTTGCATCAATGTTTTTCTTTATCCATTATGTGGACCTAACCTTACGCCTAGAAAAACTCCCCTTAACCTGGATACTACTTCTTCCTTACTAATAGGTTTTTTTGTAGCGTTAACAAAGTTATTTATTTTTGGGCCACCTAAACCAATCTTTTTGTCATCATTACCAATTAAATTTATTTTAGATTCGTCTAAATTTATGTTTGATTACACGTCCAAGTATTGCGCGTTCCCATATTTTATATGTATTTTCAAATAATATGTGGTTTTGTCGCTGTCGTTTATTTTTCCTCTGACACTTTTCTGAAAGATCTACCGAAAATCTATAGATTATGCGTTTTTGCTAATCAGCTTCTACACTTTATAGTAGAAACTGTAACTAAAACTAGCTTATCGTTAACCGCTCCATAAAAATGTAAAGGGTTCCTAGTTGACATAAGCTTTACGCGTTAGCACCATTCGCAGAATTTTTTTCGCCATCTAGCTTTCAGTTTTGTTTGTCTTCTAACGCATTAAACACAAAGTTGAGCGTGTCAATTATTTCATTTATGCCTTAGTACAAAGCTGATATAAAAATATTAGGTTATTTACAATTTAAGAGAAGTTTATGCACTAGAGGACAAGTTATGTGGGTTCTTATTTGCACTGGAACTGGGTAATTTGTGCGGGAGGTGTAAAAATGGTCGAAAAGTACTTAAACACAATCACACATTTAAAACAGAAAGGTCTTTTTTGCGAGCAATTTAAAAAATGGGGAAACAAATTTGTTTTAAAAATGCATATACATTTGTAGCTCACCCCTCATAATGGGCACTTTAACGTCAACACTCTCAACTCTGTGACTATTCATTTTGTTATTTAGATAATGGCGGCTGCTTCTATTATTATTAATAAATTTGGATCAATTGAATAGATATCCTTTTTATAACAAACGAAAAATGGTAATTTTTCTGCTATCGTTTGGGTGGATTTGTCCCTTGATCTCAATTTTTTTGCTACTCCCATATGCTACGTGCTGGCCTAAAGGACTTTTCAATTTATTTTTATAAACTTTATGCGAAGGCCTTTCGTATTTTCCCGATGGGTTATGCTGAGTTTAACACACCCGAAAATGCACAGTCACAGATAGAATGTTACGAATTTTTCTGGAAAGAATCTATCGTGAATAATCACTCATGGTACAATAAACAAGGTATAGTCTTTGGCCCAACAACAAAAATAGTTCGTTAGATTGACATTTGAGAGAAAGCCAAAAATTCATTTTGTGAATGTTTGATGATAATTGTGAATGTTGAATTTTTCCTTAACAAACTTCAACAAACGCCACTGTCAAATTTCAAAATTTCCAGTTTAAATTACTACGAGAAAAAATGTAAAATCATAACTCTACCTTCTTTATTGTGCCATGATTCTAATATTTCATAAATACTGAGAGTGATAACATTATTTTGACTCAAACAATTGAACGTTATTTCGATATTTTACAATATTTGTCTATTTTTCATTCATTCTCAATAGAATATGTAACCATTTTAGGCGGATACTGTAGACTTTACTTTTAAAACCATTTATTTATTAGATATTTTGCAAAAAAAAATTATAAAATACATTTTTTCAGAGGCGCGGGTTTACAAAGACAATATGCGCTCGCCGTAGCAAATAAAATATTTGCATTTTACTGATGTCAGATTACTCAGCAAACATTGAAGAGCTTAAGATAATGAATTTCATTCTGCGTGGTGGTAATATTATACTCATGTGGTTTTATTTACACGTTCGAGTACTGCTGATCTTAGTTACCAGCGACAGAAAAAAGCTCATGTTACATTAGTGAAAATCTTTCTGCTACGAAGAATCGCATTACTTCTTTCGGATTCAATGTTGCACACTTCTTTAAACTGTTTATACCATTCACTGCATACACATTCGGCCAACTTTCTTTTTTTCATCTTCTAAAAGTATAATCGGAAGTAGAAAGTAGAAGGTATTTTGCTTTCTTTTCAAGAGCTGTGATGATATAAAAAACCAACTTTGCTTTTATCATATTTCATACATGTATCAGATGAGTACAGTTTCAACAATAGCGGTGTCTTTATTTAAGCCTCGATAAATAAGACTGAATAGCAAAACTGCAATAGCTAAGTAATTTTTTTTTAAAAGCGCTAATTCAGTTCGTGTCAACACGAAAAGTTCAGAAGTACTAAAATCTTTAACTAAAAATAGAAGTATAGTAAAATTATTTTTTAGCCATGTTAGGACTAAGCCCATATATATTATTTAGTATAAGTCTCTATCCAGGCTAAGTACTATAACGGCTACAACAAATTAAGTTTTCTAATTTATTTTCCAGAATCAAATGCAGCATTGCTTTTTCTATAGACATGCTCAAAGGGCACTATTTGTTAACAAAGGGCCTAACTATTGCGCTTTAGCTGTCCTGTCTTAGTTGTCGAGGCTTAACCAAAGACAGCACTAATGATACAGGGTTTTCCATTAAGGACATAACAGTTTTTTATATTAATAAATCACAGAATATTTAAGATATAGAGTTCAAACTAATTCCAGGTGTAGTGAGCAAATGTTACAGTTTAGGAATGAAATTCGATTTCGGTCATATGACCGCCACGAGCCCGTGTACAGTGATCTATTATATGGACCCAATTTTCCATCACACGTGCACACATTTCGACCGAATTTGTCTCTGAGCTCGTCTAAAGTTGTTGGCAATGACTTTATTTGGCCCCGTAAAAATCCAATTGCGTTTAATCGCATGAACGAGGTGGCTATTCGTCCAGACCATTTCTCGAGATAACACGTTTACGGATTTTGCCTTTCAGTAAATCGATTGAAACGCGTGCTGTGCGGCTAGTGGCAACGTCTCGTTGAAACCACTTATCGGCGATGTCAAGCTCATCCAATTCTGGCTAATTATAATTTATTTACACGATAGTGCTCTCCATTGACGGTAATATGACGATTGTTTTCATCGACATGAAAACCATACCTGACTAATTTTTTGCGAATGCAATTGTGTCTCTTGAAGCACATGTGGGTTTGTTGCTGTCTAATAACGCATATTTTGTTTATTGACAAAATCACTCTTTCTGAAATGAGCTTCATCGCTGGAGTTGATTTTTCGGTGAATTCTGGATTTTGTGTGAAACTTTGCCAGAGCCACCGACTCAGAATTTCGGCAGTCATTTTTCATTTTTAATAATTTCCAAAACGTTGCTCGTATGTGAACTTTACCATGATAAAAATGTTGACTTCGACTAACGTTTTGACACTGAAACATCATTAAAAATGTTTGAGGGCGCGTTGACATAAAGATACAAAATTGTTATATCCCTATTAGAAAACCCTTTATAAGTGTACCTATCGCTCATTAAAATAAAGTCCGTTCTTAAGCAAAATTCATGTTGTTGACTAAAATAAAAAAGGTAATATCGGCACGTATCTCAATTACCATTACCTTGGGCGAACAAAAACTCATTTCGCAGAAGTCATCCTAACCACCATCTTTAGGACAGGATGCCTCCGCCCAGGCAGATCAGGTACGATCTTCATGATCTAGAGAGAGAGGTACAGCGGTACAAGAGAGAACCTTTAGATCATCGAAACTATCAGGCAGACTGAACAACATTCATGCTGATGAAGTCGCAGCAGCAGTATCCAGCTACATTGTGAATGTAGTGCAGGAGAACATCCCCCGGAAAATTTCACCTAAGGAGAAGGCACTACCTTGGCAGACGCGCGCGGTTCTGGCTCAGCTAAGATCTGGATGGAGCAGCCGCATCAATTCTTATTGGGCACGAATCGCTTCGGAAATTTGTCCCGCCTGCCACGTAACGTGATGCACCGGCCAAGCCCACTCAGCTGACTCCCAGGCATCTGTAGACGCATTCAGTTTAAATGACACGTTTTCTCCACCTGAATATCGAAGCCGATCCCCTATAGACGAGCAGGACTTCAAAATTGAGTATATTGGTGTTACAAAAACAACAACTTTTGTGGAGATTTAAAAAAACCGGTTATTTAACAAAAAAAAGAAACGGATAAACAATCTGAAAAATGGAAATTTTTATAAAAATTTCCAGTTAGTACTGAGTGTTATGGTTCGAATATCGGGCTCAATCCACGAAAAGCCACAGTAAATGACATTTTTTGATATACAATGCACGAAAATGTACAATGTCGTAAAATTCAATTAATTGTCTGATGAAACCAGGGAATGATTGAATTTAAACATTGATTAAATTTGTACTCTAGCCTCATATGTAATCTTATCCCTTCCAATTTCAAGGATGTATATTCATTTCATTTCTTTATTGACATGCAATTCGAAGCCCATTGGGGGCCTATTAAAGCTAAATTACAATATGCATCAAAATGTTAAATACGAGGGCGGTTCGGAAACTTCTTAGCCTAGCACAAAAAGCGCGGTATAAACAGAAAAAAGTTAAGTGTTTTGGAAACTTCCATCTCTGCTATGAACACATGTTAAATTTTGTTTCGATCTGGCAACTCCTTCATATAGATAAAGGTGTTCACAAAAGACGCATCCGCGATTTTTTTACAATGGAAAAATTAGAAGTGCGTGGTGTCATTAAGTATTTACATAAAAAAGGTTTATCGGGACTAGAAATTCATAATGATATGGTGAATGTGTCAGGTGAAAGTGCTCCTTCATATGCAACAGTAAAAAATTGGGTTGCTGAATTAAAACGTGGTCGTACAAGCATTGAAGATGAACCACGTAGTGGACGTCCAAAAACAGCAACAGCAACAACAACAGAAATTGTAGCCAAAGTGCATGATATGGTATTAAATGATCGACGAATAAAAGTACGTGAAATATCTAATATCATGGGCATCTCAAATGATCGAGTCCATTTAATTTTGCAGATGAAAAAGCCTCTGCAAGATGTGGTGCCGCACTCGACCAAAAACACATAAGAATTAACATTTCTCAAGCTTGTTTGGATCGTTTTCAACGAAATAAAATGGATTTTAAGCGTCGTTTCATAACTGTTGATGAGACATGGATCCCCACTATACTCCAGAGACAAAAGAACAATCCAAACAATGGACTGAAGCTGGAGGAAGTGCCCCAAAGAAGGCAAAAACAATTCAATCGGCTGGTAAGGTTATGGCAACGGTTTTTTGGGACTTCAAAGGTATTTTATTGATTGACTGTCTGCAAAAGGGTAAAACAATAAATTCAGAGTACTATTGCAACCTTTTAGATCAGTTAAATGTACAAATTCGAGAAAAACGTCCTGGCTTACAACACAAAATAAAATAAATTTTCACCAAGACAACGCACCAGCGCACAAGAGTGTTTTAACAATGGCTAAAATAAACGAATTAAAGTACGAGTTGCTTGACCACCCACCTTATTCTCCTGATTTATCTCCCAGTGACTTTTACCTATTCCCAAATCAAAAAAAAAATCCTTGCTGGCAAGCGTTTTACCTCAAATGAAGATGCAATTACAGTTGAAAACCACTATTTTGAAGACCTTGAGGAAAACTATTTTAATCAAGGGATAGAATTGCTAGATAAGCGTTGAACTAAGTGTATTGAAGTTTCAGGAGATTATATTGAAAAATAAAAATATTTTTAAAAATCTAACTATTCTATTTCATTGATAGGCTAAGAACTTTCCGAACCGCCCTCGTAGAACATCATAAACTATTAGAAAAAATTCAGTATAAAAAACTATTGAAGTGCAAACAAGTGCGGTATGTTTAATACAACCGGAAAGTGAATGGTACACTTGTAATAATTGTCGTAAGACCAAAAGTTTGGTATAACCGAATATATGTGTTTGCTCATATTCATATAAGTACCGTTATGATATATTCAATAAACTAACCATCAATATAATTTGTATTTGCATTTACATTCTTGTTTTGGCTCATTAATGATATTTTTCTTACTTTTGTTGCAGGCTGAAAAGTTTAACTTCCAAACCGAGGTCAATCGTATGATGAAACTCATCATTAATTCACTATATCGCAATAAGGAGATTTTCTTGCGTGAATTAATTTCAAATGCCTCCGATGCTATTGACAAGATTCGCCTGTTGGCACTTACCAACAAGGATCAGTTGGACACAAATCCGGAATTGAACATACGCATCAAGGCCGACAAGGACAATAAGGTGCTGCATATCATGGACACTGGTATTGGTATGACCCATCAGGATTTAATCAACAACTTGGGCACAATTGCCAAATCGGGCACTGCTGATTTTCTCTCTAAAATGCAAGATCCTTCGAAGGCTGATGGCCAAGATATGAACGACATGATTGGTCAGTTCGGTGTTGGTTTCTATTCCGCCTTCTTGGTTGCTGATCGTGTTGTTGTGACCACAAAACATAACGATGACAAACAATACGTTTGGGAATCGGATGCCAACAGCTTCAGTATTACCGAAGATCCTCGTGGTGACACTTTGAAACGTGGCTCCATTATTTCACTGTACCTTAAGGATGAAGCTCAGGATTTCTTGGAACAGGACACTCTACGCGATTTGATTCGCAAATACTCGCAATTCATTAACTTCCCCATTAGATTGTGGTCCAGCAAGACTGTCGATGAAGAAGTGCCCATTGAAGAAGAAACTAAATCGGAAACGAAGAAAGATAAACTTGTTACCGGCAGTGAAGATGACGTACAAATCGAAGAAGATACCAATGATGATGACGATAAACCTAAAACCAAAACTGTTTCGAAAACCGTATTCGATTGGACTTTGATCAATGACAGCAAACCCATTTGGACCCGTAAGCCCAACGATGTGCCTGAAGAAGAATACAATGAATTCTACAAGAGTTTGACCAAGGATACCAGCGAGCCTCTGATGCATACCCATTTCATTGCTGAAGGCGAAGTTACATTCAAGAGTTTGTTGTACATTCCCAAGGTACAGCCATCGGAATCCTTCAATCGCTATGGCACCAAATCCGACAACATTAAATTGTTTGTTCGTCGCGTCTTTATTACCGATGAATTCAACGATATGATGCCCAATTATTTGAACTTTATTCGTGGTATTGTCGATTCGGATGATTTGCCACTGAATGTGTCGCGTGAGACATTGCAACAGCATAAACTGATTAAGGTTATCAAGAAGAAGTTGGTGCGCAAAGTATTGGATATGATTAAGAAGATCAACAAAGAGGAATACGAGAAATTCTGGAAGGAATATTCGACCAAGTAAGTTGACCGTAATTATAAGAAAAGCAAGAGACCTTTTAGATAAAAAACATTTTTAAATAGGATATAATTTTTAAGGCCAAAAATAATTAAGCACCAATTGAATAAATATTTAAGCTCGAGGCAGTTAGGTAGGACTACACCAAAGAGTATTCATGTAAAGGGTGCCTTTAAGAGCTGTTTACGTTCATAAAAACAATATGATGAGATAGCAGCATTTCTGATCGCAAATTGGCATAGATTGGTATGGTATGTGCGTGCAGCAGCCTAGACGTTTTTTGCAGCAATGTAGATTGGGCCATAGTTTGGTACAAAAACGATCTTTGGTTTTTCGAATTAGACACAAACATAGAGAAAATACGTAAGTCGGATTTAAATAAGCCATAAGAGTGCCAGTTTTCAGAGGGGAAAAATCAACACATGTTTCTGCAAAATTTCAGGAACGAATAAAGAAGGAAGGTGTTCGATCAGGCTGGGGTGGAGCAGTGCCTCAAGCGTCTTTGGTACTGGGGAAAGCAAGGAGATCGGCATGTGCGATTCTCCTTTGCTTGCGTCGTTGGCTGGCTTCGGTAGCGGTACCAATCTGCCCATTTTCAAGGCATCGTGTACTAAATGAGTTGCTAGCGACGGATTGAGCACTTTGGTCATGAACTCTACTACTCAAGTGCTTCAACATCAGCATTGAGATTCTGTCCTGACCCAACGCCTTTGATGACTTTGCGCTGCGGATGACTTGGGCAACTTCGCCAACGGTAAATTCGACCCAGAGAGCGCGGATACGACGCAATACTCTCCTTTTCGCCTTATCACTCTCTGGGTGCTTAATAAAAAGCACAACTTACCAATTCCGGAACTTAGGTGCGTGCACTGCTTCAAGTGATCTAGCCATTTGTTCCGCAAATATTCGCTGACCAACGTACGGATCAGATCCGTCGGATCAGCGTTAAGATTCTTAATTCTAGGTTCAGTAGGGTTGAAGTGACGAAAGTCATCCCAATCAGCCTTTTTTTGATTGAGATACGTACAGCGTTCAGATGTTATAAAGTCGGACGGTCTATTTATGGATAGCATTATGGGTCCGATCCTATTGGGCGTCTTCATTCATTGCGCAGAACGTAGAGCTGTCTGACAAAGCTGTGCTCGTCTGGTCGTTGTCTAGGAGAGAATGCCACATTTCGTGGTGAGCATTCAAGTCTCCTAGCACCAAGCGATTATTGCCTTACAGCAGATTACCAATGTCAGACAAATAAAGCGGGGCACAGCTACCAATCCCACGACAGCCGGTTCTATAGCCCAGATGGACCCGAAGACCATTTCTTCGGCCAAGGGCTGCCACCAAGGCACAAAGTTGCCGCTACAACAACCAACTGGCGGGATTTATACCTTGTACAACTCTATCTCGGCAGTCCAGACTTGATATAAATTCCATGTTTGGGTCTGTAGAGTCAAGCTCAGAAATAGGTCTGTACTGCACAGAATGGTGTAACAGGAAATCAAGTCCCCCACCTCCACATCTGGTGTGATCCTTACGTAGCGGGGGATTTACATATAATGATGACGACGACGACGATAACGAAAATGTAGACAGCGATGATGACACCATCACCAACTTCGTTGATACAGCACGAGGCAACAAAGTCCGCTTCGCTCTTCTCCCTGATGTGGTTCAGACCTACACAGATCCTGAAGTGCACCCACTTCATGCAACGATTACAGACGTAGGACGATGGTTCTGACAAACCGAGCGTATCCAAGGCCCGGGGTTTTGTTCGATCCCGGCTCAGACCAGTAATATTCGGAGCAGCTATTCCAAGAAGTGCTGCTCCCACGACGAAATAATGGACGAACAAAAAACACATATAGTTGAGGTGACTGCCTCTGGCCGAAGAGTGTTTGCTTCGGGTCAATCCAGTACAGGCGTGGTTATAATTGGTACCGGCCAGTAAGTCTTTAAACTTTCTCTAGTGTGTTTCTTAAGTTTCTCTTACTCATTGAGTTGACAATACGTTAGGTTCGGTGAAACCTACAAAACAAGCACACAATAGACCCTTAGTGGGACACAGAGTGGATGTACTGCATGTTCAAATTGAAGCTTGACACAGGTACAAGGCCTTCTAACCGAGCCTATTGACTGTCTTTAAACTATCGATTTCATGCTGATAGCTTCTCTGAAACCAGTAGTCTTAAATCGCAGAATCTTGGGTGTCAAGTTCACAGGGCCAAACACAGGTTTATGTTATGCCTTTACGTTCAAAAGTTATCTAATTGTAAAATTTAATGTTATTGCCTTCATAAAAATGCACACAAATTGATTTAATGATCCTTATTCAATATTCGATTCTTTAACATTCTTCTTGTTCTTTTTCAGCATTAAACTTGGTGTCATGGAAGATCCCAGCAATCGTTCACGTCTTGCAAAATTGTTGCGCTTCCAATCGTCCAACAGCAAAGATGTCACCTCGCTGTCCGAGTATGTTGAACGCATGAAGCCCAAACAGGAAAACATTTACTTCATTGCCGGAGCCAACCGCGCTGAAGTTGAGAAATCTCCCTTCGTAGAGCGTCTCTTAGCCAAGGGCTACGAAGTTTTGTTCCTCGTCGAAGCCGTTGATGAATATTGCATTTCTGCATTGCCTGAGTTTGATGGCAAGAAATTCCAGAATGTCGCCAAGGAAGGTTTCAAACTTAACGAATCGGAAAAGAGCAAGAACAAATTCGAAGAACTGAAGAACACTTTCTCACCTTTGGCCAAGTGGTTGAATGAAGTCGCTCTCAAGGGTGAGATCTTGAAGGCCCAGGTCTCAGAACGTTTGAGCAATTCACCATGTGCCTTAGTTGCGGGTATGTTCGGCTGGACCGGCAACATGGAACGTTTGGCCATGTCAAATGCTCATCAAAAAGCAGATGATCCCCAACGTACCTACTATCTGAATCAAAAGAAAACATTGGAAATTAATCCCCGACATCCCTTGATTCGTGAATTGCTGCGACGTGTGGAGGCCGACGAAGCCGATGAGACTGCCAAGGAAATGGCCGTGATGATGTTCCGCACCGCTACTTTGCGCTCCGGTTTTATGTTGCAAGAAACTTCCGATTTTGCCGACACCATTGAAAGAATGATGCGTCAGACATTGGGTGTGTCGTTGGATGAACAAATCGATATCGATGACGATGATTTCGAAGATGGTGATGACGCCACTGAGGAGAACACATCTTACTCAGCCAATGACAATGAGGACGACGAAGATGCTCATCATGATGAACTTTAAAGCGGGAGTGCATTTAACATAGCGCGCATAGACTGAATTGATAGTTTCTTGTAAATGCGTCAAAGACATTTCATAGCAAAGGTTGGTGAGGGGGAGAAGTAATTGTTTTCGCCCCCCTTTCCACTTTCCATCCAAACAGCATTGCGTTGTTTTTTTTTTAAATTTAATCATCATTAAGTTACACGTAGCATATCTACTTTGTACATTTTTTATAATTAATTTATTTACGGATGCGATTTTTCTTTATTTTTGTCATATTGAAAAATCGTTTGTTGCGCTGAAAATACATACACAAACACACACACCTACAAATAATAAAAAAAGAACGAAATAAAATTCTCAATCAAATATTTTCTATGATAAATATATATATAAGTATTTTTAAAATTTATTAAATTTTTTTTTCTTTCACGGTTAACAGCAAAGTTTCGTAGAAAAATACGATTTGAAAAACAAGGATGTGATGAATTCTAGCACTAAAAAAACGAATTTAAAATCAAAAATTCATAAAAGCGCAGCTTTAAATTCAAATAAAGTAGAAATGGAAAAAACAGAAGATTTCGACTCATAAATATAAACAATCATATGCGATAGCGTTACGTTCCGCGTATCAGTCGTCGAATAGAAGAGAATTTTCATTTTGACCCTCAATATACGATTTGTAGGCATCTTGATTTTCGATTTGTGATATGGCTTGCAGGCGATTTAATTTGTATTTTTTCATGAATACTCGTATAATCCATTCGGGCAGTAAGGCGTTGGCATACAGAGTTGCTTGCTATGGAATAACAGAGGAATTAGTTTAAAATAGTTTTAAGTGTTAGCTGGCGGTTGGTTGACATACCGTTGTACTATTTGAGGTGTTGTAGACATCGGATAACTTTTCCAACATTTTCAATTGTATGCGCTGATCCGTAAGTCCAATTACTAGGCAGTGATTGATGCCATCGTTACCTTTGACATAATCCTTTTTGCGATTTTTCTCATAGATTTCATCAAGATCGCTTTTATAGATGGTAAATGTATCGAGCAAATCGTCGAGGGTCATATCTCTAAGAGATCTGAGGAAAAAAGAAAATTATAAAATGGGTAATTTATCAAAAGCCAAATTAGAGAAAACATTAGTCAGCTAACTAAAGGAAACTTAATAATGTAGGGTTGTTTATTAAATTACAGTAGTAGAGCCGCCAAGGTGTGATGGTTAGTGTGCACGACTATCACACTAGTAAGTAGCCTAGGTTCAAATCTGAATAGAAACATTCGACATTTTTTAGAGGCTGGCCAAGTAAATTCCGGCGACATTTCGAAAGACAGCTAAATTATCAATAGGAAAGAAGATGCAATAAAAAGAAACCTTCATTCATCCCACTCATCATCACTATAACCAAGTAACACAAATTTTCACTTCTACCAGGAGCCCAGAAATACATAGTAGGAAGATTTCTATTAGTTTTGCCTACAAAGTTGTTATTGGTAAAATTACATACGTTGTAATGACTAGGCGGAGAGGGGATATGTACACACTCATATTTACTATTCCTGTTGATTGTTGTGGTTATTTTCTTTTTGACGCTCTTTTTTCAATCTCTGAGAAAGGCCATAGAAACAAGAAAACACATCCGAAGTATCAGGCGCACAGAAAAACCAGCAGAGTGCCTAATATTTTTGTGGAGAGCATATTCTCTTATTTTTTTTTGTCTTGTCACATACACCGGCGCAATTGTTGTAAGATCAGACTACATACAACAACAATTGCATATGGGAGTTTTTTTTTCTTATTTTTCTTACTTGAGAGGATCCACCAATCAGGGCAAAATGTAAGTTTTGTGTTTTTGGTTTTTAGTTGTTTTAAACCTACAAAGGGAGGCACACGGAGATGAAGGGGTGTCGTGCGTGTCTTACATATTTTCGATATGTATGAATGTTTTCTATGGCAGTTTATTATGAATGAATGTACCCTGCAAACATTTTCAATCCATTTAGTAAAGTGACTCTATCTGGATGAAAATCATCGTACACGATATCCATTTAGCGCCTTAATGGTGTCGTGCTTGGTAAGGAAATGTTCACCACCATAGAAACTTGCCCCGCGTTACTACAGAGTGGCGCACCAATTGTGCTACAATAAGAAATTCAAATAACTTTTTTTAATTAATGTAATGGGTTTCCCAGTAGGGACATAACAATTTCGTATCTTAATGTCAATGCACCCTCAAACATTTTTAATGATCAATTGTTGATAAGTAATGAATATTCGAACTTTTGCATCTATAAGATGAACTAATTAAATATTCAAGGCCGTGGTTTTGTAATTATAATCTTATTTTATTCAATATTTCGTCTATTTTTGAGAGACATCTTCGAGATTAGAATTTTAAACATATGTAGTATGTGACAGCGCATAGAGAAAGGGACCTAGAGTAAAAAAAAATCAATTTTCACTTTTTTATACCCTCCACCATACAATGGAGGGTATATTAGTTTTGTCTTTCTGTCTGTAACACCTTGAAATAACCATCGGAGACCCATCAAAGTGATCCTCGTAAAATTCTAAGACGATCTAGCCATGTTGCCCGGCTGCCCGTCTGTTGAAGATATAGAGCCTGCATAAAAACAGCTAAGGAGCTGAAATTTGGCACAAACATGTGTAGTTAACCTAGCATGGTTGGTATTGAAAATGGGCTATATAGCTCTACGGGAAGTTTGTGTTGGAGACCCTCAACCGACACTACCTCATAAAAATTAGTTTTTTATTTGGAAATATCTGTCCAGTTTCTTGAGCAAAATCACTGAAATTTTGCAAATAATAATTTCTATATAGGCGCAATCATCTATGTAAAAATGGTTTAGATTGGGTCACCATTTCTTGTACCTCCCATACAAACGGCCTTATGGGCCTTGAGAAAAAATATGACTATAACTCACCACAAACTTGACCTATCGAAATGAAGAAATTTTACACATCAAGATTTCTATATACAACACACTTCTACGCTGAATTCGGTAGAGATCGAAAAAGTCCTACTGGTACCTCCCACACTAACGGTCTCATGGGCCTTGAGAAATAATATGACAATAACTCACCACACCCTTGACCTATCGAGACGAAATTTTCGGCATAAAGATTAATATAAAGAACAGACTTTAACGCTAAATTTGGCTAAGATCGGAAAGGCCCTACTGGTACCTCCCACACAAACGGTCTCATGGGCTATGAAAAATAATATGACAATAACTCACTACAAACTTGACCTATCGAGATCAAATTTTCTACATAAAGATTTTTATATAGAACACACCTCTGCGCCAAATTCTGTTGAGATCGGAAAAGTCCTACCGGTACCTTCTCCCACACAAACGGTCTCATGGGCTTTGAGAAATAATATGACGATAACTCACCACAAGCTTGACCTATCGAAATGAAATTTTGCACATAAAGATTTATATATAGAACACACTTCCGCACCAAATTTGGTTTTATTTGGGAATCTGGTGGAGGGAATGAGACCGATCCCATGCCCCAAAAGTGTTCCCTCGCAGAGATATGCGCGTTTTATGAAAGTGATGGCTCTCCTGAACAAAACTGGTTTTCACCCTTAGGTCCCTTTCTATATTGCGCGTCACATATGAAAACAAAAACTGACTATTCCTCTTATCTATGCTGTCCAATTGTTGGAGTTGGATTCAACTTTTTTTGTTTTTATATGTAAAAAATTCAAATATTGAATAAAATAAATAATATAATAACAAAACCACGACCTGTCGCTTGAATATTTTTAATCTCATTTTTAATGATCTTTCATTGTCGTTAGTTGAAGTCAACATTTTCGTCATGGTAAAGTTCACTTACGAGCTACGTTTGGAAATCAATAAAAATTACAACCGCAATTCTGAGTCGGTAGTCGCAACTTTAAGAGCGCATACTCCAATTTTCGGCCTAATAATCGTCCCACCGGACAGACTATGCGTGCTATTGTGGATAAATTTGGATTTAAATTTTCAGTTTTGGATGTTCCGGAGCCAAAGAGACGACGTACCGCTCGAAGCGAAGAAAATATCGCAGCCGTAAGTGTATCCGTTCAAAATGAGCCATATCTGTCGATTTCACGTCGTTCTCAGGAATTGGGCATCTCTCAAACCACACTGTAGCGTAATTTGCGAATCTGACACAAGAACTGAATCCACTTGATTATTCCAATCGCCCAAACTTCTTCGATTGGGCCTCGGCAAAGTTTCACGAAAATCTAGAATTTCATGAGTGGCTGAGTGGTTTGTTTTGTCAATCAACAAAATATGCGTTATTGGACAGCAACAATCCCAAATTTGCTTTAAGAGACACAATTGCGTTCGCAAAAAAATGACTGTGGTGTGGTTTTCATGCCGGAAAGCCGGCTTATTAAAACAATCATCATTAGGGCGGGTCAATTTGTAATGAGGCAAAAAAATCGCAAGGAAAATCATATTCTAGGGATCAAAATAATCGTATTCTGATGTCACGACTTTTGACTCGTACTTAAAAGCAAAAAAGACTTCAAACAACAATTTGTTTTATTTTCTTTTCTATCACTAAGTAAATTCATTTTTTCATTTACATATGTTCTGAAAGAATAAATTTCTAGAAAAAATAAACTCCAAAAAGAAAAAAAGCCATTTCGCTGATAATTTTCATGTAATGTGGCAAAAATAGTGGGGCACTATAAATGAGTCAAAGTGTGATTTTTTAAAATTTGACCCTACGGTCAAAAGTCGTGACATCAGAATTTGTTTTAAAGGTATACCTATAGTTCCTCGAGCCAAGTTTCTTATTTTGATCCCTAGAATACGACTTCCCTTGTCACGTGGGCGATTTTTAAATCGTCGCGCCCTAATTGTCATGTTACCGTCAATGGAGAGCGCTATCGTGCCATGTTAGAAAATAATTTTTGGCCAGAATTGGATGTGCTTGACATCGCCGATATGTAGTTTCAACAAGACGGTGCCACTAGCCACATAGCACGCGTTACAATCGTTCCAGAAATGGTCCGGATGAATGGCCACCTCTTCCATGCGATATAACGCCATTGGATTTCTTTTTATGAGGCCCCATCAAGTCATTAATCTAAGCCAACAAGGTAACAACTTTAGACGAGCTCAGAGACAAAAACCAACGCGAAATTGCCAACGTTCCGGTCGAAATGTGTGCAAGAGTGGTGAAAAATTGGATCCAAAGAATAGATCGCTGTACACGGGCTCGTGGTGGTCACCGAAATTGAATTTCATTCTTAAAATGTAACAGTTGCACCTGGAATAAATTTGAACTCTATATCATAAATATTCTACGTTTTTATTAATATGTTATTAATATGCCCTTAAGAGAAACCCACTATTTTATATATATTTTTTTTTTTTTTTAATGTATAGAAAATTCCATTTTATTTTATGTGACTAATTAAGTCATGGAATTTCTGGATATTAATTTGTTTGGGAATGGGAGTTTTCCTTGGAGCTCTGCTATAACTGGGGCCTAATCACCGCATTCCATATTGTGCCCATTTATATCGAAATCGAAATGATTTGGATTACGGCACTCGTTAACAAGTAGCAACTATGCGAAGTTGAAGTCGAGAGCACTTTTGTGATCGAAAAAAGAAACACGAAACTATTTAAAAGCGCCAAACCAACCCATAGAGTAAAATTGAAGCAATGTAAGTATTTTCCATATATTTGTGAAAAGAAATCCTAAGACTGCTGAAGAAAAACCTTGGCGGGTTTAGAAACAGCTGTACAGTCTGCCTGGCAACCGTAGTCAATACATTTCACAAATTTTTTATTTGACCAGAATAAAAACTGTTCAAGTCATTCCATTAATGTTTTTTCAGAGTCAAAGCAAACAATGATTATGGAAAAAACATTTTGAGACCAAACTCAAAGTAAATGAATACTTGCATAATTCATGGTGGAAAACTGCTGCCTAGCAAAAAACTAGTTGAAGAATTGTGCCTAAGCAAGACTGAATGAAGTCTCAAAATTTGTAGCGGAAAATACCAACTGAACTTAGTTCGTGGGTTTTTCCAATAAATTTCAGCACGGAGAAAGGTAATTTAAGATATGATTTGGGTAATAAAATATAAAAAAAATTGCTTTAAGGTAGGTGTAAGCAGATCGAAAACACAACACAAGAAAAAATTGTCATCCAACTATGAATACTAATTTTTTAAATAAATAAAATGTAATTGTGTCTGTTATCTACCCTCTCAATATAACTCTAATTTGGTCTCTTGGAATAACGAAAGAGGATTACTTTTATCCCGAATATTTCTTCTAATTATTGTTACTAGGGCGGGTTGATTTTTTTTTGTTAAAATCGTGTATAGCTAAAACGTAAACTACATAAAATTCTAAGAAAATTCCCCCAAGAAACCATGTATCCAAAATAAAATCCTAGTCCGCGCCTTTTCAAAAAAAAAAATAGATTTGTGAAAAATGGCTTTTTCCAAGAAGACGAATTTTCTGAATAAAATTGTTTAGTAAGGTAGTTCTTTTGCTCCTGATATTTTTTCTACATTCAAAATTTTTTTTTTATTAAAAAAAATATTCACCCTAGTAGAAAAGTTTGTATAAAATTTTATAAAAAAATTTCTTTCAAATTTAATAAAAAAGATTGGAAATCCAAAAAAAAATTGCACTAAAAAGTGCAAAGCTGAGGTAACGGCCTAGGTTCTGCCAAAGCCTTATTACACAACAAAAAAGATAAATATTGCAGCATTTTGGAAAATAATTGTAGCCAACCCATTTTGGTTCTTTGGATACCAATTACACATAGGAATCATTGGAAATGAATTTGCTGACAAAGCTGCAAAAGAAGCTACCAAATTACCGATAATAACTGAGGTACCATGCTTACCACAAGTTATAAAAAATCAGTTCAAAACATACTTGACTTGCCGACTCCAACTAGAATGGCAGAACACCGGAAGTGTCTTAAGCCATCACAATCCTTCACTTTCCAGACAACGTTACCATAGCCAATATAGGAGACCTCAATGTATAACGCTTGCTCGCCTTAGAGTTGGAAAAGCCCTATTTAATACCCAACACTATTTTAACCACACAAACATCGTTCAGTGTGAATACTGTCATCATGATTTGAGTATCCAGCAGACTGCCCAATATCTAAAATAAACAAACCATTACCAATACTATTAGACTGCTCGGAACCCAATACATTAATTGAAATCATTCAAAGCTTCAGCAAGCACAATATTCATACTAATCAAATCTAATTTATAACTACTAGATACGCATTATGGTCTCGTTACCCTGCGTTGTTATTCTGTATTTTTCAAATTTAATTTGTAAAACATCGTTTCAATAAATAAATAAATAAATAAAAACGCCAATATACAAGAGAACAATTTGTCAAAATAATTGTGCCGACGACGGTAAAAATCACGGAAAACGAACGAGAGATCAAATAATCAGGATTAGAGGTCATGTTTTTTTCTGTTTGAAGAAGTTTTATTAAAAAAACAAATTGGGGTTCAACTGATTTTTTGATAATTGAATATTTTGATTAGTCTCAAAACAAAACCTGTATTGCATAAACTATAACATAATAAAACGTAATATATTTTATAAAAGAAAATCATTTTAGCGAAAGAAGAGGAAAAAAAATAGAGTCGAGAAGCGCGGATTACGATTTTATTTTAGATAAATGATTTCTTCGGGGAATTTTCATAGAATTTTATGTAGATTACGTTTTTGCTATACGATTTTTATTTATTTTAATCCATACAAATCAACCCGCCCTAATAGTTACACTACCATCATTTTCCGCCTCTGACGGTGATGAGAACAAAAAACGTTTGGGATCCATTTCTAGTTTGCTAAAATCAGCTATATGTGCAGTTGCTCCATCTTGTTGGTTTCAAATGCTGTTGAATCGAATACGTCTTCGGTGCAGTTTAGGTAAAAAAAACTCCTTCAACATCTTTAAATAACAATCCCCTTTGACAGTCGCTGTTATGAGTACATCGTTTTCTTCAAAGAAGTATGTCTCCACAACGCAGCTTGATGCACACCACACAGTAACTCGTTCTGGGTGCAGTTTCGTCTCATTGAGTATCTGTGGATTAGATTCCTTCCATATTTGGCTAGATTGCTTGTATACATAGTCGTTTAGATCAAAATGGGCCTCATCAGCTTGATAATAATTTTTTGGCTAAATTCCATTCGAATGGGCAACTCGAAAAGGTTAACCTTGTTTTCTTCAAGAAGTATGTCTCCACAAGTGATCAATCTAGGGTATTTTTCAATAGGTTTTTTTTTGACAGATTACGCGTGAGTTGTTTTAAGATGTATTTTTTTCATTTCAGTATTGGTTGGCATTTAATCATAGAAAGACCTAACGAAGTTCCTTTGCGTCGCCGTTTCAGTGTTCGGGTTCTCCCAAAGCTCGAAAAGGATCTGCTGTTTCCGACCAAAATTTTGTTCAGTGATGAGGCCTATTTCTGTCTCAACGCAAACTCAATTAACAAAATTGCCGCATTTGGGCTGAAGAGCAACCAAAAGAGTTTCAAAAGATGTCATTATACCCAGAGAAAACATCGTGCAGTTTATGGGCTGGTGGAATCATCGGTCCATAATTATTTATATCTCATCAGAGCCGGAACGTAACCTTGAATGGTGCTCGGTATCGCGACATTATTGCGGACTTTTTGCTACCTGAAATTAAAGCCCGTAATCTTGACATTTGGTTTCAGCAGGACGGTGCCACTTGCCGTACAGCTGCTCAAACAATGGATCTATCTATTGAGAGGTAATTTCGAAGAACAGCTAATTTCACGTTTTGAATCGGTGAGTTGGACGCCTAGATCATGTGATATCACACCTTTAGACTTTTTTTTTCTTTGGAGCTACGTAAAGTCAAAAGTCTAGGCTGACAAACAAGCTACGATTCAGGTTTTGGAAGCCAACATTACGCGTGTCATTAACGCTATACCAAACGCCATACCGGTCGAGATGCTCGAACGAGTCATTTAAAATTGGAGTCCCAAAATGGACACCCTAATGCGTAGTTGCGTCCAAAATTTGAAGGAAAATAAAATTCAAAAATAAATGGCATAAAATGTATTTTCGAAAGAGCAGTAAACATTTTAAAAAAAACACCTCCAGATGGATCAACCATTACTTTTGACGTTGTACGGAAACAAGATCATCATGAACGACCGTCAGCTAACTGCAATTTGCGCCGATAAGTTTCGAGTCGAAACGATTGGATTTGCCTGAATTGACGATGCCACAGCCGATAGGGATATCGATGGTAGGGTCTTCTTGCGATGCTTCCAGATTCGGCAAACATGTTACCAACCTCATAATAGTCCATCTTCTCAGGGGAGTTCCGCCAAACACCCGCATATATTACCTTTGAACGGAAATGCAGAACTGCAATGCATGTTACCGCTGCGCTAACCAAATCCTCTTTTCGGTATTCCACGTATTCATTTTCATACATACAAACTTTCACTAAACTTCCAAATAAAATGAAGAATAGGCCGATTGCACACAATGAAAAGAATTATTTTAGCCACGTTCAAAAATCGATCCTTTAAAAAATGTACGTATTAGAGCATTTTTAAAGTGACGAAAGAGTGTATTGTGAACGAGTAAAATTTGAACTGTTAGCAAAACTATGAAAGGCATTTCATAAAGGGTGGTCCAACCATAATGCATGATGTTAATTGTAAGTCAAATTTTTGCCCAACTTAATGTGGCGTTTCTTTGTTTTCGTGTTTGACAAATTCAACCATGGAGAGGTACACAATTGAGTTGCACCTTAAGATTGTTGAAGCCTTTTACGAAAATAGGCGTTCAAATCAAAAGGCATTTTTTGCATTTCGCGATATTTTTGGTCAGCATAATCAAACAAATGTGTCCAGAATCGGAAGAACTGTGTGCAAATTTCAGAAAACCGGGTCTGTAGAAAGTGTGAAAACACCTGTGTATGCTCGCCCAGTTTGTTCTGCGAAGAACATTGATGATGTCTACGATAGTGTGGCAGAAGACCCCTCAACCTCGACTTGTCGTCGTTTCCAACAATTGAACATCT
This sequence comes from Hydrotaea diabolus, assembly GCA_963513945.1. NCBI lineage: Eukaryota > Metazoa > Arthropoda > Insecta > Diptera > Muscidae > Hydrotaea > Hydrotaea diabolus. The sequence goes on along the minus strand of OY740716.1, from coordinate 193,594,006 downwards.
CACGAATATCACTAATGCAAATTTTTGTAAAGGCTGTTTTATTCAGGCGTATGGTTTTCAAGGAGAAATTAAACGCATATATAGTAAAGCTAAATAGCTTTACTATAATGATAAGGGTTTGCCATTTCGACAACTTTTTGCAGCATTTGGGGCCATATGTTAGCAATTACGCGCCGCATATTATTTTTCAAGGCGTCAATCGTGTCAGGATTATCTGCGTAGACAAGCGCCTTTACATAATACCACAAAAAATAGTACAGCGTTGTTAAATCGCACTACACGCCACAGGCCCACGACACGATACAATGCGCTCACCAAAAGTTTCCTTCAATAAATTGATTGTTTGGTTGGTTGTATGGCATGTAGCGACGTGTTGTTGGAACCAAAGGTCGTCTACACTAACATCCTCCAATTCAGGTTCGAAAGTCATTTATCATGGCTCTATAGCGTTCCCCATTGACTGTTACATTAAAAACGGCTTCATTTTTGAAGAAATATTGACTATTGATTCCCTCTGCCCATAGAGCACACCAAACAGTGACTTTTTGAGGATGTAACGGCGTCTCAGCAATGGCTTGTGGATTGTTATTACTCCAAATGCGACAATTTTGGTTATTAACGTACCCATTCAACCAAAAGTGAGCTTCATCGCTGAACAAAATTTTCTTGTAAAAATCAGGATCGATGGGCATATCGTTTTTGGCCCATTCACTACGACTTGCGAACTCCGGAAGGAGTGAGTCTATTCATTATGAAATGGCAAACCAAATTGAGCATAAATTAAGTGACAGCTGTCCAAAAGACCAACTCCGATAAAATTGTGGCCAGATTGAAAACTGCACGTCTTAAAACACACCCTTTAAAAACAAGTTTCAATTGACTCAAGGGCTGAAACCTGCTGACCATTTCAAGACACAAAGAAAATATTCTTTAGCGACAAGCACACTTTCAACTCAGTGGATTCGTTAACAAGCAGAACTGCCGTATTTGGGCAAATGTGAATCCACGAGTGGTTGTTAAAAAGCGGTGCGGTTTATGGTTTGGCGGCGTCATCGAGCCGTACTTATTCAAAAATGAGGTGGGCCAACCAATTGCCGTGAATGGTGTTCGCTATCGCGGGATAATAACGGACTTTTTGGGGACAGAAATTGAGAATATGGGCCTGGATGAAATGTGGTTCTAACAGGATGGTACTACTTGCCACACAGCCAAAGAAACAATGGCTCTTTTGAGCGAGAAATTCAATGACCGTGTTATCTCACGTCGTAGCGATGTTAATTGACCGCCACGATCACGCGATTCGACACTGTTGGACTTCGTTCTTTTGGGATATTTAAAAGAAAAAGTTTTCGTCAATAAGCCAAGAACAATTCAACAACAATTCATTCCTCATAAGAGAAGCCCGACTATTTAACATTTTACCAAGCAGTTTAAAAACATTTAATTTGTCTTCCATGACATTTCGTAAACATTTAATGGAACATAGGGGTTTAAGTACAGAGTTATGTTTTTCTTTATATATTTTTCCATGGTTTCTTGATAATCACTTATATGCTTTCATTAGATTTTTTTTCTTTTATTAGTACAAAATAGGATTATTTAAATTTATATTTTTTTAAATTTTATATCTAGTAGTTTATGATGTTCTATTAAACATTTTGATGCATATTGTAATTTAGCTTCAATAGGGCCACTATGGGCTTCGTATTACATGTCAAAAAAAGAAATGAAAAATAAGATAATTTGGCACATAAGTATGTCTCAGTCATTAAAAAAATGGACAATCAGATAGTTATGCCACCGAAGTCATGACGAGCATCTCACCGGTATTATATTTCACACATAATTGCCATAGATCCTCCTATCATAATTAAAAATATTAATATAATTCTTTGAAAACGTTTTGTTTTATTAACACTTAATATCGTGCGTTTTAGTTAGACCAAAACTTCGTACATAATTTGTACAATCGTTAAAATATTTTTTATTTGGCATTGCACCATAATTTGATAATTTTTATACAACCGTTTGGATGTGATGTTGCGAATTGCAAAATAAATATATGCGTTCTCCGCATACAATGATTTTTATTACAAACTTAAGGTTCTAGATATCGCAACTTGTGTTGCCGCTAAACAATTTTTTTCTGACCAGACCTACCAAGACGCTCCGAAATTGACTGTTTCCGACCTAATCGTTAAAAAGTCATTGATAATAGTAGGGTTTTAGATTAAGCCCCGACAAATAACACTGGATTACAAAACCGCAATAGATAAAACGTTTAATAACAAAAAGCGTTAATGCTGTTCGTGTCTAAAGGGTCCAGAAGTATTAGTCATCAAAAAAAATGAATAACTATCGAACATAGGCCTCTATCCATGCTAACTACTAAAAAGGCGCCAACCAAAATCGAGACATGATATTTTCTGTTAAGAAATGACAACAGTTGCGGTTTTACTATTTATTTATTTTATTGAATTGTTAATTGACTACATTGTAATATATTTAAGCTTATTTATCAAGGCTTAACATACGAGTGTAACTATAAGGGACAAAAATGTCCCATGATCCGTCCAAACTACAAAATTTTAATTTTTTACGACCACATTTGATCGAAACCGACCAAAACGGCTACACTGATCGCAACACTGCCGCAAGGGTAGATACGAGGGTTGCTATTTATATTTTGGGTCCGGCAATAAAAACACAATAATTTTTCATATTTATCAAAATATTCTCCTTTAAGATCAGTACACTTTTGCATGCGCACAAACCATTTTTCGAAGCACTTTTTCCACTCCGATTGAGACACCTCCAAAACATGATTTTTAAACGCTTCAACAGCTGCTTCGGGCGATGAAAAACGTTGACCACGCATTTTTTTATGCTAAGAAGTCATTGGGTGCCAAATCAGGGCTTTTTGGTGGATGGCCCATCAGTTCGACATCTTGAGTGGTCATAGCACATCGTTTCAGCTGATGTGTGAGAGCTTGCATTGTCGCGATGTAGAACGATCCGTCTTCTCTAATTACCTTATCTCATTTCTTTGAACACTGTTGGTAAACAAATGGTTGTATATCACTCAGAATTGACCGTCCTACGTTCCACTAAAGGCACTGTGGCAACATGGCCGGTTATACCGAAAAAAAACGCAATCATTTGCTTCGATGTACTTCTTCCACGAACAACTTTAGTTGGATTTGGCTCGTCTTGAAAGACCCATACGATCGATTGCGGGTTTGTTTCGGGTTTATATGCATAGATCCATGATTCGTCACCTATGACAATGTTACACACTGCCTTTGAGCTACCGCAGTTATAATTTTTCAACATCTCTTTGCACCAATCCATACGAGCCTTTTTTTGAGCATTCGCCAAATTATTATTAGATCCAACGAAAAAAAAATATTTCACGGCCAAATAAACATGCAATATCTTACTGATATTTGTCCTACTAATGCCTAAGGATGCCTCAATCTCACGAAATGTCACATGCCGGTCTTGCTTAATCAGTTCATGCACAACATCGATGGTTTCTGGCATAGTGACCGTCCTGCACGAAATTCATCCTAGAGCGAACGGCGTCCTAGACTGAAATCTTGGAACCAGCGATTAACGGTCGTTTTGATGGTTCTTCATCGCGAAAAGTCGAAACAAGTAGATTTAAACACTCTTGTCTCGATAACCCACGTCGAAAATGTTCGCGGGATAATTCCATTTTTTGACTGAGATGCATTTTTTAACACACTAAAAATAAATGCTATAAAATGTCCTTTCAAATTACCAATACAGATGTCAATACAGACTCCACTTGAATTTTTATATTTTTTTTTTGTTCTGAAAAAATACCTCTAGATGGATCACCCTTGAGATGAACATTTCATATTAAATACACAACAATTGTAAATTGAACAAAATAATTACTTGTACTTACAATTGCTCGACTTCTTTCGGAGGTGGTACAATGATTTTTTCCAATGCTGCTTTAAACTTTTCATTCTCCTCTCGCTGCAGCTTGTGTTTATTTCTTAGTATTTCTAGTTCCTCTTTTGAGGGCATAACGATGTCCATCGGTAGTGGAGTAACCGATTTGGGGCGAGAACTTTTATCGTCTTTAGATGATTTTATCTTTTTCTCGTTTTTAACTGATGAAGACTTTCCTTTCGACGACTCTGGGGTTGCATCATGATTTTTATCTCGTTTCTTCAGCCAATTATTTATGTCGGCCTTTTCTTGTTCGCAGTCGTTGCGCTTACGCTTCTTTTTAGACGATGATGAGGAAGAGGAGGACAACATATGTGATGCGATTTTCTTGTCAGGCTTTGGTGTATGATATACTGATGGTTTATTGTTGGCATTATTGTTAGAATCGCTCTGTTTTTTATTGCCATCGTCGTCATCATCTGTGCCAAACAATTCCTTGTTAGTAGGTGAAGTTTTAATTGATTTTGTTTTCTTTTTAACCTCGAATTTCTCTTGTTCCTCTATAAAACGTCTGGGCTTGGAGGGTGAGCGTTCGGAACGTCTTACTGAAGGCGATAATTTTAGTCGTTCTTTCGAAGTTTGTTTCTTTGCTAGTATGTCGTTAGGGGTTTCATTCCTCTTAGTTTCTCTATCGTCCCTATTTTCCTTTGACTTTCGCTTCTCCTTTGATTTAGAATCCTTTTCTTTATGTTTACTGCCACCTCTTTCACTTTCATCTATACGTTCTTTTTTTCTATTATCTTTATCCTTCCTTTTGCTGGAACCATTTTCAAATTCGTCTCCACTGGATGGTATCGTATTGGAAGTTTGTTTTGATTCCATCCTGGAAACTGGCTGCTCATTTGTTTCTTTTGGCGACTTATCTTTTTTGACTTTGATTTTCTTGTCTTCATCGCATGTATCTGTCTTCTTTCTCTCCTTATCTTGGTGTAACTCTTGTGCAATTTCACGACTTTTCTCTGTTTCTTTAGGCACTTTAAGTTTTTCAGGTTTCTTAGCATCTATTGGTGTGGGATTATAAGCAGGCACACCTTTCACAGTTGAATCTTGACTCTCTGGTATATACTCTCCATGATCGCTTGGTTTCCGGTATTTTGATTTTAACCGTGTCCGTCTGGATCTATAAACATCATCAGGCAGTAGTTCATCATCAGTCTCGGGAATGGATTCAGTTAAGTTTGATTGGTGACTATCTTGTGATAGGCGTTTCTCAATTATCGGTGCGGGTTTATATTTGGGTATAGTCGATTCTGTTCCGTTGGTGCTTAAAGCATTATCATCTGTAGCGAGAATTGAAGCAATCGGTTTTGGCGAATATGTATCTTCGATACTGTTAAATCCCAAAAAATCTGTACCAGGAGTTTTTATTTTGTCTAAAGCACTATGCTGTCGGCGTCTCTTGGATGGCGTATAGGGTTCATAAGTCAGTGGACTTGTAGTCTCATTCTTCATGCCCGCAGTAGGAATTGGCTCATATTCATCTTGAGGAATTGATGGTGTAGGAGGATACTGAAAAACAAAACGTAGAATTATTTTCTTCATCAGTGCTGCAGTTTAATAGCTTTTATCTAGTATATTTTTTTCAGTATGCGATGTAATGGTTAGTGTGCCTGACTCAACGTAAATATCGGCAAATTTACGATTAAGAGATTCAACTAAAAGCTTTTCAATAAAATGAAAGTCTTTCGCAGCCGGCATTAACCAGTACGTCCTGGTCAGTGAGTATAATTACAACAACGTGGACAGCTAATTGTAAACACGCTCTAGTTCAGTAAGTAGTAACTAACCCAGCCGAAACTCGACCTTATGATCCTTCTTTTAAAATAGCTCCTCCTGCTCTACAGAAACTAAAAACAGCGGATCTTTATTAGGCTATAGTAGAATAATGTATACACCTTATTGCGATGTTTTTCTATGATCTATTGACAAAAAAAAGTACTGAATAAAAATAAGATGAAAATAGGAAAACCCTTTTCGTTATAACTTAGGAAGGCGCACTGAGCCATACGCAAATTGGAATTTCTTTTAGTTAAACTAAAAAACTCATCGTCTCCTTGAGTGGTTTATAAATTCTAAAAACCCGCCACTTGAAGCATATCGAACCTTAGATAACTAATTGGAGAATTAAGGTTAATATTACAAAAAATCAGGCCCTTAAGATAAACTAACTTTGTAATACCTCAATCTAAGGAAGTTACTTAACTTGAAATCCATTTAGACTAAAGACTTGCCTAGCAAAGAAATATTAAAGTTGAAACTACTTTGGTCCACTGTTAAATCAACTAGTATTCAAAATCTAGAGTATAAGGTTAAGATACACAACAGACAGTGATCAAGCCTATCTGTTCATACTATTAACAGTAGTGGGGTAATGCCAGTGCCAGCAATATAGATCTCATTCAACGAATGTAATACGTAAGAAACAATAACATCTATCAGGACTTGAATGTACCAAAGTCAAGGATGAAATACAAAAGCTTAAATAAAAGCAACGTCAACAACTTAAAAGTCATATCAATATATTAACCCGAAATCGAATACCACCTGATACATAGAGCTACAACAGACCGATAAAAAAGTACTTTCGTTTTGCTGTTCTTTTCTTTCCTTCAAAATGTTACTGTGCATGGTCTCCTTGACCCACTATCTGTAGTGCCATTAATGTCATGGTACTGCGTAGTGTTCTCTTGAACCACTTTTTTTTAAGAAGTTCGTTACTTTAATCCGCACAGCGTGTCCTTCTGAAGAGTACTGTACGCTGTTCCATTTTAATTCTGGTACTGCGTAGGGTCTTCTTGGCCTACTTAAGTAGCTTGTCACTTTAACCAGTTGTATTTTTTCTTCTGAAAGGTACTGCGTAGAGCAATTTACACTTAAACCCTGCCAGCTATGCAGTGGCCGTGCGATGAAACCGTTCGGGATGAAACTTGCACCAAGGTTAGTCCTATTGGACATTAGTTCAGACACAAGATCGCTCAAGGACTCTCTGAGTTTCACATTTTTTTGGCAAAATCAAATTTTAGAAAAGTTTTTTCAGGAAAGCCATTTTAAAGATTAGGTCCCTTTCTATTTGCGCTTAGAATCGTCGACTTCACTTTCATAAAACGCGCATATCTCTGGGAGGGAACACTTTCGGGTCGGTCTCATTCGATGCCACATCAAAAAAAGAAAAAAATGAAAATTGATTTTTTTACCCTTAGGTCCCTTTCTCTATGCGCGGTCACATATACGGGTTGGATATTCAAAGAAAGTTAAAACGTCGGTAAGTTAGTTCTAGCCGAATCTTCTATTCTCTTAATGTCACTTTGCTATTAATGCACAAAAAAGTGACCTTTGTATCCGACAAAATAAATCCATTCTTAGATTCGTAGCAAAATTTTCTTTAATTTGAGGGACCATATGTCCATATTTCATATTAATAGGCCGCTTTGACCATGCGGCCATTTTTAGGCCACATAAGCCGAAACGTCCAGAAATTATGCCTTAATTTGAGGGCCCATATATCAACAAGTATTATAAATATGATGTTTTGAACCTGCGTTTGTTTTCTAGTCCACATAAGCCGAATAGTCCAGAAATTATTTTTTTTATAAAAAGTTCGTTCAGAATAACAGTACCCATTTTAACCATTGTTTGTCCACCGTGGTACGATGGAAGTGTGCACAACTATCATGCCAGTTCAACACCGAGTAAGAACATCTAACAATTATCAGCTGCAGGTTTCCACCTCGTAAATGCCGGCGATTTTACGAGTCAGAGATTTATCTCGAAGCCGTGTACAAACTTCTCTATAAAACGCATTAGCCGTTCGGATCCGGCATTAAACAGTAGTTCCCGGTCAGTGATTAAACGAATTGAATCGTGCACAGCTTTCTGATTTGAGAGAAGTACCCCCTTGATCCTTAAGGGGATGTTGTGGGTAATTAAGAATACTTTGGAAGGTGTACTGTTTTCCGAGGTTTCTATAGCCCATTAAAGAAAAACGATTTCCCTCTGGGCAAATTGCGTTCACTTACAATCCCAAACATCAAATGACCATAAGCCAACTTCATGCAAAGTTGATCTTAGGTTAATACGTTTGACCGTTATCGTGCTATTAACAGAGATATGGATCGACGGACAAATCCAGTAATAATATTCATAAGTACTTTAAAAGGTCTCTGATTAATGTTTCATTGTGTTGAAAACGGAATGACAAATTTATATATACTCCCAACCTACGGTGGAGGTATAAAAAAAACCAGAAATGTAATATTGGGTGATCCATCTAGAAGTATTTTTCAGAACAAAAAAATTTAAAAATTCAAATCAAGTGTGGAATCTTTATTGGTAATTTGAAAGGACATTTTATGGCATTTATTTTTTGAATATAATTTCCTTCAAATGTTGGCCGCAACTACAACTGACTCGTTCGAGCATTTCGACCGGTATGGCTTCCAAAACCTGAATCGTAGCTGGTTTGTTAGCATAGACTTTGGACTTTACGTAACCGCAAAGAAAAATGACTAAAGGTGTGATATCACTCGATCTAGACAGCCAACTCACATGTCCAAAACTGCAATTAACTGCTTTTCGAAATGACCTCTCAATAAATCCATTGTTTGAGCAGCTGTATAGCAAATGGCACCGTCCTATTGTAACTAACTGTCGTCAAGATTACGGTCTTCAATTTCAGGTAGCATTAAGATCGATATCATTGCGCGATAGCGAGCACCATGATATCCACCAATGATTCCACCAACTTATAAACCAAACCGTGGTTTTCTCTGGGTATAATGGCACCTCTTGAAACTCTTCTTGTTGCTCTTCATCCAAAATGCTGCAATTTTGTTTATTGACTTTGCCGTTGAGCCAGAAATGGGTCTCATCGCTGAACACAATTTTGGTCGAAAACAGCGGATCTTCCTGTTTCTCACCGAACGCTTATTTCCATAATACAGTTGCCAACATTTGAGGGTAATTATTTTCAAAAAAAAAAACATGCCATAAAATGTTCTTTCAAATTACCAATAAAGATTCCACTCTTGATTTGAATTTTTATATTTTGTTTGTTCACCCTATTGAATTTGAATTAACTTATGAAAATTCTATCATGTATATTATGGAAATCGTTTTGCTGTCTATTTGAGATTTTAAAAGATTAATTTGAGTATTACGCGAAGTAAGTAAACTTTTAAAACATCCGGATTTACTGCATAAGACCTAAAGCCAATCAATTAAAATCTAACACATCACGATATATTTAAATTTAAGTTCCAAATCAATGTAATTCGATCGTTTTCTATCATTTACGGGTACATCTAACTGGCAACCATAAGTACCTTAAATCACTTTCTCTGTTTATAGAGGATAATGCCGTTCTTGGTATCACTAATCAAATAATCGTACTACATAGCCAATAAAAAAACGCTGGGTTAAACGCATCAATTTAAAAAACACTAGGTTGAGAAAACAATCAAAACGAATTACTAATTTTATGTTAAAAATGGCAACCTTTGAAATTACCCTCGTACGGCAGAAGGAACAAGTGGTCCTCAACCTTTTAGTCTAGAATACGGTCCGCAACCTTAGATCACATTTGATGTATTTTTATTTTTTTTATACTAAATTAGGTCCTACCTTGCATATCGCGGCTTTATATTGCAAACTGCAGTCCAGTACATGCAGACCGTTCTCTGCATTCAAGTCTTCGCAGTTATCGCCATTTCTGATGCACTTGTGAAAATATTTGGCCGGTAATGTCGACTTTCGTACATTCACTTCCAGATTTTGTGTCACATTAAATTTGCACGATTGTTCTTTCAATTCACAATCGTTGTTCTCCAGCCAGCATCTGAGCTCCTTGTCGAAGGTATTCCATTGATCAACTGTCATGGACCTACAGGTGGTCTGCTTTTCTAGATTTGTTCCATCTGTTGGCAGAACACGGCATAGAATAGTTTTATCCTTATGCTGGAAGGACGGACGGATGGAAAACATTTCGTCAGTTTTTAATTACAGTACCTTTTTATTTACGTACCTGATAGACATTTAATGTTGTCTCACATTTTAACAACATGTTTCTACAAGTATTCCCGCAGGGTTTCCCATAAAATCTCCCGAACTTTTACAATCTTTACCGCTTCAAACAAAAACACCACACGTTGACCAAATAATTTGTTTGGCTGTGTTATATTTGATTGTTAAACAGCTGTTTTAGAGTAGAGCTGTTGAGTTGTCGTGTTGTGAATAACCGAATACTGCAACGTACTCACCATAGATTACGAATGGGGTATTCGTTTATTGGCGCAAATGCAGTTCAGAGTTTGAAGCTGAAATTGTTGGCGGCGGCACCACGAGTGTATTTAATTGGCCGCCTGATTTCTTCATAAACTTTGGCGGCTTACTGTTTCTTTCAATCCGAAAAAGGGAAGTTTTCACAAGCCCGAGCAAAAATATATAGTGTAAAATAAATCTAAACTTAAATTTAAGGCTAAGATAACGCGTATTGCAAATGTAATTAAAGAGTTACGCCAGTAAAAAGAGTTTTAACTCAGCAGAGATGAAATATTAATTATTTAACACATTTCCTCATAAAATTCCTATTAAAATAACGGCTAAGCCCATATTAACGGCGGTTTCGCGAAACTGATTTTATTTTTTTAAATCGGCGGTGTCTAGGCTAAGCGAAAAATGCCGTTTCGATATCTGATGCAGTTCACACCAAAGGTAAAGACAACCTGGGGAAAAACTACAACCGTACCTATGTCTGTTGTGTTTTGCTAATCGAAGCCGCTAAGAGATTTTGTCTTTAAGTAAAATATCAACCGACTTTTTCGCTTTTTACAGGGTTTTCCACCAAGGACAAAATAATTTTATATATAAGTAGTATTAATAAAACACAAAATATTCAAGATATAGAGTTCAAATTTATTTCAGGTGTAGTGCAAATGTTACATTTTAAGAATGAAATTCGATTTCGGTCATATGACCACCACGAGCCCGTGTACAGCGATCTATTATTTGGACCCACCGCTCTTGCACACATTTCGACTGGGACGTTGGCAATTTCGCGTTAGATGTTGTCTCTGAGCTCGTCTAAAGTTGTTGGCATAGAACAATGACTTGTTGTGGCCCCCTAAAAAGAAATCCACTGTCGTTAAATCGCATGAACGAGGTGGACATTCGACCGGACCAATTTGTGAGATAACACGTTCACCGAATTTGCCTTTCAGTAAATCGATTGTAACGCGAGATGTGGGCTAGATGAACCGCCTAGTTGAAACCACATATCGACGATGTCAAGCTCATCCAATTTTGGCCAAAAATAATTTTATAACATCGCCCAATAGCGCTCTCTTTTGACGGTAACATGACGATTGTATTCATCGACGAAAAAATACGGCCCAATCACACCTCCGACATGAGAATTTTTTGCGGATTCAATTGTGTCTCTAGAAAAACATGTGGGGTTTTTACTGTTTAATAACGCATATTTTATTTATTGATAAAACCTCTCAGCCAGAAATGAGCTTCATCGCCAAAGGTGATGAAAATTGGAGTAAGCGCTCTTAAAGTTGCGATCACCGACTCAGAATTTCGGTAGTGAAGCTTCATCGCTAAAGGTGATGAAAATTGGAGTAAGCGCTCTTAAAGTTGCGATCACCGGCACAGAATTTCGGTAGTAATTTTTAATGATTTCCAAACGTTGCTCGTAAGTGAACTTAACCATGATGCAAATGTTGACTTCGACTAACGTTTTGACACTGTAAGATCCTTAAAAATGTTTGAGGGAGCGTCGACATAAAGATACGAAATTGTTATGTCCATATTGGAAAGCCCCTTATTAGAAATCCATGTAGTAATTTTGGAAATTCCGTACAGAAAGTTTTGTTTGGTGATACGCAGCCGAACATAAAGCTAAAGGAAGACTTTTTTCCGCCATCTGCAACAAAAATTATTGTTCTGATAATTGTTTGGTCAACGAAAATTTGTCATTTGCAAAAAAAAAAAATGTAAAATAAATTATAAAGACAGTTAAGGATATTTAAATGAATATGATTGAAATTATTTGTTTGAAAATTAAAAACCCGTAACCTACGCTAGTATGTATAGTTATTGGGCATATTTATTTATTAAATAGCTACAATTAACCGTAATCGTTTGGGACATCGCCCAAATATGTTTTTTTTAACGCCAGGTACCAATACTAAAAGAAGTGATCTTAAGCAAAAGAAGAATACTAGGCTTAAAAATAATTGTTCTGTATATGTATAAGTATAGCTGTATGAATATTTATATACAACTAAAACTAGGTGTAGTTATTTGCAACTAATGTTATTTTAGAATAAAAATGCTTTTATGTGTTAAAGTTGTTTTTTTTTTTAATTTAATAGTTTGCACTGTACGAATAAAAAAAAATTAAAGTAAAACTCATAGTTTAAATATTAGTAGCAATTTTTTTTTAAATCGTAATACATGAACACCTTTTAAGCTTGGTAGTGTAGGTCCCTTAGGAATGAATTGAATTTAACTAAGACGGGCTTTATTTTACAAACATCTTCTTGTAACGAGTCAACGACGCATAATTTTCTTTATTTTTACTTTTCACAGAAAATAGTATTGCCTTTATTGTATGTGATATGACAATTTAAATTTTTTTTCATATGCCGCGTAATTACAACCGAATCCGATGCAATTTTTTCGCCGACGATAAAAAACCTTAAATATTCGGAAGTACAAATGTTAACATCATGCGACTGTAACTATAAGAGCACACGAGAACTAAACAAATATTAAACATATGTGACAGCGCATAGAGAAAGGGACCTAAGGGTAAAAAAGTAAATTTTCACTTTTTTTTGATGTGGACATGTCCCAAAAGTGTTCCCTCCAAGAGATATGCGCTTTTTATGAAAGCGATGGTACACCAAAGATACACGTATTTAAATCTTTAAAATGACTCTCCTGAACAAAACTGGTTTTTACTCTTAGGTCCATTTCTATTTTGCGCGTCCCATATACTTAGTAGGGACATAAATACTTTTACACACGTTTTATGCTGTAAAATAAAAAGTACTGAATGTTTTTGGACCAAAAAAAAATCTACTTATTCGAAATGTCCACCTTTTGCCTTTACACACGCCTTAAGTCTCACTGATTCGAATAACAGAAAAGTGATACTGTCAGACGCGAACCGATTAGAGTGGACGGGGCTACAAATGTAAAAAATTGTTTCCTTAATTGCTCGCTAACTACTCATCCTATCGAAATGTGACACATACCGTTGAGAAGGTAATCGAAAAACGCAGTTGACGACTTCACTGTTGGACAAAAATACCTTTTTATATATTTTTGACTTAAAAAAAAAATCATCCTTATTCTATTTGGCGTCGGCAATATCAACGGCAATTTCAAGGCAACAGCAACTCAAATCGAAGACAACATCAATTCTATGCTAATTTGGTATTCTGTAAGAGTATTACGACGCCGTTGCCTGTTTATCGAAAATGTCAATAACATACAGCACACATATCTAATGTTAGAGTCAGCTGATTCATTTTATTTCTTGTTTTTGATGAAATATATGTAAGTTATGTGCTATTTTCGTGGGAATTGGCCATTCTTTTTAATGGGTTTGGAGAACTGGTTGTTGTTGATCGTACTGATGGTGTTGATCGTACTGCAGCAGTTGATGTTGATGGTAGAGATGCTATTGATGGTACTGATGCTACTGATGTTGTTGCAGCATCTTTGCTACCGATGGTGGGAGCTGTTTCCTGTAAATAATAAAATATTAAAGGGCCGCAAGTAAGTCGACATATTGCTGAAATATGTCTTACCAATTCAAGTAATTCCGATAAGCACACATCAACACTGTCTTCAGTGTTTGGGACTCCTTGAATCATACCCTCTGGACTTATTTGTTTTTCGAACTGCAGCAAATTTGCCACAGCTTCCTCCAAGGTTCTCAGCATTTGCTGCTTAAATACACCACCTCCAGTAGCTTTGCTTTCTGCTTTATTTATGGCCATTTTTCTTTTAACTTTGAATTTTCGGTCCCTCCAAATCTGTAGAAAGAATTCCATCAAACAGCATAGTTTTTAACCAAACTATTTACCTTACCTTTTGCCATCCAGCACCAGATCTAATTGGGGGTCCATGAGAATTTACCACAGTGGCAATACTCTCCCACTGTTCATTAAAATTATTAGGAACAGTGCCCTTGTGAAATCCTCTGGCTAGTGATGGATTCTTTTCAAGCTCTTCCACTAGCTTCTTGAACTGGCGCTTATTTGTTATTTTAATTTTTTCCATTTAATTTTCTAATGAAATCAAAATTAACGTAAACAATACATTGAAGGCAACACTAAAATGGCCGACGCCAAAATCAAAGCCAATTGAAAACAACGGCGTCGCCAATTTTTCTTACAGAATACCAAACATAATTTAACAGTCATCGAAATACGGCAATATTGCCAACGGGAATACGAAATTGAAACAAAATACAAAAAACGACGTCGTCTTCTGTTGACTACGCCAAATAGAATAAGGGCAAATATTTTGCTAAAAATAAAATCGATGCGAGTTTTTGTACGATACAATATGAGTTAATGGGCAAGGCTCTAAGCTTATTCTAAAGACACAAAGCATCTCTTTACTTTCTTAAGTTCCCGAGATATAAGGAGTTACAGCTTGGTTTAATTGGCTTTCTCTAAATAAAAATGTGATACTAATGTTGACAAATTTATTTACGATAGAGATAACAATAATCTGGATTGATTAAACATATTTATTTAATTTGTTATGCACCATAAAATTACAAAGTGTATAAAAAAGTGGGCCGATTTGTTAGGGCAATAATTTGTTGATATTTTGGCAACGACTTTTCGGTAGCTTTTGGCATGAGGAATAAAAGGTTCCACAAAGGCACATCAAAAAAATCATTTTCGAGGCGCCCAAATATAATTCGATTCTCTACGATTATCTCAGTCGTATTTGTATTTTCACGCAATCATATGTTATATTGTATTGTATGTATCAATGTATATTTGTATGTATTGTATGTCACCTTGGAAAGCTGATATTTAAAACAAATATTTTTTTTATTACCTACTAAAAAAACCTTAAAAATAAAAGTTGAAAACTTTTCCGAAAATGATTTTTTTGATATGTCGTAGTGGAACTATTTTTCTTAATGCCAAAAGGTATCGAAAAATCGATGACACAATATCGATTGATATATCGACCCACCCTATTGTATACACTTTATCCAATGCTGGAGGGTACACACACATTCACACTGCGAGCGCAAGATATGTATGCTAAATTCGGTCATGTCGAACAAAGGTATTTGCTTACTTCTCACCCAATGCCAATATCCGCTATAGGTGGCAATGACTTTACCCAATTTCCAAAGGAGATGCTTAAGAACAGCCTCCTCGGACGTTCTAGTTCTCTGGTGTACGTACATGTGTCTGCATGTGTATCCTCCACATGTACGATTGTTGGTTGGCCCCATGCGATGATTATTGCTTTTTGGTAGCGAAGTGTGTGACTTGACTATCTTAACTGCGACCGTGTTGGGCGATTGAATCTTGGCGTACGGTGTCGGTTCGTTCACGTTGATATGGTGGCACACGGTGTTATAAATACAAATGCCTCCTGCTGTTTTGAGAAATACACATATTGACTATTTAATGTCGATTTGACATGAAATATGTGAATATTATTTCTTATTTTTCTCATTTTTTGTGAGTTGTACGGAGAAACAGGCAAGCGTTTGTCGTAATCGACCGGCCGCGATGCTGAAAAAAAGAAATATATTGTCAATATATTCAAGAGCAATTATCGATCAATTATAAAGAAATTCGAAATTACGATATGGCCATTTATATTGATTTTATTGGAAATGTATGTATGCACATTAAGACGGGTCGGATTGATTTCTGTGAATGAGTAGATGGTCCTATTTGGTCACAAGATCTGGTTGAAAACATCGAACAAAATTTAAACAGGTAAGCAAGTTTTTGTCAGTTGAGCCGAATTCAGTCAAAGTCGGCTAAAGCACATTTAAGCATAAACGTACTCAGAACGTTTTGACGTACAACCATCATTTGTGTTGTTTACAGAGATTTGAAAAAATTTCACACCTTTCGACGTGGATTATCCCGACAAGAGTGCATCATCCTATAGGACTGTGAAAAACTGGTTTAATGAATTCAATCGTGGCCGACGCTCGCTCAAAGACGAAGGTCGTGAAGGTCGTCCTGGCATTTCTTCCACCAGCATACCTTCAATATTGCATGAACACCTGGCCGTAAAAAAGGATTGTTCTCGTTGGATCCCGCACAATTTGACAATCGATCAAAATAAGGCTCGTGTCAATTGGTGCAAAGAAATTTTGAAAAATCAAGGTCGCGGTGCTTTTATAAGATCATCACAGGTGACGAATCATGGATCTATGCGTATCAGCCCGAAACAAAAAAGCAATTGACCGTGTGGGTCTTCGAAGACGAGCCAAATCCAACGAAAGTTGTTCGTGGTCGCCTGTTTCTTCGGCAAAACTGGTCACGTGGCGAATGTTCCGCTTGAGCAACGTAGGGCGGTCAATTCTGAGTGGTACACCACAATTTGTTTGCCTGCGGTCTTCGGAGAAATTCGAAAAACGAACAAGAGAAGAAGAATCATTGCGCACCATGACAATGCGAGATCTCACACATCGGCTGAAACCAGCGCCTTTTTGACCGGCTTAAACGTCGAGTTGATGGGTCATCCGCCATACAATCCTGACTAGGCACCCAATGACCTTTTTATTCCCGTACATCAAGAAAAAAATGCGTGGTCAACGATTGTTGTCGCCAGAAGATGCCGTTGAAGCGTTCAAAAACCATGTTTTGGAGGTGTCTCAATCGGAGTGAAAAAGGGGCTTCAACAATTGGTTTGAACGCATGCAGATGTGTATAAATCATGCTGGAGAATACTTTGAAAAGCAGTAAAACCATTTTTGATGATAAATATTCGAATTTTCATTATTAGGCCAGAAACATATATAACAGCCTACGTAGCTTAAGTATGAAAAATTATATCCCGCAGGCAATTTGCGCACATTCGGGCTCTTTCCAGTACATTTAGCGTAGCCTTTCGTAAAATTTCCGGTGTTATGGCTTAAATTTCATGGCGAATGTTTTGTTTTAGCTGTGATATGGTCGCTGGCTTATTTACGTTAACCCTTTCTTTCAAATAACCCCAAAGATAACAGTCTGGCGCTGTTAAAACCGGTAAACGTGTGGGCCAATTGAAATCGCTTCTACGCGAAAAAATGCGTTCGCCAAAGAGGTCCCGTAACAGAGCCATTGTGTAACTTGCAGCGTGGGCTGTGGCTCAAAAATTGCTGATCGCTGTTTTGTTGTGTAGTGTTCCATTTCAAATTTCCCAAGTTTGCTTCACAAAATTCTGAAATAAAAATAATAAATATAAATAAATTTAAAAATTTATTAAACATTCAAACCTCAACGTAGTTTTGCGCCACCCTGTAGACAGCAGAATTTTATGCAATTTTTAAAATCATTCCAATTGAAGTCCAATTTTGTATATACGCTGGATGTTAGTTCACAAACATGCATATTTAACAAATGCAGTTTTTATGAAAAAATATACAAAGAAATATGCAGTGAACATAAATGTCATTTGAAATTTTAAATTTGAATCGGCTGTAACAAAAGTACTGATTTTTTGTCCAAATTTCTTGTTTAATGTGAAAGGTTGAACTTTGTCATTTATAAATGGAACAACATCCGATGAGTTTTCGCTTCGCCCAATGGTCTGAAGATTGTTTGGCAAGAGTGGAAGAATTTTATCGAAAAAGCCTTTTTTAGATGAAGCTCATTTTCTTCTCGGTGGCTATGGTTACGAGTATAAGCGAAATTGCCGCATATGGGGTTCAGAGAACCTACCCGTTGCTATTGAGGACCAATGCGTCCACAAGGAGTCACTGTTTAGTGTGAACTTTGGGCTAGCTGGATTTTGGGGGACATGAAAACATTATCAGGACTTTTTTAACAGTCAATTAAAATTACAAATTTTATATAGCCCAATCTTACAACCATTTGATCAATATGTGATTTAAAATGTGACTTCTGTAGCCGCACAGGGCCTCAAATAAGAAAGGGGTGGGCTGTATGAAGGCATAGACGGATTTATTCTAATATTACTACGATTGATAATAGATCTTCTCTAATGCACTATAATAAATTTAAGCTAAATCAGATGTGAATTTTGTTGTCAAGGGTGGTTAAATTTAAAGGGCCGATGTTGATTTGTCGCGCAAAAGAGCCATTGTTTCGTTAGCTGCGTGGCAAGTGGCACCGTCCTGTTGAAACCACATATCGTCCACATACATATATGCCAATTAGGGCCATAAAAAGTTCGTTATCATCTCAAAATAGCGAACACCACTCACAGTAACTGCCTGACCGGCCTCATTTTGGAAAAAATACGGCCTGATGATGCCGCCAGCCCATAAACCGCAACAAACAGTCACTCTTTGTGGTGCATTGTTTTTCGATAATCACTCTTGAATTATCATTCGCCCAAATGCGGCAATTCTGCTTATTGACGAATCCACTGAGGTGAAAATGTGCCTCATCGCTGAAGATGATTTTCTTTAAAAATTGATTTTCATTTTCATAATAAACCTGAATAACTTTAGCGCGTTGCTCGCTTGTGTGCAAATTGTGTTAGCCTGAAATTGAGAAATATCAAATGAAATGGAAAAAAACCTGACGTTTACGTGTGGTTCACATTCAACAGCGCCCATAACCATAGACACTCTAACCCTAACCCTTTTTATAAAGTGTCCAAAACCGAAAACCGACTTTCCGGGTTTTAGGTTCAAGCCCGACAGTTGGTGTCCCGAAAATAGCTGTTGCACGACATGTCGGGTTAGCCCGTGTTTTGCGGTCCGGTTTTTCCGGTGTTCGGTTTCTTGGCTGCTAAAAGTAAAAGCAAAGAAAATTCATAATTTTCAAGTAAACGTGTGGTTTTCGAGAGGAAATAAAACGCATATAATTTAATGTTATGGTCAAGAATTTAGCTTTATTATAAAGATAAGGGTTTGCCATTATGTTTTAAAAATGATTTCAGGCAAGTGGCCGCCGCGGCTGGCTCGAATTATTACCAGCCGAGAGGCCCAATTTTCGACCACTTGTACAGCATATGGGGCCGTATGTCAGCAATAACGCACCGAATGTTCTCTTCCAAGGCGTCAATCGTGCCGGGCTTATCTGCGTAGGCAAGCGACTTCACATTACACCACAAAAAATAGTCCAGTGGTGTTAAATTGCACGACCTTGGAGGCCACATCACAGGCCTACGACGAGAGATAAAGCGCTCACCAAAAGTTTCCTTCAATAAATTGATTGTTTCGTTGGTTGTATGGCATGTAGCGCCGTCTAGTTGGAACCTAAGGTCGTCCACATCAACATCCTCCAAATCAGGCACGAAAACGTCTTTAATCATGGCTTTATAGCGTTCCATATTGACTGAAACATTGTGGCCCACTTACCATAACACACACCAAGCATTGATTCGTTGAGGAAGTTACGGCGTCTCAACAATGGCTTGTGGATTTTCCTTACTCCAAATGCGAAAACTTTGGTAATTAGCGTACCGATTTAACCAAAAATGGCCTTCATCGATGAACAAAATTTTCTTTTTAAAAATCAGAATGAAAAACACCCTTTACATGGGCATTTGGCTTTAAAATATCTATTTAATTTTCCAGCAAAGCTAAGAATACATCTATTTTTGCAGTTTGGCTAAATTGTGGTGACGGACCGGACCCTATGTCCGAAAATTAGACGCATTTTTACATTGGCATATGGGCACCAAAACCAATGCAATTTTCACACAAATTCAAATATGACCTTTTTTAACACCTGGGTAAATTAATAGCCTGTTCAAGGCCACAATTACTTAACTTCTAATTCGGAAAATATTTTCCATTCTTACACAATATGAAAACACCAAACACCTGCCCACCTTAATGTCCATATTAACGAGTACTAGAGTGAACCAACATGCGGTAGTGTGACACGTTTCGATTGAAGTATTACCGGTAATTTGTAATGGTGGTCATGAGGAAATGAAGTGATCTCATCATCTGCTATGGAATTAACAGAACTCTTTCAGGTATCGGCACTATTTTGCTCCAATTAAAGTTCAAATTATCATAAGCTTAGTATGACACAAACTTTAAGGTGTATACTAGGGAAAAATAGCTAGGATGGACCGGGATGAAGTTCTTGATCGACGCCGAAGCGGCAGTTCTAGGTCTTTTTCGATACTGGGCGCACAACGGCTTTGAATTCTTTACTCTACACCAAACTCTGTATAAAGTAGTACGAGTATGTCAAAATTTCGTTAAATAATACGTGATGGAAGACCCAACCTTAATAAATATTTTGATGATCGAATGGCTTTGGGAACTTTGACATCTTCTGAAGTAAGACTTTTACATACTTATATATTGGATGATCTATCTAGAAATATTTTTTCAAATAAAAAATTTACAAAAATTTAAATCAAGTGTGGAATCTTTATTGTTTATTCGAAAGGACATTTTATGCCATTTATTTTTTCAATTTTGAAAGAATCATTCGAGCATTTCGACCTGTATGGCGTTAATGACACGCGTAATGTTGGCTTCCAAAACCAACAGCGTAGCTGGTTTGTCAGCAAAGACTTTGGACTTTGCATTGCTCCAAAGAAAAAAGTCTAAAGGTGTGATATCACACGATCTAGGCGGCCAACTCACCGGTCCAAAACGAGAAATTAGCTAGTCTTCGAAATGACCTCTCAATAGGTCCATTGTTTGAGCAGCTGTATGGCAAGTGGCACTGTCATGTTGAAGTCAAATTTAATTTAAGGTAGCAAAAAGTCCGATATCATGGCGCGAGAGCGGGCACCATTCACGGTTACGTTACGGCCATCATCTTTTTGGAAAAATACTAGGCCATAAACTGCACCAAATCGTGATTTTCTCTGGGTAAAATGACACCTCTTGGACCTCGTCTGGTTGATCTTTAGCCCAAATGTGGCAATTTTGTTTATTAACGTTGCTGTTGAGCCAGAAATGGGCCTCATCACTGAACAAAATTTTGGCCGAAGCCAGTTTTCATTATACAGTTGCACAATTAGGAGACGTTGTTGAGGTGTAAGTCTTTCCATTATGAAATTTCAAACAATACTGAAAACACATAAAAAATAGAGTTTAATAACAACTCACGCGTAATCTGTGAAAAAACCCAATTGAAACAAGTAAGTAAGTGCTATAGTCGGGCGTGGCCGACTCTATGATACCCGCACCACTATAAATGTGATTAAGTCTCCTGTTAATCGAAAGCACTCGTCGCTATTTCTATCTGTATCTATCACGCAAGCACTAAGCCTTTATACCCCATACCACTATGTGGTGAGGGTATAACAATTATAGTTGGTCCACATTTTCATACCTTGTTTTCGGACCCTGTGCCCTCCCACGGACGAGATAAATCATTTGGCTTGACATATTTAAAGTCCTGAGGCAATTCCCTGTCATTTGAGGGGTCACACTAAAATCCGGGTAAACCGAAACTTTTGGACCCTCCTAATGGACCCTGGGGCCCAAACAGGTCGAATTTTTTTCTGTATTTAAAATTGTAAGATAATTTCCTTTTATTTAAGGGGTCACACTTATATTTAAAATCATGGGTCCATTTTTGGGTTCTGAAGGCCCCGTAGGTCCGAGAGGCGGGTCCAACTATTTTTTTACATTTTGTGGTCAGTTCTACATCGAATGGCATATTTTTTTAATTTGTTGACCAATACACGCGACATCAACTGGATTTGGACCAAATCCGGGAGTTCCTTTGTATGGGGGGTCTATCAGAAAGTGCTCCGATTTGGACCAAATTCAATAGCGTCCGTCCTTGTCCCAATATATTACCACATGCCAAGTTTCATCAAGATCGGTGCATAAATGCGACCTGTACTTTGATTACAAGAATAGATGGACATCTTTACATCCAGCCAGCCAGCCGGCCAGCCAGCCAGCCAGCCGCCCAGCCAGCCAGACAGACATGGCTAGATCGACTCAAAATGTAATTCTGAGCAACTTTCTCTCTGGTCCCGGTATTCTAACTCGATTCCTTCGATGTGTTACAAACGCAAGCACTAAGCCATTATACCCCATACCACTATGTGGTGCGGGTATAAAAATACCTCTATATTACAGCATGAATTTGTTAACATCGTATAAGCAGATACACGGGGTGGGGTGTTCGTAAAATCAACGTACTTGCGCTCAGAGAAGAGATTCGTTGCCACAACCGAATTATTTGCTAATCAATTGATTGAGGTTGCATGTACCTCGAGTATTTCATCACTATAACCGAATGCTAGTTGGAAGTTCTGTAAAAAACGAAGTATTTAAATCTCCAGAAAAGAATTGCATCTAAACATTCACATGACGCACTTGTTTGCATTAAGTACTCTAAAACAGAGGTTTGGTTATGATGAAATTTCATCATTTACAATAGTTGTGGCAACTAAATAAATTTGTTGCCACACATGATATATTTATCATTTTGTAGTATATCGAATCGTTGCGAAATAACCGATTTCTACGGATATTTCGCAACGGAATTTTTACCGATTTCTAATTTTTTCTCTGTGTGTGTTAAATTAATCGGTTACAAAAAATAATGCTTGGCTTAAATAATATTTGTAAACTAAGAATATTGAATCGATCAGTTCGAACCTTTTTTTAATGTTTATTATGGATAGCGTTCCAATTTGACATTGGCTGTATTAGGGAATCCAACTTTGCCTAAATGAAATTGTTTAATATGACTTACGAGTATTTCTTTACCCCTAGGGCCAAAGGTCAAGGTCTTACATTGAGAAAAAATGTTCGTACTGAAATGTCATTGTTAGGCAATACCCCTACGATAATGCCCATAGGGAGCGGATTTCTGGACCCTGGGGGCAATTTTAAAAGAATGTGCATATTTTGATTACTGAGAACGTTTCATTGCTTCTGAGTACCTATACTGTCGTCCCAAGAAAGAAAGTCAAGTCTGCATTTAAGTAGTTTTGAAATATTTAGCTTTTTTGACTACGAAATATGCTGGCAGTGGTAGGTGTGACCATTTTGCTTAACATTTTTCAGTCATTCACAGTTGAAAATGGGACCACAATTAGCCCAACAAAACAAACAAATAAAGAATAATTACACTATAAATTGGTCGTTAACAAAACAGAAAAAATATGTCTTTATGTTTAACAAAAAAATAAGAAACGCATTCACGGTTCCGAATCTGCCCTTAACTCAATTTTGGAAATTTGGCGCTTGTGACTTTCTTTCTTGGGACGGCAGTATAGGTCCATGTTCCAAAGGATAAATTTTCAAAATTTAATCTCAAAATAAATGTCATATGCCTTTAGATTCGTGACGAAATTTCATGGGTTTTGTGTACCCGCACATACATAAATCTTAAATTGAAGTTCATATTTGAGTTATTAAGAAAGTTTCATAATTTTTGATTAACCTTATACGAGTATGCATGTTTACTGATGCCTGTTTTGGAGCCCCTTAGGAATCCAAACCGTGATTTAAACTCATCCAAATCTTAACAAAAGGTGCAAAAGTGGATTCGGAAGAAAATTTGATTTTTTTTTGGGTACCCCATGTCCATATTATATAGATATAACTTATAATTCGATACTATACAGACCATAGGTTCATGGGCCTGGTTAAAATGTTTTATTTAGATTCGTAGTCAAATGTATAGTTTTCGACTACCAAAATGCCCATCTTTAAAGAGGAGTAGATTTTTGGGACCTAGGGTCGGTCTGTAGGGCCGGATCCAAAATATTGGCAAGTCTTAAAAGTATTTATTGGCCTCAAAAGGGCAAGCAACAATATTTGGAAGAAATTACATCATGTATAAGTACACGCAGAGAAAAAAGGGTTACTATATGGTCACGGTAATAATAATATGTTCTTCGCAACAAAAGTATGTTCGTCGCACCCATAGTATTGTTTTCTGAATTTAGTTTTGACAAAAGTATGATTGCCGCAATATTAATATTGTTAAAATGTAACAATATTATTATTGTATAATCAAAAAATCATAGTATAATTGTGTGTGAGCATACAATGGCTGTAAGGATCATAACATGGTTGCGTGTGAATCATACTATGGTTGTGAGGATGATACTATGGTTGTATGTGAAACATACTATAGTTGTGAGGATCATAATATGGTTGTGGAGATCATAGTATGATTGAGTGTGAGTCCAAATATGGTTGTGGGAATCATAGTATGGTTATGTGTGAATCATACTATTGTTGTGAGGATTATAGTATGGTTGTGAGGATCATAGATTGTATTTGAATGATACAATTGTTGTGAGTATTATAATATTGTTGTACCACAACCATATACCCAACAATAGTATGATGCTCTTGGAATATTGTTATCCCAGCCATACTTTTTTCTACGTATAGCCTGAATCATTCGGTTGGAAAAAATCGGTTGTGGCAACGAATATATTCTCTGTGTGCAACAATAACGACATCCGATTAAGTCGACTTCAGATGAGGCTGTGCCGCAGACATATTTATATTGACTCTTTGTTGATTTACCATAAATGTAAAAGCCAAGTACGATAGGACTTTAGGTGGCCGTGATCGTTTACTGGGAGATGACCAAATTTCCAACCACTTTACCATCACTGGCATAAAACAATAAACAAGTCCCTCATCAATACTCTTCGGGCACTAAGAGATAAAGCCGAGTAAAGAGAAAATCGCCTTTAACGAATATCATTGAGAGTAGCATTGGTAAAATCAATTAATAACAAACTGAGAGTAAAAGTGATTACAAGAAGAGCGGAGAAGAACTTTACACATAAGCAACGGGGGGCGCACGCGCAAAATGGCCAGTAATTATTTTAAGTGGACTTTTAACTGTTACTACACAGAAATTGAGCATGTAAGAGTAGCGGTGCTGACTCGAGGCAAGAAGCTAAATGAGCTGGAGCGTTAAGTAGTACCATTGTCTTTGCTTTGCTGGGGAGTTTTTGCAGAGGGGTCGGTCCACCCGGCCGCTTGTATGCATGTGTGTGCGTGTGTTTGTGTGTAAGCCAAGTTTACTTGCCAATATTGTAGAGATTGTTGTTGTTTATACAGGTTTTATTTTATTTTGCTTTCGTTTTCGTCGGAACGTGTTGTGAGTGAGTGACTGGCTTTTGCTCTTTTTTTCTTCTTCTTTGAGCTTCTTAGAGCATTAGCTCCGGCAGGGCTCTATGTTCTGCTAAAGACTTTTAGTGGGCTTGTTGTATGGCTGTCTGTTCGGCTGCCTGCCTGCTTGCCTGCCTGACTGGTGGTGGGTAAGCAAGCTGGGCTTGTTAACAACAACACTAGCAACAGCGGCAGCAGCAGACATAGCACCTAGCTAGCATTAAGCCAGCCGAGCAGAGTGGAGTAGAGTTCACTATCTGTTGTGGTTTCTGCTGGTAATTCAGTTAAGTGGGAACACTGAAGCGATTCGCACGCAAATTCTTACACTTTTCCTCTCTGGGCTGTTGGAAAACCTTTACAAAAAACAGAACAATTTTGTGTTTTTAGAACAAGTGAACGCAGCACATTACTACGGGAAAATGTGATAAACAGTTGAAGCATATCTTAGTCACTGCGAAAATTATTAATTTTATTTTTCAAACGGAAAACTGCCCAACTGAAGATTTAAGTAAAATTTAACGACTTTGTAGAGGCAACAACAACACAGCTGAAAACATATTTAAGGACCGTTGAAATTTTCAATTTCGTTCTGATTGAAGACGACCAGCACCAGCAGGGTTTGGGAAGCCAATTACCAAACAACAAGACAAATGCAGCTAAAATAAACGTCTAAACGAATTGCTATCGAATGCAATCCACACAAAAAAAATTACGGTTTCGTGTTTTAGTCAGTTAAATAAACGTTTTCAGAGTGTGTCTACGTGTGTTCTTTGCTCTATGCTTGCTCCAACGATCGTTTTTTAATTTCTATTAATTTTTTTGAGAGTGTATCGGTGTTTCTGTGACTGAAACAAGAAAAAAATAAAGAAATAAAAATCGCTTAAAAATATGTGCATTTTCAAGTGAAGTACGTACGTACGTAGCTAGTATATATATTAACAACAACTACAACATAAATATTTTCAAACGTACATCACCTTGGCTTAATGTTATTAACTTGGCTTACGATTTATTGTAGATCCCCTTCTAAATCTGAGCGCGTAGAAAATATCAAAATGAAACATACAATAAAAAACCAAAAGAAAAAGTAGCCAAAACAAACAAACCCAACAACAACAACGCCTATATTAGGCCAACAAAAAAAAATCGATTCCAAAAAAAAATCAAAAACAACAGCAACAAATCAAATCGACCGCAACGCTAGTAAATGCAATTGTGATCGATAAGTATGTGCAGACATACATACCTATGCGCCAATCTACCTGCATACATACAAACAAACATCAACGCTATAGCCCGATATAATTCATGCGCCTTGCCTTGTTAACCCAAAAGAAACCAATCCGAAATTTATGCGAACTAGCGCCCGAATTCGCGTAATCCATTTAGTCAGCCAATCAGCCTAGCCAACCCAGCCAGTCGACTTCTTTACATTATCTTTTATGGTTTTTTTTTCTTCTTATGTCGTGAATGTGTACAAAATCCACTAACAACAACAAATTATTACGTTTTTCATTTGTTATAAACAACAAAGCCGCAACAACGTTTGTAACCAGATATCAATTGGGATTAAGACAAAGCTTCAATTAACAATTCGAAAGCCCCCCACAACCATCGAATGTGGGTGAAAAAGTGTGGTAAGTTTCAAATCAACTACGAAAATGTATATATTTTTATACAATTGTCCAATATTGAAAGTATTTATTTAATAATACGTACAACAATGTTCGAAACAGATCGCACAATGATACCCTTCAATTATTTATGGACACCGAGTCCATGATCTAAATCTTAAAAGATTTTTTTGTTTGTCTTACAAGTGTATGGTAGAGAAAATTGTTTAACAATTTTATGACAATTTTAATAACTTTATGACAGTTTTAAGAAATTTCAACGTTTTTAAAAACTCAATTTGATTTGCTCCACTTGGGGTACTATGCAGAAGCATTATCTTATAAATGATGAAATCACTTCATAGTATTGGTAAATACCAATTAATTAAATTAGAAGTTTATTTGTGTATGTGCAATAATAAAAGTGTTGTATTTATTTTATTATTTCTATAAATACATTTTTATGTTTTTTTATTTCTTCAAGTAAATAAACATAAAAATTGTTTACTAAAATATTAAAGTTATAAAAATTAAAATCCCTTCGTTTTAAAAAATTTTGAATGTATAGAACAAAGTGATTTATACAAAATGCTTGATGGATTCGCCCAATCTTTTTAAGTACGACACAGCCTGATTAACGCGTTCTCTTGATCAGACTTTTTCTATACATTTAAATTTGTGGGGTTTTAAAACCTGAACTACTCTATAACGTCGTAGTTTTCAGCAGAAGGCCTATGAGTAAAATTTTCATTTTTTTCTTATTGCCGCTTTTAGTAGTCCTATTGGTCAAACATGTACCCATCAAAACGTATTTCGATATCTTTATTGGTTAGGATTTAGAAAAAGATCTACGAGGGCGACCGCAAAAGTAACTGGCCTAACATAAAAAGAACCGTTTTTTTGGAATTATTATTATTTATATTTCAACATAATCGTCTTCCAACTCAATACACTTCATCAAACGTTTTTCAAGTTTTTTAATTCCATCCGAAAAATAAGATTTTTCAAGACCTTCAAAATATGCCTCAGTTTCAGCAATAACCTCGCTATTGGACGAACATTTTTTGCCACCGAGAATTTTTTTAAATTTGGAAACAAAAAATAATCAGAAGGAGCTAAATCTGGACTATATGGTGGATGCGGAGCAATTTCAAATCGTAATTCGGCCAGTTTTTGTTGAGTTTAAAATGCAGTGTGTGAAGGAGCATTATCTTGATGAAAAAGAACTTTTTTTTTCTAAATGCGGTCGTTTTATCTTGATTTCTTCACTCAGCCGATCCAATAATGCACAATAATATTCACTATTTATAGTTTTTCCTTTCTCAAGATAATCAATAAATATTATACCCCTTGCATCCCAAAATACCTTTTCTGCTGACTTAACAGTTTTCGCCTTCTTGGGACCACTTTTACCAGCTTCTATCCATTGTTTTGACTGTTCTTTGCATTCTGGGATGTAGTGATGGATCCATGTTGCATCAAATGTTATGAATCGGCGCAAGAACTCTATTGGATTACGCTGATAAATCCCTAAAAGTTTCTCGGAATTGGTTTAACGGACGATTTTTTGGGGCAAAGTCAAAAAACGCGGAGTGTGGAGTTCATCATGTAAAATACTCCAAACTTGTCTTTCGTATATTTTAACAATATCAGCAAGTTCTCTGAGCTTTATTCGTCTATCTTTAGTCACTTCATTAAATATTTTTCTAATGTTTTCAATAGTAGTAGCAGTTTTCGGTCTTCCAGAGCGTTGTTCATCTTCCGTACTTGAACGACCAATTTTAAATTGTTGAACCCAGGATTTCACGGTGGAGTATGATGGTGCATTATCACCATGAACAGAATCCAATTCATCTTTGATTAATTGTGGCGTATAACCTTTCATATAAAAGTGTTTAATTACCGCACGAACTTCTTATTTTCCATTTTTCAAAAATTATAAAACTTGTTTACTTCAATCACCTGTAACAAAGAAAATAATCATTAAATTTCGGAAATGTTGACAGATGGCTTATAAAAGATTGCTTTTAAAAAACAAAAAAAAAAGTTGCTAGTAAAACAGAAAATGTGCTAGGCCAGTTAGTTTTGCGGTCGCCCTCGTATGTGCATTTCTTTATACGAGTAGAAATCATCATAAAATAAATTTAGAAGGCCTATGTGTTTTTCTTCACATTTTTCTTCACACAATTTCCAAATCAATAATTCTAGTTAGCCTTTTACGAGTATATACCCATATAGTTGACAGAAAATTAATATTAATGAGTAACAAGTAAAAACGTCGTACCGAATCTTATATACAAATCAAGAATCATAATAATTAGGTGTCTTTGTATGGAGCTAAATTAAATCATGGGTCAATATGAAACTACTTTGTGCTTAATTTTGTGGCTTCCAGAGCTTCAGAACCTACAATCGGGAGGGACGTTTGTATTAGGGCAGTATAAAATCATGGACCGGTCTTAATTATAAACAGTTAATTTGCATGCTATGAAACTACTTCGTGTCAAATTCCGTCGAGATCAGACCATAAATGTAGTTTCTAGAGCGCCAATAACTGTATTCGGAAAGGTACTTTGTAGGGAGACTATATCAAAACATTTACCGATTTAGCCCATATCCAGCAGCTTAGGTCAATCCCATGGTATCGACTTTTATAAAAAATATCCCCAAAAAGTGTGATTTTTACAGATGTTGTGTCCTTGTATAGAGAAATTTGTTTTCCTCTGAACGGATTTGGTTCATTATCAATCCAAAACAACTTGCAGCAACAATACATTTCTCTGCAAAGTTTGGTCTTTCTAGGTTGGTTATTGTGCCCGCTATAGTCTATAGTTTATATGGTATCAGATCAATATTTTGGGGTGTACCAAATGAAATGCCAAATTTGGTACACCCCCATCCTATGGTGGAGGATATAAAAAAGCCTATGTGGAAATTTATCATTTTTTTATTTTTCTACAAAAAGGCAATACTAAAAGGGGTTATGTGACATTTCGGTATATATTGTTGTGTCACACAAAATCGCCACTTAAACTGATATTTTTTAAACGTGACGAATCTATATGTGACGCGCAAAATAGAAAGGGACCTAAGGTTAAAAACCAGTTTTGTTCAGGAGAGCCATTTTAAAGATTAAGAGCTTTTCTATTTGCGCTTAGAATCGTCGACTTCACTTTCATAAAACGCGCATATCTCTGGGAGGGAACACTTTTTGGGCATGGGATCGGTCTCATTCGATGCTCGGATGTTGTCGACGTCAAAAAAAGAAAAAAAATGAAAATTGATTTTTTTACCCTTAGGTCCCTTTCTATTTTGCGCGTCACATATACAAATCGACTGCAATTACTAATTTTGGTAAATTGTTGTCCGACTTTCATAAAATTTGGCCGAGGTAAATGTTTTGGACCAAGCACCAAAGTTATGGAAATTGAAGAAAATCGCATCCACACACCTGTTCCTCGGAATTTTGTGTTTTCAGCTCCAGAAGTCACATTTTACATCTAATCGTGATAAAATCTAGCACGAGTAAGTTTTTTGGGCCAAGAAGGGACCCAAAATAAAATCGATACTCAATATTTTACAGTTAATTTTTTGTCACTCAGAACGTACCATGCTAAATTCGGGCATGATCGGTTGTTATTTGTGACTCCTAGAGCTGCAGGACCTCAAATCGGGATGGACCTTTGTGTGGGCCCTATTCGAAAACTTGGAACGATGTGGTCCAATTTCACCTGAGATATGTGTTGGTCACTCGTTATGCTATGTACGAAATTTGATCGAAATCGGATGTAAGATGTGGCTTTAAAAGCAGTAGGTTCTGAAATCGGGACCTTGGTTTGGTTGCTACTCGTATATAAAAATATGGACCTATGTCGTCCAGTTTTACCACAGTTAATAAATAGGCGATCGTGACGTATCAGGGAGCTTTGTGTGGGAGCTATTGGAAAACTTAGACCGATATGGACAAATTTCACCAAAAATGGGTGGTGGCTACTCGTCGTGATCTGTGCGAAATTTGGTCGAAATCGGATGTAATATGTGGCTATTTGAGCTTTACGTTCTGAAACCGGAAAAGACCTTTTTATGGAGGCTTTACGAAAATATGGACCAATGTGTTCCAGTTTCTCCACAGTTAATGATCGTTCGTAATTTTTAGGTTCTTAAATCGGGATGTACTTATGTATGATATCCAGATATGAACCGATTATCGTATTCGGTTCATAGTTGCGACCTGTACATTGGTTACAACTACATACGGACGTACGGACATCGCTCAATGGAATCAGATAGTAGTTCTGAGTCGATCGGTAATCTTAACATAGGGTCTATCAAGGTGTTGCAAACATCAATACTCAGACATAATAACCTGTACCGCAGGCATAGTTATTTTTTGTAATTTTTTTGGTCAATTTTATGAATAAAACTTATTCATTCTTTCAATTTTTTTTTCGACGATTCGTCGGTTTTTTCCGACTTCCTCAGGAGAATTATTTTTTTTGATTAATAGCTGTTTTTTACAACAAATTATTTTATAATACTCACATGTCCACGTTCAGTGCCGATTTTGTCCATAGGCCCTTTAGGGCTGAACCCCATAATAATTTGGGTTTTTAAAGAGGTAAAAGTCATTATTTTCCCATTTATAGAGTACCGATTTAAGGTGCTAGGTCCAATGGACCGTACTTCTAATTTATCTAGAACATACGCATGCGGTCTAGCCATTTTAATTGCTGATATGTTCCAGATTTTTAAGCCGTGGGACCTTTGGGTCGAGTCCCAACTTTAGTTAAATCTTGAAAATAGAGAAATATTTAAATTTGTGAAAAAATTTCATTGTCATGTGTCCATGAAGAAAGGGACCGGTTTTTCGGTGAATTTTTCCCTATATGAAGACGAGAGGAAATTTTATAGTTTTTTATTACCCTTCAATTCGTGTGCGGTCCTGAAATGTATTCAAAATTCGAACATATTTACAAAATTCCAGTATTTTGTGTCCCAGGGCGCTGTATGGGGTTCACATGAAGACATCTACCTACGAGTATATGGTCCAATTGCATGTGGATTACTAGTCACTAGTTACTAGTCATAGTAATATATTGTAACAAATTTAAACGAGATTGGAATTCAGATGGGACTTCTGGAGTTTCATTATATTAGGGCTATATCAAACCATAGCCAAGTTTTGCAAAAGTTGGTTCCTGGAAACTAATCACGATTCTTCAAGAGAAGAAGTAATAGGCATGCATTTTTTTTTAATTTTCCCCCACTTAAGCATATCTGTAAAATAATTAATTTTAAAAAATATCTATAATTGTAAGGATTTAAGTGAAGGAATCATCGAAAAGTTAAATTAAAAATTATGTTTATTCAAGTTTCTAGAAATTTTAAAAATTAACTTGTAAAATTTAGCTCAATTAATTTAAAGGTAGTCTTTTTTCTATCTATATCGACTTCTTCGGACGACAAAATAAAAATTTGTGAATTTTTTAAATTTGGGGAAGTCAAAGATGGATGCAACGCAATTGACCAATTCAACATGAGTTTGATTTTGGCTTAACGTAAATATTTTCGTCAATTTTTTTCATATTTACCATTAAAAATGCCTTAATCACATGCAGCCCAGAAAACATTAAAATTCGTTGTAACAATTGATTTGGCAACACTGTCTTCTGACATCTACAAAAACGTTACGCTTTACCATACAGAGCCCGCCTTAGCGGCAAAAAGCGTAGAAAAAATCTCAAAAATAGCGTTTTTTAGCTAGTCTAATAAAATATAACTTTTATGCATGGTGTACGACCGTTTACCCTGTTGAATCCAGCAAGCGATGGCCAAGGACTTTGCGACTTAAAAAAATTCTACAAGACAAACTCGAGTGAGGGAAAATCTTATGATGCCTTTGGCCTCGTTCATGCCGCCTTTGAGTGGGATAACCATGTCCTTGCGATTTTCTCATTGTTTTAGTCAAAGGCCGAACATTTTTTTGTAGAAAACAATCCAAATTGTGGTGTTATTCTATCAACTTCATGCCGAAAACATATGTTTACTTTCAAACTGCTCGGCGTGAAAAAAGTTCAAGTCAAAAAGCTTTAAGTTTGAAGGCAATAAAGTAATATATGAACAGGAGACGTTATGAATACCTTTACTACATTTTTTTTATCATCGCTCTCAAAACATTAGCGATTTAAGCGTAGAAATATTTTAATTATTTGGTTTAAGAAACAAATTAATTTATTTCGAATAGTGTCGAAAGTGGTCGTGTGGTTGCTACACCTCCTCATTTTGGCTGCAAACATGGCCAATAGGCTTGGATAGCTAGTGCTTGTACTCCATGGTAGAGGGAACGTACATATACTCGTATAAACGAGTATATAAATTCAGGCATACATATTTATGTGTATGAGTCAGCTCGGTTGATCTTTAGGTTGTGCGTACTTGGGCTATTCATTACTTGTGTAACAGATATGCTAAATTAGATATCTAAGTTAGGAGGAACACGGCTAATTTTATTTGGTCATGGAAAAACGGATCATATTCGTTTATATTATCTGAAGTTGCAATAATGTATTTTGACCAAAAATCACACTGCACTTCTTAAGAGTATACAGTTCCTTATGAGTGACATTTGTTTTGGCAAAGTTTTCTCTGAACACAAGAACCTTAGAGTGGGTCATAACACAATTTTAAGCGATGGACTGGCACTATTTTTATCTGCATTATTATCGGAATAGTTTTATGCCACCGTTGTTCGGATGTGTATTCATAAGATATACCCTTGAATTTTGGCATACGAGTATTTTGTTTATCCTATTGGAACCAAATAAAATAAATAAAATTGAGTACATATCAAATATATGCAAAATATGTGCAAAAAATAAGCTAGAAATATGAAAAATATTATTTGAAACACTTAATTCGAAAATTTAAATCCACAAAGCATTTTATATGGGTTTAGATAGCGTAAAATTAATGAAGAATTTCATTTATTATAAAATATATCGAAAATTCGAAAGGTTTTACTGTGGCGTTAATCATGGAATGATTGCGTAATGTCAAAGAAATGAACGTATAAAGATATACTTTTTTTGATATTCAATTAGGTTTTTGCTATTTGAAATAATTTTCATTAGCATGTACTCTATTTATTTAGACACTGTAAAAATAGTTAGTAGAAAATCGGTTTAAGTTGGGTGTAAATAAATCAAATTTTCTTTTAAATGAGATAGAATAATGAAGAACATAGGGGATTTCGATAATTTGTAACAAAGTTTCATTGGCTGTTTAAGGAAGTATCGAATATCTATCTTTCGATGATAAAATTATTACTTCCTTCGAAGCGGTAGATCTGTCCTCGCGAAACCAATAAATTTGTTCATGGTAAGTGAAAGTATTTTTGAGAAGGCAGCTTGTGAACTAGTTATTTCTCTCAAAAATAGGGATCGGATTTAATTAAAAAAATTTTAAAACTAAATCTATGTTTAAACATTTTTGAAACTTACAACATTTAAAATGTAAACAAAAATTTGTACTATTACCATCCCGTGATATTGAGACAAGTTTTTCAACTGTGGGAGTTTTGATGAAAAATAGCAAAACCTATTTCAGGAAAATTACTGTATTTTTATGAAAAAAAATCTATTTGTATAACACGCTAAGATTAGTAAATTATTTGACAAAAAGTGTCAATTATTTACTCCACTGTGGTAAAAAGAAGACTCAGAGCTTCTATACTGAATGTAAGAAAAATCTGATTTAAAATTTTACTTCTAGAGCGGCGAGGTTTGAAATTGCGGAGGAATCTTGCATTGGGGGGCATATAAAAACTTTGCTTAATTGGCCAATTGTATCAGTTTTGTTATATCTAAATTTTAATTAAACTATGCAAAAATTCTAGTAATAATTTGCAAATCAAATAAATTTCAAATTACTAAAGCCCTGCCAGATCTGACAAATTTATAACCAATTTTTTATTATCAGAAAATGGAACCTGTAAAAATACCATTATTATGTTGGGGATATTAAGAAAGTCACTTATAAAATCAAAGCATTGCGTGGGACTGTTGCAAGAACTGACTATTGGCGTATATAAGAATTGCAGATTTCAAGAAGCTTATCTATGCTAACAAAGTTTAATTGAACGATAGTACAACAAGAGAGCCCGGATTATTGAACATCTCCTCATAAATTCTAAGTTTCTAAAGAAACCTAGCCTGGTGGCTTTGTTTATAGGATGCACATGTGATTGTGGAAAAAACAACACGTAATTTTATGATCATTTTCACCTTTTTGAAATATTTTCCCATTACTATCTTTGGAAGTAGGTGCATTTCAAAGTTAAACTCCAAAATATGAAATAGGAAAAGGTCCCCAATATTTTAACGACACCGTTTATCTGATATTTACCTGTTTTGAGAGGATTGTCATTTTTTGTTAGGTGTTGCGACTAAATAAGGTGGAAATTCAGGATACTTTTTCTTATATTTGGTCATATTTATAATTAGGGCATAATCTTATTATTAAAAAACTCAAAAAACGAAAATGAAAAAGACCGGAAAAGGTTTAAAGTCAAAAATCTATGTCAACATCTAAATAATATTCACACTTGTATTTTAGGAGTTAAATCTACGCTGTACAACCGGATTTCTGCCATAATAATGTAGAACTACACTTTGTATATCCTTTACCTAGCAGATTGTTCAAAAGACTTTTAGACCCCATCTGAACTTTCGTTGAAATAAATGTGTACTAAAGAAACAATGTGTTTACTATTTAAATAAATTCTAAAGAAAATATTGTTACACCCCTAAGCTATTAGCAACAGGCGTGTTAACATTTTAGTTATAGTCCTAATAGCCACCTGGTACCAGCCTAAGGTTAAGAAAAAGTATAATATATCAATTGTTCAGCTCAGTTTCACAGTTTTAAAAGATAACAAGAAAAAATAAATATTGTTCTATTATATCACCTTGACCCAGTCGAATATACAGTGCACATAAGAAGACCCTTATGTACACATGTACACCCTTGGACAAACAAAAGTGAAAGACAAATTCTAGAACTACAAAAGAGTATACGACAGAAAATTGTTCTCCATGCAAAATAAACCTTGAAAGTCAAAAGAAAACGCCCAGTTCAGATGTATTCTTTTCAAAAAACGCAAAAATTCTTAAAAAAAAACAATAATTGGTATTCTTTTGTTGTCATTTCGCATGCATTTTAATATTACCCTCGTATTAATTATACGTCCCAGAGCACATAAAATGTGCTGTTCAGTGGGTAAATTTATGTGTGCACACACTCACAGAAAATGAAACAGCCTTTAAAACCTAAATCGGTACAAAGTGTTTAAAACGTCAAGGTCATGGATGAAAGTAACCATAAATCGTATCTTATCTCACAACTGCCAAATGCCTTACCATATCTGTACGTACGTATGTATGTATGTGTGTATGTGTGTGGTTATGGCTGGGAGTCAATCGTCATTGGGCTTCGCAGCCACCTCTCTCTCTCTCTCAGCGGCTGTGTGCGCCTCGTCACTCACACACATGCAGCCATCTCATACAAACAATTCATCAAATACCGTAAGTTGTTATTAACGCCCGAATTATTAACGAACGATTGACGGACATTTCGTTCGGTGTGTTTTGTTCATTCATTCTTCCGTTGATGCTTCCCTCCCTCTATACATCCATCCGTCCGCCCGTTCGTTCATCTAATCAAAATGATTGATAAATTGGTACTTTCGTTGTCCGGAACGTTGTTTGACTCGCTGTGTATGTGTGGCAAAATTCCTTACGATCTTGAGTTCGTTTGTTTTTAAACAGTTATCCAAAGGCAGAGTAAGGAACAGCCGCAACCACAATTCAGACGCCAACAAAATTAATCAACAATTTTTTTGAAAAGAAATGATTGACAAGCATTTAAAAAATACACCCCAAAAGTGAATATTTAAAGCATAAATAAAATAATGAAATAAATGATTGTCTCTTGGCCGCTGCACTCTTAAATGGTCGTCAATTATGATCTTCAGAGTCTAGCCTTTTGCTCTTTAAACAGACCCTGAGCGATGGTGATTAATGCTGCACAGTGCTTCGATGAACTTCCAAGAATTCAGAGACGCTTTTTGATAACATTTGGAAATGCTTTCGTTAAATCATTTTTTAAATGATCTCGTATTTTTACGGCGGCAGTTTTATAATCAGCTGATCTGAACGAACACATTATTCAAAGTTTGATTTCTTTTCATTAGGGTTCAACCAATTAAGTTTTGACTAACCGAATTTTTTTAATGCTGAAGTTTGGTTTGCTTTATTTTTTTCAACATTATTGCATTCATTGCAATATTTCTTTTTTGAACATCAGAGCGAAAATAAATTATTCTTTGATCAGTCTGGTGGTGGTCAAAACTAAAGCATCCACTGTAATTCTAACATATTTAGAACCGAATAAATGCCTACCTTAGAATATTAACAACAAATTGGTATGTGCCAATAATCACCACTCAATAAAATATTTCGTTAATAAGCAAAACTATTTAATAAAAATTGCAATGAAATATAATGAATGGAAACATCCAAAAACAAACACAGGATAAGGGCAACGGTAGTTTTCATGGTCAACAACCATGCACTGTACCGCGTGTGTTTAAGTTTGTGTATGTAAGCAGTGCGAGGTAGTTTTATTGTGTTTACTTTGTGCGGTTTTAAACTCGCACTACTCTTGAAATACGAATCTACCTGCCCTTTAATATATAGCCGCTCATCATGATAACAGCATATTCGTTGCTTGGGGTCTGATGATCGACCCCACGCTCACCAAGGGTCTGATGATCGACCCCACGCTCACCAAGGGTGACTTACAGCTAAATGTTTTACCTACTGATTTTTTTTAATAATTTTTGGTTTATATTGCAAGATGGTATTAATTGGTTTGTTCTTTGGTCTGAATTTAATAGTTTGCCACTAAACAGATCTAAGTGCTTTCAAATGACGTTTCACCGTTGTCGTTATTTAAGTTTTAATGAATACACATTTTCGGATCATAAACTGGATATTGTTTTTGAATACCTTGACTTACCTTAGGTGTTTTATTTGATAACAAGCTAAATTTCATTTACTATTTCGATTATATTTCCCCAAAGCTTATTCTCTTATGTATTTTTTCTAAGAAATACTAAGGAATCCGTATACAAAAAAGATCATAAATTGTTCTTTTGTCTGTTCTACATTAGAGTATGCGTCTTTCATATGGAATCCGCATGCGGCGGTTTATATAAATCGCATTGAAAAAATTTAAAAATCTTTTATAAAATTTGCTTAAAATATTTTGAATTAACGCAACCAATACCATCATAGATGCTTACTTTTTTTCTTAAAATCTCTGTAATCTAGTAGAGATATTGTATCTTTTATGTTTTTACAGGAATTAATTTGTGTTGATTGTTCTGAATTGTTGTCGCCTATTCGGTTTAATGCAACACCCAGAATATTAAGACATTACGTTTCCTTTGCCATTGAAACGCTTCTTTCAAATTATGCTGCCAATGAACTAATGCATAACTCTATTAAGCGTTTTAATACAATCTATGAACATGTGGAAATTAGTCTTTCTAGAAGTAAGTTTAAAAAATGCTTAACTACTTTGTTTAATTAGTTTTTAAATAAAATTTAAATTAATTTGTTGTATATTTCATTATTATTGTAGCTTTTCTGCACGGAATTTGTCTCAAAAGAGGTAATAAATTAAATAAATAATGAATTAAAATATCCTCAATAATCTCAATCCTGCCTATAAAAAAGCACGACTATCGATTTGCACGATTTTTTGGGGTTTCGAAGGATATAAAACATAAACATGTGAAAAGAAAGGTTATTTTCTTAAAAGCGAAACTTAAAAACATGGATACATTACATTACAAGAGTTTCTAATGCTTATTATATTTATGAATCAATGATTACAAGGATAACGAGGAAAGAACATTGCAGACTAGTTTTATGTACGGAATATACAAATTGAAAATATGGAATACGCAAATCAAAACAATGGAAAAAACATTAATAATATGTATAAGTATTTTTAGAAGATAAACATAAAAACGAATTTAAATTAGCCAGTGCAATCAGACACAAAGCAATTAGGATTAATTTAAAGCTAAAATCAAATGCAACCTTTGTGGGCTAGTCATCGGTGGTTCCAACGCGACATCGGTGAGATAAAGCCACATCTTTGTGAAAAAGTTATGGAAAACTTCATAAAAGAGTAGTTGCCTGTCATTAGGAGGATATTTTATTCCATACAATTTACAAATTGAGTGTCCAAAACCGAAACTGAAAAGCCGAAATTAGGGTTTTTATGTCCAAACTCAACATTTGGTTTCTCAAAAATAGGTAAAACCCGATAGGGCGATTTACCCAGTATTTTGCAGTAGGGTTTTTCGGTTTTTTGCTGTAGGGTTTTTCGTTTTTTTTTTAGCAAAAATTTCACGAATCGGTCAATATTAATTTATAGCTCCCACACATAAATTTAGATGTGTCGTTATTGTTAGAAGCCACATATCGCACAGTAATCAGCTCAGATAATTTGATATTACCTACTAGCGCTCTAAAACAACCATATTAATTCAGATTTTAATTAAATTTGTAATAGTAGATTACGATGGACAAACAACAGATCTTGGACCGTTAGGGATCATATAAGCTGATTTTTGTATATAGTGTGGGGACAAATAAATGAATTTTAATATATATTAATCTATTAAAATTTCTCACGAAGCTTAAAATGGAATTATTTATGCGGTTGGCTAAATTTTGGTGGACGAACCGAGCCCTATGTCCGAAAATCTGACCAAGGACCTTTAAACATGAACATATCGAGCCCTCACCGCGAAAAAGACATAAGCATCACTTTCATTTTAATGCTATTCTGTAGAAAATTGTACAACGCTATTAACATGATACCTTAAAAATTAAATATTAATATTTACAAAGATATAACAAATTCAATTGTATCGGAAGCCTTCAGATGAGAAGGACAAAAAAGAAAAAAAAGCCGTCTCCTGTAAAATTTTATTTGTGGCGCTTACAATTTTTTTGCGGTTAGGGCTCGATATGGGTACCAAAATTAATGAAATTCCCACACTAATTGAAATATGACCTTATTTTGAAGGGGTCCAAAACCCTGTTACAAATTGGTCTGTTTAAATTGAGCTCAGCGTTCAGGTTCTTTTAAAAGAGAGACAAACAAGTTTTCTTAGAAATCGGAGCTTTGAGTTTCTGCCTCCATCACAGTCCCAATGAAGAAAGAAGTACTTATTTGTTCTTCTTACAACATACAAAATTTTTTGGTCCTCTTAAAAATATTTTTTACTCAATTCTGCCTTGGCAATTCTGCTAATTCACGCGAATTTCTTTTTCACGAATCTATCGTGGAAATCGAGGGGTAGTTTTTGTAAATATTTTATACCATTTTTACAAAAATATTTTCGATGAACGGCTTTAATGTTTTTCATCGTCTCATAACAAAAATACTTCCCGTAAACAGCTTACATTTTTTTTTGTAAATAAAGGGTGGTCCAACTACAACGTAGGATGCAAATTGTTAATAAAACAAAAAGTTTTAAGAGAATATCTTATCAATTGTGTTCCTCCCCATGGTTGTATTTTTCAAACATTGAAACAAAAAAATGCCAAATGAAGTTAGGTCAAAAGTAATGACAAAAGATGGGCAGTACCAAAAATGTTGTACAAAACCAAATCCTACCATCCTAAAGGAAGAAAATTGATCAGACAAACACTTAGGAAAGAGCGGAAGAAATATAACGCCGAGCCCTAGGTTTGAATCCACAAGAAACTAGAGGAAAAAAGGTCAGCTAAAGACCACATGGAAAAGGAGTACGATAAAAGAAGTATCGTCGAACGTAGGTGAAACAAAATTAAATTACAAGCAAATGGTAGAATAGCTTGGAAAAACTTTGTAGATGCCCTATGCTCCAATAGGAGTAAAGTAAAAATAAAGAAGAAGACGAACTAAAAACAATACAAATTTGTTTTGGTGATACTTTCTCTTTGATAAAATTCAGCAAGAAAAAAAATTTAAGAATTATACCCAAATATCTCCAAGATTGGCCTTAAAGTTAAATTTTAGTCAGCAACTGAAGGAACCATAAAATTTGGTGTCTCACCTAACTCTCCACTAAGAGTTAAGTTAAAAATAAGGAAGAATTTCTTAAGATTATGAGCCTTACAAATGACCATTTTAGAACATCCCCATAAACATTTGCCATTCGCATAATTAATCAAAGTTGTTTTCCTTATATCGAAATTAGAAAAGTTTCTAGTTTCGTCGAATTTTGGGAAACGAATTTTCGTTGGTTTTGTACAAAACTAAAAATTTTTGTGATACCATTCGGGAGGTCGGGCATGGTGATTTGGGGCTACGATTTCAAATTGAACATTTTGAAATTGCATATGTAGTGGTGGCTGGCAGGCATTGGCCCAACAATGGGCGGGTTCCGGACACTGTGCATTGTTGAGCTGTTTGAATGTTAATCGAAAAACAATCACATGTTGCAATGTCTGCCTCTTTTTGCTGTTGCTCATGTCAGTGTTGCCAATGTAGCTGTCGATTTTACTGAAGTTTACACTCAACGGCAATGACGACAGCAGTCGAGTTATTTCTATGTATACACCAAATACATACATACATACATACATACATACATACATACATAGGTACAATTAAAGATTTTTATTAAACATTTTTATAATGTTTTTTTTTCGTTTATTTGTGTACATGTGTTTTTCGTGTTGTATTGTTTTGTTTTGTCTCTTCGTACTTTTGGTGCCTCAGCCACAGTCGCATAGTCAATCAGTCACTTATTGGCATTTTAGTCAAGTTAGTAACAGATAATTATTGTTATTTTCGTTGTTGTTGTTATTGTTGTGTGTGCTTGTTTTTGTTGTATTTTTTTCTTTTCGTCTTTTTGTATTTTATTAAATAATTTATAATGCGAGAATAACAACATACGAGCATTTGTGTCTTTGTCGACAGCGCTCACTTCTCCGCACGTTGGGGCTTATTTATTGATTGGCTCGTGAGCGTAAGTGTCCACCGAGCAGAACAACAAGAGCCGCAACAATAACAGCATCACCCATAGTAATTGTGGTTGTAAAGCCAATAGATCTTGGACTCGCAAAAATGTAAAAGTCTGTATGTTTGCACCACTGACTTGTACATACGTTTACACCCTGCAAACATTTTGACCATTGATAGATGATGTATCGTCCGCGCGAATACTCCCCGAATTGCACTGACGAAGCGGATAGGTCGCTTAACCTTTCCTAAGCGATGGATTTTAAAGCCTCAGATTACCGCGATTCTCCTTGACTATCACATGCCAATTCATAGCACGATCATTCCTCATGCTTTGCTTAAGCCATTCTTCCTGACGTTCATTTTACTATGAATCGCACTACCATTATCTTGGCGATGATTTCGCTATCTGAGAGATCCTAACAGAATCGCTTAGACATCGCCAAAGCAAGCCAGTCTCAATTTGAGAAAAACTAAAGGAAAAAAAACTTGTGAAAAATGGCATTGTAGTTGTAAAAGTTAATGGAAGTGTTTTTTTTTAGAAAAACTAAACATTTTTGTTATAATTTAATAGAAATGTTTTTTGCCCAAAGGAATTAAAAATAAAGAGTAGAAAATAAATACAACTATATTTTAATTTTATCATAAATCTTTTACTGGAATATCGCAATCCTATACTTTGTTTTACTTCGACGATATTTTTTCGAGTGAAAAAATTCTATACAATTCCTCTTTGTATCGTCATTTCTTATTTCTAGCGAATCGCCTCCGATTCACCACTGAGATTAATTTACGAATCTTGTAAATAAATATCGTAATCGGTTAGGAATCTATTTGTAGAATTGCCAACCAATCTTCTTGACGATCGTCTTTGGATTTGCCGCGGTGAAACGCACACGATTCATTATAGCAAATCGCTCGAAGGGGTACAACTACACATGGAGAACAGATTAGTTGCCACAACCGAATTTTTTCGGTTATTGAAACTGTTTCCGAAACTTCGGAGGAGAATTTTCGAATTAACAAAAAAAAATTAAATTGTAGTCAGAGGCCAAAAC
Organism: Hydrotaea diabolus; assembly: GCA_963513945.1. Classification (NCBI taxonomy): domain Eukaryota; kingdom Metazoa; phylum Arthropoda; class Insecta; order Diptera; family Muscidae; genus Hydrotaea; species Hydrotaea diabolus. The sequence goes on along the minus strand of OY740716.1, from coordinate 193,550,996 downwards.
TGTTTTTCACAGATTACGCGTGAGTTGTATTATCGTTTGCCATTTCATCATAAAAAGACATAACAACGGTTTTCTGCGGTTTATAGGCTGGTGGAAATATGTAACGGGTAGTCAATCTCGAAGAATTTTTTTCAATAGGGATTTTTTCACAGTTTTCTCGTTGTTCGAGTTTTGTTAAAATTGATTTTTCTTTTCAGTATTGTTTGCCATTCCATTATGGAAAGACTTGTAATGCTGGTGGAATCATCGGTCCATATTTTTCAAAAATGGTGATGGCCGGAACGGAACCACGAATGGTGCTCGCTATACCGTCATGATATTGGACTTTATGCTACCTGAATTTAAATTTTAATTAAAGCCTGTAATCTTGACGACATTTTGTTTTAACAGAACGGTGCCACTTGTAATACAGCTGCTCAAGCACTAAATCTATTGAGAGGTCATTTTGTAGTGCAGCTAATTTCACGTTGGGGCCAGTGAGTTGGCCGCCTAGATCATGTGATATCACAACTTGAGACTTTTTTCTTTGGGGCTACGTAAAGTCCAAATTCTAGGCGACAAAACGGCTAATCTTTAGGTTTTGAAAGCAAACATTAACGCTATTCCGGTCGAAATGCTCGAACGAGTCATCCAAAATTGGACCCTCAGAATGGACATCCTGAGGCGTAGTTGCCGTCATTATTTAAAGGAAATTATGAACAAAAAAATAAATGGCATAAAATGTCCTTTCGAATGAACAATATAGATTTTATTTACACTTATTGGAATTTTTGTTTTTTTTTTACTCATAGGGAGGGTCATGGCGAGGCAAAAGAGGAAAAGATGATGGTTGATTTTTATCGAAAAAAAATTTGGCTAATCGATAAGCTTAAAGTCAGTAATCGAATTATTTAATTTTAAAAAAACGAGTACCATTAAATAATTCGTTACAGCAACAAATTGTATGCAAATCTATTAGTTACAACAACCATCAATTGTGGTAACTAAATATCTTATTCGTGTCTCATTGGTATGAACGATCAATAAGTTGTGAGTACAGTACGATGATCCATTATTTATCATTTATTATCTTGTGGCATTTCAAAAGAAATATCCATCACAATAATATATATTTGGTGATTACAATCGAAATTCTTCTTTTGCAGCCGAATCATTGTAGTTCCAACCGATTTTAAACTAATGTTTGCTTTGTATGTACTTTCATCAGGGTATACTCAGGCGATGCACAGGCCACAATCGCCGCGATTGACCCATCACCCAGGCGAATCGCCTGAGATTCTTCCGCAACCAAAAAATGTTTGCAGGGCATAGTTATTGGCGTATGTAGTACGGCGATAGTACGAGTCTCTATCTCTTTGTCTCTCTATCACTAACTAAGTCTGGCGTGTGGCTTGCTCTCATCTCAATGAGTTTTGTTGTCGTTTTGCCTGACAAACACGTTGTAATTGTTGCAACATGTTGTTGTTTGCTTGTGGTTTTGCACGGCTTATTTTTGTTGTTGTTGTTTTGTCGTCTTTTTTTCTGGTATTTTTCGTTGTTTTTGCGTTTGGTGTCTGTATTATTTTTCTTATATTTCGCTAAACTTGTTTGAAATGTTAATAGATATTAAAACAACAACAGCAACAACGAAATTTATCTTTAGGTTTTATGTTGTAGTTGGGTTTTTTTATATTGTACAAAGCTTAAATGTACATAGATACATACTCGTACATACATGTAACCTAAGCGTGTACAAGAAGTTTTTGTGTCTGTATTAAACCTGGTTCTTAGAATTTCACGTGGATTTTGAAAAAAAAATTTACAAATAAAGTGAAAGTATTTCCTGGCATGGCCGTTCCCATGACTGACGGGCATACCTTTGGGCATTTCCAGCTTTGCGGATGCTTCTTCGCCAGAGCGAAGAACACGTTTTTTGCATAGTTTCTGCGGTTGTGTAAGGTTTCCGAATAAACCAATAAAACGTTGAACGCTAGTAAACGTTTAATTATTTAACTAGTGAAATAAAAATTTTAATAGATTTTCCTTAATTAAAAGTCATTGTGATTTAATGATTATGGTTAAATTATCACAAAATAAAAAAAAATAATTTAGTTGGTAGAAAAACTCCAAAGTTCAATATCTTTAATGGTCAAAATTGCAATTTTAATTATAACCAAGTACAAATTTCGTAAAGTTATACGAGTATATCATATACTGCCCAAAATTATATACCGTAAATTGAATTGGACCAATTTTTGGTTCCACCCCAATCTTAACGAAACTTCAAAATACATGTGGGCGGGTCATGTTTTGTGAATGAAAAAACGAGATTTCAGGAACATTTCTAAGCATACTTATTAAAATAGTTGGTCCAAAAACATTCAGTACTTTTTATTATACAGCATAAAACGTGTGTAACAGTATTTATGTCCCTACTAAGTATTTGCCAATGAAACCATTTGTCTAAAATCATTTTTAAACCAATTTGAGGAACACAGTCCGTCCTGCGTGTGAGGGCATATCAATAATTCCGTGACTTTTCCAACTTTCCTCGTAGTTATATGAAATGCAAACTGCTCCGATCAAGTACCATCTGTTTATAGACTACTGTCAAATTTTGAGACAGTTCTGTCATTTAGTTCGTGTTTAACAGCTGTTTTGAACAAAATAGAAAAAAGTGAATACCCGTTACTGCCTGTCCATAGATCGGCTCGCTCGTACGATTTTTATGAAATTTGGAAATTAATATCCAAAAGACCATAGAAGTTGAAAGGAAAAAATTAATTTAGCACAATCTTTCCTTTTCTATTAAAAAAAAAACCTCGATATCGCTCACCTGGCCCACGCTAAAATTATTTATGTATCAACACTCTCTTGTGTATTTAAATACCCATTAGGCAGGAATGGGCTAAACATTATTTTTTGCAGGAAAAAACTAATCAAACCAAGGAAAAGCTTGATAAATACTATAGGGACTCTGCACCATCGATTTCAGTGGTAATGAAGTGTCGCAATTTGAAATGACGCTGAACTCTCTGGACGCCTAATTGAGGTCAATACACCCAAAAATGTCGAAAAAATATGGTGTTGGCCGATCGAAGAGTAAAAGTGCGTGCGTAGGCTTCATATGCCAGTGTGGTTTCAATTTTACATGATAAGTTGGGTTTAAGAAAGCTGTCTGTAAGATGTCTGCCGCGTTTGCTCTCATTTGACCATAAACGTAATCGTGTGACAATTTTAAAGGATTGTTGGGGTTGTTTAACCGCAATTCGAATGAGTTTTGCGACGTTTTGTAACTGTGGATGAAACATACTTATAGATGCATTACAACACTCCGGTGTTGAAGAAGGCTAAGGTGACTTTGTCGGCCAATAAGGAATAATCCACACCGATTAACTTCAAAAGGGCAAAACAATAAACGGTGATTATTATGCCAACTTATTGGACTGATTTAACGAGGATTTAAAAAAACGACCTCCTATGACCAGGAAAAAGTTATTTTTCATCATGATAATGCACGGGTGTACACGTGTGCAGTCTCAATGGCAAAATTACATGAATTGGGTTACGAATTGGTATCTCATTCGCCATATTCTCTGGATTTGGCCTCCAGTGACTATTTCTTATTTCCAAACCTAAATAAATGGCTCAGTGGAAAGAGATTCAGCTCCAGTGATAAATTTCTTTATCAAACAAATGCCTATTTTATGGACTAAAAATCCTATTTTTTGGAAGAGATACAAAAATTGGAAAAACTTTGGACTAAGGCTGATGGCAGAGTGCGAGCTCAAAGCCGAGCGGATCCGAGCTGAAAGCTGATTGAAATTCTTAAAACTGTATCTATACAAATTAGTACAAATCGGCGTCGGGATGGCAGAGTGCGCGCCTAACCGAGCAGAGCAGAAAGCTGATTGAATGGAACAAAACTGTTTTGAAGCGTTTTTTCATGCTGATAGGTGCTGATATTTGTTTATGTGTGTAAAGATATGAGTTGTTTGTAATTTGTAAACGGTTCTTGACGTTTTGATACTGGTGAAATAATTATCTCTGTTTTGTTAGACAAATTTTTCGAATATTGAACAAAATTATTTAAATATGATTGATCAAATTTAATAATTAACTGATTATTTATAGTTCAAATTAATCAGAAATTTCCATTATTAAATTAATTAATTAATGACATTATTGATTAACCAAAATTTTGACTAACAAATATCATCTACAAAATAACATTCTTAATTAAAAAAAATATAAAAAACGCACAGAAAAAACAGTGCAGATTCAGCGCCGATTTCAGCGTTCACTCTGCCATCCCCAAATTTCATATAAGCATGAAATAAGTTCGGCTCGGCTCGGCTCCGCTTTGAGCGCGCACTCTGCCATCACCCTAAGTGTATTGAGTTAAAAGGAGATTATGCTGAAAAACATTTTTTTTGCAAAAAAAAATATGTGTATTATTTGAAAAGTTACGGAGTTATTGATATGCCAGAAAAAGTTGGAGAATGGTGCTAATGTTTATGTCAAGGAGGAATAAAATCTTGAAATTCTTCTTGTGAAATTGTCAACAATTTCCACGAAACTGTTATATAAAGGCAGATAGAAGCTTCAGATTTAATAATACAATTCTGTAGAGTATCCTGGCATGTCCTAATGTATTTTCTGGCCAATTGTATTTGGTATTCTTTTCCTTTTTACTTGGAAATTGGGATATTTGGATGCAATAAAACAAAATCTTTTGGTATTAGTCCAACAAATAATAAAAATCTGTTAGTAAAGAAGGGATTTTGCGCTTTCATGTGATATAAGGATCGTAATGATACAACTTCGCGTTAACAAGATATATTTAAGTATTTACAATAGAAAAAAGTCTAAAACTATTATTAAAAATATTTCTACGCACTGAAAATACATATTTCTGGGGAAACTTTGGGCTTCGGAAAATGAAATAACTTTTTAACGAGAAGTCGTATCGCTACGAATTAATACCATATGAAAGGGAAAAATATCTACTTTAAAATGAAACTTTTTAAGAATTATTAATTCTAAAAATTAACCCTGAGAGGAACAGTTTTTATTTTTTTTTATCCAAAAATCTTAATTCCACATGAAAATTGGAATAAAAGACCAAATACAGTTGGCCGGAAAATACATTAGGACGTGCCAGGACACTACAGAATTTTATTATTAAACCTAAAGCTTAGATCTGCCAGTATACGGGTTTAACAGTTCTGTGGGAAATATATAAAAAAAAATTACATAATTTTTTACTTTTTGTCGATGAATTTCTAGATATTTTTCCCTTTATAGCAGTAACATTGGAACCAACCTCCAACTTTTTCTTGCCACTCCAAGAAATGTTTAAATAAATATTTCATTCATCTTTTTTCTCATATAGGCAGGATGGACTTTGTTCACAAAATTAGCAAACTAGAAAATTATTTTAGACAAAAGAATTCATTGGTAAATACGCAAAGAAAAGTTCCCGAAATTGCATGAGGGGGTACGCTTTATCGCCAAAAAATTGGACCGCCCTAATATACCTTTATATAGGGTTTTTTAACCTGCATAAGAACTATATCGATAACTATGGTTGGTCCGCTAATAATACCTAACTGAATTGACATGTCTGTTCATTAAGGCAAGTTTGGCAAGTCAGAATGAATAGTGTAACACCAGACAATGTTTTAAAATTGTGGAAATTTACTTTAAAAAATAATAAATGTGTTCGCAAAGTTGATAGAGCATTTTTAAAAGAATTATATTCGGTGATTAAGCTCAATAAGCAAAATTGCCATATTTGGAGCGAAGACAACCTTCAAGACGCTAACGAATCAGAATGTAGTGGTGATTCAGAATTACCATGGCATCTAATGAAATTGCAGTTAACACGCTCGCAGCATGATCAGTTCTTACTTCTTTCGAAATAACTTTCAAAAGTTATTCAGCCAAACATAAAATGACATTCGGTTCCTACAAGACGGCGCAACTTGCCATACAGCACGCTTAACAATCGATTTATTGCAAAATCAACAATTAAATTTCATCAATTTGATGGCAAGTTTATGACCAGAAGTTGTTGTTGTTGTTGTAGCGGCAACTGTGTGCCAGGGTGACAGCCCTTGGCCGAAGAATTGCTCTTCGGGTCAATCCGGTACATAGAACCGGCTGTCCTGGGATTGTATGACCAGAAGTGATCGTGTTCACTGGCCTCTCGTTAGTGTCATTTAAAGCCTCTGCATTTTTTAGGGGGCTATATTAAGTCATTGGTTTATGCCGACAAACCAGCAACTCTTAAAGCATTGGAAGCCGATATGCAAGCCTCCGTTGACGCCATACGGCCAGATTAATTGAAAAAAGTAGTGAAAATCGAACTAATCGAATGAAAAATGGAACTGGTAAACATGTCGGACATATACTGAAAATTATATTTAAAAAATAAATGCCATGTAAAAAAAGTCAAAATCGGTCGTGGCCGACTATGATATAGTCAACACTACTCTGCTACAGAGTACTAAGCACCTCTATCGGGCTCAATATGTTGCAGTTTATTATTTGTCGCTCATAACTTACCATGCAATTTGAGTGTAATCGGGTATTATTTGTGGCTTCTGGAGCTGCAGGACCTTGAATCGGGAGGAACCTTTATGTGGGGGCTATTCGAAAACATAGACCGATATGGGCCAATATTACTGGGCATGGATGTTGGTCGCTCGTAATGCTCCATGCGAAGTTTGGTAGGAATCGTTTGTAAAATTTGGATTCTAAAGCTGCAGACGTACCATGCTACATTTTGGCATGTTCGGGATCAATTTGATGCTGCAGGATCTCAAATAGGGAGGGACCTTTCGAAAACTTGGTCCGTTATGAGCCAATTTCACCAAAGATATGTGTTGGTCACTCGTAATGCACTGTGCTTAAATTAATCGAATTCGGAAGCGGTCCAGTTTAACCACAATTAATTATTGGTTGCTCATAACATACCACGCAAAATTTGGGGACAATTTGTGGATTCTAGAGCTGCAGGACCGCAAAGTGGGAGGGACCTTTGATATGGTCCACTTTCACCAAAGATATGTGCTACATATGCCATTTGTAATGCTCTGTGCGAAATTTGGTCCAAATCGGGTGTAATATGTGGCTTTTTGAGCTGTAGGTTCTAAAGTCAGGAAGGACCTTTGTATGGAGCCTATACGAAACGCACAGCTGACGGCAAAATCACCCAAACACTTTAGGCAGATCCTGATGAAAGAAGAAAACAAACGGTATTAAGTCTGAAGAAAACAGAATTAAGCAAGATAATGGATGAATTTACCGGGCACTCACCACTTAAGGCACATCTTTTCCGTATTGGGAGAGCGGGAACAAACTTGTGCAAGGCATGCGAGGAGGACGTTGAATCGATTGAGCACTTTCTCTGTCAATGCCCAGCTTTCGCGAGATCGCGACTAAAACATCTTTCGGCCTGGGTGATGCAGTCCAGCAATCCGCCATCTGTTGACCGCACAGAAAGCCCTATACACAGGGAAAAATAGTTAGAGATCGGTAAAAACTACAATGATTAGGTTGCAAAGGAACAATTTCAATTGCAATCCACGAATGTTTATAATCGTAATGGGTATTCGATTCGAAATAGCACAAGATGATAAAAACAAGCATCGTACTGTACTTACAACTTATGTTTCGGTCATACCAATGAAACGCGAAAAAAGTTTTTTGTTGCAAACACTTATTTTGAAAACATTTTGTTGTAGTAACTAATTACACTACTCAACAAAATGAAAACAATTTCATGTACTCCGGATGCGATAATTTTTTCTGTGTAGATAACCTTGACATGAGCTCGAAAAACGCAATAAAAAAATTTTTTTTCGTTTGGTTTTTGTTTTATTTTTTTTTTTTAAATTTTAAAAATTTTTTTTTGGTTAATTTGTTTCGTCCGGCATAACTCGGGAACCACTAGCCCGATTTAATTGAATTAAATTTTAAAAAATTTAAAATTACAATTCCCTTAATCTGTTCATATATTGTTTTCCTATACAAGCAACAGTTTCCAAGTTAGAAATGAATATATAAAGGAAAAAGCTTATTTTTTGCCTAAAGATTTAAATTTTTTTTTTTTTAAAAAATCCATAAAAAATCCAAAATAAAAAAAAAATGTCAAATCTTATTACTTTTACGTAAAGTCACATAACCTATGAGCAAAATGAGACAAAGATCATGAAGATCGATGCACGCGTTTCGCTTTTATTCGCAATTGTGTAAAGGTATGAATTTCAAAAATTTGCTCGACATATGCACAACTTTGTCTATGGTAAGGTTTTTTCTTTTTTATTACAAAAAAAATTAAAATTTGTTGGGTGACAAAAATATATAGAAAAGCACAAATTTTTGAAATTCATACCTTTACTCAATTGCGAATAAAAGCGAAACGCGTGCATCGATTTTCATGATCTTTGTCTCATTTTGCTCATAGGTTATGTGACTTTATGTAAAAGTAATAAGATTTGACATTTTTTTTTCATTTTGGATTTTTTATGGATTTTTTAAAAAAAAAAAATTTAAATCTTTAGGCAAAACATAAGTTTTTTCCTTTATATATTCAATTTTAACTTGGAAACTGTTGCTTGTATAGGAAAACAATATATGAACAGATTAAGGGAATTGTAATTTTAAATTTTTTAAAATTTAATTCAATTAAATCGGGCTAGTGGTTCCCGAGTTATGCCGGACGAAACAAATTAACCAAAAAAAATTTTTTAAAATTTAAAAAAAAAAAAATTAAAACAAAAACCAAACGAAAAAAAAAAATTTTATTGCGTTTTTCGAGCTCATGTCAAGGTTATCTACACAGAAAAAATAATCGCATCCCGAGTACATTTTGACTGTTGACTAGTGTTATTAGTTAACGATGATAACTAAAACTTCATCATAACCAAAAAAGGGTTATTTAATGGTATTTTTTTAAATAAAAAAAATCGTTTATAGTCAATTACTTTCCAGTTAAAATCAGTTATCATCTTTTCCACTTTTTCCTCGTCATAACCTTGAAGTACTTCAATTACACATATATGGGGTGTTCCATCTAGAGGCATTTTTTCAGAACAAAAAAAAAATATAAAATTCAAATCAATTGTGGAATCTTAATGGGTAATTTGAAAGGATATTTTATGGCATTTATTTTTTGAAAATAATTACCTTCAAATGTTGGTAACTTTATTATAGATATGAGCATTCGATGAGAAACGGGAAGATCCGTTGTTTTCGACCAAAATTTTGTTCAGTGATGAGGCCCATTTCTGGCTCAACGGCAAAGTCAATAAACAAAATTGCCGCATTTGGGTTGAAGAGCAACAAGAAGAGGTTCAAAAGGTTTGATTATACCCAGAGAAAACCACGGTTTGATGCGGTTTATAAGCTGGTGGAATCATCGGTGCATATTTTTTCAAAAATGGTGATGGCCGGAACGTTACCTTGAATGGTGCTCCCTATCGCGAAATGATAGCATAAAACCTGGAATTGAAACAGTCATCTTGACGACACTTGGTTTCAACAGGAAGGTGCCACTAGTCATACAGCTGCTCAAACAATGGATCTATTGAGAGGTCATTTCGAAAAGCAGCTAATTTCACATTTTGGACAGGTGAGTTGGCCGTCTAGATCGAGTGATATCGCACCTTTAGACCTTTTTCTTTGGGGTTACGTTAAGTCCAAAGTCTATACTGACAATCCAGCTACGATTCAGGTTTTGGAAGCCAACATTACGCTTGTCATTAAAGCCATACCGGTCGAAATGCTCGAACGAGTCATCCAAAATTGGACCCTCAGAATGGAAAACCTTTCAAATTACCAATAAAGATTCCACACTTGATTAGAATTTTATATTTTTTTTTGTTCTGAAAAAAAAACCTCTAGTTGGATCACCCTATATAAGCAAACACTTTTTTACTTTTAACTAAAATTTTAATTTTTTTCTTCGATCAAGTATTTGTATTTTTAGATACAAAAATTCTTTTCTGAAGGTTCAGATACTTGATATGTTGCACCGATACTACAGTTCCAATAACTGAAAATTACAGAATACCAACTAAAATTCAGTTGTACTGACGGAATATTCGGTTGTGGCAACAAATCTGTTCTCTGTGTGTAGGATCTTAGAAGTTATGATTGTCTGGAGCTTTCCATCATTACCATCAGCGCCGCACACAATCAGGTCCTTGCCAGTATCCTTTGTTGTATTATACCCGTGTTCGCAGAGTGCGCAAAGGTATTGCCTCATGTAAACTAAAGTCAGCCAGAGTTGAAAATGGTTGGTTTCCAGGCCGATCTGTCTCTAAATTGTGGTGCATAAGCCATTCGAAGCCGCCTTTAAATAGTAGGTCCAGCTTGGAGTATAGACATGATATCGTGCAAAGCTCTCTGATTTGACAGAAAAAATCAGTTGGAAATCGGTTCGAACTGCAATAATTTGGTTGCATAAACCAACTTTCTGTTGCAATAACCTACATTCTAAAGTATTGATGGTAACATGGTTGGAGAAATTATATGATGGTTATGACAACCATATCACGGTATTCACAGCCAATAATACAGTTATATCAACCGCACTCAGTCGAACTATTGGTTGCGGCAACTGGAGGTTATGGCAACAAACTAATTGTGATGGATATGTTACTTTGGTACCAATAATTGGTGGTGACAACAGAATAGTTCTTTGTAGTGCCAAACCCTGTGTAGTTGTAACATAATATTAGTTATTACAACATAAACATATAAACCCTATAATATTTTATGGGTTCTAGTCACAGCAAAATCTTTGTTTACGACGAAAACATATTTCAAAATTCCCAAAAAAAGGATTTAAACAAAAAAAAAATATGCTTAAACAGTAAAGTTTCTTGGGCTATACGGTTAATGCTTCCAAACGATACTGCCATATAAATAAACGAACTAAAAATAAAAAAAACTATTTTCCGGAATATAAAAACAGTGTTAACTGTAATTTAGCGACATTACTCAGACTTGATCAGAATTCTCCTTATTATTCAAAACAACAACCAATTTCTTTTGAAGGCGCCCCATAATTCCCGAGTTACGGCTTGACAATTTTTTGTTATATACCTTAATTAATTCTTTTCAGATTGGGGCATCATTGCAATGCTTATCAAAACATCTTTCCAAGGAAGCATTTTTTTACTCAGTTGACCGATTGCAAGGCGGTAAAATATATACTTTTTTTCACAAAATACCTATAACCAACAAGCAATACATGTACAAGTTCAGTTCCAATAAACTGTTAGGATTACCGATACTTGTTTTCTTCAAGCGAAAGTGGCAGTTCTCCTACTGGAAACTGCTGTGTAACCAATCAACATTCGGTTGTAACGATGGATTTTTTTTTAACGAAAAACGAAGTTAGCTGTTGGACAAACCGTGCTTTTTGCTAGTTTGCCATGTCTGGCCAGTAAATTTTGTCTATATGCACAGTGGGCACTTTGTTTTAAATGCAAATGAAGGATAAGTACACACGTTGGGGCACATGAATCCAAGGATGTTAACATACCCGTACCTCATTTGATTAGTGTACATTCGTGTGATATTTTGTCATATTATAATTACTAAATAATTTACATTTTGAACGGTTCATTTCAAAACATTTCACATCGAAAGACAAAATTGACATTGCACTCGCATGGACGGTGGATGGCATTGTTCGCTCTTATTGGGCATGAACACATTTCGAAATGTTCCTCGAGAATTGTCAGAAAATGTAAATGAAATTCGCGTTTTTTGTGTTCATTTTTTATTTTATTTTTGCATTAAACAATTGACATAATAGTGTTAAGCATTTGTCTCACAAAGAAGAAACAAAAAATAGCAACAAATAAAACAAAAACAATTAAAACGTCAAACATAAGAAAAAAAAAGAAATAATTGTTGCTATGAATGAATAGCACCTCCCCGTATGAATACCCCCGTCAAACATTAAATAATCGCCATAACGTGTCGTTTGGTAGTTGCAACCAACATTCCTTATCGTGCAAACGATACATGCATATACAGATCTGTTGTGATATATATTTACTTAGAGAAACATACACATGTACATATATAGATATGTATGTGCAATGTTTATATACAGTGGAACATGATAAGCCTGTGATTATTATTAACAACAACAATTTCTTTGTGACGCCATCAAAATATCGCTCATAACAACAAAATAAAGTTGGCGTACGTCACACCTTTTCAAAAGTTGGACGTTAACATTTGTCGAATGACCCGTTTCTATCAACCTGATGTAGTTACACTTTTAAACTTACATAACATAAATCATTTATTATATACTAGTCCTATTAAAATTGTGGAAAATTTAACTTTACGTTGGATTAACTGGGAGGTCATTCTTGTACAATAAAATACGACGTACAAGCAACCAAAATTATTCAATAGGCAAAAATAAAATTAGTTAAGACAGCGAATCTATTGTCTGTGTGTCACATTTTCTTTTGTCAACCGTATGTTTGTAGTTATCTGTACTCGCCAAATACGAGTAATTCATTGATGCAATCCAAAGTTAATTGGTTCCGTGCACATAAAATATATCAACAATTGTTGCTATGTATTACTGCGAGTATATGAATCCTTTCTACGAGGGTGGCTATTTATATTTCGGGTCAAGCAATAAAAACACAATAATTTAACATTGGAAACAGTTTTATTGTTTTTTAAAATTTTCTCCTTTAAGATCAATACACTTTTACGAGGGCGGTTCGGAAAGTTCTTAGCCAGTCAAAGAAAGAGAATAGTTAGTTTTTTTAAATATTTTTATTTTTCAATATAATCTCCTGAAACTTCAATACACTTAGTCCAACGCTTATCTAGCAATTCTATCCCTTGATTAAAATAGTTTTCCTCATGGTCTTCAAAATAATGGTTTACAACTGTAATTGCATCTTCATTTGATGTAAAACGCTTGCCAGCAAGGAATTTTTTTAGATTTGGGAACAGGTAAAAGTCACTGGGAGCTAAATCAGGAGAATAAGGTGGGTGGTCAAGCAACTCGTACTTTAATTCGTTGATTTTAGCCATTGTTAAAACACTCTTGTGCGCTGGTGCGTTGTCTTGATGATGAAAAATTATTTTTTTGTGTTGTAAGCCAGGACGTTTTTCTCGAATTTGTACATTTAATTGATATAAAAGGTTGCAACAGTACTCTGAATTTATTGTTTTACTCTTTTGCAGATAGTCAATCAATAAAATACCTTTGAAGTCCCAAAAAACCGTTGCCATAACCTTACCAGCCGATTGAATTGTTTTTGCCTTCTTTGAGGCACTTCCTCCAGCTTCAGTCCATTGTTTGGATTGTTCTTTTGTCTCTGGAGTATAGTGGTGGATCCATGTCTCATCAACAGTTATGAAACGACGCTTACAATCCATTTTATTTCGCTAAAAACGATCCAAACAAGCTTGAGAAATGTTCATTCTTATGCGTTTTTGGTCGACTGTTAACAAGTCCGGCACCCATCTTGCAGAAAGCTTTTTCATCTGTAGTTCTTCATGCAAAATTAAATGGACTTGATCATTTGAGATGCCCATGATATTAGCTATTTCACGCACTTTTATTCGTCGATCATTTAATACCATATCATGCACTTTGGCTACAATTTCTGTTGTTGTTGCTGTTTTTGGACGTCCACTACGTGGTTCATCTTCAATGCTTGTACGACCACGTTTAAATTCAGCAACCCAATTTTTTACTGTTGCATATGAAGGAGCACATTCACCAAACACATTCACCATATCATTATGAATTTCTTGTCCCGATAAACCTTTTTTATGTAATGACACCACGCATTTCTAATTTTTCCATTGTAAAAAAATCGCGGATGCGTCTTTTGTGAACACCTGTTTCTATATGAAGGAGTTGCCAGATCGAAACAAAATTTAACATGTGTTCATAGCAGAAATGGAAGTTTCTAAAACACTTAACTTTTTTCTGTTTATACCGCGCTTTTTGTGCTAGGCTAAGAAGTTTCCGAACCGCCCTCGTACATGCGCACAAACCAATTTTCCAAGCACTTTTTCGTCTCCGATTGAGACACCTCCAAAACATAATTTTTGAACCACGTTGACCACGTCTTTTTTTTTTGATGCTAAGTAATAAGAAGAAGTCATTGGTTGCAGTACGGTGGATGGCCCATCAATTCGACATCTGGAGTGGTCAAATAGGTCATCGTTTATCTTTCCTCATTTCTTCGAACACTGTTGGCAAACAGATGGACGGTCAGAAAAGACCGTCCTACGTTCCACTAAAGGCACTGTGGCAACATGGCCGGTTATACTGAAAAAACCCAATTATTTGCTTCGATGTAATTCTTCTACGAAAAACTGTTGTTGTATTTGGCTCGTCTTGAAAGACCCATAAGGTCGATTGCTGTTCTGTTTCCGGCTCATGATTCGTCACCTGTGACGATCTTATAAAAGTCTTCTGAAGCACCGCGATCGTATTTTTTCAAAATTTCTTTGCACCAATCGACACTAGCCTTTTTTTGAGCGATTGTCAAATTGTGCGGGTTCAACGAGAACAAACCATTTTTACGTACAGGTGTTCATGCAATATCGAATGTATGCTGGTGCTGGAAGAAATGCTCAAGGATGCCTCTATCTTACGGTATGTCACATGATGATCTTGCATTATCAGTTCAGGCACGGCATCAATGGTCTCTGGCACAACGGCCGTTTTTGGACGACCTTCGGCTTTGAGCGAGCGTCGGAGCTAAAAATGTCAAACTTTCCAATGGAAATGTCAAATGGTGCCAGGCAATACTTGGTGTTGCTTAGGTCAGAAATAAATATAGCCACCGTTGTATACATGAGTTGAAGGGGACACTGTTTGTAATAGTTTTTTTTTAAAGATCGGGACAAAATAAAATGCCGTACTAATTTCCTAAGAATCAGCGTTTGGCGTATAGTACGTATGATAAGGATCTTACTAACATCTTATCTAACATCAGGCACTTTAACAACCCTCGTGGAAAATGGTCTATCTTTCCAGGGATATCATTTCCGCATGGTGCTTAAACCTGAGCATTCATTAAGAGTTAATTTAAAAAAATAAAAAGAAAACAAATATTTCAGATAAACCGAAGGACGGACTGATAGTTTAAGCCAAACATTCATAGTTAGAGTCAAACATACTCGTGCATTACATACAAACATTAATTCAAGTTGCTTTGAAACAGTCACAAAGTGATTGTTTGTGAAACGGCATACATGTACAAACATGCTCGCACTCGTACTCGAACTCGTACTAAGTTAAACAAGTTTTAGCCTCACATTGTTTTTTTCCTCCAAATTGTTTATTTATTTTAAAGCCTCGTTAACAAATTAACGCAATAACAATAAATATTTGCGTGTGTGTATGTGTGTGTACAAACATACTGGCGGACAATCGCTGTTTTTTCTGTCTTGAAACATAACGATTTTAAAGTGCATTAAACTTTTATTCAATGAATAAAAAAAATGCCAAGAAAATTTGTTGATAACGTAACAATCGTATACATGTACATGCAAACACCCAGGCACACATACGTACGACATACACACATACTTATAATTTAACAAAAGACAACTGAACTAATAAAGGCCAAATATTTGAACTAATTTAAGTTATGTACAAAAACAAAATACTATAAAAAAGAGATATGTATCAAAAGGTATTCGGAGGGCATGGTCGCAACTTGTGCACCCTCTTTCGGGTTTTTAATCCGGAAGACTGATAACGTTAGTTAAAGTGAAACACTCGCCCAATTTACTTTACGCAAGATACATACGAGGCGACCGTTGCAGCAATTCAGCCAAGTTGAAGCAAACGTTACTTCGTGTGTAGCGGAGTTGCCACGTGTTCTGTGTATAAAAAGAAAATTGTGGCACGTTGCTCACGGCGGTTGACTCGTATGCACTTAGCATTACATATTAATAATGTAAAGTATTACCCTAATTTATTAAGAGGCAACTTAAACTAATGATTAGTTGAAAAAAGATGGGCGCAGCCTTCTGTGTAATACTCAAAGACAATTCGCAATGCTGTTTTAAAATAGAGCCCTTGGTGGAGTAATTAACAAGAATAAATGTCGTTAAGTTCGGCCATACAAAGTCTTATTTACCCTTCGTGAATTCCCTATTATAGTGGCCCAAAATAAATCTATATTCGGATTCGCAGCAAGTTAAAATCAAAGGTAATCACTACTTTTTTCCGATCTGTTTTAAATAACTACTTAAACATGTTAATGATATTGCAAGAAAGTATAGTGTCATTGAATTTTAGTATTTTGAAAAAAAACACCTCTAGATGGATCACCCTACATTTATCTGCAACTATAAAAATTGACATATGAAAGGCTTGTAGAAGGCCTCTTTTTAGATTCAATACGAAGGCGGTTCGGAAACTTCTTAGCCTAGCACAAAAAGCGCGGCATAAACAGAAAAAAGTAAGTTAAACTTCCATCTCTGCTATGAACACATGTTAAATTTTGTTTTGATCTGGCAACTCCTTCATATAGAAACAGGTGTTCACAAAAGACGCATCCGCGATTTTTTTGCAATGGAAAAATTAGAAATGCGTGGTGTCATTAAATATTTACATAAAAAAGGTTTGTCGGGACAAGAAATTCATAAAGATATGGTGAATGTGTTAGGTGAAAGCGCTCCTTTATATGCAACAGTAAAAAATTGGGTTGCTGAATTTAAACGTGGTCGTACAAGCATTGAAGATGAACCACGTAGTGGACGTCCAAAAACAGCAACAAGAACAGAAATTGTAGCCAAAGTGCATGATATGGTATTAAATGATCGACGAATAAAAGTGCGTGAAATAGCTAATATCATGGGCATCTCAAATGATCGAGTCTGTTTAATTTTGCATGAAGAACTACAGATGAAAAAGCTTTCTGCAAGATGGGTGCCGCACTTGTTAACAGTCGACCAAAAACGCATAAGAATGAACATTCCTCGAGCTTGTTTGGATCGTTTTCGGCGAAATCGTTTCATAACTGTTGATGAGGCATGGATCCACCACTATACTCCAGAGACAAAAGAACAATCCAAACAATGGACTGAGGCTGGAGGACGTGCCCCAAAGAAGGCAAAAACAATTCAATCGGCTGGTAAGGTTATGGCAACTGTTTTTTGGGACTTCGAAGGTAATTTATTGATTGACTATCTGCAAAAGGGTAAAACAATAAATTCAGAGTACTATTGCAACCTTTTAGATCAATTAAATGTACAAATTCGAGAAAAAAGTCCTGGCTTACAACACAAAAAAAAAATTTCATCAAGACAACGCACCAGCGCACAAGAATTAAAGTACGAGTTGCTTGACCACCCACCTTATTCTCCTGATTTAGCTCCCAGTGTCTTTTACCTGTTCCCAAATCTAAAAAACTTCCTTGCTGGCAAACGTTTTACCTCAAATGAAGATGCAATTACAGTTGTAGACCACTATTTTGAAGACCTTGAGGAAAACTATTTTAATCAAGGGATAGAATTGCTTGATAAGCGTTGGACTAAGTGTATTGAAGTTTCAGGAGATTATATTGAAAAATAAAAATATTTTTGATAAACTAACTATTCTCTTTCATTGATGGGCTAAGAACTTTCCGAACCGCCCGCGTACACATTTGTTAGTGCCTACCAAAATTTGGCATTTCAGAAGCCTTTTTTATTTACTAACTTATGTAAGTCCCACAACATTCCATTAAGGAAACACGTCTAACTTTTCACATATCAGTGATTCCATTAAGAAACAACGACTAACTTCTCTCAAATCAGTGATGATTCAATTCTTCTTCTCGTTGACCGGGACCTACTGTTGAACGCCGGCTTCGAACCGGTAATCCATTTTTAGAGAGAATTTTTACATGATTTAGAGATAAATCTCTTGTTTGTAAAGTCGCCGGCATTTACGAGGTGGAAACCCTCCGCTGAAAGATTGTTAAATGTTCTTACGGGCGTTCAACCTGGTGTTACTGGCATGCTTGTCGCGCCCACTTTCATCGCATCACGACGGCCTTCTTTGAGCATGAAAAATCCCCGCCCACACATTCCACGTCGCTGCTCTTAGAATGTCTGTTAGAACGCCTTGTAATTGAACCTATGAGTATAGGTTCGTTGTTCGTTGGGACTTTTCTTTAAAAGGCCTGCAAGATGGCATACATAATTTCAAAGACAGATATCCAATGAATATTTCTGGCTCCCTACTTGTTGAAGTCATGCTACCATGCCTAGTAAGTGAAGGTAAATGAAGGTGTTTGCCAAAAGGTTTGACGTTAATGCACAATTTGATTTTGTAGGCGTAGCATATCAGAGTAGCATCCAGAAAGTCGAAGCCTTCTTAAAGGCCTTCTCAAAGAATGCGCCATAAAAAAAAGGAGAGTATTTATTATAAGGCGTTCTAGCAGGCCTTGTAATAAATATTATGAGAAAAGCGACATTATAATGCGTGGGAGCTAAATTATGGAAGACATAAACGAATGTGTATTAGATCTGAAAAGAGATTAACTCAACCTAAGTACATAATTTTGGTTTTAAAATAAAACAAACGTAAAGGTGATAACATTGTAATGCAACTAGGAATGGACTAGGAAAACTGATGGTTTGTTGGGGAGTAAAAGCGAATTTGATTTGAGTACTCATATGTCCATATTTACTGAAATTACCAAATCCCTTTCGGTCTGGCTTTAAACTTTTGATCCTGCGGTTAGCAAAAGATCAACCGAAGGTTTTCTGAGGTGCCTTTAGTCTTTTTAATGGAAACTTTTTTCTCCTTAAGGCCCTTTCTCCCATTTACAATCACAAACAGGTCATAAGCTATAAGACCATTTTTGGAATTCTGAGGTAATTTTATAGATTTATGAGATCCTCATGTGTCACCATTTGCCCATATGTCCCTATGTAAAAGAGACCTGTTTTCGACACTAGCTTTGTCTTATGTTTTTTGACATTTTTGGATTCGTGAGGAATTATTACTTATATTTTGGGAATTGTAAAGATTTTATTGTTTTTCGATACCCATATTTTTTCTGCCCTAACGTTCTTCCCGGTTCCCAATTAGTACTGGGTCTATATCAAAATGTCTATACCAATATAGCCTATATTCATAATAATTGTGGTTTTCATAATTCATATATGTGGCTTTAATTTTTTTTTATTTTACAATTTTTACATAGAAAACCTGGTGAATGTTTTGGTTATGAACGAATACTTACTCTTTTTCCCAAATAACACTCTGTTGATCTAACAAATAAAAAAAAAAAACTCTTACCAAAAGTGATTTGCTCGCGATTTGCTTTGCTCACTGAACTTGCAACAGTTTTGTATGCGACTCTCCACATTTTGCTTTAGAATTCACATATTAAATTCGATTATGCTCAAATTTTGCACTGAACGTTATGATTTATAAATAACCAATTCTGATGAAATGTAACCTAATCGGTCTAGGTTTGCGAATAGCCCTAATTAAAGGGTTCCTCCAGTCGATCATGGTCAAATTTCGCATAATACATTATAAACGACCTTTAAAAAAGTATGGTAAAAGTTTTCCATGTTTTTATACAGCACCCATAATAAAATCTCTACCTTATTAAGGGTCTTTCGCTCTGGGAGTAACATATAAACTCCCAAGTTTTCTTAAATTTCTTACAAAGGCGATTCGTTTTCTAAAACATATTAGTGTAGTGTAGAGTATTCTACAGTCGACTTTTCCTGAATGCAGATTTGCCTAATTGTTTTTTTTATAAGTGTAATAAATAAATAACTCTTGTGGTGGCCTCTCTCTCTAGGCCGGTGTTAAAGACCATCAACTCTGGGGCAAGTTCAACACCGGGCATTTACAAATTAACTTTTTCTATGTAGCGGAACTTCGGTTGAACTAAAGGGTTCACTATCATTAGATGGAGTGTATATATATATATAGTGTATTTATAACTTTGTCATTTTGTTTCTAAATTCTCGAAATACTTATCTGCGACCCAAGAAGCCTTTTATTATTGATCTCGTCAAGTTCTAAGACGATCTAGCCGTGGTTGTCTTTCCGTCCGTCTGTTCAGTCTCACCCAAAAAAATTGTTAAAATGTACTAGACATATATTGTAAGTTGTAGATCGGTTGGTATGAATATGGACCAAATCGGGTAAGAGGGGAAAAACGTCTCCTCTGGGCTGCATTTTTAGACACTATTATATAACTTAAATACATAACTTTTTAGAAAGTCATAGACATAGACGCATTGAACGTCCCATAGGTGGCCCCTTTTAACTATAGCATCATAATTGTACTTTACGCAAATTCCTTACAGACTATTTCTTTCAACTTAAATAAAATTGCAGCCTACACGCAGAGAAAAGATATGGTTACTATATGGTCACGGCAACAATAGTATGTTTTCTGCAGTAAAAGTATGGTCGTCGCAACCATAATATTGTTTTTTGAATTTCATTTTGACAATAGTATGATTGCGGCAATATTAATATTGTTGAAATGTAACAATAGTATTACTGCCAAATTAAAAAATGAAAATATGGTTGTAGCAACAATATAAATATGGTTGGTGGGACAAAAGTATTGTTTTCATGTGTTTTATGTTAACAATAACATGATTACGGCAATCATACCGGAAAAACCTTAATTTTTTTTTAATTTGACAATGTTATTTTTACGATTCTTACGCAATAATAGTAATAAAAATTAATTAAATATTTTAATATTAACTGAAATATTTTTATTAATGCATTTTTTACTGTTAAATAAATCACTCCTATTGTTACATAACTTACTTACTAAAACTCTTTATTGTTGAATAACAACGTATTCCAGTCTTTACAAAAAATTTTGGGGATCATAGTATGGTTGTGCGTAAGTCATACTATGGTTGTGAGGATCATACTATGGTTGTACTTTAAACAAACTATGGTTATGAGGATCATAATATGGTTGTGGGGATCATAGTATGGTTGAATGTGAATAATTATATGGTTGTGTGGATCATAGTATGGTTGTGTGTGAATGATTCTATTGTTGTGAGGACCATAATATTGTTATGGGGATCATAGTATGGTTGTGTGTAAACCATACTATTGTTGGGATGATCATAATATTGTTGTGCCACAACTATCTAACCAACAATAGTATGGTGCTCTTCGAATATTGTTACCCCAACCATACTTTTTTTATGCGTGTTTCTTTCTGATGATGGCGGTCACCCAAAATCATGATACAAATCAGTGAGCAGTCACGATAATACACGTTGCCATTTTGTAAAAAACTTGCCTTAAAGAAGCCAAAAATAATTCTTGAAATTTTTTGGTAATTTAGACGATAAATAAAGTATTAGAAATAAAAATCGCGATAGCCATAAAACAGTTAATTAGTTTGTCGTAATTTATTTTTGGTCGTAATAATAGCTGTGTTCGTTTCTGGTTACTAAACTAACAATTGTATGAAAGTTACTCGGGTAGCAAGCGAGTTGGCATTAAGTCGCTAAAGAAACGAGTAAGTGTTACCACCCTGATTTTTGTCCAACAATAAGAGATGTGATCGTTGAAACTATACATCAACTCAAACAGATGTTCAAAAACATTTGAGACATTTGTACAAAGAAATTTGATATAACCATTGAAATAACATAAATATAATAATTTATTCTGTTGTATTATAAATATATATATATGGGCTGTGATGGTCAAGTTATATGTTTTGATGTAAATAAAACTAAATTATTTCATCTTTTTCTCAACGTTTCGTTGGTTTGTTTCCAACTTCATCAGGAGAATTTTTATTAAATATGGATTTAGTTTACATCACGAACAATTACTTATATTATTAAAAAAACTGGACTTCACGACACAAGTAATAAATAATAAAATAAATAATTATACAATGTAAAAATCACAGAAGGAGAAAACTTAAATACTAATATCACAGAACTGTATGCTTCAAAATAACGCAACGGAATACTTACTCTGTAAAATAATTTATGTTATTTCAATGGTTATTTTATTAAAATTTAAAGTTTTTTTATTATTTGCTGTTGACGAATTCGCCGATAAACCCTTTACTGTATACAAAGGAAAACAATGTTGCCAGATTACCATATTTCAAACTAATTAGTTACCCAGCAAAGACAGACCATCCCAAGAAGTGGCAAATATGCGAAAGGTGTGATCCAGAAGTGGATCGGAACTGTTACACAGGCTTGGTTGTCATAGGATGAATTGACTTATTTTAATAACTTTGACATTGACTTTGAAGAAGAGATTTAAGATTTTAATTTTTTATTTTTTTTTTTCAAAAAAAAAAAAGAAAAAATATACGGCGCTACAAAGAGACAAGCCCCGATCTTTAGTTTCCCAATACAACGTCTTTGCTGTCTACGCTATTCCTTGCTATGCGTTTTGGCCAGCTAAATCTCAGAACATATTAAAAT
The DNA here is from genome assembly GCA_963513945.1 of Hydrotaea diabolus. Taxonomy (NCBI): domain Eukaryota; kingdom Metazoa; phylum Arthropoda; class Insecta; order Diptera; family Muscidae; genus Hydrotaea; species Hydrotaea diabolus. The sequence goes on along the minus strand of OY740716.1, from coordinate 193,528,538 downwards.
TTGCCAACACCTTCCATCACAGAACAAAGACGCCATATACGGACCCAGTCTGAGTAATATATATTTTTTTCGAATGTTTTAAGAAAATATTGTTTATTTTTTTTTAAATAATTTTAAAAAAAATGTTAATATAATATTATAAAAATATAGCATAATTTTACAAAAAAGAATATGTATGCCCGTACTTGGACTCGATCTAGACCTTCTGCCAAACCTCCACCAACAAAACAAGCTTCTTACGAAGTAGATAAAACTAAAATCCTCTTTTGTAGTAGATGAAAAGCGATTCTTTATTAAGTATAGGATGTGCCATTTCAAATATTTAGTTCGAATCGACTGATATTGGTCAATCTCAATGATATTGTGTTCCATTGTTAATTGACAAAGTTCAACCTTAAAAAAAAACCAGAAATTTAAAAAAAAAATTGAGTTATTTTCTTTACAGCCGATTATAATTTAAAATTTTAAATCTCCCACCCTCCATATTTTTAGCTGGGTAACTTAACACAACAAGGCTAATAACTGTTCAATTTAAAAAAAAATATTTTGTTAATTTGTATATTCTGGATTAAGAAAAATATTTTTTCGTTAAACAAAAATAGTTTTGGAAATTTTTCAAAAGTTTTGCAATTGGCAACTCTGGTACAAAGGTGTCTTATACACGCAGAGAAAAGATATGGTTCCTATATGGTCACGGCAACAATAGTATGTTCTCTGCAATAAAAGTATGGCAATCGCAACCATAGTATTGTTTTTTGAATTTCAATTTGACAATAGTATGATTGCGGAAATAATAATATTGTTGAAATGTTACAATAGTATTGTTGCCAAATTTAAAAATGAAAATATGGTTGTAGCAACAATACAAATATGGTTGGTGGAACAAAAGTATTGTTTTCATGGCTTTTATTTTAACAATAACATGATTACGGAATTCATACCAGCAAAATTGTACTTTTTTTAGTTTGACAATGTTATTTTTACGAATCTTACGCAATAATAGTAAAAATAATTAAATTTTTTCCAAACAAACTACGAATTAGTATAACTGAAATATTTTTAATAAATAATTTTCTTAATGTTCAAAAAAACACCCCTATTACTACATAACTTACTTAATAAAATTCTCTATTGTTAAATAAAAACTTTACCCAATCTTTACAAAAAATGTTGGGGATCATAGTATGATTGTGTGTAAGTCATACTATGGTTGTGAGGATCATACTATGGTTGTACGTTAAACATACTATAGTAATGAGGACCATAATATGGTTGTGGGTATCATAGTATGGTTGAATGTGAATAATAATATGGTTGTAGAGATCACAGTATGGTTGTGTGTGAATAATTCTATTGTTGTGAGGACCATAATATTGTTATGGAGATCGTATGGTTGTGTGTGAACCATACTTTTGTTGTGATGATCATTATATTGTTGTGCCACAACCATATAACCAAAAATAGTATGATGCTCTTCGAATATTGTTACCCCTATCATACTTTTTTTCTGCGTGTAGGGTAGAGAACCAAATCTGCCTTCACACCCTAACGAAGCTGCCTGTGCTAAACATTATAGCGCTAGTACTGCTACAAGTACGAATTAACCATGCAAGTCTTAAATCACGAAAAGCAGCAGAAAAAAGACGTAAAAATGGTAGCAGTGAGCGGTAAATGCGCACAACTGAATAAAACAATATATGTCCGAACATAAATAAATAAATACGAGTGCGACTAAATAATCCAGCCGTACGTACATACATACATATGTTTGCCAGAGAGCCCAGACAGACAGTCTGCCCGCCGTTCAGTCTATCCATTTAGCCATGCGTTCGTCCGTCTGTACCGCATGTCTGCTGTGAATGAAAATGCGTATGAGTCCGTCTGTAAATCGTTTAAATTCAGTGTCATGTATGACCGACCATCGATCGACCGACCGGTCGATTCAGACGCTTAGGCGGTCATACAAACAAATGCGAGTAGCATTTTCTTAGACAAATTTAGCGTTTTTTTTTTGCTTCTATGGCTTTATGCGATTTTAAATGCCCGAATTTATGGTCTTGTCTGGCTGGCGTTTGCATGCGTGCGTACGAGCATGTGTTAGTGAGTGTGCGTTTCTGCGCATGCGTGCGTATGCTGTGTGTCTAATATTTTGATCTTGAGTTGTTTAATGTTTTTTTTTCGGTGTGACAATAAAATCGTACTGTGATGAAAGAAAATCGTAAGGCAAATAGAGAGAGAGAGAGGGAGAGATACGAGTAAAAAAACGCAGCAACTCGTAAAAGTTGCTCTGCTCCCCTTCTAATGGCTTTATTGGGGTTCGGCCCAAACTTCAGCACCAACAACTATTTTTTTGTTCGTACGTTGTCAAGTTTCTTGGCTTTTTGTTTCTTGTTTTTTGCTTTTGCCATTTAATATACTCGTTTGTTTAACACTTTTCCGCTTTTTGTTGTCAAACGGCGATTTTTTTTGTTCACCGTTTCGATTTTTATTTGATAACGTCATGATCGGTAACGGGAGTGTGCAACCTGGGCCTGTGGTGGCTTTGTAGAAAAATATTAAAAAAAACTTTTGCAATTAACTATTATATATTTTATTTTCATATATACTCTATCCTGACTTTGTGTTTTCGATCTCTAGTTAGATTTTTAGTATTCCACTCCGATTTGTAGTTTTTTCCCTTTGAAATCCCATACAAACTATATTAATTTCCAAAAATTTCCGACATTTCTTTTAGTTGACAGACCAAAATTTTCTTTTACTCAAAAAGGTGGATAAGGTTAATTTTTATATCTGCAAGGCTTTTGATAAAGGCTCGCATACCATACGTTTGTTAAAACTCTCTAAAATTGGCTTCCATTATTCTCTTTTAAGTTGATTCAGTTTATACCAATCTCATAGGCGTAGTTTTGTATCTGTTAAATTCAACTAAATCTGAATTCTACATAGCTACATTCGGCACACCGCTGGGTAGTATATAAGGCCCTTATTTGTTTATATTATGTATTTATTAATGATATTTTTTTCGTGTTTTCTGTAATTTCTTAATTTTTGCTGATGATATAAATGTTTTTTCTTATATGTGACAGCGCATAGAGAAAGGGACCTAAGGGACCACATCGAGAGCCATCAATAGATTTCTTTTACTACGTGTGTGTGTTGTAAAAAGAGTTTAGTTGACTATGTCAACTTGTTTCGTTTGTTTTATTTCAGTCTGTTGCTTTTACACATTGAACAGGGATTTAACCGGCTCAAGACCTTTTGCTTCTATATTTAAATAGAAGACAAGTTTTTAACAAAATGGCAAAGTGACATTGATTTTCGTGGCTGCACACTGCTTTTATCATGATTTCGGGTCCGTGACAACCCTCTTCAGAAAGCCTTGCTGCAATTGTTGAAAGTAAAACCGAACTCTATAAAGCCAGGCTCTCCCCAAACGAATGAGAACTACTGTTTTAAACCTTACTTTTCAAATTTTCTTCACACAATTGCCCACGAATATACAACTCACTCTTGCCACCTCTAAAGAAAGTAGTTCTCATTCGTTTGAGGAGAGCCTGGTCTTATAGAGTTCGGTTTTACTTTCAACAATTGCAGCAAGGCTTTCTGAAGAGGGTTGTCACGGACCCGAAATCATGATAAAAGCAGTGTGCAGCCACGAAAATCAATGTCACTTTGCCATTTTGTTAAAAACTTGTCTTCTATTTAAATATAGAAGCAAGAGGTCTTGAGCCGGTTTAATCACAGTTCGATTTTTCATATTCTTAATAAATTTCATAATTATTTTTAGATTTAGCTAGTCTGTAAGGATTGTAATTCCATAGACTTAAATAAATAAATAAAATACTGCAAAAGCAAGAAAGGCGAACTCGATTGATTTTTTTATCCGCATTGCATTGTTTTTTTTTCTTTATGTCTGCATATCAATAAGGAACATTACTTAAACCAGAAAGACTTCTATGATTGAAAATATGAATTCTGTTTTTTAATCATAAAATTTATTTCAATAAAAAATGTAATAATTGGCACTTGCTGATATACCTGTGTCCAAAATGTTGATTAGTCAAAAACCATAAGGATATCAATATATGTGACGCGCAAAATACAAAGGGACCTAAGGTTAAAAACCAGTTTTGTTCAGGAGAGCCATTTTAAAGATTAGGTCCCTTTCAATTTGCGCTTAGAATCGTCGACTTCACTTTCATAAAACGCGCATATCTCTGGGAGGGAACACTTTTCAGGCATGGGATCGGTCTCATTCGATGCAGCAATGTTGTCCACATCAAAAAAATAAAAAAAAAATGAAAATTGATTTTTTTACCCTTAAGTGCCTTTCTCTACGCGCTGTCACATATATAGTTTTCTGGTTCGTCCAAGCAAATGTATCTTCATTTATGAAATTTATTTAGAGACCAAACTTAAAAGAAACCGATGGACAAGTTTTTTTATATATGGAGATATAATAATCATATAATATTTAAAAATGCCTTTATATTAACAATTTACTACACAATATAGAACGTAGTGTTTTCTCTTATATGAATCAAATTTCGTACAAATTGTTTAATCCGTTCCAGAACAGCAACATTTTTAGTAAAGACAAAAATTATGTTTTTTGCAATTTGAAAAATTTCAACCCCCTCAAAAAAAATCAAAAACAAAACAATAGCAGCCATTTATACGATTATAAAGAAATGGTTTTTAAACTTTTCGAGAAAAAAAAAGATTTTTAGGAACGTACGAGGGCATATTAATAACTCCTTGACTTTTCGAATAAAACATAGTTTTTTTTGCAAAAAAAAAATTATTTTTTCTACATAATCTTCTTTAAGCTCAAGACACTTAGTCCAACGTTTTTCCAATTTTTGTATCCCTTCCAAAAAATTGGATTTTTCAAAGTCCATAAAATAGGGATTCGTTTGATCAATAATTTCATCGTTGGAGCTGAATCTCTTTCCATTGAACCATTTCTCTATGTTTGGAAATAGTCACTGGGGGCTTAATCCGGAGAATATGGCGGATGAGGTACCACTTCGTAGCCCAATTCATGCACTTTTACCAATTAGACTGCACACGTGTGCACCCGTGCATTATCTTGATGAAAAAAAAAACTTTTTTCTTGGCCATATGGGGTCGTTTTTTTTTTAAATCCTCGGTCCAATAAGTTGGCTTAAAATTCGCCGTTTATTATTTTTCTTTTTTTTGAAGATAGTCAATGGGGATTCCGCGCGCCTCCCGAAATATTGTTGCCATCACCTTTTTGGCCGTCAAAGTCACCTTGGTCTTCTTTGGAGCCGGTTCACCCGGAGACACCCATTGTTTAGACTGCTGATTGGTCTCCGGAGTGTTGTAATGGATCCATGTTTTATCGACAGTTAAAAAACGCCGCAAAAACTCATTCGAATTGCGGTTAAACAACTTCAAACAATCCTTTTTGGTCAATTGAGAAGAAACGCGGCAGACAGCTTCCTTAACCCAATTGATTGTTAGTAGGGACATAAATATTGTTACAACATTGAACACACTCATTTCAATAGTAGAACTGAACATACCCCGTTAATGTCATGTGGGTTTTGAAAGCTAACCTCAATAGCGTTACTCTGTAACGGGATTTTAAAATTGTTTCAACTTTCATCATGGAGTGGTCAGATAATGAGAACCGTATCGCTGTAATAGCGCCTTTCAAGTGTGAAATGACAAAAAAGCGATATTTTCAAAACGCTCCGGCCACTAGTATGTAAAATCGAAGCCACACTGCCATATGAAATGCGTATGGCATCAACAATCTCACGCACTGTTACTTTTCGATCGGCCAACACCACATCGTGGATTTTTTTCGACATTTTCGGGTGTTCTGATTCAGTTGGCCGTCCAGAACGTTGAGCGTCATTTGTACTTGTGGGACCGCAATGAAAGTCAGAAAACGACTTTTTTACCATTGAAATCGATGGTGCAGAGTCCCCATAGTATTTACGTATCAAGTTTTTCCTTGGTTTGATTGACGGTTTTTTCTGCCAACCAAATGAGCACTCAAAATTCACTTCTTTTTACTTTTAACAAAATCCACGAGGTTGTTTGTTTTGAACATCTGTTAAACACAAACATAGTGACGGAACTCTCTCAAAATTTGACAGTAGTCCATTAACAGATGGTACTTGATGGGAGCAGTGTTGCATTTCATATACCTACGAGAGAAGTTGAAAAAGCCACGGAATTATTGAAATACCCTCATAAAAATATTCTGGCCCAGCTGCAGGACCTCTAATCGGAAAAAACCTTTATATGATAATATCAACACATAGACCGATATTTCAATTGGTCCAAACTTTAACAATGTACCAAGTTTCATCGAAATAGATTCATAATCGAGACCTGTACTTTTATTATAACAATAGATGGACCAACGGACATCGCTTAATTAATTCCGATACTTATTTTGAATAACGATCGGTATACTTAATGTAAGGCATAGATCCATTTTCCTAGCGTGTTACAAATATCTGCACAGTGAGGTGTAGGGCATAAAAAGACAACAGATTGCGTTCATTTGTAAAAAGTATCAATTAAGCCCAAAATGAGCCGCCGTTGTATACGGTACTTTCGATGCCGAAAATGTTTAAAAAAAAGTAGAATTGTATCATCTTGGGCATCCCTGATGTGTGGTTATTACATGTCCTCGGCATTACAAGGGTGAAAGTATGTCACATAAATATGTCAGATGATCTTAAATGAGCTTTGATCCTGGGTAGTAGTAATAGATTTTACTAAAGCCTACCAAAATCTTGTTATGCATTGTCCTCGGTCCAATAAGTTGGCTTAATATTTGCCGTTTATTATATTTCTTTTTTGAAGATAATCGATGTGGATTCCGCGGGCCTCCCGAAAAACTGTTGCCATCACCTTATTGGCCGTCAAAGTCACCTTGGTCTTCTTCGGAGCCGGTTCACCCGGAGACACCCATTGTGTAGACTGCTGATTGGTCTCCGGAGTGTTGTAATGGATCCATGTTTTATCGACAGTTAAAAAACGCCGTAAAAACTCATTCGAATTGCGGTTAAACAACTTCAAACAATCCCTGATGTGTAGGCATTACAAGGGGAAAGTATGTCACATAAATATGTCAGATGATCTTAAATGAGCTTTGATCCTGGGTAGTAGTAATAGATTTTACTAAAGCCTTCCAAAATCTTGCTATGCATTGTCCCTATTTACACAAGGCAACTTTAGTTGCGTCAATTCTTGTGATTCCCTCTTTAGCTTGCCTCTTGTAATACACAAGGCAATTCAGTTAGGGCAATTTTTGTTTTCATTATGGAATTTTCTGACATTATGTTCATTCGTTAGGATTTTTGTGTGAAAAAATACTAAAAAAATCTGCAGCCAACTTCACACTACGAAAAATAGAAAAGGGATTGACAGAACGGGCAAGTTTTTCGCCATACAAACTGAGAGTTGCGGCAAGTAAAGTTGCCTCGTGTAAATGGGGACATAATAACTAAAAAAAAACTAGGCCGCAATCATGTCCAACTAAATTACTTTCGTTTCGTCTTTAGGTAAGTTCCAATTACGGCTTATTATGACCCAAAATTTTTGTGGTTATTTTTTCATGGTGCCTAATATGTTATTGGACTATTTAAAGACTTCGATTGTTGGGGTACCCTTAATAACGCTAATTGTAGGTTGGCCAACACAGCAGCACGCTCTGGAACATCCGCTTAATAATTCAAACATTTTACTTTTGCTTTAGGCTTAAGATCCAACCTGGGTTTTGGTTTTACAGTTTCTCAAGCTCAATTCAAAAAAAAAAAATAGACGATAGTCGAGTGCGTGCCGGATTCAAACATGACATTCCTGAGACATCATGATCAACCAAATGGTGACGCTTAATTAGCCGGCTGTTTTTTTGGGCTACACTTGTACCTATCATACGACGAAGAGTGAAGGAAGGCAGTGGCACCAGCAGCAGCAACTGCTGGCAAGTGGCAATTGTCAAACAGTTGACAACAATTGTTCATATATCAAGTCTATACCTTTGGATCATATCAACGTAAGCCTGTGCACGTGTGAGATCTTCGTTGTCTTCATCGTCAACGTCAGTCATCAGTGGTGACTCGTGGTGTGGTGTTTGAATTGTGACAGACAGACCTGCAGACAGACCGACAGGCATCGTCTGTTGTTATGTTAAATCAGATTTATGTTTAAAATAACACTATATATAATTTGATCTGACAAAAAAAAAGTTTAGATATCGCACCGTGATCTGCGGTATGTCAATATAACATTGTTGCCGTGACTGATATTTGTTTGGCAAGACAGTAACAGCTCAGAGGTACTTTCGGTGTTCGTATTGATTTGGAATTCGTGGTATTTGTTTGTTTTGGTAACATTTCAATTCAAATTAAACATTTGAATTTCTTCTGCGCTCTGGTTTTGATGGTCTTTATTTTTTAATTTGATATTTTGTAAGACTTGTTTTTTTCATTTTGTTTCGCTTAATACTATTATTTAATATCTATGAATAAACACAGAAATGAAAAAATGAATTTGAGTACAAGATCATAGACGCGTGGTCGCAAACTTGTTAAAAATTAGATACTGACTAGGAGGCGAGCAGAAAAATAAAAACTAAACGGGCACTATTACCGACTAGAAATCTTTTTAATATATATAAGTAGTGATGTTACATACTCGCAAAGTGACATGTATTTTAAGAAAATAAAAAAAAATGTAATGGGTGATCCAAGCAGAGATACTTTTTTCAATAGCCTTTTTTTTTGAAAGATCACGTGTGAGTCGTGTCATGCTGTTATGTTATTTTTGTTGAGTATTGTTTGGCATTTCATCATGGAAAGACTTACGCCTGAACAACGTTTACAAATCGTTCAACTTTATTACGAAAATTCACGTTCTGTGAGGAATGAGTTTCGTGCACTTCGTTCAACTTATGGTCAACTTAGGGTACTATTCACAACACCATCACCCATCTTGAGACCCAGCATTCATTATTGGATAATATTCGACCGAATAGACCACGTCCATCACGCAGTGAAGAAAATGTAGCGGCCGTAGCTGAGAGTGTACACCAAGAACGTGGAGAGTCAATTCGTCACCGTTCGCAGCAACTCGGACTGACGTATGGAACGACTTGGCGCATTTTACGTAGAGATCGTAAATTGAAAGCGTACAAAATACAGCTTGTGCAAGAACTGAAGCCGCCCGACGTTCCCAAGCAACATCGCTTCGCTCTATGGGCTCTTGAAAAGTTCCAAGAAGATCCGACGTTTTCGAGCCAAATTTTGTTCAGCGATGAGGCCCATTTCTGGCTCAATGGGCATGTTAACAAGCAAAATTGCCACATGTGGGACGAATAAAAACCAGGAGAGGTTCAAGAGCTGCCACTTCATCCAGAAAAAAGAACGGTTTGCTGTGGTTTGTGGGCCGGTGGAATCATCGGTCCATATTTCTTTAAAAATGATGCCGATGAGAACGTAACCGTCAATGGCGACCGTTATCGTGCCATGATAACCGACTATTTGACGCCTAAAATTGAAGCTCGTGATCTCGGCGATAGTTGGTTTTAACAAGACGGCGCCACTTCCCACACATCGCATCAATCAATGGATTTATTGAGCAGATAATTTCACGTTTTGGGCCGGTCGATTGGCCACCAGGATCGTGTGATATCACACCGTTAGACTTTTTCCTGTGGAGATATGTAAAGTCTAAAGTTTTTGCGGACAACCCCGCTTCGATTCAGGCCTTAAAGCAAAACATCACGCATGTCATTCGCCAGTTACCGGTCAAAATGCTCGAACGAGTCATCGAAAATTGGACTCAATGGTTGGACTATCTGAGACGTAGCCGCGGCCTGAATTTGATAGACATAATCTTCAAAAATTAAATGCCAAAGCATGTTCTTTCAAATGATAATAAACATGGGGAATGTTTTTCTATGTTTTTTTTCTTTAAATAATTAGGGAACATCGAAATGGAACACGCGTTATAATTCATAAAAAGTTTAAAATTATAATTTGTTTTTATAAATGTTCTATAAACCTATTGTGTTTTTATGAATAGGGAACTTAGGATTTAAATAATTGTCTACAAATGTTTGCAGTAAGACCAGATAAGAACTCTGAGGAAAACAATTTGAATTAAACATGAACAAAATTGTTTCCAGCTATATATGCTGTAGCTACATTTATAGAATATCACTTAATTGTAAGATGAAGAGATCGAATAAGGCGCTTACCATAATCGCTAAAATATGAAACATTAAAGTTGAAAAATATAACCTAAAAACTGCATTAAAAAACTTCAAAATATGCAGTAACAAAAAAATAAGTACTTAAAATATGCACAACATTTAAAAATGTTCTCACAAAAAACTGATTTTTGAGATTAATAAATAATTTTAAATACTAACGTAAAAAAGTATTAGCAATTCAATTAATACCCCATAAAATATGTAAAGTTTATTTCCAATTATTGAATATTTTATGATCAAATGAGCGAACGAAAAACTTAGACTTGGAAAATTTACGTTTTATTTTTTTTACTTTAAAAGTTAGCTGAATTTAATTTGGATCAAAAGAAATACTTATATAAGTATAAAAGTTGAAAACTTACGAAAGCGGAAAAGCAAGCTATATTTTCAAGTAACCACACACCATTGCAGTAGATTTTATATTCTGCAAACCTGCACTTTGGTCAATATTCTGCAATCAAGAATTGTTTTTCAAACAGCATCCAGTTGTCTTTTATAAATTCATAATTTAAATAAGCAGACGCAAGTTGGGATTTATGGCTCATTTTATTCAAAATTGTTTTCGTTAATTGCAGTATTTTTTATAATATGTGAACTTTGTGTGAACTTTTGGAAAAATATGTCTACAATTTTTAGCAAAATATGCATAAAACCCCTATTCTTTTTACCAAAATATGTAAAAAATTTAAATTTCTTAACAAAATATGCAATTTTTGGTAAAATATGCAAAAATATGAACAAAGTAATCAATGGCGTGTTATTGCGAAACTATTAATTCTTAAAGATATTTAAACAAAGTTACGACAACAAATAAAAATCCGATACCTAGTAACAACATTTTCTGCGGTAGGGTGGGTCGGTTTAGCAATATTGTGCCATAAGTTTTTCTAATGCTTTCGGCATGAAAAAAAATTTTCCAACGACATATCAAAAAATCACTTACGCCCAAAATTTTTTTTTTGACTTTTTCTCAACTTTTTTAAAGGTTTTTTTTTGAGTAGATAATAAAAAAATAATTTGATTATATTGTATGTGGCAACCTACTAAAAAAACTTTAAAAATAAAAGTTGAGAAAAGGTCAAAAATTGAAATTTGGAAGCCTTGAAAATGATTTTTTTGATATGTCGATGTGATTTTTTATTTTTTTCATGCCAAAAGCTATCAAAAAATTGATGGCACAATATCGAAAAATTTTTGTCCTTACAAATCGGCCCACCTTATTAATCGCACAATTATATGAAACTCGCCAATGTTTCGTATGACTTCATTTTATACGTCAGCACAATCGACTTTGGCTGTAGATCCAAATAAAACCGCAGAAAATCCCATTATATTTTTTTGATGATTCCCAATTGACTTAATCGGCATCGATTGGGCGGAGCTGACTTTTCTGTGGTTTCAGCTAGGCCGCCATTGTTTTGTGGTTGGGGTACCAGGTAATACAAGTGATAATAAGTTGTTATAATCTGGTATTGGAAATGTTTTGTACTACCTGAGTTGTTGCTGGACATATTTGGCTACGTGAGGAAATTTCATTTCTTTTAAGGGGTGAGGGGAGGGTTATCGGCGGACAGGCCCCCCAACTGTAGCCAAATCATACAATCATGCTCCCATGAAATACCATCTGTTAATAGACTACTGTCAAATTTTGAGAGAGTTCCGTCATTTAGTTTGTGTTTAACAGCTGTTCAAAACTTACAACCTCTTGGATTTTATTAAAAATTGAAAAAGTAAATCTCGAAAGCTCATTAAACATTATTTTTGTGGAAAAACCGCCAATACAACCAAGAAAAAGGTTAATAAATACTATGGCGACTTTCCACCATCGATTTCAATGGTAAAAAAGTGGTTTACTGACTTTCGTTGCGGTCGCACAAGTACAAATAACGCTAAACGTTCTGGACCGCCAATTGAGGTCAATACACCCGAAAATTTCGAAAAAATCCGCGATATGGTGCTGGCCTATCGAAGAGTAAAAGTGCTTGAGATCACGGACAATAATCCAACTTGGTATTGTAATTTAGAAAGGTCAAAGCAATCTTAAATTGTAATGAATTTATGGGGCAGATGATTTATACGGAAAGTTTAGTTGAGATTGAATAAATTTAAATAATGTTCGTAATCAAAAAGGGTAGCGTAATTCTAGAGTCAACATGGACCGATTTGAGTTATTATTTATGTATTTTTTTAACGGATTCTTTGTCGTGTTTGTTTTAATCTTCTATTGTATTGTAGCTGCTGTAGATTGATTCAAATTGAATTGTATTTCTGGGTGTTCCCATACTATTTGAGAATATCTTAATATTTCTTGTATTGATTGCATTTAAAACCACGGAGGTGTTTCGTTCTGTATGACGATAGTGTGATTTTTTTTTTTGTATTCCTAGTCTGAGTCGTTTATCATTTCTTAAGCAGATACTAAATGTTATGAAACAAACTTGCGAACAAAACGTTAACATCCATTAATATGCAAATATTTACAAGTATCGAAGTTTATTGAAATTATTGTTGTTGCTTTATTTCTTATTCGATACAAAAAACGGACATTAATCGTTTTCGATGTTAATACTTTAAATGAATTCATTTCAATAATTACATCTCTTGAAAAGGAACACCTCATAAAGTTCGTTTAGTTCCGTTAAATGTTGGAGGTACGGAGAGGGTAGGGTGTTTCTATTGCTTGCTATTTTGGTAAATAGTTATCGATCATTTTTGTTCGAGTTTAGCTGGCAATGTTTTGCTGTTGCTGTTATTGATGATGATAATTCGCCATAAAATGCGTAATTAACGATATGTTTGATTAATGACTTGGTAGCAATTTCAGAACATTTCTTGTTTTTATTTTCGCCTTTGTTAGGAGACACAAATCTTTTGAAATCACATTTTTTTAGTTTTGTTTTACTATTTTTTTACTTATTAAACGTTTAACAGATGTTTGCACGTGTTTTATCAAATATATGAAAAACGTACATATGTACACATAAATGGTTAGGACTCTAGAATTTAAAAGTCTGTTGCAATATCAAATTAATTGTATCTAATTTTGTCAATGACGTACTACCGCGGTGAGGAAGTAGGAGGGGACGAAGACTGCGATAAGATTTTTTTTTAAATTCATTAATAAAACAAGTACCCGTACTTGTACTGAGTGGCAACTACGACTGGTTTGGACTGAGATGTATTAATTTGAGAATGCCCAACCGGTATGATACGAGGGTTGCTATTTATCTTTTGGGTCCGGCAATAAAAACACTATAATTTATCATTGGAAAGGATTTTATAGTTTTTCAAAATATTCTCCTTTAAGATCAATACACAAACCAGTTTTCGAAGCACCTTTTCCATCAAAAACATGATATTTGAATGTAACATGTCGGTTTTGCCTAATCAGTTCACACACAGCATCGCCGGTTTCTGGCAAAGTTACCGCAGTTGGACGTCCTTCACGAAATTCATCCTGAAGCGAACGGCGTCCGGTTTTTGATGCTGCTTCATAGCCAAAAGTCGAAACAAGCTGATTTAATCACACTTGTCTCGATAAACCCACGAAAATGTTCACGGGATAATTCCATTTTTTGACTGAAAAATATTTTTCAACACTCTGTAAACAAAACAATTCGTCCTGAGTTAAGTTATGCCAAAAAATGGTAAAGTATCAAATGGAAGTTCCAGTTTGCATCTGGAAACACTAGTATTGTCAGAACCCGAAATATAAATAGCAACCCTCGTAGAGTACAAGCTTAGTTTGTCATTTCGTTTGTAGTATTTTGCAATAATCATGAAAAATTTCATAAACTCATATACAACAAATCCAATCCCATGGTCTGTTTAAATTCTTCGTCTATACGTTTAATTTAATTGAAATGCATCCCAGCCAGTATTACCAGTACAGAAATTCATCAATTGAATTTAGATCGGAACTTGTTTAGACAATATTGAAGTACTCGAAGTACTCATAGGGAGGGACATGATGAGGAAAAAGTGGAAAAGATGATGCATGATTTTAACTGGAAACAAAATTGGTTCTTGAAGTTTTAGTTATCATCACTAATAATTGGTTACTACAAAAACATGTTTGCAAAATAATACTAAATACCGTTTTTGCGTTTTGTTGGTATGGCCGCTCAATAAGTTCTAACTTGAGTACGACGATCATATTTATCATCTTGTGGTATTTCGAACCGAATATCCATTATGATTATAAGCATTCGGTGATTGCAACCGAAATTATTCCTTTGGCACCAACTCATTGGTTCCAACCGATTTATAACTAGTTTTATCTGTGTGTAGCCAAGGCATTAAAAGTCGGTTAACTGGTTATATTACAAAAATTAATCCAAAGTATAGTGATTTTACTTAGTGTGTGATTTTAAAGAAAATTATAATTTTTAAGTTTAGTCAATATAATTCTTGAGTCCTTGGCTACAATCGTCCTTTTTTCAGAAATCAAAAATGTTAAGTATATCAAAAGTATGTAGACTTTTGGCTCCTGGAAATTCATTCTGAACCACTGTGTATCGTTCGTTTAACAGACACTTAGAATGACGGATATACGGACATGGCAGGATCGCCATAGAATTTATAGAAGATTAATACTACATATGTGACTGCGCATAGAGAAAGGGACCTATGGGTAAAAAATCAATTTTCATTTTTTTTCTTTTTTTGATGTGGACAACATCTGAGCATCGAATGAGACCGATCCCATGCCCCAAAAGTGTTCCCTCCCAGAGATATGCGCGTTTTATGAAAGTGAAGTCGACGATTCTAAGCGCAAATAGAAAGGGACCTAATCTTTAAAATGGCTCTCCTGAACAAAACTTTTCATCAACTTTTCACTTTTTTTTGATGTGAACAACATCTGAGCATCGAATGAGACCGATTCCATGCCCCAATAGTGTTCCCTCCCAGAGATATGCGTGTTTTATGAAAGTGAAGTCGACGATTCTAAGCGCTAATATAAAGGGACCTAATCTTTAAAATGGCTCTCCTGAACAAAACTGGTTTTAAACCGTAGGTCCCTTTCTATTTTGCGCGTCACATATACTTTAAAGGGTCTACGATTAACATGGGTTGCAAACAAAATTAGTAATTGAGGTTAAAAGTAAAAAAGTTTACGACAAGGAGTGGGTCAGATTATACAGGGTGATTCATTCCCGACTGGACAATTTCGCCAGCGTATTCCTTGGCTTATTTCATGAAAATATATCCAAAATGCAAGGGGATTGGTGGTCGGAGGTACTAGGGTAAAATTGCTAAGTTCTAAACCAGTGATCGGATTTTTTGTTTTTTTTTCTCTTAAAAGATAGCCCTACCTCTTACCATTCCAAAATAACCTAAACGAAGCACAGAGGTCTTACTGTGTTTTTTGGTAGTGAAATAACAGCACACATTTATTTGATATTTTAAATTAACACAAAAACAATTTTTGCATTTCAGTCAAATAGCCATAAATTTGGAAGGACCTCTGGGCTTCGTTAGGTAAATTTGAAAAAAAAACTGACCAGTGGTTCAAAATAAAGGAATAAAGTTGTGAAGCTAGAGCCTTAGCGACCACTTAGTCGTTTAAGAAGCAATAGAACACGCCTATCCCTTTGACATACAGGAGACTTTCTCTTTTTCACAAAATTTTCCTTAGCTGCGGTTTTGTCATGATTTAATGAGAGATATTAATCTGGAAGCCATAGACGGGGTGGACCAAATGCAAGTTCGAAAAAATAAACAATAGTTATACAGGGTGTCCGTTGGGAAGGTATTCTACTTTGTTTGTTTATAATTTTTGATTAAATGAAAGAGCTTGGATCTTATATTGATAAATGTTTTATTTAATGCCGGCAATTATGTATGGCATACAATATCAGATAAATGTCCGCCTCTGTTAGCCCCACATATGCGAGCCCTTTTGAACACATTTTTCATTACATTCTCACACATTTTACGCGGTATTTTAATAATTTTATCACGAATAATTTGTTTGAGTTTATTTAGCGTTTCTGGTTTTATTGCATAAACCCTGCTTTTCAGATATCGCCACTAAAATTAGTACGGAGCAGTCAAATCAGGCGACCGTGGAGGCCAATTAACGACACCATTTCTTGAAATAGCTTATTGTGGAAAGAGGGCTCGCATAAATTCCATTGTAATCCTGGCTGTTGCGATGTGACACCATCCTGTTGATACCTCATCTTAATCATGACCAAAGCATGCAGTTTTGGGGTTAAATTTTCATAGAAGTAAGGTCCAATGATTCCTCCTGACCGAATGGCACACCAGCAGACTGCCACTTTTAATGGATGTGAAGGTGACTCATGAATAATTTGAGGGTTTCCATTGTTCTGTTTGCTCACATATCCATTCAAATGAAAATGTGCCTCGTCACTCATTATGATTTTTTTTATGAAAATCGGGGTTGTCATAAGCGAGCTGTAACATCCTATTGGCTTATGTGACAGCGCATAGAGAAAGGGACCTAAGGGTAAAAAAAATCAATTTTCATTTTTTTCTTTTTTTTGTTGTGGACAACATCTGAGCATCGAATAAGACCGATCCCATGACCCAAAAGTGTTCCCTCCCAGAGATATGCGCGTTTTATGAAAGTGAAGTCGACGATTCTAAGCGCAAATAGAAAAGGACCTAATCTTTAAAATGGCTCTCCTGAACAAAACTGGTTTTAAACCTTAGGTCCCTTTCTATTTTGCGCGTCACATATGTATCTATCTGAAAGAAGCTCTTGAGTCAACTGAACCTTAAATGGAAACAATTACAAATCCTTGTGCAAAATTGTGACCAAAGTTGTGCTTTGAAGACCAAGTTCATGAGCACGGCGTCGAATTGAGGTTGATGGATTGCTTTGAACACTTTCTTGAGCAGCAGTAATATTTTCGGCCGATCTTGCAGTACGTTGTAGTCCATGCTTGGTCCTATCAGCTTCAGGCCCTCTTTCTTCGAAATCATTTACTAAACTATAAATAGTGCGTTTTGTTGGCACCTTGTTTCTCCCAAAAATTTCACGCAACTTTCTCTTCGTCACAGTAATCTATGATTGATTTTGATAAAATGTTTTAACGATTTAAACACGTTGATTTATCGAATATTTATCCATAATAAATCTGTCACGTCTCTTCTTCACGACTGCCAAATATAGTTTGTCAAGACTAATATTAACCAAAATGGCGGCAAAACAAAGTAGTATTCATTCAGTGGTTTGGTATACCATACCATTTCAGTAGTTTCTTAAAAAAAACATAGCCGTTATTTATGGATTATTCGTATAATATGGATCGTTCGCAGTACTTCGCCAAGACGGCCGAAATGGCGTTTTCAGCAGCATTTAAAAAATTAATCAAAGGTCACTCTCTAAGGATTGTCAGCAAAGATAATTTTTTTTAGAAAAATTTTAAAAAATGTCCAATTCGTTTGCTGTAAGCTCCAAACTGAGAAGCCATTTCTATGCGGATGATCAATTGGTCCTTGCAAGCGAAACCTATTAAAACTAGCAAAATGATATAAGACTGAGTCACACTCTCTTGGCTACGGCACCCACATTCTCGACAGTGTACACCTACCGGCGAGGGGGACCATAAGTGTTGTCCATTATCAAGTTATTCTTACAAAGTATGTGCAACAACTGGCGTACAGCAGGTGCGAAGTCTCACGTGTGTTCATAAACACACTGTTTGGACTACACAACATTGTCTTTGAAAAAAGTTTGTTAATTATTGTTCTACGTTGTTTAAGCGTTAAACGATTTGATACATTACACGGAAAAATGAATTGACAGTCTATCTAGATTTCGAGCGGTCAATAGCTGTCTCTGTCAACAAAACCAATTTACCAAATGGACCACCCTGTAAAAGCTTCTCTATAAAATGCACTTACAATTCAGAGCGAGTAATCAGTTTAAGAATTATATCGTGCACAGCGTTTTTTTATTTATGAGCAGTTCCCCGCCATTTTCGCAAGAGTGTTCGTTTATCCCAAATATTTTTCTCCGTGTACAATACTTGTTTAAATGATCTTTAATTTACTTGCCTAGTAATTATGCAATTTCTTATTTCATATTAAATCACTAGATGGCCTTAAAAGTTAGAAGAAAAAAACACAAATTTTTGCATTAATAAATGCTAAATGTTAATACAAACGTACGAGTTTCATTCTACAAACCACTGACTGACTAGACAATGTTAAAGCAGAAGGGTATAAGGTGTTTTTTTATGAAACCGGTAGTAAGGAATTGCATTTAAATGCGAGCCGGCGTTGTTCGGCATAACAGAGCCAAAATAAAGTCTACGAAGTTTGATAGGCTAAGAAACCATGTATCAATTTTTTAAAAACTGAATATTTAGAAATATATATTTCAAAAGTTCTGAGAAATGTAAATTTAACAAGTAATCAATTTTCAGTTGGTTGATACCTCACCCATATGTGACAGCGCATAGAGAAAGGGACCTAAGGGTAAAAAAAAAATCAATTTTCACTTTTTTTTTGATGTGGACAGCATCTGAGCATCGAATAAGACCGATCCCATGCCCCAAAAGTGTTCCCTCCCAGAGATATGCGCGTTTTATGAAAGTGATGGTACACCAAATATACACGTATTTAAATCTTTAAAATGGCTCTCCTGAACAAAAATGGTTTTTACCCTTTGGTCCCTTTCTATTTTGCGCGTCACATATACCTAAAGTGTACCCATTTTTATTGAAATCTCGTAAAAAGTCGTTTGTGTGGAAGGTACTTGAATGGGGTGTGTCAAAAATATTTTTGATATGCGAGTACAAAGCCGGTTTTAAAATATTAAGGTGTTTTTAATCCTGTTTTACGCACTGGGTGACTAGTTATGTGGGTTTTAATCTTCACTGAAACAGAAACATTTGTGTGGGTGGTACCAGAAGGGGTGTGGAAAAGGCCCTATTTCACTCCCACAGACAGTTTCGGAATAATATTAGATATGCACAATTTGGAAACGATTGGCAGCTTCTTTCGAGAGTTATTCCGCCGGACCAGCCGAACAGAAGTCCATGCACGTAAAAAAAAATTTGGTTGGGATAACAATATTCAAAGAGCATCATACTATTGTTGGGTATATGGTTGTGATATAACAATATTATGATCCTCACAACAATAGTATGATTCAAATACAACCATACTGTGATCCTCAGACCATACAGTGATTTTAACAAAATCATACTATGATCCTAACAACCATAGAATGATTCATACTCAACCATACTATGATCTTCACAACCATACTATTTACCTCACAACCATGGTATGATCCTCACAACCATAGTATGTTTCACATGCAACCATAGTATGATCCTCACAACCATAGTATGATTCACGCGCAACCATGTTATGTCCCTACAACCATAGTATGATCACACACAATTAAACTATGATCCCTAAAATCAGTTATGAGAATTGCTTTAAGTTGTCAACAATAGATGTGAGTAATGAAAATTATTTAAAAATACATTAAATTCAAAATAAAAGGAGTGAAAATAACAGTAGAAAAAATCAGCTTAAAAAAACGTAAGCGTTTTTATTGAAACTAAGGGCTGCTATATATATTTCTGGCCGAATAATGAGAATACGAATATTTATCATCAAAAATGGTTTTATTGTTTTCAAAGTATGATTTATACACCATCATGATTTATACACTTTTGCATGCGCTCAAACCAATTGTCGAAGCATTTTTTCCACTCCGATAGAGAGACCTCCAAAACATGATTTTTGAACGCTTCAGCAGCATCTTCTGGCGACGATCACGCATTTTTTTCCTATTGTGCGGCACTAAAAAATTGGGTACCAAGTCAGGGCTGTACGGCGGATGACCCATCAATTGGTTTGAGCCGATGTGTGAGAGCTCGAATTGTCATGGTGCACAGTGATTCTCCGAAGACTTCAGCCAAACAAATTGTGGTCTACCACTCAGAATTGACCGTCCTACGTTGCTCAAGCAGAACAGTCGCCACATGACCAGTTTTGGCGAAATAACAGGCGACCATTTTCTTCGAAGTGTTTCTTCCACGAACAACTTTCGCAGGACTTGGCTCGTCTTCAAAGACCCACATGGTCGATTGCTGTTTTGTTTCGGGCTCATACGCATTAGAGCGCCCATAAAACAAAAAGTGTTATTTTTTCGCTTCCCGCTAATTTTCTAGTATATTGGGCATCAAAAATAATATCTGTGCAAAATTATTTCAATCGGATGGAAACCAGTCAGTCCGTCACGACTTTTAGCCCTAAAAATGGAGTAAAACTAGTTGCAAGCTTTGGTGAGCTATAACTCGTAAACTAGATGACTTTCGAAAAATCCACCTTTAGCAATTGTGTTGCAAATATACAGACAAACATTTTTCTCTTACACATTGTTTGACCTAGCTATGACCCTTCATGGTGTTTTCAAAGGTCAAACTTAAAATTTGAGTTAATTTTTTTTTCAAACGTAAATTAGTAATTTTATTTATAAACGTGACGGACTGGCCCGTTTCCATCCAATTGAAAAATGTTTTGCAAGGATATTATTTTGTATGCCTAATATACTAGAAAATAAGCGGGGAGCGGAAAGAATAACACTTTTTTTATTTGTCTATGTATTTCATGGGCTCTCTAATACGCATAGATCCATGATTTGTCACCTGTGACAATCTTATAAACGTCTTTTGAAGCACCGCGATCGTATTTTCTCAAAATTTCTTTGCACCAATCGACACGAGCCTTTTGTTGAGCTACTGTCAAATTGTGCGGGATCCAACGAGAACAAACCTTTTTTACGGCCAGGTGTTCATGCAATCTCGAATGTATGCTGGTGGAAGAAGTGCCCAAGGATGCCTCGATCTCACGGTATGACGATCTTGCATTATCAGTTCACGCACGGTATCAATGTTCTCTGGCACAACGGCCAGCGAGCGTCGGCCACGATTGAATTTATAAAACCAGTTTTTCACAGTGTTTTAGGATGGTGCTTCATCGCCATATAAAGATTTAAGTTCATCGATGCACTCTTGTCGTGATACTCAACGTAGAAAGTTGTGAAAAATGATCGCACGAAAATGTTCACGAGTTAATTCCATTTTTTTTGCCAAATTGATTTTTTCAAGTCACTGTAAACAACACAAATGATGGTCGTATGTCAAAACGTTCTGAGTACATTTATGCTAAAAAATGTCAATCTTTGCAATTGAAATGTCAGATGGCGCCAGACAACACTTAGGCCAGAAATATATATAGCAACCCTCTAGATGGAGAGAAGAGTTAAAATATCTGTTTTAGTTTATTTATTATTGTTTTTGCTATTCCAATAGCGTTGCGACTGTTGCGAACTAGAGCTTGAGCTTACTTTAATGGGCGTAGCAGCTACATCTCAGCTTGGAGGTTAGAGCAATAGCGAAAAGCCCATGTACAATCTAAATGGAAAGTTATACGAAAGAGACCAGATGAAGCTCATAGCACACCATCAATGGTAATCGCCGTATCAGTTCAAGATCACTTCAAGCCATTATCGGTAATTAAGAATATTATTGCGATAGTATCAATTATGCGAATCTAGCCAAGCGTAGTTTTTGTTGTTAGTGTATTTCCTCCGGCGCCCATACATCATCGTATGAATGGATATGCCCAAAAATAGACAGGCACAGATCGTTTTGATTAATAATGAATTGATATGCGAAAAAAAAGAAACACTTCAACTGCCGAAAAGTTAAGCATTATTTAAAAAAAAAATTGTTGTCCAAAAACAGAAATAAATAATAAAAAAAAGAAACGCCACAAGAACAACTTTATGCTGTTGCAGCAGCATCTTTTTTTTAATTTCCCACCAAAATGAATATTTATTTATTTCAGTGAATATAATTAAAAAGGCAACAACACAATAAAATAGACAAACAAACCACTAGTGTCTGGTGTTGTTGTCTCATTCGAACAAACAAAACAAACCAAAGAAACATCAACTGTTTGAGACAGACAGAGAGATTTGTATTTTACCATACGGCAGACAGACGGTTGGACGGACAGACGAATCAACATAGCTGAGTGCGCGGATTACTTTGCAATATCATTGAAGTTAATTTGTTTCAATAAGACAAAAATTTATTATTAGTCACGTTTAAAGCAACATCGAAAATCTATAGAAATTAAATGCAAGTCGTGTGTGTGTGTGTGTGTGAAGATCTTTTTCTCGCCGTCGCTGTTTTCATTTCGTTTGAAATCAAAACGATACCAATGAATCCCCCTCGAAATGTCAAGGTGCATTTCACACCGCCAAACCGTATGCAGACTGAGTGACTGCCAGACTGACTGATATACACCGATTGACTGAGCAGCATCTGAACAATATCCCGACATCTTGCATTGCACCCAAGCCAAAGTGCTAAGTAACGCTGACATTGTCTGCTAAACACCTCCGCGTGTAATTTTTTTTCTTCTAATTTATTTTTGCTGATGTGCGATTTAATTTTGCAATATCATATACGAGTATGAGTGAATACAATTCATCAGTTGGATTGTTTTCTTAGTGCTATTGATATACGAGTACATTTGTATTGTCCGAAAATTAAATGTGGAGTTTGAATCCTGGATTATATCATAGATTGATTGTATTGTTTAATGGCTCATTTGAAATGTTTACCTTTGAAAATGAAACTCATGTTCGGAACGGACTTAAGCTTGATAGCCCTCATTAAGCAATTCTATTGTCAATATTATTGAAATTTATTTAAAATTTTAATTCACATGACTTGTGATAAATTAAACTTTCGAGCTGAAGTAAGGAATCTAGAGGATCTTGAATTGAACATCGGAGCTGAAATGAAGCATCTGGAGGATATTCAAGAAAAGATGTGTAATGTTGTCTACAATCAGGAGTTATGGGTGGTCCTGTACTATTGACTTTTCTAAACCGTGTGACTTAGCTTCAACTGAAAGACTGTTAGGAGATTTCGCTTTTTAGGGGTATGCTCATTTAGACGAAGGACAAAGATCTTCAGCAAAAGATTAATTTAACGTAAGAGTTTAGGCGAAGACTTTGAAGAAAAGTCCAATAGTGCGGTCTTTAATACGGACATGTTAGATTCCAAGCTCGGTCATTCTTAGCCGTTGGACATAGCAGTGTCTGACGGACTGTTGAACGAATATAGCTTACTACTGGTGAACTTATTTGCGAATATCTTTAGATATCCTTAACTTACTTAAATCCCTCAACATTTCATTAAGGAACGAGGTGTTATGCACGTTCTAACTCTTATCCCTACTCACTGCGACCTTTCGTTTAATGCCGTCGTTTAATGCATAACAAAGAGAAGCTTTAACATGACGACGACTTATCTCTTATTCATAAAGTAGACGAGAGAACACATGGCCGAAAATTTGTTAAATGTTTTTACTCGGACTTCAACTGAGTGATAGTCGTGCACACAAACAGCACGGCGCAAAGTGGTCTCGGATCGATTTCCATCGCCCAAAATTCTAAAACTTTTGATCTAAGAGGTCTGCTATATATATTTCTGACCTAATAATGAAAATGAGAATATTTATCATCAAAAATTGTTTTATTGTTTTTCAAAATTCTCCAGCATCATTTATACACTTCTGCATGCGCTCAAACCAATTGTCGAAGCACTTTTTCCACTCCTTAATCGGAGGAGTGGATTTGAACGCTGAACGTGGTTTTTAAACGCTTCAACAGCATCTTCTGGCGACGAAAATCGTTGACCACGCATTTGTTTCTTGATGTGCGGGAATAAAAAGAAGTCATTGCGTGCCAAGTCAGGGCTGTACGGCGGATAACCCATCAATTTGATGTTTTGGATGGCCAAAACGCGCTGGTTTGAGCCGATGTGTGAGAGCTCTCATTGTCATGGTACACAATGATTCGTCTTCTTTTAAATTTCTCCGAGGACTTCAGGCAAACGAATTGTGGTGTACCACTAAAAATTGAGCGTCCTACGCAGAACAGTCGCTCAAGCTCAAGCAGAACAGTTTGCCGAAGAAACAGGTGACCATTTGCTTCGAAGTGCTTCTTCCACGAACAACTTTCGTTGGATTTGGCTCGTCTTCGAAGGCCTGTTTGTTTCGGGCTCATACGCATAGATCCATAATTCGTCACCTGTAACGATCTTATAAACGCCTTTTGAAACACCGCGATCGTATTTTTTCAAAATTTCTTTGCACCAATCGACACGAGCCTTTTTTTGAGCGATTGTCAAATTGTGCGGGATCCAACGAGAACAAACCTTTTTTACGGCCAGATGTTCATGCAACATTGAATGTATGCTGGTGGAAGAAATGCCCAAGGATGCCTCTATCTCACGGTATGTCGCATGACGATCTTGCATTATCAGTTCACGCACGGCATCAATCTTCTTAGGCTCAACGGCCGTTTTTGGACAACCTTCACGACCTTCGTCTTTGAGCGAGCGCCGGCCACGATTGAATTCATTAAACAAGTTTTTCACAGTGCTATAGGATAGAGCTTCATCGCCATACTAAGATTTTAGTTCATCGATGGCATCTTGTCGTGATAATTCACGTCGAAAGTTGTGAAAAATGATCGCACAAAAATGTTCACGAGTTAATTCCATTTGCTTGCCAAATTGATTTTTTCAAGTCGCTGTAAACAACACCAATGATGGTCGTAGGTCAAAACGTTCTAGGTACGTTTATGCTAAAAAATGTCAAACTTTCCAATTGAAATGTTAGACGGCGCCAGACAACACTTAGTGGCCAGAAATATATATAGCAACTCTCGTACAATTAGTCAAATTTTTTAGTACAGGCTGGAGCGCGGTAATTTGCTTATTTGGGAATGAAATAAAAAAGTTATGAACCTTATAAAAATTTATTTTATATTTTAATTATATTGAACAGTAAGGGAATTTGTAAACTACGTGGTTTTAGATAGTGTATCTGGCAAATGCCGACTTTCGCTATCCACACACTGTGGCATACGTTTTCTGAAGTTTTCATGAACTCTAACAAGCATATCGACTGGTATTCTGACAACTTCAGCCCCAATATTGTTAATTAGGTCTTCCAAGGTGTTAAGAATGTTGATCTACACCTTCGACTTCAGGTAACCCCAAAGGAAAAAGTCGCATGGGGCTAAGTCTGGTGGGCGTGCCGGCCAGCTCACATCACCCCTCAAAGAGATAAGCCGGCCAGGAAACATTTGCCTCAAACGATTCATGGTAACCCTCGCTGTTTGTGCAGAGGCTTAAGAGTTGGCTGACAGTTTACAAATGCTAAGAGCAAAGGATTGCTTCCGAGCAGAGCGTTTCGGAGATTGCAGTACTGCTGCTCTAACTCTCGATGTTTTGTGGTGTTGTAATCCGTGTCGCTGGTCCCCTTCGTACACATGACACACTCTCTGCTGTTCTTAATGAAGTTACCCAATTTACAATTGATTGCCGTCCAGGAACACGCCCGCGTGGGGTAACAGCGAATCGTAAACGAAAAGCACGCTGCACTGCAATGATCGAGTGCGCATTTGAAAAATACGCTTCACCACAAAATGACGTCTCCTCACGTGTCACTCTCCACTCTCTTCGACCAACAGTGCCGCCACAGCCTGCAGTGCGAAAAAACAAATTACCACGCTCCACCCTGTATTTATATGTTTTGTTTACCTTTACGGCAATTACATAAATTACTTTTTGTCGTTTTTTTAGTTTTCTGCTTTGTAGTCTGTGAGCCTAGTTATTTTTCACGTGGCCTTCGTGTAGTTCGAAAGCGATCTATGTCAAGATGTGATTTCTTTCGTACCGCATTCCAACATAAGACGGCTCCGAAAGTAAATTTCGGTCCTATTTATCAAGCCTGTCGTACTTTCAAAAAGTGTGACGGTTGGTGACGGTAGTTATTCCTCATAATAATGAAGTGTAACTGTTCTCTTTAGGAGGAGATCATTTGTTGCATGATTGCTAGAAGAGGAACTGCCATACAAAATTACGTCTAATCGGAAAAACCTGTTAAAAGGGGCATGTTTGTCCAGTCGTTATGCAAAAAGAGGTTTTGTTATGCAGGATTTGAAAGAACCAACGTTTCTTGCTCTATTTCGAAATTTTTATAAGCCAATTTAACCAAAATTGTTTTGTTTTTCTCAAAATATTTTCAATTGGAAGGAAATTATAACAAAGGGTGGCAGCAAATAACTACTGATCATGCCAGATACTTTCCAACGACAGTGTTTTTGTAATCCTTATGGTAATTTGGACAGTCCACTTCAATTGGTCCCATCTTCTAAAGGGACCTAAGAAATTCAATAAAAATATACTAAGGAAATCCTTCGATAAATAAGTTTCAAGTTTGCTGCCTAAGTCTTTTGATTTCTTATTGACTATGCCACAAGTGTTTTCTATGCTTTAGGTTACTTTTCTAGATATTCTGAATGGCACTAAAGTTTGACCTTTCATGGTCGTTTTTCACTCAAAATATTGCAATGCAAATGAACAAAGTTCATTTTCAAGTCACGAAGACATGCAGTGTCTGCCTGTTTTGTTTTGTGGGTTCATTGTCTTCGCCCAGAACTGGCGAATAATAAATTCTTTATTATTTAATTAGAATAAATTAAACTTTTAACTCTCGGAAACCAGGCTATTTACGCACGAACGAATTGCCATAGGGTAGTCATGAGAACCGGGAGCATAAAGTTATTAACAGATAACAAAAGATGAACGATTTCCTCGAATGCGAACACAAAATAAAATGTTGTCTTCTTAATGAAGGCCTATATAAATTTTAGACACTTCTACATACAAGACTTGTATTCAAATGCGCATGGGTATTTGTGCTGCCGTCTGATATGCTTGGGCCATTTCCCCATCATCATCAATTATTTTTTATACGTTTATAAATGTGAGTGATTCAAATGGCAAATTCGCATATTTGGTGGCTTGTAAAACAATTCTTAATGAGGCTTAGTTTTTATTCAGTTTTCAGTAGAGCATGATTTCGCCTTTTAAAAATTCACAATGTATTGAAATGGAGTTAATTGCTTTTAAGCACAAGTGGCCAACAACGTACGAAAATCCGTTTATAATTTCCGCTTTTGTAGTTTTTCTTTTGTCTAGCTGGCGGTGGTTCTTTGTGCCTGAACGTTACGTCAGTTTAGATTTCAACAAAAAACTTAACAAAGAAATATTTGTGAAGAAAACCTCCAAGCAAGCATTTCCATTTGAATTATTGATAATTGTTTTGGTTTAACAAATTTAATTAAAATGTGAAACAAATGGTTTTGTCGTGCGAAAAACGTTATTTTTTTCTTCAAAGAAGTTTATGTTGGTGCCAGCGGACTCTTGAAGAGGTCATCGGAGGGTGGGATTAAGACACTACGCAGGTTTCTTAAGATCATTTGGTGGTGTGATTTAAGGTGTCATCCGTTCATGCCCTTTAAAAAAACATTTGTTTATTAAGTCTTTTGATTTTATTTGTGTAAAGGTAGCTTTCGTAAAAGAATTGGAGCAATAAGTACGAGCAAGACATAAAGCTGGTGGAAAATTAATGAGTGGGGACATTTTCATGAGGCATAATAAATAAGCAGAGTAATAATTTATTTTTGTGGGATAGTTTATAGTGTTTTTAAGCAAGACATTATAAAAACATATCTTCGGGACTATCTAGAATGGTTTTTCTATAATTTGGTTTAGGCAAACCTATCCTCTTTTAAAGAGAAGGAAAGTTGCTCTCTCGGTTTGCATTGATGCATTAACGCTGCCATCGACCTGCTTGAATTTTCCTTAATTAACTTAAGACATGCTTCATAAGCGAATCAGCAGAAATGTTACCGACTTTGAAGGATCTACTAACAAGGCGTAGAGGCATTCCCAAGGAGACAAGTTTATTTCTTCAAATTTGGGAATTGGGGCTACAGTAATCGAACTAAAACGGGTTCATTATAATATCTGCATATACACAGAAAACAGATTCCTTGCCACAACCGAGTTTACGTGGGTACGTGCAACTCGAGTATTCCATCAGTACAACCGAATGTTAACAGGTGCTCTGTAATTTTTAGTTATTGTAACTGTAGTATCGGTACCAAGTATCCGAACCTTCAGAAGAGAATTTTTGGATCTAAAAATCCAAATACCACAATGATTCAACAAAACAAAATAAAATTTTAGTTAAAGTCAACAAAATTGTCGCTTACACAATTTAAGAACTTGAAGTACTCGTACGGAAGGTTATGACGAAGAAAACGTGGAAAAGAGGATGAATAAATTTTACTGAAAAAATTTTGTTAATCGATTGGCTTGAAGTCAGTATTTATCGAATAATTTTATTTACAAACAAATACCATAATACAATCTCATTTTGGTTTTGATGAACTCTAAGTTAGCATCACTAATAATTGGTTACAACAACAAAAAGTTTGCAAAACTATTGGTTGCCCCAATCACAAGTTGTGGCAACTAAAAACCTTTTGTCACGATTCATTGGTGGTATTTTGAACCATTGCGATTATAAGCATTTTGTAATTACAACTGAAATTCCTTTTTTGCAACCGTATCATTGTAGTTCCAACCGATTTTCAACTAATTTTTTCTCTGTGTGTACTAGATGACTGGTTAAAAAAACGTATTTTTATCTTCGAAGTACCTGTTGAGCATTAATTTTTTTGTCTTAAAAGGTTTAAAAAAACTGGGATTAACCAGCTCAAGATCTCTTGCATCCACAAACAAGTATTGTTTTTACAAAATGGCAAAGTGACATTAATTTTTGTGGCTGCATACTGATAAAGTCGCTTTGCAGCAATTGTTGAAACAAATTCTGAATTCTTTAAGACCAGGTTCTCACCAAACGTATGATAACTACTGTAGTAAATCTCAAGTTTTCTTTAAACAATTGCCCATGAAAATACAGTTCACATTTACAACTTCACTTTTAACTTCACCGAATCCACATTCAGAGCCATCTATGAATTTGGTTAAGATTGATACGGCAAATCTGTCCAAATACATTTTCTCCAAAACATTTTATGACTAGGGTTGAGAGTTGAAATACTATAGGCTGACCTGATGTGAATGATAGTTTCTCCAATTGATATAACGGGGGATCAGAGGTATTTTTTCCCCAGATTACGCGAGAGTTGTGTTAAACATTATTTTTTTAGTATTGTTTGCCATTTCATCATGGAAAGATTCACACTGCGAAAACCATGGTTTCGTGGAATCATCGGTACACTTTTTTTCAAAAAATTTGATGGTCGGAACGTATGGCTATGGCTATCGCGCCATAATATCGGACTTTGTGCTACCTGAAAGTGAAGACCGTAATCTTGGCGGCATTTGGTTTCAACAGGACGGTGCCACTTGCATACAGCTGCTCAAACAATGAATCTATTGATATTGGACTAGTAAGTTGGCCGCCTAGATCGTATGATATTACACTTTTAGTCTTTTCTCTTTGGGTCTACGTTGAGTCCAAAGTCTATGCTGACAAACCAGCTACGATTAAGGTTTTGGAAGCCAACATTACGCGTGTCATTAACGCCACATCGGTCGAAACGCTCGAACGAGTCATCTAAAATTAGACCCTATGAATGGACACCCGAGGCGTAGTAACGGCCAACACTTAAAGGAAACTATATTCAAAAAATAAATGGCCTAAAATGTCCTTTCAATTGAAGAATAACGATTACACACTTGATTTGAATTTTTTTTTCCTTTTGAAAAAATTCCTCTAGAATGATCATCCGTTATTATTGATTGAAGCTGTCAAAATTACCAATGCCATCTAGTTCTCAAAATATACAGTATGGTTTGGCCATCTATCACGCTTCATATCATGTCTGCCGTGTTGTGTAAATTATTAAAATATATTATCGAAATTCCCGTTCAGTTGTTAATGTCAATTTCATCGATTTTGGTTATAGTCCAACAACAAACCAAATTCAGTTTGAAGTACAGTAAAAACTATGTAGACGCGAAAAGACATTCTGAAATGTCGATTCTGCAACAACCATCTCAATTAGGTATTGCCAGAGGTAACATCGTTTATTATGTTGTCTTTGAGACTATGTTCATATAAGATTATGCAGATGCAAGAATCGACACTCGCCGATTAAAGAAAACAATGAGAGTTTACTAATACGAGTAACGTGCTAAAAATGTTGGCCAGTATCCGGATTTTGGAGTTCTCAAACCACAAGTTTTCGACCAAGCATCACTGCATCCACAAAGATTGGTATAGCGACATTTTCATTTAAACTCAAGGTAGCCGTCAATGGTGCTCGGTATACAGCAATGCCAAAAAACTTTCTGTGTTTCGAGCACGAAGACATCGATGTATCTTAGCTAAAGTTCCAACCAGGCGGTGACAACTTAAAATGAATACAAACAGAGAGAAAAAATGGTTGCAAACCGCTTGGAGCTACGAAAGATCTGTTGCAAAAGAAGAATTTCCGTTACAATCACCAAATATTAAAAAGCCGTAATCGCTATCCGGTTCGACATACCACAGGATGACAAATACTTATATAATCATCGTATTGTACACACAATTAATTAAATGGTCATACTAATGAAAGGCTGAAAATGTACTTAGTTGCAAAAACTGTTGGTTGTGGCTACAACCAGTTTGAAAACATATTTTTGTTGTAACTAAATGCTTGTGACAATAACTAAAATTTCGTCATAACAACCGGGTTTACTGGTAATTTTTGTTTGGTTTGAATAGGCATTATTAATAGAAAATAATTCTATTATAACTGACTCTAAGCCAATCGAATTTTTTGTATCTGTTTACTTTTTTGACGACATGACCCTCCCGATGTTTTAGAGTTCTTCAAGTAAAAACAGTTTTTTGTCTCTGCCGAAAGTTTTATATTTTTTGTTAAACAATTGCAGCAGGTGGATTAAGATCCAGAAATGATTTTCTAGAGGTTCGGATAGATCCAGAAATGATTTTTTAGAGTTTCGGATAGTTTCTATGTTGCTAAGTTCCTTCAGTTTCAATTCCTGAAAATTACATAGCACCAACTAACATTCGGTTGCACTGATGATATACTAGAGGTGCATGCAACCTCAATCATTCGGTTGGCAAACAAATTCGTTTGTGGTATAAAAATTAAAACGTGCACAGCTTACTGATTAAAGAGAAGTTTCCCATTGTTACTTAATGGGATGTTAAGGGACACAAGAATTTCCGCTTGCTGTATGATCCAGGACCGTCCCAGTATAAATCGGAATATATTGATCTATGTTTTTATATAATAACCCTTCCAGTAAAAGGTGTGGCAACTGTAGCAATAACATTTTGAATCGGATCTTCGTTAAATTTCGTATAAAACCGATGAGTCTTTTGTTTTTTACAGTGGTCAAGGCTCTCATAAATACTGTTCTCTACATCTGTAGATTTCTTTACTTGTTTATTTATCTGATTTTGACATGACGAGCGGGAATTTTTTAAGAATCAATCAAATCCAATGCCACTAGATTTGAGAGATCTTAACGAGTAGTGCGTGATACGAGCTATGGCTGCTGTAAGGATACAGAATGAACTTAACTAGCATCCTGCAGAAACTTTGAATAGTTTAGACTGTTAGGACAGCTTTGGTCAAAATTGTAAAAAAAATGTATCGCCAACAAATGAACCTTCTACTTTGTCACATGTAGCACTTGTACAAAGTAAATATTTATGAAACCTTTAAATACTTACTCACCAATTTGTTCACCGATCCTTTACATTGTTGTATTGTTGTTCTCCTTCTGCCATTTATGTTGTCTGCTGTATCTACAAAACTAAAGATCCGAGGCATCTCATAAAACTTCAGCTTTCAAGAACCTCTATCCTGTATCGTTGCTGATTCTTTTTTAACAGCTTCAATCTCGTGTAGGGTTTCATAAAAAGGCTAGTTTACTTAGTTTTTTTTTTAAAGTTGGAACTAGTTGCACAGTCATACTAAGTGACTTTCTTCACTTTAAATCCATTTAAATATCAATTTCACAAAAATTGTTTTTTTTTGAAAAGTTGGCCTGAAAATAAGTTTTAAAGAAAGGTTTGGTTCTTAAGTCTTTTGATTTGAGACGATAAAGAAAAATGTTTGTTAATGAAGTAAATGAAATATTTAGAATAATTAAGTATATTTTAGAAACAAGCAAAAATGTCGCTATCTTTGGTCAGGTCGAATCCTTTATATCCCTACTGGTAAGCAAATACTAAAACAAGGTGAACTATTTTCCAAGATACCTCAAGTCCCTCGAAGATTCCAGATGATAAAGAGAAATAGTTGTTAATGAAATGAATGAATTATATATTTTGAATAATTAAATATATTTTTTTAAACAAGCCAATAAGTCTTTAAGTTCGGTAAGACCGAATCTTATATGTGACGCGCAAAATAGAAAGGGACCTAAGGTTAAAAACCAGTTTTGTTCAGAAGAGCCATTTTAATGATTAGGTCCCTTTCTATTTGCGCTTAGAATCGTCGATCATGGGATCGGTCTCATTCGATGCTCAGGTGTTGTCCACATCAAAAAAAGAAAAAAATGAAAATTGATTTTTTTACCCTTAGGTCTCTTTCTCTATGCGCTGTCACATATACCGGTAAGAAAATACTAAAATATATGTACTATCTTTTCTTCAGGCTTATAAAGGGTGATCAATCTAGAGGTATTTTTTCAGAACAAAAAAAATATAAAAACTCAAATCAAGTGTGGAAAATTTATTGGTAATTTGAAAGGACATTTTATGGCATTTATTTTTTGAATATAATTTCCTTCAAATGTTGGCCGCAACTACGCCTCAGGGTTTCCATTCTGAGGGTCCAATTTTGGATGACTCGTTCGAGCAATTAGACCGGTATGGCTTTAATGACACGCGTAATGTTGTCTTCCAAAACCTGAATCGTAGCTGGTTTGTCAGCACAGCCCCAAAGAAAAATGTCTAAAGGCGTGATATCACTCGATCTAGAAACGTCAAATTAGCTGCTTTTCGAAATGACCTCTCGATAGATCCATTGTTTGAGCAGCTGTATGACAAGTGACACCGTCCTGTTGAAACCAAGTGTCGTCAAGATTACGGGCTTCAATTTCAGGTAGCATAAAGATCGTTATCATGGCGCGATAGCGAGCACCATTCACGGTTACGTTCCGGCCAGCATAATTTTTAAAAAAATATGCAGCGATGATTCCTCCAGCTTATAAACCGCACCAAACCGTTGTTTTCTCTGCATATAATGGCAGCTCTTAAACATCTTCTTGTTGCTCTTCAGTCCAAATGCGGCAATTTTGTTTATTGCCTTTGCCATTGAGCCAGAAATAGGCCTCATTACTGAACAAAATTTTGGTCGAAAACAGCAGATCTTCCCGTTTCTAACCGAACGCTCATTTCCATAATACAGTTGCCAACATTTAAAGGTAATTATTTTCAAAAAATAAATGTCTGAAATGTCCTTTCAAATTACAAATAAAGATTCCACACTTTTTATATTTTTTTTTTGAAACAATACCTCCAGATGGATCAACCTATATTAGGTGAGAATTTTCAGATTCCTAGCTGAATACGGTCGAATACTATAGTGCATTAAATATATATGTGACAGCGCATAGAGAAAGGGACCTAAGGGTAAAAAATCATTTTTTTTTGATGTGGCCAACAACTAAGCATCGAATGAGACCGATCCCATACCCCAAAAGTGTTTCCTCCCAGAGATATGAGCGTTTTATGAAAGTGATGGTACACAAAAGATACACGCATTTAAATCTTTAAAATGGCTCTCCTGAACAAAACTGGTTTTTACCCTTAGGTCCCTTTCTATTTTGCGCGTAAAATATGT
This sequence comes from Hydrotaea diabolus, assembly GCA_963513945.1. Lineage (NCBI taxonomy): Eukaryota > Metazoa > Arthropoda > Insecta > Diptera > Muscidae > Hydrotaea > Hydrotaea diabolus. The sequence goes on along the minus strand of OY740716.1, from coordinate 193,494,498 downwards.
AGATTGTCTTAAAATTATACGTAAAACAGTAATTCAAGTTGTTTCAAACTAATTTGTTTTACACCCTTTGGCAGAAGTTATACACACAGAGTACAGATTTGTTGCCACAACCGAATTTGTTGCCAACCGAATGCTGGTGGTTGCAAGTATTATCCATGTATTCCATCGTTACAACTGAATGTTGATTGGGTAGACAGCAATTTTCAGTAAAGGAAACTGACACTTTCGGTTGTGATAAAGAAATATCGGTAATCCTAACAGACTAATATGATTATTGGAACTAAATTTGTACATGGGTTGGTTGTTATTATAGATTTTGGTTATAAGTACTTTTTGAAAAAAATTAATATTTTAATATTAATTGTCAAGCTTTGAGCGGCCGTATCTCGGGAAAAAGTGGGTCGCCATCAAAAAAACTTAATTGTTGTTTTGAATGAGGTTTATCTATGGCGAAAATTCTGATCAAGTCTGAGCAATGTCTCTAAATTACAGTTAAGCCTTTTATTTATAGTTCGTTCATTTCTAGAACCTTAAGCTATGTGACCATTTATTTATTTTTATACATTTTTTGGGGATTTCGAAATATGTTTTCGTCGTAAACAAAGATTTTGTTGTGACTAGAACCAATAACATACTGTGATTTTGGTGTAACCAATGATTTGTTACAACAGCCAACTTAGCAGGGTTTGGTCACTACAAAGATCTAAGCTGTTGTCACCACTAAGTATTGGTACTAAAGTAACATGTATATTACAATTGGATGGTTGCCATAACCTTCAGTTGTCGCAACTAATAGTTAAAATGAATTTGGTTTGTATAAATGTGATGTTGGCTGTGCGTATCGTGATATGGTTGTAGCAACTATCATACGATATCTTGAACCGTATTACCTTCATTACTCTCGAATGTTGGTAATTGCAACAGAAATTCGGTTTATCCAACCGAATTTTTGTAGTTTGGAACGATTACGAACTGATTTTTTCTCTGTGTGTACTAAATATTATTGTAAAGCCTGTGTCGGCCAGTTGTTTTTATGGGTTTTATATATTCAAATTAACTTGTCTTCCTAATTCTAATAAAAAAAACTTACTAGCTTGTTCAAAATCTCGCTCAGCAATAAATTTGTGTACTTACTAAAACCCTGCATGAACATCGTTTTCACACACCCGAACACATTCTTTTGTTTACAAAAGAGTAAATGTGCTCATTCTAGCGATAAGAGTATCGTACACACAACCATTCCTCTTAGCAAGTAGCATCGGGAATGAAACAGAATGGTACCGAGACGACAGAGTTCGGGTATGAACGAGTTGTAAGGTGATCGGGTAAAAGGTCTTTAGAGACAACCACAAATACTCGAATACTGAGATGTATTAATAAGACTATTTGAGAAAACATCTACATATTTCCATGAGCGTAACATAAAATGAGCGTAGCAAATGATGTTTTTGCTTTGATATCTCTGGAATGTAGAATAGGGCGACAATTAAATGAATTTCATGCTCTTCGTGTGAAGAATTGGAGTTAAATTAAACTGCAAGTTAGTTATCATCGTATAAAAATAGTTTCATCAAATTTAAGTTATTGCAAATAAAACAAATGTTACAGATTTAGTATAAAACAAATGTTCAGACTATATTTATTATTATTTACTTACAAAAAAAAAAAATTGATTTGAAAGCTAAAATATTTTTAAATATTAATAATAATATTAATTATTTCTTCTTAATAATTATTTACTTCATCAATTTCCATTTTTTTTCTCAGTTAAACTTATTAAAGAAGAATATATTTAGATATATATTTTTTTGTTTACACCTTGCTCACCCTTGTTGATTTCTTAAATGACTGAAACTAATGATACCCACAACCATTCATAATTTACCGTATACCATTCAAAGACTTCTTATGTATTCAAATGCCTTTTACAGTCTCGAATATTTATTGAGAACAATATTGTGTTCTCTTAACAGAATTGAGACGAATAGAGTAGTTAAGAGAGCAGAGAACCATACAACATTCATTCGAAGAGCAAGCAATCTCGTCTCGTTTCATTTCATTGTTTACACTATTCGGGACAGTGGTACTGGTACAATGACTAAATGAATGTATTGTAAACCAGAGTGTGTTCATGCATGTTTCTAGTACTTACTAAGAGTTTTTTTATTGAGCATACCAATCAATATTGCAAATACTTAAAACAATCCAACAAATTTATTTTCTTAAATCTATTGTGTGTATTAGGAGAGCCGTTCATCATCACTTGAGTCTACCGTCATATTTTTTCAGCCACATGCATCGCAAAATGAAATTCTAAATAAAACTGACCTATCATAAATAGCCTCTTGAGGTTTCGACTATAAACTGAAACTATTTTTGGGCAATACTCGCAGTATTTAAAGCGATTTCTAAAAGTTTCATACTCACATTCACATGTGGCTAAAAATTTGCATAAGCACCATGATTTATTGACCAAATAAACTTTAAGACGTACGAGTAGTTTCAATGTGGTTTGTTCGTTGCCGTCGCCGTCGTTCAATTGCTTTCAATAGCAACAACAACAACGATCTTCATTAAATTACCGAACATATGTTCGCTGAAGTTATTAAAGTTTTAAATGTCAAAACGGCACCGCATGTATTCTCACATTGTCGGCATTTGGGGATTTTGGTTTTTTGAATGAAAAAAAAAATCTCTATCAATAAAATTTGCGTTTTTTTTTATTTATGCGTCTACGGTTATTTGATATCTGATAGAGAAACGAAACTGTGGTAAGGTTAGATTATAATCAATCGATTACGGCCATACGACAATACGTTGCCATGCAGAAGCACTGCATTCGGTCGTTGGCGTGGTATTTATAATGAGTTTTATATTCGTTCGAAAGATGATCGTAGTTAATCTTTTTTTAATTAATAAATTTAAAACCTGACAACGCTATGGAATTGACGGCAGGTCTCAAGAAATCTATAAGTATAAAGTTTTAGTCGTTATGAGCAAAGCAAAGTGAAGGCCTACTAGGGATGACTATGGTTATGGCATACACTGATGAAATAGAAAATTCGAATAAAAATTTGATCACATTAAAGAAAAGTCTAAAGGTGTTCGAGATCGAGGCTTTAACTACGAACTTTAATTACAAATTATTATCTTGGAAGTGTTGATTTCCCTTTTTTTAGAGTCTTAGCCTCCGGGAAGCCGTGGTGCGATGGTTAGTATTTACAACTGTCAACTCCAGATAAGAACATCTCACAATTTTTTAGCAGCGAGTTTTCACCTTAAAAAAAGGAGACTCCACCGTAAAAATGCAGATACTTTACGAGTAAGAGATTAATCTCTAAGTCATGTAAAACATTTCTTATTATATGCACTATCCGTTCGAAGAGGGTGTTAAACCATTGGTCGCGGCTACTAAGTATAAGAATTATATCGTACACATCTTATTGATTTGATAGAAGTTTCCCCTTGTTCCTTAATGGGATGTTGACGAACGTTTTATTTCAGGAACTTCACAAATACCACAAACTAAATTTCTTTAAACACGGAGTTTTTAATTGTGTTTAGTTTGTTCGAAGAAAAACTCTACTGCCGGAAGATTCTCATTGAATTTGAAGCTGCCTGCATTTTAGTGTATAGCCTTAAATCATTGTAAAAACACTTTCGTTGCTTGGGGTCTGAGGATGATGAAGATGCTTTCAACGACTGCAGTCTCCACTGCTTGCAACTAAAAGTATTTTTGACTGGGTTTTGAATAAATTTTGGGTTTCTCTTTAAACAAAATGTCTCAAATCTAAAGATATATGCCAAAAAACAATCGAAGAGAATATGGCACACTTAGATTACAAATCCGGTGGTATTTAACTAAAAGCCAAAAACTAACCCCGATCATGCCTTAATTTCTTATGCAACGTTAAAGGCAACCATTAATTAGCTCCAGTAAAATTAGTACATATTTTCATATAGCCCCCCATTAAGCACACGTGTTAAGTTTCGTGAAATAAATTTTATATGACTTGGAACTCAAACGGAATCGTGTGATGTCGCTTTATTTAGCTGGAAAATCGTGTCCAGCTAAAGTCCAAGAAATAAATTAAAATTTCGCGCATATGGTCTATGTTACCCTGCGCCTTATCTCTGTATTTTATAAATTTCTTTATAAAATATGTATTCAATAAATAAATAAATAAAATTTAAATTTTAATAAAAAGTGTTAAAAATGGCATGGTGGCAGCCGTAAATGCATCAACTTCGTCGGAAATGTTCCGAAAAGTGAAGGCAAGAATTGGAAGAAATCCCAGCTAGAATGATAGGTAATTGGCTGCAGATCTCGCAATATCTGACCAAAGCGTTCGGGATATTTTAAAAAAGAAGCTTGATGTGAAGCCTTACAAGATCCAAAAGGCACATAACTGTACACCTAAGCAACAACTCCAACGACTGCAAAGAGCCAATTACCCAACATCGTCTTTTCTGACTTAAAAAATTATCCAACAGAGCTGTACGTAAACAAACAAAATGGCCGCATATGTGTCGCAGAGAGATCGTACGGTAACTTGGAGCAAAGATTGGTAACTAGAACTCAAGCTCCTCCCCACGTCATGGTTTGGGCCGCAGTAACACGGTTGGACTCTCTCCACTTGTATTTCTGGGACCTGTTGTTAAAGTAAATACTGCAACTGTGTACCGCGAATCAGTCTTAGAATGTGCTCTTGAGCTTGGGCACAGAAACATTTGGGCAATAGGCCTTATACTTCTTAACAGGACTCTGCAACATGGCATATGGCACGCATGAATCAGGACTGATTAAAAAACAACGTACATTGGATTTTGTACTATTTATGGTATTTTGAACTTCAAGATTCTAACAAATAAATACACCAGTATAGACGCCTTAAAGAAAGCCTTTCAACGAGAATGGGCGCGACTTCCTGAAAATCACATCCGTGCTTCCTGAAAGGATCGGATGTGCCCCTTATCAAAGGGGCATCGTATATTGAAAATTTTAAATAAATTTCTATAGTACTACTAAAAAATTAAAAAAAAAAATGGAATGAACAATTAATACCCAACTGTGGTGAAACTGGACCATATCGGTCCGCGTTTCTTCAAAATCAAAAGCTGCCACACAATGTAAGTCATACAGCTTTAAAAACCAACAATTAACGCCGATCGTGCTCGAATGTTCAAAGGTATTTAATGAACGTCCAAAAATTAACTCTCGTGAAACTGGATTATATCGGTTTTAATGTTCCTATACAGAGTTCCCAAACATCCATCCTTCTCGATTTCAGAACCTGCAGCTCTAGAAGCCACGTATTACATCCGATTCTCATTAACTTTTGCATAAAGCTTAGCAGGCGGTAGATAATTCACTATGGTTACACTGGACCATAGGTCAATTTGTTTAAAAGGACCCACTTAAATTTTCCTTGCACTTTGAGGTGTAAACCTCTTGAATTCACAAACTAACATGATAGTGCTAACAGTTCTCATAGTTAGGTCCGTACAAATGGACCATATCGGATAATGTCTTCGAATAGGACCCACTTTAAGGTGGCTTCTGATTTGCATTCCTGCCGCTCCAGCAGCCACAAGATTACCCCGATTGTGGTTAAATTTCGCATGAAACGTTATGAGCGAGGGAGAAACTAGACCTTATTGGTTCATATTTATGTGTCTGTTTGTAAAACAGGGTATTAACGAGGCTTGCCATTTATATTTCGGGTCCCGCAATAAAAACACAATAATTTATTATTGGAAATGATTTTATTTTTTTTTTAAATATTCTCCTTTAAGATCAATACACTTTTGCAAGCGCACAAACCAATTTTCGAAGCACTTTTTTCACTCCGATTGAGACACCTCCAAAACATGATTTTTGAACGCTTCAACAGCTGCTTCGGGCCATTAAAAATGTTGACGCATTTTTTCTTGATGCTAAGGAATAACAAGAAGTCATTGGGTGCCAAATCAGGGCTGTACGGTGGATGGCCCATCAATTCGAAATCTTGAGTGGTCAAATAGCTCATCGTTTTAGCTGATGTGTGAGAGCTCGCATTGTCTTATTATCTTTCCTCATTTCTTCGAACACTGTTGGCAAACAGATGGTTGAATACCACTCAGAATTGACCGTCATACGTTCCACTAAAGGCACTGTGACAACATGACCGGTTATACCATTCAATCATTTGCTTCATTGTACTTCTTCCACGAACTACTTTTGTTGGATTTGGCTCGTCTTGAAAAACCCACACGGTCGATTGCTGTTTTGTTTTGGGTTCATATGCATAGGTTCATGATTCGTCACCTGTGACAATGTTATACCCTGCCTTTGAGCTACCGCAGTTATACTTTTTCAACATCTCTTTGCACCAACCCATACAAGTTTTTTTTTGAGCATTCGTCAAATTATATGGGATCCAACGAGAAGAAATTTTTTTACGGCCAACTGAACATGCAATATCTTATTGATGCTTGTCAATTGAATGCCCAAGGATGCCTCAATCTCACGGTATGTCACATGTCGGTCTTGCTTAATCAGTTCACGCACAGCATCGATGGTTTCTGGCAAAGTGACCGAAGTTGGATGAAATTCATCCTGGAGCGAACGCCGTCCGAGACTGAACTCTCGGTACTAGCGATTTACAGTGGTTTTTGATGGTGCTTCATCGCCGAAAGTCGAAACATGTTGATTTAAACACTCTTGTCCGATAGATAACCCACGCCGAAAATCGTAAAAAATCATAGCACGAAAATGTTCACGGGTTAATTCCATTTTTGACTGAGATGATTTTTTCATTCGCCCTTAAATGACAAAATGTTCTGAGTTAAGTTGTGCAAAAAAATGTCAAAGTTTCCAATGAAAGTTTCAGTTTGTATCTGGAAAACTAGTATTGTCAGGACCCGAAATACTTTTGCTTTTTAACCACTTCCCTTTTGAAGTTATCTCACGACTACGTTCACAGTCAGGTTTTTCATACACAATCCAAAATTTGAAGCATTGACCCTTATTAACTCAATTTTAAGATCAATAATCTTGCAAACTTTTTTCAACATTTCGGGCGTTTACCATTGGGGGTCTAGAATATTAGGCAAATCTTGAACCTAATGTGAACGATTTTATTACCACAGTAAGTCTAACATGTAGAGTTAGGCTAACGGTGGTAAGGCCAACGCGAATCGGTGGGATGTTTCAACAGTTTCGAGTCTAGAATATTAATTATTACTTGAACCTTATGTGAACCATTTTGTAGCAACCGTAAGTCTAGCATGCAGAGTCTTTTTATCGAAATTTGTAATGGCCTGAAGATGGAGTTTTAAGGAATTTCAAAACCGATGCGACTCAAAATGCTCGAATTGGCAGACAACATTAGAACGATTTGCGAATAGAATTACTGCTGTATGTGGCGCCAAGGACGATTAGATTGGATTCATCCTACGAATTGAATAAGAAATGCATCTTTATCAAAATAACATTAGCTCAGTGAACATATATTGCCAAATTTGTCTTCAATCCAATCGTGCAATTATGTACGATGTAAGCATGCAAATTATGACAAACTAATTATTTGGACGACACTTCATTTGACCGAAAATCCTGAGTTATTTCTTATCATAAATGCTGTCGATTTCAGCCAGCGGCTGAACACAAAAGCCGGCCAGCAGTTCTTAACTCATTTTTAACTCAACGCCACGAAAGGTTCAGTGCGTTGACAAAAATAACACCCGAAATCGGGTTTGATTTGCATGTTCGACACATCGCAAAGTTAATGCATATTCATGTTGAACTCGTTTTTGTTCGTATTCAGTTTTGTTAAATTAAACGCCTTTCTGCGTTTAACGGTTGTTTTCAAAATCTCTGCTTTTTCAAGTTATTTTTGTTTGTTTTCATATTTGATTTATTCAACACTCCCGTGCAAAATTCAATCGGCACCAAATGTGATAATGATTCAGCGTGAGACCGGATGACCGCCTGACTGGCTGATATTGATTGAAAATTAATAAAATTCAATTTTCTATATTTTTTCATATACTTTTTGTGAGACGATTTGCAATGTTTGGATACTGTGAGTGTTTGCTTGGTTCAAATGAGAAGGAAATTTGCATTTGGCGCTGGAATTTAAATTTAGATTAATGAACTGCCAAGCAGTCATGAGTAGTGGTATTCAAATTCTTTGAAAGAAATGAGTAATTGGCTTTTAATAATTAAATTAAAATCGTCATAATTGATTTAATTATACTTTATAGTGAACAACACTGTGGAACATTTTTGGGGTTATTGTCTGGGGGGTGAGAAATTCCATTGTAAATAAAAGCAGAACGCGTTAATCGATTTCTATGGTCTATGTCGCATTTTGTTTATAGGTTATGTGACTTTACGTGAAAGTTATAAGAATCTACACGTTTTTCCGCTTGGGATTTATATATGGCAAAATTTTCTTCATAAATTTATTTCTAATTGCAAAAATGTTGATTTGGTAGAGAAACAGTATATTAATGGATTAAAGAAAATGTAATTATTAATTTTTCTCAATTTATTTCAGCAAAATCGAACTAGTCGTTCTCGAGTTATGTCAAACTACGTTTTTGCCAACATTTTACAACTAAGCGAAAAACATCAAGATAAGGAAAAAATGTAAAGGGTCATAAAAAAACTGGCACATACAAACGCAAAACCCTTTGAGGGTTTTAATACACTGACCTAGTACCATCACCCTGACTTGGAATTTCTCACCCCCCAGATTGGCTGTTGTACTGTGCAATTAGCCAGAGTTTAGAAAAATTCACATATGAAATTGCTTTAAATGCCTGCGGATTAGATTAAGTATTTTGAACAATTTGTCCATTGATCCTTTAACAAACAAAAACGACAAAAAGTTGAAAGTGTGAAAGTAATGATTATTGCGAAAAGCGATGGTGAGTCGGCCAAATTTCAATTGGAAAGGAAATATTTATAAAAATATATTTTTTTATTACCTATTAAGAAAACATTGAAAAAAATTGAATAAATGCAAAAAATTTAAATTTGGGCGCCTTAAAAAATTATGTTTTTGCTATGTCGTAGTTGAACTTTTTTTGTCATGCCAAAAGCTATTGAAAACTTTATGGCACAATATCGGAAAATTTTTGTCCTTACAAATCGGCCTACTCTATTGTACACGCTTTAGATAAAGGTGGTTGGTTGCCCCTCCTCCATTCAGGTACTTTCCAAACAAACTAACCTTTAAGACACACACGGAGAATTTGTCTGAAATTATCAGAAAAAAATTGTGTACTCACTGAATAAGACCAATTATTTAGCGGTACAGGTAACCAACCCCAAACCGCTTTTACATGACTTAAAAAATAATCTCTTTCTCATTAAATCGGCGGTATTTACAAGAAGAAACCCCTGTGTTTACTTGGGCAATCGTTGTCCACACTATTCTTCCAGAGAACAGATCCGTTGCTACAACCGAATTGCCTACCTTTGAGGTGGCACAAACTTTTTATGCATTCTATCGCTACACCCGAATGTTGGTTGTGTACACGACAATATTCACTGTTCAGGAACTGAAACAATCGATTGTATAGACAAAGTTTCGGTTTTTGTTCAGGTATAAGTTATTATTATAGATTGTTGGTATTAAGTTCTCTTAGAATTCAGTTGACATTATAACGCACATTTGTTTACTGAACCAATTGATGGTTAAATTTTATGTATTCTGTTTAATTAAACACAGAGAAAAAAATCAACTGCTAATCGGTCTGAACTAAAGTTATTGCAACAGAAAATCGGTTGAATAAACCGACTTTCTGTTGCAATAACTAACATTAGATAGTATTCATGGTAATATTTTCCAGAATATAAAAAGAGACTTAACTGTAATTTAGCGATATTACTACGGGATGCTATGTATATTTCTGGCCTAGGCAACACTAAGTCATTTGACATTTTTATTGGAAAGTTTGACTTTTTTTTAGCATAAACGAACTCGGAACGTTTTGACGTATGCCCATCATTTGTGTTGTATATTTCTGGCCTAGGCAACACTAAGTCATCTGACATTTCCATTGGAAAGTTTGACTTTTTTTTAACATAAACGAACTCGGAACGTTTTGACGTATGCCCATCATTTGTGTTGTTTACAGTGACGTGAAAAAATCAATTTGGCAAAAAAATGGAATTAACTCGTGAACAGTTTTGTGCGATCATTTTTCACAATTTTCGATGCGGATTATCATGACAAGAGTGCATTGATGAATTTAAATCTCTGTATGGCGATGAAGCACCATCCTATAGCACTGTGAAAAACTGGTTTAATGAATTAAATAGTTGCCAACGCTCGCTCAAAGACGAAGGTCGTCCAAAAACGGTCGTTGTGCCAGTGAATATTGATGCCCTGCGAGAACCAATAATGCAAGATCGTCATGTGATGACATACCGTGAGATAGAGGCATCCTTGGGCATTTCTTCCACCAGCATACATTCGCTATTGCATGAACACCCGGCCGTAAAATGGGTTTGTTCTCGTAGGATCCCGCACAATTTGACAATCGCTCAAATAAAGGCTCGTGTCAATTGGTGCAAAGAAATTTTGAAAAAATACGATCGCGGCGCTTCAAAAGACTTTTATAAGAACGTCACAGGTGAAGAATCATGTATCTATGCGTATGAGCCCGAAACAAAACAGCAATCGATCGTGTGGGTCTTTGAAGGCGAGCCAAATCCAACGAAAGCTGTTCGTGGAAGAAGCACTTCGAAGCAAATGGTCGCCTGTTTCTTCGGAAAAACTGGGCATGTGGCTACTGTTCTGCTTGAGCAGCGTAGGACGGTCAATTGTGAGTGGTACACCACAATTTGTTTGCCTGAAGTCTTCGAAAACGAACAAGAGACGACGAATCATTATGCACCATGACAATGCGAGCTCTCACACATCGGCTTAAACCAGCGCCTTTTGGACTGGACAAAATGTCGAATTGATGGGTCATCCGCCGTACAGCCCAGACTTGGCACCCAATGACTTCTTTTTATTCCCGCACATCAACAAAAAAAAGCGTGGTCAATGATTTTCGTCGCCAGAAGATGCTGTTGAAGCGTTCAAAAGCCATGTTTTGGAGGTGTCTCAATCGGAGTGGAAAAAGTGCTTCGGCAATTGGTTTGAGCGCATGCAAAAGTGTATAAATCATGCTGGAGAATACTTTGAAAAAGAATAAAACCATTTTTGATAATATTTATTTGCATTTTTAAATCGTTAGTTTTATTTCGGTCTGTTGCTTTTACACATTGAACAGGGATTAAACCGGCTCAGGACCTCTTGCTTCTATATTTAAATAGAAGACAAGGTTTTAACAAAATGGCAAGGTGACATTGATTTTCGTGGCTGCACACTACGCATTTTCATTATTAGGCCTGAAATATATATAGCAGCCTTCGTATTACAACAATCCATAACAACCAATACACGTACAAATTCAGTTTTAATAATCATCTTAATCTTTTAGGATTACCGATCCATGTTTTCTTTGTCCGAAAGTGTCAGTTCCCTCTTCTGAAAATTGCTATGTATCCAATCAACATTCGGTTGTAGCGATGGAGTACATGGATAGTACTTAGCAAAAAATTATTTGTGGCAACAAATCTGTTCTCTGAGTGTATTTATACATTCAAGTGCTACAGGTGTGGCAACTGGAATGACAAATTTAGCATTCATTCTATTCTTCGGTAGAGGCTATAAAAATACTTGTATAACTTTGGAAATGGTATTCCCTAAAAAATTAACATCTGTTTTTTTCTGTATTTCAAGATCCAGTTCTTGTCTGTATCGATTATCAATGTTCAAGTACACATTTAAAAAAATTAACTACATTTTAGGTAGGTTTTTTTGTGGGCTTTGTGTATTCTCTTATTTTCGAACACAACATGTGTTTGGTCTTTCAAAACCGGACGCACCAGAAATATCAAACAATTTATCGGATAAGTGATAAAACGAAACTAATAAACTTTTTCTTTATAGAAATGCGTTAATTTGCGAGCTTAGTTAGGGACTATGTTATTGTCAATGAAGACATTTTATGTGGTTGCGACTTTTAATGAAATTGGAATGTAGAATTTGGTTGAATATTGTTTTTACTGGAATCAAACTGAACGTATTCCAAATGTACCCATTGAAAACTGTTTTCTGCAAATCAAGAAGAATTTAAAAAGATATACGATACTAGTGCATTAATCTAAAGAAGTACTTTTAATAAGTCTACAGTATGGTAACGGGTGGAGCGCGGTATTTTGCTTTTTTGCACTGCATGCTGAGGCGGCACTGTTGGTCGAAGATAGTGGAGAGTGTGCGTGGCCTTTCAGTTGCCATCATGCCTTGGACACGTGAGGAGAGGTCATTTTGTGTTGAAGCGTATTTTTGAAATGCGCACTCGATCATTACAGTACAGCGTGCTTTTCGTTTACGATTCGCTGTTCCCTCACGTGGGTATGTAAACAAACAAAATATGCGGTACTGGAGTAAAACAAACCCCAGAGAACTTCACCTGCATTTGGACCGCGTCACTGTGTGGTGCGCCATAACACAAATAGGAATCATTGGCCCTTACTTTTTCCAGGATAACCGTTTTGCCGTAACTGTGAACTCCGATATGTACTAGACTATGATACAGGATTTTTTTAGCCGGCTCTTGAGGCAATGCAATTAGAGGATACATGGTTCCAAAAGGATGGTGCCACTGCACACACAGCGAGGGTTACTATGAATTGTTTGAGACAAATGTTTCCTCGACGGCTTATCTCTTTGAAGGGTGATGTGAACTGGCCGGCACTCTCACCAGAATTTGCCCCACGGGATTTTTTTCCTTTGGGGTTACCTGAAGTCGAAGGTGTATATCAACCGTACCAACACCTTTGAAGACCTTATTAACAAGATTGAGGCTAAAATTAACTGAATACCAGTCGACATGCTTGTTAGAGTTCATGAAATCTTCAGAAAACGTATGCAGCAGTGTGTGGATAGCGAAGGTCGACATTTGCCAGATACACTATTTTAAACAATGTAATTTAAAAATTCCCTTACTGTTTAATATAATTAAAATGTAAAATAAAGTTTTCTAAGGTTCATAATTTTTTTTATTTCATTCCCAAATAAGCAAATTACCGCGCTCCATCCTGTATCTCAAGATCGGATATAATATGAGGGTTCTAAAGCGGCATTTTTTTCGGGTACGCTATTTTTTTCTAAGTATATTTTATTATTACAAATTGACATACGCTATGTTTCTCATAGAGAACAATAGCTTACGAGCATCTACTATATTTTTCAATATAATTCTAATATTTTTCTGTTTCACATAACATTAAAGCAAAAAAAAATTAAATATTACCTAGTAATCTATTGATTCAAATGGCAAGGAAAATGTACAATCACATTCTAACTGGAACGTCTAGTACGTGGTGCCATTTTAATCTTCTAATGTCTTCACTTTGGTCCAATAAGAAAATCGCTAATGGATTTGTATGATCTCTCAGCCGTGGTACATATCTGGAGCTAAAATGAGAGGCATTTCACCATGGCGCATTAATAATTGATCAAGTAGTTTGAACTGGAACGTTGGGAGAATATTGATATTTCCGATTAACTAGTACATTCTATTGTATTCTAATTCTAGCTGATTTCTCTTAGTTGATATATGAATTTTTTAGTTTAGCTTTCTGTCTAGATGTAAACCTACTAGGGCGGTTCGGAAACTTCTTAGCCTAGCACAAAAAGCGCGGTATAAACAGAAAATAGTTAAGTGTTTTGGAAACTTCCATCTCTGCTATGAACACTTGTTAAATTTTGTTTCGATCTGGCAACTCCTTCATATAAAACAGGTGTTCACAAAAGACGCATCCACGATTTTTTTTTACAATGGAAAAATTAGAAATGCCTGGTGTCAAAAGGTCAAAAAAAAATGTTTATCGGGACAAGAAATTCATAATGATATGGTGAATGTGTTAGGTGAAAGTGCTCCTTTGTATGCAACTAGCTGACCCGGCCAACGTTGTTTTGCCTTCAAATTTTATTTTCACTGAAAGTCTGGTTCAGTTGCAAAGTCGTGGTGGATTCATATTTTGATGAAGAAATGCAGTTGCACCGTGCAAATGACAGTTGCACGGGATACAAATTTTATTCAAATAACTTTTACTGGAGCCGAAATAATAGAATAAGGTATTCTGATCATTTTATTGAAATCTAAAAAAAGAATATAACAATAAATGTATTCAATTTAAGGCTGCACGATACACTTCATTTTTTGATTTCTGCATAAATAAATAGTGAGGACGGTTTCCCAACTCGAAAACATGCCCTGTGAAAAGCATGACATTTCCAGATTTATGCCGCACACATCCAGCGGCATAAATCTTGAAATGACTTGTTATGGTCATCGCAAATGGAAGTTTCAGTGGGAACTGAATTCGTTTGAACTGAAATGGCAAATCAGTTGAAGTCAAGGGAATTCGCGGAATTAGACATTCTTCTCCTTTGAACGGCCCTTTCACTATCACATTGTTCATTAGCTTTACCACAATCAGGCGAGTTTCATTACACAGTTTTGGTGCAGATTTCGTAGCATAATGATGACAGATCCAACTTTAAGAAACAAATGATGAAGCCGCCAGGCAAATATAAAGAGTTTACGAATTCCACTGAATATTTGACGACATCGTCTTCGTTTTCAATGTGATCGATCGATTTGTATGAAAGCTATTCTCCCGGAATTTGATTTCAAATCGTCCAATTTAAGTCATTGAAATCAGTATTTTTCGCTAATAAAATGAAGCGTGCGCTCAACCAATGGTAGTTACGATGTTCGGATAAACATTAGTGATGAGTTCATCTTTGGTTGAAATAAATTGGCAAATGGTAGGTGCAATCGATATTAAACCACTGTAGGTGCAATCGATATTAAACCACAATTGGTAAGTTGTGGACAACGGTCAAATCACTCTCTAACCCTGTAAGGAAGGATGATCGGACAGCTGTCACGTTCGGTGATAGAACAGTGACAGATCCGAAGCGGTGCGCGTTTTATTTTAACCGGCTTTTTATTGAGCACCCAGAGAGTGATAAGGCGAAAAGGAGAGTATTGCGTCGTATCCGCGCTCTCCGAGTCGAAGAGGCACCACCACAATTTACCGTTGGCGAAGTTGCCCATGTCATCCGCAGCGCAAAGTCATCAAAGGCGCTGGGTCCGGACGGAATCTCAATGCTGATGTTAAAGCACTTGGATACCCCGGGAGTAGAGTACATGACCAAAGTGCTCAATCTGTCGCTAGCCACTCACGAAGTTCCCGATGCCTGGAAAATGGGCAGAGTGGTCCCGCTACTGAAGCCAGGCAAAGACGCAAGTAAAGGAGATTCGTACAGGCCGATCTCCTTGCTTTCTCCAGTAGCAAAGACGCTTGAAGCACTGCTCCTCCCCAGCCTGATCGAACACTTTCTTAGTGCTGATCATCAGCATGGATTCCGCAAGCAGCACAGCACAACAACTGCTTTACACGCCATCACCACACGTATAAGTCGCGGCCTTAACCAGAACAAGCCTAACGACAGGACGGTCCTCGTGGCTCTTGACCTCACAAAAGCCTTCGACACGGTCAATCATGCCACTCTGTTCGAGGACATTGAAGAAACGTCCCTTCCGCCCAGTTTGAAACGTTGGGTCGTAAACTATATGTGTGGGCGCCAGTCATATGTAGAATTTAGAGACAGAAAGTCGAAGCCCCGTAGAGTTAAACAAGGAGTTCCCCAGGGTGGAGTTTTATCCCCGGCTCTGTTTAACCTCTACCTCTCTAAAATTCCTGCACCACCAGACGGCGTTGAAATTGTGTCGTACGCTGACGATTGCACAATTCTGGCGTCAGGACCTAAAGTGGATGACATTTGCGAGAAAATCAACTATTACCTCACTGACTTAGCACGTTTCTTCACTGCGAGGAATATGAAAATATCCGCCTCCAAATCATCAGCCACACTGTTTACTGCTTGGACCGCAGAGGTGCGGTTGTCACTCAATGTGAAAGTCGATGACGTCAACATCCCGACCACCAACTACCCCAAAATCCTTGGGGTCACATTGGACAGCCTTTTTAGATCCTCTGCACATGCTACAGCTATCTGCGATAAACTCAAAAGTAGGAACAAGGTCCTCAAGTCACTTGCCGGCAGTACTTGGGGAGCCGACAAAGAAACCTTGTTGACCTCTTACAAAGCGATAGGTCGGTCTGTAGCAAACTACGCAGCACCTGTATGGTCGGCGAACGTGAGTACGACGCAGTGGAAGAAAATTCAGACATGCCAGAATGCCGCCCTTAGAACATCAACAGGGTGTCTTCTTATGTCCTCTGAGGACCATCTACATGAGGAGACGAAGGTCCTTACCGTGCGCAGACACAATTTCCTGTTGTCTAAGCAATACCTGCTAGGGTGTTTTCGCAGCAGTCATCCTAACCACCATCTCTTGAACAGGATGCCTCCACCCAGGCAGATCAGGAACGATCTTCATGATCTAGAGAGAGAGGTCCAGCGGTATAAGAGAGAACCTTTAGATCATCGAAACTATCAGGCAGGTTTGAACAACATTCACGCCGATGATGTCGCAGCAGCAGTATCCAGCTACCGTGTGAATGCAGTGCTAGGGGAACATCCCCCGGAGATTTCACCTGAGGAGAAGGTACTACCTCGGCAGACGCGCGTGGTTCTGGCGCAGCTGAGATCCGGATGGTGCAGCCGCCTCAATTCTTACTGGGCACGAATTGATGCTAACGTTCCGGACATCTGTCCCGCCTGCCATCAGGGACCACATGATGTACTGCACCTCTTCAATTGTCCGGCCAAGCCCACTCAGCTGACCCCCAGGTCTCTGTGGACGCATCCAGTTCAAATGGCGCGTTTCCTTCACCTGGATATCGAAGCAGATCCCCCATAGACGAACAAGACCTCAAAATAAATATATTGTTGTTACAACAACAACAACAACTGGAATTTCTCCATTTACGATTCTCAGCAGTTCTTTTAAGAAAACGTCTGCGGTTCTCAATGGAATAGTTTTCACGTATCGCCACAAATAGGATGACTTCAGGCATGCATTTAATTCATCTGATTTCGGAATCACGGGAAGTGTTTGTCGGAAGTCGCCTGCCAACAGTATCCTCACGCTACCAAAGCGATTATTATTGTTGCGCAAATCTTTCAATATTCGATCGAGTGCTTCTAATGATCGTTTGTTCGCCGTCGTGCACTCATCCCATATTATCAATTTACAATTTTTCAACCCTTTTGCAATGGCTGATTGCTTTAAAAAGTTGCCAACAGGATTTTCGTTGATGTGCTGGTTTAGATGAAGCTTTAGTGCTGCATGTGCGGTTATTCCACCTTCCAACAGTGTTGCAGCAATTCCGGTAGATGCTAAAGCAATACCACTTTGAGCACGTATTGCTGCTAACATCAATGATAGCAGGAACGTTTTCACTGTTCCGCCGGGCGCATCGAGGAAAAATAGTCCAGCATTTCCATCATCGACAGCCTTTATCAGTGTATCATACGCACTCATTTGTTGTTTATTCAACAGTGGAATATTTGTTTGTATTTGTTGTTGCAAAGTTATTGTGTCGTAGGAACGCTCGCGTTCCAATTCACGATTTCATCTATAGGGTGATCTTTCAGAACAAACAAAAATATAAAAGTTCAAATCAAGTGTAGAATCTTTATTGGTAATTTGAAAGGACATTTTATGGCATTTATTTTTTGAATATAATTTCCTTCACATGTTGGCCGCAACTACGCCTCAGGGTTTCCATTCTGAGGGTTCAATTTATTGACACGCGTAATGTTCGCTTCCAAAACCGGAATCGTAGCTGGTTTGTCAGCATAGACTTTGGACTTTACGTAACCCCAAAGAAAAATGTCTAAAGGTGTGATATCACTCGATCAAGGCGGCCAACTCAACTGTCCAAAACATGAAATTAGCTGCTTTTCGAAATGACCTCCAAATAGATCCATTGTTAAGTTAACTGTATGGCAAGTGGCGCCGTC
The DNA here is from genome assembly GCA_963513945.1 of Hydrotaea diabolus. Classification (NCBI taxonomy): domain Eukaryota; kingdom Metazoa; phylum Arthropoda; class Insecta; order Diptera; family Muscidae; genus Hydrotaea; species Hydrotaea diabolus. The sequence goes on along the minus strand of OY740716.1, from coordinate 193,476,442 downwards.
CTGTTGAAACCAAGTGTCGTCAAGATTAAGGGTTTCAATTTCAGATAGCAAAAAATCGGTTATTCATGGTTACGTTCCGGCCATCATCATTTTTGAAAAAATATGCACCGATAACTCCACCAGGTTATAAACCGCACCAACCCGTGGTTTTCTCTGGGTATAATGGCACCTCTTGAACCTCTTCTTGCTCTTCAGCCCAAATGCGACAATTTTGTTTATTGACTTCGCCGTTGAGCCAGAAATGGGCCTCATCATTAAACAAAATTTTGGACGAAAACAGAGGATCTTCCCGTTTCTCGACTAACGCTCATTTCCATAATTGCCAACATTTGAAGGAAATTATTTTGAAAAAATAAATGCCATAAAATGTCCTTTTAAATTACCAATAAAGACTCTTGAATTTTTATATTTTTTTTGTTCTGAAAAAAATCCTCTAGATGGATCACCCTAATAAATATATAAATGAAATGTGTTTTGTTACTAAACCATCATACCAAATATTTTTCAAATGCCGGTTTCATGCAAACTACACATAAATCATCAACAGACCATCGTAACCTAAAATTTTGTACCGATTGTCAGCCTTCTAGCTCAAAAAACAGTTTTGTTACGCCTCCTCCGCCCACACTCCAAAATTTCGATTATGAACAAACCCCCAGAAGGAAGTATCCAGTTTTCCCCAGTCGTTTTCAAGTTTTAAGCGGTGTAGCAAAGCACATTTCATTTTTATATTCGAAAATAAACCTGTCGAAACACGCTGGGTGGTAAAAATCAGACATTTTCAAATTTTGATATTTTGAAGTTTTTTTTTAATTTTTTTTTTAAAACCCGTGCTGAGAAAATGCCTTTCCAACAAAGTACAAATCATCAAAATCGGTTTGGCCAATCTCGAGTTATGGGATTACATCGCTTCGGACACTTTCTTTTATATATATGCAATAGTAAAAAATTGGGTTGCTGAATTTAAACGTGGTCGTACAAGCATTGAAGATGAACCACGTTGTGGACGTCCAAAAACAGCAACAACAACAGAAATTGTAGCCAAAGTGCATGATATGGTATTAAATGATCGACGAATAAAAGTGCGTGAAATAGCTAATATCATGGGCATCTCAAATGATCGAGTCCATTTAATTTTGCATGAAGAACTACAGATGAAAAAGCTTTCTGCAAGATGGGTGCCGCACTTGTTAACAGTCGACCAAAAACGCATAAGAATGAACATTTCTCCAGCTTGTTTGGATCGTTTTCAGCGAAATAAAATGGATTTTAAGCATCGTTTCATAACTGTTGATGAGACATGGATCCACCACTATACTCCAGAGACAAAAGAACGATCCAAATAATGGACTGAAGCTGGAGGAAGTGCCCCAAAGAAGGCAAAAACAATTCAATCGGCTGGTAAGGTTATGGCAGCGGGTTTTTGGGACTTCAAAGGTATTTTATTGATTGACTATCTACAAAAGGGTAAAACAATAAATTCAGAGTACTATTGCAACCTTTTAGATCAATTAAATGTACAAGTTCGAGAAAAACGTCCTGGCTTACAACACAAAAAAATATTTTTTCATCAAGACAACGCACCAGCGCACAAGAGTGTTTTAACAATGGCTAAAATCAACGAATTAAAGTACGAGTTGCTTGACCACCCACCTCATTCTCCTGATTTAGCTCCCAGTGACTTTTACCTGTTCCCAAATCTAAAAAAATTCCTTCCTGGCAAGCGTTTTACCTCAAATGAAGATGCAATTACAGTTGTAAACCACTATTTTGAAGACCTTGAGGAAAACTATTTTAAACAAGGGATAGAATTGCTAGATAAGCGTTGGACTAAGTGTATTGAAGTTTCAGGAGATTATATTGAAAAATAAAAATATTTTTGAAAAACTAACTATTCTCTTTCATTGATAGGCTCAGAACTTTCCGAACCGCCCTCGTAGATATTTAAACACTGTTGCTACTTGATATTACTGTTTCATATTATGAAGACCGATATGTGTCCATTTCATCAGGATTGGATAGTCCTACTATGCTTAATTTTACCAAGGTTGGAATTAATATCTGGTTTGTACAGCGACATGACCAAATAATCGAGAGGCTGCTGGAAAACATATAACGCAATGATCCAACTTAAACAGAGATAGTAAGTCACAAGGTTAGAAAAATTTAGTAGGACCGAATTTAATTTGAGGCTTCTACAACGGCAGAGCCTGGAATTGGGAGCGTACTTTGCAATGAAACTTTAGGAACACTGAACCGATATGGGCCAAGTTCACCAGAGTTGATCATAACATGCGAAGCAAAATTTGACCATTTGTCAAACTTTTATATGTATATCCTAGAGCCGCAGGACCTTAAAAGTGTGTGGGAGTTATCAGCAAAGAAAAAAATCACAACCTTTTAATTTGAACAAAAAATTGGTATGCGAATTTTATCAATGCTCAATTAAAAATTTCGTAAATAACCTAAGCCATTTATCAAATATTGCAATGAATTAAAACAACAACAAACTTCATAAAATGTGTGCACTGTATCGTTTGTGTGTATGGATGTATGTGTTTAGTATGTATGCAGTGCGAGGGATTTCTATTGTGTTCGGTGGAAAACTCTACTCATTAAATGCGAAAAAGCTTGAAGCTTTATATAGAACATTCGTTGCTGGGGGTCTTATGATGGTGAAGTGGCGCTCACTTAAGCTGCAGATGCTCCTGCTTGCAACAAAGCCTTTCTGACTGCCTTTTGAAATAATTTTAGAACTTTTTTGGTAAATCTAGAATTTGTTTATCGCTTTTTTTGTAAATATGTTATGTTTTACCATCGCCTAATATGAATTTTTTCCTTTAAAACTTTTTTTTTAAATATGTGAACTTTTTCATCACCTCATGACGAATATACTTTCAATAAACGGCACACAATTTTTTTTGAAAAAATGTGAAAGCTTTGTCAGATTGCTACATATACGCGACTTGTAATTTGATTACAACGATACACGCAGAAAAATGTATGGTTGGGAGGACAATATTCGAAGAACATCATACTATTGTTGGGGCACAATAACATTATAATCCTTACAACAAAAGTACGATACACACAACCATACAATGATCCCTACAACCAAATGATAATTCACAATCAACCATACAATGAGCCACAAAACCATACTAGGATCCTCACAACCATTGTATATTTCACATGCAACCATTGTATGATAATCACAACTATGGTATAATTCACACGCAAACATGTTTTGATCCCTACAACTACAGTATGATCAATCTCAATCATACTATGATCTTCAAAATTATTTATTAGGATTGGGTTATGTTGGTCTTCAACAATAGAGCATACATACGAAGATTATTTTGGCCACAAATAAAATGACTATGAGAGAAGTCTTATTTACATGAATGAGAATTCCACTTTTGCGTATGCCAAAATTATGTTCTTAAAAATGACAAATGCGTTTTTAATCAAGACATTTCATGCACACTAAGAACATTTTCGATTCAAAGTCAGGGTCGGACGCTAGGACCAAAAAAAAAATATGAAAATTTATAGTTTTTTGTTTTTGTTTATATTTATTCTGTCTTTATCATTATTATGACTTTAATAGTTTTTATTCTGGTTGTATTTGTGGTTTTCAACGAAGACACTTGCTAAACGGAATTGGTGGAAATAACATTGCGCGTCGGAGATTGCTCTACGCAAGACTATACGCAAAGGGTAGTTCTCGGTAATACAAATGAGTCTCCCGTATAAGTTATTTGATTTGCGGCCGAAGTAATCGTTGCCAAAGACTGCTGAAACAGTCTGTGCAGTCTGTCAGGCAACCAAGCCATACATTTTACCAATTTTTTTTAAGTTGATTCTGAAAAAGAATCAACAAAAAGGTCTCGAACCAGAATAAAAACTATTCAAGTCATAATGTAATTTTTTTTTAATTATATCTTTATTCTCAGTTTTTTTTTAAATAAAAAATATTGTGCTAGCAGTTTTTTTTTTAAATAATTAACATTTGTATTCTTTGAAATGCATCTTGTGCTCTACGGAAACTGAACGTGATTTTTCATTACATAAATCAAAGTTGGTTTTTTTTTCTCATTAAAATTGTGCAAAAGTTGGAAATTTGTAGCGCTTTCGAACAATGACACTCCAAATGAAAGCCGCTGCAGAGGGGACCACCCTTTGCGCTATGCCATACGGGATGACGATACTGCCATAGGAATTTCCTATTGTTATTCGGGAACATGAATTGCAATTTCTGAAGACCACAAGGGGAAAAAGAAAGAAACCAACTTATGTTACACAATTAAAGTGTACACCCTCTCTCAAGCACAAAATACAAAATGTTTACTTTGTGATTTGTTTCGTTGTTTTTTCTTTTTTTTGTTGAGTTCACAAAACCAAAATTAAATAAAAATAAAACGTCAAATTTTTTTTATTTTTTTTGTAACATGTTTATTTTTTTCTCTTTTGTTTCTGTTCCATGTTTTACTTGTTGCTGGTCTTATACAACAACTAGCAGCATACGATGCCGACAAACAACAATTGACAGCTAGCAACCGGGCAACAACATTATCCGTAACAGCAGCAACATTAGCCACAATTGTTCAGTGATAAGGAGACAGTGACAGGGAACCACTGCCCCCTCCCCCACCTTAAACGAAAAGCAACAAATACCGAAAAAGTGTTTGTAACACCCTCGCAGAAATATTAAGGCGAGGGATTAATAGCAAACAGCAACAACAACAACAACAACAACGTAGCGGCAACAACATTATATAAATCGCGACTATAATTAACACTGCCATATAATGCTCCTTCAGTTTAAGCCAAATTGTACAACAACAGTAGCGGCTGCCACTACCATCAGCAACAACAATACCACCAGCAACAACGCAACTTCATTAGCATCGCAATTATCGTTATTTTCGTCTTCATTATCATCATTCTCATTGTCGTCAGCATCATCATCATCATCATTATGATTCACATTTATAATGAGTCAATGAATCACAAACATTTAATTATCATTAATATTTGATTAAATTTAAACAAATTCCAAAATTCTTTCAAAGAAAACTAAAACAAGAAGACGAAACGCAGCCACAAAAGAAACCCAAGAGACAGAAAAAAATATAACCAAAATAATTTTAACCATCTCTCACGTACAGTCACAACGACGAGTCGCCAAACGTTAGCAACCGAGACAATATAGACTGAGATCTCCAACAGAGACTGTTTGGATCATAACACAATCGAAGCCGATTCGTTTCAATCCCAACTAAAACCACAGCGGCACATATAAGGCTCTCACCTCAGAGGTAAGAACATCGGCGGAAGACGTGATAGCCGAGATTATTCAGTGGCAGCAGCTGAATTTCAACGTCATCATCAGTGGCTTCAGCAGCAGTAGCAGCAGCAAGACCGATACCAACAGACTTCAGGCATGGCACACTTTTGCGGGTTCATCAAATTGATATTTTTGCTTTTGGTAAGTGTTCGATTAGTCGCAGAACGTATGTTTGTCTGTTCGTCCATCCGTCCGTCCTACCATCCGTACGTGAGTACAGGCGTATGTTCATTAAGATATGGTCTTCATTGAAGTCCATGAAGACTGTGGAAAGGGGTAATTTAAGCGAATGAATGAATGATGGATACATGTGTACCTATAATTAAGATTGATTTAATTAAAACCTTTTAAATTAATAACGTTGATTTCGAAATAGTTGCTGTACGAGTGTTGTCTCAAATGCCCATAATTAAAATGTCTCAAATAACTTTTCCTGATTCGGGGGGAGCACAGTGGCTTGAATATTGGATATGTTTTATAAAAAAGCTATGTAACGCGGTGATGTTCATTGGTACGAAATGGCAACCGAAAGATTTTTGCAGTATGACGCATTTTTTATCCCACTTGATCTTTTGTAAATAAATATTGGCCGTGTTTTTTTTTGCAACTCCTTATGAAGGTCGCCAACACAATAACATTACACCACTGTAAAGGGTGGGCCATTTAAAAATTTAAATTTGAACTACGAAATACATTGACTTTGAAGGAAAGAATTACATTAATTTTTGTTTTCAGGTTTTCGTTTGACGTTTTTAAAATGGGACGCTATATGCCAGAACAAAATTGAGAAATACAGTAAGACCTCGGTAATCAGAACTTCGCTAATCCGAACTGTGTCTTCCCTATACTACATACTCTATAATCCGATTTGATTGTATTTTTTTAATCCGAATTGACATCAAAATATGTTATGTTATTAGTAGACATTATTCTTAAAGTGTGTCATAGTTCGAGCGCAGTTCTATTTTGCTGAATTCATTCTTTAAAACGCGTTCAGTAAAACGAAGACTGATTTTCTTTTCGAAGAAAAACTTTTGATACTTTTGTATTTTCTGAAAAATCTGTTATAAATTCTAATCAAACTGTCACTTTGGCAATATGGCCGGTGATTTGCTTCGATGTACTTCTTCCACGAACAACTTTTGTTGGATTTGGTTCGTCTTGAAAGATCTATACGTTCGATTGCTGTTTTGTTTCGGGTTCATATGCATAGATACATGATTCGTCACCTGTCACAATGTTATACACTGCTTATAAGCTACCGCAGTTATCCAATCCATCCTTTTTTTGAGCATTCGACAAATTACGTGGGATCCAACGAGAACAAATGTTTTTCACGGCCAAATGTACATGCCATACTTTATCTTATTGCTGCTTGTCATACTAATGCCCAAGGATGCCTCAATCTCACGGTATGTCACATGTCGGTCTTGCTTAATCAGTTCAAGCACAGCATCATTGGTTCCCACAGAAAATAATCCAAAGGGCTCAAATCACAGCTCCGAAATCACAATTTCGGCTGATTATTCAATTTTCAAAAACAGAGCATACGAGGGCTGCTATATACTTATATATTTCTGGCCTTATAATAAAAATGCAAAAATTTATCATCAAAAATCGTTTTATTGTTTTTCAAAGTATTCTCCAGCATGATTTATACACTTTTGCATGCGCTCTAACCAATTGTCGACGCTCTTTTTCACTCCGATTGAGACACCTCCAAAACATGGTTTGTGAAAGCTCAACAGTATCTTCTGGCGACGAAAATCGTTGACCAAGCATTTTTTTTTGATGTCCGGGAATAAAAAGAAGTCTTTGGGTGCCAAGTCTGGGCTGTACGGCGGATGACTCATCAATTCGACGTTTTGACCGGTCAAAAAGGCGCTGGTTGAAGCCAATGTGTGAGAGTTCGCATTGTCATGGTGCACACTGATTCGTCTTCTCTTGTTCGTTTTTCGAATTTCTCCGAAGACTTCAGGCACAAATTGTGGTGTACCAATCAGAATTGACCGTCCTACGTTATTCAACCGGAACTGTCGCCACATGACCAGTTTTACCGAAAAAAACAATCGACCATTTGCTTCGAAGTGCTTCTTCCACGAACAACTTTCGTTGGATTTGGCTCGTCTTCGAAGACTCACACGGTCGATTACAGCATTGTTTCGGGCTCATATGCATAGATCCATGATTTGTCACCTGTGACGATCTTATAAACGTCTTTTGAACCACCGGGATCGCATTTTTACAAAATTTCTTTGCACCAATCGACACGAGCCTTTTTTTTGAGCGATTGTCTAATTGTGGGGGATCCAACGAGAACATTATTTTTTACGGCCAAGTAATCATGCAATATCGAATGTATACTGGTGGAAGAAGGTCCAAGGATGACTCTATATCTCGGTATGTTGCTTGACGATCTTGCATCGTGATTGTCGTGATAATCCACGTCGAAAGTTGTGAATAATGATCGCACAAAAATGTGCACGTGTTAATTCCATTTTTTTGCCAAATTGATTTTTTTAGGTCACTGTAAATGATGGCCGTACGTCAAAATGTTCCGAGTACGTTTATGCTAAAAACTGTCAAACTTTCCAATGGAAATGTCAGATGGCACCAGGCTACACTTAGTGTTGCCTAGGCCAGAAATATATACAACCCTCGTAAAATAAAAAACTTTTCATAAAAAATATGAAAGAAAAATTACGAAGTTTTGTAGAAGCTTTTTTAAGAAGCCGGTTCGTAAATTCGTAAATATTTCTTCACAAAATACAGGAATTGTACGAAAAATGAGACAATCAGTTAAAGAATGTACGAGGAACATAATACAAATTCTAATAATAATAATAATTCATACAGTGTAGGGCCCAAAAAAGGTCAATAAGGTAATAACTCGTGATCCATATTAAATATGAGTTCTAAAAAAAAAGACAACCTGCAATCAAACAAGAAATGATTCTTGAGATTGTTTAGAGAGTGAGGCTCGAAACAGTAGACCCTACAGGTAAGAAATGAGCTAAAAAAATATGACAATTTTTGTTTTGTTTTTGAAAAAGTGAATTACACCACAATTTTTATTTAAGCTATTATATTGCTATTTATATTTCGGGCCCGGCAATAAAAACACAATAAATAAAACATTGGTTTTTGAAATCGAAACAAGTTGATTTAAACACTCTTGTCTCGGTAACCCACGCACAGTGGTCAATTTCGCGAGATAGCGGTCAAAACTGTATAACTTTTGGCCGGATTGGTATTTTTTTACACAATTTGTTTTGTTCAATAGGAGGGACTTTAAGCTTCAATTTGCGTGTTCAAACGTAAAAATCGACTGATAGGAACGTAAGTAATGTGGAGTTAAAAATGCATTTTAATTTTTTGTTGAGTTTCCATGTAAAAGTTGAATATTTTGACATTTTAAATAGGTATATTTTTTATAATTTCTTATTTTCTTCAATCGTATTTTACAACCAATACTTATTTATTATTCCTAAACTTAATTTTGGTCAGAAAATGCCAACATTTGGCCCCTGACATTTATTTAGTCTCAATATTCACAGGGGCCAAAAACAATTTCTTGTTTCTGGAACATTGATTGTACCGATTTCTTAAAGTATTTCAAAAGTTTTTTATTTTTAACTTATGAATTTTAATTTCTTGTTTGTCGGATATTTTGAAGAATGGATTATTCATTATATGTAAAATAATGTCGTTTTCATCTTTCCGTTCAAAATATATATCAGATAGAACACTATAACTGAATTTAGCCATTGTTTAAACAATAATGAATAATAATGACTTTGGATGATATGGATAGCACTAAGTTGTGACAGTGCTGTTGTCTCTTTCATTTTTGTGATGTCCATTTTATGTTCTTTCATTCTCGTTTCTAATGTTCTCTTCGTTGTGCCTATGTATATAAGTTCGCAGCTTTCATTGTCATTTCCTTTGCATTGAACTTCGTAAACAACATTACTTTGATGTTCCTTTTCAATGGGCGCCTTAATGTTGGTAAAAATTGAATTTAATGTTCTATTTGGTTTGTAAGCAAAGCGAATGTTGTCAGATTCTATTGTCATTTTTGTCAAAATTTTGATACACCCTTCTATGTGGACTAGGTCCAAATATGGGCCAAATTCTCCTAATTTCAACAGAATTATTTTTTGGGTCAATAAGAACTCTTGTACAAAATTTCATCAAAATATATGCATAATAGCCACTTTCACATACAAATAACTTCTCAAAAAATATGACGTGCATTTGTACCGAATATCTTACCTTGGGTCAGAAAAATTGCTGTAGCTCAAAAAGTGCAGTCCCGATGCATGGACATGTATATATAGGAATGTAGGGGAGGGTTAGGACTACAAAATAGTAAATTTGTGTTTTGACTCAGCTTGACTCACAGGAGTTGTGCTCTATGAAGTAGGAAATTTCCGATAAATTAGACCTTTTTTAAAAAACACAAAATTTATTTCGTCCAAAAATCTTGAAAAACAAAAGTTATGATCATTTCAACATTAAAAATTAACTAAAAATATCATAATTACTAAATTCTGAAAAAGCCCATTTTGGACCACCCTGTTCTCAATGAAATAGTTAAAATAGAGTTCTAATTTTTTGGCTCCCGAGGTTTACTACTGTCTACTTTCATATGAGTCTAATAACTTTAAAATCGGAGAACAAAACCCAAAAGGAGTTTTGACCGCTATCTCAAAATATTGACCACAGTGCCACGCCGAAAATCATAAAAAATCATCGCACGAAAATGCTCACGGGATAAGTCCATTTATTTGACTGAGATGAATTTTTCAACACACTGTAAACAAAACAATTCGCCCTCAAATGACAAAACGTTCTCAGTGAAGTTATGCTAAAAAATGTCAAAGTTTCCAATGGAAGTTCCAGTTTGCATCTGGGAACACTAGTATTGTCAGGACCAGAAATATACGTAAATAGCAACTTTCGAATAAGACCCGGCCTCGCCAATTTTAACAACGGGTTTCACTTATTTCAGTTGGCATTGAAAGTTGATTCTGTGCAGTGATAGGTACGATAGTACGAACCTCGGTTCAAGTACATGCCATATTTCAGGAGCTTTACTGTTCAAATCACACTTATGAATTGACAATAACATTTGAAAGTTGGATTTTCAGATGATTTGTCGTTTAATCCTAAATACTTAACAGACAAACTTTGATACCAACTTCATAAACTAAATGCGAACACACAGTCTCTTTTTTTTAAAAATATTCTTCACATTCTTTAAAAACTAAACGATTATAGACATGCTTCAATTACGGAATATAGGTTAATTACACCACCGAACAAGATTAACTTGATTATGGAAAGTTTTGCTGCATTTAATTTACAATCTAAAATTAGTCGATTACTCATTTACATTTGTAAGCCCATGGATATGGCCAATAATGGAATGGAACTGACTGACGGTGTACTCGTACATAAAATGTAATTCCATTACGACGTGTAGATGATTTTCAGTGGAATTCAAATCTTAGCTAATGAAATCGTCATTTAGTTCGAAGTAAGCCTTGGATTCGGTATGCATTTGTTGGAAATGATAAACACAACAAAAACTAGATCAAATAATTGCACGCGATCATTATGGAAGAACGTGGAGTTCTTGGTGCAACAACGTCGTAAGTCATAAGACCCATAGAAGATAATTATGTGTGGTCAGCAACGACGCTGTAGTGCTGTACACTGAAGTGGGTGTGGGAGATTTTCTGATACGTGTTTTTGTTAACGTTTTCGCTGCCTAATGATATGAAAATTTGTTTTACTCTCAGATAGAAGCCTGAGATAAGATATCAATAAGTGATTTCATTACGGGCGTGACAGTTTGGCTCGGATTTTGTAACGGTACCAGTGGCCTGTTTTTATATTTTAAAATGTTGCTGAAAACTACACTTCCGTTAACGGTAAGCACTACAGATGCTTGATAATTTTTTTGTGATTGATGACATGGACTTGAAAGATCTTTGTTTTCAACTGGATGGCATACTATGGCACACAATCGTCGTCGTAATAAATAATTTGCGCTCGGTTCGGTAACCATACGATATCAGCCGTTACGGTATCCCCTCGAAGCTTTGATGCCACCCGAATCTTTGTTTTGATGCCACCTCGAAGCTACGATTTAATGTCGTCAAACTTAATTGTGAGGCACCTTGAAGGACCGATATTATGCGATAAATTAATCATTAACGATTTAGGCCCTTTAATACACACAGAGAAAAATTAATTTGAAATCGGTTGGAACTATAATAATTTGGTTGCAAAATAAGTATTTCGGCTGTAATCACCGAATGTTTATAATCGTAATGAATATTCAGTTCGAAGTACCACAAGATGATAAATATGATTATCGTACTGTACTCACAACTTATTAATAGGTCATACCAATGAAACGCTGAAATGGTATTTTGTTGCCACAAATGGTGGTTGTGGCAACCAATAATTTTGCAAACATTTCATTGTAGTAACCAATTATAGGTGATGATAATATAAACTTCATTATAACCAAAAAAGGATTGAAAATAAATTAATTCGATTTTTACTGTCTCCACTAAAATTCATTCATCTTATTTTCCACTTTTTCCTCGCCATGACCCTCCCTTTGAGTACTTCAACTACGTCAATTTTGTAAGTAAATATATTTTTTGACTTTGACCAAAATTTTAAAGTTTTAAAAAGAAAAATATTATATCAATTTTTTTTTAAATATACGTGGATTTGAGTTAACCCCAGTTACAGTTGTATGGGCGGTACCAGGTCCCTTGACAAATCATGACTTAAAGTGCCCTGCCAAGATATACTGGCCGAACTTTAAATAATATGCCTTTCTGACTGTTTTTTCAGCAAGATCAAGTTTTAAGTGAATTAAAAAAAAATCAATAAAAACATGGTCTCTAATCTGATTCTATCAAAAACACAAGTGTATAAAAATTCGTTACTCCCCTACTGTGCCTGAAAACGGAAAGTGACATTTATCTTTCCAACGTTTCGGTTAGGTTTTCTAACATCTTTAGAAATGGCTTTTATTAAAAATTAAATCTTTCGTCATGCTCGCATTTGCAATTTGATTAAAAATATTTGAAACGTTACTAGAACAAATGAAAGAACAGCACGACTTCATTAAACATAAATGAATTAAATAATTGCAAAATAATTAAAAATCTAAAATAAATCACAGAATTGTCCTAATGCACATTCCTTGAAATCAAACTGACTCTTCTACTGGTAAATGTGGACTCAGCTCTTAACATAAAAAGGGGGTTTTGAAAAGATTAAAATACCACACACGGAGAAAAAGTTAGTTGGAAATCGTTTAGAACTACTAATATTCCATTGCAACAAAATAATTTCGTTTGCGATCACCAAATATTTGTAGTCGTAATGGATATTTGGTTTGACATTCGACGATATGATAAATATGATCATCGTACTCGGGACGCAACTAATTGATCATTCGCACCAGTGAAATGCATTAAATGTATTTAGATGCCACAACTGATAGTTTTGGCAACCAATATTTTGTGTTTGTAACCGACTTTCATCATAACCAAAAGCGAACATAATCCTATTTTAACTGCTTTAAGCAAATTAATTTATATAATTTATTCAGTAAAAATCTTCCATCATATTCTCCTGGACATGACCCCCCTCCTAATGCTTAAGAGCACTTCAAGTACATAAAGAAACATTTCTTGCCGCTACTGAAAATTTAAAAAAAAATTTCTGGACCTGGCACGATGCTATGACCTGGCACGATGCTATGACCTGTAACCCAGCAGAGCAGTTCTAGGTAGCGGCGCCATAAAATTAGATTAGTCACTACAGCCTAGTACAACTTTTCTAGAAAAACATCAGCTGTTCGAAGTCGGCTTTTGACACTAGACCCCGATCAGTGAGTATAAGAATGAGTATAAGAACCAGTAAGCAAGTTTTACTCGGTTTATCCGACTTGCATGCACTTGCATAAGTATTATTGAAATCTCGTAAAAGGTCGTTTGTTTGGAAGGTACTAGAAGGAGGCGTGGCATCCACTGTTCCTTATGCGCAGATGTACGAGTATATATGAACATATTGCAGAAAACAAAATTCAAGCAATATTCATGAATTAGGGATAAATTTATGTAGTTTTAAAGCTACGCTTAGATAGTATACTTTGTTGTGATGGTACAAGAAGGGGCGTGGCTAAGACTCCAATTTTTCTTCAGATAGTGTAACTTATACGATGGGGTCACTGACCTGCATTTCTGCGAACAAGGAGTCAAAACAAAATTTACCAAGAAACCGTTTTGGAAGCTGTTGTGAAGCCTCTTAACAATTCCCTGTTCCAAAACCAGCCATGGACTTTCCAGCGGAATTCTGCGCCGGCCTATAAGGCTAAAACGTGCCAGGCCTGGCATCGAAACAATTTGCCAGCGTTCATTTCCTCTGAAGAATGACCCTCAGGCAGTCCAGATTTGAACCCATTGGATTACAAATTGTGGACGGTTTTAGAGGACAAGGTTTATCACAAAAGATACCCCAACGTTGGATCTCTTAAGACTGATTTGGTTTGGTAAGCTGTGGCCAATTATCCAATGGACGATGTTCGTGCAGCTATTGACGATTGGCCAGTGCGTCAAAAGGCGGACATTTCGAATCAGTAGATTCTTTTTGGATACAATATACATCAATAAATATTTTAAAAAATATTTGGTCCAAAAACATTCAGTACTTTTTACTTAACAGCATAAAAGGTGTGTAACAGTATTTATGACCCTACTAAGTACAACAGAATTACAAATAGAATTTTACGCACTGGGTGACAAGTGCGACCCTCAAAGGGACATAGGTCAAGTGACTTAAAAGGTCATAAAACGGATTTGGTTAAATTATATGTAAGGTCTAAAATGCCGTTATTGATGATTACACTCCTTTTCGTACAAATTAATATATACCCACTTACCCAGTAGGGTGAGGGTATCAATATAGGGTGGTTAAATTTTAAGGGCCGATGTTGAATGTGAACCACACCTAAACATCAAGATTTTTTCTGCATTTCATTTGATATTTCTCAACTTTAGACTAATTCAATTTGAACCATGGTCATCATCAATGGTCAGAATGGTGGCAAGAAATGGCAACAGAGCATGACCAATTTTCGAAGATGAGCCACATTTTCACCTCAGTGGATTCGTTAATAAGAAGAATTGCCGTATTTGGGCGAATGATAATCCAAGAGTGATTGTCGAAAAAACAATGCACCCGCAAAGATTGAATGTTTGGTGCGGTTTATGGGCTGGCGGCATCATCGGGCCGTATTTTTCCCAAAACGAGGCCGGTCAGGCAGTTACTGTGAATGGTTTTCGCTATCATGAGATGATAACGAACTTTTTATGGAATTAGAAGATATTGAAGTGAACGATATGTGGTTTGAACAGGACGGTGCCACTTGCCACATAGCTAACGAAACAATGGCTTTTTTGTGCGAAAAATTTAATGGCCGTGTTAACTCACGTCGTGGCGATGTTAATTTGCCGATAAGATCATGTGATTTGACACCGCTGGACTTCTTTCTTTGGGATTAGAACCTCAATTATGCCTCAGCGTCTTCGAAAATTTTTTTCCATACATAATTAAACCATACCAATATTATCGTTATAAAAAGAAATGACAATAATTTCCTAAATAATTTGTGTTTTATTCAAAATCAACATCGGTCCTTAAAATTTAACCACCCTAATAAGAAATTCTAGCTAAACTCAGTGACCTTGATGGAATTTTGAGGGAATTAAGTGTCCTTGATGGGATTTAAAGGGAATTAACTTATATTAACCTTTAAATCGATATGGCCATCGTACATCTTTAACAAAAGGATTTTTTGTCAAAATGTTCAGTAGAGGCAAATAAATGTGCATGCATAGAAACTCGAAGTACTTTTAAATAAAGACGGAGTCATGTCCTTTTTTTCCTGAAAAGTGGGAAAATAAATAGACTATTTTCGCAGTAAGGATGCCTCATTCTAAAAAAATAAGAATCTAAGCATTTTTATTTAATATCCTTTTGTTGAACAAGATTTTTGCACAGCACCCAAAAATTATCATTATCCTGGTGGTCTCTTTAAGTTGCCCAACTTTATTGACTTCACGATAATTATTCAATGGATTTCAACACAAATGACTCTAATTGAACATAATGCCCACTAATCGCACGGCAGAGTGTACCTTAGGGTATAATGAGAAAATTTCAAATAAACCTCATCGCCAGCGAAATCAATTAATGACCAGTGGTAATTTTCCAAAGTGGCCAACTACCGAATGCCGACTTGTGCTGAACGATGTTTCATTTAATGGTCTTTTCGCTGTACTTTGTGTACCCGCTTGTGTTTGTTGTAATCTATAATTTGTAAATTGTATTCCAATTTATTACGCTGAGAGTTGTGTAAGTGAGCGAGCACTCGTACTTCACACAGAGCGGCATGATGGTCTGGCCAGTATTGCAGGAGGTGCTGCTCGGGGCGGTGGTGTTCGCTGGTAACCTGAGATCTGAGCACATGGCCTATGTTTTGGCTTGTTGGTGGGCAATTGCAGAACCACACTGAGCACCGAACAACATTCTAAGCAACTTTTTTTCTGCTCACGTCTTTTGTTGTTACTGAGTCGTATTTGTTTTGGTCTTGTTGTAATTGTAACAAATTGAAATTTATAACTTTTGTTTTGCCTTGCTTTGCCTTACTTCTAGCGTGTACTAGCATTTATGTTGAATTTTGAATGCACGTTTTTGCTTTCATTTCGGATGGTCGTTCGGTCGGTCGGTCAGTGCAGGCAATGTGGAGGAGGACCGGGCGTTGACGATTATTACATAAGCAATGGTCTATGGGTAAAACATTCATGAGACTGATGAAAAATAAATGCTAGTATGGCAAATTAAAGGAAATTGCTTACATTCCCAAGCAAACATCTTTCTTTAGTTTGTATTGATAAAAGAGATGGGTCTGTGTGTGTTTTTACAATGGGTTACAAATCAAAAAAAATACAGCCTTACCACATAATGTCGTGCCTTTAAGAAATTCTCCATGGCAATTTAAAAAGCACCGCATATTTGCTACAATTTGAGGATCTGCGCTTCATTATCAGAGAACGAAGTCAACCGAATATTGCTGAAGGCGAAAGGTAAAGCCGATTAAAACGTGCTAGTTGGCTAAACGACCATCGTTGGCCTCAATAATTGACAGCGGCAAACAAACTTGCTCTAAATCTTCCTACTTCGGGAATATAACATAATTTACAACAAATGTATATACTTTCACTATCATATGGTATGCATTACAGTCGGCGGATCCGACTTACATATACCCTACCCCATAGATGGGTTTTAAATTTCTGTTGTTAATATTCTTTAAGATTAATATTCATAACCACTAATGTCACCTCCATTGTCAAAAGTATGCCGGACTCGTTTGTGTGGAAGTTGCTTGAGTGGGGCGTGGCATCCAGCTATTTCTAATGAGCATACAAAGATGAAGTAAACATTTTGCAGTATTTAATATTAAAGCAAAAGTCATTCATTAGGAAAACAGTTATGTGAGTTACTATTTACGCTCGCATAGCGTAAACAACAATGGGCGTGGCTAAGGCTCCAATGTTTCATCAGTTAGTCTAACTTGTAATTTTACTAATTTTCTGCTGAATTGTATGAATAGTACAGGGAAGAGCACAAAACGTAATAATTTTTTTCTGTGTTAACAATCGCCTTATTCTTTATTTTATTTCGAAGGCTAGTATAGGGTGATCAATCTAGAGATATTTTTTTCAAAATAAAAAAAATACAAAAATTCAAATCAAGTGTGGAATTGTTATTGTTCATTCGAAAGGACATTTAAAACCATTTATTTTTTGAATATAATTTCCTTCAAATATTGACCGCAACTGCGTGTCAGGGTGTTTATTCTGAGGGTCCAATTTTAGATGACTCGTTCAAGCATTTCGACCGGTATTGCCTTAATAACACGTGTAATGTTGGCTTCTAAAACCTGAATCGTAGCGGTTTGTCAGCATAGACTTTGGACTTTACGTAGCCCCAAAGAACAGTCTAAAGGTGTGGTATCACACATGAGAGTCATCCATTGTTTAAGCAGTTGTATGGCAAGTAGCACCGTCCTGTTGGAACCAAATGTCGTCAAGATTACGGGCTTCAATTTCGGACAGCAAAAAGTCCGATATCATGGCGTGATATCGAGCACCATTCACGGTTCGTCATTTTGGAAAAATAATGCACCGAAGATTCCATCAGCCCATAAACTGCACCAAACCGTGGGTTTCTCTTAATCCCAGAAAAGGGCCTAATCACTGAACAAAATTTTGGGTCGAAAACAGCGGATCTTCTTCCAGCTTTTGAAGATCCCAAACACATAAACAGCGACGTGCAGGAAGATGTTTAGGCTTCAGTTCCTGCACGAGCTGTATTTTGTAAGCTTTCAAACAGATCCAAGTTACTTCATACGACAAGTTGTTGAGAACGGTGGCGAATTGATTCCTGGAAGTTTTCTCGTACGCTCTCAGCTATTGCCGCCAAGGTCTAAGCGCACGAAAAGCGTTTCTCAGCAGAGTTCAATTTCATAATATAGTTGCACAATTTGCGAGACGTTGTTTCGGTGTTACGAGCGTTGCTATTTATATTAATACTAGTGTTCCCAGATGCAAACTGGAACTTCCATTAAAAACTTTGACATTTTTTAGCATAACTTCACTCAGAATGTTTTGTCATTTGAGGGCGAATTGTTTTGTTTACAGTGACAAAACAAAAAATGGAATTATCCCGTGAACATTTTCGAGCGATGATTTTGTACGCCGTTCGCTCCAGGATGAATTTCGTGAAGGCAGTCTTACTTCGGTCACTTTGCCAGAAGGCATCCTTGGGCATTAGTATGACAAGCATCAATAAGATATTGCATGTTCATTGGGCGTGAAAAAAATTTGTTCCCGTTGGATCCCACATAATTTGACGAATGCTCAAAAAAAGGTTGGTATGAATTGGTGCAAAGCGATGTTAAAAAAGTATAACTGCGGTATCTCAGAGGCAGTGTAGTATAACATTGTCACAGGTGACGAATCATGGATCTATGCATATGAACCAGAAACAAAACAGCAATCGACCGTATGGGTCTTTCAAGACGAGCCAAATCCAACAAAAGTTGTTTGCAGAAGAAGTACCTCGAAGCAAATGATTGCGTTGTTTTTCGGTGTTACTGGCCATGTTGCCACAGTGCCTTTAGTGGCATGTTGGACGGTCAATTCTGAGTGGTATACAACCATCTGTTTGCCAACAGTGTTCAAAGAAATGAAGAAAGATCAAAAGAGAAGACGGATCATTTTGCATCAGGACAATGCGAGCTCTCACACATCAGCGGAAACGATGAGCTATTTGACCACTCAAGATGTCGAATTGATGGGCCATCCACCGTACAGCCCTGAGGTGGCACCCAATGACTTCTTCTAATTCCCTAGCATCAAGAAAGAAATGCGTGGTCAACGTTTTTCATCGTCTGAAAGGTTAGAAATATATATAGCAGCCCTCGTACGCTCTCACCTACTATGTTTTTAATACTTCGTGCTGGATGTGTTCTATTGGGTCAAGTATTATCCAATAGTGAAAATTGGGATTCAATGTTGGCGATGTTAATCAAAATAGGGCGTTCGGTAGGCCGATTATGTCGACCCTGAAAAGGTCTAAGCGCACGAAAAAGGTTTTTCGCCGAACGCTCATTTTCATAATACAGTTGCAAAATTTGCGAGACGTTGTTCCGGTGTTAGTCTTTCCATGATAAAATGGCAGTGAACACTGAAAAAAACGTTTAACAAAATTCACGCGTTATCTGTGAAAAAAAAACTCTATTGAAAAATTTCCTCTAGATTGATCACCAGTTATCTAATGTAGTGATGGACCTTTGAACTGGGCGATATGCCCTATTTATATCTTAGCTGGTTACTGTTTGATCGTAACGATCTGTGCCAAAGGAATGTAATATGTGGCTTCTAGAACTTAAGACATCAAATCGTTTGAGTATGTGTGTGGAAGCTATATTTTAATCTGAACCTTAACTCGTTCAATTCAATACCATATTTGTTAAGTTGGCAGCAAACAGTCGAACAAAGTCAATTATTCGATTAAAGTTTGACGCAAAGTCGATCACGTTTTAATTTAAATTTTTGCAACAAAAAGTCGATTATTCGACTAATGGATAATCGGCTTTCAAAACCCTAGCTTGAACTCATCTTTAACGCTTGTGGCTTAAGTCTTTTGTTTAGAGTTACCTCCCGCCCGCTGAGTATTGATACGTATCCATCGAGCACAGAACCATGTTTAGACCATGCATTTTGCAATTAAACGTGCGCCAACTTTTTTAAGATGTTTTATTTTTTCATCTGCTTTCTTGTATCTCGGTTTTGGTCTTTACTTCTCTCCTACACGTTTTTCTGTTTGGGCTGTGGCGTTTCAGTTTTGGTTTGTTTTAGTCTTTTCTCGTCTTGGGGTTTTCTCTTAAACGAAAGTGAACATTTGAGATTTTGTTACCAGCCGCGGGCTAAAGACATGGCCAGACCTTGCATAAATCCTTACTTCTCTCCTACACGTTTTTCTGTTTGGGCTGTGGCGTTTCAGTTTTGGTTTGTTTTAGTCTTTTCTCGTCTTGGGGTTTTCTCTTAAACGAAAGTGAACATTTGAGATTTTGTTACCAGCCGCGGGCTAAAGACATAGCCAGACCTTGCATAAATCCCCCTAAGAAATAGGCTTCCCCTTGTGGGGCAGTATTTTTTATAGTTTTTTTTTGAAGAAAATGCGGCAAGGAAATGAAAAAACCGTTGAAATATTTTATATATCTACACTTAGTGTTACTATCTCGTTGTATTTTTGTAATAACTAGCAAAATTTTTATATTTGTAGTTTGTGTTTTATATCATTTTGTCCAGGCTAGAGTTTAGTGTGTTAGTGTGTCTGAGGTTCGTTCAGGTATCAGCAACAAACAATAAATAACATGTGCTTTTTAGCTTTTCGATGTTGTAGTTGCATTTGCTTGTCTATATTTAGTTTATAGTGTTGTTGTTGTAGTTGCTGTTGAATGTGGGAGCAGTCCATGAAAGGTGCATTCACTGTTGCCACATGTGTCATGTGTCAGATTGCAAATATGGCTGTGGCAAAAGCAATTGGCATGGACCCATGCCGCGTTGGTGGTGGCTTTACTTTTCTTCTGTTATTTTTTTCGTGATCTTTGCTTATCTATGAAAGCTAATAAAATATTTGTTTTATTTGTTTGAAAGTCTTAAATGGATTACACTTGCCACATTTCAAAAGGTGACAAATCCAAGGATTAACCTTTGAGTGGACTTGGTCATACTTTTAAGATGCTTTCCAGTTTGATTTTATATAAAACTGGCCATCGTACCTTTTGGTGTACATATTTTTTAGGCTTTTAAATCCAAGCCGAATGGACGATCATTTTGGAGATACACACAGAGGGCAGATTCGGTGCCACAACCGAATTGTTTTGCCAACCGAATAAATGAGGCTGCAAGAACTATTAAGTTTTTTTCAGTACAAGCGGTTGTTGATTTTTTCAGGAAATTGAACTGAAAGTATCGGAAGAAGTGACAATGTATCGGAACCTCTACAATTCACATTTCAACGCAAATTGTTTGAATAGAATCGAAATCAGTAGAGAGCGATAAGATAAAAAATATTTTTGATTAGTTTTCCGGCGCAAAAACTGGCATATTCGAGATTATTTATTGATAGTCATCACAAAAGCTAATCTTGCATTTATACCAAATGATGATTTTGCATTTTCGCATCAATTTCGCTGACGCCAAATTCTTGGCCATTGTGCACGTTGGATTGTCTACCAAGGGAAGATTCATCAGCAGCTTCATAGCAGAATATGTAGTTCGACCAAAAAGCCATTCCGAAACAATTGCACATAAAATTTATTACAAAATATAAGTTTTCGATTTTTTTAATATCCCCACATTTGCGGAGAGTTTTCCCAAAATGTTCTTTCGTAAAAACATTCTCCGAACAACGGAAAAAACATCTGAGCCAAATCCGCCCAGCCGTTCTCAATTGATGAATTACGAGTGCTATAAATTTATCACACCATAATTTCTCCATTTTTAAACATATGATAACCTTATAGACCACACACAGAAAAATTCAGTTGAAAATCGGTTCGTACTACCAAAATTCTGTTGGACGGAAGGACTTTACGTTCGCAATCACCAAATGTCAGCAGTCTTGATTGATAATCGGTTCGACGTACCATAAGATTATAGCTGTGATAATATTATGGTGCAGATTACCAACTAGTCGGTTGTACTAATGCTCAAAGAACAGCGGTTTGCCAACACAATCAAGCGTATATGGCTAATCAGGCGTATACTTAGACAAACGTCTTTTTCTCCCTTGGCATTTTGAATTCGTACTGAAACTATCTCGCCTTTTTTTTGTCGCGGCGCCTCTCTAACAGCTGACTTATTTTAGGTGACACCGATTCAAGTTGTTTTAAAAGGCTCCCATAACATCGTTCTTCCTTACGGCAAGGACTTAGTCGTCTGCATACAAGTGGTTGAGATAGCCTTGACGTTAATTCCGCCCGTTTTATTAACCTTTCCATTTCCAAGATGTTGAAAAATAAGACAATAAGCTGTTATCCTGTCTGAGACCTCATGCAGCGGTGAGTGGTTTCAAGAAGTCACCTTTAATTTTAATTGAGAATTTAGTGTCGGTTGGTGCCATTCTGTAAAAGCTTATCTCTTATCAATAAAGAGGTGAATTAAGTTGATTTAATGCTTGTAGGTCTTAAACAGAATTTGGCAGAATGTGGTGATTTGATCGATGGTTTATTATAATAATAATTAATTGAATCTGATCGGCTGGTTTAATGAGAATTAGAATTATAAGATACACATCTCATCCACTATATTTAATGAGATGTTGACGGAAATAAATAAGATGTTGTCGTCGATTTTAAGAGGAATGTTGAGTCGGATGGAGTGCAGAGTATCTTGCAGCTCTTGGATACCTCAAAAAACATCTTTGAGATCATCACACTGAGTTGTCATGCCTAGAACATCAATAGCTTCTGACTCCACTGCGACTTTTTAATTTATCGAGAGACCGCAGAGAATATTGGTTTTTGTGGGCGTAAAATTCTTACTTTTAAGCAAAATCTGACACCAAAAGCCTAACAAGGGACCTCGTTGAGTGAGTTATTCATTATTTACTCTATCAACTCTTTTATCAACATTTTTTTCTTCCCTTTATACCTAAATACCCCTTCTCCAATGTTTTTCTAACAATGATGACATTATTGCCGAAAGCAAAATATATGATCTCTATAAGAGGATAGACATTAAAAAAAGAAAAGCTCTGAAAGATATTGGAAAAAATCTTTTTCTCAAGAATATTTATACCGCTTCCACCGTATAGCAAAGACTATGCCAAGGAGAAGAAGAAGATGTACAATTTCCGACTCTGAATGTTGCTATGTTTTACATACAAAACGAATGCCTTTTTCGTAGAAAATATGGTGTCTACCGTATTTCGTAGAAAATACGGTTAGCAAAACTGAAACCGAAAACCGACATTTCGGTTTTTATAATCAAACCCGACAGTAGGTTTCACAAAATTAGTTAAAACCCGACATGTCGGTTTACCCGGTTTTTGCTGTAGGATTTTTTGGACACTATAACTGTAGGTCCTCTTTGTTGGAATGATTTGCATGACACTAAGACCGCCTGTCTACCTTAGATTGCCGTTGCGTACAGTACAGGATAATCATATAATCTTGAGAAGTCATTGACTTTGTAGATAATAAGAGTATGTATGTCATTTGATAAAGCGGAAAGTGAAAAGACCTTCACATATTCTCAACACGTCTATAAACAATTTGACATTCAGCCATTAGTCCCAACGATCTCTTGAGGGTTAAGCATTAATTAAGAAGTTGTTGCTTTTATTTCGTTCTCTACAGAATTAGAACGTCAACAGAAAATCTAGCGTTTAAGTAGAACAACAAAGAAATGAAATGGTTTGTTATGGCATTAAAGATAAGGAATAATTAAAATGGGTGGTGGCGCTTTAGATGTGTGGATTAAAATCAATTCCAATTCAAATCCATTATAATTTTTCACACATAAATGAAATCATTAAATGGACAATGGCATAATAATGACACCATAATTCAATTAGTGTCTTTTATCAGTGCGACTATTTTTGGATGTTGAGTTTTGAATCAATGCAAAACATACGTTTATTCAGTTTAAGTAAGAGGAAAAACGTTAAGAAAAAGTGACAGATCGAAGATTTTTAGAAATGTTATGGCAATAGTTGTAGACTTTGTATTGAGGGTTGAATTTAGGATTGCATTTGGGATATTGTCATATTGATATTACCCCCTTGTTCCTTTGTGGAATGTTGTGGGAACTATGTTCAGAGAGTATGTTCCACGCAGAGAAAAGTTATGGTTACTATATGGTCACGGCAACAATAGTATGTTCTTTGCAATATAATAATGATATTGGCAACCATAGTATTGTTTTTGGATTTCATTTTAACAATAATATGATTGCGGCAATATTAATATTGTTGAAATGTAACAATAGTATTGTTGCCAAATTTAAAAATGAAAATATGGTTGTAGCAACAATATATATATATATATATATATATATATATATATATATATATATATATATATATATATATATATATATATATATATATATATATATATATATATATATATATATATATATATATATATATATGGTTGGTGCGACAAAACTTGTTTTTTTTGTTTTATGTTAACAATAATATGATTACCGCAATCATACCGACGAAATCATAATATTTTTTAATTTGACAATGTTATTGTTACGAATCTTACGCAATCATAGTACGAGTACGTTTTATACGTAAATTAAATATTTTTAATAAGTGCATTTTTTTCTACTCGTAAATAAATTAGTTTAAAGTATTTGTACATTATTTGCTTAATAAAAATCTCTGTTGTTTAATAACAACTTACGAGTAATTCAATTCTTACAAACAATTTTGGGGATTATAGTATGATTGTGTGTGAGTCTTACTATGGTTGTGAGGATCATGCTATGGTGGTATGTTAAACATGCTATGGCTATGAGGATCATAATATAGTTGTAGGGATCATAGAATGGTTGAGTGTGAATAATAATATGGTTGTGGGGATCATAGTATGGTTGAGTGTGAATTATAATAAGTTTGTGGGGATCATAGTATGGTTGTGTGTGAATAATTCTATTGTTGTGAGGACCATAATATTGTTGTGGGGATCATAGTATGGTTGTGTGTGAACCATACTAATGTTGTGATGATTTAAGTATTGATGTGCCACAACCATATAACCAACAATAGTATGATGCTCTTCGAATATTGTTATCCCAACCATACTTTTTTTCTGCGTGTCCGATGTGATTAGACTATAGGACAGCCCATACAACCCTGAATTTAGAAAAATAACATTTAATAAACTTTTAAAGATATCACGAGGATATTTGTTATAAATGCTGTAGGAATAGTAAGAACCTCAACCTGGTAGAAAAGAGGGCGGTGTCACGCCCCCTTTAAAAAGACGCAATTATGGACAAAGAAAGGACTGATTGTAACAAAATGTTAACAGAATTAAATCAATGTCTAGCAAATTACTATATACTTTGTTGTGTAAAAATTGAGAAAAGGGCGTGACACCGCCCATTTAAACCCTGAACTTAGAAAGACCGTCTCGCATGAACTATTAGAGATATGACGATGATGCTTGGAGCATATGACGCTGACATGGAACGAAACAGAACCTGGTGGAAATGTGGATGCAGCAAAGCGCCTTTAAAAATCGCTTTCAGCCTGGCTATTTTAAAAGTACTCGTATCTACTTTTTCAACAACAGAAATGAGAAAACTGAGCCATGCTAGACATCGGTAAAAATTGAGAAAAGTTGAGTATATAAAAATACTTTGGCAAGAAACGAAATGAGTCATGCTACACATTTAACATCGGTAAAAAGTCAGAAATTGTTTGCAGGTGGGTAAGAGTGT
The DNA here is from genome assembly GCA_963513945.1 of Hydrotaea diabolus. Classification (NCBI taxonomy): domain Eukaryota; kingdom Metazoa; phylum Arthropoda; class Insecta; order Diptera; family Muscidae; genus Hydrotaea; species Hydrotaea diabolus. The sequence goes on along the minus strand of OY740716.1, from coordinate 193,450,957 downwards.
GACTATGGTTCAAGGTGCAAGCCTCGTGACTATAGGCAGTTTGCCATTTCTGAGTATGTGGAGACTCTTCTTTAAAGGAGTCTACATTAGGTCAAGTTTTCAAGTTAAAGGCAAAATGACAGGGTAATTTATTAAATAGGAGGATTATAACTTGCTCTTATGAAAATATCGTATGCTTTTAGTTCATGAGATATCGCATTCATTCAATATTTGGAAGCCTAAACTAATTTCAGGAGTCGTTTGATGGTCCTGAAGGGCGAATGACTATATGTACTGAAGGGAGTTCAAAGTGCAGACAATGCCTTCATGTGAGTTAAGCGTTGTGCGAACAAATCTACGTCAAAGTAAATGCTAAATATTCGGGTAGAATTAAAAATTACCTTCCATTCTTTCTGCTTGTACACTTGATCGGTTGAGGCAGTCAGTAAGTTGAGCTCGAGGAGGGACAGAGGGTACTTCTTTTTGGAGCTGGAGTTCACAATTGTACTCGTATCTATACTGTTGGTGGTTGTACTGCTGCAGAACTCTTTTTCTGCTCCATTTATTTCTGTTTCGACATTCCATTTTAATGTTGAATGGAGAAGGCATTATTCGTTTAATGTATGATATTACCCTGCATAAACGGCACAGTCAACAAAACGTCGTTTTAAATTGTTGTTGTTGTAACCACTATAAAGTTTGTTTTGTAAGTCCTGTTCGACTATAGGGGATCCATTTGAACTGGATATCAGGTCATCTGAGTGGGATTGGCCGGACATTTAAAGAGGTGCAGAACCACATGTGATCCTTTATGGCAGGCGGGACAAACGTCCATAACGTTGGTTTTAATTAGCGCCCTATACGAATTAAGGCGGCTGCACCATCCAGATCTCAGTTAACATTTGAAGAAGTGCAATAGTCATGTGGTCCCGGATGGCAGGCGGAAGAAACGCCCAGAACGTTTGCATTAATTCGCGCACAATACGAATTGAGGCGGCTGCACCATTCAGATCTCAGCTGAGCCAGAACCACGCACGTCTTTTGAGGTAGCGTCTTCTCCTGTGGGGGATGTTTCCCAAGCATTACATGCATGCTATAGCTTGATACGGCTGCTATGACTTCAACAGCGTGAGTGGCGTTCGGATCTGCCTGGTAGTTTTGATGATTTGAAGGCTCTTTCTTGTACCGCTGGACGTCTCTCTTAAGATAATGAAGATCAGCTGTAAGAAAAGAAGTACTGATAATTTTTTGAAATTTCTAGTTTTATAGGAAAGGTTGAACTTTGTCTCTGCATGCTTTGCGTAACATTATCCTTAATGGCTCCCCACAGAAAATAATCCAAAGGGCTCAAGTCACAGCTCCGAGGCGGCCAATTGACATCACAATTTTGGCTGACTGCTGGATTTTCAATAAAAGTGCGTAAAACTTCGATAGTTGTGCTAGCAGTGTGACAAGTGGCCCCATCTTGTTGAAAGCAAATGTCGTCCATGTCATTCTCTTGAATTTTTGGATACAAAATCCGTTAAGCATGTCGCGGTAATGCTTACCGTCGATGGTAACAGCGGCTGCTTCGAAGAAAAATGGCCTCATTTTGGCCGCCAGCCCAAAATCCACACCAAAGTGTGACTCGTTGGCTATGCAGTCAGTCCCACAACTGCCGTTTGTATGTGCCGGATTGGCCCGAAACAAACACTCTTAGGACCGAAGAAACAGGCGACTATGTGCGTCGAAGTGCTTCTTCGACGAACAACTTTCGTTGGACTTGGCTTGTCTTCGAAGACCCACAAGGTCGATTGCTGTATTGTTATGAAGCACCGCGATCGTATTTTTTCAAAATTTCTTTGGCCGCCAGCCCAAAATCCACACCAAAGTGTGACTCGTTGGCTATGCAGTCAGTCCTACAACTGCCGTTTGTATGTACCGGATTGGCCCGAAACAAACACTCTTAGGACCGAAGAAACAGGCGACTATGTGCGTCGAAGTGCTTCTTCGACGAACAACTTTCGTTGGACTTGGCTTGTCTTCGAAGACCCACAAGGTCGATTGCTGTATTGTTATGAAGCACCGCGATCGTATTTTTTCAAAATTTCTTTGGCCGCCAGCCCAAAATCCACACCAAAGTGTGACTCGTTGGCTATGCAGTCAGTCCTACAACTGCCGTTTGTATGTACCGGATTGGCCCGAAACAAACACTCTTAGGACCGAAGAAACAGGCGACTATGTGCGTCGAAGTGCTTCTTCGACGAACAACTTTCGTTGGACTTGGCTTGTCTTCGAAGACCCACAAGGTCGATTGCTGTTTTGTTTTGAAGCACCGCGATCGTATTTTTTCAAAATTTCTTTGGCCGCCAGCCCAAAATCCACACCAAAGTGTGACTCGTTGGCTATGCAGTCAGTCCTACAACTGCCGTTTGTATGTACTGGATTGGCCCGAAACAAACACTCTTAGGACAGGGCAGTCACCTCATCAATATTTGTTTTTTTTTGTCCATATGTGTTTTAAAAGTGTTTATATTGTAAGGCGTGCGAGGCAAAATTCAAAACTAAAAATGCTGCTACGCTGCAAATAGGGAGAATTGGGGTTCGTGCATGTCATCACTTTAAACGTTGCGCTCAGGAGAGTATTTCTGATTAAAACAGGCGGATTTTGAATTGCGAGGTCTTGCACGAAATGATCTGCTTTACTTCTCACATTTGCTTTACCAAAATTCTAGTTTTCGGCTCTGATGTTCAGTTGACGTTTGTGCCTTAAGTCTTTCGTTTTGGTTTCCCTTTGTTTGCACTCCTCGACTTATCATGACAAATTATGCTATTTAATAATTATTAATGGTGTTAAGCAATTTGTTGTCGCATCGTCGCATGATTTGTCATGCATAGGAACTGAAATTATAAAAAAGAAATGAAAAATGAACATGTTTTCTTAACGGTGGCCAACACTTAAAAGTATTTTTAGAAGAGACAAATTTGTGACTGCATTTAATGAAATCAAATCATGAGATCAACATTTAAACTTGTTGCGGTTTCTAAGCGCAATTTCTATTGCTAATTAGTTTTCAAAATCCTAAATCCGTTGACTTACTACGCGTTTCAGTTGTTGTCACAAGCAATTATAAAAAAAAATCCAAAGCTCTTTCGTGTATATTTCCATGGGGACATACAATAGTGACAATTTTATGCTTAATTTTTGGATTAAAGCTTATCAAGATGTTTCACGTCATTAAAAAACACTATTTAAGTAGGTGGGTTTCTATGCTTTTTGTTGTTTGCCCATTGAATTGTGTAATCTGATAATTGATTGCAATGATTTGGAAGAAAATGTCAAATGCTTGAATAGTTATTTTGTTCTTTTTTTCAAGTGTGACACATGTTCATTAAGAGGGTTTTTTTTTTGCTGGCAAAATAGTAAAAAAGTATAATTTAACAAAAAGCACGCAATATTTTATGTTGACAATCGAGTTTGTTTAGTCGTAGTAGTTACGAGTGTACTTTTTTATATCGTTGGTATGATATAATAAAGCAAAAACTAATTAATACCAGATCAAGCGATAAACGAATTTTAGCACGTCCCAAATGTTAAAGGAGAAGGGTGATGGCCTTATGTGTGATAGAGATTTGGAACTGGTTTATGTGTTACAGCCATGGCATGAGTTATGTTTGCTTTAATATTCCACAGTAATATTGTGGTGGTTTTTATTATCCACACTTTCGGAAGGTTTGACCACAAAAAGCCCGCTAAGAAGTTAGCGGGAATAAATGATGCGTCAGTCCTTAGTTCTTATTGTAGAAATGAATAATTTAAGTGATTTGTCCCCATTCACACTTAGCAACTTTACTTGCCGCAATTCTCAGATTGTAGGAGAGAGAGGTAAGGGGAATTCATTCCTCAAAGTGAATGGGGAATTACACAGAAAAAATGTAAAAACGGGAAATCACCAGCAAATCATGGGAAATCCAATTGTATCGTATGAGTAACATGTGCATACGAGGCGTATGAGTAATGCTTTTTAGTCAAATCGAACAAAATTAGGCTGCATTTTTGGAGGGATACAAGCACTAATTATGTAAGACTTTCAATTTATGCAAGCCCTTGGTCAAGATTTTGGAATATTTTGATTCCTACATTGAACTTACAAAGTGTACCCATTTTTTGACATGTCGATGAAATATGGGCACTAACGAACGCAGGTGAAGCAGTATTGTGCTTATTCTAGAAGGTGATCGTTCGGATCGTTTTTGGGTGTATCTGTGTGAACGGAAAGTTCAGACATCGAACAAACCGTGATCTGTATTCCAACATGAATGTATTAGTTCAACGCAAACGAACGCTCCAGCCAAAAAGACGTAAGATGATATCTACCAAAACAAATGCTGGCAAGAAATACCAAGAATCTGCACACAGAGATTCGTTGCAACAACCAAATTGTTTTGCCAACCGAGTGATTAAGGATTCCTTCAGTACATCCGAATGTTAGTTGGCGCTCTGTAATTTTCAGTTATTGGAACTGTAGTATCGGTGCAACATACCAAGTATACAAGAAGAGAATTTTTGAAGCTAAAAATCCACAAACCGCACGAAAAAATTTAAAATTTTGTTTAGAGGCAAAAAACGGTTTGCTTACACAATTGAAGTAATGCCTACGATATATATTTCTGGCCTAATAATGAAAATGCAAACATTTACCATCAATAATGGTTTTATTGTTCTTCAAAGTACTCTCCAGCATGATTTATACACTTTTGCATGCGCTCAAACCAATTGTCGAAGCACTTTTTCCACTTTGATTGAGACACCACCAAAACATGGTTTTTGGACGCCTCAACAGCATCTTCTGGGGACGAAAATCGTTGATCACGCATTTTTTCTTGATGTGCGGGAATAAAAATAAGGCACTGCTGTGCCAAGTCAGGGCTGTACGGCGGATGACCCATCAATTCGACGTTTTTTGCCGGTCTAAAAGGCGCTGGTTTGAGCCGATGTGTGAGAACGCGCATTCGTCTTCTCTTGTTCGTTTTTCGAATTACTCTGAAGACTTCAGGCAAACAAATTGTGGTGCACCACTCAGCGCTGACCGTCCTACGTTGCTCAAGCGGAACAGTCGCCACCTGACCAGTTTTGCCGAAGAAACAGGCGACCATTTGCTTCGAAGTGCTTCTTCCATGATCAACTTTCGTTGGATTTGGCTCGTCTTCGAAGAACCACACGGTAGATTGCTGTTTTGTTTCGGGCTCATACGCATAGATCCATGATTCATCACCCGTGACGATCTTAGAAACTTCTTTTGAAGCACCGCGATCGTATTTTTTCAAAATTTCTTTGCACCAATCGACACGAGCCTTGTTTTGAGCGATTGCCAAATTGTGCGGGATCCAACGAATACAAACCTTTTTCACGGCCAGGTGTTCATGCAATATCGAATGTATGCAGGTGGAAAAAATGCCCAAGGATGCCTCTATCTCACGGTATATCACATGACGATCTTGCATTATCAGTTCACGCATGGCTTCAATGTTCTCTGGCACAACGACCGTTTTTGGACGACCTTTGTCTTTGAGCGAGCGTCGGCCACGATTGAATTCATTAAACCAGTTTTTCACAGTGCTATAGGATGGTGCTTCATCGCCATACAAACATTTAAGTTCATCGATGCACTCTAATCGTGATAATCCACGTCAAAAGTTGTGAAAAATGATCGCACGTAAATTTTCACGAGTTAATTCCATTTTTTTTGCCAAATTGATTTTTTCAAGTCACTGTAAAGAACACAAATGATGGTCGTACGTCAAAAAGTTCTGAGTACGTTTATACTAGAAAATGTTAAAGTTTCCAATGGAAATGTCAGATGGCGCCAGGCAACACATAGTGTTGCCTAGGCCAGAAATATGTATAGCAACCCCCGTACACACAGAGAAAAAATCAGTTGGAAATCGTTCCGAACTACAAATATTTGGTTGAATAAACATTCTTTCTTTTGTAATCCGAATAATTATTATTAATCCCAAAAGGACCTAATAGGCCCCAGTAATTTTGTATTGGCCGAGGAAATTTTCATTTTGCAAACATATATTTTGTCGTCCTATTTCGTGCTTTTTTTCGAAAAAGTAAAAAATGATATTTTAATAAGTATATTCATCAGGACTGTAAACATTTGGCGGTTGTAACAGAAAGTTTATGTTGTAGGTAACGCCGGAGGACAGCCCAGCCCTACATGAAACCACGTTAGTGACCTCTACGGTATATTTATGCGAATACCGACAATTTCTTGACATAAGAAATAAAGCATTTTTACGAATTTTTCACTGCATACCTTTTGGGACATACACATCAAGAAGATGTTCTATTATTAACCATAAGAAGAAGAGGGTATGGGTTTAAGACCTGGGAAACTGTAACTGTTAAGAAAAACTCCCATAAGATGTATATGTGCCCAACGTCTATAATATATCTACAACCTTAGCATGATCACACACAAATATACTATGATCCCCAATATTATTTATTAGAATATGGTTAAGTTGTCAACAATAGATTTGAATTATGAAAAGTATTTAAAAATACATTAAATTCAAAATTATAGAAATGATTTATTTAACAGAAGAAAAAATCAGTCGAAAAAAACTTAAGCAATTTTATTAAACATTATTAATTTCATATAAAAAGTACTATTATTGCATTAGATCCGTAACAATAACATTGTTCTAAAAAGCATTTATAAATGAGGAAAAATTACAATCATACAGTATGATGACCGTTATCATATTATTGTTAACATAAAACCCAAAAAACAATACTTTTGTCGCAACAACCATATTTATATAGTTGCTGTAACCATATTTTCATTATTAAATTTGCCAATATTACTATTGTTACATTTCAACAATATGTATACTGTGGCAAACATACTATTGTCAAAATTAATTCAGTAAACAATCCTATGGTTGCAACAAACATACTTCTAATGCAGAACATATTATTATTGCCGTGACCATATAGTAACCATATTTTGTCTCTGCGTGTACACTTTCGTTGATGGAACATAATGGTATCTTGAGCTTGTTTGTGCTATCAAGGTCCGGTAAAATAAAGGGGACGAGTGTTAAATGCCTGGGAACGTGTAACATGGTATAAGTTTTCATAACCATCAATCTATAAGTATAGCTCCTTATGAAAACGAAGCTATACTTATAGATATAGAGAAGATGTATCCTTAATTTCCTTAGAGATACTGTCCATCTGAAAGCCTCAAACGTTAGCACTCTGCGCTGTCCGAATACATACACCTTTGTTGGTGGAACAAAATAAAGCATACTTTCAGGATTAACTTTTGCATTGCATACTTTTATAGACATAAACACAATTTGCACTGTTATTTTTTTCGGTGGTATTTACCGAAAAAATCAATAAAGACTAATGGCATAAATTTGGTTACGCTGGTGATATTTTCTATGTTCTTGTTCTTTTTTTTAATAATATTATATTAATTTTTTTAAAAATTGTCGTACGTTGGGTTCAATGTATTATTTCTATGATAAAATGGATGTTTTCTTTCATTTTCAAAAAAAAAAACGTTAATGAACAAGTTATGTTTAGAATGAATACCAAAACAGAGAAGCTATTTGAATAATAAAATTTGTTTCCACCATTTTTTTTAAATAACCTACAAAATATAAAATATGAAAGTATATATTCTATATGTGACAACTCATAGAGAAAGGGACCTAAGGGTAAAAAAAATCAATTTTCATTTTTTTCTTTTTTTGATGTGGACAACATCTGAGTATCGAATGAGACCGATCCCATGCCAAAAAAATGTTCCCTCCCAGAGATATGCGCGTTTTATGAAAGTGAAGTCGACGATTCTAGGCGCAAATAGAAAGGGACCTAATCTTTAAAATGGCTCTCCTGAACAAAACTAGTTTTTAACCCTAGGTCCCTTTCTATTTTGCGCGTCACATATATTAATTTGTAGCCAAGACTTTAAGCATTCATTTAAGGTGATTTGTGTCACAATAGCCCTATTAGCCGTAAACATTAAGGTTTAAACTCAACTTGGCTTCACTTAAATATTATCAAACTCAGCTTGATTCGAAATTCGATTTTTAGATTCGAGATTTGACCAAGATTTAAAAAAAAACCTCCTCATAATTTGAATAACAACATAAATATTTTTAAATCCTTAAAAAAAATAAAAAAAATTAAATACATTAATTTAACCAAAAGTTGGTCAAGTAAAAAGGTGCTCGTGGTAACGGCAACCGAATTCAGAGAGTACTTCTAGCCGATAATCTATAACAAAAAGCAATGCATGTACAAATTAAGTTCCTAAAATCATCCTAATTGGTTAGGGTTACCGATACTTTGTATCTTCAACTGATACTGTCAGTTCCTACTACTGAAATTTGCGGTGTACTCAATCAACATTCGGTTGTAGCGATGAAATTCATGGATAGTACCTGCAACCACCAACATTTGGTTGTGGCAACACATGTGTTCTCTGTGTGTACTTGAAATACTCATAGCGAGAGAAAAGTGGAAAAGATTACAGATGATTTTTACTGGAAACAAATTGGGTAAATCGATTGGCTTTAAGTCAGCAATAATCGAATTATTTTATAAAAAAAAAAACATTAAGCAACCCATTTTTGGCAAATATGAATTAGTTGCTACAACAAAATGTTTCCAAAATTATTGGTTGCCATAACAAACAACTAAATGTCATTTTCGCGTTTCATTGGTATGACCAACCAATAAGTTGTGAGAACACCTTGATATTTTTCATCTTGTGGCATCTTGAACCGAATATCCATTAAGATTTAAAACATTTAGTGATTGCAAATTCCTCTTTTGCAACCGTATCATTGTAGTTCCATCCGATTTCTAAATAATTTTTTCTCTGAGTGTACCTTAGCATTGGGGGTATAGTCAGGTGTTACTAGTTAAATGTTACTCAATTATGTTGTTTTCTAAAACGAGACCATTATACTCGTACAATGTGTATCACCATTAAATCTTATTCAAAAATAAATAACCGCATAAAAAATCAATTAAATCATTTCTTATATTTCAATATTAAGCATACACTCCTAAAGCAACTTCAATAAAATCTGATGCAATTTTTAAATGCCAAAATTCAATCACACCAAACACTGCAAACCAGATCATAATTACTTAATAACATTATCAATTGTTTAGTGTATAATTATTTTGACAAAAAAAAATATAAATGTTTAGTTCGAAATGAAATCCAGCTAACAATAGATGCTCGATCCGTTAGCATAGAGAGCCAAACCAGTCTGGGGAATTTGAATTGTTTGTGGGCAAACAATGAAAGCGGCCAAAACAATTCTTTCTTGCGATCTTACGGTAATTGAATGTTATGGCAAGTGACAACTTTGTTTTGTCAACATTTAACATTGATGAAAACACTTAATTATTTTCATGACTTGTTTTCATGAATACCCTCAAAATTGTACAAAGAAAAAAGCAAAAAAAAAAGAGCAGCCTGTCTATTCGTCAGTCCGTCCACCTTGTGTCTAGTTTTTTTATACGTAGGACAAACCCGATTTTTTGTTTGGTCACCACTTCCGTTAAGTTGACAGGCGTGAACAAATTTAATTGTCAATTGCCTCCCTTCAGATCTCCACCCCCGCTTATTCACCTCCCAAGTTTTCGTGATAATTCATTTAAATAGACGCCATTGTTGAATGCTGCATTGAAGTTGTTATTTTGGATTTTGTGAAAGGTCGAATGTTGTTAAATGTTTCTCTGTTTCTGTTCTGTTTTCTGATGTGGCCAATTAAATGATTCTGTTTTGACGCTTAAGAATATTTATTCTGCTTAAGACTTTAAGTGAACAGTGGCCGATGGGTCTTTCCCGGAGGCCATTCATTGATTGGCTTCCCAACCAAACAAAGGGAGGGTGACAAATCTATTAAATTGATCGTTACTTGGCAAATTGCCACAAAGACCATAAAAGGTTTGGGTATGACGTCAAGTACTAGAGGACAATTGGATTATGCTGGCTAGAATATGATCTGTGTGATATGTAAGGAATTTTTAGAGTTCATGTATAAAAATGGAACAAAAAAAACTTTTCTATGAATTTTTAGAGTTCATGTATAAAAATAGTACAAAAAAAACTTTTCCATGACAAATATTTTGTTTTGCTAGACAGCACAGAGGATTATGTGTTTAGAGTGGGTGTTTCATTAACCCATTCCTGTCTAATGGACATTTAAATACCCAAGAAAGTGTTGATACATACATAATTTTAGCGTGGGCCAGGTGAGCGATATTTTTTTATAGAAAAGAGGAAAGATTGTTCTAATTTAAATCATTAAGCTGGATTTTTTTTATATTTTATTTTTTGCAGGCTAAAATCGAAGATTTTTTTTTCGGAAAAGTGCTGTCAAACATAGGAAACAAATTCGAATTTAAACAAATTAAAAATTTCTAATTTTACCGAATAGCTTAAGTTGTCTACTATGTAATGAAAAAAGGCAGCGATACGTCAACAAACCTGGCCTCCAGATCCGGTCAAATGCAAATGGGTAATTTTATTAAGAAAACATGGTACTTAAAAGAAATAAATCACTTAGCCTTACAACTTTTCTTCTGATCTGGTGCAACACTGTTGTGATAATCCAGGAAGCAAGTAGCGGGATGCAATTCACCTTGCACATCAAACAAACACCTTGCATGGGTATTTAAATACCCATGTCATATATCAGGTAAAAATTAAGTTTTTTCTTTCAACTTCTATGGTCTTTTGGACATAAATTTCCAAATTTCATAAAAACCGTACGAGCCGATCTATTTGCCTGTCCATGTGCCTGTAACGGGTTAAATGAATAAAAAAATGCTAAAAATACCGTGAAAATGTAGTCTGAGATATGTTAGAATTGAGTGTCAGGTTGGATTATTTCAATACCCTATACCACACTGTTCAACCAGGTTTGTTTTATGGCTAATGTTTATAACTCTTAAAACTAAAGGGTGGTCTAACCCTAATGGAAGATGTTAATTGTGAGTCACACCTTAACGTCATGTTTTTTGCCCAACTTAATATGACATTTCTTTGTTTAAGTGTTTAACAAATTCAACCATGGAGAGGTACACAATTTAGCAACGTGTAACAAAATGGACTTTTAATCAAAAGGATTTCCTGCACTTCGTGAGTTATTTCAGAAATATTGTGCCCAAATTTCAGCAAACCGGGTCTGTAGGAAATTAAAAACTCCTGTTCGCCGAGTTCGTTCTGTGGAAAATATTGATGTTATTCGCGATAGTGTTGCAGAAGAGCTTTAAACCGCAGCTCGTCAACTTACCCAACATTTGAACATCTCACGAACATCACTAATGCGAATTTTGAATAAAGATTTGAATTTACTCGCTTACCAGGTTCAATAAACTCAAGAGCTAAAGCCTACTTACTATTTAAAGCGTAGTCAATACGCCGAATAGTTGGTTGAACAGACAAAAGTGCATGGTGACTTTACAAAGAAAATCATATTCGGCGACTAAGCACACTTTCAACTCAGTGGATTCGCTATCAAGCAGAATTACAACATTTTTGCAAATGAAAAACCACGAGTGATTATAGAAAAGCCACAACGACCGACTGTTTGGTGTGGTTTATGGGCTGGCGGCGTACGGCCCTCTTCAAAAAAAGGTCGACCAAGCACACGCAAAGAAAAGATGTGGTTACTATATGGTCACCGCAACAATAATATATTCTCTACAATAAAAGCATGTTCGTCGCAACCATAGTATTGTTTTTTGAATTTCATTATAACAACAGTATGATTGCGGCGATATTAATTTTGTTGAAATGTAACAATAGTAATATTGCCAAATTATGAAATGAAAATATGGTTGTAGCAACCATATAAACATGGTTGGTGCAACAAAAGTATTCTTGTTTAAAATTTACGTTAACAATAATATGATTGCGGCAATCATACGGTATGGTTGCGAATATTTTTGTGTGTGCGTATGTTTTTTTGATATACCAAAGAAAAACACATACACGCGATACAGGCATGGTTGTTCTCCATTATAAAAAACAACAACAATCGGAAGGTAGTTCGAGGGATTTTTATTGTGTTTACTTTGTTTGGTGAAATACTTTACTACCGACTGATTCTCGTTTATTTAAAATCTGCCTGCACTTAAGTATATAGCCATTGATCATGGTTTAATCACATTCGTTACTTGGTGTCTACGGATTGTGAAGTAGTATTCACCCCTGCTGGCAACTTAAAGTATTTTAGACCATTGGAATATATATTTTTGTTTCTTGAATGAAATGTTTAATAAAAACATGGCGTCAAATCTCGCTATGAACTAATTGTAATGCAATTTAAAAAAACTTACTTGATAAAAATCACTATTTTTGAATAACAACATTACCCAATCCTAATAAATAATTTTGGGGCTCATAGTATGTTTGAGTGTGAATCATACTATGGTTGTGGGGATCATAGTATGGTTGCGTGTGAATCATACTATGGTTGTGAGGATCATACTTTGGTTGTATGAGAAACATACTATGGTTGTGAGGATCATAATATGGCTGTGGATATAATACTCGTAGTATGGTTGAGTGTGAATAATACTATTGTTGTGAGGATCATAGTATGTTTGTGGAGATCATAGTATGGTTGAGTGTGAATCATACTATGGTTGTGGGAATCATAGTATGGCTATGTGTGAATCATACTATTGTTGTGAGGATCATAATATTGTTGTGCTTCAACCATATCCCAACAATAGTATGATCCTCTTCGAATATTGTCACCCCAACCATACTTTTTTTCTGCGTGCAGTTAACGTGAATGGTGTTCGTTATCGCGAGATGTTAACGGACTTCTTGTGGCCAGAAATTGAGGAAATGGACCCAAGCGATATGTTATGTATGTGCCACTTGCCACACAGCCAACGAAACAATGGCTCTTTTGCGTAAGAAATTCAATGGCCGTGTTTTGCTCACGTTATCTCTCTTTCTTTGGGAATTCTTTCTTAAGGGATATGTAAAAAAAAATTTACTCCAATAAGCCAAGCACAATTCGAGAGCTAAAGTATGAGAAAATTCGGCACATTAACGCGATTGAACCTCCATTATGTCTCAAAGTCTTTGAAAATATTAACCATCGTATAAATATGCCACCAAAGCCGTGGCAACTAAATACCAAGAGATTTGTTTCACACACAATTGCCATAGATCCTTCTATCAAAAGAAAATATATTAAGATAATTATCTGAAAACTATTTTTTACTTTAACATCGTGCGTTTTAGTTAGACCACCCTTTATTTAACCCACTTACCGATCGGCTGTAAATCACTACCAGAGTCAATGTAACAATCATTTTTAGTACTTATAGTCATGAAATTCTTCAGACTGTTGTCCTGTAATGCTGGATATCAAATAAAAGATTGCTGTTACTTTGATTCTAATGAAATTTTTTTGCCAGAACATTATCCTAAGAATCATCTCAAACACTAGTACAAAAAGCTTAAGTCGGACGTGGCCGACTATATTATACACTGCACTCCAGGATTTTCGGAAAAGCCAACGGAAAATTGTTTTTTGGAATCAATTTACCGAGATTTTAAATTAATGTCGTATTTATATTTGTGAGAAAATTTCAAAGTTTTTGGTTAAATCGATTGGACATATAAGTATAAGTATGAGAGCTAAATCTAAACCGATTTTCTTCAATTTCAATAACGTTAGTCCTTGGCCGAAAAACTTACTCGTGCTTAGTTTCATCAAATTTGGATGTAAGATGTGGCTACTTGAGCTAAAAACATACAAATCGGATGAACTTATATGTTGGTAGGAGCTGTATCTAAATCAGGACCGATAAATTTCCAAAGCGTCCGTGCTTGTTCTTACTTCGGTCAAATTTCTTGAAATTTAATTTCGGAACAGGTGAATCGATAGCAATCCATATTAGACTACGGTATCAAATATGCAACCTTTATACGATTAAAATTATTAAAAATATGAGTGAGACATTTAAAATGTGAAAATAGGTCTATGGCAGTGAGTGATTCTTTTAATGAACACAAGTTAAATCTCTTAAATGCTGGCGACATTAAAAATAAAACATTTATTTCTTGGCCATTTCAAAGCCTCGCATTAGCCGATTCGAGCCGTAATTAATCGATAGCTCTCGGTCAGTGAGTATATGTATTATATCGGGCAGCACAGCTAACTGATTAGTGAAAAGTGTCCTGTTTGTTCCTATAAGGGATGTTGAGAGAAATAAGTACACACAGAGCAAAAATAGTAGGAAGTCGGTCAGAACTACTAAAATTCCGTTGTCACCAAATGTTATTAGTCGTTATGGATACTCGGTACGACATACCACAAGATGGTAAATATGACTATCGAATTGCATATTTAACTAATTGATCGGTCATGTAAATAAAATGCGGAAAAGGTTTTTAGTTGGCTGTGGCTACCAATCGTTTCGCAAACAATTCGTTGTTTCAACCAATAATTAGTGGTGATACCTAAAATTTTATCATAACCAAAGCGGGTTATTTAATAGAATTTGTTTTCTTTAATGGGCTAACGAAAAAACAAACAATTTGATTATAACTGACCTTATGATTTCAGTAAAAATCTTCCGTCATCTTTTTCTCTCTATTCTCGACATGTTCTCCCTACGTTTGTATCTTCGTATGTTCCACCGATTCATCAGTGCCAATTACTGAAAATTACAGAGCAACAACTAACATTTGGTTGCATGCAACCCAAATCATTCGACTGGCAAAAAATTCCGTTGTGGCAATGAATTTGTTCTCTGTGTGTGTGAAATCTGTTCTAAAATGTCCCCAAAACTGAAACCTAAACAGAAGTGATAATCTCTGGGGTTTCAACTAAGCACATACGATTTTAAGTGAATTATCATATTTTTGGCAATATGCATAAGGTATTTTTTCTTGATAGACTGGAATATTCTCGGTTATCTGAATATCTTGCACACGGAGAAAAAATTAGGTGAAAATTGGTTGGAACTACAATGATTCGGTTGCAAAAGAGGAATTTCTGTTGCAACCACCAAATGTTTATAATCCTAATGGATATTCGGTTAGAAGTACCACAAGATACTGAATAGGATTATTGTACTGTACTTACAACTTATTGATCGGCCAAACCAATGAATCGCAAAAAATGGTATTTAGTTGGCACAACTGGTGGTTGTGCACCAACTAACATTCGGTTGTACTGATGGAATACTCGAACAGCATGTAACTTCAATCATTGGCAACGAATCTGTTCTCTGTGTGAAAACTAGTCAAACGAAAAAATATTTTGGAAATATTTTTTTACGTCTCTCGTCTTTGATCCATTAAATTGTATATAAGTACATCTTAAGGTGAATTGCATTCGAGTTTACGGAAATAGTTTTAGACCTTTAGTCGGGATTGGTGTCGTGCAGCATGGCTTTGAATGGCAAGAATATGGTGATCCATCTAGAGGTATTTTTTCAGAACAAAAAAATATAAAAATTCAAATCAAGTGTGGAATCTTTATTGGTAATTTGAAAGGACATTTTATGGCATTTATTTTTTGAATATAATTTCCTTCTAAACTACGCCTCTGGTTTCATTCTGAGGATCCAACTTTGGATGACTCGTTCGAACATTTCGACCGGTATGGCTTTAATGACACGCGTAATGTTGGCTTCCAAAACCTGAATCGTAGCTGGTTTTTCAGCATAGACTTTGGACATTACGTAACCCCAAAGAAAAATGTCTAAAGGTGTAATATCACTTGATTTAGGCGGCCAACTCACCAGTCCAAAACGTGAAATTATCTGCTCTTCGAAATGACTTCTCAATAGATCCTCTGTTTGAGCAGCTGTATGGCAAGTGGCACCGTCCTGTTGAAACCAATTGTCGTCAAGATTACGGGCTTCAATTTCAGGTAGCATAAAGATCGATATCATGGCGCGATAGCGATCACCATTCACGGTTACGTACCGGCCATCATCATTTTTGAAAAAAATTGTACCGATGATTCCACCAGCTTAAAAGCCGTACCATGCCGTGGTTTTCTCTAGGTATAATGGCACCTCTTGAACCTGTTCTCATTGCTCTTCAGCCCAAATGCGGCAATTTAGTTTATTGATTTTGCCGTTGAGTTAGAAATGGGCCTCATCACTGAACAAAGTTTTGGTCGAAAACAGCGGATCTTTCCGTTTTGAAGGTAATTGTTTTCAAAAAATAAATGACATAAAATGTCCTTTCAAATTACCAATAAAGATTCCACACTTGATTTGAATTCTTATATTTATTTTTTGTTCTGAAAAAATACCTCTTGATGGATCACCCTTTATAAACAAATTTATAAAACCACAGGTTTCATCAACTTCAGATGAATTATTGGAAAGCGCTAGTCACTACCTAGAGATAATGTGAATATAATTTTGTTAAAGTAACTCCAACATTTGAGTAGATATGCACAATCAAACAATATGTTTATTATCATCAGCGATCTTTAGTTACTTCTTTTTTCTATCGTCTTAGCAGTACATCAGCAGTAGTCTAAAAAATCTAATGTGGGAAAATTTACTGAAAAAAATATATTCGTATAAATCACGGCATTTGTCTTATTATTTCAGCCCAAGAAACATATCATAAGAAATGTGAAAACAAATCTTAAAAATTACGTAAACGGTTAAATAATTTAAATTCGTAATTTGTAAGAACTTAATGAAAGAAAGGGAAAACATGGAATAAATTAGTTTTATTTATTTCATCAAGGAAGACTGAACAATCAGAGCAGTCAAAAATGACATAAACCAATAAAAGATTTTTCAATTTTTTTAAGAATTTCTTTCATAATTTTTAAAATATGTTTTATACGTTTTATTATGTGGTTTCAAATTTTATATGAATTATTACTTATTTATCATGAAATTGTTACATATTTTTGATGACAATATTTCAGAATAAAGAATTTGTTCATCATTTTTTGTAAAAAATTTTCATGAAAAATAGACACTTTTTCGTAAAATAGTTCTTCTGCTTTGTTAACATGTATTCTGTCTTTTATAGTTATTATGACCTGAACTTGAACGTAAAAAAATAGTCAAATGTATTGGCTGTCGTCAAATAACTCAAATCAAATAAATTATACATCTTTTGAATCTTTAATCTTTTGAATGAATGCGAATTACCCCTTTACGTATGGACAAGCACAAAATTATGTTTTTAAACATGACAAATGATTTCTTTTGAAGACATTTCATACAAAGTGTGCAGACACGAAAATCAATGTCCCTTTGCCATTTTGTTAAAAACTGTTCTTCTTCTACAACGTAGTTGCAAGAGGTTAAGTAAAAATTGCGAAATTTCTACGAAATTTTGTCGAAAATGTTCCTACAAGTTAAGAAAAAAATGTTTACGATGACTTTTCGTACTAAAAAAACGTTTCATTAAACTTACTCGTATAATAAATAAATTAACTAACATGTGAGAAGCTTTTTCAAGAAGCCGGTTCGAAGATTTGTAAATACTTATTTACTAAATACAAGAAACGTTCGAAAAACTTCATCAATAAAATGAAAAATATACAAGAACATAATTGGAAGGGCGTTCAAAAATAGTGCGAGCATATTTCTTTCAGTCTACATAAAACAAATTCAAAAGAGGAGTGAATGATGAAATCGTTTGAATTTCATATTTAAAATAGTTTTCCGTAAACAAATTATCTTAACCATATTTTAAAAAATTTATACATTTCGGAAAGAGTCCCATACAAAAATAAATACAACAAAAAGAAACATCTTCCAACCACAGTGCAGTATTAAGATTCGGCGCGGTCAAACTCAATGAATCTGGAATTTTTAGACGTAAATAAAATAGCCTTTATTTCGCCTGCTTCATTCACCACGAGGACAAATTCGGCATCTTCATAGAGTTTTCTTCAGTTTAAAGCTTCTCTCTTCAGATTTATATGAAAAGATCAAATGTTCAACAGGTCGATGGTGCAAATCAGCTCGTACATCAGAAGTTAGTAACAGTTATTAACAAAGTACATGCTAACTCATGTATTCAACCTTACTTCTAAAGTGTTTTTCCGTTTTTTTTTTTATTTGAATTTACCGCCACCTTGAGCAAAAAAAGATTGAATAGCCTGCATAGCCCGCTTAAGAATTGTCCGCACAAAAACACACACACATGAGCAGCAGCATCGAAAATAAACTACATGCGCAAAAAAGAAACAAGTGCTTTTGTATGCGAGCGTATTTTGGTTTCAGTTCAGAACTTTTGAATATTTCCTTTGTGTTTCACCACGCAACCGAGTGATTTTGTGTCAATGTTAATTTGTCAAATGGATATGGTGGCATAATTGTAACAAAACAAATTTACTCGTACGTCCGTCCCTACGTCGGTCACTTATCCGCTGATGGCTGGATGCCTTTACATCAGAACAGATTTCCCATTGTGTTTCGAATCAAAGACACCACAAGAACGTTTAACTCGGCCGTTTGGTTCGGTTTGCTTGGTAGGCTGCTGGCCGGGTTGGCTTCTTTTGCAATTCTACCTCAGCTCAAAATGGTAAAATTCAATAGCCCTACAGTAATTTAAGCTCTGATGTGAAGGTGGTTGCTGGGAAAAATAGACTGGACGACTGCACTGACACAGGCTCCAAATGCTGCATAGCCCAACGAATAGAAACCCCAAGGCATTTACATGCGAAGCACTGTGGTAACAAATGAACAAAAAAGAAAAATTAAAGCAGGTACAAAACAAAAACGATTAATACAAAAACGTAGTGAAAAACGAGATGTTATATCCCAGGCATGTTGAACCAAAGACGATAACCTTTAGAAGTTGGGCGAAATGTTTCTTCTTTGCAATATCGAAGAAAAACAGTTCTTAGGACGCACAAATTCTCGGTTCATTTATTTACTTTCGTGTGATCATTGATTGAAACACAGAAAACACAATTGAGGTTACACTTAAAAAAATTATGTTCGTGAAAATCATGAAATAATTCATATAAATAACGATATTGTCTTTTTTCAGCCAGAAAGATTTTTTTTTAAGATATATGAAAAAATCATAAACGAGGGCTGCTATATATACTTCTAGCCTAATAATGAAAATGCGAATATTTATCATCAAAAATGGGTTTGTTTTTGAAAGTATTCCCTAGCATGATTTGTACACTTTTGCATGCGCTCAAACCAATTGTCGAAGCACTTTTTCCACGCCGATTGAGACACCTCCAAAACATGGGTTTTGAACGCTTCAACAGCATCTTCTGGCAACGAAAATCGTTGACCATGCATTTTTTTTCTTGATGTGCGGGAATGAAAAGAAGTCATTGGGTGCCAAGTCAGGGCTGTACGGCGGATGACCCACCAATTCGACGTTTTGGCCGGTCAAAAAGGCGCTGGTTTGAGCCAATGTGTGAGAGCTCGCATTGTCATAGTACACAATGATTCCTCTTCTCTTGTTCATTTTTCAAATTGTGGTGTACCACTCAGAATTGACCTCCTACGTTGCTCAAGCGGAACAGTCGCCATATGCGCAGTTTTGCCGAAGAAACAGGCGACCATTTGCTTCGAAGTGCTTCTTCCACGAACAACTTTCGTTGGATTTGGCTCGTCTTCGAAGACCCACACGGTCGATTGCAGTTTTGTTTCAGGCTTATACGCATAGATCCATGATTCGTCACCTGTGACGATCTTATAAACGTCTTTTGAAGCACCGCGATCGCATATTTTCAAAATTTCTTTGCACCAATCGACAAGAGCCTTTTTTGAGCGATTGTCAAATTGTGCGAGATCGAGCGAGAATAAACCTTTTTTACGGCCAGGTGTTCATGCAATATCGAATGTATGTTGGTGGAAGAAATGCCCAAGGATGCCTCTATCTCACGGTATGTCACATGACGATCTTGCATTATCAGTTCACGCACGGCACAACGGCCGTTTTTGGACGACGTTCACGACCTTCGTCTTTGAGCGAGCGTCGGCCACGATTGAGTTCATTGAACCAGTTTTTCACCGTCCTATAGGATGGTGCTTCATCGCCATACAAAGATTTAAGTTCATCGATGCACTCGTGATAATCCACGTCGATAGTTGTGAAAAATTATCGCACGAAAATGTTCACGAGTTAATTTCAGTTATTTGCCAAATTGATTTTTTTCAAGTCACTGTAAACAACACAAATGATGGTGGCACGTCAAAACGTTCCGAGTACGTTTAAGCTAAAAAATGTCAAACTTTCCAATGGAAATGTCAGATGACGCCAGCCAACACTTAGTGTTGCCTATGCCAGAAATATATATAGGAACCCTCGTAATCGTCCCAACCTATAGGATTAGCGATGAAGCTCATTTCTGGCTGAGTGGTTTTGTCAATAAACAAATATGCGTTAATGGACAGCTACAAACCCACATGTGATTTAAGAGAAACAATTGCATCCGCAAAAAGTCACTGTGTGGTGTGCTTTTCATGCCAGAGAGGCGATTGGGCCGTATTTTTTCGTCGATTAAAACAATCATCATGTTACCGTCAATGGAGAGCGCTATCTAGCGCATGTTAACAAATTATTTATGGCCAGAATTGGATGAGCTTGACATCGCCGATATGTGGTTTCAACAAGACGGTGCCACTAGTCACACAGCACAAGTTACAATCGATTTACTGAAAGGCAAATTCGGTGAACGTGTTATCTCGAGAAATGGTCCGGTTGAATGGCAACCTCGGTTGTGCGATTTAATACCATTGGATTTCTTTTTATGAGCCATTGGTCTATGCCAATAAGCCAACAATTTTAGACGAGCTCAGAGACAACATCCAACGCGTAATTGCCAACGTTCCGGTCGAAATGTATGCAAGAGTGGTAGAAAATTGGGTCCAAAGAAAAGATCGTTGTACACGGGTTGTAGTAGTCATATGACCGACATCAAATTTCATTCTTAAAATATAACAGTAGCACTACAACTGGAATAATTTGAACTCAATATCTTAAATATTCTGCTTTTTATTAATACGTACATAAAATTGCTATGTCCTTAATCTAAAACCCTGTACATGAAGCGTTTTTGCTATCCAGTTATTAAAGCTTTCTCAAAACACCATTTTTAGTAGTACAGGTTCGATGCCACAACGTTGGTTGAGGTTACATTCACCTCGAATATTCCATCAGTACAACCGAATGTTAGTTAGTCCTATGTTATTTTCTCTAATTGGAATATATTATTTTTGTATTATCGGCGCAAAACACCAAGTATCCGAACCTTCAGAAGAACATTTTTGGATCTAAAAAGCCACATGCCATAAACGGTGTGCTTACAAAATATAAGTATGTACTTGAATCACTCGAGGGATGGAGGGAGCGCCATGGCCAGGAAGATGAAGACAAGATGATGGATAATTTTTACTGAAAAAAATGTGGTAAATCGACTGACTTAAACACAGTAGAAATCGATATATTTTATATTTAAAAAAATTCCTTTAAACAACCCATTTTTGGCTATGATCATCACCAATAAAAAGTAACAACAACAAAATGTTCGGCAAAAATATTGGTCGCCACAACCACCAGTTGTGGAAAACTGATATACATTTAAACGATAAAAAGATTAACTTTTTTCTTTGGAATACAAACTAAAAAATCCACTTTTTGGAATATATTTTTGAAGTTGTCAGCTGTAACAATGGTAATGACTTAGGCTGCTCATTTTGACTCACTATCTTACTTAGTACAGGCAGAAAAAAAGTATGGTTGCGGTGTCAATATTCGAAGAGGATAATACTATTGTTGGGTGTATGGTTGTGATACAACAATACTATGATCCTCACAATAATAGTATGATTCAAATACAACCATACTATGATTCACACATAACCAAACTTTGATCCCCATAACCATAGTATGATTCACACTCAACCATACTATGATCTCCACCATTTTATGATCCTCACAACCATAGTATGTTTCACACACAACCATAGTATGATCCTCACAACCATAGTATGATTCACACGTAACCATGTTATGATCCCTAAAACCATAGTATGATCACACACAAATACTTATACTATGATCCCCAAAATTATTTATTAGAATTGTGTTGTCAACAATAGATTTGAATTATGAAAATTATTTAAAAATACATTATATTCAAAATAATAGAAGTGATTTATTTAACAGCGGAAAAAAAATTAATTTAAAAATGATCAGTTAAACAAAGCCAAAACAGTTTATTTGAAAATTTGTAATTTCCTTATAAAAAGTACTATTATTGCATTCGATCCGTAACAATAACATTGTTCTAAAAAGCATATTCAAATGAAGAAGAATTACAATCATACAGTATGCTTGCCATAATCATATTATTGTTTATATAGAACCCAAAAAACAATACTTTTGCCCCACCAACCATATTTATATTGTTGCTACAACTATATTTATTTTTAATATGCCAATAATACTATTGTTATATTTCAACAATATTAATATTGCGGCAATCATACTATTGTCAAAAATAAATTCAGTAAACAATACTATGGTTGCGACAAACATACTTTTATTGCGGAGAATATATTGTTATTGCCGTGACCATATAGTAACCATTGTTTTTCTCAGCGTGTAGCGACATAAATACTGTTGCAATATTGAACACACCCATTTCAATAGTAGAACTGAACATACCCCGTTAATGTCATATGGGTTTTGAAAGCTAACCTCAATAGCGTTAGTCTGTAACGGGATTTTAAAAATGTTTCAACTTTCATCATGGAGTGGTCAGATAATGACAACTGTATCGCTGTAATACCGCTTTTCAAGTGTGAAATGAAAAAAGTGATATTTTCAAAACGCTCCGGCCTCTAGGGATTAGCCGCATGTTCGTCTACCGATGCATAAAACGGTTTGAGGAGACTGGAGATGTAAAAGACCGCCACCGGTCGGGCCGCCCACGCTCTGTTCGAACACCGCATGTCATCAAAGACGTTAAATCAAGAATTCACAAAAACTCCGCTTCGAAAACAGAAAATCATGGCCCTTGAGATAAATATCACGCAAAAGTCCATGAGTCGAATCATTAAAAAAGACTTGGGGCTTTCAAACGACATACCGGACATTTATTGACTGCAGCTTTAAAATAATAGGATTGAAAAATGCAAACGTCTTTTGGTGAAGCACGCTGATAACTTGCACAGAACAATTTGGTTAACCGATGAAAATTTTTTTGCCGTTCAGGAAAAATTTAACAAGCAAAAGGATAGAGTGTATGCGCGGTCATCTAAGGAA
Organism: Hydrotaea diabolus; assembly: GCA_963513945.1. Taxonomy (NCBI): domain Eukaryota; kingdom Metazoa; phylum Arthropoda; class Insecta; order Diptera; family Muscidae; genus Hydrotaea; species Hydrotaea diabolus. The sequence goes on along the minus strand of OY740716.1, from coordinate 193,427,684 downwards.
GCATCTGAACTGATCCCAGGGGTGGAAAAGGGTATTCACCCAGCTTCAGTCATAGTTTGGTGGGGTGTCTCTTACGATGGGGTTACTGACCTGCATTTCTGCGAACAAGGAGTCAAAACATCGGCCAATGTTTACCAAGAAACCGTTTTGGAAGCTGTTGTAAAGCCTTTTAACAATTCCCTGGTCCAAAACCAGCCATGGCCTTTCCAGCAGGATTCTGCGCCGGCCCATAGACTAAAACGTCCCAGGCCTGGCTTCGAAACAATTTGCCAGCGTTCATTTCCTCTGAAGAATGGCCCTCAGGCAGTCCAGATTTGAACCCATTGGATTACAAATTGTGGACGGTTTTAGAGGACAAGGATTGTCACCAAAGATACCCCAACATTGGATCTCTTAAGACTGCTTTGGTTTGAGCTGTAGCCAATTTTCCAACTGTCTAACGGTCCTACAACCCATCCCATTTTGGAGATGAGCTTCAACTAATCATACCAACTTAAGCAGTGATTCGTCCCTAGATGAGGATGAGGTAGCTTTGGTTTTGTATAGGAAAGTTTAATCAAATTTCGATCGCAAGCAGCTTATGAACCATAATTGTTATTTCAATATACAGACTGGCAGACGAACATAGACATGACCTTTTAATTTTACGACGATTATTATTTTCAAGTGTTGCAAACAGAATGACAAATTTAATGCACACCCCGTGTAATTTATTCGAATCGGTTTAGGGCGATGTGAGCTTGATTGAGAAATCAAAACCCAGAGATAAGTAAAAATCATTTTGGGAATGCTTTTTTTATTTGTGTTTAAAATGTGCAATGTTAGTGTTTTATGTGATTTTTTGTGTGCTTAAATTTTGACTTTCTAGCGTTCCTGGGATTGTGTACAAACTAATGTGGAAAAATAAACCCCAAGAATGTGAGCGTTACTGAAGTGTGTTTTTCTACATTATTGCACAGAAGAAGCACATCGTCCAACTTGTACAATTTGTCGTCTTTGGTTTAGATGGTACATACATAACACATTACCTTCGGATCGAAATCACTGTGCTTCGGTTCAAATGTGCCTTCTGACGGATACCTATTATGACTGCTGACAGCAACTGACAACGTCTCGTATTGTATTCAAGCATATGAGCGCGATTGTGTGTGTACATATGAGTAGTTTTGTTTTTAGGTTCGGAGTCGTTGGTTCGTTCGTTGGTAATCTATTAAATATGATCTATATAACACGCCCACTTAATTGTTGTTGCCACAACAATGGCAACAATCACAGCGGCATACAATGTTTTGAAGTGTTTGTTGGTTAGATGGTGGTGTTGTTGTTGTTGTCGACTTTAGTCTTAACGTCTAAATGAATCGCCGTGAGTCGGTACCCGTTGAATTCATCGAGCTTTTACATGTGTTTGATGTGGTCTTACATCGTTTCCATGTGTCAAATGTACGAAAGCAACAAAGTCATTGTTGTAATGTCAAACACTTCTTGTTGTTGTTATACCCTACACTCGAATCCACCCTGTGGTCAGTGGTAAAGGTTGACGATGCGGCATACATCTATTTTAGAGCTACTAGATATTGAATTAAGGTGCGAAACAAATCCAAAGTACAACTAAGTTTTTCGATTTAGGGGATTTCCATAGTTAGATGAGACAACCTTTTTTTAAGAACCACTACAAATGGAGTTTGAAAGTTTGAGATATTCAAATAGACTTGCTGTGATGAACTTCCCTGGTCGTTACTCAATAGAGATGGAATGCACGTTTTGAATTTGTATACTCTGCACCACTCTTTGGAACAGGGTTTTTGACTTATGGCAAATGGTTGTAATACATTAAAAGAATGCAGATTGGCCCATATACGGTATTATTATTTTATTCCATTGAGCGTTGTCCTTTGAACTCTCTCCATCTATCGTTGTAAGAAGCTGGTCTCAGTTTCTTCATTTTTTATAATTTAAGGAATGTTTTTTTATCATGTTTTCCTTCTCCCTCTTTTTTTACCACAATGTGTTAATAAATTCTAAATAAGCATTAAATAATTTAGATGTAAGGTTATGTTACGCCATCTCTTTTAAATTAAAATTTAATTAAAAAATAATAAGAGTACAGGTCGCATTTATGTACCGATTTCGATGCATCGGTTCATTGTTCAAGTTTGGGATAAGCACAAACCCTATTAACTCTAAAAGTCCATATTTTGATATCATACAAAGGCTTATACTAACTTCAAAACCTGCAGCTGTATAAGCCACACATTGCAACCGATTCCGATCACATTGGCATAGAGCGTTCAGCAAACAAAACCCACCTCTAAGTAAAACTTAACTATGTAGGTCAATACTTTTATAATGCACCCTACAATTGAGGAGGTACTTTTCAAAACATGATTATTCCACTTTTGAAATAAAATTTTTTTTTATTTTTTTTGTTTGGTAGCATTAAATTGAATACTCTGCGAAAATAAAATGTTTCAAAATGTCAATAATTACACCAGGAAAATAATTGAAAAATGCATGATTTCATCAAAAGTAGATTATTCCACTTCAGAATGACATTATCCATTTCAAATATACATTTTTGGAACAAAATATGATTAATCCAGAAGAAAAAATAAAAAAAAAAATTAATTTCTTTAGATTAAAATGAACCTAATGTTGTTTTATTTCAACTTAATATATCTGATACCTAATTAGTTTCAGCAAAACAAGATTAATCCACAGTGGTTTGAATCAAAACATGATTATTCCAACCAGCCGCATCAAAACAAGATTATTCCATTTTAAATCATGCATTTATTCCAAATATAGAAGTGCCAACTTTTGTTCGATTAGATTAAAAAATTTGAACAATAGTTAATTACACGCAGAAAAAAAAGTATGGTTGGGGTGACAATATTCGAAGGGCATCATACTATTGTTGGCTATATGGTTGTGGCACAACAATATTATGATCCTCACAACAATAGTATGATCCTCACAACAATAGTATGATTCACACACAACCATACTATGATCCTCACAACCTTAGTATGATTCACACTCAACCATACTGTGGTCCTCACAACCATAGTATGATTCACACTCAACCATACTATGATCCTCACAACCATATTATGATTCTCTTAACAAAAGTATGTTTGACAACAACCATAACATGATCCTAACAACCATAGTATGGTTCGCTCGCAACCATAGTATTACCCCATTCAACCATACTATGGTCCTCAAAATTATTTATTACGATTGGATTATGTTGTCAGCAATAGAGATTTTTATTAAGTAAACAAATTCAAAATAAATTTAATTTAAAATAATAGGACTGTTTATTAAACATTAGAGTAATCCATTTAAAAAAACGTAAGCTTTTTTATAAAAAATATTTCAGTTAAACAAATCCAAAGCAGTTTTTTTGGAAACTTTTAATTCCCATTATTATTTCGGAAGATTCGTAACAATAACATTGTTAAGAAAAATTACAATCATACAGTATGATTGCTGAAGTCCTATTATTGTTAGCATAAAACCCAAAAACAATACTTTTGTCGCACCAACCATATTTATATTGTTGCTGCAACCATAGTTTCATTTTTAAATTTGGCAATAATATTTTTTTTACATTTCAACATTAATACTGTCGCAATCATACTATTGTCAACATGAAACATTAAAAAACAGTACTATGGTCGCGACGAACATACTATTATTGCAGAGAACATATTGTTGTTGTCGTGACCATATAGTAACCATATGTTTTCTTTGCGTGTAGGAATCCTGCACACTGAGAACTGATTTGTTGCCACAACCAAATTTTTGGCCAACCTAATGTTGGTGGTTGTAAGTACTATCTGTGTATTATATCGCTACAAGCGAATGTTGACCTGGCCATTTTCAGTGAAGGGAACTGACACTGTCAATTGCAGAGACCAAGTATCCCTAACTAATTAAGGCCACTATAAGAACCGAATTTTGTATGTATTGATGTTTGAAATAGATTGTTGGTTATTAGTCTTTGATAACTATATTGTCATTACCACGAAAATTTGTTAACTAGACTAACTGATGGTTAAATTGTATGCACTCGGTGATTTGACCGAAATAATATTTTTTTTTATTTAATTTTTACATTTAACGATTTAAAAATATTTATTTTAATATTTAAATTATGAGCAGGTTTTTTTAAACTTGGTTTTTACTTTCCGGTCTGTATAGAATTTCATTGAAAAAGGACACGCCCCCATTGAAAAGAAATGGACAACATTTTTTTACTTTTTCACAAAAAGAGCGAAAAGGTCACTACAATCTTAAAGATAGGATGTTAAAAAGTTCTACGATAATTCTATAAAACGAAGGCATATTTACTTCTAACTTATTTGATATCGTATAGCGTTACAAAAAAAAACATTCCTTGGCCCATGAAAAATAACTCTTACCTACGAGGGCCGTTTTTTGGCAATCTACTACAGGGTGGGCCAAAAGTAACCATGGGGCTAAAAACTTTTAAAACTTTTTATGAAACCAATGCCACTTAAATGACACCCGTTTTCAGCTTCGCAATTAGGGGCTTGTTTTAGAGCATTTGTCATAACATCCTTCAAAAGTTGTGGCTGTCGCATTCGAGTTTCTGGATTGCCTCGGACTTGTTCACATATACTCGCTCCTACAAAAAACTCCAAAGAAAATAGTCGGGTGCTGACAAATCTGGCGATCGCGCTGGCCAAATAATTTCCGAATTTCAGGAAATTATTTGCTCTCCAAAAATTTGATTTAAAAGTGTCATTGTGTCACGGGCAGTGTGGCTCCGTCCTGCTGAAACCACATCTCAGGACTGTTTTCAAGAGCAGTACGTGAAAAATTGTCTATCATGAACCGGCACCACTCTCCATTTACGGTTACAGTACTTCCATCATCATTCTCGAAAAAGTAAGGCCCAATGATATTTGCTTCCCACACCGTACTGTACACCTAATGGAGTGCAATTGGTGTTGATGAATGCCTCATGGATTTTTAGAGCCCCAGAACCTACAGTTTTGCTTATTAACAAAGCCGTTCGTATGAAAATGAGCTTCATCACTCATCAATGCATTATAATAAAAAATTCTATTTATCTGGTTATAATCTGAAAAAAATGAAAAAAATGTATAAACGAAAAAGTTATTAAATTTTTAAACCCCATTTTAACTGTTGGCCCACCCTGTATAATCACCTAAGTCTTCCATTTCCAGAATAATTCATTAACCCCCCGAGAAAGTCCGAACTTTTGTTGCATAGGTTATATGATACAACAGCGAACTAAACGGGGTTTGGCTACTACAAAGAATTTATTTGATGTCACTACCAATTATTGGTACCACAGTAACACGTCCCTCGTATGTTGGTTATCAAAATCACCAGTTGTGACAACCGATAGATTTACCGAATTCGGTTGGCATAACTGACTTATTGGTTGCAGGAATCGTAATATTATTGTGGCTACCATCTTATGGTAAGTCGAAACATGAAACCATCCATACCTAGGAATGTTGGTGATTGCCACAGAATGTATGTTAATCCAACCGAATATTTGTAGTTCAGACCGATTTCCAACTGTTTTTTTCTGCGTGTAGGAATCCTGTGATAAAAAATTTTACATATTAACTAAAATTTTCCCACACTGTTAATGGAAAATATTTTTGATTTCACACATCTACAAAAAATCGTATGCCGTGTATCGAAACTATTTCCGTTATGAGGTGATGCACATACGAGTATCAACATATAAGTATATACATACGAAAGAACAGATTCGTTGCCACAACTGATTTTTTTGCCAACCGAATAATTAAGGTGCTCATTTTTAGTTGTGGAAATCCACATACAGTTCAACGAAAAAAATTAAAAATTTGTATGCTTACACATTTGAAGTACTTAAAGTACTCGTACTCATAGGAAGGTCATGACGAGGAGAAAGTTGAAGGGATGATGATGATTTTTACTGGAAAAAAATTTGTTCAATCGATTGGCTTACTGTCAGTAATAATCGAATCATTTAACTTTTATAAAATACCATTTAATACAACACATTTTTGGTTACAATGATGTTTTAAATATCATCACTAATAATTGGCCACAACAACAAAATGTTTGTTAAACTATTGGCTGCCACAACCACCAGTTGTGGCAACTAAATACCATTGGTATGACCGACCAATATGTTGTGAGTACAGTACGATTATCATATTTATCATCTTGTGGTATTTCGAACCGAATATCCAATACGATTATAAACATTTGGTGATTGCAACCGTAGGTTCAACCGATTTGTAAATGATTTTTTCTCTGTATCTACAAAAAAGATAGTTAGTCGTTTATAGAAAATATTTTCGTTGTGAGGCGATGATTAGAACCCTCTTATTTACACGATATTGTAACCCATTTGTAGAACATATTTCTGTTTTGAGGCTATGAAACACTTTTATATTCTAAATTGTATTTTATTAAATGGAAACGGAATTGTTTTTTTTTAAAACCAGTCAAAAATTCTTTTAGTTGCTAGGTGTGATTGCATTTTCGGTGAGCGCTTCTTCACCATTATCAGACCCAATGTGTTGTAATCATGAACAGCAACTCGCGTAAGTGCGGCAGTAGAGTGTTCCACCGAAAAAAGTAACACCAATAAAAATCCTTTGCACTGCAAACATAAATAAGCCTGATCGACGGATAAACAGGGTGGGCGTTGTAACTTTTTTAGTTTTAATCGGCTGTAAAAAAGTTCTTAAATTTTTTTCAAATTTCTGGTTTTATTGGAAAGGTTCAACTTTGTCATTTAATAATGGAACACAATAGCATTCATATGACTTCAACAACTGGCTCGGCAGTATCAGCCCAATTTTTAGTACATTTTTGATTATTTCGGGTCGAATCTCTTCAATGGCAACTTTGATTTCATGTTGAAACACTTCAATTGTTTTGGGATGCTTTGCGCCATATTTTTTTTTAATAGCTCCCCACAGGAAATAAACCAAAGGGCTCGAATCACAACTCCGAGGCGGCCAATTGACAACAGGAACAGCGAATCGTAAACGAAAAGCGAGCTGCACTGCAATTATCGAGTGCGTATTTGAGAAATACACTTCAACACAAAATGACCTCTTCTCACGTGTCCAATGCATGATGGCAACTGAAAGGCAGACGAATACAAATCCTCCGTCAGCCACTATAAGCCACGCACGCTCTCCACTCTCTTCGACCAACAGTGACGCCGCAGCCTTTTTTTACTTTTGTTGCAGAGAACATATTATGGTTGGCGTAACCATATACTAGTAGTAACCATATCTTTTTCTTGCTTGTTTTTGTTAAAAGAAATAATGTGCTCAACATTGCCCGTGTGTTCGTTTATGTACGGCTCTCCGAGGTCAGTGTAACTCCACCTAGAACCAATTAACGTGAGTGTGGTTTATCAGAAAAGGGAGCAGCAGCTTTGTTATGATTTTGTTTCATTCATTCATATTTTTCTTTTAATCTTATTTTTTTACTCAGCTCTGCCGGATGTGGTTAAGATTGTTCTGTTGTATTTTTTATTTCATATGAGTATTTTTTGCAGAAAAACAGACTTAATTTCATTATTACTTTTAAATATAAAAATATAAATGTTGTCTTTTGAGAGAATATTCTCGTTGCTGAACGTGTGCATGCAAATTATCAATAATAATGCTGCTATTAATAATTTTCCCGTACGCGATATTCCGTGCTAAAGCTTATTTATGTTCGTTTCGTCGAAGCCCAGACGTCCGTCTGTCGTACTTTTAACCGATTGCAGCGAATAACAAAAATTACAGCGAACAAATGATAAATAATTTCTGTATTTATCATTTCGAATTGATTTTAATGGCAATGGAAGTGTTACACATGCAGACATGCCTAACAAATCGTCAGATACGAGTATATGTGTTTGCATATATATCCGAGATAATGTACAAGACTGTAATTTGTTGCCGTTCAATTGCTGGTGGATTTCTTTGCACATCATATCATTTGTTTGCTTTGAGTTTTGTCTCGTCTATGGTGCAGTTGCAGATTGAATTCCGAATTCGGCTAATTTTTTGGCGTCAAGTCATTTGCGAGTTTGTGTCTTAAGTCTTTCGTTTTAGCGGTTGCTGCTGTTGATGTTTCGTTTATGATTGACAAATGTTGTGCTAAGTGAGCGATCGAATCGAACGATTGCATACTTCATCATAGCCAACGCCACCACCACTATCACCGTTCACATCTTGCGCTTGTTTAGCGTCGCTCGGCATTCGAGTTTTTAGCCTAATTGATATAAAACTATTGCTATTTGCCGAGCTGAAATTCGACATACCCACTGCCTGGGGCTGTACAAATAGTTAAGATTTGACATTTATAAATATGGTTGAATGGTTTTTTTTCTTTTGGCTGCTCGTAAATTGTAAATGTTTGGTGTTTTCGGAAAACAATTAGAGTTTATCTGCAATTCATTTCGCATTATCTCTGGGTGAGCAAATAACATTTTCAAATTATGCTATTGTCATTAATGGATTGTTCTGGGAGAATAATTGTACACTTATTTCGAAAGTTGATGGTGTTTCCATGTATGATAACACAAGGGAATGGATTAAGAAGAATTAACATTGCTGCGTTATCAAACTATAAGTACAAGCACTTTCTTGGTGTTAAGCTACTGAATTCAAATTTAAGCAGCACGTGCTGTAGATTAAAATTCCATATAAGGGATATCCACTTACAGATTCTGATGTTAGAGTTTTAGCTGTGACTTCTGTTTAAGATTCATCGAGAAATTGAAATATAGGTAAGGATTACCTTGCTGATCTTGCAAGATTAGAACACAAAGGCGTGAGTTAATTTTAGAAGTCACTCTACTCAGCGTTATTTTTTTTTGGACTTAGATAAGTTGCTATTGTATCTGTCGTTCACTTTGGCCACAGAAATTCAATTCGGAGCTCAAAGGCGTAGTTGTTAATGGAGTCTTAAATAGTATTTAACGAAAACCATGAAAGCAAATACGAGTAAAGTAAAGGGTGATTCAATTAGATATGATTTTATATATGAAACACACCTATATTTGACGAAATGAGATTTTTTGTTTTTTGCATGGAGGAAATTGTTTCATGCAGTTTTTTCTAAAGTTTGAAATCAACTTTACCTTGAGCTGTGTTATTTACTGGCATGCGCTGGCTCTAAGCCCTAATGGTGGTCTTGAACCTTTTGTATATAAAGGAATTCGACATCTTTTTTCAGTTGGTCCTTCCACTGCAGCATTTCGATGAGCCTAACTACAACTACATTCCTAACTACATTCCTTATTTCGTTCTGCTTAGTTCTGACATCCTAGTTGTTGTTGTTTTTAAATTCCTGTACTTCCTTGACATTGCAAGTGCCAGCCGAAACTATCCTGTTTTCCTTCTTCTCTGGAGGCAAGTTTTTAATTTCTTACTGCATTTCGTCCATTCTTTGCCAAAACTTACAGCTACGTTGCACTTTTGTTCTATCCATCATAGGATATATACCGGGAGGGCACATGACAAGTTTCTATTTAAATCATAAGTGATGTTGACCCGCTCGAAATCTTGGCAGAAGGTCAGTATTGTACATCAGCAAAACAAAATGAGTCACTTTACGCTTCGTAATTGGGCAAAAAATCATATGTTCTGATAAAGCGCATTTACGTCTCGACAGCTACGTTAACGTACAAAATTGCTGCTTCAGGGGCTTGAAAAACCCGCCATTTTGCCAAGAAGTCAGTACATCCACATAGTGGTGTGTATTGTAGAGTGGTGGCATCGGAAAATGTTTCTTGAAATATTGGGCTGCGAACGTCGTTCGTGGCAATTTTTTCCCTGAAACTGAAGACATGGTCTTGAACGACCTCTGTATGATGGTTGGAAGGAGGAGGATGCCATAAATGGTGGTTATGAAAACCAATAGTTTTGCAAACATTTTGTTATTGTAATTTATTATTAGTGATGATAACTAAAAATTCATTGTAACCAAAAATGGCTTCTTTTATAGGTATTTTTTAAAAAATTAAATAATTCGATTATAACTGACTTTAAGCCAATCGGTTAATCCAATTTTTCCAGTAAAAATCATCCCCATGACTACTTCAAGTACTTCAATTGTGTAAGCAAACAGTTTTTTGTCTAGGGCTAAAATTTTAATTTTTTTCGTTGGTTATGTGTAGTAAGTGGATTTTTAGATTCAATTTTCTCTTCTAAGGGTTCGGATACTCGGTATGTTGCACCGATACTACAGTTCTAATAACTTAAAATTACTTCAGTGGTACTGATGTACGTAATACTCGAGGTGCATATAACCGCAATCATTCGGTTGGCAAAACAATTCGGTTGTGACAATAAATCGGTTCTCTATGTGGAGAAGTCGGCCCAATGCGAAAAAAGAAACTTAAAGCAACTTGATAAAAAGTAAACTTTTTTAGTATTAGCTTAACAAATATTATTTTTGTGGGCGGGCAATGGTTAAAACGAGTACTTCTATTTGGAACGTAATAAATATCCCAAAAAAGGGCATAATTGCTGGACTTTTTGGCTCATGTTGGCCAAAATAAGTTACGCATGGTTAAAACAGGCGATAATACTATGCTCCTGTAAAGGATAATCGCCCGACTTAACGATGTTTTAAGTTTTTTGTTTGTTAAAAAGTTCGGTCTCATAATTTTATTTTAAAATCAATATTTTAATTAATAAAAATTACATTAATAAAAATGACATCAATAAAAATGAGTCTCCCGTATAAGTCATTTGATTTGTGGCCGAAGTAATCGTTGCCAAAGACAGCTGAAGAAAAGCCTTGGCGGGTTTAGAAACAGCTGTACAGTCTGCCTGGCAACCGTAGCAAATAGATTTCACCTTTTTTTCTTTTTACGTTGATTCTGAAAAAGAAACAACATAAAGGTCTCGAACCAGAATAAAAAAAACTGCTCAAGTCATAAGTTAACATTTTATTTTTATCAAATGTATCGGGTGATCAATCTAGAGGTATTTTTTCAATATAAAAAAAAATAAAAAAATCAAATCAATCGTGGAATCAATATTTTTCATGCATTAAAAATAAATAAAATTACACCAGTTCCTAAAGAAAAAATTGCTGTCTCACTGGATAAGGTTAGGCCAATTTCCCTGCTGCCAATTATTGATAAAATTTTCGAGAAGTTATTAACATCCCAACTGTCAAAATATTTAGAACATTTACTTTTTGAAAATCAATATGGTTTTCGTAAGGGTTGCGGGACAGAAGAAGCGGTCTTTAATGTCGTAAACAATATATGCGAGGGGCTCGATAGAGGGTTCTCTGGTGTATGTGGTATTTTTTACGACTTTTCCAAGGCATTTGATTTGGTTGATCATTCAATATTGAGCCAAAAATTATCGTTTTATGGTATACGGAATGATGAGCTTGAACTATTCAGAAGCTATTTGGATAACCGCACCCAATATGTCCATATAAATAAAAACAAAAGTTCAGTTTTAAGTGTTCAATGTGGTGTGCCGCAAGGAAGCGTCTTGGGATGTCTTGCTTTTTAAAATATATTTAAACGACATTAATAACCTTCAACTAATTGGAACGCTTTTTATGTATGCGGATGATCTGTGCATACTTTATCCCTATAAACACAATATTGTTTTGAAGACATTCGTTGAAAGAGATGCTGCATTAATAGTTAAATATGCGAGGCTAAATAAACTTATAATAAATGCAAACAAAACCAAATTTATAAAGTTTAAACCACATCGTAATGAAGAAAATTGTTCACTTTTAATAGACGGTAAAGAAATTACAGAAGTATCGAGTGTGAAGTATTTAGGCATACATTTGCAACAAAACTTATGCTGGAAACTTCATATTGAAAAGCTGCGGATAAAGATTGCCCCTGTTATTGGCATTTTATACAAAATGAAATACCAACTTAATGAGAAATGTAAATATTTGATATTTCAATCGTTGATACAAAGCCACCTGAACTACATGGCCATGATATATGGATATAAAAAGAACTCCGATTTGAAATCCTTACAAATTTTGCAAAATCGGGCCCTAAAACAATACATAATTTACCTAGAAGATACTCTACTTTTTCATTGTATAAAAATATTTTACCTGTTTATGGATTACATAAGATGCAACTGTTAATGTATGTTTTTAAAGTAATACATTACATCGGTCACCACAGTATAAGATTTAGCAGAATACAACATCACTTTAACACCAGAAATTATCAAACTTTAGTTGTATCAAGATGTCGTTTAGAGACAACCAAACAGAGAATGGAACACATGGGTAGCGTCGAATATAACAACTTGCCAAATATTGAAATGCTTCTTATCTGACATTAATTTCGTATAACTAATTTTAAATAACGTTTTTATAATATTTTTTTTTAAATATAACCATTATAACTTTGAATTTATTTATTTTTTGATATTATTTTATTATTGCCATATTGAGGTCGACTAGCCTCTATAATGCCTTAAGGGCGCGGAGGCCACTTATCATTGTAAACATTTCTTGAAATAAAAAAAGGATATTTATGTCATTTATTTTTTAAATATAATTTCCTTCAAATGTTGGCCGCAACGCCTCAGGCTGTCCATTCTGAGAGTCCAATTTTGGATGACTCGTTCAAGCATTACGACCGGTATGGCGTTAATGACACGCATAATGTTGGCCTCCAAAACCTGAATCGTAGCGGGTTTCTCAGCATAGACTTCAGATTTTACGTAGCCCCAAAGAAAAAAGTCTAAAGATGTGATATCACACGATTTAGGAGGCCAACTCACCGGTCTAAAACATTAAATTAGCTGCTCTTCGAAATGAGTTCTCAACAGATCCATTGTTTGAGCAGCTGTATGGCAAGTGGTGCCATCCTGTTGAAACCAAGTGTCGTCAAGATTACGGGTTTAAGGTAGCAAAAAGTCCAATATCATGGCGCGATAGCGAGCACCATTCACGATTACATTTCGGTCCTCAAATTTTTTGAAACAATATGGATCGATGATTCCACTAGCCCATAAACCTTCCCAAACCGTGGTTTTCTCTGGATATGATGGCACCTCTTCTGGTTGCTCTTCAGCCCAAATGCGGCAATTTTGTTTATTGACGTTGAGATAGAAATGGGTCTCATTGCTGAACAAAATTTTGGTCGAAAACTGCGAATCATCTTCTAACTTTTGAAGAGCCCAGAAAATGAAATTTACGTTGCGGCCATCATCATTTAAAAAAAAAATTGAACCGATGATTCCACCAGCCCACAAACCAAACCGTGGTTTTTGCGGTGTAAGTTTTTTCATGATGAAATGGCAAACAATACTGAAAGGAAATATAAAAAAAGGCTTAACACAACTCTGTGAAAAAACGCTATTGAAAAATTACTTCTAGATTGCTCACCCGTTATATTTGTTCAATACTCGTGTGACTTCGGACCAACATAACTTTTTAACTTTGTTAAAGCAAGCAATACCAAGTTGAAAAGGTTCCCCATTTTTGAGCCATAGCTTTTGACGACCCGAAATTTCCCCCTGGGAATAATCACGTTTTTAGTTCTAAACGCGAATTTTTTTTAAACGACTTTTAAAAACATGAGTTGTATTTTCTCTTAATGCTACATTGTTCCTAATCCGAGTTCATTTGCCCGTGCATTGCCCAAAAATCCCATTTTCCCTTTGTTCAACTGAATTTTTTTTAATAAAAACGCTTACGTTTATTCAAACTTTTTTTTTCTACTGTGAAATAAATGACTCCTATTATTTTGAATTTAATGTTTTTTTTGAATAATTTTCATAATTCAAATCTATTGTCGACAACTTAAACAAATTCTAATAAATTATATTGGAGATCATAGTATAATTGTGTGTGATCATACTATGGTTGTAGGGATCAACATGGTTGTGTGTTGTAAGGATCATACTATGGTTGTGAGGGTCATACTATGGTTGTATGTGAAACATACTATGGTTGTGAGGATCATACTATGGTTGTGGAGATCATATTATGGTTGAGTGTGAGGCATAGTATGGTTGTGGGGATCATAGTATGGTTATGTGTGAATCATACTATTGTTGTGAGGATCATAGTATGGTTGTATTTGAATCATACTATTGTTGTGAGGATCATATATTGTTGTACCACAACCATATACCCAACAATAGTATTATCCTCCTCGAATATTGTCACCACAACCATACTTTTTTTCTGCGTGTACCTACAGGTAGCACTGCAATTTATGCAGACGTTTGAGATAAAATATCTTTAAATAATCCTTCAGTCTACAAACGACTTTTTTATCGACCTCAAAAATGTTGGTCGATGGTAATTGATTATGGACCACTGTGCGCTGTTATCTATATTTTTCATATTATTTTAATTTTCTTATGTTTATCAATATTCAATCCGCTATAATATTTTTCAGGATTATTATTTTGAGCGTAAGACTGCTGGCAGTCCCTGAATAGTTTAGGAACTGCAAAATATTCCATCCTGCATATTAATGTTGATCTGCTGATCCCTTTCTTTTATCTAAATTGCTGTATTATTACCCTCTTCTACCGCAACTTTATGCATAAAATATTCTAGCACAATTTGAAAAACTACGACTACAGCACTTCTTCAATATTGGTTTGTATTTAAATCAAAAATACCTGATTCAGTCATTTCCGCAAATAAAAAAAAATCTTGAACAAAAAAAGACGTGCAATGCAAAACGCTTAGAAACGTTTAATAAGCACAATCATCGTTATCATCCGATATTTTATGAACTGATGTCACTAATGGTGCATTTCCGATTCTGCAGCTATCGCAGCTATTCACAAATCAAATATCGATTTCCCCCTGTTTCTACGCCAAACAAGTCAATCAATGTTTCTTGCACACACATACTCCACTCTGCATTTCCCATTGAGGCAGTGATCATTATAAATGATCATGAATTGCCAATAAATCAATGTCAAAACTGTAAACTATTCCCCCCATTGAGTTCAATCGGCATAGCAAGGCATGGCATGGAAAAATAGACTCAAGCCATTCCCAGCCAGTCAGGCGTTCACAAACAGCGTCTAGCTGATCATTGTTCAGGAAATTAATTGAGACATTTTAACCTTTACCTAGAGTGCGGAGTTGGTTCTCCATCTAACTAACTAAACGCTTATTGTTGTTTTTGCTTCCATTACAGATGTTGGCGCGAATGCTGGCGAGCGGTGAGACGAGACCCCTGAAGGGCGGCACAGTCGCAGCAAGTGATCTCATTGCGGGCAATGAGTTCCTCAAGTTGTTTATGGGCCACGAGGAGCTGGAGCGTGAATACTACAACCGACATCCGGTGGAGAGCGGCGGCACAAGTGCCAGCGAGAACTTCAAAGACAGCGATGAGTTCGACAAAAAGTCCGCCGAAACGGGGAGAGCGCGTTTGGGCGCCAGTCGCAGCCTTAAGATCCAGGGACCCAAAGGCAATCAGGCCGAAGGCCAGGCGGAGGATAGCAAACAAGTAGCAAAAGTTAACTCAGGTAGTAAAATTGTATTTCTAGAAGACTATGATGAAAATGATGCCATACTCGATGCCGAGGCCAGAGAAATTGATTTGAAAAAGGAGAAATACAAGGGCAAGGATGACTACAAGGTAGTGTCGGTGAGCGTTACCTCCTCATCCTCCTCTAGTCAACGAGGTACGCCGGCGGCGAAGGATCGCATGTCAGCAACCACATCAAAGTATGACAACAAATCGTACACGTCCACCAAGTCAGTCGTGACAGTGACACCGCGACCACCTACGGCGACCACCAATAAGCCGTCATCGACAACGAAACCCAAGACCGCTGAGGCGGCGACCGCCGCGACAGCGGCAGCAACAGGTGACAACTTCATCAATCGTTCACATAAAAGTGAGTTCTCCATTGAGGAAGTGCAACCTTCAACTGGCAAACAACAACGTCACCACCATGCACAACAACAACAGCAGCGAAAACCACAACAACATAAATCACGCAAGCAATATATGCGCCATCGCACATACCCCATAACAAGTGTTGCAGACACCTTGGAGGCTCTGGACTCCGAGAACAGTGCATCGACCAGCATACAGAATGTCTTGGCATCGCCGCTGCAGCCGTCGGCCTCTTTGCGTTCGACATCGACGGTGACGACAACGTATCACAGTGGCCAACGTAATGTCTCCATCAATCATGATACGTCCAAGCAGCACACAACGACCACCACTGATGACATGGCCAAAGACAGCGGCGATCAAGCGACCCCTACCGGCGTTGACGATCAATTGTTACCCTTTCAAACGGTCATCTATCATGACACCAAAGACGGTCACGGGCCCCAGTCACGATCCATATCGTATTCGTCCATCTCGCAGAATGTCGAGGACCTAAAGAAGTGGCATCAGTCGGGCATATTGGCCGAAGCACGTCGCAATGTCAGCGAAAGCCTGAAGCCCCTGCCACCGGCCCATCAATCGGAGCCGTCCAAATTCTATTCACAGCCAGCGAAAATGTACAGTGAGCCGTCGAAATTTTACTCCGAGCCAGCCAAAGTCTATTCGGAGCCCGCAAAGGTCTATGGCGAGCCAGAGAAATTCTTTTCGGAACCGGCCAAAGTCTATGGACAGCCGTCGAAGTTCTATGGTGAACCTTCGAAAGTCTACTCACAGCCCGCCAAGGTATATGGCGAGCCGGCAAAAACCTACTGGCCCACAGCGTTGACAAGCTCCACCTCGTCGACGACAACAACAACCACCACCACCACCCGTAGGCCAATAACCTCATCGCCAACCACAACGTCACCGCAAATTACCACCATTCCAGTGCCGATTATTTATTCGGCTTCGCGAAAACCGGCCATAGTTTCACGCATAGCATTTGGCGAAGCTCATGCTGCCGCCTCCAGTTCCACCAGCACCACCTCGACCACCACATCAACAACGGCGAGGCCGTTATTTGGCGGCTATCAACGTACGTATGGTCATCGACAACCGCCATCAGCGGCGGCCTCATTTTCTTCCGGCTCAGCGGCGAGTGAAACTGTTTCGCCGGCCCCGCCCTCACGGCGCATACTCTTCAATTTGGATCGCTTGCCGTATGATCTGTTGAATGCACCGCAACCGGCCACTCAGCAACCACTTTTGGAATTGCAGCAATCGCACCAGCAGCAGCAGCAGACATTAACATACCAACAGACGCAGCAGCAACATCATCATAACATTAATCCATGCTTGGAGTCGGCGGTTTCTTCACTGTTTTCATCATCCACGTTATCTGCTCATCCAGCACTAATAAAACAACGTCAACAACATTCATCATTGTCAGATCAACAACATTCTAATCAAAATGCCAAAGGATTGCCCAACGGAGGTAAGTTGAAACTTTGTTGTACGTGTACTGGCAACTTCAGGTCTTGCTTTTAGTGTCGGCGGTTGGCACTGCATCTTCTTCGTTTTGTTTTACACAACCCCGGCGAGTATTTGCCTTAAAGAAAAATGTGTTTGGGTGTTCCCCAATCATGTTATACCCTACACTATGCAAAAACGCATTCGTGCTGTCTGTGATATAAAGTGTTGTTAAGTCTTCTCTATAAAAGGTTGAAGTCAATCGGAACTGATTTCTGTCTGGAATAGAGTGGCCAAAACCGGAAACCGACATTCCGGTTTCCATGTCCAAACTCGACAATCGGTTTTTAAAAATAGTCAAAACCCGACACGTCGTTTTACACGATTTTTTCGATGTCGTGTTGTTTGTTGTTCTTTTTAACATCGGATTCATAACTTCACGTAAGAAATACGTGACCTACCTTTAAGGGTACCAATAGACCCAGGATCACCAGTTGATGCTATTTGACAATATCTGTCTACCTTTCCCTCCGTCCGTTAGTTGCCTGTCTAAACCTGTATACAATTTTGTACAAGTTACTTTTTTGGACAAGGATGTACGCTGTTAAAATTGGAAAAAATTGTCCATTTAAAGGGTGTTTTTTTAGATATGTGGTTTTCAAGAATTAGAATATATAAAACGCATATAATTAGGGGTTATGTCCAAGAATTTAGATTTATTATACTTTAAAGATAGGGGTTTAGAAATGATTTCGGGTAAGTGGCTAGCCGCGGCGGCTCGAATAAATTTTTTAGCTGAGAGGCCCAATTTTTTACTACTTTTTACAGCATTTGTGGCCGTATGTCAGCAATAACGCGCCGAATATTCTCTTTCAAGGCGTCAATCGGGTCGGGCTTATCTGTGTAGACAAGCGACTTTACATAATCCCACAAAAAAATAGTCAAGCGGTGTTAAATCGCATGATCTTGGGGGCCACGCTACAGGCCAGCGACGCGACATAATGCGCTCACCAAAAGTTTCCTTTAATAAATTGATTGTTTCGTTGGCTGTATGACAAGTAGCGCCGTCATGTTAGAATTTAAGGCCGACCACATCAACATCCTCCAATTCAGGCACGAAAAAGTCATTTATTATGGCTCTATAGCGTTGCGCATTGACACTAACTTTATGGCCGGCTTTATTTTTGAAGAAATATGAACCAAAGATTCTCTCTGCCCATAGAGCACATCACACAGTGACTTTTTGAAGATGTAACGGCATCTCAACATTGGCTTGTGGATTTTAATTATTCCAAATGCGAAAATTTTGGCTATTTACGTACCCATTCAACCAAAAGGGAGCTTATCGCTAAACAAAATTTTCCTGTAAAAATCAGGATCGATGGCCATCTCGTTTTGAGCCCATTCACCATGAAATGGCAAACCAAACGTAGCAGAAATCAAGTGACAGCTGTCAAAAAGAACAACTCCGCAAAAAGTGTGGCCAAGTTGAAAACCTCACCTCTAAAACTAAACAACCTTTATTTTGAATACAATTTCCTTCAAATGATGGCCGCAACTACGCCTCAGGGTGTCCATTCAGAGGTTCCAATTTTAGATGACTCGTTCGAGCATTTCCACGATATGGCGTTAATGAAACGCAGCTGGTTGTCAGCATAGACGTAACGTAACCCCAAAGAAAAAAGTCTAAAGGTACGACCTTGAAATTACCCTTCAATAGATCCATTATTTGAGCAACTATGTGGTGCTGTTGAAACCAAATCTCGTCAAGATTACGGGATTCAATAGCAGGTAGCAAAAAGTTAGCACCATTCACTGTTAAGTTTCGGCCATTGTCATTTTAAAATATAAAATAAAAACCGATAATTCCACCAGCCGATAAACAGCACCAAACCGTGGTTTTCGCGTTGTAAGTATTTTCTTGATGAAAACTATACTGAAAAGAAAAAAATGAAGTTTGACACAACTCACGCATAATCTGTGAAAAAGGCCGCAATGAAAAAAAATCCTCAAGATTGATCACCCGTTAGATAAAACTCTCGCACTAATGTTTAGCCTATTTTATTTCTCCAGCTCTTGAAGCCACATACGAGTATAACATCCATCTTGACAAAATTTGGTACAATTCATTTCGATCGATCAGAACAGATCTACACGCAGAAAAAAGTATGGTTGCGGTGACAATATTCGAAGAGCATCATACTGTTGTTGAGTATATGGTTGTGGCACAACAATATTATGATCCTCATAACAAGAGATTTCTATAAATTAAATTATTTGAAAATATATTAAACTCAAAATAATAGGAGTGTTTTATTTTTTAACAGTAGAAAAACTCCGTTTAAACAACTTAAGCGTTTCCTTTATTGAAAATATTTTAGTTAACCAAATCTAAAGCAGTTTTTTCGAAAATTTTTAATTTACATATAAAAAGTACTATAATTGAAAAGGATTCGTAACAAAAACAGTTTTTTAAAAACCATATTCATATTTGGAAAAATTACAATCATACAGTAGTATTAAAGTAATCATATTATTGTTAACATAGAACCCAAAAAACAAAACTTTTGTCTCTCCAACCATATTTACTCGTATATTGTTGCTACAACCATATTTGCATTTTTAAATCTGGCAACAATACTATTGTCGCATTTCACTAATATAAATATAGCAGCAATCGTACAAAATGTTATTCTAAAGCAATACTATGGTAGCGACGAACATACTTTTATTGTAGTGAACATACAATTGTTGCTGTGACCATGAAATAATCATATTTTTTCTCTGAGTGTACTTTTTTAAATAATGTCCCATTACGAAGATGCAAAAGATCTTTTTTTTACGAGGTACCTTTATTCGCTTAAAGGGCATCTTTTTTCTTCAAACTTCTGATTGGGTAAATATTTTTCAGTCTTTTTCAAAAGGCTAAAACCAGAATGATGGGTAATGATGGTTTTTTACTTTAAAAAAAATCCGACAGTCGGTTTTTTAAAATAGGTTTTAAATAGGATTTGAAAAAATCGAAACTGCCGGTTTTTGAATACTAGTCTAGACCTCACCTCGACTTAATATAATGTCGTCCAGCCATCGAGTATATTGCTATCTCAAGCGTAAACAACAACAAAAGATTAGAAAGTTGCTCCAATAAGGAAAAATTAGGGCCCAGGGATACATATTTTCACAAAATTTTAAATAATAAATAATGATGAATTGACTATCTTAATATCATAATAAAGAGTGTTATCATAATAAATAGTGTTCCAACCATAATGCACGATGTTAAGTGTAAGTCACACCTCAACGTCAACCTCGATTCAGTGTTTGACAAATGCAACCATGGGGGAGTACAAAATTGAGCAGCGTGTTAAGAATGTTGAAGCCTTTTACGAAAATGCATTTCCTGCTCTTCCTGATTTGTTTGGTAGGCGTAATCGCAAATGAAAACCACAACTAATTGTTAAAAAGCCGATACATCAGAGTTTATAGGCTGGTGGCGTCATCGGGCCGTACTTCTTCGATAATGAGGTCGGCCAAGCAGTTACCGTGAATTGTGTTCGTTATCGCGAGCTGATAACGGACTTCTTGTAGCCAGAAATTGATGATATGGGCCAACGCGATATGTGGTTTCAAAAAGAGTTTCGCGAGAACTTCAGTGGGCGTGTTATCCCACGTCGTGGCGATGTTAATTGGCCATCACGATCATGTGATTTGACACCGTTGGACTTCTTCTTTTTAACGAAAAAGTGTTTGTCAATAACTAAGCCAAGAACAATTCAAGAGATAATTCGGAACATAAACTACATTGAACCTCCATTTTGTCTTAGCGTCATTAAAAATAAGGACCATCGGAAACATTTTTTTATTTACAAATTACATCGGGCTGTTTAATTGGACCGATACTACTGATATTGGAACTTTTTATATGAATATTTCACTGCATACAGTTTAGTTGCCCTCGTTTACAGCTGTATAAGGTGTAACAAAAAGGGGATTTTTTCAACAACAAGAAATAGACACTGTCTTTTGAGTTTTACAGCGTTAAGGCCAAATTTGAGTGACACACTCAACGAGATTTTGTAAGGATCTCAGAGTGGGATTATAAAAAAAGTGTCGAGTTTAATGCAAGCAAAACCCAATGCTGCTTGTTAAGCCATAAACGGTCGACGGGCTTAGCATCATCGGCACAATTGCTAAAATTGTTGAATGGGAGAAGTAGAACGCTCTGAATGTTCTGGGCACAAAAAATTTAGTGTGATATTCGCTGGAACAAACACATTTTTGAAGTGCCGAAAGAAGCATTCAAGTGCTTGGGCTTTTTAAAGCGGTTTAAGAAATAGTTCACTTCCTTCGACCTCCTCAACCTATACATCACGTACATTCGGCCAAAAATGGAGTACAACTCAAACATATGAGCGGCTGCCTCAAGGTCTTCTTTGGAGTTTCTCGATCATAGCAGGGTAGCCAACTCTGTTGTTTTACTCGAGCATCGGCGGAATGTTTGTTGCCTATCACTCTCTTACATGTACTTTAATGGGATGTGCTATTCTGAAATAGGTTACCTGATTCCGGAGGTCAGAGTGCTCGCCCGTAATACCCGCTTGGCTGGAAGTTCGCATCCATTTGTTATTGATTGGCCTGCTAATCACACTATGCATTACAGAGCGAATTCATTCTTCAGCCCCGTTGTCCGTATACGGAACAGACTTCCCGCAGATGTGTTTTCTGTCACGTATGATTAGAACAGGTTCAAGTCAAATATCCATAAATATTACTCCCTCTTTTTCTTTCTACCTTTCCTATCTTCCTGCAACCGATACAATGCACAGCATATATAGGTGACATACCCTGAGTGTTGGTCTTAATGTAAAAAAAATATGTTATGGAGGAGTTTTTTAGATTGCATATATCAATTTCTTTGGGGTCCAATCAATGTGGTCTACTGATTTCGAACTAAAACTTTGCAAATGCAAATCAAACCCTTTTCAACTGTGTGACTCATGTTTTTAGATGATAAATGTTTACAGGTATTTTTTGTTTCTGGCGAAAAACCTAGTATGAGGTTTTAGAAATTCTTGGGTTTAAATAAAGCAACTTTACCACTGGTCTGTTTCAATTAAATGTATTCAATTTGTTAAAGATCAGACCCCATATGTGTGCAACATTGGAATTCTAAAGAAACTTTTTTGTCGGGGCTGTATTCAAACATTTACTGATGGATTCCAAATTCAGTGGGTCTCGTCCTTTAGCTAAAGTATATCAATTGGAAAGGTTTAACTCGATAGTTTCATAGCATTAAACTAATTCATGTTGAACTAAGAAGATAGCTTCAATATAATATCAATTTTCCAGTATCCTAAGCGGAGAAGCTTAAGCATTCCCATATAAATAATGTTAGCTTTATTACGATGTCAACTCTAATTAAGCGAACAAAACTAATTTTGTTAAATACCTTTAAACTATAAATTTTTTTGTAATTTGTTTTTTAATTTTCTTCATCGTTTTCTTCTTTTTTAATTTCACACTTTTTCCAGATCTAGTCAGATGTGTTGCTGAAATTTCCCATGCAGCAACTGCGTCCTCCGGCGACGGAGCTGACGATGGTGGCGTACAATTTACCACTGAACGCAGCAACATCGAAGAGCTCTTCACACCGACCCCCGAGCAAAGTTACGAAATTGAAGAGTCTGTGAGTGTCATGACAAATGGGCGAGCCCATGGCATACAAGGTGGCGGCAGAAATAGTTTAACACTGCCAACCACTCCACCGCCCGCTCCGCATCCATTCCAGCCGCATAGGCAGCGTGTACACTTTGGTACGAACATCAATGGCGATGCGCTCACCAGCAGTGGTGATGGTGGTGGCGGCGTTGCCGTTGGACATTTGAGTCAATCATTTAACACCAACGCAAATGCCAATGGAGACGCAAACAGCAACAGCCATCAGCAGCAGCAGCATCATAGAAATCTTCACGGCGATGGCAACACTAGTCCAGACTACAACTCATACGACGATGCTGGCGATAATGATGACAACAACCATGACGACTATGGCGATGATGATACCGGTCGCCATAGAGGTTCCGCGGCAGCGAATGGCAACGGCGAGGATGATTCCAAAGTCGCCTATGTCGTCGAGGGTCGCAACTATCGCAAATATCGGGTGGAAGAGAAGACGGACGATGGCTTTATTGTCGGCGAATATGGTGTGGTCGATCATAACGATGGCAACTTACGTGGAGTGCGTTATACGGCCGATTCGACCATTAATCGAAGTCTCATACAGAAGGCGTTGTTGACATTTTTGAAATTGAAATAGATTCAACAAAAATCAAGCAGACAACCGGGTAAGACAGACGGACTGACGGACGAAGGAATGAGGGCCTAAGGTTGAAGAATGGAGGGGGAAAATAGGTCAACAGCTCTGATGGTCAGTCGTGGATGGTAATAATGATGGCGACGACGTGGACGACGACGACGGATGAAGGTATTAAACTATTGTGATGATTCCTATATACAAAGTAACAAAACCACAACCAACATAATAATGTAAGGTAATGATGCGATTGTTCGGTTCGAAGATCATTCCTTGCATTGCCTTAGAGTTAACTAAAAGTATAATTAAGTTGATTTTTTCTTCTCCATGGAGAAGAAGAAAACCAACGACCACAAAACCTAACAAACACCAACAACAAAAACACCACGCCAACAAAAACCAATCAATTACAAAAAAAAATCAAACAAAAAATATGAACGTATGTGATTCAAGTTTTATTTTCATAGCAAAAAGTTAGATTTAAGTTAATACTTGTAAGTATGTAATATTCTCTACTCTTTTCATATTGTCCATATCTCTTATTTTATGGAAACTTTTAATGACACAGTCTTGGCCAACGTTGGAGACGCCGCAATGAGGTTTTTTGGGGTTTAAAACGGTTCCACCGAATGCAGGATATTTAAATTTACACCTTTTTCAAGTGTTATTTAGAAAATATCAAGTCAAAATCCATTTGAGATATTCCAATTCAGACATTTCATTTGAAAATCTTAATTGAAATACATAAAACTCGATTTTGAAATCGAAAGATTGCAAATGTAATTTAAAAGAATCTATTCCATTTGAAATTTGGAAAATTTTAGTTGATATAAAAAAATTGCATTTGAGATAAAAGAATTCCATTTGAAATTCAGAAAAATCTATTTAAAATTTAGAATTTTCCATTTGGAATATTGTTTGAAATTTAACAGATTTCAAAGATTTCATTTTAAAGTCCACGACCCAATTAAAATTCAAGAGGTTTTATTTTAAAATCAAAAATTCAGAAATTCAGAAAATTCCATTTGGAACATGTTTGAAATTCAGAATTTTCCATTTGAATATTGTTTGAAATTTAACAGATTTCAAAGATTTCATTTTTAAGTCCACGACCTAATTAAAATTCAAGAGGTTTTATTTTAAATTCAAAACATTAAATTTTAATTTAAAATATTCCATTTAAAATTACTTGGAGTCACCACAATGACATTTTTTTGGGTTCAAAACGATGCCACCGAAAACCTTTTTCAAATGTATTCAAGAATATATCATCAGACATTTCATTCCATGAAATTCTGAAACCCTCAATTGAAGTATATGAAGTTCGATTTCAAAATCGAAAGATTGCAAATTTAATTTAAAATCATCTTTTTTATTTGAAATTTAGAAAATTTCATTTGAGATTTAAAAAAAATTGCATTTGAGTTAAAAAACATTATATTAAAATTTTGAAAGATTCCACTCAAAATTCAAAAGATTTTATTTGAAATGATGAATTTTTCGTTTGGAATATTCGTTTGAAGTTCAAAAGATATCATTAAAAATTTCGAATATTCCATTTTGAACTCAACAACCACACCTAATTGAAATTCAAGAGATTCCATGGAAAATTCAAAATATTCTATTTAAAATAAGTTGGAGTCACCGCAAAGAAGTTTTTTTGATTCAAAACGATACGATGGTAATTTAGGAAATATCAAATGAAAATCCATTTGAGATATTCCAATTCAGACATACCATTTGAAATTCTGAAAACCTCAATTGAAGTACATGAAGTTCGATTTTAAAATCGAAAGATACCAAATTTAATTTAAAAGAATCTATTCAATTTGAAATTCAGAAAATTTTATAAGAGATAAAAGAAATTCCATTAGAATTTCAGAAAACTCCATTTGAAATTCAAAATGTCCCATTAAGAATATTCGTTTGAAATACCAGATACCATTGAATATTTGAAATATTTTTTTTAAAACTTATCAAACCAATTACTTATAAAATTTAAATGATTCCATTTGAAATTTAAAATATTCCGTTGAAAATTCAAGAGATTCCATTTGATATTCAAAAGATTTTAATAAAAATTTAGAATATTCAATTTGAAATGAACATTCAATGAAATTAAAGTTCAGCTGTCGTCCCTACGCTACTTAAGTGCCTAAATGGTTTATTTTTGGAACGTTTCGGCCCATAATCCAATCCGAATCTCAGCCAAAATTCCAAAATTACTTTTTTTTGAATGCGTACCAAAATTTGATTTTATTTCAATACTTATATTCATTACTGTACGTCAGTGAGGCACGGGATTTAGGTCGCATGAGCTAAACGTCTAGTAACTATTCAAATGATTCCATTTGAAATTTAAAAGATACCGTTGAAAATTCAAGAGGCTGCATTTGATATTCAAAAGATTTTAATCAAAATTTAGAATATTCAATTTGAAATGAACATGCAATGAAATTAAAGTTCGGCTGCCGTCCCTACGCTACTTAAGTGCCTAAATGGTTTATTTTTGGGCCCTTTCGGACCATAATCCAATCCTAATCTCAGCCAAAACTTCAAAATTACTCATTTTTTGAATGCGTACCAAAATTTTATTTCAATACTTTTATTCATTACTGTAGGTCAGTGAGGCACGGATTTAGGTCGCATGAGCTAAACGTATAGTAACTATGCTTTTTGTGAGGTATAAAGTGCGTCCAAACTAACAGTACCCAGTTAAACCATTGTCCGTCCAAAATATTATAATTTGTTAACCAAAAGTGTACTTTTTCCGAAGTAATTTAGTTCCGTAAAGAAAAACTTTTTCCCCACTAGGCGATTTTGCCAATTTACAATCAGCTTTTTACCATAAGTCATCTTCATGCAAAGCTTGATTCGTTTGACACACGGATCATCTTAGAAATTTAAGACGAACGATGATTCGTTGCAAACGGAATGTCAAATTTATACCATCGGTGGTAGAAACATTTTTTTTTTTTTGAATTTTATTTGGTGTCTTTAGAATTTCAAATAGAATCTCAGACTTTTAAAAAGAATTTTCGGAGTTGTAAATAGAATTTTAGATGGAGTCTTTTAAATTTTTTAATGGAATTTCCTGCATTTTAATTGATGTCTTCTGAAATTTAATTGGTGTCTTTTTTACTTTAAATGCTATAATTTGAAATTTAAATGCAATTTTCTTAATTTAAAATAAAATTTTCTAAATATTAGTATTATAATAGAGGTTACAATTACAAATTTTGTACACTAACCACATACTGCAACATTTCAAAAACACACTGCAAATATCTGGAATATTCGCTTTACAAAGTTTTTACAGAAGAAAAAAAAACATTTGTTCAGATGAGAAATGATTAGAAACAAAAATTAAAACAAAACACCCACAATTTGTAAAGCAATGCATTTTTGAATGCCAAACGAACTTTGTATAGCTATAGACATGGTACAATAAACAAGGTAATAGTTCGATTGTCAAAGTCACTTGAAAAAGAATGCCAAAAATACATTTTATAAATGTGTGATGATAATTGTGAAAGTTTTATAGAGAATTTTTTCTTAACAAACTTCAACAATTGTCATTGTCAAATTTCAATTTTGAATATTTAGAAATAATAAATATTTACGAGACAAAATTGAAATGCAGCTGTTAGCATAACTCTACCTTCTTTATTTTACAATGAAATTCATGTGTATGTTTAAGAATTTTTTTTTTCAAATTCTTTATGAAAATATTTATATTCAATTTAAACTTCTACAGAGCATGCAATGTAAATAGACGTTTCCATGAATACCCCTAATGATATTTTCGGAATTTCAAATATAATCTTTTAAATTTCAAATGGTGTCTCTTGACTTTCAATGTATTATGAATTTCAAATAGAATCTTTTAAATTTCAAATGGTGTCTCTTGACTTTCAATGTATTATGAATTTCAAATAGAAGTTTCTGAATTTCAATCGATGACTTTTGAAATTCAATTGCTGTCTTTTGAATTTCAAATAAAATATTCTTAATTTTAAATAAAATATTCCTAATTTTAAATAAAATTTTCTGAATTTCAAAAAGAATATTCTGAATTCCGAATGGAATATTCTGAATTTAAACTGGAATTTTTCTATTTCAATAAAAAAATTTTAAATTCAAATGATGATGAATTCAAATTTAATCAAATATATTGTCAGGAGATGTCTTGAGAATTAAATCAAAATACGCTATTTACAAAAAAGTTGCAGTTCAGAAAGTTTTTGTGCAATTATTGAAAGAAAAACTGAACACTTTAAGACCAGGTTCTCGGCAAACGAATGTGAACTACTGTTGTAAATCTCACTTCTGAAGTTTTCTTCAAACAATTGCCCACGAAAATAGAATTCAACTTTTCCACCTCTACAAACAAACGAGCTAAACATACGAGTATGTTAAAGCACGGCAAAACACTAAACTCTTTTCTTAACGCACATTGTAAAAAAAAAATGTATAGATGGCTCTGAATGTGGAGTCTTTGTAGAATTGATAAAGTTGAATTGTATTTTCGTGGGAAATTTGTTAGAAAAGTGAGTTTTACAACAGTAGTTCTCATACGTTAGGTAAGAACCTGCTCTTAAAGAGTTTTAAAGAGAGTTGCTGCGGAGCTTTTTGAGGACGGTCGGTAAAATCAGTGCACAGCCTCAAAAGTTAATGTCATTTTGCAGTTTAGAAGAAGAATAACCTGTCTTCTAATTAAATGTTTAATGTGTTAAACCAAAAGACCGGAATTCACAAACAAGCTAAACTTAAATAATTTTAAATAAACGTAGTCTCTACACCTCCCGGATGGTTGGTGTGCGCGACTATCATACCAGTTAACCGAGGTTCAAATCCGATAAGGACTTTTTTTTTAGCGGAGCGTTTCGACTTCTTAAAAGCTAGCAAATTTACGGGAAAAAGAATAACTTTTTAAACCTTGTAGAAGCATCTCTTTTAAATACATTATCAATCCGGTACGAAACGGTCAGGTCCCCCCGTCAGTGATTATAAGAATTTTATAAAGGGTGGTTAAATTTTAGGGGCCGATGTTGATTTTAAATAAAACTCAAATTATTTTGGAATTTATTGTCATTTATTTTTATTATGATAATATTGGTATGGTTCAATTATGTATGGAACAAAATATCGGCCAAATGGCTGCCGCGACCTCGGCGACACATCTTCATCCGATGGTTCAAATTTTCGATGACGCTGAGGCATAATTAAGGTTCTATGCCGTTTATGTGCCGAATTTTCTCATCCCTTAGCTCTTGAATTGTTGCTGGCTTATCGACGTTTTTCTTTTCTTTTAAATAACCCCAAAGAAAGAAGTCCAACGGTGTCAAATCACATGATCTTGGCGGCCAATTAGCATTGCCACGACGTGAGATAACAGGGCCATTGAATTTGTCGCGCAAAAGAGCCATTGTTTCATTAGCTGTGTGGCAAGTGGCACTGTCCTGTTGAAGCCACATATCATCCATATCTTCCACTTCGGGCCATTAAAGGTAGTTATGATCTTACGATAGCGAACACCATTCACAGTAACTGCCTGACCAGCCACATTTTGGGAAAAAAACCAAACAGTCTCTCTTTCTGGGTGCATTGTTTTTTTGACTATCACTCTTCCATTACACTAGGTCACAAATAACAAAATTTTCTCTGTTATTTGTTTCTAGCATACTTTTTCCCATTGATTTTGACCTACTAAATACGAAAATGAGTTTTAAAAATTTTTCTGTCGATTGGTTTTCGAGATACAAATTTTTGAACTTCTTTTTTTAAAATTTTTGGAGGTACACTTACGATTTTGAGCATATCTTTCGTCTTCTTTGACCTATTTGATCCTACTACTACTCAAATTAAAGAAAATTGAGCCGTCTACAACTCATTCTCAGAAAATTTTGTTGTCAGATTTTGTTAAGTAAGGGCTTATTTTCTTTGTAAAAATGCCAGCTATACGAAAAAAAAACCAAAATTGCTGTTAGCATCGTGTTTTATATTTTATATGAATTTTTATATGGTTTTTTCTGCCACATTTTTACTAAAAAAACGCCGTTTTTTAACCTTTTTAAGCCGCCAACATCAAAACTACTTACCCGATTTGAAAATTTTCTGAGAATGAGTTGTAGACGGCTCAATTTTCTTTAATTTGAGTAGTAGTAGGATCAAATAGGTCAAAGAAGACGAAAGATATGCTCAAAATTGTAAGTGTACCTCCAAAATTTTAAAAAAAAAAGTTCAAAAATTTGTATCTCGAAAACCAATCGACAGAAAAATTTTTAAAACTCATTTTCGTGTTTAGTAGGTCAAAATCAATGAGAAAAATTATGCTAGAACCAAATAACAAAAGGACTGTTGGCTAGTGTTATCATTCGCCGAAATGCGGCAAATCTGCTTATTGACAAATCCACTGCGGTGAAAATGTGCCTCATTTTCTTCAAAAATTGATCATCCACTGTTGCCTAACTTTAACGCGTTGCTCGCTTGTGTAAATTTCATGGTTCAAATTGAGTTAGTCTAAAATTGAGAAATATTAAATGAAATGCAGAAAAAAATGATGTTTAGGTCTGGTTTACATTTAACATCGGCCCTTAAAATTTAACCACCATTTAGTAAACAGCTCACCGATTTAAAAGAAGATCCCCATTTGTGCCTTAATCGAATGTTGGGGCTATGGTTTTGCGAGTCAAGTTTGAACATTTTAAGGCAGGCTCTTTACTATTTAATAATTCTCGTTTTACGTTATGCCTGTATTAAATCGAATGATTTATGTAAATAAGCAACGACGTTGTCCGAATACTGGCCCAAGACTGTCATTTAAAAGCTTAGAACGAGTTCATTGCAAAACATTCCTTTTAGCCTAAATTGCACACTTTTTTAGTTTTAATAGAAAACATAAACATTCCCTATGCCGCCCCCTTTTTCTCCACTTTAGTAAGTATTTATATTTATTACAATTATTATAAATTTATTTAGTTTTACTTAGTTGTTATTGTAAAATGTTTGCAAGTGCCCGAAGATGCACTTAAGTAGATGCGAATGTAGATATGAATGTATACCACCAGCCTATACAATGTTATTTTTTATCGTTAATTTAATTTATTTACTTTAGTATATTTCTTAGTTTACGTTACGTTACGTTATGTTACGTCACGTTTCGTTTGAAAAAACAAAACAACTCAACAAACAAACAAACTAAACAGATTGCCGCTTAGTAATTCTTGCAGAGGAAAACTACACTTGCATACTTGCCATAAATATTTAAGTAGCCGCAGGTACGTTAAGTTAACGAAAACAGAATGAAAAAAAAACAACAAAAGAAATACCAGTATAAGTGCACTCGTGGACTACAACAACAAAACCACAAACTTTAGAAAAAATGCAACAATAATGTTTAATTGTTAATGTATCTAAATCGGAATCTGTAGATGTAAGTCTAGATACGAGATGTAGAAATAGATTAAATAAAACCATCTCACTGTATCTTTTGTGTAACAACAAAAGAGTTAGACTTAAGCTTTAAGACATCATTAGCAGCCCCTATTTGTAGACCGACCCTCAGCATCTAAATCGCCACTACTACTGTTTTCATGAGTCGTTTTGATGAGGACAAAGTAGAGTCGATTTTTCAATTTACTTGTGAAATGAGAAAGAAAATACAATAAACAAAAGCAGTAACTGCAATGCCAACGATTAATTTATGCAATTAATCAATTACTGGTCGAATTAAGTAAGTAATGACGTCGGCTTACAGCTGAACTGGGACTAGCCGTGGGTATAATTGAAAGTTAATGTTTCACATTTCACATCAATTATGCCTTTTTTTCGGTGTGCCTTTATTTAGTACGATGGGGTTTACAAGCAAACGTGAGAGAGAAAAACTGGGTTACTGGTGTCCTTTTTTTATGGACTTGAAAGTTTCCAACTTAGCAACACATGAGCGAGCAGAATATAAAAAGTGAAATTAAATTTATTACGACAAAAAGAAGACAATGAGGGTCTTTTAATTGCTAATGTTTGTATTTTTGGATTTTCAAAATTGTTAGCAGGTTAGTAAACAGAGCCACCAGGTGTGGAGTGGTTAAAACTAGAAAATAAACTCTTTAAGGGCAATTTGACTTTTTATGTGTTCTACAAATACCTTGTCCAATTAAGTGCAGTTGAGTTCACCGAAAACGAAAAATCGATATTATTTAGTTTAGCAAGGTTTTTAGAAAACATGTAAACAAAAAAAAAATATTTTAAAACCGTGTTTTTAAAAAATGGCTTTCGGTTTTTTCAATTTTTTTTAAGTAAAAAATCAACATTAACCGACTTTTCGGTTTCAGCCGTCAGAAGTGAAGTACGAGGATTGATATTTATATTTCGGGTCCGGCAATAAAAACACAAAAATTTATCATTGGAAATGGTTTTATTGTTTTTCAAAATATTCTCCTTTTTCCACTCCGATTGAGACACCTCCAAAACATGACTTTTGAACGCTTCAACAGTTGCTTCGGGCGATAAAAAAACGTTGACCACTTGATGCTAGGGCATAAGAAGAAGTCATTGGGTGCCAAATTAGGGCTGTACGATAGCTGGCCCATCAATTCGACATCTTGAGTGGTCAAATAGCTCATCGTTTCAGCTGATGTGTGAGAGCTCACATTGTCTTGATGCAAAATGATCCGTCTTCTCTTATTATCTTTCCTCATTTCTTCCTACGAACACTGTTGGCAAACAGATAATTGTATATACCACTCAGAATTGACCGTCCTACGTTCCACCAAAGGCACTGTGGCAACATGGCCGGTTATACCGAAAAAAACGCAATCATTAGCTTCGATGTACTTCTTCCACGAACAACTTTTGTTGGATTTGGCTCGTCTTAAAAGACCCATACGCTGTTTTGTTTCGGGTTCATATGCATAGATATATTTTTCGTCATCTGTGACAATGTTCTACACTGACTTTGAGCTGCCGCAGTTATACTTTGCGACATCTCTTTGCATTAATTCATACGAACCTTTTTGGGGATTCGTCAAATTATGTAGGATCCGACAACAAATTTTTTTTCACGGCCAAATGAACATG
This sequence comes from Hydrotaea diabolus, assembly GCA_963513945.1. Lineage (NCBI taxonomy): Eukaryota > Metazoa > Arthropoda > Insecta > Diptera > Muscidae > Hydrotaea > Hydrotaea diabolus. The sequence goes on along the minus strand of OY740716.1, from coordinate 193,394,943 downwards.
AGATATCTTAGTAATGCTTGTCATACTAATGCCCAAGGATGCCACAATCTCACTGTATATCACATGTCGATCTTGCTTAATCAGTTCACGCACAGCATCGATGGTTTCTGGCAAAATTAGCACAGTTGGACGTCCTTCACGAAATTCATCCTAGAGCGAACGGCGGGTGAGACTGAACTCTTGGTACCAACGATTAACAGTGGGTTTTGATGGTGCTTCATCGCCAAAAGTCGAAACAAGTTGATTAAAACACTCTTGTCTTGATAACCCACGCCGAAAATTGGAAAAAAATCATCGCACGAAAATGTGTACGGGATAATTCCATTTTTTGACTGAGACGAATTTTTCAAGACACAGTAAATAAAACAATTCGCCCTCAAATGACAAAACGTCCTGAGAGAAGTTATGCTAAAAAATGTCAAAGTTTCCAATGGAAGTTCCAGTTTGCATCTGGGAAAACTAGTATAGTCAGGACCCGAAATATATATAGTAACCCTCGTAACAGTGCCCTGAATCAGCTTTTAAAAAAAATCATACATATTTGAATTTGTGCATTTAATACCCATATTTATGTCCGTTGTCCCTTAAATTTTACTTCTGCACAAATTTCATGAAGATCAGACAACAATTGCGATCTGTAGTTCGAAAACAAGCTATAGAAAGACAACAGGCGGACAGACATATATCGTAAAATCGAATCAACTGGTGACTCTGTGTCGGGCGGTACAATTAAAGGTGGGTCTAGTTTAAATATTTTTGAAATATCCGTATTTTCAACTTGAATGTTATGAATTTTATTTGCTTTTACATAAAACAAAAAAACGAAAAACCCGACAGCAAAAAAACCGGGTAAGCTATTTTTGAGAACACCCGGCTGTCAGGTATGGACATAAAACCGGTATGCCGGTTTTTGGTTTTGGACACTTCAGTCCAAACGAAAAGAGCAAGAGGCTTATGAATTTCCAAATATACGTCTTATGGTTGTATATCGGTTGGTATTAATAAATGGACCAACTCGGGCAAAATGAATTCCCAGACATAAGTCTTATGGTTGCATATCGGTTGGTGTTAATAAATGGACCAGCTCGGGCAAAAGGGGAATAAGTTCCCTTTTAAGGGATTAAATAAAGTCCTGACGCAAATAGCTGTTCTTGGAAGTTGCAACCATAGAAGCATTAAATGTCGCAAAAATAGGGGTCTTAGGGGCCCAGAAGGTCTCCACTAATACTTAGGGACTTATGGGTACTCAGAAGCAATACAATTTTTTCTCAAATCCAAATATGTATCTATAATTTAGATTTCGGTCAGTTTTGTTGCCTTGGCTATGGAGATAGAGGGATTAAAAACAACAGAATTTCGCCAGAAGTCCGGATTAACATTATTTCTGCGATTTAGCCAAATCTGAGGCCCTGGGCCATGGATCTGAATGCCACATAAAATGAATGCCGAAAAATAGGCCGTTTCGAGCATGGACATACGAGTATTACTACTTAGAAACAGTAGAAATTCTAAAGAATCTGAATCACATTAATTGTACGATTTGGCTGAATTGGAGAAGATAACCAATAGGAGTGGTCCATGGGTCCTGTAGCCTTGACCCGTGGATTGAAAAAGTCCAGGGTGCCCAGAAAAATGTCCTTTCGAACATGAAAATACTGGTACTCAGTAACAGTGGAATTTTCCAAAAAATCTAACATTTTTAACGATTTTTCGGAATTGGAGTAGTTAAACTATGGGTTTTGAGGCCCAAAAGCGTCCCTAATGTTCGGGGACATTTGAGTATCTAGAACAGGTGAAATCTTCTCACAAATCCAAATATGGCCCTATATTTAAGATTTGGAGCGGACCCTATAGGCCCTAGGACTCACAAATCTGCCATCTTTGGACATATGGGTATTAAAAACAATAACATATCGTCGCATACCAGAAAATTACATTGATTTTCTATTCGAAGAAATTTATGGTCTTGACCTATTGGTCTAAAGTCCCTAGGGTGCCGAAAAATAGTTTATTTCGGTACTCTAAAACAGCGAAATCTGAATTATTTGAATATGACATCAATTTTACGATTCGGCTGAATTGGAGGTCTCGACCCATGGGCATGGTCTTAGGAAACTGGGGCCCAAACACCGTCCCGTAACGTTCTGAGACATATCCAGAAACACTGACAGTTTCTTACCAATTTAAATATGTATCTATATTTAGGACTTTGGAAAATGGTTCATATGGTTCTTGCTTACTTAAGTCCCACAACATCTCATTAAGGAACATGGAGGAACTTCTCAGAAATCAGTGAGCACCAGCTGTTTATTGTTTGCTCTGAAAAGCTATTGAATTTTTATGGAGAAGTTTTTTTTATGGCTTAGAGATAAATCTTGGTTTATTGGCACGATAGTCGGGCATACTTCCATCACACCACGGCGGCTTTAGGGGCTTTAAAACCGGTCCCTAGAGTTCCGTACACAAATTGTAGTATTGACTTCAAATTTTGAAGGTCTTTCATCAGAAGTATGTAACTTTAAAATTTTGCTATTAATTAAAAAAAGTACGTATGTTATGAGATAAATTCCCATATGCAAATTCTGAAAAAATGTAAATCCTAATTCGCCGGATTTCGTGTGAAAAATTATAATTTCAATGAAAATTGACATCCGAAAAATGAGAGGTGGTGGCGAATCGCCCTAATAAACACATAAATGGTATTGCGAAATCGCCGGACCTCAAATTTTGTCAATGCGTTTACCTAATTGAGTTGTATTTGACAACTCTCCTCGAGACGTAGTTTCTAACCACCCCGTTGCAGTAAAATTTGTTTAGAAACCCTAAACTGTCAATTGCCACGTTGATATATCAAAAAAACTTGAGTGTATTTAGTTTGATGGGGGATTTTGATAAGCCCATGGCCTATTCCCAAATGCGTTTGAAAGGCCTAAAGGCGATGATAAATGGGCACAGAAGTCTCTGTTAGTTTGTCAAGTACATATGTGATATCTTACTTGATTAATTCCGCTTGCAGACCTCTTTAGTGAACTTCGTAATATAGGTGACGAATTAGATGATGTAATGTTGTTTTTGAGTCGTCTACAAATGATTATCAAATTGTTTGACGTATGTAGCGTTGTAAAGTCCTGAAAATAGAATAAATCATAAGTACCAACGTTAAGGAGAGTGGAAAGATGAAATGTTTGTCATTTAAGATAAAGTGAGGTCGCCAAAGTAGCATTTATGAAAATCCAGGCGATTATTTCTTAAAATGTTCTTTTTAAGGTACCGAAAGTATCATATTAGGTTACGAAAACGCTGCCATGTTTTTATATTTCATCAACTTTGCGAGATGCGCGGACTTATCGTCCAAAGTAATTTTAATACTATGTGTTTTCACAGCAGATTAGTGTCTCTGTTGTTTTGTTTTCAAATAAGAGGTACCAAAGTAAAATAATAGTGTGCGTTATGACCATTCATAGAGGGGTCATAGGCCCAAGCCTCTTGGTTTTTTGACCGCATCTTTATTGAGCTTTATGGACATTTTGGGGGGCTGTCATAAGACCCTAATAAAAACCACCATATGATCGGACATAAAGCCTAAATAATATTTTGGGCGTTATGACCACTGGCGAAAAGTCTGGGTACCATTTGCGATAAGATAAACGCGTCGTTAGTAAAAGATCTAAAAATATGACTGGTAAAATTCAAGAAAATTGGTCTTTTCTGAAAGTCGCGAAGTCCTCGCAGTAGCAGAGTGGGGATATCGGATGGGCCGACTTTAACTTGTGTTTTTAAAGGTGAGCACATTTTAAACGTGAAATATATGATGGGAAACATAAAAAAGCACCTCAAATTCTGCGTAGAATGCTATACGCGATTTTTAATCAACTGTAGTGTAATTGAACCTAATCGGTCAAATTGAAATTTACGAAAAAAAATTCATTAAAAATAGTTTGAAATTATTTTATTCTCTGCATGATGTAAAATAAATTAATTGAGTATTGCGACAGGCTTGACAAAATAAACTCATATGCATGGAAAAATTGCATATCTCCAACGACGAAGCGCGTCTCCCAAGTGGTTAGGTTAGGTATGCTAAACCTATTTACTTTTCCTATGTAACAAAGAAAAATAATTTATCTTTATCAAATAAGCTTGCTTTGGAGTATATACTCTCCAGATAAAGTACATGGTGGCCCAAAAAAGACAAAATCAGATAAAGTACAGGGTGGTCTAAATAAGACTGTTGGGTTAAATATATTCATAACATTTTGTATAATTTTATTTTATCTTTTGCAGGTTATAAAATTTTTTATTGTAATATATAATGGCTACATATGATGTGCAGATAGGCGGTTCACAAAAAAAATGTACGAATCCCTATAGAGAGAATTTTTCAGAAATGGGAAAACATTTTTTTCCGCGAAAATTTAATGCCGCCAAAATGGATTTTAGTGCACAGTTCTTTTGTTTGAAATCGGATCTGAATGTGTAGTATTCTATCGTTGATTTTGTGTCTGCAAGAGCTATATTTTCATTTATAATGTTTGTGAATTTAAGTGAATACTTTCGAAGCTCAAGTTTTTAGGAACTATAATATCTTTACGTTAGTTGCATAACATGTTATAAATATATAGTTGAAATCGGGTACCCGAGGTAGCTTGTCGGGATTAAACTCGGAGTCAAATATGACTAATGAAGAAAATATAGTTCATGTAGACTCAAATCAACGATATACTTCAGGCTACGATCCGAATTCAAACGAAGGGGCTGTACAATAAAATCCATTTTGGCAGTACAGTAAGACCTCGTTGATGGCAGTACAGTAAGACCTGGTTGACTTGTCTTTACGTGTTTTTCAAAAGAGTTCTCTATACATTGTTACTACAATTTATATGTATGTCACGAATGATTGTTCACAGTAAAAATTGTGTTTAAATAGTATAAATTATTTATTTAAAAACGAGGTATAATATTTCCTATTTTTAAAAACAATAAAAAATGTTTATTTTAAAAGAAAACATATACAATTTTATGAAACAGAAAGAACATATTTAAACGAACCTTAACACAAAAAAACAATAATAATTTGTAGTTTAATAAGAATTTATAACAGATTTTTAGAAAATACAGAAGAATGGATTTGTTTTTTTCATCGAAAAAAAAATCTGTCTTCTTTTAAGGGGACGCGTAATGAAGAATGAATTCAGCAAAATTAGACTGCACTCGATATTGATTATTGATAACTTATTTTGATGTCAATTCGCATTACAAAATACAATCAGTTCGAATTATACAGTATGTACGAGTAGTACAGGGAAAACGTAGTTCGGATTACTGGATAATTCGGATTAGCGAAGTACGGATTACCGAGGTCTTACTGTATTTAATTTTCGCAGATTTTTTTTTCCATTTCTGAAATTTGTGGGCTTCAAAACTAGGGGTAACTCGTAAAACTTTTTTAGCCCTGGCAACGACCTGCCCTAATGTACAGCAAAGCGGCAAAATTGCTGAATTTTATTATTCTTCTGGAAAGTGTATTAACTAAACTTTACAAAATTATCGTCTCCAGTTTAAGTCAGCACAGCACCCAGTAACAACATGATTAGGAACTTAGTCTCCCGGTTTGAAAAACACAGGGATCTGTGTCGGAATCCTAGGGTATAACATCAGCATCAATTACATCCCTCAAGACGTAATGTGTGGTGCGGTGTTATGGCTGATAAAGTTATCGGTTCATATTTTTTTTTTAAAAATTCGAAGATTGAACCAGCAAACATTAACGGTGTTCTGTATTCGAATTTTTTGGAGCCCGCAAGTTGAAAACAACCCTTTCATAAGGTTTAAGAAAGATGGAGCTACTGTGTATATTTTTGTTTTTTTTTTTTTGGCAATTTGAGAATAATCCTAACAAATGGTTCCAGCAAGATTGAGCCACGCTGAGCATACAGCCACAATGAAACTTCTTCGTAACTGTGTTGGTGAACCCTTCAGCCTTATTTAAGTAAGCCTGTATATTGAAATTCTATTACGTGGCCAAAGCTCGGCTGAATGAAAATTAATAATTTTTCTGGGGCACTTGTATTGGAATTAAATGATTGACATTCAGGCGTTACGATTATTTTGTATAAATGAATCCCTTAAAATCCTCTCAAATTTCTCATTAAAAACAAAAACATCCAGAAAAAGTTGATGTAATGTTGAATTCGAGAGCTCGTGGTCAGTATTTTTTGTATATTTATTTATTTATTTATTTATTATTTTCGATCTTCATCGAAGATCATCTACAGCAGTGATGGGCACTTTGGCTCGTAGGAGCCTTTTGCACTTACGAGCCAGCCGTTTGCACTTGAGTGCTAGACAAGGGGGACAGTCAAGAGCCAGCATGAAGGGAAGGAATAAATACTCTCTCTCTCTCTACTTACTCTACTCTCACATTTCTCATGCATGACGACATGCTTTGCCCACAAGCACAGTGGGATAAACACCAAATTCTCATAATACAAAATATAAAATTTAAATAATACATATACTGGAATTTGAGAAATGTCCGTAAATTTTCCAATCATAGTATTATTAACATAAAAATAAAAGAAATTAAAGAAGTAATTATCGAAACATTTAAGTGACAAATTTTAATAATGTTCAATCAATTTTCAATAAAAAATGCATCTTGTATTATCATTTATTTAAATTTTTGGCATAATTGCCAATATTTTTTACGATTATCAAGGCTTTAAGTTAAATAATTAAAAATAAATCTCATAGATAGATTTACAATATATTTTCTAAACTTCAGTCATTTTATCAATCCCGACAACAAACAAAAACAAAGAAACAAAATTTGAAAATTTTCGATTTAAAAACATGTAATGGACCACAGTGCTTGATTGAGCGACGTCGAAAATGAAAAGTGTTGCCGCTTACACATAATTGTATGCTTTATGTTTACAACAGTTTCAACATTTGTAAAATCTATTGAAATTAGCTTAAAATTTGTTATTTAAAAAGAAGAAAATTTAGTTACATTTTTTAAAAGTAAAGTCAATGTGAAATTTGTAATTTTCAAACAAATAATTGTATATAATTATCATTTGATATTTGCAGTTGAAATTTTTATCCATTAATTGAGGGAGGCGGTAACCCTATTGCAGTCTTTGCTGAGAGAAAATTTGTTATCAATGTTAGTTTCTCCGCAACTCTTGTGCGATGAACATCATTTACGGATGGGTGTAGAAATTTTTTCGTTTCCCTTTCCCCGCAAGTACTTGTGCCCCTTGTCAAGCACTCGTTTGCACTTTGAGTATTTTAGGAGCCGAAAATGTGCCCACCACTGATCTACAGGAATCAAGCTAACACTAAATATAGCACACTGATGTCTCGATTCCTGAAGATGATCTTCGATGAAGATCGAAATATCGACAATAATAAATAAAAAAAAATATTCGAAAAACACTAACCTCATGCTTGAATTCAACATTTTATCAACATTTCCAAAAAAGGTCGAATAAAAAACAATAAATCAAAGATCCAGAATTAGTTTATAAAATGTGGCTCTGTGTTCTATATTTCACTGGCAAAAATTAAGAGACAAGAAGTCTGATAACCTTCGGACCACCAATTGATTGAGTACCAAATGTTTTAAACAAACAACGGCGGAAAACGGTGATAATTGAAGCAACTTTTACGTTTCTATAACCCCAGACGTCTAAACAAAAATTAAATACCACTGCAAAGACTCTCAAATTCGAATCTATTCCTTTTTTATGTTACATATTTGTTTTGATATTTTTACAAAGACTTTCAAGTCCGAAACTGTTCCTTTTATAATTTACGTTTTTGTTTTGATATTTTTGAAAAAACTTTCAAATCCGAATCTGTTCCTTCTATAATTTACGTTTTTGTTTTGATATTTTCAAACGAACTAAAGATAATAATAAATTCCTTTTTAAATTGTAATCAAATAAATCATTTCGTCAATACAATTAAATAAATTATTTTTCTTTTCGAACACACCGAGACAGCGATATTTCAAATCGACACCTTCATTTTGTTGCTGTAATTTTTGAAGTGCAAAATATAAGTTAAGAAAAAAAAATAACAGCCAATCCAATCATTCAAAATCGAAATACAGCAAAACAATAATTTATTCTAATCACATCTTATAGTCTAAAGAGTGAAGTGTTTGTTTTTATTTTTTGAGTTTGTTTGTTTTAGTTTTAGGTTCGAATGCGAACAATTTAGTAAAGATTTTACAATGTAAATAATTGTATTATATTCAGTATGTTTGTATGTATGTAAGAATGTATGTGTATGACTCCTCTAAGATATCGAGATTTTTTAAATTAATTGAAATGCATAGACAAATAAAAATCACAAAAGCAATAAACTTAAAATACGTTTATGCATAAATAAAACTGAAAATGTAATTGTAGCTGTAGCTGTAAGTGTCTGCAATTTGAATTTGCATACGAAACGAAATCAATTTGAATTTGTTTATGAATTTGTTGTAGTATCCCTAATAAAGTCAATAATTAAGTTGATTCAATTATTTAAAACTTTAGTTAAGCGTACTTTTAGTTTCAGTTCTGCAGAGTCTGTAACAATAACGACATAAATCAATGACTACGAAATAAAGAAAACAAAACAAACGAAAATAAAAGCCCAAAACGACAACAGCAACATTGCAAATTAAACTTAATAAATTGTTTCCTTTCAATTATATTGTTGGTTTAGTTTCGTTCGGGGGGGGGGGGGGTGGTTGTTTCTCTACTTAGTTTCCAGCCCCATTAAGTGGCCGATGGTCAAAATTGGTGGCTATAAATCAATGGCATCAAGTTTTCCAAAAGTGAACTTTGCACTTTTCGTGGCAATATTAAGTGTGTTATTAAAAAGAACGCCTTTGGGGCATATTCACATTATAGTGGCTCCGACAGACATAAAGTTTTATAGTTAATATTTTTTGGTTACTATATTTTATAGTAATTATTTTTTCGCATACAAAGGAGAGGGGACAGAAATGATCGTTATGTCCCAAGCTGCTTAAGCTGTTTCATTTGCACGAAAGTCTTTGGTAGAAGGTGCTTGTACTTAGGCCTAAATAATATCTGGAATGTTGTGGTAAACTACACATTTTTACGAGGGCGACCGCAAAACTAACTGGCCTGGCACATTTTCTGTTTTACTAGCAACATTTTGTTTTTTTTTTGTTTTTTAAACGCAATCTTTTATAAGCCATCTGTCAAAATTTCCGAAATATTTAATGATTATTTTCTTTGTTACAGGTGATTGAAGTAAACAAGTTTTATAATTTTTGAAAAATGGAATATAAAAGGGTTTCGTGCGGTAATTAAACACTTTTATATGAGAGGTTATACGCCACAATTAATCAAAGATGAATTGGATTCTGTTCATGGTGATAATGCACCATCATACTCCACCGTGAAATCCTGGCTTCAACAATTTAAAATGGGTCGTTCAAGTACGGAAGATGAACAACGCTCTGGAAGACCGAAAACTGCTACTACTATTGAAAACATTAGAAAAATATTTAATGAAGTGACTAAAGATAGACGAATAAAGCTCAGAGAACTTGCTGATATTGTTAAAATACACGAAAAACCTGTTTGAAGTATTTTACATGATGAACTCCACATGAAAAAGCTATCCGCAAGATGGGTGCCGCGTTTGTTGACTTTGCCCCAAAAAATCGTCCGTTGGACCAATTCCGAGGAGCTTTAAGCGATTTATCAGCGTAATCCAATAGAGTTCTTGCGCCGATTCATAACTGTTGATGAAACAGGGATCCATCACTACATCCCAGAATGCAAAGAACAGTCAAAACAATGTATAGAAGCTGGTAAAAGTGGTCCCAAGAAGGCGAAAACTCTTAAGTCAGCAGGAAAAAGTAATGGCCACAGTACTTTGGGATGCAAGGGGTATAATATTTATTGATTATCTTGAGAAACAAAAAACTATAAATAGTGAATATTATTGTGCACTATTGGATCGGTTGAGTGAAGAAATCAAGATAAAACGACCGCATTTAGAAAAAAAAAGTTCTTTTTCATCCTTCGCACTCTGCATTTTTAACTCAACAAAAACTGGCCGAATTACGATTTGAAATTGCTCCGCATCCACCCTATAGTCCAGATTTAGCTCCTTCTGATTATTTCTTGTTTCCAAATTTAAAAAAAATTCTCGGTGGCAAAAAATTTTCGTCCAATAGCGAGGTTATTGCTGAAACTGAGGCATATTTTGAAGGTCTTGAAAAATCTTATTTTTCGGATGGAATTAAAAAACTTGAAAAACGTTTGATGAAGTGTATTGTGTTGGAAGGAGATTATGTTGAAAAATAAATAATAAAAACTCCAAAAAAAAACGGTTCTTTTTATGTTAGGCCAGTTACTTTTGCGCCCGCCCTCGTAGTTATAAACTCGGGTTTGCCTAGGAAAAAAAGAAACAAAATAGTTTGCTGATGTATCCTCTAGAGTCGTCAAACTATCGACAAATTCTTTTCATCGTCAATATCAATATTTTTCTCACTATCACGAAAAACTGTACAAGATGGGCGATATAAGCCTTATCGATAAATCGAAAACCAGAGATGAGTAAAAATCAGTTTGGGAATGCTGTTTATTTTTTATCTAAAGTGTGCTAGTTTAGTGATTTTTTGTTTCAATTTTGACTTTCCAGCGTTCTTGTCTACAAACGAATGTGGTAGAATAGACCGAAAATTTGTGCGTTACTGAAATGCTGTTTTCTTCATTATTGCAAAAAAGAAGCACATCGCCCATCTTCTACAATTTATCGTCTTTGATCATTAGAATCGCTTAATAAGGTAGGCTCTTAATATAATCCAAACCATAATGCACGATGTTAATTGTGAGTCACACCTTGACTTCTTTGTTTCAGTGTTTGACAAATTCAACCATCAAGAGGCACACAAATGGGCAGCGCGTTAAGATTGCGGAAGCCATTTACAAAAACACTAGGTTTTGCCTGGCGCCATCTGACATTTCCATTAGGAAGTTTGACATTTTTTTAGTATAAACGTACTCAGAACGTTTTGACGTGCGACCATCATTTGTGTTGTTTACAGTGACTTGAAAAAAATCAATTTGGCAAATATCACGACAAGAGAGCATCGATGAACTTAAATCTCTGTACGGCGATGAAGCACCATCCTATAGCACTGTGAAAAATTCGTTTAATGAATTCAATCGTGGCCGACGCTCGCTCTGAGACGAAGGTCCTCCAAAAACGGCCATTGTGCCAGAGAACATTGATGCCGTGCGTGAACTGATAATGCAAGATCGTCATGTGACATACAGTGAGATAGAGGCATCCTTGGGCATTTCTTCCACCAGCATAAGCATACATTCGATATTGCATGAACACAAAAAAAGGTTTGTTCTCGTTAGATCCAGCACAATTTGGCAATCGCACAAAAAAAGGCTCGTGTCGATTGGTGCAAAGAACATTTTTAAAAAATACGATCGCGGTGGTTCAAAAGACGTTTATTCGATCGTTAGAGGTGACGAATCATGTTTCTATGCGTATGAACCCGAAACCAAACTGCAATCGACCGTGTGGGTCTTCGAAGACGAGACAAATCCAACGAAAGTTGTTCGTGGAAGAAGTACATCGAAGCAAATGATTGCGTTTTTTTGTCGGTATAACCGGCCATGCTGCACAGTGCCTTTAGTGGAACTTAGGAGGGTCAATTCTGAGTGGTATACAATCAGCTGTTTGCCAACAGTGTTCGAAGAAATGGGGAAAGATAATAAAAGAAGACGGGTCATTATGCATCACGACAATCCGAGCTCTCACACATCAGCTAAAACGATGAGCTATTTGACCACTCAAGATTTCGAATTGATGGGCCAACAGCCCTGATGACTTCTTCTTATTCCCTAGCATCAAGAAAAAAAATGCGTGGTCAACGATTTTCATCGCCCCAAACCAGCTGTTGAAGCGTTCAAAAATCATGTTTTGGAGGTGGGTAATCGGAGTGGAAAAAGTGCTTCGAAAATTGGTTTGTGCGCATACAAAATTGTATTGATATTAAAGGAGAATATTTTAAAAAACTTTAAAATCATTTGCATTGATAAATATTTGTGTTTTTATTGCCGGATCCGAAATATGAATAGCAACCCTCGTAAACGAAAGCAAATATATGTGGATATTTCCCTTTCATATTTTTGAACAAATTCTTTAAGGTGAAAAAATTTGTTGTGCCAAAATTACTATACACTTGTTAAGCTCACTGTCCGGAACCTACTGTTTTATGCCTTCCGAAAAGGGCTAATTCATTTTTAGAGAGGCATGGCTTAGGGATTAAATTCCTACGACAGTTACGAGGTTGTAAGCCTGGCGCTGAAAACTTTAAGATAGTATTACTCGATTTTGAAAACTTTAAGATATTATGATAGTTGTGTACATTAGTGTGCATCATACCAGGCGGCTCATCAAACACAGTCCAAAAAATTTTGATCTCTTGAATTGAACTTTGTCAACGAAGTCGCGAAGAAGGACCTATGACAATTATGCGTAAACCAAAATATCGGCCAAATTTTCATCACGGCTTCGGCGGCATACTTTTACCCGATGGCTTTAATGTCGTTAATGTGCCGAAATATCTCAAGCTTTAGCTCCTACATTTTTCTTGGCTTAGTGACGTACACTTATTTTTTAAAAATCCCCAAAGAATGAAGTCGAATGAAGTTAAATCATATGATCGTGGCACCCAATTAACATCGCCACGACGTGAGATAAAACGGCCATATAATTTCTCGCGCAAAAGAACCATTGTTTCATTGGCTGTGGGGCATGTGGCACCATCATGTTGAAACCACATATCGTCTAGGCCTATATCCTGAATTTTTGGCCACAAGAAGTCCGTTATTAGCTCGCGATAGCGAACACAATTCACGGTAACTGCTTGGCCGACCTCATTATCGCAGAAGTACAATGACAGAACGAACTGGGCAAGCAAGCACAGGTGTTTCCACATTTTTTACAGACTCGGTCTAAAATTTTTGCACAATTTTCCCGATTGTGGACACATTTGATCGATTATGTTGACCAAAAAAAACCACGCCGTGCACAAAATGCATTATGATTTGAACGCCCCTTTTTGTAATAGACTTTAACAATCTTAGCGCATTGCTCAATTGTGTACCTCTCCATGGTTGTAATTGTCAAACACTGGAGCAAAGAAATGTCAAATTAAGTTGGCAAAAAACTTAATGTTAAGGTGTGACTTACAATTAACAACGTGCATTACGGTTGGATCACCCTTTAGAATTGTTAAGTAACTTTAATCAGCATTTACACGCAGAGAAAATATATGGTTACTATATGGTCACGGCAACAATAGTATGTTCTCTGCAATAAAAGTATGGTCGTCGAAACCATAGTATTGTTTTTTGAATCTCATTTTGACAATAGTTTAATTGCGGCAATATTAATGTTTTTGAAATGTAACAATAGTATTGTTGCAAAATTAAAAAGGAAAATATGGTTCTAGCAACAATATAAATATGGTTGGTGGAACTAAAGTATTGTTTTCATGGGTTTTATGTTAACAATAACATGATTACGGCGACCAAACCGCCGAAATTGTATTTTTTAATTTGACAATGTTATTTTTACTAATCTTACGCAGTAATAGTAAAAATAATTTAATCTTTTCGAAACAAACTACGAATTAGTATAACTGAAATATTTTAAATAAATAAATTTGTTTACTGTTTACTAAATCACTCCTATTATTACATAACTTACTTAATAAAATTCTCTATTGTTAAATAACAACTTAACACAATCTTTACAAAAAATTTTGGGGACCAAAGTATGATTGTGTGTAAGTCATACTATGGTTGTGAGGATCATGCTATGGTTGTACGTTAAACATACTATGGTTATGAGGATCATAATATGGTTGTGAGGATCATAATATGGTTGAATGTGAATACAAATATGGTTGTGGGGATCATAGTATGGTTGTGTGTGAACCATTCTTTTGTTGTGATGATCATAATATTGTTGTGCCACAACCATATAACCAACAATAGTATGATGCTCTTCGAATATTGTTATCCCAACCATACTTTTTTTCTCCGTGTAGAGAGTTCGTCATGCCTCACAAGTCACTTTATTTTAATTTTAAATTTCCAACACACACACATTGCTAACCCCTTTTCCGCGAGATTAAAATTTCAATAAATTGGATTGAAACTGTAAGACAAACATTTCAGCTTATTTCTGTGCTGTCTTTGTAAGTACAATGTGAACTGGGGATTTGCCGCCCTAAAACACAGCGCTTGCTGATAAGCCGTAACCGTAAAACTGGTCCTATTTTAGAGTTTTCGTTGCTGTGGTTTTTAAAATCTTTTCACGGAAAAACACCGCTGTTCCTTCAGCCGATCTCTTACGGTCCAAAGCACAAATGTTGCACTTACAACAGGAGAACATCCTCAGAATACACAAAAACTTGTTTGCAACAATTCTTACATTAATATACGCAAATATGTGAATGTGTCCGTACCTGTATCGGTTTGTATCTGAATCGATTTGAGCGATAAAAAGTACGCCAAGCAACATCAGCGGCCAGCCGCAGCTCCAGCATCACCATCAACATCGCCAACAACATCATCATCAGTAAGTATTTCAGCAAATTGATAAAATAAATTCTATAAATAACATCAATTTCACATAAAATATGAACGAACGTAAAGTAGTCAGCAGTCATCAGCACCTGAAGTCATTTTAACAGTTAATATAATAAAAGTCAAAAAGGTATGCGTCCTTTTTTCTGTTTTGTTTTTTGAGGGCTCGGCGGACTGTGAGGCAATATATTATCGCACCGATAAACGGCGTAATTAATATCTACAGAAATGAGAGTGCACATGGAGAAGATGGACAAATTCCAACCGCAGAAATTATTAAAACACGTCACTGGTTGCCTGACCATAAATCTGTTGTTGCATCTGAACCATTCCATATGATGTGTGCCAGCGAGTTTGTTTATTGAGAGTATTAATTATTAAATGGAGACAACTTATTTTAAGGGATATTGCAGAATTCATATGCAAAGACGATGTGAAGAAAGATATGATGTGACAGTCCTGGCATAATTACTTACATAGCTGAGCCTATTACGAGGGCTGTTAAAATATTTCTGGCCTAATAATCAAAATGCGAATATTTATCATCAAAAACGATTTTAATATTTTTCAAAGTATTACCAGCATGATTTATACACTCTTGCATGCGCTCAAACCAATTGTCGAAGCACTTTTTCACTCCGATTGAGACACCTCCAAAACATGGTTTTTGAACGCTTCAACAGCATCTACTGGCGACGAAAATCGTTGACCACGCATTTTTTCTTGACGTGCGGGAATAAAAAGAAGTCATTGGGTGCCAAGTCAGGGCTGTACAGCGGATGACCCATCAATTCGACGTCATTGGGAGCCAAGTCAGGGCTGTACGGCGGATGACCCATCAATTCGACGTTTTGGCCGGTCAAAAAAGCACTGGTTTGAGCCAATGTGTGAGAGCTCGCATTGTCATGGTGCACAATGATTCTTCTTCTCTTGTTCGTTTTTCGAATTTCTCCGAAGACTTCAGGCAAACAAATTTTGGTGTACCACTCAGAATTGACCACCTACGTTGCATAAGCGAAACAGTCGCCTAATGATCAGTTTTGCCGAGGAAACGGGCGACCATTTGCTTCGAAGTGTTTCCTCCACGAACAACTTTCGTTCGATTTGGCTCGTCTTCGAAGACCCACACGGTTGATTGCTGTTTTGTTTCGGGCTCATACACTTTGATCTATGATTCGTCACCTGTGCAATCTTATAAACGTCTTTTGAAGCACATCGATCGTCTTTTTTTCAAAATTTCTTTGCACCAATTGACACGAGCCTTTTTTTGAGCGATTGTCAAATTGTGCGGGATGCAACGAATACAAACCTTTTTTATGGCCAGGTGTTCATGCAATAACGAATGTATGTTGGTGGAAGAAATGCCCAATAGAGCGCCCATGAATTACATAGGAAAATGGAAATGTGTTATTCTTTCCGCTCCCCGCTTATTTTCTAGTATATTGGGCATCCAAGTAATATTAGTGCAAAATTTTTGTCAGTTGTCACGACTTTTAGACCTAAAAATGAAGTAAAACTAGTTGCGCTAATATAACTCGTAAGCCAGACGACTTTCGGAAAATACACCTTTAGCATTTGTGTGGCGAATATACAGGCAAACATTTTTCTCTTATACAATATTTGAGCTAGCTATGACCCTTCATGGTGTTTTCAGAGGTCAAACTTAAAATTTGAGTCAAAATTTTTTTCAAACGTAAATTAGTAGTTTTATTTATAAACGCTTGAAAAAAATGTGGACTCCAATTTGAAGTTTGGCCTACACCATTAAAGGTCATAGCTAGGCGGAAAATATAACACTTTTTGTTTTATGGGCGATCTAATGCACAAGAATGCCTCTATCTCAGTGTATGTCACATGACGATCTTGATTTATCATTTCACGCACGGCATCAATGTTCTCACGGCCGTTTTTGGACGGCATTCGTCTTTGAGGGAGCGTCGGCCACGTTTGAATTCATCAAACCAGTTTTTCACAGTTCTTTAGGATGGTGCTTCATCGCCATACAAAGATTTAAGCTCATTGATGCACTCTTGTCGTGATAATCCACGTCGAAAGTTGTGAAAAATGATCGCACGGAAATATTCACGAGTAATTTCCATTTTTTTGCCAAATTGATTTTTTCAAGTCACTGTAAACAACACAAATGCTGGTCGTACGTCCAAACGTTCTGAGTACGTTTATGCTAAAAAAAATCAAACTTTCCAATGAAAATGTCAGATGGCGCCAGGCAACACTTAGTGTTGCCTTGGCCTGAAATATATATAGCAACCCTTGTACTGCGAATTTTTTCCCTTCATTTTCACAGGCCTGATGTTTTAGCTCTATATGAGATCCAGGTGTGTGAGGATTCCTGGGTACCACACCTTATCTTTTTATATTTTTCCACAGTGGTCTTGCGGTATATGTACGTAATGACATGGTGTTTCAGATCCAGCAACATTTCCACTCACAAGATTCAGAATTAAACTCTCTTCTGGGTTAAATTCGGGATTGAAACACACGTACAACATTATGGGTTTGCTACAGAAGTCCAGATTCAGAAAGGGAGGCTTCCTTTAATGGCTTCGACGCTCTTTCTAAATTTATAACGAAAGTTTTGGAAAGTTACCCGGTCAGTGAAATTGTCGTTGCTGTGACATTTCCTTTGTGACATTTTCTTTAAAATCTAATTCTGAAATTTCTTTTTAAAAATTCCATAAATTTTGCGCCCAAAAAAACTCCAACACATAGAGAACAGATTGGTTACCACAACCGAATCAGAGAAAACATTTGTTTACTATATGGTCACGGCAACAATAACATGTTCCCTACGATAAGAGCATGTTCGTCGCAACCATAGTATTGTATTTTGAATTTCATTTTGACAATAGTATGATCTGATTTTTTCTATTAAATGAATCTGGTTAATTTGTTTATTTATTTTGCAGATTGATTTTAAGATTTAACAAAAATGGATGACTGGGACACTGAACAAGAATTTCGATTGTCCGCCGCTATCACGCACTGGAGTCCGTAGTTTCGGTTCAAAGAGAGTATAGACGCACGTTTGGCGGCAATCCTTCGAGCAGATGGACCATAATAGGGCTTGTTAATAATTTTGCCGAGTATGGGACTGTCAGCAGAAGACCTTACCATTGAAACCCTTTATTTCGGAGGGATAAAACAATCGCTGCTGTAGCTGCTGACACACAGCTACAGCGATAAGAAGCCGACAGTCATTGCATTCAATAATGCACAAAGATTTGGACTAATTTTCATATAAAATTCAAACGGTCAACAAACTGAACGCGGCAGAATTCCCGATTCGCTTGGTATTTTGCCTGAAAATGCTTCAAATGGTGGAAGAGAACGGAAGCATGTTGAACTGCCTTCTCATGTCTGACGTGGCAAACAGGAAGTCTACAAAGCAAAACCAACAAATTTTAGTGAACTAAAGCAATACATTCGAGAAATAATTGTTGCTATTCCGGTCTCAACTCTCTAAGCAGTAATGAACAACTTTTTGGTAAGATGCCGCACATGCATCAACGATCCACTTTTTTTAAACCAATTAAGCTATATTTAATAAAGTTGAGCTTTAATATGAATAAAAGAAAAATGAATTCCATACACTGAAATACAAGTTATTTAATTTTCTTAATGTAGCAATATTCATCAGCCACCCTGTAGAACTTGTCGTGTAAAAACGATGACACCACGCCATATTTTGCTCCCGTCACTCTCGTTTTTTTCACTCCGACGATTGTAGCAACACTTTGGGGCTCAATTCAACATAGAAAACCTTTTCTGTCATATAAACTAAAAAAAACTTTAAATGCTTACGCTTTCTCTCTTTCTATATCCTCCATCATAGGATAGAATATATTAACTTTGTCATTCCGTTTGCAACACATCGAAATACTGGTCGGAGACCCTATATAGTATATATATTCTGAATCGTCGTAAAATTCTAAGATGATCTAGCCATATCACACTGTCTGTGGAAAGTGAACTACATTTCGCACTGTTCAAGCTAGGAGCCTGAAATTTTGCAGAAACATGTGTTGATGGACTGAAACGGTCGCTATTCAAATTTGGCCAGACCGGTAAAGTGGTAAAAATTTTCCCCACACTAGGGCTGATCCAAACTCTGGAAAAATCAACATCCGTGAATTTAGAAACACAATAGCTCTTGAACTATTAGTGATATGACAATGACTTTTGGAACATATTGACAGAAATTAAAACACATTCTGATGGAAAAGAGGGCGGATCCACGCCCGCTTTTGAAAATGGCATTTAAGGTCCATGTACTGGATCAATTGTTATAAAATGTTAACAGAATAGAACCATAACTAGGAAATAATTGTAAACTATGTAATCGTAAAAGTGAAAAAAAGGGGCGGGGATCCGCCCGCACTATCTTAAACTTTTAAAAAACATTACCTTATAATCTATTGGAGATATAATGATAATATTTGGTACACATGAAATTGGCATGGATCATAATATACCCTGGAAGAAAAGTAGGCGCACCCTTATTTAAATATGTAAATTCCAGAGCGGCAGGGCCTTTAATGGGGAAACTTATAAATATAGAGACTATATAAAAGCCAGAAAAGCTATGGTCCTGTATTTCCGGGATTGATTTAAGATCTTCCATAAATCGCTATATTAAATTTAAGCAAGATAAAGGAAGTAACATGTGGCTTGTGGAGTGGCACCTATACATTGGGGCTATAGAAAAAAATATACACCATGGTCAGGGTTAAAAAGAGTTAATGATCGCTTTAAACATACTTGTACCTTGCGAAATTTGAGTGAGATCAGATTAAAGTTGTTGTTCCTAGAGCGACAGGTTTTAAGAACCCGCAGCTATATAAACCACATAATATCGACATATTATACACGATTGTGCAACCAATTACCAAACAGCCTTTAATACTCCACAATTACCATGCTACAAAAGCGCAAAAAATAATCGGTCCGATTTTTAACACCTTCGGCCCATGCGTTCGACCCTAATGTAGCCGAGAACTTTAAACTAAATCTATATATGCATTCCTAGTTAAATTTACCTCGATTGCGGCACTTATATGTCCAAAATCCTGAGGCCACAGTAAGTGCAGGCAGTTGAAATTTTGAGGTGGTCGACAAGTTCGTCTTATCGCGGATCCGCCATCAATAAAGAAAACAACGTCAGCCTGGAAATAAAACAAAGAATAATATTAGCCAACAGATGCTACTTTTTGTGTTTTACAAACAGCTACACAATAAAGCCGGTAAAAAGAAACCAAGTCCAGCAAGACCTATGAAATCTTTGAATAGCTTAACGGAGTACACGCGCACAAGGTCGACGCGTGTGGAGATTAAATCTGAACGCGGCCAAAGATCTTTTAAGGTTAAGAACAGTCATATAAGTAACTAAGTAATATGTACATTAGGGATATAACCAATTTTTTGGCATAGTACCACGAGATGCGCCATGATGTTTTATTAATGAAAAGCATTATCTTGCATCATTTTAAGAAAAAAACTTCACCCACCAAACGCATTTTCTAAATCAATACAAAAAAAATTAAAATTTAAGTAATTTTATTTCATATCATAACGAGTTATTAAACTTCATATACAATGGTTATATTAAAAATAAAACACAACAATATCATAGCATCCATTTAATTACTATTGTAGGATACAAATTTTAAGTTTAAAGTACGTGTAGATCTGCAAAATGGGTATATATCCTGGACAATTTTTATTGCACGTTCTGCACAAATATTGCTCCTTTGCTGATTTTTGATGAATGAATCATTTTGTACCGAATGTTTAAGAAAGCATTTCTTGGCGTTTTCGAATCTTGCTAATGATAGGTTTAAAAGCTGAAAATTATCTTCGTTGAATTGGTGGTCTGAGAACCATATATCGTACCATTGACCGCAAATAAAATCACAAATTGGGTATAACTCAGACCGATATTTTGGTATTAGTATAAAAGCTAAAAGTGCAAGGATGGCCCTCGAATTCCATCGTGCATTGCTGATCGGCGGAATAGTTTTAAATTTTTTAAATGAAAACTTTTGGTTTTTTTGAAAATATCTGAATGCATTTCCTAATTCAAACAGATACTGCATATCATCGCGCCACTTTATGTTTTTGGTGTCTATTTTTTCTTTATTTTGGGTATAGCTTATCTTGAGTTCGTTGTAATTGTTGATTAATTCTGGTATAAAATTGTAACATATTTCGGGAGATGACGTTTTTCCTCCGAGCAACTCATCCATAACGTGCCTTAATATTAAATCTAAAATATGGTGTTGACATCCAACGTATTGCAGCGTATTCAATTTAATTGATTTAAAATAGTTTTGCAATTGAATAACTACTCCATTTTTATTCCCTGTGTTTACTGCTGTTGTATCGCAAATTATCATTTTTATGCATTCGTAAAGTTCGAACTTACTAAGAATATCTTTTATTCCATGAGATATAGAATTCGCTTTTCCATCATCCAAAACCAGTACTCCAAGGTAGATTTCTTTACTTTCATTTTTTAAAACTATCACCTGAATTTCTTTACCATTTATTTTTTTGCCATCAAAGTACAGACACCAATTTTCTTCTTTTAACTGCTTTTTTAATAATTCTTCTTTTTGTTCAGCTGATTTAATAACTGCCTTATATATAGCTGGTTGCGAAGGTGTGGAGATTTTAATTCCAGATTGAGCCAATTCCTCACAAATTTTTGCAGCCTTTCTTGTACTTATATGAACTTTGTTCACAAGCTCCACAGCTGGAACTGTAGATTGTGGATTCCGTGTTAGTCGTGCTGGAGGTTTATAATTATCCGATTCTGATGAGGAAATGTTGTCTTCAAATGTATAACTTGATAATGATTCCAAATCTATTTCTTTTGATTGGAAATCTAGATCTTCAGATTTGAAATCTGCCACTTCGTTAGTTATATTAAAAATGTCTTCAAAATTAACACCACTTTTTTGCTTTCGTGAATATTTATGATAAAGTTGAATTAAGTTTTCCACTTTTCTTTTCACTGATCTTTTAGTAAGTTTTGGAATATTCATCTTTTCCCATAATGTGTGTAATTCACCAGATATCTTTTATTTTTACTTTTTACCGATTTTGCTAAAGCATTAAATCTTCCAATTATTATCTGTTGACTAGGCATTTTGTTCAATTCGTATAATTCGGTCTCTATATTGGGAATCATTCGAGACATTGATAAACTGTTTTGGAATGTGATTAATTGTTTCTCCCAGATTTTGGAATTTTTTTGAACCACTATTACACTTTTCTTATAAGACATATTGAAATGCAATGAATCACGAAGCTAAATTATTAACAATAAAGGTGGCTATACTCGAAAACGCGTCGAAGAAGCTAAAATTTCCATTAAAACTAAAATAAAGTTTGACAGAATTGTTTTTTGTTTTCATATTCATATTCTAAACTTCATCGCTGTTGGTGGGTGAACTTTTTTGACGCTTGCGACAAAGTAAAAACGTATTTCTTCATAGTTTTTAATGGCCTATTGGACTATAGTATGCCAATTTTGAAATTCGCAAAAATTGTTAAAAAGTTATAGCCCTAATGTACATATTGACCATTGATCGCCCGCTTTGACCATGTGGGCCGTTTTAAGGGCCACCTAAGTTAAAACTATCTTTAACTAACCCTTTATTAAAATATTAAGTGCGTCCCAACCAGTGTTGCCGCTTCTTTCCGACCAAAATATTACCAAAAACTCGTAGTTACTCGTAATGCTGTTCGTGTCTAAAGGAACAGTCTTCAAAAAGAAAATTAAAAAAGTAGTAAAATTAACCTTTTGTAGCCATTTTAGTACTTAACCTGGATAACAATCGAGCATAGGCCTCTATTCATGCTAACTTCTAAAAAGTTACCAGCCAGAATGGAGATGTGCGGAAAAAGGCACTTTTGTTTAACAAATGACTTAACTGTTGCGGTTTTACTATTTATTTGATTTTTTTCGTCCAAAACGGCAACATTGGTCCCAACTGACAGTTCCCATTTGAACCAATATTGTTTAAAAAAACTCATGAGTTGAAAAGCAAATACTCCAAAAAATTTACTGTTTCCGAGGAACCGTTTGTACCTTAAATGGAAACAATTTTTTCCCTGAGCCGATTTCGCCTATTTACAATCCCAAATACGAGAGCTGCTCTATATATTTCTGGCCTAATAATGAAAATGTGAATATTTACCATCAAAATTGGTTTTGTTGTTTTTCAAAGTATTCTCCAGCATGATTTATACACTTTTTCATGCGCTCAAACCAATTGTCGAAGCACTTTTTCCACTCCGATTGAGACACCTTCAAATTATGGTTTTTGAACGCTTCAACAGCATCTTCTGGCGGCAAAAATCGTTGACCCCGCATTATTTTCTTGATGTGCGGGAATAAAAAGAAGTCATTGGGTACCAATTCAGGGCTGTACGGCGGATGACCCATCAATTCGACGTTTTGGCCGGTCAAGTGTGATCAAATGAGCCGATATGTGAGAGCTCGCAACACTTAGAGTTGTCCAGGCCAGAAAAATATATAGCAACCCTCGTAGCTTATGACCATGAGCCATCATTTTGCAAAAAGGCAGGATCCTAGGTTAATTTGTTTGACCGCTATTGTGGTTTCAACAAAAACACTGACGGGTGGGCGGGCATGACTAGATAGTCTAAGAATTTTACGACGATCGAATAAATATATATTAAAGGGTGTTTTTTTTTGACGTGTAGTTTTCAAGAAGAAATGAACCGCATATAATTTAATGTTATTGCCAAGAATTTAGATTTATTATGAAGTTAAAGGTTTGCGATTATGTTTTACATATGATTTCGGTCAAGGGGCCGCCGCGGATGGCTCGAATAAATTTTAGCCGAGAGGTCCAATTTTCGACCACTTTTTGCTGAATTTGGAACCGTATGTCTGCAATAAAGCGCCAAATAGTCTCTTTCAAGTCGTAAAGGTATCGGGCTTATCTGCGTAGTCAAGCGACTTCACATAATCTCACAAAAAATAGTCCTGCGGTCTTAAATCGCATGATCTTGGAGGCCACGGCACTGGCCCACGAAGCGAGATAATGCGCTTACAAAAGTTTCCTTCCTTGTTGGAACCAAAGGTCGTCCACATAAACATCCTCCAATTCAGGCATGATTAAGTCATTATTCATGGCTCTATAGCGTTCCCCACTGACTGTAACATTATGTCCGGCTTCATTTTTGAAGAAATGTGGACCAATGATTCTCTCTGCCCATAGAGCACACCAAACAGTGAACTTATTGAGGATGTAACGGCGGCAATGGCTTGTGCATTTTCATTACTCCAAGTGGGACAATTTCGGTTATTAGCGTACCCATTAGGGTGAGGCGATTAGTATGGAAGGAAAAAAATCTTAATGGGCGCTTCGCGTTTCAGATTTTTGGGATTGTACCGAGCAAAAAAGTCCACTAGACCATACGTCTACGGTGAAAATCGAGCCTCCCGATTTTCACCGTAGTTTTTTCTCAGACTTTATTTTTTTGGAAAAATTACAAATTTTCTTGGGCTCATATTTCGTAAACTATTTCAAATTTTGACTTATTTTCAAAAGTAAAGTTGTAGCTATTGTTTGGCTGTTATAGGCCAAAATATCCAAAAAAAAACGTAACAAAAAGTCGTGAATTTTCTATTATTTCGACTTTTTGACCATGAAACCGAAGTTTTTTCTAAGTAATATGTTCAGAGAAATTGTAGCCCGAGACAATAGCTACAACTTTACTTTTGAAAATAAGTCAAAATTTGAAATATTTTACGAAATATGAGCCCAAGAAAATTTGCAATTTTTCCAAAAAAATAAAGTCTGAGAAAAAACTACGGTGAAAATCGGGAGGCTCGATTTTCACCGTAGACGTATGGTCTAGTGGACTTTTTTGCTCGGTACAATCCCAAGAATCTGAAACGCGAAGCGCCCATTAAAATGTTCAAATCGCCCCACCCTAGTACCCATTCAACCAAAAGTAAGCTTCATCGCTGAACAAAATTTTTTTGTAAAAAGAAGGATCGGTGGCCATCTCGTTTTGGGCCCATTCACCACGAATTGCAAACGTTGTTCCAGAGTAAGTCTATTCATTATGAAATGGCAGATAAAACTGAGCATAAATCAAGTGCCAGTTGTCAAAAAGACCTACTTCGAAAAAGGTGTGGCCAGATTGAAAACCACACGTCTAAAAAAAACAGCCTTTATATAATGTCTCGGATCAATACTTCGTGGTGTTGCAAACCAAATAGCAAATTTAGTATACCAACCACTCTTCAGTGGAGGGTATACAAATAGTAAGAAGTAGTATAGATCAATAATCATAGATCCAAAATATTATATATTTAAAGGAGTCACTAGCAATATATATATTGTACATAAATTCAGAAACACCCTAATGTACATAATATTGGTTGATTAGATATAAATTGTCGTGTACCGACATCGCGACCTGATACGAAATCTTGTAAAATGTCTCATATTTCGCAATTCTATATCATCCTATTCTAGATTTTAGTTCTGTCCATAAAGTGCCAGGTAATATTTTACAAGATTTCCTGTACGATTTGTTTGTTTTATTAACGCTGATGTCTCTCCCTTGATACGGATGGTCTGACGGCGACCACGATGATGAGGATGCGATGATAATGAGTGTGAGTATACGGCCAGATATCAGTTACAACAGCAACATGTATCTCAAATTGACACTATCTGCTGAGCCTTGGCTAGGCTGTGTGCGGATGGGGAATCTAAATTTAATATCAAATCCCAGAATAGCTTCAACTACGTACGAAAGCTAAGGACCAAAAAAAACACTCAGTTAATTCAGCTGCCTGGTAGCCTGGCCCAGGCACAGAGTCGTACGTACAAGTGGTGTCATTGTATTCAACATGTTTGACAGCAACTGAATTGTTGGAAACCCAATTAAAACTGATATTTAATGCGGTAGCCCACTAGAGTATGTGTGTACTTATGTCTGTTTGAATGTACGTACGATTCTAGTTGCTAGCTAGTACGGGCACTAGTGGTCGGCAGCAGAAAAGCATCGAATGCCAAAGAATGGCATGGAACAAAACAGAACAAATGTTCGGATCAGCCACTAACTGTGTATGTGCTAGCGACACTCGCACGTACAGACATACATATACCGAAAACGAGATCATTCCAAAGTTTACGGTTTCGTTGACAATGCACTGCCATTGCACGGTCATTAGGTCCATCACAAACTGAACCGATTAGCCGGGTTTTTCTATAGTCATTAGGCGTGTTCGTTTAGACCGTTCCTGCCTCATGGATATTTAAATCCCAAGAAAGTGCTGATACATAAATAATTTTAGCGTGGGCCAGGTGAGCGATATCGAGGTAATTTTGCTTTAAAGAAAAGGGGAAAGATTGGGCTAAATTAATTTTTATTTTTTTCAACTTCTACGGGTTTTTGGACATAAATTTCCAAATTTTATAAAAATCTTACGAGCCGGCCTATTGACAGGCAGTAAGGGGTTAGTACGAGGGCGACCGCAAAAGTAACTGGCCTAACATAAAAAGAACCTTTTTTTTGGAATTATTATTATTTATTTTTCAACAAAATCTCCTTCGAACTCAATACACTTCATCAAACGTTTTTCAAGTTTTTTAATTCCATCCGAAAAATAAGATTTTTCAAGACCTTCAAAATATGCCTCAGTTTCAGCAATAACCATTTTTTAAATTTGGAAACAAGAAATAATCAGAAGGAGCTAAATCTGGACTATATGGTGGATGCAAAGCAATTTCAAATCGTAGTTCGGCCAGTTTTTGTTGAGTTAAAAATGCAGTGTGTGAAGGAGCATTATCTTGATGAAAAATAACTTTTTTTCTAAATGCGGTCGTTTTATCTTGATTTCTTCACTCAAGCGATCCAATAATGCACAATAATATTCAATATTTATAGTTTTAGCCCATGCATCCCAAAATACTGTGGCCATTACTTTTCCTGCTGACTTAACAGTTTTCGCCTTCTAGGGACCACTTTTACCAGCTTCTATCCATTGTTTCGACTGTTCTTTGCATTCTGGGATGTAGTGATGGATCCATGTTTCATCAACAGTTATGAATCGGCGCATGAACTCTATTGAATTACGCTGATAAATCGCTAAAAGCTCCTCGGAATTGGTCCAACGGACGATTTTTTGGGGCAAAGTCAAAAAACGCGGCACCCATCTTGCGGATAGCGTTTTCATGTGGAGTTCGTCATGTAAAATACTCCAAACTTGTTTTTCGTGTATTTTAACAATATCAGCAAGTTCTCTGAGCTTTATTCGTCTATCTTTAGTCACTTCATTAAATATTTTTCTAATGTTTTCAATAGTAGTAGCAGTTTTCGGTCTTCCAGAGCGTTGTTCTTCTTCCGTACTTGAACGACCCATTTTAAATTGTTGAACCCAGGATTTCACGATGAAGTATGATGGTGCATTATCACCATGAGCAGAATCCAAGTCATCTTTGATTAATTATGGCATATAACCTTTCATATAAAAGTGTTTAATTACCGCACGAAACCCTTTTATTTTTCAAAAATTATAAAACTTGTTTACTTCAATCACCTGTAACAAAGAAAATAATCATCAAATATTTCGGAAATTTTGACAGATGACTTATAAAAGATTGCTTTTAAAAAACAAAAAAGTTGCTAGTAAAACAGAAAATGTGCCAGGCCAGTTAGTTTTGCGGTCGCCCTCGTACGCCCTTATTAAACGAGTACTTACTCGCTAAGGCCATAACTTTAAAACTTTTGAATTATATTTGTATACAAGAACTGATTGGCTTTATGCATAACAAACCTTTTGGTTTGAAATGTTGTTCTTAAAAACATTCTTTCCAAAAAATGTTATTTCCTCATCTCCAAATTGTGCAACTGTATTATGGAAATGAGAATGACAAGATCCGCCTATTTCTGGCTCAACCAACGTCAATAAAGAAAATTGCCGCATTTGGGCTGAAAAGCAACCAGAAGAGGTTCAAGAGGAGCCATTATAACCAGAGAAAACCACGGTTTGGTGCGGTTTATGGGCTGGTGGAATCATCGGTCCAAATTTTGTTAAAAATGATGATGGCCGGAACGTAACAGTGAATGGTGCTCGCTATCGCGCCATGATATCGATCTTTATGCTACCTGAAATTGAAGCCCGTATTCTTGACCGCACTTGGTTTCAACAGGACGGTGCCACTTGCCATACAGCTGCTCAAACATTGGATTTATTATGAGGTCATTTTGAAAAGCAGCTAATTTCGGACCGGTCAGGTGGCCGCCTAGATCGTCTGATATCAATCCTTGGGACTTTTTTCTTTGGAGCTACGTAAAGTCCAAAGTCTATGTTGACAAATCGGCTACGATTCAGGCTTTGGAAGCCCGAACGCGCCATTCAAAATTGGACCCTCAGAATGGACACCCTGAGGCGTAGTTGCGGCCAACATTTGAAGGAAGTTATATTCAAAAAATAAATGACATGAAATGTCCTTCCGAATGAACAATAGAGATTCAACACTTGATTTGAATTGTTGTATTTTTTTAATGAAGTGGGAGCTCTTGAACCACTTTTGGTTGATCTTCGTCCCAAATGCGGCAAATTTGCTTGTTTACATAACAAGCAGGGTCTTGGTGTACACTCTCAGCTACGGCCGCTATATTTTCTTCACTGCGTGCTGGACGTGGTCTATTCGGTCGAATATTATCCAATAATGAATGCTGGGTCTCAAGAAGGGTGATGGTATTGCGAAGAGTACGCTCAGTTGGCCGATTATGTTGACCATAAGTTGAACGAAGTGCACAAACACATTCCTCACAGAAGGTGAATTTTCGTATAAAGTTGAACGATTTGTAAGGCTAAAAGTATCTTGGATCACCCATTACATGGGGTGAAGTTATCGCGTTAGCGACCTTTCAAGCGAGTTGCCAACCGAAAATGGCCAGTAAAAAATACCCTTTAGAAGTCTAGAGCAACAAATTTTGTGATTTTTGTCAACCACTTCTATGATAAAAATTTGTATCTAACTTGGTCATGATGATGACATCCAGTTTTGATGAAATTAAGCACATGAAATTTGTTTGGACAAAGAGCGGACGCAACTGGAATTGAAGAAAATCGTTTCAGGTTTAGATATAGCGCCCACACGCATATGTTCATCCGAATTTATGTTTAAGTAGCCAAGTACGACATCTAATTTTAAAATTAGGCCCTAGTTAGTTTTTTGGACACAGGATCGCCTTTATCGAGTACTAGGTGCACAGTTCATTACGATCGATCGGTAGCTCAATAAAAAAATGGGTCATACTCGTCCACGTTTTGATATAGTCCCAGTGCAAGGCCCTCTACCGGTATAACATACAACCGATCTAGAACGTTCATATTAATTCCGATTTCAATTAAATTTGTTGTGGTATATTATGATTCACAAACAACTAATATTAGAACGACTTGGGTCATACGAGGCCTGTATTTATAAAGAATATTTCTGGCCTAATAGTGAAAATGCGAATATTTAACATCAAAAATGGTTTTATTGTTTTTCAAAGTATTCTCCAGCATGATTTTTACACTTTTGCATGTGCTCAAACCAATTTTCGAAGCACTTTTTCCACTCCGATTGAGACACATGGTTTTTGAACGCTTCAACATCATCTTCTGGCGACGAAAATCGTTGACCACGCACTTTTTTCTTGATGAGCGGGAATAAAAAGAAGTCATTGGGTGCCACGTCAGTCAGGGCGGTACGGCGGATGACCCATCAATTCGACGTTTTGGCCGGTCAAAAAGGCGCTGGTTTGAGTCGATGTGTAAGAGCTCGCATTGTCATGGTGCACAACGGATTGTCTTCTTTTTCGTTTTTCGAATTTTTCCGAAGACTTCAGGCAAACAAATTGTGGTGTACCACTCAGAATTGACTGACCTACGTTGCTCAAGCGGACCAGTTTTGCCGAAGAAACAGGCGACCATTTGCTTCGAAGTGCTTCTTACACGAACAACTTTTATTGGATTTGGCTCGTCTTCGATAACCCACACGGTTGATTGCTTTTTTGTTTCGGGCTCATACGCATAGATCCATGATTCGGCACCTGTATCGATCTTATAAACGTCTTTTGAAGCACCGCGATTGTATTTTTTCCAAATTTGTTTGCACCAATCGACACGAGCCTTTTTATGAGCGATTGTCAAATTGTACGGGATCCAATGAGAACATACCTTACGGCCAGGTGTTCATGCAATATCGAATTATGCTGGTGGAAGAAATTTCCAAGGATGCTTCTATCTCACGGTGTGTCACATGACGATCTTGCATTATCAGTTCACGCACGGCATCAATGTTCTCTGGCACAGCGGTCGTTTTTGGACCTTCACGATCTTCGTCTTTGACCGAGCGTCGGCCACGATTGAATTCATTAAACCAGTTTTCCACAGTGCTTTAGGAAGGTGCTTCATCGCCATACAAAGATTAAGTTCATCGATGGACTCTTGTCGTGATAATCCACGTTAAAAGTTGTGAAAAATTATCGCACGAAAATGTTCAGGAGTTAATTCCATTTTTTTTTGCAAAATTGATTTTTTTAAAGTCACTGTAAACAACACAAATGAGGGTCGTACGTCAAAACGTTCTAAGTACGTTTATGCTAAAAAGTGTCAAACTTTCCAATGAAAATGAGAGAAGGCGCCAGGCAACACTTACTGTTGCCTAGGACAGAAATATATATAGCATATATATAGTATACCCTCGTACAAAGATTTTATTTACAAAATTATACTGAAAAAACAACCAAAAACAAAAAGGTCGTACCCTCGTACAGGCTTCGTTTTGATAAAGTCCCCGTACAAATTGTCTAGGGGGCCAAAAAATGGCTTCCATATACATGAACATATACGAAGGCATATCAATAATTCCGTGACTTTTCGAATAAAAATAATTGTTTGCAAAAAAATGTTCAACATATTCTCCTTTCAGCTCAATACGCTTAGTCCGACGTTTTATTGGATTTTTCGAGTTCCATAAACTACACGCAGAAAAAAAGTGTGTTTAGGGTGACAATATGCAAAGAGGATCATACTATTGTTGGGTATATGGTTGTGGCACAACAATACTATGATCCTCACAACAATAGTGTGATTCACACATAACCATACTATGATTCCCACAACCATAGTATGATTCACACTCAACCATACTATGATCTCTACAACCATACTATGATCCTCACAACAATAGTATGATTCACACTCAACTATTATCTCCACAACCATATTATGATCCTCAAAACCATAGTATGTTGCTCATACAACCATAGTATGATCCCCACAACCATAGTACGATGTACACTCAACCATACTATGATCCCCAAAGGTTTTTATTAGGATTGGGTAATGTTGTTATTCAAAAATAGAGATATTTATCAAGTAAGTTGTTTTAAATTGCATTACAATTAGCCAGATTTGCCAGCAGGCGTGAATGCTACTTCACCATCCGTAGACCCCAAGTAACGAATGTGGTAAACCATGATCAATGGCTATATACTTAAGTGCAGGCAGATTTTTAATAAACGAGAACCAGTCGGTAGTCGAGTATTTCACCGAACAAAGTAAACACAATTAAAATCCCTCGAATTACCTTTCAATTGTTTTTGTTTTTTATAATGGACAACAACCATGCACTGTAACGTGTGTATGTTTTTTTTGGTATATTAAAAAATCATACGCACACACATACATGTATGCTCTATAAAACCTGTTTTGTTATGTTCATAGTCGCAACCATACTGTATGATTGCCGTTATCATATTATTGTTAACGTAAATGTTATACAGCAAGACTTTTGTTGTAACAACCATGTTCATATAGTTGCTACAACATATTTTCATTTCTAAATTTGGCAATAATACTATTGTTACATTTCAACAATATTAATATTGCCGCAATCATACTGTTGTCAAAATGAAATTCATAAAACAATACTATGGTGGTGACGAACATGCTATTATTGTAGAGAACATATTATTGTAGCGGTGACCATATAGTAACCACATCTTTTCTCTGCGTGAAGACATTTATTTGATGAATAATTTCATCGTTGGAGCTGAATCTCTTTCCACCGAGCCATTTCTTTAGAGGTTTTGAAATAGGATGTAGTCACTAGGGGTAAAATCCGGAGAATATGGCAGATGAGGTACCAATTCGTAACCCAATTCATGAGACTGCACACGTGTGCCCCACGTGCATTATCTTATAAAAATAACTTCTGTCGACCGTTTGTGGGTCGTTTTTTTTTTAAATTCTCTTTGAATCGGTCCAATAAGTTGTCATAGTATTCGCCGTTTATTGTTTTTCCCTTTTGAAGGTAATCGACATGGATTAGCCCGCGTACATCCTAAAAAACTGTTGCCATCACCTTATTGACCGACAAAGTCACCTTGGCCTTCTTCGGAGCCGTTACATATGGAGAAACCCATTGTTTAGACTGCTGGTATGGTTTCGGAGTGTTGTAATGCAAAAACTCATTTGAATAGCGGTTAAACAACTCCAAACAATCTTTTGAAGTTGCCACACGATTGCGTTTGTGGTCAATTGAGACCAAATGCGGCACCCATCTTTCAGACAATTTTCATAAACCCAACAGATCATGTAAAATCGAATCGAGATGCGTATGGCATCAGCAATCTCATGCACTTTTAATCATCGAACGGCCAACACAATATCGTGGGTTTTTTGACATTTCGGGTGTATGGCCTTAATTGGCCGTCCAGAACGTTCAGCGTCATTTGTACTTGTGCAACCACAACGAAAGTCAGGTTAACAAGCAGAATTGCCTTTGTGCAAATGAGAATCCGCGAGTGATTGTGATGCATTTGCAAATAGTGACTGCTTGGTGCGGTTTAAGGGCTGGCGGCATCAACGGGCCGTACTTCTTCTAAAATGAGGTCGGCCAAGCAGTTATCGTGAATGGTGTTCGCTACTTAGATATGGTAGCGGACTTCTTGTGGCCCGAAATTGAGGATATGAACCTGGAGGATAAGTGCACGCAGAGAAAAGATATGGTTACTATATGGTCACGGCAACAATAGTATGTTTTCTGCAATACTAGTATGGTCGTCGCAACCATAGTATTGTTTTTTGAATTTCAATTTGACAATAGTATGATTGCGGCAATATTAATATTGTTAAAATGTAACAATAGTATTGTTGCCAAATTTAAAAATGAAAATATGGTTTTAGCAACAATATAAATATGGTTGGTGGAACAAAAGTATTGTTTTCATGGGTTTTATGTTAACAATAACATGATTACGGCAATCATACCGGCAAAATTGTATGTTTTTTTTTAATTGGACAATGCTACTTTTACGAATCTTACGCAGTAATAGTAAAAATAATTAAATTTTTTCGAAACAAACTACGAATTAGTATAACTGAAATATTTTTAATAAATAAATTT
The DNA here is from genome assembly GCA_963513945.1 of Hydrotaea diabolus. Taxonomy (NCBI): domain Eukaryota; kingdom Metazoa; phylum Arthropoda; class Insecta; order Diptera; family Muscidae; genus Hydrotaea; species Hydrotaea diabolus. Next base: position 193,361,801 of record OY740716.1, on the reverse strand, counting down.
GCGTAACTTACTTAATAAAATTCTCTATTGTTAAATAACAACTTAACCCAATCTTTACAAAATATTTTGGGGATCATAGTATGATTGTGTGTAAGCCATACTATGGTTGTGAGGATCATACTATGGTTGTACGTTAAACATACTATGGTTATGAGGATCATAATATGGTTGTGGGGATCATAGTATGGTTGAATGTGAATAATAATATGGTTGTGGGGATCATAGTATGGCTGTGAGTTAATAGTTATATTGTTGTGAGGACCATACTATTGTTATGGGGATCATAGTATGGTTGTGTGTGAACCATACTATTTTTGTGATGATCATAATATTGTTGTGCCACAACCATATAACCAACAATAGTATGGCGCTATTCGAATATTTTTACCCCAACCATACTTTTTTTCTGCGTGTGGTTTCAACAGGATGGTGCTACTTGCCACACAGCCAACGAAACAGAGACGAAACAGAGACACTGTTGCCATCATGAAATAGTCAAAGCTAGCAACGAGCAGCCAAGCAGCCACCTTAAAGACAGCCAAGCAGCCACCTTAAAGACAAAAGAAGACAAGAAGCACAACAAAGCCATGAAGAAGTTCCATAAAGTTGAAGGGTAAGAACGAATGCCATCCAAGTGGAGATCGAGAGAGAACAAAAACCATTTAAGAATTAACGGCACAATAAGCATCAAAGGCAAACATCATCATCATCGCCATTATCATCATCAGAAGCGTCAACAGCATCATCATCATTACCATCCGCAACCACAGCGGCATCCATCCCGTTCCGTTCGTTTCGTTTAGTCGGCTTTCGGCATGTATGGAGAGGCTAGTGCCGTCTTCTTAGCGGTGAAGGTCGCTGTACGACCTTGCTTAAGGCTATAAAATGGTATTTGGCGTCATATCGTCGTGATTTGGTTTTAATTCTCTCCCCCTACCCCCAGAGAAGCTGAGGTGCTGGTATGCCTACTTCACTTTCAAATTTAAACGAATGTTCTTTATGTCTGTCCGTACGTCTGTCCGTCCATCCGTCCCTCTTGTCACATTTTGTGGGTTTGTTCATCGGGTGAGTGGCTCAATTGCATCGCGTTCACAAAACTGATCCATTGTTTTTGTCGGAGCGTCCAGACTATGGTCGAATGGGGTGTGTTAACCAAAAATGAAAAGCAAATCTTAAAATACAATTAAACCCGTTAATTTAACTCGAAGAAAAATGTCCGTTCGAATCGAAGGTTATGGTTTGATGGTTTTTAATACGGTTTAAACGAATTGGTTATCCCTCAACAATATTTAATTGAATGAGCCAAAGAAATTAAGCCAAAGTTATGCTTCTGACATAAATATTTTTATTTTTGCTAATTTCTTTGTCAGATTTGGGACTATGTTTCTTTCAAAACATTTGTTCAAAAAGAAGACCAAAAAGTTATTCAAAAGGCAGTCGAAAAGACTTTTAGTTGCAAGCAGGGCTGACTGCAGTTTCGGTAAACGCTACTTCACTACCATCAGACCCTACACGCAGAAAAAAAGTATGGTTGGGGTGACAATATTCGAAGAGGAACATACTATTGTTGGATACATGGTTGTGGCACAACAATATGATGATCCTCACAACTATAGTATGATTCACACATAACTATACTATGATCCCCACAACCATTGTATGAATCACACTCAACCATACTATGATCTCCACAACCATACTATGATCCTCACAACAATAGTAGTTTTCTCATACAACCATAGTATGATTCACTCAACCATACTATGATCCCCAAAATTATTTATTAGAATTGGGTAATGTTGTTATTCTAAAATAGAGATTTTTATCAAGTAGGTTATTTTATTCAAGAAAGTTTAGGCCATATTTTTATTGAACATTTCATTTAAGAAACAAAAATTAATTATCCAACGGCAGTCGGAAATACTTGTAGTTGCCGGCAGAGGTGAATGCTACTTCACCATCCGTAGACCCCAAGTAACGAATGTGATTAAACCATGATCAATGGCTTTATACTTAAGTGCAGGCAGATTTTAAATAAACGAGAATCAGTCGGTATTCGAGTATTTCACCGAACAAAGTAAACACAATAAAAATTCCTCGAACTACCTTTCGATTGTTGTTGTTTTTTCTAATGGACAACAATTATGAACTGTATCGTGTGTATGAGTTTTTTTGTATATCAAAAAAAAAATACTCACACACATACATGTATGCTCAATAAAACCTGTTTTGTTATGTTCATATTCGCAACCATACGGTATGATTTGCCGTAATCATATTATTGTTAACGTAAACTTTAAACAACAACACTTTTGTTGCCATAACCATGTTTATATGGTTGCTACAACCATATTTTTATTTCTAAATTTGGCAATAATACTAATGTTAGATTTCAACAATATTAATATTGCCGCAATCATACTGTTGTCAAAATGAAATTCAAAAAACAATACTATGGTTGCGACGAACATGCTTTTATTGTAGATAACATATTATTGTTGCGGTGAACATACAGTAACCATATCTTTTCTCTGCGTGTTGCAACGAATGTGATTTTACAATTATCAAAGGCTATACGAGGATTGCTATTTATATTTCGGATCCTGACTGGAACTTCCATTGGAAACTTTGACATTTTTCATTCTTCACTCAGAACGTTTTGTCATTTGAGGGCGAATTGATTTGTTTATGGTGTGTTGAAAAATTCATCTCAGTCAAAAAATGGAATTATCCCGTGAATCTAGACAAGAATGTTTAAACCAACTTGTTTCGACTATTAGCGATGAAGCACCATCAAAAACCACTGTAAATCACTGGTACCAAGAGTTCAGTCTCGGGCGCCGTTCGCTCCAGGATGAATTTCGTGAAGGACGTCGAACTTCGGTCACTTTGCCAGAAACCATCGATGCTGTGCGCGCACTGATTAAGCAAGACCGACATGTGACATACCGTTAGATTGAGGCATTCATGGGCATTAGTATGACAAGCATCAATAAGATACGGCATGTTCATTTGGCCGTGAAAAAAAATATTCTCGTTGGATCCCACATCATTTGACGAATGCTCAAAAAAAAGGCTCGTATGGATTGGTGCAAAGATATGTTGAAAGATTATAACTCCGGTAGCTCAAAGGCAGTGTATAACATTGTCACAGGTGACGAATCATGGATCTATGCATATGAACCCGAAACAAAACAGCATTCGACCGTATGGGTCTTTCAAGACGAGCCAAATCCCACAAAAGTTGTTCGTGGAAGAAGTAAATCGAAGCAAATGATTGCGTTTTTTTCGATATAACGACAATGCGAGCTCTCACACATCAGCTGAAACGATGAGCTATTTGACCACTCAAGACGTCGAGTTGATGGGCCATCCACCGCACAGCACTGATTTGGCACCCAATGACTTCTTTTATTATTCCATAGCACCAAGAAAAATTGCGTGGTCAATGTTTTTCATCGCACGAAGCAGCTGTTCAAGCGTTCAAAAATCATGTTTTGGAGGTGTCTATTTGACCACTCAAGACGTCGAATTGATGGGCCATCCACCGTACAGCCCTGATTTGGCACGCAATGATTTCTTCTATTATTCCCTAGCATCAAGAAAAAATGGCGTGGTCAACGTTTTTCATTGCACGAAGCAGCTGTTGAAGCGTTCAAAAATCATATTTTGGAGGCGTCTTAATCGGAGCGGAAAAAGTGCTTCGAAAATTGGCTTGTGCGCATGCAAAAGTGTGATGATCTTAAAGGAGAATATTTTGAAAAACAATAAAACCATTTCCAATGATAAATTATTGTGTTTTTATTGCCGGACTCGAAATATAAATAGCAACCCTCGTACACTTATTTGCAGGCAGATTTCAAATCAATGAGAAAGAAAACTCAATAAAAATTCCGCGCACTGCTTTTGTCCAAGACAAAGGAGAAATTAACGAAGGAGTATGTGTTTCCAAAGTTCCGCCATTCAGGTAACCTCACAAGGATGTTCTAAGAACTCACCGTATGATGGAATGTATACTCAATTCCACATTCCGTTTGCAACACCTCGTAATAATGATCGGAAACCTTGTTGAGTATCGCCGTGAAATTTTTAGACAATCTTCCCATGTCCGTCCATGTGTCTGTTGAAATCACGATAGCGGTCAAACTAATTGTGCTTGGACCCTGAAATTTTGTACGATGTTGACTGTTGTTTCGGTTATAAATGGTCTAAATTCAAATAGGGGAAAAAGATTATACCCTTTAGAGGAAAAAAGCTATCTCGGAAAAAGTAATAATTTTTTGTAGGCGATCCAATGCTTAAATAGTAACAGCTAGTTAGGACATACTTTAAACCATAGAACTAGTAAAAACGTCATTAAGTTCAAACGGGCCGAACCTTATATATCGTTCTACTAAAGCACACAAAAAATCTTAACCTTATATACTTTTCTACTAAAGCACGCAAAAAAATTTACGTTTTTTTTTGCCCATTCAGCCAATGCGGCTGACCCTAGTCCAAGCCAATACTTTAAAATGTATCACCTTTTGGGACCGTAGCAGAATTTACATAAATGTTTTCATTTGTATATTAGTTAGAAGTGTTATTTTTTCCGCTCTCCGCTCACTTTCTGTATATAGTATATGTGACAGCGCATTGAGAAAGGGACCTTATCTTTAAAATGGCTCTCCTGAACAAAATTGATTTTAAGCCTAGAAAGGGACCTTTCTATTTTGTGCGTCACATATAGGCAAACATTTTTCTCTTACCATGAAGGATCATAGCTAGGTCAAAAATTGTGTAAGAGAAAAATGTTTGCCTGTATATTTGCAACACAAATGCTTAAGGTGTATTTTCCGAAAGTGGTCTGGCTTACTGACTCATCAAAGGTCGCAACTAGTTTTACTCCCTTTTTAGGGCTAAAAGTCGTGACGGACTAGCCAGTTTCCATCCGATTGACAACATTTTTGCACTGATATTACTTTGATGCTCAATTTACTAGAAAATGAGCTCGGAGCGGAAAGAATAAGACTTTTCCATTATTCTATGTATTTCGTGGGCGCTCTAATGTCCATATAGACTACTAATATCCCTTTTTGACCTTGCGGGGTGGTTTTAGGCCACATAACGATCAGCAACTATGCCTATTTCGAGGAACTAATATCGTCAGTACCTATTTTAACAATTGTGCGTCCGCAAAATTCTGATTTGTAAAGGAAATTCAAAAAAGTATACTTTTTTTCCGGACTACCTTTAGGCTCATAATGTGAAACTTTTCCACCTTGGCTGATTTCTTCAATTAAAAATTCCAAACATCTTTCGACCATAAGCCATCATTATGCGAAATTTCGGGGTCCTTGGTTAATTCGTTTAGCCGCTATCGTGCTTTCAACAGACAGGGCTAAATCGTCTTAAAATTTTACGACCATCAATAAAACAGGGTAAGGCGATTGAAGTGTTACCTATTCGAACTAATACATTTTTTGTGTAAAATTATTTTTTATTAGTTTAAATTACAAAATAATGTGCAGAAATAATCAACAGTTTAGAATCCATTTACTTTAGCTCGATTCATAGTCTATGCCTATGAATTTCAAACGGTTAAAAATTCCATTGCATACTGCACGAATATGATCCCATTCCCGTTCAATGGCTTTCTTCAGCTTATGCATATTGGAATATTTATAAGTGGTCACCTTGGCTCCAATATGGCCCATAAGCAATAGTCCATCGAATTTGCAACTGGCAAATATGAAAGCCATTGTGTGGAAATGAAGTGTGGAAGATGAGTCTTAAGCCACTCTTGGTTGACTGCAGCTTTATGAGACGGTGCCGCGTCTTTTCGAAACGTCAACGGTCTACGACCGGAAAGTTTGCCGTTTAATGGCTTTCTCCAGCTTATCCACACGGGCATATTATTTAGTGCTTAAATTGCTCTTCAAAATGGCCCCAATGGAAAAGTCCATCGGATTTGCATTTGGCAAATTTTAAAGCTTTTGCGTGAAACATGTTTTTAACCCCTCTTGGTTCACTGCAGCTTTTTAAGACTGTGTCGTCAGTGAGTTCAGTTAAGTATACACGAAAATTTAAAGAACGCAATGTGTGGAAATTCTCCACATTCGTGCCAGCCTTACAACTGATTTGCTCTTTTGAGTCGAACTATTTTGCTTTGGTGTAAGATCGTTAACCTTTTGGAATTTGTGAGCAGGGCTGCCAATATTGATGATTTATTTACATTTTGACGATTTTTTTAGTGATTGACGTCATTTTTACAGATAAACGCCGAAATTGACGATTTTTAAAATCCAATAAATCGAATGATGAATTGTGCAAGCAAGGAGAAGGCATTAGTACATTTGCAATCTTGTAAATTCGTCAGATAAATTGTTGGGTTTAAAAAGTTTAAGAAATCAAACTTATTTAGTCTAAGATGGAAATTTCTAGCCAGATACAGGAAAAAATATAGAATATATTTATGGTGCTATACATAAACATTTTAACAACTTTTTTTTAACACTAAGTGTTGCCTGGCACCATCTGACATTTCCATTAGAAAGTTTGACATTTTTTAGCATAAACGTACTAAGAACGTTTTGACGTACGACCACCATTTGCGTTGTTTACAGTGACTTGAAAAAATCAATTCGGCAAAAATGGAATTAACTCGTGAACATTTTCACAATTTTAGACGTGGATCACGAAAAACGGCCAGAGAACATTGATGCCGTGCGTGAACTGATAATGCAAGGTCGTCATGTGACATACCGTGCGATAGAGTCTTAAAAAGCTGTTTCACACAAAGGCAAAAATGGAATTAACTCGTGAACATTTTCGTGCGATCATTTTTCAAAATTTTCGACGTGGATCACGAAGAACGGCCAGAGAACATCATGTGACATATCGTGCGATAGAGGCATCCTTGGTCATTTTTTACACCAGCATACATTCGATATTGCACGAATAACTGGCCATTAAAAAGGTTTGTTCTCGTTAGATCCCGTACAATTTGACAATCGCTCAAAAGAAGGCTCGTAAAAAGAAATTTTGAAAAAATACGATCACCGCGATCGTATTTTTTTAAAATTTCTTCAAAAGACGTTATAAGGTCATCACAGGCGACGAATCATAGATCTATGCGTATGAGCCAGAAACTAAACAGCAATCGACCGTGTGAGTCTTCGAAGACGAGCCAAACCCAACGAAAGTTGTTCGTGGAAAAAGCATTTCGAAGCAAATGACCGCCTGTTTCTTCGGCAAAGTGGTCATGTGGCGGCTGTTCCCCTTGAGCAACGTAGGACGGTCAATTCTGAGTGGTACACCACAATTTTTTTGCCTGAAGTCTTCGAGAAATTCGAAAAACGAACAAGAGTAGACCAATCATTGTGCACCATGACAATGCGAGCTCTCAAGCATCGGCTCAAACCAGCGCCTTCTTAACCGGTCATAACGTCGAATTGATGGGTCATCGTCGTACAGCCCTGACTGACTTGGCACCCAATGACTTCTTTTTAGTCCAGCACATTAAGAACAAAATGCGTGGTCAACGATTTCCGTCGCCAGAAGATGCTGTTGAAGCAGTCAAAAACCATATTTTGGAGGTGCCTCAATCGGAGTGGAAAAAGTTATTCGCCAATTTGTTTTGAGCGCATGCAAAAGTGTATAAATCATGCTGAAGTATACTTTGAAAAACAATAAAACGATTTTTGATCATAAATATTCGCATTTTCATTATAAGGCCAGAAATATATATAGCAGCCCTCATATATAAAACTTTGATGCAAATGCTTGGGGTAGCTTGTACACAATATAAACATCTGTCATCGGTATAGATTTAAAGTAGCTGGCATTATCGGTTTTCCAGTATTGCCAACTTAATGTTGGTAACACTACAACCGCCTAGCCCTGTATATATACTTTATAGTGTCTGCGATCAATATTTCGTGGCGTTGCAAACGGAATGACAAATTAAGTATACCATCCAGTCATTGGTAGTGGTAAAAAAAAGTGTAGTAATGCAAGTCTTTTTGAACTCTTGCGATAAAAAAATTACCGGTATGTTAAAAAGAAGCCAAAGTAAATATGAACAAAGGGGTGATATTTTTAGATAAGGAAAAAATGCACTACATATCCGCATTTGAAATGATGTTTGATGATTTGGCTGAAATTGGGGTTAAACTCATGGATACAAGGGTCCCAGGACCGTGTTATTTCAAAGGTGATTCATGTTTGAAATTAGCGGCGTTTTAACATCTTATGCCTTCCATCACAGCTTGAAGATTACAAAGTAAATATGTCAAAACGTTTGCAATACCTCGAGCTACTGGTCGGAGATCCCATCAAGTATATCGAGATCTTACCGCAAAAAAGACGTCAGCGCAACTTGATTTTTAATGAAAATCGATAATCAATTATTCAACGCTCTTAAGCTTAAAAATTCAATATTAATACTTACAAAGATACCGCATCCAGTAACAACATGAATAGGAAGGAATTAAGTCTCCCGTTTAAAGGAACAGAGATCACAGTCAGGAACCTAGGGTATTACATCAGCGTCAATCACACCCCTCCACCTGAACTGTTTGATGCTGTGTTATGGTTGATAAAATTATCAGTTTGTATTTTTTTTTGAAAATGAGGCTGGTTAGCTGAAACATTAACGGGCCCTGTATTGATCCGCATTGTATTGTATTGATCCGCAATTTCAGAATAATCCTAACATAAGGTTCCAGCAAGCTAGAGCCACTCCGCGTTCAGTACGAGGCACAATGGAACTTCTTCGTAACCTTTTGGTGAACCCTTCAGTCTTATTTGGGCCACCCAGTATATTATAAATCGTCATAAAAATATAAGATCCTTTAGCAATATCCGTCTGCCCGTTAGAGATATGATGAGGATGATTGGAACATATCGTATTGACATGGAACACAATACAACCTGTTTCACGCAGAGAAAAGATATGGTCAGCGCAACAATAATATGTTCTCTACAATAAAAGCATGTACTTCGCAAACCATAGTATGATTGCGACAATATTGCTATTGTTGAAATGTAAAAATAGTATTATTGCCAAATTTAGAAATGAAATTTGTTGCACCAACCATATAAACATGGTTGGTGCAACAAAAGTATTGTTGTTTAAAATTTACGTTAACAATAATTTGATTACGGTAATCATACAGTATGGTTGCGACTATGAACATAACAAAACAGGTTTTATATAGCATACCTGTGCGTGCGTATGTTTTTTTTATATACAAAAAAACACATGCACACGATACAGTCAATGTTTGTTGTCCATTAAAAAAAACAACAACAATTGGAAGGGATTTTCATTGTGTTTACTTTGTTCGGTGAAATACTCTAATACCGACTGGTTCTCGTTTATTTGAAATCTGCCTGCACTTAAGTGTATCCATTGATCATGGTTTAATCACATTCGTTACTTGGTGTCTACGGATGGTGAAGTAGCATTCACCCCTACTGGCAACTAAAAGTATTTTTCATGGTTGGAATATATATTTTTGTTTCTTGAATGAAATGTTCAATAAAAACATGGCCTCAAATGTGGCTACGAACTAATAGTAATGCATAAATAACAAACGTAATAAAAATCTCTATTTTTGAATAACAACAATAACCAATCCTAATAAATAATTTTTGGGATCATAGTATGGTTGAGTGTGAATCATACTATGGTTGTGGGGATCATAGTATGGTTGCGTGTGAATCATACTATAGTTGTGAGGATCATACTTGATTGTATGAGAAACATACTATGGTTGTGAGGATCGTAGTATGGTTGTGGAGATAATAGTATGGTTGAGTGTGAATCATACTATGGTTGCATATGAAACATACTATGGTTGTGAGGATCATAATATGGTTGTGAAGACAATAGTATGGTTGAGTGTGAATCATACTATTGTTGTGAGGATCATAGTATGGTTGAAGAGATCATAGTATGGTTGAGTGTGAATCATACTATGGTTGTGGAGATCATAGTATGGTTGAATGTGAATCATACTATGGTTGTGGGGATCATAGTATGGTTATGTGTGAATCATACTATGTTTGTGGGGATCATAGCGTTGTTATGTGTGAATCATACTATTGTTGTGAGGATCATAATATTGTTGTGTCACAACCATATACCCAACAATAGTATGATCCTCTTCGAATATTCTCACCCCAACCATACTTTTTTTTCTGCGTGTGGGAAAGTGGGCGTTGGCACATTTATGGCCAAAGTAATGGACCGATCCTTATTCAAATTTAACAGAATGAAACCAATGACTATTGCAACCATGCAAGGGCCCCTTTCGAGTTAAGGTCCTGTCACAGACCACATTTTATTTCAGGTCTTGCTGCAATTACAGATTGAGGACAATGGGAGAGAAGGAACTTTATGGCCTTACCGCTTAAAAAGTCTCATATTACGCTCATATTTAGCAAAGTGCATTGCAAGAGATCCATAATTTACTCTGATAAAATTAGAGCATATCAGTCCATGTTTTGTGTAAGGCCCCCATTAAAATTGTCCATCCATCACATTATTAACCATCTTTTTTTAGTAAATTCCGTACAGAAGCAATGCATTTTCTGCACAATGGTGTACAGTATCACATAGTCGGCCCTGTCCAACTGTGCACATTTTAACTTGTATTTTCTGTGATTGTGTCCCTTAAGTTTTTGACTCATCAACGATAGTTCGGAGAAATTTTCTCGAGTGTATCACTAGACAGAATGAGGACAACTTTTATTGTCCATAATTAACAACTTTTGTTTTCTGCGATAAAAACATATTAAAAGTTTTTACGATCATTCATAAATTATAGAATGCCAGTGTACGTTTATGTGTCACAGTTATGGGAATTTATTATTTTTCCATAGGAAATTATATTTAAATATGCAACGGATTGAAATGCACCTCGGGCATTAGTAATTTCAATTGCGGCATTGGGTAATAATTGCTATGGACTGATATCTCTATACTAAATAAAATAATTAGACATAGAAAATATCGATGGTAAAAACAAACCAACTTGTAAAGTGTGGGCGAGAAAACACCAGCAGGAAGTAGATCATTAATTTTGCTTTGCTAACAACTAAGTTAGATTGGGGTATGCAGAAGTAGTGTAAAGGAATCGGTGCCATGGTGCGTATGCAGGAAGATCAAATTTGAAAATCCTATAAATAGATTGGAAAATTGCACAACGATGCCGGATGGGTATCTGTGGAAGAGTTAGCGAAACATTCGTTGGGGAATTCGGGACATTGGGACATAGTTAGTAATTGCACGGCCTAGGCACTTGCATGGCTGTCTCTACCCTGGATTCTAGTACGAGGGCGACCGCAAAACTAACTGGCCTGGCACATTTTCTGTTTTACTAGCAACTTTTTGTTTTTTTTTTTTGTTTTTTAAAAGCAATCTTTTATAAGCCATCTGTCAAAATTTCCGAAATATTTAATGATTATTTTCTTTGTTACAGGTTATTGAAGTAAACAAGTTTTATAATTTTTGAAAAATGGAAAATAAAGAGTTTCGTGCGCTAATTAAACACTTTTATATGAAAGGTTATATGCCATAATTAATCAAAGATGAATTGGATTCTGTTCATGGTGATAATGCACCATCATACTCCACCGTGAAATCCTGGGTTCAACAATTTAAAATGGTTCGTTCAAGTACGGAAGATAAACAACGATCTGGAAGACCGAAAACTGCTACTACAATTGAAAACATTAGAAAAATATTTAATGAAGTGACTAAAGATAGACGAATAAAGCACAGAGAACTTGCTGATATTGTTAAAATACACGAAAAACAAGTTTGGAGTATTTTACATGATGAACTCCACATGAAAAAGCTATCCGCAAGATGGGCGCCGCGTTTGTTGACTTTGCCCCAAATAGTGCCCCAAAAAATCGTCCGTTGGACCAATTTCGAGGAGCTTTTAGCGATTTATCAGCGTAATCCAATAGAGTACTTGCGCCGATTCATAACTGTTGATGAAACATGGATCCATCACTACATCCCAGAATGCAAAGAACAGTCAAAACAATGGATAGAAGCTGGTAAAAGTGGTCCCAAGAAGGCGAAAACTGTTAAGTCAGCAGGACAAGTAATGGCCACAGTATTTTGGGATGCAAGGGGTATAATATTTATTGATTATCTTGAGAAAGGAAAAACTATAAATAGTGAATATTATTGTGCATTATTGGATCGGTTGAGTGAAGAAATCAAGATAAAACGACCGCATTTAGAACAAAAAAGTTCTTTTTCATCAAGATAATGCTCCTTCACATACTGCATTTTTAACTCAACAAAAACTGGCCGAATTACGATTTGAAATTGCTCCGCATCCACCCTATAGTCCAGATTTAGCTCCTTCTGATTATTACTTGTTTCCAAATTTAAAAAAATTTCTCGGTAGCAAAAAATGTTCGTCCAATAGCGAGGTTATTGCTGAAACTGAGGCATATTTTGAAGGTCTTGAAAAATCTTATTTTTCGGATGGAATTAAAAAACTTGAAAAACGTTTGATGAAGTGTATTGAGTTGGAAGGAGATTATGTTGAAAAATAAATAATAAAAAGTCCAAAAAAACGGTTCTTTAATGTTAGGCCAGTTACTTTAGCGGTCGCCCTCGTAAATGTTAAAGTGCAACTGGCATTAGCGAGAGGAAAACAGCTTATCGCGCGGAAACTTCACCTTGTTGGTAGGTACAGGCTTCATTTAATAAACCTTATGGCGGCCATTAAGGATTATCGGTTATTATTATTATTGGAAGATACGCTTAGAAACTACCATAAAACGTCGTCTGTATTAACGGGTGATCAATCCAGAGGTATTTTTTTCAAAATACAAAAAATCAAATCAAGTGTGGATCTTTGTTGTTCATTCAAAAAGAACATTTTATGCCATTTATTTTTTGAATATAACTTCCTTTAAATGTTGGCCGCAACTAAGCCATAGGGTGTCCATTCTGAGGGTCTAATTTTGGATGGCTCGTTCAAACATATCGACTGGTATGACCGTAATGACGCGCGTAATGTTGGCAAATCGCAGCTGGTTTGTCAGTACAGACTTTGAACTTTGCGTAGCCCCAAAGAAAAAAGTTTAAAGGTGTGATATCACATGATCTAGGCGGCCAAATCACCGGTCCAAACCGTGAAATTAGCTGCTCTTCGAAACGATTTTTGAAAAAAAAATAGACCGATGATTTCACCAGCCCATAAACCGCACCAAACCGTGGTTTTCGCGGTGTAAGTCATTCCATGAGGAAATACTGAATGAAAAAAAATAAGTTTAACATAACTCATGCGTAATTGGTAAAAAAAATCCTATTGAAAAAATACCTCTAAATTGATCACCTGTTAGTTGCACCTATGAGTAGGAGGAGACAACTTAACACCCTATTTTTGTCACTTTTGTGAACTTAAGACAAACAACGCTTGGTCTACAAACACTAACTGACAAGACCTGTCTCATCAATGGTAATGTTAACAGCATCCACACCTTTATTGAGGCTGTAACGAAGGAGCTTAGGAAATTCTACGATGAGTTTACGGTACTAGAACAAGACCTGCTTATGGACTAGAGTGTCCAAAAAACGGGGTTTCAGAAAACCGGCATTTCGGGTTTTTTTTTTAAACCCACTGTCGTTTTTTATTTGAAGAACCGGCGTTAACCGAAACTCAGGTTTAAGCCTTTTGCTAAGGAAACTATTTTCCTAATCAGAAGTGAAGTAAATGTGACCTGATCAGGCTCTAAATGTACCGAGACGTTAAATGTTAGACCAATATTGAATTTGTCAGTTTGGGGATCAGATTTTCAGACATAGGAGCCGTCACAAAAATTTAGCCAAACTGCAATTTTTTTTCTTTTGTCTTTATTTGCAATCTATAAGCATATGTGACCCGGCCTATGAAAAGGTGGCTTATGACTCAAAAAAGAAATTGCGAGAGCTGTTAAAGATAAAGAGACATTTAGAGATAAAGAGGCATTTCTTCAGTTTCTTAGTAGTGAAAAAAAATTTTTTTGAGTCATCAGCCACCTTTTCATACGCCGTGTCAGCGCATAGAGAAAGGGACCTAAGGGTAAAAAAATCAATTTTCATTTTTTTTCTTTTTTTGATGTGGACAACATCTGAGCATCGAATGAGACAGATGATCCCATGCCCGAAAAGTGTTCCCTCCCAGAGATATGCGCGTTTTATGAAAGTGAAGTTGACGTTTCTAAGCGCAAATAGAACGGGATCTAATCTTTAAAATGGCTCTCCTGAACAAAACTGGTTTTGTACCTTAGAACCCTTTCTATTTTGCGCGTCACATATACAGTTTTATAAGTCTCCTACGAGCATAACAAGTATGTCTATATATATTCGGGTCCTGACAATACCAGTTTTCCCAGATGCAAACTGGTATATTCCATTGGAAACTTTGACATTTTTTTAGCATAACTTCACTCAGAACGTTTTGTCACTTGTTTTGTTTACAGTTTGTTGAAAAATTCATCTCAGTCAAAAAATGGTGTTATCCCGTGAACATTTTCGTGTGATAATTCTTTACGATTTTCGGAGTGGGTGTTTAAAGAGTGTTTAAGAGTGTTTTAATTAATTTGTGTTGACTTTAGGCGATGAAGAACCATCAAAAACCACTGTTAAGCTCTGGTACCAAGAGTTCAGTCTCGGACGCCGTTCGCTCCAGGATGAATTTCGTGAAGGACGTTCAACTTCGGTCACTTTGCCAGTCGATACCGTGCGTGAACTGACTAAGCAAGACCGACATGTGACAAACCGTGAGATTAAGGCATCCTTGGACGTTAGTATGACAAGCATCCATAATATATTGCATGTTCATTTGGCCGTGAGAAAAATTCGTTCTCATTGGATCCAACATATTTTGACGAATGCTCAAAAAAGGCTTCAAGACGAGCCAAATCCAATAAAAGTTGTTCGTGGAAGAAGTACATCGAAGAAAATGATTGCGTTTTTTTTCGGTATAACCGGCCATGTTGCCACAGTGCCTTTAGTGAAACGTAGGACGATCAATTCTGTTTGCCAAAAGTGTTCGAAGAAATGAGGAAAGATAATAAGAGAAGACGGACCATTTTGCATCACGACAATGCGAGCTCTCACACATCAGCTGAAACGATAAGCTATTTGACCACTCAAGATATCGAATTGATGGGCCATCCACCGTACAGCCCTGATTTGGCACCCAATGACTTCTTCTTTTTCCCTAGCAGCAAGAAAAAAATGCGTGGTCAACGTTATTCATCGCCCGAAGCGGCTGTTGAAGCGTTCAAAATCATGTTTTAGAGGTGTCTCAATCGGAGTGGAAAAAGTGCTTCGAAAATTGGTTTGTGCGCATGCAAAAGTGTATTGATCTTAAAGGAGAATATTTTAAAAAACAATAAAACCATTTCCAATGATAAATTATTGCGTTTTTATTGCCGGACCCGAAATATAAATAGCAACCCGGTTGTATGTTACGTGGGAGAGATTTAGCAAAACGTGGACCAGTATGACCCATTTTTTATCTGAGCTGATAACTGATCGATTGCTATAAACTGTGGCAAATATCATCAATTTGTATGCCCAATGTGGCTTCTAGAGCTAAAGACATAAAATCGTTTGAACATATGGGTGAAAGATGTATCTTAATTTTAACCGATTTCCATTAAAGTCAATTGCCGTTGTCCAAAAAAACTGACTTCTTCCAAATTTCATGTACATAGATAGAATTGACAGCAGACGGACGGATGGATGGACGGACAGATTTTGTAAAATCGAATTAACTAGTGATTCTGAGTCGAGCGGCACACTTAAAGGTGGGTCTCGCTTTTTTTTGATAGTCACGTATTCCGTATTTGAAAATTATGATTTTTTTTTGCTTTTTGATACAACACCCAAAAAACCGAAAGGAACCTTAGCTAAAGGAAAACAGGAACGAATATTGCTTAAATAGAGTCAGTGTTCGAAGTTTCCCGCTGATAAAGTACCAATTTGAGACAAAACAAAATAATTATGTAGCACCGAGTAGAAGGGTCCCAAATCGGTCTCTAGATAGGGTCTTTATGGAAATAGTGACAAATATGATCCGCTTTAAGCAGGGTTAGATCAAAGCGGTAGAAACCTTTGGGCTATAGCATAACATGCTCAAATTTCATTATTGGCGGCTCATAGCCAGTGCAACCAAATCCAGCAAGGATCTATTTTCAAAGATAGGACAATATGGGTAAAATAAACATCCCACACGGGAGAACATATTTTGGGCTGTATTCTGTTTAGAATTATTTTTCCCAAATATTTGACAATTATTGGATATTTTACTAAACTTCCTCATCTATTACCCTATTATTTTTTTTTACCCTGTCAAAAACAAGTAGAAAAGTTTAAAGTCGGGCGTTGCCGACTACGATTATTATATTTTTCCCAAATATTTGGCAATTAAAATTATGATTTTATTCGCTTTTATACACAACACCCAAAAAACCGAAAATCGGAAAACCCGACAGCAAAAACCGGGTAAAGCGACATGTCGGACATAAGCTATTTTTGAAAAACCGACTGCTGGGTTTGGACATAAAAACCGGTATGTCGGTTTTCGGTACTCTAATGTCATTAAATAAAATTTCGGTTTGGACATATTAACCGGAATGTCGGTTTTCGGTACTCTAATGTCATTAAATAAAATTTCAGTTTTGACATATTAACCGGAATGTCGGTTTTCTATTACGGACCCAAGTAAGCTATATACGAGTATGTATGCGAATATCGATAAATACAATTTTCGTAATGATGCGTATTAACGAAATAAACGTTACAATATTTATAAACAAGCCTCCTTTTGATACGACTTTTTTTACAATGATGCGTAGCATTACATCCCACTGTGCAACAATGTAGTTTTCGAGGCACCACCACAAAACCAGATGATGAACTACGTACATAAGGGCCTGCATTGGAATTCCTGAGCATCAGCATCATCAGCCACCATTCGGAGGCGTATAGAACGGCATCGAATGCTAAAAACGGTATCTCTTTAAACAGGGCAATTAAAGCCCTAAAATCCAAAACGTGTTTCCTTCGCTTAGGGAGGCAAGGCAGCACCAGAAACAATGAAAAACAAACAAGAACAAAAACATAAACGAAAACACAACGAACAGTTAAAATATTGCATGCGAAGTATTGACGAAAACAAAACAATAAAAAAACAAACGGCTCGAGTGGAAAGGAGGCAGGAGCTATTAAGTTGGTAATGTCCGGCTGTAATGCATGCTACATTACAAGGTGGTTGAAGGGGCTAATTTTGGAAATGTAAATTTTTGGCGGCCCAAGTGATTTGCAAGAATTACAAAGCTACACGATTACTATGGGTTATGCACAAATTTCCTCAGTTGCCTTAATAAATTGCAAGCCAATCATTCGAACAGAAGTAACTAATCTGAACTTTTTACTGAGGAACAAACAAGGGAATTCGTCCAATTCAGTTCCTAATTGACTCATTTAGTGATCGATAAATTTTATTTTAAACTGGTTTCATAGATCTTATGATACACACTGAGAGAAATACGGCTTTACACTCCTAAAGTAGTACTTTAGTTTGCAACAAGCGTCCTTATGTACCAAGGACCGCAATAAGAAAGTTTCACAGATAACTCATCGCTTGTGGACGAAATTTAGAAAAAATCTGATTATAAAAGTCACTTCCAAAATGGCAATTCCTCAAATATGGACGAATGTTTTAAATTGAGGGCGAAATGAAAAAATGAGCCTATATGGTTTAATTTTACCACGGTTGGTTATTGGTAATACATCACGCACAGCAAAATCTGACTAAAAATGTGAGTTGTAAAACATGGGGATCATATGGAAACATGGACAGATATGATCAAGTTGCAGCAGGGTTGACTATAGATCTCGTATAGCTCTATGCTGAATTTCAGCAAGATCGGATGTAAAATTTGACCTGTGTAGAGGAAGGACCTCATATTTAGAGGGACCTTTGCAAGAGAGCTGAAGGAGCTAAAGCTTAAATAAAGTAAGAGTTCAAAATTATCCACTGATAAAAGATATATGCGAAATTTGAGCCAAACCAAAATAAATATGTGACGCGCAAAATAGAAAGGGACCTAAGGTTAAAAACGAGTTTTGTTCAGGAGAGCAATTTTAAAGATTAGGTCCCTTACTATTCGCGCTTAGAATCGTCGACTTCACTTTCATAAAACGCGCATATCTCCGGGAGGGAACACTTTTGGGGCATGGGATCGGTCTCATTCGATGCTCAGATGTTGTCCACATCAAAAAAAGTGAAAAGTTGATAAAAAGTTTTGTTCAGGAGAGCCATTTTAAAGATTAGGTCCCTTTCTATTTGCGCTTAGAATCGTCGACATCACTTTCATAAAACGCGCATATCTCCGGGAGGGAACACTTTTGGGGCATGGGATCGGTCTCATTCGATGCTCAGATGTTGTCCACATCAAAAAAAGTGAAAAGTTTTGTTCAGGAGAGCCATTTTTAAGATTAGGTCCCTTCCTATTTGCGCTTAGAAACGTCGACTTCACTTTCATAAAACGCGCATATCTCCGGGAGGGAACACTTTTGGGGCATGGGATCGGTCTCATTCGATGCTCAGATGTTGTCCACATCAAAAAAAAAAGTGAAAAGTTGATGAAAAGTTTTGTTCAGGTGAGCCATTTTTAAGATTAGGCCCCTTCCTATTTGCGCTTAGAATCGTCGACTTCACTTTCATGAAATCGGTCTCATTCGATGCCACAAAAAAAGAAAAAAAAAATGAAAATTGATTTTTTTTTACCCTCAGGTTTCTTTCTCTATGCGCTGTCACATATATGAATTTGGGGGTGCCTCAAATCGGGAACGACGTCTGTGGAGGGCCATTATAGTCCAATTAAATCAGGATTAGTTATTGATAACATAAAACTTATTATGCTAAATTTGAGCTCCACCGTATTTAATATGTATAATATCTCGAGTAGCAGGGCTCCAACTCGGTCTCTGTATGGAGTCTATATGAAAAAGAATGACAAATATTTGCCGATTGAGCAGGGTTAGATAAAATCAATAGAAAGCTTTAAGCTAAAAAAAATTCAATTTTATTATTAGTGGCTCATAATCAGTGCAACCAAAACAAGCAGGGGGTTCATTCTCAAAGATAGAACAAAATGGTCGAAATATACATCCCGAAATCGAGAACACATTTTAAGCTGTATTTGAGAGCGTTTTTTTGCTAGTTCTGTCTATAATTATTGTTTTTTTTTTTATATATTTCACAAAATTTGCTTATTTTTTTAATTATTTTATTTACCCTGTCAAAAACAAGTAGAAAAGGTTAAAGTCGGACATGGCCGACTACGAGAAACCCTACACCACTCTGCTACTCAGAGGATAAAGCTCCACTGTCTGGAGCTTGAGCAAGGTCGGACTTAATAGCTTGAGTTAATTATTTTGGAGAAACGTATCATCAAAATTTTCCCGTAATGGGTTAAAAAAAGTAGCTTCTAAAGCTGAAGGACCTCAAATCGGGAGGGACCTTTGTGTAGGGACTATTCGAAAACATGGATCGATATAATCCAATGTTACAAAACATGAGTGTTGGTCATTCCATACGATATTGGGTAGAAATCGGATGTTAAATGTGTCTTCTAAAGCTGCGATTTCTAAAATCTGAACGGACCTTTGTGCGAGGGCTATAGGAAATATGAATCTATTTGGTCCAGTTTCACCAGTTAACAAATGGTTGCTCATAAGGTATCATGCTAAGTTAGGGCGTGGCCGCAGTAAGTTTGTGGCTTCTAGAGCTGCAGTAATTCAAATCGGGAGGGACCTTTGTGACCAATTTGGGACCAATTCGCAAACATTGAACGATATACTCCACCTAAGATATTTGGGTTACGCTCCATGTGAAATTTAGTACTCGTAGGAATCGGAAGTATAAAGTGGTTTCTAAAGCTGCAGATTGTGAAGTCGGGAAGGACCTGTGTGTGTGGGAGCTATACGAAAATATGTACCTACGTGGTCTAGTTTTACTACAGTTAAGCAATGGCCACTCATAACGTACCATGCAAAATTTGGACGTGATCGGGTGGAAATTTGTGACTTCTAGAGCAGCCTCCAAAATCGAGATGAATCTTTGTGTGGAAATCTATTGGAAAACTTGGTCCGTTATGGAAAAATTTCACTAGAGATCACTCGAAATGCTATGTGCGAAGTTTTTACCAAATCGTATGTAATAAGTGGCTTCAAGAGCTCTAGGTCTTGAAATTGGGAAAAGCCTATGTATGATATCAAAAGAGCACCGATGTGGACCAATTTCAATAGGGTTCATACTTGACCTAAACTAGAAGAGTGTACAGTAAGTCCTTGTTAATGCGAATAATTGATTGCAGACTTTAATTCGGATTATTGGATTCTTTCGTCTCCACGTGTCTTTTCAAAAGAGTTCTGTATACAAAGGGTGTTTTTTAGACGTGTGGTTTTCAATATGGCCACACTTTTTCTGGAGTTGGTCTTTTTGACAGCTGTCACTCGATTTATGCTTAGTTTGATCTGTTATTTCATGATTAATAGACCTACCACGTTGGCAAATCATGGTGAATGGGCCCACAAAGTGATGCCCACCGATCCTGATTTTTACAAGAAAACTTTGTTCAGTGATGAAGCTCACTTTTCGTTGAATGGGTTCGTTAATTACCAAAATTTTCGCATTTGGATATGAAAATCAACAAGCGATTGTTAAGATGCCGTTATATCCTTAAAAAGTCAGTTTTGTGTGCTTTATGGGCAGATAAAATCATTGGTCCATATTTCTTCATAAATAAAGCAGGCCATAATGTTACAGTCACTGGGAGGGCTATAGAGCCATGATTAATGATTTTTTTGTGCCTGAATTCGAGGATGTTGATTTGGACGACCCTAGGTTCCAACAGGACGGCGCTACAGAAACATCAACAAGAAGACGTTCGGCACAACTGGGGCTATCGCGGAAAGAGAACGAATGTGCGCAGCCAAAAATGGACACCACTTGCGAAATAAAATTTTTCAAACTTCAGCCAAAAATATTCCCCATTAATATAATATATAACAAAAAGTAATAATAATAATTAACCAATATATAAAAAAAAGTTATTAAACATTCAAACCACAAAGGTAGTTTTGCGCCACCCAAGAAAACTTATTCTTTATTTCAAAATATTGTATTTTCATTGCTCTCAAGAAAAAAAGTCTCCTTTAATCGACTTTTTTATACTACTTAGTAGGGACATAAATACTGTTACAACATTGAACACACCCATTTCAATAGTAGAACTGAACATACCCCGTTAATGTCACATGGGTTTCGAAAGCTAACCTCAATAGCGTTAGTCTGTAACGGGATTTTAAAATTGTTTGCACTCTCACCATGGAGTGTCAGAACCGTATCGCTGTAATAGCGCTTTTCAAGTGTGAAATGAAAAAAGCGATATTTTCAAAACGCTCTGGCCACTAAGGATTAGCCGCATGTTCGTCTACCGATGCTTAAAACTGTTTGAAGAGACTGTAGATGTAAAAGACCGCCACCGGTCGGGCCGCCCACGCTCTGTTCGAACACCGCATGTTATCAAAGCCGTAAAATCAAGAATTCACAGAAATCCGCTCCGAAAACAGATAATCATTGCCCGTGAGATGAATATCACGCAAAAGTCCATGAGTCGAATCATTAAAAAAGACTTGGGGCTTTCAAGCGACGTACTGGACATTTATTGACTGCAGCTTTAAAAAAATAGGATTGAAAAATGCAAACGTCTTTTGGTGAAGCACGCTAATAACTTGCACAGAAAAATTTTGTTCACCGATGAAAAAATTTTTACCGTTTAGGAAAAATTTAACAAGCAAAATGATAGTGTATGCGCGGTCATCTAAGGAAGCATCTGAACTGATCCCAAAGGTGGAAAAGGGTCATCACGATGGGGTCACTGACCTGCATTTCTGCGAACAGTCAAACACTGGCCAAAGTTTACCAAGAAACCGTTTTGGAAGCTGTTGTGAATCCTCTTAACAATTCCCTGTTCCAAAACCAGCCATGGACTTTCCAGCAGGATTCTGCGCTGGCCCATGAGGCTTAAACGTCCCAGGCCTGGCATCGAAACAATTTGCTAGCGTTCATTTCCTCTGAAGAATGGCCCTCAGGCAATCCATATTTGAGCCCATTGGATTCCAAATTGTGGACGGTTTTAGTGGACAAGGTTTGATACCCTAACATTGGATCTCTTAAGACTGCTTTGGTTCGAGCTGTGGCCAATTTTCCAATGGACGATGTTCGTGCAGCTATTGACGATTGACCAGTGCGACTTAAGGCGTGTGTAAAGGGAAAAAAGTAATTTTTCAAATTTTTTTTTTGAAATTATTATATTTTAATGAACACATTTCCATGTCACGTTTATGCCTCAAATTCAATGACCAAACATTAATTACAGAACATTGCAGCTCACTTTACAATATAAAAGATAAAAAGCATTTTGAAACCGAAAATCTACACTGAACCGTAGTTACATTACATAATGCACAATTTGAGGATCCAAAGTTAATTCGTTATCCGCTATCGTGTTTTTGGCAGACACACGGACGGACGGCCGGCCGGACATGGAAAGATCGTGTTAAAGTTTTACCACACGCAGAAAAAAAGTATGGTTGTGGTGACAATATTCGAAGAGGATAATACTATTGTTGGGTATATGGTTGTGGTACAACAATATTATGATCCCCACAACAATAGTATGATTCAAATACAACCATACTATGATCCTTACAACAATAGTATGATTCACACATAATCATACTATGATCCCCACAACCATAGTATGATTCACACTCAACCATACTATGATCTCCACAACCATAGTATGATCCTCACAACCATAGTATGTTTCATATACAACCATAGTATGATCCTCACAATCATAGTATGATTCACACGCAACCATGTTGTGATCCCTACAACCATTATAATTTATAAGAATTTGTTTAAGTTGTCGACAATAGATTTAAATTATGAAAATTATTCAAAAATACATTAAATTCAAAATAATACGAGTGATTTATTTTACAGTAGAAAAAATAAGATTAAATAAACGTAAGCGTTTTTATTAAAAATATTTCAGATAAACAAAGCCAAAGCAGCTTGTTTAAAAAATTTTAATTTCGATAAAAAAAAGTAATATTATATCATTAGATCATTTGTTAACATTTGTTCTAAAAAGCATATTTAAATGAAGAAAAATTACAATCATACAGTATGATTGCCTTAATAATATTATTGTTAACATAAAACGCAAAACACAATACTTTTGTCGCATCAACCATATTAATATTGTTGCTATAACCATATTTTCATTTTTAAATTTGGCAATAATACAATTATTACGTTTCAACAATATTAATATTGCGGCAATTAAACTATTGTCAAAAATAAATTCAGTTAACAATGCTATGGTTGCGACGAACATACTTTTATTGCGGAGAACATATTATTATTGTCGTGACCATGTAGTAACCATGTTTTTTCTCTGCGTGCACGGTCAAAGAGATATATACTCGATAGGGTCTCCGATTAATATTTCGTTGGGTTGCGAACAGAATTACAGATTTAGTATACTGGCTGAGCCATTAACGGCCTCGAAAATGTATTTCTCGAAAGTATTTGGAAATTGCAGTAAAATCTAATATTATGGGTAGACAGACCCAGACCAACACATCGATGGAACGAAATGCACAGATAACACACCAACAATCACTATTTAATTCATATTTACTTAAAATTTATTGCACTCACCTTAATTCTACTATCGAATAGTTAAAAATAGCCGGATGGAGCTCTTAACACGCTTCTTTTTGCCGAATATCTGCAAATATTGCTATAATTAATATATATACATACAATTACTTAATTCGTTCAAGTCGCATAAATTTTTCTATAGCCCACCTTAGATTAGATTCGCTCTTGCATCATTCCTTGTAGCTTTATGGATCCTTGACCATGCTTTTCCACGCCCAATATCTGCAAACATTTCCAATAAAACTTTATGTACATAACCCTCACAAAGGCTCTTTAAATCGCTTAATTTTCATTACACTTACCTTAGATTTGACCTTGAATCATTCCGGGTAGCCCTGGCCATGCTGCTCCACGCCATATATCTGAAAGTACGATTTTTATCATTTTCAGCGATTTCTTAACAATATTTAATTTTTTTGTCAATTGTTGTTTTACCAAAATTGTTTGACAAATGATTTTTATTTGTTTTTATTATATTCAAAAGCAAACTGAAACATATTTGAGTATGTCCCATTTTAATCTTAAAACCTGAAATCATTCCGTTTTTGGCTCATTTCAAGTACATACACGCAAAGAAAAAATGTGGTTACTATATGGTCACGGCAATAATAGTATGTTCGTCGCAACCATAGTATTGTTTTTTGAATTTCATGTTGACAATAGTATGTGACAATATTAATATTGTTGAAATGTAAAAATAGTAATGGGTGATCCAAGTAGAAAAACTTTTTTTTAATACCCTTTTTTGACAGATCACGTGTGAGTCGTGCCATGCTGTCATGTTATTTTTGTTTAGTATTGTTTGGCATTTCATAATAGAAAGACTTACACCTGCACAACAAAACGTTCAAAACGTACAAAACGTTCAACTTTATTACGAAAATTCACGTTCTGCGAGGAATGTGTTTCGTGACTCCGTTCAACTTATGGTCAACATAATCGGCCTACTGAGCGTACTATTCGCAATGCCATCACCCATCTTGAGACCCAGCATTCATTATTGGATAATATTCGACCGAATAGACCACGTCCAGCACGCAGTGAAGAAAATATAGCGGCCATAGCTGAGAGTGTATAAGTACACCAAGACCGTGGAGACTTGATTCGGCGCCGTTCGCAGCATTTCGGACTGACGTTCGGAACGACTTTGCGGATTTTACGTCGAGATCTTAAATTAAAAACGTACAAAATACAGCATGTGCAAGAACTGAAGCCGCCCGCCGTTCCCAAGCGACACAGCTTCGCTCTATGAGCTCTAGAAAAGTTCCAAAAGATACGACGTTTTCGAGCCAAATTTTGTTCAGCGATGAGGCCCATTTCTGGCTCAATGGATGTAAACCAGCAAAATTGCCGCATTTGGGACAAAGAGCGACCAGAAGAGTTTCAAGAGCTGCCGCTTCATCCAGAAAAAACAACGGCTTGGTGTGGTTTGTGAGCCGGTGGAATCATCGGTCCACATTTCTTCAAAAATGATGCCGGTGAGAACGTAACCGTCAATGGCGACCGTTATCGTGCCATGATAACCGACTATTTGATGCCTGAAATTGAAGCTCGGGATCTCAGCGACATTTGGTTTCAACAAGACGGCGCCACTTCCCACACATCGCATCAATCAATGGATTTATTAAGAGAACACTTTGGTAAGCAGATAATTTCACGTTTTGAGCCGGTCGATCATATCATAGTACGGTTAAGTGTGAATCATACTATGGTTGTGAGGAGTAAGCTATGTTGTGTGTGAATCATACTATTGTTGTGAGGATCATAATATTGTTGTGCCACAACCATATACTCAATAATAGTATGATGCCCTTCGAACATAGAACTAATAATTACAATTTTATGTAAATTTAGGTACTATGTGGACTTATATATTTTTATACTTGAATTGAGTACTTTTAGTATTAAATATAGAATGCTATTTCTCATTCTCAATAATATTGTAGTCAAGTATAAACAAAATAATCATAATCATTTTAAGTCTGTAATATTCTCTGGTCGTACTCAAATTTACAGGGTGGCTGAAGAATATTGCTACATTAGGAACTCAAATAACTTTTTTCGGTGTATGGTATTTATTTTTCTTTTATTTATGTGAAAGGTCATTCAAATTTATTAAATATAGCTTAATTAGTTTTAAAATTAATGGAATTTAAATGCCTCTCCTGCTCGTTGATGCATGTGCGGCATCTTATCAAAAAAATGTTCATTACTGCTCGGAGGGTTGAGACAGGAATAGCCGCAATTGTTTCTCTAATGGATTGCTTAAGTTTTTTAAATTTGTTTGTTTTGCTTTGTAGACTGCCTGTTTGCAATAAGCCCACAAGAAAAAATCAGGTGCAGTAAGGTTAGGCGACCTGTGGGGCCAACGGAATGTGAAGTTTCTGGATATCAGCTTATTGGGAAATTTTCGTCGCAATTCTGTCATAACAGGCCGGGCTAGGTGAGGAGTTGCATCATCTTGCTAAAACCACACAGAGTTGAAAGAAATTCTGATTCGGCGTAATTCTGGATAGAAATGCTCTCTCAACATGCCCACATAAAGGTCTCCAGTAACAGTGACCGTTTTCTGCAAAGAAGTAGGGCCCGACAACTGCACAACACTCTGTGACACGAAGTGGATGCAAATCCTTCTCATGGAGTATCTGTGGGTTGGAAGCACTCCGTATTCGACAATTTTGTTTGTTTATGTTGCCGTTTAAATCGAATGGACCTCGTTAAGCATGTAAAGACAGTTCAACATGTTTCCGTCCTCTTCCACCATTTGACGAATCTTCTGGCAAAATTACAAGCGAATCGG
This sequence comes from Hydrotaea diabolus, assembly GCA_963513945.1. NCBI lineage: Eukaryota > Metazoa > Arthropoda > Insecta > Diptera > Muscidae > Hydrotaea > Hydrotaea diabolus. Next base: position 193,335,185 of record OY740716.1, on the reverse strand, counting down.
GAAGACTGCTGCGTTCAGTTTGTTGGCCATTTGAATTTTATATGGGAATAAGTCCAACTTTTTGTGGATTATTGTTTGCAATGACTGTCTGATTATACCCATTTGATAAGCAGATAAGCTTCTTGTCGAATTTGTTGGATTGTTTTGTATGGCAGCAGCTACAGCAGCGATTGTTTCCTCCGTTTGAACTGAAAGGTTTCGATGGTAAGGTCTTTTGTTGACTGTCCCATGCTCGGCAAAATTGTGAACAAGTCTCATAATGGTCCATCTGCTTGGAGGATAGCCGCCGAACGTGCACCTATTCTCTCTTTGAGCCGAAACTGCGGACTCCAGTGCATGATAGCGGCGGATAATCTAAATTCTTGTTTCAGTGTCCCAGTTATCGATTTTTGTTAAATCTACAAATCAATGTGCAAAATATGATAAAAATTAACCAGATTCATTACAAAGAAAAACTGTTATTAATTTTTTTTGATAGCGGCTTTCATCAGCCACCCTGTAGTACGAATTACTCAAATTGAGTAAAATTTTCTCCATTTGAGTAAAATATTACTTAAATTAAGTAAACTTTCTGGTCTCAATTTTAGTTCCCTAAAATGAATATTACAATATTCACATTCGAAAAAAAATATTTTTCAGTATCCGCATTCGGCTTTGCTAAACCCAATTTCGTTGTATCCCTAGTCTATAACACTTTCATACGTAAATAACCTGGTATGAATTTAGAAGTAGTTGATATTTTATGGCAACCGAGAACTAATTTTGACAAACTTTCTTCTTTTATTAGGAAATGTGGTTCTCCCATTTTTTCTTTGGTCACATTCTATTGATACTTATACAGGGTGGAGCGCGGAACTTTGCTTTTTTGCACCGCAGACTGCGGCGACACTGTTTGTCGAAGAGAGTGGAAAGTGTAAGTGACTTATAGTGGCTGAAGGGAGATTTGTATTCGTCTGTACTTTAGTTACCATCATGCATTGGACACGTGATGAGAGGTCATTTTGTGTTGAAGCGTATTTTTCATATGCGCACTCGATCATTGCAGTGCAGCGTGCTTTTCGTTTAGGATCGCTGTTCCCCTATGCGGGCGTGTTCCTGAACGGCAATCAATTGTAAATTGGGTAACTTCATTGAGAACAGCAGGGAATCTGTCATGTGTATGAAGGGGACCTGAGAGAAGGATTACAACACCACAAAACATCGAGAGAGTAAGAGCAGCCACACTACACTCGATCATTGCAGTGCAGCGTGCTTTTCGTTTAGGATCGCTGTTCCCCTATGCGGGCGTGTTCCTGAAGGGCAATCAATATTAAATTTGGTAACTTCATTGAGAACAGCAGGGAATCTGTCATGTGTATAAAGGGGACCTGGGAGAAGGATTACAAAACATCGAGAGAGTAAGAGCAGCCACACTGCAATCTCCGAAACGCTCTGCTCGGAAGCAATCACTTGCGCTTGACATTTCCAGACGTTCTCTCCAACTGATTCTTCATAATGAACTGACCCGTTTAAAATGTGCGTGGTCCAACAATTGTCAGCACGGGACTATTTGACACGGCGGAACTCGGCAAATGTTTCCTGGACGGCTTATCTCTTTGAGGGGTGATGTGAACTGGCCGGCACGCTTACCAGTCTTAGCCCCATGCGATTTCTTCCTTTGGGGTTCCCTAAAGTCGAATGTGTATATCAACCGTCCCAACACCTTGGAAGACCTTATTAACAAGATTGAGGCTAAAATTGGCTGAATACCAGTCGACATGCTTGTTAGAGTTCATGATAACTTCAAAACACGTATGCAGCAGTGTGTGGATGGCGAAGGTCGACATTTTCCAGATACACTATTCAAACCTATACAATTTAAAAATTCCCTTACTGTTCAATATAATTAAAATATAAAATACATTTTTCTAAGGTTCATAATTTTTTATTTCACTCCCAAATAAGCAAATTCCGCGCTCCACCCTGTAGATTAGAAACAAACTAGTCTTTGTGCGTTACCAAGTCGTTTTGACCCCTTTCGACGTATAAGCCTATGCATTAACATAAAACATCCGCCTGCTGTAGCATGTAGACCCTAATAAATGCAGCTGCCGTCACGCTAAACCGTCAGCCAACAAAAATGCAGCAGGATGCTGTGACGCTGACATGCCATCAGGAGGCCCAACATCACACCGCGCCATGCAATGCTATTTAATGCAGCCAAGGAAGAGTTCAGTCCATAAAACCGTAAGTACATCATGAACCTGTTATCATAATATTGGCTGTGGTTTATTGCCACCACAACGTGACGCGACGCAACGCAATACAACACGACTCAACTCTACTCCACTCCACTCGACTGAGCTGAGCTGAACATTAACAATGATTGTATGCGAATGAAGAGTGTGAAATCATTTAAATGCACCAACCAAACAAGAACTGCGACAGCAGGAGTAGCACCAGGAGCATCAGCATCCATGAAAATAAGCCGGCGACGAACACGCCGTAGAGGGGCGTGTGTGTAACTGAATTCTGACATCACGCAATCGCCTGGCATCGATGAGATTTATGCGTTTTTTTGTGCTGTTTCCAAAGCAAACATGATTCCATGATTGTTCTCGGTTTTATTCATTTGGGGGGCTTCAGTTGTTAACTGTCATTTGATTTGCGAAAATGCAGTCAGTGACTGAATGACTGACATTCATTGTTTTTACCTTGAGTGGTGGCTGCCCCGGTCATCACTTAGGAATAATGGATGTTTTGGAACTTTTCCAATTGTAGATGCCACAATGTTTTCACTTGATTTCGTTCTCGGATCCTTTTTGTTTGTGGTTTCTGTTTGTGCCCCATGAAAATGCTCAAAAACTACTCCTTCCGGTATTGCAGAAGGCAAAAAAAGTGGACGAATCCAATGGTACAGTTGTAAATTAACGGTCATCTACAGTTCGAAGGATGACATGATTCCTGCTCATTAAATTTAACGTAGAACGTCATGCGCGTACGATCGGTTAGAAGAATGGGGTTATACTTATATTTTAGGGCAGAGACGTCGCAAAAAAAATCCATAATTATCAAAAGACAAGGAGACAACTGCACTTGCACAACATGCAAAAGAGAGCGGACATAAAGTAAACTTTAAAAACGTCAAAATACTCGACAGAGAGAGAAACGAAAACAAAAGATATACACTGGAGAGCCTAAGAATCTAATAGAGAATAAACAAATCTTTAAACACCAAAGAAGATAAAGACAACACTAAGCTGCAGTATTCCGTTGCGTTATTTTGGAGCATACAGTTTTGTGATATTAGTATTACACAGTTTTCTCCTTCTGTGGTTTTTACATTGTATAATTATTTATTTTATTATTTATTACTTGTGTCGTGAAGTCCAGTTTTTTTAATAATATAATTAATTGTTCGTGATGTAAACTAAATCGTAAGTTGGGTAAACTATTTACTAATAGTATAGCAAAAAGAAAAACTAATGTAATGTAACTTAATTTATTTTCGTCTACAGCATATTTAATAAAAATTCTCCTGATGAAGTTGGAAACAAACCAACGAAACGTTGAGAAAAAGATGAAATAATTTAGTTTTATTTACATCAAAACATATAACTTGACCATCACAGCCCATATATATATATATAAAAAAATACAACGAAAGAAAAAATGCAATTCTTTATCAACCATTTTAATTGGTTTTTAAAAGTATTCTCCAGCATGATTTATAAACTTTTGCTTGCGCTCAAACCAATTGTCGAAGCACTTTTCCACTCCGATTGAGACACCTCCAAAACATGGTTTTTGAACGCTTCAACAGCTTCTTCGTCTTCTCTTGTTCGTTTTTAGAATTGCAGGCAAACAAATTGTAAAGTACCACTCAGAAATGACCGTCCTACGTTGCTCAAGCGGAACAGTCGCCACATGACCAGTTTTTTCGAAGAAACAGGCTACCATTTGCTTCGAAGTACTTCTTCCACGAACAACTTTCGTTGGATTTGGCTTGTCTTCGAAGACCCACACGGTCGATTGTTGTTTTGTTTCGCGCTCATACGCATAGATCCATGATTCGTCACCTGTGACAATCTTATAAACGTCTATTGAAGCACCGCGATCGTTTTTTTTTTTCAAAATGTCTTTGCACCAATCGACACGAGCCTTTTATCGAGCGATTGTCAAATTGTGCGGGATCCAAGGAGAACAACCCCTTTTTGCTGCCAGTTGTCATGCAATATCGAATGTATGCTGGTGAAAGAAATGCCCAAGGATGTCTCTATCTCACGGTGTGTAACATGACGATCTTGCATAATCAGTTCACGAACGGCATCTCTGGCACAACGGCCGTTTTTGGAGTACCTTTGTTTTTAAACGAGCGTCGGCCACGATTGAATTCGTTAAACCAGTTTTTCACAGTGCTTCATCGTCATACAAAGATTTAAGTTTATCGAAGCACTCTTGCCGTGATAATCCACGTCGAAAGTTGTGAAAAATTATCGCACGAAAATGTTCACGAGTTAATTGCAGTTTTTTGCCAAATTAATTTTTGCAAGCCACTGTAAACAACACAAATGATGGTCGTACGTCAAAACGTTTTGAGTACGTTTATGCCAAAAAATGTCAAACTTTCCAATGGAAATGTCAGATGGCGCCAGGCAACACTTAGTGGGGCTTTGGCCAGTAATATATATAGCAACCCTTGTAATAATCAAAATTGCCGCATTTGGAGTAATGAAAATCCACAAGCCATTGTAGAGATTCCGTTACATCTTCAAAAAGCCACATTTTTTCAAAAATGAAGCCGACCATAATGTTATAGTCAATGGGGAACGCTATAGAGCCATGATAAATGACTTTTTCGTGCTTGCATTGGAGGATGTTGATGTGGACGACCTTTGGTTCTAACATGCTATACAGCCAATCAACAATCAATTTATTGAAGGAAACTTCAATAAATGCCTTCAAGATCGTGCGATTTAACACCCCTACTAATTTTTGTGGGGTTATGTAAAATCTATATTTCGGTTTTATTTTTGATAAATAAAGCCAAGGGCTTTCCAGTGATATCCATGTTGTATGGCCAGAATGTTCCATGTAGCGTCATTCGGACGCAATACTGCCATCCATACTAGGGTTGCTATATATATTTCTGGCCTAGGCAACACTAAGTGTTGCCTGGCGCCATCTGACATTTCCATTGGAAGGTTTGACATTATTTAGCATAAACGTACTCAGATGTTTTGACGTACGACCATCATTTGAGATGGAATTAACTCGTGACAATTTTCGTGCGATCATTTCTCACAACTTTCCACGTGGATTATAACAAGAGTGCATCGATGAACTTAAATCTTTGTATGGCGATGAAGCACCATCCTATAGCACTGTGAAAAACTGGTTTAATGAATTCAATTGTGGCCGACGCTCGCTCAAAGACGAAGGTCGTGAAGGTCGCCCAAAATAGGCCGTTGTGTCAGAGAACATTGATGCCGTACGTGAACTGATAATGCAAGATCGTCATGTGACATACCGTGAGATAGAGGCATCCTTGGGCATTTCTTCCACCAGCATACATTCGATATTGCTTGAGCACCTGGCCGTAAAAAAGGTTTGTTCTCGTTGGATCCCGCACAATTTGACAATCGCTCAAAAAAAGGTTCGTGTCGATTGGTGCAAAGAAATTTTATAAAAACACGATCGCGGTGCTTTAAAAGTCGTTTATTAGATCGTCACAGGTGACGAATCATGGATCTATGCGTATGCGCCCGGAACAAAACAGCAATCGACCGTGTGGTTCTTCGAAGACGAGCCAAATCCAACGAATGTTGTTTGTGGAAGAAGCACTTCAAAGCAAATGGCCGCCTGTTTCTTCGGCAAAATTGGTCATGTGGCGACTGTTCCGCTTGAGCAACGTAGGACGGTCAATTCTGAGTGGTACACCACAATTTGTTTGCCTGAAGTCTTTGGAGAAATTCGAAAAACGAACAAGAGAAGACGAATCATTGTGCACCACGACAATGCGAGCTCTTACACATCGGCTCAAACCAGCGCCTTTTTGACCGGCCAAAACGTCGAATTGATGGGTCATGACTTGGCACCTAATGACTTCTTTTTATTCCAGCACATCAAGAAAAAAATGCGTGGTCAACGATTTTCGTCGCCAGAATATGCTGTTGAAACGTTCAAAAACCATGTTTTGGAGGTGTCTTAATCGGAGTGGAAAAATTGCTTCGACAATTGGTTTGAGCGCATGCAAAAGTGTATAAATCATGCTGGAGAATACTTTGAAAAACAATTAAACCATTTTTGATGATGAATATTCGCATTTTCATTATTAGACCAGAAATATATATAGCAGCCCTCGTATGCATCCGATAATCTTTCATTTGTTTTATCTATCTTTTATTTTGAGTTTTTCACTATTTAACTGGGATATGTTAACCTCTTAACAGAACTCTGCTACGGGCTTGGCAGACCTCTGTCAGTTCAGGTGATTAGTGCTAGTTAAATTTGAATTTATCTTGACGCACATAACCAACATTCGGTTGTACTGATAGAATACTCGATGTGAATGCAACCTCAATCATTTGGTTGGCAAAAAATAACGTTGTTGCAACGAATCTGTTCTTTGTGTGTAGAGTTTCATGTATGGAACAAGGTCGCATATTAAGAAGAGACATTTGTCGCCTTCCCGAACGCTCCCAGTTGGATACGCCACTGCTAAGAACACTTTATTGAAAATGTTGCTTATGTTGGGGGATTTTATTGTTGCGTTGCATATACGAGTATGACCGTATATTTTCAATCTTTTATTGTCAGATGTTATTGCTTATTTTCGTCCAAGCCGAAAGAAGAAAAGAAAAACAAAACCAGCGATGCTAAAAATAGCCCCGTGTAACTTCATCATCCCGACATGCCTCTGTTTTCGACCCGCTAAGGAATGCTGTTCAATGAGTTCTTCTGTCCTCCTTGTCCAACCACAGTGAGTCGTGGCCACAGGTAGCAGCCAACATTTTGCGAAACTCTACTAATCGATGAGCCCCTGTCACGGTTCATTTAGAGACGACGGACTCACTTAAAGATGTTTTCCGCATTTGGAGAGATTTGGTCATTTTCAGTTAATAAAGTTATAATTCATTTTTTCCGCACGATTATTCACGGACAGAGAGAGAGGGTCCCAAGTGTATAGGGCCCTAAAGACGAGTGGTCTCGAATTAGCCAGAGGAAGACGAGAACTCTTTATGCATTGAGTGTGTGTGTGTCGAGAGGTTTTCTTTTCTCTGGGATCCTTTTAATGGAGCTTTTAGGTTTTGTATCGGTTTTTGGAAACTTGTGACAGAAAGTGATTGATGGCACATTTCTGGTCTTACATGGACTGTGGCCAGTCAATTATGTGGTCATTCCTTGGCAGAGTACTACGAGGGATGGCACTGCATGCCTGCAGTGCATCGCCTTAAATGTCAATACAAATATTGAGTGTAAACCTCGTATGAGTTTGTTTTGTGTTTTGGTTTTTATGGAAAATAATTAATGCCAGCACTCTGGGATTTTAAAATATCGTACTGGAGCTCATCGATTGTTTGTTGTAGTAATTATATTGACAAATTGACATTTTGACTTTGATAAACGATCGGTAATCGTTCTTTTCACTTCTGATCATAATTCATTCACTCAATCACAAAATGAAGATGTTCGCTCTTTTAGGTGAATGAGTTAATTAAATTGCTTTGGAAGCTGTTTATGTTGTTTTGGAGCACATAAAGTGCTTTATTGTAAAAACATTGCAGATAAAGGGGCTAATAAACCTATTTCCTGTAAGCTATAGACAGACAATATTAATGCACATAGAGAACATTTAAATCGGAAATCGATTGGAACTACTAAAATTCCATTGCAAATAAGAATTTCGGTTGCAACCACCAAATGTTTATAATCGTAAGGGATATTCGGTTTGATAAACCACAAAATGATAAATATGATCAATGTATTGTAGGCGGAACTAATTGATCGATCATGCCAATGAAACGCTTAAAATTTATTTAATTACAATAAATAGTGGTTGTGGCAACCAATAGTTTTGCCAACATTTTGTTGGTGATGATATCTTAGCTTTCATCATAACCAAAAGCGAATGCTCGAGGTGCACCTTAATCATACGGTTGGCAAACAAATTCGGTTGTTGCAACAAATCTGTTCTCTGTGTATGGATTTACAAGTATTGATATCGAAGTAAATCGACTGTAAAAAAATGCAGTTCAATTTGTTAACTGTTATACCCTCCACCAAAGGATGGATGGTACACTAAATTTGTCATTCAGTTTGCACCATGAAATATTGAGTGAATACAGGGGCTTTCATTAGGGACGTAATAATTTTATTTATTAAAAAAAAACTCAGAATATTTCAGATATCGAGTTTAAATTTATTCCAGGTGTAGTGCAAATGTTCAATTTAAAGAATGAAATTCGATTTCAGTCATATAACCAACATGGCCACGTGTAACGCGATCTATTTTTGGACCCAATTTTCCACCACTCTTGCACACATTTTGACCGGAATTTTGGTCATTTTGCGTTGGATGTTGTCTCTGAGCTCGTCTAATAAGGTTGGCTTTTAATGGGGCCACATATTAACAGAAATCCAATGGCGTTAAATCACATGAGCGAGGTGGCCATTCGACCGGACCATTTCTCGAGATAACACGTTCAACGAATTTGACATTCAGTTAATCGATAGTAACGCGTGCTGTGAGGCTAGTGGCAACGTCTTGCTGAAACCACATATCGGCGATGTCAAGCTCAAGAAGACAGTACTTGTAGACGACCCACTAAGGCTTACTTCATACACAACTAACTGGTTAAAATATAGGAAGTACATTAGTAGTCATTTAGATTCGAATCATCTAATTTCTAACGCGGAAGAGATCGATAACAACGTATCCAACTTGAACGTGATCCTGGTACAGGCGGATATTCACGCTACACACAGACAAATAAAAGCGACAACTAGTTTAAATACTTACACTAACCGGGAAATAGAGCACCTTGTAAGTGAAAAAAGGAGGTTCCGTCGCGAATGGCAGCGAAATAGGTCACCAGCGGCCCGACTAAGACTAACTAAAGCTACTAAAAGGTTGCAAAGCGCACTTAGAAATGAAGACAGTAGACAGCATGCTAGTTTCATTGCAAGTTTAACTCCGACTGCTTCAACCAAACTCTCATTATGGAAAACATTAAGAAATACTAGTATGCCCACCGAAACGCAATTTCCAATACGCGACCTCAAATGACGCAAAGTGGGCAATATCAGAAGAGGAAAAAGCCAATGTTTTTGCAAACCATCTGTCGCAGGTATTTCGCCCAAATCCTGCAAGTAGCGACCTCCTTCCACCTGATGATAAAATGTCTGCCGTAATTCCATTGTTTACTAACGCAAATGAAGTTATGAATGTCTTTAAAGAAACCGTGAATCCAGGTAAAGCACCTGGATATGATCTTATCACGCCCAAAATAATCTTGAAACTTCCCTACATTGCTGTGAAGTTCCTGGCAAAATTATTTAACTCTATTTTGAGACATGGTTACTTTCCTAAAGTGTGGAAAATTTCTCTGATTCAGATGATTTTAAAGCCAGGAAAGGACAAATCAGTACCTTCCTCATACAGGTTGCTTCCCTGCTTATCCAAACTATTTGAAAAAGTTCTTTAATCGAAAATAAAACCGTTCCTCGTGTCAAATAACATAATACCAGACCATCAGTTTGGATTCCGCGAAGGTCACAGCACTATCGAACAAGTAAACCGTCTGACCCAAGCAATTGAAAATTCATTTGAACGGCGAGAATATTGCTGCGCCGTATTCCTGGATGTTGCTCAAGCATTTGACAAAGTCTGGCATTTTGGCTTGACCTACAAAATTTGCAAATACTTACCGGCAAATACGCATCGAATTCTTGAGTCTTACTTAGAAAACCGCAGATTCAGAGTCAAATGTGAACAACACGTCACCGATGACCGCGAAATACTAGCAGGTGTTCCCCAGGGAAGCGTCATGGGGCCTATACTTTACCTTCTGTTTACCGCAGATATCCCTACCAGCCCAAACGTGCTAACATCTACTTTTGCCGATGATAGCCCTATAATGGCCACACATAAAAAGCAGAATATAGCATCTATGAATCTAGGTGTACATCTCAGACGAGTAGAATCTTGGCTCTCTGACTGGAGAATAAAAGTCAATGAGGCTAAATGCACACAGGTAACTTACACACTGAATTTTAGCACTTGTCCGACATTGAAACTAAACAATATCCCTTTTTCTCAATCTGATCATGTTTCATACCTTGGAGTCCACCTGGATGGCCGACTCACCTGGAGAAGTCATATCGAAGCCAAGAAAACTCAACTGAAACTTAAGGTCCATCAACTGCACTGGCTCCTAAACGCAAACTCAAAACTAAGCCTTGAATATAAGGTCCTGCTATACAACAGTGCAATCAAACCTATCTGGTTATACGGTGCCCAGCTATGGGGCAAAGCAAGCTCTAGCAATCTCGACAAAATACAAAGAGTCCAATCGAAGACATTGCGGCTTATTACCGGTGCCCCTTGGTATATGAGGAATGAAAACATCCAACGAGACTTGAAAATAGCTCTCGTCAAAGAGGCAGTTCAAAAAATCAATATAATGCACAAAGAGAAGCTCGAACGTCATGATCACATACTTGCTAGACAATTATTATGCAGTCCAAGCTCTTTAAGACTTCGGAGAAACGAACGCCGTGTTTTCTAATCTGCACTGGTGCTTCATCCGTAACAGTAATCGCGAACACACGCGCCCGAAAGACTGTGTAGAATTCTTTTTTCTACGTCACGTGGCTTAAATGCTCTTATACGTGATCTTTAAAACAGTCAATACCAATCGCGGACGAACACTCAAAAAGACTGTGTAGAATCCTTTATTCTACGTCACGTGGCTTAAATGCTCTCATACGTGATCCTTAAAACAGTCAACGCGAAAAACCTACATAACCTAAATTACGTCGTCCACTCTGCTATTCTAGAGTTATCCGTTATACATACATAACTAGAGTTCTTCACTCTACATAATATCGCGAACACTCTGTAAATGACTGTAAGGGTCCTCTGGCCCTTTATCACGAGGTTTAAGCCAAACTAGGTTTAAAATTCTCAGACATGTGATCCATACCAGTTATATACTATTTTGACCAAATTAATTAAAATTCCTGCCAATAAGCAGAGATCCACATTACAAGAAATCCATACTAGGATTCATTATTGAATTATACTTAAGATTCGTATACTTATTGTTAGGCTCCTTTGGAGCAGATTCAATAATTCAAATAAAGCTTATATAAAAAAAAGCTCATCCAATTCTGCGCAAAACTACTTTTCAAACATGGCACGATAGCGCACTCCATTGACGGTAACATGACGATGGTTTTCATTGCCGAAAAATTAGGCCCAATCACACCTTCGTCATGAAAACCACACCACACAGTAATTTTTGTGCAGATGCAATTTTGTCTCTTGAAGCCCATGTGGATTTGTTGCTGTCCAATAACGCATATTTGGTTTATTGGCGAAACCACTCAATATGAAATGAGCTTCATCGCTGAAAATGATTATTACTGCCGAAAATTGGAGTAAGCGCTCTTAAAGTTGCGACCACCAACTCAGAATTTCGGTAGTTATTTTTAATGATTTCCAAACGTTGCTCTTATGTGAACTTTACCATTATAAAAATGTTGACTTCGTCTTACGTTTTGAAACTGAAATATCATTAAAAATGTTTGAGGATGCTTTGACTTTAAGATACGAAATTGTTATGTCCCCATTGGAAAAGCCTTTATAACATTGATCCATGTTGGTCATTCCAAGTGTCTCCTAAAAGCATGACACTGGTCAACAGTTTATGCCCTGGGCATGAAAGTACAATCAAAATGTCGAAATGTCAACTGAATACGCTATTCTTAAGCGGTGCAGGAAATATTCAACCCCCTCTGATTCTTTCAATATCTATACAACCTACATTAGACCAAGGATGGAATACAACTCCCATATATGGGCCGTTGCTCTAAAATCATTTTTAAAGCTACTTCACCTTGTTTAAAGGACAGTCATGTTGCTGATAGGTGACAGTAGGGTAGCTAACTCTATTGTCTTCCTCAAGCATCGTCGCTGTTCGATCGCTATTTTATGCACACAGAGAACAGATTTGTTGCCACAACCGAATTTGTTGCCAACCGAATCCCCTTAAATGTGCATTTAACAGGAAAACGATCTAAAAACATAACCAGCACAATTTCCTGATCTTACTTTTATACAAAATTTATTGAATATCAAAGAATACGGACGAACTATGGGGACAAATTTAAATTATCCAACAGGACAGGACTTTGTTTAAACGGTTAACATTTTTTAGCGGCAGATTTCTACCTCGTAAATGCCAGCGTTAAACAGTAGGTGCCGGTCAGTAAGTATCAGAGTTGAATCGTACACACTTCACTGATGTGAGTGAAGTTCCCACTGTTCCTTAATGGGATCTTGTGGGTACTCGTATTAAGTAAGTATGTAAGTGAATTCATTTAAATTATTAATCTTGAACATTTTCGTTTTGGTTTCTAGTAGAAGGGCAAAATTAAACTGATTTTACTTCGATCAGAAGTACGATATGTGGCAGGGCTGTACAAATATAATTTCCATTCTATTGTGTAGGGAAGAATTATTTTATTATAGGGCCATATGCGCCAAAATATGTTGGGGTAAAAAAATAAAGAACTTTAAGTCGGGATCATCGACATCATTCTTTCTTTCATATTACACATTTATGCTAGGTTGATTTTGTTTGATTCCCTGCGCATGCGTAAGTAGGTTATGAACGCGCACAGCCTGAAAGTATACTTTATTTTAATCTTTGTTGGGAAGTAAAATGCTGTTTGAAATTTAGCAATTAAACCGCAGATGTCACCCCTTATTGTGGAACATGATAAAGAATTGTAAATTATGTTGCCACTGGGATGGGTTTTTGCCTGCCTCTAGGTACGGTTTTTTTTTTAACCAACATGGAGTCCGACGTTTTGCAGAAAGTAAAAGTTTTGATAGAAGATCCTATATTCTATATATAAGAGAAAAAAAGACAACCTTAAATTTCAACCAAAAAAATTTCACCCACTCAATTAAAAATGTTGTTGAAAAGTTAAACTATTTATCAAATACTGCTATTACATTTAATAAAAGAGAACAACAACAAATTCATAAAATAAGACTGACAGTTTATTCTTTTGTAGTTTTTTAATACAAAACGACCATGTACTATATCGTGTGTTTATGTTTTGGCATGTATGCAATGCGAGGAATTTTATTCCGTAGAAAACTCGGTTCTTCTCGTTAAATATGCAACTGATTGTCCTTAAGTGCATATAAGTACCCGCTAAACATAGTAACAGCACATTTGTTGCTTGGGGTCGTATGATGATGGTGAAGTGGCGCTCACCGAACTGCAGTCACCACTAATTGTACAGGGTGGAGCGCCGTAATTTAATACAAAATAATAAAGTAAAAGCTTACAGGTATGGCTCAATATCTGAAGTATACGTCTGAAATTTCGTGGCCCATATCTCGGAAACTGTGGGATACCGCCGATTTATTTGATATTTTCTCCTTAGAATCAAAACTTCTAACGATGTTGCAACTTTGGTGTCCGTGCGAGAGTTGTTACTAAACTAGATTTAAGGCACATTTTTTTATGATGGAAGATCTATGACAATTATGTGTGAAATAAAATATCGACCAAATGCTCTCCACGGCTTCGGATTATCTTATCCTTTAGCTCTTGAATTCGTCTTGTCTTATTGTCGTACACTTTTTCTTTTAAATGTCCCCAAACTTATAATCGTTGCAACGTCAACTTGCGTATATATTTTCTGTTCTGGAATAAAAAGAAGTTACTCGTAGTTACCTTCAAAAGTCATTATGTTCGTCGCCAGGCTTAGTTTTCAATGTTTGTACCCAAGTAGCCTCAAATTGGCAGCTCTTAGCTTGGTGACTTGAGCAGCGGTGTCGGTAAAGGAGGTATTTCTATTAGTGAAGCTGGCTTTAGTTTTTTAATAAAATGGCTTCCGCCCGTGAGGAAGAATATTTCTACAAGAAGCAAAAAAAAAACAATTGGAAGCCTCAAGAACGAGCAAATCCATCAGGTCGAATTCCAACGTCAACAAATCAAAGAACACGAATAAGCTACGAGGGCGACCGCAAAACTAACTGGCCTGGCACATTTTCTGTTTTACTAGCAACTTTTTTGTTTTTGTTTTTTAAAAGCAATCTTTTATAAGCCATCTGTCAAAATTTCCGAAATATTTAATGATTATTTTCCTTGTTACAGGTGATTGAAGTGAACAAGTTTTATAATTTTGAAAAATGGAAAATAAAGAGTTTCGTGCGGTAGTTAAACACTTTTATATAAAAGCTTATACGCCACAATTAATCAAAGATGAATTGGATTCTGTTCATGGTGATAATGCACCATCATACTCCACCGTGAAATCCTGGGTTCAACAATTTAAAATGGGTCGTTCAAGTACGGAAGATGAACAACGCTCTTCTGGAAGACCGAGAACTGCTGCTACTTTTGAAAACATTAGAAAAATATTTAATGAAGTGACTAAAGATAGACGAATAAAGCTCAGAGAACTTGCTGATATTGTTAAAATACACGAAAAACAAGTTTGGAGTATTTTACATGATGAACTCCACATGAAAAGGCTATCCGCAAGAAGGGTGCCGCGTTTCTTGACTTTGCCCCAAAAAATCGTCCGTTGGGCCAATTCCGAGGAGCTTTTAGCGATTTATCAGCGTAATCCAATAGAGTTCATGCGCCGATTCATAACTGTTGATGAAACATGGATCCATCACTACATCCCAGAATGCAGAGAACTGTCAAAACAATGGATAGCAGCTGGTAAAAGTGGTCCCAAGAAGGCGAAAACTGTTAAGTCAGCAGGAAAAGTAATGGTCACAGTATTTTGGGATGCAAGGGGTATAATATTTATTGATTATCTTGAGAAAGGAAAAACTATAAATAGTGAACATAATTGTGCATTATTGGATCGGTCGAGTAAAGAAATCAAGATAAAACGACCGCATTTAGAACAAAAAAGTTCTTTTTCATCAAGATAATGCTCCTTCACACACTGCATTTTTAACTCAACAAAAACTGGGCGAATTACGATTTGAAATTGCTCCGCATCCACCATATAGTCCAGATTTAGCTCCTTCTGATTATTTCTTGTTTCCAAATTTAAAAAAAATGGTTTGGTTATTGCTGAAACTGAGGCATATTTTGAAGGTCTTGAAAAATCCTATTTTTCGGATGGAATTAAAAAACTTGAAAAACGTTTGATGAAGTGTATTGAGTTGCAAGGAGATTATGTTGAAAAATAAATAATAATAATTCCAAAAAAACGGTTCTTTTTCTGTTAGGCCAGTTACTTTTGCGGTCGCCCTCTTATTAGTCGCCACAAGACTTTCTTGGAAAAATTGGTCAAATAAATATGCCACGCCACATATTTCCACTACGTAAGATGTATCCCACTATTATTCATCACTTCAGTAATGTATCCACCATAACATGGTCGTTGTGACAAGATCATCATTACTATTAATATCAAATCATTGTCATGATGACTTAAGGAGCCTTAAAAAATAATGGTTATATTTTTTAGGGTGTCCTAAGAAGAGCGCAATTTTTAACTGACTGATGCAGCAATTGAATTGTTTCTCTGGCTGTATGACATGTGGCGCCGTCTTGTTGGAACCACATGCCCTCCACATTCATTTCTTCAATTCTAGGCAAGAAAAAACTGGTTATCATTTCACGATACCAAACACCATTGACTGTTTGCGCTTGACCTGCCTCATTTTCATAAAAAAAGGTCCAATGATTCCTCCAGCCCAAAAACCACACCACACAGTGACGCGTTGAGGATGCATTTGCTTCTCGTGAATCACTCGAGGATTTTCCACACCCCAAATGCGACAATTCTGCCTATTGACGAAGCCATCAAGATGAAAATGGGCCTCGTCACTGAAGATGATTTTATCGGCAAAATCAGCATTTTCATGTTGTCTCTCCAATACCCAATTAACGAACTCCCGAATTCGTGTAGCGCTCCATTTTTACTAACTTCGTACCTTCTACTAACAAACAATAACAATTGTTCAATGTCAAACAATGACACTTCGAATGTTGCCAGATTTAAAAATTGCGTTCTTCTTGGGACACCCTTAATAATACCAAATCAGCTTATTGTTTTAAACTATATATCGGAACTGTTTTTTTCCGACAGCATTTTCAATAGTTTTGGATAGTTTGCTTTATTGATATTTTTACTCTGCGCTGTACTCTTCAAACGTTTTTATGTAATTTTTTCGTTTTTCGCATTTTGTGAAATGTTTTCTTTTGATTAGAAATAAATTATTTTTAAAGAAACAAACAAAAACAAAGAAGTCCAACGGTGTCAAATCACAGGATTGTTACGGCCACTTTACATCGCCACGACGTGAGATAAAACGGCCATTGAATTTCTCAAGCAAAATAGCCAAATAGCAAAATAGCCAAGAGTTGGCTGTGTGGCAAGTGGCATCATCCTGTTGAATCCAAATATCGCCCAGGTCCATAACCTTAATTTTTGGCCACAAGAAGTCTGCTATCATCTCGCGATAGCGAACAGCATTTAAGGCAACTGCTTGTCCGACCTCATTTTCGAATAGGTACGGCCCGTTGATGTCGCCAGCCCATAAACTGCACTTAACAGTCTCTCGTTATAGATGCATCGGCTTTTTAACAATCATTCGTAAATTTATATTTCCCGATATCCGGCCATTCTGCTTGTTTACGAATCCACAGTGGAAACAATTGGTCGATTACGCTGACCCAAAAACACAAAGTGAGTAAATTTCATTTTGATTTGAATGCCCATTTTCGTAAAAAAGCGTTCAACAATCAAAACTCGCTGCTAAAATATCAAACCTCTCCTTGGTTTAATTTGTCAAACACTGACACAAAGAAATGTCAAATTAGGTTGGGTACAAAACTTGACGTTATGTCACAATTAGCATCGTGCATTTTGGCTTTACTTTCGATTATTAGCCTATTGAACGTGGTGGTGCATTTTCCATTTTTTGATCGAATTTTTTGGCAAAAAGAAAAAAATAAAACCTGAAAATATCGCCGATTCGGAGGTACATATGTAGATCTTCGTATAGAACTGAAACTTTTATTAAAAACCCCTACAAACACTTTAATCCATTAAACATCGGAGATATTTAAGTTTTATTTTGGGTATATACAGGCTAGAGCGCGGTAATTTGCTTATTTGGAAATGAAATAAAAATATTATGGACCTTAGAATTTATTTTATATTTAAATTATATTGAACAGTGAGGGAATTTTAAAAATACAGGGTTTTAAATGGTGTATCTGGCAAATGTCGACCTTCGCTATCCACACACTGCTGCATACGTTTTCTGAAGTTTTCATGAACTCTAACAAGCATGTCGACTGGTATTCTGCCAATTTCAGCCTCAATATTGTTAATAAGGTCTGGGACGGTTGATATACACTTTCGACTTTAGGTAGTCCCAAAGGTATCATGGCGCTAAGTCTTGTGAGCGTGTCGGCCAGTTCACATCACCTCTCAAAGAGATAAGCCGAGTGCGCATTTGAAAAATACGCTTAAACACAAAATGACCTCTCCTCAAGTGTCCAATGCTTGATGGCAACAGAAAGGCAGACGAATACAAATCTGCCATCAGCCACTATAAGCCACGCACTCTCCACTCTCTTCGACCAACAGTACCGCCACAGCTTGCAGCGCAAAAAAGCAAATTACCGCGCTCCACCCTGTACCTACAAGTCTTTCGAAATGTTTTGAAAAATTTATACAACATGCGCATTTATGGCATGAAATCGGAAATATTTTCGATTAACAACCGCACACACAGGGAGAAAGCAGCTGCAGGATGTGATTGCTTTGACTAAAAAATCATGGAGCGAAGTCAAATGTATAGCTGGTATTAGATCTGAATGGAATATAACGCGTGATCGATTTCGAGGTTCCCTACTTTTTTTAAGAAAAAAAAACACAGCAAATTCTAATTGAATGGCGAATGTTTATTATGATTTAAAAGAACATTCTTTGGCATTTATTTTATAAAGATAATGTCTATCAAATGTTGGCCGCGGCTACGTCTCAGATGGTCCATCCGTTGAGTTCAATTTTCGATGACTCGTTCGAGCATTTCGACTGGTAACTGGCGAATGACACGCGTGATGTTTTGCTCCAAGGCCTGAATCGAAGCGTGCTTGTCCGCATAAACTTTAGACTTTACATATCCCCACAGGAAAAAGTCTAACGGTGTGATATCACACGATCTTGCTGGCCAATTGATCGGCCAAAACGTGAAATTATCTGCTCACCGAGGTGTTCTCTCAATAAATCCATTGATTGATTCGGTGTGGGAAGTGGCGCCGTCTTGTTGAAACCAAATGTCGCCGAGATCACGAGCTTCAATTTCAGGCATCAGGTAGTTGGTTATCATGGCACGATAACGGTCGCCATTGACGGTTACGTTCTTGCCGGCATCATTTTTGAAGAAATATGGACCGATGATTCGACCGGCCCACAAACCACACCAAACCTTTGTATTTTCTGGATGAAGTGGCAGCTCACGAACCTCTTTTGGTTGCTCTTCGTCCCAAATGCGGCAATTTTGCTTGTTTACATACCCATTGAGCCAGGAATGGGCCTCATCGCTGAACAAAATTTGGCTCGCAAACATCGGATCTTCTTGGAACTTTTCAAGAGCCAATTAAGCGAAGCGATGTCGCTTTGAAACGTCGGGCGGTTTCAGTTCTTGCACAAGCGCTTTCAATTTCAGATCTCAACGTAAAATGCGCCAAGTCGTTCCACACGTCAGTCCGAGTTGCTGCTAACGGCGCCGAATCGACTCTCCACGGTCTTGGTGTACACTTTCAGCTACGGCCGCTACATTTTCTTCACTGCGTACTGGACGTGGTCTATTCAGTCGAATATTATCCAATAATGAATGCTGGGTCTCAAGATGGGTGATGGTGTTGCAAATAGTAAGCTCAGTAGGCCGATTATGCGGACCATAAGTTGAACGAAGCGCACGAAAAACATTCCTCGCTGAATGTGAATTTCTAATAAAGTTGAACTATTTGTAAACGTTGTTCAGGCGTAAGTCTTTCCATAATGAAATGACAAACATTACTAAGCAAAACTAACCTGACAGCATGACACGACTCACATGTAATCTGTAAAAAAGGCTATTGAAAAAAGTATCTCTACTTGGATCAACCATTATTTGTAACGGAAATATGTTCCTCAATGGAACTACAGGAATAAATAATAATACTTTTTAAAAATCCTGTACAAATGCACCATTCCGCCCTTCTTGAAACTCCCACACGAAGGATACTCGTACTATGCGAGCGTTGATAGAAACCCATATAATTTTTTCCTAATGCGTAAGTTTCCGTTGAATTTTGTTTTCTACAATATGTTTATTTTATCTTTATCTGCGCATAGGAAAAGGTGGATGCCACGCCCCATTTTAGTATTTTCCACACAAACGGCCATTTTCGAGGTTTAATTGAAATCGTTGCGCCTTAGGTAATGTTGGGCGAAACGACGACAAATACAAAATGCATATAATATGCAAGTCTGAAACTGGTTTATACAGGGTGGCTGATGAAAGCCGCTACCCAAACAAATTTAATAACTTTTTTTCTATTTAATGAATCTGACTTTTTTATTTTGCAGATTGATTTTTAGATTTAACAAAAATGGATAACTGGGCACTAAAACAATAATTTGGATTTTCTGACGCTATCAAGCATTTGAGTCCGTAGTTTCGGTTCAAAGGGATCATAGGCACACGTTTAGCGGCTGGGGCATAATGAGACTTGTTAACAATTTTGCCGAGCATGGGACAGTCAACAGATGACCTTACCATCGAAACCCTTCAGTTCGGAAGGGGGAAACAATCGCAGCTGTAGCTGCTGCCATACAAAACAATCCAAGAGTTTCGACAAGAAGCTTGTCTGCTCAAATGGGTATAAGCAGACAGTCATTGCAGTCAATTACACTATGTAACAAAATTTTGTTTAAGTGAATTTTTTTGCTGTTTCTCATTGGTTATGTCTCTAAACTGAAGAAAAACTTTAACTGATGTCTGGCTAATCGTTTTTAAGAAATGACATCGAATTTTCAAATTTTTAAATAGTGCCTTTATTTTTCATGGTACAGATAGATAGGAGTGTGCATAAAAGATTGTTAAACAGCTTAATTTTAATGAAGGTATGCTTTTATATGATAATAAAACGAAAAATACACTTGAATCCTTAAATTCAGGATGCTCTTAATAATACTGTTTAAAAATGGTTTGTTTTTCTACCTTTCCTCTTGTAGATTTGGTCATTTTCTCTGATTAAATTCCAGATATAGTCGCCAAGCATCCGTTCATTGTACTGCCCTTGGTATCGCTTTTCAAAGGCTTGAATGTCCTGGTGAAAACGTTCACCATGTTCTTCTGAGTATGCGCCAGAATTTGACTTGAACACTTCTAGGTGTGAGTGAAGAACATGCAACTTCAGAGACATTCTGCATCCCATGTTATGGTAGTTCTCGGTAAGATGCTGAACCACTTCCTTGTAATTATCTACTCTGTGATTGCCCAAGAATCCATTAACTATATCAATGAAGCTCTTCCATGCTCTTCTTTCAAGTGGTAGAAGCTTCCTCATGAATTCACCATCTTTCATTAATGTCCTAACCTGAGGACCCACGAAAATTCCACCCTTGATCTTTGCCTCCGACAATTTTGGGAAAATTGTTTTTAGATATTTGAAAGCTTCAGAACTAGGATCTAATGCTTTGACAAATTGTTTAATTAGTCCTAGTTTTATATGCAGTGGAGGCATAAGGATCTTCTCCTGCCTCACAAGTGCTTTAAATTTTATATTTTTCTCTCCAATCACGAAATCATCTCTAATGGGCCACTCAACCTTCTTGTAGTGATTTCCAATATCCCTGCTATCCCACAAGCAGAGAAAACAAGGGTTCTTCGTGTTTCCACCTTGCAAACCTACCAAGAATGTGATTATTTTGAAGTCACCTATGACATCCCACTCGCGTTGTTCGTAGTTTAAGTCTTGAAGAAGACGTTGGATATGTCGATACTCTTCTTTGAGATATGCTGAATGAGCTATCGGAATGCTGGGGTACTTATTGCCATTGTTCAAGAGGACTGCTTTCAAACTCTTGCAAGAGCTGTCGATGAAGAGCCGCCAGTCTTTTGGATCATAAGGAAACCCTATGTCTTCGAATAGACCGCACACGTTGTGGCAGTAGCATAGTTTGTCTTTGAGGGTGAAGTACTGGGAGAACCTTCGATCACGCTGCCTCTGCTCAGATATCTTACAGCTTCTGTCCAACAAATTCCACTCCCTCAGTCTTGATGTTAAGATCTCAGCGTTTGATTTTGTAAGTCCAAGATCTCGGATCAAGTCATTTAATTCATGTTGATTTGGAAAGTGATGTTTCAAATCTTCCTCTTCATACAAGTCCTCATCTTGGCTGCTTTCGTCACTTGGTCACTTCACTTGGATTGGGAGGAACAGGAAGCTCATCACTGTGTGCAATGGGTCTCAAAGATGATTGTATATCTGGATAGTCGAACACACTTGTCTTCTTCCTTTTCCGGTGATGGACACGTCAACGACGCATAAATAGCAGTTCATATGATGATCTGTGGGTTCACACCAGCATTTGTGACTTTTTTGGTTTTTTATGAATTTTAAGACAAAATTTTTTTTCCAATTTTGCATGAAAAAAAAAATTTTTGGAAAAAGTTTCTGAATATTTCCAAAACTATTCACTTTATCAAAAAACAGTGTAAGAGTAACTTGGAGGTAATGTAGCTGCGGATTCTCGGAGTTTTTACTTAATCAAATCGGACAAACTGTTCTTGAGTTATGCTAAAATGTGTGGTGAAACCTCCATCATTTTTAAAATATCGGTTTATATACTAAAAAAACGTTTAGGTAGAGGAAAGAACACTCGTTATATTATATTTATGACCTAATTCATTAGATAAAAGCAAAAAATGCACTTAAACAAACAAAAAGATTTTTTTTGTTACGTAGTGTATGCACGAAGATTTGGATTTCTTCCCATTTAAAATTCAAATGGCCAACAAACTGAACACAGCAGACTTTCCGATTCGCTTGGATTCGCTTTTGCCGGAGGATGCTTCAAATAACGGAAGAGGACGAAAACGTGAACTGTCTTTTCATGTCGGACAAGGACCATTTCGATTTATTTAAATTCCAATTCCATTTAAATGTTAATTCCATAAAGCTAATTAAGCTATATTTAATAAAATTGAATGAGCTTTAACATAAACGTAAAAGAAAAACGAATTCTATACACTGAAAAAAAAGTTGTTTGTATTATTTCTCTTCCTATTCAATATTTAGGGTGACTTCTACCCTTGCACTAGAGGATCATATCGTGAAAAAAATTAGATATTTTCTCACATTTCCCAACCAACTATTGTTAGTGTTTTGCTATCAGGTGGAACAATTCTCGTTAACACCCACCGAACATGCGGATGAAGGAAATCCTTCTCATTGAAAACCAAATCTTTGAATAAAGAAGTGAGAATGACATGTGACATCACAGCAAATCAGATAATGCAGTACGACCTAATCTGCAGCGAAGTATTTACAGATTTTGTTTTTTCACAAAAATAAACAACCGAAAACGAGAAGACGTGACCCTTCTCTTCGGGTTAAGCGAACGTAAAGGCAAATATTTGTACACAGTAAAGACTGATAAAGTGTTTGGTACTATGATACCCGTAAAATATTTATTTTTCCTGATTTTTAAATTACCTTTTAGCGTTTTTTTACTTTCTGGGTTTAAAATTTTGCAGAAAAAAAGTGAAGCTTTTTTTAGTTTCTACGAAGGCACAACAAAAGACCATACATACGAGTAAGTTATATTTAGAGGACAATAAATGGCAACCGTTTTTATTTTATGCGCATATGAAGATAAAATGGGCATAAATGGAAACACAAAATGTAAGCGAAATTCATGAATTAGGGAAAAAGGTATGTCGGTTTTAGTCTATGTACGTTCGTATAGTCCCAATTCTGTGGGAGGTGTGGGTGGCTAATGCTCCAATTTTTCGTCAAATAATAGAATCTCTTCTCGTTCAATTTTGAAGTAGAATCTCTCGAATAGTATTGAAAATTTATGATAATAATAAAAGTGGGCAGCATCATTGCATTTGCATGGAAGTTACCCGAATGGAGCGCGCCAATTACTCTGTTTATACGCGTGTACAAAGCCATTATATAACAATATTACGGTGTTCATAGATGCACATAGTGAAAAGAAATATGAGTTCTTGTCTGCAATGGAACAGTGTAATTTTATGTGGTGGATCAGTAGGTAACCATGTGTAAAGAGAGTTGGCGATGCTGAGGGAAGTTGGCCTATCCGTCTTGTACAGTCATCTGTCAGACGACACCATACAAAATTTTAGGCAGATTCATAGGCTAGTTTTTAGTTGGCAGCAATTTGAATCACACGTGTTTTGGGCTTCATGATAACATGAAAAAACAGCAATTCTATATTTCCGTAACTCGTTTTTTTTCATGGAAAACCACGCGAAGAAATAAAAGCAAAATTCGACGCTAAAAACCTTCACCATCTATGTCAACCACAAGGTATCGATTCAACCTATTTAAAAGTGGTCGTATATCTATTTTTGATAAGAAACGCCAAGGACTCCCAGCAAATGTGGCTACCGCGCTCCCCGCGCCAAAGAGACACCACAATTCCCGTGAGCGAATTTGCCAATGTCCACAGAACAAAATCATCTAAGGCGCTGGGTATAGGCGGGAATTTAAAGCTAATGTTAAAGCACTTGGATACTACAGGAGTTGAGTACATGAACAAAATTCTTAATATACTCGTTTCGTTATGCACTCTGGTTCCCGATGCCTGCAAAATGGGCAGGATGGTACCTCTTCTGATGCCAGACAAAGAGGCAAGCAAGGGCGAATCCGATCTTCTTGCCAGTAGCAAAGACGCTTAAAGCACTGTTTCTCCCCTGTCTGATCGAACACCTTCGATGTGCTGATTATCAGCATGGGTTCCGCAAAGTAGCCTAATCATAGTGCCCAAAACCGACATTCCGGTTTTAATGTCCAAACCCGACAGTCGGTTTTTCAAAAATAGCTTAAAACCGACATGTCGGTTTAACCGGTTTTTTGCTATTGGATTTTCGATTTTTTGTTTTTGAATGTTAAATCAAAGAACATTTATAATTTCACGTACAGAATACTTAACTTATATTTGAACTGGACCCACCTTTAAGGGGTGCCGATCGACTCAGTTGATGCGATGTAACCATATATGTCTGTCTGTCTCCACAGCTGCTGTCTCTACAGTCTGCTGTCTATCTGAAGCTTGTTTTCAATCTACAAGTCGCAATTGTTGCCCCGATCCTCATTAAGTTTGGCAAAAGTAACGAACAAAATCGGTTCTAACTTAGATATAGCTTGCACACATATATTAATTCGATCGATTTTCTTTCAGGTTCAAAAGCCACATTGGATGCAATCTTCATAAAATTTGGCAGAAGCAGATTTTTTGAACAAAGGACATAGACTGTTGACTTTAAAGAAAATAGGTTCACATTCAGTAATGGATGTAATATAGCTATATTAAGTCATTTAACTAATTAATTTTCAATACAACACAAACCTCTATACACAGCAAGTGATTTTATTGTACTCTTAGAGACTAGAAATGGAGCAATTACTTTATTTCTGATTGCGGAACTATTTTTCATTCTTAGACAAAAAAGGCCCAAACCGGAATGTCGGTTAATTCTGGTTTTTTTACTTTCAAAAAAAACCCGACAGCCGGATTTTGAAAAAACACGGTTTTGAAAAAAACCCCGAAACTTTGGTTTTCTAAAACGCCTGGTTTTTTGGACACTCTAGTAGTACAATAACTGCTTTACACGCCATAACCAAATATATCAGTCGTGGCCTAAACCAGTCCAATGACAAAACGGTCTAGAACTTAAACAGGCCTTTACTTTAACCGAGGACATCGCGGACACGTCCCTTTGAAAAGTTGGGTCGTAAATTATATGTGTAGGCGCCAGTCGTTTATGGAATTTTGAGACAGAAGGTGGAAGCCTCAACAGAGCCTATAAGGCGCTAAGGCCCCAGTAAACCGAATTTGCCGACAATGTCTGATATCAGACAAATACGAACAATATCTGAACTCTATCAAGAGTTCTTACCGAAATCGTTACGAATTCTGTTCGATTCGTCTGAGGATTTTTTTTCAGAGCAGTAGTTCAGAATTTTTGTCAACCCTCTTATATGTTTTTCGTTACGAACTCGGTAAGAAATCGGAACATTTTGCCGACCGTCGTACTGAATTCTGACGAATTCTGAAGGTTTGGTTTGCTAGGGCCTTATAAATTTGTATTGTAAGTATACATTACTTACAGAAATAAAAAAATCAGCCCCCGCTTAAAGTCAAAGTCCCATAGGAAGTCGAAGTCCTGCCAAAGACCAAGCGACAGTCAGAACAATAGATTTTTTTGCGTGCATTGGTTCCGAGAAAGGCAAACACGGTCCAATCGGCCAGAAAAGTCATGGCCACAGTTTCGTTGGCATTCTAAGGGAATTATCCTCAAGGACTTTTTAAAGAAAGGAAGTACAATCAGTTGGCAGTATTACCCTGGAATTGCACCGATTCGATATTAAATTAAAGTCGAAAACACCACGAGAACGACCCACACATTCATCCAGAATTGTCTTGGCCAAAATTCCATGATCTGCATCCACCATACCCAGCCGCATCGGCTTTCAGCGACTTCTTTTTTTAACCCAACATGAAAACGTAGATCGGTAGAAAAATTTAAACTTAAAGGACTAGGTTATCATCGAGACAGAAGCGTATTTAAATAATTTTACAAGATGTACGAGGGATGCTATTTACATTTCGGGTCCGGCAATAAAAACACAATAATTTATCTTTGGAAATGGTTTTATTGTTTTTCAAAATATTCTCCTTAAAGATCAATACACTTTTGCATGCGCACAAACCAATTTTCGAAGCACTTTTTCCACTACGATTGAGACACCTCCAAAACAAGATTTTTGATTGACCTCCTACGTTCCACTACAGACACTGTGGCAACATGTCCGGTTATACCGAAAAAAACGCAATCATTTGCTTCGATGTACTTCTTCTACGAACAACTTTTGTTGGATTTGGCTCGTCTTGAAAGACCCATACGGTCGATTGCTGTTTTGTTTCGGGTTCAAATGAAAAGATCCATGATTCGTCACCTGTGACAATGTTATACACTGCCTTCGAGGGACCGCAGTTATCCAATCCATCCTTTTTTTGAGCATTCGTCAAATTATGTGGGATCCAACGGGAACAACTTTTTTTCACGGCCAAATAAACATAAAATATCTTATTGATGCTTGTCATACTAATGGCCAAGGATGCCTCAATCTCACGGTATGCTACATGTCGGTCTTGCTTTATCAGTTCACGCACAGCATCCATGGTTTCTGGCAAAGTGACCGAAGTTGGACGTCCTTCAAGGAATTCATCCTGGTGCGAACGGCGTCCGAGACTGAACTCTTGGTACCAGCGATTAACAGTAGTTTTTGATGGTGCTTCATCGCCAAAAGTCGAAACAAGTTGATTTAAACACTTTTGTCTCGAGCACCCACGCCGAAAATCGGAAAAAATCATCACACGAAAATGTTCACGGGAAAATTTCATTTTTTGACTGAAATAAATTTTTCAACACACTGTAAACAATTCCCCATTAAATGACAAAACGTCCTGAGGAAGTTATGCCAAAAAATGTCAAAGTTTCCAATGAAAGTTCCAGTTTGCATCTGGAAACACTAGTATTGTCAGGACCCGAAATATAAATAGCAACCCTTGTATTTTTGAGGAGTTTAAAAAAATGCCAGAAACGATGTTTAACACGTATTGTACTAAAAGCAGATTAGGTTCAGAAATAAAAAAAAAGTTGTAAAAAACTTGCATGTTATTTTCAAACACGGTTTCCTATTGTCCACCGTCCCTAAACACAAAGAACTCGCATTTGTGGTGGTCAAAAAGAAATTACATCCTATGTTCCTGGTGTAACGATGCACAAGTTGTGTGCGCTTGCGCAAACTAAATACTGCTTTTTGTTATCCTAAAAGTATGCAACAAATTTAGTATGACTTGCATTATTTAATGATTATCTCAGTTAATGAAGTTGCAGCAGATTACAATAGATGTCGCCTGAGTTGTGGACGACATTTGGATGGTTCAGCAGTTCAGATCTTAAAGCGATAATTATTGTTATGTTATCAATGTTAATGTTACATTAGCTGTGTTCTTTTCAGGTTACTTAACTAGCATTTGTTTGGAAGTTACTCGGTTAGCAAGCGAGTTGGCCTCAGCTAGCTAAAGAAAGGCGTTAACGTAACCACACTTATTTTTCCAACAAAAAATCAAATACGACACACCCTGCAAAAACATATATCTATTTTTGTGATGTACACTAGGAGATATTCAAAGAAGAAAAGGTGATATCGGCGAACCCGTATTAGGTACATCTGCACGATATGGGATAAGTGAAACCATAAATAAACTCAAACTGATAGTTCAAAGGAATGTAACACATTTTTTCAAAGCAAAAGTGTAGCATTTAATTGATTTATTATATTTCAATGATTATTTTGTTGCAATTTATAGTTTTTTTTGTCTGCTTGTGAGTAATTCGCCGATGAACCCTCTTTCCGTTGAATTCTCTTTGGTGTATACAACGCAAAACAATGTTGCCATATTACTCTCAGTTTTGTTCTATGTTTCCAGATTACCATATTGCAAACTAACTGTTCTTTTGGGCAAGTTACCCCAAACGATCAAGGCTATTGCAAAGGGTGAAACGAACTATTCTAAATCGCACACTTTTTAAATTTACGATCATTTTACTTTGGGTATTTATAATTCATGGTGCCTGGTGCCTTTCAAATTGGAGAAAATCGGTTCAGATAATGATATAGCCCAAACATATATGTTCAACCGAGTGTACCAACCAAAACAATGAACATTTTTCACAAATTTATTTAAAACATTAGTTTTATAATCTGGGTAAATTGGGTCCAAAACCTAATTTTTAGTTGGCTTTTCTAAACATCGAGGAATGCAGGGATGAATATAGTAGGCCACGTCCGACTTAAACTTTTCTTACTAGTTTATTATTAAGATCCACACAGAATTCTTTCTGAGGCACAGGTCGCGACTGGGTCATCTTACGGTAGGCAACTTCCAACCCCTTGGCTGTTTTCCCTGAGGTTACATCAACCTCCGCTTTTGTCATGATCAAAGTCAATATGTGATGCGCAAAATGGAAAGGGACCTACGGGTAAAAACCAGTTTTGTTCAGGAGAGCCATTTTAAAGATTTAAATACGTGTATCTTTGGTGTACTTCACTTTTATAAAACGCGCATTTCACTGGGAGGGAACACTTTTGGGGCAAGGGATCGGTCTCATTCGATGTTCATTGATGTTTTTTTACCCTTAGGTCCCTTTCTCTATGTGCTGTCACATATGGACCTATGGGTATATAAATTAAAGCAAATTTGCATATGATTTTATATATAGAGTAATACTGGCTGTGATTAGGGTCGAAGGCTTGGAACGAAAGGGCCAAAAACGGACCATTTTTTGCGCTTTTGCAGCGCATGGACGATAAACGGACCATTTTTCTGATTTTGTAGCGTATGGACGCTGGAAGGTATAAAATTGTCGGCCTAGCCAAACGTAATGCATACCATGATTGGTTGTACGGATCAAAATATGGTTGCTTGTGATTCGTACTACGGTTGTGAGGATCATACTATGGTTGTATGTGAATCACACTATGGTTGTGAGGATTATAATATGGTTTTGGGAATCATAGTGTGAATTATAACATGGTTGTGGGGATCATAGTATGGTTATGTGTGAATAATTCTATTGCTGTGAGGATCATAATAATATTGTTGTGCCACAACCATATACCTAACAATGGTATGATGCTCTTCCTATATTGTCACCCCAAACATTCTTACTTCTCTCACTTTCTAACAACTGGAGTTTGAAGTTTACAATTTCACATTTCCTGGTGAACGGAGCTTGTTCTGCTTTCCTCGGTCTAAGCTCTCGTCCATTTTTTTCGTCCACTTTGAAAGTTTCCTTAGTGTCAACATAATATTTCATAAGTATAACACAAATTTTTCTCTAACCAGGAGATATAATTTTATTCAAAGGAATAATGGAAAGCAAATATATATAGGGTGATCCACCTAGAGGTATTTTTTCAGAACAAAAAAAAAATATAAAAATTCAAATCAAGTGTGGAATCTTTATTCGTAATTTGAAAGGACATTTTATGGCATTTATTTTTTGAATACAATTTCCCTCAAATGTTGGCCGCAACTACGCCTCAGGGATTCCAGTTGAGGGTCCAATTTTGGATGACTCGTTCGAGCATTTCGACCGGTATGGCTTTAATGACACGCGTAATGTTGGCTTCCAAAACCTGAATCGTAGCTGGTTTGTCAGTATAGACTTTGGACTTTACGTAACCCCAAAGAAAAATGTCTAAAGGTGTGTTATCACTTGATTTAGGCGGCCAACTAACCTGTCCAAAACGTAAAATTAGCGGCTTTTCGAAATGACCTCTCATTAGATCTATTGTTTGAGCAGCTGTATGACAAGTGGCACCGTCTTGTGGAAACCAAGTGTCGTCAAGATTAGGGGCTTCAATTTCAGGTAGCATAAAGATCGATATCATGGCACGATAGCGAGCACGATTAACGGTTACGTTCCGGCCATCATTATTTTTTTAAAATATATGTACCGATGATTTCACCAGCTAATAAACCTCACCAAACCATGGTTTTCTCTAGGTATAATGGCAACTCTTGAACCTCTTCTTGTTGCTTTTCAGCCCAAATGCGGCAATTTTGTTTATTGACTTTGCCGTTGAGCCAGAAATGGGCCTCATCACTGAACAAAATTTTGTTCGAAGACAGCGGATCTTCCCGTTTCTCACCAAACGCTCATTTCCATAATACAGTTGCCAACATTTTAAGGTAATTATTTTCGAAACTAAATGCCATAAAATGTCCATCCAAATTACCAATAAAGATTCCACACTTGATTTGAATTTTTATATTTTGTTTTTGTTTTGAAAACATAACTCTCGCTGGATCACCCGATTTATACAACAATATACATTTTAGTACCCTCGACTTTAGCCAGAGTCCTGATAGTACAGGACTCTGGCCTATGAGTGGATAAAGAGCATTTTAAATTTTTAAATAATTTTCAGCAGGACATGCTCCTTAAATGAAAGCACTTTAAATGGCCCAAATCATCGTTGCATCTGTGCTCTTGAGATATTTTAAAATTATTTATCTACAACAATTTCGGACTCGTACGAAGGTGGCGAAAGAAGTGCGGATGATTGTGTCATAGTTTAGTTTTTCAACTGTGACACGATCTTCTAGTCTAATCCAAGATTACACAAAATAATCCTCCTTTTCACCAGGACTCCAAGTTGTACTTTAATAATATCAGGTGAAAAAATTCTCGCCAACGCCCACCAGACCGGACATTATCACAGATTCAAGCGCAAGCGCATAAAGGAAGTCCTGACAGATCCCCAAACCAAGGCGTGAGAATGTAATGTGACATTTTATCTGGCGATCACAGCTAATACCAAATCAGATAAAACGAAATGACATAATCTGCAACAGGGCGATTGAGGATTTCTGTTCTTCTCAAGAAATACTGAAAAAATAGTAAAACGCTAACAAAAAAAATCTAAACGGAACGAAATCACTCGTCGCCGGATAAACGCGCGAGTAAAGGACAAAAAGGCAAACACTCGCTTTGGCTGCAAACAAAAGGACGGACATCCTACTTAAGAATGCGGATGGTAAGATGATACCCGTAAAATGTTGATGTTATATGATTTTTGTTTTTTTTCTGTCTTTTCTGATTTTGTGCTCTTTGTTCGTTCGTTCTTCATTTTTTTGTTTTGTATTATGTGGAATTGAATTTTGCATTGAGAAGACAAAAGGACATTTCAATTCCTAAAAAAGACACTCAAAAGTCCTTAAGTTATGTTTATCCGTCCGTCAGAAGGCCCGGGCATAAAACACAATACAAGCTACTACTCGCAGTCATACTTACACTTGTGCAATCTCACAAAAGATTGGCTTGAAATGCGAATTGAGATCATTTTCAGGCATAATTTTGAAATGAAGTAAAAGCGATCAGCAGTACTTACCGGTGCAGGAACTGATTTTTTGCAGCCATTTAAGTCTTCCCGAGGAGAAATCACAGGAGCTATCAGGGAGAGTATGATTGTAAGTTTTTAGAAGGTTTTGGCAAACTTTAATATATTCTCTGCAAAAAATTGAGGGTCTGGATGACGTAGATAAATTACAGCTTCTTCCAAGTACCTATAAAAAAATATAGATGATTTTATTTAAAGACACTGCAGCAAATATACTCGCTTAATGTGAAGGCATAAGAAAGGCTGTATTTAAACACCGACTTACTAGATTTCTACAAAATTAAGGAAAAAGAAACAATTAAGTCCATATTCAAAAAAGAATTTACAAAAGGTTCAAATTTCGAAATATTTTTATAAAATTATTGTTTAAAGCTATCGTAAGTTTTTACGTATACGAGGGTTATTTTGTAAGCAAACGGTTAAGACGTGGTTCCGGCGTTAAGGTTTCAAACAGATTAGCGTTCTACATATTTATCAATTGTAGTTCATAAAATATCCATACAAATTTAGGAATTCCATGATAAATTTAGAAAACATCAATTATAAATTTTAAAGTTATGAATTAGAATTTTGAAATTCATAACAAATCATTTTAAATTCAAAAGATTCTGAAAATATTTCATTTGAAACTCAGAAAACCCCAATAGAAATTCAAAAGTCATCAGTAGCAATTTAGAATATTCTATTTAAAATGTAAGACAATACTTAGTAGGGACATAAATACTGTTACAACATTGAACACACCCATTTCAATAGTAGAACTGAACATACCCCGTTAATGTCATATGGCTTCTGAAAGCTAACCTCAGTAGCGTTAGTCTGTAACGGGATTTTAAAATTGTTTCAACTTTCATCATGGAGTGGTCAGATAAGGAGAACCGTATCGCTGTAATAGCGCTTTTCAAGTGTGAAATGACAAAAACGATATTTTCAAAACGCTCCGGCCACTAGGGATTAGCCGCATGTTCGTCTACCGATGCATAAAACTGTTTGAGGAGACTGGAGATGTAAAAGACCGCGGCCCACGCTCTGTTCGAACACCGCATATCATCAAAGCCGTTAAATCAAGAATTCACAGAAATCCGCTCCGAAAACAGAAAATCATGGCCCGTGAGAAAAATATCACGCAAAAGTCCATGAGTCAAATCACTAAAAAGACTTGGGGCTTTCAAACGACGTACCGGACATTTATTGACTGTAGCTTTAAAAAAAAAATAGGTTTGAAATATGCAAACGTGTTTTGGTGAAGCACGCTGATAACTTGCACAGAACAATTTTGTTCACCGATGAAAAAATGTTTACCGCTCAGGAAAACTTTTACAAGCAAAATGATAGAGCGTATGCGCGGTCATCTAAGGAAGCATCTGAACTGATCCCAAGGGTGGAAAAGGGTCATTACCAAGCTTCAGTCATGGTTTGGTGGGGTTTCTCTTACGATGGGGTCACTGACCTGCATTTCTGCGAACAAGGAGTCAAAACATCGGCCATAGTTTACCAAGAAACCGTTTTGGAAGCTGTTGTGAAGCCTCCTAACAATTCCCTGTTCCTAAACCAGCCATGGACTTTCCAGCAGGATTCTGCGCCGGCCCATAAGGCTGAAACGTCCCAGTCCTGGCTTCGAAACAATTTGCCAGCGTTCATTTCCTCTGAAGAATGACCCTCAGGCAGTCCAGATTTGAATCCATTGGATTACAAATTGTGGACGGTTTTAGAGGACAAGGTTTGTCACAAAAGATACCCCAACATTGGATCTCATAAGACTGCTTTGGTTCGAGCTGTGGCCAATTTTCCAATGGACGAGGTTCGTGCAGCTGTTGACGATTGGCCAGTGCGACTTGAGGCGTGTGTAAAGGCAAAAGGTGGACTTTTCGAATAAGAAGATACAATATACAATTGGATACAATATACATCAATAAATATATTAAAAAATATTTGCTCCAAAAACATTCAGTACTTTTTATTTAACAGCATAAAACGTGTGTAACAGTATTTATGTCCCTACTTAGTAATAGAATTTCAAAAGATTATTCCATTTGATTTATAAAAATTCGATTTGAAGTCAGAATCAAAGTCAATCAAGTTACAACATAACGGGTGATCAATCTAGAGGTATTTTTTTAATATGGTTTTTTTGTATTAAAATTATTTTTTTCATTTCAGTTCATCATGGAAAGACTTACACCGCAACAACGTATCCTAATTTCAGTGTTTGGGCTCTTCAAAAGATAGAAGACGATCCTTTGTTTTCGACCAAAATTTTGTTCAGTGATGAGGTCCATTTCCGGCAATTGTTGCATTTGGGCTGAAGAACAACCATAAGAGTTTTAAAGAGGTACCATTATACCCAAAAAAAAGGACGTTTTTGTGAGGTTTACGGGCTGGTGGAATCATCGGTTTATATATATTTTTATACCCGCACCACATAGTGGTATGGGGTATAATGGCTTAGTGCTTGCGTTTGTAACACATCGAAGGAATCGAGTTAGAATACCGGGACCAGAGAGAAAGTTGCTCAGAATTACATTTTGAGTCGATCTAGCCATGTCTGTCTGGCTGGCTGGGCGGCTGGCTGGCTGGCTGGATGTAAAGATGTCCATCTATTCTTGTAATCAAAGTATTTATGCACCGATCTTGATGAAACTTGGCATGTGGTAATATATTGGGACAAGGACGGACGCTATTGAATCGGAGCACTTTTTGATAGACCCCCCATACAAAGGAACTCCCGGATTTGGTCCAAATCCAGTTGATGTCGCGTGTATTGGTCAACAAATTAAAAAAATATGCCATTCGATGTAGAACTGACCACAAAATGTAAAAAAAATAGTTGGACCCGCCTCTCGGACCTACGGGGCCTTCAGAACCCAAAAAATGGACCCATGATTTTAAATATAAGTGTGACCCCTTAAATGAAAGGAAATTATCTTACAATTTTAAATACGGAAAAAAATTCGACCTGTTTGGGCCCCAGGGTCCATCAGGAGGGTCCAAAAGTTTCGGTTTACCCGGATTTTAGTGTGACCCCTCAAATGACAGGGAATTGCCTCAGGACTTTAAATATGTCAAGCCAAATGATTTATCTCGTCCGTGGGAGGGCACAGGGTCCGAAAACAAGGTATGAAAATGTGGACCAACTATAATTGTTATACCCTCACCACATAGTGGTATGGGGTATAAAGGCTTAGTGCTTGCGTGATAGATACAGATAGAAATAGCGACGAGTGCTTTCGATTAACAGGAGACTTAATCACATTTATAGTGGTGCGGGTATCATAGAGTCGGCCACGCCCGACTATAGCACTTACTTACTTGTTTTTAAAATGACAATGGCCGGAACGTAAACGTGAATGGTGCTCGCTATCGCGCCATGATATCGGACTTTTTGCTACGTAAAATTAAAGCCCGTTATCTTGGCAGGTGCGACTTGCCATACATCTGCTCAAACAATGGATCTATTGAGAGGTCATTTCGAAGAGCAGCTAACTTTACTTATTGGACCGATGAGTTGGCCGCCTAGATCAAGTGATATCAAACTTTTAGACATTTTTCTTTGGGGTTAAAAAGTCCAAAGTCTATGCTGATAAACCAGCTACGATTCAGATTTTGGAAGCCAACATTACGTGTGTCATTAAGGCCAAACCAGTCGAAATGCTCGAACGAGCCATCCAATATTGGACACTCAGAATGGAGCGTTCAACATTTGAATGAAATTATATTTAAAAAATAAATGGTATAAAATGTCCTTTCGAATGAACAATCAAGATTCCACACTCGATTTGAACTATTTTTTAACCGGACAATTTCTCGACATAACACCTTCACCGAGTTTGCCTTTCAGTAAATCGATTGTTACGCGTGTTGTGTTCTGGCTAGTGGCACCGTCTTGTTGAAACCACATATCGGCGATGACAAGCTTATCCAATTCTGGTCAAAAATAAGTTGCTAACATGGCACGATAGCTCTCTCCATTGACGGCAACAGGACAATTGTTTTCATCGACGAAAAAATACGACCCAATCACACCTCCGGCATGCAATTCACACCACACAGTAATTTTTTGCGGATGCAATTGTGTCTCTTGAAGCACATGTCGGTTTGTTGCTGTCCAATAACGCATATTTTGTTTATTGACAAAAACACTCAGCCTGAAATGAGCTTCATCGCTGAAGATGATTTTTCAATGAAATTCGGGATTTGCGTGAAACTTTACCAAAGCCCAATCGGAGAAGTTTCGCCGTTTCAAATGATCCAAAGGCTTAAGTCCTTAAGTCAGTTTGATCTTATAAGGACGAAGGTTAAGATCTTGTCGCAAAATACGCGACAGTGTGGTTTGAGAGCTGCCCAATACCTGAGAACGACGTGAAATCGACTGATTTGCCTCATTTTGAACGTCTACACTTACGGTTGCGATATTTTCATCGCTTCAAGCGGTACGGGGTCTCTTCGGCGCCGGAACATCCAAAAGTGAAACTTTGGATCCAAATTTATCTACTATAGCACGCACAGCCTGTCGGGTGGGACGATTATTACTCCGAAAATTGGAGTAAGCGCTCTTAAAGTGGCGACCAATGATTTATAATTCCGGTACTAATTTTTAATGATTTTCGAACGTTGCTCGTAAGTCAACTTTACCATGATGAAAATGTTGACTTCGACTAACATTTTGACACTGAAACATCAATTAAAATGTTTGAGGGTGCGTTGACATAAAGATACGAAATTAATATGTCCCTATTGGAAAACCCGTCACTTCTACATCACTTCTGGATGTGCAGAGGCGCATGTTGAAAACAGTTTTTGTAATCGGGCTCTAAATTTACACAGATTTAAAATTTAGATCATATTTGAATGTGTTAGAAAATGTTATTGTTTTTAGTACTCGCATGTCCATGTTTAAATGGGTAAGATTTTCGGGCTTGGGGTCGGTCCGTCATGCAAATTTAGTGAAACTGCAAATAAAAGGTGGTCCAACCATAATGCACGATATTAATTGTAAACGTCAAGTGTTTTACCCAACATAATTTGATATTTCTTTATTTCAGTGTTTGACAAACTCAACCGTGGAGAGGCACACAATGAAGTGGCGCGTTAAGATTGTTAAAGCATTCTACGAAAATCGGCTTTCAAATGAAAATGCATTTCGTGATTTTTTTGGTCAGCATAGTTGACCAAATGTGTCCACAATCGTAGCAAATTTTAGCAAAGCGAGTCTGTAGGAAATGTGAAAATACTCGTACCTGTGCATACTAGCCTAGTTCGTTCTGCGAAAGACGTTGATGTTGTTCGCGATAGTGTGGCAGAAGAGCCGCCAACAGCGACTTGTCGTCGTGCCCAATAATTGATCATCTCACAAGCATCACTGATGCGAATTTTGAATAAAGATTTGTATTCAAACGTTAAAAGGGATCACTAGACTCAAGAGCTGAAGCCTAATGGGAATTTCAAGCTTCGTCAATACGTCGAAAGGTTGGTTGAACAAACAGAAGGTAATGGTGACTTTAAAAAGAAAATCATCTTCAGCGACGAAATACACTTTCACCTCAGTGGATTCGTTAGCAAACCGCATTTTTGCAAATGAGAATCCACGAGTGATTGTTTAAAAGCCGATGCATCCACAAAGAGTGACTGTTTGGCGCGGTTTATGGGCTGATGTCGTTATCGGGTAGTTTTTTCCCCCGAAAATAAGGTCGGCCAAACAGTTACTGTGAATTGTGTTCACTATTGCGAGATGATGACGGACTTGTTGAGGCTAGAAATTGAGGATATGGACCCGGACGATATGTTCTAACAAGATGGTACGGTACCACTTGTCACACAGCCAACGAAACAATGGCTCATTTGCGCGAGAAATTCAATGGCCGTGTTATCTCACGTCATGACAATGTTAATTGGATCATGTGATTTGACACCCTTAGACTTCTTTCTTTAGGGATATTTAACAGAAAAAGTTTTCCTCAATATTCCAAGAACAATTCAAGCACTTAAGGATGAGATAATTCGCTACATTAACGACTTCGAACCTCCATTATGTCTCAGAGTCATTGAAAACATGGACCATCGGTTAGAGGTAAGCCACCGAAGCCGTGGCCCATATTTTGTTTTACACATAATTATCATAGATCCTTCTATAATAATAAAAAATATGAATATAGTTCTTTAAGAACTTTTTTTAATTTACATTTAAAATCTTGCGGTTTAGTTGGACTACCTTTTACAGCGACCACCAGCTACTTGTCGGAATATTATGGCTAAGTCCAATGGCAGCGAGTCCAATTACAGCGACCACCAGCTACTTGTCGGAATATTATGGCTAAGTCCAATGGCAAATAACAAAAATAAAACTTCGGCCAGAAAACAATTAATGTGCACCGAATTCAACGAACGTCAGTTGTACAAGGATTTAGACGCCGTCTATGTGCAGAGCTAGAAATACATCAACATTAGCCGAGCTGGCAAATAAAGGGTGTGCCATTTTAAATTTCAATCGGCTGTAAAAAAAATGTACTGACAATTTTTCAAATCGGCTGTAAAAAAATGTACCGATAATTTTTCACATTTCTTGATTGGAAAGGTGGAATTGTGTCATTTAATAATGGAACTCCATCCGATGCGTTTTAGCTTCGACCAATGGGCTGAAAATTGTTTAGTAGAAAAGAAGAATTTCGCCAAAAAATCGCGTTTTCAGATGAAGCTAATTTTCATATCGGTGGCTATGTGAATAAGCAATATTGTCGGATAAGGGCCTCAGAGAACCCACTCGTGAATATTGAGAAGCCACAACGAGTCACTGTCTGGTGTGGATTTTGGGCTGGCGGCATCATTGGGCCACTTTTCTTCGAAAATGAGCAATGAACCATCGTAACCGTCAACGGTGAGTTAGTTACCGCGCCAAGCTCAATGAAATTTTGATTCCAAAAATTCATGAGAATGACATGGACGAAATTTGGTTTCAAAAAGACGAACCACATGTCACACAGCCTACGTAACCATCGATATTTTACGCACTGTTTTTGACAATCAAATAATCAACCGAAATTGTGATGTCAATTGGCCGCCTCGGAGCTGTGATTGGAACCCTTTGAATTATTTTCTAAGGGAAGGCATTAAGGATAAATATTGCGCAAATCATACAGAGACAACTGAAGCGTTGAAACATGATATAAACGACAAATAAATCGAGAAATTTTAAAAATTGTCAGTACTTTTTTTTACAGTCATTTCAAATTTTAAATGACCCACCCTGCATAGCCATAGCTTGCATCCAAACTGTCCTTGATACCCTAGGCAAAAGCAAGCACCACACCTCTTCATGGATTCGGGACGCAGGAGCTTCAAAAAGCGGACCCGATTCCACAACTCCCTTTTAACATCCCTTTGCTGTAGGGCATACGACGAGATGCCAGCACTTCCTGAAGTCTTTGTAACGACGAGTTTACCACTTGTTCTCCTTTCCCTCAAACGTCACTAAGTTCGGTTCTGCCAGTATGGCTGGTTTTTTGAGATTTTCATCCATTAAAGAGAAATAAAATCAGTAAAAGGAGATCCTGCGAATGTGCGATGATGCTCTTCAAAAGAAATAAAGATATCAGGTTAACATGAACTCCAAACAATGTCGGCGTATGTGTATCGTCATTTCTTTTCAGGCATTTTCGAAGGTGTGTCCCACTGCGTCCGTCCGTTCGCACAGCGCAAAGGAAGACATTTCGGTCTTGCACGTGCAACAATCTCTGGGAAACACCAACTACACCGAGTGAGGCTAAAACCTCTTGGGGCGTACACGAGTCCCTAGGATACGCAAGGACATGTTCATGCAATATTAGACAGGCGTTTTGTGCCAACAAAAGTTGCTCAACTTTCTGGCTTGTCGGTGAACAATGGCGAGGATCTCTCGAAAGTTGCTTCCCCGTCTCCTTGTCTTTGTCCTTAGATGTGAGTGTGTGTGTGTGTATGATGATTTCTGCATATCAAATTGCTTATCATTCCAAGATCTCTTTTGAGTTCGAGTCTTCAATTGTCTTTTTTGATTTGACGCTCTTTAACATTTTGTGCTGAGGAGCTGTTGTTTTGTTGCATTTATTGCGTTCCTTTTGCGTCGTCATTTCAATTTGTAGTCGAGTGATAATCACTCATTTCCTGGGTTCCATTTGGAATCGAAAAATGTTTGCCTCAATTTGACGTGATTTCTGTAGTCGTTTCCTGTTGATTTTTATTTCTTCTTAAGGGGGTTTTGGTATCTCTTTGTGTTTTGGGGAGCTCGGCTTCATGTTTTTATTTTTCTGCTTTTGCCAAGCGGAAACTTGTTCAACGGTTTTTAACTTCCGGTGTTTCTTTGTTGCTCTCTATGGTGAGCAATGATACTGATGAAACCCCTTTCGAAAGGTTACTTTTGGCGGCGAATTTAAAATTTACATAATAATGATGCGTAATTTAGTGGCGTATTTTTGTCTTGCAATTGCATTTTGTCTATGGGAATATTTGGTTTTTGCCATTAAGAGTTGTGAGACACTTGAATGCAATTGTGCGCCAATGACGTTATAGTCTTGGAAAGGCTTTCCCACAGTAAAAAAGAGTAGTTTTGGATTTGTGTATCATGTTTTCTTGAAAATTTGGTTTGCTGTAGATATTTTGCGAAAAGATTTTAAATGAAA
Organism: Hydrotaea diabolus; assembly: GCA_963513945.1. Taxonomy (NCBI): domain Eukaryota; kingdom Metazoa; phylum Arthropoda; class Insecta; order Diptera; family Muscidae; genus Hydrotaea; species Hydrotaea diabolus. The sequence goes on along the minus strand of OY740716.1, from coordinate 193,295,050 downwards.
AAAAAGAGAAAATGCTAACTGAAAATTTGTTTGTCATTGTAGTCCCGCGGAAATAATAATTCAATACGAGGGTTTGCTATTTATATTTCGGGTCCTAACAATACTAGGGTTCCCAGATGTAAACTGGAACTTCCATTAGAAACTTTGACATTTTTTATCATAACTTTCCAGAGCGTTTTGTCATTTAAGGCCCAATTGTTTTGTTTACAGTTTGTTGAAAAATTCATCTCAGTCAAAAAATGGAATTATCCCGTGAACATTTTCGTGCGATGATTTTTTACGATTTTCGACGTGGTTTATCGAGACAAGAGTGTTAAATCCACTTGTTTCGACTTTTGGCGATAAAGCACCACCAAAAACCACTGTTAATCGCCGGTACCAAGAGTTCAGTCTTGGACGCCGTTCGCTCCAGGATGAATTTCGTGAAGGACGTCCAACTTCGGTCACTTCGCCAGAAACCATCGCTGCTATGCGTGAACTGATTAAGCAGGTCCGACATGTGACATGCCGTGAGATTGAGGCATCCTTGGGCTTTAGTGTGACAAACATCAATAAGATATTGCATATTCATTTGGCCGTAAACAAATTTGTTCTCGTTGGATTCCATATAATTGGCGAATGCTCAAAAAAAGACTCGTATGGATTGGGGCAAAGAGTTGTTGAAAAAGTATAACTGCGGTAGCTCATAGGCAGTGTAAAACAATGTCACAGGTGACGAATCATAGATCTATGCATATGAACCCGAAACAAAACCGCAATCGACCGTATGGGTCGTTCAAGATGAGTAAAATCCAACAGAATGAGGAAAGTTATAAGAGAAGACGAATCATTTTGCATCACGACAATGCGAGCTCTCACACGTCAACTACGATGATCTACTTGACAAGATGTCGAATTTATGGGTCATCCACCATACAGCCCTGATTTGGCACCCAATGACTTCTTCTTGTTCCCTAGCATCAAGAAGAAAATGCGTGGTCAACGTTTTTCTTCGCCTGAAGCAGCTGTTGAAGCGTTTAAAAATCATGTTTTGGAGGTGTCTCAATCGGAGTGGAAAAAGCGATTTCACAATTGGTATGTTGAGCGCATGCAAAAGTGTATAAATCATGCTGGAGAATACTTTGAAAAACAATAAAAACCATTTTTGATGATAAATATTCGCAATTTTCATTATTAGGCCAGAATTTTTTCTTTTCAACCGAAAGTGTCAGTTCCCTCCACTTAAAACTGCTGTGTCCCCAATCAACATTCAATTATAGGGATCGAATACATGGATAGAAAGAGCCCCCTCCAACATTTGGCAAAAAATTCGGCAACAACTCTGTACCCCGTGTGTGCCATTGTGACTATCACCAGCATTTCGGAAAAATTAATAATTTCAAAAATAAATAAATTTTACTTTAATTTAATTTTTTTTTTGGTTAATTCAAAAATTCTCTTTCGAAGGATATGATGTTGATGTTACACCGATACTACAGTTTTAATAAATGAATTTGATGGAAACTCGAGGTCCACGTAACCTCAATCATTCGGTTGTGGCAACGAATCTGATCTCTGTGTGTATGGGCAGGTGAAATCTAGGAACTTCTTGTTGGAAAAAGTAAGTATGGACACAGTAATTCTTACTGTGTTCTCTGTTTTTCTTTCTGAGCAAAAATACATCGATCAAAGTAGGTTTAAAATTTTGTTTCTATGGAGATTTCATATTTGAATTTTTGTTTCGTTTGAGTTTTTTATTTGACTGATTTTTCAAATGTTCGAGAAAGTTTTTCTTTTTCATTTTATTCCTGCGTTAACACTGAACGTGACAAGTTGTGAAAGAAACATTTTTAAATTAAAAGAAAATTCTTAAAACTAAAACCGTTTCGATTGTTCTAATTCATTTTATCGGGAATAAATTATTGGGAAAATCTAACACTTCTGACATAATTACTGTCATTAGTATTTCCGAAATATTTATCATTTCGAAAAAAAATAATTCTTCACCCAAATTTTAAAAAATTTGATTAAAAAATAATGTCCTTGTCGCCTATGTTCACTATGACCTATTTTGTGGTGTCCGTTGACACTACTCGTATGACACGCCTTCCCGTAGTGCGGCAAGGGTATATACTTATTTCAATAGTAGAACTGAATAGAACTGAACATACCCCGTTAATGTCATATGGGTTTAAAAGCTAACCTCAATAGCGTTAGTCTCTAACGGGATTTTCAAATTGTTTCAACTTTTAAAATGGAGTGGTCAGATAATGAGAACCGTATCGCTGTAATAGCGCTTTTCAAGTGTGAAATGCAAGCAGCGATATTTTTAAAACGCTCCGGCTACCGGTGCATAAAACTGTTTGAGGAGTCTGGAGATGTAAAAGACCGCCACCGGTCGAGCCACGCACGCTCTGTTTGAACACCGCATGTCAGCAATTTAACGGCATCGCATCAAAGCCGTTAAATCAAGAATTCACAGAAATCCGCTCCGAAAACAGAAAATCATGGCCCGTGAGATGAATATCACGCAAAACTCCATGAGTCGAATCATTAAAAAAGACTTGGGACTTGGGGCTTTTAAACGACGTACCGGGCATTTATTGACTGCGGCTTTAAAAAATAGGATTGAAAAATGCAAACGTCTTTTGGTGAAGCACGCTGATAACTTGCCCAGAAACATTTTGTTCACCGATGAAAAAATTTTTACCGTTCAGGAAAAATTTAACAAGCTAAATGAGAGAGTGTATGCGCGGTCATCTAAGGAAGCATCTGAACTGATTCCAAGGGTGGAAAAGGGTCATCACCCAGCTTCAGTCATGGTTTGGTGGGGTGACTCTTACGATGGGGTCACTGACCTGCGTTTCTGCGAACAAGGAGTCAAAACATCGGCCAAAGTTTACCAAGAAACCGTTTTGGAAGCTTTTGTAAGACTCTTAACAATTCCCTGTTCCAAAAACAGCCATGGACTTTCCAGTAGGATTCTGCGCCGCCCTATACGGCAAAACGTCCCAGGCCTGGCTTCGAAACAATTTGCCAGCGTTCATTTCCTCTGAAAAATGGCTCTCAACCAGTCCAGTTTTGAACCCATTGGATTACAAATTGTGGACGGTTTTAGAGGACAAGGTTTGTCACAAAAGATACCCCAACATTGGATCTCTTAAGACTGCTTTGGTTCGAGCTGTGGCCAATTTTCCAATGGACGAGGTTCGTGCAGCTATTGACGATTGGCCAGTGCGACTTAAAGCGTGAGTAAAGGCAAAAGGCGGACATTTTGAATAAGTAGATTCTTTGGATACAATGTACATCAATAAATATATTAAAAAATATTTGGTCCAAATACATTCATTATTTTTATTTTACAGCATAAAACGTGTGTGACAGTATTTATGTCCCTACTAAGCATATATCGTACTATATTCTGTACAAATTTGTCTACTACGCTTTTCAGGTAACATCAAGTTAAACTCTTACCAACCTGGGCTACATTGTATCATATTCTAACAAAAGACTACCGGGACCATAACCTTAAGCAAGTGCATGCAACAGTCAGTCAATCAGTCGATTCGTACAGGTGAAACTTTCCAACTGATGTTTAAGTAAAACCTTGCCAATTGTTAAGGTTGTATTTTCCAGCGAGTGATAACTTAACTCGATGACGGCATTTTGATTTTATGCCATCTCAAATTTCAAATACGTGGGAAGTGAGCGAACATACGAAGGACTTGTACTGCTCAACCCCGGCCAACACGCAAATGACGAATCTGTAGAGCACACAAAAAAGGAGCAAAGGAACCCAACCCAGCAGGAGTAACAACAATGGCACTATTCTATACTCAGAGAAATTAAAATGTGAAAAACGAGATCAGTTATATGAGATCAACATGTAATCAAAATTGTATGAACAGCGGACCAACAGCGTTCAAATAAAACTGACGGCAGCAAAATAAAACCCCGAACAGAGAATGACAGCCAGACAATGGGAAATGTGTAAACGCCCAACAAATGAAATGAACAACAAACACACGTAATATGAGTAAATGTCCTTACATATGAATTTGATATTAAGGAACTTTCCCTCTCTCTCTCTCTCTTTCACACCCATACGTATACAAGCAGCAAAGGAGCAAAATAATAATAGCCTTGTATGAAGGGAAGAAAAAATATTTTTAGAATAATAAAAAGACGCAGGGCGATACAACAGGTCCGGGTAGTGAAGGAGCAGCGTACTAAAAATCCACAACATTCCTGCACAAAGGCCGCGGTACAGAGAAAAGGAGCTCTCTACTCCATAAATGTCAATCAGAAGGGTTGACTGCTTCCTTAAGGTCTGTACAAATGCTCACAGTGACGTGAAACCGTCAACAAGTGGTACGAATAATAATTCTCCTCTAAAAGGAACATTTTTAAATAAGGGGGTATAATGGCCCGCATTTTCAAATATTGAGTGCAATGCTTCAAAAATTGAGATACTATTAACAAGAACTTAAACTTGGGTCAGACCGAATCTCTTTAACCCTCCTGTATTCGCTATTGTAATGCTTGTAATGGAGAAAGAGACAATGATCATATTTATAGCTCTTATACTTATAATTAAAATTGAGATTTTATTTTAAGGCCCAAAGGTCCTTGAGACCGACCATAGTCTTTCATATTCTGCACTTTGGATTGCATTACAGTATGGCATTGCCATTGGTTGTTGGTGGTGGTCCATTAGTCGCAGGTCCAATTCAGCCAAATCGTAAAATAATGGCTTATTCAAATTCGTGAAGTAATTTCAGAGTTTTGTAGTACCCGTATGTCAGTTATAAGGTTGCCGATTTTTGGGTCTGTAGATACAGACCGGAAATTAAAAAGAACTTAAAAATTTAGTGCATATTAAGATAAGTGACAGTATTTCACAGTTTCTGAGTTCCCGTACGACCATGTTCAAAAGTACAATTTTGCGGCGCCCTATTGACCTTTAGGTCAATGGACCAATAATTTAGTGGATTTGTTGAATTAATGTCATTTTCGGAAGGTGTGTCATTCCGTTTGCAACGCTGCGAAATATTGATCGGAGACCCTATATAGTATTGGGTGATCCACCTAGAGGTATTTTTTCAGAACAAAAAAAAATAAAAACAAATCAAGTGTGGAATCTTTATTGGTAATTTGCAAGGACATTTTATAGCATTTATTTATTGAATAAATTTCCTTCAAATGTTGGCCGCAACTATGCCCCAGGGTTTCCATTCTGAGGGTCTAATTTTGGATGACTCGTTCGAGCATTTCGACCGGTAATGGCACGCGTAATGTTTGCTTCCAAAACCTGAATCGTAGCTGGTTTGTCAGTATAGACTTTGGACTTTACGTAACCCCGAAGAAAAATGTCTAAAGGTGTGATATCACTCGATCTGGGCGGCCAACTCACCTGTCCAAAACGTGAAATTAGCTGCTTTTCCTCTCAATGACCTCTCAATAGATCTATTATTTGAGCAGCTGTATGGAAATTGGCACCGTCCTGTTAAACCAAGTGTCGTCAAGATTGCGGGCTTCAATTTCAGGTGGCATAAAGATCGATATCATGGTGCGATAGCTTGCACCATTCACGGTTACGTTCCGGCCATCATATTTTTTAAAAAATATTCCCCGATGATTCCACCAGCCCATAAACCGCGCCAAACCGTGGTTTTCTCTGGGTATAATGGCAGCTCTTAAACCTCTTCTTGTTGCTCTTCAGCCCAAATGCGGCAATTTTGTTTATTGACTTTGCCGTTAAGCCAGAAATGGGCCTCATCACTGAACAAAATGTTGGTCGAAAACAGCAGATCTTCAAGTTTCTCATCGAACGCTCATTTCCATAATACAGTTGCCAACATTTAAAAGAAATTATTTTCAAAAAATAAATGCAATAAAATGTCCTTTTTAAATCACCAATAAAGATTCCAAACTTGTTTTGAATTTTTATATTTTTTTTGTTCTGAAAAAATACCTCTAGATGGATCACCCTATATATACAGGGCAATTCATTCACGACTGGACAAAGTTCACCAGCGTATTCCTTGGCTCATTTCATGAAAATATGTCTACCGGCCCTAAAATGCAAGGAGGTAAAATGGCAGCGGTTTTAAAATTTTCGAATTGGTGGTCGGAGGGTAAAATTGCTAAGTTCTGAACCAGTGGTTGGATTTGTCCAGCTGTGAACGAATCACCCTGTATATTGCACAATGCAATATTTTTTGGGCTATCGTCTCGGGTTTAAGTTTTGCCAATGGCACACGCAGAGAAAAAACATGGTTACTACTTGTCACGGCAATAAAAGTATGTTCTCCGCAATAAAAGTATGTTCGTCGCAACCATAGCATTGTTAACTGAATTTAGTTTTGACAATAGTATAATTGCTGCAATATTAATATTGTTGCAATGTAACTATAGTATTATTGCCAAATTAAAAAATGAAAATATGGTTATAGCAACAATATAAATATGGTTGGTGCGACAAAAGTATTGTGTTTTGCGTTTTATGTTAACAATAGTATGATTACGGCAATCATACTGTATGATTGTAATTTTTCTTCATTAAATATGCTTTTAAGAACAAATGTTATTGGTACGGATCTAATGCAATAATAGTACTTTTTTTTTATCGAAATTAAAATTTTTTAAACAAGCTGCTTTGGCTTTGTTTAACTGAAATATTTTTAATAATAACGCTTACGTTTTTTAAGCTCATTTCTACTGTGAAATAAATCACTCCTATTATTTTGAATTTATTGTTTTTTTTTGAATAATTTTCTAATTCAAATCCATTGTCGACAACTTACACAAATTCTAATAAATTATATTGGAGATCATAGTATAATTGTGTGTACAACCATAGTATGTTGTAGGGCTCATAACATGGTTGCGTGTGAATCTATGGTTGTGAGGATCATACTATGGTTGTATGTGACACATACTATGGTTGTGAGGATCATACTATGATTGTGGAGATCATAGTATGGTTGAGTGTGAGTCATACTATGGTTGTGGAGATCATAGTATGGTTATATATGAATCATACTATTGTTGTGAGGATCATAGTATGGTTGTATTTGAATCATACTATTGTTGTGCGGATCATAATATTGTTGTACCACAACCATATACCCAACAATAGTATTAGCCTCTTCGAATATTGTCACCACAACCATACTTTTTTTCTGCGTGCAGCTGAAAGTACATTCTAAAGCCGAACGAAAGTCACTACAGCAATATTTTGTTCGGCTTCAGAGCCCTACCAAAGAATCAACAACGAGCAAAAAGTCCACTTTAAACCGAAAAATGTACGAGGGAAAAAAGTTTCCATTTAAGGGACTAAGGGTACCTAGTTAAAACGTACACATTATTGAGTATCAGCTTAACAAAACATACTGTTTTGTTGTCGGACAATGGTAAAAATGGGTCCCATAAATTGGGACACACCTTAATACCTCAACAAAAATATTGTTGTTGGATGTTTTGGCTAAGGTGACCTAAACAACGTCCTGAATGGTTCACGGGCGATCAATAGTCAATATAGACAAATAGGACCTTAAATTAAAGCAATTTTTTCTACAAATCCAAATGTAGAGTATTTTTGAACATTTGTTAAGAAAAATTTGAGACGGACGCATGGGCCGAAAGAGCCCAAAAATGGATCATTCTCTTGCGCTTTTGTAGCTTATGGAAGGTGAAAAGTATTTAAGGTTCGGCCTGGCCGAAGTTAACGATTTTTTGGTACTTGTTTACTACCAATAAGTCCATAGCAAAGGAAAGGGGTCGATTTTTGTGCCCAATGTTTTTTATGGACCAATCCAAGGACCAAATCTTATATAAAGGTACATATTTGGATTTGTTGGTGGGTCGCCCTGGTGTGCTAGAAGTTTGCACGACTAGCATGCCTTATTGGCAGGTTCAACCCCGAGGACTTAACGAGTAAGAGATTTACCTCTAGGTCATGTAATAACATTTCTATAAAATGCATTAGCAGTTCGGTCCCGGTCAGTGTGTACGAGTATAAGAACTGAATCGTGCACAGTTCACTGATTGGGAAACAGCCGGCCCTTATTCCTTAATGGGATGTTGTGGGACTTAAGTAAGTATTTGGATTTATGCTAAATTTCACTGTTACTGGATGCACATGTGTGCCGAATATTAGGGGACGTTTTTTGTACACCTTGGTCTAATGACCACGTCCATTTAAGGGAGGTTTTCTGCGTGTAACCCAAAGTTTATTTAAAAGGTAATTTTTTAAATTATGTAGTCGCAATGTCAAAACAAATTTGGTCATCACTATTTTAGTTCGATGAGCAAGAGAGAGGGAGAGATAGAGAAAAAGGGAAAAAGTGAAGACTCATAGGGAAAAGAAAAGGTATATATGCAGATAGGGAAGATAATTAGGCAGCTTAACCGATTTGTTAGACTGTTATGGTTAACAGATAGTTAGCGCAATTTGGAACCTGCCTGGCCTTGCTTTTTAACATAGTTTAAATGTGAATAAGTAGGCACATCTGCTATATCGGCCAGGTCATCGAAATATCTTCTTTCTAGACAGACAAGTCTGCATTTTTGAAGACCCGTGTATGCTCATAGCAAATGCTCCACAAACTTCTCTTATTCTGCGTCCTAGTAACTATTACAGTAGTATCTCTAAGGGATGAGCATGCGTGCCGCCATAGTGCCAATTGAGCACTGCCCCGTTCCATCAATCGTCTTCCGAATATTAACAGACCCCTTGTTCTGGTTTTGATACCGGTTTATACATGTCTGGCGTTGTTGGCTTGCTCACAACTCCATTCTGACACATTTGTCCGCCATCTATACGCATATCGCTGTGACTAGGTATATCGCAGTGACTCGGCGCCCAGCGTAATATTATGCCTTTGCATTCGTATAAGAGATTCCATACATCCCATCACATTTTTTAGTATACAGTCCAGAATCCTTTTGTGGCTGCCATAATGTTCCCGTAGATCAGCGTGTTTGAAGGAGGTATGATGCTTAGTTCCAACAGCTTTTCTGCGGTTGTAATGACTGCCAAAATCATTGCATGTCCGTTAGTCAAGATATTTTCAGGTTAAGGGATTTATAGATAACCTCCGATCCCTCACCTGATTCAAATTTAAAAACATCCGTAGAGATCGAGATTTCGTCATTTGATATTACAGCGTCTGATGCCCAATTAAATCTCGTTTGGATTTCTGTCTGAGAGGTTTTCTCCTCGGTAACATATAGTCTGACTCTTCGCCAAGCTTATCCATCCATCCGGCTGATCTCAGTTTCGCGCCAAGCACGTGTATATACTTAGTAGGGACATAAATACTGTTACAGGCGTTTTGTGCTGTATAATAAAAAGTACTGAATGTTTTTGGACCAAATATTTTTTAATATGTTTATTGATGTATATTGTATCCAAAAAGAATCTACTTATTCAAAATGTCCGCCATTTGCCTTTACACACGCCTTATAAGTCGCACTGGCCAATCGTCAATAGCTACACGAACCTCGTCCATTGGAAAATTGGCCACAGCTCGAACCAAAGCAGTCTTAAGAGATCCAATGTTGGGGTATCTTTTGTGACAAACCTTGTTCTCTAAAACCGTCCACAATTTGTAATCCAATGGGTTCAAATCTTAACTGTCTGAGGGCCATTCTTCAGAGGAAATGAACGCTGACAAATTGCTAGGCCAGGCCTGGGACGTTTTAGCCTTATGGGCCGACGCAGAATCCTGCTGGAAAGTTCATGGCTGGTTTTGGAACAGGGAATTTTTAAGAGGCTTCACAACAGCTTCCAGAACGGTTTCTTGGTAAACTTTGGCCGATGTTTTGACTCCTTGTTCGCAGAAATGCAGGTCAGTGACCCCATCGTAAGAGACACCCCACCAAACCATGACTGAAGCTGGGTGATTACCCTTTTCCACCCTTGGGATCAGTTCAGATGCTTCCTTCGATGACCGCGCATACACTCTATCATTTTGCTTGTTAAATTTTTTCCTGAACGGTAAAAATTTTTTCATCGGTGAACAAAATTTTTCTGTGCAAGTTATCAAAAGACGTTTGCATTTTTCAATCCTATTTTTAAAGCTGCAGTCAATAAATGTCCGGTACGTCGTTTGAAAGCCCCAAGTCCCAAGTCTTTTTTACCGATACGACTCATGGACTTTTGCGTGAAATTCATCTCACGGGCCATGATTTTCTGTTTTCGGAGCGGCTTTCTGTGAATTCTTGATTTAATGGCTTCGATGACATGCGGTGTTTGAACAGAGCGTAGGCGGCCCGACCGGTAGCGGTCTTTTACATATCCAGTCTCCTCAAACAGTTTTATGCATCGGTGGAGCGTTTTGAAAATATCGCTTTTTGTCATTTCACACTTGAAAAGCGCTACTACAGCAATACGGTTCTCATTATCTGACCACTCCATGAATAAAGTTGAAACAATTTTAAAATCCCGTTACAGACTAACGCTATTGAGGTTAGCTTTCAAAACCCATATGACATTAACGGGGTATGTTCAGTTCTTCTATTGAAATGGGTGTGTTCAATGTTGTAACAGTATTTATGTCCCTACTAAGTAGTATAGGATAATTGGAGCGTTCTTAAGTCTGGTGTAGGGATTTTAAAGTTGGGGTTCTTATGTTTCCTTGTTTAGATATTATTTGAGAGAGCTTCCCCTGTGACCAATCCATAATTTCACTCATCCTTGGCAGAAATTTGCCACGGATCAGTAACACCACATCGTCGGCAAACGCCATTAGTTTAAAGCCTTTTCTGTTGAGAATCTGATTCCCAAGCAATGTTAGTATGACTCCTCCAAGCAAAGTTCATCTAATAACACGTTCCTCTACAACTCCTTCCCGCAGGGACTGCCTAGTTGTACTGTGATTAGAGCAAGTGCAGACATTATCGGCTTCTAGAGTTGGGATAATTTCCACATTGCTGAAGGGGCCCTCAACTTCCAGAAAGGCAGCCATCGTGTATTCTTTATGGTGTAGAGAATCTTCGATGAAGTCTACCACACGCAGAGAAAAAATATGGTTACTGTGTGGTCACGGCAACAATAATATGTACTTTACAATAAAAGCATGTTCGTCGCAACCATAGTATTTGTTTTCTTAATTTTATTTTGAGAACAGTATGATTGCGGCAATATTAATATTGTTGAAATGTAACAATAGTATAATTGCAAATTTAGAAATTAAAACAAGCGACAAAAGTATTGTTGTTAAAGATTTACGTTAACAATAATATGATTACGGTAATCATACTGTATGGTTAAGACTATGAACAAAGCATAACAGGTTTTAAAGACTATGCACGTATGGATGTGAGTGTGTATATTTTTGGTATACCAAAAAAAAACATACACACACACACATGATACAATGCATGGTTCCCAATAAACATTGACGTAAACTAGTTTATTAACAATTGTTTTCCAAACACTATTTCCAAACTAGTTTACGAAAATTAAAATTCACAAATTTATTGTAATGTATTTATAATAGATTTGTAAAAGATGTACTAAAATAGACATTTACAATACTTTCGTAAGTATACTGGCCTGCTTGAATTACAATCGTCGCCACATCCGTATTTACAATCGTATTTACATCCAATTTTGAAACAAACAAATATACACATTTACAACAAACATTCCACATGATTTATTAAATATTGTTTTTTCAAATTGATTTCCAATTGTTTTCCAAGCATGGATACAATTGTAGAATAAGGGACCCTTTTTGTTTATCCGATAATTGGAAATCAAAATGTTACAATGATTACCATAAAGAATTTCCAAGCTTACGTTTACTAATGTAAGTTTATAATCAATTTATAGTAAGTTTATAATGTTTATTGGGTTGTTGTCCATTATATTATGCCCGATTCATAAAAAAGGAGACAAGACCGTTTGCGCCAATTACCGCGGCATAAGTCTCCTATCAATCGCATACAAGATCCTAGCGAGCGTACTTTGTGAAAGACTTAAGCCAAAATTAGACAACCTGATTCAAACATATCAGTGTGGCTTCAGGCCGAATAAATCAACAATCGACCAGATATTCACACTACGCCAAATCCTGGAAAAGACCCACGAAAAGCAAATCGATACATACCATCTTTTCATCGATTATAAAGCCGCCTTCGATACTCCGATAAGAGAAAAACTGTTTGAAACCATGTCTGCGTATGAGATCCCTGCAAAACTTATGCGCCTTTGTAGAATGACACTGAGTGACACTAAGTCCTCAGTAAAAATAGGAAGCGACCTCTCCGAGACATTCACCACTACAAGAGGTCTGAGACAAGGTGACAGCTTGTCGTGTAATTTTTTCAACATTCTGTTGGAAAAGGTACTAGAAAATGCAGTGGTTAATAAAACTGGCACTGTTAACACCAAAGGCCACATTCTCCTCGCGTATGCCGACGATATCGACATTGTCGGACAAATAGAGCGAGAGGTAACTGCTGCATTTTCTAGAGTTGAGAAGGAGTCGGCAAAGATGGGTCTAGAAGTGAACGAGGACAAAACTAAGATTATGCTTGTAACTGCAAAAGAAACGTCGCGACGGAAGAGAGGCGACATTGTTGAGGCGGGCAGTTGCAAAGTCGAGGTAGTTGATGAGTTTATATACCTCGGCTCCGCCATTAATACCGAAATTAAAAGAAGGATCGTGCTGGCAAATAGATGCTACTTTGGGCTAAGCAAACAGCTAAAGAACAGAGCCCTCTCTCGACGAACGAAAATAACGCTTTACAACACGCTTATTCTACCTGTGCTTTTATATGGCGCTGAAGCATGGGTACTTGCGAAAGCAGACGAAGCGATGCTGGGTGTGTTCGAGAGAAAGATCCTTCGCAAAATCTATGGGCCCAGCTGTGCTAACGGAGAGTATAGACGTCGAACGAACCGTGAGCTGTATGAGCTGTATCCTGACATGAACGTGGTTAAGCGAATCAAAATACAGCGATTGCGCTGGCTAGGACATGTCAGTCGAATGGATCAGAATGCTCCAGCTAGAAAGGCGTTGGACGACAACTACTACGGAATGCGCAGACGGGGTAGACCGAGGCTCCGGTGGAAGGACCAAGTGGATGAAGATATGAAAATCCTTGGTATTACGAACTGGAGACAGCACGCACAAGATCGAAGTGCTTGGAAAACATTTCTGACGCAGGCTATGACCAACAATAGGTTGTAGCGCCAACTTAAGTAAGTAAGTAAGTCCATTATAAAAAAACAACAATCGGAAGACAGTGTGAGGGATTTTATTTGTGTTTATTTTGTTCGGTGGAATACCCTGCCGACTGGTTCTCGTTTATTTAAAATCTGCCTGCACTTAAGTACATAGACATTAATCATGGTTTAATCACATTCATCGCTTGGGATCAACGGATGATAAAGAAACATTCACACCATGCAGTCACCACTGCTTGCAACTAAAAGTCGTTTCGACTGCCTTTTTAATATATTTTTGTTTCTTTAAAAAAAATGTTTAATAGAAACAATGTCTCAAATCTGGGTATGAATTAATTTTAAAAAAATGCCTATTAAAAATCTCTTGTGTTGAATTACAATATAACCCAATCCTAAAACTAAATTTTGTGATCATACTATGGTTGAGTGGAATTATATTATGGTTGTAGGAATCATAACATGGTTGGTGTGTGAATCATACTATGGTTGTGTGGATCATACTATGGTTGAATGTGAAAGATAATAAAAAGTTGTGAGGATAATAATATGGTTTTGGAGATAATAGTAAGGTTGAGTGTGACTCATAATACGGTTGTGGAGATCATAGTATGGTTGTGTGTGAAACATACTATTGTTGTGAGGATCATTATATTGTTGTGCCACAACCATATACCCAACAATAGTATGATCCTCCTCGAAAATTGTCACCAAAACCAATACTTTTTTTCTGCGTGCACTTCGTAGAGAGTTGTTTTCGCCGAACTACTTAAGGCATGTTGTGCCCTAAAAAAAAGTGTACCAAATGTGTACCTTTGCCAGAGGTCCTTTAGTCTGTTTGAGCAAAAATTTTTCCTGTTGGCCTAATTCGTTCCTTTGAAGTCGCATGCATCAATAAGCCACCATCGTGCAAAATTTCGGGTAATCATCTCATTTTGTTTAAACGCTATCCTGTTTTCAACAGACACATAAACTGACATGACTAGATCGTCATACAATTTTACAAATGTTTGCAAAAGGAATAACAAATTAAGTATGCTCTATATTGTAAGCTTTATACAATATACCAAATATCTCGGTCGCGGTTCCATAAATATACAAGTTCAGAGGAAATCAATGTTGCTGATCTATCAATTTGTGACGAGAAAAACAAAAAAAAGTTTTTAAGAAACCAGAAATCTTGCCCTTTTGATTTTCTCTTCATTAGATTGCAACCCGGTTTACGTTTTGTACCACTGTGTACTTGCGGTTTGGTGACTTGAATTCATTGGAATTCAGGAGACTCTTAGCCTTAGCAAAAATCTGATGGTACTCGTTTGTATTCCTGACATACCAATCCGTTTTCAAGGAACGCACACGTTGCCTATCATCGTACGCTTTTCGAAAAAAAAAAACAGAAGAAAGGACAGCCTACGGTTGAAATCTACTCATACGAGTATAAAGTCCTTTCAACTGCTGCATGTACGAAACTATGGCCGCCAGACGTAGCGACTCGTATGTTATGCGGGAGTTGACAGCTCGATTGACACTTGCAGATTAGCAAAAGTGTTGAATTCGGAATTTGTAAAAATTATTTGCTTGCGCCCGTTGTTTTTGATGCTGCTGCTCGGCTCGGCTCAGCCCAGCTCGACTCTCTCTGGAAGAGAGGCCAGGATAAGATAATATTTTTCTTAATAATTTCATTTAAAACCGCACCGTGTCTCAAGTGTTTCACCGAATTCTTTTTGTTTGTTTGTGTGGAGACAACCCTTAGTTTTTAAGCCTTTCCTCGCTCTACCAGCGACCAATTGGAACTGATCGTGGTCAATGCCAAATGAAATATGAGTTGGCACTTTTTTTTGGGTCAAGTGTTGACATTCAGGTGGGCTGTCGTTCTTTACGATGTCCTTTTTGTGAATTAACTTGTTGGCTGAATTGACTTTCATAATTCTAATCCCATCTTCCGGCTTTCGAGAGTTATGGGAAATAATGACAGGAAAATGTAAAAGTCATCATCGTTCAGAGGAAGTCGTACTCAGACACCTTTTTATCTTAACAGTTTTCGAGAATTGTGTAGTTAGTGGCGAAGGATTAGAGGCGTGGTGTTTTGTAAATTATTAGAATTGTTTAGGACAACATTGCAAAGAAAAATAAATACTCCTTTGCCAATTGTTTTATGGAAATGACTCGTCCACAAATCAGAGAGTTGGAGATGAAATAGCAATGCCAGGGACTTAAAGAACAGTTAATATTCGAATATCATTTTAAATGAAATTTTAAAACTCAAACGAGAGTTTTGAAACTTGAGTTATTTTCTTTTATTGTACTAAAATTGTTATTCCGTTTATAATACCCCGAAATACTAACTGAAGACATTATAAATGTATTCATGATCGTCGTATTCAAAATCAAAGATGTACGTCGTCCTTCTATCTGTGTGTCTAATGAAAGCACGATGGTGGTTAAACGAATTCAGATAGGACCAGGTAACACGATTAGCCTTATAAGTTGTTTGCGATTGAGACATGATGGAATCGGTATTGGTGGTAAATCGTTTTTTTCCTTTAAGGGACTCAAGCCACCTCAGACAAAAGTACACTTTTTGAGCATTTGATAAACATTTTTAACGAATGAACAATTGAACTGATAGTTGGGGCCAGGGATGATAAATTAGATTGGCAAATAATTATAAAAAAGTTAGGAAAAAGTACATTTTTAGTGAAAAGGTACCAAAATTTGTATATCAGTGCCGATTTTTGTTAAAATCAAATATAGTTTTTAGAGCTGCCCTTTATGGAATAACGCGGAAAGTCGAAAAATAGATCGCCCTAGTTAGAGGCAATCAAAAACAACAATTGCATTGAATATCAGATGCCACAAATTTAAAGTAGTCGTTCTCAAATTACGCATGGTCTTTTGGACCATATGGGCATGCAAACTTCTCTCACGATTTTAGGTCATACTTTTCCAGGAGCTACATTTCATATTCGATCTTGGTCAAATTTACTAAAGTATCCCTGGTTGCACGCAGAGAATAAATATGGTTACTATATGGTCACCGCAACAATAGTATGTTCTCTGCAATAAAAGTATGGCTGTCGCAACCTTAGTATTGTGTTTTGAATTTAATTTTGACAATAGTATGATTGCAGCAATATTAATATTGTTGACATGTAACAAAAGCATTGTTGCCAAATTAAAAAAATGAAAATATGGTCAATATAAATATGGTTGGTGGGACAAAAGTATTGTTTTATGGATTTTATGTTAACAATAACATGATTACGGCAATCATACAGACAAAAAAGTAATATATTTTTATTTGACAATGTTATTTTTACGAATCTTACGCAATAATAGTAGTTTCTATATATAAATTAAATTTTTTTCAAAACCAACTACGGATTAGTATAACTGAAATATTTTTAATAAATGAATTGTTTCTACTGTTAAATAAATCACTCCCTTTATAAAGAGTTTTATGTATTTTTACATAACTTATTTAATAAAAATCTCTATTGTTGAATAACAACTTAACCCAATCTTTACAAAAAAATTTGAGGATCATAGATGGTTGTGTGTAAGTCATACTATGGTTGTGAGGATCATGCACATCATGGTTGTATGTGAAACATTCTTTGGTTGTGAGGATTATACTATGGTTGTGGGGATCATAGTATGGTTGAGTGTGAATAATAATATGGTTGAGGGGATCATAGTATGGTTGTGTGTGAATAATTCTATTGTTGTGAGGACCATAATACTGTTATGGGGATCATAGTATGGTTGTGTGTGAACCATACTATTGTTGTGATGATCATAATATTGTTGTGCCAACCATACTTTTTTTCTGCGTGTGGGGCGCACTTAAATCTTTAAAAGGGCATAGCAGCACACAGATTAGTTCTCACAACAGAATGTTTTGTCAATCGCATGATAGAGGTGACGTGTACTTTCAAGGTTCCATTAGTGCAAAAGAATGTTAGTTGATGCACTAAAATGTTAAGTAAATGGAAGTGAAATTCAGTTTTAAAACTAATAAAGTAATTAGGATTTGAAGCTATAAATAAAGATTTAAAAGACAATTAAACTAGTAAAAAGGTAAAAGTCGAGCCTGGTCGACTATGTTATACCCTGCACTTGTTCCTAATATCCATCTAAAAATAGGTTTGTGGACCATCCTGGACGGGCTCTAAATTAACCCAGTTTATCATATTTCAATTTGTGAAAAAACTTTAGTGTTGAAGGTAAAATTGGGTGGTCCAACCATAATGTTATTTGTGAGTCACACCATAAGGTAAACTTTTTTGCCCAAGTTAATTTCACATTTCCTTGTTTCGGTCTTTGACAAATTTAACAATGGAGAAGTGGCACAGTGGCTCTTTTGCGTGAGAAATTCAATGGCCATTTTATCTCACGTCGTGGCGAACAGTTGAAGAATAAGATAACTAAAGAATGAAATAATTAACGATATTGAACCTCAATTTTTTTCAGAGCCATTGAAAATATGGACCACTGAAGCCGTGGCGAGCTTTTGACCGATATTCTGTTTCACACATAATTGTCATAGATCTTTTATCATAATAAAAAAATATTTAGATAATTGAAATTGAAATAATAATTGAAAACTTTTTGTTGTTTATACGATTGACATCGTGCGTTACACTGGGGACACACTTTACTTTTATATCGTTCATATTTTGTAGGTTAATTAAAAAAATGGGTGGAACAAAATTTAATAAATTGACACTCTTTAGCAATTTTGGTTTTATTCTGAACAAAACTTATTCGTTAAATTCTATTTAACCATTTTTGTTGAAACAATGACAAAGCGGGCCGCCTTTTTATCTTGAAGATATTCTGATTCTTTTTAGACGATCACTACTCTATGGCAAACAATAACAAATCTAATCGTATTAGCTGGTGGAGTAATTCACTCTTTCCAAAAATAACACTTGTAATAAAAAATGATCACAACAACCCAAAAAACTCAAAGATAAAAGTAGTAATTAAGTATAATATTTAAACCCAAAAACGACCATCTTTAAAATTAATTATAACGGGTGATCAATCCAGAAACATTTTTTTCATAATAAAAAAGTATTCAAAAAATTCAAATCAAGTGTGAAATCTTTACTGTTCATTCGAGAGAACGTTTTATGCCATATATTTTTTGAATATAATTTTCTTCAAATGTTTGGCGCAACTACGACTTAGGCTTTCCATGCGGAGGGTCCAATTTTGGTTGTCTCGTTCGAGCATTTTGACTTTAATGACACGCGTAATGTTGGCTTTTAAACCCAAAATCGTAGCTGGTTTGTCAGCATTGACTTTGGACTTTACGTAGCCCCAAAAAAGAAAGTCTAAAGGTGTGATATCACACGATCTAGGCGGCCTACTCTACGGTCCAGAACGAGAAATTAGCTGCTCTTCAAAATGACCCATTGTTTCAGCAACTGTATAGCAAGTGGCACCATCCTGTTGAAACCAAATGTCTCCATGCTTATGGGCTTCAGTTTCAGGTAGCAAAAAGTCCAATACCATTGCGCGATAGCTAGCACCATTCATGATTTTGAAAAAAATGTGGACCGATAATTCCACCAACTCATTAACTACACCAAACCGTGGTTTTTGCCGTGAGTCTTTCATGATGAAATGACAAACGATACTGAATACCTCTAGATTGATCACCCGTTACAAGTTTGATAAATATGGACCGATGGACCGATTCCACCAGCTTATAAACTACACCAAACCGTGGTTTTCGCGGTCTAAGTCTTTCCATGATAAAATGGCAAACCATACTGAAAAAAAAGTTTAACACAACTCACGCGTTATCTGTGAAAACACCGTATTGAAAAAATACCTCTAAAGTGATCACCCGTTATAATTTATTAAAAAAAGGACACGACCCATCTAAAACTAAGTGGACAGCATATTTTAACTTTTTCGCAAAAAGAATGACAAAAAGGCCACCTCAATCTTAGAAATATGATGATAAAATGGTCTACGAAAATAAACTCCATATGATTTTACTTAAGGCATCTCATCAGGATTTACGATTCGCTGTTCCCACAAAATAAGCGGTAGTGGAGTGAAAAAAGAACTTCACCAGAGACCTCTGCATTCGGATCGCGTCACTGTGTGGTGCGCCATATCACCTTTTCCAGGATAACTACTTTTTCCAGGATAACCGTCTTGCCGTAACTGTGAACTCCGAACGGTACTTGGCTATAATACAGGATTTTTTTCAGCCGGCTCTTGAGGCTATGCAATTAGAGGATACTTGGTTGGTGCCACTGCACACACAGCGAGGGTTACCATGAATTGTTTGAGGCAAATGCTTCCTGAACGGCTTATGAGGGGTGGTGTTAACTGACCGGCAGGCTCACCAGACTAAGCCCCATGCGATTTTTTCCTTTGGGGTTACCTGGAATCGAAGGAATATATCAACCGTCCAAACACCTTGGAAGACCTAATTAACAATATTGAGGCTGAAATTGGCAGAATACCAGTCGGCTTGCTTGTTAGAGTTCATGAAAACTTCAGAAAATGTATGCAGCAGTATGTGGATGGCGAAGGTCGACATTTGTCAGATACACTTTTAAAAACAAAGTAATTTAAAAATTCCCTTACTCTTCAATTTAATTAAAATATAAAATAAATTTTTTTAAAGCTCGTAATTTTTTTTATTTATTTTCCAAATAAGCAAATTTTCGCGCTCCCTCCTGTAAAAGAAATCAGTCGCCCCCCAAAAAAGTCCAAACTTTTGTTGCAAAGTGTAATATGAACTAAATTGTGTTTGGTTACTACAAAGGTTTCTTTTGCCACCACCAATTATTGGAATCAATTGTCATAAAAACCAGTGGGGTGCAACTAATAGTTTTACTGAATTCGATTTATTGGTTTTACGTAGGGTAATACTATTGTAGCTACCATCTTATGGTCTATGGTTACCGAACCATGTAACCATCAATACGATAGAATGTTGGTGATTGCAACAACAAGTTTGTTTATCCAACCGAATATTTGTAGTTAGGACAGATTACCAACTGATTTTTTTCTCTGCGTGTGAGTAAGCCAATGGGATTTTGCCACTGAGAAGAATTCAATTTTTTTTTGTTCTTCCACTGATACTGCAGTTCCTGCAAATACTGCAAATTACAGAACCCCAGATAGAATTCGGCTGTAGTGATAGAATACTTGAAATTCATGCAACCTCAATCATTCAGTTAGCGAAAAATTCGGTGTTGGCAACGAATCCGTTTTCTGTGTGCACGAACCAACGTTTGGCTATACAAATGGAATACTCGTACTTGGATTACACCTCAATCATTCGGATGGCAAAAAATTCGGTTCTGACAACGAATCTGTGCTCTGTGCCTCCGTAAAGTGACGTTTAGCACAGGTTCAAGTCCGGGCAGAACATCTTAAAATTTTCAGCGGTGCGTTTGTCTACCTCGTAGCCTTTTCTTTTTTTAAACTTTCCTACAAAAAGCATTAGTCATTTGCAGACGGCCTTAAAAAGTCCCTATTTCGCGACTGGTTCCAAACAATTTCTTCTGTTTGTCCCTTACTACGCGTTTCTAAATGATCCATTTCTAGAGGAATGGGTAACTTTTTTATGGTTCCTGGAATATTTTTGTAAGTAGACACGTATTAGCAGGATGGATGACTCTGTATGATAAGTGGGAAATGGAACCAAGGGAAACTTTTGCGAAATCAGCGAGCAAGACCCTTTATAAAGGGTGATCCATCTAGAGGTATTTTTCAGAACAACAAACTAAATTCAAATCAAGTGTGGAATCTTTATTGGTAATTTGAAACGATATTTTATGGCATTTATTTTTATACCCTCCACCATACAATGTAGGGTATATTAGTTTTGTCATTCACCTTGAAATAATCGTCGCAGACCCAACAAAATATATATATTCTTGATCCTCGTAAAATTCTAAGACGATCTAGCCATGTTGTCCGGCTGTCCGTCTGTTGAAAACATGATAGTCTGCATGAAAACAGCTAGGGAGCTGAAATTTGGCTCAAACATGTGTACTTAACCTAGCATGGTTGGTATTGAAAATGGGCTATATAGCTCTACGGGAAGTTGGTGTTGGAGACCCTCAACCGACACTACCTCATAAAAATTAGTTTTTTATTTGAAAATATCCGTCCAGTTTCTTGAGCAAAATCTCTGAAATTTTGCAAATAATTATCTCTATATAGGCGCAATCATCTATGTAGAAATGGTTTAGATTTGGCCCTCTTGTACCTCCCATACAAACGGCCTTATGGGCCTTGAGAAATAATATGACTATAACTTACCACAAACTTGAGCTATCGAAATGAAATTTTACACATCAAGATTTCTTTATACAGCACACTTTTACCTTGAATTCGGTTGAGATCGGAAAAGTCCTACTGGTACCTCCCACACTAACGGTCTCATGGGCCTTGAAAAATAATATGACAATAACTCACCACACACTTGACCTATGGAGACGAAATTTTCGGCATAAAGATTAATATATAGAACAGACTTTTGCGCTAAATTTGGCTAAGATCGGAAAGGCCCTGGTACCTCCCACACTAACGGTCTCATGGGCCTTGAAAAATAAAATAACAATAACTCACCACACACTTGACCTATGGAGACGAAATTTTCGGCATAAAGATTAATATATAGAACAGACTTTTGCGCTAAATTTGGCTAAGATCGGAAAAGTCCAACTGGTACCTCCCACACAAACGGTCTCATGGGCCTTGAAAAATAATATGATAATAACTCACTACAAACTTGACCTATCGAGATGAAATTTTCTACATAAAGATTTTTATATAGAACACACCTCTGCGCCAAATTCTGTTGAGATCGGAAAAGTCCAACTGGTACCTCCCACACAAACGGTCTCATGGGCTTTGAGAAATAATATGACGATAACTCACCACAAGCTTGACCTATCAAAATGAAATTTTGCACATAAAGATTTCTATATAGAACACACGTCCGCACCAAATTTGGTTTTATTTGGGAATCTGGTGGAGGGTATCCAAAGTTCGGCACAGCCAAACAACATTTTTACTTGTTTTAAATATAATTTCCTTCAAATGTTGGCCGCACCTACGCCTCGTGGTTTCCATTCTAAGGGTCCAATTTTGGACGACTCGTTCGAGCATTTCGACCGGTATGGCAATGGATAGGTTAATTATTTTAAGTTCAACCAAATAAGGCTTTAGAAAAGGGGCACAAACCAAAGCACACAACATTTATATTCACTATTAAAGTAGGCGCTTTTGTCAGCGAAAATTATGTTCTAGCTAGTGGACAGGTGTGGCTGTGTGATGACCATATGGTGACGACAGTATAATAAAATTCATAGAATTCAAAATATGTTTGAAATTTATAATCCTCTTAACAAGACTAACACAAGTGAAGCCATTCATAAATTAATGCAAAAAAAAACAAAACAAAAGACACGACTCAAAATTCTCAATGAATTGCATGACAAATCAATTTCCAATTTTCTTACGATTTTGCTAGGGTGCAATCAAGATCTGACAACCTGCTATACAACAATTGTTGATATGTTTGGAAGCTTCTCTAGTAGTAAACAATCGGCTAGAACAGAAAACAGAATGATGTGACAACTGATTAACGAGGACGACAATAACTG
Organism: Hydrotaea diabolus; assembly: GCA_963513945.1. NCBI lineage: Eukaryota > Metazoa > Arthropoda > Insecta > Diptera > Muscidae > Hydrotaea > Hydrotaea diabolus. Next base: position 193,272,220 of record OY740716.1, on the reverse strand, counting down.
ATGACTGTTGTCCTTCGCTGACGATCGATGGAGGAGATAAAACATGATCGTGATAACACTTTTTTTTCGAAAACAATCCAAAATGTACTCTTCAGTAGAACGGGCATCAATGCGTTATTATGTGTGCTCATATTTTGGGAAAACACCCTTTGTTTGAGTGCTTTCAGCACGCATGCGTGCACATCGTGCCTTATGCTGAGAGTGTGAACCCTATCTAATGTTTGGTCTATGATGATGAGGGTTTATCCTTCTTCAATTCAGACTCGTAGTTATGTTTTACCCTATGAAAAGAATTATAAAGGAATGGCATGAATGCCTGTAAGCATGAATGTGTAATCATAGAATGGAATTAGAAGAAATTATTTATTGCGCGTACAAATTTATGGCCGAAAGATGTCCCGATACCGAACATCGTCGTAGATTGACGCTGAGCGATAAAAGAACACCCACTTAAAGGGATAAATAAACAAAAAAACAAAAAATCCAACGTCTTTTTTCATTGAAAAATTATAAAATTTCACAATTTGCACAATAGAATTGCTGGTATTTGGTTTTTTTTTACTGGGAGCCACACACAATAGAGCCACGCAAGTCCTTTGCTCCGCCAACCCTTTTTTTTAGAAACCTCTTTTTGTTCATTTCACTTTATCAAAAGTTCAAGTAAATAAATTTCAAATTATTTGAAATTCATTTCTTTTCGTGGAAGTTAATTGTTTAGAAAAAACCTAGTACAGAAATTTCGAAATCATATTTTAGTTGTACTCGTACTCACATTCACTTCAGAGAAATGAGATTCGTTAATCGTCAGCAGATCGTATTGATTTCGAATAAAGGATCACTTGTTCGTTCCCAGGTTCAAAAATGAATACGCCACGGTTGATGGAGTAAATCTGTTCTATTGTCGATCCCAGCATTCCACTTGTTAAGCACATTTTACAATTGATCGAAATTACTTCATCGCTTTTGTTCTGTATTTGATCTTTTCAATAGCTTGTCTATCGATGGGAAATTAATTGCGGTTTCATATGAGGTAATATCCTTCATGATCTCAGACTTCTTTTGCCGCGACTTTGGTTCGGCGTTGTTTATAATTCACGCAATTGGTATTTAATTTCATTGGAGCCTATATCCTTTGACTGTTCTGCCCTTGCAGTTGATTTAATGGCAATGAACTTTTTAAAAAAAAACAGCTCACAATTGATGGGTTAACTTTGAATGTACCCAATAGACCTTTTGAGCCGTTTGTAATTACTTTCAAATTTGGTGGTTGGTGTGGTAAGATTTATCTTCTATTTCCCATCATTTGTTTCGCTAAACAAGGCTTTCGGAGCAGAGAAGAAGGCACAGAAGACGCTAAGGCAATTTGGAGTAATGTTGAATCAATTTCAATCACAAAACGTGTATATTTGATCACTTTCTCTTTTAGTTATCCTGCAAAGACGATTTGAAATTGTTGAAATAAGCAGTTTCATTTAATTTAATTTGATTTAGTCTATGGACATTAGATCCTTACAGACTAGCGGTATGTAATACAAATAATTTAATTAAATAATAACGCGTGATCCATTTCGAGGTTCCCTACCTTTTTAAAGAAAAAAAAAACACAGAAAATTCAAATTGAATGAGAAATGTTTATCACCATTTGAAAAAACATTCTTTGACATTTATTTTTTGAAAATTATGTCTATCAAATGTTGGCCGCCGCTACGTCTAAGATGGTCCATCCGTTGAGTCCAATTTTAGGTGACTCGTTCGAGCATTTCGACTGGTAACTGGCGAATGATACGCGTGATGTTTTGCTCCAAGGTCTGAATCGTTTATGCGGGTTAATCCGCATAAATTTTAGACTTTACATATCCCCACAGGTAAAAGTCTAACGGTGTAATATCACACGTTCTTGGTGGCCAATTGATCGGCCAAAACGTGAAATTATCTGCTGACCGAAGTGTTCTCCGAATAAATCCATTGAATGATGCGATGTGTGGCAAGTGGCGCCTTCTTGTTGAAACCAAATGTCGCCGAGACCACGAGTTTCAATTTCAGGCATCAAATAGTCGGTTATCAAGGCTCGATAACGGTCGCCATTGACTGTTACTTTCTCACCGCCATCATTTTTGAAGAAATATGGACCGATAATTCCACCGGCCCACAAACCACACCAAACCGCTGTTTTTTCTGGATGAAGTGGCTGCACTTGAACCTCTTCTGGTTGCTCTTCGTCCCAAATGCGACAATTTTGCTTGTTTACATACCCATTGAGCCAGAAATGGGCCTCATCGCTGAACAAAATTTGGCTCGAAAACGTCGGATCTTCTTGGAACTCTTCAAGAGCCCATAGAGCGAAGCGATGTCTCTTGGGAACGTCAGACGGCTTCAGTTCTTGCACAAGCTGTATTTTGTACGCTTTCAATTTAAGATCTCGAGGTAAAATGCGCCAAGTCATTCCATACGTCCGTCCGAGTTGCTGCGAACGGCGCCGAATCGACTCTCCCCGGTCTTGGTGTACTTAGTAGGGACATAACATTGAACACACCCAATTCAATAGTAGAACTGAACATATCCCGTTAATGCCATATGGGTTTTGAAAGCTAACTCCAATAGCGTTAGTCTGTAATGGGATTTAAAATTGTTTCAACTTTCATCATGGAGTGGTCAGATAATGAGAATCGTATCGCTGTAAAAGCGCTTTACAAGTGTGAAATGAAAAAATCGATATTTTCAAAACGCTCCGGCCACTAGGGATTAGCCGCATGTTCGTCTATCGATGCATAAAACTGTTTGAGGAGACTGGAGATGTAAAAGACCGCCACCGGTCGGGCCGCCCACGCTTTGTTCGAACACTGCATGTCATCAAAGCCGTTAAATCAAGAATTCACAGAAATCCGCGCCGAAAACAGAAAATCATGGCCCGAGAGATGAATATCACGCAAAAGTCCATGAGACGAATCATTACAAAGACTTGGGACTTTCAGACGACGTACCGGACATTTATTGACTGCAGCTTTAAAAAATAGGATTGAAAAATGCAAACGTCTTTTGAAAACTTGCACAGAAAAATTTTGTTCACCGATGAAAAAATTTTTACCGTTCAGGAAAAATTTAACAAGCAAAATGATGGAGTGTATGCGCGGCCATCTAAGGAAGCATCTGAACTGATCCCAAGGGTGGAAAAGGGTCATCACCCAGTTTCAGTCATGGTTTGGTGGTGTGTCTCTTACGATGGGGTCACTGACCTGCATTTCAGCAAACAAGGAGTCAAAACATCGGGCAAGGTTTACTGATGGTTTAAGAAACCGTTTTGGAAGCTGTTGTGAAGCCCCTTAACAATTCCCTGTTCCAAAACCAGCCATGGAGTTTCCAGCAGGATTCTGCGCCGGCCCATAAGGCTAAAACGTCCCAGGCCTGGCTTCGAAACAATTTGCCAGCGTTCATTTCCTCTGAAGAATGACCCTCAGGCAGTCCAGATTTGAACCCATTGGCTTACAAATTGTTGACGGTTTTAGAGGACAAGGTTTGTCACAAAAGATACCCCAACATTGGATCTCTTAAGACTGCTTTGGTTCGAGCTGTGGCCAATTTTCCAATGGACGAGGTTCGTGCAGCTACTGACGATTGGCCAGTGCGACTTGAGGCGAGTGTAAAGGCAAAAGGCGGACATTTCGAATAAGTAGATTCTTTTTGAATACAATATATAGGGTGTTTTTTATTGGGGTATAGAACTTTAAGTTGGCATCACTTTTTTAACTGGCGGCCATTTTGTCAGCTGTCAAGTGATTAATATTTAGTTTGGTTTGCCATTTCATCATGAACAGGTTGACAAAAGAACAACGCTTGCAAATCGTGCAAATTTATTTCGAAAGTAATGGTTCAGTTCGCGAAGTTCACCGCTAGCTCCGTCCATTTTATGGTCGACATAATCGTCCATCAGAGCAATTAATTCGGTTAACCATGGATCGGTTAACATGGACCATTGGATTATTTTCTTTGGGGATATGTGAAGTCGCTCCTCTACGCCAACAAACCAGAAACACGTTAGGGAACTTGGAAGCTAACATTCGTGGCGTTATTGCCAACATACGGCCCCATATGCTCGAAAAAGTGGTTGAAAATTGGACCTGTAGAATTGGCTTTATTCGAGCCAGCCGCGGCGGCCACATGCCCGAAATCATATTTAAACATTAATGGCATAAAATAATCCTTCCAATAAAGCCAAATTGATGGACATTAAAACGATTTTCTTGTGTTTTATTTCAATTCGAAGTTCTATACCTCAATAAAAAACACCCTTTACATCAATAAATATATTAAAAAATATTTGGTCCAAAAACATTTAGTACTTTTTATTTTACAGCATAAAACGTGTGTAACAGTATTTATGTCCCTACTAAGTACATTCTCAGCTACGACCGCTTCATTTTCTTCACTGCGTGCTGGGCGTGGTCTATTAATAAATAATAATGAATACTGGGTCTCAAGATGGGTGATGGTGTTGCGAATAGTAAGCTCAGTAGGCCGATTATGTGGACCATAAGTTGAACGAAGCGCACGAAAAACATTCCTCGCTGAATGTGAATTTTCTAATAAAGTTGAACTATTTGTAAACGTTGTTCAGGCGTAAGTCTTTCCATAATGAAATGACAAACATTACTAAACAAAAATAACACGACAGCATAAAACGACTCACAGCTGATCTGTCAATAAAAAGGCTATTGAAAAAGTATCTCTACTTGGATCACCCATTATAACAACAACCAATACATATATAAATTGACTTCCAATAAACATTCTTATTAGTTAGGGTAATCGATACTTTGTCTCTTCAACCGATACTGTTAGTTCCCACTACTGGAAATTGCAGTGCACTCAATCAACATTCGAGTGCAGCGATGTAATACGTGCAATCACCAACATTCGTTTGGCTAAAAATTCGGTTGCGTCTAAAAATCTGTTCTTTGTGCGTATCAATTGTAATGTATCGATACATGAACGTAGGGTGGGTGAGCCATTTAAAAATTTAATTTAAAATTGGCTTTAAAAAATAATGGAACTGATAATTTTTTCAAATTTCTGGTTTTATTGGAAAGGTTGAACTTTGTCCTTTATAATGAAACAACATCCGAACCATTTCCACCATTTGCTTTGCCAATGGTCTGAAGATTGTTTGGCAGGAGATGAAGAATTTTACCGAAAAATCGTGTTTTCAGATGAAGCTCACTTTCAGCTCGGTTTCAATGTCAATAAGCAAAAATGCCGCATACGGGGTTCAAAAACTATTGAGAAGTGATGTGACTACTGAGAAGCCAACGCATCCATAACCAGGCACTGTTTGGTGTGGATTTTGGTTTGGCGGCATCAATGGGTCATTTTTCTTCGAAAATGAGCGAGTAGCCGCCGGTAACGGTACCGGTGACCATTACCGCGCCATGCTCAACGAATTTTTGTGTCCAAAATTAAAGAGAATGACATGGACGACATTTGGTTTCAACAAGATGGGGCCACATGTCACACAGCCAATGCAACCACACTGAGACGAAAATACAATGATTTTTTTAACCACGTGTCTGCATAAATTTTTCATGGTAAGTGTTTGATAACGAAGACAAAATAACGTTACATTAGGTCAAATATTCATACAAAATAGTTGAGTGAACATTATATAAGGTTGGTTTTTTCGAGAGAGAGAGAGAGATATAGAGAGAGAGAGAGGCAGAAAATTTTGCGAATGTGGGTTGCGTGACGCTGTTCTATCGTTACTTTCATGGTGTGTGTTCATCAGACATCCGTCGCCTTATTCCTGACGTGAGGATGTTCGGCAGGGATACGCGACTTTCTAGGAATTCACACCTGTTTGTTATCGATTGGCCAGTTGACCGCACTATACACTACAGATCAAATTCGTTTTTCGCTCGTACAGTCCGTATATGGAATCGACTTCCGGCAAATGTATTTCCCACTAATTGCGATATCCAGAAGTTCAAGGCAAGCGTCAACAAACATTACTCCCTCTTTCCCCCCTCCGATCCATTAATTTCCACTCGCCAACGCAATGCACCGCATGTATAGGGGGCATGCCCTGAGTGTTGGTTATTTAAAAAAAAAGTCATAATAATGAAAAAAGACCCAATAAATGTAAACAACACAAAAACATAATTATTAGGTTTAAATTAATTAATTATTAAAAATTGTAACATTAACTATATTTCGGGTTAACAGAGGTAACCAATAATTAGTTAACTTAATAATAAAAATGATTTCTATAACAATCTTCATAGTTAATAATATTAACAATTTCATTGTTAAATTGAACATGTATTGTTTCAATAAAATAGCTATGAAATTTTTAATATTAACAATTTGCAGGGTTAAAAACAATGCATTGTTAAAACAACAATAATTTTTTTTTTTAATAACAATTTTAATAGTTAAAAACTCAACAATGCATTGTTAAAACAACAATAGTTATTTTAAAATTACCAAATTTTATGGTTAAAAAATTCAACCATAGAATTTTTAAATTAACTTTTATTATTGTTAAATATCAGTCAAAAACAAAATGTTCAAATTAACCTTATATAACATAGCCATAGACTAACATAACATAGACTATATCATACGAATGATATAGTGTTCCATTTTTAAATGACAAAGTTCAACCTTTCCATTAAAAACTGAAATTTGAAAAAATTATCAGTATTTTGTATATGGAGCAATAATTTAATTGTGTAATAAAATGTTTAGGATTCAACAAACTGCCCTAGAAAATGGCTCTCTTTGGGCTTTTCCATTTCATTTGCTGTTGGCACAATAATTGCTGTAAATCTGTTTACTTTAAGGCAATTAGTGTTTGGCGTCTGGGCCATTGTAAACCATAGGGTAATGTGTACATCCTCAAATGCCAACAATTCGTTTAAAATTGGGCTTCCTTTGCAGTACGAAATGAAACCCTTTTCATTGAAAGGGTTACGCTTAAAACCAAACAAATACGGCATAAACCAAAACGAATTTTCCTCAATTATGACAATGGTGACGAGGATGATTATTTCCACGCTGAAAGCAATGGACACTGTACGACGTTTGCACAAGGCACGGTTGGCTGGCTGACACGCTTGCATCCACACGCACAGGCATAGGTTGAAGGCGAAAAGGTACCTGGACTGACCAGACGAGAACTCTCACTATCAATAGCCCGGCTGGCCGGACTGGCCTGGCCATGGCACCGAGTGCAATTAGTAGCTCTGGCGATTATGGCAGGACACACACTGTGAAAAGGTGTTAACTGTGTTTTCCAACACGATAATTACACACTCCTACCGTTTGCTTTCTCGTCCCCGCATGTCCTAGCACTTCGTTGTTGTTGTTACTATCCTTAAAAACAGCCAACTTGAAGCCTTCGAGTGCGGCGGCTACCTGTCTGCCAAAATTCTATGAATTTCGAAAAACCAGAGAAAAAAAGACTTAATGAATCTAGAGCAGCATTTCGCTTGCCGTCAATATTTAATATGAAAAATTAGTTCATGTCTTCGTCAGATTCGTGATTTTACGATGCCGTTTTCAGAATTCCCTATAAAATTATCGATAACTCGTAAAAGACACAAAGGGGTAACGAAAGAAAAGTTCGAAAAAAATGAAAACTGTAACACAAAGTCATATGTCGCGTATAGGGGATATGGTGACAGAGGGTTCTTTGTGTATCAGCATCTATGAGGACCTCAGGTACCTTCGGCTAGCGAGCCATTTATTCTCAATGGCCGTGTAGTGACAATGGTCAGTGTCACTTCACTTTGGGCACTTTTAGTATATGTACTACATGCCAAGTTAGTATAACTCTTGCGGTGGATTAGCGTCTTAATCCCCTGCATCCTAAGACGGTACGACACGACGAGGTCGTGTTTTTCTTGTTGTTATGACGTCTATTCTAGGCGATGTGTCGAAAAGGTTTTAAGAATGAATGAGAAAGGGAAATTTCGGCGGGCAAATGTAAAAACTTGAGTTGAAGTGCGAAAATTTGAAATATCATTTTAATAGACAGAAAAAGAAAATCGATTATAAAAAAGAGCAATTGGGTCTTTTTTAATTAAAATATTCACATATTAACTAAAATTTATTATGTTCTTTATTAAAAATATTTCCAATTTAGGGCTATAAATAGATTCACATATAAAGGGTGGTTAAATTTTAAGGGCCGATGTTGAATATGAGCCTCAACTAAACGTCAAGTTTTTTTCTGCATTTCATTTGGCATTTCTCAATTTTAGACTAACTCAATTTTGAACATGGCAAGATACACAAGCGAGCAACGCGTTAAAGTTATTCAGGCTTATTATAAAAAGGGGCGTTCAAATCAAAATGCACTTCGTGATTTTTTCGGTCAATTTAATCGTCCAAATGTGCGTACAATCGGAAAAATCGTGCTAAAATTTGAGCAAACCGGATCTGTAGAAGTTGTGAAAACACCAGTGCATGCTCGTACAGAAAATATTGCTGCTGTTCGCGATAGTATGGCTGAAGAGCCGTCCATCTCAACTCGTCGTCGAGCGCAACAATTGCACCTCTGACGCTCGTCGTTGATAAACATTATGCATAAAGACTTGCATTTACACGCTTACAGGGTGCAATTGACTCAAGAACTAAAGCCTCTTAACCATTCCAAACGACGTCAATGGTCAGAATGGTGGCAAGAAATGGCAACAGCATATGATCGGCCCTTAAAATTTAACCACCCTTTATAAAATAATGATCAAAAGTTGATGAAAAATGTACATGTTATGGCTAGTTCTTGAGATTGAGACCATGTTTCTATTCAACATTTCAGTCAATACGAGGGTTGCTATTTATATTTCGGATCCCGACAATACTAGTGTTTCCAGATGAAAACTGGAACTTCCATTGGAAACTTACACATTTTTTTAACATAACTTCACTCAAAACGTTTTGTCATTTGAGGGCGAATTGTTTTGTTTACAGTCTGTTGAAAAATTCATCTCAGTCAAAAAATGGAATTATCCCGTGAACATTTTCGTGCGATGATTTTTACGATTTTCGGGACAAAAGAATTTAAATCAACTTGTTTCGACTTTTGGCGATGAAGCACCATCAAAAACCACTGTTAATCGCTAGTACCAAGAGTTCAGTCTCGGACGCTGTTAGCTATAGGATGAATTTCGTAAAGGACGTCCAACTTCGGCCACTTTGCCAGAAACCATCGATGCTGTGCGTGAACTGATTAAGCAAGACCGACATGTGACATACCGTGAGATTGAGACATCCGTGGGCGTTAGTATGACAAGCATCAATAAGACATTGCATGTTCATTTGACCGTGAAAAAAATTTGTTCTACTCGGATCCCACATAATTTGACGAATGTTAAAAAAGGCTCGTATGGTTTCGTGCAAAGAGATGTTGAAATAGTATAACTGCGGTAGCTCAAAGGCAGTGTATAATATTGTCACAGGTGCCGAATCATGGATCTATGCATATGAACCCGAAAGAAAACAGCAATCGACCGTATGGGACTTTCAAGACGACCCAAATCCAACAAAAGGTGTTGGTGGAAGAAGGACATCGAAGCAAATGATGGCGTTTTGTTCGGTATAACCGGACATGTTGCCACACTGCCGTAGTGGAACGTAGGACGATAAATTCTGAGTGGTATACAGCCATCTGTTTGCCAACAGTGTTCAAAGAAATGAGGAAAGATAATAAGAGAAGACGGAATATTTTGCATCACGACAATGAGAGCCACACACCAGATGAAACGATGAGCTATTTGACCACTCAAGATGGCGAATTGATGGAACATCCACCGTACAGCCTTGATTTGGCACCCAATGACTTCTTTTTATTCCCTAGCATCAATAAAAAAGTGCGTGATCAACGTTTTTTATCGCCCGATGCAGCTGTTGAAGCGTTTAAAAATAATATTTTGGATGTGTCTTAATCGGAGTGGAAAAAGTGCCTCGAAAATTGGTTTGTGCGCATGCAAAAGTGTATTGATCTTAAAGGAGAATATTTGAATATTTTTAAAAACAATAAAACCATTTCCAATTATAAATTATTGTGTTTTTTGCAGGACCCGAAATATTAATAGCAACACTCGTACGTACAATTTAAAAATTATTCGAAAAGGCTTTTAGTTACAAGAAGGAGTGACTGCAATTTTGGTGAACCATCATCAGACCCCGAGCACGAAATGTGATTAAACCATGATTAACGGCTATTCCCATTTTACGAGAACTGTCAGCAGAAGAGTATTTCAACAAACGCAGTAAAAAGAAATATAAACCCTTTCAGGTTTAGGAAGATGGCGACTTGGACAAGTGAACCAGCTGAGTGTACTTGGCTGGGCATCGGAACTAGAGTTCTGAAGCGTATACAAAGATAGTGTCACGAATGAAATAAGGCCCCAATGTTGTTGTCAGCTATATTTTAAAATCATATTTCCACGTACTAATTTACAGCAGAAAAGAATGAATAGTACTAGAGATATTATGAGAATTCTAAAAGTGGAAAAAATGTAGTATTTCAATATCCCACAACAATTTTAAAAATATATTTTTCTTAAAAGCTCCTTTAGTACTTGGACTCGAAAGCTATCAAGTATTCTCTAGGCAACAAGTTATTTTTTTTTTGAAATAACAAGGGCTGTAGAACTTTTCTTATACAGGGTGGGCGTTTCAACATTTAAAATTTGAATAGGCTGTAAAAAAAGTACTGATAATTTTGTCAATTTTCTGGTTTTATTGGAAAGGTTTAACTTTGTCATTTAATAATAGAATACCAACCTCTTCGTTTTCGCTTCGCCGAATGGGCTGAAGATTGTTTGGCAGGAAATGACGAGTTTTACCGAAAAATCGTGTTTTCTTCTGAGGCTCATTTTCATCTCGGTGGCTATGCCAATAAGCAAAATTGTCGCATATGGGATTCAGAAAACCCACACGTGACTATTGAGAAGCCAATGCTTTCACACGGTTTGGTGTGGATTTTGGGCTGGAGGCCTCTTTGGGCCATTTTTCTTTGAAAATGACCAAGGAACCGCAGTTATCGTCAACGGTCAACGGCTTTAACGCGCCACGCTCAACAAATTTTTGTTTAAGCAAATTCAAGAGAAAAACATTGATGACATTTGGTTTCAACAAAAAGAGGCCACATATCACACGTCCAACACAACCCTCGATATTTTACGCATTGTTTTTGAGAATCCAATAATCAGCCAAAATTTTGATGTCAATTGGCCTCCTCGGAGCTGTGATTTAAGCCCTTTGGACTATTTTTTGCCATTAAGGATAAATGTTACGCAAAGCATCCAGAGACAATTGAAGCATTGAAACATTAAATCAATCAGATTCGACCCGAAACAATTGAAAATGTTCTTAAAAATTTTAATTGATCAGATGAGTTACTGCTGAGCCAGTTGTGGTAGTCATGTGAATGAAATTGTGTTCCATTATTAAATGAAAAAGTTCAAACTTTCCAATAAAACCAGAAGTATGCAAAAAAAAATATCACTACATCTATTTTAAAATGTTAAATCGCCCACCCTGTAAAAATACAGTTTGTAGATCATCTGTCATCAAACCTGGAAATAGCAATACTCGTATAATAATTTGATTTTATAGAAAGCTTTAACTTTATAAGAAACACTTCATAATGTTATTAAAGATTAGAATATTAAACATATAGGGTAGCCCAACCATAATGCACGATGTTAATAATGAGTCCCACCATAACGTCAAGTTTTTTGCCCAACTTAATTGAACATTTTTTTTGTTTCAGTGTTTGGCAAATTCAAACATTGAGAGGTACACTGTTGAGCAGCGCGTCAAAAGTGTTGAAGCCTATTATGAAAATGGGCATTCAAATCAAAATGCATTTTGTGCGCTTTGTGATTTTTTTTGGTCAGCTTAATCGACCAAATCTGTCCACAATCCGAAGAATTGTGCGCAAATGTCATCAAACCAGGCCTGTAGGCAATGTGAAAACATTAATGCGATTGACATTTACACGCTTACAAGCTTCAATTGACTCCAAAGCTTAAGCCTACTGACCATTTCAAGCGTCGCCTCTACGCCGAATGGTTGGTTGAACAGACAGAAGTTAATGGTGACTTTACAAAGAAAATCATCTTTAGCTTGGTGCAGTAGATGCAAGAGGTCTCGAGCCGGTTAATCCCTGTTTAGAAGTTTTTAACTCAGAAATTGGTTCATTTCTAAAAAATTATGTGCTTGAGATCAGCAAGCCAGAGATCTTAATAGTTCCTGCAGTGTTTTTGGGATCATAAATTAATCATTTGTATGCCTCTTTTCATTAATATTTCTCCTCTGAGCCGTTTAGTCTTCTCCCTAAAGAGCTCTTGAACAATGTGCCAAATATTTCCTATTTGGTTTGAACATCAAAAAAATCATTTTCGAGTAGCCCAAATTTAAATTTTTGACATTTTCTCAATCGTAGGGAATCGAATCATGATATGTCTTAGTGGACAAATTTTTGTCCTTACGAATCGGCCCACCCTAATAAGTATATATTTGGCTATGTAAGGAAATGTTACTGTCTCCCCGAACAATACGGGACGGCTGTTGGGTCCCAGAGAATATAGGTTAAGGCTTCTAAAATCGTAAAATGTTTACTGTTTAGAAAACTCCACTGTTTCTAAGTTTACAGAGGTCCATGTTGGTAAGGACGTATATTTTGACAACCAAGGAACCGAAAGGTCAATGACTTAAAATAATTCGAGTATAAAAACTAATATGATATGAGGATCCGTGACGAAATTTTATTATGCATCGATTACCAATCATTCTATATTTTTAGTTTGTGGTATGTTCTATAATTTTCTCAAATTAAAGACCTATCGTCATTTGGGTACATTTTAAAAAAAATCGTCGAAATGCCGAAAATTCAATTCTTAAGACACGTATAAAATCCTTTTAAAGGCGGTTATATTCTAAAATGTACAGAAAATTAGAGACAAGTAAATTTTTTTCTCCCGGTTTTAAATGGAATGACTCACATATACTATTGGTGATGCTGCTCTTTGTTACGACTTACAAAGTTATATTGTCAAAAGTCATCTTGTGAATTGCCTAAATGTTATTTATCAGGTGCATTTATACATGGACGTGTGGCATTGAAAAAGAATTAAATGTCATAACAAATGCATATATGGCATCATTTTTAAAATCTGGATAAATTAAGAGCCTGACCCTAGGGGCCCAAAAGGCGACCATGATACCTAAAATAATAAATTTTCTCTCAAATCCTAATATGACATAAATCGTTTTCTTTAATAATCAAAATAAATCATTTTTCATATCACTTACCTAAGTTTCGCAACATTTCCATTACGACACAAGTGGCGACTTCTCTCAAATGAGCTGTGCACACTTCTTCTATAATTCGGAACTGCTGCTAGATCCCATTAATTTATTTTCTGCAATTTAAATAAACACATTAAGTTTACATTAGTGGGAGAATTGGAAATCAATATTTAAAAAAATTAAAGAATATTTTATATTTTTTTACAAAAAATATTTTTTTTTACAAAAAATATTTTTTTTTTTACAAAAAATAATTTTTTACAAAAAAATATTTTTTTTACAATTTTTTTTTTACAAAGTTATTTTGTTTACAAAATTATTTTTTTTACAAAAATATTTTTAATAATACATTTTTTTTAATATATTCATAAATCCTTAGTTATTGCCTTTCAAACGTATCTCACGGTAAAATATCATAACTGCATCCAATGAAATTTGAAAACCATGTCCTTTACAAATCATCGAAAACGTCAACGGCTTGTAGGCAGGCATCTTTCTTTTACACTGGATAATGTTTTTTTAAAAGATGCAATAAAAGTGGGAAAAAATTGTTTTTAGTTTTTGTAAAGAATCTCTGTTATGTTCTTGTCTTTAGAAAAACGGTCTACTGTTTCCCAGCGGCATAAACAAAACTATCAGTTTGTGCTAACAAATGACTTAACTATTGTGAATTTACTATCCAGTTTTTGTTTTCGAGGCTTAGGAAAAAACACCACTAATATACTTAGTAGGGACATAAATACTGTCACAACATTGAACACACCCATTTCAATAGTAGAACTGAACATACCCCGTTAATGTCATATGGGTTTTGAAAGCTAACCTCAATAGCATTAGTCTGTAATGGGATTTTAAAATTGTTTCAACTTTCATCATAGAGTGGTCAGATAATGAGAACCGTAACGCTGTAATAGCTCTTTTCAAATGTGAAATGAAAAACAGCGATATTTTCAAAACGCTCCGGCCACTAGGGACTAGCCGCATTTTCGTCTACCGATGCGTAAAACTGTTTGAGGAGACTGGAGATGTAAAAGACCGCCGCCGGTCGGGCCGCCCACGCTCTGTTCGAACACCGCATGTCATCAAAGCCGTTAAATCAAGAATTTACAGAAATTCGCTCCGAAAACAGAAAATCATGGCCCGTGAGTTGAATATCATGTAAAAGTCCATGAGTCGATTCATTAAAAAAGACTTGGGACTTTCAAACGACGTAACGGACATTTATTGACTACAGCTTTAAAAAAAATATGATTGAATAATGCAAACGTCTTTTGGTGAAACAAGCTAAGAAAAATTTTGTTCACCGATGAAAAAATTTTTACCGTTCAGGAAAAATTTAACAAGCAAAATGATAAAGTGTAAGCGCGGTCATCTAAGAAAGCATCTGAACTGATCCCAAGGGTGAAAAAGGGTCATCACCCAGCTTCAGTCATGGTTTGGTGGGCTGTCTCTTACGATGGGGTCACTGACCTGCATTTCTGCGAACAAGGAGTCTAAACATCGGCCAAAGCTTGCCAAGAAACCGATTTGGAAGCTGTTGTGAAGCCTCCTAACAATTCCCTGTTCCAAAACCAGCCATGGACTTTCCAGCAGGATTCTGCGCTGGCCCATAAGGCTAAAACGTCCCAGGCCTGGCTTCGAAACAATTTGCCAGCGTTCATTTCCTCTGAAGAATGGCCATCAGGCAGTCCAAATTTGAAATCATTGGATTACAAATTGTGGACGGTTTTAGAGGACAAAGTTTGTCACAAAAGATACCCTAACATTGGATCTCTTAAGACTGCTTTGGTTCGAGCTGTCACCAATTTTCCAATGGACGAGCTTCGTGCAGCTATTGACGATTGGCCAGTGCGACTTAAGGCGTATGTAAAGGCAAAAGGCGGACATTTCGAATAAGTAGATTATTTTTGGATACAATATACATCAATAAATATATTACAAATTTTTGGTCCAAAAACATTCAGTACTTTTTATTTTACAGCATAAAACGTGTGTAACAGTATTTATGTCCCTACTAGTATACATCTAAAAAAATAGTTCTTTTGGTACGCATGAACAAAAAATTTCTTCATGAATTTTCGTATAATCGGGACTGGATTTTGACTAACATTATCAATTAGTTTAAATCTTTTCCTTTAGTTTTGCATATCCACTGGTACGGAATACAAAATAGTTGGGAACGGGCGAGTTTAGCTTTATAATTAGTTTTATGTTTTCTGAAAACTTAAGTTAGGCTGCTATATATATTTCTGGCCTAATAATGAAAATGCGAATATTTATCATCAAAAATGATTTTCTTGTTTTTCAAAGTATTCTACAGCATGATTTATCCATTTTGCATGAGCGCAAACCAATTGTCGAAGCACTTTTTCCACTCCGATTTAGACACCTCCAAAACATGGGTTTTGAACGTTTCAACAGCATCTTCTGGCGACGAAAATCGACGACCACGCATGATTGATGTGCGGGAATAAAAATAAGTCATTGGGTGCCAAGTCAGGGCTGTACGGCGGATGACCCATCAATTCGCATCCTGGCCGATCAAAAATGCGCTGGTTTGAGCCGATGTGTTACAGTTCGCATTGTCATGGTGCATAATGATTCGTCATTTTTTGTTCGTTTTTCGAATTTCTCCGAAGACTTCAGGCAAACAAATTGTGGTGTACCACTCAGAATTGACCGTCCTACGACGCATGAGCAGTTTTGCCGAAAAATCACGAACAACTTTCGTTGGATTTGGTTCGTCTTCGAAGACCCACACGGTCGATTGCTGTTTGTCTCGGGCTCATACGCATAGATCCATGATTCGTCACCTGTGACGATCTTATAAACGTCTTTTGAAACACCGCGATCGTATTTTTTCAAAATTTCTTTGCACCAATCGACACGAGCCTTTTTTGAGCGATTGTCAAATTGTGCAGCATCCAACAAGAACAATGCAGGTGGAAGAAATGTCCAAGGATGCCTCTATCTCACGGTACGTCGCATGAAGATCTTGCATTACACAGTACAACATTTTTCAGGACTCAACTCTGATAATTGTTTGTGAAAGTAGCCCCAAAAAGTAGAACTTCTGCATCATTCGTTTGGTGAAGATACATCAAATAATAATTTAATAATTAATTTGAAGTTAGTAAGTATCGTATAAGGGAATTTGTCACGTTTTAGGCTCTTTTGTTTGTCATAACTCGAGAACCACTAGTCCGACTAAACTGAAACAAATTTAAAAAAAAAATTAAAAATTACAATTCCTTTAATCTGTTCATACAACGTTTCGCTACATAAGCAACAGTTTCGCAGTTATAAATAAATGTATGAAGAAAAAAAATATTTTTTGCCTAAAAAATTTAGTTTTTTTTTTTTAATTTATAAAAAATACAAAGCGGTAAAAAGCGTCAAGTCCTATTACTTTCACGTAAAGTCACATAACCTATGAACAAAAGGAGACATAGATCATGAAAATCGACCAGTTTTTCACAGTGCTATAGGATGGTGCTTCACCGCCATACAAAGATTTAAGTTCATTGATGCAAGCTTGTCGTGATATAATCCGCGTCGAAAGTTGTAAAAAATGATCACACGAAAGTGTCCACGAGTTAATTCCAGTTTTTTGCCAAATTGATTTTTTCAAGTCAGTGTAAACAACACAAATGATGGTCGTACCTCAAAACGTTCTAAGTACGTTTATGCTAAAAAATGCCAAACTTTCCAATGGAAATGTCAGATGGCGCCAGGCAATACTTAGTGTTGCGTGGCGCTGCACGAACCTCGTCCATTGGTAGCTGCACGAACCTCCTCCATTGGAAAATTGGCCACAGCTCGAACCAAAGCAGTCTTAAGAGATCCAATGTTGGGTTATCTTTTGTGACAAACCTTGTCCCCTAAAACCGCCCACAATTTGTAATCCAATGGGTTCAAATCTGGACTGCCTGAGGGCCATTCTTCAGAGAAAATGAACGCTGGCAAATTGTTTTGAAGCCAGGCCTGGGACGTTCTAGCCTTATGGGCCGGCGCAGAATCCTGCTGGAAAGTCCAAGGCTGGTTTTGGAACAGGGAATTGTTAAGAGGCTTCACAACAGCGTCCAAAACGGTTTCTTGGTAAACTTTGGCCGATGTTTTGACTTCTTGTTCGCAGAAATGCTGGTCAGTGACCCCATCGTAAGAGACACCCCACCAAACCATGACTGAAGCTGGGTGATGACCCTTTTCCACCCTTGGGATCAGTTCAGATGCTTCCTTAGATGACCGCGCTTACACTCTATCATTTTGCTTGTTAAATTTTTCCTGAACGGTAAAATTTTTTTCATCGGTGAACAAAATTTTTCTGTGCATGTTATCAGCGTGCTTCACCAAAAGACGTTTGCATTTTCAATCCTATTTTTTAAAGCTGCAGTCAATAAATGTCCGGTACGTCGTTTGAAAGCCCCAAGTCCTAAGTCTTTTTTTAAGGATTCGACTCATGGACTTTTGCGTGATATTCATCTCACGGGCCATGATTTTCTGTTTTCGGAGCGGATTTCAGTGAATTCTTGATATAACGGCTTTGATGACATGCGGTGTTCGAACAGAGGGTGGGCGGCCCGACCGGCGGCGGTCTTACAGTCTCCTCAAACAGTTTTATGCATCGGTAGACGAACATGCGGCTAATCCCTAGTGGCCGGAGCATTTTGAAAATATCGTTTTTTTCATTTCACACTTGAAAAGCGCTATTACAGCGATACGATTCTCATTATCTGACCACTCCATGACGAAAGTTGAAACAATTTTAAAATCCCGTTTCAGACGAACGCTATTTAGGTTAGCTTTCAAAACCCATATGACAATAACGGGGTGTGTTCAGTTCTACTATTGGAATGGGTGAGTTCAATGTTGTAACAGTATTTATGTCCCTACTAAGTATACTTTCATAGAAGTTTGTGGACATTTTTTACATTTTAGATACGTATAATAAGTTTGGAGCTGCTGTAGCTAATAATCCCAGCTGATCGGTAGATTTTTGGC
Organism: Hydrotaea diabolus; assembly: GCA_963513945.1. Taxonomy (NCBI): domain Eukaryota; kingdom Metazoa; phylum Arthropoda; class Insecta; order Diptera; family Muscidae; genus Hydrotaea; species Hydrotaea diabolus. The sequence goes on along the minus strand of OY740716.1, from coordinate 193,253,905 downwards.
TCGCTAGTGTCTTCAGAAAAAGACAAACGATATTTGAACACAGGCGATAGCTTTAAAAAAATGTCAAGGGATTGGGTCGACATAATTTCATTTTTCCTCCACTAACCGATACAAGCAAAAATTCTTTATAGCCCTTATCAAATATCTTTAGTCAGAGTATGCACCAGAATCCGAAGCCGGAGTTAGGAATTTGAGTCCAGGATCGGAGTCTTGCCTCGAAGTCATTTAGCCAGACTGAACAGGCCTAGTTGCAGTCATAGTCATTGTCAATACTCGTATTTGCACGTGGGTAATCAAATTATAGAAAATTACACTAGGAATACGAATATGGAAATATTCTGTAAAATGTTGCCTAACTAGCTTAGGGTTTATAAGATCTTGTCAGGCCCAATTTTTTTTTGTTTTTCTTACTTGCTGATAGTTGAAGTTGATATTTAACTATTTTGTGTGTATTCAAAGAAATATCTGAAATTTTTAGCGTCAATTTGGAATTGTTGCTTTAACGACCACTTACACGCTTAATAACCGAGCACCAATCCAACAAGCCTAAATCTTCGTCGGTCCGAAAGGGATTGGCAAAGAGCACTGCCAGTTTTCGGAAAAATTCCACGAATTACAGCATATTCATGTGTGTCAATAAAAAAGAATTCTTTTTTGTTATGATTGCTTAAAAAAGTCATTTGCATGAGATTTTACAGAGAATTTTTTATTTCGGGTTAAGTCGAGGAGGATGTGCACTAGGAACACACACACACACCAGGTAAGGGCTCATCTTCTACAACCGACATGTGCACATTAGCATACCTGTTTTTTATTGTCCGTGTTATTTTTTATTGCCCTACTTGGGCGGTCCTACAAAATGTCCTGTTTTTTGACTATTTGGCGGATGTCAGACTAAATTTAGTACAAGGATTAGTGGTGGATTAAGCGTTTAATCCGTCGGCCAAGTCGATAAGTTAAAATATGTTTTAAGTATGAATGGGAAGGATGGTGCTAAGAGCAGTTAAAAAAGGAAGTGGAAATGTAGATTTATTGACTAGTGTAGTAGCGTGACTTAGGTGGAAGGGTTGAGTGTGTACTTTGATTTTAGAAATGAGTAAATATTTAGTCATTAAAAAATACACAGGGTAAGTGACCTGTATTCAGAGCACACCTAATGTATCTAAGTGAGTTTTTAATTAATTTATTTCAACGAATGGATAATGTCTGCCAACTCTTGGAGGACTGACTTATAATTGTAGATTTTTGATGATCTTATTAATAAATAAATAATGGGCACGATGTTAATTGTAAATAAAACAAAAAGTCTCTTTAGAGCTGGCAAGAGTGAGTTGTATTTTCGTGGGCAATTGTGTGAAGAAAACTTGAAAAGTAAGGTTTACAACAGTAGTTCTCATTCGTTTGTGGAGAGCCTGGCCTTATAGAGTTCGGTTTTACTTTCAACAATTGCAGCAAGGCTTTCTGAAGAGGGTTGTCACGGACCCGAAATCATGATAAAAGCAGTGTGCAGCCACGAAAATCAATGTCACTTTGCCATTTTGTTAAAAACTTGTATTCTATTTAAATATAGAAGCAAGAGGTCTTGAGCCGGTTTAATCCCTGTTCAATGTTTTCCGGAAATATTTATAATTCGGGTCCGGCAATAAAAACACAATAATTTATCATTGGAAATGGTTTTATTGTTTCAATCATTTGCTTCGATGTACGAGGGCGACCGCAAAACTGGCCTGGAACATTTTCTGTTTTACTAGCAACTTTTTGTTTTTTTAAAAGCAATCTTTTATAAGCCATCTGTCAAAATTTCCGAAATATTTAATGATTATTTTCTTTGTTACAGGTGATTGAAGTAAACAAGTTTTATAATTTTTTAAAAATGGAAAATAAAGAGTTTCGTGCGGTAATGAAACACTTTTATATGAAAGGTTTTACGCCACAAGTAATCAAAGATGAATTGGATTCTGTTCATGGTGATAATGCACCATCATACTCCACCGTGAAATCCTGGGTTCAACAATTTAAAATGGGTCGTTCAAGTACGGAAGATGAACAACGCTCTGGAAGACCGAAAACTGCTACTACTATTGAAAACATTAGAAAAATATTTAATGAAGTGACTAAAGATAGACGAATAAAGCTCACAGAACTTGCTGATATTGTTAAAATACACGAAAAACAAGTTTGGAGTATTTTACATGATGAACTCCACATGAAAAAGCTATCCGCAAGATGGGTGCCGCGTTTGTTGACTTTGCCCCAAGAAATCGTCCGTTGGAGCAATTCCGAGGAGCTTTTAGCGATTTATCAGCGTAATCCAATAGAGTTCTTGCGCCGATTAATAACTGTTGATGAAACATGGATCCAACACTACATCCCAGAAAGCAAAGAACAGTCAAAACAATGGATAGAAGCTGGTAAAAGTGGTCCCAAGAAGGCGAAAACTGTTAAGTCAGCAGGAAAAGTAATGGCCACAGTATTTTGGGATGCAAGGGGTATAATATTTATTGATTATCTTGAGAAAGGAAAAACTATAAATAGTGAATATTATTGTGCATTATTGGGTCGGTTGAGTGAAGAAATCAAGATAAAACGACCGCATTTAGAAAAAAAAAAGTTCTTTTTCATCAAGATAATGCTCCTTCACACACTGCATTTTTAACTCAACAAAAACTGGTCGAATTACGATTTGAAATTGCTCCGCATCCACCATATAGTCCAGATTTAGCTCCTTCTAATTATTTCTTGTTTCCAAATTTAAAAAAAATTCTCGGTGGCAATAAATTTTCGTCCAATAGGAGGTTATTGCTGAAACTGAGGCATATTTTGAAGGTCTTGAAAAATCGTATTTTTCGGATGGAATTAAAAGACTTGAAAACCGTTTGATGAAGTGTATTGAGTTCGAAGGAGCTTATGTTGAAAAATAAATAATAATGATTCCAAAAAAAAGGTTATTTTTATGTTAGGCCAGTTACTTTTGCCCTCGTACTTCTTCCACGAACAACTTTTGTTGGATTTGGCTCGTCTTGAAAGACCCATACGGTCGATTGCTGCTTTGTTTCGGGTTCATATGCATAGATCCATGATTCGTCACCTGTGACAATGTTATACACTGCCTTTGAGTTACCACAGTTATACTTTTTCAATATCTCTTTGCACCAATCCATACGAGCTTTTTTTACCTTCGTCAAGCTATGTGGGTTCCAACGAGAATAAATTTTTTGCACGGCCAAATGAACATGCAATATCTTATTGGTGCTTGTCATACTAATGCCTAAGGATGCCTCCATCTCACGATATGTCACATGCCGGTCTTTCTTAATCAGTTCACGCACAGCATCGATGGTTTCTGGCAAAGTGAGCGAAGTTGGACGTCCTTCAGGAAATTCGTCCTGGAGCGAGCGGCGTCCGAGACTGAACTCTTGGTAGCAGCGATTAACAGTGGTTTCTGATGGAGCTTCATCGCCAAAAATCGAAACAAGTTGATTTAAACACTTTTGCCTCGATAACCCGAAATGTTCACGGGATAATTCGGAAAATGTTCACGGGATAATTTCAATTTTTTGACTGAGATGAATTTTTCAACACACTGTAAACTAAACAATTCGCCCTCAAATGACAAATCCTTCTGAGTGAAGTTATGCTAAAAAATGTCAAAGTTTCCAAGGGAAGTTCCTGTTTGCATCTGGGAGCACTAGTATTGTCAGGACCCGGAATATAAATATTTTCTATTATGATAGAAGGATATATGACAATTAGTGTGCAACAAAATATCCGCCAAACGCTTGACACGGCTTTGGTGACAAACCTCTATCCGAAGGTCTATATGTGACATCGCATAGAGAAAGGGACCAAGGGGTAAAAAATATCAATTTTCATTTTTTTTTGATGTGGACAACATCTGAGCATCGAATGAGACCGATCCCATGCCCCAAAAGTGTTCCCTCCCAGAGATATGCGCGTTTTATGAAAGTAATGGTACACCAAAGATACACGTATTTAAATCTTTAAAATGGCTCTCCTAAACAAAACTGGTTTTTACCCTTAGGTCCCTTTTATATTTTGCGCTTCACATATATTTTCAATGACTCTAGGACAAATTGGAGGTTCAATGTCGTTAGTGTGCGGAATTATCTCAACCTTGCGCTCTTGAATTTTTCTTGGCTTCTTGACTTACATTTTTTTTAAATATCCCCAAAGAAGGAACTCCAACGTTGTCCAATCACACGATCATGGCGGCCAATTAACCCATTTTCTATCGTTTTTGCGTTTTCGCAACATATACACTTAAAGTGGATATTGCAAAGATGCAACGGTGGTAGAAAATGGGTTAACATCGCCACGACGTAAGATATCACCGCCATTGAATTTCTCGCACAGAAGAGTCATTGATTCGTTGGATGTGTGGCAAGTGGCTCCATCCTGCTAATCGTCCAGGTCCATACTCTCAATTTCTGGTTACAAGAACACCATTCATGGTAACTGCATGGCCAACCTCATTTTCGAAAAAGTACGACCAGATGACGCCGCCAGCTGATAAACCGCACCAAACAGTCACTCTTTGTGGATGTTTGGGCTTTTTGCAACAATCACTCGTGGATTGTCATTTGCCCAAATATGGCAATTCTGCTTGTTAGCGAATCCACTGAGGTGAAAGTGTGCTTCGTCGGTGAAGTTTTTCTTTGTAGTCACTATTGTCTCCTGTCTTTTCAACCAACCATTCGGCTTATTGACGATGCTTGAAATGGTCAAAAAAAAATCAGCTCTTGAGTCAATCGAACCTAGCAAGCGTATAAGTTTAAATCTCTATTCAAAATTTGCAACAATAATGTTTGTGAGATGTTCAATTGTTGGGCACGACGACGAGTCGAGGATTTTCTGCCACACTAACGCGAACAACATCAATGTTTACCGCAGAACGAACTAGGCTAGGATCTACAGGTGTTTTCACTTTTCCTTCAGATACGGTTTGCTAAAATTTGCGTTAAATTTTCCCCATTGTGGAAACATTTGGTCGATTGTGCTGGCCAAAAAAATCACGAATCACGAAAAATCATTTCGAATTTTTGTAAAAGGCTTTAAGAATCTTAAATCGCTGCTCAATTTTATACCTCTCCATGGCTGAATTTGTCAAATATTAAAACAAAGAAATGTCAAATTTAGTTGGGCAAAAAAACAACTTGACGTTGAGCTGTGACTCACAATTAACACCGTTCAGTATGTTTGGGACACCCTTCCATTTGAATTCTATTTCGAATAACTTTTGTTCTATTAAACTTAGATGCAAATGCTGGTGGTTGTTGTAAACAATATAAAAGGCTGTCATTAGTATGAATTTACCATAGCTGGCATTATCGTTTTGCTAGCTTTGACAACGGGAAGAACGGGTCGCCTAAAACTGTCAAAAAAAAACTTGAGACTCACAAGTTTCGAAGTTTCGAAGCCATAAAAAGTATCCACATAAGTTATTTCAAATACTGTATGCATTTAAAGTTTAATTTTTTTTTAAAATTTTATAGATGCTGCTACATATTTCTATTGGATTGAACGATGATAATTTTGTCCACAGTTCAAAATCATTTTTTCCATTTTTTGCCAAAACTAGGCAAGACAGCAAAAAAATATCAAGAAAAAACCAAAATATGTATTTCTTAACCTGTGAGCATTAATAAAATAATAAATAAAACCTAAATATTTGAAAAATAGAGCAGCCTAATTTATACTAAGTAGGCACATAGATACTGTTACAAGATTGAACACACCCATTTCAATAGTAGAACTGAACATACCCCGATAATGTCATATGGATTTTGAAAGCTAACCTCAATAGCGTTAGTCTGTAACGGGATTTTAAAATTGTTTCAACTTTCATCATGGAGTGGTCAAATAATGAGAACCGTATCGCTGTAAGAACGCTTTTCAAGTGTGAAATGAAAAAAAAAGATATTTTGAAAACGTTGCAGCCACTAGGGATTAGCCGCATGTTCGTCTACCGATAAAACTGTTTGAGGAGACTGGAGATGTAAAAGACCGCCACCGGTCGGGCCACCCACGCTCTGTTCGAACACCGCATGTCATCGAAGCCGTTAAATCAAGAACTCACAGAAATCCGCTCCGAAAACAGAAAACCATGGCCCGTGAGATGAATATCACGCAAAAGTCCATGAGTCGAATCATTAAAAAAGACTTGCGACTTAGGGCTTTCAAACGACGTACCGGACAGTTATTGACTGCAGCTTTAAAAAATAGGATTGAAAAATGCAAACGTCTTTTGGTGAAGCACGCTGATAACTTGCACAGAAAAATTTTGTTCACCGATGAAAAAAATTTTACCGTTCAGGAAAAAATTTAACAATTAAAATGATAGAGTGTATGCGCGGTCATCTAAGGAAGCATCTGAACTGATCCCAAGGGTGGAAAAGGTTCATCACCCAGCCTCAGTCATGGTTTGGTGAGGTGTCTCTTACGAATGGGTCACTGACCTGCATTTCTGCGAACAAGGAGTCAAAACATCGGCCAAAGTTTACCAAGAAACCGTTTTGGAAGCTGCTGTGAAGCCTCTTAACAATTCCCTGTTCCAAAACCAGCCATGGACTTTCCAGCAGGATTCTGCGCCGGCCCATAAGGCTAAAACGTTTTAGGCCTGGCTTCGAAACAATTTTTTAGCGTTCATTTCCTCTGAAGAATGGCCCTCAGGCAGTCCAGATTTGCCCCCATTGGATTACAAATTGTGGGCGGTTTAAGAGGACAAGGTTTGTCACAAAAGATACCCCAACATTGGATTTCTTAAGACTGCTTTGGTTCGAGCTGTGGCCAATGGACGAGGTTCGTGCAGCTATTGACGATTGGCCAGTGTGACTTAAAGCGTGTGTAAAGGCAAAAGGCGGACATTTCGAAAAAGCTGATTCTTTTTGGATACAATATACATCAATAAATATATTAAAAAATAATTTGGTCCATAAACATTCAGTACTTTTTATTTTACAGCCTTAAACGTGTGTGACAGTATTTATGTCCCTACTAAGTAAATTTTATGCGTTTATTTAATCTTGAAAACCAAACGTATGGAAAAACACATTTATTAAATTAATTTTTCTATACAAAAGAAAAAAATTAAATACATTTATTAAAATACGTTGTTGTAAAAGAAATCTATTGATGGCTCTCGATGTGGAGTCTCTTTAGATCTGGCAAGAGTGAGTTGTATTTTCGTGGGAAATTGTGTGAAGAAAACTTGAAGGTAAGGTTTACAACAGTAGTTCTCATTCGTTTGTGGAGAGCCTGGCCTTATAGAGTTCGGTTTTACTTTCAACAATTGCAGCAAGGCTTTCTGAAGAGGGTTGTCACGGACCCGAAATCATGATAAAAGCAGTGTGCAGCCACGAAAATCAATGTCACTTTGCCATTTTGTTAAAAACTTGTCTTCTATCTAAATATAGAAGCAAGAGGTCTTGAGCCGGTTTAATCCCTGTTCAATGTGTAAAAGCAACAGACCGAAATTAAACAAACGAGCTAAACAAATAAGTTATTTTAATTTGGTTTAATTTAATTCGGTCTTTTATCATTATATGACTTGTACCGTTTATATTCTGGTTTGTGACCAGATTCAACGTAAAAATTGGTGAAATTTCTTGCGGTAGCACATTTTGTGAGCCACTCTGTAAATAGTTTCAGATATTGTTTAAGGGGTGTGTACGAGGGCGGTTCGGAAAGCCTATCAATGAAAGAGAATAGTTAGTTTTGTCAAAAATATTTTTATTTTTCAATATAATCTCCTGAAACTTCAATACACTTAGTCCAACGCTTATCTAGCAATTCTATCCCTTGATTAAAATAGTTTTCCTCAAGGTCTTCAAAATAGTGGTTTACAACTGTAATTGCATCTTCATTTGAGGTAAAACGCTTGCCAGCAAGGAATTTTTTTAGATTTGGGAACTAAATCAGGGGAGCTAAATCAGGAGAATAAGGTGGGTGGTCAAGCAACTCGTACTTTAATTCGTTGATTTTAGCCATTGTTAAAACAATCTTGTGCGCTGGTGCGTTGTCTTGATGAAAAATTATTTTTTTGTGTTGTAAGCCAGGACGTTTTCCTCGAATTTGTACATTTAATTGATCTAAAAGGTTGCAATAGTACTCTGAATTTATTGTTTTACCCTTTTGCAGATAGTCAATCAATAAAATACCTTTGAAGTCCCAAAACCGTTGCCATAACCTTACCAGCCCATTGAATTGTTTTTCCCTTCTTTGGGCCACTTCCTCCAGCTTCAGTCCATTGTTTGGATTGTTCTTTTGTCTCTGGAGTATAGTGGTGCATCCATGTCTCATCAACAGTTATGAAACGACGCTTAAAATCCATTTTATTTCGCTGAAAACGATCCAAACAAGCTTGAGAAACGTTTATTCTTATGCGTTTTTGGTCGACTGTTAACAAGTGCGGCACCCATCTTGCAGAAAGCTTTTTCGTCTGTAGTTCTTTATGCAAAATTAAATGGACTCGATCATTTGAGATGCCCATGATATTAGCTATTTCACGCACTTTTATTCGTCGATCATTTAATACCATATCATGCACTTTGGCTACAATTTCTGTTGTTGTTGCTGTTATTGGGCGTCCACTACGTGGTTCATCTTCAATGCTTGTACGACCACGTTTAAATTCAGCAACCCATTTTACTGTTGCATATGAAGGAGCACTTTCACCTAACACATTCACCATATCATTATGAATTTATTGTCCCGATAAACCTTTTTTATGTAAATATTTAATGACACCACGCATTTCTAATTTTTCCATTGTAAAAAAATCGCGGATGCGTCTTTTGTGAGCACCTGTTTCTATATGAAGGAGTTGCCAGATCGAAACAAAATTTAACATGTGTTCATAGCAGAGATGGAAGTTTCCAAAACACTTAACTTTTTTGTGCTAGGCTTAGAAGTTTCCGAACCGCCCTCGTATGCTGAAGAGGCCTTATTTTCCGAAACATTTTGATCCGACACAACTTGGTCAGATCTAGCCACACCACTATGCACTTTACCACAGAACGGCAGAAAAATTCATGCAAATTTATTTTTAAAATTATACTTAAGGTCGGGAATATGACCATGCCCTATGTCTATTTTACGTTAGACATAATCGTTAATCCCAAGCGATTAATTAGTCTAACCATTGATATCACACAGTTAGACTTTTTCCTGTGGGGATATGCAGAGAAACCCGCTTCGTTTCAGGCCTTGGAGCAAAACATCACGCGTATAATTTGCCAGTTACCAGTCGAAATACTCGAACGAGTCACCGAAATTAACTCAGCTATTAGAGGAACACAGAAAAAGAGTACCCGATGCTCGAAAAGTTACACAAAAGGCGTGGTTTTAATGTGCTAATGACTATTACATTTGGTTTACATTATGTGTCTTAAAATTCAGTAAAAAAAAAACGTCCTTCAAGTAACCCCTTAATAATTTTCGATTTATTAAATTATTTAACAATGCAAAAGTTATGAAAAAGGAACAAAATAAGCTACTATCCTTATTCAAATTCAAAAAAAATTAACAGCGCTAACGCGTATTCATTTTTTTTTTGTTTGAAATTTAATTTTTCCTGCTTTCAGAGTTGCGCATAAAAACAATTCATCCTCATATAGGAGGTAGATTTCCACAAATTCAGAGTCGCCAGTACGCATCGGGTCAGCAGGCCAAAGCCAAACATTTCTTGGCAGATGTATTTCAATTTTGTTTTTCTAATTTCTTTGACCTTCTCAAAATGTGCTCTAATTACTAAAGAGTTTTCAAAAAAGTCATTTTATTACAATATTCACGGAAAATTGCCCGAAAAAAGGGAGGAAATATATTCATTGACATTTATGAGTTTTACAAGCCGAGAGCACAACTTTCAGTTTCGCACCGGTAAACATCAGGTAATCGAGTGCTCAAGGGTTACCTGTGCTCTGCCGAAGGACATTTGTTTGTGTTGTGTGCGACGGGCGTTATGCGCCGAGCGTCCTTGTGTGCAGCAAGGGAAGAGTTAGTATGACCCTTAGTGTATGTTCTAACTTTAGTATGACCATTGCGGTGGATTAGCGATTAAATCCCTTTATTAGAGAACAATTAAAAAGTGCAGAAGGGTGCTTTGGGTGAGCCATTAAAAAATAGGAAGTGCGCCGCCTTCAAGGGGTGCGAAAGGAAGTGAAGGTGTCTTGAATGAGAAGACTGAGGTTTTTGACCTAGCCTGTTTGTTGTCCGTTTTAAATAAAAACCTCTTATTATTAATTCTCATTTTTAATAAGAGCCATAAAACGTACTGCCCAAGTTCAACTCTGACATGGTTAAGAGCTGCAGTTTTTGCAATGTTATGTCATGGCAAAAACTATAAGAGGCATTTTAAAATAATCATAAAGATGCATTTCTTTAATACCTTTCACCGTATGATGGAGTTTATACTAAATTGTCGTCAGTGTGTCTGTAAAAGAGTTATGTCTGTAGATCTTCGACTAATCGATTAATCGACATTAGGGTAATAAAAATTCAAAGTCGGTAAGTCGATTTTTTTAACTTCAAATAAAACCATACTTTTAGTTGTCATCCAAACAATGCATATTGCGAAAATTTACTTTGCGATTTCATTAAGATTCGCCAAATGATAAAAACATATACATACGTTTTTTACAGGGATTCAAAAGCTAAAACAATGTTAGCCAAAGCCACGAATTTATAAATTTCCCCAGCTAAAAAACGCCAAACAATATTAGCCAACAGCAAGTGTAGCTAAAAAATTCACCACACTATTAAAAGCACTAGCTAAAGAAAGTTTCTGCTTTTAAACATGACCAGCTAATATAAGTACATAAAAGGCACTGACCGGCTAAATATTGTCACTAAAAGCATTAGCAATACAACTTTTTAGCTAAGCTGGTGGCTAATGTGAGCTGTTTTGCAGCTATTGCGCGCAGCCAAATAAAAATTCCTGTTGAGTCCAGTGTACGAGGGCGGTTCAGAAACTTCTTAGCCTAGCACAAAAAGCGCGGTATAAACAGAAAAAAGTTAAGTGTTTTGGAAACTTCCATCTCTGCTACGAGTATGAACACATGTTAAATTTTGTTTCGATCTGGCAACTCCTTCATATAGAAACAGGTGTTCACAAAAGACGCATCCGCGATTTTTTACAATGGAAAAATTAGAAATGCGTGGTGTCATTAAATATTTACATAAAAAAGGTTTATCGGGACAAGAAATTCATAATGATATGGTGAATGTGTTAGGTGAAAGTGCTCCTTCATATGCAACAGTAAAAAAATGGGTTGCTGAATTTAAACGTGGTCGTAAAAGCATTGAAGATGAACCACGTAGTGGACGCCCAAAAACAGCAACAGCAACAAAAATTGTAGCCAAAGTGCATGATATGGTATTAAATGATCGACGAATAAAAGTGCGCGAAATAGCTAATATCATGGGCATCTCAAATGATCGAGTCCATTTAATTTTGCATGAAGAACTACAGATGAAAAAGCTTTCTGCAAGATGGTTGCCGCACTTCTTAACAGTCGACCAAAAACGCATAAAAATGAACATTTCTCAAGCTTGTTTGGATCGCTTTCAGCGAAATAAAATGGATTTTAAGCGTCGTTTCAGAACTGTTGATGAGACATGGATCCACCACTATACTCCAGAGACAAAAGAACAATCCAAACAATGGACTGAAGCTGGAGGAAGTGCCCCAAAGAAGGCAACAACAATTCAATCGACTGGTAAGGTTATGGCAACGGTTTTTTGGGACTTCAAAGGTATTTTATTGATTGACTATCTGCAAAAGGGTAAAACAATAAATTCAGAGTACTATTGCAAACTTTTAGATCAATGAAATGTACAAATTCGAGAAAAACTTCCTGGCTTACAACACAAAAAAAAATAATTTTTCATCAAGACAACGCACCAGCGAACAAGAGTGTTTTAGCAATGGCTAAAATCAACGAATTAAAGTACGAGTTGCTTGACCACCCACCTTATTCTCCTGATTAAGCTCCCAGTGACTTTTACCTGTTCCCAAATCTAAAAAAATTCCTTGCTGGCAAGCGTTTTACCTCAAATGAAGATGCAATTACAGTTGTAAACCACTATTTTGAAGGCCTTGAGGAAAACTATTTTAATCAAGGGATAGAATTGCTAGATAAGCGTTGGACTAAGTGTATTAAAGTTTCAGGAGATTATATTGAAAAATGAAAATATTTTTGAAAAACTAACTATTCTCTTTCATTGATAGGCTAAGAACTTTCCGAACCGCCCTCGTAGCTTACCGAAGTTGCACATCGTATGGCAAATACTAAAAATCGTGGTTTTTATATAATGGAACATTTACAAAGAAATATTCATATACCTTTTCGGCATATATGAACGTATCGTTACAATTATATATAAGTGTTTATTTTGCAAAACAGAGCTTGTCTAATTAATTACTGATTTACAAACAGAGAATAAATATTTTTTTCAAACAGTGAGAAATTATATTATACTTTAGGGTAGGCAATTTAACATTTTAAATTTTAGTCGGCTGTAAAAAAATGTACCAATAATTTTTCGAAATTTCTGCACGCAGAGAAAAAATATGGTTACTCTATGGTCACGGCAATTATAATATGTTCTTCGCAATAAAAGTATGTTCGTCGCAATCATCGAATTGTTTTTGAATTATTTGATTGCCGCAACATTAATATTGTTAAAATGTAACAATAGTGCTGTTGCAAAATTTGAAAATGAAAATATGGTTGTAGCAACAATATCAATATGGTCGGTCCGACAAAAGTATTGTTTTTTTTTTGGGGTTTTATGTTAACAGTAAAATTATTACGGCAATCATACTGTATGATTGTAATTTTTCTCCATTTCATTGTGTTTTTCAGAACAATGTTATTGTTACGGATCTAATGCAATAATAGTACTTTTTATATGGAAATTAAAATTTTTCGAACAAACTGTTTTTGCTTTGTTTAACTGAAATATTTTTAATGAAAACGCTTACGTTCTTTTTAAACTGATTTTATCTACTGTTAAAAAATCAATCCTACAAGTTGCTATATATATTTCGGGCCTAGTCAACACTGAGTGTTTCCTGGCGCCATCTGATATTTCCTTTGAAAAGTTTGACATTTTTTAGCATAAACGTACTCAGAACGTTTTGACGTACGACCCTCATTTGTGTTATTTACAGTGACTTGAAAAAATACAATTTGGCAAAAAAAATGGAATTAACTCGTGAACATTTTCGTGCGATCATTTTTCACAACTTTCGACGTGGATTATCACAAGAGTACATCGATGAACTTAAATCTTTGTATGGCGATGAAGCACTGTGAAAAACTGGTTTAATGAATTCAATCGTGGCCGACGCTCGCTCAAAGACGAAGGTCGTGAAGGTCGTCCAAAAACGGCCGTTGTGGCAGAGAAGAATGATGCCGTTCGTGAAGTGATAATACAAGATCGTCATGTGACATACCGTGAGATAGAGTCATCCTTATGCATTTCTTCCACTGGCATGCATTTGATATTGCATGAACACCTGGCCGTAAAAAAGGTTTGTTCTCGTAGGATCCCGCACAATTTGGCAATCGCTCAAGAAAAGGCTCGTGTCGATTGGTGCAAAGAAATTTTGTACAAATACGATCGCGGTGCTTCATAAGACGTTTATAAAATCTTTACAGGTGACGAATCATGTATCTATGCGTATGAGCCCGAAACAAAACAGCAATCGACCGTGTGGGTCTTCGAAGAGGAGCCAAATCAAACGAAAGTTGTTCGTGGAGTGGTACACCACAGTCTGAAGTCTTCAGAGAAATTCGAAAAACGATCAAAAAAAGACGAATCATTGTGCACTATGACCACCAGCGCCTTTTTGACCGGTCAAAGCGTCGAATTGATGCGTCATTCGCCGTACAGCTCTGACTTGGCACCCAATGACTTCTTTCTATTCCCGCACATCAAGAAAAAAATGTGCGGTCAACGATTTTCGTCGCCAGAAGCGTTCAAAAACCATGTTTTGGAGGTGTCTCAATCGGAGTGGAAAAAGTGCTTCGACAATTGGTTTTAGCGCATTGCATGCAAAAGTGTAAAAATCATGCTGGAGAATACTTAGAAAATCAGTAAGACTATTTTTGATGATAAATATTCGCATTTTCATTATTAGGCCAAAAATATATATAGCAGGTCTTGTATCGTTTGTTGAAACGTCTTTATAAAGGGTGTCTTAGTAATGCATTTTAAAATAGAAAAACTTATTTCTTGAGATAGTTGTGATTTTTTTATTAAATTGTAAAGAAGACATGCTGTAATTAAATATAAAATAAAATATCCGTCAAATGGGCCTTACGGCTCTGATGACAGACCATAACAATTGTCTTTTTAATAGAGATGAGGCTGTATCTTGACGACGACGCGTAAGACCTCGGATTTGAGCAAAGGAATTGTTCTGGTCTATTCGTAGAAACCCTAGATTTTACAAAACCACAAACAAAGAAATCGAATGGGGTTAAATCACATTGCCACTCTTTGAATGGTTGACACAAAAGGTGCAGTTTCTCGACAGAAAATTATTCGAAGTTTGCGAGTCGTCTCAGAATAACTTTCCAAATATTTGTAACAAGTGCGCGTTGTCTTTTTTTGGAATAAACTTATGTGGCAGCTATCAAATTTTTGAGTTTCTTCTTGCTCAAAAAAAACTACACTAAGTTTAAAATGTGCACTCTAACTGAAACACCCATTATTAAAAAACCAAACAAGGATTGCCATTACTGATGAAACACAAATCGTTAGTGTATTGGTATCCGACTCTTTTTGATGAATGGTCTCTTTTTAATAATTTGCCATAATGAATTATTCGTATCGATATCAGCCTTTTGTTTTGCGAATGATCTCTTTTTACGAATTCGTCACAACGGCGGGCGTTAATGGATTATTTGTATAAAATCTATCCTTTATAGTAGCCTACAATAATTTGCAGCTTCTAGATGGCCTATTGCCAAACAAAGTCCATGTCTTCAATCTTCGGCAACAAAAAATGGTTAACATGCCTCTTTAGCGATCGCCATTAACCAAAGTGTCATTTCAAGCTGCTTAAAAAAATGGGATAAGACGTGCTTCGTCAGAAAAAAATAGTTTTAGAACAAGATCATTGTCCATTTCGGGCTGTTCTAAGGCCGAACCAGAGAACTATAATGAATATAATGGTCGTGTGCCTTTCTTTAATAACATTGTCAATTGGACCTTCTAAGCAGATATTTTAAGGTGTTTGTTTCAGATTGGCGCCATCAGGCTAGTGCGTTAAATGTTGAGATCGATGTTCCACGACCAAGTGTTTCACTGTCGAATACGGAACAAATTTTTTCATCCGTATGACGAGGGTGACCGTGGCAGTTGTCCACTAGTACGCCAGTGTTACGAACTGTTTGTACAAAATTGCATACGAGGTGTATTTCGATATAAAAAAAACGAACTGTTTAAGCCGCACAACGTTGACTTTGAAAATAATTTTGACGTCCTGTTCCATGGAGATACTTTATGATACTGACTTTCTATAAAGATTTCAAGCGGAAAAGAGTTGTCACTGCCAAAATAACGTGATTTAAAAATAAACCAATAAACGTAGCACCTGATACAAGCATAAATGTATGAAACCTTGAATAAGCAATTGGACTAGTATTTTTGATTTTTTATTTACCAGCTGAGCTGACCCGGTGTACAGAAAAACACCTATAGTGATCGCAACTGATATACCCAGTGATACCTCTACTTATAAATACTGCAGACAGTATCAAGGAGATAAATAATGTTCTTTTTTTGAAAATATGTAAGCAATTTGAAAACAATATAGTCTGCAAAACATTAGCGGGCAGCCTTGGTGTGATGGAAGTGCGACTGTCATGCCAGTTACCCCATGTTCAACCCCGGCTAGAAACATCTAAAATTTTTTTTTGCGACCTCGTTAATTCCGGCGACTTTACGAGTAAGAGATTTTTCTTTAAGCCATGTAAAAACTTCTTCAAAAAATACGCAGCCAGAGTAAAACAGTGATGTTGCAGAACTTAAGTAAGTTAAACAAAATAAAAAAGGTGGGCTACTTGCAAAATTTCGCACAGGAGTTACATGACAGAAGCCCGATACGGCAACAAATTAATGACAGCACCTCTATCAGCATCCTTCAATGGGAATTTTTGAAAAGTTCTCACGATCACGATCAAAAAGTGACCACACAAAAGGCCAGATGGGCCACAAACACGCTGCCTCCCTCCCACGTTTATGTTGCTAGCACATCATTCTGACATCAAAACGTCATGTCATCTGCATTAGAATATCCTCAGCTTGATGCACATCCGCAGCTTGGTCGCTCTCTCCCAGTCTCAATGATGAGTAATGATCAGAAATGACCCAATATTAAACATAGCATCACACGCAAACTTTACAGGGCTACCGAAAACACACACAAAAAAATTCCCATGCATTTTTTGAATTGGACTTCCATCCAAATGACTAGTCAGTCAGTCAGTCTGTCAAAGTCTTGTTGTGGTGGTGGTGGTGGCTCTGGCTATCAACAAAGCCAACCTTCACCCACTCGGCAATTAAAGGTTACCGAGCAGAAGAGAACCCAGCACTGATGCCACCCTTAATTCTAATAAGTATTATTACGATGAACCAAGGATGAGGGTGTCCTTTTCAGTCCTTCGCATACATTTCCAATAAGAGAGGGGGAGGGAGTGTGTACTACTGCTGTTGTTGCTAATGATGATGTTGACGATGATTGCTATTTTGGGAATATCATGTCAAGTATTTTATTGACCAAGTTCAAATATCATCCCACAATAATTTGAATTGTGTGCCCATGTCGTTGCTGTATGGAGTTTCTCCTTTCAGGTCCTTATTGTCCTTGGTGAATGTACGAGTAACATGCATTGTTGCTCTTTTTCATGGGCCATGTGAAAGGCAGCAGCGGAGGTTGGCGTGGCCAGGTTTCAAATTAATTTAATGTTTATTACAATCGTTTTTAATTTCGTTTTGACTGAATGCATGCTGATATTTAAATTCTCACGTTATTTGAATGCTCATCATATTTCAATGTCGTGAAATAGAAAACTCGTCATGGAGAGCAAATAGAATTGAACTCGTTTTTAAAAGTAGGATTTCGATAAAAACAAAAAGTAGGATTTCGATAAATATTTTTGCCTACATTTAAAAAATAACTAAAAATTAACGAAAACTTATGATTTTTACAGAAACTTTCTTAGAAACTCTTTCTCTTAGAAACTTTCTAATACGAGCCGTTTCCAATAAACAAAATCTAAAAAGTTATCGGGCTATAATTTATGATATTTGGTAAGTTGGATATTTTACAGACACTCGTCAAAGGCGTTCGTACTTTATCAACATCTTATTTAGGATTAAATGGAAAACTTTGGTGAAATTACAGAGCGTTGCTCCATAGAATTATAAGATTCTCAGTTCTCTTGACGGTCCGAGCCTGATCAATAAATGATTTATAAACAATTCGGTCTTGGGCGTGCTTCCTACAGTTTCTAGTCCCAAAGATCTTCGCATCATTTTCCACTTGGTCAATTGTTCACGTATTCGGCCCGAAGTCCCTTCCTCATACGATTGAATCAGGTCGGCGAGTTCGGGCTTCAATCTTCTTTAATCAAAATCGATTAATTGACGATTCCTTTATGAAATTTTAGTAACTGTACTCAATTTTTATACTATCCAAATATGGGTGGATGGTAGGTATACTAAATTTGTCATTCCGAATTGACTGGATGAATACTCTTTAAAATATTATAATATATGTATTACTGACTGTCGTAATTCTATGACGACTAAAACTTCATAAGCTTATTTTAATTGTAAATAGGAGAAATCGGCCCGGGGGTAAATAGTTCCTTGTTGATGGACTAAATTTTTGTGGACAGGCTATGGTTAAAATGGGGTCTGTTAATACCTCATAAAGGGCATAATTGTTGGACGTTTCGGTTCTTGTGACCCAAAAATAATTGAATACATTTATGTGTGTAAGTATTTAATACGAACTTACATTTGTGTATTGCTACCAAAATAAATATAATTTTATTTTAAAGTTTCGGCCGAGATGGGGTTCAAAGCATGGGCCGAAGGGGTATAAAAACGGAAATTTGTTGATCTTTAGTGTCGAAGTAACGGCTGGTGTATATAAGATTCGGCCATGCCCAACTTAATGACGTTTTTACTTGTCTTGTTTTAATTTCTTAAATAAACAAATATATGTATATAAGTAAGTACACATCATATATAAAGGCTGTTTTTTCAGACGTGTGGTTTTTGAAGAAGTAATAAAACGCATATGTGACTGCGCATAGAGAAAGGGACCTAAGGGTAAAAAAAATCAATTTTCACTTTTTTTTTTGATGTGGACAACATCTGAGCATCGAATGAGACCGATCCCATGCCCCAAAAGTGTTCCCTCCCAGAGATATGCGATTTTTTGAAAGTGATGGTACACCAAAGATACAAGTATTTAAATCTTTAAAATGGCTCTCCTGAACAAAACAGGTTTTTACCATTAGGTCTCTTTCTATTTTGCGCGTCACATATAGTTTAATGTTATGGCCAAGAATTTAGATTTATTATAAAGAAAGGGATTTTCCATTATGTTTTAAAAATGATTTCGGCCAAGTGGCCGCCGCCGCGTCTGGCTACAATAAATTCCAGCCGAGAGGATCAATTTTCGACCACCTTTTGCAGCATTTGGGGCCGTATGTCAGCAATAATGCGCCGAATATTCTCTTCCAAGGCTTCAATTGTGTCGGGCATATCTGCGTAGACAAGCGATTTCACATAACCCCACAGGCCCACGACGCAAGATGGTGCGTTCACCAAAAGCTTCATTCTAAAGTATTAACGTATTGTTTCGTTGGCTGTATGGCATGTAGCGCCGTTTTGTTGGAACTAAAGGTCGTCTACATCAACATCCTTTAATTCAGGCATGACCCATAACTGTTATGCTTCGAAATGGTACCGGCGGAATCAATCCAATGGGGCATTGGCCGTCGCATTGTTACGGCCCCAGTGTGATGGAACACCGTGGTTCAGGCCATCGTGGCGAAAATCACGTAAAACTCGGCGACTCTGACTCTAACAGTATGGCCGGCATCATTTTTGAAGAAATATAGACCAATGATTCCCTCTGCCCGTAAATCACACCAAAAGCAGTGGCTTGTGGATTTTTATTACTCCAAATGGGACAATTTTGGTTATTAGCGTATCCATTCAACTAAAAGTGAGCTTCATCGCTGAACGAAATTGTCTTGTAAAAATCATGATTGGTGGCCATCTCGTTTTGGGCCCACTCATCAGGATTTGGAAAGTGGTAAGTCTATTCATTATGAAATGACAGATCAAACTGAGCGTAAATCAAGTGACAACTGTCAAAAATACTTCGAAAAAAGTGTGGCCAGATTGAAAAGCATACGTCTAAAAAACATCCTTTTAATACGGAACTCTTTTGAAAAAACACGTGAAGACGAAAGAATCAAATAATCCGAGTTATGGTCTGCAATCAATTATTCGCTTTAACAATGTCTTACTGTACACTTTTCGAGTTTAGGTCAAGTATGAATCCGATTGAAATTGGTCCACATCGGTCCTTTTTTGATATCATACATAGGTTTTTACCAATTTCAAAACATAGATTACATACGATTTGGTAAAAATGTCGCACATAGCATTTCGAGTGATCTCTAAAATTTTTCCATATCGGTCCATGTTTTTGAATTACTTTCACACAAAGGTTCATCCCGATTTGGAATGCTGCAGCTCTAGAAGTCACAAATTTGCAAGGTACGTTGTGAGTGGCCATTACTTAACTGTAGTAAAACTAGACCACGTAGGTGAATATTTTCGTATAGCCCCCACACACAGGTCCCTCCCCTACTTCAGAATCTGCAGCTTTAGAAACCACTTTATCTTTATCACTTTTTCTTGTTAAATGTTTTCGAATTGGACCAATGAGTCCCTCGAAATATGGACCAATGATTCCCTCCCCCCGTAGAGCACACCAAAACAATGGCTTGTGGATTTTTATTACTCCAAATGCGACAAATTTGGTTATAAACGTATCCATTCGCACACAAGTGAGCTTCATCGCTAAACAAATTCTTCTTGTAAAAATCAGGATCGGTGGCCATCTTGTTTTGGGCCGTTTCACCACGACTTGCAAGTGTTGTTCCGGAGTATATATATTCATTATGAAATGGCAAACCTAACTGAGCGTAAATTAAGTGACAGCTGTCAAAAAGACCAACTCCGTCTAAAAAAGACACCCTTTACATATTCTAGCTACTGTTTTCAAAATGTTATGAAAGAAATATGGATTATTTTACTTGTTGGCAAACTTTTGGAAAATTTCAGGTAATTTGGATTAGCTCTAGTTTTCAAGATTTCATGAAAAATTCCTATTTTTCAAATTTAAAAAAAACACGTTGAGATATCAAATTGGCCTTGGCTTAGTTTTAAAACGTCATTTATCTTATTATATGGATTATCACATCAGTAATAATGTGTAATTTTTGACAACTCCGGAACTTGTTGACCTTAAGCTAGACCAAAGTCGATGGCTTCTTATCGTAGAATAAGGACTTGAAGTATACCTTGAGAAAACGATGATAGAGTGTCAGTCGAATTTTCGCAGTGACTTATTGTTAAAATCTCCCCATGACATGACCAATAGGGTGGAGTGAAAACATGCTTTTTTTATAATTTGAAAAAGTTAACCTCGGAAAGAGATGTAGTCTGGGGTCCTAAAGAGGGGAAAAATAAAGAAAAAAATTTAAAAAAATTTTTAGGGGTCGCGCCACTCCCTAGAAATTTGGAAATTATCGCTATTTTGGCGTTGATTTTAGAAAAATCCTAAAAATTAACGACTTAACTTATTCGAAATTTAAAAGTTTGAGCTTGTTCAGTGCCCAAACAAAAGTATTTGAGGCAAATATGAGGATAATCGACTAATATTTGTAGCTTTGGTGGCGATTTCATTGTTCAGTCAATTTTCTGAAGAAGGGACGATTTGACTTATTTTACTTTTTGAAATTTTTGAACAATGAGAACAATTTTTTTAAATTTTTTCATGCCCTTATTTCATTGTTTACGCTATTGCAAACATTTATTGACATAAAACTTTTTAGGATTTTTCTAAAATCAACGCCAAAATAGCGATAATTTCCAAATTTCGAGGGAGTGGCGCGACCCCTAAAAATTTTTTTAAATTTTTTTCTTTATTTTTCCCCTCTTTAGGACCCCAGACTACATCTCTTTCCGAGGTTAACTTTTTTTTTTTGAATTTCACTCCACCCTAATGACCAACTCGCCTAATTCCTTCACAACTTTGAGCGTTGCCACGTTTGTGTGGCATGTAGATCCATCGTGTTCGATGTATCGAAGTATACGGAACTCTGGCTACATACAGTTGGTTAACATCGCTGTATGCCAAGGAGCATTGACGGTGAAGGTTGTTGCTCCGTAATTTCTGAAGAATTCCTAATCCTTGAAGATGCAGTTTCAATTTTATTAGATGCAAAAATGTACTTCATTCAAGAAGATTTTCAGCGTCCAATCTGCGAACTCACGGCGTTTGGATGGTCGTCCGTCTGCAATTCCCGCCAGATTGACTGTCTTACATTGCCTAATGAAACTAGTTAGTGCAACAACCACCTTAAATAAACAGATAGCAGAGTAGTGACTATTGTGGAACAGAACAATTTCGTCTTGATCTGTAAAGATGAACCCTCTAGTTTGAGACGAGGCCTTCCATAAGGATTTAAATACCCAGCAGGTGTCAAGCCCAGCAAAAATGGAACTCATACTCCTCTCTAGGTACCATACAATTCCAAAAAGCTGTCTGCAGTAAAAAAATTTACTTATTTTGGATTCGTACACCGAGGTACAAAGACGCATTACGCTGTGATGTATTGGGCAAAACAAAAGTAACTATACTCGTAAGTATGTATAGTAGGATAATCTTAGACAGTCTTCGCATTAGATCAAAAGTTCAAAAAACGATTCAGAACAACAAAATCTTAAATCGTCCAAAAAAAATTAACACTTCTTTACTAAGCGGGGCAAGACGCTCCAAGCTAGCTCCGAAAAGCGTATGCGTATCATAGAGAATTACTAACATGAGTTTTGTACCCGAAATGTCACCGGCATTACAGGCTGAACCGCCACTGAAAATATGTTACATGTTCTTAGTAATTTATGTGATAGATTCGAGTACTTTGCCAACATACCAATGGCGACCACTTGAATCAAAATAAACTAAATAAAAATGGTGAGTGGGACTTCCAATGTATTATTTACCATTTGGCTCATTTTTAAAATCTCATTACCCTTAAAATAATATTCTCGAATCTTAAAAAAACTATAAGGCATACAGAAACCGGCGGCTCTGTCAGTTATGTCAAAATATGGCACAGTTTTAAAAAAAATCAAAAACTTTTTCCTCATTAGAAATCTCTTTCTTTTTGTCTACAAACCAAATCGAATTTAAACATGTTATGCACCACATTTCCCGAGCACATGCGCATACATGCGAGTATTATTCTTGGGATTAGAATCCAGCAAACTAAGATCGAGATTTAACAGCCGACGATCCCAACGATCGACTCTATCCACAAGATCCGCGTAACCTTGTTTAACTTGCATTTGCATGCCTTTGTTTTAGCTACAAAATCTATCGACTTACTTGAGTTCTAAACTCCTGTCAACTCTAAATTTATAGAGAATTCATACGCGAACTGGCACGATTTAAATTGTGCTACGTAATCGCCGGATTAATAGCGATTAAATATTGGTTAAAGTTAAGCAGTGAGCGAACAAGCGCACTAGCGAACCGTTGCGCATGCGTCCAACTTAAGCTGTTCTTAGGGCTAAGTGCATTTTAAGTTGGTCTTAGTCTGTTGCTGGGCAAAGGGAGTTGTCGCGCTAACGCTGGATTGGATCAGTTAAAAGCATAGCAAGATGTAGCCCAAGCTGAGCCTTAGCGCGGTAAGCGTTACGATGAATTTTAAGACTCTTCTTTGTGCAGATTTGAATGTCGATTTAAAGGGGGCTACAGTGGGTGGCTTGGGTTTGTCGTTGATTACTTGGCTAAAACACATCACTCCTTTATGGAATAACATATGACAATGAAGGGGATTGTAGAGATTTTAGTTTAATCAGAGTGATGCTAACGCCTGATTAGATCAGTTAAGAGCATAGCAAGATGTAGCCCAAGGTGAGCCTTAACGCTGTAAGCGTTAGTATGAATTTGAAGCCTCTTCTTTGTGAAGATTTGAATATCGATTTAAAGGGGGCTACAGTGGGTGGCATGGACTTGTCGTTGATTACTTGGATAAAGCACATCACTCCTTTATGGAATAGCATATGACAATGAGGGGGATTGCAGAGATTTTAGGTTAATCAGAGTCGCGTTAAAGCTGGCTTGGATCCGTTTAGAGCATAGCAAGCTGTAGCCCAAGCTGAGCCTTGACGCTGCAAGCGTAAGATTGAGTTTGAAGCCCTTTTCTTTGTGAAGATTTGAACATCGATTTAAAGGGGGCTAATAGTGGGTTTAATGGGTTTGTCGTTGATTACTTACATTAAGTACATCACTCCTATACACCAATAAGGGGAATTGCAGAGATTTTGGGTTAATCAGAGTTAAAGGATTTTAGTTTAATTTGTGTTTTCGGATAAAGGAAAACATTGAATAAAGAGAAAATCTAATGGATATTGGAGTTAAACATACTTTATTTATAGAGTTACTTGTAGTCTATTTCTATTATGCACGGATGTGTTTTAAAACACATATAATTTTCATTATCACTGAGAACTAAAAATATAAAAACCAAGTTGAAATGTAAACCACACTATGTCAAGAAGGTTTATAGGCAAATCTGTACGGAATTAAATAAAGATCGGATATAAAATATAAATATCTTCCCTCAAATAACAAGTAAACCCCAAAAATTCGATATTATAATTGATTTATGGAAAAAATTCCAGCAGTGCAAACTTTGACTTCACTTATAGAGATTTACTTTATAGCCGATATACTTATATAAAATTCCATGAACTAAATATAAAATTGTACTGATGGAATACTTCAAGTACAGGGTGGCGCTCGAATCGTGCTATAAAACAAAACGTAATAACTGTTTTTCTGTGTCAGCAATCGGATTATTCTTTATTTTATTTAGAAGTTTAGTATTTAGATTTATTAAAATGAATGCTTGGGATACCGAAAGGAAGATTTAGATAGTGCAGCGTTGCCCTGCTTTGCAGTCCTGCAATTCCGTTCAAAGGGAATTTAGGCGGGAGTTTGGCGGAACTACCCGAATAGGCTGGTAAATATGTTTGCCAAATCTGAAAGCCTCGCACGAAGACCGTACCATCGAAATCCCTTTGTTCGGGTTCAAGACACAATCGCGGCTTTAGCATCTTTAATTTAAGCAAATCCAAGCATTTGGACTCGAAACTTATCGGTGCAAATTGCAGATAGCTACGGTCATAAAAATGGATAATTCATAAAAATTAAACTTGTTTTCGTACAAAGTCCAAAGCAATTTAAACCCTCTGGATCTGCCTATTCGAACTTAATTTTGCAAACAAATTTTTGAAATGGCCGACGAATACAACTGCTTGATAAATTGCTTGTTATTGCCTGATAAGGCCCATTTTGTTCTAAACGGAAATGAATACAAGCAAAGTTGCCATATATGGAGTAAATCTAATCCGCAAATGCTCCATGAGACGGAACTTCACCCAGGTGCGCTGTTTCATTAAGGTGCATTGTGGGGCCATACTTCATTGAAGAAAACGGAGTAACTGTCAATGGGGATCGTTATTTAAAGAAGTTGAAGAAGTTTTTTTACCAAGCACTGCGCCGAAGACGTATTGAATTCATTTGGTTCCGGCATGATGGAGCAACTGCACATTTAGCCAGACCGGTTATGGCAGAGCTCAAACGAAAATTCCCAAACAAATGAATATCCAGAAATTCAAATTCCTGCTGGCCACCAAATTAACCGGACCTGACTGCACTATTTCAAGCAAAAGGTGTACAAAACGAAACCAAGGAATTTAACTGAATTGAAGCAATAAAATTGAAGCGATTTTAACTTCAACCCTTCGAGTCGCAATGAAATATATACCGATCAGGTGTTGCATATTCGTGGATGAGCATGGAGGTCATTCATGGTCTAGCATCTTTAAACACAGTAAGTCGTGCGAGTATAAAATTAAATTGAACTTTCTATACAATTAAAAAAATAACTAAACGAAATTTATTGATTAAACAAAATTATTAGAATTCTTTCTTGCGCCACCCTGTAAAATAAAACCCAATTCTAAAAAACAAATAAGTATTTTTGATTAACATAATTATCTTTATAGTTAGTAGGGACATAAATACTGTTACACACGTTTAATGCTGTAAAATAAAAAGTACTGAATGTTTTTGGACCAAATAATTTTTAATATGTGACGCGCGAAATAGAAAGGGACCTAAGGTTAAAAACCAGTTTTGCTCAGGAGTTCCCTTTCTATTTACGCTTAGAATCGTCGACTTCATTTTCATAAAACGCGCATATCTCTGGGAGGGAACACTTTTGGGGCATGGGATCGGTCTCATTCGATGCTCAGATGTTGTCCACATCAAAAAAAGAAAAAAAAATTAAAATTGATTTTTTTTACCCTTAGGTCCCTTTCTCTATGCGCTGTCACATATATTTATTGATTTATATTGTATCCAAAAAGAATCTACTTATTCGAAATGTCCGCCTTTTGCCTTTACACACGCCTTAAGTCGCACTGGCCAATCGTCAATAGATGCTCGAACCTCGTCCATTGGAAAATTGGCCACAGCTCGAACCAAAGCAGTATCAAGAGATCCAATGTTGGGGTGTCTTTTGTGACAAACCTTGTCCTCTAAAACTGTCCACAATTTGTAATCCAATGGGTTCAAATCTGGACCGCCTGAGGGCCATTCTTCAGAGGAAATGAGCGCAGGCAAATTGTTTCGAAGCCAGGCCTGGGACATTTTAGCCTTATGGGCCGGCGCAGAATCCTGCTGGAAAGTCCATGGCTGGTTTTGGAACAGGGAATTGTTAAGATGCTTCACAACAGCTTCCAAAAGGATTTCTTGGTAAACTTTGGCCAAAGTTTTGTCTCATTGCTCGCAAAAATGCAGGTCAGGGACCCCATCGTAAGAGACACCCCACCAAACCATGACTGAAGCTGGGTGATGACCCTTTTCCACCCTTGGGATCAGTTCAGATGCTTCCTTAGATGACCACGCATACACTCTATCATTTTGCTTGTTAAATTTTTCCTGAACGGTAATTTTTTTTTCATCGGTGAACAAAATTTTTCTGTGCAAGTTATCAGCGCGCTTTACCAAAAGACGTTTGCATTTTTCAATCCTATTTTTTTTTAAAGCTGCAGTCAATAAATGTCCGGTACGTCGTTTGAAAGCCCCAAGTCCCAAGTCTTTTTTAATGATTCGACTCATGGACTTTTGCGTGATATTCATCTCACGGGCCATGATTTTCTGAGCAGATTTCTGTGAATTCTTGATTTAACGGCTTTGATGCCATGCGGTGTTCGAACAGAGAGTGGGCGGCCCGACCGGTGGCGGTCTTTTACATCTCCGGTCTCCTCAAACTGTTTTATGCATCGGTAGACGAACATGCGGCTAATCCCTAGTGACCGGAGAGTTTTGAAAATATCGCTTTTTCATTTCACTCTTGACCACTCCATGATGAAAGTTGAAACAATTTTAAAATCCCGTTGCAGACTAACGCTATTGAGGTTAGCTTTCAAAACCCATATGACATTAATGGGGTATGTTCAATTCTACTATTGAAATGGGTGTGTTCAATGTTGTAACAGTATTTATGTCCCTACTATGTATATTACCCTTATCCGTGCTGAGCAATTGGATTTGGATGAGGACGAGAAGGGAAATTCCAGAAGAATTCCAGTCACTTTCGGAGGACATGTCCTTCTTTTTGACCTCATTCCTCGTGTTCGCACTCGTTTTTTAAAAAATGTAAATTGGTCCTTCTTTAGCTAACTAGATTTATTGTAGTACAATACATAATTTTTTAAAAAATTGTTGAACTAAAAATGCACATTTTTATAAACTTGAAAAAATGCATTTTTGGCATTTCCAGCAGTATTTTACACCGAAGATTCGAGATTTAAGTTTATAAAAATGTGCAATGTCGTTCCCAAAAATGGGGCTATTGCAGAAAATGTGAAAATGCATTTTCCAGTATTACAACGTTCCAAAGGATTATGAGGCATTTAAAACGGAATAGTCCTTAAGATTTCTTCATTGAGTTTGTTACTGTTTGGCAGTTATAAGCCAAAAACTGTTCAAGCAGATACAAAAAAAATTAAAAAATTGACATATTAGAAATTTTGAAGCAGTTAGAAATTTTGTGCAGTTTTATCGGAGTAGTTTGTTTCACACTCATTTTCTCCTTGTCTATTGCTACAATTGTGCCGAAAACAGGAAAACAAAATTCCAACAGTTACATGTGCTTCGAAAAATAAATTTTTAGCTAAAATATACGTGTATAGCAATGCAATACTAGTATAGCAAATCAGCTAAACTAGCAAAACCCTAATGAGGTTACGTTAGTTTCGATAAGGACTTCGAAGAACCACACACGAGAAGGAGTTGGCATTTTATGTATTGCAGTAGAACTTTTTCTGAAGTCGTGATCAAAATTGACTCAAACGACCAAGTTATTGCGTTTTTACGATCCAGTCTAAGTTATCGAGGCCTTACATGAAACACTATTATTATTATTTTAGTTTTTACATGTTTATTTCGCCCATCGTCACCGAAAAATTATGTATTTTAAAAAATTGTTTCATTGTTGCTGTTGTCTTTTTATTCATATGCACTTGATTCATATGTAAATGGGACTTGAGCCTGTTTTAAAAATAATTATATTGAATCGGTGCTAACTAAAAAAATTGTACTTGTTCCAGTTTTAGACATTTTATTTTTAAAATGTATCCTCAAAAGGTTCTAGCACAAGTGTCATTTTTTAGCACAAATGTTTCTCTTTTTGAAAAATCTGTATGTTAACCCTGGGCAAAAACATCTATTACCGCCCTACCGTCCTACGCCCTCAGAATGGACATAATTGACGCTTCACCCTCCGCTCTTATCGCTATCAAAATTTCATTGGACGATCATAAATTTAAGTCGCTCACTCGAACGAAAATTGCAATCTTCCTTTCCAAATTTATTTTGTAAAATTTCGCTTAACTAATGTGAAAAAAATGTTTGTTTCTGTGAATTTCCCCCTTCCTCTTGTCTAGTTGGTAAATCGAAATTTTTTTCTATGGTTCCTTAAAAATTATCAAGACTAGACTGCAGACTGCGTTGATATCACTTAACTTATCTTCATTCGATTAAGACAAAATAAATCCCAATTTGTTCAAATATTATTTTCACCAAAACGCTTGAAGCAGGCTGCATTGACCTTAGCCCATGAATCAAAATAGGATTTGCTTCACATTTTTTGTCAATAAATGTCGGATAATCCCATGCTAAGGCAGCCGACTTTCGTAGAAACCAAACTGAGAGACATCGATTAATTCCCAGTAAAAAAAAACTTCATATTAACATGACAATGAATGCAAAAAGAGAGCAATTAACCCGACAAAACAATGCATCACTACAAACAAAAACACGAAACATTAGATGGTGAAAAGAGAGCGAAAACGTTAGTAGAGCACAACCCCAAGAAAGAAACAAAAAATGCCCTAACAAGAGAACAGGTAACAACAACACCACTCACTCATAACTCACACGGTATGGCAATGCCATAAAGCGAGCACACAAGCACACAAATACAAATAATATACATGAGTGTGCGAGAGTTCGTTCATAAAAATGAACGAGAGCATGGCTGAAGGAAAAACAGGTAAACCACCATAAAAGAGATGTCATAAAATCCCGGCAAACAACTCAATGAAAGAAAGCGCCTCTCAATGCAGACAGACAGACAGGCAGGCAGGCAGGCATGATATTCGCAATGGTAGCATGCTAATGCATACACACACTCACACATGTACAGAGTTAAAAGGATCTGTGTATGCTCTTCGCGGCCGTGGCCAAGGGTGGTGCTGGTGGTGAGAACGTTAGAGCAGGAAGGCAACAAAGAGCGAGCATGAATTACCACTCGGTGCGCAAAAGAACCAATGAACGGCGCAATCTAGGTAAACGGGGATGATCGCAACGATGGACGGCCGCCGGGATGAATGGTACAGCGCAAAATTTGCGGAAGGACTATTAAAGGGCGGCCGCGGTGGTGAGTAAGCAACACAAACCTTTTAGATCTCAAACAGTGAACACAACTCAAACAGAGCTGAGAACACGGAATATAAAAAAAAAACGAAATTACAACAAACGATAGAAATTAAAAAACACACAATTAACAAAGAGAAAAAAACAATATTTAAACTAAACATCACGAATTTGTTATAAACAAATTCAAGTTTTAACAAAAAAAACACTAAAGGATTACAAACAACACAGCTAACGCAACAAAATGCAAACATCCGAAGGATCTCCCGATATTATGGAGCAGAAATACAATGCCGTCCGCTTATCTCCAGCTGCCTCAAGTAAGTATTTTGTGAAAATCAAATCATCAACCACCGCATAAGGATATCAAAACTACTCTGGCCGCACGCACAACAGCACTAATTGTCACCCCTTGAAACTTGGCGGGGGGCGTTGCATGTGGCAAAACTTGCAAAAGGCAGAGTGCTTTTGATATTTCCTTTTCCACTTAAATTACCACCCGCTGCGAGTTTCACTCGCTCGCAATTGTGTTTCCCTTCTTTTGCAACAAATTGTACTAATTTCTTATTTCTCCCCCCGTCTTGTGCACTTCCAGGTCGCATCCTCTACCATGTGCCCTGCAAAGTTTGCCGAGACCATAGCTCGGGCAAACATTACGGCATCTATGCCTGTGATGGCTGCGCCGGCTTCTTTAAGCGCTCCATACGCCGCTCCCGCCAATACGTGTGCAAATCGCAGAAACAAGGACTCTGTGTGGTGGATAAAACACACCGCAACCAGTGCCGGGCTTGCCGTTTGCGCAAATGCTTCGAAGTGGGCATGAACAAGGATGCGGTGCAACATGAACGTGGACCGCGCAACTCGACATTGCGTCGTCACATGGCCATGTACAAGGACGCCATGATGGGCGGCTCGGAGATGCCTCAGATTCCTGCGGAAATCCTCATGAACACCGCCGCCTTGGCCGGTTTCCCAGGTTTGCCCATGCCACTGCCGGGCTCCCATCACATGCACCCCAGCTTGACTGGCGCCTTTCAACCACCCTCCGTTTTGGATTTATCCATTTCCCGCGTGTCTCATCATTCCGTGCATCAGACTCATCCCTCGTTCTTTGCCCCCACCACCGCCTACATGAACGCTTTGGCGGCCACACGTGTCCTGCCGCCCACACCACCACTGATGGCGGCCGAACACATCAAAGAGACCGCTGCCGAACATCTGTTCAAGAACATCAACTGGATTAAGAACGTGGCCTCCTTTGGCGAGCTGCCCATGCCCGACCAATTGCAATTGTTGGAGGACTCGTGGAAGGAGTTCTTCATTTTGGCCATGTCCCAGTATTTGATGCCCATGAATTTCACCCAACTGCTGTTTGTCTACGAATCGGAGAATCCCAATCGTGATATCACCGGCTTGGTGACACGTGAAGTTCATGCCTTCCAAGATGTTTTGAATCAGTTGTGCCACCTCAACATCGACAGCCATGAATACGAGCTGATCAGAGCCATAACTTTGTTCCGCCGTTCGATGTCCACCTTCACCGAGGACTTGGCCAATTCATCCTTGTCCACCAGCAATGGCAGTCCCAATTCCAGTGTCTCGGCCGAATCTCGCGGCCTCATCGAGAATGCCCGTGTCTGTGCCTTGCACGACGAAAGCCGCAATGCCTTGATCGGCTACATTGCCCGCCTGCATCCCAATCAGCCCATGCGTTTCCAAAGCATCATGAGTGTCCTGGCCATGATGAGCAAGGTGTCTTCGTTTGCCATCGAGGAGTTGTTCTTCCGCAAGACCATCGGCGACATCACCATTGTTCGACTCATCGGCGATATGTACAGTCAGCGCAAAATCTAAGCCCACGCCAGTGCCGTCGGACAAGTACGATTACAGCCAGCAATGGTGGTTTGGTAAACCAGTGAATCAATCAATTGCGGGCACTAGAAGTGCCTTTCCGTTGATCTGCCCGCTAGACGCCTCCTGATGGTCGAGTAAGCTGTCAGCCTAGGCGCGTCTGGGCGACAGGCTAAAGTTCTGGAAACTGTGATATTTTCAAGCCTACCTTTGGACAATACTCAAAGTTTTGATGTGGATATTTTTTTAGTGTGGCCTCTGAGCCAACAGTGAGAAGTGAGCAAAGTCGCTCTGAGGGAGGAGTCCCTCTCCTTCAAATGATTTTTATGACTTAAAGAGTGAAATGAAACCTGAATCCCAATGAGCCTTTTATCGATCGATTCGTTCGTTAACTTTTGTAAACAAATATTTTCCAAATGCAAAGTGATCTTAACTGTAGCGTTCGTTAGTTTAGCAAAAGTTGCAAATTTTTGTTAGAACATAAAGAATTAAGTTTTTTAATTTTTATAATAATATTATTAATTTAGTTTTAAGTCTTCTTCTTAACCTCATCATCATGTACATAGAAATTAGAATTGAATTTGGTAAAAAAAAACACAAGAAATACAAAACAAAAGTTTTTAAAACATAAACAAATATGCGTTTTTTTATTTTTTATTTTTGACTTTAAAGTTGTTCGCTTAAAATGTGAATGGGAAATTTAATTGGGGCGTTCTTCGAAAAATGTAGGAAATATTTTGCAAAGCCGACGGCAAAACATACCATCTATTTAATAAAATATTTACAAAATAATAAAGTAGTATGCGAAATCCGACACAATTAAGAACTCAATTCATTAAAAGGGGAACTACTAGGTTAATTCGAAATATTTTGATCCTTATGTAAAATGATTTTCTAAATCCGAATTTAAATGCCCCTGGCGTATCACGTATAGTTTTCGAGATATCGCGAAACTTTTTTTTGCCTTAAACTTCGGCTATTCTAATCCGGTTCAAAAATCACAAGATTTTTTCTCACTGTAAGAACGAGTTATAAAATTAAACATGTAATTTCTTTATAACGTCTACGAGGAATGCTACATATATTTCTGACCTAATAATAAAAAAGCGAATATTTATCATCAAGAATGGTTTTATTGTTTTTCAAAGTATTCGCAACCATGATTTATACACTTTTGCATCGCTAAAACCAATTGTCGAAGCACTTTTTCCACTCCGATTGGGAGACCTCCAAAATATGGGTATTGAACGCTTCAACAGCATCTTCTGGCGAAAAAAAACGTTGACCACGTATTTTTTTCTTGTTGTGCGGAAATAAAAAGAAGTCATTGAGTGCCAAGTCAGGGCTGTACGGCGGATGACCCATCAATTCGACGTTTTGGTCGGTCAAAAAGGAGCTGGTTTGAGCCGATGTGTGAGAGCTCGCATTGTCATGGTGCACAATGATTTGTCTTCTATTGTTCGTTTTTCGAATTGCTCCGAAGACTTCAGGCAAACAAATTGTGGTGTACCACTCAGAATTGACCGACCTACGTCGCTCAAGCGGAACAGTAGCCACATGACCAGTTTTGCCGAAGAAACAGGCGACCATTTGCTTCGAAGTGCTTCTTCAACGAACAACTTTGGTTGGATTTGGCTCCTCTTCGTAGACCCACACGGTTGATTGTTTCTTCACTGATGTATATTAAATCACAAGTTCTCTATCTAAGTCTCTATAAGAGTTCCTTTTTTAAATTTTAAATGCAACTAAGTTAAAAACGTTCTCAACAAATCTTTTGTGCCCACACTGTCCTGCAACACAGAGAAAAATTAGTTGGAAATAGGTTGCAACTACAAAACTTTTGTTGCAAAAAAAAGAATTTTAGTTGCAATCACCAAATGTTTAAAGATGACAAATATGATCATCATGTTTTTGACGCAACTTATTTATGGGTCATACCAATGAAAAACATAAAATGTGTTTAGTTACCATAACTAGTAGTTGTGACATTTTGTTGCTGTAACCGAATGTTGGTGATAATATCGAAACTTTCATCTTAACCAGGGCGAAAATAATTATATTTTTACTGCTTTAAGCAAATCGCTTAATCTAATTTATTCAGTAAAAGTCTTTCATCATCTTTTACTCTTTTTCATCGACATATCCTTCCCATATGTTTGAGAAGACTTTCAAGGAGAAAGAAAACGCATATGTGACGCGCAAAATAGAAAGGGACCTAATGGTAAAAACCAGTTTTGTTCAGCAGAGTCATTTTAAAGATTTAAATACGTGTATCTTTTGTGTACTTCACTTTCATAAAACGCGCATATCTCTGGGAGGGAACACTTTTGGGGCATGGGGTCGGCCTCATTCGAGGCTCAGATGTTGTCCGCATCAAAAAAAGTGAAATATGATTTTTTTACTCTTAGGTCTTTTTCTCTATGCGCCGTCACATATACTTGAATGTCATGGCCAAGAATTTACTTTATTATAATAATAAGGGTTTGCCATTATGTTTTTAAAAGGATTACGGGCAAGTGGCCGCCGCAGATGGCTCGAATAAATTTCAGCCGATAGGCCGTATGTCAGCAATAACGAGATGAATATTCACTTTGAAAGCGTCGATCGTGTCGGACTTATCTGCGTAGACAAGCGACTTTACATAACCCCACAAAAAATAGCCCATAGAGCGCGAGATGATGCGCTCACCAAAAGCTTCCTTCAAGAAATGATTGTTTCGTTGGCTGTATGGCATGTAGCGCCGTCTTGTTGGAACCAAAAGTCGTCTACATCAACATCCGCCAATTCAGGCACGAAAAAGTCATTAATCATGGCTCTATAGCGTTCCCCATTGACTGTTACATTATGGATGGCTTCATTTTTAAAGAAATATGGACCAATGATTTCCTCTGCCCTTAGAGCACACCAAACAGTAACTTTTTGACGATGTAACGGCGTCTCAACAATGGCTTGTGGATTTTCATTACTCCAAATGCGACAATTTTGGTTATTAACGTACCCAATTCAACCAAAAGTGAGCTTCCGCGCTGAACAAAATTTTATTGTAAAAATCAGGATCGGTGGTCATCTCGTTTTGGGCCGACTCACCACGAATTGCAAACGTTGTTCCAGAGTAAGTCTATTAATTATGAAATGGCAAATAAAACTGAGCATAAATCAAGTGACAGCTGTCAAAAAGACCAACTCCGACCAAACCAATCCTCTAAAAAACAACCTTTAATCTGGCATAAAGCGGCAAATTCACATCTTAAACGTCTGCAAGTCATCCAAAATAAATGTTTAAAGATGATTAACAACAAACATTGGCGATACTCTACAACGGCCCTCCACGAAGAGACCGGCTATGAACTCCTTAAAAATTTCATCCAACGCATAAATGAAAATCAGTTCCGAAAAACTGCAGACTCTCCTTATGAAATATTAAGAGAATGTAACGAATTATTATAAATCTTTGTATTTTACAAAAAAAAAATTTACAAACCAAAAATATTGTTTATATAGAAAATTATTTGTCACAATAATGACCCTATTTTCAATATTTTTTTCTTATGTTTGACCTTAAAGTAGAAAAATACAGAATAAGGTTTTTCTTATCCTTTTTACCTTCTAAACTATTATAACGAAATAAATTTCTTAAAAAACAACCATGTATCCAATTGCTGAAATATTCTTGTAATAAAACTTAAACTACTGTAACATATCCTACGTAAGATTGACATGTATTCTTTGGATTAATAAATAAATTATAAAAAATATAGTTCATTTTAGTTGGACCACCCTTAATTAATTTCGAATCAGCTAATCACAATGGCTCCTAATGCACAGGCTCTACAGTAGGATATTACAAGAATCCTCAAATGACTATGTTTAAGAAGTTTTTGACAACTCAATTTTTTAACCTGTCTAAAATCATTTAAAACCTGCGCTGACTTTGAGTTGTAGCCACTGTCTTCGCTAATTTACGTGTTTCGTACAAATCGTTAATGAACTACTTTGGAAGTGACTTCTTGTAACGTAAAAACTGCGGAAAGTGATAACGTGAACCGCAGTAGCACATGAGCCAGGTTAATTTCTATTCCAACAATTTCGACAATTACAAATCGGACTCATTGGTATGAGTGTGTGAGGTATAAATAGCTGCGATCTGATGAAACAGATGTTAATTTGATTTAAAAGTAATTAAAATCGAAAATGGAAGAACCCAAAGAACCGAAATTAACATAACATTTACGCATCAACAGCAACGGCACGGCCGAACTAGATTAAATCCTTTTTTGGCAGCAGCAGCAGCACTAAGCCCGGCAAACATTCAATCCCCCGGCAGTGGAAGGTAACAAATCCATACAAAAGACAAGCACACACACATGCGTGTACTTAATGTACACATTTCAACAATTGTTGATACATTCGCATAAATCCCCGACAAGAAATTCAATTCAAAAAGTTAAAAAGCAAAAAAAGAGAAAGATTCACTTTAGTGACTTTTCGAAGGACTCAAAAACTATAGAAACGCGTACATAGGCACGAATCCATGCATGCACCCAGCGCAACCATCCATCCTTTTGAACCCTCCATCCACCAGGACGTCTTTTTGAATGCCTTGAATTCAGATAAAATCCAAACAACAATGGAATCAAAGAGTGAACGAGTCAAATACAATTTTATCAGTCCTAAAGGACATTAGGATGCTTTGCTTTTCCCTAAACGACGGCGGGCTGAATAAACAAATCGAAATTACAAAATAGCGAGAGCAACCGACAAAGACTTAACACCGAGAGCGACTGAGAGAGAGAGAGAGTGTGTGTACATTAATGTGGCAGAAAGAGAAGCAGAGCATTAACTAATACGAGTCTATCCTTCCTGTCCGCATTTTCATTTGTATTTGGACAGAAAACAGAAAATTGCAAAAATTATAGCTTAAATAAATAAATACTTTTTTGAAACAAAAAGCGAGGAAAAAACAACACGTCGAGCAAAGAGGATAGGATTCGGCGGTCAACAGCACCCAATAGTGGAGAAAATAACCCTTGTGTGCGTGGCGGAATCGTTTTTTTTTGTGTTACACTAGTGTGCCATTAAATAAGGACAGAAGTTTGTACAAATAAGTGACCTTATTTTTAATTAATGCAATAATAAACTAGTAAAAAAGCTAAAGTCGGGCGTGGCCTACTACATTATACCCGGCACTCCTGGATGTTCAGAAAGCCAGCTAAAAATCGGGGTTTAGACTTCATTCACCCTGATTTTAAAACTAACGTCTAATTTAAATTGGTAAACAAATTTCAATGTTTTTTTTTTAAATCTGTTAAACATATGTGACGCGCAAAATAGGAAGGGACCTAAGGTTAAAAACCAGGTTTGTTCAGGAGAGCCATTTTAAAGATTAGGTCCCTTTCTATTTGCGCTTAGAATCGTCGACTTCACTTTCATAAAACGCGCATATCTCTGGGAGGGAACACTTTTGGGGCATGGGATCGGTCTCATTCGATGCTCGGATGTTGTCCACATCAAAAAAAGGACAAAAAATGAAAATTGATTTTTTTACCCTTTGGTCCCTTTATCTATGCGCTGTCACATATATGTAGGAGCTTGTTCTTAATCTGATCTTATTTTTTCCAAGAGCTTTATCTTAATCTGATCTTATTTTCTCTAATTTCAATAGCGTCTGTCCTTGGTAAGAGGAACTTAATGGTTCGATATAAATCTTGTAATCAAACTGCAGGTCGCAACTGTTGTCTGATCTTCATGAAATTTAGCAGAAGTACGAGTACATTTTTCGGACCAAGAACAGACGTAATTGAATTGAAGGAAATTTATTCAGATTTACAAGCAGAGAAAAATATGGTTACTTTATGGTCACTTATACAATAGTATGTTCTCTGCAATAAAAGTATAGTAGTCGCAACCATAGTATTGTTTTTTGGATTTTATTTCGACAATAGTATGATTGCGGCAATATTAATATTGGCTAAATGTAACAATCGTATTGTTGCCAAATTTAAAAATGAAAATATGGTTGTAGCAACAATATAATTATGGTTTGACAATGTTACAGTTCGAATCTTACGCAATAATAAAGGGTGGTTTAATTTTAAGGGCCGACGTTGATTTTGAATAAAACACAAATTATTTAGGAAATTATTGTCATTTCTTTTTATTATGATAATATTGGTATGGTTCACTTATGTAGGGAACAAAATATCGGCCAAATGGACGCCGCGACCTCGGCGGCATACCTCCATCCGATGATCTAAATTTTCGATGACGCTGAGACATAATTGAGGTTCTTTATCGTTCTTATGAGGCTCATCCTTTAGCTCTTGAATTGTTACTGGCTTATCGACGTGCACCTTTCTTTCAAATAACCCCAAAGAAAGAAGTCCAACGGTGTCAAATAACATGATCTTGGCGGCCAATAATATCGCCACGACGTGAGATAACACGGCCACTGAATTTGTCGCGCAAAAGAGCCATTGTTTCGTTGGCTGTGTGGCAACGTCCTTTTGAACAACATATCGTCCACACCCATAGCTTTCAATTCGGGCCATAAAAAGTTCGTTATCATCTCACGATAGCGAACACCATTCACAGTAACTGCCAGATCGGCCTTATTTTGGAAAAAAATACGGCCCGATGATGCCGCCAGTCCATAAACCGCACCAAACAGTCACTCTCTGTGAGTGCATTGTTTTTTCGACAATCACTTTTGGTTTAACATTCGCCCAAATGCGGCAATTCTGCCTATTGACCAAGGTGAAAATGTGCCTCATCACTGAGGATGATTTTCTTCAAAAATTGATTTTTCATAATAAGCCTGAATAACTTTAACGATTTGCTCGCTTGTGTATCTTTCCATGGTTCAAATTGAGTTAGTCTGAAATTGAGCAAAAACCAAATGAAATGCAGAAAAAAACTTGACGTTTAGGTGTGGTTCACATTCAACATCGGCCCTTAAAATTTAACCACCTTTTAGTACTTTTTATATGTACTCGTAAGTTAAGTTTTTTCAAAACAAAATACTTTGGATCAGTTTAAATAAAATATTTTTTATTCTATTGTCGAATAACAACTAAATCCAATCCTTACAAAAAATTCTGGCGATCATAGTATGCTTGTGTGTGACTCATACTATGGTTGTGAGGATCATACTATGGTGGTATGTTAAACATACTATGATAATGAGGTTCATAATATGCTTGCGGGTATCACAGTATGTTTGAGTGTGAATAATAATATGGTTGTGGGAATCATAGTATGGTTGTTTGTGAATAATTCTATTGTTGTGAGAACCATAATATTGTTGTGGGTATCATAGTATGATTGTGTGTAAACCATACTATTGTTGTGATGATCATAATATTTTTGTGCCACAACCATATAACGAACACTAGTAGGATGCTTTTCGAATACTATTACCCCCACCATACCTTTTTTCTTTGAGTAGATATAAAGAATGTTTTGTTAAACGTGTGGTTTTCAATCTGGCCATCCTTTTTTCGAAATTGGTCTTTTCGAAAGATGTCCCTTGATCATAATGAATAAACTTACTTCGGAACAAACACTTGCAATTCGTAGTGAATGGGCCGTGATTATTACCGATCCTGATTTTTATAAGACAAGTTTGTTCAGCGATGAAGCTCACTTTTGGTTGAACGGGTGCGTTAATAACCAAAATTGTCGCATTTGGAATAATGAAAATCAACAAACCATTGTCGAGACGCCGTTACACCCTCAGAAAGACACTTTTTAGTGTACTCTATGGACAGAGGGAATCTATATAGACCAATATTTCTTCAAAAATGAAGCCGGCCCAAATGTTAGAGTCAATGGAGAACGCTATAGAGCCGTGATTAATAACTTTTTCGTGCCTGAATTGGAGGATTTTCACAAGGACGACCTTTGGTTCCAACAAGACGGCGCTACATGCCATACAGCCAACGAAACAATCATTTTATTGAAGGAAGCTGTGACATGGCCTTCAAGATCGTGCGATTTAACACTGCTGGACTATTTTTTGTGGGGATATGTGAAGTTGCTTGACTACGCAGATAAGCCCGACACGATTGACGCCATGGAAGAGAATATTTGGCGCTTTATTGCTGACATACAGCCCCAAATGCTGCAAAAAGTGGTCGAAAATTGGGCCTCTTGTCTGCAGAGAAAATATGGTTACTATATGGTCACAACAACAATAGTATGTTCTCTGCAATAAAAGTATGGTCGTCGCAACCATAGTATCGTTTTTAGAATTTCATTTTGACAATAGTATGATTGCGGCAATATTAATATTGTTGAAATGTAATAATAGTATTGTTGCAAAATTAAAAAATGAAAATGTGGTTGAAGCAACTATATAAATATGGTTGGTGGAACAAAAGTATTGTTTTCATGGGTTTTATGTTAACAAAAACATGATTACGGCGATCATACCGGCAAAATTGTAGTTTTTTAATTTAATTTTTTCGAAACAAACTACGAATTAGTATAACCGAAATATTTTAAATAAATACATTTTTTACTGTTTAATAAATCACCCCTATTATTACATAACTTACTTAATAAAATTCTCTATTGTTAAATAACAACTTTACACAATCTTAACAAAAAATTTTGGGGACCATGGTATGATTGTGTGTAAGTCATACTATGATTGTGAGGATCATACTGTGGTTGTACGTTAAACGTACTATGGTTATGAGGACCATAATATGGTTGTGGGGATCATAGTATGGTTGAATGTGAATAAAAATATGGTTGTGGGGATCATAGTATGGTTGTGTGTGAATAGTTCTATTGTTGTGAGGACCATAATATTGTAATGGGGATCATAGTATGGTTGTGTGTGAGCCATACTATTGTTGTGATGATCATAATATTGTTGTGCCACAACCATATAACCAACAATAGTATGATGCTCTTCGAATATTGTTATCCCAACCATACTTTTTTTCTGCGTGTGGAATTTATTTGAGCCAGCCGCGACGGACACTTGCCAAAAATCATTTTTAAGACACAATGGCAAACCCTTATCTTTATAATAAAGCAAAATTCTTGGCGTTACATTAAATTATATGCGTTTTACTTCTTCTTGAAAACCACTCGTCTAAGAAACACCCTTTACATCGCCGCGGCGCGTCTCTAGCAGTCGCCAGCATCATTTTGGTCTTGCCGTCATCGTACAATCAGACCCACCTTAGACGACTCTAATTCAATCTATGAAAAAGCTCCAGTTACATCATGCTCTGTCTGCCGACAATGTCGCCTAGATACGCAAAAATAATGTGGCAGTTTATTGCGGCCGTTTTATTAACATTTTCGATCTCTGTGACTTTCTCTATTAAGATATGAAAAGATATGGTTACTATATGGTCACGGCAACAGTAACATGTTCTCCATAATAAAAGGATGTTCGTCGCAACCATAGCATTGTTTTTTTTTAATTTCATTGTGACAACAGTATGATTGCGGCAATATTAATATTGTTGAAATGTAACAATACTAGTATTACCAATTTTAGAAAAGAAAATATGGTTGTAGCAACCATATAAATATGGCTGTTGCGACAAAATTATTGTTGTTTAAGATTTATGTTAACAATAATATGATTACGGCAAGCATACCGTATGGTTGTGACTTTAAACTAAGTACAACAGGTTTAATAGGTCAACGTTTATACATGTATGTGTGTGTTTTTTTTTGGTAAACCAAAAAACCTACGCACACACGACGCAGTGCATGGTTGTTGTTTATAAAAAACAACAACAATCGGAAGGCAGCTCGACGGATTTTTATTGTGTTAATTTTGTTTGGTAGAATACTCCACTATCGACTGATTCTCGTTTATTTAAAATATGCCTGCACTTAAGTATATATAAATTGATCGTGGTTTAATCACATTCGTCCCTCGGATGGTGAAGTAGCATTCACTAACTGCAGCCACCTCTGATTTTTTTTCTATTTGACTGCCTTTTGAATATATTTTTGGTTTCTTATATGAAATGTTCAATAGAAACATGGTCTCATATCTGGCTATGAACTAATTGTAATGTAATTTTAAATATCCTGCTTAATAAAAATCTCTATTGTTGAATATCAACATAGCCCAACACTTATAAAAAATTGTTGAGTGGAAACATACTATGGTTGTAGGAACTATAACATGGTTGCGTGTTAATCATACTATGGTTGTGAGGATCTTACTACGGTTGTATGTGAAACATACAATGGTTGTGAGGATCATAATATTGTTGTGGGGATCATAGTGTGCTTGAGTGTGAATCATACTATGGTTTTGGAGATCATACTATTGGTGTGTGT
Source organism: Hydrotaea diabolus (assembly GCA_963513945.1). NCBI lineage: Eukaryota > Metazoa > Arthropoda > Insecta > Diptera > Muscidae > Hydrotaea > Hydrotaea diabolus. The sequence goes on along the minus strand of OY740716.1, from coordinate 193,212,375 downwards.
GAATCAAACTATTATTGTGAGGAACATAATATTGTTGTGGGGATCGTAGCATGGTTGAGTGTGAATCATACTATGGTTGTGGAGATCGTACTATGGTTGTGTGTGAATCATACTATTGTTGTGAGGATCATAAAATTGTTGTGCCACAACCATATACCCAATAGTATGATCCTCTTCGAGTATTGTCACCCCAACCATACTTTTTTCTGCGTGTAGAGAATTTACACGCCCTGTCTGAGTCGTAGTAAATGGTCCAATATTAACTGAAGATTTGGTACCCTCTGTATGATTCTACAAAGGCGCACAAGTATTTATGTTGGGCTTCAATCTTTGACACGGTGTAGTAGTTGATAGTTTTCAGTACGCGATGGATAAGAGACTTATCCGCGGTAGTTGGCGCAAACAGTTTTCTCGTTTCGAAAATTAGGTTTTGTCAACCGTCGACCTAATAAAAAATTTTGATGATCGGATGACCGAAGAACATGTACAATAAACAACTTTTGGAGAAAGGCAATTAACTTCCGATACAAAACGATATTAAGAAAAGGCGATGGAACTGGCTTGACCATTCTTTGCGAAAGCTACCAATGGAAATTTGTGGGCAAGCCTCAGAGTGGAGCCCGCAAGGCAACAGGCGACGAGATAAGCTAGAATTAACATGGCAACGAACTATTCAAAAAGACATGCAACGAATGGGATACAATTTGTATCGAATAAAACCAACTGCACGAGACATAAGAAAATTACGGACGGACGACAAATTTAGTTTACCATCCACTCTAGGGTGGAGGGTATAATAATACACATCAAACATCCTATACCTATTTCAATGGCATACAGTGTACCCGATGAACTTTAACGAACATAAACGAATTCCTGTCGACACACATGCTCGTACACAGTCAAACACAAGGAAGAAACGATTTCTGCTTGATTTTTTGCCCTGCCAGGATTTCAAATTTACAGCAAAACCTGATGACAAGGATAAGGCCACACCAGCGACAGACAGAATGGGCACACAATCTCGTATGCCCGTGCTGAAGGCTCAACTCAGCTCTCGCAAATCAATTTGCTCTCTTTATCCTTTCTTAAATGTGATCATTACACACACACTCACACAGCCACTCTCAGTCATTGACGTGTACGACGAGTACGTGTTTAGGGAAAACACATGGCCCGGTGTGCTCGTGTGTTTTTCTGGGTTGAGACCTTTTAAGTCCTAATGGCCATCTATTATCTGCTTTTAGACTTTTAATAGACTCCCAGCTCTCAGTGTGTGGTGTGCTCATCCTTTTGTCGACAGCGGCAACGACGACATCGAGGATGATGATGTCGTTGATGCTGGTGGTAGACGTCAGGACTCGGTGGTGGTAATGGTGGTGGTTGTTTCTTCCTTTCTTTACGTTTGTTGCCTTCCTTATTGTTGTTGATATTATTATTATTGTTGTTGTTTTTATAGTTACTGCAAATGTTGTTGTCATTTTGGCAAATTGTTTAGATATTTCTCCATTCTCTTCAACCGAAAGAAATGCTTCTGTTATTTCTATTCCTTTTTTTGTGTTGGTTTTGTTTTTGCCCTCTTCGTCCTTGCGGCCGATTGCAGTTTGCAACAACATTCACAAAGGCGCATACAAGTATTTAAGGAACATTAGAGTTCTTGCATTGTTCGTATTTTTGTTCTTGCTTTGTTTGGGCCTGAGTCTGAATTTGCAGGCTGGTCGGTGTTTTGGTTAAATCCTCATCATTCTGTCATCACCATTCGAAAGAAGGCAAATCTTTTGTTTCGTCAGAGAATTATTATTTTTGCCAAATTTTTTAATAGCCGCGAACTAATGAGACTTTATTACCTTTATAACCACAATGTGTTGATGATTTGTGGACGCTCTTAAAGTGGGGCGGTGGAGGAATGGACTTTACCTATTAAAATTGTAGCTAGCGGCGAGTAATTTTAAAAATTTAAAAAAAAAATTATTAGAGAAAAAGTAAAGGCAGTTGTTTCATAACTTAATTTAATGCAGAGAGGCCGGCCTTCGGCTGGGTTTAAAGGCTTTCAGCTAAGGACAGTCGTCATCTAGGGACTCAGGACTTTAAAGCCTTCCGCTATTGATCGCTATCACCGGAATTTAAGTAAACTTCCTACAATTCTTCTAAATAATTTTTGTTTTTTTAGTATGTAAGGGTAGGACATCTAAAATTTTAAGTTTGAATCGGCTGTAAAAAAAAGTACTGATAATTTTTTCATATTGCTGGTTTTATTAAAAGGGTTGTACTTCAAACGCATTAAATAATGGAGCACTATTAGGTGTGTTTTTGCTTCGACCAATGGGCTGAAGATTGTTTGACAGGAGATGAAGAATTTTACCGAAAAATAGTGTTTTCAGATGAAGCTTATTTTCTGCTCGGTGTCAATGTCAAGAAGCAAAATTGCTGCATATGCGGTTCAGGGAACCCACACGTGACTATTGAGAAGCCAATGAATGCATCCACAACGAGTCACTGTTTGGTGTGGAGTTTGGGCTGGCGACATCATTGAGCCATCTTTCTTCGAAAATAAGCAGGGATCTGCCGTAACCGTCAACGTGAGCGTTACCACGCCAGGCTAAACGTATTTTCGTTTCCAAAAATTCAAAAGAATGACATGAACGACATTTGGTTTCAACAAGACGGGGCCACCTGTCACACACCATCGATATTTTACGCACTGTTTTTGAAAATCAAATAATCAGCCAAGATTGTGATGTCAATTGGACGCCTCGAAGCTGTGATTTAAGCCCTTTGGATTATCTTCTGTGGGGAGCTGTTAAGGTTAAATATTACTCAAAGCATCCAGAGACAATTGAAGCATTACAACGTGAAATCGAAGTTGCCATTGAAGACATTAGATCCGAAACAATCGAAAATGTACTGAGAAAATTGGTTGATCGGATGAGCTACAGCCGAGCCAGTGGTGGTCCATTATTAAGTGACAAAGTTCAACCTTTTTAATAAAACCAGAAATTTAAAAAAAATTGTTATTACTTTTTTTTGTGCAGCCGATTTAAATTAAAAGTGTTAAATCGCCTACCCTATAGATACAAGAGGTATCGAGCTGGTTAATCCCTGTTTATTTTTCATTACTCGTATGGTAGGCCAAGCTGCATATCTCCGGTGTCTAAAGGGTTAATACGGTGTTGAACATCTTAAACTAAAGCTTTAAGGCATAGCTAAAAAACTACAAAACAAACAAAATACATACCGTTATTACTCGTATATCCTTGCATGGGACAAATCGCAAATGCTTTGCGAATTCCTCTGCCCAAGCAATGTTGGAGCACTTGATCGCCAGGAAGAATCGACAATTCTTCGCCTCTTGGGTTAATCCTCCGCAAATCGTCCAATTGTTTGCTGGGTTGCCAGATGTTAAATTGACACTTGCTGCAAATAAGACGACGAAAATATCTTTATTTCTGGATCATGTCATTTGATAATTAGTATTTTTATGACTTTTATTAGAAAAAATTAAAACAGTTTTTATTACAACAAAACAAAAATCAAGGGAAGAATTCTTCAAGTGGAATTAAAATGCATAAAAAATATTTTACGAGTATGTACGAATATATATTTTAAGCCCCATCTTTTTTACCAGATATGTAAATACTTTTAAAATTTGGCTACACAGCGTCGGCCTACAAATGATCCAAGTCCAACAACATGATCGTTGACAACGCCATGACTAGTGGGTTGTAGAACAGTTGAACGAATAGTCTTCAGCGACGACCTCATAATGGCTAATGCCTGTTCAGATACTACACGCAGAAAAAAAGTATGGTTGGGGTAACAATATTCGAAGAGCACCAAACTATTGTTAGTTATATGGTTGTGGCACAACAATATTATTATCATCACAACAATAGTATGGTACACACACAACCATACTATGATCCCCATAACAATATTATGGTCCTCACAACAATAGAATCATTCACTCACAACCATATTATGATCCCCACAACCATATTATTATTCACATTCAACCATACTATGACCCCCACAACCATATTATGATCCTCATAACCATAGTATGTTTAACGTACAACCATACTATGATCCCCAAAATTGTTTGTAAAGACTGGAATACGTTGTTATTCAACAATAAAGATTTTTATTAAGTAAGTTACTCGTATGTAACAATAGGGGTGATTTATTTAACAGTAAAAAAAACTCATTTATAAGTATTAAAAATATTTTAGTTTTAGTAGTTTTTTTATGAAAAAATTTAATTTTTATTTCTATTACTAGCTGACCCGGCCAACGTTGTTTTGCCTTCAAATTTTATTTTCACTGAAAGTCTGGTTCAGTTGCAAAGTCGTGGTGGATTCATATTTTGATGAAGAAATGCAGTTGCACCGTGCAAATGACAGTTGCACGGGATACAAATTTTATTCAAATAACTTTTACTGGAGCCGAAATAATAGAATAAGGTATTCTGATCATTTTATTGAAATCTAAAAAAAGAATATAACAATAAATGTATTCAATTTAAGGCTGCACGATACACTTCATTTTTTGATTTCTGCATAAATAAATAGTGAGGACGGTTTCCCAACTCGAAAACATGCCCTGTGAAAAGCATGACATTTCCAGATTTATGCCGCACACTTCCAGCGGCATAAATCTTGAAATGACTTGTTATGGTCATCGCAAATGGAAGTTTCAGTGGGAACTGAATTCGTTTGAACTGAAATGGCAAACCAGTTGAAGTCAAGGGAATTCGCGGAATTAGACATTCTTCTCCTTTGAACGGCCCTTTCACTATCACATTGTTCATTAGCTTTATCACAATCAGGCGAGTTTCATTCCAACTTTAAGAAACAAATGATGAATCCGCCAGGCAAATCTAAAAAGTTTACGAATTCCACTGAATATTTGACGACATCGTCTTCGTTTTCAATGTGATCGATCGATTTGTATGAAAGCTATTCTCCCGGAATTTGATTTCAAATCGTCCAATTTAAGTCATTGAAATCAGTATTTTTCGCTAATAAAATGAAGCGTGCGCTCAACCAATGGTAGTTACGATGTTCGGATAAACATTAGTGATGAGTTCATCTTTGGTTGAAATAAATTGGCAAATGGTAGGTGCAATCGATATTAAACCACTGGAAGTATTTACTGGAATTTCTCCATTTACGAATCTCAGCAGTTCTTTTAAGAAAACTTCTGCGGTTCTCAATGGAATAGTTTTCACGTATCGCCACAAATAGGATGACTTCAGGCATGCACTTAATTCATCTGATTTCGGAATCACGGGAAGTGTTTGTCGGAAGTCGCCTGCCAACAGTATCCTCACGCTACCAAAGCGATTATGATTGTTGCGCAAATCTTTCAATATTCGATCGAGTGCTTCTAATGATCGTTTGTTCGCCGTCGTGCACTCATCCCATATTATCAATTTACAATTTTTCAACCCTTTTGCAATGGCTGATTGCTTTAAAAAGTTGCCAACAGGATTTTCGTTGATGTGCTGGTTTAGATGAAGCTTTAGTGCTGCATGTGCGGTTATTCCACCTTCCAACAGTGTTGCAGTAATTCCGGTAGATGCTAAAGCAATACCACTTTGAGCACGTATTGCTGCTAACATCAATGATAGCAGGAACGTTTTCACTGTTCCGCCGGGCGCATCGAGGAAAAATAGTCCAGCATTTCCATCATCGACAGCCTTTATCAGTGTATCATACGCACTCATTTGTTGTTTATTCAACAGTGGAATATTTGTTTGTATTTGTTGTTGCAAAGTTATTGTGTCGTAGGAACGCTCGCGTTCCAATTCACGATTTCATCTATAGGGTGATCTTTCAGAACAAACAAAAATATAAAAGTTCAAATCAAGTGTAGAATCTTTATTGGTAATTTGAAAGGACATTTTATGGCATTTATTTTTTGAATATAATTTCCTTCACATGTTGGCCGCAACTACGCCTCAGGGTTTCCATTCTGAGGGTTCAATTTATTGACACGCGTAATGTTCGCTTCCAAAACCGGAATCGTAGCTGGTTTGTCAGCATAGACTTTGGACTTTACGTAACCCCAAAGAAAAATGTCTAAAGGTGTGATATCACTCGATCAAGGCGGCCAACTCACCTGTCCAAAAAATGAAATTAGCTGCTTTTCGAAATGATCTCCAAATAGATCCATTGTTAAGTTAACTGTATGGCAAGTGGCGCCGTCCTGTTGAAACCAAGTGTCGTCAAGATTAAGGGTTTCAATTTCAGATAGCAAAAAATCGGTTATTCATGGTTACGTTCCGGCCATCATCATTTTTGAAAAAATATGCACCGATAACTCCACCAGGTTATAAACCGCACCAACCCGTGGTTTTCTCTGGGTATAATGGCACCTCTTGAACCTCTTCTTGCTCTTCAGCCCAAATGCGACAATTTTGTTTATTGACTTCGCCGTTGAGCCAGAAATGGGCCTCATCATTGAACAAAATTTTGGACGAAAACAGAGGATCTTCCCGTTTCTCGACTAACGCTCATTTCCATAATTGCCAACATTTGAAGGAAATTATTTTCAAAAAATAAATGCCATAAAATGTCCTTTTAAATTACCAATAAAGACTCTTGATTTGAATTTTTATATTTTTTTTGTTCTGAAAAAATTCCTCTAGATGGATCACCCTAATAAATATATAAATGAAATGTGTTTTGTTACTAAACCATCATACCAAATATTTTTCAAATGCCGGTTTCATGCAAACTACACATAAATCATCAACAGACCATCGTAACCTAAAATTTTGTACCGATTGTCAGCCTTCTAGCTCAAAAAACAGTTTTTTTACGCCTCCTCCGCCCACACTCCAAAATTTCGATTATGAACAAACCCCCAGAAGGAAGTATCCAGTTTTCCCCAGTCGTTTTCAAGTTTTAAGCGTTGTAGCAAAAGCACATTTCATTTTTATATACTTAATGAAAAAAGAAAATTAAAAAAAATCGAAAATAAACCTGTCGAAACACACTGGGTGTTAAAAAGCTGACATTTTCAAATTTTGATATTTTGAAGTTTTTTTTTTTAATTTTATTTTTATTTTTTTTTTAAAACCCGTGCTGAGAAAATACCTTTCCAACAAAGTACAAATCATCAAAATCGGTTTGGCCAATCTCGAGTTATGGGATTACATCGCTTCGGACACTTTCTTTTATATATATAGTTTCTATTATTGCGTATGGATCGTAAAAATAACATGTCACATTAAAAAAAAAAAGGCTTTGACGGTATGATTGCCGTAGTCGTGTTATTGTTAACATAAAACCCATGAAAATAATACTTTTGTCCCGCCAACAATATTTATATTGTTGCTACAACCATATTTTCATTTTTAAATTTGGCAACAATACTTTTGTTACATTATAACAATATAATTATTGTAAAAATGAAATTCAAAAAACAAAACTACTCGAAATGTCCGCCTTTTGCCTTTACACACGCCTTAAGTCGCACTGGCCAATCGTCAATAGCTGCACGAACCTCGTCCATTGGAAAATTGGCCACAGCTCGAACCAAAGCAGTCTTAAGAGATCCAATGTTGGGGTATCTTTTGTGACAAACCTCGACCTCTAAAAACCGTCCACAATTTGTAATCCAACGGGTTCAAATCTGGACTGCCTGAGGGCCATTCTTCAGAGGAAATGAACGCTGGCAAATTGTTTCGAAGCCAGGCCTGGGACGTTTTAGCCTTATGGGCCGACGCAGAATCCTGCTGAAAAGTCCATGGCGGGTTTTGGAATAATGAATTGTTAAAAGGCTTCACAGCAGCTTCCAAATCGGTTTGTTGGTCAACTTTGGTCGATGTTTTGACTCCTTGTTCGCAGAAATGCAGGTCAGTGACCCCATCGTAAGAGACACCCCACCAAACCATGACTGAAGCTGGGTGATGACCCTTTTCCACCCTTCGGATCAGTTCAGATGCTTCCTTAGATGACCGCGCATACACTCTATCATTTTGCTTGTTAAATTTTTCCTGAGCGGTAAAATTTTTTTCATCGGTAAACAAAATTTTTTTGTGCTTCACCATAAGACGATTGCATTTTTCAATCCAATTTTTTTAAAGCTACAGTCAATAAATGTCCGGTACGTCGTTTGAAAGCTCCAAGTCCCAAGTATTTTTTAATGATTCGAATCATGGACTTTTGCGTGATATTCATCTCACGGGCCATGGTTTTCTGTTTTCGGAGCGGATTTCTGTGAATTCTTGATTTAACGGCTTTGATGACATGCGGTGTTCGAACAGAGCATGTGTGGCCCGACCGGTGGCGGTCTTTTACATCTCCAGTCTCCTCAAACAGTTTTATGCATCGGTAGATGAAAATGCGGCTAATCCCTAGTGGCCGGAGCGTTTTGAAAATATCGCTTTTTCATTTCACACTTGAAAACCGCTATTACAGCGATACGGTTCTCATTATCTGACCACTCCATGATGAGAGTTGAAACAATTTTAAAATCCTGTTATAGACTACCGCTATTGAGGTTAGCTTTCAAAACTCATATGACATTAACGGGGTATGTTCAGTTCTACTATTGAAATGGGTGTGTTCAATGTTGTAATAGTATTTATGTCCGTACTAAGTATATATGAGGGCTTATAAATAATTCTGTGACTTCGAATAAAACACGCATAAAAAAAAACTCTTCAGCACAATCTCCTTTTAGCTCAATACACTTAGTCCAACTTTTCTCCAATTTTTGTATACCTTCCAAAAAATAGGATTTTTCGAGGTCCATAAAATAGGCGATTGTTTGATCAATAATTACATCGTTTGAACTGAATCTCTTTCCACCGAGCCATTTCTTTAGGTTTGGAAATAGGAAATAGTCACTAGGGGCTTAATACGGAGAATATGGCGGATGAGGTTCCACTTCGCAACCCAATTCATGCAATTTTGCCATTGAGACTGCACGCGTGTGCACTCGTGCATTATCTTGATGAAAAACTATAGGGTGATCCATCTAGAGGTATTTTTCTGAACAAAAAAAATATAAAAATTCAAATCAAGTGTGGAATCTTAATTGGTAATTTGAAAGGATGGCATTTATTATTTGAATATAAGTTCCTTCAAATATTGGCCTCAACTAGGCATCAGGGTTTCCATTCTGAGGGTGCAATTTTGGATGACTCGACCAGTATGGCTGTAATGACACGCGTAATGTTGGCTACCAAAACCTGAATCGTAGCTGGTTTGTCAGCCTAGACTTTGGACTTTACCCAACCCCAAGAAAAATGTCTAAAGGTGTGATATCACTCGATCTAGGCGGCCAAATCACCTGTGCAAAACGTGAAATTAGCTGATTTTCGAAATGACCTCTCAATAGATCCATTGTTTAAGCAGCTGTATGGCAAGTGGCACCGTCCTGTTGAAACCAAGTGTCGTCAAGATTACGGGCTTCAATTCCAGGTAGCATAAAGATCGATATCATGGCACGATAGCGAGCACAATTCACGTTTACTTTCCGGCCATCTTCATTTTTGGAAAAATATGCACCGATGATTCACCCAGCTTATAAACCTTACCAAACCGTGGTATTCACTGGGTATAATGGCACCCCTTAAACCTCTTCTTGTTGCTCTTCAGCCTAAATGGGACAATTTTGTTTATTGTCAGAAATAGGCCTCATCACTGAGCAAAATTTTGCTAGAAAACAGCGGATCTTCCCGTTTCTCACCGAACGCTCATTTCCATAATACAGTTGCCAACATTTGAAGGTAAATATTTTCAAAAAACAAATGCCATAAAATGTCCTTTCATATTACCAATAAAGATTCCACACTTGATTTGAATTTTTATATTTTTTTGTTCTGGAAAAATACCTCTAGATGGATCACCCTTTATATTTTTCTTGGTCATATGGGTTTTTTTTTAAATCCTCGTTAAATCTGTTGGCAAATTATTCGCCGTTTATCGTTTTTCCCTTTTGAAGGTAATCAATGTAGATTATCACGCGTACATCCCAAAAAACTGTTGCCATTTTCTATAAAGGCATCTTGGCCTTCTTTGGAGACGTTTTACACGGAGAAACCCATTGTTTAGACTGCTGCTTGGTCTCCGGAGTGTTGTAATGGATCCTTGTTTGATCCACAGTTACAAAAACCGCAAAAACTGATTAGAATTGAAGTTAAACCACTCCAAATAATCCTATGAAGTTGTCATCCGATTACGTTAATGGTCAATAGAGAGCAAACGCGGCAACCAACTTGCAGACAGCTCTCTTAAGCCCAACTGATCAAGTAAAATCGAAACCCCACTGCCATATGAAATGCGTATGGCATTAAAACTCTCACACACTTTTACTCTTCGATCGGCCAACACCATATCGTGGGGTTTTTCGGCTGTGTTGACCTCAATTGGCCGTCCAGAAAGATCAGCGTCATTTGTACTGTGCGACCACAACGAAACTCAGTAACCCACTTTTTCACCATTGAAATCGATGGTGCAGAGTCCCCATAGTATTTATCAAGCCTTTCTTTAGTTTGATTGACGGTTTTTTCCGCAAAAAATACTTATAATGTTTAATGAGCACTCGAAATTAACTTTTTTCCATTTTTAACAAAATCCAGGAGGTTATAAGTTTTGAACAGCTGTTAAACGCAAACTAAGTGACGGAACACTCTAAAAATTTGACAGTAGTCTATTAACAGATAGTATTTAATGAGAGCAGTGCTGCATTTCATATAACTACGATGGAAGTTGGAAAAGTCAATTAGGAATTATTCTAATGCTCTCGTAGATTGGCTGTAAGGATATTCAAAGGAGTACGAGTGTAGTTTTTTTAGGAAAATCGCAATCTTCCGTGTCTATTAAAATTTCCTAATACCAAATTTCAATGCTTGAGATAAGCAGCGTTTCAGGATCTTTATCTTAAACTAAGATATTTGGGTTTTAACAATTAGGACCCATAACTGAGCGTCGGTTTAAGATCGAAGATCATCTCAATTTTAAGTTGAACTATTTTGTATCTGAGCTTGATGGAAGATAAGCTCAAAGGGCATGATTAAGCCTCTCTAGCATTTAATTCCAGTTTGCTTTACAAATCTCCACTAAGTTCAAACTAACAGGCCCTCCTGATTTGCCCGCAAATCATGCCACTGCACGATCAATTGCAAAACGTGAAAATACTTTTCCAAATCGCCATGAATTATGGCTAAAAACTTAAGTACAGCGGCAAACAGCCACTTTAGATCCGGTTGAAATGTGGACTACGAGTTTAGCTCGGCATCCTAATCATGGCCACTTGAAATTTCTCTCTAAAAACAAATTGGAAAGTCGTGCGGCAGTTCGCGCAAAAGTGGGTGTGTACGCGGTTAAACGCAGCGGAATTAATCTGCCACTCGAATGCGGTAGAGGTGGCGGCGGTGGTAGCGGTTGACGCGACAAGCCAGGGCAGCAGCTTATGAATCGCTCACACACACTCACACTGCACCAGATTGAGTTTCATGAACGAAGTGATTTGTCCGTGAAATCCAATGATTTTCATTCTTAAACCGCAGCAGCCCGTGCGGCGGTTATTCTTAAATTCAGTGGATTTTACACGTAAATATTTTAATTCATTACCAAGTCCGCGGACCAAGCGGGAGTGCAGGCAGGTCTTCTCTCTGGCCGCACGTTAAACCGGCGAAGACGACGTTCGCTAACACGCACTGGTGACCGGCGGATTAAGTAATCCTGGCGATGAACTCAATGAAGCTTTGATTTGAAGCAGGCCCAGCTCATTGCTCTTTTGCTGGATTTGTGCGTGTGTGTAAGAGAGTGAGAGCGTATGGAAAGCCTCTACCTAAGCGTGTGGTGAGTGGATGTTAGCTACGATTAACTAAAATCGCGCAAGTTCTTTGGCGATTGCGGATGGATGATGCGGATGGATGGCTAAGCCGTGCTCGTGGCTGCATAAGTTAAGTTAGTGGTGCTTACATAAAGCAGGTGTATGCGTGCTGGCCGGAGCTGAGGACGCGGATCAACGAAGAGAGCGAGTCAATTCGCTGGCGAGCAGCACACTTTTATGTTAGAGTGTGTGCGTGTGTGCGTGTTTACTTATGACAACGCGAATACTTTTGAGCCGTCGTTCGTCTATATCCGCCTTGCTCATCCGCTCAATCTTCCGGTGATCCGCAGCGTTCATCCTGTTCATCGCCTAAAAGGGGCATGGATCATTTCTCCGCTTATCCTTTGGCAATTACCTACTAAAACAAAACGCCGTCCCTGCAAATGGGTTTTAATGGACAGGATTACCCTTTTGCTAAACGGTTAAGACCACAGCAGGGCGTTGGGCCCTGCTTTGGGCTGATCGCCAATCTGCTTTTTTCTTTTTTTTTCTGGGCTGCTTGATTCGTTCGTTGCTGGCTGTTTTTGTTTTTAAATACAATAAAACGGAAAATGTCTTTAAGCCAAAATATTATCCTGCCCTTTGGTTGCTGTTTTCTTTATATTTATTTTTGTGTTGATCCTGATATTTTGCAAATTACTCTCCCCCTTCTCTAAGTATTTTCACTTCATTAGGCCTTCTTGTTGTGCAGATCAGACGGACTCTGGCTGTGACTACCTGTGCGTTTGAATGTGCGCTGTGGTGGCTGAAACGAGACTTTGGCGTGGCTTCTTCCAGCAATGGCAAAAGTCAAAAACAAAAGGTAGCCAGGCGCATTTGGCTTCCGTACGAAATACTGTACTTGAGCTTGTTGGCTTATAGCAGATTGTTCTGTATTTTTTTTATCTTTCGAAAGATAGGGGGATTGCTGGACTTGCCATCGATTGAGTAAAGGGTTCATTTTATTCAAAAGAATGTGCACATTTGATGGAAATCAACTAATTTGGCATGAAAATTAAAGCTGAAATCTGAAGCTAGGTTTCAATTTAGTAAACAACAAACGAATAGTTAAGATAATTTGACTTATTTTTATAATGAATTAGTATACTAGAAAAACAAATCTATAACTTAGACCTAGAGAATTAAAAATCTAATAACTTTTCTTAAAAAAAACTAAAGCTCATATAAAAGGCGGTCCAACGAAAACGCACGATTTTAAAAGCAAATAAAACAAAAAGTTTTTTTTATGTTGATAGAGAGATCTATGACAATTATGTGTGAAACAAAAATACAGGGTGGCGCACGAATCGTGCTACGAATCGGCGCACGAATCGTGCTGTTTCTGTGTTAGCAATCGGCTAATTCTTCATTTTATTTGGAAGGTTAGTATTTTGATTTATAAAAATGAATGCTTGGGATACCGAAAAGAGAAAGATTTTGGATAGCGCAGCGGTAGCATGATTGGCAGTTCTGCATTTTCGTCCAAAGTAATTTAGGTGGGAGTTTGGCGGAACTCCCTCAAGTAGATGCACCATTAAGAGGCTGGTAAATAAGTTTGTGCCCAATCTGGAAGCATCGACCGTACCATCGAGATCCCCATGTTCGGGTTCAAGACACCGTCGCGGCTGTAGCATCGCCAATTCAGGCCAATCATAGCGTTTTGACTCGAAACTTATTGGCACAAATTGCAGTTAGCAAACGGTCATTACAATCGATAATTCATGATGACTCTTACTTGTTTCCCTACAAAGTCCAAATTACGAACAAGTTAAATCCTCCGGATTTGCCTATTCGAATGGAATTTTGCCAAAAAAAATTTATTGAAATGGCCAAAGAAGACGGCAGCTTGATAAATTGCTTGTTTATGTCTCATTTTGATTTCAAAGACAATGTTAACAAGCAACATTGCTGTAGATGGAGTGAATCTAGTCCACAAATAGTCGACGAGACGGCACTGGATCCAGAACGAGTTACTGTGTGCTGCGCAGTTTCATAGAGCTGCATTGTGGTACTTCTTTGAAGAAAACGCTGCAACAGTGACTGTCGAAGGAGTTTTTTGTTTACCTAAAACTGCACCGAAGTCCGATTCAACAGCATTTGGTTCTAGAAAGATGAAGCAACTGCACATATAGTCAGACCGGTTATGGCAGAGAGCCACACGAAAATTCCCAAACAAATTATTATCCAGAAATTCCACTTTCCGCTGGCCCTTAAGGTCAGCGGGTCTGACTTCATCAGACTTTTTTTATGGGGTTATGTCAAGCAAGAGGTGTTCGAAACGAAACCAAGAAATTTTACAGAATTAAAGCAAGCAATTAACAAACGAATTAAAGCGATTTCAACTTCAACCCTTCAGGCCGCGTTAAGTAATTGTCTGATCAGGTGTCGCCTATGCGTGGATGAGCATGGAGGTCATTTACGGTCCATCATCTTCAAACACAATTAGTCATATAAAATTGAATTACATTTCAGGTACAATATAAAAATGAACTGCATCGATTTAACAAAAGCTTTTTTGAATTTGAATATTGTAGCACAATTGGCGCGCCACATGTATCTGCCAAATGCTCGACACAGCTTTGGGGCATAACTACTTACTACCCTGTAGGAAGTCTGGGGACATGTGTCTCTATTTCACCACTTTTGTCAACTATTATGGTGACATTGTCGATAATTTGTCTACAGCTTGTCTACAAATATTTCTCTGGCTTTAATGTGTAGAGACATGTATGCCAAATGAGCGTTAATGCTTCTTCTTCATTTTCATTGTTTCGCTTTGTTATGGTGACATTGTCAACAATTTGTCTACAGGCTTTGATGTGTAGAGAAATTTATGACAAATGAGAGTCAATGCTTCTTCTTCCTTTTCATTGTTTCGCTTTTTTTGGTTGTGAAAACACGTGGTATCGCAATAATTGTACAATAGTTTAAAAAGAAAAGTGAGTTTTATAAGTGAATTAAAAAATGAATAAAAGAAATTACAAAAGACTTGTGAAAAAGCAATTAAAATTGTACAAGGATAGAGCAAATGCTGAAGAGGAGTTAATTTCTAGAGAGAGCACTTTCAGTAATTTTGTGATTTTGTGCCCATGAAAACGACTGAATTTTTCTTTAATTTAATTAAATATACATAATAAATATGATTTTAATTTCTAATTTTACGCCTTTTTATTTGGTAAAAAAGTGTTGACAAAATGGTGACAATGGACTACTGATTCAGTGGTTCCAATGTCTCCATATGGTTCCAAAATTACCACCTAGTCAGTAGTTCTTGTGTCAGTAGTTCATTCTCAATGACAAGTACATGTAAAATGTCAATAGAATTTTACATTGTCTGGGGTATATTTGGTCAGTAGTACTGGCGACACAGTCAATAGTAAGTCAGTACTGTTTCACTATTGACATTTCCTACAGGGTAGGGACATAAATACTGTCACACACGTTTTAGGCTGTAAAATGTTTATGGCCCAAATATTTTTTAATATATTTGTTGATGTATATTGTATCCAAAAAGAATCTACTTATTCGAAATGTCTGCCTTTTGTCTTTACATACGCCTTAAGTCGCACTGGCCAATCGTCAATAGCTGCACGAACCTCGTCCATTGGCCACAGCTCGAACCAAAGCAGTCTTAAGAAATCCAATGTTGGGGTATCTTTTGTGACAAACCTTGTCCTCTAAAACCGCCCACAATGTGTAATCCATTGGCTTCAAATCTGGACTACCTGAGGGCCATTCTTCAGAGGAACGCTGGCAAATTGTTTCGAAGCCAGGCCTGGGACGTTTTAGCCTTATGGGCCGGCGCAGAATCCTGCCGGAAAGTCCATGGCTGGTTTTGGAACAGGGAATTGTTAAGAGGCTTCACAACAGCTTCCAAATCGGTTTCTTGGCAAGCTTTGGCCGATGTTTTGACTCCTTGTTCGCAGAAATTCTGGTCATCGTAAGAGACACCCCACCAAACCATGACTAAAGCTGGGTGATAACCCTTTTCCACCCTTGGGAACAGTGCAGATGCTTACTTAGATCACCGCGCATACTCTCTATCATTTTGCTTGTTAAATTTTTTCCTGAACGGTAAATTTTTTTTCATCGGTGACTAAGATTTTTCTGTGCAAGTTATCAGCGTGCTTCACCAAACGACATTTGCATTTTTCAATCCTATTTTTTTAAAGCTGCAGTCAATAAATGTCCGGTATGTCGTTTGAAAGCCCCAAGACCCAAATCTCTTTTAATGATTCGAATCATGGACTTTTGCGTGATATTCATCTCACGGGCCACGGTTTTCTGTTTTCGGAGCGAATTTCTGTGAATTCTTGATTTAACGGCTTTGATGGTATGCGGTTTTCGAACAGAGCGTGGGCGGCCCGACCGGTGGCGGTCTTTTACATCTCCAGTCTCCTCAAACAGTTTTATGCATCGGTCATCCCTAGGGACCGGAGCGTTTTGAAAATATCGCTTTTTTCAGTTCACACTTGAAAAGCGCTATTACAGCGATACGGTTTTCTTAATCTGACCACTCCATGATGAAAGCTGAAACAATTTTAAAACCCCGTTACAAACTAACGCCATTAAGATTAGCTTTCAAAACCCATATTTCATTGACGGGGTATATTCAGTTCTACTATTGAAATGGGTGTGTTCAATGTTGTAACAGTATTTATGTCCCTACTAAGTATATCTAATAGTCCATATTTCCAAAGACTTTGAGACTTAATGGAGGTCCAATGTCCTCAATGTGAAGAATTTTCTTATACTTAAGCTCTTAAATTGTTCTTCGCTTATTGACGTACACGTTTTCTTTTAAATATCCACAAAGAAGGAAGTCCAACGGTCGCAAATCACAGGATCGTGGCGTCAAATTAACATCGCCAGAAGGTGAGATAACACGGCCATTGCATTACTCATGCACAAGAGTCATTGTTTCGTTGGCTGTGTGGCAAGTGGCACCATCCTGTTGGAAGCACACATCGTTCAGGTCCATATCCTTAGTTTCAGGCCACAAGAAGTCCGTTATCATCTTGTAATAGAGAACTCCGTTCACGGTAAACGCCTAGAAGACCTCAGCTTTGAAGAAGTACAGGTCGATGACGCCACCAGCCCATAAACCGAAATAAACAGTCACTCTTTGTGGATGCTTGCGGCAATTCTGCCTGTTAACGAATCCACTAAGATGAAAGCGTGCCCCGTCGCTGAAGATGATTTTCTTTTTAGAACCTTGTAACCGTGTAAATTCAAATCTTAATTCAAAATTCGCATCATTGATGTCCGTGAGATGTTCAATCGTTAGACACCACGTTGAGTCGATGTTGACGACTCTTCTGCCACAATATCGCGAAACAACATCAAAAGCGAGCATACACAGACGTTTTCACATTTCATACAAACGCAGCTTGCGGAAATTTGCGCACAATTATTCCAATCGCGGACACAATTTTGGTCGATTATGCTGACCATAAAATATCACAAAGTGCACGAAATGCATTTTGATTCGAAGGCCCATTTTCGTAAAAGGCTTCAACAAACTTAACGCGCTGTTCGATTGTATACCTCTCCATGGTTGAATTAGTCAAGCACTGAAACAAAGAAATGTCAAATTAGGTTGGCCAAAAAACTCGACGTTAAGGTGTGACTCCCAATTAACATCGTGCATTATGGTTGGACCACCCTAAATAAATACTCAAAACTTCAGATTAAAAGTCCGTTTTTCTCATTTTTCGAAAAACTTATGAAAAGGAAAAGCCAATCTTAGAAATAGGAGGTAACATGCACCTCGAGTAGTCCATCAGTACAACCGAATGATAGTTGGTGCTATGCAAATTTCAATTATTTTAACTGTAGTACCATTGCAACGTACCAAGTTTCCGAACTTTCCAAAGAGAATTTCTGAATCTTAAACCCACACACACACATGTTGAACCAGTCAGAGCCAAAAAATGTTTGCATAAACAATTGAAGTACTCAAGGGAAGGCCATAAAAAGTGGAAAAGACGATGGATGATTTTTACAGGGAAAATTTTGGGGAATCGATTGACTGGTAATCGAATTATTGCATTTTTTAAAAAATACCATTAAACAACCCGTTTCTGGTTATGAAGAAATATTAGTTACCTTCACTAATAAATGTTTGTAACAACAAAATGTTTGCAAAACTTGTGGTTGCTACAACCACCAGTTGTGTCAACTAAATACCTTTTATCGCGATTCATTGGCATGACCGATCATTAAGGTGTGAGTGACGTACGATGATCATATTTATCATCTCGTGGTATTTCGAATATCCATTACGATTACAAACATTTGGTGGTTGCAACCGAAATTCCTCTCTTGCAACCGAATCATTATTGTTCCAACCGATTTCCAACTAAGTTTTCCTCTGTGTGTAGCAATAAATCGTGCGTCAAATCTTATACAATGCATGTAGGCCAAATTAATAAAGGCATATCGGCGCCTGAATCGACATTTCTGGGACTTCTTTAATAATACTGCCCATCTCACTTGGCACCAATCTCTGCCTGTAAGTTGGCTTAAGGTTTAAAAAAGTGCAATCTAGCTCAAACTTGTCCCCAGGACGAAGAATTGGCTATGCACTTAAACCTTGATACCGACCAATTCCATGACGAAATTATTTGAAACTCAGTTGGACTTTATTTTTAGTAATTTCCACGCGATCGTCAGAAGTGAAACGATGCATGTTGAAATGGCAAACCTTCATGTATAGTTTGACAACTAAGTGAAGTCGCTACCATCAACAGCTTCTTAAATGTACCTATCATAGCAATGTCGACACTTAAATATTTTCTACTCGATTTTTTTCGAAAGTGATTTCAAAAGGATTCTCATATTAATAAATCTACGCTCCCCTCGTCTAAAGGAGCCTTTAAAAATCATATATCTGCTATCCATTTATCCATTACACTGATTATCTTTAGTATGCCTATGCATGTCACCATCATTTCATCTTATCCAACTTCAACTCGTACAACGAAATTCCCTGGCCTTTGCTGAGGCCGGCGGCATCTTGTCCTTGCACAGATTGCCACTGTAAGATAAGTTGTTATCCTTTGTGGTGCCGTTCGGCCACATACGACAGAGAGACGAAGCGAACAATTGCGGCTTATGTCATATTTTAGTCAGTAAGACACTAAGATTGCAGATTGCCAGCGTTTAAGCTGTATTTACTTACTATTTTCTAAGCCTTGGCTAATTTTCAACATAATGGGCTTCTAAGGTTGCTGCAGCATTTGCATGTCCTGCAAGGCATCCTGACTATTTAAGGCTTAACATACTTTAGTGGGCGAATGTTATTCGCAGAAGAAAGATTTTGTGAAAACTCTTTTCATAAATTCCGATATTCGAGTTGGCCTGAATAGAAAAGACTTGTCTTTGGGCATTTGGCCATGATCCCGCCGTCGTAACATGCAGCGGCTTTGTGTGCTGCGGCAAAGTCGAAAAACCTCTACAGTTTCGTTGTGGCAGGAGGAAAACAATGGCAGAGGGTTATTATGAGACTCATTAGATAAACAAAGGACGGCAAGCGGCTGACATGGCGGCCATGGCTGTCGCAAAAGGATGCTACAATGAGCCTCATGTAATTAATGTTTGCTGGTGGTTAATAGAGATTTATCAGCGGCAACGATGATGGCATCCACAGACTTTTCGTGGAATTATCTGGGTGGAAGCAAACTCTTCTTAAGTTAAGGAGACCACACAAGCGTGCGCGCGACACAATACGCTGCCACAGCCTTCATGGTGGCCCTGTTCTGGTGGAAGACAAACCACGAACTCAACTTAAAGCATCAATACATCAAGTAAACACTGTCATCCTCCTGCTATCGCGATGATTCCTGAGAGTGCTGAAGCTATCAACTTCGGGCCACCGACCATTAGTTACAGCTCAAATAACACTTGTTAAACGTTCTAGGCTAAAGCGTCACAGCGATATCACATAAATATGACAAGGCACAGTGTTTGAAAACCGCAATGAAGACAGAAAAACTCTCTTTACTCTCCTAATTACTGAACTTAGAAAAAAGTTAAATGAAGGCCAAAATAAAAAAAAAATGTTTTCTTATACTGCGTGGAAATCATGTTGGCTTCAATCTTTGGCTTTCTGTTAAGAGTCTAGATCCCGCAGGTAAAGGTACACATGGACTTCTTTGCTGCGCAAGTTGTAAGGCACTCTACTAAGTAAAAATCATATCAAACTCTAGGGGTCTCTGGATGGAATAGTGGCTTTTTTGAGCAAGAAATTCAGTGGCCGTGTTTTCTCACCTCGTAGCGATGTTAATTGGCCGCCATGATCATGTGATTTGACATCGTTGGATTTCTCTCCTTGGGGCCATTTAAAAGAAAAAGTGTACGTCAATAAGCCAAGAACAATTCAGGAGCTAAAGGATGAGTTAATTCGGCACATTGACGACATTGAACCTTCATAATGTCTCAGAATCCTTGAAAATATGGACCATCGAATAGAGGTATGCCACCGAAACCGTAGCGAGCATATGAACGATATTTTGTTACACACATAATTGCCCTAGATCCTTCTAGCATAATAAAAAAAATTACGATGTTTTTGAAAACGTTTTGTTTTATTTACAATTAAAATCGGGCGTTTTAGTTGGATCCCCCTTTTATGTGGCATCGAAAGTTTTTGCGTCATCAGCCGAATATCATCAACAATAGCAATATCCCCGCTTGATAACTCCTTTCAGCATTTTAAAGTGTGTCCAGATAGTAATGATAGGGTTTTCTAATTGTAATATTTCAAAATCTGTCAATTTACCAACAGTGTTGCCATTAGGAAAATATTTTTTTCTCAACCAAATATTTTAAAATTCATCAAGATGCAATTAAACCTTCAGCCTACACGCAGAGGAAAAATATGGTTACTAAATGGTCACGGAAATAATAATATTGTCTCCGCATAAAAGTATGTTCGTTGCAACCATAGCATTGTTTTTTTGAATTTAATTTTGACAATATTATGATTGCCGCAATACTAATATTGTTGAAATGTAACAATAGCATTAATGCCAAATTTAAAAATGAAAATATGGTTGTAGCAACAATATAAATGAGGTTGGTGCGACAAAAGTATTGTTTTTTAGGTTTTATGTTAACAATAATATTATTACGGCAATCATACTGTATGATTGTAATTTTTCTTCATTTGAATATGCTTTTAGAACAATGTCATTGTGGCGAATCTTATGCAATAATAGTACTTTTATATGAAAATTAAAATTTTTCAAAGAAACTGCTTTGGCTTTGGCTTTATTTAAGTGAACTATTTTTAATAAAAACGCTTACGTATTTTTAAACAGATTTTTTCTACTGTTAAATAATACACTTCTGTAATTTTGATTTAAATGTATTTTTAAATAATTTTCATAATTTAATCTATTGCTGAAAACCTTACCCAATTTTAATAAATAATTTTGGGGAACATAATATAATTGTGTGTGATCATAATATGGTTTTAGGGATCATACTATGGTTGTAGGGATCATAATATGGTTGTAGGGATCATAACATGGTTGCGTGTGAATCAAACTATGGTTGTGAGGATTATACTATGATTACAAATGTCCGCGACTAATATTTTCAAATGCAAGGGCCAAGAAGTAATGGTGACTGCCGCAGCTGACGACACAAATGCCTCGAACTAGTAATTCAGTTGTAACAATCCCACGACAGCCGGTTCTATGGACCGGTTTGACACGAAGAGCAATTCTTCGGCCAAGGGCTGACACCCTTGCGCAAATATGCCGCTACAACAACAACAACCAATGTCTGAGGCTACATCAAATCTTAATAAAGGGAGGTCCAATCATAATGCACGATGGTCATTGTTTAACGTCACGTTTTTTGCTTTACTTAATTTGACATTTCTTTGCTCCAGTGTTTGACAAATTAAAACATGGAGAGTTACACAATTGAGAATTGTGCGCAAATTTCTGCAGAAAACACTGATGTTGGTCGCGATTGTGTGGCACAAGAGCCGCCAACAATTGAACATCTCACGAACATCATTGACGCGAAATTTAAATAAAGATTTGAAAGGTTCAATTTATTCATGAGCTGAAGCCTACTGACTATTTTAAGCGTCGTCAATACATTGAATGTTGGTTGAACAGACATAAGTGAGTGGTGGAGAATCGTTTTCAGCGAGGCAGATTTGGGCAAATGAGAATCCACGAGCGACTGTTGAAAACCGATGTATCCACAAAGAGTTACTGTTTGGTGGGTTTTATGGGCTGGCGGCGTCATAGGGACGTACATCCTACAGTGAATGGTGTTCGCTATCGCGAGATGATATCGGAATTTTTGTGGCCAGAAATTAAGGATATAGACCTGGACGATATGTAATTCCAACAGGACTTGCCACTCAGTCACCGAAACAATAAATCTCTTTTCTCCCCAACGAATGAGAACTACTGTTGTAAACCTTACTTTTCAAGTTTTCTTCACACAATTGCCCACGAAAACACAACTCACTCTTGCCACCTCTATAGAGACTCCACATCGAGAGCCATCAATAGATTTCTTTTACAACAACGTGAGTGTGTGTTGTAAAAAGAGTTGTTGTAAAAGAAATCTATTGATGGCTCTCGATGTGGAGTCTCTTTAGAGCTGGCAAGAGTGAGTTGTATTTTCGTGGGCAATTGTGTGAAGAAAACTTGAAGGTAAGGTTTACAACAGTAGTTCTCATTCGTTTGTGGAGAGCCTGGCCTTATAGAGTTCGGTTTTACTTTCAACAATTGCAGCAAGGATTTCGAAGAGGGTTGTCACGGACCCGAAATCATGATAAAAGTAGTGTGCAGCCACGAAAATCAATGTCACTTTGCCATTTTGTTAAAAACTTGTCTTCTATTTAAATATAGAAGCAAGAGGTCTTGAGCCGGTTAATCCCTGTTCAATGAAAAAGTGAACGTCAATGAGCCAAGTACAATTCGGCACATTAACGACATTGAACGTCTATTATGTCTCAAAGTCATTAAAAATAAGGACAACCGGATAGAGTTATGTCACCGAAGCCGTGGCGAGCATTTTTCCGATATTTTGTTGCACACATAATTTTCATAGATCCTTCTATTATAACAAAGCATATTAAGATACTTATCTGAAAACTTTTTGTTTTATTTACAATTAACATCGTGCGGTTTAGTTGGACCTCCCTACATTTCTTATACTCACTGAGTGGTTACGACGCCGGCTCCGAATGGAAGACGCATTTTTATAAAGAAGTTTTAACATGGCTTAGAGGTAATTCTCTAACACATTATGTCGCCCGCATTTCTGAGGTTTAAACCCTTCGCTGAAGAATTGTTAGATGTTCTGACCCGGATTTCAAACTGGGTTCACTGGTATCGCCCAACGTAGTGTCCCAGCATTCGGCTGTGCCAACGACTATCTGTGTGCTGTGGACACAGAAACCTACTTCACAGCCATTACGGGATAACAACGTATTTGAAATTGACAAATCTGATCAGTTCTGCAATGAAAACTCGGAAACCCTCTTTAGGCATGTAGAAAATTGAACTCTACTCTGTATTCATTTAAGGTCACCTTTGAAAGCATCGCAGTTACACGCAAAGACTGTGACACTGTGCAGCGCGCAGCCGTTCCCCATATCGCCTGCTTTTTCCACTTTCCACACCAATCAAGACCAAAACAATAACTTAACACTTGAACTTCATTATAAAGGACGCATAATAAAACAACACTAAAAGAAGTGATGTAAAGAAAATGCGGGCAATTGCAGTTTCGGCACAAGAATTTCTTAAAGAAACAAAATTCATCGCCAAACAAAAGCGTCTGTGTACAGTCTCTGCCTGGCCACTGAGTTGAATGCCGTAGCCTACGTACATGAGACGAGTTTCAATTTTTTAATCCCGGCCAAATTTCATCGAACTGAATCCACATTGCGTCGTTCATCGTCGCAAGAGATAAGTGCTTTTTGTTAAGATTCGGGGTAATATTTTCTCACCTCCAGGAGGTCCACTCGTCAAAAACCATCACGTACACTTTCAGTAATGACACTTCTCAATACCATCCCGCACACATACACACACACACTCATACACAGGGCTACGTGTGTGAGGAAGGATCTCGTGTGTGCAAGTCCTTAGGATCATTTGGTGTTTAGCTGTTAAGTAATGAGAGAAGCCACAAATTTGCTACAATATAAGGACGAGTGGAGGTTGGGCTGACAGCGAGAGATTTGCAAGATTTTCCCATTGTCTCGAAGAGAATCATTTACTTTTTCATGCGTAAAAGCGATGAGTAAAATGATCTTAAGAGCATAAATCCCTTCAGGGGATTTCGAAATCACTGCCATTACATTGCGCTTGAATGATTTTGATTAGCAATTGTCCTGCCTGTAGAGGTTAAGAAAAATTGCACAAGTCTTGAGAAGTTGTCAACGAGGACTTGGGTTACTTTTTATTAAGAAGTAGGGTACTTTTAGGTACAGCTTTGCGATGTCTATGCAACTTTGTGGGAAAATCAAGTTTTCTTCTTTCACCATAGGATGGGTTTTGTTCAGGTTTTTTCCCGGGACTTTTCAAAAATCATACAAAACTGATTTTCTTCAAAAATCTTTAATAAAGAAACATAAAATTAAGCAACTGGACCGCTGTGGTGTGAAGGAAGTGTGCACGGCTAGCATGCCAGTAAACTTAGGTTCATCCCCGGGTAAGGTCATCCATTTATTTTTCAGCAGCAGGTTTCTACCTCGTTAATGCCAGCGAATTTATGAGTAAGAGATTTTTCTCTAAGCCAGGTACAAACACCTCTAAAAAATGCAAAAGGCGTTCGAAGCCGACGTTAAACAGTAACAAGTGAATTGTGCAAAGCTTCTTAATTGGCTGCTGTGCGACTTAAGTTATTTAATATTAAATTTGGAGTAGTTTAAAACGAATTTGGGATTAGGCTCTAACATAAGTAAGGGTCAACAATTTGTGGAGAATCTTATGGTGTGGAACAGTGAAATTAGAGTTTTTCTCCAGACAGATCCCGGGTTGCATTTTGTGGGAGTCCCGGCCATCTTTTTGTCGCGGAATTTCGGAAATCGACTCGGGATTTTCCACCGGGTTCACCTAATCAAGCGTTGCTTTAAGGAGGCGGACAAAGTACTTAGTAGGGACATAAATACTGTTACAACATTGAACGCAACCATTTCAATAGTGGAACTGAACATACCCCGTTAATGTCAGATTAATGCCTCAATAGCGTTAGTCTGTAACGGCATTTTAAAATTGTTTCAACTTTCACCATGGAGTGATCAAATAATTAGAACCGTATCGCTGTAAGAACGCTTTTCAAGTGTAAAATAAAAAAGCGATATTTTCAAAACGCTCCGGCCACTAGGGATTAGCCGCAGGTTCGTCTACCGATGCATAAAACTTTTTGAGGAGACTGGAGATGTAAAAGACCTCAACCGGCCGCATGTCATCAAAGCCGTTAAATCAAGAATTCACAGAAATCCGCTCCGAAAACAGAAAATCATGGCCCGTGAGATGAATATCACGCAAAAGTCCATGAGTCGAATCATTAAAAAAGACTTCCGACTAGGGGCTTTCAAACGACGTACCGGACATTTATTGACTGCAGCTTTAAAAAAAAAATAAGATTGAAAAATGCAAACGACTTTTAATGAAACACGCTGGTAACTTGCACAAACAATTTTGTTCACCGATAAAAAAAAATGTTAACCGTTCAGGTAAAATTTAACAAGCAAAATGGTGTGGTGTCTAAGGAAGCATCTGAACTGATCCCAAGGGTGGAAAAGGGTCATCACCCAGCCTCAGTCATGGTTTGGTGGGGTGTCTTTTACGATGGGGTCACCGACCTGCATTTCTGAGGACAAGGAGTCAAAACATCGGCCAAAGTTTACCAAGAAACCGTTTTGGAAGCTGCTGTGAAGCCCTTAACGATTCCCTGTTCCAAAACTAGCCATGGACTTTCCAGCAGGATTCTGCGCCGGCCCATAAGGCTAAAACGTCTTAGGCCTGGCTTCGAAACAATTTTTTAGCGTTCATTTCATCTGAAGAATGGCCCTCAGGAAGTCCAGATTTGAACCCATTGAATTACAAATTGTGGACGGTTTTAGAGGACAAGGTTTGTCACAAAAGATACCTTAACATTGGATCTCTTAACACTGCTTTGGTTCGAGCTGTGGCCAATTTGCCAATGGGAGAGGTTCGTGCAGCTATTGACGATTGGCCAGTGCGACTTAAAGTTAAATGGATACAATATACATTCGGTGTGGGATAGTGCACGAGTTTTCGATTTTAATACGGCTCACCCCCTTATTTTGTGGGGTTTGGAAAAAAATGCATGGGCCAAAAAATGGGGGAGGTGGGATCGGGGCAAGTGACAGCTCATTGAGGTCAAAAGTCGTGGGAAAATACTATCAAAAAGCCCCGCAACTTCCTGGGAGAGGGGTAAAATGTATGACCGACCCCCATTAATTTTTCCCTCCTAATATTTTTTCCAAATAACTACCCCCTATCTTCACCCCCTAAGGGGGCTAACCCTACAAAAAATTGTTTTTTTTTTAAATTTTCGGCGACGACCTCAAATAATATAAATTTGCCCTAACGATGATCAAAAATATTGTTACTTGAGGTCGTCGCAGAAAGTCGAAAGAAAAAATGAAAAAATTAAATGAATTTGACTAACATTTTCGAACTATAAAAAGTTTCGAATTTTAAATACTTGTATTTTTACTTTTAATAAAAAAGAAAATAATTTATTATCAAAAATAACAGAAAATTTAAACGAAAATATTATTTTGTGGGGAATTTTGTTTTGTTTGGTCGTTTTAAGTGCATTTTGCATTGGACTTTTCTTATGGGTTAGCGATAGAGGGTATGCATAACAAAAATTTGTATGGGGACTCCCTTAACGGTTGAAGATAGAGTGTGGTTTTGTTCTGAGAAACTGTTGGAATTGCAGAAATATTGGGAGTTGGTCTTACATTTAACTCCTCTAGGTGCACTTTTGGGGTAGTTGAAGCGGAGGGAGCAAAATTTAAAAAATTTTAATTTTTTGTAGGGGAGCCCCCTTAGGGGGTGAAGATAGGGAGTAGTTATGTTTGGAACAAATATTGGGAGGGAAAAATTAATGGGGTCGGTCATACATTTTACCCCTCTAGGTGCGACTCCTAGGTAGTTGCGGGGCTTTTTTTGAATATTTTCTCCCATCCCACGACCTTTTACCTCGATGAGCCGTCACTTGCCCCGATCCCACCTCCCCCATTTTTTGGCCCACGCATTCTTTTTCCAAACCCCACAAAATAAGGGTGTGAGTCATACGCAAATCTTACTACTAAGAATTTCCACACAACACTATGCCACCCCTAATATGCACCAATAAATATATCAAAAAATAGTTGGTCCAAAATCATTCAGTACTTTTTATTTTACAGCATAAAACGTGTGTAACGGTATTTATGTCCCTACTAAGTATACGCAGGCAAATGAGCAAGTGGTGCTCACCAACATTTGTTTGCATTGAAGCTCCCATCCCAAAATGCATAGGATTTTGAGGGACTTAAGTAGGTAAGTTCCTGTTAAATGTAAATTTGTCTTCTTATCGTTGTTATGTGGTCACACATTGTTCAAGCCGAAATCATAGTTAGCGGAACTGCCGTGAGGCAAGTTCAGCACTTTGGAATATCACCAAGAGATATCTTTATATTTAATGACAGCAAGGAGGCCATTCGATTCCTGAATAATGTGCACAACACTTGAAGAATTGTTGAAGAATGTCGTATGTCTCTGGAGAATCTAGCGCGATGTTCGACGGTGACACTTATACGAGGATTGCTATTAATATAGGGCGATCCATCTAGAGGTATTTTTTCAGAACAAAAAAATATAAAAAATTAAAATAAAGTGTGGAATCGTTATTGGTAATTTCAAAGGACATTTTATGCCATTTATTTTTTGAATATAATTTCCTTCAAATGTTGGCCGCAACTATGCCTCAGGGTTTCCATTCTGAAGGATCAATTTAGGATGACTTTAAATGCCATAAAATGTCCTTTCAAATTACCAATAAAGATTCCATTCTCGATTTGAATTTTTATATTTTCTGTTGTTCTGAAAAAATACCTCTAGATGGATCACCCTATATTTGGGGCCCGGCAATAAAAACACAATAATTTATCATTGAAAATGGTTGTATTGTTTTTTAAAATATTCTCCTTCAAGATCAATACACTTTTGCATGCGCACAAACTAATTTTCCAAGCACTTTTCCACCCCAAAACATGATTTTTTTAACGCTTCAACAACTGCCTCAGGCGATGAAAAACGTTGACCACTAATTTTTTTTCTTGATGCTAGAGAACAAGAAGAAGTCGTTGGGTACCAAATCAGGTCAGTACGGTAGATGGCCCATCAATTCGACATCTTGATTGGTCAAATAGCTCATCGTTTCAGCTGATGTGTGAGAGCTCGCATTGTTGTGATGCAAAGTGATCCGTCTTCTCTTAATATCTTTCCTCATTTCTTCGAACACTGTTGGCAAACAGATGGTTCTTTAGCACTCAGAATTGACCTCCTACGTTTCACTAAAGGCACTGTGGCAATACGGAAAAAACGCCATCATTTGCTTCGAATTACTTCTTCCACAAACAACTTTTGTTGGATTTGGCTCGTCTTGAAAGAATCATACGGTCGATTGCTGTTTTGTTTCGGGTTTGTATGCATAGACCCATGATTCGCCACCTGTGCCAATGTTATAAACTGCCTTTGAGCTACCGCAGTAATACTTTTTCAACATCTCTTTGCACCAATCCATACGAGCCTTTTTTTTAAGCATCCGTCAAATTATGTGGGATCCAACGAGAACAATTTTTTTTCAGTGCCAAATGAACATTCAATAATCAATAAGATATTGTCATACTAATGCCCAAGGATGCCTTAATCTCACGGTATGTCACATGTAGGTCTTGCTTAATCAGTTCACCCACAGCATCGATGGTTTCTGGCAAAGTGATCGAAGTTGGACGTCCTTCACGAAATTCATCCTGGATACTGATTTCTTTGTACCAGCGATTAACAGTGGTTTTTGGTGGTGCTTCATCGCCAAAAGTTGAAACAAGTTGATTTAAACACTCTTGTCTCGATAACCCACACCGAAAATCGTAAAAAATCATCGCACGAAAATGTTCACGGGATAATTCCATTTTTTGACTGAAGATGAATTTTTCAACGCACTGTAAACAAAACAATTCGCCCTCAAATGACAAAGCGTTCTGAGTGAAGTTATGCTAAAACATGTCAAAGTTTCCAGTGGAAGTTCCAGTTTGCATCTGGGAACACTAGTATTGTAAGGAGCCGAAATATAAATAGCAACCCTCGTATGGGTTTGGCGACATAGAAACATTAATCGTAGTTGTAAAGCTGACACGCTTGCAAAAGCTGGCGCAACCCAGAACTCAAAATAATGTAAAAAATAACAAAGTTCAGCCTCAGCCTATCCAATTAAACCAGAAAAAAGAAGAAATAAAAAGTAATTTTTGTTTAACTGCCGATTTAAACTTAAAATTTCAATGGCCCAACCTTTAGTAGTGATGTTGGCATTCCTCTTGCGAGAGGTGCTCAACGTACATCACGAAAATTGTTTCTCATTGCATAGAGACCAGAAATATCTGGCCTTGTATGGATGAGCAGAGAACGAGGATCGCGATTTATCCAACAAGGATCCATCTAAGAAACTTCATTGCTAGCAGACTGCGACTGCTATTCCACGACTTTTGTGGAAGTTAAAACAATAAAAAGAAGGAACAGACAACTGAGCATCTTCTCTGTCAACGTCAGGCATTTGTGCACTTAAAGCGTAAACTGCTTAGTCTAAAGTTACTAACAGACAAAACCTGTCGCTCCAATGGTGATTTGGGCAGCATCCACACCCTTATAATGACAACAGGCTGACTGAAGCATAAAAAAGCCTGTGGCCAGGCAGCATAGGACGACTTATTCACGATGAGTATACGCACGCAGAGAAGAGACATGGTTACTATATGGTCATGGCAACGAAATGGTCTCTGCATTAAAAGTTTGTTCGTCCCAACCATAGCGTTGTTTTTAGAATATTATTTTGACAATCGTTTGAATACGGCAAAATTAATATTGTTGAAATGTAACAAAAGTATTATTACTAACTTTAAAAAATGAAAATATGGTTGTAACAACAATAAAAATATGGTTGATGCGACAAAAGCAAAAAAAAGATTTGTATAATTACGATGGCTGTCATATATATATATATATATATATATATATATATATATATATATATATATATATATATATATATATATATATATATATATATATATATATATATATATATATATATATATATATATATATATATATATATATATATATATATATATATATATATATATATATATATATATATATATATATATATATATATATATATATATATATATATATATATATATATATATATATATATATATATATATATATATATATATATATATATATATTTCTGGTAAAGGCAACACTAAGTGTTGCCTGGCGACATCTGACATTTCCATTAAAAAGTCTGACAATTTTTAGCATAAACGTACTCGGAACGTTTTGACCATCATTTGATTTTTTTTTTACAGTTACTTGAAAAATCCATTTTTTATAAATGGAATAAACTCGTGAACATTTTCGTGCGATAATTTTCACAACTTTCGACGTGGATTATTACGACAAGAGTGCATCGATGAACTTAAATTTTTGTATGGCGATGAAGCACCATCTTATAGCACTGTGAAAAACTGGTTTAATGAATTCAATCGTGGCCGACGCACTGTGGCGCCTTTTCCCTAAAAGCGTTGCAAAAATCAAAAATTTGAATTCTAGCGTCAATCAAAGTTGGCAATTTTTCGGACTTACAAAAAAGGTTTAAATAAAAAAAAATATCATCTTTTGAATTGAATTTCAGGCAAACTATGCAACCGATCATTAATTTTTTGGTGTCGGATGAAAGGTATGTTAATTCCAATGAGACGATGTAGAAAAAGGGTTATTCGGTCCAATATTTTTTTTCAGGCGCAATTTTGCAAACACATGATATTTGGGTCATTTTTCACACTTAATAGAATAGAACAAAAAAAGTGACGGTTTGTGACGGGAACTATTAAAATGAGGTTGTTAAGTATTTAATACTCTAAATTATTTTCTTGAAATTGGGTGCCTACACACTTGCCCGTGTACATGAAAAAACAAAAATAAGTGGGGATGTGATGGATCATCCGGTCAAAGTGCTTATAAACAAACAATATCAATAAATGACACAACTATTACAGATGCAAATATGTTTATGGCTTCTGTTGTTCCTTTACGACTTAGAAGTGAAATCTCTGAGCATTGGAAAAATCCTCGTCCATCATCAGTTCACTTTTGCCGACCCATCTTTTTCCAATATGCAAAGGAGTCTTCAGAAGTAATCACATCTACTGTTAACAATATAAAAGAGCAAATTTCTGAACTGACGCCTACTGTTGTTCAAATGAAGAATGGAAAAACTGTTTTAATAGATTTTGAATTTTTTCTTACAATGATTGATGGTAAAGTCTTAAACGTAATAACAGATACCTCATCAACTTTGAAGTGCGCAATTTGCAAAAAGACACAGAAAGACTTTCAAAATTTTGACGATTCAAATGATGAGGAAAACTATGAATACGGAATTTCTCCGTTACATGCAAGAATCAGGTGCATGGAGATTATTTTAAAACTGTCATATACTATTTCGCGAGAGGGAGAATGTTTTGATGAGTGCACTACACCAAAAGAAAAACAGTTTGTTCGAAAAATAATAATACAAGAGGATTGTTTTAAGAACCTTGGACTAAAAGTAGACTGCCCAAAGCAGGGGTACGGAAACACCAATGATGGTAATATGTCTAGGGCTTTTTTGAAAATTATGAGGTAACATCTCGAATTACTGGTGTCAACATTGATATAATAAAAAGGTTGGCTGTTATCCTTAATGTTATTAACTCTAAAGAAATGGTGAATGGCCCAAAGTTTGATGAGTATGCATCAAAAACTGCCAAACTTTTGGCTCAATTGTACCCTGAAAAGAAACTTACCCCTACGGTACATAAGATTTTGGCTCATGGTAAAAATTTAATTGAGTATCAATGCTTACCAATTGGAGAGTTGTCTGAAGAAGCCCAGGAATGCAAAAACAAAGACTACAAAAAGTTTAGAAACACTAATACTTGCAAGATTTCCCGGATTAGACAGAATGAAGACCTATTCAATATGTTAGCGGCTTCTTCAGACCCACTTATTTCATCACGACGATACGTAAGATCTCGAAAGGATTTGGAAGAACGTAATTATTGCTCCGATATGTTAAGTCTACTAGATATAGCTCCCAATGTTTATGACTTTTTTGAAAAGAACTAACTAATAAAAATCTTATACTACCTTAAAAAAATACACAACATTTTTCATTAGACTTAATATGTATAGCATTAATATTGTAGTACTTAAAAATTTCAAAAATATGTAAATATAATAAAAATACAAAATTTAACATTACATTGAAAAAAAAATTTTTTTATTAGAGTTGAATTTTTTTTTATACTTAATAACTTAATATGTATAGCATTAATATTGTTGTATTTAAAAATTTCAAAATTGTGTAACTATAATAAAAATAAAAAATTTAACATTATTTTCACTCAAAATCAAAATTTTTTTTTAAAGTGTGAGCAATATTTTACAAAAAATTTAAAAATAATTTAAAAAAACATTTTTTTGTAAATCTTTTCTGGAATAATTTTAAATCATAAAAGCCTTTAAAAAGAAACAAAACATTTAAAATGTTAAAAAACATTTTATTATACTTCCCATAAAATTGATTTTTCCACAAATTTCAACTTTGCTAACCCATAAGTAGGCGTAGAACCCTTTCCAAACGCTCATTTCATAGGCTGAACAGTTATCTATCATATGCTGTTTAAACTGTTCAATTATCTTATTCGGTTCAAAAGATATGATTTTTGCAACGAAAAAACTCAAATGGCGCCAGTGTGCGACGCTCGCTTTAAGAAGAAAGTCGTGATGGTCGTCCAAGAACGGTCGTTGTGCCAGAGAAAATTGATGCCGTGCGTGAACTGATTATGCAAGATCGTCATGTGACATACCGTGAGATAGAGGCATCCTTGGGCATTTCTTCCACCAGCATATTCGATATTGCATGAAAACCTGGCCGAAAAATAAAATCGCGGTTCTTTAAAAGACGTTTATAAGATCGTCACAGGTGACGAATCATGAATCTATGCGTAAGAGCCAGAAACAAAACAGCAATCGAACGTGTGGGTCTTCGGAGACGAGCCAAATCCAAGGAAAGTTGTTCGTGGAAGAAGCACTTCGAAGCAAATGGTCGCCTGTTTCTTCGGCAAAACTGGTTATATGGCGGCTGTTCCGCTTGCGCAACGTAGGAGGTCAATTCTTAGTGGTACACCAAAATTTGTTTTCCTGAAGTCTTCGGAGAAATTTGAAAAAAACGAGCAAGAGAAGGCGAATCATTGTTCACCATGACAATGCGAGCTCTGACACATCGGCTCAAACCAGCGCCTTTTTGATCAGCCAAAACGTCGAACTGATGGGTCACCCGCCGTACAGCCCTGACTTGGCACCCAATAACTTCATTTTATTCCCGCACATCGAGAAAAAAATGCGTAGTCAACAATTTCCACCGGCAGAAGATGCTGTTGAAGCGTTCAAAAATCATGTTTTGGGGGTGTCTCAACCGGAGTGGAAAAAGTGCTTCGACAATTGGTTTGAGCGCATGCAAAAGTGTATAAATGGATGAATGCTGGAGAATACTTTGAAAAACAATAAAACTATTTTTGATGTTAAATTTTCGCATTTTCATTATTAGGTCAGAAATATATATATATATATAGGAGGCCTCGTAATATATTTTTAATAAATGAACCACTTACGTTGCTTTAAGCGCACTTTTTCCTTTGTTAATTTAATAACTCCTATTATTTTTCCTATTATTTTTAAATACTTTAGTTTACTTCTATTGTTGAATAATAACATAACCTTATCCTAGCAAGTCATATTCGGGATCATAGTATGGTTGCGTGGGAATCTTACTATGGTTGTGGGGATCGTATGTGAAACATACTATGGTTGTGGGGATCATTGAATGGTTGTGTATGAATAATACTATTGTTAGGAGGATCATAGTATGGTTGAGTGTAAATCATACTGTTGTTGTAAGGATCATTGTATGGTTGCGAGTATCATAGTATGGTTGTACTTGAATCGTACTATTGCTGTAAGGATCATAATGTTGTACCACAACCATATACCCAACAATAGTATGATGCTCTGCGAATATTGTTATCCCAACCATACTTTTTTTTCTTCGTGCGGAAACTACTCATCTCTTCAACCAGAATTATTAGCTTTGCTTTAGAAAGAGCTAAATCCATTGAAGGCAACTGGATTTACAGGCCTAAAACACCAAGAGATTCTCGATGTCATACAAACTATTTCATTGGTTTAAATAATCATGACAAATAATAGGTTTTAAGAATAAATATTTCTTACCCAGTAATGGACAATTTTCCGCAGGTCTTGATTTCTCTTACTTTGAAAAATCCAGTTAATATTTTACCACCTGACCTTAATACTCCAGCCGAATGACTCAATATTAATGACTCACAAAAACATTGCATTGTCCTTTTGACATTTGAATCGTTAATAACGAAACGACCGCCACGGCAATCATTCAATTACGATCATCTTTACTTCCGGTCATATGTCACCTTGGTAGCCTGAAAAACCTGAACAAGCTGCTCTGGCAAGCCAACCCTACCTACCACCTCCCACACCACCAAAAGCTGTAAACTTTTTAGCCTTTGATTAACCAAGTTAGCAGGTGACATTGTGCCGCCCGGCCGAAATGTTCATCGAATGAAAACGAATTGACAAAAGTGCATGTCGGGCCCATAATTACGGTAGGAACATCAGGTGATGTCACCTGAAATTTATGTTTTATTGTCGAATTACTACTAGACACTGGCATGTAACAACAAAAAACAAAGAAATTACCGGTCTTACTCGTATTATCAACGAACGAATAACAGCCAGACACGCAAGAATCGAGCATCTCGCACGGTGGGAATCCTGGGAAAATTTCATTCAACTGCGCCGCGATATCAATAAAAATCCCGCAGCGTCATTTGGATGATGAGGTTGTTTGGACTCTTCTGTGGCAATCAAACACCAAATAACTTCATCAAGCAAGTTGCAGCCAAAGGGCGAAAACGGGCAGGAAGAGGGAGAGTAAGGCAATGCCATGCTGCCGCTGACACTGAAAAGTGAACGAATTGTATGACGGTGAAATATGCTCGGTGTAAAAGTGGTGTGGGGCATGTTCACCGCATGATGAGGAATGCAGCAAGCCTCGCATGAAAGCGACACGGACGGAAGGAAGAAAGGACGAAAGGTTGTGATCATGTAACACAAATAGAACACCTTCCTTTAAAATATTGCACACACACAAACACACTCACAGCGAGGCGAAAACAATAACTCAGTAACCAAACGAGGCCATATGTCAAAATATTCACTGTTGAATGCTCGTACAATGCAGCGAATAAATGCACTCATCGTCATCGCTCATGTAGTCCTCATCATCGGCACTATTGCACAGTGGTTAGAGGTGCGACAAAATTTGTAAGAATTACATTTAGTACAAAATACTAACAAAATTCACGCAGAAAAAAAGTATGGTTGTGGTGACAATATTCGAAGAGGATAATACTATTGTTGGGTATATGGTTGTCGTACAACAATACTATGATCCTCACAACAATAGTATGCTTCAAATACAACCATACTATGATCCTCACAACAATAGTATGATTTACACAAAACAATACTATGATCCCCACAACCATAGTATGATTCACACTCAACCACACTATGATCTCCACAACCATAGTATGATCCTCACAACCATAGTATGTTTCATATACAACCATAGTATGTTCCTCACAACCATAGTATGTTTCATGTACAACCATAGTATGATCCTCTCAATCATAGTTTGTTTCATATACAACCATGTAATGATCCCTACAACCATAGTATGATCACACACAATTATACTATGATCCCGAATATTATTTATTACAACTGGTTTAAGTTGTCAACAGTAGATTTGCGTTATGAAAATTTTTCAAAAATACATAAAGTTCAAAATAATAGGAGTGATTTATTTCTCAGTAGAAATAATGAGTTTAAATAAACGTTAGCTTTTTTATTAAAAATATTTCAGGTAAACAAAGCCAAAGCAGCTTCTTTAAAAAATGTTAATTTCGATAAAAAGTTCTATTATTGCATTACATCCGTACCAATAACATTTGTTCTTAAAAGCATATTTAAATGAAGACAAAAAAAAATACAATCATACATTATAATTGCCGTAATAATATTATTGTTAACATAAAACGCAAAACTCAATACTTTTGTCCAACCATATTTATATTGTTGCTATAACCGTATTTTTATTTCTAAATTTGGCAATACTACTATTGTTACATTGCAACAATACAATTTGTTAGCCTGAAGTATTAATATTGCAGCAATTATACTATTGTCAAAACTAAATTCAGTTAACAATGATATGGTTGCGACGACCATATTATTATTGCCGTGACCATGTAGTAAACATGTTTGTTCTCTGCGTGTTAGTGAAAATGGCAGAGGTTTTACTTGAATTCGTTCCAAACTACTATATATAATGATTTTAAAGAGGTTAAAGAGATTGTCAATATTCTTGAACACCTCTAACTTTATCATCGACATCCATGACCTGTTGAATGTTATCTTCTCCGCAATTCCTACACCGACAGAACTATGATTATTGCACACAGAGAATAAATTCGTTATAAAAACCTAATTTCTTCTCTAACTAATTAATTGTGGACTTCCAGATATTCCATCACTCAAGTCGAATATGAGTTCTTGCTCCTCCAAGTTCATTAAATAAAATATAGGGTGATCAATCCAGAGGTTTTTTTTAAATAAAAAAAAAATCGGAAAATTCAAATTAAGTTAGAAAACTTTGTTGTTCATTCGAAAGGAAATTTTATGCCATTTTTAGGTAATACTTAGTAGGGACATAAATACTGTTACACAGGTTTTATGCTGTAAAATAAAAGTACTGAATGTTTTTGGACCAAATATTTTATTTATTGATGTATAGTGTACCCAAAAAGAATCTTCTTATTCGAAATGTCCGCCTTTTGCCTTTACACACGCCATAAGTCACACTGGCTAATCGCCAATAGCTGCACGAACCTCGTACATTGGAAAATTGGCCACAGCTCGAACCATAGCAGTCTTAAGAGATCCAATGTTGGGTATCTTTTGTGACAAACCTCGACCTCTAAAAACCGTCCACAATTTGTAATCCAATGGGTTCAAATCTGCACTGCCTGAGGCCATTCTTCAGAGGAAATGAACGCTGGCAAATTGTTTCAAAGCCAGACCTGGGACGTTTTAGCCCTATGGCCCGCACAGAATCCTGCTGGAAAGACCATGGCTGGTTTTGGAACAAGGAATTGTTAAAAGGCTTCACAACAGCTTCCAAAACGGTTCTTGGTAAACTTTGGCCAATGTTTTGACTCCTTGTTCGCAGAAATGCTGGTCGGGGACCCCATCGTAAAAGACACTCTACCAAACCATGACCGCAGCTGGGTGATGACCTTTTTCTACCCTTGGGATCAGTTCAGATGCTTCCTTAGATAACCGCGCATACACTCTATCATTTTGCTGTTAAATTTTTCCTGAACGGTAAAAATTTTTTCATCGGTAAACAAAATTTTTCTGTGCAAGTTATCAGCGTGCTTCACCAAAAGACGTTTGCATTTTTCAATCCTATTTTTTTTAAAGCTGCAGTCAATAAATGTCCGGTACGTCTTTTGAAAGCCCCAAGACCCAAGTCTTTTTTAATGATTCAACTCATGAACTGTTGCGTGATATTCATCTCACGGGCCATGATTTTCTGCTTTCGGAGCGAATTTCTGTGAATTCTTGATTTAACGGCTTTGATGACATGCGGTGTTCGAACAGAGCGTGGGCGGCCCGACCGGTGGCCGTCTTTGACATCTCCAGTCACCTAAGCAGTTTTATGTAACGGTAGACGAACATGCGGCTAATCCCTAGTGGCTGAAGCGTCTTGAAAATATCGCCTTTTTCATTTCACACTTGAAAAGCGCTATTACAGCGATACGGTTTTCATTATCTGATCACTCCATGATGAAAGTTGAAACAATTTTAAAATCCCGCTACAGACTCAATAGCGTTGGGGTTAGCTTTCAAAACCCATATGACATTAACGGGGTATGTTCAGTTCTACTATTGAAATGGGTGTGTTCAATGTTGTAACAGTATTTATGTCCCTACTAAGTAATGTCATAAATTGCAGAGGCTTCCAAAAAGATTGAAGGGAGTGTACATTTTCTTGAACGCCTTCCTAGATGTACATACATGAACCGTTGATTTAAATTTCTTCGAAATTCCTACACCAGCAAAACTGTGATCTTGGCACACAGATAATAGATTCGTTAAAAAAACAGATTTTTTTGCCAACTAATAGACTATGCCATGACTAAACCGAATATAAATTCGTACTTCTCCAGTTTCAGTAAATAAAACGTAATGAATAAAATTTCTTTAAAAAGCTTTGACTTTGCGTAAGGGCCTATTAGAAAAAATATTTAAAAAATCTTTTTTTCGTTTTTTTTTTTATTTATTCGTTCTTTTATCATTATTATGACTTGAGCAATTTTTTCATTCTGGTTCGAGACCTTTATGTTGTTTCTTTTTCAGAATCAACTTAAAAAGAAGGTCTCAAACCAGAATAAAAAAACTGCTCAAGTCATAATAATGATAAAAGACCCAATAAATAACAAAACAAAAAAAGAAAAAAAACTATTAAATTGGATTGGTACGCCCTAATGTGCAACGCATGTATGAGTATATGTACTCACAAAAAACATGCACACTTTGATTGTGCTTTTTGCATTTGTGGTTTTCAACGAAGACCCATACAAAACGGAATTGGTGGAAATGATATTGCGCGTTTAAGATTGCTCTACGCACAGTTCGAAGACTATACGCAAAGGGTAATTCTCATTAATAAAAATGAGTCTCCCGTATAAGTCATTTGATTTGTGGCCGAAGTAATCGTTGCCAAAGACTGCTGAGGAAAAACCTTGTTGGGTTTAGAAACAGGTGCACTGTCTGCCTGGCAACCGTAGCAAATACATTACACTAATTCTCCTTATTTTAAGTTGATTCTGAAAAAGAAACAACATAAAAATCATTTTTTTTCAAATGTAGATAAAAATAAGCAAGCAATTATGAGTCAGTTTATTCGACCGACCCATAAATAGATTTGTAATTTCCCATTCTCCATTGCCTGTAGCGTACTGATTTTTATTAAATCTCAATAAGGATAGTTTTTTTTTTGGGAAATACTAGAAAAGGGAAGTGTTATAGGGGCCAAGCAAAATTAAATTGAACTGCTGGGTTTTCCAATAGGAATTAAAGATCTTTCAGTGTCAAAACGTTAGTCGAAGTCAACATTTTCATCATGGTAAAGTTCACTTACGAGCAACGTTTGGAAATCATTAAAATTACTACCGAAATTTCATCAAAGAATCATCTTTAGCGATTAAGCTCATTTCTGGCTGAGATCCTTGGTCAATCAAAATCGAATTAGCTTGTGAAGTAATTCACTTCTTTAAAACTAACTTTTTAGTATGCAAATCTTCAAACTTATCCTAATTTCTACGGATCAGATATATTGCTGAATAAGCCTTAAGAATAATGAAATTTAAATGATTAATGCAAATCAACATTGTGTTGAATATCACATTTTAATTATTCAAACACAGTATTGAAAACATGATTTGAAATCACGTATTATGGAATAAGTTTAAACCGACATATAAAGAAGTAGCTATGCAAGTATAAGTAGAGTGAGTCTGCAGCAACAAAACCAAATATGTGACGCGCAAAATAGAAAGGGACCTAAGGT
The DNA here is from genome assembly GCA_963513945.1 of Hydrotaea diabolus. NCBI lineage: Eukaryota > Metazoa > Arthropoda > Insecta > Diptera > Muscidae > Hydrotaea > Hydrotaea diabolus. The sequence continues at coordinate 193,172,412 of OY740716.1, read as the reverse complement.
TAAAAACCAGTTTTGTTCAGGAGAGCCATTTTAAAGATTAGGTCCCATTCTATTTGCGCTTAGAATCGTCGACTTCACTTTCATAAAACGCGCATATCTCTGGGAGGGAACACTTTTGGGGCATGGGATCGGTCTCATTCGATGCTCAGATGTTGTCCACATGAAAAAAAGTGATGAAAAGTTTTGTTCAGAAGAGCCATTTTAAAAGTATGTCCCTTCCTAATTGCGCTTAGAATCGTCGACTTCACTTTCATACAACGCGCATATTTCTGGGAGGAAACACTTTTGGGGCATGGGATCGGTCTCATTCGATGCTCATTCCACATCAAAAAAAGAAAAAAAAATGAAAATTGATTTCTTTTACCCTTAGGTCCCTTTCTCTATGCGCTGTCACATATGTAAACGTCATCCTACAATAATGTTATGTGAATAACTAAAACTACATCAACTTCGTTTTTGTACGAGATTGACAATTTAAAAATGGCTATACAAATTTCATTATCAAAACACGTGGGATGCTATATATATTTCTAGAATAGGCCAGGAGCCATCTGACATTTCCATTAGAAAGTTTGACATTTGTAAGCATGAACGTACTTAGAACGATGTGACGTACGACCATCATTTGTGTTGTTTACAGTGACTTGACAAAATCAATTTGGCAAAAAATGGAATTAACTCGTGAACATTTTCGTGCGATCATTTTTCACAACTTTCGACGTGGATTATCACGACAAGAGTGCATCGATGAACTCAAATCTTTGTATGGCGATGAAGCACTGTGAAAAACTGGTTTAATGAATTCAATCGTGGCCGACGCTCGCTCAAAGACGAAGGTCGTGAAGATCGTCGAAAAACGGCCGTTGTGCCAGAGAACATTGATGCAGTGCGTGAACTACAGATCGTCATGTGACATATCGTGAGATAGAGTCATCCTTGGGCATTTCTTCCACCAGCCTACATTCGATATTGCATGAACACCTGACAGTAAAAAAGGTTTGTTCTCTTTGGATCCCGCACAATTTGACAATCGCTCAAAAAAAGGCTCGTGTCGATTGGTGCAAAGAAATTTTGAAAAAATACGATCGCGGTGCTTCAAAAGACGTTTTTAAGATCGTCACAGGTGACGAATCATGGATCTATGCGTATGATCCCGAAACAAAACAGCAATCGACCGTGTGGGTCTTCGAAGACAAGCCAAATCCAACGAAAGTTGTAAGTGGAAGAAGCACTTCGAAGCAAATGGTCGCCTGTTTCTTCGGCAAAACTGATCACGTGGCGAATAATCCGCTTGAGCAACGTAGGACGGTCAATTCTAAGTGGTACACCACAATTTGTATGCCTGAAGTCTTCGCAGAAATTCGAAAAACAAACAAGAGAAGACGAATCATTGTGCAGCATGACAATGCGAGCTCTCATACATCGGCTCAAACCAACGCCTTTTTAACGGGCCAAAACGTCGAATTAATGGGTCATCCGCCGTACAGTCCTGACTTGGCACCCAATGACTTCTTTTTATTCCCGCACATCAAGAAAAAAAAGCGTGGTCAACGATTTTCGTTGCCAGAAGTTGCTTTTGAATCGTTCAAAACCATGTTTTGGAGGTGTCTCAATCGGAGTGGAAGAAGTACTTCGACAATTGGTTTGAGCGCATGCAAAAGTGTATAAAACATGCTGGAGAATACTTTGAAAAACAATAAAACCATTTTTGATGAGAAATATTCGCATTTTTATTATTAGGCCACAAATATAAATAGAAGCCCTCTATGCTTTGTTCAAAGTCTCAACCATACGGTATGATTGTAGTAATCATATTATTGTTAACGTAAATCTTGAGCAACAATACTTTTGTCGCACCAAAAATTTTTATATGGTTGCTACAACCATATTTTTATTTCTAAATTTGGCAATAATTTAGTATTGTTACATTTCAACAATATAAATATTGACGCAATCATACTTTTGGCAAAATAAAACTCAAAATACAATACTATGGTTGTGACGAACATGCTTTTATTGTAAAGAACATATTATTGTTGCCATGACCATATTTATAAACCAAACCTTTTCTCTGCGTGTAAGTGAATTGAGCTAAAAGGAGATTAAGTCGAAAAAATATTATTTTGCAAAAACAACCGTTTTATTCGAAAGGTCACGGAATTATTGATATGCCCTCGTACATACCATGATCATTACTATCATTACTAGACTTAATTTCTCGTACTGATTTCTCAGTTTTATGCAAACCCTTAGTGTACCCTCACTATGTGATTTAGGCATTGACACAAAAATATTTTAGTTAAAAATACCTGCAAATACAGGGTGGAGCGCGGATATTACTTATTTTGGGAATGAAATATAATAATTATGAACCTTAGAAATTTTTTTTTATATTTTAATTATATTGAAGAGTAAGGGAATTTTTAAATTACATGGTTTTAGATAGTGCGTCTGACAAATGTCGACCTTCGCTATCCACACACTGCTGCGTACGTTTTCTGAAGTTTTCATGAACTCTAACAAGCATGTCGACTGGTATTCTGCCAATTTCAGCCTCAATATTGTTAATTAGGTCTTCCAAGGCGACGGGGACGGTTTATAACCACGTTCGACTTAAGGTAACCCTAAACGAAAAAGTCGCATGGGGCTAAGTCTTGTGAACGTGTGGGCCACTTCACCCCTCAAGAAATCACTTGCCTCAAACAATTCATGGTTACCCTCGATGTGTGTGCAATGACATCATCCTGTTGTAATTATGTATCCTCTAATTGTATTGCCTCAACAACCGGCTGGAAAAAATCCTGTTTCATAGTCAATAACAGTTTGGAGTTCACAGTTATGGCAAGACGCTAATCCTGGAATAAGTAATGGCTAATGATGCCTACTCGTGATATGGCGCACCACACAGTGACGCAGTCCAAATGCATAGGTCTCTGGTGAAGTTCTCTGGGGTTTGTTTTACTCTAGTACTGGATATTTTGTTTGTTTACACACCCACTGAGGAAAAGCACGCTGCACTGCAATGATCGCATTTAAAAAATACGCTCAGCACAAAATGACCTCTCGTCACGCGTCCAATGCATGATGGCAACTGAAAGGCAGACGAATGCAAGTCCCCCGTCAGCCGTGTGCTTGGCTGACGGGGGATTTGTATTTGTCTGCCTTTCAGTTGCCATCATGCATTGGATACATGACGACCAACAGTCTTCGACCAACACTCTCTTCGACCAACAGTGCCGCCAAAGCCTGCAGTGCAAAAAGCAAATTATCGCGCTCCACCCTGTACTTTTAAAAAAAAAATCATGACAAAAATAGATACAATTTCTGAGTCCAATTCATTTTGCGGATTTCGTTAAAAAAACAAAGTTGCAAGATTTGAAATCACAGTAAAAATCATAACTACTAAAATTGCCGAATATTTGGAAAATTCAATTTGAATTTATCCAATGGCGAGTAATGATTATTCGCAGAAAAAGTCGGGAAAAAAATCAGTACGAAACATTTCATTTTAAGTCAAAACACATTCTTTTACGCGTTTCTTTTTCTGTTGGGTACCACTGTGAGTAGCCCGTCACCGCACCATCCCTAACAAGCGAATGCACACACACACACACACACACACTGTAGGAACACATGTTCCTCTACGAGTAAACAAATCGTTGTAACAGCCAAGGGGATGGATGGACGGCACACATTCCATGGCACTCCGACGTGGCTAGTCAAAGTTCACATAACACACATACACACACGCACTTCGATATTGCTCGGCTCATTCAAATGAAATGTTCGATTTGCGCCTAGCGGAGGATGAGAAAGCAAACGGTAGAGGAGTGGAGTGAAGTGGCTTGGGCAACAAAGGCATGCAGGGCAAATAAAATTAAGTTTACAATGATGCCAGGACAAGCAAGCAAACACTTGAGAAATGTAACAAATCGACTTTGACAAAAGAAGCTTTCGTTCGCCATCGAACGACGAATGCGACAAGGCGACAGCGACACAGATGACGCTGCTGTTTAGCCGCACACACAGAACGAAGGGATACTCGCTCGTCGCCTCGTCCAAACTCTCGACAATTGCGCAACTGTAACATTTTTTCCTGTGCGTCCTTCTGGCACGTTATGCAGCGGAGTGTGTGTGTGCATGTATGTGTGCGACTGCACAAGGACATTCCGAGTGTTGGCATGATTGAGTATGTGTTCATGCGCAGCCCTTGAAATGAGTTACATTCCATTGTTGGCCTCACATTTGGCTCTGGCAGCGAGCGCAAAGCCTTAATCACAAGTGCCACTTATGCGTGTAGTTTTTTTTATTGAAAGTTCACAGGCATAAAATGAATTTCGATTAAACTTCTACGCTCCCAGGATATTGGGCGAATGTGTTTATCGGGCTTTGACAGCATCGTCGCGCCGGTTCGGGCACTCACGTCTGATTGCCAAACAATGGGGGTTGTGAAAATATTTGCGGTTTGCCTCTATTGTTCGACTGAACGCTGAGCTTTAACCACACATTGGCAAGGAATATGTAACAAATTTTCGGTTTTTTTCTGGTTTGTGATTAACACTTAAAAGAAGAAAAAAAACCAAACGACACACAGACGGAGTATTTTGTTGTTTGTGCTTTATGGAATAATGTCACTGACTCGATTTAATGGGCTTGGAGTTGCTCTGGCGAATACAGGGGAAATGTGTAATGGTTAAGTTGCACATGTCTAGCAATGAATTGCAAATGTTTGACTGGCCTTAATGCAGCCTTCAAAATCACAACTAACATTGAGGGATATTTGACACAAAATCGACCAGAGGTCAAATCAGTCATCAGCAGCATATGCCTTTTGATATGACGGCCAGTAGTACTTATTTGGAACTAGCAAACCCCTTGTAGTGCAAAGCAGAAATATTAAAAAAAAAACTGTTTCATATTATTTAAACTCTAAAGGAGGGCAAGATACATCTAAGAAACTTTAACAGAGCCGCAAATCAGTTAAAAAGTAATCTCAGGTATAAACTTTATAAAGCACGAAATATCTTGGAAGACCTCAAAATCTAAATGTCACTACAAAGGATTTTAACGGAACGCGGTGCAGGACTAACAAAAGCAAAGTCCCTGCTTTTGAAACTCATCTAGAGGACACATTTACACTTTACTTAGTAGGGACATAAATACTGTTACACACGTTTTATGCTGTAAAATAAAAAGTACTAAATATTTTTGGACCAAATATTTTTTAATATATTTACAGAGGTACGAGGGCGGTTCGGAAAGTTCTTAGCCTATCAATGGAAGAGAATAGTTAGTTATTCAAATATATTTTTATTTTTCAATATAATCTCCTGAAACTTCAATACACTTAGTCCAACGCTTATCTAGCAATTCTATCCCATGATTAAAATAGTTTTTCTCAAGGTCTTCAAAATAGTGGTTTACAACTGTAATTGCATCTTCATTTGAGGTAAAACGCTTGCCAGCAAGGAATTTTTTTAGGTTTGGGAACAGGTAAAACTCACTGGGAGCTAAATCAGGAGAATAAGGTGGGTGGTCAAGCAACTCGTACTTTAATTCGTTGATTTTAGCCATTGTTAAAACACTCTAGTGCTCTGGTGCGTTGTCTTGGTGAAAAATTATTTTTTTGTGTTGTAAGCCAGGACGTTTTTCTCGAATTTCTACATTTAATTGATCTAAAAGGTTGCAATAGAACTCTGAATTTATTGTTTTAGCCTTTTGCAGATAGTCAATCAATAAAATACCTTTGAAGTCCCAAACAACCGTTGCCATAACCTTACCAGCCGATTGAATTGTTTTTGCCTTCTTTGGGGCACTTCCTCCAGCTTCAGTCCATTGTTTGGATTGTTCTTTTGTCTCTGGAGTATAGTGGTGGATCCATGTCTCATCAACAGTTATGAAACGACGCTTAAAATCCATTTTATTTCGCTGAAAACGATCCAAACAAGCTTGAGAAATGTTCATTCTTATGCGTTTTTGGTCGACTGTTAACAAGTGCGGCACCCATCTTGCAGAAAGCTTTTTCATCTGTAGTTTTTCATGCAAAATTAAATGGACTCGATCATTTGAGATGCCCATGATATAAGCTATTTCACGCACTTTTATTCGTCGATCATTTAATACCATATCATGCACTTTGGCTACAATTTCTGTTGTTGTTGCTGTTTTTGGACGTCCACCACGTGGTTCATCTTCAATGCTTGTACGACCACTTTTAAATTCAGCCACCCAATTTTTAACTGTTGCATATGAAGGAGCACTTTCACCTAACACATTCATCATATCATTATGAACTTCTTGTCCCGATAAACCTTTTTTATGTAAATATTTAATGACAGCACGCATTTCTAATTTTTCCATTGTAAAAAAATCGCGGATGCGTCTTTTGTGAACACCTGTTTCTATAGGAAGGAGTTGCCAGATCGAAACAAAATTTAACATGTGTTCATAGCAGAGATGGAAGTTTCCAAAACACGTAACTTTTTTGTTATACCGCGCTTTTTGTGCTAGGCTAAGAAGTTTCCAAACCGCCCTTGTATATTGTATCCAAAAAGAATTTACTCATTCGAAATGTCCGCCTTTTGCCTTTACACACGCCTTAGGTCGCACTGGCCAATCGTCAATAGTTGCACAAACCTCGTCCATTGAAAAATTTGCAACAGCTCGAACCAAAGCAGTCTTAAGAGATCCAATGTTGGGGTATCTTTTGTGACAAACCTTGTCTTCTAAAGCCGTCCACAATTTCTAATCCAATGGGTTCAAATCTGGACTGCCCGAGGGCCATTCTTCAGAGGAAATGAACGCTAAAAAATTGTTTGAAGCCAGGCCTAAGACGTTTTAGCCTTATGGGCCGGCGCAGAGTCCTGCTGGAAAGTCCATGGCTGGTTTTGGAACAGGGAATCGTTAAGAGGCTTCACAGCAGCTTCCAAAACGGTTTCTTGGTAAACTTTGGCTGATATTTTGACTCCTTGTTCACAGAAATGCAGGTCAGCAACCCCATCGTAAGAGACACCCCACCAAACCATGACTGAAGCTGGGTGATGACCCTTTTCCACTCTTGGGATCAGTTCAGATGCTTCCTTAGATGACCGCGCATACACTCTATCATTTTGCCTGTTAAATTTTTCCTGAACGGTAAAAATTTTTTCATCGTAGAACAATTTTTTTCTGTGCAAGTTATCAGCGTGCTTCACCAAAAGACGTGTGCATTTTTCAATTCTATTTTTTTTAAAGCTGCAGTCAATAAATGTCCGGTACATCGTTTGAAAGCCCCAAGGCCCAAGTCTTTTTTAATGATTCGACTCATGGACTTTTGCGTGATATTCCTATCACGGGCCATGATTTTCTGTTTTCAGAGCGAATTTCTGTGAATTCTTGATTTAACGGCTTTGATGACATGCGGTGTTCGAACAGAGCGTGGGCGGCCCGACCGGTGGCGGTCTTTTACATCTCCAGTCTTCTCAAACAGTTTTATGCATCTGTAGACGAACATGCGGCTAATCCCTAGTGGCCGGAGCGTTTTGAAAATATCGTTTTTTTCATTTTACACTTGAAAAGCGTTCTTACAGCGATACGGTTCTCATTATCTGGCCGCTCCATGATGAAAGTTGAAACAATTTTAAAATCCCGTTACAGACTAACGCTATTGAGGTTATCTTTCAAAACCCATATGACATTAACGGGGTATATTCAGTACTACTATTGAAATGGGTGTGTTCAATGTTGTAACAGTATTAATGTCCCTACTAAGTATATGTGACAGCGCATGGAGAAAGGGACCTAATGGTAAACAAATCAATTTTCACTTTTTTTTTGATATGGACATTATCTGAGCATCGAATAAGACCGATCCCATGCCCCAAAAGTGTTCCCTCCCAGAGATATGCGCGTTGGTACACCAAAGATACACGTATTTAAATCATTAAAATGGCTCTCCTGAACAAAACTGGTTTTTAGATTATTTGTTAGATGTGGCTTCAAGAGCTAAACACTTCAAAATCGAATAAATATAAAGGATTTTCCAATAGGCACATAAAAATTTCGTATCTTTATGTCAACGCACCCTCAAACATTTTAATTGGTATTTCAGTGTCAAAATGTTAGTCGAAGTCAACATTTTCATCAAAGAGCACTTACGAGCAACGTTTGGAAATCATTAAAAATTAGTACCGAAATTCTATATCAGAGGTCGGAACTTTACGAGCGCTTACTCCAATTGTCGGCCGTTAAAATCGTCCCATCCGTCAGGCTGTGCGTGCTTTAGTGAATAGATTTGGATCCAAAGTTTCACCTTGGATGTTCCGGCGTCAAAGTGACGTCGTACCGCTCAAAGCGACGAAAATATCCTTAAGTGTAGCCGTTCAAAATGAGCCAACTCAGTCGATTCCACGTCGTTCTCAGGAATTGGGCATCTCTTAAGTCACACTCGGGGCGTATTTTGCGACAAGATCTTGGCCTTCGTTTTTATAAGATCAAACTGACTTAAGAACCTAAGCCTCTGGGCCATTTCAAATGCCGAAACTTCTTCCATTGGACTTTGGTAAAGTTTCACGAAAATTCAGATTTTCATCGAAAAATCATTTTTAGCGATGAAGCTCATTTCTGGCTGAGTGGTTTGGTCAATAAACAAAATATGCGTTATTGGACAACAACAAGCCCACATGTGCCTCAAGAGACACAATTGCATCCGCAAAAAATTACTGTGTGGTGGAATGTGGTTTTCATGCTGGAGGTGTGATTGGCTGTATTTTTTCGTCGATGAAAACAATCGTCATGTTGCCGTCAATGGAGAGCGCTATCGTGCCATATTAGAAAATTATTTTTGGCCAGAATTGGATGAGCTTGACATCGCCGATACGAGGGTTGCTATTTATATTTCGGGTCCTGACAACACTAGTGTTCCCAGATGCAAATTGGGAAATAGGAAACTTTGCCAATTTTTAGCATAACTTCACTTAGAACGTTTTGTCATTTGAAGGCGAATTGTTTTGTTCTCTGTGTGTTGAAAAATTCATCTCAGTCAAAAAATGGAATTATCCAGTGAACATTTTCGTGCGATCATTTTTAACGATTTTCGGCGTAGGTTATCGAGACAAGAGTAATTAAATCAACTTGTTCCGACTTTTGGCGATGAAGCACCAATAGTTCAGTACCAAGAGTTCAGTCTCCGACGCCCTTCGCTTCAGGATAAATTTCGTGAAGGACATCCAACTTCGGTCACTTTGTCAGAAACCATCGATGCTTTAAGTGAACTGATTATGCAAGACCGACTTGTGACATACCGTGAGATTGAGGCATCCTTGGGCATAAGTATGACAAGCATCAATAAGATATTGCATGTTCATTTGGCCGTGAAAAAACATCGTTCTCGTTGGATCTCACATAATTTGACGAATGCTCAAAAAAAGGCTCGTATGGATTGGTGCAAAGAGATGTTGAAAAAGTATAACAGCGGTAGCTTAAAGGCAGTGTATAACATTGTCACAGGTGACGAATCATGGATCTATGCATATTAACCCGAAATAAAACAGCAATCGACCGTGTGTGGTTTTCAAGACGAGTCAAATCCAACAGAATTTGTTCGTGAAAGAAGTACATCGATGCAAATGGTTGCGTTTTTTTTTTGGTATTACCGGCCATGTTGTCACAGTGCCTTTAGTGGAACGTAGGACGATCAATTCAGAGTGGTATACAACCATCTTTTTGCCAACAGTGTTCGAAGAAATAAGGAAAGATAATAAGAGAAGACGGATCATTTTGTATCACGACAATGCGAGCTCTCACACATAAGCTGAAACGATGAGCTACTTGACCACTCAAGATGTCGAATTGATCTACCATACAGCCCTGATTTGGCACCCAATGACTTCTTCTTGTTCCCTAGATTCAAGAAAAAAATGCGTGGTTAACGATTTTTGTCGCCCGCAGCAGCTGTTGAAGCGTTCAAAAAATCATGTTTTGGAGGTGTCTCAAAAGGAGTGGAAAAACTGCTTCGATAATTGGTTTGAGCGCATGCAAAAGTGTATATTGGTTTGAGCGCATGCAAAAGTGTATCGATCCTAAAGGAGAATATTTTGAAACACAAAACCATTTCCAATGGTGATTATAGTGTTTTTATTGCCGAGCTTGAAATATAAACAGCAACCCTCGTATGTGGGTTGCTATTGCCGTCTATGTTCAACAAGACGGTACCACTAGCCACACAGCACGCGTTACAATCGATTTACTGGAAGGTAAATTCGGTGAACGTGTTATCTCGAAAAATGGTCTGGTCAAATGGCTACGAATGCTCAAAAAAAGGCTCATATGGATTGGTGCAAAGAGATGTTGAAAAAGTATAACAGCGGTAGCTTAAAGGCAGTGTATAACATTGTCACAGGTGACGAATCGTGGATCTATGCATATGAACCCGAAACAAAACAGCAATCGACCGTGTGGGTTTTTCAAGGCGAGCCAAATCATGCGATTTAATGTCATTGGATTTCTTTTTATGGGGCCACATTGGTCTATGGCAACAAGCCAACAACTTTAGACGAGCTCAGAGACAACATCTAACGCGAAATAGCCAAAGTTCCGGTCGAAATGTATGCAAGAGTAGTGGAAAATTGGGTCCAACGATTAGGTCGCTGTACACGGGCTCGTGGTGGTCATATGACCAAAATCGAATTTCATTCTTAAAATTTGTACTTCTGCACTACACCTGAAATAAATTTGAACTCTATAACTTAAATATTCTGTGTTTTATTAATATATAAAATTGGTATGTCCTTAATGGAAAACCCTATTAAAGTGGCATTTGTTGGGCAGATAAGAAAATTTAATAAAAATTTAACTTACGTGCCATTTTCGCCTTACGTGCCACGAAAGTCATGCAATCGCTGATGTGGCAGCTAAGTTTACACTACTGTATTTGTTGGTCACCATAAAAAAACCTAAACACGGAATGTTAAAGGATGCTAAGGATACATGCCTGCAAATGAATAAAACTCAACTCGCTTAAGGTAAAGTATGCGGCGAGTGTATACCGACGTTATCCGTTTGAAACTAGTGAATACAAATTACAGTGAAATCGAATAATGAAAGAAAGTCAAGTCATCCATTAATGATGTAAGAGCCCTGCATAACTGGCTCGATTTTTCCCAGCCAATTTTCTTTTTTCACTTGACTGTATTTCACTAAAAGGCGTACATATCGAATAGCTACGAAAGTGTTTTCAAATGTTTGTTGTCAAAAATTTAAATTGATTTTCAACCCATACTCGTAGCGATAAACGACAAATACGTACAAAGTTTTCAACATTTGCCCACTTTCAAAAACTCCATCTGCTGATATATGATCGGCCATTTTACATTTCTCACAAACAAAAATGACTTCCTTACCTTGATTTTGTTGACGTCAACACAGTCACAATGGGAACGGCCTGCACCCCATTTAAGGGTGATAATTTGCACAGATAGCAACAGCGGCAACCCATCGTCACATCACATCCGAAAACGAATCGCTGCAAACAAAAGAAGGGATAATGGGTGCTATAAAGTAATCAGTATTAACGGCGAAAACAAATAACAAAAGGCCGACGAGGAAGCAGGGCGATAGGGAGGGAGATAGAGATTGGAAAGGCAGAATGTGCCTTCTGGCACTACAAGTACTTAAAATTTAATTGAAATCAGTTGTAGCAGTTGCGACGCAATTTTTGTTTAACGTCGGAAAAAAATCAATTCGTATTGTAACTAATAAGAATGGTGGATAGGCTATGAAAAAAAAAAAGTTAAGAAGCGGTATTAGAATTATTTACTCTAAACCACTCTGTACTTTAATTCAGTCTGATATCCTCTTAAAGCTTGTAGGTAGAAATCATTGGCCTATATTGATAAAGGAAGGCTGATATTTTAAGAAACAAATAAGAAACATCTCCGCACCTACCGCCGCACCAAAGCCTGTTCAAGGACGGCTAATGTATTGAAGAAGGAACCCTTAGGTGGCTTTAAGATAATTCCCTTACTCATATTGTCGCCATCATCTGCGTTTTAAAATCGATACACAAACAATGGGGAGTTTTATTCATATAATTGCTACACACAGAGAACAGATTATTTGTCGCAACCGAGTTTTTGGCCAACGAATGAATGTGACTGTGTCTACTACAAGTATTCTATTAGCACAAGCAATCGTCAGTTCGTGTGCTGGAACTTTCGGTAAACGTCAGTTTTTAAATAAATTCTCGTTAACCAGCTTTATGTTTACTTAAATATCAATATGGCAAAGTCAACTAATCAACTTAATATAAATAGGGTGATCCATCTGGAGATATTTTTTCAGAAAAAAAGAAAAATACGAGGGCGACCGCAAAACTAACTGGCCTGGCACATTTTCTGTTTTACTAGCAACTTTTTTTTGTTTTTTAAATCTTTTATAAGCCACCTGTCAAAATTTCCGAAATATTTAATGATTATACTTCTTTGAAGTTTTATAATTTTTGACAAATGGAAAATAAAGAGTTTCGCGAGGTAATTAAACACTTTTATGTGAAAGGTTATACGCCACAATTAATCAAAGATGAATTGGATTCTGTTCATGGTGATAATGCACCATCATACTCCACCGTGAAGTCCTGGGTTCAACAATTTAAAATGGGTCGTTCAAGTACGGAAGATGAGCAACGCTCTGGAAGACCGAAAACTGCTACTACTATTGAAAACATTAGAAAAATAATTAATGAAGTGACTAAAGATAGACGAATAAAGCTCAGAGAACTTGCTGATATTGTTAAAATACACGAAAAACAAGTTTGGAGTATTTTACATGATGAACTCCACATGAAAAAGCTATCCGCAAGATATGTGCCGCGTTTGTTGACTAAAATTCAAATCAGGTGTGGAATCTTTATTGGTATTTTGAAAGGACATTTTATGGCATTTATTTTTTGAATTTAATTTCCTTCAAATGTTGGCCGCAACTATGCCTCACGGTTTCCATTCTGAGGGTCCAATTTTGGATTTTGACTCGTTCGAGCATTTCGACCGTATGGCTTTAATGACACGCGTAATGTTGGCTTCCAAAACCTGAATCGTAGCTGGTTTGTCAGCATAGACTTTGGACTTTACGTAACCCCAAAGAAAAATGTCTAAAGGTGTGATAACACTCGATCTAGGCGGCCAACTCACCTGTCCAATACGTGAACTTAATTGCTTTTCGAAATGACCTCCCAATAGATCGATTGTTTGAGCAGCTGTATGGCAAGTGGCACCGTCCTGTTGAAACCAAGTGTCGTCAAGATTACGGGCTTTAATTTCAGGTAGCATAAAGATCGATATCATGGTGCGATAGCGAGCACCATTCACGGTTACGTTCCGGCCATCATCATTTTTGAAAAAAAATATGCACCGATGACTCCACCGCACCAAACCGTGATTTTCTCTGTGTATAATGGCACCTCTTGAAACTCTTCTTGTTGCTCTTCAGCCCAAATGCGGCAATTTTGTTTATTGACTTTGCCGTTGAGCCAGAAATGGGCCTCATTACTGAACAATATTTTGGTCGTTTCTCACCGAACGCTTATTTTTGAAGGTAATTATTTTCAAAAAATAAATGCCATTAAATGTCCTTTCAAATTACGAATAAAGATTCCACACTTGATTTGAATTTTTATATTTTTTTTGTTCTGAAAAAATACCTCTAGATGGATCACCCTATACTATTTTCGCGCAAAAGAGTTATTGTTTAGTTGGCTGTGTGGCAAGTGGCACCATTCTGTTAAAACCACGTATCGCCCAGGTCCATATCCTCTATTTCTGACCACAAGAATTCTGTTATCGTCTCGCGATAGCGAACATTATTTACGGCAACTGCTAGGCCAACCTCATTTTCGAAGTATACAACCCGAAGACGCTGCCAACCGATGAACAATACCTCTTTGTGGATACATCAGCTTTTCAGCAATCGTTTATGGATTCTCATTTGCCCAAATGCGGCAATTCTGCTTGTTAACAAATCCACTGTGGTCACATTTGGTCGATTGTGCTGACCAACAATGCATTTTGGTTTGAACGTCCATTTTCGCAAAAGACTTCCACCATCTTAACGCACTGCTCAATTGTGTACCTCTCTATGGTTGAATTTGTCACTCAAACAAAGATATGTCAAATTAAGTTGGGCAAAAACCTTGACGTTAAGGTGTGACTTACAATTAACATCGTTTAGTATGTTTGGACCACCTTTTACGTTTGAATTCCCTTTCGAATAACTTTTGTTCTATAAAACTTAGATGCAAATGCTTGTGACTACTTTTAAACAATATAAAAAACTGTCCTTAGTATGAATTTGACATAGCTGGCATTATCGTTTTGCCAGCATTGCCAACGGGAAGTTGGTCGCCTAGCCCTGTAAACCCAGGTTGGAAACCGTATCTCCACTTCGTATATACTGGCGTTTTCACGAGTAAGATACAAATCACTATCGCCACTAATCGCACTGTTAACGCTTCTCTAAAAAATTCATTTGGCCAGGCCGGACCTTATATACCCTCTACAGTCAATTAAGTTTTTTGGGACCCGTTGGCTCAAGCATCCAACCCTAAACTCTTTCAAAATTTAAAAAAAAATCAAAATTTTTATTAATTTCAGTACCCATATGTCTAAGTCCCGCAACATCCAAATAAAGAACAAGTGGAAGTATCTCCCAAATCAGTGAGCTGTGCACGATTAAGTTCTTATACTCACTGACCGAGAGATACATTTTGACATGGCATAGAGATAAATCCCTTACTCGTAGAGTTGCCAGCAGTTACGAGGTGGAAAACCTGCCGCTAAAAATTTGTTAGATTTTATTACACCATAGGGGCCCAGCATATGTTATTTGGACGTTTTGACCAAGCTGGCCGTTTTTTGGGCCACATGAGCAGTGAGGTTTGGCAACTATGCTCTTTTTGAGGTACTAAGAGCCTCCGATCTAAAAGCAAGTAACTGTAAAGAAAATACTCAAAAAACTGTGTTTCTTTGCGATGTTAAGACCTTTTTTTCCCTGGACCGATTTCGCCCATTATAAAACCCAAACCAGCTTATCAACATAAGCCATTATCATGATCAATTTCAGTTGGTTTGTTCCACTCTTCGGTGGAGGGTACACAAATTATTTTCGAAATTTAGCGTTTTCGTCTTCAGCATTCGAGTAGAGTGTCCAAAAACGAAAACCGACATTCGGGCTTTTATGTCCAAACCGGACAGCCGGTTTTTTAAAAATGGTCGGTTTTTTGGCGTCGGGTTTTTCGGTTTTTTATTGTTGTACGAGTATGTTAAACCAAAGAAAATTCATAATTTCACCTTCGGAATACATAACTAGTTTTTGAGGTAGACCCAACTTTTAGCATACCGATCTACTCAGAATTAACATTTGATGCGATTTAACGATAAATGTCTGTCCTTCCTTCGCCTGTCTGCTGTCTATCTAAAGTTGCAATTGTTGTCAAGTTGCAATTGTTGTCCGATTTTCATGAAATTTGACACACGTAAATTTTTTGGGCGACAGACGGGCGCTTTGATATTTGAGAAAATCGGTCAAGATTTAGATTTAGCTTCCACGCATATTTTCAATCGATTTTATATCCTTAGCTCTCGAAGACACATCTAACATCCATCTTAATGTAATCATATAATTTGGAACTTTTCTTTGTGATAGATCAGTAATCAGGCTCAGATAAAAAAGGTGATAACCATCGACGTTTTTAAATAGCCATAAAGCTATTTCAACATGGACATACCAAAGAGCCCGCCCTATTTTCAATTAGATTTTCTACACAACCAGAAGTAAAGGATATAATAAAGTCGGCCATGTCACTCTTAAGCTATTTTACTAATAATTAAGTCATATTGTTTAGTGATTCTAGAGTTTAGAAATACAGACAATTACTTCTTCACTTCTGATTGGGAAAATATTTTTCATTCCATGGCCGAAGGCTTAAACCGGAATGTCGGTTAATGCCAGTTTTTTACTTTGATAATAAAACTTAATATTATTAATTTTAGTTTTGTTTTTACATAAAATTTACTTATATACAAAATGTTTGTATGTACGAGGGCGGTTCGGAAAGTTCTTAGCCTATCAATGAAAGAGAATAGTTAGTTTTTCAAAAATATTTTTATTTTTCAATATAATCTCCTGAAACTTCAATACACTTAGTCCAACGCTTATCTAGCAATTCTATCCCTTGATTAAAATAGTTTTCCTCAAGGTCTTCAAAATGGTGGTTTACAACTGTAATTGCATCTTCATTTGAGGTAAAACGCTTGCCAGTAAGGATTTTTTTTAGATTTGGGAACAGGTAAAAGTCACTGGGAGCTAAATCAGGAGAATAAGGTGGATGGTCAAGCAACTCGTACTTTAATTCGTTGATTTTAGCCATTGTTAAAACACTCTTGTGCGCTGGTGCGTTGTCTTGATGAAAAATTATTTTTTTGTGTTGTAAGCCAGGACGTTTTTCTCGAATTTCTACATTTAATTGATCTAAAAGGTTGCAATAGAACTCTGAATTTATTGTTTTAGCCTTTTGCAGATAGTCAATCAATAAAATACCTTTGAAGTCCCAAAAAACCGTTGCCATAACCTTACCAGCCGATTGAATTGTTTTTGCCTTCTTTGGGGCACTTCCTCCAGCTTCAGTCCATTGTTTGGATTGTTCTTTTGTCTCTGGAGTATAGTGGTGGATCCATGTCTCATCAACAGTTATGAAACGACGCTTAAAATCCATTTTATTTCGCTGAAAACGATCCAAACAAGCTTGAGAAATGTTCATTCTTATGCGTTTTTGGTCGACTAATAACAAGTGCGGCACCCATCTTGCAGACAGCTTTTTCATCTGTAGTTCTTCATGCAAAATTAAATGGACTCGATCATTTGAGATGCCCATGATATTAGCTATTTCACGCACTTTTATTCGTCGATCATTTAATACCATGTCATGCACTTTGGCTACAATTTCTGTTGTTGTTGCTGTTTTTGGACGTCCACAACGTGGTTCATCTTCAATGCTTGTAGTACGGCCACGTTTAAATTCAGCAACCCAATTTTTTACTGTTGCATATGAAGGAGCACTTTCACCTAACACATTCACCATATCATTATGAATTTCTTGTCCCGATAAACCTTTTTTATGTAAATATTTAATGACACCACGCATTTCTAATTTTCCCATTGTAAAAAAATCGCGGATGCGTCTTTTGTGAACACCTGTTTCTATACGAAGGAGTTGCCAGATCAGAAACAAAATTTAACATGTGTTCATAGCAGAGATGGAAGTTTCCAAAACACTTAACGCTCCTGTCAATATAGTGGTTCGAATAATATTGCAACTGAGAGTGTTATTCGAAGCCTCGTTCCACCAATGCAACGTTTAGGGGAATTAAGGTTTCTCAAGAGAATTATCGGAGCACCTATTCCAGTCTATGCGGTGGAACTCCAGACAGGTCGATAGAATTAAGAAACTCAATTAGGTATGTGGTACAGTGGTCCTCATCCAGTATACTATCTACTAAAGTACATATGGTGGACTCACCATCAACTTTATTGAGAATTTGATGGTAAATGTTGGCAACAACACAAATTTTTGAGGCCAGCACAGCTTTTTCACATAAACAGTTTTCATCTGAAATGTTGCAGTGAATATATTGGATATACATTGGATATTTGGTCTTCTTCGGATGCCAACAAGCTGCACAATCCTATTTGAAAACCTATTTCTCCATTAACGTCTTTCATAAATTCTGCCTTTCCCAATTCTAAGAAGTTCGCTAGCACGTGTTCCAACCTTAGCATCATTAAAAACATGCATTCTCATATTAGTTGTCAGACTCATTTTTCTTACTTCGTTCCATAACTAAGAGGCCTACAAGCAAGCATTTAGGAAGAGTTCGCCTTTAGTCACCAGGAAGAGTTCGCCTTTAGTCACCAGCAAGTAGTACAACCGTTTCACCCATAAGTGCTCCGCAACTTCTGATATCTATCTACACAGACTCCGATTTACTGCCTCGGATTTAAAATAGAAGAACTTACTTTTCAGAGCCTATTGTAAATGTAAATATATCACGACTCATTATAAGAGCAAACCACTCTTTTAGGAGAATTTAAATATAGACAACATATTTTGTTACAAATTAAATTAAACAGAAAGGAACTCTAATCAAAAAATAGAGATAGAAGAGCATATGAGATTGAAAAACAGAAGAATACATTCAGAAAGATTTAACAATCACATCTTTTGTTTCGCGTTTATAATAAATGAAATCACTTATACAAGGGATATGTATGGAATAAATAGATTTATTAAATTAGACAAAGCATACCTTAAGGAGGATCTAAATACAAACCAATTGGAATAATTGCCACGCCCACAGACTAAAAACTGAAAAATCTAGTATGCAACATTTTTCCTGGTCGTAGTCCACATACAGTGTACCAATAATGTCTTCGTACAGCAGGTAGTAAACACTTTTTTTTTATAAAAAAACGGTAACATATAGCAGGAATATTAAAAATGTTTTTTGCAACTATTTTTAGAAACCACTTCTTTAGCCATACCAATAACAACAAACTCAATTTTGACTTTCATTTATTAGTTTTCAGCTATAAACGGAACAAAGTTGCTTATAAGCTTCCAATAAAGTATTCATACACTTTACGTTACGTTTACGTCTTGCTCTATTTTGTCAATAGTTTTGCCAGGAAATATTTAACAGTGGAAAAACGCAAACTTATATTGAATTTACACGTGCAGGGTAAAAAAATTGTATGCAAAAATAGTCCAACTGACATCCCGCAGCCGATCTACCATCCAGTCAGTGATCGGAGGGTTTAAATATGAAGGTCGCGTAGAAAATAAACCGAAATCAGGCCGGCCTTCAGTCCTAGATCACGGAGATCGGCTTCAAATCAAGCGCGTGGTTGCCTCGGATCCGTTCATAAGTGCCCAGAAAATTAGTGCAGAACTCCTTCAATCCAAACAAAAAAATGTCCACCAGAAACTATAAGAAAAGACGTCCATGATGCGGGGTACAATGGTGGGCGGGTCGCTGGTAAATGCAGTAAATCGCACAAGGATGTACTTGGCGTACAATGATCCGCACCCTCTTGAAAACACCACCTCAGAGCCCTTATCTTAATCTCATTGAGCATATGTGGAATTTGCTTGAAAAACGGATCCGGACCCATCACATTAGCTCAAAGTCACAGCTAAAAGAGGTTCTTTAGGTCGAATGAGCGAAAATAGAGACAAGTTATACAAAAAAAACTTGTGGAATCAATGCCACACCGTCTTAAAGCCGTTATAATGAATAAAGGTTACCCGACTAAATATTAAAAATAAGTGTGTATAATTTTTGGCCCCTTTTAGTTATAAGTGTACGAACACATTATTGGAGACAAATAATGAGTTTTTTTAGTTTGAGTTCAAAAAATGAGATTTTTTTCTTTGTTACTGTATAAAAAAATGTTTAATTAAACCATTAAGGCGTGAGGTAGCTTATAATGAATATATCTTATTTTGCCACGCCCACAGCCGAAAAATCTAGTATGAAACATCTTCTTCCTGGTCGTCGTCGTCCCATGCATACCAAATATCAGTAAAAACGGTTGTACCATTAAGGCGTGATGTAGCTTCAAAACGGATAATCAGACCAAAAATGAGTTAGGTTGCTATATATATTTGTGGCCTAGGCAACACTAAGTGATGCCTGGCGACATCTGACATTTTCATTGGAAGTTTGACATTTTTTAGCATAAACGTACTCAGAACGTTTTGACCTACGACCATCATTTGTGTTGTTGACAGTGACTTGAAAAAATCAATATGGCAAAAAATAGAATTAACTCGTGAACATTTTCGTGCAACATTTTTCACAACTTTCGACGTGGATTATCACGACAAGAGTGCATCGATGAACTTAAATCTTTGTATGGCGATGAAGCACCACCCATAGCTCTGTGAAAAACTGGTTTAATGAATTCAATCTTGGCCGACGTTCGCTGAAAGACGAAGGTCGTCCAAAAACGGCCGTTGTGCCAGAGAACATTGATGCCGTGCGTAAACTGATAATGCAAGATCGTCATGTGACATACAGTGAGATAGAGGCATCCTTGGGCATTTCTTCCACCAGCATACATTCGATATTGCATCAACACCTGGCCGTACAAAAGGTTTATCTCGTTGGATACCGCACAATTTGACAATCGCTCAAAAAAAAAGGATCATGTCGATTGGTGCAAAGAAATTGTGATAAAATACGATCGCGGTGCTTCAAAAGACATTTATAAGATCGTCACAGGTGACGAATCATGGATCTATGCGTATGGACCCGAAACAATCGGCCATGTGGATCTCCGAAGACGAGCAAAATCCAACGAAAGTTGTTCGTGGTAGAAGCACTTCTAAGCAAATGGTTTATAAAATCGTCACAGGTGACGAATCATGGATCTATGCGTATGGGCACGAAACAAAACAGCAATCGACCGTGTGGGTCTTCGAAGACGAGCCAAATCCAACGAAAGTTGTTCGTGGAAGAAGCACTTCGAAGCCTGATTCTTCGGCGAAACTGGTCACGTAGCGACTGTTCCGCTTGAGCAACGTAGGGCGGTCAATTCTGAGGGGTACACCACTATTTGTTTGCCTGAAGTCTTCGGAAAAATTCGAAAAACGAACATTGTGCACCATGACAATGCGAGCTCTCAAACATCGGATCAAACCAGCGCCCTTTTGACCGGCCAAAACGCCGAATTGATGGGTCATCCGCCGTACAGCCGTACAGTGAATTGGCACCCAACAACTTCTTTTTATTCCCGCACACAAAAACAAAATACATGGTCAACGATTTTCGTCGCCAGAAGATGCTGTTGAAGCGTTCAAAAACCATGTTTGGAGGTGTCTCAATCGGAGTGGAAAAAGTGCTTCAACATTTGGTTTGAGCGCATGCAAAAGTGTATTAATCATGCTGGAGAATACTTTGCAAAACAATAAAACCATTTTGATGATAAATGTTCGCATTTTCATTATTAGGCCAGAAATATATTTAGCAGCCCTCTATTAATATAGATTTCTGATGGCAAGAGATTAAAGGTGAAAGCTATCTCGATCAAAAAGCATAACTCGGACGGAGACGACTTAAAAAAGTATGGCCAGGTCATTGAGTATAAAATATTTTTTTAATATTTTAGTTCCCCGTCGGCTCAGTAAGAAGTTTCTATAGATCAACTGAAATAAATTTAGACAATGGATGTCAAATATGTTTTAAGATGACAAATTTCTGCGAGCAAAGAACTTGGCACTTGCTAATGATTACTTTAAAAAAGTCATTCAATGTATACTCCCTTTAATGTCATAATTAATTAAAAGTGGCTGCTATTCGCTGAAAAATTGTTAAAGAATCGTTTCTGCGTAAAATTTACTTCAAATTCAGTGCAAATGATAAACCTGCTTGTAATAAACTCAACTCGGGTAACCATGTTTTGACACCAAACGCAATGAATTAAATAGACTGAAAAAGGTGTCCAGCGCTTTTTCGAGTACCTAACGCCTCATTAAAATGTAAAAAGAAAAAATCACCGCCACGGCTGGACATTCGACTGAGAAGCATCCATAATGTATGTAATTACTAGAACACAACAACAAACTGTAGTTGCCGGCATGGCAAAGGAGCCATTAACTCATGGTACGCGGAGTGTTTCGTTGCGGAGAGAGGAGTGACAACGCGTTTGGTACACGGTCGCCCGCTCGCCCTGTAAGTACTTGAAATTAACGAGTCTTAACGAGTAAGATCATCTTTTGGACAAACATACGCTCGCCGGGAAGCCTTGACTCATCCCTTTGGGCTCGATGGGCTTAATGTTTTTTAACGGTAGTCCTGATGTTGTTGGTGGTGGTGGTTAAACAGGACATGTGCTCGCTCACTCGTTCTTGTCAACGACTGACGATTGTCGCATAAAGCAGTTTTTTGTGGTTAAATGTATTTACTGTCGACTGTTTAAGTCGCCAAATAATGGTAACCTTTTCCATTCCCCAGCTGAACTTGCACATGCAGACGTCCGTCCGTCGGTACTTTTTATTTTTTTTTGTTGGTACTCCTCACATAGCAAAGCTGACAAGCTAAACCGAGTTGTGTCATTGCTAACGCTTAGCGCGCAATCGGTTACATTGATTGACGCCATTGTCATCCTGCCATACGAGGCAAGTCCATGTGGCAGTGTGTGTTCTGTGTGTGTGTGCAAGGAATGGGATTTTTTATCTCCTTTTAATCCCCCATTGCCGTCGTCGATGACACCACAAGAGCGCACCACCACCACCCATTTCTGGTGCGTGCAGCAGCTTCAAGGACATCATGCAAATATTAAGTGTTTTATGGGTACTTGAAACTTCGCCCGTTCGATAGTTCCCATCCCATGTGACACATAAAAATCAAGCATGCGAGTTCGGGCAAATCGTTTTAGTTGCTAATCTCTTTGGCAAATACATATTTTCCTCGATATAAAGGGTAAATGGTTTTGGAGTGACGCGGAATGGGAAACAAAGTTTGTCTAAAGACTGACAACAATTGCAAGATTTCATTAAAACCAGAACGCTTCAGGCAATAATTCAAGTACGAAACGCCCATTCAGAATATGCTCGAGAGAAATTTAATTAATTTACTCGTTACATCCTAAAAAAAATAGTACATCCTGATATTTTATATAGGGTGATCCATTCAGAGGTATTTTTTCAGAACAAAAAAAAATATAAAAATTCAAATCAAGTGTGGAATCTTTATTCGTAGTTTGAAAGGACATTTTATGGCATTTATTTTTTGAATATAATTTCCTTCAAATATTTTCCGCAACTACACCTCAGAGTTTCAATTCTGAGGGTCCAATTTTGAATGACTCCTTCGAGCATTTAGACCGGTATGGCTTTAATGCCACGCGTAATGTTGGCTTCCAAAACCTGAATGGAAGCTGGTTTGTCAGCATAGACTTTGGACTTTACGCACCCCCAAAGAAAAATGTCTAAATGTGTGACATCATTCAATCTAGGCGGCCAACTCACCTGTCCAAATCATGAAATTAGCTGATTTTTGAAATTACCTCTCAACTGATCCATTGTTTGAGTAGCTGTATAGCAAGTGGCACCGTCCTGTTGAAACCAAGTGTGGTCAAGATTACTGGCTCCAATTTCAGGTAGCATAAAGATCGATATCATGGCGCAATAGCGAGCACCATTCACGGTTGCGTTCCGGCCATCATCATTTTTGAAAAATATGTACCGATGATTCCACCAGCTTATAAACCGCACCAAACCGTGGTTTTCGCTGGGAATATTGGCACCTCTTGAACCTCTTCTTCTTGCTCTTCAGCCCAAATACGGCAATTTTGTTTATTGACTTTGGCGTTGAGCCAGAAATGGGCCTCATCACTGAACAAAATTTTGGTCGAAAACAGCGGATCTTCCCGTTTTTCACCGAACGCTCATTTCCATAATACAATTGCCAACATTTGGAGGAAATTATTTTCAAAAAATAATTGCCATAAAATGTCCTTTCAAATTACCAATAAAGATTCCACACTTGATTTGAATTTTTATATTTTTTTTGTTCTGAAAAAATACCTCTTGATGGATCACTCTATGTACGAAAACTCATTGCAAAATTTTTGTTTTTTAAGAAACTTTTTCGTATAAACTTTGTAATTCGTAGAAATTGCGCTTCATATGTTTTACTGCTTACAGAGCTCGGTTTTACTTTCAGCAATTGCAGCAAAGCTTTCTGAAGGGGGTTGTCACGAACCCGAAATCATGATAAAAGCAGTGTGCAGCCACGAAAATCAATGCCACTTTGCCATTTTGTTAAACTTGTATTCTATTTAAATATAGAAGCCAGAGCTCTTGAGCCGGTTAATCCCAGTTCAATGTTTAACGAAAATGTTATTATTTTGTATGAAATGTCGTTTTTATTAGAAATTTATTCCTCATTTTTAGAAAATTTATTTGCCTCGATTCAGAACAGAAATTATTTAAGTCTTAATAATGATACAATACCGAATAAATGTTAAGAAAACTCTATACGCAAAGGATAATTCTCAGTTATTCAAATGAGACTTCCGTATAAGTCTTTTGAAGTAATCGTTGCCAAAGATTGCTGAAGCAAATCCTTGGCGGGTTTAGAAACAGCTGTACAGTCTGCCTGGCAACCGTAGCCAATACATTTCACCAATTTTTTTAGTTGTTTCTGAAAAAATAAACAACAAAAAGGTCTTGAACCAGAATAAAAACTGCTCAAGTCATAATAATGATAAATGTAAACAAAACAAAAACATACTCAAACTAATTCATGAAGAAGTTTCATATTTTTCGTGAAAATTTTTTCATATAAATTATTAACAAATTCTATAATTTTTATGAAATAATTTCAGGTTTATAGTGAAATATTGTCATAAATATTATGAAAAGTTGTAATAAAAACAAGTACAAAATGTTAAGTTTGGCTGTGCCGAACTTTGAATACCCTCCACCAGATTCCCAATTAAAAACAAATTTGGGCGGAAGTGTGTTCTATATAGAACACACTTCCGCAAAATTTCATTTCGATAGGTCAAGTTTGTGGTGAGTTATAGTCATATTTTTTCTCAAGGCCCATAAGGCCTTTTGTAATGGAGGTACAAGAAATGGTGGCCCATTTTTACATAGATGATTGCGCCTATATAGAGATTATTATTTGCAAAATTTCAGTGATTTTGCTTAAGAAACTGGACGGATATTTCCAAATAAAAAACTAATTTTTATGAGGTAGTTTCGGTTGAGGGTCTCCAACACCAACTTCGCGTAGAGCTTTACAGCCCATTTTGAATACCAACTATGCTAGGTTAACTACACATGTTTGTGCCAAATTTCAGCTCCCTAGCTGTTTTCATACAGGCTCTATCTTGTTTTCAACAGACGGACAGGCGGACAGCCGGACAACATGGCTAGATCGTCTTAATATTTTACGAGGATCAAGAATGTGTTGTATATTGTTGGGTCTCCGATGATTATTTCAAGGTGTTACAGACAGAATGACAAAAGTAATATACCCTCCATTGTATGGTGGAGGGTATAAAAATATAAAACAGTTTCAGAAGATATAAGTAAAATTTCGTATAAAATATAAAACTACTTCATAAAACGTATAAACCAATTCTTTGAAATTAAGAATATACTACATTTGGTTTTAAAAAATCAAGAATATTCATCATCAAACCGATTTGGAAATTTTTAAGATTTTTGTCCATATTTCTTATGAAAAGTTTCTTCTGCAAAGACAAAGACAAATTTCGTAATTTTCACAAATATATTTTTTCAGTGTACAACTTAATCTTAACCTTTTGACAATGTTCATCACTCCTATGGCGCTCCCTTTAAAAAATGCTGTTTTGTTCTCTCAGTTTTTTTTAATGTTCACACACAATTTGTAGAGGATTTTCCGAGCATAGCTTTTAATGATGTTGTTCTAATTTTGTCGTCAATTTTGTCGTGTTTGGGTTTTTATTTTGTTCCTTATCAGGGCGCTCTAATTTTTTGTCTGTCGTCAATTGCTTTGTAACGTAACGACGTTGAAAAACAACGTCAGCGTTTCCTGAGGCACGGCCGCATACTTGTATCCTTCGGGTCGTTCCTTTTTTTACTTTTGGGTGAAGTCAGCATGCAGTCACTTCAGCCCCATTATCAGAGGATTAGTCTGGTTAATCCTTTCAATGTGACAAACGATTGATGGTACACGAACCATCCATACATAGACTTGGCTTGCCATGCCTAGAATTGCTGCATTCAGCATGGCGTAGTTCACTAGGAAGCCAGTAAGTGAAGGGCCTGGAGGGGTGTGTTTGGCAATGATGACAGCATCATTGGCGGCCAAACGATGAAACTATCAATTGTTGCGATTGCAGGAAGACAGCGAAAATGTTTGCACTTAGCCAACGGGTACTTATCAATTCACAATTGATGGCTCTATCTCTATTTGAAGATCTGTGACAAAACAATTTGTTGATTTTTGTTTATTGTAAATGGTTTTTTTCTTAAAATATTTTAAAAACATTTAAAAGAAAATCGACTGTACTTTTTTGTAAAAACTATACAAGGTGGGGCAATAGTAATCATCGTATTGGAACGCTGTAGCTTTTGTAAATGGCGCCAAATGTCAAGTTGGTTTACTTTTTTTTTGTAAAGTAAACCAGCGCAGTTTAGCCGTGAATCAGTCTGCTCCGCAGTAAACAAGCGCAGTTTAGCCATGAATCGATTTACTCCCCAGGAAGGCGAAACAATTGTTTCCATTTTTTAACCAACATTTTGTCGGTAGTGTGAATTTCGTCACAGATTTCCTGCCCGTCCGACACCAACTGAAGAAATACTGCGGCGTTTGGCCATTCGCCTTAAAGAGACTAGGACAACACGAGATCATCCTAGGGCTGACCGTCCCAATAGTAGCCATTGTGATGAGAATATTGCTGCTGCTGGCCAAAGAGAAACCCGGAATATCGACCAGATGACGTTCCACTTATTTGGCTACGGCGGTCCCTCCTCAGAGTTTTAATGCATGATTTGAAGATTCCTATACGAAGTGCATCAGGTGTTACATGGTTGTCCGCCAGACGCTTCTAACCTACGCTGAAGTCGTGCTGAATTCCAACGAAGAGGTGGACGATTTTTAATCGGAAATTATCATGAGGCTCATTGCCATCTAAGCGGTTACGTGAATAAACAAAATGATCGGTTTTGGGGCACCGAAAATCCGTGTATCACCCACGAAAAGCCTTTACACCCGCTCAAAGTTACTGACTGGTATGCTATTTACGCTGGAGAAGTCGTTGGGCCTTTTTTTGAGAAAGCCGCTGGCCAAACGACGACGACTTTAGAGGGCGCGCGCTTCAGAGACATTATAACCAAATTGTTTTCTTTCTTAATTGGATGAATTGGGACTGCAGAACTTGTGCTTCCAACAGGACAACGTGCTTCCAACAGCACAACGTCGTTACACTGCTGCAGCCAAAACCGACATTCAGAAGAAAGCATTTCCGTGTCGCCTAATCTCTCGTTGTTTGGTGAATTGCACTGGACGGCCTCATTTATGAGGTTCTTTGAAGTCTTTTTATGGAGGTTTTTTTTATAGGTGGCGGGTTTACGTCAACAAGCCTCAGAGTTTTGAAGCCCTTAAGGAGAATATTTGCCAGGAATGCAAAAACTTGTCGCCCGAAATTCTGGCAAGAGTGTGCGAAAATTCCATAAAATGATAAACAACTCTGCGCGGCCACTTGGCCGATATGATTTTCTCAACTTAATATTTGAAACGTCCCGCTAAAAGAAATGTTCACTGACAAATAGATGACGATACATGGCGTCGATTAGATAAACTAAAGGCGAAAGAATTTTCTAAACACCTCTGAAAAACAGTCCACCCTATGATTTCAATGATATAGAGGGCAAATAATAAGTATATAATTTTCTAGACGAACCATTTCATGGACTTTCCTATTGATCACATAACATCGAAGGAGTGAAAGACGAAATTTCGTTCTTTACCAAAAAAAAAAACCCGGGGATACGATAAAATATCTAAAGCTGCAATTAAATTTTTACTCAAGAAAGCGATAATAAGAGGGATTCTATATATATATTTCTGGCCTAGGCAACACTAAGTGTTGCCGGGCGCCATCCGCAATTTCCATTGTAAAGTTTGGCATTTTTAAGCATAAACGCACTTAGAACGTTTTGATGTGAGACCATCATTTGTGTTGTTTACAGTGAGTTGAAAAAAATAATTTGGCAAAAAATGGAATTAACTCGTGAACATTTTCAAGCGACATTTTACACAACTTTCGGGTGGATTACACGGCAAGAGTGCAGCGATGAACTTAAATCTTTGTATGGCGATGAAGCACCATCCTATAGCACTGTGAAAAACTGGTTTAATGAATTCAATCATGTCCGACGTTCGCTCAAAGACGAGGGTCGTCCAAAAACGGTCCAAAAACTGAGAACATTGATTGATGCCCTGAGTGAACTGATAATGCAAGATCGTCATGTGACATACAGTGCGATAGAGGCATCCTTGGGCATTTCTTCCACCATTATAATTCGATATTGCATAAACACCTGGCCGTAAAAAATGTTTGTTGTCGTTGGATCCCGCACAATTCGACAATCGCTCAAAAAAAGGCTCGTGTCGATTGGTGCAAAGAAATTTTGAAAAAATACGATCGCGGTGCTTCAAAAGTCGTTTTATGGATCTATGCGTATGAGCCCGAAACAAAACAGCAATCGACCGTGTGGATCTTCGAAGGCGAGCCAAATCCAACGAAAGTTGTTCGTGGAAGAAGCACTTCAAAGCAAATGGTCGCCTGTTTCTTCGGCAAAACAGGTCATGTGGCGACTTTTCTGCTTGAGCAACGTAGAACGGTCAATTCTGAGTAGTACACCACATTTTCTTTGTCTGAAGTCTTCAGAGAAATTCAAAAAACTTACAAGAGAAGACGAATCATTGTGTACCATGAAAAGGCGAGCTCTCACACTTCAGCTCAAACCATTGAATTGTCCGGCCAAAACGTTGATGGGTTATCCGCCATACAGCCCTGACTGACTTGGCACTTCTGACTTCTTCTTATTCCCGCACATCAAGAAATGAGTGGTCAACGATTTTCGTCGCCAGAAGATGCTGTTGAAGCGTTCAAAAACCATGTTTTGGAGGTGTCTCAATCAAGGTGGAAAAAGTACTTCGACAATTGGTTTGAGCGCATGCAAAAGTGTATGAGGGCGGTTCGGAAAGTTCTTAGCCTATCAATGAAAGAGAATAGTTAGTTTTTCAAAAATATTTTTATTTTTCAATATAATCTCCTGAAACTTCAATACACTTAGTCCAACGCTTATCTAGCAATTCTATCCCTTGATTAAAATAGTTTTCCTCAAGGTCTTCAAAATAGTGGTTTACAACTGTAATTGCATCTTCATTTGAGGTAAAACGCTTGCCAGCACGGATTTTTTTTAGATTTGGGAACAGGTAAAAGTCACTGGGAGCTAAATCAGGAGAATAAGGTGGGTGGTCAACCAACTCGTACTTTAATTCGTTGATTTTAGCCATTGTTAAAACACTCTTGTGCGCTGGTGCGTTGTCTTGATGAAAATTTATTTTTTTGTGTTGTAAGCCAGTACGTTTTTCTCGAATTTGTACATTTAATTGATCTTAAAGGTTGCAATAGTACTCTGAATTTATTGTTTTACCCTTTTGCAGATAGTCAATCAATAAAATACCTTTGATGTCCCAAAAAACAGTTGCCATAACCTTACCAGCCAATTGAATTTTTTGTGCCTTCATTGGGGCACTTCCTCCAGCTTCAGTCCATTGTTCTTTTGTCTCTGGAGTATAGTGGTGGATCCATGTCTCATCAACAGTTATGAAACGACGCTTAAAATCCATTTTATTTCGCTAAAAACGATCCAAACAAGCTTGAGAAATGTTCATTCTTATGCGTTTTTGGTCGACTGTTAACAAGTGCGGCACCCATCTTGCAGAAAGCCTTTTCATCTGTAGTTCTTCATGCAAAATTAAATGGACTCGATCATTTGAGATGCCCATGATATTAGCTATTTCACGCACTTTTATTCGTCGATCATTTAATACCATATCATGCACTTTGGCTACAATTTATGTTGTTGTTGCTGTTTTTGGACGTCCACTACGTGGTTCATCTTCAATGCTTGTACGACCACGTTTAAATTCAGCAACCCAATTTTTTACTGTTGCATATGAAGGAGCACTTTCACCTAACACATTCACCATATCATTATGAATTTCTTGTCCCGATAAACCTTTTTTATGTAAATATTTAATGACCCGACGCATTTCTCATTTTCCCATTGTAAAAAAATCGCGGATGCGTCTTTTGTGAACACCTGTTTCTATATGAAGGAGTTGCCAGATCGAAACAAAATTTAACATGTGTTCATAGCAGAGATGGAAGTTAACTTTTTTCAGTTTATACCGCGCTTTTTGTGCTAGGCTAAGAAGTTTCCGAACCGCCCTCGTATAAATCATGCTGGAGAATACTTTGAAAAACAATTAAACCATTTTTGATGATAAATATTCGCATTTTCATTATTAGGCCATAAATATATATATAGTAGCCTGGTAAACGAATTTGTTTACTTTTGAACCAAAAAAATAATGTCAGCATTGAAATAAAAGGAAGGATTCGTGTTGGCCAATGGATGTTATTTGGCCTCGGTAAACAGTTTAAGAGCAGAGCCCCCTCTCGAAAAACGAAGATTACACTTTACAATACACTGATAGTACCTGTGATACTGATGATTGACAGTCTTCGAGAAAAAATCCATCCGAAATCTACGGCCCCAGCTGCGTGGGCGGGAAGTATATATGACGCGCAAAAGAGAAAGGGACCAAAGGGTAAAAACCAGTTCTGTTCAGGAGAGCCATTTTAAAGATTTAAATACGTGTATCTTTGGTGTACCATCACTTTCATAAAACGCGCATATCTCAGGTAGGGAACACTTTTGGGGCATGGGATCGGTTTCATTCGATGCTCAGATGAAAATTGATTTTTTTACCCTTAGGTCCCTTTCTCTATGCGCTGTCACATATGCTTCGAACGAACCGAGACCTGTATGAGATGTACCCCGACATGTATGTACGAGTTAAGAGCATCAAAATACAACATTTACGCTGGCTTGGACATGTTGGTCGAAAGGAAACAAACGCTGCAGCCAGAAAGGCATGAGACGATAATTACCACGGAAAGAGCAGTCACCTAAGACCGAGACTTCGGTGGAGAGACCTAAATCTTTCCGGCTGCTGAATCAAATCAATGTCTGGCTACAGATGTGATAAAATAAATTTACTTTAATATCGGTAATATTTTGTATTAATTTAAAAAAGCGGGTGAAAAAATGTATAACTCAAATCGTGTCAATTTTGGTTTCCATTCTGATCATAACTTATTCATTAAATTTTATTAAAAAAATATATTTTTTTACAAAAGGACAAAAGTATGTCAGTTTGTTTAATAAATTGTCAAATTTTATTTTAGACGAACATTTAGTAGAACATTTTAACCCAAAACGAGCATTTTTAAAAACATTTACACAATTTCATCAAAAAAAGAACAAACCCATACTAAAATTAGTTAAACAACATTTTTGTGGAACATAAATAGGCTTAAACTCCCGTTAATGATTTTTTTTTTCTTTTTTAAGTTTTTTGAAAAAAGGACGAAAATGAAACTCCAGTCTTAGAGACATCTTTTATCTAGAAAAGTTTGAATATTTTATAGTTTTTAGCTTATTTTATACAATACGTATAGCGATGTAAAATAAATATTTCCTTGGCCCATTAAAAATAAATGGGACCTACCAGGACGTTTAGGAAAGTTTGTTTACCTCAACGGAATAGTTGTAGAGCCGATTTCGAACGGACTTTTTCTTTATGTGAGGAATTGAATATCATCAAAAATAGGGTTTTAAAACATGTTTTTCTATATCTCGTCTAATTGAAATCTGAAGATTACACAAATTAAACAAACACTTTCAATTTCCAAAAGTTGCATTTACATACTCCTACCACTAATAAACACAAGAAGCGAACACTTTTGGACTAATTGAGTTATTTTCTCTAGTAACAGGAGGACCACAAAATTATAGTTCGTTAAGCCTCAAGCTTAAAAACACCAACATATTTTAGAGGACAATGAAAACTAAATTGAATTACGGTTGGCATGAATAATTTAATCTCCATCCAAACCGATGTCCTTCTTTATCCGGAACATACATCAGCGATCTTCTTAGAACGGTTTCCTACCGAATATGATCCAATATTTGCTATTATTTTCAGGGCTGTGAGAAAAAAATAGAATTGTCATCGCCAAAATGAGCAATGGCAAAATTCAATTCACCCTGATGGACCACAAACTAATACAAATTGACATTAAATCCCGGACAAATGCAACAGAGTAACGTTAAGTATATCCTGATTATGACGTCAACATCATCTGCAAGTATGCAATATTGACACAAATCATAAACGTACGCAAGGCACCGGTAAATACAACAGAAAATATTCTCACAAAAGATGAGATTATCGAAAATATTGGCCGATCCTTGAACAAAGGATATTTTAAAAACAAACATTCGAACACACACACTAACATCTCCACACAGACGGAGCAGCTCATCATTAAGATGCAATTAACTGCTGGTGAAAATCAAAAAGAAAAAAGAAATGAAAATGTTTTCTTCTCATCATTATTTTAGGGATATTTTCATGTAATGTGGTTTAGTTTCCTTTTCATTTCTTGTTGTCAAAACAGAATAGACCCCAAGGAGATGAAAGCAAAAGAAAGGGACTCACGAAATAATTGTTGCGAACGTAGAATTCAAATATTCGTTACTTATGCCAAAAAAGAAAAAAAAGAAATAAGAAATGGTCGAAAACAATTGGATTTATTTGCTATTCTTGTTCACGCACACATACACATACAAAGAGACTAAAACACATTTGTTAATATTTCCTGTTCTTAGCAAATGAATAGAGCCACAATGGAAAAATGGTTACGCATGCGCAACTTTCCTTTTTATTTCGTTGTCTGTTATTGCTGTTCTTCATTATCAGGAGTTTTTCACTTTTTAATTTCAAGTCAGTTTTCTCCAAAAACAAAAGACTGCAGGACTAGAGCAAACAATGCATCGCAGCTAACCAAATGTTAACTCAAAATATGTCAAAACAAGCATAGAATGTTGATGGGCTCAGTGCGTCGAAGTCTTACGCGTACTCTTCGGTCAGTTCGTTGGTAACTTGCTCAGGAGGTCGCTAACGCGATGACTTCACACCATTGCACTAGAATATAAAAATGATTTCGTTTGCTGTAAACTATAGACAATTTGCCTTAAACTCCGTTTGTTTCAAATAAATAAAATTCAAAATAATATTAGGCGAGTTTGAGCGAGAATGGTTACTACTCGCTTATACGAGGGCTGCTTTCTTGTTTTTCAAAGTATTCTCCAGCATGATTTATCCACTTTTGCATGCGCTCAAACTAATTGTCGAAGCACTTTTTCCACTCCGATTGAGACACCTAACGCTTCAACAGCATATGTGACGCGCAAAATAGAATTGGACCCAAGGTTAAAAACCAGTTTTGTTCAGGAGAGCCATTTTAAAGAATAGGTCCCTTTCTATTTGCGCTTAGAATCGTCGACTTCACTTTCGTAAAACTCGCATATCTCTGGGAGGGAACACTTTTGGGATCGGCCTCATTCGAGCTCAGATGTTATCCACATCAAAAAAAGAAAATGAAAATTGATTTTTATTTTATCCGTAGGTCCCTTTCTCTATGCGCTGTCACATATTCTGGCGACGAAAATCATTAACCACGCATTTTTTTCTTGATGTGCGGCAATAAAAAGAAGTCATTGGTTGCCAAGTCAGGGCTGTACAGCGGATGACCCATCAATTTGGCGGGTCGAAAAGGCGCTGGTTTGGATGTGTGAGAGCT
This sequence comes from Hydrotaea diabolus, assembly GCA_963513945.1. NCBI lineage: Eukaryota > Metazoa > Arthropoda > Insecta > Diptera > Muscidae > Hydrotaea > Hydrotaea diabolus. The sequence continues at coordinate 193,138,878 of OY740716.1, read as the reverse complement.
CGCATTGCCATTGTGCACAATGATTCGTTTTCTCTTGTTCGTTTTTCGAATTTCTCCGAAGACTTGAGGCAAACAACTTGTGGTGTACCACTCACAATTGACCGCCCTACGTTGCTCAAGCGGAACAGTCGCCGCATGACCAGTTTTGCCGAAGAAACAGGAGACCATTTACTTCGAAGTGCTTCTTCCACGAACAACTTTCGTTGAATTTGGCTCGTCTTCGAAGACCCACACGGTCGATTGCTGTTTTGTTGCGAGCTCATATGCATAGATCCATGATTCGTCACCTGTGACGATCTTATAAACGTCTTTTGAACCTTTTTTACGGCCAGGTGTTCATGCAGTATTGAATGTAGGCTGGTGGAGGAAATGCCCAAGGATGCCTCTTTCTCACGGTATGTCACACAACGATCTTGTATTATCAGTTCACGTACGGCATCAATGTTCTCTGGCACAACGGCCTTTTTGGACAAACTTCACGACCTTCGTCTTTGAGCGAGCGTCGGCCACGATTGAATTCATTAAACCAGTTTTTCACAGTGCTATAAGAATGGTGCTTCGTCGCCATACAAAGATTTAAGTTCATCGATGCACTCTTGTCGAGAAAATCCACGTCGAAAGTTGTAGAAAATAATTTCACGAAAATGTTCTTGAGTCAATTCCATTTTTTTGTCAAATTGATTTTGCCAAGTCACTGTAAATAACACAAATGATGGTCGTACGTCAAAACGTTCGGAGTACTTTTATGCTAAAAAATGTAAATCTTTCTAATAGGAATGTCAGATGGCGCCAGGCAACACTTAATGTTGCCTTTACCCCGTTAATATCATATGGGTTTTGAAAGCTAACCTCAATAGCGTTAGTCTGTAACGGAATTTTAAAATTGTTTCAACTTTTATCATGGAGTGGTCAGATAATGAGAACCGTATCGCTGTAATAGCGCTTTTCAAGTGTGAAATAAAAAAGCGATATTTTCAAAACGCTCCGGCCACTAGGGATTAGCCACATGTTCGTCTACCGATGCATAAAACTGTTTGGGGAGACTGAAGATGTAAAAGACCGCTACCGGTCGGACCGCCCACGCTCTGTTCGAACACCGCATGTCATCAAAGCTGTTAAATCAAGATATTACAGAAATCCGCTCCGAAAACAGAAAATCATGGCCCGTGAGATGAATATCACGCATAAGTCCATGAGCCGAATCATTAAAAAGACTTGGGGATTTAACAAGCAAAATGATAGAGTGTATGAGCGGCCATCTAAGGAAGCATCTGAACTGATCCCAAGGGTGGAAAAGGGTCATCACCAAGCTTCAGTCTTGGTTTGGTGGGGTGTCTCTTACGATGGGGTCACTGACCTGCATTTCTGCGAACAAGGAGTCAAAACATCGGCCTAAGTTTAAAAAGAACCGTTTTGGAAGCTGTTGTGAAGCCTCTTAACAATTCCCTGTTTTTAAACCAGCCATGGACTTTCCAGCAGGATTCTTATGGGCATAAGGCTAAAACGTCCCAGTCCTGGCTTCGAAACAATTTGCCAGTGTTCATATTCCTGAAGAATGACCCTCAGGCTGTCCAGATTTGAACTCATTGGATTACAAATTGTGGACGGTTTTAGAGGACAAGGTTTGTCACAAAAGATACTGCTTTGGTTCGAGCTGTGGCCAATTTTCCAATGGACGAGGTTCGCGCAGCTATTGACGATTGGCCCGTGCGACTTAAGGCGTGTATAAAGGCAAAAGGCGGGCATTTCGAATAAGTAGATTCTTTTTGGATACAATATACATCAATAAATATATTAATAAATATTTGGTCCGAAAACATTCAGTACTTTTTATTTTACAGCATAAAACGTGTGTAACAGTATTTATGTCCCTACTAAGTACATTAGAGCGTACCAGGTTACAAGTAAAAAAAAAAAAGTTCGCCGTACACCTTCGAATATGAAGTATTATTGAAAGGTAGTTTCAAAAAAAATTTTTTTATTTTTTTATGCCGAACGTAGGGGTCGCGCTTTTACATTTTTCTATATAACTTCTGCATTTATAAACGGATTTTAAAGTGTGATACATCGATGTTTTTGTCTCGACTAGGCCGATTTATTTGTCTTTGAAGTCATTGAGCTCAAGCACCCCGCGCGAGCTTTAATTTTCTGATATTAGAGTGGTACATTAGGGTAGTAGCAACTGAGATATGATGGGTAAGTACCAGAAGGGGGTGCTTGAGCTCAATGACTTCAAAGACAAAAAAAATCGGCCTTGTCGAGACAAAAACATCGCTGTATCACACTTTAAAATCCGTTTATAAATGCAGAAGTTATATAGAAAAATGTAAAAGCGCGACCCCTACGTTCGGCATAAAAAAATAAAAAAATTTTTTTTGAAATTACCTTTCAATAATACTTCATATTCGAAGGTGTACGGCGAACTTTTTTTTTGAGGTACGCCCTAAAGTACATGGATGAATATGGAATACACAAACATTCGGTAGGCAAAAAATCAGTTGTGGTAATGTTAAACTAATTCGAAACTAATCCAAATACGTTTTGAAGGCTTTTTAATTATAACTTACTTGCAATGTTTCTTAGTAAGGAGCGTTTTTCTGGGAAAGAATAACTCGGTTTAACAGAAAGTATCATTTCTCCACTGTAAAATTTCAAATATTGACTTAGCACCTAGGCAATCAGAAAATGATCATGTGGAATCATTATATCGATCCCTAACCGAAAAAAAGACGTAAGCGCCACTCACTTTTTAGTGAAATTCGGTAGAAAATTGTACAATGCTTAAAAACTAATATTCACAAAGATATAGCAAATTCAATTGTATCGAAACCCCCAGATAAATTAGACAAAAATAAACCATCTCCTTTAAAATTTTTATTTTGACGCTCACGTCTTTTTCACTGTTTGGGCTCGATATGGTCATGCTCGAATTGTATGATGTTTGGGATATGTTCATGGTATAACCCCTTATAGGTTGTGTGTACTAATAATTTCGTCTCGTAGAATCATATCATGGTCGAAATTATCACAACTACAATATCATATTTCGTTTCAATGAAATTATCGAAGAAATCGACTGTTAATAACGATCTTATTAATTGGGCTACAATGTAGCATCTTCCCACGATAAGCTTTTCCAATTTCGTTCGCCATGTGAACTTTAGACACCATCCATGCCACCATCCTGTGACATTTGTCTCGGGCGCAGTTGCCCGAGACAAATGTCACAGCCCAACTAACCACACACTAATCCCTTGCAGACGTTAAAAGAAAACAACAACAATCCAGCATAATTATTCACACAAAAAAAAAGAATAATAATCATAAATGCAGTTGAACAGTCAATTCAAATGAGGATTAAAACGCACCCAAAACCGTCAAACCAGATTTTTTAATGAGGCATCCCTTCCCCTCGTCCAGGCTCATGTTTGAGAGTTCATAATTTTCTCATTGTACGCCGAGGACAAATTGAGACTTATGACAATTTGGTGGATTAGCAAAACCAAAATGACAAGCACACCAATTTACACCCCTGTGTGTGTGTGCGTGTTTGTGACATTTATGATGATGTTCGCATCTATTCTCTCACTTGCTCTTAAATAAAGTCCAAACTTCACCATGGCTGTGTCTCTCTTTCCTAGAGAAAAAATATCAGCGGGTGTTACATTTTGAAGTAACATGAAAAAAACAAAAAATACTTTTTTTCTCAATTACTCTTTGCCATATTTGAAATGACACACACTCGCTCGTACAAAGAGATGGACGAAGGGATAGTCAGCCATGGAAGCGGAAATTAAATCAGTTGACATTTTCACACACACGCACACATCTTTAACCACTTTTCCTCTAGCGAGAGATTATATGTGTGTGTGAGTGTGTGATAAAAACGCCATTTGTGCTCTCTAATCGAATGTCTTTCTCTCTCTGGAAACTCGCCCAGCCAACTACGCTTACAATTAGCCCAAAGTGATGCATGGTCATGGTTTGTTTTTGTTTTCGAAGATTCCTCCCTTTTAGGGGTTGTCTGCATTTATGTCGTATGTCTAATGTTGGAAAATAACCGTTAAATATGCTTTGTCTTCGTACGCATAATCACAATCACAACTTAAGCATTGCACAATGGGGCAAAATGTAAATTTTTTGCAAATGATATGGCATTTTTTCTTATGCTACGATAATAAAAACTTAGTAAAACGCGTTGTTTTTTTAAATAAATGGACAAATTAAGTTGGGCCTTGCCGAAGCTCATATACCCTCCAATATTAGCGACGGTCCTTATGAAAATTTTGTCAAGGGGGCGGGGCACCGGTCTTTTTTCTTAGTAAAACGAATTGTATATTTGAACAAGTGGACAAATTTAGTTCGCCGGTGCCAAAGCGTATATGTGACAACGCCTATGCGGGGAAGGGGAACTAAGGGTAAAAAAATCAATTTTCATTTTTTTTTCTTTTTTGATGTGGACAACATCTGAGAATCGAATAAGACCAACCCCATGCCCCAAAAGTGTTCCCTCCCAGAGATATGCGCGTTTTATGAAAGTGAAGTCGTCGATTCTAAGCGCAAATAGAAAGGGACCTAATCTCCTGAACAAAACTGGTTTTTAACCTTAGGTCCCTTTCTATTTTGCGCGTCACATATACCATTCACCATGGATTACGGTCCCATATGAAAAGTTTGTCAAAGGGGCGTGACATCAGTCTCTCTTCCTAGTAAAACGAATTGTATATTTAAACAAGTGGACAATATTTAGTTCGCCAGTGCCAAAGCTTCTTTACCTTTCACCATGGATTACGGTTTCATATGAAAATTTTGTCAAAGGGGCGTGGCACTGGGGTCTTCTTAGTAAAACGCAATGTAAATTTTAACAAGGACACACAGGATGGATGCGGTAATTTGCTTTCTTGCACTGTTGGTCGAAGAGAGTGGAGAGTGTGCGTGACTTATAGTGGCTGACGGAAGATTTGTCATCGTCTGCCTCTCAATTGCCATCATGCATTGCACACGTGAGGAGTGGTCATATTGTGTAGAAGCGTATTTTTCAAATGCGCACTCGATCATAGCAGTGCAGCGTGCTTATTGTTTACAAATTAGCTGTTACCCCACGCAGACATGTTCCTGCACGGCAATCAATTGTAAATTGGGTAACTTCATTGATAACAGCAGGGAATGTGTCATGTGTACGAAGGGGACCTGAGAGAAGGATTGCAACCACAAAACATCGAGAGAGTTAGAGCAGCAGTACTGCAATTTCCGAAACGCTCTGCTCGGCCGTAAATGTGAACTCCGAACGGAACTTGGCTATGAAACATGATTTTATGCAGCCGGCTATATTAGAGAATATATAGTTCCAACAGGAGGGTGCCACACACAGCGAGAGTTACCATGAATTGTTTGAGCAAATGTTTACTGGACGGCTTATCTCTTTGAGTTATGATATGAACTGGCCGGCCAACAATTGTCAGCACGGGACTATTTGACACGGCGGACCTCTTGTGAACACATTCTCGCAACTTCGAGTATTCCCCATGACGCACTTGACTTGACTGGCCGCCACACTCACCAGACTTAGCCACATGCGATTTTTCCTTTAGGTTTACCTGGAGTCGAAGGTGAATATTAACCGTCCCAACACCTTGGAAGACCTTATTAACAATATTGAGGCTGAAAGTGGCAGAATACCAGCCGACATGCTTGTTAGAGTTCAAGAAAACTTCAGAAAACGTATGCAGCAGTGTGTGGATAGCGAAGGTCGACGTTTGCCGGTGTAACCATGTAATTTAAAAATTCCCTTATTGTTCAATATAATTAAAATATAAAATAAATTTTTCTATGCTTCATAATTTTTTTATTACATTCCCAAATTAGCAAATTTCCGCGCTCCATTCTGTCTATAGAGTTCATCATGTATTACGCACCTATATTAAAATGTTGTCAAAGGGGCGTGGCACCGGCCACTTTTCTATCAGGTTGTGCTTTTTTCTATACTACCATCAAAATTAGTTCTCGCGGTATAGCCTTTCAAATTTCAGGTTTATTTAGGCGGGCCACGCCCCTTTTATGAATTTATAATATGTGACAGCGCATAGAAAAAGGGACCTAAGGGTAAAAAAATGTGGACAACATCGAGCATCGAATGAGACCGATCCCATGTCCCAAAAGTGTTCCCTCCCAGAGATATGCGCGTTTTATGAAAGTGAAGTCGACGATTCTACACCAAAGATACACGTATTTAAATCTTTAAAATGGCTCTCCTGGTTTTTACCCTTAGGTCCCTTTCTATTTTGCGTGTCACATATGCTAAACATTGATTGCATTCAGTTAAAATGTTATAACGATCGGTCCATTTCTTTGAGCATAAATGCGATTTTTAAAAAGAGGCGTCGCACCGCCCACTTTTCCTTTAGGATGCCACATTATATGTTCCAAATATCATCGTCATATCTCTATTAGCTAATGGGATATATTATTTTAAATGTGAGGGATATATGGGCGGTGCCTCGCGATAAAGCCTTTCAAATTTCAGATTTGTATGGTCGGGCCACGCCCTTTTGTTTTTTTTTAACACAGTATAACATATAATATGCTAAACATTGATTTATTCAGTTAAAATGTTATAACAAGCGGTCCGATTCATTGACCTTAAATGCGATTTTTAAAAGGAGGCACCGCCCACTTTTCCCCTAGGATGTCAACATCACATGTTCTAAATATCATCGTCATATCTCTATTAGTTCATGGGAGATATTGTTTTAATTGTGAGGGTTATGTGGGTGCCACGCCCCTTGTCCAATTTTACCATTACATAGTCTTTAATAAATTCCTAGTCTTTGATTTCATTCTGTTAAAATTTTATAACGATCGTTCCATAAGTTTGGCTATAAATGCGATTTTTTGGAGAGGGCGTGGTGCCGCCTACTTTTTCTCGAGGATGTGTTTCGATCCATGCTATAATTATATGTTCCAAATAGTATATTAAGCTTCAGTAATAATAATTTCTAATTATTTCCAAGTCCTTGATTTTATTTTGTTACAATTTTATAAAGATCTGTCCATTACTTTGGCCATAAGTACACTTTTTTGATGCAGACGCCCCCTTTTCCCCTGATATGTTGCATTCCATGAAAACATCATATGTTTAAAATATCACCGTCATATCTCTATTAGTTCAGAAGATATAGAGTTTTTAAGTTCAAGGTTGTGTGGGCGGTGCCACGCCCCATCAAATTATACCACACCATAGATTATAATAATTTCGTAGTCTGCGATTTCTTTATGTTAAAACTTATTAACGATCGGTGCATTAGTTTTGCTATGAATGCGATTTCTTTTAAAGGGGGTGGTACCGCCCACTTTTTCTCCAGGATGTGTTTCGATCCATGCTATCATTATATATTTCAAATATCGTCGTCATGTCTCTATTAGTTTATGAGATATAGCATTTTTAACCTTGGGCTTGTGTGGGCGGTCTATAATAATTTCAAAGTTCTTGATTTCATTCTAGTATAATTTTATAAAAATCGGTAGTTTGGCCAGAAATGCGATTTTTAAAGGGCCCGTGGCACCGCCCACTTTTCCTCCGGGATGTGTTTTGATCCATGTTCCAAATATCATCGTCATATCTCAATTAGTTCATGAAATATTGTGTTTTCAAGTTCAGGCTTGAGTGGGCGGTGTCACGCCCTCTTTTCCAATTTTACCATAATACTGTGTAGAATAATTTTCAAGACATTGGTTTCATCCTGTTGAAATTTTCTAACGCTCGTTCCATAGGTTTGGCTACAAATGCAATTTTGTTATGCACCGCCCACTTTTCCCTCTGGAGTGGATCGAAAATCCATGCCAATATCAGAAGTTCTAAATTTCAGCCTCGTATCTCTAGTAGTTCATAAAATATTACGTTTTATGCTGTCCATCGTAGAATTGGTGGGTATATTCACTTCGTCCTTCTGTTTGCAACGCATTAAAATACTGGTCGGAAACCCCATAAAGTATACTCGTATATGTATATTCTAAATCATCGTAAAATTGAAGATAATCTAGCCATGTCTGTCTATCTTTCTGTCTATAAAGCAAACTAGAGGCAGCATTATTGAAACTAGGTGGCTGAAATTTATGGGAACCTTAGCTTTGGAACCGCCGAACTTTATTTGTCTACTAATACAATTGAGGATTGTTGATCTTTCCAGAGGTTGAACAAGTCCTTGTGAGGGAACAAATTTCTACCTTTTGAACGATCTGGCCCATTTTCAATACCAATCGTTCTGATCCATCAACATGTGTTTTACAAAATATCAGCTATCTAGCTTAAATAGGCGACCTGTAGTTTGTCTTTACTGGCAATGTCCAGCGTAAAGTTTCTTCGGACCGGCCCGGTCAATTTTAATAAATGGGCCATTTGTATACTCTCCATCAAGGAATTGAAATACTGGCCGGAGAACATATTATGTATATTAAATACGAGTATATTCTAAATCTTCGTGAAAATCTAAGATGATCTAGCCATGTCTGTCTATCGTCTGTGGAAAGACAACTACAGGTAGTATTATTGAAGCTAGGTGGCTAGAATTTAGCAAAAATATGTGATGATGCGCTGTCACGGTTGGCATTAAAAATGGGGCAGATCAGTCAAGACGTTGCCACGCTCCCTTTAAAAATTCACATTGAATTTTTCAAATTTAAGCATAATGAAATCAATGGCTAGCATTTTTTTTAAGACTATGTTAAGTTAAACTTGTACAAAAGGGCGTGGCACAGCCTATTAAAAGGCCAGATCTCGTGAACTAATGCCGGTAAAGAAATAGCAGTTATGGTGGTATGGAGAGAAGCACGTCCTGATAAAAATTGGCGTTACCACGCCCCCTTAAAAATTGTTTCATAATGGACCGGAATTCATGGGGGAAGATAAGCTCATATCATAATACTCACAACATCTAATAATTCCAATAAAATAGCATTCAACTTCTTTAGAGCATAAAGGATTCTTTTCCAAATAAATGTAATCTACCGCCCACTGTGCCCACATTATTATTTTCATTTGCATTCAGCCTTTGTGCCTTTTTGAATTCTGCTGAGGCGTTTGTGACTGACGAGATACTGGCACCCATCGAAATGATTTCTTTCACTTACAGCAGCAACAACAACGATAGCACCACGGGCAGGGCAGCGGCAATGCGTCCCTTTTATCAAGGATTTGCAAGTTAATCACAACAGAAGAGATAAAAAAGGGTCTCTTCTCCTTTACTCCCCTTAATGTCAGTGCGTTTGTCTGTCCATACATTCAGCCCTGTCCTGATAAAGAATCTAAATCACTCCATAATATATGCGTGTATTAGTGTGTTGCGCGTAAGCGTGTGTTATTTGTAGAGAGTTTTCAAACCAGAACCATAAACAGGGGTTGAACCAACTGATGAACAACACCAATTTGTAAATTATTAAGTGCAAGTTCCTAATGCCATAGAAGATGGCTGGCATAGATCACAATTTGCATTGGCATAGGTATTTGTTTAAAAATTAAAAGTAATTTTCAGAACTTATCTGTTTCATCCCTCGTTATGATTGGGGCTTATTGTGTTTACCGCCACTATGAAAATGTTATTTGTTTTAAACGCCCTTGTGTCTATTTAGGACCCAGAGATCCGTGATCATAATTTTGCGAAATCCAAAAAAAAAACAATGCAGTTTTTTCGTTCGTTACTAAATGAGAAAAAAAAATGTGTTTATGAAAACATGTTATTTTTTTGGGACCCATATTCTTAGGCAAGTGTAGTACTTTTAAGTACCCTTGTGTCCATATTTACAGGAGTCTGGATTTTTGGCGCCTACGAGCATAACGAAATGTATGTGTTAATGTGACGTTACCATTTAGGGTGAATAAATGTTGCAAAGATTTTTTTTTTATATAAGCTATATTTGAATTATTGAATCTGCTCCAAACAATAAGTGTACGAATCTTAAGTATAATTCAATAACGAATCCTAGTATGGATTTCTTGTAATGTGGATCTCTGCTTATTGGCAGGAATTTTAATTAATATGGTCAAAATAGTATATAACTGGTATGGATCACATGTCTGAGAATTTTAAACCTAGTTTGGCTTAAACCTCGTGATAAAGGGCCAGAGGACCCTTACAGTCATTTAAAGAGTGTTCGCGATATTATGTAGAGTGAAGAACTCTAGTTATGTATGTATAAAGGATAACTCTAGAATAGCAGAGTGGACGACGTAATTTAGGTTATGTAGGGTTTTCGTGTTGACTGTTTTAAGGATCACGTATGAGAGCATTTAAGCCACGTGACGTAGAATAAAGGATTCTACACAGTCTTTATTGAGTGTTCGTCCGCGATTGGTATTGACTGTTTTAAAGATCACGTATAAGAGCATTTAAGACACGTGACGTAGAATAAAGAATTCTAAAAAAGAATTCTTACGGATGAAGCACAAGTGCAGATTAGAAAACACGGCGTTCGTTTCTCCGAAGTCTTATAGGCTGTTTCCACTACAGTCGCGTCCGCGTCCACGATTTATCGAAAAATTTTAATGGTGTTTCCATTGTGTTTTGCGTCCACGTTTGCGTTCAAACAGCTGTTTGTGTTTATTTGTTTTTTTTTTGCGGTGCGAAAAATTTTAATATTTTTGTGTTGTGACATTATCATGGAGTTAAATGATATTATTTTGCTAACCGCAGCGGAAAATGAGGATCAAATGGTATTGCGCCTAATGGAAATGTGCATTGGCAGCAGCGCTTTATGTTTATGCTGATAAACAGCTGTTGCAATTAGGGATGTGCAATTTGCGGTGTTGCCATTAATAGGTATGGATGGGTTTCGATTGCAAAAATAATCGAATTTAAAGTAAACGCGACTTATCGAAAAACGCGACTTTTTCCCATACCTAACTGCCTATGTATTTTGTATAGGCTGTAACGCGCGTTCATTGATATTTGGACGCGGACGTGGACGCGACCGTAGTGGAAACAGCCTATTAAAGAGCTTGGACTGCACAATAATTGTCTAGCAAGTATGTTATCATGACGTTCGAACTTCTCTTTGTGCTTAATATTGATTTTTTGAATTGCCTCTTTGACGAGAGGTATTTTCAAGTCTCGGTGGATGTTTTCATTCCTCATATACCAAGGGGCACCGGTAATAAGCCACAATGTCTTCGATTGGACTCTTTGTATTTTGCCGAGATTGCTCGAGCTTGCTTTGCCCCATAGCTGGGCACCGTATAACCAGATAGGTTTGATTGCACTGTTGTATAGCAGGACCTTATATTCTAGGCTTAGTTTTGAGTTCGCGTTTAGGAGCCAGTGAAGTTGATGGACCTTAAGTTTCAGTTCAGTTTTCTTGGCTTCGATATGACTTCTCCAGGTAAGTCGGCGATCCAGGTGGATTCCAAGGTATGAAACATGATCAGATTGAGAAAAAGGGATATTGTTTAGTTTGAATGTCGGACAAGTGCTAAAATTCAGTGTGTAAGTTACCTGTGTGCATTTAGCCTCATTGACTTTTATTCACCAGTCAGAGAGCCAAGATTCTACTCGTCTGAGATGTACACCTAGATTCATAGTTGCAATATCCTGCTTTTTATGTGTGGTCATTATAGCGGTATCATCGGCAAAAGTGGATGTTAGCACGTTTGGGCTGGTAGGAATATCTGCGGTAAACAGAATGTAAAGGATAGGCCCCATGACGCTTCCCTGGGGAACACCTGCTAGTATTTCGCGGTCATCGGTGACGTGTTGTCCACATTTGACTCTGAATCTGCGGTTTTCTAAGTAAGACTCAAGAATTCGATGCGTATTTGCCGGTAAGTATTTGCAAATTTTGTAGGTCAAGCCAAAGTGCCAGACTTTGTCAAATGCTTGAGCAACGTCCAGGAATACGGCGCAGCAATATTCTCGCCGTTCAAATGATTTTTCAATTGCTTGGGTCAGACGGTTTACTTGTTCGATAGTGCTGTGACCTTCGCGGCATCCAAACTGATGGTCTGGTATTATGTTATTTGACACGAGGAACGGTTTTATTTTCGATAAAAGAACTTTTTCAAATAGTTTGGATAATCAGGGAAGCAAACTGATCGGCCTGTATGAGGAAGGTATTGATTTGTCCTTTCCTGGCTTTAAAATCATCTGAATCAGAGAAATTTTCCACACTTTAGGAAAGTAACCACGTCTCAAAATAGAGTTAATTAATTTTGCCAGGAACTTCACAGCAATATAGGGAAGTTCCAAGATCATTTTGGGCGTGATAAGATCTTATCCAGGTGCTTTACTTGGATTCACGGTTTCTTTAATGACATTCAGAACTTCATTTGCGTTAGTAAACAATGGAATTACGGCCGACATTTTATCATCAGGTGGAAGGAGGTCGCTACTTGCAGGATTTGGGCGAAATACCTGGGACAGATGGTTGGCAAAAACATTGGCTTTTTCCTCTTCTGATATTGCCCACTTGCCTTTTGCGTCGCGTATTGGAAATTGCGTTTCGGTGGGCCTACTAGTATTTCTTAATGTTTTCCATAATGAGAGTTTGGTTAAAGCAGTCGGAGTTAAACTTGCAATGAAACTAGCATGCTGTCTACTGTCTTCATTTATAAGTGCGCTTTGCAACCTTTTAGTAGCTTCAGTCAGTCTTAGTCGGGCCGCTGGTGAACTATTTCGCTGCCATTCGCGACGGAACCTCTTTTTTCACTTGCAAGGTGCTCTATTTCCCGGTTAGTGTAAGTATTTAAACTTGCAAAGATGCAATCGCCCTTTTTAGTTCGAACTGACTGTCGAAAAAGGACAAATAAGATTCTGCCTATTGGCAAATCAGTATCGACACTCACACAGGAGCCCTAACAAGACACTGCGCTATACTCATACGCAGTGTCTTGTTATCGGTTCTTTACGATGACACAAAAATGAGGTAGACCAATTAAATTCTGACAAACCAAACCCTATATTCCTTCCATCATGTACTACGGTCAAGTATGAAAATGTTGTAAATGAGACGTGGCACCAGCCTCTTTTCCATTGCATTGTACTCGTATTTCTTTCAATACCAATATCATACGAGGGCGGCTCGAAAACTTCTTAGCCTAGCACAAAAAGCGCCGTATAAACAGAAAAGAGTAAGGTGTTTTGGAAACTTCCATTTCTAATATGAACACATGTTTAATTTTGTTTCGATCTGGCAACTCCTTCATATAGAAACAGGTGCTCACAAAAGACGCATCCGCGATTTTTTTGCAATGGAAAAATTAGAAATGCGTGGTGTCATTAAATATTTACATAAAAAAGCCGATAAACCTTTTTTATGTAAATATTTAATGACAAGAAATTCATAATGATATGGTGAATGTGTTAGGCGAAAGTGCTCCTTCATATGCAACAGTAAAAAATTGGGTTGCTGAATTTAAACGTGGTCGTACAAGCATTGAAGATGAACCACGTAGTGGACGTCCAAAAACAGCAACAACAGCAGAAATTGTAGCCAAAGTGCATGATATGGTATTAAATGATCGACGAATAAAAGTGCGTGAAATAGCTAATATCATGGGCATCTCAAATGATCGAGTCCATTTAATTTTGCATGAAGAACAACAGATGAAAAAGCTTTCTGCAAGATGGGTGCCGCACTTGTTAACAGTCGACCAAAAACGCATAAGAATGAACATTGCTCAAGCTTGTTTGGATCGTTTTCAGCGAAATAAAATGGATTTTAAGCGTCGGTTCATAACTGTTGATGAGACATGGATCCACCACTATACTCCAGAGACAAAAGAACAATCCAAACAATGGACTGAAGCTGGAGGAAGTGCCCCAAAGAAGACAAAAACAATTCAATCGGCTGGTAAGGTTATGGCAACGGTTTTTTGGGACTTCAAAGGTATTTTATTGATTGACTATCTGCAAAAGGGTAAAACAATAAATTCCGAGTACTATTGCAACCTTTTAGATCAATTAAATGCGCAAATTCGAGAAAAACGTCCTGGCTTACAACACAAAAAAATAATTTTTCATCAAGACAACGCACCAGCGCACAAGAGTGTTTTAACAATGGCTAAAATCAACGAATTAAAGTTCGAGTTGCTTGACCACCCACCTTATTCTCCTGATTTAGCTCCCAGTGAATTTTACCTGTTCCCAAATCTAAAAAAATTCCTGGCTGGCAAGCGTTTTACCTCAAATGGAGATGCAATTACAGTTGTAAACCACTATTTCGAAGACCTTGAGGAAAACTATTTTAATCAAGGGATAGAATTGCTAGATAAGCGTTGGACTAAGTGTATTGAAGTTTCAGGTGATTATATTGAAAAATAAAAATATTTTTGCAAAACTAACTATTCTCTTTCATTGATAGGCTAAGAACTTTCCGAACCGCCCTCGTACGTACCAACTATTATCGTTGTATTGGTATTACATTACGAGATTTAGTCTTTTAATGTATTACTTACACACAACAGAGTCTTTAATAATTTGCGGTAGAACAATAAAAGTTATAGTGATGTGGAGAGAAACAGGCCCTTTTAAAAATGGGTGGTACCAAGCATCAACTCACGTCTTAGCAAAATTTCAGAAGCCCAGCTTTAATGTAGTTTTTTTCCGGACAAGGCCATGGTCAATTTAGAATTTTACGATGATAGAGAATATAAACATATATGTGACGCGCAAAATAGAAAGGGACCTAAGGGTAAAAACCAGTTTTGTTCTGGAGAGCCATTTTGAAGATTTACATACGTGTATCTTTGGTGTACCATCACTTTCGCCCATATCTCTGGGAGGGAACACTTTTGGGGCATGGGATCGGTCTCATCCGATGCTCGGATGTTGTCCATATCAAAAAACAAAGTGAAAATTAATTTTTTTTAGCCGTAGGTCCCTTTCTCTATGGGCTGTCACATATACTTTATGAGATCACTAATTTAGATCAATAATTTAACGGAGTGGTAAAGTGAATAAGCCCACCGCAATAAGGACACATTTGACAATTTCTAAAATGGAGAGCTATAATGCCAAAAAAGGGAATTTGTTGGAAAAAATACCACCAGTTTGCAAACGTCCCAGTTATGGTCTGGAAATGCTCCTGTAAACTTGAGTTCACCTTACCTGTCAAGAGTCAAGGATCTACGATAAACACGAGAAAACTAAGTGAAACAAATCAAAAAAGTTAAGTCAGGCGTGGTAAACACCACTATGCTATTCCGAGCAGTAAGCAATCACCTCAATCACCGTGCTTGAGCAAGGTAGGAACATTGCGCTCGTAACGTACCATACAAAATTTGAGCGTGATGGGGTGAAATTTGTGGCTTCGAAAGCTGCAAGACTTTTGTGTGGGTGTTAATCGAAATCATAGACCGATATGGGCCCATGTAACAGTACATGGATTTTGGTTGCTACTTGCGCTCGAAATCTGGTAGGAGTCGGGATTAAAGTGTGGCTTTTAAAGCTGTAGGTTCTAAAATCTCGGGCACTGTTTCAAATTCCACCGAACGGCGTTAAAAGTGCGTCATACGCTTATGACAAGCAATTTGGGCGTAAGGACCTAAAGTGGAGGACGTTTGGGAGAAAATCAACTGTTATCTCACCAACTTAGCACGCTTTTCCACTGAAGGAATTTAAAAATATGCACCTCCAAAACATCAGCCATACTGTTGTTCAATGCATGGACCGCTAAGGTACGGTTGTCACTCCACACGCAGAGAAAAAACATGGTTACCACATGGTCACGACAATAATAATATGTTCTCCGCAATAAAAGTATGTTCGTCGCAACCATAGCATTGTTAACTGAATTTATTTTTGACAATAGTATAATTGCTGCAATATTAATATTGTTGAAATGTAACAATAGTATTATTGCCAAATTTAAAAATGAAAATATGGTTATAGCAGCAATATAAATATGGTTGATGCGACAAAAGTATTGTGTTTTGCGTTTTATGCTAACAATAATATGATTACGGCAATCATACAGTATAATTGTAATTTTTCTTCATTTAAATATGCTTTTAAGAACAAATGTTATTGGAACAAATGTTATTGTTTTGCAATAACAGTACTTTTTTTTTATCGAAATTAAAGTTTTTTAAACAAGCAGCTTTGGCTTTATGTAACTGAAATATTTTTAAAAAAACGCTTACGTTTATTTCAAATTATTTTTTCTACTGTGAAATAAATCTCTCGTATTATTTTGAATTTTATGTATTTTTGAATGATTTTCATAATTTAAATCTATTGTTGACAACTTAAACCAATTCTTAAAAATAATTTTGGGGATCGAATCTATTGTCGACAACTTAAACAAATTCTAATAAATTATAATGGGGATCATAGTATAATTGTGTGTGATCATACTATGGTTGTAGGGATCATAACATGGTTGCGTGTGAATAATACTATGGTTGTGAGGATCATACTATGGTTGTATATGAAACATACTATGGTTGTGAGGATCATACTATGGTTGTGGAGATCATAGTATGGTTAAGTGTGAATCATACTATGGTTGTGGGGATCATAGTATGGTTATGTGTGAATCATACTATTGTTGTGAGGATCATAGTATGGTCGTATTTGAATTATACTATTGTTGTGGGGATCATAATATTGTTGTACCACAACCATATATCCAACAATAGTATTATCCTCTTCGAATATTGTCACCACAACCATACTTTTTTTCTGCGTGCATGTGAAAGTCAATGACGTCAACATCCCAACTAGCCCAAAATCCTTGGGGTCATATAGAACAGCCTTTTCCGATTCTGTGCACATGCTACAGCTATCTGCAATAAGCTTAAAAGTAGAAACAAGATCCTAAAGGGAGCCGGCAGTACTTGGGGAGCCGACAAAGAAACCTCGTTGATCTCTTATAAAGCGATAGGTCAGTCTGTAGCGAACTACGCAGCGCCGGTGTGGTCGGCCAATGTAAGAAGAGACGCAATGAAAGAAAATTCAGATTTGCCAGCATGAACAGCAATAGGTTATCTCCTAATGTTTTCTAAGGACCTTCTACATGAGAAGACGAAGGTCCTTGCCGTACGCAAACACAAATTCTTGGTGTCTAAGCAAAATCTGCTTGGGTGTATTTGTAGTAGTCATTCCAACCACCATCTCACGGACAGGAGGCCTCCGCCCAGGCAGATCAGGTGCGATCTTCATAATATGGAGGGCAAGAGGTCCAGTACAAGAGTACGAGTTTAGATCATCGAAACTATCAGGTAGGTCTAAACGACATTCACGTTGATGAAGTCGCAGCAGCAGTGTCTAGCTATAGTGTTAATGTTGCGTTTGGGGAACATCCTCCGAAGAGTTCACCAGGAAGAAGAAGATGCTACCTCGGCTGCACGTGTGGTTCTGGCTCAGCTGAGATCTGGATGGTGAAGCTGCCTCAATTCATATTGGCCGCGAATTAATGGTAATGTTTCGAACATCTGGACCACATGACGTGCTGCACCACTTCCATTGTCTGGCCAAGCCCACTCAGCTAACCCCCAGCTCTATTTAAGCGCTGTTAGTGCAAATGGCGAGTTTTCTTCGGCTAGATATCGAAGCAGAGCTCCCTAAGACGAACAGGACTTATAAACAAAATTATTGTTACAACAACAACATGGAACTTCTCCGTAAACTTTTTGTTGAACCCTTCAGGCCACCCCGGTGGAGGGTATAAAAATAAAATATACTCGTATCACACTTTTTTTTAAATTCTTTAAAACGTCAGAAAATCTCAATGACATATTTAGAATCAGTGAGTCTTTTGGAAAAAAAACACCGTGTGATGTTAGACGTTTTTAAAGAAATTTTAATAATTTGTAATTATTTCCAATTTATGTTGGCTTCGAAACACTGTGTAATCGGTGGACTGCGTGAGTACACTTCCACTGCAATTACCTACCACCATTTCGGGAGTTCTATACCATTTTACGGCACAAAGGATTATCTCTTCATTTAATGATGTTTAGGGCAATTCAAATAGTTCTGGACTGACTTAATTATTTCAGCTGCTACAACAAAGCAGGAGCGAGAAAATGGAAGAAATAAATGCGAAATTTTCATAGGGAATATCTCGTTGCGATTATTTGTAATTTAAGATGCACTGAAGCATCAAGCGTTTCATTAGTTTTGGCCGGTTTTAACACAGCAAAATCAAGAGAAGGGTAAGCACTTCAGCACTCCACGACCAGCCAGCCAGCCAACCAACCACTCCACTGTCCATATCCAAAACGAGCAAAAAAAAAACAATTGTTGTCTACTGTTAAAGGCAAAAGTTAGAAATAAAGGTTAACAATAACTCAGAGATGCGTACGTACTCGCTTATGGCGAATGAGTCCGTCCGTCCGCCTCTAGTAATGGATCGTATTGCTGTTAAACGTTATCTTTACAATAAAATCAACAGCAACAACAACAACGATTACGACTGTATCTCCAGGATATGAAATCAAATGCATGTCTGTTTGCCTGCTCCTGTGTATGTCTGTCTGCCTGTCAGTCAGTCTGTTTGGGCACATAAAGAGCTAAAAAGTATGAAAAAGTCAAAGACAACTAAACTCAACTCGCCAAACTTGTTGAGGTAATCTGATCCACTCCTCGTATCTGTGCGAATCAAATTCCCAAATGCATAATGAGCGGAAGAGAGAGCGAGAGAGTTTTTCTTCATTTTATGCCTTTTTCAGGAAATGACACAAAAGTTCTTCTCCCATTCAGATCTAATGAAACGCATTGACTTTCGGTGATTTCGGTGGAAAAACAGGGAAAGACTGCTGAATTGCTTAGGGAAAATATGATACCTATGGGTGTCCACCAGGGATTGACAAGGGATTTTCGGTTATCGCTGTCGGCCAGAAGATCATTGCGCGGCTGCTGTGAAAAATACACCATAAGAAGTTTGAGTACGATGGAAACTCGATACGAGAGTGTTCGACTGCGAAATGACTTTAATTAGAGATCAACGAGCAGGAAAATAAATAAATATTCAAT
The DNA here is from genome assembly GCA_963513945.1 of Hydrotaea diabolus. Classification (NCBI taxonomy): domain Eukaryota; kingdom Metazoa; phylum Arthropoda; class Insecta; order Diptera; family Muscidae; genus Hydrotaea; species Hydrotaea diabolus. The sequence continues at coordinate 193,119,916 of OY740716.1, read as the reverse complement.
GGACGATGATACCATTAAAGATTTTCAAACAATTTTATTTTGTTGTATAATTTTGTGAATTTGTAGAGGTATTTCAACCTGGATAAATTATGAGCAACATACCTAGAGTCGAGCAGAAGTTCTGTTCGAATTTATTTACTTCGAGATTATTTACTCAACAGGTTTTTAACCTAAACGGGGCACAGTGCTTCGTTTCCATACTAGCATTGGTCAAAGTTAGAAGGAGTTTTCTGAATATAATGAAACATCATTTCTGAATGGATCATGATACGCTGATTTTAAACATGCTATCGGTTTTTACGAGGGTTGCTATATGTATATATTTCTGGCCTAGGCAACACTAAGTGTTGCCTGGCGCCATCTGACATTTCCATTGCAAAGCGTGACATTTTTCAGCATAAACGTACTCAGAACGTTTTGACGTACGACCATCATTTGTGTGGTTTACAGTGGCTTGAAAAAATCAATTTGGCAAAAAAAAAATGGAATTAACTCGTGAACATTTTCGTGCGATCATTTTTCACAAATTTCGACGTGGATTATCACGATAAGAGTGCATCGATGAACTTAAATCTTTAAATGCTAAAGCACTGTCAAAAACTGGTTTAATGAATTCAATCGTGACCGACGCTCGCTGAAAGACGAAGGTTGTGAAGGTCGTCCAAAAACAGCCGTTGTGCCAGAGAACATTGATGTCGTGCGTGAACTGATAATGCAAGATCATCACGTGACATACCGTGAGATAGAGGCATCCTTGAGCATTTCTTCCACCATTATACACTCGATAGTGCATGAACACTTGGCCGTAAAAAAGGTTTGTTCTGGTTGGATCCCGCACAATTTGACAATCGCTCAAAAAAAAAAGGCTCGTGTCGATTGGAAATTTGTCGAAATTTTGAAAAAATAAGATCGCGGTGCTTCAAAAGTTCGTGATGAATGATGGATCATGGTGACGAATCATGGATCTATGCGTATGAGCCCGAACCAAAACTGCAATCGACCGTGTGGGTCTTCGAAGACGAGCCAAATCCAACGAAAGTTGTACGTGAAAGAAGCACTTCGAAGCAAATGGCCGCCTGTTTCTTCGGCAAAACTGGTCATGTGGCGACTGTTCCGCTTGAGCAACGTAGGACGGTCAATTCTGAGTGGTACACCACAATTTCTTTGCCTGAAGTCTTCGTAGAAATTCGAAAAAGGAACAAGAGAAGACGAATCATTGTGCACCATGACAATGCGAGCTCTCACACATGGGCTCAAACCAGCGCCTTTTTGACCGGCCAAAACGTCGAATTGATGGTCATCCGCCATACAGCCCTGACTTGGCATCCAATGACTGCTTTTTATTCCCGCACATCAAGAAAGAAATGCATGGTCAACGATTTTCGTCGCCAGAAGATGTTGTTGACGAGTTCTAAAACCATGTTTTGGAGGTGTCTCAATCGGAGTGGAAAAAGTGAGTCGACAATTGGTTTAAGCGCATGCAAAAGTGTATAAATCATGCTCGAGAATACTTTCAGAAACAATAAAACCATTTTTGATAATAAATATTCGCATTTCATTTTTAGGCCAGAAATATATATGGCAGGGCCCTGCTCAAGGCTAATCACTTCTTGTATACAAAGAAATTTTAAGAATTTCTCGTAAAATTTTGATGTTATTGCCTTAGCGACCACTAAGTCGTTTAATAAGCAAATACCAATAGAACACGGCTATTAATTAATTCTGGATACAAGTCGCTCACTTTGAATGGCTTTGGAGCTTAGAAAAACTATTTCTATGAAAAACTATTTGTGCATTTTTCTAAGTTTGACTATTACCTTTAAAATGATACCAACATTTTAAATTCGAAGCAGGTCAGTTTTCTGATGTTTGTCAACAAAACGGAGCACTGTGCGGGGCTTGGTCGAAGTAATAAGGGTGGCCCAACTTAAAAGCACGTTGTCAATTGTGTATAAAACAAAACGTTTTCAATGAATTACCATAATATTTTTTATTATGATAAAGGGTGGCCCATTTTAAAGTTTGATAAAACCAATTACTTTAACTTCAAAAGGTAGAATAACATTATTTTTTATTTTCAGGTTTCTGTTTGACAGTTGCAAAAAGGGACGCCGTATAGGTCGATTAAAATTAGAAAATATTAGAAACTTACTTTCAAAATAGTGAGGTTTTAACACAAACTGTAAAAAATGTACGTGGAAATTTTCGTGAAGAGATCGGCGTCAAGTTTGTGCGTCAATTCGTGAATCTAGTTGATGAAAATGCAACGTTATTGGACAAACCAATCCGAGTACGCTCTTGACCAGTGCCTTCAATCGAAAACATTGTTGCTGTGGCTGGGAATGTCAAAGGGCATCCAACAACCAACATCCACTTGGCATCGTTCTCAGGATATGAACATTTCTTGCACTTCTTTGAGAAAAATTTTGCATAAAAACCCTGGTATGAAGGCTTACAAAGTTCAATTGGTCCACGATCTAAAGCTACATGATGGGTTGAAGATTGTATGGCAGGAGATGATGAATTCTACTGAAAAATTGTGTTTTCACATGAAGCTCATTTTTATCTCGTTGGCTATGTTAATAGGCAAAATTGCTGCATATGGGTTCAGAGAACCCACACGTGACAATTGAGAAGCCGATGCATCCACAACGAGTCACTGTTTGGTGCGGATTTTCGGCTGAAGGCATGATTGGGTAATTTTTCTTGGGAAATGAAATTTTAACAAAATTATCAGTACTTTTTTACAGTCTATTCAAATTGAACAGGGATTAACCGGCTCAAGACCTCTTGCATCTATATTTACTCGTAAATAGAAGACACGTTTTTAACAAAATGGCAAAGTAACATTGATTTTCGTGGCTGCTTTTATCATGATTTCGGGTCCGTGACAACCCTCATCAGAAAGCTTTGCTGCAATTGTTGAAAGTTAAACCAGGCTCTCCCCAAACGAATGAGAACTACGGTTGGAAACCTTACTTTTCAAGTTTTCTTCACACAATTGCCCATGAAAAAAAAACGTCTTTTCAAATTTAACATTTTAAGTGGCACATCCTGTAGTCGGATCTAGGAAAATTATGTGTGAAACAAAATATCGGCCAAATGCTTGCCACGGCTTCCTTGGCATAACTCTTTCCGATGATCCATATTTTCAATGCCTCTGAGTCATAAAGGAGGTTGGATGTCGTTAATTTGCAAAATTATCTCATCTTTTAGCTTTTAAATTGTTCCTGGCCTATTTAAAATATCCCCAAAGAAATAAGTTCAACGGTGTCAAATCACATGACCAATTAACATCGCCATTACGGAAGATAACATGAAAATTAAATATCTCGCGCATTGTTCCGTTGGCTGTGTTTTTAGACTATCCAGTTGGAATTGTTGGATCGATGGTACGGATATTCAACAATCCGAAGCTCTCGATGTTCTGGGCATGAAAATACAATGTGACGCTCGTTGGGCGGGACATGTATTCAAAGTGTCGAAAGAAGCACTCAAGTGCATAGGCTTTTTAAAGCGCTGCAAGAAATATTTCACCCGTTCTGATCTTTTCAATATCTATACAACTTACATCAGGCCAAAGATGGAATACAACTCCCATATATGGGCAGGTGCTCCAAAATCATCCTTGGAGCTACTTGACCGTGTTCAAAGGAGAGCGATGGTGCTGATAGGTGACAGTAGGGTATCCAACTCTATTGTTTCCCTGGAGCATCGTCGGAATGTGGGTTGCGTGACGCTGTTCTATTGTTACTTTCATGGTGTGTGTTCATCAGACATCCGTCGCCTGACGTGAGGATGTTCGGCAGGGATACGCGACTTTCTAGGAATTCACACCCGTTTGTCATCGATTGGCCAGTTGACCGCACTATACACTACAGATCAAATTCGTTTTTCGCTCGTACAGTCCGCGTATGTGGAATCGACTTCCGGAAATTGTTTTTCCCACTGATTGCGACATCCAGAAGTTCAAGGCAAGCGTCAATAATCATTGCTCCCTCTTTCCCCCTTCCGATCCTTTACTTTCCACTCGCCAACGCAATGCACCGCATGTAAAGGGGGCATCCCCTGAGTGTTGGTTATTTAAAAAAAAAATCACTCGTGGATTCTCATTTGCACAAATGCGGCAATTCTGCATGTTAACGAATCCACTGAGGTGAAACTGTGCCTCGTCGCTGGAGATGATTTTCTTTGTAGAGTCACCATTCACGTCTGTCTGTTCAACCAACCATTCGACGTATTGACCATGCTGTAAATGGTCAGCAGGTTTCAGATCTTTAGTCAATTTAACCTTGTCAGCGTGTAAATTCAAATCATTATTCAAAATTTGTATCAGCGATGATTGTTGAATGTTCAATGGTTGGGCGCGATTAAGGCGAACAACATCACTGTTTTCCGCAGACCGAACTTGAAAATGTTTTCACATTTTCTACAGACCCGGCTTTCTGAAATTTCCACTCAATTCTCTCGATTGCGGACACATTTGGTCGATTATACTGACCAAAAATATTACGAAATGCATTATGAATTGAACGCCCATTTTCGTAAAAGGCTTCAAAGCAATATTAACACGCCTCCCAATTGTGTACCACGGTTAGATTTGCCAAACGCCGAAACAAATAAATGTCAAAATAAGTTGGACAAAAAACTTGACGTTAAGGTGTGATCCACAATAAACATAACATGCATAATGGTTGGACCACCCTTTATATTATTGTACTTCTACTTGCTTCAATAAAAAGTTGACCTACGTGTAGTCGAAATCATTTAACAAAGTCCCTTATGGTACTCGTATAACGATCCATGTCATATTAAGCAGACTTCCTTTATTTTTATAGGTTATTTTAAATGGCCCAGACGATTTATGATTTAAAGCTCGCTTACAATGTTTGAGCCCAGTCGCCAGTTTATGTTTATCTTAAAATGATTCGTTTCACTTTTTTCACAGACGACACAACATCCTTTGCAAAACATGTCAACAACCTCAAAAATAAGTTATTTCAATTGAAGAAAAATATATTCTACACAAACGATTACGTTTTCACTCATTCGAACTGCTTCAATTGAACTCATTTCCGCATTCACTACATTCTGCGCACTGACGTCAGTGCGCAGCCAACAATTCGCTATTCATTCTGTCACATACGAGTACGTATGAAATACGAGTTTTTCTTAGATTTGGCTACGTTTACGCATGCGCGCAATGTGGCTGCTGCTTGATTGGCTGGGTCGGACGTAGTAAATGTTCGCAACTACTCCACGTTTTTTGTGCGAGATTGTCTTGTTTTTTTTTTGTTGGCCTGCCTGTTTGTCGCTTTTGTTTTCTTGTCAATGATATTGACCTTGATCGTGGAAACACTGAATGGCAACATGAAATTAAGGAACTCTGAACACGTTGCCTGTCCGCCTAGCTGTCGTCCAATAAAAAACGTCGCTTGAACTGAAAAACTACGCATAAAGTGGCGGCTGTTGGCATTTCATGTACATATGTCGCCTGAATTGTGCGGTGTGCGGTTTGATAAAAAAAAGTGTAAAACTGGTTGGACCACTGGAAACTTAGATACGACGAGGGGTATTCGATTATTGGCGTTAGATGAAAGTTGATTTATGTTCACACTTGAGGTTCCTTATTGCATTTGGTTCGGAGGCGTTGTGTGTGCTGAATCACCAAAGACAGTTAAATTCAATAAATATTAAATTTTCAATTACATTCCAAATGACTTGGCCTTTTTTAGAAACTGCGGTTGCACTTCGGTCCTGATCATTGAATTTAAATAATTTCATTGATGCAATGAAAAGTTATTAGAAAAGCTGTGCTAGAAGTAAATTATCAATAAATTTCGTAACCATGCCCGTCTGTCTGTTGATATCACGATATTGTCCAGAAAGAGACAGAGTCTTCTAACTTGCCAGAGCCATGTCTTTTTGGGGTAGATCGCTTGACATTGGGTTAGGCAAGAGGGGAAAAAGTTTTTCTTTGAGAGATTAAAACAACTTCGAAAGGGGCGGGGCTACATCTATTAGTTGATATCACGATATGGCCCAGAAAGAGACAGAGTCTTACCGGATGCATTGCTTTTTGTTGTAGACAATTGACATAGGGTAAGCCAAAAGGAGAAAAAGTTTTCCTTTGAGAGATTGAAACAACTTCGAAAGGGGCGTGGCTTAATATTAAATTTTCATTATAATCATAACCAATAACTATACCCTCCGCCGAAAGGTGAATGGTATATAAAATATGTCATTTTGTTTGCAACACCACGAAATACTGATAGGAGACCCTTTACAGATATGTGAATGGTGGTCCAACCATAAAGCACGATGTTAATTGTAAGTCAGACTTTTTTTAACACCTTTTATAACAAACTGTCCAGTTGATGACAAATTTTATAACTAGTTTGAAAATCACATAGATTGCTAAGCTACAACAAGAACAACAATATGAAAGTACTCGTATCTTAATTTATGTGATGGAAATTTACAGAGTCACACCTTAACGTAAAGTTTTTCGCCCAACTTCATTTGACATTTCTTTGTTTCAGTGCTTGAAGTTTTTGTGGCCAGAAATTGAGGAAATGGACCTGAACACACAGCCAACAAAACAATGGCTGTTTTGGGCGAGAACGTCAATGGCTGCGTCGTGACGATGTCAATTGGCCGCTACACTGTTGGACTTCTTTCTTTAGAAATATTTATATGAAAGTGTCCGCCAATAAGCTAAGAACAACTCAAGAGCTTAAGGATAAGATTATTCGGCAAATTAACGACATTAAACCTCCACCATGTGTCGGAGTCATTAAAAATAGGGACCTTCGGGTAGACGAATGCCACCGAAGCCGTGTCGAGCATTTGGCCGATATTTAGTTTCACACATAATTGTCTAAGATCCCTCTAACATAAAAGTTCGAAGACTATACGCAAAGGGTAATTCTCATTAATCATAATAAGACTCCCGTATAAGTCATTTGATTTGTAGCAGAAGTAATCGTTGCCAAAGACTGCTAAAGAAAACCCTTGGCGGGTTTAGATACAGCTGTACAGTCTGTCTGGCAACCGTAGCCAATACATTTTACCAATTTTTTAGTTGATTCCAAAAAAGAAACATTAAAAAGGTCTCGAACCGGAATAAAAACTGTTCAAGTCATATTAAAAGTTTTCTCGGAAAACTTTTTGATTTATTTACAATTAACATCGTGCCCTTTAGTTGAAGCACCCTTAATATTGAAAATCAATCTAAGCGTTTCCATTGAAATTGTTGTTCTGGAGAAACAATGGGTTGTATTTAAAAAAAATTCCCACATACCCTGTAACTAAAATATCTAAGAAAAAGTGAAAAAGTTATGTGGGTTTCAATCTACGCTCGGTTAGTGCGGGAGGTGGGAGGTACTAAGAGTTCCGGGTTAAGGTTTAAATTGTTTGTCAGTTAGTTTTCTTTATACTCATTTTCCCAAGTACTTATACTGCATTCGAGTTGTTTTTAGAGGCCTGCTAACTGCAAGTTTGTCACCGCGTTACATTTTTTTCCTGAAATTTTCTAATTATTTTTGAAGTTACTGAAGTAGTCAGTTATTAATGCTTAAAAGGTTTGAAACGTTGCAGACTATTTCGTCATCTGGAATGTCCATTTTTCATAATTTCTCTAGAGCAGACATTAGTACATGCACGGAGGCCAAATGGAGACACTTTAGCGAAAGAGACCAGCAGCAGAAATCATGCAATATTTTCCGAAATAGCTTTGCTGCCATCGTCCTACCCTACTTTTTCTTCGTTTGCTACCGAAATTGAGCGGGATTAATATTTCCTCCGCGCACTTATGTTATAGGGAAGAGTATTTTTTTTAAAGAAATATGGGAAGATAAATGGGGCAGATATGTTGAGAAGATAAATGCCAACGACATGACGACAAAGAGACTGACCTACGAGGGTTGCTATACTTATATATATTTCTGGCCAAGGCAACACTAAATGTTGCCTGGTGCTATCTGACATTTCCATTGGAAAGTTTGACAGTTTTTAGCATAAACGTACTCAGAACGTTTTGATGTACGACCATCATTTGTGTTGTTTACAGTGACTTGAAAAAATCAATTTGGCAAAGAAATGGAATTAACTCGTGAACATTTTCGTGCGATCATTTTTCACAACTTTCGACATGAATTATCACGACAAAAGTGCATCGATAAACTTAAATCTTTGTATGGCGATGGACCACCATCCTATAGCACTGTGAAAAACTGTTTTAATGAATTCAATCGTGGCCGACGCTTGCTAAGACGAAGGTCGTCCAAAAATGGACGTTGTGCCAGAAAACATTGATGCCGTGCGTGAACTGATAATGCAAGTTTGTCATGTAAGGCATCCTTCGGCATTTCTTCCACCAGCATACATTCAATATTGCATGAACACCTGGCCGTAAAAGAGGTTTGTTCTCGTTGGATCCCGCACAATTTGCCAATCGCTGAAAAAGAAGTTCGTGTCAAAGCAATTTTGAAAAAATACGATAGCGGTACTTCAAAAGACGTTTTAAAGATTGTCACAGGTGAATCATGGATCTATGCGTATGAGCCCGAAACAAAACAGCCACCTACCGTGTGGGTCTTCGAAGACGAGCCAAATCCAACGAAAGTTGTTCGTGGAAGAAGCACTTAGAAGCAAATGGTCGCCTGTTTCATCGGCAAAACTGGTCATGTGGCGACTGTTCCGCTTGAGCGACATAGGACGGTCAATTCTGAGTGGTACACCACAATTTGTTTGCCTAAAGTCATCGGTTAAATTCGAAAAACGAACAAGAGAAGACGAATCATTGTGCACCATGACAATGAGAGCTCTCACACATCGGCTCAAACCAGCGTCTTTTTGACTGGCCAAAACGTCGAATTGATGGGCCGTACGCCGTACAGCTCTGACTTGGCACCCAATGACAAGAAAAAATGCGTGATTAACGATTTTCGTCGCCAGAAGATGCTGTTGTAGCGTTCAAAAACCATGTTTTGGGATGTCTTAATCGGAGTGGAAAAAGTGTTTTGAAAATTGGTTTGAGCGCATGGAAAAGTGTACAATTCAGGCTCAGAATACTTTGAAAAACAATAAAACCATTTTAAAGATAAATATTAGCATTTTCACTATTAGGCCAGAAATATAAATAGCAGCCATACCAAATTGTCTCAGTAAAATACTTTTGTTAGAATTTTAAAGCCGGCGTTAAGCAGAAAGTTCGGGTCAGTGAGTATTATGATTATAGTGTACACAGCCCACTGAATCAAATGAAAAATAAAAAAAAATAAAAATAAATAAAAAAAAAAAAAACTCAATCCTTATCCCAACCGTGTAGGGTACACATGATCGTCATGGACCAACGTGCAGTACACGTTGGCTACCATTAAAATGTTTCACCAATTCCAAGTAAATTATGTACGAGTAAATACCAAAACTGTTGGTCCCTACTTGTAACAACAATTAACGAAAGCAACGACTGAAGCACCATCGAGAAGATCTATCAACCCAAGGTAAGTCAAGCTAGGAGTGTGTGCGGTGGTAACCACTCGGTGGAAAATTAAGAAAAACACGCGTAGATTGTGCCCCTGCATGGACAGCCCATGCTTGCATTGACAAGTAGAGTCTCAATACTGGACATAAATGAAGGATTTAGCTAGAAATCAAATCATGTTAATGTCAAATTAAAGCAAAAATCACTGAAAGCCACCAACTGACCTACCTTACAGTCAGAGTGTGAATTGTGGAAAATATTCAATTACGTCAACATCGAATAGTGAGTATTCGCGCAAATAAAACTCAACCTTTGTGCGCTGTAGTAGCAAAGTTAGGATGGAGGGTATAAAAGGTCTGACTTGAAGGAACTAAATGACGTCCGGCACCAAGTGCTTTGCCAGATTAAATACGTTATATTCTAAGACGATTTAGCCATGTCGATCCATCTGTCTTTTAAAGCAAGATAGCGGTCAAAAGATATTTGTTCAGATCCTGAAATTGTGCGCGATGATGACTTATGGCCAAAAGCTTCTTAGGTTTGTAAATTGTCACACTAGAGGAGAAAAATCCCTAAATGGACTAAAATGACAAGTACGTCTGTTGGATATTTGCTCAATATATTTTTATTCTTTGTGAAGGAACAGTTGATTGAGTGGGGACTGTTAGTTGAGAAGCACTTAATACCTCAAATGGAACTTTCGGCTCTTCTAATCCCAACAAAACGGCTAAATGGTGCTTATAAAGACGTTCTAACAAAAATGGATGTATAAACATTGAAGAATAACCGAATCTGATTTCAAATCGATATATGGAAGCCTTTTAAAAATCAGCCTACAATTCAATCTCGGGCGTATAACAAAACTTAAACCGTAGTGTCCTAAAAAATGGCCCTTATATCCTAAACGAATTCAAATTTTAATTTATGGCTGAGATTGAGGTGGGACTTATGGTCAAAAGAAGCGATTACTGATATATCGACAAATAGATAAATTCCTAATGAATCCTTATAAAGAGTTTTTCTTAAGATTTGTCTGAAATTGCGCCTTGTAAACATAACCCATAACTACCCACAAATACGGTCCTGTTGGCCAATACAAGCGAATTTACGTAAAGGGTTGTACAACCGTAATACACGATGTTAATTGTGAGTCACACCTTAACGTCAATTTTTTGCTAAAATTCAACCATTGAGATGTACGAGAGCTGCTATATATATTTCTGGCCTAATTATGAAATGCGAATATTTATCATCAAAAATGGTTTTATTGTTTTTCAAAGAATTCTCCAGCATGATTTTTACACTTTTGCATGCACTCAAACCAATTGTCGAAGTACTTTTTCCACTCCGATTGAGACACCTCCAAAACATGGTTTTTGAACGCCTTAAAAGCAGCTTTGGACGATGAAAAACGTTGGCCACGCATTTTTATCTTGAAAACTAAAATAAAATAAAAAGATGCCATTGGATGCCAAGTCAAGGATGTACGGCGGATGACCCACCAATTCGACGTTTTGGCCGGTCAAAAATGAGCTGGTTTGAGCCGATGTGTGGGAGCTCGCATTGTCATGATGCACAATTATTTGTCTTTTTTTGTTCGAATTTCTCCGAAAAATCAGGCAAACAAATTGTGGTGTACCACTTAGAACTGGCCGTCCTACGTTGCTCAAGCGGAACAGCCGTTACATGACCAGATTTGCCGAAGAAACAGGCGACCATTTGCTTCGAACTGCTTTTTCCACGAACAAATTTTGTTAGATTTTGCTCGTCTTCGAAGACCAACACGGGGGATTGCTGTTTTGTTTCGGGCTAATACGCATAGATCCATGATTCGTCACCTGTGACGATCTAATAAACGTCTTTTAAAGCACCGCGATCGTATTTTTTCAAAATTTCTTTGCACCAATCAATACGAGACTTGTTTTGAGTGACTGTCAAATTGTGCGGGATCCAACGAGAACAAACCTTTTTTACGACCAGGTGTGCATGCAATATCGAATGTATGCTAGTGGAAGAAATGCCCAAGGATGTCTCTATCTCGCGGTATGTCACATGACGATCTTGCATTATCAGTTCACGCACGGCGTTTTTGGATGACCTTCATCTTTGAGCGAACGTCGGCCACGATTGAATTCTTGAAACCAGTTTTTCCAAGTGCTATAGGATGGTGCTTCATCGCCATAGAAAGATTTAAGTTCATCGATGCACTCTTGTCGTGATAATCCACGTCGAAAGTTCTGAAAAATGATCGCACAAAAATGTTCACGAATTAATTCTAATTTTTTTGCAAAATTGATTTGCCAAGTCACTGTAAACAACACAAATGATGGCCGTACGTCAAAACGTTCTAAGTACGTTTATGCTAAAAAAAATGTCAAACTTTCCAATGGAAATGTCAGGTGGCGCCAGACAACACTTAATGGCGCCAGGCAACACTTAGTGTTGCCTACGCCAAAAATATATATAGCAACCCTCGTACACAATTGAGCAGTGGGTTAAGATTTTACAAAAAATGTCAAACTTTCCAATGGAAATGTCTGGTGGCGCCAGGCAACACTTAGTGTTGCCTAGGCCAGAAATATATATAGCAACCCTCGTACACAATTGAGCAGTGCGTTAAGATTTTACAAGATGTTTATTTTTACAAAAATGAGCGTTCAAATCAAAATGCATTTTGTGCTTTCTTTGATCAGCATAATCGACGAAATGTGTCCATAATCGGATAAACCGGGTCTGTGGGAAATCTGAAAACACCTGTGCATGCTCGCCCAGTTCGTTCTGTGAAAAAGATTGATGGTGTTTGCGATAGAGTGGCAGAAGAGCCGCCACTATCGACACAGCCAACGAAACAATTGGTCTTTTGCGTGAGAAATTCAATGGCCGTGTTATCTCAAGTCGTGGCGATGTTAATTGTTCATAACGATCATGTGATTTGAGACTGTTGGACTTCTTTCTTTGGGGATATTTAAAAGAAAAGGCATACGTCAATAAGCCAAAAACTATTTAAGAGCTGTGATAAGATAGATTCGCACATTAACGATATTAAACCTCCATTATGTCTCGGAGTCATTGAAAATATGGACTATCGGAGAGAGGTATGCCACCAAAGCCGTAGCGAGCATTTGACCGGTATTTTGTTTCACACATAACTGTAAAAGATCCATCTATCATATTTAAAAAAAAACTTAAGATAATTTTCTGAAAACATTTTTTATTATATTAACATTTATTTATTTTAACATTTATTTATTTATTTTAAAAATATGACTTAGATTGAAGCCAGGCTCATAGATCCGAGATGTCCAAAAAGTCTTAATAACTAAGTTTTTACTTATTTTTTAATTAATTTAATTAAAATTTAAAGCGTACAAATATTAACATTCATCCCCGAAATTAATACCTAACCTTGGTATCATTAAAACCATAACTGATTGAAATGTTTGACACATCCGCTAATAATGCCAACGGGTTTGTTCTCCTCAAATGGCAACAGCTCACTCGTATTTTCAAGTGGAATTAATTATATTAGCCATGACAATGCAGGTATAATTACCGTGTTTTCCATAGCCCCAACCTCAATCGGTGACCAGCAATGTCTCAGCAATTTCATGCTATTCACTCCAATCTCCCATTCCAAAGACACGTCACTCGCCCCAAGTACTACGAACTCCCGTACGTAATTTAAAACTGAAGTTTTGCTTCACATGTCATTACGGCCAACTCAGCTTCAGCAGTAGGTTTTATTTACCATTTCGCATCTACAGAGTTTAGCACCCGTTCCAGTAAAAATCAGTTGCCTTAACATGTGGTGGCCTTTTGTGTTTTCCACAGCTGTTAATTGATAAAAGCAAAAAAAAATCAAACCTTAAATGATTTCATTTCATTTATGATTCTGGGGTCGAATGGTGCGTCATTTCGAAAACGGAACCAAAAACGGAATGCAGACAGAAGAAGGTGTGTACCTCGTATGGCTGTTGTCCAGCAGCGTATTTCGTTTTAGCTTTTTTGCTAATTGCTTGTGTGTGGATTTGATGAAAACATTTGCATGGTTAACAATCGAAGACCCCAATTGAAACGGGTTTAACGGATCATGACCTCAAAGTTGGTGTGTAAATATCGTACTTGTTCAACAAACGAATATTAACTTAAAAAATTTGAAAATTTTTGTAGAGACAAAAAATTATTTGCTTAGACATCTGAAGTACTATAAAACATCCAGAGGTTCATGTAGTTTTTTTTGACGAAAGAGTGGAGAAAACGACGAAATATTTTTTCATAGAGATGATGACCAACTTTTGTTACGTTCTTACGAATTTATTTGACTTAGTAGGATATGACTTGGTCGATATCTCAAAAACCATTCCAAATAGTACCGCTTGATGTAAAAAGATGTTTTTAATATTTTTCAGTCAAGCTGAAGAAAATATTTGAATAAAAGTGTGTAAAAGCATCACTGTTTTTAAATATACGAGGGTTGCTATCTATATATTTTGGGTCCTGGTAATACTAGTGTTGCCAGAGACAAGCTGGAACTTCCATTGGAATGATTAACTTAAGTCTGACTTTAGTCAGAACGTTTTGTTATTACAGCGCAAAATGTTTGTTTATTGTGTGTTGAAAAAATGGAATTTATTTCTTGCGATGTTGCAACAACAATATATTGGACGCGCAAAATAGAAAGGGACCTAAGGTTAAAAACCAGTTTTGTTCAGGAGAGCCATTTTAAAGATTGAGTCCCTTTCTAGAATCGTCGACTTCACTTTCATAAAACGCGCATATCTCTGGGAGGTAACACTTTTGGGGCATGAGATCGGTCTCATTCGATGCGCAGATTGTTGTCCACAGCAAAAAAGAAAGGGTGAAAAGTGATGAAAAGTTTTGTCCAGGAGAGCCATTATAAAGATTAGGCCCCTTTCTATTTGCGCTTAGAAGGTGAATTCACTTTCATAAAACGCACATATCTCTGGGAGGGAACACTTTTGGGGCATGGGATCGGTCTCATTCGATGCTCAGATGTTGTCCACATCAAAAAAAAGAAAAAAAATAGATTTTTTTACCCTTAGGTCCCTTTCTCTATGCGCTGTCACATATTCTGTTTTGAAGTCCTGTTCCTCTATGGGGGATCTGCTTCGATATCCAGTTAAAGTACACGCGCCACTTGAACTGGATGCGTCCAAAGAGACCTGGAGGTCCGCTGACTGGCTTGTCCTGACAATTCAAAAGGTGCAGCACCCCGTCAAGTGATCCCTGGCAGGCGGGACAAACGTCCGGTACATAAGCATCAATTCGCGCCCAATACAAATTGAGCCGCGGAGCCAGAACTGTGCGCGTCTTTCGAGCAAGCGTCTTCTTCTCTGGTGAAATCTCCAGGGGTTGTTCCCTTTGCACTACATTCACACTACTTTATACTCGTAGCTGAATACTGCTGCTGCTACTTCTTCGACATGAATGTCATTCAGACCCGACTATTAGTTTCGATGATCCAAAGGCTCTCTTATAAAATACATAGACCTCTCTCTAGATCATGAAGATCGTACCTGGACTGACTGGTCGCACACAGAAAAAAAATATGGTTACTATATGGTCACGGCAACAATAGTATTTTCTCTGCAATAAAAGTATGGTTGTCGCAACCTTAGTATTAACCTTAGTAGTATGATTGCGGCAATATTAAAATTGTTGAAATGTGACAAAAGCATTGTTGCCAAATTAAAAAATGAAAATATGGTTGTAGCAACAATATACATATGGTTGGTGGGACAAAAGTATTGTTTCGTGGGTTTTATGTTAACAATAACATGATTACGGCAATCATACAGGCAAAATCGTAAATTATTTTTAATTTGACAATGTTATTTTTACGAATCTTACGCAATAATAGTAGTTTCGATCGTTTGTTTTATTTCGGTCTGTTGCTTTTACACATTGAACAGAGATTAAACCGGCTCAAGACCTCTTGCTTCTATATTTAAATAGAAGACAAGTTTTTAACAAAATGGCAAAGTGACATTGATTTTCGTGGCTGCACACTACTTTTATCATGATTTCGGGTCCGTGACAACCCTCTTCAGAACGCCTTGCTGCAATTGTTGAAAGTAAAACCGAACTCTATAAGGCCAGGCTCTTCCCAAACGAATGAGAACTACTGGTGTAAACCTTACCTTTCAAGTTTTCTTCACACAATTGCCCACGAAAATACAACTCACTCTTGCCATCTCTAAAGAGACTCCACATCGAGAGCCATCAATAGATTTCTTTTACAACATGTGTGTTGTGTGTTGTGTAAAGAAAACTTGAAAAGTAAGGTTTACAACAGTAGTTTGGGGAGAGCCTGGCCTTATAGAGTTCGGTTTTACTTTCAACAATTGCAGAAAGGCTTTCTGAAGAGGGTTGTCACGGACCCGAAATCATGATAAAAGTAGTGTGCAGCCACGAAAATCAATGTCACTTTGCCATTTTTGTTAAAAACTTGTCTTCTATTTAAATATCGAAGCAAGAGGTCTTGAGCCGGTGTAATCCCTGTTAAATGTGTAGTTTCGATATATAAATTAAAATGTTTTTCTAAACAAACTACGGATTAGTATAACTGTAATATTTTTAATAAATGTATTGTTTCTTTTGTTAAATAAATCACTCCCTTTATAAAGAGTTTTATGTATTTTAACATAACTTATTTAATAAAAATCTCTATTGTTGAATAACAACTTAACCCAATCTTTACAAAAAAATTTGGGGATCATAGATGGTTGTGTGTAAGTCATACTATGGTTGTGAGGATCATGCACATCATGGTTGTATGTGAAACATTCTTTGGTTGTGAGGATTATAGTATGGTTGTGGGGATCATAGTATGGTCGTGTGTGAATAACTCGATTGTTGTGAGGACCATAATATTGTTATGGGGATCATAGTATGGTTGTGTGTGAACCATACTATTGTTGTGATGATCATAATATTGTTGTGCCACAACCATATAACCAACAATAGTATGATGCTCTTCGAATATTGTTACCCCAACCATACTTTTTTCTGCGTGCGGATGCACCCTGACCATTAGATGGTGGGTGGGATGGCTACTGCGAAGACAGCAAATTCTGCTTAGACAACAAGAAATTGTGTCTGCGCATGGTAAGGACCTTCGCCTTCTCATGTAGATGGTCCTCGGAAGACATAAGTCTGCATTTTCTTCCATTGCGTTAGCCGACCACACGTGTGCTGCGTAGTTCGCTACATATAGACCTTACGCATTGTATCGTATGTGGTCAACAAGGTTACTTTGGCGGCTATCCAAGTACGGCCAGCCAGTGACTTGAGGACGTTGTTCCTACTTTTAAGCTTATCGCAAATAAGAATGTCTCGACTTTGGCTGATGAAGTACCATTTAAAACCACTATTAATCGCTGGTACCAAGAGTTTGGTCTCGGACACCGTTCGCTCCAGGATACATCGACCTACGTCGGTCGTTGAACATTAGTATGACAAGCATCAATGAGATATGACAGGTTCATTCGGCCGTGAAAAATATTCGAATGCACATAAATTGACGAATGATCTTAGTAGGGACATAAATACTGTTACTCATTTTTATGCTGAAAATTAAAAGTACTGAATGCTTTTGGACCAAATAATTTTTAATATATTTATTAATATACATTGTATCCAAAAAGAATCTACTTATTCGAAATGCCCGCCTTTTGCTTTACACACGCCTTAAGTCGCACTGGCCAATCGTCGATAGCTGCACGATTTTCGTCCATTGGAAAATTGGACACAGCTCGAACCTAAGCAGTCTTAAGAGATCCAATGTTGAGGTATATTTTGTGACAAACCTTGTCCTCTAAAACCGTCCACAATTTGTAATCCAATGGGTTCAAATCTGGACTGCCTGAGGGTCATTCTTCAGAGGAAATGAACGCTGGCAAATTGCTTCAAAGCCAGGCCTGGGACGTTTTAGCCTTATGGGCCGGCGCAGAATCCTGCTGGAAAGTCCATGGCTGGTTTTGGAACAGGGAATTGTTAAGAGTCTTCACAACAGCTTCCAAAACGGTTTCTTGGTAAATTTTGGCCGATGTGTTGACTCCTTGTTCGCAGAAATGCTGGTCAGTGACCCCATCGTAAGAGACACCCCACCAAACCATGACTGAAGCTGGGTGATGACTCTTTTCCACCCTTTGGATCAGTTCAGATGCTTCCTTAGATGACCGCGCATACACTCCATCATTTTGCTTGCTAAATTTTTCCTGAATGGTAAAAATTTTTTCATCGGTGAACAAAATTTTTCTGTGCAAGTTATCATCAGCGTGCTTCACCAAAAGACGTTTGCATTTTTCCATCCTATTTTTTTAAAGCTACAGTCAATAAATGTCCGGTAGGTCGTTTCAAAGCCCCAAGTATTTTTTAATGATTCGACTCATGGACTTTTGCGTGATATTCATCTCACGGGCCATGATTTTCTGTTTTCGGAGCGGATGTTTTCGGTGGCGGTCTTTTACATCTCCAGTCTCCTCAAACAGTTTTATGCATCGGTAGACGAACATGCGGCTAATCCCTAGTGGCCGGAGCGTTTTGAAAATATCGCTTTTTTTCATTTCACACTTGAAAATCGCTATTACAGCGATACGGTTCTCATTATCTGACCACTCCATGTTGAAACAGTTTTAAAATCCCGTTACAGACTAACGCTATTGAGGTTAGCTTTCAAAACCCATATGACATTAACGGGGTATGTTCAGTTCTACTACTGAAATGGGTATGTTCAATGTTGTAACAGTATTTATGTCCCTACTAAGTACTTGTAATTTAAATGTTTAACAATAAGAAGTAATATTAAGTTTCATTTTTGCACATCTAATGACTTTTCCGTTCCTAAAAAAGTAATTTTTAAAAATATTTTTTTAAAATTTCTAAAGCACACACAAACTAAAATATAAAATATAGAAGAAAAAAAACGTTATTTAGGTTATAACAAAAAATAATGCATTACAACCATAATTATTTGTCAGGGGTATTGCTCTGTGCGTAATTTGGTAGGAATCGGGTGTTATATTTGGCTTTTAGAGCTGTACGTTCTGAAATCAGGAAAGATTTTTGTATGAGGGCTATAAGAAAATATGGACCGTTGTGGTCTAGTTTCACCTCATTTAATTACTGTTTGCTTATTACGTACCATGTAAAACTTGGCAGTAATCGGGTATTATTTGTGTGTTCCAGAGCTGCAGATCCTTAAATGGGAAGGGACCTGCGTGTCGGGGCAATTCCAAAACATATTGGTCGCTTGTAGCGCTCTGTGCGAAATTTGGTCGCAGTCGAATGTAATATGTGGCTTTTAGAGCTGTTGCTTCGGGAGATCGGGAAAAACCTTTGTGTGATATATATATTGTTTCAATATGGTTCGTCTTTGGCCCCAACTTGAAGAATGTACCAAGTTTCATAATTTAGTTTATCTCCGTTTCTCTAATGTGTTACAAACAACAGCACTAAGTCATAACACCCTGTACCACAGGGAGGTGTAGGGTATAAAACACCCGGCAAACCACACGCAGAGAAAAGATATGGTTACTATATGGTCACCGCAACAGTAATATGTTCTCTACAATAAAAGCATGATCGTCGCAACCATAGTATTGTTTTTGATTTTTATTTTGACAAAAGTTTGATTGCGGCAATATTAATATTGAAATGTAACAATAGTATTATTGCCAAATTTATAAATGAAAATATGGTTGTAGCAACCATATGAACATGGTTGGTGCAACAAAAGTATTGTTGTTTAAAATTTACGTTAACAATAATATGGTCACGGCAATGATACCGTATGGTTGCGACTATGAACATAACAAACCAGGTTTTATTGAGCATACATGCATGTGTGTGCGTTTGTTTTTTTTTGATATACCAAGAAAAACACATACACACGATACAGTGCGTGGTTGTTGTGCATTGTAAAAAACAACAACAATCGGAAGGCAGTTCGAGGGATTTTTATTGTGTTTACTTTGTTCAGTGAAATACTCGAGTACCGACTGGTTCTCGTTTATTTAAAATCTGCCTGCACTTAGGTATAAAGCCATTGATCATGGTTTAATCACATTCGGTACTTTGGGTCTACGGATGGTGAAGTAGCATTCACCCCTGCTGGCAACTAAAAGTATTTTTGACCATTGGAATATATTTTTTTCATGAATTTTGATTTTTTAATAAAAACATAACTTAATCCTAATAAATAATTTTGGGGATCATAGTATGGTTGAGTGTGAATCATACTATGGTTGTGGCGATCATAGTATGGTTGCGTGTGAATCATACTATGGTTGTGAGGATCATACTATAATTGTGAGGATCATGGTATGGTTGTGGAAATCATAGTATGGTTGAGTGTAAATCATACAATGGTTGTGGGGAATATAGTATGGTTGCGTGTGAATCATACTATGGCTGTGAGGATCATACTATGATTGTATGAGAAACATACTATGGTTGTGAGGATCATAATATGGTTGTGGAGATAATAGTATGGTTGAGTGTAAATCATACTATTGTTGTGAGGATCATAGTATGGTTGTGGAGATCATAGTATGGTTGAGTGTGAATCATACTATGGTTGTGGGAATCATAGTATGGCTACGTGTGAATCATACTATTGTTGTGAGGATCATAATATTATTGTGTCTCAACCATATACCCAACAATAGTGTGATCCTCTTCGAATATTGTCACCCCAACTGCGTGCACCTAATAAAGGATGTTTTTATAGACGTGTAGTTTTCAATCTGACCAAACTTTTATCGGAGATGGTCTTTTTGACAGCTGTCACTTGATTTATGCTCAGTTTGGTTTGCCATTTCATAATGAATAGACTTACTCCGGAACAACGTTTGCTAATCGTGGTACATGGGCCCAAAATGAGTAATGAAAATCCGCAAGCCATTGTTAAGACGCCGTTTTAAAGTCAATGTTTGGTGTTGTCAGTGGGCGGAGGTAATGATTGGTCCATAATTCTTCAAATATGAAGCCCGGCCATAATGTTACAGTCACTGGGGAACCATGATTAATTACTTTTTCATGCCTGAGTTGGAGAATGTTGATGTGGACGACCTTTGGTTCCAACAAGACGGCGCTACATGCCACACAACCAACGAAACAATCTTTTTATTGAAGGAAACTTTTGTTGAGCGCATTATCCCGAGATCCTGCGATTTTACACCGCTAGAATTTGTTCACAACGGTTCATAATTGCGACCCGGTTTTTGATTACAACGATAGGTGGACAGACGGACGGACATCGCTTAATGGAATCCGATTGTGATTTCGAATCGATCGTTATACTTAAATGGGCATAGTAATAAGGTATATCTCCGTTCCTCCAATGTGTTACAAACATTAGCACTAGGTCATAATACAGTGTGGTGCAGGGTTTAAGCTCACCTGGTAAACCTCCTAATATAAGGTGATGCTGAGTTTAAACAGGTAAATACGTCCTTAAGTTCGGCCAGGCTAAAACTTTTATATCAAAGCACAATAAATGATACGTTTCTTGGGCCCTTTTGGCCCTTGCGCCGGTCAAAACATCAAAATTACTTTAAATTTGAAGCAACATTTGCTTTAATTTTAGTAAAAATATCTACATATTGACTAAAATTCGCCCAATTTGATCAAGCGGTACGTTTTTTGGGCCACATTTGGCAAAAACTCCAGCAACTTTTCTTGGACGTATTTAGTGCCCATTTTAACTTACTTATTTGAGAGTAGTTTCCCTTGTTACTTAATAGGATGTTGTTAAGTTAGTAAGTGGTCTTTGGAGTATTCGAAAAATGTAGCTCTTAGTTTCGACGGTGAAGCTAAATTCATACTATATGATTTGTATTCAGATTTTGGACGTAGTCGAAAGCATTAAACTACAACGATAACTCTACTTAACTTATGGTACTAATGGACAACATTGCCCCGACATTTAGAATCCATCTCATTTTCGCAGGTAGACCAATCTTTTTTGTTTGAGGTTATAAAGAAATTTCCATTCGATCTCGAAATTTAGTAAATCACGAGCAATATAACCAACTTTTCTTCAAGGTTAGAAATATATATTTAGATGTTGAGTGCTTTAATAGATTCCAATACATGTCATTGCATTACTCATTGGGGGGATTAAAAAGGCCAAGCTTTTATAACATTCTACAACATTGCGAGATGTCGAATTGACGTAACACTTGATTTGCAGAACCGGCAAAACAATATGAAGTTTTGCCAATTTGCAAAAGCCACCGCTACGTGTGCTAGAATTATTTGAGCAAAACGCTTCAACCGCACATAATTCTGAGGAATTTTTCTAATATTTCAAAACTAGATCATTAGCGTAATGCATAATTTGTGAATGTTAATTTCGCATTGGATTCTTGGCCAAAACCAAAGCGAAAACAGACAAACAATCCTACTAACACGAACTGCATCGCATGTAAACAAAAGACTTAAGCAACAAACTTGTTCAAAACTTCATTCTTGTTTTTTTCTGGGTTGTTGTTGTTGTTTTTACCATCGCTGTTTTTCGAGGTGTAAAACAACAACGACGAACGAGCAACGTGAAACGGGGCAAATGCTGATGCAACGCCTAACTCAAGTTAAATCAAATAAATGTACTCGTATTAGCCAGCGACGAAAAATCGAAAACCCCCTCTTAATTTCAACCTCAGGTCAGATTTCGATTGCTCCAAAACTGCTTACCCTGAGGACTCAACGTTCCTACCTTGTGCGCATTCTCTTCAGGTCTAAGCCGCAGCAGTATCTAGAAAAAAACACAAAAACTTGCTCTGGCTAAAAATTATTAAAAAGATTTATATCTTTTCATTGATGTCTACTTTTGGTGTGGTCGTGGGGCGACCCGTAACAACAACAATTACGACATGTTTCAGCGCATGTTTGTGCATGGAAACATGTCTTAGAAAATTGTTTGTTTTTTTCCTCTTCTTGTGGCTCATTGTAAGTTGGCAACAAACTGCAAAGCGAAGAACTAAATTGGTAAGCCTTTTGCTTGAGACTGCATTTACTCTTTGCTTTGCTTTGGTAAAAGTAATTGTAATGTGTGTCGGTGAGGCGGTTTGAATGTAAAAAACGAACTAAATCAAACATGCACCCACATAAGTATAGACAAGGTTTGTATCTTTCTTCTTTGCATCAGGTGATGTCTTTATTTTAGCGTGATGGAAATTATTTAAAAGGTCCCCTTTAATCAAACTTTCTTTCCCCAGGTCTAGTAGTAAAGCATTGTTTGACTTCTAGCGTGTGACCATAGACAGTCAGAAGGCCGTCTTTCTAAATGCAATCCTCATTTTAAATTAACAATTGGTATGATGGAAAGAGTTGGCCTTCACAATTCCTTATCGTAACAGAGCATCTGCATCTGAATCTTGTCCAATTGTAATCCAGAAAATATCAATATATAGAAATTCCGTTAAAAAAATAAAAAACAAAAAAGAAAATCTATAGCTAGCTCTGAATGAGAATTATATATTCGTGGACAATTGTTTGAGAAAGACTTGAAAAGTAAGATTTACTACAGTGCGAGTAGTTCTCATACGTTTGGTGAGAAACCTGGTCTTAAAGAGTTTAAGTTTTCTTTCACAAATGCTGCTTAGCTTTCTGTTGAAGGTCGCCACGGCCCCGAAATCGTAATAACAGCGGTGTACAGCCACGAAAATCGAAGCTACGAGGGCGACCGCAAAACTAACTAGCCTGGCACATTTTCTGTTTTACTTACAACGTTTTTTTTTTGTTTTTTAAAAGCAATCTTTTATAAGCCATCTGTCAAAATTTCCGAAATATGTAATGATTATTTTCTTTGTTACAGGCGATTGAAGTAAACAAGTTTTATAATTTTTGAAAAATGGAAAATAACGAGTTTCGTGCGGTAATTAAACACTTTTATATGAAAGGTTATACGCCACAATTAATCAAAGATGAATTGGATTCTGCTCATGGTGATAATGCGCCATCATACTCCACCGTAAAATCCTGGGTTCAACAATTTAAAATGGGTCGTTCAAGTACGGAAGATGAACAACGCTCTGGAAGACCGAAAACTGCTACTACTATTGAAAACATTAGAAAAATATTTAATGAAGTGACTAAAGATAGACGAATAAAGCTCACAGAACTTGCTGATATTGTTAAAATACACGAAAAACAAGTTTGGAGTATTTTACATGATGAACTCCACATGAAAAAGCTATCCGCAAGATGGGTGCCGCGTTTGTTGACTTTGCCCCAAAAAATTGTCCGTTGGACCAATTCCTAGGAACTTTTAGCGATTTATCAGCGTAATCCAATAGAGTTCTTGCGCCGATTCATAACTGTTGATGAAACATGGATCCATCACTACATCCCAGAATGCAAAGAACAGTCAAAACAATGGATAGAAGCTGGTAAAAGTGGTCCCAAGAAGTCGAAAACTGTTAAGTAAGCAGGAAAAGTAATGGCCACAGTATTTTGGGATGCAAGGGGTATAATATGAGTTCGATCGCGACCGTGATGAGTGACAGACGCATTACGTATCTCGCTGTGAATATTTCAAGAGACCTTCATTATTACAAGCGTTTACCTTTGGTTTTCGGCAAAACCATACTGATTTTTCGACCTGGTAACTATTTACAGTCGTTGTTACTGCAGATAGTTAACCAAAATAATTTAATTATTAGTAAATTGATATGAGCGAGCATAAAGCTCCCGTACCAGAAAGCAAAAACAATGTAGAAACACATTGTAATGCAGTAATCATTGCTGAACCGCGTGTTCTAAGTCAGAGCATTAACGACACAAAAACTCGGGTTAATAACAACAACAAACTATTATTAAATGAGCGAAAGCGAAAACACAACAACACGATGCAGACAAGTGTAGAATCAGAACATTTAAAAAACAACTACTACTCAGTGCTTGACTGGGAGAATGATGGTGACACAAAGAAACTAAACGACTTTCAGCAACATGTGCAAGAGAAACGTCATAAACCAAATGTAACAAACGAAACAAACCAAAACAAATTAACGTCAGTTAACAAAATAAATGCGAATGCAGCTAACCCAGCAAACTCTTCCAATAAAGTGCATAACGATAACTTGAACAAAATACAAAAAATTCCACCGATTAATGTTTTTGACATAGAATCTAGTAAATTGATAGAATTTATTAAAGATTGTTTAAAAATAACTGACTTCAAACTTAAAGTATTTAAATATAAAAAAGCAATTTTCGTGAACACGTTGAAAGATTATATGAGAGTAAAAACATACCTGGAAAAGGTTCATGCAAACTTTTTTACTTATACCCCTAAGGGCATAAAAAATAAAACCTACCTTTTAAAAGGGCTGGATGCAAATATGGACCTAAACTTTATATTTGATGACTTGTGCAAACATGAATCTGAAGATCTGCAATTCTTGAAAGTGTCGGAATTTACTACCAAAAAGTCAGCTAGCAGTGGAGAAAAACTTCCAATATATATGGTTCAACTAAGTCCGGAAAGCAATGTCAATAAACTTAAATCCATAACAGGTATACAGCACAGATGCATCAAATGGGAACATTTAAAACGACCAGAAATAACCCAATGCAGGAACTGCCAGGGCTATTTTCACAGTGCAGCGAATTGCTTTTTACCACCTAAGTGCGTAAAATGCAGTGAAAATCACGAGAAAGGAAAATGCGGCCTGAAGGAAGGCGACCAAGTTTACTGTGTTCTATGCAAAGAGTACGGACACCCTGCTTCATATAAAGGATGTCAGGCCTACAAAAATCTGCAACAGAAATTGCGACAAAAAAAGCAAATCTTAACAGAAAACGCACAAAATACTAATAAAAATTATAGCTATGTACATAACATGGGTACTTATGCTCAAGTAGTTAGAGAAAAACATTCCCCATTTTCTGAAAATAATAATCAAATTAACACGTTCATACAGGAGGTAAAAACCATGATGATTAATCTTACAAATCAGTTTGCAAACATTCAAAAACAACTGCAAATTCAAACTTCCCGTATCGATACGATATTTTCAATGATCGAAATATAATGGCAAGCACCACAGCTAAAAAATTAAAAATAATTGAAATTAATGTAAATTCACTAATTCGAATAAGCAGAAGAATAACTCTTCAAAATTTTATTAAAGTTCACAACCCAGACATTGTTATGCTGAACGAAACCAAATTAAACAATAAACATACAATTTATTTCGATGGATACGATGTAATAAGAAGAGACAGGCCTAATTCTAAACAAGCAGGAGGAACTGCCATACTTATCAAAGATTTTATAAAGTATGAAAAATATACAAATAATACAATCAGGAAATTTAATTGCTTAGAATCTGTGATATTAAAAATTCCTATAAGCCAAGCTAGATCTCTATATATAATATCAGCATACTTCCCTTCTGGAAATAATGACATGTTCCTAAAAACGGAACTGCAAGAACTGTTTGTATCAATAAGTATCCAAAATACACAAAACTATTATATTTTAGCCGGAGACCTTAATTGTAAACGAAAGGAGTGGGGAAATAGGGAAAATAATACGAAAGGCAACATACTTCATGATTGGTTGACAGAGAATGCAATTAACTTCAGATGTAAAATTTATGCTTCATCAACTCCATCATACCCCAGATCACAGTCTTATCTCGATGTTTGTATTGCAGACTGTAGACTCAACATCGAAAGAGAAAACCAAACTAACAACTGTTTGAAAACAATTGACTATGATAGCGACCACAACGCGATACAAATAGCTGCATCGATGATCGACGAAATAAATCCTTTTAATTTTCTTAAAGCAGATCCTATTCAAATTTACAACTACAAAGCTACCAAATGGGAAAGATTTAATAAGCGAATCATGTCCAAGATAAACGATATTAAAACAATTCCTAATAGTCGCAATTTAACAAACTCGGAGATTGATTGTCACCTAGATGAAATTAATTCTATAATTTATAAAACTGTAGAAGAAACTGTACCTAAATATAAGAAAAAATCATATGCAAAACTTACTAATCCAATAATAGATAAATTGTATTCGGAAAAAAGCAGAATTCTGACAATAATTAAAAGACATAATAGAATGGAATCCCTTATTCCAGAGATGACATTAAATACATTAAAATCAATATTAAAACGGACTCGAAAGCTAATTAATGAGAACATTACGTTGATGATCAATAAAAATATGGAAATTAAATTGACAAGTATTAGCACAGCGAATTCAGCGGATATGTTTAACAAAATCAAAAGTAGCTTTCGAAGGAGCAAAGACATAAATATAGATTGCTTGAAAATACCACAAAATGATTTAGATTTGATCCAAAGGACTGGCCTAGATGTGCAGGAAGTAGATAGAGATGTAGACCAAAACTACATAGTCTCTGGGGAACAAAATATTGTGAACACAATTGGTGCATATTTTGAGTCCATCCATTCTCAAAAAGAGATTGATTACGACAATAATAACCACACAAATGTTACCCAAAAGTTCAATTTATTTTTGGATTCAAAAATATTATTTGAAGCTAACCGGACCACTATCACAAACTTCACTGACAGTCTAAAGGCTAATGAACTCACTGACGATCAGATTGGACCATTTTTTGTGACTAAAAACGAAGTGAGATATATATTTAAAAACCTGCGCAACAAACTTTCAACAGGACCAGACAACATTCCAAACATTATCCTTAAAAGATTACCGGAACAACTTTTACTGGCTTATTGTACAATCTTTAACAACATGATTAACAATGCCTACTTTCCTGAGAAATGGAAGAATGCTAAAGTAGTTGTCCTCCCAAAAAAAGACAGAGATCATACCCTTCCAAAAAATTTTAGACCAATAAGCTTACTTCCGAACATAAGCAAAATTTTCGAAATTTGCGTTAGTAAGATATTCAATAAATTTTGTGCAGAGAAGGATTTAAAAAGCGACAAACAATTTGGGTTTAAATACAAGCATTCAACAATAAATGCGATAAATATTTTAACCTCGGACATTAACTGGAATTGGAATAGAAAACTTTGTACAGGAGCTTGTCTTATAGACATGGAAAAAGCATTTGATCATATCTGGATACCAGGGCTAATATGTAAATTAACAGAATATGAATTCCCGCTACATTTAACAATTTTGCTACATAATATGTTGAATAATAAACAATTTTATATATACAAAAACGGAGTCACGAGTAGAACCTTTAAGATCATCAATGGTTTACAACAGGGAACTGTCATGGCTCCAAATCTTTTTAACTTATATATACTCGAGTTGCTCAGTAAAATAGAAAACATCATCTCATTTGCAGATGATATCATAGTCTATAACGCAAATAATACAATTTCAAATATTAACCACGACCTTCAGTCATCATTCGACATCGTAGAAACATATGCCAAAAACTGGCACATGAAAATCAACAATGACAAATGCGAATCAATATTATTTCGACCACCGGTAAACAAATGCAGCAGCAACATCAGAAGGAATTGGAAAACGTTTGGAATTAAATCAAAGTTATCAAATGAGCCAATAAAAATTAGAAACACGGTTAAATATCTTGGAATTTACCTAGACAAATTTTTGTACTTTAATGACCATATTAAATATATACTGGATAAGACAAGAAAAGGATTTTTCTCAAACAAATCCTTATTCTACTCCAAATTTTTAAAACCAAGAACCAAAGTGATTATGTACCAATCTCTGATAAGACCGATAACAACGTATGGTTGCCCAATTTGGTTTAACATATCACCATCTTATATGGAGAAAATACGTGCAATGGAAAGGAAAATTCTTAGAGTTTGCACTTCAATGTACAGATCACCGCAAAGTCACTTTACGAAATTTATATCTAATTCAAATCTATACAATACAGCCAATATAAACAGAATCGATAATTTTATAATAAAGCTTATTCGAAATCATATAGTACGCTGCACACGATGCACAGACTATAACCTAATAATGGCCCCGTATTTTACTAACTGGGCTTATATAGAAAACACGATCCAAAAGGGATTTGTGCCACCGGAAAGTTTTTTATACCTAGATAGCAAAAAAGCTATACAGAACTCAGATGGGACTCCGATTTTCTATCATCATTACAGGAGGGCTACGACAAAAGCCATACAAATTGACTGGGACCGCCAACCAAACCTAAAGTATAGCACAAGCATACCAAATAAAGATGTCGGCGTTTATGCCAAAATTAACACCACAAAATACTGGTGGCTCACTTAACAGAACTCTGATTTTTTTTTTCATACAATTTTACTACTCATTGACCACCTAATTTTATCTTAACATACACACATATAAGTAATGTTTTTCTACTTTTTCATTGCAAACTATAATATAAATTCTTATGAATTAAAAAATTATTTAATAATTTAAAGCATTATATAGCACAAGAGTATACTAGAGTTCCCCAAATGGGGCGTTGTATATAATAAGTTCATATCAACTATTGTTTATTGTAGTAATAAGTAAAAATTTATAAATAAAAATAAACGAAATCCAAAAAAAAAAAAAAAAAAAAAAAAAAAAAGGGGTATAATATTTATTGATTATCTTGGGAAAGGAAAAACTATAAATAGTGAATATTATTGTGCATTATTGGGTCGGTTGAGTGAAGAAATCAAGATACAACAACCGCATTTAGAAAAAAAAGTTCTTTTTCTTCAAGATAATGCTCCTTCACACACTGCATTTTTAACTCAACAGAAACTGGCCGAATTACGATTTGAAATTGCTCCGCATCCACCATATAGGCCAGATTTAGCTCCTTCTGTTAATTTCTTGTTTCCAAATTTAAAAAAATTCTCGGTGGCAAAAAATGTTCGTCCAATAGCGAGGTTATTGCTGAAACTGAGGCATATTTTGAAGGTCTTGAAAAATCTTATTTTTCGGATGGAATAAAAAAACTTGAAAAACATTTGATGAAGTGTATTGAGTTGGAAGGAGATTTTGTTGAATAATAAATAATAATAATTCCAAAAAAAACGGTTCTTTTTATGTTAGGCCAGTTACTTTTGCGGTCGCCCTCGTACTTTGCCATTTTGTTAAAACTTGTCGTCTATTGAACTGTAGATGCGAATAGTGTCGTGCCAGTAAATCCCTGTTAAATGTAAATTTAGAAAAACACCAATTGAAAATCATAAAACTACAACTCAAACGATACCATTTAGAATTCAGAATATGTGACGCGCAAATAGAAAAGGACCTAAGGTTAAAAACCAGTTTTGTTCAGGAGAGCCATTTTAAAGATTAGGTCCCTTTCTATTTGCGCTTAGAATCGTCGACTTCACTTTCATAAAACGCGCATATCTCTGGGAGGGAACACTTTTGGGGCATGGGATCATCGGTCTCATTCGATGCTCAAATGTTGTCCACATAAAAAAAAGAAAAAAAATGAAAATTGATTTTTTTTACCCTTAGCTCCCTTTCTCTATGGGCTGTCACATATGTATTCAAACTAAAAATCAATAAGGAATCCTGTGATAAAAAAATAAATAAAATATTCGTAGGTTGTTTAACGATAAATAAATTCGCATATTTACAAAAAAGATTGTCTGCTTTTTATCGCAAATATTTTCGTTTTAATACGAGTAAATATATAAATATAACGATTAAATTCAAAGATTTAAAAAAAAATTGCAAGTGGTTTATCGAAATTAATTTCGTATGAGGAGATGAAACACCCCACAACATGTTTTTTGAACGCTTCAACAGCATCTTCTGGCGACGAAAATCGTTGACCACGCATTTTTTTCTTGATGTGCGGAAATAAAAAGAAGTCATTGGGTGCCAAGTCGGGGCTGTACGGCGGATGACCCATCATTTCGACGTTTTGGCCGGTCAAAAAGGCGCTGGTTTGAGCCGATGTGTGAGAGCTCGCATGGTCATGATGCACAATGTTCGTTTTCGAATTTCCCCAAAGACTTCAGGCAAAGAAATTGTGGTGTATCACTCAGAATTGAACGTCCTACGTTGCTTAAGCGGAACAGTCGCCACATGACCAGTTTTGCCGAAGAAACAGGCAAAATGTCCCTTCGAAGTGCTTCTTCCACGAACAACTTTCGTTGGATTTGGCTCGTCTTCGAAGACTCACACGGCCGATTGCTGTTTTATTTCGGGCTCATACGCATAGATCCATGATTCGTCAGCTGTGACGATCTTATAAACGTCTTTTGAAGCACCGCGATCGTGTTTTTTTAAAATTTCTTTGCACCAATCGACACGAGCCTTATTTTTTGAACGATTGTCAAATTGTGCGAGATCCAACGAGAACAAACCTATTTTACGGCCAAGTGTTTATGCAATATCGAATGTATGCTGGTGGAAGAAATGCCCAAGGATGCCTCTATCTTACGGTATGTCACATGACGATCTTGCATTATCAGTTCACGCACGGCATCAATGTTCTTTAGCACAACGGCCGTTTATGGACGATCTCCCGGACCTTCGTTTTTGAGCGAGCGTAGGCCACGATTGAATTCATTAAACCAGTTTTTCACAGTGCTATAGGATGGTGCTTCATCGCCATGCAAAGATTTAAGTTCATCGATGCACTCGTGTCGTTGTTGTTGTTGTTGCGGCACACACAGTGTCGAGGTGACAGCCCTTGGCCGAAGAATTGCTGCTTCGGGTCAATCCGGTGCGTAGAACCGACTGTCGTGGGATTGGCACTCTTGTCGTGATAATCCACGTCGAAAGTTGTGAAAAATGATCGCACGAAAATGTTCACGAGTTAATTCCATTTCTTTGCCAAATTGATTTTTTTAAGTCACTGTAAACAACACAAATGACGTACGTCGTACGTCAAAACGTTCTAAGTACGTTTATGCTAAAAATGTCAAACTTTCCAATGGAAATGTCAGATGGCGCCAGACAACACTTAGTGTTGCCTAGGCCAGAAAAATATATAGCAACCCTGGTATCTATCAATATCGGTTTTGCATATAGCCCCCATGTTACATGTCCGTCTTGCACTAGAAGACGCATGCTAAGTCCGGTCTTGCTCAAATTCCAGACGGAGGCGCTTAGCCTTTTATATATCAGAGTAGTTAAGGATTTCACATAGTTTGCCCTGACCGAGTTAAGGAGTTATTTTGTAATTATCTGTCGTCAAAAACACTTCTTAGCTACAACCAAGCTTTTGTTTTCAAACATTCTGGGCACAAAATAAAGGGTGGTTCAACCAAAATGCACGATGTTAATTGTGCCGTTGAGGTGTCAAAAACATTTCTAAGCTACAACCAAGCTTTTGTTTTCAAACATTCTGGGCACAAAAGAAAGGGTGGTTCAACCAAAATGCACGATGTTAATTGTGAGTCACACCTCAACGTTAAGTTTTTTGCCCAACTTAATTTGAGATTTTTTTTGTTTCAGTGTTTGACAAACCATGGAGAGGTACACAATTGAGCAGCGCGTTAAGATTGTTGAAGCCTTTGGGCGTTCAACTTCGTAATTTTGTGGGCCAGCATAATCGACCAAATGTGCCTACAATCGGGAGCATTGTTCGCAGAATTTCGACAAACTGGGCTGTAGGGAATGTGAAAACACCTGTGCAAGCTCGACCCGTGCGTTTTTTCGTCGTTCTGTCATCGGGCCATACTTCTTTGAAAATGAGGTCGGCCAAGCAGTAACCGTGAATGGTGTTCGCTGTCGAGAGCTAGTAACGGACTACTTGCGGCAATAAATTGAAGATATGGACCTGGAAGTGTTGTGGTTCCAACAGGGTGGTGCCACACAGCCAACGAAACAATGGCTCCTTTGTACGAGATATTCAATGGCCATGTTATCTCACATTGTGGCGATTTTAATTGGCTGCCATGATCATGAGATTTGACACCGTTGGACTGCTGTCATTGGGTGCATTTAAAAGAAAATATTTTCGTCAAGAAGCCAAGACCAATTCAAGAGCTAAACGATAAGATTATGCGGCACATTAACGACATTGAACCTCCAGTATGCTCTAGAGTCCTTGAAAAGCGCGGTACAAACAGAAAAAAGTTAAGTGTTTTGGAAACTTCCATCTCTGCTATGAACACATTTGTTTCGATCTGGCAACTCCTTCATATAGAAACAGGTGTTCACAAAAGACGCATCCGCGATTTTTTTACAATGGAAAAATTAGAAATGCGTGGTGTCATTAAATATTTACATAAAAAAGGTTTATCGGGACAAGAATTTCATAATGATATGGTGAATGTGTTAGGTGAAAGTGCTCCTTCATATGCAACAGTAAAAAATTGGGTTGCTGAATTTAAACGTGGTCGTACAAGCATTGAAAATGAAGTCCAAAAACAGCAACAACAACAGAAATTGTAGCCAAAGTGCATGATATGGTATTAAATGATCGACGAATAAAAGTGCGTGAAATAGCTAATATCATGGGCATCTCAAATGATCGAGTCCATTTAATTTTGCATGAAGAACTACAGATGAAAAAGCTTTCTGCAAGATGGGTGCCGCACTTGTTAACAGTCGACCAAAAACGCTTAAGAATGAACATTTCTCAAGCTTGTTTGGATCGTTTTCAGCGAAATAAAATGGATTTTAAGCGTCGTTTCATAACTGTTGATGAGACATGGATCCACCACTATACTCCAGAGACAAAAGAACAATCCAAACAATGGACTGAAGCTGTAGGAAGTGCCCCAAAGAAGGCAAAAACAATTCAATCGGCTGGTAAGGTTATGGCAACGGTTTTTTGGGACTTCAAAGGTATTTTATTGATTGACTATCTGCAAAAGGGTAAAACAATAAACTCAGAGTACTATTGCAACCTTTTAGATCAATTAAATGTACAAATTCGAGAAAAACGTCCTGGCTTACAACACAAAAAAATAATTTTTCATCAAGACAACGCACCAGGGCACAAGAGTGTTTTAACAATGGCTAAAATCAACGAATTAAAGTACGAGTTGCTTGACCACCCACCTTATTCTCCTGATTTAGCTCCCAGTGACTTTTACCTGTTCCCAAATCTAAAAAAATTCCTTGCTGGCAAGCGTTTTACCTCAAATGAAGATGCAATTACAATTTGTAAACCACTATTTTGAAGACCTTGAGGAAAACTATTTTAATCAATGGATAGAATTGCTAGATAAGCGTTGGACTAAGTGTATTGAAGTTTCAGGAGATTATATTAAAAAATAAAAATATTTTTGAAAAACTAACTATTCTCTTTGATTGATCCGAACCACCCTCGTAAAATAGAGGTATGTCACTGAAGCCGTGGCGAGCATTTGGCTGACGTTTTGTTTTACACATAATTGTCATATATCCTTCTATTATAATAAAAACTTTTTGTTTTATTTACAATGCGTTTTAGTTGGAACACCCTTTATAACATCGAGCTCTTAAAAGTGGCTAAGTTTATTTTTTCTTTTGAAAGCCAAAAATTTTAAATTTAAAAAATCGATTTTAATTTTGGACTTTCAATTGATAAACTTTAAGTTGCTTGAGTTTAGTAGAGCACACATGCCGTATTTTTGAACCTAGTAATATCTTTAGGATTGACATCTTTGATGACAAGATTCGCTTTCTTTGGTTTCAACAAGAAAATCCTATAAACGTTAGAGAAACAAGCAATTAATTAACGAAAAAAAGTTCCATCGACCAAGCCCATAAATTTCGAGAACAATTTAGACATTTCAAGCGACAATCTACAGAATGAGTTATATCTCGCTTATACTCTTGTAGAGGTGAATTATCAGAAACAGCATTTTTTACTCGCCATGTAGGTATGTATGACATATAGAGGATCATACACGAGTACGAGTACAATAATATATAATAATAATACACCAATTATTATTTTATGTTTATTATTTATTCGATATTTATTAAGTTACAGGCACACACAGACACATTCGTACATGTGCATGTATAAACGGCAATCTGGTGTTTTCAAACAAAGACTTGGTTGAACTGAGCAACCAACCGTCAGACAAACGGACTGCGAATGGACAGGCGAAAAAAAAACTTATTTTGAAATGTGCTTGATCAGATGGCTTGGACTTTGCTGGACCACACCTCATTTAGAAGGGAACAGACTTTTATCGTAGTTTATTGTTCTGTTGTTTCTTTTTTTCTTCTCATATGTACTCATTTTGTTGTTGTTGTTTTACTATGCAGCTAAACAGAAACAATAAGTAATGCAATTTATAAACTTGAGATAATTGGTGTTAATATGTTCACGAATGGCAGGCAGTGCGATTGGCTGTGTTGGTGGTGGCATTGTTAGAGAATATGAAGACAAAAAACATCCGTTTTTAATTGAAATATCCAAGCGAGTCGAATGCTATTTTTAGTTTCAAAATAACAGATGTACATCAGTTCGATTGTATCATGCGAACCCAGAAAGTAAAATAGAAAATATAAAGAAATTAAAAACTTTACATAGTTTTTTCAATAAATCTTGAAAATGTATAAAATTAAAATATATAAACCATTTAAAATATACAACCATTTCCCTTGAATATCTTTAGAATTTGTTTTAACGGAACTTGTCTAACTCGTTTGGAAACATTGTTGACGCGGCGCTTTCTGTGAAAATTTGCATAAAACAAAAGACTTAAGACACAAACTCAGCGGAAGGTCAAACAAGTTTCACTCGCTCGCATTTCCCCTTCGAAAAGCAATTAAAATTGTTCAATTGCGCCCGTACACAGACAGTTATTGGAGCACGTTAATATTATACTTATCAACAGCGTTAGTACGATATAATTATAGTTAGTTTGAGTTTTTTAGCTTTATTCTTAAGCTCACTTTGACACTTTTTATCTAGTTTTTTTTTTTTTTAAATTATTAAATATTAACTAAAGTTTCTGAGTTGACAACAAGAGCGCAGAAAAAACAATAGTTTCATAACAAAGAAAGAAAAAAAAACCTGACACGTTTTAAACTATCCACTTTGAACTGGAGACAGAAACCATCAACGATGATCTACCTATATCCGTTAGTCGGATTCAAGAAATATAACGCCCTAGCAAAATGAACACGAAATCTGGCCGTGACAACCCAATAAGGCGCCTGCATCAGTTAGTCTCTGCAATCCGGCATAATATACTAGTTTGCGCGTCTGATAATTGGAACTAGAGTCTCCAAATACCGGGGTGTTTAGAAGTCTGGCATTTTGTGTTTGTTTGTGAGTCACACCTCAACGTAAGTATTTTGCCCAACTTATTTTGACATTTATTTGTTTCAGTGTTTGGTTAATTTAAACATGGAAAAGGTACACAATTAAGCAGCGCGTTAAGATTGTTGAAAACTTTTACGTAAATAGGCGTTCAAATCAAAATGCATTTGCCCTACTTCGTGATTTATTGTGGATTCGTTAACGAGTAGAATTGCTGCATTTTGGCAAATGAGAATCCACGACCGATTGTTGAAAAGCCGATGCATCCAGAAAGAGTTAATCTTTTGTGCGGTTTTTGGGCTGGCGGCGTCATTGGGCCGTAATTCTTCGAAATTGAGGTCGGCCAAGCAGTTGCAGTGAATGGTGTTCGCTTTCGCGAGATAATAACTGAATTCTTATATCCCAAAATTGAGGATATGGACCTCGACAGTGTGGTCCCAACTGCCATATATCCTATCAAAATAAAAAAAATATTAAGATATTTCTATAAAAATCTTTTTCTTTTTATTTACAATTAAAATTGTGCGTTCTAGTTGGACCACCCTTGTATAAATAGATAGGCTATATCAAAACATGGACCTATATCACCCTTTTTATGAGCTTGTAACTCTTAAAACGTAATGAAGTGAGCCAAATTTCAACAAGATTGAATGCTTGATGTACGAGGGCGGTTCGGAAACTTCTTAGCCTAGCACAAAAAGCGCGATATAAACAGAAAAAAGTTAAGTGTTTTGGAAACTTCCATCTCTGCTACGAACACATTTTAAATTTTATATGGCAACTCCTTCATATAGAAACAGGTGTTCACAAAAGACGCATCCGCGATTTTTTTACAATGGAAAAATTAGAAATGCGTGGTGTCATTAAATATTTACATAAAAAAGGTTTATCGGGACAAGAAATTCATAATGATATGGTGAATGTGTTAGGTGAAAGTGCTCCTTCATATGCCACAGTAAAAAATTGGGTTGCTGAATTTAAACGTGGTCGTACAAGCATTGAAGATGAAGTCCAAAAACAGCAACAACAACAGAAATTGTAGCCAAAGTGCATGATATGGTATTAAATGAACGACGAATAAAAGTGCGTGAAGTAGCTAATATCATGGGCATCTCAAATGATCGAGTCCATTTAATTTTGCATGAAGAACTACAGATGAAAAAGCTTTCTGCAAGATGAGTGCCGGACTTGTTAACAGTCGACCAAAAACGCATAAGAATGAACATTTCTCAAGCTTGTTTGGATCGTTTTCAGCAAAATAAAATGGATTTTAAGCGTCGTTTCATAACTGCTGATGAGACATGGATCCACCACTATACTCCAGAGACAAAAGAACAATCCAAACAATGGACTGAAGCTGGAGGAAATGCCAAAAACAATTCAATGGGCTGGTAAGGTTATGGCAACGGTTTTTGGGACTTCAAAGGTATTTTATTGATTGACTATCTGCAAAAGGGTAAAACAATAAATTCAGAGTACTATTGCAACCTTTTAGATCAATTAAATGTACAAATTCGAGTAAAACGTCCTGGCTTACAACACAAAAAAATAATTTTTCATCAAGACAACGCACCAGCGCACAAGAGTATTTAAACAATGGCTAAAATCAACGAATTAAAGTACGAGTTGCTTGATTACCCACCTTATTCTCCTGATTTAGCTCCCAGTGACTTTTACCTGTTCCCAAATCTAAAAAAATTCCTTGCTGGCAAGCGTTTTACCTCAAATGAAGATGCAATTACAGTTGTAAACCACTATTTTGAAGACCTTGAGGAAAACTATTTTAATCAAGGGATAGAATTGCTAGATAAGCGTTGGACTAAGTGTATTGAAGTTTCAGGAGATTATATTGAAAAATAAAAATATTTTTGAAAAATTAACTATTCTCTTTCATTGATAGGCTAAGAACTTTCCGAGCCGCCCTCGTAGCTTCTAGAGCTTAAGACATAACGTTGACTGAGCATACGAGGGCAGATCAATAACTACGTGACTTTTCCAACTTCCCTTGTAGTTATATAAAATGCAAAACTGCTTCCATTAAGTACCATCTGTTAATAGGCTACTCTCAAGTTTTGACAGAGTTCCGACATTTAGTTTGTGTTTTACCGCTGTTCCTCGTGGATTTTGTTAAATAAGGAAAAAAAAGTGAATTTCTAGTGCTTTTAAACATTATTTTTCAATCAAACCAAGATACGAGTACTTGTGCCAAATTTGTTCGAGTTTGAATGAAATATGTGGCTTCTAGAGCTCAAAACATTAAATCGGATGAAGATATGTATGGAACTATTTATAAGTATTTTGTATTCAAAAAGAATCTGCTTATTTCCGAAATTTCCGCCTATTGCCTTTACACACGCCTTAAGTCGCACTGGCCAATCGTCAATAGCTGCATGAACCTCGTCCATTGGAAAATTGGCCACAGCTCGAACCAAAGCAGTCTTAAGAGATCCAATGTTGGGGTAACTTTTGTGACAAATCTTGTCCTCTAACACCGTCCACAATCTGTAATTCAATGGGTTCAAATCTGGACTATCTGAGGGCCATTCTTCAGAGGAAAGCAAACTGTTTCGAAGCCAGTCCTGGGACGTTTAAGCCTTATGGGCCGGCGCAGAATCCTGCTGGAAAGTCCATGGCTGGTTTTGGAACAGGGAATTGTTAAGAGGCTTCACAGCAGATTCCAAAACGGTTTGTTGGTAAACTTTGGCCAATGTTTTGACTCCTTGTTCGCAGGAATGCAGGCCAGTGAGACACCCCACCCCATCGTAAGAGACACCCCACCCACCAAACCATGATGACCCTTTTCCACCCTTGGGATCAGTTCAAATGCTTCCTTAGATGACCGCGCATACCTTCTATCATTTTGCTTGTTAAATTTTTCCTGAACGGTAAACATTTTTTCATCGGTGAACAAAATTTTTCTGTGCAGGTTATCAGCTTGCCTCACCAAAAGACGTTTGCATTTTTTCAATCTTATTTTTTTTAAAGCTGCAGTCAATAAATGTCCGGTACGTCGTTTGAAAGCCCCAAGTCCCAAGTCTTCTTTAATGATTCGACTCATGGACTTTTGCGTGATATTCATCTTACGGGCCACGATTTTCTGTTTTCGAAGCGGATTTCTGTGAATTCTTGATTTAACGGCTTTGATGACATGTGGTGTTCGAACAGAGCGTGGGCGGCCGGGACGGTCTTTTACATATCCAGTCTCCTTAAACAGTTTTATGTATCGGTAGACGAACATGCGGCTAATCCCTTGTGGCCAGAGCGTTTTGACAATATCGTTTTTTTTTTTTCATTTCACACTTGAAAAGCGCTATTACAGCGATACGGTTCTCATTATCTGACTACTCCATGATGAAAGTTGAAACAATTTTAAAATCCCTTTACAGACTAACGCTATTGAGGTTAGCTTTTAAAACCCATATGACATTTACTGGGTATGTTCAGTTCTACTATTGAAATGGGTGTGTTCAATGTTGTAACAGTATTTATGTCCCTACTAAGTATACCCTCAATCATGGATTACGGGTTAATATGAGTATGTTGTCAAGGGACAACATCATCTATTCTATAAGAGTGCGTTTCTTAACTTACCATCGTCATATGTGACGCGCAAAATAGAAAGGGACCTAAGGTTAAAAACCAGTTTTGTTCAGGAGAGCCATTTTAAAGATTAGGTCCCTTTCTATTTGTGCTTAGAATTGTCGACTTCACTTTGATAAAACGCGCATATCTCTGGGAAGGAACGCTTTTGGGGCATGGGATCGGTCTCATTCGATGCTCAGATGTTGTCCACATCAAAAAAAGAAAAAAAAAATGCAAATTGATTTTTTTACCCTTAGGTCCCTTTCTCTATGCGGTGTCACATATACCAATCTATACTATATGTGAAAATTTTATAACGATCTATCCATTAGTTTGGCCGTAAATGCGATTTTTGAAATGGGGCGTGGCACTACCACTTTTCCTACGGAATATGTAATTATCCATGCCAATACAATGTTTTCTAAATATCAGCCCACAATCTATCATAGTTCATGATATACTGCGTTATTAATAGTGTCCACAAAATCGGGTTTTCAAAAAACTGGCATGTCGGTTTTTTTTGAGACCGTGTATTAAAAACAGGGCCGCCAGATTTTTTTAAAGTAAAAAGAAGAGCTTAACCTTCATTCCACTTTTAGGATTTTGCCTAAGAATGTTAATGTTATTAAGAATGATAAATATTTTCCGAATCAGATGTAAATTAATTGTGCCCTTGAAAGGGCTCTAAAATTAACAAGATTTTAAAAGTAATGTCATTTAAATTTGTGTGAAAATACATTGTTTTTGGTATCCATACGACTAATGGGTCAGATTTTCAAACACATGGTTCTTCACCAAAATTTAGCCAAATTGAAAAATGATTCTATTTTTAAGTTCGCTAGATTTTTTTTTAGTTATTTCATTTCTTTATTGACATGTAATTCGAAGCCCACTGGGGCCTATTAAAGCTAAATTACAATATGCATCAAAATGTTAAATAGAACATCATAAACTACTAGAGAAAATTCAGTATAAAATCAAATAAATAATATAAATTAAAAAAATCCTAATATTTCCTAATAAAAGAGAAAAAAAAACCTGATGAAAGCATATAAGTGATAATCAAGAAACCGAAGAAAAAAAAACATATAAATAAAAGCATTACTCTGTACTTGAACGAAAATGTTCCATTAAATGTTTACGAAATGTCATGGAAGACAAATTAAACGTTTTTAAACTGCTTGGCAAAATGTTAAATAGTCGGGCTACTCTTACGAGGAATGATCGATCCATAAGCGGTGTTACCTTTGGAATAATTAACTGTCTGTTGCGAATTGAGTGACTGAAAACAAATGAATTAGCTAGGAACAAAGGAGATTGAAGTTTGTATATCTTGTAAAAAAAATATAGCAACCGAAGGTGCACAAATTCCACAAAGGAACAGCCTAAAAAGTCATTCACAAACGGCGATATGTGAGCATACGGTTTAACAGAATATACATAGCGCATAACTCTATGAATCACTGTCTTTATAATATTCATATTACTTTGAGTAGTTCCTGTATATACCTCTAGGCAGTACAAAATATTTGGCATAATTAAGCCATGAACCAGTTTTGTTTTTACCCAACGAGGTAAAACTAAATTGGTGTTGTATAGTTGACGAAGTGTGAAACTAATACGTGAAGCAATACTGCGAATATGCTGCTCAAAGCAACATTTGTTATCCAGTAGTATTCCCAAACACGTAATACTCTGAACGAATTCTATAGACGTACCATTGTATTGCAAATCTAGGTTGATAGAAGATGATGATGAAAACAGTATTGCCTTTGTTTTAGAAGGATTAATACTAAGCTTGTTAGAGGACATCCATACGCTCAATAATTTTAAAACATAATTAGTTTTTGCTTGTAAAACATCCAAATACTGGATTTCTCCGCAAAATAATAGCTGAACATCATCAGCAAAAGAGTATGGTGTACACCAATCGCCTAGACTTTTAAAAAGGTCATTAATAAACAGCACAAACAAAATTGGACCAAGAACAGAGCCCTGAGGGACCCCACTCCTAACAGACAAAACAGACGATGCGACTCCATTGACACGAACAAACTGCTTTCTACCACATAAATAAGAAAGCATTAAACTACAGGCACTTTTCCCAAGTCCAAAATCTTTATGCAATTTATTTATCAAAATTCCATAATCTACCCTATCGAAGGCTTTTTCTAAATCCAAAGACAAAACCATACACATTCTTTGATCATGAGTATTCTTCCTTATTGAGTCAGTAAGGCCAATTAAAAGAGCAGAGGTACTCCTGTCGTTCCGGAAACCACATTGGCAATCATTAAGCAGCGATTTACTCTCAATATGGTCTAACAACTGCCGCTTAAGAATATTTTCCACAACTTTTGACAGGATGGGAAGCAAAGAAATGGGTCTTAAGTTGTCAGTAGAATTCGAGCTTGACTTCTTTTGAATTGGTGTCACTATGGCTACTTTCCAATCATTAGGAAAGCAGGAAGTCATTATTATAGTGTTCACTAAATGAAGAAAGTGATTTGATATAAACGGCAATACTACTTTCAGAAATTTAAGAGATATCTCATCACAACCAGAGGCGTTAGACTTGATTGACATAAAAGCCTGTATCAAGTCATTAGAGGAGACGTTATAAAAAGAAAACCCATCTTCCCCAATAATTTGGTTAAAAAAACTACTATCAGTCGAACTAGTCAGTTGATTATTAATAAATAATGTGTTTAATTCCTCTACGTCAACGTTGGCCATCTCTGGTGATGAAACATCTTTTAACAGTCCATTATTTCGAAGACGGTTCCATAGGGTCTTAGAACTATTGCTACCGGCAAAAAGAGCGGCATGAGCTTCCCTTTTAATTCTTCTAATAACTTTTTTGGCTTTATTTCTAGCTCTACAAAAGATTTTCCAAATTTTCATCACCTCCACTCTCAAGAAAAGCTTTATAGGCCAGATCCCGTATGGAGCAGTGATACACTATCTGTGGCGAAGAAAACCATTCATCACTCCTGTAATTCAACCGTTTCCTCCTTATGGGGAAAATAGAATGAACAGAAGCCAACCCTGACATGATTTCTTCCAATTGCAAATTAACATCTGTGGTGTTGTAGATATTGGAGAAATTTAAAACGGAAAATGCGTTACACAACTCATCTTGATCAAAAACATTGTAATCTACGAATTAAAGCCAAATGTCTATGTATCTGGGAAGCCATTTTCAGACACTTTGTACGGGGACCTATGTGACTCAAATCGGTTCAAGATTTCTTGTCAGTTAATCGTTATATACCATACCTAATTTGATTGAAATCGGTATTAATAGAAATATTCTGTACAGGGAGAAATCTTTGCACTGAGGCTTTATTAAAACGTGGACCGCTTTGACCCATTTTTATCTGAGGTGATGTCAATTTTCGGTTTTAGACATTCTAGTTTTTAAGTTTAGGATTTTAAAGTTTTCTAGAGGTGGACCCAGCCCTTGTGAGAGGAAAATTTGTATCTCTTGACCGATCTGGCCCTTTGTTAATACCAACCGTTTCAGTACATCAGTATATGTTTCTCCAAAATTTTAGCCACCTAGCTTCAATTGTTTGCTTTCTACAAAGAGACGGTCATGGAGCAGCATAGATCATCTTAGAATTTTAAGGAAGATGTAGAATATATTTACTCCAAGTGCGAACCAGCCGCAAAGGCCAAACGAACACTTTTTTTCTGTACCCAACGATTTTATTCTCTTATCCAGTAGGGCGAGGGTAATTGCATTAGAACGTCCTCTCGTCCAGCACAATTTTTGTACAAAAGGTAGGTTAAACCGCGTTTC
This sequence comes from Hydrotaea diabolus, assembly GCA_963513945.1. Lineage (NCBI taxonomy): Eukaryota > Metazoa > Arthropoda > Insecta > Diptera > Muscidae > Hydrotaea > Hydrotaea diabolus. Next base: position 193,076,856 of record OY740716.1, on the reverse strand, counting down.
AAAATTTTTTTAATGTTTGGGAAAATTCACAAGCCGGATCTCTTTGTACTCACCAAACCCTTTTAGAAAACAATAACACTTTTCAGGCATTTTAACTGCAATCTTTTTTTATAGCACCATGAAGTGGGCCTTATCATGGCATCCGAGGAATACAGCTCCTTAGAGCGGGCCATGCATAGTTGAGGCATGCATGAACTTAACTAAAACTCATAGCCGGCTTCCTTATCCTACTGTGTTTCGATCAATACCTACCAATGGCGTAAAGTTCCCCTCAAAGGTACTAAATTTCTAAGAGATTACCTGTGCGCCTCGAATTTACTTTCAATCGAAAGTAAAAAAGAATCCTAATTAGACTCCTTGCAACAGTTTCGTGATAAGGAAATTATTGCCTTTCTGTCAATATTAAAAATTCAAATTCGAAATTGAAAATTTTTAAAACCTCAAAAAAAGTTCTCGTTTTGCTCCATTTTGCATAAATGTTTTCTTGGCCAATTGGCGTTGGTATGGGTGAGACTTTTAAAAATTGGCGACTGATTGGAGCACTTGTGCACATACAAAGCGTAGCGTTAACTTGTTTTTCTTTTCAGTTATTTTCGTTCAGTTGCTGTTGTTGTAATTCTCTATTTACCAGCCAGAGTCTGTGGCTAAGGTGGCTACCGATTAACGCTGCCGCTCGCCGACTCTGGGTGGCTGTTGGGGCGATTATAACTCATTTTTTCGGTGTGCGCCGGCAGCAGCAGCACACTTCTCCCAGTTATTCCACAGAGCAGTTGTTGTTGCTGTTGTTTCTAGTAACGTTCGTTCTTTGGACACCGTAGCCAGATTGAAAGCGAGAGTGTACGTACATGTGTATCGTGTACTTGTGGCGGTGTCTCTTGTCTGTCGGCATGTCCGTGTTTCTTTTGGCTTGTGTGTTGTTGTTTTGGCCAAGGTTTCATTCGCACGTCGCCTATAAAAGTCTCCAGCGTGTCATTGCAACAAACAGTTTATTCAAATCGCTTGTCGCCGTCGGTTCGAACACCAGCCAAGACCACTACCGCCGTCGTCCATTCGTTGAGTAAAGTTGGCGCCCTAAGAGCCACCCAAAAGATCCTTGTTTCATTAACGGACCATTGCGTAAAGGCTTCGTGTTTTCCCTTGTGTTTGTGCAAAACGTAGCAGTTTACCGTGTCGCTTAAGAAAAAAGGATTAACGTCGAGCAAGATCATGTTTCGATTTGTGAGTGTTGTTGTTTTTTTTTTCTAAAAATATGCTCAGATAGAACAAAATCGCAGATTATAAAAACAAAACGGAACTATGTGAAATTATATATTGCATTTAAAAGGAATGGATGTGAATGTCATGAATAATTCTGAGCAATGAAGAACGTCACTAATTGACGATACAAATTAGTGATAACAGCATAAAACTTGGAATACAAACGAGTGTGAACCGGAAACTCGGATTTCATAGTAATACGGATTTCATAGTAAACTGAAAGAAACTTGAGCATTTTCTAAATGTTTTATCGATTTCATGTCTCCAACGAAATAGTTTCTTTAGATTTATGCAAGATTTCATAAATTCCATGAATATGATGATGAATGATGACATTTATATAAAATGTTTATACGCATTATAAATATGTTTTTTATATATTTTTTTTAAAATTAATGAAATATTTCGGTAAACTGCATGAAATGTCAATAAACAAATTTCTATGGGTGTTACCTAAAATGTTATCTTTACCTACCTGGTCAAATTGCTTTGAAAAGTTCAGTCAGTAAAGTAAAAAGTACGTTTGGTTTACACAATAGGTCACTACTTGGCAATAGATATACTCGTGCGTACTGGTTAAAACTACTAGCATTTCCGTCTGTGATTTCGCCAAATCGTGCAGTAAATAGAACTTATTTAAGTCCAAGGGAGAACAAGGGAGAAGTTCTCTTAAATCAGTGAGCTGTGCCCGATTTAATGCTTATACTCACTGACCGCAACCCACTGTTAAACACCGGGTTCGAAAGTCTTATGAAGTTTTAACATGACTTAGAAATAAATGTTGTTAAGTTGGCTGCTGCTGACAAATTGTTACCCATGATTGAACCTGCGTTTACTGGCATGATGGTCGTGCACACTTCCATCACATCACGGCGGCCCACTTAATGGAAAGAAAAAGTAAAAAGGGCACTAAGTTCGGTCAGGACGAAACTTATATACTCTCCACGGTAACTACTCTAGTAAAGCTGCCAACGAAAATTTTCCGTTTTGGGATCTTTCGGCCCATGCGCCCGAATCTAATCTCAGCAAAAACTTCAAATGAATCTTTATTTGAAATCGCAGACAATTTCGCTTCATTCTGAGTACCTGAATGTCTTTATTGGCTATTAAATGGTCATTCTGATCATGCAGGCTCCATTTTGGGCCACAAGAGGAAACATGCCCTTTTTCAGATATTAAATGCGTCGCAACTAAGAGTACCTATCCTAACCATTGTTCGCCCGCCAAAAATTATAATATAAAAAGAAGATACTCTAAAAAGTATACTTTTTTCCTTGGTACCTTTAGGGACTAAAAGGAAACTTTTTTCCCCATGGGCCGATTGCGACTATTCACAATCCCAAACAGCTTATGCAAATGTCACCAATCGTTTTCAAATTTTGCATGTCGCAATATGTTTCCACAACTGCCTATGGAGCTGAAAATGGTTCATATGGCCACACCCCTTTTGGTATCACCCACACAAATGTACCTTTTTGCCCAATTTTGGTATTCTTGTTATATTTTATATATAAGTATACTAGTCAAGCGATCTAAACAAAAATTGAAACTTAAGAATTTCTTTAAAAGATAAACTTGGTGACAAACAACTGTATTGCTAGCCACGCCCCTTCTGTTAGCTTCCACTCGAATGACCCTGTGCCACTGAACATAAGAACCCACACAACTTGCGATATTTTGCATGAAATGCTTTTAAATTGTAAACTCCACAATATTGTGTAGCAGCTTTTTAGGCATGTACGCAAAGAGTAAATGCCATGCCCTTTTTTAGTAACTCAAATGCAAATGCACCATTTCGCCCACTATTGGTTTTTGCATTATATATTTAATACTATTCATAGGAACTTACAAAAAATTAATGCTTCTGGATAGGTAAAAAAGATTGGATCCCTGGCCACGCCCCTTCTGGTACCTTCCACTCATATTACCCTGTTCCAGTGCAGATTATAACCCACATAACTTCTCACTTAGTGCAAAAACTTCGCTTAAATTAAGCACAATTATATATTTCCATAACCGCTTTACACTTGCTTGTAAAAAAAAGTGGTTGACACGCCCCATTCTGGTAGCTTTTTCGCATCTTTTACGTTCGCGTTATATCTTTAATGCTATTCATATGATCTAACTTAAAATCAATCGTTAAGAAAAGAGTTATGAGGTTAATACGGTTGCAAGGAATTGGATTCCTAGCCACGCCCCTTTTGGTACCTTTCTGTAGGGATAAGAACCCACCTAATTTATCTTCTAGTGCATAAAATTCGCTTAACTTGAGGGCAACGTAATATTTTTAAAGCGGCCTTATACTTGCTTGTGAAAAAAGTTGTCAACACGCTCCATTCTGGTACATCTCGTGCAAATGTACCATTCCGTCCACTTGTTGCTTACGCAGTATATCAATTATAACAGAAAAGAGTTGTTAGGTTAATATGGTTGCGAAAAATTGGATTCCTAGCCTTCTAGTACGTAACTTCCACACAAATGGTTCTTTTTCAGTGGAGATTATAAGCCACATAATTTGTCTTGTAGTGCAAGGAATTCACCATAATATTCTTATAGACGCTTTATACACGTTAACGAAAAGGATGGTTGACACGGCCCATTCTGGTACCTCCTGCGCAAATGCACCGTTCCGCCCACTTTTGGTATTTTCATATTTATTTTAAAACTCTTCTTAAAATTAAGCATTACAGAATTAAATTATAAACTACACTAGCTGACTAAAAATTGGAGCCTTAGCCACGCCTATTTTGTACCTTCCACACAAACGACACTAGGCGAGCGTTGATTGTAACCTACATAACTTGTTTCCTTATCATGAATTACTCTTGAATTGTGTACTCTGCAATATGTTTACTACATCTTTATATTTAGGTAAACAAAAATAGTTGCCATGCCCTATTATAGTACCTCCCACACAAATGACTCTTTACGAAATTTAATTAAAATCAGTACGCTTCAGGCAATGATAGTCAAAAATTAGTGGCTATAAATTTGTACGCTGGATTAACTAAACGACAACATATACTTTTCCACCCTCAGGGGCCATTTGTAAAGCCAAACGGCTTATAGTAAAGAGTGAAATTCTCAGAAGTTTTTCTTTTCGATTCTGTGCTGTTTCCAACGAACCCATTTTAAATTCCATAAAAAAAATATTTGTAGCGAATTGGTGGGATCTACCAAATCTATTACGTCAACTATTCACACTTCTAGAATGGGATTGTCGGATTGTAAAAGGGACCCAAAACAAATTTTAGGATATACAGGACTGGCGATTTTACATTTTAATTTGAATCGGCTGTAAAAAATAGAACTGATAATTTCTTAAAATTTCTGGTTTTATTGGAATGGTTGAACTTTGTCATTTAATAATGAAACGCAATATCATTCGTTTGACTACCTCAACTAGCTCGGAAGTACCTTATCCGATCAACCTAAATTTTCAGTACATTTTCGACTGTTTCGGTTCGAATCTATTTAATGGCACCTTTGTTTTCATGTTTCAACGCTTCAATTGTCTCTGGATGCTTTGCGTAACATTTGTCTTTAATGGCTCCTCTCAAGACACTATCCAAGGGGCTCAAATCACAGCTCCGAGGCGGCCAAGCGACATCACAATTTTGGCTGATTATTCAAATATCGATGGTTGCATTAGCTGCACGACATGTGGCCACGTCTTGTTGAAACGAAATGTCGTTCATGTCATTCTCTTGCATTTTGGGAAACAAACATTCGTTAAGCATGGCGCAGTAACGCTCACGGTAAGGGCAGCTCCTTGCTCCTTTTCGCCAATCCAAAATCCACACCGAACAGTAACTCGTTGTCGGTGCATTGACACGTGTGGGTTCTCTGAACCCCATATGCGGCAATTCTGCTTATTGACATAGCCACCGAAATTAATAATAGCTTCATCTAAAAACACGATTTTTCGGTAAAATTCTTCATCTTCTGCCAAACAATCTTTAGTCCATTGGGCGAAGATAAAACGCATTGAATGGTGTTTCATTATTAAATGACAATGTTTAACCTTTCCAATAAAACCAGAAATTTGAACAAATTATCAGTATTTTTGTTTTTATAGCCGACTCAAATTTAAAATTGTAAATGGCCCACTCTATAGTCGTAAAACGAAATGTTTACGGTGACTAAAACTGCCAAAGTGCGGAAATTTTCAGAACATATTTCTCCATTATGTGTTGTTTCTAACGATCCCACTTTCAATTCACATTTGCGACAGGGAAAGCATTCGGTTCGATCTACCAAATTTCTTTTGTTTGTCAAGAATTTTCGCTATTAGATAGATATTTAACAGATATTTAAAGTCTTAATGGATATTCAGTTCAACTTACCTTAAGATAGCTTCGATTATATTTTGGTACACACAGCTAATAAGTTGGTTATACCATTAAACGGCAGTAATGTTTAGTTGTCACAACTTGTGACTGTGGTATCTAATCGTGTTGTGGAAAATTTTTGTTGCAACCAATTATTGTCGACGATGGCAAATAATTTCTAGCTTTAGTTTCATAAGTAGGTGCCGCTGTGGCATCGTGAATTCGTTACAAAACATGCTTAGCTCTTTGGCCGGCCCGTTATTCATCGGAGGGCTCATCGTTAGTCCATTAAAGCCACACATGCCAGAAAGGTACTTTGAGGTCTGGCCATCCTCATCGTTGTAATATAGCCGTAGGCAATAAGTCCGTAGACCCGTAATGGCCGCAATTAGGTTTCTTAGATTGAGCCTAAGAATATGTATTGGGATCTTATCTCGAAATCTGCTCATTTACGAGATGCCAGATCGTTCTGGTCTGCGTGCAGGTTGCTTCCCTTTTCCACCTGCTTTTGGCAATAGAGTAAACAATGAAAACAAAAACATTGGAATTAGCATAAAATAAAAAATTGTCGAAAATGCTTTAAAACGTATTTCCAAAAGGGAGATTTAAAAAAATACACCAAATGTAAAGATTATTTTGATTCTAAAGGCCAAGAAATGTTTAAATTTTTCCTTAACTTCCGCTTAATGAATGCACGGTAGTTTAAGACTTGTAAGGTCCCTAATTTTAGCCAGAACTGACTTACAACTGGTTGCCCTCCCTGGTAGGTAGCAAGGGGCGACTATAAGGTCTGCTATATATATTTCTGGCCTAATAATGAAAATGCGAATATTTATCATCAAAATGGTTTTATTGTTTTTCAAAGTATTCTCCAGCATGATTTATACACTTTTGCATGCGCTCAAAACAATTGTCGAAGCACTTTTTCCATTCCCATTGAGGCACCTCCAAAACATGGTTTTTCAACGCATCAACAGCATCTTCTGGCGACGAAAATCGTTGACTACGCATTTTTTCTTGATTGCGGGAATAAAAAGAAGTCATTGGGTGCCAAGTCAGGGCTGTCCGTCGGATGACCCATCAATTCGAAGTTTTGGCCGGTCAAAAAGGTGCTGGTTTGAGCCGATGTGTGAAAGCTCGCATTGTCATGGTGCACAATGATTCGTCTTCTTTTGTTCGTTTTTGAATTTCTCCGAAGACTTCAGGCAAACAAATTGACCGTCCTACGTTCGTCTATGGGTCTTCTTCGAAGACTCACACGGTCGATTGCTGTTTTGTTTCGGGCTCATAAGCATAGATCTATGATTCGTCACCTGTGACGATCTTACAAAAATCTTTTGAAGCACCGCGGTCGTATTTTTTCAAACTTTCTTTGCACCAATCGACACGAGCCTTATCTTGAGCGATTGTCAAATTGTGCAGGATCCAACGAGAACAAAGCTTTTTACGGCCAGGTGTTCATGCAATATGGAATGTATGCTGGTGGAAAAAATTCATTAAACCAGTTTTTCGCATTGCTATTGGGTGGGGCTTTATCGCCATTCAAAGATTTAAGTTCATCGATGCAATCTTGTCGTGATAATCCACTTCGAAAGTTGTGAAAAATGATCGCACGAAAATGATGTTCACGAGTTATTTCCAATTTGTAGCCAAATTGATTTTTTTCAAGTCACTGTAAACAACACAAATGATGGTCGTACGTCAAAACGTTCTGAGTACGTTTATGCTAAAAATTGTCAAACTTTCCAATGAAATGTCTGATGGCGCCAGGCAACACTTAGCGTTGCCTGTCTTAGTAATAAATAAAGCAATCCTCGTTTGGCGCGTCGAGCATCAGAAGCGGATTTACAAGGCCACAGAAATGAAGATTATGCTTATTGACATAACCGCTTAAGTCAACGTCGAAACTAAAGCTAAACCCACACCAATCAAATATTTCTCCCGAAAATCGACACAAAAGTCGAGCGCTATACTCTTGCGAGACGTAAAGCGCTCCATTTGTATTCTACAGCTGTCTTGTTCACAAATGTCAAATATGATTAATGTACGACGCCATTTGCAAAATTTAAAACATATAACCGATAGGGTGATTAATTTTGTGCCACCTTGTACAAGCTATTCGCCGAAAACAAACCTTAATTTTATAGAAAATTGGAGCATCTAAAATACCTTCTTCCTACTTCACAACATTTATAAGATGTACCTTTTTTGTATTTATTGCAGGTCGTTCTAAGCACCCTCATGGCTTTGGCTGCCAGTCAGGGCTATCATCAAGACCCAAAGACCGCAGCTATCATCAGCGAACAGCGCTATTTGTCCGGTGATGGAAAATTCGGTGCTGCCTACACCCAAGAAGATGGCATTAACTTCAAGGAGGAAACCGATTCCGATGGTACACGCCACGGCAGTTACAGTTATGTGGATCCCACCGGACAAAGGCGGACCATCTCCTATACAGCGGGCAAAAATGGGTGAGTAGTCTTGCATTAGGGCGTGGGAAAAACTAATTAATAAAAACCAAAACCAAATGTTGCAAGGTAATGGTGGGTGGAAGGGAATAAAAAACACATACAATTTGTTTTTAACAGAACAACAACAAAAATGAGGGTGCAACTTGTTGCATAGGAAAACTGTGTGGCTGTTGCAATAAAATCAAGGCAAATAAATAACAATCGCTGTTGTTGTGTGACTCAAAACAACCTGCAACGAGTTGCGACATCGTGTCATGCTTTAGGTGCAGGTGGTTATTTCCACACAAATAGCACAAACACAAAGAAAACACGCCTATTATAATATTTCTCTGTGGTTTTAGACAGGTTATTCTGACTATGATGGTTCACTCATGTTGAAGTTCCACGACCTCACATAGTTTTATTTATGGAATTTAATTTATTTTATCGACTGACGTTGATCGCTGTCTTATGATGCAATTTTTGAAGATCCTGCTCTCACCTTAGGGTTATTTTCTATTTAACTGTAGGTATTGATGCTGGATGATTTGTGTTAAAGCGAGAGAGTGCGCGTTGCACAGTGGTTAGAAAAAAAATTATTTTGAAATAAAGTCTTTAAATTCTGTTGTGTTTATCTTAAATCTATGAACTTTAGACAGCTACTCGTACTGATAAGGTACATTAGAGTTTAGAGGAGCATTTTTAGACTTCTAGCCAGAATAGACGTCGTCTAGCAGGGCTTTGAAGTTGCCAACTTTGGTGTGAAAAAATTAAAATTTTTTACCAGAAACAAATTTGGTTGACATTTGGTAAGCGCATGTCAGTACCCACAGAAAACTTGTCAAAATATTTCTTTGTATCTTCTTTGCTTTAAGAGTTATAAACAAATAAACAAAAAATTAACAAAATTACCGGCTTCATTAGATCGTCATAAAATTTTACAACTTTCAATAATATGAGCGCTGCTGTATTTATTTCTGGCCTAATAATGAAAATGCGAATATTTATCATCAAAAATGGTTTTATTGTTTTTCAAAGTATTCTTCAGCATGATTTATGCACTTTAACATGCGCTCAAACCGATTGTCGAAGCACTTTTTCCACTTCGATTGAGACACCTCCAAAACATGGTTTTTGAACGATTTAACAGCATCTTCTGGCGACGAAAATCGTTGAGCACGCATTTTTTTTCTTTATGTGCGGGAATAAAAAGAAGTCATTGGGTGTTAAGTCAGGGCTGTACGGCGGATGACCCATCACTTCGACGTTTTGGCCGGTCAAAAAGGCGCTGGTTTGAGCCGATGTTTGAGAGCTCGCATTGTCATGGTGCACAATGATTCGTCTTCTCTTGTTCGTTTTTCGAATTTCTCCGAAGGCAAACAAATTGTGGTGTACCACTCAGAATTAAACGTCCTACGTCGCTCAAGCGGAACAGTTGCCTCATGACCAGTTTTGCCGAAGAAACAGGCGACCATTTGCTTCGAACTGCTTCTTCCACGAACAACTTTCGTTGGATTTGGCTCGTCTTCGAAGACCCACACGGTCGATTGCTGTTTTGTTTCGGGCTCATACGCATAGATCCAAGATTCGTCACCTGTGACGATCTTATAAACGTCTTTTGAAGCACCGCGACCGAATATTTTCAAAATTTCTTTGCACTAATCGACACGAGCCTTTTTATGAGCGATTGTCAAATTGTGCGGGATCCAACGAGAACAAACCTTTTTTACGGCCAGGTGTTCATGCAATATCGAATGTATGCTGGTGGAAGAAATGTCCAAGGATGCCTCTATCTCAAGGTATGTCACATGACGATCTTGCATTATCAGTTCACGCACGGCATCAATGTTCTCTGGCACAACGTCCGTTTTTGGACGACCTTCGTCTTTGTGCGAGCGTCCACCACGACTGACTTCATTAAACCAGTTTTTCACAGTGCTATAGGAAGGTGCTTCATCGCCATACAAAGATTTAAGTTCATCGATGCACTATTGTCGTGATAATCCACGTCGAAAGTTGTGAAAAATGATCGCACAAAAATGTTCACGAGTTAATTTCATTTTTTTGCCAAATTGATTTTTTCAAGTCACTTAAAAGAACACAAATGATGGTCGTACGTCAAAACGTTCTGACACTTAGTGTTGCCTAGGCCAGAAATATGTATAGCAATCCTCGTACATTTACTTTATACGGTCCCCGATCAATATTTCGTGGTGTTGCAAACGTAATGACAAATTTAATATACCATCCACACTTCGGTAATTCGGGCTGAAGGTTATTTGAGTGGATTAAGACACGTAGCGTCGATGTCAGGGAACAGTTGAAGTTTTTGTGTAGCAATCATTGGCCGTGTTCTATTGGCATTTCGCTTAAGAGGTCGCTTACGCGATAACTTCACACCATTGTCAGGTTAAATTTTAAGAGTCAATGTTGATTAGTCGCGCAAAAGACCCATTGTTTCGTTAGCTGTGTGGCAAGTGGCACCGTCCTGTTGAAATTACATATCGTCCACAACCATATCTTCCAATTCGGGCCATAAAAAGTTCGTTATCATCTCACGATAGCGAACACCATTCACAGTGACTGCCTGACCGGTCTTATTTTGGAAAAAAAAATACGGCCCGATGATGCCGCCAGCCCATAAACCACACCAAACAGTCACTGTGGGTGCTTTGTTTTTTTTGACAATCACTCTTGGATTATCATTTGCCAAATGCGGCAACTCTGCTTTTCGACAAATTCACTGAGGTGAAAAAAAATAAGCCTGAATAACTTTAACGCGTTGCTCGCTCGTCTTTCTTTCCATGGTTCAAATTAAGTCAGGTAAAAATTGAGAAATATCAAATGAAATACAGGAAACAAAATTGACGTTTAGGTGTGGTTCACATTCAACATCAAATTTAACCACCCTTTGCATGATTTTGATGACAGAAAACTATAGACAGCGTGCGATAAAACCTGCTAAATTTAAATTAATTAAATGTTTGGAAAGAAACTTATACAAGAATAACCTTTAACGAGTTTAAGCGAGCTAGGTCATTGCTCGCTTAAAGTAATATTTCTTGAAAAACTTTGTTTCTACAAATTCAATTTGTTTAAATCAAACCGTTTATGCTGCATAAAGCCAACCAGTTCTTGTATACAAAGAAATTTTAAAGAAATGCTCATAAAGTTTTAAAGTTGTGTCTTAGCGACCACTTACTCGTTCAATAAGCGAGTATTACTCGAACACGCCTATTGTAGTGAGTAACCTACAATGTCAAAGTAGTAACTGCGACCAAAGACCTCCTTCTTTAAACCTCATACCCGCTTTGCCTTTTAAGACTCGTACGTACACGTATTTCCCTTAATATCTATTTAAGACAGGAAACTTTTCTCAAAACCCGATGTTTAATATTTTTTTCTTTTCTTTCCTTTCTTAGATTCCAAGCTTCTGGTGACCATTTGCCCGTAGCACCTCCAGCACCACCACAGCCCGTGCCTCAAGCCGGCTACGCACCTCAGCCACAATACCAACCACCAGCTGGTCCGGCTAGCAATTATCGCAGCAATGATTACGGTGACGATGGCTCATACGATCCCCGCTACAACGATCCCGGCTTTGGACAAAATCAACAATCTTACCGCCAACCTGCCCCACAGCCCGCTTACAATCCTCCCGCCCCAGCCTACAATCCACCAGCACCACAATACAATGCCCCTGCTCCAGCTTACAATCCCGCCCCAGCTCCGGCCTACAATCCCCCAGCCCAGCAGTACAATGCTCCCCAGCCGCAATACAATCAGCAGCCACAACAGTACTATCCCACAACCACACCGAATCCCCATCGTTTCTCGCCACCCGGCAAACTCTCTCTGAATCGTACTCCCGATGGTTTCACCTACAGCTTTAATAAAGTTCGTTAAGTTGTAGATTGTAATAAGAGAGAGTGATAGATTGAGTTTTTAATGAATATTTTTCAATGATGATTTTTTAGTTTATTTTTGTCTTCCATGCCCCTTTTCAAATGTAATTGTAATATTATTTTTTTAAGAGTTTAGGTAACTCTCTCCGATTGCCAATATATCTCCCTCGCCAACTTTCTCCCTCTCTCTCGCTCTCTCTCTCTCTCGCCGTCTTCATCTCTTAGGACTTTTCCGACAATCACTGCCATTTCTCTTGCCTTTCCGCTTCCTTATAAAATGATCGCGATCTATGTTAGACTCTTTCCTCCCACCCTTCCCACTATTCCCTTCCATTGCTGACCCCTTGCCCACACCATCCTCTGCATCACTCTCTACTATCATTTAGTATGTTTTATTTCCATTTCATGCATTTTGAATATGTTTCTTCACGTTTCCTTCAGAACTCTCTTGATCTTGTGATATCAAAAAAAATTGTTGCAACAATTCTTTTCAGGTTTAATTTTCCTTTATTATTTTTTTGTTTGTTTTTGTAATTTATGTACCTTTTCCTAAACAAAACAAATACTTTTGTAAGAATTTTATAAAAAAAAAAACAACGACAACAACAACAACAATGTAATGTGTGTGCTGAAAAAAGGATTGCATATTTTTCGAAAAAGAAAAGTTATAATAATAAACACAGAAATTCCAAAAAAAAAAAATATAAAAACTGAGTTTAATTTTGAATATGTGTACGCTCCGAAATCCCCCAAAGTCCACATACTCGTAATAACTACGGATAAAGTAAGGAACTTATCTGAAATCAAAGAACTGTGGTCGCTCATAGGTCTGTCTAAAAAACATTTTGATATTTATTCTTTTAAAATCCTAAATATTGAGAATATACCCACTGTGTCAATATCACGCAGAGAACTATAACATGTTCTCTACAAAATAAATATGTTTGCCGCAACCATATTATAGTTTCTGAATTTGATTTAAACAATACATAATTTGATTTCCGCAAACTTGAATTTATTGAAATGTAATAATTGCCAAATTTACAACGAAGATATAGTTGTTTGAACCATATTAATAAGGTTGCAGCGATATTGCTGTTGTTGATGTAGCGGCAACTGTGTGCCGGGGTGACAGCCCTTGGCCGCAGAATTGCTCTTCGGGTCAATCCGGTCCATAGAACCGGTTGTCGTAGCGATATTGTGTTATCTTTTACTGTCGATGGACTCAAATCGAAAACTGTTTACTTCATTGAGTCAAGCGTCATTTGCTTCTTTTCTCTTTTAATTTTCAATACCAAAGCATTTCAGTAATTCCATGACTTTTCCAACTTCCCTAGTACTTATATAAAATGCAACACTGCTCCCATCAAGTACCATTTTTTAACAGGCAACTGTCTAAATTTGAGAGAGTTCCGTCATTTAGTTTGTGTTTAACAGCTGTTCAAAACATGCCACCTCCATCTGACATTTCAATTGGAAAGTTTGACATTTTTTAGCTTAAACGTACTCGGAACGTATATTAAAGGCTAAGCGCCTCCGTCTGGAATTTGAGCAAGACCGGACTTAGCATGCGTCTTCTAGTGCAAGACGTACATGTACCATGGGGGCTATATGCAAAACCGATATTGACAGATACAAGGGTTGCTATATATATTTCTGGCCTAGGCAACACTAAGTGTTGTCTGGCGCCATCTGAAATTTTCATTGGAAAGTTTGACATTTTTTAGCTTAAACGTACTCGGAACGTTTTGACGTACCACCATCAATTGTGTTGTTTAAAGTGACTTGAAAAAATCAATTTGGCAAAAAAATGGAATAAACTCATGAACCATTTCGTGCGATCATTTTTCACAACATTCGCGTGGATTATCACGACAAGAGTGCATCGATGAACTTAAATCTTTGTATGGCGATGAAGGTCTTGAAGGTCTCCCAAAACGGCCGTTGTGCCAGAGAACATTGATTCCGTGCGTGAACTGATAACGCAAGATCGTCAGGTGACATACCTTGAGATAGAGGCATCCTTGGGCATTTCTTCCACCAGCATACATTCGATTTTCCATGAACACCTGGCCGCAAAAAAGGTTTGTTCTCGTTGGACCCCGCACAATTTGAGAATCGCTCAAAAAAAGGCTCGTATCGATTGGCGCAGAGCCATTTTGAAAAAATACGATTGCGGTGCTTTAAACGACGTTTATGACATTGTCACAGGTGACGAATCATGGATCTATGCGTATAAGCCCGAAACAAAACAGCAATCGACCGTGTGGGTCTTCGAAGACTAGCCAAATCCAACGAAAGTTGTTCTTGGAAGAAGCACTTCGAATCAAATGGTCGCCTGTTTCTTTGGCAAAACTGATCATATGGTGACTGTTGCGCTTGAGCAACGTAGGACGGTCAATTCTAAGTGGTACACCACAACTTGTTTGCCTTCGGAGAAATTCGAAGACGAATCATTGTGCACCATGACAATGCGAGCTCTCATACATCGGCTCAAACCAGCGCCTTTTTGACCGGCCAAAACGTCGAATTGATGGGTCATCCGCCGGACAGCCCTGACTTAACACCCAATGACTTCTTTCTATTCCCGCGCATCAATGAAAAAAATGCGTGGTCAACGATTTTCATCGTCAGAAGATGCTGTTGAAGCGCTTAAAAACCATGTTTTGGAGATGTCTCAATCGGAGTGGAAAAAGTGCTTCGACAATTGTTTTGGGCGCATGCAAAAGTGTATAAATCATGCTGGAGAATACTTTGAAAAACAATAGAACCATTTTTGATGATAAATATTCGCATTTTCATTATTAGGCCTTCGTACGTCTTCGTCTTTATTTTCCATTTTACAATGATCGAAAATAACGCGTGATCCATTTCGAGCTTCCCTACTTTTTTAATGAAAAAAAGAAAGTTCAAATTGAATGGGGAATGTTTATTATCATTTGAAAGAACATTCTTTGGCTTTTATTTTTTGAAGATTATGTTTATCAAATGTTGGCCACGGCTACGTCTCAGATGGTCCATCCGTTGAGTCCAATTTTCGATGACTCGTTCGAGCATTTCGAATGACATGCGTGATGTTATGCTCCAAGGCCTGAATCGAAGCGGGTTTGTCCCCATAAACTTTAGACTTTACATATTCCTATAGGAAAAAGTTGATCGACCGGCCCAAAACGTGAAATTATCTGCTCACCAAAGTGTTCTCTCAATACATCCATTGGTTGATGCGATGTGTGGGCAGTGGCGCCATCTTGTTAAAACAAAATGTCGCCGAGATCACGAGCTTCAATTTCAGGCATCAAATAGTCGGTTATCATGGCACGATAACGGTCGCCATTGACGGTTACGTTCTCGCCGGCATCATTTTTGAAGAAATGTGGACCGATGATTCCACCGGGCCACAAACCACACCAAACCGTTGTTTTTTCTCAATGAAGTGGCAGCTCTTGAACCTATTCAGGTTGCTCTTCGTTCCAAATGCGGCAATTTTGCCGGTTTACATACCCATTGAGCCAGAAAAGGGTCTCATCGCCGAACAAAATTTGGCTCGAAAACGTCGGATCTTCCTGGAACTTTTCAAGAGCCCTTAGAGCGAAGCGATGTCGCTTGGGAACGTCAGGTGGCTTCAGTTCTTGCACACGCTGTATTTTGTACGCTTTCCATTTACTTATAAGATCTCGACGTAAAATGCGCCAAGTCATTCCATACGTCAGTCCGAGTTGCTGCGAACGGCGCCGAATCGACTCTCCTAGGTCTTGGTGTGCACTCTCAGCTACGGCCGCATCATTTTCTTGACTGCGTACTGGACGTTTGGACTATTCGGTCAAATATTATCCAATAATTATCAGTAGGCCGATATGTTGACCATAAGTTGAACGAAGTGCACGAACGACATTCCTCACAGAACGTGAATTATCGTAAAAAAATTAAACGATTTGTAACCGTTGTTCAGACGTAACTCTTTCCATGATGAAATTTCAAACAATACTTAACAAAAATAAGCCATGACACGACTCACACGCGATCTGTCAAAAAAAAAGGCTATTGAAAAAAGTATCGCTACTTGGACCACCCTTTATTTACTAGATCAAAAGATATAGAATTTTGGACAATGGAAATCGATCCTGCACCACTGTGGGCCGTGGATTTATAAAGTGTAGGGAAGTATCAGATTTGAGCCGCAAAGAAACAACAGATGCCATAAACATATTTCCGTCCGATATTGTAGAGCCATCGGAAGATATCCCTTGCTTTGTCCAGATGATCCTTCGCGGCTACACGCAGAAAAAAAGTATGATTGTGGTGACAATATTCGAAGAGGATAATACTATTGTTGGGTATATGATTGTAGTACAACAATATTATGATCCTCACAACAATAGTATGATTCAAATACAACCATACTATGATCCTCACAACAAAAGTATGATTCACACATAACCATAATATGATTCCCGCAACCATAGTATGATTCACACTCAACCATACTATGATCTCCACAATCATAGTATGATCCTTACAACCATAGTATGTTTTACATACAACCATAGTATGATCCTCACAACCATAGTATGATTCACAAGCAACCATGTTATGATCCCTACAACCAGAGTATGATCACACACAATTATACTATGATCCCCAATATAATTTATTAGAATTTGTTTAAGTTGTCGACAATAGATTTAATCCCCAATAGTATTTATTAGAATTGGTTTAAGTTGTCAACAATAGATTTGAATTATGAAAATTATTCAAAAATACATTAAATTCAAAATATTAGGACTGATTTATTTCACAGTTAAAATAAACGTAAGCGTTTTTATTAATAATATTACAGTTAAACAAAGCAGCTGGTTTAAAAAATTTTAATTTCGATACAAAAAAGAACTATTATTGCATTAGATCCGTACCAATAACCTTTGTTCTCAAAAGCATATTTAAATAAAGAAAAATTGCAATCATACATTATGATTGCCGTAATCATATTATTGTTAACATAAAACGCAAAACACACTACTTTTGTCGCACCATATTTATATTGTTGCTGTAACCATATTTTCATTTTAAAATTTGGCAATAATACTATTGTTACATTTCAACAATATTAATATTGCAGCAATTATGCTATTGTCAAAACTAAATTCAGTTAACAATGCTATGGTTGCGACGAACATACTTTTATTGCGGAGAACATATTATTATTGCCGTGGCCATGTAGTAACCATGTTTTTTCTCTGCGTGTAGATTTTTTAGAAAAACCAGTTTCTAAGGAAATGTTTCCACGTCATATTTAGGAAGACTCTCTAATAGCCTTTTTGCAGTATGACCCAAAAGAATATGCAAGGGATGCGCGACCATGTCTTATTTTACAATTTTTACCTCTAGAAGCCAAAGTGAATATTTGAGGAAGATACACAATTTTGAATTATGTAAAAGAATACTCAAAGAACATATCAAAGTTGACAATAGTAAAAAAAATGCATAGCTTTTAAATACTGATTTACCTGGAGAAACACAAAGCAAAAATTAAATTGTGTATTACTAAATACGAGGGCGACCGCAAAACTAACTGGCCTGGCACATTTTCTGTTATACTAGCAACTTTTTTTTGTTTGTTTTTTAAAAGCAATCTTTTATAAGCCATCTGTCAAAATTTCCGAAATATTAAATGATTCTTTTCTTTGTTACAGGTGATTGAAGTAAACAAGTTTTATAATTTTTGAAAAATGGAAAATAAAGAGTTTCGTGCGGCAATTAAACACTTTTATATGAAAGGTTATACGCCACAATTAATCAAAGATGAATTGGATTCTGTTCATGGTGATAATGCACCATCATACTCCACCGTGAAATCCTGGGTTCAACAATTTAAAATGGATCATTCAAGTACGGAAGATGCAACGCTCTGAAAGACCGAAAACTGCTACTACTATTGAAAACATTAGAAAAATATTTAATGAAGTGACCAAAGATAGACGAATGAAGCTCAGAGAACTTGCTGATATTGTTAAAATACACGAACAACAAGTTTGGAGTATTTTACATGATGAACTCCACATGAAAAAGCTATCCGCAAGATGGGTGCCGCGTTTGTTGACTTTGCCCCAAAAAATCGTCCGTTGGACCAATTCCGAGGAGCTTTTAGCGATTTATCAGCGTAGTCCAATAGAGTGCTTGCGCCGATTCATAACTGTTGATGAAACATGGATCCATCACTACATCCCAGAATGCAAAGAACAGTCAAATGCAAAGCTGGTAAAAGTGGTCCCAAGAAGGCGAAAACTGTTAAGTCAGCAGGAAAAGTAATGGCCACAGTATTTTGGGATGCGAGGGGTATAATATTTATTGATTATCTTGAGAAAGGAAAAACTATAAATAGTGAATATTATTGTGCATTATTGGATTGGCATTTAGAAAAAAAGTTCTTTTTCATCAAGATAATGCTCCTTCACACACTGCATTTTTAACTCAACAAAAACTAGGCGAATTACGATTTGAAATTGCTCCGCATCCACCATCTAGTCCAGATTTAGCTCCTTCTGATTATTTCTTGTTTCCAAATTTAAAAAAATGTCTCGGTGGCAAAAAATTTTCGTCCAATAGCGAGGTTATTGCTGAAACTGAGGCATATTTTGAAGGTCTTGAAAAATCTTATTTTTCGGATGGAATTAAAAAACTTGAAAAACGTTTGATGAAGTGTATTGAGTTGGAAGGAGATTATGTTGAAAAATAAATAATAATAAGTCCAAAAAAACGGTTATTTTTATGTTAGGCCAGTTACTTTTGCGGTTGCCCTCGTATTTAATAAAATACATCAATAAATAGAAACAAAAAATAAGACGATTCTTTACCTAATTTTCGTAATTTAACACCTAAAATCGGAACAAATTACCTCAAAATAGTGTGTGTTTTTTTGGAAAACCGAAAATCGGTCAAATTTGAAGGGTTATATCTTCTAAACTAAAGATCTGATATTATTAGGGAAAGCATATTTAAAATCGTTTTCCTTAAGATGGGTTTATTCAAAATAGCAAAGGCGATCATAATAATTTGATTTTTGTCTCGTTTGCGCCACTGTGTAACGGTAGCCTCATGTGTATCTAGCTAAAGGTTTCACCGACTGTGCGAATAAGATATAAATCTCTAAATATTTACTTTACTTTGTAAAATAAAATCTAGGAATTCCAGAAATTGGCTAAAAATTCCCATTGCAAAATAATTCATTCACAACAAATTCCTTTCCAAGCCATGGTTAAGTACGAACCAGCATTTTCCATCTAAATCGACTGCGGCCGTACGATTGTGTCCCAAGTAAACGTGTCGGCCACAAGAATCATGGCATAGTGCATGCCATGGCATGTCATGTGCTAAATAGTGATTTCCATTTGGAAATGGAAAGTTATCTAATCATAGCATGCTCAGTAATGACCAACCGAACCACCAACAGTCGACACACCAGCCGACACACCGCCGCAGATACCAGATGTTGAAGAAATTCTTTGGATTGTAAACAAACGTCAAGTACTGGACTTGGGGCACTGACTGCCAACAGAGAGAGAGAGAGAGAGAGAGAGAGAGAGAGAAAAAGAGAGAGACGCCGTCATACACGCGCTACACCACAAGACATGTTGAGAAACTTGTTTTGACATAAGCTAAAACAAAACAACGAGCCAAATGATATCATAACAATTTTAATGCATGTACCAGTGGACACTTTTGCAAATAAAGAATTAAAACCAAGTACAAAAACGAGTGGGAGTGGCCGA
The DNA here is from genome assembly GCA_963513945.1 of Hydrotaea diabolus. Taxonomy (NCBI): domain Eukaryota; kingdom Metazoa; phylum Arthropoda; class Insecta; order Diptera; family Muscidae; genus Hydrotaea; species Hydrotaea diabolus. Next base: position 193,057,147 of record OY740716.1, on the reverse strand, counting down.
CTCTGAGATACCCTTTATCATTCTGCCATACAGAAGATTCCGTGCTTTGTCTGGAGTTTCAGCATGGTCGGCCTCAATTTGTGACTTACAGAATGGGAGAGATATATAAGTATTTCGTTGCGGCTGTATGAAAACATGGAGTGATATAATAAAATTTTACCAGGAGAAGTACAAGGTCGCACTTAACGCGCTATGTTTCATATGGGCAGTATTAGATTGCATTTCAAATGAACCGCACACGCAGAGAAAAAACATGGTTACTACATGGTCACGGCAAAAATAATATGTACTCCATAACAAAAGTATGTTCGTCGCAACCATAGCATTGTTTACTGAATTTAGTTTTGACAATAGTATAATCGCTGCAACATTAATATTGTAGAATTGTAACAATAGTATTATCGCCAAATTTAAAAATGAAAATATGGTTATAGCAACAATATAAATATGGTTGGTGCGACAAAAGTATTGTGTTTTGCGTTTTATGTTAACAATAATATGATTACGGCAATCATACTGTATGATTGTAATTTTTCTTCATTTAAATGTGCTTTTAAGAACAAATGTTATTGGTACGGATCTAATGCAATAATAGCTGCTTTGGCTTTTTTTACCTGACATTTTTTTAATAAAAACGCTTACGTTTTTTTAAACTTATTTTTTCTACTGTGAAATAAATCACTCCTATTATTTTGAATTTAATGTTTTTTTATTTGAATAATTTTCTAATTCAAATCTATTGTTGACAACTTTAACAAATGCTCATAAGTTATATTGGAGATCATAGTATAATTGTGTATGGTTGTAGGGATCATAACATGGTTGCGTGTGAATCATACTATGGTTGTGAGGATCAAACTATGGTTGTATGTGAAACATACTATGGTTGTGAGAATCATACTATGGTTATGGAGATCATAGTATGGTTGAGTGTGAGTCATACTATGGTTGTGTGGATCATAGTTATTTGTGAATCCATTGTGATAAAAGTGTTCTCCACTATCATGCAGGTAAACCCAAGTTCAATTCAGGGTAAGAACATCTTAAAAATGTTTAGCTGCAGGCTTTCACCTCGAAAATTACCTAAATTACGAGTTAGAGATTTATCTCTAAGCCATATAAAAACTTGTCTATTAAATGCATTAGCCGTTCGTCCTGGGTCCTGGGTGAGTATAAGAACTATGTTGTGCACAGCTCACTGATTTTAAAAGTTTCCTCTTGTTCCGTAATGGAATGTTGCGGGAAGAAAGTAAGTTCCCTTTTGTTCCTTAAAGGAATCTTGAGGGAATTATGTATGTACGAGGGTTGCAATATATATTTCTGGCCTATTTGACATTTCCATTGGAAAGTTTGACGTACGACCATCATTTGTGTTGTTAAAGTGACTTGAAAAAATCAATTTGGCAAAAAAGGGAATTAACTCGTGAACAAGAGTGCATCGGTGAACTTAAATCTTTGTAAGGCGATGAAGCACTGGTTTAATGAATTCAATCGAGGCCGACGCTCGCTCACAGACGAAGGTCGTGCAAAAACGGACGTTGTGCCAGAGAACATTGATGCCGTGCGTGAACTCATAATGCAAGATGTGACATACCGCACGCAGAAAAAAGTATGGTTGTGGTGACAATATTCGAAGAGGATAATACTATTGTTGGGTATATGGCTGTGGTACAACAATATTATGATCCTCACAACAATAGTATGATTCAAAAGCAACCATACTATGATCCTCACAACAATAGTATTATTCACATATAACCATACTAAGATCCCCACAACCATAGTATAACTCACTCAACCATACTATGATCTCCACAACCATAATATGATCCTCACAACCATAGTATTATTCACACTCAACCATAGCATTATCCTTACAACCATAGTATGATTCACACGCAACTATGTTATGATCCCTACAACCATAGTATGATCACACAGAATTATGCTATGACACCCAATATATTTTATTAGAATTTGTTTAAGTTGTCAACAATAGATTTGAACTATGAAAATTATTCAAAAATACATTAAATTCAAAATAATAGGAGTGCTTTATTTCACAGTAGAAAAAATAAATTTAAATAGACGTAAGCGTTTTTATTAAAAATATTTCAGTTAAACAAAACCAAAGCAGCTCGTTTAAACAATTTTAATATCGATAAAAAAAAGCACTATTATAGCATTAGATCTGTACCAATAACATTAAAGCATACTTAAATGAAGAAAAATTACAATCATACAGTATGATTGCCGTAATCATATTATTGTTAACATAAAACGCAAAACACAATACTTTTGTCGCACCAACCATATTTATATTGTTGCTATAACCATATTAAATTTGGCAATAATACTATTGTTACATTTCAACAATATTAATATTGCAGCAATTATACTATTGTCAAAACTAAATTCAATTAACAATGCTATGGTTACGACGAACATACTTTTATTACGGATAACATATTATTATTGCCGTGACCATGTAGTAACCATGTTTTTTCTCAGCGTGCGTGAGATAGAGGCATCCCTGGGTATTTCTTCCACCAGCATACATTCGATATTGCATGAAAACCTGGCCCTAAAAAAGTTTTGTTCTCGTTGGATCCCGCACAATTTGACAATCGCTCAAAAGAAGGCTCTTGTCGATTGATGCAAAGAAATTTTGAAAAAATACAATCGCGGTGCTTATAAAGACGTTTATAAGATCGTCACAGGTGACGAATCATGGATCTATGCGTATGAGCCCGAAACAAAATAGCAATCGACCGTGTGGGTCTTCGAAGACGAGCCAAATCCAACGAAAGTTGTTCGTGGAAGAAGCACTTCGAAGCAAATGGTCGCCTGTTTCTTCGGCAAAACTGATTATGTGGCGACTGTTCCGCTTGAGCAATGTAGGAGGTCAATTGTGAGTGGTACACCACAATTTGTTTGCCTGAAGTCTTCAGAGAAATTCGAAAAACGAACAAAAGAAGACGAATCATTGTGCACCATGACAATGCGAGCTCTCACACATCGGCTCAAACCAGCACCCTTTTGGACGGCCAAAACGTCAAATTGATGGGTCATCCGCCGTACAGCCCTGACTTGGCACCCAGTAACTTCTTTTTATTGCCGCACATCAAGATAAAAATGCGTGGTCAACGATTTTCGTCGCCAGAAGAAGCTGTTGAAGCGTTCAAAAACCATGTTTTTGAGGTGTCTCAATCGGTGTGGAAAAAGTGCTTCGACAATTGGTTTGAGCGCATGCAAAAGTGTATCAATCATGCAGGAGAATACTTTGAAAAACAATAAAACCATTTTTGAATAAAATAAAATAAATATTCGCATTTTCATTATTTGGGCAGAAATACTTATGTATATAGCAGCCCTCGTATATAGTGGCAGAACTTTACATTGGAAAGGTAATTTATATGGGGGCTATGTCAAAAGATCGACCTATATGGTCGAATGACTCTTATAACGATCAAAACGCGCTGTGTAGATTGAACGACTCCTCTATGAGAAGCCGACTTCGAAAAATTACCGATAGTAAAGTCGCTAAATCCTATAGGAAGCTTGGGTAAAAGTTCCAATGTGACGGAAAAACAGTGAAAAAGTATCTGAGTGCTATGGGAATTCAGAGAAAGTCCAGAAAAAACAAGGCAAAAGCGTCAGAAGCTCAAGAAGTTACCGAAAAGTCGACTTAGAAGTTTGGTCAAAAATACATTCAAAGCCAAGAGCGACATTGTATGCATCATGGACGATGAGTCATATTTCACATTGGATGGAAACGAATGGCAAGGAAAACATTTTTTTGAAGGAAAAAAACACGTAGACGATAAAATAAAGTATGTGGAGCATTCAAAATTTCCTAAAAAAGTTTAATTGTGGCTTGCAATTAGTCAGCATGGAATGTCAGAACCAGTTTTTTTTTGAGTCCGGTTTGGCCGTCAATTCTGAAAGATATATTAATTTTTGCTTACCAAAAGTTGAAGAATTTATGAATAAGAAGCATAGAAACTTAAATGTAATCTTCTGGCCCGACTTAGCATCAAGTCCTTACGCCAAGAAGACATTGAAAGCCATGGACACCCTTCAAATTCCATATGTATGTAAAGAAGAAAATCCACTCAAGGTACCCCAATTACGCCCAATTGAGGATTTTTGGGCAAATTTAAAACGAAAAGTATATGCAAATAACTTCAGACCCAAAACTACCAAAAATTTGATTCAAAAAATTCGAAAGGAGCTTCATAACATGCCAACATCGGCATTTTTAACAGCCATGGAAAAAGTTCCTCAAAATTGCCGCAAAGCAGCTCGAATGGGGCCAAATATTTTTTTACATTAAACTAGTACAATGTATTATCTTAAAAAAAATTGAAATAAAATTTTTGTTTTTGTTTAAAAGAAAAAAAAAATGTTTTTTTTGATGCGATTTCATTCCGCATACGTTATTGATAACGCATTAAACTATATTTGATTTGAATTGGGTGAAAATTGGGGATTCTAGAGCTACCAGACTAAAATCGGGAGGAACGTTAAACTATGCTGAATCATGGACCGATACGGTCCAGTTTTACTGGGTTTTAAGGGTGGTCACTTTAACGGTTCATGCGAAATTTAAGAACATTCGTTTTATGTGTGGCTTCTAACACAGCAGGACCTCCATTAAATGAGGGCCATACGATAATACGAATCTATATGATCTGGTGTAAAAGTAAGTTAGTGGTCGCCCATAAAGTTCCATAGAAAAATTTGAGCGCGTTCGGGTTTAATTTGTGGTTTGTAGAGATGCAGCACCTCAAATCGGTGATATCCTTTGTGTGGAAGTTACTCGAAAACATGGAACTATACTCTCTGTGAAATTTGATCGAGGTCAAGTGTAAAGCTTCAGGTTCTGAATGATGTGTCCAAAAACAGGGATTTTCAGAAAACCGTATTTCTGGTTTTTTCTCAAAACTGTGTATTAAAAAAACCGACTGCCGGGTTTTTTAAAGGTGAAAAACCGGCATTAACCAGCATTTCGTTATTAGCCTTTTGTATAAAAATTTAAATTATTTGCTGAATCAGAAGTAAAGTATTGAATGATGCACTGTAAGAGCTCTAAATTTACCCATATTTTAAAAATAAGGTCATATTTAAATTTGTTTTTGGTACCCACATGTCCATGTTTAAATTGGTCAGATTTTCGGACAAAGGGACCGTCACACAAATTTAGCCAAACTGCAAAAATAATTGTATTTATATAATTTAATTTATATAACTTTATATGTGACAGCGCATAGAGAAAGGGACCTAAGGGTAAAAAAATCAATTTTAATTTTTTTTTTCTTTTTTTGATGTGGACCCCAAAAGTGTTCCCTCCCAGAGATATGCGCGTTTTATGAAAGTGAAGTCTAAGCGCAAATAGAAAGGGACCTAATCTTTAAAATGGCTCTCCTAAACAAAACTGGTTTTTAACCTTAGGTCCCTTTCTATTTTGCGCGTCATATATAGGTTTTTTATAGTTATTTTAAAGCCATATCTCCATATGGGAAAATATTTTTTGGGACCCCAGACAATGTATACGGGGACTATATTAAAAAATAATCCTATATGACTCACATCGGTCCAAAATTAGTTGTTTTTCCATCAGATACCATACCAAATTTGATTGAAATCTGAATTAAAATCGATGTTCCAGAGCTGTTGTATGTTAGATCGGAAGCGATCTTTCTACCGGGGAAAAAAGTGGGCCGGTATTGCCCATTTTTATCAGAGCCGATTACTGGTTGATCGTTATGTGTTGGATGTACTATGTGGCTTCTAGAGTTAAAGACATAAAATCGGTTGAACATATTTGAGTAAGCTTTATCTAAATTTTAACCGATTTTCATAAAAGTCTAGTTTTAATGCAAAAAAAAATTACTATTGCAAAATTCATGAAGGTCGAACAACAATTGCGACCTGTAATTTAAAAACTACCTTTAGATAGACAGAGACGGACCGATGGACGGACAGATAGATAACGTTTAATCAAATCAACTGGTGATTCTAAGTAGAACGGTATACTTAGACCCACCAGCTTAAATATTTGTGATACTTACGTATTTCGTACTTGAATATTATGAAATTTCTTTGCTTTCCATACAAAAAAAACGGAAATCCCTACGGCAAAAAACCGGTTAAACCGACATTCAGGTTTGGAAATAAAAACCGGAATGTCGGTTTTCGGGTTTTGACCACTCTACTTTAGTTCTGGAATCGGGAAAACCCTTCGCAAAACATCGACCAATTTCAATCAAGTTCGTCCTTGGCCCGAAATTGAGTAATATTCCAAGCTTCGTCGAAATCGTTTCATCATTGCAACCAGTACTTTAATTGCAATGATAGATGGACAGAGGAACGGTCGGACGGACATCGCAAAATGGAATCAGAAATTTATTTAATCTGAATCGATTGATCTACTTAAAATGGGGTCTATCTCCATGCTCCATTCAACAGTAAGTCATTATAACTTGTACCACGAGAACAGTCAGCCATCGGGTATAACAAGTAGGAAATTCGTAATTTAGGCCTGGCCGAAGCTTTTACGAGGGCGGTTCGGAAACTTATTAGCCTAGCACAAAAAGCGCGGTATAAACAGAAAAAAGTTAAGTGTTTTGGAAACTTCCATCTCTGCTATTACATTTTGTTGCGATCTAGCAACTCCTTCATATAAAAACAGGTGTTCACAAAGGAAGCATCGGTGATTTTTTTACAATGGAAAAATTAGAAATGCGTTTTGTCATTAAATATTTACATAAAAAAGGTTTATCGGGACAAGAAATTCATAATGATATAGTGAATGTGTTAGGTGAAAGTGCTCCTTCATATGCAACAGTAAAAAAATGAGTTGCTGAATTTAAACGTGGTCGTACAAGCATTGAAGATGAACCACGTTGTGGACGTCCAAAAACAGCAACAGCAACAGAAATTGTAGCCAAAGTGCATGATATGGTATTAAATGATCGACGAATAAAAGTGCGTGAAATAGCTAATATCATGGGCATCTCAAATGATCGAGTCCATTTAATTTTGCATGAAGAACTACAGATGAAAAAGCTTTCTGCAAGATGGGTGCCGCACTTGTTAACAGTCGACCAAAAACGCATAAGAATGAACATTTCTCAAGCTTGTTTGGATCGTTTTCAGCGAAATAAAATGGATTTTAAGCGTCGTTTCATAACTGTTGATGAGACATGGATCCACCACTATACTCCAGAGACAAAAGAACAATCCAAACAGTGGACTGAAGCTGGAGGAAGTGCCCCAAAGAAGGCAAAAACAATTCAATCGGCTGGTAAGTTTATGGCAACAGTTTTTTTGGGACTTAAAAGGTATTTTATTGATTGACTATCTGCAAAAGGGTAAAACAATAAATTCAGAGTACTATTGCCACCTTTTAGATCAATTAAATGTACAAATTCGAGAAAAACGTCCTGGCTTACAACACAAAAAAATAATTTTTCATCAAGACAACGCTCCAGAGCACAAGAGTGTTTTAACAATGGCTACAATCAACGAATTAAAGTACGAGTTGCTTGACCACCCACCTTATTCTCCTGATTTAGCTCCCAGTGACTTTTACCTGTTCCTAAATCTAAAAAAATTCCTTGCTGGCAAGCGTTTTACCTCAAATGAAGATGCAATTACAGTTGTAAACCACTATTTTGAAGACCTTGAGGAAAACTATTTTAATCAAGGGATAGAATTGCTAGATAAGCGTTGGACTAAGTGTATTGAAGTTTCAGGAGATTATATTGAAAAATAAAAATATTTTTGAAAAACTAACTATTCTCTTTCATTGATAGGCTAAGAACTTTCCGAGCCGCCCTCTTGTACTGTCTACCATGGACACGACCTAATTTTCAGAGCCCTATGGATCATATCCTTTTAACGAACTAAATACAAACCATCAAAACAACTAATATGAGTGGGGAAATTCCACAGTTTCTGAGTACCCATGAGTCCTTGTTTGAAAGGGCCTTTCTTTCGACCTATGGACTCAAATTTAGTATAATTTTATATTTTAAGTTATATGTGATTCGTGACGCAATCAAACTGTTTTATAAAACCTTTAGTACCGTAATGGAAAGTCGAACCCAGTTATCATTAATACCATGGAATGTTAGTGATTGCAACAGAAAGTATGCGTATCCAAGCAAAAATCCTAAAATCAGTCTTAACGATTTCCATATGATTTTGTATCTGTGTGTAGCTTTAAAGACAAACCGACAAACTTGTTTTACCATCTTCTAATGCCCTGCAATATTAGCACAGTAGTGCTGTTTACAGTCGTTTATCGCGCAATGTAGACCATTGCCATACATGTCTGTGCAAGTAGACAGAGCTTGAATGTACCAGCAGAATGACTACTTTTTGTAACAATACCACCATCGTGACAATCTCCAACAAATGCATTTTTTCAATTACCACCCACTCCTGAACAAACACCAAAACTTAGTTTTAGTTTGTGAGTGAAACATTTAAAAGGCAGATTTGCCAAACGGGGATATGTTCCACAAAACGAACCGTAAGTTTTGATCAACTACTCGCTCGAGGGTGTGGGCCGGAACAGTTTTTCGCTGACATGAAATACGAGCTTTAGTGCTTACGTATATTTAGGGGCACATTTAAATAATTCATGGAAAACACCATCATTGGAGCGCCATAAATCGTGCTATTGCCCAGGTATTTACATTGGACGACTTGCTAATGTGATTAGGAATTATTAAAGAGAGATCAGACAGACAAACCCGATTCTACGGGTTAATTGTGATGGCGATAGAGTGTTTAAAGCCGAAGCCGGTACTCGACATTCCGGTTTTTATGTTTAAACCCGACAGTCAGTTTCTGAAAAAAAGCGAAAACCCGACATGTCGGTTTACCCGGTTTTTTTGCTGTCGGATTTTCAGGTTTTCGGTTTTTTGTTTATTAAACGAGTACTTAAAAGAAGCCCTATGCTCCACAGGAAGTTAAGCGGGAATAAAGGAGAAGATGTAAAAGCAAAGAAAATTTAATATTCACACACAAAGAACAGATTTGTTGAGACAACCAAATTTTTTGCCAACCGAATGTTGGTGGTTGCAAGTACCATCCATGTATTCCATCGTTACAACCCAATGTGGATTGGGTAGACAGCAATTTTCAGATGAGGGAACAAATATTTTCGTTGGAAAACAAGTATCTGTAGTCCTAACAGACTAAGATGATTATTGGAACTAAATTTGTACACGTGCTTGATTGTTGTTTTAGATTGTTGGTTATAGGTACTTTTTGAAAAAATTTAATATTTTACCGCCTTGCAGCCCTAATTTGAAAAGAATTAATTAAGGTATATATATATAGGATAATCCATCTAGAGGTATTTTTTCAGAACAAAAAAAAAATATAAAAATTCAAATCAAGTGTAGAATCTTTATTGGTAGTTTATTTTTTGAATATAATTTTCTTCAAATGTTGGCCGCAACTATGCCTCAGGGTTTCCATTCTGAGGGTCCAATTTTGGATGACTCTTTCGAGCATTTCGACCGGTATGGCTTTAATGACTCGAGTAATGTTGGCTTCCAAAACCTGCATCGTAGCTGGTTTGTCAGCCTAGATTTTGGACTTTACGTAACCCTAAAGAAAAATGTCTATAGGTGTGATATCACTCGATCTAGGCGGCCAACTCACCTGTCCAAAACGTGAAATTAGCTGCTTTTCGAAATGACCTCTCAATAGATCCATTGTTTGAGCAGCTGTATGGCAAGTGGTACCGCCCTGTTGAAAACAAGTGTCGTCAAGATTACGGGCTTAAATTTCGGGTAGCTTAAAGATCGATATCAAGGCGCGATAGCGAGCATTATTCACGGTTACGTTCCGGCCATCATCATTTTTGGAAAAATATGCACCGATGATTCCACCAGCTTATAAGCCGCACCAAACCGTGGCTTTCTCTGGGTATAATGGCACCTCTTGGACCCCTTCTTGTTGTTCTTCCGCCCAAATGCGGTAATTTTGTTTTTTGACTTTGCCGTTGAGCCAAAAATGGGCCTCATCACCGAACAAAGTTTTGGTCGAAAACAGCGGATCTTCCAGTTTCTCGCCGAACGTTCATTCCCCATAATACAGTTGCCAACATTTGAAGGAAATTATATTCAAAAAATTAATGCCATAAAATGTCCTTTCAAATTACCAATAAAGATTCCACACCTGATTTTAATTTTTATATTTTTTTTTTTGTTTTGAAAAAATACCTCTAGATGGATCACCCTACATATACATACTTAGTAGGGACATAAATACGGTTACAACATTAAACACACCCATTTCAATAGTAGAACTGGACATACCCCGTTAATGTCATATAGGTTTTGAAAGCTAACCTCAATAGCGTTAGTCTAAAACGGGATTTTAAAATTGTTTCAACTTTCATCATGGAGTGGTCAGATAATGAGAACCGTATCACTGTAAGAACGCTTTTCAAGTGTAAAATAAAAAAAAAGAGATATTTTCAAAACGCTCCGGCCGCTAGGAATTAGCCGCATGTTGGTCTACCGATGCATAAAACTGTTTGAAGAGACTGGAGATGTAAAAGGCCGCCATCGGTCGGGCCGCCCACGCTCTGTTCGAACACCGCATGTCATCAAAGCCGTTATATCAAGAATTCACAGATATCCGCTCCGAAAACAGAAAATCATGGCCCGTGAGATGAATATCACGCAAAAGTCCATGAGTCGAATCATTAAAAGAGACTTGGGACTTGGGGCTTTCAAACGACCTTACCGGCTTACCGGATATTTATTGACTGCAGCTTTAAAAAAATAGGATTGAAAAATGCAACTTGCACAGAAAAATTTTGTTTACCGATGAAACAATTTTTACCGTTCAGAAAAAATTTAACAAGCAAAATGATAGAGTGTATGCGCGGTCATCTAAGGAAGCATCTGAAATGATCCTAAGGGTGGAGAAAGGTCATCAGCCAGCTTCAGTCATGGTTTGGTGGGGTGTCTCTTGCGATGGGCTCACTGACCTGCATGTCTGCGAACAAGGAGTCAAAACATCGGCCAAAGTTTAACAAGAAACCGTTTTGGAAGCTGTTTTGAAGCCTCTTAACAATGCCCTGTTCCAAAACCATCCATGGACTTTCCAGCAGGATTCTGCGCCGGCCCATAAGGCTAAAACGTCCCAGGCCTGGCTTCGAAACAATTTGCCTGCGTTCATTTCCTTGGAAGAAAGGCAGTCCAGATTTGAACCCAGTGAATTACAAATTGTAGACGGTTTTAGAGGACAAGGTTTGTCACAAAAGATACCCCAACATTGGATCTCTTGAGACTGCTTTGGTTCGAGCTGTGGCCAATTTTCCAATGGACGAGGTTCGTGCAGCTATTGACGATTGGCCAGTGTGACTTAAGGCGTGTGTAAAGGCAAAAGGTGGACACTTCGAATAAGTAGATTCTTTTTGCATGCGATACGGGCGACCCCAAAAGTAACTGGCCTAACATAAAAAGAACCGTTTTTTGGAATTATTATTATTTATTTTTTAACATAATCTCCTTCCAGGCCAGGCCAGTAAGTTTTGCGGTCGACCTCGTACATCAATAAATATATTAAAAAATATTTGGTCCAAAAACATTCAGTACTTTTTATTTTACAGCCGTGTGTAACCGTATTTATGTCCCTACTAAGTATATACGGTGGCCGCATCTCGGGAAAAATTGGTTGTCCTTACCGCCAGTTGTCGCAACCAATAGCTAAACTGAATTCGGTTTGTATAACTGTGTTGTTGGCTGTGAGTACGGTGATAAGGTTGTAGCAACCATCATATGATATCGCGAACCGTGTTACCATCCTAACTTTGGAATGTTGATTATTGCAACAGAAATTCGATTTATCCAACCAAGTGTTTGCAGTTCGAACCGATTTCCAACTGAGTTTTTCTCTGTGTGCACGTACGAAATACGTAAATATCAAAAATGTTTAAGCTAGACCCACCTTTAAGTGTACCCCTCGACTTAGAATTAAAAGTTGATTGGAGTTAGGATATCTGTCTGTCCATCCATGCTGTCTTTGTAAAGCTTTTTTTGCAAACTACGAGTCGCAATTGAATTTTTTAAAAATCGGTTAAAATTTAGATGTAGCAGTCCACACATATGTTCAGCCGATTTTATGTCTTTAGCTCTAGATGCCAAAGAGTACATCCGATATGGATAAAATCGGGTACAGTTTATTACGTTTGATTAGCTCAGAAAAAATAGGTCATACTGGTCCACGTTTTGATATAGACCCTGTGCAAAGATCTCTCCTGGTATAACACTCTTGAAGAGTCTGCGCCCTGTTATGGGAGAGTTGCCCCCCCAAGAGAGACAAATTTTAAAAATCCATTAGGATTTTTTTGGTGCTGGGAAGAGTATCCCACAAAGAGAGAGTACACTGTACGAGGGTTGCTATTTATATTTCGGGTCCGGCAACAAAAACACAATAATTTATCATTGGAAATGATTTTATTGTTTTCAAAAATATTCTCCTTTAAGATCAATACACTTTCGCAGACGCACAAACCAATTTTCGAAGCACTTTTTCCACTCCGATTGAGACACCTTCAAAACATGAGTTTTGAACGCTTCAACAGCTGTTCGGGCGATGAAAAACGTTGACCACGCAATTTGTTCTTGATGCTAGGAAATAAGAAGAAGTCATTGGGTACCAAATCAAGGCTGTACGGTGGATTGCCCATCAATTCGACATCTTGAGTGGCTCAACCTTTCAGCTGTTATGTGAGAGCTCGCATTGTCGTGATGCAAAATGATCCGTCCTCTCTTATTATCTTTCCTCATTTCTTCGAACACTGTTGGCAAACAGATGGTTGTATACCACTCAGAATTGACCATCCTACATTTTTAACTAAAGGCAATGTGGCAACATGGCCGGTTATACCGAAAAAAACGCAATCATTTGCTTCGATGTACTTCTTTCACGAACAACTTTTGTTGGATTTGGCTCGTCTTGAAAGACCCATACGGTCGATTGCTGTTTTGTTTCGGGTTCATGTGCATGGATCCATGATTCGTCACCTGTGACAATGATATACACTGCCTTTGAACTACCGCAGTTTTACTTTCTCAGCATCTCTTTGCACCATTCCATACGAGCCATTTTTGAGCATTTGTCAAATTATGTGGGATGCAACGAGAACAAATTGTTTACGCCCAAATGAACATGCAATATCCTATTGATGCTTGTCATACTAAAGCCCAAGGATGCCTCAAGCTCACGGTATGTCACATGTCGGTCTTGCTTAATCAGTTCACGCACAGCATCGATGGTTTCTAGAAAAGTGGCCGAAGTTGGACGTCCTTCACGAAATTCATCCTGGAGCGAACGGCGTCCGAGACTGAACTTCGTGTACCAGAGATTAACAGTGGTGATGGTGCTTTATCGCCAAAAGCCGAAACATGTTGATTTAAACACGCTTGTCTCGATAAACCACGCCGAAAGTCGTAAAAAAATCATCGCACGAAAATGTTTACGGGATAATTCCATTTTCTGACTCAGATGAATTTTTCAATCCACTGTAAACAAAACAATTCGCCCTCAAATGAAAAAAAACGTTCACTCAGTTATGCCAAGAAATGTCAAAGTTTCCAATGGAAGTTCCAGTTTGCATCTAGGAACACTAGTACTTTCAGGACCCGAAACATAAGTAGCAACCTTCGTATTGGTAATTACAACCGAAAACCGTCTAGCACAACTCAATTTGTATAGTTCGCATCGACTTTCGAACCATTTTGGACTGTGTAGTGTAGCGAAGTGTTTTTAATTGCTAAACGACACGTTATTGGCTTGTTTTGAAATAAATGCAAATGGTTTTATGCGAGTAGTTCTAAACGGACTGCTACTTAATGGTTTCGGTTAATCGATGTTATTGCTCCACTCCGTAGCAAACGTGGAACGAACGCTTCGCTTTAAAGCTATTAAGTGATTGACTCATGCCGAACGATACAGCCAACATTCTTTTATATGCTTCAATTGGAAGAATTTGTTCTTAACAAATTATTCAATTGCTTTAACCGGCATTTCCTTAGTGGCAAACCACGATTACACCTGCTGCCAGTCGCTTTTAATTGAAAGCTATGCTTGCGTGGAATCACTTTTGTACAATTAAAAAATTCTAATATTTTGCTTTCTTTGAAACTGTTCGGCGTTTTCTAATTTTGTTACACCCAGACCGGCGGTGCTTAGATGGAAATCGAGTTTATATAAATATAAAAATCCAAACTGCAAAGAAAAACTATTGGCCAGTCGAGCCACTTTCATAAAGCCTTGTAATACAAGAAAAGCCTTATTTGAACACACTCCGTGAAGTCCAATCGGTCCACAACTTTAGGCATTCTAGTGCCTATTTACACCAATCCAGATAATTTATTTCGCCACTATAATTAAATGCAAAAATCACCATATCTGCTTTGGTAAAACGCCGCTTACGGCAAGGACAATTCATGACGGAGACTGTCAAATATAGCATGTACAGGGTGGAGCGCGGTAATTTGCTTTTTTGCACTGCAGGCTGTGGTGGAAGAGGCTGTGGTGGTCGAAAAGAGTGGAGAGTATGCGTGGCTTATAGTGGCTGACGGAAGATATGTATTCGTTTGCCTTCCAGTTGCCATCATGCATTGGACACGTGAGAAGAGATCATTTTGTGTTGAAGCGTATTTTTCAAATGCGCACTCGAGCATTGCAGTGCAGCCTGCTTTTCGTTTACGATTCGCTGTTCCCCCACGCGGACGTATTCCTGGACGGCAATCAATTGTAAATTGGGTACATTGTGTCATGTGTACGAAGGGTACCTGAGAGATGGATTACAACACCAGCAGTACTGCAATCTCCGAAATGTTCTGCTCGGCCGTAACTCCGAACGCTACTTGACTATGATACAGGATTTTTTTCAGCCGGCTCTTGAGGCAATGCAATTAGAGGATACAGGGTTCCAACAGGATGATGTCAGCCGGCTCTCGAGGCAATGCAATTAGAGGATACAGGGTTCCAACAGGATGATGCCACTACACACACTGCAAGGGTTACCATGAATTGTTTGAGGCAAATGTTTTCTGGGGGGCTTATCTCTTTGAGGGTTGAAGTGAACGGGCCGGCACACTTACCAGACTTAGTCCCATGCGATTTTTTTTCCTTTGGGGTTACCTGAAGTCGAAGGTGTTTATTAACTGTCCCAACACCTTGGAGGACCAAATTAACAATATTATGTCTAAAATTGGCAGAATACCAGTCGAGATGCTTGTTAGAGTTCATGAAAACTTCAGAAAGCGTATGCAGCAGTGTGTGGATAGCGAAGGTCGACATTTGCCAGATACACTTTTATAAACCAAGTAATTTAAAAATTCCCTTGCCGTTCAATATAATTAAAATATAAAATAACTTTTTTAAAGGTTCATAATTTTTTATTTCACTCCCAAATAAGCAAATAACAGCGCTCCACACTTTACTGTTCCATTAAGGAACAAGGTAAAAATTCCCTCAAATCAGTCAGCTGCACACGATATAATTTTTATACTCACTGACCGGGACCTACTGTTTTACGCCGGCTCCGAAAGGCTTATGTATTTCGTAGAGAAGTTTTTACCCTGTTTAAAGATAAATCTTTTACTTGTTACGTCGCCGGCATTTAGGAGGTGGAAACCGGTCGCTGAGAATTCTTAGATGTTCTTATCCGGATTTGAACAGGCTTTACTAGCATGAAAAGCCTGCACACTGCTTACAAAAACAAAGCTTATATGCCCTTCATCGTAGATTTCGGTCTAATATGAAACTGTTGTCAAAGGACTTGGCACCGGCCTCTTTGCAGCTACTATTTTCATATCGGTATAAGTTCACGAGATAAAGCCTTTCAAAGTTATGGGTTGTATGGGCGGAACCACGCCCATACAATCGTACCATCGTACGTGACGATTTTTTCAGAGGTTGACTTAGTGCTTGAGTGAGCCACCTTATTTTAGCCACCTAGTGGGACCGGTAGTTTGCTTTTCAGTGACATTGCTACGAGGGCGGTTCGGAAACTTCTTAGCCTAGCACAAAAAGCGCGGTATAAACAGAAAAAAGTTAAGTGTTTTGGAAACTTCCATCTCTGCTATGAACACATGTTAAATTTTGTTTCGATCTGGCAACTCCTTCATATAGAAACAAGTGTTCACAAAAGACGCATCCGCGATTTTTTTACAATGGAAAAATTAGAAATGCGTGGTGTCATTAAATATTTACATAAAAAAGGTTTATCGGGACAAGAATTTCATAATGATATGGTGAATGTGTTAGGTGAAAGTGCTCCTTCTTATGCAACAGTAAAAAATTGGGTTGCTGAATTTAAACGTGGTCGTACAAGCATTGAAGATGAACCACGTTGTGGACGTCCAAAAACAGCAACAGCAACAGAAATTGTAGCCAAAGTGCATGCTATGGTATTAAATGATCGACGAATAAATGTGCGTGAAATAGCTAATATCATGGGCATCTCAAATGATCGAGTCCATTTAATTTTGCATGAAGAACTACAGATGAAAAAGCTTTCTGCAAGATGGGTGCCGCACTTGTTAACAGTCGACCAAAAACGCATAAGAATGAACAAGCTTGTTTGGATCGTTTTCAGCGAAATAAAATGGATTTTAAGCGTCGTTTCATAACTGTTGATGAGACATGGATCCACCACTATACTCCAGAGACAAAAGAACAATCCAAACCATGGACTGAAGCTGGAGGAAGTGCCCCAAAAAAGGCAAAAACAATTCAATCGGCTGGTAAGGTTATGGCAACGGTTTTTTGGGACTTCAAAGGTATTTTATTGATTGACTATCGGCAAAAGGGTAAAACAATAAATTCAGAGTACTATTGCAACCTTTTAGATCAATTAAATGTAAATGTACGGGAAAAACGTGCTGGCTTGCAACACAAAAAAATAATTTTTCATCAAGACAACGCACCAGCGCACAAGAGTGTTTTAACAATGGCTAAAATCAACGAATTAAAGAACGAGTTCCTTGACCACCCACCTTATTCTTCTGATTTAGCTCCCAGTGACTTTTACCTGTTCCCAAATCAAAAAAAAAATTCCTTGCTGGCAAGCGTTTTACCTCAAATGAAGATGCAATTACAGTTGTAAACCACTATTTTGAAGACCTTGAGGAAAACTATTTTAATCAAGGTATAGAATTGCTAGATAAGCGTTGGACTCAGTGTATTGAAGTTTCAGGAGATTATATTGAAAAATAAAAATATTTTTGAAAAACTAACCATTCTCTTTCATTGATAGGCTAAGAACTTTCCGAACCGCCCTCGTAGATCATCTTAGATTTTTACGACGAATCAGAATATAAATACTTTAAGGTGTCTCCGACCAGTAATGGTAAGTAAATATACGCCCTTCATATGACGGAGGGTATAAAAAAACAAAAAGTGCGCAAAAGAGTTGAAAAAAAATTCTTCCAAAAAACCTAGATGCTAACAAAGAGTTGAGGACAAATTCTATATACTCGCTATCATGGCTAACGGACCATAGTGCCTATATATATTTAAAGGGGTCGCCGTTCAATATTTCAAGATGTGGCTAATGTAATCACAAAGTGATATTGGTCTTCTGTAGGTTAGAAAAAAGTGGTCGAATGAAGCGGAATGTTCCAGCTAGCAAGGGTTAAGGTGATATGGCAACGGAAACGTAAAAATTAAACAAAAATGTACCAACACTTAATTTTCAATTTTTAGAAGAGGTTAAAAACTGTTTGCCTCGAGACTGGTTTAGTCTAAAACAAAGAGAGTCTTTTTATGACTTACAGGGTATTATGACTTAGTGCTTATGCTATAAACAACTTACACGAAAGGATATAAGCCTTTTATTTTAAAACTCATCAATTCGAAGTTGCTACCTGCTTCTATTGAGCGAAGTCCCTTGGTCTGTCTATTTATCGATTTCAAAAAATCTTTTATACTGGTGAGATTGGGCCAAGAACGAACTCTATTAAAACCGATCCATATCGGATTAATGAATTGAAATTTCTTAAGCGTTTTTAGAACCGGCTTCTTACCTCCGATTCTGTTCAAATTTATCTCAAAATGTAATAAGTGACCACTAACCAACATACGAGTAAGTGCGACCTTTTCGCCACATGTGTTCGATTTTCCCCAAACAGTCCCTCCCAATGTTTTTTTTTTATGTAAATTAAAACGTTGTGAAAACTTATGTGAAAACTTGTGAAAACTTGTAAAAAAAGCTTAAGTCGAGCGTGGTCTATATTATACCCTGCACTTTATGATGTTCCGTAAAGCCAACCAAAAATAGGTTTTCCGAACCTTCGACGTGCTCTAAATATACTTAGATTTTGCAAGTCATGTCATATTTGAATTTGAAGGAAAATTTTGTTTTTGGAAAAATCGGTTAAACCCATATGTGGGAGCTATATCTTTATCTGAATGATCAATAAGGCCCTTTTTCAATCCCATGGACAGCTCTGGACTAATATATCGACTTGCAAGATTTAAGAAACTGCGAAACAGCCGCACAGTCAAACATGGCCTCAACGACTAAAGTCATGTCATGAAATTAAATACTCGTAGCTTTAAGGGCATATGAGTGCGTCGAAAAAGTCAAAAGCCACACTAGGCATAGTCCTAGGAATACGAGGGTTTTTAATATTTCGATTTCTGACAATACTGGGAACACAGATGCAAACTGGAACTTCCAGTGGAAACTTTGACATTTTTAAGCATAACTTCACTCAAAGCGTTTTGTCATTTGAGGGCGAATTGTTTTGTTTAAAGTGGGTTGAAAAATTCATCTCAGCCAAAAAAAACTGGAATTATCCCGTGAACATTTTCGTGCGATGATTTTTTACGATTTTCGGCGTGGGTTATCTACGAGGGCGGTTCGGAAAGTTCTTAGCCTATCAATGAAAGAGAATAGTTAGTTTTTCAAAAATATTTTTATTTTTCAATATAATCTCCTGAAACTTCAATACACTTAGTCCAATGCTTATCTAGCAATTGTATCCCTTGATTAAAATAGTTTTCCTCAAGGTCTTCAAAATAGTGGTTTACAACTGTAATTGCATCTTCATTTGAGGTAAAACGCTTGCCAGCAAGGATTTTTTTAGATTTGGGAACAGGTAAAAGTCACTGGGAGCTAAATCAGGTGGTCAAGCAACTCGTACTTTAATTCGTTGATTTTAGCCATTGTTAAAACACTCTTGTGCGCTGGTGCGGGGTGTCTTGATGAAAAATTATTTTTTTGTGTTGTAAGCCAGGACGTTTTTCTCGAATTTGTACATTTAATTGATCTAAAAGGTTGCAATAGTACTCTGAATTTATTGTTTTACCCTTTTGCAGATAGTCAATCAATAAAATACCTTTGAAGTCCCAAAAAACCTTTGCCATAACCTTACCAGCCTATTGTATTGTTTTTGCCTTCTTTGGGACACTTCCTCCAGCTTCAGTCCATTGTTTGGATTGTTCTTTTGTCTCTGGAGTATAGTGGTGGATCCATGTCTCATCAACAGTTATGAAACGACGCTTAAAATCCATTTTATTTCGCTGAAAACGATCCAAACAAGCTTGAGAAATGTTCATTCTTATGCGTTTTTGGTCGACTGTTAACAAGTGCGGCACCCATCTTGCAGAAAGCTTTTTCATCTGTAGTTCTTCATGCAAAATTAAATGGACTCGATCATTTGAGATGCCCATGATATTAGCTATTTCACGCACTTTTATTCGTCGATCATTTAATACCATATCATGCACTTTGGCTACAATTTCTGTTGTTGTTGCTGTTTTTGGACGTCCACTACGTGGTTCATCTTCAATGCTTGTACGACCACGTGAACTGATTAAGCAAGACCGACATGTGACATACCGTGAGATTGACGCATCCTTGGGCATTAGTATGACAAGCATCAATAAGATATTGCATGTTTATTTGGCCGTGAAAAAAACTTGTTCTCGTTGGATCCCACATAATTTTACGAATGCTCAAAAAAAGGCTCGTATGGAATGGTGCAAAGAGATGCTGAGAAAGTATAACTGCGGTAGCTCAAAGGCAGTGTAAAGTATAGCATTGCCACAGGAGACGAATCATGGATCTTTGCATATAAGCCCGAATCAAAACAGCAATCGATCGTATAAGTCTTTCAAGACGAGCCAAATCCAACAAAAGTTGTTCGTAAAAGAAGTATGTACATCGAAGCAAATGTTTGTTTTTTTCGGTATAACCGGCTTTGTTGCGACAGTGCCTTTGGTGGAGCGTAAGACGGTCAATCTGTTTGCCCACAGTGTTCGAAGAAATGAGAAGAGAAGACGGATCATTTTGCATCTAGACAATGCGAGCTCTCACACATCAGCTGAAACGATAAGCTACGAGTATTTGACCACTCAAGATGTCGAATTAATGGACCATCTACCGTAAAGCCCTGATTTGGCACACAATGACTTCTTCTTATTCTCTAGCATCATGAAATAAATGCGTGGTCAATGTTTTTCATTGCCCGAACAGCTGTTGAAGCGTTCAAAACTCATGTTTTGAAGGTGTCTCAGTCAAAGTGGAAAAAGTGCTTCGAAAATTGGTTTGTGCGTCTGCGAAAGTGTATTGATCTTAAAGGAGAATATTTTTGAAAACCATAAAAGCATTTGCAATGATAAATTATTGTGTTTTTATTGCCGGACCCGAAATATAAATAGCAACCCTCGTATATGCCAAAGGTCAAATGGTTTGTTTGCAAAGAATAGATTGCACAACCATCTCAACCGAAAGTTTAGGCTTTTTTTAAATTGTTTCTTTTTAAATTGTTTTTTGAAAACCCAATCAAAACTTCCTTTGCATTCTTGAGTCAATTTTATATATTTCCTTATGATTCTTTTCGTTATTTTGTGGGATATCACTAAATCGTCCAAGTAAAAAGGTTCCGTTTGAAATAATTATAAGTGTTGTTTGTGTTAAGCCTTCATTACAAAGTCTGGATATAAAAAACGCTATTTCAAGCCCTTACCGCGAAAAAGACGTAAACGCCACTTGATTTTGAATGAAATTCGATAGAAAATTTTACAACGCTCTTATAAATATTAATATATAAATATTAAATATTAATATTTACAAGGATTTAGCAAATTCAGTTGTATAGGAATCCTCCAGATGCATTAGACAAAAAAAATACTCTCCTGTAATTTTTTTTTTTTTTGGCGCTTACGTCTTTTTGCGGTTATGGCTTGATTTGTTAACAAAATGTTTCAGTTCCGTTTATGTCTACAGGAAAAGTCTGTCTGTAGTTGGCTATTTAAGAAAACTACTAAAATAATTTGTTATAGCCTTTGAATTACTTAGCCTCGATAACTACCAAGTATCAGCCTTTATTCAGGCTAAGTACTTGAGGGCTATTAACATTTTTTATAAAAAATTTTATTAAAAGGGTTGGTACAAGCAAAACATTTTCGTAGACATAACAAAAATGTGCACATTTGTTTAAAAACACTTAACTAATGCGGCTTGCCATCGAGACCAGTCTGGTATTCAGTCTAATCAAGGCTTAGCACACAAAAAAACACCACTATTATTTGTCAGTTTAGTAATTTTCCTCAGAAGAAAACTTCGCACTAGGATGATAAATGCTCATGTCGGACATTGCCCCTGCGCCAATCTAAATCAACACAATTCCAAAGCATATTTTCAGGCGTATATTCGATACGACATTTACTTGAGTGTTTGTGTCTCTGATAAATGAATGCTTTTTGCGCCCTCTGTATGTGAAAGTGATTTAAGTTTTATTAACGAACAAAATACCAATTAAAGTTTAAACGAAACTAATGGTCATGTTAAGTGAAGTGGTTGATGCATTCGTTTAGGCAAGTAACACTATGCAACAAAACTTCGGACTTTCCCTGGGAGGGTGATGATTCCTTTGGAAAATAAAAAACAGGTGAGTATATAACGTTCGCAAAAGGACAGGGTTCTGGTTAATTTAAGATATTTTTTTTTGGGCCGAGGAAGAATTTATTTTGAAATGCAACACCGCATAAACTAAATTATGAAAAAGTACAAATTCCTTCATTTGAACTCATTTTCAATATGAGATGGTTAGTTGCGATTATTTTGGTGATAATTTTCCCATAACATTTTAACATCCTATTTATAAATTAGGGTGACCTTTTCCTCTTTTTCACGAAAAAAAAAACTCTTTTAGAGGAGTTTTCAGTGTATAAACGTTCTACAAAAATGTTAATTTCAGTAGCGGTTGCCACAGACGTAACACCGATAACTCTGATGTAAAATTGTTCTTTTGGTCCTCTTTTTAAGAAATCGTAAAAAAATATATAAAAAAAATTGTGTTTTTATCATTTTTGTATAGGTTGTAAATTCAGGATGTCTTCAAAATATATTTCTCGTCTTTATAAAAAAATTAAAATTTGACATCTTTTAATAAGACAAATTATCAGTTTTGGTTGATTTTTTAGTTAGTAAATTAGATAACTGAGTTTTGTTCAGATTGGAAACCAAAACAGGCACATATGGTGGCCAATATTTAACCATATCACCAAGTACGAGGGATGTTATTTATATTTCGGGTCCTGACAATATTTGTGTTCCCAAATGCATACTGGAACTTCCATTGAAAAGTTTGGCATTTTTTAACATAACTTTACTCAGAACGTTTTGTTATTTGAGGGCGAATTGTTTTGTTTACAGTGTGTTGAAAAATTCATATCAATCAAAAAATGGAATTATCCCGTGAAAATTTTCGTGGGTTATCGAGACAAGAGTGTTTAAATCAACTTGTTTCGACTTTTGGCGATGAAGCACCATCCAAAACCACTGTTAATGTTCATTTGGCCGTGAAAAAAAAATTGTTCTCGTTGCACGCAGAAAAAAGTATGGTTGGGGTAACAATATTCGAAGAGCATCATACTTTTGTTGGTTATATGGTTGTGGCACAACAATATTATGATCATCACAACAATAGTATGGTTCACACACAACCATAATATGATCCCCATAACAATATTATGGCCCTCACAACAATAGAATTATTCACACACAACCATACTATGATTCCCACAACCATATTTTTATCCACATTCAACCATACTATGATCCCCACAACCATATTATGATCCTCATAACCATAGTATGTTTAACGTACAACCATAGTATGATCCTTACAACCATAGTATGACTTACACACAATCATATTTTGGTCCCCAAAATTTTTTGTAAAGATTGGGTTAAGTTGTTATTTAACAATAGAGAATTTTATTAAGTAAGTTATGTAGTAATAGGAGTGATTTTTTGAACAGTAAAAAAATTATTTATTAAAAATATTTCAGTTATACTAATTCGTAGTTTGTTTGTAAAAAATTTAATTATTTTTACTATTGTTGCGTAAGATTCGTAAAAATAACATTGTCAAATTAAAAAAAAGTATAATTTTGCCGGTAAGAATGGCGTAATCATGTTATTGTTAACGTAAAAGCCATGAAAACCATACTTTTGTTCCACCAACCATATTTATATTGTTGCTACAACCATATTTTCATTTTTAAATTCGGCAACAATACTATTGTTACATTTTAACAATATTAATATTGCCGCAATCATACTATTGTCAAAAAACAATACTATGGTTGCGACGACCATACTTTTATTGCAGAGAACATACTATTGTTGCCATTGACCATATAGGAACCATATCTTTTCTCTGCGTGTGGATCCCACATAATTTGATGAATGCTCAAAAAACGGCTCGTATGGATTGGTGCAAAGAGATGTTGAAAAATTATAACTGCGGTAGCTCAAAGGCAGTGTATAAAATTGTCATAGGTGACGAATCATGGATCTATGCATATAAGCCCAAAACTAAACAGCAATCGACCGTAAGGGCCTTTCAAGACGAGCCAACAGAAGTTGTTCGTGGAAGAAGTTTTTTTCGGTATAACCGGCAATGTTACCACAGTGCCTTTAGTGGAACGTAGGAGGTCAATTCTGAGTGGTGGAAGTGGAAGAAATGAGGAAAGATAATAAGAGAAAACGGATCATTTTGCATCACGACAATGCGAGCTCTCACACATCAGCTGAAACGATTTTGACATTAGAAGTTTGAGTTATTAACAAGTGAATACTCTCGAAAGCTACAAATATGAGCAGGGTTCTTGGTGTTTCGCAACACCACTTAATTGACATGTTTGCTCCTGATGAAAGTCCTACATTCATTTTTCGAGAAATATGTATTAATTATCAAAATTTTTTGAGTATGAGTAAAAGAAAAGTTAACATCGCTTTGGTCTGTAAGCTGTGTTATGTTTATTTCCATTTTTAAAGAAAGCAAACAAATAATTATTGTAGTTTTCCTTTCCTTTATCTGGCTGGACTGTCAACCTTGTCTACATATTTAAGTCTTAATAAATTAGTGCAAAAGTTACATTTTGTTACTACACGCAGAGAAAAAACATGGTTACTACATGGTCACGGCAAAAATAATATGTACTCCATAACAAAAGTATGTTCGTCGCAACCATAGCATTGTTAACTGAATTTATTTTTGACAATAGTATAATTGCTGCAATATTAATATTGTTGAAATGTAACAATAGTATTATTGCCAAATTTAAAAATGAAAATATGGTTATAGCAACAATATAAATATGGTTAGTGCGACAAAAGTATTGTGTTTTGCGTTTTATGTTAACAATGTTAATTGTAATTTTTCTTCATTTAAATATGCTTCTTAGAACAAATGTTATTGGTACGCATCTAATGCAATAATAGTACTTTTTTATCGAAATTAAAATTTTTTCCACAAGCTGCTTTGACTTTGTTTATCTGAAATATTTTTAATAAAAACGCTTACGTTTATTTAAACTTATTTTTTGTACTGTGAAATAAATCACTCCTATTATTTTCAATTTAATGTATTTGTTTAGCTCGTTTGTTTTATTTCGGCATGTTGCTTTTACACATTGAACAATGTGTAAAAGCTCAAGACGTCTTGCTTCTATATTTAAATAGAAGACAAGTTTTTAACAAAATGGCAAAGTGACACTGATTTTCGTGGCTGCACACTACTTTTATCATGATTTCGGGTCCGTGACAACCCTCTTCAGAAAGCCTTGCTGCAATTGTTGAAAGTAAAGCCGAACTCTTTAAGGCCAGGCTCTCCCTAAACGAATGAGAACTACTGTTGTAAACCTTACTTTTCAAGTTTTCTTCTTATTCGTATTTTTGGATTAATTTCTTAATTAAAATCTATTGTTGACAACTTAAACCAATTCTAATAAATTATGTTGGGGATCATAGTATAATTGTGTGTTATCATACTATGGTTGCAGGGATCATAACATGGTTGCGTGTGAATCATACTATGGTTGTGAGGACCATACTATGGTTTTATATGAAACATACTATTGTTGTGAGAATCATAGTATGGTTGTGGAGATCATAGTATGGTTGAGTGTGAATCATACTATGGTTGTTGGAATCATAGTATGGTTATGTGTGAATCATACTTTTGTTGTGAGGATCATAGTATGGTTGTATTTGAATCATTCTATTGTTGTGAGGACCATAATATTGTTGTAGCACAACCATATACCCAACAATAGTATTATCCTCTTCGAATATTGTCATCACAACCATACTTTTTTTCTGCGTGTACAAACTTATGATATCCTACGGATTGCCGTGCTAAACATTTGCAAATATATATGTGACTTTATCATTATTTCACATATCTCATGAGTTTTTATCGAATCGTCATTTTCGGTTTGTACACTGAAAAGTCGTCAACCGTCATTTGGTAAAATTTTGTTTTAAAATCGTTTAAATAGGCAGCCCTGGAGGAAAGCGTTATTTTTGGTTAAGCCTCGGTAACAAGGACTGGATAGCAAAATCGCAATAGTTGTCATTTGTTAGCAAAAAAAAACAAATGTTTATAATTCGGTATACTGGAAAAGTAGTACTGCACGCAAAGAAAAGATATGGTTACGTTATGGTCACCGCAACAATAATATGTTCTCTACAATAAAATCATGTTCGTCGCAGTCCTAGTATTGTTTTTTTGAATTTCATTTTGACAACAGTATGATTGCGACAATATTACTATTGTTGAAATGTAACAATATTATTATTGCCAAATTTAGAAATGAAAACATGGTTGTAGCAACAATATAAACATGGTTGGTGCAACAAAAGTATTGTAGTTTAAAATTTACTTTAATAATAATATGATTATGGCAATCATACAGTATGGTTGCGACTATGAACATAACAAAACAAGTTTTATAGAGCATACAAGTATGTGTGTGCATATGTTTTTTGATATACAAAAAAAAACACATACACACGATACAGTGAATGGTTGTTTCCATTAAAACAAAAAACAACAACAATCGGAAGCTAGTTCGAGGGATTTTTATTGTGTTTACTTTGTTCGGTTAAATACTCTACTACCGACTGGTTCTCGTTTTTTTTTTTAAATCTGCCTGCACTTAAGTACGTAGCCATTGATCATGGTTTAATCACATTCATTTCTTGGGGTCTACGGATGATGAAGTATCATTTACCCCTGCTGGCAACTAAAAGTATTTTCGACTGCCGTTGGAATATCTCTTTTTGTTTCTTGAATGAAATGTTTAATAAAAACATGGCCGTAATTCTGGCTATTTACTTATGGTAATGCAATTTAATATAATTGGCTTGATAAAAATCTATATTTTTGAATAACAACATTACCCAAATTTTGGGGATCATAGTATGGTTGAGTGTGAATCATACTATGGTTGTGGGGATCATAATATGGTTGCGTGTGAATGATACTATGATTGTGAGGATCATACTATGGTTGTCTGAGAAATATACTATGGTTGTGAGGATCATAATATGGTTGTGAAGATAGTAGTATGGTTGAGTGTGAATCATACTATTGTTGTGGGGATCAAAGTATGGTTATGTGTAAATCATACAATTGTTGTGAGGATCATAGATAATATTGTTGGGCCACAACCATATACCCAACAATAGTATGATCCTCTTTGAATATTATCACCCCAACCATACTTTTCCTCCTCGTTTTTTAAAAAACAATTTTAGAAAAATGATATCTAGTAGCAGTTTGGCCTTAATACTGGCTTATTCGATAGTTATCCAGACTTTTGACTTAAATGGCTAAAACAAATAATTTTACTACTTTTCGACTGTTTCTTTTTTGAAGAGTTCAGTATTTCAAGAAATTTACCCATTGACACAAACGAAATTGGCACTTTTTGTTAACAAATGTCTCAACTATTGCGATTGTGCTATCCAGTCTAAGTTATCGCGGCTTAACCAAAAACACGACTAATGTAAGTGGGTATTTTCTATAAGTAGCTTTGCATGCAAATCAAAATTATGTTGAAGATTAGCCGCATGCCGACGTTTAATATTACAAATCACCAAATTTCCAAATTTCTTTCACAACCGCCATATTCAACACAAAGACGATAAATTGTACAAGTTGGCGAAGTGCTTCTTCTTTGCAATAATGAAGAAAAACACACTCTATTAAAGCAAAAATTTCCTGGGTTTATTTTTCCATTTGAACACAGTCACTAGAACGCTGGTTGGTCAAAATTCAAATACAAAACACACAGAAAACACTCAAATCGCACACTTTAAACACAATATAAAAAAGAACTAGCAACATGATTTTTAATCAAATCTGCTTTTCGATTTCTCGATAAAGCTCAAATCGCCGATCCTGTACAATTTACTTTAGCACACATTGCTTCTACCGATAAACATGCGAAATTACATTTAAGAAACGAATAATTTCCAACAATTTTCTATATTGTTTTGCACTTACAAAAATTTAATTGGTTGTAGGGATCATAGTGAAAAAATATATTATCGTTTAGCAATTAAGGGATATTTCATTTTTAGAAGAAGAAGCAGCACCATCGATACCAAAAAGTAACTCGCAATCCCGATAGATGCAGCCGTAAAACAACAAAGTCTGATCATAACAAAAACGAATGTGTGTAGATGTGAAAGTGTGCATGAACTTACCTGCAGTGCCACCATGCGGCGAAAAGAAGAACGACGGAAAGCAATCGCAAAATACAAACAAAGCTAGTGACAAAGCCATAACCACAGCAAAAGAAAGTCCGTGTGAGGAAAATTGATCTGCAAAGATAAATTTATAAACTTTATTTATTCGTCAACACTTATTGCACTTCGTTTTTTCACATTTTAGTTTTAAATTCACACCAGCGTTTTGTTAAAACTCACGACGACGACCGACACATGCGATCACGAAGAAAGTACGTAAACTAATGAATAAATGAGCAAAACAGTGTTGCCAAATTTAAGAAAAGCTTTAGTTGCGAATAGTCTTTAAGGGTATTTGTAACTTGTTTTTCTTAGGCGTACGTCGTGTCATTGTTCGATTGAGGACTTAGAAGCAGTTGCAAAATGTGTTTTTTGCTATGCGTGTGGATTTCAAGATGAAATAAAACGCATATAATTTAATGTTATTGCCAAAAATTTATCTTTATTATAAAGATATGGGTTTGCCATTAAGTTTTAAAAATTATTTGGACGAATAAATTCCAATTTTTGACAACTTTTAGCAGCATTTGGTGCCGTATTTCGGCAATAAAGCGCCGAATATTGTCTTCCAATGCGTCAATGGTGCTCTACAAAAGTTTTCTTTGATAAATTGATTCTCAAAGATAGTGATTTTTTAAGGATGTAATCTCAACAATGGCTTCTGGATTTTCATTGCTCCAAATGCGACAATTTTGGTTATTAACCCAATGGGAACTTCATCGCTGAACAAAATTTTCTTGTAAAAATCAGGATCGCTGGCCATCTCGTTTTGGGCCCATTCACCACGATTTGCAAACGTTCTTCCGAAGTTAGTTCATTCATTTTGAAATGACAAACCAAACTGAGCATAAATCAAGTACCAGCTGTCAAAATGACCAACTCCGAAAAAGTTAGGGCAGATTGAAAACCACACATATTCTATCCATTTAGCAACTTTTCAGTTACGCTATCTGGATAAAAATCATCGTACACGATATTCATTTAGCGGCAAATAGTCTCGTTAAAAAATGTCGTATTAGAGCATTTTAAAAGAACGAAAAAGTGTATTGTGTGTGAATCGAATTTTGAAAGATTTAAAAGATATTGAAAAATATTTCGTATCTAAAACAATAAACCGTTTTTCCAAATATTTTATCATTGGTGTAGTTATGATAATTGAAAATATATACATAGTGTTAAGGTCTAAATAGGGCTCAATATTTAGGACAGTAATATTTGTACTTAGTAGGGACATAAATACTGTTACAACATTGAACACACCCATTTCAATATTAGAACTGAACATACCCTGTTAATGTCATATGGGTTTTGAAAGTTTACCTCAATAGCGTTAGTCTGTAACGGGATTTTAAAATTGTTTCAACTTTCATCATGGAGTGGTCAAATAATGAGAACCGTATCGCTGTAATAGCGCTTTTCAAGTGTGAAATGAAAAAACGATATTTTCAAAACGCTCCGGCCACTAGGGATTAGCCGCATGTTCGTCTACCGATGCATAAAACTGTTTGAGGAGACTGGAGATGTAAAAGACCGCCACAGCTCTGTTCGAACACCGCATGTTATCAAAGCTTTAAATCAAGAATTCACAGAAATCCGCTCCGAAAACAGAAAATTATGGCCCGTGAGATGAATATCACGCAAAAGTCCATGAGTCGAATCATTAAAAAAGAAATGGAACTTGGGGCTTTCAAACGACGTAGCGGACATTTATTGACTGCAGCTTAAAAAAAATAGGATTGAAAAATGCAAACGTCTTTTGGTAAAGCACGCTGATAACTTGCACAGAAAAATTTTGTTAACCGATGAAAAAATTTTTACCGTTCAGGAAAAATTTAACAAGTAAAATTATAGATAGACAGCATCAGTCTTGGTTTGGTGGGGTGTCTCTTACGATGGGGTCACTGACCTGCATTTCTGCGAACAAGGAGTCAAAACATCGGCCAAAGTTTACCAAGAAACCGCTTTGGAAGCTGTTTTGAAGCCTCTTAACAATTCCCTGTTCTAAAACCAGCCATGGACTTTCCAGCAGGATTCTGCGCCGGCCTTAAAGGCTAAAACGTCACAGGCCTGGGTTCGAAACAATTTGCCAGCGTTCATTTCCTCTGAAGAATGGCCCTCAGGCAGTCAGGATTTGAACCCATTGGATTACAAATTGTTGACAGTTTTAGAGGACAAGGTTTGTTACAAAAGATATCCCAACATTGGATCTCTTAAGACTGCTTTGGTTCGAGCTGTGGCCAATTTTCCAATGGACGAGGTTCGTGCAGCTATTGACGATTGGCCAGTGCGACTTAAGGCGTGTGTAAAGGCAAAAGGCGGACATTTCGAATAAGTAGATTCTTTTTGGATACAATATACATCAATAAATATATTAAAAACATTTGGTCCAAAAACATTCAGTACTTTTTATTTTACAACATAAAACGTGTGTAACAGTATTAATGTCCCTTCTAAGTAGATTTCTGTTTTGACTACTAAACTATAAAACTCATTTCCGATAATATTAATTTAAGCAGAGATATGACATTTTATAAAAAATTATACTGATTATAAAACTGAAATCTCTAGGCTTTCAAAAAAAACACAGTTTCCACTTATTTAAAATATAGCTTTTCGACACTTTTACTGACAACTCTTAAACGATCACTTCACTAATCGCAATGTTACCGATCAGAAATTTATTTTTTAATTTCTATGGCTCAATTATTCAAGTAACAATAAATTGTGCGTAAGTAAACAATCGTCGAAATATGTACATGGGTAAGAGGCGACAGTACGATAGAAGTGTATATTCTTTTTGTAAAATGACCTGGTGTTTAAGGTTTAGACTAGATCACTAAGACTGGATATCAAAACCGTAATGCTTAAGTAATTTTTTTAACAAAAAGTGCCAGTATGTCTATAGAAGTTAGGAGAAAATTAAAATAATTATTTGTAGCCGTTTTAGGTTTTAGCTTGGAAAGAGTCTAGCACTCGATAGTTATTGAAAAAAAAATATTTACGAAGAGTTGAAAAACACAAGATGGGTATCAATCATCTTTGAAAAGCGACTATGTATGTCGCACATTGCTACGTCTATGTATGAGAAGTCATTTGTCGTAAGAGTTGCCAGAATTTGGAACCATCTTTAAATGTGTTTGCGAACTTTATCCTATTCAAAGTATGTCTTCCGGCAGAAGTTTTTATTGTCCTTATAGGCTTTGTATATTACAATGAAATAAATAAAATAAATTAAGCTGTGTGTTTGTGTTAAAAGTGTGTGCATTTAATGTTTTTGTTTTGTTTCAGTTTTGACTTTTTAGCGTTCTTGTGATTGCGTACAAACGAAAGTGTATAAATAACCGAGATTTTGTCTGCTACTGAAACGCTGTTTTTCTAGGATATTGCTAAGAAAAAGCATTTTGTCCATCTTTAACTGTTTATCGTCTTTCTTCTGTTATTCATCCGAAATTAAATCCTAGAAACGAATAATTTCCGATAATTTTCTATATTGTTTTCCACTTACAAAAATGTAATTGGTTTTTGCAATTGAGATGAAAAACTATATTATCTTTTAGCAAATAAAGGATATTCCATTTGCAGAAGAAGAAGCAGCACCATCGATACAAAAAGTAACTTTCAGCACCGATAGGATGTAGCCGTAAAACAACAAAGTGTGATCATAACAAAAACGAACGTATTGTAGATGTGGTAGTGTGCATGAACTAACCTGCAGTGCCACCATGCGGCGAAAAGAAGAAGAGCGAGGAATAAACACACGGAAAACACAAACAAAGCAAGTGACCAAGCCTTGAACACAACGAAAGAAAGTCCGTGTAAGGAAAATTGATCCACAAGGACAAATTTATGAACTTTATTTATTCGTCAACACTTGTTGCACTTTGTATTTTCACATTTTAATATTTAATTCACAAAACCGTTTTGTTAAAATTCACGACGACGACCGACACATGCGACCACGAAGAAAGTACGAGACAAAATGAATGAATAAGCTAAAAAGAGTTGCCAAGTTTCGGAAAAGCTTTGGTTGTGAATGGGCTTCAGGGATCAACCTTAATCCAGCTCAAATTCAAAGTAGTGATGTGTATTATGTGAAACGTTATAATTTTTTTATTTAATTTTAACGTTCGACCGACCGAAATAGAGGAAACTTAAAGAGATGTAAAAAGGGCAACATTTTTTGCAATTTGAATATAAGAACTATCTCAGCTTTTATTATAAATTGTTTTATTTATGTTTTCTTTATATCATCAGAAAATACAACAGAAAACAAATTTGAAATAAAACTTCCATAAATGTATTTTTTGAACAAGTGAATTACTTCACAATCCAGTACTAAGTCCTTTGCGATTTTGCACGCAACCGCTCAAGAACAACATTGTTAATTGGACCAGTTTGAAACTGGACCATAAAGATCCATTTGTTTAGGCAGTCCACATAAAAATGGTTTGGGCCCGAAAAACGGCGGATGGGTATTTAAAAAGAATGACATTTTCTCACGAGGTCAAAAATAAACACATTTTTGAAATGTGGCTTGATTTGGTGGCGGAACCACTTTAAAACGGACATATGCGTAAAAAAAATTAACGCAATTTTTTCAAAAATCCAACTGTGACATTAGTTTTCAAATATGGGTAAATTTAGAATCCGTCAATGGGGTCCAAAGATCTTTAGACGCATCCGTCCAATTGGTCCAAAGACCCCTTAGACATTAAGTTTAATTGGCTTTTTTATTAGTTCGTTTTTAGCGTACGTAGAGTGAATTCTTTATTTATATAAATTATACATAGATATTAATTTTTTTTGGGAAATAAAAGTCGTGTGACAACGTCGTTAAGTTCGGCATGTCAGAATCTTATATATCCCTACCGTTACTTCGACACTAAAGCGAAAAATTTCTTTTTTGGACCACTTTGGCCCACGAGTCCGACACTAATCCCGGCCGAAACATCAAAATAAATAAAGAAATATTTTGGTAGCAACGTTTGCAGTAAATGTAGTACACTTATGACCATATTAACTACAAATCACTAGTTTTGGCCTACTTATCACACGAGCCATTTTTTGGGTCAAAAACTTGCAGCAACTATGCCTTTTTATGGTTTTAACTGACCCCATTTTAACCTATGTTCGTTCATATTTATTTTAATTTGTTGGGCAAATACTCATAATCGTGGTACCTTAAGTCTTAATAAACTTTTTTCCCTGGGCCGATTTCGCTTATTTACAGTCCCAGCTTGTGACCATAACCCGTTATCATGTACATTTTTAGGGTCCTAAGTAAATTCTTTGGCCGCTATCGTGCTTTCAACAGACACACGGACATGGCTTAATCGTCTTAGAAATACGACGATCAATAATATATTATAATACTTTATAGGGTATCCAGTCAATATTACGTGGTGTTGCAAACGGAATGAAAGTTGGCTTTTTGTTTCGGCTATGTCACCCTTCGACGACAATATTTTTCCAATAGGGTTTCTTTCACAGATTACTCGTGAGTTGTATAAAACTTTATTTTTATTTATTTTCAGTACTGTTTGACATTTCATCATGGAAAGACTTATACCGCAACAACGTCCCCTAATTGTGCAACTGTATAATTGAAATGAGCGATCGGTAGAAACTGGCTTCGGCCAAAATTCTGTTTAGTGATGAGGCTCATTTCTGGATTACCAGCAACGTCAATAAACAAAATTGCCACATTTGGGCTAAGAGCAACCGGAAGAGGTCCAAGAGGCGTCATTATACCCAGAGAAAACTACGATCACCATTCACGGTGACCACGGTTATGGTCTAGTAGAATCATCGGTCCATATTTTTCCAAAAAGATGATGGCCGTAACCGTGAATGGTGCCCGCTCTCGCGCCGTGATATCCGACTTTTTGCTACCTTAAGTTGAAGCACGTAATCTTGACGAAATTAGATTTCAACATGACAATGTCACTCGCCATACAGCTGCTCAAACAATGTATCTATTGAGAGGTAATTTCGAAGACTAGCTAATTTCTCGATTTGGACCGGTGAGTTGGCCGCCTAGATCGTGTGATATCACACCTTTAGACTTTTTTCTTTGGGGCTATGTAAAGTCCAAAATCTATGCTGACAAACCAGCTACGATTCAGGGTTTGGAAGCCAATATTACGCGTGTCATTAACGCCATACCGGTCGAAATGCTCGAATGATTCATTCAAAATTGGATCCTAAGAATGGACACTCTGGGGCGTTGATGTGGCCATACTTTGAAGGAAATTATATTCAAAAAATAAATGGCATAAAATGCCCTTTCGAATAAACATTAAAGATTCCACACTTGATTTAAATTTTTGAATTTTTTTCATTTTGAAAGAATATTTCTAGGTGGATCACCCGATATAAATTGCCATTCGCAAATATTTATGACCATTTTCAAAATTGGACCCTCAGAATGGACACTCTGGGGCGTTGTTGTGGCCATACTTTGAAGGAAATTATATTTAAAAAAAATGAATGGCATAAAATGTTCTTTCGAATAAACATTAAAGATTCTACACTTGATTTTAATTTTTGTATTTTTTTTTATTTTGAAAAAACATTTCTAGATGGATCAATATAAATTGCAAATCGCAAATATTTATGACTATTTTCCAAAAAAAAATCAGCCATATTCACCACCCATTACTTCTCCCTATAATCAATCAAAATTCATTTATAGAAACAAAGTTTTTAACGCCCCGGCAAACTGACGCTTTTTTATTTCGCTGCGTATTTTTTAACGTCTGGTAGTCTAAAAGCCATTGAAATAAGTGTCTAAAACTTACAATCAATAAATAAGAGGGATTTTTTGCGCCAATATTGCAATAACATGAACTTTTTGTAAGTTTTTAACATATCCGGAAATGTAGAAAAACGCAGCGTAAAGAAGAGAAGCATCAGTGTATCCGAGCCTTTAAGCAAGTTACACGCGAGGCTACAGTTGCAGCAATACAGCCATGTTGAAGCAGACGTTGATTCGTGTTTAAATGTGTACCCACGTGCTTTAAAAACAAAAAAAAATTTGCTCAACATGTTGCTCTCGACAGTTGCCTCATGTGTACCTAGCATTAGCAAAAACTTGATTCTATTTTGCCATGACGTACCATGCCATAAGACCAAAGCATTTAATGGATACTGCATGTACTGCTCGAGTACTTTTGTCCCAATAATTTTCTTTATTGCTTTAGACTAATTAAAATGTCCATGGTTTTTTAACGCTTAGCAATTAAAGGATATTTTATTTTCGGAAGGATAAAATGAAGAATCAGTGACAATTTTCAAAAAGTATCACAAAAAAAGGGCTTTCTTTCTTAAAAGAGGCAGTCGTTTTTGGAAAAGGTGGCACAAAAAACGGCCCAGTTTTTTCAAGTTTTGAATCAATGCTGATCCCGAAGTTCAAGTTTGCAAATTGTCAGCCCTTCTTGGCAGTACGAATTGGATGATACATATTTTATGGCAATAAAGGTAAAATTCAGAACGCATCATTTCGCAATTTATCATGAAGAAAAATATCGTAACCATATGCAAAGGGTTGCATTTAAAAAACGGAAACAAATTGGAACGGAATTTGGTATGGTCACAGGCCAAAAAGGTGCAACTTCACTACGGTTAACAGTTTACCCCTCAGAATTTGTTAGTGACAAGATTTGAATTCGGAACAAACAAAATCGCAGTACATAATTAATTTTTTGGTGGCGTAATTATAAATGTTGACAAATTATAAAAATAAATTACATTTTATATATTATTCCGAAACAATTTGTTTCTGAAAAAGAAACAACAAAAAGGTCTCGAACCAGAAAAAAAGACTGTTCAAGTCATAATAAATTCTTTTTTTTTAAAAAGTTGCACAAACAGTATCACAAACAAAAAGTGGCAATAAAAAGTACCAAGTCGTGAAGAAAGTGGCCAAATTCCCTTTTTAGTGGCATTACGGTAACACTGGACAGGATACAGCCGTAAAACAACAAAGTCTGATCATAACAAAAACGAATGATGTGTGGATGCGGTAGTGTGCATGAACTTACCTTCAGTGCCACCATGCGGCGAAAAAAAGAAGAGCGACGAATAACCAAACGGAATACACGAACAAAGCAAGTGACAAAGCCATGACCACAACCAAACAAAGTCCGTGTAAGCAAAATGGCTCCACAAAGACAAATTTATGAAGTATAATTATTCGTAAACACTTTTTGCACATCGTGTTTTCACATTTCATTTTTTAATTCACAAAACCGTTTTGTTAAAACTCACGACGACGACCGACACATGCGTTCACGAACAAAGTAAGAGACAAAATGAATGAATTTGCACAGCAGAGTTGCCAAATTTTGAAAAAGATTTGGTTGTGAAAAGGCTTAAGGGACCAACCTAAATCCAACTCAAATTCAAAATATGTAGTATGTATTACGAGATTGTTTGCAATTAGAATATAAGAACAGTACCGACATTTATTTTAAATTGTTTACATTTCTTTTTTCTTTATATCACAACAGAAAACAAATTTGAAATGAAACTTCAAAAACTTTTGTTGTTGTCTCTAGGTTACAATATGACGACGTAAAAAACATCGAACTTAAAAAATGCAAGTTTGGCAGGCAGTTACCAAACTTGAATTTTTCAAGTTTGGAGTTGTTTACGGCACCGTACATATCGGTAGTCTTTATGTAAATATTTACATTGGTTAAAGATTGAAAGTTCAATTTTAAATTTTTGTGTGGTTAAGACCCGTCATATCAAAGTTTGATTAGGAGCTTAGAATCAGCTTGAGTTTGCCAATAAGTGTGGGCATTGTCACCGACTGTTTCAAAGCAAAAATCGCTACGGATAAAATGTGCAAAAAACCCGAAAAGATTGAAAAAATCGTGATATAGCTCCCATACATACGTTTAACTGATTTTTATCTTTAGCTCTAGAAGCCACATTAAGCATCTAATTTTGATGAAATTAGGCACAGTTCATAACGATCGTTTATTTGCCATATCAGATAAAAATGAGATATCGGTCTACATTTTGATATAACCCCAGTACAAGGCCCTAGCGATTTTATACGCAACCGCTCTAGAACACCATTTTTAATTGAACTCGTTTGAAACTGGACCATAAAGAACCATTTTTTAGGCAGTCCCCAAAAATGGTTTTGGGGTCCGAAAAACGTCATCCACATAGGCATATGTGTGGGAGTCAATTGCGAAAAAAAAATTTACGCAATTTTCTCAAAAATTCAATTGCGACATTAGTTTTGAATATAGGTAAATTTAGAATCCGTCAATGGCGTCCAAAGACCCTTGGACGAATCCGTCCAAAGGCGCTTGGACGAATCCGTTTAATTGGTCCAAAGAACCTTGGCGGATCCGTCTGATTGGTCCCAAGACCATTTGGACAATCCGTCGAATTGGCTTATGTGCTTCTTTACTAGTTTATTTATAGTATACATATAATTTAATTGTTTATTTATATATGTGATGAATACTTATTTTGTTTTATTTGAGAATTAAAACAAGACAATTAAAAACGTCTTTAAGTTCGGCATGTCTGAACCTTATAAACGCAAAAAATGTCCGCTTTTTGGACCGCTTCAGGCCATGCGTCCAACCCTAATCTAAACCGAAACATCATAGTAAATAAATATTTATTTTGATAGCAATGTTTGCTGTAATCGCTCATCGCTCGTTTTTGATTAAACGAACCATTTTTTGGGTCTGAAGAGTCAAAACGTGCAGAAACTATGCTCTTCTTTGAAGTATTAATATACCTCATTTTAAACAATGTTCGTTCAAGTCGACTTTTAATAATTTTTTTATTTAAAGTTCGGCTATGTAACCCTACGATGACGACAACGGAAATACAACTGAATAGTACAATAGTAGTAAAACCCCTTAATATTAATACCTATCAAATCTCCTCCTGAGACATCTCAAAAAAATTCCAAAAATTCTATCTTGAATACTAATCAGAACAACATTTTTTAAAATTTATTTTTGTGTTTAGGAGGCCAAAATCTATATGGAAAAAATATTTAGAACTAGGGACCAAAATAGCTGTAAATTAGTGTAATCAATAAAAATTCAATTACAACGGAGGTCTTCAGCTAGATAAAGAAAAGACACTATAGTTGCAGCAATACAGCCATGTTGAAGCAAACATTACTTCGCTACAACACGTTGCTCTCGACGGTTGTCTCTTGTGTAAGCAAATTGAAACCTTCGAGGTTTTGCCTTTACGTACCACGCCATAATACCAAAGCTTTTTAACGAATCCTGCATTTACTGCTCAACTACTTTTGTCCCAACGATTTTATGTACTGTTTTCCGATCTTTTTTAATTCCGATGAAAAACTATTAGTGTGTTCGTTTACTTGCAAATTTGTGCAAATTGAGAGCCATAGAGAGAAAATTTTGACAGTACGATGTTAGAGAGTTTGCTAATTTTGGTTGGATACATTTTAGCCAACCAAAATTTGCAAGATAGAACAGATGTTTGAAATCAGCTGTTTTATGTAAACAAATAAAAGTAAAAATAAATTTCCAACAGAATAGGTAAGTAAAAAATGGAATATTATTTTATTTTATTTAATATATAATATATAATTAACATATTATGTTAATCACTGAATTTAGAAAGAAAAAAAGTTTTCTTTTGCTCTTTTTTTACTACAAATCTTGACACTTTAAAATTAAAAATAAAATTAAATGTAATGCAAACAGTAAACAAA
The DNA here is from genome assembly GCA_963513945.1 of Hydrotaea diabolus. Lineage (NCBI taxonomy): Eukaryota > Metazoa > Arthropoda > Insecta > Diptera > Muscidae > Hydrotaea > Hydrotaea diabolus. Next base: position 193,018,310 of record OY740716.1, on the reverse strand, counting down.
ATCAGCTGTCTCATTGCAAATTTTTACTGGAAGCTGTACGTTTACTTTTGTTGCAAATTTTAACACAGAGAGTAAAATTGGCCTTACGCTCTCAAAAGTAGAAACTTGCAAATTTTTACTGGAAAAGTAAACGAACACACTTTATATCAACGTTTAGCAAATAAGGATTTTTTATTTTCAGAAGAAGACGCAACCATAGTTAGGCATATTCCAGTACCAGTAAAATTTCAATTACCAGTAAATTGTTTTACTGGTAATTGAAATCAACTTCAAGTACCAGTAAATTTTTAATGGTAATGAAAATGAAATTCCATTACCAGTAAATTTTTACTGGTAATTAAATGAAAATTCCAGTACCAGTAAATATTTATTTCTAATTAAACAAAAATTACATTACCAGTAAACATTTACTGGTAATTAAGTGAAAAATTGCAGTACCAGTAAATATTAACTGGTAATTAAAAAAAATAGCAGTACCAGTAAAAATTTAATAAAATTAAAAAAAAAAGGTATGCATATTCAAAAAAAATATATTATTTTAGAAGTTTATATTAATGTAAATTATATTGAGATAATTCAATCAAAATTAAAAAAAAACACGTATCAGTATTGGATAAGTCCGACCATATGATGTCCTTCATTAGGTTATATGAATACGAGTCATCGATCACTTTTAGTTCGATTATGCATTTTTTTACACGACAAAATTACTATTTATTTTTTTCTAAAAATTAATTTTTTTACCATTACAAAATATACTACATTACTATTTCCATTACCAATAAACTTTTACTGGTACTGCAATTTTTCATTTAATTACCAGTAAATGTTTACTGGAAATGTAATTTTTGTTTAATTAGAAATAAATATTTACTGGTACTGGAATTTAATTTTCATTACCAGTAAAAATTTACTGGTAATTAAATGAAAAATTGCAGTACCAGTAAAAGTTTATTGGTAATGGAAATAGTAATGCAGTACTTTTTTAATGGTTTTTGCCCATCTATGGACGCAACACAGTCGATATCAAAAATGAACTTTTAGCACTGAGAGAACGCAGCCGTAAAACAACAAAATATAATCATAACAAAAACAAATGTACGTGTGTATGTGGTTGTGTGCATGAACTAACCTGCAGTGCCATCATGCGGCGAAAAGAAAAATAGCGACGATAAACAAACCAGTGTTGCCGTTTTGGTAGAATTCTACCAAATTTGGTCGGACGAATTTCAATTTTTTAATTTTGGTCGGATGGTAGGCCCAAACTGATTATGGTAGATTTTTGAATAAAAATTTCAAATATATATTTTTATTATAATTTACCATGTGTTGCACATAATTTTATTTATAAATATTCACAGTTTACAAAATCATTACTATGTGTGAAACGCCATCTATGGAACGAGGCCAAAGTACAAAATCATTTGCCGTTTACTCTGATGTCTTAGACGTCGTAAACAGCTTATGGCCTCTGAACTGTGGTATGCTTGTTCGCGGTATTTAAAGACTAATAAATGTAAACAACATGTAAAGACTAATAAATGTTAACAGTATCATGCTTTGTAAAGAATTAATCACGAACAAAGGTTCGCATACTGTATGGTCAGCTAAAAAAGACTTTAAAACACCGAATAAACTGTAGTGAATTGAAAATATGTTAAACATGATCTCGGATTTACTGACAAATGATCTCCAAAATCTCTGTATATATAAGAGATTTTTTTTTGTTTATATAGTTTTGTATATATTTTTATTTAAAGAATTAAAATAATAGACTGAATTTACATTATTTTTTGTTTAATTAATAAAAGTTTTCTATAAATTAAATATTGTTTTTTTCGTTACAATTTTGGTCGGTTTTGACCCAATTTGGTAGGATTTAGAAACAAATTTGGTCGGAAAAAAAATTTTCTTGTGGCAACACTGAAACAAACGGAAAACAAGAACAAAGCTAGTGTCAAAGCCATGACAACACAAAAAAGGGAGGCCGTGAAAGGAATATTATTAATCCACAAGGACAAATTTACGAACTTTATTCGTCAACACTTGTTGCACTTCGTATTTTCACATTTTAATTTTTAATTCACAACGCCGTTTTGTTAAAACTCTCGACGACTACCGACACATGCGATCACGAAGAAAGTACGAGACAAAATGAATGAGTAAGCTAAACAGAGTTGCCAAAGTTTTGAAGAAGCTTTAGTTGCGAATAGGCTTCATGGGAATTTATAATTTGTTTGTAATAAAGTACGTTGTCTCAAAGTTTGATTAAGGGCTTAGAAGCAGTTGTATATCAAGCGATATCCATTTAGCTCCTTAAGGCCCATTTAGTCTCGACGGTTGACGGTAGACAATCAGCTATTTCAGTTGGGGGTTGCATTTTGCATGTGTTAGAGGGAGATAACTACAGTTTGACGGTTGACGACGGTAGACTTCTGCAGGTTGCAGAATCTACCGTCAACCGTCGAGACTAAATGGGCCTTTAATAGTGTCGTGCTTCGTGAAAAAATGTGCCCCATAAAAGATACATGCATTAAGTAACTATTTAGCCACGTTAAAAATGGTATATTACGCTCAAATGTGGTACAAATGTGGTATTAGAGCATATTTTAAGTGGCAAAAAAGTGTATACAACGCCGAATTCGAGTAGTTTGAAAGATTAAAAAGACAATGAAATGGATGAACAATAAACCGTTTTTCCAAATCTTTTATCATTGGTGTAGATATAATAATTGAAAATATAAATTAAGTGTTAAGGACTAAGTATTTAAGACAGTAATATTTTTAGATTTCTGTTTAGACTTCTACACTAAAAAACCTATTTCAAATAATATAAATTCAAGCAGAAAGTTGAGATTTTAGTAAAAGTATACAGATTTTAAAACTGAAATATCGATTTTTCAAAAAACACAATTCCTACTTATTTAAAGTTTAGTTTTTCGACACCTTACAGAAAACTCCTTAGCGTTCACTTTACTAACCACAATGCTACTGACCAGAAACTCATTCCTAATTTCTTTTGCTCAATCATTTAAGTAAAAATAAATTGTGTAAAGGTTAACAATCGTGAGGTGATAATACCCATTATCATGCAAAATTACCGTATCCTAGGTTGATTTTCACCGCTTTCTAGCTAGATCGTCTTAGAGTTTTACGACGACCAATAATATATATACTTTAAATGGTCTCAGATCAATATTTCGTGGTGTTGCAAACGAAATGACAAATTTTGTATACTATTGTTATTGTAAAATGTCCTGCTCTCGTAAAATGGACTTGTAGAAGAGAAAATAAAGTAACTAACTATCAATGGCGATGCAAACAATCGACTAAATGCTTGCATATAAGGATTCTATAAGGATTTAAACGGACATTGAAAATGGATGTAATGCGTGGTGTTTAAGGTTAAGACTGGATATCAAAACCGCAATAGTCAAGGAAGTATTTAACAAAAAGTCTCAGTATGTCTATAGAAATTAGGAAAAATAAATTGGATAATTTAGCCGCTTAGTACATATTTAGCTTGGAAAGGGGCTCGCGAATTTTTTGAGCTTTTACGAGGAGTGAAAAAAACACAAGATGAGTATCAATCATTTTTGGGAAGCTGTTTTTGTGTTTAAACTCTGTGAATTAAGTGTTTTCTTTGTTTCAATTTTGACTTTTAAGCGTTCTTGTGATTGCGTACAAACGAAAGTAGTTAATAACCGAGATTTTGTCTCTTACTGAAGGGCTGTTTTTCTACGATATCTCAAAGAAAAAAGCATTTCATCCATCTTTCACAGTTTATCGTCTTTCATCCGAAAATAAATTCTAGAAACGAATAATTTCCGATAATTTTCTATACTGTTTTCCACTAAAGAAATTTAATTGGTGTTTGTAAATGATGAAAAATTATATAATCCTTTAGCAAATAAAGGATATTTCATTTTCAGAAGAAGAAGCAGCACCATTAATCCCAAGTAACTCTCACAACTAATAGGATGCAGCCATAAAACAACAATGTTTGATCTTACCAAAGACGATTGTAAATATGTGTGGTAGTGTGCATGAACTTACCTGCAGTGCCACCGTGGGGCGAAAAGACGAAGAGCGAGGAATAAACAAACGGAAAACACAAACAAAGCAAGTTACAAAGCCTTGAACACAACGAAAGAAAGTCCGTTTAAGGAAAATTGATCCACACGGACATATTTATTCGTCAACACTTGTTGCACTTCGTATTTACACATTTTAATTATTAATTCCCAACACGGTGTTGTAAAAACTCACGACGACGACCGACGCATGCAATCACGAAGAAAGTACTAAACAAATGAATGAATTTGCAAAGCAGAGTTGCAAAATTTTGGAAAAGCTTTAATTGTGAATAGGCTTAAAAATTGTACATGCTCAACCAACCAGGGACGATAAAGTTGATTCTTTGGTACTTTTTGACTTGGAAAAGTTCCGTGGTACACGCAACTAATTTGATACCTTGTTTCAGTATCCCGAAAAAAGTGAATGTAAAATAGTGAAAGTTGAATAGTTTACTTTTTACTTACTAAGTACGAGTACTTCTTATTTCTTGAATAAATGCTTTAACCAACAAAAACTTCTTTGAATATAATTGAAAAAGAAAACAAGTAAATAATAGCGACAGGGCTAATTTCAAAGATGAAACAATATGGTCAAGCTTCGCTAGGTTTGGTTTAAGTCGCTCATAACGCACTGTTCTAAATTTGAGTTAGACCGGGCATCGGCATTTACCTATATATGGGGGCTGAAAACGTGAACCGATACTATACAATATTACTAAGATTGATAATAGATCTCTAATATTACACTATACTAAAACTAAAGTCGACAAATATCGGATGTTAAATGTGGCTTGAGGTATGGCAGGACCTTTGCATGGGTGCATGGAACATTGGGCGTTCCGACGCACCAAGCAATGGTTTTACCGACAAGACACGGATCTGTAAGAAGTTTTGTGCAGGGCTATCCCAAAACAAGGACTATTAATGACTCGTCACGTTCTCCAAACAAATTGGTCAGAGTTGGATGTAATATGTGGCTTTTTAGCTGCGGATTTTGTGCTAAAACTAGAAAGGCCTTAATATCTATAATAACCTGACCCAACATTGACCAATTTTAAAAGAGGTCGCCTTATTAAATCAGATATTGATTCTGAATCGATTCGGGTCTATATCCTTGTATTTTGGGGTTACAAACATCGGCACTGTACCATAATATTCTACCACAGTGTGGTGTAGGGTAAAAAGTACCAATGCTACCAACCATAAACAACTTTACAGCTGATTTGATGCCAGATTTTAAAACCTAAATGGACTTTGGTTTTGTGCATTTACGTCAGAGTCAATGCAGTTCGGGAGGTGTTAATAGAAGAGTTAATTTGCATTAAGTCTGTCGTTTGCCTAGGCTATTAGGGACCAACCAAAACCCAACTTAAATTAAAAAATTATGATGTGTATTACGAGATACATAATAATTATATTTTTTTTATTATATTTTTTTTTTTAACGTTAGACCGAAGTAGAGAGAACTTCAAAAGATGTAAAAGGGGCAAAATTATTTGCAATTAGAATATAAGAACTGTATCAACATTTATTATATTTTTTTTATTCCTCTTTTATTTACATCAACTGAAAAAAACCAAGTTTGGCAGACAGTTTGGTAACTGGATTTTTCACTAGGATTTCGGAAGTTTAAAGCTGTTACGGCATCGTGCGTTATTTGTGAAGCGATTTTCAAAAACTTGAGAGCGGTGATTAGAGAAGAAATTGAACTTTTAAACGATATACCTCGCATCTTCCATTATTAACCCTAGAATGGTAAACATAGCCCGTGAGGCAAAGCAAAGGATCTCTTCACCCCATCAAACAAAATATTTGATTTTCAAATACGTCTACAAAATCTTAGATATTTAAAAAATGAATTGTTTTTTATTGTTGCTATTTATGTAATATATAAGTATAATGCGTTTTTAAAGTTCAAATTTGGTTTTTAAAAAAGTCGCAACGCACCCAAAGTTTACCATTAAAGAATAAAACATTATGTTTACCATTCTAGGGTTGAGTGACAAAGTTCAACCTTTCCAATAAAATTAGAAATTTGTTACCGATTTAAATTTTATCAGCGTTAAGCATATGTGACAGCGCATAGAGAAAGGGACCTAAGGGTAAAAAAAATAATTTTCACTTATTTTTTTTTTGATGTGGACAACATCTGAGCATCGTATGAGACCTATCCCATGCCCCAAAAGTGTTCCCTCCCTGAGATATGCGCGTTTTATAAAAGTTATGGTACACCAAAGATACACGTATTTAAATCTTTAAAATGGCTCTCCTGAAAAAAACTGGTTTTTACCCTTAGGTCCCTTTCTATTTTGCGCATCACATATGCGCTGTCACATACATACATATATAGAATATTTCATTTTCAGGAGAAGAAGCAGCACAATCGATGCCAATAAGTAACTCTCAGCACCGATAGGATACGGCCGTAAAAAAAGCAAAGTCAGATCATAACAAAAACGAATGTATATGTGTGGATGTGGTAGTGTGCATGAACTTACCTGCAGTGCCACCATGCGGTGAAAAGAAGAAGAGCGACGAGAAAACAATCGGAAACAAGAACAAATTCGCTTAAGCGAGTGATAAATCCATAGCCACGACAAAACAAAGTCCGTATTAGGATAATCGCTACACAAGGACAAATTTATGAACTTTAATTATTCGTAAACATTTGTTGCACTTCGTATTTTCACGTTTTAGTTTTTAATTCACTCCACCGTTTTGTAAAAACTCACAACGACGACCGATACGTGCGATCACAAAGAAAGTACTTGAGAGAATGAATGAATAAGCAAAATAGTGTTGCCAATTTTCGGAAAAGCTTTAGTTGCGAATAGGGTTATTTCACCGAAGAAAAAAGTTGATGTTTGACTTTTTTTTGTTAAAAAATATATTAAAAGCCGTCGTCCAACTTTTTGACTTATTGGAGAAAAAAAGTATACCATGATGGTATACTAAAGTTGCCATGCCGTTTGCAACACCACAAAAAAGATCTTGACTGGATACTCTATAAAATATTATAATATACTTATATGCATATTATTGATCGTCGTAATGCTATGGCGATTTAGCACGAAAGCGTTCAATGGAATTAACCAAGGATCCTAAAAATTTGCATGGTAACGGCTGAACGTCATTAGCTGTTTGTGGTTGTAAATAGGCAAAATCGGCCTAGTGTGAAAAAGTTCCTTTTTAAGGGACTAAAGTACCCATTCTTAAATTTTTGTAGACGGACATTGGTTAAAATGGGTTAATAGTCCAAAAAGTGCATAGAAGCTGAACGTTTCGATTCTTGTGACAAAAAAAATAGTTGAAAGCACACATGTATAAGTATTTCAGAAATGTATACGGACATACATATGTGTATTCAAATTAAGGCAAACATTTGCTACCAAAATAAATATTTTTTTTATTTTGAAGTTTGGGCTGAGATTAGGTTCGGACGCTTGGACCGATGGGGTTCAAAAAACGAAAATTTTTTGCTCTTTAGGTCGAAGTAACGGCAAGTGTACATGACAAACTTAACAACGTTTTTACTTGTCTTGTTTTAATTGAATAAAATATTTATTATTGTATTGTTACATTTAAACGTAAAAATAAAAACAACAAGTAAAAACTTCATTAAGTTCTGCCAGACCGAACCCAGCAACGCCCCTTCGCAACTCAAAAAATGGTACGTGCTTTGGGCCCTCTCAGCCAGAATTTTAAAATTACTCTTTATTTGGATTTGGAGGAAAATGTATTAATCGCCCTTTTTACCTTAGGAGACATTTTTGGGCCAAAAAGTTCAGCAACTATGCCATTTGTTAAGGTATTTAGTGTTTCCCCAATAACAGTGCCGATTTTAAATATTGTCCGTTTGCAAAAAATTATTGTTTGCCAAGCAAATACTTAAAAAAAACAGTTTTTAGCGAGGTACCTTTAAACTCATTCCCCCCTAATTCAATTTTGCCCATTTAAAATCGCAAACAGCTTATGACCATAAGCTATCATCGTGCAAAATTTCAGGATCCTAGGTTGATTCGTTTGACTGCTAACGTGCTCTTAACTGACAAATTTAATATACCATCCACCTTCGGTGGAGTGTATAAAGAATATTATGTACTTATAGAATTATCAGTTGGTAAGAAAGCTAAATTAAAAAACAAATGAAACATTTCTATGAACCCCTTAGACGAATTCTAAATTTACCCAGAAATATTATTTTTGGGAGAAAACCCCGTCAATCAAATCAAGGAAAAGCTTGATAAACACTATGGGGACTCTTACTATCGATTTCAATAGTGAAAAAGTAGTTTACTGACTTCCATTGTGGTCGCACAAGTTTGGACGGCCAAGTGAGGTCAATACACCCGAAAATGTCGGGGAAAAACCACGATATAGTGTTGGCCGATCGAAGATTAAAAGTTCGTGAGATTGTTGATGCCATACGCATTTCATATGACAGTGTTGTTTCGATTCTACATGATCAGTTGGGTTTAAGAAAGCTGTCTGCAAGGCGAAATCGGCTGGGTGTCGCGTTTGCTCTCAATTAACCATAAACGAAGTCGTGTGACAAAGGATTGTTTGGAGTTGCTTAACCGCAATTTGAACGAGTGTTTGCGGAGTTTTGTAACTGGGGGTGAAACATGGATCCTTTACAACACACCGGAGACCAAGAAGCAGTCTAAACAATGGGTTTCTCCGGGTAAACCGGCTCCGAAGAAGGCCAAGATGACTTTGTCGGCCAATAAGGTGATGACCACAGTCTTTTGGACGCAGGCAGATAATCCACATCGCTCACCGTTACCAAAACGGAAAAACAATTAACAGCGAGTATTAGCTAACTCATTGGACCGATTAAACGAGGATTTCAAAAAAAGGACTCATATGGTAAAAAAAAGTTATTTTCATCAAGATAATTCAAGGGTGCACACGTGTGCAGTCGCAATGGCAAAAGTGCATGAATTGGTACCTCATCCGCCATATTCTCCGCATTTAGCCCCCAATGACTTTTTTCTATTTCCAAACCTAAAGCAATGGCTTGGTGAAAAGAGATTCGGCCCCAGCTATGAAATTATTGATCAAACATATGTATGGCTATTTTATGGCCCTTGAAAAATTCTATTTTTGGAAGGGTTACACAAATTGGAGATACGTTGGACTAAGTGTATTGAGCTAAAACGAGATTATGTAGAAAAATATTTTTTTTTTGATAAAAAACTTTTTGTTTTCTTCGAAATGTCACGGAATTATAATTATGTCCTCGTATATATGTAAAGTATATACTTTTTTGTAAATATAAATTTTCTTTAATAAATAATTATGGTACGCTTACTTTTTAACAAATTCTGATAACTATGATAAGCCGCCCCAATCATGTGAATGTGGCGCAGGGGCACCTTTACAAATCTAAACATATTTAAATTGAAATTAAAGAAATAATAATAATAAAAAAACCAATTCAATTTTCATCGTTTTTTTGGCTTAATAATCTTAATTAGTTTTCTCTTTATTTATATTGAATATCTTTTGAAACTACTATCATTTGATAAAACTAGTCAATCCTAATGCGGAGCCATCTGTTGGGCCTAAATTATTAACTCGAGTTAGTTTAAAATTTTCCACCTACTAATAAATGCTGTCGACTTTACGCATATGAGAAAAATCCCTAATCCTTAAAAGCGTATTTTTAACTGCTTAGCATTTCGGGACAGTCTTAAACTATCAGATCCTGATCAGTGACTGCTCACTTATTTGAGAAAAGTATCCCAGTTCCTTAATGAGATGTTGAAGCAAATAACTAATATAAAAACACGGACCATATGGTCCAATTTTAACATGCTTTATTTAAGAACTCCCATAAATATGGCTTGTGGAACGGTGGGACCCCAAATTGGTATGGAATCAAAGCTCTTAGAAAACATAGAACGATATGGCCCAGTTTCACCACGGTTAATTATTGCTCGCTCATAACGTTCTCCGCGAAATGTTTTGAAGCGGCAGAACCTCCTCAGGAGGGATATTTGTAGGGTTGATATTAATGAACTGATATAGATCCCATGTTTTTTAAGCCGGTCGATACAGAATCGTTATTTGATTCCACTGACGTCTGATATCCGCCCGTCTGTCCATTTATCGTTGAAAATATATACCTACTTCGACAAAATTTGAGTCATTGTTCAGGCTTCGGGTAAGGACGAACCCTATTAGTGCATATCTGTCCATGTTTTGATATAATACAAATTTCTCTCCCTAATTTCAGAACCTGCAGCTCTAAAAGCCACTTATAACATTTAATTTTGATCACATTTTAAATAATGCAAGACGAGCGACCAATATCCAACTCTGATAAAATAAGCACTTATCGGTTCATGATGTCGATGACACCACCCAAGGTTGCCTTCCGATTTAAGGACCACCCGCTCTAGAAGACATACATTTAATCGTACTATGCTTTAGCATAGTGCCATGTACAAAGTCTTCAAGAAGCCCTCACGTCAATAGACTATACGAATCCATGTTTTCGAATAGCCCCCACATAAAGGTCCACTACCACCAAGCTTTTTATTTTTATTATTTGAACTGGTTTAACGATTTGTCATAGAGACTTACCCTGCAATGTGTCTAAATTTGTTTTATTTAGGATACGCTGCATTCGCTCCGAATTTAACCCTTATTCTCGTTTTTTTTTTGAATAAAAAAAGCCCTAATTGCTTTATTTGTGAACCGATTTCTATAGAATTTTGCCTGTATCTTTAACAATTCTTATCCGAAATAAAAGCGCTTCATAGCTGAAAAGGGTCAGGGCACGATCCTGGTTCAATGGATTGATCTGTATCTTAAAGAGTGAGGCCTGACAACTCAAATGGCGTGCACTTCCTCACGATTTTTCCTAAATTGAAGCCTGCGATTTCGGCATTTGGTTAAAACAAGTAGGGAGTTGGAATTGGTGTCGATACATTTTTGATTCTGATAACACTGGTCAAAGCCATATTTGCGGCAGAAGGGTTGATAGTTAACTCAATTTGATTTGGGGCTGCTGATCATGAATCTGGCCTCTGATTTGCCGCATTCGCTTTTGTTTAGTAAACATTCACATAAATTATTTCATGTTATTTTCGTTTTTTTTTTTTGAATAAAAGTACCCTTAAATGCTTTATTTGTGAAACGCTTTTCATAAACCTTTTCAACTATGAAGCGCTTTTATTTCGGATAAGAATTGTTAAAGATATATGCAAAATTCTATAGAACTCGGTTCGCAAATAAAGCAATTAGGGTTTCTTTTATTCAAAAAAAAAAAACGAGAATAAGGGTTAATGTAAATATCTCCAAGTATCTGGCAAATCGGGGATTCGTGATCAGCAGCCCCAAATCAACTTAAGTTGATTATCAAACCGTCTGCAGCAGGTTTTTTTCAAATTTTGTTGCCTAGTGTAATTGATGATCTTCTACAGGGTGATTCATTTTCGACTGAACAAATTTCACCAGCGTGTTCCTTGCCTCATTTCATGAAAATATGTCCATCTACGACTATGCCCGGAAATGCAAGGTAATATGCTGAAGAACACTAGTTCAGAACTAAGTAATTTTACCCAAGTACTCCCGACAAACATTCCGAAAATGTTCAAACCACTGTAATTTCGATAGATATTTTTAAGGAATACGCTGGTAAAATTTGTCCAATCCTGAATGAATCACCCTGTCTAAGGTACATAGCAGTACCCAGTGCGATGACCTCATTATCGATCCCTTGCAGTCTATTGAATACCGATACTTCTTACATAGAGCAAAGATTGTACAATTTATCGTATTTGGTATAGATTTTTTTTGTTTCATATTAATGAGGCATCGACATTTTCCATTCGATACCAAGACCCAATCGGAAAGACGGTGTAACGGCTCAAACAGCGCGCGCTTTATTTGATTTATTGAGTAATCTTTTTGGTGAGCACATTCGGGACTCTAAACTGGTCATTAAGAGTGATGTAACCTCTGGATTTTTGTTGCGGGAAAGAGTGATCGACAGTTAGACCCTACGAGTAAACCACATATAGTGAAGTTGAGAGGGGTTCTTTTAGATCATAATAAAGATTTTGAGATCCAATTCTATTTTAATATTCTAATCAATCACGCTTTATTAGAAATACGAGAATATGCTAATTCCTTTGAAGAGCGTTAGAATTTAACGAAATGCTAACACAATAGACATTTAATCTAAAAAGTATGCATAAAATTTCACTTAACTATAAAAAAATATAAATATAACTTAATAAGAAAAAAATACATTCGAATTAAAAATTACATAAAGATCTAAACATTATTCAAAAAACTAATTAAGCTTTTAGACACTTCAGACTTCGATGACATACGCTTGCCTATACTTTCGATTTGGTTTGGACAAAACAAGAGGTTTCGATTTGAGTGGACGACTGAATTCCGAAGTGGGAGGACGACGACGCGATCGCTTAGCATGTGTTGGGGGTCCGCCTTTGGGGAATTTCTCACGAAATGGTGGCGGCGCATTGGCAATGAATTCCTCATCGTATTCCAACTCTTTGTGGTAGTGGTCCTTATCGGCGGTTTGCAAGAGTTTTTGGAACTTCGGACTGCTCAGCAACTGAAGTTTCAAGGCTTCGTCTAATAGCTTCTCCTGATCCTCTAGGTATTGCTCAATTTGTTTCTTTGATGCCACGCCATTGTAACGATCACGCTGGTTGGACTTGAAGTGCTTGTGGCTCAAATCGGAATGTTCATAGGAATCGACTTCAGGTTCATAGACATCATAGCTCGAAGTGGAATGGGGTGAGTGATGATTTAATTGGGATGGTGCAGTCGATTTGGGAGGGGCAATTACATGGAATGGGTCGCCTTCATAATGTTTTGAATATTTTTGTTTCTTTGACGACCCGGTCAGATATTCTGGTCCAGCGCGACTTTCTTGTGATACGTCCAACGAATAGGTGCTACCGATATTGGGCAGCGTTGTGTACTTTGAACTCTTTGTGGGATGAGTGGATGTCTTGTGTTTCTTTGGCACCGTTATTGGATGTTGCACCCGTATGTGGGTGCCAATGGTATATTCGCGGCTATCGCGCTCTTTGTCCTGTAGAGGATGGTGTCGAGCTTCATTCGAATATTCCTCGGAGGCATAGCGCTCAGCTGAGGCATCTTCTTCATTCTACAATGGAAAGTGTTAAAGAAAATGTCCTGCTTGTTTACTTTAGAACTTACCGAGCCGTAGCCCTTGTACGATTTCTTCGAGTACTTGGATGATCGATGATTTGATTCGTCGGTAATCAAATCGCTTTTGTATGTTAGAGGAACGAAACCACCGCTGTGATGATAATAATGTGTTGTGGGTGTTATCGCTGAACTGTAGTAACTTCTTCCGAAAGATGGAGCTTGCGCTCCAATCATGGTCGCCACACTTCCCAGCACCAGTATGAATAGTAGCTGCAAAGGGATATTAAAGTATCGTTAGTATTTTGTCAACTTGGAAAATCATTGTAAGCAGGAAGACTGACTGATTGTTGGTGCGTTTAAGACGACACGCCGAGTTCAATAAATTAATTCCGTGGTTACATTTGCTTTTAAGCTTGTTTCCAGTTGTCATAGTCTAAACTAAATTCTAACTAAATTTTGTTACTATTTAACCCTCTAATACCCAAAAGTGTCTCAAGGCACTTAACACTAAAAAATGAGTTTATTCTAACGGTCAACTTTTCTTTGACTAAAAGTCGATTTGATGAACTTGACAATACTACAATTGACATATGTATGTCTCTAAAGTTTTATTAATCTCCGGCTGTTCGTTTTGCTTTTGTTATAATCTTTCGTGGGTGATATCAAGAAGTGATCGTGTAATAAAATGTTTAAGTCCAAATAAAGCCGATAAACAGGTCAAACAATTTTTTATTGTAATGTTATTCTGTTGCCTAATACGTAACGAAAGTGAAAAAAACAAGTGTGTATTTTATAAATAATAAAGTAATCAGTGCCTCGGGGCACTGTTAATACTTCCAGTGTAAATTTGTCGTGTTTTTCAATACTTGCTTTTATGTTGCTATGTTCGACATTCTGACCACATTCATAGAAGAAATGGCAAGAAGGTTTTAAATTATCCAATTTGAGTGATGAACAAATATTGGAATTGTTTAAATCGATCCAATGTGATGAGGATAAGGGATCTAGTAGCGATAAATACCTGTGTGATACAGTTTTTATGACAGATGAAATTAGTCCTGAAGGACCACATAAACCATATACAGACCATCCCCAACGTACCCTAAAATTATGTACCAATTGTCGGCCTTCTAGCTCAAAAAACAGTTTTGTCACGCCTCCTTCGCCCACAGTCCATTATTGAATGAAATTATTTTCAAAAAATAAATGCCATAAAATGTTTTAAATTACCAATAAAGATTCCACACATGATTTGAATTTTTATATAAGTATTATTTTTTTGTTCTGAAAAAATACCTCTAGATGGATCACCTATTATATAGATTTTATATAAGGGTTGCTATATATATTTCTGGCCTAGGCAACACTAAGTGTTGCCTGGCGCCTTCTGACATTTCTATTGGAAAGTTAGACATTTTTAGCACAAACGTAATCAGAACGTTTTGACGTACGACCATCATTTGTGTTGTTTACAGTGACTTGAAAAAATCAATTTGTCAAAAAATCGAATTAACTCGTAAACATCTTCGTGCGATCATTTTTCACATCTTTCGAAGTGGATTATCACGACAAGAGTGCATCGATGAACTTAAATCTTTGTATGGTGATGAAGCACCATCTTATAGCATCGTGGCCGACGCTCGCTCAAAGACGAAGGCCGTCCAATAACGGCAGTTGTGCCAGAGAACATTGATGCCGTGCGTGAACTGTTAATGCAAGATCGGCATGTGACATACCGTGAGATAGAGGCATCCTTGGGCATTTCTTCCACCAGCATACGTTCGATATTGCATGAACACCTGGCCGAAAAAAATGTTTGTTCTCGATGGATCCCGCACAATTTGAATTTTGAAAATACGATCGCGGTGCTTCGAAAGACTTTTATGAGATCGTCACAGGTGACGAATCATGGATCTATGCGTATGAGCCCGAAACAAAACAGCAATTGACCGTGTGGGTCTTCAAAGACGAGCTAAATCCAACGAAAGTTGTTCGTGGAAGAAGCACTTCGAAGCAAATGGTCGCCTGTTTCTTCGGCAAAGCTGGTCAAGTCGCGACTGTCAATTCTGAGTGGTACACCACAATTTGTTTGCCTGCAGTCTTCGGAGAAGTTCGAAACGAACAAGAGAAGACGAATCATTGTGTACTATGACAATGCGAGCTCTCACACATCGGCTCAAGCCAGCGTGACAGAGAACATTTATACCGTGCGTGAACTGATAATGCATACCGTGAGATAGAGGCATCCTTGGGCATTTCTTCCACCAGCATACGTTCGACATTGCATGAACACCTGGCCGTTAAAAAAGGTTTGTTCTCGTTGGATCCCGCACAATTTGAATTTTGAAAATACGATCGCGGTGCTTCGAAAGACGTTTATAAGATCGTCCCAGGTGACGAATCATGGATCTATGCGTAGGAGCCCGAAACAAAACAGCAATTGACCGTGTGGGTCTTCGTAGACGAGCACTGGCGACTGTTCCGCTTGAGCAACGTAGGACGGTCAATTCTGAGTGGTACACCACAATTTTTTTGCCTGCAGTCTTCGGAGAAATTCGAAAAACGAACAAGGGAAGACGAATCATTGTGCACCATGACAATGCGAGCTCTCACATCGGCTCAAACCAGCTCCGTTTTGACCAGCCAAAACGTCGAATTGATGGGTCATCCGCCGTACAGCCGTGACTTGGCACCCAATGACTTCTTTCTATTCCCGCAAATCAAGAAAAAAATGCGTGGTCAACGATTTACGTCGCCAGAAGATGCTGCTGAAGCGTTTAAAAACCATGTTTTGAAGGTGTCTCAATCGGAGTGAAAAAAGTGCTTCGACAATTGGTTTGAGCGCATGCAAATGTGTATAAATCATGCTGCCACCGAAGCCGGTGCGAGCGTTTGGACGATATATTGTTTCACACATAATTTTCATAGATCCTTCTATCATAATAAACAAATATTAAGATAATTCTCTGAAAACTATTTGTTTTTTTTTTGCAATTAACATGGTGCGTTTTATTTGTTAAAACCTTTATAATAACGAATGCAAAATTGTGACTTCATAGTAGAAATTTTTTGTACAAATCTGCAAATTATTTTGAACATTGTTTTGCTTCAATTTTAAAACAATTCCCTCTATAAAGAAAACGGCCATCACGCTCATTTGGGCTTCATGGCCATTTTGGGTGCGGTCATTAGACCCAAAATAAAAATAGTCTATCATACAATTTAACTTTTTTTGTAGTATTTTTCGATATTAGCTGCTGTTAACATAACCATTGGATAATAAATAGGTCGGATGGACTTTGAAACGCTTTTGTTTGCTTTGTTGGTCCATTCTTTTGCTCAGCCCATCCCGCGCTTGTACTTGTTAAAAGTCGTTCACTTCTATATTATCAATTTTCTTATAGAAATGATATAAATATGTATAATTTATATAATTGTGTTATAATTAAATAGATCACAGTCATGAAACAATCCATTTAAATTAATTGCAAATTTTAACGAGCGCTACCAGGAAATGTGCAATTTGGGAATTCATGATATGGCATAAATAGTCTTTAACATAGTCATGTTAATGCCATAGGATGGAATGTATACTGAATTTCTCATTCCGTTTGTAACACGTCGAAATATTGACCGCAGACTAGTGTTGCCAACCCAGAGATCAAAAAATTCCATATTCAGTATCAGAAAATGCAGTTTTCAACGATATTATCTAGACCATTTATTTCATCATCCTTAACACAATTTCTAAATGGAAAATACAATTCTTTATTGAATTTGGGTGGATCTGGTAGTCCAGGAAAATTCTAAAGCAATTTGATTACACATTACTATAAAGAATTAAGGTCATTTACATTTAAATTTAGTCAGTTCATTATCTATTTCATCTTTAAATAATATTTCACCAACTTGACAGCATTAATATGTAAAGGGTGGTTAAATTTTAAACGTCGTTTTTTCTGCATTTCATTCGATATTTCTCAATTATAGATTAACTCAATTTGAACCATTGATGTTAATTGGCCGCCAAGATCATGTGATTTGACACCGTTGGACTTCTTTCTTTGGGGTTATTTGAAAGAAAATGTGTACGAGATAATTCGGCACATTAACGGCAAAGAACCCCAATTAAGCCTCAGCGTAATCGAACATTTGGGACATGGATAGAGGTGTCGGCGGCCACTTTTTGCAACTATTTTGTTCCATACATAATTGAACCATACCAATATTATCGTAATAAAAAGAAATGACAATAATTTCCTTAATAATTTGTGTTTAATTCAAAATCAACACCGGCCCTCAAAATTTAACTACATTTATATATCTTGAAAAAGTAAGAAACTATTTTTGTTTTTAAAGTCACTTTTAAAAATACAGGTACTGTTTTCGTTTCCGTCTCTTTTTGTTCAGCAGTCTATTATAATTCTGAAGGTATTTTCAATACGTTGATAAAAATATATATATTTTAACAGATTCAGATTGCCTTTCTGCATTTAGTTTTGTTACTATTGGCTAGAAATACGAGGGCGGTTCGAAACTTCTTAGCCTAGCACAAAAAGCGCGGTATAAACAGAAAAAAGTTAAGTGTTTTGGAAACTTCCATGTCTGCTATGAACACATGTTAAATTTTGTTTCGATCTGGCAACTCCTTCATATAGAAACAGGTGTTCACAAAAGACGCATCCGCGATTTTTTTGCAATGGAAAAATTAGAAATGCGTGGTGTCATTAAATATTTACATAAAAAAGATTTATCGGGACAAGAAATTCATAATGATATGGTGAATGTGTTAGGTGAAAGTGCTCCTTCATATGCAACAGTAAAAAATTGGTTGCTGAATTTAAACGTGGTCGTACAAGCATTGAAGATGAACCACGTAGTGGACGTCCAAAAACAGCAACACCAACAGAAATTGTAGCCAAAGTGCATGATATGGCATTAAATGATCGACGAATAAAAGTGCGTGAAATAGCTAATATCATGGGCATCTCAAATGATCGAGTCCATTTAATTTTACATGAAGAACTACAGATGAAAAAACTTTCTGCAAGAAGGGTGCCGCACTTGTCGTTCATAACTCGTCGTTTCATAACTGTTGATGAGACATGGATCCACCACTATACTCCAGAGACAAAAGAACCATCCGAACAGTGGACTGAAGCTGGAGGAAGTGCCCCAAAGAAGGCAAAAACAATTCAATCGGCTGGTAAGGTTATGTCAACGGTTTTTTGGGACTTCAAAGGTATTTTATTGATTGACTATCTGCAAAAGGGTAAAACAATAAATTCAGAGTACTATTGCAACCTTTTAGATCAATTAAATGTACAAATTCGAGAAACACGTCCTGGCTTACAACCCAAAAAAATAATTTTTCATCAAGACAACGCACCAGCGCACAAGAGTGTTTTAACAATGGCTAAAATCAACGAATTAAAGTACGAGTTGCTTGACCACCCACCTTATTCTCCTGATTTAGCTACCAGTGACTTTTACCTGTAAAAAAATTCCGGGCTGGCAAGCGTTTTACCTCAAATGAAGATGCAATTACAGTTGTAAACCACTATTTTGAAGACCTTGAGGAAAACTATTTTTATCAAGAGATAAAATTGCTAGATAAGCGTTGGACTAAGTGTATTGAAGTTTCAGGAGATTATATTAAAAAATACAAATATATTTGAAAAACTAACTATTCTCTTTCATTGAAAGGCTAAGAACTTTCCGAACCGTCCTCGTAATCAAAAAATTCGCTGTTATAAAAAAGTTACCGTTGCAAAATTTTAAATAAATGGGGTAATCCATCTAGTGGTATTGGTTTAGAACAAAAAAAAATTTAAAAATTCAAATTAAGCATTTGCCATTATATCCAGAGAAACCAAGGTTTGGTGCGGTTTATAAGCTGGTGGAATCATCGGTGCATATTTTTTCAAAAATGATGATGGCCGAAACGTAACCGTGAATTGTGCTCGCTATCGCGCCATGATATCGATCCTTATGCTACCTGAAATTGAAGCCCGTACTCTTGACGGCATACAGCTGCTCAAACAATGGATCTATTGAGAGGTCATTTCGAAAAGCAGCTCATTTCAGGTTTTGGGCAAGTGAGTTGGCCGCCAAGATCGAGTGATATCACACCTTTAGACTTTTTTCTTTGGGGCTATGTAAAGTCCAAAGTCTATGCTGACAAACCAGCTACGATTCAGGTTTTGTAAGCCAACATTACGCGTGTCATTAAAGCCATACCGATCGAAATGCTCTAACGAGTTATCCAAAATTGGACCCTCAGAAAGAATACCCTCAGACGTAGTTGCGGCCAACATTTGAAGGAAATTATAATTGTTTAGCTCGTTTGTTTTATTTCGGTCTGTTGCTTTAACACATTGAACAGGGATTAAACCGGCTCAAGACCTCTTGCTTCTATATTTAAATAGAAGACAAGTTTTTAACAAAATGGCAAAGTGACATTGATTTTCGTGGCTGCACACTACTTTTATCATGATTTCGGGTCCGTGACAACCCTCTTCAGAAAGCCTTGCTGCAATTGTTGAAAGTAAAACCGAACTCTATAAGGCCAGGCTCTCCACAAACGAATGAGCTGGCAAGAGTGAGTTGTATTTTCGTGGGCAATTGTGTGAAGAAAACTTGAAAAGTAAGGTTTACAACAGTAGTTCTCATTCGTTTGTGGAGAGCCTGGCCTTATAGAGTTCGGTTTTACTTTCAACAATTGCAGCAAGGCTTTCTGAAGAGGGTTGTCACGGACCCGAAATCATGATAAAAGTAATGTGCAGCCACGAAAATCTATGTCACTTTGCCATTTTGTTAAAAACTTGTCTTCTATTTAAATATAGAAGCATAATTAAAAAATAAATGCCATAAAATGTCCTTTCATATTACCAATAAAGATTCCACCCTTGATTTGAATTCATATATTTTTTTCTGTTCTGAAAAAATACCTCTAGATGGATCACCCTATATAATTAAATTTTCCCACAAAATTCCTCAAAATAAAAAAAAAATCTTCCAAAGTCTGTCTACATTTCAGATCGTAGTAAACTTTTAGGACAATTTAGCCATGTCCGTCCGCCCGTGTGTCTGTAGCGGTCAAACAATGTGAAGAAGAATTCTCAAATTTTGCACGTCTATGTTAATTACATAAGCTGTTTGGAATTTAGAGTAAAGGGGAGGAAAATCGCCTTGAAGCCTGGCACTCTGTTCGCATTTAAATGCGAAAATAACGATCTCGTGCCAGACAATTCAGGTCAAAAAACATAAAACTTTCCTGAAAACGTTTAGAATACATCTTTTAAAAATCAACAACAACAAATAAAAAATTAATTTATAAGAATAAGCGGACTTTAGTGAATTCGCTAAGATTTTTTATTATATAAATTTATGCCTACATATTTAAAATTTTCAAACCAATTATTGTTGTTGCCTATCCCAAACATTTTAGGTAAATAAAACACATTAAGGGTTTTTTGGTAATAGTTTTGAAATGCCGAAAAACTATACTATTTCGAACCGAATATCCATTACGATTATAAACATTTAGTGACTGCAACCGAAATTCTTATTTTTGCAACCGAATTTTAGTAGTTCCAACCGATTTGCAACTAATTTTTTCTCTGTGACGTTTAATTTAATACAGGGTTATTGTACCAATTTCGACCAAAATTTGGCACATTGTTGGGATGTGGGAGAAGAACGACCCCTATTGAAATTAGCACATGTTTTTGAAATAATACGAAGAGTGTTCCGGCCTTCAGAATTGGCAAATCCAGAAACACATTGAATTCGATTGAGAAAAAATTTGGCATATGGTAAGATTGGAAATGAAACGTTATCGGTCCTTACAAAGGTCCTTTACAAATGAAGCTCATGCCGTCAAATAAAGCAAAATTTTGCTACGAATCCAAATACGGATTTTTTTCGAAGTCCAACCTAACCTTTGCCAGAACTTGGACCTGGTAAATATGAGCATATGTGACGCGCAAAATAGAAAGGAATCTATGGGTAAAAACCAGTTTTGTTCAGGAGAGCCATTTAAAAGATTTAAATACGTGTATCTTTGGTGTACCATCACTTTCATAAAACGCGCATATCTCTGGGAGAGAACACTTTTGGGGCATGGTTTCATTCGATGCTCAGATGTTGTCCACATCAAAAAAAAAAAGTGAAAATTGATTTTTTTACCCTTAGGTCCCTTTTTCTATGCGCTGTCACATATGGCGACTAGGTACTCACGTTTTAGCCGTATTAACTACGAACCTTAATATGGTTTTACTTTAATGATTTGGTATAGGTTGTGGTCGGACTCTTACTTACTTAAGTCCCACAATATCCCATTAAGAAACAAGGGAAAACAACTTTTAAATCAGTGAGCCGTGGTTGAACCTGGGTTACACCACGGAGGCCAACGGTTTCATGGATCCAAAAACGGGCCTCTTTAATAACCAAGGAGTGATATAACTTGAAGACGTTTTTACAACGTTTATACAGCCTTCTCCCGAAGTTCATCTTCTTTAAATTTAGGATGTTACGATTTGACAGATCATAAGCAACACTAATAGAATTGAACCATTTCCGTCCATGTTTTACTACAGTTGCCACACAAAGGTCTCTCCCAATTTAATCTTTTTGCTTGCTTAAATCCGAAAATAGTAGTATTTTTTTTTCCAAAAAAACAGTGGAAAAGGCTTTTAGCTACAAAAATTTTAGCTGCAGTTTCAGCGAGCGCCATTATTAGACCCCAAGCAACGAATGTGCTGCAACTATGTTCAGGGGCATTAAACCTAAGCGCAGGTAGTTTCGTATTTAACGAGAAATGCCGACAGAAGAGTTTTCCACGAACACACGGAAAATCGCAACTCGCTATGCATACATGCTAAAACATATACACCCACACATACACGATACAGTAGTGCATAAATTTTTCTGTTATTCCCATTCATTAAATATCATTACAATAACTGATAAATAGTTTAGCTTATTTACAAAATTTTTAATTGAGTTTACCACTCAATTAAAAATTCACATACGATTTTTTTTAATTGTTGAAATTAAACGGTTGTCTTTTTTTCTGTGTACCCAATCGCGCTAATATTCGACCATATCCGTCCATGTTTTTCTCCATGTCCCCGTACAAAAATCCATTCAAAAGGCCATCCTGATTTTAGATCCTACCGCTGTAGTACAAACTACATTTTATATTCGATCTTGCTCAAATTGAGGATGGCGCGTTATTAGAGATCTATAACCTAGCCTGGGGAAATTGCACAATGTTGGACTGTTTCCATAAAGGTCTATGGTTTTTAATCCGATCTTACCGAAATAGGACATAGTGTGTGTAATGTGCTACCTACAACCGACCCTAGCGTTTCATGTTTTCACGTTGTGTGCATTAAAAAGTTCCCTCCAAATTTGAGTCCCGCTGCTATAGAAGTAAAATTTTAGATCACACCTTTGTAAAATACCGTACAGAAGCGCTAAGTGTTTAACCTAATAGTGTAGAGTATCATATTGTTGGCCTTGACTGACTGGAGTGTTTTCATTGTTTTATTCAGTTTCGTTCTTAAATTCGTAGACTGGCTTTTCCACGAGCTTTTTGGCTGTTTCGCTATGTTGAATGTTTTATAGTATTTTTCTTTTTATAGACGTTATACGCTCTATTTATTGTTATCTAATATAAAATGTTTTTGCTAAATATATGCTTTACTTCTATATTCGATAATGTTGGAAATACGTTTTTAGATGATTTATAATTTTTTACTTCAAGTTAAAGCTGGTCTGTATGAATTGTACTATCATTAAATTACGAAATGAACAATTACTAGATTCTCAGGCGAAATTTGACCTTTTCGTTCTATTTTAACTTTTCTTGCATAAAAGGTACCCTCAAAATTTGAGGCCTGCTGCTTTTGAAGTAACATTTTAGATGAGATCTTTGTGAAATTCCGTACTGGACTTACTTAAGGGTGACACATTTCCAAACGCAATCAAACTAGTTTTGGGTTAAGCACCTTAAAAAAATGTGTAATCTTTCTCAAAAGCGGAAACACCCCAATTAACATTTATTCAAATGTGAAATACAGAACAAAAGAGAAGATTCGTTGCCATAATCGATTTAGTTTTTATCTTGTGGTAAGCAAAAGGTACTAAGATGCACAAATAAACTAACGGTTCCTTTGGTTATTAAAACGAACTTAATTGTCGTCATTACCAATTGTTGGTATCAACAAACAATATTATACAAAAATGTAAGTTGCCACAAACGCCGGTTGTGATATAAAAAATTTAACTTCATTCCCTTGGCATAGTTGTTTCTTTTTGTTTTTATTTATTCGGTCTTTTATCATTATTATGACTTGAACAGTTTCTATTCTGGTTCGAGACCTTATTGTTGTTTCTTTTTCAGAATCATCGTAAAAAGAAGAAATTGGTGAAATGTATTTGCTAAGGTTGCCAGACAGACTGTACAGCTGTTTCTAAACTCGCCAAGGATTTTCTTCAGCAGTCTTTGGCAACGATTACATCGGCAACAAATCAAATGTCTTATACGGGAGACTCATTTTTACTCGTTTTAATGAGAATTACCCTTTGCGTATAGTCTTCGAACTGTGCGTAAAGCAATCTTTAACGCGCAATATCATTTGCACCAATTCCGTTTCGCATTGGTCTTCTTTGAAAACCACAAATGCAAAAAGCACAAAGTGTGCATGTTTTTTGTGCGTACATATGTGACACGCAAAATAGAAAGGGACCTAAGGGTTAAAACCAGTTTTGTTCTGGAGAGCCATTTTAAAGATTTAAATACGTGTATCTTTACCATCATTTTCATAAAACGCGCATATCTCTGGGAGGGAACACTTTTGGGCCATGGGATCAGTCTCATTCGATGCTCAGATGTTGCCAACATCAAAAAAAAGTGAAAATTGAATTTTTTTACCCTTGGTCCCTTTCTCTATGCGCTGTCACATATACTCATACATGTGTTGCACATTAGGGCGTACCCATCTAAATAAATAAATATTTAGTTTTACACTTTATGGTAAGTCGAACCGAATTTTTAAAGACTGCAACACAAGGTCTTCTCGTTCAACGGATTTTTGTAGTTCGAAACGATTTCAAACTAATTATTCTCTGCATTTTGTAATCTTTTAATTAAAACTTTTTAGTTTTATAGCTTTAACAGTCAATTTAAGTTTTCAAATTTGGCCTCATCTACTTACTTCCATCATTGGGCGTCCACAATAGTATGAAATACTGCCGACAGACACACAAAACCAATCAAAAAAAAAACTCAGTGGCGCCTTTTGTGGCAACGACAACGAAAATTTCAAAAATTATTCACAAAAGTTTCACATCACACATTGAGCCGAGATTTCGATCGTCGTTCTCGCTATTGTTGTAGTCGATTTTAATGTAACAATTTCTTAATCAAAGTGTTGTTGTGGAGATGTCTTTCGAAAAGATCTTTTGATTTCTTTTGTATTGTGATGTTTTGATTTGAGATGTTTACCGCTCGTTGTCTTAACAGAAACTGAAAGTTATTCCGCCGAGTGCAATGGTTTTATGCCAACTTCCTAATGCCAAACAAGGCACACCGAACACCTCACACACCAACCAGACCACCACCGCCGCACCGCGCATTTCCATGGAGTCAATTCAAGTCAGTCGTCGGTCTGTCTTTCAAAACCAAACAAACGCAAGAAAAAGTGGTGCGGAGTTCGAGCACGCTGTTGGCCAGTACTGCACTCTGCAATAGATGATCGGTGTGGCCATCTTATGAGATTTATTCCTAGTTTGGGGATTTGTTTTTTTTTATTTGGAGATTTAATCACACAGAGTACAGATTCGTTTTGACAACCGAATGATTGAGGTTGCATGCACCTCGAGTATGCCATCAGTACAACCGAATATTAGTTTTTGTTCTGTAGCTTTCAGTTTTTGGTACTGTAGTATCGGTTCAACAAACCTAGTACAAGGGCTGCTATATATATTTCTGGCCTAATAAAGAAAATGCGAATATTTATCATCAAAAATGGTTTTTATTGTTTTTCAAAGTATTCTCCAGCATGATTTATACACTTTTGCATTCACTCAAACCAATTGTCGAAGCACTATTTCACTCCGATTGAGACACCTCCAAAACATGAACGCTTCTACAGCATCTTCTGGCGACGAAAATCGTTGACCACGTATTTTTTTATTGATGTGCGGGAATAAAAAGAAGTCATTGGATGTCATATTTATTTCTGGCCTAGGCAACACTTAGTGTTGACATCTGACATTTCCGTTGGAAAGTTCGACATTTTTGAGCATAAACGTACTCAGAACGTTTTGACGTCCGACCATTATTTGTGCTGTTTACAGTGACTTGAAAAAATCAATTTGGCAAAAAATGGAATTAACTCGTAAACATTTTAATGCGATCATTTTTCACAACCTTCGACGCGGATTATCACGACAAGAGTGCATCGATGAACTTAAATCTTTGTATGGCGATGAAGCACCATCCTAAGCACTGTGAAAACTGGAGCGTGGCCGACGCTCGCTCAAAGACGAAAAACGGACGTGGTGCCAGAGAACATTGACGCCGTGCGTGGACTGATAATGCAAGATCGTCAAGTGACATACCGTGAGATAGAGGCAACCTCGTGCATTGATTCCACCAGCATACATTCGATATTGCATGAACACCTGGCCGTAAAAAAGGTTTGTTTTCGTTGGATCCTGCACAATTTGACAATCGCTCAAAAAAAGGCTGGTGTCAATTGGTGCAAAGAACTTTTGAAAAAATACGATCGCGGTGCTTCAAAAGACGTTTATAAGATCGTCACAGGTGACGAATCATGGATCTATGCGTACGAGCCCGAAACAAAACAGCAATCGACCGTGTGGGTCTTCGAAAACGAACCAAATCCAACGAAAGTTGTTCGTGGAAGAAGCACTTCGAAGCAAATGATCGCCTGTTTCTTCGGCAAAACTGAGTGGAATTCTGAGTGGTACACCACAATTTTTTTTGGCTATAGTCTTTGGAGAAATTCGAAAAACGAACAAGAGAAGACGAATCATTGTGCAACATAATGCGAGCTCTCACACATCGGCTCAAACCTGCACCTTTTTGACCGGCCAAAGCGTCGAATTGATGGGTCATCCGCCGTACAGCCCTGCCTTGCACCCAATAACTTATTTTTATTCCCGCACGTCAAGAAGAAAAAATGCGTGGTCAACGTCGTCGAAGATGATGTTGAAGCGTTCAAAAGCCATGTGCTTCGACAATTGGTTTGAGCGCATGCAAAAGTGTATAAATCATGCTGTAGAATACTTTGAAAAACAATAAAACCATTTCTGATGATAAATATTCGAATTTTCATTATTAAGTCAGAAATATAAAGTATGTAGCAGCCCCCAAAACACTACAAGAAAGATAAATTTTCTAGAAAATAGAAACGTGCTTAACTGTATTTTTTACTCAGATTTGATCAAGACTTTTACCATAGATGGACCTTCTTATTAAAAAACATATCTGATTTTTTTTGGCGTTTATCCACATTTACCGATTCTCTGTCAAAACTTGACAATTAATATTTTTCCTTTTTTATTTCTTATTGGGGCAATATGTGTATCATAGGATAGTCTATCTAAAGACGTATTCGTTTTACAAATCCAATAATCCATAGCGAAGCATTTAAAACAATTAATTTGTTCCAGCCATTTTGTTAAAATGCCCTACTACCCTACAAAAATAGGTCGAATAAAAAATAATAAATCAATGATATTTTAATAAGTTTCGGAAATACCAGGGTTTTCAGAAAACCGGCATTTCGTTTCTTTTAAACCGTGAAAATGAAAATCAATTTTTGAAGAAAATCGTCTTCAGTGATGAGGCACATTTTTACCTCATTGGATTAGTCAATTAGCAGCATTGCCGCATTTGGGCAAATGATAATCCAAGAGTGATTGTCGAAAAATAATGCACCCACAAAGAATGATTGTTTGGTGCGGTTTTTCTGCTGGCGGCATCATCGGGCCGTATTTTTTCCAATATAAGGCCAGTCAGGCAGTTACTGTGAATGGTGTTCGCTATCGTTGGATGATAACGAACTCTTTATGTCCCGAATTGGAAGATATGGATGTAGACAGACGGTGGTTTCAACAGGACGGTGCCACTTGCCACACAGCTAACGAAACAATGGCTCTTTTGAGCGACATGTCAAAATCGGCCCTTAAAATTTAACCACCCTTTATACTTATAACTGTCATTCCTGTCTTTTGGATTTTTGGAATAAGTCCAACATTATTTTTTTTATGTATATTTAGGAGTTTTTAGCGTTTTATTTATTCAATTCAATTCAATTTATTTCTTTTTTTATTTTGTTAACGCGCTCCCATTTATTAAGACCACACCCCTTTAATAAATAGCTTTCTGGTATAATTGGTTAGAATTGAGATTTGCTAGCCCTCTAATAAGGTAAGCGGCTTTGTTATTTTTGGTTCTGAATTCATAGTTTTTATTTGCTCTTGTAACTTGAGAAGTTCTTGGGCGGGGTAGTAGTTTCTCATTTATTTGTATTATTGTTTAAATTTATTATGTTGTTTCCTAGGTTACACAGTTGCTCTGGTAGGTTTAGGTTAAAGTTATTGTTCATACATTTTTTAGGTTAAAATATATATTTATAATATTGTGAACATTCCGTATAATTGTAGTAATTGTAACCAATTATGGCCTTTTAGCTCGGTTATGTTTTTGAATAAATCAAATTAAATACAAAAAATTTAAACATCTGTTGGTCCAGTTAACAATTGTTTTTGGTAATGACAATCGAATTTAGAGAGATCTTTTTTATTTATTACAACAACCAATACATGTACACATTCAGTTCCAATAATCATCTTAATTAGTTAGGGTTACCGACACTTTGTCTCTTCAACCTATAGTCATTTTCAGTTGTAGTGACAAAAAAAAACGGATAGTACGTGCAACCACAAACATTCAGTTGTGTCAACAAATCTGTTCTCTGTGTGTAACTAAATTAACTTGCAAAAGAACTATCATTAGTGAGCATTTCATTCCAAAAATTCTCAGTCTATATTTTGAGAATTGAAAAATATTTGTTTGGGTGTTTTTGAAGATCACAAAACTTTATTTGGGAATGCGACTAAAAAAACAGATGGCAACGCCGTTGGTGCCGAAGATGTTGTCGTTGCATCACGAATATCGACAAAACTGCTCTGAGCATCCACATCTTTCTGCACATGTCGACGCTGGATTTATCTTTTCGGGAGTTGCAACCATATTTTTGCCATAATCAAGCGGCTGCAACAAAGCCGTCACCAAATACGAAGCGGCGGCACTTGCATTCTGCACATCCATTGAGGAAATCAAACCGAAATTCATATTTTCATTTTAATATGCAAATCACTCCGGTCTCGTATTAATGGCATGGAAAATAAATGCTAATTACCCAGGTGAGCAGGAGATATGTATGCAGTTTTGGAAAATAAATGCGAAATGCCAGTCATAGAAACATATGTAAGTAATGTGGTCGGCGCACTGTGGTTTCAAATATATGGAGACGAGTATAATAAGATAGGCTAGTGTGGATCATCGTAATATTCCCCAATAATTTCAAAAGGATCCAGCGATTTGAAACGATCATATTGGTACACTGTTTAATAGTTTAAATGGCAAATACCATAAAAAACATTAGAGAATTTTTGAGAGTTTTTGTTGGTTTGTCGATCTGCTTGCTTAATTTTCATTCCGTTTGCAACACCGCGAAATATTGATGAAGTATATGCTTCTACATATGTATTTGTTGTTGTCAAAGATTGTTGGTTATGAGTACTCATTGAATTTGGTTGCCATTACCAAGAACATTTGTTAGTTAACTGGACAACTGATAGCTAAATTTTATGTATTCGGTTATTTGGACAAATACACAAGGATTTTTAAATATTAATTCTGTTATTTGAATTATGAGCAGTTTTTCGAAAGCTTGGTTTTTATTTTTGAATCTACAGGTGAAACGATTTTCGTCATAAAACTACATTTTGGTTTTAAAGTATTAAAAGCAATTTGAAGCTAAATCACATAAGTTAATAAAATCCCTAAGTAGGAATTTTAATCTTATAGATTTCTGGCTACTTAAGGGTTAATGTGATACAAAAGATTTCAAATTATTGCTTGAAGTCTTGGCTGCCGATATGTTGGCACTGAGAGCTGCTTTAAAGAAATAGGTAAACATAAATTTAATATTTTAACCGCCTCGCAATTGGTTAACTTATCAGTTAAAAAAACACAATAGGTGTTCTGATAAACTTTGCAGTGATACTCATATTGCCGCAATATGATAAGAATTAATTTTGGTATCGTAATTCTGGAAATATTGGTCGTCGCCACCAAAAAATAATAGTTGTCGTTATTAAATAATAAGGAGGTCTTTCTATTATGAAAATTCTGATCAAGTCTATATTATATCAATAAAATAATGCTGTTTGTTTTTATATTCTAGAAACTTTTTTATTTATTTAAAGTTCGTTTAGTTATATGACTGTATCGTTAGGAAGCATTATTTGTCTAACTCAAGAAACTTTTTAGAAAAGAAAAAGTTTTTTTTAAATTATTTATGTAGAGGTATTTTTTTAAAACAACAAAAAAAAAATTCAAATCATGTGTGGAATCTACATTGGTAATTTGAAAGGACTTTTTATGGCATTTATTTTTGAAAATTATTACCTTTAAATGTTGGCAACTGTACAATGGAAAGGAGCGTTCGGTGAGAAAATGGAAGATCCGCTGTTTTCGACCAAAATTTTGTTTAGTGATGAGACCCATTTCTGGATCAACGGCAAAGTCAATAAACAAAATTGTCGCATTTGGGCTGAAAAGCAACGAACCAAACCACGGTTTGGTGCGGTTTATAAGCTGGTGGAATCATCGGTGCATATTTTTTCAAAAATGATCGCTATCACGCCATGATATCGATATTTATGCTACCTGAAATTGTAGGCCGTAATCTTGACGACACTTGGTTTCAACAGGACGGTGTCACTTGCCATGCAGCTGCTCAAACAATGGATCTATCGAGAGGTCATTTCGAAAAGCAGCTAATTTCACGTTTTGGACAGGTGAGTTTGCCGCCTAGATCAAGTGATATCACACCTTTAGACATTTTTCTCTGGGGTTACGTATAGTCCAAAGTCTATGCTGACAAACCAGCTACGGTTCAGGTTTTGGAAGCCAACATTAAGCGTGTCATTAAAGCCATAGCGGTCGAAATGCTCGAACGAGTCATCCAAAATTGGACCCTCAGAATGTAAACCCTGAGGCGTAGTTGCGGCCTACATTTGAAGGAAATTATATTCAAAAAATAAATGCAATAAAATGTCCTTTCAAATTACCAATAAAGATTCCACACTTGATTTGAATTTTTACATTTTTTTTGTTCTGAAAAAATACCTCTAGATGGATCATCCTATAGTTCATTTATTTATAAATAAAGATTTTGTAGTGATTAGAACCGAAAAATTATTATAGGGATTGTATTATGATGTTGGAATAACCAATTGAATGTTAACTGCTGGTTATTCAACCGATTTTTTGTAAGTGGATCGATTTTAAACTGATTTTTTCTCTGTTTATTCGAAATTGTTCCTATTTGATCACTTGATTACAGGTGGCGAAAAAATTAATGCAAATAATTACGCCGAGAGAAATAAAATTTCCAGAGGAAATATATTCCCCTTTTATTAATAATAGTCTTAATCGTATTTCAAGATGTTATAAATGGAATGACAAACTAATATATTCACATATAAGACAGATTTGTTCCCACAACCGATTTTTTTGCCAACCGAATGATTAAGGTTACAACTACCTCGAGTATTCTATCAGGGCAACCGAACGTTAGTTGCGAACTAAAGTCCAGATGCTGCTCTTGAAAAATTTTAATTTTTTATCAGACTCAAAAACTATTTGTTGACATACTTGAAGTACTCTACAACAAAGGAAGGGCCACCAAGATAAAAGTGGAATAGATTATACATATAACCATTTTGCTAAAAAAAATCACCATTAAACAACCCATTTTTTGATATAACGAAATTTTAGTTTGCATCACCTATAACACTGTGGAACATTTTTGGGGTTATTGTCTGGGGGGTGAGAAATTCCAAGTCAGGGTGATGGTACTAGGTCATTATATTAAAACCCTCAAAGTGAAGTTACTTAATTGTAAATAAAAGCAGAACGCGTTAATCGATTTCTATGATCTATGTCGCATTTTGTTTATAGGTTATGTGACTTTACGTGAAAGTTATAAGACTCTACACGTTTTTCCGTTTGGGATTTATGTTTAAAAAAAAAAATTTGGCAAAATTTTCTTCTTCATAAATTTATTTCTAATTGCAAAAATGTTGATTTGGTAGAGAAACAGTATATTAATGGATTAAAGAAAATGTAATCATTAATTTTTCTCAATTTATTTCAGCAAAATCGAACTAGTCGTTCTCGAGTTATGTCAAACTACGTTTTTGCCAACATTTTACAACTAAGCGAAAAAACATCAAGGTAAGGAAAAAATGTAAAAGGTCATCAAAAAAAAAACTGGCACATACGAACGCAAAACCCTTTGAGGGTTTTAATATACTGACCTAGTACCATCACCCTGACTTGGAATTTCTCACCCCCCCAGATTGGCTGTTGTACTGTGTAATTGAATACACCATCAACATTTTTTGCAAAACTATTGGTTGCCACAACCCCCAGTAATGCAGAAATATTTTACAAACAGTAATAGCCAGTGATGAATTTCAAGGGGTTGTTTGGGTGATTCGCTTCATAAGACATATTCTTATAAAGGTGGACATTTGTGTTAACGAAACGATTTTCTTAAATCTGCCTTCAAAATTTTGGTAATAGTTATTTCTCCTATTCCAATAGCTGATCTATGGTAAACGCTTTATAAATTTGGTATAGGCAAACTTTGACATTTTTTAAATAATTAAAAAACCAGTTTTACAGAATCACCCTAGTTTAAAGCCACTGTGAGGCGGTTCGTACAGCGGCTCTTTTTTCTTTTGTACACATGAAGGCCAACAAATATTGGTCGCTATCAAAAGGCGTAACATTAAATGTAACAAACTTCAGCCACCGATCGGTCGGATGGTCGCTGCCCCACAGCAACCACATCAACTTCTCCAACGAGATATGGCATTTGTACGATCATTCATTCATTCATTCCGTCATACATACTTAAAGCCACTTGATCAGAAGCGTGAAGGGCGGGGATGTGGGGTGTTGGGCTGTGATTGTCCGTAATAACGGCTGCACTGACGTTAGATTGGAAAATTTGTTTTGTAACATGAAAAATGTTACAACAGAGCCAAACAACAATGAACAGAAGCCACCACAGTTTCGTTGGTCGGGGTTGTTGGCTGCAGCTGGTATTTTTTTTTTTGGTTAGAGGCTCGTGTCATCATAACTTAATCCAAAAAGTTGAGTTCAGGTTCAGCGCCAGGAAATAACGCAACAACAACTTTCCTTGCAACAATTGCAGCTGCAGCAAGTGGATGCAGTAAAATGCTATTCCAGCCACTTAACAATCCGAATGTCTGTTTGCTCGCTTGAGTAAGAAGACTGACTTCATTGTCGGTCTTTGATATGATTGCCAAGTATGCTGATTGTTAAGGGACATGGAACAAAAGATAACTTGAACTTTTTAACAAAAATAAGACGAACCAATATTGGACGATGAATGAATTTTTTCGAATAAATTAAAAATTATTTTGTCAATATCTGTAAAAAAAATCTTTGCAAGTTATTTTTTGCAATTTTTACAATGTATGTATAGAGAATCGATTTTTTATACCGATCACCTGTTTCGATCGAGCGATGTACGTCGACTTAAGGCACAGGCCGTAAATATGAATCGATCTCGACGTAAACAGGTTTAGGCCAAGGACAATCCCAATTCAAATTGGGCAATGTTTTGATTAATTAAAAAAGTCCTTCCCGAGTTCACAACCTGTACGAGTATTTCTAGAAGCTCTGTTGGACACATTTGAGTGAACTCTGCACGCAGGTAAGAAATCATTACAGCCAATATTCGGTTATACCAACCAAACCCAGTTTAGTTCGCTGATGTAACAACGTACACTATGCAACAAAAATTCAAACTTTCTCGGGAGGTGAATGATTCTTCTGGAAATGAAAGACTTAAATGATTATACTTATAGATTAAAAAGGTCACAGTTATTTTTTATGGGCAAATGATATTTGCATTATGCAACTCAATACTGTATAAAACAAGTTAAAAAGTAGTAAATATTCCTTCGCTTTACCGAATTTTCGTTATAAGATGTGTTTAGTGAAACCGTATGGAGTTTATTTTCGTAGAGCTTTTTAACATCCTGTTTCTAAGATTGGAGTGTCCTTTTCGTTCTTTTTTCGATAAAGTAAAGAAAAGAGAAAACATGTCAACATGCCATTTTGTAAAAGAACTTTTCTTCTATAAAAATGTAGATGCGAAAGTTCTTGAGCTGGTTAATACCTGTTAAATGTCTAAAAGCAAATGACCGAAATAAACAAACGAGATAATCATGTCCAATTATTTCAGCTGGAGTGCTTTCTTTTTTATTAAAATTGTATAAATATTTTAAAAATTTCGTTTTTTTGGTTAAAATGTTCTACTGAATTACTACTATTATCATTTTAGTATAGATCGTCTAAAATAAAATAAGAATATCTTTAAAATAAAAAGGCCCTTTCCGTCATTTACTAAAAAAATATTTTTTTTTATAAAATTTAATTAACAAGTTATGTTTAGAATAAAAACTAAAATCGACACAGAGGACGAATTGTTAAATTAC
This sequence comes from Hydrotaea diabolus, assembly GCA_963513945.1. Taxonomy (NCBI): domain Eukaryota; kingdom Metazoa; phylum Arthropoda; class Insecta; order Diptera; family Muscidae; genus Hydrotaea; species Hydrotaea diabolus. Next base: position 192,984,201 of record OY740716.1, on the reverse strand, counting down.
ATTTTTTCCACCAATTTTTTTTTTGAAACACAAAAAATGACTCATATTAAATATATATTTTTGATCACATGTAGCCAAGACTTTAAGAATTCATTTGAGGTAATATTTAGGTTCAAAATTCTACTTAACTTCACTTAAATAACTCTGGGCAACAAAATTCAAAAGAACATCTGCAGCAGAAGTTTGATAATCAACTAAAGTTGATTCGGTGCTGCTGATTTGGTCTCCTATTTGCCAGATTCGCTCTAATTTAGGAAATATTCACATAAACCATTACTTTCGTTTTTATTTTTTTTTTTAATAAAAGAAACCCTAAATGCTTTATTAGTGAACCGATTTTAAAATCGATTTTCAACTATGTGCAGCGTTTTATTTCGGATAAGAATGATTGAAGATATAGGCAAAATTCTACAGAAATTTCGAATTTTAGTTACAAAAAATTACTTTGAGCTGCCTAAATATTTCGGATTCTCTCAGCGTTGTATTTTCATTAAAATTCCATTATATACTTATAGTATAGCGTATTAAAATCCTCGTCCAACAAGCTAATAAACTTTACAATCCGATTAAATTTGACTGAGTTATTCAAGAGTTTGTACAAAATGAGCAGTTAGGTATCCTTTTATTAAAAAAACGATTATAATGGTTTATGTGAATAAATCCTAATCTAAAGCGAATCTGGAAAATCGGAGCCCAAGACACCTTCTGCCGCAAATTCTGTGTTGGCCAGTGTAATTTATCATAATTAGCTTTATCTTAAATTTTTTGGACACATTAAAACCAAAATTCAATGTTTTTTGACCCAATTTACCAATTTGATTCCTAAAATCCTTTCGCTTGTACGTACAAACTTTATTAGATTCAAAAGTAAAAACCAGGTTTTAATAAACCTGCTCATAGTACAAATAACAGAAATATATTTTGATACCGTCAATTACAAAAATGAAATAAAAAAAGATATATTATATGGGTGAGATAACCGAATACGTAAAATTAAACCATCAGTTGGTCCGGTTAACAAATGCTCGTGGTAATGACAACTGAACTCAAAAAGTTCTTGTAGCCAGTAATCTAAAACAACCAATACATGTACAATTTCACATCCAATAATCATCCTAATTACTCGTACATACTTTGTCTCTTTAGCCGATACTGTCAGTTATACTGAAAATCAACATTCGGCTGTAGTCAAGGAATACATGGATAGTACGTGCTACTACCAACAACATTTTTTGCAACATTCGGTGGGCAACAAATTCGGTTGTGGCAACAACTCTGATCTCTTTGTGCAAGCAATTAAATACATTTTATGTTACTAAAAGAACGGAACACATATTTGTGTTTGTTGTTGTAGCGACAAATAGTGCCGGGGTGACAGCCCTTGGCCAAAGAAGTCCTTCTTCGGGTCGATCCGTTGAATAGAACCGGCTTTTGTAGGATCGAACGGAACACATGTACACTTATACTTAGTAGGGACATAAATACTGTTACAACATTGAACACACCCATTTCAATAGTAGAACTGAACATACCCCGTTAGTGTCATATGGGTTTTGAAAGCTAACCTTAATAGCGTTAGTCTGTAACGCGATTTAATTGTTTCAACTTTCATCATGGAGTGGTCAGATAATGAGATCCGTATCGCTGTAATAGCGATTTTTAAGAGTGAAATGAAAAAAAAGATATTTTCAAAACGCTCTGGCCACTTGGGATTAGCCGCATGTTCGTCTACCGATGCATAAAACTGTTTGAGGAGACTGGAGATGTAAAAGACCGCCACCGGTCGGGCCGCTCACGCTCTGTTCGAACACCGCATGTCATCAAAGCGGTTTAATCAAGAATTCACAGAAATCCGCTTCGAAAACAGAAAATTATGGCCCGTGAGATGAATATCACGCAAAAGTCCATGAGTCGAATCATTAAAAAAGACTTGGGACTTGGGGCATTCAAACGACGTACCGGACATTTATTGACTGCAGCTTTAAAATAAATAGGATTGAAAAATGCAAACGTCTTTTGGTGAAGCACGCTGATAACTTGCACAGAAAAATGTTGTTCACCGATAAAAAAAAGTTTACCGTTCAGGAAAATTTTAACAAGCAAAATGATAGCGTATGCGCGGTCATCTAAGGAAGCATCTGAACTGATCCCAAGTGTGGAAAAGGGTCATCACCCAGCTTCAGTCATAGTTTGGTCGGGTGTCTCTTACGATTGAGTCACTGACCTGCATTTCTACGAACAAGGAGTCAAAACAGCGGCCAAAGTTTACCAAGAAACCGTTTTGAAAGCTGTTGTGAAGCCTCTTAACAATTCCCTGTTTTGGAACAGGGGACTTTCCAGCAGGATTCTGCGCCGGCCCATAAGGCTAAAACGTCCCAGGCCTGGCTTCGAAACAATTTGCCAGCGCTCATTTTCCCTGAAGAATGGCCCTCAGGCAGCAGTCCAGATTTGAACCCATTGGAGTACAACTTGTGGACGGTTTTAGAGAGCAAGGTTTGTCACAAAAGATACCCTAACATTGGATAGGTCTAGGTATCGACCAGCCATTTAAGAAGATATCACCGAAAAAGCTTATACACATTGAAGGATTAACATAAACCCCATTATGCATTTGACAAATATGCATATGTGACAGCGCATAGAGAAAGGGACCTAAGGGTAAAAAAAAAATCAATTTTCACTTTTTTTTGATGTGGACAACATCTGAGCATCGAATGAGACCGATCCCATGCCCCAAAAGTGTTCCCCCCTAGAGAAATGCGCGTTTTATGAAAGTGAAGTCGACGATTCAAAACGCAAATAGAAAGGGACCTAATCTTTAAAATGGCTCTCCTGAACAAAACTGGTTTTTAGCCTTAGGTCCCTTTATATTTTGCGCGTCACATATGTAGTTTTAAAAACCTTCAAAACCTGTCCTTAGTAAACCTTTTCTAGGATTAAACCACATTACGTTTTATGCTGATAAAAAGTCGGGACATAAGAGAATTATTTACAACTTTAAATGGAATTAAGTGTCATTCCAGAATATTTTTTAAACTATTGTAAAAAAACAAGGAATAAATTTAATATGGGATCATTTTATGGACTTTTTTGCTTTATACATTTTGCAGGTGTGGTAGGATCTACACAAAGACAGCAGATTCGTTGCTAACCGAATGATTGAGGTAACTTGCATGTCAAGAATTCCATCAGTATAACCGAATCTTACTTGGTGCTCTGTAATTTTCAGTTACTGAAACTGTTGTATCGGTGCAACATAACACACTTGTTCAACGAAAAAAAATAGAAATTTTTTCAGAGGCAAAAAATTGTCTGGTTACACAATTAAAGTACTTGAAAAACTCATAGGGACGGTGATGACGAGGAAAAAGTGCAAAAGATGATGGATGATTTTTCTCAGTTATAATCGGATTTTTTTTAAAAAAATCCTATTTAACAACCCGTTTTTGCTTATAATAAAGTTTCAGTTATTAACAATAATAATTAGCAACAAAATGTTAACATTTTCGCGTTTCATTAGTATGACCGATCAATAAGTTGTGAGTAGAATACGATTATTATATTTATCATTTATTTAAAACTGAATATCCATTACGATCATAGGCATTTGGTGATTGCAACCGAAATTCCTGTTTTAAACTGAATCATTGTAGTTCCAACCAATTTCAAACTAATTTTTTCTCTGCGATTAGTCTTTTCACATGCGGTATTGTTTTTAATAAGGCACAAACTATTCATTAAAAAGGGTGTGTCCGTCTATATTACAAAGAGTGGCCGTTTGGTGCGGTTTTTGGGCTGACGGCGACATTCGACTTCTTCGAAAATCAGGCCAAGCAGTTACCGTGAGTGGTGTTCGCTATCGCAAGATGATGGCTATCAATTGAGACTATGGATCTGGACGATATGTGGTTCCAACACGATGGTGTTAAACAAGGAGTCTCCTAGGGTGGAGTGATATCCCCGGCTCTGTTTAACTTCTACCTCTCTAAAATTCCTGCACCACCAGCCGGCGTTAAAATTGTGCCGTACGCTGATAATTGCACAATTCTGGCGTCAGGACCTAAAGCAGATGACATCTGCGAGAGAATAAACTAGTACCTCACTGTCTTAGCACGTTTTTTCACTACAAGGAATATGAAAATATCCGCCTCCAAGTCATCAGTCACACTGTTTACTGCATGGACCGCAGAGATGCGGTTGTCACTCAATGTGAAAGTCGATGACGTCAACGTCCCGACTACCAACTATCCCAAAATTCTTGGGCAGCCTTTTTCGATCCTTTACTCATGCTACCTACTCGTACAACTATCTGCGATAAGCTCAAAAGTAGGAAAAAGGTCCTCAAGTCACTTGCCGGCAGTAGTTGGGGAGCCGACAAAGAAACCTTGTAGACCTTTTACAAAGCGATAGGTCGGATTGTAGCGAACTACGCCGCAACTGTGTGTTCGGCGAACGAGAGTGCGACGCTGTGGAAGAAAACTCAATCTTGCCAGAATGCGGCCCTCGGAACATCAGGGTGTCTTCTTATGTCTTCTGAGGACCATCTACATGAGGATACGAAGGCCCTTACCGTGCGCAGACACAATTTCCTGTTGTCTAAGCAATACCTGCTAGGGTGTTTTCGCAGTCACCCTAACCACCACTCTTCACTTAGACTTGGACTTCATGATCTAGAGAGTCTAAACAACACTCACGCCGATGAAGTCGCAGCAGCAGTATCCAGCTACCGTGTGAATATAGTGCTAGGGGAGCATCCCCCGGAGATTTCACCTGAGGAGAAGGTACTACCTCGACAGACGCGCGTGGTTCTGGCTCGGATATCTGGATGGTGCAGCCGCCTAAATTCTTATTGAGCACGAATTGACGCTAACGTTCCGGACATCTGTCCCGCCTGCCTTCAGGGACCACATGACGTGCTGCACATTTTTAATTGTTCGGCAAAGCTCACTCAGCTGCCCCCCAGGTCTCTGTGGACGCATTGAGTTAAAATGTTCAAATGCGTGTTTCGTCCACCTGGATATCGAAGCAGATCCCTCAAAGACAAACAAGACTTCAAAATAAAATATATTTTTGTTATCACAACAGCACGATGTGCAACAACAACGCGATGGTTTCACTTGCCACACAGCCAGCGAAATAATGGCTCTTTTTCGCGAGAAATTCAAAGGCCGTGGAGATGTCCAATCAAAGTTATATTTTATCCAAAATTGCGTAAAATAATTTTTTACCAAAATATAAGAAAAAATGTTAAGAACATTTTTTTTAAAAATATATTTTTTGTAAACTTCAATCCTGAAAGTTTAAAAAAAAATTCAAATATCGTAACTAGAACAAAAGTTATTAGTTTTTTTTTAAAAAAAAAACCACTGAAATGGACAGGACAGGAATTTTCGAAATTCTTTTTTTTAAAAACCTAAACTGTATTTTTTAAAACACCCAAGTGAACCAATGTTCAAAATTTCGTCAAAATCGAAGACCTACTTGTAAAAAGTGATCGGTTTTACATGAAATTGACAATTGGTTTTCGTGGCTGCACACTGCTGTTATCGCGATTGCGGGTCCGTGACGATATTCATCAGAAAGCTTCGTTGAAAGGAAAGCTGAACTCTTTAAGACCAGGTTCACGCCAAACGTATGCGTACTTCTGCTGTAAATCTCACTTTTCAAGTTTTCTTCAAACAATTGCCCACGAAAAAACAATTCACCTTTACCACTTCTACAGAGACTCCACATTCAGAGCAATCTGTAGATCAAATAATTTAAAATTCGCCTGATTTGAACAGGGACTAACCGGCTGGAGACCTCTTGCATCTACTACATTTTAATAGAAGACAAGTTTTTAACAAAAATTAATATATATACGCCAGAGGTCTTGAGCTAGTTAATCCCTGTTAAAATCAGACATCGATCAATTATTTGATGTCTAGGGTTGGTTGAATAGACGCTAAGGGTTTTGCGTACCTCTTTACTTGGCAACCCTTTAGTAAAATATGTATTTATTAGGATTGTATAATTTTCAAGTTTGTTTTTGTTGAACGAACATCTTATGAATGCAATCAAATCTGCATTCGGAAACGGAAACACAATAGCAGCATCAAACATAAAGAAGACAACAATAACAAAACGAAATGATTACTAACAAAACGGAAACTCAGGGGCAACATTGAACTTAATTTTTCAATGTAAAATCAAAACACAAAAAAATGATGCCACCACAACAATAAAGAAAATCTTCAAAACGGAAATGTATTCAAAACGCTGCACATCTACTCGCGGTATTTCTGGCGGCGTGTGTGTGTTTTTCCACAATTTCCAGCAAAAACCCATAAGAAATAAAACTATGCGCGATCGTCAGTCATGATCTCCACAATCATTGCCAATAATTTTCCGTTCACCTTCACCACTGCTGCCTGCAGCTACTTGCCACTACTACCATGGACTACTTTCCGCAGCGGTTGTAAGTTATCCAAAAGTTGCTCCCGTACAGGATATGTGCCAAATACGGAAGAATGAAGGAATGATAAAATGTGTGCAAGAAACCTGTCTTGACTGTTAATCAATAATTTGTAGCTCTGTAGATGCTCCGAGTAGTGCAGCCACTGCAGCTATGCCATGAAATTCAACATTGTTTTAGCTTTTTTTTTGGAAGTCGGAGGAAGTGTTTGGCTGTTGCGTAATAATTTCACATTGGTTCCTCAATTTGGTTTTTATGTTTTTTCATATCGACATCAATGGACAAATCTCGTTTAAACATCGACGCCGCCTGTCTACCGGTATTTAAGTCTGTCCGTCCTTCCTAACCTGACTGGAACAGGATGTGTTTCATATCGATAATACGAATAGATGGACGAAAAAATGAAGCGACTAGACTGATTTTCTTTTTGTTTTCAAACACAAAATGGTTTTGGCTTTCCAACAATTTTAGTTTGATGTGATGTAAGTCATGAAATTGTTAACTATTTGTCAAATTATGATGATATTTATGGTATGGCATGTCCATGACTTTGAGATGGTATTATTAGTTTGACTTGATGTTAGTAACACCTAGCAGACAGCAGTCCCAGGGTGGAATTACAAGTTAGACTGTGGAAGTACACTGAATTCCTCTTTGAACCCATACATTAGACGTGTTATTTTTAAGTTAACTTTCTTATAGCCTAGACAAACTACAGCGTTAATGTGCATTAGCAGACTTAATGCAAATTAAATCTAGCAGTATTTTATTTTACAAAATCAAACTGAATTTATACTGCATTAAGGTATTACAACCTGGCAACACTGTCACAATTTATCACAAACAACCGCTGTACTTACAATCAGCGGCTGTTATCAAATCACAAATCTTTACAAATATCAGCATCGGTACTGAGTTAGCCGCCAACACTTCTATATTCCGCTGACGATCCCAATGCAAAAAATGTCATTGTCACTCTCTTCTCAAGTGAAATACAAAACCTCATATTGGTGTCCAGACTCCCAATATTTTTAACTTTTTTGCACACTTTTTGGAAAACCTTCCTGTTGAGCCGAAAGTTTTTCATAAATCTGCTGTCGTCCATAGTAAGCATGTCAAACTCCCAAAAAGGCAGCGTCATCGGACCGTACTTCTTGAAAAACTAGGTTGGCCAAGCAGTTGCCTTGAATGGAGCAAGATGATAAGAACTTCTTGTTGCCAGAAATTGAGAATATGGACCTGGACCGTATGTGGTTCCAACAAGACGGTACCACTAGTATGGCTCTTTTGCGCGAGAAATAAAATGGCAGTGTTATCTCAAACCGTGGCGATGTTGATTGACCGCCACGATCATGTGATTTAACTCCGCAGGACCTCTTTCTTTGGGGATATTTAAATGAACAGAGGTATGCCACCGAAGCTGTGGCGAGCATTTGACCGATATCTTGCTTTACACATAACTGTCAGATCCTTCTATTTGCTTTATTTTAAATTAACATCGTGCGTTTTAGTTGGACCATTCAAGTAAGGTTACCCTTACTCCTTTCTTCTAAGGTTTAGTAACCTGAAAATTACACTTCTACGAATATTATATCGGGTTATCAGAAAAAATCAACTCAAGTAAGAAATCTTTATGGTTCATTCGAAAGGACATTTTATGTCATTTATTTTTAAATGTAATTTCCTTCAAATGTTGGCCGCAACTACGTCTTAGGGTGTCCATTCTGAGCGTCCAATTGTGGATGACTCGTTGGAGCATTTCGAACGGTATAGCTTTAATGACACGCGTAATGTTGGCTTCCAAAGCCTGAATCGTAGCTGGTTTGTCAGCATAGACTTTGGACATTACGTAGCCCCAAAGAAAAAAGTCTAAAGGTGTGATGTGTAATTAGATACTCTTCAAAATGACCTCTTAATAGATCCAATATTTGAGAAGCTGTTTGTCAAGTGGTTGAAACCAAATGTCGTCAAGATTACGGGCTTCAATTTCAGGTAGCAAAAAGTCCAATATCATGGAGCGATAGCGAGTACCATTCACGGTTACGTTTCGGCCATCATAATTTTTGAAAACATATGATTGATGATTCCACAAGCCCATAAACCGCACCAAACCGTGGTTTTCTCTGGATATAATGGCAAATCTTGAACCTCTTTTGGTTGCGGATCTTCCCGTTTCTCTCATTTCCATAATACAGCGGCCAAAATTTGAAGGAAATTGTTTCCAAAATGAATGACATAAATGTCCTTTCGAATGAACAATAAAGATTCCACACTTGATTTGAATTTATTTAAAAAAAACACCTCTAAATTGATCACCCGATATGTAGTATGAAACTTAAAAAAAATGTTTAACATTAAATCAATGTCAAGGTTTTATTAAGTGATAATGATTAACTTGAAGTAAAATTCCGATTAGATGACTGTTCATCTCCTTATAAATCATTAATTTTCTTTCATACCTGTACTCCTCTGTTGTACAGGATATTACGACTTAGAGATGATCCCTTTGCCCCTCCCTTTATTATACATATCGATCAATTTGAAGTTACTATCCGATCCATTTACCGTTGAAATCAAGTTACAGGTCGCAAATGTGAACGGATTTCAACAGTGTTCTAGGTTGGGCCAAGAATGAATCCATATCTGTATATTTTGATATCATACAAAGGTATGTTCCGATTGTGGAAGCCGTAGCTCTAGAAGTCACGCACTACAATCGACTCTGACTTAATTTTGTTAGGAACTTTTCGAGTGATCCGTTACCAACTCTGGTAAAATTTTACCTATCGGTCCATGTTTTTAAATTGCCCCTGCAGAAAGGTGCCAGACGATTTGTGGTCCTGTTGCTCTAGAAGCTACAAATTAAAACTGATCGTGCTCAAATGATTATTATAAATATTTAGACAATATCGGGTCATGTTATTCCCAAGCCTCCTTGCGAACACTACATTTTTCATCTATTTCAAATTACATTTTACATCTTTTCCTGCTTAAATTAAGTATATAAGTACATACAGTGTAAATAATCATGATGGAAATTCGGTTGGACGTACTATAAGACGATTGCTATGCCAATATTGCGGTACAGACAACTTACTTTTCGGTCAAATTAACCAATTGGAGTTCACATTTGTGCAATGACAAGTAATGTTTATTGACGTTTGTTTTGAATTTCTGGATGTCGAAATTGGCGGAAAATACATTTTTAAAAAGTCGATTCCACATACGAATAGTAGGGACCAAAAACGGGTCAATCGATATGAAATGGGTGTGGAAGTCGTGTGTACCTGCCGAACATCGCCACGTCAGAAATAAGACCACGAATGTCTAAAGAACACACACCATTGAAGAAGCGATATCACAGTGACACACAACCCACATTCCGACGATGTTCCAGGGAGACAATAGAGTTGGCTACCCTACTGTTACCTATCGTGCTGATCGCTCTCCTCTGAACACGATGAACACCTGCCCATATATGGGAGGTGTTCACCATTGGCCTCATGAAGGTTTTATAGAAATCAAAAAGATCAGAAGGAATGAAATGTTTCTTGTGCTGCTTTAGAAAGCCTATACACTTGAGTGATTTTTTCGACACATCGAATACATGCTTCGCTCAACGATCGTCACATCGTATTTTCATGCCCAGGACGAACATCAAGAGCTTTTGAATGTTCAATACCAGCAATATAAATTGACGACACTGTTTGTTCAATGAATCGCTTTTGACAACACTGTGTCTTAGTCGCATTAAATTGGTCTGTAAATCCTGTTCAAAATATCGTCAATGAAAATATAAAATAAAGAGGGATTTCTTCCAGACAGAGCCATGTTGTAAACCTGCGGGCAGCCTATGTTTGTTGGATTGCAAACCGTCTACAACAACTCGTATAGTGTGACCTCTAAAACAGCTCGATATCAATCTAGCAAATGTTTTACCAACTCTGAACGCGATCAGCATTGACATACATATGTGCACTGTGCCAGACACTATCAAAAGCCTTGGAGATATCCAGAGCCACAACCTTGCTCCCACCAAACAGGTGGATAGATACCTTACAATATGTGGTTAACTATACTCTCCATTACCTTAGAGACGTTGGCCGATACTTTTCTTATTGCATTAAACAGTGTCCCATAGCGACAGATTCAAACCAAGGATGCAAAACTTGATACAATTGTACTTTTTTGATACATTTTCATTTTCGAAAGTAATACTACCGTGGCTTATTTGGGGCTTATTTAATATATTTTACATATGTTTCTATCTGTTGTGTTTTTATACCCTAAACCTCAATGTGCTACAGGGTGTTACGCAGACTTCGCGATGATTTTTGCAACACCTTAGAGGAATAGATAAACCCCATGTTTAGTAAACCGATTGGTTCAGAATCAATATCTGATTCATTTCACTTTGTCCGTCTGGCCATTTATTGTTAAAATTAAATTAAATGTCGCAATAATAAACCGATTTCGATAAAACGTGGTATTTTGTTCTGGCTTGGGCCAAGGACGATCCCTATTTTAGTTGGCCCATATATCGGTCCATGTTTTATAGCACTCAAAGGTTTTCCCCAATTTAAGGATAGGCAGCTCTAGAAACCTCCACCTAAATACGAACGTGCTAAAATTTTGCATGGTTCGTTATGAGCGATCAATAATTAACTCTTGTGAATCAGCTGCTCTTAAAGTCACAAATTAATCTCAATCGGCTCATATTCAATAAGGTGCGTTTTGAGCGACTTATAACCATTCCTGCCGAAACTAAACCATATTGGTATATCTTTTGGCAAAGCTCCCATACAAATAACCTTTATAATTAAAAGCCCTTCCACTGTATAAATGAAGCACATGGCTTAAAGTAGAGATATTCCTACAGATATTCCTGGTGAAATTGGATCATTGAGGTATATGTTGTCAAGAACACAATGGAATATGTCCTACCCTCTAGAAGTTTAAAGTCTGAGCCTGCTTAAACTCCAGACAGAGGCGCTAATTTTCACTATAACAGAGATGTTTAGAGCATAACATAGTCGGCTTAGTCCGAATTAAAATTATTTTTACTCTTTGCTTCAATTAAAATGATTTTGACAACTAAACATTCTTGGTTTTGGTACCGCCGAGATCGAGTACCTTTTCAAATAGCAGAAAGCACAAAATGAAAAAACTTATTTTACATCCCTGATTCCAACAGTGAGACGCCAAGTCTTAAAAACGACAGCAGTATGCGAAATAGTTTCATTTCCAGTCGGAGCGATTCTGGCTTGATGAAACGCAGCCTTTATTGAAACATTACCTAGAATCAGTTTGCAGGTGACATACTCGCGTAAGGTAGTACAGGCTTACAAGCTCACCTGCTTTAATACTGTCAGAGAACAAAATGTACGCCAACCTTGTAAGGAACATTAATTCTTAGACATTCAACTACTTAATAACTATTTTACCGTTTGGAGACTACAGCAATCAGGTCAGCTCCCACTCTATCTTTAGTCCTAGGTTCTTGACAAACTTCCCAAAACCTACTTGATTAACTAGTTTTGTGATGTCAGTATAAAAGGCGTCATACATAAGAAAGTTCTACAGACGTCGGAAATGAAATCATATCGGTAAAATTTCTAATGGAGCACGCATATATATCACCCGACTTGAGGCCCTGTCTCTATACATTTCACACTTTAAATCCGATCTTACAGAAATTAGACATTGTGAGTGATGTTTGACTTATAAACCAACTTAGAGAAGTGGGAACATTTCTTCCAACGTTTTCTTATACTCCCACCCTGAACTTAAATTTTTCTTACCTTTCTTTCCCGATTAGAGAAATTTTATCACAATTTTTGTACAGATCTAGAAAACTTGTGCAACTAAATCTTCTCTGTTGCCACCAGATCTTCTTCAGATCAGGAGTTCATGAAGTTCTTTTAAATTCGAAGACCTAAAAGGAAATTAGCTATTATAAGGAAATATGCACAATTACAGGGTGGGCGATTTATCATTTAAAAAGCACTGTTAAATATTTTAAATTTCTGGTCTTATTGGAAAGGTTAAACTTTGTCATTTAATAATGGAACACAATATCATCCATAAAACTACCACAACTGGCTCGGCAGTACGCTATACGATCAACCCAATTTTTCAGTACTTTTTCGATTATTTCGGGTCGTATATCTTCAAGGCAACAACGATTTCATGCTTCAATTGTGTCGGGATGCTTATCGTCACATTTTTCCTGAATGGCTCCCCACAGAAAATAATCAACCTTTCCAATAAAACCAGATATTTGAAAAAAAAATATCAGTACTTTTTTTACAGTCGATTAAAATTTAAATGGCGCACCCTATATAAGTAATATATTTTTTTACATATTATACCTGAACTTTGAAATCTAAAACACGATTTATAGCCAAAGCTGGGCTTAGGAAGAGAAAATATTCAATCGTTTTGGTATTCTCGTCGCATGCTACGCACACGTTGATCCTGCACTTTTAATTCGGAAGATATGTGCCTTTAGTGATGAGTGTCCTGTAAGAACGCCCACCAGCTTGCTTAATCTAGTCTTTTTAGGACTCAATAGCTTTATTGTTATTCTTTCATTCGGTCTCCCCAAAGCATTTTGGTGATTTTGCCGACCGCTGTGCCGTTTAAAGCGTTTTGCGAGGGCCCAAAATGTAATTTCAGTTCTTATTGATTGAAAAGGAATGACATTGTTCATGTCAACTGCCACTTTAGCTAATCCTTTCACTGCAGGTTCGTCACGTTTTTCGTTGCCGTCAATGTTAAAAAGTCTATTGACCTTATGTTGATTTCCCTCTATACACTTTAGAAGCATTTCTGACTTGACTGTCATTAGGGACAGTGGCTTGAACGCTACGTGGCTGCCTGTAATATCTTAGTATTGTCGTATTTGTTATTAGAGTTGAACCATTGTACACATTCCGTGATGGTCCTTATCTCTGTTTGGAATACCGTCTTGTGGTCCGGTAGACGGCTATATATATTTCGATACACAGTTTTTTTTATATAGAGTCCAGTTGCTTATATGGGGCAGGATCTTTTTGAAGTAGGATACTAGTCCTTTCCGGAATTCGTACTGTATCTCGCTCTAGTGGTGCTAGGCCCCTTAATAATTCGATAATATTTTCTCCCACGATCCATTCGCCTACTGGCATCAATCTTTTTGCTATGCTGCCGCCATTTATTTGCTGAAAATATTAAAACATTAAAATCGATTCGGATTAAATTTCGTATAGTACTACATATGAAAATGTTTTAACTCTACACAAAAATGCCACCCAGCTTAAGATCCCATTGCTCTAGAAGAAATTAAAATCGCCTGCGCCCAAATGTACGTGAAATTAGACCAGATCTTTCTAGGGCAATGTCTTACTAAAGCCACTTTGAGAACATCCCTCCCAATTTGAAGTCCTACTTTTACTTCCTAGCTTTTACTTCCGAACTTTGCAAAATTTGGTGTAATTATGGGAGATCTATAATCAAGCCTGGTAAAATGGTACCATATCGCTTTATGTTTTGATTTGGCTTCCATGAAAAGGTCCCACTCGATTTAAATTTCTTTTATTCCACAAGCTATATTTTACCAAAAATTTAGAATTCAGCCGGAATTCTGTACGACAATCGGCAAAATGTTCCAATTTCGGATCAGAATTCTTACCGAGTTAGTAACGACAAACATATGAGAGGGTTGACACGAATTCTGAACTACTGCTCTGAGGGAATTCTGATGTTTTTGCCGACATTTCGAACCGATTTCTTACCGAATTCTGAACTGTAGTCTTGGGAAATTCGAAAGGAAATTTCGAATTCTCGGATCGAATTCTGAACGACTTCGATCAGAATTCTGGCATTAAGTCTTATAAAATTTTTGATGTTTTTACCAACATTTCGAACCGAATTCTGGGCTAATGTCTTATTAAATTCTGAATGTTAACAAACAAAAAACAAGAATTTGAAAAATAAAAATACCTCAGCCAAACAGTTATGAATTCGTTCAGAATTAGTTCAGACATGTCTAAACACAATAACTGAAGGAAAAAATAATGATATGTAGCAAATAACAAAAATTTTAAACGTAGACTACCTTAGATAAATATTTCAGAATTCGTTGCGAGTTCATTAAGGGAAGTCTGAACAAAAAATTAATAAAAAAATCCCACAGACAAGTCCAACAGAAGTCTGGATAAATTCGTTCAGATATTTCGGAACATAATAAATAAAAAATCCTCAGACAAATCGAACAAAATTCGTAACGATTTCGGTAAGAATTCTCGATAGAGTTCAGAATTGTCTGATATCAGACATTGTCGGCAAATTTGGTTTACTGGGTATGTAAATAAAAAAATGAATTGAACTTAGTAATAGAAAACAAAATAAAACAAAATATTGTTTGAAGTCTTTTTTGCTTTCAAGAATGGGTCAAAAGTCGGGACATCATAATACGTTTTTAGAGGTATGGTTCCTCGGGCAAAGTTTCTTATTTTGATCCCTAGAATATGATTTTCCTTGAGCTTACTTTACATAAGCGTTTTTTTGCCTCCTTTCCAATGCCTAAATGTAGCCTAAATCCACACAGAAGTTAATTTTTTTGTTATGCGGCAGGTTAATCTGTCAAAACAATTATGAATTTGGCACTTTGGAAAACACTTCAACTATGTGTGATAACTCGTAAAGGAAATTTACTCGTACATAGTTTTATTAGTGATATTTTGCAAATCCCACAAAAGTATTAACATCGCAAAACTTGGCAGTATTGTGCAATCAGCTGTTGAAAAATACAGTAAAAAATTCAAATCAAGTGTGAAATCTTTATTGGTAATTTGAAAGGACATTTTAAGGCATTTATTTTTTAAATATAATTTCCAACTATGTATGCACAAATATCGCTCATGTACACCAAGACTTAAATCCGGATAAAAACGTAGCTAATAATACACAAATTCTATAAAAAATCGTAATGGACCTTTGTGTGGCGCTACTTGAAAACATGCATGCGATCCAATTGAACATACGAAAATATTCAGCCGATTTCATAACAATTGGGTATTTATCGCTCTTAACGCTCTGTGCGAAATTAATTAAGAATGCAAAGTAATGTGTGGCTTTTAGTGCTGCTGGTTCTGTAATCGGGAAGGACCTTTGTTTGAAAAAATGGTCCGATTAGGTCAAACTTCACCAGACTCAATAAGATGTGAATTAAAATGTTCCACGAGAAATTTGAGCACGATCAGCGATCATTCAAAATAAAAAAATACAAAAAGTCAAATCAAGTGTGAAATCTTTATTGTTTATTCGAAAGCAAATTTTAAGCCATTTATTTTTAGAATATAATTTCCTTTAAATGTTGGCCGCAACTAAGCCTCTCAGGGTCCAATTTTGGTTAACTCGTTCGAGAATTTCGACCGGTATGGCGTTAATGACACGCTTAATGTTGGCTTCCAAACCTAGAACGTTGCTGGTTTGTCGGCATAGACTTTGGACTTTACGTAGCCCCAAAGAAAAAAGTCTAAAGCTGTGATATCACACCAACTAGGCGGACAACTCACCAGTCCAAAACGGCAAATTAGCTGCTCTTCGAAATGACAACTAAATAGATCCATTGTTTGAGCAGTTGTATAGCAAGTGGCACCATCCTGTTAAAACCAAATGTCGTCAAGATTACAGGTTTGAATTTCAGGTAGCAAAAATTCCGCTATCATTGCGCGATAGCCAGCACTGTTCACGGTTACATTCCGGGCATCATCATTTTTGAAAAAATATGGACCGATGACTCCACTAGCCCATAAACTGCACCAAACAGTGGTTTTATCTAGGTACACGCTGAAAAAAAGTATGCTTGTGGTGACTATATTCGAAAAAGATCAAACTTTTGTTCGGTATATGGTTGTGGCACAACAATAATGATCCTTACAACAATAGTATGATTCACATACATCCATACTATAATCCACACAACCATATTATGAGTCACACTTAACCATACTATTATCCCCAAAACCATATTATGATCCTCACAACCATATAATCTTTCGCATACAACCATAGTATGATCCTCACAGCCATAGTATGATCCTCACAACCATAGTATGATCCACAACCAACAATGTTATGATCCCTACAACCATAATACTGTTCTTAAAATTAAATTGAGAAAACAATACTATGGTTGCGACAAACAATCTTTTATTGTAGAGAACATATTATTGTTGCCGTGACCCTATAGTAGCCATGTATTTTTTCTGCTTGTATATAGGCACCTCACGAACATTTTCTGGTTGCTTTTTAGCCAAATTGGGGTTCAATGTCGACGATGGTAATCCGAATAATGCGTTCGGTAGGCCGATTATGTCGACCATCAAAAGGTCTATCGATTGAAGTTGCCAAACTTGTAGGTGAAGATTATTAGGAAAAGAGCCCACTACACTACGCAAAAATTTGCCCAAATTTTAGTTTTATATAGGTTGACTTAATTATGCGAGAGAAATTCAAAGGCCTGGAATTTAAGGTCAAAATTCTTTAAGTAATTTAACGAAATGGGTAATTGAAGGAAGGTTAATAAAAGTGCATTTTCGTGGTAAAAAAGTGAAAAAATAACGGGAATTAAAAAAAGAAGCAAATAGACGTGGATGGCTATTGTACAAAATGCAAATAAACACGTCAGATTGTCAACGATTTTTTCAATGTGTGGAGACAAAATACTTATATTTATATACACAAAATGTCATTCGTTTATTGGATTTGTCTCCGAGTGAAATTCTCTAGTAAAAGCACGTCTACTCAAAAATTTGTGGAAATTCGGGGTGGGAACCAAAACCTTACGTTAGGCGGACGCAAAACTTTTGTTTTTGACAATGTGCACCTAAAATTTCAGTGCTTTAGAATAGGATTGTAGAGTTAAGAATATAACTAATCACTCTTTTAATGTTTTAATGATTTCTTTATGTTTCACCGGCGCTTTTGGGATTAAGCCCCTTTGCATGTCTTTGCGTTTCGCTTAGATGTTCTTGTCGTTGGTGGAATATGTCAAAATCGCAATTTTTCGTGAATTTAAAATTTAAAACATATTTATTAAATCGACATCGGAATCGATAACAGAAGAATGAAATTGAAACTATAAAGTGGAACTTTATTTTTGTAATGGTTGGGACCACAAAAGCCACTTTAAGGCACCAGCTTTACTCGCCCAGCTTCACTCGTGGTCAACACCAACCGATTAAAATATTTTTTTTTATAAACCCGGTCTTCGATTTTATTGCGATCTAGTTATTGCGGAAAGAAAAAAGTTGTAGTTTGCTTTAAGAAATACTCGTATTTTGTCAGTTCCACTAAATGTTATTAATTTTCCTTTGATACTCTCCTATAATTCGCAACGCACTTGCTCACTATTTTCGATTTCGATTGTTTCGTATGTCAATGCTTAAATAAATTTATAATTTTTCATCCTATTTAAAAAAGTTTTATTTTTCTTCTTATGCACAGATGTCGCTATCTCTAAGAGAATGTAAAATAGGGGGTTGCCACCTATATACAAAAATTAAATAAATATCGACTTGGTCGCATCGAATTTCAAAAAGTTTATTATGGTAACACCGCTTGGATTAAGTCTTGATAATAAGACTGGATAATTATCCAGTCTTAAGTTAAGCCCTCAAGGCTTAGATTTCCATACAAATTCTTATCGAGTGTTGACCAAAAACACAACTATAAGTATTATTTCCCGAACCGGGATCCCGGGGTATTTGAAATTTTTTCCAAGTTGCCGTGAAATTTTAAAATCTAGGAAAACAAAAAAATATTAATTCTACAAAAGAGCACAGTTTGATTTAATGTTGTAATAACAAATACGAGTTACATGGTGCCAAACCGAATTTGAATAGAAAACTTTCGAATCAAACTACATAGTAAAGGACTTAGGGCTTTCTACATCTTAAGGAAATGTTCATGGAGTATATTTAGTATAATTAAATGTTTAAAAATTAATAACTTTCTATACCTTTTTCATAGTACGAGTATTCTGCGTATGGTGATCTTAAGTCGAGTGACATCGCTAACACTCACTTTTAGTTTAAGGGGATTACAAAACGAACGCATCTGTATGTATGTAGACTTTGATTGGATTTGATTATCTTCAGCTTATTACAGATCTTTATAGCACGTTTTGTTTGCATTTCTTAAGAGAGTTCAATGAAAGTAACGAGGCACCAGAAATAATTTTATAATTGAAGGAGATTGTGGATTTAAATTTTCTGCATAATGTTGCAGCCACTTTCACAAGGTCAAGCTCAGGTTCAACACTTGCGTGTATGCCATACGAGCATAGAGTTGTCTGTTGCATTAACATTAGACAATTATATAAGCTAATTACAGACAGAAAGTCAACACCGACAATATCATAATCTCAATGTGATAGAGAGATCTCTAAAAAGCGAAATGTGAACTGATGTGATCAGAGATCTGTTTGTAAGTATTCACAAGGAAACTACTTTATACAGGTGGGAATTTATGAGACCCACTCACTTTTTTATTAATGATTTATTTGGTATTATTAGATCTGCTCCAAAGGTGCCTAAAAATAAGTATACGAATCTTAAGTGAAATTCTATAGAGAATCCTGACATGGATTTCTGTGTTATGCGGTTCGCTGCGTCTTTTTAGCAGTAATTGCATTACTTTGGTCACAGAGACATGTCAACTGTATTTGTTTGATAATTTTGATTGAGTAAAAAACTCTAGGCGAACTTTAATTTTATAAAACTCTTGATTGGTAGAGTCGATTTTATTCTTATGCGCAGTATTGTACGTACTACTGTAGGCCTTTGGGCGTTCACATAACCGAGAATTTGAAACCATATTTGGTTTAAGCCTTGTAAAATAGTGGTTAAGGCCTCTATAGCCAGACATTTCCGTTTTGTGTTTTGACTGCAATAAGGATCACTTGTGAGAGCATTTAAACCTCGTGAAGTAGAAATAAAGGATTCTACACAGACTTTTGCGCGCTTGTGTGTGCGATATGCTGTGACGCAGGTATAGATCAGAATGTCAGGCGTTAATTTCTCTAAGGATTTGACGTGCTTGGAGTACATAGTAACTGTCTAGCTAATATGTTGACGTATCGTTCGAGCTTCTGTTTGTGCATCATCTTGGTATCTTGAATTGCATCTTTGACGAGGGGTATTTTCAGATCTCGGTGGATGTTTTCGTTACGCTTATGTGACAGCGCATAGAGAAAGGAACCTAAGGGTAATAAAAATCAATTTTCACTTTTTTTTTGATGTGGACATCTGAGCATCGAATGAAACCGATCCCATGCCCCAAAAGTGTTACCTCCCAGATATGCTCGTTTTATGAAAGTGATGGTACACCAAAGATACGAGGGCGACCGCAAAAGTAACTGGCCTAACATAAAAAGAACCGTTTTTTTTTTGGAATTATTATTATTTATTTTTCAACATAATCTCCTTCCAACTCAATACACTTCATCAAACGTTTTTCAAGTTTTTTAATTCCATCCGAAAAATAAGATTTTTTAAGACCTTCAAAATATGCCTCAGTTTCAGCAATAACCTTGCTATTGGACGAACATTTTTTGCCACCGAGAAATTTTTTAAATTTGGAAACAAGAAATAATCAGAAGGAGCTAAATCTGGACTATATGGTGGATGCGGAGCAATTTCAAATCGTAATTCGGCCAGTTTTTGTTGAGTTAAAAATGCAGTGTGTGTAGGAGCATTATCTTGATGAAAAAGAACTTTTTTTTCTAAATGCGGTCGTTTTATCTTGATTTCTTCACTCAACCGATCCAATAATGCACAATAATATTCACTATTTATAGTTTTTCCTTTCTCAAGATAATCAATAAATATTATACCCCTTGCATCCCAAAATACTGTGGCCATTACTTTTCCTGCTGACTTAACAGTTTTCGCCTTCTTGGGACCACTTTTACCAGCTTCTATCCATTGTTTTGACTGTTCTTTGCATTCTGGGATGTAGTGATGGATCCATGTTTCATCAACAGTTATGAATCGGCTCAAGAACTCTATTGGATTACGCTGATAAATCGCTAAAAGCTCCTCGGAATTGGTCCAACGGACGATTTTTTGGGGCAAAGTCAACAGACGCGGCACCCATCTTGCGGATAGCTTTTTACTGTGGAGTTCATCATGTAAAATACTCCAAACTTGTTTTTCGTGTATTTTAACAATATCAGCAAGTTCTCTGAGCTTCATTCGTCTATCTTTAGTCACTTCATTAAATATTTTTCTAATGTTTTCAATAGTAGTAGCAGTTTTCATCTTCCGTAATTGAACGACCCATTTTAAATTGTTGAACCCAGGATTTCACGGTGGAGTATGATGGTGCATTATCACCATGAACAGAATCCAATTCATCTTTGATTAATTTTGGCGTATAACCTATCATATATAAGTGTTTAATTACCGCACGAAACTCTTTATTTTCCATTTTTCAAAAATTATAAAACTTGTTTACTTCAATCACCTGTAACAAAGAAAATAATCATTAAATATTTCGGAAATTTTGACAGATGGCTTATAAAAGATTGCTTTTAAAAAACAAAAAAAAAAAAAACAAAAGTTGCTAGTAAAACAGAAAATGGGCCAGGCCAGTTAGTTTTGCGGTCGCCCTCGTACACGTATTTAAATCTTTAAAATGGTTCTCCTGAACAAAACTGGTTTTTACCCTTACGTCCCTTTCTATTTTGCGCGTCACATATACCAATGGGCACAGGTAATCAGCCGAAATGTCTTCGATTGGACTCTTTGGAATTTGTTGAGATTGATCGAGCTTGCTTTGCCCCATAGCTAAGCACCGTATAACCAGATAGGTTTGATTGCATTGTTGTATAGCAGGACGTTATATTCGAGGCTCAGTTTGGAGTTCGCGTTAAGGAGCCAGCGAAGTTGATGGACCTTAAGTCGCAGGGGAGTCGGCGATTCAGCTGAATTCCAAGGTATGTAACATTCTTAGATTAAGAAAAAGGGATAATGTTTAGTTTCAATGTGCTAAAACTCAGTGTGAAAGTTACCTGTGTGCGTTTAGCCTCATTGACTTTTATTCTCCAGTTAAAAATCCAAGATTCTACTCGTCTAAGATGCACACCTAGATTCATAGATGCAATATCCTTTTAATGTGAGGCCATTATAGCGGTATCATCGGCAAAAGTTTGGACTGGTAGGGATATCTGAAGGTAAAGGACAGGCCCCAGGACACTTCCCTAGGGGACACCAACGTGCTGCCCACATTTGACTCTGAATCTGCGATTTTCAGTCTAAGTAAGAATTCGATGCGTATTTGCCGGTAAGCATTTGTAAATTATTGACTTGTGCCTTAAACTTGCCACTTAATGTTGTAGGGTGCAACACAAAATAGACATCTGCAAACACGTTATCACGTAAGCTGCACAACCTGAGCAATTGTCTTTAGAGTATAATGGAAATACTTCAGGCATTAATATTCACACTCTATCTATTACACGTAATGCGATGTTACATTACTTTGTAATTATGAATAACAAACTGCAATTCACGCAAGCTCAGGCACAACATTTTCGAGGCAATATTAAAATTATATAAATTGTCACAACCTGAAAGTGTTTGTTAAATAAATCATGGGTATTTTCAATAAAGATATGAAATTATTTGTCACATATTTACGAGAGGGTTGCTATTTATATATCGGGTCCAGCAAAAAAGAGCATTCGTTTATCATTGGAAACAGTTTTGTAGCTTCGTTTATCATTGGAAATAGTTTTATTTTTTAAATAAATCCTGACTTTATGCATCAAGAAAACTAGATATTTTAAATTTGAGTACAAGATATACGAACAGGCCAAGGGAATGCCAATGGATTCTCCAGCTTCACCAGTAATAACTAATATTAGCCATGTTCTTTTCAGGTTACTAAACAAGCATTTGCATGGAAGTTACTCGGTAAGCAAGCGACTTGGCTTTTACTCGGTAACGAAACGAGTCAGAGTTACCTGACTTATTTTTTTAACAAAAAAATATTATGACACACCCGGCTTGTATAACAAAATCAAAAAACATATGTTTTTTGTTATTGATACAGAAAGAAAATTTATGGAATGAAAGAAAGTAAAATAGAACAAGCGGGATAATATAATTTACAAAAATTACAATGAAGCAAAAAACGGTAAGTGAGAATGTTTATTGTTAAGATTTAGACAAATTTCGAGGTAGCTTTATTATTTTAAAGAGCGACAAAACGAAAATTATGGACTAGGAACGAGACGTTGATGCTGTTAGCTTGCTACAAAGCCAGAAGGGACGATTTTGAATGTCCCTGGCGAAAAATAAATGTCTACCAACATGTTTTAGAAGACATGATTTGTCAATAAAATGTCAACAAAACAAGAAACTATACGAAAAAACCAAATTGGTTTTTTGTTTGTAAACAAACTTATGATGAGCTTATGCTACCATCTGATTCAAAATCTTGTTGAATGTTGCCAGAATACCATATTGCTAACTAACTAGGTAACCAAGCTAGTTACCTGAAAAGAACACGGCTATTATTATGTATGAACTACAAGACGCAACAATATAACAAATGGCGGAGATACCACGGGTACTAACGAAGTACGTAGACGATTTGTTCAGCGAACGACATTTTAAATACACCTTATATAGAGTGATCCATCTATAGGTATTTTTTCAGAACAAAAAAATATAAAAATTCAAATCAAGTGTGGAATCTTTATTGGTGATTTGAAAGGAGATTTTATGGCATATATTTTTTGAAAATAATTACCTTTAAATGTTGTATTTTGGAAATGAGAGTTCGGAGAGAAACGGTTTTCGCCCAAAATTTTGTTCAGTGATGAGGCCCATTTCTGGCTCAACGGCAACGTCAATAAACAAAATTGCCGCATTTGGGCTGAAGAGCAACAAGAAGAGTTCCAAGAGGAGCCTTTGTACCCAGAGAAAACCACGGTTTGGTGTGGTTTACAAGCTGGTGGAATCATCGGTGCATATTCTTTCAAAAATGATGATGGCCGAACGTAACCGTGATATCGATCTTTATGCTACCTGAAATTGAAGCCCCTAGTCTTCACGACACTTGGTTTCAGCAGGACGGTGACATTTGCCTTACATTGTACCAGGAGCCATTGTACCCAGAGAAAACCACGGTTTGGTGCGATTTATAAGCTGGTGGAATCATCGGTGAATAATTTTTCAAAAATGATAATAGCCGAACGTAACCGTGATATCGATCTTCATGCTACCTGAAATTGAAGCCCGTAATCTTGACGACACTTGGTTTCAACAGGACGGTGCCACTTGCCATACAGCTGATTAAACAATGGATCTATTGAGAGGTCATTTCGAAAAGCAGCTAATTTCACGGTTTGCACAGGTGAGTTGGCCGCTTAGATCGAATGATATCACACCTTTAGACATTTTTCTTTGGGGTTACGTAAAGTCCAAAGTCTATGCTGACAAACCAGCTACGATTCAGGTTTTGGAAGCCAACATTACGCGTGTCATTAAAGCCATACCGGTCGAAATGCTCGAACGAGTCATCCAAAATTGAACCCTCAGAATGGAAACCCCGAGGCGTAGTTGCGGCCAACATTTGAAGGAAATTATATTCAAAAAATAATTGCCATAAAATGTGCTTTCAAATTACCAATAAAGATTTCACACTTGATTTGAATTTTTATATTTTTTTTGGTCTGAAAAAATACCTCTAGATGAATCACCCTTTACATATAATACACGAATACAGTTCACCATGGAACAGGAAACTGACAACACATTGCCATACCTGGATTCGGAAGGAAATCTGCTAAAATTAAATTGGTATCAGAAGTCAACTGCAAACTTCATTGGGATGGTCTTACTTACAAATAAGCTACTAACTATTGAACGTGTCAAACAAATAAGACATATTCTTAAGCTTAATGATTTCCCAGACAATACAATAACGACACCAGTTCAGAAAATCAACTAGTTTAGTACTTCACAATTTTACCCTAGTACGCCCAAACCAATTTCCGCAGCATTTTTTCCACTCGGATAAAAACAACTCCAAACATGGGTTTTGAATGCTTTAACAGCTGCTTCGAGCGTCGATTAACGTTGACCATGCAGTTTTTTTTTGATTTGAAAAAATAAGATGAAGTCATTGGGTGCCATATAAGGACTGTACGCCGGATGACCCATCGATTCGACATCTTGAGTGCTCAAATGGCCTATTGTTTCAGCTGATGTGTGAGAGCCCGCAATGCCGTGATGAAAATGACCAAAACAACCACTGTTGGCACACAGATGGTTGTGTAGAACTTAACATTGACCCCCTACGTTCCACTAAAGGCAAATGACCGGTTATACCGAAAAAACGCAATCATTGCTCAAATCATTCATCATTCATCAACGATCAATTTTTTGTTAGATTTGGCTCGCCTTAAAAACCCATACTGTTTGATTTCGGGGTCATTTATGTACATAGATTCAAGATTCGTCGCCTGTGACGTTGTTATATTGGGTGGGCCATAAAAAATTTTAAATTTGCTGAATACAATGTATTGATAATTTTTTCAAATTTCTGGTTTTATTGAAAAGGTTGAACTTTATCATGTAAAAATCGAACACCACTGGGCTGTAGACTGTTTGGCAGAAGAAGAAGAACTTTACCGAAAAATCATGTTTTCAGATGAAGCTCATTTTAATTTTGGTGGCTTTGTCAATAAGCAGAACCCACACGTGACTATTGGGAAGCCAATGTATCCACAACGAGTCAGTGTTTGGTGTAGGCAGGCGGCATCGTAGGCCATTTTTCTTCGAAAATGAAATTTTTCTTCGAAACAAATTTTTGTTTTCCAAAAAGACTGACGTGGACGACATTTGAGCCCATTGGATTATTTTCTGTGTAGAGCCATAAAGAATGAATGGGACGCAAAGCATCCAGAGACAATTCAAACATGAAATCGAAGTTTCCATTGAAGAGATTTGACCCGAAACAATCGAAAATGTTCTGAAAAATTGGGTGGATCGAATGAGATACTGCCGAGCCAGTTGTGGTAGTCATATGGATGATATTGTGTTCCATTATTGAATAACAAAGTTCAACAGTTCCAATAAAACAAGAAATTTGAAAAAATTATAGGTACTTTTTTTACAGTCGATTCAGATTTTAAACATTTATAATCGCCAACCCTACATTAAGATAATAAAATCCTTCGTTTAAGTTGGACCACCCTTTACATAAAATCAAAAAAAGGACAATGGATGCTGTTGCCAACACCTACATATCAAGAAGCGAAGAAAATCTTTTTATGGTGCTGAATATCCGGAAATGGAAACGCGTGTGTGTTTATGAGTGGGTTTTAAATCAGCGAGACAAGAAGATAGTGTGTTCTTCGGACCCATATTAAAAGCTAACGCAATTTTTAGTAAAGTGTATCCTGATAAGGATGAAAATTCATTTAATGCAATCGATGAATGGTTTTCTAAAATTAAAACCCGATGTAGAATTCGTTACTTAAAAAATTGGTAACGAA
This sequence comes from Hydrotaea diabolus, assembly GCA_963513945.1. Lineage (NCBI taxonomy): Eukaryota > Metazoa > Arthropoda > Insecta > Diptera > Muscidae > Hydrotaea > Hydrotaea diabolus. The sequence goes on along the minus strand of OY740716.1, from coordinate 192,958,189 downwards.
ATACGGTCTTGTGATGGTAATGAGGTCACTCCATTTATAAATAGATTTCGTGCAAACATAGCGGAAATGGGGTTAATGAAGACCCAAATATATAAAGCTGATGAAATCGAACTATTTTTTTGTTGCTTACCAAAAAAAAAACATTCGTCGCTGCTTGTGAAAAAGGCCCAATGATATAAAAATTAAAAAAGAACGCACTTCATTTTTAACTACACGCAGAGAAAAAATATGGTTAATATATGGTCACGGCAACAATAATATTTTTTTGCAATAAAAGTATGTTCGTCGCAACCATTGTATTCCAGTTTGAATTTAATTTCGACAATAGAATAATAGCGGTAATATCTATTAATATTGTTAAAGTTTAAAAATAAAAAATGTGAAATAAACATTTAAAAACTAAAATATGGTTGAAGCAACAATATAAGTATGGTTGGTCCGACAATAATATACGAGGGCGACCGCAAAACTAACTGGCCTGGCACATCTTCTGTTTTACTAGCAACTTTTTTTTTTGTTTTTTAAAAGCAATCTTTTATAAGCCATCTGTCAAAATTTCCGAAATATTTAATAACTATTTTCTTTGTTACAGGTGATTGAAGTAAACAAGTTTTATAATTTTTGAAAAATGGAAAATAAAGAGTTGCGTGCGGTAATTAAACACTTTTATATGAAAGGTTATACGCCACAATTAATCAGATGAATTGGATTCTGTTTATGGTGATAATGCACCATCACACTCCACCGTGAAATCCTGGGTTCAACAATTTAAAATGGGTCGTTCAAGTACGGAAGATGAACAACGCTCTGGAAGACCGAAAACTGCTACTACTATTGAAAACATTAAAAAAATATTTAATGAAGTGACTAAAGATAGACTAATAAAGCTCAGAGAACTTGCTGATATTGTTAAAATACACGAAAAACAAGTTTGGAGTATTTTACATGATGAACTCCACATGAAAAAGGTATCCGCAAGTAGGGTGCCGCGTTTATTGACTTTGCCCCAAAAAATCGTCCGTTGGACCAATTCCGAGGAGCTTTTAGCGATTTATCGTAATCCAATAGTGTTCTTGCGCCGATTCATAACTGTTGATGAAACATGGATCCATCACTACATCCCAGAATGCAAAGAACAGTCAAAACAAGGGATAGAAGCTGGTAAAAGTGGTCCCAAGAAGGCGAAAACTGTTAATTCAGCAGGAAAAGTAATGGCCACAGTATTTTGGGATGCAAGGGGTATAATATTTATTGATTATCTTGAGAAAGGAAAAACTATAAATAGTGAATATTATTGTGCATTATTGGATCGGTTGAGTGAAGAAATCAAGATAAAACGACCGCATTTAGAAAAAAAAGTTATTTTTCATCAAGATAATGCTCCTTCACACACTGCATTTTTAACTCAACAAAAACTGGCCGAATTACGATTTGAAATTGCTCCGCATCCACCATATAGTCCAGATTTAGCTCCTTCTGATTATTTCTTGTTTCCAAATTTAAAAAAATGTCTCGGTGGCAAAAAATTTTCGTTCAATAGCGAGGTTATTGCTGAAACTGAGGCATATTTTGAAGGTCTTGAAAAATCTTATTTTTCGGATGGAATTAAAAAACTTGAAAAACGTTTGATGGAGTGTATTGAGTTGGAAGGAGATTATGTTGAAAAATAAATAATAAAAATTCCAAAAAACGGTTCTTTTTATGTTAGGCCAGTTACTTTTGCGGTCGTCCTCGTAGTTTATTGGGTTTTATGTTAACAATAATATGATAACGGTAAGCATACCGTATGAAAGTAATTTGTATAAATTTATATACGGTTTTTGGAGAAATATTATTGTTACAAATCCTTCGCAAGAATAGTATTTAATAAATGTAAAACAATATGGTTAAAAACAATCTTCTGTAGATTTGTATTACTGAAATATTTGTGATAAATGAAACACTTACGTTTTTTTAAACTGACTTTTCTATAGTTTACTAATCACTCCTATTAGTTTGAATTTAATGTATTCTAAAATAATTTAGTTAATAAAAATTTTAATTGTTGAATAACAACATAACCCAATCCTAATTAATAATGTTGGGAATCATAGTAAGGTTGGGTGGGATTATACTATTGTTGTGGGGATCATAGTATGTTTGCGTGTGAATCATATTATGGTTATGCACTATAGGATCATGGTATAGTTGAATGTGAAACATTCTATTGTTGTGAGGCTCATAATATGGTATCATAGTATGGTTGAGTGTGAATCATAATCAGGTATGTACTGTATTTTATTTTCAGACGGGATGATTGTTGTTGATCAAATTCATGTGCTGCATTTCACAATTACTAAAATGTTGGTCATTCGCAATCACATCCAAACAACAAAGTTATTCACAATAAAGATCATTGTTTTTATATTAAATATAAGCCGGAAATATTATAAGCAATCTACAAGTAGCACTGTCGAAATTGCATGCTTATTTCTGCAAATGGAATATACTGGTTAACCCTCAAAAGACAACGGCTATATATTTTACTAGAAAACGGAAGTCCTGTTACCTGCCTCAATCGCCCTTATGTTTTACCAACCACAACGTAGACTGGGAAACAAATGTGAAATATCTAGGCGTTATTCTGGATAAGAAACTAAATTTTGGCGATCATGTTTCGTATATTGTTAATAAAGTAAATATAACCACTAGAATAATGTTTCCATTATTCAACAGAAGATCCACTATGAACAAGGAAAATAAGAAATTGGTATTAAAAGCAATATTTTTGCTTTTTGTATATCTACAAATTACAAGTTTCACAGAATAAACTTCTAAAAAATATATTCAGCCTTCCACGGCATACTCTACTCAAAGACTGCACGCCCTATCTGGATTCCAGCTCGTTAAAGAAAAAATTACAAAAATGGCGATACAATTTGATCGAAGATGTATATCTTCGCGTTATGCTCATATCAATGAATTGATTTCATCTTAACTTTACTTAAGTAAATGCATTTTCTCTAGTCAATTATTTAGTTTTAAAAAAGGTTTTGCTTGTATTTTTTCCTTTCCATTTAAAACATAATGTAAATTCATAACTCATAATGTTAAAAATCCTCAAAAATTATCACTAAGTAGAAAAGGAAAAATTTTCCTAAACTCTTTATACATTGTAATCAAATCTATACAGCGAAATGACATACATACAAATAAATGAAATGAAATGAAATATAAGCCAAAATTCAATTAAACAACACCTTTTAACAGTCCTAAAAAGTTAATTTTTACAATAATTTGAACCAAATAAATGCGATTTTAAAATAAACAAATTTATTAGTTACATTTTGGTGGTTTTGGTTACAAAGTGTCATGAAACTTAAAAGAAGGTGGAAACTGAAAAGATTAATTAAATGGTTGTATTATTATAATAATATACGTAAACTCTATTCCAGTTGTCATATTTATATTCGGTCAAAAAGCTCGAAAAGAAAAAACCATAAAACAAATTTCGAAACAGAAGATTTTTTGGTTAGTCCAAAACAACAAATTTTCACAGTGATAATTTGACAATTACTTGGGATTGTGAATCACTTGTGAAATCCAGCAGGTTGCTGAATTTAGTTGTCGGGATCATAGTATGGTTGTATGTGAATCATACTATTACTATGAGGATCATAATACTGCTGTGCCACAACTATAACTTAACAATAGTATGATGTTCTTCAAACGTTGTCATCCCAACCATATTTTTATTTTCGCGTAGGCTCTTATTTTGATGACACACAAATTAAATTCTTTTGGTAGTCGAAAAAGCAAAAAAGTAATTGATTTAATAACCCACTGCATTATGACTTTTCAAATCATGCATGGACGACTTCTAGGATTTTCTCATGATTAAATTCACAAGATATAAAGTAAAGTATGAATGTTTAAATCGGTTTTCTTAGTTTCATATTTAAAGTTTTTGTTTTGTTTTGTAGATTATCCAATTATAAGAAGAAACTAATCTGTTTAATTCTTTTTACGCACCACATCAGAATCTTCAAAGTAAAGATAGAAGCACAATTGCCTATTTTCTGCCGCCAAATGTCACAGCCAATGGACCAAAATCCTATGCAATTGATCAAACGTACGGAAGTTGCTTGCTTAGTTAATTTGTGAAAAATTTGTAAAAAGGTACAGACTTTTCTTGCTTAGTTAATTTGTGAAAAATTTGTAAAAAGGTACAGACTTTTCTTGCTTAGTTAATTTGTGAAAAATTTGTAAAAAGGTACAGACTTTTCTTGCTTAGTTAATTTGTGATGGAGGTGAAGTAGATAATCTATTGAAACGTCATTCAATCCGGGAAGCAATTATATTGTTGAGGCAAGCTTGGACGTGATACCACACACAGCATAATAAAATCTTGGCCCAAACTGTTATATTTTGACTATGACCAAAATGACAGCAATTACGATTTACCACTAGCCCAATTGATTCAAAAGCAAGCAGTATTGCAATGAACTTCTTTCTCCAAAGACATCTAGATCTTTTGGCAAAAATGATGGCAACAAATTCCATAATTAGTATAAATGAATTTGAAAATTGTAATTGCGATGTCTTTTCTGATGAATCTAAAGCAGAAGAGAATGATGATGGGGCCTTAGATGGGAGTAACCCCGATGTAAACGATCTCTCGCCCGTTATCCCTCATTCGAAAGTTCTTGAAAGCGTTGATAATGTAAGTGATATTTTTTTCAGTAACGGCATATCCAATCTTTTAAGCATTCGTAAAGATATCGTAGTTTCCAATTCAAATAAATCAAAAAAATAACTCTACAGAATATATAGGTAGTTCAAATACCTATTACTTTGACTTTAAGAGGTAGAATACTTATTATATTCATTTTTATTTTCAGGTTAATGTTTGACATTTGCTATACGCTCGAACGAAATTGGGATGTATTAAAAACTTAATTTCAAAGTAGGGAGTCTTTAACGCAAACTGTAAGAAATTTACGTAGAAAACTTTCGAGAAGAGATCGGCCTTCAGTTCAGTTTATGCGTCATTCTTTAAAGCAAGTTTATGAAAATGAAATGTTATTGGACAAACCAACCAGAGTACGTTGCTGCTGTGGCTGAGAAGGTCTAAGAGCATCCATCAACATCAACTCGTAATCGTTTTTAGGAAGCGAACATTTCTCGCACTTCTTTTAGAGTAATTTTGCGCAAAGACCTCGGTAAAGTCTTACAACGTTCAATTGGCCCAAGAACTGAAGCCTCATGACTATCCTATGATTCGCCCAATGGGCTGAAGACTGTTTGCCAGGAGATGAAGAATTTCAGAAAAATCGTGTTTTCAGATGATGATCACTTTTATCTCGGTGACTATGTCAATAAACAAAATTGCCGCATATGGGGTTCAGAGAACCCATACGTGACTATACAGAAGCCAATGCATCCACAACGAGTCACTGATTGGTGTGGATTTTGAGCTGGCGGCATCATTGGGTCATTTTTCTTCGAAAATGAACAAGAAGCCGCCGTTAATGTCAACGGTGTGCGTTTGGTTGAGACCCAAACTGTTTTAAAATCTGCCTTTGTTTTGCGCGAATTAATTTGTTGTTGACAATATTCGTTGCATATCGTATTTCGTTTATTTTCCTTGAATTTTACTTAAATTACTATTGTTGTATTTTCCTTATCCATATCATGGTCACCTTGTCCAGCCTCATGGTATTGTGTTAACCTCAGCTGTTCTTCAATACATTGTATCCAGCGTTTTACACATACATCAAAGGGCTTCCATTCGGTGGTTGACTGGGTTTTATACATACTAACACCCTGAAATCGGTGAGGCAGTGCGTCCACATTGAAACAGGTCTGTGTAGCTTCCTTTATTTTCCGGATTCTAATAACAAGAAATAAATTAGAAAATTAATGAAAGCCCTTCGTATCTTTCTACCTGTCAGTACTTACAATCCCATTTTTAGTTGCAGCACTTTCCTTTGCTCAATTTGTTCCTGCTCAACTTGTTCACATTCCTTCTGCAGTTTCTCGGCATTCTGCTCTCTTGCCCTCACACGACCCTCTTCAGCCTCAATGAAGTTATCCAGACTTTCATTGTAATGCTGTAGTTCTTCAATTTTATGATGGAATTTAGTAAGTTCGTGTTCTTGTTGTCCCAGAGTTGTCTTCAGAGTAACTGCAAGAAATATGCATTAAATCCAACTTACGTTCAGATGAATGAATGACCAAACTTACCCATCGTTTCATAGTATTTAGTACTTTTACGGGCAATATTTGCTTCCAGTTGAATAATATCAAACTCATTGGCCATCATGCGCTTTAAACGCTTGTAGAACTCGTATTTACTCATTCTATTTTGTTAATAAATTTAAATTGGCAGTGAACTTAGAAAATTACTTCAAACTAGACGCCAAAATAAAAACAAACACTATCGGGTGTTGCCATATTGCTTATTTCTTGCACTGAAAGGTTTAATGGTGTTGACACTTGTGGACAGTGATGGAAAGGGGAATAATTGTACCAATTAATGATTTTTTTGTACGTTGGACACTTAATTAATTTTCGCACAATTTACGCTTAATGTATAAAGTACTGAATGTATAAATACTGAAAAATGTTTTTTCCGTGAAACGTCCGAAATATGCAAAGCATTTTTACTTCTGGAAATATCTGTTAAGGTCGCTCTTGTTATTTCTTATATGGAAATGTGACTGAACAATTTCAACAAATTCTAAAATTTTTGGTTAGAATTTAATGTTATATGTATTTGTGCGCGCTCTTAAGAACAGCGTCATAAGGCCCTGTTAAACTCCATATGTGACGCGCAAAATAGAAAGGGACCTAAGGTTAAAAACCAGGAGAGCCATTTTAAAGATTAGGACCCTTTCTATTTGCGCTTAGAATCGTGGACTTCACTTTCATAAAACGCGCATATCTCTGGGAGGGAACACTTTTGGGGCATGGGATCGGTCTCATTCGATGTTGTAAACATAAAAAAAAGCGAAAAGTTGATGAAAAGTTTTGATCAGGAGAGCCATTTTAAATATTAGGTCCCTTTCTATATGCGTTTAGAATCGTCGACTTTAATTTCATAAAACGCGCATATCTCTGGGAGGGAACACTTTTGGGGCATGGGATCGGTCTCATTCGATGCTCAGATGTTGTCCACATCAAAAAAAGAAACCCTTAGGTCCCTTTCCCTATGCGCTGTCATATATATACATTTTTTGTGAATTTTGAGTGCTGGTTTTCGTGTAGCTACTAATGTTCAGTAGGCAATTGTACCATATTTTACGCATTTCTGCGTAATAATAGTGACGTTAATGCATTGTATTCATCTTAAATGAATTTTTCGCTTACGAAAATGTTCACGAGTTGATTCAATTTTTTGCCAAATTGATTTTTTTCAAGTCTCTGTAAACAACACAAATGATGGTCGTGCGTCAAAACGTTCCGAGTACGTTTATTCGAAAAAATGTCAAACTCTCCAATGGAAATGTCAGATGGCGCCAGAAATATTTATATAGCAACCCTCGTAACTCCGGCTTTCGAATGACTTCGTTTGGTGTGATTAATTTTAATCGTCACAATTAAATTGTTCAAGGTAATTTCATTTATTCTGATAATGTGAAACGTAAGATTGTTAAATGTTTTATATCTATCAGGTTCAAGGTCAAGTTTACCATTGACTTCTTTGTTACGCTTTCCTTTTCAAAGTTATAAATCTTTTCAAGTATACTTTGTGGGTAACTCAAATGTAGAAACAGATCATCGTTGTGATACTTTATCGAATTAACGGAGGGAGATCGCCCTAAGTTTGCAGACTTTGTTACATGCCGAAAATAAATTAGTATGGCTTTTTCAAAATGCTCTCGATCAGAAGCCATCCGCTGATTTTGCAATTGTGGTTTAAGCTAATTAAATTCAATCTGGGCAACATATCGGACGATAATGTGCGTCAACGATAGATGGCGCGCTATGGGTCAAAATATTTAATAAGTACCAAAAATTAAAATACTTTATGATGATCGCATAAATAGCTACTCTTTTTGGGCCTTGAAAAGAACTTCTTCTAATGTTCTATAAGTCGAATTTCGACTAATTGACTTTTGGGTATTAAAATGTCAAAGTCGGTAAGTTTTTAAAAAAGTTTTAAAGTGAAAATTTTTTTCAAATTTCTGATTTTATTGGAAAAAGTTGTACTTTGTCCTTCAATAATGGAACACAATATCATTCATATCACTACACAACTGGCAGTGCCTCATCCGATCAACTCAATTTTTCATTCTCTTGAATTTTTGGAAACCAAAATTCGTTTAGCATGGCGCGCTAATGCTTACCGTTGACGGTTACGGTGGCTCTTTGCTCTTTTTCGAAGAAATGAACCGCCAGACCAACAGTGACTCGTTGTGGATGCATTGGCTTCTTTTAGCCCATATGCCGCAATTTTGCTTATTGACATAACCATTGAGATCAAAATTGAGCTTTATCTGAAAACACGATTTTTCGGTAAAATTCTTCATCTCCTGCCAAACAATCTTCAGTTTATTGGGGAAGCTTATACGCATCGAATGGTGTTCCATTATTAAATGACCAAGTTCAACCTTTCCAATAAAACCAGAAATTTAAAAAAAAAAAACGGTACATTTTAAAAGTTAAAATTTTAAATGAAATTCCTAATGTTAATTAGTTTATGTCCACTCTTACTTTTGTAAGTAAAAGTTTTTTATGCAAAGAAATCTTGTTTTTTTTATTCCAAAACATCACATTTTCATTTCCCTAAAGAAAAAAGTCGACTTTAATCGACTTTTTTATCTAAAAAGTCGAAAAGTCTAAGATTGGAATTTTGATTTTTTTAATAGTCTAAAAGTCGACTTTTAATCTTAAGAATATGATCCTATAGTCTTCTGAAACGGATTCACCGATTTGTAGGAAATTTGGGTCATATGAAAGAGAAAACTTCGATCTTTGTATATTATGTAGTCAAACTTTGAATTTATACATTTTTTTCAAATTTTCATAGTCGCCGATTTAAACGCCGGCAAAAAACTGGCTTTAGTCGGTAAACGTTGGACATTATCATGAACATTTTCATTAATGCCTACTTCCAAAGAACACTCGCCAAGCTCGGAGTTACCTATTAACAGGTAAAAAGGTAGGCCACATGGACGGTTGTATGTAACCTGTTCGCGTGTTTGCAAACAATCATTTGTATATTTACACTGAGCATTACAATAAAATAAGTTTACAACTATTTTAAACAAATTTAATATAGTTTTTATTTAATATTTCTGCTTTGCACTGCGAATCGGTTTCCTAGTTATATAAGTACATACATTAACATTTTAAAAACGCTGAAAATTTAAATCGCCCATGTTGTTATTCTTTCCTTTGTTCCCAATAAAATGATAAAATAATCATTTGCAAATCCTCAAAACCATATAATTATGCCCTTAATTATTTCAATATTAAGTGTATGGCTAACCTCAAAGTATTCAAAAGTTTCTTTTCAAAAATGTTCTTCCTGTTTTGAGAATTATTTTTTTTAACCGAAAGAAGACATTTCCTCCTTTTATTTTATCGAAAGAACAGCTTGGGGTAAAGTAAGTCTACATTATAAGTGTACCATTATAAATTAAAGTATGTTAATTTTTAGTGGCTTATAGATGTGGGCATATCTTTGTAAAGGTTTTTGATATCTCCATAAATTTCTTTTAATTTACGTCGAAATACTATATTTTTCAATTTTTTAAAGTAAAATTTAACTATGAATTGAACAGTTTTTATTCTGGTTCAAGGACTTTTTGTTGTTTCTTTTTCAGAATCAACGTAAAAAAATGGTGAAATGTATTGGCTTGGACACCTGTTTCTAAACCCGCCAAGTTTGTTCTTCAGAAACAACAAAACTGTTCAAGTCATAATAATGACAAAAGACCAAATAAATATAAACAAAAAGAAAAAAATATCAAAAAGGATTGGTACACCCTAATGTGCAACGCATGTATGAATATATGAACGCACAAAACATGCACACTTTGTGCTTTTTGTATTTGTGGTTTTCAACGAAGACCCATGGAATTGGTGGAAATGATATGGCGCGTTCAAGATTTCTCTACGCCCAGTTCGAAGCCTATACGCAAAAGGGTAATTCTCAGTAATACAAATGAGTCCCCCACCGAAGTAATCGTTGCCAAAGACTGCTGAAAAAAACCTTGGCGGGTTCAGAAACAGCTGTATAGTCTGCCAGGCAACCAAACCAATACATTTCACCAATTTTTTACGTTGATTCTGAAAAAGAAACAACAAAAAGGTCTCGAACCAGAATAAAAACTAACTCATAATAATGATAAAAGACCGAATAAATAAAAAAATAAAAAAAACTAGTAAAATTTAACTATTGAGATAATACGTAATATAAGAACATAAATGCCACACTGAATGGCATGGAAACATGTGTCATTTCTTGCTTAGCACCATAAAAGCACATATCTTATTTATAATCTAACCTACAAAACATTAGATTTTTAAAATTAAGTGGTCGTAAAGATTAATAAAATTTCACACCAAAATCGCACTATGGGCCGCGAGTGAACAAAGGTTTAAATCTGGACATCAACGTTTAAAATTTTTCAGCGGCGGGTTTTCAATCCTCAAATAACGCCAAGTTTTTTTTTAAAAAAAAATCTATTTCTAAGCCTTTTAAAAACGTATCTACAGAATGAATTAGCCGTTCGGAGCCTCCACTAAACAGTAGGTCTCGGTCAGTAGGTATACGAATTATATCGTACATACCTCGTTTGTTTCTTGATGGGTTGTGGGTTCCTTGACTGTCTTACCAAATGCTGATTCAGCTTCACAAATACTAAGTAGGGTACACAAATACTGTTACATACGTTTTAAGGTGTAAAATAAAAAGTACTGAATGTTTTTGGACCTAATATTTTTTAATATATTTATTGATGTATATTGTATCTAAAAAGAAGCTACTTATTCGAAATGTCCGCCTTTTTCCTTTACACACGCCTTAAGTCGCACTGGCCAATCGTCAATAGCTGCACGAACCTCGTCCACTGGAAAATTGGCCACAGCTCGAACCAAAGCAGTCTTGAGAGATCCAATGCTGGGGTATCTTTTGTGACAAACCTTGTCCTTTAAAACCGACCACAATTTTTAATCCAATGGGTTTAAATCTGGACAGCCTGAGCGCCATTCTTCAGAGGAAATGAACGCTGGCAAATTGTTTCGTGAGACGTTTTAGCGTTATGGGCCGGCGCAGAATCCTGCTGGAAAGTCCATGGCTGGTTTTGGAACAGGGAATTGTAAAGGGGCTTCACAACAGCTTCAAAAACGGTTTCTTGGTAAACTTTGGCCGATGTTTTGACTCTATGTTCGCAGAAATGCAGGTCAGTGACCCCATCGTAAGAGACACCCCACCAAACCATGACTCCATCGTAAGAGACACCCTACCAAACCATGACTGAAGCTGGGTGATGACCCTTTTCCACTCTTGGGATCAGTTCAGATGCTTCCTTAGATGACCTATATCATTTTGCTTGTTAAATTTTTCCTAAACGGTAAAAATTTTTCATCGGTGAACAAGATTTTTCTGTTATCAGCGTGCTTTACCAAAAGACGTTTGCATTTTTCAATCCTATTTTTTTTAAAGCTGCAGTCAATAAATGTTCGGTACGTCGTTTGGAAGCCTCAAGTCCCAAGTCTTTTTTAATGATTCGACTCATGGACTTTTGCGTGATATTCATTTCACGGGCTATGATTTTCTGTTTTCGGAGCGAATTTCTGTATATTCTTGATTTAAAGGCTTTGATGACATGCGGCGTTCGAACTGAGCGTTGGCGGCCCGACCGGTGGCGGTCTTTTACATCTCCAGTCTCCTCAAACAGTTTTATGCATCGGTAGACGAACATGCGGCTAATCCCTAGTGGCCGGAGCATTTTGAAAATATCGCTTTTTTTCATTTCACACTTGAAAAGCGCTATTACAGCGATACGGTTCTCATTATCTGACCACTCCATGATGAAAGTTGAAACAATTTTATAATCCCGTTACATTCTAACGCTATGTGGGCTTGAAAAACATAAGGTACCAAAGATGAATTTGAAATATCTACGCATCTTTTTCGTTTTATTTTACAGCCTTTTGTTTTTTTATTTACCTTCATAACAAAGAGTCTCATATGGACTGTTCCAACGCTTCGAAATATGTTACTTTCGACTATATTATTATCTTTACAATCTATAAATTGAAGTGCAATTTATTATTTAATGCTTTTTGTCGATTTCCAGACATATCAACAAATTCTCTAATTTAGGCCTTGATATTAATTTTAGGTTGTTGAACCCTTATCTCTAGTGGAGTTTTTCAATTGTATGTGTTTGGCTCATTGAAATATCTTGGGAGTCCATCCATTCATAAATGATAAGGTAATTTTTTGTAACTAGCGAGTTTAGATTCTAGCATTTCTGATAAATGTAGCAGAAGGCCTCTTACAAGTTCGACATTTTTAAAAACATCACTTTGGCGGAATTATTATGAAGTAACACTGATAAAACGTAGCCCTTCTGAAGGACGATATTTAACGTTTTCGGTCATTTGTGCAAATATAGGCTAAAAGCCGTCATCATAAAAAGGAACTATCGGCATTGGGCAAACCTACGACAACCGGATAGCCAAGGGCTGTCACTCCGTCGTTGTTGCCGCTACAAGATCAGCATTGGTCCAGTAATGAAAATGTATATTTTATTTAAATAATAACTTTATCTATGCAGCGAGCCAGTTTAAATTTCTTTTAGTTGGTCGCCTTGGTGTAATGGGTCTTGTGCACAGCTTTCACCCTAGTAAACCGAGATTCAAACATTTTTACCTTATACATTTTTGGGAGAAAGTGAAGTCAGGTAAAAGCCTCTATAAAATGGTTTGATCGCTCGGAGCTCGCTGTGTGGGTGCCGATTAATGATAATTAGAATAATGTTGTGCTTGCTATACAGAATTGAGAGAAGCTTCCCATTTGTTTCTTAAAGATTGTTCACTGTCATTATTATAACAGAAAGCCGAAAGGCTTCTTAATTACGGAAAATGTAATTAAATAAATAAATAAAATAAAAAAGGTTATATCGTAAAACGCTCGCAATTTGGTTTCTATATTTTGCATCCCAATACAATTCCATAGTTATAATATCAACACAAGTTCGGAGTTAATTTAAGTACCTCTAGGTCTGGTCCTCTGGTACATTTCCCCTATTTTATTGTCTACAACTTTGGCTCAAGTCTTGTTTAGCGCCATTACTCCAATTTATTTTAAACTTACAGCATTAGTTAAACTCTTTATTCTGAGAGCGAAAATATTTTTTGGTCGGCGTCCAATATTTCCGACCAAGACAAACTTGGATTCATCGGAAAGCTAATCTGATCATCACCCTCTCTGAGTACACCTGACCCGATATGATTAACCCTTAGTGACCGAGTGCAAGCATTTTTATTTTTGTGTTTTTCCTTAAAAAGCTTATTACGCTATATATGGATATTTAGGTAAAAAAAACACAAATTTTAATCATTTATTTTAGGCATCACTAGATGGTTTTTGGTGTTGCAAATGCACACACAGGCCACGCAGAAGATTGTGTAAACTAGGAACAATGGGTCTTGGATCCGAAGGACTCTTCTTATATCTAGTCGCCGGTACACTACGAGGGTTGTTATATATATTTCTGGCCTAGGCGCGCCAAATGTTGTCTAGCGCCATCTGACATTTCCATTGGAAAGTTTAACATTTGTTTAGCATAAACGCACTCAGAATGTTTTGACATACGACCATCATTTGTGTTGTTTACAGTGACTTGAAAAAAATCAATTTGGCAAAAAAATGGAATAACTCGTGAACATTTTCGTGCGATGATCTTTTTTTACAACTTTCGACGTGGGTTGTCACGACAAGACTGCATCGATGAACTTAAATCTTTTTATAGTGATAAAGCACCATCCTATAGCGTTGTCGTGAAGGTCGTCCAAGAACGGCCGTTACGACAGAGAACATTGATGCCGTGCGTGAACTGATAACACAGTACAACAGCCAATCTGGGGGGTGAGAAATTTCAAGTCAGGGTGATGGTACAGGTCAGTATATTAAAACCCTCAAAGGGTTTTGCGTTCGTATGTGCCAGTTTTTTTTTGTATGACCTTTTACATTTTTTCCTTATCTTGATGTTTTTTCGCTTAGTTGTAAAATGTTGACAAAAACGAAGTTTGACATAACTCGAGAACGACTAGTTCGATTTTGCTGAAATAAATTGAGAAAAATTAATAATTACATTTTCTTTAATCCATTAATTTAATCCACTGTAGAGAAACAGTATATTAATGGATAAAAGAAAATGTAATTATTAATTTTTCTCAATTTATTTCAGCAAAATCGAACTAGTCGTTCTCGAGTTATGTCAAACTACGTTTTTGCCAACATTTTACAACTAAGCGAAAAAACATCAAGATAAGGAAAAAATGTAAAAGGTCATAAAAAAAACTGGCACATACGAACGCAACACCCTTTGAGGGTTTTAATATACTAACCTAGTATCATCACCCTGACTTGGAATTTCTCACCCCCCAGATTGGCTGTTGTACTGTGTAATCGATTTTTGAAGCACCGCGATCGCATTTTTTCAAAATTTCTTTCACCCATCGACACGAGCCTTTTTTTTTTGAGTGATTGCCAAATTGTGAGGGATCCAACGAGAACAAACCTTTTTTTCGGCCAGGTGTTCATGCAGTATCGAATGTATGCTGGTGGAAATGCCTAAGGATGCCTCTATTTCACGGTATGTCACATGACAACCTTGCATTATCAGTTCACGCTCGGCATCAATGTTCTCTGACACAACAGCCGCTTTTGAACAACCTTCACGACCTTCGTCTTTGAGCAAGCGTCGGCCCCAATTGAATTCATTAAACAATTTTTTCACAGTGCTATAGTATGGTGCTTCATCGCCATACAAAGATTTAAGTTCATCGATGCACTCTTGTCGTGATAACCCACGTCGAATGTTGTGAAAAATAATCGCACGAAAATGTTCACGAGTTAATTCCATTTATTTTGCCAATTGATTTTTTCAAGTCACTGTAAACAACACAAATGATGGTCGTACATCAAACGTTCTGAGTACTTGTATGCTAAAAAAATGTCAAACTTTCCAATGGAAATGTCAGATGGCGCCACTAAGTGTTGCCTAGGCCAGAAACATACTTTATATAAAAACCCTCGTAATGATGATCTTGTCGCCTCAACGACCATGTTATGGTGGATACATTATTGGAGTGATGAAAGAGTGAGAAAGTCTTGTGGCGACTAATAACTTTTTTTTTTAAATAACCAACACTCAGGGGATGCTGGTGGAAATATACATGCGGTGCATTGCGTTGGCGAGTGGAAAGTAAAGGATCGGAGGGGGGAAAGAGGGAGTAATGTTTGTTGACACTTGTCTGGAACTTCTGGATGTCGCAATTAGCGGGAAACACATTTGCCGGAAGTCGATTCCACATACGGACTGTAAGAGCGAAAAACGAATTTGATTTGTAGTGTATACGAGTAGTGCGGTCAACTGGCCAATCGATAACAAACGGGTGTGAATTCCTAGAGTCTCGTATCCCTACCGAACATTCTCACGTCAGGAATAAGGCGACGGATGTCTGATGAACACACACCATGAAAGTAACGATAGAACAGCGTCACGCAACCCACTTTCCGATCAAGGGAAACAATAGAGTTGGATACCCTACTGTCACCTATCAGCACCATCACTCTCCTTTGAACACGGTCAAGTAGCTCCAAGGAGGATTTTGGAGCACCTGCCCATATATGGGAGTTGTATTCCATCTTCGGCCTGATGTATGTTGTATAGATATTGAAAAGATCAGGAGTGATATATTTCTTACACCGCTTTAAAAAGCCTATGCACTTGAGTGCTTCTTTCGACACTTCGAATACTCGTACATGTCTAACCCAACGAGCGTCACATTGTATTTTCATGCCCAGAACATCAAGAGCTTCTGATTGTTCAATATCCGTACCATCGACAGAAATTGATGATGTTGTTGGGTCAGCGAATCGCTTGTGAGACAACAAGCAGCACTGTGTCTTACGTGCATTAAAATCTACTCTATTCACTCGACCCCATTCGGAAATGGCCAATAGATCCCGGCCAAGTGTCTCATCCATAACTCGCCTTTTGTCTTCAATATCTTGAAGACTCGGCCTAGGGTCGAATGAGTAAGAATGACAGAGGTTACTGTCGTCCGCAAAGGAGCAGATTGGATTCTCGGTCTGACCCAACAGATCATCAATGAAAATTAGAAATAAAGAGGGAGAAAGGACAGAGCCCTGTGGTACATAGACAGTAAGCCTATGTTTGTCGGATGAGAACCCATCTACAACTCTTATAGTGCGATCTCTAAGAAAGCTCGATATAAAACGAGCGAAAGTATCACCGACACCAAAAGCCATCAGCTTTGATAAGAGTGCACCGTGCCATACTCTATCAAAGGCCTAGGAGATATCCAGAACCACAACCTTACTCTCATCAAACTGGTGGATAGACCGACTCCAGCGCTCCGACAAGAAAGCCATCAGGTCTCCCGTAGATCGATTTCTACGGAAGCCATACTGTCGATCACTTAGCAGGCAGTTGGACTCTAGATGACACAAGATGGCGGTTAACCATACTCTCCATTACCTTAGAGAACGCAGAGCAAATCGCGATTGGCCGATAATTTGCAGGATTATTGCCTTCACCCTTGGTTGGTTATACGTTCGCAACCTTCCAACACGCTGGGAAGACTCCCGCACGATAAGCAAGGTTGAAGAGGTTGCGTAATGGACGGGCTAGCGTCGAGGAGCACTTACACAGGACAAGTGCCGAAATACCATCCGGGCCCGGGGAGTTATTTACGTCGAGATTAGCAAGAACCCCACGTGTTCAAAAAAAATTTTGAGGCATGGAACTAGATACGTTTTCGATCACGGGGAGTGGTGATTGCTTTCCGGCAAAGAAGAATTTCCTGCGAACATTTCTGCCAATAGGTTAGCTTTATCAACCGGGTCAGTGAATGCCTTATCGTCTTTAACAAGAGTTGGGATAGATGATGAACTATCCTATACTCTTCTTACAAACGACCAAAAGCTCTTACTTCCCCTGGGGGAAGCAAGAACCTTTGTGCGTAGACGTTTTTCGTGTAGAAATTTTTCTTTCGTGCAGAAATTTTTCTTTTGTAGAAAATTTTCTTCGTGTTCTTTGATTTCTTAATGTTGGAATTCGACCTGATGGAGTTGATTTTCTTGAGGCGTTCCAATTGTTCTTTTTGCTTTTTGTAGAAGTATTCTTCCTCACGGGCGGCATCCATTTTACCAAAACTACCGCCAGCTTCACGAACAGAACCAACTCCTTTACCGGCACCGCTGCTCATTTTAGCAAAATTGACTCCACTTGGGTACAAACATTGAAAACTACGCCTGGCGACATACGTAATGACTTTTGAAGGTAACTACGAGTAACTTCTTTTTATTCCAGAACAAAAAACATTTATGCAAGTTGACGTTGCAATGATTATAAGTATGGGGATATTTAAAAGAAAAAGTGTACGACAATAAGCCAAGAAGAATTCAAGAGCTAAAGGATAAGATAAGCCGAAGCCGTGGAGAGCATTTGGTCGATATTTTATTTCACACATAATTGTCATAGATCTTCTAGCACAAAAAATATATTAAGATAATTCTCTAAATACTTTGTTTTTTAACACGGTGCCTTTTTGGTGAACCACCCTTTAATTATGTGCCAATTTTAAGGCATATTAATCAGCTTATTAATGACACCCATATTACATATGTTGTCATATTAAAATATGTTGTCATATTAAAATATGTTGTCAAGGGTGTGATATGGTTGTTTAGTCAAACTTTGGGGCCCTGTAACTCGGAGATGTGGATCGTCTCTTTTTTTTGCTTTTGAGTTATGTGCCCTACACACAGGCGATTTTATTTTAATTGTATTGATTATTTTTTTTTTGCTCTGAATATTATTACACGTAATTCGTTAATGATGTTATATAGAGAATGGGAAATTGTTTTTCTTGTGAAACAAACAAATAACATTTCTAAATGTATTTTAATTATATTACTTATGCACAGGAGAAGTGTATTTGTATGGTGTATACAACAATGCAATACACTTGCTACGATATTGGGAAACACTGGACGATTAGAGAGGGCGCCATTTTTGGATTTGAGGAAGCTTGCACTCGATCAAGTGGATTTTTAAAGTTATATCGGTCCTAATGGAACAAACAGCTGGACAGCAAATTATTTTGTACTCAATGAATGATTTGAAATCATTACAAGTTTAGTATGTATATTTATTTACCCATATGTACATCTTTCTCACTGCAGATGCATTAATATGCAACAAATTCTACAGCCTCCCATATTTGTAAAACATTGTTAAATTTTGCGCAGTCAAGAAATTTATTAGTTTACCTTGGTTATATGACGGGCCTTTGAATCTCCATGATCATTGTCGCGTCTCAAAAGTGTTTGCCAACCGCATTACTTCTCCAATTAGATATAAATTTATTTCAAGATTATAAATTAAAAATGTAAATGAACTTGAATAAAAATGACTTTCGGAATAACAGTTGCATGTGCAAAAACTACGAGTGTTCTGAAAACAGAGTTGCCACGATCTTGTCTTTCAGAACGCGTAGAGCCCGACCACAACCATGTCGCATGGCGAACGACGAATAAAATTCTTTTGTCGAACAAACACAATTTTGTGGCATCTAAGCCAGGGTTATATAAGTACGTAGGACTAAAAGTCGACTTTTACAAAAAAACAAAAGTCGAATTTTTAGTACAAAAAGTTGATTTAAGTCTACATATTGACTTTTTTCTTTAGTACAATGAAAATGAAATATTTTGTAAGAAAAAACAAGTGTTCTTTAAATAGGGTGATCCTTCTAGAGGTATATATTAGGAACAAAAAAAATATAAAAATTCAAATCAAGTGTGGAATCTTTATTGGTAATTTAACAGTAAAATTTATCCCATTTATTTTTTGAATATAATTTCCTTCAAATGTTGGCCGCAACTACGCCTCAGGGTTTCCATTCCAAGGTCCAATTTTGGTTGACTCGTTCGAGCATTTCGACCGGTATGGCTTTAATGGCACGCATAATGTTGGCTTCCAAAACCTGAATCGTAGCTGGTTTGTCAGTAGAGACTTTGGACTTTACGTAACCACAAAGAAAAATGTCTAAAGGTGTGATATCACTCGATCTAGGCGGCCAACTCACCTGTCCAAAACGTGAAATTAGCTGCTTTTCGAAATTACCTCTCAATAGATCCTTTGTTTGAGCAGCAAGCGTCGTCACGATTACGGGCTTCAATTTCAGGTAGCATAAAGATCGATATTTTTTGATTTTGTGATTTTCAGACCGCCCTAAAAAAATAAGAATAAACTAGTTGAACTGTTAAATATAATTTCAGTGTTAGTATACTTTCCGTCTTAATTGTTTGCTCTGAATGAATCTAGAAAATTTTTGGAGGCATACGTTTTTAACCTCGGTTTACGTTGCCACTTCAATCAAATAAAGCTTCCAAGAATTTCTCAATCGAAAAGAAAAACTTAAGCGCATAATAAGTTTAAGTAATACGCATTGTTTGGATGACAATTAAAAAAAATTGGTGTTTAAAATAAAAAAAGCCGAAAAAAGTGACAGGAAAAAGTCGACATTTAAACTTTTTTGAAAATAAAAGGTCGATTTATCGTCATAGAATTTTTTATAACCACAAGTCGATTAGTCTAAACTTGTCTTTTTTTTTGTTTTAATATATTTTTTCCAATTAAATTTGATGAAAAATGAACCGGAACTTTTTTTTCTTTGCCAGAAAATGTTAATTGATTAAAGGTTCGGGCACACTGAAGCTTTTTTTTCTACGCTGCGTATTTTTTTATCTTCCGGCAGTTTGAAAATGATTAAAATTTTTTTTGCGGGCTCAGGCGTGTCTATAACTTTTTATAATTTTTCAATACGTATTTTAATGGTTTTCAGACAACCGGAAGTAAAGAAAAATGCTGCGTAAGTAAAAAAAGCTTCAGTGTATCCTGGCCTTAAAAATACCAATCTTTTGTTGAAACTATGATACAATAATGAAGGCAGTGTTATGCTATTAGCTGATTTTAAATTTTGTATCGTAGTAATTAAAATTTGACAAAGACAGCTGTTAAAGTTTTTTAAGTTAAAACTCTATATCAAACATTTTCAATAATCATCAGACATTAACAAAAAAATATTTCAGGCATTTTATTTTAAGTGAATTTCAATTGTAAATATTTTTTATTTTGATAAAAGGACCTATGACAATTGTGTAAAAGAAAATACCGCCCAAAAGCTCGCCACGGCTTTAAAGTTCAATGTCGTTAATGCGCCGAGTCACATGTTGTCAAATCACATGTTGTGGCGGCCAATTAACATTGCCACGATGTGAGATAACACGGCCATTAAATTTCTTGCGCAAAAGACCAATTCTCTCTTTATCTGTAAGATATGTGGCATTATTCTGTTGGAAACACATATCGCCTAAATCTTAATTTCTGGTCACAGGATGCTCGTTATCATCTCGCGATAGCGAACACCATTCACCGCAACTGCTTGGCTGACGTATTTTCGAAGTAATTAAAATTTGACAAAGACAGCTGTTAAAGTTTTTTAAGTTAAAACTCTATATCAAACATTTTCAATAATCATCAGACATTAACAAAAAAATATTTCAGGCATTTTATTTTAAGCGAATTTCAATTGTAAATATTTTTTATTTTGATAAAAGGACCTATGACATTGTGTAAAAGAAAATACCGCCCAAAAGTCAAATCACATGTTGTGGCGGCCAATTAACATTGCCACGATGTGAGATAACACGGCCATTAAATTTCTTGCGCAAAAGACCAATTCTCTCTTTATCTGTAAGATATGTGGCATTATTCTGTTGGAAACACATATCGCCTAAATCTTAATTTCTGGTCACAGGATGCTCGTTATCATCTCGCGATAGCGAACACCATTCACCGCAACTGCTTGGCTGACGTATTTTCGAAGAAGTACGGTCCGAGGTCGCATCTAGCCCATAATCTGAACCCAACAGTCATTCTTTGTGGATACATCGGCTTTTCAACAATCACTCGTGGATTCTCATTTGTCCAAATGCGGCAGTCTTGCTTGGCAACGAACCCGATTGTGGACACATGTGGTCGATTATGCTGACCAAAAAAAAAAAAAAATTACGAAGTGCGTTATGATTTGAAGGCCTCTTTTCGCAAAATTTCCAAAAAAAAATTACGAAGTGCGTTATGATTTGAACGCCTATTTTCGCAAAAGGTTTCAACAATCTTAAGGCACTGCTCAATTCTGTAATTTCTCCATGGTTTAATTTAACAAACTCTGAAACAAAGAAAGGCCAAATAAATCAAACAACTTGACGTTATGATTTAACTCACAACATGGTGCATTATGGTTGGACCACCTTTTAGTCTACAACAAAGTTGATACTTTTCAAATTTGTAAAAGGAGATTTGACAGCTTCCCTTACAAATACCTTGAAAAAAGTTTAAAATCTGCTGATCTCGACACTACCTGCAATACTGTGCCATGATTAAACATTTTTAAAATGTTTGAGAAATTTAGAAGGAACGTTCTGTCAAAGGTAAATTGTTTCATTTTATATTTTTCGTACGTTGATTTGAGAGATACATTATATTTGACACACGTTAGACGGAACGCATTTTGATTAGGGTTGCGTTAATGACTTCTTAAGGCATGAGAGCTAAGTATGGCGCGCGTTTTTAATAGGGGTAGCCGTTATGAGTGACTGCCTGACAGCACTTTAGAACGGCTTTGTCAATGATTACAAAGAATAAGTATGTATTATTTGAAGATTCGAAAGACTCCTTGAGTTCCGAATGAACCCTACAAAGAGCAAAGCTATGAAATATCTCGAAAACTTAATAACGGCATAAAAAACATTTGATTAGTGGTGGTAAGCTAATTCAAACATTGATATTAAATATTTTAATTGAATTTACAAGGGCTGTAATCATTTTTGGTTTTTGACCTGTAGGTCATCGTGGGCTTCCATGGAGTGATGGGTAGCATGAACCACTAGCACACAAATAAGACCTGGATATATTCCAGGTAAATACAACAGCGGCGAGTTTTCCACATTAAAAATGCTTAGAGATTAATCTCTAAGCCATGTAAAAGTTTCTCAATAAAATGCATTATCCCTTCCGTGCTGGCAGTAAACGAGTTTGACAGTTGATGGAAATACATATGCCTGGGAAACTATATAACTATTTATCTGGGCGACCCAGGATAAATAATGTGTCAAAGACCAATGGTAAGCCGAAATAAAATATGAATTACTAGCTATGTAAACTTAATAATATGCCAACCATTCTGATTCCCATTTATCGAAGCCTAAGAGGTCTCCAACTGCACACAAGGTTTATTTCCCGATTGCTTTTTTGAAAAAAATCTGTAAAAAGCGGCCGAAAAGTGATACGCAATTGACTTTATTACGTAAGTACATGCTTGATTTTTATGGGGAATAGAGTCCAAAACCGAAAATCCACATTCCGCTTTTCATGTCCAAACCCGACTGTCGGAAGTTAAAATCCGACATCCCGGTTTACCCGTCTTTTTGTTGTTGGCGTTTCCATTTTTTTTCGTTTCTATGTGAAAGCAAAGAAAATTCATAATTATTAAGTACGGAATACGTCACTTTCAATAATATATCGTGATCCATATAGTGTCATTTTTCAGAACAAAACAAAATATAAAAATTCAAATCAATTGTGAAATCTTTATTGGTACTCGTAACTTGAAAGGACATATTATGGCATTTATTTTTCGAAAATAATTACCTTCAAATGTTGGCAACTGTATTATGAAAATGAGCGTTCGGTGACAAACGGGAAGATCCGCTGTTTTCGACCAAAATTTTGTTTAGTGATCAGACCCATATCTGGCTCAACGGCAAAGTCAATAAACTAAACTGCCGCATTTGGACTGATGAGCAACAAGAAGAGGTTCAAGAGGTGCCAGTATACCCGGAGAAAACCACAATTTGGTGCGGTTTTTAGGCTGATGCAATCGTTGGTCCCTATTTTTTCAAAAATGATGATGGCCGGAACGTAACCGTGAATGGTGCTTGCTATAGCGCCATGACATCGGACTTTTTGCTACCTAAAATTGAAGCCCGTAATCTTGACGACACTTGGTTTCGACAGGACGGTGCCACTTGCCATACAGCTGCTCAACCAAGGGATTTATTGAAAGCCATTTTAAAAAGCAGCTAATTTCACGTTTTGGACAGCTGAGTTGGCCGCCTAGATCGAGTGATATCACACCTTTAGACATTTTTCTTTGGTCTAAAGTCTATGCTGACAAACCAGCTACGAGTCAGGTTTTGGAAGCCAAATGGAATGGAAACCCTGAGGCGTAGTTGCGGCCAACATTTGAAGGATATTATATTCAAAAAATAAATGCATTAACATGTCTTTCCAAATTACCAATAAATTTAATTTAATTTTTTATATTTTTTCTGAAAAAATACCTCTAGGTGGATCACCCTATATAAGCTTGAAACACCGTTGAGTGCACCGATTGGCTCAGAATCACCAGTTGATTCGATGTAAGGATATCTGTCTCTCAGTCCCTCCGTCTGCTGTTGTTCTTAAGCTTATGTTCAAACTATACTCGCAATTGTTGTTCGATCTTCATAAGCAAGTTTTTTAGATATAGGCCAATGCTGTTGAATTATGTTCAGCCGATTTTATGTCTTAACACTAGAAGCCACATAGTAAGTCCAATTTTAATGAAATTTCGCATAGTTCATAACGATCGATCTGTAATCATATAAAAATGAGTCGCACCGGTCCACGTTTTATATAGTCCCAGTGAAAAGATCTCCATATTAATTCCAAATTCAAATTTTCAAATTTGGTATGGTATATTACGAGGGGGTGGAGTGATTGAAGTGCGTACGACTATTAAGCCAGTAAACCCAGGATTAACCCTGGGTAAGAACATCTAACCATTTTTCAGCGGCGTGTTTACACCTCGTTAATGCTGTCGACGTTATAAGTACGATATTTATCTCTAAGCCATGTAAAAACATCTCAGTAAAATGAATAGCAGTTCGAAACCGGCGTTAAACAGTAGTTCCCGGTCCGTGGGTATAAGAATTGAATCGTGCAAATCTCACTAAGTTGAGAGAAATTTTCCCGTGGCTCCTTAAAGGGATGCTGTGGGACTTAAATACGTTTTACGATAGACAAACAACCAATCTTGATCCAACTCGAGTCATATAGGCTCAGTTTTTGATATAGTATTTTTCCATGTTCTTGAACACTTGGCTTTAAAGGAACTATAAAATTAGCTTATTTTTAAAACCTGGGCGCTACTACATAGAAAAAAATTTGTTATTCTTTTCGCTCCCCGCTCATTTTCTAGTATATTGGACATCAAAAATAATATCCGTGCAAAAATTTTTTCAAACGTTTATAAATAAATTTACTAATGACGCTTGAAAAAAAATTTGCACGGATATTATTTTTGATGCCCAATATACTAGAAAATAAGCGGGACGCGGAAAAAATAACACTTTCTGGTTTATGGCCGCTCTACTGGGTATATTTAGAGGGCGCAATAACTTCATTTCTGATTGAGGAAATATTTTTCATTCTTAATCAAAAGGCGGTTTTGAACAAAAATCTAAAAGACGGGCTTCTAATAAACCCGGGGTTTGGAGACTATTGGGAAACTTTAATCTACGGCGCTCGAAAGTTTTCGCTTAAGTTTTTTGTTGTTGTTGTTGTAGCTTACAGCTCTTGGCCGAAGAATTCCTTCTTCGGGTCGATCCGATGCATAGAACCGGCTGTCGGAGGATCGAAGTTTTCAAGTTTTGTTTTGATAGTTTGCGCTGTAATCTAGATATTTACATTATTGTACTTATGGTACGTATTGGATTAAATTCGCAATAAAAACGTCTTCAATATATATATATATATATATATATATATATATATATATATATATATATATATATATATATATATATATATATATATATATATATATATATATATATATATATATATATATATATATATATATATATATAAATATATATATATATATATATATATATATATATATATATATATATATATATATATATATATATATATATATATATATATATATATGTGATAGAGGTAAAGGTATTTTTTCAAAAAAAAAAATACTAAAATTCAAATCAAGTGTGGAATCTTTATTTTTCATACGAAAGGACATTTTATGACATTTATTTATTGAATATAATTTCCTTCAAATGTTGGCAACTGTAATATGGAAATGAGCGCTCGGCGAAAAACAAGAAGATCCGATATTTAGACTAAAAAGGTTCATTTCTGGCGCAACGGTAACGTCAATAAACAAAATTGCCGTATTTAGACTGAAGAGGAACCAGAAAAAGTCCAAGAGGTGTCATTATATCCAGAGAAAACTACGGTTTGGTGCAGTTTATGGGCTGGTGGAATTATCGGTCCATATTTTTCAAAAATGATGATGGTCGAAACGTAACTTTCAATGGTGCTCGCTATTGCTCTATCATATCGGATCTTTTACTACCTGAAATTGAAGTCTGTATTCTTGACGATATATTGTTTCAACAGGACGGTGCCACTTGCCATGCAGCTGGTCAAACAATGGATCTAGTGAGAGGTAATTTCGAAGAGCAGCTAATTTCACATTTTGGACCGGTGAATTGGACGCCTAGATCGTGTGATATCACACCTTTAGATTTTTTTTCTTTAGGGCTACGGAAAGTCTAAAGTCTATGCTGACAAACCAGCTATGATTCAGGTCTCGGAAGCCAACATTACGCGTGTCATTCACGCCATACCGGTCGAAATGCTCGATTGAGTCATCCAAAATTGCACCCTCAGAATGGACACCCTGAGGCATAGTTGCGGCCAACATTTGACGGAAATTATACTCAAAAAATAAATGTGAATAAAAAAGATTCCACACTTGATTTGAATTTATTATTTCTTTTTTATTTTGAAAAAATATCTCTAGATGGATCAATCACCCTTACATATGATGTTAATTTTGCTGATAATATTTCATGGGGTTTTAAAAAAAACTACGAATCCTAATAGCCTTACTTTTGTCTTTCTTTCCCTATCACTCTAGCCGGCTAAACCAATATTTGGTACACCGTTAAAGCAGAATGAAAGGATCCGTATGTTTTATGATTATTGTGTTAGTGGACGGAAAGGCATGGCAAAGTGGGCTTTGGAGCTAGAGAAACAAAAATTGGTAATGAACGTAGTGTACTGATCGCGCAATATGTCAATATAAAGTCAGCTTTGTGACATTTCGTAATGTAGGCAGAGAAAACGGGGGCTTCAGACGTTTCGGGATAGATCAATTTGAAGTTGATTTTTTTTTTTTTTTGGTTTTCAGGATGCTGAAAGTTTGATAAAGTTGTTGTAACACAATATATTTTAATTTTAGGACTTAGCGGAGAGGCTTTATCAAAGTGGGTTTTGACGCTACATTTGTGGAAGAAAAGTATACAGCTTTAACTGTTATTGAATTGGTAAAAGACCTATGGTTCAATACATTGTTACGGTAGGAAGTAACATAAACGATTGAGACACAAACTATTGTTGACGGCACTCGATCAAGAGATTAACGGTAATCATTAAAGGCTTAGAAGTTCTGATTTCAACCGAATTTCCCTTCTCATTTAAGATAGCTGAGTTACCGGTTTAACATAAAGAGTGGTCCATCTAAAACGCGCGATGTTAATGGTAAATAAAAAACGTTTTTAGGAATTATCTTAATTTTATTTATCATGTTAGAAGGATCTATGATTATGTGTTAAACAAAATATCGGCCAAATGCTCGCCACGGCTTTGGTGAATTTCTTGCGCAAAAGAGGCATTGTTTCGTTGGCTGTGCGGCTAGTCGCACCATCCTGTGGAAACCACATATCGTCCAGGTCCATATCCTATATTTCTGGCCACAAGAAGTCCGTTGTCATCTCGCGATAACTGT
The DNA here is from genome assembly GCA_963513945.1 of Hydrotaea diabolus. NCBI lineage: Eukaryota > Metazoa > Arthropoda > Insecta > Diptera > Muscidae > Hydrotaea > Hydrotaea diabolus. The sequence goes on along the minus strand of OY740716.1, from coordinate 192,931,015 downwards.
TTGGCCTAACTCATTTTCGAAGAAGTACGGCCCGATGACAGAACGAACTGGAGGAGCATGCACAGGTGTTTTTACATTTCCTACAGACCCGGTTGGCTAAAATTTGCGCACAAATCGCCCGTTTGTCGATTATGCTGACCAAAAATAATCACCAAATACATTTCGATTTGAACTCTCATTTTCGTAAAGGCATCAACAATCTTTACGCGCTTCTCAATTGTGTACCTGTCCATGGTTAAATTTGTCATACACTGAAACAAAGAAATTTTAATTAAGGTAAGCAATAAACTTGATGTTAACTGTGACTCACAATTAACATCGTGCATTTTGGTTGGACCACCCTATGCATACAATCACAATGAAGATTACAAGACCATTAACGCGGCTCGGGTTGAGCTAGTAAAGATTTTGTGTTTTTTTTTAAGACTTCTGATCAATACATTTTTGTGCGTCTTATACCGACCTGCCAAACGCCAATTAACGATGTAAGGGTTTTTTCTGTAATTGTGTGAGAACTTAAAATGTTAATACACGACAGAGAAATATTGTTAGAATGCAATTTGTTATAACAATCTGGTATATAATTTAATAGCATTATTTTTGTAAATGTGATTTCCGGCATATGTCTGCCGAGTTACACGGTCCATTCGATGAATCCAGTTTTTGACTCCTTTTTGTCAATAAATCTAGTCATATAGCGTAAATGGTGTATTATATATTGGCTTCTAATGCTTAAAGAGTTGCTGATTTGTCTTGATATAACAATGACTTAACATAGCCTCATATCAATAATCATATCAATTAAAAATAAAGTGATCACGAAATAAATTTTGCAATCGATTGTTAAGCATGCTACATGACAAGTTGCGCCTTGTTGTTGGGACCAAATATCGTTTATGCTAAGCTGATAAAATTTTGAAAACAAAAACACCTTATTTCGTAAGAAATACGGCCGATGATGCCACCAGCGTGTAAACTCACCCAAACAGATTTTAAGATTGTCTTCGTTCCAAATATAGCAATTTTGCTTAGTTTGTTTTTTTGTATTATATAAGTAATACTGACAAGCAATTATGTTTATTTCTGGTACTGAAAAGATTGCAGTGTCGTCGCAAATTTTGCAATAGTGGATTTATGTGGTTGTGGTATATCATCCAGTATCCAGTTTTTACTTCTTTTGGCTTCAATAAGCTTCTAGGTCATATTTTATAACGTCCACAACAAACAATTCTGTCATCAAAAGCTGTCCATAGGTAGGGAACATATTTAAATACACTCGTAACTCGTTATACGGCCTAGATGCGTTCCAAAAAAATTGGCCGTATAACGAATTGCTTATTTTCATACAAACCCATACAAAACGCAGGGGATCTGTTCTATTAAGTAAGAACACTAAAACTAGTTTCAGTCAAAATAGCAAGTTTAACTAATTTAATTCATAGCGAAAATGAATCATACATATTTACTTATAAAAAGGAACATTACATATATTGTGTAAGTGTTAAGAAAACATGGGCAACTAAATGAGTAGAAAGAAGTTTTCATTGCTCTTGAACTTTGGGCTCAAAAAATTTACTTAATCGTTGATGCTTTGCTGTGTTTTAGGTTCTCCTAAAGTTGTTTGTAGCAGCCAAGAGAGTTATTTATTGATTGTGCAATTTGGGCACTACGTTCTTCTTGCGAATCGTTATTAATTAGAACACTTATGCCCTGTTCAAGAAAATCATGAGCTTCTTTAATCTTTTTTGTACTAAATTTTTTAATATACTCTGGCTCCTCACTGTCTGATGGTTCGAAAGAATCAAGTTGCTTTACCTCTTCAGTGGAAGGGGACTTCCCTGAGATCGCAGCAAATCAATTTAATCATTTTCTTCTAAATTGTCAATGCCGACATCATTGGCCACTTCCAAAATACGTTGGCACGGAATCAGCGTCGGAAATTAATGACTCAGATGCTAGAACACATTCCGGCCATATATTTCTCCAAACTTTGTTCAAAGTTTCCGATTTCACCGATATTCACTACAAAATTTTTAATATCCTAACCTTTCCAAAAAGTTTTTACTGTAGTTTTCCCTTTAACGTCAGTTCCGGCAATCAACTCCTGGAATGCTTTGCGCAACTAAGTGCCTTAAATGCGGCGATTGTACCCTGATCCATGGGTTGAATTAGAGCTGTGGTGTTTTTTGGAGGAACTCCACTTCTACTCCTTCCACTAATTCAGACAAGTTTACAGAATATCCAGGAGGCTGTAAAAACGAAAAAACGTATAACGAAAGGCCGTTTAGCGAGGTATGAGTGTCAAAGCAAGCGTTAAATAGTTGCATTATTCAGCGATAAAATTGAGAGCGAATTGTCTGAGCAGTTCAAAGCTGGGATAATTCTTTAGCTTCATGTTTTGGTAGATTCCCTACGGAACTTCTTCTATCGTAACTTATTGTATTCCTACTTCTATATAAATAAATGTTTCATTGATATTCATATTTACAGAATCTTCATTTTCGGAAAAATACTGTGTAGTTGAGAAGAGAAAAGTTCTACTTTTTGTTCGTTGGTTTTGGCCCAAGTTGAGTCGGTCGTTTTAACTGGAGGATTTCGACTGATTGATTTAAATTTTCTACAAAGAGTAATCTGTTGTTTTATAATTAGACAGCTTCCTCATATTATTGTTTATTTTCAGGCTTAATTCATTACTGATTTTATTAAGGCGCGTTTTATCAGCGGTTACCTTGACTGTTGCCATATTTTACGAAGACGGCGTTAATACGTTATTGTTTTCTCTGATATAAGCACTATTCGTTCATACCAAACACATCCTCTAACTTAATTCAGAATTTTAAAATTTGTTTCACTATAAAATACTCAATTAGGTCAGGTTGTTTGTTAATATCTATAGGCCAATATGTCGGGACTACCAGCACAAATTCTTTCGCCCCAGTACCTCTAGCAGCTCTATGCAGTTCTCTGTCTCTTTTGGTTGCTAGGCGAGATCCACAATCAGTGTGCTTTGTATTGAAAGACTAAATTTTGTGTTGAGAATTTCTTTTTAATGTTTGTACTGGTCGCTTTTGACCTGATGACGTGGTGGACTAGACAAAGGAGTGATTAGAATATTTTGTCTTTCAGAATATAACTTTATCGTTGTTGACTGGAATTCCTGAGATTGTAGTCTGTCTTCTTCGATATATTTTAAATCTTTTCTGACAATTATACCACTGCCCCTGTCTAGCAGTATTATTTGGATGCGGGGCATGAACGAGAGTTTCGTGAAGTGCGTTTCAGCAATTAAGCATACATCAATTTTTTCACTGTTAAAAATAATTTTAAGCTACCTCTAATGTTTTACAAGTCCATTGGCATTCCATAACAATTTTATTTTGGTTTTGAAAAATGGTTATGAAAAATTCTTCTTGTGCCAAAAGCCGTTTTGCTTAGTGACGTAGCCATTTAACCAGAAATAAACTTCATCACTTAACACAATTCTTTGATAAAAATTCTGTTTGAACTTCGCGAACTCATTTTCCTTTTTAAGTAAATTTTCAAAATTTTGAAGCGTTGTCCTGACGTTAAATGGTTCAAGACGACTAGCCTTACTTAACTTACTGAACAGAATGTCAACAGAGATAGACATTATCAGCAGTCAGACCATAGTTATCAATGTCAAAAGTTCTCATGCAGCTTAACAAACATTCTATGCTTCATTTAAGCTAGGTCGCATTTACAATGTTTTGTGTTTAACGGCAGAAATTCAACTTGAGAAGGTAATTTGTATGGGGGCTATGTCAAAGAATGGACTAATTTCCACAAGCTTCGGAAGAACAGGATATGAGCGCTCATAACGCACTAGTTAAAGCGGCAGAACCTCAAATCGCGAAGAACCTTTGTGTAATTTAATAAGCATGGGCTATTTGAAAACATGGGATGATATGGTCTAATTTCTTTCTTTTATGGTACAGGGTGGCTGATAAATATTGCTACACTAAGAAACTCAAATAACTTTTTTTTCAGTGTATGAAATTAATTTTTTTTTTTATATTAAAACTCAGTCAATTTTATTAAATACTTATATAGCTTAATTAGTTTATAACTAATGGATTTTAAATGCCACCCCTGCTCAATGATGCATGTGCGGCATCTTACCAAAAAGTAGTTCATTACTGCTTGGAGAGTTGAGACAGGAATAGCCGCAATTGTTTTTCTGTAGTTCATTCAAATTTGTTGGTTTTGCTTTGTAGACTTCCTTTTTGCAATAACCCCGCAAGAAAAAGTCAGGTGCAGGCAACCTGGGGGGGGGGGGGGAGCCAACGAAATCAGGAGTTTCTGGATATCCGCTTATTGGGAAATTTTCGTCGCAATTCTGTCGTATCGGGCCGGGCTATGAGAGGAGTTGCACCATCTTGCTGAAACCACCCAGTGTTGAAAGATATTCTCATTTGGCATAATTCTGGATGGAAAAACTCTCTTAACATGCTCAAGTAACGGTCTCCAGTAAACGTTACCGTGTGACCGTTTTCTTCAAAGAAGTAGGGCCCGGCAATGCAGCGTGATGAAAGTGCACACCACACTGTGACACGAAGTAGAAGCAATTCCGTCTCATGGAGTATCTGTGGACTGGAAACACTCCATGTTCGACAATTTTGTTTGTTTATGTTGCCGTTTAAATAGAAATGGTCCTTGTCAGACATAAAAAGACAGTTTAACATGATTCCGTCCTCTTCAGGCATTTATAGCATCTTCTGGCAAAATTCCAAGCGAATCGGGAAGTCTGCTGCGTTCAGTTTGTTAGTCATTTGAATTTTATATAGGAATAAGTCCAAATATGTGAGCATAATTGACTGCAATGACTGTCTGCTTATACCCATTTGGGCAGATAAGCTTCTTGTCGAAACTTTTTGACTGTTTTGTATGGCAGCAGTGATTGTTTCCTCCGTCCGCACTGAAGAGTTTTGATGGTAAGGTCTTCTGTTGACCGTCCCATGCTCGGCAAAATTGTTAACAAGTCTTATTATAGCCCATCTGCTCGGAGGATTGCTGCCATACGTGCGCCTATACTCTCTTTGAACCGAAACTACGGACTCTAGCGCGTGATAGCGGCGGACAACCCAAATTCTTCTTACAGTGTCAAAGTTATACATTTTTGCTAAATTTAAAATTCAATCTGCAAATTAAAAAAAATTAACCAGATTCATTAAATAGAAAAAAATTATTTTTGGTAGCGGCTTTCATCAGCCACCCTGTTCTTACAAGCCTCCTACAAAGCTAATTGCTAAACTTCGTGTGGGGAATATTCTAAAACATGGGTCAATATGGTCCAGTTTTACTAAAGACATTAATTGGTTGCTCATAACGTACCGTGCAATATTTTGGCTCCATCGTATTTAATTTGCGGTTTCCCGACTGGAAGAGAAAAACCTTGACCGATATGGACCAACTTCAAAAGTTGTCCTTGGACATCTTATTAAATTGGTTTCCCGGAAGAGGAACTCTAATTACAGTTCATAAGCTTCCTGCAATCATTATTCTGAAAGTACGCTTAATGCACGACTTAAAAATCCAAGAGCCCGTGCTTTATTTTTAATTTTAAAAAATTTGTGTGTATAAAACGTTGGACGTAGACTTTGTCTTACATGCCGCGATAGGTAGTTCCTAAGTGAGCTATTGAGGGAAAAGATGACTTAGATTAATCTATTACTCATAAAGTCTTCGAAAATTAAGGAGTTGAAACCTCGCAGTTTAAACAAGTTAAAAACTGTAGAAGTTGGACTAAATATTTGTATGCAAATTTTTAATAAAGGATGGTTAAATTTTTAGGGCCGATGTTGATTTTAAATAAAACGCAAAAACTTCTTTTTATTATGATAATATTGGTATGGTTCAATTATGTATGGAACAAAATTTCGGCCAAATGGCCACCGTGACCTCGGCGGCACATCTCCCTCCGATGGTCCAAATTTTCGATGACGCTGAGTCATAATTGAGTTTCTATGCCGTTAATGTGTCGAATTATCTCATCCTTTAGCTTATGAATTGTTGCTGGCTTATCGACGTACACATTTTCTTTAAAATAACCCCAAAAAAAGAAGTCCAACGGTGTCAAATCACATGATATTGGCGGCCCATTAACATCGCAACGACGTGAGATAACACGGCCTTTGACTTTGTTGCGCAAAAGAGCCATTGTTTCGTTGGCTGTGTGACAAGTGGCAGCGTCCTGTTAAATCACATATCGTCCACATCCATATCTTCCAATTCGGGCCATAAAAAGTTCGTTATCATCTCACGATAGCGAACACCATTCACAGTAACTGCCTGACCGACCTTATTTTAAAAAAACGGCCCGATGATGCCGCCAGCTTATAAACCGCACCAAACAGTCACTCTTTGTGGGTGCATTATTTTTTCGACAATAACTCTTGGATTATCATTCGCCCGAATGCGGCAATTCTGCTTATTGACGAATCAACTGAGGTGAAAATGTGCTTCATCACTGAAGATGATTTTCTTTGAAAATTGATCATCCACTGTCTAACTTTACGTGTTAGTTTGATTTTTTCACCTCGTTAATGCTGGCGACGTTACGCGTATGAGATTTTTACACTAGGAACCTTTTCAACTTTTTTGGTTTTATTAAGACCGGTTTCATTAGAGCAAGAATTTTCTAAGCAATTCTGCAGTATTGATTTTATTAAACGATTTTTTTTGTTTTCGTCGTAGAGCAACCCAGAGGTAGGAAATTATTAAATAAAGGAACACGCCTGACCGTTGTATCGTAGTTTTCTTAACATCTAACATTGGCTATACCTAGAACTTAATTGCTTACAACAGGAAAATGGTATGGAAACGAGTCCTGTATCAAAAACAAATCAACCACAGTTATTTTATTTAGCTCCTTATTCACATTAGCATTTTTTTATTTTCTTTCTTCCAATTGAACCCAAAAATCTCTGGGCGATGTTATGAGCCCACTTAGGGTAGTGCTCAGATCCGGTAACTTATCACCTGGGCCCAATACAAAATTGAAATTTTGACACAATGCCGAGGCCATTAGAAATAGCATATTACGGGCAAATGTTTCTCCGGCGCACAAACGCTTTCCTAAAAATGATTGAATGTAAAATATTTTATTTTCGCGAATTTTCGTATACAAAGTTACTGACCTGCTCCAAAAGGCAATGAAACATCTTTCGCCAAAGACAATTTTCCGTCATCGTCGAGAAATCGTTCCGGTCGAAAATTCTCTGGATCACCCCAAACACGCTTATCGTTGTGATAGGCGTACAAACTGGTTATCACAAAAGTGTTCTAATTGGCAGAAAAACAAAACTAAAACGTATTAGTATGGAAAACTTTGTAATATTCTGATAAAATAGAAATATGGAGAAAACTGGAAGGTACATGGTTTTCCATTAAGGACGTTACCATACTTTATACTAATAAAACATATATAGAGTTAAAATTTATTACAGGTGTAGTGCAAATGTTACATTTTAAGAAATTAATTAGTTTTCGGTCATATGACCGCGGGACCGTGTACAGCTATCTATTCCTTGGACACAAATTTCCACCACTCTTGCATAGACCAATGACTTGATGTGGTCCCATAAAAAGAAATCCAATGGCGTTAAATCGCATGAACGGACCATTTCTCGAGATAAAACTTTCACCGAATTTGCCTTTCAGTAAATCGATTTAACGCTTGCTGTGTGGCTAGTGGCACCGTCTTGTTGAAACCACATATGGGCGCTTTCAAGCTCATCCAATTCTGGCCAAAAATAATTTTCTAAAATAACTCGATAGTGTTCTCCATTGACGGAAACATGACGATGGTTTTCATCGACGAAAAAAATAATTCATGAAGCACATGTGGGTTTGTTGCTGTCCAATAACGCATATTTTGTTTATTGACAAAACCACTCAGCCAGAAATGTGCTTGATCAGTGTAGAATAATTATTACGGCCGCAAATTGGAGTAAGTGCTCCTGAAGTTGCGACCACTGGCTCAGAATTTCGGTAGTAATTTTTAATGAAGATGAAAATGTTGACTTTGACTAACGATCATTTAAAATATGTTTTTGTTTTGTTTACATTTTTTCGGTCCTTTATCATTATAAGTATTATGACTTGAACAGTTTTTATTCTAGTTTGAGACCTTTTTGTTGTTTCTTTTTCAGAATCAACTAAAAAATTGGTGAAATGTATTGGCTACGGTTTACTTTTCGCACAGTTCGAAGACTATACGCAAAGGGTAATTCTCATTTATCATAGTGAGACTCCCGTATAAGTCATTTGATTTGTAGCCGAAGTAATCGTTGCCAAATAATGCTGAAGAAAAACCTTGGCAGGTTTAGCAACAGCTGTACAGTCTGCCTGGGAACCGTAGCCAATACATTTCACCAATTTTTTAGTTGATTCTGAAAAAGAAACAACAAAAAGGTCTCGAACTAGAATACAAATTGTTCAAGTCATAATCATTAAAAATGGTTGCGGGTGCGTTGACAAAAAGATAAGAAATTGTTATGTTGGAAAACCCGGTATTACAAAATCATAATCAAAATCAAGAGTATTTCAAATTGCAGTAGGGCGATGCAATGAGAAGAATAATAATACATACAAGAAGGAACTTGAGAGTAGAAGCAATATTTTATGTTTTTTTTTAAAAAAATTTTGCTTTGGGACATTTTAGTTATCTGTTTATTACAATTTTAAGTTATCCAATATTTTAACCAACTTCTCTTAAAAATCTTGTGTGTACTTTTTAAGCTAATGCTAAATGTTCAAATATTTTAAAAAAAATTAGAATACGCGGTTGAAATTCAAAAGGAAATTTGTTGCATCTTTCTAAAATATCTTACGCGTCTTTTGATTTAATAGTACCATCTAATGAGATAGAATTATAAATACAACTGGTACGAGGGCTGCTATATATATCTGGCCTAAAAATGAAAATGCGAATATTTATCATCAAAAATGTTTTTTTTTCAAAGTTTTCTCCAGCATGATTTATACACTTTAGCATGCGCTCAAACCAATTTTCGAAGCCTCCAAAACATGGTTTTTGAATGCTTCTTCTGGCGACGAAAATCTTCTGGCGCTGGTTTGAGCCGATGTGTGATAGCTCGCATTGTCATGGTGCACAATGATTCGTCTTCTCTTGTTCGTTTTTCGGATTTCTCCGAAGACTTCAGGCAAACAAATTGTGGTGTATCACTTAGAATTGTCCGTCCTACATTGCTCAAGCGGAACAGTCGCCACATGACCAGTTTTGCCGTAGAAACAGATGACCATTTGCTTCGAAGTGCTTCTTCCACGAAAAACTTTCGTTGGATTTGGCTCGTCTTCGAAGACCCACACGGTCGATTGCTGTTTTGTTTCGGGCTCATACACATAGATCCATGATTCGTCACCTGTGACGATCTTATAAACGGCTTTTGAAGCACTGCGATCGAATTTTTTCAAAATTTCTTTGCACCAATCGACACTAGCCTTTTTTTGAGAGATTGTCAAATTGTGCGGGAGGTGTTCAAGCAATATCGAATGTATGCTGGTGGAAGAAATGCCCAAGGATGCCTCTATCTCACGGTATGTCACATGACGATCTTGCATTATCAGTTCACGCACGGCATCAATGTTCTCTGGCACAACGGCCGTTTTTGGACGACCTTTACGACCTTCGTCTTTGAGCGAGTGTCGGCCACGATTGAATTCATTGAACCAGTTTTTCACAGTGCTATAGGATGGTGCTTAAGTGATTTAAGTTCATGGATGCACTATTGTGATAATCCACGTCTAAATTTGTGAAAAATGATCGCACGAAAATATTCACGAGTTGATTCCATATTTTTGCCAAATTAATTTTTTCAAGTCACTGTAAACAACTGAAATGATGGTCGTACGTCAAAACGTTCTGAGTACGTTTATGCTAAAAAATGCCAAACTTTCCAATGGAAATGTCAGTACACATATCTGAGCGAAGGGTAGGTTTATGTAAGGGTGTAAATTTGGGCCAAGATCAGATGACTCCACTCTAACTCAAAATCTGGAAATTGACACGCTTCCTATTACCAGCCAAAAAAACTGTACTAAATATTTTTTTGAAAAACTGCAAAAGAAAAACTAGATGGTGACCAGATTGTCACCATGGCTTTGTACGCACGCAATTCGTAGCACCGTGGATAAGTTTTAACGTTAGTACACTTTTTTCTTTCCCGGGAAATGAAAAAGACCAGAAAAAAAGTCTACCCATAATTGAGTCAGTGCCGACGTGCACAAACATAGCCGAGAAGCAAACCAGGCTTATTTTGCAGTTGGAGTTGCGACTTTATCCGTTAAAAATTAAGTTGACGCCAGAATTGAAGCCGGACGACCCTAAAAAACGCAGTGAGATCGCCTAATGGGCGCAGCAAATAAAATCATTATAAAATCATTTCAATCATCATCTCATTTTCAAGTGTTCGGCCAATCATCACTGCATGCAGAAAAATTGCCAGTTTCTTGCGATTTATACCAAGCAGTCATCATTAGACTTCATTTCTTTCGGAATGACGAATAAGGCACATTTACAGTCAATGTTTCGTGGTTCTAACATGATGACGATGCATGCCATACGAGTGACGCAATGCTCGAAGTTGTAAAGAAAATACTTGTCGACTGGATTATCTTAAGGCCGCCGTGATGATGTAAGTTGATACCCCTTGATAATTAAAACCGAGGTACACCTGCGTCAGCATATGCTTGTTAGATGAGAACCAATCCACAACAACTCGTATGATGCGATATCTAAGAAAAATCGATATAAATCGATCCAAGGTATAACCGTCACCTAAAGCTGATTTGAGTTCACTGTGCCAGAATCTATTAAAAACCGTGGATATATCCGAGCCATAACCTTACTGGTGGATGGACCAACTCTAACAAGAAAGCCATCAGGTCCAGTAGATCGATTTGTTGTTCGTTGAACTCCTGATACCTCACAAGATTATGGTTAACCTTGCTTTCCATTAAGCCCCTATGTTCCACAGGAAGTTAAGCGGAGCAAATCGCGATTGGGCGGTAATTTGTAGGATTATATGCTTTACGGTAACAAATTAAAATAGTTGCGTAGTGGACGGGCTAGCGTCGAAGAGCACTTACTACATAGGCAATTCTCGAAATACCTTGCGGGCTCGATAATTGACCATTTTATACGAGCTCAGGGCCTATGGATGGAATAGGATGCTATTGCCTGATGAACATGTTGGACCGAATCAGCCAAGGCTGTCATCTGAATGGTTAATATTTTTTATAATGACCTACAGTCATTATCACACCGTTGGTGTTCAGTTTCAATTTATTTCTCTGTCGTTCTTATATGGTCATTCCGTATTCCTATTTTAAAGAATGTATCGGAGGTTTAAAGCACACTAAAGCTTTTTATTTTTCTTACGCTGCGTATTTTTTTAACTTCCGGCAGTCTAAAAACCATTAAAATAGAAGTTCAAGATTTACAAAAATGCATGGCAGGGGTTTTATATGCCGACACAGCAATTTTATTAACTTTTTAAATTTTTTCATCATATGTAAAGGGTGGGACATTTAAAATTTTAAATCTGAATCGGCTGTAAAAAAAGTACAGCTAATTTTTTTTAACATTTCTGGTTTTATTGGATGTGTTGAATGCGTTTTCGCTTCGATCAGTGGGCTGAAGGTTGTTCGACAAAAGATGAAGAATTTTACCAAAAAAAATTTAGATGAAGCTCATTTTCATCTCGGTGGCTAAGTCAATAAGCAAAATTTCCACATATGGGGTTCAGAGAACCCACACGTGACTATTGAGAAGCCAATGCATCCCTAATGAGTGGGCTGGCGGCAAAATATAATATATAACGAATTTTTGTTTCAAAGAATTCAAGAGAATGACAGACACATGTGACACATGTCACACAACCAATGCAACCTTCGATATTTAATGCACTGTTTTTGAAAATCGAACAATCAGCCGAAATTGTGATGTCAATTGGCCGCCTCGGAGCTGTGATTTGAGACCTCTGAATTATTTTCAGTGGGGAGCCATTAAGATAAATGTAACGCGAAGCACTCAGAGACAATTGAAGCCTTGAAACATGAAATCGAAGTTGCCGTTGAAGAGATTTGACCTGAAACAATCGAAAATGTTCTGAAAAATTGGGTTGATCGGATGAGGTACTTGTGTTCCATTATTTAATGACAAAGTTCAACCTATAAAACCAGAAATTTGAAAAAATTATCAGTACTTTTTTTCCAATATGTAAAAACTCGTCAGCCAAAAGCTTTTGTGAAACTTATAGTATAGGCATACTTAAAGGGTCTCCCGTGAATTGCTAAAGTCGAAAAAAACAATGGGGAAAAATGTTACAATACAAAAATCTGGCATTCCTTTCTAAATTTTTTTACAACTTTATATTCTGCAAACTTAAATTATCTTTTTTGTTTTAAGTCGGAGTCGTTACCATTTTGCTGGCTTCTGCTCTTACCTAGACTTTGGTTAAATTTTCAAAAATTCAACTCTACAGCCTTGGAGTTTTTGCATCTTTCGTCGTAGATTCAAAACCACTCAAAATTTTCTAGCAATCTATAAGTACATGGGACTTGTGTTGTGTCTGTGCATATTTGGCTTATCGGCAATTTATTCAAATTCTTATCTTCGTACAGCTGCAACAGCAGCTGCAAAGCGGTCAATCTTCGATTATAGAAAGGCCAGTTGGGATGACTTCAAATAATACTGCATGTATTAAATATTGAAACTGAAATTGAGTGTTTTATTTCTAAATAGAAAATTTCCTATAAGCTAAAACAACGTAACAAGCTTAAACATGAATACTAATACTTATTTGTTGCACCAGTAGCAAAAGCGACAAGTGCCAATGTCATCCACAGCTCAGAGTCTTCGAAGGTGCTGGGCCTAGATGAAATCACAATGCTTATGTTGAATAACTTGGATACCCCTGGAGTATAGTACATGAGTATAGTATTCAATCTGTCATAAGCCACTCACTTAGTTGCCGATGCCTGGAAAATGGGCAAAGTGGTACCGCTACTAAAGCTAGGCGAAGGCACAAGAAAAGGTGAACCTTTCAGAATGATCTTCTTGCTTCTACCAGTAGCAAAGACTATTGAAGAACTGCTCCTGCCTAGTCTGATCGAACACCTTCAATGCGCTGATCATAAGCATGGGTTTCGCAAGTGCAAAGACAGGACGGTCCTGGTGCCTCTTGATCTCTCCAAAACCTTCAACACATTGCATACACTTTCCTTCCGTTAGGTCGTAAACTATATGAGGGCGCCAGTCGTATGTTTTATTTAGAGACAGAAAGTAAAAGCCCCGTTAAGTTATACAGGGAGTTCCCTTAACCTCTCTATACCTCTCTTAAATTTCTGCACCATTAGACGGCGCTAAAATTGTATAGTTCGCTTAAATAGAAGGCATATGCGATTAAATCAACTGTTATGCTGTAACGGATTAAGCACGTTTCTTAACTGCCTGCATTTTAATTCTATTTATAAATATAAAAATATCCAATCCCAGATCATCAAACACATTCAATGCATGTACCTCACAGGTGCTGCTGTCTCTTAATGTGAAAGTCGACGACGTACAGGATAGATTTCTATCGGACATAATTTTATAACTTTTGATTTAGTAAATATTTTTTAGTTCTGTAAAAAGGGCAATTATAGCCAAGGATTATTTTGAGCTATTAACATTTAAAATCAGGCTATTTGGTCTGTTTTAGAACTTAACCTGAAGTAGTCGAGCATAATAAGAATCCCTAATAGCGTACCTACACCGAAATAGGAAATGCAATCATATTATCAAGTGCAATTGTATAAAAAACTTAAAAAATCTATCAATTTATGAATTATTGATGTGAATTTAAATAATATTCAGGCGTAAAAACTGAGAAATTTATGAGATACAGTTCGACAAAGTCAATCTCACTTTTTAAATTTTCAAAACCTAAAAAAAGTGAAAATCGGCAATAAGAAAAAAAAGTTTTTTGCGCATTTTTTTCTTTAAAATCGGAAAATTTGAAAAGTAGTCAACTTCAGGCTTATTTCTAAAATATATCAATTAACCCGATTTTAATTAACATTTAAAATCGGGCTAATTGGTGGAAATCAATCCTGGTCCACTGTGCATTCCGTCTGCGCTCGTTATCTGTGATAGGTAGTAGAAACATGGTTAAGTTACTCGCCGGCAGTACGAGGACTTGGGGACAGTGTTGCCGTTTTGGGTTTGCCTACCAAATTTGGTAGGTTTATTTCCATATGGTAGGATGTTAGTCATAATTTGGTAGGTTTAGCGGAATATATAAAATACATACTACGTTAATTAAGCTTGAAGTTAAATTAATCGATGGTGTTTAGACCATAGGGATTTAGACTAAATTTAGGAAAATCTTAAAAATTAGTACATACTTGTATAGATAAGGAAATGTCTGTGATATTGCGTATGCCTTTCTCCATATTTGCAAATGGCATCAAACTAAGCCAAGTCCTATAAACGATGATATATAGGAAAAAAAGAAGAAGTCATTGGGTGCCAAATCAGGGCTGTACGGTGGATGGCCCATCAAATTGACATCTTGATTGGTCAAATAGTTAATCGTTTCAGCTGATGTGTGAGAGCTCGCATTGTCGTGATGCAAAATGATCCGTCTTCTCTTATTATTTTTCCTCATTTCTGCGAACATTGTTGACAGATGGTTGTATACCACTAAGAATTGACCGTCCTACGTTCCACTAAAGGCACTGTGGCAACATGGCCGGTTATACCGAAAAAAACGCAACCTTTTGCTTCGATGTACTTCTCCCACGAACAACATCTGTTGGATTTGGCTTGTCTTGTAAGACCCATTAGGTCGATTGCTGTTTTGTTTCGGGTTCATATGCATAGGTCCGTGATTCGTAACCTGTGACAGTGTTATACACTGCCTTTGAGCAACGGCAGTTATACTTTTTAAACATCTCTTTGCACCAATCCATACAAGCCTTTTTGAGCATTCGTCAAATTATGTGGGATCCAACGAGAACACATTTTTTTCACGGCACAATGAACATGCATCAACTTATTGATGCTTGTCATAATTATGCCCAAGGATGCCTCAATCTCACGGTATGTCACATGTCGGTCTTGCTTAATCAGTTCACGCACAGCATCGATGGTTTCGACCGATGGTGATCGAAGTTGGGCGCCCTTCACGAAATTCATCCTGGAGCGAACGGCGTCCGAGACTGAACTCTTGGTACCAGCGATTAACAGTGGTTTTTGATAGTGCTTCATCGCCAAAAGTCGAAACAAGTTGATTAAAACACTCTTGTCTCGATAACCCACGCCGAAAACCGCAAAAAATCATTGCACGAAAATGTTCACGGAATAATTCCAATTTTTGACTGAGATGAATTTTTCAACGCACTGTAAAACAAACAATTCGCCCTTAAATGACAAAACGTTCTGAGTGAAGTTATGCTTTTGCTTTTGATTTACAGAGGTTTTTGATGGTGCTTCTTCGCCAAAGGTCGAAACAAGTTGATTTAAACACTCTTATCTCGATAACCCACGCCGAAAATCGCCGAAACAAAGTCGTCAAAGCACAACTTTACCACAACTAAAGGCGTTATCTTGTAATTGTGAATCTGGATTTAGACTTTTAATGTAAAATATTTCGGAATACCGTGGCAAAGTCCCGGGACTAGGGAATAAAAATACATTGATAGAAATTTCTCGCGGGAAAAATTATTAGAAAAACATTGTAGGCAAAACTAAGAGTAGTATTGACATTTTATGCATACAATCATCAGTTTTGTCACTGATCGAAGGCGAACGGGTTTCATTTGAAAAACGAATTTAAATCAAAGATTAATTTGTCTTTTACTCCATACTACAAATAGTTTTTTTTTACTTTTGCCTATACATCGGTCCACCCTAATAGCTTTCGTTTCCATAGCATTTACCTTAAATATTTTCATATTTTTTATAATACTCACTTCAGCAACGGTATAGCCCATTAATTCCGTATCTCGTACAGCTTTGTGCGGTATATTCGATGGTACCAACGTTTCAATTCTCATGATTTCTCTTAGAGTGGATTCCGTATAGTGCATACATTTACGATCATTCAGAGTAGGCAAACGGCCACTGCCGACCACCTCATCAATCTCTTGTTGGATTTTTGTTTGCACCTCCGGATAGAGCAGCAGATACTGGACTAAAAAGGATAGTTGTACGCCCACGGCTGTAAATGCCGGAAATGAAAAATCGATTAAACTCAACACAAATTGACTGTGTTTAAATGTTGTAGCCGCATTCCCTTCCATTTCGGCTTTTTTCATTTCTCGTATGTACATATCAACGAAATTGCGTTCGCACGTTTCGTCGTAAGTGCTAATGTGACGATTAACCAAATCTTCGAAATATTTATAAATGTAGCGATTTGATTCCATTATTTGATTGTATGAACTCCAGTTGGGAAATATAAAACGCACCCAAGTCATAATACTCAAAATTTTGCCGTAGTCATCGGAACACCGCTGAAATTGTACACCCAGACGTATAAGCTCCCAAAGATCGGCTTGTTCCGAGCGGGCATATCTCTCGTTGAACATAATGTGAAAGTCACTATTGGCCGAGAAGGGGTTAAAGAAGTATGGCAGTAATATACGGTAGCCACCCTCCTTGACATACGGCTTTTCATGGTCGTATTTAGGTCCATTGCGTATTAAATCCAACATATCAGTCAATTCTTCTTGTATCACTAACTCCAACTCTTCAAAACGTCGTCCAAAACCGAAGTCTCTCAAGTAGCGTAGTACGAACCTCCTTTGTTCCTTCCATGCAGGTCCTTCATTGAAAAATATTCCTAAAAATGTGTAAGTAAATTTTATATTAAAAAAGTTATTTATCTTAAGATAGGAATATGTTGCTATTTTAAAATGTGTGCTTATAAAGCTGTAAATATAGGGTGATCCATCTAGAGGTATTTTTTCAGAACAAAAAAAAATATAAAAATTCAAATCAAGTGTGGAATCTTTATTGTTAATTTGAAAGGACATTTTATGGCATTTATTTTTTGAATATAATTTCCTTCAAATGTAGGGCGCAACTACACCTCAGGGTTTCCATTCTGAGGGTCCAATTTTGGATGACTCGTTCGAGCATTTTTACCGGTTGGCTTCCAAAACCTGAATCGTAGCTGGTTTGTCAGCATAACCTTGGACTTTACGTAACCTCAAAGAAAAATGTCTAAAGGTGTGATATCACTCGATCTAGGCGGCCAACTCAAAACAAAACATGAAATTAGCTGCTTTTAGAAATTACCTCTCAGTAGATCCATTGTTTAAACAGCTGTATGGCAAGTGGCACCGTGCTGTTGAAACCAAGTGTCGTCAAGAAAACGGGCTTCAATTTCAGGTAGCATAAAGATCGATATCATAGCGCGATAGGGAACACCATTCTCGGTTACTTTCCGGCCATCATCATTTTAAAAAAAAATAGGCCGATGATTCCGTGTTTTTTTTGGGGTATAATGGCACATCTTAAACCTCTTCTTGTTGCTCTTCAGTCCAAATGCGGCAATTTTGTTTATTGACTTTGCAGTTGAGCCAGAAATGGACCTCATCACTGACCAAATTTTGGTCGAAAACAGCGGATCTTCCCGTTTCTCACCGAACGCTTATTTCCATAATACAGTTGCCAACATTTGAATGAAATTATTGTCCTTTTCAAATTGCCAATAAAGATTCCACACTTGATTTGAATTTTTATATTTTTTTTTGTTCTGAAAAAATACCTCTAGAGGGATCACCCTATACTATCTCCGTCTGCCATTAGGCAACTTGGCAATGATTTTCTCGTGCGATGACTTCCTATGGCAACCCTAACTTTTCGGGGTATTTAAGGGGTGTTTTTTTATGCTTAGATAGATAGAACTTACAAGAGGGTTATATAGCAAACGGACTTTTTTTAGTACGCTTACTTTGTGACATTAATGATCAGTAGGGATCGGATTTCTATGCAAGTGCATATTTGTTGTCGTCAGTCTTTAAGTAGCTTTAAGTGAATATTTTTGCGATTCTTTTATTTTTTTATTGATTTGTTAGAAGATTTTACATATTTTAACAAAAATGATTTTTTTGCCATAATTTGGTAAGAAATTCATATTTTGTTTCAAAGTATGTTTTGCTCAAATACTATCTTTTATGCATATTTTCCAGAAATGTAAATTTGTATCCCACTTTAAAAATAATTATAAACAACTTAAGTCCCTACCCAAAATTGAAACAATTTTGAATAAAATGAGTCGCAACTTGCGTCTTTATATTCGAATTGTGGATTTATAAGTGGTTCTATTAAGTGAGAAAAATGTTTTTATTCAGTAGCCAGGGAAATAAAAATAATTACTGATGTTAATATTAAAATGTATGACCTCAGAGGCAACAATTCTGAAATCTATAAGTATAAGTAGATAGATGTTCTTGATTATACTAATAGTTTAGATGAAGAAAATCAATTTTAACTCTAGCTTGCTTTCTTTAAAATCTCGTCTTATAGTAAATGCTAAACTTTCTTTCACAATGCTTACAATTTTTAGAGACCAAGTAAATTACGGATTACTTTTGGAAATTAAAAAAAACACCTTTTCTATGTTTACGTTTTCTGTATTACGCACTTTATCATTAATCAATGAGAAAGAAATAATCTATATTTACAGTGTGGGCGATTGAGCATTTTAAATTTGAATCGGCTGTAAAAAAAGAAATTATTTTTTCAAATTTCTGTTTATACAGTAAAGGTTGAACTTTGTCATTTAATAATGGAACACAATCCGATGCGTTTTCGCTTCGCCTAATGGGCCGAAGAATTTTACCGAAAAATCCTGTTTCCAGATGAAGCTTATTTTCATCTCGGTGGCTATGGTAATAGTAAAAATTTCTGAGAAGCCAATGCATTCACAACGAGTCACTGTTTGGTATTGATTTCGGACTGTCGGCATAAGTGGGCCATTTTTCTTAGAAAATGAGCAAGAAGCCGCCGTTAACGGTGAGCTATACCGCGCCAGGCCTAACGTTTTTTGTTTCAAAAATCTCAAGAGAATGACATGGAAGACATTTGATTTCAACAAGACGGGGCCACATGCCCCACAGTCAACGCAACCATCCATACTTTACGCACTGTTTTTAAAAATGCCAAAATTGTTATGTCATTGGCTGCCTGGACGCCCTTTGGATTATTTTCTGTGGGGATAATGATACGCAAAGCATCCAAAGACAATAGAAGCGTTGAAACATGAAATCAAAGTTGCCATTGAAGAGATGCGATTCGAAACAATCGAAAATTTACTGAAAAATTTGGTTGATCGAATGAGGTACTGCCGAGGCAGTTGTGGTACTTCAATGTGAGTTGCAAAAATTGAAGATGATTTCTATGCCAAGATAGCAAGTAAAGAAACAAGCCCAGGCTTTCCATCTGCTTGGGCCTTTAAACACAATTTCTATGCCAAAAGAGCGCAAGTAAAGAAAAAAGGGCGAGGACTGATATCTGCTTGGGCCTTAAGGGTTTTCGCATACGTGTGCTATTTACATACAGCACACGTATACAGGCTTGTCATAAAATCCCTTAAAAAACTCAAAATAAATTTCCTAAATTTTAAATATGAGAAATTAATTACAAGTTTAAATATAATAGTTTATTATAACGTGACTTACCGGCAATATCGAAATTGGGCTCTCTTATTTTTGCAACAAACAGTTTTGGACGCCCATCAAAGTCGGTCCGATTTAATACTTCACGTACTGCCTCAGCACTATGTACTACAATGACAGGATATGGTCCCATATGCAGACCCAAAATGTCAGATTTTAGCCATTTTGCAAATCTATGAACGCCTTTGTGCAAATACGGGTGGTCGGCCAACATCATGAAGAGATAACTGCCAAATAATGGAATACGTGGTATAACTACAAAAAAATAAATTGATAAAATAAATAATTGTGCTGGCTATATTTAGACTACAAAAATAATATTTAAATAAAATTATGTTCTCGTTGCATAAAAAATCGGATCTTAGGTTGATTAAAAAAGTTGTTAAAAACAATGATTTACAGTCATTTCCACTACAGTAATATTGTTTACTAGTCCCCTGTTTATGGATGGCGTTCGAAAACCGAAACGAAGAAAACTCATTAAATCCCTTCTGAGTAGAATTGGGGTTTTGTAAGTCGCTTGAACGAAAATTAAGTGATTGGTTCTACGAGTAGCAGTTCTGTTTGACATACATAAACCAAAATGCGTACTGAAACGTTTCCGAGTGCCTTGGTTTTCGAACAACTGAAGGTGTAAGGTAAATCCAAATTAACTGTTTGTCGTTTAGCAGTCGAAAAAAAACCATCGAACAGGCCTTAATACCAAAAACCTACACTAAGAAATATTGAGCGAAATGCATTTTCCAGTCAGTTCTAAACATTTTCGTAAAGACTTTGTACTAAAAAGGTTTATTTTAATTAATTTTTAATTTTAATATTTTTTTAACAAATGACAAATATTTTTTATTGTCATTCTTTCGCTCCCTTAAATATATTTCGATTATTACTTTGTGAAATACGTGGGATAATTTGGTACTCAAATTAAGAAAAACTTACATCTTCATAAAAAATGTTATTTAAAATAGTTTTTTTCTAGTTTCACAAAACCTTTGTGTACATACATAAGTACTTAAAACACCAAAAATTGTTAGTTGATAGTTAATGAAACTGCGGCAATGTGTTCTGAACTTCAATTCATGTTTTCTGAATACTACATTAAATTTCTGTATTTTATTTGATCCTTTCCGAATATCAATTGATATATTCTGAATGATATGTAACAAGTAAAAAAGTTAAGTTTAGCTGTGCCGAACTTTGGATACTCTCCACCAGATTCCCAAATAAAACCAAATTGGTGCGAAAGTATATTCTATATAGAAATCTTTATGTGCAAAATTTCGATAGGTCAAGCTTGTGGTGAGTTATCGTCATATTATTTCTCAAAGCCCATGAGACCGTTTGTGTGGGAGGTACCAGTAGGACTTTTCCGATCTCAACAGAATTCAGCGTAGAAGTGTGTTGTATATAGAAATCTTGATGTGTAAAATTTCATTTCGATAGGTCAAGTTTGTGGTGAGTTATAGTCATATTATTTCTCAAGGCCCATAAGGCCGTTTGTATGAGAGGTACAAGAAATGGTGGCTTAATCTAAACCATTTTTACATAGATGATTGCGCCTATATAGAGATTATTATTTGCAAAATTTCAGTGATTTTGCTCAAGAAACTGGACGGATATTTCCAAATAAAAAACTAATTTTTATGAGGTAGTGTCGGTTAAGGGTCTCCAACACCATCTTCCCGTAGAGCTATATAGCCCATTTTCAACACCAACCATGCTAGGTTAACTACACATGTTTGTGCCAAATTTCAGGTCCCTAGCTGTTTTCATGCAGGCTCTATCTTGTTTTCAACAGACGGACATCCGGACAACATGGCTAGATCGTCTTAGTATTTTACGAGGATCATCAATATATATACTTTGTTGGGTCTCCGATGATTATTTCAAGGTGTTACAGACAGAATGACAAAAATAATATACCCTTCATTGTATGGTGGGGGGAAAAAAATGGTGTAGTATCTGCATTTTAATTTATATTTTATAAATTTCAATTGATATGTACTGAACTTCAAATTAAAATATCTGAATAAAAATTGAGGTTTTCTGAATGAAAATTGAGTTTTACTGATGTGTTCTAAATTTTAAATGTATTTTATAAATTTTTATGTGTTTATAATTTTCACTCTGGAAGTTTCTAAATTTTTAAATATAATTTTTATTTCTTATTGATGTGCACTGCAATTCAAATATAATTTCTGAATTTCAATTTATGATTTTAGAATTTAAAAAGTTTTTACTGAACTTTAATCGATATTTTGAGTATATCAGTTGATGTTTTCTGAATCACTTATGTATGTATGTATAAGTATATGTTTTAGACCCTCCTGGATTGTACAAAATTATGTTTTATTTTAAATGAAACTCGCTTTGGGTAAAAACTTCATACATACATATGAGTATAACCACAAAATACTATTGAAAACACAGGAGAAACTAGTCCTAAATCAGTGAGCACAATTCACTCACCGGGACCACTGTGTTTTTTAATGTCGGCTGCGAACGGCTCAAGAAATGCGAGCTTTCAGACTTGTCTTGCACTCGTAACGTCGCGTCACAGTGGTTCAGAATTTAAGTTTACTAGCCAAAAATCATCAGAGATTTCTAAAGTTTAAATGCCATTCAAAAGCAAACATAGGCGCCAAAAAAATTATATCAAAATATTTGTAATTGTGGGCGTAGTGTGCTGCTAAAAACAAATTATTTATGTTATTTAAGAAAAAAACGTATTTTTTTTAAATTTATGTAAAATGAATTTGTCATTTCTCGCAAACTATTATCGATGACGGGTAATTTTTTTTTATTAGGTAGGTAGGATAGTATTCTTAAAGAAATGTGTAGTTATCTTAAAGAACGGTTTACAAGTGGTGTATTATATTATGTTTCCACAGGTACTAAATATTTGTAAGATTTTTGCCCATTTTTAGTTTTTTAGGTTTTTTTCTTTCTTTTTTTCCAACTTTTGTGCTCCTTTTAAAAATTACGTTATTTTTTATTTTTTCAAAATTTATTATTATTATGGTTTATTTATTAATGTGTGACCTTCTTTTAATAAATAAAGAAGATAAAAAACATGTTAAACTAAATAAATTAAAAGTTCAACTTTTTATTTTTTCCTAGATAATCCTGGATAACTACCAAACCGGTTTTATTGAAATTAAAACTAAAGATAAGCCTAAAGAGTTATCAGTCGATAAAAAAATACTAAAATATCTATATCGGATCAAAAGTTACAGTTTTTGAACAATAAAATACGATTTTGAACCACTGTGCGCCGGCATTAAACAGCTGGCAAAATCACACTTAGGCGACCCACAAAGTGTATTGAACTATAAATGTGGCTCGTCCCTATCCATATTTATTTATTTTTCTTTTGTCTACAAATGTATTTACCCAGATTCCAGATCTTATTTATTGAGGCCTATGTAAATAATTTAAAGCTAACATGAAAATCATTTCTGTGTAGACTAAAATCCCTGATAGTATTATTATGAGTTACATGCTTTTGTAAAGGGATTTCTTTTTTATTTCAGTATTAACTATAAAATGTTTCATTTTATCTACCTAAGTGAAAAATAAAAAAAAAACAGTTACCATGGGGTTTGAAAATTTAATTACTTTTTCGTTTATATATTTTTTTTAGTTTATACGAGGGCTGCTATATATATTTCTGGCCTAATAATGAAAATGAGAGTATTTATCATCAAAAATGGTTTTATTGTTTTTCAAAGTATTCTCTAGCATGATTTAAACACTTTTACATGCGCTCAAACCAATTGTCGCAGCACTTTCTCCACTCCGATTGAGACATCTCCAAAACATGGTTTTTGAACGCTTCAACAGCATTTTCTGGCGACGTTTGGGCCGGTCAAAAAGGCGCTGGTTTGAGTCGATGCGTGAGAGCTCGCATTGTCATGGTGCACAATAATGTACTACTCAGAATTGACCGTCCTACGTTGCTCAAGCGGAACAGCCGCCACATGACCAGTTTTGCTGAAGAAACAGGCGACCATTTGCTTCGAAGTGCTTCTTCCACGAACAACTTTCATTGGATTTGGCTAGTCTTCGAAGACCCACACAGTCGATTGCAGTTTTGTTTCGGGCTCATACGCATAGATCCATGATTCGTCACCTGTGACGATCTTATAAACGTCTTTTGAAGCACCGCGATCGTATTTTTTCAAAATTTCTTTGCATCAATCGGCACGAGCCATGCGCCAATCGACACGAGCCTTTTTTTCGAGCGATTGTCAAATTGTGCGGGATCCAACGAGAACAACCCTTTTTTAAGGCCAGGTGTTCATGCAATATCGAATATATGCTGGTGGAAGAAATGCCCAAGGATGCCTCTATCTCACGGTGTGTCACATGACGATCTTGCGTTATCATTTCACGCACGGCATCAATGTTCTCTGGCACAATGGGTGTTTTTGGACGACCTTCGTCTTTGCCAAGTTGATTTTTTCAAGTCACTGTAAACAACACAAATGCTGATCGTACGTCAAAACGTTCTGAGTACGTTTATGCTAAAAAAAACACTGAGTGTTGCTTAGGACAGAAATATACGAGCAACCCTCGTATCATCAATATGACTACCTCAACTAGCTTGGCTGTACCTCATCCGATCAACCCAAATTTTTGGCACATTTTCGATTGTTTCGGTTCGAATCTCTTCAATAGGATCTTTCATGTTTCAACGATTTAATTTTCTCTGGATGCTTTGTGTAACATTAATCCTTAATGGCTTCCCACAGAAAATAATCCAAAGAGCTTAAATCACCGCTCTGAGGCGGCCAATTCACATCACAATTTCGGCTGATTATTCGATTTTCAAAAACAGTGCGTAAAATATCGATGGTTGCGTTGGCTGTTCTGACATGTGGCCTCGTCTTGTTGAAACCAAATGTTGTCCATGTCATTCTCTTGAATTTTTGGCAACGGAAACGCTCACCATTGACGGTAACGGCGGCACCTTGCTCATTTTCGAAGAAAAATAGTACATATTGTCGCCAGCCCACTCGTTGGGGATGCATTGGCTTCTCAATAGTCACGTGTGGGTTCTCTGAACCCCATATGTGGAAATTTTGCTTATTGACATAGCCACCGAGATGAAAATGAGCTTCATCTAAAAACACGATTTTTGGGTTAAATTCTTTATCTCCTGCCAAACAATCTTCAGCCCATTTGGCAAAGCAAAAACGCATCGGATTGTGTTTTTTTTATTAAATGACCAAGTTTAACCTTTCCAATAAAACCAGAAATTTGATGAAATTATCATTATTTTTTTACAGAAATTAAAAAATTTAAATCGTAAAACAGTTTTGGATCTTGTCAAGTCCTTTTAAAATAGAGTACCATGCGTATTGAATGTTTTTTTCCAATAATGCGTACGTATTTCTTGATTTTATTGTTGCAATTTTTTTCTTGACTATTTTCCAAAGATATTTTACAGAATTTAGATTAGGAAATTCTTCAGGACATGGTATTACATTTGGGAAACCTTAGCAATTTATTTTTTAGAGGTACTCTTTTAGATCTGTTTTTTGATCAAATGTCAAATAAAAACTGCTTTCAATATCTTGTGAAAATGAACATTTTCTATCTTTTTCCTTAATTCAAAAATATACAAAATTTCCGCCCGTCTTAAACGATTTGCACTGCAGTTTGTCAAAATTTAGTTTTTTTTTGTTAAACCCCATCACTTTGTGGACCTGTAGCAATTTCTATTTTTCACTGCTGAACATTTTTTTTTAAATCATCAAAAATCAAAAAACGATTCTGTACGAATTCGTTTCCTTTACCGGCGGGAAATCCTTTCGGTTTGGCCACTGCATATTTATATGAAGAGAAGACAAAAATTAACACACAAATCAATATTAATGTTGATGTTATCATCATCGAATTTATTAAATTAAAATAAACGGAAAATAACGTTTTAGTCACTGTTATAGCAACGACTTTCACTGCTCAAATGAAACGCGGTTTGATAGCGTTGCTATTCTTAGGTCAGTTAATATACTCGAGATATTTAAGTGTATTGATTATAACGAAAACGAAAAGCATTCAGTGTGCGATTTAATTCTATTATCAAATCGAAACAATACACAATATACTATGTGTAATTGTGGCTATCAGAGTTTATTCGGCCATGCGAGCCTTATCTATGCACCCTCCAACGTGGAGCGCATTTAAATCATAATGTTTGCTACATCCAAAACTGTTCAAACAACGGGCGCAAAAATTACACACTTTTATAATAGATTATATCTATTCTCTATAGATTATAGAGAATAGATGTTCTATTTAAATTTCCAAGTAAAAAAAAAAACAATGCTTCGCGCACCTGTGTCTCCATAACGAAATGAAAAATTGGACATGGGCTTTCAAGTCAGGCTCATATGGGTGACCAATATGTGGTATCGCTTAACAAGGTACCCTTCAGCCATACACAGAGGAGACAAGGTTACAAGGTACCCTTCAGCCATACACAGAGGAAAAAGTTGGAAATCAGTTCAGCTTAATAGCATTATTTTTGTTCTCCTAATAACTTGAGCCATACTTTATTTTCTGCGGTACTGAATAAAAAACATTTTTTAATAAAAATGGTTATGTCAATCATTTTTTACATTATTTTAAAAAGCATTGTATAGGGTAGTCCAAATTAAATGCTTGATTTTAATTTAAAAAAAAAACTTTCAGAGAATTATTTTATGCTTTTTTATTATGACAAATGGATCTATGACTATTATGTGTAAAACAAAATATCGGCCAAATGTTCGCAACGGCTTCGGTGGCATACCTCAATCCGATTGTCGATATTTTCAATAGCTCTGAGACATAATAAAGGTTCAATGTGCTGAATTATCTTATCCTTTTGCTCTTGAATTGGTCTTAGCTTTATGGCGTAAACTTTTTCTTTTAAATATAGCCAAAGACAGAAGTCCAACGGTGTCAAATCACATGATCGCTACGACGCAAGACAATACGGCCATTGCATTTATCGCACAAGAGAGCCATTGTTTCGTTGGCTGTGTGGTGTCAAGGTCCATATCTTTAATTTCTGGCCACAAGAAGTCCGTTATCATCTCGGGACTTCGAACACCATTCACGGTAACTGCTTGGCCGACTTCATTTTTAAAGAAGTACGGCCCGATGACGCCGTTAGCCCATAAACTTTCACTCATTGTAGTTGTATCCGCTTTTCAACAATCACTCGTGGTTTCTCATTTGCCCAAATGCGGCGATTCTGCTTGTTAATGAATCCACTGTAGACACATTTTGTCGATTATGCTAAACAAAAAAATAACGAATTGAACGAAATGCATTTTGATTTGAACGCCCATTTTCGTAAAAGGCTTCTACAATCTTAATGAGCTGCTGAATTGTGTACCTCTGGATTTTGCAAACACTAAAACAAAGAAATGTCCACTTAAGTTAGCCAACAAACTTGACGGTAAGATCTGACTTTTAAAGCATTTATTGTAAGATTATTCAGAATTCAATATGAAATTCGAAAGTAGAGGACTATCCCTATTTCTAAATCAATTTCTTTGAATGACTTTATCTTGAAGTTTTTCCCCAACAAGTCTTGAAATAATCCTTATTTGTCCGCTTCCCTGACGTTCGCTGAATATTTTTTTTGCTTAAGTTCTTGACAAAATTTCTCAACCAAATTTGCATTTCCCAGTTCAAGCGTAGTTTTGGTCCCATATTGAATTTTATAAATAAAAAAAATGGAAATCGATCTAAACCGACTATGCTGTATAAACAAATGTTAACAGCATAGTCGAGAAATCTTGTTAAGAATTTAAGAAGAATTTAAGCAACAAATAAAATATTAAGCGAACTTCAGGGAAGCGGACTAATAAGGACTATTTCAAGACTTGCTAGAGAAAACTTCAATATAAAGTCCTTCAAAGAAATGGATTCAGGATAAACCTTTTATTCACAGATACGTGAGAATTTAACAATTTCTTTCAATAGAAAGACTTAATGTTCGGAGAAAACCTATAAGAAGATGATGGTGGCGGGTCTGTAGTGCACACAGAGAACAGAATCGTTGTCACAACTGAGTTTTCAGGTTACATGCACCTCGAGTATTCCATCAGTACAACCGAATGTTACTTGGTGCTTAGATCTCAAAATCCAAATGACTCTTTTTCAACGAAAAAAATTAAAATTGTAGTTTGAGGAACAAAAGTGTTTACTTACACAATTGAAGTATTCGTATTTTATTATAATTATTAAAAAAAAACAATAAACAAACCGTTTTTGGTTATGTTCATAACCAATAATTGGTTACAACAACAAAAGATTTGCAAAACTATTAGTTGCCACCAATAGTAGCAATAAAAAACATTTTTCGGGTTTAATTGGTATGACCGATCAATAATTTGGGAGTACAGTACGATGATCATATTTAACATCATGTGGTACTTCGAACCGAATATCCATTAAGATAATCTTAAACATTTGGTGATTGCAACCGAAATTACTTTTCTGCATCGAATCATTGTCGTTCCAATCGATTTCCAACTCTTTTTTTCTGTTTGTTTGGCTGCTTGTGTTGGTAAATTGAACTAAGTGAAAGGGATTATGAAAATAAAACACAATAATTAACTTAAACTTTAAGAAGGTGGTGAAATATTTTTTTGTTTGCATAATCTATCGCATACAGCTGGGGTTGTTGAAGTGTACCAGAGTATTTAAAATTTCGCCCTAATAATCAGTCTAAAAATAATTGCACTTTATAATAACATATCTAAAATTTAATCTAAAAATATTTTTTTTGTATACTTAACAAATACGTACTAAAACACAAAACTAAATCTATTTATATTTTTTGTTTTATCAAAAGGCAGTCGAAAAGAATTTAAGTTCCAAGCAGGGGTGACTGCAGTTTTGTGAACTCTTCTTTACCATCCTCAGACTTCAAGCAACGAATGTGATTTAACCATGATGAAAGGCACTTAGAAGCAAGCAGATTCTAAGTAAACGAGGACCCGCCGGCAGATGGACAAATTTTCTCAAAATCTTCTCCTAAAATATAAAAGTCGGTTTTTAATTTTAATGTCCAAAAATATAAAATAGAAAATCTGAACTATTCTCGAAATACTGATATATTGGTGGGTTAATTCTCGAAATACTGATATATTGCCGGGTTAATGCCAGGGTGGGTCAAATCTTCCGATTAATATCAATATGGACATAAATGCAAATTGTGCTACGAATCGAAATATAGAATAATTTGTAGTGCTTATGGGCAGAGACAAGATCCAAAACTTAACTTTTTCTATGGAAGGGGGAGGGTATTTAAGGTTCGTTCTCGCCGAACGTAACGAGGTTTTTACGAGGTACGAGGTTTTCCTATGAGATTATCTTTATCGTTTAATTAAGATGTGAGTATATATATTTTGGTTCTTAAAAAAGAAAGATCTGGAAAGCTTTTGTTGATTATAAAAAATCACATACATACATATTTCTCTCAATATCCCATTAGAAAACAAACGGGGAACTTCTCTTAAATCTGTGAGCTGTGCATGGTATAATTTATGTACTCGCTGACCGACTCCAATGGATAATACATTTTATAGAAAAGTTTAATGCTGGCTCCAACATTTTGTAGAAAAGTTTCCACGCCGACATAACTTACTCCCTGAAGTCCCTCGGCATCTCTTTAAGGAAGAAGGGGAAATTCTCTGAAATAATTTAGATGTTCTTACCCCACATTTTTAAAAATGAAGTTTGTT
This sequence comes from Hydrotaea diabolus, assembly GCA_963513945.1. Taxonomy (NCBI): domain Eukaryota; kingdom Metazoa; phylum Arthropoda; class Insecta; order Diptera; family Muscidae; genus Hydrotaea; species Hydrotaea diabolus. The sequence continues at coordinate 192,901,553 of OY740716.1, read as the reverse complement.
CTTACCCCACATTTTGAAAAATGAAGTTTGATACAGTTTTATAAACAGTGATGATAGACGCGAAATAAGAATTATTACCCTGTATAATATTTGTATGAATGTTCATAGCACTTATCTAATTGTCGACAATAAGTACCACATTAACGACCTTTGTCTCAATATAACAAACACAAAATAATACAATACATATAGTATGTATTAGGGTGCTTTTTTGGTGTTTTAATGGGCTAGTTAATCATGAATCTAAGGAAAAAAGATATTTTCTATATTTGTTCAAATACACATATTTTATGGCCAATTTTTTGTGTTTGTGTTCGAAAAAGATTATATGTGACAGTTACTGATATCCTCCATTCTGAAACTGACAGAGTACTTTAATAAAAGTATAAGATATTTAAACGGTTCAAGTCATAATAATGACAAAAGACCGAATAAATGTAAACAAAAAACTATTTAAAAAAATAATTTTAAACATTTTTTTAATTAAAAACAATATTTTTTAATTACGAACTTCTACTTTATACTTGTTGCTCAAGTAGCAAACGATACTTCATTCTGAAAATTACTGTGTATTAGTTCTAACTATTTTTTTTTAAATGAAAGATGTACTTTAAAAAAAATTTCTAAAGTTTATAATAAAAAAAGGTACCTAATCCGATCAACCCATTTCTTCAGTACATTTTCGATTGTTGCGGTCCAAATCTCTTCAATGGCAACTTCGATTTCTTGTTTAAACACTTTAATTACCTCTGGATGCTTTACGTAACATTTATCCTTAATGGCTCCCAACAGAAAATAATCCAAAGGACAGGTCCGTGGCGGCCAATTGACATCACAATTTCGGCTGATTATTTGATTTTCAAAAATAGTGCTCAAAAATAGTGCTCATAGCCACCGAGATGAAATGAGCTTCATCTGAAAAAAACGAATTTTCGTTAAAATTCTTCATCTTCAGCCCATTGGGCGAAGCGATGGTGTTTCATTAGTATTTGACAAAGTTCCACCTTTCCAATAAAACTAGAAGTTTAAAAAAATTATCAGTACTTTTTTTAAAGCCGATTAAAATTTTAAACGGCCCACCCTATATAAACTTATAAAAAGTAATGAAGTGTCTGACTCAAAAAAAAAAAAAGATTTTAAAAATAATTTGTCGTTGCCGTTTGACTTCTTATGATGGACAATTAGTTCACCAAGTCTTTCACATATGTCATGTGTATTCAGTTATACCATTCAACTGGGACAAAAAAAAATGGAAAAATAGCTCGTAGTCTTTAAGAAGGCTAAGTGAGCTAAATCATAAAAGCCATTTCAGTATTTACAAAAAGGCTGAATCAACTATTTTTTTTTAAAAATGGTTTGGAAAGTTATTTACTGCTGTACTTTACACATACTTGTACATAAGCCAAGTTTTTGTAAACAAATTCTTATCCTTGAGTTTTTGCTATCCAGTTTTTGTTATAAAAGATTCAAAAAATTAAAATCAATATTGCCAGAATAACAGCCAGTTTTTTTAATATTTTTTTTAATACTTTAAAAGCTTACCCTTATATACAACATACACATTACGCATTGCTTTTGAAAATAAGTATATTTTCCAAAGCGATTACGAAATGAGATCTGAAAATACATACATATGTTATGCAAACAGTATTATTAAATACATTTCAATTACAGGCGTTTGACTGCATTATTTGGCAGGCCAAACCATTTATACCCTTCACCGTGGCTATTGAAGTATACAAAAAAGTTTTTAAATAAATTTAACTATATAGGAAACAAATCTAGTTTCAAATAGTCAAAAAAATATATAGCTCTGTAGGGCTTTTAGAACGAATAAGTAAATAAACGCGTCGGCAACCCATATTTTCCGAGTTACGGGAGCCTAAATTTCGAACCTACAACTGCATATGTCTGCGACATTTGGAATCAAACCCTAGGCTTGTATAAATAACTTTTAAACGATATCTTTCATATAAATTTTATGGATCTTAAACCCATTGTGGGCTGGGGGTCATTTTGTACTTATACATTTCTGACCCGAGTTTCTGTGAAAAATAGGTCAAAACTCGGAAAATTATATAAAGAAACGTATTTCTTCCTACTAGTTTAAACACAACACTTTAAACTTTCATTTGGGACTTTGTTAAGAAATTTAACTCTTTAAATGCCGGAGATATTGGCATTTTTGTTATTATTTATTGCTAAAAATTTGCATACTGATCATTGATATGGTAATATTGGTCTTTCTATTTTCTAACAATATGGCATCATTTTTAGACTGTGGTAACATTTCTTCTATTCGTTCATTTTTTTAATTTTATTTTAAATTGTCATATTGAAAAAGAGCTCTTTTGCCGAAAAACTTTGGCGTTTTTTCTATACAATTTTTTATTTTATGGTATAAAATGGTATTGTGTCCGGTTCTAGAAAGGTTAAAACATCCGAAAATGCGTTAAATGAAAGGTAAATATGTTGGCTACACAACTAGATCGAGAAATATATACTTTAAAATAAGCATTTTTCCAGTTGTGAGACAATTTGAGTAAAAAGTCGTGAAAAAATAAAAATGTTGCTACCGCTTCTTATGGGTTACTAGATCGATTTAATATATCACTGGAATGTTGTTGCAATAAGCTTTCCAACGACACACATATTGCCTCATAAATAAGGAAAAGTTTCACCAATATGGCTCAATATCTGAATTATACATCTGAACTTTCGAGGCCCATATCTCGGAAATAATGGGAGATAGACGATTTTACATTTTCTGTTTAGAATCAAAAGATCTATCGATGGTGCAATTTGGTGTCCGTCCGAGAATTGTTACTAAATTACCTTTAACTTTATAGCTTCACCGACCAATATTTCGAGTTGTTGCAAACGGGATAACAAATTTAGTATACACTCCTTAGGTGGAGGGTATAAAATTGTATAGTAGCAACACGTCATTAATAAATCAATAAAATATATGTCCGTGCTGATTCTACTCATCATACAAGTACATTGTAAATAGCCGGAAACTAGAATGTTTCTATATGAGATTAATGGTGTCATTATATTTAACATAATTCATTAATTTTTGTTCGTAGTATAAAAAAACTTTTGTGTTTGCTAAGTTATATAATTTTGTAAGCATTCTTTAAATTACTTTAATATTTTCAATGGTCTGATAACACAGTGATACAAAATCGAACTTTCCGAATGCGAATGGGATGGGAACAATTGCGAATGCATGTTGAAACTATCCATAACAAAACCTTCAAGAGATTTCTTAAGTTCAGTGCGATATTTTTTTTTACACGCATTTGAAGTTGGTAATTTTGGAACGCTGTCTAACAAGAAAAGATCATTGAAAATTATAAAATAATGCTAATTTATTATCATTATCCTCGAAAGTTGTGTTATCTTACCATAAGGTCGATGAATTAATTTTTGATATTTATTTTTACCTAAAACTAACGATAGATGGCGCTGTCATACAAAAGGTGCTATTTGTTAAAGATTTTCATAGAAAAAACGGTGTACTTACTTTTTCTCTCTCTGCAGAAAATAATCCCAATGGCTCTAATCCCAGCTCAAAGGCTTTCATTTAAGCTGATTATTCGATTTTAAAAACATAGCGTAAAATATCGATGTTTTCGTTGGCTGTGTGACATTCTCTTGATTTTTTGGAAACAAAAACGCTCAAAGTTTACAGGGACGGCGGCTCCTGGCTCATGTTCGAAGAAAAAAGCGGGAAACGGGAGATCTTGCCGGCCATTAGAAGTCGACAAAGCTAAAGAAGGTGTCCCCGAAATACAGCCTTTTCGGTTGTGGTTGAATACTCATCGCTATGTTTTTTTTTTTTGGAAAAATGCCGAGAGACTTTGCATGCAGAGATACGTTTTTAATATATTGATACATTTAACTCGACACACATCTATACACGGTACATTTCAGAACCGCACATCAGGCATCCTGATCTAATAAATTAAAAAGAATATCATACATTTTCAAAGATTTTTCTCAATTTCGAAGATGTCGTTTAAATAATAAGGGTGGATTTGTGAATAGTTTATTCAATACCTTAAGATTTCAACAAAAAGATAGCCATGTGCAGATAAGATTTTTCAAAATTGTCTCGAAATATTTATATCTTTCTATAAAAATGAACAAAGTTGAAAATTTGTGTTGCATTTTTCCCTTGCCGTCTTTTTTGTTATCGAAGTATTGGCGCAATCGGTTGGATTTGTGAATAATTTAAACAATATCTTTAGAACTTTCTGAAATATAAAAACGGGTTTAACATTTTAACAAATCTAAAACTCTCAACCACATTGTCTTTAAGCCGTGTTGATTTTGTTTTTAAATTTGCCCAATTGTATCAGAGATACTCGTAACACTAAGAAAAATGGTTAACACTAAATAATATGTATTTTCGGTTTAAATACACATTACGGACATTTCTCCGATTTGACTTACTTATTTCCCGTAACATCCTATTAAGCAAAATTCTATTAAATCAGTGTGCTCAATATAATTCGTATATTATTAGCCGAGGGTCTGCTGGTAAAAGCCGGTTCCTAACGGCAATTGTTTTACAATGGATCCTTTTATTCTTTAGTTAGCGTTGGTGCCACTGTGGACTTTCGCTCTTTTTCTTTCCAAATAAAAAACGTTGTTTTTGAATAAAGGCTTGAAAATATGGCATATGCGTGGTTTTGAGCTGATTTTTTCGCCTGTCAAATAAAATTCAACTTATACGAGGGTTGCTATTTATATTTCGGGTCCTGACAGTACTAGTGTGCCCAGATGCAAACTGGAACTTCCATTGTAAACTTTGACATTTTTTAGCATAACTTCACTCAGAACGTTTTGTCATTTGAGGGCGAATTGTTTTGTTTTCAGTGTATTGAAAAATCCATCTCAGTCAAAAAATTGAATTATCCAGTGAACATTTTCGTTCGATGATTTTTTACGATTTTCGGCGAGGGTTATCGAGACAAGAGTGATCAACTTGTTTCTACTTTTGGCGATGAAGCACCATCAAAAACCACTGTTAATCGCTGGAACCAAGAGTTCAGTCTCGGACGTCGTTCGCTCCAGGATGAATTTCGTGAAAGACGGCCAACTTCGGCTACTTTACCAGAAACCATCGATGCTGTGCGTGAATTGATTAAGCAAGACCGACATGTGACATACTGTGAGATTGAGGCATCCTTGGGCATTAGTATGACAAGCATCATTTGGCCGTGAATAAAATTTGTTCTCGTCTGATCCTACACAATTTGACGAATGCTCAAAAAAAGGCTCGTATGGATTGGTGGAAAAAGATGTTGAGAAAGTATAACTGCGGTAACTCAAGGGCAGTGTATAACATTGTCACAGCTGACAAATCATGGATCTTTGCATATAAACCCGAAATAAAATAGCAATCGACCGTATGGGTCTTTTAAGACGAGCCAAATCCAAAAAAGTTGTTCGTGGAAGAAGTACATCGAAGCAAATGATTGTTTTTTTTCGGTATTACCGGCCATGTTGCCACAGTGCCTTAAGTGGAACGTAGGACAGTCAATTCTGAGTGGTATACAACCATCTTTCTTGTTAACAGTGTTCGAAAAAATGAGGAAAGATAAGAGAAGACGGATCATTTTGCATCACGACAATACGAGCTCTCACACATCAGCTGAAACGATGAGCCATTTGAGCACTCAAGATGTTGAATTGATGGGCCATCCACCGTACAGCCTTGATGTGGCACCCAATAACTTCTTCTTATTCCCTAGCATCAAGAAAAAAATTCGTGGTCAACGCATGCAGCAGCTGCTGAAGCGTTCAAAATTCACGTTTTGGGGGTGTCTCAATCGGAGTGGAAAAAGTGCTTCGAAAATTGGTTTGTGCGCATGTAAAAGTGTATTGATCTTAAAGAAGAATATTTTAAAAAACAATAAAACCATTTCCAATGATAAAATATTGTGTTTTTATTGCCGGACCCAAAATATAAATAGCAACACTCAATCAATTTCATAACAAAAGACAACGCCGACTTGTGACGAAGGCGACTTCAGTATTAGGGTTAAATGGAAAATGTGACAGCAATTTTCTGAATCTTTTATTATAAAAACATGTCAAATGTCATCATGTTATCTTGCACGCATAAATTCCAAAAAGATCGCATATACAGTCAAGTCAAAAGTCTACATACAACCCCTTATTTAGGGGTTTAAGAGAGTTCTAGAAGAAAATTAAAAAGAAATTGTTATGTAAATATTTCTGGCGTTATTAAATTGGTTCACATATAAAATAAGAATTCAATTCATTTACACTATAAAAACAAAAATATCAAAAACAATGAAAATTCGGGGATAAAAGTTTAAATAGAGCCACCAACAATATATACTCGTAACATATACAATTTTGTATAATAAAACAAAAAATAAACTGAACTTTTAGTATTTGATTTGGTCGATCTGGACGTAAATACTCGTAACTGCTTGAAATCGACGTGACATTAATGTCACCAAACTTTTATTTTAGCCCATGCTCGAATAAAGCCGAATCTGAATGTTTCACTGCAATATTTTCATCTTATTTTTTTAAAAACGTCTCATAAGTGCTCTATAGGGTTTAAGTCTAATGTCAGGAGTGGTAAATCCAGCTGTCTTGGGACAAAGTTAAGAACCCAGTCTCGAGCAACGTGCGCAGTATACAAGGTCGTTATAGGGTAGCAAAAGATGTCTTCAGAAGTTTTTAGTTTAGTAGCAGTATACTTATATTTCGAACTAAAATGTGTCGTTATAGGGTAGCAAAAGAAGTCTTCAGAAGTTTTTATGTTAGTAGCAGTATACTTATATTTCGAACTAAAATGTGTATCTCTTTTCGATTTTCCATCTTTAAGGATAGAACTTCAAATGATATCTTCTGTAAATAGAACATTGTTCACTAAAACTAAAGTAATGCCTGTAAATTTAATGAAATCAACAATATTAATTGTTATTTTCCCTTCTTTGTATTTCATTTTCTATTTGAGTTGTACACTTTATGCAGTTGCACTCTTTGTGCAGACTTTTTTCAGGCTAATTACACTGTTTTTCCCAGCATGTTCAATGTCATACTTCTTTCATACATGTATTTTCAAATAATCTTTATTTTTATTGCCTTCAACAATGAGGAAACATATTTTTCAATTATCGCTACTAATACACCATAACATCAAAATCGAATGGCGTTTGTAGACTTTATTCCTTTACTGTAACTATTTGTTTTTTATTGTCTTATTTTGACCCACGTAAAGGGCGCATGAAACCTCATGCTAATTGACACTTGAATTCAGCATTGCCCAAGCAGCTGTTGTTAATGAAGTAAACAGCTGTTGTTTGTTTACATCAGTCGTTTGCATTGTGCGGGAAGCAAAATTATACAATGCAACTTAGCCGTATTTTGTTAAAACCCAAAGCTTCACAAGTACTGACTGCCTATTTAAAACAATGCAATGAACCGCCTTGGACGTCATATTTTATTAAGGTAAAGCCAGCCTTTCTCTAGCAATTTAGACATCTTCAATCTTCGGATTCTTCCGGATATTTCTGACACAGTTAAAGGACGTCGAGAATGATCAGTGGGGCAAATCACATTTCAATTGGACCCTTGATACTGGAGCAAATTATCACATTTTACGGACTGCTTGTTATCCGTATATGAAGTACCACTGCACTAAAAGAGAAATACAGGATTTGTCGTTAGAAGACAAGTTCTTCCGTTTTCTCAAAATTATTAATTTGGGTAAGACCTCTTTTCTCTTAAATAATACCAGATTTGGCTTATATTTTGTTTACTTAAAGATCTCAGCTCCGAATCGAGTAAAATTTTTGTTATGCAGAATATTTTTATACAATTACCATAATGAATAGCCCGTAGAATAAGCTAGCTTAAACATTGGCACTGAAATGAAGGGAAATGTCTTGACAAGTCGAAATAATACTTTAATTCTCTACTCAATCAACTAAGGATCCACCAAGGCCTATTTGTCTGGTTGGACCCATACCTCTGGCTGTAAATCTAAGACAGTGCACGGCTTGCTGTGCGCTCTTGTTCGATGGCTTGTTAATTATCTATTTTTAAAGACGTTCTATGTCGTCGACAAAATTGTTGGTACTCCAACACATTACCCTCGTGTGATCTAGGTTTGTCTGACTTACCAATAGATCTCGCGATAGCAGGGTATTGACAGGAAAAGTGCCCAAACGTTTCAATGTCTCCGTATGACTCGCACATGTTTGATCTCACTCTTCCAATGCGTAAGAGATGTAGCTAGCTTAAGTGGTGAGTGACCGTTAAGAACGCCCATAATATTGGTTAATTACATATTTTCTTAAGTCTTAATAACTTTTTTGTTCTTCTTTACTAAATGACTTCTTTAAGTAAGGGTTTGTAGTATAGTTTAAAACCAGAAATTTAAAAAAAATTATCAGTACTTTTCTTTACAGCCGATTCGAATTTAAAATGTTAAATCGCTCACCTTATATAAAGAAATCATGCGACACAGAAAACCTTTGTTTAGGGGTCAAAAACCTCCTACCGGGACCAGAATCCTTCTATATAAAGGATTCTTTCTGCTCAACTAGTGTTAAAGAAAATTCAGTTTGGATTATCTTCAAGCCCGACCAAAGAAGGGCTATGAAAAAGAAGATATGTAAATACCTCGTTAAAAGGCAATTCTAAAAGCGATAAACATGAACGGAATAGACTACATTATTTGTCCAAACGTTGGGGCCCAGTATTTAGGAATGTATGGAGCTGAGAAATATTTCTCTTAAATAAGCAAAATGAAGTTAAAATAAATCTAATCTCAAATTTGTAGTGAAGCCAATAAAATATTTATTTTTTTATATTAAAGGTTTACCTATGTTGTTTTATGGTTTGGCTGCAATACGTTTAATCAGCCACGAGGAATGTGTTCATATGCCGAATGGTGAAAAGATTTCCATATACTTTTTGTATGAAGAAGACAAAGGATCACGATTTTAGCCAATTTTATAATGACTGAACTCTCTGTATTGATTTTTTTTTTGTTTCGAATTGTTTAAAATAGAAGATTACAATGTTTAAGCTAAAGGGAAAAACCAAACAACAATTTGGATATTTTATGGGTTTTACGACGCCAACTACTTAACGGAAAAGGACAACTAACGCCACGCAAGATTTGTTCGAGCAAGTATCCTGAAGATGTGAACCATATCGCTTAAAAATTTCAAATAATTTCAATGCTCCATACGGGATCTAACCTATAAAACTTTTCTTGAGAGCGGAGGTAATGAGAATTAGAAAATCCTTGAAGAGCTAGAACTAAAGTCTAGTAAGTTATAAGAGGAATAAAAAGAGAAGCTCGTGCCGCTCTTTTTGCAGGTAGCAATAGTTCTTAGACGTTGTGGAAACGTCTTCGAAAAATAGCTCCAGATATTTCATCACCAAAAATCACAAACGTTGACCTCGAAGAACACGTTATTATTAATAATCAATTGAACAATTCGACTGATAGTAGTTTTATTAACCAAATTTTTGGGGATGATTGATTTTCTTTTTTATACGTATCCTATAATGACATGAAGCTGGCTTTTATGTCAGTCAAGTCTAACATCTCTGGGTGTGATGAGATATCTCTAAAATTACTTAAAGTAGTATATCCGTATATATCAAATCACCTTCTTTATTTTATGATCACTATAATAATGACATCCTGCTTTCCTGAGCATTGGAAAGTAGCCAAAGTGACGCCGATCCAGAAAAGTCACGACTTACCTTACTTTTATAAGATGTGGAAAATATTCTTAAGCGCCAGTTGTTGAACCATATTGAAAGTGGATCGATGTGAATGATTGCCAATTGGGGTTTCGAACCGACGGAAGTACCTCCGCTCTGTTAATTTGTCTTATTGACTCAATATGGGTTTGGCTTTAGATTTCAAAAAAAAACTTCGATAGGGTAGATTATGGAATTCTGATAAACAAATTGCATAATGATTTTGGACTTGGAAAAAGTGCCTGTAGGAAATGTTATCATATTCATGTGGTATAAAGCAGTGTTTGTTTGTCTCAAAAGAGTCTAATCGTCTGTTTTGCCTGTTAGAAGTGGGGTCACTCAGGGCTTAGTTCTCGGCCCAATTTTGTTTGTTCTGCTTATTAATGTCCTTTTTAAAAGTTTAGGCTGATGATGTTTAGCTATTATATTGCGGAAAAAATCCAGTATTGGGCGGTTTAACAATCCAAAATTGATTATTATTTTAAATTATTTAGCGTATTATTAAGCTAATTATCTTCTATCAACTTTGCAATACAATGGTGCGACTATAGAATTCGTTTAGAGTATAACGTCTTTTGGGAATAGTGCTTGATAACCAATGATGCTTTGAGCAGAATATTCGCAGTATTGCTTCACGTATAAGTTTCACACTTCGTCAACTTTACAACGCAAATTTAGTTTTACCTCATTTAGTGAAAACAAAACTGGTTCGTGGCTTAATTATGCCAAATATTTCGTACTGCCTAGAAGTACAGGGTGGGCCAAAAGTTACCATGGGGTTAAAATTTTTAATATTTTTTCGTTTATTTATTTGTTTTGTATATTTTAAACAAATCTGAAGTAATTTTGTAACTATATAAGGCCTAAAGGCTCGGTTACTTTTTGAATATCAATAAATGAAATGAATACATAATATACAAAATAGAAATTTTTTACACATAGTATGAAAAATAGTGTCACTTTAATGACCCCCGTTTTCAGCTTCGCAGTGATGGGCTCGTTTCAGAGCATTTTCCATAATATCTTTCAAAATATGCGGCTGTAGCGTTCGAATTTATTCAACAATGTAGGCCTTGAGTTGAAAGATTGTCTCGGGCTCGTTCACATATACTCGCTCCTTCAAATAACCCCAAAGAAAATAGTCGGGTGCTGAAAAATCTGGTAATCGCGCTGGACAAATAATTTCCGAGTTTCTGGAAATTATTCGCACTCAAAAATTAGACTTAAAAGTGCCATCGTGTCTCGCAGTATAGACAGTGGTCCTGCTGAAATCACATCTCAGGTCTATTTTCAAGAGCAGGACGTAAATAATATTCTATGAAAAATAGATAAAGATTAATGAACCTACAGTTCTTATTAACAAAGCCATTCAAATGAAAATGAGCTTCATCACTCATGCGTTTGCTTTGAAATAATTACTCGCTGATTTAAATGATAAAATTATATTATTCTGGTGCTTTGTTCAGTTGTGAATCTTCGTTATTTACTTATATTCTCCAAGAGTTATTTATATAATCTGAAAAAAATAAAAAAAAAGTATTAACAAAAAAGTTATTAAATTTTTAAAAAGTTACCATAACTTTTGGCCCACCCTGTACATAACGGAACCAATCAATGTAATATGAATATAACGAAGTCAGTGCTTCGTAGAGTTATACGCTTCTTATATTCTGTTAAACCGTATGCTCACATATCATATCGCCTTTTTGAATGACTTTTTGGCTGTTTCCTTGTTTAATTTGTGCACTTTCGGCTTCTATACTTTTTTTTACAAGACAAAGAAAATAAAATCGTTGTTCCTTGCTAATTCGTTTGTTTTTTGTCATTCAACTCGGGACAGACAGTTAGTTATTCCAAAGGTAACACCGCTTATGGATCGATCATTCTTCGTTAGAGTAGCCCGACTTTATAACATTTTGTCAAAAAGTTTAAAAACCGCCATGTTTTGCAACAATTTATTGGAACATTTTCGTTCGAATGCAGAGTAATATTTTTCTTGACATTTTTATCTTTCTTTATGTCACCATTGTACAATCAAGAAGGTAGAGTTATGCTAACAGCTGATTTTAAATTTTTTTCTCTTAGTAATTTAAATTGTCAATTTTGAAATTTGAGAATGACGTTTGTTGAAGTTTTTAAAGCAAATATTGTTTATCCAACATTCACAATTACCCTTAAACATTCACAAAAATGCATTTTTGGCATTCTCTTTTTAATGACTTTGACAATCTAGCGAACTATTTTTGTTGTTGTTGGGATAATGACTATATCTTGTTTATTGTACCATGATGTCAACTTCATTCTCTTATAATTTTTGTTTTTAAACTTTTTTAGGACAATTTAGGATTATTTATATAAATTTTGCTTTATACTGCAATATTTCTAATAGCTTATGGTGTTCAATTTAACATTTTGATACATATGTATTGTAATTTAGCTTTAATTGGTTCCCAACGGGCCGACGGGCTTCCATGTCAAGAAATAAAAGTGTAAATGAACTGATTTTGAACAGATTTAATCATCTAATTTTTCTGCACTCATGACTAATAATATAAATGTGCATCCCAAATTGGAACAGCAATTAACGAAAATATATTTTAAAAAAATCAACAATTGCAGCATGGCTTTCTAAAAGTAGTGTGCAGCCACGAAAATCAATGTAACTTTGCCATTTTGTTAAAAACTTGTCTTCTATTTAAATATAGAAGCAAGAGGTCTTGAGCCGGTTAATCCCTGTTCAATGTGTAAAAGCAACATACCGAAATAAAACGAGCTAAACAAAAATTAACAAAATATTTAATTTGTTATAAAACGCCTGAGTCGATTTATGGAAGGCGTCAGGAATGAAATCTAACCAACATTTAAATAATTCTTATGTCGCTACTTTTGATAGAAAAAATAAACCATAATTTTTAAATATATCTGTCATTCATAATCAGATAATGGCAAAAATATAGAAATCGTATTTCACTGAAATATATAAATAATGTAAATAATACTAAACAGAACTTGGCCAAGATTTCAACCGTTTTAATCAAATGTATAAGGTTTTCATTTTTTATTACTTTTTAATATTTGTAAATAATGTTATAAAAGGCTTTTCAATAAGTCTAATGCTAAGGGAAGTTACTTGAAATCAAATATCCAACTTTAGAGCCTACGAAGTAAGTACACATGTTATACGTAAGGAGATTGCATATACCCTGCTATACAGGTCGTTCTGAATCCAGGGTGATTTTAAACCACGAAAATCATACGGGTAATTTGATCCTGTTCTCAAAATTACCTTATTTTAAGCAAATTGCCGCTGATCGAAGACCCTTTTAAGTGGAATTAATCTAGCCCGTCCTAGAATTCTGAAATTTTGTGTGACAATGGCTTTCGGCCTAGGGGAATAAAGTTTCTCTAAAAGGGACTAGAAGTACCTCAAAAACAGTACACTTTTTTAATTTTTGGATAACAAATAATTGCTTTTGTGATCAGGAAATAGTTAAAATGGGCACAGTTAGTTGGGACGCACTTAGTGTATAAGAAAAAAAAGTTACTGGACATTTTGGCCGAAATAACGTCCCGCGTAGTCAAAACAGGCGGGCGATCAATAGTTACCTAGTAGGGACATAAATACTGTTACAACATTGAACACACCCATTTCAATAGTTGAACTGAACATACTCCGTTAATGTCATATGGGTTTTGAAAGCTAACCTCAATAGCGTTAGTCTGTAACGGGATTTTAAAATTGTTTCAACTGTCATCATGGCGTGGTCAGATAATGAGAACCGTATCGCTGTGATAGCGCTTTTCGAGTGTGAAATGAAAAGAAGGGATATTTTCAAAACGCTCCGGCTACTAGGGACTAGCCTTATGTTCGTCTACCGATGCATAAAACTGTTTGAGGAGACTGGAGATGTAAAAGACCGTCACCGGGCCGCCCACGTCCACATCAAAGCCGTTAAATCAGGAATTCACAGAAATCCGCTCCGATAACAGAAAATCATGGCCCGTGAGATGAATATCACGCAAAAGTCCACGTGTCGAATCATTAAAAAAAACTTGGGACTTGGGGCTTTCAAACGACGTACCGGATATTTATTGACTGCAGCTATAAAAAAATAGGATTGAAAAATGCAAACGTCTTTTGGTGGAGCACGCTGATAACATGCACAGGAAAATTTTGTTCACCGATAACAAAAATTTTACCGTACAGGAAAAATTAAACAAGCCAAATGATAGAGTGTATGCGTGGTCATCTAAGGAAGCATCTGAACTGATCCCAAGGGTGGAAAAGGGTCATCACCCAGCTTCAGTTATGGTTTGGTGGTTTGTCTCTTACGATGGGGTCACTGACCTGCATTTCTGCGAACAAGGAGTCAAAATATCTGCCAAAGTTTACCAAGAAACCGTTTTGGAAGCTGTTGTGAAGCCTCTTAACAACTCCCTGTTCCAAAACCAGCCATGGACTTTCCAGCAGGATTCAGCGCCGTCCCATAAGGCTAAAACGTCCCAGGCCTGGCTTCGAAACAATTTGCCAGCGTTCATTTCCTCTGAAAAATGGCCCTAAGGCAGTCCAGATTTGAACCTATTGGATTACAAATTGTGGACGGTTTTAGCGGACAATGTTTGTTATAAAATATACCCCAACATTGGATCTCTTAAGACGGGTTTGGTTCGAGTTATGGCCAATTTTCCATTGGACGATGTTCGTGCTGCTATTGACGATTGGCCAGTGCGACTTAAGGCGTGTGTAAAGGCAAAAGGCGGACATTTCGAATAAGTAGATTCTTTTTGGATACAATATCCATAAATAAATATAAAAAAATATTTGTTCCAAAAACATTCTTATTTATTTTACAGCATAAAACGTGTGAAACAGTATTTATGTCCCTACTTAGTAGTATGGACATTTTGGGTAGTAAAACAAGTTGTGTTATAAATTCGTTTTTAAAGTGATTTTGAACTTTTTACTGATTTAAGGGACGGACGCTTGAACCAAAACCTCCAAACAACCATTAATTTTTTTTAAAAGAATTATTTGTTCTAATTTAGGATAGTTCGTGGACAGAAACCGATGCCTAACAAAATTATACCATGTCGGTCTAAGTCAGCCGCTAACTCTTGTAAAATTTGATCATGCTTTCGTATAGCCCCATGCAAAGGAAAACCCCGAATTAAGATCCTGTCGCTCTACAATCTACATTTTACATACAAGCGTGATCAAATGTAGTATAGTCCGTTATATATTTTAAGGTTTGCACACGGAACAACAAATATAGGAGGGTAACATAAATTTAAATATGATTTTAGCTTTGATTGACAGCAAAGACTTTAATTCTTTGTACAATTTACAAACTGGGATTAAGCATATCCTCCACAGGAAATAGGCGATCCCAGAGTTTCATCCGCTCGGGGAAGATGCCATTCGATTTAACATTCAATTGTTCCCCAATTTCCAAATACTGCTTCATTTTAGTATCGTAAAGTGGCCATTTAAGATTTTTTAAATATTCATCAGTTGAGTTATTGGGATCGCTATAAAAGATTTAGAAAATATATATAAATGTATATTTAAGACAATTGTTACGATCATACCTCTTTTTAGCAAATTCGAACCACATGCGGGTTAAGCGTTCAATGGTATTGTTTTCTGGATCGGTCTTTGTGAACATTGGCGTCATAAGGGGCACATTGAACAAATACAAAAGCTCATCGTGGTGCATGGCTCCTGTAAAAAATATATTAAAACAAATTTTAATGCAGCCCTACAATTAATATCATAGAATAGTTACCATAGGTTTGATTAGTATCGGGATTTCTAAAATGGCTGTAACGTCCCTTGTAGTCAAACAAATAGGTATAGACTGGTACATGTTTCGAGACCATTTGCAGAAATCGATGATATTCGAAACATATCAGGCCATCACTGTACAGTTCGCCGAATGGCGTCAACGATTGTGGGAATTCTAATTTATTATTTTTGAAATAAAAACTACGCATTTCCTGACTTATGTTACGAGATTTAGGGGTATCGCGTTCGTATAAAAAGTAAATCGGGGTGTATTTTTCAAAATCGTCATTGAATCGTTGGCGTTGGGTGTCATTGCGCAGAGTATCTGAAAGTGAATTTTTTTCTATGTGATTAAAATTTCATTTTTTAATTATTTTGATTTATTTAAAATACTTACAATAAGATAGGTAATAGAACTCGTACTGTGTTATGCCGGTGATTAATGGCACCTTGTAAATATTGCCGCTCAGCATAGTTTTGTATGGATCTTCGATGAGGAAACGTTCTTGACCTACATCCGGTTCTACTACTGGCATCCAATTAAAGACAGGGTTCCATTCAAAGTCAAACATAGCCGCAGTGGAATCCACAAAGTCCAACATTGGTTTCTGCGAAGGAAAATATATTCAATGTATCCTAGTATTTCTTAAGTGTAACGACATAAAGTCGTAAATTTATTAGGAACTTTAGTTTTCTTTATTTTCGATCTTTCTTTATGATCTTTCGTAGTACAAAGAAAAACAAATTCAACCATGGAGAGGTACATAATAGAGCAGCGCGTTAAGATTGAAGAAGCCTTTTCGTGCTTGATTGCTTTTTTTGATCTACGTAATCGACCAAATGTGTCCACAATAGGAAAAGTAGGAAAAATAAAAACACCTGTGCATGCTCGTCCAGTTCATGCTGTCATCGGGTTGTACTTCTTCGAAAATGAGGTCGGCCAAGCAGTTATCGTGAATGGTGTTCGCTATCGCGAGATGATAACGAACTTCTTGTGGCCAGAAATATACGATATGGACCTGGACGATATGTGGTTCCAACAGGATGGTGCCACTTACCACACAGCCAACGAAACAATGGTTCTTTTGCACGAGAAATTCAATGGCCGTGTTTTCTCACGTCATGGACTTCTTTCTTTGGGGATACTCGCATTTAGCAAGAATAATTCAAAAGCTAAGGGATGAGATAATTCGGCAGATAAACGACATTTAACCTCCATTATGTCTCAGAGCCATTGACAATATGGGCTATCGGATAGAGGTATTCCACCGCAGCCGTGGCGAGCATTTGGCCGATATTTTGTTTCACACATAATTGTCGTAGATCCTTCTAATATTTTTATAGAAAAACAATTTGGTGGGTACATGTATGACTAATAGGACTACTAAAAGCGACAATAAAAAAATTTTAAATTTACCCATAGGCTTTCGGCTGGGAACTATGACGAAATGTACTTAAAATGTCAAAAAATTCAGGACGCCTGTTTTGCAGAATACAGAATTTACGGATTGGACACGTAGAGATAAATTTGATGAGTCCAGAGCTATCTTTAGCTTCCGAAATTGAGCTCTACGTATGAAAACATATGATTTTTAAGCGCACGGTGGAAGAAGAAAAGTATCAGAGCCGGACTAGCTCTTCTTTTCCAACTAATACAGGATTGAGCATTTAAAATTTTAAGTTTGAATCTGCTTTAAAAAAAGACATCATTTTTTCAAAAATTCTGGTTGATAAGGGAACACAATATCATTCATATAAATACCACGACCGGCTCGGCAGTACCTCATCCAATTTTTCAGTACATTTTCAATGTTTTTTTGCGTAACGTTTATCCTTAATGGATCCCCACAGAAAATAATAATAATAAATGGCTCAAATCACAGCTCCGAGAATAAATAATAGATAGATAACACTTGGAGAATAAATAATGGATAGATTTACAACTGAACAAAGAACCAGAATAATAGAATTTTATTATTTAAATTATTTTAATATGAAAGATGATGAAACTCATTTTCATTTGAAAGGCTTTGTTCATACTTATAAGCAGATCTGTAGGTTCTGGGGTTCTGAAAATCCAAGAGCTATTCATCAACGCCAATTGCACCCTATTAGGATACAGTATGGTGTGGGATCACATCTGGAAGTATCATTGGGCCTTACTTCTTACTTTTTTAACCCATCGGTAACTTTTGGCACATCCTGTACATAGGTAATTTCACGAGCTAATGGGTGATCCAAGTAGAGATACTTTTTTCAATAGCCTTTTTTGACAGATCACGTGTGAGTCGTGTCATGTTATTTTTGTTTAGTATTGTTTGGCATTTCATCATGGAAAGACTTACACCTGAACAACGTTTAAAAATCGTTCAACTTGATTACGAAAATTCACGTTCTGTTAGGAATGTCTTTCATGCACCTCGTTCAACTTATGGTCAACATAATCGGCCTAATGAGCGTACTATTCGCAACACCATCACCCACCTTGAGACCCAGCATTCATTTTTGGATAATATTTGACCGAATAGACTACGTCCAGCACGCAGTAAAGAAAATGTAGCGGCCGTAGCTGAGAATGTACACCAAGACCGTGGAGAGCCGATTCGGCGCCGTGCGCAGCAACTGACGTATGGTAGGACTTGGCGCATTTTACGTCGAGATCATAATTTAAAAGCGTACAAAATTAAGAGTAGCCCGACTATTTAACATTTTACCTAGCAGTTTAAAAACGTTTGTCTTCCATGGCATTTCGTAAATATTTAATGGAACATTTTCGTTCAAGTACAGAGTAATGCTTTTTTATATGTTTTTCCATGGTTTCTTGATTATCACTTATATCCTTTCATCAGGTTTTTTTTCTCTTTTATTAGGAAAAATTTGGATTATTTTAATTTATTTATTTTATACTGAATTTTTTCTAGTAGTTTATGATGTTACATTTAACATTTTGATGCATATTGTAATTTAGCTTTAATAGGCCCCCAATGGGCTTCGGATTCGCTCTTTGGGCTCCTAAAAAGTTTCAAGAAGATCCGACGTTTTCGAGTCAAATTTTGTTCAGCGATGACGCCCATTTTTGGCTCAATGGGTATGTAAACAAGCAAAATTGCCGCATTTGGAACGAAGAGCAACCAAATGAGGTTCCACTTCAGAGAGAGCTGCCACTTCATCCAGAAAAAACAACGGTCTGGTGTGGTTTGTGGGCCGGTGAAATCATCGGTCCATATTTCTACAAAAATGATGCCGGTGAGAACGTAACGTCAATGGCGACCGTTATCGTGCCATGATAACCGACTATTTGATGCCTGAAATTGCAGCTCGTGATCTCGGCGACATTTAGTTTCAACAAGACGGCGCCACTTCCCACACATCACATCTATCAATGGATTTATTGAGAGAATACTTTGGTGAGCAGAGAATTTCACGTTTTGGGTCGGTTGATTGGCCACCAAGATCGTGTGACATCACACCGTTAGACTTTTTCCTGTGGGGATATATAAAGTCTAAAGTTTATGCGGACAAATCCGCTTCGATTCAGGTCTTGGAGCAAAACATCACGCGTGTCATTCGCCAGTTACCAGTCGAAATGCTCAAACGAGTCATCGAATATCGGACTCAACGGATGGACCATCTGAGACGTAGCCGCGGCCAACATTTGATAGACATCTTCCAAAAATAAATGCCAAAGATTGATCTTTCAAATGATAATAAACATTCCCCATTCAATTTGAATTTTCTGTGTTTTTTCTTTAAAAAAGTAGGGAACCTCGAAATGGATCACGCGTTATAACCAGTTAGTAATCATTAGCCGTGTCCTTTTCAGGTAACTAGCTTAGTTAGCAATGTGGTATTCTGGCAACATTCAACAAGATTTTGAATCAGATGGCAGCATAAGCCCAAAAAAAGGTTTGTTTACAAACAAAACAAGTAAGTAAGTGCTATAGTCGGGCGTGGCCGACTCTATGATACCCGCACCACTATAAATGTGATTAAGTCTCCTGTTAATCGAAAGCACTCGTCGCTATTTCTAACTGTATCTATCACGCAAGCACTAAGCCTTTATACCCCATACCACTATGTGGTGAGGGTATAACAATTATAGTTGGTCCACATTTTCATACCTTGTTTTCGGACCCTATGCCCTCCCACGGACGAGATAAATCATTTGGCTTGACATATTTAAAGTCCTGAGGCAATTCCCTGTCATTTGAGGGGTCACACTAAAATCCGGGTAAACCGAAACTTTTGGACCCTCCTAATGGACCCTGGGGCCCAAACAGGTCGAATTTTTTTCTGTATTTAAAATTGTAAGATAATTTCCTTTCATTTAGGGGGTCACACTTATATTTAAAATCAATGGTCCATTTTTTGGGTTCTGAAGGCCCCGTAGGTCCGAGAGGCGGGTCCAACTATTTTTTTTACATTTTGTGGTCAGTTCTACATCGAATGGCATATTTTTTTAATTTGTTGACCAATACACGCGACATCAACTGGATTTGGACCAAATCCGGGAGTTCCTTTGTATGGGGGGTCTATCAGAAAGTGCTCCGATTTGGACCAAATTCAATAGCGTCCGTCCTTGTCCCAATATATTACCACATGCCAAGTTTCATCAAGATCGGTGCATAAATGCGACCTGTACTTTGATTACAAGAATAGATGGACATCTTTACATCCAGCCAGCCAGCCGGCCAGCCAGCCAGCCAGCCGCCCAGCCAGCCAGACAGACATGGCTAGATCGACTCAAAATGTAATTCTAAGCAACTTTCTCTCTGGTCCCGGTATTCTAACTCGATTCCTTCGATGTGTTACAAACGCAAGCACTAAGCCATTATACCCCATACCACTATGTGGTGCGGGTATAAAAAGGCAAAGAAAATGGTAAAAAAAAAAACAAATTTTGTTACTTTGTACAGTTTCTTGTTTTGTAAACATTTTTTTTTGACAAATTTAATTTCGTTCAGTTCAGCAGTAAACATTAACTCCAGCCAAGGACAAGTAAGAACCATAATCATCGCTTAGGAAATGACTCATAAATGAGGGTGTGTCAGGATTTTTTCCATTTTCACCGCAATTACACTGAACTTTATTGCTGAAGTTTAAGATTTCTTCACATGAAAAGACGAAGTTAGTAGCTGGCTTAAGAGTATTAATTGTTTTAACACTGAATATTTGATACAGATACTGGAGTTATTTATGCAAATCGACTGAGACCTTCTTGAAGACATTATATTCTCTTTCAGCTCATCATCTTCAACTCATTTGCAAGACTCAAAACAATTTATGGAAATAGTTTTATCGCGCTTTTTCTATTTTCATTTTCTTTCATTCTTTTCATTTTCTTTCTGTATCAATCACAAAAAAAATATGTTTTTGATTTTGTTATACAAGCGAGGTGTGTCATAATATTTTTTGTGTTAAAAAAATAAGTCTGGTAACTCTAACTCGTTTCGTTATCGAGTAGCAGCCAACTCGCTTGCTTACCTAGTAACTTCCATACAAATGCTTGTTACGTGACCTGAAAAGAACACGGCTATTGTATTATTTTGCATAAGGGATTAGTATCACCGCGAGCGATGACTAGACACGCTCAATTTTGGCTGATTGGTCGACTAACGTCTCCTCAGTACATGATGTTGTTGCCACACTTCGAAAATCTGACTTTTATTCCCGACTTTTTGGATATTTTTAAACTAGGGAACACGAATGTTAACATTATAAAGAATTATGTCATTATGCAATAAAAAGGTAGATTTATGTAGTCAGCTGATTTACAATTTTTTCTCGTACATAGACAACTCTTGAAGTTTATAAAGCTAAATTTCTAAATCAAAGATTCACAATAATCATTAAACATGCACAAAAAATATTTTGGGAATTTTCTTCCAACAGTACAGCAAACTTTTTTGTTGTTGTTGTTGGACTTAGAGACTTTACCTTGCATGATCCAAGAAACAAGGTAGAGTTATGATATCGCTGATTTACAATTTTTTCTCGTAGAAATTTCAACTGTAAAATTTGAAATATAACAAAGGCTATTCTTGAAGTTTGTAAGGCTAAATTTGTATATCAAGCATTCACAATAATCGTAAAGCATTCACAAAAATGTATTTTTGGTATTTTTTTTAAATGCCTGATAGTTTAGCGAACTGTTTTTGTTGTTGTTGGGCTTGTGACTATGCTTTGTTTATTGTATCACGAATTATGCCGTACACAGCTAAATGATTCCAGCAAAGTTCCCCGTTTTGTTCCTTACTGGTGTGTTAATGGAAAAAAGTACGTAGTGTATAATTATACTGACCACCTTAGATTTAAGACCGGAATTTGATAATTGAAATCGAATATTGATATTAAAAAATATGCATACAGTTAACCGATAGCGACCAATATTTTATTTTTATCGACTTACCGATTTTAAACATTTGAACATATCCTTCAGGGGTTCCACAGGACACTTCAATAACTTTGCCTGTTTTTCCGCCAACTCCATCTGATTACTCCTATAACGAAATTGTGCCAATGGCGAAGCACTTTGCATTATACCCCGATGAAATAGACCCTTTGACATGGGTGACAACATATGCAGTCCAACACTGACACTGCCAGCACTGTAGCCCCATAGTGTTACGGATTTGGGATCACCGCCAAATTTCTCAATGTGACTTTGTATCCAACGTAAGGCTATCACTTGATCTTTCAGGCCCATGTTACCGGGAGCATCTGCAGTACCGGTAGCCAAAAAGCCCAATGAAGCCAGGCGATAATTTATTGTCACCAGCACTATATCACGATCCATAAAGTTTTGCGGTCCTGCATAGGCACTAATGGCTGATACCGAATAAAACCCACCGGGATGTAGATAAACAATTACCGGTTTAAGCCCGTTTGTCGTATGCAAATCTTTTGTGTAGACATTTAAACGCAAACAATCCTCCGAGAGCCAGGTTCTATTCACAGTTACCTGTGGACACATGGGCCCATCTTTAGTGGCATCAAATACCTTAGGCTTCCATGCCTTCACTGGCTGGGGATTTTGAAAACGCAGTTCCCCCTCCGGCGGCTCTGCATAACGTATACCACGAAATGACCAAAACTTTTCACCCAAGCGTGTTTCCATCTGGATTCCCCTTATGGCACCTGATGTCGTGTCCACAGTAATTGTTTCATCGCCATTACAATTTCCCCACAACAGCACGCTTAAAAGACTCGCCAAGAATAGCATTGCAAGTAATATGTATCAACACAACAAAACTCGATGATGTTTATTGGGCTTCGGATCGAAGCTGTTTGAAATGCATTGTGACACTGTCGCTGTTTTTATACGCTTTGATTGATGGCGGCCGTATGAATCGTTCTTAATTCCAAAGAACGAATTTAATATTTGTTTTTGCCATCTGGAATACACTCGAGAAATAGTGTGCGTGTGTTATGATATTTTTAAGATGACACAGCTATTGTCGCACAGTGGTTCTAAATCTACTTTTTGCGAACGGACTAAAATTACTTAATAAATAAAAATAGATGGAATGGTTTTTGATTAATTGATAGCTCTTGAATTATTGTTGTTGTTGTAGCGGCACACACAGTGTCGAGGTGACAGCCCTTGGCCGTAGAATTGCTGCTTCGGGTCAATCCGGTGCGTAGAACCGACTGTCGTGGGATTGTTGAATTATTGTGATTGTTGTCTCCGTGAGGCAAATTAGGTGTACTAAAGCATATTTAAACGATTAAAACTTTAGTTGAGTCTTGTGTAGACCCGACGAGATTGGAATAAGTAAAGCTTGACTTCAAATAATTTTGGTATATACTATTTGCAGTGTTGCCAATTAAGCCAATTACTGGCTAGAAATAGCCGTTTTTTGTCGCCTTTATCCAGAAAATTGTGTACATTTCATAAGCCGCAAATCAAACCATTTCAATATCAAGGTTTTTTTTCGTGAATGATTTTCTCCATTGTTTTCTATTTTTACGGCATCGATTTATGTCGACGAATGAAATACATTTCAAATAGAAATTGTTAATGGAATTAAATTCAACAAAAAAGTTGAAAAATTAAGTATTTATAATTTGGAACCTTATGAATCCATTGTGATTCCCTTCGTTAGATAAGAGATTAATACTGCTGCAAAATATGGAAATTTCTGTGAGAACTGAACGTAAGTTTAGATTAAGGCAATTGAATTCGATGATTGTAACTTTATCAATTACAGGTTTACCCTAAAGATTTTTCGGAAAGGAGGTCATTTGTGCCAAAAAGGAGGACATTTGGGACATTTACAAAGAGTCGTAAGAACCTTTAAAGAACACATTTTCAAAATAAAAAATTACAGTAATTGTAAAAAATACATATTTTATTATAATCCCAAATTCAATATATGTGACGCGCAAAATAGAAAGGCACCTAAGGTTAAAAACCAGTTTTGTTCAGGGGAGCCATTTTAAAGATTAGGTCCCCTTCTATTTGCGCTTAGAATCGTCGACTTCACTTTCATAAAACGCGCATATCTCTGGGAGGGAACACTTTTGGGGCATGGGATCGGTCTCATTCGATGCTCAAATGTTGTCCACATCAAAAAAAAGTGAAAAGTTGATGAAAAGCTTTGTTCAGAAGAGCCATTTTAAAGATTAGGTCCCTTTCTATTTGTGGTTAGAATCGTCGACTTCACTTTCATAAAATGCGCATATCTCTGAGAGGGAACACTTTTGGGGCACTTTCGATGCTCAGATGTTGTCAACATCAAAAAAAGAAAAAAAAAATTCGCGTCACATATGGACAAAAAGAAAACAGACAAAATTAAACTATTTATTTAAAACATAAAATTTTTGTGGCGATGCACGAAACAATCATGTGAAAACTATAATAATAATAGTTGTGGTGTTTTAGGTTAGTCGTCGAAAACTTAGAATGGATAGAACATCCGCAATAACTTAGTCGTTCGTTAACAAAAAGTGTAAATTGTGGATCATGTCCTAAGAAAAAACTCTATTGTTCTTAAAAAAAATTTTGAAACTGTGAACACATAAAGTGCTTGCGGGCGGTTTTTGAAATTCCTATCGAAACTAACGTCACCCCATTTAGGTTTTTTCTTGTTTAACAGCTGTTAGAATTGTATGGTCAATTGGAATTTTGTAGCTATAGACGAGAAGAAAAAGGGTGTAGAAGAAACTTGCACAAAAAACCGCATCTATTACTTCAAAATTGCTAAAAATGTATTTTTTTAAGTTTTCTGTTTTCACATTTTTTGGCCATAATTCTATAGAACATTTTTTACACATTTCCCTATTTGTATCAGTTTTAAGTGTTTTCATGCACTTACAACAATGACATTTATGGGGAAAACATTGCACATGGTTATAAACTCAAATCTCTAATTTCTTGATGTAAAATTCAGTTGGAAAATGTCAAAAATGCGGTTTTTTGTATTATAGCTTTCTAAAGAATTATAAATTATACTACAAGGAATGTAAGTAGCAAAAGGACAAATTTCAATTTTTGAAAAAGGGGGGAGGACGGGAGAACAGTGGTCAAAAAGAGGACATGTCCTGCGAAAGGAGGACGTATGGTCACCCTGATCAATATGTAGTGCAAATCGGATTTTGATTTATTATTAAACTGTTATGATATACTGTTCTTTAATTAAATTGACCACCTTAGATTAAAGAACGGAATTGGATTAATTATAGCAAATACGATATTGAGAATGGCTAAAGATTAAAATATCCATAGGCCAGCATAACATTATGAATGTTTCAAGGTTTTAACAACTTGATTTTTCGAGGTTCGAAATAAATTCTTAAAAATAAAAAAAATGAAGTTAAAGTTTGACAATTAAAAAAAATCATGAAATAAGCTTTAAGCCATTTTTCTATCCTTTTTGCTGATAATCTAGCCTTTTTTATTTTCCCTACAACCTCGACGGTAACTCTAGCAGTTTATTGTGCCCGTTTTATTAACTTTGCATTTTCCAGGATTTGCTCCATTTAGATGTCGAAAAAGTTACAAGATAACCTGAGACCTCTGTCGTAGTGAGTGGTTCGGAGAGCTCACTTTCAATTTTAACTGCGTATTTGGTGTCACTCAGTGCCATTTTAAAAAGACGTACAATTTTGTGGCTCTTAAATTTAGCCTTATAGTCGATGAAGAAGTGGTATGTATCGATTGTCTGCTCATGGGTCTTTTCAGGATTTGAATCGGCTGTAAAAAAAAGTACTGCTAATTTTTTCAAATTTCTAGTTTTATTGAAATGGTTGACCTTTGTCATTTAATAATGGAATACAATTTCATTCATATGACTACCTCAACTGGCTCGCCAGTACCTCATCCGATCAACCCGACTTTTCAGTACATTTTTGATAGTTTCAGGTCGAATCTCTTCAATAGCAACTTCGACGCTTCAATTGTCTCTGGATGCTTAACGGCTCCTCACAGAAAATAATTCAAAGGGCTCTAATCACAGCTCCAAGGCGACAATTTGACATCACAATTTTGGCTGATTACTAGATAGTTGCTAAAAAATTCGTTAAGCATGGCGCGGTAATATTCGCTGTTGACGGTAATGGCGTTTCCTTGCTCATTTCGAAGAAAAATTGCCGAAAATCTACACCAAACAGTGCCTTGTTGTGAATGGATTGTCTTCTCAAAAGTCACGTGTGGGTTCTCTGAACCCCATATGCGGCAATTTTGCTTATTGACATAGCTACATATTCATATGAAAACACGATTTTTCGGTAAAATTCTTCAAATCCTGCCAAACAATCTTCAGCCCATTGAGAAACCGCATCGGATGGTCATGCGGCTTAAGTTTTTGAACGAATTAAACTCTGTAAGCCTTCATACCGAGGTCTTTATGTTAAATTCGTCCTGAAAAAGTGCAAGAAATGTTCGCTTCCTGAGAACGATGACGAGTTGATGTTGATATATGCCCTTTTACATTCTCAGCCACAGTAGCAATGTTTTTGATTGAACGAATTGGAAGAGAACATACTCGGGTTAGTTTGTCCAATAACGATCCATTTTCAAGAACTCGCTTCACAAATTTACGCACCAACTGAACTGAAGGTCGATCTCTTCTCGAAAATTATCCAAGTACATTTCTTACAGTTTGCGTTAGACTCACTACTTTGGAAGTTAGTTGTTTAATATTTCCCAATTTTGTTCGAGCGTATAGCGTCCCATTTTGCAAATGTCAAACGTAAACCTGAAAATAAAAATGAATGTTCTATCTGTCAAAGTCACAGTAATCAAATTTAAAATGGCCCATCTTTTATTGACATTCACAAAGATACTGAAAATTCAATTGTATCGGAATCCTCCAGATGAAGTTGACAAAAAACCTTCTAAAAATTTTCCTTTTTGGCGCTTGCGCCTTTTTTGCGGTTAGGGCTCGATATGAAATCCCAAACCATGTTATCAGCCATACTTTGGAATGTAAGTGATTGCAACAGAAAGTCGATTGATCCAACCGAATTTTAGAAGTTTGGACCGAACTCCAGCTGATTTTTTCTGTGTGTACTCTATATAGTAGTTGCAATGGAATTATTTTTTCATTTTAAGTTGCATAAACAAGCATATGCGGTCCCCAGTTTGGAAATCCAGGTGGCTTCAACTGAATTTAATTTTGGCTAAAGCAAAAGTATTTTAAATTTATGTTGCTATAAATGAAATTCGGTTTTACAGAAAGGAAAGGTTAGCTATTACAACTGAAAAGTGGGATACGTAGTACATGCGACTACCGAAATTCAGTTAAAGTCAAAGACGGTCGCTGCTATGAAACAGTTCTCCATCTGTTACTCATGTTTTTGATATTTTTAGCAGGAAAAAAATAAATTAATCAAAATGGTTAAACTATTAAGCTATATTCCTAGGGTGCGTTCAATCGAACCAAATATAACGATGTGTTTCTCAACAAAAGTTATTATCCCCACTATGCCGTGACAGAACGTCACCAATAATTAATTGTTTGTGAGTTTCTTTACAAAGGGTTAATGACTTCATTGGCGTTCTTATTTGTTCAAGTTGTCTACCCCTTTCTGCTCAATTTAACTACGGCAGTGATATTTGTTTTGATTTTTTTATTCCAAGAATAGCGTCTGGGAAACCCCGGCTTTTACCGATTTTTATTAAACAATAACCGCTGGTTTTGTAAGTACATAAATAATTCTTGATAAGCCACTTCAATTTTACAATAAATACTACTTATGTATACATACATTCATAGTTACTGAAAGTAATGTAAGCTTATTGTAACAAACATCTGATACCTTCAAGCGTTTAATGGCATACATTCTGACATATGTTTATACATAAAGATGTACAGGGTGGGCCATTTAAAATTTTAAATTAACACCGTCCGATGCGGTTTCGTTTCGCCTTATGGGCTAAATATTGTTTGGTTGGAGATGAATAATTTTACAAAAAAAATCATATTTTCAGATGAAGCTCATTGGCCTACTTCGGAGCCGGTTCACTAGGAGAAACCATTGTTTAGACTGCTGCTTGGTCTCCGAATTGTTGTAATGGATCCATGTTTCATCGAGTTTTCAGATGAAGCTCATTGGCCTTCTTATGAGCCGATTCACCTGGATAAACCCATTTTTTAGACTGCTGCTTGGTCTACGAAGTGTTGTATTGGATCCATGTTTCATCCGCGGTTACAACAACTCATTCGAATTGCGGATAAACAACTCCAAACAATCCTTTGAAGTTGTCACACTATTATGTTTATGGTCAATTGTGAGAAAACGCGGCGACCAATTTGCAGACAGCTTTCTTTAACCCAACTGATCATGTACAATCGAAACCACACTGCCATATGAAATGCGTATGCTATCAATAATCTCACGCAATTTTACTCTTCGATCAGCCAACACCATATCGTGGATTTTTTCGACATTTTCGGGTGTATTGACCTCAATTGGATGTCTCGAAATTTACTTATTTTATTTTCGGCAAAATCCACGAGGTTTTATGTTTTGAACAGCTGTTAAACACAATCTAAATGACGGAACTCTCTCAAAATCGAACATTAGTCTATTAACAGATGGTACTTAATGGGAGCAGTGTTGCGTTTTATACAACTACGAGAAAAGTTAGAAAAGTCACGGAATTATTGATATGTCCCCGTTAATTTAACTACATTAAATTTCTGCCATAGCTTTAAGTATTTGCTTTGATATTCCTAAAAGAATTAGTTAGTTATCACAACCGCAAAGTGAGAAAGTATTCATGAGACTACCAAAATTCAGTAGAAATCAAATTCGATTGCTGCAGTGAAATAGTTTTCTGTCTTCACTTGTAGATTGCCACCAAACACAATATAAATGGAGTGTCATCGCCCAAGGTAGTAAATAACGAATATAAGAACATCTTTTTTAAGAAAAACTCGCATATAAGAGACTTTATTAAAACACCGTGTCCTTTCACTTCGTTTTAGTGAGACAAAATAAATCATATAAAAAGAACGTTTAGAAGAAAAAAACGAATGAAAGAAATGGCTTAAATCTATTTTAGAACCAACTCTCAGACGAACATAACTTTTGATTCTAAGCATATCCTATCGTTTTCGAGATATGGACCTCGAAACTTCAGACGTTGAATTCAGATGTTCAGCCATATTTGTGAAAGTTTCGTTATTTACACCGCGAAAACCACGGTTTGTGTCATTAACGCCATACCGGTCGAAATGCTCGAACGAGTCATCCAAGATTAAACCCTCAGAATAGAATCCCTGAGGAGTAGTTGCGGCCAGCATTTAAAGGAAATAATATTCAACTAATAAATGACATAAAATATCCGTAATTTTAACTATATTTATTTTTCAGTATTGTTTGCCATTTCATCATGGAAAAAGAGTTACACCGCGAAAACCACGGTTTGAGGCGTAGTTGCAGCCAACATTTAAAGGAAATTATCATCAACTAATAAATGGCATAAAATATCCAAAATAATACCGCAAAACTAACTGGCCTGGCACATTTTCTGTTTTACTAGCAACTTTTGTTTTTTTTTTGTTTTTTAAAAGCAATCTTTTATAAGCCATCTGTCAAAATTTCCGAAATATTTAATAATTATTTTCTTTGTTACAGGTGATTGAAGTAAACAAGTTTTATAATTTTTAAAAAATGGAAAATAAAGAGTTTCGTGTGGTAATTAAACACTTTTATTTGAAAGGTTATACGCCACAATTAATCAAAGATGTATTGGATTCTATTTATGGTGATAATGCACCATCATACTCCACCGTGAAATCCTGGGTTCAACAATTTAAAATGGGTCGTTCGTCGTACGGAAGATGAACAACGCTCTGGAAGACCGAAAACTGCTACTACTATTGAAAACATTAGAAAAATATTTAATGAAGTGACTAAAGATAGACGAATAAAGCTCAGCGAACTTGCTGATATTGTTAAAATACACGAAAAGCAAGTTTGGAGTCTTTTACATGATGAACTCCACATGAAGAAGCTATCCGCAAGATATGTGCCGCGTTTGTTGACTTTGCCCCAAAAAATCGTCCTTTGGACCAATTCCGAGGAGCTTTTAGCGATTTATCCGCGTAATCCAATAGAGTTCTTGCGCCGATTCATAACTGTTGATGAAACATGGATCCATCACTACATCCCAGAATGCAAAGAACAGTCAAAACAATGGATAGAAGCTGGTAAAAGTGGTCCCAAGAAGGCGAAAACTGTTAAGTCAGCAGGAAAAGTAATGACCACAGTATTTTGGGATGCAAGGGGTATAATATTTATTGATTATCTTGAGAAAGGAAAAACTATAAATAGTTAATATTATTGTGCATACCGCATTTAGAAAAAAAAAGTTCTTTTTCATCAAGATAATGCTCCTTCACACATTGCATTTTTAACTCAACAAAAACTGGCCGAATTACGATTTGAAATTGCTCCGCATCCACCATATAGTCCAGATTTAGCTCTTTCTGATTATTTCTTGTTTCCAAATTTAAAAAAAATTCTCGTGGCAAACAATTTTCATCCAATAGCGAGGTTATTGCTGAAACTGAGGCATATTTTGAAGGTCTTGAAAAATCTTATTTTTCGGATGGAATTAAAAAACTTGAAAAACGTTTGATGAAGTATATTGAGTTGGAAGGAGATTATGCTGAAAAATAAATAATAATTCAAATAAAAACGGTTTTTTATGTTAGGCCAGTTACTTTTGCGGTCGCCCTCGTATTTCGCGATCTAGTTTTGTAGCCAACATATTATCCTCTCATTTAACGCATTTTTGGATGTTGTAGCTCTTCTAAAACCGGAGATAATAGCCTTTATTAAAAAAAAGAAAAATCGCGGAATTTTTAAAATAAATTAAAAATTATTTTAAAAACAATCGCCCGATATTTAAAAAAAAATATTTAAAATAAAACACGCGCAATTTCGTCTAAAAACGTTGTCATATTACAAGAAAATTGCAAGATCGATAATACCATTTCATCGGAAAAAGATCTACTTATATTATCAGTATTGTCAATTTTTTTAAATTTTTGTGTAAATTACTGCACAAAAAATTAAACTAAAATGTCAATATCTCCGGAATGAAAAGGGTTAAATTCCAAAACAAAGTCCCAAATGAAAGTTTAAAGTGTTGGCTATAAACGAGTAGGAAATACGATTTTGACCTATTTTTCACAGAAACTCGGGTCAAAAATAAACAAAATGACCCCCAGCTCACAGTGGGTTAAGGAATCCATACAATTTATATACCGTTTCATAAGCTTTCCAACGATATGTATATCGCCTAGGCCGATTCCAAATGTAGCAGATATATCCAGCTGTAGGTCCGTAATTTAGGGTCCCGTAACTCGGAAAATATACTCGTTTTTAATGCCGTACAGGGCCATATTTTTTTGACAATTGTTCCTAAACTAAATTTGTCCCAAGAACTGTTTGTCAAGCAACACAAATGACAAATGCCTTTGAGAATTTAGAGCATATAGAAATATTTGTTTATTGAAATAAAACGATTAGCAATACTAACTTTTTTAATTTTATGCTATAAACTTAAATAAAGCGTGATTTTTACTGTTCTTGGTACAGCTTAAGTCGCATTACGATGGCTTAATATAGAAATACTGGAAACTCGTTTAGCATAAAGTCTTAAGAGAATGATTACAAACTCCAATTTAGTAAATCCTTTATGGGAAACTGATGATCCCAGAATTTCATACGCCTAGGATAGATACCATTCAATTCGACTTTCAACTCATCACCGATTTCCAAATATTTCTTTGTTGTGTCATCGTATAGAGGCCATTTAAGATTTTTCAAGTACTCATCAGTCGAATTGTTCGGATCACTGTTGGACATTTTTAATGATTAAAAAATATAAATAGATATTCTATTTCGTGGCCAAATCACGTACCTTTTCTTCGCGAATTCATACCACAGCCGGGTCAACCGTTCAATGGTATTGTTTTCCGGATCTGTCTTTGTAAACTTGGGCGTCATAAAGGGTATGTATAGCAAATACAAAAGTTCATCATGGTGCACAGCGCCTACGAATTTTAAATCATAAAGGGATTCCCTTTAGATAAATTCTCAACAAAACAGCACGAAATACTTACCATAGGTTTCATTAGTATCTGGGTTACGAAAATGACTATAACGTCCTTTGTAGGTAAATAAATAGGTATAAACAGGAACATGTTTCGAGGCCATCTGCACGAATCGATGATACTGGAAACACATGACATCCGTAAATAATTTCCCAAAAGTCGTCAAGGA
This sequence comes from Hydrotaea diabolus, assembly GCA_963513945.1. Classification (NCBI taxonomy): domain Eukaryota; kingdom Metazoa; phylum Arthropoda; class Insecta; order Diptera; family Muscidae; genus Hydrotaea; species Hydrotaea diabolus. Next base: position 192,869,248 of record OY740716.1, on the reverse strand, counting down.
CTCTGGAAATTCTAAGATTTTATTTTGTAAGTAGTATGAGCGCATCGCTTGACTTATGTTGCGTGATGTCGGTGTTTCGCGCTCATAAAACAAGTATATCGGGGCGAATTTTTCAAAGTCATGGTTAAAGCGTTCGCGTTGGGTATCGTTGCTTAAAATGGCTGTTTAAAACGAATGTCGTATAATTGCAAAAACAAATTGGGTCTTTATTGATTGTACTTACAATAGGCAGAACCATAGAATTCATATTGAGTAATGCCAGCGATCAGGGGAACCTTATTTATATTACCGCTCATCATAGTTTTAAATGGGTCTTCGACAAGAAAACTTTCTTGGTCCCGGGCGTTTTCAATCACTGGCATCCAGTTTAAGCCTGGGTTATATTCAAACTCAAACATTCCGCTTGTGCTATCGACAAATGCCAGCATTGGTTTCTGATTAAAAAAAAACAATTATTCGAATATAAATTTTTTATAAAAAATTCAGGTACAGTTGTTAATTTTAGAAATTGGATTATATAGGGATCTCTTAGATCTCTTACTCTTACGTTGGCTGACTTCCTATACCCATGTTGCTTTGTAGTTATACATTGCAGGTTGTTCGTAAACGCAATCTTGAAAATTTTGACAATGTGTTTTGTTCCCTTTTGCAATACTGTTGTAGTTAAAACGCAAGGAAAATCAACAAAGGCATCCAAATAAAAGTAGATACAAAGCGAATGCAACACATAACACAATGGCGACGCAGGAAAAGATTTTTCAGGAGAGATTTTTTCAGAACAAAAAAAAAAATATAAAAATTCAAATAAGTGTGGAATCTTTATTGGTAATTTGAAAGGACTTTCTATGGCGTTTCACCTTTCAAATACAATATAACATATGAGCGCGTGAGAAAGATATACGACTCTAATCGATTGCTAAATCGACCCACCCTAATGTATCGTTAATCTATGAAAACTATTATGCTAACTTCATAGTCAGATTTGAGACCATGTTTTGTTTTTGAAAATGTATTCAAAATGAAACTAAAAAAGTTATTCAAAAGACAGTCGAAAAGACTTTTAGTTGCAACAAGGGTTACTGCAGTTTCGGTTAAGGCTACTTCAACATCCTCAGACCCCAAACAACGAATGTGATATAAACCATGATCAATGACTTAACATTGATCATATTTTAAAACTAGTTTTAGTCGTATTTTGCCGCTTATCAAATAAAACACGACTATTGTCAGTTTCTATGAATTTTAATGTCTCTTAAGTACTCACCCTTTTTAAACATATTATCATTTTCCTTTTAGGATCCACTGGACACTTTAGTAATAGTGCTTGTCTCTTCGCTAATTCGTTTTGATTATATTTATAGCGAAAGTTCGCCAATGGAGATGCACTCTGCATTATAGCCCGTTGGAATAAACCCTTTGACATGGGTGATAACATATGCAAACCAACACTGATGCTGCCCGCACTGTAGCCCCATAGCGTTACGGACTTCGGATCGCCACCAAAGTGTTCAATGTGATTTTGTATCCAACGTAAGGCTATCACTTGATCCTTCAGACCCATGTTACCGGGAGCATTGTCAGTTTCGAGTGCTAAAAAACCCAAGGTACCCAGTCGATAATTTACGGTTACCAACACGATATCCCGATCCATAAAGTTGTCCGGTCCTGCAAAGCTACTTACAGCAGAGAAGACAAAAAATGCACCGGCATGAAGGTAAACAATAACTGGTTTTAAGCCGCTTTTGCCATTCACTTCTTTTGTGTAGACATTCAGACGCAGGCAATCTTCCGACAACCATGAGCGGTTCACTGCTATTTGAGGGCACATGGGGCCATCTTTGGTGGCATCAAATACGTTTGGTTTCCATGCCTTGACAGGTTGGGGATTTCGAAAGCGAAGTTCACCTACTGGAGGTTCTGCGTAGCGTATACCGCGAAACGACCAAAACTTTGCACCCAACCGTGTTTCCATCTGGATGCCCCTGATGGCTCCAGCTGATGTATTCACATTAATTGTCTGTTCACCATGGCATAAGGTTGAGAACAACACACTTAAAATGCCCGCAATTGCTAGCATTTTGTAAATGTTTTAATAACTGCGCGCGGAGCTGTTTATTGGGCTTCCAATCGAAACGGTTTGAAACGTTCTGTGGTATTGTCGTTATATTTATACTTTCAACAATTCAAAAAATAAAAAAAATAGTTCTGCCATCAATAATACACCGAAGAATAAGTACGAGTACTCGTATTAATCATAAAATTTTCAACAACAAAAACGTCTTTGGCTGAAACTTTTAGTTCAAAAATATTGCTTGGGTGTTATGACCATCAGGATAATTGAATACAACATAGAATATGTATTAGATTTGTAACTTTGGTTTAGCAACTCTCAGTATAGATCGTATATTGATGAATGACTTCTAAAAAAAAGCAAAATTAATAACTTTACATATACAAGATGAGCCATTTAAAATTTGAATCGGATGTAATAAGAGTACCGATAATTTTTTTAAATTTCTGGTCTGATTGGAAAGGTAAAACATTGTCATTAAACAATGGAACACAATATCATTTATATGACTACCAAAACTGGTTCGGCAGTACCTCATCCCATCAACCCAATTTTTAAGTACATTTTCGATTGAGTCGGGTCGAATCTCCTCAATGGCAACTTCGATTTCTTGTTTCAATGCCTCAATTGTCTCAGGTTGCTTTGCGTAACATTAATCCTTAATGGCTCCCACAGAAAGAAAATCGAGAGGGCTCAAATCACAGCTCCGAAAACGCCAATTGACATCCAATTTCGGCTGAACCTAAAGTGGTCGAGAAAATAAAATATTACTTCACTGACTTGGCATATTCTTTCACTGCAAGAAATATGAAAATATCCGCCTCCAAATCATCAGTCACACTGTTTACAGCATGGACTGCAGAGGTGCAGTTGACACTCAATGTGAAAGTCGATGACGTCAACATCCCGACTACCAACTCCCCAAAATCGTTGCGGTTACATTGGACAGCCTTGATACAGCTATCTGCGATTAGCTCAAAAGTAGGACCAAGGTCCTCAAATCACTTGCCGGCAGTACTTGGGAAGCCGACAAAGAAACCTTACAAAGCGATAAGTCAGTCTGTAGTGAACTACGCAGCACCGGTGTGGTCGACGAATGTGAGTACGACGTAGTGAAAGAAAATTCAGACTTGCCAGAATGCCACGCTCAGAACATCAGCAGGGTATCTTCTTATGTCTTCAGAGGACCATCTACATGAGGAGACGAAGGTCCTTACCGTGCGCAGACACAACTTCCTGCTGTCTAAGTACAACCTGCTAGGGTGTCTTCGTAGTAGTCATGCTAACCACAATCTCTTGGACTGGATGCCTCCGAACAGGCGGCTCAGGTACGATATTCATGATCTAGAGAGAGAGGTCCAGCGGTACATAAGAGAACCTTTAGATCATCGAAACTACCCGGCAGGTCTGAACAACATTCATGCTGATGAAGTCGCAGCAGCAGTATCCAGCTACCGTATGAATAAAGTGCTAGGGGAGCATCCCCCGGAGATTTCACCTAAGGAGATGGTGATATCTCGGCAGACGCGCGTGGTTCTGGCTCAGCTGAAATCTGGATGGTGCTGCCGCCTCATTTCTTATTGGGTACGAATTGATGCTAACGTTTCGGACATCTATCCCGTCTGCCAACAGAGACTACAGGACGTGCTGCACCTCTTCAATTGCCCGGTTAAGCCCACTCAGCTGACCCCCAGGTCTCTGTGGACGCATCCAGTTCAAATGGCGCGTTTGCTCCACCTGGATATCGAAACAGATCCCCTATAGACAAACAGGACTTCAAAATAAAATATATTTTTGTTACAACAACAAAAACAACAATTTCGGATGATTCTTCGATGCGTAAATTGTTGATGGTTGTGCTGGCTGTGGGGCCCCGTCTTGTTGAAACCAAATGTCGTCCATGTCATTCTCTTGAATTTTGCCGCCAGCCCAACATCCACACCAAACAGTGACTCCTTGTGAATGCATTGGTTTCTCATTAGTCACATTTTCGGTAAAATTCTTCATCTCCTGCAAACAATCTTCAGCCCATTGGACGAAGCGAAAACTCATCGGATGGTCCTGAGGCTTCAGTTCTTGGACTAATTGAACTTTGAAGGCCTTCATACCGAGGTCTTTCTGCGAAATTCTTGTAGAAGAAGACATACTCAGCCACAGCAGCAATGTTTTCGATAGAACGCATTGGACGAGAACGTACTCGGGTTGGTGTGTCCAATAACGATCCATTTTCATGAACGCGCTTAACAAATTGACGCAAAAACTGAACTAAAGGCCGATCTCTTTTCAAAAATTTTCCACGTAAATTTTCTACAGTATGTGTTAAAGACCCACTACTTTGGAACTAAGTTTTTAATAGCTCCCAATATTGTTCGAGCGTATGGGGTCCCATTTTGCAAATGTCAAACATAAATGTTATTCAACACCCTACCGTGTTTGGTATTAGGAATGTACCAAAAGTCGGTTTAGCGAAAGCGATTATTAAAATACACATTTTTGCGAATATATCAAAATTGGCCTTTGCGAAAGCGTGTAATTAATTTATTTTTTTTCTCGAATTTGTCACCAAAGTTTTATTTAAACGAAAAACAAAAATATTTGAATTATAATTCACCGAAATTCAGTTCAGTTCTACGCCATGTACTTTTGAGGTAACTAGCTTAGTTTTATTGTCAGTTTTATTGCAAATCATATGGCAACATTGCTTCACTATTGGTGTTCCAAAAATAATTGAACAACAATAGGGTTAGTCGACATTCGTTAAAAGCAGACAATAAAAATCTATAGATTTTAATAAAATAATTGATGAAATATAATAAATAAATTCTTCGCTACACTTTTATTTTGTAAAAATGTGTAAAATTTCATTGAACTAACAGTTCGAATTGATTTATAGTTTCACTTATCCCATCTAGTGACAAATAAGGATTTGTCGATGAGATCTCTTCTTGTTTATACACTTAACTAAAAACATATGATTTTATAAAGCAGGGTGTGTCATGTTTGTTTTTTTTTGCTAGAAAAATGATATAAGGAATCCTTACTTGTTTGTTTAGCTTGCTTATCGAGTAACTTTTATACAAATGCTAGCATATTAACCTAAAAAGAACACAGGTAATGTGATTAGACCAAGATTATTTTATGTGAATAATAGACATGAACATTTTTTCCAGCGAAATCGCATACAAATTTACAATTTATCGATCGTGTTTTTAATGCAATTCTACAGATTTGTTTGTATAGTTTCGCATGAAAAGTAATTTTAGTACCAGGCTAAAGAAAGACAACATTTTTAGAAATATACCGGATCATCAAATTAATTTGCCTGGTCCATTGGGAAATTTCCAAGAAGAGGCTTTATACTTATAGTCTGGTGGATTTAGTATTGCAAAACGTGATTCCCTTACACTTTGCGATACTTCGCATTTTTCTATTGAAATCTTTAAAAATGTGTTTAGAAAAAATGAAATATAATTGAATTGCAAAATAATTGATTTTATGTCAACGTTATATTCTAATTTCTGATAGAATCTTGAAATTTGAGCTTAAACAGCTAATAAATTTCTATGACTGGATTTCATCAACAATTTAACAGAAACCTTAAAAATTTAAAAATTCAAGTGTATCGGCACTGTAATGCATTTTAATATTTTTTACCATTATCAGTGTCCCAAGACAAAGACAAATTCAAGTGTCCCAAATTAATATATAGTCACTTAAGGCCCGGGCACACTGAGCTTTTTTTCTTACGCTGAGTATTTTCAAGTTCAAAGATACAAAAACTGTATGAAGGGGCTTTTCAGTGTCTATGCTGCTATTTCATTGGAGACTACCGGAAGCTAAGAAAAAACGCAGCGTAAGAAAACAAAAAAAGCTTCAGTGTACATGGACCTTTAAGTATTTCGATGCATTCAATTTTCAAAGTTTAGTAGAGCCCACTTACATATATTGAATTAAAGAAGCTTTGCTTCTATTTCACTATTCAATACCGAAATGTATACAAAACGAAAACTGAAACATTTTTTTGCGAATACTCCAAAATTGGTTTTTGCGAAAGAGATTATTCCAAATGCGTAAGCAATATTCAGTATAACGTTAATAATTTGCATATGCGATCATTCGTTGCAACCCTGCAAGTTTTCTTGAAATAAAATCTGTGAACCTTTTTGCGCATTTTTCGAAAAACATGACTTTTTATGAAAAATCCTTTTTTATTGTTACTTTTTAAAATTTGTCAGCGGAAACAGTGATTTTACGCCATAAAAAATAAACCCAAAACGTAGTTTTACTCGAAGCTGCATTTCTGAGTAATGAAGGTCTTCTAGGTCATCTCTTCCTTCTGTACACATTTTCAATTGTAAAAAGAGACTTACGTTTTCTATGTTTTTGAGTACACCAAACAATTTTTAACTTTTGCTGGAAATTTAAAAACAGTTATGAACGTATGTTACTTTGCCATTTTTTAAAAAAACTAGTCTTCTATTTAAATGTAGATGCAAGAGGTCTCTTGTCGGTTAATTCATTTTTAATGTTTTAGTTATTAACCATTTGTAGGACAAATGCAATATATGCAATATACAAGTGCAATAAAAATACAAAAATAAAAATCAAATGTGAAATCTTTATTGTACATTCGAAAGGACATTTTGTGCCATTTATTTTATAAATATCTATAATTTTCTTCAAATGTTGACCGCAACTACGCCTCAGGATGTCCATTCTGAGGGTCCAATTTTGGATGACACGTTCGAGCATTTCGACCGGTATGGCGTTAATGACACGCGTAATGTTGGCTTCCAAAATCTGAATCGTAGTGGTTTGCCAGCATAGACTATGGACTTTACGAAACCCCAAAGAAAAATGTCTAAAGGTGTGACATCACTCGATCTAGGCAGCCAACTCACCAGTCAAAAACGTAAAATGAGCTGCTCTTTGAAATTACCTCTAAATAGATCCATTGTTTGAGCAGCTCTATGGCAAGTGGAACCGCCGTGTTGAAATCAAATGTCAAGATTACGGGCTTTAATTTCAGGTATAAAATGTGCGATATCATGGCGCGATAGCGAGCATCATTCACGGTTACGTTGCGCCCATAATCATTTTTAAAAAAAAAATATGGACCGATAATTCCACTAGCCCATAAACCGCACCAAACCGTGGTTTTTGCGATGTAAGTCTCTCCATGATGAAATGGCACGTTATACTGAAAACGAAAAAAAATAAAGTTAAACACAACTCACGCGTAATCTGTGAAAAAGTCCTTTTAAAAAATGCCTCTAGATTGATCACCTGTTACAAATTTGGAAAAAAAATGGGACTAATTATTCCACCAGCCCATAAACCGCTCCAAAACGTAGTTTTCGCGGTTAAAGTCTTTCCATGCTAAAAAGGCAAACAATACCGAAAAGAAAAAAAAAATAAATTAAACACAACTCACGAGTAATCTGTGAAAAAACCCTGTTGGAAAAAAAATAGCTCTAGATTGATCACCCAATATAAAAGAAAAATTTTTTATTCCTCCCCCAGCAAATCGATACTCAAGTAAGTTGGACAATATCGTGAAGCATGTTGATTTTTCTCACTAGTTAAATTTGGGTCGCTTTATGTTACCGCGTCAGTTTCTATTAAGATATAAATATACCCTGTAATGCGTTTCAACTGCACCCTATAATGTGTTTCAATGCATAAGAAGGAGGCCCTAAGCATAATTATATATAAGTAAAAAGATATTTCGTTTTCTGATACTATCCAAAAGCAAATCCCAATGAATTTTTGGCTTGCATACGATTAATAAACGTTTTTTATTGATAGAGTTTTATTTGACAAGCGAAAAACCCCGCTTATTAAATTACATATTTGTAAAATCTCTTTCTATAGTTTTACGAAACTTACAAGTTCGAAACAAGCATGTCCTGTACAGGGAATAGTCGATCCCAGAGCCGCATGCGTTCGGGGAAAATTCCATTCGCTTTGACACTCAGCTCATTACCGATTTCCAAATATTGTTTGCTTCTATCGTCGTAGAGAGGCCATTTAAGTTTTTCTAAGTATTTGTCAGTCGGATTGTTGGGATCGCTAAAAAATAAAATCAATAATTGTTAAAAATGTATAGGTATCTCAAAACAAAGTTACAGATGTACACCGCTAAAAAGTTTGATAGGTTTTTGAGCAAGATTTTTAGAATTTAAGAGGTGCCATGAAACTGACACCGCTCAAAAATGCAGCTAACCAAAATGTTTTTGAAACCCTTTTAAAATATATCAATCTTTACTTTAGGGGGTACATTTGCCACTTTTTTTGCTCCCTTTGAAATATATCAATCTTCATTTATAGAGGGGTACATTTGCCACTTTTTTGGCTCCATACAAGTCAAGACACTCTAATGTATGTCTATCTTACCTTTTCCTAGCAAATTCATACCACATACGAGTTAAACGTTCGAGAGTATTATTTTCTGGATCGGTTTTGGTAAAAATTGGCGTTAAGTTCGGCAAATGTAACAAATACAAAAGCTCATCAATATGCATGGCTCCTGTAAGTTTTAATTTAAGGTTAATAAACTTTTGTTTTCTTTTTTATAATAACCCTGAATACATACCATAGGTTTGATTGGTGTCAGGATTCCTAAAAACGCTGTAACGTCCGGTATAAGAGAACAAATATGCATAGACCGGTACATGTTTCGAGACCATATCGATGAATCGATGATATTGGAAACCGATAACATCAGCGAACATTTCACCGAATGGCGTCAACGATTCGGGGAATTCCAATGTTTTGTTTTGGAAATAAAACGATCGCATTTCTTTACTTATCCTTCGAGATTTTGGGGTATCACGTTCGTAGAAAAAGTAAATCGGTAGGTATTTTTCAAAGTCTTGATTAAATCGTTGCCGCTGTGTGGCGTTGCGTAGGCTATCTGTGGCAATAGAGAAAAGTAAATAAAAAAACACTTTAAAATCCCTTTGATTTGTTTTGAGTTCCTTTTATTTGTCCAACACTTACCATATGCCCCGAAGTAAAACTCATACTCGGTTATTCCCGTGATCAGTGGAACCTTATTAAGGTCACCGTCCATCATAGTTTTATAAGGATCTTCGACAAGATAACGTTCTTGGCCACATTGTGTTTCAATAACGGGCATCCAATTCAAGCCTGGGTTGTTCTCAAATTCAAACATAGAGCCTGTGGTGTTAACAAAGTCCTGCATTGGTTTCTGGGAGAGAAAAGTAGGAATAGATCATTTATTTAAAATAAAAACGTCTAGGATCTAAGATTTTACTAGCGAAATTTAAACGGACTTATAAACGACAGTATAGGGTGGGCGATTTAACATTTTAAATTTGAATGACAGATGAAAAAGTTCAACCTTTGCAATAAAACCAAAAAATTTAAAAAATTATCAGTACTTTTTTTTTACACCCGACTTGAATTAAAAATTTAAACACATTTGGCATTGAATTAACTTATAAGTATAATACTCTGTAACACAGATTTTTGTTAAGTTCGTATAAATATTTGTTTGGATGGCAGCAAAAAATCGAACGCAATGGTCGATTAAAATCTGACAAAAAAGTCGATCACGACCTTTTAAATTTTTGAACAAGATGGGCAATATGCTTCGTCCCATCAAGAAAACACTAATTTCAATTCAATATCTTTAACTCACCGTCTTCATACACTTGATCATGTCCTTCACAGATACCGTAGGGCACTTCAATAACTTTGCCTGCCGCACCGCTAAATCGAGTTGATTGTAACCGTAACGAAACTGCGCCAATGGTGAGCCACTCTGCATTATAGCCCGATGAAATAGACCCTTAGCCATGGGTGACATCATGTGCAAACCAACACTCATGCTGCCAGCACTGTAGCCCCATAGGGTAACGGATTTCGGATCACCGCCAAATTTCTCAATATGCTGTTGTATCCAACGCAATGCTATAACCTGATCTTTCAGGCCCATATTGCCGGGAGCATCTGGAGTGCCCGCAGCCAAGAAGCCCAGCGAACCCAAGCGATAGTTTACGGTTACCAATACTATATCGCGATCCATAAAGTGTTGCGGTCCTGCATCGACGCTTATGGCGGAAAATACATAAAATCCACCGGGATGCAGGTAAACAATAACCGGTTTTAATGCATTTCCTTTACTCAAATCTTTTGTATAGATATTTAAACGCAAACAATCCTCGGAAATCCAAGCAGTTGTATTCTCCGTTACCTGAGGACACATTGGTCCATCTTTAGTGGCGTCAAATATGCTCGATTGCCATGCCCTAACTGGCTGGGGATTTCTGAAACGCAGTTCGCCCACCGGCGGCTCTGCATAACGTATACCACGAAACGACCAAAACTTGCCACCCAAGCGTGTTTCCATCTGAATGCCCCTGATGGCTCCCAATGATGTGTCCACATTTACAGTTTGTTCGCCGCTGCATATTGTTAAGAACAAAGCGCTTAAAACACCAGAAATGAAATGCATTGCAGTAGTTGTTTATTTCTTTTATTGTCCCCGCCTGAAATTAATCCGTGATGATGTTTATTGTTTTTCTATCTGAACAAAATCCGTGAAGTTGTTTGTGGTTTTTCGTTTCGCTGCTATTTAAAATGCATTGTGGCAGTTTCATTCTATTTATACGATTTGATTGAAAATCGGCTGAATGAATCGTTCTCAATTCTAAAGAACGCATTGTAAATTGTTTTTCCCTCCATAGTACACCCAAACAAAAATTTCAGTTGATATTTCTTTTGGATAATTGGAAAAAATTTAGTTGAGAAACAATTCCCCCAACAGAAAAAAATATCGGCGTTAAAAACGAATACGAGGGCTGCTATATATATTTCTGGCCTAATAATGATTATGCGAATATTTATCATCAAAAATGGTTTTATTGTTTTTCAAAGTATTCTCCAGCATGATTTATACACTTTTGCATGCGCTCAAACCAATTGTCGAAGCACTTTTTCCACTCCAATTGAGACACCCCCAAAACATGATTTTTGAACACTTCAACAGCATCTTCTGGCGACGAAAATCGTTGACCACTCATTTTTTTCTTGATGTGCGGGAATAAAAAAAGTCACTGGGTGCCAAGCCAGGGCTGTACGGCGGATGACCCATCAATTCGACGTTATGGCCGGTCAAAACGTTTGAGCCGATGTGTGAGAGCTGGCATTGTCATTGTGCACAGTGATTCGTCTTCTCTTGTTCATTTTTCGAATTTCTCCGAATTGACCGTCCTACGTTGCTCAAGCGGAACAGTCTCCACATGACCAGTTTTGCCGAAGAAACAGGCGACCATTAGCTTCGAAGTGCTTCTTCCACAAACAACTTTCGTTGGATTTTGCTCGTCTTCGAAGACCCACACGGTCGCTTGCTGTTTTGTTTCGGGCTCATACGCAGTAATCAATGATTCGCCACCTGTAACGATCTTATAAACGTCTTTTAAAGCACCGCGATCGTATTTTTTGGAATTTAACCCTTTAAATGCCGGAGATATTGGCATTTTAGTTTAATTTTTTGCACAAAATTTAAAAAAAAAAATTGACAATAATAATCATAAAACTTTTTCCGAGATCGATAATAATATTGCCATTTTTTAACAATATAGCAACATTTTTAAACGATATTGCGCGCGATTTATTCTGAATAATTTTTAATTTTAAAGGGTTTTATTTTAAAGGGGTTAAAAATCGCTCAAACTATTTTCAAACTATTTTTTTATTTAAATAAAGGGTATTATCACTTATTCTAGAAGGTTTAAAACATCCAAAAAATGCAATAAACAAAAGGTTTATATGTTGGTTGCAAAACTTAAACAAGAAATACATACATACATACTTAAAAATAAGCCTTTTCTCAGTTATGAGGCATTTTTAATAAAAAGTTGTGAAAAAATTAAAAATGTTGCTACCGCTTCTTAATCGGTTAACAGGTCGAATATATTTATATATCACTGGAATGGTGTCGAAAAAAGAAATTTTACAAGTATGGCTTAATATCTGAATTATACGCCTGAACTTTTGAGTCTCATATCTCGAAACTACGGGAGACCGTCGATTTTTCAATTTAACATTTTCTGCTTAGAATCTAAAGTTTTATCAATGGTGCAAATTTAGTGTCCGCCCGACAGTTGTTACTATACTAGGTTTTAGCCGAAAATGTAGCTCTGCGAATCACGTAATTAATTCATTTTGAATTACCTTCTGAATTACTAAGAAATCGTTTCCTTCTCTAATTTTTATCGAAAAATATCGATGCTGCTGTCAAAAAAAATGTAAACATACTGCTCTGTTCCCATTTACTCGCACTTTTTCAATTCACTTTTTTGCAAAAACCCAAAAGCAATGTATGTATGTATATATTTATGATATATTGAAAATTTCTTTACTTACCTTTAGAGCCATTTATAGGGAAAACATTACAAATTGTTATAAACATAAATCTCGATTTTGGATGTAAAATACAGCTAGAAATTCTAAAAAAAATGAATTTTCTAGTATTTCTTAAGAATTGTGAATTATACTACAAGAAATAAAAGTAGCAAAGTAACAGAGGACAAACTTCACTTTTTGGGAAAAAGGAAGGACATGTCCCCCGAACGGAGGACGTATGTCTACCCTGGTCATGCCTTCTCTTTCGTTCACATAACAAAGTACGTACTTTCTAAATTGTGTAAGTTATCATTTACACTAGGCAATTTTACTTGCGCCAATTTTATGAATTCCTTTTGAACTTGCCTCTTGTATTCACGCAAGGCAATTTGGTTGCGACAATTTTTGTTTTCATTTTTGGCTTTTCTGATTTCTGTGATTTATTCGTTCTGATTTCTGTGTGAAAAAATACATAGCGAATAAAATGGTTGCTTATTCATTTAATTATCATTTAAAATTATTATAAAAGATATAAAAACAAAATAATCTACAGCCAACTTAACACTACAAAAAACACAAAGGGAATAGCAGGTGCAAACAAGTTTTTTTTCCTTTCGATCCCCCTTAGCACTCTCTCAAACAAATTGAGAGTTGCGGCAAGTAAAATTTCCTAGTAGAATCAGGACTAACTAAGAAGTGAACATCTTATGATCAATAGGTAAGAATCGTATCCTGCAAAGGGGATTTTGTGACAGGGACCGTCAAACTTGACAGGTAAGATTGTCATTCTCCGGACACGATTCATGTGATAGACAATCTTTTTAAAAAAAAAATAAAAACATAGAATTGTGCCCTCCCATGGGATTGTGGTTGCATTTACATAGTATTTCACTTTTGAAAAACAAAAACTGATAAAAATAGTCTTTCTGTAAGACGACCCATTTAAGCCGGATGCCACAGCCAGCAAATATTAAGTCAATATTTTACATGCCAATATTTGTATTTTAAACACTCAAGTGAAATATGCCGACGCTTCCAAAGACGAAATTGGTTCATAATTGCCACGTCTGATGGACAGACAGGCATGGCTACACGAAATCGGACAGTGATTCTGAACCGATCAGTATAATTAATATGGGACTATCTCGATTCCTTTTAAGTGTTACAAACATAAGTCATACAAGGCATTCCCACAGTATACTGTAGAGTATACAAAAGTTGTATGTAATATAATTGTTTATTGACTTTTGGCTTCCATGCGCTGATTAGCAGTATTGCGCCAAGCTCGAAGGTGCAATTTGTTAGTACCCTTATCAAAACGATTCCTAATTGGCATATGCAAAAGTCGGAGGTGTAATATTGGCTATTGTTTTCGTGACTTGCGGTTTAACATCCAACGAAGTAGCAGCATGGCATTATTAATGTGTTCAAAGCAAAATCCCCGGGATGTAAGAAAATAATCATCATGGTATAGACTATTTTATACATAGTATCGGGCGATCACTCTAAAGGTAATTTTTCAAAATAAAAAAATTTAAAAAATCAAATAAAATGTTGAAAATTTGTTGTTCTGAATCGTAGCAGGTTTGTCAGCATAGAATTTGGACTTTGCGTAGCCCCAAAGAAAAAAGTCTAAACTCGAGATATTACATGATCTAGGCGGCCAACTCACCGGTCCAAAACGTGAAATTGCCTGCTCTTCGTAATGACCTCTTAATAGATCCATTGCTTGAGCAGCTGTATGCACGCAGAAAAAAAGTATGGTTGTGGTGACAATATTCGAAGAGGATAATACTATTGTTGGGTATATGGTTGTGCTACAACAATATTATGATCCTCACAACAATAGTATGATTCAAATACAACCATACTATGATCCTCACAACAATAGTATGATTCGCACATAACCATACTATGATCCCCACAACCATAGTATGATTCACACTCAACCATAGTATGATCCTCACAACCATAGTATGTTTCATATACAACCATAGTATGATCCTCTCAACCATAGTATGATTCACACGCAACCATGTTATGATCCCTACAGCCATAGTATGATCACACACAATTATACTATTATCCCCTATATTATTTATTAGAATTTGTTTAAGTTGTCGACAATTGATTTCAATTATGAAAATTATTCAAAGATACATTAAATTCGAAATAATAAGAGTGATTTATTTCACAGTAGAAAAAACAAGTTTAAAAAAACGTTAGCGTTTTTATTAAAAATATCTCAGTTAAACAAAGCCAAAGCAGCTATTTTAAAAAATTTTAATTTCGATAAAAAAAGTACTATTATTGCATTAGATTCGTACCAATAACATTTGTTCTTAAAAGCATATTTAAATGAAGAAAAATTACAATCATACAGTATGATTGCCGTAATCATATTATTGTTAACACAAATTGCAAAACACAATACTTTTGTCGCACCAACCATATTTATATTGTTGCTATAACCATATTTTCATTTTTAAATTTGGCAATAATACTATTGTTACATTTCAACAATATTAATATTGCAGCAATTATACTATTGTCAAAAATAAATTCAGTTAACAATGCTATGGTTGCGAAGAACATACTTTTATTGTGGAGAACATATTATTATTGACGTGACCATGTAGTAACCATGTTTTTTCTCTGCGTGTGGCAAGTGGATCCGTCCTGTTAAATCCAACTGTCGTCAAGATTACGGGCTTCAATTTCAGGAAGTAAAAAGTCCGATATTAAGATGCGACAGCGAGCTCCATTCACGGTAACGTTCCGACCATCATCATTTTTGAAAAAATATGGACCGAATATTCCACCAGCGCATAGACCGCACCAGACCAGGGTTTTCTCTGTGTATAAAGGCACCTCTTATGGTGGCTCTTCAGCCAAAATACGGCAATTATGTTTATTGACGTTGTCGTTGAGCATGAAATGTGCCTCATCACTGAACAAAATTGTGGTCGAAAACAGTTTCTCACCGAACGCTCATTTCCATTATACAGTTGCACAAGGTTGATGTGTTTTTAGTTAGTAGTGGAGTTCCTCAGGGTTCTGTTCTTGGACCGCTTTTGTTTGTAATGTATATTAATGATATGTTTGTTAGTGTTGAAACCAGCTCCTGCGTTCCATTTGCTTTTGCTGATGATGTCAATTGTTGTTTAAGGGAAATTCGGACTTCTTAGACGTGTTGCAGAGTAATATTAATTTCATAACATCTAATTTGGCTGTTTGGTTGTCCAGTAATGGACTTACAGTCAATGTGATAAAACAAAAGCAATGTTCTTTGGCAGTCCTTTGGAGAGCAATGTTGTAGTGTCTGTGTCAAATACTGTAATCGAGTTCGTTGATAATATTCAATTTCTTGGTATTACTCTTGATAATAAGTTAAAGTTTGAGGCCCTTGCTGTTTCCATGGTTTCCAGAGTTAACTTTACTTTGCGATAGTTGTACAACTTGGAATTGTCTCTTCCACTACACATTAAAATTAGAATAATTCATGCGATTGTTATGCCAATATTTCTGTATTGTATTGAAGTTTACACTGGAGCAGTAGCTCAGGTCATGGATAAGATTCGTCGAGCATTTAATCGTGTGGTGAGGTATTTATATTACCCTAATATTCGGCGGCACGTTTCGGAGTACATTGATAGGTTTTTGCATTGTAGCTTTATGGAGTTTACAAAAATAAAGAGTTTACTTCACTTCTATAAGTTGTATAAACTTCAGACACCAATCTCCGTAGTTGAGTTTTTTCAGTTTGGAAGGTCCAGAAGAAATCCACAGCTTATAATTCCCCGATTGAATTCTGATTTAGGTCGATCATTTCACGTGAGAGTTGCTCGCATTTTTAATAGTTTGTCTGTCTCGCTCAGATCATTTAATTACTCCTGCCATACTTATAAGAACAAAATATTTCAACATGTGAGACATAATGATTAGTAAATAATTAAAAAGAAGCGTTTTCTACGGGTATTGCTTTGCCTTTGATTTGAAACTACAGTATTGGCTAGTAGTCTTAGTGTGTTTCACTTTCATGCTGCTGTTACACTACGAAACTTATCTAGTAGTCTTTCATGAATACCTTTTTTTGGGTAATTTGGGATATCTCAAATATTTTTTTTTTATTTAAATGTATACTTAACTTAATACTTATTTATATTAAATTGTTAATCTTACTTTAAGTTTTTTTTTGTAAATTTTAAACAAATCTGAAGTAATTTTGTAACTATATAAGGCCTAAAGGCTCGGTTACTTTTTGAGTATCAATAAATGAAAATGAAATTTTGAGACATTGTTTCGGTGTAAGTCTTTCCATGATGAAATGGCAAACAATACTGAAAAGAAAAGAAATAAAGTTGAACACAACTCACGCGAAATGTGTGAGAAAAGGCTATTGAAGAAAGTACCTCAAGATGGATCACCCTATACAATTGTTTATATAAAAAATATAATACTCGTAGTGGTAATCATGGCAACATGAACAGAGAGTCTCAAAAGGTTTTTTTAAAAACAAATGTCTCAGTAATATTAATTTTAAACAAAAAAATAATCCATATTGTGTTTGTTATAAACTAAACTGGATTTTTAATCGTTATGTTTATGTAAAAAAAGTTTAAAAAAATCTTAATCTATAAGATTTTTATCCCTAAACTTATTTAATGAGGTCACAAAAGTAATTTGCCTTTTTAATTTTAAGAACTAATTTTTGTTAACATATTTAAATTTTTTGGATTCAATAATTTGTAGGATAGCCATTGTTAGCTTAAAATGTTCCCAATCACATTGACACTACATTACGGCATTTTACGACCGTTGTTTTGTCCCAGTCTTCTTGCAAAGCACTTTTTAACGTCTCTTTTAACGAAAAATGGTGTCCCCTTATATTTTCCTCCAAGAAGGACCCTTTATATTAAAAACGAATTCTAGTCCGGGCTTTGTGGCGGTGTAGACAAAGGTTATAAGAAATGAAATATAAATTATTTTTTGTTAAAAACTAATTATATTGGGACTTTTGTTTTTTAAATATGAAATTACTTTAAGGCAAAGTTTAAGGCCGATATTTTTAATCTTAATCGGGTGAAAAAAAACTACTGACAATTTTTTTTAAATTTCTGGTTTTATTGCAATGGTTGAACTTTGTCATTTAAAAATGGAAGACCATTTGATGCTTTTTTGGGCTGAAGAATGTTGGGCAGAAGATGAAGAAATTTACCGAAAAATCATGTATTCAGAAAAAGCACATTTTTGTTGGAATACTAATTAACCTGCAAGATTGTTACTGTATATGTTTTTTTTGGATCTCAAGTAGTTTCTGAAAATATTTTCTGAAATGAAAAATGTTGCTCTATATTTTTTCAGTTATCAAAAAAAGTTTCTTTAATTCAGATTGTATTAATAAATAAATATAAGATTGAGCTCTGCAAATAGGTTGTAGGATCTGCACAAGATGTCTTACGATTTTAAAACGTCCTTCGAAAAATGATATCGGAATAATTATCAAATCTGGAAGAAAAAAGCCGAATGTGTCCTTATTAAAGATGATACGTGGCGTGTTATAAAAGAACCCCGTCTAGGGTATGAAAAATGGACCAGGAAGGACGAAAGCGCAATAGCATCAATTTATTTAATGATTAAAGATGATTTATTTCAACTGATTGAGGAAGCAAGAAGGGCCAAGGAAGTCTGGACCATTAATAAGGACCATTTTGAACCAAACTCAGCGTGTGCGTTTTCGTTATGAAGAATATTTGTCATATGCAATTAGAAGAAAATGGAGATATACCTATAGAGAAACATATTAGTAAAATGCAGCAGGAAATTAAACGGATATCTTGTATGGATGAAAAGCTGAATGAAAGGTGGGAAGTTGCAATGCTCCTGAGAAGTTTACCAGAATCGTACGATGTTTTGGTAACTAAGCTCGAATCAAGGACTAATGGTGCGCCTTCGTTGGCTATAGTTAAAGATAAGTTATTAGAAGAATCGAACAGAAGGTACCAAAAACAAGCCATAGTGAATAATGTGTTGGAGTACAATTTAACCTGCTAGAATGTTGATATGTTTTTTGGATCTCAAAAAGTTTCTGAAATGAAAAATGTTGCTCTATATTTTTTCAGTTATCAAAATGAGTTTCTTTAATTCAGATTTTATTAATAAATAAATATAAGATTGAGCTTTGCCAATAATTTTCATCTCGGTGGTTATGCCAGTAAGCAAAATTGTCACATGTGGGGTTCAAAGAAGGAATTATATTTTTTAATTTTTTTAAATTTGTTTCAGCTTATTCGGACTAGTGGTTCTCGAGTTATGACAAACAAAAGAGCTTAAAACGTTTCAAATTCCCCTATACGATACTTGCTAACTTGAAGTTTATTATTAAATTATTATTTGCTGTACCTCGACCAAACGAATGATGCAGAAGTTCTTCTTTTTGGGGCTACTTTCACAAACAATTATCAGAATTGAGTCCCAAATCAATCACCTGGAAAATGTTGTACTGACAAAGTTCAACCTTTCCAATAAAACCAGAAGTTAGCAAAATTGTCAGTACTATTTTGAAATATTTTTCCTTAGAATTTGAATAGGAAATATCAAAAACTTACACATGCATTTCCAAAAGTTGTGAAGTTTTAGGCGTGATGAGTTTTACTTTTCATAATTTTCTCTAGCCCATGGCATGGCACAATAGGCGTGTTCTATTGGTACTCGCTTATTAAACGAGTAAGTGGTCGCCAAGACGATAACTTCAAAACTTTATGAGAAATTATTAAAATCTGAACCGTTTGATTTGAAAATTTTTAATTTGTAGAAAAAAGTAATTCAAGAAATACTAGAAGCGACTTATAACCCGATTATTCTTGAAAACTTTCTTCCCAAAAATGTTAATTATTTAAAACATACGGGGTTTGACTCTAATTGACTATAGTTGTCTGTAAACAAAAATCATTTTAAATGAAGGTACAATGGCGTGAAGTTATCGCGTTAGCTTCCTCCGAGGTCACTAAGGCACGAGCCCAACAACAGCAAAAAAAGTTCGCTAGATTGTCGAAGTCACTTGAAAGAGTATGTCAAAAACTCATTTTTGTGAATGTTTGATGATAATTGTGAATGTTTGATGCATAATTTGTACATAACAAAATTTAACAATTGTCATTGCGAAATTTCAAATATCAAAATTTAAATTACTACGAGAAAAAATTTGAAATCTGTCAGCTGTTAGCATAACTTTACCTTTTTTATTGTACCATGATTGTAAATGTTTAAAATAGAAATTTAACTTAAGAAACTGCAAGAGTTGACGGTGTCATATTTAAAAGTTTTGGATTTTTTTATGTTTAGTTCCCGTTTCTATACTAATTTCAACAAGCTTCAAAATGTTGTTCAAGTAAATGAAGTAAGTTTCACAATAAAGACGGTAGAGTTATGTTTACAGCTGATTTTATTTTTTTTTCTTATAGTAATTAAAATTGTCAATTTTGAAATTTGACAATGACGTTTGTTGAAGTTTTGAAGGAAAAATTCTATATCCAACATTAACAATTATCATCAAACAATGAGAAAAATGTATTTTTGACGTTCTCTTTCAACTGGATCGTGTTCGTTTACACAAAAAGTCCAGTAAATGAGAGCCAGAGAGAGAAAATTTTGACAGTTCGATGTTATAGAGTTTGCAAATTTTGGTTGGAGAAATTTTAGCCAACCAAAATTTGCAGGATAGAACAGATGTTTGAAATCAGCTGTTTTATGTAAACAAATAAAAGTAAAAATAAATTTACAACAGAATAGGTAAGTACAAATAGGAATATTATTTAATTTCATATAAATGTTAATCACTGAAATTAGAAAGAAAAAATGTTTTCTTTTGCTCATTTTTTATTACAAATCTTAGCACTTTAAAATTCAAAATAAAATGATATGTAATGCAAACAGTAAACAAAATCAGCTGATTCAATGCAAATTTTTACTGGAAGCTGTTTGTTTACTTTTCTTGCAAATTTTAACGAAGAGAGTAAAATTGGCCTTATGCTCTCAAAAGTAGAAACTTGCACATTTTTACTGCGAGAGTAAACGAACACACTTTTTGATAATCTAGCGAACTATTTTTGTTGTTGTTTGCCTAATGACTATACCTTGTTAACTGTACCATGGCAAGTTTCCTTACTTATATGAAGTTGGTTTTGTATTTCAAAATTCAATTCACTTTTGAATTGTGTATGTATTGTTTTCACTTTTGTTTCAAATTCCGTTCTTCAAAAAATCTGATGTTAATTTCGAAAAATGCAAGACATTTCTAAAGCATATTATACAGATCTTTGCAGTGTGTTTATAAAAGGCATGTACGGGGTGGCGCAAGAATCGTGCTACAAAAACAAAACGTAACAACTTTATTTTCTGTGTGAGCAATTGGCGTACTCTTTATTTAAGTTAGAAGGTTAGTATTTAGATTTATTAACGATTTGGATAGTGCAGCGTGCCATGCTTTGCAGTTCTGCATTTTTGTCCAAAGGCAATTTAAGCGGGACCGTACCATCGAGATCATTATGTTTGGGTTCAAGACACGATCGCGGCTGTCGCATCGTCAATTCAGGGAAATCCAAGCGTTTCGACTCAAAACTTATCGGCGCAAATTTCTGTTAGAAGAATTACAACGGATAATTTACAATGACTTAAACTTGTTTCTGTCAAAATCCAAACTGCGAAAGGAATTTAGTTAAAAAAATCATTATTGAAATGGCCGAAGAAGACAGTAGTTTGACAAACTGCCTGTTTATGTTTTATGAGGCCAATTTTGATTTAAACGGCAATGTCAACAAGCAAAATTGTCGTATATGGCGTGATTTATTCACAAATACTCCATGAGACCGAACTAAGCCCAGAACGAGTTACTGGTGCGCAATTTCGTCAAGCTGTATTGTGGGTCCATAATTCTTTGAAGAAAACGGTGTTACAGCGACTGTCTATGAGTATTGATATTTAAAGATGTTGAAGGAGTATTTATACCCAGAACTGTGCCAAAGACGTATCCGATTCAACAGCATTTGGTTCCAGCAAGATGGAGCAACTGAACAGACCGGTTATGGTAGAGCTCCCAAACAAATAAATGTTCAGAAATATGTGAGTATAATAAAAAAATTAATGAAATGCCAGGGCTGCTATATAAATTTCTGGCCTAATAATGAAAATGCGAATATTTTTCATCAAAAATGGTCTTCTGCCGACGAAAATCGTTGACGTCGGTGAGAGCTCGCATTGCCATGGTGCACAATGATTTGTCTTCTCTTTTGTGGTGTACCACTCAGAATTGACCGCCCTGCGTTGCTCAAGCGGAACAGTCGCCACATGACCAGTTTTGCCGAAGAAACACGCGACCATTTGCTTTGAAGTGCTTCTTCCACGAACAACTTTTGTTGGATTTGACGAACAACTTTCGTTGGATTTGACTCGTCTTTGAAGACCCACACGGTCGATTGCTGTTTTGTTTCGGGCTCATGCGCATAGATCCATGATTTGTCACCTGTGCGATCTTTTAAACGTCTTTTGAAGCACTGCGATCGTATTTTATCAAAATTTTTTAGCACCAATCGACACGAGCCTTTTTTTGAGCGATTTTTAAATTGTGCGGGATCCAACGATTTTTAAATTGTGCGGGATCCTACGATCCTACTTTTTTACAGCCAGGTGTTCATGCAATATCGAATGTATAAGTATGCTGGTGGAAGAAATGCCCAAGGATGCCTCTATCTAACGCTTTGTCACATGACGATCTTGCATTATCAGTTCGCGCACGGCATCAATGTTCTCTGGCACAACGGCCGTTTTTTGGAGGCCTTCACGAGCTTCGTCTTTGAGCAAGCGTCGGCCACGATTGAATTCATTGAACCAGTTTTCACAGTGCTATAGGATGGTGCTTCATCGCCATATAATGAATTAAGTACATCAATGCACTCTTGTCGTGATAATGGCACGAAAATGTTCACGAGTTAATTCTATTTTTTTGCCGAATTGATTTTTTCAAGTCACTGTAAACAACACAAATGACGTCAAAACGTTCTGAATACGTTTATGCTAAAAATGTCAATCTTTTCAATGGAAATGTCAGATGGCGCCAGGCAACACTTAGTGTTGCCTAGGCCAGAAATATATATAGCAACCCTCGTACTTTGATTAAAAAAATGTTATTTGAATTTCTTATTGTAGCACATTTGACGCACCACCCGTGTATGATAAGAGTACACAAATACGAAATTTTATAAATATAACAGCTTTCATGAACACCGCTAATGCATATTAGGTGACGTGTTCATAATAACTTACGAAAGGTTTTTTCTTTTTAAAAGTGTTCTTTAAACCCTTTGTAATTTTTTTAAATATATCCCTAAGTTTTTAATATTTCTTTTCTTTTAAAGTTCGAGATTTATCATTTCCTGCGGCGGAAACACTTCGTCCCAAAATGTTAGACGTTCCGTATATATACCACCATCTTTGACTTTTAATTCTGAACCGATTTCCAAATACTCCTTTTTGGACTGGCTGTAGAGCGGCCACTGAATATTTTTCAAAAACTCATCCTTGGCATTGTTGGGATCTCTGAAAACGTATATTAAAGAAAATTTATGCATTTTCCTTCTTCTCTCTAGACTTACCCATTTTTAGCAAATTCCGCCCACATTCTTGTAAAACATTCCACCATATCATTTTCTGGATCAGTTTTCTTAAACAGAGGAGCCTTGACAGAAAAGTTTAACAAGTACAATAGTTCATCATGGTGTACTGCACCTGAAAGAGGGTACAATCATCCCATGTCATTCTGACATTTTAATAATTTACCAAATATTACCGAAAGTTTGATTAGTCTCGGGATTTCTGAAGAAACTATAACGACCCTTATAGGTGAAGAGGTAAGTGTAAACCGGTATATGTTTTGAGACCAATTGCAGATAGCGATGATATTTGAAAGCCGTTACCGCATCACTATATAATCGACCAAAGGCTTCCAAAGAAGCGGGGTATTCCAAAGACTGATTTTGCAAATAGAACGAACGAATTGCTGCGCTAACTCTACGTGATTTGTTGGTATTCCGTTCGTATTTAAAATATATGGGAGAATATTTGTCAAAATCGTCATTAAAACGTTGTCGCAGTGTCTCATTGCGCAGTATATCTGTTGGTAAAAGATAAGTATTAAACAATTTTAAGACTGAATTCTTGTTAACCGCCTCTACTTACAGAAAGCCGAATAGAAGAATTCATATTGGTTAGTTCCAATGATCAGTGGCACCCTGTGCACATCGCCGTTTAACATGGTTTTGTATGGATCTTCTTCGAGAAAGCGTTCTTGACCACAGTCGAGTTCGACAACAGCCTCCCAATTTAGGACGGGATTCCAATCAATTTCAAACATGGCGGATGTAGAGTTTACAAAATCCATTATGGGTTTCTGAATATAGATTAAAATTGTTCACTTCTACTGGCGGATTTTAGAATGTACACGCAGAAAAAAAGTATGGTTGGGGTGACAATATTCGGTATATGGGTATATGGTTGGTTGTATATGGTTGTGGCACAATAATATTAAGATCCTCACAACAATAGTATGATTCACACATAAACATACTGGGATCCCCACAACCATAATATGAATCACACTCAACCATACTATGATCTCCACAACCATAATATGATCCTCACAACAATAATATTATTCACACTCAACCATACT
Source organism: Hydrotaea diabolus (assembly GCA_963513945.1). Lineage (NCBI taxonomy): Eukaryota > Metazoa > Arthropoda > Insecta > Diptera > Muscidae > Hydrotaea > Hydrotaea diabolus. Next base: position 192,845,078 of record OY740716.1, on the reverse strand, counting down.
ATTATCTCCACAACCATATTATGGTCCTCACAACTATATTATATTTCTCAAACAACCATAGTATGATCCTCACAACCATAGTATGATTCACACGCAACCATACTATGATCCCCACATCCATAGTATGGTTCACACGCAACCATTCTATCATCCCTACAACCATAGTATGAATCACTCAACTATACTATGATCCCCAAAATTATTTATTAGGATTGGGTAATGTTCTTATTCAAAAATAGAGATTATTGTCAAGCAAGTTATTTTAAATCTCATAATACTTAGTTCATAGCCAGATTTGAGGCCATGATTTTATTGAACATTTCATTCAAGAAACAAAAATATATTCCAACGGCAGTTGAAAATACTTTCAGTTGCCAGCAGGGGTGAATGCTACTTCACCATCCGTAGACCCCAAGTAACGAATGTGATTAAACCACGATCAATGGCTAAATACTTCTGTGCAGGTAGATTTTAAATAAACGAGAACCAGTCGGTAGTAGAGTATTTCACCGAACAAAGTAAACACAATAAAAATCTCTCAAACTACCTTCCGATTGTTGTTTTTTTTTATAAAGGACAACAACCATTCACTGTATCGTGTGTTTTTTTACATACGCACACACATACATATATGCTCTATAAAACCTGTTTTGTTATGTTCATAGTCGTAACCATATGGTATGATTGCCATAATCATATTGTTAACGTAAATTTTAAACAACAATACTTTTGTTGCACCAACCATGTTTATATGGTTGCTACAACCATATTTTCATTTCTAAATTTGGCAATAATACTATTGTTACATTTCAACAATATTAATATTGCCGCAATCATACTGTTGTCGAAATGAAATTAAAAAAACACTGGTTGCGACGAACATACTTTCATTGTAGAGAACATATTATTGTTGCGGTAACCATATAAAACCATGTCTTTTCTCTGCGTGTATGTAACGGGTGGTACATTGTACAATAAAGAAGGTAGTGTCATGCAGTCAGCTGATTTACAATTTTTTCTCATAGAAATCATGGTACAATAAAGAAGGTAGAGTTTTTTATGCTAGCAGCTGATTTTAAATTTTTTATCGTACGAGAGCTGCTATATATATTTATGAAAATGCGAATATTTATCATCAAAAATGGTTTATATTGTTTTTTAAAGCATTCTCCAGCATTATTTATACACTTTTGCGTGCGCTCAAACTAATTGTCGAAGCACTTTTTCCACACCGATTGAGACACCTCCAAAACATGGTGTTTGAACACTTCAACAGCATCTTCTTCGCATTTTTTACTTAATGTGCTGGAATAAAAAGAAGTCATCGGGTGCCAAGTCAGGACTGTATGGCGGATGACCCATCAATTCGACCTTTGGCCGTTCGTTTTTCGAATTTCTCCGAAGACTTCAGGCAAACCAATTGAGGTTTACCACTCACCACTCAGAATTGACCGTCCTACGTTGCTCAAGCGGAACAGTCGCCACATGATCAGTTTTGCCGAAGAAACTGGCGACCATTTGCTTCTTCCACGAACAACTTTCGTTGGATTTGGCTCGTCTTCGAAGACCCACACGGTCGATTGCTGTTTTGTTTCGGGCTGATACGCATAGATCCATGATTCGTCACCTGTGACGATCTTATAAACGTATTTTGAAGCACCGCGACCGTATTTTTTCAACATTTTTTATGCACCAATCGACACGAGCCTTTTTTGAGCGATTGTCAAATTGTGCGGGATCCAACTAGAACAAACTTTTTTACGGCCACGTGTTCATGCAATATCGAATGTATGTTGGTGGAAGAAGTGCCCAAGGAGACCTCTATCTCACGGTATGTCACATGACGATTTTGCATTATCAGTTCACGCACGGCATCAACGTTATCTGGCACAATGGAGGACGACTTCGTCTTTGAGCGAGCGTCGGCCTCGTTAAATTCATTAAACCAGTTTTGCACAGTGCTATAGGATGGTGCTCCATCGCCATACAAAGATTTAAGTTCATCGATGCACTCTTGTCGTTATAATCCACGTCGAAAGTTGTGAAAAATGATCGCTCGAAAATGTTCACGACTTAATTCCATTTTTTTCGACAAATTGATTTCTTCAACAAACACAACACAAATGGTGGTCGTACGTCAAAACGTCATGAGTACGTTTATGCCAAAAAATGTCAAACTTTCCAATAGAAATGTCAGATATTGCCAGGCAACACGTAGTAATTTAAATTGTCAATTTTGACAATAGCAAAATGTATTTTTGACATTCTCTTTCAAGTGACTTTGACAATATATCGAACTATTTTTGTTGTTGTTGGGCAAGGTTTATGTATAGAAGGTTACGCCATCCCAGCCCCCTTCCCTTTTCTGTTTTTGACGTTTGTCACCAATGACGTCACGCAAACTTTGTTCCTATTGGCTAAAAATTTCGAGCTAACAGCTGATAATATTTGTGTATTCATAACAGTGGGACAATTGACTATTTTTGCCATCAATTTATTTGTTTTATTTTATTTATTTGTTTATTTTCCAAAAATTTGGCCACTGCACACTTCATTTTTACTATTTTGTTTTTTTCTCCTATTTTTGTCACACTTCTATGGATTAAAAACACAAACTAAATGTTTCTAATCAAACAATAAAAATGTTACTTATACACATATTTTTTACTGTTGGTTTTCATACATTTGCCCACTGCACACTTAATGTTTACGTTTCGATTTGTTGTTTTATTTCTTCACAAATCTGACAAAGTGATTTCAGCTGTAGGGTTGCCAACTCACTGCAATATGTACATTTTTCACATGAAATCTTAGCATTGTTAACTAAAAGTAGGCAGACATAGAGCTGGCAACCCGCTTCTTTTTGATGTTTGTCACCAACTACGTCACCTAACGGCAATTTTTGCTGATGGCGTAACCTTGTATTTATAAACCTTGGTTGTTGGGCTACTGACTATACCGTGTTTATTGTACCATGGTAGAAATTTAAACTTTCAAATTTGAAATTTCACAAATACAACGCTTGAAGTTAATAAAGATATCAAACATTTACTATACCCGTTTGACATTTTCTTTTATGTGACTTTGACAGTACAGTTGTTTTTGGGCTGTTGACAATACCTTTTTTATTGTACCATGGGGTACAATATGTTATTTTTTTAGTGCGACTCTTTCCCGCTAGAAATCTCGACAGAACACACGTGAAACAAAATGAAAAAAAAAAATCGTAAAAAACAGTGCGTCTGTGGAAGAAAGTTTTAGCCGAAATGAGGCATCCACCCAGTCGGCGTGCTGAAGTTTCGGCAATGTCCCCGATGTCGAACTATGCGCATAAACGAGGATATGCCTGCCGTTTCCAATAGTATGCAACTCTGTCCTGGAACATCGATCTCAACAACTTAAGATTTAACGCACCATTTTGATGCGAATGTATTCAAAAATCTTGTAACATTAAGTGGTCCTTTTTACACTTATATAAGTATACCCTAACCGTACTTGGTATTAGGGTAAGTCGATTGAAGTGTAACCTATTCCAACGACCATATTTTTTTACCCTCCGCCGAAGAGTGTCATTCTGTTTGCGACACCACGAAACATTAATCGGAGACCCTAAGTACAGGGTGGACAATTTAACATTCTAAATTGAATCGGCTTTAAAAAATGTATTAATAATATTTTCAAATTTCTGGTTTTATTGGAGGTGAATCAACCCAATTTTTCAGTACACTTTCGATTTCGATTTCACAACTCGAAATGTGTGCATTCGTTTTAAAGGATACGCGTATTCTTAGTTCTGGGGTTAAGGGTTGCTCCGGGGGAAAAAGTACTATAATATATTTAGTTATAACCTGGCGCTTACTCTAGGCGTTATGGATACAAGCTGCGAAGACAACCTCCAAACAGTCCCGCCGCACAGCTCTGAAACGTACAAATTACATCCAATCTTGAGGAAATTTGGCACAGAATAGCCTGCACAAACAGTGTGCTTTAGGATAGAAATACCAACAAATTGGAACATTTGTAAATTGTATCAATTAAGCAACCTTGATGTGAGGTGGCCGAAAATACGGCCCATTCAAGCAAGGATAGGGCTACCAAAAAACTAAAATTTTACCACAAACCCAATGAATCCATATGAAATAATTTATAAAAGCTCTACACCATAATACCTTGTACCACAGAGTGGTGTAGGGCATAAGAACTTGTACCTTTCCGGCCCAAGTACTACTTTATTTTTCCCTTTTTTGTACCAATTCGCCAACCCTGGTGTACATAGCAATACAATGTTGCCATATTAATGTCATCTTTGTTCAATGTTGCTACATTACCACAGTGCGAAATAACTAAGCTAGTAACCTCAAAAGAACATGGCTATTGTTTACGTTGTGTATTGTTTTAATATGTATTTATTGTAAAATTAATTTTAATATTAATCCGTGTATAATGTCTGTTGAATTTCCGAATTAACCTTTGTCATATTGCGGCATCAATTGTATTATTTTTAATACAAAACAAGTCACAACACGAGAACAATTACTCATCTACTTTACTATTGGGTGGGCCATTTCACATTTTAAATTTGAAATGGCTGTAAAAAAACTATTGATATTTTTTCAAATTTCTGTTTTTATTGGAAAGGTTGAACTTTGTCATTTTATAATGGAACACCATACGTTTTCGCTTCGCCCAATGGGCTGAAGATTTTTTTGCTCATTTTTATCTTGGTGGCAAAATCGCCGCATATGGGGTTCTGAAACCCACAGCTGTCTACTGAGGAGCCAATTCATGAACAACGAGTCATTGTTTGGTATGGATTTTAGGCATCATCGGTCCATTTTTCTTCAAAAATTAGCAAGGAATTTTTTGTTTCCAAAAATTCAAGAGAGACATTTGGTTTCAACAAGACGGGGCCACATGTCACACAGCCAACGCAACTATCGATATGTTATGCACGGTTTTTAAAAAATCGAATAATCAGCCGAAATTGTAATGTCAGTTGGAGCTGTGATTTGAGTCCTTTGGAATATTTAAGGATAAATGTTACGCAAAGCATTCAGAGACAATTGAAGTGTTAAAACATGAAATCGAAGTTGCTATTGAAGAGATTCGACCCGAAACAATCGAAAATGTACTAAAATTGGGTTGGTCGAATGAGGTACTGCCGAGCCAGTTGTGGTTGTACTGTCAATGATATTGTGTTCCATTATTAAAGGACAAAGATCAAACTTTCCAATAAAACCTGAAATTTAAAAAAAATATCAGTCTTTTTTGTTACAGCCGATTCAAATTTAAAATGTTAAATTGGCCACCCTGCACATCAATAAAAACAAAACAGACCTCTAGATTGAACTACAGTGTATTCTGTTTTTAGCTTTAACTTACCGCTTTTAAACACTTCACCATATCTTTAATTGGTTTCACCGGACAGTTTAGCAATCTTGCCTGTTTCTCAGCCAGATCCAATTGATGGTTTTTATAGCGAAATCCAGCCAAGGGCGAAGAGCTCATCATTATCGCACGATGAAATAAGCCCCTCGACATGGGTGATAGCATGTGCAATCCAATGCTAAAACTGCCGGCACTGCAACCCCATAGGGTAACAGAATTTGAATCACCGCCAAATTTCGTAATATGCTGTTGTATCCAATGGAAAGCCAACACTTGATCTTTTAGGCCCATATTACCGGGAGCATCTGCGGTACCTGTGGCCAGGAAACCCAAAGAACCCAGCCGATAATTCAATGATACCAATACAATATCGCGATCCATAAAGTTTTCTGGCCCAGCGAAGCGACTTGCAGCTGTTAAGGCATAAAGTCCACCCGGGTGAAGGTACACAATGACCGGCTTAGAAGCATTCACATCCCGTGTATAAACATTTATGCGTAAACAATCTTCGGAGAGATCTGTTCGGTTAGCAGTAAATTGAGGACATCGCGGTCCATCTTTTGTGGCATCGAAGACTTGTGGCTTCCACTCGATCACGGGACGAGGATTTTGAAAACGCAATTCGCCAACTGGTGGTTCTGCATACCGCATGCCACGGAATCCCCAAATTTTATGGCCCAAACGTGATTGCATTTGTAAACCTTTTATCTTACCCAAAGATGTCTCCACCTCCAAGGTTGATTCAAAGCCATTGGATGTTTTCCATAGAATAGCTAAAGTTAAAAATACTTTAAACATTCTCGCTGTTGCTGCTGCGATTTGCCGAACTTGTCTTTTGTTGTTGTTACTCGCGTGATAATTAAAACGAGTCTGCTGAATGAGAATAAAATGTTGCTCTTTTTATACGTTCATCTTTGAGACAGTGGCGTAGCCAAGCAGTCAAAGGAATGGGTCTTTAAGGAAATGCAGAACTGCGCAACAATGATGCCGCTTTTAAAAATTTTTTTGCTGCATTTACGAACATGATTAAATTGCAAATAAAAAAATTTCAAGTCAAGTCAAACTCCAAAAATAATTTTATCTTTAAATTCGAAAAAATTGTATTGTTATTTCATACACATATGCCCATGCACAATGGAAGCCATGTTTTCGCCCCATAGACCGTTTGAATAAGGACTATATCCAAAAGTAGACCTTAATGGACCAAAATGGTACCACACGCAGAGAAAAAACATGGTTACTACATGGTCAATAATAATATGTTCTCCGCAATAAAAGTATGTTCGTCGCAAACATAGCATTGTTTACTGAATTTAGTTTTGACAATAGTATATTTGCTGCAATATTAATATTGTTAAAATGTAACAATAGTATTGTTGCCAAATTTAAACATTAAAATATGGTTACAGCAACAATATAAATATGGTTGGTGCGACAAAAGTATTGTGTTTTGCGTTTTATGTTCACAATGATATTATTACGACAATCATGTTGTATGAATGTAATTTTTCTTCATTTCAATATGCTTTTTAGAACAAATATTATTGGTACGGATCTAATGCAATAATAGTACTTTATTTTATCGAAATTAAAATTTTTTAAACAAGCTGCTTTGGTTTGTTTAACTGAAATATTTTTAACAAAAACGCTTACGTTTATTTAAACTTATTTTGACAGACAACAGCATTAATGTGCTTTAAAAATTCACTAATACAAATTAAAATTTTGTGGCACCAGACGATGCATTTATTAAACAGCTATTTGATTGTGAACAGCTGTTTGTCATTGGGCGATATGATCCAGCTTACCATGCAATAGTTTTACCGACAGGACACGAACCTATAAGAATCTTTATGCAGGGCTATCCCAGAATATCGACTCGTCACTTTCTGTACAAAATTTGGTCAGAGTTGGATGTAATATGTGGCTTTTTTAGCAGCGGATTTTGAGCTGAAACCAGAAAGGCCTTAGTAAGTTATTATAACATGGCCCTATATTGACCAATTTAAATAGGGTTCGCTCAATGGATTCAGATAGTAATTTTAAATCGATTCGGGTATATATCCTTTTGTTTTGAAGTTGAAAACATCAGCATTATACCATAATACCCTATCACAGAGTGGTGTAGGGTATACAAATGTTGTACCTTTCCGGCTTAAAAAGTACTTTTTTACTCCTTTTTGTACCTTTTCGCCAAACACATGTATCGTCCCTGCTACCAATATTAAACAACTTAACAGCTGATTTGATTACAGCTGTGTTAATTTTTGGTAAATTGTGACTGTTGCCAGACTGAAATACCTAAATGCAGTTTGATTTTGTGCATTTACGAGGAGTTAACGCACGAGTTAATTTGCATTTAATCACCCTTATCGCCAATTACTTGCGAACATTTTATTCCCTCGGATTTTTTTGTTCCCTCGAACAAAAATTTGGTATCGCGAATGTCTCGTGAACAATTGTTCACTTCGAAACATATGGCTGATTTCGAGAATGATCAGCTGTTTACAAATTTCTGTTGAGAAAAAGAAAAACGTTTCTTGGTGGTTTTTAAATTACGTTATTGATTAAATAAAAAATTCCAGTGCATGCATAACATTAAAATGTTTCGAATTGGTAGTATTGTGTTACTTCAGGAAGAAAACAATCAAAGGAAGGCAAAACAAAGCATTATTAGAAGAAACCTTCGGGATGCCTCAAATCCTTTGGAATTGACAAATTCACAGTAAGTGCTAACGATTTTGTTATACAGCATCAATCTAAGACTTCTCTTTTCAGATTTTCTAAATATTTTCGGGTAAATAAGGCTGCATTTACATATCTTTTAAAAATGCTCACAAATTCTTTGCCACCTGCCAAGAAAAAGTCTGCGATACCGCCAATTATAAAGCTGAGTGGCTGCTTACGTTTTTTTGCCGAGGGTGCTTACCAGAAAGGTGTAGGCAAAGATTATGATGTGGCAATGGCTCAGTCTACGTTCAGCGAGGTTCTTTCGGAAGTACTAAATGCATTGGAAGTTCCTCTTTGCCAAACTTGGATAAGTTATAATACTCAAGAAGAACGCAGAATCAGTGCGCAGTTTTTTTTTAATAAATTTGGAATTCCCGGTGTTTTTGGATGTATTGATGGTACACACGTTACAACAGTAGCCCCCAAGGAGGCAAAACATCTATACTACAACAGAAAAGGACGCTTTAGTTTAAACGTAACATTGGTAAGCTAATATAAATAATATCTATGTATATACTTGACCAAAAACGTTTTTATAGATATGTGACCACGAAATGAAAATTCGATATGTTGATGCCACACATCCTGGAGCCTGTCACGATTCGTTCGTTTGGAGTATGAGTGGATTCAAAAGAGCATTGGAGGGAGAATATTTGGAAACAGGAACTAGTATGTGGCTGCTGGGTGAGTTTTATCTATTCAAAAAGACTTCAGTTTGGTATTGGTATAAGTATTTTTATATCATTTTTAAAGGGGATGGCGGTTACCCATTAGAACCGTGGCTTTTAATTCGCTACAGAGACCCAAATGATAGTGTGAAAGAAAAATTCAACGAAGTTCATAGCAAATGCCGGAACATTATAGAACGAACTAATGGAGTGGTGAAAAATAGATGGAGGTGCTTACTAGGTGCTAGAGAACTTTATTATACTCCAGAGAAAGCGATCAAAATTGCAAACATTTGCTCTGCTCTACACAACATTTGCATCCATTACAAATGCGATCCTATAAATGATTTCTTTGTGAGCGAAGATGATATTGAAGTGGAATGGGACACCACACCGGCAAACAGTGGATACCTCTCTGCAGGAAAGCGGATTCGTGATAGAATTGCAAACACATTATAAGTTTAATTTTTTTATAGAAATATTTATTTACATTACAAAGGTTTTAGAAACCAAAAACAATGAAATCTAATAGAATACGAGTAATAATAAAAAATTAAAAATCAGTTGATGTTCTTAAAAATAGTTTAGTGAAATAAAAATGAAATTAATTAAAAATAAAAAAAAACATTTCAATTGCTATCATTATTTTTCTGCAGTAGTCTTATTTTTAGTTCCTCCCTTACATTTGCAGCAGCCTTTTTGCGGATATACCTCTTCTGATCCGTCCATACCTATAGTAAAATCATAATTTATTAAGCATTTGCAATAACCATTATTAATCATTAGTATATTCAAATACCTTTTTTCACTCAGCTACAGATTTCACAGGTGGTCCAGCACTGTTCAGTTCGTTGTTCACATTTTTCCAGAAGGATGCTACATCTTGTTTGGATTCCTTTGTATAACCCCCAGCTATGGACGGATTTTTCTGCATTCTTTGCAGCAAAATATCCATTTGGTTCTTATTATTTGAATTATTCCTGAAAAATTTTGTTATTTTTAATTTCAAAATAGAAAAAAAAACGGATACTTACATTTTACGTTTTAACAGTTCGCCGACAAAATGCAAAGTGAACAAAAAAAGAAAATGGCGAACAAAATTCCTCTAAAAAAACCATTCATGATAGGGGGAATTTTTTTCGAAGTTGCCACATTTCCCCGTGAACAGATTGGCGATTGCGATTTGGCGAAAAGGGAACAAATTCCGAGAGGAATTTTTTTTCGCGATAAGGGTGAATCTGTTAATGCACATTAACGCTGTCGTCTGTCTAGGCTATTAGAAATAACATTTGTTTTTTTTTTGAAAATGTCAAAAATTCCTTGACCAAACAATTACTAGAACATTAATTTTCGTTTTTAGATGGTGCAAAAGTCTACACTGCTCTTTAAAACATCCCTGTAACAGTAGCAAATTCCGTCGCTTTTCGTATGAGCTGAGTACCATTAAACGAAAATACTTAGTAGGAACATAAATACTGTTATATTTTTTAATATATTTATTGATGTATATTGTATCCAAAAGAATCAACTTATTCGAAATGTCCGCCTTTTGCCTTTACCCACGCCTTAAGTCGCACTGGCCAATCGTCAATAGCTGTACGAACCTCGTCCATTGGAAAATTGGCCACAGCTCGAACCAAAGCAGTCTTAAGAGATCCAATGTTGGGGTAACTTTTGAGACAAACCTTGTCCTCTAAAACCGTTCACGATTTGTAATCCAATGGGTTCAAATCTGGACTGCCTGAGGGCCATTCTTCATAGGAAATGAACGCTGACAAATTGTTTCGAAGCCAGGCCTGGGACGTTTTTAGCCTTATGGGCCGGCGCAGAATCCTGCTGGAAAGTCCATGGCTCGTTTTGGAACAGGGAATTGTTAAGAGGCTTCACAAAAGCTTCCAAAACGGTTTCTTGGTAAACTTTGGCCGATGTTTTGACCCCTTGTTCGCAGAAATACAGGCCAGTGACCCCATCGTAAGAGACACCCACCTAACCATGACTGAAGCTGGGTGATGACCCTTTTCCACCCTTGGATCATTTCAGATGCTTCCTTAGATGACCGCGCAGACACTATCATTTTGCTTGTTAAATTTTTCCTGAACGGTAAAAATTTTTTCATCGGTGAACAAAATTATTCTGTGCAAGTTATCACCGTGCTTCGCCAAAAGACGTTTGAATTTTTCAATCCTATTTTTGTTAAGCTGCAGTCAATAAATGTCTGGTACATCATTTGCAAGCCCCAAATCCCAAGTCTTTTTTAATGATTCGACTCCTGGACTTTTGCGTGATATTCATCTCACGGGATACAATTTTCTGTTTTCGGAGCGGATTTCTGTGAATTCTTGAATTAACGGCTTTGAAGACATGCGGTATTCGAACAGAGCATGGGCGGCCCAACCGGTGACGGTCTTTTACATCTACAGTCTCCTCAAACAGTTCTGTGCATCGGTAGACGAACATGCGGCTAATCCCTAGTGGCCGGAGCGTTTTGAAAATATGGCTTTTTTCATTTCACACCTGAAAAGCGCTATTACAGCGATACGGTTCTCATTATCTGACCACTTCGTGATGAAAGTTGAAACAATTTTAAAATCTCGTTACAGACTAGAGCTATTGAGGCTAGTTCTACAATTGAAATGGGTTTGTTCAATGTTGTAACAGTATTTATGTCCCTACTAAGTAGCTAAACTTTACCAATTAGAAGTTGTGATTTGCATGCCTCTTGGAGGAACATTAGGATTCTCCCTATACCTATAAACCTCCCTATACTTTTCAGAACGTGCACTTATTATATCGTCCTATAGCTATTCTTTCTGTGTTTTTGAAGTTTATAAATCTTATGGTTAAGGAACGTTTGAACTCTTATATTGAGAACTCTAAATTGCTTCCTGACAGGACTTTTTCTTATATGAACGCTGGCTACTTCTCTATGCCTCAATGAGTTTATTTTTCGTGTGTCTGCTGCTAGTTATCAGGTATGAAGGTAATTGTTGCGGCAGTGGATATCAGCAGCACATATGAATGAATATGTGAATGTTCTAAAACTTAGGCAAGTCTTGAACAATTTTGTGGTTCTCTTAATATTTGTTACTGGGTGACTTCTTTTCTATCGGAAATAGGGCTGTGTCCGGGAACTGATTATGTGACGGTTTTCAATAGGTTGCCACATGACATGTGTTTGAGCCCGATTCTTTTTAATCTGTACACTGCTGTCATTCATCACATAGAGGATCATCAAACAGTTCATTTTCAATATGCCGATGATTTTTTGTTGGTTTCTATTGATAACACATTTGAGTCTGCGGTTCGAAATCTTTCTTTAAAGATTTCTCCTCAATTTGTGCTACCTTGAATCTCCACCTTAGCAGTTCGAAGACAAAGATCATCCATCGGGCGTCAAAAGCTTGAACAAGTCAAATCCTTAAAATTTCTCGGTGTAGATATAATCTGAACCAGCATTATGATAGAGTTGTTTCTGAGTCATCAACGGCAGTGAATCTTCTGAAACGTCTAACGAAGATCCAGGGGGGGGGGGCCTCCAGCCAGAGATAAGTTTAAGATTCTTTAGGAGTTTTGAAAGGGGAAGCTTAAATATGCCAGGTCCATTACTGCACATGCACCAAAGTCTGTGAATAAGGGCTTGCAACGGCGCCGGAATGAGAGATTTAGAAAGGGGCTTGATCTGACAAAATCTACTCCGGTTCCAAAGGTTTATGCATTGGGGAATAAGATGCCACCTGAATAAGGATTGTTATATCTTGCTGCACAGTAACTCCTCAAGATTGCGCTTTTCAGATCCTTTTTTGGAAGAGATCAGGGACAGCTAATGTCCCAACTGCAGATACGCGCATGCCCTTTCCAGATTTTGGAATATTTTTTAAGATGTTTCATTTATTGCTTTAAACAAGCTATCAGAAAATCGGTATCTATTGAGTCCCCGTTTGGGAAAATATGCGACTGATGCATCTCTTACAGATCGCTGTATGGGTTTTTACGTTCTTAACCTTCAGACGAGTTGATTTTTTCTTTTTAAATCCTCAAACAGCTGCCTTCAGCTACAGGTGAGCTATTCGCATTGAAAAAGGCTGTTGCTGTTGCGTTGGAGTAAGGGGTAGAGAATTTGTACACTGATAGTTTAAATGCGTGTCATCTTTTGGGACAGGTATATTATTCGGTTTTTTCTGACATTTCAAAAGTTACATGGTTTGCTAACTCAGTCCTCGAACCTGGGAACCCTAAACTAGTGAATAGGCTGATTACGAGCCACTCATATGACGGTGTTTTTTTTCTTAACATGATTGGTGCACGGCAGTCTGCTCTTTGCGATGTATGTGGAGTCACTGACAATTATGAGCCCTGTATATTTCACTGCACAAAGTATAATTCCACGCGCTTCAATTTTAACTTTTTTTTTTAAAATTTTTTCGAATTGGACAGGGATTAAACCGGCTCAAGACCTCTTGCTTCTATATTTAAATAATTTTTTCGAATCTTCATCTTATTTTTAAGAATCGAGACTTTAAAGTCTTTTCACAACTAACAGCTTTTATAGGGGAAGCGTTTCTTTTAATTTCTTTTGAAAGCACAAGTTTTTACATAAGACGATTAAACTAAGGAAGTAGGCTTTTTTCAAAGCTCAACGGATAAAACTCTTGCAATACTGTTTTACGATCAGCTGAGGGCATTGACATGCCTTGGCTACATACTCGTACTGGAAACCCTGGATATCTTTTATGATGATTAAACGAATGAAGTAGGTTTTTCCAAAGGCCAACGGACAAAAAGCCATGAACTCTGGCAACCCTATTGAAATCAGCTGAGGGCTTTGGCGTGCCCAGGCTACATACTGGAAACCATGGCTTTTTCCGTATATCGTTCCTCCCATATAAATTAAAGCCAAAAAAACCTAGCTATTTACGTTTGACGGAAAAATACGCACATAACTCTCTTAAATAAAATAATTTCGATCGAAACGCCTGTCTTTTTTTTTATCCGTTTAGAAATAAAAAACGACTGAAAATCAACTTAGTTTTAGTCATATGAGTGGGCAAAAGTACTTAAACCCTTTTTTTTAACCAGATTATTAGTTTTGCGATGTTTGGCAAATCAAATACTTATACTTGTCAAGACCTACAAGAAAAATGAATCACTTTTCTCAACATGTTTAGTCGCACTATTTACAGGAAATTATAAAAAGTAAAATGGTTTTCTATTCAAAATTACGTAAGTGCTCAAGTTTTTAAAAAACTGCACGTCTAAGTCAACCAAGCCCTATCTGAACACAATTTCGGTGTCATATGACAGACAACAACGAGAACAAGTTTTGTGTCGATTTTATTCGATTTGGATCATACGACCACCACGAGCCCGTGTACAGCGATCTATCCTTTGGACCCAATTATCCATCACTCTTGCAAAAATACTGCCCAATTTAACCTCCGGCATGAAAACCACACCACACAGTTTTTTTTTGCGGACGCAATTGGGTCTCTTGATCCACATATGGGTTTGTTGCTGTCCAATAACGCATATTTTGTTTATTGACAAATCCACTTAGCCAGAAATGAGCTTCATCGCTCAGGATGCTGAAAATTAGAGTAAACACTCATAAAGTTGCGACCACCGACCCAGAACTTCGGCAGTAATTTTAAAGATTTTCAAAAGTTGCTCGTAAGTGAACCTTACCATGTTGAAAATGTTTACTTCGACTAACGTTTTGACACTAAGAGATCATTAAAAATGTTTGAGGGTGCGTTGACATAAGGATACAAAATTGTTATGCCCCATTGAAAAAGCCCTTTTTAAAAAATGTTAAGATAAATATTAAGAAAATAGCGGCCAAGTACTCGCCACGGCTTCGGTGGCATATCTTTATCCGATGGTGTAAATTTTCAATGACTGAGATATAATGGAGGTTAAATGCCGGTTATGTGCCGAATTATCTCATCCCTTAGCTCTTGAATTGTTCTTGGCTTATTGCTCGTGCACTATGGTTGGACCACTCTTAATAATGGTCTAACTAATAAGCGACTAATAACCAACCGTTGTAAAATGTGTCCACATCAATTGGCCCATGTTTTCATATAACATCCTATTAATTGGAGAAGCTGCCGCTGTGGCTTCTAACATATAAAATCCGATCAAAAATCACACTGCGACCAGTTACTAACTGTGGTGAAATTAGACGTTTTCGGGGTTTTTTTCAAAATGTCCCTATAAAAGAATATATCATTTTAATTTTGTTTTAATTATTTAAAAATAATAGGTGTGTTTTATTTTACAAATAGAAAGCTTTTCGCACTAACTTATTTTTGATTTTTTTTTAATTTGGCAATACTTTGGCATATCTGTCAAATTGCTAATTGTTAACAAAACTATTAATTTTATTAAAAAAGATCAAACGTCAAACTTAGACATGTTTTATTGAATAACAAACGAGCTAAACATATGTACATGCACGGCACGGCACAACAGTTGGCATAGCCAACAAATCAACAAAAAGTGTAAATTTATATTTGTTTCATATGGGATAAATGAATAAATAAAGTCTTTTTAACCTATTTGTTAAATAAAAAAATTTGCGAATATATGATGCAAAACTTTAAATTGATTATTTAATTATAAGTCAGGGTGTTTTAACGTAATTTTTGAGGAAACCCTCATTTTGTGTGTATATAAACTCGATACAAGAGAGGTAATGAAATATCTTGAAACTCAAAAGTATTGACTGAAGCGACTGAAAAAAAATAATTGTAAACAAACAATATTTTGGGGATGATTTTTTTCAAAATGAAAATAATGAATTAAAAATGTGCAGAAACGGAACGCATAGAATTAAAAAACATTTCTATTGCATTTCCTGCATTTAATTTCGTCTGGTATATGTGCTAATGTGTTTCTGTTATTAAACGAAATACAAAACACAAGTGACCGATTTTGACATTTGCGTTCTCATGACAGCGAAAGCAGTTAGTGGGTCCGAATTTTATATAGAAGGTGTTACGTTATTGTTCGTTTAAATTGTAGTGCGAAGGGAAGTTAGTGGGTCCCAAATCTGCTGTTTGTAGTTTAAATGACAGAAAAACATCGTGTGTCAGGCTGCTAGTTCTGTTCATAAGTTCCGCTATAAAATGCTTCTTCTTTTAGTAACATTTAAAGTGAATGCTAGCAACACTTTTTGGTCCAGAAAGCATTACAAATCCATATAAAAAATTGATTTGGCAACGCTGTCTAACATCTTCAACAACTTTACAATTTACGTACGGCTCTAAGCGATGAATAACAATAACACTGTGCGACAGCCACAATCGGTTTGGGATGAAACCACCGGGGAAAGTTATATCGGTCAAAAAAAGGTCATACGTGTCCCAGCGTTTCGTTGGGTCTCATCTAGGAATCGAGATATATCGATTTGAAGTTAGTAAGTATCGTATAGGGGAATTTGTCACGTTTTTGGCTCTTTTGTTTGACATAACTTGAGAACCACTCGTCCGATTTAGCTGAAATAAATTTTAAAAAACCAAGAATTACAATTCCCTTAATCTGTTTATATTATTTTCCTTTACAAGTAATAGTTTCCAAGTTAAAAATAAGCGCATGAAGAAAATTTTTTTTTTTATTTTTTTTTAAATACATTTATTTTCGTTTGTTTCGATTAAGGGAATTGTAATTCTTGGTTTTTTAAAATTTATTTCAGCTAAATCGGACGAGTGGTTCTCGAGTTATGTCAAACAAAAGAGCCTAAAACGTGACAAATTCCCCTATACGATACTTACTAACTTCAAATCGATATATCTCGATTCCTAGATGAGACCCAGCGAAACGCTGGAACACGTATGACTTTTTTTTTTACCAATATAACTTTCGATCACTGACCCTTACCATTTGTCGCAGAGTGTAATTATAAGCGGATTTTTTAGCTTGTGAAATAAAACGCGCCTAATGAAACATTTACACACTTAACGGATCAGTGGGGAATGGCTGTATTTCTTCAAATCTAAAATAGTTCAACATTTCAATTGACTTATTGAGTTTTATCTACTAGGCAACAAGTTTTATTAAGTGTGTTGTTATCACATCAGTTCAAATACTTAACAAGAAATAGTCAACAATTCTCGTAATCATTTACAGTCACTTTTGGGATTTTCACATGTCTCATCGTAGTTGTCCAACAATAAATGATTGATAGACTCTGTGAATTGAGTCAACGAACAGGGAGCATCACAATTTGGTATTGCCAGCTCCTTGGGAAACTTATCATCGCTGTTATAGTAGTAAACAATCTGAAAATATGAAAAAAACGTGATTAAAATCCCGAAAGTAAGAAATTATTATTAAATGTTGTAAGTGAATAGTTGAACTTTGGTGTTATCTTTTAAAATTATTTTTCGGCTTACGGTCATGTATTTAAACTCGATGTTATGTTTTTGGTTTTATTTTTATTTCGGGAGTAAATCTTCTTCTATAATTTCTCTCTTGCGCTACAATTTTTACGTCGGTGAAGTCAGTCTTATGTCCAGTCAAAGTGCAGTGGGCCGCAAGTGCGGTATTTTGTTTTATGGGTCTATTTACGGCTTTTAGGTCAGATTTGTAGTTTAGTAGTGTCACAACATACTCGTATATAACTTCGTTATTTATTCTAGATTATGTTCTGCTAAATAAACTATTTTTGCTGTATGTATTTTTGCTATTGTGCTAAAATAAAAATTTATCTATAACCCTATTCATGGCTACACAATCTTGGATAAACTGAATAAAAAAGGTGTGGTTAAATGGTCAAAAAAGGCGTTGTCAATTTACCTTTACCAGGACGATTTCGCTTTTATTAATTTTATGTCCTTTTTTCAAAAAGTAACATGAATAAATTTTATAACTCACCGTAGTGAACAAACCAAGCTTCAAACTAACTGCATATTCTATTAACAGTAAAAGCTATAGGGATGTAACGAAATTGGGTTTAACGAAATCGAATGATAATATTGAAATATATTTGTTGCGAAAGCAAATATTAAAATGTACATTTATGCGAATATTCCAAAATTGATTTTTGCAATTAAATTCTTTTTTTAAGCGTAGAAATAATTGCGACAATTAAAAAAAAAATTTATGGTGGTCGCACAACGAATCTTTATGTGAAGTTATATAAGTTGATATGTGCTTTTGTTTCCCCGGGAACTAAACATTTTTACAATCGTTTGCTGTACCTCTGGTATTAATTATAAAATAATGTTCATATCAACTTCCTTATACATATTTGTTTTTATATGAAGTTTGACACATTTTCACATGAAAAGGCGATCTTAGTACTTCACTTTTACTACGAGGACACATCAATAATTCCCTGGCTTTTCCAACTTCCCTCGCAGCTATATAAAATGCAACACTGCTGCTATCAAGTACCATCTGTTAATAAACTACTGTCAAATGTTCTGAGAGTTCCATCATTTAGTTTGTGTTTTGCAGCTGCTCAAAACATTATAAATGGAAAAAAGTGAAATTCGAGTGATCATTAAACATTATTTTTTTTTTTAGAAAAAAACAGTCAATCAAACCAAGGAAAAGCTTCGATTTTACATGATCAGTTGGGTTTAAAAAAGCTGTCTGCAAGTTGGTAATTGGCCAGAAACGTTATCGTGTGACAACTTCAAAGGATTGTTTGGAGTTGTTTAACCGCAATTCGAAAGTTTTTGCGGCGTTTTGTAACTGTGGATGAAACATAGATCCATTAAAACACTCCAGAGACCAAGCAGCAGTTTAAACAATGGGTTTCTCCGGGTAAGCCGGCTCCAATGTAGGCCAAGGTGACATTGTCGACCAATAAGGTGATGACAACAGTTTTTTGGAATGCATGCGGGATAATCCACATCGGTAACCGTCAAAAGGGAAAAACAATAAACGGCGAATATTATGCCAACTTATTGGACCGGTTTAACGAGGATTTAAAAGAAACGACCCCATATGGTCAAGAAAAATTATCTTTTTCATTAAGATAATGCATGTCTGCATGCAGTCTCAATGGAAAAATTGCATGCATTTGGTTACGAATTGGTACCTCATCCGCCATATTCTCTGGATTTAGCCCTCAGTGACTACGAGTATTTCCTATTTCCAAACCTAAAGAAGTGGCCCGGTGGAAAGAGATTCAGCCCCAACGATGAAATTATTGATCAAACAAATGCCTATTTTATGGACCTCGAAAAATCCTATTTTTTAAAAGTGTATTGAACTAAAAGGAGATTATGTTGAAAAATATTTCTTATTTTGCAAAAAAAAATGTTTTATTCGAAATTCACGGAATTATTTATATGCGCTCGTTTGCTTAAATCACCCCTTTTAATAAACTAAATGGCCAATTTGGGGAACTATCGAAGACATTTAATTTTTCACGTTAGTTGTCGAACAATTTTTCGCATCATACGAATGAGGAACAATTTTTCGCAACGTACGAATGAGGAATTAGAAATTCTAGGTCTAATAAACGGGGGTCGCCGTGTCGTTGTTTTTAGTTTGGTAAGAATATCCAAAAAAATTAGCCGTTTGGAGCCGGCTTTCAACAGTAGGTCCCGGTCATGCACAGCTTACTGATTTATGGCGGTGTTGTGGAAATTTAGTTAGTAAAATAACCCTTAAGCTGGCATAAAAACCATTAATATTTTTAAAATAAACCACTGAAATATAGCCGACAAAGCAAATACGAGTATTAATGTTCCGACATATAAGCTACACTCTAAATACAATTTGACGAGTGTGAATTGTTTTTATCATTCTTAAATTTCGGACGTTTGTCAGCATTTCTAAATGGTGATCCAAGTAGAGATACTTTTATCAATAGCCTTTGTTTTATCGTGCCCTGATAACCGACTATTTGATGCCTGAAATTGCAGCTCGTGATCTCGGCGACATTTAGTTTCAACAAGACGGCGCCACTTCCCACAAATCGCACCAATCAATGGATTTATTGAGAGAACACTTCGATGAGCAGATAATTTCATGTTTTGGGCCGGTCGATTGGCCACCAAGATCGTGTGATATCACACCGTTAGACATTTTTCTGTGTGGATATCTGTATATATATTTATGCGGAAAAACCCGCTTCGATACAGTCCTTGGAGCAAAACATCGCGCGTGTCATTCGCCAGTTACCAGTCGAAGTGCTCGAACGAGTCAGCGAAAATTGGACTCAACGGATGGACCATGTGAGACGTAGCCGCGGCCAACATTTGATAGGCGCTATCTTCAAAAAATTAATGCCAAAGAATATTCTTTCAAATGATAATAAAATTCCCCATTCAATTTGAATTATCTGTGTTTTTTTCTTTAAAAAAGTAGGGAACCTCAAAATTAATCGCCCTATACTACCGTATATTATACTGTATTTTTGTATTTGTATTTTTCAGTCTGTTTAGTTATCTATAATACTCACCTTGACCTCGAAATCATCTTTGTACAATGAACTGTGATGCAATTCAAATGCTAAAGCCGAAGCATATTCGGGCAATTTAGCCGTTTGATCGAGTATATTCAATGAATTCATGACATTAACTAGAGTGACATCATGCCCGGCATATAGGAATATTTTACGATCTGGATTTAGATTTCGTTTACGTTTATTTAACATTTTCGAATGGATTTCCGTGAGAAACGCTCCGCCTTTGACTTTTTTCATGAGATTCGTTTCGGTGAAGAGGGCATAACTACGTTGCGCCAGATATTCTAAACGATCCGGATATATGTTCTCCGCCCAATCGGGCAATGTTAGACCAGCCTCACTTTCAATCTTCAATACGCTATATAATAGTTCTACATCCAAAACGGTTGTTATATTTCTACCGGTGTGTTTGGTCAAAAGTCGATATAAATCGTAATTGTCATCGTCGATTTTCCTAAGATCCGGTGGCGGCGACTTATATAGTTTTTCCAATATGGTATCGTACTTAGCGCAGACTTTCTTTTGGGCCAATAACTGTAATTTAATAACTGTAGTAAAGGTATGAGCATGTGGGCAGGGCAAAGTTTATATCGTTACCGTGTCTTCACTTCTGGGTATTGAATTTACGGCTACAGTTTGCCATTCGATTGGCAGGGGATTATTGTGCTCCAATGGCGGCATAAATCCAGCCAATAGACTATTGGCGCTCATCAGACAACGTTCTGCAGCGGAACTTAGGACCCGAACTTGCTGCTGGGTGTACAGACCATTTGGAGGCAATAGCCGATAGTAGCGCATGCGAAGATTCTTGCCGAGGTTGTAGGCTTGTAGACTGCCTTTCTAAAAATAAAAGAAAACAATTAAGAACATTATGTTGGAGAAAAATACTGAAGCGAAATTGAATAATTGGCAATAAATGATGAAAAAAGCAAGTCCGGCGAAGTAGTCCGTATTTTTGTAACAACAATATATTTTGTTTTGTAAGATCTGTTCGTCTAAAGGGGATCTACTTCGGTATCCAAGTAAAGAAAATGCGCTATTTAAACTGGATAATTTCTTAATGTTCCATACCGAATGCGACAGCAGCAACAAAGATCTGGTGTTGTCATGGTAATCAGCCATTTAAACATATTTCTATCTTCTTATGGAAAATATTAGAATATTTAAATGTGGCTTTAGTCCTTTACTAAATATTGAGCTAACTTCTCTTGGTTGTAAATGATGATTTCACCCACTCGGTCCTTTTTCCAAAATAATGTTTTCTAATAAGTCGGTAAACGGAATTCCCCTGGGTAAGTTTGTATTGAGAAAACTTTATTTTGAGTTTCTTTTTATTTACAAAATGTATATTTTTGTGTTGTAAATTACATTCAAAAAATTTCTTGTCTTGGGATTAGAGATAAATACGAGGGCGACCGCAAAAGTAACTGGCCTAACATAAAAAGAACCGTTTTTTTGGAATTATTATTTATTTTTCAACATAATCTCCTTCCAACTCAATACACTTCATCAAACGTCTTTCAAGTTTTTTAATTCCATCCGAAAAATACGATTTTTCAAGACCTTCAAAATATGTCTCAGTTTCAGCAATAACCTCGCTATTGGACGAAAATTTTTTGCCACCGAGAAATTTTTTAAATTTGGAAACAAGAAATAATCAGAAGGAGCTAAATCTGGACTATATGGTGGATGCGGAGCAATTTCAAATCGTAATTCGGCCAGTTTTTGTTGAGTAAAAAATGCAGTGTGTGAAGGAGCATTATCTTGATGAAAAAGAACTTTTTTCTTCTAAATGCGGTCGTTTTATCTTGATTTCTTCACTCAACCGATCCAATAATGCACAAATGTTCACTATTTATAGTTTTTCCTTTCTCAAGACAATCAATAAATATTATACCCCTTGCATCCCTAAATACTGTGGCCATTACTTTTCCTGCTGACTTAACAGTTTTCGCCTTCTTGGGACCACAGCTGGTAAATTTTATCCATTGTTTTGACTATTCTTTGCATTCTGGGATGTAGTTATGGATCCATGTTTCATCAAAAGTTATGAATCGGCGCAAGAACTCTATTGGATTAGCTTTTTCATGTGGAGTTCATCATGTAAAATACTCCAAACTTGTTTTTTGTGTATTTTAACAATATCAGCAAGTTCTCTGAGCTTTATTCGTCTATCTTTAGTCACTTCATTAAATATTTTTCTAATGTTTTCAATAGTAGTAGCAGTTTTCGGTCTTCCAGAGCGTTGTTCATCTTCCGTACTTGAACGACCCATTTTAAATTGTTGAACCCAGGATTTCACGGTGGAGTATGATGGTGCATTATCACCATGAACAGAATCCAATTCATCTTTGATTAATTGTGGCGTATAACCTTTCATATAAAAGTGTTTAATTACCGCACAAAACTCTTTATTTTCCATTTTTCAAAAATTATAAAATTTGTTTACTTCAATCACCTGTAACAAAGAAAATAATCATTAAATATTTCGGAAATTTTGACAGATGGCTTATAAAAGATTGCTTTTAAAAAACAAAAAGAAAGTTGCTAGTAAAACAGAAAATGTGCCAGGCCAGTTAGTTTTGCGGTCGCCCTCGTAAGTCGGTAAATGAAATTCCTCTGGGGAAGTTTGTATTGAAAAAATCTAATTTTGAGTTTCTTTTTATTTACAAAATGTATATTTGTGTTGTAAATTACATTCTAAAAATTTCTTGTCCCGGGATTAGAGATAAATATTTTCTTGTCCCAGGGTTTGAAATATACATGAAATTGCTTACCCTATTAAAGACCTTCATTTTATATATACCAATTTTCGTTGTATTAAAGAAATAGCTAGTTTATATTTTGAAGTGAGTTTCGAATTGAGTTCCGGAATAGCTCAACATAAAAATGCAAGTGGAACCGAAATCAATAATCCTAAGTTCTAGTTCTATATTGAAGATGGGATATCAAATTTATGATTCATCTTCTTTTCTTTATTCCCGCTTAACTCCTTGTAAAGGGTCTCTACGAAGTGTATCCAAGCTATTCAATCATTTGCACGTAATTTTATTTCGTTCCAACTTGGTCTGCTGCTCTGTACATCGTTAATCAGACTCCTTTTTCATGTTCTTTGGCCGACCCTTGCGGATTCCAAGCTAAAGCTTGGCAACATAATTTTTTCGACAAACCAACATTCGCTGGTTCACTCAGCATATCGATTGCATATCCGACACAAATTGAGTATCATTCTAGGGTTAAATGTGCTATTTAGTTTATTGTTTATTATTTAAAATTTTATTGTTTTATCTAAAGGTACCCGCAAAATGGCTATAATAATGCACAGCGGCCCACATCGCAAAAAAACAAATTGTCTAAATAAAAAAATATTAAACACAATGATAAGTTAAAAAGTCAACAGTCGTTCGCGACCTTTAACTGATGTCGTATATCACTCTGGTATATGGTGGTGTAAGCTAAATCAGATTTAATATGTAGCTTCTAGAGCTGGAAGGTTGTAATTGGAAAAAACTGTGAATCATCGTAAAACATAGAACGATATTGTCCAATTCGGAGTCGATCACGTTTTTTTGACTTCTGCTGCGATTCCGATTATTATAAATATGTGTTAAGTACCACTGTGTAGGGTATAAATAACAAAATATCAAGTGACGTGCCCAATTAAGGCTCATACGCCATCTTGTTAGTAACATCAAGACGATGAGATTTTGAAGTGCCTATTTTCCAAGCTGAATTACTTTTAAACATGTCGTAAAATGTGTGACACCTTTTTTGAAAAATGTAAATTTCAATTTTACTTGTGGAAAGATCAGATTTTTGCCATTATGAATAAACGACATATCGTGTTCCAGTTGGCGGATATGAGTAAGTTAAATGAATCTCAAATGCTGTTCTGAGTTCTTCCAAAGCACCAATGGAAACAAAATTCTTACTTATTCAATAGATAAAATATTTGAGAAAATTCTGTATGATATGCTTTTACAATATTTGGAGCATAATAGACTTCTATATAACCTTTCATTTGGATTTAGAAGAGACTGTGGTACCCAGGATACAATCACGAATGTGTGAGATATATATGTAAGGATGTTTGCTTATTTTATCCTTATAAGTACGACTTGCTACTTAAAGCACATGTTAAGAGAGACGCCGCACTAATAATTGAATTTGCACGTGGGAATCGTTTACTAATTAAGCATGATAAGACTAAACTTACACTAAGTGTTGCCTGGCGCCATTTAGCTTTTCCATTGGAGAGTTTGACATTTTTTAGCATAAACGTACTCAGAACGTTTTTACGTACGACCATCATTTGTGATGTTTACAGTGACTTGAAAAACCCGATTTGACAAAAAAAATGGAATTAACTCGTAAACATTTTCGTGCGATAATTTTTCGACGTGGATGCACACGACAAGAGTGAATCGATGAACTTAAATCTTTGTATGGCGATAAAGCACCACCCTATAGCACTGTGAAAAACTGGTTTAATGAGTTCAATCTTGGCCGATGCTCGCTCAAAGACTAAGGTCGTCCAAAAACGGCCGTTGTGCCAGAGAACATTGATGACGTGCGTGAACTGATAAGGCAAGATCGTCATGTGACATACCGTGAGATAGATACATCCTTTGGCATTTCTTCCACCAACATACATTTTATATTGCATGAATAGTTAAAAAGGTTTGTTTACGTTGGATCCCGCACAATTTGACAATCGCTCAAAAAAGGCTCGTGTCGATTGGTGCAAAGAAATTTGGAAAAAAAATACGATCGCGGTGCTTCAAAAGACGTTTATAAGATCGTCACAGGTGACGAATCATGGATCTATGCGTATGAGTCCGAAACAAAACAGCAATCGACCGTGTGGATCTTCGAAGACGAGCCAAATTCAACGAAAGTTGTTTGTGGAAGCACTTCGAAACAAATGGTCGTCTGTTTCTTCGAAAAAACTGGTCGTGGCGACTGTTCCGCTTGAGCAACGTAGGACGGTCAATTCTGAGTGGTACATCACAATTTGTTTGTGGTGTACCACTCAGAATCATTGTGCACCATGACAATGCGAGCTCCCACACATCGGCTCAAATCAGCGCCTTTTTGACCGGCCAAAACGTCGAATTGATGGGTCATCCGCCGTACAGCCCTGACTTGGCACCCAATGACTTTTTTTATTTCCGCACATCGACGATTTTCGTCGCCAAAAGATGCTGTTGAAGCGTTTAAAAACCATGTTTTGGAGGTGTCTCAATCGGAGTGGAAAAAGTGCTTCGACAATTGGTTTGGGCGTATGCAAAAGTGTATAAATCATGCTGAGAATTCTTTGAAAAACAATAAAACCATTTTTGATGATAAATATTCGCATTTTCTTTATTAGGCCAGAAATATTATAGCAGCCCTCGTAGTATGACAGCGACTATATGTTCCAGCTACTTACCTGTGTTAAAGCTCCTAAACCACCGGGCCATTCATGGGTAGCATGTGGATCGTTTGGATATAGTTCACTAGGATTTTTCTCACCATGTCTGAAAAGCTAAAAAACACAAATTTTCTTATCAGTACAAACTACAGATAATGATAAAGGGTATTACATCCAATCATTGTTAAAACAGCAACAAATAAAAATTCACAGCAAAAAGTTTACGAAATTTTAAGAGCAAGTAGCAGTTCATAACGATTTTCATTAGAAAATAAGAATTGCAACTCGGTATTGGACAAAAAAAATCATATTATTGCAACTCGAGTGGTGCATTTGCAAAATGCACCACTAATAACAATCATATTTATGACTTCTATGTCTATAACGCCCGTTATAAACCCCTACAGCTGGATATTGGACCCATAAATTGGAGATTAATTGAGAAATTAAAATTGATATTTTTATTTAATTGTTGGTTCTCCATTATAGTGCACAAGGTTCTACGTCAGTTATTACTTTGGAAATTTCTTCTTGTTTTTCGCTATATTGAGATTACATTTGTATCAAATGGTACTTTTTCCAATTATTCATGAAAGTAACACACATATTTTTAATTATTATTGCAAAACGCTTTACATTTTTTAGCATTTTTAAAAATACGCAGAAATTTTAATTTTTTTTTGTGTTCGGCCTTTATTTTATATTCCTGATGATGTTCTTCAGAGAAGAAAAAAATACGAGTATTGAATAAAGAAAAATATAATGAAAATAAGAACCTTCCCTCGAGCTCGATTTTTTCATTATTTAGTAAAATTTTTAAAAATAACGGGTGGTTAAATTTAAAGTGCCGTTGATAATGAAACACAAAACACTAATTATTTAGGAAATTATTGTCATTTCTTTTTATTATGATAATATTGGTATGGTTCATTTATGTTCTATACACATCCGGTGGCACACCTCCATCCGATGGGCCAAATCTTCGATGACGATTAGGTATAATTGAGGTTCTATGCGTTAATGTGCCGAATTATCTCATCCTTTAGCTCTTGAATTGTTTTTGGCTTATCGACGTTTTTCTTTTAAATAACTACAAAGTCCAACGGTGTCAAATCACAATGCCACGACTTGAGATAACACTGAATTTGTCGCGCATTGTTTCGTTAGCTGTGTGGCAAGTGACAGCGTCTTGTTGAAACCACTTATCTTCCACATCCATATCTTTCTATTCGGGCCATAACAAGTTCGTTACGATAGCGAACACCATTCACTGTAACTGCCTGACCGGCCTCATTTTGGAAAAATACGGCCCGATGATGCCGTCAGACCATAAATCGCACCAAACAGTCACTCTTTGTGGGTGCATTGTTTTTTCGACAATCCCTCTTGGATTATCATTCACCGAAAATTGATCATCCACTGTTGCCCTTTCTTGCCACTATTCTGGTCGTCACGGACCCGAAATCGCAATAAAAGCAGTTGCAAACTCGCCAACACAGAAAATGGCCAGATTCCGGTTTAAAAAATGCTAGAAATGGCTAAATAAATTAAATTGTCTTACTAACGACAACATATAAATTTTGGATTAGAAGGGGTAATTTTTGATTTGTCAAAAACAACAAAAACATGGTTCTGATGGAATATTTTGATTATCTGTATATCGTGTTAAAGGTATTTGTACAAACACTTTTAAAAAAAACTAAGGTTGCGTCATTTTTTTGTAAAAAAGTTTTTAATTAAAAAATTCTTTGAAATTATCACTTGAGAATAATTTGCATCAAAATTTGAGTTAAGAGAAACACAAGATACCCGTAGGTTAACCGTTTTAAGTCCAGTCTATAGTTCGACAATACATACTTAAGCTACCGAAGAAAACTGGCTTATGGAGTTTTTTTAATGCCAAAACGGAGGTAGCTTTATATTAATTTAAATTGATTTCTAAATTTAATTGATGTAGCATATGTTCCTTGGAATTTAGAGAAAATATATATATATATATATATATATATATATATATATATATATATATATATATATATATATATATATATATATATATATATATATATATATATATATATATATATATATATATATATATATATATATATATATATATATATATATATATATATATATATATATATATATATATATATATATATATATATATATATATATATATATATATATATATATATATATATATGTAAAGGGTGTTTTTTATTGAGGTATAGAACTTTGAATTGAAATAAAACACAAGAAAATCGTTTGAATGTCCATCAATTTGGCTTTATTGGAAGGATAATTTTATGCCATTAATGTTTAAATATGATTTCGGGTATGTGGCCGCCGCGGCTGGCTCGAATAAAGCCAATTCTACAGGTCCAATTTTCAACCACTTTTTCGAGCATATGGGGCCGTATGTTGGCAATAACGCCACGAATGTTGGCTTCCAAGTCCCCTAACGTGTTTCTGGTTTGTTGGCGTAGACGAGCGACTTCACATATCCCCAAAGAAAATAATCCAATGGTCCATGTTAACCGATCCATGGTTAACCGAATTAATTGCTCTGATGGACGATTATGTCGACCATAAAATGGACGGAGCTTGCGGTGAACTTCGCGAACTGAACCATTACTTTCGAAATAAATTTGCACGATTTTTAAGCGTTGTTCTTTTGTCAACCTGTTCATGATGAAATGGCAAAACAAACTAAATATTAATCACTTGACAGCTGACAAAATGGCCGCCAGTTAAAAAAGTGATGCCAACTTAAAGTTCTATACCCCAATAAAAAACACCCTATATATACAGCAACAGCACAGCAACCTAGTACTACAGTAGACAAAATGTTTTTATGAATTTATCTAAAAAATGGGAACTCCACAAAAACATTTTAATAAATTTTTATCGTATGCATAAAACGAAAAAAAATAAAAGAAAAAAATGGTTAAATCTTCCGGCTAGACATTTTTTAATGGCTAGATAAAATTAAACCGATATAGTTAGCCTGAAAAATTAAATGGACAACACTGTATGGGGGCTATCTAACCGACCTAAAAACGGTAAATTTCAGCGAAATTTTGTTTGTGGCGTCATTAGCATTCAGGATAAACATTGCTGATCGGTTAAAATCTTAATAAATCGTTAATACAAATGTTTCTCCCAATTTGGTCTCGAATTGAACTAAATGCAGCAAATTTCAATGAAATTTGGTTTGTTGCATTGTTTTGCAATTAGGAAAAACATATATTTAGACTATGAAGTCTAAAGCGTGTGGTGAGGGTATCATTTAGTCGGTTTCAGCTGGTTTAATTTACTGCGTTGTTTTGTTTTTGCCTTCAGTTCAGTTGTTATACATTGTTATTGTTGTACCCTCCACCATACAATGGAGGGTATATTAGTTTTGTCATTCTGTCTGTAACACCTTGAAATAATCATCGGAGACCCAACAAAGTATATATATTCTTGATCCTCGTAAAATTCTATCTAGCCATGTTGTCCGGCTGTCCGTCTGTTGAAAACAAGCCTGCATGAAAACAGCTAGGGAGCTGAAATTTGGCACAAACATGCGTAGTTAACCTAGCATGGTTGGTATTGAAAATGGGCAATATAGCTCTACGGGAAGTTGGTGTTGGAGACCCTCAACCGACACTACCTCATAAAAATTAGTTTTTTATTTGAAAGTATCCGTCCAGTTTCTTGAGCAAAATCACTGAAATTTTGCAAGTAATAATCTCTATATAGGCGCAATCATCTATGTAAAAATGGTTTAGATTGGGCCACCATTTCTTGTACCTCCCATACAAATGGCCTTATGGGCCTTGAGAAATAATATGACTATAACTCACCACAAACTTGACCTATCAAAATGAAATTTTACACATCAAGATTTCTATATACAACACACTTCTACGCTGAATTCGGTTGAGATCGGAAAAGTCCTACTGGTACCTCCCACACTAACGGTCTCATGGGCCTTGAAAAATAATATGACAATAACTCACCACTCACTTGACCTATAGAGACGAAATTTTCGGCATAAAGATTAATATATAGAACAGGCTTTTGCGCTAAATTTGGCTAAGATCGGAAAGGCCCTACTGGTACCTCCCACACAAACGGTCTCATGGGCCTTGAAAAATAATATGACAATTAATCACTACAAACTTGACCTATCGAGATGAAATTTTCTACATAAAGATTTTTATATAGAACACACCTCTGCGCCATTTCTGTTGAGATCGGAAAAGTTCTACTGGTACCTCCCACACAAACGGTCTCATGTGCCTTGAAAAATAATATGACAATAACTCACTACAAACTTGATCTATCGAGATGAAATTTTCTACATAAAGATTTTTATATAGAACGCACTTCTGCGCCATTTCTGTTGGGATCGGAAAAGTTCTACTCGTACCTCCCACACAAACGGTCTCATGGGCTTTGAGAAATAATATGACGATAACTCACCACAAGCTTGACCTATCGAAACGAAATAAAGATTTCTATATAAAACACTTTCTATATAAAACACTTTCTATATAAAACACACTGCCGCGCCGAATTTGGTTGAGATTAGTTAGTCCCTTCTGGTACCTCCCATACAAACGGTCTTATAGACCTTGAGAAATAATATGACAATTACTCACCACAAACTTCACCTATCGATATAAAATTGTCCACATAAAGATTAATATATAGAACACACTTCTGCACCAAATTGAGTTGATATTGTGTAGCCTACAAACGGTCTTAAGGGCCTTGAGAAATAATATGACGATAACCCATCACTAACTTGACCTATCGAAATAAAATTTTACACATACACAAAAATTAAAAAAAATAGTTTTTTATTTGGGAATTTGGTGTAGGGTATCCAAAGTTTCGCACAGCCAAACTTAACATTTTTTAGTTTAATTTGTGGCTAACCCTACATCAGAGTGCACCCTTCACAGAAGAAGGTTTGTTTTGTTTTTATTTTGTGCGGTTACTTAAAAATGTGATTGATAAAATGTTTTTAACGATGTTAAGATTGTTTTTATATTTTCAAATGGAAAAAATAATTCAGCAATGAAAACGTGCTGATTAGTGTTGTTGAACTATTTCAAATTTTTTTTTCAGTACGAATCAGAACTTCGTTTAATAAATACGTTTAGTACCCATTTGAAACCATTGCGTATATGTGACGCGCAAAATAGAAAGGGCCCTAAGGTTTAAAACCAGTTCATCGGTCTCATTCGATGCTCAGATGTTGTCCACGTCAAAAAAAAGTGAAAAGTTGATGAAAAGTTTTGTTCAGGAGAGCCATTTTAAAGATTAGGTCCCTTTCTATTTGCGCTTAGAATCGTCGACTTCGCTTTCATAAAACGCGCATATCTCTGGGAGGAAACACTTTTGGGGCATGGGATCGGTCTCATCCGATGCTCAGATGTTGTTCACATCAAAAAAAGAAAAAATGAAAATTGATTTGTTTTCACCCTTAGGTCCCTTTCTCTATGCGCTGTCACATACCTATTTCCAATATAAAAATCCCTTTAATAATTAGGTATTAACATTTAAGACGAATAGGAGCCAAACTAACGAAGATACAACAGTCAAGTACCTGCTCCTTATACATGACTCAAAACTGAAGTGTTTTACCCATAATCGGTGCCCCTCATAACTACAAAACTACTGCACCGATCTTTTTAAACTTTCAAACATTTTTCTGTACATAAAAAAGGAAAAACTGAAATTTAAAAGAACTGAGATTTCAAAAAACCATTCCAGGTTACGCTTCCGAAATATTGCTGCCATTGTGGTATTATTAATTATTTTTTCATGAAAATTGTACACAATATTCTACGAATGTTATGCTTTAAGTATGTGAAGTCGCTTGTTTACGCAGATAAGACCGACAAAATTGATGCCTTGGAAGAGAATATACGGTGCAGTGCCGGATTAACCCATAAGCAAACTAAGCAGCTGCTTAGGGCCCCCGTAAAATTGGGGCCCCCAATATCAGGCGTATAATTTTTTCTAAGTTTTAAAAATAATGAATTTATCAAATTGCACAAGCAAGAAATACAGATGACGCAGAAACAGTAATAGGCAAGAAATAGCCACAGTTCACGTCACACACGACAACTGAGCACAAAAAGCAAATACAACAATTATAACGGACCTGTTCTTATTCATTCATGACGTTGTACAACGTACAGTTTCCACGTCGTGGCATATTCGAAGTGATCGCTCTCGCTCTCTAATAACAAAAAAAAACATTTTTGGAGTTCCCCGAATTGCACAATACGTGTATGTCTATTAATTTTTTTTTAGTATAACAAAAAGCGTCCCAGTGGAAGGTAAGTTAGTTCTTATTGAGAAGCGAGGACGTTACATCTCCGGAGTTTCTTTAATATACATATAATACAATAGAATAATAATAAAAATGAAGATAATTTTTCTGAGTGGATCGCAAAAACGGAAACAAGCGGAAGAAAAAAACAAAAAGATGAGGAAGTTGTCAAGAAATTGCCGAAATTAACTTCATTCTTTCAAACCAGCACATCGCTGTCGAAAAATCCAGATGGTGCAACGAACGTGGCAGAAGATGACGGCGGCCAAAAAATTCAGGAACCATCTATCGCTGTTGACAATAATAATGATGCAACAATTCCAAACCTCGCACCCCAAGGAAACAGGAACAATGATTCTGGAACGTGGACTGAACTAACAGCGGATGATATTAGCTACTGGACAAATGAGGGGCCACAAAAATGTCAACACCACTCTGGTTCATTCGAAAGCTCGCGGAGAATTTTCCAAGATGGAAAACAAACAAGATTCTGCTCTCGAAACATTTTTAATGGAACAAAAGCCAACGGTGAAAAGTACACTCGCGAATGGCTGCTGTATTCTCCATCAAAGGGCGACGTTTGTTGTTTCGTTTGTAAACTATTTTCATCTAATGTATCATCTCGACTGGTATCTGGATTCAGTGATTGGCGTAACACTTGTGTCATTGATCAACACGGAAATTCTCAGTCTCATAGAGAAGCAATGCTCGCATATTTGATTCGAAGAAAGGGATTGGGATTAAAAGCCCAGTTTGATGACCAAATGGAGGAAGAATTCAAATACTGGAAGTACATCTTGCACCGAGTTGTATCTGTCATTCAAACATTGGCAGAACGGGGATTGGCATTCAGAGGTTCAGATGAAAAATTTGGATCCGTGAATAACGGGAACTAAATAGGATTGTTAGAACTTGTCGCTAAATTTGATCCGTTTTTGGCCTCGCACATTTCAAATAATGGAAACAAAGGGAAAGGTAATACTTGACCCACGATTTAAATTTTGGATAAATTTGTCCAATGTATTGTCAGTATATTATCAATGAATTGTCAATATATTATTAATATATTACCAATGTATTGTTAATATGTGACCTTTTTCAAGAAAATTCAACATTTACTAAAAGCATACTTTCTGTGTTTTAAAGGAAATGTGTCGTACTTGTCGAAAACTATTTGCGAAGAGATAATTGAACTAATAAGTCAGGAAGTCCGGTCTGCGATTTTAGATGAAATAAAAGCTGCTGGATATTTTAGTTTGTCCGTCGATTCAACCCCTGATCTTTCTCACATTGATCAGTTGTGCGTCATCATAAGATACGTTTCGCCCTTTGATAATTTGCCAGTAGAACGATTTTTAACATTTTTAGAATTGAAAAGTCACGTTGGAAAAGAAATGGCTGACGCAGTTTTGAAATTCTTGATCGAAGACTGCAACATTGACTTTTCGAAGTGCAGAGGGCAATCCCATGATAACGCAGCAAATATGTCTGGTATTTATAAAGGGATGCAAAGTGTTATTTTACAACTCTACCCTTATGCAATATACATTGCATGTGCAGCACATTCATTGAATCTTGTCGGTCGTAGTGCAGTCGATTGTTGTTTGGAGGCTGTCAATTTTTTTTTCATTAGTGCAAACACTTTACGTATTTTTTTCTGCTTCTACAAACAGATGGAAGGTACTAAAGGATCATATCAAGGATGAAAAACAGTTAAAGAAACTCTCAAACACGCGGTGGGAAGCACACGCTGTTGCCACAGATGCAATTTTAAATTCGTATTCTCAAATTCTCGACGCGTTAGATTCTATTTCTTAAGATAGGAATCAAAAAGGAGAAACTAGACAAGAAGCAATGAATATTGCAAACAAAATGCAAGAGTTTGAGTTTGTTTTTATGGTTACGATATGGAATGACATTTTGCAACAATTTCATCACAAGCCCTTCAGAAGTTAATTTGCAAGTGTGCGCTGATTTGTATAAAATGTTGACTATTTACTTGCAAAATCTCAGGGAAAGATTTGAAGAATTCGAAAACAAGTCTAAAGAAATTTTACCCGACGGTGATTATAGAGGAAATAGTAATCGAATACGTACTCGGATAGTACAAGTCAATGATGGTCCAGCGGAAGATGCTATTTTATCTGCAAAGGACAAATTTCGCATTTCGACTTTTTATTGCATCGTCGACATTCTTCAAGTCGAGATGAAAAGAGGCGACGTTTATCAGAATCTGGCAGAAAAGTTTTCATTTTTATTAAACATGAATTTAACTAACGATGAGATACTATCAAAAGTTAAGACGCTTGTCGCATCGTATCCTGAGGATTTAAATTCAAATCTCTCTGGTGAATTGGAACAATTTCATCAGTACGTTCGTTTGAAAATGGAAAAAGATAAAAATATTAGTGCAAATTTTACTGATTTTTATAACATCATTGTAAATGACCAACTTCAAACAGTCTTTCCTAACGTGGAAATCTGCCTCAGAATATTTTTATCATTAATGATAACAAACTGTTCGGGAGAACGATCTTTTTCGCAGTTGAAACGAATAAAAAATCCTCTGAGGACGACAATGCGACAAGATCGACTAAGTTCGTTGGCTTTGTATAAATGTAAAAACACATTTTTTGACTATAAATAAAAATATAAAATAAAAATATAAAAAATTAAAGAAAAAAAAATTGTATGGGAGGTACCATAGTCCGTGACCCTAGGGGCCTGAGATTTTGATAGTTCATTTTTGTCGTCGCCACGAGTCTGCCTGCAGCTCGATTGGATAACGGGAAAAGGGTTAAAAATCGACCCAAAGTTTTGGTACAGACCGGCAGACAGAGAGTACGAGTTAATATAAAGAATTTAAAAAAATTATGGGGCCCCATATCTTTCACTGCTTAGAGCCTCACAGACTGTTAATCCGGCACTGATACGGCGCGTTACAGCTGACATACGGCCCCAAATGGTCGAAAATTGTTCCTTTCGCCTGGAATTTATTCGAGTCAGCAGCGGCGGCCGCTAGCCCGAAATCATTTTTAAACATAATGTCAAACCC
This sequence comes from Hydrotaea diabolus, assembly GCA_963513945.1. NCBI lineage: Eukaryota > Metazoa > Arthropoda > Insecta > Diptera > Muscidae > Hydrotaea > Hydrotaea diabolus. Next base: position 192,810,059 of record OY740716.1, on the reverse strand, counting down.
TTATCTTTATAATTAACTAAATTCATGGCCATAACATTAAATTTTATGCGATTTATTTCTTGTTCAAAATCGTACGTTTGAAAAATACACCCTTTATATAGTATGCGATACCACTACAGCTTGTTCTATTCACCGGTTTGAGCCGAAGCAGTAATTCTTCGGCCAAAAGATGTCATCTCGGCACTATGTGTGCCGTTACAACAACAACAGATTTAGTATGCACTCCACCAATGGTGGAGTGTATAAATATATTAAGGGCGATAGGGGGTCTCTTCTTGTTATTAGTCGTTTTGGGTGTGTTTGTGTGTACTACAAAGACGTTAAGCATTTGTATGGCTGCATTTTTGAACACATTCTCAATCTTAACCTGACATGTTCTTGATGGCGATGCCACAGATGTCAACAAACATAACAGCGACGTCATCGTCAGCAACGTCATCGTCAGCAACGTCATCGTCTTCATTGGATTCCCTTTAAAGAATACGCATGTGTATATCTGTACCAACACATTAAAACATCTTACATATGTCGGCTTCAGTGCGTATTGTTTTTTTTTTATTGGATATTATTATTCCTCTTGCTTAGAATTTTTCTAAAAAGTTATAAAACTTAAAAAGTTGTTTTATTACTTAGTTTTGTTACGAAATTTATATTCTTCTAAAATAAAATAACAGCCAAGTTAATCTGGGAAATTTTAGAAATCCTTGTCACTCGTTTGAATGTTAAAACATTTTTAAACGGCAGACGAAAAAAATTCTTTGGGTTTTTGTTTAGTTATGATCATTTGTTGTTATTTTTAAAAGAGTGAATTACTCCACAAGCTAATTTTAAAAATGGAGTAATTCATTCTTTCATTTGCAAAAACTTTACAGAAGAAAAAAAATTAAATTAATGATTTCAGACATAAGAAATTCTGAAGTGCGTACAAAGATAAAGTTGGTGGTAGGGAACGATGAACATGTGTACATACTTACTATGGATATCATTCGCAAATTCCGTAGACCACTTTCGTCATTATTGTCACCGAATACAAAGTAAGCCATCATTACAGCGCAGAGAGCGCCGCCCAAAATGATCACCGATATTTTGGTGCCACGCCTCGATTTGCAATCGATATTCACCATTTTTCTTGGATTTTTTATGTTGTTTTTCAATATTTCTCACTTATATGATAATTTAAATTTGCACAATACTCATTCATACATAGTTTAAACATAATTTCTTTAGACTTTTTTTACGAATTCGCATTCCACATTTGGTGTCACGTTTTGCAGTTGTCTTTTGCCCGTGTATTTCTAAAAATAATGTGTTTGTTTTCAAAAATAAAATCAAAAAATGAAATCTTATTAATTTGACGTCGCACGTACTACAACTGTTGTCGCGCTATGCTTTTCTTCCGTCCACTCTGTTTCCGAATGTGTGTCGAACTGAAATGAGACTCAATTGAAATGCGCTTTTTGCACATTTGTTGTGTTTTCCTCTGTTTCGTTTTATTTCGGTTTGTTTGTAGCAGAGAATAAGTATCTCTCACAACAAAATATAAACACGTATCTGAAAGTGTTTATGGTAACGAGAGTAAACAAAGTGGACGTACCCTACATTAAGTAGCTTTGACCATTCAGAGAGAATATATGATGTGTTCCAAAACACGTTGTTTTAAGTTAATGAACCATAGGCGGAATTAAACATATTACAAAAAGTCTTGGTAAAAAGTCGCCTATATTTTGAAAAACTGTTTAGTTTTTTAATACACTTATATCGGCGATTAATTCAAAATAAAATGGAAATTTTTTGAAAAAGTTAATTAATGTTTTTTTGAAAGAGTAAATTACTCCAAAACTTAAAATTTAAACCCAGTTTTAAGCAATATATACACAATATTCTTTTGCAGAGAAAAATGTTAAGTTTTCAATGATTATTTTCTGTGGTACTGGATAAAAAGCATTTCTTGTAGTGGCCACGCTTTCTTATTGCAAAAGAATGGTTGATAAAATATTGTAGATGTGACCGAACAAAAAATTAAATAGTATAAAACGTGCTTATTTGTTAATTTTCGCGACCAGTATAAACTTATTTAACCTAATAAAGTATCAGCATAAACATATATAACGCGTGATCCATTTCGAGGTTCAAATTAAATGGGGAATTATTTGAAAGAACATTCTTTGGCATTTATATTTTGAACATTATGTCTATCTTATGTTGACCGCGGCTACATCTCAGATGGTCCATCCGTTGAGTTCAATTTTCGATGACTCGTCCGAGCATTTCGACTGGTAACAGGCGAATGACACGCGTGATGTTTTGCTCCAAGGCCTGAATCGAGTCGGGTTTGTCCGCAAAAACTTTAGACTTTACATATCCCCACAGGCAAAAGTCTAACGTTGTGACATTACACGATTTCACCGCATTGGTCTCTCAACAAATCCATTGATTGATGCGATGTGTGGGGAGTGGCGCCGTCTTGTTGAAACCAAATGTCGCCGAAATCACGGTTTCAATTTTAGGCATCAAATAGTCGGATATCATGACACGATAACGGTGACACGATAACGGTCGCCATTGATGGTTACGGTTATGGACCGATGATTCCACAGGCCCACAAACCACACCAAACCGTTGTTTTTCTAGATAAAGTGACAGCTCTTGAACCTATTCTGGTTGCTCTTCGTTCCAAATGCGACAATTTTGCTTGTTTACATACCCATTGAGCCAGAAATGTTGGCCGATTATGTTGACCATAAGTTGAACGAAGTGCACGAAACACATTCCTCAAAGAACGAGAATTTTTGTAATAAAGATGAACGAATTGTAAACGTTGTTCAGGCGTTAGTCTTTCCATGATGAAATGTCAAACAATACTAAACAAAAATAACATGACAGCATGACACGACTCCCACGTGATCTGTCAAAAAAGGGCTATTGAAAAACGTATCTTTACATGGATCACCCATTATATTTTAGTAGATTGTTTCGTTTGTAGATCATCATTGTCATCAAATCAAATTTCTATGTTACTGTTACTGAAATATTTTTGAAATGAGTCTAAACGCATAACGTTCAGATACTTGATACGACCGATAAATAGCGGTATTTAAAAGCGCCCACGAAACTACTGTATCAGCTCCAAAATAAAGGGTGGGTAAATTTTAAGGGCCGTTGTTGAATGTGAACCACACCTAACGTCAAGTTTTTTTCGCATTTCATTTGTTATTTCTCAATTTCAGACTAACTCAATTTGAACCATGGAAAGATACACAAGCGAGCAACGCGTTATAGTTATTCAGGCTTATTATGAAAATGAAAAACCAATATTCGAAGAAAATCATCTTTAGTGATGAGGCACATTTTCACCTCAGTGGATTCGTCAATAAGCCGAATTGCCGCATTTGAGCGGATGATAATCCAAGAGTAATTGTCCAAAAAACAATGCACCCACAAAATGACTGTTTGGTGCGGCATCATCGGTCCGTATATCCTCCAAAATGAGGTCAGTCAGGCAGTTACTGTGAATGGTGTTTGCTATCGTGAGATGATAACGAAGTTTTTATGGCCCGAATTGGAAGATATGGACCTGGATGATATCTGGTTACAACAGGATGGTGCAATTTGCCGCACAGCCAACGAAACGATGACTCTTTTGCGCAAGAAATTCAATTGCCTTGTTATCTCACGTCTTGGTGATGGTAATTGGCCGCCAAGATCATGTGATTTGACACCGTTGGACTTCCGTCTTTGGGGATAAGTAAGAAAAGGTGTACGTCGATAAACCAGCAACAATTCAAGAGCTAAAGGATGAGATAATTAACAATAATTTGGCTTTTACAGATTTAAAAAAAATATCAATTAGTCGACGAGTTATAGTCAAAAAACCATATGTGACGCGCAAAATAGAAAGGGACCTAAGGTTAAAAACCAGTTTTGTTAAGAAGAGCCATTTTAAAGATTAGGTCCCTTTCTATTTGCGCTAAGAATCGTCCTTTTCGCTTTCATAAAACGCGCATATCTCTGGGAGGGAACACTTTTGGGGCATGGGATCGGTCTCATTCGATGCTCAGATGTTGTCCACATCAAAGAAAGAAAAAAATGTAAATTGATTTTTTTACCCTTAGTTCCCTTTCTCTATGCGCTGTCACATATAAACAATCTGCTGAAAATCGGCATTAGACTGCAAAGTTCGAAGGTCGATTAAAAAAAATTCGAACTAACATAAACAAACGCCCCGATACGGGTCTTCTAATTTAAGCTTATATTTTCACACCTCACTCTTAGAATCGACCTAGCTTTTGCTAACCTGAATTTGTTCCACAGTTTAATTTGAGTTTTATTCAAAATCAACATCGGCCCTTTAAATTTATAATGACACGCCATGTAAAATAAAAAACAACAAACATAAAATAACAGCAATAATGCTTTTTGCGAAAATGTTATTTCACATAATAACGGCGAGGGAAATAAATGGGTAAGTATTTAATTCGTAAAAAAAAATATTTTTTACCTAAGCAAAAGCTGACAGTGCCAATAAAAGTCAACCTTGGGTTAACAAATGACTTATCAACTGAATTTCCCTTACACAGTCTTAGCCTTTTAAAAATCACCTGAGGCCTATTTTACTGTGGTCAACGTTTTTCGCCCGAAGCAGCTGTTGAAGCGTTAAAAAATCATGATTTGGAGGTGTCTCAATCGGAGTGAAGAAAGTGCTTCGATAATTGGTTTGTGAGCAGGCAAAAGTGTATTGATCTTAAAGGAGGATATTTTAAAAAAAACAATAAAACAATTTCCAATGATAATTATTGCGTTTTTTATGAATAGCGACCCTCGTAACGTTAAGTGATCGTGTAGCCATCGACTCAGATAAGAACCATTTTCAGTAAATAATTAATTAAAATGTAAAGCAAATACTAAGAAAAGTGTAATTTTTTCCGATGTTCTTTAGGACTCCTAAAGGAAAACTTTTGTCCCTCTTTGCAAATCCAAACATGTTAAATGTTTAAGTATATTTTCAGTTAATATCCTACTCTAGCTTCTTATGCTATATAAGTAATGTAAATAAATAAAATTCTACTTATTTGATTTATAATATAAAACTAGTTTTATAAAATAAAAGTGTGTAAAAGCCGAATACCGATTCGGAGCCGGATAATACTTTTTGACCAACGACGAATATTCGGTCGTGTTCTAGTTTGTCGGGGTACCTGACAAGGACTGAATATTAAATGTAAGGGAAAACTACTGGCATCTGTTTATTTTCTAAAAGATCCTGAATTTGAACTTCCCTTCAAAAGAATGTCGATTTACCTGTCTGCAACTTTGTACTTGTTTAAAACAAAGTATCCCAAACCTTATAAAAAGAAAAAATAATGGGTAGTCCATGTTCGCATACAACCAATTAGTTATTCTCATTAAGGCCATTGTTATTCCCCACGCAGTTCATTTTTAAGTTTATGGCCGAGTGTTAATTACGTCACATTTTACTTACACACAAGACTAATTTTTAAAGCAAAAGGCTCCGTCTCGCTCTCAATATATTGGTATTGTTAAAAATTAAGCTATGCAAATGAATTCATTGGACGGAGCATGTTGGTGAAGAGACGATTTTCTGTGTATTGTCAGTAAACGAAATTTTCATTCGATTCATCAACATTGTTTACAATAGTCAAACATTTAGACGGTATACAGGGTGATTCATTCACGACTGGACAAATTTCGCCAGCGTATTTCATGAAAATATGTCCATATACGACCAACCTCGAAAAAAACAGAGGGCGAAATGGCAGCGGTTTGAAAATGTTCGGATTGGTGGTCGGAGGATACTAGGGTAAAATTGCTAAGTGCACTTATGACATATCAAAAACAATTTTTGTTGATAGTCATCGCTCGATTGCTCTTGATGCTTTGATCAATTAAGACTTCATCTAAAACAGTAAAATCAATTTAGTGTAGTAAAGCTGGCAAAGAATAAAATAAAGCAATAGGTTTAAATTAAACCAATTCATGGGAATTTCTTACATACAAAAAGGTAACTGATCAGTTTGGTTTTATCTGCGACAATTAGAAAAAATACCCAGAATTGGTGTGCATGATTTTAAAGAATATGAAAGAAAATTTTCTTAAGAAGAACATCTAATAATTGCTAAACGAAACATTGAAAAGATTATGAAATTTACCGATAGCAAAGTTCAAAGAACTTAAGTGCGGTAGGCAACTTCTGTTGTTATACATCTCTTTACGATAAGCGTACAAAATTTATAAAACGCCGATAATCTAATTAACATTTATGACAACAAACCACAAAACAACAAGACTGATAACAAAATAAAGACAATTTGAAGAGCAAAATGTGCAAACAGTAAACCCGATCAGTACAATCGTGGTCTTTTTTGTACTTTAGCTACTGATGTATTCACTTGAATAGTCCGCACGCGGTTTATCCACTAGTTGTCATTTGTCTATGATAAATGATGTTTAAAGTTCTGTAGAAAGCTGTCTGTCCTTGATCCACGACTGACCGTTTATAAAACTCAGATCAGATCCACCATCTTGCAGAAGGGTAACATTTCCAGATCTGTAGGAAACTACTTTCCCAGGTAACTGCGCCGTCTTTGCTGGAGAGCCAGGCATCTAAACACAAAAGTTGCCTCAAAGTCTCAATCCCTTTCTCATCCTCAAAGAGGCGGCAGTATTCGACCACTCCCACCTGTCATTTCTGACAACCTTCACATCACTTTTGTTATTTTTCTTCAGAGTTTAAATTTTATTCTTGTCTATTCCTATCCCTAATTCCGTCTTTGTGTTATTTGGTTAGACTGTGATACCTTGAAGTAGTTCCCCTAAATCACACACCTATGGGTATTTTTGGAAAGTAAAGCTCTGGGGATAGGTAATACGACCCTTCCGGGGAAAAGACCGTACTGCAAGACATTAAAAAGAATGTCGAAACATTGAAAAGTAAGCGTCAGGTTGAGATCTTCAGCAGCACAGCTTCAGCATTTTAATTACGACTGTTATTATGCCAAGGCCGCTATACGGTCACTTAAAAATTCTTGGCGTCCTAACCAAAAAAAAAATCGGAAACCTTAAATATATGTACAGGATGGGCGATTTACAAGGGCTGCTATATATATTTCTGGCCTAATAATAAAAATGCGAATATTTATCATCAAAAATGGATTTATTGTTTTTCGAAGTATTCTCCAGCATGATTTATACACTTTTGCATGCGCTTAAACCAATTGTCGAAGCACTTTTTCCACTCCGATTGAGACACCTCCGAAACATGGTTTTTGAACGCTTCAACAGCATCTTCTGGCGACTAAAATCGTTGACCAAGCATTTTTTTCTTGATGTGCGGGAATAAAAAGAAGTCATTGTCAAATTGTGGTGTACCACTCCGAATTGACCGTCCTACGTTGCTCAAGCGGAACAGTCGCCACATGACCAGTTTTGCCGAAGAAACAGGCGACCATTTGCTTCGAAGTGCTTCCTCCGCGAACGTTCGTTGGATTTGGCTCTTCTTCAGCCCCACACGGTCGATTGCTGTTTTGTTTCGGGCTCATAGGCATAGATCCATAATTCGTCATCTGTGACGATCTTATAAAAGTGTTTTGAAGCACCGCGATCGTATTTTTTCAAAAATTCTTTGCACCGATCGACACGAGCCTTTTTTTGAGCGATTGTCAAATTGTGCGGGACCCAAGGAGAACAACCCTTTTTACGGCCAGGTGTTCATGCAATATCGAATGTATGCTGGTGGAAGCAATGCCCAAGGATGCATCTAACTCACGGTATGTCACATGACTATCTTGCATTATCAGTTCACGCACGGCATCAATGTTCTCTGGCACAACGGCCAATTTGGACGACCTTTGTCTTTGAGCGAGCGTCGGCCTCGATTGAATTCATAAAACCAGTTTTTCACGGTGATATAGGATGGTGCTTCATCGCCATGCAAAGATTTAAGTTCATCAATGCACTCTTGTCGTGATAATCCACGTCGAAAGTTGTGAAAAAGGATCGCACGAAAATGTTCCGAGGTAATTCCATTTGTTGCCAAATTGATTTTTTCAAGTCACTGTAAACAAAACAAAAACGTTCTGAGTACGTTTATGCTAAAAAATGTCTAGATGTTCTTACCCGGATTGGAATCCTAGGCCAGAAATATATATAGCAGTCCTCGTATGCATTTTATAGAAAAATTTGTATATGACAAATTCTAGATGTTCTTACCCGGATTGGAACCTGGGTTTAATTATGTTATAGTCGTGTTCATACGCCATCACATCACGACGGGCCACATTTAAAATATCAAGACCTAATTCAATTTCCTAAAATAAAGGTATCCTCGCAGTTTAGCGGCAGTAGGGTGCCCTTCTCATATCAATTATGGTAATCTTTTAGGATCCTGATTATCTAATATTTAAGATTTCGAAAAATCCGAAAAACGTTACTTGTCAGTGCAAATGTAATTAGAATAAAGTCAAAAGTTTGGATGAGCCATTTTAAATTTTTAATATGCATCGGCTGTAAAAATAGTACTGGTAATTTTTTCAAATTTCTGGTTTCATTGGAAGGTTAAAATTTGTCATTTAATAATAGAACACAATATCATTTATATGAATACCACAACTGGCTTGGCAGTACCTCATCCAATCAACCTACTTTTTCCGAACACTTGATTGTTTTGGGATTTCATGTTTTAGCGCTTCAATTGCATCTGAATGCTCAGCGTAACATTTATTTTTAATGGCTCCCTACAGAAAATAATCCAAAGGGCTTCAATCACTGCTCCGAGGCACTCAATTGGCATTATAATTTCGGCGGATAATTCGATTTTCAAAAACAGTGCGTAAAATATAGAGCGTTGCGTTAGCTGTGTGTCATGTGGCCCGTCTTGTTGAAACCAAATGTTGTCCATGCCATTTGAAAACAAAAATTCGTTGAGCATGGCGCGGTAACGTTCACAGGGGCTCCTTACTCATTTTCGAGAAAAAAAAAATCTTCATCTCCTGCCAAACAATCATCAGCCCATTGGGTGAAGCGAAAACGTATCGGATGGTGTTCCATTTTTAAATGACAATCAAAACAGAAATTTCTTAGTCAATTTAAATTTTAAATGGCCCACCCTATATATGCAAAGAATCACTCTGCATGATCTGGTGGATACTATAAAAATCTTAAAATTATATATGTATGTACATAGATCAATATAAAATACCTACTTACGGATTAGATGTATTTTAAATTGTGGTCTTTATTGCTTGTTTGTCTGCTAGCCTTTTGTTTACTTTACATGCCTTTGTCATCTGTAGGCTCCTCCACTAAATATCCTTCCTTGGCACGATAAACATTGGATGTTTTTGTATTTCCAATTGCCATTGATGCAGCTGCATGGCCATCTCCAAAATGGCAATCATCTTCGAAACGTTCTCGTTTCCGAGGACTTTCTGGAGGATTGTGATAATCGTCTTGATCAATGTGAGGCATAGCAGGTATCAACCACACATCTACTTGACAAGTACACCTAACTTCAGCTGGCAATAGCAATACTTCAGGATTCAGCTGATATTGATGTTCTAAATCACTAATGTAATAGGCTTGTCCAAGACAATCGACCACGTAGGTAGCCATAGAACAGCATGGCAACCAAGGCCTAGTGTAACTAAAGGTATATGAAGTCAGTGGATGATGTGAAGCCACTTGAGGTGTACAATAAGATCCGGTTCGAAAATAATTATACTCGTCTTCTCGAATATACGTTGAAGGATGCTCCTCCAATAATGCTGCAGCAGCAGTACGTTTTCGGGACATAACTTCGACTGCTTGTTTGTTGCTAGTACGTCCTTCCCTTTCCAGAATATTTAAAACTCCGAGTGATCTGGTTGTTCTAAAGGCTCCGGTTGATTGCAAATATTTACAGCAATACGCAAATATAATATATGAACTTGCATATGACGCATTAAATATAAATTTAAATAAATTTCCAATATCATCAAATATTTTGTTTTTGTTGTCTTCAGAATTGACCTCGTTTGTAAACCCTCGCGAATATGGTTTGTATGCTTGTATATATAGAAAATATATTATATATATCAAAAAAATATTAGTCAAACAATAAAAAATAATCACAAAATGTAAAACGTATGAATTTGTAGACTTCAAATTTCGAATTATAATTTTTGGGAGTGCTGCCAACTTTGACGAAAATTCCTTATTTTGATGTGTGGCGGCTCTACCTAATCAAAATGCGCGCCGTACTTAAAACACTTCACATGGTGTAGTAAAGAACGTATGGCAATTCTATCAACTTATATACTTAGTAGGGACATAAATACTGTTACTGTTAGTAGGGACATAAATACAATTACAATAAATACTGTTACAACATAAATACTGAGAACTGAACACACCCCGTTAATGTCATATGGGTTTTGAAAGCTAACCTCAATAGCGTTTGTCTGTAACGGGATTTTAAAATTGTTTCATCTTTCATCATGGATAGGTCATATAATGAGAACCGTATCGCTGTGATAGCGCTTTTCAAGTGTGAAATGAAAAGAAGGGATATGTTCAAAACGATCCGGCCACTAGGGACTAGCCTTATGTTCGTCTACCGATGCATAAAACTGTTTGAGGAAAATGGAGATGTAAAAGACCGCCACCGGTCGGGCCGCCCACGCTCTGGTCGAACACCACATGTCATCAAAGCCGTTAAATGAGGAATTCACACAAATCCGCTCTCCGTCTTTTGGTGAATCACGCTGATAACATGCACAGAAAAATTTTGTTCACCGATGAAAAAATTTTTACCGTTCAGGAAAAATTTAACAAGCAAAATGATAGAGTGTATGCGCGGTCATCTAAGGAAACATCTGAACTGATCCCAAGGGTGGAAAAGGGTCATCACCCAGCTTCAGTCATGGTTTGGGGGGGTGTCTCTTACGATGGGGTCACTGACCTGCATTTTTGCGAACAAGGAGTCAAAACATCGAACAAAGTTTACCAAGAAACCGTTTTGGAAGCTGTTTTGAAGCCTCTTAACAATTCACTGTTCCAAAACCAGCCATGGACTTTCCAGCAGGATTCTGCTCCGGCCCACAAGGCTAAAACGTACCAGGCCTGGCTTTGAAACAATTTGACAGCGTTCATTTCTGAAGAATGGCCCCCAGTCCAGATTTGAACCCATTGGATTACAAATTGTGGACAGTTTTAGAGGACAAGGCTTGACTTGGTTCGAGCTGTGGCCAATTTCCAATGGACGAGGTTCGTGCAGATATTGACGATTGGCCAGTGCGACTTAAGGCGTGTACAAAGGCAAAAGGCGGACATTTCGTATATGTACTTATAGATTCTTTTTGGATACAATATACAACAATAAATATATTAAAAAATATTTGGTCCAAAAACATTCAGTGCTTTTAATTTTACAGCGTAAAACGTGTGTAACAGTAGTTATGTCCCTACTAAGTACTTTATGAGCTTATATCGTTAAAACGAGCAGATACTAAGTCGGCGGCACACATAATGGTATTGATAAGCCGCCCACACCAATGGCGAAACGTGCGTCTACCAGACGCTGATCTTTTTGCTTTAACTAAGCTGACTTAGTTTTTCTTACCTCTATGACAAATATCAACAAATCTGATTCCTCTAAATTCCTCTTTCAAAAATAGGAACATAACTTACGTGTCTCGTTAGATTAATGTCAGTATAATTTTAGCACAAAGACGAAATATAATTTTCAACATTTCATTAACAGCGGCTCCATCAAGCCGATTTAAACGTTAAAATTGACGGCGGCTTCTATCGTAGGCTAAACAAAATAGTCTTGACGCGGCTAGAGCCGATTCGGCTTCAAACTATGGTCACAAATTAATTGACCGTTTAAACATTAGAGTTATGTTTATTTATTAAATGTATTTTTTACAGAATTTTTTGAGTTTGAGTTTCATTTAGGTTAGTCCCTTATAGACGATAAACTTTCGTTGATCATTCTCAAAAAATTCAACCAATGATGTAAAATGCAGAAGAAAACCGCGCGAATCACATTGATCGTAAAACTGCATAATACACCTTAACAAGATCAACTCTGTATAAGGCCATTTGGGACACCGGTGTTTTTTTTTTTTTGCAAAATTATCTAAAAATCGCTTAATCCACAGTGCAAAAAGGAATTTCGCCGAGGCTCTAACAGCAAGGTATTTAATTTCATTTATATATACAACATATACTAATCGTACAAGAGCATAAACTTTGTTTTAAAAATTATAAAATCCAGATTTATTTTCACTTGGTTATTTTGGCGACAAGTTCACACCGATAATAAAAAAGTCGAAAATTAAATGTTCTCTGCGGGTACCTTGGTAGTTGTGCCTTGCAATATACCTTGAACAAAATAAAGTGTAACAAGAATTTGGGAGAACAATTTATGGACTCTTGCTGTAACACTGAATCGCCGGTCCATAACCTACAAATACGCTGACACCTTAAATACAACGAACGAGTTGACATGTGCGAAAATTTCATAATGCTCAGGCATTTAGAAACTTCGAGATGGAAAAATCAAAAGCAGATCGTGGCAAGTTGGATACTCTTCTTATTACTGCTAAAGAACTGTTGTGGTCGTGAATACCCATATAAGGTAGGTAAAATCCGAAACTACACTATTACCTTTGTAGCCAATAAGTTATGTCATTTATTGAGTGATCAGCGTTCTGGCTTAAGTGATCAGCTCTTAGACTTTGCCTAGACATTTTTTTGAAGTTTCCAAGTTTTGGCAAAAGTGAAGTTTATGGGGCGAGACACGTCAAAAGGAACAATTAATCTACGCAACCAGAATGGGTTGGGTATATCGGAAAAAATGATGAATGAAGAAGGCGCTCGGGTCCAGGGGGCTTTAAAAATGATTTTCTTTTTGAAAATTCCACTTGTGCGGGCGGCCATCGGTCGGTCTTAATGCTAGATACTGACTATGTTACCGTTGCAGCAATACAGCAATGTTGAAGCAAACGTTGCTTCGTGTGTGTTTTGTAAAAAAAAAAACGTTTGGGGCAACAGGTTGCTCTCGACAGTTGCGTCATGTGTACCTAGCATAGCTATGGACAGGCGTAACCTAGCGACATGCCTCTTCAGAGCCTTCTTTTGGTTACTGTCTCCGGAGTTAAGGTAACATTTTTTCATTCGAGAAAAACAATTTTTTGTTTTAAAATAAATTTTATTTTGTTTTTATTTTATATAGTGTGCGTCCACGCAATTTTTACAGTTAACACCCATTTCGCATGTGTGTGTAATTCTTGTATAATTCCTTATTATTTACGTATGCGGCTGTTTTCCACAATTTGAGGGCCCTCTAGGGTCATACCCATGTATTTGACCCTTGGGCCCACTGGGACCCTTGACTCAATTCAATTTTTTTTCCAAAATACTCGAGTTATTCTGAACACGACGGCATATTTTTTGTTTAATTTTCAATATTTTTGTTGTTGTTTAATATTCATTATTTTTTTTGTTTAATTTTCATTATATTTTTGTTTAATTTTCATTATTTTTTTGTTTATTTTTCACGCCCCATTAATTGAACTTTCTTCTGAGATTAAATAAGCTGACCTTTGTTTCGAGGCTACCTCGGTACACATCCTCGTGTGTCTCTCAATTTTGAGTTCCCATGCATACTTTTAAATTTAGAATAAGGTGATTTGGCAATTTAGAATAAGGAAGACTGAACTGAAGGAGATAGCACCGCAAAAGAGCCCACGATTTAATTGATGTGCCGGAGCAAAGGATTGTTTTTATTCCACTTAGGGTCGATCGATCGTTCATTTATTTATTTTATTTGAGGGCCTGCTAGGCTCCCCCGCGTCTTTTAGATATTAGGGACCCTATTTTTAGTTTTTTTCAAAAACTAATAATAGGAATAATATAGAATAAAACTACCTAAAAACCATAATTGGGACGCAATATATGGTTGAACGCTTTGAGCCGAGCTAAACAAATTGTCCAATAATTTTCTTAAAATTAGTCTAAAAACCATTTAACTTAGGGAAAAGCGTGTGACTCAAAATTTTCTTTACAATTTCCATTGATGTTTAGTCTTTTTGCTTTACAATTGATGAAGTCAAGAAGACGTACGAGTATCACAAATAAAGCCGACATAGCAAAAATAAAAATATATTTTTTCAGAAATAAATGTGCCGCAGTGTATAAAACCATTCATATAGGGTGATTAATTTTGAAGTTCCCTACTTTTTTTTAAAGAAAAGAACACAGAAAATTCAAATTGAATGGGGAATGTTTATTATCATTTGAAAGAACATTCTTTGGCATTTATTTTTTGAAGATTATGTCTATCAAATGTTGGCCACGGCTACATCTTAAATGGTCCATCCGTTACGTCCGATTTACGATGACTCGTTCGAGAATTTCGACAGTTATGGTGTTAATAACAAGCGCAACGTTGGCTTTCAAAGCCTAAATCGTATCTGATTTGTCAGGATAGACTTTGGACATTACGTAGCCCCAAAGAAAAAAGTCTAACGGTGTGATATCACACGATCTTGGTGGCCAATCGACCGTCCCAAAACGTGAAATTATCTGCTTACCGAAGTGTTTTCTCAATAAATCCATTGATTGATGCGATGTGTGGGAAGTGGCGCCGTCTTGTTGAAACCAAATGTCGCCGAGATCACGAGCTTCAATTTAAGGCATCAAATAGCCGGTTATCATGGCACGATAACGGTCGCCATTGACGGTTACGATATCATTGGAATTATATGGACCATGATTCCACCGGCCCATTAACCACACCAAACCGTTGTATTTTCTGGATGAAGTGGCAGCTCTTGAACCTCTTCTGATTGCTCTTCGTCCCAAATGCGACAATTTTGGCCGATTATGTTGACCTTAAGTTGAACGAAGTGCACGAAACACATTCCTCACAGAACGTGAATTTTCGTAATAAAGTTGAACGTTTTGTAAACGTTGTTCGGGCGTAAGTCTTTCCATGATGAAATGCCAAACAATACTAAACAAAAATAACATGACACGACTCACACGTGATCGGTCAAAAAGGCTATTGAAAAAAGTATCTCTACTTGGATTACCCTATATAAGAACAAATTTTATTATGTTAAGTGTTTTAGATTTTATAATGTGTTTTGCTCCACCTGCCATGTTATGACAATGAGTGGTAATAGGTGTTTTTGGGAACGATAGCCTTTCGACATACGTTAGATTTGTTGCATCAAAATTAACTATTAAAACAAACATTCTTCAGTTTTAACCTCCGTTTTTGTTTTATTCCATAAGTTATTTACTGCCCTAAAAGTTCGGGGAGCTAATTTAACTTTATCTTTATTATCTAAGACCGATTTGCCCAACCTCTCGAAGAAGCCGTACATCATTGCAATTAGTTTTTTCTCTTTTTGTCCAACTGTTGTTTTTTCGATAAATTTTCGCTTGTCTAATAAAGTCCTCTATAACTTTATTCGGATATTTTCTAAATACGTTCTTCATTTTTAATATGAATACTTTAGTCACTTATGAGCCCGACCACAACCACGTTGCATAGCGAACGACTAATGATTTTTTCTTATCGAACAAACACAATCGTGTTTTAAAATGTTTTCCTTTTAAATTCCTTTTAAATTTGATAAAATTGAAACCTTTTTTTCTAGGATATTTGCTGGAAAATGTTAAATTTGAATCGGCCCAATTTTTTAGTACATTTACGATTGTTTCGGGTCGAATCTTTTCACTGGCAACCTTTATTTCATGTTACAACGCTTCAATTGTCTCTTGATGCTTTTCGTAACTTTTGTCCTTAATGGCTCCCCACATTAAATATTCCAAAAGCCTCCA
Source organism: Hydrotaea diabolus (assembly GCA_963513945.1). Taxonomy (NCBI): domain Eukaryota; kingdom Metazoa; phylum Arthropoda; class Insecta; order Diptera; family Muscidae; genus Hydrotaea; species Hydrotaea diabolus. The sequence continues at coordinate 192,794,207 of OY740716.1, read as the reverse complement.
ATCACAGCTTCCAGGCAGCCAACTGACACAACAATTGTGGCTGGTTATTCGATTTTTATCGAAGGTTACGTTGGTTGTGTGACATGTGGCCCGTCTTGTTGAAACCAAATATCGACCATGTCATTATCTTGAATTTATGAAAACAAAAATTCGTTATGTTCGTTAAGTAACGGCGACTCCTTGCTCATTTTCGAAGAAAGATTGTCCAATGATGCCGCCAGTCCAAAATCCACACTAAACAGTGATTTGTTGTGGAGTCAATAATAATGTGTGGGTTCTCTAAACCCCATAAGAGGCAATTTTGCTTATTTATATAGCCACCGATATAAAAATGAGCTACACCTAAAATTTTTTGGTAGAATTCTTAATTTCCAGCCAAACAATTTTCAGCCCATTGGGCGAAGCGAAAACGCATCGGATGGAGTTCCACTATTAAATGACAAAGTTCAACCTTTCCAATAAACCTAGAAATTCCAAATTTATAAATTTAGGGGGCCCTCCCTTTACACGACAAAGGGCTATTTGCCATGAGACAACGATGTTCGGGCTCTATGTAAAGAACTCTGTTAAAATGTCTTAAAATTCTGCAAAATGCAAGTCTTGAGCCCTCCTTTTGACAAAACCAACTAATACATTGGTAAAATGATCTCCTATCACCGAATTGATAGTCCATGTAGTTTTCAAGATATCGTGAACATGAACTTTTTCTGACTTTTTTCATTAATCTGCCTAAAATTTCATCTATTCTTATGCGATTTACCAATAACACTGTGGAACATTTTTGGGGTTATTGTCTGGGGGGTGAGAAATTCCAAGTCAGGGTGATGGTACTAGGTCAGTATATTAAAACCCTCAAAGGGTTTTGCGTTCGTATGTGCCAGTTTTACATTTTTCCTTATCTTGATGTTTTTTCGCTTAGTTGTAAAATGTTGGCAAAAACGTAGTTTGACATAACTCGAGAACGACTAGTTCGATTTTGCTGAAATAAATTGAGAAAAATTAATAATTAGATTTTCTTTAATCCATTAATATACTGTTTCTCTACCAAATCAACATTTTTGCAATTAGAAATAAATTTATGAAGAAAATTTTGCCAAAAAAAATTTTTTTTTATTTTTATTATTTTTTATGGCCAGAAAGAAGTCTGGAGTTATTGGGGAAAATTTATAAAAAAGGCGATAAATGACACTTTTTTGAATAAAAACATATATCAATATTCTTGTCAAAATGGGATACCTTCACTTAATTGTAAATAAAAGCAGAACGCGTTAATCGATTTCTATGATCTATGTGGCATTTTGTTTATAGGTTATGTGACTTTACGTGAAAGTTATAAGACTCTACACGTTTTTCCGTTTGGGATTTATATGTTTTAAAAAAAAAAAATTGTTGGCAAAATTTTCTTCATAAATTTATTTCTAATTGCAAAAATGTTGATTTGGTAGAGAAACAGTATATAAATGGATTAAAGAAAATGTAATTATTAATTTTTCTCAATTTATTTCAGCAAAATCGAACTATTCGTTCTCGAGTTATGTCAAACTACGTTTTTGCCAACATTTTACAACTAAGCAAAAAAACATCAAGATAAGGAAAAAATGTAAAAGGCCATAAAAAAAAAACTGGCACATACGAACGCAAACTGACCTAGTACCATCACCCTGACTTGAAATTTCTCACCCCCCAGATTGGCTGTTGTACTGTGTAATTAGCGGCAATTGCTCCGATACATTAGAAGAGCATCCAACACGAACAGTAATCCGCTCCTTGGACTTTTTTCTCCATTACATGGTCCAGCTTTAGATGTTAATATACTGACTACAATTGTTACAATTATATATGTCCTGCTTGGCATACGTATCCAAAATTTCTGAAAGCGTTATGGATTTCCACTCGTTTGAATCGCTCAAGCCATCCTGTGTTTGGGAAAACTCCAAATTCGAGTTGTCTGCTAAGGATTTGGCTTTCTCCATCGCCAAATGTCCAAATATTGTCAAATTTTCTGCTCGGCATTGCTTAAAACATATAAGTTGGGGGGTTTTTTTTAAATTGTTTGACAGAACACCTTTTTTTTTTTAATTGTTAAAGTCGTCTCTGTGAAAAGCGCTTTTAATTTTGTTGTTGATTGTATACAAAGTTAATTTTGGTATCTTAAAATGTTCAAAAATTCCTCTTTTGTCTTTTTTTCTTTTTTGATTTCACCAATAATTTGCACTTTAGTTGAAATCAAAAGGCAAATAGTAGCGTAACGTAAAGTGGGAAAATTCCATGTGGGTTGTTATATAATTTTAAAGTAAAGATACATATTTTTGTTCGTTATAAACGTAGTCTTTCAATTAAAACTTGTTGGAGGGGTTAAAAATACAGTTTGTACTGTGTAATTAGCGGCAATTGCTCCGATACATTAGAAGAGCATCCAACACGAACAGTAATCCGCTCCTTGGACTTTTTTCTCCATTACATGGTCCAGCTTTAGATGTTAATATACTGACTACAATTGTTACAATTATATATGTCCTGCTTGGCATACGTATCCAAAATTTCTGAAAGCGTTATGGATTTCCACTCGTTTGAATCGCTCAAGCCATCCTGTGTTTGGGAAAACTCCAAATTCGAGTTGTCTGCTAAGGATTTGGCTTTCTCCATCGCCAAATGTCCAAATATTGTCAAATTTTCTGCTCGGCATTGCTTAAAACATATAAGTTGGGGGTTTTTTTTTAAATTGTTTGACAGAACACCTTTTTTTTTTTAATTGTTAAAGTCGTCTCTGTGAAAAGCGCTTTTAATTTTAATTTTGTTGTTGATTGTATACAAAGTTAATTTTGGTATCTTAAAATGTTCAAAAATTCCTCTTTTGTCTTTTTTTCTTTTTTGATTTCACCAATAATTTGCACTTTAGTTGAAATCAAAAGGCAAATAGTAGCGTAACGTAAAGTGGGAAAATTCCATGTGGGTTGTTATATAATTTTAAAGTAAAGATACATATTTTTGTTCGTTATAAACGTAGTCTTTCAATTAAAACTTGTTGGAGGGGTTAAAAATACAGTTTGCTATAACCGATTGTTGAACGTTGATCCAGAAATATTCTAAGTCACTCACAAAATAAAAACTCGTGCTTAGTTTACAAAAGAATAATCGAGAATACTTTATTAGTTCACATATACAAAGAAAAACATATTTGACATTTGCATATGTCATACTGACAAGTTAATAGAGTTACCATGAAACATTAAATTGATTTTACATTCCAACATCCTCACTAAATAAATTTAAATGTTTGTGAACCCAAGTTCAGGAATAAACAATCTGACTTTAACATTCGGCAAAGCTTTTGTAAAAATGTCTGCTAACATTTTATCAGTACGAATAGGTTCCAATTCTAATTTGCCATCAATTAGCTTATCCCTGATGAAATGGTGTCTCACATCTATATGTTTAGTTCTGGCGTGATACGATTCATTGAGTGCAAGGTGTATGGCGCTATGACTATCAGAATATAACTTTGTTGGAGATAGTTTCTTATTCAACAACTCTTCCTCCAATCCTCTCAGCCATAACATTTCTTGAACTGCTGCTCCCATTGCCATGTATTCAGCCTCGCATGTTGATAGAGCCGTAGTCTGCTGTTTTTTAGATCCCCAAGCAATTGCTGAACCTTTCTTAATAAAAACGTATCCACTGATTGATTTGCGTTCATTAGGGTCGCTGGCATAATCTGCATCACAATAGCCGATGGTATCAAATGTTGCTTCTTTGTTAAAAGTCAATTTGTAGTTAATTGTATTTTTTAAATAACGCAAAATTCGTTTAGCTGCAACCCAGTGTACCAATTCAAAATTATTGTTAAAACTGCTAAGAAAGTTTACTGCGTAGCTAATATCTGGACGCGTTACCTGTGATGCAAACAATAGACTACCAATAAGTTCCTGGTATGGGTATTTCTCCATTTCTGCCCTTTTTTCAGCATCTACTGGAACTTTACATTTTTCTAATTTGCAATTAGACTCCATTGGTGTAGAAACCGTATTACATGAAGTCATTTTAAAACGTTCCAATATTTTCATTATATAAGATGATTGATCAATGGAAATACTTTGTCCATGTTCGTAACTTAAACGGATGCCTAGAAACGTCTTTGCTTCTCCAAGATATTTTATTTTAAATTCATTTTTGAGATATTTAATCAAGGCATTTCTAACATCTTCCTTCTTCGAAAAAATAATTATATCGTCGACATACACAGCCAAAATAATAATATCACCGTTTTTCATATCTTTGGTGTAAACACACTGGTCGGATTTCAACTGATTCATGCCAAATGCTCGCAACTTTTCACTTAATTTCATATTCCACATTCTAGATGCCTGCTTCAGTCCATACAAAGGTTTATTCAATTTCAAAACTTTTCCTTTCGGAACTTCTATACCTTCCGGTGGTTGTATGAAAATATCTTCATTCAAATCTCCTTGAAGAAATGCTGTACAAACATCTAAGTTATGTATTTTTAAATCGAATTCCACAGCCATCGAAATCAATAACCGCAATGTGTTGTATCTCATAACTGGTGCGTAAGTTTCCGAATAATCAATACCAAAACGTTGTGCACAACCTCTCACAACAAGTCTGGCCTTATACCGCACAACTTCATTGTTTTCATTTCGCTTTCTCTTAAAGACCCACTTAGTTGACAACACTTTTTTATCTTCTGGTAAAGTTGCAACTGTCCAAGTTTTATTTTCAATAAGTGATTTGTGTTCATCTTCAATGGCAGATAACCAACATTTATTTTCTACGCATGTTGCTGCATCTGCATAACTTAGTGGCTCATCTGTACCTCCACTAGCTATGAACGTGATATAATCAGACATATCCGTTGGTTTCTTCGTCCTTGATGATCGCCGCAATATATTGGATTCTTCACTTGGAATTGGCACGACATCAATTTCCTCACTAGGTGCATAGCTTTCATCGTTTCCATTTTCAATATCACTTTCAGCTGAGTTAAAATCACTGGCTTCTTCATCATCATAATTAGAATTTTCATTAGTTAACATCCTCACTAAATTCTGATTATCAGGTATTTGATCACTATTTCCATATTCTATAGGATTGTTTTCAATCCAATCTTCAGAATTTTCTCTAATAGTTGTCTTCAAAATATCATTACTGTCTAATATATGAGATTCTGTTTTGTTTCCAAAAAACATTTCATCTTCAATAAATACTACGTTGCGACTTACATGTAATCTTTTTGTTTTTGGATCAAACAAACGATACGCTTTTGATGTCTCACTATAGCCAACCATAATGCATTTTCTTGACTTTGCGTCCCATTTTTTTCGTTGCTCTTTTGGAACCAAAACCATCGCAGAACATCCAAACACTCGCAAATGTGACAGGTTCTGTGGACTACCACTCCACATTTCTTCAGGTGACTTGCCTTCGAGTTTATTTTTCGGTATACGATTTAACAAATATACTGCTGTAGTTGTAGCTTCTGCCCAATACGTTTTGTTTAAATTCGCGTCAGCTAACATTGACCGAGCCTTTTCCACAATAGTTCTGTTCATACGCTCTGCTTTTCCATTTTGTTGTGGGCAATATGGAGCTGATGTTTGATGCAATATGCCATTGTTTTCACACAGTTCTTTCATCTTTTTATTACAAAACTCCAATCCATTATCTGATCGAAAAATTTTGATCTTATGTCCTGTTTGGTTCTCTACCAATTTTAGAAAAATTGAAAACTTTTCGGGTACTTCCGATTTATTTTTCATAGTGAAAACAAACACTTTGTCAGAAAAATCGTCTAGAAAAAGAACGTAGTACAAAGCCCCACCAGCTGATGCCTGTTCCATCGGGCCGCACACGTCTGAATGTACAAGTTCTAAAATTGTTGTTGTTTTTGTTAACGATGTTCTATACGGAAACTTAGCTTGTTTCCCTTCCAAACAAGATGTACATATTGGGAGCTTCGGACCTTTCTCATACTCAACACCGGAATGTACAGTACCCTCCAACTTATCAACACATGATTCTGACGTATGGCCCAAACGCTTGTGCCACAAACTTTTAGTCACACCAACAAAAACAGTACGTTGTTTTAAAACATTTAATCTGAACATATCCTTATCCATATTCGCTGTTATGTATACTTGTCCATTTTTCATTATATTGCATACATTTTCATTGAAGTAAATTTCCAATCCCTTCTTTGCAAGTTGGCTAACCGATAAAAGGTTTACGCAGATATCTGGTACACAAAGTACGTCTTTTATAACGATGTCTTCTTCTTTGTTATTAACAATCTGCTTTATTTTTACATCACCTCTTCCTTCTACCTTTAAACTGCTGTTGTTCGCCACTGTAACAAAATCATCATTGAACGACTGAAAATTTATAAAAATGTCTTTGCAATAGGACATGTGGGCTGTAGCACCAGAATCAATAAACCAATTATTGTCAGATTTATCAAATTTTGATACGAAACTAGCTGCCAAAATTTTTTCACTGTTTTGTTTTGATTGCCTTTCTTTGCAGGATTTAGCAATATGGCCATCCTTTTTGCACTTGTAGCATATAATTTTTCTGTTTTTCGATGACGCTGCTTCTGCCGCTTTTCTACCTCTCTGCTTGCTGTACAATACGTTCTCTGTCGCGTTTCTCGAATTCCCGCCATAAGCATTGTATGTGTCGAAATCTTGCAACAATTTTGTTTTTATAGAATCTGCCGTTATTTTTGTGTTGCTACTCTCAATCGCCATTATCATTGGATTAAAATGCTCCGGTAGACCACTTAAAAGTAGACTTCCAATCCACTCATCATCTACCTTCATACCAATTTGATTAAGTTTTTGCGCCGTGTCTATAATGGTGTCCACATATTCATCGATGCTCCCGCAATTTACCAAATGCGTTGTCGTGAGCTTTCTAAGCAAGCCGCATCTACGCGTTAACCCAGAGTCATCGTATGTTGTCTCTAACTTTTTCCAAATTTCCTGTGCCGTTGATACACCTTGTACATGAACATATAGATTTGGAGATATGTATAACACCAGCCTCGACATTGCTTTTTCCTTAACCGCTGCATCTGTCTCGGTACCCAAAATCGACTTCCAATAACCTTGCAATTTCATAGCATGCTCCACACCAAATTTCCATTTATGGTAGTTCTCTCTACCAAGCAGCTTTTCGATCTCGATTACCTTTTCCATGGCGTTATCCTGGGCCCATAACCTGTTGAACGTTGATCCAGAAATATTCTAAGTCACTCACAAAATAAAAACTCGTGCTTAGTTTACAAAAGAATAATCGAGAATACTTTATTAGTTCACATATACAAAGAAAAACATATTTGACATTTGCATATGTCATACTGACAAGTTAATAGAGTTACCATGAAACATTAAATTGATTTTACATTCCAACACCGATAATTCGTTATAACCGTGTTCGTTATAAACACAGTAATTAATATGAAAAATGTAAGAAAATTTGTTGGGACTTAAAAAACTGTTTGTTATAACTGGTGTTCGTTATAACCGTGTCCGACTGTACAAAAAAAACTGATGTCCCCAAAGGCAGTATAACCTGTACCATCACTTAACCTTAAAAATCTGGGTTTAAATTTGCACATATATGTTGCTTGGCACTCATCAAAGCCGAAACAGTAATTTAAATGATGCTATTTTTCTTTACCTTTTAATTAAAACGAACAATGTTTTAAATTCTCAGAAGTAACTTAAATTTATATAAAACAAAATTCCAATGTGTAATCATTTTGCCTTTAATGATTTATTTTGACTTTTACAAAATTTTAGCTTATTTTTACTTGTACATTAATAAGAAATTAGAATTTGTTCCTTAAAAATAAATTTGGCATCAAGCTAATTTTTAAATTTGTTTATGTCTTGGACAAATTTTGAAAACAGTTTTAAACTTAGAATTTCATGATCCATGCTAAGAGCGCTCAAACAACTCAAAGCTCCTTTTTATATACATATATAAGTAGTATAGTATAGTTATATATAGGTCCCGAACTGACCAACCTAATGTGGTGAATAGTAGCGCTGTGCCGTGTGCTTTTTTAATTTTTAATTCAATCATTATTTAACATATATGTATATATTTACCTAATAAGCGTGTTTTCTATATTATTATCTACTTATATATGTACATTAAACTTATAATTCAAAATATAACATTAAACATTTTGTTCGTAAATTTGGCCCAAATGTTATTAAAAAACTTACAATTTCAATTAAGATGTGATTTCAAACTATACTGGTCCCTAAGCAGTTGTCTCGGGTTTTATGCTTCAACTCAGTATATAAACATATATCAGCAACTATAAGGTATATTTGGTTATAAAAACTAGATAAATTTGGCAACCTAGTATTATAGTTATGGTTTGGATTTATAACATTTATATCTAACGACTTTATTTTCAGACATCGTAACAATTTTTGGTGGAATTTCTTGATATTATTCTCTGTATTCGCTAACAGTACAGTTATGCTATGGCATTATAGTTTTTACAATATCTTTATAATCGCTAGTCGTTGATTTAATACTGTATATTTCCTGCGCTATGCTCTTAACATTCGCTGTTGATCAGCATACGATTGTTCTTCCGAATAATTAGCCGGAACTTTAAGACCCTTGTGACGACAACGTTTATGCAGGATATAACAAAGCCATACCGAAAGTGGCAAAATGGCCAAACCCACTGGCATTAAGAAGAATAACCAGAATTTGTTCGGATCTGCTGAACCACCAGCATCTTCAGTTTCATCACTGTAATCCGACCAATATGTTAAGGATAAATCATCTGCCGCATAGATTTGAAGGTACGCCTCGCGAATGTTATGGCCCAGTACACTTATTGCCACACAAGCGTAGAAGCCTTCATCTTCAGCTCTCACTTCACTCAGGATTAATTTACTCAAATACAAGTCACGTCCAACGGGTTTCTCGCGGGCAGCCGTTAACAGTTCATACGCTCTACCACTGTAATAAACGATAGAATGCAAATTCTCATGGGCGACATATTTATGATGCGAAAGACGGCGAAACCATTTTATGGTGGGATACTCTTCACTTAATACGCGACATTGAAATACCACTTGAGCTCCCAAGCTCGCCGATTGGTTCACGGGAGAGGAATCCAAAAACTCGGGCACTTTCCGTGAAATGTCTGTCGAAAAGTAGTACATAAATATAATATAAATAAATTAACAATCAATTAAGATTTGTTTAGGCATTGTTTATTGGTCATACTCACTTCTGATGTCCAGTTGAAATGTTCGTACTAGTTTTACATCAACTAAACTGGTTCCCATATTTGGCATTACTGAACATTTGTATAGGCCCGAGTATTTTTCAGTTACATTTTTCAATCTTAGCTCCGCATTGCAAAAGTTATCTTCGCAAGGCAATTGAGTCCAATCCTCGTCGTCATTGGCATCATAACATTTGGCTGTTCCGCCGGAACTTTCGCCGCATTGCTGCAAAGGAATTGGATTGTATATATAAGTCTATATTTCTAATAATATCAGATTTTAGGAACTATTGCGAAAGTACCAACCGGTCCATTTATAGTCATTTGGCTTAAGGTTAATTCGGACATTAAAATATTTTGTAAATTCAGTGTGATATAAAAAGCCAATTTGTCCAATTATTTAATGTTACACAATAAAAATCTATAAAACAATAGGCGTGTTCTATTTGTACTCGTTTATTAAACGAGTAAGAGGTCTCAAAGGCGATAACTTCAAAACATTACGAGACATTTTCTAAATTTCTTTGTATACAAAAACTGATTGGTATTATGCATCATAAACCGCTTGATTTGAAAATTTGTAATTTTCAGAAAAAATATTATTTTGGAAATATAAGCGAGTAATAACCGAGCTCGCTCAAACTCGCTAAAGGTTATTCGTGAATACATTTCTTCGCAAAAATTTTAATTAAATAAAACAAAAAGGATTAAACGCAAATTGTCTATCTATATATATAAACAAAATCATTTTCATATTTTTATGTAATGGTGTGAAGTGATCGCGTTAGCGACTTTCTATGTGAGTTGCCATTAGAACAGGGCCAATAACATATAAGTATTTTCAAGAAAGAACTACAAATAAAACTGAAGTCGTTGCCAAGAAAACCAAGTGAAAAATATCAGACTAACTGATAATGTTAGTCAAAATTGAATTAGGAAAAACCAATTTAACTTATTTTGGGTGGGCGATTTAACATTTTAAATTGAATAGGCTGTTAAAATAAAGTTTCAGTACTTTTTTTTTTTAAAAATTCAGGTTTTATTTAAAAAGTTGAACTTTTTCATCAAATAATGGAACACCCTCCGATGCGCTTTTGCTTCGCCCAATTGGCTGAATATTGTGTGGCAGGAAATTTAGAATTTTACTGAAAAATTTCAGTTAAAGCTCATTTTCATCTCGGTGGCTATATCATTAGCCAAACTGCCTCATATGGGGTTTATAGAACCCACACGCGATTATTGAGAAGCCAATACATCCACCACGAGTCACTGTTTAGTGTAGGCAGCCTCCATTACCGTCAACGATGAACATTACCGCGACATGCATAACGAATTTTTGTTTCCTAAAATTCAAGAGAATGACATGGATGACATTTGGTTTCAACAAGACTGAACCACCTGTCACACAGTTAACGCAACCATCGATATACTAGGCACTGTTTTTGAAAATCGAATAATCTACCGAAACTGTAATGTCAATTAGCCGCCTGGATTGAGTCCTTCGATTATTTTCTGTGGGAATCCATTAAGGACAAATGTTGCGCAAAGCATCCAGAGACAATCGAAGCATTGAAACATAAAATCGCTGTTTTAATTGAAGAGATTCGACCCGAAACAATCGAAAATGTACTGAACTTTATTGGGTCGCTCGGATGAAGTACTGCCGAGCCAGTTGTAGTCACATGAATGATATTGTGTTCCATTTTTAAATGACAATGTTCAAACTTTCCAATTAAGGCAGAAATTCGAAAAAAATTATCCGTACTTGGGTACCAATTAGAGTTTTTTCCGAAATACTGGGACATTGGTTAGGGACCCCGGCCGGGAAATAAAAAAATTTAAATTGCTTGACGTTGAACCACTTTTGTCAGCAAATGTAACCATAGCTAGTACATACACTCAATTTTAAAATCAGGAACATTAAATTCTCGGGAAATTTTCGACCCTTACAAATGTAAGGTATCAGTCCAAATTAATTTTCAGATATTCGCAATTAAAACATGAATAACTTTAGATTTCTCCAAAGTATGTGAAAAACATCGTGCACTGGTTCGAGAGAAGGTCCGCGTATGTTCCTCAATTGAATGTTGAGGGAATACTTTCCAATAAAGGCAGAAATTTGAAAAAATTATCCGTACTGGGTACCAATTAGAGTTGGTTAGGGACCCCGCCCGGGAAATAAAAAAAAAATTAAATTGCTTGACGTTGAACCACTTTTTGTCAGCAAATGTAACCATAGCTAGTACACACACTCAATTTTAAAATCAGGAACATTAAATTCACGGAAAATTTTCGACCCTTACAAATGTAAGGTATCAGTCCAAATCAATTTTCAGCTATTCGCAATTAAAACATGAATAACTTTAAATTTCTCCAAAGTATGTGAAAAACATCGTGCACTGGTTCGAGAGAAGGTCCGCGTATGTTCCTTAATTGAATGTTAAGGGAATACTCGTAATTTATGTAGTCTCTCTTGTACTGACGTTATCAGCGACTCAAGAGGAATTTCGTTTCATCCCCAAATAAGACCAGCTGATGTGAAACACAAATAACTTTTTTATTTTTTAACATAATTTATTTTTTCTTTTTACAAATTATAACTGAACTCTTGGAAATTTAAAATGTATTCGTACAGTCCACAACAACGCATTAAAATTATCGATTTTTATTATTTTTCTCAACGATCAATTGTTCTGACGCAGCGAAATTATCGCCATTTTTTTAACGTAAGCGTTAGCGCCCACATCATCCATGATTACAAGTTTAGTTCGCCGTTTTGAGGAACTGGGTGCAGTTGACGACCGTCCAGGAAGAGGTGCTCATCGAAATATTCGTACTGAAGAGAGTGTTATGGCCACAAAAATCATCGGCCCATATTTCTTTGAGAATGAGGATGAAACGCCATAAACGGTCTCCGGGGCTTCTTACAGAACAATGATCGACAACTTTTTGCGGCCAATAGTGGAGCAACATCCTAATTTGTGGTTTCAACAAGATGGAGCCACTGCGCATACTGCTAGGCAAACTATGCACATGCTGCGTGAAATTTTTGGTGAACGCATAATTTAAAAAAAATTCAGATTTCCCCTGGCCTTCTCGTTCACCAGATTTAACTGCGCCCAATTTTTTTTATGGGGATATTTAAAAGACAAAGTGTTTACAAACCACAGACACTTGGACAGCTCAAGCAGAATATTCGAGACGAAATACGGCGCCTGCAACCAGAAACATTACGCCGTGTAAGGCAAAATGCGCTAAAAAGAGCCAATGCCTGTAGCGAGCGAAATGGTGGTCATTTGTCTGATGTCATGTTTCACACATAGTCACGTTAAATTTCCATGAAATGTATTTAACATATAAAAATAAATCATTTAAAAAAAACCGTTATTACAAGAGTTATACGTGTTTAACATCACTAGGTCTCATTTGGGCCACCCTGTAAAACGTAAAAATGCGACAAAATTCAAAGTTTTGGTGTAAAACATTTTAATATATTTCGAATGAATTTACCTTTATTTCTGTCGAATGAAATGACTTTTACTTCTTCCGAATGAAATGACTTTTATTTATATCTTTCGAATGAAATGACCTTCATATCTTTGCAATTTACGGAGAAATTTTAATGATATAAATTTAAATTTTTAAAAAATATTTTTTTCTTTTTTGCTTATTAGGATTAAACATAATTTAGTATGAATTTTCTAAAATTTATTGATAAATGCTATTTTTCGATTTTTTTCAGTTCATCTCAGTAAATTGAGAACAAAATCAAAAGTTGTGCACCAATTTCAATGAAAAAAGCTCAAAAATATATTGAATTAAATGTTTTTAGACCAAAACTGTGATTTTTGTCGCATTTTGTTCTTTATAAACTTTTAAAGAACAAAATTTTTTTTTCAAAATTGTGTTTTTTTATACTTTAATGATATCTTTGAAACTACTGGGCAAATTAAAAGATGATTTTGTTGGTGATTTTTGAGACTTTCTTTAATAAATATTATGAACAGTTTTCATGTTATTATAACACATGTACACGCAGAGAAAAGATATGGTAACTATATGGTCACCGCAACAATAATATGCTCTCTACAATAAAAGCATGTTCGTCGAAGCCATAGTATTGTTTTTTGAATTTAATTTTGACAACAGTATGATTGCGGCAATATTAATATTGTTAAATGAAACAATAGTATTATTGCCAAATTTAGAAATGAAAATATGGGTGTAGCAACCATATAAACATGGTTGGTGCAACAAAAGTATTGTTTAAAATTTAAATTTAAACAATAACATGATTACGGCAATCATATAGTATGGTTGCGACTATGAACATAGCAAAACAGGTTTTATGATTTTTTTTGATATACCAAAAAAAACATACACACGTTACAGTGCATGGTTATTGTCCATTATAAAAAAACAACAACAATTAAAAGATAGTTCAAAGGATTTTTATTGTGTTTATTTAGTTCGGTGAAATACTCGAGTACTGACTGGTTCTCGTTTATTTAAAATCTGCCTGCACTTAAGTATATAGCCTTTAATCATTGTTTAATCACATTCGTTACTTGGTGTCTACGGATGGTGAAGTAGCATTCACCCCTGCTGGTAACACAAAAGAGCTCACAATTGTGAGGCTAACAGAGGCGGACTTTTATCTGATATTGTATTCCATACATAATTGCCGATATTAAATAAAATATTTATCAACATAAGATCCATTCTCTTTCTTTTAATCAAAAATTATAAACAAACAAAGTAGTATACCTCCCCGTTTTATTTCTTCTTTAAAGCCACACGTCTGAAAAACCCTTTATATCCTATCATTTTAAGAACATTTAGATTTTTTACCTTAAAAAAGCCTTTAGTAACTTACCTTAAAATACCACAGGTACTTGATGATGTCTTTGTTTTCACTTATTATTCCCTTTAGACTGCAATGGAGTGTTATGTTGTCGCCGATGCTTTGCTGGATTAGTTCAGTGTTTTCTGAAATTAAATACCAAAATATAGTGCTTTACATATGGTTTTTATTATTGTTTTTGAAAAGCATAGAGATGCCCATTTTGTATAAGCGTAAAAACTTGGGATCAACAACGGCCAGTTCTGACATCAACCGCCAATTCTGATTTTTTTCATAGGCGTAAAATTAAATATCCAGATATAATTTTTTGCGAGCAAGATGCATTTCCAGACTGACATAACTACATAGTAGTATTAGAGCTCGTTTTCCCGACATGAATTGCGATTTGCCAACCTTTTATCTGGTTTGCAGCTGACACTTTAATAATGCCTCTACAATTAATTACCTCCCGATGTATAGTCTACGAACCGTAAAATTTATCAGATTTTAGTAAGCGATGTAGATCAGAAGATTTTATCAAATTTTAATAAAATTTGGTTTGCGGCTCTTGTGCCAGATTTGCTATAAATGAACGATATACGAGGGTTGCTATATATATTCCTGGTCTAGGCAACACTAAAGTTGGAAAGTTTGATATTTTTTTGCATAAACGTACTCAGAACGTTTTGACGTACGACCATCATTTGTTTTGTTTACAGTGCCTTGAAAAACCCGATTTGACAACAAAAATGGAATTAACTCGTAAACATTTTCGTGCGATTATTTTTCACAACTTTCGACGTGGATTATCACGACAAGAGTGCATTGATGAACTTAAATTTTTGTATGGCGATGAAGCACCATCCTATAGCACTGTGAAAAATTGGTCGTTGTGCCAGAGAACATTGATGACGTGCGTGAACTGATATTGCAAGATAGTCATGTGACATACCGTGAGTTAGAGGCATCCTTGGGCATTTCTTCCACCAGCATACATTCGATATTGCATGAACACCTGGCCGTAAAAAAGGTTTGTTCTCGTTGGATCACGCACAATTTGACAATCGCTCAAAAAAGGCTCGTGTCGATTGGTGCAAAGAAATTTTAAAAACATACCATGGCAGTGCTTAAAAAGACGTTTATTAGATCGTCACAGGTGACGAATCATTGATCCATGCGTATGAGCCCGAAACAAAAAAGGAATCAGCCGCGTG
Source organism: Hydrotaea diabolus (assembly GCA_963513945.1). Taxonomy (NCBI): domain Eukaryota; kingdom Metazoa; phylum Arthropoda; class Insecta; order Diptera; family Muscidae; genus Hydrotaea; species Hydrotaea diabolus. The sequence continues at coordinate 192,778,870 of OY740716.1, read as the reverse complement.
GGTGGAAAGTTGTTCGTGAATGAAGCACTTCGAAGCAAATGGTCGCCTGTTTCTTCCGCAGAACTGGTCAATTGGCGACTGTTTCATTTAAGCAACGTAGGACGGTCAATTCTGAGTGGTACACCACAATTTGTTTGCCTGAAGTCTTCGGAGAAATTTGAAAAACGAACAGGAGAAGACGAATCATTGTGCACCATGACAATGCGAGCTTTCACACATCGGCCCAAACCAGCGCCTTTTTGACCGGCCAAAACGTCGAATTAATGGGTCATCCGCCGTACAGCCCTGACTTGGCACCCAATGACTTCTTTTTATTCCCGCACATCAAAAAAAAAAGCGTGGTCAAAGATTTTCGTCGCTAGAAGATGCTGTTGAAGCGTTCAAAAACCATATTGGGATAGTATTATAGGGGAAACCTAAATAGCAAAGCATAGCATATGTAATTATGTTAAACTTGTAGCAAACAAAAATGTAATGCTTACAATTTATTTGAAAAATTCAAGAAAATAATTTATCCATAAAATATTCCTTCTATATGCGCAGAAAAAATATATTCCTTTGCATCGAAAAATTAAATTTTGAAATGTGATAATTTGGTTCTTGGTCATGGTAAATTGATCCTATCAGAAGCTGTGAAAAATATTCTTAGGCGCTAGTTGTTGAACCATATTGAAAGTAAATCGATGCTGAATGATTGCCAATGTGTGTTTCGCAACAACAGAAATACCTCTGCTCTGTTAATTGGCCTTACTGGCAAGGGTAGATTACGGAATTCTGATAAATAAATTGAATAAAGATTTTGGACTTGGAAAAGTGTCTGTGGTAGAAGCAGTGTTTTTGTCAATGGAGTCTCCTCGTCTGTATTGCCTGTTAGTAGTGGGGTCCCTCAGGTCTCAGCTCTCGGTCCAATTTAGTTTGTTCTGTTTTTTAATGATCTTCAAAAGTTTAGGCTTTTGAAGAGCATGATGTTCAGCTGATGATGTTCAGCATTTACTTTGACTTTAGAATTTGTTGTGCTGGATAACAAATGTTGCTTTGAGCAGCATGTTCGCAGAATTGCTTCACATATAGGGTGGGCGATTTAACATTTTACATTTGAATCGGCTTTAAAAAAAATACTTATAACTTTATCAAACTTCTGGTTTTATTGGAAAGGTTGAACTTTGTCATCAATTAATGGAACACCATCCGATACGTTTTGCTCCGCCAAATGAACTGAAGATTGTTTGGCAGAAGATGAAGAACTTTACCGACAAATCGTGTTTAAGATGAGGCTTATTTTCATCGCGGTGGCTATGTCAACAAAATTGCCGCATATGGGTTTCCGATAACCCACTACTGAGAAGTCAATGCAATGAGCTAGCGTCATCATTGATCCACATTTCTTCGGAAATTAGCAAGTTACCTTCAACAGAGACCGGTACCGCGCCATGCTCAACGAATTTTTGTTTCCTAAAATTCAAATCCAAATGACCTGGCCGACATTAGATTTATACAATACGGGGCTACAAGTCACGCAGCCTACGCAACCGGCGATATTTTACGCACATTTTTTGAAAATCGAATAATCAGCCGTAAGTGTGATGGCCTTTCTGTGGGGAGCCATTAAGTATAAATGTTATGCAAACCAGCCAGAGACAATTAAAGCATTAAAACATGAAATCGAAGTTGCCATTGAAGAGATTCGACCAAACAATCGAAAATGTACAGAAAAATTTGGTTAAATTCATGAGCCAGTTGTGATAGTCATATGAATAATATTGTGTTCCATTATAAACGACAAAGTGCAACCTTTACAATAAAAGCAGGAATTTGAAAAAATTATCAGTCCTTTTTTACAGGCGATTCCAATTTAAAATGTTAAATACTGGAACTTCTCAAAGTGATATGAATATAATAAAGTTAGTGCTTCATAAAGTTATACGCTGCTTATATTCTTCATGATTATCACTTATATGCTTTCATATTTTTTTTAATTTTTAGGGAAGTTTATGATTAATATGTTAGTAGTTTATAATAATCAAATTAAAATGTTGATGCATATTGTAATGTAGCTTCAATTGGCCCCCAATAGGCTTCGAATTAAATGTCAATAAAGAAACTAAATAGTTTTTTCCCGACGTTTCATCAATTTTTGTTGACTTTTTCAAGGGATTCAATTTAGGTCATAATAGCTTACACAACTATGCAGAAGACTCAAGTCTCCAATAAAAGAACATATCTCATAGTTATTTTCTTTTTCTCTACATTGGTGATTTAGTTTGTTGCAGCTGATCTGCCAAAGATTGAAACTGGTACTACTTAATGTATACCGTTTACAGGTACCAGGTACTAACAATTTTGGAGAGCCAAGTCGTTTTCTATACAAAAAAAATATAATTGATGCTTTATTAAAAAAAAATTGTCTATTATGATTTTACCATTTATTGTTAGTTATCAAGTGTTCGTAAAAAGTATCTATATTGATACGAATCTATCCATGAAAGGCTACTACGTTTTACATCTCTGATAAACTGAACAATTTGCCAGCAAATTTTTGCTAAGTTAGCTTTTTGGCTGAATTTCAAAGAAAAATAGACATCTTTGCAACAAAGTTGTTCTTATGGTTCGTGGAATAAAATGTACGTTTATGAGAGTATTAAAAACTCACGATTGCACAACACATATACAGGGTGTCCGCCGGGAATGTATACTACTTTGTTTTGCCGCTCTTTTGGTAAACATTAGTCTTGACAGTTCATATTTGGCAGTCGTGAAGTAGAAACGTGGCAAATTTACTATGGAAAAATATTCGATAAATCGTTAAAACATTTTATCAAAATCAATCATCAATTACTGTGACGATGAGAAAGTTACGTGAAATTTTTGGAAGAAACAACGTACCAACAAATCGCACTATTTATCGTGTAGTGAACGATTTCGAAGAAAGAGGGTCTGTAGCTGATAGGCCTAAGCATGGACCACAACGTACTGTAAGATCGTCTGAAAACATTACTGCTGCTCAAGAAAGTGTTCAAAACAATCCATCAACCTCAATTGGACGCCGTGCTCAGGAGCTTGGTCTTGAAAGAACAACTGAAAAATGTGATCAAAAGGGCTCGCATTTGTGAGACTTACAGAGGCGGACATTTTTTTGATATTGTATTCCATACAAAATTGCATTTAATTGCCGACATTAAATAAAAAGTATATCAATATAAGATCCGTTTTCTTTCATTTAATCAAAAATTATAAACAAACAAAGTTGTATACCTTCCCGACGGACACCCTGTACAAAGTAATTAAAGCAGTGCAACTTATGTTCCGGAATTAAAAAATTGTGGACAACGGTCAAATCGCTATCTCACCCTGGAAGAAAGAATTATCGGACCCTTATCGGACATTTCACATAATTCCCGATGCCTGGAAAATGGTCAGAGTGGTACCACTATTGAAGCCAGGCAAAGACGCTAACACAGGAGAATCGTAAGTGCTGGTCGTCAGCATGGGTTCCGCAAGCAGACGCCATGACTGCAATTAACGCCATCACCACACGTATAAGACACAGCCTAAACCTGAACAAGCCCAACTACAAGACGGTCCTCGTGGCTCTTAACCTTGCAGACCCGTCCATATCGTCTAATTTGAAACATTGGGTCGTAAACTATATGTGTGGGCGCGAGTTGTACGTAGAATTAAGAGACAGGAAGTCGAAGCCCCGTAGGTTTAAACAGGGAGTTCTCTTCCTCTCTAAAATTCCTGCACCACCAGACGGCGTTGAAATTGTGTCGTACGTTGATGATTGCACAATTCTGGATGACATATGCGAGAAAATCAAGTGGTAACTCACAGACTTAGCTCACTGCAAGGAATATGAAAAAAATATCCGCCTCCAAATCATCAGCCACACTGTTACTGCATGGACCGCAGAGGTGCGGTTGGCGCTTAATGTGAAAGTCGATGGCGTTACATCCCTACTACCAACTACCCCAAATCTATGGACACCTTTTTTCAATCCTCTGCACATGCTACAGCTATGCGCTTTAAGCTTAAAAGTAGAAACAAGGTCCTCATGTCACTTGCCAGCAGTACTTGGGAAGCCGCCAGAGAAACCTTGTTGATCTCTTACAAAGCGATATGTAAGTCTGAAGCGAACTAAACAGTGCCGGTGTGGTCGGCGAATTCGAGTACGACACCCTGGGAACATCAACATGATGTCATTCTACATGCCCCGACACAACTTCTTGTTGTCTAAACAGTATCTGTTTGACTGTCTTCGCTGTAGTCATCCCAAACACCGCCCTTTGGACAGGATGCCTCCTCCCAGGCAGATAGAACAATCCATCAACCTCAATTCGACGCCTTGCTGAATGTAATGACAAATGTGCTCAAAAGGGCTCGCATTTGTGTGGCTAACAGAGGTGGACATTTATCAGATAAAAAAGAATATTGATAAAAAAAATTCATCAATATATGATCCATTCTCTTTCATTTAATCGAAAATTATAAACAAAGTAGTGTACCTTACCGGCGGACACCGTGTAGTTAGGTGTGAATTCAAGGGAATCGTACTTTCTTCTTCCCTGACAAATAAAACATATGCTATAACTTTTCGATAAAACTTCAAAAAGAAATTACATTATCAAATAAGCGTTTTGTTATCCGCATGTGATTTCTTAATCGCATATCTGTCGGAACATATGCGATTGCTTGTCTTGATGTTTTGATTGCCTGTACTTTCAAAACAATCTAAATAATCAAATTAACAAAAATGCATAAACCCAACATTTTAAAATATTAGGAAGAATTAATAAACTGTTTCATAGGCTCTTTAGGTACTCTTAAAACAGGAGGGAATCGTGTCTTTTTTTGACGAAACATTAACAAAAACGATGGCAGATGATGACATTAAGTAGATATTATCGTTTTTATTTATTACAAAAATTTAAATATTTTTTTAATTCCCTTTTGTTGGACAAGTACGATATACAAGGGCGGTTCGGAAAGTTCTTAGCCTATCAATGAAAGAGAATAGTTAGTTTTTCAAAAATATTTTTATTTTTCAATATAATCTCCCGAAACTTCAATACACTTAGTCCAACGCTTATCTAGCAATTCTATCCCTTGATTAAAATAGTTTTCCTCAAGGTCTTCAAAACAGTTGTTTACAACTGTAATTGCATCTTCATTTGAGGTAAAACGCTTGCCAGCAAGGAATTTTTTTAGATTTGGGAACAGGTAAAAGTCACTGGGAGCTAAATCAGGAGAATAAGGTGGGTGGTCAAGCAACTCGTACTTTAATTCGTTGATTTTAGCCATTGTTAAAACACTCTTGTGCGCTGGTGCGTTGTCTTGATGAAAAATTATTTTTTTGTGTTGTAAGCCAGGACGTTTTTCTCGAATTTGTACATTTAATTGATCTAAAAGGTTGCAATAGCACTCTGAATTTATTGTTTTACCCTTTTGCAGATAGTCAATCAATAAAATACCTTTGAAGTCCCAACCCGTTGCCATAACCTTACCAGCCGATTGAATTGTTTTTGCCTTCTTTGGGGCACTTCCTCCAGCTTCCATTGTTTGGATTGTTCTTTTGTCTCTGGAGTATAGTGGTGGATCCATGTCTCATCAACAGTTATGAAACGACGCTTAAAATCCATTTTATTTCGCTGAAAACGATCCAAACAAGCTTGAGAAATGTTCATTCTTATGCGTTTTGGTCGACTGTTAACAAGTCCGGCACCCATCTTGCAGAAAGCTTTTTCATCTGTAGTTCTTCATGCAAAATTAAATGGACTCGATCATTTGAGATGCCCATGATATTAGCTATTTCACGCACTTTTATTCGTCGATCATTTAATACCATATCATGCACTTTGGCTACAATTTCTGCTGTTGTTGCTGTTTTTGGACGTCCACTACGTGGTTCATCTTCAATGCTTGTACGACCACGTTTAAATCTAGCAACCCAATTTTTTACTGTTGCATATGAAGGAGCACTTTCACCTAACACATTCACCATATCATTATGAATTTCTTGTCGCGATAAACCTTTTTTATGTAAATATTTAATGACACCACGCATTTCTAATTTTTCCATTGTAAAAAAATCGCCGATGCGTCTTGTGAACACCTGTTTCTATATAAAGGAGTTGCCAGATCGAAACAAAATTTAACATGTGTTCATAGCAGAGATGGAAGTTTCCAAAACACTTAATTTTTTTTGTTTATACCGCGCTTTTTGTGCTTGGCTAAGAAGTTTCCGAACCGCCCTCGTAGTCGGCAGTGAAGATATATTACTGTCGTTCAATAGTCGTACAAATTTGCTTTTATTAATAGACAACCCTTTAGGACTTTAAAAATCAACTTTCCCGCTTACGTTTGAAAAAAGTCAACATATTTCGTAAATAGCAAACAACAATAAAATGCATTTAAAAATATTTACCAGCATAATCGACAAAAGATGCATTCGCCGTCTCAAATACACCAAATACGAATACGAGTAATCCAATTATAATTCGGACAAAATGTGTTGTTACGATGTTTTTCGTTATTTCGCTGACCATCTTCAACGCCGGCTCGGAGACACATTAGGAAACATTATACCTTGCAATGTGTTTGTTGTTCAGCTGTGCAATGCCAATATCGACTTTTCTAACCTACGGCGAGAATAAAAATAGAGTGTGTCATGAATCTCAGAACTTAAACATAGCTCTTAAATTTGTTGTTAAAGAAAAAACAATAATCTAGTGGAAAACATGAAATTTTTGGATTCCATAGAAAATGTATCTATATCTATATTAATAGTGTGTCGGTTATTGACCCTGGGACCAATAGGTCTGAGCCCCTAATTTAGCTAATTTCTACAAATAATGGCTTATGAGTATTGGTACAAAATTTCATTGCTTATACGTGCCTACATGTTCATATTTTATGGCGGTCAGTTTTGAGGCTTGATGAAATAAATAATGAAATGTTTCAGTGCATGTTAGTACATAATTTTGGTTCGGACTTTTGTACTAGGACTATACGAAAACATCGACCGAAATAACTTTTAACATAAGCGTTAAAGATATATGCCCTTAGGTTTATACAGGGTGTCCGTCGGGAAGGTAAACTACTTTGTTTATAATTTTTGATTATATGAATGTGAACGGATCTTATATTGATAAATGGTTTATTTAATGTCGGCAATTTTGTATGGAATACAAAACTATCAGATAAATGTCCGCCTCTGTTAGCCTCACAAATGCGAGCCCTTTTGAGCACATTTTTCATTATATTATTACATTACATTGTATTACATTTCACGCAGTATTTTATTAATTTCATCAGTAATATTTTGTTTGAGTTGCTCAAGCGTTTCTGGTTTCTTTGCATATACCTTGCTTTTCAGATATCCCCCCAAAAAGAAGTCCGGAGCAGTCAAATCAGGCGACCGTGGAGGCCAATCAACATCACCATTTCTTGAAATAACTTGATGAGGAAAGAAGTCTCGCAGCAATTCCATTGTAATCCTGGCTGTATACGACGTGGCACCATCTTGTTGATACCACATGTTAATCAAGCCCAAAGCATGTAGTTCTGGCGTTAAAAAGTTTTCAATCATATCACGATAACGCTCCCTATTGACAGTTACCGTTACGCCGTTTTCATTTTCATAGAAGTAAGGTCCAATGATTCCTCATGACCAAATTGCACACCACACTGTCACTTTTAATGGATGTAAAGGTGACTGATGACCAGAACCGACTATTCTGTTTATTCACATATCCATTCAAAAGAAAATGTGCCGCGTCACTCATTCTGATTTTTTCATGAAAATCGGTGCTGTCATGGGCGAGCTGTATGGCATATGTACGGCGGCGTAAATGGTCTTGTGGAAGAAGTTCTTGTGCCACTGAATCTTAAATGGAAACAAATGCAAATCCTTGTGCAAAATTGTAGCCAAACAAGTTCTTTGAAGACCAAGCTCCTTCTGAGCACGGCGTCGAATTGAGGTTGATGGATTGTTTTGAACACTTTCTTGAGCAGCAGTAATGTTTTCAGCCGATCTTGCAGTACGTTGTGGTCTATCTTTCTTCGAAATCATTTACTACACGATAAATAGTGCGTTTTTTGGCCCGTTGTTTCTCCCGAACTTTAACGTAACTTTCTCATCGCCGCACTAATCGATGATTGATTTTGATAAAATGTTTTAACGATTAAAACACGTTGGTTTCGAATATTTTCTATAATAAATTTGCTACGTCACTATTTCACGACTGCCAAATATGAACTGTCAAGACTAATGTTTACCAAAATGGCGGCAAAACAAAGTAGTATACCTTCCCGGCGGACAGCTTGTAGAAAGTGAAAACCCCGTTCACTTTCTCAATCGTAAAAATAAGAATACTTGAATGGCAAAAAGGAGTGAAGTTTGTTTTTGTTAAATTTAAATTGGCTACAAATCCTGGAATATTTCGAAATACTTAAGTATAGGTTGATCCATCTAGAGGTATTTTTTCAGAACAAAAAAAAATAAAAATTCAAGTCAAGTGTGGAATCTTTATTGCTAATGTTAAAGGACATTTTATAGCATTTATTTTTTGAATATAACTTTCTTCAAATGTTGGCCGCAACTACGCCTCAGGGTTTCCATGCTGAGGGTCCAATTTTCGATGACTCGTTCGAGCATTTAGACCGGCATGGCTTAAATAACACGCGTAATGTTGGCTTCCAAAACCTGAATCGTAGCTGATTTGTCAGCATAGATTTTGGACTTTACGTAACCCCAAAGAAAAATGTCTAAATGTATGATATCACTTGATCTAGCTGTTTTTCGAAATGAACTCTCAATAGATCCATTGTTTGAGCAGCTGTATGGCAAGTGGCACCGTCCTGTTGAAATCAAGTGTCGTCAAGATTGTGGATATCAATTTCAGGTAGCATAAAGATCGTGGTTTTCTCTGGCACCACTTAAAACTCTTCCTGTTGCTCTTCGGCAATTTTGTTCATTGACTTTGCCGTTGAGCCAGAATTGGGCCTCATAACTGAACAATATTTTAGTCGAAAACAGCGGATCTTCCCATTTCTCACCGAACGCTTATTTCCATAATACGGTTGCCAACATTTAAAGGAAATTATTTTTAAGAAATAAATGCCATAAAATGTCCTTTCAAATTACCAATAAAGATTTACACTTGGTTTGACTTTTATATATTTTTTGTTCTGAAAAAATACCTCTAAATGGATCGCTCTATATATACTTATAGTTACCTCAGAACTAATTATTTTTAAATTATATTTTAAAAAGGCTTGTTTTGCTAAAGCCTGGTACTCAAATTACCTTTTCATATGAAAATGTGTTCGAACATAACTGATTTTTTTTGATTTATATTTCAAATATTTATATTTTTCGTATAACAAAATATTTTGAGCCAAATTCATAAAAATTTTTGGAAAGTTTTAATACCACATTGTTTTTTATAATATCGTTCTTTTTGTTCTGATTTTGTGTGAACAAGAGGGATTATTTATGTTTAATGGCTTAACTGCAACACATGTTCTGAATTTAATTAAACCTAGACATTTGGAACGTATCTAAATATTTTTTTTTTCATTTATCAAAAGCAGAAAATAATTTTTCGCTTTTGCATTCGTAAAAACCAATATTGGAATATACGCATTTGCAAAAATGTTTATCTCGAAATTCGTTTCGCAGAAAAAAATCAATTTTTGCTTTCGTTAGACCCACTTTCGCTACATCCCTAATAGAAAGTACCTCTCATTATAAGAAATACTCTCTGGTAGCACATTTAGTCTACTTAAGGCTCCTCCATGATTTTTAAATCGGCAGTTTGGGGAACACCAGCAGGAGTAGGTGTACTATCTTCTAGGCTGTGGAATCTTAACATCAATACTCTGCCCAAAGCCCTGAAAAAACAACAATTTTATTGTCAATGCTATACTTCAGAGTTATAAAAGTTTCGTCCCCGCCGAAATTAGGAACTGTCCACTTGTCATGCAACACATAGGTCATTTGATATTTTCCAGCACCCTTTAGAAGCGACATATTATAGGGTGGGTGATTTAACATTTTAAATTTGAATCGACTATAATTTAATAATGGAACACCATCGATGCCTAGAACACCGATGTGTTTTCGTTTTGTCCAATGGGCTGAAGATTGTTTGGCAGGAGATGAAGAATTTTAACGAAAAGTCGTGTTTGAAAATGAAGCTCATTTTCATCTCGGTGGCTTTGTCAATAAGCAATATTGTCAGAGAACCCACACGTGAATATTGGGAAGCCAATGCATCCACAATAAGCAAGTAGCCGCCGTTACCATCAACGGTGAATGTTACCGCGCAATGCTCAACGAATTTTTGTTTCTAAAAATTCAAGAGAATAACATGGACGACATTTGGTTTTAACAAGACGGGGCCACATGTCACACAGCCAACGCAACTATCGATATTTTACGCACTGTTTTTGAAAATCGAATAATTAGCCGAAATTGTGTTGTCAATTGGCCGCCTCGGAGCTGTGATTTGAGCACTATGGATTATTTTCTGTAGGGAGCCATTACGCAAAGCATCCAGAGACAATTGAAGCGGTAAAACATGAAATCAAAGTTGCCATTTAAGAGAACAATCGAGATTGTACTGAAAAATTGGATTAAACTCTTATTCGAAATGTGGCGGCCATGGAGGAGGAGGCAAAACCTCTAAAGCGTATGTGTTCTTACACAGATTTAAATCTGGGTTCACTTGTATGAAAGTCACACTAAACATGACGCACGATGGTGCCTTTTATAAAAGCGCTGGAAATTGTTTAAATACTAAGAGTCTTATGTGACCGTTAATATGTAACACTAAAGATGAAGTGTCCAATAGGGTAGGGGAACGTTTACCACTGTAAAATCTCTTGAGTTTCCTCTTGGACACCTCACTGTATAACTGTGAGTAAAAAAAGGGAATGTGAGATTAGTTTATTTTTTCACTGCATTTAAATTCTTTGTTTTACTTTCAATCGACGACACGAGAACTTAATACCTTGGAAATTGCAGAACTCGCAAAAAAGTAAATGTCTGGTTTGTATACATATATGAACGAAGACCACATAAGCTATGGTTTTAAACAGCAATCCTTTGTATTTTGTTGTAGGTGGTCTGAATCGTAAAGCGATTTTCAATTCCAGTCCAGTTAGAAGAAAAATTAAAGCATCCGTTATGACCCGGAGTTATTTCACATTGGAACATATCCAAATATGTTTACACAGGCTTGTCCTAGTTCCTTGAGTAATGCTTTAGATGTTTTACTTTCGGATCCGGCTTTAAAATTTTAAACATAAGGTCGCAGTTATCGAGTATAGTGCACACTGATTTTAAAAGAGGTTTTTCGTTTCATACTTTATAGGATGTTAACGAAAGTTCCCGAGTGTTTTATTCAAAGCATATTCTAATTTATACCACTTCTACGAACATGAAAATCTAGAAACGTTTTTAGTTTACGTGGTCCGTTGACGACGGGTATCTGATACTATTAAATCCATTAACAAGTAGGTATAAATTATTTGAAAGTGATTGAATTTGTATGCCATAAACTTACATTTAAATTGTTTTTATTTTTGTTTGGAATTACATTGCCAGAGTGGTCAGTATCATAAAGGAAGCAAATAATGTTCATTTCTAGGGGCGCTAAGGCATAAGTGGGCCGCTTTTCATTTTGGAAGTGTCGATTCCGTTCTTGATTTGCAAATAAACATTAACAATTCATTGCATGGGGCTTATTATGCGACTCGAATAAAACATATTCCCTCTATTAGCTTGTGGAGTAATTCACTCTTTTAAAAATATTTATTTTATTTATTAACAAGAGGTGGTTGTGGCAACCAAGAGGTTTGCACACATTTTGTTGTTGTATCCAATTATAAGTGATGATAAGTAAAACTCCGTCTTAACCAAAAACTGGTTAAATGGTATTTTTTTTAAAAATTAATTAATTCTAATATAACTGACTTTAAGCCAATCGGTTAACCAATTTTTTTTCCAGTATAAATCATCTATCATCTTTTCCACCTTTTCCTCGTCATGACTCTCCCCTTATGAGTACTTCAACTGTTTAAGCAAAAAGTTTTTTGCCTCTGACTTAAATTTTAATTTTTTGTTGAACGAGTGAGTTATGTGGATTTTAAGATCTAAAAAGGTGCGGATATTTAGTATATCTAAAAAGGTGCGGATATTTGGTATATTGCACCGATTCTACAGTTTCAATAACTAAAAATTACAGAGCCTAACTAACATTCGGTTGTACAGATGGCATACTCGATGTACATGTAATCACAATCATTCGGTTGGCAAAAAAAAATCGGTTGTGGTACCGGGACATAACAATTGTATAAGTATATATAAAAAAAAACAGAATATTAAAGATATTGGTTTCAAAATTATTTCAGGTGTAGTGCCAATGTCACATTTTAAGAATGAAATTCGATTTCGTGAACAGTTATCTATTCTTTGGACCCAAATTTCCACCACTCTCCCACACATTTCGACCGGAATGTTGGCCATTTCGCCTTAGCTATTGTCTCTGAGCTCGTCGTAAGTTGTTGGCTTGTTGGCTTAAATTAATGACTTGATGTGGCCCCATAAAAAGAAATCCAATGGCGTCAAATCGCATTAACGAGGTAGCTATTCTACCGGATCATTTTTCGAGATAACACGTTCACCGAATTTGCCTCTTAGTAAAATCGATTGTAACGCGTGCTGTGTGGCTAGTGGCACCACCTTGTTGAAACCACATATCGGCGATGTCAAGCTTATCCAATTTTGGCCAAAAATAATTTTCTAACATGGCACGATAGCGCTTTCCATTGACGGTAACATGACGATTGTTTTCATCGACGAAAAAAACGGCCCAACTAACACCTCCGGCATGAAAACCACACCATACAGTAATTTTTTGCGGATGTCTCTTGGAGCACATGTGGGTTCGTTGCTGTCCAATAACGCATATTTTGCTTATTGACAAAACCACTGAGCCAGAAATGAGCTTCAACGCTGAAGATGATTTTTCGATGAAATTCTGAATTTTCGTGAAACTTTGCCAGATTTCCAAAGCTTCTTAAAACAATGAGAGTTTTATTCGCAACACTAGCTATTGTAAGAACTAAAACTGAGCATAAAATAACAGGTACAGTAATCTAGATTCCTTGTTGACTTAGAACACTGGTATTTTAAGAACAAATCATAAAGAAGCCCATACCTAATAGTTTTATAGACAAACATCATCAACTTTATATCTCTACATTTCATCGGTCATATGTCCTCTGTTAAAGAGATTCGAAAACAAATTCTCTAAATTTATTGGTCAGTGAAAATCGATGGCAAATGCTCTTTATTGTCGACCACGATTTTTTTTGTTGAGAAACATAGTGCGTTACGTAGGAAACTGAATCACGATAAATATTTCCTTACAACTTTAAATATATGTGACAGCTCATAGAGAAAGGGAACTAAGGGTAAAAAAATCAATTTTCATTTTTTTCTTTTTTTGATGTGGACAACATCTGAGCATCGAATGAGACCGATTCCATGCCCCAAAAGTGTTCCCTCCCAGAGATATGCGCGTTTTATGAAAGTGATGGTGCACCAAATATACACGTATTTAAATCTTTAAAATGGCTCTCCTGAACAAAACCGGTTTTTACCCTTAGGTCCCTTTCTATTTTGCGTGTCACACATATGGATTTTATTTGTACAGGGTGGACCATTAAACATTTTAGACTTGATTGGATTGATAGGTTTTTTCTAATTTCTGGTTTCATTGGAAAGGTTTAACTTTGTCATTAATTAGTGGAACACAATATCATTCATATGACTACCACAACTGGCTTGGCAGTACCTTATCTGATCAACCCAGTTTTTCAGTACATTTTTGGTTGTTTCGGGTCGAATCTCTTCAATGGCAACTTCGATTTCAAGTTTCAACGCTTCAATTGTCTCTTGATGCTTTGCGTAATATTTATTCCTAATGGCTCCCCACAGAAAATAATCGAAAGGGCTTAATTTACAGCTCCAAGGCGGCCAGTTGACATCACAATTTTGACTGATTATTCGATTTTCAAAAACTGTGCGTAAAATATCGTTGGTTGCGTTGGCTGTCTGTCTTTTTGATACCAAATGTCATCCATGTCATTCTCTTGAATTTATGGAAACAAAAATTCTTTAAGGTAACGCTCACCGTTGTAGGTAACAGCGGCTGCTTGCTCATTTTCAAAGAAAAATGGCCATTTACGAGTATTCCGCCAGCCCAAAATCCACACCAGTGATTGGCTGTGAATGCATTGGCCTCTCAATAGTCACGTGTGGGTTCTCTAAACCACATATGCGGCAATTTTGCTTAAGACAAAGCCACCGAGATGAAAAGAAGATTTACCTGAAAACACTATTTTTCGGTAAAATTCTTCATCTACTGCCAAACAATTGCGAGAAGCGAAAACGCATCGGATAGTGTTCCATTATTAAATGATATAACCAATATATCCAGAAATCTTATAAAATTATAAGTTTTGCTTTTTACAGCCGATTCCAATTTAAAATTTTAAATGGCCCACCCATAGTACGGTTGATATTGCAAATAGGGGCTGCAATATTGACATATAGGTGCTCAAAAGCAATGAAATGTTTACCAGTATATGTCAATATTTTTAAAATGTATTTAAATTGTAGATGATTAGATGATTTAGATTTGAAATTAAAATCGAATTTATGTTGGAATCCAAATACCACAGGTATACCGTTAGTTGGAGTGTATATTAAATTTGTCATTCTGTTTTCAACACCTCGAAATACTGATTGGAGATCCTATAAAATGTACATATTGTTGAGCTCCGTATGTCTGCCTATGTGCCTTTTAAAAACACAATAGGAGTCAAACGAAAAGAGCATTTTAAAATGAACTTCACATTGATGGCTTACAGTCATAAGCTGTTTGGGTTTGCCTCTTGGTCGAAATCGACCCAGAGGGACAAAAGTTTTCCTTAAGGAAACTTAAGATAAATCTGAAAAGATACTCTTCTTTGAGTGTTTTTTCACAACATAATTGTTTGTTGACGCTTATTACCTACCTAAAAGAGTTTGCAGGACGTTTCGTCTGCTGTGGCCAACAAACGCCCCGTAAGGTACTAATAGACATTTAAAAAAGGATTCAAGGTTTATCAAATTTGTGAATGCTTTTTTAAACTGCTCGGGTCATGGTCAAGAGAAGGGATCAATAGTGGTGCTTTAAGTTCAGCCTTGATAGGTCAGAACTGTAAACAACAGGTAACAACTTTGTAGATGTCAAAAGAAAAAGTATAGAGGTTGTCGACAAAATAAATTACAAGCGATCCCACGACAGCCGGTTCTATGCACCGGATCGACCCAAAAGAGAAATTCTTCGGTCAAGGGCTGTCACCCCGGCACTATGTGCCGCTAGAACAACAACAACAACAAATAAAGAAAAAATTATTTTTTTGTACCTGTTTCAGTACTTATACTGAATAACTATCAAGTGTTCTACTAAAAAGTATTAGTCTCTATCTAGATTAAGTACTTTAACGGTTGTAACAAATTATTTTTTGTCGTTGAGGAGTGCTTGGCTGTCTAAGACTATAGGGTGGGCTAATTTAACATTTTAAATTTGAAACGGCTGTAAAAAAAATTATGATCATTTTTTAAAATTTTTGTTTCGTGTTTTCAGATGAAGCTCATTTTCATATCGGTGGCTATGTCAATATGCAAAATTGCCGCAAATGGGACTAAGTACTAAAAGGGCTATAACAAATTATTTTTCGTCGTTGAGCACAGTGCCTGCTTGGCTGTAATAGAAAGGACGCGCAAAATAGAAAGGGACCTAAGGGTAAAAACCAGTTTTGTTCAGGAGAGCTATTTTAAAGATATAAATACGTGTATCTTTGGTGTAGAATCGTCGACTTCACTTTCATAAAACGCGCATATCTCTGGGAGGGAACACTTTTGGGGCATGGGGTCGGTCTCATTCGATGCTCAGATGTTGTCCACATCAAAAAAAGAAAAAAAAAGAAAATTGATTTTTTTTTACCCTTAGGTCCCTTTCTCTATGCGCTGTCACATATGGAACCCAGCTCCTATATTGTTGACCAATTTTAAACCGTCGGTTTAACAGTGGAAGCTTGGTTTATTTCATATAAGGGTCTTATCTGACCAGGACTCAGTGCTTAGGATTTCCGTTTGAGGTAGGTAACTACTAGATTTTCTGAAATTCGATCTGTAACTCGCTCTAATAATGCAAGGTCCGTGAATGTTTTCAGGCTGTTTAAATGGCGAGATATCCGGTCTCCCGTGAACCATTCGCTTACGTCTGACATCCAATAAAATATCAATCGGGCCTATGTTTAGTATTACATCCCAGTCTACCAAACTACTCGTATTGCAGCGAATAATTGGCTTTACAACGCTTGTAAAAGGCTAGAGTGTAATCTTAAGCCTATGGTCCCAAATGACTTAATTATTGCGGGGTTTTTTTTATCCAATCTTAGTTATAGGGGCTTTGCCTAAACCACCACGTTTAGTTTATATGGATATATTTCTATTCATTTATTTTCAAGAACTTTTAGTTTTTTAGGAAGTGTGGCTGGTAGAGATACTGATAAAAAAAACCGAATAGAGGCACTATCTATGTGATGATTATTATTTTTCTATACTTTATTCAACGTGGAGAGTATATGAATTTCGGGCTACCTTCCAAATCTTGCATACTTTGAGCAGAATTTATAAACTTTTTTATTTAATTTATTAATTTTTTTTAAAACCAAATTTATCTGGAACTTCATGAGGCCTTCGGGCGGCCCTGCACTGTACCCGTCCACAAACATATTTATGTATTTCTACAATTCTTGTGGCATATGTTTTGTGTATCGTGTTCTTAACGGAACACACACTTTTCTATCACAACAATAAATTTCAATCACACAAAGATCAAGTTCAATTTATTTAACTTTTTAACATTTGGAATTTAGTTGAAAAAAGTGTTTTTTACTTTTTTTTTTATTTCTTCAAGCATTTTTCTTTACTTTTTAGTAGCAGTGGAGATATGTTCGAGGCACGATAATTTTCATTTTAAACACAAAATCAATTTTTTTTAGAACGTCTTTACACACACGTGGTATGTTGCAGTTTAATCAATGGTGTTACACGCGTCCTACACAGCTCTCGCATGGAAGAGGTTGTTGTGTTCAACAAGTGTTATGGAGGGGTACGATACGCGATACGACGTCGTTCCGAACGTTAAAGTGAACCGACGACCGCTTGTTGTAGCTCCTCCAGACTGACTGTTAAGCAAATATGTTTGTGCTGCCTGAATAAATAAAAATTGGACGTACTCGCCTCGCCGTTCAGTTATCGCAACGACATCAACCGCGCAAACGACCGTCGACTACTACTCTTTATTTGTTCTTCTATTTTTCATCGCGACATATCAATGTGCAAATATACGGTAGTCAATGTTGATAAATACGTAATGCATACGGGTACAAGTAATGAATGGAATGGAAATAATCGGTAATAAACGACATTTATGGCTCTATATTCTGCTAAAGGGGAAAACTAATAGAACATTAACGTTAATTGGAAATTTCGCCATCAATTCGAAAAAATATCAAAAAATTCTGACGATGACTGAATCGAGTTTTTGTAATGAGAAAACTTTTTTGTGCTAAAACTAGTCGCCTGAATCAATTGCGGTCGATGTGAAATCAATCAATAAGCAGAAATGGAATGGGAAAGAAGGTGTTTTTAAGAAGTTTAGTACTGAGAACTGAAATTAACGATGAGATTGCGCTATTTTGAACTGAAAATTAAGTGGCTGGATCGATGTGGCACATTTTTTTAAAGTACTATGTTCTTTGTTGTTGTTTTTGTAACAACAATATTTGTGGTATTCTAAGTCTCATTCGTCTATGGAGGATCTGCGTCCAAAGATATCTAGGGGTCAGCTGAGTGGGCTTGGCCGGACAATTAAAAAGGTGCAGCATATCAAGTGGTCCCTGATGGCAGGCAGGCAGGACAAACGTCCGGAACGTTAGCGTCAATTCGCGCCCAGTACGAATTTAGACGGCTGCACCATCCAGATCTCAGCTGAGCCAGAACCACGATGTAGCCGATGTAGCGTTGTTTTTGTTGCTGTAGCGGCACACTAAGTGCCGGGGTGACAGCCCTTGGCCGAAGAATTTCTGCTTCGGTTCAATCCGGTGCATAGAAACGGCTGTCGTGGGATTGCGTCTTCTACTCTGGTGAAATCTCCGGGGGATATTCCGCGCTCAATACGAACTGAGGCGGCTGCACCATCCACATCTCATCTGAGCAAAAACCACGCGCGTCTGCCGAGGTAGCGACTTCTAGTCTGGCGAAATCTCCGGGGGATGTTCCCCTAGCACTACATTCGCGCTATAGCTGGATACCGCTTATGTGACTTTATCAGCGTGAATGTCGTTCAGACCTGCCTGGTAGTTTCGATGATCTAAAGGCTCTGGACCTCCCTCTCAAATTCAGGAAGATCGTACCTGAGCTGCCTGGGCGGAGGCATTCTGTCCAAAGGGTGGTGTTTGGGATGACTACTGCGAAGACAGTCAAGCAGATACTGTTTAGACAACAAGAAGTTGTGCCGGGGCATGTAGAATGGCATCATGTTGATGTTCCCAGGGTGTCGTACTCGAATTCGCCGACCACACCGGCACTGTTTAGTTCGCTTCAGACTGACATATCGCTTTGTAAGAGATCAACAAGGTTTCTCTGACGGCTTCCCAAGTACTGCTGGCAAGTGACATGAGGACCACGTTTCTACTTTTAAGCTTATAGCTGTAGCATGTGCAGAGGATTGAAAAAGGGTGTCCATAGATTTGGGGTAGTTGGTAGTCGGGATGTAACGTCATCGACTTTCACATTAAGCGCCAACCGCACCTCTGCGGTCCATGCAGTAAACAGTGTGGCTGATGATTTGGAGGCGGATATTTTTTTCAGGTACCACTTGATTTTCTCGCATATGTCATCCAGAATTGTGCAATCATCAACGTACGACACAATTTCAACGCCGTCTGGTGGTGCAGGAATTTTAGAGAGGAAGAGAACTCCCTGTTTAAACCTACGGGGCTTCGACTTCATGTCTCTTAATTCTACGTACAACTCGCGCCCACACATATAGTTTACGACCCAACGTTTCAAATTAGACGATAGGGACGGGTCTGTAAGGTTAAGAGCCACGAGGACCGTCTTGTAGTTGGGCTTGTTCAGGTTTAGGCTGTGTCTTATACGTGTGGTAATGGCGTTTAATGCAGTGATGGCGTCTGCTTGCGGAACCCATGCTGATGACCAGCACTTACGATTCTCCTTTGTTAGCGTCTTTGCTTGGCTTCAATAGTGGTACCACTCTGACCATTTTCCAGGCATCGGGAATTAAGTGAAACGTCCGATAATTCTTTCTTCCAGGGTGAGAGAGCAATTTGACCATTGTCCACAATTTTTTAATTCCGGAACATAAGTTGCACTGCTTTAATTACTTTGTACAGGGTGTCCGTCGGGAAGGTATACAACTTTGTTTGTTTATAATTTTTGATTAAATTAAAGAAAATGGATCTTATATTGATATACTTTTTATTTAATGTCGCCAATTAAACGCAATTATGTATGGAATACAATATCAGATAAATGTCTGCCGCCTCTGTTAGCCTCACAAATGCGAGCCCTTTTGAGCATATTTTTCAGTTGTTCTTTCAAGACCAAGCTCCTGAGCCCGGCGTGGAATTGAGGTTGATGGATTGTTTTGAACACATTCTTGAGCAGCCGTAATGTTTCCAGCCGATCTTGCAGTACGTTGTGGTCCATGCTTGGGCCTATCAGCTACAGACCCTCTATCTTCAAAATCATTCACTACACGATAAATAGTGCGTTTTGTTGGCACGTTGTTTCTTCCAAAAAATTTACGTAACTTTCTCATCGTCACAGTAATCGATTATTGATTTTGATAAAATGTTTAAACGATTAAAATGCGTCGTGGTTTATCAGATATTTTTCCATAATAAATTTGCCACGTCTCTACTTCACGATTGCTGTCAAGACTTCTTAGTAGGGACATAAGTACAGTTAAACACGTTTTATGCTTATACTGTAAAATGAAAAGTACTGAATGTTTTTGCACCAAATATTTTTTAATATATTTATTGATTAAATATCGAAATGTCCGCCTTTTGCTTTTCACATGCCCTAAGTCGCACTGGCCAATCGTCAATAGCTGCACGAACCTCGTCCATTGGAAAATTGGCCACAGCTCGAACCAAAGCAGTCTTAAGAGATCCAATGTTGGCGTATCTTTTGTGACAAACCTTGTCCTCTAAAACCGTCCACAATTTGTAATCCAATGGGTTCAAATCTGGACTGCCTGAGGGCCATTCTTCAGAGGAAATGAACGCTTGCAAATTGTTTCGAAGTCAGGCCTGGGACGTTTTAGCCTTATGGTTTTGGATGTTAAATTTTTCCTGAACGGTGAAAATATTTTCATCGGTGAACAAAATTTTTCTGTGCAAGTTATCAGCGTGCTTCACCAAACGACGTTTGCATTTTTCAATCCTATTTTTTTTAAAGCTGCAGTCAATGAATGTCCGCTACGTCGTTTGAAAGTCCCAAGTCTTTTTTAATGATTCGACTCATCCACTTTTGTGTGATATTCATCTCACGGGCATGATTTTTTGTTTTCGGAGCGGATTTCTGTGAATTCTTGATTTAACGGCTTTGATTACATGCGGTGTTCGAACAGTGCATGGGCAGCCCGACCGGTGGCGGTTTTTTACATCTCCAGTCTCCTCAAACAGTTCTATTCATCGGTAGATGAACATGCGGCTAATCCCTAGTGGCCGGAGCATTTTGAAAATATCGTTTTTTTTCATACCACACTTGAAAAGCGCTATTACAACGATACGGTTCTTATTATCTGACCACTCCATGATGAAAGTAGAAACAATTTTAGAATCCCGTTACAGACTAACGCTATTGAGGTTAGCTTTCAAAACCCATATGACATTGACGGGGTATGTTTAGTTCTACTATTGAAATGGGTGTGTTCAATGCTGCAACAGTATTTATGTCCCTACTAATTTACCAAAATGGCGGCAAACAAAGTAGTATACCTTCCCGGGTGGGCACCCTGTACTTGCTGCTGAGGTTTATTTTAGTCTGTTTAAAAAGCTCGCAACTATTATCCGTTCTCAACCAAAATTTGCAAATTGTTTACTTTCGGGCTAGGGACAACCCCGTCAGAAATTGATCCATATCGATGATTGTTTTCATATAGCCCCCATACATACAGTGCAGGACAAAAGTAAAGCTCGGGTTGCTGCCTGTTAACTAGAACCCGACCGATTAATTGGCTTCGGCCAAGGTGAGATAATTGACCAATATTAGGCTGCGGCAATATTTTTGGCCGAACGCCGAATGTTTTGTTTAAAATGTAGAAAAACCACTTAACTTTTTACAAAAATAGAGCGCAACGGCTTACTGCTTCACATTTAATGAACGTACGCACACGTAGAACGACTGATAAATATACCATACGGAATAGCAAATTTTTCTTGAAAATATTCTATTCGTGAATCTCCCACAGGGAAGAAAAACTCTGTAAAACGACTAATAAATATACCATACGGAATAGCAAATTTTTCTTAGAAATATTCTATTCGTGAATCTCCCACAGGGAAGAAAAACTCTGTAAATGTGTTTTGCCAAAAGGAAATGTAGTAGTCGGAATATGAAGCATCCGTCAATTTGTAAGAAACACGACTCCTTTTCTCATTTAGAAACACAAGAAACAGTCGGAAGCGTCAAATCTTTTAGTAATCTGTGTCGAATTGATAACTCATGATACTATACATTGTAATATCTCTTATTGGCAAGAGTTAAGTTTATATAATAATGCGCATTAAAGTTATTATATTATGTAAAATTCGTATGTAGGAATTCAAATTCGTTCAAAAACTTGATTTTTATACGATTATTGGGCATTTAAAATGAAAAATAAAAAACATTACAAAAAAATTGTGTCACGTTCGGATTCGGCCTTTGGTCGAATATTGAAAAGGGCCGAGGTTCGGTCTGGCTTTGGCCTAAGAAATCCACTTACGATCGGGCACTACTGTTAACACGCATTACTATAAAATATAAAAAATATATTGTTTTAACATTTTTTTACAATGAAGTATGATTTTGCACAAATTTTAATAAAACAGAAATAAACATACAGTTACGTATAAATAAATAGAGCCACTTAAGCAATTTTTTTTAACAAATAACGGTTTGTTATTTGAAAGAGGAATTATCCGCAATATAAATAAAAAAATATAAATGATTTAAATAAAGGCATACCGATAATGTCAAATTCATACCAAAAGCAGCTGTTTATTTTATTTACAAGCTTCCTCAAGCAATTGCATCTTAGTTTTCTAGAATAAAAGTTAATCGAATGGAACTCGAACGTAATAGTGCGATTGCCTTATAACACTATACAGCAGCCAAAAATCACAATATAACCACTATTTTTTGATGTATTTCAAATTCTATGGATAAGTTTTTTTTAATAATTTTTTAAGTAAATTTTTTCATTTTTGAAAAGCTTGTTCTGCGAATATTGACATAACTCAAGAACGATTGATCCCACTTTGTTAGTGAATATACCAAATTTGTTATTTAAATACTTACAAGTTTTGTTAACATTATTTTTAAGCCTGCATAAGAGTTTCGAAATTTCTAAAAAGTGAAAAATTATGCTTTTCAGCCGAAATGTATGGATTTTTTTTTTTTCAGAAAAAAATTATAGCGTTCAAAAGTGCTCAGTTTAGGGGCAAAGTCTTACCTTTTATAAATAAAATGAGAAATTTCATAAAAAAAAAACGATCGGTTACTTTAGATTTAATTCACAATTAGGTGAAGGTATTCCATTACGTCAAGAATTTCGAAATTTTGTTCGGGTTACATTACAATTAGTAAATAATGTTTTTACTTTTATTAAATGAGTTTTACAAAGTCAAATAAATAATTAGTAATTAATATTGACATTCCTTTCTAAGAAATGCTGATCTCTTAAAGCATTTCTAAGAAATGCTGATCTCTTAAACGAGATGCAAGAAGCTCTGATTTTTGTTTCGTAAGTTCGAGGTCTCTTAGTTGGGCTTGAGTCATAAGATTTGGAGCGAAACTATGTGATTTGTAACTCATGCTTGAGGTCGATGATATGTAGGTATTTAAATAACCAATTTTTGTGGTATCTTCACTAACAAAGTGGGATCAATCGTTCTTGAGTTACTCGTATGTCAATGGACAATTTTACTTAAAAAAATGATTAAAAAAACTTATCTATAGAATTTGAATTTTAAACTATTTTTGTAATAGTACATCAAAAAAAATAGTGGTTTTATTTGTGCAAAGATTTTTTTTCATTTTTTGCATAGTGCAATTGGCCAGAAAATCACAACCAGCTATTGAACGTGGTCTAATCCATCTTAAATTGTATACACTGTATGCGTATAGCGCAACAAATCGGTATAATAATGCAGGCAAACGCTATGATGGTGGTGGAAAAGAAAACCGCAACAGCATATGATATATCGTAGTTCGAACTCGACTTTAACGATATCCACGTTGTAGTGGTAATCAAATGGTTAAATTCGATCCATGTTTTCATGTAAACCTCACACAAAGGTCACTCCCGATTTGATTTTCTGTTTCTCTAGATGTTACAAATAAAATGCCATTGTGCTCAAATTTTGCAAAGCACAGTACGTGTGACTACTAAGCAACCCCGATGTAATTGCACTATACTGATGATTCTAACCGGCTTGGTGCACTCTGATCATCACAACGCGGCGCCCCAATATTTCAACATGCGTTTTTCGTTCAGTCTAGCTTGTTATGACCATTGTAGGGTCTACGTATTTAGTTTCTGTTTATTCCTTCTGTCATAATGCTTATTATACACACATAAAGCTTAATACACACATATTTCAATACATTTTTCTAATGACACACCTACTCACATTTCAGTAATGGCCATTTTCACAATCTTCGGTTAAGAGAGAAAATGCGAAAGCAGTCAGAAAATGCGGACCTTTTCAAAACAAGAGCACTGGGACAGCACTTGGTACCAGACTTTAAACGCAGGTGTCGGTTAACCGTTGGCTTTCTTTAGCTTAGCTAATATTTTCAACCTTAATCACAAGTTAATGCTAACGCTACTGTTCAGCTTTTGTTTTCAACAAATAAGCTCAGCTCATATATTGAATATTTGTATAAGCTAACGTTAGTCTTAGCCAAAAAAAATCACACACATGCAGCCAACCACAGTCAGCAGCAGCACAAAATACTTTTTAAGGCAGCTTAAAATACAAAATAAGTTGAGTGCTGTTTTTTTAGCTAATGTGATTTTGTTTGGGTAATGTTTGGTGTTGTCAACGCAGAAGAGAGAAGGAAAAAATTAATTGAAAATGATGTGACAAAAATTGGTAAAACGTGAACGATTTTTTTTTCTGGTTAATTAAAGAGAATCCATTAACTACTGATAAACAACACTTCATTAATACCTGAGTTTTGCCTTTTATTGTTTTGTCGAACTATTAAATTTGTCTCTTCTAATTTTTTTAAGTCGTAAGTAGTCATAACAAATGTATCCTATGCATATAAATTCTACTTATATAAACATCTATTTAAAATAAACATTTATATACATATTTGTAACAATATATGGCTATTAAGTATAGGAATATTTCTTGCTAAAAGTTCCATTATAAAAACTGCGATTTTTAATGCTTGTCATATGATGTGAAACTTCTGTAAGCAACACTGAACTCAGAAAGGATTTTTTTTGGTTGCGCGCAATCGCTACAGCCATCAACAAAGCAAAAAAGCAGTAATCAAAGTAACTGAAAAAGTCTGTTTTCTTCAGTTCTATTGTTAATGCTTTTTGTGTAATTTTGTAGCTGGTCAGTGTTTTTTTTTGTATTAGCTAGTTATGTTTAATAGCAGTACCTTTCTTTAGCTAGTGTTTTTCAAATGTGTTAGATTTTTTAGCTACATTTGCTGTTGTCTAATATTTTTTGGTGTTATTTTAGGTAATGAAAACAAACTAATCCGTAGCTTTGGTAGCATTGCGTTAGCCTTTGAAATCCCTTCTTGGTATCGGTGACACAAGTTAAAAACACAGCCCTTTCGCCGGGCTTTAACGGTTATGCTCGTATTCTTCTTTAATGGTCATCAAAATTTCAAATTAATCTTTCGGCTAAGTGTGAATTGATGTTTCATTTGAGTGCTGGCAAAGCACTTTACGTTTTGAATTTCCAACGAAGCCCATCACTTTGAAATACAAATGGTATAAAGAAGTTATAAATATGTACGCTTTGCTATTACAGTCGAACACGTTTATAACGAACGTTTTTTTGAAAATTTTGACTCGATTTTTAATAACATTTACTACGACTATAACGAACTTTTTTTATGGCGAATAATTTCAAAAACCCATTTTGCAGTGTCACATTTTCTACGTACGAGTATTTACGAACTCTAAAATTCCTTTCTTTTTTTACACAACCAATGAGAACTCGTATTTTAAGCAGCTGATTCATTTTAGGTAAACAAATTGTCATATTTTAATAGCTTGACAGAATAGGAGATGTTGGTAAAAAGAAGTGAAAGAATTTGTCTTTCGGTTAAAAGCAAAATACAAATCATTTTGAAATTTAAAAAACAAGTAACAAATGTGTATCATTTTTCAAATACAGTGAAAATGCAGCTACTTCGTTTCAGTTATCCGTAGTTTATTGAAGGATAGTTCGTATAAGTGAAACACGTTCCATCCGATCCAAGGTTAGTAGAAAAAGAAATGTTAATATGTATACTTTTTTTTAAAAAAATAAATTTTATTTATTTAATAATTAAAAAATAACTCAAAAAAGGACAAATACAATTCATTAAATCAAAATGATACATTATTTCGAATTCTTACATAACGTAATTTGTTTTTGTCGTATTACTAAAATAGTCTCTAATTTTTGTTTGTGTCATTTTGTTTAAGATTGTGAAATTTATTGCGAGCCTCAGGATTGTCCATAAAAAAATCAATCAATGAACGAATTGACGTAAGAACCTCATTGTCAGTAGGCTTATTCACCCTTAATTTTCTTTTCGTTATCTTCTTATATCGAAAGCGCTAATCTGTTGAAGAGTTTCGTTGTCTGTTAAATCCTCCCAACATGTTAAGTTTTGGTCCACCTCAATAAATGCTTCAATTTCCTCACAAAGAGGGTATGAAAGCATATCCACTTCCTCAACGGAATCGATTTATTGCCCTGAAATGAATTCAGCTTTTTTGAAGCAGCTACGAATGGTTTCTGAAGTGACCATTCAGTTTGTCAACGATTTTGGAGAACTTGTTAAGCGATTTTCCACATTCACAGGTAAAGTAGTTGTTTTGTAATGATGGCTTTTCGGTAATGCCTTGGAAAAGATCGAATTATGCTTGGACTATGGGCTGAATTATAGACGTAGTATAAGGTGGTTAAAATACTTCCTTCCTGCCATTGATGGTTACGTTCTCACCGGCATCGTTTTTGAAGAAATATGGACCGATGATTCCACCGGCCCACAAACCACACCAAAACGTTATTTTTTGTGGATGAAGTGGCAGCTCTTGAAACTCTTCTGGTTGCTCTTTGTCCCAAATGCGGCAATTTTGCTTGATTACATACCCATTGAGCCAGAAATGTTGGCCGATTATGTTGACCATAAGCTGAACGAAGTGCACGAAACACGTTCCTTACAGAACGTGAATTTTCGCAATAAAGCTGAACGATTTGTAAATGTTGTTTAGGCTTAAGTCTTTCCATGATGAAATGCCAAACAATACTAAACAAAAATAACATGACAGCATGACACGACTCACACGTGATCTGTCAAAAAAGGCTGTTGAAAAAAGTATCTCCACTTGGATCATCCTATAAATCGAAAATTATTTTTTGTTTTGTAAACAAAGACCGTCTGAAGACAACTTGGTTTACCAGGGAATTCGAAAATATTCTCCTTCAATAATATGATTCAATCCGTAAAAGCCATCATTAACTGAAATAACTTATCACTTTTTTTTCTCGCCACCTGCAATTTCATGGAGTAATGTCTATCATCTTAACGAAACATCAATGTATGTTTTTTCAGTTAAACAGAGAACATTAAATTGTCAGTTTAGTTAAAATTGTTGCTTCACTTATGCGATATTTTCATTTAAACGGAGTTTTACTTAAGCGGAATGAATTGTTTGAAATGAGCATGAAAACAAATATCTGTAAAACTTTTATTTCACATAACCGATATTTCAGTTAGGCGTATTTCAGTTATCCGGAGTCGTCTGTACATACGAGTATAACAAACCAATTTACACCCTTCATTCCCGTTTGTTATAACTGAGTTCGACTGCATATGTTTTTTAAAAAGCGGACCGTTTGCCAGCACCACCATGTATGGTACTGGGCTTACTGTTTCCAGTTTGTACTTTTCAGTCTGGGCATCTACTACAAAGTGAGTTTCAATAAGACAGAACGACGTTAACAGTAAATGACAAAAGTCCTCGGCGACACACCTCCCTGATGGTCAAAATTGTTAAGAACATTCTGCATAATTGCCATTCTAACTGATCAATATTTTTGAATCTGACTAATATGCCGCCCCAATATTCAAACTAAAACAAAGTTTTATGGACAATCAATTTTTCGTTAAATTTTACCGGCCAGAATCAATTTGCATCGAGCAAAAGCCTATAACTTTTGATCTTGTAAACATTTTTGAGTTCAGTAAAAAGGACGACTGTAGCCAAGGACTATTTTGAACTACTGACAT
Organism: Hydrotaea diabolus; assembly: GCA_963513945.1. Taxonomy (NCBI): domain Eukaryota; kingdom Metazoa; phylum Arthropoda; class Insecta; order Diptera; family Muscidae; genus Hydrotaea; species Hydrotaea diabolus. The sequence goes on along the minus strand of OY740716.1, from coordinate 192,750,972 downwards.
TCAAAATCGAGTAGATTTAAGCAATAAGCAACGGGTAATTAATCTAGAGGTATTTTTAATAGGGTTTTTTTTTACAGATTATGCGTGATTTTTGTTAAACATTATTTTTTTTCTTTCAGTATCGTTTGCTATTTCATCATGGAGAGACTAACACAGCGAAAGCCACGGTTTAAAGCGGTTAATGGGCTGTTGGAATTATCGGTCCATATTTTTTCAAAATTGTAACGGGTGATCAATCTAGAGATATTTTTTCAGTAGGTTTTTTTTTCACAGATTACGCGTGAGTTTTGTTAAACTTTTGTTTTCTTCTTTCAGTGTTGGTTGCTTTTTTATCATGGAAAGAATTACACCGCAAAAACCACGGCTTGGAGTGGTTTATGGGCTGGTAGAATCATCGTAACCGTGATTGGTGCTCGCTATCGCGCCATCGGACTTTTTGTTACCTGGGATTGAAGCCCGTAATCTTGGCGACATTAGGTTTCAACAGGACGGTGCCACTTGCCATACAGCTGCTCAAACAATGGATCTATTGAGAGGTCATTTCGAAGAGTAGCTAATTTTACGTTTTGGACCGGTGAGTTGGCCGCCTAGATCATGTTATATCACACGTGTTCAAATTATCCTTAGTTGTGTTTAAGTTAAGACTCGATAACTAGGACTGGATAGCAAAACAGCGAAAGTTAAATCATTTGTTACCAAAAGGTGTCAATTTTAAGCATGTCAATAGAAAAAACACGGCTGTACTCGATTCTTGAAAAAAATCAAAATATTTGTTGTAGCCGTTTTAGTACTAAGCCTGGATAGAGGCTAGTTACTAAAATGGCTACAAAAAATAAGTTTACTTTTTTTCTACTTTTATTTCTTAAAAACTAGTTTTTCTGGTCTTTTTCGTTGAACACAAACAGAATTGTCACTTTTTGTTAACAATTGACTTTTGCTATCCAGTCGTATTTATCGAGTCTTAACTAAAACACCGCTTTTTTCAGCACGAAATAGGCAAAGTTACCAAAAACAAATTTTTCAAAATTAAACCACATTTTTACAGATTTTTAGCAGCGAGTTCATATAATTATTGAAGTTTTTGTATGAAGTTTGACACATTTTCGCAGGAAACATCGAACTTTGTACCAGCCTTAAAGCGATTTATTTCGTTCCAATTTTCGAGCGGTATGTTATTTTGGCAGTTGCTGCTGTAACAACGATCTGCTGAAAATCATACGTCCACTGCTTTATGCTTACGTTAGCCAACCACACCGGCACAGCATAATTCGCTACAGACCGATCTATCGCTTTATAAGAGGTCAACAATGTTTCTTTGCCAGCTCCCCAAGTACTGCCGGCGAGTGACTCAATGGAGGACCTTGTTCCTATTTTTGACAGTAACTACAAATATATGCACTCTCAAAATTACATATGTTTCCAAAAGAAACCAATGGGTAAGTTGCACTTGCTCCTACAACGAACAAAGATAATGTACAAAAATTAGTTGTTTAAAGAATGTTCAAACGTGGTTTTCAAATAATTTTTTGTTTTGTATTTGTAACACCAACTCGTCATTTATTTAGCTCTTAACCGGAGATTGAAAAATTGTCCCTAGAATTTATATATTGTGTTTTATTTTTATCAATATTGTACTCGCTGTAAACTTATCAATTCTATTTACTTATCAGCATTTGGTCTATAGGCGACGATTGGGTCTATTTGTTGTTACTGATAGGAGCACTAGTAGTGATGAAGTAGTTAACGGTGGCAAATAATTGGTGTTCTAAAATCTAGATATTAAGGCCGTTCGTAGGCTCAAAATGCGTCAGTGCGTTCACTTAAGTAAACCAAATCATTTTGAGTGTTTATAACCACAATTGTTGGAAATTCGTCACGTTCATGCAAACGTAACAATTCCTTTACTCTTTGAAGTCTAACATATTTTTTGCTTTTGTGTAAGATTATGTGCCTTTTAAAAGTTGAGATGATTTATCTTGAGATCATATTGGAATATGTGTTACATGCTTCGCTGGAATATTTTTAGTTCTTAGGTCATTTGATTACCACTACAACGTGGACTTCGTTGAAGTCCAGCCTTCTATTTTCGAACCATTTTATGTGATGTTGCAGTGTTTCTTCATCCACCACCATAGCGTTTGTAATTTTGACTGTATTATTATAACGACTTATGGTGTGATGCACAAAAATGGTATCCACTTTGAGATGGTTTCGCTCATGAATAAGATCAGGTTGCTATTTTCCCGCTAAATATAACGCATCACACTATTAAGTTTGAATTTATTTCGAATAATTTTTGTTCTTTGAAACTAAGATGCTTTGACAGCTTTCATTGGTATGAATATGAAATAGCGGTAGCCAGTATTGCCACATTAATAGCCTAGCTTGTACTTATACATTAACTGCCTAAGAACCTTTTTTGATACTCACTGTACGCAATTACCCTTGGAATACCATTTCATAATCAAAATAAAAAAGTACATACATACATATGCCCAAAAAAAATGCCCATTGATATGATGTTACTAATAGGGATCGGAATTCTATGCACTTAAAAGTCACATTTTCAACGCCTAAATATGCACTATACTACCTATATATATACAAAAAATTTGCTTTTAAAATATGAAAACATAGATTAAAACTCAAAATATGTAAAGATAAGTTAAAAATAAGCTGACAAAAAAAAATTGGAATATATGCATTGATAATGTAACATAGGCAAATATAACGGGTGCCAATCTAGAGGTTATTTTTCAAAATTAAAAAAAAATGCAAAAATTGAAATCAAGTGTGGAATATTTTTTGTTCATTCGAAAAGACATTTATACTATTTATGTTTTGAATATAATTTCCTTTAAATGTTGGCAGCAACTACGCCTCAGGGTGTCCATTCCGAGGGACCAATTTTGGATGACTCGTTTGAGCATTTCGACCCGTATGGCGTTAATGACACGTATAATGTTGGCTTCCAAAACCTGATCGTAGCTGGTTTGTCCGCATAGACATTGGACTTTACGTAGCCCCAAAGAAAAAAGTCTAAAGGTGAAATACCACACGATCTAGGCGGCCAAATCACCGGACCAAAACGTAAAATTAGCTGCTCTACGAAAGGACCTCTTAATGTATCCATTGTTTGAGCAGCTGTAAGGTAAGTGGCACCGTCCTGTTGAAACCAAGTGTCGTCAAGATTACTGGCTTCAATTTCAGGTAGCATAAAGATCTATATCATGATACCATTCGCGGTTACGTTCAGAACATCATCTTTTTTTTTTGAAAAAATATGCACCGATGATTCCACCAGCGTATAAACCGCTGCAAACCGTGGTTTTCTCTGGGTATAATTGAACCTCTTCTTGTTGCTCTTCAGCCCAAATGCGGCAATTTTGTTTATTGATTTTGCCTTTGAGCCAGAAATGGGCTTCATCTCTGAACAAAATTTTGGTCGAAAACAGCGGATCTTCCCGTTTCTCACCGAACACTCATTTCCATAATACAGTTGCCAACATTTAAAGGTAATTATTTTCAAGAAATAATTGCCATAAAATGTCTTTTCAAATTAGCAATAAAGATTCCACACTTGATTGGAATTTTTATATTTTTTTTTTCTGAAAAAATACCTCTTGATGGATCACCCTATCTAATAATAATATATATTTGTACTTTGCAGGCTTTACGTTTAAGATTTCGTGGTGTTGCAAACGGACTGACAAATTTTGTATACCTTTTTTGTATACCACTTGTCGGGGTACTGAATAAGAAGGTTGCTACTTGTATTTCCGGTCCTGCTAATGCTTGTATTGAAACTGGAACTTTCATTGGGAAGTTTGACATTTTTAGCAATAAACCCGTGAAAGTGAAATGAGTTTTTACGATTTTCATTTCAGCGTGGTTATTGAGACAAGAGTTTCTCTCTCAACTAACTGGTTTCGATTTTTGGTGATGAAGCACCATCAAAAATCACAGTAAATCGCTGGTACCAAAAGTTCAGTCTCGGACGCCGTTCGTCCCAGGATACATTATAATACTGTGTGTGAACTAATAAAGCAAGACCGAAAGATTGAGGCATCCTTTAGTATTAGTATGACAAGCTTCAATCGATATTGCATGAACATCTGGCCATGTAAACGAGTTGTTCTAGTTAGATTACACATAATTTGAAGATGCTCAGAAAAGTCTCGTGTCATTTGGAGCAAAGAAATGTTTAAAAAAAAAAATAGATCTATGCATATGAACCCAAAACAAAACAGCAATCGACCGTGTGGACCCAAAGACGACCCAAATCCAACAATAGTTGTTGGTGGAAGATGTACATCGAAGCAAATGATCGTGTTTTTTTTGGTATAACCGTTCATGTGGCAACAGTGCCTTTAGTGGAATGTAGGAAGGTCACTTCTGTGGGGTACGCAACCATCTGTTTACCAACAGTGTTCAAAGAAATAAGCAAAAACAAGAAGACGAGCACTCTATAAAACATTTCTCAGTAAGAAACATTTTTTCATATTTTCTATAGGCATAGAATAGAAGGCCATTTTTGAAGGCGTTTCGCTAGAAGGGGGCGTACAAGTTTGTGCTCTCCAATTAAATGATTTCAAATTTAAGTCTAAACAGCAGCAATCATTACACGGATCTTCCTACGAATGTAATGCAGGAAACAACGCTGTAAGGTTAAAACGAAGGCTCCATAGAATGCGAAGCAACTTACTGTTTGCAGTAAACTTTCGCCAAACGGTGTCATTGCGATTATGTCCCGACAGCCGTTTCTATGCACCGGATCGACCCAAAGGAGGGATAAGGGCTGTCACCTCGACACGATGTGCCGCTTCAACAACATTGAGCTATTCACATTCGGACTGAAATACCGGATAGTGACAGTCAACGACATAAGATGAAATGTGAAATGTCCCATCATAATGCCATCACACCATCAAACCAAAAATTGTCACACACAACTTGATCTCTTGGATCAAGTTTTTTCGACGAACCGAGTTCACAGTACTGATATAATTTCAGAAGCTTTATTGCATTGAATCTAATTAAACCTGCAAAAAAGGTTTCCGTCATGTCTGATACACAGCTCGTTTTATTTGTTTTAAAATACTACATAATTAACTTATTAACCAGATTATGATCCAGATTACCCTAGAGGTAAGTCCCATCCATCAGCCCTGCGGCCAAAACGGTTGTCCCGGATATGGTTGCGAACGCACGAACACATACTGATTGGGATTTACGATGCGCGCTATATCAGTGTACGAGCGTCCCAATCGTGGTTCCATTAGGTTCTCATATAACTGACTGTTTGAGAGTGCCAACATCGCTGCAACCACTAAGATCCGTTGGCATTGTGACGATAAATGCATTCTGCTAAATGTCATTGATTCATGCTATTGTCATCTTATTTATATAAGAATTTTGTGAACAGGTTTTAAAAAAACTATATCCTTAATAGGCCTTGATTCGAAGATGAACATGTTTATGGTCAGTTTGTATAGGCAATATCGCACAGTGGGGAATGCAACAAAAGGTTTTGAAATAATTTTGATAATATCGAATGGATTTTGTTTATAGACTTTGCCGTTGAGCCAGAAATGGGCCTCATCACTGAACAAAATTTTGGTCGAAAACCGCGGATCTTTCGTTTCTCACCGAACGCTCATTTTCATAATACAGTTGCCAACATTTTAAGGTAATTATTTTCAAAAAATATATGCCATAAAATGTCCCTTCAAATTACCAACAAAGATTCCACATTTGATTTGAATTTTTATATTTTTTTGTTCTGAAAAAATACCTCTAGTTGGATCACCCATTATTAGTAGCAATTGATTATAATGCATTCTTAGAACTTATAAATAGGATCCATCACTTTACTTTTGATTAGAAAATTTATTTTCATTCCAAAGGTTAATGCTACTTTCTTTGTGTGTCGTAGAATATATTCCAATGAAGATAAATTGTTTTAAAAAATTTCAAAAAAGGACTCGTTCAATATGGAGATATCCTTTTTATTTTAGAGGACCTATATCAATATAATAGAGACCTATATCAATCTCAAAATCATATTAAGGAAGAAAAGGAAATTTCTCTAAAATCTGCAAGCTGTACGATATGTTTCTACATACAAGCATTGGAGCGTTGTTCAAATAAAGATTTCCATCAAACAAAATCATTTTCTTTATTTAGTAAAAAAGTTATTAAGAAACAAAAGTGGATGATTAATTTTGCGCCACCTTGTATTTTTTAATTTATTTTGTACGGAATTGAGTTGCTTAATAAAAGCGTACACGGCCCATAACAAAAGGTGAAACCTTTCAGGAGTATGTCTTTTAATTATTCAATGCAATCGAGCATTAACACCAGACAACGTGCGTAATTTTGTTGCATACTTTTATTGGAGTTCATATATGTTATAGGAAACGTGCAAAATTAAAAAAAAAAAAAATTGCAGTAGCTGCTACAACAAATTATTTTTTTATTAAGGGAACAAAATGTTCAATCGACTTACCATTGCTTTTTCCACCCGGTCTTAGTTACCGAGTTTTTCTCAAAAACACTTCTATTATATTAAATATTTAAAAAAAAAAACGCAAAATCTCCCATTGTATGTCTCGTATACTACTCGTTCAGTTCTATACCTGTCGAGCAGACAATTCTATACATTTCGTCACTAAAGTGAATCTCTGAACTTATAAATTATTAATTTATTTATCAACAAAAGCAAATAAACTGGTATGTGTTTTAGGCAAAAAAAAAACAAAACTTGTTCTTACCAATATGGGGGTTTCCACAATTATATAAATCGAATATTTTTAGCAGATCAGCCCAAACCTAAAATAACCGATTTTGGCAGCATCCCACAATATTTTAAAAATCGAACCTTACATAAAATTTATTTTTTATGAATTTTGGTTTTTATATGTAATGAAAGTATATAAGAATGGCTTTAATACTAAATACATAATAAACTAATTGCTCTAAATCATTAGTGTCATTCGAGCTGCAGCCTAGACGTTCCAATCCAGGCTGTCACATTGTTGGATGTTAAAAATATTGTAGTTTCCTTTATGATTTTATTTGCGAATATTAAATCCGACCGATATATACTGTCAGAATTTCAAACGCATATCGAAGTAGTTTTTGTACACGGTAGTTTTTGACCGTATACATTTTAGATGCTAGAAAGTTTTTCATTTCTCTTCATGATCAGGGAGATGATTTTAATGGCATGTCGGCTTTATTGGTGCAAAAAATCGACTATATTTTTATTTAGAAAATCTATAAACGCTGATGACATATTTTTAAAATACCCTCATTTTGGAAAATACTTACCCTTAAGCCTGGTACAAGATTGTCTATCTATGTGAAAATGTGCCAAAATGTTTGTATAAAATGTTAGTTATACCACCCGTGGGCTCAAAAAAAAAGCACCCAGAATACTACAATAAGCATGGCTAGGTTTGAAATTTTTAATCCTCGTCGAGTTATTTAAAAACAGTCATTTTCTCCAAAAACGACTAAAGCGAACCAGAAATACAAAACAACTTAAAATCAGTGGAAATGTGTGTTTCATGGACTCACATGAGACTATGGGACGCAACCTCTTTGACGTGTAAGAAAAAGAACAAAAAACTTGCAGAATGCATTTAAAATCTATGTGAAATTTTCGCTTTTAGCCCGGTAGGAGGTTCGTTTTAATGAAAACAAAAGTCACCTAAAAAAATGTCTCATAAATACGGTGTTTTCAAATAACAGACATGTACACTATTTTCCAGGAAAATCAAAAAAGCTTCTACAATTGTGTGCAGTGTACCAATTTTTTTCTCATAAAAATTAAATTTAAGTATCAGGCTTTAGAAAAAAAGTTTTGTGGCTTTTATTCAAAAGCCTGGATTGTGTGTGGGAGGTTCCAGAAGTGTGACGGTATGGCCCATTTTAAATCCCATAGACAGATTTGGGAAAATGTTACGTCATGCAAAAGTTAAAAACTTATCAAAAGTTCATTTGCATGGCAGCTCCAATGATTCATTATCAAATGATCATAAAAAGAGGTATTTTAAATTTTCATTAGAGGGAAAAACGTTTTGCTTATGCACTTAAAGAACTTAGGTCCATAATTTTACATATTTACGGAAAGTTGAATTCAAACTTACTTCATAAAAATGTTCTTTAAAAGTTTTAAATAAGAGGGTAAAACATATTCCTAAAAACTTGCATTTGTTTTTATATAAACGGCCTTTAATCTGTAACTCCAATATTCATAAAAGCTAACAATAGGTTTAAAGAACAAAATCTAAATTTTTTATTTAAATACGAACATTTTCAAGAATCGAAAATAACATAAACAGCGTCTAAAATCTGTTTAATTTATTATTTGAATATCTTTAAAAATATTTTCAATATCTGAGCTCGACCCGTTATAAATCGTAGGAAGGAAGTTAAAAAAGAAGTTTTATTTTCATATTTTCAAGAAAATGATTATATAAACTTATTTTATTTATTCTATACACAGAAAAAATATTTCGGTTTAATTCAAACAAAAATTGTATTTAATAACTACAATATGCCAAATATTTATTTGTAGAGGGTTGCTATATATATTTCTGGCCTAGACAACACTATGTGTTGCCAGACGCCATCTGACATTTCCATTGGAAAGTTTGACATTTTTCGTTTTGACGTACGACCACCTTTTTTGTTATTTACAGTGACTTGAACAAGTCAATTTGGCAAAAACAAAAATGGAAATAACTCGTAAACATTTTCGTGCGATCATTTTTCACAACTTTCCACGTGGATTATCACGACAAGAGTGCATCGATGAACTTAAATCTTTGTATGGCGATGAAGCACCATCCTATAGCACTGTGAAAAACTGGTTTAATGAATTCGATCGTGGCCGACGCTCGCTCAGAGACGAAGATCGTCCAAAAACGGCCGTTTTGCCAGACAACATTGATGCCGTGTGTGAACTGATAATGCAAGATCGTCATGTGACATACCGTGAGATAGAGACATCCTTGAGCATTTATTCCACCAGCATACATTCGATATTGCATGTACACCTGGTACGCGTTGGATCCCGCACAATTTGACAATCGCTCAAAAAAAGGCTCGTGCCGATTGGTGCAAAGTAATTTTGAAAAAATACGATCGCGGTGCTTCAAAAGATGTTTATAAGATTGTCACAGGTGACGAATCATGGATATATGCGTATGAGCCCGAAACAAATCAGCAAATGGCCGTGTGGGTCTTCGAAGACGAGCCAAATCCCATGATAGTTGTTCGTTTCTTCGACAAACTGGTCATGTGGCGACTGTTCCGCTTGAGCAACGTAGGACGGTCAATTCTGAGTGGCACACTACAATTTGTTTTCCTGAAATCTTCGGAGAAATTTGAAAAATATGAAAAAATACGGAGAAATATGAAAAATAATGTCACTTAAATGACCCCCGTTTTCGGCTACGCAATGATGGGCTCGTTTTAGAGCATTTTCCATAACATCTTTCAAAATTTGTGGCTGTAGCAACAATGTTGGCCTTTAGTTGACGGTTTGTCTCGGGCTTGTTTACATATACTCGATCCTTTAAATAACCTCAAAGAAAAAAGGCGGGTGCTGGCAAATCTAGCGATTGCGCTGGCCAAATAATTTCCGAATTTCTGGAAATTATTCGCTCTCCAAAAATTTAACTTAAAATTGACATTGTGCCTCGGGCTGTGGCTCCGTCCTCCTGTAAACACATCTCAGGTCTATTTTCAACAGCAGGACGTAAAAATTTGTTTATCATAAACTGATACCGCTCTCCATTTACGGTTCCAGCACTTGCATCTTCATTATTGAAGAAGTAAGGTCCAATGATATTTGCAGATGTGATCCCACACCAAACTGTACACCTAATGCGGTGCAATTGGCGTTGATGACTGCCTCTTGGATTTTCAGGACCCCAGAACCTACAGTCCTGCTTATTAACAAAGCCATTCAAATGGAAATGAGCTTCATCACTCATCACTTTGCGTTAAAATAACTGATCGTTGATTTAAATAATAAAATTCTGTTACTCTGGTTCTTTGTTCAGTTGTGAAAATCTACATTATTTATTCTCCAAGTGTTATTAATATAAACGGAAAAAATATATAAACGAAAAAGTTTTTAAACCCCATGGTAACTTTTGGCCCACCCTGTACGAGTAAATGATGTATTCATATATTAATTTATTAGAAAATAAAACAAGACAAATAAAAACGTCGTAAATTTCGACATGGCAGAACCTTATATATACCAGCCGTTACTTCGGCACTAAAGCGCAAAAAATGCCCGTTGTTTTGGGCCCCATCGGTCCATGCGCCCGAGCCTTATCTCAGCCGAAACATCTAAATAAAAAAATGTTTATTTTGGTAACAATTGTTTGCTTAAAATTGTAACACATACATATGTATGTCCGTATTAACTACCCAGTAAACCAAATTTGCCGACAATGTCTGATATCAGACAATTCTGAACAATATCTCAACTCAATCGAAAATTCTTATCGAAATCGTTACGAATTCGGTTCGATTTGTCTGAGGATTTTTTTTTTTTGATATGTTCCAAAATGTCTGAACGGATTCGGCCCGAATTCTGTTAGACTTGTCTATGGGAGTTTTATTAATTTTTTGATCAGACTTATCTTAACGAATTCTTAACGATTTATCTGGGGTAGTCTGTTCGTTAAAAATTGTTGTTATTTGCTTCATATTTTACAGTTACTAGTATTGTGTTCAGACATTGTCTGTTTGTCTGAGGTATTTTTATATTTCAAATACTTTTTTTTTGTTTTCATTCAAAATTTACCAAGACATTAGCCCAGGATTCGTTTAGAAATCGGTTCGAAATGTCGGCAAAAACATCAGATTTTCTTAGAGAAGTAGTTCAGAATTCATGTCAACCCTCTCATATGTTTGTCGAAGCGAACTCGGTAAGAATTCTAATCCGAAATCGGAAAATTTTTCCGATTGTCGTACCGAATTCTGAATGTTTGGTAAGATGGGCTGTGCGAGGTATTTTTATTGTGTTCGGAGGAAAACTGTACTGCCGGCAGTTCTCGTTAAATGCAAAACTGGTTGCCCTTAAGTGTATAGCCACTAAACATAGTTAAGCACAACTACGAGTATTGCTTGCGGTATTGTTATAGTAAAGTGGCGCTCTCCGAAACTGCAGACACCCCTACTTGTCACTAAAAGTCTTTCCAAACGCTTTTTGAAAATGTTTTACAACTTTTTTTTGTATAACAAAAATATTTCCTTCTTTTTGATTGTTTACATTCACAATTTACCATGACATAAGCTCAGAATTCGGTTCGAAATGTCGGTAAAAACATCCGAATTTAATAAGACTTAATGCCAGAATTCTGACCGAAGTCGTTCCGAATTAGTTCAGAATTCGATACGACAAATCGAAAGTTGCTTTCGAATTTCCCAAGACTACAGTTCAGCATTCAGTTAGAAATCGGCTCGAAATGTTGGTAAAAACATCAGAATTCCCTCAGAGAAGTAGTTAAGATTTCGTGTCAACCCTCTTATATGTTTTTCGTTAGGAACTCGCTAAGAATTCTGATCCTAAATCGGAACATTTTGCCGATTTTCGTACTGAATTCTGAAGGTTTGGTTTTCTGGGTACTGACATACATACATACTATGTATGTATACATACATTTTTATGTCCAATGAATCGAAGCGTCCAGCAGCTATGCCCTTTTTAAGGTATTAACAGACCCCATTTTAACCATTGCCCATCCTTGGCCGATTTCACCTATTTACAATCACAACAGCATATGACGTTTTGCCGTTATCATGCAAATTTTTAGGGTCCTGTTTAATTCTATTGACCACTTTCGTGCTTTCAACAGACACACGGACGTACATGGCTAAATCGTCTTAGAATAACGACGATCAAGAGATTATAGAGTATCCCGTCAATAATCTTCGGTGTTGCAAATGGAAAGACAACTTTAGTATACCATCCACCGATCGTTAGATAGTATACAAATTTTGTAAGCTAATCGGCCTTTTTTCTCAAAAAAGAAACGAAAGACTTTTTGCCTCGGTTATGTAACCCTAGACGAGATTTGAATGTTGTTATAGTAGCAAAACAACAGGGTACATAAATTGAATAGTTGCACTCCTATTATTTTGAACACAGCTGTACACATTATTACCCTAATATAAATGTGTGTTACAAACTAATTATACCTTGCCTCATAAGTGCTGATAAAGGGGATACTATAAATTCTACGTATATCCGGCATACTCCACAATAACACATTTATGTGTACACAATCAAGCAGCTGGCAGCTCCATCATTCCCACTACTCGAGACATCCAATTGATGCAAAATCAGCAAGATTTGTTTGCGATAATCAGAACGCTGAGTCACCCATATGGCGTAGTACGATTTGCTTATACAAATATCTAGACTTTATGGAGATAATCTTTAGCTTAAGGCAAGATTTCGTCAGTAGTCATTTCTTCCCAAAAAATCTATAATTAAATATTTCATAAATTAGTACTTCTGTAGATTTCAAGCCGATGAGTTGCCGATACTTATTTCGAATGGCGCATTTAAAATCGTTAATGGTAATTGTCATTGCTGTGTTATTGGAAACGACACTCGATGCTGGGGTACATGGCCAAGCAATATCTGTGGCCTATGTCAATGCCAATGGAAATGATGTCACAAGCTCGGCTAGTTCGCGTGCAGGATTTTTTCCACCCAATCAAAATACTATAATTGTGTATGAAGAAGGACCAAATGCCAATCCGTTCGCTCAAAGGCCACAATTTAATCAAGCGACTCAAGTTCGACCCATTCAACAACAACAGTACCACGTTCGTCCTGCACAAGTACAGATTGTTAAGACACCACAGCAACAGTATCAGAGTCGTCCTGCACAGGTGCAGATTGTTCACATACCACAGCAACAATACCAAACTCGCCCTGTACAGGTGCAGTTTGTACAAGAACCACAGCGACCGCATCAAGTTCGTCCCGCACAGGGACAGCAAACAAATATGTTTGTACAAGCGCAACATCACTATCAAGGACAACAGCAAAATCAGTATGTGCAAAGACCCAACATAGGGCAACAACAAAATCATTATCCAATACAGCGACCCGGCCAAGGGCAAAATCAACCCATCCTGGGACGACCTAACCAAGGACAACAACAAAATCATTTTATGCAAACACCTCAACGACCCGGCCAGGGGCAATATCAACCCATTCTGGGACGACCCAACCAAGGACAACAACAAAATCATTTTGTTCAAACACCTCCTACACAAAGACCCGGTCAAGGGCTATACCAAACCAACCAGGGACGACCTGACCAAGGAGAACATCGAAATCCTTTCGGGCAAACACCACCACAACAACCAAGTCAAAATCAAGGCCAAAAACCAACCAGTCAGGGAATGAAACCAGCTTTTGATCTACCAATTCCCAATCCAAATTTGCAAGGAAATACTGGAGAACATCCCAGCAATCAACCAATAGCACAACAACCCAATCAAGCAGCAATGACACCAGCAAATGTTGATGAAAACACCCATCCAACGGTTGGCCCCATTCAAGGCGGTCTGATTTCGCAGACAGACGCTAATCCTCTCTTCAAGCCTGTACCCACAATACCCAACAATGACATGAATGGACCCGTTTTCAATCCGGTACCACTCATCACTACGACGCCAGCGCCAACAACCGTCAGCACGACTACAACAACAACCACTGAACGGATTCCAGTTCAGCCCGGCGCTGTGGTAAACCCCGATTCGCCAAAATATATTAATGAGAATAACAAAGAGGACGACGAAGATTATTTCTTACCCATCGATATAAGAATGTTGTGATTGTACCTACATACATTGTTTTATATACGAGTATATAGGAATACATACTTATACCCGTCCGTATGTACATCACAACTGAACGAGCAACAAGTTCAAGATCACACAATAACCGGATTGATACAGATAACAATGGAACGACGTTTAAATCCACATTTTAAGTAATGTAGGTCAACGTAATATGCGGTGGATTGTTAACTTCCGTCTTCACTTGTTATTCAATAAAACTAAAATTACATACATACGAGTATGTCTAAAAATATCTTTAACCTTAAGCACCAACTCGGTGGGCGATATAAATGCTTTTACAAACGCCGGATTTTCGGTAGGATGAAATACGAATTTAAAAGAAGGGAGACAATTAATAAGTGAAAGCGACCTGCAACTTGAGCCACGTAGAATGTTAAATACCCTTCATCATGGATGGCTTTTTGTATAAGAATTGGAATTTTCATACCAGTTTGGCTTATCGGGAATAAAGAATTTTTGTTCCCCGCAATTGGAACCTGTACAATTGATTAAACTACTTAGTAGGGACATAAATACTGTTACACACGTTTTATGCTGTAAAATAAAAAGTACTGAATGTTTTTGGCCTGGGACGTTTTAGCCTTATGTGCCTGCGCAGAATTCTGCTGGAAAGTCCATGTCAGGTTTTGGAACAGGGAATTGATAAGAGGCTTCACAACAGCTTCCAAAACGGTTTCTTGGTAAACTTTGGACGATGTTTTGACTCCTTGTTCTTAGAAATGCAGGTCAGTGACCCCATCGTAAGAGACACCCCAACAAACCATGACTGAAGCTTGGTGATGACCCTTTTCCACCCTTGGGATCAGTTCAGATGCTTCCATAGATGACCGCACATACACTCTATCATTTTGCTTGTTTAATTTTTCCTGAACGGTAAACATTTTTTCTGTGCAAGTTATTAGCGTGCTTCACCAAAAGACGTTTGCATTTTTCAAACCTAATTTTTTTTAAAGCTACAGTCAATTAATGTCCGGTACGTCGTTTGAAAGCCCTAAGTCTTTTGCACTTTTGCGTGATATTCCTCTCACGGGCTATGATTTTCTGTTATCGGAGCGGATTTTTGTGAATTCTTCATTTAGCGTCTTTGATGACTTGCGGTGTTCGAAAAGAGCGTTGGCGGCCCGACCGGTGGCGGTCTTTTACATCTCCAGTCTCCTCAAACAGTTTTATGCATCGGTAGACGAACATGCGGCTAATCCCTAGTGGCCGGAGCGTTTTGAAAATATTGTTTTTTTTTCATTTCACACTTGAAAAGCGCTATTACAGCGATACGGTTCTCATTATCTGACCACTCCAGATGAAAGTTTAAACAATTTTAAAATCCCGTGACAGACTAACTCTATTGAGGTTAGCTTTCAAAACCCATATGACATTAACGGGGTATGTTCAGTTCTACTATTGAAATGGGTGTGTTCAATGTTGTAACAGTATTTATGTCCCTACTAAGTAAACTATAAACCATTCACCATAGATTGGAGCGTTTACTCACTTTGTTACTCATTTTGCAACACCTTGAGGTCTTGGTCGGTATTGGTATGCAAATGTATATAAATTAAAATAACTTTTTTTGTAATCAATGTATAAGTATTTGAGTATTCAATTATTTCATCTTATAGATATAAAAGGTCGAATACGGGGTTTATATATATTTCTGGCGCCATCTGACATTTCCATTGGAAAGTTTGAAATTTTTAAGCATAAACGTACTTAGAAAGTTTTGACGTACGGCCATCTTTTGTGATGTTTACAGTGACTTTAAAAAATAAATTTGGCAAAAAAAAAAAATGGAATTAACTCGCGAACATTATCGTGGATCATTTTTCAAAACTTTCGACGTGGATTATCACGACAAGAGCGCATCGATGAACTTAAAAATCTTTGTATGGCGATGCAGCACCATCCTATAGCACTGTGAAAAACTAATTTAATGAATTCAATCGTGGCCGACGCTCGCTTAAAGACGAAGGTCGTCCAAAATCGGCCGTTGTGCCAGAGAACATTGATGCCGTGCGTGAACTGATAATGCAAGATCGGCATGTGACATACCGTAAGATAGAGGCATCCTTGGTCATTTCTTCCACCAGGTTTGTTCTCGGTGGTTCCCGCACAATTTGACAATCGTTAGAAAGAAGGCTCGTGTCGATTGGGGCAAACTTTTTTAAGATCGTCTCAGGTGACGAATCATGGATCTATGCGTATCAGCCCGAAACAAAACAGCAATCGACCGTGTGGTTCTTCGAAGACGAGCCAAATCCAACGAAAGTTGTTCGTGAAAGAAGCACTCGAAGCAAATGGTCGCCTGTTTCTTCGGCAAAACTGGTCATGTGGCGACTGTTCCGCTCGAGCAACGTAGGACGGTCAATTCTAAGTGGCGCACCACAAGTTTTTTCCTGAAGTCTTCGAAGAAATTCGAAAAACGAACAAGAGAAGACGAATCATGACAATGCGAGCTCTCACACATCGACTCAAACCAGCGCCTTTTTGACCGGTCAAAACGTCGAATTGATGGGTCATCTGCCGTACAGCCCTGACTTGCCACCCAATGACTTCATTTTATTTCCGCACATCAAGAAAAAAATGCTGGGTCGACGATTTTCGTCGCCAGAAGATGCTGTTGAAGCGTTCAAAAACCATGTTTTGGAGGTCTCTCAATCGGAGTGGAATAAGTTCTTCGACAATTGGTTTGAGCGCATGCAAAGTGTATAAATCATGCTGGAGAATACTTTGAAAAACAATAAAACCATTTTTGATGATTAATATTCGCATTTTATATACGAAGCAGCCGTACAATAAGAAATTCAAATAACTTGTTTTGTAATTAATATATTTCATTTTCTTATTTCATCTTATATATTTATTATTATTTCATCTTCATTATTTTTTTTTTGTTTATAGAAAACTCAATTTAGTTTGCATAATGACTAATTGCGTTTGATGATGATAGACCGTAAATGACCTCCATGCTCATTCACTCATATGCGACAACTGATCAGAAAATAATTTTTTGTCGGCCTGAAGAGTAACTCGTTCTGGGTGCAGTTCCGTCTCATGAAGTATTTGTAGATTAGATTCACTTCATATACGGCAATTTCGCTTATACAGGGTATCCGTCGGGAAGTATAATAATATACTTATTTTTGATTAAATGAAATAGAATGGATCTTATATTGATAAATGTTTTATTTAATGTCAGATAAATGTCCGCCTCTGTTAGCCTCCCAAATGCGAGACCTTTTGAGCACATTTTTCATTACATTCAGTACGGCGCCGAATTGAGGTTCATGGATTGTTTTAAACACTTTCTTGAGCGGCAGTAATGTTTTCAGCTGATCTTGGTCCATGCTTGTTCCTATCAGCTACAGACCCTCTTTCGTCGAAATCATTAACTACACAATAAATAGTGCGTTTTGTTGGCACGTTGTTGCTCCCAAAAATTTCACGTAACTTTCTCATCGACACAGTAATCGATGATTGACTTTGATAAAATGTTTTAACGATTAGCGAACATTTTTCCATAGTAAATTTGCCACGTCTCTACTTCACTTCTGCCAAATATAAACTGTCAAGACTGATGTTTACCAAAATGGCGGCAACACAAAGAAGTATACCTTTCCGGCGGATACCCTGTACATGGCCGTTTAGTTCAAAATGGGCCTCATAAGACATAAACACGTAATTAATCAAGTTTTTGTCTTCTTTGGCTATTTCAATAATTTCTTGGCAAAATTCCATTCGAATAGGCAAATCTAGAGGGTTAACTTGCTTGTAATTTGAACTTTGTACGGAAACATGTTTAGTTCATCATGATTTATCTGTTTTAATAACCGTCTGATAACTACAATTTGCGCCGATAAGTTTCAAGTTGAAACGCTTGGATTTTACTGAATTGACGATGCTACAGCCGCGACGGTATCTTGAACCCGAATATAGGGATCTCGATGGTACGGTCTTCGTGCAATGCTTCCAGATTCAGCAAACAAGTTTACCAGCCTCACTGTGGTTCATCTACTCGGATTACGTTTGCGTTTTGTGTTTGTAGCATGATTTGTGAGCCACCCTGTATTACCAAAGGACCAAGGTATTTATTGATTAAGAACTGAATGTTGTAATCATAATTATATATATAGGGTGATATAGATGTTTTTTTTTTCAGAACAAAAAAAAATATAAAAATTAAAATCAGGTGTGGAATCTTTATTGGTAATTTGAAAGGACATTTAATGTAATTTATTTTTTGAAAATAATTACCTTCAAATGTTGGCAACTGTATTATGGAAATGAGCGTTCGGTGAGAAACAGGAAGATCCGCTGTTTTCGACCAAAACTTTGTTCAGTGATGAGGCCCATTTCTGGCTCAACGGCAAAGTCAATAAATAAAATTGCCGCATTTGGGCTGAAGAGCAACATGAAGAAGTTCAAGAGGTGCCATTATGAATGGTGCTCGCTATCGCGCCATGATATCGATCTCTATGTACCTGAAATTAAAGCCCGTAATATTGACGACACTTGGTTTCAACAGGACGGTGCCATTTGCCATACAGCTGCTCAAACAATGGATCTATTAAGAGGTCATTCTGAAAAGCAGATTCTTTCACGTTTTGGACAGGTGAGTTGGCCGCCTAGATCAAGGTATATCACACCTTTAGACATTTTTCTTTGGGGTTACGTAAAGTCCAAATCTATGCTTCCGAGTGTTTTACATGTTTTGCTGTGATAGCTTTAACCATGGCGCGCCATCGCACAGGAGCCATTACCAAGCAACACCACCGCCGGTACCAATTCGAACTTCCCCCTTGGCAAGGGGCCGAGGCCTATCTAAAACCTTTGCTGTTCTATGGGCCGCAGCACCCGGTTGCAATACACCGAGCCGAAGCTCTCTTCGCGATTTGTGTTTAAACCACAGCCACCACGATACTCCCCGAAGGGCCGCACCTACTAGCGAGGCCAGAACAATAGTTCTGGGCGCTCCTGACTGCCCGTGGTACCAGACTTTAGTCTCCGACCAGACCTCGTAGCCGAGCTACTACCAGTTTGTGAACCATACATCGCGGGACTGGTCACCCAAAGTTAAAGGCATCGGTCGTAAGATGGTATATATGCAAACACAAAGTGCCAATATATAGATGTTACGGTCTAAAACCATGCTGTACGTGGACATGGCTTCCCTAACCGCTCAGAGCGAGGTCTATCTCTACCTTTTCCGTTCGACGTAGGTTATGGGTCGATTATGGATGGCAACCAAAGTTAAGTGGCGTTGCCAATTGCCAAATTTGCATTACGGATGGCAACTACGACCGACAGTTGTCAAGTTGCTAAATAGCGGATTTTTCGGCAACCATTTATTTCTGGTGGTCGTGTAATTTTTTAAAGAAATAAAAAGTGAAATTAAGAGGTAATTTACATATATTTTTAATTATTCATATATTCAATATTACGTATTTTTTCTGGTGTTTGTAGGCTTCATGATGGTTGGAAACAATCTAAATTTTACATAGCTTTTGCTCTATTAGTTGGACAACTTCGCTCAAAACCACGGACAATGTGGGTTGAGCCA
The DNA here is from genome assembly GCA_963513945.1 of Hydrotaea diabolus. Lineage (NCBI taxonomy): Eukaryota > Metazoa > Arthropoda > Insecta > Diptera > Muscidae > Hydrotaea > Hydrotaea diabolus. The sequence continues at coordinate 192,731,507 of OY740716.1, read as the reverse complement.
TGCCGAGGTTGAAGTCATTGCCATGGGACTTTTGAAAACTTCCCTCCGCAAAAAACCTCAAAGCAGCACACACTTTTAAGAGTGGAGGTATTGCTGTCGACCGGTAGCTTTTTTTAAAGCATTTTTTTAATTCTTCCACTAAATAGACAACGGCATCTTTTGGAAATCTGAAATACTCCTTAAAGCTAGGACGAACAATTGATTATTGAAATTTTTTCAAGATAGAAACATCTACTCACAGTACAGATGGCAATTCTAAGGGATTGGAGCTATCTCTTAAATTCCTCCTAATAGATGCCACGTCCTGGGCATCTTCTTCTTCATCAAAAAAAAAAATTTTACTGAGCTAATCATTAAAAATAAAAATTGTTGAAATTAACTTTTTGGAGTTGAATTGTTTGTTTACAAAATTTCAAGTTGCCAAAGTGTCGAAAAATTATTATCGACGGCAACTGACAAAAGTTGTCATAATACTTATTTTTATTTCAGTTGCGTTGCCAGTTGACAAATCAACTGGAGTTTGGTTGCCATCCATAATCGACCCATTAATGACTAGGTGAACTCTTGAGAAAACCCCATTATTCCCAGTCACCCGTGGTTCTGGACAACCTCCGGTAAGGTTCCGTAACCAAAGTTAATTCCAGTTTTAGTCCCATGTAACCAGGGGACTGGTTATATGGGCAGGCATCGAAGGATAAAAGGAAACTAACCGCCGGTTCCGTTTCGTCTCAGACTAAATCTTATAGCTTTTCTTGAATAACTTTTTTCTACAAATTTTCAAATTTATCGTTTAGGATGCAGAAAGACAATAAGACCTGTTTGTATACAAAGAAATTTATCGTTAAGTTTTGAAATTAACGTCCTAGAGACCACTTAATCGTTTACCAAACGAGTGCCAATAGAAATGCCTATTAAAACCGTTAAGTTAATTTGATTGCGAATCCAAATATGTACTTATGGGCCACTAGAGCCCATATGGTCATGGGTAACTAGAGCGCATATGGTCTTGGGCCACTAGAGCCCATATGGTCATGGTCCACTAGAGCCCATATGGTCATGGTCCACTAGAGCCCATATGGTCATGGACCACTAGAGCCCATATAATCTTGGGCCACTAGAGCCCATATGGTCATGAACCACTAGAACCCATATGGCCATGGACCACTAGAGCCCATATAATCATGGGCCACTCGAGCCCATATGGTCATGAACCACTAGAACCCATAAGCACAAAAACCAATTCCCATATTGGAGGTATAACTTTACTAGAGAAGCCATGACTCGTTCAAAAATAAAGGAGATATGTTGGACAAATACTCAAAAGTGTAAATTTTTCTTCTTTTTTAGTCTCTTTAAAAAAAACCTTTTCCACTTGGACCGACTTCTCATTTTTTCAATCTCAGTTTTTTTTTGTTGCTATAAATCATCATCGTATTTTCGGGCTTATTCCGTTTGACCGCTTTCGTGCTTTCAACAGACGGGAAAGGCTAGATCAACTTAGAACATTACGACAATCAATATTGTACCCAATGGAGACCCCATTCAATATTTCAAGGTGTTGCAAATGGAATGACAAATCTTGTTTACACAATTAAAAGCAAATCTTACGACTCCACTCATAGTTAGATCATCTCATTCGTTGACTTTTGATAGAAAGTTAAAACTTATGTCTACACCAAATGTTGTAAAAAAAAGAACTAATAAAAAAAACTGCCGCCCACATTGATGAAGTTTTTTCGTCAGTGATCAAAATATATTTTTTTAATCTGCTTTGCGGTTCGTTCGCATCTTGTGCGTAAGTTGTTAGTTTCTCCATAATGATTTATATTTCCAATACACAAACACTTGCTATGCCATCTCAACTACCAACTTTAAGATTTATTCTCTCAATTCTTTCCAAAAATTCCAGTGACACAGTTTTTTAAATTAGTACTTGTTTCGCTATCAAGCCATTAAGATCGTTGTGCTACTAATATTTATTTCAAATGGCGTATTTAAGATTCTTATCGATTCAATTCACCATAATTGTCGTTGTTGTCTTATTAAAACGGACACTCGTTCAGGGTCAAGCTACATCTGTGGCCGTTGCCACTGCTAATGTATATGGTGGCGCTGTAGCGACATCCAGTTCTAGTGCATCGTCGAATACAGGATTTTATCCACCTCAGCCAAATAATATAATAATTTATTTAAATAACCCGATCAATCTAGGTCAAAATGCAAATCGTAATCCACAACAAGACCAAATTCCAAATCGAAGACCAGTGGCAAACCATCAGCAGCACTCAAATCAACAAAGACCTCAACAGCAACAAAATCAAGCCCACCCCAACCGAGTACAAGGGCAAACGAAACCAGCAGCTCAACAGCAACACATCAATCAAGTCCGACCCAATCATCAGCAGTCAAATTTAGTCCCACCTGTCCAACAAATTCCTCAGCAACAAGCCCGACCCAATCAGGTGCAAACGTCTTTTGGTACTTTGAAGCCAAACCAGCAGCAACAAATCAATCAGGTTCGACCCCATCAACAACAGCCAACTATAGTTCGACCACATCAACAACAGCCAACAATAGTTCGACCCCATCAGCAACAGCCAACTATAGTTCGACCACATCAACAACAGCCAACACTAGTTCGACCCCATCAACAACAGCCAACTATAGTTCGACCCCATCAACAACAGCCAAATATAGTTCGACCCAATAATCAACAAACAAATGTAGTTCGACCTAACCAACAGCAACAAATCAATCAAGTTCGACCCCATCAACAGCAGCCAACTATAGCTCGACCCAATAATCAACAATCAAGTGTTGTTCAACAGCAAAGCCGGCCCAATCAGATGCCGACGTCTCATGGTAACTTACAACCAAACCAGCGGCAACAAATCAATCAAGTTCGACCGCTTCAACAACAGCCAACTGTAGGTCGACCCAATAATCAACAACCCAATGTAGTTCGACCTAATCAACAAACGCCTCAGCAGCAATCTCGACCCAACCAGGTGCAGTTACAACTGGACAATACGAAACCGCAATGCCATCAGCACAAAGTCAATCAAGTTCAGCCCAACGAACAAACGCAACAAAAACCTCAACAGCCAACAAATATAGACCGGCCCAACCAGCCGCCTGTGTCCCAAGAAAATAATCAATTACCACAACAAGAGCAGTCAAATCAAGGACAATCGCAAACTAATCCTGGACAATCACAGAGTCCATTTGTATCAACAGCACCTACACAACAACTAAATCAAGATCCACAACCAACCATTCAGGGATCAAATACATCACCTTTTATTGTGCAAACACCCAATCCAAATTTTCAAGTGATCCCTGGCGGTCAGCCTATACCCATTGCCAGTAACCAACAACAAAATAATCAAGGAGGTCTCATATCACAGACAAATGTCAATCCTCTGTTAAATGGACCACTTTTCAATCCAATTCCCGATACATCCATGACACACACTCCAACATCAACATCTGCACCCGTCATAGAAGCCGCCACAACGACAACAACTTCCACCACTAGTACCACTACCACCACCCAACGAACACCCATACAGCCCGGCACAATAGTAAACCCTGATTCCCCCAATTATATTAATACCGGTAACCAAGAAGATGAAGATATCTATTTACCCATTGATATTAGGATATCAGACTGATAACTAGACCTCGGATTTTTGCATATTTTTTATTTTTCATCCGATTGGAAACATTTTTTTTTATTTAGACGTTTCATAGTTCAAATATAACAAGTTTGAGTACATATCAAAAATATGTAAAATAATTATTTTTTCTTTTTCACTTTTTATTTTTTTATCCCCATTTCTATTTTATGCCATCCTGTTGATTTAATATTATTTTCTATCTTTTTGCTGTTTCTTCCTTTTTAATTAATCCCTATTTAAATTGTTTCTTGATGTGAGGATATAAGAAGAAGTCATTAAATGCCGAATCAGGCCTTTACGGAAAATGACCCCTCAAGTCCACATTTTGAGAGCTCAAACAGCCCAGCTGATTTCAGATGATGTGTTAGAGCTCGCATTGTCGTGATGCAAAATGATCCGCCTTCTCTTCTTGTTTTTCCTTATTTCTTCAAAACAGATGGTAGGGTTCCACTCAGTTTTGACTTCATATGTTCTACTAAAGACACTGTAGCCACATGACCGGTAATACCGACACAAAAACGCGATTATTTGTTTCGATGTACTTCTATTATTGCCGGACCGAAATGTAAGTGGTGTTTTCGGTTATGCCTCGATAAATAAGACTGGACAGCAAAACCGAAACATTTAATTCATTTGTCAACGAAAAAGGCAGTTTTGTTGTGTCTCAAGGAAAAGTTCAAAAGTAACGGGTAATCAATCTAAAGGTTTTTTTTTTCAAAATACAAAAAAACCAAATCAAATCAAGGAATTTTTATTGTTCATTCGAAAGGACTTTACTTTATATGCCATTTATTTTTTGAATATATAAGTATAAGTAATTTCCTTTAAATGTTGGCCGCAACTACGCCTCAAGGTGTCCGCTCTAAGGGTCCAATTTTGGATGACTTCTTCGACCATTTCGACTAGTACGGCGTTAATGACATGCGTAATGTTGGCTTCTAAAACCTGAATCGTAGCAGGTTTGTCAGCATAGATTTTGGACTTTATCCAGCCCCAAAGAAAAAAGTCTAAAGGTGAAATTAGATGCTTTTCGAAATGACCTACCACAAAATCCATTGTTTGAGCAGCTGTATGTCAAGTGGCACCGTCCTGCTTAAACCAAATGTCGTCAAGATTACGAGCTTCAATATCAGATAACAATAAGTCCGATATCATGGCGCGATAGCGAACACCATTCACGGTTACGTTCCGACCAACATCATTTTTGAGAAAAATATGGACCGATGATTCCACCAGCCCATAAACCGCACCAAACAGTAGTTTTCGCAGTGTAAGTCTTTCCATGATGAAATGGCAAACAATACTGAAAAAAATAAAGTTTAACACGCTATAAAAAATCCCTATTGAAAAAATGTCTCTAGATTGGTCATTCCTTACTAGACTTCAAAAAAAAAAATTAAAAACTAGTAAAATACATTTTTGGTAGCCATTTTACTAGCGCCATCTGACTTTTCCATTGGAAAGTTTGACATTTTTTAGCATCAACGTGCTCAAAACGTTTTGACGTACGACCATCATTTGTGTTGTTTACAGTGACTTGAAAAAATCAATTTGGCACAAAAATGGAATTAACTCGTGAACATTTTCGTGCGATCATTTTTCACAACTTTCGACGTGGATTAGCACGACAAGAGTGCATCGATGATGAACTTAAATCTTTGTATGGCGTTGAAGTACCATCCTATAGCACTATGAAAAACTGGTTTAATGAATTCAATCGTGGCCGACACTCGCTCAAAGACAAAGGTCGTCCAAAAACGGCCGTTGTGCCAGAGAACATTGATGCCGTGCGTGAACTGATAATGCAAGATCGTCATGTCACATACCGTGAGATAGAGGCATCCTTGGCAGCAGCATTCATTCGATATTGCATGAGCACCTGGCCGTAAAAAGGGTTTGTTCTCGTTGGATCCCGCACAATTTGACAATCGCTCAAAAAAGGCTCGTGTCGATTGGTGCAAAGAAATTTTAAAACTAAGATCGCGGTGCTTCAAAAGACGTTTATAAGATCGTCACAGGTGTCGAATTATGGATCTATGCGTATGAGCCCGAAATAAAACAGCAATCGACCGTGTGAGTCTTCGAAGACGAGCAAAATCCAACGAAAGTTGCTTCGAAGAAGCACTTCGAAGCAAATGGTCGCCTGTTTCTTCGGCAAAACTGGTCATGTGGCGACTGTTCCGCTTGAGCAACGTTGGGCGGTCAATTCTGAGTGGTACACCACAATTTGTTTGCCTGAAGTCTTCGGAGAAATTCGAAAAACGAACAAGAGAAGACCAATCGTTATGTACCATGAGAATGCGTGCTCTCACACATCGGCTCAAACCAGCTCCTTTTTGACCGGCCAAAACGTCGAATTGATGGGTCATCTGCCGTACAGCCCTGACTGGGCACCCAATAACTTCTTTTTATTCCCGCACATCAAGAAAAAAATGCGTGGTCAACGCCAAAAGATGCTGTTGAAGCGTTCGAAAACCATGTTTTGGGGGTGTCTCAATCGGAGTGGAAAAAGTGCTTCGACAATTGGTTTGAGCGCATGCAAAAGTGTATAAATCATGCTGGAAAATACTTTGAAAAACAATAAAACCATTTTTGATGATAAATATTTTCATTTTCATTTTTAGGACGGAATATATATAGCAGCTCGCAGCTCGTACGATCCTCATGTATTATGTAGTCAAAAATTTTTTTTATTTTATTTTCATTCATAGGTAGCTGAGTTTTTCGCATGTGTGCTGTGCTTTGGTAGAAAGCGTTAATAAAATGTTCATCGGATAGCGATCTAAAGAGTGCTCCAACCATAACGCACGAAGTTTATTGTAAGTCACACCTTAACGTCAAATTTTTTGCCCAAACTAATTTGACATTTCTTTGTTTCAGTGTTTGACAAACTCAACAATGGAGAGGTACATAATTGAGCAGCGCGTTTAGATTGTTGAAGCCTTTTACGATAATGGCCGTTCAAATCATAATGCATTTTGTGCACTTCGTGATTTTTTTGGTCAGTACAATCGACCAAATGCGTGGACTATAGGGAGAATTGTGCGCAAATTTCGGCAAACCTGGTATGTGGAAATGTGAAAACACCTGTGGATGATCGCCCAGTTCGTTCTGTCACTTGGCCGTACTTCTTCAAAAGTGAGGTCGGCAAGGAAGTTACCGTGAAAGCTGTTCGGTAATACGACATAATAACGGACTTCTTGTGGCCAAAAATTTAAGTTATGGACCTGCACGATATGTGGACCCAACAGAATGCTGCCACTTACCACACAACCAACGAAACAATGACTCTTTTGCGCGAAATATTCAATAGCCGTGTTTTCTCACTTCGTGGCGATGTTAATTGGCCGCCACGATCATGTGATTTGGCAGTTGGACTTCATTCTTTGGGGATAGTTAAAGAAACAAATGTACGTTGACAAACCAAGAACAATTAAGGAGCTAAAAGATGATATAATTCGGCACATTGACGACATTAAACCTCCAGTAAGACTTAGAGTCATTGCAAATATGGACCATCTGATAGTGGTATGCCACCGAAGCCGCGGGGAGCATTTAGCCGTTAACTACTGTAACTTACTGTTTTAAAAAAACGGCGACTATTAACATTTAAAAAAAATGTTTTATATAATATAGGGTGATTCATTCACGACTTGACAAACTTCACCAGCGTATTCCTTCATGAAAGAATGTCCATCTACGACTATGCCCGAAAATGCAAGGGGCTACTAGGGTAAACTTGCTATGTTCTGAAACAGTTCATTAACTTCGCCTGTCAAATAAATCACGCCTATTATTATTTAAAAAAATGAATGTTTAGGTCCTTCTATACTGAACAAGAAAAATGTGCGTAATGGAACATTGATTGTTTTATTTTCTTCCATGTGGCGTATGCTGTTTTTATAAGAGAAAACATGTTTTTCTTTACACAACATTTATTAATTTTGTACTCGTATTTGAATAACTATACAATAAATTTAAAATCCGGGTCTGTTATACATGCCCATGTAGCCACCATAACCACTACCGTAGCCTTGGCCATTATTTGCCATAGGTCCCGTGTGAGTACCAACTTCTGTATATTCGGAATTCGTCTTCAGGGAGTGGTTTAAAACACTATAGCCACGGTCACCTTGATATCCCTGATGACCAGAATTGCCATACCAATTACCATTAGGCTGTTGATAACCATAACCTCCGCCGGGAGTTTGCAAGGGTACCGGACCATATGGTCCAACTGTGCCATAGCCGCCAGACTGTCCGTGATAGCCATATGCCCCAGACTGTGGTACAGGTGCTGGGTAATTACCGTAAACACCACCGCTGGCATAACCAACTTGAGCGGGAGGACCTCGAGCAGGAACGGAGCCGGACGATGGTGCTACAATACCATTACCATATGAAGTTGACTGCTGCAGAGGACAACCATTAGGGCTGGCACATATTGGAGGAGAAATCGAAAGGGCTGGTGGCCCACCAACTACAAATGTGGGCACATTTGTTGCACAGCCGCCGGCATTCCGACACGTCGGTGGATTATCATAAGTATGCTTATGTTGGTGTTTACTTGTATCTGCTGACTGCAGTATTGAGGTCACTGCGCTATATAAAGACTTTGATTTTTCGTCCGTTTCCTCACTTGTATAAGCCGCATTGCAACAATATATGAAGGAACACGCGAGTATAATTAAGATCGGTGTAATATGAAATCGTATCATTTCAAAAGTGTTATATTGTCGGTGGTTCTATGAATTAAACTAAATTATTTCATGAAATGCTTTACTACTACTAGTACTAGTGTACAAAAATAAACACGAGTATAAAAATGTTTTTCTAAAAAACCAATTCGAGATAAACATAAGCCCCATGCATGTCACGGGGTTATCAATATCTGTATAAGCTCCATTAAGTTTACAAAGATATCTTTTAAATTTGGAAAATATACGAGGCATGACCGGCAAGTTACTTTTCTCAATCAACGCATTAAGGAATGAACGTGAAACTTCTCGGAAATTAATGAGCTCTGTGCCTTCAAACTCTTATTGCTAATGGTCGGCCATTAGCTATGTTTGGATCTCTGGTTATGAGTCACACTCTCTGAGAATTCTTAAAAATAACTCATATTTGGATTCGTTACGAAATTTGCTTTATGCCCATATGTAATAGTCAAAAAATCCATATTAACTTTTTAATTGTACAAGGTGGGCCAAAAGTTTCCCTGGGGGTTTAAAAATGTAAGATCTTTTTCGTTTAAATATAATTTTTTTTTAGATTATACAAATAACACTTTGAGAATAAATAATGGAGTGATTCGCAACTAAACAATGAACCAGAATAATAGAATTTTATTATTTAAATCAAAGTGATGAAGCTCATTTTCATTTGAATGGCTTTGTTAATAAGCAGAACTGTAGGTTCTGTGTACACTCAAGTGGCTTGACTTGTGTGGAGCCAACATATTGGCACAAATGTACCCCTCCAGAAATTAAGATAGATGTGTTTGAAAGTGAATCCCAAAATATATTTGCTCTATGTTAAGATCGTTGGTTTATTTCGGTCTATTGATTTAACAACAATTTGAAAAAGTATTATAACCGGCTGGAGGCCTATTGTATCTATATAAAGTGTGGTCCAACTAAAACGCCATTTTTTCATGACTAAGACATAATGAGACAATCGTTCATGTACCGAATTATTTTGTCCTTTAGCTCTTTAATTGTTCTTGGCTTATTGACGTACACTATTACTTTTAAATATACCCGAAAAAGAATCCCAACGGTATTAAATCACATGATCGTGGCGGCCAATTAACATCGCCATGACGCACAGTGCTTGAGAATCATTTTTTACTGCCCAAAACTATGTAACTTTTGAACCAATTGAGACATTTATGTAATTAAAATATAAAATCGGTTCAGTAGTTATAGAGAAATTCAAGGTCAACAGAAATGTTGGTTTTTTAACTTGTTTTATTTATTAAAAGAAGGTCATACGTTAATAAATAAACCATTTTAATAATAAATTTTGAAAAATTAAAAACAAAGTTTCTTAAAAAAGTTTTTTCTCGATAATTAAAAAAATATATAATTTGCAAAGCGAACTCTTTTATTGCTCATTTTTTTTGTATCGAAATAATATTAAGGGAAAAAATTTATTTTTTCCCTATCTAGGGTGATCCATCTAGAGGTATTTTTTCAGAACAAAAAAAATATAAAAATTCAAGTGTGGAATCTTTATTGGTAGTTTGAAAGGTCATTTTAAAGCATTTATTTTTTGAATAAAATTTCCTTTAAATGTTGGCCGCAACTACGCCTCAGGGTTTCCATTCTGAGGGTCCAATTTTGGATGACTCGTTCGAGCATTTCGACCGGTATGGCTTTAAGGACACGCGTAATGTTGGCTTACAAAACCTGAATCGTAGCTGGCTTGTCAGCATAGACTTTGGACTTTAGGCGGCCAACTCACCTGTCCAAAAGGTGAAATTAGCTGCTTTTCGAAATGACCTGTCAATAGATCAATTGTTTGAGCAACTGTATAGCAAGTGGCACCGTCCTGTTGAATCCAAGTGCCGTCAAGATTACGGGCTTCAATTTCAGGTAGCATACAGATCGATATCATGGCGCGATAGCGAGCACCATTCAGTTACGTTCTGGCCACCATCATTTTTGAAAACATATTCACCGATGATTCCACCAGCTTATGAACCGCACCAAACCGTGGGTTTCTCTGGGAATAATGGCACGTCTTGAACCTCTTCTTGTTGCTCTGCAGCCCAAATGCGGCAATTTTGTTTATTGACTTTGCCGTTGAGCCAGAAATGGGCCTAATCACTGAACAAAATTTTGGTTGAAAACAGCGGATCTTCCCGTTTCTCACCGAACGCTCATTTCCATAATACAGTTGCCAAATTATTAAATTAATTAATATTATCAAAAAACAAATGCCATAAAATGTCCTATCCAATAAAAATTCCACACTTGATTTTAATTTTTATATTTTTTTATGTTCTGAAAAAATACCTCTAGATGGATCACCCTATATAACAAAAGCAGTAAATTATAATTTTTATTCGTTTGGGTAAAAAAATGCCTGCAAATATTCCATATAAAGTTCCTTATTATTTATGTTCTCTAGCATTATTTTGGGCTTATATAACACGAATATAAAAAAGAACAATAAAATAAAACAAAGTAGCAAACATTGGTAAAAACTTCACTATAACAAACCACAACAAACCTGATATATTACCTTCAATAATTATTTCATTTTCTTGTTTCTTTCAAAGTTACCTCAATTGACCGTTCGTCCCCAAAATTATGATATTTATTATAAGAAAAATTACCCAAAAAGTGTGCCTTTTTTAATCTACCTTTAGTCCTATTAGGAGACATTAAGAGAACTAATAATAGATATACTAATCAATATTTCAAAGTTTTGCAATAAAATGACAAGTTTAGTATTCCCTGCATCCTAGTGTGGAGGGTGTACTTTGTATTCTAATGTAAATTTTATGAAATTTGGATTTCAATTTAATTCTCAAAAAATTAGTAAGAATTTATGATACTCGATTGTGATTGAGTTAAATTTTTATTGATTTCGCTAACTGAGCGAATTATTTTGACACAAAAAAATATTAAAAAGTTTGCAGATAAAACAGAGCAAATTTTAATCAAATGTCAATTTCAAGACTTTGAATTACGATGTTTAAAACTCTGGAACGAAGGCGACATACCAAACTGTTGGAAACGACTGGGAAATGAGCCAAACGTACTAAGGATTACAAATATGTGACATTACTGGATTAAAAAAGGTAAGTTCAAAATACTTAAACTAGTCTTATAAATTACTATAATTAAAAATTGTTTACAGATTTTGGACCCACCATAAAATCCTTAAAAAAAAGAAGTTGAGAAAATAACAGGCAACACAAAAATAATGTGCTTCATAATTCCGCTGAAAGGCAGGGTAATTGAACTACTATGAATGCGAAAAGCACTTCACTGTAAATTAGTAGACGTGTTTTGTTTAAAAAGCAAAAAAACGCTTAAAACACCACTAAGACGATAAGTTTTAATCGTGATCAAAAGAACAATAAGCTTTATATATATTTAAAGCTTTTAAGAGTAAAATATGTTTAGATAATTTTAAATATGTAAAAATAATTTATCCGAGAAATGTCGTGAAGGAAGCTTAAACTGCCTCACGCGCACTTAGGCGAATCCGCTTAAATTTTTTGATGAGTAACCCTTTTGTAATTTATTCAAAATTTTCCAAACAACTGGACTTTGAATCTTATGTGGAAAGTGTTTTAGAAAGTGTTTAGACAATTTTAAATTATCTGCTAAGCGAGATTCTTATCGGATTTTTTGGCAGTTTAATGGAACACGCCTACTAAAGGGTGTTTTTTCAGACGTTTGGTTTTGAAGAAGAAATAGAACGCATATAATTTAATGTTATTGCCTAGAATTAAGCTTTATTACTAAGATAAGGGTTTGCCATTATGTTTTGAAAATTATTTCAGGCAAGTGCCCGCCGCGGCTGCCTCGAAGAAATTCCAGCCGATATTCCCAATTTTCGACCACTTTTTGCAGCATTTCGGCCGTATGTCAGCAATAACGCGCCGAATATTCTCTTTCAAGGCGTCATTCGTGTCGGGCTCATCTGCGTAGACAAGCGTATTCGCATAACCCCACAAAAAATAGTCCAGCGGTGTTAAATCGCGCGATCTTGAAGGCAACGCCACAGACCCACGACGCGAGATAATGCGCTCACCAAAAATTTCCTTCAATAAATTGATTGTTTCGTTTTCTGTATGGCATGTAGCGCCGTCTTACTGAAACCAGAGGTCGTCCAAATCAACATCTAATTCAGGCACGGAAGTCATTTATTAATCATGACTCTATAGCGTTTCCCATTGACTGTAACATTATGGCCGGCTTCATTTTTGAAAAAAAAATATGAACCAATGATTCCCTCTGCCCATAGAGCACACCAAACAGTGATTTTTTGATGATGTAACGGCGTCTCTGCAATGGCTTGCGGATTTTCATTACTTTAAATGCGACAATTTTGGTTATTAACGTACCCATTTAACCATGTAAAACTCAGGATACTCGTAGATGGCCTATCGTTTTGGGCCCATTCACCACGATTTGCAAACGTTGTTCTAGTGTAACTATTAACTATGAAATGGCAAACCAAACTGAGCATAAATCAAGGACAGCTGGCAATAAGAACAACTCCGAAAAAAGTGTGGCAATTAATAAAGGAAATTGAAAGCAAACGATTTTAAGTCATACAACGCAATAGCAGTGCCTACTTGTACAGGGTGGCCGATTTAACATTTTAAATTTGTATTGGCTGTTAAAAAAAAGTACTGATATTTTTTTTTAAATTTCTGGTTTTATTGGAAAGGTTGGTTGAACTTTGTCATTTAATATCACTCATATGACAACCACAATTGGCTCGGCAGATTGTTTGGCAGGAAATGAAAAATGTCACCGAAAAATCGTGCTTTCAGGTGAAGCTCATTTTCATTTCGGTGGCTATGTCTACTATAAACAAAATTGCGGCATATGGAGTTCAGAGAACCCACACGTGACTATTGAGAAGCCAATGCATCCACGAGTCACTGCTTGGTGAGGATTTCGGGCTGCAGGCATCATTTGGCAATTTTTCTTCGAAAATAAGCAAGGAGCCGCCGTTACCGTCAACCGTGATCATTACCGTGCAATGCTCAACGAATTTTGGTTTCCAAAAGTTCAAGAGAATAACATAAACATTTGGTTTCAACAAGACGAGGCAACATGTCACACAACGCAACCATCGATATTTTACGCACTGTTTTGAAAATCGAAAAATCAGCCGTAATTGTAATATCAATTAGCCGCCTTGGAGCCCTTTGGAATATTTTCTGTGGGATCCATTAATGATAAATGTTACGCGAAGCATCCAGGTACGCTTGAAGTGTTGAAACATTAAGTCGAAGTTGCCATTGAAGAGATTCGACCCGAAACAATCAAAAATATACTGAAAAATTGGGTTGATCGGATGAGGTACTGCCAAGTCAGTTGGGGTATTCATATAAATGATATTGTATTCCATTATTATATTTTTTCAGATTATATAAATAACACTTGGAGAATAAATAATGGAGAGATATACAACTGAACAAAGAACCAGAATAGTAGAATTTAATTATTTAAATCAGCGATCAATTATTTGAAAGCAAACGCGTGAGTGATGAAGCTAATTTTCATTTGAATGACTTTTTTATAAGCAGAACTGTAGGTTCGGGGGTTATGAAAATACAAGAGCCATTCATCAACGCCAGTTGCACCCCATTAGGTTACAGTATGGTATGAAATCACATCTGGAAATATCATTGAGCCTTACTTCTTCAAGAATGAAGATGGAAGTGCTGTAACCGTAAATGGAGAGCGATATCGGTTTATGATAAAAAATTGGTTTTAACAGGACGGAGCCACTGCCTACACAATGGCAATTATAAGTTAAATTTTTTGAGAGCGAATAATTTCCAGAAATTCAGAAATTGTTTGGCCAGCGCGATCGCCAGATTTGTCAGCACCCGACTATTTTCTTTGGGGTTACTTAAAGGAGCGGGAATATGTGAACAAGCCCGAGACAATCCTTCAACTCAAAGCCACCATTGTTGTAGAAATTCGTACGATATAGCCACAAATTTTGAAAGATGTATGGAAAATGCTCTAAAACGAGTCCAACATTGCAAAGCTGAAAACGGGGGTTATTTAAGTGACATTATTTTTCATACTTAGTGTAAAATAATTTTCATTTTGTATATTATACATATATGTAATCTGAGAAATAAATAAAACAAATAAGAAACGAAAAAGTTATTAAAGTTTTTAACCCCATGGTAACTTTCGGCCCCCCCTGTATATACTTCACAGATTCGATAGAAGGACAAATTAAGTATGCACTCCATTCTTCGCTAGAGGGTATACAAAATATTATATGTTGTACCTGGTGTATTTTATATTTTTTTTTTTTTTAAATGCAATTTATTTATAAAAATTTTCTCAGTGTAAGGGCGCCATCACACAAACGTTCTGACAGCAATCAAATTTGTAATTAACGCCTTGCCATCTCATTTGACAACCCGGCAACAATTCAATTTGAAATCAACGCCTTGGTTCAATGGCCATGGTTGGTGGATCTTCTGGAATATGCACATACAGTGGTGAGTCCGGTGTTATTATACTGCCCTTTTTTACAGATCTATAGGGGTTGTTTCTTCTGGGCGGTTCTATTATAATTGGAGCCAATTGTTGTGGCATATTTGTGTTATTGTCCCCTGAAGTCATAGGTCCACTAGGATATGACGGTCTCATATATGGATTTGGCTGCATATAGTGAAATGATTGTCCGGGATATTGTGCGAAATTATGTGGTTGATAATGTTGTGGTGCTACCGGATAGTAGCCAGATCGGTGATGGCTCGGCGGTGGAGGACCATAGGGAATATATCCTCCTTGCTGGTAGACTGGAGGAGGTGGCGGCACAAATTGATAGTTTTCCGGTGTGTACTGGTGTGTATCACTGTATTGGTGATGTTGTTGGTAGTTGACATTAAACGACACTGGGCCAAATGAATGGTGCACTCTGTCTAACACAAACTCACTTCGTTTTCTATGTCCATTCAAAAGTGAACCCAATATATTCCCTACTCCATGTGGCACATTTATATTGACTTCAGCCGTACCAATAAACGGGCGTCGTAACGAAGAGGCATTTGTCAATTGTACTAGTACAAGTACTATAATTAAAACTTTCCAATCATTCAATACGACATGGATATTTTTAAAATTCATTATCAGTCTTTAGTATTGAAAAAACACAAACAAAAACGCTGGCTACATCGGCAACCTATCCGCTGGACATCTTTTTGAAAACTACAAGATTTAAAATAAGAAGACAATGATCATTTCTTCGTGTATACTCGGACAGAGTCCATATTTACTTATATTGCGGAGAGACAACAACGAGTACGTACGCATGTAAAAGCGTTCTCGTCAATTGTGTATTTTCGTGATCGGCAAAGTGGTTTAGCATGATTCAACAAGTACTGCTACTAGGAATGTAACGAAAGTGTATTTAGCGAATGCGAATATTGAAATATACATTTTTGCGAATGCGAATATTGAAATATACATTTTTGCGAATGCGAATATTAAAATACGATGGAAGCTATTTATATAGGGTGATCCATCTAGAGGTATTTTTTCAGAACAAAAAAATATAAAAATTCAAATCAAGTGTGGAATCTTCATTGGTAATTTGAAAGGACATTTTATGCCATTTATTCTTCAAATGTTGGCCGCAACTACGCCTCAGGGTTCCCATTCTGAGGACCCAATTTTGGATTATTTATTCAACATTTATTACAACATTTATTATTTTTTCAACATTTCTTTGTTTCAATCGACACGAGCCTTTTTTGAGTATTCGTCAAATTCAGGGCTGTCATAGAAACCATATCGGTTTTGCTAATTGCCGTTTTTGCAAACCAATGCACAGTGGTTGCGCCCATACGACAAAAATCAAAAAATTTGTGGTAATAAATTGATCTTGTAGTGAAATTATTAGTCGCTAATGTCATCAAATGTTCATATTTTGACATTGTTTTGATCATTTCTAACGGTATTTTCAAAATAAATGACGTCAAAGTGTAAACAAGCATAAAAGAGGATAGTTGCGATAAAGAAGTACTAAAACAACGTGAAATTTCAATTGTTAAAATTTGTTTATTAAGGTGTCTAAATAAAATTTTCAAAAATGGAAATGAAAGTGGAAGGTATTAAAATTGTTTTAATGCATTAAAAAGTCTAATATGTGTTTTGTGTTTTTGAAAAAATGCGGAATTAAAAAAGTACCTTTTTCTACTTAGTTTTGTAAAATAATTGAAATTTACTTAGACTTTTAATTACTTTGTCCTCCGAATGCCTTAACCGGACTAATTTGTAAATGTAACTACATATATTTATTTTATAAAAACGTTTAAATCAGGTGCACATATTTGCACATTTTGTAATAAAAAATAAATAACTAACTCAACCTCTGTGTTTTTTGTGTGTCTAGAATTTGTGTTGTTAGTAGCGACATATAAAAGAGTGGTATTGTTGTTATTATTGGAAGTGATTTGTGTTACTTTTTAAATTTGTTAATTCATTGTTACAGAAGCGGCTCGTCAATGCACATTTTCACGATTATTTATTTTCGAAATCTGGTGCACTAAGGATGGGTCAAATGCAGATAAAGCCCAACAAGTGTTTGATGAAATAACTAAATACATTGATTTTGAAATGGAAGATGGAATGTTTTGTGAACTATTGACATGTATAAAGTATTTATGTAGAAAAATTGCGATTTTTTGGAAAATAAGCCATCGCATAAAATCACGAGTCTTAACAAATTATACAGAATGGCTTACTGCCAAAGAAGTTGTATCATTAAAACTTAAACCCATCTTGTTAACACCTAAGGCATACACCGAATGCAAAAAAACGTGGTCGTCCATCTTCTGATTTCACAAATTCTTCCAAGAGAACCAAACAGCGAAGAATTGCAAGATTGGCAGAAACTGATGAGACTGCAGCGGATGCTCTACGTAGTGTGAATTCGGAACCAAATAATTTTTTTTCCGAATTTAATGTTTCTGAAGTTGTAGCCCTGATTATTGATACTAATCTAACAAAAAATCAGTATCTAAAAATCCGAAGTTTTATAAACACCAAGCTTTCTTGCACTTTATTTCCAAGCTATGAAAAGATATTAAGAGAAAAGAAAAAAAGTTATCCAGATGCTGAATCCATTACAGTGAGTGAAGCACATGCTGAAGTAGAACTACAAATTTACTTAACCATACAGCTTTACGCATTGTAGATCTGCAATGTGAAGTCTTAAGCGAGCTATCAAATATAAACAACCTTGTTTTGATAGGCAAATGGGGATTCGATGGAAGCTCTGGATTTAGTGAATATAAGCAACGTTTTAGTAACAACACCCTTCATGACAGTAGTTTATTTGTAACGTCTTATGTGCCTCTTCAACTGGTGACTAAAACTGCTAAACCAGAAGACGGACAAATAATATGGAAAAATCCTCGGCCATCGTCAACTCGGTACTGCAGACCAGTCCGGTTTCAGTTTAAAAAAGAAACATCTGAAGTTTGCATTGAAGAAAGAAATTACTTCAAGGAGAAAATTGACAATTTAAAGTGCACAGAGTATTTAAAGGCTGAACAAAAAATAAATATTGAACACAAATTGCAACTTACTATGGTTGATGGCAAGGTATGTAACGCTTTAAGTCAAACGTCTTCTGCTAAATGTTACATCTGCAAAGCAAATCCGAAAGAGATGAATGATATAGAAACATGTCTACAAAAAGTGGTTCACAAAGACAATTATGAGTTTGGGCTTTCACCTTTACATTCATATATTCGCTTCTTTGAGTATTTTATTCATGTTTCTTATAGATTAGGTCTTAATAAATGGCAAATTAGGTCGGGTGATGAAAAAAATATATTTATCAAACGAAAAAAGGAAATTCAAAGTAAGTTTAGATCGGAAATGGGCTTGGTAGTAGACATGCCTAAATCGGGAGGTAGTGGAACGTCAAACGATGGTAACACTGCGAGAAGATTTTTTTATAATCCCGCTTTGGCTGC
Source organism: Hydrotaea diabolus (assembly GCA_963513945.1). Lineage (NCBI taxonomy): Eukaryota > Metazoa > Arthropoda > Insecta > Diptera > Muscidae > Hydrotaea > Hydrotaea diabolus. Next base: position 192,713,117 of record OY740716.1, on the reverse strand, counting down.
TAAAATAACGGGCCTTGATGAAGATCTCATTACTAGATGTGCATCATTACTGCAAGCAATGTCATCAGGCTACAAAATAAATTCCAACAAATTTAAAAACTTTGCGCTTGATACTGCTAAAGGACTCGTGGAAAAATACCCTTGGTATTATCTTCCACCTTCAGTGCACAAGATCCTAGTACATGCTTCCGAAGTTATTGACAATGCAATAGTATCAATTGGAGAACTTTCAGAGGAAGCTGCGGAAGCCAAAAACAAAGATATTAAAAGATATAGGCTTCAACACACCAGGAAAATTTCTCGAATCGCAACGAATACGGATTTAATAAATATGTTATTGTTAAGCTCCGATCCATTCATTTCCGGTCAACGAGAGTTACCACGCAAAAAGAAAAGTACTTTATTAAAAACTACAGTTGAATTGCTACAAGACTGAAAATTTAAAATATTGTATTTTTTTGAATTAGCTTCAATTTATGTTATGTGTAGTATTATGTAATAAATAAAAATTAAATTTTTTAAAAACAATTTATTTTATTTATTTACTTTCATTCTATATTTACACTACAAAAAACTATCCAAACGCAAAGAATATTTTTGAGAAACGCGCTCCTAATGCCTACACGCACTCTTACGCCTCCAAAGGCAAATTTATAACATTGGTTTTCATGACACCAAAGCATTTTTTCTTATCATTTTCGAAATTAATAGTGACAACATTGGTTTCTATGACAACCCAATTTTGGATGACTCGTTCGAGCATTTCAACCGGCATGGCTTTAATGACACGCGTAATGTTGGCTTCGAAAACCTGAATCGTAGCTGGCTTGTCAGCATAGACTTTGGACTTTACGAGACCTCAAAGAAAAATGTCTAAAGGTGTGACATCACTCGATCTAGGCGGCCAACTCACCTGTCCAAAACGTGAAATTAGCTGCTTTTCGAAATGACCTCTCAATAGATCTATTGTTTGAGCAGCTAGCTGTATGGCAAATGGCACCGTCCTGTTGAAACCAAGTGTCGTCAAGATTACGGGCTTCAATTTCAGGTAGCATAAAGATCGATATCATGGCGCGATAGCAAGCACCATTCACGGTTACGTTCCGGCGATCATAATTTTTCAAAAAATACGCACCGATGATTCCACCAGCTTATAAACTGCAGCAAACCGTGATTTTCTCTGGGTATAATGGCAACTCTTGAACCTCTTCTTGCTGCTCTTCAGCCCAAATGCGGCAATTTTGTTTATTGACTTTGCCGTTGAGCCAGAAATGGGCCTCATCACTGAACAAAATTTTGGTCGAAAAACGTTGCTTACCAAACGTTCATTTCCATAATACAGTTGCACAAATTGGAGACGTTGTTGCGGTGTAAGTCGTTCAATGATAAAATGGCTAACAATGCTGAAAAGAAACAAAAATAAAGTTTAACACAAATCTCGCGTAATCGGTAAAAAAAAACCCCTATTGAAAAAATACCTCTAGATTGATCACCCGTTACTTTGGTTCCATTTAAATTTGAATCGGCTGTAAAAAAAAGTACAGATAAATTTTAATTGGAAAGGTTGAACTTCGTCATTTAATAATGGAACACATCCAATGTGCTTTCGCTTCGCCCAATGGGCTGAAGATTGTTGGGCGGGAGACGAAGATTTTTACCTAAAAATCGTGTTTCCAAATGAATCTCATTTTCATCTCGGTGGCTAAACAAAATTGTAGCTTATGGGGCTTAAAGAACCCACATGGACTGTTGAGAAGCCAATGCATTCACAACGCCTCATTGTTTGGTGTGGATTTGGGCGACATTTGGTTTCAACAAGAAGGGGTCACCTGTCAGACAGCCAATGCAACCACCAATATTTTACGCACTGTTTCTTAAAATCGAATAATCAGCCGAAATTGTGATGTCGATTATCCGTTTCGGATCTGTGATTTGAGCCCTTTGGATTATTTTCTGCCGAAAGCCGTTAGGGATAAATCTTACGCTTCATTTAGAGAAAATTGAAGCGTTAAAACGTGAAATCGAAGTTGCCACTAAAGAGATTCGATCAAAAATGAACTGACAAATTGGGTTGATCGGATGAGAGGTACTGCCGAGCCAGTTGTGGAAGTCATATACTAATAATGACAAATCAGAACTTTTTTATTCACAGCCGATTCAAATTTAAATGGCCCACCCGGTATCATTGGAAATGGTTTTGTTATTTTTCAAAATATTTACGGACCTATATAATATTGCTTGCGCTTAAACCAACTCTCTAAACACCTCCCCATTAAAAAACCTCCAAGACATAGTTTTTGGACGCTTCTATAGCTGCTTAGGGCTTCGAATAACTTTGACCGCGCAGTTTTTTCTTGATGTGAGGGAAAAGAAGTACTCATTGTATGCCAAATAAGGCCTTAACGGTGGATGATGACCCATCATTTCGAGATCTTGAGTGCTCAAATAGCCCATTGTTTCAGCTTATGTGTGAGAACACTCATGATTCGTCTTCTCTTCTTGTTTTTCCTTATTACTTCAAAATTGATGGTTGCGTACCCCTCAGAATTGACCGTCCTACGTTTCACTTAAGGCACTGTGCCTGCATGACCGGTTGTACAGAAAACAACGCGATCATTTGCTTCGATGTGTTTCTTCCACGAACAACTTTTGTTGGATTTGGCTAGTCTTGCAAGGCCCATAGATCGATTGCTGTTTTGTTTCGGGTTCATATGCATAGATCCATCATTTGTCACCTCTGACGATGTTTCTCATTTGAGCTATCGCAGTATTATTTTTTCAACATTTTTTTGTTTCAATCGACACGAGCCTTTTTTGAGTATTCGTCAAATTCAAGGCTGTCATAGAATCCATGTCGGTTTTGCTAATTGTCGTTTTTGCAAACCAATGTTGGTTTCATTTATGTAACCGAATGTAAATAAAACCAATGTTGGAATCAGCTGTTGCTGATAAAACCGATAACATTGGTTTTCATGACACCAAAGCATTTTTTCTTATCGTTTTCGACAGCCCTGATTATGTGGGATCTGACGAGAACAAATCTTTTTTTACAGCCGAATGAACATGTAATATCTTATTGAAGCTTGCCATACTAATGCTCAAGGATGCCTCAATCTCACGGTATGCCACGTGTCGGTCTTACTTTATTTTATTATTATTATTTGAACGAAATGAATTGTCCATAGTATTACGATACCGTCGATGCCTTCGACTAAAATCGGCATAAGGTCTGCCGCCGATGTTAAAGAAATTTAAATTTTAATTGACTTTTGTGTTCTGTTTGCAAAGCACGGTTGAGCAGAGAAAAAATAAAATGACAGCTTTATTTGGAATTATACTAACATTATTTGGAATTTACACTATAGCGTTACTGACTGTTGTTTACATATAGAACACACATTTTAATAATGCTATTTATGCATGAATATGAAATACACTCTGGCGTAGTCATCACTTGGTCCACTCCGTACTCCAGTTATTTAAAATAAAATGTTTTGAATGGTGTTTTCAAACATCACTTGGTTTTTTTCCAATCACTTTCACTACATCTATTTAAATAACTTATAAAGGTTCACACTGTTCAGTTACAATAAAAAAACGTGTCAACAAAATTATCTTTAATCCGTGTTTGCATTGGTATTAAATCTGCCCAGTAGTTTCAGAGATATTGAAGTTTTGAAAAAAAAATAATAAAGCGCCCCAAAGTTCAATATATTTCGAATAATATGAGATTTTTTACATTCAATTTGTGCACAACTTTCGATTTTGTTTACAATTTGCTGAGAAAACTGAATTGATTAAAATAGCGCTCCGTTAAAAACGAAAATTTTTTACCCTACACCATACTGCGGTAAAGGGTATTTTAACTTAGTGCTAATGTTTGAAATACCCAAAAATTATATGGTATTTCAATGTTAAGTTTATCGATCAACTTTCACTTTCTTAGTCGTCTGTGCGTATATCCATTTATTCTTGCAATGAAAGTACAGGTACAGGTCGCATTTACAAAGCTATCTCAACCAAACTTTGCACATGATTAAGGTTCCGGCCAAGGACGACCCCTATTGAATTTGGAAGATATGGGTCCACGTTTCTCTATAGCCCCCATACAAATGTACTCTCTGATTTGGCGTCTTGACGCTCTAAAAGCCACATTTAAGATCCGATCTGTATGACTAATAACACTAGTTTACAAATTATGATTTTTTTCCTTGTCCAGAGTTCAAAATATTTTCTTCCTTCCTATAGATTTTGGCCTCCAAAACACGAAAATGAATTTTAAAAAATTTTCCTCTGATTAGTTTTCAAGATAGAATTTTTGGATTTTTTTACGACTTTTTTATGAGATGTCTCAGCTTCTTGGACCAATTTATCAAGGATTTGATCAAGGAAATTAGCTTTTGTAAAACTTTTTTGTTCAAGGTATTAAAATCAGTTAAATAGTTTTGTGCAAAAATAACGATTTTAAATTGAAAAAAATTATAAACAATAATATAGGGTGATCCATCTAGAGGTATTTTTTCAAAACAAAAAAAAATAAAAATTCAAATCAAGTGTGGAATCTTTATTGGTAATTTGAAAGGCCATTTTATGGCATTTGTTTTTTGAAAATAATTACCTTCAAATGTTGGCAAGAGAAAACCACGGTTTGGTGCGGTTTATAAGCTGGTGAAATCTTTGGTTCCTTTCAAAATGATGATGGCCGGAACGTAACCGTGAATAGTGCTCGCTATAGCGTCATGATATCGATCTTTATGCTACCTGAAATTAAAGCCCGTAATCTTGGCACTTAGTTTCAACAGGACGGTGCCACTTGCCATACAGCTGCTTAAACAACGAATCTATTGAGAGGTCATTTCGAAAAGCAGCTACTTTGACGTTTTGGACAGGTGGGTTGGCCGCCTAGATCGATTTATATCACACCTTTAGACATTTTTCTTTGCGGTTACGTAAAAAATAAAGTCTATGATAACAAACCAGCAACGATTCAGGCGCCTTGACGCTCTAAATGGTTTTATTGAGAGGACATTTCGAAAAGCAACTAATTTCACGTTTTGGACAGGTGAGTTGGCCGCCTAGATCGATTGATATCACATCTTTAGACATTTTTCTTTGCGGTTTCGTAAAGTCCAAAGTCTATGAAAGCCACCATTACGCGTGTCATTAAATGCAGTCGAAATGCTCGAACGAGTCATCCAAAATTGTACCTTCAGAATGGAAACCCTGAGGCGTAGTTGCGCCTAACATTTGAAGGAAATTATATTCAAAAAATAAATGCCATAAAATGTCCTTTTAAATTACCAATAAAGATTCTACACTTGATTTGAATTTTTGTATTTTTTTTTTGTTCTGAAAAAATACCTATAGGTGGATCAAATATTTAAAATTTGTTTAGTAAATTGGGCATAAAGTTTGGACTTTCTCGAGCAAAACTAGCAATTAGTTGTCCAATTTTTATAAACGATAGCTTGTTTTGTACGAGAGAGTCCAAACTTTATGCTTAATTAATATATTTTTATATTATAGTTTCTATATATTTTTTCAATTTAAAATCTTGATTATTGCACAAAAATACAGTTTTTTTTTAATTTTAAATTCCGCTAACGTCAAAACTATTCAACTGATTTTATTACCTTGTATGAAATAGTTTTAGAAAAGCTAATTTCCTTTCATTTGAGAACACTTTTGATCAAATCGGTAATAGCGTTTGGTCGACAACCAAGACATCTCTTAAAAATGTCGTAAAAAGATTCTATTTTGAATTCTAAATTTTTTTTAAAATTCATTTTCGTGTTTTGGAGGCCAAAATCTACAGGAAGAAAATATTTTGAACTTTGGACCAGGAAAAAAATCATAATTTGTAAACTAGTGTTATTCGACGCCTAACCTAAAAAACCACTATTATTATTCTAGCTTTTTTAAATGTTTCTTTCGCACATCGTAAATTTTTTTAAAAATAGTCTCAATTGTTCTGCTTTCTTTTTATCCATATGCACTATTTACACATGTTAATAGGACTTGTCCTCTTTTATACAGAATAATATTAAATTAGTAACCATAATAAAATGTTCTTTTTCCATTTAATGACCCCTTTTTTTTTTTTTAAAGTGGTTCTTTGTAAATGTTCCAAATGCCTTCCCTTTTTGGCCCAAATTTCCTCATTTTCGGAAAATGTTAATGGTAACCCTGAAACGAATCCAAATAAGCTTCTTTTTGTTCGAGAATCGAGACCATTTTGGCCCCGGTCCTAAGTCCAAGTTACCCGGTTTTCGGGCCCGCTTAACGAATCAAAATATTCTGTTTTTTGTGTCCAAATATGCCCTCATATGTACTCGAAAATTTTCCGCTTTTCTAAACATTAGGTCTTTGCACATGGATCCTAGGAGCTGAGGAACAGATCTTCTTAAAAAAGGACGAAGGAGTCTTTAAGTACATGTAAAACCCAAATCCAAGATTCCGAGGGATAGAAAAGGAGCCCTTAGTATATGAATACGAATTCTAATGTGCACTTACATAAGTTAAAAATTTCACTTGCCTGAAAATATGGATTAGACACATGTATTTTTAATAAAACAACCCTACTAAACCATATCCCCTAATACTGCGCAATACATTGTATGAAAATTAAAGAATAAATTCTTTGGCCCAGCCGAACTAAACAAATTTTCCAATTATTTTCTCACTATGTTCCTCACAGTTTGTATTGATGTTGTCTTTTTGTATCACAATTGATGGAACCAAATTTTTTTGTTCAGAAATAAATGGCATCGTTTATTAAACTTTTTATTAAAGACAAATTCCGTGCGCACACAGGACTAACTTGACTATAAAGCTTACCATACGTATCATGGAATTCGTATCATGAAGTCGGAATATTAAAAGCGATTCAGATTCACTGTCTGTATTTAAAATTCAAGACATGTATTGGAGATGAGATAATAAACATAAACCCTTTATTTTATAAAAAAAACTTACAATAGGGTTAAAGAACAATTTAATACAGAAATTGGGTATGAAATATGTAAAGGGTGGTTAAATTTTAAGGGCCGATGTTGATTTGCCGGGCAAAAGAGTCATTTTTTCGTTAGCTGTGTGTCAAGTGGCACCATCCTGCTGAAACCACATATCGTCCACATCCATATCTTCCAATTCGGACCATAACAAGTTTGTGATCATCTCACGATAGCGGACGCCATTCACATTAACTGTCTGCCCGGCCTCTTTTTGGAAAAAATACGGCCCGATGAAGCCGCCAGACCATAAACCGCACCATACAGTCACTCTTTGTGGGTGTATTGTTTTTTCGACAATAACTCTTGGATTATCATTAGCTCAAATGCGGTAATTCTGATTATTGACGAATCCACTGAGGTGAAAATGTGCCTTATCACTGAAGATGATTTTCTTCGAAAATTGAGTTTTCATTTTCATAATAAGCCTGAATAACTTTAATGCGTTGCTCGTTTGTGTATCTTTCGATGGTTCAAATTGACTGAAAACAGAAAAAAACTAAGACGTTTAGGTGTGGTTCACATTCAACATCGGCCCTTAAAATTTAACCACCCTTTATTTAAACAAAAAAAAACAAGAATATTTGAAGCGAATACTGAAATATTTTTTTGCGAATACACAAAAGCGAATGTTCCAAAATTGTTTTTTGAAAAAGCGAATAATTCACACATGCGAATGCGAACATTCGTTACAACCCTAACTGATACAGACAAACACAAAACCGGTGATTGTTAGGTTGCTTGGGGCATTTACTCAATTTAGGGCATCTTACATGATACGCTTGAGACGCAAGAACAATTGCATGAAATACATACAGAGGAACTTCCATAAGTCGATGCACATATTGTATCCGTAGCGCAAAAGGTGGCAAATTCCCTTAAGTTATTCTTCTATAACTCGAACTTCCATAACTGAAATTTCTCTAAAACTTGAAGAAAACTAGAGTGTTTTGACTTATTGCAGTCGAAAAACAGAATATTTAAAAAAGTTTGTACGTTGTATTTGCCGTCAGAAATAAAACATATTGCAAGAGTCATTATGGTTGGTATGTGTATAAAAATGTATTTTTTTAAACTTGGATAAGTGTCAAATTATGGCAAGAAAACTTGGCTTCGTTTAAATTATACGTATTAGTCCTTGATTTTAAAATGTTTTTTTTTTGTTATATTTTAATGTTATACTCGGGTTGCTATTTATATTTCGGGTCCGGCAATAAAAACAATCCCGCGACTGGCGGTTCTTTGTACCGGATTGACCCGAAACTCTTCGGCCAGGGGCAGTAACCTCAACAATATATGTTTTTTGTTCGTCCATTTTTTCGTCGTGGGAGCAGCACTTCCCGGAATGCCTGCTACGAATACTACTGGTCCGAGCCGGGATCGAACAAAACCCCGGACCTTGGATCTGCTCGGTTTGTCAGAACCGAATACACCATCGTGCTACGTCTGTAAAGTGTAATCGTTGCATGGAGCTTGTGCACTTCAGGAGCTGTTCAGGTCTGAACCACATCAGGGAGTATAGCGAAGCAGACGTTGTTGCCTCATGCTGTATCAACGAAGTTAGCAGTGGGTCTCTGGATTTGGTGTTATCATCGTCGAATGCATTTTCGTCGTCGTCATCATCATCCAACTACGAGACTCCCCCGCAGTCACACTCGCAACAGCATCAACATATACAGCATCTTACAACACAGATTGCTGTTGCCACTCCTGACAGTGCATCAATTTTGCAATTTAATTGTAATGGCCTACGCAACAGAAGTGTAGGTGGGGGACTTGCTTTCCTGTTACACCATTCTGTGCAGTACAGACCTATTTCGCCTGAGCTTGACTCTAGAGACCCATACATGGAATGTATGGGGGTAGCAGTCAAGTCTGGAACTGCCGAAATAGAGCTGTACAACGTACACATCCCGCCGGTTGGTAGCCCCGCGTTATCTGCCAGACATTAGCAATTTGCTACAAGGCAATAACCGCTTGGTCCTAGGAGACTTTAATGCTCACCACGAACTGTGGCATTCTCTCCTAGACAACGACCAGAGGGGCATAGCTTTGGCAGAGCAAATTGATAGCTCTACGTTCTGCACAGTGAATGAGGACGCCCCCACGCGGATTATGGGCGATTGCCATAGCTCGCCAGACATCACTTTGGCATCGCCTGGCCTGATCAACGACGTCACCTGGCAACCCGTCATCTCACTAGGATCGGATCACCTTCCCATAATTCTCTCCATTAACAGACCACCCGATTTCATAACCTCTGAACGCCGTACATTTCTCAATCAAAAAAAGGCTGATTGGGAGGCCTTCAGAGAAGCCACCAACCGCAGCTTTAATAATCTAGCTATTCCGTCGGACGTTCGGGTAGCCGAGAAAAAGTTCCGGGCCATCATCAACGCAGCAGCCGCTCGCCATATCCCTGCTGGTCGAATACCCGAAGTACGACCAAACTTCCCAGCAGAGGCAGCGGGACTCGCAGACGAGCGTGATGACATTCGTCGCTCCAACCCTACTGACCCTAGAATTAGGGATCTCAACTCCGAGATCAGTAGGTTGGTCAACGAATATAAGCGGAACAAATGGCTAGACCACTTAAAGCAGTGCAACTTGAGTTCCGGAATTGGTAAGTTGTGGACAACGGTCAAATCACTCTCTAACCCTGTAAGGAAGGATGATCGGACAGCTGTCACGTTCGGTGATAGAACAGTGACAGATCCGAAGCGGTGCGCGTGTTATTTTAACCGGCTTTTTATTGAGCACCCAGAGAGTGATAAGGAGAAAAGGAGAGTATTGCGTCGTATCCGCGCTCTCCGAGTCGAAGAGGCACCACCACAATTTACCGTTGGCGAAGTTGCCCATGTCATCCGCAGCGCAAAGTCATCAAAGGCGCTGGGTCCGGACGGAATCTCAATGCTGATGTTAAAGCACTTGGATACTCCGGGAGTAGAGTACATGACCAAAGTGCTCAATCTGTCGCTAGCCACTCACGAAGTTCCCGATGCCTGGAAAATGGGCAGAGTGGTCCCGCTACTGAAGCCAGGCAAAGACGCAAGTAAAGGAGATTCGTACAGGCCGATCTCCTTGCTTTCTCCAGTAGCAAAGACGCTTGAAGCACTGCTCCTCCCCAGCCTGATCGAACACTTTCTTAGTGCTGATCATCAGCATGGATTCCGCAAGCAGCACAGCACAACAACTGCTTTACACGCCATCACCACACGTATAAGTCGCGGCCTTAACCAGAACAAGCCTAACGACAGTACGGTCCTCGTGGCTCTTGACCTCACAAAAGCCTTCGACACGGTCAATCATGCCACTCTGTTCGAGGACATTGAAGAAACGTCCCTTCCGCCCAGTTTGAAACGTTGGGTCGTAAACTATATGTGTGGGCGCCAGTCATATGTAGAATTTAGAGACAGAAAGTCGAAGCCCCGTAGAGTTAAACAAGGAGTTCCCCAGGGTGGAGTTTTATCCCCGGCTCTGTTTAACCTCTACCTCTCTAAAATTCCTGCACCACCAGACGGCGTTGAAATTGTGTCGTACGCTGACGATTGCACAATTCTGGCGTCAGGACCTAAAGTGGATGACATTTGCGAGAAAATCAACTGTTACCTCACTGACTTAGCACGTTTCTTCACTGCGAGGAATATGAAAATATCCGCCTCCAAATCATCAGCCACACTGTTTACTGCTTGGACCGCAGAGGTGCGGTTGTCACTCAATGTGAAAGTCGATGACGTCAACATCCCGACCACCAACTACCCCAAGATCCTTGGGGTCACATTGGACAGCCTTTTTAGATCCTCTGCACATGCTACAAATATCTGCGATAAACTCAAATGTAGGAACAAGGTCCTCAAGTCACTTGCCGGCAGTACTTGGGGAGCCGACAAAGAAACCTTGTTGACCTCTTACAAAGCGATAGGTCGGTCTGTAGCAAACTACGCAGCACCTGTATGGTCGGCGAACGTGAGTACGACGCAGTGCAAGAAAATTCAGACTTGCCAGAATGCCGCCTTAGAACATCAACAGGTTGTCTTCTTATGTCTTCTGAGGACCATCTACATGAGGAGACGAAGGTCCTTACCGTGCGCAGACACAATTTCCTGTTGTCTAAGCAATACCTGCTAGGGTGTTTTCGCAGCAGTCATCCTAACCACAATCTCTTGAACAGGATGCCTCCACCCAGGCATATCAGGTACGATCTTCATGATCTAGAGAGAGAGGTCCAGCGGTATAAGAGAGAACCTTTAGATCATCGAAACTATCAGGCAGGTTTGAACAACATTCACGCCGATGATGTCGCAGCAGCAGTATCCAGCTACCGTGTGAATGTAGTGCTAGGGGAACATCCCGCGGAGATTTCACCTGAGAAGAAGGTACTTTCTCGGCAGACGCGCGTGGTTCTGGCGCAGCTGAGATCTGGATGGTGCAGCCGCCTCAATTCTTACTGGGCACGAATTGACTTTTGCATGCGCACAAACCATTTTCCGAAGCACTTTTTCCACTTCGACTGAGACACCTCCTAAACGTGATTTTGATCAACAGCTGCTTCGGGCGATGAAAAACGTTGACCACGAATTTTTTTGTTGATGCTTAGGGTATAAGAAGAAAGCATTGGGTGCCAAATCAGGAATGTACGGAAGGTGGATCAATTCGACATCTTGAGTGGTCAAATAGATCATCGTTTCAGCTCATGTGTGAGATCTCACATTGTCGTGATGCAATGCGTCTACTCTTCTCTTATTATCTTTTCTCATTTCTTCGAACACTGTTGGCAAACTGATGGTTGTATACCACTCAGAATTGACCTCCTACGTTCCACTAAAGGCATAGTGCCATGTGGATATACCGAATACCATGTGGATATATCTAAAAAATCATCGCACAAAAATGTTCACGAGATAATTCCATTTTTTGACTGATGGATTTTTTAACACACTGTAAAAAGGAATTTGACTGAACTGCAGCCCATTAAAACAATAATTGAAGCGATCCCAACCTCAGGCCGCAATTAACAATTTTCTGATCAGGTGTCGCTTATGTGTGGATGAGCATGGAGGTAATTTACGGTCTATCATCTTCAAACATAATTAGTCATATTAAATAAATAGAATTTCCTATACAATAAAAGAAATTAATAAAATACATTGATTAAAAAAAAATTATTCGAATATCTTATTGTTGTACATTGGTGCGCCACCCTGTATAAGGGGATTTATCAACATTAAACAGATAGACTCGGAATCAGCAGCTGACTGTCGCTATTTAAGTTAAAGAAAATCGAATCCGTTTTAAAAGTTTTAGCTCTAGGAGCCACATATTTCATTCAACCTTGATTAAATGACTAAGTTCGTCAAAGTGTTCAAAGACCTGTAATACAATTGGATTTTCTGCACATCTAGGCCATAACAAACTGTAGCGCTATTACTAGATTTTTTTATTTAATTGTTTTAATTTTTGTTATGGTTGTAGCGGCAATGAATGCCGGGGTGACAGCCCCAGGACAGATTTGCTGCTCCGTGTCGATCCGGTACCCTTAAACGTATCTTTTCTGCTTTAAGTTACTGTCAAACTTAAACTTCTTTCATATACGCTACGTATTTTCCAGCCTTTGGGTAAACATAACGTACACTTTATTCCAGTATTTGATGGAAATCTATCAATTTTTGGAGTATGATGAAAAAACTCAATCCTCTTTTGGTACCTTCATATTTGTTTACAGCATAAAAACTGAAAGCAATCAATTAAAATCCATTATATATTACGATTTATTTAAAATTTTAATACCAATCGAGTTTGATTTAAATCGATCGGGTTTCACCACATATCGAATTTAATAGGCTCGGGGCTTTGCATCGTACTATTTTGGCTGCTTGATACCTGACACCTCTTGCTCACCTAAATGCTCAACGAAGTTTTGTTTCCAAAAATTCAAAAAAAATAATAGACCGAGTTTTTTGAAAATTTTGAAAGAGGAATTACTCCACAGGCTAAGATCAGGTTTGTTCTTGTCATAGAGGAAAGGAAAAGTAAGTCAGCAAAGTTAAAGCAAACACATCACCGTCTGGTAGACGCGTTTCGTCGTTGGTGTGGGCGACTTTTTAAAACCATTGTGTGCTGCCGACATGATCTCTACTAACAAACAACCTACGACATGTCACACAGCCAACGCAACCATCGATATTTTACGCACTGTTTCTAAAAATCGAATAATCAGCCGAAATTGTGATGTCAATTAGCCGTTTAGCATCTGTGATTTGAGCCCTTTGGACTATTTTCTGTGGCGAGCCATTAAGAATGAAGGTTACGCAAAACATCCAGAGACAATTGAAGCGAAATCAAAGTTCTCATTGAAGAGATTCGACCCGAATCTGCGTTGATCGGATGGGGTACTGTTGAGCCAGTTTTGGTAGTCATATATGTAAGTGATACTCGGCCCGATTACGGTTGTCGCTTCAATAGTCGATAGTAGATAGATGTGCTTGTCGTCTTCGCCTCGCTTCTAAAATGATATTACGGTGAGGTATAGAAGCGACTCGACGAAGCAACGATGCGAATCTGAATTGCAACCAGCTTAAACGCTACGGTTATGAGTCCTTAGTTTACTTTATACTTGTACAATTTATATTTTTCTTTTGCTTCGCTTTTTTAATGGCAGAATTCGCTTTTTTAATGGCAGATACGGTGGATCTGCACATGACTCATTAGTGTGGAATACGAGAGCAATGAAGAGGTTACTTCAAGAACGGTATGATGCAGGAGAGATTCATGGCTGCTTGGTAATAAAGTACCTAACGTAATTTTTGCATGAGTTAACTTTTCTTCTTTGTTGTAGATGATGCAGGGTATCCCTTGCAACCGTATCTAATGACACCGTACCGTTCCACTGCGGATGAAGGTCGTGAACGCAAGCATGCAAAGGCATGTGTTAAGCAACTTTTCGAACTGCAGCAAATTTGCATCGGCCTCTTCTTGATGTTAAATTTTAAATCCTTTCAAACCTGTAAGGATTTCATACAGTTTACAACAAAAATTAAAAAACAAAACGTACCCTTTGCCAGCCATCGGTGTCTCTTACCGGAGACCCGCTTGCATACAATATTGTTGCAATGGCCTCCCAATACGATTTGAAATTAGCCGGGACGTGGCCTTTGGAAAACCCTTATGCCAACGAGTATTTTTTGCAGTTCGGCAACTAAAATTTCAAATTGCTTGTTATTTATTTTTTGTTAATGTACCTAAACAGGAAGTACCAAATTCCAAAATGTGCAAAAAATCAACGCCTCAAAAATACAAGGCGACAGATATTCTCAAACATCGAATTCACTTCGACTGCTGTATCGACAACAATAATCCCAACCATTCGTCGCTATCGACAAAAAGCGACAACCATAATACGAATGTTGTCGCCTCGCTTCAATTTGCGACGACGGCGACACCCGTAATTGGGCCGACTGTGTTCCATTATTAAATGACAAAGTTCAACCTTTTTCTAATTCCAGAAATTAGAAAAAACTTACTTTTTTACGGCCGATTTAACTATAAAATGTTACATTGACCACCCTGTATTTGTCTTGGCAGATCCACTTACAAATATTAAAACGAAAGAAAGAATGCCCAGAGTAAGGAAACAATTCATTACTGATATTTTGAACAAGCTTAGATAAGAAACTACTTCAATCCAACATGTATTCAATTATGCTAATGCACAAGGTGCATGTATATAAAGTTGAACTTATACTGGGAAGTACGAATAAGACAACCACACAGCAGCCAGAAAGAATGAGGACAATTTTCGCAAGTGAGTTGCCTTTAAGATATTTCTTATTGCAAAGATTTCATCTCCCATCTTTATGTTCATAGTTATACTGTTAGCGTCTTCAATCGCGGCGATGCAGTCGGCAATAGTCACTGGAAATGACAGACCACTGTGCAATAGTGAAGCTCAAATAGATACGACATTCTTTCGCAACAACTTTGATTCAACCGCTTATTGGGTATGTGTAGAGTTAAACGAACCGGCGGTTTCGCAACGTTGTCCAGATCAAACCGCCTTCCTGGATAGTGTAAAAGCATGTGTGAGCTGGGATGATTGGGAATGGGAAAACCCACAAAATCCGATTGTCGAGAGAAGATAAGATGTAGACCTAACAACAATTTGGCTTAATTAAAACAATAATTTTGTAGTAATGTGTTTTTATTGAAGCTTCTTATAAAAAATAAAAGAAATAATCAGTCTGTACATAACTTACCAAAGACGTTGTTAATTTCAATTCGTATGTGACGCTTTTGTTGAAGAGGGTACAAGTATTTTTGGAACCACCAGGACCAGGAATAGTACCAGGTACGCTGCTTTTTTATCACAGGGTGCATTGTCAGTCTTGTAACAAAACAAACCAAAGATATTTAAGGTTATTAATCGATAACTGCGATAAGAAAGTGTTCATTTTTCTTCCTCGGTCTGTTCTTCCTGTTCAACTTTGCATTTTAATAAGTAATCGAATATTCTTTCTATGCCTGCTGCCCTTCCTCCTTGATGATGACTCCAGACATTGACAAAAAGCTTGTTGTAAAAATATGGACGCTTTATATGTGCCATCTATCTAATATATTCGGCCATTTTAAATAACTGAAACACTTTTCCTCTCCATGTAGTACGTCGTTCCTACTTTTTTTTAGTGTAGAAGAATACCTGCATTGGAATTACAATATTTTAAAATACATGTACATGTATGTAATAGAACGCTATGTTGTATTTCTTTATTACTTCTGCGTTATAATAATTCCTGTAAATTGATTTATAGTTTGTTGATTTATTTTCTTTCTCATTAGTTTCTATTTGCATACTTAAGTTCTACTTAACTTCTCCTTGTTGTTAAGAATTCACATTTCAATACACACAAAAACTCGTATGCAAGATGGTGATACGAGTACTACTTGCTAACACACATTGTATTTTTTCCACTGTTGAAAGATGTCTAGACTGACTTTCGAATTCTTGTTTCGGTGTCCTGCTTTCAATTACCATATGTTCTAAATAATTAAAAGTACATATAGAATGATTTACATGCTAGACAAATGGGGTTCTTACTCGTTTGGCTTGCTGCTGCTGCGCTCTTGCAGCTTCCTTATCAATCTTTAAATATATTGAACATTCTTAAAATTAAATTGATAGTTTGGTGTGTGTGTGTGTGTGTGTGGTATATTTCTTGAATGTCGCTCTTTAACATTTAAAAATAAATACACTGACAAAAACTACTAATGATGGATGATGTCACATTTTGTATAAAAATTTGAACAATTTGTTAAGATTAACTAAATATGCGAAAAAAGAAAAAAATCTTAAAAAAAAGTGTGAATGGAATTAGACTGCAAAATTGGCTGCAAATAGTGTTTCTAATGAGTGTGGTGTTTGAAAACACCACCACTTAACTTACTACACATAATTTATACAAATTTGTATTCCATAGAGAATAGGTAAATGGGCTGATTTTATTTTCTTCCTTTCATCGTTTATTAAATTGTATCTATATTTTATTTTCATTCATATAGAAGTCATTGTATTTCCTTTCGTAAAATGAATGCTGTTGCTTCTGTGGTTAAGTTTAGATTAAAAATTATACATACTACTACTATATAATGTACTTGCTGTGGTGTAGGGGGAGGACACAGTTATAATTTAGATATTATCTACTAGTTCATCCACAAGTTAATATATGCGAAGTTGTTTTTGTTATGAATTATTTTCTGTTATAAATAATTTATAAATGAAGAGACGGTGCTTATGAGCCTAAAAAGCAGGGTTAGTTAGTAAAAAGAACAAGTGATACAGTCTCTTCTCGTTCACTCATGGTTTAAACAAATAACCAGACGGGGGAAATAATGCTTGTTTCGAAACACCATCACCTTCAATACTACACAGGCTGAACATAGCGAAGCAATACGAAATATTCGCTGTTGCTTCACCTTAATATAGACAAACATAGTCTGAGTGTTATATTAGGCTTTTAATTGTATTTTCCTGATATGCCTGCCTGCCTGTCTAGTTTCTTTGCTTGTCTGAGTCTAGAGTTCTTTTATTCTTCCTTCTTCATCTTCTTGCATATCCTTGCCTTTTCCTGCCTGCCTCTCTTTTTGCTTGATAGTACATTGTTTTTGCTCTATTTTACCTAGTTGCGGAGGAAAAATATTTAAATATGAGATTAGCATTATAAAAGAAATTATTGTAGTGTTTCAGCGATTTGGAGACTTGTGCTCCAGACAGTAAAACAGAGCGCTGATTGTGTTTAATGTATAAATATAGGTCTTTGGATGCTTACATATGAAGTTCGGGTAAATTACATTATATGGATTCGATACTTTCCAACTAGTTTCAACTCATATAAAGATCTAAATGTATTCCAAGGAATCTTAATGTTTTCTGTATTCATCGACATTCAAGGTGATAATATTCAATAGATGGGGGGGGACTAATGAACTTATCGGTCACTTCAAACTCTTTCGGTTCTGCAGAAGCATGCACGTTAAAATTAATGTATAGATTAATTTTCGTTACAGATTTGGGAATGTAAGTGTCGACTGTTTTGTTTAGAGATAAATGTACTCTAAATTGTTTAGCGTAAATTTATGAAATATGCCAGAAACACCTGCGAATGCAGCGATCTGTTCACAAAACTTGGGCGCTTATTTCTGATAAGTAAATCTTAATTTTTCACCAACCATCTTTACGAGTAGATTAATCTCTTAGCAATGTAAAAGCATCTTTATAAAATTCTTAGCCGTTTGGTGCTGGCTTCAAACAGAAGGTCCCGGTCAGTTAGTATAAGAATATCGTACACAGCTCACTGATTTTGGAGAAGATTCCCTAAATTCTTGTATGAGATGTAGGAGTTTCTGATACATGGGGGTATATTTTTAGATCGGTTGTCTCAGGCGCTAATAAAGAAGCTTTTTGTTGGCGCTTGGTTGAAAAAGAAGGAGAAATAAATTTCCTCCTTGTTTTTCCAGTTTTGTTCAGTTGGTCTAGAAGTTAGCAAAGTGCCACGGATCTTTTTCATTGAAGAAGATGATCAAGATCGCTCATTAGCAAGCATAGTAATTATTGACCAAGACATTTTTGGTGTTATCGAATATTTTCGATGTCCAATATAGGGCTTAAATCAAATACAAGTAAATCTTTATCAAAGATTGAAAATTTTCATTGCGAATGCAAATCGGAATCACAAAATGTAATTTACTGAGGTTCATATTTTACGCAACATAGGTTCAGCTCTTTCAAATATATGCATTTACTTCCAACTCTTACCTTATTATAACTTAATATCTTCTATTTCCTCCGCCGCCGCCGCCCATGTTACCACCACCGGGGCCACCACCACTATTGTAGTTGTTGCCACCACCGAAACCACCACCAGTAGGATTGCTGCCACCTTGGTTACCACCTATAATGTAAAGTTAAGAAGGGAATGTTTAAATATGATAAGGGTAATGGATCAAGCATATGGTGCGTTTAAAAAGACAACTCACCCTTGTTAAAACCGTAAGGCGCCGGTCTGCTGTTGCCAAAGTTGTTATTGCGTTGTGGACCGCCGCCATAACTTTGCTGGTAGTCATTGCCGAAGTTGCCGCCACCGCCGCCGCTGCCACCACCATTACTGCCCCAGCCGCCACCGCTGTTACCGCCATTGACTTGAGGGCCACCTCCGAAGCCACCACCGCTATTCCAACTATCGTCGCTTTGGTTATTCCAGGGAGCGGGTTGGTTGTTCCAGCCTCCTGGACCTCCGCCTTGACCACCACCACCACCAAAGTTTCCGTTGTTGCCAAAACTATTGCCACCCCAATTACCGCCATTTTGGCGATTACCCCAACCGCCTTGGTTTCCCCCACGATCGTTACGGCCGCCACCACGACCACCTTGGTTACCGCCACGAGGGCCGCCGGTACCACCGCCACCACCGCCGCCGCCGCCACCACCTCCTTGACGATCCATATCCTGTTTGGCAATAGCTTTCTTCACGTCCAACGTCTTGTTTTTGATGGTATGGGACTTCTGCAGGATAATCTTATCGACGGGGTCATAATCATCAAATTCAACAAAAGCAAAACCGCGCTTTTTGCCAGTTTCTTTGTCGGACACAATATTTATACCCAAAATATTGCCAAAGCTTTTAAAATATTCCCTAATGCACTCCTCGTCGTGGTCATCACGCAAACCACCAACAAACAATTTCTTTACCGTGGCTCCAGCATTCGGGTTGTCAATGTCTTGGCGTGGCACAGCACGTTTTGGTTCAACGGTGCGGCCATCAATTTTATGCGGGCGGGCATTTTGGGCATTATCGATCATATACGATTGTGAATATGTGATAAATCCAAAGCCTCGAGAACGTTTTGTTTTGGGGTCCTTCATGACAACAACATCGACAATGTTTCCCCATTTCTCGAAATGCGCCTTCAGACCTTCATCAGTGGTACGGTAATCGAGACCACCAATGAACAATTTACGTAACTGCTCGGGTTCGGAGATGGACTGGAAACAAATAAATTAACAATATGAACAAAAATAAAAACATGTATACACATTTTACTGAAAAAAATGGTACAGTTAGCCCAGTTTGTAAGAACACAAGAAAAAAAGACAATATGGCCACACTCCGTAAAATGGCGTTCGTGCATTATAAATGTCAATGAAAGCAAATTACAAGTCTTTGGTTAATTAAATTAACGAGAGGCTAACGTCTTTCTTTTGTTACTTTATCTACATAAAGAGAAGCAATAACAAGAATACACACATGATTTGTTTGTATGAATGTATTTTTAACATTTGCGAACAACCCAATTCTGGGGAAAGTACAGCTCACGCTTAAGGCGGCAGCCATTTTGAATTTTAAGAAGAAAAAAGCGTGGTAAGGGTATACATACAAGAAATTTGCAAAATGCATTAAAATTTAGATAATTTATACACTTTAAAGCGTTTTAATTACAAATTGACCCAAGATTCTAACACAAAAATGTTTTACATTATTTTTCGTCCAAAGAAAAACTTACCTCGTCATCGTAGTTTCCATTTTCATTCTTGTCAGACATGTTGTACACCGCTTTTATTTTCACTTATACAGAAAAAAGATTAACTTCAAGCACAATCTCAACTTCTAGCAAATTACTTAATTCTTTTTTTCGAACAATTCCTCAAAAGACCACTGGATATTGTTTAAGACGCAAAGACACACTAACGACTCCGTTGACGTCCCACGATGAATTAAAATTGCGGCCGGTATCTGTGTCGATTACAATTTTTGTGATTCAACACTACCTTCGTCAAATAACCGATAGCAACGCTTCGTCAAATTTCTTTTTGTAGTTGGCTGCGTTACCAGCCGTATTATTGTTAAATATCTAAATGAAGACGCGTCGCGTTCGCATTAATCTTTAAGGCCAGTGCCGAGTTTTTGTTAACTTTTTGTCTCCATCTGAAACACAAGTGCTTGCGTGTGAAAACAAAATCTAACTAAAAAATTTTCATTTGATATTTTGTCAGCGGTCGCAGTAGAACGCAACAAAAAATGTACATTCCCAAGAGAAATATACGTGTTTGTGTGCAGGACAAATAAAATTTGTAATGAAAATCATACATTTGAAACAAAAATTTAACAGCGAATGAGTTCTTCTACAGTTAAGTCTTTCTGCAAAAACTAGAAAAACTAAGTTTCGTTTGTTTTGATATTTATTTAATTTCTTCTTTAATACTTCAATTAATCTTGAGGGAATCTAGCATAAATAAAAGAATAGAACGTATTAATTCAAAAAAAAGGGTTACGTATAACGAACATTATGTTTAAGGTCAGTTCAGGATTTTTGTGTGTTTAATTTTCATTTATAATGTAAAATTTGTATTACAAATTTCATTATCCCTTTTGTCCTTCACACTGACACTTGTATTTCTAATGGGAACGCAAATTTTCTCTTGCGGTTTACTGCGTCCTACAGACAAAAAATCAAATCAAAAATTTTCATTCGGATTTTACTCACACTTACAAACACGTGTGGGACAAAAATTCGACAGAATTCTGTACTGGCCTTTACATATAACTTTTTTTGAGTTCCGTCTTCGTTTGCAGGCTTTTGTCAACTGACTTTAATTTCGTCCTCCGTGTCGTTATATTGTGTTACGATATATGCTAGAACATATATGCTAGAACATTTATCTTTCATTCTTTTCTCTGGTGGAGTTAGTACAATGAAGTCGTCAAAGTTTGGTTTATGTCCAGTCAGTGTACGGATTTCTACAATGCTCTAAGTCCGATTGGTGCGATGAATTTTTGTCTTTAATATGTTTTTGTTGTGCCAACGAGCTTTTTAAGCCACGTGGGCTTTGTAACATGGATTGAAGAAAAAACCATATTTTGTCTAAAGCAGGCCACAGACGGCAAACATGTATGAACGATCTGCTTGAATGCTGCGCACACGACAAACCGATTGAAAAACTTCATTTTCATTGTGTTTCTTGCGTGGTAAACATGTGCGACGCCAACGACGCAATTGCGCTGATATTAATGCAGCAATCGATCTTCACATCGCGAAAATTCACACCGAGTGAAGTAATGTTTACAAGCAAAGCCACACTGCTTAAAACAAGTGTCCTCTTCAGACTTATTTAAAATTTTCATCGCAACAAAGCAAATATATTTACACTACTTCATAATTTTCTTTATGTTTAGATTGCTCTTCGTCGATTTTTTTTTATATATCTTGTATAAACTTTTATTGAAATGTTTTTATTAGTGTTTATACCGAAGCAACAACGATTGTCGCATTCGTTGTGTCAGTCTTGCCGTCTAGGTTATTTACATATAGTACACACTAAACGAAACGTCGCGTAGGTCTGAACACTAACATATTGAGAGCCAGATAATACGAAGGTCAAAGATAAATTGACCCTTCTTTTGACTTTCGTACGCCGGGAATGCCCAACTTAAGAAAACATACATCCAACATTATTGTATTTGACATATGGTACACGGCACGCGTTTTGGATAGGTAGTGCCATCAAAGATAATTAGCAAAACAAAAACATTTTGGTGCGGTTGGTGGCTTGACCTAATCAAAATACGCGCCGTATTTTATTTTCACCTCACACGTTAATGGAAAAACAACTTAAATTCTTTTTGGTTTTCAATTATCGTTGCTATATATTAATTAAAATTGCAAGCGGATTTTACAAGGATTTTCCAAACATTAAGTGTTTTTCGCAAACTAATTGGCATTAAACATTATTAAAAATAAAGCAGTTTCAATCCATATTTGACCAAAATTAACATTCAAAAATAGTATCCATTTTTTTTTTTGCAAAAAATACAAGTTTAGCCGCCAGACAAGAAAATTTCACTCGACGTTCGCCATGTGACTTGGGTCGGGCTCTAAAAGTTCAAATCCGGCACATCACCACAATTTTGTATGAAACTATCCACTTTAAATTGTGTTTTGGTTTTATGTAGCCCAAATTATATATTTTATTTAATAGAAAAATAAAAATTTTGTTGAAACATTTTTAAAAACTTTTGAGAGCGCTCGGAAAGTACGTTTCAACTTTCGATTCTTATACGAACAACCGAGTTTCTTTGACGCACGGAACACATTTTGATAAGGTAGTTCCGTAGAATAACAACTTCGATAACCTGGTATTGCCAACTTTCGAAAAATGAAAAGTTTTCCGAACACTTCCAGTGCAAACATTATTGCCGCCATTACTGCAGAGCCGAAAATTTACTTCCGTTGGTACGCCGTGAAACCTTATCATTGTTTTTCTTAGTGCTGGAATAAAGAGTGGAAATTTTAAAGATTTTTTTTAACAAGAATATACAATTAATACGTATGTTGTTTAGCTAAATTTCTTTAGCAAAAAGGTGAGCATTTTAAAGGAAAACAAAAACAATCTAAACCTCAAAGTGTATTATTTTCTGTTAAAAGTTCTGTACCCGGTGACGCCATATTGCCATTTTTTGAGAAAAATGTGTTTTGCGCAGAACTGTATTGGGTATTTGGTGTGTTTTTGCTACCACTTTTACAGATAATGAATGACTTACACACTTTTTGTGGTGAATATTATATAAAAAAAACTAGCTGATTTTCGTTTTCAGGAAGAGAACACCATCCAATTTTAAGAAAACGACATTGTCTGGACAACAATGGTAGGATCACGCGTATATGTCGGAGGTTTACCTTACGGTGTGAGGGAACGCGATTTGGAGCGTTTTTTCAAGGGATATGGACGAACACGCGACATTTTAATTAAAAATGGCTATGGCTTTGTGGTAAGTTAAACGAACAGTGAGTTATGAACAAATCGATTATTTTTTTTCGTTTTTTTTTAAGGAATTTGAAGATTATCGCGATGCAGATGATGCGGTTTATGAACTTAACGGGAAGGAGTTACTAGGGGAAAGGTAATGTACTTTGCATTAAAGTGTACACACCAATGGCCATTAAGTGACGTATTTTGTTTTTCACTATTTAGAGTTGTGGTTGAACCTGCTCGTGGCACTGCACGGGGCGGTGGTGGAGGAGGAGGAGGAGGCGGCGGCGGTGGTGGTCATAGAGACCGTTATGACCGCTATGACAGTGGCCGTCGTGGTGGAGGCCGATACAATGACAAGTAAGTACCAGTTTTTGTATATTTCGAGAAAATGTTCTTGGTGGTTAGTAATAAGGGTGGTTTTAATAGGGTTTAGAATTATGAGAACTGTGAATTTGTATTTTATCCGTAGAAGGGCCACCCTTAATTGAGCTCTCGAACTCAAAATCGTAAACCAATATTTTTATGGAAAGACAACCGAAGTGTAGGGTGCCGTCAGCAAACTTACAATTTGGAAAATCCTAGTTTGGCCCAGGACAATATTGTGCTATGGTTTAGTTGACCAAAAAGTATCGTAAATACAAACGGTAACCAAGAGACAAAAACGAAGAGCAAGGACATGACCTCTTAAAATTCCTTTCACCTAAGTTTGAAGGCCACGCTTATATTTTAAATATTGGATGGGCCATTTATTTAATCGGTTGAAAAGGACTTCTAATTTTTTTAAATATCTGTTTGGTGTGGATTTCTGGTTGGTGGTCTTTCTATTGTCAACGGGGAGCGTTACCGCACCATTTTCAACTAATTTTTGTTTTCAAAAATTATCACAATTATTGATATTTTACGCACTGTTATTTAAAGGCAATAATCAGTCGAAATTGTGATGTCAATTCGCCACCTCGTAGCTGTGCCCTTTAGATTATTTTCTGAGAGGAAGAGGAACCCTTAAGCGTCGGAAGCAAAAATTTACAAAAAACTTGGGTTGATCGGATGAGGTATTTCAAAAGAGCAGTGCACTAAACCCATCATCTTTTAATCTAATGCTTCAAATGTTCTTTTGTTTGAGGAATGTGGTGGCGATTCCATGTGTCATCCAAATGTTATACATAAGTTGATGTGAACACTCCATTGTAGTTTTTCTCTTGTTGGTAAAATTTTGTTTGTTTTTTTTTGTTAAACTATTTGGAATCGAAAAAAGTACACTACGATTTCCATCATCAATCTTGCAATAATTTTTTCAGACAGCAAACTAACTGATGTTTGTTTTTGGATCATTATCCGGCTGTGTACAGCTCTCAGCACCCTCGACTGGAAATCGATGTTCGTATTTTACCCTACAATAGTTGTTGTAGCATCTGTGTGTCAGAGAATGGCTCTTCGGGTCAATCCGATCCGATAGAACCGGCCGTCGAGGAATTGTACCTCACCAAAGTAATACCGTGTTAATGGGTTCATTGGCGTTTCACTCGGTCACAGAAAATTTTATGCGTTGTCCTTGAGCCTTTACATTGGACGGAAAGGGTTCGACAGTGTTGGAATGTTCGTTGAGACGGCGTCTTCTTTACATCATGATTCCTCTTATTTTATTAATTGTAAATTTTCCGAACAGAACCATGATTCACGAAGTATGAAATTTATACGCGTTTTTCTCAACACCATGATAATTGGTAATATAAATAGTTTAATTGAAACTAATAAAAAATGGTGTCCTTTTAATAGGAAAATTGAATCTCTAAATGAACTCTCAGTACCAGTTTTCCCAAATTATGCCCTACGCACTCACCTATTTAGCAATAGTACATTTACCACGAATTACATAAATAATGTCACTTCGTTCATCCTACCAATATTTTACATTGCAAAATATTTTAAGTTCACAATTTAAAAAAAAAACTGTTTTTTGATATACATGTATTTATTGATTAGTTATAAAGGAACTTTTCAAAGAAGAAACAGCTATAATATGTGTTTTAGACTTATTTGGCGCACATTTCTATGTTAAATGTATAGCAAAAAATACCAGCAGGGTGCTGCGAGGAATTTTAGGGTTAAGTTAAATTTTACAAAAAATTACTTTGATCGAAAAACTTCTGTGGTTTTTAAAAATATACCATGTTTCAGGTTTTAAAACGAGTATATGTAATTTTTATGTAAAGTCTAATAAGTCGCCAAAAGTCAACCGAATCAGAAGTACCAAAAATTACATTTTGTTTCATCTCTAAAGTAAGAAATTAAGTCCAAATGTATTTTTATTTAGTTATGTACAGTCAGATTCAAGTATTAGAGAGTGTTGCGACGACAACAATTGTTTTTCGTTTTATTTGGTGGTGACACCACTTACAACAACAGGCAAAAGCGCACACAACCAAAGATTGCAATTTAATAGACAACGATAACGATTCATTATATTATAATACAAATTACAAGGGCACCAGTAAATGCGTGTCTTAATATTGTGTACTTTCCGAGATATTCAAATGAACCATAATTTATGGACTTGTGTATAACTTGTGGGCCGACATGTGCACGACAATGGCACGAGTTAACTCAGGTTCAAATCTGTGAAAGTACATGTAATTTCCAGACAAATTTTGGGTGCCGATAATTAATTTTTGAGTCAGTGTCTATCACTAAACGGCTCCTTCTATACTTGTTATGCTTCTTCTATATGCATGTAATAGAAACAGACATTTTTCTAAAGTGCAACCTTTTGTTTTGAGGAAACATTTCGCTTATTTTTTATTTATATAAAGTAACATTGACGACTTCAAGGTCAAAACAGGTATGCATTCACCCTTATCACGAATAAAAAGACGAGGTAAATACGTTGTGGAAGTAATTTTATTCACTACACGGAATTTTTTTTATTATAGAGGGAATTTTATTCATTTTAGAGTTAATTACATATTAATGTATTCTTAACTAGATAGTTAGAGAAATGCAGTAACAAAGAACGTTCGTTAAATTCCTTCGAGCAAGAGTATACGTTTTTAGATCTTTACAAAAGTACTTCCCCATATAACTACGCCGTATTCTCTGGAAGGACCGTCACACTGTTTTAACCTTTATGCGTCCGACCCCAATCTCGGCCGAAACTTCAAAATAAATTCAGATACATTCGTAGCAAAATTGTGGGTCCTTTTTGGCCCCCATGAAATCCAAAACTAGTTACAATAGCCTTTTCTTTTTATTAGGTGCGTCCCAAAAGTACCTATTTTAACCGTCCACAAAAATTACGATTTGTAAAGTCAATACTTAATACATTTGTAATTTTTTCCGAGGCACCTTTAAGTCCCTCAACATATTTATTTTCTTGTTGGGCCGATTTCTTCCATTTAGAACAATAGCCATTGGACGTCTTCATTTTAAGGTCATGGGTTAATTCGCCTGAACGTTATCGTGTTTTCACCAGACACACGGACATCTTAATATTGTACAATCAATAATATAAAGCGAATTCTGATGGCCCGAGTTTTGAAAGTTGTTGGTGTTGTTGTTGCTACATCTTGCGGTGTAGAGGATGGTGGATTGATTGTAAACTTAAGAAAATTCAAAAAAAAAAAAACGGGGGAAAAATCATATTTCAAACTCTGATAACAATAACATAACAATCCAAGAAACAGTAGCAAAGAATTACGCACACACAAAAATGCCTTGTTAAAACAATGATGGAATCTTTAAAATGGCTCCAAAGACGACATTTCTTAGTTCAAAGAAAAAATTCTTTTGGACTCGATTCGGGACATACGAATTCGTTTTAGAGCTATGGTTCCTCGGGCAAAGTTTCTTATTTTGATCCCAAGAATACCATTTTCCTCGTCACTTGAGCGATTTTTTTTTGACTCGCTACAAATCGACCCGCCCTAGTATATACTATATAAGGTTTTTGATCATTTATACCAATCACCAATTCACGCAAAAAGTATGCATATTATTCATGCAAGGGGTGAATAAATATAGAATTCAAATTCAGTTTTTATTCTAAAAGTGTGTTTTTTGTGGTAATTATCACATGGGCAATGAGAATTTTTTTCATGTATGCATTAATTTTTTTCATGTATGCATTAAGTGGTTCACCGTATATTTCTGTAAAAATTATTTAGCTTCGCATAAAAATTAAAGAAACTAATGTTGAGATTTTTTAAAACTGTGGACAAAAAAGCTAATTCTTTCCTCATCATTTGTTTAGTAATTTTTTAAGGCGCTAACATGTACGATTTGGAACGATTTTTTATTTGTTAATTTTCCTTAGCTAAAAAAACCCCAAAAATTATTAGCCAGCCAACAAGTGTAGCTAAAATATATAACACATTTCAAAAACACTAGCTAAAAAAATAATGACCAGCTAATAAAATATCACAAAAAGCATAAGCAATAGAACTAAAAAAAAACAAAAAGCAGCCTTTTTAGCAACCTGATTGGTGCTTTTTTGAACTAAGCTGATTTGTGCTGGTTTGAAGGCAGCATTGATTGTGCGCAGCCAAAACACATATTTCTTTTCGAATTCAGTGCTGCTTACCGAAGTTGCACATGATATGACAAGCATTCAAAATCGCGGTTATTTTGTTCACCGATGAACAAATTTTTACCGTTCAGGAAAAATTTAGGAAGCAAAATGCATCTGAACTGATCCCAAGGGTGGAAAAGGGTCAGCACCCAGCTTCAGTCATGGTTTGGTTGGGTGTCTCTGCGAACAAGGACTCAAAACATCGGCCAAAGTTTACCAAGAAACTGTTTTGGAAGCTGTTGTGAAACCTCTTAACAATTCCCTATTTAAAAAACCAGCAGGATTCTGCGCCGTCCCATAAGGCTAAAGCGTTCCGTCCGTACGAGAAAAAACCTTTTTAACGGCCAGGTGTTTATGCATAATCGAATGTATGCTGGTGGAATAAATGACCAAGGATGCCTCAATCTCACGGAATGTCACATGACGATCTTGCATTATCAATGTTCTCTGGCTCCAGGCCGATTTGGAGACCTTCGTCTTTGAGCTAGCGTCGGCCACGATTTAATTCAATTAACCAGTTTTTCACAGTGCTATAGGATAGTGCTTCATCGCCATACAAAGATCTAAGTTCACTCTTGTGATAATCCACGCCGAAAGTGAAAAATGATCGCACGAAAATAAATGTTCACGAGTTAATTTTATTTTTTTTGCCAAATTGATTTTTTCAAATCACTGTAAACAACACAAAAGATGGTCGTACGTCAAAACGTTCTGAGTACGTTTTGCTTGTTAAATTTTTTCTGAACGGTAAAAATTTTTTTATCGGTGAACAAAATTTTTATGTGCAAGTTATCAGCGTGCTTCGCCAAAAGACGTTTGCATTTTTCAATCCTATTTTATTTTTAAAGCTGCAGTCAATAAATGTCCGTTACGTCGTTTGAAAGCCCCAAGTCTTTTTTTAATGATTCGACTCATGGACTCTTGCGTGATATTCATCTCACGGGCCATGATTTTCTGTTTCCGGAGCGGATTTCTGTGAGCGGCTTTGATGGCATGCGGTGTTCGAACAGAGCGTGGGCGGCCCGACCGTTGGCGTCTTTTACATATCCAGTCTCCTCAAAGAGTTTTATGCATCGGTAGACGAACATGCGGCTAATCCCTAGTGACCGGAGCGTTTTAAAAATATCGTTTTTTTTCATTTTACACTTGAAAAGCGCTATTACAGCAATACGATTCTCATTATCTGACCACTCCATGATAAAGGTTGAAACAATTTTAAAACAGACTAACGCTATTACAGACTAACGCTATTGAGGTTAGCTTTCAAAACCCATATGACATTAACGGGGGTATGTTCAGTTCTACTATTGAAATGGGTGTGTTCAATCTTGTAACAGTATTTATGTCCCTACTAAGTATTTCTATCGAATGGTGTTGATTTTATACTCATCATTTAACCACATTTTTTTTTTATTTATTTTCAGAAACAAGAACAACAGGTCTAATTCACGTTACGGCCCACCTTTACGCACGGAATATCGACTAATTGTTGAAAATCTATCGAGCCGCGTTAGTTGGCAGGTATGTACACGAGCTTATTTTTAATTTGATTTTTGTAGTGCTAGAGTGTCCTTAATATACTCATATTATCTTAAAATACTATACGTTTTAATTATGTAAAGAAACCTGAAGATTACAGACTCTCAAATTCAGATTGTTCTTCTCATTTAGAGAAGTTATAAGACAGATTAGCGAATTTATGTAGTCCACCACTACTTATGTTCAAGTTTATAAAAATGTGTACACATAAGTTCGTTCTCGTTCTGCGCTTACGAATTGTTAATTGTATATATTTTACCCACCCCTACAACTCTTGATCTCATGTCGCTTTCTGCATGATTCAAAATTATCCTCTTTCCTGTTCTCCGTTCCATTCCTAATATACAATTTTTTATTTTTTTATATATACATTTTTTAAAATATACAATAACACATCCTACCCACCCACCCTTTGCTACTAGATCCTTTCTTATATTTTGTATAACATATACATTTTATATATGTTTAAACTCGAATCGAAAAGAAACTGACTTATTGTTATCATTTTACCCCTCCATTATTATTTCTATTTCGTGAAATAAAACGACCAATAAAAAAACGTAAAGAAATGCGCAACAAATCATGGGTACATCATCAAACCACAAATACTGGTCGTGTCCTAAGTATAACCAGGGAGAATGAGATACAAAACTTAGGTGAACGAACAATGACGAATGGGAAGACGAAGTTACATGTGCTGAAACAAATGCACTCGATAAGATGCTAAGGTCTAAACTGCATGGGTCCAAGAGAATGTTCTTCTCTTCCCATTTTCTATATGATGAGTGTTTTATAAATATGTATGGAGGCCATGTCGTCCTTAAACGTTGACAAAAAAGACAAAGCAAATCGTGTCACCAGAAAGAGGTGGCTGGCCTGCCCGGTGACAGCTGCGTTCCAAATAAGGCTAGCTGCAAGAAAGGTTTCCGCCATCATAGAACAATGAACATGAGGCAGACCGACGACGACAATCACGTATGGTGTCATTTGGTTTGACAATCCACAATGGGCTTGACTGGTTTACACTTGTATCGTGCTACAGATGTCGTTTAAGCTTCCGATTTCTAGGCTCATAGCGAAGCAAGAAAGGCCAAAATCACGCAATCCGGATGAAGGAGGCAAATGTTTTACGATCAATCCGGGATCGCATCATTATGATCACACTTCACATTACTGTTGTCCGTCCACTCACTTATAAAACAGGCAATTTCATCATTGTGCGATGTTTGCCATACACGGAAGTAGGCATTATTTCTACCATTTACTCCCATTGTGGGCGACCGGTCACTGGAATAAAATGTTGAAGTTGATCTGTTTTATACGTTTGTGTTGTTGATATTGAATGAATGATACCATCATTTTAGGTATTTTGAAAAAAATAAAAATAAAAGAATTTTTTTAAATTAATATTTTTGAAATATAAAAATTTAATTCTAGAGTTTTAAAGCTATCTATCTATGTTCGTTCGTAATCTATGCGCTAAAAATGAAGGCATGATGACGACGTGATGATGTCCGACCAAATGTGAATGTGAAATTAATGAGAACTAATATGTAACTCAATTTGGATTAGAAAAGAATAATACAAACGAACAAACCGGTTGCTATTACACGCGAGATGGATGGATGGATGGAATGAATCCATGATAAATAATGATGATCCGACTGGTACTGCTAAGAGAGGTCAGAAGAACTAATCAGGCATTCATGTGGTTTTTATTGATGGCTCGATCTAACAAATCCAGGCTCTAGAGAATTGTTGGTTGGTTCCTTACGAACATTTTCCTATCTCTCGATGAGTGATGCACGAACGAACACTACATCCGCAGGCTAACCACCGCCATACATTTAATATTTCTATGAGGGTCCTCTTAAAAAGACTGTAGACGATAATGATGGTTGAGATACTAGATGACAACTTAAATTGCTCCAAGTCCGAGTCTAGAAACGAAGCAATTGTACCAGCAGAGCTGAAAGCTTCCTGATGTGCGCCTCCACAATACACAAAATAAACATGTCTTTTTTTTGTCAAAAAAGGGCATGATACAATTACAATTTCTCTTTTTCAGTAGTTGCAGTGCGTTTTTGTAGCGAACTGGTTTTGGGCAAATGCACATACATCCTAGATTCCGACAGAAATCGGTTAAAAAGGGTTCTCTGGCAAATGACACTTTGGCAGAGGACATTGGCTTAACGTCTTCTTCCGCTACCCGCCCACTCCCAATTGCGACAGACACCACTCACAATTGGCCACCGGGTTTAGTTGATTTGAACCGACAGCTGTGTCTTAAACCTATTTTTTCTGGCCAATCCGCAGAGCAGCTTCGCCTTGACTTCTCCAGTTCTCCATTAGTAGTATTTTTCTGGAATACAAAACGTGCGACGCAGACCCCATTTAAAGAAGATGATGGTGATGATGTGTGTGCCCCCCACAAAAAATCCCCCCAATAATATGATTGTGTGTGCGTTATTTTGAGGTGAATTGTGAACGTCTCTCTCTCTACAACTTGACCAGATTTACATCATTTTAAGAAGTTGCGTCTAACACAAACTACTACCCACAACTTAATCTCTAAAGATAGTTCAGCACGTGCCCGTGTGTGTAAACTTGGTCAGTTGGTCGACGCAGTGTTCTGGTTGGTTTGGTCTGAACACTTTCCGTTACAAGTAAAACAGAAATTTACTAAGTAAGAACTGTTTTAAACGTCTAAAAACGTTGATTATTCGTTTCCATCAACAAACGTATGAATATTTTTCACGCCACAAAGAGTTGAAAAACACAAGAATTGGATAAACATCTTAGCGTTTACAATTCAGCGACACGGCTTTTGGATAAAAAAAATACATGGACCCAGATATCAAACAGCGGCGCGCTTTCGGTCACAGGATATTGTGCAGAGCCGATCGGCCAGTGTATCGTTCCTCCCCTTCCTCCTGTCTGTTCTCTACAAACACGGCTTGGACGGACAATTCCAACAACACTCCTTCTTTTCGAAGTAAACTGCTGAGAAGTTCTATTCAATTCTTAAAGTGTTGCTCTTTATTCACCACAAATCTAATTTGCTAATGAAAATTTTACCCTTTTTTGTTTTCTTTTTCTATGGCGTTTTTTGCGATTTAAAAAAATCGTTTTTGGTGCAGGACTTGAAAGACTATATGCGTCAAGCTGGTGAAGTTACTTATGCCGATGCACATAAGCAAAGACGTAATGAGGGGTAAGTGAAAGTATCATTGTCGTAGCTTGTGATAAAATTATTTTGTTTTGTCTGTATTACTAATCGTATATATATTGTATTTCTTTACAGCGTGGTTGAGTTCGCTTCGTTGTCAGACATGAAGACTGCGGTCGAGAAATTGGACGACACTGATTTGAACGGGCGTCGCATACGTCTGGTGGAAGATCGTCGAAGCGGTCGCGGGCGCGGTGGACGTGGTCAATCTGGCACGTCCAGCTCACGCTCCCGCTCACGTTCTCGCAGACGTTCGCGCTCTCGCTCTCGTCGCTCCTCGCGTTCTCGATCAAAGTCGCGAAGCCGATCTAAA
Source organism: Hydrotaea diabolus (assembly GCA_963513945.1). Taxonomy (NCBI): domain Eukaryota; kingdom Metazoa; phylum Arthropoda; class Insecta; order Diptera; family Muscidae; genus Hydrotaea; species Hydrotaea diabolus. The sequence continues at coordinate 192,680,165 of OY740716.1, read as the reverse complement.
TCACGTGGAGCTCGCTCCAAGTCTAAGTCACCAGTTAAATCTCGATCCCGTTCACGTTCAAAGTAAGTTTAAATTGGCTTTTCTGTTCACAGCAAAAGTGCATTTAAAGAGGGTTGAGACAAACAATGCCACAGTTCTCAGCATTAGCCAAGTATCTAAAAATCTACATTGTTATAGGCGACTAGAGCCGTGGAGTCTTTAAAAGTTCTCGCCCACCTATAAGCGGGGCAATCAAATTTCATAAAATGTTATAAGGAGAATGAATATGAAACAAATATAATCAGGGCTGTCATAGAAACCAACATTGTCACCAATGGTTTTGAAAACGATAAGAATAAATGCTTTGGTGTCATGAAAACCAATGTTATCGGTTTTATCAGCAACAGCTGATTCGAACATTGGTTTTATTTACATTCGAAATGGACAAAACCAACCTTGGCTTCATGACATCAAATAAAACCAACATTAGTTTGCAAAAACGACAATTGTCAAAACCGAGATGGTTTCAATGCCAGCTCTGAATGATTACAGTTGTCCTGAAACGACTAGTGTAATTTTTTTCAAATTACGACGAAATTAGCTTAAACCGAATTTCGACAGCAAAATCGTTAAACATGAAAAAAGTTGATGTAAGGACTACTATTACAGATACGGCTAAGCGCTCGGAACTCTTAAGATACGTCAGAGTTGGTCACTGTCCTCAGGTTATTTCGTCACATCTCTTTATAGGACCATGCTCGTTCACATTTTTTCATACTTTGAATTCTTGTGAAATGGTGTTTTGTTTCCTCGTAGTTGAATGCAAATGTTATGGGTTTATTTATATTAGGTCATCCAGGATCCGAGCGCATTTTATCTTTTTTTTATAATATATGGCATATTTTTATTCCAAAATTTCGTCTCGCCCGTTAAACTGCACTTTAGCCGTATTTATGTATTGCTGTTTTTGATCTCGCTATATTATTTATTTTTGTCTATTGCAGCAAATCACGTGATATTTCAAAATCGAAGACAAAGTCTCGTTCCCGTTCCCGCTCTCGTTCACGTTCGGTGAAAAGGGATGATTCCCGCTCTCGGTCCCGATCCATTTCCAAACGCGAATCGCGTTCACGTTCACGTTCCCGTTCCAAATCTCGCAGAGCTTCTCGTTCACGGTAAGTTGCTGTTCTCCACTTTCTAGATTAGATCATATTTTTATTAAATGAATATTTTCTGTTTTTTGTTTTATTTTCTGTTTTGCTACACTCATACACTTGACTTGATTGTTGATAATCAAAATACTACCTACCGATTGATTGAAATGCACATTTCTAATTTTGCAATGTAAAAACGTATCCGGATGTCATGTGCGATGTTGTTGTCTCTTATCTTTTTGTGACTCGCAAATAATTTTTGTTGAGTACGTTCTTTTTACAATTGCAATAAAATTTCCCATTTTTTTGTTATATCTCTCTCTTCCCTTTCTATTCTCCCCTATTATATTATGCCTCGAATTTTATTTGCTTTAAAATTCAAAATATAATTTTTGTGTACACCAACCACATTTGAATGTTAAATGTTTCGCAAAAAATAACCAGAAGTTAAATTTTTTCCTACAAGTAAGAGACGTGCTCTAATTTGGCTTCGTCGACATGTAATTAAACACAATCTTCGTCCTTCACCACAGCGCAATAGTTGGTTTATACCCCGAATTGATTTTGTTAGATATTATCGTCTTCGTTTTTTTTTTTATTATTTTTGTTGGAAGTTTTCAACAATTTGCCCTTGTTCACAGTGACTCGAAATTTGTGCCATTTCACGGAGGTTGTATTAGGTATGTCCTTTTAAAGAGTAAACTTCGATAAAAGCAAACGGAGTGTAGGTATTACAGAACGTAAAAAGTTAGTAACAGAATTTGGATAACAGAAAAACGTATTTTAATCTTAATTTTCTATTTTAAATTTATACTTATCTTCTTTTGCTACAAACTTACAATGTATACGTATATTATCGTTAGAAGCTATAAACAGTTCTTAAGTTTTTCAATTAATTGTAATGGTTGCTGTTGTAACAACAATATATTCTATTTTTAACTTCAACTTCGCTGACTTACTTTTCCTTCCCCCATAACAAACAACACCAAAAATAACAATACAGGGTTTTCCATAAAGGACAATAATTTTATATATTAATAAAACACAGAATATTTAAGATATAGAGTTCAAATTTATTGCAGGTGTAGTACAAATGTCACATTGTAAGAATGAAATTCGATTTCAGTCATATGACCAACACGAGCAAATGTACAGCGATCTATTCTTTGGACCCAATTTTCCACCACTCTTGCACGTATTTCGACCGGAACGTAGGCAATTTCGCGTTGGATGTTGTCTCTGAGCTCGTCTAAAGATGTTGGCATAGACCAATGACTTGATGTGGCCCTATAAAAAGTAATTCAATGGCATTTAATTGCATGAACGCGATGGCCATTCGACCGGACCAATTCTCGAGATAACACGTTCACCGAATTTGCCTTTCAGTAAATCGATTGTATTGCGTGTTTTGTGGCTAGTAGCACCGTCTTGTTGAAACCGCATATCGGCAATGTCAAGCTCATCCAATTCTAGCACGATAGCGCTCTCCATTGACGGCAACATGACGATTGTTTTCAGCGACGAAAAATACGGCCTAATCACACCTCCGGCATAAAAACCACACCACACAGTAATTTTTGCGGATGTAATTGTGTCTCTTGAATCCCATGTGGGTTTCTTGCATATTTTGTTTATCGACAAAACAACTTAGACAGAAATGAGCTTCATCGCTGAAGATGATGAACATTGAAGTAAGCGCTCTTAAAGTTGCGACCACCGACTCAGAACTTCGGTTATAATTTTTAATTGTTTTCAAACGTTGCTCGTAAGTGAAATTGACTATGTTGAAAATGTTGACTTTGACTAAAGTTTTGACACTGAAAGATCATTAAAAATGTTTGAGGGTGCGTTGACATAAAGATACGAAATTGTTATGTCTCTATTGGAAAACCCGTTATATTTTGTTTTGAAGGCCTGTTCGTCTGTAGAGGGGATCTGCTTCGATGTCCAGGTAAAAGAAACGCGTCATTTAAACTTGATGCGTTCAAAGAGACGTGGGGCCAGCTGGGAGAACGCCCAGACAAACGCCCAGAGCGATAGCATCAATTAATTCGCGCTCAATACAAATTAATGCGGCTGCACCATATATTATTATATACAGGGTGGACATTTGAAATTTGTATCGGCTCAAAGAAAAAGTACTGATAATTTTTTTCAAATTTCTGCTTCCAATGGAAAGATTGAACTTTGTCATTAAAGAAAGGAACATAATATCATTCATATGCCTACCACAACTTGCTCGGCATCATCCTATTAACCCAATTTTTTAGTACATTTTCGACTGTTTCGGTTCGAATCTCTTTTATGGTTCAACGTTTCAATTGTCTGTATGCTTTGCGTAACATTTATCCTTAAGAAAATAATCAAAAAAAAATCTAATCAGGGCTCTGAGGCGGCAAATTGGTGTCACAATTTTGGCTAATTATTCGATTTAAAAAATCAGTGCGTAAATTATCGATGGTTGCGTTTGCTGTGTTGTTGATGTAGCGGCATCTGTGTGCCGGGGTGACAGCCCTTGACCGAAGAATTGCTGCTTCGGGTCAATCCGGTCCATAAAACCGGCTGCCGTGGGATTACGCGACAGCCGCATATGTCGTCCATGTCATTCTCTTTAATTTTTTTGAAAAAAAAAAAAATCGTTGAGCATGACGTGGTAACGCTTACCATTGACCGTAACGGCGTCTCTCCTTGCTCATATTCGATGAAAATGGCCCAATGATGATGTCTGCCACCACAAAATCCAAACCAACAGTGACTCGTTGTGGATGTAATGGCTTCTCAATAGCCACGTGTGGGTTTTCGGAACTCCCTAATTGACATAGCCACCGAGAAGAAAACTAGCTTGAAAACAATATTTTTCGACAAAATTCTTCATCTGCCGCCAAAAAATCTAAAGCACATTAGGCGAAGAGAAAACGCGTCAGATGGTGTTCCATTATTAAATGGCAAAGTTCAACTTTCTAATAAAAGCAGAAATTTTAAAAATTATTAGTACTTTTTTTTACAGCCTATTCAAATTTAACAGGCTAAATCGCCCACCCTATATAACGCCAAATATTACTATATATGTGACGCGCAAAATAGAATGGGACCTAAGGGTAAAAACCAGTTTTGTGCAGGAGAGCCATTTTAAAGATTTAAATACGTGTATCTTTGGTGTACCATCACTTTCATAAAATGCGCATATCTCTGGGAGGGAGGGAGCACTTTTGGGGCAAGGGATCGGTCTCATTCGATGCTCAGATGTCCACATCAAAAAAAAAAGTGAAAATTGATTTTTTTTTTACCCTTAGGTCCCTTTCTCTATGCGCTGTCACATATGTGTTTTTTTGTTCAGTTGTAATGTCTTTTCATGTCAATAAAATCTATCAATGTTTCCATTTCAAATTGGGTATTGAAAGCAGAGGTTGTATCGATAAATAGTTATTGGTGTTAACCAACGGTCAATCACCACGATTTATCCTAAATTCTTGTTCTGAAAGCAATCTGTAAGTAAACGAAACCCTTACATTTTTAAATGCAGACTTAAGCTAATCAAAGCTTAGGCTATTTATTACCCTTCCTATGGTTAAACATTTACACTGGAATTATAAATATTAATTGCCGAGATGCACCTTTTTGTCATTTCTCGTTGGTATTATTTTCGTAGACTGCAAAGAAAATTTTAAATATCATGATACTTGGCGTTGTTTTATTCACTAATAACATTTTCCCCCAATGTCTAAGAATGCAAAAACTATGATACACCCAAAATGTACAAGCAGTTTTTTTCATTTTTAAACTATTAGATTTTATCCTGTACAAATTTGCGAGATTCTGAACGTTTTATAAAGAACTAATATTGCTGCTTCAAAAATACGATATTCTTAAATCTCAATTTTGCCACGATTTTATCACACATTACACAACAACAACCAATTCAGATTACGATAGTGCTCTTACGAAAATTACTGTTTTCCATTCGATAAAACAGTTTGCGTTTGAAATCGGGCGGGGTCATTTGCATTGTAAATACATATTATCAAAAAAAAAACTGCTGCGAACTTTTCCCAAATCATTAAACTGCGCAAGATGTTATTCTTATTGTACTCACTAAGAAACATTAACATGGCTTAATGATTACTCTTATACTAGTTAAGACGTCCACATTCACTTCAACATCGTAACAACCACTTTGAATGTTTGATGTTCCTACCCGTCTTGGGTTGCTTCTGTGATAGTTTAAACCATTACAACACGTCGTCCCACATGTGCGGCCCGTAGTACTAAGTCCTTATTTGTTAGACTTTGTTGTTTTCAGCAAGTAGGCGCTTAATTTTACCAATACCGCTGTGGTGCAGGATGTAAATCAATTTTATTACTTGTCTACTTTATCTATCTTTATTTTAAGAAGTTAATTTTGTATACTTTAGTATGGAGAATGAATTTGTTCTCACAAACAAAAAGTGTAAAATATTTATCCTTTATTATTCCCCTTTTTGCTAATTATTACGAATTTGTTTTTTGCTTTTTCTTTTCCCCTTTTTTATTATTTCAGCGATCGCTCTGTTTCTCACGATAACAAATCCCGTTCACGTTCTAGATCACGATCAGTATCGCCGAAAAATGGTAACGCTTCACCGGACAGAACCAACGAGAGTATGGATGATTAGATTATAGAAACCTATTAATAAATCACCTGGAATCAGCGTTATTTCTCTTTGTCTTTCCTTGCTCCTCTTTCATTTTTATAACTTACATTATTTTTAACTCTTTAAAAACTTGATTCTTTTCTATGTATTTTTTTTAAACATTACTTAAATTTAAAACTACCCAACAAAGGCAAGCAAAGAAAGAAATATTAAACTTAACAATATTATAAAATTATTTGTAGAGATATGTAAGAGAGCCTCGCGTAATAGTAATACACACCATAATCAATGTAAACTTTCGAAAGACCCCAATGCTTATCATCATCTCCTTTTTCATTTGAATGCACTAATTTCCTTGCAAAGTTTACATTGTGGTCGGGCAACACATTTCGTTTGCTTGCAACACGACATTTGTTTCCGACATGGACTTTTACTATTTTGCAATGGTAATTTCTTATGCAGACAAAAAAGGCATATTAATTTTTATATGTATTTTTTTTTATTAATATGTTTAGTTGTCTATCAATCACACTCCCGCCCTACCAAAAATACATACATACATATACACATTAACGCATGTGTGCTATTCTTATAATGATATGTATCAAAACCAAAACGAAAATAAATATTTGACATTTCTGCAAATTTATTCCCTCTGAAGATACGAGTATGTCGTCATATTACATTTTTAAATATGTAAGTGTGGTTTGTAATTAAAGAAGCGTCAGATAAAATCATCCTAATTCTACAATATTGTAGTTAAGTACGAGTACATGCGAAAATAAAGAAAATATAATTACAAAAGTGAGTGTATGTGATTTTGTTTATTCCTGATAGAATGCAGCAGAGCACCTTGAGCCAATGCTCGGTGCGAAATGGTCGTTATGGATCGTTTCCATTAAAAGTGAGATGCGTCGAAAGCTGTCACCAGCGTTACTAATTTAGTTTTGTGCCTGCTAGATTTAGCAGTTCTTCAACTGTTTTTCAGTGTAGCGGGAAGATTTAACATTAGCAGCCCGATTCTGAATAACTTTTCCCCGAAATTTGTTTCCCTATTCCCTGTTTCCCTTTTCTAAATAGAATATCCCCAAGAGTTTTTTCACTTTTCCCTTATTCTAAACAAACTTCAAAAAGGTAAAAAATTCCCCGGAAAAAAGGGAGAACGTGACAAATTTTTTTTAGAAAAATTCCGCCAACAAATTGCAAGGGAGTTGTGCCAAAATATGTAAGTATTTAATATTTTTCGTTCAACATTTAAAACTCACAATGTATAAGTAATTTGCAAATAAAACAAAGAGTTTTCAGAGAATTATATTAATATTTTTTATTATGATAGAAGGATCTGCGACATTTATGTGTGAAACAAAATATCGGCCAAATCACAACGGCTTCGGTGGCATAAATCTATCCGATGGTCCATACTTCCAATGACTCTGAGACATCCTTTAGCTCTTGAATTGTTATTGGCGTCAATCAGGGCTGTCATAGAAACCAATGTGTTCACTATTGGTTTTGAAAACGATAAGAGAAAATGCCTTGGTGTCATGAAAACCAATGTTATCGGTTTTATCAGAAACAGCTGATTCGAACATTGGTTTAATTTACACTCGAAATGGACAAAATGAAATTGGCCTCTAAATGAAACCAACACTGGTTTGCAAAAACGACAATTAGCAACCCCGACATGGTTTCTATGACAGCCCTGAATAACCCACACTTTTCTTTAAAATATCTGCAATGAAAGAAGTCCAACGGTGTCAAATCACATGGTCCTGGCGGAAAATTATCATCGCCATTGTTTCGTTTGCACCATTCTGTTGCAACCACATATCGTCCAGGTGTATATTCTCAATTTCTGGCCACAAAAAGTCCGTTATCTCACGATAGCGAACACTATTCACGGAAACTGTTTGTCCGTCCCAATGACCACCAGTCCACGAACCGCACCAAACAGTCAGTCTCAGTGGATGCATCGGCTTATCAACAATCACTTTTGGATCCTCATTTGCCCAAATGGGGCAATTCTATCTGTTAAACTCATTGTAGACACATTAGGTCGATTATGCCTACAAAGAAATGTTAAATTAAGTTAGGGAAAAAAAACTGACGTTGAGTGCAGCGTTGCCGTTTTGGTCCAATTGGACCAAATTTGGTCCGAAAAAATTTGAAATTTTTAAATTGGTCCGATGGTCGGACCAATTTCATTTTGGTCCATTTTGTCGTTTATTATTTTTTATTCTATTTTCTTTTTATTTTTAAAATTTTTTAAAAAATCAACATAGTTTTTACACACCGCTATACGTTCACAAATTAATTATTAACGACGTTTTTAAAGCTCAGTGACATTGATGTGTGTGATACATTAAGAAAAATTTCACAAATTCCGGTGTCGGCCTTTTAATTGTAAACGACGTTTATATAGAGTAGTGACATTGAAGTGTGTTAACAGACTCCGCTGTCGGTCTGTATATTATAAGAGACGTTTGACTTAATTTAGTGACAATGAACTGTGTTATGCTTCTTCGCCCTCTTTCTATTTAATTTCTGCATTGTAAACAAAACATTAAAAAAGCAAAATACATATTTCAAAGTTTACACGTATATTACAGTAAAACACCATGGACAAGTAAGTATAAACATTAATCATTAATAGATTTTCATATAATAAAATAATCTATTGCAGATACATAACAAAAAAGGCGAAAACGCAAACAACAGCCGAAAGCAATAACAATGCAGCTTGCAGGTAATTTTTTATACAGTAATAAGTGTTGAGTTGATATTATTTAATGGTTTCCCTTTTATTTATAGTGATGCAAATGATACTGCTGAATTGGCACACTGTTCTAAAAGGAAATTTCGACAAGAATGGCTTACTACTTTTGACTGGCTGGAAGAAAAGGGTGGTACTCCGTTTTGTAAAGTGTGCTCCAAGCCACTATCTACACATTTGGCCCATTTAAAGGTTCACGAGAAGTCGACAGTGCATCTCCAAAACTACGACATCAAAAAGAAACATTTGCATATGAAAACATTTTTTAACACCGAACACAAAAGGAAATCACAACAGGTGAAACACGCAGAATTTGTGCTTGTCATGTTTTGCATTACGCATAACTTGCCATTTTTATTAATGGACTACCTGCCGGCATTATTGGTAGAATGCTGTCCCGATTCTGCAATTGCAAAGCTGGTTCATTGTGGACGAACAAAGGCTACAGAAATAGCCGAAAAAATTGGTAAGCAGGCTAGAAATGAAATAATGTCCACTTTGCAAAGAAAAAAGTTTTCGTTAATTGTGGACGGAACCACAGACGTGTCTACAAAAAAGTGGTTTGTTTTAATTGCGCGTTATGTGGATGCTGGATGTAAAATACAGGATATGTTTCTGGTAATGCTGGAAATTATTAAATCTGATGCTCAATCAATATTTGATAGTATCAAGGATTATTTCAAGTCGTGTGAAATACCATTGGCAAATCTAATCGGTTTATCTACGGATGGCGAGAATACTATGTCGGGTAATATGGGAGGCCTTAAGACATTATTTCAAAAAGAAGTGGATTTATTTTACATAAAATGCACATGCCATGCATTACATCATTGCTCTAGCTACGCCACAAAGAAATTAGCTACTTCTATTGAATCTCTCTGTCGGAATATTTATACTTTCTTTTCACGTAGTCCCAAACGCGTCAACGAACTCAAAGAGTTTCAAGAATACTGCTCAGTTGCGCCTCACAAAATTTTAGGAATATGCAGCACACGTTGGCTTTCATTGGAGGGCGTTATATCTAGAATTGTCGAGCAATGGGATAGCCTAAAATTTTATTTCATTTCATGCACATATGAGGTTCAAGGACTTCGTGCTGGTGCCATAGCGGAAGATATGTCTTGCAGAATGAAATGTTATTTCTTATTTCTGTCATATATTCTACCTATTGCTAATAATATTAACAAAGAATTTCAAGCGGAAAATTCTCGATTGCCTTATTTATATACAAGCATAAAATCAAATTTTCTGTTAATATTAAGCAATTTCATAAAGAAAGATATGGTAAATATTGACACAGACTACAAAAATAAACAATATCAGCTCGACATTTATAAAGTATTCATTGGCATCAAGGCCGAAAATTATATGCAAACGTACTTAAATCAAAATGAAAAAAAGAAATAAAATCAGCTGTTTTAGAATTTTATGTGGAATTCCTTGATCAGATGAACAAGAGAATAGATTTCAAAAGTGATAATATTGTATTATTAAATATGATAACTCCTGAAAATGTTTTATCAAAGGATGACTTATTAATTCAGGATCTTCTTTTAAAGTTTCCTAAACTAATTGAAAGTGATCCTGATTTAATAGTAGCAGAATGGAATTTGCTGCGGCTAAGCGAAATAAAAATTTCACCTAATTTAAATATTAATGACTTTTGGCAAGAAATAGCATCAATAAAAAACGGTTTAAACGAAAAATGTTTTGGAAATAGTTCTAATTTTATATTTAATTTGTTATCTCTGCCACATAGCTCCGCCGCAGCTGAACGGAAATTTTCAACTCTATCGCTAATAAAAACCAATTTAAGAAATAAACTGGAAGTAAATACTATCAACAGTATTATGTCTTGCAAAGAAATTATTAAAATAAATAATCCACACTATGTGTGGTCAGCAAAAAGAGACATATCTAGTCAAATATAAAATAATTTAGTTTTAAGTGCTAATTTAATATTTTAACTAAATAATTTTTTATAATTAACATTCTTTGTCCTACACTTGATCTCAAACAGATGTACAAATTTTATGATATTAATGTATTTAATACATACCAATAATCATATCAAATGTTTTGTGTTTCATTATACATATGTAAAATACATACACAAAAAGACTGAATAAGATAATTTTAGTTCCCGTCATTTTAAATGCATTTATTTATAAATTTCATTATATAATTTTTTTCATACCTGAATTATTTAAATCAAATATGTTATGTTTCAAACCTTAATTTTACTTAATAAAATGTTTTTAAAAAACATTAATTGGTATATTAATTGAGTTTTAAAATTTGGTCCGATGCAAACGGTTTTGGTCCATTTTTGGGAAAATTTTGGTCCAAAAAAAAAATTTCAAACGGCAACACTGGTTGAGTGTGACTCACAATTTACATCAGTGCCTTCCATTTCTTTGCACAATTGTGCAAACCACTACTCACACACATTCTTACGCTCTTTCATTCAGTCGTTGATGTGACTTCAACGAGTGCACATGCCAGCGGATGCTATAACAATTTTTTTCAGATTATAAACACGAATCAAAATGAAAACACTCGAAAAATATTGTATGATCAAAAATCCTTTTGGTAACATTCAGTGTCTTATATGTTATTTAACATTTAAAACAGGCACTGAATACGTTATCAAAAGACATTGCGATCATTTTCATAATTTTATAAATAAATTAAATGAAAAGGAAAAAGAGAACTTGTTTCAAAAAAATAAAAAACTTTATTTGGAAAAATTGAAGCAATGGTGTGAGGGAGAAGAAATTAATGTGACAAAACCTGTTTCTAAATTAAAAAAGGAGATTTCTAGCTTGATCAGTATGGAAATAGTAAAAAAGGGTAGGCCATTTTGCGATGGTATTTTCTTAAAGCAATTGGTAAATAAAATTTTGCAAAGGCTTAATTTTAATACACAACTTATTGAATCACTTCCTTTGTCCACTCAAACTGTTGGCCGTCGTACTAATGAAATAGGAACTTGTGTAGAGGCTGACGTAAGGGAAAAATTAAATAATTGCGAATTTTTTTCCATTTGTTTGGACGAAAGCCTTGACGTAAATGATCTTTGTCAGCTTATTATTTGTATTCGATGCGTAGATAGCGAATACAATATTTGTGAATCAATGCTTACTTTAGAAACATTTTATCGTAATGTTAGTGGTAAGTTATTGTTTGATGTTATCGCAGAAAAGGTTATATCTATTGTCGATATAAATAAATTTGCTGGAGTCTGTACCGATGGAGCCAATGTAATGTTGGGTAAATATAATGGATTAATAGGACAATTTAAGAAACATGGGTTTGCTGTTAATAACTTCCATTGCATAATTCATCAAACTGCTCTAGCATCGAAGTTCTTAAACAATGACCCTGCTATGAAAACAGAAGAGGAAATTATAAACAAAATACGAGGCGGACATCAAGCGCTTACCCATCGAAAATTTGTAAGCTTTTTGAAAAACAAAAAAGCTGTACATTATGACCTTAAAATGTTTACAGAAGTTCGATGGTTAAGTCGCGGCCAGTGTCTGAATGTACTATATGACTTAAGAGAAGAAGTACTCGTTTACCTAGAAACTGAAAAAATGAAAAACAATTTAGTTCAGGCATTGAGAGACAAAGATTTTATTTTAGACTTGGCTTTTTTGACAGACACGACAATCATGCTCAATGAACTTAATTTAGAATTGCAAGGTAAGGAACACAATATGTACGATTTGTCAAAAATAATTTTTAATTTTAAAACCAAACTTTTTCTTCTTCTTTCCTAAATTGATTCTGGTGATTTCAGCAATTTTCCAAAAACTTCAAACATATGCGTAAGGCCCGAAAATTACAAAAAGCAAAAATATTAAGATATATTTGAATCTCTTTTTTATAATTTCCAAGACAGATTTCAGGATTTAGAAACTGTACAGCCGAAAATAGATCTTTTTGAAAATCCTTTCCGTTGCGATCTTAGCAAACACGAGTTTAATATTCAATCTGAACTTTTAATACTTCGAAGCGAAGTAAATGTTCCAGATAAATCAAATATTAAAATTTTTTGGAAAGATATAGACGGTGCCATCTATCCTGAATTAAAAAAAAATTCATATAAGTGCCTTTCCTTTTTCACAACAACTTACCTTTGCGAACACATTTTTTCAGATTTGAAATTCATCAGCCTTATTACGGTTGTCGAAGACGAAAATCGAGAGCAGTCGAAGTCGTTGTCGATTTCGATTATTTTTGGTATTACGTAACTTTTTCGACTCTTGTGATTTTGTAATAGATTGAAAAGTAAAAGATGTGCTATACTGTCAAAACAATGTTTACTTTTTACATAATTGTCCGCCAAAGGCAACATTGAAATTTTCTCAAGATAAAATAAATATAATAAAAAAAATATGTTAAGTTTGGGACATTTTTTCTTCGGATGAAGACGACGAGGCATACACAGAATGTGATATGAGTGCCTTGCGTAAGGAAATAAGACAGAATTCGGACATATTTGCAATGCCCATCTTTGTAAACAAATGTGAATATATTCAGAAAACGACGCCTGCTTGTTCATTTTTACGGCGACAACAGACACAAAACAAGTGACGGCGACATAAACTTTATATCAGCGGTCGACATCAGATAAAAGTTTTTTGGTAAAATACCGCAAATTTACCCAATGTTGAAAATAGATAAATAATTTATTTTATACAATTTTGTTATATTTATTTATTGTCGAATATAAAATGTCAAAAAAATGTGTTAAATTTCAAATTAGTTAACGGCGTGTTAGCGGATGAAACCAACGGCTAACAATTGTTGTCAATTGAATGCGGCGACGTCTCTAGTCGTATGGAAAAAATTGATCGACTGTTTTAGCCAACTTTGACAGTCGTTTTCGTCTTCCGTGTTACGAAAATTGTAACAGATTGTGCATTTTCGACAACCGTAGTACCGTTTTCCAAAAAAATCGACATTCGACTACGTCTTCGACAACCGTAATAAGGCTGCATATGTTCGAAATAACGAAACGCTTTGACTTCAAATCATCTAAAAAACATTCTTTTAATACGAAATTGTCATAAAAGTATAAATAAGGAAGATTTTATTTCAGTTATATGATAGGCATTATATAGAATGACGTCTATTACATACATTTTTTTCGGGTGTAAAAATTACTCTCTCATGCTCACTAATACACAACCAAAAATTTTTTGGAAGGCACTGATTTACATCATGCATTATGCATTAAACACATAGACGACAGCAAGCAGCGAGCGACAACCTGTCAAAATTAAAACACACACGTTTATATGAAAATGATTACTTTGACGGCGTCACAGCAGCACGACGGCACAGCAGCCGTTGCTGTTGTCGCCAATATAAACTAATTTCTATTTTGAAAGGCGACAATATCAGATACAGTGTTGGTAATGCACTAAAGTAGTTGTAATAATTTAGAGATTAAAGGCGTTTAACTAAAAACTGAAAATTTGCGTCAAACATTTTGGGATTTATTAAATGTTCAAGGTGTCAAGGTGTTTTTATATATCTTCTTGGTATGCTAAAATATAATTTCGCTATATAAAGATTTCTTGTGAAGCCGGTCTTCGTCCGGGGGTATGCCAAAATATGGCTTCGCCTTTTAAATATTTCCTGCCTCTTTGCAATCTATTCAATCCACTCATTAATAAACAAACTATAATGAAAATAAAACTATTATATAATATATAAAATACTCTGTTCCGGAATCTTTTTTTCAATGTGCTTCTTATCTGATACTTCGGCTTCACTACTGGGGAAAATACACGAAACATCCGATTGCTGCATAGTGAGTGAGCTATGTCTGGTTTTACACGGACAATTATAATTGTCACGATTGTTGAGTTGGTTGGAGAGAGAGGTAAGAAGTATGGAACGGGGAACAATGGCGACAATTATAATTGTCCGTGTAAAACCAGACTATGTATTTTGCAACGAAACTGTCAATCTGATGTACGGTCTATTTCCTATGAAGGGTACACACGATTACAATAAATTATTATGTAGAACATAAATCGTTTGTTTGTGTGCCTCATAAACGTCATATTGGCATCACTGAAAAATACATTGCTCCAATAAACAGCTGTGCATACTAAAACAATATCAGCTGTTTACGCTGCTGCTGCCGTTCTCAAAATATTTTAAAAGGTGGCAGCACAACGACAAATGTCGCCAACGACATTTGAAGTCAGTCGTCGTGCTGCTTGCTGTCGTCTATGTGTTTAAAGCATTATGGTTAGATAATGGACAAAAATGCGAATCCTTTTTCAGGCATGGGCACAAACCTCAATTTTCCAGAGGAACTGGTGGACGCCCCAAAATGAGGCAGAAGTTTTCTGCTATTACAAACGCAACGCCGATCATTGTTGTACGGTTTTTTATAGTTTTTTTATATTCACTTTATACGTTTGCAACTTCATACAAATAATTTGCAAATTAATAGCAAAATACAACGGCTGACTACGAAAAATCGAAATTCTATCTTCCTATTACTTTTCTCCCCGCTTGTGTAGAATAGGAGGATTTTATTCCCGGGAAAATAATTTCACCGGGAGTTTTCTCGCGGGAAGTATTTGGAATCGGGCTGTATAACTTCTTGGACATATGGGGTCGTTTTTTTAAATCTTCGTTAAATCGGTTCAATAAGTTGGCATTCTATCCGCCGTTTATTGTTTTTTCCTTTTGAAGGTAATCGATGTAGAGTATTCCGTTTGCATTCCAAAAAAACTGTTGCCACCACCTTATTGGCCGACAAAGCCACCACCTTATTGGCCGACAAAGCCACAATCCTTTAAAATTGTCACACGATTGCTTTAATTGTCAATTGAGAGCAAACGCGGCACCAACCTTGCGACAGCTTTCTTGAACCAATTGATCATGTAAAATCGAAATCACTACCATATGAAATGTGTATGACATCAACAATTTCACGCAATTTTACTCTTCGATCGGAAAACACCATTTCGTGAATTTTTTCGACATTTTCGGGTGTATTAACCTCAATTATCCGTCCAGAAAGTTCAGCGTCATTTGTACTTGTGCGATCAGAACGAAAGTAAGTAAACCACTTATTTTCTCATTGAAATCGATGGTGCAGAGTCCCCAAAGTATTTATCTTTTTAGCTTTTCCTTGGTTTGATTGACAAATTATATCAATCAAAATAATGTTTAATAACACTCGAAATTCACTTTTTTCCTTTTTTAACAAAATCCACGAGGTGGTACGGTTTAAACAGCGGTTTAACACAAAGTAAATGACGGAAGTCTATTAACAGATGGTACTTGATGGGAGCAGTGTTGCATTTCATATAACTACGATGGAAGTTGGAAAAGTCACGGAATTATTTATATGCCCTCGTATAATGTACCAAATCATTCATATATGACTGATGTTTAGCGTCACTCCTACATAGTTGTATTTAACAGTACAGTCAATAAAAAAAAAACAAATAATAGAGTCAAGATAGTGATGGGCAATCTATGAATTTATCAATGATATAAACTTCGGATATCATTTTGAGAACAGACAAGGTTGGAACTCAAAAAATCTTTTGTTGGCGATCATATGATCCTGGATTAAGTACAAATCATATGATCGTCAACAAAAGATTATTTAATAATGGAACACTATCATTCATATGACAACTACAACTGGCTCGGCAGTACCTTATCCGATCAATCCAATTTTTCAGTATATTTTTGATTGTTTTGTGTTGAATCTCTTCAGCGGCAACTTCGATTTCATGTTTCAACGCTTCAATTGTCTCTGAAAATAATCCAAAGGGCTCAAATCATAGATCCGAGTTGGCCAATTGACATCACAATTTCGTTTGATTTTCAAAATCAGTGCGTAAAATTCAAAAGGTCGAAACTAACGCTGCATTAATTCCACCTACCGAATATTGTTCAAAAAAAAAAGTATTCCGCTGCTTTCTAGTTAACAAATGCAAAATCTATAATATCTTCCGAAAGGGTGATTCATTTTGCGCCATGTTTCTTAGGAAATCGCGACGTATCTGGAATAAAAAATAGTCCTGCCATTTATTTATTCTTTTTTCTGCTAAATTTGATCCGCCTAACTGATTCGGAAAAATATGATTATTTCTTACCACAATGTTTTTCGCGGAACCCATATTATCCATTTTCAATTGGAACCTATTTAAGGGTATTGGAGCTTAAAATTTCTTCTACTTAGAATAAATTAAAAACCCAATTTCTCCAAAATGATGGTACGTGCTGGATAAATTTTAAAAACAGATTTGCAGCTAGTATCGCTCACTGAAAGTTATTTGTAATAGAGTAATTCAAAAAAATGGATAAGTACAGTTTCAAAATTTCGAAATAATATTATTTTTACGACCGTTTTTTGTAGCTCCATTAAAATTTAACAGGAGCATTAACGAATCGATAGCAAAATATTGTTTTCACGAAGCTTTGTCAAAATATAAATGATATTTTAAACGATCTGGATTTAACTCCAGTAAAATGTTTAACTGACGTAAAAATACTTGTGCATAAAAAAATATTTCAAACCAAATAAATGATTAATTTTGTGAATGATGCAGGTATGATCACTGATTATCAGTATGGGTTCAGACGTGGATTTAGTACTACTAGTCATTTGTTACATTTAACGGATTCTATCAGAAAGACATTTAATGGAGGCGAATATGGAGTACTTGTTGGCTTAGATTTGTCAAAAGGTTTTGACAGGATTGAGCATTTCAATCTTATTTCTAAATTAAAACACTTCTTTAATTTTTCAGTCACTGCGTGCAGACTTATTTCTTCATATTTATCTGGACGCTCCCAATTTGTCGTTTTGGATGGCATGACCTCTTATATACGTCCTGTTCCATGCGGGGTTCCACAGGGATCTGTATTAGGACCGTTAATGTTTATTTCTATGAATTTATCAATGGCAAACTCGATTGTTGCTCATAACAGTACACCCTTTTTCTATGCTGATGATGTTCATATATTTTCTAAAAGTGACTCGTTTAATTCCTTGGAAACAATAGTTAATTCTACTTTAGAAACTATTCATGTATGGCTACAAAACAACAATCTTTGTATTAATACTAACAAGAGCAAAGCGTTGCTTTTTGGTTCTATACAGAAGGACCAGAATAGCATTGTTTTTAATATTAATAACACACCAATTGAAATTGTAGATGAGATGAAGTGTATTGGAGTTATTATTGATGGTCATCTTGATTTCTCAAGCCATATTAATTCTTTATTTTCAAAAGTATTCTTCTTGATACGACGGTTACATTCTACAAACTTATATTTGCCTAGGTTTATTAAACGAAGGGTAGCCTATGCCTCATTATTTTCTCAAATAAACTATTGTATTGAAGTTGTGTCTGGTACTTCTTCAGGCAATATAGATAAAATTGATGTGATCAAAACGACTTGGTCGTTTTGATCACATCTCTGAGCATATTATACAGTTTTTAGGGTCTCCATTCAAAAATTTCATTGATCTTCGCATCATTCAAACTTTTTATAAATTAATTGTTTCAAATTCACCGCCAGGGTTACGAAATGAGTTCGTATTTAGCAGATCTGTAAGAAATCAGCAACTGTTTATACCGCGCATTGCTACGTCCATGTATGAAAAGTCATTTGTCGTAAGAGTTGCCAGAATTTGGAACTATCTTCCAATGTGTTTGCGAACTTTTTCCTATTCAAACTATGTTTTTCGGCAGAAGTTTTTGGAGTACACGTTATCTATTCTTTCCTAGGACGTTTTTCTTCTTCTTATTTCTTCGTTGTTAACGGGCCCACTAATTGTTACTAATATTGTTTATATTTACATGTCGGCTGGGGAACCTTTATTGGGATAAGTTAGTTAATATTAGTATTGTTAAATTGAATTTTATTATATACAACTAGATTGTAAAAACTGTAATTGAATACACTTGTACTATGTAATATACATAGATTAATTGGCCTTATAGGCTTTGTATATTACAATGAAATAAATAAATAAAAACTGTCATAAGAAAAACTTTGGCGATATGGTCCTCATTTACCAGGATTGGATATAAGCCGCTCATTATCTGCTATGGTTTAAAAGATTAAATTTAAATCTGATTTATAGTGCAGCATGATCTCAAATCTGGAATGACTATTAATGGAGACTTTTAATATATCGCACTATACCTAGTTTGAGCAAACCCATGTTAAAATGAAATTTGTAAAGAGGAATGACATTGGCAGTTTGGTAAATTTTCACCAGGATTATGGTATGATTACGCATTATTCAATGCGTAGTTTTAAGAGTGACTCTCAATCTGCAGGAAAATTTGTATTTGGGCTAAAGCAAGGCAAGCTATAGCCCTATTTTTTATTTTTAATAAAGAGGGTTGCCCTTTTGCTCGCCCTGTACCGTTCAAATTTGAGCGAGATCGAATATTACCGGGCGTGCCTCCGTGTGTGGGCTACTTGAAAATATGAATAAAAAGGTCCCATTTAAACAGGAGACGGTTACTGGTAATTGTTTTTAAAAAAATTCCATCTGCAGTACTATATGTTACATGGGAACTATGTAACGGGTGATCAATCTGGAGATGTTATTTTTTAAAGGGTTTTTTTTACAGATTACGCGTGAGTTGTGCTAAACTTTATATTTTTTTTCCAGTATTGTTTGCCGTTTTATCATTGATAGACTTACACCGCAACAACTTTTTCCAAATTGTGCAACTGTATTAAACCTTTTTACTCGTATGATAAAGCCCGTTTCTGGCTCAATGGCAACATCAACAAACAAAATTGCCGTATTTGGGCTGAAGAGCAACCAGAAGGGGTTTAAGTGGTGCCATTATACCCAGAGAAAACTACGGTTTCGTGCGGTTTATAGGTTGGTGGAATCGTCGGTCCATATTTTTTCAAATATGATGATGGCCAGAACGAGCACGCAATCGCGCCATGATATCGGGCTTTTTGCTACCTGAAATTGAAGCCCATAACCTGGACGGAATTTGGTTTAAACAGGACGCTGTCACTTGCCATACTGCTGCTCAAACAATAGATCTAATGATAGGTCATTTTCAAGAGCAGCTAATTTCACGTTTTGGACCGGTGAGTTGGCCGCCTAGAACGTGTGATATCACACCTTTAGACTTTTATTAAGGGCTACGAAAGTCCAAAGTCTATGATGACAAACCAGCAACGAGTCATGTTTTGAAAGCCAACATTACGCCTGAACGAGTCATCCAAAAGTGGACCCTCAAAAAGGACACCCTGAGGCGTAGTTGCGGCCAACATTAAAAGAAAATTATAAAAATAAATGTCATAAAATGTCCTTTCGACTGAACCATAAAGATTCCACACTTGATTTGAATTTTTGTATTTTATTTTGTAAATACCTCTAGTTTGATCACTCGATACATGGCGCGCAAAATAGAAAGGGACCTAAGGTTAAAAACCAGTTTTGTTCAGGAGAGCCATTTTAAAGATTAGGTCCCTTTCTATTTGCGCTTAGAATCGTCGATTTCACATTCATAAAACGCGCCTATCTCTGGGAGGGAACACTTTTGGGGCATGGGATCGGTCTCATTCGATGCTCAGATGTTGTCCACATCAAAAAAAGTGTAAAGTTGATGAAAAGTTTTGTTCAGGAGAGCCATATTAAAGATTAGGTCCCTTTCTATTTGCGCTTAGAATCGTCGACTTCACTTTCATAAAACGCGCATATCTCTGGGAGGGAACACTTTTGGGGCATGGGATCGGTCTCATTCGATGCTCAGATGTTGTCCACATCAAAAAAAAAGAAAAAAATGAAAATTGATTTTGTTACCCTTAGGTCCCTTTCTCGATGTGCTGTCACATATATGTATATTTGTACAATAGATTGCCTCGACAGGATAAAAATAGTAGGGTGCGGCGCTTTTCTTGAAAATACAAACATTGTACAGTATTACATTATTAAAAATTGTCATAAAGCTTTTTGCGGATTCCTCAGATAATTACACCACGCTATACGTATTCTGAGTAATAATTCCAAAACCACAACAGTGATAAAGAGCAACAATTTTAGAAACTTATTTTTATTGTCAGATATAAAGTGAATCCATCGGAAATGAACATGTCGGTCTAGTACATCAGTTGAAAAGCGATCGCCTAAAGACTCAATTCAATTATCGGATAAATTTCATTCCTGCTGGAAATAATGGATAAACGGAAAGGACCCCGTACATCAGTGAGAAATTCTGCGGTTTTCGAAGAAGTTAAACCTTTGAGAAAAAAGTCATCCGCAAAATTTACACCACCAATAAATCACACAAAACATAGTTGCACCGACGTCCCCTGTCTGCTGATATTTACGTGTTTCATAGCAGCCTGGTGCTACATAGCCCACTATGCCTATATCCATGGTGATCTAAACAAAGTATTAATACCAACAGATTCTAAAAACCGAAAATGTGGAGTCGATTCGGGTGTGCGAAACAAACCAAATTTATTCTTTTTCGATTTGGATAAGTGTCTTGATCCCATGGCTCCACTGACAGGTTGTAAAACAAAACAAGTGTGTGTGAAATCGTGTCCGCAGGAATCATTCGTCTGGGGTGCACACGCATTGGAACGGAATCTTGACGAGATAAAGAATTTGCTGATCTGCGAAGATGATGTGATAAAAAATACACTGAGAACGCACGATGACATTGCTTTGGCCATAAGCCATGGTCGCTGCAGTGGTTGGTATATAAAAAGTAATTCTATTTTTAACCACTGCATGCCTTTTACAAATGTAAACTTCTGCGATTTGGTTCCGGACTCGTTGAAAGATCGACAACGTAGAAGTCTGGCATACAGGAATCAGCAAACGTTGCCGTTGATAAGCATAGACGCTCTAACCGACTCATTTGCAAAATTTAGGACTCGGGCGGTATCTCTGTGCAAAACGAACGAAACATCAAAATTAGTTTTAAAGCAAAAAGTCGAACAAACAAATAACGATTTTACTAAAATTATTGCTGCCATAATTTCCAAATTTTACTCAGATAGCAGTGAACAAATGGCCGAAGACATAAGAGGGGACTTGAAGTCGTCGTGGAAAGTTATTTTGTTAGCATTTGTCATACACATTTTTGCGGTTTTGTTGTTCATAACTCTGCTGAGATGGATAGCTACGCCTCTGGTCTGGGTTTCTATAATTGGCGTGATAGCTGGTCTCTCCATAACGCTGCTGCACAGTGTGAAACAGTATCGTTTTTGGCGTGATGCACCCCACGCACCTCAGCACCAACTGCATCTAATGGCACAGTTTCAAAATGTTATACAAAATTATAGATTTTGGCTATATTTGTCAATAGTGACTGGGGCTGCTCTCGTCATTATATTGCTAGTACTGATCGTCATTCGAAAACGTATAAGTATCGCAATTGCGATTGTCAAGGAAGCTAGCAAAGCTATAATGTCGATAAAATCGTCAATATTCTTTCCCATTTTTCCAGGCATCCTATACATTGTAGTTACGATTTTGGCATCAGTTGTGGTGTTATACCTAACGTCAATTGGAGAGTTCTCATTCCGTGTTTTCAAACAATTAGAAAACACCACAGAATCTACGGAAAATTGCATATGCACAGGGTCAGCTGAATCGTACAAGCTGGAAGGAAAATGTCTTCCGGATGTTTTTGATTCGAATTGCCATGTCGCATATACGAACAAGTCCTGTTTGGAGACTGTTTGCCGATTTGTTGAAATAGAAAGAACCAGAATAATCCAACTTTTTATATACTTTAGTGTATTTGCTTACTTTTGGGTGACATTTTTCATATCAGCATATGGAGATATGGTACTTGCTTGCACGTTTTCCATGTGGTACTGGACATTCAATAAGAAAAACCTTAGTGCGGCACCTGTCCTTAAGGCCGTCGGCATAACGACCTTATATCATTTGGGTACCATAGCGTTTGGTTCATTAATTTTATCCATATGTCGCATGATACGTTACATATTGGAGATAATACAGAAAAAGGCTAAATTGTACAACAATGCCGTTACTAGAGCCATCCTCTGTTGTATGCAGTGCTTTTTTTGGTTGCTGGAAAACTTTCTGCGATTTCTTAATCGCAATGCCTACATAACCTGTGCCATACACAGCACCAGTTTTTGTGCAAGCGCTAAGAAAGCCTTCACTTTGATCACCCAAAATGTGTTGCGTATGTTCGCTGTTGATAAAGTTTCCGATTTCCTTTTTTTCCTATCGAAAGTTTTACTAACAGGGTGCACCTCGTTTGCAACATATCTCTTTTTGGTCATGTATCCAAATATAATAATTGTCCATTATCCGTTAGTGCCCATAGTTTTGGTGGCCATTTTAGCCTACATAATGGCAAATGTCATATTCAGTACCTATGCTATGGCTGTAGATACTCTGTTCTTTTGCTTTTTGGAAGACTCAAATGAAAATGATGGCTCTCCGGAAAAGCCCTATTACATGTCGAAAGAGCTACATAAGTTATTGGGCAAGAAAACTTCAATTCAAAATCCCAAGCAAATAAGAAATGATTTTGTCTTAAAGAAATAACTCGACAAAACCTGTGGTATACATAAGTATATATTTTTGTACATATCTATGGCTTAATATAGAAAAAGCGTATTTTAAATTTTTTGAACAGAATTATCTCTTGGAAAAAGGTCCTTTTTTAAATTCTTCTAAACGTAAGACAGAAAATATATTTTGTTTGTATTTAAATTTGCTTTATGATCTATTGTCGCTTTCAGTAAGTTATTACATTCTATTATAACTTTAGGAGAAATAAAATTACGCCCTTTCTACATTAAGCCATTGATAACTTTATAGAATATTTAGACGATAAATTATTACAAAATTATATTAATATTCTTAATATATGACTTATAAATATTGTACCAAATGAGAAATACATAAATGACAACTTAACCAATTTTGTTGTTAATTCATTTCCAGCAGCTAAGTGAAATGTTTGCCCATATACAGTATCGGACAATACTTATTGGACTAAAATAAAAATCTAATTTTTTCACATATTAGTGTGCAAAATTCGAATAATCCTACTTTATAAAAATGTATAAGAAAGCTTTTACACCAATCTTCCAAAATAAAGACATGCCACATAGTTCTTGATGTAGTGTTCCTTAGAAAACTTATTCTGTACACTTTTGGCAATGCGGTAATAAATAAGCTACAAATGTTCTGTTACAACTCCAGAGAGCGAATATTATAAGTAATAGTATGAAGTATCGTAGCATTTGGTGTAATGCGTATTTGCTTTAGTTTTTAAGAGATTTCGATTAGATGAAGGTGGGAATTGCAAAACTATTAGTAACATTTTGTCGGCTAATTTTTTTTTTTCAATTATGAATGTAAAGTCTAAAATGGTTCGAAACAAAAACAATAAACACTTTAAAAAATTGATTATTAAATGTTTTCATGATAGTTGGCCACAAAAAAAAATGTGAGAAGTTTTCATTGCTAAAGTCTACAATAAGCTTTATTATAAAAACATTAGAAGAATAAAAAAAATGCACTGTGATGGCCGACCAAGAGGCACGACACCTGAAGAATTGTTAGAGAATTTCAAAACAGGCCAGAAAAATCCGCTCCTAGTGCTGTTAGTTCACTTAACCTAAAAATTAGCAGTAGACTGTACAAAGAAGAGCATGTGATGCTGGGCTGAAAAGTTGTAGTGTCGCAAAAAATATTTATTTTAAATAAAAACCGAAAATTTGTATTGCTTTTGCACGAGAGCATATCATGAGAAATGGAACACAGTTTTGTTTTCAGACATATATGTACAATTTAATTTACAATACTCTGAAGGAATAAGGAGAATATGCAGACCCGTTAAAAACGATTAGATCCTCGGCACCACCAACGTTCAGTGAATACGGAGGGGGAATGTGATGGTCTTGGGTTGCTTCTCCGGAAATGGTGTTAGGCCCATACATAAAATAGAGGTGATTATGGGCCGATTATCTTATCAGGATACCTTTGATCATGTAATGCTACCTCGTGCTAAAGGGAATATGCCAATTTCTTGGCAATTCCAGCAGGATAATGATCCAAAACATACTTTAAAGTATGTCAATCATTGGTTCGCAAACGAAGGAATTAATGCAATAAAGTGGGCAGAACAATCCTTCGACTTAAACCCCATCGAAAATCTCTGGGAAATAGTCAACACAAAAAACCGAGAAGGTGTAGAACTGAAAAAAATAAACATTTTCAGGCTATTCAATCTGCTTGGTCCACTATAGATGGAAAGATAATAAAGAATCGTATTGCTTCCATGCCAAAGAGATGTTTTACTGTGCTTAAAACAACGGATATTCTACAAAATATTGATAGAAATTCCTAGTCCAATTTGTTTTGTCGTATGCATTTTTGACTATTTTTATTTTATCTATTTAATAAATTTATAATTTTCACAATAATCAGAAAACAAGCTTCTTTTTTCACAAACAAGGGATAAATATTGATTTAAAAAAAATCCGTGGCACCTATCAATTATAGCTTTTGACTTATGCAAAGTTTAATGGAATTGCGAATTCAGTCCAATATGTATTGTCCGATACTGTATATACATCGGAATAGAAGAAAGTAATTTGTTGCAGCCCAATTTGTTCTAAGCCCCCGTACATGTTTGCTATCCACTCTCAGGTTTTGTGGCTTCCTCAAAAACCACTAATATTCCTCAAGGCCTAGGTTCTGCAACAAATGTAGAATAAGATTGTAAAATAGCATCCGTAGGTTGGTCAAAATGCCAAATCAGTCTGACGAGTGCGTTTTTCCGGGAAGTGTGCTCTGTACAGTGGTCCAGAATCAATTTTGATTGGCCAAAAGTCTATATTGGACTGTAGTCCATATTGAAGCGAATATCTCAAGGATTATTTTGAGATATTGGTGCGATTTTTAGAAAAGTAAAATTGTTATTCCTTTTTTAGTTTTTTTTTTACATAAAGGGTGGTTAAATTTTAAGGGCCGATGTTGAATGTGAGCCTCACCAAAACGTCAAGTTTTTTTCTGCATTTCATTTGATATTTCTCAATTTCAGACTAACTTAATTAGAACCATGGAAAGATATACAAGCGAGCAACGCGTTAATGACAACAGTAGATGATCAATTTTCGAAGAAAGTCATCTTCAGTGATGAGTCACATTTTCACATGATAATCCAAGAGTGATTGTCGAAAAAACAATGCACCCACAAAGCCGCATTTTTTCCAAAATGAGGCCAGTCAGGCAGTTACTGTGAATGGTGTTCCCTATCGTGAGATGATAACGAACTTTTTATGGCCCGAATTGGAAGATACAGATGTGGACGATATGTGGTTTCAAGAGGACGGTACCACTTGCCACACAGCTTACGAAACAATGGCTCTTTTGTGCGACAAACTAAATGGCCGTGCTATCTCACGTCGTGGCGATGTTAATTAGCCGCCAAGATCATGTGATTTAACACCGGTTGACTTCTTTCTTTGAGGTTATTTGAAAGAAAAGGTGAACGTCGACAAGCCAGCAACAATTCAAGGGCTAAAGGTTTAGATAATTCGGCACGGCATAGAACCTCAATTATGCCTCAGCGTCATCGAAAATTTGGACCATCGGATGGAGGTGTGCCGCCGAGTTTGCGTCCTCCATCTGGCCAATATTTTGTTCCATACATAATTGAACCATACCAATATTATTATAATAAAAAGAAATGACAAATTTTCGTAAATAATTTGTGTTCTATTCAAAATCAACATCGGCCCTTTAAAATTAACCACCCCTATAAAGTACTGTTCAGACCGATGCGACAGTTGAAGTATATTTACAAACAATCTTATAAAAGTATTCATATCAAACTGGTACGACAAAAATATAAGTACATATATGTACATATATTGGAATAACATGAAAGCTGTTCATCATATTTAGTTAAAAAATCGTTGGGTCTTATTAAAGATTTTCACTTTTTTCAGGTTTTAAAAAGCGTATTCTAATTTTTGGACTTTGAATCTCATACATTTTATGAGCTTTTGCACTCAATGTTTTTTTTATTATAAAGGTTGGTTTTCCATCTTTCCCATCTTGTATTTACCGCACAATTTTTTAGTACCTATTATTAGCCGTGAAAGGATGCAGTACCGATTTCGAAAGGTATTAGAGTATCCACCTTTCCCCCCCTTGGAAGATAGGGTACATTTGCGCCAAAAAGTCACTGAAACATAAACATTTTCATATCTTTCTGATAAACAGTGCTATGCCCAAAAAACCCCTAATAAATGTATCGAATCGAATAACTAGAGGTTTACTGCTTAAAATTACTGAAATTCATTAGGAAGTTCTCATGACATAATACGAGTATTAATGTTTTTATGTACGAATATTAATTAAATTCAAATCAATTACCATACAATTCGCACACCTGTGTTACTCGTACCTTCGATTGTTTGTCCACAGATTTGAAACCAGAAGCGCACCTTCATGCAAAAAAGTAAAGTCAGTAAGTGTAGTACAAGATGATTTTAATTGAGTTATGTCAGATCATAGACGAAAAAATTATAAAAAATTTGATTTTCCGGGAGTCCGACTCAACGACAATCAAAAAAAATAAGCTCACTTTTATTGACTATGTTGTTGTCGGCATTGAGTATAGCAACTTTGCTGAACATCACTTCGCGATATTCGGACATTTAGATTGTCAAAATGCATGATAAACAAACCAAAAATTACAATATCCCCTGTACGATGCTTACAGTGTGGGCCAAAAGTTACCATGGGGTTTAATAATACATATAATAACTTTTTCGTTTATATATTTTTTCAGATCAGAACAAAAACTAAGTATAAAAATTCTAATCTAATCATGTGTGGAATCTTTATTGGTAATTTGAAAGGACATTTTATGGCATTTATTTTTTGAAAATAATTACCTTTAAATGTTGGCAACTGCATTATGGAAATGAGCGTTCGGTGAGAAACGGGAAGATCCGCTGTTTTCGACCAAAATTTTGTTCAGTGAAGAGACCCATTTCTGGCTCAACGGCAATAAACAATAAACAAAATTACCGCATTTGGGCTGAAAAGCAACAAGAAGAGGTTCAAGAGGAGCCATTATACCCAGATAAAACCACGGTTTGGTGCGGTTTATATGCTGGTGGAATCATCGGTGCATTTTTTTTTCAAAAATGATGATGGCGGGAACGTAACCGTGAATGGTGCTCGCTATAGCGCCATGATATCGATCTACCTGATATTGAAGCCCGTAATCTTGACGACATTTGGTTTCAACAGGACGGTGCCACTTGCCATACAGCTGATCAAACAATGGATCTATTAAGAGGTCATTTCTAAATGCAGTTAATTTTACGTTTTGGACAGGTGAGTTGACCGCCTAGATCGAGTGATATCATATCTTAACACATTTTTCTGTGGGGTTACGTCCAGTTACGATTTAGGTTTTGGAAGCCAACGTGTCATTAAAGCAATACCGGTCGAAGTGCTCGAGTCATCCAAAATTGCGGCCAACATTTGAAGGAAATTATATTCAAAAAAAATGCCATAAAATGTCCTTACCAATAAAGATTCCACACTTGATTTGAATTTTTATATCTTTTTTGTTCTGAAAAAATACCTCTAGATGATCACCTGTTATAACACTTGGAGAATAAATAATGGATATAATTTTATTATTTAAAGCAGAAATAAATTATTTTAACGCGAAGTGATTAGTGATGAAGCTTTCATTTGAATGGCTTTGTTAATAGGGTTCTGAAAGTCCAAGAGCCATTCATCAACGCCAATTGCACCCCATTAGTTGTACAGTATGGTGTGGATGACATCTGCAAATATCATTGCGCCTTACTTCTTCGAGAATGAAGATGGAAGTCTAATGTAACCGTTAATGGTGAGCGGTATCGGTTTATGATAGAACATTTTCTTTAAAACAGACCTTAGATGTGGTTTCAGCAGAACGAAGTTACTGCCCGCTTTTAGATCAAATTTTTGGAGAGCGAATAATTTCCAGAAATTCGGAAATTATTTGGCGAGCGCGATCGCCAAATTTTTCAGCACCCGACTATTTTCTTTGGGGTTACTTGAAGGAGCGAGTATATGTGACATTATTTTTCATACTTAGTGTAAAAAAATTTCCATTTTGCATGTCAAATAATCGGAGAAAAAGATAAAAAAAATAATAATTCAAAAAGTTATGAAAGTTTTTAATCCCACGGTAACATTTGGCCCCCCACTACTTCCTTAAAATCGATATATCTCGATTCCTAGACCTGACCAAGCGAAACGCCGAGATTATTTAAAAATTTGTTGACCGATCCGCCTATCACTGTCCCCTAAATTTGTCGTACTGGATTCCTGGTGGAATTTGCTTTTAATTGAATACCCACATTTTGATACAGTTGGTCTTGGTTATAGCGGCAGTTCCTTAAAAACCTCTCACTTGGATTTGTATTGGAATGATTCGTTATTTACATATGTAAAAGTATATGACCATATTTAAACTTGTGCGCTTGTTTAAAGTTTGTCGTCCTTTTTGGACTCTAAGGTTCATGCGAGCGAGCTTAAATTCTAAGCAGATCTTGAAAGTATATTTTATTTGGAATAATAGCAAAACTATATTATCTTTGTGTTACCATATGGCCATGTTTGAGCCCATGTTAATGGCTAATTATCGCAAGATCACTGGTATATAAATTGGGTATACAGCGGGGTACTGTGGCAATAACTACTTACTTAAGTCGATCACCATCCCATTAAGGAACAGGGGATAACTTCTATGAAATCAGTAAGCTGTACCCGATATGTATACTAACTGACCGAGACCTATTATCTAATGGCGGCTCAGAACGGCCAATACATTTCATAAAGAAGCTCTACAATACCTGAGAGGTTAATCTCTTCTGCTAAAGTAGCCAGCATTTACGAGGTAAAAACCTGCTGCTGATTCATGCACACTAACCATCACAGCACGGCGACCCACACTTATTTAAATGTGTATAGTAAGATAGAATGTATGTACCTCAAAACGGGCAAGGTTGCTTGACTTTTTGGCCCCAAAAAAGTCCCGCATGCTCAAAACGTAAATATGGATACTCAAATTAAAGTAAATTTTACTGCTAATCAATATATACAGTAGTTTTTAAGTTTTGGCTCAGATTAGGTATGGACACATGGGCCAAAAAACGGATTTTCTTTGCACCATAGCAGCGTATGGACGTTGGAGGGTATATAAGGTTCAGCCTGACCGAACGTAAAGACGTTTATACTTGTTTTGCATCTTCGTGCTTAGAGAAGTAAAATGTGTTTTTTTAGACTTGGGCATAGTGAATCATTAGTTCATATATCTTCAAATGAAGCCGGCCATAATTTTGCAGTTAATGGGGAACGCTATAGAGCCATTATTAATGACTTTTTGTGTCTGAATTAGAGGATGTTGATGTGGACGACCTTTGGTTTTAACAAGACAGCGCTACATGCCATACGTCCTACAAAACAATCAATTTATTGAAGGAAGGCATCCAAGATCGTGCGATTTAACACCGATGGACTATTTTTTGTGGGGTTATGTGAAGTCGCTTGTCTACGCAGATAAGCCCGATACGATTGACGCCTTGGAGGAGAATATTCGGCGCGTTATTGCTGACATACGGCTTTAAATGCTGCAAAAAGCGGTCGAAAATTGGGACTTTCGGCCGGAATTTATTCGAGCCAGCCGAAGCGGCCACTTGTCCAAAATCATTTTTAAAACATAATGGCAAACCCTTATATTTATAATAAAGATAAGGGTTGGCCATAACATTAAATTGTATGCGTTTTTTTTCTTGAAAACCACACGTCTGAAAAAACACCCTTTATGTGAATATGTTTTTTCTCTAATTCCTTTTAAAACACCATTGCCACTGTTTTTAAAACCTGTACTTGCTTTAGTACCCAATGGTAGCGGGGTAGATGGTCGTGATAATTTTGTTAATGTTCTTATATTGTCGAGGGTACAGCCCTTGGCCGAATAATTGCTACTTCGGTCCGATTCGATGCAGTACCGGCTGTGGTGGTACCGGTTGCCATTTCTGTGGCTGTTTCCAGTGCCAATCTACAGGGCGATTTAACATTTTATCCTTAATGGCTCTACAAAAAAAAATGTTCAGTTCTTTTTTACAGCCGATTTAAACTTACAATTTTAAATCGCCCACCCTGTATGTTTGCATGGAAAATTTATCCATCTAGAGGTATTTTTTCAGAACAAAATAAAATATAAAAATTCAAATTAAGTGTGAAATCTTTATTGGTAATTTGAAAGACATTTTATGGCATTTATTTTTTGAAAATAATTACCTTCAAATGTTGGCAATTGTATTATGGAAATGAGCGTTGGGTGAGAAACGGGAAGATCCGCTGTTTTCGACCAAAATTTTATTCAGTCATAAGGCCCGTTTTTGGCTCAACGGCAAAGTCAATAAACAAAGTTGCCGCATTTGGGCTGAAGAGCAACAAGAAGAGGTTCGAGAGATGTCATTATACCCAGAAAAAACCACGGTTTGGTGCTGTTTATAAGATGTTGGAATCATCGGTGCATATTTTTTCAAAAATGATGATGGCTGGAACTTAACCGTGAATGGTGCTCGCTATCGCGCCACGATATCGATCTTTTTGCTACCTCAAATTGAAGTAATCTTGAGGACACTTGCCATACAGCTGTTCAAACAATGGATTTATTGAGAGTTCATTTCGAAAAGCAGCTAATTTCACGTTTTGGACAGGTGAGTTGGTTGCCTAGATCGAGTGATATTACACCTTTAGACATTTTTCTTTGGGGCCACGTAAAGTCCAAAGTCTTGTCACGCTTACGCTTGTCATTAAAGCCATACCGGTCTAAATGCTCGAACGAGTCATCAAAAATTGGAACCTCAGAATAAAAACCCTTAGGCGTAGTTGCGGCCAACATTTGAAGAAAATTATATTCAAAAAAAAAATGCCATAAAATGTCCTTTCAAATTACCAATAAATATTTTTTTGTTCTGAAAAATACCTTTAGATGGATCATCCTATATACTTATAAATACGAAGTGTGGAAATAAATAGTTGATATATCCCAATTTTGTTCTTTGGTTTTAAATTTAAAATGGCGGAGAACTTTGTCTCATGCCAGGTTGATAAATCGATGGCTAACCAAGCCGTATTCTTTTTATCACGAGGTAAAGTAAATATAGAAACATTTATAATACAGTTACGATAACTGTAGTTATAAGTAAAACGAAATGACTCCGTCCCCAGAGACCGCAGCAGGGCGTACGACCACACACCACGATATATAGAAGCGAAGTGTATTTCCCAATTTACATTGACATTTCTTACTTTACTAATCTCGACTAAGCTGCTAACTGCAAAAATCTCCAAAATGGATTAATTTTGTCATTTCTCTGTTTTGGTGAATAAATTGTATCCACTAGATTTCAATTGTTTTAATATTTTTCATTTTTACTACATAACAATTTCTGTTTTGTTAAAACCTTGGATGTACTAAAACAATATAAAAGAGATACGCAATAAGTTTCTCTTTTTAGTTTCAAGTTTTTTTTTTCATTTTTATTGCGATTAAACTTTGTAGTCCCCACTTGCATACATTTGTTGTTTTACTTCATATATCATCATGGCTACAAAAAAGTAATGGATAAAAAATCACTCCTATCACGTAGAATTTGTGAACCTTTTTTCGCTTGCGAATTGTGAATTCCCTTTCCCAATTTTTTGCAATCACGCAGATTTTGGAAATCCTTTTTTTCGAACAACCAGCTGTTCACATTCGACATTACAGCTGATCCTCTTTAACATATAATAATGCAAAAATAAAAAGAATTCGAAAGAGAAGATTGCAAGACGAAGCCTTCGGGATTCCTCAAACCCATTGGAGCTGCCAAACAATGAGTAGGTTGAAATAAAAACAATTATTTCCAATTTGAAAATATGTATATTTTTAGGTTTGGCAAGCATTATAGAGTAAATAAAACTGCATTTACATATCTCCTTGAGATGCTCACCAACGCATTACCAAAAACGGAAAACAGTGCTATTATTCCACCAAAAATAAAGTTGGCTGCATGTTTGTGTTTTTTTGCTGAAGGTGCTTACCAAAAGGGTATTGCCAGGGATAATCAAGTGGCGATGGCGCAATCAACATTCAGCGAAGTTTTGAGCGAGTTTCTTAATTTGCTGGAAGTTCCATTTTGTCGTCAATGGATTACATATCCCACAGAAGAAGAAAATGCAATTAGTGCCCCATCCTTTTACAGAAAGTTTGGGTTTCCTGGAGTGACACGTTGTACTGATGGCACCCATGTCATTATTATAGCTCCCAAAAATGCAAAAACCTAGATGTGGAAAACAAAATTATTAAAATTAATATAGACAGTATTCTGCCAGCTCCATTTTGCAGTTGTTTTAATTGGCGGACCAGCGCTATTTAACTGCTCAACTATTTCAGACCAAAAACGGGCCACAACCTCTTTGGAGTCCTTAGTGTACCCGCCGGAAATTCCGGGGTTTTCGTTCATATTTTCCACCTAAACGGACAATTGTTTTTTATTTACGTTATTACTTCTGAAAATTCCTTAAATAACTTCCACTACACATTAAAATTAGAATAATTCATGCGATTGTTATGCCAATATTTCTGTATTGTATTGAAGTTGACTCTGGAGCAGTGGCTCAGGTCATGGATAAGATTCGTCGAGTATTCAATCGTGTGGTGAGGTATTTATATTCCCTTAATATTCGGCGGCGCGTTTCGGAGTACATTGATAGGTTTTTGCATTGTAGCTTTATGGAGTTTACAAAAAAAAGAGTTTACTTCACTTCTATAAGTTGTATAAACTTCAGACACCAATCTTCGTAGTTGAGTTTTTTCAGTTTGGAAGGTCCAGAAGAAATCCACAGTAGATCATTTTACGTGAGAGTTGCTCGCATTTTTAATAGTTTGCCTGTCTTGCTCAGATCATTTAATTACTCCTGCCATACTTATAAGAACAAAATATTTCAACATGTGAGACATAATGATTTGTAAATAATTAAAAAAAAACGTTTTCTACGGGTATTGATTGGTCTTTGATTTGAAACCATAGTATTGGATAGTAGCCTGTGTGTGTGTTTCACTTTCATGCTGCTGTTACACTACGAAACTTATCTAGGAGTCTTTCATGAATACCTTTTTTTGCGTAATTTGGGATATCAATTTTTTTTATTTAAATGTATACTTAACTTAATACTTATTTATATTAAATTGTTAATCTTACTTTAAGTTTTTTTTGTATATTTTAAACAAATCTGAAGTAATTTTGTAACTATATAAGGCCTAAAGGCTCGGTTACTTTTTGAATATCAATAAATGAAATGAAAATGAATTACATTTATAACAAATAATTATACTTACATTTTAATTCGTTCCCTTCTGCATCATCTGGGTACAAAACGGTTTAGTTTTGTGAAAAAAATACCAAAAACGGTTAGGACATTTATTTTTCGAAGATGCCACATTTTGCGAAAAATGTGCATGATCGCAATTTTGGGAAAGGGAATTTTTTTTGGGGGAAAATTTGTTGCCTGATAAGGGTGAATAGCATAAAGCAGATATTTTCAGCTATTTTCTTCACTCTCTGTCTTGGCATAGAAATCGTCCGGCAACTATCATAAACATGTTTGTTATAATTTTTCACGTTTAATGTACCCCGAATTTAAAAATGTTATTTATCATTTGATAAATTTCGTTTTATTTGTTTGTTGAAACAAATGTGCATCAAAAGAACGTTACTTAAGTTGATAGCATCGGCGGCAGAATATCAATACAAATAAGTCGACGGCGAAGCGCCGTCAATTTGTGCAAAGTCGGCTTTAGTTTATGTTGGAATTTGCTGTTCAACAAAAAGCAAAATATTTGGAAGTTTAGAACAAGGATACAAACATGAGACGTCGCGTTGGATTAGGTGCTATTCAACAGCATCAATTGGCCGCAGAAAAGTTTAAGGACAAGGGCAGTGATCTGCAGGAAAGTCAATTGGAACAGATGACCAAACAAATGGAAATATTTCGTGACAAACTAGAGGAATTCTCCATTAGACACAAGCAGGATATAAAAAAGAATGCCCAATTCCGCAAGCAATTTCAGGAGATGTGCGCATCTATCGGCGTAGACCCCCTTGCATCCGGCAAAGGATTTTGGAGTGTCCTTGGTATAGGTGATTTCTACTATGAATTGGGTGTACAAGTTGTCGAAGTATGTTTGGCTGCAAATCATAAAACCGGTAAATATTTATCGTTACTACTCGTATGATGCATGTAATGAGTATTAAATATTTTAAAGGTGGGTTGATGGAGTTGGATGAATTGAGGCGACGTTTAATATCGGCTAGAGGACAAAATGCTGTGCATCAAGATATAACCAATGAAGACATCTTAATGGCAACCAAAAAATTAAGTATATTCGGCAATGGGTAGGTACATACGTCGTTAGGTATATAACTCAATTCAAATTTAACATGTCGTCTATACATTCCTATTTTAAAAAATCTAATTTTGTTGAAAATGTTAGATGACATGATTATAGTCGGCCTATTAGTTTAGTTAGCAAGTTAGTTCGCAATATAATAATTATATTAATATTTCATATTTTACCACTTAAACAATGACGATAACTCTTTTAGATTTATCGTGTCAACTTGTATACCTATTCTCAAATATCTAATTTTGATGTATAAGTATATGTTGATGACATCACTGTTATTAGTCGTGTTCGTTTGGGCCCATAAATTTACTCAAGTTTTCGAGTTTCATAAAATGCAGCATTCAGCCTTATTTCCTCTTTCGTCTTCGTCCTCTTGCGACGCCTATTGTAATTTGGTATTATTTTGGTATAAGTATATGTAAATGACATCACTGTTATTAGTCGTGTTCGTTTGGGCCTATAAGGTTACTCAAGTTTTCAAGTTTCATAAAATGCAGCATTCAGCCTTATTTTCGCTGTCGTCGTCGTCTATTCTAGAAGGAGTTTACGTCAAATATCGATAACTATTGCGTTGAGACAGACGACTATGATTTTGTAGTTTTTGTTGTTGTAACCACAATATATTAATTTTTTAAAATCATGTTCGTCTATAGATCTGCTTCGATATCCAGTTGAATGAAAAGCGCCATTTGAACTGAATGCGTCCAAAGAGACCTGGGGAACATCTGAGTGGGCTTGGCCGGACAATTGAATAGGTGCAGCACCTCATGTGCTCCCTGTCGTCAGGCGATACAAACGTTTGGAACGTTAGCATTAATTCGCCAAATACGAACTGAGGCGGATGCACCCTCCAGATCTCAGCTGAGCTAGAACTTCAGCCCTGTTGAAATCTCCCTAGGATGTTCCCCAAGCACTACTTTCGCGCTTTAAATGGATACTGCCGCTGCGACTTCATCAGCGTAAATGTCGTTCAGACCTTCCTTATAGTTTTTACAATCCTCATAAAGCTCATACCTGATCTGCCTGTGCAAAGGCAACCTGCCGACCACACCGGCCTTGCGTAGTTCGCTACCGACCGACCTATCGATTTGTAAGAGGTCAACAAGGTTTCTTTGTCAGCTCCCCAAGTACTGCCGGCGAGTACCTTGTTCCAACTTTTTAACTTATATCAGATAGCTGTAGCATGTGCAGAGGATCGGAAAATCTGTCCAACTACTGTTGACATCATCAACTTTCACATCAAACGACAAACGCACATCTGCGTTTTATCCAGTGGACATTGTGGTTGATAATTTGAAGGCGGATATTTTTATATTCCTTGCAGTGAAGAATCGTGCGAGGTGTCACATTTCTTGTGAGCCTTTACCGTTAGAAACATCGCCAGTTAACGTTTGCAATAATTTGGGTACCATAAATCTGTCTCTTCGACCATAGACAAATTTGTACAAATAACACTGAAATTGTTTGAAGAATACAAATGTATTGTTTTTTACAACTTACCAAATGTAAGCCCTACACCAGGGGTCCATTATTTTTCACCGCCGAAAAGTAGGATCGTTAAGATATGGATATGGACAAAAGCAAGTAATTCGTGCCATTAATTTTACAGCTACTTTAAAATTGAGGTCCAACGGGTCAAATGGCAGTAGAACAGATTGGGTCAATCATTTACAGAGGAAACCTTAAGTTCATGCACATTTTTAAAACAAAAACTTTTTACTCTTTTTTTACGATTCCCGCTCCATCGCT
Source organism: Hydrotaea diabolus (assembly GCA_963513945.1). Lineage (NCBI taxonomy): Eukaryota > Metazoa > Arthropoda > Insecta > Diptera > Muscidae > Hydrotaea > Hydrotaea diabolus. Next base: position 192,643,351 of record OY740716.1, on the reverse strand, counting down.
CATGGAATCAAAGTTAGTCAAGGTCGAGCTCAATTTGGTAGTTATATGGACATATAAATACTCAAAACCATAAAAATTTAGTCGGGAATCAAAATATCCTGTTTTTTAAAGCTTTACCTACTTATACATTTACGGTCAGTCCACATATGCCCTCATGTGTACTTCCCGCTTCTCTAAATATTAGGAACAGGTCGCCTAAAAAGATGAAAGGGTAAAAACCAACTAAATGTTAGTTTAAATCCATTAATGTATTTATTTTTAGGATTTAATTACATTTAAACCCCACATAAGTTTAAACATTTCACTACTATCATTAACTCTCTAGTATCAATGTCATACTTGTCTGAAAAAATGATTTGGATACATGTACGTATTTTAAATAAAACTACCTTACTAACAACCATATCCCCTAGTACTGCGAAATCAATATTGGGTTGCTATACATGGTGGAGAGTATAAAATGTTTACCCCATCCGAAATAAACAAATTGTCCAATTGATTCATTTCAAAAAGATCTAGATATGTCCGTCTATTGAGTGCACGATTCAGTCCAAACGAAAGGAGCTAGAGTTTTCAAGCTTACTGGGTACAGGTTGGTATTGAAAGCGGACCAAAATTCCCTAACCAAATTTTTAATTTTTCCGCTATGTAATTTAAATAATCAACCTTTAAATTAGTTTTTGGCAGCGAATTGATGCTTTAACTTTTCCATTAATGGGTGTGGTCATTTGGCTCTGTGGGCTAGACAGCGTTCCCTAATGATCGGCAACATTTGGGTATCACAAATCTAACTACGTACCCTATGTTTAAGATTTAGACCAATATGCGATTTAATTTACGGAGTTCACAATTGAACCACATTTCACTTTGAATCCAAATATGGATTTATTTTCAAGATTTTTATGAGATTGAGGTTAAGGTCTAGTAAATATGGACATACTTAACTCCCTCAACATTCCATTAAGAAAAAAACGGGAAACTTTTTTAAACCAGGGACCTGTGCACGACATAATTCTTCAACTCACAGATGTTAAGCCTACAGATTAATATCTTACTAGTAGTATATTTGCCGGCATTTACGAGATAAAATCCGACCGCGGAAAACTTTTTATAAGTTCTTACCAGGAGCTCAACCTGGTAGGGTTAAAAAAGACGACTTTTAGACTATTACAAAAAAAATCAATAGTCGACTTTTTGTATAAAAAAGTCGATTAAAATCGACTTTTTTTTCTTAATTTGTCATTCCGTTTGCATCACCACAAAATATTAATCTATAAAGTAAAAAAGTACCTTTAAAGGGACTAAAGGTGCCTCGGTTTAAAGTACACTTTTTTGAGTTTTTTTAAGCAAATAATATTAATTTTTTGTAGAAGGACAGTGGTTAAAATGGGTACTGTTAGTTGGGACGCACTAAATACCTCAAAAAAGAGCAGTTGCTGAACTTTTTGGCACAAAAAACATACCGCATGGTCAAAACCAGCTAATATAGAAATATTTGTGCAAATTTTGCTACGAATCTAAATATATATCAAATTTAAAGTTCTGACAGAGACTAGGGACGGACGCAAGGGACGAGGCGCCCAAAAACATAAAAAATGTTTTCCTTTTAGTTGCGAGGGTATATAAGGTTTGGCCTGGCCGAACTGTTTAAAAAAAATAGTGCTAACAAGTCTTGCATATAAGAAATATTTACGTCTAAATGTTTCACTGATCTTTAATAAATTTATTACTAATCTTTGCTTTTGTGACTATAAACTATTGGTTAATTATTATACTTATTCTTTGTTTTATAGTTTATTAATGGGGAATATTTTTGGCTTAAGTATGAAAAATTATATCCGGCAAGTGGTGGCCATTTTCCGCTGCGCGCATTCGTGCTTATTCCGCGATAGCCCCAGTTGTGCCGAACGTCTTCTTGTTGATGTTTATGGACTGTCCTGCACACTATCCGCAATACGTTAGAATTTTTTTCGTCCGTATGGACCGTACTTGGTCTTCCGGTACATGGAAGGTGTCTTACTGTACCATGTTGTCGAAAATTTCCAACCAATCGGTTGGTTTATTGTTGGTTCTGAAGGTCCAGTACGCACATTAAAAAAGCGACGATAAGCACGCTGTGTCAAAACAATTGACCCTTTATTTTAAAAAAATTCAGCAATTTCAATTTGTAGTGTTTCATTTCTAATTCCCCAAGTTTTCTTCCAAAAATTTTGAAATAAAAATATAAATAAATTTAAAAATTTATTAAACGGTGTAAAGCAAACAAATAACTTATAACAGAGTTGTCTTCTTATGAAGATTGATAAATGAGTATGAGGCAGATCGAGAACACAAGAATGGTATTGATAATTCGTGCCTCACCAACGATGTTCCTCTTCTGATTGACAAAAAACAACAAAATTAATCTGATTAGCTTTTAAAGTAATTCACTCTTTCAATATTAAAAAAAACATTTAGTCTTTTTGATAATGGTTTCAACTTATCGGCTTACCTTTCTCACAGCGTTCGATTTAATTAATATATGTTTTAAGATCTGCTTACAATCCGAAATTGTTTAAAGATTTTCCATTCGTTTATAATTTTAGATTTGTCGTTCATACAGTTGGAAAAGGGAAATATATAGTACAATCGATACCTGGTGAATTGAGTATGGAGGAAACGACTATCTTAACACAAGCATCAAACGTGGAACAAGGTTTCGTCACTCTCACAATGCTAATGGAACAACTAGGGTATGTACTTACAAACAAACTGCCACATTATTAGTCATAAACGTGACCTTTTTTAATTTTTAAGATGGTCTGATTATAGAGCTCGACAATCACTAGACAAAGTTGTTAGTGAGGGTCTCTGCTGGGTTGACGAACAAGACGTAGAAAAAAGTTACTGGTTCCCCAGTTTATTTCCCAGTAGAACGACTCAAGTTAATGCAGTATAATAATATTATTTCAATTTATAATTTTTTTTTTTGTTTCTCCGCAATTTTTTGATTATATTTACATTTATAAAAATAAAAACAACGTTCATAAAAAATAATAACAATGAAAGACACAAGGAATTTAATATATATCACTTAACATTTTCTTACGATTTTTTTAGTTTTAAACGTTGGTTTTCGGCTTTCAAATTGGCCACTTCGTTTTGTAATAGACACATTTGTTGCTCAAACGATTTAGTCAGATCATACAAAGTCAAGCGATATCTAGAAAGAAAATTTAACAAATTTATTAAGGTTTACACCCATGGACAGTATCGTAAATAAGCACAAAATCGCTGTAAGTTTTGATTGTGTTTGTTTTATTATTTTTTTTAACAAGTGGACTAATTGCTTTGATCGGCATTGTTACAAGACACCGTCTGGCTTCTGCTAAACGAAAAATATTTTCGTTGTGATGCTTTCTTTTTTGTTTTGATAAGTGATTTGTATCATTATCTGCATTTGATTTTGGCAGCAAATTAGGACCCTTTTATGTAGTCACGCGATATTGCGAACGAAATTAACTCGGAATTCGGATTGAAATTATCAGACAGACTTATCCAAAGACGCCTAAATAATTCAGAACTGTAGGGACGCGCAAGCAGAAAAAAACACTCCTATCAAAACAATAAATTGCCAAGCATTTAGTGTTTGCCCGCACCCACAAATCTAATGACCTCTTATTTTGAAAAAAATACTTTTGAGTGATGAAACTAAGGTAATCGGATGGTAGAGTATTTGTTCATCGACCAAAACTGCAGGCATTGAATCCACGCTACACTCAGAAGACAGTGAAGCAATGCGGAGGAAGCATCATGGTGAGAGGGTCATTTTCAGACAAAGTGTGGGCCCCATCGAAAAATTAAAAATGGACCGATATCAATATATAGACATATGCCAGTTTCATACACTTTTATGCCGTTTAGACTGGCCAGCTCAAAGGCCTGACTTGAACCCAATTGAAAACCTCGGGAATGATGTATAAGAGCAATTTCTCAACAGAAGTACAAAAACTTGGATGTTCTTTGGGCAGATCTTCAAAATGCTTGGTACTTGATTACCAAAGAGCTATGGCAGAAATTGATTTAATATATGTCTCGCTGATGCCAAGCGGTACTTGAAAATAAAGGTTTGTTATTCTATTAAATATTGACCAAGTAAACAAAAAACATTAATATTTATATCGTGTATTAAATTATGTCCTTTTTATTTAAGAAATTTTAATTTGTGCTATTTTACTGTCCAGCTAAAATCTGCCATATAAGATTTTGCTGATGTTAATGGAGAGACGTAGAAGATTTCGTTGTAGTTTTTTCCCCTAAGAATTACATGTGCTTTATGTTTATAGTTTTTTGTTGCTAAAATTAAAGTTTAGTAAAAAATATTAATGTTTACATGAACATATTTTGTGTTAATTTACTGTCCATGGCTGTAAGTTTTTAAAGAATCATATGTATATTTCATAAGGTAAAATAAGTTATTTAGCTCGTAACCAATAAATTATTAAAATTTTTTGGTTTCCAATATTTCGCTATTATTTGGTATGCATCATCTGATTATTGTTTTAATTTTGCTTTGTAGTTTTTCCCTGAGAATTTAAAGAATTGCCAAATATTGGAAACCAATAAATTTAGAATAGATTTATTACTTTTTGAAAGTTGTCTCTTTAAAAGAAACATATTAGTTTAGTTTGTAAGCCAAAAATTGTACACTTATGGTCATTTAAAGTCCAATTCCAACAAGAGACAACATCTTATATAAAATTTACTTAGTTTTATCTTCATCTACTAAGCGTGGGTTTTTAAAAATTTCCGGGATCCCGGTAGACAATTTCCAAGAAAGCGGCAAACGTAAATCACTTTCCGGGAAATTCCGGGACGAAATGAAACCCTATTTTTGATGAACTTTGCCAGAAATCATCGATGCTGTGCATGAACTGATAAAGCAAGACCGACATGTGCCGTAAATTAAGGCATCCATGAGCATTAGAATGTCAAGCTTGGGTTCTAAAAGTCGATTAGTCGACTTTTTGTTGCAAAAATTGCAAAAGTCGTGATCGACTTTTGCGTTTGACTTTTTGCTACCAGCTGAACTAATATTTTAACCCTGCACCATTCTGTGTAACAGGGTATTATATTTTATTATTTGAGGAATTAAAAAATATTTATGAATTATAATTTTAGTTTGACAAAATAATGTTATAAATTTAACTAATTTTTTATTCATTAAAAGTAATTGCTTATTTACTATAAAATGGTTTAAGAGACCAGTACTTGCTTCAGCCATCTGTCTGCTATCCATCTAAAGCTTGTCACTAGCTGATTTTAACGATGTCTGTCTTTTCGACTGTCCGTTCGTCTGCTGTAGAACTAAAGCTTTTAATTAAACTACAGGTCGCAATTCTCGTTCATCAAATTTGGCAGATGTTAGTTTTTTCTGAAACTAGGACGGACGCTTTGGAATTTAAAGAAATTGGTTCCGATTTAGATATAGCTCCCACCCATCTTTGGAAGGTATAAAAATTCTGTAAAGTTTCCAAAATTGTATAAAGGAAAGTTGAAAAAAGTCGATTAAACAACTTTTTATGTAAAAAAAAATCTTTAAAAAACTTAATGAAAAGCCTCAATAGAATTTCGCATGTTCATTTAACCTTGAAAAAGATATGTTCTTGTTGGATCCCACATAATTTGTTACAGGATGGCCTGCCATGTCACAGCACATGGCACTTTTGTTATAATACCCACCAAACTACAAAATCGTGTTAGCAGTCTTAGCGATGCCAATTGGCCGCCTCGGAGTTGCTATTTGTCCCCTTTAGACTTCTTTTTTTTGAGAACCGTGAAAGGCCGATGTTATGCCAACAATATTCGTACAGTAACGATTTAAGCGCTTAATGCCCTTATGATCCAAGTAATCTGTGAGCTACAGCCCGAAACGCACTACTAAGAAGCAGGCCGAGGCAGCCACATTAACGAAGTTGTATACTATAATTAGTGGATATGTTTGTTCTTACTAATAAAGACTTAATACTTGAAAAAAAATTAATTATATTCATTTTATTATATAATTATGTTCACTTGCATTTCCATTACATGTTTTAAAACATGTTCAATTAACCGAACAACACCAGATCCATTTTATTAATGTTGCCTTTGTAGTGTTGAATTAAATAATAATTTTAAAAAGTCTTAACGAATCTTCTTGGGCTTGAATAATTTCTAGTCGGAGGGGAATCGAGTTAAGATATACTTTTTAAGTATACGAGTATAACTGTTGATGAAACATGGATGTTCATGAAACAGTCAAAACAATGGATAGCTGGTAAAAGTGGTCCCAAGAAGGCGAAAACTGTTAAGTCAGCAGGAAAAGTAATGGCCACAGTATTTTGGGATGCAAGGGGTATAATATTTATTGATTATCTTGAGAAAGAAAAAACTATAAATAGTGAATATTATTGTGCATTATTGGATCGGTTGAGTGAAGAAATCAAGATAAAACGACCGCATTTAGAAAAAAAGTTCTTTTCATCAAGATAATGCTCCTTCACACACTGCATTTTTAACTCAACAAAAACTGGCCGAATTACGATTTGAAATTGCTCCGCATCCACCATATAGTCCAGATTTAGCACCTTCTGATTATTTCTTGTTTCCAAATTTAAAAAAATTCTCGGTGGCAAATAATGTTCGTCCAATAGCGAGGTTATTGCTGAAACTGAGGCATACTTTGAAGGTCTTGAAAAATCTTATTTTTCGGATGGAATTAAAAAACTTGAAAAACGTTTGATGAAGTGTATTGAGTTGGAAGAAGATTATGTTGAAAAATAAATAATAAAAATTCCAAAAAAAACGGTTCTTTTTATGTTAGGCCAGTTACTTTTGCGGTCGCCCTCGTATATAAAATGATATATTTTTTTAACTACAAACAACATCTGCCATTTATCAGCTTACATATATTTGAGAGACAGTCTTCTGATATATGGACCATACAACTAGGGATGGTAAAACTTCATCTATGATGAACTCTGAGATAATTTTTTTTAATTATTGGGCGTGTTTTATTGGACAAGCGAAAGATTTGCTAAGAAACCGCAAATGCAATATTTTAAAATTGCTATCAAAATACATTTAACTTTGTTATTACTAAATGTCGAATTATGTCACCCTTAGCTTTTGAATTGTTCTTGGCTTATTGACGTACACTTTCTTTTAAAAAAGAAAGAAGTCCTACGGTGACAAACCACATGATAACATTAACTTGACGTGAGATAACACGGCCATAGAATTATCGCGCAAAAGAGCCATTGTTTCGTTGGCTGTGTGGCACCATCCTGTCCAGATCCATACCCTCAGTTTCAGGCCACAAGAAGTCCGTTATCATCTCGCGGTAGCGAACACCATTCACGGTAACTGCTTCGTCGAACTCATTTACGAAGAAGTACAGCCTGGTGACAGAACGAACTGGGCCAATATGCACAGCTGTTTTCACATTTCTTACAGAGCCGGTATTCGGAAATTTGGGCACATTCTCCCGATTGTGGACACATTTGGTCGATTATTCTGAACAATCTAATGTAAAATTAAGTTGTGCAAAAAACTTGACTTTAAGGTTTGACTCACAATTTTCACTCACAATTACCCGTTAAAAATCTATTTCTTCCACAATTTTCAGTTATAGATAAAGAGTTATTAAGAAAAAACGTAAAGCGGGACTCAACAGAATTAAGCGGACCTAAGCGAACCCGCTTACAGTTTTTGTTGAAAATCTTTTCATCTTCAAATTTAAAATTTTCAAAACTAACTATTTTTGATGCGTGTTGAGGATTAACACATTTTCTAGTAAATATAAACATTCATGATTTTTTGATTAGAATTTGAAATCATTGTCTCAGCGGTGTTTTAAGCGGATTTTTAACATGGCAATTATGTAGCTGGAATTAGGTAGGAGTTTTTGTGGTCCTATATGAATTGTTGTCATTAAGCCATACTGTATATTCTATTTTTCTTTTATCACTCTACCTAATATGAGTTGCCATCAGCAGGCGTAAGGATATAATTTGATTGGTGAAAACATCATAATTTTTTGAGCATAACATAAAAGAAGTTCTACAAAGTTCCCGTGGTATCCCGAATTCCCTCGGTATCTTTAACTCCTGCGGTATCCCGAAAACCTGCATTCCGAGAATTCGCTCCCTAAAGAACATCTAAGGGTGCATAGTGTATTAAACTTTTTGTTTTATGCCCTTAACTTGGACTTTAGGCTTTTCGGTGCAATCATGATATATTATAGTACTTACCTATCCTTAAGTTGTTTGTTTGTTTCTACATAATGTTTAATTTCCAAATATTGCTCCTCAGATTTCCTGGGTTAAAATTTTATCTAAAAACTTTAGTATATAATTTATAAATATTTTTTTTAAATTTATCTTACCTTCCAATATGTTCATTAGTTTTGGGCAGTGATTCCTGTTGTTTAAATGTTTGTTCCATTTCGTGCTGTAAAATCAATAATAATAATTTGGAGTTAGACTAGTAATGATCATCTTAGCGAAGTTTTAGAGGATTTGTTCGCTTGTTTAATAAAACATTCCTCAAATTTAGTTTAAATGTTTTCTTTTACGAAAATCTTTAAGATAACGCGAAACTGTCGTCACTTGTAAAAAGCACTTTACTGCATAAAGATTCTATACATTCTGGTTCCATCGATAAGTCGTATATTTTGGTAATACAAAGCCTTGTTAATTTCTTATTAAGGGTGTCTAAATTTTAAGGCGTTTAAACGTCGTTTTTTCTGCATTTTATTTGATATTTCTCAATTTCAGACTAACTCAATTTGAACCATGGAAAGATATACAAGCGATCAAAGCATAAATTATTTAGGCTTCGATGATCATTTTTCGAAGAAAATCATCTTCAGTGATGAGGCACATTTCCACCTCAGTGGATTCGCCAATATGCAGAATTGCCGCATTTGGGCGAATAATAATCCAAGAGTGATTGTCGAAAAAACAATGCACCCACAAAGAGTGACTGTTTGGTGCGGTTTATGGGCTAGCGGCACCATCAGACCGTATTTTTTCAAAAATAAGGCCGCTCAGGCAGTTACTGTAGATGGTGTTCGCAATCGTGAGATAACGAACTTTTTATGGCCCGAATTGGAAGATATGTGGTTTCAACAGGACGGTGCCACTTGCCACACAGCTAACGAAACAATGTCTTTTTTGCGCGACAAATCAACATCGGCCCTTATAATTTAACCACCCTTTAAATCGTAATTGGTTGTTGATAACCTGTTATAATTCGTAATGCAAATCATCAACAGTTCGAAAAGATTACATAAGTAATTACAAAAGGCAGCTACGTTTACATTTAACCTTTTTAGATGGATTTTTTAGGTTTTTATGCAAACATCTTCTCGCACGCCCAGTAAAATGCCGAAATTAACCTGAACGTTATCCACAATCAAATTTTATTAGTAAAATGTCTATAGTTTTTGATCAGGTCAACATTTTTTAAGTTTTGTAAAAACGGGCATTGTTCCAAAGGACTTAACAATTATTTTGAAATTTATTTAAAAAAATATCGATATAAAAAGAAAATATGTCTTTGGACCAAAATTACTGTTTTCCATCAAATGCCCTTAATGATATAGTACCAATTCGGAAAAGTTAAAAGGGAAAGGGGTTTCCCATATTTTGGAGTTATCTTTTGACAGACTTAAATTGCCCACTTGGAAGATAGAAAGCATTTAGTGCAAAAACTTACGTTATTAAGTTCTAAAACAACTTTTAAAGACTAGTTAAAAAGATTATCAAAAGCTCTTTAATGATGCAGTATCAATTTGGGAAGGTAAAAGATGTCCTCTTGGAAGATGGAGAGGTATAAGCGCAAAAAGTTATGTTTTTTAGTTCTAAAAAGCGAATTTTTCTGAACAGCTTTTAAAATCTAGGTCAGCAGTTAAAAAGATGAGCAAATTGCCTATATCCTTATGCTAAATTTTATCGGAATCGATGTTTATTATCGGGGCTTCGTCTCAAAAACTCCGAATAAATGTACTATTTTCAAAAATTTCGATTTTAAAAACAAATATGACTTTGGGTCAGCACAACATTTTTCCTTCAATAGAATTTTATTGAGTGCAATAGCTCTTAAAATGTACGAGAACGGGACGCAAAAGTAGATACAATTGTACTTATACTTATATGTAAAAAAATAAAAACTTTATTTTTTTTTAAATTGATTAATTTCTGTGTAGCTCAAAAAAGAAGTCCTTGGCTACAATCGTCCTTTTTAAAGAAATCAAAAATGTTGACTAGATCTAAAGTTATATTATTGTATATATTTATTTATTAAGCCGATGAAAAGGGGTTCCGGACCAATGTGCGTCCGTTCCATTAAGTAAATTGAAATCCCCTTTAATTCGTATTAATCTTATTTCAGTCTCGTTAAATCGAAACCCCCTGTTATTTCTTAGAAATGGCTGTCCCTTGCGATTACGAATTAACGGGAGTGTATTGTGTTATGGGTTATTTTACTTTTATTGATATTGCGGCCTTAATTAAAAAATTATTGATAGCCAAAGGGTAGCATATCTTTACAGTTTCACCACATGATTGAGAAAAATTCACACTTACCACAGATTTAAAAGCTAACTGCAATTGGTGTGCTAGCTTTTTGTTCTCATTTACAGCTTCTTTGTAGTTTTCCTCTAGTCGTTTGCATCGGGTACTTAAAATTTGATTCATTTTATTTTGATTGAGTATTTCCTCGCTCATCTTATAAAGAAAATATATTTATATTAAAAGCACAATTAAGAATCACACTTTCTCACTTTATGTTTCGCTTCAGCCATTTCCTTCTCTTTGTCAAGAAATGCTTTTTTCATTGTATTCATATCCTTTTCCACTTTACGTGCAGCTTCATCCATTACTTGTCCTATTGTCGACGCTATATTGTCGCATTCTTCCTTAACAATCTTTTCGCGCCTTAAGGTTTCTTCTTTTTCGGCTACAGCCGCTTCAGCAATAGCCACAGCTTCTTGTACCTTTTTTAGACTTTGCTGTTCGCGTTTAAATCGTTCTTCGACCGATTGTCTCGAAATTTTCAAAGACTTCTGTAATTCGGTATTATGTTGCAATGCCTCCTTTAGTTGTTCTTCTAACTTTTGCATAGTATCATTTGTCGCCGAAAATTTGGAAAGTTCTTTATCTTTCACTGTAAAATAAGAATACAATAAACAATGGATAAAAGAATATCTCTTAGCAAATATACGCATGTATTTATGCAAAACGCCATGTCGTTAAATACACTCGAAAACAAGCTAAGTCCATTTTTTTTTTAAAATTGAGATTTTGTTATTATTTGTCAGTATTAAAGAATACAGAGTCTAAAGCGCACATATTTCTACCGTAATTGGATCTCGATGGACTTAAGTAATTAAGAAAAGTTCTATCCGAAACAGCCGTAACTTGGAAACCCCCACATTTCAGCGAATACTCAACGAACATCGGTCAGTTCTATTTATAAATAATAGAATTTTGCAGAAGGACTTTACGAACTTTATTACACTTTCAATGAAATTTGCGTTCTGTGGCAGGGCTAATACTTACTAACAAAACAATACAAAAAACATACTTACCATCAATAGATTTTTCCAACTTTTCAATGTGATCCTTTAAACATTTCTTTTGTTCCAAAAGATTTTCTATAATTTGTGCTTGTTCCATCAAGTTGGACTTTTGACTGACTATTGTACTTTCCAATAATTTAATTGCAGTGGCATATTTTTGTTTGACCTATAATATTAAATCGAAAAAAATATATTTCAAAGATCACGATTCATACAAATAGAGGACAGTGTTTAATAAAATGTTTACTAGTCAAATGAAAGAATATTTAAACAATACGTATGAGAATACTTATATAATATATAAACAAGTAATTATGTACCTAATCGCTTGAGAACAGCTTTACCGATTATATATTTTTTTGACGTTGAGTTCGAAATGTCAAGACAACGGACCAAAAGTTATCGTAAAAAAATATAATTTAAATTTTTAATTGAGTTTGATTGAACTTTTGGAAAATACTTCTTCTTGGTATTGCAGTTCGTGATGTACAAATTGGCGTTTGCCATCATACACTCCGCGCCACTTCAATAGGACATTTTATTTTTTTAAGCTAAATATTTCCCTTGCTTAGGTGCTTAAGAGTTATTTTTAATTTCAAATTTAAGGTTTTTTTAGTTGGTTAGAGTTCAACATGTTAATTGTAGCAGTATAATTTTTAAAATGTTTTCGCTAAAGTAACTGAAGAAAATTAATCAAAATTATTTCTTTTATATAGGGTGGGCAATTTAATATTTTAAATTTGAATCTGCTGAAAAAAAGAACTAATAATTTTTTAAAATTTTTGGCTATACTGGTTGGCTATACAGGTTGAACTTTGTCATTTAATAATGGAACCCCATCCGATGCGTTTTCGCTTCGCCTAATAGGCTGAATATTGTTCGGCAGGAGATAAAGAATTTTTCCGAAAAAGCATGTTTCCAGATAAAGCTCATTTTCATCTCGGTGGCTATGCCAAAATTGTCACATATGGGGTTCAGAGAACCCACACGTAATCAGCCAAAATTGTGATGTCAATTGGCCGCCTCGGATCTGTGATTTGAGTCCTTTAGATTATTTTTCGTGGGGAGCCATTAGGGTAAATGTTACACAAAGCATCCAGAGACAAATTAAGCATTGAAACATGCAATCGAAGTTGCCATTGAAGAGATTCTTCCCGAAACAATCGAAAATGTACTGAACAATTGGTCTGATCGGATAGAGGTACTGTCGAGCCAGTTGTGGTTTACTCATACATATGAATGATATTGTGTTCCATTATTTAATGACAAAGTTCAACCTTTCCAGAAAACCAGAAATTTTAAAAATATGAGTACTTTTTTTTAAAGCCGATTCAAAGTCACTTGAAAGAAAATGCCAAAAATAAATGTTTGATGGTTATTGTGAATGTTTATTGTAGAAATTGAGCCATGGTACAAAAGAGAAGGTAGAGTTATGCTAACAGCTGATTTAATTTTGTTTCCCATAGTAATTTAAATTAAGTGTGTTCGTTTACTTGCAAATTTCGGTTGGAGAAATTTTAGCCAACCAAAATTTGCAAGATAAAACAGATGTTGGAAATCAGCTATTTTATGTAAAAATAAAAGTAAAAATAAATTGACAACAGTATAGGTAAGTAAAAATTGGAATATTATTTTATTTTACTTAATATATATGTTAATCACTGAAATTTGAAAGAAAAAAAGTTTTTTTTTGCTCATTTTTTGTTACAAATCTTAACACTTTAAAATTCAAAATAAAATGAAATGTAATGCAAACAGTAAACAAAATCAGCTGTTTCATTGCAAATTTGAACTGTAAGCTGTTTGTTTACTTTCCTTGCGCTCTTAAAAGTAAAAACTTGCAAATTTTTACTGGGAAAGTAAACGAACACACTTATAGTAATTTAAATTGCCCATTTTGAAATTTGACAATTGCGTTTATTAATGTTTGTAAAGAAAAAATTCGTTATCCAACATTCACAATTAACATGAAACACTCTTTTTGTTGGGCAAATGACTATACCTTGTTTATTGTTCCATGCCGAAAGCTATCGAAAAACCAATTGCACAATATCGACAAATGTTTGTCTTTACAAAGCGTCCTACTCTATTAGGTATATTATTCGGCATGAAAAGGGGAACGTTGGAAGACACAAACTTTTCAGATTTTAACGACGTTGAACTCCGTACCAATTTTTTCACAGTTTTCAGCATAACTTTTTTATATGAAGTTTGCCGCGTTTTCACAGGAAACATCAAACTTAGTACCAGCCTTAAGGCGGAAACTCGACATACATACTTGAAATATGAAAAAACTGTTAAAAGTATGCGTCACTAAACGTTTGTTTTGAAAATGCTAAATTTAAATAAAACGCTATTAAAGAAAAATCTTTAGCAAGTAAAGGTGAAATGATTCGCCAATAGTATTTTATGAACTAAATTATGAATAAAAAAGAAACTACTTATATAAGTATAATGTCCGTATGTAAACACTTACCTCGCATGCTGGTGTTGACTGGAATAAATGGTTCCGATAGTTTTCAATTTCTTGCTCAAGATTACCAATCGTTTTTTGCAAATTCCTACTTAAAGAACGTAAATCTTTGTTTTCCTACAACGACATGTTGGATATATTTATGAATTATGTATGTATGTTTGCTATTTAAGACCCCTACCGTTTGTAAATAGTCCAATTGTGCTTTGACATTGTAAAAGGCTTCGTTTGTTAGTTTTTCTCTGGTGGCATCGTCTCTCGTTTCTCCACTGGACGCATTTGTTGCCGTTGCTCCTTTTAATGTTTCTAATTTTGAATTAATGCGATTGTTTTCCTCTTGAATTTCGAGAATTTTCTGTTGCAGTTCTTGTTGTTCATGCTGCATGTGCTCGGATAAATTTTTGAATATTTATGTAGATATTTTTTAATTAAGATGCTTTTAAGCAAACGTTAAAGTAAAAAAATATGTTGACAACCCACCCGAAATTTTTCCAAGTCGCATTGAGTTTCCGTAACTAGTTTTTCACAGCTCTCTGTGATTTCATTTAAAATGCTAGGTACGAAAACCAAGAATATTAGTAAGAATACTCAGAATAATTAAACTTAGTTGTAATAGGGCTATGGAAAATGTGTTAGCGTGTACCTAGGATGGCTGAAACCAAATGAAGTTCTCGAATCCATTTTGTGATGTTCACAATTGTAAACTAAAAAGCATTTTACTTTAATGCCAATAACACTAAAACTAGTTGGCTAACAAAGTCAATCAATTGGATGGACTGGACTCTGTGTATGGCCATCAACCCTTAAAATTTTAAATACTTGACCGTCGGTTAATAACCAGGTTTTTGGTTGTCACGGTTACACATAAATACAAACAGTTTTCGTTGGTAAAAATCAACTGTCGAGGTGCTTGCCATCAACAGAAGTAAGAAAATAAATATTAAAAAACAACATGCCTTTATTTAATAAAAAATTCGAATCAAAGCCAATACCGCCACGAACTTCACGTTGCAATAATGGCTGTCCAATGGTTAGTGAAGAATTGGATGAATACAAGCAGATTTCGTTGAATCTGGGAAACAAAGAACTACGTTTCGCCGATGGTATATGGATTCATGCTAATCGCAAGAGCGATGTTGATGATGTTGTACGCTTAAATCGCCGCCTTAAGTCGCTGGAGGAGGAAAACAATATGAGTGACATCAAAATCGAAGTGTTACTTGATCTATTAGCGGAACATGCAACCGTAATCAACATGTTGAAGGCGAACAACAAATAATTCCAAATTGTATTTAGTTCATAAACATTAAATATTCTTGTATAATTTTATACAGTAGGGACTCGATTTGCGCAACGCTTAATAAATGCAACTGTTACATATGATTTACTTATAAATCGTTTTCAATGTATACTGTTTAAAATGTAAGTAAATAAAATTAATTGAATATTAACGATTGCATATAAATGTGTGGTATTTTATGTGTCCTGAAACTAATGGTGGGTTCAACTGAAGAAACCAGCAGTCAACCCCCCACAAGATGGCCCTAAGGAACAGAATAACCCTCGGGAGTTGAAAAAAATTCAAAAAGGAGAAATTGAAATCTAAATATCCGGTAGGCTTACGAGGCCCTGGTGCCGACACGGCTGTCTTGCAAAAATGATTACAAAAAGGGCAAAGGTATTTCGATTCCGGTGATTACCAGATGGCTAAACAAAAGGGTGGTGGTGTCAAGCAGGTCTTTGCCAATAAAGTTACGACTGGTGAGGTCATCCTAACACCAGAGTAAGTGCCTGCGCGTAAATCTTCAACTACTCAGCCTTGTAATAAATTTCCAGCTACGAGCTATGTTAGTGTACTCCCCCTACTTTTCTTTGCAAACAACAACCTCCTACTACTTACTACTTATTTTACTATTAGTAATTAATATTTTAAACCTTTAGAGCAAATATCAGATATTTTTGTTTCCTACAACGAAAATCCAAAATATTAATAGTTATTTTTTAGTTGAAAACAAATAACATATAGGTTGTTTAGCGAAAACTTACGGGCATTTCATTCTTCTGAGTGTAAACGAGAATAGAAATTTAAAACAGCTAAGCGAGAATAATATTCTCTGTTACATTTCAATTTCAATAGTAGAACTGAACATAGTCCGTTAATGTCATATGGGTTTTGAAAGCAAACCTCAATAGGGTTAGTCTGTAACGGGATTTTAATATTGTTTCAACTTTCACCATGGAGTGGTCAGATAATGAGATCCGTATCGCTGTAATAGCGCTTTTCAAGTGTGAAATGAAAAAAGCCGCATGTCATCAAAGCCGTTAAATCAAAAATTCACAGAAATCCACTCCGAAAACAGAAAATCATGGCCCGTTAGATGAATATCACGCAAAAGTCCACGAGTCGAATCATTAAAAAAGACTTGGGACTTGGGGCTTTTAAACGACGTACCGGACATTTATTGACTGCAGCTTTAAAAAAAAATAGGATTGAAAAATGCAAACGTCTTTTGGCGAGGCACGCTGAAAACTTGCCCAGAAAAATTGTGTTCACCGATATAAATTTTTACCGTTCAGGAAAAATTTAACAAGCGTAATGATAGAGTGTATGCGCGGTCATCTAAGGAAGCATCTGAACTGATCCCAAGGGTGGAAAAGGGTCATCACCCAGCTTCAGTCATGGTTTGGTGGGGTGTCTCTTACGATGGGGTCACTGACCTGCATTTCTGCGAACAAGGAGTCAAAACATCGGCCAAAGTTTACCAAGAAACCGTTTTGGAAGCTGCTGTGAAGCCTCTTAACAATTGCTTGTTCCAAAACCAGCCATGGACTTTCCAGCAGGATTCTGCGCCGGTCCATAAGGCTAAAACGTCCTAGGCCTGGCTTCGAAACAATTTGCCAGCGTTCATTTCCTCTGAAGAATGGCCCTCAGGCAGTCCAGATTTGAACCCACAAATTACAAATTGTGGACGGTTTTAGAGGACAAGGTTTGTCACAAAAGATACCCCAACATCTTAAGACTGCTTTGGTTCGAGCTGTGGCCAATTTTCCAATGGACGAGGTTCGTGCAGCTATTGACGATTGGCCAGTGCGACTTAAGTCGTGTGTAAAAACAAAAGGCGGGCAATTCGAAAAAGCAGATTCTTTTTGGATACAATATACACAAAAAAAAGAAAAGCATATTTATGTCAAAATATTTAAATGTTGGGCCCTATGCTGCATTTCTATCGATTGTGAAAATCGAGCCCGCACTGTATTATAAGTTCTTCTTAAATCCACATTAAATCTGGGCTTTAACCTTGTATCTCGTTTAAAAGTAAAAACTACTCGAAAGTTGAATTCTACCCGCATATGAAATCGTATCATGTAAAACTTTCGGAACGAAGTAAAATTTCTCATAAAGCCAAGTATTCAACTTAAACGAAATATTCGCTTAGGAGGTTTGTATTTATCTCCACAAGGAAAAATTGTAGTGTAGAGTAGTGTAGAAGAAGCTGCCGTTATTTATTTTTAAATAAATTATTTTAATCATGTTCAATAAAATACCAAAATGACTACACAACCATGATACAATAATCAAGCCCTGCCAACCTTTTCTATCGCGAAAGTGACTAAGAAGTGGCGCTAGGAAGTTATAACTCATCGTCTGCGATACCATTTTCTTATCGCAGAAGTGTCTTCCGTATCTAGAAGTTGTACCCCCCGGAGTTAACTTCCAGAAGTCACTTCTGCGTAACTACAAAGAGTGACTTCTTAGTGCCTTTTTGGAAGTTATTTTTGATTCTAATTTTATTTCGCGGTCACTGAGACGTTGGCAGAAGTGTAAATTGTTGTTGTCGGCTGGTGTTGAATACAACAAACAATCTTCCAACTGCCGTCTGGATGATTTAAAGGCGACTGTAAAGTAAATTTTTCTTGTAAAATTCAAACTATCTCCCAATTGTCGTCTGGAAGTGACTATAGCGTAACGCATTTGACGATGAAAGAAACTTCCAAATGTTGGGACGGAGGTAGCGTTACGCTATAAGCTGATTTACAATTTTTTTCTCTTAGAAATTTAAAGTTTGGAAGTCTTCTTAAAGTTTGTAAGGCTAAATTTTTGTATCAAACATTCACAATAATCGTCAAGCATTCACAAAAATGTGTTTTTGGCAAGTGACTTTTGCAGTTTAATTAACAGGTTATTTGTTGTTGGGCTAGTGATCATACCTTGTTTATTGTACCATGTAAACAACATTTGTTTTTATTTTGCAAATGTCAAAAATTCCGTGGCCAAATAATTATCAGATAATTATTTTTCGTTTGCAGTTGGTTAGAAATATTCTACACTGCTATAAACACAACAGCTGCCATACTTTCGTTTTAGCTGAGTACCAACAAAGGAAGTTAGCTTAACGAATTTTCTAATGGTAAATTTCGTATGCTTGCTACATGTATTTCTTATGGGAGCGAAAATTTCGTTTTAGTTGAAGACTAGGCATTACGCTTTACATCATTGACACAACCATACATTAAGAAGGTATGGTATCAAAAGAACAAAGATTCGTACGAGCTATGGTGCAATAAAGAAGGTAGAGCTATCCAGTCAGATAACTATTGTCTGGATAACTATTATGTATAAGTCTCTATCCAGGCAAAATACTTAAAGATCTATTACAAATTATTTCTCTTAATTTTTAAGAATCGAACCAATTCGGTGGTTTTATCACTATTTATTTTTTTATCGCCAAAACCACTATTTTGAAAAAGAAGCGACATTTAAAAAAAAATAATACTGTGGTGATTTTAACTACTTTCGCGTCGCGTCTGTAGCAATTTTAATTTAAAATATTGGTTCGTTTTTGGCATCAATTGAATTTTTTGATGTATTAAAATGTTATAGCTTAAAAAAATCATTCAAAAATGTATGATAATAAAAATAAAATATAAGGCTATTCGCTAGCCACCGGTTTTGAAAAAGTCTCAAACTCTTGTTTTATTTTTAATTTTTATGCTAATAAAAATAATTTCTACAGTGTTAAGAAATTTGTTATAGGATTTGTTATTTTTTTATCAAATCGAGCTGCCAGCATCGTTTTTTATTTTGCCGCTGCACAGCCGATTTCGTTTTTGTCATCTAGCTTTGGTTTGGTTCCGTGTTTAAATGTATTCTGACATTTAGCTGCGTTTTTTTGCCCTAATGGAATAGTAAATTTTCATGAATTCTTTCAAGATAATTTATAAAACCAGGTTCTAAGTTTATTAACGTAAAAAATATTGCCGAAATTTTTTTTGTGATTTTTGTGACGTATGTCAATTTTGACACTCCCAGCTACACTCATCGTCTAAATTGGCCATTAAAAATTATGAAATAAGAGTACCGAGTACTCGATACCAAAGCACTCAATTCTTTTACAACTCTAACATTAGCTCGTCATCAGTTCTTCTAGTTACCGTAGCATAATTAATATTTTCCAAAATGCCCAAGAAAAAGACTGGACAAAGGAAGAAAGCCGAAAAGCAGAAGCTACGTCTCAAGGAGATACGCAGCCGAGAAGTGCCATTGGCCGATTTCCCTTGCAATGCCCCAATGGAATGTGAAAAATGTGAGCGTAAGCAGAAATCGAGAGCCTTTTGCTATTTTTGTCAAAGTTTGCAGCGACTGCCAATATGCGCCCAATGCGGCAAAATAAAATGTATGCTGAAGACAGGTGATTGCGTTATCAAACATCCGGGTGTGTTCACCACCGGCCTGGGAATGGTAGGAGCTATTTGTGACTTCTGCGAAGCTTGGGTATGCCACGGTCGAAAGTGCTTGCAGTCACACGCCTGCACTTGTCCATTGCAGAATGCCGTCTGCTTAGAATGCGAAAGAGGTGTATGGGATCATGGCGGTCGTATATTCAAGTGTTCCTTCTGCGATGGCTTCCTGTGCGAAGATGACCAATTTGAGCATCAAGCGTCCTGCCAAGTTCTGGAAAGTGAAAACTACAAGTGCCAATCATGCAATCGTTTGGGACAATACTCATGTTTACGTTGTAAGACTTGTTATTGTGAGGATCATGTGCGTCGCAAGGGCTTTAAATACGAGAAAAATAAGGCCATACCATGTCCGAAATGTAATTATGACACATCGGTCACCAAGGACTTGAGTATGTCCACGCGGTCGCACAAATTTGGACGTCAACAACAGGGAGGTGCTGCCGACAGTGACGATGAATATGGTGGTGCAGGCTACTATGGATACTCTGGAGCTGGCACCTCAGCTGGCTATGGTGATTACGACGATGATGATGATGATGACGACGATGACTATGATGAAGATGACGATGAAAGCGAAGAAGAGTCCGAAGTCGAGACCGAAGCTAGTGAAGAAGAGAAAAATGTCGCCGGCGATAAGAAAGATATAAAGACTTAAAAAAGAAGTCTGATTTATTAAATTGTAGTTGTTTCAAATGTATTTTTTTTTTCGAAGTGCTAGTTTCTCCTAACTATTGTGGGAGAAAATACTTCGTTCTGCACAGTTAAACGAGAGCGAGTTTTGTGAGCTGAATACAACCTAGAAAAATAAACAAAAATCTGGCAACTACACTCCACACGTGCGTTTATTTAATGTGTTTTTGTTTTTTATTAGATATTTTGTACTTACGACAGTGAAGAAAATGGAATTGTTTACATCTACTCCAGGATTTTGCCCTACGTGCGGGTCGATATTTCCACCTTTGAGCAGTCATCTTGATGTGATATGCTACAATTGCAAACAAAAATATAGCCCCGATGGTAAATTACAACAACTGGACGGCTCGTCAACAAGTAAAAGACATTAAAAATATGGAATATTGTTTGATATTTTTTAGTTTTTGGTGAGCAGATAGTGGAGTACACAATACATTTCAATAATTTCGATCCTGAGAAAGTAGTGAAAACAAAGGAAGAAGGCAATTCGGATCCTGAAGGTCCAGTGGTGGAACGCAAGTGTCCCAAATGTGGTCATGATAAAATGTCGTATGCTACTCTTCAATTACGATCCGCCGATGAGGGACAAACAGTTTTTTTCACTTGTCTGAAGTGCAGGTACATTTTCTGTTTTTATGCCATCTGGAATCTGTTGCAAATAACACACTTTCTTTATTAAAAAATTTCAGATTTAAGGAGTCGGAAAATTCTTAAAACAACATAATTTATTTAGGCAAAATCGTGAAATATATAAATAAATATTAAGGTATCATATTTTTGACAAAGAAGTAAATCAAGATTTACGTGATCAATACTCGTATTTATTCTCACACCTTCCATTATACTATCCAAGGAATAATAAATCCCTCATTCCGTTTGCAACAACTGGAAATATTTGTCGGAGATCATACAACGTTTATATATAATTAGAAATAGATCGCGTAAAATTATAAAAAACAAGATAACGATCAAACAAACTCTGCTATCGTTGTGAAATTTTGCGCGATGAGAGTTGTTTGGGATTAAAAATGGACGAAAAACGTTTTCCCCTTACTAACGGTAACTCGGAAAAAGTACACTTTTTTGACGAGTCATAATTTGTGTGGCCGAACAAAAGAATAGACAATTAATACTTTAAAAATATGTAAGTGGTTAGACCCATGGAGGAGATTAGAATTTATGTTATTGCCTATGCAGATGACGGCGACAGCAGCAGAGGGTCATTTCCGAACACACTTAGGGCATCCTTCAAAGAGCGCTTTTCACTCTGACAAAGTGGGCAGCCTTAAACGGTCTAGGGGTAAATCCAACCAAGACCGAACTAGTCACATTTACCAGAAGCTACATGGTCCCGAATGTAGAACATATCGTCATGGGTGTACTGAAACTCACTTCACTGACAGTGCAAAATACCTCAGTGTTATACTAAACAGGAAGTTGAATTTAAAGATGAACATTGTAGGCAAAGCGAAAAAGGCCACAGTGGCATTTCCAACAGGAAAAGGTAATGAACATGAATCGAAAATATATTTTTAATGTGTCAAGAGAATGTCCAGAGTTTAACAATTGAATTGTATATCTGAAGAATGCCGGGTTCTCTTGTTGTAGGGTCGACCTCCCAATCAAAGGGGTGGCGGTGTAGCTCTATACTTAGTAGGGACATAGATACTGTTACAACAGTGAACACACCCATTTCAATAGTAGAACTGAACATTCCCCATTAATGCCATATTTGTTTTGAAAGCTAACCTCAATAGCGTTAGTCTGTAACGGGATTTTAAAATTGTTTCAACTTTCATCATGTAGTGATCAGATAATGAGAACCGTATCGCTGTAATAGCGGTTTTCAAGTGTGAAATGAAAAAAGCGATATTTTCAAAACGCTCCGGCCACTAGGGATTAAACAGAAAATCATGGCACGTGAAATGAATATCACGCAAAAGTCGAATCATTAAAAAAGACTTGGGACTTGGAGCTTTCAAACGACTTTCAACTTTAAGCTGCAGCTTTAAAAAAAAATAGGTTTGAAAAATGCAAACGTCTTTTGGTGAAGCATGCGCTGATAACTTGCACAGAAAAATTTTGTTCACCGATGAAAAAATTTTTACCATTAAGGATAAATTTAACAAGCAAATTGATGGTGTATGCGCGGTCATCTAAGGAAGCATCTGAACTGATCCCAAGGTTGGAAAAGGGTCATCACCCAGCTTCAGTCATGGTTTGGTGGGGTGTCTCTTACGATGGGATCACTGACCTGCGTTTCTGCGAACAAGGAGTCAAAACATCGGCCAAAGTTTACCAAGAAACGGTTTGGAAGCTGTTGTAAAGCCTCTTAACAATTGCGTTTCAAAACCAGCCATGGACTTTCCTGCAGGATTCTGCGCCGGCCCATAAGGCTAAAACGTCCCAGGCCAGGCTTCTAAACAATTTGCTGGCGTTCATTTCCTCTGAAGAATAGCCCTCAGGCAGTCCAGATTTGAACCCATTGGATTACAAATTGTGGACGGTTTTAGAGGACAAGGTTTGTCACAAAAGATACCCTAACATTGGATCTCTTAAGACTGATTTAGTTGGAGCTGTGGCCAATTTTTCAATGGACGAGGTTCGTGCAGCTATCGACGATTGGCCAGTGCGACTTAAGGCGTGTGTAAAGGCAAAAGGTGGACATTTTTAGATTCTTTTTGGATACAATATAAATCAATAAATATACTAAAAAATATTTGGTCCAAAAACATTCAGTACTTTTTATTTTACAGCATAAAACGTGTGTAATAGCATTTATGCCCCTACCAAGTAAAGTGGTCCATAGGGGTACAACTTTTGAAGTGGTGGAATGTCTGTTTGTGGAGATTGAAAAACTGCTTGTGGGAACAGTATATCTTCCTCATGGAAATATTGATGAGTTTGAAAATGATGTTGCTAATTTATTTGGTCGGTATTCTAATATAATAGGTACAATTATGGGTGACTTTAATACAAATTTGTTTAATTTATCGTGCTCTAATATTGTTAGTAATGTTTGTGGAAGGTTGGGTGTGCATGTACTTACATCACAACTCCAACGCATTTTGATGTAGTTCATCAATAAACGTCGTTGTTATATTTTTTTTTTGCTATCTCACCCTGAACACTTGGGTTCGTCGAGACAATACATATGTACCGCTATATCTCGACATGCTTCTGTACATTTTATACTTCTGTACATTTTCCAGTGCAGCGCACTGAGCAACTTGTTGAATTCGTAGATTACAATGTTTTTGATCAAGATGAGTTGTGTGTGCAACGTATTCTCCGTTTTAAATTTTTCCAATATCTTCAACACCGCAGATGTTAATTTGCAATTGGAAGATCTCATGTCAGGGTTGTCTTCTGTTCATTCTATTTTCCCCATAAGGAGGAAATGGTTTAATTACAGGAGTGTTGAATGGTTTTCTTTGCCACAGATAGTGTATCACTGCTCCATACGGGATCTGGCCTATAAAGCTTTTCTTGACAGTGGAGGTGATGAAAATTGGAAAATCTTTTGTAGAGCTAAAAATAAAGCCAAGCAAGTTATTAAAAGAATTAAAAGGGAAGCTAATGTCGATCTTTTTGCCGGTAGCAATAGTTCTACGACCCTATGGAACCGTCTTCGAAATAATGGATTGTTAAGAGATGTTTCATCACCAGAGATTGCCAACGTTGACGTAGAGGAATTAAACACATTATTTATTAATAATCAACTGACTAGTTCAACTGATAGTAGTTTTTAAACCAAATTATTCGGGAAGATGGGTTTTCTTTTTATATCCGTATCCTCTAATGACTTGATACATGCTTAAATGTCAATCATGTCTAACGCCTCTGGTTGTGATGAGATATCTCTTAAATTTTTTAAATCAGTATTTCTGTTTATAGCAAATCACCTTCTTCATTTAGTGAACACTATAATAATGACTTCCTACTTTCCTAATGATTGAAAAGTAGCCATAGTGACACTGATTCAAAAGAAGTCAAGCTCGAATTCTCTTGATAACTTAAGATCCATTTCTTTGCTTCCCATCCTGTCAAAAGTTGTGGAAAATATTCTTAGGCGGCAGTTGTTAGACAATATTGAAATAAATCGCTGCTTAATGATTGTCAATGTGGTTTCCGGAACGACAGGAGTACCTCTGCTCTTTTAATTGGCCATACTGCCTCAATAAGAAAAAATACTCATGATCAAAAAATGTGTATGGTTTTGTCTCTGGATTTAGAAAAAGCCTTCGATAGGGTAGATTATGAAATGTTGATAAACAAATTGCATATAGAATATGGACTTGGAAAAAGTGCCTGTAGTAAAATGCTATCTTATTTATGTGGTAGAAAGCAGTTTGTTCGTGTCAATGGAGTCTCATCGTCTGTTTTGTCTGTTAGGAGTGGGGTCCCTCAGTGCTCAGTTCTTGGTCCAATTTTGTTTGTGCTGTGTATTAATGACCTTTTCGAAAGTCTAGGCGATTGATGTACACCATACTCTTTTGCTGATGATGTTCAGCTATTATTTTGCGGAGAAATCCAGTATTTGGATGTTTTACAAGCCAAAACTAATTAAGTTTTAAAATTATTGAGCGTATGGATGTCCTCCAACAAGCTTAGTATTTATCCTTCTAAAACAAAGGCAATACTGTTTTCATCATTATCTTCTATCAACCTAGATTTGCAATACAATGGTACGTCTATAGAATTCGTTCAGAGTATTACGTGTTTGGGAATAGTACTGGATAACAAATGTTGCTTTGAGCAGCATATTCGCAGTATTGCTTCACGTATTAGTTTCACACTTCGTCAACTATACAACACCAATTTAGTTTTACCTCGTTGGGTAAAAACAAAACTGATTCATGGCTTAAAAATGCCAAATATTTTGTACTGCCTAGAGGTATATACAGGAACTACTCAAAGTAATATGAATATAATAAAGACAGTGCTTCATAGAGTTATGCGCTAAATATATTCTGTTAAACCGTATGCTCACTTATCGCCGTTTGTGAATGACTTTTTAGGCCGTTACGTTGTAGAATATGTGCACCTTCGTTTGCTATATTTTTTAACAAGATATAAAAAATTCAATCTCCTTTGTTTCTAGCAAATTCATTTGTCTTCAGTCACTGAATTCGCAACAGACAGTTAATTATTCCAAAGGTAACACCGCTTATGGATCGATCATTCCTCGTAAGAGTACCCCGACTATTTAACATTTTGCCAAGCAGTTTAAAAACGTTTAATTTGTCTTCCATGACATTTCGTAAACATTTAATGGAACATTTTCGTTCAAGTAGAGTGTACCCTCCAAGAAAAATAAACGTAACGCATTTTGCGGAGCGAAAACGAACTGCATACGGACCGCCATATCACTAACACTTGCATAGTTTTTCATATAAAAATACGACGAAATAAATTCTGCGTAAAACTCTTCGTAAACGTGCCGTTTTTTACGGTACGAAGTGGAAGTGATTTTGCGTAATGGAAACGAACGTATTTAAACCAAAAAGTACCTAAAACAATCCGTTTACGTGCCGTTTTTGCGATACGAAAACGAACTGTTTTTTCTTAATGGTAACGGCATTAACTGTTTTTTCTTATTCGGGCAGCCATGTTGACAGAACACTTTAATTGTTTTAGTTGATGTTTGAAGTGTGATGATCTGATTGTTGTTAAACAAAATCAGCTTTTGTAAGTGTTAATATAATAGGTATTTATAAAACGTTTGTAGTATATTTATATCTACATATCTATATTTTGTAATAGCCAAAGAATTCATAATCATTCACAATATATGCAACATTAATTCTTCAGTATAAAAAAGCTTATATTATTTCGATAGAGAAAGAAATTCAGTACGGAAACAGAACGTTTTGCAGATACAAAAACGTACCGCTTCAGTGTTACGTAAACGCAACACTCTGGTATTACGAAAACGGACCGCTTTAGTGTTACGTAAAAGTACTACTTTAGCTTAGCCTTGGCGTACTACCAATACATTCAAACTACTACTTTTTTTTCTAATTCTCTTATTCCGAAATTAACGTTTACGGTGCATTTACGTATCGCAAAATCGGTTCGTTTTCGTTGTCTTGTATGAAAAAATGACTTCGCCAACGTTTCGTTTTCGTGCCGGTTTTCTTAGAGGGATAATGCTTTTATTTATATGTTTTTTCTTTGGTTTCTTGATTATCACTTATATGCTTTAATCAGGCTTTTTTCTCTTTTATTAGGAAAAATTAGGATTATTTTAATTTATAGTATTTTTTTATTTTATACTTAATTTTTTTCTAGTAGTTTATGATGTTCTGTTTAACATTTTGATAATTATTGTAATTTAGCTTTAATAGGTCCCAATGGGCTTCGAATTACATGCCAATAAAGAAAAGAAGTGAAAGAATTCACACAAGCTTTTTTCTTTCGCTGTGTATATTTCAACTTCCGGTAGTTCAAAAACTTTGAAATTAGTGGCATAAACTTTCGCAATAGTAGAAGCAATGGGGACTCAAACATTGCATTGTGAAACTGGAATTCAAATGCGATTTTTAGTTTAGCTTTTCGTTTCGGTTAAATATGCTCTTTCGATTCCTACGGCACTAAAAACATTTGTTTTTTAAAATTTAATCTATTAAAAACGTGAAGAACAAGAACAGGATGATAGTTTTTAGTTATATTCTTTATAAGCATTTTTAATAAAAGCTTTTATCTGTCGTCAATACAATTAAGTCCTAAACATATGTATGAATAACAAAAATTCTTTAGGTTTTTTGCTGTTCCGTATTAGCGAACCACATAAGGAGATGATTTTTAAGAAAGGAATCCACAAATGTCTTAATGGGTAATCTAAATCTTTCCCCTTTTTTAATTTTTCTTCTGTAACTATAAATACAGCTTAAAATTGTACACATAATTGAGACCACACAGGTCAAAAATATGGCTTTATCTATAAAAGTATGGCCTGCTTTTTGCGAAGTTGTCGTTAAAAATATTTGCCTTACAGAAATGCTTAATATTCTAAGGTATAATCTAATGAACACTATAGTAGTAAGACCGATAACACAGTAGCACATTTTCCAACTCCAAAATCTTTAACCAATTGAGACCCCAAAATCTGAATGCTTATGATAGTAGAAGAAACCCCCTAGCTGGGTTTTGAATTATTAGCTAAGGTTTTTTTTAATTCATTTTTGAAGTTTTCGACTGAGTGGTGGATTTGAGTACAATTTTGAAAAACATGTGCTGATTCTTAAGTCTATATCTCGTGAACTATTCGCTATATATTCATATTTTGGGGGGTTTTGAGCACCAAACAGGGATTAACAGCTAAGCCTAACAATCAAGTATGTTTCAGTGTCTTTTAGAAGGATTTAGGGCTAGAGATAGCTCGAAAGCTACATGGTCCCTGTAATGTATATTAAGCGGAATTCTTAATCATTAATGAAGTGGCCGATTGGCCCAAAGAATTGTGCTTCGGGTCGGTCCGGTGCATACAATCGACAAAAAATCGATACATCGAAAGCAAATTTTCCATGAATTTCGCATATATAACATATGTGACGCGCAAAAAAGATAGGGACCTAAGGTTAAAAACCAGTTTTGTTCAGGAGAGCCATTTTAAAGATTAGGTCCCTTTCTATTTGCGCTTAGAATCGTCGACTTCACTTTCATAAAACGGGCATATATCTGGAAGGGAACACTTTTGGGGCATGGGATCGGTCTTATTCGATGATCAGATGTTGTCCACATCAAAAAATGAAAATTGATTTTTTTTACCCTTAGGTCCCTTTCTCTATGCGCTGTCACATATGTACATTAAATAAATAAAAAAGATTCTTTAATAGTTTTACACAAAACTATGACCACGAATCTGAACAGGACAAGGGTTTATAGGGCCCCAAAAAGCAAGTTATGTAGGCCGACCACCAACAATCATATACTCCAATACTGTCAATGCCATACCACAACACAATCCATGATTGAGAGTATAAATGCGCACTTACGAATTTTCCAAGTGTTTGTTTATAATAAAAAATAAATGACATAAAAATTATGTTTTTTCTATAATTTTTGAACCGAACCAGAACCGGGGTACAAGGGTACAAATACCAACTCTAAAATCGAACCATTGGTTCGGACTTGCATTAAACCACTAAACCGAACGACTCAAATTTTGAAATGGTTTGCCTGCCTGAAAATAATTAAATCCACCGATTCATAATTTCTAGGCCTTTTTCAAATTATTTCAAACACATCGCGTTTCTTAATACATTCTGGAGGATTTTTTCATACAAATTTGCAATATAAATAATTCTTGTTTAGAACACAAGAATCAAAAATGTTAATCTTGAGGCCCCCTACGGCCTAAAAACCACCTTCTAAGAACCGCCTACTTTCAAAATTAAGGGGAAAAGTACAATTTTTCCTGTGGCGCTGTTGTTAATATAAACCTCCAAAAGTTTAAATGGGGACATAAATGAGTACTATCACCTCCACACGGTGATACCTGGGTAAATACAAGGAAAGCAACTTAGATTAACTTAACATTTTGTCCAAACTTATTTTTCAAATAAAACTCAAATATTCGGAGAACAGTAAAAACATTTTCGCGCGATATTTGGAAAAAAAAAAGTTGCCGACAGCGTTACTTGATTGTATACAACCCTCCATAACTCAGAAACATTAAGACGATATAACCTGGGTAACGCACACAACAAGCGCATTTATTTTTTCCGAAATACCCGCCATTTTCTGGAAGGCGTGGCATACTTTTTTTGACGTCACGCGCCATAATTTGAACTTTTGCAGTTTGGAAAAAATTATCCAAGAATGACCGAGTTCGGCTATAGAATTTCTTGAATATTTTTTTTTCTATAAATGCTAAGCGTTCATATTAAACGGTTTACGAATAATAGAGTTGTTTCCACAGTTTTTTTCTAAGATTAAAAGTTATCGCCTCAGACTTTTAGCCTAGACAGACGACAGCGTTAATGTGCATTAACAGAATTAATACAAATTAACTCTGTATTAACTTCTCCTAAACTGTATTAACTCTGCATTTAGGTATTACAATCTGGCAACAGTGTCACAATTCATCACAAACTAAATCAGCTGTTAAGTTGTTTATAGTTGGTAGCAGGGATGATACATGTGGTTGGCGAATTGGTACAAAAAAGGAAGAAAAAGTACTTTTTAAGCTACAAAATACAAAATTTGTCTATGCTACACCACTCTGTGGTAGGGTATTATGGTATAGTGTTGTTGTTTGTCACACTAAAATACAAGGCGATTGAACCGAATCAATTCAAAACAACTATCTGATTCCATTGAGCGAACCCTATTAAAAGTAGTAAATGTTGGGCCATGTTATGAGAGCTTACTGACCCCCTTCCTGGCTTCAGCTCAAAATCCGCAGCTAAAAAAGCCACATGTTTCATCCATCTCTGACCAATTTTTGTACAGAACGAGTCACTTATAGTCCATGTTTTGGGATAGCCCTGCCTAAGGTTCTCACATTTAACATTCGATCTTCGTCAAATTATGTATAGTGCAGTATGGAAGATCTACCTTTAATCTTAGTAATATTGGAAAATATCGGTTCACGTTTCCATGTAGCCCCCATATATAAGTATATGCCGAGGCCCGGCTCAAAACCTATTTTATATCCGATCTCACTCTAATTTAGAATACTATGAGGGACTTAAACCAAACCTACCGAAGCTCGACCATATTGGTCCTCCTTTTGAAAAAGCCCTGCCGCTTTTCTTTACGTGCTTTCATAAACATGCTAATATAAACTAATCAATTGTTCACAGTTTACTTTTTTTCGGGATTCTGAAAAATGTATCAATATATAAGTAGTTGCGGGGGTACCGTACCATAGTACTTTTCCAAGTCAAAAAGTATCAAAAATTACCAAAGTATCAACTTTATCATCCCTGGTTGGTAGTGCATGTACAATTTTTACATTGTGGGCCAGTTTCAGCAAAAGTAATTTCAGCTTTCTTTCAAATAAATTCTTGTTTTTTGCCAAGACGCTAATTGCAAATTTATTTTTTTAACCATTTTATATCGAAGTAAATAACAAAAAAAATAGTTGAAAAACAGTTGTTTACAATTAAACAGCTGTTAACTAAATGCAATTACATAAATGCAGAAACTGTCATCTGTCACTATAAAATTTTAATTTGCACTAATGAATTTTTAATGAACATTAACGCTGTCGTCTGTCTATGCTACTAATAACGAGCACCAAAAAACATGCCTTATGTTTTTTTTAATTAAGGCAGCTTGCGGCGTTTTTATTACTTGAAGCGGCTCCAAACTCAACTCGTCTTTCTGTGCCTCGGCAACCCTCAGCTGTTTGCGATTTTAATTGTTTGTGAGTGCATCCATTTGTTTACAAATAAATTTATATTCTGTATAGAATAACTTGGCGGTTTGGGTTGCAATTGACACTGCCTTATCTGAAGTCATCGATATTGAAATACTTCCTCCTAATATTCGTCAAAAAAGAAATGGACAAAGTAAAGAAACAGCTGCTCCAAGCATCCATCAATCACGGATCCATTGATATGGAGAATGTTCAACATATTTTGGCGGCACTCTGTGATGCATGTATGTATGTTTTATATTGAATTAAAAATATGGATACAGATTTAAATGCCGGATAAGATTTAATTTAGAAAAGTACCTATATAAACTTTCGTTTACGTGAATCCAGTAAATATTTTTCCACAAGATCACATGCGTATCACCTACACATCTATGTAAAACAGTTTGACGAACAGGTCGTATAGTTTTCAGAAAGCAACAGGTTGGCTATGCGGAAGAATACTCCTTAATAAATAAATTAGCATTGTGTTGTTTCGGAACCTATGTAATTGTAAATGGAACAGCATTTTCCCCATTCTTAATGGTGCTTAGCATGAGGCAACCGTTTAGCACGAGGCAACCGTCGAAGCAACGTGTTGCAGCAATTTTTTTGTTCACAAAACAGGGCGCAGCACTGCTATAGACGAATAAACGTTTGCTGTATTGCTGCAACGGTAGCCTTGTGTGTATCTAGCATTACGTTTAAGCAGATCATGTCCCAACATTGTAACTAAGCTCATTCATTTTCGTATCGGTTTGGACTGTTGCTAGACAATGTTGAGAGACTATTTACATGGCCAACTTAAATACTAGGTACGAGGTCCACGTAAAAATGCTAGTTGTCAATAAATAAATAAATGAATAATGCTATTGCATTTGTTTTAAAGAGTATTTTTTTTAGATCCCAGGAAAAATTTTAAGATCTTAATTTAAACTTTACGACGATCAATAATATTTACACTTTATAGGGTCTCTAGGGATAAATATTTCATAGTGTTGCAAACGGAATGACAAATTTAGTATACAATCCACTTTTAGGTGAAGGGTATAGTAAAAATCCGATGGTAATGAATTTAGATCCGAGCACACACCTATCATTTTAAACTACATAACGTCTCTATTTCTACACACCGACTTTTATCTTTAAAATATTGGATAACCAAGAATATACATAATCCTCAATACAATGACGTACTTGATGAAGCAGTGGAAATGTTCTCGGTTTTAACGCATGTTGCGGCAACTTTGTCTACTCCATACTAATTCTAAAAATG
Organism: Hydrotaea diabolus; assembly: GCA_963513945.1. Taxonomy (NCBI): domain Eukaryota; kingdom Metazoa; phylum Arthropoda; class Insecta; order Diptera; family Muscidae; genus Hydrotaea; species Hydrotaea diabolus. Next base: position 192,611,193 of record OY740716.1, on the reverse strand, counting down.
GTCTTCTCCAAAACAGAGCATTAGTTTTGACTGAAATCAGAGAATTAATACGCGTAAAACAAAGACTCTGGCAAATATGACAGTACAGTAGAAATTCGATAGATAGACGAAACTATTACCGATCACTTAAGCATCTCAAAAGCAAAGCCGATCTAAATAAAAAAAAACTTGATTTTTTTAGGGATTTTTAGAGCCCAGAAGAAACGGCGAACATAGTCTCTGGAGACCCACAAATATCTGAAGAGGTTAGAAAAAAGAAATGTCCTAGTAAGTACCGTGGTTAATGCATGGTGCAGGTCAGACGAGACAAAGGCCAGGGCTTTTTTAAAGCATTTTTCTAAAAACTTCGGTCAAGATTATGGCGTTATGACATTTCTAGATGTTCCTTGTCAAATGTATTTATCAATTGTTACTCCCAAGGAGGTTAGAGATAAAATGAACAAACTCAGCACTGGAAAATCACCGGGGTATAAAAGAATCGACATGAAGTCATAATAATTTTAAGGCCAAATAAACCAGAAAATAAAGTATCATCCTATCGTTCAATTGATGTATTGCTGCAACAGTAGCCTTGTGTGTATTTAGCATAAAAACATGCTTAAAGATTTCTTCTTCACTAATCAGACCACCGAATTTTAAAAGCCCATTCCAAAGATTTAGCTTTGAGAGTTTTGCTGATTTTTAAATTAGAAAATTAAATCCTGTGAATGTTTCATCATGTTTAAAAACGTTAGTATAAATAGGGCTGCTATATATATTTCTGGCTTAATAATGAAAATTCGAATATTTATCATCAAAAATGGTTTTATTGTTTTTCAAAGTATTCTCCAGCATGATTTATACACTTTTACATTCGCTCAAACCAGTTACCGAAGAACTTGTTCCACTCCTATCGAGACACCTCCAAAACATGATTTTTTAACGCTTCAACAGCATCTTCTGGCGACGAAAATCGTTGACCACGCATATTTTTCTTTTTGAAAAGAAGTCATTGGATGCCAAGTCAGGGCTGTACATCGGATGACCCATCAATTCGACGTTTTGGCCGGTCAGAAATGCGGTGGTTTGAACCGATGTGTGAGAGCTCGCATTGTCATGGTGCTCAATGATTCGTCTTCTCTTGTTTGTTTTTCGAATTTCTCCGAAGGCTTCAGCAAACAAATTGTAGTGTACCACTCGTCGAATTGATGGGTCATCCTACGTTGCTCAAGATGAACAGTCGCCACATGACCAGTTTTGCAGAAGAAGTGCTTCTTCCACGAACAACTTTCGTTGGATTTGGCTTCTCTTCGAAGACCCACACTGTCGATTGCTCTCTTGTTTCGGGCTCATACGCATAGATCCATGATTCGTCACCTGTGGCAATCTTATAAACGTCTTTTGAAGAACCGCGATCGTATTTTTTCAAAATTTTTTTACTCCAATCGACACGAGCCCTTTTTTAACGATTGTGAAATTATGCGGAATCCAACGAGAACAAACCTTTTTTACGGCCAGGTGTTCATGCAATATCGAATGTATGCTGGTGGAAGAAAAGCCCAAGGATGTCTCTATCTCACGGTATGTCACATGACGATCTTGCGTTATCAGTTCAGGCACGACATCAATGTTCTCTGGCACAACGGCCGTTTTTGGACGATCTTCGTCTTTGAGCGAGCGTCGGCCACGATTGAATTCATTAAACCTGTTTTTTACAGTGTTATAGGATGCTGCTTTATCGCCATGCAAAGATTTAAGTTCATCGATGCACTCTTGTCGTGACGAAAGTTGTCAAAAATTATCGCCCGAAAATGTTCACCAGTTTATTCCATTTTTTCCAAATTGATTTTTTCAAGTCACTGTTAATAACTCAAATGATGGTCGTACGTCAAAATATTCTGAGTACGTTTACTCTAAAAAATGTCAAACTTTCCAATGGAAATGACAGATGGCGCCAGGCAACACTTTGTGTTGCATAGGCCAGAAATATATATAGCAACCCTCGTACATGGCTCAGGTCGGGCGAGACTAAGGCCAAGGGTTATTCAAACCATTCGGAATCCGTATTCCAATCATTCCTTTCTAACAACTTCGCTCAAGATTATGGCATTTCTGGATGTTGCTTGCCAGACATATTAATCAATTAGACATACTCGTATTACTCCGAAAGAGGAATGAAATAAACACACTCGGCACACAAATCGGACCACCGATTTTTAAAAGCCCATTCCAATGATAATAGTTTTGAGAGTTTTGCTAATTTTCAAATAAAAACTTAATCCTGTGAATGTTTCCTCAGGTTTAAAAAAGTAAGTAATACTAACTTAACTTAATACAAACTTAGTATATATTGTTTATGCACTGGATTCTTGTTTCTATATTTTTTGGTGGATGTGGTAGAATAACAACGAGAAAGGTAGAATATGATACCATGTTTTTTCCATACATAGGTATCTGTTGGGAAAGGTAACTTGCAACATCTGAGCTTGTTTGAAATATTTTCAATTGCAAAAAAAAATCAAAAATCCAAAAAAAAAATTCTTAACTTTAAACGAAAACATTTATTTCAATTAGAATTTTCTCAAAAGCATAGAATTGAAATACTCAATTTCAAGTGATATCATATACGAGTATATAAGTATATAATAACACAGTACAACAGCCAATCTGGGGGGTGAGAAATTCCAAGTCAGGGTGATGGTACTAGGTCAGTATATTAAAACCCTCTAAGAGTTTTGCGTTCGTATGTGCCAGTTTTTTTTATGACCTTTTACATTTTTTCCTTATCTAGATGTTTTTTCGCTTAGTTGTAAAATGTTGGCAAAAACGTAGTTTGACATAACTCGAGAACGACTAGTTCGATTTTGCTGCAATAAATTGAGAAAAAATAATAGTTACATTTTCTTTAATCCATTAATATACTGTTTCTCTACCAAATCAACATTTTTGCAATTAGAAATAAATTTATGAAGAAAATTTTGCAAAAAAAAAATTTTTTTTTTTTTTAAACATAAATCCCAAACGGAAAAACGTGTAGAGTCTTATAACTTTCACGTATAAACAAAATACGACATAGATCATAGAAATCGATTAACGCGTTCTGCTTTTATTTACAATTAAGTGAAGGTATCCCATTTTGACAAGAATATTGATATATGTTTTTATTCAAAAAAGTGTCATTTATCGCCTTTTTTTTATAAATTTTCCCCAATAACTCCAGACTTCTGGCCATAAACTACTAAAAAAATAAAGTAAAAATTTTTATAATTTTTTATTTTTATTTTATTTATTTATTTTTATTTATTTTAATAAATATTGCCTAGACTTTTTCGATGGTGGTTGTTCGGGACTAGTGGCATCGCATTCATCGCTGTCATCAGTTTCTGAACCACACATAATGTCAATGTGTGACTCCACTGCTGGCCCTTCTGCACCTCCTGAAAATTCTTTATCATCAGGATCATCCTTGTCTTGGCACACAAGCTTACTCCACCAGCAAATTTCCGCAAGTATTGCACTCGGCGACTTTTTTCCCTCTATATCTCATTTCAAATGGCATAGCAACTTGATGATAGCGTTCGCCTTGTTCGTCAGATTCGGTAGCCAATTGTTTGCTGAAGTAGTCCAGATGCTGATGTAAATAATGGATTTTCAAGGACATGTGGACACCAATTTCCGAGAACGATCTTAACATCCTTGCGACAGAAACATCGTAGTTGGTAGAACGATGCTTTCCCAACAATCCTTCTATTACTTCTTTGATTGCCTGCCATGCGTCCAATTCAGCGTCAATCAAAATATTGTTGAATGCGCCACTTTTACTCAGCTTTCGTATATCTGGCCCATTTAGTACGCCTGATTGGAAAAAATGAAGTTGTTAAGATGGAAAATCATGGGAAATGAATGTGATATTATAATTTACCTTCTTTAATTTTACTTTCGCTGAGTCTCGGGTAAATTAGTTTCAAACACAAGAAAACTTCATCTCTTTTGGCGACAGTTTTGATGAAATTCTTAACAATTCCAAGTTTAATATGCAGTGGAGGCAGCAATATCTTCTCCTGCGGCACTAGAGGCTCACGAATAATATTGGCCGTTTGTAACCTGCTGTGCTCTCTGAGTTTCCATCCGTGGCATGCATATTGGTCACCGGAAAATCGTGGGTCCCAATCGCACAAAAAGCACATTTATTTTATATAGCCGCTTTGAAGGCCGCAAAGCATTGCTACAACTTTTAAATCGCAGCATATGCGCCACATATGCTTGGCGTAGTTAACCATTTTTAAAATATTTTCCAGAGCATCATATGTTTCTTTCGTCTCTGTACTATAGGCGATTGGAACTCTTTTACTCTTTTTTTAATTCTGAGAATCATAAAAAAAGTCATCATCCTTTTTTCCAAGGAATTTTGAGCATATCTCGAGCAAATTTTTGAAATTCATACCTTTACTTAATTTTGAATAAAAGCAGAACGCGTTAATCGATTTCTATGATCTATGTCGCATTTTGTTTATAGGTAATGTGACTTTACGTGAAAGTTATAAGACTCTACACGTTTTTCCGTTTAGGATTTATATGTTTTAAAAAAAAAAAAAATTTTTTTTTGGCAAAATTTTCTTCATAAATTTATTTCTAATTGCAAAAATGTTGATTTGGTAGAGAAACAGTATATTATTGGATTAAAGAAAATGTAATTATTAATTTTTCTCAATTTATTTCAGCAAAATCGAACTAGTCGTTCTCGAGTTATGTCAAACTACGTTTTTGCCAACATTTTACAACTAAGCGAAAAAACATCAAGATAAGGAAAAAATGTAAAAAAAACTGGCACATACGAACGCAAAACCCTTTGAGGGTTTTAATATACTGACCTAGTACCATCACCCTGACTTGGAATTTCTCACCCCCCAGACAATAACCCCAAAAATGTTCCACTGTGTAATTAAATGTGGTTTGTTACACCGCCTAAAACTTGCAAACGACTGGGGCAAACTGGATACTTCCTTCTGGTACGCGAAGGTTAAGGAAAAAAGAAAAGTTGAAATTTTGGAACATGGGCGGAGGAGGCGTGACAAAACTTGTTTTTTGAGATAGAAAGCTGACAATTGGTACAAAATGTTAGGGTACGTTGGAGATGGTCTGTAGATAGCTTAGGTGTAGTTTGCTTGAAATCGGCCCAGTGGGCGTGGTATCTCTTATACAAATCACAAATTAAAAATCCATTATTTCTGCTCCTGTTAATGGTATTTGAACAAAATTTGGTTTATGGTTTGTTGTACATATTCTAAGTTCTGCTGGAAATGTAGGAGGGATTGGACAAAGGTGTGTGGTACCTCCAATACATATCACAAATTAAAAAACCAATATCTCTGCTCCTGTTAAAGGTATTTGAGCAAAATATGAAGTTAAAGTTATAAACTTCTTCGAAATATCAATCCAGCACGACATTGCAACGGAACCAGACTTTCAGTGAAAATAAAATATGAAGGCAAAACAACGGTAGCCGGGTCAGCTAGTTTTTAATATTAATTAAAATTCTCTACATCACTTTCCTAACATGAAAAAAAGATTCTCATTTCAACTGGAAGTTAAAATTTAATTTAATTATACTCGTGGTCGAAAATCACACAAAGAGCGACTATCTACTAGTTATTAGTTGCTATTTATTTTACCAAATTTTCGATTAACAGCTGTTGTATTCATTATTTAAATATTATTAGTGAGTCAAAAAAAGGCCATAGTTAAACGGTAATGGTGCCATAATTACTGGCCATTAAATAAAAATTACCTAAGATCGAATGCACTTAATCAAAAGGAAGTATTTATAGGGTCTTATTAGATATACTTTTATTACCATCAGTCCAAATCTATACATATTCAGCAAGATATACCAAATATGATTGCATTATACTGACTTTCCTCATTGTTTTTTCGGAAACTTAAAGTAAACCACCGCGTTTCAACTAAAATAAATATAGAACTTGACCTTTTAAACACTGTATTACGCTTTTTATTATTTTGAAGCTGTTTAGATTATTTGGCCACTTTTATGGGGGCTATATCAAAATAAGGACGTCAGGCAATTTGTCGGCAGTAACGCTTATTGAAAAATTTGATCAAGATGCAAGTTAATAGGCGGGTCCTAGAGAGGCAGACTTAAATCAGTAGGTGTTTCTATGAAGGCACTAAACATTTTTGTTCAATATTGGACAAAATATATTTAAACTTTTATGTGCATAAAGTTGTTGTCTAGAAGTGTACAATTGCAATTCTTTGCAGGATGGTTTTGTTCTTCAAATTGCAAAGCGTTTAAGTTGAAAACGTATTGGTGGGTCTTTGGATTTTATTACCGGTTCGACTACGAACAAATTGTTTAACTACGGACCTAAACCAAAAAATTTCTTAGTTCATCTTCTTCTTCTTCTTTATTTGCATAGTCGATGTTCAAATGTAAGCGATCATAGAGAATAACACTTCAATTATTAAATATTGCCACTTATAAATTGTTTATAGTTCTCTTAAACAGAGATTCGTTGTATCTTCAAAGCCTATCCATTCTTCTATATTTTTAAACCAGGCCATCTCCTTTCTGCCTCTGGTATGTCGTCCTTCAATTTTGGGTTGCAGAATGTTGGCAGTAGCTTATATTTTTCGTTGCGTATAATATGTCCAAGATATGCAATTTCTCGTTTCTTAATAATGGGTAAACATTCTCTATCTTGGTTTACTGTGGTAAGAACGTCGAAATTTGTAACATGAGCGTCCAAGGTAATTTCAGGTTAGTGGATAGATCCACATTTCGAAGGCTTCTGCAGCCTTAACAGTCCATTCGTTCACCGCATGTTATAAAAATGACCATTTATAACATTTAATGAGCGAGCTTTCGTCTCAATGTTTAATTGTCTGATATAGATACTTCTTCTGTCAGATGACCGTTGATATCAATCTGTGCAGTTTGGTGCCAGTACAGACTTAGAATGCATCTGATTTCGTTGTCATCTATTCCAATTCTCGTGCGTATTTCCATTAGTATTTCGTGTCGAAAGCTTAGTCGATAGGCGATGAAACATAAGAAAATGTCTCGATATTTTTGTATTAGTATCTGAACACATATTAGTGCTTCTCGTTCCTCTGATCTTGTTCCTATACAAACTTATCAAAGAGTTCGCTTAATTATAAAAAAACAACATGTAAAAAGGATTGGCTAGCAGTCTTAGTGTGTTTCACTTTCATGCTGCTGTTACAATACGAAACTTATCAAGTATTCTTTCATGAATACCTTTTTATACCTTATTTATATTAAATTGTTTAATCTTACTTTATTTTTTTTTGTATATTTTAAACAAATCTGAAGTAATTTTGTAACTATAATATCATAATAATATCAATAAATGAAATGAAAAAAATTAAATAAAATGAATGGCCAAAAAAGCGTTCATACCTTCCCGTTAAACCAATTAAAGCTCTGTGTATAGATCCTAAAATGGCCAATACCAATATCTACATGATCGGCTTGCCCTCCGTCTATTCGGTAGAAAGTGACACCTGAAAATAAGATATTTTGCCAAAAAATTGATTATTCCTTCCCGTTAAACCAATTAAAGCTCTGTATATAGATCCAAAAATGGCCAATACCAATATCTGCATGGTCGGCTTGCTTTCCGTCTATTCGGTAGAATGTCACACCTGAAAATAAGATATTTTGCACTCCTTTTTATTCTCACAGTTTCTGAAGTAATCGCTGGTGCCAACCTCTTGCATCTATATTTAAATATAAGACAAGTTTTTAACAAAATGGCAAAGTGACATTGATTTTCGTGGCTGCACACTGCTTTTATCGTGATTTCGGGTCCGCGACAACCCTCTTCAGAAAGCTTTGCTGCAATTGTTGAAAGTAAAACCGAACTCTAAAGGCCAGGCTCTTCCCAAACGAATGAGAACTACTGTTGTAAACCTTACTTTTCAAGTTTTTTTCACACAATTGCCCACGAAAATACAACTCACTCTTGCCACCACTACTGAGACTCCACATAGAGTTCGGTTTTACTTTCAACAATTGCAGCAACGCTTTTTGAAGATGGTTGTCACGGACCCGAAATCATGATAAAAGCAGTGTGCAGCCACGAAAATCAATGTCACTTCGCCATTTTGTTAAAAACTTGTCTTCTATTTAAATATAGATGCAAGAGGTCTTAAGCCGGTTAATCCCTGTTCAAAGTGTAAAAGCAACAGACCGAAACAAAACAAACGAGCTAAACATACGTAGATGCACGGCACACAAGTTGACATAGTCAACTAAACTCTTTTTACAACACACACACACGATGTAGGCTCAGAGTCCGGAGTCATTTCAACACCTGGAGGCGAAATTGGAGCGGAATCGTCCGATTTTTGCAAAACTCCACAACCCCGGTTTCCAAATCATAAAACATGAAAAAAATTCAGCACGTTGTGATAGGATGAAAGCCGCTTTCAGTTCAGTTTCAATTCAAGTTATTACCTGTATCAAAAGCCTTACATTATAAATATGTCCATCTTTTTATATCCCTATTGCTACGAAAAACACCTACTTCCAGTGCATTGCGTTGGTTAGTGAAAAGTAAGAGGCCGGAAGGAATAAACGGGGAGTAGTGGTTATTGACACTTTCCTTGAACTTCCGGATATCGCATTTAGTAGAAAATAAATTTGCGGGAAGTCTATGCCTCATACGACCTGTACTGGAAAGAAACGAATTCGATCTGTAGTTTATAATGTGGTAAATCGGCAAAGTTATAACAAACGCGTGTGAATTCCTGGAAAGTCCCTACGATCCTTACGTCCAATGAAAATATCGACAGAATAGTGATACACAACCCATGATGCTCGAGAAAGACAATATAGTCGGATAACCAACTGTCATCTATTAGCATAATCGCTTTCCTTTGAACACGTTCAAGAATATCGAAGGATGATTTTGGAGTAACTGCCTGCATAAGGGCTGTAATCTCTTTTCGGTCTCACTGCTGTCATTTCTTAAATTGGGTTCACGGCCCGAAAAAAAAGAAATTGAGAAGGGATAGAACCCTGCGGTCGTGAATGGATTTTACTACAAATGGAAATATGGATATTACACTACAATAAAGTTGTCTAACGAAACCAAAAAGAATATTATTATTTTTAAAATGTGACGACTTCAAATGTTCGTCCTTGTAATGCAATCATGTCTATAAATGCAGCACAAAACGCATGTGCAACAGCTACATTGCATGAGCATCGTCAAAGCATCAGCGTTGCGCAGTAAGTGCAGCGAAGTGCTGCATATCCGAACAGGCCCTTTATTGAATAAAACTCCATCAATTACTAATCGTATAGAGCGATCGCTAAGAAAGCTCGGTATAAACCAAGCAATGGTATTACCGACACTAAATCGACAACCCTCAATCGCCACCAGCTAAAGAATATATGTACGTAGAGGGCATCGAGAATATCAGTGTAAGATGCAACAAAGCTCTCCACAACATAGCTGGGCATAGCAAAAAGACATGTTTGGAAGAGAAATTGGAAAAAACAACAGAAACGCCTATTCCGCCGGAAAAATATAATTGTTATTGGTTGTAGTACATCTGTAAAATGTAACCTTTACTGACACAAATCTCCAATTGAAATAGGGTGGACATTTTCTAAAGAAAAGAAAAACGCAAAATCAAGACCTGTGATTTTCGTCGACCGTAGAAGGTTATTATTCCTCTTTTATTAACAAAAAACACTTATTATGCCCCACAACATCCAATTAAGAAACAAGGGGAAATTTCCCAAAAATAAGTGAGTTGCGCACCACAAAATTCTTATACTCACTGACAGGGACCTACTGTTTAACGCTGGCTCTGGACGGCTAATGCATATTATAGAGAAGTTTTTACATGGCTAAGAGATTAATCTCTAACTTGATAGATTGCCTGCATTTGCGAGGTGGAAACCCCCTGCTGAAAAATTGCTAGATGTTCTAACCAGGAGTTGAACCTGGGTTGACTGGCATGATATCGTGTTTGTGTTTATTTGATATTCAACTCTGTGTCTTCATTGCTTCACTTTTATTTGATTTTCTAGATGATGTTCGGGAACCAGACGGTCTGCCTAGCATAAAAAGTCTAGTTGGAGAAATTGATACGGATCTGCGGAGATATGAGCAGACATTGCAGTTTGTAAAGCATCCCTTGGATGGGCAGGAATATTTAGTATTTGGCTTACTGATCACCAATCAAGCTTGCAAATTTCAACCACAATACACCGACACGGAACGCAAGTATTTTTACAAACTGCTAGAGACTTTAGCTGGCACTGAAGATTATGGAATTGAATGGATGAACATATATACCGTGGCAAATCTATTGCCAGCAAATGCCAAACACCCATTGTCTAAGCAACGTATACAGGAACTTGAAGCGATCTGGTCTTCGCAGGGCTATTTTTTGGAAAAAGACGATAAAATTTATTTAGGACCCCGTACCATGGTCGAATATGGAAACTACATGAAACATAATTTTCCAGATTATATAAAAGACTGTATTTTATGTAACAAAATTGTGTATTGGGTATGTATTGCGTCTATAGTATGATATCCCATAAAAATAACTCATTATGCTGTTTTCAGGATGTAAAATGTTCTGATTGTGATGTTAAATTACACCGTGACTGCATAAGGAAATATCTAATTAAGAAGTCAACGTGTCCTGGCTGTAAGGCAACTTGGAATACACGTTTGAGCTTGTCACAAGCGTAAAGAATTTATTGCAGCTTATATTTTTATTTTATTTAACTTACATTCGAACTCTTTTTTTTTACAAAATACATTTCTTTCACAAAACAAAATATAAAAAATGTTAGTTATCACTATGTTCGGAGAAAATATTATTCAATTGTTAAATGGATATTAAATCCAAAATTTTTCTTAAGATTGGAGAACGTCCAAAATATGCGTATTTAGGAGTATTTTGTTTTTATTCGGCTTTATAGATATAATACTATAGTTCCTTTATTAAGTCCAGGAGCTCCATACCTAAAATTTAATTAATATAGTTATAGATTATGCAATAATGAACTGAATGTTAGTTAGCGTTTGTAGCATTTCTCGTTCTCGCTGCAGCTGTGCGAAAATCATCAACCATTTTTAGGGAAAATATTCGTGCTTTGTAGCCTGTAAATGTTAAAAACAAATCATGTCATTGTTATATTTGTTAGACATTAAGTGATGTTTTATATAAGTAGATTGAATATGGATTTGAGGTCACAATTATTTTGGATGTTTGGTAATTGTCGATTATCGGAAATTAAATAACGTAAGAATTTTGCAATTATCGCTCGCTTCTTGACTTCAAAAAAAAAAACATTTTTTAACATTTTTTCCTGTAATCCGTAACAAACAAAAACTCAAATATAAAAACATGTTGTAAAACTGGCCCTTTTAACGCTCCGGCGGGTGAGAAGGTCCCTGGGGAACATTTTAATTTTCAAACTGAAATTACTCCTTGATGGTCCATGAGAAGTATACCCGACCCCCACATGTATTCCAAGGAAATTTTATCTAGAATCGTTTTAAAAAAATGTCAAAGCGATCCGACCAATAGTTTAGTTTCTATTGAGACTTAAATGTGTTAAGTACGGGAACGTGTGAAAAGGTCCGCTGGGACCTTGTACTGAAATTTCAAGAAATCGTTAATAAATGCACTGTCTTTTGGCTTGTTTTATTGTTTGAACACATCAAAAACGTTTTATTGAATTTTAGTTACTTTTTGGATTATTTTATTGTGCCTTTCCTTGAAACATAAAAAACTTTCCGCGAATCAAATCGGAAAGGCAGTGAATTTGGCAAATCCAACTAACACAAAGGAATGCAACCCATCACTTTGAAAGAGTCCGATGCTTTTTTGGCTAATATTTTGTATGCTGGACTCACTAAATCGAATATGGGAGCCCAACGCGCTGTCCAATATATAAAGCTGCATTATCATTAGATCGTATGAAGTGCATAAAACAATGCCTTAGATTCGACAATGGAAATACGCGACAGCAGCGACTAATCAACAGCAAAACTGCGGCTATTGATGGTATTTAGCAAATGTTGCAGTCTAACTTGACAGCAGCTTATACTCCACATGACGCAGTGACCGTTGATGAGCAGTTATTCCCATACAGAGGCCGCACCCGCTTCACACAATACATTCCATCGAAGCCTGCCAAGTACGGTATAAAGATATGGTGGTTGTGCGACTCAAAATCATTTTATCCTGTCAAAGGAATGATTTACTCTGGGAAATTGCCTGACCAGGCACGAGAGGTGTATCAAGGGCAGAATGTTGTACTACAACTTTCCGAGAGATATTTGAAAACAGGCCGCACAATTTGTGGCGACAATTTTTTCACAACTTTGGATTTGGCGCATACTTTTATAACGAAAAAAACCACATATGTTGGAACAGTGCGCTCGAATAAGACGTGTGCCAAAAAAATCATACGCGTCCTGTCAACAGCACATTGTTCGGTTTCAACGAAGGCGATATAGCACTATGTTCATATGTGCCCAAGAAGAACAAAGCGGTAATTTTGCTGTCGACACAACATTATACTTGCAGTGTGGTCATGCAAACTGAAAAGAAGAAGCCGTTTGCTATTTTGGATTACAACGCCAACATATCGGGCGTTGATACAATGGACCAGATGCTTGGCACATCTACATGTAAGCGCTCAACAAACCGCAATTCTAATGTTCAAAAGCAGAATAACTACATAATTTTGTTCTTTTTAGATATTATCAAGACCGGCAGAAGGAGCTGCACCGTCGTTTGCGTCTAGAACGAACAGACCGTCATGTCGCCTATGCCGTTCTGAGTACGGACGGCAGCGGAAAACAAGGGCCTATTGCCATTCCTGTAACAATCCAGTTTGTGCAGAGCATTCAGGGACAATTAAAGCGTAGGAAAATGAAATCGACTTGTCATTGGAAGAGATGCGACCCGAAACAATTTGTGCACATGCGCCGACGGATGATAAGAACAATAACACATGTCATTAACATCGTTCTAGGGGATTTTAATGCAAACGTTGGCAGGGAAGGTGTCTTAATCCCGACCGTCGGCGGAGCTGCACAATTTGGAAGAAAGACTGACATAGCTTTGTGTAGAGGTGGAAATGAGACTCCAGTAAATGAGGATTTGGAAAGAGCATTTTTCCAACGTATTAACGGCTGATGAAGATGGAGTTGAACGTCCATCCCCGACCTATGTAGAGGCCAAAACAGCCGGCTCCAAAATCCGGCCTTAAGCTATACCATTTAAAACTTGTACAATGACACTAATTTACTCTAAATCCTTAGTTAAAATTGGAAGTGACCTCCCTGAACCATTCACTACGACAAAAGGTTTCAGACAGATTATCGTGTAACTCCTTCAAAATGTTTATGGAGAAAATACTAAAAAAAAACACAAAAGTTAATTAAACAGGCACCATTAACGCCAAGACCGAATCCTTTTCGCGTATGCAGACGACATAGACATTGTCAGCGGAACAGAGCGAGATGTAACTGGAGCTTTTTGAAAGATGGGTCTGATGGTTAATCAGGGCAGGACCAAAATGATGCTGGCTACTGCTAGGAAGCTATGAAAGAAAGAAGAGATCGTTTGCAAAGTCGAAGTAGTTGAGGAATTTATATAGCTTAAATTAGCGATAAACCAAAAGACTTTGTCAGTAATGAAATATAATGAATGATCGTGTTGACAAATAGGTGTTATTTTGGGCTTGGTAAACAGCTTAAAAGCATATAAAAGCTACACTTTACAATACTACCTGTGATTCTATATGGCGCCGAAACATGGGTGCATTTAAAACGGATGAAAGTGTATAAACAGACTTTGAGAGGTAAATGCTTCGTAAAATCTACGGCCCCAGCTTCGTGGGCGTGAAGATGAATGTAGTTAAGCTCATCAAAATACAACAATTGCACTGTCTTAGACATGTTGGTCGAATTCAAATTAACGCTGAGCAAATGAAAATAAACGCTGCGCTGACTTATAAGTATACAGGAGTCTCAATATGATTAATGAGAATTACCCTTTGCGTATAGTCTTCGAACTGTGCGAAGAGCAATCTTCATAGCTCAATATCAATTAAAAAGGGTAATTCTAATTCATCATATTGAGACTCCTGTATAAGTATAAGAAGAAAAACAAGCTCCTCTCAAATCAGTAAAATATTATTATTATTTTTCTGAACACAGTTTCAAGCCAGCCCCGAACGGCTTAAGCATTTTATAAAAAAGCTATTACATGGGCTTTTGTATATAAAACTAGTTTGGAAGTGCAGCCGTGATCTGATGGTGTTTTATATAATTAAGCCCATGTTCAAAACATATGAACATCTAACATTTTTCTCTATAAAATACATTAGCCGTTTGGAACCGGCATTGAGCATAAACAATTCCTTATAATTTCCAAATATTATTAGTTTTATATCTTAAATTGATTTGCATCATACATCTCATATTTTTATTTTTAATGTACATACGTACCTCGTCAGCACTTAAACGGTTCTTTGGATTATAAACAACGAGATTGGCAACCAAGTTTATTTCTGTGGCATATGTACAGCTCGGAAAGAGATTATCCCAATTAACACCAACAGCGTTCGGGAATCTGTAAAGATATAGCAAATTAAAATTTAGGGGAAAAGACTTCACACGATGGAATAAAACTACATATCTTCTTTGAATCACTTTAAATAAATTAGAGTTTAAAAAATGTTTGCGTCATTTATGCTAACGCTGGATAGATTTCCAGATTTAAGGCAAAGTTAGGATTATGGTGTAAATAACATAAGAGTAACAAAGCAAGATGAGTACTTATATTTGTCTGACATTTATATGCAAACACGATAGAGTTGAAACGGTTGAAGGAAATCGGGAAGAACCTGCTTAAATGTACGTGGTCAAGAATTAAGCTTTGTTATAAAGAAAAGGGTGCGTCATTATGTTTTAAAAATGAGTTGGGAAAGTGGCCGCCGCTCGAATAAATTTTAGCCGAGAGGGCCCAATTTTCGACCAAAGGTCGTCCAATTCAGCCATTTTTGAAGAAATATGGACGAATTTGCCTTTGCCCATAAAACACACCAAACAGTGACTTTATGAGGATGTAACGGCGTCTCAACAATGGCTTGTGGATTTACATTGCTCCATATACAACAATTTTAGTTATTACTGTACCTATTCAACCAAAAGTGAGCTTCATCGCTGAACAAAAGTTTCTTGTAAATATCAGGATCGGTGGCCATCTCGTTTTGGACTCATTCACCACGATTTGCAAACGTTGTTCCTGACTATGTCTTTTCATTATAAAACGGCAAACTAAACTGAACATAAATTAAGTGACAGCTGTCAAAAAGACCAACTCCAGAAAAAGTGTGGCTAGATTGAAAACCATACATCTAAAAAAACACCTCTTCTAGGATGGTTAAATTTTAAGGGCCCATTTTGATTTGTCGCGCAAAAGAGACATTGTTTCGTTAGCTGTGTGGCAGGTGGCAACGTCCTGTTGAAACAACATATAGTCCACATCCATATCTTCCAATTCGGGCTATAAAAAGTTCGTTATCATCTCACGATGATAACGTTATCATCTCACCATTCACAGTAACTGCCTGACCGACCTCATTTTGGAAAAAATACGGCCCGATTATGCCGCTAGCCCATAAACCGCACCAATCAGTCACTCTTTGTGGGTGCATTGTTTTTCCGACAACCACTCTTGGATTATCATTCGCCCAAATGCGGCAATTCTGCTCTTTGACGAGTCCACTGAGGTGAAAATGTGTCCCATCACTGAAGATGATTTTCTTCGAAAATTGATTTTTATTTTCATAATAAGCCTGAATAACTTTAACGCGTTTCTCGCTTGTGTATCTTTCAATGGCTTAAATGGAATTAGTCTGAAATTAAGAAATATCAAATGAAATGCAAAAAAAAAACTGGACGTTTAGGTGTGGTTCACATTCAACATCGGCCCCTAATTAGAACTGATTCAATTTCATTTATCCTTGACAATGGGAACACCAGGGAAATAATACGCAACATATATTAAATAAAACTGGGTCAAGATAAAAAATAATTGTTTTTGTTATCCGGCTTATCCGAAAAATCAATGTGATATACTTATACATTTTTATATTTATCTTATTCAGAAACAGCGAGGTATCAGGACATATATCGACTTTGTTCAATAAAAAGGTTGTTACATAAAGTTTCTGAAAAACATCGTATAATTTACAATCGATTTCTCCATTTTTTATCTCAATATTTTAGAGTACTTCTAACGCTTAAACCAAACATTTATTGCTACTCCTTGGGATATATAATTTTTTAGTTAATGTCCACTTAAATTTTTTTTTTGCAAATCACGATTTTCTCAAAATTTTTAGTTACATTTCTTAGAATGATATTGGAGCAATGAGCCGTGTTATTTAAGTATAGCTACAATAATACTTGCCTTATTTTATTGTAATCCGGTAGAGAAGTCAATTCCGGCCATTCCGTTAAGCGTGGAGTACCCAAAGTACGTATCACTAAAGCCAATTGCTCAATATCGGTTGTTCCCTTAAAAAAAGATTTTGTTGAGTCTATTCGATTTACTATGCAATAAAGATTATTTGGCCTTATAGGCTTTGTATGTTTATTAAAATTACTGTATTAAGTCTACCGAAATGACGTTAGAAAACAGTTAGCATATTATTGAATACTTTAAAGCTTCGTCAATTAAACAATTTAAAACTAATTGTTAAAGGAATCTTTCTCATTGAAATACTTTTATTAATTAATTTTATTGTTATATACAAAGCTTTTAAGGCCAATTAATCTATGTTACATAGTACAAGTGTATTTGATTACAGTTTTTAATTCTAGTTGTATATAATTAAATTCAACTTAACAACAATAATATTATTACTAAGATATCCTAATAATGGCTCTCCAGCCGACATGAAAATGGAAACAATAAAGGTAACAATTACAGGGCCCGTTAATAAGAAAAAAAGTCTTAGGAATGAATAGAAAACGTGTACTCCAAAAACTTTTGCCGAAAGACATACTTATAGTTTGAATAGGAAAAAGTTCGAAACACATTGGAAGATGTTTCCAAATTCAGACAACCCTTACGACAAATGACGCAAAGTGTAAAGTGAAATTTTAATTTTCGTGTATTCTCTAAAACATTATGACGTTGGCTAACCCGATAAGGATCCAGCGAGCTGAAAGTCAGGATAGCAGTCCTTCTCTGATGTTTAACATGAATTGAAATTATTAAATTCTATAGTCTGCACCACACATAATATACTTAGTTGCGCTGTTTGTAACACCTTAAACAAAATGAGATAGACCCCTATCGATTTGGAAACGCATTCTGAATCTATTGAACGATATTTGTACTTCCATCAATTGTTGTAATCAAAGTACAGGTCACATCACAAATATTAACTGATCTCGTGTAAACATTGCACATTGCTCATGTTTGGGCCAAGTTCAAACCCCAATAAATCTGGTCGATACCTGGTCCAGAAGCCACTTTTATATTAAATGTTGCTTCAGTTTCGTACAGAAACATTGGAGTCACAAGTAATCTCATGAAATTGAATAGCCGCTTACAAACGTCCAATCCGATTTCAAGAACTGTCGCTCTCAAAACTAAAAAGTAAACTCTATCTTGCTCAAATTGTGCATGTTACGCTATGAGTGACCAATTGCTAATTGGATGTTGAACTTTACCGGCTCATGAATAACTCTTCACCACCCCCCCCCCCCAAAGGTTCCTGCCGGTCCTGCTGCTCAAAAGCCCAAAACTAGAGCCTAATCGTGTTCAACTGATACGTTATGAGTGACCAATAACACTGGGTGACAAATTTAGAAAAAAGGGCGGAAATTGACCATATGTACCGCTTTTATTGCGGATAGGAATTGTTGAAGATATAGGCAAAATTCTACAGATATTTCGAATTTTTGTTACAAAAAAAAAACCGCGTGCAACAAGCTAATAATCTTTACAGTTCGATTAAATTTGACTGATTTACTCAAGATTTAGTCGTGATCAGCAGCCCCAAATCAACTAAAGTTGACTATCAATCGTTCTGCCGCAAATTTAGTGTTGATCAGTGAAATTGAATTAGTTTGATCAGGCCATGGTTTGTTCTAGCACCCATATAAAGGACGTGTGGACCTGCCACTTCACATGCCACTTCTGTTCTTGCTTTTATTTAGCATAATGCATTATGGGAGACATCTAAGCATACTTGGTAAACTTAGAGGAAATCGGTATATTCTTAGTCACCATAAAAAATCTTCCTGAGATGTGGTTCATCCTTTCGAGTTAGAAGCCACATGGTAACTACGATTTTTCTCAAATTTAGCATAGTGAACTATAAGATATCTATAATCAATCAACACTGGTAAAAGAGGACCATACCCGTCCATGCCCCCGCACAAACTAAAGTCCTGCCGCTTTAGAGGCCACACATATAATTCGGTTATGTTCAAGTTTCGCATGGTACGTAAAGAGCGATTAGGACCAACTAAGGTGAAATGTAAAATATCGGTCCAAGTTTTCATATGGATATGCAGAGCTAACGCTCTAGAAGTCGTATTTTATATCAGATATTTATTAAATTCCGTATAAAAGCGATGGGTCTTCTGTTTTTTACAAAAGTATCATATAGTCGGGGGCATTGGAGTTGAGATGCAATTACATAGCCTATCCTACTCAAATGACATCCTCACCCACTGTTCTCTTAGAACTTGGTTCTCCCTGTTTCGCTAAAGAGGCTCTGTCGACCGAAAATAGGCGGTATAACTTAACATCTGCACAGTGGAAATGCTGTTGTTACATGCCTTTCTGGAGGCTATAATCGGCTGCCCCGATACCAGACTTGGATGCGGCAGCCCAGTCAGCTACCCATCTTAAAGTTTCTTGATTACTGAAACCATAAAAAATATGAAACTCTTATGGCCCTATGCTCCACACTGCAACGAAGGGAATAAATATATATATTTGTATATATAGTCGGCTCTATCTTACTTTTTTACTTGCTGGTTTTAGCTGGTGTTCAGACTGACGCGACATGACAGCTATTGACGCATCGCACTTATTGAGTTGTATAATTCGATTTTCGACTAATTGACTTTTGGGTATAAAAAAGTCAAAGTCGGCAAGTCAACTTTTGGGTTTTTAAAAAGTTTTCATGTCGACTTTTCGACTTTTTATTTTTACTTCAAATATTTTTAATTGCCATCAAAACAATGTGTATTACTTAAATTTAATATTTATTTTTTCCGATTGAGATATACATTAGTAATATTTTAACGTATGCCGAGGTAAAAAACTTATGCCTTTAAGAATGTTCTAGAGTCATCTAGGGAAATTTATCGAGTCGGTAAGTAAACTCACAATAAAATTATATTCAGCGGTATAACAGGTGTATTTTTTAAGGCGAGTTGATCAACACCGAAATATGAAATTCTCGAATAGATATTGATACGCAATGGTGTTCCAATACAACTGAAGGTGAATCTGAAGACGCCGCCTGTTTGTCGTAAATCAAAAATAATCCAATACTCATATGTAAGAGCGCATAGAGAAAAGGACCTAAGGGTAAAAAAAATCAATTTTCACTTTTTTTTTATGTGGACAACATCTGAGCATCGAATGAGACCGATCCCATGTCCCAAAAGTGTTCCCTCCCGGAGATATGCGCGTTTTATGAAAGTGATGGTATACCAAAGATACTCGTATTTAAATGTTTTAAATGGCTCTCCTGAACAAAACTGATTTTTACCCTTAGGTCCCTTTCTATTTTACGCGTCACATATAGAGAACAATGGAAACCGCGTACCCAATCATTGGAAAAATAGCGCATACAAAATTTGTCAATCGCAATTTTTATCCCGCGTGAGAGATTTTTTACGCATGCAGTTTTTATTGCTGCCCAAATTCGGAGTCAAATTTATCCAAAAAATTAAAATATGATTATCTATTTAAGATGGATTGATGCGAACCTGTGGTTCCATGTACATTAATCGACTGCTTTAAAAAATCAACTTTGTTTAAAGTTTTTAAAACTTTAATATTACTTATGTAAAAACTACTTGAAATTTCTGATGTTTTTAATCACTCTTACTTGTTTTTTATTCTAAAATGTAGCATTTTGATTTCCCTAAAGAAAAAAAGTCGACTTTTTTATACTAAAAAGTCTAAAAGACGACTTTTGATTTTTTTGTAATAGTCGAAAAGTCTAAAAGTCGACTTTTAGTCTTAAGTATATAACCCTAGACCCTATTGCCGCATCGGCATCACATCGGGTCGACTTGTTCCAAGCAATGCCTTACGTTAGTTTTGCGGTTTTCTGAAATCAATTTTTCTCAAATATGTAATAAAAATATACAAATTTCTTGAAGGTCGCCACGGACCCATAATTGATATAAAAAAGTTGTACAGCCACGAAAATTAATGTCACTCTGCCATTATGTTAAAAACTTGTCATCTCTCAAAATGCATAAGTAGATGCAAAAGGTCTCGAGTCGATTATTAAAACAAACGAGCTAAACATTAAAATAATAAAAGTACTTCATAATGCTGTCAAACCTGGACCAAATGCGTAATTACTTAATATAGGCTAGATTTTTTTGCAACTTACCGCAAACAGTGGTACACCTCTCAGCATTTCTGCAATAACGCAACCAGAAGCCCACATATCTACCGGAGGTCCATATTTCTGGCTGCCCCACAGAATTTCTGGTGCCCGATACCAACGTGTTGAAACCTGCGGTGAATATAAGCGTGTTTCTTCCTCGGGAAAGTATAGACGAGCCAAGCCGAAATCGGCAATTTTAAGAATTTCATTTTCGCTTATTAACAGATTTGCCGGTTTAATATCCTTGAATATAAAGCAAAACATTATGCGTAGATGAATTAAAGCATTATACACAAAAACGTACCCTATGGATTATGTCTAAATTGTGAAGGTAATTGATACCTTGCAGCATCATCAAAGCATATTTTCGCACCTGTTGCCTACTCAATGGATTTGTGTCGTTTCTCAATTTCCCATACAACGTTTCCGGCATATACTCCAACACCAATGACAACCCAGTCAGATCGGGAAATAAATCGACAATATTAATAATCTTGAAAGGGAGAATGATTTAATAACCACCTATTCCGTGTTTTATTTAGCAAGATTTCTGCTAATTTTTTGTATTAGATTTGGTTTATAAAAAAGAAAACAAAAACACGCGTATTGTACTAATAAAAGAAATATATGCTTACATATTCACATTTTGAGAGCTGTAATGATTTTATTTCACGCAAAGTATTTAATGATATATTTCCAAATTTATTTTTTAAAGCCACCTTCTTGATGGCTACCGGACAATTTCGATGCAAATCTAAAGCTTTAAAAACACAACCATGAACACCTTCGCCAATTTTTTCCAGTATTTTGTAGCGACTTGGAGCATATTCGTCCATTTTGGTTTAAAGAAACTATATCGCTCGTATATTCTATGTACACTCGATATTCGTTTGGCTGTCGTCGCTATTGGCAACCGGTGCCCCTTTTTTGCCTGTTCATTTAATGAAAGTAACCACCGGTGGTTGTACAAGAGCGTGTCTAAGCATTTAAAACCATTAGATTTTATTAACACTTAGCAAATGAATTAAATATTCTCACATAATAACAATTGAATGGCAAATACAGGGTGGGAATTTCACCTTTTAAATTTGAGTCGGTTGTAAAAAAAGTACTGATAATTTGTTCAAATATCTGGTTTTATTGGAAAGGTTGTACAGGCTGGAGCGCGGTAGTTTGCTTATTTGGAAATGAAATACAAAATTATGAACCTTACTTAGTAGGGACATAAAAACTGTTACACACGTTTTATGCTGTAAAATAAAAAGTACTCAATGTTTTTGGACAAAATATTTTTTAATATATTTATTGATGTATATTGTATGTATGTATGTATTTATTTCCATTAAAGTTTGATTACAAATATTTTTAAGACACTTAGTGAATACTTACTCCTAGCATACATTGTATTTTTCTAGAATTGATCACATCGAAAATTGGCCAGCCCAATTTTCGATTGAGAAAATTTTTTGACGTTTGTCACAATAAATTAGGTTCCCGTAAAAAATGGTAAAAAAGGGGATGTTTAATGATGTATATTGTATCCACAAAGAATCTACTTATTCGAAATGTCCGCCTTTTGCCTTTACACACGCCTTAAGTCGCGCTGACCAATCGTCAATAGCTGCACGAAACTCGTCCATTGGAAAATTGGCCACAGCTCGAACCAAAGCAGACTTAAGAGATCCAATGTTGGGGTATCTTTTGTGACAAACCTTGTCCTCTAAAACCGTCCACAATTTGTAATCCATTGGGTTCAAATCTGGACTGCCTGAGGGCCATTCTTCAGAGGAAATGAACGCTAGCAAATTGTTGCGAAGCCAGGCCTGGGACGTTTTAGGCTTATGTGCCGGCGCAGAATCCTGCTGGAAAGTCCATGGCTGGTTTTGGAACAGGGAATCGCTAAGAGGCTTCACAACATCTTCCAAAACGATGTTTTGCCGATGTTTTGACTCCTTGTTCGCAGAAATGCAGGTTAGTGACCCCATCGTAAGAGACACCCCACCAAACCATGACTGAGGCTGGGTGATGACCCTTTTCCACCCTTGGGATCAGTTCAGATGCTTCCTTAGATGGTAAAAATTTTTTCATCGGTGAACAATATCTCTCTGTTCAAGTTATCAGCGTGCTTCACCAAAAGACGACTAATGGACTTTTGCGTGATATTCATCTCACGGGCCATGATTTTCTGTTTTCGGAGCGGATTTATGTGAATTCTTGATTTAACGGCTGTGATAACATGCGGTGTTCGAAAAAAGCGTGGGCGGCCCGACCGGTAGCGGTCTTTTACATCTCCAGTCTCCTCAAACAGTTTAATGCATCGGTAGACGAACATGCGGCTAATCCCTAGTGGCCGGAGCGTTTTGAAAATATCGCTCTTTTTATTTCACACTTGAAAAGCGCTATTACAGCGATACGGTTCTCATTATCTGACCACTTCATGATGAAAGTTGAAACAATTTTAAAATCCCGTTACAGACTAACGCTATTGAGGTTAGCTTTCAAAACCCATATGACATTATCAGGGTATGTTCAGTTCTACTATTGATTTGGGTGTGTGTAATGTTGTAACAGTTTTTATTTCCCTACTAAGTAGAAAAATATATTTTAAATTTTGATTATATTGAACAGTAAGGGAATTTTTTAAATAACATGGTTTTAAATAGAGTATCTGTGCAAATGTCGACCTTCGCTATCCACACACTGCTGCATACGTTTTCTGAAGTTTCTATAAACTCTTACAAACATGTCAACTGGTATTCTGCCAATTTCAGCCTCAATATTGTTAATTAGCTCTTCCAAGGTGTTGGGACGGTTGAAATACACCTTCGGCTTCAGGTAACCCCAAAGAAAAAAATTGCGTGGGGCTAAGTCTGGTGAGCGTGCCGGCCAGTTCACATCGACCCTCAAAGAGATAAGCCGTCCATGAAACATTTGCCTTAAACAATTCATGCTAATCCTCGATGTATGTGCAGTGACACTATCCTCTAATTGCATTGCGTCAAGATCCGGCTAAAAAAGTCTGGAAATGCCAAGAGAAAGTGATTGCTTCCGAGCAGAGCGTTTCGGTAAATGCAGTACTGCTGCTCTAACTATCTCGATGTTTTGTGGTGTTGTAATCCTTCTCTCAGGTCCCCTTCATACACATGATACATTTCCTGCTGTTCTCAATGAAGTTACCCAATTTACATGTGGCTCCGTCTTGTTGAAACTAAATGTCGTCGATGTCATTCTCTTGCATTTTTGGAAACAAAAATATATTGAGCATGGCGGTAAATGCGGCTCCTTGCTCATTTTCGAAGAAAAATGTTCCAATGATGCCACCAGCCCAAAATCCACACCAAACAGTGATTCGTTGTGGGTGCATTGGCTTTTCAATAGTCACGTGTGGGTTCTCCGAACCCCATACGCTGAAATTTTGCTTATTGACATAGCACCGAGATAAAAATGAGCTTCATCTTAAACACGAATTTCTGGTAAAATTCTTTATTACCTGCCAAACAATTTTCAGCCCATGGGGCGAAGCGAAAACGCATCGGATGAAGATATGGCTTAAGTTCTTGGACCATGGAACTTTGTAAGCCTTCATACTGAGGTCTTCATGCTAAATTCTTCCCAAAGAAGTTCGGAAATTTACTTCCAGAAAGTGAGACTTCTTCTATCGTCCTAAGAAAGAAAGTCACATCTCTATTTTAGTATTTTTGAGATATTTAGCTTTTCTGACACTGGAAGTGGTAGATGTGACCATTTTGCTTAACGGTTTTCAGTCATTTACAGTTGAAAATGGGTATTTTATGTTTTACACTAAAATCAGAAACTCATTCACGGTTCCGAATCTGCTCCATTTTGGAATTTTGGCGCTTGTGACTTTCTTTCTTAGGACGGCAGTATTGATGTTGGTGGATGTTCTTAGACATTCTCAGTCACAGTAGCAATGTTTTTAATTGATCGCACTAAATGAGAACGTACTCGGGTTGTTTTGTCAAATAACGATCCATTTCCATGAACTCGCTTCACAAATTGACGCACAAACTGATCTGAAGGCCGATCCCTTTTCGAAAACTTCCACGTACTCGTACATTTTTTACAGTTTTCCAATTTTGTTCGAGCGTACATCGTCCCATTTTGCAAATGTCAAACATAAACCTAAAAATAAAAATATATGTTATTCTACCTTTCAAAGTCAAAGTAATCGGTAGTACAAATTTAAAATTTTAATGGCCGAGCCTTTACAAGCTCTCCAGAACAACTACATTATTCCGATTTCGATCACATTTGGTATAGTATATATATTACGATGGACAAACAACCAATCCTGGGCCGATTTTTATTATATACACCCTATATTATCTGTTGAAAGCCCAGTTCTGGTCAAACGAATTAACATAGCAGACTGTTTGTGATTGTGAATGAACGAAATCAGCCAAGGGAAAAAGTTTCCGTTAGAGGACTTAATGTACCTCGGTAAAAAGTATACTTTTGGAACGCACATGGACAAAAATCTGTCCTTATATAATAATAAGGTTCGGTCTAACCGAACTGACCGACGATTTTACTTATTAATATTGAACACAATATTTATAAAAATATCGAAATAACGTTTGGTTAAGCAGTTACGATTTTATAATCGTGGTTCACACGCCGTTAAAAATATCGCAACAAAAAGGCAATTACTCAAAAATAGACTGTTTTTCTCAGCACTAGAAACACTCTAAAAACTTTCGAGCCCATGTCATTATTTTGAGTAAAGAGTGGAGATATCTATGGACGATTTTTACAGTAGGATGTTTTTCTTACAAATGTAAAATTTGGAAATGTTGAATTAATACCCTTTTGATGAACAAGTGCTATATAATTTTGTTGCTTCATGACATTTGCATAAATGTTTCTCAGAAACTACACACATAGAACAGATTCGTTGCCACAAACAATTTTTTTTGCCAACCGAATGAGTAAGGTTGCATAAACTACAACCGAATGTTGGTGACAAAAATTGATTTTTCTGGATATAAAATATTCATATCGTATTTGCAATTTATATACTTTAAGTACATTAAACCAAAAAGACAATCCAGTCGGTTTTTCGATGAAAGTATGGAGAAAATGAGGAATGATTATTACAGAAAAAATAGATTTATTAATAATAAAAATTTTGGGATTTGAGTTTATAACATTTTGTTGAACATGTGCGTTATATTATTTTATTAACTTACCACTATTCGCCATATTAAAAATCAGGCTTTTCTTTTTAAACTTCTACCTAGTTTGATAAAAACAAATTTCTTTAAGAAAATTCTAAGTAATAATCGTGCTGATCGACTTTTAACTTAGATTGTTGGATTCTTAACGTCATCTTAGGATTCCATTTCCGACAATATGAGTTTCTTCCTGATATTTTCTTTTATAAGCCTACATTTGAACCGAAGCAAGCTTCGCTAACAAACAACCATCAAAAAATGTTCTGCAAAACTAGTGGTTGCCACAACCGCCAGTTGTAAAAACTAAATATTTTTCAGCATTTTATTGGTATGACCTATCTATTGGTTGGGTGCACAGTACTTTGATGATATTTATCATCTGGTGTTATGTCGAACGAAATATTCATTAATACTGAAAACATTCAGTGTTGGCAACGAAAATTGCCCTTTTGCAACGGAATTTTTGTAAACTTTTCTCTGTGTGTAACCAAACTACTTATCGTGAAAAAATTGCCATGTGTACACGAAAAGGTGAAGTTGAAAAAAATATTTAGTTTTTTTGTTGTGACCACAGTTTTAAAATTGTTCGCGGTTTATTTCGGTTAAACACTTTTTTTCGTTCATAGCCAAAAAATTGATATGGTTCAGTTCAAAACTGGTTCGGGTTCGGTTTGCATACCTGATTCTATGCACTACAGAATATCGTTACAAACGCAAACTATATACTATGAAAGAGAAAAATATGTCACAAAATTAGACATCCAATAGTCGAAAAATATGCAGCAATAAAAAATAAGTACAATTAAATATTGAAAAGTTTGCATTAAAATAACCCACAGTTCAAAAAATATAAGCAAAGGGTAATTTCATTAAATTGCTGCCATATAATATGCGGGCGGGCGAAGTAATCCTTGCAAAAGACTTTTGAAGAAAAAACTTGGCGTGCTTAGACACAGCTGCCTTGCAAGACATTTTATTAATTTGTAATGTTGATTCTGAAAAGAAACAACAATGGTCTAAAATTAAACTAAAGAAATCAAAAATGGTTTTTGTGTTTATTAGTAACTTCAATTATTATTTTCGGCTTGAGATCATATAATAAAAAAAATTATATAATTTTTTTTTTAATTTTTCCAATATTTCGATTTATTTCGTCAATCATCTTCAAGAGAGTAAATTAAAAGCAAAAAAAGACTTTGCCTGTCTGAATTCTTGTTTTCAATAAAAAACTTTAAACACAAGTTAAAGGATATAAGATCTGAATGAGATTAAAAAAGGCTAAACTCAGGCGCTGCCGTCTATTAAATATTCGACTTTGTTTTTCAAAAGATTCCGCGTCTCCGTCTGATGTTTGGGCATGACACTACTTAAAATGAGCCTTCTAGAGAAGGGACATATGTCGTCGAAGCTAAAAAAAATAGACCAGTATAACCAAAACCCACCAGGCAGAGAATCACAGGGTGGGCCATATTATATTTGAGTCGGCCGTAAAATAAAGTACTGATATTTTTTTCAAATTTCTGGTTTTATTGGAAAGGGGTTACTTTGTCATTTAATAATGGAACACAATGTCATTTATATGACTGCCACAACTGGCTTGGCACTACCTCATCCGATCAACCCAATTTTTCAGTATATTTTCGATCGTTTCAGGTCGAATCTCTTCAATGGCAACTTCGATTTTATGTTTCAACGCTTCAATTGCTTCTGGATGCTTAGGTTACATTTGTCCTGGCTTCCACAAATAATAATCCAAAGGGCTCAAATCTGAGCGGCCAATTGACCCAATTGACATTACAATTTCGGCTGATTATTAGATTTTCAAAAACAGCGCGTAAAAAATCGATGGTTGCGTTGGCTGTGTAACAAGTGGCCCCGTTTTAGTTCAATCAATGTATCAATATTTTTGGCAACAAAAATTCATTGAGCATGGCGCGGAAATGCTCACCAATTTCACCCGGGTATGGTATTGGCTCATGTGAAATATGGTCAGAATCAGTAATATGTGTCTTCTAGACTTGCATTTTAATAGCGTTCGTCCTAGGATCAAATCCGAATAGTGCACCATATCTTGTCTAGTATTTGCGACCTCTTATTACAACGATAGATGTACAGACGGAATAATAGTGCTATTGGATCAATCAGTATAAAAAGCATGGGGTCTATCTACTTCTTTAAGGTTGAACAAACATCAGTAATAAGCCTTAATACCCTATACCAGAGTGTACTGTTGATGTTTATTTACAATTAAAAACGCTTCTAAATAAATCGATCTTTATATTTAACGAGTTGATTCGTGCAAATAAGGACATTTTAGTGATTTTTTTTGACAATACAGTTAAAATTTTATTTTTAAAACCTTTGGTTGCTTAAAGTATAACATTCGAAGAATATTGTATAACATTTTCGTGAAGAAATATTAAAAACGGCAATGGCAGCAATTATTCGGACGGTTCAAAAAAAACGGTAGTATTACGGTGCCTCTCATAATTCGGTGCTGGATTATCATAAAATCAATGTTCTTATTAGATGATCACTTTCCCAGGAAACGCAAAAACGAGGGTTTTTGCATGGCAAGTGGCACCGTGCTGTTGAAACAAAATGTCGTCAAGAATACGGGCTTAAATTTCAGGTAGTAAAAAGTCCGATATGATAGAGCAATAGCGAGCACCATTGAAAGTTACGTTTCGACCATCATCATTTTAAACAAAAATATGGAGCGATAATTCCACCAGCCCATAAACCGCACCAAACCGTGGTTTTCTCTGGATATAATGGCACCTCTTGAACCTCTCCTGGTTCCTTTTCAACCCAAATGCGGCAATTTTGCTTTATGACGTTGCCGTTGCACCAGAAATGGGCCTCAAAACTGATCACAATTTTAGTCGAAAACAGCGGATCATCTTGTTTTTTGCCGAACGCTCATTTCCATAATACAGTTGCCAACATTTGAAGGAAATTAAATTCAAAAAATAAATGGCATAAAATGTCCTTTCGTATAAACAATTGATTTGAATTTTAGTATTTTTTTTATTTTGAAAAATACCTCTAGATGGATTACACTATATATAAATTGTTTGTTAACGATTCTTATTGTTTTCTAAGCTTCACTCATTGTTTTAATTGGTTTTGCAACATTCGGGAATAATTTAATTTTTGTAATTGATCTGGCTGGATGAATCCTTTTTTTGTTATACATCGCCGCGAGGCAAGCACTACATAAAAACACACCAATAATTTGTCCAAAGTTTTATGACTGTTCTGCGAGATCAAACGTAATTTTTTATTTTTTTTTTGTTTTTCCCCCAACAAATTGCAACAATTTTATTTACCTTATACATATATTTTTCACAACTAACGACTTCTTAAAAAGCTTACGACACATTTTTAGCTTATTTTCTATATGCGATTAGCTAGAAAAACAACAAAAATTTAAATATTCCCGAATATTGTAAGCAAAAGACAATATCAGTGAGCGAAGCTACGAAAACAGAAATAAACGTCAAAAAATAGTTTATAAGTATGTAACTGACGTTAATATAAACAAAACATAAAAAAGAAGAACAAGAAATGGAAACAGTTACTTGTATAAACATTGCATTTTGGCTTTAGGCGTAAAGGTTGTCTCACTAAAAATTATGTATCTCAGACTCTTCTTGAGAATAATTACTTTTTTCTGTTTCTGAAAGAGAATTCAATTTCCTAAATTCTTATAAAAGATTGATTTGTTTTTCTTGCTGGTGCTCTTTATTTAGAACGCTATTGTTTTATTTAAATTATATACCAGGGTTCCGAATCATTCACTCGCTCGCGCTCTCGTCCGCGAACGTGTGCGTTTCAATTTTTTCATAATGTTCTTCTTCGCGAGTAAGAGCGTAAAAAATATTTCTTTTCACTCTCTTTCACGTGTGCGATGGTTGAAATTTGTTTG
Source organism: Hydrotaea diabolus (assembly GCA_963513945.1). Taxonomy (NCBI): domain Eukaryota; kingdom Metazoa; phylum Arthropoda; class Insecta; order Diptera; family Muscidae; genus Hydrotaea; species Hydrotaea diabolus. The sequence goes on along the minus strand of OY740716.1, from coordinate 192,581,393 downwards.
TTGCTCATCCTTCGCGTGTGTGTGTGAATCCAATTTTATTTTGTTCATATATGAACGGTAGCAGAAGAAAGAGCGCTCCTAAATGAGCGCTCGCACATTTCTGACAAGTTGAAATTTTTTCTTTTACAGAAATTCCACAAAACAATTTATTATTTAAAGAAACAACAACAAAAATTAAATATGTTCATAACATTTTATTTGCAGTAAATTAATTCAGTAAAAGTAATTCATTAAAAAAAGTAAACAAAAAGTAAAAAGTAAAGCATGTAATTCATTTAAAAAAGTAAAATAAATGCATTTATTAAAATTTTTAAAAAATTAAAAAATTAAATTCATTTAAAAAAAATTTTATATTATTGTTGACTACATTGACTTACATATTATTTATATGTGTATATAAACTATTCTTGTTCTTCAACATCTAGATTTAAGAAATCTAGCAATTCAAAATTTAATTTTGTAATAAGAAGGTTCGATAAAGACTTTTTTGAAATTTTTGTTCTCAATTTCGTTAATATTGTTGCAAGTGCGCTGAACGCACGTTCAACAGAAACCTGTGTGGCAGGTACAGCTAATATAACCAGCTTCAACATCTCGGTATCGTGTCGATACAATTTTCGCCAGTATTCCAAAATATTGCTATCAAATGGCTCCATATCTCCTTCACAAAGTGCATTTTTTTACTTTTTTAAATGAATTACATACTTTACTTTTTACTTTTTTTAATGAATTACTTTTACTGAATTAATTTACTGCAAATAAAATGTTATGAACATATTTAATTTTTGTTGTTGTTTCTTTAAATAATAAATTGTTTTGTGGAATTTCTGTAAAAGAAAAAATTTCAACTTGTCAGAAATGTGCGAGCGCTCATTTAGGAGCGCTCTTTCTTTTGCTACCGTTCATATATGAACAAAACAAAATCGGATTCACGCACACACGCGAAGGATGAGCAACAAAAAAATTTCAACCATCGCACACGTGAAAGAGAGTGAAAAGAAATATTTTTTACGCTCTTACTCGCGAAGAAGAACATTATGGAAAAATTGAAACGCACACGTTCGCGACCGAACTCATAAATGAAGCTAAATGAGCGCACATTAATGAAAATTTCTGGACCCTGTTATATACACATCCGAACCTTTTTTTCATTGTAGGATATTTTTTAATTTTTCCCCTAATTATTCTTAAAAAAATACAAAAAAACTTAAATATATGAAGTCGTTTTCGAGATATTAAATTTTAAATAATTCAGAAAAGATATTTATTTTTGCAACAACTTCAGAATTTATACTTTTAGTTTTTGTACAGTTTTATATATTGACATACCCTTTCGATATTTGGACCAAAAGTGAAAATCCCTGACCCACTATGTCACACTTCTCGTGGCCTGACCCACGATGAAACTTTTTCCCCTTGGGCCTTTTCGACCATTTACAAATACCATCACGCAAAACTTCAGGAGCCTATATATATATATATATATATATATATATATATATATATAAGTGTGTTTTTCCTTGACTTCAAAAGGATCAGTGCAGTAGTTTTGAAGATATCAGGGCCACAGGGTTTGAATTTACAAGTTGTGGGAAAAAGTTTTTAATAACACTGCGTTTTGTAAGAGGTGTGTTTGGTGAAATTGCGGTATCTTCGTTAGTTTTGCTCCAATCCATCTCAAATTCTCACATAATATTCTTGAAGGTTATCCATTCAATAAATAAAAGTTATAAGGGGTTACCTCCCTAAAGCCTTGTACTAAGTTCGTTCATCTGAAACCCATAAATCGCATAAAAAATGATTCATAATTGCGGTTTTGCTACGATTTTTTTAAATGAAATAATAGACATGTACATTTGGCTGGATCATTACAATAAATATTTTGAAGAATTTGGGAAAAGTGTCTAAATATACTAATTATGGCAGAGAATAGCAAAATTCATTAGAGCACTGCATTTTTTATTTTTAAAATTTCTGTTAGAATGGTACTGATTCCCAGCTATAGACTTAGCTCTTTGATTTATCTATAATTTTAACTCAGACTACAAATTTCTAGAAAGACTTTCGTCTTTTTTTTTTGCAATTTAAAAGTAATTCCTTTTTTGGGATATATTTAAAGATTTTACTGCAAAAAATGCAAAGTATTGCAAAGTGTTATAGAATCACGGTTAGCAGTACTGAATTCAATGTACTTTAAAGCAAATTTTAGGAAATTACCCAAAGGGTCACACTATATTTTCATTTTGATGACCCGGCCTAATATACATGCAATTTTTTACATGAAAGAGCGAACTTCAGCAGAAGAACAAACAAATAACTTTTAATATTTCATTGCAGTTCATACAAAATTTGCATGAACTTAAACACGGCATAAGAATTAAAACCAACAGGTCATAGAAAAACAAATCTGACGAATGATGTAAATGGGTTAAAAAACTAAATAAAATGTTTACGTTTAGTATAATCACAACAAAAATTAATAACAAAATAGACACTGAACTAACCCCTAAAAAGTGTAATCAAAACAAACGGGAAAACAAAACTGCTGTGTTTACAAACAAACCTGTTGGATTCACTAGTGAAGAATATAAATAAATAAACGATACATCTGTCAAAAATCCACGCATGCTTATAAAGTGTCCTTTCAAGGAAATGTCACATAGTTGTCAGTTTATAGGGATACACAATTTTCATTTGTAAAATTTTCATTTATAACTGTAAAGTGCAGAAAAGTTCAAGAATAATTATGTGTTTATTAAACATTTAAAGGTGCATTTTTGAAGTTTTTTTCTACTAAACGAACATTTAATTGTTTATCATACTGTATGTACATACATATTTAAAGATTTTTATTAAATGAACGAAGTATTCGAAAAATGTTGGTGAAAATTCGTGAAATTTTTATCTCGTAATTTCTTTAAAATAAAAAGTTTGTTCTTAGTATTAAAAAAGTAAATGGAATGTAAATAATTGTACAATAATCTAGTACGCTTAGCGTACTAGTTTTAGAGCACGCTTAAGGTTTCAACAAACCACAGATAAATCCGTTTTGAATTCAATACCAAAGCGTAGAACAGAGAAGATGTGTATACAGATTTCACCACATAATTTTATGTTTTATTTGGGTCGAAGGAAGGTAACTTATGTGTAACGGATTAAGGACTGAACTTGACATACGTTACAAATTATTAAAAAAGATTCCTCAGGTGCAGGGGTTAGTCTTTAATAATGCGCCCGTTTTACGAAATCCCTCGAACTCGTTGCCGAAGGTTATAAAACCTGAAACCATTTGAACGTAATTGTTTCTGTGTTGAGTGGAGTATTCACAGGATTTGACACAATGCGAGTACGTATCCAGTTTTAGATATACCTGTTCCATTAAGGCACCGGCATAGTCCTATGATGCTATGTTTACCACAAGATCTCAATTTGTATATCCTTTACCATAAGCCATCATCATGCAAAATTCCGTGGTTGATTCATTTGACCGCTATCGTGCTTTCAAAGGATTCATGGACAGACGGACATGGCTAGATCGTCCTAGAATTTGAAAACTTTCGATAATATAAATGGGGTTGATTTTATGGGCCGATTTTGATTTTGAATAAAGCACAAATTATTGAGGAAATTATTGTCATTTCTTTTTATTGTGATAATATTGGTATGGTTCAATTATGTATGGAACTAAATATCGCCCAATTGGCCGCCGCGACCTCGGCGGCACACCTCCATCCGGTGGTCCAAATTTTCGATGAAGCTGAGGCATAATTGAGGTTCTATGCCGTTAATGTGCCGAATAATCTCGTCCTTTAGCTCTTGAATTGCTGCTGGCTTATCGACGTACACCTTTTCTTTCAAATAACCCCAACGAAAGAAGTCCAACAGATCTTGGCGGCCAATTAACATCGTCACAACGTGAGATAACACGGTCATTGCATTTGTCGCGCAAAAGAGCCATTGTTTCGTAAGGTGTGTGGCAAGTGGCACCGGCCTGTTGAAACCACATATCGACCACATCCATATCTTCCAATTCGGGCCATAAAAAGTTCGTTATCATCTCACGATAGCGAACACTATTCACAGCAACTGCCTGACCGGCCTCATTTTGGCAAAAATACGGCCCGATGATGCCGCCAGCCCATAAACCGCACCAATTAATTAGTCACTCTTTGTAGGTGGATTGTTTTTTCGACAATCACTTTTGGATTATCATTCACCCAAATGCGGCAATTCTGCTTATTGTCAAATCCACAGAGGTGAAAATGTGCCTCATCACTGAAGATGATTTTCTTCGAAAATTCATCATCCACTGTTGACATTTCTTACCACCATTCTGACCATTGATGACGGTTGGAATGGTCAAGAGGCTTTCGTTCTTGAGTCAATTGCTCCTTGTAAGCGTGTAAATGCAAGTCTTTATGAATAATGTTCATCAACGACAAGCGTGAGAGCTGCAATTTTTGGGCATGACGAGGAGTTGAGGTGGACGGCTCTTCAGCCACACTATCGCGAACAGTAGCAATATTTTCCAGCTGTACGTGCATGCACTGGTGTTTTCACATCTTCTACAGACAAACATTTGGACGATTAAATTGACCAAAAAAACACGAAGTGCACGAACGCCCATTTTCATAATAAGCCTGAATAACTTTACTCGCTATGGCCGATGCTTTAAACCAACACAGTGTAATGCCATTTACAGTGTGTTCCATCTACCATTCATAGCATCAGAAGAACGCCCAACTACCTGGACAAACAGAAGTGGTTTTGGTACAATTAAGATTAGGATTGTACAGCCGTCTCAATTTCTATTGGGCCTGTATTGACGGCAAAACGCAGAACACCTGCCTAGTGTGCGAAAATGTTCCGCCTTATACGCTGCACCTATTCAGCTGCTAAGCTCGGCCAACTTTTCTCACTTCTTAATCCTGAATTCAGATAAGGAAGCAGTGGCCTGCTGAACCGGTGAGCCGCTGTGGGATGACTTTTTACATATAATATAAGGATCGTAATATAGAGAATGGTTCTAGATCATTGAAAGTTGATACCGAGTATTATATTGACTATATTCGACCACGCCCACCGCTCATGCAATCTAATCGATGCTTTGCATATAATGCTTCCCAAAGTGTTAACATTCAGTACATACACTTTCTAAAATAAACAACAGATGCATTCCAAGTTTTAACCAAAGATGTTTTTCTTTTATACGAGCAAAAGTCTTCAAATTTTGAACATACCCTTTGTAGAATAAAAAACGTTGCGTGCCAAGTTTTATCAAAAAAAATGGAGATTCATAATTTTTTAAATTGAAAATCAAAAACAAGCTAATTTTAAGAGGCTTATACAGGGTGGGCGACTAAAAATTTAAACTTGAATCGGCTGAAAAAAAGTCCTAATATTTTTTTCAAATTTCTGGTTTTATTGGAAAGTTTGAACTTTGTCATTTAATAATGGAACACAATACCATTCATATGACTGCCACAACTGGCTCGGCACTACCTCATCCGATCAACCCAATTTGTCAGTACATTTTCGATTGTTTCAGGTCGAATCTCTTTAATGGTAACTTCGATTTTATGTTTCAACGCTTCAATTGTCTCAGGATGCTTTGCGTAACATTTATCCTTAATGGCTGATCACAAAAAATAATCCAAAGTGCTCAAATCTCAGTTTCTATTGGCCAATTTTTCGATTTCAAAAACAGTTTGTAATGTATCGATGGTTGCGTTTGCTGTGTGACATGTGGCCCCGTCTTGTTGAACCCAAATGTCGTCCATGTCATTCTCTTGCATTTTCGGAAACAAAAATTCGTTGAGCATGATGAGGTAACGTTGTCCGTTGACGGTAACGGCGGCTTCTTGCTCATTTTCGAAGAAAAATGATCCAATGATGGCACCAGCCCAAAATCCACACTAAACAGTGCCTCGTTGTGGATGCATTGGCTTTTCAATAGTCACGTGTGGTTTCTCTGAACACGAAAAACACGATTTTTCGGTAAAATTAATCTTTTTCTGCCCAACAATCTTCAGCCCATTGGGCGAAGCGAAAACGCATCGGATGGTGTTCACTTATTAAATGACAAAGTTCAACCTTTCCAATAAAACCAGAAATTTGAAAAAATAATTATTACAGCCGATTCAGTAATTTTTTTACAGCCGATTAAATTTAAAACGTAAAATCGCCCACCCTGTAGATTTAGGCATATCTTCTTATGATATCTTCGTTATTTAAATCAAATGGTATTATCAAAAATCGCCCACTGAATTACATGAATATATAAGACATTTCGTCCTTAGCACTCTTGCAGAAAATTTTCTAAAATTTTTCAAAAATAAAATACATTTTTTCTAAAAAACCTTAAATTCACATTGCATATTTAACATTTTTCTACAAAACTCCATTATCATATTTTTGAAATGAAAGATCGAGAAATAGGGGACCGAAATTCCCCGGTGCGTCCTATTGAATAATCAGTATGTACAAAAAAAGAGCGAAAAAAATTGAATAATAAAATAGTTCAATAACCACAACATATACCACGAACATTGCAAAACCTGGCTAAAAGCCTTCGGCAATTTATTACCGATTTAAAGCCCGATGTGTAACACAGACTGTCAATGTCCAAACAAAATTGAAATAATTAAATTTTGAGAATTACTTTCACATTCAAATAAAATCTCCATTTAAATAATCGTGATTCTAATATTCTTTTACTTATGAATTGTCCGCTTGCAGATTACTGACAAAACGGTCAGCATGCAGTTTTTGGCATTGTTTTCTCTGGTTGTACTGCTGACATTAGTAGATGTAATTAATGCCAGGACAGCCAAAAGATCGGATGTATACATAGCCGGATTTTTCCCCTATGGCGATGGTGTGGAAAACTCCGACACGGGACGTGGTGTAATGCCAAGTGTTAAGCTGGCATTGTCACATGTTAACGAACATCCGAGAATACTGACCAACTACCGTTTGCACATGTGGTGGAATGATACTGAGGTAAGTGCATATAAAAACATATAATGTAGAATAACTCAAATCAATAAATCTTTTTATAACATTTCGCATAACTGTAGTGCAATGCTGCCGTGGGAGTAAAGTCCTTTTTTGATATGATGCATTCTGGACCGAATAAGCTAATGCTGTTCGGTGCTGCCTGCACTCATGTTACCGATCCCATAGCCAAGGCTAGTAAACATTGGCATTTGACACAGCTTTCGTATGCCGATACGCACCCCATGTTTACTAAAGATGCTTTTCCGAACTTCTTTCGTGTGGTACCCTCCGAGAATGCTTTCAATGCACCACGTTTAGCTCTCCTAAAGGAGTTCAATTGGACGCGTGTTGGAACGTTATATCAAAATGAGCCACGTTACTCATTACCTCACAATCATATGGTAGCTGATTTAGATTCCATTGAATTGGAGGTAGTGGAAACACAGAGTTTTGTAAATGATGTGAGTGAATCACTCAAGAAGTTGCGTGAAAAGGATGTTCGCATAATATTGGGAAACTTTAATGAGCATTTTGCTCGAAAGGTATTCTGTGAAGCGTACAAGTAAGTTGACGTTGTTCTACAAACATATGATGTACCCTATTATGGCTTATTTTCATTTGCTTTCAGATTGGAAATGTTTGGACGATCTTACCAATGGCTGATAATGGCCACATACTCAACGGAATGGTGGAATACAACCATAGACAGTGATTGTTCAGTGGACGAATTGATACAGGCCTTAGAAGGAACAATGATGGTGGATCTTTTGCCTTTATCCACCAGTGGCGATATAACCATTGCTGGCATAGTAAGTATCGGCTTTTCATTTTATTTCATTTATTTATGTCCAGTAATTCGAAGCCCATTGGGGGCCTTTTATAGCTAAATTACAATATGCATCAAAATGTTAAATAGAACATCATAAACTTCTAGAAATATTGCAGTATAAAATAAAAATAATACTAAATTTCCCTAATAAACAGAAAAAAACTGATAAGTAATAATCCAGAAACCAATGAAAAATTTAAAGAAAAACATCACTCTGTACTTAAACGAAAATGTCCATTAAACAAGTTTTTAAACTACTTGGTAAAATATTGTATATTTGGGCTACTCTAACGTGAAATAATCCATAAGCGGCATTACCGTTTGAATAATTAACTGTATGAAGTGACTGAAGCAAACGATTTTGCTAGGAACAAAGGATTTTAATTTTGTATATCTTGTAAAAAAGTATAGCAACCGAAGGCGGACAAATTCCACAAAGGAACAACCTAAAAAGTCATTCACAAACGGCGATATGTGTGCATACGGTTTAACAGAATATAAATAGCGCATAACTCTATGAAGCTCTGCCTTATTTTGTTCTATTACTTTGCGTAGTTCCTGTATATGCCTCTAGGCAGTACAGAATATTTGGGATAATTAAGCCATGAACCAGTTTTGTTTTCACCCAACGAGGTAAAACTAAATTTGTGTTACATATATAGTTGAGGAAGTGTGAAACTAATACGTGAAGCAATACTGCGAATATGCTGCTCAAAGCAACATTTGTTATCCAGTACTATTCCCCAACACGTTATACTCTGAACGAGTTCTATAGTCGCACATTGTACTGCAAATCTAAGTTGATAGAAGATGATGATGAAAACAGTATTGTCTTTGTTTTAGAAAGATTAATACTTAGCTTGTTGGAGAACATCCAAACGCTTAATAATTTTAAATTATAATCAGCTTTGGATTGTTAAACATTCTAATACTGGATTTCTCCGCAAAAAAAAAATAGCAAAAGAGTATGGTGTACACCAATCGCCTAAACTTGTAAAAAGGTCAATAATAAACTGCACAAACACAATTGGACTAGTAACGACGCCCTGAGGGACCCCACTTTAAACAGACAAAACAGACGATGAGACTCCTAGTACACGAACAAACTGCTTTCTACCACTTAAATATGATTATGCATTTAAGTGCAGGCACTTTTCTCTGGTCCAAAATCGTTATGCAATTTATTTATTGCCAAAAATTCCATAATCTACCCTCTCAAGGGTTTTTATAAATCCAAAGACAAAATTATACTAATTTTTTGATTATAAGTATTCAATCTTATGGAGTCAGTTAGGGCAATTAATTTAGCAGAGATACGTCTGTCGTTTCAGAAACCACATTGACAATCATTCAGCAGCGATTTACTCTCAATATGGTCTAACAACTGCCGCTTAAGAACATTTTCCATTTTAACAGGGTAGGAAGCAAATACATCGGTCTTAAGTTACTAGGAGAATTCGGGCATGACTTCTTTTGAGTTGGTGTCACTTTGGCTACTTTCCAATCCGTTAGGAAAGCAGGAGGTCATTATTATAGTATGGATTATAGTATGAAGAAGGTGATTTGATATAAACGGAAATACTGCTTTAAGAAATTTAAGAGATATCTCATCACAACCAGAGGTGTTAGACTTGACTGACATAAAAGCTTGTATGAAGTCATTAGCGGAGAAAACAAAAAGAAAATCTATCATACCCAATAATTTGATTAATAAAACTACTATCAGTCGAACTAGCCAGTTGATTATTAATAAATAATGTGTTTAATTCCTCTACGTCAATGTTGGCCATCTCTGGTCTTTGAACTATTGCTACCGACTAAAAGAGCGGCATGAGCTACTCTTTTCATTTTCTTAATAACATTCTTGGCTTTTTTTCTATCCCTACAAAAGAAAAAAATGTTGCACTGTATACTACGAGATCAATTTAAAGATAAATTAATCTCTTTATCCGAAGGGTCAGACTACCTTCTTGATTTTATACAGTGCTTGATTTTATAAAAATACCAACTGTTCTTTTCCTTGACAGAGCGGTGTGTGATTTATGAGAACCACTCTCAGTCCACACAGAAGATTCAAAGTTGGAAGCAGGTATAGGAGCTGGTTTTTTTTATAAAAGATTTTCAAATTTGTTGTATTTTCTAGGCCGAGAAAATTTGTAGCTATAGACAAAGCATACGTATATAAGGAATAACAAAGAAGATCTTATGTGTGACTGGATGCGTTCAAAGAGCTAAGAAGACAGTACAATCACTCCTGGTAAAATTTAAATAAGTTAAGATTTGCAAAACGTCAATAAGCTCCTTTTAAAATCGGACAATTAGGCTTCGTTCGGTTTCCGTACAATGTAAAGTTGCAGAAATCGGATGTTTCCGCTTCGAGTTCCGGGTGTTGGAATGACTCTGGACTCCGGGTCTTGAAGCGTCTTCGACTTTTTGTATTTACTTATATTTGTTTTAAAGGATATTATTGATTGGCAACCGCTATGGTATGTCCCTTCTACCGTAGAAGTTTAAACCATAAGCTTCATGTTAACTTCAAAATTGAAGGTGGGGAGTTAAAACGGAAGTACAAAAAAACTTAGAGTGTGAAAAAGCTTCAGTGTATAAGTACCTATAAACGGGTCTGACAAAATATAATTAATGGAAAAATGTTTACAGATGTATACTGCTGAAATGAGACCCATATTGCCAAATTGGGTTATCATTTAGTGGAAGGCTTTTTGAAGTCCACATAATGTTAGATATACGTAAGTTACAAACTGTCCTTGAACACCATAATATTTCAGGCTGCTGCAGCACCTCAGTAAGATTAGAAAAGCATCCATAATTGTATATAAGTGTGACACTGGAATTTATAACAAGATGCCTAATATTCCAGGTATTTTTGACCATACAATAGCTTGTCGAACTCCTGCCACTAGGACATATATAACAGCCAAGTAGATTCTACGAACTGGTAGAACAGATGAGAGATAATGTGCTCACTTGATTGTATCCATCATAAAAGGACAAAATCTGATTCTGAGTCCTAAAGTTGGCTTTAGCGACTACTTCAGAAACTGTGAGAATGAAAAGCAGTGCATAAAATATATTTTTTTACGTGCCCTTAGTTTATCAAAAAAGACGAAGTGCTAGGCATCTTTGGATTTATATACGGAGCATCAAATGATTAAACTTAAATGAATAACAACTTTTTTGGCTTTCTATTTTTTACGATTATGTTCTTACATATTACCGATACATCCCATTAATTAACAATACTTTGAAGCGAGCTAATTTGATAGGTATTGCTATTGTCGTAATCAAAACTAACTGTTGAGAATAAGTGAGTCTGCTCGCACGGATTTCAACATAACCTTACCTAGGACATATCAATTTGTACTTAACGTTTTCTTAAAAAATTTAACAAAAGTAAGTTTTTTCGATAAATTAAATTTTAACTTTTATCCAGAGTCAGAGTAGTGCAAATTTTTTGACTCCTGCTCTAATTCCGAGCAAATTTTTGAAACTCTCTGCGCCTTTAACGGACTGTTTGAATTGTAAAAGTATGACCGATGCCTAAAAAATGGCAGGTGGGAGTAAACGAACATTGTCGCCTGTGTAAGGATTAGGAGAAGATGGAGACAGTGAATCACCTTTGGTGTAGATTCCAGTCTCTTTAGAAAAGACGTCGTAAGTAACTTCGGAAACACTTTCTTGAGAATCTGCAAGATGGTAGATCTGCTGGGTTTAATAAATAATAATCACCGAGCCAATTGTTCAAAGTACTTTTTACCTAACCCTTGGTTTTTTAGTTGTCGTTGTTCTAACAACAAAATATATAGGATTTTAAGTACTGTTCGTCTATAAGGGATCTGCTTCGATATTAAGGTGACGAAAACGCATTATTTGAACTGGATGATTTCAAAGAGTATTGGGCGTAAGCTGAGTTGGCTTGGCCTGACAATTGAAGAGGTGCAGCATGCCATGTAGTCCGACAGCAAGCGTGAGAAATATACGAGACGTTGCCATCAATTCGCGCCCAACACGAATTGAGGCAACTGCGTCATCAGATCACAGATGGGCTATAAACACGCTTGTCTGTGAAGTTAGCGTCTTCTCCTTTGGTGAAATCTTCGGAGGATGTTCCAAACACTACATTTATGTGTATGTGTTTTAGTTGTTGTAGCGGTAACTGTATGTCCGTGTGACAGCCCTTGGCTGAAGAATTGCTCTTTGGGTCAATCCGGTCCACAGAACAGGCTGTCTTGGGATTGACAATAGTTCATACTCCGATTTCATGAATGTATCTAGCATGTCGGTTTTAAGTCATTTGGGTTAACGATAAAATTGACAAATAGCAGGATGTTTATAGTCAATTTCCTACGCAGCGTATTTTTTATCTTGCGGCAGTCTAGAAACCTTTGGAACAAATGAGTGAAACATACAAAAATTTATGACTTTGTAAATAAAAAAAAAATATATTTTTATTATGTAGTTTTAGATTATTGGAAGTAAGATGAACGCAGCGTATAATAAAGGCTTCAGTGTGCCCGGTCCTTAAATCTTCTTTTAGACATATCCTTTAGAAATCACTACATACATAGAATTGTCCATATATTTACTTATACATACGGCATACATACAAACGGCACTACTAAAATGTATCTAACTTAAATTGTTCCCATTTTCATGTTTTAGACTGCAGATGAATACTTATCGGAATATGACAGTTTACGTGGTAATGAATATTCCCGCTTCCATGGCTATACCTATGATGGTATATGGGCAGCAGCATTGGCTATTCAATATGTGGCTCAAAAGCGCGAAGATTTCCTAACACACTTTGATTATCGCGTCAAAGAATGGGAGAGCGTCTTCTTAGAAGCGTTGCGGAATACCTCTTTTGAAGGAGTCACGGTATGAATTATACTTTGAGTTATTGTTTTAAACTAATTTTTACTCCTATATTTGCAGGGTCCTGTGCGTTTTTATAGCAATGAACGCAAGGCAAATATATTGATTAATCAATTTCAATTGGGACAAGTGGAAAAAATAGGAGAATTTCATTCTCAATTAAATCATTTAGATCTAACAATGGGAGGACCAGTAAAGTGGGTGAGTTAAATCATTAACTTTTACTTGTCAGTCTGGCCGATAATATTGCTGTGTATCGAGTAAATACATTTAAAATCGGGAAAATTGTGTTTTATGTTAACTAAAAGCTTTTTCAATATTGATCCCAAATGAAATAATATTCCCTCATAATGCCTTTCGAATTATGTTCCCTACTATATAATTTTTAACTATGGCCGCATTTCTAAGGATTTATCAAGATAAAAGTTATTTTTGTAATTATGATCCAAAATCGAAAGAGTTCACAAATATTTTCCCTTCAAATACGAAACATTTTTTATTCACTAAATATTTTAATCAGAAGTAAATAAATAAATACATACAGTGTGTCTCAAAATCATTTTTCATATTCTTTTAAACCAAAAGTCCCAGTAAAATTAGTTTTTAACAAACAATAATGCTTATTTTTATATATTTACATATTTGGTATAGATTAAATTGTATTTAAACGTAACAATTATTTAAAAAATCTTAATCTACGAGATTTTTAGTGATTTATGAGGTCACATGAGTATTTTTCTTGTTTAATTTTAAGAACTAATTTTATTTACAAATTTACATTTATTGGAATCAATAATTTTAAGGATAGCCATTGGTAGCTAAAACAACTTCTAAGCGCCATTGATTCCACCTAATTAGTATTAAGTTATTTTGCCTTATTCTTCATGCAAAGCACTTTTTAACGTAAATTTCGACGAAATATAGCGTTTTCCTCCTAGAATGACCACAAATTTATTAACGGGTTCGTGCCCACGTTTTTCTAAAACAAAAATTCCCTGTGAACTTCAGCGACCGGAGCAAATTCAATATTTTCGGCTCCAATAGACGACGAATGGTGTGGCGTAAGACAAATGAAGCCCCTAATCCTAAAAACTTGAAAGCGACTGCCAGACATTGAGTTGGTTCGGTAATAATATGGGTTTTTTGTCTGTCTCAGGAGTTCGCAATCTTGTGTTGATGGTTGGAATTATGGTCATACACTTTTATACGTCCATTTTTAAAGAAATCAACCATGCCAATTCAGAAAAAAAGGATATTCCGATTAAAGGATTTTATTTTCAGCAATATAACGACCCAAAAAATATAGCTGTAAACTATTGTAGATAAATATGAAATAAATATAAAGTAATCGTTAAATTGTGGATATCATATAACACCGAACGTTTGGCAACCCCGCCACGAATTCCGGACTTGAACCCGATAGAAAATGTGTTTTCATTCTAGGTGGAAAATTCAATAGGACACCTTATTTCGTCGAAAGATACTTTAAAAAAAGTGCTTTGCAAGAAGAATCGGGCAAACTAACGGTCGAAGCGTACCGTAATTGAGTGGAATCAATGCAAAGGTGTTTAGAAGCTGTTCAGCTACCAATGACTATCCTTAGAAATATTAAATATAAGTATATACAAATAAGTTTGTAAATAAAATTAAAAAAGTAAAATACTTATGTGACTTCAAATATAGGTTTAGATTAAAAATCACTAAGTCTCGTAGATTAAGATAGATCTTTTTAAATTTTTTTTTTGACATAAATGTTACATTCTCAGCCACAGCAGTGTTGTTTTCGATTGAACGCACTGGACGAGAACGTATTCGGGTAGATTTGTCCAATGACGATACATTTACATGAACTCGCTTCACAAATTGATGCACATAATGAACTGAAGGCCAATCTCTTCCGAAAAATGTCCACGTAAACTTCTTACAGTTTGCGTTAAAGACTCAATTTGAAAATGCTAATTTGAAAATGCCATTTAAATCAAGTCAAAGTAATCGGTAGTTCAAATTTAAAATTTTTAAATAGCCCACCCTTTACTTAAAAAATATATCTTTATTACCTTCTTTATGTAATAAAATACATAGAATAGAATCATTTAAAATACATTAAACTAACATTACTTAATTTTTATTTTATCAGGTTGGCAAAACACCCCCCAAGGATCGGACTTTGATTTACATCGAACATAGTCAAGTAAATCTTACGATCTACATAATTTCAGCAAGTGCGTCCGTTGTAGGAATGATTATTGCCTGCGTTTTTCTAGCATTCAACATCAAATATCGAAATCAAAGGTAACTATGACACCCAAAGTACATTTTTGGAAGAACACATATAAATACCACACCATGTCAAATTTTCTCACATCTCTCTTAGAAATATTTTACACGTACTATTTTATAGGAAAAAAATTACCCTCTTATTCAGAAATACTTTCAATAGGTTTAAACATGGTACAATAAACAAAGAATAGCCACTAGTCCAATAACCAATAAACAGCTCGCTGTACTGTCAAAGTTGAAAGAAAATGCCAAAAATAAATTTTTGTGAATGCTTGATGAATATCGTAAATGTTTAATAAAGAAATTTAGCTTTACAAACTTCAAGAATTGCCTTTGTCAAACTTAAAAGTTTAAATTTCTACAAGAAAAAAATGTAAATCAGCTGACTGCATAACACTACCTTCTTTATTGTACCATGGATTTAAAGATTTTTATTACGACATTTAAACCTTTCGTTTCTTGCTCTGAACAAGGGGGTTGGATTTTTGTTTTTTTTAAGTTATTTGCGTTCGAAAAAGTGTTGACACAAATAAATTTAACTTAAATTAATGTTGACAACATAAACAAGTTTAGAAATAAAATTTCACTTATTTCAATTTAAAAGTCTATGGCGGGTTTACTTTTCAGGGTCCAAATTTTAATATAATGCCAAAAATAATGCATAATGCGATTATAAACAAACATATGATTGATATCTGCAATGTTAGAAAGAGCCTCAGCTTGTCATTTGGAATTTGTCGTATTTTCAATAGACATTGCTTCATTATCTCAGAATTTTGCAATGGTTTATAATATGTCTGTGCCCACAAGGAAAACGAGTTAAAAGCTCTTAGGACAAAAGTAATCACACTGATCTGCTAATTCAAAAGAATCACCAGAACAATTTTGAATTCTATGTGTTCCTCTTTCGTAGAAAAGCCACTTACGTGATTAAATGTTTAGGTTGGGTTTAAAAAAACATTAGAAGTTATTATTTTGTTAGTTTCATATGTTTTTCTGATTATGTTATTTAAAGAGCAGAAAACATTAAATAATGAAAATCTGGCCTCCCGGAAATAAAAATGTTTAGAACATATTTTGTGAATAACGACTTAGGTTCTTTCAAGATGAGATTAAGTTAAATTTTTGATTCAAAAATCAATTTAAAAAAATTATCTGCAAAAGTGCAGTGTTAAAAAGTGCTCAGTCTGACAGGGCAGACAAAAAACTCATTGATTCTGTACGAAATCAAACAAAGATCTTTATCAAAGCGTGACTTCTAGAGCGATAATGCCTGAAATTTTGATGGGCCTTTTAAATAAGTTTGAATGAAAACAAGAACCGATATGGTAGTTTTTCACCAAAGGTGATTATAGATTGAACATTACTCAATGCCTTATTTCTACAAAATCGGATTTGAAATAAGGGTTTGTTAAGCAGAAGGCTTTAAATCGAAGGTCAATGTATGGGCGCTAAAGGAAAACATGGACAGATATTGTCAAATTTATTATTAAATTTGTAAGATAAAAATCAAACAAAATCGAATCTAAATGTGTCTTTCAATGCGGCAATACCTCAAATAAGTCGCATTTGCAATTTGAGCACAGCTGGATTTAATTTTTTACGTCTAGAGCCACAGGACCTCAGGTCGAGAGACACAAGGATAGATGGGTCCAATTTTACCACAGTTATTTATATATATATATAATCGATCGCACTATGCAGAATTTTAGTAAGATTTAGATCGGAAGGGCCTCAAATCGGAATGGACCTTTTATTGGAGGCTACATACAATCACGGACCGTTGTAGTTCATTTTAACCAGGCCTGATTACATTTTTTATATTGCACAACGCTTAAATTAAGCAAGTCCCGAAGTAAAAAAGTCATTGAAGAGGGCGGGACTCGATATCAAAAGTGGCCATTGCGTATAACGAATATACGCAGATGATGAAAAATACTGATAATTTTTCAAATTTTCTGGTTTTATTGGAAAGTTATAATAATGTAACACTACTCCATTTAACAATGGAACACAATATCATTCATATGACTACCACAACCGCCTCGGCAATACCACATCCGATCAACCCAATGTTTCAGTACATTTTCGATTGTTTCGGGTCGAATTTTTCTATGGCAACTCCGATTTCATATTTCAACGCTTCAATTGTCTCTGGATGCTTTGCGTAACATTTATCCTTAATGGCTCCCCACATAAAATAATCCAAAGGGCTCAAATCAGAGCTCCGCCTTTCGAATAAAAACAGAAATTTTAAAAAATTATCAGTTTTTTTACAGCCGATTCGAATTTAAAATTTTAAATGGCCCATTAGTTACATAGAATATAATGGACCTATATAGTCTAAGTTTACTGGTTGTTCCTATCGTACCATGCGGAATTTAAGCAGGATCGTATTAAATTTGTGGCATCTAGAGTTGCAGTTATCTACAGTTTTCAGCCATAATTCTAAAATAATCCTAATTAATCTGCGCTTCTACTTACTCGTATATTGATACTGGGATAAATTCTAAATTTATAAGAGTTTATATTAAAGCTCATTACAATTTCGGATTCGCTTAAATTTTATACCCAGCACCACACTGCGAAACAGGGCATTATTAGTTAGTTTCATGGCGAATGTTTTAACTACCAAAAATAATTGAGCTAGACCTACCTTCAAGTGTACCGATCGACCGAATCGCCAGCTGAACTGCTGTTCATCTAAAGCTTGTAATTGACCTACAGGTCACAATTGTGGTACGATCCATATTTGGCAAAAGTATGCTATTGATAAAGCACCCACTATTTTATGTACTTAAGCTGTCTTTAGCTTATGAAGTCACATTTTACATCTAATCTTGATGAAATTTGGCACAGTTCATCGAAATATTGAGCCCGACTAAGCGGCCCAAACTGTGGTTTTCTATACACCTGTACCAATGGGTACCAAATGTATATGTATAATGTTATTTATATGAATTGACTTAATTTAATGCTAGTGCTAGGGTCCTAGGGGCCATCTACAATATGGGCATATGCACTAAAATTATCTCACCTCTTAAAATTCACTAATTTTTAAGATTTTTAAAACTTTGTATGAATCTATAAATAGGGTTATTATCGGTAATCCTAAGGAATTTAATTTCCTCACTGCTACAAATATGTCATATTGAAGATTATATGTCATATTGAAGCTTAGTTTGGGGATAGGACCAACAAATTAAAGGCCGATAACAGACACCTTCAAACAAAAATGTATTGGTACGGAAAAATAATGGAATTTCTTCACAAATTCTCGTACCTATAAAAAAAAAAACAAATGACTCGATGTTGACCAATTATTCAAATTAGTTAATTTCACATTTTTAATTGCTTTTCGGAGGCGCTTGCTTTTATATTGTCGGCCATACCCGACTTTAGCTTTGCCACTATTTGTATTTTTTCCCAAAAATTACTTAGAAAAATCTTATAATTTTTAATATTGGATATCCTAAAAAGTAATGCAATAATACATAGGCAGTTTTTCTTGAGAGCACAGATATGTATACAATACATACATATTTCTTTCAGCAATGGCGCTTAAAAATAAATTTTAGGGGCCATCTACAATATGGGCATATGCACTGAAATTATCTCACCTCTTAAAATTCACTAATTTTTAAGATTTTTAAAACTTTGTATGAATCTATAAATAGGGTTATTATCGGTAATCCTAAGGAATTTAATTTCCTCACTGCTACAAATATGTCATATTGAAGATTATATGTCATATTGAAGCTTAGTTTGGGGATAGGACCAACAAATTAAAGGCCGATAACAGACACCTTCAAACAAAAATGTATTGGTACGGAAAAATAATGGAATTTCTTCACAAATTCTCGTACCTATAAAAAAAACAAATGACTCGATGTTGACCAATTATTCAAATTAGTTAATTTCACATTTTTAATTGCTTTTCGGAGGCGCTTGCTTTTATATTGTCGGCCATACCCGACTTTAGCTTTGCCACTATTTGTATTTTTTCCCAAAAATTACTTAGAAAAATCTTATAATTTTTAATATTGGATATCCTAAAAAGTAATGCAATAATACACAGGCAGTTTTTCCTTGAGAGCACAGATATGTATACAATACATACATATTTCTTTCAGCAATGGCGCTTTAAAATAAATTTTATTTTGAGTACAAAAAAATTATTTAAAAAAAAAACTCTTATTTTCAAATTGAACACAATTCTTAAAATCGATTCGTGCCGAGAAATGTAACTTATGCTGTTTGAAATATATCACAATTATTTCCGTAACATTTTACACAGCTCCTCGTCTCGGGAATTTTTGTTTTTATCTTTTAATAACGTTCAAGTGCAAATAACTTTAGAAGAATATTGTTGTTTCGTGTAAAATATTTTTAAGAGTAGAAAACAGTTGAAAGAACCGGTATTGTCAACGTCAATTTTTCAGATACATCAAAATGTCAAGTCCGCATCTGAATAATTTGATTATAGTTGGCTGCCTGCTAACCTATATGAGTGTCATATTTTTGGGCTTGGACACCACACTTAGTAGTGTGGCCGCATTCCCATATATTTGCACAGCTCGAGCTTGGATCCTAATGGCCGGTTTCAGTTTGGCCTTCGGTGCCATGTTTTCGAAAACGTGGCGCGTTCATTCCATTTTCACCGATTTAAAGTTGAACAAAAAAGTAATCAAGGATTATCAATTGTTCATGGTGGTGGGTATCCTGCTGGCAATCGATATTGCCATTATAACAACGTGGCAAATAGCAGATCCCTTTTATCGGGATACAAAACAGTTGGAACCTAGGGTAAGTAAAAACTCTCACCAATATCGGAGAACACGTCAAACGAAGCTCAGAAAAAATAAAAAAAAACTTTGCTGAAATATTTTGCTACGGTAAGGTGTCTTGCGTGGCAAATTTTCAAGAAAGGCTGCCGTAGTTCAGAATGCTGTCGACAAGTAATTTGACGAGGGTATCATGTGTAGCTAATCATAACTGATTCTCATGGTCTTTAGATACAACTTTAATGTTACTGTAAGTTTTGTATTTTATTTTGAAAGTTAATTCATGACATCTATTTATTAACCTTATTTATACTGTGTAGATCCAAAGCCAACCGATTCCTTAGATTCAATTGTTAACTTGTGTTTGGTAGGATTAACTTTTCAACATATTTAAACTGAAGGAATATATTTTAATCTTATCGTTTTTTTGAAGGACTGGTACAATGCGTTAGAAAAAAGTGATGCTTTAAAAAATTTACAAGGCGATTGAAGTGTTTGTTACATACTCAAACGACCATATTTTTTTTGTAAAATAATTTTTTTTTTTAAAATTACAAAATGAGTGTAAATTTCAGAATCCATTTACTTAAGCTCGATGAGGCCACCTTCAGCCTTGACCATGGCCTTCAAACGGTTAATAAATTAGTTACATGCTGCTTGAATAAAATCCTAGGGACAATTTGGCTAATTTCCGTACAATAGCTTTGTTCAGCGCATTAATTCTGGCATATTTTTTTCTGTTCACCTTGCTCTCTAAAGTGGCCCAGCTATTGTGTGGACGAAATGAAGAGTGAAACATGGTTTTTAACCATTCTTGGTCCACATGAGCTTTATGAGTCGAGTCTTGTTTGAACTTCCTTTGTCCAAGGCTCTATAGCAGCTTCCAAAATATTTTCCCCATAATAGATCGAATTGACTTTGACACCAAGTTCGATTTAGAATATTGAACAGCGTCCATCGGTGGCCAAAGCTGTCCATACCATTAGTTGAACTGAAAACATACTTCGGGTGGCCGTTCGAATGCTCAAATTTTTGTCTGCGCGTTCATTTAAGTAAACCATGATGTTTCCATTTCCATTTCGTGTAATGTTGAGGTTTTTTTTCGATTTATGGTGCGATACACAGACATTTATTCACTTTAACATGGCTAAGCTGTCGGGCAAAAGATTTTTGTGATTTTCTGGACAAAAAATGGAGGTTCAATGTCGTTAATGTGCAGAATTATCTCATCCTTTAGCTCTTGAGCTGTTAGTAAGTAAGTAGTAAGTCCCCGGGCTCGGATGGTATCTCGGCACTAGTCCTATGTAAGTGCTCCTCGACGCTAGCCCGTCCACTGCGCAAACTTTTCAACCTTGCTTATCGTGCAGGAGTCTTCCCAGCGTGTTGGAAGGTTGCGAACGTCCAGCCGATCCCTAATAAGGGTGAAGCCAATAATCCTGCGAATTATCGGCCAATCGCGATCTGCTCTGCGCTCTCCAAGGTAATGGAGAGCATGGTTAACCACCATCTTGTAGGGTATCTATAGTCCAACAACCTGCTTAGCGACAGACAGTACGGCTTCCGTAGAAATCGCTCTACGGGTGACCTGATGGCTTTCCTATCGGAAAGCTGGAGTCGGTCTATCCACCAGTTTGGTGAGAGTAAGGTCGTGGCTCTGGATATATCCAAGGCATTTGATAGAGTCTGGCAAGGTGCACATACATTTGCTCGATTTATATCGATCTTTCTTAGAGATCGCACTATACGAGTTGTTGTAGATGGGTTCTCATCCGATAAACATAGGCTGACCGCAGGTGTGCCACAAGGCTCTGTCCTTTCTCCCTCATTATTTCTCATTTTCATTGATGATCTTTTGGGTCAGACCGTGAATCCAATCTACTCTTTCGCGGATGACAGCAACCTATGCCATTCCTATTCATTCGACCGTAGGCCGAGTCTTCAAGATATTGAAGACAAAAGGCGAATAATGGAAGAGACACTTGGCCGGGATTTACTGGCCATTTCCGACTGGGTTCGAGTGAATAGAGTAGATTTTAATGCGCGTAAGACACAGTGCTGCTTGTTGTCTCACAAGCGATTCGCTGACCCAACAGTGTCGTCATTATCTATCGATGGTATGGATGTCGAACAATCAGATGCTCTTGATGTTCTGGGCATGAAAATACAATGTGACGCTCGTTGGGCGAGACATGTATTCGAAATGTCGAAAGAAGCACTCAAGTGTATAGGCTTCCTAAAGCGGTGCAAAACATTTTTCACTCCTTCTGATCTTTTCGATATCTATACAACCTACATCAGGCCAAAGATGGAATACAACTCCCATATATGGGCAGGTGCTCCAAAATCATCCTTGGAGCTTCTGGATCGTGTTCAAAGGAGAGCGATGGTGCTGATAGGATACATTAGGGTATCCAACTCTATTGTTTCCCTGGAGCATCGTCGGAATGTGGGTTGTGTGTCGCTGTTCTATCGCTACTTCCATGGTGTGTGTTCTTCAGACATTCGTGGCCTTATTCCTGACGTGAGGATGTTCGGCAGGGATACACGACTTTCCAGAAATTCACACCCATTTGTTATCGATTGGCCGGTTGACCGTACTATACACTACAGATCGAATTCGTTTTTCGCCCGTACTGTCCGTATGTGGAATCGACTTCCGGCAAATGTATTTAGCACCAATTACGACATCCAGAAATTCAAGGCGAATGTCAATAAACATTACTCCCTCTTTCCCCCCATCGATCCCTTGCTTTCCAACGACCAACGCAATGCATTGCATGTATAAGGGAAAACCCCTGAGTGTTAGCTAATTAAAAAAAAAATGTGACGGCAAATTAACATCGCCACGACGTGAGATAATACGGCCATTGAATTTCTCTCGCAAATTGTTTCGTTGGCTGTGTGGCAAGTGGCTCCATCCTGTTGGAACCACATATCGTCCTGGTCCACATCATCAATTTCTGGCCCCAAGAAGTCCGTTATCATATCGCGATAACGAACAACATTCTTTTTCCGCAAAACGAACTGGGCGAGCAAACGCAGGTGTTTTAACATTTGCTACATATCCCGCATTATGGTTGGACCAACCTATATATCATAATCAGACGTTTGAATTTAATTTTGAATAACTTGTGTTCTATAAAACATAGATGCAAATGATAGATGATTGATTGTCTGTAAACAATATAAACAGCTGTCATTGGCACGAATTCGAAACAGCTGCCATTATCAGTATTGCTCTATTGCCAACTCGAGCTTGGTTACACTTCAATTGCCCAGCCCTGTATACTCTCCTTTGAAACTTCAAAAAAGTCACATGTTTACCAGCGACAGACAGAGCACCCTGCGAAAAAAAATACGGAGTTTTCTACTTATATCTATTGTGCATTTTAAAGGTATTTTAAGGGTCTTTACTGTTGAATTTCATGTTTTAATCCTCACATATATGAGTTATTCCGATCAGGAAAAAACTTCCATCAAGGTTAGTCCTATTGGATAGTATAGTTTAGACACAAACCTTGAACAAGATCGGCCAAGGACTATTTAAGTGCCGAATTTTGACTTATGGGCCTAAAACCTTTTTTGCAGCCATGTAACTATTACCTATTGTTCCTACCAAAATTTGTCCCGAGTATTTTAGTTAGCTGTTTATTTAATCTTTTTAGAACAAATTAAAAAATGCACTTTTTTTGCACAACAATTTTTTCCCCTTTTTTTTAAAAAAAGGTCCTTAACAAAAAGCATGAATTGCTAAAATATTGGTTGTCGAGCATGGGGCGGCTCTCACACAAAAAGAGGTGAAAACTTTAGAGTGCAAAACTGGAGCTTAGTAACTCAGTTTTATGATGACATAAGTCGCCTAATGCTACGGATGAACGACTGGGTGTCTGTACGCATCGATGGCAAGAAAGTTTAAATGCAAACGAGAATGTCAATTTTTATCTTAAACATAATATTTAAATTAACTACCAGTTAATTTCTTCTTTTCCACCCAATTTTGAGGTCAAGTGTTATAAAATTTCGGAGAATGGCCATAAACTATTTCCACCTTGTTCAACAATCTGTCTTGGGGTACCTAATATTCTGACAATAAAAATCACACTCAATATTACGTGCTCTCAAAACTACCTATAGGATTGTC
This sequence comes from Hydrotaea diabolus, assembly GCA_963513945.1. Classification (NCBI taxonomy): domain Eukaryota; kingdom Metazoa; phylum Arthropoda; class Insecta; order Diptera; family Muscidae; genus Hydrotaea; species Hydrotaea diabolus. Next base: position 192,557,464 of record OY740716.1, on the reverse strand, counting down.
AAAAAACTCAGTATTGGTAAATTTTCAATATATAAGTATATATTTAAAGGGTAGTTAAAAATTAATTTTTAACATTTCTATATAAAGTGTTTTCATTACTGAAGTTGTAGTTAGGCGTGTTACATACCGCTGGAAAAGTTTATTTGTCTAGTTTCGCAGCATAAAACTTGTTAATGTTTTGGGAAAAATAGGAAAAAATTTTAAATTGTAAATATGCTAAAAATAGAAAAAACGTTGTTTTGAGTTACAACAAATTTTAAAGTCCTTAGCTTTTTTTGAACATAAAAGGGCCCTTTTTGGAGAAAAAAAGTAAAAATTATTGATTTTGCAAAAATAAAAAAAATATTTTTTTTAAAAAAATGAATACGAGGGCGGTTCGAAAAGTACTTAGCCTATCAATGAAAGAGAATAGTTAGTTTTTCAAAAATATTTTTATTTTTTAATATAATCTCCTGAAACTTCAATACACTTAGTCCAACGCTTATCTAGCAATTCTATCCCTTGATTAAAATAGTTTTCCTCAAGGTCTTCAAAATAGTGGTTTACAACTGTAATTACATCTTCATTTGAGGTAAAACGCTTGCCAGCAAGGAATATTTTTAGATTTGGGAACAGTTAAAAGTCACTGGGAGCTAAATCAGGAGAATAAGGTGGGTGCGCTGTTGCGTTGTCTTGATGAAAAATTATTTTTTGTGTTGTAAGCCAGGACGTTTTTCTCGAATTTGTACATTTAATTGATCTAAAAGGTTGCAATAGTACTCTGAATTTATTGTTTTACCCTTTTGCAGATAGTCAATCAATAAAATACCCAAAGTCCCAAAAACCGTTGCCATAACCTTACCAGCCGATTGAATTGTTTTTGCCTTCTTTGGGGCACTTCCTCCAGCTTCAGTCCATTGTTTGGATTGTTTTTTTGTCTCTGGAGTATAGTGGAGATCCATGTCTCATCAACAGTTATGAAACGACGCTTAAAATCCATTTTATTTCGCTGAAAACGATCCAAACAAGCTTGAGAAATGTTCATTCTTATGCGTTTTTGGTCGACTGTTAACAAGTCCGGCAGCCATCTTGCAGAAAGCTTTTTCATCTGTAGTTCTTCATGCAAAATTAAATGGACTCGATCATTTGAGATGCCCATGATATTAGCTATTTCACGCACTTTTATTCGTCGATCATTTAATACCATATCATGCACTTTGGCTACAATTTCTGTTGTTGTTGCTGTTTTTGGACGTCCTCGTAAATAGCTATCTAAAACACTCGGTAATAGCTATCTAAAACACTTGATTTTGTTAGGAACAAGAGGTAATCGAACTCAGAGAGACCTGAACGGTCTCGTTTAAAGTTCGTGTCTAAACTACTTTCCAATAGTACTAACCTTAGTGCAAGTTTCATCCTGATCGGAAGACATTGGTTCTAAAAGTTGGGTCACTTGACATGAAATGACCCAATTATAAGTATATAAGGGTCTTTTGACAGTGAGACCTCTGTCTGTTCAGACTGAAAGGATATTGTCCATCTCAATTTAATTTGTAACCAAAATAAAAAAAACATTATTTTCTAAAGAGAACCGTGTTGCTTCATGTGTCTTAAAAACTTATTTTGAATCGAAAACACAATGTAGAATTTATTTATTTTTGTTGATTATAGCTATAAAAACATATTTACTGATGTCTGAATAATTGAATTTTGTTTGCAAATATGCTGTTAGTCACGCTACTGGAATTGTTAACATATACATAGACTTTTATGGCAAAAACATTATTGAATTTAATAATTTTATATTAGTTCGGGATTTCCCCGGATCCCGGTAATTCGAAAAATAAATTCCCTTTCGATTGTTTTATTCGAATAATGAAAAAGTACGGGGAAAAAACTAGTCACAAATGATAAGTCAACTAAGTTAAGTGATCCTGTAGTTAGTATACACCAAGACAGGTGGAAAACTCGCCTAATAGTTTTGGAACTACACTACTATACACTGTACTTTTGACAAATTTTTTTTACATAGAAATTTAGGCAATTTTTTTTCTTGAATTGGTTTGACGTGTTTTTCCTGCATGTACCATATTCCATTGGACAGAAAACTAATCACGGGTGTTTTTTGTGTTCGAACTAAAGCATCATGAACACATGGATGATGTCTTGGTTATACCAGAAAATGAATATTGCCAATCGGAACATATGACAATATTCGTTAGTATTATATATGCTTATAAAGGTTTACTTTTGGTAAGTTGAACTCAGTCCTCCTAAACTGTCTTTTAGAAATTACAACTAAGTTTTCCTCTTGTTTTCAGGTCTTCGGTGCATTCTTGGCTTGGGAAACGCGTCATGTTTCCATACCGGCCTTAAATGATTCGAAACATATTGGATTTTCCGTTTACAATGTTTTTATAACATGCATCGCGGGGGCTGCCATTTCGCTAGTTCTGTCGGATCGCAAAGATTTAGTTTTTGTCTTACTCTCATTTTTTATAATTTTTTGTACGACAGCAACTTTGTGTTTGGTGTTCGTACCGAAAGTAAGACTGGTAGTAAGGACGTTTTGTAGTTTTTTGTATATGTACTTTTATAGATTTTACGTTTATTATTTTAATTTTGGAATGAAGAGCCGCCACTTTTACACTATTCAGACTCATTGAAATGATTAGTCACAACATGTACAATACTCACAAAAACATACAGTTGAGGTCAAAAAAAAAAGATAGCACCACCCTTCTTGTTATATGGTCCATTTATTCTATCCGAAAAACTGTTGTCTAATAATATTAAAGATACTGACTCTGAAGCCGTTCCAGTATATGTTCCAATTTTTATTCTGATAATATGTATGAAATATTCTTATTCTGAATTTGTACAGTTAAACTACGAAAACCTTTGTGATTAAACGTTAGAATCTATGTAATATTAAAGTTAAAATATAAATAGCAGCTATTGTAAGCAACCAAATTGTGAAAAAGTAAAGCTATCCTTTCACAACAGCCCTATTCCAATTCGCAAACCTAAGGCATACACGTCTTACTAATCCGATTATATCTGAGCCAACACATAATATCATCTTAAGTTGAGTTAAGTGTATATCGTTTCCAAGCGATTATTATTATTCCCTTAGCTTAGAATCACATATACGAGGGTTGCTATTTATATTTCGGGTCTTGACAATACTGGTGTTCCCAGATGCAAACTGGAACTTCCATTGGAAACTTTGACATTTTTTAAGATAACTTCACTCAGAACGTTTTGTCTTTTGAGGGCGAATTGTTTTGTTTACAGTGTGTTGAAAAATCCATCTCAGTCAAAAAATGGAATTATCCCGTGGCGTGGGTTATCGAGACAAGAGTGTTTAAATAAACTTGTTTCGACTTTTAATGAAGTACCATAAAAAACCTCTGTTAATCGCTGGTACCAAGAGTTCTGTCTCGGACGCCGGTCGCTCCAGGATGAATTTCGTTATGGACTTCCAACTTCGGTCACTTTGCCAGAAACCATCGATGATGTGCGTGAACTGATTAAGCAAGACCGACATGAGACATACCGTGAGATTGAGGCAACCTTGGGCATTAGTATGACAAGCATCAATAGGATATTGCATGTTCATTTCGGCGTAAAAAAATTTGTTCTCGTTGCATCCCACATAATTTCACGAGTGGTCGAAAAAAAGGCTCGTATGGATTGGTGCAAAGAGATATTGAAAAAGTATAACTGCGGTAGCGCAAAGTCAGTGTATAACATTGTCACAGGTGACTAATAATGAATCTATGCATATGAACCCGAAACAAAACAGCAATCGACCGTATGGTCTTTCAAGACGAGCCAAATCCAACAAAAGTTGTTCGTGAAAGAATGCATCGCAGCAAATGATTGCGTTTTTTTCGGTATAACCGGCCATGTTGCCACAGTGCCTTTAGTAGAACGTAGGAGGTCAATTCTGAGTAGTATACAACCATCTGTTTGGCAACAGTATTCGAAGAAATGAGGAAAGATAAAATGAGAAGACGGATCATTTTGCATCACGACAATACGAGCTCTCACACATCAGCTGAAACGATGAGCTATTTGACAACTCAAGATGTCGAATTGATGGGCCATCCACCGTCCAGCCCTGATTTGGCACCCAATAACTTGATGCTAGGAAATAAGAAGACCCTAGCATCAAGAACAAAATGCGTGGTCAACGTTTTTCATCGCCCGAAGCAGCTGTTGAATCGTTCAAAAATCATGTTTTTGAGGTGTCTCAATCGGAGTGCGTCGAAAATTGGTTTGTGCGCATGTTGTAATCTTAAAGGAGTTTGAAAGACAATAAAACCATTTCCAATGATAAATTATTGTTTTTATTGACGGACCCGAAATATAAATAACAACCTCATACGTCCATCTTAGTCTTCAATTCAATTCAAATTATATTTTTAAAAAATTTCGTTAGGAAGATAATTCAGTTTTTGTTTGTAATTTTTTTTTTCATTCCAAACCGATATAAAATATTTTCGGCCACACGCAGGTTAGGGCGGTATTATAACACCGTTGAACAACTTTTTAAAAATGTCATGATACAAGAACCATATCATACATTTGAATATACAAAGGTACAAATTAAAGTGACACTGCGTTTAAAGTTTTTATTTCGTGATCCAGTGTCCTCAAAATTGAAGTTGTAATTTTATTAAAAAAATATGTATAAAATTTGTAAGTTATCCCACGAAGTCGACTTTGGTATAAAATTTAAGTGGAGAATAAGGGCTTACATTTGCCTATTTTTATTTTTTTCGGAAAAGGGACATGAAAATGTCCTTTCAAAAATGTATCCTTCAATATACCTTAAGTGTACCGCAATATTATTTTTCGAAAAAAATATATGTTAAAGGTCTAAACAAGAGTAACTCATGGCAATATTTCATTTTTCTAGCAATATTATTTATGGATAAAAAATTGTGGTTTCATCCTCACGTCGAATTAAATTAATTAAATATCCATAATTGCTAACCGCTTCCCTGATATTTCTGCTGTTTTCTAGCCATCACCAATGGTTGTTGTAACAACAATATATTTTATTTTGAAGTCCTTTTCGTCTATAGGGGATCTGCTTTTATATCCAGGTGAAAAAAACGCGTCATTTGAACTGGATGCATCCACAGAGACCTGGAAGTCAGCTGAGTGGGCTTGGCCGGACAATTGAAGAGGTGCAGCATATCATGTGGCAGGCGGAACAGTAAGAATTGAGGCGGCTGCACCATCCAGTCCTCAGCTGATCTAGATCCACGATACTGCTGCTGCGACTTCATCAACGTGAATGTTGTTCAGACCTGCCTTATAGTTTTGATGATCTAAAGGTTCTCTCTTGTACCGCTGGACCACTCCCTCTAGATCATGAAGATCGTACCTGATATGCCTGGACGGAAGCATCCTGGAAAGAACCTTCGTCTCCTCATGTAAAGTATAAGTAGATGGTCCTTAGAAGACATAAGGAGACACCCTGTTGATGTTCTGAGGCCCACGTGACTTGAGGACCTTGTTCCTACTTTTGAGTTTATCGCAGATAGCTGTAGCATGTGCAGATTATCGAAAAAGGCTGTCCAATGCGACCACAAGAATTTTGGGGTAATTGGTAGTCGAGTTGTTGACGTCATCGACATTCACATTGAGTGACAACCGCACCTCTGCGGTCCATGCAGTAAACAGTGTGGCTGATGATTTGGAGGCGGATATTATCATATTCCTCGCAGTGAAGAAACGTGCTAACTCAGTGAGGTAACAGTTGATTTTCTCGCAAATGTCATCAACTTTAGGTCCTGACGCCAGAATTGTGCAATCGTCAGCGTACGACACAATTTCAACGCCGTCTGGTGGTGCAGGAATTTTAAAGAGGTAGAGGTTAAACAGAGCCGGCGCTACACTCTACCTTGGGGAACTCCTTGTTTAACTCTACGGGGCTTTGACTTCCTGTCTCTAAATTATACATATGACTGGCGCCCACACTTATAGTTTACGGCTCTAAGTTTTAAACTGGGCGGAAGGGAAGTTTCTGCAATGTCCTCGAAAAGAGTGGCATGATTGCCAGTGTCGAAGGCTTTTGTAAGATCAAGAGCCACGAGAACCGTCATGTCGTTGGGCTTGTTCTGGTTAAGGCCGCGACTTATACGTGTGGTCGATCAGGCTAAGGAAGATCAGTGCTTCAGACATATTTGCTACTGGTGAAAGCAAAAGGATCGGCCTGTACGACCCTTCTTTGCCTACGTCTTTGCCAATCAGAGTGGTATCGCTAAGAAGAGTAGCGATACCACTTTGCCCATTTTCCAGGCATCGAGCGACAGATTGAGCATTTTGGTCATGTACTCTACTCCCGGGGTATCGAAGTGCCTCAACATCAGCATTGAGATTCCGTCCGGACCCAGCGCCCTTAATAACTTTGCGCTGCGGATGACATGGGCAACTTCGCCAACGGTAAAGTCACCAATGGTCATGCTTGTCCCAAATCGCAAATTGCCATATTCCCCTCTTTATTATAAAGAACATAAAAAATGTTCTTCAAAAATGTTTCCTTCAAGTGTATTGCAAAAATATCCTCGTGGAATAACTTACGAATTTTGTATATATTTTCTAATAAAAACATAATTTCAAATTTCTGAGGTCCTGTAAAAAGGACACTGGATCACGAAATGAAAAACTATAAACGCAGTTTTACTTCAAATGGTGCCTTCTACCGAACGTATGCACTTTGGTTTATGTGTCAAATTGTCTGTCGAACGCTGTAATTATCTAAGAAAATTGGAAAATATAAGTTCTATCGTTTAGAGTATGTTTTTTTTTATAAATAGTATGCGAAATAGAGTTTAATCTATGATTGCAGACATAAGATGTTTTAATGAATTGGCATGACTACGAGTACATGAACATGGTGTTGCTATTACTTTGACCACAGCTGTGCATATTTACATACAAACATATATTTGCATGAATAGTTACCTAAACGATTTATAAAACAACAGATCAAAAACAATGACTTAAGAAAAATTATTTTGTTATTAAAGCTTTTCAAAACAGTTCTACTAAAGGAGAAAAGTCTTTCCGTTTGTCGTTGAGTCAAAAGCAAAATATGCATGTTATTTCCACAATTATATACAATTATATACAATTATATTGTGTTAGTTGCAAAAAAAAAGATTTTTATAATATTAATACTCGTATTATGTTTAAAATTATTTTAAACTTGAAATATTTTACAAAATTATCAATAATTGCTGAGAAATTGACTAAGTTCTAAAAAAATTTTAAAATAGCACTGGTCTACAGAAATCTGCGTTCCAATACTGGCTGGCCGATGACAATGGAATTGTCGCCAATTACAAAACTTGTATCTGATTTGCCCGATTGGTTTTAATATCCTAATATGCTTATAATAACTATATTATTTTCAAGGTATTGGGAGTTAATTTCCATATTTTTTAGATGTATTTTTTAAAATGGACCCATTAGTTCTAAACAAACATTAGACATATCCAATGACCACAAACTTCTGACGGGTAGACCTAGTAAGAATTATAGCCAATAATTTTGAATCAGTGTTAGCTTTAAAAATGTTGAAAAAAAAACCAAATACATTTTATTTTACAAAAAACATTGAAATTAGATCCAAAGTAAAACATTTTTTATCAAATGCAAACAACCCAAAATATTTTCTTATACAAAAAATCATTTAAATGTATAGGACAGGCGATATAAAATTTTAGATTTGAATCGGCTGTAAAAAAAAGGACTGGTAATTTTTTCAAATTACTGGTTTTATTGGAAAGGTTGAACCTTGTTATTTACTAATGGAACACAATATCATTCATATGACTACCACAACAGCCTCGGCAGTACCTTTCGTCAGCAGGTGATTTTTTCCAAGTACGAATACTTTGAAAGCGTTGTGCCATTTTTCTAATGAAAGAATCAATGAAATATCAATGGAGGATTCTTAGAGTGCGATATGTCGTCCATAGCAGTACGATATGTTGTCGGTGTTCCTAGCAAAAGGCCTATGTATTTTTCCGATTCATAGATTTTGGACTTTACGTAACCCCAGAGAAAAATGTCTAGAGGTGTGAGAACACTCGATCTAGGCGGCCAACTTACCTGTCCAATACGTGAAATTAGCTGCTTTTCGGAATAACCTCTCAATAGATCCATTGTTTGAGGAGCTGTATGGCAAATGGCACCGTCCTGTTGAAACCAAGTGTCGTCAAGATAAAGATCGATATCATGGCGGAATAGCAAGCACCGTTCACGGTTACGTTCCGGCCATCATCATTTTTGAAAAAATATGCACCGATGATTCCACCAGCTTATAAACCGCGCCAAACCGTGGTTTTCTCTGGGTATAATGGCACCTCTTGAACCTCTTCTTTCTTGTTGCTCTTCAGCCCAAATGCGACAATTTTGTTTATTGACTTTGCCGTTGAGCCAGAAATGGGCCTCATCACTGAACCAAATTTTGGTCGAAAACAGCGGATCTTTCCGTTTCTCACCGAACCATATTACAATTGCCAACATTTGAAGGTATTTTTTTTCAAAAAAAAAAACGACATAAAATGTCTTTTCAAATTATCAATAAAGATTCTACACTTGATTTGAATTTTTATATTTTTTTTATTCTGACAAAATACCTCTGATCCATCTGATCACCCTTTATAAAGGTCCAACCCGATTTCAGGTTCTGACACTCTGGAAGCCACATTTATTGTGTGATCTGGACAAAACTTAGTGCAAAGTTGTTTTATTTAATGGCAATTAACTAGACCATTTTGGCCTATGATTAAATATAGCTCACATACAAAAATATATAAAAGGATAACTAGAATTATTGATTTGGAAATTGAAAAGGCCTATGTTAAGAAAAACTCATAGGCCTTCTACAATAATTTAATGAAAAATTTTCTAAATCCTAAACCAATAAATATACAAAAAAGGATTTAGTGGATCCATGTATAACCAATAGGACTACTGAAAGCGACAATGAAAACAAAATCAAAAATTTACACATAGGACTTCTGCTGGAAACCTCGACGTTTTTTTTTTCTTTTGTTACAGGCATCAAACGCTCTGCCAGAACTCTGTTTTTGAAAGTGCTTGCAAATTCTCAATGTGGCCTTTTTCATTGGATGCATCTATTATTTGCTTAAAAATAAATACTCGCCAAGAAGTTTCGAAATTATCCTATTACACAATAATATCGAAAATAAGGGTCTATTTAATTTCTGCAAAACTTGAATTAATTGGAACCCAGATTTGTAACCGGCAACACTGAAGTTAATTTTTGAGACCAACGGCTCCCTTATTTGATTTCATACTTTGCTGTCCAGTGCTGCAAACGCCATACAAAATAATTGAAAACAATCTCAAAATTTCGTAACATGAGTACAGTGATCGTACCTTGGAAATCAACGTTTAGGTTCCTTCGTTATCTGCTTAAAATCTGAATGCCTTTTCCAAATCCTTCTTTTCTTTTCCATCTATTGCTACTAACCAATTCTTGTTCTATTAGAAATAATTTCTTGTTATTTATGTAAAATACTAACCAATTGTACAATTAGCGAGTGTGGTAGCACTGCCTGTCTATTTTTTTTCCTTGATATGCTACTTACTACGATACTTTTCTAAACTAAAACGAAACTATTCATGCAAGAAACTCTTAAAGAAACAAAAACTTTGGATATTTTTATATGCATACTAACGTTCAAATTTTATATTTTCCATATTTAAAAAAAACAAGCTTGTGGAGTTGAAACGTAATCCTCAAGGAGTTGTGGACAAGCGAGTGAGGGCCACGCTGAGGCCAATGTCCAAGAATCGACGAGATTCATCGGTTTGCGAGTTGGAGCAGCGTTTACGCGAAGTCAAAAATACGAATTGTCGTTTCCGCAAAGCCTTGATGGAGAAGGAAAATGAATTACAGGCTCTTATAAAGAAACTGGGACCGGAAGCCCGAAAATGGATAGATGGTGTCACTTGTGGTTCCGGTGGTGGCAGTGTGGGCGGAGATACTGAACCTATTTTGGGAGGCAGCACTGGTGGTGGCGGTGTTAATGATCCATCCCGATTATCAGCGCCTCCCGTGCGAAGGGATATGCCCAGTACTACAGGTATTTCAAATTTATGTATACTTTATATGTATAAGGACCATCTTTTTAATTTAGTTCTGATCTATTTCTTTTACTTATTTTCTTAAATTAATTAGTAGGTTAAACTTCTAGCATCCATTTATTATTAATTAAATGGCATTTACTATTACAGTGCATCGTTCATTCGAACGCTTTAGTCTCGTACAGCTTGGGAACGAGAGGTAAAAAATAGATAATGGCCGTGTTCTATTGACAACTCGCTTAGGAGGGCGCTTAAGCGATGACTTCACACCAATGAAACAGAAAATAAAAAAATTCAATACCACGACTGCCGGTTCTATGTACCGGATTGACCCGAAACAAAAACTCTTCGCCTTGGATTTGCTCGGTTTGCCAGAACAGTATATACCATCTTGTTACGTCTCCAAGGTGTGATCGTTGCATAGCGTGGGTGCGCTTCAGGAGCTGTTCAGGTCTGAACCACAACAGGGAAACGCACTTTGTTGCCTTGTGCTGTTTTAATGTAGTACGCAGTGGATCACTGGATTTTGTGTCATTATCGCCTTCTACACTTTCGTCGTTGTCGTCGTCATCATTATCCAACAATTAGACTCCACCGCAGTCTCCCTCCCAACAGCATCTTACACCACAGATTGCTGATAGTGCATCAATGTTGCAATTTAATTGTAATGGCCTACGGAACAAAATCAGTGAGGTAATAGAATTTATAGGTCGCTGTGATCCAGGAAACTAAGCTGAATGCCACCTGCAGCCTGCACAGTTGTGACAGATACAACGTTAAGGATCGCACTCCATTTCTTGTGCGGTGGGGGACTTGCTTTCCTGTTACACCACTCTGTGCAGTGCAGACCTATTTCGCCTGAGCTTGACTCTAGAGACCCATACATGGAATGTATAAGGGTAGCGGTCAAGTCTGGGACCGCCGAGATATAGCTGTATAACGTGTGCATCCCGCCGGTTGGTAGCTGTGACCCGCGTTTTTCCTAACATTAGCAATCTGATACAAGTCAATTACCGCTTGGTCCTAGAAGACTTTAATGCCCAACACGAACTGTGGCATTCTCTCCTAAACAACGACCAGTGGGACATAGCTTTGCCAGAGCCAATTGATGGCATTACGTTGTGAAAAGTAAATATAGGCGCCATACGCGGATTATGGACGATTGCCTTAGGTCGCCAAACATAACTGGCGTGATCCACGACGTCTTCCCATAATACTCCGCAACAACGGACTATCCGCTAAACGCTGTTCGTATCTGAATCAAAAAAAAAACTGATTGGGATGTCTTCAGAGAAGCCACTAACCGCATCTTTAGTAATTTACTCATTCCCTCGAATGTTCAGGTAGTCGGGAAGAAGTTCCAAGCCATCATCAACGCAGCAGCCGCTCGCTATAATCCTGCTGTTCGAATACCCGAGATAGATCAAATTTCTCACAGAGGCATGAAGAAATTCGTCGCTCCAACCCTACTGACTCTAAAATTAGGGATCTGAACTCTGAGATCTGTAGGTTGGTCAACGAATATAAACGGAACAAATGGCTAGATCAATAAAATTAGTGCAGCTAATGTTCTGGAATTAGTAAATTGTGGATAACCAATTCCGCTCTCTAACCCTGGTAGAAAGGATAATCGGACAGCTGTCACGTTCAGTGATAGGTCCAAAGCGGTGCGCGAGTTATTTTAACGTAACTTTTAGTTGAGCACCCAGAGAGCGATAAGGCGAAAGGCGAGTATTTCGTTGTATCCGCGCTCTCCGAGTCGAAGAGGCACCTACACAATTTGCCATTGGCCATGTGATTTACAGCGCTAAGTCATCAAAGGCGCTGGTCTGAACCGAATCTCTATGCAGATGTTGAAGCACTTGGCTAACCCAGGGGTAGAGTACATGACCAAAGTGCTCAATCCGTCGCTAGCCATTCGTTTAGTTTCCGATGCCTGGAAAATAGGCAGAGTGCTATCGCTACTGAAGCCTGGCAAAGACGCATGCTAAGGAGGGTCGTACAGGCCGATATCCTTGCTTTCGCCAGTAGCAAAGACGCTTGAAGCACATTGCAGAAACGTCCCTTTCGCCAAGTTTGAAACGTTGGGTCGTAAACTATATGTGTATGCGCCAGTCATATGTAGATTTTAGAGAAAGGAAGTCAAAGCCACGTAGAGTTCAACAGGGTGTTTTTCAGGGTGAGGTCTTAACCTCCCACACCGTCCGGCGGCGTTGAAATTGTGCTGTACGCTGATGACTGCACAACATTCGCCTCCAAATCATTAGCAACACTGTTTACCGCATGGACCACAGAGGTGCGGTTGTCACGTAATGTGAATGTCGATGACGTCAACATCCCGACTTCCAACTAACTCAAACTTCCCCTTGGGGTTGCATTGGACAGCCTTTTTCGATCTTCTGCACACGCTACATCTATCTGGCAGTCTTCGGGGAGCCGACAAAGAAACCTTGTTGGCCTCTTACAAAGCTGTACACAGTCTGTACTACTACACAGCACCGGTGTGGTCGAACCGGTGTGGTCGACGAATGTGCGTACGACGCAGTGGAAGAAAATTCAGACTTGCCAGAACTCCGACCTGAGAACATCAACAGGGTGTCTCCTTATGTCTTCTGAGGACCGTCTTCATGAGAAGACAAAGGTCCTTACCGTGCGCCGACACAATATCTTGTTGTCTAAGCAGTATCTGCTTGGCTGTCTTTGCAGTAGTCATCCCAACCGCCATCTCCTGGACTGGATGCCTCCTCTCAGGCAGATCAGGTACGATCTTCATGATGTAGAGTGAGAGGTCCAGCGGTACAAGAGAGGGCCTTTAAATGGCATTCGCGCTGATGAAGTCACAGCAGCAGTTTTCAGCTATAGCATAAATGTAGTGCTAGGGGAATGTCCCCCCGGAGATTTCGCCAGAGGAAAAGACGCTACCACAACAGACGCGCGTGGTTCTGGCTCAGCTGAGATCTTATTGGTGCAGCCGCCTTAATTTATATTGGGCGCGAATAAATGCAAACGTTCCGAATATTTGTCTCTCCTGCCATTAGGGACCACAGGTCATGCTGGACCTGCCAGAGCTCTTGGCCAGATAATTGGCATGCATCTAGTTCAAATGGCTCTTTGCTTCACCTAAAAAGCAAAGAACATCCCCTAAGACGAACAGGACTCAAAACAAAATGTATTGTTAAAACGACAACAATATAGAAGTATTTTTTTTACCGAAAACCGTTTTTTTTTATTAAATTAAACGTTTAGCGAGTTTAGGCGAGCTCGGTTATTACTCGCTTACAGTATTTCTTGAATAACTATTTTCTACAAGTTCTAAATTTATAAATCAAACGGTTTCTGATGCATTGTTCTTGTTTATAAAGAAATTTCGAAAATTTCTTGTAAAGTTTTGAAGTTATCACTTTAGCGACCACTAAGTACAAATAGAACACGCCTAATGGTTCTTAACAATGGCATTGCTGATCTCATTGATCGATTTGACTCGTAGTTGCTCACATACGTACCATGAACAGTGCAGTATATAAAGGCGGCCTACTGTTTGGAAAATTATATTTATTCTACCCTCATCGAACATGGGTTACTTGTGTGATATTCATACACACTTATCCACGTAGGGTTTCATAATCGAAGGATCGATACTATACCAATTAAAATACTCGTACGTAAAGAATTAGTTAATTTTGTTGCAGAACAGAATTAACTTTAACATATGTGACGCGCAAAATAGAAAAGGACCTAAGGGTAAAAACCAGTTTTGTTCAGGAGAGCCATTTTAAAGATTTAAATACGTGTATCTTTGGTGTACCATCACTTTTATAAAACGCGCATATCTCTGAGAGGGAACACTTTTGGGGCATGGAATCGGTCTCATTCGATGGTCAGATATTGTCCACATAAAAAAAGAAGTGAAAATTATTTTTTTTTACCCTTAGGTCCCTTTCTCTATGCGCTGTCACATATTGAGTCCGACCTTGCTCAAACTCCAGATAGAGGTGCTTAATTCTCTGTATAACAGAGTGAGGTAGTCGTTCACATCCGATTTTAATTTTTTACTTGTTTTCTGTTTGGAAGAAGTACTTAAACAAATTTATATTATTCACAAAAAAGAGCAGGGTATAAAACACTGATTTTTTTTCTGAAACTTGTGATACAGCTTATTAAAATTTTGATATAAAAAAATTAATAAAACCTCATTCTCTAATAATAATTCACAAAATAAATGATTGACTCTATTTTTTTAATTGCAAACTTTTTAGAAATTACCGAATTGACCTCAGTGGATAGTGTAACTTCGACACACGTTGAAATGGATAATTCGTTAATGTCGGTACATTCTACGACAGTGGCACCATCATTACCACCGTAAGTTGCAAAGGAAGCTTAGAAATTCAAAATCAAGCAACAACATATATTCCATATTGTACATTTACAGCAAAAAGAGTGTAAAGCGCCAAGAAAGCATAGTGCCACAGCAGCAATATTCAACAAAGTCTCATCATGTAATGCAACAGCCTATACAGCAGCAACTGCAGCAGCAACTTCAACAGCAACAACAGTTTCAACAGCAACAGCAGCAGGCCAAACAAATGTGCAACGATACACGACGTCATGCCGATAAGCGTAATTCGGTCTCAGCTCAGACAGATGTTAGCATTGGTTCGATGTCCAGTTTGAAACGACAAGAATGCAATAACGTACATCGGGAGGACTCCACTCTAAGAGAAAGACGCCAGTCAACATCCTCCAGGGTAACGAAATCAAATACAATGGAATTCATAATCAGTCTAATTAACTGTTTTTCAATTATCATTTAAGCATCATGAAAATGGCACACAGACCCCCACGTCTAGGACAAAGTACACGAACAGCAATCATCGAAACTCGTCTACAAATATTTCCACATCACAATCTGATTTGAATAATGTGTGTCCACATGGCACGCATGGCAAAAATAATAATGTTGTTAAAAGTAAGTAACTATCTGGAAGAACAAACATAAACTGAAAAATAGTTTGCTCCCCCTTTCGTATATGTATTTTAAAGACCTGCCTTAAAAAGGATTTAAACTCATGAACCTTAGGTTTCCAAATATAGTAAAAACAAAAGATTAATATATAATAAGGGTACATCGGAAAAGGGCGTTAACCTAGAAATTTTTAATGTTCAGTTGCATGGATATAGGATGGGGCATTTAAAATTTTAAATTTGAGTTGGCTGTAAATATCTCTGCTTCGTCAAATGGACTGAAGATTTATTGGCAGGAGATAAAGAAATTTCCCAAAATATCGTGTTTCAGATAAAACTTATCTTCATCTTGGTGGCTATGTCCATAAGCAAAATTGTCGCATACTGGGTTCAGAGAACCTACGCGTGACTAGTGACGGTAAGCGGTACCGCGCCATGCTCAACGAGTTTTTATTTTCAAAAATTCAAGAGAATTACATGGACGCCATTTGGATTCAAAAAGACCATCGATATTTTACGCACTGTTTTTGAAAATCAAATAATCAGACGAATTTGTGATGTCAATTGGCAGTCTCTGAGCTATGATTTGAGCCCTTTGGATTACCTTCTGTGGGGAGCCATTAAGGATAAGTGTTACGCAAAGCATCCGGAGACAATTGAAGCGTTGAAACATGAAATCAAAGTTGCAATTGAAGAGATTCGACCCGAAACAATTTAAAATGTACCGGAAAAATGGGTTGAACGGATGAGGACTGCCGAGCCACTTGTTGTAGGTCTATGAATGATATTTTGTTTCATTATCAAATCACAAAGTTCATCCTTTTTAATATAACCAGAAATGTAAAAAAATTACCACTACTTTTTTACAACCGCTTCAAATTTAAAATGTTACTCGTAAAAGGTATTTTAAAGACCTGCCATAAATAAGGTTTCAAAACATAAGATCAAAAAAAGGGGTACATCGGAAAAGGGAGTTAACCAAGAAATTTTAAACGTTCATAGTATTCGCGATCAACTATCCAAATCTACCAGATTTCATTTGTGTCGAATTTTGGCCGACAATTTCCTCAGAAATAGTAACAGATTTCGATAGTAATGCGGTTAATGTAAATTTAAATCAAATATTCGTCTCATTCGAATATTGTTTTGACTAACCGGTGAAAAACGACGTAGGATGTTTGTGTAAAAAGCAAATATGCATTCGTAAGAAAGTTTGGGCTACATTTTGGGATCAGGTCCACAGGACGCTTGGATCAATCAAAACACTCCTATTGGTCTAAACAAACTTCGAACAATAAACGTGAAACTCCAAAGCAAATTTTATTAATTATCTCCATAAGAGTTCATTTGTATAATTTGGATAAGATAGGGTCTCGGTAGAATTATTTGGTTTTCATAAAATGTGATCTGCCAAATCTAACCAATTTCTAGGAGTTACACATTACGAAAAAGTTTAGGCGTCCGATTTTGAAATATATTAGTTCTGTAGGCCGCCGGTCTGTGGTAGATTCAAATCTGGTTAAAAAAATTCAGCAGCGAGTTTCTACTTCGTAAATGCCGGCAACATTACTAGTAAGAGATTGAACTGATTTCAGAGAAGTTCTCTGTTTGTCCCTTAATGTAAAGTTGAGAGAAAAACACCAGAAGTTTCGTAAGTTTTTTTGAATTTTTAAACAAAGTTCTGACCAACTTTTCGAATTTGTACCTACTCGTATGTATAACATATCGAGTTGTTGACACGAACTCTGAGCCAGTTTTTTGGATGAAATTTTGATTACTCTTCCCAATAATTTTACCAAATTCTGAAACAAATTCGATAGGAATTTTTAACCTTTCAACATTTTTGAAAGATTCTTGCTTGCACTTTTAATCCACTTTTAAAAAGTTTTAAAAATGTGACTGAGAATGTTCGTTTTTGAGTTTAAATGTTCCACTAAAGAACTATTAAGGATATTGGGTTGTGCCGGGTATTTGCCACAGGATCTCGTAGGAATTTTATTGAACATTTTATTCTTTATTCCACAGATTTTGAGTAACCATACGAGTATGCCGATGTTCGGAATGACTATATTTTCGGTGCATTAGGGGCTTCTAACCTAAGGCCAAAAACCTCAAATCTTTGCGACGAAAATTCTTTTCTAATACGCAAATGCCCAGCCTCTATAGGCTGGTCTGAGTGCAAAATTGTCCAAATCTTAAATGTAGGTACTAATTTGGATGTGTGGGACAAGTTTTTGGCCGCAGGGCACATAGCCCATATCCAAATAAATGTCATATTCAGATTCTAAAGAAAATATCACTGTTTCTGGGTATCCATATAGTCATGTTGGAAAGAACATATTTATTAGCGTCCTTAGAACTAAATTTCTTCGCATTTGTTAATTTTATTGTTTTTCACCACCCATATATATCCATAGTTCAAGGAGAATGATGTTTGGGCAACTGTGGTCTATATACTTCAAATCCCAAGTTGGTCAAAATCTTAAATATACGAGTAGGTACATTTTTGGATTTGTAAGAAGATTTCACTGTTTCTTGATACTCATATGCCCCCAAATATATGCGGACCATTTTTGGATCCCAGGGCCCAATGAACGCGCACATTTAAAAGAAGGTTAAAGCAGCTATGTGTCGTCACTGATTTAAAAGTTAATTAAAGTTATTTAATAGCGGTAATGTCAAAAATTAAACATTTTATCAGGACTTTTGTTAGTCCCTCAGGTTAGAACATTTTCACCTTTTTTCCCAATTTGATCCTATTTTCAATATTAATCTATTGCCGACTATAAGACATACATTGTTATAAATTGATTATTCTAGCTCTTTTCAGTTCGACTGAATCATGATTTCAATAGACGGACGACATAGCTAGATCGTCATAGAATTTTATGACGATTAAAATTGCATGTACATTTATATACTTTATATAGTCGCAGATAAGTAATGGGGATGTTACAAATGGAATGACAAACTTTTATAGGGTGGAACATTTAAAATTTTAAATTAAAATCGGTTGTAAAAAAATACAAATAATTTGTTCAAATTTCTGATTTTATTAGAAAGGTTGAACTTTGCTATTTACTAATTTGTCTTATACTATCACCATCCGATGCGTTTTCGCTTCGCCCAATGGGCTGAAGATTGTTTGCAGGAAATGAAGAAATTTACCCACAAATCGTGACTATTCATCCACAACGAATTACAGTTTGGTGCGGATTTTGGGCTGGCGTCATCATTGTGCCATTTTTCTTCGAAAATTAGCAAGGAACCGCAGTTACCGCCAACGGTCAGCGTTGCCGCGCCATGCTCAACGAATTTTTGTTTCCAAAAATTCAAGAGAATGGACATGGACGACATTTGGTTTCAACAAGACGGGACCACATGTCACACAGCCAACACAACCATAGATATTTTTCCTACTGTTTATGGAAATCGAATAATCAACCGAAATTGTGATGTCGATTGACAGCCTCTGAGATGTGATTTTATAAATGTTACGCAAAGCGTCCAGAGGCAATTGAAGCGTTGAAACATGAAATCGAAGTTGCAATTGGAGAGATGGGACCCGAAACAATCGAAAATGTACTTACAAATTGTGTTGATCGGATGAGGTGCTGGTTTTATTGGAAGTTCGACCTTTTCAATAAAACAATTTAAAAAAATTATTAGTATTTTATTTTACAGCCGATTCAAATTTAAAATTTTAAATCGCCCACGCTGTTTATATTCCCATCCTTTGGTGAGGAATATATTTTCAAAAAAAATATCCTCACATTCAAAAGCGCTGATTATTCTGTGGTGTTTGAAGGTCCAAAAATATCAGTTACTTTGTTATGGGAAGAAAAACGCCATATTCGGCTAAGGGTTGTCACCACGGCCCTATGCGCCGATAGAACAGCAGGAGCTTTATAATCGTACCTTTTCCTATGACACCGTTGAACACATTAACTTTTTTGAAGGATATTTTTGCGATACACTTGAAGGATACATTTTTGAAGCACATTTTTTATATGCTTTATAATGAAGAGGAGCGGCTCAGGCAATTTGCGATCTGGGACAAGCATAACCGTTGGTGACGACTATTAAAGGGGGGAAATATCAGACTAATACCCATTCTCCGAAGGAGAGAATGGTAACCTCTTATGGTTAATTACAAATTTTTCGATGTGAGGATGAAACCTTAATTTTTTTCTCCATAAATAATATCGATAGAAAAATGAAGAAATGAAATGTTGCCATGAGTTACTCCTTGTTTAGGCATTTAACATATTTTTTTCGAAGACTAATTTTGCGGTGAACTTAAAGGATATTGAAGGATTTTTTTAAAGGTTATTTTTCATGTCCTTTTTTGCGAAATAAATAATATAAATAGGTTATCTTTATTTGATACCGTTTTGTGTACCTATTTTTTTTTATAAAAACATAATTTTAAACTTTATGGTCCTGTAAAAAGGACACTGGATCACGAAATGGAAAACTGTAAACGCAATTTTACTTCAAATGGTGCATTCTTTCAAACATATGCAGTTTGGTCGAAAGGTGTGATATTACTTCTCTAATAATGTCATAGTTTTGAAGAAATCAAAGTTCATTGTCAAAAAAAAAATCATATTCTCCCATGTGCTGTGGTCCGACAATTTCATTAGATTCGCATTTTTTTGGAAAATGGTGTGATACATTCCAAGAGAAACCACACATATAGAAATGTGCAATTTCCTAGATGCAACATATTATTTTCTAACATATAAAATGTTTGTCGCCATTTCCAAACACGCACGAGAATCAACGATTGAAAGAATTCGGCTTTTATTTTGTAAAATGTAAATGTAAAATGTATGTACTTATACTTATATGTGACGCGCAAAATAGAAAGGGACCTACGGGTAAAAACCAGTTTTGTTCAGGAGAGCCATTTTAAATGCGTGTATCTTTGGTGTACCATCACTTTCATAATCGCGCATATCTGTTGGTGGGAACACTTTTGGGGCTTGGGATCAGTCTCATTCGATGTTCAGATGTTGTCCACATCAAAAAAAAAGTGAAAATTGATTTTTTTTTACCCTTAGGCTCCTTTCTCTATGCGCTGTCACATATATGTGCCAATTAACGCCAAAAACTCTATTTCTAATTCGACTCACAAGGGTACATGTGATCGATTTGAAAACCCAATATTTTTTGGGTATTCGGAACATCTCTTATGGGTAAATGTTTTACATTCGAGCAGCACATGGGAGATTATTCGAAACTACTGCCAAATTGGTAAATTTAAATACTCGTATGCTAGATAATCCTTAACAAAATATTTAGCCAACAGTCGTTGAATGTAAATAATCTACTTCACTCGGTTCTACGTTTTCTAAAGAACATAGTAGAATGCTCCTCGGTCAGTTGATAAATTCACTTTTATTAAATAAAGTTTTATATTTGAAATGTTATAACTTCTCCATTTTTTATTTTCCTTGGGTAATCATTATTTTTTATAAAGATATAATGCAGAATATTGTTTGTCCCCTTCCGAATCCGGGTTTTGCGAAAATTAGTCCCATATACGAATGAGATATCAATACAAGAGAATTAATTAAAAAGTATTTTAAAAAAATATGATAGTTCAAATGGTGTGGGTTGGCCTTCTGCTTGGTTCTATTCGGCTTGTATCAGCAAAGAACTGTCGTTATTTTTTTATACATCTACATCATATGTAGTATAATTAACGTTATTACATATGATAATAACGACTTAATTGTCACACTATTATTTTTATTTATCTCACTCTTAATTAAAAGAGAGTATTTTAGGAAGAACGATCAAAAAAAAAATAATAATTCAAATGGTTTGGCTTGAACTACATCTTAGCTCCTTTCAGTCCTTAACACCAAATCGGTAAAGTTATATATTTAACCTTTAACTGAATAGTCAAAACGTTTTGATAAAAATTTCACGTTATAAAATATGGCAAAACGTTTAAGCTCTAACATTATTATTTTTCTTAATCTCCTTCTCAGCACCGGTTGCATCTGAAGCACGCCGCGTTAGCATGGGTTCAGCGCTAAAGTCAAATTTTGTTGTGTCACAAAGTGATCTATGGGATACACATACACTATCGCATGCCAAACAACATTCACGCCAATCGCCTCGCAATTACGCCAGTCCACAGCGTTGTTCTGAACACAGTCACATTATTCCTTCGACCTATGACCAGATGACGTCACCAATACAACGTTCCGTGTCGGAGAAAAATCGCAATAAACATCGCCACAAGCCACAAAAGGGAACCGTATGTCAAAGTGAAACGGATAGCGAACGAGAGCGCGAACCGACACCGCCCAGTACGCAGTGCATGCAGCAGCGTAAAGTCAATCGAACAAATATTCAAATTGCCGCTCATCACCATTCATCGCCCAATGTGGCACCCGACAAACAACGTTCGAGCAATAACAAACACCGGGGCATTAAGACGGACTCGACCTCAATGTATGGCGCCAGTTCCGAAACGGAATTGTTAGATGGCGAAACCGCCATTTTGCCCATATTCCGTAAATTACTAACCGAGAAAAGCCCGAACTATCGCGGACGTAATGTGGTTGGTCAGAGTTGTCCCAATATATCAATTAAATGCGATATTGTCGAATATTTGTAATAGCATTTTATGATCTAGCTTATGTATTTTTAATTATTTTATTTTTAACTATCAAAATGAGTAATTGCATAGAATCTAATTCAAGCTATTGAGCAGTCTTTCAATTACATACAAAGTGAAGCGGTTAAGTCTTAAACAAAATTGTCACACTTTCCTATTAAAACGTGCATTGATAAGTATGTACTAATGTAGGCGTAATTATTGATGTTTTAAAAACTAAAATAAAGTAAAAAACACATTTAAAATAATTAAAACAAATTGAAGTGTTTTGAAAACTGTAGGCCATTGTGTTTGCGGGTAAGTTTTGAGATTATCCGTGTTCTTTTGGGGCTGCCAGCTAAGTTACCTAGTTAATTTCTAATATGACAATGTGGCAACATTAACTAATATGGCAACATTTACCTCGATTGCGGTTGTAGAAGTCGTAATTCAACAGTAGTCGTTGTCGTCGGCGAGTTTGATACTTTTTCCCATTCCTGTCCAATGGGCATTTAAATACCCAAGAAAGTGTTGATACATAAATAATTTTAGCGTGGTCCAGGTGAGCGATATCGCGGTAATTTTTTATAGAAAAAAAAGAATGATTGGGATAAATTAAAGCATTCAACAGGAATTTTTTATCTTTTATTTTTTGCAGGCAAAAATCGAAATTTTTTTCGGAAAATGCTCCAGAAAAGTGCTGTCAAACATAGGAAAATTGTATTAAAAATTTCTAATTTTACCGAATAGCTTAAGTTGTCTACAATGTAATGAACAAAATCAGGCAAAATCAACACACTTGGCCTCCAGATCCGGTCAAATACAAATGGGTAATATTATTAAGAAAACATGGTACTTAAAAGAAATAAACCACTTAGCCTTAGCAATTTTCTTCTGATCTGGTGCAACACCGTTGTGATAATCCGGGAAGCAAGTAGCGGAAAGCAAATTCACCTTGCACTTCAAACATACACCTTGCATGGGTATTTAAATACCCATGTCATATCTCAGGTAAAAATTGAGGTTTTTTTCAACTTCTATGGTCTTTTGAACATAAATTTCCAAATTTCATAAAAAATCTTACGAGCCGATCTATGGGCAGGCAGTAACGGGTTAAAAACGACAAATAAAATAACAGTACTGTGAATCTTCAATAAACTATGCAACACTGGTTAATCTGACAAACGAATAGCAGCTGTTTAGCGGAATTAAAAAAATGTTTATATTTTAGATTAATTAAAAGTCGTTGGCATTAACAAGGTGAAGACGCCCACTAACATTCTTAAAAATGTCCTTAATCTTTTTAGTTATTGTTAACATAAACTACTTAGTAGGGACATGAATACTGTTACACACGTTTTATGCTTTAAAATAAAAACTACTGAATGTTTTTTGACCAAATATTTTTTAATATATTTATTGATGTATATTGTATCCAAAAAGAATCTACTTATACGAAATGTCCGCCTTTTGCCTTTACACACGCCTTAAGTCGCACTGGCCAATCGTCAATAGCTGTACGAACCTCGTCCATTGGAAAATTGGCCACAGCTCGAACCAAAGCAGTCTTAAGAGATCCAATGTTGGATCCGTCCACAATTTCTAATCCAATGGGTTCAAATCTGGACTGCCTGAGGGCCATTCTTCAGAGGAAATAAACGCTGGCAAATTGTTTCGAAGCCAGGCCTGGGACGTTTTAGCCTTATGGGCCACGCATAATCCTGCTGGAAAGTCCATGGCTGGTTTTGGAACAGGGAATTGTTAAGAGGCTTCACAACAGCTTCCAAAATGGTTTCTTGGTAAACTTTGGCCGATGTTTTGACTCCTTGTTCGCAGAAATTCAGGTCAGTGACCCCATCGTAAGAGACACCCCACCAAACCATGACTGAAGCTGGGTGATGACCCTTTTCCACCCTTGGGATCAGTTCAGATGCTTCCTTAGATGACCGCGCATACACTCATCATTTTGCTTGTTAAATTTTTCCTGAACGGTAAAAATTTTTTCATCGGTGAACAAAATTTTTCTTTTCAAGTTAGCGTGCTTCACCAAAAGACGGTTGCATTTTTTTAAAGCTGCAGACAATAAATGTGCGGTACGTAGTTTGAAAGCCCCAAGTCCCAAGTATTTTTTAATGATTCGACTCGTGGACTTTTGCGTGATATTCATCTCACGGGCCATGCTTTTCTGTTTTCGGAGCGGATTTCTGTAAGTTCTTGATTTAACGGCTTTGATGACATGCGGTGTTCGAACAGAACGTGGACGGCCCGACCGGTGGCGGTCTTTTACACCTCCAGTGTCCTCAAACAGTTTTATGCATCGTTAGACGAACATGCGGCTAATCCCTAGTGGCCGGAGCGTTTTAAAAATATCGCTTTTTTTCATTTCACACTTGAAAAGCGCTATAACATCGATACGGTTCTCATTATCTGACCACTCCATGATATAGGTTGAAACAATTTTAAAATCCCGTTACAGTCTAACGCGATTAAGGTTAGCTTTCAAAACCCACATGACATTAACGGGGTATATTCAGTTCTACTATTGAAATGGGTGTGTTCAATGTTGTAACAGTATTTATGTCCCTACTAAGTAAAGCTTTCATTTTTAATTGGGTGGTGGACCAAAAGTTGCACACAAGTATGCAAGTAGGTTTGCTGAAGCATTTTCCTTATTTTCCCTTAAAAAAATGATTGATCAAGAAGCTAAATTTCTGTGACCCACATTCACTCTTAAAATAAATATTTTAATGGAAACGCAAATGTAAAAAATACGATTGAGCTCAACCCTATAAATTGAGCCGTATGGAAAATTGAAAGAAATAAGGGCGCTTCTCATAAACTAGAAACCTCATTACTTTAAAAAGAAAATTCAAATGCAGTTTGACGAAAAACTAATTATCACACGTTTTGTGAACAGGACTGTTCTGAAACCTCTGTTGTTACAAACGACGATCTGTTTTGAAAATCACAGAAATTTTAAGCAACTTGTCGTGTTTTTAAACATCTAAAATCACTGCTAAATAGTTGATTGAAGCATGCAACAATGTGACCTAAAGGCTTAAGTTGTTTGTTTCTTTCAACTTCTCATAAAGAAATTATAATAAAAGTCAAACTAAAATGTACTGCCTGTCCTACAATGTCGAACCTTAACTTTCGCAGAAGTTCTACACGAAGAACAGCTGATATGCGTCCCACTAACTTGTTCACAACGACAACACATACGAAAGTTATTGCGAACGAAAACAAAATCGGGTCCAACTAACTTTCTCTGTGCGAACACAAATGTCAAAAACATTCATTAGAGTTTTGGTTTGCGCCTGAGTTGACAATAATAATAAAATATAAGGTAAAGTATAATGGAAAATAAATGGTGAGTAAAAAATATTGTCAATTATAGCATTTCAATAGATATGCGAGTATTTATATTTTAGTTCAGCACTTTTTTTAATTCGGTCTTTTGCTTTCCCACATTCAACAGGGGTTAACTGGCTCAAGAACTGTTGCATCTACATTTTAAAAGAAGACAAGTTTAACAAAAACGAACTGAGAGAAAAAAGGCAAGTGATTAAAGTTCACGGTCATTTCGCTGGCCGATTTGTAATCACGGTTATTTCAAATTTTTGTGCTAAGAAACCCATTCAATAAAATCAAAAGAAAGTGTATTATCTATCAGTGTATAAATATCAGTTTGTTGTTTCTTTGTTTCACTTAACCTACCTCGTGCATTGAACCAAATGCAAAATCGCCGATAAAATCTCTTCTTACTTGATTAATTGTTAGTATATATGTAAGTATATTACAAAAAAAAATATGTTTTAAATAAAGCAGGTGGTGCAATGTTTGACTCTTTGTTTTAAAGTTGTGGTAACGATAGCAGTGCGAAGGTAATTTTACTGTGTTGACTTTGGTTGGTGAAATACTCTACTGCCAGCAGTTCTCGTTAAATTCATTGCTACCTGATATTAAAAGTACAGCTAATAATCATATTTACAGCACATTTGTTGGTTGTTGTCTGACGATGTTGGAATAGCCGTCACAGTCCTGCTTGTAACTAAAAGTCTTTCCGACTAATTTTGGCTTAAATCTAGTTTAGTAACAACTCTCGGACGGACTCTAAATTTGCACCATCGATAGAACATTTGATTTTAAGCACAAAATATAAAATTAAAAATTCGGCGGTCTCCCGTAAATATGGGCCTCGATAGTTCAGACATATAATACAGATATTAAGCCATATCTGTAAAACTTTTAAGCATTATGGGTATCGCAACACCATTCCAGGGGCCTAATCACCACATTCGTTAAATAGTGCAACATCGAGTACGTAATGATTTCGATCCGATTAAAAGTTTGGATTACAACATTCGATAGTACATTTTCATCGGAAACTACTATTTTTACAACACTGCAACATATGGGATGCAGAAAATTAGCGAAAAATGAAGAAAACAAAAGGATAGAAATCTGTAAATATTTTAAGATATTTGCAAAAAAAAAACAATAACCAAGCCTTCATAAATTAAAAAAGGGTCCTTTATTTTTTTTGTACACTTCATGTTTCGAGTCGACAGAAATATTAATTAATACTATTAGAAGAACAATTCGAGATAAAATGAATCGTCTGTCCTTAGCCGATGTGCAGTAAGTTTGTCTTTGCGATTAAATGATTTAAAAATATTAAGTATATAATATCTGAACTAGATTATTTCGCACATATGTCAAGGTCCCTAACTTGGAGAGAAGTAAATATTGTTTCAGAAAAATGCAACCTTAAAAGAAGGAAGAGTTAAAAACTAAAAAAATAGATGTGAAGATTTGAGAATGAGACGTGTATACTTTATATTGACGCTCACTGTATAATTTAACTTACCGTCACATTAAATCTTTTGGCCAGTGACACTTTTCACCGCAATGTTAAGCTTCGTTTTCATTATGTCAAATTCAATGGCAAATGTAGTCAGTTAGGTGAAAACGGGTAGTCATATGGTGACATTTACGTTTGACGTCATATATGACTATGCTTTGTCAAACGAAATGGCAGCCAAGTGAAAACGGGTAAATTTATGACAATTGACCGATATGGAATCATTTGACAAGGAGAATCCATTTGCCAACATGTTGGCAAATGCAAACACATTTGGCATGCAAACAGCTGATTTTGCTGGCATTTTCAACAAGCGAGGGAAGAAAACGAGCAAAGGAGGAAATCGCGCCAAGAACGGACTTCTGGAATTATAGAATAGACATGGACGATGTCTATGTGGAAGACGTCGCCAGTTCGAAGAAGAGGGTGCGCAAATTACAGCACATTTGGACGAGCGAGCAGACGGAGCGGCTGATTGAGGCAGTCGAACTGCGCCCTGGAACCTGGGACTACCTCACCAAAGAATACTGGGACCGCAATTTACGTGAGGCGCTTTGGCAGGAAGTGGCTTCCGAACTGGAGCTAACGCGATCGGAGGTCACAACGAAGTGGAATAGCCTCCGCTGTTCTTTCCGTGTATGTATAAGCAGCACATGTTTATATATCTATTTCTCATATTTTTCAATTTATTCCAACTTAGGCGGCGTTTAATAAGATGGGGGCCACTAAAAGTGGACAAGG
Source organism: Hydrotaea diabolus (assembly GCA_963513945.1). Taxonomy (NCBI): domain Eukaryota; kingdom Metazoa; phylum Arthropoda; class Insecta; order Diptera; family Muscidae; genus Hydrotaea; species Hydrotaea diabolus. The sequence goes on along the minus strand of OY740716.1, from coordinate 192,530,156 downwards.
GGCCAAAAAATGTAGTGCTCCAAATCCAATGATGAAGTTTTTGGAGCCCACGTTGCGCCGTGAGGCACCTACAACATCAAATTTAGTATGTGTGAGTTTTTAAATTATTTAAAAATTGTAAATTTTGCTACCACGTCGCTTTTGACACAAAAATTTCAATTAATTTCTTCTTCTTCTCGCAAAAATCATATGACGACAGATGTGTTTAGCTAGCATAATGAAAACGGTGTGGCAAATGACTGACAACAAATGTGGATGTCAAATGTTGCCATTTGGGTTTTGTGTCAGTTATGACGTTGTAGTGAAAACGCGTTTGACACCAAATGCAAATGTCGACGAATGTGCCATTTCTGTTTGCCATTGAATTTGACATAATGAAAACGAAGCTTTAGAAACGACTTTCCGCTAAGACTTGCCCAAAGTACAACATTCAATATCGGAAAAAATTTAACATATGAAACACAACTACATTGTGCCCCAAAGTGATACAATTTCTGCAGAATATTTTTTTTTCGATCGAAAAAAGCGGATCTTCCCGTTTCTCATTTGCCAACATTTGAAGATAATTATTTTCAAAAAATAAGTGCCGTAAAATAACCTGTCAAATTACCAATAAAGATTCCACACATGATTTGAATTTTTATGTTTTTTTTGTTCTGAAAAAATACCTCTAGATGGATCGCCCTATATATAAATATTCTATCTATTAACCCATTAAAAGTGGCAGCAACATTTTTATTTTTTTCACGACTTTTTACTAAAAATGCCTTATAACTGGAAAAATTCATATTTTAAATTCTAGTTTTGTAGCCAACACATTTACCTCATTTAACGCATTTTTTTGCCTTCTAGAAGCGGCCATTTTCCGAGTCCACAACGAGTTAAATTTTATGAATCTTTTAGCCCACAATAAGTAAAAGGATCCATAAATTGTATAAACCGTTTGAAAGGTATTTTCAACGATACCCATATCGCCTAGGTCCGATTCCAAATGTCGCAGATATGTCTAGTTGTGGGTGCAAAATGTAGGGTCATATTAACTTATACGTTTTTTTAATATTAACTTATTCGTTAATATATTTTTTTGGGCAATTGTTTCTAAACTAGATTTGTTCCCTGATTTCTTTTTCTTAAGAACAAATGTTGGACATAAACATTGTCTCAAATCTAATTATTGGTTTTAGGTCAAGTCTCGATAACGTAGAAAGGAAAGCAAACCCGCAATCTGCATTTTTTTTTTTGAACGAAAGTTTCTAACGCATCTTACACTCGCCCCTACCAAACGAGGGGGCTACATCCAGTCCAGGTTGATTTGTTCGACCGCTATCTAGACACAAGGATATAATAATATATGTGACCCGGCCTATGAAAAGGTGGCAGCGTTCAATCCTGTTTTTAAATTTTCAATTTCATTTATTATCTTGATTAATACAATAAAATTTTGTTTTTCTTCTTCTTTCTCTATATTTTTAGTAAACTTCTAAGCAAGTTAGGACTTTCTAGTTTTCACCACATGAAAGAACGTCTCAAAAACTATCGAAACCAAAAAAAAGTAGAAAAATTTTTCTTGAGTCATAAGCCACCTTTTCATAGCCCGGGTCACATATATTATTTATAGGGTTGCTGATCAATATTTCTTGGCGTTTCAAACGGAATGACAAATTTAATATAGCACCCACCCTTCGGTGGAGGGTATAAAAATAAGAAAAACTATTAGTATACAGTTAGTAACTGGCAGGCTTAATCTTGAAAGTTATTTAGGCAAGTACAGGGTGGGCCAAAAATTATCATGGGGTTAAAAACGTTAATTACTTTTTCGTTTATTAATTTTATTTCTCAGAGTTGGCACAAAACTGGATTTTTTATTTTTATTTCAGAATTTTTTGAAGCAAAATGGAACACTACACAGCAGAGCAGCGATCAGCAATTGTTGATTTTTTTTTAAAAAATCAAGAGTCAATTGTTTTGACATAACGTTCTTATCGTCGGTTTTTGAATGTGGACCTTCAGAACCAACAATAAACCGCATGGTACAGTAAGACACCTTAAGGACTTAAGGGGCGCTGGCCGTCGCTTAGTAATGGCTCCAGCTGCGATGGCGCACTATAGTTGAAGCTATCGCAGCCAGAATCATGTTAAACACTCGGACGCTGGACCTTCAGAACCAAAAATAAACCGCTTGGTTGGAAATTTTCGACAACATGGAACAGTAAGACACCTTCCATGTACCGGAAGACCACGTACGGTCCACACGCAGGACAGTCCAGAAACATCAACAAGAAGACGTTCGGCACAACTGGGGCTATCGCGGAAAGAGCACGAATGTGCGCAGCCGAAAATGGCCACCACTTGCCGGATAAAATTTTTCATACTTAAGCCGAAAATATTCCCCATTAATATACAATATAACAAAAAATAATAATAAAAATTAACCAATAATTAAAAAAAGTTATTAAACTTTTAAACTACAACGGTAGTCTTGCGCCCCCCTGTATAATATTCAAAATGAAAATTTTTTTACACTTAGTTAGTATGAAAAATAATGTCACTTAAATGACCTCCGTTTTCAGCTTAGCAATGATGGGCTCGTTTTAGAGCATTTTTCATAACATCTTTCAAAATTCGTGGCTGTAGCGTTCGAATTTCTGCAACAATGTTGGCCTTGAGTTGAAGGATTGTCTCGGGCTTGTTCACATATACTCGCTCCTTCAAATAAGAAAATAGTCGGGTGCTGACAAATCTGGCGATCGCGCTGGTCAAATAATTTCCGAATTTCTAGAAATTTTTCGCTCTACAAAAATTTGACTTAAAAGTGTCAAAAATTGTGTTTCGGGCAGTATAGGCAGTGGCTCCGTCTTGCTGAAACCACATCTCAGGTCTGTTTTCAAGAGCAGGGCGTTAAAATGTTTTATCATAAACCGATACCGCTCTATATTTACGGTTGCAGTACTTCAATCTTCATTCTCAAAGAAGTAAGACCCAATGATAATTGCAGATGTGATCCCACACCATGCTGTACACCTAATGGGGTGCACTTGGCGTTGATGAATGGCTCTTGTATTTTGAAAATCCCAGAACTTACAGTTCTGCCTATTAACAAAGCCATTCAAATGAAAATGAGCTTCATCACTTTGCGTTAAAATAATTGATCGCTGATTTAAAAAATAAAATTCTATTATTCTGGTTCATTGTTCAGTTGTGAATCTCTCCATTATTTATTCTCCAAGTGTTATTTATATAAACTGAAAAAAATTTATAACAACGAAAAAGTAATTAAATTTCTAAGCCCCATGGTAACGTTTGGCACACCCTGTACTACAACAGATACTTAGAATCAATTCTGTAAATCTAATTAAAGTGTAGAGTACACCTGAATTTCCTTTAGACGCCAACAATGTTGACACTTTGTGTTCTCAGATGACTTAACTACTCGTATTTCGGTTTTGCTATCGAGGCTTAACCTTAAACATCACTATTAATTGAATTTTATATCGCATCTATTTTTTATACTTATTGTTCGATAATTTATTTGTGAAATATGTTAGGCCTTAAGTTGAAAGATTAAACTTACGTTAAAAATAGCTTCAATCGCAAATTCTTTATATGTTTTCTCTTCTATGAAAAGTCGTCTTTCCTCTTAAATTGTAAGTTGATAATCAACCTAAAGTAAAATTAACTTAATTTTATTTTAGTCCACCACGGATTTTTAAATGAGATCCCGGTGAAAATTTACGGGAAATTGGGAAACATAAATAACTGAAATTAAATAAAAAAAAGGTTTGCATTATTTCAAGCGTAAAGCGAATCATTGCGTTCCACGGTATACGGAGATACGATACTGATTTTCTGTAAAGACTTCAAGCAAAAAAGAGCTCCCAAAACAATATATGATTCAAAAGCAGACATCCGGTATATAAGACGGCTTTTGTAAGAACCGAAAATAAAAAAAAAAATTAAGAATGTTTAGCTCGTTTGTTTTATTTCGGTCTGTTGCTTTTACACATTGAACAGGGATTAAACCGGCTCAAGACCTCTTGCTTCTATATTTCAATAGAAGACAAGTTTTTAACAAAATTGCAAAGTGACTCCACATCCAACTCCAACTTGAAAAGTAAGGTTTACAACAGTAGTTCTCATTCGTTTGGGGAGATCCTGGCCTTATAGAGTTCGGTTTTTCTTTCAACAATTGCAGCAAGGCTTTCTGAAGAGGGTTGTCACGGACCCGAAATCATGATAAAAGTAGTGTGCAGCCACGAAAATCAATGTCACTTTGCCATTTTGTTAAAAACTTGTCTTCTATTGAAATATAGAAGCAAGAGGTCTTGATCCGGTTTAATCCCTGTTCAATGAATAATTAACAATAGTGAAATGAATACGCAAACGGCAACCGTAAGAAATTATTTTTATCTTTACAGATCGAAGTACTCGTTGATATTAAAATTTACTATATTAATGTTTCAACACAATCGAATCATTTTTATTATTATATATTCCAGATTAAAACACATTTTATTTATACAGTAATTATGTTACGATTTTTTAGCATTAAGATATACCGACTTATAAATATAGTTATTTATATTATTATCGATAATGTAATTGCCACATATAGTTAATATTTATTTTTATTAAATATAACTTTATCACAGTTTCTATGTTAAGCCTAGCACTAAGTTCGATCATGCGAAAAATGATAATCGTTTTCAAAATTTACATTTGAATAAGACAATTGCGTGTATATTTTTTCGAAACAAAATGAAAAAGATCATCTTTTTGCAAGCGATGCCTGACCATAAACATTTGTGGTGCAATTTCACAGCATTTTTCACATGAAACTTAGACCAAGCTTTAGGTTCAAATTATTTTCAAATTTTCTGTTTTGCTATTAAAAGGTATTACATAGTAGTTTTTTTTTATTTGTAAATTTTACAAAATACACGTACCTTCTAGAAATATTTATAGATAACATTTAAACTTAAGTACATATAAAACATGTATTAAGTACATACATACATACGTAAAACTAAGCATTTACTTATTAGTTTATGAAAACAACATTACATTTATTTGTATTATGATCGGGAATTTTGTTTGGTTATTAGCTAACTTTGCGTGAGCTATTTGTTTTTCTAACTTTCATTACAATTCTGAGTACGGACCCGATTCTGAATCTATAGTTTCTATACACTGACCCGTGTATTTTTCTTTAAGCGCGGTTAGTAAGAAGAAATGATGTCAAAACAAAATGGAATTACAGATACAGACCCAGCGAAAATAAAATTTCAAATGTTAGGAATTGAACTAGACAACTCTTGTTTTGTACCCTAGCGCTGCTGTCACAAAAGCAGAAAAGAGAATCGTAATTGCTACACTTTACTCATTGTGTATTTAATATAAACAAATATATATTTTCCAGTTATTTTTATTGAGTTTGAATTTAAAATACTAAAGTTAGGTGGAGCTGACCCTGCTCCACTCAGTTGAAAGAAGTCAGCATGTTCTGGTAGGTCGAGTTGAATTACAATTACACGGTAGACAACCATAGACAGTTCTATATGGAAATATTCTATATGACATTACTCGAGAAAATTCCAAAGCAGCGAAATGGTTCATTTGGGAGGCACTGAAAGATGCGTAGTTAAATTTAAAATTTTCAAGCATTGTATTAAATTCCCACTACGATTCCATGATAGGGTTTAATTAATTGATCTTCAACTAATTGAATGCTCACAGTCCATTTTAAAAGTCGTTAGGATACTTCACCTTGGCCGAGCATCAAGTTAAGCAGACTCTTAAATAAAGGTGATCGTTTAAAGTGACCATTAGATCGAGTATTGATCCCAAATTTAGCACAATCCTAATATTAGTTACGCTTTCCAATTTGGTGAAATAGTTTCGTTTTTTAATAATTAGATCCTTAATGTACCTAGGTCGTTAAAATAACGTCATATTTGAATTCGGGAAAAAGTTTCATTGTTTTCAGGTATTCATATGTCCATATTTAAACGAATCCGTATTTCGAGTCTATGGTGGTCCGTTAGACTGTATGACATTGAGATCAAAATGTGTTATGAGCTGTATTGAATCAATTACGGCCAAAGTCGCGAAGGGATTTTTTCGCCTTTTTCTTTTTAGGACTTGTAAAATAAATCTGGGAGATTAATCATGAAAAGTTACAACGTTATCCAACGAGCCAAAATCATAGAATTTTATTTTGAACATCATCGATCAATAATTCAAACTCAACGAGCCTATCGTCGTCATTTCAATGTGCGGAATTCACCCTCCGAATCAATGATTCGACGCTTAGTGACGCGATTTCGGGAACAAGGCTCAGTGAGGGATCTTTCACGAAGCGGAAGACCACGTTCTGTAATTAATGTAGGAAATAGTCAACGCGTTCGGGTGAGTATTGAGGAGATCCCTGAAACATCAACTCGAAGGCGCTCTGCTCAGCTGCAAATGTCTGACAGGTCCTTACGCAGAATATTAAGGAGAAATTTACATCTTTTTCCATACAAGGTGCAGTTAGTGCAACACTTAAAGCCAGGAGATCCATAAGAACGAAAAATTTATGCACTTCGCTTCCATGAATTAGCCAGAGAACAACATGAATTCGTTCATTATCTGATAATGAGCGATGAAGCCCATTTCCACTTAAATGATTTTGTAAGCAAACATAACTGCAGAATATGGGGTACTGAGAACCCAAGGGTGCTTCATCAGCGACAATTACATCCAACTAAATGTACAGTATGGTGCGCAATTACGTCCCAAGAATTTTTTGGACCATTCTTTTTCGAAGATAACAATGGCAATGCTGTAACTGTAAATGGCGAGCAATACCGAGATATGCTCCAGCTCTTTCTGACAATCCAGAGATGTGGTTCCAAAAATACGGGGCCACTGCACACACTGCTTGAACCACTTTGCACCTCCTAAGGGAGATTTTTGGCGAACATTTAACTTCCAAAAATTCAGCATTCAATTGGCCTTCCCGTTTGCCGGATTTAACTGCACCTGATTATTTCCTTTGGGAATATTTAAAAGAGAGGGTATATATCAATAAACCCAGAACCCTTGAACAGCTGAAGGAGAATATTCGGGCCGAAATAAGAGCGTTGCAGCCAGATACTCTGATTCGTGTCATGGAAAATGCTCTTAAAAGAGCTCAACTTTGCGCGGCTGAAAATGTTGGTCACTGAAGTGAAGTACGTGAAGTACACAAATTTAAAAAATCTACAGATATTAGATTTTATTTTTTTTGTTTTAAACCCCTTCGTGACTTTTGCCGTACCCTGTACAAATCCAAAAACGAAACATTAGGCTGGCATGGTTACTAGTACACTCCACAGTCAACCTAGTAAAAATAAAACGTTTTGACGTTAATTATTTAAAACGGCTCAGCCTTCCAACCGTCGTCGACGACTAAGCACTAGATTCTCTGCTCGGGAGCAGTGGTCCGCTCCAGCTCAGATAAACACACTGCAGAGTCAGGGTGGAACTCAATTTATAACTGCAAAATATTCCGGTATTTCTGGCCGGTATAGGACAAGTGAATTGTTAACATTCGAAAGATGATAGGTGATAACCCTAATAGGTGTCAGATGAGCTTTTGCCTTGAACATGCACGTGGCGTGAAGAATACAGACTTTCCTGCCTAGGCGACAGATTCTTCGATGATCTGGCCAATCTAGCAGATGTGCCTCTTAAATCACTCCTTAACATTCTAAAAAGATCGGGCTGTTACTGGTTACGGATTCCCGTCAAACAAAATGGACAAGCTTCCTATATACATATATTCTCTACCTCTCCCTATATATATTTTCCTTCTTTTTACCCTATAATTTTTTACATTCCCCATCTCTCTCGCTACTCTCGACGTTTTTTCCTGGCAGGGTACCCCTTCAATCTAACCTATGGCTACTGGGGCGGAAAGACCTTAAATCGGGGGAGCCTTGAGTTTACTCGTATCTAAACCGATTTTGTTTAATTTTAAAGCTTTCATCCTTTTTTCACAAAAAAAAAACAATTTTGCTAAATTTCTTTAAGATCGGAAAAAAAATGCTACCTGTTGTTTTTTTACAAGCACAGGCAGAAATATCGAATATTTAATGAGTCATCCGAAAATATTATAATACCCGGTTTCACAAAGTTGTACGGGGAATAGAAATTAAATACTAAAAATTAAACCATTTCAATACAAACAAGAAATATAGTATAGTCGATTGGGTCGCACCACCCATTGCTTTGATTTAATGTAAAACTTCTAGAGCGGCAGGGCCACAACTCTGAAGGGCCCTTTTTAATGGGGACATGCGAAAATATGAACTGTTCATAATTTGAGCAAGATGGGATTCAATATGTAAAGAAGACCATTGTATGGCGGCTATATGAAAACATTGACCAATATGGGTACAATTTCAGTAGGTTACAGCCATCGCATAATGCACTATAATAAATTTGAGCAAAAAGGGTACAAATGTAGCTTGTTAAGAGGTAGTACCTCAGTACCCCTTTGACGGCGCTTATAAGAAAACATGGACCGCTATAGTCTTATTTTTTTGTAAAGAGACTTTAAAGGTCTATGTTTTCCTGTGTTCAGATAATTTGAGCGAGATGGGATTCAATATGAAACTAGGATTATTGTATGGCGGCTATATAAAAACATTGACGGATATGGCCCAATTTCAACAGATTATAACTCCTTTAACACACTTTTTTAAATTTGAGCAAAACGGGATGTAAATAAATGTAGCTTGTTAAGCGACAGGAACTCAAATCATGAAAACATGAACCGTTTGTAAATAGACTTTATTGGTCTTTGTTTTCCAGTATACAGATAATTTGAGCAAGATGGAATTAAATATGTAAGGGAAACCATTGGATGGACCCTTAATTTGAGCAAAAAGGGTAACAATTTAACAGTGACTCAAATCGGAAGAGTCCTTTACATGGCGCGTATAAAAAAAAGTTATAGTCTAATTTATGTTTGTACTCGTAAAGAACCTTTGTGCGTCTATGTTTTCCAATATACAGAGTATTTGAGCAAGATGGGATATAATATGAATCGGAAACCATTGGATGGAAGATTTATAAAAACATTAACCGATATAGGTCCAATTTCAGTGGGTTATAGCTCTCTCATAACGAACTATAATAAATTTGAGCAAATACGAGTAGGATATACAACGTATCGTGTTTAGCGGCAGGAACAAAAATCAGTAGCGTCCCTTTCATGTTGGCTGTAGGACAACATGCACGGATACCATACCATTTCACACTGGTATCCTGAAATATATCATGCCAAATTTGGGCACAATCGGATGTAATGATATGTGACTTATTGTGCAGCTGGGCCTCAACTCGGTAAGGATCTTGAGTGGGGGCGACATGAAAACATGAACGGATGGTTATGGTCCAATTTTACTAACCATGGTTCTACAGGGTGGTCCAAAAATTACCATGGGGTTTAAAAATTTAATAACTTTTTTCAGATTATATAAATAACACTTGGAGAATAAATAATGGAGAGATTCACAACTGAGCAAAGAATCAGAATAATAGAATTTTAATATTTAAATCAGCGATTAATTATTTTAACGCAAAGTGATGAAGCTCATTTTCATTTGAATGGATTTGTTAATAAGCAGAACTGTAAGTTCTGGGATTCTCAACATCCAAGAGCCATTCATCAACGCCAATTGCACCCCATTAGGTGTACAGTATGGTGTGGGATCACATCTGCAAATATCTATGGGCCTTACTTCTTCGAGAATGAAGATAGAAGTGCTGAAACCGTAAATGGAGAGCGGTATCGGTTTATGATAGAAAATTCTTACGTCCTGCCAATGCCCGAGACACAATGGCACTTTAAGTCAAATTTTTGGAGAGCGAATAATTTCCAGAAATTCGGAAATTATTTGGCCATCGCGATCTCCAGATATTTCAGCACGCAACTATTTTCTTTGGAGTTATTTGAAGGAGCGAGTATATGTGAACAAGCCCGAGACAATACTTCAACTCAAGGCCAAGATTGTTGCAGAAATCCGAACGCCACATCCCTAAATTTTGAAAGATGTTGTGGAAAGTGCTCTAAAACGAGGCCATCATTGCGAAGCTGAAAACGGGGGGTCATTTGAGTGAAAATATTTTTCATTCTTAGTGTAAGAAACTTTCCATTTTGTATATTATATAATCTGAGAAAAAAAAATTAATAAACGAAAAAGCTATTCAAGTTTTTAACCCCATGGTAACTTTTGGCCCACCCTGTAGATCTTCCATAATGCACCACAATAAATATGAGCAAGATAAGAGTTAAAATGCGACTTGAATGAGCTTAAACGGTAAGGTCCTTTGTATGGGAGCAATAGGAAACTATAAGTATGTGCCGATATAATCTTTTTTCAGCAGAATTTAAAATTGGTTACTCATAACCTTTGATTTGTGGTTATAGATCCGCAGGACCTTTGTTTTGGGGTAGATTTGTTGTTTGACAAAGTATTGGAAAATGGATGCAATAAAGTACAAACGCTTTATTTAAATGTCTGTGGCCTTTGCTATGACTTTTTCCCTAGTAATTGTAGTTAACGAGAGTTTAGGCAATTTCCCAAAAATGCTTAATTGTTTCCTTTTGAAATCTCATATTTTATGACACGGTATAAAACAATTTAGTTCCGCTAAATATGATAGAAAAATAATAGTTTTTGAGAACTCCTCAAGGTAACAGGCGTAATGTTAAAAATTTGCGAAAATTACATTCAGGCATATCTTAATGATTAAACTGGTCAATACTGCTTCGACAATATATTCCAGTCATGGGTCACATCCTGCATTTCTAAGATAGTATAGTTTTCTGAAGGTCAGTCTCGACAGAGAAATATTATATAAGAATTCTGACGATTGGGGTTTTAACTACATCGAATGTGAAGATTTATATACTAGTAAAAAATTATGGTCGTTAAAAGGTGTTACCACCGTATTATCCGTATTTTTTTCTAACATCAAACCTTTGAAACAGTTTTTATTTTTAAAAATTCTATTCATTTGTACTGTACTTGGAAGAATAAATTCAATGTTTTTTCAATAGCAACATAATCAAGAAAAAAAAGCGTTAAGTTCGTCCCAAAGTCCTATTAGTCTGCCTTAATCTCAATCAAATTTTCAAAATAAATCCATTGCGCAATTTGCTCGTTTTGACCATTAAAACCGTTTTTGGGCCATTACGGTCTACACTTCCGTGACCCTAAGTTTGGTAGATTTTGGAGATATTAATAAGAACTTTTAATAACTGTAAATGTTTATGAGTTTTAGGACCATAGGGGCAGTTATATGGGCTTCAAGACACGAAACGTGCAGCAAAAATTTCGACCATGACTCGCCCAAAAAAATTGAGATATTTTAAGAAAATACTCATTAGTGTCCTTTATTCGAGCCACCATAAGATCCTTAGGAATATTTTTTTTTCCATCTGGGGTAACTTTTCCCATTTGCAATGCCCGCAGAAGGGTGAACAAGGCTAGATCGACTTAGAATTTTACGACCAATAATATATTAGGGCATTTGTTCAACATTTCAAGGTGTCACTGTTCACTTCAGATATACTTCATTCTACGGTGGAGGGAATAATAAAACCTTGATCTTTACAATTTAGGTCATAGACACTCTGATCTCAGAAATATACTAATAAGTCCATTAAATGTATATTCTGTGTAATATGAAGGAGCATCACAAACAAAATATATCCGAATAACAAAAGTTTTCACACCTCAATCGTACTCCGATTCCGCTTGATGTAAAAAAGTAACTACACTCTTACTCAAATTCAACTCGTTGTGCGTACCTAAGCTGAAAGTCTTAAAATAAGGGGACATTCTGGAGCTGTTTTAATTTCTAGTATCATCATCAAATAATAGAAAATGTTAAAAGAGCATCGTAACCTCAAAAGTATGCACAAGATATAGTACCAAGAAGCTACATTCTCAAAATGAATATTTGTGTTTATAATTTGTTAAAATATTAATACCGTATAGTACAAAAGGCAAGTCATTGTAAGAAATTATGCTAAACTATAATGCTATACTACTATAATAATAGTAACAATAACGTATGCGTACCTCTTTTTAGCTGAGGTTTTCCTCAGTGAGCTTTTTATTGACAATTGCATCGGGGTTGGTTTCAGTTTCCACAATTGTAACCGAAATATTAGGAGCAGATATTGTTGAAGTTTGAATAGTTGATCCGTTTCTAAATACTGGACATTTATGGTGATGATTCGGCAGGGGCGAAGCAACGCCTACTGCGTTTTTCTTATTATTAAGCAAATGTTCGTAATCCAATGAAAAACTTTGTGCGGAACATTCCGTCCCGGAAATGGTTTTGATTAACGAATTTGATGTTAATGACTCGAGTTCATGTGATTCTGAATTAATCAATTCACCTACAGCAGAGCTTGACGGTGTTAATAGCTGTTCTCTGGCTGTTATATAGTTCGGTTTGCGCTCATAGAATTTTATACCATTAGTTGTTGAGCGTTTTTTAACTCTTGGATACTGAAACTGCATAAATCCATATTGCGGACCAAATAACTTAAGTAAGCTCATGAGGAAAAATGTAGAATAACTCCAGCTTACTGTCATAACAACCAATAAAAATATGCCAATTTGACGGTAAGGTAAAACGCTTGAAAATAACATTAATCCTCCGGCAATACCCGTCGTAATGGCCCCCATTGCGGTGGGTCCTATAATTCTCGATAAAGAGAACTGCGTAGCCGCCAATCTTTCACAGGACGGGGAGAGACGATAATGTATACCGTAGTGTAAACTAAAGTCAACGGCTAAACCAATGGCGGTACTCACTGTAACACTCTCCAATATATTTAACTTCCAGCCAAGTAAAATAAGTATGGCCACGGTAACGAAAATTGTTAATAACACGGTGACTACGGCATATAACGATATTAAAATATTTAATGTGACCAAGAGCAGCACCACCAACGACGCCGACATGGCCACACTTATAGCTACCAACGTACTACAGGGCAAAGTATTTTGGACATCATAAAATTTTAAATCACTTATAAACCAGCCGTCTTGCATTTCTAGCGGCGCCGTCTTCAGTTCGTTTTTGAACCACACTTCCACAACTTGTACAAAGTTTTTAACATTATCGTATAACGTCGAAAATGAGACATTCGACTCAAATTCTACAACCAATGCCTTTACAATTGGCGGTGGTGTTGTATTATTAGCTGCAACTGTATCCAGGGTTGCGTTAACCAAATCTTCATTTAATGTGATGTTCTGATATACTCTTGGAGATGCCATAAATTTCGGTCCCGCTACACCAGGCCAAAAATATTCTCTAGGTGTTGCATATAGGGATGATATGATTTGTGGTAAACATATATCAAAAACATCTGACTCATAGGGGAATTTGGAGATATCACAACACGGAGTACGATCCGTATCATCCATGCTATTAACGCACCTACGTTTTTTAATATCAGATAAAGGACAAAAGGTTATTTGTTTACATTGTAACGGCTATACAAGGGCAAATTACTTACATTCTTTCCATAAGTGTTATAAAGTTCTCTATAAAACAATTTGGAAGCAGCATACCAAATGTCAGTTGATAAAATGGCTGTTGTCTAAGATTTTGACAAAATTCCAAAAGCCAAATTTGTGCAGCTTTGGTAGACACATTAAAATTATTGTCGTAGTGTAAGTTTCCATAGGCAAATGGATTGGCGTAGTCACCATCATCTATCGGTTGTATACCCCAAACAAAACGCAGTGGCATTTTATAGTTTTCCGAATTCTAAAATAGAAAATAAGATAAAAATTAAAAAAATTAAAATTAAAATTAAAAAAATAAGATAAAAAATGTACTTAACGCTGTGGAAAAGGACATTTATTGTAAGGAGCCTCGTGTAATAATTTCTACAAAAAAAGTTCACTCTTGCTGGCAACTGCAAAAAAAGATAAAACCGTTCCAGCCTGCAGTTGCGTTTGAAGGTACGTATTTAAAACGTTTGTATATCTCGAATCCGCTATAAACCAAAACAATTAAGTCAGCAATTGACAAATACAGGGTGGGTCATTAAAAATTTGAACTACCGATTACTTTAACTTTGAAAGGTAATCAACATTCATTTTTATTTTCAGGTTTGTGTTTGAAATTTGCAAAATGGGTCGCTATTCGCTTAAACAAAATTGGGAAATATTAAAAACTTACTTCGAAGGTAGGGAGACTTCAATAACGCTTACTGTAAAAAATGTACGTGGAAAATTTTCGAGAAGAGATGGGCCTTTAGTTTTGCTTGTGCTTCTATTTGTGAAGTGAGTTCATGAAAATGGATCGTTATTGGACAAACCAATCCGATTGCGTTCTCGTCCAACATTGCTGGCTGAAAATGTCCAAGAGAATCCATCAACATCAACTAGTCATCGTTCTCAGGAAGTGAACATTTCTAGCACTTCTTTGAGAAGAGCTTGTTATGAAGGCTAACAAAGTTAAATTAGTCCAAGAACTGAAGCCTCATGACCACCCGATGCGTTTTCGCTTTGTTCAATGGGCTGAAGATTGTTTGGCAGGAAATGAAGAATTTAACCGAAAAATTTTGTTTTCAGACGAAACACATTTTCTGCCCGGTGGCTATGTCAAGTCAAAATTGCCGAATATGGGGTTCAGAGAACCAACACGCGACTATTGAGAAGCTAATTCATCCACAAGGAGTCATTGTTTGGTTTGGATTTTGGTTCATTTTTCTTCGAAAATGACCGCATCATGCTAAAATACATTTTGTTTTCACAAATTAAAGAGAATGACATGGATGCAATTTGGTTTAAAAAGATAGGGCCACGTGTCATACAGCCAAAGCAACCATCGATATTTTACACCCTGTTTTTAAAAATCGAGTAATCAGCCGAAATTGTGATGTCAATGGCCGTCTCGGAGCTGTTATTTATTTGAGCCTTTTGGATTATTTTCTGTGGGGAGCCATTGTTAGACAAAGCTTACTGTCATAACAACCAATAAAAATATGCCAATTTGACGGTAAGGTAAAACGCTTGAAAATAACATTAATCCTCCGGCAATACCCGTCGTAATGGCCCCCATTGCGGTGGGTCCTATAATTCTCGATAAAGAGAACTGCGTAGCCGCCAATCTTTCACAGGACGGGGAGAGACGATAATGTATACCGTAGTGTAAACTAAAGTCAACGGCTAAACCAATGGCGGTACTCACTGTAACACTCTCCAATATATTTAACTTCCGGCCAAGTAAAATAAGTATGGCCACGGTAACGAAAATTGTTAATAACACGGTGACTACAGCATATAACGATATTAAAATATTTAATGTGACCAAGAGCAGCACCACCAACGACGCCGACATGGCCACACTTATAGCTACCAACGTACTACAGGGTACATAGAATCGAAGTTGCCATTGAACCCGAAACAACCGAAAATGTTCTGAAAAATTGTGTTTATCGGATGAGGCACTGCCGAGCCAGTTGTGGTAGTCTTATGAATAATATTGTGTTTAATTACTAAATGACAAAATTTGACCTTTCCAATAAAACCAGAAATTTTAAACAATTTCAGTACTCTTTTTTTACAGCCGATTCAAACTTGAAATTTTAAATGGCCCACCATGTAGAAGTCAATTTCTTTGTTATAATTCTATTGAAGAAATTGTGCTGTTTGGCTATCGCTAGAATCTACGACTGAAAAACATTACAAATATCATTAAGACCCTTTTTGGAAATTCTTTTTATAAAACCAGCTCCTGTCCTTCTAATATCCTTTACCCATCGGTGTAGACTAAGATACCCTAAAGTGGCCCCTCTTATCCCACAACGCTCTGTCAGGAAAACAAAACAGTTGGCGTCAAGCATTGTAAAATGTAGTCCGAACCTTCAGATGAAGAAATTGCACAGCAAGAATCACCTATCGCTTTAAGAAACTTACAGTTAGTGAAAGTGACCAGAGACCTGCCTCTCGAAATCTCAATGCCCCTTTTGTCGCTGAACCTCGACCGTAATCCGCTATTGTTTCCATGTTAAGGATTGTGTCTAGGGCTGTCTGTGGCGTGCTTCCAATTTCTTCCGCCAGAAATAAGGCAGTCATATTCTTTTTAACCTTTTCTAGTGTTTTTCTTAAGTTTCCCCTTACTCATGTTATGCCTTATGATTGATTATACTTTACTATTTTTGGTTTAAGACACCAACTCTTCCCTAATAAATGTTTGCAAACAAATGCGTATTTAACCCCTCTTTTATCTTTTCTCAGTGTGTTTCTTTCAGTTCAACACACCGTGGTTTTTTGCATTTGTTGAGAAACACAACTCTACACCATTCACTACGGGTTTCTTAAGTTCTCTAACTTATATATGCCTATGAACAAACCAAAACGATAGGTCTTTCTGGGATTGACTAAAAGTCTATAATGACTTGAGTATATTGTTTTTAACCAGCAGCTAAAGCATTGGGGATAGATTGCGATTAAATAACATCGAATTAATCCATTCTATCAGAATCCCTGGCACTCCTATATCTTTCCCTTCGCGTCATGTTAAACTTTGTTAAGCCTCCTTCTATTAACGGGTTTCTTAGGTTCTCTAACTTATATATGACTATGAACAAACCAAAACGATAGGTCTTCCTGGGATTGACTGAAAGTCTATAATGACTTGAGTATATTATAAACCAGCAGCTAAAGCAGTGAGGATAGATTGCGATTAAATAACATCGACTTAATCCATTCTATCAGAATCCCTGGCACTCCTATAGCTTTCCATTCGCGTCATGTTAAACTTTGTTAAAGCTCCTTCTACTTAAGTTTTCATAAAATAGCTACATAGATATATCATTTCCGAATCGTTGTTTCTTTCGATTTTAAACCTATTTGAACTGTCGAAAATTACTTGTTTTCCCAGTCGTTTTTCCATACAAAAGGGATTGATAACTCCATTTATTATATTTGAAGAAAACGAGCGCAAAAACTTCTAGTCAGTGTCAAAACAAACAAAAATGGCAACAAGTTAAAGCTGAGGCAAAGTTTTAGCTCTTGTCATAAAGAAAAAAATTGAACATATCAAATCTTCATCTTCAAGGTCAAAATCGCAAAAAACTTTAAACTAACTGATTTTGTTTTACCTTTTTTCCCTGTTCAGGTCCATAGGTAGCAAACCGTTCAAAATTCAAGGAAACAATCAACTACAATAATGTACTCAATAAACAACTTTCTAGAACATATAAACTTTCTAAGAATGATTCTCAGCACCGTTAATGTAGCGCTTAGGTAGTAAAAAATCTCCCGAAAAAACCGACACCAAAAGCGATCAGCTTTAATATGAGTGCATTGTGCCAAATTCTATCAAAAGCCTTCGATATTTCCAGAGCCTCAAACATACTCTACCATACTGGTGGATAGTGCGACTCCAACGCTCCGAAAATAACGCCATCAGGTCTCCTGTAGAGCGATTTCTACGGATGCCATACTCGACCACTAAGTAGGTCCTTGGAATCTAAAGTATATACCTTACAATGTGGTGGGTAACCATATTTTAAATACCTTGAAGAGCGCAGGGCAAATCGCATTTGACCGATAATTCGAAGTATCATGGGCTTCATGCCATTTGGGGATCCGCTAGACATTCGCAACCTTTGTCTTTTACATTTTCCGCACAATAAACAAGTTTGAAGAGGTTATGGATGGACTAGCGTCGAAGACCACTGCCGAAATACCATCCGGGAGCCCTTTTAACTCTACGTGTTCTAAAAATATCTGAGTTGTGAAACCGATAAGTTTTAGATTACGCAGAGTTGCTCTCCGAAAAGGTAGAATTTCCAACAAACAATTCGTCTTTAACAAGAGCTGTGATAGATAAAGAGCTATCATTCACTCTCCTAAGAAACTACCAAAATCTCTTACTTCCGCTTTTCACACCTCTGGCACACGAAATTCTAGCCTGTGTACGCTGCAATTTAACATAAGGTTTTTGTTCAAATGCAATTTTCTGAACTCCTCCTCTAAGGATCTGGCTGCATCCCGTCATTTCTGCTTAAACCAACTGTTTTTAACTGGTTTAGCCGACATAATCTTCATTCCAAGACGTCAAGTAACGACTACAATACACTATTCGCTTTACAAAATAAGCCACACAAAATAATATTTTTAATAATATTTAAATATCAGATAAAGCAAATTTCCATTAAAGTGGTGGTTATCCATGGGCAATAAATACATTAGTTTCAGTCACATCGAACCACAGTGGTCAACCACATTTTGAACCCAATAGTGGAGAAACATTTAATTTTGTTTTTTAAGCAAGATAGAGCGACTTCTAGTCAAACTATTAATAAACTGTAGTAGGAGAAATTAACGTAAGCAAATATTATTTAAGAAGAAAGAATATTCAACTATTCCAAAAATGTATGAGAGCACACATCCCCCCAATAAAATAAAGTTTCGCAAATTCAATCTGAGCAACTATTGAAATTATTCGCAACAAGATCAAACTTACCGACATGGCTTTTTCAAACCAAAACTCGTTTTTCAACTTTGAATTGTAAACTTCAAAGGGATGATTCGAAACAAAAAGTTGGAAATGTGCATTTTCTGGTAGCTGCAGTCCAGGTTTGTACAGCACTACAACTCCGCAGCAAATGCCAACTGCACCTGTAATGACAACATTTGAATACATATACCACGTAATGCAAAACTACAATATAGACCATACCAAATAAAGTAAACAGCACGGGAGCATAATTCAAAATCGTTGTTGTTATGCACAATTCAAGCTTAGCGCAAAAACTATTAATTGACTTATTGATCATTATTAAAAGTTTTTGGATTTGTAATTTACTACATGTTGTAAATGTTGTAAAGCGTTCCATAATGGAAATAGATGCCGGTAGCCAAGTGATCATTAAAAAATAATTGGTTATGACAGCAGTACCAGCAAAGACTCTAGAATGAGTAATAAGGTTTTCCACGTTAATTAATACAAATTTCATATTTTATATTGAGTACACTTACCCAAAACATTTAATTGCTGTTATATAACTTGTGTAGGAGGCGTAAAATGCTCCGGCCGTTGTTATTGAAGTCACAAACATCGAAATAGCAGCATGTTTTAATGTCAGCGCCATCAAATTCTGCAATGTTTCTGTTTGTTCCGATTCGGCATTTGTTAACGATTTGGTTGTAACCGTTGATGTTTTTGAAAAGCGTTCCGTTAAAACACATTGCCATATTTTGACAAAAATAAACGCATCGTCGGCTCCGATACCTGCATTCCACAAAACGTAAAAAGAAAGAGATAAATTGTAATATCCGATAAAATATAAGCAATATCAGAGAAGACAATACTTACCTATGATTACTACAACAGCCAAAAGATTCATGTATGGGAAAAAGGACAGCTCAAATACCAGAGTATAAACAAAGTATGCTAAACCTAATGAAAATATCACAGCAATGCAAGTCATTATAGTAACAAATAATGACGTGGTATACAACCACATGCATGTCATAACAAATATGCCACCCAACGCCACCAACCAAACATCGGTTAACAGTAGTTCATTGAATAATTCATTTTCCAAGCCCAAATCCATAGCAGCAACACGAACTATTTCATTGCTCAAGTCACTGTAACGAAAAAACCAAGCAATCATTTAAAAACAAAAATCTAAAATAAGGAAAATTCATATTTTAATATAATAGGAAGCAACAAATTATAAATTTCAGAGAAAAAGTATTAAAAAATGGCCGAGACGCAGACAAACGAAGACTTTATAGGAAAAGTTATGGCAACGGAGTGTTCTTGTCCCGTCGATACTGCAACAACGAACAAAGAGCACTTTAGGCAGCATCAAAAAACAAACGCCAGGGAGATGCTTAAAAGACATCCGGCTTGTGACCAAGAACTGATAAGCGGCCATAATGAAAATAATTTACAAGTAAATGGGCTACGAACTAAAAGTAAAGTATGGCCTAATATGTTGACCGAATCGGAAGAATATTGTGATTTTCTCAAACGCCTGGAGTACTGTAGAAAGGATATTTTCAATATCTATTTCAAAAGTCCGCCAGTTGACAATTCTATAATAAAAAATATGTTTGATAGTATATCCAAAAGTTCATATCAACTCGTATTTTCTCCGTATGCCTTTACCCCTTTCAACGAATCAAGATGTTTTGCAAAGACAGCCAACCATTGGCATCTTGACATGAAATATCAAGAAACAACATATCGCACTTTTTACAGTCGTATCAAAGAGCTGGAACAATTTCGTGACGCCCTCTATGGCGTCGTGTCAAAATACAACAGTATGGATTTGAAAAGTGAACTGAATAAAATATATCGATGTGGTCGAACGACATATAATGACACTATATCCAAGCCTGGAATTATGAATGCCAAACCAACTTTGCCGGCTCCTATTGACCGTTACACGTCGAGGCGTTCTTAGTTAGATATGTACTTACACTTTTTCCCATTCATGGAAGAGAGGTAAAATCTTTCTCGTGTGTGAAACTGGTACAAAAATCATGGAGTATTTTAAGAATATATTGGTTTCCTGAAAATAAAAAGAAATACAGAAATTACTGAGATGTTAAGCATTTTGCAACATAAATATAACTTTCATGAATTAATAGTCTACTTACATTTATCTTTATAATATTATAATCAGTCAAATAGTGTAAAATATTGAAGACAATATTGTTACGAGTACATTCTGCCGGAGCATAACACTTCCTTTCACTGCAATCGTTGCTTAGCTTTAAGTCATGGAAATATTCAAAGCAAGAAAGCAGTAGATTTTGCAATATCGAAACATCCTCATGCTGAAAAATAAACAAAATAAATCCTGTTTGCAACAACGAGGAACTCCATTCACAACTTACAATTAAATCGAAGCAAGAACTTTTATTTGCCAATAAAGCAGCATAATTTGCCAAAGACCAAGGCCGGCAGCAATTGTTGCTAATCATTTCTCTGTCACAATATTCGTCATACTTATGGACTTTAGTTATTTGATCTTGTAGTTGACACATGGCCAAGATGCCATTGATGTCAAAGAGTGAATCTGTCGAATTGGGGCCAATACGTTCCACTACGAAATGAGAAAATTCTTTGGCGGGAGAGTCACAAAAATACCCTTCTATGGGAAGTCGCATGCTTTCAATACTGTCCGAGGCCGGTGGCAACTCGGCTCTTTGCAGTAGTATCCATGTACTCTTTTTAGTCTGTATACGTTCCCGATGGTCATCTTCATCAACAAATGTCATATTAAGACCATATATACCGTGATCGTTTCTGGAAATATTAGATAGCGGCGATGATATCGAGGATGAATCATTAGTAATTTCATAATCCTTAAATACACCATTATCGCCATGCCAAGTCATTGTCGCAGACGACTTATAACGTTCAGCAGCTTCGGCATCGCTTTGGTTTCTGTTAGTGGTTTTGCTTTTCAAACGATTTTTAAATGTAATAATTTCGTTTGTCAATTCAGATTTATTTTTACTTCGCACCTGGTTGTTCTTTCTCTGTTTATAACGATTTTTTCGCTTACGATTTTTTCGATTTTTATTTCTTGTAATCGACCTGTAGTCGTTCATATCGAAGCCATTCCGTTCGAATTGCTGGTGGAGGTCACTTGGATTTGCAACCAACAAATTTGAGGGACCTGTTTCTTGAATCAAATTGTGCCAAGCTATCAAACGTTTTCCAATTTCTGTTCCCCGAGTTTCAAAACCCTGAAAAAGACAAATGTTTTGATAAAAAAATGCAAAAAAACAAGATAAAAAAATCTTTTAAGAATATATTTTTAGTTTCGTTCAAATTTTCCCTCGTGCAAATAATAAAATGAAATCTGTATAAATCCCTAATATAAAAAATATATTATAAGTCCCTAAAAGCTTAGACAGACGACAGCCTAAAGGTTCGGTTACTTTTTGAATATCAATAAATGAAAATGAAATAATGCGAATTAATTTTTTTTGGCTTTAATTTATATGTCAGGAACGATATAGGTAAAAAGCCAGGTTTTTCAGTATGTAGCAGGGTTGTCAGATTTATTTCTACCTCTATCGCCAAATCAAGTGTCAGAAATCGCCAAAAATCGCCAAAAACAAAGATTCTTCGGTTTTTGTTAAAAGTTATAGTTTGTATTTAGCTTTTTTAAAAAATAATATTTAATTCATATAGTAAAAGCAAAATATTCTTCACTATAAGTAGTAAGGTACACATATATTTAAAATATAATTTAAGTCTTAGTTAATAACTTGATATTATATATCAATATATATTTGAGATCAATTGTTACCTAAAAATTCAAAGTTGTAAACATTTTTAAGGAAAAATATGTTCTTGAATATATGTACCTATTGCCCAAATTTGATTTTCCCATTCTTTTTTGTGACGGCGATCCAATTTGGCCTGTTTCGATGAAGACGCCATAACAAAACACATTTGCAAGTATTCACATCCAATATTTTTTTTTTCACTTAGTTTTGAGTTTTCTTTTGCTGTTCTTCACATATTTCGTTGACAAAGTACTATTGACAATCAAATTGGCATTCACTTTGACATGACAACAAATCAAAAAATATATTATACCATGTTCACATGGATGGATTAGTATATATTGTCTCAAATAAAACAATAAAATACAAAAAAATCGCTAAATTAATAAAAACAGAGGAAGAATCATAATTAGCCAACAAAATCGCCAACTATTTTATAAACCGCCAAAAAATCGCCATGTCGCCAAATCAAAAATAATGTCGCCAGAAGCATTGAAAAATCGCCACGTTTGGCGAGAAATCGCCATATCTGACAACCCTGGTATGTAGCCAAGGCATGCCAATGCCCTCAGCTGTTTGCAAAACCGTGTTGCCAGAGTTCCTGGCGTTTTGTCCGTTGGGCTTTGAAAAAAGCCTACTTCCTTCGTTTAATCGTTAATCGTAAGAGATAAGTTGTGTTTAAAAGAAATTATTTCTAGATCGAAAGACCCGCTTCCCTTATAAAAGCTGTTAATTGTGAAAAGACCTTAATGCCTCGATTCTTAAAAATTCGAAAAAATATTTAAAAAAAAAAATCCATAATGGAGGCGTAAGGATTTGTACTTTGTGCAGTGATATACAGTGCTCAGAGTTGTCAGTGACTCCACATACATCGCAAAGAGCAGACTGCCGTACCCCATTCATGTTAAGAAAAACACCATCATATGAGTGGCCCGTCATCAGCCTATTCACCAGTTTAGTGTCCCCAGATTCGAGGACTATGGAACCCTCGGAATGTCAGAAAAAACGGAATGAAAGACTCTGACTTTTGAAATTGACTCAAACGCCTTACAATATTCTGTATTCCACTCCTCTATCAAAGAGCACTACTGTATGTAAAATTCAGCGATATAGGAGCACCACTATCAACTGCCTCCTTCGCTAAGTAATCAACCCTACCATTAAACTGATTACCAAGGTGTCCCGGAGTCCACACAATGAGTAGCTGCTGAATACTGGAGACCTCCAAAATATTCATCAAATCAGCTCAATACTATCATATTTCTAACCTGTCTATCTAAACTATCAGTGGCATATATGGTAAAATGTCTTTGCCTATAAGATTCCACAGACTCAGCTTACAATTTCCTAAAGACCTTAGGCGCAACATCGGACTTTTTCCCAAGCGGGACTCAACAAATACCGAAAGCTTGTATGGAGCAATAAAGGAAACATCCTTAAAAATATCCCAAAATCTCGAAAGGATATGCGTGTAACTGCAGTTGAGAAAATAACTGCCCCTGATCTCTTCCATAAAAGAGGGCCTGAAAAGCGCAATCTTGAGGATTTCTTTTGCAGCAAGATATAACGATCTTAATTCAGGTGGCATTTCATTGCCCAATGCATATACTATCGGAACAGGAGTAGATTTTGTCAGGCCAAGACACCTTCTCAAGGTCTCATTCTGGCGGCGCTTTAAGCTCTGATTCACAGACTTTGGAACACTTCAGATGCGAATTGTTCGGAAACGATGCATAAGCACACCTGTTCTTCTACACAGCATTATGTACTAAGGTAAGGTAAACTTATCGGTAGTAAATTTTACTGATTTCCAAACGTTGCTCGTAAATCAACTTTACCATGATAAAAAAGGTTGACTTCAACTCTCTAATTTCGGATACCCTCCGTTCGGCTGGGTGCTTAAATGATGATCTGAATGGTATAAATAACCATTACCATTTGCTATACATCGATCAGTAATGTGACTCAGTTGGATCTCATCAGTACTCGGCAAAACATAAAGCCTGCCTCGTCAGGAATTCACAGTATAACAGTCAAATTTTTTAAATTAATTTACACATATACATTTATCGAGACAGTTATTTTAATTGATTAATTGTATTTTCATTACATCGAACTTTTCGTATTATTTTCGCATTCCGAGGTCATTCGGTATTCTTCCATCTATTTTGAAAGTGGTTCAATATATAAGGAAGAATTTGATTTTGAATTTTATAATGATCTGCGTTTGATCAGTGATCATCAATACAAATTCATAAATGGATTTAGTACTACGTCACACTTCTGATACTATTAGTGAACCTGTGGATAGGTGTAAAATAATTAATTATAGAGCCTTGGATGGTATGCATTGATAATTTTGATCATTTTTAAATATGGCTTAAAGCTAAAAACATTTTTTTTGTTTACAACATGTAACTAGTTGCTTTACACTAAACTGGACGTTCTCATTTCGTTTCCCTAAATGGTATATCATCAGTAGGGATCGGAATTCAATACAAATGCCTATTTCTTGTCGTCATTCCAAAAGTTACGTTGAGTTAATATCTTTAGGAAAAAACCATTTTGTAATTAAATGTCATTGAATTGTTAGTGCACATTCATGCATATTTCATTTTTTGCATAATTCGGTGAGAAATTCATATTTTGTTTAAATAACAGGTTTTAATGCATATTTTGATCAAAGTTATATCTTTTAGAAATGCAGCCAATTTGTATCCCACTTAAAAAAATACGTTAATAATAATAAAACAATAAAGTACATACCAGAAATTAAAACAATAAAATGAATTTTAAATTGCAACTTGCGGATACATATTCTAATTATGAATTTAAGGGAGAGCCAATTAATGGACAAGAGGAGTTTTGTATAGTTCTTCATTCAGTTCTTCATTTTTGTTTAAAACGTGAACAATTTTTTGAGACCAAATAAATATTGCTTACTTTTGAAAATTTAAAAAAAAAAACCCTATTTCTCTAAGCTTAAGTTTTCGATCAAGCATTTGATCATCAATAAATCAATGAGACTAAAATAATATGTACGAGGGCGACCGCAAAACTAACTGGCCTGGCATATTTTCTGTTTTACGCAATCTTTTATAAGCCATCTGTCAAAATTTCCGAAATATTTAATGATTATTTTCTTTGTTACAGGCGACTGAAGAAAACAAGTTTTATAATTTTTGAAAAATGGAAAATAAAGAGTTTCGTGCGGTAATTAAACACTTTTATATGAAAGGTTATACGCCACAATTAATCAAAGATGAATTGGATTCTGTTCATGGTGATAATACACCATCATACTCCACCGTGAAATCCTGGGTTCAACGATTTAAAATGGGTCGTTCAAGTACGGAAGATGAACAACGCTCTGGAAGACCAAAAACTGCTACTACTATTGAAAACAATAGAAAATTATTTAATAAAGTGACTAAAGATAGACGAATAAAGCTCAGAGAACTTGCTGATATTGTTAAAATACACGAAAAGCAAGTTTGGAGTATTTTAGATGATGAACTCCACATGAAAAAGCTATCCGCAAGAACGCTGCCACGTTTGTTGACTTTGCCCCAAAACATCGTCCGTTGGACTAATTCCGAGGAGCTTTTAGCGATTTATCAGCGTAATCCAATAGAGCTCTTGCGCCGATTCATAACTGTTGATGAAACATGGATCCATCACTACATCCCAGAATGCAAAGAACAGTCAAAACAATGGATAGAAGCTGGTAAAAGTGGTCCCAAGAAGGCGAAAACTGTTAAGTCAACAGGAAAAGTAATGGCCACAGTATTTTGGGATGCAAGGGGTATAATATTTATTGGCTATCTTGAGAAAGTAAAAACTATAAATAGTGAATATTATTGTGCATTATTGGATCGGTTGAGTGAAGAAATCAAGATAAAACGACCGCATTTAGAAAAAAAAGTTATTTTTCATCAATATAATGCTCCTTCACACACTGCATTTTTAACTCAACAACCGCATCCATCATATAGTCCAGGTTTGGCTCCATCTGATTATTTCTTGTTTCCAAATCTAAAAAAATTCTTGGTGGCAAAAAATTGTCGTCCAATAGCGAGGTTATTGCTGAAACTGAGGCATATTTTGAAGGTCTTGAAAAATCTTATTTTTCGGATGGAATTAAAAAACTTAAAAAACGTGTGATGAAGTGTATTGAGTTGGAAAGAGATTATGTACAAAAATAAATAATAATAATTCCAAAAAAACAGTTCTTTTTATGTTAGGCCAGTTACTTTTGCGGTCGCCCTCGTACTTAGTAGGGTCATAAATACTGTTACAACATTGAACACACCCATTTCAATAGTAGAACTGAACATACCCCGTTAATGTCATATGGGGTTTGAAAGCTAACCTCAATAGCGTTAGTCTGTAACGGGATTTTAAAATAGTTTCAATTTTCACCATGGAGTGGTCAGATAATGAGAACCGTTTCGTTGTAATAGCGCTTTTCAAGTGTGAAATGAAAAAAACGATATTTTCAAAACGCTTCGGCCACTAGGGATTAGCGCATTTTCGTCTACCGATGCATAAAACTGTTTGAGGAGACTGGAGATGTAAAAGACCGCCACCGGTCAGTCCGCCCACGCTCTGTTCGAACACCGCATGTCATCAAAGCCGTTAAATCAAGAATTCACAGAAATCCGCTCCGAAAACAGAAAATTATGGCCCGTGAGGCCATAGTCCATGAGTCGAATCATTAAAAAAGACTTGGGTCCTTCAAACGTCGTACCGGACATTTATTGACTGTAGCTTAAAAAAATAGGATTGAAAAATGCAAACGTCTTTTGGTGAAGCACGCTGATAACTTGCACAGAAAAATTTTGTTCACAGATGAAAAAATTTTTACCGTTCAGGAAAAATTTAACAAGCAAAATGATAGAGTGTATGCGCGGTCATCTAAGGAAGCATCTGACATGATCCCACGGGTGGAAAAGGGTCATCACCCAGCCTCAGTCATGGTTTGGTGTGGTGTCTCTTACGATGGGGTCACTGACCTGCATTTCTGCGAACAAGGAGTCAAAGCATCGGCCAAAGTTTACCAAGAAACCGTTTCGGAAGCTGTTGTGAAGCCTCTTAACAATTCCCTGTTCCAAAACAAGCCATGGACTTTCCAGCAGAATTCTGCGCCGGCCCATAAGGCTAAAACGTCCCAGGCCTGGCTTCGAAACAATTTGCCAGCGTTCATTTCCTCTGAAGAATGTCCCTCAGGCAGTCCAGATTTGAACTCATTGGATTAGAAATTGTGGACGGTTTTAGAGGACAAGGTTTGTCACAAAAGATATCCCAAGATTGGATCTCATAAGACCGCTTTGGTTCGAGCTGTGGCCAATTTTCCAATGGACGAGGTTCGCGCAGCTATTGACGATTGGCCAGTGCGACTAAAGTCGTGTGTAAAGGCAAAAGGCGGACATTTCGAATAAGTAGATTCTTTTTGGATACAATATACATCAATAAATATATTAAAAAATATTTGGTCCAAAAACATTAAGTACTTTTTATTTAACGGCATAAATCGTGTGTAACAGTATTTTATGTCCCTACTAAGTATATTAGTCATTAAAATTACAGGTAACCATTCTTTACAACAATTTTAGATTTAGAAGATTGTGCAAATTGCAGATGTTCTAGATATTAGTTTGTGCAAAAAATTGAAAAAAAAACTAAGAATAGCTTCCTTTAAAAATTACCCTAGTTCTTCCTTCAGTTCTTCATTATTGTTTACAACGTATACAATTTTTTGAGACCGAATAAAAATTGCTTACTTTTGAAAATTAAAAAAACCTTATTTCTCTAAGCTTAAGTTTTCGATCACGCATTTGATCATCAATAAATCAATGATACTAAAATAATATGTATAGTTCGTGTTATTTTAATTACATTTTGGTAATTAAAATAACACGAACCCCTATACAGTATGTTATAAATTAGTAATTAATCATAAAAAATAATATTTGTCCATTTTTTATTTTCAGTTCATATCTGTTGATTTTTTGCGCATATTTTCTTTTTTTACTGCATTTGTTTAAATTTGTTGACGCATTCTTTTCAATTTTCTAGGACATATTTAAACACCTAAACCACGTTCAGTGTATACGTATATAATTCCGACTCCTAATCGTCAGATTAATCGTACTATTGAAGGAGAAGTTCCTTATGGTTCGGTGTTGGGTCCATGCTTATTTATTTTGTGTATTAATGACATTAAAAACATATTCGTCTCTTTTTTAATAGTACTTTTACTCCGGCCCTATAATTTAATACTAATAAAACTTTGAAGGGGGTGTATGAGTCTGAAGTAATTTTGTAACTATATAAGGCCTAAAGGCTCGGTTACTTTTTGAATATCAATAAATGAAATGAAATGAAAATAACAATATTATTGCAATTAATGCCGCTAAAATCCAAATGTATGATCTTTCTAATTCACACAATGATATTTTTGTTATTGTTGTTACTGTATATGGTACACGAATCGAGTTTGTAGAGGTAATTAAGAGCCTAATAATAGACATAATCTTAATTTCAACAGTTATATCGACTCTCTATTTGCAAAACTGCGTAAACTGCGTTCAGTTAATTTGTATCTGCTCTGTTATGAATAGTAAAACACTAGCTTTTGCTCTGTTGATGTCGCCCATAAATAATGGCTTTAAACATCTACATGCTATTCGTATCTCAAAAAAATGGAAAGATACTCTAAAATGATAGTCTGAGTTTTTTATGGTCCGGTTTTTAACTAAGCTGTCTGAAACTGTGTCCTTATTTCGTTTCTCCGCATAGCTAGTCTAGGTAGGCTAGATGACGAAGTCTGCCTTTTTATGCAGCGCATCGACCTGAAACAGTAATTTTTCTGCCAAGGACTGTCACCTCGGCCAAATGTGCCGCATCAACAACGATAAACAACAGGCATGGTGATAATCTGTCGTGCAACTGTAAAGTATTCTAAGAATTATAAAAAACAACCAACGACAAGAAGTTAAAGAAGAATAGATACTCGTCGATTAATAGAAGAATAGATAGATTAATAGAAGAATAGATCAATGATTGTTCCCTTTGATAGTATAGAGGAGTCGGTATTGCCGAGGACGTATGGTAACCCCACCAAACTTACGGGTAAAAATACAATCAAATCGAATAAATGTTTTGATTGATAACAAATCTGATGGGTGATATCAGAAGTGTTTGTAATATTTAAAATAATGTAACCATTATGCTGATATTTGGATTTCTTTAGTACCAAATTGTTGATTAATTTGAATTCCCTCTACCATGGGTTATACAAAATATTTCATTCATTTTGCCAAACCTCAAAATATTACCCAGAGACTCAATAAAGTATCTATTTATTATATTATCTCGTAATATGCTTAGACAATCTAAAAAGGATAGTAGAAGTCAAATGCATTAAGAACCTTTCATACGATCATAACTTATATTTCTAAGCTGTTTGATAGTAAAAAAATCGCCAAAGTGAAAAAAATTTAACCTTAAAGGAACTAAAGGTTCTTCGGAACTATTTTGAGTATTTGCTCAATAAATTATATTTTTTGCGGGCGTACAAAGGTTTAAAAGGGTGCTTAGTTGCAACGCACTTAGTAACGGGTGGCCCAAATAAGACCAGCTGATATGAAACACAAATAACTTTTTTATTTTTTAACATAATTTTTTTTTTCTTTTTGCAGATTATAACTGAACTTTTGGAAATTTAAAATGAATACGTACAGTCCACAACAACACATTAAAATTATTGATTTTTATTATTCTTCTCAACGATCAATTGTTCTGACGCAGCGAAATTATCGCCGTTTTTTTAACGTAAGATCAGCGCCCACATCTTCCATGATTATAAGTTTAGTTCGCCGTTTTGAGGAACTGGGTTCAGTTGCCGACCGTCCAGGAAGAGGTGCATATCGAAATATTCGTACTGAATACAACGTGGAAGCTGTGCAGCAGCTTGGCGCTAAAAAGAGTCAATGCCTGTATCGAGCAAAATGGTGGTCATATGTTTGATGTCATATTTCACACATAGTCACGTTAAATTTCCATAAAATGTATTTAACATATAAAAATAAATCATTTAAAAAAATCGTTATTACAAGAGTTATACGTGTTTAACATCACTAGGTCTCATTTGGGCCACCCTGTACTATGTACTAGAAGTTGTTAGACGTTTTATTTTATGTGGCGATCGGCGATAAATAGTGAACATTCGTACTCAAAAGTGGGCAGTTGGAATTTCGAGGAGGTCGGCGAGTTCGTCTATCTCAGATCCGTTATCGACAAAGAAAATGATGTCAGCCTGGATATAAAACGAAGAAACATATAAACTAACATTTGCTATTTTAGGCGTTAGCTTAAAGAGCTTCTCGATTAACCACATCATCACGTTCAAATTGTTCGTGCTTTTATATGGTGCTGTAACATGTGAACTCGCGCAATCGGATTAAGTGGAGTATCCAAAAATATATGGAACAATTAGGTGTAGCCGTCATCGATGTAGTTCGGCGCATAAAACTACAGCGGTTAGGTTGGGTTAGGACATGTTGTATGGATGGATGGAAATGCCCCAGCATTGACGATTTTGGACGGTAAGTTCGTGGACGCACGCAATAGCGACTGTCCAAGCCAAGAACTACGGAATCTTGGTAAAACCTCCTGAGAGTCACGCGCACATATTCGAGGTGCCTGGAATTCAAATCTGAACGCCTTAAAAGTTCGTTTAAGGTTGAGAATGACCATTTAAGTAATTAATGCCACGAACATACCTTTTTGAGTTTTTGAAATATTTGTCTCGTTTCCTTTCTTTTGAGTCTCCAAACTAATATGAATGTGGGCAGAACATGTTTAAGGTCGTTCGTGTACTTACTTAACTGGCCGTTTATAACCTTATCATGTGTTTAGCCGCGATATTTTGAGACTTTCAGGTTCGTCCATGTGGTGCGCTTGAACTCTTGTGAGTTAATTTAAATTTCCTTAGGTATTAAACAAGGTTTGCTATAAATATTTCTGGCATAGGCAACACTAAGTGTTGCCTGGTGCTATCTGCCATTTCCATTGGAAAGTTTGAAATTTTTTTGCATAAACGTACTCAGAACGTTTTGACGTACGACCATCATTTGTGTTGTTTACAGTGACTTGAAAATATCAATTTGGCAAAAAAAAAATGGAATAAACTCGTTAGCATTTTCATGCGATCATTTTTCACACATTTCGACGTGGATTATCACGACAAGAGTGCATTGATGAACTCTAATCTTTGTATGGCGACGAAGCACCATCCTACAGCACTGTGAAAAACTGATTTAATGAATTCAATCGTGGCCGACGCTCGATCAAAGGCAAAGGTCGTGAAGGTCGTTCAAAAACGCCCGTTGTCCCAGAGAACATTGATGCCGTGCGTGAACTAATAATGTAAGATCGTCATTTGACATACCGTGAGATAGAGGCATCCTTGGGCATTTCTTCCTACAGCATACATTCGATATTGCATGAAAATCTGGCCTTAAAAACGGGTTGTTCTCGTTGGATCCCGCATAATTTGACAATCGCTCAAAAAAAAAAGGCTCGTGTAGATTTATGCAAAGAAATTTTGAAAAAATACGATCGCGGTGCTTCAAAAGACGTTTATAAGATCGTCACAGGTGAAAAATCATGGACCTATGCGTATGAGCCCGAAACAAAGCATCAAATGACCGTGTGGGTCTTCGAAGACGAGCCAAATCCAACGAAAGTTGTTTGTGGAAGAAGCACTTCGAAGCAAATGGTCGGATGTTTCTTCTGCAAAACTGGTCAAGTGGCGACTGTTCCGCTTGATCAACGTAGGAATGTCAATTCTGAGTGGTGCACCACAATTTGTTTGCCTGATGTCTTCGGAGAAATTCGAAAAACGAACAAGAGAAGACGAATCATTTTGCACCACGACAATGCGAGCTCTCACACATCGGCTCAAACCAGCGCCTTTTTGACCGGCCAAATCGTCGAATTGATGGGTCATCCGCCGAACATTCCTGACTTGGCACCCAATGAAATCTTTTTATTCCCGCACATCAAGAAAAAAATGCGTGGTCAACGAAGATGCTGTTGAAGCGTTCAAAAACCATGTTTTGGAGGTGTCTCAGTTGGAGTGGAAAAATTGTTTCGACAATTGAGCGCATGCAAAAGTGTGTAAATCATGCTGGAGAATACTTTGAAAAACAATAAAACCATTTTTGATGATAAATTTTCGCATTTTTATATTAGGCTAGAAATATATATAGCAGCCCTTGAAGGACTTGGAATTCTGTTTTGTCCTACGAAGTCGCCACCGAAGAATTTCATTGTTATCCATTGTTGTAAGAGTAGTTTAACGTACCCGAAATTAGTGTAATTTAATACAAATGTCGGTATTTTCTTTGTTGTTTGCGGTTACGAAATAAGTGAACTCCACCTGGAAATTTTAACTGTCTGTCATACGATACTAACAAGAGGGCAGTTCCAAATCGTGCAGTTCTCTCCATAAAGTCACTGGAGAGGCTTTATCTACCCAATTCTGTTTTGGCTGTCTTTTTTAAATTTGTTTCAGCAGATATTGGAGAATATGTTTTATGTAAGGCCTCTTTGAATCGAATGGTTGGAAGAGGACCTTCCCTATGATAACTGTAGTTTTGTTAGTAAGTTATCATAGGGAAGGACATACTTATAGTTCAAACAACTGAGATCTTTTAAGGCTGACGAAGGATGAGACATATAAATTAGCTTTTTTTGGGAATTTTCCTGGATTTATAGCCATGTAAAGATCAGGTCAGTTGTTATTTTACCAGGCTAATAACCGCAATTATAAAGGCCAATGATGTCGTTGACGTTAGGCTTTCGTTTGAGTAGTCGCACTTATCTTTCACCCATATTTTCTTTAAATTTCCGTCATGCATGCTAAACTGCATTTTGTCTTTTCGTATTTTTTAGACGTCAACGTCAGTTCTAACAAATATCTGAGCTTTGTCTATAGGCCTAATGATGAGATAGACATATGTACATATACGACTTTACTTCTCCCGTCTTTGATGGCCCAGGTGGTTCATATCGCAAAACCTACCATTTTGATTGGAATATGGTTTCTATTTTAATTGGTATTAAATTTAATTTCCAATGATTGTCGCTGTTAAGTCTTGCTTTATCCTTAAAATACTTACCAGTGTAGGATCGGTAAAGTCCGGTAAGGTGCACGATGTCAGCGACACGATAATACAAGCTGTACAGAAAACCGTGATAAATAAAATCAGCAGGTAGGGACGTCTGGCCAATACATTGTAGTACCACTGCATTTTTCCGAGGACTTTTCCAAATGTGAATCAAGCTTTCCAAATGTGAATCTCATATACCAACAACTTGTTGTTTTAATTGCTTTGCCCTCAACACTTGCTTGTCTCATTGTTTTCTAGGTCCTTCTTCGTTTCTTCGTATTTGTGTATTGCAATTTTTTATTTTTTGCACAAACATGTTTCAACCAAAAAAAAACTTTTACTACTCCCAAATACGAAACATTTCTGCTTTTTGTTAGCGTGTTTCTTTTAAAAAGTATTAATAATAAATAACAAGCTTGTAACGGCAATTTGAAGATTTTAATTAATTCCTTGCAAATAAAATTTTCTTTAGGTCTGGTTATGTGTGTGTGATGTGTGCCAGTATATAAACAAAATCAGACATGACATATGGTACGTTTATACGACACATTTCACAAATTCGATTTGTTCACGAATTCCCTTTGTCCTTGTTTATACGGCGTTTACCGTTTCATGTTTTTTTTCATTGCCTTAATCCGGTGTAACCATTTTAGAATTTTTCATGCATTGGTTTTTGTATTTTCATTCCCTTTTTAGGTAAACACCTGTCTTGCTCTGCTGTCCACATTTTTATAAATATGTCCGAATTGTTAAAATACAGCAATTTCTTGAATTCGCGTAATAAATATAATGTTATGTGTGAAAATTCTGGCAATACCGTACACCGTACATTTCGTGATTATTTTTTTACAAAAAAGCGTTTATTTAGATTTTTTAATTTTCGTTAAATGACTTCATGATTTGTGCCATCGTATAAACGTAATAATAGTAGCCACAGACTAATCACACAAAGATTGTTAAAGGCTCTCGCTAAAATATGTTTTAAAAGGAACATTGTGTAGAGGGCGCTGACTTCTAAACAAAAAGATAATAAAACATATGTTGTTAATAAAATTAGAGCCAGATTTTCAAATTAATTTCAGCATTAGTTTTCGGCAAAACTTTGTTTTGAACTTGTTATTCATTTCCTGATTTTTTTGACTTAATTGTTTTTCCAAAAAGAATATAATTTATTGAATGTATGAAGTTACTTTGAGTTCAGTAGCCCGTTTCTTTAACTCGTACCGATCGCAGTTACCGACTGAAATTACCGATTTGACGTCACTCTGAAGTCATTCTTACCATCACTGTTTCTGTAAAAAAAATTGCCGATTCCTATTTCATTCACTCGTTCCAAATCGGTCACAAGACATTTGATTCTACTTCAATCGCTTAAAAAGTGTTTTTGTAAGAAAAGTCACTCAAATCGAAATCGGTAATTTTCTCACTGACTTTAAGCCAAGTGAGAACTCTGCCGACTGTTATAGTGCTGTTGCAATTATGATGAAGCAAGTAATCATGTATAAATTTTTGAACCAAATACAATTTTATTAATGTTATTTTATACAAGCAAATATTTTATTAAAAAAATATGTTCTAATTGTGTTACCGCGGTTTAATTGTGTTTAAAAATATGTAGCAAAACATAAACATTTAAGATGGCAGTGTGTGGAAATTAAAGACAATTTATGAACCGGTTTCAACGAAATCGGTATGGTAATGCAAAATAACCAAATGCAAATGTTTGTTTAATTACAATGTTCATCACATACTGTCAGCTTTCTTAATTGATCGTTTTTTATTTGGTAAGTAATAGTTATGTCGTTTAAATATATACGTTATATTTAAATAGCAGTGTTTTAATACAAAATATTTGTACATGATAACAAATACAAATTAAAAGCTCTTTTAGTATGTTTCAATTCTTATAAATTCTTTCCGATTTGTGTCTCTTTTCATCACAGATCGAATTTTTACCAATTTCAACGTACAGAAACAGCAGTTATTACGAAATCGGTAACGCATTGAACAGGGATTAACCGGCTTAAGTCCTCTTGCTTTTATATTTAAATAGAAGACAAGTTTTAAACAAAATGGCAAAGTGACATTGATTTTCGTGGATGCACACTGCTTTTATCATGATTTCGGGTCCGTGACAACCCTCATGAGAAAGCTTTGCTGCAATGGTTGAAAGTAAAACCGAACTCTATAAGGCCAGGCTCTCCCCAAACGAATGAGAACTACTGTTGTAAACCTTACTTTTCAAGTTTTCTTCACACAATTGCCCACGAAAATACAACTCACTCTTGTATAATTATAGAGCTAAAATAATATTGACGTTTAAGTTTTAGCCACGATAACTAGGACTACAGAAAAATCGCAATAGTTTAGTATTTATTAACAAAAATGTAAACTTTGTAAAGAATATTTACAGATGTTTTCGACTCTTAATTTAATTAATTTTATCCATGTATTTAACTCAAAGCCTTCAAAGCCCACAAAATATATTACAATGTATAATAGCCTGAGTATCAACTTAAACAGATTACAAAAAATTGTTCAAAAGTGATGAGGGGGAAAAATATAAACAAAAAGTTTTTTGTTGCCAACATAGTACTTACCCTGCTTCTACACAAAACTAATGTCAAATAACTATTGAGAATATGTATTGGTTGACAAAAAATGTAAAAATCGTTTGTGTGGCGTAGGCATCCAGAAAATTATGAAGAAAACACACTTTAAAGCAAATGTCGTTTAGCGCTCTGATTTTGTTTTGTTTATATTTTTACAAATAATTCATCAAATATATTTCCAAAAATGTCGAATAAAAATACAATTTTAATGTTTGGCACAATTTGTAGTCTTTTGAGATTATGTTTGGTATTTAATTGGCCGCCTACGTCAAATCACTTGCAAACTTATTGTCTTCAGAAAATCAGAGACACTAAAGAAACAATGAGAGACGTGTAGGTAAGTAAAATTATGGAAATGAATTTGTATTGTCTTCGCAAAACTGCCTCGTGTTAACACCATGTTAGCCTGGATGACTATCGAGTTTGCGCCTTTATCCGGTCTATGTACTTAAAGGAAGACAACAGATTACTTTTCGAAACATATGTATATTTTTAAGTGTTGGGTGCAGCAGGACTTTTCTTTATTAATGTTATCAAAATTTACACATTTTTTGCGAAATAACTTAGCTATTGCGGTACTGCTATCCAGTCTACGTTACTCTGGCGCTTAACAAACGAGAGTACTCTTAAAAAAACGATTAATATGTCTAGTTCATATACATATATCGAAATTTATCTTACCAATAACTAACGTCGAGATCATACGGCAACACCGAACATAAAGCGGCTAAGCAGCTGATGCGAGAAAAATATTTAGTTTTGCAACATAAGTAATTTTATGAAAATCTTGAATTAAAACCATATAATAATGTATTGCCAATAATAATTTAATTATATAGAAAAATGTTCAGACAACTCCAAGTACTTGTGAAAAGTACTCACCACAAATTTACATGTGTTGGAGTTAATGCACCTACTTGGAGGCCCTATTGTGTCAAAGCCAACCAGAAGGCAGACAACAAAGTTAATGTGGAAGAAGAAGCCGAGCCGGAGAACGTCAAACAACAACAAAAGCAGCACCAGGGCCAGCAAAGGAAGCGACCTCCAGTAAAGTCACTCGTGCCTTCCATTAGAAATCCTTTTGCCTCAGCATCTGAAAAAACAAAAGATGTATACATGATAATGGTCAATATTTTCACAGAACGTGACGTCCATCGGCGTAATCATGTGGAATTTATTTATGCTGCCATGAAACATATGGAAGAATTCGGAGTTGAACATGATTTGGATGTATACAAGGCATTGATCAATGTTATGCCTAAAGGCAAAATGATACCGACCAACGTTTTTCAAGCCGAGTTCATGCACTACCCTAAACAACAGCAATGTATTATCGATTTACTAGAGCAAATGGAGGATTTAGGTGTCATGCCCGACTATGAAATGGAGGCGATGCTGTTGAATATATTCGGTCGTAATGGTCATCCTTTACGTAAATATTGGCGCATGATGTACTGGATGCCGAAATTTAAAAATGCATCGCCATGGCCGTTACCTAACCCGGTGCCAGATGATACTTTGACTATCGCCAAGCTTGCCGTAGAACGCATGTGTACAGTAGATTCCCGTTCGCAAATTACAGTCTTCGAGACAAAAGATGTAAATGATGCTTTAGACGACACGTGGATTGTTAGTGGCATGAGTCCGGATCAGACAAACATGCTGAAGAATCATCCTCGCAACAGGGCGTTATACATCGAAGGACCTTTCTTGATTTGGTTACGGAATAGGTCTATCAATTATTTTACTCTCAGAGCTGATCCCGATGTGGACTTTTTAAAATCTCTACTAAACGAGCGAGATGATGGAGATGGTATGTATATATATAGTACAAGAATAAATCATAAATAGATCATAATGCGTTTCAAACATTCGCGAAAAAAGTTTGCTTATTGAGTTTTCCTTTAATTCGTATGATATCACAATTTAATACACACATAGTTAGTTTCGAACAAAGGCTATTTAAAGTAAAAAATTCAATTGGCTGTTAAAAGTAGTACTGATTAATTTTTTAAATTTCTGATTTTATTAGAAAGGTTGAACTTTGTCATTTTCATTTCATTTATTGATATTCAAAAAGTAACCGAGCCTTTAGGCCTTATATAGTTACAAAATTACTTCAAATTTGTTTAAAATATACAAAAAAAAAACTTAAAGTAAGATTAATCTATTTTATATAAATAAGTATTAAGCATTTACTATCAGTACTTTTTTTACAGCCGATTTAACATTTTAAATGGCCCACCCTGTACATGATACTTTTCAACACGCTTTCTGGTCCATTTCTGCTTTATGCTGTCTAATACCATACATCAAAATTTATTGGAATCTGGTACCATTTTCTAGTATTAGGTCAGTTGGATCACGAAATGATCTTTAATTTGTATGTACGCTATATCAAAACATGGACCGACCTGGTCGAATTTCAACAATGATACTCTTGTGTAGGAAAAAATGAAATTTCTCGCGGTTAGATTGGTTTAAAAAAAAACATTTGTATGGGGGTAAAATCAGATTTTTGACCGATCTGGTTTATTTTTAGCTATGTTTATCCTGTATGCAAAATACACCAATATAATTAAAATCTGATGGAATTTTCGCATTTAGGTCGGTAAGACCCCAAATCGGGATATATATTTGTAAGTGGCTAATTCAAGATAAGAACCGACCTGGTCTCTTTTCAGCTATGTTTATCCTGTGTGCAAAATTACGCCACAACCAAATTTGGTAGAAATTCAATGAAATCTGCCCCCGTAGGTTAGACCCAAGATCTGGAGGTACATTCGTATGAGGGATATATTAGAACGTCGACTGATTCTTTCAATTTCAATAGCGACCGCCAAGAACAACCGAACGGCTGAATATTTTATATGAGCTGACAAAGTTACCAGCAACCACGACGTGGAAAACCCGCAGCTAAACGTTTTGGCTGTTTTTTCCCCAGATTTAATTTTAAGTCCGATAGTCGCCCACGCTTACATAACAAGACAGCTACCTACCACCATAGACAAAATTTGTCTATAAATATCGCTCTATAATGGAAATTTCGCAAAAATATTTTAGAATTGTTTTCTAAGTTAAGAGCGATCGAACTTAAACGCACGATGTTTATTGTAATTAAAACAAAAACTTTTCAGAGAATTATTTTACACGGCTTCGGTGGCATACCTGAGTAAGATGGTTCATATTTTTAATGACTGAGACATAATGGATGTTCAATGTCCTTAATCTTATTATCCTTTAGCTCTTATATTTTTCGTGACATATTGACGTAAAAAAGCTAACTTGGAAAAAATTAAAGGAATTAAGTTTTCTATGCGGAACGAATGCAAATATACATATTTGTTCTATAATTTTTTCACCAATTCCTAAACGTAACACTAATTCTTCGTCAGTCTCTTTGGATTTTTTAAATCAATTTCGGTGTTTTTACAAATTATTGTCGTCAATGGTGATTAGGTCAATTTTTACTTATAAAATCTTAAATTTTTGTAGCCCTGTGTCACTAAGTTTGTCAATGCCGGATATTTTATACCACCCACCATAAATACTTATCTGCCTTTAAAATAGGAAAAATAATATCGAGTAATCTATCTAGAGGTATTTCTTTTTATATAAAAAAAAATTCAAGAATTCCAATCAAGTGTGGAATATTTATTGTTCATTCGAAAGGACATTTTATGCCATTTATATTTGAATATTATTTCCTTCAAATATTGACCGCAACTACGCCTTGTCTAGAGTGTCCATTCTGAGGGTCTACTTTTGGATAACTCGTTCGGGCAAACCGTGGTTTTCGCGGTGTAAGTTCTTCCATGGTGTAAGTTTTTCCATGAAGTTGCAAACAATACTGAAAAAAATAAAGTTTAACACAACACACGCGTATTCTGAAAAAACCCCTATTGAATAAAATATCTCTAGACTGATAACCCGTTACAAATTTTAAAAAATATGGACCGATGATTTCACCCGCCCATACACCGCACCAAACCTTGGTTTTCGCGGTGTCAGTCTTTCCATGAAGAAACGGCAAACAATACAGAAAAGAAAAGCAAGTTTAACACAACTCACGTGTAATATGTGAAAAAAAACCTATTGAAAAAATACCTTTAAATTGATAACCCTATACATACATGTATGGCCCCTTAAATCGCTGTTTAATGTTTATCAATGAGACCGACCCAGAATCAGTTATATTGTAAAAATAAAACCGTTAAGTCACTTGCTGGAATTGTTCATATTCAAAATTGGTCGCATGTTTTGACTTTAACGGTACTTTCTTGAGTCCCAAGCGTCTATGAGTCCGACACCAAATTTCAGTTAAATAATAAAAACAACTGCATTTTTGGATTCGTAGTGAAGTTTTCTCGCTCTACTGTATCCCTGGAGCATTGTCGGAATGTTGGTTGTGTTTCGGTGTTCCATCGTTACTTTCATGGTGTGTGGTCTTATTCCTGACGCAAGGATTTTCTGCAGAGTTACACGACATTCCAGGAATTCAAACTCATTTCTTATCGATTGGCCGGTTGACCGCCCTATGCATTACAGATCGAATTCGTTTCTCGTCGGTATGTGTGAATCGTCTTCCGGCAAATGTATTCCCCACCTATTGCGACATCCAAAAATTTAAGACAAATTCCAATAAACATTACTCCCTTTTCCCCCCATCAGCTGCCTTACTTTCAACCTACCAACGCAATGCTTTCCATGTATAGGGGAAAACTCTGAGTGTTGGTTTATTAAAAAAAAATCTGCCGATTTATGCCGCGATACACAAACATTTTATTACTTGGAGATGGTTCATCTCACAAACAATAGCTAGCTAAGATTTTCCCGCATAATATAGCGCAATTACACTATTACGTTTGAATTCCAACCATAATACACGATGTTAATTGTGAGTCACACCTTAATGTCATGTTTGTTTTGCCAAACTTCAGTGTTTGACAAATTCAGCCATGGAGAGGTACACAATTGAGTAGCGAGTTAAGACTGTTGAAACCTTTTACAAAAATGGTCGTTGAAATCAAAATGCATTTCGTGCACTTCGTGATTTTTTTGGTCAGCATAATCGACCAAATGTGTCCTCAATGAATTCGGCAACAGCAGAATTGTCGCATTTGGGCAAATGGGAATACACGAGTAATTGTTGAAAAGCTGATGCATCCACAAGGAGTGGTGCGTTTTATGGGCTGGCGTCAACGGGCCGTACTTATTCGAAAATACGGTCGGCCGAGCAGTTATCGTAAATGGTGTTTGAAATCGCAAGATGATAACGGACTTCTTGTGGCCAGAAATTGAGGAAATGGACCTGAACGATATGTGGTTACAACAGAATGGTGCCACTTGCCACACAGCCAACAAAACCATGGGTCTTTTGCGCGAGAATATCAATGGCAATGTTATCTCAATTCTTGGCGATGTTTATTGGCCGACACGATCATGGGATTTGACGCCGTTGGACTTATTTCTTTCTTTTTTTTAAATAACCAACTCTCACTAGATGCCCCCTACACATGCGGTGCATTGCGTTAGCGAGTGAAAAGTAAAGAATCGGAACGGGGAAAGAAGGAGTAATGTTTATGGACATTTGCCTTGAACTTCTGGATGTCGCAATTAGTGGGAAATACATTTGCCGGAAGTCGATTCCACATGCGGACTGTACGACCGAAAAACGAATTTGATCTGTAATGAATAGTGCGGTCAACTGGCTAATTGATAAGAAACGGGTGTGAATTCCTAGAAAGTCGCGTATCCCTGCCGAACATCCTCACGTCAGGAATAAGGCGACAGATGTCTGATGAACACACACCATAAAAGTTACGATAGCAAACTTTTCAGCCTAAAGGTTTGCTTGATCAACCGGATCAGTAAATGCCTGGTCGTCTTTAACAAGAGTTGGGATAGATGAAGAGCTATCTTCTAACAAACGAACAAAAGCTCTTACTTCCTCTTGTAGAAGTAGGAACCTTTGTTGTTCGTGCTGAAATTTTTCACGCCTAAGTACTCTAGGAGGGTTGCTATTTATATTTCGGGTCCGGCATTAAAAACACAATAATTTATCATTGAAAATGGTTTTATTGTTTTTCAAAATATTCTTCTTTAAGATCAATTCATTTTTGCATGCGGACAATCCAATTTTCGAAGCACTTTTTCCACTCCGATTAAGACACCTCCAAAACATGATTTTTGAACGCTTTAACAGCTGCTTCGGGCGATAAAAAACGTTGATCACGCATTTTTTTCTTGATGCTAGGGAATAAGAAGAAGTCATTGTGTGCCAAATCGGAGCTGTACGGTGGATGGCCCGTCAATTCGACATCTTGAGTGGTCAAATAGCTCATCGTTTCAGCTGATGTGTGAGAGCTCACATTGTCGTGATGCAAAATGATCCGTCTTCTTGTATTATCTTTCCGCATTTCTTCGAACACTGTTGGCAAACAGATAGTTGTATACGACTTAGAATCGACCGTCCTACGTTCCACTAAAGGCACTGCTGCAACATGGCCGGTTATACCGAAAAAAACCCAAATCATTTGCTTCAATGTACTTCTTTCGCAAACAACTTTTGTTGGATTTGGCTCGTCTTGAAAGACCCAAACGGTCGATTGCTGTTTTGTTTCGGGTTCATATTTATAGATCCAATGTTATACACTGCCTTTGAGCTACCGCAGCTATACTTTTCAACATCACTTTGCACCAATCCATACAAGCCTTTTTTTGAGCATTCGTCAAATTATGTGGAATCCAA
Organism: Hydrotaea diabolus; assembly: GCA_963513945.1. Taxonomy (NCBI): domain Eukaryota; kingdom Metazoa; phylum Arthropoda; class Insecta; order Diptera; family Muscidae; genus Hydrotaea; species Hydrotaea diabolus. Next base: position 192,487,276 of record OY740716.1, on the reverse strand, counting down.
CAAGATAATATCTTATTGATGCTTGTCATACTAATGCCCAAGGATGCCTTAATCTCACGATATGTCACATGTCGGTCTTGCTTAATCAGTTCACGCACAGCAACGATGATTTCTGGCAAAGTGACCAAAGTTGTACGTCCTTCACGAAACTCATACTGGAGCGAAAGGCATCCGAGAAAAAACTCTTGGTACTAGCGATTAACAGTGGTTTTTTGATTGTGCTTCATCGCCAAAAGTCGAAACAAGTTGATTTAAATACTCTTGTCTCGATAACCCACGCCGAAAATGATCACAGGAAAATTGCATTGCATTTTGTTGACTGAGATGAACACACTGTAAACAAACCAATTCGCCCTCAACTGACAAAACGTTCTAAGTGAAGTTATGCTACAAAATGTCAAAGTTTTCAATGGAAGTTCCAGCTTTCATCTGGATACACTAGTATTGTCAGGACGCGAAATATACGTGGTAGGGACATAAATACTGTTACACACGATTTATGCTGTAAAATAAAGAGTACTGCATGTTTTCGACCAAATATTTTTTAATATATTTATTGATGTATATTGTATCCAAAAATAATCTACTTATTCAAAAGGTCCGCCTTTGCCTTTACAAACACTTTAAGTCGCACTGGCCAATCGTCAATAGCTGCACGAACCTCGTCCATTGGAAAATTGGCCACAGCTCGAACCAAAGCAGTCTTAAGAGATACAATGTTTGAGGTATCTTTTCTGACAAACCTTGTCCTCTAAAACTGTCCACAATTTGTAATCCAATGGGTTCAAATTTGGACTGCCTGAGGGCCATTCTTCAGAGGAAATGAACGTTGGCAAATTGTTCCGAAGCCAGGCCTGTGACGTTTTAGCCTTATGGGCCGGCACAGAATCCTGCTGGAAAGTCCATGGCTGGTTTTGGAACAGGGAATTGTTAAGAGGCTTCACAACAGTTATCAAACCGGTTTCTTGGTAAACTTTGGCCGATGTTTCACTCCATGTTCGCACCAAGTGGAAAAGGGTCATCACCCAGCTTCAGTCATGGGCTGGGTGATGACCCTTTTCCACCCTTAGGAACAGTTCAGATGCTTCCTTAGATGACCGCGCATACACTCTATCATTTTGCTTTTTAAATTTTTCCTGAGCGGTAAAAATGTTATCATCGGTGAACAAAAGTTTTCTGTGCAAGTTATCAGCGTGCTTCATCAATAGACGTTTGCATTTTTCAATCCTATTTATTTTTAAAGCTGCAGTCAATCATGTCGATTATGCACGCCGACGGATTTGCTTCGGATCGGATTGACTCGAACCGCACTCGACTCACTTTGTTAGGAAAATGGTATTAGGTAATCCGTCGGATGACTACATTACCAACATGAAGCCGATGTTACATTACAGCTGCGAAATTAACATTTATAAACAAATAAAAAACAAAAGTAATAAAGAAAGTGCGCTGAAATTGTCATAAATTTTAAAAGAAATAAAATATATACAATTATAAAAATTTGCAATGAATTCGTCAATTGTATTTTTTATAAATTGTGAAGAAAAAAGTGGCAATAGAAGACAGGTACGGAACAGGGCCGTAAGTGTTTTTAAGCTAGCTGATGTAGCTGGGCCTTCCACCTCTTCGGTTGCCTGTTCCACCTCAACATTAACATTCATTTATTCCACCGCCCTTGAGGTTGAAGGAATGTCATCGCGAGTTCTTACAGTAAAGGCGCCTTCATTTCTCTCACGCCCTGGCAATCCAAAACTCGCCACCTTTGGTATGAAATCGACAATGGTGTTCATGGATGTGATGGCAACCACTTCTTCCTCCAAACTGGACAAAAACATCTGGGTGTTTTGACCACCTCCAGTGCTGTTCTGCTCTCTCTTGTTGTGGGTGAGCTTCTTCTTAATGCCGGACTTGTAGTCTGACCACACCTAAACATAAAGTAGCTTTCATCGAATGTTGAACCAGAAGAAACTTTGATATACGTACCTTCTTCCACTCAGCGACGCTCTTACATGGCGGTCCTAAATTATTCAGCTCTGCCGCCAAGGAGTCCCAAAATTGTAAAACAGCATCTGGAGATTGTTTGGTCATGTTGGTGGCAATGTCAGGGTGCTTCTCCATATTCTCTACCATAGTAGTGAACTGAGAGCGGTTTGTCGTACGCTGTCTATAAAAAAACAAATAATTTAACCCGTTTACATACACATTTTATTTTTTCTCATCTTACCTCTCAGCTTCCATTAGAAAATAAATTAAATCAAATTAAATAAAGTAAAACACAACCAAAAACTAACATGTCCGCACCAAATCAGCGATGATTTTCTTTCGGATATTTTTGTGTGCGAAGTGAGTCGCATTCGGAATACATAATTGCCATTTTTCCGCAACTGCATTACCATCGGCTTATATAATACCAAAATACTCAACTGCGGAAAAAATCCGATCCGATGCCATCCGTCGGCGTGCATAATCGACACGATTATTTTGGTTTTTTTATTGAGTTTTTCTACCATATAAGGTACATGATCCTTGAAATTTAATCTAGGATTCAATATGACACCTAAATATTTGACGTTTTTCTCTCACTCAATGTCATGATTTAAAAAACGAAGAGGGTCTTGTGGGACATAACATGATTTTCTCTTCCTCGTCAGGGTTTACTATGATGTTCCATTTTTTTAAAATATTGGTGTAGTTCGACAAGTGCAGATTGGAGATTACTTGTACTCATAATATCAAACGAGTAGATCTTTGAGCTGAGTATTGACAAGTCATCTGCGAAATTTTATGTGGGTATGTCCAGGGTAACCGTTGAAAAAATTTAAAAATTGGCACAAAAAGGGGATTATTTTTAAAAAAAGTGGCACAAAAAGGGTATTTTTTTGAAAAAAAAAGTCGAAAACTTTTCGTAAGTTAATTTTATTAAAACAATGCATTTAAATTAAATAAGAAAAGCAACAAACATCACAGTAAAAACTAAGTTCCATGAAATCAGAGGGAAAATACACATTCAAACTAAAAAACAATTCAATTTCTGATTCTCATGTACCCTCCACAATACGATAATAAAGCGAACACAATTTTAGCAAAATTTGCTTTAATTTTAATACCCATATGTCCATATTGACTATTAAAACTTTTTCCCCTTGGGCCGATTACGCCCACTTACAATCCCAAACAGCTTGTGACCATAAGCCTGCATCATGCAAAATTTCTGAAAACTAGCTTGAACCGTTTGAACGATATCGTGCTTTCAGAAAATACGCGGACGGACATGGCTAGAACTTCCCAGAATTTTACGACACTAACGATTATGAATACTTTATAGGGTCTCCGATCAATATTTCGTGGTGCTGCAAACGGAATGGCAAATTTAATATTCTCTTGTGTGAAGGGTATAAAAAATCCAAACAGTCGGGCATGGCAGACTATATTATACCCTGCTCAACTGGATGCGCAGATGAGCCAACTGAAACTATGCTTTTGGGCTTCTTAAAATAATGAACCGAGTTCTTAATAATGGGTGATATGGAGGTATTTTTCAGAATAAAAAAATGTAAAAATTTAAATCAAGTGTGAAATCTTTATTGGTAATTTGAAAGGACATTTTATGGCATTTATTTTTTGAATATAATTTCATTCAAATGGCCGCATTTTGGATGACTCGTTCGAGCATTTCGACCGGTATGACTTTAATGGCACGCGTAATTTTGGCTTCCAAAACCTGAATCGTAGCCGGTATGTCAGCATAGACTTTAGGCTTTACGTAACCCCAAAGAAAAATGTCTAAAGGTGTGATATCACTCGATCTAGGCGGCCAACTCACCTGTCCAAAACGTGAAATTAGCTGCTTTTCGAAATTACCTCTCAATAGATCCTTTGTTTGAGCAGCAAGCGTCGTCACGATTACGGGCTTCAATTTCAGGTAGCATAAAGATCGATACTTTTTGTTCTGAAAAAATACCTCTAGATGGATAACCCTATATATCCTGACTTTAAAAATAATATCATATGGATTCGTTGGTTTGTTGTATAATTTTAAACTTTGGCACCCATATGTCCTTGAATGAATGGGCCGGATTTTCGGCCACCTCAAATTAAGGTTGCAAAAGATGATACAATAGAACTTTTTTGATACATTTTGGGCATCGAAAGTACCGTGACAACCGCGGCTCATTTACGGCTTACTTTATACATTTTACAAATGTTCCGAGTTGTTGGCATTTTTACTCTAAAAGCACCTGTTGCAAAGGCTATTCTACGAAGCATTTTCAGTTACTGATCAATCCTAATGAAATGTTCCAAAGTTCCTCAAGACCGGATGTAATATGTGCGTTTCAGAGATGTGCGGCAGGACTGTTTGGAGGTTGTCTTCGCAGCCTGTGTGCAATACACATATAGATGCTCTGACACACTACTACGAGTACCCATAATGCCTAGCGCAAGCTCCGAACCAACCTTTAACCCTAGAAATAAGAAAACGCGTATCTTTTAAAAGCAATTCACACATTTCGAGTTGTGGAAAGTAGCAAAAATTTTAAAAAGTGGCAAAAAGGTGATTTATGCAAAAGTCGCATGGCTTCCAAAAAGAGTCAAATTGCTACTTTAGTCGCACAACGGTAACGCTGGGTATGTCGGCCGTATCGATATTATACAATATTGGTGAAAGGCACGATCCTTGTGGGCATCCAGCTGGTATACGTACAAGTTTGTTCAGACTATGTAGATCCAAGAAACACAATAAAGGATCTGCCAGTTAGAATACTCTGAACTATGTTTATAATATCTAGAGAAAAATTTAGCATTTTGCAAATCAGACCGTTGTGCCAAACTGAGTCAAAGGCAGATTTTATGTCGAGAAGTACCGTACCAGTTGAATTTCCATTCTTAAATTTGAGTGCACAATATTTCTAATTTTTGTAAGAGGTTGAGAAGTGTTGTGCTCTCTTCGGAACCCGAACTGTTGCGAGTTCGGGTACGTTTTAATAAATGTGGTTAACCTTTCTTTTATTACTCTTTCGAGAATTTTACCTATGGAGCTCACCAAAGTAATTGGTCTATAAGAACAAGGGTTTTCGGGAGGTTTATTTGGTTTAAGTATAGGTTTTGTTTTAGCTTTTTTTCAGATCCTTGGGAAGTAACACAGCTTTAGACAGCAGTTTACGATTTTTGTAAGGAGATAACAGCATTTTTTGGTAATTTTTCAAAACTAGGTTATTTATATCATCTACGCCTGGAGATATTTTTACTTTTTAGTTCCTTTAACAAAGTTGAAGTTTTGCTAACGCCAATACAGACGTTATCTCGCGAACCTAAAGATCTGATAGCGTTTGCTACGTCGTCCACATCCGCAGTTGTGGAACTATCACTAAGTTTATTTGAAATACAATGATTCAGCTTAAAATGTTGAGCGAAGCAATCAGCTTTTTCTTGTTGCGTATAGTATACATTATCATTTTGTTTTAGCAATGGTATAGTTTTAAATTTCTTTTCCAGATGATCGACGAAGGCTTATCTAGGGTAGACAACATTTTGCTCCAAGACGGATTTCTAAAAACAATCATTTCCCTCGATATTTTGTGGTTAAGCCGAACCATTGGTCGATGATCGCATACATCTCTTTATCGTTTTCAGTTTCGCCTACATTACATTGTTCGGTAAACTTTTTCTTGTAGGTGCTGGTCTACGTTTTGAAACACATTCATTTATGGACGTTTTTATAGTGTCCGTAAATACGTCAATCATGTTAGCGATTTGATTAACATTTGATACGCCAGAAATTGTCGTTGTTATTGGAGCGGCAAACCGTACCGGGGTGACAGCCCTTGGCCGAAGAATCGCTGCTTCGGGTCGGTCCGGTGCGTAGAACCGGCTGTCGTGGGATCAAGGTCTCTATAGCTGCTGGTAGTTTTTTTTATGCAGTTTGTGTATCTGCTCCATTTTGTTTTGCCGAAATCATAAATAACGTTTTCGTGTACCTCATGCCTCATGTTAAATGCACTACGAGGGCCTAATAACAAAAATGCGAATATTTATCATCCAAAATGGTTTTATTGAGCATGCGCTCAAACCAATAGTCGAAACATTTTTTCTACTCCGATTGAGACACCTCCAAAACATGGTATTTAAACGCTTCAACAGCATCTTCTAGCGACAAAAATCGTTGACCACGAGTTTTTTTTGATGTGCGGAAATAAAAAGATTTCATTGGGTGCCAAGTCAGGAATGTACGGCGGATGACCCATCAATTAGACGTTTTGACCGTTAAAAAAGGCGTATTGTCATGATGCACAATTCTTCGTCTTCTCTTGTTCATTTTTCGAATTTCTCCGAAGACTTCAGGCAAACAAATTGTGGTGAGTTGACTGGCCTACGTTGCTCAAGTGGAACAGTCGCCACATGACCAGCTTTGCCGAAGTGCTTCTTCCACGAACAACTTTCGTTGGATTTGGCTCGTCTTCGAAGACCCACACGGTCGATTGCTGTTTTGTTTCGGGCTCATACGCATAGATCCATGATTCGTCACCTGTGACGATCTTATAAACGTCTTTTAAAGCACCGCGAACTTTTTCAAAATTTCTTTTGTGCGGGATCCAACGAGAACAAACCTTTTTACGGCCAGGTAGGTGTTCATGCAATATCGAATGTATGCTGGTGAAAGAAATGCCCAAGGATGCCTCTATCTCACCGTATGTCACATGACGATCTTTTTTTATCAGTTCACGCACTGCATCAATGTTCTTTGGCACAACGGCCATTTTTGGACTTCCTTCGTCTTTGAGCGAGCGTCGGCCACGATTGAATTCATTAAACGAGTTTTTCATAGTTGTATAGGATGTTGCTTCATCGTCATACAAAGATTAAGTTCATCGATGCACTCTTGTCGTGATAGTTACTCGAAATTTTGAAAGTTGTGAAAAATTATCGCACGAAAATGTTTACGAGTTTATTCCATTTTTTTGCCAAATTGATTTTTTTAAGTCACTGTAAACAACACAAATGATGGTCGTACGTCTGAGTACGTTTATGCTAAAAAATGTCAAACTTTCCAATATATATATGTGACAGCGCATAGAGATATATATATGTGACAGCGCATAGTGACAGCGCATAGAGAAAGGGACCTAAAGGTAAAAATCAATTTTCACTTTTTTGATGTGGACAACATCTGAGCATTGAATGAGACCGATCCCATGCCCCAAAAGTGTTCCCTCCCAGAGAAATGCACGTTTTATGAAAGTGATGGTACACCAAAGATACACGTATTTAAATCTTAAAAATGGCTCTCCTGAACAGTACTGGTTTTTACCCTTAGGTCCCTTTCTATTTTGCGCGTCACATACAGCAATCGTACAAATAGGAAGGTGATCAGACCCGAGGTCGTTTATGGCTATGGTTGTCGACAAATTTTGGGGTACGTTGATCAGAAAGAAATCTAAGGTCTTCTTGGGTCCGCCGGGAAAATTTTAAAATTGAATGGGCTGTTAAAAGAAGTAGTTTTTTTATGCAGTTTGTGTATCTGCTCCATTTTGTTTTGCCGAAATCATAAATAACGTTTTCGTGTACCTCATGCCTCATGTTAAATGCACTACGAGGGCCTAATAACAAAAATGCGAATATTTATCATCCAAAATGGTTTTATTGAGCATGCGCTCAAACCAATAGTCGAAACATTTTTTCTACTCCGATTGAGACACCTCCAAAACATGGTATTTAAACGCTTCAACAGCATCTTCTAGCGACAAAAATCGTTGACCACGAGTTTTTTTTGATGTGCGGAAATAAAAAGATTTCATTGGGTACCAAGTCAGGAATGTACGGCGGATGACCCATCAATTAGACGTTTTGACCGTTAAAAAAGGCGTATTGTCATGATGCACAATTCTTCGTCTTCTCTTGTTCATTTTTCGAATTTCTCCGAAGACTTCAGGCAAACAAATTGTGGTGAGTTGACTGGCCTACGTTGCTCAAGTGGAACAGTCGCCACACGACCAGTTTTGCCGAGGAAACAAAGACCATTTGCTTCGAAGTGCTTCTTCCACGAACAACTTTCGTTGGATTTGGCTCGTCTTCGAAGACCCACACGGTCGATTGCTTTTTTGTTTTGGGCTCATACGCATAGATCCATGATTCGTCACCTGTGACGATCTTATAAACGTCTTTTAAAGCACCGCGAACTTTTTCAAAATTTCTTTTGTGCGGGATCCAACGAGAACAAACCTTTTTACGGCCAGGTGTTCATGCAATATCGAATGTATGCTGGTGAAAGAAATGCCCAAGGATGCCTCTATCTCACTGTATGTCACATGACGATCTTTTTTTTATCAGTTCACGCACTGCATCAATGTTCTTTGGCACAACGGCTATTTTTGGACTTCCTTCGTCTTTGAGCGAGCGTCGGCCACGATTGAATTCATTAAACGAGTTTTTCATAGTTGTATAGGATGTTGCTTCATCGTCATACAAAGATTAAGTTCATCGATGCACTCTTGTCGTGATAGTTACTCGTAATTTTGAAAGTTGTGGAAAATTATCGCACGAAAATGTTTACGAGTTTATTCCATTTTTTTGCCAAATTGATTTTTTTAAGTCACTGTAAACAACACAAATGATGGTCGTACGTCTGAGTACGTTTATGCTAAAAAATGTCAAACTTTCCAATATATATATGTGACAGCGCATAGAGATATATATATGTGACAGCGCATAGAGAAAGGGACCTAAAGGTAAAAATCAATTTTCACTTTTTTGATGTGGACAACATCTGAGCATTGAATGAGACCGATCCCATGCCCCAAAAGTGTTCCCTCCCAGAGAAATGCACGTTTTATGAAAGTGATGGTACACCAAAGATACACGTATTTAAATCTTAAAAATGGCTCTCCTGAACAGTACTGGTTTTTACCCTTAGGTCCCTTTCTATTTTGCGCGTCACATACAGCAATCGTACAAATAGGAAGGTGATCAGACCCGAGGTCGTTTATGGCTATGGTTGTCGACAAATTTTGGGGTACGTTGATCAGAAAGAAATCTAAGGTCTTCTTGGGTCCGCCAGGAAAATTTTAAAATTGAATGGGCTGTTAAAAGAAGTACTGATAACTTTTTCAAATTTCTGTTTTTTTTTTTGGAAAAGGTAAACTTTTTCTATAACAATACTCTAAATACAAAATGTATGAAATATCATCAATATTGGACAAGAATATCCCCAAAAAGAGTGCTAAGCTAATTAGCTCAGGTTGGTTGTTATTTGTTATATGGGGAAGGAAAGGAAGATGTGTTCCTTTGGTTTTTACTTTCTCCAATGTTTTCTTCAAATAACCATTTTTCTCTCTTGTCCGAATCTTGCAGATGTTACTCACCTTAATGTACCAATTTTTGGCACAACGGCAGCAAAGCAAAGTCAAGTTGGCAAAGTGCGCTCGGTCCATCAGCAAGACGATGGCACGATTTTTGCCATATGTGCGACAGGAACATCAACCAAAGATTCCCTCTTATCGTGGATACGTCTTATGGAAGCAAACGGTAATCCATCTCTCGGCGAGATTCCCATACTCTTTCGTTTTCACTCAAATGTCGGTGAGAGGGCCATTCAAATTGAGGGACAAGTAGGGGATGCCGCTCCAACAACAATGACTGCTGATGACTATCCCGAATCAGAAAACACGAAGAAAAGATAGCCCAATATACAACAATGAAATCATTATTTAGTATATTATGCAAAATGGTAATAGTTAAATAAAAACAGAATTGTTAAAGTTTAGTTGTTTTAAATATATACTTTATTTTATTATAATTTACATTTATTTATATTTCATTTAAGATAATTGAACACAAAAAAGAGAGCATTCTAAAATGATAAACTTCAAATATTGCTTCGAGTCAAATTGAAAATATGGATTTGTTTATACCTACCGATATATACATACAATAGAATTACAATCAGTTATTGTACGCAAAAATACTAGAAATACTTATTTCACTTAAGTACGTCAGAGTAACATTCGTAATGCCCCAGTTGGAGGTGGTTAGTCAGACAACAATAAGCTTAATTTCTTAAGGACAATGGACAGTTTCAAACTTGAGAGAAAAAACCTACTGAATTAAATTCAGCATACATGTAAAAATACTTTACATAAATTATGATTCAATTAAACTAAACTTAACCAACATCGTGTCTTAACTAAAAACAAAATCACAGTTAAAACTGAAAGTAAAATTAATCTCTTCTACTTGCTTAGTTTGCCAGAAACAAATATTACATACATACTAGAACATAGTTGTTAACGTCAAGTTCTGGTTGGCAATAAGTGCGAAAAAAAGTATTTTCCACAATGTCCTCCGAGGTAATATTAGCTAACAAAATATTAAATTGCCAAAATACACGCCGCAAAAACAACTTTTTTGTTTATTGCCTAACCTATGGAGCGTATGGATCTGCTTAACATGGACGTAATGTTTTGTTAAGAGGAAACACTTGCGTTACTACGCCGATGCCTTTGTTGGAGCCTTCACGGAAAAGCACTCGCATGCCTGGACGTACGTATTCGGGGTGGCCAACGAATTGAAACATTACAGATGCACTATCATTTGTTCCGATCTTTTCACCGCCCATAATACCGCGAATTATGGCTGTTTGTCGTATACTGCCAATGTGTACTGTCGTCTGGAATCCCACGTAAATTGCTGTGGCGTGGAACAACACCGATACTTTGGCCTGTAAGATAGAGATAGTAGTTAAGAGAAAACATGTGATAGGTATATGAGTGAAATTTCTATATTTCAGCAGATTTTCGGCACTTGTGAAATTACAATAGATGGCGTAGCTATACCACAATAAATATTACCCTATATTTTCACTTGTAAATGGCGCTACTACACCTCCGGAAAGATGAGCGATGTGTCGTAGCAAAGGGGAAGGTTCAACCTTTTCAGAAATCAACTGGCCATAAAAGGTCACGGCCTAGTTTTGCCGCTCCAGGTTGAAAATTGGTCATTTAATCTATTTTTTATACAATAGTTGAGTATAAAGCAAGAGCCAAGCCATCAAAATTTCAAATAAATCTATATACCATCGAAAAGAAGAATGTTCAGCTTTCTCAGAAAAAAAAAACAATGAGTATTCGAACTCACGGACGATGTGTTAACAACTTTTTGTTACACGGTACCTATTCGATTTCTATTAACACATTAGTAAATGTTACATTGGAAAATACAAAAATTATTAGAAATTTTGATGGCTTCTTGCTTTATACTCAACTTCTGTAATAGAAAAATTGATTAAAAATCAATTTACACCTTCAAAGCTCTCTAGCGGCAAAACTAGGTCGTAATCATTTATGACTAGTTGATTTCTGAAAAGGTTGAACCTCCCCCTTTTTAACGAAACATGGTTGGTTTCTGCTGGTATGGCAGCGCCCTCTACAAGTAAAAATATACGGTAATATTTATTGTAGTATAGCTGCGCCATCTATTGTAATTTTACAAAACTAATTATACATAAATTTAGAGTGGTCCAAGGTCTTTCAATAATGGTACTGTTCTTAATGTATGGAATACAAAACAGAAAACACAGTCATTTTACGTAACCTATACAAAAAATCGCAAAATTAAAAAAATATTTTTTTTAACAAAATAGGGATCTGCTTATTCTTAATAAATAGCACAAAAAAATATAAAAAAAATCGGAGATAGTGAGGTTGGACCACTTGCTGGAATACTGTGGAGAGTACCAAATATTTATTTATCGTGTCATATATATTCCAATCTCGGCGATGAATTTTTAACGCTAAGTTAAGCATTTTTTAACATGTGAAAATTTAAATTTCATCTGAAATGGTTGGAACACAGCAACACTGTCTAGTCTCATCGTCGAGACTAAAGATAGTGTGATACTATTAAAAAATAGACAGTAGATTTTTATGAATTATTGTTTCCTTAAGGGCTAGAAAATTCAATAGAAACTTAATTTTTTTTTGCTTGAAAAATTTATAAAACGCTTATTTATTTTTTTATACTTGTTTTCTTTGGTTGATTGAAAAATTAAATTTAGCCAAGCAATGCATTTTTGGGCCTTACTAAAAATTTTGCTTTTCTGAAACGTAGTGACCGATTTGTACAACATTATAAAAGAGATCTATATTATGAAGCCAATTTTATACGAAGGTTGCTACACAATACTAGTGTTCCCAGATGAAAACTGGAACTTCCATTGGAAACTTTGACATTTTGTAGCATAACTTCACTCAGAACGGTTTGTCATTTGAGCGCGAATTGTTTTGTTTAAAGTGTGTTGAAAAGTTTATCTCAGTCAAAAAATGAAATTATCCAGTGAACATTTTCGTGCGATGATTTTTACGATTTCCGGCGTGGGTTATCGAGACAAGAGTGTTTAAATTAACTTTTTTCGGCGATGAAGCACCATCAAAAACCACTGTTAGTCGCTGGTACCAAGAGTTCAGTTTGGACGCCGTTGCCGTTGGCTCCAGGATGAATTTCGTGAAGTACGTCTAACTTCGGTCACTTTGCCAGAAACCAGAAACATACCGTGAGATTGAGGAGTCCTTGGGCATTAGTATGACAAGCATCAATAAGATATTGAATATTGCAGTTTTATAACATTGTCACAGGTGACGAATCATGGATCTATGCATATGAACCCGAAGCCAAACAGCGATTGACCGTATGGGTCTTTTAAGACGAGCCAAAACCAACAAAAGTTGTTCGTGGAAGAAGTACATCGAAGCAAATGATTGCGTTTTTTTCGGTATAACCGACCATGTTGCCACAGTGCCTGAGGAAAGATAATAAGTGAAGACGGATCATTTTGCATCACGACAATGCGAGCTCTCATCCATCAGCTGAAACGATGAGCTATTTGACCACTCAAGATGTCGAATTGATGGATCATCCACCGTACAGCACTAATTTGGCACCCAATGACTTCTTCTTATTCCCTGGCATCAAGAAAAAATGCGTGGTCAACGTTTTATATCGCCCAAAAGCGTTAAAAATCATGTTTTGGAGGTTTCTCAATCGGAGTGTAAAAAGTGCTTTGAACTTTTGCGCATGCAAAAGTGTATTGATCTTAAATGAGAATATTTTGAAAAACAATAAAACCATTTCCAATGATAAATTATTGTGTTTTTATTGCCGGATCCGAAAAATCAATAGCAACCTTTAAACAGGATGGCGTACGAATTGTGTTACAAAACCAAAATGTAAAAAGTTTCACCCTATAAATTGTACGAAAAGTAATAGTTTTTTACAATGTGGTTTAAGAAGTTAGGGTTGTAAAAGAAGATTTTCAACTAATCGACTTTTGGGTATAGAAAACTCAAGGTTTTAAAAAAGTCTAAAAGTCGACTTTTCGACTTTTTTATTTTTACTTAAAATAATTGAAATTGTCATCGAAACAATTCGTATTGCCGATTGAAATATACCCTGAGATTTATTTTATTGCATGTCGAGATTAAAAACGTATGCCTTAAAAAATGTTCAAGATTCATCCAGAGCAATTAACCAAGTCGGTAAGTATTCTAACACTGAAACTATGTATATTCAGCAGTATAGCAAGTTTTTTTTTTTATTATTTTTTAAGGCGAACTAATAAACACCCAAATCAGAAATTCTGGAATTCCTATTGACACCCATTTACCTGATGTTGATTTGGCGAACATATTGTGGCTGACATGGCCAACGAAGAGGAAAACAAATTAAGATTCCTTGACAGGAGTGTAAGCATAGGCGCGAAAACCGCCATAATGAAGGCAATGGTGTTCCAATACAATTGAAGGACTATCTGTTGTTTGTCGTAAAACAAAAATCATACAATACTTATACAAGTATGGACAACAATCGAAAGCATTTATTGCAAAAATATCAAAACAAATTTTCAATCTTTGCCACATCTGTATCAACTTTGTTTAAAGTTTTTAAACCCTGAATATTACTTATGTAAAAACTACTTGAAATTCCTGTTGTTTATGAGTTTATAATAACTCTTATTTTCTTAAATAATAGTTTTTTAAACAAAGAAAACTAGTTTTTTATACCAAAATATTGCATTTTGATTTCCCTAAAGAAAAAAGTCGACTTTAATTGACTTTTTTATACTTAAAAGTCATAAAGTCGACTTATATATTTTTGTAATTGTCGAAAAGTTTAAAAGTCGACTTTAGGTCTTAAGTATAAAACCCCAGTTAAAGTACTTTTAATATGTAAACCTGTACTTGATAAATGGGGGTATTGATTATATCGCACTATTTAACAAGTTGAAATGTTCAAATTAATACTCTTTAGTTTAACAAGTGCTACATATTAGTTCGTGTGAGGTTTCAAAACGTTTTTATTTTTTTAAGTTAAATTGGAGTTTAGATGTCGTATCAGTCAATTCCAGTTTTTTTCTAGCTTTTTTTTGGAGAAATTTAGCCTTTTTTCGTCACCAAGTATTGGCAATCATGCGCATTGCATAGGGTCGAATTGAATATGGGCGCGGACAGTGCTAATATGTTAAGTTTCACCCGCGTTTCCATAGCATTTTATGGTATGTCTACGGTGGTCCATGTAGGCAGAACTACTCTGTAGCTGCGAAGTATTTATAAAATTTGGTAAAGCTACGCTTTACTTTTCCAATTTTTAGTAAAACCTATTATGACTTGAACAGTTTTTATTCTGGATCGAAAACTTTGTAGTTTCTTTTTCAGAATCAATGTTAACAATTGGTAAAAATGTATTGGCCAGACAGACTGTTTCTAAACCCGCTAAGGCTTTTCTTCAGCAGTCTTTGGCAACGACTACTTCGGCTACAAATCAAATGACTTACTTATATACGGGAGCTTAATTTTAATATCATGTCAAGTTCTTATAGAACATTTTAATGGCACGATTTTTGAGTGTAGCAAGTTTAGGGAAATTCTATCTCCTTCTTTAAAAAAATTTTCAGTCCCTCTTCGCAACTTTAAACCAAAATTATTCCAACATTTCTCCTCGTTGCAACAACAATCATTAGCAGTGTTTAATTTAACGTCTTCTTTTCTTATTCAGTTTTCTATTCTAATTTACGTAACTCAACACCTTAAAGTCATTGACAATCTATAAAAGCAATGTGGCTGCCACATTTCGTTTGGGGTTTTTAAGGGAAATGTTCGTCAGGTTTTTATTTTATTTTTAAGTCTAGTTTGCTTTTAATTTTTAAGATGGAAAATGAACTAAAATGATGCTTTTAAACGGATTGAGTTTAAAGTTAAAACAAGTAGAGTAAACTTCCCAATTTGAAGTAATACAAACCATGCAGAGTTTCTTAACTAATAGATCTATATGTGTCTTTTTGGCTTCTGCGTCCTAGGAGCATGTGGACATAACATTTGGTTGACCGCACGGATCGTGCTTATCACCTACGTTTTAACATATTCACGTCTGATATTCCAAACTATCCAGAATATAAAACGTCTAGCAATATTTCAACCACTAATATTCTACGGTGCACCGGCATTGTCGTTGATGGCGGCTGTCATGTAAAAAACTGCAGCGAGCTCAAAATAAGCTTCTAAAAATTATATCGATGCTTTCACGGCATTACTATAGTCGAGATGTACATGCATTAATGGCGTTGATCTTGTGGTGTTTCAATTTTATGAAAAATATACACTTCGATGTGAACAGTCACTGTACAATTACTGGGTCGATTTTAAAATCTCCCAAGTTACAAGGAAGATCGTATTCTAGAGATCTAAATAAGAAACTCTGCCCGAGGAACCATACCTATTAAACGAATTCTGATGACCCGTTAGGTCAAATTTTGAAAAAAAAAGTCCCACTTTTGAGAATACGATTTTCCTTGTCACTTGAGCGATTTTTAAATCGACCCAGTAACTGTACAGTAACTGTACAGTAACTGTTCACATCGAAGTGTATATTTTGCATTAAATTTTAGTATGTAAACACCACAAGGTCTACGCCGTTAATGCATGTACAACTCGAGTATTGTAATTCCGTGGAAGCGACTGTTCACATCGAAGCATGTCAATGACATAGTTTTTGTTTAATTTTACCTTAGTTTTTTTTTAGTTGTTTTAGTAAATTGTTTCAAAACTGTTTTGAAAAATTTCCTTCTTTTACACTAGTTTACAGCCATTTTGGTCCAGAGTTATTAATATGTTTTTCCTATAGATTTTGACCTTTGAAAACGAAAATGAGTTTTAAAAAAATTTCCTCTTATTTGTTTTCAAGATAAAATTTTTTGGAATTTTTTTACGATATGTCTCAGCTTTTTTGGGCCATAACTCCCAAACGCTATTACCGATTTGATCAAGAGTAGTCAGTCTCAAATCAATAAGGAAAGTAGCTATTCTAAAACTTGTTCCTACAAGGTATTAAAATCAGTTCAATACTTTGACTTTAGAGGCATTTTAAAAATTAAATTTTTTTTGCAACAATAATATATAAGGTGATCCATCTAGAGGTATTTTTTCAGAACAAAAAAGTGTAAAAATTCAAATCAAGTGTGGAATCTTTATTGGTAATTTGAAAGCACATTTTATTGCATTTATTTTTTGAATCCATTCCATTCTGAGGGTCCAATTTTGTATGACTCGTTCGAACATTTCGATCGGTATGGCTTTAATGAGACGCGTAATGTTGGCTTCAAAACCCTGCATAGACTTTGGACTTTACGTAACCTCAAAGAGAAAAGGCCTAAAGGTGTGATATCACTCGATCTAGGCGGCCAACTCACCTGTCCAAAACGTGAAATTAGCTGCTCTTCGAAATGGCCTCTCAATAGATCCATTGTATGAGCAGCTGTATGGCAAGTGGCACCGCCCTGTTGAAACCAAATGTCGTCAAGATTACGGGCTTCAATTTCAGGTAGCATAAAGATCGATATCATGGCGCGATAGCGTGCACCATTCACGATTACGTTCCGGCCACCATCATTTCTGACAAAATATGCAGCGATAATTCCACCAGCTTGTAAACCGCACCAAAGCGTGGTTTTCTCTGGGTATAATGACACCTCTTGAACCTCTTCTGTTGCTCTTCAGCCCAAATGCGGCAATTTTGTTTATTGACTTTGCCGTTGAGCCAGAAATGGGCCTCATCACTGAACAAAATTTTGGTCGAAAACTGCGAATCTTCCCGTTTCTCACCGAACGTTCATTTCAATTATACAGTTGCCAACATTTGAAGGTAATTATTTTCAAAAAATAAATTCCATAAAATGTCCTTTCAAATTACCAATAAAGATTCCACACTTGATTTGAATTTTAATATTTTTTGTGTTCTGAAAAAATGCCTCTAGATGGATCACCCTTTATATATCTATATATATATATAAAAATGGTGTGAAAAACTTATAGTAATTTATTAATTGAGAACGACTGTCCCGATTTGGTTGAAATGCTTTGCCAGTAGTTCGTTATTACCAGGAGGTTTTTATGAAAGAAAATTTTGCAAAACTTTCCGGAAAATTTGTGAAATTAGAAAAAATGGAAACCTGATTTTTAGTATCATATTTTGTGTGCAATTGTTCCGGAGTGGCTTGAAGCTGCCGATGAATGTTCTCACGTTAGACAGGCAAACGTGCACAATGACCAAGAAATCGGCGACAGCGAAATTGATGCGAGAATGCAAAATCATCATTTGGGATGAATTTGAACGATTTATTAGGTGATTCGAAACAATTTTGGCGCATACGGAGGCAGTTGACCGAACGATGAACGATTAATTATGTAATTCGAAACAATTTGGTGGGGCTTTGATATTGCTGTCCGGAGATTTCCGTCAAACGCTTCCCGTCATCCCGAAATCTAATGCTGCCGGTGAACTTTAATGTCTGCCTAAAATCTTCGTCTTTGTGCCGGCATTTCAAAAAGTTAAAATTGACCACAGGAATTCTCGAGGCAACCAAATTCCTGTTGATGGTTCCACAGGATTGATATCGTTCCCGTCAAAGTGTTCCCCGGCATTGCAAAAAATTATAAAAATCTCGATTGGATTAGTGAACGGGCAACACTAGCAGCGATAATATAAGGACATCGATAGCTTGAATTCGATTATTTAAAATCAAATCGCTGGAAACTGTATTCGTACAAATCCGTTGACAGCGTGAACCACGAGGTTGAAGGGACGAACTATCCGACGGAAGTTTTGAACTCGCTTGATGTGCCAGGAACTTCGGCGCATAATTTACAGCTGAAAGTGGGATTGATCATAATCATGTTGCGAAATCTGAATCATCCGAAATTGTGCAACGGTTGTCCGTCAATAAACTGTTAAACATTGCGATTCAAGCGCCGATCATCAAGGGCAAATTCAAAGGAGCGGATCCGATTATTCCAACGGATCTTTCATTCCAATTTAAGCGGATTTAGTTCCCCGTTCGATTGGCTTTTGTGATGACAATCAATAAATCGCAAGGTCAATCGTTGGAAGTCTGTGGGATAAATCTCGAATTTCCCAAATTTACTTTGCCTGTTCAAGTGTTGGGAAACCGTCTTCGTTGTTTTTTTTTTAATCAAAAAACATTGTTTATCATGTCGCTCTTTACTGATTTTGATTCTATTCAAATAGATCGAAATTTAAACTATTTGTGTTTTACTCTGGAGTTTATTTGAAGGCATTAAATTGAGGCAAGTCAAAGTTCGCGGAGTCCGCTAGTTTGATTATAACAAGTATTTATTTTGCCTTTTTACTTTTCATTTTATTTCTATATCGTTCGGACTGTTCTATATCGTTGTCACTGTGCGTATGAATTTTAGTGCAGAAATTCATTTCAAGTCCATGAATTTTAAAAACAAGAGCCCCCTTTTTATGTGTGTGAGTATTTAATATCACTCCTCCTGTTCGATGCTAAATAAAAAATCTGCTGTCTAGTCTTTAATAAATTTAATCCCAAAACATGTTGATTGGTAATTCTTACCTGGAAGAAGAGTGTACCACAAGGTTCATCATCGGGATTTCCGGAATCAGCCAATAGAACCATACCGCTGCGCAGGGCAGGCAATTGCTGGTTGGGGGTAAACGAAAGAGATGCACTTTGTCCCGCCCTCACTACGCGGCAGGGCGCCTTATTGCGATGTATTGTATGTACGGTTAACGAATGAAAATTACCACACGGCAGGGGTCCCATTTTCATCGGCATGTTCTCAGTCAACACGCCTTTGACCAGTAGACCTCCCACTACCGGGCCAACTTCAGAAACTCGAAATATTTCATCAATATGAAACTCACAAGATTCTTGTTCCAGTCGTTCTTTCTCCGAATTACTAACGCCCGGCGATAGGACATACAAAAATCGGGTAACAAGATTTAGGCCCGAGCCAGTCACATTGGAAACGCAAAATATAGGGACGATATTTTCGGAAAACTGATTCGAACCAGCCGATATTACTTCATCTGTATTTGTCACAACAAAGGGGACTTTGCGGCAGCCGATGGATGTTAGGAGATTTTTAAGTTCTTGTATTGTCTGATCGGGCGACGTAATATCCGTTTTGGTAATGACCACAAAGAAAGGCATATCTAAAGCGCGTACAATGGACAAATGCTCTTGACTGGTGCCATTGAAGCCGCCTCCAGCCGAGACAACAAGCATTGCATAATGCGGTGAATAGCCGGACAAGGCCTGTACTGTCGTGCGCATATATCTCCTATGCCCTGCTAAATCCATGAATGTCACCAATTTCGTAGAGCGATCACTTATCTCCTCGGCTGTCATCATTTCATTATATTTGTAGTTTATTATATTTCCTTGAGCATCAAATCCCAATGTTTCATGCGATATACACGACGTTCGACCCGATTGAATTTCATGCATATGCCTGAACATGTTTAGCCGCGCCCGGCCTCTACCATTGTCGAACTCTCCTTGTGTCAGTACACCCAACAGCGTCGATTTGCCCGCATCAGCACCACCTAAGACCGCCACTCGCACTTCTATATTGTGTTGATCGTCTGGTATTTTTCGTACCAGCACTTCAGCGACTGACCTTCGGCCTGCCACATACTTTCGCCTCAGCACAGACGTACTTGCACCCAACTTATGGGCCATTTGTTTCAGAGTACACAGTGAGGCATTCATGTCCTTCTCATTTAATCCATGCAGGTGACCAGAATCCGATACTCCTATTTCGTAAATGGCCTCCCCGTGACCTTCTCTTAAACGCCATTTCATTTGTGTAACTAAATGTTCAAATCTTTGCTTGGATGGGCTTATCAATTTCAATTTATATTCTATATTTCCCAGTTGGGGTTCTGGCGGCAACATGCCCTGATCAAAGTCGATAATAATTTTGTTATTCTTTCCATCTAGTTCACTTTCGCTACTGCTGCCTCCAGAGATACCGCTTTGTCCGCTGATACTACTACCGCTGGTGTTTGAGTCTGTGGTATTATTGTTTCGTATATCTGGTTCTTCGTCAAAACCATCATCTGGCTGATTTGGATCGAATAGACTTAGAAATGAATCCATTTTAGCTGTAATAAAACAAAAGAATAGCTTTTAATGGTTGCGTTTTCGTAATAGTTTAACAATTTAAGTATTGCAAATTCTATTTATACAATTTTTAACAAAAGTGTTTCAAATCAATCAGTTTGCAAGAGGTTTTAAAGTTTGCTATTAAATTGAATATATAGGGTGATCTATCTAGAGGTATTTTTTTTCAGAACAAAAAAATATAAAAATTTAAATCAAGTGTGAAATTTTTATTGGTAACTTGAAAGAACATTTTAGTGCATTTATTTTTTGAATATAATTTCCTTCAAATGTTGGCCGCAAATACGCCTCCATTCTGAGGGTACAATTTTGGATGACTCGTTCGAGCATTTCGACCGGTATGGCTTTAATGACACACGTAATGTTGGCTTCAAAAACCTGAAACGTAGCTGGTTTGTCAGCATAGACTTTGGACTTTAGGTAACCCCAAAGAAAAATGTCCAAAGGTGTGATATCACTCGATCTAGGCAGCCAATTCCCTGTCCAAAACGTGAAATTAGCTGCTTTTCGAAATGACCTCTCAAAAGATCCATTGTTTGAGCAGCTGTATGACAAGTGGCACCGGCCTGTTGAAACCAATTGTCGTCAAGATTACGGGCTTCAATTTCAGGTAGCATAAAGATCGATAGCATGGCGCGATAGCGAGCACCATTCACGGCTACGTTCCGGCCATCATCATTTTTGAAAAAAATATGGACCGATGATTTCACCAGCCTATAAATCGCACCAAACCGTGGTTTTCTCTGGGTATAATGGCACCTCTTCTTGTTGCTATTCAGCCTAAATGCGGCAATTTTGTTTATTGACATTGCCGTTGAGCCAGAAATGGGCCTCATCACTGAACAAAATTTTGGTCGAAAACAGCGGATCTTCCCGTTTCTCACCGAACGCTTATGCCCATAATACAGTTGCCAACATTTGAAAGTAATTGTTTTCAAAAAATAAATGCCATAAAATGTCTTTTCAAATTACCAATAAAGATTCCACACTTGATTTGAATTTTTATATTTTTTTGTTCTGAAAAAATACCTCTAGATGGATCACCCTAAATATTCTAGTATTTTCTCGCAAGCGGGACCAGCTATGTAGCTACCCACAAAATCGTAGATATTAGGATAATTTTCTAAACGTTGTTGATGTTTTCTGTCGTCATTGTAGTACTCGATACAAAAAGCGTAAACTTAAGAAGAGGTTCTTTATTCTATTCTTCTTGGTTTTATGTGTACGAAAGGAATAGTTAAACGACTTTTTACTTATTTATAAAATCCAATATTGTAGTGAATATTTGCTGCAACACAATTCATTAGTTTTTGTACAGTTTGACCTCTCTAATCCGGACAGATATAGTTTCGAGCTTCGTCCGGATAATTTTTGTGTCATTGTAGTAATCGATTCAAAAGCGTCAACTTAAGAAGGGGTTCTATCTTCTATTCTTCTGGGTTTTATGTGCACGATGAATGGAAAAAGAATAGTTAAACGACTTCATACACATTCGTATAATCCAATACTGTAGCCAATATTTGCTGCAACACAATTCATTGATTTTTTTACAGTGTAACCTCTCTAATCCGATATATCCGATCAGATATAGTTTCGAGCTACCTCCGGATAACTGAATTGTCCACATTACATTACAAAATTTTTCTAAACTCGAAAGTTGGTTGTTTGTATATTTTATTATGAAATAAGTTATTTAAAAAGCGAAATATAAAACACAAATAATATTTAATTAATTTTCAACACGTGCCCAAACATTACTTTCAAAATTGGCTGAAGGATTGGGAATGGACAACGTTGCACATTTTCTATTCATATCCTGATAGGTCTAATCTATCTCTCTTAACTGAACCAGAGGTACAGAATCATCATCGTCCCCAGGCAATACTAGTGATATTTGCATCTTTTTCTTGAAGAAAGTGGTGAAAGATTCTTTCTATATCCAACTTTGATGCTCTGAATCAAATTCTAAATTAAATTCTGATCATTTGGTTGTACGACTGCAGTGCAATTCGGAGGCAAAAAAAACTCGAAAGCTAGGTTCAGTATTGAGTTGCCTTTCTTTTGGGTGCAATGATGCCTTATCCAATACTAAAAGTGCTTTCAATGGTTTGTTTAAATTGGTCAGAAAATACTTTACATTTTTCTTAAATACAAACCAATATTTAAAAACCGATGTGGACCTCCAGCCTTTTTGGTACTTTTACATTTATAACAAAAGGAAATTCAATGTTTATAAACGCTCTTGGCTTTGCAGACTTGCTTATTACAAGGAGAGGCAACTTATGCGATCCAGCTGCGTTCGCACAGGGCATGAAAGTAAATTTATCTTCTGATATTTTTCAGCCAGGTGATGAATTCTCCCGCTATGAACCCATGAATTTGTTGGAAGAGCTCTCCAAAATAACGCTTACTTATCTAATTGTATACCTATTCCTCATCAAGCCTCATCAAGAAAATGTTTCTTAAGAGTTTTCAAGAACTTTGTTTTAAACGGCTCCACAGCAGTATCGGTGTTTGATGACTTTTCACCACAAATTTTAAAACTCCTGATTCCATTTCGAGACAGTTGCAACCAGCCGTTACTTGCAGAGAAATTATTTCCTTAAATTAAAATGTCAACAGAAATTGACACGTGGTTTTTACGCTGCCGAATAAAATATGCCATCAAATTTTCACCTAATCTCAAAATTTTTCCGTTTTTCCTAAACAAGTTTTACTGACCCATTTTAACCATATTTTTTTCAAAATGTAATATACCTGATTCTTTCCAAGTTTGAGGCAAATATATTCTAACATTATCTTTTTTAGATTTTATATCAAATATTGTAGATTTTGAAAGATTAAATTGTTCACCCACTTGGCTGGTGGATTTTCCAATCGAGTCCAATATTTTACATTTTTCAGCCAATGTTAAAGTTTTGTGTTGCCGTTTAGTGGTTGGTGCCATTACAAGCCTTCTACCTTCTCGCAGGTTTTAATACGCCAACCATTTCACAAATAATATTCTTTCTTACTAACATATTTTATCGTTTGTGTTCTTGTTGGGCAAACGAAAGAAACATAAAAAACTAATTGATGTCCGCACTAGAGAGGTAAAATTTATAAACTGTCCGAAACACTGAGCTGTCCAGACTAGCGAGTTTACGGACTAGAGAGGTTGCACTGTATTAAAATTTCGTATGTTTTTGCCTTATTTTGACGATAATATATATAGTAATTATATATAATTATAACTTCATTGGCTTTAACTCGATAGATATCGAGTGTAAGTGGTATTGTTTGGTCAAGCAAAGGTACGAAAATGGGTTAATTTTTTTAATAAGAAGCAAGTTATATATACCTTTCAACATATATACTGTATCTACGCTACTAAAGCGCAAATAATGGTCTGTTTTTTTTCTGAGGCAACACTCGCCTTTGTCCAATCCCGCCTACATTTCCAGCAGAACTTAGAAAATGAACACCAAACCATCAAACTTAATTTTGTTCAAATACCGTTAACAGGAACAGAAATAATGGATTTGTGATTTGTATGGAAGGTGCCACGCCCATTGGGCGGATTTCAACTACACATAAACCATATATAGACCATCACCAACGTACCCAATCGTCAGCATTCTAGCTCAAAAAACAGTTTTGTCACGCCTCTTCCGCGCACAGTCCAAATTTTCGACTTTTCTTTTTTTTTAACTTTTGCGTAGCAATTAGGAACAAACCCACAGAAGGAATTATCCAGTTTGCCCCAGTCGTTTTCAAGATTAAAGCGGTGTAACAAACCACATTTAATTATTGTATATAGAGATATATACTAAAAAAAAAGGTACTTCTAAAAAAAGGTGCCTTAAAGAGAAACTTTTTCCCCCTGTGTCGTTTTCACCCATTAACAATCCTAAACAGCCATCATCATGGATCCTAGATTAATTCGTTTGACCGCTATCGTGCTTTCGAAACCTACAATATTGTTATAATCAACCAATAACAAACTACGACGAAAATGGGATATCGTCCCCATATTTTACCATATTTTAGAATTTAGTATTAAATACTAATAAAAAAAACGTTAGTAAAATTGGACTATATGTGTCCATGACACATTGTTTTAAAATGAGCTTTAAATTTAGTACCGAATAGTCAACTATTGTTCGCTTGCTCTGACTAAACCGTCCACATTCTTGGCCCAAAGTTCTACGAGTACGAGACCCAATCCCAATGAAATCATAAAAATTCCCAATGAAATAATAAATTCATATTTGGATTCCTAGTGATTTGCTTAATTTTTCGTTCATGTTTTAAAGGTGTCGCTTGTTGTTACTTTAAAGGCGGACCTACGAGTATAAGCAGATTTAAAATTTAGGTAGTGTTAAGTACGCCTTCAGTAACGGTCCTAAAATAAGCCACGGTTCGTCTGCAAATAATTGAGATATACAAGGGTTGCTATATATATTTCTGGCCTTCGTGTTGCCTGGCGCCATCTGACATTTCCTTTGGAAAGTTTGACATTTTTTAGCATAAACGTACTCAGAACGTTTTGACTGACGTACGACCATCATTTGTGTTGTTAACAGTGACTTGAAAAAATCTTTGTATGGCGATGAAACACCATCATAAAGCACTTCGAAAAACTGGTTTAATGAATTCAAACGTGGCAGACGCTCGCCCAAAGACGAAGGTCGTCCAAAACGGCCGTTGTGCCAGAGAACCTTGAATCCATGTGTAAACTGATAATGCAAGATCGTCATGTGATATACCGTGAGATAGAGGCATCCTTGGGCATTTCTTCCAGCAGCATACATTCGATTTTGCATGAACACCTGGCCGTAAAAAAGGTTTGTTCTCGTTGGATCCCGCACAATTTGACAATCGCTCAACAAAATGCTCGTATCGATTGGTGCAAAGAAATTTTGAAAAAATACGGTGTTTCAAAAGACGTTTATAAGATAGTCACAGGTGACGAGTCATGGATCTGGGCGTATGAGCCCGAAATAAAACAGCAATCGACCGTGTGGGTCTTTGAAGACGAGCCAAATCGAACGAAAGTTGTTCGTGAAGGAAACACTTTGAAGAAAATCTTCGGCAAAACTGGTCATGTGGCTCCTGTTCCGCTTGAGCAACGCAGGATGGTCATTTCTGAGTGGTACACCATAATTTGTTTGCCTGAAATCTCCGGAGAAATTCGAAACGAACAAGAGAAGAATCATTGTGCACCATGACAATGCGGGCTCGCACACAAACCAGCGCCTTTTTGACCATCCAAAACGTGGAATTGATGGTCATCCACCGTACAGCCCTGACTTGGCACCCAATGACTTCTTTTTATTCCCGCACTTCAAGATAAAAATGAGTGGTCAATGATATTCGTCGCCGCTGTTAAAGCGTTCAAAACCCATATTTTGGAGGTGTTTCAATCGGAGTGGAAAAAGTGCTTCCACAATTGGTTTGAGCGCATGCAAAAGTGTATAAATCAAGCTGGAGAATACTTTGAAAAACAATAAAACCATTTTTGATGATAGTTATTCGCATTTTCATTATTAGGCCCGAAATATTTATAGCAGCCCTCGTATTAAAAAAATCTTTAAGAAACACTAGTTGAAAAGCTAGTGTCAGGTGCGTTTAATCTTGCATTTGAGGATGTGCAGAAAAGCCAATTAAAAGCAGGGGTTTGGACCCCTTGGACGGAAACTAAATTTATCCAAAAAAGTGTCACATTTGGGAAAATTTTCTATTACTTTTTGGTACTCGTATGTACATGTTTTAATGGGCAGAGTTTTCACCAAAACGTACGCAATTTTCAAAAATAACCCAAGTTCAAATTTGGATAAGATTATCTAAACATTTTTCAGCGTCGTGTTCTCCACTTCGTAAATGCCGACGGCTTAACGAGTAAGAGTTTTATCTCTAAGCTATGTAAAAACTTCTCTTTAAAATGCATTAGACGTGTGGAACCGGCGTTAAACATTAGGTCCCGGCCAGTGAGTATAGGAATTATAATTATATATTATTTTCTCTTGGTTATAATTATTTGTTTGGCTTTAATTCTTATTTGACATTCATTGGTACATGCACATATATATTGCAAGTCGTTTTCTTGGTCCCAAACCATTTGCATGGGGACTATATACAAAACTGGGCATTTATGATCCAACTGGCCAAAGATGGATTGTTTGTCAATCGTAAAAAATGTACCAAATTTGATCGAAATCGGAATTAAAATGAGTGGAGCGGTTGTATGTAAAATCAGAAGAGACCTTTGTAGGGTTACATCGAAGCGTGGACCGATAAGACCCAAATTTCATCAAGATTGGATGCAATATGTGGCTTCTTGAGTTAAAGACAAAAAATCGGTTAACAATTTGTGTTGAAGCTTTATCTAAATCTGAACCATATTTCTTTAATTTCAATAGCGTCCGTCCTTTGTCCAAAAAACCTACATCAACCATCTTTCATTAAAGTTATATGTAAAATGTAGCATATACAGATACAAATATAAAATCGACTATATTTTTTTTGCGGAATCTGTATCAAACTCCGATTTTCTTCAAATTTAAGTGTCCTTGTCCAAAAAACTTACTTGTGCCAAATTAAATGCAATTTGTGGTTAATAGATCTAAAAACATAATCAGATACGTTCAGTATGTGTGGAAGCAATAGCGTCCGTCCTTTGCCTAAAAAACTTATTTCAGCCCTTTCATCAGGATTGGATGTTACAAAGGGTTTTCTAATAGGGACATAACATTTCGTATCTTTATGTCAAGGCACCCTCAAACATTTTTAATGATCTTTCAGTGTCACTTACGAGCAAGGTTTGGAAATCATTGAAAATTACTACCGAAATTTTAAGTCGGTGGTCGGAACTTTAAGAGCGCTTAATCGAATTTTCGGCCATAATAATCGTACCACCCGACAGACCACATCAAGTAATAGGTCAACAAGCCAACAACTTTAGACGACCTCAGATACAACATCCAACGCGAAACTGCCAACGTTCCGGTGGAAATGTGTGCAAGAGTGGTGGTCCAAACAATAGATCGCTGTACATGAGCTCGTGGTGGTCATGTTACCGAAATCGAATTTTATTCTTAAAACGTAACAATTGCACTACATCTGGAATAAATTTGAACTCTATATCTTAAATATTCTTTGTTTTATTAAAATATAAAATTGTTATGTCCTTAATGAGAACCCTATAATTACCACAACTGGCTCGGTAGTACCTCATCAGATCAACCCAATTTTTTAGTTCATTTATGATTGTTTCATGCCGAATTTCTTCAATGGCAACTTCGATTTCATGTTTCAGCGATTCAATTGTCTCGCTGTCGATGCTTTGCGTAACATTAATAGTAAATGGCTCCCCACAGACAATATTCCTAAGGGCCCAAATCACAGCTCCGAGGCGGCCAATTGACATCACAATTTAGGTTGATTGTTCAATTTTCAAAAGCAGCTAGTAAAATATCGATGGTTGCGTTGGCTGTGCGAAATTTGGCCCCGACGTGTGGTAACCAAATGTCTTCTATAACATGCTCTTCAATTTTTGGAAACAAAAACTCGTATGTAACGCCCCTCCCCAATATGCGGCAATTTTGCTTATTAACATAGCCACCGAGATGAAAATGACCTTTACTTAAAAACACGATTTTTCGGTAAACAATCTTCAGCCCTGTGGGCGAAGCGAAATCGCATCGAATGGTGTTCCATTATTAAAAGACAAAGAAAGTTCAACCTTTCCTATAAAACCAGAAATTTGACCAAATTACGAGGGTTACTATATATATTTTTAGGCAGCACAAAGTGTTGCCTAGCGCCATCTGACATTTCCATTGGTAAGTTTGACATTTAACAGCATAAACGTACTCGGAACGCTTTGACGTACGACCATCATTTCAATTGTTTACAGTGACTTGAAAAAATCAATTTGGCAAAAAATTAAATTAACTCGTGAACATTTTCGTGCGATCATTTTTCTTCCACCAGAATACATTTGATATTGTATGAACACGTGGCCATAAAAAAGGTTTGTTCTCGTTGGATTCCGCACAATTTGACAATCGCTCAAAAAAAGGCTCGTGTCGATTGGTGTAGAGAAATTTTGGAAAAAAAATCAATCGCATTGTTTCAAAAGTCGTTTATAAGAACGTCACAGGTGACGAATCATAGATCTATGCGTAAGAGCCCGAAACACAACAGCAATCGACCGTGTGGTTCTTCGAAGACGAGCCAAATCCAAAGATACTTGTTCGTGGAAGAAGCACTTCGAAACAAATGGTAGCCTGTTTCTTCGGCAAACTGGTCATGTGGCGACTGTTCCGCTTGAGCAACGTAGGACGGCCAATTCTGAGTGGTACACCCACCTATTTTTGCCTGAAGTCTTCGGAGAAATTCGAAAAACGAACTAGAGAAGACGAATCATTGTGCACCATGACAATGCGAGCTCTCACACATCGGCTCAAACCAGGGCCTTTTTGACCGGCCAAAACGTCGAATTGATGGGCCATCCGCCGTACAGCCCTGACTTGTCACCCAATGACTTCTTTTTATTCCCGCACATCGAGAAAAAAATGCGTGGTCAATGATTTTCATCGCCAGAAGATGTTGAAGCGTTCAAAAACCATGTTTTGGAGGTGTCTCAATCGGAGTGGAAAAAGTGCTTCGACAATTGGTTTGACCGCATGCAAAAGTGTATATATAAATCATGCTGAAGAATACTTGGAAAAACAATAAAACCATTTTTGATGATAAATATTCGCATTTTCATTATTAGGTCAGAAATATATATAGGAGCCCTCGTATTAGTACTTTTTTTTACAACCAATTCAAAATTAACGAAATAACAAAGTTCAACCTATCCAATAAAACCAGAAATTTGAAAACATTAACAGCACTTTTTTTTACAGCTGATTCAAGTTTAACATTTTAAATGGCCCACCATGTATGTATATGCAACAAATCCTGGGATTTAAATGTATGACACTAAGTGAGGCCTAACATTGCCCTTCACGCCTTCATGGCCGTGAAAAATACAATGAATGTCAACAAAAAATATACGAGTGCCAAAAATTATTGCTGGTAGGGTTCACAAGGTGCTTGGCCCTAATTACCTCTAACGAATGTGCGTTAGGAATGATAACAACAATAACAGATTCAAAACTAGAGGCATTTGAATTTCACGACACACGAGCAAACAAAGGAACTGTTGTTTTCCTCCGTCGTTTTGCAACGTACGATATGTATGTACATATGTACAAAGGAAAATACGATAAACTTTTCTATGATGACCTTGAAAAAGATACATACTTATAATCTCTTCTGTTTTGTTCCATATAATCTCTACACAACATACACGGTTTGTGTGTGTGTGCGTGTTGATGTACATTTGCCCAATAACGGTTAAGCGACAAATTATAGTTTCTATTTGCCCTTTTTGTTTAAATCTCGAGTTTTCACGGCAAAACAGCACAAAATTAAAGCCAAAACTGCAACTCACTTGTACCCACTACAACAACAACAATAGTTGGAACAACAAATCAAACTAGCTTTTTCATTTTAACAAACACTACCGTAGTTCAATAAAACAAAATACCAAAAAACAGAGTTTTGTAGCGCGTATAAAACAGCTAACAAAAGTATTATTAACTTTTGTTTGTTTGAAAGGTAGATAGGCAAGTAGGTACGAGTACATACGTATGTATTTACTTGTAGTTGCTTCGCCAGCTGCTGCGCCAATACTAAAATATTGTTTGCC
This sequence comes from Hydrotaea diabolus, assembly GCA_963513945.1. Classification (NCBI taxonomy): domain Eukaryota; kingdom Metazoa; phylum Arthropoda; class Insecta; order Diptera; family Muscidae; genus Hydrotaea; species Hydrotaea diabolus. The sequence goes on along the minus strand of OY740716.1, from coordinate 192,457,046 downwards.
CCTTAGCCGAGCAGCCGTGAAGAAAAATAACAAAAAGACAGAATGAGCAAAAAACAAGAACAATCATCACAATAAGGAAAAAGTGACAGTTCTTATAAACATACGTATGTATGAATGAACGAACTGGCGGTCACAATCACAACACGGCACACTACCTCAGATACATACACTTGATGTCATAAGTCTACGCTCTCTTAGTGTATTATTGAAAATATTTGAAATATCAGCAATAAATGTTTTCTATTACTTACAGTGCTGCTCAAAACATTTGCAACTAGCACTACCATGAATTAATTCTAGGTGAAACTCAGATATTAATGGTTTTATACTTTATACTCCAACTAATAAACAATCTTCAAGGGGTGAGCTTTCTAAGTTCTATTTGGAAAAATAAATATATTACAATAATTTGTGGTTTCTTCCGAAGAATAAAAATTAAGTGTTTCGCTCTGCTCAAAACATTTGCAACTTCCTAACACCCTGCATTACTTTCTTCTTCTATGGTATAATTTTCGTATTTTTTATAACTGTAAAAAGTAGAACTGCTGAAAATTGACAGATTAACGTAAACAAAAAGCATCAAAGCGATATCACTTAGTTGATTGCATAATTTTCTCATAAACTGATCGGTACAGGTCCATGTGCTATATTTCTGAAAAAATCAATAAAATGGCTGGCATTAAATATAATCACCACATTAAAAAGAAAATTATCGACGATTATCACAAAAACAAATTTCGGAAAAGTATAATGTCCATAAATAAACAGTGTCTCGTGTTATAAGTAGTGCAAACACCAAAACAGCGCATAGAGGTGGAAGAAACCGCAAGACTGCACTAAAAGAAGATCGGAAAATTAAAAGAATTGTATAACAATTCCCTCAAATATAATCAAAAGAAATCAAAAATTCGCTTCAGCTGGATATATCCACGCCAACGATCAGGCGTAGAGCCGTAGAAGCCTGACTTCGAGCTTACAAAACTGTTAAAAAATCCATTTATTTCTATGAAAAGCTCGCCTTCAGTTCGCAAAAAATATCTTAAATGGTCTGAGCAGACGTAGAAATGTGTTCTATTTAACGATGAATCAAAATTTAACTTGCCCGGTTCGGAAGGCAGGTGTCTGGTGCGAAGGCCAAAAGGGGAAAGTCTTAATCCAAGATATACAAAAGTTAGTGTCAAGCATTGTGGGGGCAACATTATGGTCTGGGGGTGTTTTTCCGGGAAAGGAATTGGCCCGATTCATAAAATCGGAGGAATTATGAGATCAGAGGACTACAAAAACATTTTGCCTGGCGTAATGCTGCCATACGCATCTTAGGAAATGCCGCTTGCAATGGATGTCCAATGAAAAATTGCGTGTGCTTGACTGCCTGCCCCGTCACCTGATCTTAATCCCATAGAGAATATTTGGGAAATTGTAAAAATTGTAAAAATTGGAAATAAAATATTTAAAAAACCTGAGGATCTCTATGTTGACCTGAAAGAGCAGTGGAATAGCATCCCAAAAGATATCATTGACCATTTAATCCAGTCCATGCCAAGAAAATGTGCAGAAGTCATCAAACGTCGTGGTTACGGTATCAATTACTAACAAATAATTTAAATTTTGTTTAATATCGAAGTCGCTTAGTTTAAGTTGCAAATGATTTGAGCACAGTAAAACATGACTTGTTACGTTAATTTATAGATTATCAACAAATCGTTGTCGATAAGTAATTTATTTTATATAATCCTTAAAAATGAATTAATCAACAACAACTTTGCATTTAAATCCTTCTTTTAATTTTCATTATAATGGCGGTTTTTGTCCAACTGGTGACATGGATGCAAATGTTTTGAGCAGCACTGTATATATATTTTTTTTAAACCTAACACTTAAGTTCAGTTATAATGTTATTAGAGATCAATTTCCGCAAATATTCGTAGTTGTTATAAAAACAATGAAAATGTTACACAAAATGTAACGCTCAAAACAATAAAATTGAAATAAAGTTTATGGTAAAAGAAAAGTTTTTAGTTTTGTATCGCGTTGGATATTTGGCATTGAATTAACCAGGTTCATAGTCTCCGTACCCGAAATCTTCTCCCACTCTTCCTGAATTGCTTGCTTTAGCATTGGATTCCTCGTGATGTTGTGTTGGCGGATTTTTCTTTCTAGCAAAGATCATAGGGGCTCTATGGGGATCATATCTGGTGATTGGGGGGAGTAGGCATCTTCCTTGGTACATTATAAAAAAGCCAGAGCTTAACAACTTCAGCAGTGTGCTTTTGGTCGTTGTCCTGTTTAAAGTAATACCCAATAGACAAACCTAATTTTAAGCACTTTGTTTTTGATTTCTTTTTAGAATTCCTATACGAGTGTTGCTATTTATATAGGGTGATCCATCTAGAGGTATTTTTTCAGAACAAAAAAATATACAAATTCAATTCAAGTGTGGAATCTTTATTGGTAATATGAAAGGACATTTTATGGCAATTATTTTTTTAAAATAATTACGTTCAAATGTTGGCAAATGTATTATGGAAATGAGCGTCGTGAGAAACTGGAAAAATCAGCTGTTTTCGACCAAAATTTTGTTCCGTGATGAGGCCCATTTCTGGATCAATGGCAAAGTCGATAAACAAAATTGCCGCATTCGGGCTGAAGAGCATCAAGAAGAGGTTCAATAGGTGCCATTATACCCAGAGAAAACCACGGTTTGGTGCGGTTTATAAGCAGGTGGAATCATCGGTGCGGAACGTAACAGTGAATGGTGCTCGCTAGGGCGCCTTGTTATAGGGCTTTTTGCTCCTTGAAATTGAAGCCAGTAATCTTGACGGTATTTGGTTTCAAGAGAACGGTGCCACTTACCATACAGCTGCACAAACAATGGATTTATTGAGAGGTCATCTCTAAGAGCAGCTAATTTCACGTATTTGACCGTTGAGTTGGCCGCCTAGATCGTGTGATATCACGAGTTTAGACATTTGTCTTTGGGGCCACGTAAAGTCCAAAGTCAACGCTGACAAACCAGCTACGATTTAGGTTTTGGAAGCCAACATTACGCGTGTCACGAACGCCATACCGGTCGAAATGCTCGAACGAGTCCTCCAAAATTAGACCTTCCGAATAGACACGCTGAGACTTAGTCGCGGTTAACATTTGAAGGAAATTATATTTAAAAAATAAATGCCATAAAATGTCCCTTCGAATGAACAACAAAGATTCCTTACTGGATTTGAATTTTTTGTTTTGTTTTGAAAAAAATACCTCTAGACTGATAACCCGATATAAGTGTCCCATTTTATTTTTCCCCTTCTATTACGCAGACGTTATAATGTTGTTTGCAAATAAAAAAGCGAATGTTTGTTGCGTCATACATACATAATTTCGCTATTCTTTGAACATCCCTTTCTAAACAGCAAGAAAAAGAAGGCGAGATATACGAGTATGTTTGGTTACGTCAGCCCAAACAAACCCGATTTGTTTATCAACAAATTGAATGAAATCAAAACAAAAACCTAGAAAAACACTATTTACACAAATAATGAGTATGAGTAGAAAGTGTAGCCAAAAAGAAACGGCCAAAAATAATTTTGGCCCTATATTGTATTGTTGGCACTTTAGTTCAAAAGCATATGTATGTACATATGTACTAATACATATAACGAAGATACAAATATACATAACGCAACTAAAATGTATTAACTCAAAATAAACAAATGTGCTGTAGTGACAAAAAAGTGGTTAACTTACACACTTGAAGTACTAGCACAAAAGAGTAGAGGCAAATTCTTGCAGTGTGTATATGTGACAGCGCTTAGAGAAAGGGACCTAAGGGTAAAAAAATCAATTTTCCATTTTTTTAAGGTGGACAACATCTGAGCATCGAATGAGACCGATCCCATGCCCCAAGTGTTCCCTCCGTGAGATATGCGCGTTTTATGAAAGTGAAGTGATGGTGTGGGGAGCCATTTCCTATTTTGGAACTTGTGAGCTGCAGTTTCTGACATCTAGAATGAATGCGAAAAGCTACAAAGCCGTAATTGAGGAGGCTTTTCCGTTTGGACCATAACGTGGACTTATCAGCATGATAATGCTCCCATTCACACTGCGCGGGTCGTAAAACAGTGGATTAGGAGCCAAAATGTGACATTATTGGAGTGGCCGCCATATTCTTCAGACCTGAATATTATTAAAAACATGTCGGGAATGCTGTCACGAAAAGTATACAAGTCCCGTTGACAATTTGAGAATAAGGAGTGCTTAATACGTGGTATAAAAACAGCTTGGGCTGAAATTTCTCTTCAATATATCCAAAATTATATGATTCAATTTCAACTCGAATTTATGAAGTAATTTCAAACAAGGGCGGGAGTACCCATTATTAATTAAGTTCAAAATATTTCTTATTATAATATAAATATTTATAATATGAATAAATGAAATAATATGAATAAACATTTTATTTTTATGTTTTTATTAGTTTTTTGCTCCTGAGCCTATTCTGATGACCAAAAAATACATAATTTTTCAGCGAGTTACCAAATCTCTGTTTTTTTCGAGTAATCATATTTCTTTATAAAATGATTCCCAATAGGTTAGTCTATAAAAGACATAATTCTAAAAAATATTTATTTCACTACTTCATTAAATAATATCATTTGAACCACTGAACCTATTCAGATGAGCGGGAGTGTATGCCAATAGGATGTTACAGCTCGCCCATGACAACTCTGATCTTCATGAAAAGATCAAGAGTGCCTTGATGGATATGTGAATAAACCGAATAATCGATTCAGAGCAATAGAAAACCCTCGAACCATTTATCAGTCACCTTAGCATCCATTAAAAGTGACAGTTTGGTGTGAAATTTGATCAGGAGGAATCAATGGACCTTACTTCAATGAAAATGAAAACGGCGTAACGGCAACTGTCAATGGGGAGCGATATCGTAATATGATTGAAAACTTTTTAACGCCAGAACTGCATACTTTGGGCTTGATTAACATGAAGACGGTGCCACATCGCATACAGGATTACCATAGAATTACTGCGAGACCTCCTTCCACAACTAGATATTTCAAGAAATGGTGATGTTTATTGGCCTCCACCATCGCCAGATTTGACTGCTACAGAAACTCAAACAAAATATTCGGGATGAAATTAATGAAATACCGCGTGAAATGTGTGAGAATGTAATAAACAATGTGCTCAAAAGGGCTCGCATTTGTGAGGCTAACAGAGGCGGACATTTATCTGATATTGTATTCCATACATAATTTCCGACATTAAATAAAACATTTATCAATATAAGATCCATTCTCTTACATTAAATCACAAATTAAAAACCAACAAAGTGTTATACCTTTCCGACGGACACACTGCATGTTAATAAAACACAGAATATTTAATATGTAGAGTTCAAATTCATTCCAGGTGTGAGGCAAATATTGCATTTTAAGAATGAAATTCGGTTTCGGTCATATGACCACCACGAGCCCGTGTACAGCGATCTATTCTTTCTACCCAATTTTCCACCACTCTTGCACACATTTTGAACGAAGCGTTGACATAGACCAATGACTTGATGTGACCCCATAAAAAGAAATCCAATGGCGTTAAATCGCATGAACTAAGTGATCAATCGAACGGGCCATTTCTCGAGATAACACGTTCATCGAATTTGCCTTTCAGTAAATGAATTGCAACGCTTGCTCTGTGATTAGTGGCACCGTCTTATCAAAACCACATGTCAAGCTCATCCAATTTTGGCCAAAAATAATTTTTTTAACATGACACGATAGCGCTCTCCATTGACGGAAACATGAAGATTGTTTTCATCGACGAAAAAATACGGCCAAATGACACCTCAGGCATGCAAACCACACCTCACAGTAAGTTTTTGCGGATGCGATTGTGTCTCTTGAATATTGCATATTTTCTTTATTGACAAAACCACTCAGCCAGAACAGAGCTTCATCGCTGAAGATGATTTTTCAAAGAAATTCTAGATTTTCGTGAAACTTTGCCAGAACCCAATCGGAGAAGTTTCGGCGTTTCAAATTATTAAGTGGCTTTAGTTCTTGAGACAGTTTGATCTTATAGGGATGAAGGCCAAGATCTTTTCGCAAAATACGCTACAGTATGGTTTGAGAGATGGCCAATCCTGAGAACGACGTGGAATCGACCGATTTGGCTCATTTTGAACGGACACACTTACGGCTGCGATATTTTTGTGCTCGACGGAGCACATCCAAAAATTTTGATCCAAATATATCCACTATGGAACGCACAGCCTGTCGGGTGGGACGATTATTACGGCCGAAAATTGGAGTAAACGCTCTTAAATTTGCGACCACCGAGTTAGAATTTCGGTAGTATTTTTTAATGATTTCCCAACGTTGCTCGTAAGGGAACTTTATTTACCATAATGAAAATTTTGACTTTGACTATCGTTTTGACACTGAACGATCATTAAAAATGTTTGAGGGTGCGTTGACATAAAGATACGATATTATTATGTCCCTGTTAGAAAACTTGTTATGCCTTAATTATATAGACTTACACACTATGTATATACTTATCAAATACAACTTGGTTTCGCACCTTCTGACCATAGAATTAGAAAAATGGGCAGAGGGGGACGCTACTACTTTCCATCGTCAGTAGCAAAAAAGCTTAAAGCACTGCTCCACCCCAGCATCATTTCTTGTGCTGATCATCAGGCATGGGTTTCGCAAACAACTGCTTTACACGCCATCACCACGCATATCAGTGGCGGCCTTAGCCAGAACAAGCTCAACGATAGAACGGTCCTCGTGGATCTTTACCTTACCAAGGCCTTCGACACGGTCAATTATGATACTTTTATAGAAAAAATCAACTATCAGTGAGGTGAATTGGCACGCTTTTTCAGTGTCATCAGCTTCAAAATCATTAGCTCAGTGTGGCTGACCGCTGAATTGCGTTTGTGACTTAATGTGAAAGTCGTTGACGTCAACAGCCCGACTACAAAGTACCCCAAATGTGACCTTGGGGTCACATTGGACGGCCTTTTTCGGTCATATGCACAAACTACTGCTATCTGCGATAAGTTAAAAAGAAGGGCCGTAGTACAAAACAATAAAGCAGTGGAAGTGATTATTTTGTTGAAGATACTAAGGGCAGCGTAAAAGACAAAAACTTTTTGCCGACAGATAATAAAGTAATTTCAGAAACCAGCTTGGTATGATTTATTTAAACTGGTGTAGCTTGTCGAGTTTTTGCAAAAAATCGAGTATTTATATTTTTATGGCTTGTAGTGTTTTTGTTATTCAGCAAAGTTTTGTTTTGCAAATCGAAGACGCATCGCGTGAGAATAATGCCGCATTTTCCTGGAGAGCTAGAAATGAAGATAATTATGATTGAAATAAGAACAAAGGTCATGAGTATTGGGTCCAAAATCTATAAAAACTGTTGCATCTTGTAGTTGCGAACAAAATTGAAGACAGAAGCTAAATAACACCGAAGAATTCAAATTTAACCAGTTTTGGGAACTAAAGTAGTATCTTATGATCTGCAAAACAGCTACCTCTGTTGTTGCTTTCATGTAGGAAAAAAGAAGTTGTATAAAAAGAAAAATAAAAGACAACAGTCTACAAGGAAAGTCTGCTAAAGAGAGTTCTAGAACTTACATGGTCTTCAGCTTTCAAATGGCAGACTTGGGAATATTATCAAAATTAAAAAGACAGTGCTGCAGTTTCTAAAACAGATGGTAGAGGAAAGCATGCAAGTAGACCTAATAGACTGAGTCGTGAACAAACTGATTTTGTAAGAAATCATATAAATATGACACCAAAATGCCGGAATCATTACAGCAGTGCCAATAACACCCATAGATAATAACACGACAGCCGGTTCTATGGACCGGATTGACCCGAAGAGCAATTCTTTGGCCAAGGGCTGTCACCCCGACAGTTGCCGCTACAACAACAACAACATCCATAGAACTTATTTGAACCACGATATGACCATTGCCATTTTGTATAGAGAAAGCTGTGTTCCTTGGTGTGAAGAAAATGAAATAGAGAAAATGGTATAATGGTTGATTCTGAGATTATGGGCCACTTTGTTGTCCTTGGTTGTTTCCAGCGGGAAAAATAAAATATATTATACATTATTATTTACTATACAATAAATCTTTATAGGACCTTTAAAGTCTCTAAAATTTATTTATTTATTTATTGAAAGGATATTTTACAAATTAAATTTGAAAAATACAAAATAACAACGCAGGGTAACGAGACCGTAATGCGTAGTCTTTAAAATTGTTTTTTAAAAAAAAACATTTGTTCTTCAAAAAATTTCCTACCTGTAGGTAGCACTACTTTCAATTAAAATTTTTTCATTTCTTTACAAAAATATTAATTATTTATTTAATAAAACCAGTCCACAGTAAAAAATAATATTCAATTAATTTTGTTGCTATTAACGATTATAATTTTGTATTCAATTTATATTTTTATGGATGTTTATTTTCTGTCTCTGAAAATACACAGTATTTCCCTGAAAAATCTAATATTCGCTAAAATTCAAATTCCAAACCAATCTTGATTTAAAGCAACTGAAATATGATTGAACATTACTTGAAGTGGGTGCACATCTAATAGTTTTTTCGTCAACAGTCTTATTAAAATTAAGTAAGTCGTGTTTTGTCACTCGTTACGAACGTTCACACTTAATTTGGTCATTCCCCTGTGTTGTTTTTTAAGAAGATAATTAATACTTTTTTATAATTTTGCAAGTGTTTTTTTGTGTTTATTGCAAGTATAAACTTCCAGCTCAATTCAATTTTGTAAGGGTAAGTACTTAAATAAACATTTTAGGGGGTTTTGTAGAATTTCATCATTCCCCTGCCAAATTTTTTTACAGGGGAATGACGAGTAACAAATTTTTTCTTTTATAATTTTTTTTACAAAAGAACTGAATTAAAATGAATTTGTTGTTTTTAAAGAAAAAATACTATATATTTTATTGTCTTCGTATTTCTCTGTTCAATGAGTCATTACCCTGGAGGTCATATTATTATATTGTTGCATGATTCCATTAAAAATTAAAACTTTGATGTGTACCTTTTAAAAATTACTAGTATTTCTTAGAACTAAGACATCTACCTGAATTAAATATTAAATTCTGCAAAAAAATCGAATGCCAAAAATGATGTAGAAATTGGCCCATAATCTCAGAATCCCCTAATATAGGTTAAAAATTTCCCAAATCTGACATCTGCAAGATGTGTAATCAGACAAACATCAAGATTCAAGCTGTAATAGAAAATAATGGAGACAAAGGAGCCAAACAACTGACAATTATTCTAAATGAACATAAAGACAACATTGTAGCAATGCAAGATTTGCTTAAATCAGAAACAGAATATTAACTCAGCATATGTGACAGCGCATAGAGAAAGGGACCTAAGGGTTTTATAAAAGTGAAGTTGGCGATTCTAAGCGCAAATAGAAAGGGACCTGATATTTAAAATGGCTCTCCTGAACAAAACTTTTCATAAACTTTTCACTTTTTTTTTGATGTGGACAACATTTGAGCATCGAATGAGACCGATCCCATGACCCAAAAGTGTTCCTTCCCTCCCTGAGATATGCGCGTTTTATGAAAGAGAAGTCGACGATTCTAAGCGCAAATAGAAAGGGACCTAATCTTTAAAATGGTCCATTTCTATTTTGCGCGTCACATATGGATAAAAAATTGGTTATACAGGGTGAAGCGCGGAAAATTGTTTTTTTGTCTGCAGGCTGTGGCGGCACTGTTGGTCGAAGAGAGTGGAGTGTGCGTGGCTTATAGTGGCTGACGGCAGATTTGTATTCGCCTGCTTCAGTTTAGTGCATTGGACACGTGAGGAGAGGTCATTTTGTGTTGAAGCGTATTTTTCAAATGCGCACTCGATCATTGCAGTGCAGCGTGCTTTTCGTTTACGATTTGCTGTTCCCCCACGCAGGCGTGTTCCTGGGCGGTAATCAATTGAAAAATGGGTAACTTCATTGAGAACAGCAGGGAATGTGTCATGTGTACGAAGGGAACCTGAGAGAAGGATCACAACACCACAAACCATCGAGATTTAGAGCAGCAGTACTGCAATCTCTGAAACGCTCTGCTCGGATCACGCTCTGCAATCACTTGTTCTTGGCCTTTCCAGACGTTCTCTCCACCGGATTCTTTATGATGAACTTTTGATGTCTTTGTGGATGCAATTTAAAGACGAAGGTTCAAAACTATTACGCATCATTTCACACCAATTTGTCATTTGATAGAGACTTCGTTTTAATAGAGATGAGACATAAGAAATATGCTCCGCAAATCTACTCCACAGAAGGTTGGTACAGCGTTATTAAAGAAGCAAATAAAAAGACTCCATTTGTCGTCACAGTTATAGAACAAGCTGATTTTCTAATTTTTGGCCCTATTGTGGGCGGCAGTCATAAAAATCTTATTGCTACCGATAGGAGCAAAACGGATATCTCGGGTGTATACACATTTTACTAAAAAGTAGAAAAAACGAGCATTCAAATCAAGGAGAGTACAAGGAATTAAATATTTTTTGAAAGGAAAGTCCTGCAAATTCAACTGAAAAAACTACACGAAATACTGGAAAAAATAGTTTAGTAACCGTCGAAAAAAATATGGCATTAAAAACAAATAAGTTAAAAAAAGTCAGTAGCAACATATATTTTCCGAGTGACAACTGGATATATCTGCGACATTTGCAATCGACGATATGGGTATGGTTAAAAAGCTTATGAAAATACCTTTGAAACGTTGTATACATTTTATGAATCCTTTAACCCATTGTGCGCTGGGGGGGTGTAATTTTGTATATGATTGACCCGAGTCTCTGTGGAAAATAGGTCAAAACTGCCTATTTAAAGGTACTTTTTCTTCTCTAGTAGTTTATAGCCAACAATTTAAGCTTTCATTAGAGACTTTGATTTTAAATTAACCCCTTTAAATGCCGGAGATAATGGCATTTTAGTTTCAGTTTTCGCTTAAAATTTGGACAAAATTTTCACAAAAAATTTACTTAGATCTTTTTTCGATATGGGATTATCGATCTTGTCATTTTCTAACATTTGTCGATGAAATTGCACGATGTGGTAAGATTTCTTTTAATAACGGAGAAAAGTTTCATTCTAGAAAACTTGTTAGAAACGTAAAGTGTAGTAAAATGAATATAAGAAAAAGTAGGGATTTGCGAAAATTAATTAGCGATGAAGATAGAAGGGCCATCCCGCTCGAACAATAAATATTTTAAGGGACTGCGACTTAATTCCAAAAGAGGGGGAATATTTCTGCCCAAAAGGCCATCATCTGAGGGTTGTTTAAAAAAAAATGTTGTTGATGGATGGATATGGAGGTAAGAAATACATGAAAATCATTTAGAAATGCATAAAAACAGAAATAAAATTTTGAAATAAGATATTGAACTGATAATTGCGATATGTTTTTAATACTTATAAAAGGTATTATCTCCTGTTCTAGATGGGTTAAAACTATGTACTTAGTAGGGACATGAATACTGTTACACACGATTTATGCTGTAAAATAAAAACTACTGAATGTTTTTGGACCAAATATTTTTTAATATATTTATTGATGTCCGCCTTATACCTTAACATACGCCTTAAGTCGCACTGGCCAATCGTCAACAGCTGCACGAACCTCGTCCATTGGAAAATTGGCCACAGCTCGAACCAAAGCAGTCTTAAGAGATCCAATGTTGGGGTATCTTTTGTGACAAACCTTGTCCTCTAAAACCGTCCACAATTTGTAATCCAATGGGTTCACATCTGGATTGCCTGAGGGTCATTCTTCAGAGGAAATGAACGCTGGTAAATTGTTTCAAAGCCAGGCCTGGGACGTTTTAGCCTTATATGCCGACGCAGAATCCTACTGGAAAGTCCATGGCTGGTTTTGGAACCGGAAATTGTTAAGAGGCTTCACAACAGCTTCCAAAACGGTTTCTTGGTAAAGTTTGGTCGATGTTTTGACTCCTTGTTCGCAGAAATGCAGGTCAGTGACCCCATCGTAAGAGACACCCCACCAAACCATGACTGAAGCTGGGCGATGACCCATTTCCACCCTTGGGATCAGTTCAGATGCTTCCTAAGATGACCGCGCATGCACTCTATTATTTTGCTTGTTGAATTTTTCATGAACGGTAAAAAATTTTTCATCGGTGAACAACATTTTTCTGTGCAACTTATCAGCGTGCTTCACCAAAAGACGTTTGCATTTTTCAATCCTACTTTTTAAAGCTGCAGTCAATAAATGCCCTGTACGTCGTTTGAAAGCCCCAAGTCCCAAGTCTTTTTCAATGATTCGACTTATTGACTTTTGCGTGATAATCATCTCACGGGCCATGATTTTCTGTTTTCGGAGCGGATTTCTGTGAATTCTTGATTTACCGTATTTGATGACATGCGGTGTTCGAATAGATCGTGGGCGGCCCGACCGGTGGCGATCTTTTACATCTCCAGTTTCATGCAGCTAATCCCTAGTGTCCGGAGCGTTTTAAAAATATCGTTTTTTTCATTTCACACTTGAAAAGCGCTTTTACAGCGATACGGTTCTCATTATCTGACCATTCCATGATGAAAGTTGAAACAATTTTAAAATCCCGTTACAGGCTATTGAGGTTAGCTTTCAAAACCCATACGACATTAACGGGGTATGTTCAGATCTACTATTGAAATAGGTGTGTTCAATGTTGTAACAGTATTTATGTCCCTACTAAGTAAAGGGTGATTTTTTAAGAGCTTGATAACTTTTTTTTAAAAAAAAACGCATAAAATTTGCAAAATCTCATCGGTTCTTTATTTGAAACGTTAGATTGGTCCATGACATTTACTTTTTGAAGATAATTTCATTTAAATGTTGACCGCGGCTGCGTCTTAGGTGGTCCACTCGGAAAGTCCAATTTTGGGCAACTTTTTCGAGCATTTCGGCCGGAATAGCCCGAATTTCTTCGGAAATGTTGTCTTCCAAAGCTGGAATAGTTGCTGGCTTATTTCTGTAGACTTTAGACTTGACGTAGCCCCACAAAAAATAGTCTAAAGGCGTCAAATCGCATGATCTTGGTGGCCAACTTACCGGTCCATTTCTTGAGATGAATTGTTCTCCGAAGTATTCCCTCAAAATGGCCATAGAATCGCGAGCTGTGTGGCATGTAGCGCCATCTTGTTGAAACCACATGTCAACCAAGTTCAGTTCTTCCATTTTTGGCAACAAAAAGTTTGTTAGCATCGAACGATAGCGATCGCCATTCACCGTAACGTTGCGTCCAACAGCATCTTTGAAAAAATACGGTCCAATGATTCCACCAGCGTACAAACCACACCAAACAGTGCATTTTTCGGGATGCATGGGCAGTTCTTGAACGGCTTCTGGTTGCTCTTCACTCCAAATGCGGCAATTTTGTTTATTTACGTAGCCATTCAACCAGAAATGAGCCTCATCGCTGAACAAAATTTGTCGATAAACACATTTCGAACCGAACACTGATTTTGGTAATAAAATTCAATGATTTGCAAGCGTTGCTCGTTAGTAAGTCTATTCATGATGAAATGTCAAAGCATACTGAGCATCTTTCTCTTTGACACCATGTCTGAAATCCCACGTGATCTGTCAAATACTAATGCATGAAAATCCTAACCTCAAAAAAATCACTCTTTATAAGAAATAAAAGTTATAAATTCTTTAGAAATGTTTATTTTTGTCAAGTGGAAATAGAGCATTATCTCCTGTTTTAGAAGGGGTTAAACGTCCATAAAAATACGTTGAATGAAAGGTTAATATGTTGGCTACAAAATTAGATCGATAAATACATACTTAAAAATAAGCATTATTCCAGTTATAAGGCATTTTTAGTAAAAGGTCGTAAAAATAAAAATCTTGCCACCGCTTCTTAATGGGTTAACAGATCGAATATATGTATGTTTCACGGAAATGGTGTTATAATAAACTTTCCAACGATACCCATATTGCTTTTTAATAAAGGAAAAGTTTCACAAATATGGCTCACTATCTGAACTTTCGAGGCCCATATCTCGGAAACTATGGGAGACCGCCGGTTTTTTTAATTTTACATTTTCTACATAAAATCAAAAGTGCAAATTTGGTGTCCGTGCGAGAGTTTTTACCAAACTAGATCTAAGCCATTCTTTCTACAACGCCTTGGAGCAGTCTTCCGCTGAAACTGCATTAGAACTTATAAAAATTATTTAATGTAATTAACAATTTAATATTTAATTTAAGTAATCTTTTAAAAAAAAAGTAAAATAAAAAATGTTGAACTCAAAACATGATAAGACACTTTATTTCAATCAAAATAAAAAAAAACGTTTAATATTCAATATAAAAAATTGAAAAAAATGTATGCAATAACTCGATAAGCCACACTTTTTATTTGAAAATAGCGGTTTCTGAAGTTTTCTGGTCGTCTTGTCTAGTCTAGTAGTCTTCCTTAAACACAAAATACAAGTATTTAAATCATGATTTCATCAAATTCCCATTTTTTTGCATATATTTCAAAGTTCAAAGGCGATTTTCTCAGTATTTTGATTTTGGTGGCTTATCGTGTTTTTGCAATAGGCCCTTCATATGGTGTGTGGTGAGGGAATGACGAAAAGTATTTCGTCATATTTTTTTCTTTTGCTCTTATTTGGCCGCATAAACTGCACTTTTGCAACCAAAGAATGTCTACAGTTGAGGATGATGAAATAAATCGCGCGATTTTTTTAAAGTACAAAAAATTTTCTGGTCTAAAGAAAAGCGTGAATCTGGGAATAATTTGCCTAATTTTATCCCTATTTCCGAACTGTCCCATAGTAATAAGTTTCAATTAATTCGTGTAGTTTGACTCTAGTTTAGTTCCCGCGAAAATGCCTAATCGCTTTTCTTAACATACTTAAAAAAAATATCCAGGACAGCACCTCAAACCAATACAAATTATTTAAATTGAACCAAAAAAAATATTGAGTTTATCGTCCAATATATTATGGTAAGCAAAGTGCTCACTGCTTTTTACCTTCAATTGCGAAATTTGAGATCTGGTGGCAGGGAATTCCAAATTTCCTTGTTGTTGATCGAAGCTGCTGTCTGCTATTATTAGTCTGCATGTAGTTCACTGTGCATTTTTAAATAATGAATAATGTGCTTAAAACCGAGTTTTAGTGAAATGCAAACTTCTGTTTTTAATTGTTTTATTTAATTCCGTGATTGCATTTACAATTGTAATTTTTGTTGTTGATACTGACAATATAAACATACGTGTTGCTAACCCGTTGTTTTAAAAACCGCCAATCTTCACAAGTCAAAAAGGCTTACAAACAATGACGAAATATCGCACATTAGAGTTTGAAGCCGATTGACACACACAGACGACGCGTCGCCAGCGATCGTTTGTTTATCGAATATGTATATGAAAATGCCAAACCGACGGTAATAGTATATAACAATTTCAAATCTGATGGTTATATATTTAATCATATTTATAAAACTTGTACTCGTATTATAGTTACACTGACCAACTGATCACTCTTATAAAGGGTGTTTAAATTTTAAGGGCCGATGATGATTTTGAGTAAAACACAAATAATTCAGGAAATTATTGTCATTTCTTTTTATAATGATGATACTGTAGCTCGTTTCTGTAAATAAATCGGTAAAGCTGGCCATAGACGAACGATTTATTGGTGTGATTTGCAAATTTATTGCTGCGATTTATTGCATATCGTTTCTCCATACACGCTCGAACAAATCATAATTCGGCCGACGTTGATGAGTAAACATATGCTACGAAGCGGATGACGCGCTCGCATGTTCATTTTGTATTTGAACTTCGGTTTGTGCTTCTGTCAGAATTTTGTGGCAGAAAATTTTTTATTTAACAATTGGTTTTTTCTGTTGATTGGAAACTTAAAAAAAACATGTGCGACGAAGCAGCGGCTGATGCAGCTGCGCTTTTAATTATATATACATGTTTCGATGTGCACTACACGTCCTTTCGTTACAATGGTTGAAGAGCAACTGAAATGGCGAAATGGCTTAAAATTTGCGCAGTAGACCACACACGTATGATTTGTTTGCCAACAAATTGCAAGTTTTTGAAAATTTTCAAAAACTTGCAATTTGTTCGCAAACTACCCCACAGACGTAAAAAAGCGACCACAAACCCAACAAATTGCTCGAATTTATCGTTCGTCTATGGCCAGCTTTAGTAACCGATTTATGTGACGTCACACCGACTAGATTGAAAGTTACCGATTTCGTGATAACTGCTGTTTCTGTATGTTGAAATCGGTAAAAATTTGATCTGTGATGGAAAGAAACACAAATCGGAAAGAAACGGTAGGAATTGAAACAGAAGACAAACAGCTTTTTATTTGCATTTGTTTTCATGTTCAAATAATTTGTATTAAAACACTGCTATTTTAATAAAACTTATATACTTACGAGTAACTTCTCGCTTATTTTGTTAAAAATATGCAAACAAATAAAAACGAGTAATTAAATAAGCTGGTAGTTGGTGATGCACATTATAAGTAAACAAACATTTGCACTCGGTTATTTTGCATTTCCATACCGATTTCTAATAACACAATTAAAATATATTTTTTTGATAAAATATTTATTTGTATGTATAAAATAACATCAACGAAATTGTATTTGGTTTAAAAAGTTATATTTGGTTACTTGCTTTCTCATAATTGCAACAACACTATAGCAATCGGCAGAGTTCTCACTTGGCTTAAAGTCAGTGAGAAAGCTACCAATTTCAAGTTGAGTCGATTTTCTTACGGAAACACTTTTAAGCGATTCCTATTGAAGTAGAATCGGAACAATGCCATGTTACCAATTTGGAACGAGTGAATGGAATAAGAATCGTCAATTTTTTTACAGAAACAGTGCAGGTGAGAATGACGTCAGAGTGACGTCATTAACCAGCCCATTAACCGCACCATACAGTCACTCTTTGTGGGTGCATTGGTTTTTCGACAATCACTCTTGGATTATCATTGGCCCAAATGCGGCAATTCTGCTTATTGACGAATCCACTAAACGCGCATATCTCTAGGAGGAAAGACTTTTGGGGCATGGGATCGGTCTCATTCGATGCTCAGATGTTGTCCACATCAAAAAAAAAATGAAAAGTTGATGAAAAGTTTTGTTCCGAAGAGCCATTTTAATGATTAGGTCCCTTTCTATTTGCGCTTAGAATCGTTGACTTCACTTTCATAAATCGCGCATATCTCTGGGGCATGGGATTGGTCTCATTCGATGCTCAGATGTTGTCCACATCAAAAAAAAAGAAAAAAAAATGAATATTGATTTTTTTTACCCTTTGGTCCCCTAAAAAATGTTTGGTCCAAAAACATTCAGTACTCTTTATTTTGCAGCATAATCTACTAAGTAGATTAATAAAAAGCAGGATTTTTGATTTTCAGAATGTGAGCAAAGGAGTGGTTTCAATTCCGTAGTTTGCTTCTCCAGAAAACTAATTCCGAAAGATTTGGTTGGAATGAAACCACTTTTGATTGTGTGATCGGAATTGATATTTTTAGTTCCATAAACGCAAAAAACTTTGATAAAAGTACTTTTTATACCCGCGCCACATAGTGGAAAGGGGTAAAATGGCTTAGTGCTTGCGTTTGTAACACATCGAAGGAATCGAGTTAGAATACCGGGACCAGAGAGAAAGTTGCTCAGAATTACATTTTGAGTCGATCTAGCCATGTCTGTCTGGCTGGCTGGGCGGCTGGCTGGCCGGCTGGCTGGCTGGATGTAAAGATGTCCATCTATTCTTGTAATCAAAGTACAGGTCGCATTTATGCACCGATCATGATGAAACTTGGCATGTGGTAATATATTGGGACAAGGACGGACGCTATTGAATTTGGTCCAAATCGGAGCACTTTCTGATAGACCCCCCATACAAAGGAACTCCCGGATTTGGTCCAAATCCAGTTGATGTCGCGTGTATTGGTCAACCAATTAAAAAAATATGCCATTTGATGTAGAACTGACCACAAAATGTAAAAAAAATAGTTGGACCCGCCTCTCGGACCTACGGGGCCTTCAGAACCCAAAAAATGGACCCATGATTTTAAATATAAGTGTGACCCCTTAAATGAAAGGAAATTATCTTACAATTTTAAATACAGAAAAAAATTCGACCTGTTTGGGCCCCAGGGTCCATTAGGAGGGTCCAAAAGTTTCGGTTTACCCGGATTTTAGTGTGACCCCTCAAATGACAGGGAATTGCCTCAGGACTTTAAATATGTCAATCCAAATGATTTATCTCGTCCGTGGGAGGGCACAGGGTCCGAAAACAAGGTATGAAAATGTGGACCAACTATAATTGTTATACCCTCACCACATAGTGGTATGGGGTATAAAGGCTTAGTGCTTGCGTGATAGATACAGATAGAAATAGCGACGAGTGCTTTCGATTAACAGGAGACTTAATCACATTTATAGTGGTACGGGTATCATAGAGTCGGCCACGCCCGACTATAGCACTTACTTACTTGTTTGAATAAAGATTATTGTAAAATTTAATTACGTTAAATTTTTGCTTAGTTAACATTTATTTTAATAAATCTTTTATATTTTCAATAGTACAAAGGCAACAATACAAGCCAAATAATTACATTGAACGAAATAAACTAAAATAAAAAAACGTTGGAAAATTACATAATTTGTATTGTTGTGGCGTGTAATATTCTGGCTGACGAAAAAAAAAACAAATAAGAAATGTGAGTATTTTATAAGTTTGTTCCAAATATTTTCATTCACAAACAAATATTTTAGGGAAAAGCATAGCAACGGTGTTCAAGATAAAATTTTTGTCGAGTTCATGGAGTGCCACAATGATATAGCCAGAGGATTCCTGAAGGAAGATAGTGTGGTTGTAGAAGCGCTTTGGATAGAATTAACAGAAAAATTGAGTTCTTTTGGACCACCACGCAAAGATTGTCATGGATGGAACAAAACCTGGACGGACTGGAAAACATACGTGAAGAAGAAACTGTGCCACAACAAGAACGGTGGTGGCCCATATAACAAATATGTATTGTACGAGGTTGAGGAAGCTGTTGTTAGACTCTCCGGAATGCAGAGAAGTGTAGAAGGCGTTGCTGGCGCCAAAAGATTTGGAGAAGCGGATCTGATAGCGTACATTTGTGAATCTGACAAAGAAAACGACGAAGATCTTGATTTTACTACCTCAACATCTGACAGTGTTAGGAAAAAAGAAAGTGATTTGGCAGGAAAGCGAAGTGTGACACCATCAGCGGAATTACCTAAATCGATCGGAATCTGAAGGTAAAACAAAACCGACCGGAATGGTAAGTACGGAATTAAAATCATTCCGATCGATTTCTGTGACAGGCCTGTATATATTGTATTAAAAATGTCGGAACCAAAATGTAAATGGACCATTTTTGCAATGTTTGTGGACGTTTCATAGCAAGCGATAGAAAATGTGGCAATGCGAGTGATTTTTTTTTGGAAGCCTATAAACAATATTTATCGCATGAGTTCATCACTGACGTAAACTATGCCCCTAAGAAAGTTTGCTTTAATTGCTATTCAACACTTTTGCAATGGACAAGTAAAAAGAAGAAGGCTATGCCTTTTGGTATAGCAATGATGTGGTTAGACAACAGCCCGCATCAAGAAGAAAATTGCTATGGATGTATCAACTACCATAAAACTTTGAATAGAAGGAAAGCAAAGAATAAAACTTATGTAGCAGTGCCAAGTGTCCAATTGTCATTACAGCACTCAGAATTCGTTCCAGTACCAACATACTGAAGTATTGATCTTCAAACAGATATCAGTACTACAACCGCCGCTGCTACATCCATGCATTTCTTCTCAGAATACGACCCTGGTGAAGGTACATCCTATGAAACATCGAAGGACCCAATCCTAGGCACAAAAAACAAATTGGATGGAATTGTTGCAAATTTGTGTTTGACTCAGAAAAAATCAGAACTACTGGCTTCATTTTTGAAAGGAAATAATATGCTGGCGAAAGGTACCAAAGTAACAGTAACAGGATGACGAGAAAGAAGCAGAAGACAAAGATTAAATTCCAGAATATCTGTTGGGCGTAATTATCGACCTTTCTCATGATGACGACGATGACCCAGATATTAGAGAGAGCAGTGATGTTGATCCACAGCCGCGTGCTAAACGGCAACTGGCCAAATCATTAATTTAATTTATTTAATTTTTTTAACTTAAAACTTTTCATAACTTACATTTCAAAAATATATTTTTTTACATATATTTATAATTTCTTTTGTCAATGTTTCTTCAAAACCTACGCTGAACAAAATTGATACATAAAAAAATGAGAAGTAAAATAATATTAAGCTGGAAAACGCAAGTTTTGTATTATGATTGTTTTCTTTTCAAATGAAATTTATTGAAAAAAAATGAGAAGCATATTATAGATCAAACAGTAAGCAAAAAAGACTAAGTTTTTCGGAAAATAAAGTATTTTCAAAAAGCATGAAAAAAAAATAATTTTTTCAACATTTTGCTTCATAAGCACCACAAAAATTTTAATTGTTGGACAGGTCTCTAGCAATAATTTGGCTTTTACAGATTGAAAAAATAGCAATTAGTCGACGAGTTATAGCCAAAAAACCATATAAACAATATGCTGAAAATCGGCATTTGACTGCAAAGTTCGAAGGTC
This sequence comes from Hydrotaea diabolus, assembly GCA_963513945.1. Taxonomy (NCBI): domain Eukaryota; kingdom Metazoa; phylum Arthropoda; class Insecta; order Diptera; family Muscidae; genus Hydrotaea; species Hydrotaea diabolus. The sequence goes on along the minus strand of OY740716.1, from coordinate 192,436,297 downwards.
GATTAAAAATATATTCGAACTAACATAAACAAACGCCGCGATACTGGTCTTCTAATTCTAATTTTATTAAATATTACATATAACAAATTATATATAAAGTTATAAAACATTGTACATATGTACGTATATAGGCAATGTGTCTAAGTGCAAGCGATTGTCTTTCCTAAATGTCATTTACTAATACACTTCGTTTGCGCTGTGTCAAGCGTTGCTCCCGGTGAGTTTTCTGGACTTTTTTGAAATGCTCCAACAGTTCCACGAAATTTATTTTACTTTTGTTCTGCAGCGAATCTTGCTCGTTACTGAAAATAATTAAAAGAAAATACGGAAATCGAATATATAGAGGAAAATTAATTGAAAATCAAAACGTACATTGGTTGCTGCCCCCAGTAGGGAACGCACTGCAGCCGATTTTTCAACATATTGAAAGCATCCGTCTGAGGTAGTAGCATTAATATTCCAAATAAGGCATGTGCTAGGTTCTGTGCATCGGCACAATTATTAGCTTTTGAAACCAATGTTAGTCTTAAAGCTAAAAAAAGAAAGAAAACACGATGAGATTAAGGCTTATAAATACATGCTGGTGTACAGTAGGGGTGGGATAGTGTTGTATAGAGATTCTTAGTAGTAAATTTGGGTATGACTCGCCCCCTTATTTTGTGGGGCTTGAAATGGGGGAGGTGGGATCGGGGCAAGTGACAGCTCATCGAGGTCAAAGGTCGTAGGATGGGGAAAAATATTCACAAAAAGCCCTCGCAACTACCTAGGATTCGCACCCAGAGGGGTAAAATGTATGACCGACCCCCATTAATTTTCCCTCCCAATACTTTTTTCCAAACATAACTTCCCTCTATCTTCACCCTCTTTTTTGCTCCCACCGATTTAACTACCTCAAAAGTGCCCCTAGAGGAGTTAAATGTAAGACCAACTCCCAATATTTCTGCAATTCCAACAGTTTCTCAGAACAAATCCACACTCTATCTTCAACCGTTAAGGGTGTCCCCATACAAAAATTTTGTCATGAATACCCTTTATCGCCTACCCATAAGAAAATTCCAATGCAAAATGCACTTAAAACGACCAAACAAAACAAAATTCACCACCAAATAATATTTTCGTTTAAATTTTCTGTTATTATTGATGATAATTTATTTTCGTTTTTATTTAAAGTAAAAATACATTCATTTAAAATTCGGAATTTTTTATAGTTCGAAAATGTTAGTCAAATTAATTTAATTTTTTCATATTATTGATATTTCTTTCGACTTTCGGCGACGACCTCAAGCAACAATATTTTTCATCATCATTAGGGCAAATTTATATTACTTAAGGTCGTCGCCGAAAATTTAAAAAAAAATAATTTTGTATTGGGTGTGAAAAATTAATGGGGGTCGGTCATACATTTTAACCCCCCCCCCCCCCCCTTGGTGCGACTCCCTAGGTAGTTGCGGGGATTTTTGTGAATATTTTCCCACGACCTTTGACCTCGATGAGCTGTCACTTGCCCCGATCCCACCTCCACCATTTTTTGGCCCATGCTTTTTCCAAACCCCACAAAATAAGGGGGTGAACCGTATCAAAACTCATGCACTATCCCACCCCTAGTGTACAGCGTATAATCCATTCAGACAGCTGTAAGGTAAAGCCAGCTTAATTCAAATTTGATCGGGCACAGTCTGATATTGTTTTCATATTCCTTTATCATAGACCGAAAATAGATTCACTCCTTTCTATAAGTTTTTTTTTTGTTGCTTTAAATGCCGCGTTTATAATGTACAATTTTACAGAACTGGAATATGTCCATATTTACTGTTGATCGTCTGTTTTTACCATACGGTTCGTTTTTTGGGGCAACATGAGCCGAACCGTTCAGCAACTATGCCCAACTTACAGTTCCTAGTTTAGTCATTGTTAGTACAGAAAAAAAAAATTGATAAGCAAACACTCAAAAAAGTGTAAATTTGTCCGAGGTACGTTAGTTCCTTAAATATTTAGGATCCTAAGTTAATACGTTTGACCGGCATGGCTAGATCGTCTTGTACGACAATTTTATAATATAGGGTGATCCATCTAGAGGAATTTTTTCAGAACAAAAAAAAATAAAAATTAAAATCAACTGTGGAATCTTTATTGGTAATTTGAAAGGACATTTTATGGCATTTTTTTTTGAAAATAATTACCTTCAAATGTTGGCAACTGTATTATGAAAATGAGCGTTCGGTGAGAAAGGGAATTTCCGCTGTTTTCTACCAAAATTTTGTTCAGTAGTGAGGCCCATTTCGGCTTAACAGCAAAGTCGATAAACAAAACTGCCGCATTTGGGCTGAAGAGCAACAAGAAGAGGTTTAAGAGGTGCCATTATACCCAGAGAAAACCACGGTTTGGTGCGGTTTATAAGCTGGTGGAATCATCGGTGCATATTTTTTCCAAAATGATGATGGCCGGAACGTAACCGTGAATGGAGTTCGCTATCCCGCCATGATATCGATCTTTATGCTACCTGCAATTGAAGCCCGTAATCTTAACGACACTTGGTTTCAGCAGGACGGTGCCACTTGCCATACAGCTGCTCAAACAATGGATCTATTGTGAGGTCATTTCGAAAAGCAGCTTATTTCCCATTTTGGACAGGTAAGTTGGCCGCTTAGATTGAGTGATATCACAACTTTGACATTTTTCTTTGGGGTTACGTAAAGTCCAAAGTCTATGCTGACAAACCAACTACGATTCAGGTTTTGGAAGCCAACATTATGCGTGTCATTAAAGCCATACCGGTCGAAATGCTCGAACGAGTCAAAATTGGACCCTCAGAATGGAAACCCTGAGGCATAGTTGCTGCCAACATTTGAAGGAAATTTAATTCAATAAAAAAATAAATGCCATAAAATGTCCTTTCAAATTACCAATAAAGATTCCACACTTGATTTGAATTTGCATATTTTTTTTTGTTCTGAACAAATATCTCTAGATGGATCACCCTATATATATAATAGGTGCTGCAAACGGAAAGACAAATTTTGTATACACCCCATCTTTCGATGCAGGGTTTAAAAAAAATGACCTTCCTTATGTTTCAGAGCACCACAGCTGTCTAAGCAAACTTTTTCCTCGACTGAACATTTGAGATTTACCCTTTTGTTGAACAAGTGCGATATGTTGGATATAAGCTTCAGTTATAGTTTGTTTCGAAAGTTTTATATTTGAATAAAAATAAATAAAAACTTCGTTAAGTTCGGATATATCCGACATTGTTAATCAAGAAATCAATGAGTGTACTTTTGGCAAGGTACCATTTTCTTCTTTCGCCCATTTACAATCTTATCGAAAACAGATACGAGGGCTGCTTTATATATTTCTGGCCTAATAATGAAAATGCAAATATTTATCATCACCATGATTTATACACTTTTGCATGCACTCAAAAAAATTGTCGATCACTTTTTCCACTCCGATTGAGACACCACAAAACATGGTTTTTGAACGCTTCAACTGCATCTCCTGGCGACGAAAATGGTTGACCACGCATTTTTTCCTTGATGTGCGGAAATAAAAAGAAGTCATTGGGTGCCAAGTCAGGGCTGTACGGCGGATGACCCATTAATTCGAAGTTTTGGCCGGTCAAAAAAGCGCTAGTTTGAGCCGATGTGTGAGAGCTCGCATTGCCATGTTGCACAATGATTGGTCTTCTCTTGTTCGTTTTTTGAATTCATCCGAAGACTTCAGGCAAACAAATTGTGGTGTACCACTCAGAATTGACCGTCCTACGTTGCTCAAGCGGAACAGTCGACACATGACGTTTTGCCGAAGAAACCATTTGCTTCGAAGTGCTTCTTCCACGAACAACTTTCGTTGGATTTGGCTCGTCTTCGAAGACCCTCACAGTCGATTGCTGCTTTGTTTCGGGCTCATACGCATAGATCCATGATTCATCACCTGTGACGGTCTTATAAACGTTTTTTGAAGCACCGCGATCGTATTTTTTTCAAAATTTCTTTGCACCTATCGACACGAGCCTTTTTTTAATCGATTGTCAAATTGTGCGGGATCCAACGAGAACAAACCTTTTTTTAGGCCAGGTGTTCATGCAATATCGATTGTATGATAGTGGAAGAAATGCCCAAAGATGCCTCTATCTCACGGTACGTCACATGACGATCTTGTATTATCAATTCACGGCACAACGGCCGTTTTTGGACGACCTTCGTCTTTGAGCGAGCGTCGGCCACGATTAAATTCATTAAACCAGTTTTTCACAGTGCTATAGGATGGTGCTTCAACGTCATACAACGATTTAAGTTCATCGATGCACTCTTGCGTGATAATCCAGGTCGAAAGTTGTGAAAAATGTTCGCACGAAAATGTTCACGAGTTAATTTCATTTGTTGCCAAATTGACTTTTTCAAGTCACTGTAAACAACACAAATGATGGTTGTACGTCAAAACGTTCTGGGTACGTTTATGCTAAAAAAATGTCAAACTTTTAAATGGAAATGTCAGATGGCGCAAGGCAACACTTAGTGTTGCCTAGGCCAGAATTATATAGCAACCCTCGTAGTAACTTTTGGTAATCATCGTGCGAATTTTAGGTTTCCCGCTTAGTTCGTTTCACCGCTGTCGGACATTCAGCAGACACACCGAGGGACGGACACGGATAGATGTTTTATAATTTTAGGGCGATCGATAAAATTTATACTTTAGAGGATCTCCGTTCAAAAGTTCGAGGTGCTGCAAACGGAATGACAAGTTTAGCCCAAAATTTGGGCCCAATCCTACGACAGCCGATTATATGTACCGGATTGAACCGAAGCAGCAATCTTAAGCCAAGGGCTGTTACCCATGCGCTACGTCTGCCGCTAAAACAACAAATTTTGACATTGAACTGCAAGTTTATATATAGGGTGGGCCATTTAAAATTTTTAATTTGAATCGGCTGTAAAAAAATGCTGTTTATTTTTTTACATTTAATTGGAAAGGTTGAACTTTGTCATTTAAAATTGGGGCAGCATGCATGCACAACGAGTCACTGCTTGCTGTGGATTTTGGACTGGGGACATCATTGGCCATTTTTATTCGAAAATTAGCAAGAAGCCGCCATTACCGTCAACGGTAAGCGTTACCGCACCATGCGCAAAGAATTTTCGTTTCGAAAAATTCAAGAGAATGAATTTCCTTTAAGCTCAAAAGTTGTCCAACGTTTCTCCAATTTTTGTATTTTTCGGGATCCATAAAATAGGCTTTTGTTTGATCAATAATTTCATTGTTGGAGCTGAAGCTCTTTCCATCAAGTCATTTCTTTAGGTTTGGAAATAGGAAATAGTCACTAGGGGTTAAATCCGGAGAATATGGCGGATGAGGACCAAATCGTAAACCAATTCATGCAATTTTGTCATTGAGATCCCGATGAAAAATAACTTTTTTCTTGGCCATGTGGGGTCGTTTTTTTTTTAACCAATAAGTTGGCATAATACAGGTCTATATAAAGCACATACTAGCCCAATTCCACCAGGGATAATTACACTGTTCTACAACAAAATCATCCTTTGGACGAAACCAACTGATCCTTATGTTTAATGTTCTCCTGAATTCATATGTGACGCGCAAAATAGAAAGGGACCTAAGGTTAAAAAATAGTTTTGTTCAGGAGAGCCATTTTAAGGATTAGGTCCCTTTCTATTTGCACTTAGAATCGTCGACTTCACTTTCATAAAACGCGCATATCTCTGGGAGGAAACACTTTTGGGGCATGGGATCGGTCTCATTCGATGCTCCGATGTTGTCCACATCAAAAAAAAGAAGAAAAAATGAAAATTGATTTTTTTTACCCTTAGGTCCCTTTTTCTATGCGCTGTCACATACATATATAGTTTTCGAGATATCGTAATATCGTATCGTTTTTCATTAATTTGCCTAAAACTTCGGAAGTTCTTATCCGATTCACTCAACAATGGGCAATAATAATTGGTAAGAAATGCATCTTTCATATAAATTACTATTCATAAACATCGACTATATGGTCACGGCACTAATACTCATCTTATTGGCCGACAAAGTCACCTTAGCCTTCTTCGGAGCCGGTTCACCCGAAGAAACCCTTTTTTTAGATTGCTACTTGGTTTTCGGATTGTTGTAATGGATCCATGTTTCATCCACAGTTACAAAACGCCGCAAAAACTAATTCGAATTGCGGTTAAACAACTCCAAACAATCCTTTAAAGTTGTCACACAATTACGTTTATGGTCAATTGAGAGCAAACGCGGCACGCATCTTGCAGACAGCTTTCTTAAACTCAACTGATCATGTAAAATCGATCTAAACTCCTCTCCTCTCCTCTCGAACTACAAGTGTATGCCATCAACAATCTCACGCACTTTTACTGTTGATCGGCCAAAACAATATCGTGGATTATTTCGACATTATCGGGTGTATTAAACTCAATTGGCCGTCCAGAACGTTCAGCGTCACTTGTACTTGTGCGACCACAACGAAAGTCAGTAAAACACTTTTTTACCATTAAAATCGATGGGGCAGATTCCCCATAGTCTTTATAAAGTTTTTCCTTGGTTTGATTAACAGTTTGTTTCGTAAAAAATAATGTTTAACAAAAACTCGAAATTCACTTTTTCCATTTTTAACAAAATCCACGAGTTTCAATGTTTTGAACAGCTGGTGACACAAACTAAACGACGGAACTCTCTTTTAAAATTTGACAATAGGAGCAGTGTTGCATTTCATAGAACTACGAGGGATGTGGAAAAGTCACGGAATTATTGATCTCCCTCGTATCAAACTACAGCAACAATCACCCCCTACATCAACCAACAATCATATAGCCCAATACTGCCAATGTCAGATTGGAACGCAATCCCTTTAAGTTCGAAATTTTCAAAACAACCCAATATTGACTTGCATTTCATATTTTGTAACAAAATTTTGAAATGCCCCGGCGGCGTTTAAACACATTTTTCCCACTACACATTAGTGTACTTACATGCAAATATCGGAGTCTCAATAAGTTGCACCAATTTATCCAACTCGTTTAGCAGCTCCAGACTTATTTCAATATCGGCACTAGAAAAAAAGCAAAGGTTATTATATTTTTCTGCAAATACACAGTGTAACAATTTGAGGCGGGTGTAAAAATTACATGACTTGGTCATACTATAATGAAAGTACTACGTATACACCATAGTTGACTACAATTGCTGTATTTTAATGACTACCTAATCATTCCTAGACCAAGAACTTGTCAACAATTGGAAATATTTGGGAGCTCCGCAAAGGTATCGATATTAATTAATTGAAATTAATAATAATTTTTTACATCGATAATTTACTATGCAATATTTTAAATACCGATTATCTCGATCTGTGTATCAATAACGAAACAATTCCTAAGTGTTCGAATTATCTGGTGGAATTGAGACCATATATTACGAGTATTATTTGATTTAAAAGTTTCCCTACGCACATTCAATTTTTATGTTTGTAAAGGGTGGTTAAATTTTTTGTGAACCAAACCTAAACGTCAAGTTTTTTTTCTGCATTTCATTTGATATTTCTCAATTTTAACCATGGAAAGATACACAAGCAAGTAACGCATTAAAGTTATTCAGGCTTTTTATTAAAATGAAAATCAATTTTCGAAGAAAATCCTTTTTAGTGATGAGGCATATTTTCACCTCAGTGGATCCGTCAATAAGCAGAATTGCCGCATTTGGACTAATGATAATCCAAGAGTGTTTGTCGAAAAAACAATGCACCCACAAAGAGTGACTGTTTGATTTTTTTCCAAAATAAGGCCGGTCAGGCAGTTACTGTGAATGGTGTTCGCTATCGTAACTTTTTATGGCCCGAATTGGAAGATATGTATGTGGACGATATGTGGTTTTAACAGGACGGTGCCACCTGCCACACACCTAACGAAACAATGGCTCTTTTGAGCGACATATCAACATCGGCCCTTAAAATTTAACCACCCTTTAGATAAAATTTGCCATATTGCCTCTTATTGGTGTTACAATACATCAAATGCATGTGACCTCCAGCGTCCGTGTGTTTGACATGATTTACGCAGTGATGACTTCAACCATGGTGCGCCATCACACAGGAAGGCCAATTCCGCTGGTTTCAATTCAAAGCGTGCCAAATGGACATTACTTCGCCCTTGGTCAGGACCGAGGCCTATCTTAAGCCTCTGCTGATCTACAGCACCCGGTTGTAATGGAACTCCACACCGAGCAGAAACTCTTCCCACGATTTGGGTTTAAACCACAGCTACCACGATACTCCCCGAAGGGCCCCACCTACTAGTCTTACCAGAACAACAGTTCTGGAGGCTCCCGACTATCCGTGATAACAGACTTTAGTATCCGGTTAGACCTCTTAGCCGAGCAACTAGCAGTTTACGATCCATACAACGCGGGATTGGTCACCCAAAATTAAAAGCATTGATCGGAAGATATACATGCAGACACACGTCCCTACATATAGATGTTACGGTCTAAAAGTAATCTGTACATTAGAACGTCCATAAAACAAAAAGTGTTATTTTTTCCACTCTTCGCTCATTTTCTAGTATATTGGGCATCAAAAATAATATCTGTGCAAAAAATTTTTCAATCGGATGGAAACCGGACAGTCCGTCACGACTTTTAGCCCTAAAAATTGGAGTAAAACTAGTTGCAAGTTTTGGTGAGCTATAACTCGTAAGCTAGACGGCTTTCGAAAAATATACCTAAAGCAATTGTGTTGCATACAGGAAAATATTTTTCTCTTACACAATCTTTGACCTGGCAATGACCCTTCATGTTGTTTTCAAAGGTCAAACTTAAAATTTGAGTCAATATTTTTTTCAAACTTAAATTAGTTATTTTATTTATAAACGTGACGGACTGGCCGGTATCCATCCGATTGAAATACAATTTTGCCCGGATATTATTTTTTATGCCCAATACACTAGAAAGTGAGCGGCGAGCGGAAAGAATAATACTTTTTTATTTTTCTATGTATTTCATAGGCTTTTTACTGTACATAGACATGGCTTCCTCGCCGCTCATAACGTGGCCGAGGTGGAGATCCTCTTCCTGGGCCCGCACGTGTCTTGCTGGACTTAATCGTTCTACCGAAGCCTTAGTTCGCCACTTTTGCACGAGCTCTCGCCGTCGAAAATGTTTAGTGGTGGAAGGACCATTTGTATTTATTTAGTCGTGTCCCAGCTAGTGCAAACATTGTAGTTGATGCGGCCGACTACGTCGACGTCGGGATACAGCTTATACAGCTTTCTGTTCATTCGCCATTACAGCAAAGGGACGACAACCGGGTCTATGTAGTAAAGTATTTTTTTTTTCACAAAACAGGTTCTAATTCTTTTAGTTGCTTAATTAAAAGGCTTTAAGACCTTAGTCATTTACAAAGGGATGGACTGTCAGTCTTCCGAATTTTTTCGAGCATAGCTCACTGATTTGAGAAAAGTTTTCCCTTTGTTCCCTAATGAATTCTGGAGTAAAAAATGTACATACGAACTCTTAGCTGCAATTTTGTTAAAAGAAATTAGCCAGTCAACATGTGACAAGTTACGGTACCTAAAATAATAGTTTTACCATTTTCGAGAGGTTACATTTCTTGTTTAAAACACAAATCAAAGTTAATCTTAAAAGTTGTTTGTATTAGTCTTGACTATACATAAGTTTGCTTTTGATAGTAGGAAGCATTGATGGAAAACATGGTACAATTGTACCATCTGTGGTATAATTGAACACTCGTTGGTAGCAATTTACAGTTTTGGTACAATTTACTGCCGCCAGAATATTATTTTATAAATTTCTTGACAGAAGGCTATGATAAACTAAAGTGTATTCTTATTCGACCACTTATATTGTGGCGTTTGTCGAAATCGACAAAATTGGCACCGCTGGAATATCTTTTAGTATCTAATGGCCCTCTGTTTAACATTGGAACGACGGGAATACATGTATCTGCATATGCTGATAGAACATATTCTCCACAAGAATTGTTCAAAAACTTCAAGAAAATGTTGATCCTGTTATAATAGGAATCTATTTAACAAAAGAAAAGTTCAAACGTTTCCCAAGCAAAATTCGATTCCCGCAGGATAACATTTAGTTCTATCTATTTAAGAATGATAACAAATTTTCCGGCAAGATTCAATCTAACCTTTTTTATGCTAGATTTATCCGGAAAAAGGATAAAATGGCAGCACTGTCTAGTGTATTTCTTAAGTAAGTGCTCATTCCCCTCACAATTATCACAATAGCAAAATTTTTAGTTCTCGAAATGCATCGGCGGAACTAGTTATGCGAATCAAAATTTCGTTTGTATTCAAATGGGATGTTTTCCTCTGAGTTCAGTAGCCTAGCTCTCTGCATCAAAGTGTTAACTCGAATTTGATTATATTACCACGGTGCTCCTACATATCGCCCAATGATTTACATGGAAAATTCGGTTATCAGCTGTACTGACCGTCTGTTCGATTCCCGAATAGTCAACACACAGATGTCTTTCCAGTTACCCAGTAAACCAAATTTGCCGACAATGTCTGATATCAGACAATTATGAACAATATCTGAACTCTATCGAGAATTCTTACCAAAATCGTTAAGAATTGTTCGATTTGTCTGAGGGTTTTTATTTTCACAGAAGTAGTTCAAAACTTTTGTCAACCCTCTCATATGTTTTTCGTTACGAACTCGGTAAGAAATCGGAACATTTTGCCGTTTGTCGTAGAGAATTCTGACCGAATTCTGAAGGTTTGGTTTGCTGGGTACTTACGGTATAAACAGACTCAAATTAAAAATCCCTTCACATTATTTCCTCTTTCTTTCTCTAACCGACACATGAAGAATATTTTATTAATTAAATTTTTAAATATACTTCCTTTACGACTGGATGACGATACATGGTGTCGATCAGATAAACAAAAAGCGAAAGAATACACCTCGACAAAACATTCCAACCATATGATTTCAATGGTATAGAGAACAAAGAAGACGCAAATTTCCTAGACGCATTACAAATGGACTTTCTAATCGATCGCATCACATCGGAGGAATTTAAAGACGAAGTCTCATTCTTAACCAAAAGGAAATCCCCAGGATACGATAAAATATCTACGACTGCAATAAAGTTGTTACCCAAGAAAGGCATAATATTCCTTACCATTCTTTTTAATGCAATATTTCGATTACTATATTTTCCCTCTGCATGGAAATGTGCCGAGATAGTTATAATACCGAAACCCAATAAACTGAAGAACCATGTAGGATCTTATAGACCAATAAGCTTACTTCCAGTACTTTCCAAAATATTTGAAAGACTACTTTTAAAAAGGTTGCATCTAATACTAGACGCCAAAAATATTATTCCTGATTATCAATTTGTCTTTCGTCACAAACATGGGACTCCCGAGCAATGCCATAGAATAATAAATGTTATAAGAGGAGCCTTAGAAAAAAAGGAATATTGCTCTGCTGTATTTTTAGATATGTATATGCAGCAAGATTTTGATAGAGTTTGGCATGAGGGCCGCTTTATAAATTGAAAAAACTTTTACCTGCTCCATTTTATGTCCTTCTGAAGTCATACCTAAACCAGAGAAGGTTTTATGTAAAAATCAATGAATATTTCTCTGAAATTTGTGATATCTTGGCCGGAGTTCCACAGGGAAGTGTGCTGGCTCCAATATTGTACACAATCTTTACCTCAGCCATGCCACTAAGCGCAGATGTTACTTTCGCCACATATGCTGATGACACTGCATTGGTGTCTTCACATCATCATCAATTTTAGCTACAAGCGCAGTCCAGAATGCCGTGAATCACATAGAATCTTGGTTAATGCAGATAAATCCACACACATAACCTTTTCGTTTAAAAAAGGTGATTGTCCTCCAACTACATTGAATGGTTCTACGATTCCGATAAAAAACAATGTCAAATATCTCGACCGACGCTTAACGTGGAAACATCATATCAAGTCAAAAAGTGATCAACTAAAGTTAAAGACCAGAAAAATGTACTGGCTGTTCGCTAAAAAATCGGAAGTAAGTCTAGAAAATAAAGTGCTACTTTACACATCAATTATTAAACCCGTATGGTCATACGGTATTCAATTTTGGGGAACTGCCAGCAATTCAAACATTAAAATATTACAAACTTATCTATCCAAAACACTACGTATGATTACTACAGCTCCATGGTTTATCTCTAACAAGAATATTTAAAGGACCTAAAAATACCTACTGTGAAAGAAGAAATCAACAGAATTACTACAAACTATCTGGAAAGACTAAGCAACCACTCGAACCCGCTTGCAATCTCACTACTGGAGGATACTGGTGAGGTATCTAGGCTTAAAAGACATCACATACTGGACCTGCCATATATAAATTAAGTCTGTTTTAAAAATATGTACTTTATAAAATGTATATAGCTTTTTGGATTTTAATGTCCACATTTTATCATGGTTAATGTCATTCAATTTACTTATTGTCGCAAGACAGATTGTAAATAAAATATCGAAAAAAATATATATATAAGTAGATCCCTTGTGATTCTCATTGTAATTGGTAAATCTTGTTGTTCTAATTTAGTTGGAGTCTAGTCTGTCTACCTTAAAGATTATATTGGCACAATTACGTTAGTTTTGGTACAATTATGTGGTCATTTTGGTACAATTTAATGTTTTGAGAATTCCAGCACTGGTAAGAAGATGTCATCAGCCTTGGACGAGTTAATGGCCAACAAATGCAATTGTATGTTTTACAACATTGGTCATGATTAAACACCTGCCTACAGTTTTGTATGTGGCAGCGCAAAGCCTTTAAGTAGATTAAGTAGATTAAAAAAACCACAACAGAGCTTTTAAATAGGCGAGCCCTTGACTTTAAAACTGTACTGTAGCACAACTACTTTCATCTAGATATAACCAAGTTCATGTCCTTTTTCACTCGGCTAAACTCTTCAATAAGTCTAGACATACAATAGATTCACCAACTCAGAAACATGCTGATAACATTGAGACAGCAAACATATCGATAGCGTGGAAACAGGACAATGTGCCCAACTTAAATACAGTGTCCTGAACAAATTATAAGAGTTGGCATTCGACAAGTCTCTCAACGTGGTACGCAATTCGAATAGCTCCGACGAAGTCATTAAAATACTGTTCAGCAGACGCACTAGTAATGAAGCAAACTTCAAATTAGTTATCTCTTCGGCTATGATTTCGGAGAACGTTAAATATATATATTCGGCATTCAGCAAAACGCAGAGTTGTCTACAACGAAGAATAAAAAAAGAATTTAATATCAATTGTTCAAAGGTTAAAAAATAAATCATATTTTAAGACTTACCTTATTATAAGACTTGCTCTATTGTCCAAGAAACTTTTATCATCACAGAATAAGTTTACTAGGCTTAAGAGGAATTTTCTATAGTGGGCTTTATTGAAATTTGTGGTTTCTGAAAAGAAAAAGTATGTGCATATTGAGAACCAGTTGACCTTAAGTATGTAGGGACCCCTCCTACCCATGGGGTTCATAATTACATTCTACAAATTATAAAATTTGTAGAATGGTCGGATTTTTGGTAATTTTTGCTAGTTATTATATGTTAAGCCTCGATAAATAAGACTTAATATAACGGGTGGTTGAGGTATTTTTTCAATAGGGTTAGAGGTATTTTTTCAATAGGGTTTTTTTTACCGATTACGCGTGATTTGTGTTAAACTTTATTTTTGTTTATTTTCAGTATTGTTTGCCATTTCATCATGGAAAGACTTACACCACAACAACGTCTCCAATTTGTGCAAATTATGAAAATGAACGTTTGGTAAGCAACGTTTTTCGACCAAAATTTTGTTCAGTGATAAGGCCCATTTCTGGCTCAATTGCAAAGTCAATAAACAAAATTGCCACATTTGGGCTGGCGAGCAGCAAGAAGAGGTTCAAGAGGTGCCATTATACCCAGAGAAAACCACGGTTGGGTGCGGTATACAAGCTGGTGGAATCATCGGTGCATATTTTTCAAAAATGATGATGGCCGGAACATAACCGTGAATGGTGTTCGCTATGGCGCCATGATATCGATCTTTATGCTACCTAAAATTGAAACCCGTAAAATTGAAGCACAACATTTGATTTCAACTTGCCATATAGCTGCCCAAACAATGGATTGAGAGGTAATTTCGAAAAACAGTTAATTTTACGTTTTGGACAGGTGAGTTGGCCGCCAGGATCGAGTGATATCACACCTTTAGACATTTTTTTTTAGGGTTACGTAAAGTCCAAGGTCTATGCTGACAAACCAGCCACGATTCAGGTTTCGGAAGCCAACATCACGCGTGTCATTAAAGCCAACCGGTCGAAATGCTCGAAACGAAATGAAAACCCTAAGGCGTAGTTGCGGCTTACATTTGAAGGAAATTATATTCAAAAAATAAATGGCATAAAATGTCCTTTCAAATTTTCAATAAAGATTCCACACTTTGAATTTTAATATTTTTTACCTCTAGATGGATCACCCTATATTACAATGAAGTCCAGTAACAAAAAATATAAAATAAATAAATAAATAGTAAAACCGCAACAGTTAAGTGATTTGTTAGCAAAAAGTGCCAAATTTCAGCATGTCTTGATTCTTGATTTTAGAAAAAAATTGTTGGAGCCTTTTTTGTAGTTAGCCTGGCTAGAGGCCTATGATTGGTAGTTCTTAAAACGCAAATAGCATTGATACGAGGGTTGCTATTAATATTTCTGGTCCTGACAATACTAGTGTTCCCAGATGCAAATTGGAACTTCCATTGGAAACTTTGACAGTTTTTGGATAACTTCACTAAATTATTATTATTCCGTGAACATTTTCGTGCGATGGTTTTCTACGAGTTTCGACGTGGGTTATAGAGACAAGAGTGTTTAAATCAACTTGTTTTGACTTTTGGCTATGAAGCACCATCAAAAACCACTGTGAATCGCTGGTACCAAGAGTTCAGTCTCGGACGCCGTTCGCTCCTGGATGAATTTCGTGAAGGACGTCCAACTTCGGTCACCTTGCCAGAAACCATCGATGCTGTGCGTGAACTGATTAAGCAAGACCGACATGTGGCATGTGACAGTATGACAAGCATCAATAAGATATTGCATGTTCATTTGGCCGTGAAAAAATTTGTTCTCGTTGGATCCCAAATAATTTGACGAATGCTCAAAAAAGGATCGTATGGATTGGTGCAAAGAGATTTTGAAAAAGTATATCTGCGGTTGCTCAAAGACAGTGTATAACATTGTCACAGGTGACGAATCATTGATCTATGCATATGAACTTGTCTTTCAGGACGAGTCAAATCAAACAAAATTTGTTCCTGGAAGAAGCACATCGAAGCAAATGATTGCGTTTTTTTCGGTATAACCGGCCATGTTGCCACAGTGCCTTTAGTGGAATGTAGGACGGTAAATTCTGAGTGGTATACCACCATCTGTTTGCCAACAGTGTTCGAAGAAATGAGAAAAGATAATAAGAGAAGACGGATCATTTTGCATCGCGACAATGCGAGCTCTCACACATCAGCTGAAACGATAAGCTATTTGACTACTCAAGATGTCGAATTTATGAGCCATCCACCGTACAGCCCTGATTTGGCACCCAATAACTTCATTTATTGTGTTTTTATTGCCGGACCCGAAATATAAATAATAACCCTCGTATCGTCTTAGTTCCCAGCTGAAGGTCTGTGTCTAAACTTTTAATTTTTTGTTTTATTGTCGCTTTTAGTAGTCCAATCGATCATACATGTACCTACCAAACCAATTTTCGATATTATTGGCTTTATTGGTTCAGAATTTAGAAAAAGGGCCTATGTGCACTTCATTAAAGAAATTATCATAAAATTATTCAAAAATGGTTTATGTGTTTTTCTTCACACAGGACTTTTCAATTTCCGAATCCGTAATTCTATTTAGCCTTTTATATATTGCACATATAAAACACAGAAACAAAAGTAACATTAAGTGAAGAAGGCGCTAAGTTCATTCGGCATAAATAGGCGTCTTTGTATCAGGTAAATTAATTCATGGGTCAATATGGTGCTTAACAGTTAACTGTCATTCCATGGAACCACGAGTACTTTGTACTACATTTTGTCCAGATCAGACAATATGATGGCTGTATAAAATCATGGACAGATATGATCTAAATTATAAACAGGAAATATCCATGCCATGAACATGAACTACTTTGTGTCATAATCCGCCGAGATAAGACTATAAATAGAGCGCCGGTACCTGAACTCGGAAAGGTACTTTGTATGGGACATATAACAAAGCAGTTACAGATTTGTCCCATATTCACTCCTAAATAGGCCTTGCCCAAAAGACAGTTTTATACTTAGTTTTGAGCAGCCTAGGTCAATTCCACGGTACCGCCTTTTTTTTACAAAATACCCCCAAAAAGTGTGATTTTTACAGATGTTGTTTGAGTCCTTGTATAGAGAACTTTTTTTCCTCTGAATGGATTCCAAACAACTTGCAACAACAATACATTTCTTTGCAAAGTTT
The DNA here is from genome assembly GCA_963513945.1 of Hydrotaea diabolus. Lineage (NCBI taxonomy): Eukaryota > Metazoa > Arthropoda > Insecta > Diptera > Muscidae > Hydrotaea > Hydrotaea diabolus. Next base: position 192,419,732 of record OY740716.1, on the reverse strand, counting down.
GGACTTTCTAGAATAATTATTGTGCTTTCAACAGACACACTGACAAAAGGTCGGACATCGCTAGAGCATCTTAGAATTGGACCCTGATCAAAAACATGTATACTTTATAGGTTGTTTGATGAATATTTTGAGGTGTACCTAATGTAATGCCAAATTTGGTACTCCACCATCTTATGTTGAAGGATATAAAAGGGCCTATGCGAAAAATTTAAAATTCTTATGACTTGAACAGTTTTTATTCAGGTTTGGGACCTTTTTGTTGCTTCTCTTTCAGAATCAACTAAAAAATTGGTGAAATGTATTGGTTGCCAGGCAGACTGTACAGCTGTTTCTAAACCTGCCAAGGTTTTTCTTCAGCAGTCTTGAGCAACGATTACTTCGGCTACAAATAAAATGACTTATACAGGAGTCTCAGTATGATTAATGAGAATTACCCTTTGCGTATAGTCTTCGAACTGTGCGAAGAGCAATCTTTATAGCTCAATATCATTTTCGCCAATTTTTTTTCTTTTAATACAGAAAAGGCAAAATTAAAAGGGCATGTGTGACATGTTTTGTTGTTTTGTCACACAAAATTGCGCCTTAAACTCATATTTTTAGTAAAAACGTGGCAAATCTATAAACGAATCGACTGCAATTACTGATTTTCGAAAATTCCGCGGAATGAATAAACGCAACAGTTTTTTGGCACTCCTGTAAAGTATTGGAGAAACACATAGGCCTTCTGTTGGGAACACTGACGATATGATATAATCAAATTATGGTCTTATTATTGGCAAATTGCTAACCTTCTTAGTCATTAAACACTCTGGCCTACTGTAATTATCACCTTATGATAACATATAAGCACAAATCGTGCCTGGTTGTTTTATGTTTCCATTCCCTTTAAACCATCTTTGATCATTTTAAGTCTCAAATGACCCACAACATATTTATAGAAATTATTTACACTGACAGAGAGGTGAAAAAGACTATATTATAGCAATGAAACCTCGAACCGTACGAGTATTTCAAAACGAATGACCAATGGAAAGTTATGAGAGAGACACGATCAGATAAGATAAACCTGTCCCGAAAAAAATGTTATAGCATATAAAACTTACCTTTAGAATGCTGAGAATTGACAATTTCGGCCAGAACCGATATACATTTAAGAACTACCTCATCTGAATTATCGGATAGAATATTTAAAAGATTATTGCCCAACTGGTTTGAGTGATTTGACATCTAGAACAATAAAACAGTTTCAAAAATAGTTAAATGAGCATGAATTTCTTTTAAGAAGTCCAAAAAAAATTTTGTGTTACCTCATTTGGAAAATTAATAATTAAGTGATGTATCCACTCCAAAACAGCGACTTTTGTCTGAACCGAATTATGTGTCAAATATTGCGATAAAACGGCCATGATTGATCTTAAGTCCAGTTGTTCTATATTTTTAGATTTATGCTCCTTTGACGACACCAACTTCATCATGGATTTATTCACGGAAACTGCACTTTCTTTTACATTTTTCATTGTATCGACGTTGCATTCCAGGCAGGGCAGGATGGCCGTAAAAATGCCGCTGGCATAGGGTAGAACATTGGAGCCAAATATAATGACAAATTCTCGTATCCATGTAATGGCAATGGACTGAAAATTAGTTTAACACCGTTAGTATCTATATTTATAAAGGTTTTAATATGTCAACATCTATAAGTATTTGCCAACCATTTATGTGTCAACATTTTGCTCGAAATGATCAACGATTAATGCATATTTTCGGCAAAATAAATTTTTTGGTGAAAAATTAGTAAAAACATCGTTAAACCAGGCCGTACCATATACATATTTGTACATCTTTTATCGGGACTACGCTATTGAAGTTTAGGAAACAATTTTTTTTTTGACCCTTGAGCACATTATATCAGCCAAATTGGTCAGAATAAATCCTATTTGGATTTGTTGCGAAATTTGCTTTATGTCCACATTGGCTGTGGGTCGCCCGTTTTTACCATATAAGACCACATGACCCGAAAAGTTCAGCATATACCAATACCTTTTTTGGGTGGTTTAGTGTGTTCCAACTAACAACGCTCTTCTCGGACTGTTAGAAACATGGATTTATAGGTTAATCAAGCATTAACTAGGACCGACAAATGTAAGATTACCAGCACTCTGTGGCCTAAACTAAACAAGAACAGAAGAAACCCCTGCTTGAAAATAACAAAAGGAATGTCAGAGTGCTCGTAAGTGTCCTCACAGGACATTGTAATGTGAAAAAGATGAGTAGAAAATGGCAGGTAGGATTAGTCGAATACTGCTGCTTCTGTGGGGATGAGCTCAAAAAAGGAAAAGAGGAGCACTTCTGTGTAGATGCCCGTCCCTCCAGAACAGACGTCGTAGTTTCTTGAAGATCTGGAAAAGTTATTCTTCTTGCTCAGTTTAATTAACGGCTTGTGGTGGCTCTAGGGCAGCATCCTAAAGAACTTATAGCGTAATTTTCATTATAGACAAAGGATAATCACACAGGACGGTCTATGGATCACAGAGTGGATGTATCGAGTGTCAACTTCTCACGGTTAGATTCTCGGAAAATACGGCGGGTCGATTTAAACATTTATTTTTGGACTCGATTGTGGGATGGACTGAAAGTGGGATTTTTCAAAATTTTACCCTACGGTTCAAAAGTCGATACATGGGAATTCGAGGTATGGTTCCTCGAAACAAAGTTTCTTATTTTGATCCCAAGAGTACGATTTTTCTTCTCACTTGAGTGATTTTTATTTGGCCTCCCTACAAATCAACCCAACCTTTTCCTACTTAACCCTAATAATACTAATAATATACGCTTTCCCAAGGTACAATTAGCCCCTTAAAGAAAAACTTTACGCCGATTATATCCATTTGCAATCCTAAACAGCGTATTATTGTTATATATATTTCTGGCCTAGGCAACACTAAGTATTGCCTAACGCCACCTAACATTTCCATTGGAAAGTTTGACATTTTTTAACATAAACGTACTCAGAACGTTTTGACGTACGACCATCATTTGTGTTGTTTACAGTGACTTGAAAAAATCAATTTGGCAAAAAATGGAATTAACTCGTGAACATTTTCGTGCGATCATTTTTCACAACTTTCGACTTGGATTATCATGACAAGAGTGCATCGATATTGCATGAACACCAGGCCGTAAAAATAGTTTGTTCTCATTGGATCCCGCACAATTTGATTATCAAATCAAAAAAAAGGCTCGTGTCGATTGGTGCAAAGAAATTTTAAAATGATATGATCGCGGTGCTTCAAAAGACGTTTATAAAATCGTCACAGGTGACGAATCATGGATCTATGCGTATGGGCCAGAAACAAAACAGCAATCGACCGTGTGGGTCTTCGAAGACGAGCCAAATCCAACGAAAGTTGTTCGTGGAAGAAGCACTTCGAAGCAAATGGTCGTCTGTTTCTTCGGCAAAACTGGTCATGTGGAGACTGTTCCGCTTGAGCAACGTAGGAGGTCAATTTTGAGTGGTACACCACAATTTGTTTGACTGAAGTCTTCGGAGAAATTCGAAAAACGAACAAGAGTAGACGAATCATTGTGCACCATGACAATGCGAGCTCTCACACATCGACTCAAACCAGCGCCTTTTTGACCGGCCAAAACGTCGACCGCCGTACAGCCCTTACTTAGCACACAATGACTTCTTTTTATTCCCTCACATCAAGAAAAAAATGCGTGGTCAACGATTTTCGTAGCCAGAAGATGCTGTTAAAGCGTTCAAAAACCATTTGATATTTCTCAATTTCAGTCTAATTCAGCTTGAACCATGAAAAGATACACAAGCGAGCAAAGCGTTAAAGTTATTCAGGCTTATTATGAAAATGCATATCGTGCACTTCTTGATTTTTTCGGTCAATTTAATTGTTCAAATGTGCGCACAATCGGAAAAATCGTGCAAAAAAGCCACTTGACCATTTCAAACGTCATCAATGGTCAGAATAGTGGCAAGAAATGGCATCAGCCCTTAAAATTTAACCACCCTTTTGTTTTACCTCTATCGTGCTTTCAACAGACGGAGAGACGAACATGGCTAGACTACCTTAGAATTTTATGGCGAGCAAAAATATGTCTACGATCAATTATTGGAGGTGTTGCAAACGGGATGGCAAATTTAGTATGCACACCATACTTCGGTGCTGGGTATAAATTACTTATCGCTAAAGTGCGATCGAACGTCCACCATAAGGGCAAAAGAAATAAAAAATGTTGTATTGCTAAATTTGCTTAGTCATTTCGCTCACAGGTGTCTGCTACACTTACCTTAATGAGTTCATTAGGCGATTGGGCATGAGTAATTAAAATATTTATCGTATCTTCCATACGCACTGAACTTGAGTCATTACGTATTGATTTCAGAAATTGTGTTAATGTTGTTTCGCACATTCTCTGTATTTCCTGAGTATTGTCCTCCAACATAGTAAAGAGGCCGTCGAGAATATCCGTTAAATATGTAATCATATTGATTTCGGGAACAGCGTTCAGTATAGATATCCACGAAATAACATACTGTCGCACAAAGGAGTTCTTCACATAAATGCGTTCCTTCAGCAATGGTATAAATGCTTCCAAGTTAAAGTTTTGCGAGGACTCCGTCACGATGTCTTTTAGCATTCTATCTAAGAGTTCACTGCCATCTTTCACCATCTGGTCAGAGTCAGCGACAAGTCGTGACAGAGCACTAAATAGATCTGGGAAGAACGGTATGATGGATGAACGTGCTACTTTAACTACATTGTATAAAGATTCACAGGCGAAGTATCTGACCCGCACATCTTGGTCACTTAAGCAATTAAGAATGGGTGTTACTAGTTCGCTGACATATTTCGAGGAGTCCTTAAAGTGTAAAATGTAAAAGCTAGTCAATGCTTTATCTAGAAAGGAAACAATTGACCATTAGTCTTACCTTTCCCAAACCCAGACTGGTTGCAGCCAAACCAATTAGACCGCCCTTCCTTTTATTCGCATCACGGGATGAAGCGAAATCATTCGACAGTACTTCGATAAGTTTGCGTATTTGTGCAGAATTGTTCTTTTTATTGAACTCCGTGACCATTCTAAAGGGAAAAAACAAATTTTGGAGTTAGCAGAAAATGTTTAAATACGTCAACTTGTCTGTAAATATTTAGATTTCCACCCACTTTTCTATTTCCTGGCTTGCTAATTTACGCTTCTCATAAACCTTGTCGCCTAGTGCTTTGGCACAGGATTCACTTAATGGGGCGTAAGGACTTTCCATGTTTTCGTACTGTTTTAATTGGAAATTATTTTTTTTACTCGTATATAAATTATTGGGTAGGGAACAAGTTATGGGGCGAGAACCAAGTAAAAAATGTATTTGTTAAAAAAAAAAAACAAGGAGTAGGAAAACAAACACTGAGACTCCTGCGAATTAATCAAAGTAGTGCTTAGCCAACGAGTTCTCTAATTATTGCCAGAGCAATAGTTTCTGTTATCTATACCGACTATATAAAGTTTTCGGAATAACATCCATTAGTCACTAATCCATCCTGTCACTAGCCGGAGGTGTTTCAATTTCCTATTCGCTGTTTGTGAGCCACTCTTTAGAGTGGCATGCTTTTTTATTTGGTATCACGCCCCCCATACTGTTTACTTTTGTCGTTATTTTAAGGACACAATTTTTTGCAATCCATTAATTACAGCGGATAAGATTGTTTAGTCACTGATAAATAACGAAGGAGAGAACATCTAGAAAACATCAAAAGAAAAACAGCTGACGGGCATTGTTGCCACAAGTTGAATAAAAAATGGCCAGACCAATAAAAAAATAAACACAAAAATAAAAAAGAAGTAAAAAAGGTATGAAGCCGATTCGACTTTAAATGACGGCTTGTTTTTTTAATGGTTTAAACGCCGCCGATTTAAATGGATGTAATAACAGTCGAAAATTGTAAAAGATGGGCGATTTGAGTTTTATCGAGAAATCGAAAAACAGAGTAGAGTAAGAGGGGTTTTAGACGATGCAATTGGTTGCGTGCAATTTTTTGTATTCTCTTTTAAAGTTGCTTCTTAAAAACATCAGCATTTGAAATTTTTTGACGTTTATTCGCTCAATCTTCTTTAATTGGTAATTCGTAACAATACAAATACATAGTGAAAAAAATTGTTTAAGCAATTGCAAAAATAAAAATGGAAGCTCCACTAGTTCTTTATTCCACATTTTTTATTTTTCCTTTTTGCAAATATTTTGACAACACCACAACACGTATGTTTTCATATTTTTAAAACACCTCAACACGTTGAAAGCAGAATACAAATAAAGCAAATGAACAAGAGTACAAACGACAGTGAAGAGAAATGTCAAAAAATTGCAAGAGGAACGGAAAACGTGAAATTTTTTCTACCCCCTTTGCTTCTCTACACCGTTTGCCTACAAACAAGAGTTGCATGCAATTATTGCACGAAGAAATGGCATCGTGTAAAAGGCCTCTAAAAATCATTACTCTTTTTTGTGTTTAAAGTGTGCGCATTTAGTGTTTTCTCTGTTTTTGTTTTGTTTCAATTTTGGCATTCTAGCGAGTATACTAACAAATGTGGAATAATAATCCCCATTTTTATTTTATCTATCATAAATGACAGATTATAGACACGGTACAATAAAGAAGGTAGAGTTATGCAGTCAGCTGATTTACAATTTTTTCTCGTAGAAACTGTCAAATTTGATATTCGACAAAGGTAATTCTGAAGTTTGTAAGGCTAAATTTCTGTATCAAACATTCACAAAAATTATTTTTTCTTTTAAGTGACTGACAGTTTAGCGAACATTTTATTTGTTGGTGGGCTAGTGACTATAACTTGTTTATTGTACCATGGATGCTTCGATTTAAAGGTCTTGTAACTTCTTTCAACTTGCGGTGACCATATTTTTATAGCCAGTTTATTTAGATCATTTAGTGTAAGATCCGATGCACCTATAAATTCTAAGTGATGATTTATTTCACTTTGCAATTATTTCTTCCCGCTTTGTTCCACTGGTTTTATAAAGGGTGTTTCTTTCAGACGTGTGGTTTTCAAGAATAAAACGCTTATAATTTGATGTTATGGCCAAGTATTTAGCTTTATTATAACTATTAGGGTTTGCCATTATGGTTTAAAACTGATTTCGGGCAAGTGGCAGCCGCGGCTGGCTCAAATAAATTCCAGCCGAGAGGCTAAATTTTCGACAACTATTTGCAGCATTTTCGGCCGTATGTCCCAATACCGCTCCGAATATTCTCTTCCAAGGCGTCAATCGGGTCGGGATTATCTGCGTACACAAGCGACTTCACATAACCCCACAAAAAATAGTCAAGCAGTGTTAAATCGCACGATCTTGGAGACCATGTCACAAACCAACGACACGTGATAATGCGCTTGCATTTTTATACCCGCACCACATAGTGGTATGGGGTATAATGGCTTAGTGCTTGCGTTTGTAACACATCGAAGGAATCGAGTTAGAATACCGGGACCAGAGAGAAAGTTTCTCAGAATTACATTTTGAGTCGATCTAGCCATGTCTGTCTGGCTGGCTGGCTGGATGTAAAGATGTCCATCTATTCTTGTAATCAAAGTACAGGTCGCATTTATGCACCGATCTTGATGAAACTTGGCATGTGGTAATATATTGGGACAAGGACGGACGCTATTGATTTTGGTCCAAATCGGAGCACTTTTTGATAGACCCCCCATACAAAGGAACTCCCGGATTTGGTCCAAATCCAGTTGATGTCGCGTGTATTGGTCAACAAATTAAAAAAATATGCCATTCGATGTAGAACTGACCACAAAATGTAAAAAAAATAGTTGGACCCGCCTCTCGGACCTACGGGGCCTTCAGAACCCAAAAAATGGACCCATGATTTTAAATATAAGTGTGACCCCTTAAATGAAAGGAAATTATCTTACAATTTTAAATACAGAAAAAATTCGACCTGTTTGGGCCCCAGGGTCCATTAGGAGGGTCCAAAAGTTTCGGTTTACCCGGATTTTAGTGTGACCCCTCAAATGACAGGGAATTGCCTCAGGACTTTAAATATGTCAAGCCAAATGATTTATCTCGTCCGTGGGAGGGCACAGGGTCCGAAAACAAGGTATGAAAATGTGGACCAACTATAATTGTTATACCCTCACCACATAGTGGTATGGGGTATAAAGGCTTAGTGCTTGCGTGATAGATACAGATAGAAATAGCGACGAGTGCTTTCGATTAACAGGAGACTTAATCACATTTATAGTGGTGCGGGTATCATAGAGTCGGCCACGCCCGACTATAGCACTTACTTACTTGTTATTACTCCAAATGGGACAATTACCCACGTGCCCATTCAACCAAAAGTGAGCTACGGTGACCATCTGGTTTTGGGCCCATGCTGTGTTAATTTCCATAGATCGTCGTAGGTAATTGTCCTGGGCCAAAATAAGCGCAAGCATTTGTTCATGATCACTTGCATATTTTGTATATCTCTTAATGCACCATACCATGATTTGCATCCGTACAGTAGGAACGATTTTACGTTGGAGTTGAATATATTTTGTATTGTCTTTCTTGAGATAGTTTGATCTCCAGACAAAGGTTAAAAAGCCATATGCCTGTCTGGCTTTGTTTATCCGGATGAGGTTATCATTTTTGGGTACTCCCGCCTTGTCGATTATTCCTCCTAAGTAGCAAAACGAGTCAACTTCCTCTATTATCTCGTTATGCATACGGAGCTTTTCAGTATTTGATGCGGTTATGCGTAAAGATTGGATCTTCTTGATGTTGATTGTAAGACCTACACGGGATGCTGTTTCCTGAACTGAACTCAGTTTGGCTTGCATACTGGTAAAAGTGTGGGATAGGAGGCAGATGTCGTTGGCATAGTCGAGATCTTCTAGCCTGCCTTGAAGTTAAGTTAAGACCTTTACTATGCCTTTTATCTGTATAGTTTTTATTACCATCACTTGATCCTACACACAGTTAAATTGCAAGAGCCAACATCACACATCCTTGCCAGACGCCCACTTTTATGGTTATTCTATCACTTAGCAAGTTTTCGTGCAGTGCTCGACACGTAGCATTGACATATAAACTTGTCAGGGCTGGTACGCCCTTACAGGACAGAGCGCTCCATAAATAAGTAGCATTGTGATTGGGTGTGTCGAATGCTTTCTCCAAGTCGATAATTGTTAGGTACAGTGATGTTCTCCATTCAAACGACTGTTCCACTATTACTCTTAAGCTGTTGACATGGACGATGCAGGACATGTGCGGACGGAATCCGACTTGTTCTTTCCTGAGTCCGGATAAGATCACGTCTGATCCTCTCTTAATTAGTATGTGAGCAATCACCTTGATTGTAAGTTTACTTTGCTAAGTAATGTAATGCCTATCCAATTTTATCGTTCTGTTAACTCCCCTTTTTTGTGTATTGTGTATAACAATGAATCCTTCGGTGAGTTCTGCAGGAAGGAATTCATTTTGCCTAAAACTGTTGAGCGGTCATTTCTGGATCTGCTCTTAGTAACTCTGGTGATATACAATCATGTCCTGGAGATTTATTGTTTTTTTAATGTTTTTAGGCTTCATATATTTCCGCGACACCGGATGAGTTGGTAAAGATATATTTGTTTTCCGTATCCAAAGTACATCTACCTAGTGTCTGTTCAGGAGTGACGGATGATAACATTGCTTCGTATATTCCATGCCATAGTTCGAGTTGTTGTTCTTTAGATGTTACAAGTACTCCTTGATTATTTCGTATTGGTTTTGTGGTTCTAGACCCGTTAGTATTCATAAGTTTCTAGGTTACCTGGTAGGGATCTCTGCCTGAGCTTCCTTGGCGATATTATTGGTACATTTCTTCGGGCAAACACTAAGTGTTGTCTGGCGCCATCTGATATTTCCATTGGAAAGTTTGAAATTTACCATTTGAAATTTACGACCATCATTGGTGTTGTTACAGTGACTTGAAAAAATCAATTTGGCAAAAAATGGAATTTACTCGTGAACATTTTCGTGCGATCATTTTTCACAACTTTCGACGTGGATTATCAACAAGAGTTAATCGATGAACTTAAATCTTTGTATGGCGATGAAGCACCATGCTATAGCACTGTAAAAAACTGGTTTAATAAATTCAATCGTGGCCGACGCTCGCTCTAAGACGAAGGTCGTAAAGTCCGTCCAAAAACGGCCGTTGTGCCAGAGAACATTGATGCCGTGCGTGAACTGATAATGCAAGATCGTCATGTGACATACCATAAGATTGAGGCATCCTTGGGCATTTCTTCCACCAGCATACATTCGATATTGCATGAACAACTGGCCTTAAAAAAGGTCTGTTCTCGTTGGACCCCGCGTAATTTGACAATCTCTCAAAAAATGGCTCGTGTCGATTGGTACAAAGAAATTTGAAAAAAATACGATCACGGTGCTTCAAAAGACTTTTATAAGATCGTCACAGGTGACGAATCATGGATCTATGCGCAAGATCCAACGATTCGATTTGGCTCGAAGACGACCCAAATCGAATGAAACTTGTTCGTGGAAGAAACACCTCGAAGCAAATGGTCACCTGTTCCTTCGGCAAAACTGGTCATGTGGAGACTGTTCCGCTTGAGCAACGTAGGACGGTCAATTCTGATTGGTACACCACAATTTGTTTGCCTGAAGTCTTCGGAGAAATTCAAAAAAAAGGCCAAGAAAAGACGAATCATTGTGCACCATGACAATGCGAGCTGTCACGTATCGGCTCAAACCAGCGCTTCTTTGACCGGCCAAAACGTCGAATTGATGGGTCATCCGCCGTAAAGCCTGACTTGGCACCCAATGGCTTTTTTTTATTCCCGCACATCAAGAAAAATCCGTAGTCAACGATTTTCGTCGACAGAAGGTGCTGTTGAAGCGTTCAAAAACCATGTTTTGGAGGTGTCTCAATCGGAGTGGAAAAAGTGCTTCGACAATTGGTTTGAGCGCATGCAAAAGTGTATAAATCATGCCGAAGAATACTTTGAAAAACAATAAAACCATTTTTGATGATAAATATTCGCATTTTCATTATTAGGCCAGAAATATATATAGAAGCCCTTCGTACCTTCCGGTTTAGTTGGTTACGTAGACTTTGGTATATATCCTTACTAGAAGGGGTTCTGCAGGAGTTTAGGGAAGCTTTAGCTGTCTTTATATCCAATATAAGACTTCAAGTAACGTCGCTTTGAGAGAAGTTTCACTTGTCGCCTAATAGGATGTTAAGGGACTTAAGTAAGTAGGTAAGGTCTGACCAAACCTTACCATCGACCATAAACTTTCGTACATTCTGTATAATCTCTTGGTATATGACCTTTAGTCGTTTACCGATTTCCCTTTTGCCTTAAAATTCGCCAATATTAGGTAAAGAAAAACATAAAATACGAATTCGTAATTACAAAGCAGAATATTGAATCAATCAATATATTTGTTTCCACATTCAAAGGTAATTTCTCTAGATATCTACGGTTTGCCTTATAAATAAAATTGCAGACAATTACATACATTTGGACATACAAAATAAAACAAAAAAGAGGCCTTCACAAGGATACTAAAAATATAAATAACTTTTTTCTTTAAAACACACTTTAAAAATTTAAATTAATTTGTTTACACCACCCAATCAGTTGTTTTTCATGCACTCTTCTCCGTTATCATCTCATATTCTTCGACTTCTTTGCACATTTCATTGAATTCTTTAACAAAGTGTTTTAGCTCGGGCATTTCTTTGATTTTTCTTTTCTTTTTGTGTGGTTTTTCCGGACTTGTATCCGATTCATGACTTCGATGATGACCGCGATTCTTCTTCTCTGGTGATGATGAACCGTTGTGCTCGTCATCCGATGCATCGCTTTCCAGGAGGAACACGTAATTATTTTCTTTCAAGCGACGTTTCCGTTTGTACGGGCGAACATACGTTCGATGAGGATCCTGAAAAGATTGATCAAAATCGGAAAGAAGTTCATTATTATTTAGAAGTTTGATTTATTTTCAGAGTTGTAGGCACAATTCAAATAAATGTGCATTTGTAATGTACAAGTCGTATACTACCAGCAAAGATGAGCTTAAATCTTTGCGGCCCTGTTGACTCGGATATTATTCAAAGCAATGTCTCGTTAAGGCGGACATTGTAAATAATATCGATTTAATATAGCGATTCGGTAAGAAATACCTCAAAATATATATTTGAAATCTCTATCGAACAAAAGAAAACAAATAAATTAAATCGCTTCAGCGTTTACAGACGTTATTTAAAACGCACGTATCTACGACATTATAAATATAGTAGGTTTCTATTTCATAAAGAAATCTAGTTTTAATACCCTCACCGCACTGCGGTACACATGTTTGTAAGGCCCAGAAAAGTGTGATGTATTGATTTCGATAAAACTTTCCAGATTATTTTGTTGTCGGCATATGACGGCAAGTATTGAAATAATGATAATCGGTCTGTTATAGTTTGGGTTTGGAATCGGAATACTTCCCGATTTGGAGTCTAACCGACATTACAGCGCAAAATGTCATCAGATTTCGACGAATTTTGATTTGTGGCGTTATTTTGCATATAGAAAAATATTGCGGAAAATATTCCAAATCGGTTAAAATTTTAGCTCCATAAAATTGTTTTTCCCAATTTACATTTCATCAGATTGCAGATTTAGATATTGTGGTCGACTATATTATACACTGCACGTCTGGATATTAGTTTTTTTGACGGGCTCTAAATTGATTCACTATTTAAAACTATTGTCATACAGGGTTGATTGATGAAAACCACTACCAATTTTTTTTTTTCTATTTAATGAATCTGGTTAATTATTTTTTATTTTGCAGATTAATCTTTAGATTAAACAAAAAATGGATAACTGGGACACTGAAACAAGAATTTGGATTGTCCGCCGCTATCACGCACTGGAGTCCGTAGTTTAGGTTCAAAGAGAATATAGGCGCACGTTTGGCGGCAATCTTCCGAGTAGATGGACCATAATGAGACTTGTTAATATTTTTTCCGAGCATGGGACAGTCAACAGCAGACCTTACCATCGAAACCCTTTAGTTCGGACGGAGAATAAAATCGCTGCTGTAGCTGCTGCCATACAAATCAATCCAAGAGTTTCGACAAGAAGCTTATCTGCTCAAATGGGTATAAGCAGCAGACAATCATTGCAGTCAATTATGCACAAAGATTTGGACTTATTCCCATATAAAATTCAAATGGCCAACAAACTGAACTCAGCAGACTTCCCGATTTTCTTGGATTTTCGCCAGAAGATGCTTAAAAATGGTGGAAGAGAACAAAAACATGTTGAACTGTCTTTTCATGTCTGACGAGGACCATTTCGCCTTAAACGGCAACATAAACAAACAAGATTGTCGAATATGGAGTGCTTCCAACCCACAGATACTCAAAGAGACGGTATTGCATTCACTTCATGTCACAGTGTGGTGTGCAGTTTCATCACGCTGCATTGTCGGGCCCTACTTCTTCGAAGAAAACGGCCACACCGTTACGGTTACTGGAGACCGTTACTTGAGCATGTTGTGAGACTTTTTTCTATCCAGAATTACGCCGAAAAAGAATTTCTTTCAACTCTTTGTGGTTTCAGTAAGATAGTGCAACTCCTCACATAGCCCAACCTATTATGACAGAATTGAGACGGAAATTTCCCAATATGCTGATATTCTGACCCTACTGCACCTGACTTTTTCTTGTGGAGTTATGGCAAACAGGAAGTCTACAAAGCAAAACCAACAAACTTGAATGAACTTAAGCAATCCATTCGAGAAACAATTGCGGCTATTCCTGTCTCAACTCTCCAAGCAGTAATGAACAACTTTTTGGTAAGATGCCGCACATGCATTAACCAGCAGGGGGCATTTTAATTCCATTATTTTTAAAACTAAAGAAGCTATATTTTATAAAATTGAACGAGCTTTAATATGAATAAAAGAAAAATGAAATGAAATGCAGCAATATTCATCAGCCATGAAATTAGGCGAAAATTTCCTTTTTTAGTCAAATCGGTGGAACATACATGTGGGAGCTACATCTAAACTAAACCGATATTCTACAATTTCAAGATTGAAGGTTGTTATGAACTGTTAAAACTTAAAAAATATTATCCGATGAACATATGTATTGAAGCAATATTCAAATCTCTACCGATTTTCTTCAATTTCAATAGGTTCTAGAGCAAAAAAAAATCAGATGAATGTAAGTGTGTGGGAGCTATACCTCAATCTTATCGATTTACTTCAATTTTAAAAGCGTCCGCCCTTGGTACAAAAAACTTGCCTCTGGCAATTTTCGTGAAAATCGGACAACAATTGCGATCTGTAGTTTGATAACAATGAAACTATCCAGATTATTTTGTTCTTGGCATACGACGGCAGGTATTAAAATTAGAAGAATCGGTCCAAGTTCTGATATAGTTTGGGAGATACTTCCCGATTTCAAGTCTTACCGACCTAACAGCGTTAAATTTCATTAGATTTTAACGAAATTTAGTTTGTGGCGTTATTTTACATGCAGGAAAAACATTGGGATCAGGTCAGTCAAAATCTTGATAGGATCTAACCGACCTTACCGGCAGGTCTTCAAACTGAGAAGGTGCTTTGTATGTGGGCTATAGGAAAACTTGGGCCAATATGATGCAATTTCTTTAATTCCTAAATCTAATATTAAGAGTACGTACGTTCATAATAATTGTCCACTCTAAAAATATTTTAAGAACAGTTGTTTTCCTAGGACTAAGTGTCAAACATAAAGGTAGCAAAAATTATCTTACCTCTTCGTTAAATGTGGTTTCAGGTTCGGCATCTTTAAATAACTCGCTTATGTTGCCAGACTCCTCCTCTACGATACGATTAAAAGCCCGATTTCCTTTCAAATTCCGCAGCCTAAGGTCCTCCCGACATTCCTTGCTAGTTGATGGCTGTTGAATCATCGTTGAACAAAGCATTTGTTTGATCGACTTTTGTGCATTAGACACATGTTCTTGGTCATTAAAGAGGTTTGGCACTTTTTTACAGTTTTTAGTCTGTTGCAGGCTGATTTCTAATTCACTGGATTTTGGCCTAAGCTTGCGCAAACTGTGCAATTTCTCTTGTAGTGGATTTTTTAAATGTCCAATTGATGGATCCGCTTGGGATTCTTGACTGGACATATCTGTTTGTGATAAAAACTCGTCGAATCCGAAAAGCTCCCTATCAGGTGTTTGTTTATGGCATTTTTTATTTGGTGGCTTCGATGGTGTTTTGAAAGTATCATTTTTAGCCATATCTTCGAATCCAAATAACGAGTCCTCTTTCGTTTTTTCCTTAGAGGACGTCGAAACTAGATTTTGTAGGGGCGGCAAATGAACAACTTCCAATATATTGATGGCCTTTAAAGGACTGCGATAACTCAAAGCTCTACGAGGATTAGGTATTTGTTTCAAATTAAATATATTTGCGTTACTGTCTGTAGTTTGATCTGGCTCTAAGTTAGGCGGCGTTTGATTTTCGGCATTAGAATCATTGGACGAAAACGAGGAAGGTCCAATAATGTTTGGGTTTTCAGCTAATGGTGACGATGAATGCCGGGAAAGAGCAGAAGTACTTTCAATTGTAGGAAGAGGAGAACTATCTGCCTGTTGCCGATTCTCAGACATTCTGCCTAATGTTTGTTGTAATGCTCTATTTGTTCGATTTTCTTTTCTTGGTGTTGGTGGTATGAAATCACTTGAAAATGATGGTAGATTTCCAGAGCTTCTTGAAAAATTAAATACTCTTGGCAAATGGGCGTCCTCGTCGACACGCCAAGGCGAAGGTATTGTGGCCGGTCTCGTAGTAGACATTACAATTGGCGAAAAATCTGCATTTAACGTCGTTGATGGTATTTTTTTGTTTTTCGGTGTGCTGATCAATTTCTTAGCCATGGCCAACAGACGTTGAGCTTTTAATCGTTGGTTATCTGTTCGCCCAGCTTGGCTAATCAATACCGATTTAGCCAAGTTGCTGAAAGTCCCCTCTTGATCTGTGATGTGATGCTGAAAACGTGTCCTAACTGGATCAACAGCTGAACTCCCGGATTGATTAACATTAAAGTCCACATCAGCTGGAAGATCGGCATCGTCATCTAAGAAATTATCATAATGATCTTGGTCTTCTTCATCATCCAAGCTTTCTTGGTCTGTATGAGGTTTAATGCCAGCCAAAATATTGTTGTCAATTCGGTTTGCAGGCTCCTTCATTATAGTAATTTTATTATCTTGCTTTTTATCTGCCGGTTGCTTTGTGCCCTTTTTCGGTTTTTTGACAACACGACGTTTTAGCATTGGCCGTCCTTTGCCCTTCCGATTTACCGCAACTGCCACTTTACCTTGCGCTATTAACTTCTTAATTATATCGTCAGTAGGATCTTTTCTTCTTTTTCCACTATTGCCTTCCGAGTCCGAGGTTTGAGATTGCGATAAAAAGTCGTAGATTTCTTCACGTCTGACTTGAGAGGAACGTTTCGATGGCAATCGGGGTTTCTTCGCCAAGACCTTTTCTTTCACAGCAGTCTGTGGATTTATTTTGATACTTTTGTCCTCCGGACGATGAAAGAACTTATGCGGCCTGCTAGGAAGAGGCAAAATTTGGGTTAAATTTGCTATGCTGGCTGAAATTGGAATTGGGGTATTTTCTTCCATATGGGTTCGTGTAGAAGCTAGTTCGGGCATGATGCTATCAGATGTTTCCTTTAAATTACATTCAATGACAGTGGAATTTCGTACATGTTCAAAGTGCACCGTTGAATTGGGCTGGTCCACAAAATGTATTCTTTGTATGCCTATACTTTTTGTATTCGCCGCCTGTAAATCCTTCAGTTGCACATTTTGTGTGCTCTCCGAAGGATTATCATCATTTTCCACCTGATTCTTTTCATTTGTGGCTAAAGTGTTTTTATTTGTTGTACTGAGGATGTTTTTCGCTGCACTTAATGATAATTTCCGCAAGGACATACGTTTCTCTTGGTTGAGGCATGGATTTATTATTTGGGAAAAAGGCAATGATGCTGTGTCATCTTTCAACTCTCCGTTGGTGTTCAGTTCTGAAAATGACAAAAGAAAGACCAAATGTTAGTAAATCATTATTATATTTACAATATATCGACATTTTTAAAATTGCACTCTCAGGTTTTTTATATGTGTGTAAGCAGTATCTTGAGATCGTAGTTTGACGACCATCAATAGTTGTTTATATTTTTGCGCAACTGATACACTTTTGGGCAATTCGAAGATAGATAAGGAAGGAATATTTGATCACCAAATCTGTTTTGACTTTTAAAGTCATTTGAGCCACGCTCGTCTGAGCACAAGACAACTGTAGATCTTTGGTGTACCATCACTTTCATAAAACGCGCATATCTCTGGGAGGCAACACTTTTGGGGCATGGGATCGGTCTCATTCGATGCTCAGATGTTGTCCACATCAAAAAAAAATGATAATTGATTTTTTTACCCTTAGGTCCGTTTCTCTATGCGCTGTCACATATATCATGACATATAATACCACGTGGGAGGTACCAGCACCTGCCACACAAACGAATCTTTTTTAGAATTGATTTGAATCCGCAAACTTGTCATCTAAGGCATAATTATTATTTAATTCCCATAGTTCTAATGCTGAAGTTTTTATTTTTCGCCAAGTACACCCCTGCTTCTATTCCTACAGGGTGGCTGATGAAAGCCGAAAATAACTTGTTTTCTATTTAATGAATCTGGTAAATTTTTATTTTGCAGATTGATTTTTAGATTTAACAAAAATGGATAACTGGGATTGTCCGTCGCTATCGCGCACTGTAGTCCGTAGTTTCTGTTCAAAGAGAGTATAGGAGCACGTTTGGCGGCAATCCTCCGAGCAGATGAACCATAATGAATCTTGTTTACAATTTTGTCGAGCATGGACAGCCAAAAAAAAAGACCTTACCATCGAAACCCTTCAGTTCGGATGGAGAAAACAATCGCTGCTGTAGCAGATGCCATATAAAACAATCCAAGAGTTTCGACAAGAAGCTTATCTGCTCAAATGGGTACAAGCAGACAGTCATTGCAGTCAATTATGCACAACGATTTAAACTTATTCCCATATAAAATTTAAATGGCAAACAAACTGAAAGAGCAGACTTTTCGATTCGCTTGGAATTTTGCCAGCAGATGCTTCAAATGGTGGAAGTGGACCGAAACATGTTTGAACTGTCTTTTCATGTCCGACGAGGCCCATTTTGATTTAAACGGCAACATAAACTAAATTTTCGAATATGGAGTACTTCCAACCCACAGATAATCCATGAGATGGAATTGCATCCACTCCGTGTCACAGTGTGGTGTGCATTTTCATCACGCTGCTTGTCGGGCCCTACTTCTTCGAAGAAAACGGTCACACAGTTACGATTACTGGATACCGTTACTTGAGCATGTTAACATCGTCTGTTCTCTCTTACGTTTGTTGTCTCAAGCGAACTACCGATTGTATTGGATCACATTTGTGCTCTTCACTCCATCTTCTGTTGCTTTTTAATTTATTTTCCTGTTCGTCCAAACTATAAAGAAGGACCAATTTAATTACATCATGAAAATCTATAAGAAATATCACCATTTGCCATCTAGCGTGTGTTTTAGGTAAAAAAAATGATTTCCTCGACCCCAAAAACAGTAAGATACCATAACTTTCCAGGTTAATAAAAATAAATAAGCATTATTTTATCAAATTTCCAATGATATTTTTTTGTTAGACAGCGTTCCAAAATCACCAACTTCAAATGCGTGTAAAAAAATCACGCAGTGAAATAAAGAAAACCCTTGAAGGTTTTGTTATGGAAATTGTCAACTTTCATTTGGAATTGGTTTCATCCTATTCGCATGTTGGTTGTTGCACCACTGTGTTATTAACTGGTCATTAGTACGTTTATACGACAGTATTAGCGATATAATTTGTGTCGGAAGCAATACACAACATTTGTGTCAAAAGAACACGAATAGGTACTCACCCTAGAGCTAAGTTTCAGACATTATAGAGACTGCTCTAAAAATAGTTTGCAAGAATGACGGTCCATATTCAATTCGTTTTTATAAAATTAATTTTCAGTCTCCAAAATGTTCAGATCGGATGTTTTTCATTTTTTGCAATACTGTGCATGCCACATGCAATAATCACTTTCTACACAAATGTCTGGTTGGCAAACAACAAAATACATAACTTCGATAGAACCTTTCTCTGTTTGCTTACTTCACTGTAACTGTTGGCTTTAATGATTTATTAAAACATGTGCAAATTAACAGATGTTAATGAACATACAAACATATGTTTATACCGGGCACCTGGATCAGGGCTGCCAACAGCAAAGAATAAAAAAATCGTCGATTAAAAACAATATTCTTAAAAATCGCCATTTTTGAAAATGAGAATTGTCGTAAAATCGTCACACGAAAAGTTCACATTAAAAGTTTACACATACATACGCAGGCTCAAGGTCGCGGTTTTGTAATTATAAACGTTAAATATCTTTAACCCTTAAATTCGATTAGAAAACCAATTTTTTTTATAGATTTAACGGTATAACTGATTACATTTTTTTGGACACATAATAAATTGACCCAATACTAAAAAGTAACGAATTTTTAAATAAAGAGTGTTTTTTACAGTTTAAAATGTTTAAATTATGTAATGTGCCATGCCTTTCTAATCAGTGGGTTTGTCATGAATTTTCTTCTGTTTATATTTAGTTGCATTTGTAATTTTGTGCGAATAGTGTGAATTCGGCTTATTATATAGCAATGGCATAAAGAAAAAAGGTAAGGCTTATAATTCTGAAAGAAACTCCTTGTTTCTATAAACGTTTGTATAGTTTCTAAGTAATAAACAGATGGAACAGCTTCTAAATGATGACAAGGATGTTTTTGGTGAAAGTAATGAAAATTTTGACAACAGTGAAGGGGAACTTCGTATAAATACTGAGGAGTCGGATACTTCATCGAGTTCATGTCGCACCACTGATGAAATTCTGTCTTTCGAAAATGTCCCCAATAAGATTCAATCCGAATCTGCGTCATTTTTGTCAAAGGATAAGTCTGTGCTTTGGCAAGCAAAGCCCCCTCCACAAGAAAGTGCAAGAATGCGAAAGTGTCAAATACTGAACTACAAATCAGGACCAACCAAAAAAGCTACGTCCTTTGTTACGGACACATCAAGTCATCTTTAGAACTATCTATTTCAAACGGAATAAAAAACATAGTGATTGAAATGACAAATAAAAAAGGATCACAGATTTTTGGAACAAACTATAGATCTCATAGAATTTGATGCCTATCTTGGGCTTCTCATCATGACAGGAGTAATGAGATCCCATGGTGAAAGCTTAGTAAATTTATGGGACGATAAGAACGGGAGACCCATTTTCCGGTCAACCATGTCCCTCAAAAGATTCATGGAAATTTCCGCAAGCTTGCGGTTTTACAACTCTGTAGATAGAACGGAACGTCACCAGCGTGCACCTATCAGGGATGTTTGGGATAAGTGGAATAATCAGCTAAGATTTTTATACAGCCCACATAGCAATCGATGAGCAATTGGTTCCATTTCGGGGAAGGTGCAACTTCAAACAATATATTCCATTTAAGCCGGCAAAATACGGGCTACAAATTTGGGCATCATGTGACTCTACAACCAAATATGCGTGGAACATGGAAGCCGTGCTAGAAACACAACCTGAAAAAATCATGGTATATATTCTCCTTTTATATTGGAATATTTTTTTTGAGTTGTATGTAAATTGTTTTATAGGTAAAAGAGTAGTTTTATCATTGTCAAATCCACTTCCAAACGGATACACCATTACATGTGACAATTTCTTCACCACATACTCGTACAATCTTGTTTTGCAACTGCTGGGCCGAACCATAACTCTTGTAGGAACTGTCAGAAAAAAACAAAACCTTTCTTTCATTGAAAATAACTGATGTGAAGAAGAAGCCTATATTATATTCTGAATTCTTATTTACAAAACATGTAACTATTGTATCGTATGTACCGAAGAAAAACAGGAACCTTATGGGTTCCCATAGCACTGAAGTAAGAGATGGCGATAAGAGAAAGCCAGAAATAATACATCACTACAGCCATACAAAAGGGGTCGTTGATGTCCTTGACCAGTAAGTTAGCAATTATACATGTATAATGACGAACCGTTGGTCAGTTGCACTGTTTTCAAATATAACTGATGTGTCAGCATTTTACTCGTTCGTTATATGGACGGATATAAATACCAATTGGAACTGCACCAAAAAATTCAAGCGTAGAATATGTTTGGTAAAACTTGCAGAAAAATTGATTCATCCACATATCCTGAGACGGGAGAGGCTACCATACGGATCATCGTCAAAATATCTCGTACAAAACTTTCAAGCTACCCTAACGGTTCCTATTGGTCCGAGTGCATCATCTTCGTTCAAAAGAAGTGCCAAGCTTCAAGAACCAAGTTCCGGATCAACGAAAAGGAAGCGATGTTTCTACTGTCCCCAAGGACCAAATGCAAATAAATATTCAACTAATTGTAGTATTTCCCATAATTTTATATGCCATCACCAGAAAATAACTTTATTCAACCATTGTCAAAAAAATAATTAACGTTTAAATTTTATTCTATTTCACTTTTATATATATAAAAAAATATTTAAAATTCTGGAGTATTTTTTATTTTTTTCAAAAAGAATTATTTTTTTGTCAACCTGAAGTCTGTGAATATTCTTTTTATACGATTTTCTGTGTTAAATTTATTTAAAAACTAATAAAAGACTGAATTCGTAATATATAAAAAGTGTTTTCTTAAGTTAAATTAGTATTGGGTCAATTTGAACCAAAAAATGTTATTGGGGTATATATCGAAAGATAGAACAAGGATTAAACAATGAATACAAACACTTAAAATTGTTTTTCAAAACAAAAAAACGAATTCTGAAAAAAATAGTGTTTGTATTCATTGTTTATGCATTTTTTCTACAGAATTCCTGAAGATGTCTCTCAAGAGAGACGAAATATTGAATAAAATAAAGATTGAGCAGGGATTAACCGGCTCAAGACCTTTTGCATCTATATTAAAATAGAAGACAAGTTTTTAACAAAAAGGCAAAGTGACATTGATTTTCGTTTCTGCACACTGCTTTTATCATGAACCTCTTCTTGTCTTCTACTTAAATATAGTATTTAACTGCGTGGACCTTCTATGCCTTCGCTTGCCTTCTATGCGGCAGAAATTTGATTTTCGATTTACTTATAAGCGTCAGAACGGCAAAGCGAACAAAATCTATGCCAAAGAAACCGAATACATTTTTTGCACTTCAGTACAAAATTAGGGCCCACTTATAAATGTAATCGCAAGGAAATGCCAAAACTCACTTGTTTTTTGCCTTCAGATCATATGATTTGCACCGTTGGACTTCTTTCTTTGGGATTATTTGAAAGAAAAGGTGTACGTCGATAAGCTAGCAACAATTCAAGAGCTAAAGGATGAGATAATTCGACACATTAACGGCACAGAATCTCAATTATGCCTCAGCGTCATCGAAAATTTGGACCATTGGATGAAGGTGTCGAGGTCGTAGCTGCCATTTGGCCCATATTTTGTTCCATACATAATTGAAACATACGAATATTATCATAATAAAGAGAAATGACAATAATTTCCTAAATAATTTGTGTTTTATACAAAATCAACATCGGCCCTTAAAATTTAACCACATTTAACATGACGAAATTTAATGAAGGAAATGCAAAAGTAATGTTTTTCGATTCAATGCATTCCGTTTCTGCAAATTTTCCATTTTAAATCATTCCCAAAATATAGTTTGCTCTTTTTTATCGAGTTCATGTACTTATACTTATACATACAAAATGAGGGTTCCCCAAAATGACGCTAAAACACCCTGACTTATAATAAAATAATCAATAATAATGTTTTATAAATAATTATATTTATTTGTTTATTTATTGAATACATATTTTATAAATAAATTTATAAAATACAGAGATAAGGCGCAGGGTATCATAGACCATATGAAAAAAAGTCTTTCAGCTACCTTTTTATTTATTCCACATGATCCCAAATAAAAGAATAAACGACTTAATAAATTTAAACTCGCAACACGTCAGGCTATGAGAACAATAAGACTTTCGTTCAAGATCCAGAGTCAGGTAGTTAAATTCGCATTGTTATGTGCTTTAAAGTGTTTCTGTTATCAGACAAAAGACAAAACATAAATAAGTGATTTTGACATTTCCGTTTACACAGAAATTATAAGTGGGCCCCAATTTTGTACTGAAGTGCTTGCGTTTTCGTTCTGTCGCATGGAAGGCAAGCGAACGCTAACGTTCAACATTGTGGCCCAGGCAGTAAATATTCGTTATAAAAATGTTCTTTAAACTTATTGTAAGTTTTTTTTAAAATGTTGGCGAAACTTTGTAAATGTACTAAATTCGTTCATGTTAAAAAACGACTTTCGGTCTTAATTTTACCGGATTTAATATTAATTTTTGTCAGAGCAAATTAAGTTAAATAACTTTTTCTAGCCATGTAAGTTCAATCCTGTGTCTGTCATAAGCACGGTAGTGGTCAATCGAATTGACCCATAATTTTGCCCTTTTGGGCAAGCAAGTAGCAAACTCTTCTGTGGTAGCAAATGGGCGAAATTGGCATTATCATCATGTTTTGTGGACGAACAGTGGTTAGAAGTTAGGACACTCTTAATACATTAAAAATTTGAATTAAACTTTAGAAATTCGAATTAATCCTTAGCAGAGTGAAGTTAAATTCGAATTTAAGAATAATTTAAACAACATATGCTGGCTTGTAAAAAAGATGTTAGAGTGACCATGGAGGGCAAATGAAAATACTTTCGTCTATCAGACTACTGCCTGATTAATGCTACGGGTGGCGCAAAACTACCGCTGTGGTTTGAATGTTTAATAACTTTTTAAATTTATTTATATTTTTTATTTTTATTTCAGAATAAATCCTTAGCAGAGTGAAGTTAAATTCGAATTTAAGAATAATTTAAACAACATATGCTGGCTTGTAAAAAAGATGTTAGAGTGACCATGGAGGGCAAATGAAAATACTTTCGTCTATCAGACTACTGCCTGATTAATGCTACGGGTGGCGCAAAACTACCGCTGTGGTTTGAATGTTTAATAACTTTTTAAATTTATTTATATTTTTTATTTTTATTTCAGAATTTTGTGAAGCAAACTTAGGGAATTTGAAATGAATTTGAAATGGGCCTCAAAAATTAAGACGTATAATTCAGATTTTGAGCCATATCTGTGAAACTTTTCCTTTATTATTTAGCAGTATGGGTATCCTTGGAAAGCTTATAACAACACCATTCCAGTGATACAACCATATATTCGACCTGTTAACCCATTAAGAAGCGGTAGCAACATTTCCATTTTTCACTTGTTACAAAAAGTGCCTTATAACTGGAAAATGCTTATTTTTAGGTATGTGGTTTTGTAGCTAACATATAAACCTTTCATTTAATGCATTTTTGGATGTTTTAACCTTTCTAGAACAGGAGAAAATGCTCTTTATATTAAAAAAAATTGAAAATAATCGCGCGATTTCTTTCAAATAATTTTTTAACTGCAGCGCTATTTTCAATTGAAAAAAAAATTGAAGAATTTATAACTTTTATTTCTTATACTTAGTTTTGACCCTTTTAGAACAGGAGATAATAACACTTTATAGAAAAAAATGAAAAATTATTTTAAAAAAAACCCGCGATTTTTTTTCAAATATTTTTCGTCTGCGGCGCAATTTTCCGTTTAAACCTAATTCATTTTAATATTTTTTGTTTTGTTTTTTATGCATTTCTTAATGATTTTTCGGTACTTCTTACCTTCAAATCCATCCAACAGCAATATTTTCATGTGTAACAAGCCTCAGATTATGACCTATTGGGCAGAAATATTCCACCTCTTTTTGAATTAAGCTCCAGTCCCTTGAAATATGTATGGTTCGGGCATGCATGGCCCCTCTATCTTCATCGCTAAACTATTTTCGTAATTCCCAACTGTTTTTTATATTCATTTTACTACGTTTCTAACGAGTTTTCTAGAATAAAACTTTTGTCCGTTGCCAAAAGAAATGCTACCACAGCATGCAATTTCGTCTACAAAATTTTGATCTGTCAATTTTTTGTAAAAATTTTGTCCAAATTTTGCGCAAAAAACTGAAACTAAAATGCCAGTATCTGCGGTATTTAAGGGGTTAAAATATAAATCAAAGTCCCAAATGAAAGCATAAAGTGTGACCATAAACTAGTAAGAAGAAATAAGTAGCTTCAAATAGGCAATTTTTCAAGTTTTGACCAATTTTTCACAGAAATATACAAAATGCCCCCCCCCCACCCCCCAGACCACAATGGGTTAAAGGATCCATAAAATGTATATGTGACAGCGCATAGAGAAAGGGACCTAAGGGTAAAAAATCAATTTTCATTTTTTCTTTTTTTGATGTGGCCAACTGTGCATCGAATGAGACCGATCCCATGCCCCAAAAGTGTTCCCTCCCAGAGATATGTGCGTTTTATGAAAGTGAAGTCGACGATTCTAAGCGCAAATAGAAAGGGACCTAATCTTTAAAATGGCTCTCCTGAACAAAACTTTTCATCAACTTTTCACTTTTTTTTGTGATGCGGACATCTGAGCATCGAATAAGACCGATTTCTTTCAACTAATTTTTTAACTGCAGCGCTATTTCCAATTTAAAAAAAATTTGAAGAATTTTAACTTTTGTTTCTTATACTTAGCTTTGACCCATTTAGAATAGGAGATAACACTTTATTAAAAAAACTGAAAAATTATTTTAAAAAAATCTTTAAAATGGCTCTCCTGAACAAAACTTTTCATCAACTTTTCACTTTTTTTTTGATGTGGACATCTGCGCATCGAATGATACCGATGACATGCCCCAAAAGTGATCCCTCCCAGAGATATGCGCGTTTTATGAAAGTGAAGTCGGCGATTCTAAGCGCAAATAGAAAGGGACCTAGTCATTAAAATGGCTCTCCTGAACAAAACTGGTTTTGAGCCTTAGGTCCCTTTCTATTTTGCGCGTCACATTACCATTAGAAATTTTATAAGGTTTCTAACGATACCCATATCGCCTAGGTCCGATATAAAATGTCGCAGATATATCCTGTTGTAGGTCCGAAATTTAGGGTCCGATAACTCGGAAAATATAGGTTGCCGCCAACTTTTTTTTAAACTATTAGTTTTTAATGCCCTACATAACCATATATATTTTATTCACAATTGTTACTAAACTAGATTTGTTCCCGGGAATAGGCCTTAATACCGCAAGATGATATTGGTGCGTCATGCAAATTGTTAAAGGCCATAGTCGAGTCAAAATGTGGCTACATCGGGTCAAGTAAATTCTAAAATTATGTTTTAATATTATGTTATGTATTTTTGTTAAAAAATAATCTCGAACAAAAAACATGTTCGTTTGTAAATGAGGTCTAAAATTTTGCTTATTTTCACTCTTTTTGTTATTTAAAAAAAAAGTTTTACAACTTTTAAAAAAAGTTTTACAAAAATAAACTTATTTTGTATAGTTGCAGTATTGCACTTCAATCGCTTAACCCTGTACATACATGCCTATTATTTCACAAGGAAAAATCTTAGCAATCCTCAGTTATTAGTGAATTTGAGCTCGTTTTTTGGAATAATATTCGGGCGAAATAATTTTTAAATTTCTGAGGGCCCTTAATTATATTTTTTTTTTTGATGCGGTATCTATTCTAGTACAGACAAACTTCACTTTTGCCTCGATTTTCCATGTATATACCAAAATATTGGTATATAACAATTTACTGGTGGATATAAGATTCTGGGATAACCGTCCAAAATTCTAGGGATTCGGGTATTGAAAAATCGACAGTTACAGGAAACTTTCTCCAAACGCGTCAATATGATAAAGACATTTTATGGGGGACCCCTATAAATAAAAAGCCTTTAACTTAAAAACGTTCCAGGAAACACAAAAACAACTCGAATAGTTGTGATAACTCACAAGTGGGGGTCGACAATAAACTTAATTTCAGCTGAATTTCTTTCGATTCAAAAACATGATCTGAATTAAAAAACTCCAAAATTGTTACGATTCTTTTTTTTACTATTTGTGCATACATAATGAGTTGTTGCTTTTGATTTGCATGATCTTTTTTTGAACGCCAACATTTGATGTTAGAATTTTGTAGCGTACTGTACTTCAAAAGCTAAAAGAAATTTATTAGAAATATACTCAGCAGACAAGAAATTGAAAATAAATAGGGTAATTGTCAATCAGGGCGGGACGAATAACCTAAAGTTAGACACGTTTTGGTTCATATAATCAATAACTGTAACAATTGTATTAGATAAATATCAATCTCACCTTCAGCTAGAGTAGGTTTCGGCACCTTAGCATAATTGCGCAATCTTACAACGCATTTTTTTACGACTTTAGGTTTCGATTTTTTATTTTCCTTTCCCGGATACTCCAACAAGGAATGTTTTCCATTTGTTACAGTCGGACTTTTAATGTTACCACTACGCGCTTGAAAAACATTATCCACTGAAGATTCTACATTTGTTTTGCAAGATTTCAGTTTTGAAATTCGCTGATCTTTTGCTTGTAGTCTTGAGCCGAGTCTTTCTCTCGTCGACAAACCATCACTGACGTCATTGCACACATTTGTTTGATATCTGCAGGAGTGTGGTGCCCTTGTTGGCTTTGCATCCGCTAGAATACCAGCATCTATTGCGTTTTCTTTATTGCTTCGACTTGGTTTTGGATTGTCGTCAATTGCGTCTTTACATTGAGCCTGCAATGCATCGCTGGTGGTGCTGGTTTTATTGATGATATTTCTACTGTCATTGAGTAGGCTCGTATTTCGATTTAATTTTACAAAGCACAGCCGAGTTTTTGATTGAATTTCTAAATATTCACTTATATAGTCATTAAGCTTTTCATCAGTTGCGACTTCTTTGACATTTGAACGAATTTTTTGTACTTTTCCCTTCTTTTGTATTATCGTAGGCGTAGTCTTGTTTGATTTTGTTGATGCTACTTTATTTTTGCTCGCGACACTTCTGGGAGCCACTTTTACTTTAGCCATGTTAGACGATAACTTCTTAGTTTTACAGTCCATATAGTGTACAGTATATTCATAATCGTTTAACGAAGAGCTTGTACAAGTTTTAAAACCATATATTATTAAAAATATCCTTTAAATAACGAATACACAGACACTCGAGATTTATCCATTAAGTGCGTTTTAATTGAACTGCCGCCATGTTGAATTATGCAGATAGTGCTGCCAACATATCTGTTTTAAAAACGTCAAATTTGTCTTGCCTTGCAGTGTTGCCAGAAAAATAATTTAAATTGCTGTGCGGCAGAAAAAATGTTTGAACCCTTCAGAAATATAGGGTGATCCATCTAGAGGTATTTTTTTCAGAACAAGAAATATTTAAAAATTCAAATCAAGTGTGGAATCTTTATTGGTAATTTAAAAGGACATTTTATGGCATTTATTTTTTGATAATAATTAATTTAATAATTTGGCAACTGTATTATGGAAATGAGCGATCGGTGAGAAGCGGGAAGATCCGCTGTTTTCGACCAAAATTTTGAGGTCCAATTTTTGGCTCAACGGCAGTGTCAGTAAACAAAATTGCTGCATTCGGGCTTAAGAGCAACAAGAAGAGGTTCAAGAGGTGCCATTATACCCAGAGAAACCACGGTTTGGTGCGATTTATAAGCTAGTGGGATCGCCGGTGCATATTTTTTCAAAAATGATGATGGCCGACACGTAACCGTGAATGGTGCTCGCTATCGCACGATGATATCGATATGTATGCTACCTGAAATTTAAGCCCGTATGCTACCTGAAATTGAAGCCCTGCTAAAACAATGGATCTATTGAGAGGACATTTCGAAAAGCAGCTAATTTCACGTTTTAGACAGGTGAGTTGGCCGTCTAGATCGATTGATATCACACCTTTAGACATTTTTCTTTGGGGTTACGTAAAGTCCAAAGTCTATGCTGACAAACCAGCTACGATTCAGGTTTTGAAAGTGAACATTACGAGTGTCATTAAAGCCATGCCGGTCGAAATGCTCGAATGAGTCATCCAAAATTGGATCCTTTGAAGGAAATTATATTCAAAAAATAAATGTCGTAAAATGTCCTTTCAAATAACCAATAAAGATTCCACAATGGATTTGAATTTTTATATTTTTTTGTTCTGAAAAAATACCTCTAGATGGATCACCCTATACATGTAGTAAAGCAAACAAAATTTACCCTTGGCGGTACTAAGTTGAAACGAAAAGGTGGCGGAATTTGCAATTGTAAAAGGGGTGTTTAGTACTATCAGTGTCGACTTTCTCTTCTCCCCTGCAACGAAAATTAATGTTCTGATAATTGTTTGGTCAATGAATATTAGACATTTGCAGAAAGAAGAAAAATAGAATGTTTAATGACATTTTTGAGGGCATTCAAATAAGTATGAAAAACAATATTTCATTTTTTCATTTATTGATATTCAAAAAGTAACCGAGCCTTTAGGCCTTATATAGTTACAAAATTACTTCAAATTTGTTTAAAATATACAAAAAAAACTTAAAGTAAGATTAATCTATTTTATATAAATAAGTATTAAGTTAAGCATACGTTAAATAATGTTTTTTTTTTAATTATTTTATTTTATTTTGATATCCCAAATTACGCAAAAAAAAGGTATTAATGAACGACTACTAACTAGTTAAGTTTCGTAGTGTAACAGCAGCATGAAAGTGCAACACACTAAGACTACTAGCCAATACTATTGTTTCAAATTAAATCAAAGACAAAGCAATACCCGTAGAAAATTTTTCATTTACAAATCATTATGTTTCACATGTTGAAATATTTTTTTCTTATAAGTATGGCAGGAGTAATTAAATGATCTGAGCGAGACAGGCAGACTATTAAAAATGCGAGCAACTCTTACGTGAAATGATCGACCTAAATCTGAATTCAATCGGGGAATTGTAAGCTGTGGATTTCTTCTGGACCTTCCAAACTGGAAAAATTTAACTACAAAGATTGGTGTCTGAAGTTTATACATCTTATAGAAGTGAAGTAAACTCCTTATTTAATTAAAAATGAATAACTGATGTTTCTTTCTATTGTGAGACCTAAATATAAACCTCCGAGGCGAAGTTTTCGTTTGAGATGAATTCTAGGCTTAATACAAAAAGGTAGAAAAAATTCGTTTTACGTGAATACTATTCTTTAACTGCCTACCATCAAACGAAAATTCTTGAACGGGATTTCCGAAACGTTAATTTCGTTTGCTTTGCTATGTCTTTCTATCGGAAAGCAATTTTTTTTTTAAATGTCATTCAAATTGTAATAGATTTTCACCTGAATCTACTGATTTTGTATTGAGTAGATTGACGCCTCTTGTAAACTAAATAGATTTTTATTTCATCTTATTCTACGATGATCGCCAGTTCAACCATTTCTTTTATGAATTAAAATAAACTTTTTGTTTAATTTTGATAATGGTACACTTGCATATACGGCGGCGGCTTCAACATCAGCTCATTGTATCTTCAATTAAAAATCGACGTTTTCATAACCATGAGGATATATATAATGTAAAACGAATTGAAAATTAATTTTAGGTTATATTAAAATGAGTTTTGCTAATTTGATACTATTTTATCAGCAACGATGAAATATAAAGTATTTATCACATTTTCTTATAAAGTTACTTTTTTTTACCAACGGCTGAGCCAATATTAACGGCGACTTCGTTGACCGATTAAATCTGCCGCAATTAGGCTAAGCAAATTTAATTTAAGCCGATACTGATTCAAAATCTATTACAATTTGGGTACAAATCTGATGAAATTGAAATGTGGGGGATTTTGTTCGCATATACGACTTTGTTTCGCTTCATTTCACAATTAATATAAAAAATAAGGAAATATAGCAAATCGAAGACAATACAAAAAACGGTGCATACACGCAGCTTGCAAGGTTTTTTATTAATTCTTTGCACAGCCGATATCGATTTTCGGCATTTTTCTTTGGTATGAATGCTTCCATAAGAACGTATGTAAATATAATTTTACATTTAGTTGCGTTTTGTAATGTTTCATGGAAACGTAAATTTCTTTGCAGCGTTACACTGCGTATCGTTGACAAACAATTAAATCAGAATGAAGCCGTCTTCGTGACTTGCTTGGGTTGAAGTTGTTATTTTACACTATTTTAAGCGCTTTTTCACGTTTTGTCTTTCAGACAGTTTGACAATATGGTAAAATTCATTAAAAATTAATATAAGTGTCATATAAATTCAACAATTAAAAGATTTTCAAAATTTGTCTACTACTTGTTTTGTGAAAATGATTGTTAGTACAAATGTTTTACATTATTTTCGTAGAAAAGTGAAAAGTCTCTTGTTGATTTGGAACAAATCTAGTTTAGTAACAATTCTAAAAAAAAAAAACAAAAAAATATGGCCCCGTAGGGCATTAAAAACGAATAAGTTTAACAAAAAAAAGTCGGCGGCAACCTATATTTACCGAGTTACGGGACAAAAAAAAAACTGTAGGGAATTGCGAAAATTGTTCAGCGATGAAGTCGGCGGGGATGGCCCCGCTCGAACAATAAATATATCAAGGGACTGAGGCTTAAAACCAAAAGAGGGGAAATATTTCTGCCCAAAATGGCATCATCTGAGGCTTGTAACACTAGAAAAAGTTGCTGATGGATGGATCTGGAGAATAGAAATACATAAAAATCATTTAGAAATGCATGATAACTAAAATCAAATGTTGAAATAAGAGTGATATAAGCTGAAAATTGCGCCGTAGGCGAAAATTTGTTCATTTTTTTTAATAAAGAGCTTTATCTCCTGTTCTAGAAGGCTTATAACCACAAAAAATGCGTTAAATAAAAGGTTTATTTGTTGGCTATTAAACTAGATCGATAAATACATACTTAAAAATGAGCATTTTTCCAGTTATGAGGTATTTTAAGTAAAAGATCGTAAAAAATAAAAATGTGCCTACCGCTTCTTAATGGGTTAAAATATCGAATATATGTATGCATCACTGGATTGGTCTGAACTTGCGAGGCCCACATCTCGGAAACTATGGGAGACCACCGATTTTTTTATTTAATATTTTCTGCTTAGAATCAAAAGTTCTATCGATGGTGCAAATTTGGTGTCCGTGCGAGAGTTGTTACTAAACTAGATTTAAGCCGTCGATTTAATGGAAGGCCTTTTATTTTATTACTCATTTTAACTGGTTATTTATAGTTTAATTTATTATAATAAAAATGCAACCAACAATTATTAACAATTAAAGTTAGTTACTTAAAGTTTTTTGGAAATTACTCAACGTAGAAACATTTAACTAAAATTTGTATTTATTTAAGTTCATATCGAACTACAAAAAAAGTAAAAATTATTGCAGGTGCAATAATTATAATAAACAAATGAGTATAAATTTATATGTTTATTATTTTCTTTCGTATTTTCCTTTTTTGTCACACCGTCGTTTTTGTCTCTGTGTATTTTTTCTCATACCCTAATTTTTTCTCGTCGTTTTTTTGTCGCATCGTCGATTTGTCTCAGCGTATTTTCCTTTTATGTCTTGACGTATTTTTCCTTTTTTTGTCACACCGTCGTTTTTATCTCGGCGAATTTTCCTTTGTTGTCACGTTTTTTTGTCTATGATATCAGCGACGGCGTACTTTGTAAACTTAGACTGACGGCGGCGCACTGCCAACTTACTACAAGTCGGCTCGTTTGAAGGATGCTCCTTTTTTTAGAGTAGGTCTAGCTTAAACATTCTTGTAATTACAAATATTCGTCATTAAACTAACTTATAATAATCTGTAACACAGAGTGATGTAGGGTAAAATATTTGTGCTGGCTGCAAAAAACTGAACGCAACAATCGATTCATATAAAACGAAGATAGAAGTCGATTACGACTTTTTCATTTATGCAACAAAAAGTCGATTATTCAACAAATCGATAATTGACTTATGGAACCCTACGCTACGCGCCTCTTTTTCTCCTCAGTACATTATTGTTCGTGGTTTTTATAAAATCAAAATACTTGTTGAAGAATTATTGTAGATTGCTGTATTTTCGTTGGAATTTCCATCGTCGAAAATATCAAAGCCTGCATTGCATTGAACAATTTCGTAGAAAATCTAATTAAAAAGCAAACGATGAACAACAAATTAACCAAACTCAAGGAAAACAACGAAAATTTGTGTCCAACAACAAGGTGAGCAAAAAAATAGTTAACAACAACGACAGCACACGGCAGAAACAGTGAAATAATTAAAAAAGTATAAAGACATTTCAATGTATAAAAGTAATTGCGCTGTTAGTAATAATTTCAACAAGAAACGTGTCATTTTAAGAGAGCTGGTTTTTTGTCTCTCCTTTTCGTTGGCTATTTTAATTTTCCCTCGTTAACTAAAGAGAAATGTCAAGTGGCTGAGCGGTATTACCGACTCTCAGCAATGGCATAAATTTTGAAATCTACAAAGAATGAGTGAAACAAACAAACAACACAGAATGCAATGTCAATTTGTGTAATTTGTAAGGTGGTGGTTGGCTTCTGGTGCAGTTCATGAACGATAATTAACAAAAAAAACCGCGGCGTCGTTGTTTGTATATAACGTTTTGTGTCGGTTTCTAAATAGATGTTCGACCATGTGAAAATTGCAGCTTACCTAAATTATCAAGCTAGTAAAAACTGAATTAAATAAGGTTGACAGGACTTTTTTTGCCAACGAAACGAAGTTTAATTTGTATCTGTTGGTGATTGTGAGATGCGGTATGCTGCGGTGCATTCCCACTGATTATTAAAAAAAAAATTGTGTAAGATATGTAAATGCTTTAGAAATTGTCTTATTAGAAAATCAGTTGATTGAGTGTCATATATGATACATTGGCCGGAGGTTCATAACCTGTAGAAAAAAGAGTTCATTTTTGGGGTCATCGAAGACAGACACGTACACAACTTGTGTTGCACTTTTTTACCCATTGAATAAATGGGCGTGGGTTGGTGTCATCATTGTGTGCATTGTACTGCACTGTGGGTAGATGCATAATTTGTCGGTCTGTGTCAATGTTTTGTTTATGTTTTCGATTATTACCACAACCTGAAAGTCCGAAAGTAAAAATACATTACTGCGTAATACATACATACATATTTTGTGCGAGTATACATACGAGTACATATATAAATACGTATTACTTTTCTACACGTTCCTATTTCGTACTAAACCGGACTTTGTGTGATTTTTCTCAGTTGATAGAAAACAAGGAAAACAATACAAGAAAAATGTTTTGACGTTGGCCCATATGCGTGCGTTTTATAAACTGGTATATCTTGCTTAAATCTAATTGGATTAACAGCACCCTGTTGCAGAATGGAATGTCTCACCAGTAACAGAGAAACTCTTAATTCGGTGTAGTCCAATATCTAGCGTAATTTCTCCAGAGGAAAAAGTGTTTGAGAACTCTCAGAGGCCGGCTAAACAGAAATTCATCATTTTGGGCTGAGCTGGTGCTGAAGGATAAAATGCCGGAGCCCGGTTAAAAACCAGCTTCGTTATAATGCTAATTTGGTGTTGGACTTGCCTCAAAAATTGCAAAATTTCTTAAGGCCAGTTACAAAAAAAATGTGTTTTATCGCAGATGGTACAGCACCTTTTTAAGGAAGTCCGCAAACCCGGATGCATAGAATTTATTTTATTTTGAATTCCTGTTCGTCTCTGGTTGATCTGCTTCGATATCCAGGTGAAGGAAACGCGCCATTTGAACTGGATGCGTACACAGAGACCTGGGGGTCAGCTGGGTGGGCTTGGCCGATCCCTGTGTCCCTGATGGCATTCGGGACAAACGTGCGGAGCGTTAGAATCCATTCGTGCCCAATACGAATTTAGGCTGCTGCGCACCATACAGATCTCAGCTGAGCCAGAACCAGGTGTGTCTGCCGAGGTAGTACCTTCTCCTCAGGTGAAATCTCCGGGGGATGTTCCCCAAGCACTATTTTCACACTGTAGCTGGATACTGCTGCTGCGACTTCATCAGCATGAATGTTGTTCAGACCTGTCTGATAGTTTCGATGATCTAAAGGTTCTCTCTTGTACTGCTGGACCTCTCTCTCTCTCACTAGATTATGAAGATCATACCTGATCTGCCTGGCGAAGGCTTCTGTCCAAGATAAGGTAGTTAGGATGACTACTGCGAAAACACCACCGCTGGACCTCTCTCTAGATTATGAAGATCGTACCTGATCTGCCTGGCAAAGGCATCCTGTCTAAGATAAGGTGGTTAGGATGACTACTGCGAAAACAACATAGCAGGTATTGCTTAGACAACAGGAAATTGTGTCTTTGGACCTTCGTCTCATGTAGATGGTCCTCAGAAGACATAAGAAGACACCATGAGGGCGGCATTCTGGCAAGTCTGAATTTTCTTACTCACGTTTGACCACACCGGTGCTCCATAGTTCGATACAGGCCGACCTATTGCTTTAAAATAGGTCAACAAGGTTTCTTTGCCGGCTCCCCAAGTGCTTGATTATCTTGTTTCTACTTTTGGGCTTATCACAGATAGCTATAGCACGTGCAGCGGATCAAAAGAGGTATCGAATGTGACCCCAAGGATTTTGGGGTAGTTGGTAGTCGGAATGTTGACCTAATCGAAATTCTTATTGAGTGACAACCGCACCTTCGCGGTCCATGCATTAACAGCGAGACTGATGATTTGGAGGCGGATATTTTCATATTCCTCGCTGTGAAGAAGCCTGCTAAGTCAGTGAGGTAATAGTTTATTTTCTCACATATATCATCCACTTTAGGTCCTGACGCCAGAATTGTGCAATCATCAGCGTACGACACAATTTCAACGCCGTCTGTTGGTGCAGGAATTTTAGAGAGGTAGAGGTAAAACAGAGCCGGGGATATCACTCCACCCTGGTAAACTCCCTGATTAACTCTATGGGGCTTCGACTTCCTGTCTCTAAATTCCTGTCTCACATATACGAGTAGTTTACGACCCAAAGTTTCAAAATGGGCGGAAGGGACGTCTCTGCAATGTCCTCGAACAGAGTGGCATGATTTATTGTGTCGAAGGGTTTAGTAATGTCAAGAGCCACGAGGGCTTTTACTGGTTAATGCCGCGATTTTTACGAGCGATGAGGGATGAGGGGTGTTAAGCAGATTTTGAGCTGTGCTGCTTGCGGAACCCATGCTGATGATCAGCACAGGGAAAGTGTTCGATCAGGCTGTGGAGGAGCAGTGCCTCAAGCGTCATTGGTTGGTGAGATTCTTTGGCGAAATGATGTATTGGCGGTATCTGTCAATATGGGGCCTAATTCACACATCCACTAGCGGACAAATTGATATAAAGCAGTTTTGATAAGTAGAGAGATCCAAAAAAAGGACTCATAGCCTGTATACGGCATGTTGTGCGCTCGTGTTGGACAGTTTGCCAAATTTCTTTCTTTATAGACGATCTGTATCGTGTACAAAACTTTTGATCCTCCTTAACCACATCCCCCTTATGTGGCCGAATGATGTTGTAGTCTCCAAGGCGCGAAAGCTGTGCAGTGAACTATCATGTTGATATCCTCCTCGCACATGAGAGATGTGCCTTTAGCGGTGAGTGGCCGACAAGAACGAATCATCTTGCTTAATACAGTCTTCTTCATAGATAATAGCTTTTTTCTTCCTCTTTTTCCCGGGTCTTATCAAAGAATTTTGGAGATGTTACCGGCCGCTGTGCCGCTCCATAGCGTTATGTGAGCGACTTTTGCCCAAAATTTTATTTCAGCTCTTATTGCTACCAAAGGAATGTCATTGTCAATGCCAACAGGGGAAAGGGAAACTTTTATCAAATAATTGAGCTGTGTACGATATAAATCTTAAACTCACTGAATGGGACCTTACGTTTAACGCCGGCTCCAAACTGCCAATGTATTTTATAGTCAAGTTTTAACATGGCTTGGAGAAAAATCTCTCGTAATGTCGCCGGCAATTACGAGTTTTTCATCTCTCCGATGAAAATTGCAAGATATTTTTAACCGGATTTGAACCTGGGCTTGCTCGCATGATAGTCGTGCACACTTCATTACACTACGGCGGCCTATACGGCCAACTGCCTAGGCTGACCCTTTCCTTAAAGGTTTTTCGTTGTCGATAGTAGAATGTCAGGGACTTATATGATTTCAAGGCTGCAACTCTCTTTTGAATTGGCTTTTTATGTTTTACACTGAAGAAGCGTTTGTGACTTGATTGAATTTAAGGACAATGCCTTGATCGCTGCATGACTTTCGGTGAATATAAAGCCATCGTACTCATTTCGTGGTGACCCTTATCTCTGCTTGCTATACCGTATTGTGGTAGTAGGAAATAATTTTCAGTGCAAACGTTATATGTCTAGAACCGAGCTCCAGATTTTGACTTCAAGTTCGAGCCGTCGGTGTAACTGTTTATGGCCGGTTTATATAATATAAGAAACTGTGTAGGATTCTCTGCTTGGGATTTCGGTTTGGAGTAGGAAAATAGTGCTTTAAGGAATGCGGTCTGTATCGCTCGTGTAGTGCGAGCGAGTAGTGCGAGGCCCGTTAACATTTCCAGGATGTTTTGGTGGCGGGATGTCCAGTCTCCCGTGATGTATTCGACACTGCAATATTTTCTTTTGCTGTGATGACCGCCATTTGTTTATATACAAATCTTAATCGAGCTTATATTAGGTAGAACTTCCATTGTCCTAGTAGAAGTTGTGCAGATTCCTGCACTGTTGTGCAGATTCCTGCACTGATTTATGTTGCACTTATTAGCCATTGAAGTTTACCAAACTAATAATTGGCATTACTACGGTTGTATAGAGTTTGTGTGTAAAATCTTAGGTCTAAAGGCCCATTTATATCCGTTTGATCTCCTGCACATTGACCAGCATCTATGAGCTTTTTCCACTTGGTAATTCAAGTTGTGTTTCTGTGTAATAGTTTCTGATCAAGAATTACTTCTTAACTTAAAGTTTTTCCTGGAATGCACGTTTTTTATAAGGTTGGAATCTTCGCCATACTCGTGCAGAGGCAGTTCCACTATCGGTTAGGATATCCTAGATGGAAACACACCCCCAAGCTATCGAGCACCTGACCTTTAGTGGATCGTGACAACGATGTACTTCCGATATCCCGATTACACGAGATCGCATACGATGAAGCGTTGAAAGTTTTCATCCCTTTAAATCTCCGTGTCCGAATTGCAATATTCATGCGGACTTATAGAAGAACTTTAATTCATTAATGTCATGACTCTTGACAATCTTCAGAGCCTGTCTACGTTTGTGTCATGTCCCTGCGCCGTAGAAAGCATATGTGACGCGCAAAATAGAAAGGGGCCTAAAGGTAACAACCAGTTTTGTTCAGAAGAGCCATTTTAAAGTTTTAAATACGTGTATCTTTGGTGTACCATCACTTTCATAAAACGCGCATATCTCTGGGAGGGAACACTTTGGGGGCATGGGATCGGTCTCATTCGATGCTCAGATGTTGTCCACATCAAAAAAAAAGTGAAAATTGATTTGTTTACCCTTAGGTCCCTTTCTCTATGCGCTGTCACATATACGATTGTCTTCATCCATAAGGAGGAAATGCATCTCACACTAAGGCGAAGGATTTCAGACCAATCAGTCTTTCAACATTTCTGTTGAAAACTTTGGAAAGAATCATCGATGTATAAATTAGATCATATTTCAGACCGGTCACTCTGTCGGAGGCCCAGTGCATATACAAAGGGCTGGTCTACCGACACTACAAAGAATACAAAGTATTGGCTTTCATGGATATATAGAGAGCTTCAAACAATGTTCGCTTGACGTAATGGAGCATATACATATGAATAATTATGCTGTCACTTCTTACATTGCGAAACGCCTTAAATAAAGGCGCATTGAGTCCACATTAGGCGACTCATATTTTTATAGTTGGCAAAACGGGGAACACCACAAGGAGGTTCACTTTTCCCACTGCTGTAGAATCTTTACATTAACACTGTTAAATGCCTTGGAGGAAACGTGTTGCAAGTAAACTGCATACGCGGATGATTTGGCGGTTACAGCCACGGTCAAGGATGCAAGGGTCCAAAGATGCTCTCAGAAGCACTGAAGTGTGCGCTAAAGTAATTACTTAAATGGTGTCGGGAAAGTGGACTGGGTGTAAATCTTACTTAAACGCTTCTGGTACTATTTACCAGGCGATACCAAATCCCTCGTTTTGTTAAGCCCTCCATCGGTAGGGTAACAATTTCGTTATCCAAAAGTGGCAAATATCTTGGACTGGTGCTAGATAGTAAACTAAACTGGAACCTAAACACGCAGACAAGGACCACTAAGGCTGCAACTGATTTGCTGCTTAAATGCCATTGATCTTAACTGGGGCCTATACGTATACTGGCTATATGATTTTGTTGTCAAGTCGATTTTGTTATATGGGGCTGCTCTCCGGTAGGTGACGTTAGAGAGGATGAATTACCAGAGCAGATGTGAGAGTGTAATAAGAACGTTGGTGGTAATGATAATGATATGGTGAAAATTAATAACTTTTATCATTTATTTGCCTAAAACTTTGGCAATTCTTATCCAATTTACTTGGGCAAAACTAATTGGTAAGAAATCCATTTTATATGTCCCCACATTTACAGCAGGCAACTTTACTTGCATCTATTTTTACGATTCCCTTTTGAACTTGCCTCTTGTGTTTACACAAGGCAATTCGGTTACGGCAATTTTTGTTTTCATTTTTGTGTGCAAAAGTACTAAAATAAACTGCAGCCAATTTTACACTACGAACATTACAAAAGGAATTGACAGTACGGGCAAGTATTTCCCTTTTCATTCCCCTTACCTCTCTCTCTCAGTCCTACAAACTTACAGTTGCGGCAAGTAAAGTTGCCTCGTGTAAATGTGGGGACATATAAAATGGATTTTTTACCAATTGTTTTGCCCAAGTGAATTGGATAAGAATTGCCGAAGTTGTAGGCTAATTAAAAATTAAAAAAACTACGTGATGGGGCAAATCGGACGCTCAATTTGGATTCAGGAGATCATTTTACATAAGGATCAGTTAATTTCGCCCAATGGAGGATTTTGTTGCAGAACAGTGTTTTAAATTTGGCTCGCTAGACTGAAACTTGCTTAGTTGATGTCATGCATCATAAACATCGAATACGTATAAGTAGTATATTACAAAAATAAACGCACTTGATCACAATCTCAAATTTAGCTCATTTTCTCACTAGGCTCAATTCAAAACATGAAATATTGGACATCCTATTCCTTAGACCTTATGAGTTTATAGTGTGTCAAGCCTTTTTAATCATCGAATGACCTGCAGTTAAATACTAAATGTTCCCGTGTAGAAAGTTGACCTCATAATGGGTTAAGACACTCTGTTTTTACTATGAATGTTGAGAGTCAGCATTATTACCATCGACGTTTTATTTTATAACAACTCACACATTAATGTTTGCTTGCATTTTCGTAGAAAACGTTTGCCCAGCAAAAGTTCAACACAAACACCGGCGTGGAAATTAGCAAAACTAGAAACAACTTCCTCACCCTCAGCTCTGACTAACGAGTATTTGGAAGAGATGGGCATTGGCATGCTAGATTCTGAGGAAAGTTCCTCGTCAGCGGCTTCGGCCATAGCGCTAGCCGTTACAGCAAGTGCAGATGAAAACTCCAATGAGGCTACACCCAATTTGGATGCACCGAAATTTTGCCACCAGCAAAGACAAATTTACCGCAACATGGATACATCGTTGCTCGATGCCACGACCGACAATGCTAGTAATCACAGTTTTCTGGATCCAAATGATACAACAATACACGGTGGCAAGGCCATCAATGGACAATTGCAGCCTCATAAATTGAATATTAATAACAATTCGAATTCTTCATCGTCGTTTGACATCTATACGGACGAACAAGGACAGCAACAAACCGTGCAGAAATTAAAGACAAATGAGAAATTTCAGTTACCACACAACGCAACTGCAACAAGCCAACAGAAGAAGATCGCCATTTTGGGAATTGGGGCGGCGACGGCAGCTGCGGCGAACAACAACACATATAATGGCAACTCTCCGTCATCAGCGGGAAAGAATGCTAGGAGTCCCTTGGCAACTGTAGCATGTAATAGTTTTTTAAGAAATGCCCAATTACAGCAACAATTACTACTGCAACAACAACTCCAGCAGCAGCAGCACCAACAATTTCAATTGCAGCAAGTGAGTCTTACAATTTCTAACAACTGTTCAAGCTATTTAAAACCCATTTTATTTTTTAGAACACTTTTAATAACTCTTTGCCGCAGAGAGCACAATCGCCCTCGTTGATGCCCTCGACTAGTAAAGAGGCAGCGGTTTTGAAGCAGCAGCAACAGCAATTACAAAAGCAACATCTCCAACAGCAACAGCAATGCCAGCAACAGACTCAACTTGTGCAACAACAGCCACGTTTTGTTCCCAATGAGAATTTCTTTTTATTTCGCAATCAATCCATGCGCGAGCGTAATCCTGACGGCAAAGATCACTTCAATACCATCTCGGATGAGATCATTTTACAGATTTTCAAATGGCTGCCAAAGAAAACCCTGTTGCGTTGTGGCTATGTCTGTCGCCGTTTTAATCGCTGTGCCAGCGATGAATCACTGTGGACGCGTCTCGATTTGGGTGGACGCTCTATTAAATCGGGCGCAATGGAGAATATTCTAAAGCGCGGTGTGGTTATACTCAGATTAGCTCAAGCCGAAGTAAATATATATTCTTTGATTTCAATTTGGAGTTGACTTATATTTTGCCCCGTTTGCAGCTTAACCATCCCGTCTTTGAAACACATTTCCTTGAAAGTGAACCGAGTTTTGGCTCCAAGCTACAGTATTTAGATTTAAGTATGGCTTCGATAACAAAGCCATCGCTGAAGATGTTACTATCGCGTTGTCGCCATTTGAAGAAACTCAGCCTGGAACATGTTGCC
This sequence comes from Hydrotaea diabolus, assembly GCA_963513945.1. Taxonomy (NCBI): domain Eukaryota; kingdom Metazoa; phylum Arthropoda; class Insecta; order Diptera; family Muscidae; genus Hydrotaea; species Hydrotaea diabolus. The sequence goes on along the minus strand of OY740716.1, from coordinate 192,377,534 downwards.
CTTAACGATGAAATATGCAATGATATTGCAAGAAACACGGGATTGGAAGCATTGAATTTAGCCATGTGTTCGGGCTTAGAGGCATGGAGTGTGCGGAAAATGATGGAATCCCTTAAGCAGCTAAATAGTTTGAATATTTCGTGGACAAATCTATCGGTAGATGCGGTCACATCTCTTGTAACGAACGTAACACCAAATTTGATGCGCCTCAATGTGGCGGGCTGTCGCAAAACCATGTTTGATTCACGTAAGTAACATTGCTAAATGATGTTTAATTAAACAAGTTATCTTTATTAAATTAAAGGGCTTAATTATGATAATTATCGCAGTGATGTTTTAGGTTAAGACTGGATAGCAAAACCCCAGAGTCATTTGTTAACAAAAAGTGTCAATTTGGTTTATGTCTCACATTTATGACCCCCATGAACCAAGCATTCAGCCAAATCTTATAAATTAATCCTTATTTGGAAATATTCTATCCTTTGTATTGATGATCTAAAAGCTTTTTCTAGTACCTCTAGACCTGTCTCTCTAGAACATAAAGATCTTACCTGATCAGCCTGGGCGGAGGTCAGGCTGGAGAGAAGAGATGCTTCAAGCGTTTTCGCTACTGACGAAATCAAGGAGATCGGCCTGTATGATACGCCTTTGCTTGCTTCATTGCCTGGCTTCAGTAGCGGCACCACTCTGCCCATTTTCCAGGCATCGGGAACTAAGTGAGTGACGAACGACAGATCAAGCAGACAAAACAGACAGACAGACCAAAGTGCTTAGGTCATGTTCTCTACTCCCTAGGAATCCAAGTGCTTTAATATCAACAGTAACATTCCGTCCGGACCCATCTTGTCGGATGGGTTTGGGATGACGTACTGAGATAACTGCAACTTACCCAGCGGTAAATTGTGGGTGTGCTTCATTGAGAAGGAGAGCGCGGATACTACGCAATACACTTTTTTCGTCTTATCGCTCTTTGGATACTCAATAAAATGGAGGTTAAAATAGATCGCGCACCGATTCGGATCTGTTATTGTTCTGTCACCGAATGTGAAGCTGTCCGATTATCCTTTCTACTAGGTTAGAGAGCGATTTGACCGTTGTCCACAATTTTCTAATTCCGAAACGTAAGTTGCACTGCTTTAACTGACCTAGTCATTTGTTCCGCTTATATTCGTTGGACAACCTACTGATCTCAGAGTCAAGATCCCTTGTTCTAGGGTCAGCAGGGTTAGAGCGACGAATGTCATCACGCTTGTCTGCGAGTCCCGCTGCGTCTGCAGGGATATTTGGTCTCGGGTATTCGACCAGCAGGAATATGGCGAGCGGCTGTTACTTTAATGATGGGCCCGAACTTCTTCTCGACTACCCGAACATTCAAGGGAATGAGTAGATTATTAAAGCTGCGGTTGTTGGATTCTCTGAAGGCATCCCAATCAGCCTTTTTTATTGAAATACGTACTACGTTCAGAGATTGTAAAGTTAGATGATATGTTGATGGAGAGGATTATGGAAAGGTGCTCCGATCCTAACGATATGACGGGTTGCCAGGTGACGTCGTTGATCAGGCCAGACCATACCATAGTTATGTCTGGCGAGCTATGGCAATCGCCCATAATCCGCGTGGGGGCGTACTCAATTACTGTGAAGAAAGTAGAGCTATCAATGTGCTTTGACAAATCTATGCTTCTCTGGTCGTTGTCTAGCAGAGAATGCCACAGGTTGTAGTGGGCATTAAAGTCTGCTAGGACCAAACGGTTATTGCCTTATACCAGATTACTAATGTCAGGCAAATAACGCGGGGCACAGCCACCAACCGGCAACTTCACGACAGCCGGTTCTATGGACCGGATTGACCCCCCGGCAACCAGTTGACGTAACAACAACAACCAACCGCCAGGAGGTATACGTTATACAGCTCTATCACGGCAGTCCCAGACTTGACTGCTATACATTCCATGTATTGGTCTCTAAAGTTAAGCCCTGGCGAGATTGGTCTGTACTGCACAGAATGGTGTAACAGGAAAACAATTTGCCACCTCCACTTCTCGAGCGATCCTTTCGTTCACTTCAGTAGCTGTTCAGGTCATCATCATCATCGTCCAACTATGAGACCCTAGCAACAGCATCCACAAATACAGCATCTTACACCACAGATTGCTGTTGCCATCCCTGACAGTGCATCAATTTTGCAATTTAGTTGCAATGACCTACGCAACAAAATCTGTGAGGTAATAGAAATTATGAGTCAGAGAAACATCATGGTCATTGCGATCCAGGAAACTAAGTTGAATGCATTCATGCGATCCAGGAAACGAAGCTGAATGCATTCACTGAAGTGCACCTACTCCATGCAACGATTTCACCTTTAGGCGTAGCACGGTTCTGACCAACCGAGCATATCCAAGGTCGGGGTTGTTTGATCCCAGCTGCTTCCACGATGAAAAAATGGACAAACAAAAAACAAGTATTGCTGAGGTGACTACCCCTGACCGAAGAGTGTTTTTTTCGGATCAATCCTGTACATAGGACCGGCAGTCATGGGATTGATAGGTTACTTTAATTAGCCTTACCGTCGTTATGGCCAATTAATTACCAAGAGGATACATGAATAAAATAATGCAAACTTCTTTCCAAAGTCAATGCCGTATAGCTCAGTGTCGAAATGGGGCACCCACCGTGTGTTCTATACGCAAGAGGGTACTCTTTGGGAGTTTTTTTGAGTGGTGGAGTCATTGGTCATTTTCTCTCTTAAATGCTGCTGGTAACGACTTTTTGGTTAACCGTGAGCGCTACAGAGTGATGAATGTTTGGCCTTTTTTTTCTGTAGACTGAAAACATAATCTTGGGCCATCATTGGTTTTAGCAAAATGACGCTCTTTGCCACAGCCCACGCTATTATCGATCATTTGCATACCAAGTTTTGTAAGCCGGACACAGTAGTGTGGACGGAAACATGGAGGCTGATGAAGTGGCACGTCTTGGCTCGTCTAAGGATCAGACAAAATCAGAACCAAAACACCGCTTGGAAATGACAAAAGAGAATTGTATGTGAGAGGGATGAATAGAAAAGTAGAAATTCGGATGAAGAGGAGAATCAGATTGAGACACCTTTTGTGGGGAAGTACTTTCCTGAAGATAAGGAAGAGTGGTCCTCCTGCAGAATGTTACATCAGCTGAGTTTCATAAACGGTATATCTTGAATCAACGGCCGCTTTGTACAGAACTTATAGCGTAATTTATCATAGATACCTCTATGGGTCACGAGCGCATGTGCCGCGTGGCAACTTTAAAAGTTTAGACGTCGGTACAAGTCCTTCTAACCTAATGTTGTTATTGTAACAACATTTATTTATTGTGAATTGTAAGTACTGTTCGTGTTTAGGAGATCTGCTTCAACATCCAGATAAAGAAAAAGCGTCATTTAAACTGGTTTAAATGACTAAGTTTTTTTTTGTATATTTTAAATAAATCTGAAGTAATTGTGTAACTATATAAGCCTAAAGGCTCGTTTACTTTTTGAATATCAATAAATGAAATGAAACATAAGAGTGGGCTTAGCCGGATAGTTGAAGAGGTTTAGTACGTCATGAGGTCCCTGATGACAACGGGACAAACCTCCGAAACGATACCATCAGTTAGAGCCCAAAACGTATTGAGGCGGCTGCACTATCCAGATCTCAGCTAAGCTAGAATTACGAGCGTCTGTCCAGGTAGCATTTTTTGGTAAAAACTCCGGGGGATGTTCTCCAAGTAATACTTAGTAGGGACATAAATTCTGTTACACACGTTTTATGCTGTAAAATATAAAGTACAGAATGTTTTGGACCAAATATTTTTTAATATATTTATTGATGTATATTGACTCCAAAAAAAAATCTACTTATTCGAAATGTCCGCCTTTTGCCTTTACACGCGCCATAAGTAGCCAATAGCCGCACGAACCTCGTCCATTGGCAAATTGGCTACAGCTCGAACCAAAGCACTCTTAAGAGATCCAATGTTGGGGTATCTTTTGTGAGAAACCTTGTCCTCTAAAACCGTCCACAATTTGTAATCAATGGGTTCAAATCTGGACTGCCTGAGGGACATTCTTCAGAGGAAATTAACGCTGACAAATTGTTTCGAAAGCCTGGGACGTTTTAGCCTTATGGGCCGGCGCAGAATCCTGCTGGAAAGTCCATGGCTGGTTTTGGAACAGGGAATTGTTAAGTGAATTGTCAAAACGGTTTCTTGGTAAACTTTGGCCGATGTTTTGACTCCTTGTTCGCAGAAATGCAGGTCAGTGACCCCATCGTAAGAGACACCCCACCAAACCATGACTGAAGCTGGGTGATGACCCTTTTCCACCCTTGGGATCAGTTCAGATGCTTCCTTAGATGACTCATGGACTTTTGCGTGATATTCATCTCACGGGCCATGATTTTCTGTTTTCGGAGCGGATTTCTGTGAATTCTTGATTTACCGTATTTGATGACATGCGATGTTCGAACAGAGCGTGGGCGGCCCGACCGGTTGCGGTCTTTAACATCTCCAGTCTCCTCAAACAGTTTTATGCATCGGTAGACGAGCATGCGGCTAATGCCTAGTGGACGGAGCGTTTTGAAAATATCGCTTTTTTCATTTCACACTTGAAAAGCGCTAATTCAGCGATACGGTTCTCATTATCTGACCACTCCATGATGAAAGTTGAAACAATTTTAAAATCCCGTTACAGACTAACGCTATTGAGGTTAGCTTTCAAAACCCATATGACATTAACGGGGTACGTTCCGTTCTACTCAGAAGACTTGAGGAGGCACCCTGTTTACGTTCTGGCATGTCTGAATTTTCTTCCACGGCATCATACTCACGTTCGTCGACCTCACCGACACCGCGTATTTCGCTAATGACCGAACTATCGCAAGAGGTCAAGAAGGTTTATTTGTAAGTTCCCTGCCGGCAATTTAATTGGGGACCTTGTTCCTACTTTTCAACTTATCCCAGATAATGGGGAAAAAACGGTCTCCAAGGTCTTAGAAAATTGGGTTAACACGATGCCCGGTCTTGAATAAATAAAATTGTTTTCTATAATAATCGAATGTATATTTTAATGAATTTAAAAACCCCAAAGAATAAATGAATGCTTATCGTTTCCCATTTGGGGTTTGAGGCTACAGAAACACAATTGCTGCGCTTACTGATAATATCAGAAAAATTACTACCGATCGTGGTTGCTGGGTTCTTTTGACTAAACTAGATCATACGAGGGCATATCAATAGTTCTGTGACGTTTCCTTATTAGTTATAACGCGTGATCCATTTCGAGGTTCCCTACTTTTTTAAAGAAAAAAACCAGAAAATTCAAATTGAATGGGGAATGTTTATTATGATTTGAAAGAACATTCTTTGGCATTTATTTTTTGAAGATTATGTCTATCAAATGTTGGCCGCGGCTACGACTCAGATAGTCCATCCGTTGAGTCCAATTTTCGATGACTCGTTCGAGCATTTCGACTAATAACTGGCGAATGACACGCGTGATGTTTTGCTCGAAGGCCTGTATCGAAGCGGTTTTGTCCGCATAAACTTTAGACTTTAGGAAAAAGTCTAACGGTGTGATATCACACGATCTTGGTGGCCAATCGACCGGCCCAAAACGTGAAATTATCTGCTCACCGAAGTGTTCTCTCAATTAATCCATTGATTGATGCGATGTGTGGGAAGTGGCGCCGTCTTGTTGAAACCAAATGTCGATGAGATCACGAGCTTCAATTTCAGGCATCAAATAGTCGGTTATCATGGCACGATAACGGTCGCCATTGAAGGTTACGTTCTCATCGGTATCATTTTTGAAGAAATATGGACCGATGTTTCAACCGGCCCACAAACCACACCAAACCGTTGCTTTTTCTGGATAAAGTGGCAGCTCTTGAACCTATTCTTGTTGCTCTTACATACATACCCATTGAGCCAGAAATGGGCCTCATCGATGAAAAAATTTGGCTCGAAAACGTCGGATCTTCTTGGAACTTGTCAAGAGCCCATAGAGCGAAGCGATGTCGCTTGGGAACGTTGGGCGGCTTCAGTTCTTGCACAAGCTGTATTGTGTACGCTTTCGGTTAAAGACCTCGACGAAAATGCGCCAAGTCATTCCATATGTCAGTCCGAGTTGCTGCGAACGGCGCCGAATCGACTCTCCACGGTATTGGTGTACACACTCTGCTACGGCCGCTACATTTTCTTTACTGCGTGCTGGACATGGTCTATTCGGTCGAATGTTATCCACAAATGAATGCTGGGTCTCAAGATGGTTGATGGTGTTGCGAATAGTACGCTCAGTAGGCCGATTATGTTGACCATTAGTTGAACGAAGTGCACGAAACACATTCCTCACAGAACGTGAATTTTCGTAATAAAGTTGAACGATTTGTAATCGTTGTTCAGGCGTAAGTCTTTCCATGATGAAATGCCAAACAATACTAAACAAAAATAACATGACAGCATGACACGACTCACACGTGATCTGTCAAAAAAAGGCTATTGAAAAATGTATCTCTACTTGGATCACCCATTATAAAATGCTGCTCCCATCAAGTACCATCTGTTAATAGGCTACTGGCAAATTTTGAGAGAGCTCCGTCATTTAGATTGTGTTGAACAGCTGTTAAGAAAATATAACATCGTGGATTTGTTAAAAATGGAAAAAAAGTGAATTTCATTATTTTTTGCGGAAAAAAACGTCAATCAAACCTAGGAAAAGCTTAATAAATACTATGTGGGCTCTGCACCATCTATTAAAATGGTAAAATAGTGGTTTACTGACTTTCGTTGTGGTCGCACAAGTACAAATGAAGCTGAACGTTCTCGACGGCCAATTGTGATCAATACAAACGAAAATATCGGAAAAATCCACGATATGGTGTTGGCCGATCGAAGAGTAAAAGTGCGTGTGATTGTTGATAACATACATATTTTATATGACAGTGTGGTTTCGATTTTACATGATCAGTTGGGTTTAAGAAAGCTGCCTGCAAGAATGCTAACGCGTCTCCTCTCAATTGACCATAAACGTCTGGCAACTTCAAAGGATTGTTTAGAGTTGTTTAAACGCAATTCGAATGAGTTTTTGCGGCGTTTTGTGACTGTGGATAAAACATGGATATATTACAACACTCGGGAGACCAAGCAGCAGTCTATACAATGAGTTTCTCCGGGTGAACCGGCTCCGAAGAAGACCAAAGTGACTTTGTCGGCCAATAAAGTGAAGGCTACAGTTTTTTGGGATGCAGGCGGGATAATCGACATCGATAACTTTCAAAAGGCGAAAACAATAAACGGCAAATATTATGACAACTTTTTGGACCGATTTAACGAGGATTTAAAAAATACGACACCATATGGGCAAGAAAAAAGTTATAGTATCAATGGCAAAATTGCATGAAATCGTTTACGAATTTCTACCTCATCCGCCATATTCTACGCCTCTAGTGAGTATTTCCTATTTCCCCATCTTAAGAAAGGGCTCGTAGGAAAGAAATTCAGCTCCAACGATGAAATTATTTATTTATTTACATTTTATTAATCTTATAGTAAATATAAGGCTAATATTTAAGGCTAGAAAAGCTTGGGCTACAAAGGCCATCAGCTAATACTGTTAAGATTTTAAAACTTTTGAAGTTATTTCTTATTTATATAATTGTTTTTGTAACGGAGATGAATTTGAAAATTCTGTTAATGTTTTCTGTACTAGGAGTTTTAAGAATATCCATTCCTTTATTATTTAGTATCATGTTATGCTGGTGTGATAGAGAGCTGCAGGAATCAAGAATATGTTTAACCGAGATTAAACTACCGCATCGCGGACATTTGTTGTCGAGATTTTTGTTTAAAAGGTGCTGATGGGTGGCGATTGTGTGACCCATACGAAGACGAGAGAAAACTCGGATTTTCTTTTTATCTATGTTTGTGGGGTAATGGGGTTCTGAATTGTTGGGGTTTATATGGGAATAGTGATTGTGCTGAAAATGTTTACGATTGATAAGAGATTGTTTTTGTAGTTCTGCTATTAATTTTTTTTTAAGATCCTCTTTTTCAATTATGGAGTCTGTAATTACAGGAGCTGAGCAGGCATATTTGGCAGCTGAATCAGCATTAACGTTCCCTACTATTCCGACATGTCCGGGTATCCAAAAAAGTTTCAGTTTATACTTATGGGCAGTAAGTAAATCCCTTATTTTGTTGATTGATGACCAGGTTATATTGGATATATTTGTGACAGCTTTTATAACTGATAAGCTGTCAGAGAAAATGATTGTTTTTTGTTTTGACTGTATGGCGGAATCCATGGCTTGTAAAATGCCAGCAGCTTCGGCAGTGAAAATCGATGACAAATCGTCTAACATTTTTATTTGAATTGCTTTGCCAGTGTCATCAACAACAGCATATCCTACGTTATCGCGAGTCTTAGATGCGTCTGTATACAAAATTTGCCAATCCGAATATTTAGACACTAGGTTGTAGAAATATTGTTTATATAGTTCGTTCGGGGTATCTTCCTTTACAAATGCAGAGAGTGAAATATTACAGCAATGATCTGCATACATCCAGTGCGGCCAGGTAGCATTATATTTTGTAAGTTTTCCTCTGAAGTTTATTATATTATTGTGCACGCATTCATAAATAATTGAAGGTATTTTTCGTATTCTTTTAGCTGAGATTACCTTTGACACGTCGTCGTCTGTGATGGACGAGTTGAAGGATAAAACTTTAGGTAATAATCTATTTTTTAATGCAGAAAACCTATCTTCTAAAGACGGAAGTCCAGATTCAATATATAAAATTGTAGTTGGTGTTGTGCGGTAGGCATAGATGCTAGATCTGATGCTGTCATGGTAAACGGATTTGATGTATTTTAGAGTTGATTTAGGACTGTTTCCATATAAAAATAAGCCGTAGTCTATTTTGCTGAGTACTAGCGTCTTGACCAGGTATATTAAAGTGTTGATGTGAATAAAGCTTCTGCCAGATAGATATTTTATTAAGTTTACTCTGGTTATTAGATCTTTTTTTAACTTTAAAATGTGTTCCTTCCAGCGATATTTATTTTCAAAAATTATTCCCAGGATCTTTAGTTTTGTTACCTGTGGAAGAACAATATCATTTACAGTCAATTCGTTAGGTTTGCAATTGTGTTTCCTGCAAGTGTGAAGCACTGATGACTTGTTTAACGAAATTTTGGCTCCTGATGTTTTTCCCCATTTGATTATATCTTTTAAAACATTTATAAAAAGGTTGTTGGTTTTACTGTTCTCTTTATTAATGCTTAATATGTATAAATCATCAGCATAGAGACAGTGGTATATTTTTTTATGCTTATTGATTATTGAACTAATTTCATTGAAAGCGATTTGAAAGAGAATTACCGACAATGGTGAACCTTGTGGAATACCGTTGGCCAAGGATGAGGTATTAGAAAAATAGTTGTTTATCTTTACTCTAAATTTCCGTCCTGACAAAAAAGATTTAATGTAATTTAGAATTTTGGGGCCGACACCCCACAATTTTAATGTGTTAAGAATGACATGCATGCCGATTCGATCAAAAGCCTTTTCAAAGTCGATTGCTAGAATGGATGCATGGTTTTTAGATGAAAGTGCTTTCGTTACGTAGTAATCAATGTGAAGCAGAACATCTGTGCATCCTCGAGAGGATTTAAATGCTACTTGATTTATGCTGATAAGTTTGCGAGCGTTGAAAAACCAGGATAAACGGTTAGAAATTATGCGTTCTAGTAATTTGGAAAGGCATGGTAACAAGGAAATTGGCCTGTATCCAGAGAACTCAGTTTTGTCTTTGTTAGGCTTTGGTATTGCAACGACTATTGCAGATTTCCATGAATGAGGTATGATTCCGGTGTCAAAGACTAGATTGTATAAATTGAGCAGTTTTTCCGAGCTTTCAGGAGATAATTTTTTAATCATAATATATGATATACGGTCATGACCTGGGGTGTTGCCCCTAACCTTGTTTATTATTATTATTTCCATTTTTTTTGGAAGGGATACAAAAATTGGAGAAACGTTGGACTAAGTGAACTGAGCTAAAAGTAGATTATGTTGAAAAATAATTTTTGCCAAAAAAAATTTTTATTCGAAAACTCACGGAATTATTGATATGCCCTCGTAGGTTGTCCATAGAATAATTTACCTATTTATTTGCAGGGTGGCTGATAAATATTGCTACATTAAGAAACATAAATAAATTTTTTCAGTGTATGGAATTCATTTTTCTTTTATTCATGTTAAAGATCATTCAATTTTATAAAATATTGCTTAATAAGTTTAAAAAATAATGGAATTTAAATGGCCCCTCCCCCCCTGCTCGTTGATGCATGAGCGGAATCTTATCAAAAAGTTATTGCTTGGAGAGTTGAGGCAGGAATAGCCGCAATTGTTTCTCGAATGGATTGCTTTAGTTCATTCAAGTTTGTTGTTTTTGCTTTGTAGACTTCCTGTTTGCAATAACCCCACAAGTAAAAGTCAGGTGCAGTTAGGTCAGGCGACCTGGGGGGCCAACGGTATGTGAAGTTTCTGGATATCAGCTTATTTCGTTGAAATTTCGTCATAACAGGCCGGGCGGTGTGAGGAGTTGCACCATCTTTCTAAAACCACACAGGGTTGAAAGAAATTCTCATTCGGCGTAATTCTGGATAGAAAAACTCTCTCAACATGCTTAAGTAACACTCTTTAGGAATCGTAACGGTGTGACCGTTTTCTTCGAAGAAGTAGGGCCCTACAATGCAGCGTGATGAAACTGCACACCAAACTGTGACACGAAGTGGATGCAATTCCGTCTCATGTATCTGTGGGTTGGAAGCACTCCATATTTGACAATTTTGTTTGTTTATGTTGCCGTTTAAATCGAAATGGGCCTCGTCGGACATGAAAAGACAGCTCATGATTTCGTCCTCTTCCACCATTTGAAGCAACTTCTGGCAAAATTCCAAGCGAATCGGGAAGTCTGCTGCGTTCAGTTTGCTGGCCATTTGAATTTTATATGGGAATAAGTCCAAATCTTTGTGCATAATGGACTGCAATGACTGTCTACTTATACCCATTTCATCAGATAAGCTTCTTGTCGAAACACTTGGATTGTTTTGTTGGCAGCAGCGATCGTTTTCTCCGTCCGAACTGAAGGGATTCAATGGTAAGGTCTTCTGTTGACTGTCCCATGCTCGACTTAATTGTTAACAAGTCTTATTCTGGCCTTTCTGCTCGAAGGATTGCCGCCAAACGTGCGCATATACTCTCTTTAAACTGAAACTACGGACTCCAGTGCGTGGTAGCGGCAGACAATCCAAGTTCTTGTTTCAGTGTCGAGGTTATCCATTTTTATTGAATCTAAAAATTAATCTGCAAAATAAAAAAAATTAACCAGATTCATTAAATAGATAAAAAAATTAATATATTTTTTATTTGGTAGCGGCTTTCATCAGCCAGCCTGTAGTAAATGAATTCAGTCGTTTTGCGTGGTAAGAGATAAGTTTGTAGTGTGTCTCAGGGTTTTGTGCTAGGACCGCTTTTATTTGTTTCTTAAATGGGCACTTTCACCAAAATAATGATTGTTTAACTTTTAAGTTAACCAATAATAAGCCGAAAAAGTTCCTTTGAATGAATTTGGACCCCTCCTGTACATGCATATATCGAATAAAAACGGCATTGGTTGAACTTTGAGTGTTAAAAGGTAAATATTTCTAACGATGACTGGAACCGTTGTTTGGGTAACCTACAAACGAGGAGCTCAGCGCCAAAACGGCCTAACCCTCATTTTCAAAAAAAATCAAACTGACTATGCTGATCTAACCGGAACCTTTTGAAATAAATACTAAAAAATTTCCTATTGCTTAGGTTATACTACCTGCTGAAAACTGTTTTTCCTCTATGCAAAGTTCAAAAAAATGTGGATGCCATAATGGCCTAGGCCGCTTAGGCCAAATCGAATCATAGAAATAAAAAATATGTGTGGGTTAGGCCAAAAACGCATTTTACGTTTTAGTTAAGAGTATATTCGAAAAATAAATGTCATCAGCATTTCAGTGAGAATAATTTGCGAAGTATTTTTGAAATTTTTTATAAAATTAATGATTATGATTTGCAAAATGTTTATTTATGTGGACGAATTGCAGTAATTGAAACAAGAAGATCTTGTAAGTAGACTATTGGCGAAAGCTGAAGATCTAGTACAAGAATTTACAAACTCACTGGCGTAAATAATGTCGGAATGCATGTCTGCTAAAGATATTTTAAGCAGATCTTACAAATAACCGATGGTTGTATTACGCGTGCACTTAAGCATAGGGCACCTGTAAGTGGCACAAATACACCAAAATTGGGCCAAAGAGGAAGACACCCACCAGCGTTGAAGCTACAGAAATCGTGAAAGAATTTATCAATAAATTTCCAAGGTATAGCTCCCACTATTCAAGAAATTAGAATATCAAAGAAAATTTCTCGCACCTACCTTAAACATATCGAACTGTAACGGAAACTATAGAAATGGACAAAGTTGTATCTAAATTCATTTTCACCAAAATCTTTTCTGAAAACTTTAATTTGCACTTTCGAGCTCCAATTTCCGACAGCTGCAAAAAATGCGATTCTTTTAAAGTAAAAATCGAAGCCGCAGGTGATCCTTCTAAAAAGGAAAGGAATACGAGCGAAAGAGATTTACATCACCGAAAAGCTGAATCAGCTAGAACTGGGATGCAATTGGACTTAACAAGGAAGAATATGCAGTTATAGCATTCGATCTTATGAAAACTCTGTCGACACCAGTCATTTCCACAGGGGTAGCCTATTACAAAAGGCAGCTATGGACCTATTGTCTTGGTATTCATGACCTTATCATGAATAAGTCATTCATGTATACCTAGAATGAGGGAATAGCTTCACGTGGCCCACAGGAAATAGGGTCTTGCATTATGCATTACGTGAAAGCCAATGCCAAATGTAAGAACTTAATAATGTATAGCGATCAATTTGGTGGCCAAAACCGGAACATAAGAATCAGCACAATTTGCACATACATGGTCAATAATTCGACCTTCCCAGTGGAACAGATAGAACACACATTTTTAGTATCTGGCCACTCATTCCTACCATGCGATCAAGATTTTGGTCTCATTGAAAAGAAAAAAAAATTATAAGGATATTTTACGCCTGATGATTGGGATCATGTAATTATCACGGCAAAAAAAGGAAACCATTTCACTTGTTAAAGATGACGGCAGATGATATTAAAAGTATATCCTTAATCGAGAAACTAGTGACAAACAGAAAAATCTCCGCAGACAAGACTTCAAAAGTTGAATGGCTTCGATTGCAAAATGTGAAGTCATTTATAATTCAATACAAATATTCAAATGACATAGATGTTTTATTTCAAGAAGTTGACATTTCAAAGAGGAACTCCAGCAAGTTCGTAAATTTGGAATTGGAACCGCTTTATCCTGGAGGAAGATTCATTGAAGCTGCAAAGTTTATGGATTTACAGGAACTCAAAGAGTATATACCTCCTATAAAGCATGCATTTTATAAAAATTTAAAAACAAATTCGAGAGCCGAAAAAGAAGATATTCAGGAAGAAGACGAATAATTATTAATATTAATTTGTATTATTTAAATCGCTAAAAATTATTTTTATTATTTATCTGAAGAAATTTTGTATTTTTTTATAAATGGAACCAAAATGGCCTAACCCTCAGTTCCTATCAATAAAGTTTTTTTTAAATGGATTCCAAAGTGGCCTAAGTAAGCCACTTTAATTTTTGTATTAACTGTTTAAAACAGTCTTTATCTTAGTTAATTAAGACCTAATGATTAACCTAAAACAAATATTACAACTAATATTTATTTACGATTAATAAAAATATTTTAAAAACTTATTTTCTTTTAACTTCGTTTTTCTCAGAACCATTTTTTTGGTTCTGAGAGGCCGTTTTGGCGCTGAGCGCCTCAAATACAAACCAGTTTTTAAAAAAAAAAAATAAGAGTGTGTCCACTTAAGGTCCCTGTGGGCCAATTGCGCCTAATTACAACCGCTTGCAGCGAACCAATAGACATGGCTAGATTGCCTTAGAATTTCTCAAATATATACTTTTTAAGTTATCCGATTAATATTTGAAGGCGTTGCAAATCAAATGACAAATAAAACACACAATGAAGGGAATAAAACAGAACTTTCTTTTTAATTGATTTTCCTTATGTTCTTTCAGATTTGGCAAGTTTATCAAAACGTTGTACACAGTTACTGGAACTGGACCTATCTGACTGTACCGGCTTAACGGGCAATGCCATCAGTATTATTTGTCAATTCAAGATGCTTGAATATCTATCATTGTCAAGGTGTTACCTAATACCAGCTACCGCTTACATGTAAGTTTCAACAAACCTTATAAGCGTTTCTGAGTCTAATCATTTCATTTTGTTTTCCATTGCAGAGAATTACGGAATATGTCCACACTTACATACTTAGACATTTTTGGAATGTTAACCGATTCGGCTTTGGAAATGTTGGAGCATACATTTTCAAAGATTGGCATTAATAAATTTATTCACAGTTCTGTGGCCCGTCCCACTGTTGGTACGCGGCGCACTTCCATTTGGGGCTTACGCACTCGAGATTAGTTTTATAATCCGGCTCTTTGATTATACATATGTATGTGTGTTTTTTATATAATTTAAATGTCGAAGTATGTCATTTTCCTAAGATTTTTTTATATATATATTTTTTTATTAAAAATTTCTTTAGTTCGGCTATTTGACCATTGCAAATATATTTTGGTTAATTTGTGGAGAGTTAATTTTGTTTCAACTTCGAATAATTTTTTTATACCATAATATGGGTTTACTTTAAAGAACCCCCAAAATAAAAAAACGGCAAAGCTCTAAAGGAAATACAATTCGTAATATTGTGAATGAAATCAAATTTTAGTTATTTAAGTATTGTGTAAATAAAGAAAAGAAAATTAAAAAAGCATGTAATTTGCCTTTTTGACACAGTCTAATTGTAATTGTTTGTGTAGAGTGTAAGTCTTGATGAAATTTGCGAAAGCCAATTTTCGCTTAATTTAGGGAATTGAATTTCTCCCAGGTTTTTATACACGTGCCTATTATCGATGCCATCAAAATACCAAAACGACTAAATGACTATTTTTTGAAATACTCGTTAAGGACTTTCTAATATTTCGAGCCGCGCAATTCGAAACCAAATTAATCTTGAAAACAGCATACCAAAATCGCGGACACTTGATTTTACAATTACCACCGAAATAATAGGCGTGTTTTTTTGTTGCTCTGTTCGTAAGAAACAGGTCGCTAATGCGATGACTTCATACCATTGTACAAAAATAAAACAATGGGTTTGTTAACAGAAAACTATTGACAATTTGTTAAAAAGTTTACAATTTTTAGGAAAAAAGTCATTCACAAATGACCTTAAGCGAGCTCGCTTATAGTATTTCCTTAACAACTTTTTTCTATAAACTCCAAGCTTTCAAATCAAAAGGTTTATGATGCATATAGTTGTCCATTTCATGTGTTCATAGATATTTCTGCAGTTCCGTCATGTTGTGTTGTTGAGTATCTTAAGCAAAATTCATTAAACTCATGGTACCATTTTTTGCCTTTAGGGAACATAAAATTTCGTCGGATCAAATATTTCACTTAGACTTTATTATAGGGATAAAAATAGGTTAAGAACAAATAGGGATATTCTCCTAAATGAGCGAGCGAGAACGATATCGTTCTTATACTCACTGACCAGTGCATTCTCCTTAAAGTTGGCTCTGAGCAGTTGATGCATTTAATGGATACGAGTAACTTTTTGCAGTTTCGATCTTAATCTCTTTTCGGAAACTAAATTTTGAATAATAACAGAGTTATTTAATTTATCATATAAATTTTTTTAATTTATTGTTTTTTTTGTTAAATATATTACAAAGTCTTTGTTTAATTAAATTTTTAAAATTTTAGTGGTTTTTCTTTATATTTGGAAAAAATCTATAATGAAATTTGTTCTTCGAAATTTATAATTTAAAACGTAACTACTAATTGTGTGTAATTTTTACACATTTCAATTTCCTGTGTGTTTTTTTAAATAAAAATGTCTCTGTTTTACATAGTAATTGATGGCAACTCAATAAATATATTTTTGTAATCAATGTTTGCTTCAAGTTTTTGTTGGGTTTGCTTAAACTAATATAAATTGATTTTTGTAATAACTATAATACGAAGAAGAAGAAAAGGCATATATTATTTACATGTATTTTGTTGAAAGGTCTTTTTTCTTTGTAATGAGACAACTTAACTTAAGAAAAAAGTATTAGAAAATTCTGTTTGTTTTTTAATTCGCTGCGAGTTTTTTTTTTGTTATTTCGGAAGTAGTACGTAGACAGTTTTGTTTGTTATCTTTTGATTTTATTAATTAAATAATTTTTATTATATTTTTTATCGTAAAGATATGGATTTTCTACAGTATTCTCTTTTTTGGGATTAATTTCCTTGTAACCAAAACCCTTTTTAGTATTTATGTTTTTTGTAGTATTTTTTTTTTGTTTTTGGTTTATTAGGGGAGTTTATCATATAAATGCTGGTTCACTACTTAATAATGGAAGTTTTGTGCAAAGCTCTTCTATTTAGACTATTTGAAAGTGTTTTTGTTGTTACCTGGTGAAATTATTGTAAATAAAATGTAAAATGTCATTAAATAATGTAATTTAAATAATACTAAATCATTGGCAACATTATTTGGCTTTTTTATAAATGAAAGCGAATGTGTCAACGAAAGGCGTTGCGAAGACAAATCCTAGTGATATACCCTAAAAAAAAGCAATGCAAATTGTGGACATATGCGGAACCATGGTACAATAAACGAGGTATAGTCACTAGCCCAACAACACACAAAAAGTTCGCTAAACTGTCAAAGTCACTTAAGTGAAAATGCCAAAAATTAATTTTTGTAAATGCTTGACGATTATTGTGAATGTTTGATAAATAAATTTAGCCTTACAAACTTCAAGAATTGCCTTTGTCATATTTCAAATTTGACAGTTAAAAACTGCGAGAAAAAATCTAAATCAGCTGACTCTACTTATATAACTCTAGTTTTTTTACTGTACAATGAGCGGAGCCATAAAATATTAGACTGTGATAAAGTATGGTCTGTATCTGTCACATCCCACCTCTTATTTCAATCCCTTTTTACTCCAGTGGCACTGAAGATTACCTTGGCCGATATATCGGGTAAGCCAACGCTAAAACCTTGGCGATAAAGTACTGAGCGCGCTTATTTAGTTAAAACTAAAATTGAGGTATTGCATTAATTTTGCTGCCCTCTTTTTCCACTTGTAATTTTGACTCTACATTTTTATTTTCAGATTCTAAAAACATTCTGGTTAGTTAATTTGGAACGTTACACGAAGGAACAACGTGTTTGTTTTTATATAGTTTCTTGGGTCATCGAAAACCAAGAAGAAATGAGAATTGTTTAAACAAAATACTTAGTAGGGACATAAATACTTTTACAGCATTGAAAACACCCATTTCAATAGTAGAACTGAACATATCCCGTTAAAGTCATATGGGTTTTGAAAGCTAACCTCAATAGCATTAGTCTGTAACGGGATTTTAAAATTGTTTCAACTTTCATCATGGAGTGGTCAGATAATGAGAACCGTATCGCTGAATTAGCGCTTTTCAAGTGTGAAATGAAATATTTTCAAAACGCTCCGGCCACCAGGGATTAGCCGCAGGTTCGTCTACCGATGCATACAACTTTTTGAGGAGACTGAAGATTTAAAAGACCGCCACCGGTCGGGCCGCTCACGCTCTGTTGGAACACCGCATGTCATCAAAGCCGTTAAATCAAGAATTCACAGAAATCCCCTCCGAAAACAGAAACTCATGGCCCGTGAGATGAAAATCACGCAAAAGTCCATGAGTCGAATCATTAAAAGAATTGGGACTTGGGGCTTTCAAACGACGTACCGGGCATTTATTGACTGCAGCTTTAAAAAAAATTAGGATTGAAAAATACAAACGTTTTTTGGTGAAGCACGCTGATAACTTGCACAGAATAATTTTGTTCACCGATGAAAAAAAATTTACCGTTCAGGAAAAATTTAATAAGCAAAATGATAGAGTGTATGCGCGGTCATCGAAGGAAGCATCTGAACTGATCCCAAGGGTGGAAAAGGGTCATCACCCAGCTTCAGTCATGGTGTGGTGTCTCTTACGATGGGGTCACTGACCTGCATTTCTGCGACCAAGGAGTCAAAACATCGGTCAAAGTTTACCGTTTTGGAAGCTGTTGTGAAACCTCTTAACAATTCCTAGTTCCAAAACCAGCCATGGACTTTCCAGCAGGATTCCGCGCCGGCCCATAAGGCTAAAACGTCCCAGGCCTGGCTTTTGAAACAATTTGGCAGCGTTCATTTCCTCTGAAGAATGGCCCTCAGGCAGTCCAGATTTAAACCCATTGGATTACAAATTGTGGACGGTTTTAGAGGACAAGGTTTGTCACAAAAGATACCCCAACATTGGATCTCTCAAGACTGCTTTGGTTCGAGCTGTGGCCAATTGTCCAATGGACGAGGTTCGTGCAGCTATTGACGATTGACAAAGGGCGGACATTTCGAATAAGTAGATTCTTTTTGGATACAATATACATCAATAAATATATTAAAAAATATTTGGTACAAAAACATTCAGTACTTTTTATTTTACAGCATAAAACGTAACAGTATTTAGTCGCTACGAAGTACACTAAATAATTCAAAACGAAAGCTAAAATGCTGAATGCAGATTTTTTTAAAAAGCTGCACAAGGAATTGCGCTCATAGTAAAGACGCTGTTAGAGCATTATTTGTAAACTTTGTCCACTGACCTCAGCTGGAAATCCCTATTAGTCTGATTTCAACTGACAGCCGAATTCCGATGAAAATTAGAACCTGCGGATTTCAGTCGCATTTGTCAATGTCATATATGTATGTATAAATTTATTTGTTTTCTGAATTTCAGCATTTATAAGGATCCTTATTATTTAATGAAAATGTCATACCAGTTCAATGTAGGGAATTCGATACATGTTGAAAAGTATTTGCGATGTTTTGTCGTCGCTTCGCTTTCGTTTAAGTAGAGCTCACAGTTTAAATAAATAAATATCAATAGGAATAGTATAAATTCAAAATTAAAAATAATGTTCTTATATGTAAATACTTAGTATATATATAAGTATATCATAAGTGCAACAAAATGCGTGGTCAGACATACGTTTCAAACAACAACAAAATGATACATGAATTTGGCATTTCATCTACACTTTCGCCATTTATAAGAGATGTTTCATCTCGAACATATACAGCTATGGACATATAAATGGCACATTTAATCGTAAATTCTTTCTTACGCCACAATGCTGTAATTAATTTTAGCACACAACTAATATATGGTTTTCCATGCAATCAAAGTTGACTAATGCACGTGACAAAAAGTGGAAGTGCCTTTTATAGCCGTAAGAAGAAGTACGAAAGTAAGCGAATTGTAGGCAATTTTGATTTCGGAAAAAATGTTTTTATAAAGGTTAATAATAGACCTTTTTAATCATGTTTTGTTCAAAAAAAAAACTAAAAAAAATATTGATTACGCACGTTACATTACGCACGTGACACTTTTAGCCTTCATACATATTTTAGTAATTTTACATATATTTTCAGATGTTTTTAAAAAAAATAAAAAAAAACTTTTATTCAAAAATTAAAAATATATTACAAAATTAATCCAACTTAATTTTTTCCTTAAGTGAGTATTCTGTTCGAGCAAGATTTATATATTCATTATCTTGGTAGGAAAAGCAATGCATTTTTTGTATTCCTGGAATAGAGCGGACAATTTCCCATTTTTCAGTTAATGGTGAAGAAAAATCGTCAATCTCCTTTGCTGAGATATATAACAGATAGCTTTTTTCAATTTTCTGTGCTTAAAAAAATTATGCGAGCGTTTTGATTTTTTAAGTCACGGTAGACCATTTCATGGAAATACCTATACTTTAGTTGAAATTCATCAATATTAAAAAAATTATCGTTAAGAAAAAAAAAAAACAACCCTAAAATGAGGTGGACACATAAACGGCACAATTTTAGAAAAAGAGATATTTAACTTGGATTTTTTTATTTCTTGTTATGTACAGGCGTTTAATTATTAATATTGAGTGCTGTAGCCTTTGTTTATGATGACAGCTTCGCACCTGCGACCCATTCTTTCCACGAGCTTTTGGCATTTTGGTTTGGCATACCAAGCTTTCTGTGCGGCCAACACAAATCGTCCATATTTTTGTAATTTTTTTTGGCGATTTCAACCTTGACTTCTTTCCACAGGTTCTATATTGGGTTTAAGTCAGGGCTCTGGACTGACCAATCCAAAACGTCGATCTTCTCTGAGTGTTTGGGATCATTGTCCTGCATGAATGTCCACTTATTGGCATGGAGTTGAAGGCATAAGGCTCCATATGTTCTTTCAAAATGTCTAAATACTGAAACTTGTCCATTTTATCATTGATTTGTATAAGCAGACCTAAGCCATGCCAAGAAAATGTAACCCAAACCATAATACTGCCACCTCCGTACTTTACCGTCTTTAAAGTGTATCGTGGATTGAACTCATGGCAAAGATTCTGCCATCGGGTCCTATCCTAATTATTTTCGTTTCGTCACTCCATAACACGTTTTTCCAAAAATTTATAGGGTTTTCTTTATGGGTTCTGGCGAAGGTTAATCGATTTAAAATATTTTTTTTTGAGAGCAGTGGTTTTTTTCTGAAAATGCGCCCTCACAAATTGGCCCCGTTTAAGGCCCATTTAGTCTCGACGGTTGACGGTGGACGGTTGACGGTAGGCAATCAGCTATTTCAGTTGAGGGTTGCATTTTGCATGTGTTAGAGGGAGATAACTACAGTTTGACGGTTGACGACGGTAGACTTCTGCAGGTTGCAGAATCTACCGTCAACCGTCGAGACTAAATGGGCCTTTAGTCTTCTTCTGACAAGTCGGCTTGATATTTCCAAGTCCAAAGATTCATTAATATCTGATGCTATCTGCCGTCATGACTTAAAAGGATCAATTTTCTACTTTCTTACTATACGAGTAAGTGCATCCGTACGCACATCTGTTTTTCGAGGCATTTGCTTCCGACTTTTGCCATTAATCAATACATAGGGTTCTCAACACATGATTTAATTGCATTGTACACTTTTTTCGGAGAAATATGCATTAATATAGCGATTTCCGCAATTTTTACCCATCTTCATGTATTTTCCATATGATCTGCCTTTCTTCAATAGTGGAATGTTTGGCTGTTCCCATTTTCCATGCAAAATAGCAAATGATTTGACGGAAATCTTCGCGAATACTTCTTTTTTACTATTAAGTTTTTTCTACTCTCTTTTAACTGCTCAAAATATTAAGAAATTGTGTCATTTATATGTCCAGTTGAAATCAGCATTGTTTACGTAAAATTGATAACGGTAATTTAAAAGCAGAATATAACGGTACATTTTAGCTCTGTTGAGACTAAAACTCTATCAACAGCAATTATAAATGATAAACCTTGCATTTTTAACAATTATCAGTAGAAAAATAATAATATGTATGTGGAATTTAAGTTTGTGCCATTTATATATCCATAGCTGTATATGTGATTTATGCTAGATTTAATTTTAAAAGTGTTTTAAATGTACGGACTGTTGCTTTAGCATAGGTAGTCGTATTCATTTGAAGTTTACTTAAAAAGGGGACGAAATTGTGTTCAAAAGTTTGCGTTCGGATTTTCACGAAATTTCACATTTACTATATTTATTTTTTTCATTATTATGAAAAAAAATTGCAATAGATTTCCGAAAATGTGGATTTTATTAGCATACTCGAACATAGCTTAATGCTATATTTATAAAGACAAAATATTCAAGTTACGACACTTTAGAATGGAAAAAGAATTAAAAAATTTTTAAATGTCATCGATCGCCTTATTCTATTTAAATATATTATTTCCAGCTGTTGTGCAGACGTTTACGATAGATGTTTCCAAAATTTTAAAATATGTTTAGGAGCTCAAAAATACGAGTAAATATTTATTTTGAATTTTACAATGATTGAAAATGGTGTTTTCAGGTGTTTCTTTTTTTTTATAAGAAAACGATTCAACCCAAATCTATAATTCCCTCACATCCCAATAAGAAATAACATTTTTACATATCAGTAAGTTGTGCTCGATGTAAAGGGTGGTTAAATTTTAAGGGCCGATGTTGATTTGTCGCGCTGTGTTGAAACCACATATCGTCCACATCCATATCTTCCAATTCGGGTCATAAAACATTCGTTATCATTTGACGATAGGGAACACCCTTCCAGTAACTGCCTGACTGGCCTCATTTTGGAAAAAAAAACGGATCGATAATGCCGCCAGCCCATAAACCGCACCAAACAGCGACTCTTTGTGGGTGCATTATTTTTTCGACAATCACTGTTGGATTATCATTCGCCGAAATGCGGCAATTCTGCTTATTGACGAATCCACTGAGGTGAAAATGTGCCTCATCACTGAAGAGGATTTTCTTCGAAAATTGATTTTCACTATCACAATAAGCCTGAATGACTTTAACGCGTTGTTCGCTTGTGCATCTGGTTCAAATGTATATGGTTCAAGTTGAGTTAGTATGAAATTGAGAAATATCAAATGAAATGCAGGAAAAAACTTAGGCGTGGTTCACGTTCAATATCGGCCCTTAAAATTTCACCATCCTTTAATTGAACGGACAAAAGCATTTTACCGAGAAGTTTTTACGTGGTTTATAAATTTCTTACTCTTTAAGTCACCGGCATTAACGAGGTGGAAACCCGCCGGTGATAAAGTTTTAGATTTTCATACCCGGTTTTGAAACTGGGTTTACATATATAATAGTCGTCGTATATCATAGATTACACTACTGCGACCCACCCACAAAGTCATCTTTACCTATTGTCAAAATAGTAAGTCGATATCTCCACTCTTTCTTCAAAAAAAAAACGACAAGAAACTCTCAACGATTTAATGAACTTAAAAGGCAAAGAAGACAAATTTTATAAGTTGGACGATTTGCTTCTTCTATGCAATAATGTATTAGTGTTACTACAGTAACGCACACATACTCGGTTTATACATTCGTTTGCACACAATCACGCTAGAAAGTAAATTTTGAAATACAAAAAACACTAAATTCGCACATTTAAGCAGCATTCCCAAACCAATTTTTCCTCTTCTCTGTTTTTCGATTTCTCGATAAATATTCTATCGCCCATCTAATAAAATTTATCGTCTTTAAGAAGAAGCACGTCGTCCATGTTCTATTTATCGTCTTTGTTTTGCAGCATTTCCTTTGACTTATCGTCTTGCGCTCATCTTTGGTTTTATACTGAACTCTCAAAACGTATTTTTGTTTTTACAAAAATCTACATTTTGAATTGAGATTTATTTTAAGAACACATCAGTTATAAGAGCTTTATTACAATAAATGCATTATAACTGTAACTATATACAAATTAAAACAAACATGCTAAGAATGAAGAGGCTATTAGAAAGGAAGATACAGGATGCACATTCCAGCCTGCAAAGCCTACTCAAATTATAACACCATGAACACCCCATTAAGGAACCAAAAAAGACGACCATCGCGCTTAAAATTTGGCTGGAAACAGCTAATATATTTCACAGGTAAGCCTTAAAACACCATTTAGAATTTAATTATCCTACTCATAAAATATAAAAAAGCAATAAAAAAACACTAGCAAGAAGTCACTAAATTGACCGCATAAATGCAAAAGAGCACTTTTAGGTTAGGTCTTAAAAAATCCACTGCAAAAGAAATGACTTTTAGTCAATCTGAATGAACATTTTAAGAAACGGTGCAGTTCATGTAACGTGAAGCGAAAAAAATATGCCACGGCCCCAATGGCGTGAAGGCGTAGAGATTATCAGCTATGGATAGTCGTAATCAGAACTCCTGACTTTAAAGCCTTCTGCTATTAATCACTATCACCGGAATTTGCATAAAAGTCTTCAAGTCGACCTAAACTTTAATTTTCCCTTGAGCCTGAAAGAGTTCGGCTCAATGCAGCTTTACAGAGGAATTGACTTGCATTCATGTTGCGCAATTGTGTAATTCGGTATTATATCCGTATTGGTTTATTTTGGGGCCCCACTATCCTATTTTGGGTGTTGAGTGCTCCCTAGAGTTACGCCCATGTATTTTATTCATTTTCAAACCCCTTGATTAATTAATTTTCTTTTGAGTAACCACATTAATATGAAAATGGACGATATTATTTTCGAGGCCCCTAGGACCGAGCGCTCTTATTTATTTTTTTTTGAAATCATCGAGCCATTCTGAAGACGACTTCATTTTTTTATTTTCCGTCACGTCCCATTAACTGCAATTCAGCCTGGAGTTATTACACAATTTTACCATCTGCTGTTTATTATATAGAGAGATCCATTTAGAGGTATTTTTCTAAAATAAAAAAATACAAAAATTTAAATCAAGTGTGGAATCTTTATTCATTCGAAAGGAAATTTTATGCCATTTTTTTTGAATAAAATTCCTTCAAATGTTGACCGCAACTACGCCTCGGGGTGAGGGTCAAATTTTAGATGACTCGTTCAAGCATTTGGACCGTAGCTGGTTTGTCAGCATAGACTTTGGACTTTACGTAGCCCCCAAGAAAAATGTCTAAAGGTGTGATTTCGCTTGATCTAGGCGGCCAACTCACATGTCCAAAACGTGAAATTAGCTGCTTTTCGAAATGACCTCTCAATAGATCCGTTGTTTGAGCAGCTGTATGGCAACTGTCACCGTCCTGTTAAAACCAAATGTCAAAAATACGGGCTTCAATGGCGCGATAGCGAGCACCATTCACGGTTACGATCCGGACATCATCATTTTTGAAAAAATATGGAGCGATGATTCCACCAGCTTATAAACCGCACCAAACCGTGGTTTTCTGTGGGTATAATGTTAACACTGGAACCTCTTCTGGTTGATTTCAAGCCCAAATGCGGCAATTTTGTTTACTGACTTTGCCGTTGAGCCAGAAATGGACCTCACCACTGAACAAAATTTAGTTCGAAAACAGTGGATCTTCTCATTCCCATTTCCACAATACAGCTTCATGATGAAATGGCAAACAATACTGAAAATAAAAAATAAAGTTAAACACAGCTCACGCGTAATCTTTGAAAAAAATCCTATTGAAAAAATACCTCTAAATTGATCACCCTAATCTAACATGCACTGGTCTGAGATTCATTCCTTTTGCCACACATTGAAATGTTGACCGGGGAACCTATTAAGTGTACATATATACAGAGTGGGCGATTTAACAAATTAAATTTGAATCGGCTGTCATTTAATAATGGACCACAATATCAACTGGCTCGGCAGTACCTCATCCAATAAAACCAATTTTTCAGAATATATTTTCGGTTGTTTCGGGTCGAATATCTTTAATGGTAAATTTGATTTCACGTTTCAACGCTTCAATTATCTCTGGATGCTTTGCGTAACATTTATCCTCAATGGCTCCTCATAGAAAATAATCCAAAGGGCCCACAGCCGCCTCGGCCAATTGGCATTTCGGCTGATTATTCGATGTTCACGAACAGTGCGTAAAATATCGATGTTTGCGTTGGTTGCTGAGTGACAAGTCTTTTTGAATGAATGTCATTCTCATGAAGTTTTGGAAACAAAAATTCCTTGAGCATGGCACGGTAACGCTTACCGTTGGTGGAAACGGCGGCTCATTGCTCATCTTCGAAGAAGAATGGCTCAATGATGCCGTCAGCCCAAAATTCACACCAAACAATGACTCCTTGCGGATGCATTGGATTCTCAAATTTACGTGTGGCTTCTCTGAACCCCATATACCGCAATTTTGCTTATCCACCGAGATGAAAATGGACTTTATCTGAAAACACGATTTTTCGGCGAAATGCTTTATCTCCAGCCAAACAATTTCCAGCCCATTGGGCGAAGCGAAAACGCAGCGGATGGTGGTCCATTATTAAATGACAAAGTTCAACCTTTCCAATAAAACCAGAACAGTCTAGATTAGAATGGGCAGAAAGCTTTTATTTCTAGGAGAATCTAGCCAAGTCCTTTTGTCCGTCTTGACGTGACACAGTCTGATTGGAAGACATGCAGTAAGACTGAAAGTCGCGACTACTGCAAAGCTGTGAGAATAAAGAGGAATCTATTCAACACCTCTGTAGGTGCTCTGCTGTGGCGATCAGAAGGAGATTCATATTAGGTTCGTACTTATATAGGGATCTAGTCGAACTTGCTGATAACGGCTTTGACCAACTTAAAATCACTATGTTTCAACAGAAGGGACTAGGCATTTTTCTGCTAGTTTCCGTGCTATCACAGCGGATAGAAAAAAAAAATTAGATTAAGGAGTAAAGAATGGTCACTATAGATTATTTCAAGAAATTCTATTAATCCCTGTTCCATTGCCACTTATTGTATTTAGGCATTACGACTCCATTAGAGTATTTACAGAGGAATCTTCTTCGTGATTTTCTTTGATTCTGCACCGTGCAACACATGGGATTCTTTCTCGCAAACCGTTCAAAGGGTACAACTACTATCAGGGAATTCGTAGGCTATTCACGGATAACAATAGAAGATGATTAAACACATCGTTTCAGGAATCGCCTGAGATTCTGCCACAATCCAAAATTTTTTGAGGGTTGCCTTTAAGACACGTTGTTTAACAATGTTATAAAATACCTTCATACTCGTACATACGAGTACGCAATTTGTTTTCCCTTTCAAGTTTGTCAGGTAAAAACGATCCGCATGCGATACACATACAGGAAATTTGTATAGACTGTAAAAAAAGTACTCATAATTTTTACAAATTTCTGCTTTCATTGTAAAGGTTAAACTTGTTCATTCAAAAATGGAACACAATATCATTCATATGATTGCCACAACAGGCTCGGCAGTACCTCATCCAATCAATCCAATTCTCAGTACAATTTCATTTGTTTCGGGTCGAATGTCTTCAATGACAACTTCGATTTTATTTTTTAAAGCTGGATTCTTCGCGTAACATTTATCCTTAATGGCTCCGCATGGAAAATAATCCAAAGGGTTCAAATCAAAGCTCCAAAGCGGTCAATTTACATCACAATTTTGGCTGATTATTCGATTTTCTGAAACAGTGCGAAAAATATCGATGGTTGCGTTGGCTGTGTGACATGTGGCCACATCTTGTTGAAACCAAATGTCGCCCAAGTTATTCTCTTGAATTTTTGGAAACAAAAATTCATTGAGCATGTTGTGGTAACGCTTATCTTTGATGTTAACGGCGGCTCCTTGCCCATTTTCGAAGAATAATGTGCCAATGATTCCGCCAGCCCTATATCCGTACCAAACAGTGACTCTTTGTGGATGCATTGGATTTCAATAGTTACGTGAGGGTTCTCTGAACCCGATATGCAGCAGTTTTGCTAATTGACATAGGCACCGAGATGAAAATGAGTTTCATCTGAAAACGCGATTTTTCAGTAAAATTCTTTATCTCATGCCAAACAATCTTTAGACCATTGGGTGAAGCGAAATTATATCGGTTGGTGTTCCATTATTAAATACCAAAGTTCAACCTTTACAATAAAGCCAGAAATTAGAAATTGTTTACAGCCGATTCAAGTTTAAAATTTTAAATGGCTTTCCCTATAATTATAAAAGCGAATTGATCATTCTAATTAGAAACGATTATTTCTTCAATTGACGGACTACATTCGATTCAATGTTCGAATTTCGAATATAATAGTCTAGTCCTATTCTGAAAGCACATGCATAGGAAAACGATTTCGAGCATACTACGAGTTTCAAAGATAAAAACATAGATTTTGCATTCACAAGACCACAAACTATGACCACATTTCAAATGAAAACTTAAACTAATGGAATATCTAAAGGTTTTTCTTTTGGCTTAATATGTCAGAGTTTTTCGATCAACAATAGTGTAGTCTGTAGTTATTTGTTTTTATATTTAATTACTTTAACTTATATTTCATTTCTTCAGAGGGAATGGCAGTGGTTTACATTGTTTATACCAAAACACAACTTGAGAAATTAAAATGTTAACATTTCAAATAAATATTGTAATTAGTTTGTAATAAAATAAATCCATGATAAGTAGTTTACAATTTCATTCACATGGAAAATAAAGTAATTTAGTGATTTCAAATATGCTTTAGAATAATATTCGAATGTTTTGTTCCCTTGTATAAAGTTTCATTTAAATTTCTCTTTTTTTTAATATGTAGCTATGATAGATTTTTCTTTTTTATTTTTGAAAACTCAATTCTTTACGAACCCATATTATTGTTATTCAAAAAGAAAAATTAAAATAGTGTGGTTTTTCGCCAGCCGAGAGCAACAACATTGTAAATTTCGTATACAATAAATGGCATATTTAATTCAAACCAAGTTGTGTACAAAGAACAAATCCGAAATATTTCCAGTGGTCTTGATAAACTTTTGAACAGACTATCCCTAACCATCCCATTTAGGATCAACGGGAAGCTTTACTCAACTTAGTGAGCTATGCACAATATAACTCTTATATTCACTGACCTGCACCCAATTTGAAATTGACGTACGATAGTACTTCTGGGGCTAGAACTCCCGGCTTAGATGGCTTGGCTTGCGGCAAAAATACCACTTCTGTAAAGCTAAATTATTAAAATTATATTTGAAAAATTCTTAAATATTATATTGAAATGATAGTAAAGATACATTTCGCTTAAGTAATTGGGGTTGAGAACACGAACTCGTATCGACGACATCCACACCATCTAAAGGATGATTGAGACTATGCGAGTCATAGCCTAAATCTTGCATTGGAACAACTTCGGGTAATAGATGGCGCATATGTGATGAAGGGGAGCGTCGGCCTTTTATCTGATGCCTAATGTGGGAAGAAAGAAAGATATAATTTTTGTTAGCTCATTTTTTTAAAATAAAAACAAAAAAATAATAATTAAATAGAATAGTAGTCTTACGCAATGTCTTGGAAGGAAGAGTTTAATGAAGAAAGTCGACTTTGCAGACCATACGAGCATAATTAAAAAGGATACATTTCAAAATTAATAATATCTTAGGAAGTTGTTATAAATATTTAAGCAAAGAAAAAAATAAAATTGGTTTTCCAATCTAAAAATTTTGTGGCTGTAGGCGGTGTAAAGTTTTACTGTTCAGGGGCCTAATCACCGCATTCGATATCGTGCACATTTATGTTGAACTCGAAATGTTTTGGTTTAGGGCACTCGCCATCGAGATGCAACTATGCGAATATGCATTCGATAGCACAATAGTGGTCGGAAAAACTATTCCATACACTGCAGACTGTTCTGGCAAAAATTGTAGCACTTTGGGGCCCAATTTAGTTTGTATTTTATATGTGACATTTTTTACGATATTGATTGAATATTGTACTTTACGCTAATCCCAGCGGAGTGTCGTTTCCGACATTGTGGCGAACACCGCGACTGGTCAAGAGATTCAATGTGGCGGTAAGTTGAAGTATAGGTGTTATGGACGTTGAAATATGGCCGAAAAATTTATTTCAGATATGATATACTTAATATTTTTTAATCATTTTATCGCAAAGGCGAACTGTCGAGGATTGCTTTTGTCTCGAATTGTTCTTCTAATAAAAGGGTTTTCCATTAAGGACATAATAAGTTTATATATTAATAAAACGGAATATTTAAGATATATACGGTGTCCGACTGGAATGTATACTACAGGGTGATATATGTTTTATTTAATGTCGGCAATTATGTATGGAATACAATATCAGATAAATGTCCGCCTCTGTAAGGAGTGGGGTCCCTCAGGGCTCTGTTCTAGGTCCAATTTTGTTTGTACTGTTTATTAATGACCTTTTCAAAAGTCTAGGCGATTGGTGTACACCATACTCTTTTGCTGATGATGTTCAGCTATTATTTTGCGGAGAAATCCAGTATTTGGATGTTTTACAAGCCAAAACTAATTATGTTTTAAAATTATTGAACGTATGGATGTCCTCTAGCAAGCTTCGTTTTAATCCTTCTAAAACAAAGGCAATACTGTTTTCATCATCATCTTCTATCAACCTAGATTTGCAATACAATGGTATGTCTATAGAATAACAAATGTTGCTTTGAGCAGCATATTCGCAGTATTGCTTCACGTATTAGTTTCACACTTCGTCAACTAAAGAACACCAATTTAGTTTGACCTGGTTCATGGCTTAATTATGCCAAATATTTTGTACTGCCTAGAGGTATATACTCGTACAGGAACTACTCAAAGTAATATGAATATTATAATGACAGTGCTTCATAGAGTAATGCGCTATGTATATTCTGTTAAACCGTATGTTCACTTATCGCCGTTTGACTTTTTAGGCTGTTCCTTTGTGGAATTTGTGCACCTTCGGCTGTTATATTTTTTTACAAGATATACAAACTTCAATCTCCTTTGTTCCTAGCTAATTCATTTGTCTTCAGTCACTCAATTCGCAACAGACAGTTAATTATTCCAAAGGTAACGCCGCTTATGGATCGATCATTACTCGTAAGAGTAGCCCGACTATTTAACATTTTGCCAAGCAGTTTAAAAACGTTTAATTTGTCTTCCATGACATTTCGTAAACATTTAATGGAACATTTTCGTTCAAGTACAGAGTAATGCTTTTACTTATATGTTTTTTTTCTTTGGTTTCTTGATTATCACTTATATGCTTTCATCAGGTTTTTTTTGTCTCTTTTATTAGAAAAAATTAGGATTATTTTAATTTATATTATTTTTTTTTTCATTTTATACTGAATTTTTTCTAGTAGTTTATGATGTTCTATTTAACATTTTGATGCATATTGTGATTTAGCTTTAATAGGCCCCAATGGGCTTCGAATTACATGTCAATAAAGAACGAGACATTTTGAGCACATTCTTCATTACATTCAGCAAGACGTCGAATTGAGGTTGATGCATTGTTTGGAACACTTTCTTGAGTAGCTGTAACCGATCTTGCGGTACGTTGGGGTCCATGTTTGGGCCTATCAGCTACAGACCCTATTTCTTCGAAATCATTCACTACACGACAAATAGTGCTTTTTGTTGGCACGTTGGTTCTTCCAAAACTTTCCACGTAACTTTCTCATCGTCACAGTAATCGATGATTGCTTTTGATGAAATGTTTAACGATTTATCGAATATTTTTTCATAATAAATTTGCCACGTGACTAATGAACACTAATTTGCCATAATGACTAATGTGTACCAAAATGGCGGCAAAACAAAGTAGTATACCTTCCCGGCGAACACCCTGTAGAATAGAGTTCAAATTTATTCCAGGTATAGTGCAAATGTTACATATAAAGAATGAAATTCCATTTCGGTCATGTGACCACCACGAGCGATCTATTCTTTGGACCCAATTTTTCACCACTCTTGCAAACATTTCGATCGGAACGTTGGCAATTTTGCGTTGGATGTTGTCGCTTAGATCGTCTAAAGTTTTAGCCTTTTTGGCATATACTTGATGACTTGATTTCTCGAGAAATCAAGGCAAATTACCGAATTTGCCTTTCAGTAAATCGATTGTAACGGGTGTCAAGTTTATCCAAGAATGGCCAAAAAAAAATTTTTCTAACATGGCACGAAAGCTTTCTCCTTTGACGTTATTGCGACGATTGTTTTCATCGACGAAAAAATACGGCCCAATCACACGTTCGGCATGAAAACCACAACTCACAGTAATTTTATACGGATACAATTGTGTCTCTTAAAGCACATGTGGGTTTGTTGCTGTCTAATAACGCAAGTTTGGTTTTTTGGCAAAACCACTCAGCCAGCAATGAGCTTCATCGCTCATCCTGTCGGGTAGGATGATTTTTACGGCCGAAAATTCGAGTAAGCGCTCTTAGAGTTGCGACCACCGACTCAGAATTTCGGTAGTACTTTTAATGATTTCCAAACGTTGCTCGTACATAAGTATACTTTACCATGATAAAAATGTTGACTTCGACTAACGTTTTGACACTGAGAGATTATTAAAAATGTTTGAGGGTGCGATGACATAAAGATTCGAAATTGTTATGTCCCTATTGAAAACCAACTCCGTAATTATATATTAATATTACTGTCATCTACCGACTTGGAGCATTATGAGTACAAAAAAAAAACAAAGCATACATTTTTAATGGTTATTGTATTTTTTTGCAAATATCTTAAAATATTTACAGATCTCAATTCATTTGTTTTCTTTATTTTTCGTTGAGTGTTGTAAAAATAGTAGTTTCCGATGAAAAAGTACTATCGAATCCCGTAATCTAAACTTTTGATCGAATCGAAATCATTACACACTCGATATTGCACTCGCTAACGAATGTGGTGATTAGGTTTAGTTTCATAAATTTTATGACTTGAACAGTTTTTGTTCTGGCTTGAGACCTTTTTGTTGTTTCTTTTTCAGAATCAACTAAAAATCAAAAAAATTGGCTACGGTTGCCAGGCAGACTGTACAGCTGTTTCTAAACCCGCAAGGTTTTTCTTTAGCAGTCTTTGGCAACGATTACTTCGGCTACAAATCAAATAACTTATACGGGAGACTCATTTTAATTAATGAGAATTACCCTTTGCGTATATTCTTCGAACTGTGCGAAGAGCAATCTTCAAAGCTCAATATCATTTCCACCAACTACGTTTCGCACGGGCTTTCGTTGAAAACCACAGATGCAAAAGCACTGTGTGTGTGTTGTACATGTACTAATACATGCCTTATACATTAGGGCCTATCAATCCTGATTAAATATGTTTTTGTTTTGTATTTATTCGGTCTTTTATCAATATTATGACTTGAACAGTTTCTGTTTTGGTTCGAGACCTTTTTGTTGTTTCGTTTTCAGAATCAACTTAAAAATGAATCATAAATTTTATTTTTCCAGATTCTGTTTGGTTGTATCACTTCGCGCCACTTTTTATTTTTAAAAGCTTAATATTTCCCATTCTAGTCAGGTCGGAAATTTAATTCTTATTTTTAATTTAAGGATTCAAATTCTAATTCAAATTCTTCCGAAAAGATAGATATGTGACGCGCAAAATAGAAAGGGACCTAAGGGTAAAAACCAGTTTTGTTCAAGAGAGCCATTTTAAAGATTTAAATACGTGTATCTTTGGTGTACCATCACTTTCATAAAACGCGCATATCTCTGGGAGGGCACACTTTTGGGGCATGGGATAAGTCTCATTCGGTGCACAGATGTTGTCCACATCAAAATTGAAAATTGATTTTTTTACCCTTAGTTCCATTTCTCTATGCGCTGTCATATTATGATAGCAATTGAAATTTTAATATTTTGTCGCTTAATTAATTTAAAAAGGTTGCACTTAAGTTTTCGCCAGCTGTATAAAAAACTTCTTGAGACGAGCAGTATGCGAAATATGCTTATGGTCAACTTTAGTATATTTTGCTTATAGCCAACTCCTTAAAATGCAAACAATTTGAGGATTATAACGATAATTGGACAGTAAACAATAGTTTATATAAGTATATAATTTTTTTGACTGTACTTAACAGGGACATAAATACTGTTACACACGTTTTATGCTGTAAAATAAAAAGTACTGAATGTTTTTGGACCAAATAATTTTTAATGTATTTATTGATGTATATTGTATCCAAAAAGAATCTAATTATTTGACATGCCTGCCTTTTGCCTTTACACACGCCTTAAGTCGCACTGGCCAATCGTCAATAGCTGCACGAACCTCGTCCATTGGAAAAGCTCGAACCAAACCAGTCTTAAGAGATCCAATGTTGCGGTATCTTTTGTGACAAACCGTCCACAATTTGTAATCCAATGGGTTCAAATCTGGACTGCCGGAGGGCCATTCTTCAGAGGAAATGAACGCTGGAAAATTGTTTCGAAGCCAGGCCTGGGACGTTTTAGCCTTATGGGCCGACGCAGAATCCTGCTGGAAAGTCCATGGCTGGTTTTGGAACAGGAAATTGTTAAGAGGCTTCGCAACAGCTGCCAAAACGGTTTCTTGGTAAACTTTGGCCGATGTTTTGACTCCTTGTTCGCAGAAATGCAGGTCAGTGATCCCATCGTAAAAGACCCCACCAAACCATGACTGAAGCTGGGTGATGACCCTTTTCCACCCTTGTGATCCTTTCAGATGCTTCCTTAGATGACCGCGCATACACTCTATCATTTTGCTTGTTAAATTTTTCCTGAACGGTAAAAATTTTTTCATTGGTGAACAAAATTTTTCTGTGCATGTTATCAGCGTGCTTCACCAAAAGACGTTTGCATTTTTCAATCCTATTTTTTTTATTTAAAGCTGCAGTCAATAAATGTCCCGTACGTCGGTTAAAAGCCCCAAGTCTCAAGTTTTTTAATTATTCGACTCATGGAGTTTTGCGTGATATTCATCTCACGGGCCATGATTTTCTGTTTTCGGAGCGGATTTCTGTGAATTCTTGATTTACCTACCGTATTTGATGACATGCGGTGTTCGAACAGAGCGTGGGTCCGACAGGTGGCGGTCTTTTAAATCTCCAGTCTCCTCAAACAGTTTTATGTATTGGTAGAAGAACATGCGGCTAATCCCTAGTGGAGCGGAGCGTTTTAAAAATATCTCTTTTTTCATTTCACACTTGAAAAGCGCTATTACAGCGATACGGTTCTCATTATCTGACCACTCCATAATGAAAGTTGAAACAATTTTAAAACCCCGTTACAGACTAACGCTATAAGGTTAGCTTTCAAAACCCATATGACATTAACGGGGTATGTTCAGTTCTACTATTAAAATGGGCGTGTTCAATGTTGTAACAGTATTTATGTCCCTACTAAGTATAATAGTGCTGGTCACCACAACAAACTTTTCAGGCTAACCATTGTCAAACTTTTCGACAATGTTTTCGTCTAGTGAGTATGGGGGCTATCTTAAAAGCTCTCATCATCGACGAAACATGCGTCTGCTTGACTGACTGGCTTACTTTTCCTCCCTTATTTGATAAACAGCAACAAACTTGATTAGATTAGTTTGTGGAGTAATTCACTTTCAAAATACTGGCCGTGTTCTACTGGTAACTCGCTTAGAAAATGAAAAAATTATTTGTTCACCGAACCCTATAGACAATTTGCGGTCAAAACCCGTCTGTTTTAAATAATTAAAATTTTTTGGAAGAAAGTTATTCAAGAATAACCTTTAGCGAGTTTAAGCGAGCTCGGTTATTTCTCGCTTATAGTAATTCTTGAATAACTTTTTTTTCTACAAATTAAACATTTTCATATCGAACGGTTTCTGATGTCTTAAGCCAATTAGTTATAGTGTAAAAATAAATATAAAAAAACTCTTAACGAGTTTTAAAGTTATCGCCTTAGCGACCACTTACTCGTTTAACAAGCGAGTACCAATAGAACACGCCTATTAATAGCTCTATGTTTTGGCGATGCCTATTGGAATTTTACTGTCCGTAAAGTGTGGTTGGTACATTGTCA
This sequence comes from Hydrotaea diabolus, assembly GCA_963513945.1. Taxonomy (NCBI): domain Eukaryota; kingdom Metazoa; phylum Arthropoda; class Insecta; order Diptera; family Muscidae; genus Hydrotaea; species Hydrotaea diabolus. The sequence continues at coordinate 192,341,908 of OY740716.1, read as the reverse complement.
AGTTGATATAGGGTGGTCGATTGAACATTTTATATTTGAATCGGCTGTTGACAAAAAGTACTTTCTCGTTTTTTCTGATAGAGCTCATTTTCATCTCGATTGCTATGACAATGAGCGAAATTGCTGCATATAGTGATCAGAAATTCACACGCGACAATTGAGGAGCGAATGCATCCACAACAAATCACTGTTTCGTGTGGATTTTGGGTTGGCGACATCATTGAACAATTTTTTCGGAAAATGAGCAAGAAGCCGCCGTTACTGTCAACAGTGAGCGTTACCGCGTCATGCTCAACGAATTTTTGTTTTCAAAAATTCAAAATTAAGTTAAGGGTTTAATTTTTTGGTGCTTGTCTTCGATACTCCACAGATGCCTACAGCCACAATTGTGCCTGAAAGAAAAACTTACCTTTTATGACGTTTTGCACTAAAACATGCACAACGACATGAACACATTGATGATAAATTTGATCCACTGTACGATTGACCATCATGTCCTTCATAACCGCTTAGTATAGAACCATTTGCCGTTATAACATCTCCTTCCAGCTTGACAGATCCTTGGAGAGCCTACATTTTGATATAGCCAAAATCAAAAGGCGAAGTAAAAAAATAGGAGAACAAAAATTATCCATCAATAAACTTCATCATATTTTTGGTAAACACACAGACAAATTTACATAAAAAAGTAAATCTTTATTTCAACGTAAACACAACATAAATAAATAAGATACGATAGCTTTCTTTTGTAGTGAATTTCTGATATAGACAATAGTCAAGATGGATAAAACAGGAAACGGAAATTTCTATGTATATTCTTTATAAAGTTGTAGTAGTTCAAAGAGATAGATAAAGAGAGAAAGGAAATTTGTAGTATGAATTCAGTTGTTGGTTTTATTTTTATATATATTCTTTTAGTTTTCAATACGAGTTTTGTTTACAAAAAAGTTAGGTTAAAGGTAGATAGTTATAAGTTAGTAGTGGGTAGTTTGTAAAGTGTTTGCTCGGTGTTTGGTATACAATTTGGAGAAGAATTTATTTTAGAATAAAATCTAAAAATCGTTTAGTTATCACAGGAAATAAAATCTTTCAAGTTTTTAGAGAAAAAAATCACCTCGTTTGTCCAAAAATTGGACTTGGTCATGAACTATATAAAGTTTGTTTGTTTTATTTTTGATTGGGGCCCAATTTGTTCGTTTTATTTTTATTAAATAAAAAATTTGGAAAAAAAAGAAAAAAAATATATATGTTAACATTTTAAAACGTGGCATTAAAACGGTTTGTTTTATGTTAAATGTTTTCAAAATATCGAAACAAATTTGAAGAAAAAATGCTTAAAGAAAGTATTTATGTATTTTAATAAAGTGCATCAAAATTTTAAATGTGCAAATAGAGACATTTTTTTTAAATACGGTGTACTTTTTGTTTTTCAAAAAAACAAATGGCCGTAGACACCTTGCATTCAAATGGAAAGGAAAGGTGTAACAAACTGGCATTCATGGGTTCAAAAAGAAATCGTTCAACAAAATTTCATGAGGAAACTTGTCTTTATGTAAAAATTCGTTTTTTTTTATTAAAAAAAGTCGCACTCCAATCCGACGTCTACTATTAGATTTTCAAGTACTCCGGACTCCACTTAAAATAACTCCGACAACAACCAACAACTTTTTTCTTTTTGACTAAAATCAAGAGGAGAACTAAGAATAGTACAATTTAATAACTTACGCTTGCAATGTAATGTGAGGGAATACTTTGAACTTATGTACTAAACTAACCTTATCTTTTGGGGTAACCAAGTTAGTTGGTTTTTTCAAACGTTTATAAACAAAATTACTAATTTATGTTTGAAAAAAATGTTGATTCAAGTTTGAAGATTGACCTCTGAAAACAACAGCTAGGTCAAAAAATGTGTAAGAGAAAAAAGTTTGCCTGTATATTTGCAACACAAATGCTTAAGGTGTATTTTCCGAAAGGCGCCTGGCTTACAAGTTATAGCTCATCAATGCTTGCAACTAGTTTTACTTCATTTTTAGAGCTAAAAGTCGTGACGGAATGGCCGGTTTCTATCCGATTGAAATTTTTTTGAACGGATATTATTTTTGATGCCCAATATACAAGAAAATGAGCGGGGATCGGTGTTGGTTATTTAAAAAAAAAAATATGCATAGTATTTTATTCTCAGCAGGGCTTACGTAATATTAGTCCATAAGCCAAATTTTAGTAGATAATTACGGGTTTTTAAATGTTTCCTAAAAGAATATTATATTTTTGCTCATTTGAAATCAATCGACCTGACAACTTTTCCTTACCATCTTGTGAGGGATTTGGTGTTTAACGACCTGCTTAGTGATCGACGATCTGCTAGTAGAAATCGCTCTACCGGAGACCTGATGGCGTTCTTGTCGGAGCGCTGGAGTCTGTCTAAGAACCAGTTTGGTAGGAGTTAGGTCGTGGCTCTGGATATCTCCAATGCCTTTGATGGCATCTGGCACGGTGCACTTATATTAAAGCTGATTGCATTTGCATTTGTCAGTAATACGTTTGCTCGATTAATATCTGGCTTTCCTAGAGATCGCACTATAAGAGTCGTTGTAGATGAGTTCTCATCCCAAAAACATAGGCTTACCGCAGAGCCTTGTGGTATGGCTCTGTCCTTTCTCCCTTTTTATTTCCTATTTGCATTGACTGCGAATTCGATCTACTCCTTCGCGGATGACAGCATTCATCCGACCATAGGCCAAGTCTTTAAGATATTAAAGGCAGTATGCGAACTATGGATGAGAAACTTGGCCGGGGTTTACAGGCCATTTTCGAATGGGGTCGAATTAATAGAGTAGATTTTAATGCACGCAAAACGCAGGGCTGTTTGTTGTCTCACAAGCTATTTACTGCTTCATCAAGGTCGTCATTATCTATCGGTGGTATAGTTGTTGATCAACCAGATGCTCTTGATGTTCTGGGCATGAAGATACACTGTGACGCTCGTTGGGCGAGACATGTATTCGAAGTGTCGAAAGAAGCACGCAAGTATATATACATTTATACCGCTTTCTAAAGCTGTTCAAGAAGTATTTGAATTTTTTAATATTTTCAATATATATGCAACCTATATCAGACCTAAGCTGGAATACAACTCCCACATATGGGCAGGTGCTCCAAAAACATCCTTGGAGCTACTTGACCGTGTTCAAAAGAAAGACATGGTGCTGATAGGTGACAGTGGGGTATCCAACTCAATTGTCTCCCTTGAACATCGTCGGATTGTTTTATTGTTACTTTCATGGAGTGCGCTCCACGGAAAACCGGCGATTTATTCCCGACGTGCGGATGTTTGGCAGGAATACGCGACTTTCCAGGAATCCATACCCGTTTGCTATCGATTGGCCGATTGACCGCACTATACACTATAGCTCGAATTCGTTTCTTGCCCATACTGACCTATGTGGAATTGACTTCCGACGAATGTATTTCCCACCAATTACGACATCCAAAAATTCAAGGCAAGTGTCAATAAACATAACTCCATCTTTCTCCACACGCCAACGCAATGCACTGAATGTATAGAGGGCACTCAGGGGATGTGTTGGTTATTTAAAAAATCCAAGTTTTATTAAGATCGATCCCTAAAAACACCTTGTTGTCATAGAAAAGTTGTCATACATAAGCCAGAAGCGACAAAGTAGAAATTGGGTTTTATGTGAACCGTTTTATTTAAATTTTAATGCAAAGCAATCGTTGTAGACTAACATAAGGTTACAACTTGCTATTCTAGACTCTACGAGTTTTGAAAGTGCAAATGTACTAGAATCTATATTTGTAACTGTTTGTAAATATAGTGACAAAATAAAATAGAAGGAGGACTAAACGTTTAAATAACGAAATACTAAGCTACTTTTTTCATTTCAAAGATAATAAAAAATAAACTTCTAGATTGAAGAATTATTTCGAAAATATTAAAATTATTCAATCTGTTCCCTTACATTCCTTACTTACTTCCCTTACTTTGTGTTACAATAATAACATGTATAAAGTGAGAATCGGTATGTACGGGGACAGATAAATAATTTTTTGGAGAATATCTATGTCGCCAACGGAAAAATAATCAAGGATATTAAAATGAATATCATAGGAAACAACAAATCAATTTTTTTATGCATGCACTACAAAAGAAAAAACATTCATTCATTCGTTCATGTAGTATACCATTTTCAGACAAATGCGAAAAACACGACAACGTTTTGTAAACATTTTTAAATTACCTGCATTGCTTGGGCCTCGTCACGTCGTTCATCCTCCGTATTCATGGTTACAAATCTAAGGACTAAAAGATTTAAAGAAGCGGCCACAATGGCCAAACCAAATAATATGAATATTAAAGCAAACATAACATATTCGGGTTTAGTATTAAGAGCATTATCTTTTTGTAAAGCTACCATATCTCCAAAACCTGTAATGAAAAACAAAAAATACGAAGCATCACATAAAAGGATATGTTGTAGGAAAAATGTGCAAATCGAGGAAACTCGTAATATTACCTATTGTAGTTAAAGTAATAAAACAGTAATATACTGAATCAAAATAGCTCCAACCTTCGAATTTGGAAAATGCCGCTGCACCACCGGCTATCGTCAGGGAGCTGAGCGTTGTAACAACGCATATTAAATCTACTTCAGAGGCGGCAGTTCGTTTGCAATGCAATGATTTTCTCACAGCCTGTATAACAAAACTAGGAATGGGAAGAAGATCGTCAATAGGGATTAATACACAATAACTAAACTGAAAAAGTACATCGACATCTGTGCTCGAAATTATCGTAAATGACAAAAAATTACTTTAAAACATATTTTTTTTTGTGAAAAAGAACAAAAATAATTTTTGTCACTTACGTTTGTTTTCACCTCAGGGGTCAATATGTGTATAAATGTGCGAGGGTGGTTATAAAAGTTTCTAGCAAAAAACACTACTGTGTTTTCTTTCTTTGTACCATATTTCAACCGACATCAACATCAACGCAATTAACTGCGTATGTTGTAACCGCTATCATAAATAAAAGGGAAATTTGACAACCTGGGACTCACACTAAAAAACTTGACATATTTCTTAAGAAATATAATTAGGATTTTCAAACCTACTGTGGCCCAAAAGAATTTTTTTTTCGCAGAAATTATATTTATGAGTGGTGCGTTTTACGAGGCTTCAAAAACTGCATAGAAAAAACGCAATAGGTATTTGTTAACAGAAAGGTACAATATGCTACAATTATTGTCATAATGCCCAAAATTAATGTCATAATGTGATTTGACTACTATTTTATAGGGTGATCCAACTAGAGGTACTCAGAACAAAATAATATAAAAATTCAAATCAAGTGTGGAATCTTTATTTGTTATTTGAAGGACATTTTATGGCATTACTATTTTGAATATTATTTCCTTCAAATGTTGGCCGCAACTACTCCTCAGGGTGTCCATTCTGAGGCTGCAAACTTTGGATGAGTCATTCGAGCATTTCGACCGGTATGGCTTTAATGCACACATAATGTTGGCTTCCAAAACCTGAATCGTAGCTGGTTTGTCAGTATAGACTTTGGACTTTACGTAACCCCAAAGAAAAATGTCTAAAGGTGTGATATCACTCGATCTAGGCGGCCAACTCACCTGTCCAAAACGTGAAATTAGCTGCTTTTCTAGATGATTTCTCAATAGATCCATTGTATAAGCAGCTGTATGGCCAGTGGCACCGTCCTGTTGAAAACAAGTGTCGTCAAGATTACGGGCTTCAATTTCAGGTAGCATAAAGATCGATATCATGTCGCGATAGCGAGCACCATTTACGGTTACGTTCAGGCTATTATCTATATATTTTTAAAAAAAATGCACCGATGATTCCACCAGCTTATAAACCGCACCAAACCGTGGTTTTCTCTGGGTATAATGGCACCTCTTGAACCTCTTCTTGTTGCTCTTCAGCCCAAATGCGGCAGTTTTATTTATTGACTTTGCCGTTGAGCCAGAAATGGGCTTCATCACTGAACAAAATTTTCGTCGAAAACAGCCGATCTTCCCGTTTTTCACCGAAGGTAATTATTTTCAAAAAATAAATGCCATAAAATGTCCTTTCAAATTACCAATAAGGATTCCACACTTGATTAGAGTTTTTATATTTTTTTTGTTCTGCAAAAATTTACTTGGCTTGCCCATGCACTTTTAATGCCACAAATTTTGTATGGACTAAAGGTAGTGTCGGGTACAGTCGAATATAATTTGCTTAAACTAAGGCGTATTATGAACACTGTTACTCGGTTTGTATATAATGTTCATAGGCGTGAACATGTATCTGCGTTTGTAAGAAGTTTTTTACGAGTGTCATTTACTGAATATGTTAATCATAGGATTTTATTTCAGTTCTATAAGGTTATTAAAAGTGGTGTGCCTGTTCCACTGTGCAGTTTCTTCTGTTTTTCGCACTCTAGTAGGAATACTCAAATCGTTATACCTAGAATTTTTAATTCTATATTTGAAAAGTCTTTTGTTGTTCGGGTAGCCAGGTACTGGAATCAATTGCCTATTGAACTGCGAGTTTTTTCCTTTATATCAGTTACACCTTAACAATTATATTCATAATTTTACTTTTATTTCCATGAATATAAAACATGTTTGCCAACAACTTGACTAAGGATCGTTTGTACAAATCTGGACTATATTTCTATTTTTTTGTTGTTCTACTTGATGTAAATATGGCTGGGGAGCCAATCGCGTTAAATTACATTTGTATATACTTATACATACATTTTTATTATTAAAGTTTATTTTAGTTTTTAAGTTTTTCTATTTGGGAATGTATTGCTAAGTAATACGGGTTTTTTTTGGCCCTGTGGGCTTTTGTATATATTATATGAATTAATAAAATAAAAAAAAATAAAATAGAAAATACCTCTAGATGGATCACTAAATAAAAATGAGTTTTCACAATAGGTTTATTTGAAAATGTAAAATTTATAATGACAATACTTTTGTACCACCTGCATTAATTTTGCGCCGCACTGTATAAGAGTTCCTGAAGAACTTTACTTTTTTAAAAAATAAAAACTATATGTGGTAGTACTTAGCCTGGTTAGAGACTTATACTTAAAAGCTAATTTCTAAAACGGGAGCAAAAAATAATTTTTCAAACAATACTGCAGTACCTCTCCCATACTCTGGAACGAAATTTGGAACTTTATGTTTACAAACGACTTATCTATTGTGTTTTTGCTATTCTGTCTTTAATCTTTAAATCACCACTATTTTATTTTGTAAAATATGAAGGTTACCCAGATATTAAATATTGTTATACAGGGTGGCGCACGAATCGTGCTACAAAAACAAAGCATTAACTTGTTTAACTTTCGTATTTTTTTATTTTACTTAGAAGATTAGTGTTTAGATTTATTTAAATGAATGCTTGGGATACCGAAAAAAAGGATTAGGATAGTGCAGCGGTACTATGCTTTGCTGTCCTGCATTTCCGTGCAAAGGGAATTTAGGCGGAAGTTTAGCGGAACGGTCGCACAAAGACCGTTCCGCCGAGATCACTTTGTAAGGGTTCAAGACACCATCGCGGCTGTAGCATCGTCAATTGAGTCAAATCCAAGCGTACCGACTCGAAACTTATCGGCGCAAATTGCAGACGGTCATTACAATGGATATTTCATAATGACTTAAACTTGTTTCTCACAAAGTCCAAATTTCAAGCAAGTTAAACCCTTTGGATTTGCCTATTCGAATAGGTATTTGCCAAATAATTATTTAAATGGCCGAAGAAAACAGCTTGATAAATTACTTGTACGAGTTAGAATATGTCAGATGAGTACAATTTTGATCTAAACATTGCAAAATTGTATATGGAGTGAATTTAATCCAAAACTCTCTGAGAAGGAACTGCATCCAGAACGAGTTGTGGTGCGCAGTTTCATCAAGCTGCATTGTGGGGTCATACTTTTTTTTTTAAAGAAAGCCGTGTTACAATGACTGTCAATGGGCATCATTTAATGATGTTGAAGGTTTTTTTACCCAGAACTGCGCCGCAAACGTATCCGTTTCAAACGCTCTTGGTTCCAGGAAGATAAAGCAACTGCACACATAGCTAGACCCGTTATGGCTGAGCTCCAACGGAAATTCCAAACAAATTAATATCCAGAAATTCCACTTCCGCTGGCCCCCAAGTTCGACGGACCAGACTGCTTCGACTTCTTTTATGGTGTTATGGCAAGCAAGAGGTGTACAAAACAAAATCAAGGAATTTGACTGAATTAAAGCAGTTTATTAAAAGAATAATTGAAGCGATCCCAACTGATCAGTTGTCGCATACGAGGGTTGCTATATATATTTCTGGCCCAGGCAACACTAAGTGTTTCCATTGGAAAGTTTGACATTTTTTAGCATAAAAAATGGAATTAACTCGTGAACTCGAGCATAAAAAATGGAATTAACTCGTGAACATTTCCGTGCGATCATTTTTCACAACTTTCGATGTGGATTATCACGACAAGAGTGCATCGATGAACTTCAATCTTTGTATGGCGATAAAGCACCACCATTCGTGACCGACGCTCGCTTAAAGAAGAAGGTCGTGAAGGTAGTCCAAAAACGGCCGTTGTGCCAGAGAACATTTATGCCGTGAGTGAACTGATAATGTGACATACCGTGAGATAGAGGCATTCTTGGGCATTTCCTCCACCAGCATACATTCGATATTGCGTGAACACCTGGCCGTAAAAAAAGATTGTTCTCGTTGGATTCCGCACAATTTGATAATCGCTCAAAACAGGCTCGTGTCGATTGATGCAAAGAAATTTTAAAAAACGATCGCGGTGCTTCAAACGACGTTTATAAGATCGTCACAGGTGTCGAATCATGGATCTATGTGAATGAGCCTGAAACAAAACAGCAATAAACCGTGTGGGTCGTCGAAGACAAGCCAAATCCAACGAAAGTTGTTCGTGCAAGAAGAACTTCGAAGCAAATGGTCGCCTGTTTCTTCGGCAAAACTGGTCATGTGGCGACTGTTCCGCTTGAGCAACGTAGGACGGTCAACTCTTAGTGGTACACCACAATTTGTTTGCCTGAAGTCTTCGGAGAAACTCGAAAAACGAACAAGATAATAGGAATCACCATGACAATGCGAGCTCTCACACATCGGCTGAAACCAGCGCCTTTTTGACCTTAATGACTTCTTTTTATTTCCATACATCAAGAAAGAAATGCGTGGTCAACGGTTTTTGTCGCCAGAAGATGCTGTTGAAAAAACCATGTTTTGGAGGTGTCTCAATCGGAATGTAAAAAGTGCTTCGACAATTGGTTTGAGCGCATGCAAAAGCGTATAAATCATGCTGGAGAATACTTTAAAAAACAATAAAAAAACCATTTTTGATGATAAATAATCGCATTTTTATTGTTTAGGCCAGAAATGTATATCGCAGCATGGATAGAAGAAGCACAGCACAACAGCTTTTAACGCCGTAACCACACAGATAAGTCGTGACCTGAACTAGGATAAACCGTGTGAGAGTACTGTCCTGGTAGCACTGCAGACCTTCAATGCTGTCAGCCATAAAGTGCTATTTGAGAACACCAATCTTCCGAACCGGCAAAAACGTTGGATCGTAAACTACATGAGTCGTCGCCAGTCGTATGTGGATTTTAGGGACAAAAAGACGAAGGCTCTTAGAATTAAGCAGGTTGTCCAACAGGGCGGCTTACTCTGTATATTTTCGACCTTTCCCAATTTCTACAACCACCAGGCGGCGTAAAGATCGTGTCATACGCGGACGACTGCACGATTTTGGCGACGGGCCACGGAATCGAAAATATCTGCGGCATAATAAACGAATATCTCATTGATCTTGTCAACTTCTTCAAGGTGAGGCTTATGTAGATATCTGGCTCGAAGTCATCGGCCACACTATTCACCAATTGGACAAGAGAAGTATGACTCAAACTATATGTTTTAGTCAACGGAGAGGTAATTCCGGTTCTGAATGATCCGAAGATTCAAGGGGTCACACTAGACAATCTCTTCTCGTCCTCCGCGCATGCCCACCTCTACTTGCAACAAATTGCACTTGGGCGCTGATAAGGAAACCTTGCTCGCTACATACAGCACCGTAAGCCAGCCGATGTTGAATTATGCTGCGCCAGTGTGAACGTCAGTGACACGCAAAGTCCACGTTATTAATTCCTAGGACACTATGGACCCTGTTGAGGTAGCCCGGTTCCTGCAACTGGACCTAGACGACGCAGAAGAAGTAACGGATTACGAGGAAGAATGGCGCAATGAAATATTAAAGCTGCTATCTACAACAACATTAATCTGACGTATTTTAAGGGTGGGTTTGTGTCTACATCCGTGTGAGACGGTTTAGACATAATAAGGTGTCATTGAAATAGAGGCAGAATGTCAAAAGAGTTTGGCCAAACACTTCTCTTCAAACGAGGTTCTGTTTGGGCTCAGCGGATTTGTAAGCAAAATTGCCGTATCCACAAGGATTTACTGTTTGGTTCAGTATATTTTCTTTCGAAATTCCACCACATGCCTTCAATAGTAATAAGCGATGTTAATTGACTTTCTGTTATTGCAGTTCGACAACATCGATATTTTTGTGCTGTGGCAAGATGGCACTTAGAGTCACTCCAATAACGCAATGTTAAATGTTGTGACGGACAAATTAGGTAACTAAGTCTCAACACGCGTCGAGCGTTTATCAATTGGCCGCCGCGATATGACCAATTCTTCATTATTTTCTCTGGGGCTACTTAACGTCTTCCGTCTACGCTTACAAGCTAAACAATTTTAACGAGTACGCTGAATTTAAACACAATAATGCTGCACATATGAAACGAGACAAAACAAAATGTACCCGACTGTTTGATGAACTGCCAGCGAAACCAAGGCAGCCATTTGAATTAAATGATATTCCATATAAATGGAGCTTTAAAATACAGCCATCGTCAACATTATTTCTACCCACGCTCTTTTTAATTAAAATTAAACTTTTTCGCTTTTATATGATGAAACTTTGTGGTCATACCTGCCGTAACTTAGAGCCTCTTTGTATAGCTATTGTTTTCTTTTTTATTAAATAAAGAATGGTTAAATTTTAAGGGCCGATGTTGAATATGAACCATAAATAAACGTCGTTTTTTTCTGGATTTCATTTGATATTTCTCAATTTCAGACTAACTCATTTTGAACCAGGCTTATTATGAAAATGAAAATCAATTTTCGAAGAAAATCATCTTCAGTGATGAGGCACATTTTCACCTCAGTGGATTTGTCAATAAGCAGGATTGCCGCAGTTGGGCGAATGATAATCCAAGAGTAATTGTCGAAAAACAATGCACCCACAAAGAGTGATGACTTTATGGGCTGGCGGCATCATCGGGCCGTATTTTTTCCAAAATGAGGCCGGTCAGGCAGTAACTGTGAATAGTGTTCGTTATCGTGAGATGATTACGAACTTTTTATGACCCGAATTGGAAGATATGGATATGGACGATATGTGGTTTCAACAGGACGGTGCCACTTGCCACACAGCTAACGAAACAATGGCTCGTTTGCGCGACAAACCAACATCGGCCCTTAGAATTTAACCACCCTCTATAAGTTTTTTTTAAAACGTAGTCTAAAAATAGAAAAAGTAGTCTTAAAATAATGAATTGAGTTTACGATTGATATTTTAAATTTTCACAATATTTTAATTATTTCTTAAATTCGAACGGACTATTTGTAATTCCTTTGTAAAGTAAAAAAATAACGAAGATTTGCCCTTTTGCACTTCAGGTAAACTAGCGTCATTTTTTAAAAATTGGCCAAGTGGTATCGTTAGGAAATTTAATACATATATAAGATTTGGCCCTACTAAGTAATGGGACACGTAAAAACGAGACGCAACATCAGTCGAGTTTTCCAAGCTACTTTCACTTATATTTATGACATAAAAAATAGTTGTTTCTCTCCTTTTACTATATAACTTTTAACGCTGTTGCTAAATACGAACTAAAAATATATAAAAATTAAATCCACTCACCGTTATCATGTTCATGCTGAAAAACTTTTAGAATCACCCTCGTCGCTCGCAAAAAAAAGTGAAATACCAACCTGCTCAGTCTATTTACTCTTTCTCCAATACTTTGAAACATAACCAGACCCAGTGGTATGCCTACAATTGCATAACACATGGTAAATAATTTTCCACCAATTGTGCTTGGGGTCGAATGACCGTAACCAATTGTAGTCAATACTGTTGTTGCATAGTAGAATGCACCTGTAAACTTCCACTGTTTTCCGGCTTTGTGTGGTTCTGATTTTAATACAACCGTTTCCATTACCTTGAAGTCCTCCTCAGAAATATTATATTTGTCAATAATCATATTTTCGACAGCTAAAAAATATGGCAAGTTTATGTGTTATTTAATTGAATTTTTTGTTTATTACTCATATGTAGACAAAAATAATTATTCTAAATGCTAATTGAAACACTCGAGATTATTTCATAAAAAAGCACGTTGCCGTTTTTAGTGGGACAATACATTACAATCCTTGACAATTTCTTGTTTATAGATTTAATAAATATCTGATTTTTTAAAACAAATTAAGCTCGATAAATTAAACATAAAACTAATAAATATTAAGTCGATTTTGGTCGACCCCAATCTTGTTATTATTTAGGCCGAACATTTTAGTTGGTCACACGAAAAATTGACGTACAGATGAAACTTAAGAAATGTTGCAAAAAAGGTTTGATAACAAATTTAATGAATCGAATTTCTTACGGGTTGCTATTTACATTTCGGGTTCTGACAATACTAGTATTCCCAGATGCAAACCGGAACTTCCATTGGAAACTTGAACGTTTTGTAGTTCGAGGGCAAATTGTTTTGTTTACAGTGTGTTGAAAAATTCACCTCAGTCAAAAAATGCGATGATTTTTTACGTGCGATAATGATTTTTTACGATTTTTGGTGTGGGTTATCGAGACAAGTGTTTAAATCAAATTGTTTCGACTTTTGGCGCTGAAGCACTATCAAAAACCACTTTTAATCGCTGGTACCAAGAGTTCAGTCTCGGACGCCGTTTGTTCCAGGATGAATTTCGTGAAGGACTTCCAACTTCGGTCACTTTGCCAGAAACCATCGATGCTGAACGTGAACTGATGCAGCAAGGCCGACATGTGACATAAGAGTACCGTGAGATTGAGGCATCCTTAGGATTTAGTATGACAAGCATCAATAAGATATTGCATGTTCATTTGATTTTTGGTGTGGGTTATCGAGACAAGTGTTTAAATCAAATTGTTTCGACTTTTGGCGCTGAAGCACTATCAAAAACCACTTTTAATCGCTGGTACCAAGAGTTCAGTCTCGGACGCCGTTTGTTCCAGGATGAATTTCGTGAAGGACTTCCAACTTCGGTCACTTTGCCAGAAACCATCGATGCTGAACGTGAACTGATGCAGCAAGGCCGACATGTGACATAAGAGTACCGTGAGATTGAGGCATCCTTAGGATTTAGTATGACAAGCATCAATAAGATATTGCATGTTCATTTGACCGTGAAAAAAATTTGTTCTTGTGGGGATCCACATAATTTGACGAATGCTCAAAAAAGGTATCGATTGGATAGAAATGTTGAAAAAGTATAATTCCTGTTATACTTTTTATTGTCACAGATGACGAATCATGGATCACTGCATTTTAACCCGAAACGAAACAGCAATCGACCCTATGGGTCTTTCAAGGCGAGCCAAATCCAACAAAAGTTGTTCGCGGAAGAAGTACATCGTTTTTTTCGGTATAACCGGCCATGTTGCCACAGTGCCTTAAGTGGAACGTAGGACGGTCAATTCTGAGTGGTATACAACCATCTGTTTGCCAACAGTTTTCAAAGAAATGAGGATAGATAATAAGAGAAGACGGATAAGTTTGCATGACGACATTGCGAGCTCTCACTCATTAGCTGAAACCATGAGCTATTTTACCACCCAAGATGTCGAATTGATGGGCCATCCACCATACAGCCCTGATCTGGCACCCAATGACTTCTTCTTATTCCTTGAACAAGAAGAAAAAAATGCGTGGCCAACGGTTTTCATCGCCCGAAGCAGCCGTTGAAGCGTTCAAAAATCATGTTTTGGAGGTGTCTCAATCGGAGTAGAGAAAGTGCTTCGAAATTGGTTTGTCCGCATGCAAAAGTGTATTGATATTAAAGGAGAATATTTTGAGAAACAGTAAAATCATTCCCAATGATAAATTATTGATGTTTTTTTGCCGGACCCGAAATATAAATAGCAACCCGAATAGTGGAAAATTCAAGAATTTTTATTATCCTGGAAAGTTGTGGTATCTTAATGTTTTTGGGATCGAGAAATTCATTTTTGATATTTATTTTTACCTCATATTTATTTTAAACTCACGCTAGATGCCGCTGTCATATCTATTTCTTGTAGATTTTCATAGAATAAAATCCAGTGTATTTATATTTTTTGGGCTGAAAAATCAATTTTTGATGTTGGCTTTATTGTAAAACATATTTCTAATGATATTACAAAGTACATTTTATTCTTCTCAGTACGTTACTATTACAAAAATGCAATTTTAATTGGAAAAAATTGTGTTATTTTTTTGTTAAAATTATTTTTTTTTTGTTACAAACAACTTTCTTATTTAAAAGTATTATATCTTATTCGGATCTGCTTAATCTTCATCACTATCACAGTCAAAAAATCTGTTATTGTTTGTCTTAATGGTTTTGTTTTAAATTTGTGCGTTACTGAGTTTTATTCTTTAAGTTCAAATATTTGTCTAAAGCAGGTAAATCCTACCGTCGAATGCCTTTTGTATATTTTCATGTTATCTTATACGTTTAACAGTCTTCCTTTGTGTTTTATATGTAGTAATTACTGAAATACACCGTTTTCTATGAAAATCTACAAGAAATAGCTCCGTTTGTATGATAGCGCCATCTAGCGTGCGTATTAAGTAAAAATAAATATCAAAAACGATTTCCCCGACCCCAACAACAGTAAGGTACCACAATTTTCAATTATCTTTTCTTGTTAGACAGCGTTCTAAAACTGAACTAAAGAAAACCCTTGAAGGTTTTGTTATGGATAATGTCAACTTTCATTTGCAATTGGTCCCATGCCATTCACGTTTGTTTTTGTATCATAACTTGTATAAAGTGTGTTTTTTTAGACGTGTGGTTTTTAATCTGGCCACAGTTTTTTTCGGAGTTGGCCATTTTGACAGCTGCCACTTGATTTATGCTCAGTTTGCTTTGCTTTTTCAAAAAGAATAGATAAATGGACCCAAAACGAAATCACCTCCGATCCTGATTTTTACAAGAAAATTTTGTTCAGCGATGAAGCTTTCTTTTTTTGGAAAGGGACCGTTAATAACCAAAATTGTCGCACTTGGAGTAATAAAACTACACAAGGCATTGTTGTGACGCCGTTACATCCTCAAAAAGTCACTGTTTGGTGTGCTCTATAGCCAGAGGGAATCATTGATCCATATTTCTTCAAAAATGAACCCGGCCGTAATGTTACAGTCATATATAGCCATGATTAATAACTTTTTCGGGCCTGTATTGGAGGATGTTGACGTGGACGACCTTTGGTTTGACGGCTCTACATGCCATACAGCCAACGAAACAATCAATTAATTGAAGGACACTTTTGGTAAGCCCATTATTTCGGGTCGTGGGCCTGTGGCTTGACCTTTAAGATCGTGCGATTTAACACCGCTGGACTATTTTGTGTGGGGTTATGGGAAGTCGCTTGTCTACGCAGATAAGCCCGACACGGTTGACGCCTTGGAAGAGAATATTCGGCGCGTTATTGCTGACATACGGCCCTAAATTTTGGAAAACGTGGTCGGAAATTGAGACTCTTGGCTGGAATTAATTCGAGCCAGCTGCGGCGGCTACTTGCCCGAAATCATTTTCAAAAAAGAACAGCCATCCTTATCTTTAAAAAATAGTTATATTCTTGGCCATGGCATAAAATTATATGAGTTTTCTTCTTTTTGAAAACCACACTTCTGAAAAAAACACCATTTACATAGTTCCCTCAACATTCCATTAAGGACCTTACGGAGTACTTCTCTCAAATCTCAGTGATCTGTGTACGATGTAGTTTATATAATCATAATCACTGACCGGGGCTATTCAAAAACACTGTCTCCGAACGACTAATTTATTTTTTAAGAAAGTTTTTACATGGCTTAGGGATAAAAATCTCTTACTCGTAAAGTCGCCGGCAGTTATGAGGTGAAAACCTATAAATTTTATAAGATCTTTTAACTGGTATTTAAACTTGGGATTACTTGTGCTAAAGCCGTGAACGCTAACCATCGCACCACGTTCACAATGTACTAAGCGATATTTAAATAAGATTGTATTTAAAAAGATTAGATTGAGGCTTCTAGAGCGAGGAAGACGCTCGATGTTCTCATCGTTTGAGTACAAATTGAGTTGTGGACACCTCAAATGGAAATGGACCTTTCTTTGGTTCTGGATTGGTTATAGATCTCTACAAAGTGCCCTTAATTTTAGCAATATCGGATGTAAAGTGTGGCATTTGCATGAGGAAGACGCTTCATGAGAAAGTTGTGTTCAAATTGAGTTGTGGACACCTTAAATGGGAATGGACCTTTCTTCGGTTCAGGTTTGGTTATGGATCTCTACGTACCCTAAATTTTAGTAATATTTAATATCTAGATTATAGAGATGCCGTATCTGAAGTTGAGAAGGTTATTGAATTATTTCAAAACAAGCCGATATGGATCAGTTTTGATAGGAATTCCTCCTCGGCTTAAACCTGTACAAGATGCAAAGTTTCGTCTAGATCGGTTTATATTTGCGACTTGTGCTTTGATTACAACGATTGATGGACAGACAGACGGATATGCCTTAATGGGCATATAGCAGAAAGTATAGGGTGGGCCATTAAAATTTTAAATTTGAATCGACTGTAAAATAATTGCTGATAATTATTGCAAATTTCTGGTTTTATTAAAAAGGAAATGGAACATCATCCGATGCGTTACGCTTCGCCCAGTGGTCGCCCATTTTACGGAATAATCATGTTTTCAGATGAATCTCATTTTCATCTCAGTGGCTATATCAATAAGAAAAATTGGTGTTCAATGTACCCACAGACTATTGAGAACGAGTCACTGTTTGGTGTGGATTTTGGAATGGCGGCATTATTGGGCCATTTTTCTTCCAAAATAAGCAAGGAGCAGCCGTTACGTTACGTCAATGGTGAGCAATGCTCAACGAATTTTTGTTTTTAACAATTCAAGAGAATGACATTGACGTTAAGAATAAATGTTACGCAAAGCATCCAGAGACAATTAAAGCGTTGAAACATGAAATCAAAGTTGCCTTTGAAGAGATTTCACCCGAAACAATCGAAAATGTACTGAACATTTGGGTTGATCGGATGAAGTTCTGCCGAGCCGGTTGCGGTAGTCATAGGAATGATATTGTGTTCCATTATTAAATGACAAAGTTCAACATTTCCATTAAAACCAGAAATTTGAAAAAAAATTATCCGTACTTTTTTTCAGTAGATTCAAATTTAAAAAGTTAAATAGCCCACCCTGTAAATGACACTTCCATTAAAAAGTTTGACACATTTTAGCTTAAACGTACTCAGAACGTTTTGAAGTACGACCATCATTTGTGTTGTTTACAATGACTCGAAGAAATCAATATGGCAAAAAAAATGGAATTAACTCGTGAACATTTCCGTGCGATCATTATTCACAACTTTCGACGTGGATTATCACGACAAGAGTGCATCGATGAAATTAAATCTTTGTATGGCGATAAAACGCCGTCCTATAGCACTGTGAAAAACTGGTTTAATGAATTCAATCGTGGCCGACGCTCGCTCAAAGACGAAGGTAGTGGAAAAACGGCCGATGTGCCAGAGAACATTGATGCCGTGCGCGAACTGATATTGCAAGATCGTCATGTGACATGCCGTCACATATAGGCATCCTTGGGCATTTCCTCCACCAGCATACATTCGATATTGCATGAACACCTGGCCGAAAAAATGTTTGTTCTCGTTGGATCCCGCACAATTTGACAATCGCTCAAAAAAGGCTCGTGTCGATTGGTGCAAAGAATCGCGCGATTGCGGAGCTTCAAAAGACGTTTATAAGATCGTCACAGGTGACGAAACAGAACAGCAATGGACCGTGTGGGTCTTCGAAGGCGAGCAAAATCCAACGAAAGTTGTTCGTGGAAGAAGTTCTTCGAAGAAAAAAGTCGGCTGTTTCTTCGGTAAAACTGGCCATGTGGCGACTGTTCCGCTTGAGCAACGTAGGACGGTCAAACTTGAGTGGTACACCACAATTTGTTTGCCTGAAGTTGTCGGAAATTCGAAAAACGAACAAGAGAAGACGAATCATTGTGCACCATGACAATGCGAGCTCTCACACATCGGCTCAACCCTGTGCCTTTTTGACCGGCCAAAACGTCGAATTGATGGGTCGTCCGCCGTACAGCCCTGACTTGGCACCCAATAACTTCTTTTTATTCCCGCACATTAAGAAAATGCGTGGTAAACGATTTTCGTCGCCAGAAGATGCGATTGAAGCGTTAAAAACCATGTTTTGGAGGTGTCTTATTCGGAGGGGAAAAGTGCATCGACAATTGGTTTGAGCGCATGCAAAAGAATATAAATCATGCTGGAGAATACTTTGAAAAACAATAAAACCATTTTTGATGATAAATATTCGCATTTTTATTATTAGGCCAGAAATATATATAGCAGCCCTCGTATTTTAGTTCGTCTGATGTTTAGAATCAAACATTTCCAAAACTAAACTGAAATGCATTTTGATTTATCAGTAGCAAAAATGTTACGTGCTGGATAAATTCATTTAAGTATATCAATTAAGTTCGACCTTAATGTATTGGTAATCAATATTTCGCTGTCCTCGGGTTGCATACTCAGGGATTAGGGAGAAACATTGAAATATTCGTTCGAAATTGAATCAATCATGAATAATGCTTTCATCCCTTTTAGCTCACGTGTATATCAATTTTTCTCATGTGAAAAGTGTCATTGCGCGGAGTTGTAAAATAATTTTTGTGAAACGCAACGAGTGGGTTGTGGTTACATACTCATTTTATCTAGGAAACTATGTAGTAAAGGTTAGTAGACTTATTTATTTATTATGTAGTAAAGGTTAGTAAACTTATTTATATAAAGTACACATGTACATTAGGGAGTATCGATCCTAAAGGATTTTAAAAAATCTTAGCTGCCACCGCATCACTAATTTCTGAATTTCTTATAAAGTTTATTTATTTTAGGCGACATTGTTGACACCGCCAGTTGTAATACAAAGGGCACTCCAACAACAAGAGTAATACCCTTATACAAAGGACACTCCAACAGCATTCCAAACAATTAAGAATAAAGAAGGGCAGTGCTGGTAAAATTCTACTGTCGCTGAGCGAGTATTACTTCTTATGGTTTAATGTAGCCCTGAAACATGGATTATTGCAAAAGCATTTGAAGATGAGTCGGTGTTTTTAATGCTCGACAAACAAAAAGCACCGATAGACATGTGGAAGGATTAGACCACTACACCTATTGCAACCGCACAAAAGGATTACAGAGGCACAGGTTTGAAGAAAATTACGAACTGAAGACACAAACAAAATGTAAGAGTTTGAGAAACATTATATAAGTAGATTAGACCAACAACATATTGAATATACAAAGTTTCAGAAATTCTTCTGGCATAAATGGATAAGAGACTTAAAGAGAGCAGTCCAGGAGCAATTTCTGACACGCATTTTATGACCCGTCCACACTCTGTTTGGCTACAGGGAAGACAGATCGGTTCATTTGTCACGTAAGTATGTTTCGCGAGCTATTTATGGTGAATCCCACTATATTTCAAAACTCTTTTGTCTGAAATTTTAGAATCTAAACATAGATTAACAAAAGAGAAAACATAAAGGTAGGCCTTTCAAACGATAGGCGTGCTCTATTTGGCTGGCTTAATAAACGAGTAAGTGGTGGCTAAGGCGATAACTTTAAAACTTTACGAGAACATTTTGAAATTGCTTCGTATACAAGAATTAATTGCCTTTTTACATCATAAACCGTTTGATTTGATGCATAATTTGCAGCAAAAAAGTTATTCAAGAAACACACTAATAACGAGTAATGGCCAATCTCGCTTGAACGCGCTAAATGCTATGCTTGAATAACTTTTTTTGGAAAATTTTAAATTATTTTAACAAATGGGTTTTAACGCAAATTCTGTAAACAAAATCATTTTATATTCTTGTTAAAGGTTTGAATTTATTGCGTTACCAACCTCCTGAACGAGTTGCCAATAGAACACGGCCAATATGAGTACAGCGGTCATATTGAGAAGACCATTCGTTAAAGTGAAAAATTCTATAGCAATTAAAATCTAAATGCCTAAAGGCTTCATTTACTACAACGCTAACTTTCACTTCTACGTAGCTTTTTCAACAATTGGGTGGGTGATTTAAAATTTAACATTAAAAAAACAGTACTGATTATTTATTTTAAATTTCTGGTTTTATTGGAATGGTTGAACTTTGTCATTTAAAAATGGAATACAATATCAATACCACAACTGACTCGGTAGTATCTCATCCGATCAAACCATTTTTTCAGTACATTTTCGATTGTTTCGGGTCGAATCTCTTCAATGGCAAGTTCGATTTCATGTTTCAAAAAAACCAAATGGCTCAAATCACAGTTTTGAGGCGGCCAATTGACATCAAAATTTCGGTTTTCACAAACTCGATTTTCAAAAACAGTGCCTTAAATATCGATGGTTGCGTTGACTGTGTGATATGTGATCCCGTCGTGTTGAAACCAAATGTCGTTCATGTCATTCTTCTGAATTTTTGGAAAGAAAAATTCTTTGAGCATGGCGCGGTAACGCTCGCCGTTGACTTCTTTCTCATTTTCAAAAAAAAAAAAATGGTCCACTGATGCCGCCAGCCCAAAATCCACAACAAACAGTGACTCGTTGTGGCTTCTGCATTGGCTTCTCAATGGACACGTGTGGGTTCTCTGAACCCCATATGCGGCAATTTGGCTTATTGACATAGCCACCGAGATAAAAATGAGCCTTATCTGAAAACACGATTTTTGGTAAAAATTCCTCATCTCCTGTTATATTTTTCTTTATTGGATATTTCGTTCCTCTCTGAAGAACATCATCAGGAATAACTCAATTAAACAAAATAACTCCGTAGCGAGTACCTCACTTTCTTGTTGTTAAGAAATGTGCATTTGTACAAATGTACAAAAATATAACAAAAAATAAGAACCTTGGCCTTGAGCTCGATATAATAATTATGTAGTAAAATTTAAAATAAAGGCCGAATACGAAAATTAAAAATTACTGCGTAATTCTTCATCTCCTTCCAAACAAGTTTCACCTTTGCAATAAAACCAGAAATTTAAAATGTTAAATCGCCCACCCTATTTGTGGATTAGAAACAGTGTAGATCAAAAAGGTAGCGCTGCTGCAATTATAGAATATTATAGAAATAAAACCTAAAATAGTATGAAGTTGATCAAAAGATAGTTTTTATAGGATATGTCTGTGCAATATTATGCCAAATAATTTTGCATTAAACTGTCTTTTTTAATGATTTTTCTAATAAATTTAAAGAGACACTCTTGCAGTCAAACAAAGCGCTCGACTTTCAACAAAAATTAAAATAGAGCTTGAGCTTTTTAACACAGTATTATCCTTTTATATGCCATAGAGATAATATAGCCATTTCTAACCTTTTTTGTATCAAATTCTAGGCATTTTATATTCCGAAGAGTTGATAAAACCGTATTTTGTCGGCTTTTTAAAAAGACAAAAGAATAGTGTTTATTAGGGAGGTTCGATTTAGCAATCGATATTGTGCCATCGTTTTTTGATAGCTTTTGGCAGGAGGAAAAAAGTTCCACTAGGACTCATAGACAAGGTGACATACAAACCAAAATTATTAACAAAAAATGTGGACGATCTCTTTGGAATTTTTAAGAAAAAATAAATTAAGAATACCCTGCATGTACTCAACTCATTAAACAGACAAATACTGTTTGCAATGGAAGAGGACGAAAATTCCTATATTTAGATACATTAGTTTGTCGACAAGGCCGGCTACTAAAATTAGATTGTTACCAAAAACTACAGCTTCAGGCAGACTTATTAACTTTAGTTCAAAGCATCCTAGACGAGTAATTATTAACACAGCAACTAACGTCATCAATAGAAAATTTAGTTATAAGCGACATAGAGTTTCATAAACATAATTTAGTACAAATTAGAACTATTTTAAGACAAAATGACTTCCCACACAAAACTATCACATCCCTACTAAACAAATGCAAATCAAAATCTTATCGAGTATACCGGGTTTTTCAGAAAGGCTTAGCCAATCGAACACATAAAGTATAACAAAGACAAATATCAACTTGCATTTAAGACACATAGTACAGTAAACAGTTTATTTAGCAGGACAAAATCTAGAATAAATAACGAAGATAAATCAGACGTTGTAAACCAAATAAAGTGCAATGGTGACAAGTCCGACATATGCCAAAAGGTATATGTCGGCAGTACTAAAACTAAACTTAAGACAAGAATTTCGTCCCACAAATCTGAGCTATAAGCCGTAAATAGACCCATAGAACATAAGACCGCACTTGCGGCCCACTGTACATTGACTGGAGGACATAAGCCTGACTTCAGCGACGTGGAATCTGCAGCGCAAGAGAGAAATTATAGAAGAAGATACTCTCGAAATGCTTAACATCATCGACGTACCCATTGAGAGTATAATAAATTACAAAACGGACACAGATCGAATCGCATACATATATAGAAATGTGGTGCATAAGCACAGACGCAATCTAGGCACAAAAACCGTTGACAGCGATAATAAGACGGACGACATTGCTTTCTTAAAAAAAATCATTTTTGAGGCGCTCAAATTATTTTTTTTTACTTTTTCTCAACCTTTAATTTTTTTTGGAGGTAATAATTTTTGTTTTTAATATTACCTTTCCATGGTGATATTCAATACATACAAATGTACTTACATTGCCACATACAATACAATATAACATATGTATGAGCGCGTAAGAATAGAAGTACGACTGAGATGATCAAATCTTAAAAATAAAAGTTAAAAAAAAGTCTGAAAATTCAAAAATGATTTTTTTAATATACTCGTATATCGTCGTAGAACTTTATTTCCTCATGCCAAAATCTATTTAAAAATCTATGGCACAATATCGTCAAATCGGCCCACCTTAGTATTTCTGTAGATCATTACCTTATTAAAAAGACATTTTTGAGAAACTACTGGTTTTTAAGAGTCTGAATAGGGTCTTAGGAAATATAGCCCAACTTTACTTGCGGTGAAATAAGCCATGTTAAAGCTCCCATCTAAAAGATAAACCATTTTGGGCAGGCTTTTAACAGAAGGTCCTGGTCAGTGACTATAAGAATTATATCGTGCACATACTATCCTTATATGAAAAAGTACTCCCGTTGATCATTAATTGAGTGTTGGGGGAATTAATTAATGGAGTTGGTGACAGCTATATTGTTTCGTTGGCACACCCTAGTGTGCATATGTACAAATATATTTTAAATGGATTATTTGGCAACATGCAATTTTTGCTTACCTTGTAGAGCTTCACAACGTAGAGTTTCCGTTTCCGATTCGAGGGCATCAAATACAGCAGCTCCGACTAGTAAATAAGTAAATGTACACACGATCAGAGATATCGTGCGAACATTTTGTTTCTTCATTCTTCATTTAGAAGAAGATTTTTTATTTGTTTTTTCTATGCGGCCAATACGACGAACAATTCAGTTGCGGTTGATGTCGATGTTGTTGCTGCTGCGGCGGCTGTTGTTTCAAACCCAATGCGGCATTGCAGACACGAATACAATGTTGTTGCATAACTAATTCCAAATTTCTTTTTTTTTTAATTTCTACTTTTATTCAATTGATTTATTTTATTACAATTTATAACTTATGTCTTATAGTTCTATCACAACACATAATCTCATACGCAAACAAGAACTTGACTGACCAAGCGACTGACCGACTGAGTCTACTTGGCTCTTTTTTATCCTAGTGATGGGAATTTTAATTTGATGGCACACTTTTTGCTCCTTATGGCGCTAACCTTTGGCACAATTTTGGGGTTTTGGTAGGAAGATGTGTTTGTCATATTCGGTTTCCGCCGCATAAGGGGAGAGTTTTGTTGTTGCTGCTATTTTAGAGTAGGTTGTTATTGTTATACCTATTTAATTGATATCTCAGGAAGAATTGATATTATTGTGACGACGATGGAAGAATTTTTAAATTTAGTTTGGCGTATTAAAATTCGAATTGTGTTCACCGACATGTTTTGAGGTGTTTTTTTTTTTTGTTGGTAAGTTGGTGTATGCAATTGCGAAGATGGAGAATTTAAAAATCACAACTCTTAAAAACGTTAATTTACTTTAAATTTTGGCATTTTTTTTTATTTTTGGCATTTGTCCATTGTGATTAGTTGTTGTTAGTCATTTGTTAAACTTATTTATGTACTGCATGTTGTGTGTTTTTTTTTCTGGAAATAATTAAGTCAACATAGTACACATACAGAATACATAGTATGTATTTGTATAGGTATTAAAACACATACGTACATGCTGTTACTACTACATATACCGAAAACTTTTACAGTTAATGCCCCTTATGCTACATTGGACAGTACATTGTACATGTACTCGAGAAGCGCTAAAACTGAAAGTGGGAGAATGCGGGAACTTTTTAAAAATAGTTTTCTGAAATTTCTCTCCTGCATGCCTACAAAGAATGTATGAAATGGTAAAATATATATTTCTTTTGCGAAAATCATTGCTGTGTAGTTCTAACAGAAGTTTACAATGTACCTATAGGTCCTTGGAGCCTGTCATACTGGTACTGGTTAACTTATATATTTACGGGCAAGTAGAAAGCCAGGCCGAATCCCATATATTCTCTACCGTTAATTGGGCTCCTATTGTCCATGAGTACTAACCCAATCTTAACCAATTTTTTTAAACAACTTCGATCTCATGCTTCAATGGTTCAATTATCTCTGGATGCTTTGCGTTACATTTATTCTTAATGGCTCTCCACAGAAAATAATTCAAAAGGCTCAAATGACAGCTCCGAGGGGTCCAATTTCTGCAATTTTGCATATTAACATCGTCACGGAGATGATATGTGCTTCATCTAATGACAACCCATTTCATCTCCTGCCAAAAATCTTAAGACCTTTGGGCGATGCGTAAAAGGCATCGGATGGTGTTCCAGTACGAGGGCGACCGCAAAACTAACTGGCCTGGCACATTTTCTGTTTTACTAGCAACGTTTTTTGTTTTTTAAAAGCCATCTGTCAAAATTTCCGAAATATTTAATGATTATTTACTTTGTTACAGTTGAGTGAAGTAAACAAGTTTTAATAATTTTTGAAAAATGGAGTTTCGTGCGGTAATTAAACACTTTTATATGAAAGGTTATACGCCACAATTAATCAAAGATGAATTGGATTCTGTTCATGGTGATAATGCACCATCATAATCGACCGTGAAATCCTGGGTTCAACAATTTAAAATGGGTTGTTCAAGTACGGAAGATGAACAACGCTCTGGAAGACCGAAAACTGCTACTACTATTGAAAACATTAGAAAAATATTTAATGAAGTGACTAAAGATAGACGAATAAAGCTCAGAGAACTTGCTGATATTGTTAAAATACACGAAAAACAAGTTTGGAGTATTTTACATGATGAACTCCACATGAAAAAGCTATCCGCAAGAACGCTGCCGCGTTTGTTGACTTTGCCCCAAAAAATCGTCCGTTGGACCAATTCCGAGGAGCTTTTAGCGATTTATCAGCGTAATCCAATAGAGTTCTTGCGCCAATTCATAACTGTTGATGAAGTATGGATCCATCACAACATCCCAGAATGCAAAGAACAGTCAAAACAATGGATAGAAGCTGGTAAAAGTGGTCCCAAGAAGGCGAAACTGTTAAGTCAGCAGGAAAAGTAATGGCCACAGTATTTTGGGATGCTAGGGATATAATATTTATTGCTTATCTTGAGAAAGGAAAAACTATAAATAGTGAATATTATTATACATTATTGGATCGGTTGAGTGAAGAAATCAAGATAAAACGACCGCATTTAGAAAAAAAAGATAATGCTCCTTCACACACTGCATTTTTAACTCAACAAAAACTGGCCGAATTACGATTTGAAATTGCTCCGCATCCACCATATAGTCCAGATTTAGCTCCTTCTGATTATTTCTTGTTTCCAAATTTAAAAAAAATTCTCGGTGGCAAAAAATTTTCGTCCAATAGCGAGGTTATTGCTGAAACTGAGGCATATTTTGAAGGTCTTGAAAAATCTTATTTTTCGGATGGAATTAAAAAACTTGAAAAACGTTTGATGAAGTGTATTGAGTTGGAAGGAGATTATGTTGAAAAATAAATAATAATAATTCCAAAAAAACGGTTCTTTTTATGTTAGGCCAGTTACTTTTGCGGTCGCCCTCGTATTAAATGACAAAGTTCAAACTTTTCCATAAAACAAAAATCTGATAAGAGATGAATTATTTGAAACGATGTCTGCTTATGGGCAAAAAAAAAGCAAAAGTTTAATAGTTGGAAATGATGGCTCTAAATACCATTACAATACTAAATACCATTAGAAACTAATGTAAAATGCAATAGTTTTAAAGTCGCCAATAGGATTAGAGTCGCCTAAGGTCAAGACCATAATTATGCGGTCAACTGCTAGAGAGGAACCAAAACAAAAGCAAAATCTTTTTTGCTGGCACTTGCAGCGTTGAGGTTGTACAGGAAATAAATCGAAGAATCGTGCTGGAAAATTGGCGATATTTTGAGCTGCGGTGGAGCGGCTTGAACTTTAATCGGCATGGACCCTTGTACGAGTATGGAGACTAAATAGAGCACGAACCAATACATGGGAATACATGGAGCGATGTAGTCCGATTTCGCCATTGTTAATTACTAGTCGCTTATAACGAACCATGCTTAATTTTAGCATGATCGTATTTAATTAGGAGTAACCTTTGTTTGGGAGCTATTCAAAACCATGGGTCGTAAGGTCCAATTTCACCAGAGCTAGTTATGTGTTAAGGTTCTGTACAAAAGTGATCAAAGGCGGATGCAATATGTGACTTCCAGAGCATGAGGGTTCTAAAATCGGAAAATACCTTTGTATGATATTTAAAACAATGGGACTATAAGTATATGGAACTATTTCAATAGATTTCAATATTGGAATAAACATGAACAACTAAATATGGGAAGATTTGAATCGATCGAATCTCCTTCCCTTTTTGGTGTTACAAACATTAGCCCCGAGTCATAATATGATGTACCACAGTTTGATGTAGGGTATTACAAGAAGATTCATAACCTGTATTGTACATATCTAACTTGTTCAAAAATGTCTTGAACAAGTAAGGAAAGTCGGGGCGGAATCGACTATATGAAACCATAGTCGATTCGTACATAAAAATTAATTTTGGAACTATTGGTCATCATTCTTGAAGGAAACACATCAACGATTCTCTGGGAAGATATCTATCACACAGCTGTTACAAATGCTCTTAGAAATTTCATTAAAATCAGATGAAATAGAAAAGATTACTTGTATGGGGGCTATATAAAAACAATGGAACAATCTCGCAGTCTTGGAATATTTCTGTAGGGACTAATCAGAACATCGGCACTTTTCAATCGCGTTAGTCTCTCCAGATATTAGATAATGTTCATAGTTTCATTGAGATCGATTTATAATTGCGACCTGAACTTTGATTAAACAATTCGATTGATGGATGGGCATGTGACAATCAAATCAGATAGATATTCTGCGTCGGTCGGTATATACTGTTTTGTGTCTGTAATATGTCAGCAGAAACTTATAATATCCCCTGTACCACAGTGTGGGCAAGATATAAAAAGAAAGAAATTAATAAAAAAATGTACAAATAATTATATTATATATTTATATTTAATTATATATATATTTATATTATTCCCTTAGGAAATGTGGCTTCAAAATTCTACAGAGATCTACAACTACGGCAGATATGCGACCTTTACATTAGATAAAATCACATGTACTACATACAAAATGTTACTCTTCCCCATGGTTGACTTTTCTGCTTTCCGCCCATATTTCTTGTGTATGTACGCCGAAAAAGGTTAACCTATTTCATCACTGAAAAGGTTTGTCACATTTTAATAAGATTTGTGAATTACAAGTTAAATTAGCAACTTGAAAACAGCCATTTATGTGCACAAGACCAACGTTACTAACTGACACTTTTTCAAAATTTTTTGGGCTGTAAATAAGTTTTGAAATACGAGTACAGGCCCATTTAGTCTCGACGGTTGACGGTTGATTCTGCAACCTGCAGAAGTCTACCGTCGTCAACCGTCAAACTGTAGTTATCTCCCTCTAACACATGCAAAATGCAACCCTCAACTGAAATAGCTGATTGCCTACCGTCAACCGTCCACCGTCAACCGTCGAGACTAAATGGGCCTTACTTCATTTCAAAAATAGCTTTTTTGTTAATTGTTAATTTAATATAACATATACTATTGGACTTTACGTATTTTAGAGTAAATACTTGCATAATCTGGATACCGAGAACAGAAATCACTAGAAACTTCATACAGAAACACATATTGTTGGGGCGAATAATGTTTGTTTCGGTTGAAGCCGGTGCATAGAACCCGCAGTTGTTGGGCACCCAGGGCCATTTGGGCGCATCCAGTCCAAATGACGCGGTTCCTCCACCTGGATATTGTAGAAGATGCCGTACAGAACATGACTTCAAATTTTAACACATCGTTGTTACAACAACTAGAAACTTTACATCATTTCAGTCACCATAGAATTCACAAAGACTGAACCGCTGGAACATAGTAGCCCACATGTTTAAAGTCTTCACGCTCGTACTTTTGCTCTATTTCTCTTTTTTAACCCGCATATCCTGTGAAGTTTTCCACTAACAAAGAAAAACACTAATGCGTTCGCCGCAGTGAAGGGCGTTGATTTATATTTAACCAACCTCAATTGGACCAGGAAAATGTAATCATACAAAAAGTTATAAGTTATAACGTGGTCTGGATATTGCCGGATTTACTTGTCTAAGAATTACGAGGGCTGATATTTATATTTCGGGTCCTAACAATACTAGTGTTGCCAGATGCAAACTGGAACTTCCATTGGAAACTTTGACATTTTTTAGCATAACTTCAGTCAGAACGTTTTGTCATTTGAGGGCGTATTGTTTTGTTTGCAGTGTGTTGAAAAATTCAACTCAGTCAAAAAATGGAAATATCCCGTGAATATTTTCGTGCGATGTTTTTTACGCTTTTCGGCTTGGGTTATCGAGACAAGAGTGTTTAAATCAACTTGTTTCGACTTTTGGCGATGAAGCACCATCAAAAACCACTGGTAATCGCTGGTACCAAGAGTTCAGTCTCGGACGCCGTTCGCTCCAGAATAAATTTCGTGAAGGACGTCCAACTTCAGTCACAGCATATGAACCCGAAACAAAACAGCAATCGACCGTATGGGTCTTTCAAGACGAGCCAAATCTAACTAAAGCTGTTCGTGGAAGAATTACATCAAAGCAAATGATTGCGTTTTTTTTCGGTATAACCGGCCATGTTGCCACAGTGCCTTTAGTGGAACGTAGGACGGTCAATTCTGAGTGGTATTAAACATCTGTTTGCCAAGCGTGTTCGAAGAAATGAGGAAAGATAATAAGAGAAGACGGATCATTTCGCATCACGACAATGCGAGCTCCCACACATCAGATGAAACGATAAGCTCTACCGTACAGCCCTGATTTGGCACCCAATGATTTCTTCTTTTTCCCTAGCATCAAGAACAAAAATGTGTGGTCAACGTTTTTCATCGCCCGAATCAGCTGTTGAAGCTTTTAAAAATCATATTTTGAAGGTGTCTCAATCGGAGTGGAAAAGTGCTTCGAAAATTGGTTTGTGCGCATGCAAAAGTGTATTGATCTTAAAGGAGAATATTTTGAAAAACAATAAAACAATATCCAATGATATATTAGGGTGATTCTGAGGTTATGAGCCAATTTCGACATCATTTTTGGCATTCGATTTTTTTGCAGAATTTAATAATAAGACTGTTGACGAAAAAACTATTAGATGTGCACCCACTTCATGTAATGTTCAATCATATTTGAGTTGGTTGAAATCAAGATTGGTTCGGAAATTTGAATGTTAGCGAATATTAGATTTTAAAGGGGAATACTGTGTATTTTAAGGGACAGAAAATAAACATCCATAAAAATATAAATTGAATAAAAAATTAAAATCAAAATTAGCAACAAAATTAATTGAATATTATTTTTTACTATGGACTGGTTTTATTAAATAAATAATTAAAATTTTTGTAAAAAATTGAGAAAATTTCAATTGAAAGTAGTGTTAGGGACAACCAGGGTAATGATATTAGAACACTTTGGTAGGAAATTTTTTGAAGAAAAAATACATTTTTTGAAAAGCAATTTTAAAGGCTTTAAAGGTCCTATAAAGATTTATTGTATAGTAAATAATAAAGTATAATTTATTTTATTTCTCCCGCTTGAAAGGACAGGAAAGTTGCCCATTATCTCAGAATCAACCATTATTGTGTTTTTATTGCCGGACCCGAAATATAAATAGCAACCCTCGTATAAAGCCCAAATTAATATGTGAGATCAAAAACTCTCATTTCAACGCATACCAAATTTAGACAATAGTTTTTTGGTCGGAATTGACCATCGTACGTACCATCAAAATTGCCATTTTGAAGTATTAAGTGCGTTCCGGAGAAATGCATTCCAAATCTTATACCAATGTATGTTGTATCTAGTAAAGATATGTACGAGTATTTCGAACCTGTTTGCTGTGGAGCATAGTTGAATGTTCGCTTCTACGTATGACATTCTAGGTTAAGACACTATATCACCCAAATACGATTTAAACTAAATATAAAGACATTACAATTTTCAAATACATGTATAACATTTCCGGACATTAACCTATTGCCTTCGTTACTCATTGAATAATCCGTTCTTGAGTGCGTACATACGTATGAATGTAAATATTTGCATGAAGTTCTTGCCATGTGTCATATTTTCCGAAATGAATGTTTGGATGGGTATCCTTCTGGTAGTTTTCAATGCTCAGTTCAGTTGTTTTGTCTGTTTGGTATCTTAATAAGGAAACAGAAATCTTAAGATTATTTTTATAAGTATCAAAGGTTTTGAACGGAACGGAAAAGTGTAAGCTGCTTATTCCTTGTTTTTCGCAGTCAGACAGTCATTCATATGTTTAAATGTAGGTATGTTTACAGACAGGGATGGACGTTCGAGTAGATTTGATGTCTTTGAGAAAATGCATGGAATTTAATTGAGTTGAAACAATTTTGACTTACTCTTGTAAATACTCATCGCTTTAACAACAAATATTTTTTAGAATCTTGAAAATGTAAAATTTCAATTCTAAGTTCTGTGAAAAACTTCCCACACTAATAGAAAAGAATGAATTTGAACAAAGCTTAAAACTATTTCCAACAATCTAGAAGAGGCAAAATCTTTAAACAAATTAATTATTACGCTATTTGGTACTGCCAACACAACTGACACTATCCGAGTTCGACACGGTCAATCATGGTTCAGAGGTTCAAGGACATTGAAGAAACGTCCCTTCTGCCCAGTTTGAAATGTTGGGTCTTAAACTACGGGTTGCTATATATATTTCTGGCATAGGCAACACTAAGTGTTGCCTGGCGCCATCCTACATTTCCATTGGAAAGTTTGACATTTTTAAGCATTAACGTACTCAGAACGTTTTGACGTACGACTATCATCTGTGTTGTTTACAGTGACTTGAAAAAATCAATTTGGCCGTGCTTGAACTGATAATGCAGGATCATGTGACATACCTTGAGATAGAGGCATTCCTGGGCATTTCTTCCACCAGCATACATTCGATATTGCATGAACACCTGGCCGTAAAAAAACTGTGTTCTCGATGGATCCCGCACAATTTGACAATCGCTCAAAAATAGGATCGTGTCGATTGGCGCAAAGAAATTTTGAAAAAATACAATCGCGTTGCTTTAAAAGACGTTTACAAGATCGTCATAGGTGACGAATCATGGTTCTATGCGTATGAGTCCGAAACAAAACAGCAATCAACCGTGTGGGTCTTCGAAGACGAGCCAAATCTAACGAAAGTTGTTCGTGGAAAAAGCACTACGAAGCAAACGGTCGCCTGTTTCTTCCGCAAAACTGGTCATGTGGCGGCTGTTCCGCTTGCGCAACGTAGGAGGTCAATTGTGAGTGGTACACCATAATTTTTTTGCCCGAAGTCTTCGGGGAAACTCGAAAAACGAACAAAAGAAGACGAAGTGTACCATGACAATGCGAGCTCACACATCGGCTCAAACCAGCGCCTTTTTGACCGGCCAAAACATCGAGTTGATGGCTCATCCACCCTGACTTGGCACCCAATTACTTCTTTTTATTCCCGCACATCAAGAAAAAATGAGTGGTCAGCGATTTTCAATCAATCGGAGTGGAAAAAGTGCTTCGACAAATTGTTTGAGCGCATGCAAAAGCGTATAAATCATGTTAGAGAATGCTTTGAAAAACAATACTCGTAAAACCATTTTTGATGATAAATATTCCCATTTTCATTATTAGGCAAGAGAGCAGCAACTATATATGATATTGTGTTTTATTGTTAAATGCCAAAGTTCAAAGTTTAGAACTTCTTTTTTACAGTCGATACAAATTTAAAATTTTATTTATATACATTCAAAAGAAGGTAGCGACAAACCTTCGAGCTTAGTCGATTTTTACACCCTCCACAGTAGAGTGGATGGTTTAACATTGAAAGGTAGAATTTAAAGATAATCTAACAATTTTCGTTCGTTCATCCGTGTGTCTCTTGCACGATAGCGGTCATGCATGATTATAGCTTATGGTAATAAGCTGTTTTGGGTTGTAAATATGCTTAACTGGCCTAGGGGAAAATTTTTCCCTGTAAGGGACTCAAAATACCTTGGTAAAACGAGCTTTTTTGAGTATTTCCTTTGAAAATCAAAATTTTTTTGGACGGACAATGATTAAAGTGGCTACTGTTACTTTTGACGCACTTAATACCTCAAAGAAGAGCATAGTTTGTGGACATTTTGGGTCATGTGACCAAATAAAATCATGCATGGTCAAAACCGGCATATTGAGACATGCTCAAATTAAAGCAAATTTTGCTACAAATCTAAATAGTTAATGAGCAAGCTTGAAATTTTCGGCCAGGCCCAGCTTAACGACGTTATAACTTGTTTTTGTTTTAGCCATTTTTTACAAAAACGTTTTACAAACTGTTTCAAATCTACTGGGCCACATTGTTAAGCCACAAACTTTCTTTAGTCACTACCATCAGGATAAAGTGGATACATTTAATATATTTTAAGTTTAAATTGCAATTCTTTGTTTTTTATATCTTTCAGAAAATTAAATTTTATTTAAAATCAATGCGATTTTGTGTTCATTCAATAAATCTATATACGATGGTTGCTATTTATAATTCGGGTCCTGATAATACTAGTGTTCCCAGATGCAAACTGAAACTTCCATTGGCAACTTTAATATTTTTTAGCATAACTTCACTGAGAACGTTTTGTCATTTGAGGGCGAATTGTTTTGTTTACAGTGTGTTGAAAAATTCATCTCAGTCAAAAAATTGAATTATTCCGTGAACATTTTCGTGCGATGATTTTTTACGATTTTCGGCGTGGGTTTCGACTTTTGGCGATGATGACGATGTTTCGACTTTTGGCGATGAAGCACCATCAAAAACCACTGTTAATCGCTGGTACCATCAGTTCAGACTCGGACGCCATTCGCTCCAGGATGAATTTCGTGAAGGACGTCCAACTTCCGTCACTTTGCCAGAAACTATCGATGCTGTGCGTGAACTGTTTAAGCAAGGCCGACATGTGACATACCGTGAGATTGAGGTATCCGTGGGCATCAGAAAGACAAGCATCAATTAGATATTGCATGTTCATTTGGCCGTGAAAGAAAATGTTTTTGTAGGAACCCACATAATTTGACGAATGCTCAAAAAAGGCTCGTATGGATTGTGCAAAGAGATGTTGAAAAAGTATAACTGCGGTAGCGCAAAGGCAGTGTATAACATTGCCTCAGGTGACGAATCATGGATCTATGCCTATGAACCCGAAACAAAACAGTAATCGACCGTATGGGTATTTTAAGACGAGCCAAATCCAACAAAAGTTGTTCGTGGAAGAAGTACATCGAAGCAAATGATTGTCACAGTGCCTTTAGTGGAATGTAGGACGGTCAATTCTCAGAAAAAGCTGTTGAAGCGTTCAAAAATCATGTTTTGTAGGTGTCTCAATCGGACTAGAAAAAGTGCATTAAAATTTTGTTTGTGCGCATGCAAAAGTGTATTGATCTTAAAGGAGAATATTTGAAAAACAGTAAAACAATTTCGAGTGATAAATTTTTGTGTTTTTATTGCCGGACCCGAAATATAAATAGCAACCCTCGTAGCAGGAAATAATTCCAAAAATCGTTATAGCCATTTTCCAAACTTTTCGTTTCCAAAATTTTAAATTAAATTTGGGACAAATTTTGCACTACATCTACCTTATCACAGAAGCCAAAAACAGAAAACATAGAGAAAAGAGAGATGTAAAGCGAATTTTACTGTTTTCAACGCATCAACATGCTGAATATTTAATGCAAAAGCCGCCACACGGAACGAACGAACGACCGACCGACCCACTACAGCCCCATAAGTAATAAACACGGGTAAATAAATGGTTTTATGGAATTTCAGCAGAAGAAGCGACTGCTGCAGAAGAAGGGAAAGAACGCAGTGTGTGTGTGTGTGTGTGTGTGTGCAAAACGGTTAACGGGCCAATGAATTCTATATTTAAAATAAAATTACATACTACATTTCCTTGCATGTACTATGCATGTACATAGCGGTAAAATTAGACTGCACTCAACGACACTGAACCACCGACTTGACTGACTGGTGGTTATTTTAGGAACGGAAAAGTGAAGTCATGTAGCTTCCTTTTTTTGCAGTACAAGGAGAGAACAAAAAACTATGTAGTATTTAACGTTTTAAATTTAACATATCAAGAGGTCAACGAGAACGTTTTTTTCAGTTTTTTTACGATATTAATTAAAATAAAAAGGTCCTTTGGGGTATCATTACAAAGTGGTAGAGTAGAAACGAGTAGCTCGAGAGTAAGCGTGAACAAAAAAAAAAACAGAAATAAAAAACAAAAGAGAATAAAAAATTGTTTTATATTTATCATTATGACACTAATTCAGATGACATTGTTTCTGGTTTTGCGACAACAAACCGAGAAGAAGAAGCAGAAAAAGTAATAATGACGATGACACTGACAATGGCCACCATCCACCATTAAAAGAAGCTTGGAAGGATACTAGCCACACACGAATGTACTATGCATGTGTGTGTGTTCGTTCTATGTTTGTTCGACAGACCGCCACTGTAAAATCCGACAACTAACCAACTTACTTAAGCTGTCGGTCCGTCTGCCTACTTTTACTGGAAATACACACACTCGCACGCACGCATTCGCTTCTACAGTAAAATGTGAAAATACCCTACAAACATAAAACCGAGCAACAGCAAAAATCATATACGCATACAGCATGTATGCATGTACATACATATGTATTGGATGTGTATTTTGTAGTCATTATGTAAAGACCAAGAAAGGATATCGTTTTTCACTGCGTGTATTAGTTTCTATTTGCGAAAAAACGTTTCACTTCATCTCACTTTTTCTTTTACATTTCTCTTGAATTTTACGTTAATTTCCATTTTATTTTGTTACCGATAAGTGAACTTTTAATTTTTCACATTCGTCTGATATATCTTTCACAGTAAATCAGAAACAAGTTGTATTCCTTTTTGTGCTTTTAATTCTTTTCCATTTTTGTCGTGAAATTCTACGTTTGTTGCACGCGCCGTCCGATTTTAATAAAGTTGATGACGATGACGACACGACAACGAGGATACTAGAAAAATAAAAATAAAGAAAATCCCACATCCTTTCGCAAGTACTGCCAACTAACTGTACGGAAAAATCGCCAAAAATAAGTTAGAATTTTTAGTTTGAAAAATTGACAATCTAAAACCTAATGCCATAAGGCGCCTTGACATGCGACGAATTTTTAGGATGTGGTTAAAGTTATTTTGTTTTATAAATTATAGGTGGGCCATTAACAATTTTAAATTTGTTAAAATAATTTTTGTAACTTTTTAATTCCGGGTTTTATTAGAAATGTTGAACTTTGTCATTTTATAAGCGAACACCATTCGATGCGTTTTTGATATGGTATATGAAATATACCGATTTGGTATATGAAATAAACCGATATGATATATGAAATATACCGATATGGTATATGAAATTTACCTATATGTATAGTATATTTTTTAAACTCTGGAATGGCACCAAAAATAAACATTTTTTTTACTTTTAACTTTAAAACCTGTTATTCATGTGTGCCATAGACTACATCGCACTGTTGAATTAAAATATACAGGGTGGAGGAAATTTGCTTATTTGGGAATGAAATAAAAAAATTATGAATCTTCGAAAAAACAATTATTTTAAATATAATAAACAGTAAGGGAATTTTAAATTACATAGCTTTAAATAGTGTTTTCTGGAAAATGTCGCTCTTCGCTTTCCACACACTGCTGCATACGTTTTCTGATGAATTCATGAACTCTAACAAGCATGTCGACTGACATTCTTCCAATTTCAGCCTCAATATTGTATTAACCCTGTATTAACTCAAAAATGTATAGATTTATAGAAATATATAAACTCAAAATTTCACAGGTTTGACTTATTTATGAAATATGGGATATTTTTACAGTGCGTAGAGATGACCTCTGAATGAAATTTTCTTACATAACAAAAGTTTGTAAAATTTTACGTTAAGGCGCTTTATGTTTAAAATATGAATTTAAAAAAAATTGTATTTGTTGATTTAACAACAATATATTTATTTTGAAGTCTTGTTCGTCTACGAGGGATTTGCTTCGATAATCAGGTGGAGGAAACGCGCCATTTGAACTGGATGAGTCCACAGAGACCTGGGGGTCAGCTGAGTGGGCTTGGCCGGACAATTGAAGAGGCGCAGTACATCATGTGGTCCCTGATGGTATGCGGGACAGATGTCCGGAACGTTAGCATCAATTCGTGCCCAGTAAGAATTGAGGCGGCTGCACCATCCAGATCTCAGATGCTCCAGAACCACGCGCGTCTGCCGAGGTAGTACCTTCTCCTCAGGTGAAATCACCGGGCGATGCTCCCCTAGCACTACATTCACACGAAGCTGGATACTGCTGCTGCGACTTCATCGGCGTGAATGTTGTTCAGACCTGCCTGATAGTTTCGATGATCTAAAGGTTCTCTCTTATACCGCCGGACCGTTCTCTCTAGATCATGAAGATCGTACCTGATCTGCCTGGGCGGAGGCATCCTGTCCAAGAGATGGTGGTTAGGATGACTGTTGCGATAATACCCTAGCAGGTATAGCTTAGACAGCAAGAAATTGTGTCTGCGCACGGTAAGGACCTTTGTCTCCTCATGTAGATGGTCCTCAGAAGACACAAGAAGACACCCTGTTGATGTTCTGAGGGCGGCATTCTAGCAAGTCTGAATTTTCTTCCACTGCGTCGTACTCACGTTCGCCGACCATACAGGTGCTACGTAGTTTGCTACAGACCGACCTATCCCCAAGTACTGTCGGCAATTGACTTGAGGACCTTGTTCCTACTTTTGAGTTTATCGCAGATAGCTGTGCAGAGGATCGAAAGAGGAATGTGACCCCAAGGATTTTGGGGTAGTTAGTAGTCGGGATGTTTACGTCATTGACTTTCACATTGAGTGACAACCGCACCTATGCGGTCCATG
This sequence comes from Hydrotaea diabolus, assembly GCA_963513945.1. NCBI lineage: Eukaryota > Metazoa > Arthropoda > Insecta > Diptera > Muscidae > Hydrotaea > Hydrotaea diabolus. The sequence continues at coordinate 192,303,722 of OY740716.1, read as the reverse complement.
CAGTAAACAGTGTGGCTGATGATTTGGAGGCGTATATTTTCATATTCCTCGCAGTGAAAAAAACGTGCTAAGTCAGAGAGGTAACAGTTTTTTTTCTCGCGTATGTCATCCACTTTAGGTCCTGACGCCAGAATTGTGCAATCGCCATCGTACGGCATAATTTCAACTCCGTCTGGTGCTGCATGATGTTTAGAGAGGTAGAGGTTAAACAGAGCCGGGGATATACCTCCACCATGGGAACTCCTTGTTTAACTCTATGGGGCTTCGACTTTCTGTCTCTAAATTCTACATATGACTGGCGCCCACCCATTTACGACCCAACGTTTCAAACTGGGCGGCAGGGACGTTTCTTTAATGCCCTCGAACAGAGTTGCATGATTGACCGTGTCGGAGGCTTTTGTTAGATCAAGAGCCACGAGGGCCGTCCTGTCGTTAGGCTTGTTCTGGTTAAGGCCGCGACTTATACGTGTGGTGATGGCGTGTAAAGCAGTTGTTGTGCTGTGCTGCTTGCGGAATCCATGCTGATGATCAGCACTAGGAAAGTGTTCGATCAGGCTGGGGAGGAGCAGTGCATTAAACGTCTTTGCTACTGGAGAAAGCAAGGAGATCGGCCTGTACGAATCTCCTTTACTTGCGTGTTTGCCTGGCTTCTGGAACCCCTCTGCCCATTTTCCAGGCATCTGGAACTTAGTGAGTGGCTAGCTATAGATTGAGCACTTTGGTCATGTACTCTACTCCCGGGGTATCCAAGTGCTTTAACATCAGCGTTAAGGTTCCGCCGGACCTAGCGGATGACATGGGCAACTTCGCCAACGGTAAATTGTGGTGCTGCCTCTTCGACTCGGAGAGCGCGAATACGAAACAATACTCTCCATTTCGCCTTATCACTTTCTGGGTGCTCAATGAATAGCCTGTTAAAATAACACGCGCACCGCTTCGGATTTGTCAGTGTTCTATCACCGAACGTGACACCTGTCCGATCATCCTTCCTTCCAGGGTTAGAGAGCGATTTGACCTTTGTCCTCAACTTACCAATTCCGGATCTGAAGTTGCACTGCTTAAAGTGGTCTAGCCATTTGTTTCGCTTATATTCGTTGACCAACCAACTGATCTCACAGTTGAGATCCCTAATTCCGGGGTCAGTAGGGTTGCAGCGACGAATGTCATCACGTTCGTCTGCGAGTCCCGCTGCCTCTGTTGGGAAGTTTGGTCGTACTTCGGGTATTCGACCAGCAGGGATATGGCGAGCTGCTGCTGCGTTGATGATGGCCCGGCTACCCAAACATCCGACGGAATAGCTAGATTATTAATGCTGCGGTTGGTGGCTTCACTGAAGGCCTCCCAATCAGCCTTTTATTGATTGAAAAACGTACGGCGTTCAGAGGTTAGGAAATCGTATGGTCTATTAATGGAGAGAATTATGGGATGGTGGTCCAATCCTAATGAGATGACGGGTTGCCAGGTGACGTCGTTGATCAGGCCAGGCGATGCCATAGCGATGTCTGGCGAGCTATGGCAATCTCCCATAATCCGTCCTCATTCACTGTGCAGAACGTAGAGCTATCAATTTGCTCTGTTAAAGCTATGCCCCTCTGGTCGTGGTCCAGCGGAGAATGCCACAGTTCGTGGTGAGCATTAAAGTCTCCTAGAACCAAGCGGTTATTGCCTTGAAGCAGATTGCTAATGTCAGGCAGATAACGCGGGGCACAGCTACCAACCGGCGGAATGTATACGTTGTACAGCTCTCTCTCGGCAGTTTCAGACTTGACTGCTACCCCTCATACATTCCATGTATGGGTCTCTAGAGTCAAGCTCTGACGAAATAGGTCTGTACTGCACAGAATGGTGTAACAGGAAAGCAAGTCCCCCACCTCCACTTCTGGTGCGATCCTTACGTAGCACGTTGTTTCCGTCACAACTGTGCAGGTGGCATTCAGCTTAGTTTCTTGGATCGCGGCGACCATGATGTTTCTCCGATTCATAAATTCTATGACCTCACTGATTTTGTTGCGTAGGCCATTACAATTAAATTGTAAAATTGATGCACTGTCAGGAGTGGCAACAGCAATCTGTGGTGTAAGATGCTGTATATGTTGATGCTGTTGCGAGGGCGACTGCGGGGGAGTCTCGTAGTTGGATGATGATGACGACCACGACGAAAATGCAGACGACGATGATAACACCAAATCCAGAGACCCACTGCTAACTTCGTTGATACAGCATGAGGCAACAAAGTCTGCTTCGCTATACTCCCTGATGTGGTTCAGACCTGAACAGCTCCTGAAGTGCACCCACTCCATGCAACGATTACACCTTACAGACGTAGCGCGATGGTGTATACGGTTCTGACAAACCGAGCAGATTCAAGGTCCGGGGTTTTGTTCGATCCCGGCTCGGACCAGTAGTATTCGGAGCAGGCATTCCGGGAAGTGCTGCTCCCACGACGAAAAAATGGAAGAACAAAAAACACATATTGTTGAGGAGACTGCCCCTGGTCGAAGAGTGTTTGTTTCGGGTCAATCCGGTACATAGAACCGGCAGTTTCGGGATTGCCGGATTGTATTTAAAATGCCTTGGCGTCTAATTCAATATTAAAACATAACAAAATCTGATGTAATTTAAATAAAATAAAAAAAGTAATTTTGTAGTCATAATGTTTTTAGCGCTTTTCCAGCGGATTTTAAGTTTTTTTCTGAAAGAATTTAGCTTGTTTCCTCACCAAGTTCCGGCAGTACTCTTAAGTTTGTAAGTTGTATCAGAGAACAAAATCAATCGCGACGAAAAATACAAGCAAATTTTTTTAAGAATCTTTGTTTAAATTTAACTTATGTTTATAAGTGGATATATTTCTCCAGTTAAATGCTTTACAAATTTATAATAACACGTGATCAATTGCGAGGTTCCCTAATTTGTTAAAGAAATAAACACAGCAAATTTAAATTGAATAGGGAATGTTTATTGTCATTTGAAAAAACATTATTTGGCATTTATTTTTTGAAGATTATGTTATAAAATGTTGGCCTCGGCTACGTCTCAGATGGTACATCCGTTGAGTCCAATTTTCGATGACTCGTTCGAGCATTTCGACTGGTGAATGACACGCTTGATTTTTTGCTCCAAGGCCTGAATCGAAGCGGGTTTCTCCGCATAAACATTAGACTTTACATATCCCCACTGGAAAAAGTCTAACGGTGTGATAATACACGATCTTGGTGGCCAATCGACCGTCCCAAAACGTAAAATTATCTGCTCTCCGAAGTTTTCTCTTAATAAATCCATTGATTGATGCGATGTGTGTAAAGTGGCGCCGTCTTGTTGAAACCAAATGTCGCCGAGATCACGAGCTTCAATTTCAGGCATCAAATAGTCGGTAATGATGGCACGCTAACGGTCGCCATTACGTTCTCACCGGCATCATTTTTGAAGAAATATGGAACGATGATTCCACCGGCCCACAAACCACACCAAACCGTTGTTTTTTCAGGATGAAGTGGCAGCTCTTGAACATCTTCTGGTTGCTCTTCGTTGAAAATGCGGCAATTTTGCTTGTGTACATACCAGAGCGCCCATGAAATGCATAAACAAAAGAAAAGTTTTATTTTTTTCTCTTCCGCTAATTTTCTAGTATATTGGGCATCAAAAATAATATCCGTTCAAAAATGTTTTCAATCGGATGAAAACCGGTCTGTCCTAAAAATGGAGTAAATCTAGTTGCATGCTTTGATGAGCTATAAATCGTAAGCCAGAAAACTTTCGGAAAAGTACACATTAAGCACACTTTTGACCTAGCTTCAAATTTGAGTCAAAATCTTTTTTAAACGTTTAAAAATAAAATTACTAATATACGGATCTTCTTGGAATTTTTCAAGAGCCCATAGAGCGAAGCGATGTCGCTTGGGAAAGTCGGCCGGCTTCAGTTATTGTACAAGCTGTATTTTGTACGCTTTCAATTTAAGATATCGACGTAAAATGCGCCAAGTCGTTCCATACGTCAGTCCGAGCTGCTGCGAACGGCGCCGAATCGACTCTCCACGGTCTTGGTTTAGACTCTCAGCTAAGGCCGCTACATTTTCTTCACTGCGTGCTGGACATGGTCTATTCGATCGAATATTATCCACTAATGAATGCTCAGTAGGCCGATTGTGTTGACCATAAGTTAAACGAAGTGCACGAAACACATTCCTCACAGAACGTGAGTTTTCGTAATAAAGTTGAACGATTTGTAAACTTTGTTCAGGCGTAAGTCTTTCCATGATTAATTGCCAAACAATACTAAACAAAAATAGCATGACACGACTGACGTGATCTGTCAAAAAAGGCTATTGAAAAAAGTATCTCTACTTGGATCACCGATTATACGCCTGGTACATCAAAAATATTTAAAAATGTTTTTGTATGAAGACTATTTTAAATCTACACCGATAAGGTCAATTTGTTTCTAAACCTTTTTTTACACTGTGATTTTCTGCTGAAAATTTTTTTCAAGAAAATCGTGAAGGGGTTTTTCGAAATGTAAATTTTTCACTTTTTGGAAACATTTTGGAGAAAATGTAATTTGTAATCGGGAAAACAGCTCATTTGTTATAGTAAAACAAAATATATTAACAAGTTTGAAAAAAACTCTTCTGAGTTACCTCGTTAATTTGTACAAAAATAATGTTCAAAAGAACCTGTGCAGTAGCTTTAAAGTTGTGCGGTGCAACGACAACGTGAATTGTGAGCACAACAATTTAAAGTTAAAATTTTAGCGATTTTATTCCGCTTCTTTGAAAAAAAACTCTTCCGAGTTACCTCCTTAATTTGTACAAAAATAATGTTCAAAAATCCCTGCGCAGTAGCTTTAAAGTTGTGCGGTGCAACGACAACGTGAATTGTGAGCACAACAATTTAAAGTTTAAATTTAAGCGATTTTATTCCGCTTCTTTGTTAGTTTTGTCCGATTTATCTCAAATTTTAACTCAAAATTCTTTAAAGGTTTTCAAAATTCTTTAAAGGTTTTCCTTTAAAGAATTTTCTCCAAAAAGTAAAAAATTTACATTTCGAAAAACCCCTTTACGATTTTCTTGAAGAAAGCGATTATCTAATTAAATAACTATGTTTTTTTTTTGATTACACATATTCCATGACCGAGTTATGAATAACTCCACAGTTATGCTTTTCGGAGACGCCTCCAAATAATTGGTGATAATGTCGTACTTTTTAATCAAATCGTGCAAAACAAATATAAGTATAAAAATATCGGATTTAATATATAGAAAGGGCGATTTAAAATTTGTTTCTTAGAATCGGCTGTAAAATAAGTACTGCTACTTTTTTCAAATTTGTGGTTTTATTGGAAAGTATAAACTTTGATATTTAATAATAGGACACCATCCGATGAGTTTTCGCTTCGGCTGAAGATTGTTTGGGTGGAGATGAAGAATTTGACCGAAAAATCGTTATTTCAGATGAAGCTCATTTCATCTCGATGGCTATGTCAATAAGAAAAAATTGTCGCATATGAGGTTCAGAGAACCCACACGTTAATATTGAGAATCCAATGCATCCACAACGAGTCACTGTTTGGTGTAGATTTTGGGTTGGCGGCATCAAAATGAGCAAGGAGTGTTATGGTCTACTCTCTATACGGCGTTAAGTTTGGCCCTCCGGCAGCTCATCGTTCTCAGATCTTGTGGATTCTCAACCCACCAAACTTCAACCCAGAGGCTAACAGAAAAATAGATATGTACTACAAATTTTAACTTAAAACAAAGGGATCTTCACTTTAACCCAGAGACTTCGGTGTTAGGTCTCACACTTGGCCCACCCTTCCTCGGCCTTTGGCTCCACACAATTTTTTTAAAGGCCCCATCTCCCACACACTCTGAACCACACTTACCTCATTCAACCAACTTCCCCCTCTCCTAAACACTTAGCACATCATTTTTTTTTAATTAAATCTAAATCTTTATTACATTTATTCATTCCACTACGACTACAAACTTATCACTAATTTTAACAAGTTCGAATAATACCTGGTTCACCTTTAACAAAAACTTTCACAGGCCTAAAATATGTATCGAAGTTAACCTCTAGATCTCTTTAATCTCAGATATTAGCCACTTTTTCCTTGGCTCAAAAGCTACTCTATCTTTCCTCCACTAAAAGAGCTCTCTTAACAGGGTATCGCATTATAATATTACATATCTTTTCAAAGATATCGAAGCCTATAGAAATCTTAGAAGTTCTTCCGCCTGTTTTTATTCTTTCGTGATCTTTGTAGGTATTATCCCTTGCACAATGATATTTTTTCTTAAACTAGTTATTCTTTACACCGACTTTCTAATGTTTCATAAATTTTCTTGTTTGTTCTTTTCTATTTTCTATTCCTCTTGATTATTTGTAAGTTATGTTTCTATTTTAAATTCCTTTTTTTCTTTTCAGATTTTATTTTTTTTAGAAGAGGACAATCACTGGCGGCTTCCTTGACATCGATAAACATTACACAAACATAGACTAGGTTTACCTCAGGTGCTAGATATTCGGCGACAGGACATTCACAAGATTTGTATTTTTATACTTTCTCGTTTTTATTGCAGTTTTATCCCACCACAAGAAGGGTACCACGGATAGAGCTGTTCCACGCTTCAGAGAGGATGATCCGGGATTTTGCTGATCCAAGCCAAAAAGATATCTGGCTCCGTTTCGTAGACACTATCGCGGAGGCCAGTTATTGATGTTTTCTTTACAAGAGTTTGGAGCTATTTTACATACAACACAAAAGTAAACAATAAAAGCACAATAAACATTTCTCTATACACACACATTTTCCTTTAGTAGACTCACTTTAAATTACTTCACAAACAGGTAATTAAACACACAGGGTAATTCTTTTTTACCAAAGGATTTTATTCCAATTTCTGTTTGTTTATTTTTTAAACGGTTCAAATCTCTTTTTAATGGTTGTTGCTTTGACACACCACAAGGTAACGTCTTCGCCGCGGCACAAGTAATGATTTCTGATTTACTGCACTACGTCTTTTTATATGGTGACATCTATCCCGCCTGACGCTGGAGTCCCGATATTACTCCATTTTTACTAATATTTGGTTTATTTACCATTAGTATATACGCGAATGTCTGGCGGGCTATTGTTGTCATTACAAATGTCATTACCAACATCTCTGGCAAAAAATCTGTTGTAATGACTATTTAACATAGCCGCAAAACTTATCCAGCGCCATCTACCCGCCACTTTATACTAAGTAACTGTCCAGCAAAAAATTTCCGTACAGTTCTATTGAATTTCTTCTCTTTGAAATCTCCACGCAACAGGAGTCGACATTACCGTGAATATTACAGCGCCATGCTCAACGAATTTTTGTTTCCAATGGTTTCAGCGAGACGCGGCCACATGTCATGTAACCATCGATATTTTACGCACTGTTTTTGAAAATCGAATAATCAGCCGAAATCGTGGCCGTCTTAAAGCAGTGGTTTGAGCTCTTTTAATTATTTTCTGTGGGGCGCCATTAAGTAAAAATGTTACACAAAGCAAACAGAGACAATTTACCAAAATAGCGGCAAAACAAAGTAGTATACCTTCTCGGCGGACACCCTGTATTTATCTGGACGCTCTCAATTCGTCCCTCTAAATGGCATAAACTCTGATATCCGTACTGTTCACTGTTGTGTATGGACAGGAATACGTTTTATATTTTGTTTTGAACAAAAATATTAATTATTGAAGTTCAAACGAACTTTGGCAATTAATACCTTTGTGGATAAGAATTTCTATTCATTCGAATCCATTATGATAAACATTTAAATATATGTACCTTTTAAAAATTTATCGTTTATGTTGAAAAACAAAATCCTTTTTTTCAAATGTTTTACAAACATTAAAATTTTATTTTTTTTACTGCATCCATTAAAAAGTTTTTTTTTGTCAAAATAATACGTTTTTCTTTACCAAAAAGATGTTTTATAATTTTGTGTTCGTTGAGAAGGAAACATGGTGCAATAAACTCGGTATAATCCATGGTACAATAAAGAAGTAATAGTTATGCTAACAGCTGATTTTAATTTTTTCTCGTAGTAAATTAAATTTTTAATTTCACATTTGTTGAAGTTTATAAACTAAAAATTCTGTATCAGACATTCTCAATTATCATCAAACATTCACAAATAGTTATTTTGGTGTTCTCTTCTAAGTGACTGACAATCAAGCGAACCTTTTTTGTTGTTGTTGGGCAAGTGACTAACCTTGTTTATTGTACCACGGTATAGTCACTAGCCCATCTGATACAGAATTTTTACTCCAGACTTCGACAATTGTCATTATCATTTAAAAAAAATTGAAAATCAGCTGTTAGCATAACTACTCTTATTGTACCATGGAAGGAAATCCATTTTCTTTGGATTTAAAAAATATTTGTTCGAACTTGAACGTTTAGCGGTAAATTAATTATAAGATACAGGGTGGCTGATAAATATTGCTACATTAACAAAAAATGTTCTTTTATTCATTTTTAAGCTCATTCAATCCATTGAATATTTCCAAATAATTATTAACACCGTAGGAATGGTTGGGCTGTTGGGATATCAGAATATATGGGATGTTATAAAACACAAAAAGAACGATATACAGACACTCAGAGATTCCGTGCAACATATAAGAAATAAATATGTTGCCCTCCCGTATTGGATAACAAAGCACGCTGAAGTTCCACGTTTTAAATAATTATCATTAATCAAAAGCAAGTACAGGTTAAAACTAATAACATTTTCCGACCAAATGTAAATTAGGCATCTAGCAGAAACTTCAACACAGGCACAATAAATAAAGGTCAAAGTTTACGGAGAATGGTTGGTTTGTAGGCCAGTAAGAATGACCTAGCAAAGCGTAAAAAGGTATAAGGAAAATAGTGCTTTCGTGGCTGCACTTTAATTGCTTCAGAGGGTTAAAATATCTATCTGATTTGAAAAACAAGGAATACAAAGGTAAGTATTTATTCTTAAACAGCTTTCATATGGTAATACAAATATCTTTGTTTTCACAGGCCCGCCTTCTTATGATATTTTCTGAAGTGAAATCGGCATTTTTCAAAATCACGTGCGAGAAGAATCTACTATCAACGATTCCGGTAATGGTGAAGTAAATAAAAGGTACCAAATGATGGAGAAAAAAGTTAATGTTACATTTAAAACTACAGACTCAAGAACAATTGGAACAGTTGCAGTTTGAAGAAATAGTATTTTTACATGCGAAGTCCTGCAAGTTTTGAAAACAAAGAGCTATACAAATAGTAATTTGTCTAAAGTAGCTAAATTTGCATTGATTGACAAAACCAGCAACACAAGTGTCTGTTGAAATGTCGTTCATTGCCCTCCCATTTGTATTAATATGAAATTAAAATTCAGATAATCTGGAACATATATTACTGCTGAAACTAATCCCTACAATAGTAAAATCAATGTCCTTGGATGGTAATCTACATACATAATAATTTAATTGATTTTTACTTTTCAATTTTTTATGTTTCTTTGTGTTGTTTAAGTTATAAAGGGTGGTCAATGTGGGTGGCCGATGTTGAATGTGAACCACACCTAAACGTCAAGTTTTTTCTGCATTTCATTTTATATTTCAAAACTTCAGACTAACACAATTTGAACCATGGAAAGATACACAAGCGAGCAACGCGTTAAAGTTATTCAGGCTTATTATTAAAATGAAAATCAATTGTCGAAGAAAATTATCTTCAGTGATGAGGCACATTTTCACCTCAGTGGATTCGTCAATAAGCAGAATTGCCGCATTTGGGCGAATGATAATCCAAGAGTGATTGTCGAAAAAACAATGCACCCACAAAGAGTGACTGTTTGGTGCGGTTTATGGGCTGGCGGCATCATCGGGTCGTATTTTTTCCAAAATGAGGCCGGTCAGGCAGGTACTGTGAATGGTGTTCGCTATCGTGAGATGATAACGAACTTTATTATGGCCCGAATTGGAATATATGTGGTTTCAACGGTGCCACTTGCCGCACAGCTAACGAAACAATGGCTCTTTTGCGCGACAAATTCAATGGCCGTGTTATCTCACGTAGTGGCGGTGTTAATTGGCCGCCAAGATCATGTGATTTGAATTCATTCTTTGGGGTTATTTGAAAGAAAAGGTGTACGTCAATAAGCTAGCAACAATTCAAGAGCTAAAGGATGAGATAATTCGACACATTAACGACTTATACCCACAATTATGCCTCAGCGTCATCGAAAATTGGACCATCGGATGGAGGTGAGCCGTGCCGAGGTCGAAATGACAACAATTTCCTAAATAATTTGTGTTTTATTCAAAATCAACATCGGTCCTTTAAATTTAATTACCCTTTATATGGACTTCATCGTTTTGATCATATCTCTGAGCTTGTTATTAGTATCATTCAAACATTTTTAAAATTACACATCGGCCCTTTAAATTTAATCACCCTTTATATGGACTTCATCGTTTTGATCACATCTCTGAGCTTGTTATTAGTATCATGTATTGATATTAATATCATTCAAACATTTTACAAATTACCCACATATTCAAAAAAATTAAAAGGTCTGAAGAACATTTTGAGCTTGAAACCATCTATTTATGAATATGACCCCTAATTGTTTCACTTCTAACGCTAGGGTTTTAAAGTGAGTTTATATATAGTAGATCTGTATTAAATCTAAACAATCAGGCGTTGCCACGACTATTGAGGAAGTCATTTGTGGTAATGGAACTGTTAGAAAAGTACGAGGAATGCTGAGAAACTTGTGGGCAGTTCTAACTTCTACTCCGTTTCGCATTAGAATGCTGATAACAAAATCGTACATAATTCCCACACTTCTACACGGATCAGAATATGATGATAGACGAAAGCTAAACGTGTCTTATAACGATATCGCAAGTTATGTTTTCAATAAAAAGCGATACGACAGAATTTCTGTTTTTCGTATCAAATATATAACGTATCTTTTAATAACATTCTAAGAATTAAATGCCTAGCTTAACTTCATAAAATCATTTACAGCAAAGAACCTTAGTATCTGTTTAACCGCCTAACATTTGCTCGATCCAACCGAGTATTAATTCAAATCAATCCAAGAATTAAGAGTCTCACTTCAGAAAGAAAATTTTTTGTAAGTACTACTCGTCTCCCACCGAAACTGCGAGTCATAAGCAATGAAACAACTTTTAAAAAAACTGTTTAAACTGTTCTTATATAAATACATAAGCTGTTAATAATTAGTTTTAAATTATATTTTAACTAATTTGATTTTTATTTATAATATTTTACCAAATGTTTTATCTTACTTACAATCCGTGTATCCCGCACTGAAATATTATACTTTAAGATGTTATCATCTTGTAGTGCGCGGTTGAACCAATAAAATAAATAAGAGTGAACCGAATTTGAAATTATCTTCCAATGAGTTTGTGTTCTTTTTCCTATTCCAACTATGTCTTTTAGCAGGCGTGTATCGAAGTACACATTTCCAACTCTAAGCCTAAGCCATGTTTTTTTTTCGTTATTAACGGTTCCTCTAACTGTTAATTGTGGAGCGCTGTAATTTGCCTTTTTGGAAATTCAATGTATGATTGAAATTTTGTTCAGCAAAAAGGTATTAACTTGAAATTTAAAAAAATTCACTTTCACTAAGAAAAAGTCTCAATGCACTTATATCTACCCACAATTAAAATTCTCTGTCAATATAAACAACAAACTGCATGACAGTTTGGGAGCAACTCAAAGGCTTAAGCAATTAGTTTTTTGCCTTTACTTACAATTTTCCAATATGTGTGCCATCTCTTATGATTACATGTAAATTTACAATTTGTTGGCTTAAGCGCGAAAACGTGCCCAAATGTTGATAGTTCTTAGCTTTTAAAGACAACATTGGTCTTCAAATTAGAGAACGTAAAAAAATCCTGGATTCATTAAACTATGCGCCAAATACTTCCGTCGATGCTGAACGTTCGTTCTACAGGGTGGAGCGCGGTAATTTGCTTTTTTGGGAATGAAAGAAAAAAAATATGAACCTTAGAAAAACTAAATTTATATTTTAATTATGTGGAACAGTAAGGTAATTTTTAAATTACATGTTTTTAAATAGTGTATCTGGCAAATGTCGACCTTCACTATCCACTCACTGCTGCATATGTTTTCTGAAGTTTTCATGAACCCTAACAAGCATGTCGACTGGTATTCTGCCAATTTAGCCTCAATATTGTTAATTAGGTCTTCCAAGTTTTTGGAAGACCTAACCCAAAGGAACCCTAAAGGAAAATATCGCATGGGGCTAAGTCTGGTGAGCGTGCCGACCAGTTCAGAGATAAGCCGTCCAGGAAACATTTGCCACAAACAATTTATGGTAACCCACGCTCTGTGTGCAGTGGCACCATCCTGTTGGAACCATGTATCCTCTAATTGCATTGCCTCAACAGCCGGCTGAAAAAAATCCTTTATCATAGACAAGTACGGACAAGTACAGTTACGGTAAGACGGTTATCCTGGAAAAAGGGCCAATGATGCCTACTCGTGATATGGCGCACCACACAGTGACGCGGTCCGAATGCTAAGGTCTCTGGATTTTGTTTTACTCCAGTATGCAGTATTGCCGTCCAGGGGGGAACAGAAGAGCACGCTGCAGTGGAATAATCGAATGCGCATTTGAAAAATACGCTTCAACACAAAATGACCTCACCCCACGTGTCTTATGCATGATGGCAACTGAAAGGCAGACGAATACAAATCTCCCGTCAGCCACTATAAGCCACGCCACAGCCTGTAGTGCAAAGAAGCAAATTACCGCGCTCCACCCTGTATACATTTTCCTGTCACCTGGGGTCGATTATTGAGAAATTGTAGTTAATGTATATTTAATGAATTTTATTATACAAAAGAAGAATGTAAAATAAACTATTTTGAATACACTCGTACTATGTAATATAAGTATATATTTATTACACTTATATAATTTGTATATTACAATGAGAAAAATAAAAGAAATTACAGTTCGTTTTTACGCTCGATATTTATTTTTAAAATTTGTATGTTTTAACCAAAAGGAATCAAGCAACAAGAGGTATTATCGGCGCATACACATCGGGTTCATGTGTACGAGATGGGTTTATGCCAATATTTAAATCAACTTAAACAAATAATTCAATAATATTGTATATATTTTTCCAATGCAAAAGTAAAGCAGTTAGTTGAATAAATGGTTTTACTAATATTCATACTGTCATATTTTAAATTTAAACTCCATCTAATGCACATGAATGCAACAAGGCTCCAGCTTGCCGGTATAACCTTTTGTTGCTAAATCTTTTTGGTCCCTATTCTGTTTTTTACCGTATTTGAGTAAGTATATCACGCAATTTAATTTAATAATAAAAAATGCAATGAATTTTCCATGCTGTAATTGCAATATAATGAACCGTTCATATCGCATTCAAAAAGGTTTGATCGCATCTATATTCGACATTAACGTTTATTGCTCATTTATATCCAACCAAAAAGAGACTACTTAGTTATTCCATCCCATATACTTATATTAATTGTATTATTTGCAAACTTAATTTATTCGGTCAGCACAATATTGCAACCCAATAAACCATTACCAGACCATCTTTGTGGTATTAAAATGATGTCCAATATTTCGTTACGACGTATTACTTTAAGTGGTATCCTTTGATTACACATATGGCTCACAACAGTACCAATGGTCGATAATTCCTTGTTAAAATTATTAGCGTTCACCGATCCAAATTCCGCTATCTCATCTAGGATGCGAAGGCCCTAAATAACAAGTTTACCGTTGCATTAAAATAGGATACAATATCACCTACACAAGGACTTTTCAACTTACCGCCTGCTCTGCTGGGGAACCTGCATCGACATGAGTAATTTTGACTATAGGTTTAGTTGGTTCCATAATGACGTCTGCTTCCAAATCATCAGACTCGTTAGCTGAGACACCATTTAAATGCATGTTCGACGTTTGCTGGGTTAGCTCCTGTTCTTCCTGCTTTGCCTCGGCATGCAACTGATGTATCAACTGCTCTATAACTTTCATTAGGACCTTGTGATTGTTCTGCAAACAGATAATTTGTTGCCTTGCCTGTCGAACTTTGTAGATGTCAATGTCGTTACGTGGGAACCCTTCGGAATCGATCAATGGTCCATGCATACCAACATTGGCATTCTGTAAAATATAATAGAAAATTACTTTGCAATTTTGCAAAATCATGCATGCAGTAAACCCACTGAAGTCAATGTATCGCCATACGCGCTTATTTGTATTTCCAAATTTTGTTTCTCTGCCATAAGCTTGAGCAGTTTATCTGTAGTGGGACTTGAATTTGGAGCAACCATTTTCTTTAATCCTTTTAAAAAAAATTTGTTTACAAATAAATTTCACGAAGAGAAACAAGCCGACCGACATAGAATGAGGAGCCGCCGCCTCTAGAAAGATAAGTTATAACGCCGACCATATTTTAAAGTTAATACAAGACACAACTGGCGCTAGCACCGACGACTCAAAAAACGCATACTAAAATAGACTTGTACTTTCTTTTCCCAGGGAAATAAAAAAAAATCTAGCCCAATTTCATATATTTTTTTTACATTGTGCCAAATTTACATGAAAAGGCGAACTTAGTTTTAAGTGTTTATATATAGGGATAATATATAATAATAATAATTGACATATAACACTTGTTTAATAAAATATAACTGTTGTAAAAAAACGTCTGGGTAAATTGCAGTTTATAGGGCGTGACGGAAATTGAAAAAATGCCGTCATCTTCAGAATGGCTCATATATTTCGGAAAAATTATAAAGAAGTGTGCTCGGGTTCTGGGGGTCCTTAAAAATGACTCCGCACACTCCCATATAAGTGTGGTTACTGGAAAAAAAGGAAATTCTTCAAAGGTGGAAAAAATGCAACAACAAAAATACATGGGCCTGGGCCAAGGAAGCGCCTGGACCCAAATTATTGGATGATGAGGGACCTAGTACACCAAAAAACAACCACATGCGTAAATAATGAGGAATTATAAAAGAACTACAAGCATGCGAAATTTATGTGGTAGAATTCCACTGCAAACATTTTTAAAGAAATTATAAATTTTAAAAATCCCCTGAATTTAATAATTTCATCTAAACACCGGTGACAGTGATGAATATCAAAAGCCTTTAAAGTCACGAGTTCTTAAACTACGCCAAAAACTACTTCGTTGGGAATTATACAAGTATGCGAAATGGAGCAATTTCACTGTGAGAAATGCATCCGCTCATTTTCCAAATAAAACAAAATAATTTATTTAAAAAAAGATATTATTTTCTCGATTTAAAGAAAGGCTTTAAAGTCCCTAAAAAATGCATGTCAATAAGTATTTATCAGCCGACATTCGTCCACACAATAGAATTGGGGATGCCCCCAATACATGCGGTGCATTGCGTTGGCCAGTGGTAAGTAAATGATCGGAGGGGGAAAGAGGGAGTAATGATTATTGACGCTTGCCTTTAAATTCTGGATGTCGCAATTAGTGGGAAATACATTTGCCGGAAGTCGATTTCACATACAGACTGTACGAGCGAAAAACGAATTTGATCTGTAGTGTATAGTGCGGTCAACTGGAAAATCGATAACAAACGGGTGTGAATTCCTAGAAAGTCGCGTATCCCTGCCGAACATCCTCACGTCAGGAATAATGCGGCGGATGTCTGATGAACACACACCATGAAAGTAACGATAGAACAGCGTCACGCAACCCACATTCCGTCGATGCTTTAGGGAAACAATAGAGTTGGATACCCTACTGCCACCTATCAGGACCATCGCTCTTCCTTAAACACGGTCAAGTAGCTCCAAGGATGGTTTTGGAGCATCTGCCCATATATTGTAGTTGTATTCCATCTTTGGCCTGATGTAAGTTGTATAGATATTGAAAAGATTAGAAGGAGTAAAATATTTTTTGCACCGCTTTAAAAAGCCTATGCACTTGAGTGCTTCTTTCGACACTTCGAATACATGCCTCGCCCAAGGAGCGTCACATTGTATTTTCATGTCCAGAACATCGAGAGCATCTGATTGTTCAATATCCGTACCATCGATAGAAATTGACGATATTGTTGGGTCAGCGAATCGCTTGTGAGACAACAAGCAGCACTGTGTCTTATGTGCATTAAAATCTACTCTATTCACTCGACCCCATTCGGAAATGGCCGGTAGATCCCGGCCAAGTGTCTCATTATAATTCGCCTTTTATCTTCAATATCTTGAAGACTCGGCTTACGGTCGAATGAATATGAATGACAGAGGTTACTATCATCTGCGAAAGAGTAGATTGGATTCACGGTCTGACCCAAAAGATCGTAAATGAAAATAAGAAATAAAGAGGGAGAAAGGACAGAGCCCTGTGGTACACCTGCGGTCAGCCTATGTGTGTTGGATGAGAACCTATCTACAACAACTCTCTAAGAAAGCTCGATATAAATCGAACAAACGTATTACCGACACCAAAAGCGATCAGCTTTGACATGAGTGCACCGTGCCAGACTCTATCAAAGACCTTGGAGATATCCATAGCTACGACCTTTCTCTCACTAAACTGGTGAATACACCGACTCCAACGCTCCGACAAAAACTCCAACAGGTCTCGGGTAGAGCGATTTCCACGGAAGCCATACCGCCGATCACTTAGCAGGTCGTTGGTCTCTAAATACCTCACAAGATGGTGGTTCACCATGCTCTTCATTACCTTGGAGAGCGCAGAGCAAATCGCAATTGGCCGATAATTCGCAGGATTATTGGCTTCACCCTTTTTAGGGATCGACGTTCGCAACCTTCCAACATGCTGGGAAAACTCCCGCACGGTAAGCAAGGTTAAAAAGGTTGCGTAATGGACGGGCTAGCTTCGACGGGCACTTACATAGGACAAGTGCCGAGATATCATCCGGGCCCGGGGATATGTTTACATCGAGGTTCGCACCTCTATCAATGTGTAATCCATATCGGACTTTTTAATAAACCAAATTAAATGAAAGTACATCTCATCAACTGGACAAGGAAAAATGGCAATGCAATGTCTTGAAACTTTAATATCTTGGGGTCAGCCGAAAATAATAGCCATATGTTATTTCTATAGATGGCAACTTTACAATTTAAATATGTGTCCCAAAACAGCTGTGCAAGACTGTCATCCAATTGCATGCTTCTTCTTTTTATTATTCTGTCAGTCAAGGAAAAAATATATAGATTTCACTTTTTGTGTGGTGTAGTGTGATTGAATACAAATAAATACAAATTAACAAAATTCCTCAATTATCCTTGAAAATACATGAATATTGCATAGACAGCACGACGGCGTTATAACTATAAATTGCAAACACGCTACCGTTCTTTGCAACACAAAACAGCCAACTTCACCGAATTCTAAACATACCTACTGCCGGTGTACTTAAACTATAAGCGCATTTAACAAAAAGACATCTTAAATAGAATGAGCCTTCACAGATGGCTTTATCGCAGGGAATATGGTTTACCATCAATGCGTGTGGACTTCGACAATATCATGCATCGCGTCTATGGTTCTATCAAAGATTTTGAGCACTGGAATGATATACCAAACCAAACGTCGGACTATGGAGCTGTTTTTAATTTGGAATTCTCACCTAAAGGGTTAATAATTTTAAAGCATATCTATATACTATTTACATATAAACAGAATCGCCCAAAGAATAGTCCAAAACTAAGAATCATATGGTATCTTTATTTTATACTGTTTCCAGTAATGTTTTGGTGGCAGCCTGTGAGAAGAAGTCCATATTATTTTTTGATGCAGTAACACAACAGCAAACATACAAAATCAAAGATGCCCATAACGACAATGTTAACTGTATCAAGTAAGTTCTAAAAATATATTCCTAAGTATAAACAATGAACAAGATCAAAAAAAGTCAGAGAAGCTTCCATTCTACCTTGCCCGTCTACATAATGGGATGTTGAAATTACGCATTTGCATCCCTGTCGGTTCAATGCAAGATAAATTACTTCTTGGATTATTTCAGTTCATAAGGAATTTTTAAACATAATCTATTGTTAAAATGTACACTGCCAATATATTCATATTAAACATCAATCATTACATTTAAAATGCTTACAAATCTGTCTGCTATCTAATTTGCCCTTTTCTAAATGTTTGATTACATTATTTTACTAAGTCGCCACCAAAAACTTATATTAATTAAACTCAAAAAAAATTATGTAGCTAGAACATTTCCCAAAAAGGAATTTAACCTCCAACCAAATAAGCTTAATTGCGTGTGAGTTTCCAGGAGCTTTAAAAATTTAATAAAGTATATGATACATATTTGGCTGAAAAGACTTCAGTTGTATTCTTCTAAAATTACTTCTTTAGAAAAAGTCTTCTTCTTTTTCATGTGTGGAATGGTTGTTGTTGTAACAACAATATATTTAGCATTATAAGTCCTGTTTGTCATGAGGGGATCAGCTTCGACATACAGGTAAAGAAAACAAGCATTTTTAACTGAATGCGTACAAAGAGACCCTGGTCAAGCCTAGAGATGGCCCTGATGGCAAGTGTGACAAAAGTCCGGGACGTTACCATTAATTCTTCCCAATTACAATTTGAGCGCCATATACCATCCTGAACTCAGCAGAGAAGTAACCACGCGCATAAGACCTGGATAAATCTCCGCGGAAGCCCTACATTCACTCTTTAGCCGAGAGGTCGTTGTTGTTGTTGTAACATGAATATATTTTGTTTTGAAGTCCGCTTAGTCTACAGGGGATCTGCTTCGATATCCAGGTGAAAGAAACGCTCCATTTGAACTGGATGCGTTCACAGAGGCCTGGGTCAGCTGAGTGGGCTTGGCCGGACAAAAGAAGAGGTGCAGCACGTCATGTGGTCCCTGGTAGCAGGCGAGACAAACGTCCGAAACAGTAACATCAATTCGTGCCCAAAAGGATTTGAGGCGGCTGCACCGTTCAGATCTCAGTTGGGCCAGAACCACGCGCGTCTGTCGAAGTAGTACCTTTTACTCAGGTCAAATCTCCGGGGAATGTTTCCCTAGCATTACACACTGTAGCTGGATGCTGCTGCTGCGACTTCATCGGCGTGAATGTTCTTCAGACCTGTCTGATAGTTTCGATGATCTAAAGGTTCTCTCTTATACCGCTGGACCTCTCTCTCTAGATCATGAAGATCGTACCTGATCTGCCTGGGCGGAGGCATCCTGTCCAAGAGATGGTGGTTAGGATGACTGTTGCGAAAACACCCTAGCAGGTATTGCTTAGACTGCAGGAAATTGTGTCTGCGCACGGTAAGGACCTTCGTCTCCTCATGTAGATGGTCATCAGAAGACATAAGAAGACACCCTGTTGATGTTCTGCGTCGTACTCACGTTCGCCGACCATACAGGTGCTGCGTAGTTTGCTACAGATCGACCTATCGCTTTGTAAGAGGTCAACAAGGTTTCTTTGTCGGATCCCCAAGTACTGCCGGCAAGTGACTTGAGGACCTTGATCCTACTTTTGAGTTTATCGCAGATAGCTGTAGCATGTGCAGAGGATCGAAAGAGGATGTCCAATGTGACCCCAAGGATTTTGGGGTAGTTGGTAGTCGGGATGTTGACTTCATCGACTTTCACATTGAGTGACAACCGCACCTCTGCGGCCCATGCCAGTTAACAGTGGGGCTGATGATTTGGAGGCTGATATTTTCATATTCCTCGCAATGAAAAAACGTGCTAAGTCAGTGAGGTAGCAGTTGATTTTCTCGCATATGTCTCGTAGTCGTCTTCTCATCTGGTGAAATCTCTGGGGGATGATCCCCAAGTTCTACATTCACTCTGGTTAGCACTGCCGCTCCGACTTCATCTGATATTGGAATTCCTTGTTTTATCAATATGACTATCACAACTGGCTCGGCTGTGCGTCATCCGATCAACCAAACTTTTCAGTACATTTTCGATTGTTTCGGGTCGAATCTCTTGGCAACTTCGATTTCATGTTTCAAAGCTTCAATTCTCTCTGGATGCTTTGCGTAACATTTATCCTTAATGGCTCCCCACAAAAAATAATTCATTAAAAATGAGCTTCATGTAAAATCAAACAATCTTCAGCCCATTGGGCGAAGCGAAAACGCATCGGATGGCGTTCCATTATTAAATGACAATGTTCAACCTTTCCAATAAAACCAAAATTTGTTAACGGCCCACCCTATATATGGCCCTGAGAAGATATGAGGAGACACCCTGTTGATGATCTCAGCGCTGCGTTCTGGCTTGTTTGACTGGCGCTACGTAGCGCGCTACAGACCAAACTATCGTTTTGTAAGAGGTCAACAAAGTTTTTTGGACAGCTCCCCAAGGACTGTCAGCCAGAGACTTGAGAACATTGTTCCCAGTTTTCAACTTATCGCTAATAGATGTAACATGTACAGGGTCGAAAAAGACTGTCCAATGTGACCTCAATGATTTTTAGGATAGTTTGCAGTCAGGATGTCATCAACTTTCATCCAAATTGATCCGTTGGTTACCTTGCGGATTCCACTTGATGTGTTGCTTCAGCACCAAATGATATAGCACCTTCGGATTTCAATTGGAATCGGCCGTTTGTTAGTTTCAGAATAGTGCTGGTCGTTCGTTATTGTTCTTGTCCCGTATATGTGAAGGATGTTTCTGAGGCATTTGTTTATGAATATCTGTACAGATTGCAATTTACATTGTGCTGTGTTCCAAGTCTTGCATATTAAAGGATCGATTTAACTTTAGCGTTGAATATTTTTATCTTCGTGCATCTGGATATATACTTTATAAAGAGTTCCACACTGATTTTAGACGTTTAAGTTAAATCTTAAATACATATTTGGATTGGTGGTGTGCCTTTTGTTGCTTTGGAAATTACGGCTGTTTTCTTTTTGACCCCAGGGTACGAGGGTTGTTATTTATATTTCGTGTCCGGCAATAAAAACACAATAATTTATCATTGGAAACATTCTCCTTCTATATCAATACACTTTTGCATGCACACTAACCAATTTTCGAAGCACCTTTTTCACTTCTATTGAGACAACTCCAAAACATGATTTTTGAACGCTTTAACAGCTCCTTCGGGCGATAAAAAACGATGACCACGCATTTTTTCTTGATGCTAGGGAATAAGAAGAAGTCATTGGGTGCCAAACTGGGCTGTACGTTGGATGGCTCATCAATTCGATATCTTGAGTGGTCAAATAGCTCATCGTTTCAGCTGATGTGTGAGAGCTGGCATTGTCGTGATGATAAATGATCCGTCTTCTCTTATTATCTTTCCTCATTTCTTCGAACACTGTTGGCAAACAGATGGTTTTATATCACTCAAAATTGACCCTCCTACGTCCCACTAAAGGCACTGTTGGAACATGGCCGGTAATACAGAAAGAAACGTAATCATTTGCTTCCATGTACTTCTTCCACGAACAACTTTTGTTGGATTTGGCTCGTCTTGAAAGACCCATAATGTCGATTGCATTTTTGTTTCGGGTTCATATGCATAGATCCATGATTCGTCACCTGTGACAATGTTATACACTGCCTTTGAGCTAACGCAGTTATACTTTTTCAACATCTCTTTGCACCAATCCATACGAGCCATTTTTTAACCATTCGTCAAATTATGTGGGATCCAACGAGAACAATTTTTTTCACGTCCAAATGAACATGCAATATCTTACTGATGCTTGTCATACTTATGCCCAAGGATGCTCAATCTCACAGTATGTCACATGTCGATCTTGCTTTATCGTTCATGCACAGCATCGTTGGTTTCTGGCCAAGTGGCCGAAGTTAGACGTCCTTCACTAAATTCATTCTGGAGCTAATCTGGATCCAACGAAAACCTTTTTTTTCACGTCCAAATGAACATGCAATATCTTACTGATGCTTGTCGTACTAATGCCCAAGGATGCTCAATCTCACAGTATGTCACATGTCGGCCTTGCTTAATCGTTCATGCACAGCATCGATGGTTTCTAGCAAAGTGGCCGAAGTTAGACGTCCTTCACTAAATTCATTCTGGAGCTAATCTGGATCCAACGAAAACATTTTTTTTTCACGTCCAAATGAACATGCAATATCTTACTGATGCTTGTCATACTAATGCCCAAGGATGCTCAATCTCACAGTATGTCACATGTCGATCATGCTTAATCGTTCATGCACAGCATCGATGGTTTCTGGCCAAGTGGCCGAAGTTAGACGTCCTTCACTAAATTTATTCTGGAGCGAACGGCGTCCGAGACTGAACTCTTAGTACCAGCGATTAACAGTGGTTTTTGATGGTGCTTCATCGCCAAAAGTCGAAACAAGTTAATTTAAACACTTCTCATCGCACGAAAAAGTTAACGGGATAATTCCATTTTTTGATTGAGATGAATTTTTCAACACACTGTAATAAAACAATCCGCCCTCAAATAACAAAACGTTCTGAGTGAAGTTATGCTAAAAAATGTCAAAGTTTCCAATAGAAGTTCCAGTTTGCATCTGGGAACACTAGACCCGAAATATAAATAGCAAACCCTCGTAAAACAAAATCTTTATTATTGAAGTGAACATATATTTATATTCTTCACTGCTTTTGAGTTGCTTATACAGGGTTATCCATTAGGGACTTAACAATATTATATATTAATTAAGAACAGAATATTTAAGATAAAGGGTCTAAATTTATTCCAGTTGTAGTCCAAATGTTACTTTTTAAGAATGAAATTCGATTTCGGTCATATGACCACGAGCCCGTGTACAGCGATCTATTCGTTGGACACTATTTCCCACCACTCGCGCACACATATCGAACGGAACGTTGCCTCTCTGACCTCGTCTAAAGTTGTTGGCTTGTTGCATAGACCAATGACTTGATGTGGCCCTAAAAAAAGAAATACAATGGCGTATTTATCGCACAAATGAGGTGACCATTTTTCGAAATAACACGTTTACAAAATTTTCCTTTTAGTAAATTGATTGTAACGCGTGCTGTGTGCCTAGTGGCACCGTCTTGTTGAAACCACATATCGGCGATGTCAAGCTCATTCAATTCTGGCCAAAAATTATATTCAAACATGGCACGATAGCGCTCTCCTTTGAGGGTAACATAACGATTGTTTTCATCGACAAAAAATACGGCCCAATCACACCTCCGGCATTAAACCACACAGTAATTTTTTGCTGATGCAATTGGGTCTCTTGAAGCACATGTGGGTTTTTTCTGTCCAATAACGCATATTTTGTTTATTGACAAAACCACTTAGTCAGAAATGAAAGCTTCACCGCCGAAGATGATTAACATTGGAGTAAGCGCTCTTAAAGTTGCTACCACCGACTCCGAATTTCGGTAGTTATTTTTAATGATTTTCAAACGTAGCTCGTAAGTGAACTTTACCATGATGAAAATGTTAACTTCGACTAACCTTTTGACACCAAAAGATCATTAAAAATGTTTGAGCCTGCGTTGACATAAATTTACGAAATTGTTATGTCTCTATTAAAAAAATCCGTTAGAAGTTTTTGTAATCTTTTGGAATTAAATTTAGGTCGCATAGATCTGAATGGACTTTACCTTTTATCCAGATATTGGAATCGAACATGTACATGCCTCTGGTATGGCTTCTGGAAGCGATTTTTCCTTTCATCGTGATATGTTAATATATCATTGTAATCGTCCTCCAACTCATATTTTTAGTATAGTTTGCATTTTTTTCTTTTAACACTCCCTATCTTTAAATTTTACTTATATAAATTTGTAACTGAGATAAATTTTTTTTATTCCAAAAAGTCATCATTTTCCATTTCAATTACATCATACAAAGGTTCTGTTTAGCGTTTCTTATTTTTATAATCCATTCCACTGGCGTGTATATACTTTTTTTCTCACTTCTATCAATTACTGTCGCCTTCTTTCTGGGTATGGCCCTTTTTCAAGAACCTTGTGACTTATATAAATGGAAAGTTTTTGGGAAACCAACACGTAAAATGAGAATACAATTTTATTCTTGTTTTCTCCACCACAATTATCGGACCAAATATTGTACTCAAATGTACCGGTATTTTCTGTTTTTGTTGATATAAATCGTGACTTTTCTTTGCAGTTATTTTATTCCACACGAAGCATGTGGCTTGTTTAGAATTAAGTTTAAAGGTAGTGAAATTATAAGCATGTAGTTTTCGCTTATAATAAAATGGGTTTACTTCGGAACATAATTTTCTGGAAATCAAAGCACAGTTCAAAATTTGGGTTATTGGACCTTCAAATTCCACACATCAATATCAAAAAGCTAGAGAGCTATACATGTTTACAAAATAAATGACGATTGCAGTCAGATTCAATAATTTTCTTTTCATCTTCATCTAGTTTCTATATTTTTTGCATACTTCACACTGGTCTTTTTTGGAATATAAAGTGACAAATTAAAAGACTCTTCAAAGGTATAGCGATATTGGTTTAGTGTTGCATTTTTATATGGTTCGTAATCTTTTTCGGAAAATCATTCTTCGTTCCAGGTACATCTTTCTTGAATGCTGACGACAATAATGAGAATCTACTAATAGAAATTAATTTATATGCTGTTCTACTATTTCTCGTATTGCGGCCCTTCTTTCAGTTACTTTAGAATTCAATCCTCTTCTGTCAAAAGAAGTGGATCCTTCATTCGAATGCATTTTACGTACAACTGTGATAGGATATTAAAAGAGTATTAAGAACCATAAGATTTCATACAGGCTCCCTCATCTCGACCTCAGCTTTTATTAAAGTAAGAAAGTACGTTCGTGATTCTATTATGCGAGAGTTTACATAGTTTTTTAAAACTTGTTTCATTATGTACAATAATGTACGCCCATTGTCAATTTTGGTTAGGAATATTGTAAAAGTGTTAAAAAACTTGCAATCTGGATTCTTACGATACCCTTTGCGTACATTTAATTCTGCACAAGGCTCCACAACTTGATTTTATTTCATTTGCTTTTTCTATTTATTTATTTCTAACTTGTGTCCTTAAAGTTTTATCTTCATTTTTAAGCCATTCAGATGGTTGACGACTTCTCTTAAGCAAATTTTTAATTGGCGATAGTTTTGCCGCTCTTGGTGTGAGTGATATCAAAGAAAGCTGCGGCTGAACTGAATGATGATTCGGCTGAATTGCCAGAAGGTTTATATTCAATTGATCTGTGGTGGATAGTTCTTAAAGTAAAAAAGCAGAAACTTTTAGTTATGCTTTTCTGGTTCAATATAAAATTCTAGGAACCAAACGAACTGTTGTCACTTGTCTTCACAATAAACCTCGGCCGTTGGTTTAGGCTAAAACCTAGTTGAAACTCCACGAGAGACCACGGTACTGGAAACCAATTCTTCCACGTCAGTTTCTACAGAATTACCGATATTTTCCATCATAAGGTCGAGCACTTTCATTTTATTTTAAAAAAAAGTATGCTTTAATTCATTACATTACACTTTTTTTACATTATTATTTATGAAAGAAGCTCACCTTTTTATTTATTTGGAGTCAATTTCACAAATTTGCCGAGTGTAAACTCATCCGATTTATAAAAATCTGCAACAATTTGTATTTGTTGCACTCACGACTTTCTCCAAACTGAACTATTCTACGAGGGCTGAGCTTCAATTTCAGGTAGCATAAAGATCGATATCATGGCGCGATAGCGAGCACCATTCACGGTTACGTTCCGGCGATCATCATTTTTGAAAATATATGCACCGATGATTCCACCAGTTTATAAACCGCACCAAACAGTGGTTTTCTCTGGGTATAATGTCACCTCTTCTTCTTGCTCTTCTGCCCAAATGCGGCAATTTTGTTTATTGACTTTGGCGTTGAGCCAGAAATGGGTCTCATCACTGAACAAATTTTTGGTCGAAAACAGCGGATCTTCCCGTTTCTCATCGAACGCTTATTTCCATAATACAGTTGCCAACATTTGAAGGTAATTAATTTCAAAAAATAAATGCCATAAAATGTCCTTTCAAATTACCAATAAAGATCCACAGTTGATTTGAACAACCTCTAGATGGATCACCCAATATTTCTGGCCTAATAATAAAAATGCGAATATTTATGATCAAAAATGTTTTTATTGTTTTTCAAAGTATTCTCCAGCATGATTTATACACTTTTGCATGCGCTCAAACGAATTGTCGAAGCACTTTTTCCACTCCGATTGAGACACCTCCAAAATATGGTACTTCAACAGCATCTTCTGGTGGCGAAAATCGTTGACCACGCATTTTTTTTCTTGATGTGCGGGAATAAAAACAAGTCATTGGACGCAAAGTCAGGGCTGTACGGCGGATGACCCATCAATTCGACGGCTGGTCAAAAAGGCGCTGGTTCGAGCTGATGAGTGAGAGCTGGCGTTGTCATGGTGCACAATGATTCGTCTTCTCTCGTTCGTTTTTCGAACTTATCCGAAGACTTTAGGCAAACAAATTGTGTTGTGCCACTCAGAATTGACCGTCCTACGTTGCTTAAGCGGAACAGTCGCCACATGACCAGTTTGGACAAAGAAACAGGCGACCATTTGCTTCGAAGTGCTTCTTCCACGAACAACTTTCATTGGATTTGGCTCGTCTTCGAAGACCCACTCGGTCGATTGCTGTTTCGTTTCGGGCTCATACGCATAGATCCATGATTCGTCACCTGTGGCGATCTTACAAACGCCTTTTGCAGCACCACGATCGTATTTTTTTTCCAAATTTCTTTGCACCAATCGACACGTGCCTTTTTTTGAGCGATTCTCAAATTGTGCGGGATCCAAAGAGAACAACTATTTTTTACGGCCAGGTGTTTTTGCAATATCGAATGTATGCTGGTGGGGTAAATGCCCAAGGAAGCCTCTATCTTACGATATGTCACATGACGATCTTGCATTATCAGTTCACGCACGGCATCAATGTTCTCTGGCACTACGGCCGTTTTTGACGACCTTCGTCTTTGAGCGAGCGTCGGCCACGATTGAATTCATTAAACCAGTTTTTCACAGTGCTATAGGATAGTTATGTATCGCCATACAGAGATTTTAGTTCATCGATGCACTTTGTCGTGATAATCCACGTCGAAAGTTGTGAAAAATGATCGCACAAAATGTTCACGAGTTAATTCCATTATTTTGCCAAATTGATTTGTTCAAGTCACTGTAAACAACACAAATGATGGTCGTACGTCAAAACGTTCTGAGTATGTTTATGCTTTAAAATGTCAAACTTTCCAATCAAAATGTCAGGTGACGCCATTTTCGGGCATAGTCGTAGATGTTCATATTTTTATGAAATGAACAAAAAAATACGCTGGTGAAATTTGTCCACTCGTGAATGAATCTCCCTGTATTGTCTAAAGGCTCGGTTATTGTAATGAAGGTAAACAAATAAAATAAAAAATTTAACTAATGTTTGCATTTCTTGATCGAAGCTTTCATTAGTGGATGATTTTCTCATTATTTACCAATCTTTTTGTTTTTGTTTATTGCTGTCGGAAATGCTAGACTGATGACATAACTATATTCTTTCAAAAGTAATATTTAATAGAAGCGTTGAGGGTTTAACTTATTAGAAATTATTTTGTCGTCTTCTCGTCGCTTGTTAATAATTAAACTAAATGAAGTGCTGAACTCTTTTTTACATATGTATATAAGTATGAGTATTATAAAGTACATATATAACTAAATATATTTCATATGTATCAAGAAATGATTATTTAATTATTTTCAAAATAATTTAAATATATTTTTTTTATATTTTAGATTTCTCGACGAGCGCATGTTTGCAACATGCTCAGACGATACAACCGTTGCTCTATGGGATCTGCGATACCTGAAAAAGAAAGTCCGAAGTTTGCATGGTCATTCGAATTGGGTGAAAAATATTGAATATTCGCATAAAGACAATCTGTTAGTAACGTCTGGTTTTGATGGTAGCATATTTACCTGGGACATCAACTCACACACAGAGCAAGGTTTAATATATCAAAAAGTTTTCCATACAAGCGGTCTAATGCGATGTCGGATTTCGCCTGATTGTTCGAAATTAGTCATTTGCTCGACCGGTGGCTATTTAATGATAATACATCATTTAGATTTGACTTCCTTACATAAGGACTTAAATGGTTTTAGGGTAAGCAAAGTGATCTTCCTTTTTGTGACACTACGTTATGATTTTGTGGTTGTGTTTTCTCTTGTATAGCCTAGTATTTACCGTTTGATGCAAATGGGTCATCAGTATATACCACAGGCGGCAAAATTCGATCATGTCTTTTCGAAGAAACAAAAGAAAAATCGTGTGGAATTGGTAACAGATTTTCCAGAACAAAACGATGCTGAAGTAGTATTAGCTTTACAAGTAAGTGAAAACATACTTTTGCCTTTACGTTGCTTAAATACGCCAACAATGTGTGGTTTTTTTATGGCAGATCCATCCTTTAGGACATTCAATACTAAGTCGTAATATAAGCTATGATGAAAAGACTGAATGGTCATGTATACACGATATTAATGAAGAGCCTCTTGATATAATAGAGCACGTGCAAGAGGAACACAAAAGTTCGAAGCGAAAACGAAAGTTATACTGTGACAGCGATGAAGAATCACGCAGTGGACTGGGTGGTGGCGATGAAAGCGGTGATTCTACTGATGAATTTCTATTCAGTATAAACCGTCGACAACGCGCGTTGAGGTCTCGTCTACCGGGAAGAGGAGGTAAGTACTAAATAAGAATAATAATTTACTTTTACAACAACTAATATAGAGTTGAGAACTATTGGACGTTAGAAATATGTGCACTTTTTGTTTTGAAACCCTGAAGTGCTGAACAAGCTAATAAAATTTGTTGTTTGTTTCTTTGGGTAAAAAAATTAAGTCAGCTATGATGAAGCGAACACATTAATTCAGGCAGACGCACGTTTCTACCACCAGCCTCTATTATTTTTTCGATCTACTTTTATATACAGTGCTAGCTCGCTAATCCAAATTAATGATTGCATACCCTAATTCGGATTAGTGGATAGGCTTTTACTATGCATAATTTTTCACATAGCTTTATATTTGAAATTAAACACGAAAACAAATTTTATTTCAATCAAACAAAGGAAAGATATTTACATCTTTAATATTATTGAATTTTTTAACAAAACTTGCAATGTATGTGTGCTGTTGTTGCAATGCAAATGCTTCTAAAGCTTTATTTCGCAAAACTTTGAGAATTAATATGTAATCTGTTCTTATGTCTCGAAATATTTAAAGCCTGTACAGCTCTGCCATAGCAGGCTCTGCCTCTATGTTTTCCATATCTGATTCTGAACTGCTACACAAAGAGATGCCAGAGTCATTAATCCAGTCAAGAATTTCATCTTCAAAAAATTGCACGTCATTATTGCGGAGAAAAAAGTTTTTTATTGTGCGCAATTCTTTAACTTCCTCAAAACAATCCGCAAGGACATTCTCAGGTGATACTTGTTGAAATAATGATAATGGGATGTTGTCCTCTGAAGTCCATCTCTGAGAATGAATATGTTTTCAACATGACTTTATAGTAGAATTGAGAATCCTGCCCCAGGACCGTTTAAGCAATTCACAAGCGTCCTTCAAACTGAATTGTTTCAGAAATATGTCTGAATTGTTCGTTTCAGAACTTACCAACTCACACAAGAGGTCTTTTTGTAATTTAGTTTTTTTCAGTCATATCCTGTTCTGAATCATGGGTTGTATAATACTGGTACATTTCTAAGGTAAAAACATAGTTTGATATTGTCCGCATTTAGATACCAGCGGCTCTCCATGACATCATTAAAGCGTTTTTTTGGAAATTTTATTTTAAATTTGAATTTTTATCTGTGGCTTAAATGATTTAAAAAACTATTATACTTCCAAGCGTTTTTCAATGAGTAATATTCAACAATGCGAGTACATATTTTGTTTCTTAAACGAACGTGGATTTTTTTATTTCTCCGCTACAGCAATGTTTAGTTTGTGTTTTCCAGATTTATTAGCACAACATAAGAATTTTGATACCTATAACTGATTTCTCTTTATAATGGACTAAGGTTTTGTCTGAAAACATTTTCCAAAAAGACTACATTTATCAGCGTTGTAAATCTGGTCGTCAAAAAGATTTTCAGCTTCGATAACATCATAGAGCTTTTCTTGAAAATCAGGTACAAGATCAGGTCTAGCAGATAAGGATTCGCCGCATATTTTTAAACTTCGCACAGAGAATCGCTTCTTAAACTTTTACAACCATCCGTCATCCACTAGCATACGAGTACATGCGCTTATGATGTCCCGTTAGCTGTAAAATTCTATTCGTGATTTTGACAAAAAAAATTCGTGCATAGAAACAGCAATAAAAAGCAAAAGAATGGAAAATAAAGATTCGCTTTATCGACCAACAATTAATGCAGACTATAGATGCAATAGTATGCAACTCTTAATATAGGGTGATCCATCTAGAGGAATTTTTTTCAAAATAAAAAAATTTAATTTTTTTTTATTCATTCGAAGGAAATTTTATGCCATTTATTTTTTTAATATAGTTTCCTTTAAATGTTGGCCGCAACTACGCCTCAGGGTCCAATTTTGGATGACTCATTCGAGCATTTCGACCGGTATTGCGTGAATGTCACGCATAATGTTGGCTTCCAAGACCTGAATCATAGCTGGTTTGTCAGCATATCCTTTGGACTTTCCGTAGCTCCAAAAAAAAACTCTAAAGGTGTCCAAAACGTAAATTTAGCTGCTTTTCCGAAATGACCTCTCAATAGATCCATTGTTTGAGCAGCTGGCAAGTGGCACCGTCCTGTTGAAACCAAGTGTCGCCAAGATATCGGGCTTCAATTTCAGGTAGCTGGGAGTAGAGTAATGTTTATTGACATTTGTCTCGAATTTCTGGATGTCGTATCTGGTGGGAAATAGATTTGCCGGAACTCGATTTGACATACGTACAGTGCGGGCAAAAAACGAATTCGATCTGTAGTGCATAGTGTGGTCTACCGGCCAATCGATAACAAATGGGTGTGAACTCCTGGAAAGTCGTGTATCGCTGCCGTACATCCTCACACACAATGATCCAAGCGATAGAACAGTGACACACAACCCACGTTCCGAGAATGATCCAGGGAGACATTAAAGTTGAACACGATCAAGTAGCTCCTGGCCATACATTGCACTTGTATTTCATCTATGGCCTGATGTAGATAGTATAGATATCGAAAAGATCAGAAGGAGTGAAATATTTCTTGAACCGCTTAAGGAAGCCTATATACATGAGTGTTTCTTTTGGCACTTCGAATATATGCCTCGCCCAACGAGCGTCATATTGTTTTTTAACGCCCAGAACATCAAGAGCATCTGATTGAATGATATTTATACCATCGATAAATAATGACTGTTGGGTCAATGAATCGCTTGTGAGGCAACAAGCAGCACTGTGTCTTGCGCGCATTACAACCTAACCTATTCACTCGACCGCAATCGGAAATGGTCTGCAAATCCCGGCCAAGTGTCTCGTCCATAATTCGCCTTTTGTGTTCAAAGTTTTGAATACTCGACCTACGGTCGACAGAGGTTACTGTCATCCATGAAGGAGTAGATTGTATTCACAGTCCGACCCAAGAGATCGTCAATGAAAATAAGAAATAAGAGGGAGATAGGACATATCCTTGTGATTCACCTGCGGCCAGCCTATGTTTGTTGGATGAGAACCCTTCTACAACAACTCGTACAGTGCGATCTCTGAGAAAGCTCGTTATAAATCTAGCAAATGTATTACCGACACCAAACTCGATCAGCTTTGATATGAGTGCACCGTGTCTGACTCTATCGAAGGCCTTGGAGATATCCAGAGCCACGACCTTACTCTCACCAAACTGGTGGATAGACCGACTCCATCGCTTCAATAAGAAAGCCATCAGGTCTCCCGTAGAGCGATTTCTACGAAAGCCATACTGTCGTTCAAAAAGCAGGTCCTCGGAATCCAGATACTCAGAAGATGGCAGTTAACCATGCTCTTCATTATTTTGAAGAGCGCAAAGCAAATCGTGATTGACCGATAATTCGCAGGATTAATGTATTATTATTTGTAAGTAGACGTTGCTTGTAAAGAAACTTCACGCCTAAGCGCTCTGGCACACGAAGTTCTTTTTCAGGCCTGTCATAGAACACAATTCATATCGAAAGTGGTTTAAGTTCCACGTTTTGCTTCTTCAAAAAAAGTATTCCGAAAGATTTGATCGGAATGAAACCACTTTTAATCAGAACTAAAAGTAGTAGTTTTAATAGTCTGCTATATATATTTCTGGCCTAATAATGAAAATGCTAATATTAATCATCAAAAATGGTTTTATTGTTTTTCATAGTATTCTCCAACATGATTTATACCTTTTGCATGCGCTCAAACCAATTGTCAAAGCACTTTTTCCACTCCGATTGAGACACCTCCAAAACACGTTTTTTTAACGCTTCAACAGCATCTTCTGGCGACGAAAATCGTTGACCACGCATTTTTTTTATTGATGTGCGGATGAACCATCAATTCGACGTTTTGGCCGGTCAAAAAGGCGCTAGTTTGAGCCGATGTGTGAGAGCTCGCACAATGATTCGTCTTTTCTTGTTAGTTTTTCGAATTTCTCCGAAGACTTCAGGCAAACAAATTGTGATGTACCACTCACAATTGACTTCCTACATTGCTCAAGCGGAAGAGTCGCCACATGACCAGTTTTGCCGAAGAAACAGGCGACCATTTGTTTCGTGCTTCTTCCACGAACAACTTTCGTTGGATTTGGCTCGACACGGTCGATTGCTGTTGTGTTTCGGGCTCATACGCATAGATCCTTGATTCGTCACCTGTGACGATCTTATAAATGTCTTTTTGAAGCGCGATCGTACTTTTTCAAAATTTCTTTGCACCAATCGACATGAGCCTTTTTTTGGGCGATTGTCAAATTGTGCGGGATCCAACGAGAACAAAGCTTTTTTACGGCCAGGTGTTCATGCAATATCGAATGTATGCTGGTGGAAGAAATGCCCAAGAATGTCTCTCACTGTATGTCATATGACGATCTTGCGTTATCAGTTCACACACGGCATCAATGTTCTCTGGCACAACGGCCGTTTTTGGACGACCTTTGTCTTTGAGCGAGCGTCAGCCACGATTGAATTCATTAAACCAGTTTTTCACTATTGGATGGTGCTTTATCTCCATACAAAGATTTAAGTTCATCGATGCACTCTTGTCTTGATAATCCACGTCGAAAGCTGTGAAAAATGATCGCACGACAATGTTCACAAGTTAATTCCATTTTTTTGCCAAATTGATTTTTTCAAGTCACCGTAAACAACACAAATGATGGTCAAATGGCGTCAAAACGTTCTGCGTACGTTTATGCTAAAAGATCTAAAACTTTCAAATGGATGGCGTCATGCAACCCCTAGACCAGAAATATATATAGCAATTCTCGTAATCGTAGTTTTCTAAAACGCCAGAAACCTTAATAAAAATAGTTTTTGTAAAAAAAAGATTAGAAAAATAGTTTATTTTGGTAATGTTTAGCTTTATTAATATTTTTTATTTAAATATTCATGTGCTCGTATTGAATACGAAATGTTTAACTGTTGTGACGTTTGATTGTAAGTAAGAGTTTCCCGAAGAAGATATCGAAATTATATTACATTTTTAAAAAAAAATACTGACCTCAAGCTTGTCTTATTAATAACTGATTTTGTATACTTTAAATAGTTCTACGCCGAAAGAAAAAAAATTGTTCGCAAAAAATAAACTTAAACAGAAAAAAATATATACGTAGCAAGTGACTGATTTGACATTTGCTTCGCAGAGTTGACAACTCGTTCGAGATACAGAAGCAGTATTTTGTGAGAAAACATTTACGTTCGTTGGCGTAGAACGTGATGAGAGAAACCCAAATCATAGTTCTTTCGTGTACGAAGCATACAAATGCGTTCTTGCGACATAGAGAAACCATGGGCGGCATCCTACCAAAAAGTCATTACTGCTTAGATTTGAGATGGTAATAGCCGCAGTTGTTTCTCAAATGGATTGCTTTAGTTCATTCAAATTTTTTGGTTTTGCTGTGTAGACTTCCTGTTTGCAATAATCCCACAAGAAAAAGTCAGGTGCAGTAAGGTCAGGCGACCTGGGGCTTGGGGCCAACGAAATGTATATTTTCTGGATATCAGCTTATTGGGAAATTTTCGTTGCAATTTTGTAATAACAGGCCAGGCTATGTGAGGAGTTACACCATCTTGCTGAAACCACATAGATCTGGGGGGTTACTCTGTATTGCGATGCGAAAGGTAAATGCGATAAGAGTACAGTTTGGTACTCTGTATCACTAACGCAAACGCTTTCGCAAAATAAATCGAAAATAAGGCAACACTGGCACCACAAAATAAACAATAGCGAAGAATGACAAAACGAAATGTCAAAACTTGTAAATAAAAACATTTTAAACAAATTTGTTGTGCGGTACGTGGTTTTTTATAAGCATAAAAAATAAATAGTTATGGATTCGGTGGCGTTATGGTTTTCTTCTGCAAGTTCTTTGTTTGCTGAGACATCGTGATTTGCATTACTACTTGTGCCAAAGCACGTCGATGGTGGCAGCCCGTTGACGGCTTCTTCCATATGAAGAAGATTTATGATCTGTTCCTCCATAGAGGAAGCGGGCAATTTATTCTTGCGCAACTTAACCTTTGTAGGAGTTTTTAGGTCGGACCAAACCTGTAAGTATGTACACACATAGTTAGTTTCACATTTTGTATAAAAAATATAATACATTACTTTTTTCCAACCAGCGACATCCCTTACAGGAGGTCCATTTGAATTAAGGTCATCAGCCAGTTTTGTCCACAAATTGTTGGCGCGTTGTTTTGCATTTATACTCTGCAACTGTCCCTTGGCCAAATCGCTGTGTTGGACCATAAAATCAACTAAGCTTTCGAACTGCCGTTGCTGAGTCTGTAACTTTTTTGGTTTTTCCCTAAAAGAATAAACAATTTAGATATATATATATATATATATATATATATATATATATATATATATATATATATATATAAATTTATTTGTGCTTACTTACATGATTCGTTTCCTTTGCGTTTGATATTTTGTTAGCGCAAGATATTTGCGCTCAACGTACGATTTTGACATACGCTTTTGTATTACAGAGTGCGGTGATGACAGATTTGCGAAAGGAAAAAAAATTAGTTGCGAAAGAAGATACGAAAACGCATTAGAGAGTACCAATTATTTCATTAGGTACCATTTTCCTTACGCATCGCAATACAGAGTAACCCCCCTGAAAGAAATTCTCAGTCGGCGTAATTCTGGATAGAAAAACTCTCTCAACATGCTCAAGTACGGTCTCCAGTAACCGTAACAGCGTGATGAAACTGCACACCACACTGTAACACGAAGTGGATGCAATTCCGTCTAATGGAGTATCTGTGGGTTGAAAGCACTTTATATTCGACAATTTTGTCTGTTTATGCTGGCGTTTAAATCAAAATGGTCAGACCTGAAAAGACAGTTGAACATGTTTCCGTCCTCTTTCACCATTTAAAGCATCTTCTGACAGAAGTCGAAGTGAATCAGGAAGTCTATTGCGTTCATTTTGTTGGCCATTTGAATTTTATATGGAAATAAGTTCAAATCTTTTTGCATAATTGACTGCAATGACTGTCGGCTTATACCCATTTGAGCAGATAAGCTTCTTGTCGAAACTCTTGGATTGCTTTGTATGGCAGCAGCTACAGCAGCGATTGTTTCCTCCGTCCGAACTGAAGGGTTTCGATGGTAAGGTCTTCTGTTGACTGATCCATGCTCGGCATAATTGTTAACAAGTCTCCTTATGATTTATCTGCTCGGAGAATTGCCGCCAAACCTGTGCCTATACTATATTTGAACCGAAACTACGGACTCCAGTACGTGATAGCGTCGGACAATCCAAATTCTTTTTCCAGTGTACCAGTTTTTGTTAAATCTAAAAATCAATCTGCGAAATAAAAAAGTAAATAACCAGATTCATTAAATAGAATCAAAGTTTTTGAATTTTTTTTTGGTAGCTGCTTTCATCAGCCACCCTGTATATATGACAGACATCGCCCAAAGGAATCAGATAAGGAGCCTGAATGGATCGGTATAATAAACATCCTCCTTCTTTTTAGGATGTTAGAAACACCAGGAATACGTAATAATACCCTGTACCAGAGTGTGGTGTAGAGTATAAATTCACACCCAGAGTAGTTAAACATTGTCATACACAAAGGAATCCTTAGATTTCTCTATAAACTAAAATTATTTATATGAAGCTCGAGGTCGTGTATTTTATCATATTGATGTAGAATATTTATTATTTATCTACAATTGTCTAAAATTTGATATTAATAAACTCAACGAAACTTTAATAAAAATTCCAGTAATATATGTCTCTATTATGAACAGCTCCACCACCTCCGCCGCCTTCTTCGACATCGGCTTCAGCATTATCTCCTGCAAGTTCAACATCAAATGCCAACAACACAAATTCCTCCTCGACCTCAAATAATCAACAGTCAACGGCAGCGGCAAATGCAACGGCTACGGCTGCAAGTCAGTCCTTTGTTCCTGATATTTGGGCGGCAGAAGTAACGGTACAAGAACGTGCTATACGACAAAATCGGGCCCGAAATTCGAATGCTGTGACCGGCTACAATTATGTTTATGCCATTAGTAGTGGTGTATTACCCGCGGTAGCAGCAACGGCATCAGCAACCGCATCCGCGTCAACTCGTGGCAATAGCAGCAGTAGTAATGATAATACTAATAACCGTTCTACAGACTCAACATCCCGAAGAGGACGTTCGTCCTTTGCCGATTTGGCAACCTCCACAGATGGCAGTAGCACTTCAAGTAGTGATTCACCACCCTATTTACCCTTCGAGCGTATCCGCGTACGTCCTCTAATTATACCACCCAAGCGCAATAATTACAGTCGCGAACGGAAAATATACGAGAATCCAAAAAAGTTAATGTATTACATACAAGAGCCCAACAAAGGCAAAGGCTTTATCAAGGAGCCCAGTTTCTCAGCTGATGGCCGCATTGTGTGCTCACCCTACGACAATGGCATTCGATTGCTGGGTTATAGCGATACATGCTCAGAATATCCTCGACATTATCGAGAAATTGATACCATCAAACAGAAACCCCGTGCCCTATATGTACTTAAGGAACTCAAATGTCACGAGGACAAAGTTCTGTGTACGAAATTTAGTCCCAGAGAGCCTTTGTTGGTCACCGGCTGCAAAAGCGGTAAAATTGTTTGGTACCATCCTATTTTGTAAATTACAAAATCTCAAAGTTGAAATATTATTGCAAATTATTTTACAAAATATAAATATTTATTTTTTTTTTTATTATTCATACTATTTTCTAAACAACAAATTCATTTGAATTTTAATTTGTAGATTTTATATGTATGTATGTAAAGAACAGGAGGAAAAAATAAGTTAGTGATTTGAATTTCACATTTGATACAAATGTTAATTCTAAATACTTGAATTTTATTATTAAATTAAAAAATCCTTTTATCTGGATTTTTTCTATTCGTCTATAAGATAAATAAAGTACATTAATTCCACATCAATACAAAAATAAAAGTTATTAAATACGTGAAATATTGTCGTGGTCATTATTTCGAGAGAGAATTGTCTATAAATTACTTCGTCCCAACTAATAGTGTTGATGTCGACAGCACCTTAAACCAGGGAGAAAAAAGTTTATCTTTTAGGGGTTTAAGGTCAGCATCGCCGTTGGGAAATTTCAAAAAGTGGCACAAAATAGGATTTTTTTAAAAAAGGTGCACAAAAAGCTGATTTTTTAAATATACATAAATCGCAAATTTTTCATATTAATACAGGGTAGGCCAAAAATTAGCATGAGGTTAAAACTTTAATAACCTTTTCGTTTATTATTTTTAATTTTATTCTAATATTATATAATATTTAAAATGGAAATTTTTTTAACACTAAGTATGAATTTCAGCTTCGCAATGATGGGCTCGTTTGAGGACATAACATCTTTCAAAATTTGTGGCTGTAGTGTTCGAATTTCTGCAACAATATAGGCCTTGTGTTGATGGATTGTCTCGGGATTGTTCCCATATACTCGTTCCTTTAAATAACCCCTAAGAAAATAGTCTGGTGGGTCCAAATAATTTCCGAATTTCTAAAAATTATTCGCTCTCCAAAAATTTGACTTAAAAATGCCTTTGTGTTTCGAGCAGTGTGGGCAGTTGCTCCGTCCTGCTGAAACCACACCTCAGGTCTGTTTTCAAGAGCAGGACGTAAAAAATGTTCTATCATAAACCGATACCGCTCTCCAATTATGGTTACTGCACTTCCATCTTCATTCTCGAGGAAGTAAGGCCCAATGATAGTTGCAGATGTGATCCCACACCATACTGTACACTAGAGCGTACCAGGTTACAAGTAAAAAAAAAAAAAGTTCGCCGTACACCTTCGAATATGAAGTATTATTGAAAGGTAGTTTCAAAAATTTTTTTTTTTATTTTTTTATGCCGAACGTAGGGGTCGCGCTTTTACATTTTTCTATATAACTTCTGCATTTATAAACGGATTTTAAAGTGTGATACATCGATGTTTTTGTCTCGATGAGGCCGATTTTTTTGTCTTTGAAGTCATTGAGCTCAAGCACCCCGCGCGAGCTTTAATTTTCTGATATTAGAGTGGTACATTAGGGTAGTAGCAACTGAGATATGATGGGTAAGTACCAGAAGGGGGTGCTTAAGCTCAATGACTTCAAAGACGGCCTCGTCGAGACAAAAACATCGATGTATCACACTTTAAAATCCGTTTATAAATGCAGAAGTTATATAGAAAAATGTAAAAGCGCGACCCCTACGTTCGGCATAAAAAAATAAATTTTTTTTTTTAAACTACCTTTCAATAATACTTCATATTCGAAGGTGTACGGCGAACTTTTTTTTTGAGGTACGCCCTACTGTACACCTAATGGGGAGCAATTGGCGTTGATGAATGGCTCTTGGATTTTCAGAAACCCAGATCCTACAGTTCTGCTTATTAACAAAGCCATTCAAGTAAAATAAGCTTAATCACTCATGCGTTATAATAATTGATCGCTGATTTAAACAATAAAATTCAATTATTCTGGTTCTTTGATCAGTTGTGAATCTCTCCATTATGTATTCCGAGTGTTATTTATATAATCTGAAAAAAATATCTAAACGAAAAAGTTATTAAATTTTTAAACCCCTTGGTAACTGTTGGCCCACCCTGTATTATTTAAAAAACAATATAATTTGTATATAAAAAAACAGTTCATAAAAAACATAAAACAATTCATTAGAAGTCCTCAAAAGAAAAAGTTCACCGTACACCTTCGAATGTAAAGTATTATTTCGAGGTAGTTTTGGAAGTTTTGTTTTTTTGCCGTACGTAGGGTTCGCACTTTTACATTTTTCTTTATATCTTTTGTATTTACAGCCGGATCTTAAAGTATGATACAGCGATGTTTTCTGTTTTTGAAGTCACTGACCTCAAGTACTCCCTTCTGGTTCTTACCCATCATATCTCAGTTGCTACTACCCTAATATCAGAAAATTAAAGATCGCACAAAATCATTAAACTCTTGTTCAGGAAGTATGTCGATAATCCCAGCAGAACAATTTTTAGAAATGTTTTTGCCTATTTTGCCGAATGTAGTGGTCGTCTTTTAGGTTGGTCTTTGTATCTTCGGTGTTTACAGTCGGATGTTAAAGTGTGATACATCGACGTTTTTGTCTTTAGGAGACCATTTATTTAAATTGTCATTGACCTCTAGAACCGCCTTATGATTTCCTTTCCTTATACAACAATAATTAACAAATTGAAGGTAAAATGAAATAAAGGAAATTTTAATCAACCATATTTCCACGTGATTCAAGTTGGCTACATTTTTGGCTCAGTTCTCAAGTTTAGCAAAAATGTGGTCCATGGGTTGCTCATCGGTGACTGCCATGGCAAATTCATGTACAACATGAACAAAAGAACTCTGTGGCATTGTTTTCCTATTGCAATTGAGAAATTGGCCAGCGTGAAGCCCGGTGCTATTAGCACAGCGCGTTGGCTAAAAACATCCTCTTGAATCCTCCGCTATTGTGTGACGTGTACGCAACGCTCGTAATATTGAGAAAACTGGCTCAGTTTGTTGTGAAAGTGTATGCGGCATTCTAGTTTCTTGTGTAAAGCCAACCACTGGCAATTCAGTCGGAATATTTGCCTTTATATCTGACGCGCAAAATAGAAAGGGACCTAAGGGTAAAAACCAGTTTTGTTCAGGAGAGCCATTTTAAAGATTTAAATACGTGTATCTTTGGTGTACCATCACTTTCATAAAACGCGCATATCTCTGGGAGGGAACACTTTTGGGGTATGGGATCGGTCTCATTCGATGCTCAGATGTTGTCCACATCAAAAAAAAGTGAAAATTGATTTTTTTACCCTTAGGTCCCTTTCTCTATGCGCTGTCACATATATGTTTGATTCGTCAGTTGCCAATAGAGGTTCAAGAGGTCCTCCGTCCATTCAGCGAATTTTTGCAACCAGAGAATGTTTTGTTATCAATGATCAAGATCAACTAGTGCGTTCAGATGGGTATGACATGATTTTATCAGTATGCAAAGAATAAACAAGATGCATTTGACAAATGTTCGGTCTAAAAGCTTATAATTTCACGAATTTTGAGAGTGACTCCAACTTCAAATTCCAATTGACTGCGCCGCCATGCTTGCAGTTCTAGAAGAGCGGCTGGAAGCATTCCAATGTTTAGAAGAAATTGTCGATTTACCAGGTAAGCACTAGGAAAATATCTGAATTTAATTGTTTCGTTGCTAAAATTAATTATCACAGCTTATCCATGTCATTCTCAATACACCGAGCTTCTGTTCATTTTGTACATTAACCAAATTTTTGCTAAACTTGAGAACCTCCAAAAACGCAGCCAAGCTGAATCTCGTCGAAATGTGGTTGATTAAAATTTTCATTTTACCTTGATTTTGTTAATTATTGTTGTATATTTTAAGATAAGATGAGTAAGTATAAAAGGGGGTTCTTGAGGTCAACGACTTTAAAACAAAAAAGAAAAAATGGTCTCCTCAAGACAAAATCGTCGATGTATCACACTTTAATATCAGACTGTAAACACCGAAGATACAAAAAACAGCCTAAAAAGACAACCCCTACATTCGGCAAAAACATTTTTAAAATTTGTTCTGCTGAGATTATCGACATAAACAAGAGTTTAATGATTTAGTGCGAGCTTAATTTTTGTGATTTAGGGTGGTACATTAAGGTAGTAGCAACTAAGATATGAGGGTAAGTACCAGAAGAGGGTACTTGCGGTTAATGACTTAAAGAACAAAAAATTGGTCTTCGAGACAAAAACATCAAGGTATCACACTTTAAGATCCGGCTGTAAATGCAGAAGATATAAAGTAAAAAGTTTAACTACGAACCCTAAGTTCGGCAAAAGAAACTAAAAAAAATCGAAGCTACCTTGTAATAATACTTTATATTCGAAGGTGTACCGCCAACTTTTTTATTCTTACCTGAAGGTGGTACGCTCTTATATTCGAGTCCCACATGCAAACTGGAACTTTCATTGGAAACTTTGACATTTTTTAGCACAACTTCACTCAGAGCGTTTTGTTGAAAAATGCATCTCTGTCAAAAAATGGAATTATCCCGTGAACATTTTCGTGCGATTATTTTTTACGATTTTCGGCGTAGGTTATCGAGACAAGAGTGTTTTAATCAACTTGTTTCAAATTTTGGCGATGAAGCACCATCAAAAACCACTGTTAATCGCTGGTTCAGTCTCAGAGGCCGTTCGCTCCAGGATGAATTTCGCGAAGGACGTCCAACTTCGGACACTTTGCCAGAAACCACCGATGCTGTGCGTGAACTGATTAGGCAAGACCGACATGTGACATACCGTGAGATTGAGGCATCCTTGGGCATTAGTATGACAAACATCAACAAGATATTGCATGTTCATTTGGCCGTGAATAACATTTGTTCTCGTTGGATCCCACATAATTTGACGAATGCTCAAAAAAAAAGGCTCGTATGGATTGGTGCAAAGAGATGTTAAAAAAGTACTTATGTAACTGCGGTAGCTCAAAGGCTGTGTATAACATTGTCACAAGTGACGAATCGTGGATCTATGCATACGAACCCGAAACAAAACAGCAATCGACCGTATGGGTCTTTTAAGACGAGCCAAATCCAACAAAAGTTGTTCGTGGAAGAAGTACATCGAAGCAAATGATTGCGTTTAACGTGTAAGTCGTGTCATGCTGTCATGTTATTTTTTTTAGTATTGCTTGGCATTTCATGCGTCTGAACAACGTTTACAAATCGTCCAACTTAATTACGAAAATTCACGTTCTGTGAGGAATGTGTTTCGTACACTTCGTTCAACTTACGGTCAACATAATCGGCCTACTGAGCGTACTATTCGCAACACCATCACCCATCTTGAGACCCAGCATAATTATTGGATAATATTCGACCGAATAGACCACGTCCAGCACGCAGTGAAGAACATGTAGCGGCCGTAGCTGAGAGTGTACACCAAGACCGTGGAGAGTCGATTCGACGCCCTTTGCAGAAACTCGGACTGACGTATGGAACGACTTGGAGCATTTTATGTCGAGATCTTAAATTGAAAGCGCACAAAATTGAAAAGTTCCAAGAAGATCCGACGTTTTCGAGCCAAATTTTGTTTAGCGATGATGCCCATTTCTGGCTCAATGGGTATGTAAACCAGTAAAATTGCCGCATTTGGGACGAGGAGCAACCAGAAGAGGTCCAAGAGCTGCCACTTCATCCTGAAAAAACAATGGTTTGG
This sequence comes from Hydrotaea diabolus, assembly GCA_963513945.1. Lineage (NCBI taxonomy): Eukaryota > Metazoa > Arthropoda > Insecta > Diptera > Muscidae > Hydrotaea > Hydrotaea diabolus. Next base: position 192,260,717 of record OY740716.1, on the reverse strand, counting down.
TGTGGTTTGTGGACTGGTGAAATCATCGTTCCATATTTCTTCAAAAATGATGCCGGTCAATGGCTTGTGATCTCGGCGACATTTGGTTTCAACAAGACGGCGCCACTTCCTACACATCACATCAATCAAAGGATTTATTGAGAGAACACTTCGGGGAGCAGATAATTTCACGTTTTGGGCCGGTCGATTGGCCACCAAGATCGTGTGATATCACACCGTTAGACTTTTTCCTGTGAGAACATGTATGTAGACAAACCTGCTTCGATTCAGGCCTTGGAGCAAAACATCACGCGTGTCATTCGCCAGTTACCAGTCGAAATGCTCGAATGAGTCATCGAAAATTGGACTCAACGGATGGACCATCTGAGACGTAGCCGCAGCCAACATTTGATAGACAAAATCTTCAAAAAAATAAATGCCAAACAAAGAATGTTCTTTAAAATGATAATAAATATTCCCCTTTCCATATGAATTTTCTGAGTTTTATTTTTAAAAAAGTAGGGAACTTCGAAATGGATCACGCGTTACAACCATCTGTTTGCCAACAGTGTTCTAAGAAATGAGAAAGATAATAAGAGAAGACGGATCATTTTGCATCACGACATGCGAGCTCTCACACATCAGCTGAAACGATGAGCTTTTTGACCACTCAAGATCTCGAATTGATGGGCCATCAACCGTACTGCCCTGATTTGGCACCCAATGACTTCTTCTTATTACCTAGCATCAAGGAAAAAAATTAGGTGGTCCACGTTTTTCATCGCCCGAAGCAGCTGTTGAAGCGTTCAAAAATCACGTTTTGGAGGTGTCTCAATCGGAGTGGAAAAGTGCTTCGAAAATTGGGTTGTGCGCATGCAAAAGTGTTTTGTTCTTAAATGGTTTCAATACAACCATTGCCAATGATTGTCGACAGGATTTTCAAATAAACATCCCCTGAAGAAGTTAAAAAAAAGCTAACGTTGGGAAAACATGGAATAAAAAAAAATTTATATTTAATTCATGAAGGAAGGCTGACCAATCAGCCCGGTCAAAAACGACATAAATAAATAAAAGAAATACCCATTTGGCCAAAGATGAAGAATAAATTATTGTGTTTTTATTGCCGGAACCGAAAGATAAAAAGCAATCCTCTTATAACTGATGTATGATGTAGAAAGAAGCATTCAGCTACGTGTTGGATAACGTAAGGACTACATTTTCCACTCCAACGAGTTAAACAGTTTTTTTATTTCACTTCATGGGAAAGTGTCTTTTGGAATAAATTTACACTTTTTGTAGCGAATACAACACGTCTAGTGCGTAGGCAACATTTAAGAATATTTTTTTAGAATTTACTTACCTACATTTTTAAAGTCATAACGAATAGCTGGCTAGAACCAAATGCCAATGCATCTGCAGTCTGCAAAAAGGAAAACAGCAACTTTTGCTCTCTTGCAATTTGTATGTACTAAAATGTTACAATTTATTGTTGGTATTTATTTATTGATCCAGATATTTTTTTAGTTTGTGTTATTGTTGCTGCTGTTCCAAACAACCCATCATTTTACAGAGATTGTAAAAAAAATGTATACTCAAAGTTAAAAGTTGTGTTTGTTGTGGGGTGTGATTTTAGCTTGTTGCTGTTTATATTGTATTAGGATAACGATGAAAAGGCTTACGACAAATAAAGAAAAGGTCAAATAGATTGAGGAGATACAACATCTAAAATGCCAAATTATAACAATAATAATTTTTCAAACCATAAAAATATTCTTGTGGCTGTGTTTACGCAAACATTGTAAAATATAGAAAACGCGCTGAGATATCGCCTTTTTCTATTTCACACACACATAGTACATATAAAAACTAAATACGAAAAAAATTACGTAATTCTTTTATATAAAGTATGAAGTAAATATATAAATATATATAGAGGTATATATAGATATATATTTATATAAATTTAGAGCGAGTGTGTTTATTTTTGTGTTGTACGTACTCTTGTAATCATCGAAAAAAATAGATTTGCTTTTAGTTATTTAAAGACTAATAAAGACAAAATGATCATAATTATTTAATAATTATTCGGTAGTAATAATTTTACTGCCACTCGTCGTACGGTTTCTTTTGGTACGTGTACGTTTGTTTCTTAGTTAAACAAATTAAATAGATTTTGTATTTTCAGTAGTAATTTGTATAGCCACTCCATTGGCCATAGCCGCTGTAGCCGGTATTGTATTGCCAATGATTGTAGTAACTGTCGTACGATTGTTGCTGAGGATATGAGCCGCTATTCTGCTGGCCATAATATGCTGACGAATTAGAACCATAATTGTATGCGGCTGCTCCCGAAGAGCCATTATTATAGCCAGCCTGTACAGATGTGGATACTGCAGACGAATCCTTGTGGCCGGACGATTTTCGGCTTGGACTAGATTCACTAGAAAAAATGAAAGGCACAATAATCAAATTCGACTCAAACTTCTTGGGAATGACTTCTTGACAAACTGTCCACTTACCGCTTCTTCTTGGCTTCGTTGGCTTTGTTTAGGGCCAATTGCAGAGCTCGTTGAGCATCTTGCAACCCTTTCGCGGTACTACCGAAATCTTCTAAAAATTCCACTTTACGTTGAGCAAACAGAACTTTTTGTTCAGGTTCTATATTTTCACGTGTCATAAATCTATCCATTATCAAAACTACCTCGTCTTCGTCCACTTTGGGCCGCTGCAGGGCTAAGTCAATCATTTGTAAGGCCACGCGCGTATTAGCGTTATCCCTTTCTAAAGCTTGCCGCAGAACTTTCAAACCGCCATCGAGATCATGACAAATCTTGTTTAAAAATCGGGCATACTTTATCGCTAAACTTCCCGCAATATTTTTATTTTTTGCCGTTGTTATGTAATGGTCATACAATGATTTACACTGTTCATGATCACCGCGACGACGTTCAATGTTGATACGTCTATAGGCCACTTGCAAGAGATTGGGCACTCTATTTTCTAAATTCACTAAGATTTCGGCGGCCTTTTCGAAATTCTTTTGGCATTCTTCGAAACCGGACCACATAAGATGCAGACTGGGTTTGTCGGGATGGTGAATTTCACAAGCTCGACGATAGACATCACTCAATACCGCAGCTGTCCCCGGTTCATCCAGTATAGTTTCCAGGTAACGTATCATTTTTAGCCAGAACTCGTCGTACAAAGCGCAGGCTATAAGACAACGTTCGAATAAGAACAAAATGCGCTTACGATCACCTCTTTCAATTTCAAAGTCCAAATAGTCTTTCCAATTTTTTAATTGGCACCGCTCCAAAGGTTTCACATGGAAATATGGTCTCTTAATGCCTTCCTCATAAGCCCAGCGTGCAGTGACAGCAGCCACAGAGGTCTTGTGCAATTTACGGCGAATAGATATAACTTTGTCTTTTACAGAGGATATTTCTTCTTCGGTCAATGTGGTCAAGTCACTAAGATCTTCGGTTGCTTTGGGCTCGTCGACGGCTGCATCGACAGCATCGACATCCATAGATTCAGGAGGATTTTCTGCATCTTTTTCCGGTGTGACGTCTTCTGGTTTCTTTTCACCCTTTTCTTTTTCTTTATCTTTAGCTTCTGTTTCTTTATGTTTGGAACCGCCACGGCGAGACTTTGATCGAGATGACGATTTGGAGGATGACTGCGAAGACTCTCGTAATTCTGTACGAATTTTGAGAATTTCTTCTGGTGTTATGGTACTGGTGATGGAGTGTTGAGTTATTAAATCTTGGAAACTACAAAAACAAGGAGAAATTCGTATATTGAAATGCATTAACCAATGGAAAATAAAAACAAATTACTAAGTTTAAGCGGTAGCGAAAAAACGGAAGCGTAAAAATTCCGCAAAATATCAATATTTTTGACGCTTCGTAATGATGCCGAAATTCGCGATATAAAGTACTTTCACGATTAACACAAACATTAAACATATTTTATTACATTTACTAACTGTCGAAGTTAAATTCATTTCTTTTTTATTTGGCAAACTGAAAATTTCACTTCTTTAGTGACAAAAAAAATTGTTTCGTTGTAAGTAAAGCAAAAGAGGTTGCAACAAATTATGAATGCCCCTGACCGCAGAGTGTTAGTTTCGTTATGGTCGGCCAACGTAAGTGTGACTAAGTGGAAGAAAATTTAGACCTGCCAGAATGCCGCCAAACAAACATTGGTCACGAAATGATAATGATTTCAGTTGGGTGTCGCTGAAAAATGCGACAGCGTGTGACCGCCCATTGCCGTTTAAGAAGAAATTGAAGTCACCTCCAAACAAGCATTACAACCAAAAAACACATTGACTTGCAAAGATAGGGAAGAGCCTGCGTTGGACATTTCAAAATTCAATACGAGGGTTCTATTTTTATTTCGGGTCCTGACAATACCAGTGTTCCCAGATGCAAACTGGAACATCCATTGGAAACTTTGAAATTTCTTTAACATAACTTCACTCAGAACGTTTTGTCATTTGAGAGCGGATTGTTTTGTTTACAGCGTGTTGAAAAATTCATCTTAGTCAAAAAGTGGAATTATCCCGTGAACATTTCCGTGCTGTGATTTTTTACGATTTTCGGCGTGGTTTATCGAGACAAGAGTGTTTCAACTTGTTTCGAGTTTTGGCGATGAAGCACCATCGAAAACCACTGTTAATCGCTGGTACCAAGAGTTCAGTCTCGGGCGCCGTTCGCTTCAGGATGAATTTCGTTAAGGACGTCCAACTTCGGTCACTTTGCCAGAAAACATCGATGCTGTGCGTGAACTGATTAAGCAAGACCGACATGTGACATACCGTGAGATTGAGGCATCCTTGGGCATTAGTACGACAAGCATCAATAAGATATTGCATGTTCATTTGGCAGTGAAAAAACTTGTTCTCGTTGGATCCCACATAGTTTGACGAATGCTCAAAAAAGGCTCGTATGGATTGGTGCAAAGAGATGTTGAAAAAGTATAACTGCGGTAGCTCAAAGGCAGTGTATAACATTGTCACAGGTGACGAATCATGGATCGATGCATATGAACCCTAAACAAAACAGCAGTCGACCGTATGGGTCTTTCAAGACGAGCCAAATCCAACAAAAGTTGTTCGTGGAAGAAGTACATCGAAGCAAATGATTCTGATTTTTTCGATACAACTGGCCATGTTGCCACAGTGCCTTTAGCGGAACGTAGGACGGTCAATTCTGAGTGGTATACAATCATCTGTTTGCCAGCAGTATTCGAAGAAATGAGGAAAGATAATAAGAGAAGACGGATCATTTTGCATCACGACAATGCGAGCTCTCACACATCAGCTGAAACGATGAGCTACTCGTCCATTCAAGATGTCGAATTGATGGGCCATCCACCGTACAGCGCTGATTTGGCACCTAATTAATTTTTCTTATTCCTTGACATCAAGAAACAAATGCGTGGCCAACGTTTTTCATCGCCCGAATCAGCCGTTGAAGCGTTCAAAAATCATGTTTTGGAGGTGTCTCAATCGGAGTGGAAAAAGTGCTTCGAAAATTGGTTTGTGCGCATGCAAAAGTGTATTGATCTTAAAGGAATTGAGACGAAAAACAATAAAACCATTTCCAATGATAAATGGATGCCTCAATCTCACGGTATGTCACATGTCGGTCTTGCTTAATCAGTTCACGATGGTTTCTGGCAAAGTGACCGAAGTTGGACGTCCTGCACGTACCAGCGTTTAACAGTGGTTTTTGATGGTGCTTCATCGCCAAAAGTTGAAACAAGTTAATTTCAACACTCTTGTCTAGATAACCCACGCCGAAAATCGTAAAAAAAAAACTTTGCACGAAAATGTTCACGGGATAATTTCATTTTTGGCCGAGATGAGTTTTTCAAAACACTAAACAAAACAATTCGCCCTCAAATGACAAAAAGCTCTGAGTGAATATTTGACTCCATATTTTGGCGGAACATTAAAGATCAATTTGAACATCGTAGAATAAACAGTAGCATTTTAAAATAAAGGTTGTGTAGATGCCCGTCCCATCAGCGAAGGCGGCATAGTTATCCGGGGAAGTACTTGCTTGAGGATCTTCTGGAAGAGTTTTTCTCCATCAAGATTGTAGATCACATGAGTTTGTCGTGGCTCAAGAGCAGCTTTCTACAAAACTTTTGCAGCGTAATTTTTTTTTATTCAATTTTGCTTAGTTTAGTTAATCTTTAATTAATTATAACCACTGGTTTTCAAGAGAATGCCTGAAGCGTGCTTATGTAATGAAATCTTTTAAAGAGTTGGAGGTGCTAGGATGGGGCGTGACAAACACTTATCATTTGTATTATACAGATATTAAAACCAGTATTGAAAATTGTCAGCAAGTACCATAGGGGTAGAAAGGAGTATTTGCACAGAGTTCAGAGTTTTAGCGAGTTTCATGTATTAGGCGTTGAGTAATATGGGTTCTTACCTGTACTGAGACAGGGTCGTTTGGGTGGAAGAAGTGGTGTGGTTAGGCATCCAATATATTGTCAACTTGTTAGCCCAACAACTCTATTATTAGACTGATTTTTGATGAATAGAAATACGATACATTTGTGTAGGTGGTACCAGAAAAAGAGTGGTAATAAAGGCCACTTACAATCACATAAACTTTATTATATATTGCGAAGTGCAAACATTTGAAAAAATTGGTAACTCCTTTCAGAGGTTATAGTGCAAACCAGCTGCGCAAACATTCATAGCTCGAATGACTTAAGTCATAAAACGGATTTGGTAAACATATTTGGGGTCTTAAATGTTTCTTCTGAAGCTTAACACGTTTTGTCCAACCCTAAGGTAGCTCTTAGGTTTGTGGTATTTAAAGTAAATTTCCTATTTTAGTATTCTTTCTGTAAGGGTCATGCGCTGGGCACAAGTTAAAAATTGCATAGTTCTAAATACTATCTATGCTGATGTGAAGTTTATACGAAATTATTTTAACGAGGTAAAATCGGAAATTGAGAAAAACAATGTGCTAATAAGCAGAGGTTTGTTTGATCATATTCTGGAAATTTGCACAAAAATTCATTAAAAGTTCAAGCTGCTATTGCAGATACTGAAGCTGTAGACAATTTCTAACTTGAAATCGAAACCTTCATTGAAGAAGGTTGGACGAATTCGTAAAAACTTGCTGATGAACCCTGTCATGTTGATATCAAATGTCGTTCTTTTATCATTCTCCTGAATTGTTAGAAACAAAAACTCGTTGAGCATGGCGCGGTGGCGCTCACCGCTGATGGTAACGGTGGTTTCTTGCTCATTTTCGAAGAAAAATGGCCCAATAATGCCGCCAGCCCAAAACACACACCTAATAGTGACTCGTTGTGTCACGAGTCACGCTTAGGGTATCTAAACCCTATATGTGGCAATTTTGCTTATTGACATAGCCACCGCGATAAAAATGAGCTTGAACTGAAAACACAACTATTCGTAAAATTCTTTATCTCCTGTCAAAAAATCTTCAGCATATGGGGGGCGTAGCGAAAACGCATCAGATGGTGTTTCATTGTTAAATGAAAAACTTAAATCTTTCCAATAAAACTAGAAATTTGAAAAAATTGTCATTCCTTTTTTTACAGCCGATCCAATTTAAAATTTTAAATGGCCCTTCTTTAATTAAAAATTGCGAAAATTGGCACAAAAATGCATTTAAAGTCCAATCTGCTATTGCAGATACTGAATTTGCAGACAAGTTCAAACGTGAAACCTTCAATAATCTTGTTTATTAAGAACAAGATTTTTTTGGAAGGCGTTGCTAGAAATAGTATCCCTTAGAAAATTTAAAAAATTAACTATTCAGCTAAAATTCAGATATAGACATACGAGTATTAAATGAAAATTTTCAATCTTTCGAATTAAACTAGAAATTTGTAAAAATTATCATTCCTTTTTTTACAGCCGATCCAATTCAAAATTTTAAATGGCCCACCTTTTGTTAAAAATTGCGAAAATAGGCACAAAAACTTTCAAACGTGAAACCTCCACTAAAGAAGGTTGAAATTCGTCAAAACTCGAGTATCCCTCAGAAAATTTGAAAAACTAACTATTCAGCTAAAATTCAGATATAGACATACTTTAGTGAATGTTCCAAAAATAAAAAACTTTACCAAAAATTTAATAAAACATATAGGTCATAGGAAAATGAACAACTGCTAATAAATCTACTTACAAACAAAACAAATAAGAAAACACATACGTTTGCAAACATTAAACAGATATCGAAAGTGCTAGTTAGGACCGTCCCAAAGAGAGGCATATGACTCAGACCGACCGTACGAGGCGAAAGTTGTATAGAAGTAATCCAGGCGATACTTGACGTCTATTACCTCAGTGCCGAAACCAACTCATGTTTTATATCAAACAGTACAGAGAAACAGGGATACTATGTGGACACCACAATACATTGTAAACAATTAGTTTTTGGAACTTACTTATCAAAATGACCGCTATAACCTTGTGTGGGAACAGCCAGCAATCGATCGTAGATGTTGACCATGCGTTGATAACGTTTGCCTTCATTTTCCCATTTCAAATAGGCATCCCACAGCTTGTCCGAGCGAAACTCTAGCCCGCATGCATCAATTGCACGCTCAAATTGTGAACGTATATGAACTTCATCGTCTGGCTGACTGGCATTGACGTGTTTCAAATAATGTATCCATAAATCCACCGACAAAGGTATAGCCTCCAAGCCACGTTCGTATACCTAAAGTTTATTTGATTCGATATTTAAATTGTTGTGGGGGGTTTTATGTGGGAAATGGAAAGAAACCAGAAAGAAAAAGAAGAGATTTTTGACATACTTTTAGTGTGATATGTACTTCACAGATACTTAACTGTTTTGCAATTGTCTTATTTTTTGGATGGGTGGGTAGGTCTACAGACATTTCAATTTGTTTGTGTGTGTTTGTGCATGTGAGTAAGATAAATAGTTACAAGGTAGTAGATAGTGAGTGGAAGGGGAGAAGAAGGAATTCTTGTAGAAAGGAAAAATGCAAGGTAATTTATCTGAAAGTATCCGTATAATTAACGCTTATGTTTGTAATATTGTTTGTTTAGATTTTAAAATTATCCACGACATGCACGAGAATGCTGTCGTTACTAGTGTTTGTCTCACAGCCCAGAAATACCATTTATTCTAAAAAACAATTTCCCATACAGTTGTTTATTCTGTTTCATAAAAGGAACCAATTAAGATGGAATAAGTTCCCAACTGTCACTTAATGCTTATTTGCCCAATTCTAAATTCTTTATATATTTAGTAAAAATAATAGTAATCAGTCACATAACGCTTAGATGTCAAAAAAATAATTTTCTTTAAAAAATGCCAAACACAATTTTCGAATAAAACGTCTCTTTGCTAAATTTTATGGTAATGTGATAAATTGGTGCAATGATTGTGTACACGACTAGCATGCCAGTATACCCTCAACTCCGCGTGAGAACACCTAGCCATTTTTAAGCGGCGGCTTTCCACCTCTTAAATTTCGGCGAATTTACGTGTAGGAGATTTACCTCTAAGCCATGTTTAAACTTTTCTAAAAAAGCATTAGTCATTCGAAGCCGGTGTTAAACAGTAGGTTCCGGTCAGTGAGTATAACAAATTTATTGTGCAAAGTTCACCGTCTTCGGAGAAGTTGCCCCTAGAGAAGTTTCCACTAGAATAAAGTAAAGTAAACATACACAAGGCTACTTGGCTGTACCCAAAAAGAAGCGATGGTATGCTCCAGAATATTCCTCAGAGAGCTGGCCAACACTGAGTTTGTTCTTAACCTATCGATCCTAATTGATTCAATAGCCGGACACAATGGAAACCATGGAACGACGAATGTAAGAAAGTTACAGGAAAAAAACAAAAGTTGCATTATATATCAAAAAGTAAAAAAAGCTCCTATTACCTATTCAGATGTACAGGAATACATTGGATTAAAACCCACAACTACAGATTTAGGATTGAACCATCTGTTTAAAATCCATTAGGGATAGAGATGGAGATCGGTGGCGGATATAAGTTTATGCAGAAAACATCTTTCCTACCAATCACAGACGCGTCCCGGGACTCATTGACATAGAAGGCAAGGTAAATGCTGACGAAATGGTTAGGGAGAGCACCAAACAGAGGAACAATTGCCCTAAAAAAAGCGCTACCACTACTGGACATCACAGGCGAATTGGCACTGTGGGTTGAGATAGCGCCTACCAGAATACGGCGATCATCCACAGTGGGATACACGGCATAAACTTCATTGGGGCTCCCGACGAAGGAATGAAAAGGAACAAGTTACAACTGAGCATTTCAATGAACATGCTGACTGGTAAGTTACCTCTTAGAAGTCACGACCTCGGTATCGGGAGGGAATCCTCGCAGACTGTGAAGAGGAACCCGAGACCCTGCTGCACTAACTTCGTCACTGCCAAAATAATAAAAGATGACTTTTCCCCCGAACTTATCACATTTTCATGGGGTACAGGAAACTCATGAGCTGAACAAGTTTTAATTGAACATTTTAATTGGCATGCTGGCTGGTCACTCATCTTTCAGGAATCCCCTTTTCCGCATCAGGAGAGCATTCCCAAAGCTGAGCGAATCCGAGACCCTGCAGCTCTAGCTATATCATTACCCGGCATATTTCATTTCATTTAATTTCTTTATTGACATGTAATTCGAAGCCCACTGGGGCCTATTAAAGCTAAATTACAATATGCATCAAAATGTTAAATAGAACATCATAAACTTTATTCCTGACGTTGGTCATTGGACTAGGTGAAAGGACCTCATGAACTTCGTTAATGATACTGACCATCTTAAATATTCTATGACTAATTTTAGACATATCTTAAGTTAGATCACACAACATACTGAGACGTCAGACCAACCAACAATCACACAAGCAACCAAGATTCAAATCTGAGTAGAAACACCGAACATTTTTTGAGAGTTTTTTTCTCCCTCGCGAATGGCGGAGCCTTTGCGGTTGAGATATTATTTTAAAAATAATCTCTTTCAGAGTAGGAACCTACTTAGGAAAGTATCCATCCATTTTTTGTTCTATATTAACCATTCAAAGCCACATAGCGTCAATTGTGCGACCTGTAGTTTGCTTTCCACAGACTGGCAGGGCTAGATCATCTTAGATGTTTACGCAGAATAAGAATATATGTACTTAGTTGGGACATAAATACTGTTACACACGTTTTATGTTGTAAAATAAAAAGTACTGAATGTTTTTGGACCAAATATTTTCTAATATATTTGTTGATGTATATTGTATCCAAAAAGAATCTACTTTTTCGAAATGTCCCCTTTTTGCCTTTACACGAGCCTTAAGTTGCACTGGCCAATCGTCAATAGCTGCACCTCGTCCATTGGAAAGTTGGACACAGCTCAAACCAAATCAGTTTTAAGAGATCCAATGTTGGGGTATCTTCTGTGACAAACCTTGTCCTCTAAAACCGTCCAAAATGTTTAATCCAATGGTTTAAATCTGGACTGCCTGAGGGCCATTCTTCAGAGGAAATGAACGCTGGCAAATTGTCTCGAAGCCAGACCTGGGACGTTTTAGCCTTATGGGCCGGCGCAGAATCCTGCTGGAAAGTCCATGGCTGTTTTTGGAACAGGGAATTGTTAAGAGGTTTCACAACAGCTTCCAAAACGGTTTCTTGGTAAAATTTGCCGATGTTTTGACTCCTAGTTCGCAGAAATGCAGGTCAGTGACCCCATCGTAAGGGAACCCCACCAAACCATGACTGAAGCTGGGTGATGACCCTTTTCCACACTTGCGATCAGTTCAGATGCTTTCATAGATGACCGCGCATACACCCTATCATTTTGCTTGTTAAATTTTTCCTGAACGGTAAAAAATTTTTCATCGGTGAACAAAATTTTTCTGTGCAAGTTATCAGCGTGCTTCACCAAAAGACGTTGGCATTTTTCAATCCTATCTTTTTTAAAGCTGCAGTCCATAAAAGTCCGTTACGTCGTTCGAAAGCCCCAAGTCTTTTTTAATGATTCGACTCGTGATATTCATCTCACGGGCCATGATTTTTTGTTTTCGGAGCGGATTTCTGTGATTCTTGGTAAGAAAATCTAGAAAATTTTCAGCGGCAGGTTTCCTCGTAACTGCAGGTGAATTTAATCTTTAAGCTGTGAGAAACTTTTCTTCAAAAAGCGTTAGCCATTCGAAGCAGGCGTTAAACAGTAGGCCCCGGTCAGTGAGTATAACAATTATATCGTTCACAGCTTACCGATTTGGGAAAAGTTTCCCCTAGTTCTATAGGGTGTTTTTTAAACTGCATTAAAACTTTAGATAACTAATAATGCCCAACTATGTTGACATTTCCTTTCAGTAAGGTTTCGCAAGACACCATGAATCGTTTTACGCCAGAACAACAAATTGTGGAAATTTATTTAAAAAAAATTAATCTGATCGATGAAGACCATTTCTGGTTAAATGGTTACGTCAATAAGCAAACTTGCCGTTCTTGGAGTGAAGACAATCCGCAAGCCAATAAAAATCTCGATTAAGTCTATTGAAAAGACGGCTTACCCGCTGGCATCATCGGTCCCTTTTTCTTTAAAACGAGGAAAAAGATGCAGTTACAGTGAATGGCGAGCGATATCGAGCCATAATGACTGAATTGTTGTTTCCACACACGGTTCTAAAAAGACGACGCAATTTGCCTTACAGCTTAACACTCGATTTATTGCAAGCTCAACTTGGTGATAACTTTATTTTCAAAAGTGGTCATATTCACTGGCCTCCACATTCGTACGATCTAACGCTTTTAGATTTTTTTAAGGTTAGTCATTGTGTGCCGCCGTCGGGTGATGGCAGTGTTCGCGACTATCCTGCCAGATAACCCGGGTAAGAACATCTAACAATTTTTCAGCGGCGGGTTTCCACCTTGTAAGATTTATCTCTATGCCATGTTAAAACATAAGCCGTTCGGAGTCGACGTTAAACTGGTCCCGGTCAGTGAATATGAGTATTGAAACGTGCACAGGTCACTGATTTGAGAGAAGTTTCCCTATGTTCCTTAATTGGATGTTGTGGTTTATGCCGACAAACTAGCAACTTTTGAAGCAATAAACGACAATATTAAAGCCACCGTTGACGCAATACTGCCAGATTTTTTTTGGAAAAAGTAGCCAAAAATTGGACTGATCAAAAATACCACGTAAATCTTGTAGCCGCGGTGGACGGACATATTCTTAAGTTCTTAAACTCTTAAAAAACTCTACATAAAGGAATTTTGAAGGGCTTACATAAGTTACGGAATTAAGATACCAAACAGGTTCAAAAGAAGCAATTTAAAACACATTAAATCCTAGAATAAAGTATGAATATCACAAGTAGCTAAAGTCTTAACCCTGTTTAGAAAGTGTATGCTGGACAAACTTTTCTAAAACTTCTCTATAAAAAACATTAACACTTTAAAAAGTTGGTCCCGGCCCGAGAGCTCTACGATTGCTCTGTTTGCACCTTCAAAAACGGTGAAATTCGAATTTAATCCCCTTTGCGATGTGTATTTCTGGCCATGACAGAAACATTATTTGACAACACTTCTTCTTGGACTCTGAGAATATATTAACAATAATTTCATATATACCGATATTTTCAGATAATTAACACAACGTAAAAGGAATAGTGTAACTGTTATAGCACCACACAAGACACACATTTTTTAGTTTTCCTATGGATTGTCTTGTTGAAGACTTTAAATTAAAAACTGCTGTGAATTCAAGACAATTTGATAAAATTGTTATAATATTAAAAGAATATAATCTAACTTAATATTTTCGCTAAAAGCAAATTTCACAAAATGAATTTTGTTCATAGTTTTTTGTAAATAAATTTAATAATTTCATTTTAAAGTCCATTTGTACTTACGCCTGAATTGTTAAAATCATTTTGTTTTGAAATATGTTTTTAATAAAACACAAACAGTTAAAAAAAAACAAAGTCGTCGTTTTACGAAAAGAAAAACCAAAGAAATGTTGAAAATAAAATAAAGAAACAATAAAACAAACGTGCAGTTCCTATATTTCGAAGTTTTTAAATGAAACAATATTAAAAAAAACACCGCTTTCCCATCCAATCCCCCCTCCTGGAGTTGTGTTCATTTTTGTCATACAAAACTGAACAACTAGATGTCTTCCGGTCATCTCGGCTATTGGTATTGTTGAAAGTTTCTTTTTAACGTTTTTTTTTATTTTGTTTAATGAATATTTTATTTTTATTAATTTATAATAAATTTCATTATGAAAAATACAACGTATTTCAAAAAATGTATTTGATTGTATACGTATTGTACTCACCGCGTTGCAGTTGGCCTTTATACCATTGCGCTTCTCATAGTCGGCATATTTGCGCCAGTACCCATAGCAATAGGGGTAATGCGATAGAAATGCATCGTAGACTTCTCGGGCCGCTTCAGCATCAGACTAATAATGGGCAAAAGTTTTCGAATAAGTGTCATCAACATAGAGTGATGTTCTAAATTTGTTCAACATTACCTCAATGTCTACATAGTGCAGTAGATAAGTCCAGCCGGTAAAATCGGCCGGATCAGTTTTAACAGCACGCCAATATTTATCCAAATCGGGGAGTTTCTTGCGCTCTTTATCTTTTTCGCGTTCCTTGTCTTTTTCTTTGTCTCTACTGCTGCTGCCGTCCTTGTCTTTATCACGCTCTTTATCTTTGCGTTTCTCTTTTTCTTTGTGGTCGGGCTCTAAAAGTACAAAAATAAAAGATAACATTTTTTAAAAGCGTTTAAACATGAATTTGAACAATTTTTATAAGAGACTATTGCATATCTGGTTGAATATGTCTGATACCCAGACCAAATCTGACTCAAACGAATTAAGGCATATTGGACTGTCATCAAGATTTATTTGTGCTTCTACCATTCGGCATAATTGAAAAGTGTCTAAAAAATTACATCCAGACACGCTTTTTACGAAACACGAAAAAATAGATTGCAAAATTAATTGAAGTAGAAAAACAATTAAACAATTCTTAAATTTGGCCAATACAAGACTTCAGGCAAACAAGTTGTGGTGTACCACTAAGAGTTGACCGTCCTACGTTGCTCAAGCGGAACAGTCGCCACATGACCAGTTTTGACAAAGAAACAGGCGACCATCAGCTTCGAAGTGCTTCTTCCACGAACAACTTTCGTTGGATTTGGCTCGTCTTCGAAGACCCACACGGTCGATTGCTGTTTTGTTTCGAGCTCATACGCATAGATCCATGATTCGTCACCTGTGACGATCTTATAAACGTCTTTTGAAGCACCGCAATCGCATTTTTTTAAAATTCCTTTGCAGCAATCAACACGAGCCTGTTTTTGAGAGATTGTCAAATTGTGCGGGATCCAACGAAAACAAACCTTTTTTTACGGCCAAGTATTCATGCAGTTTCGAATGTATGCTGGTGGAAGAAATGCCCAAGGATGCCTCTATCTCACGGTATGTCACATGATCTTGCATTATAAGTGCGTGCACGGCATCAAAGTTCTCTGGTACAACGGCATCGATTAACAAAGATTTAAGTCCATCGATGCACTCTTGTCCTGATAATCCACGTCAAAAGTTGTGAAAACTGATCGCACGAAAATGTTCACGAGTTAATTCCATTTTTTGCCAAATTGATTTTTTCAAGACACTGTAAACAACACAAATGATGGTCGTACGTCGAAACGTTCTTATTTATTTATGCTAAAAAAAATGTCAAACTTTCCAATTGAAATGTGAGATGGCGCAAGGCAACACTGAGTGCCAGAAATATATATACCCTCGTATTCCGATTCGTTAAGAAATTTCATTGTTTCCCTTGGAAAGTTCAATATTTTATACGTCTCAAAATTAAAATTTATAATTCACTTAAAAAAAAATCTGTTCGTAAAGTTCATAGAGCGTCCATTTTACGGATAACAAAATCGGCCTAGTGAGCAAGCAATTCGTGCGGTCAATAAGTAAAGTTGTAGTATTTGGAGAGAAGACAATCCATAAGCATTTAACGAATGACCATTACATCCATTAAAATTGACTGTTGCGGTTTACACGCTAGCGCTATCATCGGTCCTTATTGCTTTCAAAATGATGAAGGATCTGCCGTTACGGTAAATGGCGAGCGCTATGGAGCCTTAATGACAGACCTATTTTTTTTTTTTCAAAAATATAGGATATAGCGCGAATTTTTTTTCCAGTTACATGCCCCTCGTTTGAGCGATTTAGCGCCTATGGATTACTTTTTAAAGGGCTTTGATAAGTCACTGGTTTATGCCGACATAGCAGCAACTCTTGAAGCATTCGAAGCCAATTTTCAAAACGCATAAGGCCAGATTTATTAGAAAATGTAATCATTCGAGTGATACTCTCGTAGCCGCGTAAATTATCACATTGTCGATTGCTCACTCCAACAATATTTCTGTCATGTAAAGGGTGTTTTTTCAGACGTGTAGTTTTCAAATAATTTAGCTTTATTAAAAAAATAAGGTTTTCCACTATGTTTTAAAAATGATTGCAGGCAAGTGGCCGCCCCGGCTGCCTCGAAAAAATTCAGCCGAGAGGCCCAATTTTTGACCACTTTTTGCAGCATTTGGGACCGTATGTATGTCAGCAATACTGCGCCGAATAATCACTTCCAAGGCGTCAATCCTATCTTTACATAACCCCACAAAAATAAGTCCAGAGGTTTTAAATCACACAATTTTGGACTCCACGCCAAGCCACAGGCCCAGGACGCGAGAAAATTCGCTCACCAAAAGTTTCCTTCAATAAATTTATTTTTTCGTTGGCTGATGGGCATGTAGCGCCGTCGTGTTAGGACCAAAGGTCGTCCACATCAACATCTTCCAATTCAAGCACGAAAAAGTCATTAATCATGGCTCTATAGCGTTCACCATTGATTAAAATTATGGCCGGCTTTATTTTTAAAGAAATATAGACCAATGGTTCCCTCTGCCTATAGAGCACACCAAACAGTGACTTTTTGAGGTTGTAACGCCGTCTCAACAATTGCTTGTAAATTTTCATTACTCCAAATGCGACAATTTTGGTTAATAACAACGTACCTATTCAACCAAAAGTAAAATTAACCGCTAAACAACATTTTCTTTTAAATATTAGGATCGGTGGCTTCTTTTGGTCCCATTCACCACGATTTGCAAACGTTGTTCCGGAGGTGAGTCTATTCATTATGAAATGGCAAACCAAACTGATCATAAATCAAGTGACAGCCAGATTGAAAACCACACATCTAAAAACACCCTTTATAATCATTTTAATTTCGCAAGCTTTCAAAAAACTCCCTTTATAAAAGAAATGTGAAAAGATGATATAAATTTATATTCATTGTAGAAGGGGTCTATTTAAAACCCGAAATTTAGACAAATCTATAAAGTTAGCGCACATTTTTATAAGGTGATCCATCGAGAGGTATTTTTCACAACAAAAAAAATATAAAAATTCAAATCAAGTGTGGAATCTTTATTGGTAATAAGATCCGCTGTTTTCTACCAAAATTTTGTTAAGTGATGAGGCCCATTTCTGGCTCAACGGCAAAGTCAATAAATAAAATTGCCGCATTGAGCCGAAGAGCAACAAGAATAGGTTCAAGAGGTGCCATTATATCCAGAGAAAACCACAGTTTGGTGCAGTTTATATGCTGGTGGAATCATCGGTGCATATTTTTTAAAAATGATGATGGCCGGAACGTAACCATGAATGGTGCTCGCTATCGCGCCATGATATCGATCTTTATGCTATCTGAAATTAAAGCCCGTAATATTGACGACACTTGGTTTCAACAGGACGGTGCCACTTGCCATACAGCTGCTCAAACAATGGATCTATTGAGAGGTCGTTTCGAAAAGCAGCTAATTTCACGTGTTGGACAGGTGGGTTGGCCGCCTAGATCGAGTGAAATCACAACTTTAGACATTTTTCTTTGGGGTTACGTTAAGTCCAAAGTCTATGCTGACAAACCAGCTCCGATTCAGGTTTTGGAAACCAACATTACGCGTGTCATATGCTCGAACGAGTCATCCAAAATTGCACCATCAGAATGGAAACCCTGAGACTTAGTTGCGGCCAACATTTGAAGGAAAAAATAAATGCCATAAAATGTCCTTTAAAATTGCCAATAAAAATTCCACACTTGATTTGAATTTTTATATTTTTTTGTTCTGAAAAATACCTCTAGATGGATAACTCTATATAAGAGAAATTGAACTGTTTCTGAATATCCATAAGTCCACGGCCGAAAAGTCCTATTTTTCGACGCCTTAGGAACCAAAGGCCTATGGGTCAAATTCAGTCGAAGCGTAGAAATTATGTTTCATTCGGAATCGTAAGTCCATAGTGAAGGGGCAGAATTTATTTTTTCGCGGTTTCGCGTCCTTTACGACCTTCATCAGGAAATACTGAACTCTTTAAGACTAGGTTCTCACCAAACGTATGAGAACTACTGTTATAAATCTTCAAACAATTGCCCACACACGTTGTAAAAGAGGATCTATAGACGGTTTTGAATGTGGAGTCTCTGTAGAGGTGGTGAAGGTGAATTCGACAGACTTTACAACGATAAATCTTAGTTTATTAAAACGTAATGTTCGGTGTACGAGCCCCTAAAATTCCCTGACCAAAGGTTTCTCTAAAATTTGGTCCATATATGTAACGCCCTGTCGTCTAAAGATTTTTTTCTTATATGATACGATTTCATTCAAAATAAAAATGTTTTATGCAAAAAACACCGATTTAGGATAATTACGAAAAACAAAGTGAGCTTTGGAGTCAAGGTAAACAAGACTTTAAAGACACAAAAATTGCTGTGTTCACAATTGTCAGCAAACTTAAGTAGGAAAAAACATAAAGAAGCTTAATCTAACAATGACAGATTGGCTCAATAATCAAGACAACAACGACTAGCTTCGCAAGACCCAAGTAATTCTTTTTTGCAAGTAATGTTTGTTGAACAAACAACTTGATTTTCTAATTCAATTATAACCAATCTCTGGTTCGAGATGCCATCACAATGACGATTTAAGCTTCCATAAATTCACGCAATGAGATCAATATAAATCATGAAGCGATACAACGAAGGATTACTTACTCCAAAAAATTTGTATATGAAATATTAAATGGATCTAAGCTAGATCTGCAATTTCGCGATCATTTTTTAGCTGTAGCACAGTATAAGTTAATGTTATCAGCTTTTGCAATAACAATTAAAAAAGCGATTTTTAATAAGTCATCTATAAGTAAAAATTTGGTCCTTATCACATTCCAAGATATATATTTATAAAAAAATATATTTATAAAAAAATATATTTGATGCTTCAAAAAGCACTATGGATAGGGTGTATACGTTTTAACCGACGATGATATAAACTTACGATTCAACTGTACAACTTGCACTCTTATCGCTCTGCCCGCAACGCACATTTGTAAAGTAATAAATAAACGTACTAATAAAGTATTGTTATCAGATTGAATAGGGTCAGTAGTATACAGTATGTGGTGAGTAATTCTACAAGACCACCAGAACAATTTTTTGTGAACCTTTTATTTAATATAAGATAGTTCCACTCTTTTTTAAAAATTCGAAATTAAACTTGAACTATGACCACCACATGTACATTTGGATCGCAAGCGCTACTTAATTCCGATATTGAACTTTATTTGGGATTTTCATTGAAAGAATATACAGGGTAAAGAGCGTTAATTTGCTTTTTTGCACTGCAGGCTGTGGCGGCACTGTTGGTCGAAAAGAGTTGATAGTGTGCGTGGCTTATAGTGGCTGACGGGAAATTTGTATTCGTCTGCCTTTCAGTTGCCATCATGCATTGCACACGTGAGGAGAGGTCATTTTGTGTTGAAGCGTATTTATCAAACGCTTACTCGATCATTGCAGTGCAGCGTGCTTTTCGTTTACGATTCGCTGTTCGCCCTCGCGAACGAGTTCCTGAACGGCAATCAATTGTAAATTGGGTAACTTGATTGAGAACAACAGGGAAGGTGTCATATGTACGAAGGCTACCTGAGAGAAGGAATACACCCCAAAACATTGAGAGTTAGAGCAGCAATCACTTGCTCTTGGCATTTCCTGTATTTTTTCAGCCGGCTCTTGGGGCAAAGTAATTAGAGAATACATGGTTGCAACAGTATGGTGCCACTACACACACAGCGAGGGTTACCATGAATTATTAGAGGCAAATGTTTCCTGAACGGTTTATCTCCTTGAATGGCCGCATGCGATTTTTTCCTTTGGGGTTACCTGAAGTCGAATGTGTATATCAACCGTCCCAACACCTTCAAAGACCTAATTAACAATATTGAGGCTACAATTGGCAAAATACCAGTCGACATGCTTGTTTGAGTTCATGAAAACTTCAGAAAACGTATGCAGCAGTGTGTGGATAGCGATGGTCGACATTTGCCAGATACACTATTTCAAAACATGTAATTTCAAAATTCCCTTACTGTTCAATATAATTAAATTATAAAATCCATTTTTTTCTAAGGTTCATAATTTTTTTTATTTTATTCCCAAAAAAGCAAATTATCGCGCCCCACACTGTATAATCATGACAGGCTTGTTATTATTGATTAAATTTCAGTTAAAATGTATTTTTTTATTATAAAGGCAATTTTTTGATCAAGGAAGTATGATCACCACATGTATATTTGGATCGTAGGCGCGAATTAATTTTATTTTGGAATTTTTTTTCGTACAATATGCAATAATTATAGGCCTGGTATTCTTTAATACAATTCTTGTATATACATAAGTTGCTAATAACACACTGTGCTAAATTTTGGTAAGATCGGATTTGCTATTTGGCTGTTTGAAAGCCTAATATTTATATTATTTATAAAGGGAAAAAGGGGCTTTGACTCAGGACTTTTAATTGCGGTCACTCGTATGACTTTAAAGAAACTTATATCACAATTTTGAAATATATGGAAAACTAAATTATGATAGATATAGACTATATGGTATAAGAATATTTGTAGTCGAGCAGTCGAAAATCTTTACCATACGTTTGGCTCTTGATATCGGGCATTTAGTTTGTAAGTGTGATACAGAAAGGAAGTTATTACAAAATAAGCTGGATTACTATGTTCATAATAATGCTAGATGTTCAATATGGTATTGTTAACTCGAAGACAAGCTAGGAATATGCAATCAGAACTGCTGAGGATTGACAGGACTTAAAGGGTGGTTGACTGTTTTCAGGAAAACATCCGAGAAATCAATGATAGTTAATCTTGTTATATGTCTGTACGATGAGTTTTTTACATGTGGGAAAGAGAATGGTTGTGATATAATAGAGATTTAAAGACCACTTAGCGGATTGATCCACGTTATTAAGCGTTGAGCTAAAATGCTCGATAATCAAAAACTATTTTACGGTAAAAGATCGTCTTTGGGTTGTAAGATAAAATCTTATCAGCCAAGATTCTTCTAGGCGTGTGGATCTGTGATGGTCTTGTTATAGAAGCCCAGGCTCTCATCGACTAAGAAGTTTGAATTTTTAGCAGGAAGGGTAATTACTACTCGTAAAATATTTATCTTGTATTTCGAAAGTAGTTGTAGATTTTTAGCTATATAGGTAGATATTTTGGCACTAACATGATGCCAAAAGGTGTTGTGGAGGCCATCGCAAGGTAGCGTTACGACTCTTTAGGCCAGGTCAATAGAGAATTTCTCGCGTAGTTGGTTAAATCCGGTAAATTTACCATCAACTCTAAAAGATGCGATTGGTGTTGATCTTAAAAGGCCAGTTGTGGTACGAACACATTGCATATTAACAGTAACAAAAAAGGTTCTTTGGTCCGTAATTTATATTTACCACATGTGTCGCACGTTTAACTAAAGCACATTTTTTTATAAATCAGGTACATATTATTTATATTCGATTTTTATTAATTTGAGTTCAAAGTGGAAGCGTAACCAGTCCTGGTATCTTAAATAATGAGTTTATTATAAAAATTCTAGAAACTTTCTAGAAGTATTCCATTACAATTGTTTACGCAACAATGTTGAGCATTTTTGTTTATTTCGATCTTTTGCTATAATACATTGAACAATGATTAACCGGCTCGAGACTTCTTGCATCTAGAAGACAAGTTTTTTAATGGCAAAAGTGACATTGATTTTCGCACTGCTTTTATCACGATTTTAGGTCCGTGACGACCTCATAAAGCTTCGCAGCAATTGTTGACAGGAAAAATGAACTCCAGTTTATTACCAAACGTATGAGAACTACTGTCACTCACTTTTCAAGTTTTCTTTAAACAATTGCCCACGAAAATATTATTTACCTTTACCACATCTACATTCAGAGCCATCTATATATTTCCTTTAAAAACGTGTGTTGTGAAATTGAGTTTATTTGGCGTAGCCACCTTTTTTTCCCTACCCTGCATTAGTATGTGTTTAGCTCGTTTGTCTATTTCGGTCAACAATAAAGAAAATATTTCCATAGAAATTGAAATACGGAACACTTTAGTAGCCGAACCAATACATTTCGTTACCATGCAAAATGTTAGGATGATGGCAGAGTGCGCGCTCAAAGCCGAACTTACTTCATGCTTAAAGGAAATTTGGGGATGGAAGAGTGAATGCTGAAATCGGCACTGTTTTGCTGTGCGTTTCGTATTTTGGATGTTTATTATATAGTCGATATTTGTAAGTCAAAATTTGGGTTAATCAATAATGTGATTAATTAATTATTCTAATAATGGAAATTTCTGATTAATCAAAACTATGATTAATCAGTTTATTTTAAATATTATTGATCAAATTTGAATGATTTTGTTCAATATTCGAAAAATTTGTCAAACAAAACGGAGAGAATTATGTCAGGAAAACGTTTACAAATCACAAACAACTTAAATCTTTACAGGCCATTCCCGCGGTACCCATTCGAAGCGTGCTATATGGACAGAACTTTCCCCTTGGTAGGGGCCGAGGCCTAACTATCACCTCTGCTGTTCTATGGGTAACAGCACCCGGTTACAATGCAACTCTACACCGAGCCGAAGCTCTCCCCGCGATTTGGGTTTAAACCACAGTCACCACGATACTCCCCGAAGGGCCGCACATGCTAGCCCGGCCAGAACAACAGTTCTGGGGGCTTCTGACTACCCGTGGTACCAGATTTTAGTCTCCGGGCAGACCTCGTAGCCGAGCTACTACCAGTTTTCGAAACATAGATCGCGGGACTGGTAACCCTCAGTTGAAGACACGGTCATGAGATATATGCAGACAAAAGTGCCCGCATATAGATGTTACGGCCACACTGAAATACACCAAACATGGATAATATGTTACCTTAGCCTATAAGAAAGGTTTCTCCTAAGATAATCCCGATAGATGGCACTCTCGTCTAATAAGTAGAATTTTTCGTATTTATGGTACGACTTCAATCAAAATCAAGAAATATAAAGTTCGTCGCTCAGTGGCAACGGACTTGAGCTAATAACGAAAAACTGCATGAACTTAGGAGTCGACATATACATACATATGTGTTAATCCAGCAAACCAAACGTTAAGAATTCGGTCAGAATTCTGTAACGAAAAACATATGAGAGGGTTGACAAAAATTCGGAACTGCTTCTCTGAAAAAAAACCTCAGACAAATCGAACAGAATTCGTAACGATTTCAGTAAGAATTCTCGAAAGAGTTCAAACATTGATCATAATTGTCTGATGTTACTGGGAAGGCTTATAGACACATACATTTGTTTTGCTGTATTCAACGGATTGTGTGAACGAAAATTTCGAGAAAAAACAACCGAAAATTCGTACATTTTGGAAGTCTAGAATAAGATTTAGTATAAGATTTCATAGAGAAAAATTGGAAAATAGAAATAGAATACTAATGCAACCCTGAGTTATGATCAACGAAGAGTCGATAATTTCGACAGAGGAGTTTATGCTTAATGCTATAGGGATAGTGTTATACGAATAAGAAAAAGTTTCTTCATTAATTATCAATTTGTCCGTGCACAATGTAGATTTATTCAGTGGTCAATAGCACTGCAAACTGCTCAAACTCGCATTGAAAAATACCAAAAATTACAAGAATCTTAAAAAAGAAGCAGTGAAGAAACTCGATCTAACTATAAATTAAATAAATTGAATGCAATGACGTTTAAGAATCCCTAAAAGCGCGCGGCAACATCAATTTAAAACAAGATGCGATATAGCAACAAAGGATTGCTTGGGCCCTGTAAAGCGGGGCGGGCATATATATAAATATATAATTATAAAGCAACTAACCTTCAATTTTTGGTTTCTTTTCAATCGGAGCAGCCGAATCGCTGCTTTCACTAGTTGGGCTCATTGGATTGTATTGTTCGTCTTTCTTACTAGACTCTGAGTCAGCATCATCACATTTGTTTAATTCGGCTTCTTTGTTTGCTTTACGTTTTTTGCCCGATGCTGCAACAGTATCCTGTGAGGGCGATGGACTACGTTTTTCAGTAGCAGCAGCAGGCAGTTCGTCTTCCGAAATAACTTCTGCATCTGGTGGTAATTCAGCGCGCTGTGGCGCCGGCAACTCTTCGTCGGAGACTTCTTCGGCATCATTTATTTCCGGTTTGGTGGGAAGTGGTAATTCATCCTCGGATATTATTTCAGTGTTTTGTATGGTAGCATCGCTTATATCGCCACCAGATATGGGAATGTCACTGACTATTGCCGGTTCGGACAGAGAGTCTTCAGAGTCCATTTTTTCGCAGTTGTCTATAATGTCATCTTGATTTAAGACTTTTGCTTCGAAATTCTCTTTTTCTGAATCGCCGCCACCAACTGAAGGCAGACTGTTGGCATTATCACCAGCCAACGAAGCCAACAGTGAATTTTCTTGCGTATTTTGTTGATTGTCATCGATGGGTTGTTGCTCATTCTCTTGATTGTCGGCGAGATCTTCTGAAGTTTCAGAGTGCCCTCCCTCGGGAGCAAAAGGAAATGAGGATGATTTGTCATCTAAATTGACCTCAGAAATTACATTAGCATTATCTTCCCCCGATATGTCGTCGGTTTCCTCTTCTACTACTGCTTGCTGATTTTGTGACTGACTTTGATCCTGTTCGTTGTCCATTAAAACACCCTGGGCAGCTTCCGCAATCATTTCTTCAATAAAACTAGATTGTTCTTCTTCCTCTGGCAATTCAGTCAACTAGAACGAAATAATAATAATCATAATTTGCGGTGAGCTCAACAATAAAATTAAACAAGCTTGAACCCGCGGTATATTTTTCTGATCAGATGGCCCTTGCAAAAAATCATTAAAATTTCCACTATCATCCCAGAGGACTAGGTGGAAACTCCATCATATGCACATGGATCAACGCCACATGTGCATGACAATTAATGCAAAATTTTTCATCATTTTCCGATTTCAGATTATACTAATTTTGTGTCAAGTATAAATCTACTCACCTCTTCTTGTTCCCGCTGAGCTTTCTTCGAACGCCTGGTAGCTCTGGCCGGTGAAGCCACCGGCGGCTGTGTTGTAGATGTACGTCTTCCGGAACGCGTGCGTCGTCCTTTAAGTAAGACAAAATTATAAATAATTAACTGTGTAGTTTAATTACACATGTACATATTATGTATGTATTAACACCACATACACTAAAGGTAGTTCTATTCTCTTTGGTGGTTACACACAAAGCTGTCTCACGTTGATTGTACGAACTGGTCATACATATATTTTTAGTCACTAGGATTTTTTGTGTTCATACGCATGTAAATTTCACTAGAAATTAACACACTAATATTCTTTATATCCTTCTGAGAATGTTAATTGGAATTTATAGTGGCTATTGGCCAAAATCTTACCAGGATTTTCCGTTTGTAAAACGTTTTCGTTTTCTTCTCCAGTAGACGCCATTTTTATGCAATAACTTTTTAATCGGCGTGTTTGACACTACTGTCATACAAAGAACAGAGTCGTTTGAAATAACAACGCCATGGCATTACATTACTAGCAAACCAACGCCGGTAAATTGTTGTTATTAATGGCGGCTGCTGAGCTTCGGCTTTCAGAAAGCCAGTTTACACGATAACAATCTTGTGATTGCTAAACATATACATATATCAATTTGAGGCATGTGCACATTAAATGCTCGAGCACAGTGAAGCGTGTTTTTCTGTAAAACGGCGGGAAAACATATACGCAATTAAATACGCCAAAAGACGCGCATACACGCAGTTTAATAGCAGCATTTTCTGTATATTACATGCTTGGAAATGTAAGAAATTCATGTTTGAACAATTTCAAGAAATTTTTAAAATTTTTGTTTGAATATACACATTTGAATTTAAATGTCAAATTGGAATTCAGTCAGTCAGATCAAAAAATACGAAGCAGATAAAAAGATTTAATGCTACATGGAGCTTTTTGATTTAAAGGCCCGAGCACACTGAAGCTTTTATAAAAAACGCTTCTGCTTGAAAAATTAAACACACTGTTTCTTATGAGCCCGCCCACTCCAACGCTTTTAAATGCCGTATTTATTTGTGCAGCGTATAAAACAAAAAAAGCTATATGCAGCAGTTTAGCTTTTTTTCTGCTACGTATTTTTTATCCTGAACATCTTTTTAATTTTCAAGTTGTCATTTAACTTCAAATTTTATATATTAAAACAAATACATGAAATTTTTAAATAAGAGTTTTCATGTATTTATATATGAAATTAAACAAGAATTTCATTTACATAAATTAATCTGCAATAAAACTGTGTTGGTGTGCGCCTACTATCGTATTTTTTTGCTGCTTCACAGGAAAAAACGCACTCTTTAGTGTGCTCGGGCCTTAAAACGATGCTCAACCAAATAGGCTTTGACATATGCAAGCGTACATTTTTCCAAGCAGAAGCGTTTTAAAAAAAGCTTCAGTGTGCTTGGGCCTTAAAGCTTTTTGTTCGAACGTTGCCTATTTTTGAACTTAGCGATGCTTTACTGTTGACAACTTTTAAGAAGAGTTAATGTCGAGTAAAAGTGTCCCAAAATAAAAAAAAAAAAATTATAATCTTTATATATAAGTATATAAAAAAATCTCACTGGAAGTCCATATTTCCTAAGTAACAGGCCCACAAAGCCGATATAGACGAAACCGTTGTCGTTGGAAAACTTATGAAAATACCTTATAAGTGTTGTGTAAATTATTTTTGGATTTAGCTTTTAGGGAAAATGGCTAATAATATAAGAAAATGTACAATATTATTTAAGATATTGTACACCATATTTTTTTATTTATTTATTTATATAGTAATACAAAAGCCCACAGGGCCAAAAAAAACCCGTATTAATTAGCAATACATTCCCAAATAGATAAACTTAAAAACTAAAATAAACATTAATAATAAAAATGTCTGTATAAGTATGTATGTATATACAAATGTAATTTAATGCGATTGGCTCCCCAGCCATATTTACATCAAGTAGAACTAAAAAAAAAGAAATATAGTCCAGATTTGTACAAACCATACTTAGTCATGTTGGCAAACATGTTTTATATCCATGGAAATAAAATGAAATTATGGATATAATTATTAAGGTGTAACTGATATAAAGTATTCAGAGTTTAAGACGAATGCATTATTAGATCGCAGTTCAATAGGCAATTTACATAGTAGATATCCGGGACCATTATTTTACTTTATGATTTTTATTGTTTGATGCAAAATCGGCAAAATTGTTGCTTATTGGACGTGACACAAAAAATATATGACAGCTTCTTAAATTCTTTAATTTTTTCTAAATAACCTGTCTTTTTTATTATGTACAAAGGTACAAAAATAAAGATTTATGCATAGAAAAGTATTCAATCTTATACATACTCATTAGGGTGGAGTGAAATTCAAAAAAAAAAAGTTAACCTCGGAAAGAGATGTAGTCTGGGGTCCTAATGAGGGGAAAAATAAAGAAAAAAATTTAAAAAAAATTTTAGGGGTCGCGCCACTCCCTAGAAATTTGGAAATTATCGCTATTTTGGCGTTGATTTTAGCAAAATCCTAAAAAGTTTTATGTCAATAAATGTTTGCAATAGCGCAAACAATGAAATAAGGGCATGAAAAAATTTAAAAAAAATTTTCTCATTGTTCAAAAATTTCAAAAAGTAAAATAAGTCAAATCGTCCCTTCTTCAGAAAATTGACTGAACAATGAAATCGCCACCAAAGCTACAAATATTAGTCGATTATCCTCATATTTGCCTCAAATACTTTTGTTTGGGCACTGAACAAGCTCAAACTTTTAAATTTCGAATCAGTTAAGTCGTTAATTTTTAGGATTTTTCTAAAATCAACGCCAAAATAGCGATAATTTCCAAATTTCTAGGGAGTGGCGCGACCCCTAAAATTTTTTTTAAATTTTTTTCTTTATTTTTCCCCTCTTTAGGACCCCAGACTACATCTCTTTCCGAGGTTAACTTTTTCAAATTATAAAAAAGCATGTTTTCACTCCACCCTAATACTCATACTTCGATATAATCAACCATTTTCCTTAAAAGTTTAATACATAAAAAGGAAATTTAAACTACACCGCAATGGGCTCAACGATCCGCAAATTTTACACTCTCGATTGCATGAAGATAACCAGATAACACTTTCAAGATTTGTGAGCCCGTAATTAGGGAAATACGACTATATAAAAGTTTTACCAATGGTGAAAATTTAAAACATATCGGCCAAAGAAAGAATCAAGAGTTGAGCGACCTAAACAGAAATCTTTTTAGAATGTCGTATAAGATGTAATCGAAAACCTGGTTGTCATTATCATTAACACATTAAAAATGATTTTAGAATATTGCTCGTTCTTCAAAGAGAAACTGCTATGCTGAATTAACAAAAAAACGCAATCGAGCAATGAACTAAACTTGTATTTTTGGAAAAATTTTCAATATCTTAGTCAATTTCTAATTTTTAAATAACTACTAATTTTGAAAACAATGCTGCAATGTACTCCTTAGTCCTTTTAAAATAAAATTAACGTTCGATCAAACTAAAAACCGCATAAATTAAAAAAAAAAACTTGATTCGGTTTACAAAAAAAAAAGATCTATCGAAAGATATTTTTACAGGAATACTCATGTATGTTGATGTTACGTATTATTTATTAAATAAAAGTATTTTTTGTTCTTGTTTTTAAAAACATACCTTAGTTTTAATTTCACTTTCAGTTTTTTTGGTCGGTCCTATGATTTATCAACCAATTGTGAACCATTGAACCGAACTAGAACCACGGTTCTAAAGTAGATTACTTTAAATCCATTTTTAAAACCGAACCAGTTGCTCAGGAATGCTCTGAACGACTGCTAGTTCTCATTTCTGGAAGTTCTAATTTCTGAGAGTTCTAATTTGAGAGTTCTTTCCGAGCATAACTCATTTATACAATTTACTATCGAAATAAAAAAAAACAATAAGATAAATTTGCTGTCTGAGAAAAAAATAAAATTTTATTCCAAATTTATGTTTGAAAATGATACAATGGGATGTTGAAGATATGTTAATTTTATTTCAGACGACTATTCTACAATTATTATAGAAGTACTTTATTCCAACTTTGTAACTCAAAAACTCACTTGTTACACCCTACACAGAGAAATAAAAAATTATCAGATTCCCTTTTTAGTAAATATATCACTGATCATCGTAAAAATTTAAGACGAACTAGCCATGCTCATCTATCCGTTTATATGTGAATGGTGGTTTTAAGGGCCGATGTTGAATGTGAACCACACCTAAAAGTCAAGTTTTTTCTGTATTTCATTTGATATTTGTCAATTTCAGACTAACTCAATTTGAACCATGGAAAGATACATGCAACGCGTTAAAGTTACTCAGGCTTATTACACAGTACAACAGCCAATCTGGGGGGGTGAGAAATTCCAAGTCAGAGTGACGGTACTAGGTCAGTATATTAAAACCCTCAAAGGGTTTTAGGCGACATAGATCATAGAAATCGATTAACGCGTTCTGCTTTTATTTACAATTAAGTGAAGGTATGAAATTTTGAATAAAAGCAGAACGCGTTAATCGATTTCTATGATCTATGTCGCATTTTGTTTATAGGTTATGTGACTTTACGTGAAAGTCATAAGACTCTACACGTTTTTCCGTTTGGGATTTATGTGTTTAAAAAAAAAAAAAAATTTTTTTTGGCAAAATTTTCTTCATAAATTTATTTCTAATTGCAAAAATGTTGATTTGGTAGAGAAACAGTATATTAATGGATTAAAGAAAATGTAATTATTAATTTTTCTCAATTTATTTCAGCAAAATCGAACTAGTCGTTCTCGAGTTATGTCAAACTACGTTTTTGCCAACATTTTACAACTAAGCGAAAAAACATCAAGATAAGGAAAAAATGTAAAAGGTCATAAAAAAAAACTGGCACATACGAACGCAAAACCCTTTGAGGGTTTTAATATACTGACCTATTACCATCACCCTGACTTGGAATTTCTCACCCCCAGACAATAACCCCAAAAATGTTCTACAGTGTTATGTAAAATGGGCGTTTAAATCAAAATGCACTTTGTGGATTGTTTGGCCAGCAAACTCGTATCGACCAAATGTTTCCACGGTGGTGAAAAGCAGAAAAGCCGATTTTGGGCAAATGAGAAACCACGAGTGATTGTTTAAAAGCCGATGAGCCCACAAAGAGTGCCTGTTTCGTGCGGTTTATGGGCTGTCGGGCCGTATTTTTTCCAAAATGAGGGCCGTCAGGTTACTGTGAATGGTGTTCGCTATCGTGAGATGGTAACGAATTTTTTATGGCCCGATTTGGAAGATAAGGATGTGTGGTTTCAACAGGACGGTGCCACTTGCCACACAGCTTACGAAACAATGGCTTTTTTGCGCGACAAATTCAATGGCCGTGTTATCTCACGTCGTGGCGATGTTAATTGGCCGCCAGGATCATGTGATTTGACACCGTTGGACTTTTTTCTTTGGGGTTATTTAAAAGAAAATGTGTAGGTAATCTAGCAACAATTCAAGAGCTAAAGGTGGAGATAATTCAGCTCTTTAACGGCATAGAACCTCAATTATGCCTCAGCGTCATCGAAAATTTAGACCATCGGATGGAGGTATTTTGATATTTTGTTCCATACATAATTGAACCATACCAATATTATCATAATAAAAAGAAATGACAATAATTTCCTAAATAATTTGTTTTATTCAAAATCAACATCGGCCCTTTAAAATTGAACCACCCTTTCGAATGAAGTCAGACGAATTAACATAGAAACCTGAAATATTGAAAACGTAAAACAAGACCTTTTGACAAGAGTACCTTTTCCCGAGGTACCTTTAGTCTACTAAAGAAAAACTTTTACTCCCCTAGACAAATTTCGCCCATTTACAAACCCAAGGACCATAAGCCATCATCATGCGAAATTAATGGATCTATGTTAATTTGGACACAGCCGGACTTGGAGACATCTTATAGAATTTTCAGGGTCAATAATACCCTTTCAGATCAATAATACACATACATAGAGTCACTAATTGTAGAAACACAATATTCAATATTTTAGACAAATTTATTGTTACTAACTCAACCGGATAGCTTTGCAGGTTCTAAGTTATCCTTTGTTGTTGCATCTTCTTAAAATATAAATTGATGTCACTGCTAGAACTAATGGTTTCTTAAATTATGTTTGAATTAGAACAGCAAGTTGGTTGAAAATAGATCATCTTCGCCTTCGAACATTATCGTTCGATTCTTAATTTTTGCGCAAATCTGTCATTGTTATGTCAAGTTCCTTTCATGTTTCTCCCGTTTTAGTTTTTTGTAGAGTTTAAGTATTTTTCCATTCTTCTACCAATGTGGCGGAAAGAAGGGCAGTTTCGCTTAATTTTACTCCGCTCTAAGCTTAAGAAGTTTACGACAAACTGAAGAAGTAAATGCAGTATTACACACGAAGCTACAGTTGCGGCAACCGACCTTACATATCAATATGCTATATACACACGAGGCTACCGTTGCAGCAATACAGCCATGTATAAGTATTTTGATATAATTGTTAATTAATACAAAATGTTGATTCGAATTATCTTTAAGACTAGACAATTTTTTCTGGGTATTGTATCAACTAATGTATATTTATTTTATTTTGAACTAATGATTTTTCTTTAGAAATGAGTGTTCGGTGAGAAACAGCAAATCCGCTGTTTTTGACCAAAATTTTGTTCAGTGATGAGGCCCATTTCTGGCTCAACTGCAAAGTCAATAAACAAAATTGCCTCATTTGGGCTGAAGAACAACAAGAAGAGGTTTAAGAGGTGCCATTATACCCAGAGAATATCACGGTTCGTTGCGGTTTATAAGCTGGTGGAATGAATCATCGGTGCATATTATGATAATGGCCGCAACGTAACCGTTAATGGTGCTCGCTATCGCGCCATAATATCGAACTTTTTGCTGCCTGAAATTGAAGCCCGTATTCTTGACGACATTTGGTTTCAACAGGACGGTGCCACTTGTCATACAGCTGCTGAAACAATGGATCTATTGAGAGGTCATTTCGAAAAGCAGCTAATTTCACGTTTTGGACAGGTGAGTTGGCTGCCTAAATCGAGTGATATCACATCTTGAGACATTTTTTCTTTGGGGTTACGTAAAGTCCAATTCTATGCTGACAAACCAGCTACGATTCAGGTTTTGGAAGCCAACATTACGTGTGTCATTAAAGCCATACCGGTCGAAATGCTCGAACGAGTCATCCAAAAGTGGACCCTCAGAATGGAAATCCGGAGGCGTAGTTGCGGCCAACGTTTGAAGGAAATTATATTCAAAAAATAAATGGCATAAAATCTCCTTTCAAATTACCAATAAAGATTCCACACTTGATTTGAATTTTTATATTTTTTTTTTGTTCTGAAAAATGGATCACCCTATATTTAAAAGTCAAACTCGTGCAAATCACGTGCATGATGTATCCCCTAATAAACAAAAAATCAGTGGTACATCAACTTGAACAAAGCTTTAAGAGAAGATGTGTACAGTCTCAATATCTACACATCAATGAATTAAATTCATTGTAAATTTAAAAACTAACGTAACCTTATTTACATAAAATCTAAAACAAAAAAAAAACTTTATAAAATTCTGTCAAAACAGGCCGGGCTATGTGAGGATTTGCACCATTTTGCAGAACCACACAGAGTTGAAAGAAATTCTCATTCGGCGTAATTCTGGATAGAAAAACTCTCTCAACATGCTCACGTAACAGTCTCCAGTAACCGTAGCGTCGCGACCGTTTTCTTCGTAGAAGTAGGGCCCGACAATGCAGCGTGATGAAACTGCTCACCACACTGTGACACGAAGTGGAGTATCTGTCGGTTGAAAGCACTTCACATTTGAACATTTTGTTTGTTTATGTTGCCGTTTAAATCAAAATGGGCCTCGTCAGACATGAACAAATAGTTCAACATGTTTCCGCCCTCTTCCACCATTTAAAGCATCTTCTGGCAAAATTCCAAGCGATTCAGGAAGTCTGTTGTGTTCAGTTTGTTGGCCATTTGAAGTTTATATGGGAATAAGTTCAAATCTTTGTGCATAATTGACTGAAATGTCTGATCCATTTAAGCAGATAAGATTCTTGTCGAAACTCTTGGATTATTTTGTATGGCAGCAGCTACAGCAGCGATTGTTTCCTCCGTCCAAACTGAATGGTTTCGATGGTTAGGTCTTCTGTTGACTATCCTATGCTTGGCAAAATTGTTAACAAATCTCATTATGGTCCATCGGCTCGGAAGATTACCGCTAAACGTGCGCCTATATTTCTTTGAACATACGGATTCCAGTGCGTGATAGCGGCAGACTATCTAAATTCTTGTTTCAGTATCCCAGTTGTCCATTTTTGTTAAATCTAAAAATCGATCTGCAAAATAAAAAAATAAATTTACCGGATTTATTAAATAGAAAAAAGTTATTACATTTTTTTTTGGTAGCGGCTTTCATCGGCCACCCTATACTTATATATATTTTACATTGATGTTATTTAAACAAAGAGAAGTTGAATTAAAAATAATCGGTCCGGGATTATTTACACTGGCCTACAAAGAAGTTCCACAGGTCGAGTCAGCAGCTATATGGAAAATTTAAAAACGGATCTTAAAAGATTTTGACAACAAGATCACGTCTTTCACGACAATTATTGGCCTATTCGAATAAATTGCTTATTCCTCAGTTCATTTAAACAAATTCTGAGATTTGAGCGAATTTTTTCGTGACGCTATGTTATGCATACGTTTCGACTGAAAATATGTATTCAAAAAATCGATAATAAATTATAAATTGAAGCGTTAGCCACTCGCCCTTCTTGTACCTTCCACATCAACGATACGTTTTTTTTCATAATGCATACATATATTTTGTTTTCTGCAGTATGTTTATTTCATCTTTGTAAGAAAGAGTGGATGTCACGCCCCATTTTAGTACCCTCCACAGAAACGACCATTTACGAGATTTCAATGAAATCGTTACACTTCAGGCAGTGGAGGACGGAACGATTCAGAATTTAAATTCATTTATGGGTGAGGGTATAAAAGTCGATCAAACCAACTAAAACTTTTTTACTTGTTCAATTTACAAAAAGCTAAGATTTATACTCACTGATCGGGACCTACTACGTCTCTGAACGGCCAATGAATTTATACAGAAGTTTTTACATGGTTTAGTGTACATAAAGGGTGGTCCAACCATAATGCATGATGTTAATTGTAAGTCACACCTTAACGTCAAGTTTCATGCAAAACTTAATTTGACATTTTTTGTTTCATTGTTTCGAGTAATAAGTCGATCAAACCAAATAAAACTTTTTTACTTGTTCAATTTACAAAAAGCTAAGATTTATACTCACTGATCGGGACCTACTACGTCTCTGAACGGCCAATGAATTTATACAGAAGTTTTTACATGGCTTAGTGTACATAAAGGATGGTCCAATCATAATACATGATGTTAATTGTAAGTCACACCTTAACGTTAAGTTTCATGCAAAACTTAATTTGACATTTTTTGTTTCATTGTTTGACAAATTTAACCATGGACAGGTACACATTTGGGCAGCGCGTTAAGATTGTTGAAGTCTGTTAAGAAAATGAGGGTTCAAATCAAAATGTTTTTCTTGCACTTCATGATTTTTTTTGGTTAGCATAATCGAACAAACGAGAATATGTGTACAAATTTTAGCAAACCTAGTCTGTAGGAAATTTGAAAACACCTGTGCATGTTCGCACAGTTCGTTCTGCCGTAAACATTGATGTTGTTCGCGATAGTATGGCAGAAGAGCCGTCAACCTCGACTCTTCGTCGTGTCCAACAATTGAAAATCTCCCGAACTTCAATGATGCGAATTTAGAATAAAGATTTGAATTTACGCGCTTACGAAATTCAAAATGACTCAGGAAGCCTACTTACCATTTCAAGCG
Organism: Hydrotaea diabolus; assembly: GCA_963513945.1. NCBI lineage: Eukaryota > Metazoa > Arthropoda > Insecta > Diptera > Muscidae > Hydrotaea > Hydrotaea diabolus. Next base: position 192,225,251 of record OY740716.1, on the reverse strand, counting down.
TCGTCAATACGCCGATTGGTTAGACAGACGTGGTTTTACAAAGAAAATCATCTTCAGCCAAGATGCAAACTTTCGTTAACAATGAATGAATCGTTTACGATTCAACTGTAAATTCGGTAACTTCATTGAGAACAGCAGGTAATGTGTCAAGTGTACGAAGGGGACATGAGAGAAAGATTATAACACCACAAAACATCAAGAGAGTTGGAGCAGCAGTGCTGCAATCTCCGAAACGCTCTGGTCGGACTCAATCACTAGCTTTTGCATTTCCAGACGTTCTCTCCACCGGACTCTCCATGATGAACTGAATTTGGTCCTACAATTGTCAGCTCGGAACTATTTGACTAAGTCTGGTAAGCGTGTCGGTCAGTTAACATAACCCCTCAAGGGGATAAGCCGTCCAGGAAGCATTATGATTATAACAAATTGTGTTATGTGATATTTTATATAAAATTATATTTGATTTTCATAGGCATTATGCCATATTTCATTTTGCTCCTCGATAGCTTTGTTCCTCCCCACAGAGTTGGCGTATGGCATCCACACAATGTTTGACCGCCAATAAAAGTATCCGGGCGTTTTTGAGCTGTTCCGGAGAACTGTTCCCCCACCGTCTTGGGCTGATCTCCCAACAGAATGGACTTCTTTTTTTTGGGATATTTAAAAGAAAAGTGTACGTCAATAAGCCAAGAACAAATTAAGAGCTAAAGGATGAGATACTTCGGCACATTAACGATATTGAACCTCCATTATGTCTCAGTCATTGAAAATACGGACCATCGGATAGAGGTATGCCACGAAGCCGTAGCGAGCATTTGCATAAACTAAGCTTATGATCATAAATTATTTCTAAATCCTATAGGAAACATTACATAAGCGCTTGAACATAACAATTAAAAAACTGCTTTCATAAATTAAAACATATACAATTCTTTACAAGAATAACACAGAAAATCATCTTTCGAATTTCCAGTTATCCGATGAAATGAGCCAAATCGGTCCAGCCAAACTCGAATGATGAAGTGACATATAGAGTGGGTACATTTGAAATTTTAAATTTGAAACGGACGTTTAAAAATAGTACAGATAGTTTTTTAAAATTTCTAGTTTTTTTAGAAAGATTGAATTTTGTTATTTAAAAATGGAACACCATATCACTCATATAGCTACCACAACAGGCTCGGCAGTATCTCATCTCATCATCGATTGTTTCGACTTGAGTCTCTTCAATGGGAACTTCGATTTTATGTTTTAACGCTTCAATTGTCTTTTGAGGCTTTGCGTTACATTTATCCTTAATGGCTCCCCCAGAAAATAATGCAATGGGATCAAATGACAGCTCCCAGGCGGCCAATTGACATCACAATTTCGTCTGATTATTCGATTTTCAAAAACAGTGTGTAGCATAACATTGGTTGCCTTAACTGAGTGGCATTTGGCCCCTTCTTGTTGAAACCAGTCGTCCATGTCATTCTCTTGAATTTTTGAAAACAAAAAATCGTTGAGCCTGACACGGTAACGCTTACCGTTGACGGTAACGGCGGATCCTTGCTCTTATTCGATGAAAAAATGGCCCAATGATGCCGCCAGCCCAAAATCCACACCCAACATTGACCCGTTATGGATGCATGGCTTCTCAACAGTCACGTGTGGGTTCTTTGAACCCCTTGATCAACAATTATGATTATTGACAGCCGCCATGGAGATAAAAATGAACTTCACCTGAAAACACGATTTTCTTCATATTCAGCCAAACAATCTTCTGCCCATTGGGCGAAGCGAAAACGCATCGGATGGTGTTCAATTGTTAAACAACAAAGTTCAATTCAGAAATTAAAAAAACAAATTATCAGTACTTGTTTTTACAGTCGATTCCAATTTAACCCTCTAATGCATAGAAAAGATTTGTTGAGTTGAAATTACATTTTAAACTAAAATTGGGTCACGAACCCACTAAAAAAAATTTTCAAGAGAGGGCGTGGCCTTTTATCCCCAAAAATTGTTACCCGTCTCTGGGCGGCTCCATGCAGAAAGCTTCGAAAAAATTGTATAAAATAATAATAATGAAAAAAGTGTAATATTCAGAAAAAGTAAAAGAAAGAAAATCAAAGAACTTTAAGAGATAATTTAATATGTGATTACACTGTATGACAAATTTAAGCTTTTGGTTGCACACATGAAAAAAATTAGTATATTCTGAAAGAGGAGGAAAAAATAAAATACACGTGTATCCCACTTTTTCTGCATCAATTCGTATATTTGCAAAAAATTTATGGATATGGACTTGTATGTTAATACAAAATATGTCTATATAAGTGGTTTTTAACCAAATATATATTCACATTTTTCGCGAAAATACGAATTGATCTAGAAAAACTGGGACACACGGGTAGTTTATTTTTCGACGTAGATTCCGAATATATAGGTCTTCTTCATGTGTGCAAAAGCGTGTTGAACGGTGTTATATTTACATATATAGAAATATCATGAAGTACTGGTTTTTATAAAGTATGGAATTCTTTGAAGCAAGATTTTCTGACGGACATACACAACGGAAATCTCAGATTTACAGGGCTTGTTGCGACATTGCCGTTTCTTACTTTTGTCCCGAAAAGATAGCCAGTGTGAAGACTATCATATATATAAGTAATAATACTCGTAGATGGTGGCAGGTACAACATCTTAGAACTCTGTGGTGTTTCTGCAGAGGGTTGGGCATTATTAGATGGTCGACTAACCATATTTTTTTTGACATCAGCAAAAGACTTTTTGCTACTTCTTTAGGGAACTTTGGCAATCCCATTCGGTGATTCTCCATTTATGCGGTGGTATAAAACGTAAGCATTTACCATTGCCAAGTCAAGTACAAGTATATGGTGCAATAGACGAGTGGGCCATTTACCTAGCTTTATCCGAATTTTGTAACGGCCAATCAACTCAACTTCGTCGGGCATAAAAATTGCTTTCTGAAGAAATTAAAATATTATAAAACAATCGTACGTGTTTTTAAGCGAGAAAGTTCGATCAAGTTTGGATTTTTTCGACTTGAACTTGAAGGTTCTTTTTTCGCCAAATCAATTTTATACTATTACAAAGCTGTGCAATTTAACCTTAGAAGTGACCTTTGGATTTTCTTTTCTTCCTAGAAATCTTCAACTGATGCCAGTCGTGCTATTTTCCGCGAACGACTGTCAAATGGAGTACTAATTTCTTTTGCGATATAATTATGCTTACCCGCAGCAGTTTCGGAGGTAGTCGACTCAACGGTAGAAGAATTTGCAGCTTCAGATCTGTTTTGAATTTCCGTTGGAGGAGGATCAGATGTAGTTAAAGAAAGCTCAAGGTCTGACAACTACTTCTTGAGGAAAAAAGTAACTTTCGTTTGGACCTGCACAATCAGGATCACCGACGTTGTCATCACTATCAAAGTCATCATCGCCTCCTACTTCTTCGTCGTTATCTTTGCAGAAGTCCATAAAATCGTGAAACTCGTTGTCTAACATCTTTGATAAGTCATACTTGCGTTCACGGTCCCAACGCGACATTATTCTATTGGACAAATTATATAATATTCACATCAGTTCAATAATTCAATTTGAAAAAACTGTCATATTTTTTTGTTTGAATGCATACACCCGCATACAGACGGTTGGGGGGGGGGGGTCAAGCGCCAGTAGGCGTTGTAAACATAAAAATGCATTGTCAAATACTTTATTACACTTCAAACTACACACATAAAAAAGTATGGTTGTGATATTAGAAGAGGATAATAATATTTTTGGGTGTATAGTTGAAGTACAACAATATTATGATCCGCACAATAATTGTATTATTCAAATACCACCATACTATGATTCTCACAACCATACTTTAATTTTCACAACAATAGCATGATTCACACATAATCATACTATAATCCCCACAACCATAGTATGATTCACACTCAACATTACTATGATTTCCACAACCATATTATGATCCTCACAACCATAGTATGTTTCATGATCCTCACAGCCATAGTATATTTCTCACATAACTATGTTTTGATCCCTACAACCATAGTATGATCACATACAAATATACTATGATCCCCAATATTAATTATTAGAATTGGGCTAAGTTGTCAACAACAGATTTGAATTATGAGAATTATTTAAAAATACATTAAATTCAAAATTTTAGAAGTGATTTATGTAAAAGTAGAAAAAAACTTTTTAAAAAAACATAAGCGTTTTTATTAAAAATATTTCAGTTAAACAAAGCAAAAGCACTTTGTTTGAAAATTTCCATATAAAAAGTACTTTTATTGCATTAGATTCGTAACAACAACATTGTTCTAAAAAGCATTTTTATATGAGGAAAAATTACAATCATACAGTATGATTGCCGTAATCATATTATTGTCAACATAAAACCCAAAAAACAATAGTTTTGCCGCAGCAACCATATTTATATTGTTGTTACAACCATATTTTCATTATTAAATTTGGCAATAATACTATTGTTACATTTCAACAATATTTTTATTGCGGCAATTATACTAATGTCAAAAATTAAATCCAGTAAACAATACTATGGTTGCGACAAACATACTTTAATTGTGGATAACATATTATTATTGCCGTGACCATATAGTAACCATGTTTTTTCTCTGCGTGTACTTACCAAAAGAATTTCCAATCAAAAATTTCAATTAATCACTGTTTAAATAAATTCACAAAATCACCTTCTCAGAAAAATATTTTTTTGACCTTTTTCCTGTTCTTTTGTCACAAAACTGAAAAAAAAATTTTAAACGGAATGAGAGTTGATGTTCTTAAGGTATTTTTTTCAAAATAAAAAAATACAAAAATTCAAATCATGTGTGGAATCATTATTGTTCTTGTTCGAATGGAAATGTTATGCCATTTGTTTTTTATATAATTTCCTTCAAAGTATGGCCACAACAACGCCCCAGGGTCCATTCTGAGGGTCAAATTTTGAATGAATAATTCGAGCATTTCAACCGGTATGGCGTTAATGACAAGCGTACCAGTAATTTTGCTTCCAAAACATAGCTGGTTTGTCAGCATAGACTTTGGACTTTACATAGCCACAAAGAAAAAAGTCAAAAGGTGTGATATCACACGATGTAGGCGGCGAACTCACCGGTCCAAAACGAGAAATTAGCTAGTCGTTGAAATTACCTCTCAATAGCTACATTGTTTGAGCAGCTGTGGCACCGTCATGTTGAAATCCAATTTCGTCAAGATAACAGACTTCAATTTGAGGTAGCTAAAAGTCCGATGTGATAAAGCAATAGCGAGCACTATTGAAAGTTAGTGCTCTTCAGCCCAAATGCGGCAATTTTGTTCATTGACGTTGTCGTTGCGCCAGAAATGGACCTCATCACTGAACACAATTTTAGTCGAAAACAGCGGATCTTTTTGTTTTTCGCCGAATGCTAATTTCCATATTACAGTTGCCAACATTTAAAGAAAATTATATTCAAAAAATAAATGGCATAAAATGTCCTTTCGTATGGACAATAAAGATTCCACACTTGATTTGAATTTAGTATTTTTTTTTATTTTAAAAAAAATACCTCTAAATGTATCACCCTATATTTACAAAAAAACAAATAGATAGGCTACAAGATCATATTTTTAATATCAAACAACATTTTTTTTGATGTTTTGGGCTTTTAAAGAGTTCCCGCCTGTAAACGGTCATATGCGCTAGAGGGTTAAAGTTTTTAAATGGCCCACCCTATACACACATCAATTTATTTTTATTTATATAAATATAAGTTCATTTAAATGTTATTTATCTAACAAAGCTATTTTAATTACAAGGACATTTCAAGCCGTTTTGTAAATTCTCTAACAAGAAAGCTTCATTGAATTTTCTTATGAAATCAACAAATAAAAGAAAAATTAAAACACATTTTGAGTGAATTACATTTATATAGGTTATTTCCGCAAAAGTATTATTAAATTTAAATAGAGCCGGTTAGACTCGTTGAAAACTTCATTATGATCGGAGTACATTAAACTATAATTTTGTAATACATGTGGTGGCAATGAAGTAAAACAATTGTTAAGCACCCAACAACATCAGCGACCGTACCGAATAGACAAAGGCGGCAGAGGCGAACTTATCGTCTGAGTCTGTGTGCTACTGCCACGGTTTACTTTTCTCAAGTTTTCAACTCGTCCGTCATTGATGATGTTTACGTTTACCCCCATGAAGTGTGGATAAGCGAGCATTTGCCAGCAAACACACGCCGCACCTCTGCCACTCCACAAAAGCCTCAGACAATTATTTAACGAACGTATAATAAGCCAAAGATTTTATTGCTTCAATTTAAAAATAACCGTTGAATAAATAAGACGTTGCGTCCAAGGTGTTTTCCCGAAATTTTTTCAAGTTTTAATATTTCTATGAAAATTATGTATAGTTTGCATAATAGCAGAGAACTTGTATTGCTTTATTATATAAGCGTGTCCAGTTTTGTGTGTGCTCTTAACGATGGCACTTTCTACCAAAGCTCCATTGAAAATCCTATTACGAAAGTGATTCGGCATGACATGCATGCGGCCTTTAATCCTGTTACCAGCAACACAAGTAAAAGTGATATTGACAATGTCGTGGCCAAAATGTACAACATTCGGACGTCAAACAATAACATGGACATAAGTTCGGCCATGATTTTCAAATTACCCTATAATGATGCGACCAAGGATACTAGGCAAGCGGAAAGAATCGTATTAATGGAACGAAAACAGTTTATGGAACCAACATTCCCAAACATTACCTTATCATATATGACCTTAAGACGATATAAATTTCTGAAATCACCCCTCGCCCATAACATAACCGAGCTGATGAAGGATGAAATGGATATGTTAAACCAACAATCGATGTCCATCAATGATTCCTGGTCACATTTGGGTTTAAATGGCTGGAATGGTGATATTGCAGAACCCTCACAGTCCAATGATCACAACCATAAGTATAGCATAGATTGTGGAACTATTTTACGACACCATGAACAAAGCATTTCTTTGCAATCTGTTTTAGCTTTCCAACAAATTCCCTTAACGAGTATCCTCATCTTGAAATAACAAAACAATTAAATGGAGGCTTTGCGCCCACGGAATATTTAAAAGAGATAGCGGCAACCGAAATTAGGCAAAAGAATGAACGCCTGGAAATGATGAAAGAAATGGATAAGGATGTATTTATTGCCCGAGTTAATGATCCTTTCGGTTACTCCACAAAGTGGCAAATGAGGTAAATAATTTGAATCGAAAATGGAAATCGTTTGAAACTCTCAATTATTGGTTTGGTGATAACAATAGTAGGGGATTTTTGTTAAGTCTCGTTAACAAAAACTAAATAACAAAACCGCAGTTGTTAAGTAATTTTTAAACAAAAAGGGTAGTTTTTTAGCTGCACTCGATTTTAAAAAAGTATTAGAAAAATAACTTGTTGTAGCGGTTTTAGTACTAAGCTTGCAAAGAGGCTAATAATTGATAAATGGTGGTCTAACCATAATACACGTTGTTAGTTGTGAGTCACATCTTAACGTTTAACTTTAGTTGACATTTCTCTGTTTTAGTGTTTGAAAAATTCAACGTTGCGTTAAAATTGTTGAAGCCTTTTTCGAAATGGTCGTTAGAGTCAAAGATCATTTCGTGCACTTCATAGTAATTTTTTTGGTCAGCTTAATCGACCAAATGTGTCCACAATCGGGAGAATTGTGCGCAAATTTCTGCAAACCGGATCAGTGGGAAATGAGAAAACACCTGTGCATGCTCGCGCAGTTTGTTCTGCGGAGACAGACCATTGATTTTGTTCGCGATAGTGCATCAAAATACCCTTCAACCTCGACTCGTGAATGATGTTCGCTATCGCTAGACGACAACGGACTTCTGGTGAGGTTATGGACCTGAACGATATGTGGGCCTAACAGGATGGTGGCACTTGCAACACTGGCTCTTTTAAGTAATTAATTCAATCGCCGTGTTATCTCACGTGGTCGCGATGTTAATAGGCCGCCATGATCATGCGATTTGACACCGTTGGACTTCTTTATTTGGCGATATTTAAACATCGATATTTAATAATATTTTTATATTTAAAAGAGTAGGTCAATAAGCCAAGGACAATTCAAGAGCTAAAGGCTGAGATGATTCGGCACATTAACGGCATTGATTTTAGTGTCATTGCAAATATGGACCATCGGATAGATGGTCCATGTGTCACTGCAGCCGTAGCGAGCATTTGACGGATATTTTTTTCATATATAATTGACATAGATCCTACTATTATAACAAAAAATATTAAGATAATTGTCTGAAAAGTTTTTGTTTTATATACAACTAAAATCGTGCGTTTAAGTTGGACCACCCATTAGTTATTTGGGCTAAGCAACGAGTGATCTATTTCGAGGTTCCCTACTTTTTTAAAGAAAAAAAAAACACAGAAAATTCAAATTGAATGAAAAATGTTTATTATCATTTGAAAGAACATTCTTTGACATTTATTTTTTGGCGATTATATCTATCAAATGTTGGCCGCGGCTACGTCTCAGATGGTCCATCCGTTGAGTCCAATTTTCAATGACTGGTTCGAGCATTTCGACTGGTAACTGGCGAATGACACGCGTGTTGTTTTGCTCAAAGGCCTGAATCGAAGCGGGTTTGTCCGCATAAACTTTAGACTTTACATATGCCCACAGGAAAAAGTCTAACGGTGTGATATCACACGATCTTGGTGGCCAATCGACCGGCCCAGAACGTGAAAATATTTGGTCACCGAAGTGTTCTCTCAATAAATCCACTGATTGATGCGATGTGCGGGAAGTGGCGGCGTCTTGTTGAAACCAAATGTCGCGAGCTTCAATTTCAGGCATCAAATAGTCGGTTATCTTGGCACGAAAACGGTCGCCATTGACGGTTACGTTCTCACCGGCATCATTTTTGAAGAAATATGGACCGATAATTCCACCGGCCCACAAATCAACACCAAGCCGTAGTTTTATCTGGATGAAGTGGCACCACTTGAACATCTTCTGGTTGCTCCTCGTCCCAAATGCGGCAATTTTGCTTGTTTACATACCCACCCATTGTGCTTGAAATGGGCCTCATCGCTGAACTAAATTTTGCTCGAAAACGTCGGATCTTCCTGGAACTTTTTAAGAGCCCATAGAGCGAAGTGATGTCGCTTGGGAACGTCGGGCGGCTTTAGTTCTTGCACAATCTGTATTTTGTACGCTTTCAATTTAAGATTTCGACGTAAATTGCGCCAAGTCGTTCCATTCGTCAGTCCGAGTTGCTGCAAACGGCGCCGAATCGATTCTCCACGGTCTTGGTGTACACTCTCAGCTACAGCCGTTTCATTTTCTTCACTACGTGCTGGAAGTAGGTCTATTCGGTCGAATATTATCCAATAATAAATGCTGGGTCTCAAGATGGTGATGGTGTTGCGAATAGTACGCTCAGTAGGCCGTTTATGTTGACCATTAGTTGAACGAAGTGCACGAAACACGTGAATTTTCGTAATAAAGTTAAACGATTTGTAATCGTTGTTCAGGCGTAAGTCTTTCCATACAAAACTAAACCAAAATAACATGACAGCATGACACGATTCACACGTGATCTGTCAAAAAAGGCTAGTGAAAAAATTATCTCTACTTGTATCACCCATTACAACTAAAATCGTGCGTGTAAGTTGGACAACCTTTTAGTTATCCGTGCTATGTCTCGTAGTTTAGGCTTCAAATAATTAATTTTGTAATATTTTACGAAAGAGTCCTGTACATTCTTTTGCAAGACAAAAAATATTAGTACTTTTTGTTAACAATTAATTTAACTATTGTTGATTTGCTATGTACTTATAGTCTTAGTTATCGGAGGCCTCAATACGAGGCTAAAACACCACTAATATTGTTTTATTTCCAAAATATGTTAATATTTACTACGAGTTTCTATTAAAAAAACATTTTCGCAACTTATTTCAAATAACTTAAATTTCTATGTGATTTTGTTCTATTTCGGCATTAATATTACAATGTTAGGTTAGCTAGGATGATTAACTAACCGCCCTTTTTCAAAACCTGGTTTTCGATTTAAACAAAAAACGGCAACTTCTCAGAAACCGGTTTTAATATTTGACTTTCCTTTGAAACCAATTTAACCGGATTTTAACATAAATGGGGCACATTCTGCTTAAAGAAAATAGAATAATTACTGTTAATGTACATTAACATTTTAAATTATTTTTATGTTATTGTAAATTATTTATTCCAATTGATTTTTAACATGAAGTACCTTTCTACAGTGACTCAAAAATTAAATGGGACACTTATATTTCCTGATTTCTATAGTTCATAACTTGAGAACGATTTATTTAATTTTAAAGAGTTACGAGTAATGAGCAAAAATATAGTATTAAATACATTTTTTTCTTTTCCAAAACAAAAATCAACAAATATTCACGTTTTATAAAATTTTTCCAGAAAATGTCTAAAAAGTCAATTTTCTAAGTCAAACATAAATTGGGACACCCTTGTTTTTGACAACTTATAAGCATACTTTGGGTGTACCGTTATTATATTTTATAACGGGACAACGACATATGTTTTACTTCTCCTATTTCGTCAGTTATGTTCGGAAGTTTGATCGTTATGATGAATAAAAAAGCGTCAAGCGACTTAAAAGAGTTAATGGTGAAATATGAATCCGAAGGCAAAAGTATACGTGAGATCACTGAAATTTAAAATAAACCTAAGTCGACAATATTTAATATATTGAAAAAATATAAAATATACGGATATTTGCAAAGAAAAAGTGGTACTGGAAGGGTTTAACAAAATTAACCAAGGGAAGGATTTTACGGCTGGTAAAAGAGAACCCACGTATTTCGGCTGTTGATATTGCCAAATCATTAAAAAAGTAAAGTAAACCTACAAACCACCAGAAATTTGCTTCACAACAACAATTACAAAGCTTACACTCCTAGAAAAAATCCGTTTCTTTCCAGTACCAACGTCAATAGAAGGTTGACATGCCAGAGAATATATTCGCAAGCAACGTTATTTTTACCGAAGAGTCAAAATTCAATATATTTGACTCTGATGGTCAAAGTTTTGACTGGAGAAGGGAGGGTACAGCACTCCACCCCTCCAATGTAGCTGGTACTGTGAAGCATAGTGGCGGCCATTAAATAATCTGGGGAGCAATGGCGGCGAATAGATTAGGTTTATTTTGTTTCATCGAAGGTAATATGACAAAAATGTCTTACTTTACTGAAGGAGCATTTTCCCAGATGCAAATTGGAACTGCCACAGGAAACTTTTACATTTTTTATCATAACTTTTCTCAGAACGTTTTGTCATTTGAGGGCGAATTGTTTTGTTTACAGTGTGTTAAAAATTCATCTCAGTCAAAAAAATGGAGTTATCCGGTGAACATTTTCCTGCGATGATTTTCGGCGTGGGTTATCGAGACAAGAGTGTTCAAATCAACTTGTTTCGACTTTTGGCGATAAGCACTATCAAAAACCACTGTTAATCGCTGGTACCAAGAGTTCAGTCTCGGACGCCGTTCGATCGTGAAGGACGTCCAACTTCGGTCACTTTGCCAGAAGCCATCGATGCTGTGCGTGAACTCATTAAGCAAGAACAACATGTGGCATACCATGAGATTACTTGGGCATTAGTATGACAAGCATCAATAAGATATTATTGCACAATTTGTTCTCGTTTGATCCCACATACTTTGACGAATGCTCGAAAAAAAGCCCATATGGATTGGTGCAGAGTTGTTGAAAAAGTGTAACTGCTGTAGCTCAAATGCAGTGTATAACATTGTCACAGGCGACGAATCATGGATCTATGCATATGAACCCGAAACAAAACAGCAATCAACCGTATGTGTCTTTCAAGTCGAGCCAAATCCAACAAAAGTTGTTCGTGCATAAGGGACATCGAAGCAACTGATTGCGTTGTTTTCGGTATAACCACATGGCACAGTGCCTATAGTGGAACATAGGACTGTCAATTCTGAGTGGTATACAACCATCTATTTGCCAAAAGTGTTCGAAAAAATGAGGAAGGATAATAAGAAAAGACGGATCATTTTGCATCACGACAATGCGAGCTCTCACACATCAGCTGAAACGATGAGCTATTTGACCACTCAAGATGTCGAATTGATGGGCCATTCACCGTGCAGCCCTTACTTGGCACGCAATAACTTCTTCTTATTCCCTAGCATCAAGAAAAAAATGCGTGGTCAACGTTTTTCATCGCCCTAAGCAGCTGTTGAAGCGTTCAAAAATCTTAAATCTTTCCAGAAAGGTAGATCTGTGGTTGATGTTGACCATTATACCAAATCGGACAAAAACCCTTCAGTCCTTTAAAGGACTAAAATAACTCTGACCAATGTTTTTTTTACTTTTCCACTACATAACTAAAATATTTTAGTTTTGACGCACTAATCGTACCATAAATGGGAGTGGTTATTTGGACTTGTGTTCCCAAACCCGTTTCCAAATGTTCGGGGACACATAGGCAAATGCTGTATGACAAACGCTACATTCGTACGCCTTTTCCGATTAAAATTTAATATTTTTTGGTGTTTAAAAAATAGATACCATCAACTTATACAGGGTTTTCTACTAAGGACATAACAATTTTATAAATTAATAAAACAGAATATTTAAGATAGAGTTCAAATTTAATCCAGGTGTAGTGCAAATATTACATTTTTAAATGAAATTCGATTTCAGTAAAATTACCACCTCGAGACCGTGTACAGCGATTATGATCGTCATGTTATGTCAATGATTAGCGCTATCGTGCCATGTTAAAACCTTATTTTTGGCCCGAATTAAATGAGCTTGACATCGCCGATATGTGGTTTCAACAAGACGGGGCCACTAGCCACACAGCACGCGTTACAATCGATTTACTGAAAGGCAAATTCGGTGAACGTGTTATCTCGAGAAAAGGTCCGGTCGAATGACCACCTCGTTCATGCGACTTAGCGCCATCGGATTTCTTTGTAATGGGGATCATCATTAACGCTTTGGCCTATGCCAACAAGCCAACAACTTTAGACGAGCTCAAAGACAACATCCTACGCGAAATTACCAACGTTCCAGTCGAAGTGTGTGCAATAGTGGTGGAAAATTGGGTCCAAAGAATATAATTTAATTCTTAAAATGTAACATTTGCACTACACCTGGAATAAATTTGAACTATTTATCTCAAATGTTTTGTTATTTATTATATAAAATTGTTATGTCCTTAATGGAATACCCTATATTATGATCCCTGACTGGGGTATGCCGTTTAGCTTTAGACATCTTAAAGCCTTCTCATACTGAAAAAACTGGTGTATGTAACACAGTTTAATACAAATGGCTGAAAACTAATTTAGCAGCTGAAAAATTGTCAAACAACTTTCTTCTTATTTCCTACGTTAAAAAAATGTTTAAACATAAATGTATACATACGTACATAAATAAATTACTAACTGAATACTTACTTTTTAATTTCAGGAAAACAATTCAAACTAAGCACAAAAGAGATGTCTTGCGTTTGTACTCCATGATCAAATGCTCCACAGGATGTGAACCTTTGAACTATAAAGGTTATGGTTGCTATTGCGGATTTCTTGGACATGGCATTCCGACGGATGGTATTGATAAATGTTGTAAATTACACGACAAATGTTACGAACATAGCAATTGCATATCGTACTTGGAGTATTTTGTACCATACGTGTGGAAATGTTATCGCGGTAAACCACTGTGCGCTATAGACCATGGAGAATGGGGAGGGCCAGAATCGTGTGCGGCTCGTTTATGTTATTGCGATTTACGACTATCGCGCTGTTTACGACAATTTGCTTGTCCAGCTAAAAGAGCTGTATGTCGATCGTCTGTTTCAAGAAGACTGCAAAATTTGTTATTAGTTTAATAAAAGTTTTTTTTTATAATTTTGTTGTTTTTTTAAATGAGCTGGGCTTTAAATAAATTATATTTCTTGTAATAGGTGTATAATGCACACTGCTTACGACAAACGTAAACTTTTCCTTGAACCGCTGCGACCCTTTGATGTGCTACCTCCTCCCGCGAAAAAAGATGTAGATCCACTGGACTTTGTATCTCTTGTTTGTGGATCGCAACAATTAGGCATAAACTCTCGTATGTTCTGGCATTCCTGCTGGAAAATCAAAACACTTTTAGAAGACACAGAGTTTGTTTTGGAAACCATTAAAGCATTTTGACACATCAACAATACATCTCGCTGCAAGTCATAAACAGTACGTATGGAACAAGATTCTATGTTTTTCTTAATAGCAACAAAATCGATTTGTTTTAAACAGACTTCTTCCAATTTCTCTGCGGATGATTCATCAGTCAAAATTCTCTGCAAAGTAGATGCATGTTTGCTTGTCTGTAGAACATTGTATATGCTTAACAAAGACTTTTTCGATGTTCGCAGATCTCTGGATTCATCGCGATCGCTTGAAGCTGGCGAGTTTGGAATACTATCAATTACTGGTGTCGATGAATAACGACGCCTCGACCGCTGGTTTGTGGTCGTCGAATGGTCACTATGAGTCGTGGCATCATCGTCTATCATAGGGCTTTCCGATCGATCACGGTCACGCAATTTGCGTAAAGCAGTTGGACGAGGCGTTAAATTACCACTGTTACTAGGCACTGCCATTTGGATTGAAGGATTTGGCATTTCATCGTCAGTCTTGGCTTCGTGGGGGCTTTTGCGCTGATGTTGCAATTGTCCTTTATTCAACTTTTCATCTTTGCGGGTTTGGACACTTATGTCTGTTGACGATGAATTTTCATCGGTGTCAGCTATTGATATGGCTGGTGGTGGTTGCAGCATAGATAACGAGGATGATTCCGCATTTGATTCAATTTGTGCGTCTATTTCGGGTTTAACAGTTGATTGTGGTACATTATTTTCACACTGTTCGGATAGTTGAGCGCTTTCCACTGTGAATAAAAATGTATTTTTAGAAGCTTTTACAGAAATTATATTATTTAAATTACCATTCATTTCTGCCGATTCTCTGATATTCTTTAGATCAACTTGTTGGCTCGGTACTTCTTCAGTATTACGTGATTCTTCAGTTTCCGTTTTAATAGCGTTGGCCGTTTTTCCACCCTCCATACTGGGCATAACGAATACATCTAATTGTTTATTATCTTCCAAGGAACCACAATTATCGCTCACGTTGTCACCGATTTCTTTTTTTGTGTTGGCAGCTTCAAATTCATCCAACATTTCCTGTTTTATTGCCACTGTAGTAGACTTATTTTCTAAGTCTACTTGTTCTGGTTCGTTTTTTGGAAATGCAGACTCCACCTGTTCTTTTAAAAAACTACTTTCATTTGAAGACTCATTTAAGCGATCTTTGGATGATTCCAATGAAGCAACCGCAGCCAAAGGAATATTGTCATTTGAATCATCACTTGATATCATTCCCGATTTTGAATTCATCTTTGCCACGTTGTAGTCTTCCGGATTCTGTGTTGAAATGCACTTTTCGCCGACGTTCATTCTACTTTCAGCCGTTGGATAGTTCTGTTGTTTTGTGTTTGGGTCTACGTCTGGAGGGATATTGGGCTCCAAATTAACTCCATATTCCTCGTTTTCTTCAATGGCTGTTTCTTCTTCATCCACACCCTTAAGGAAGTCAACTTCCTCATCGATAACAGCGGAAACATCAATATCCAGTTCCTCAATATTACCGATATTCTTGAAAACTTCCAACAGCTGTTGCTCTTCATTTGGGTCTGTGTCATCGATGTCGTCTGACAGCAAGTCGGCATTTTGTTCAACGTTTGTTTGTGGCAAATCTTCCTCAATGTCCATAGGTATTGATTCGTTGTTGGAATCGTTAGCTAATTCTGTGTCTGTACTCTTCAGTGCACTACCACTTATATCCACTATTTTTGATTCTGTTGCAATGAAAGATGACGTTTTATTTTTCTCCAATAACATGGAAAGTGTAGGAGCAGATTGCGAAGGACTCAACAGATTTAGTTGAACAGATCCTGGCGAAGCCATGGTATCTGAAGGTGGACCACTTAAGGGTCTTGCCAACATTTGAATTGCGTCATCCCTGGAGGGTATTATAGCCGGCTGGTTTGAGTTCGGTATTGAACCACCAGTCAAGAGAGTAGTAATGGTGGGAGCAGTAGCACGGGCTGAAGATGCGATAATGCTGGTTGATGGAGTTGCAGCAGTTGGGGACTTAAGTAGCGATGAAAGCAAAGGAGAGGTTCCAGCCGACATTTGTGATGGATTATCGGTATTTGCCATAGGTTTTACAGAACCTATAATTTCCTCAACGTCCATATCGACAGCTGTGGTGTCAGTGGATGATTTTAACGAGCTCGATGAAGAAGAGTTGCTCGGAATGTTACCTCCAGTGAGCCAAGTTCTTTGTAATTCTTGCTTCCGAAACTCCCTCTCCCTCATTTGATTTTCCATTCTCATTTCCTCAATCCGTAACATATCTTGTTCTTTTTCAATGTCAGACCACATTTGTAGCAGTTGGTCATCGTCCAAATTGTCACATTGTATGGCTTTTATTTCAGCGAAAATTTTCGCATATTCCTGCACAAGAAACTTTCTTATTATCAGTTAACTTACATTAAAAATCATACACAATTACCTCCTGTTCTCTTTTTAGCTCCAACTTTAATTCCTGCATTCGCTCTTCTGTAAGTCGCCTAAGTATTGCCTCTGTGGTTGTAGGCGAAGATGAACCGCCGGTTTCAGATGACCGCTTCTTCCGTTTTGTCTCAACATCCTCTAAATATCCGTACTGCACGGCACAATTCTTTTGCGAAAACCAATCTGTTGGTCGGGTCTGTAAAGCATTGGAACTATTTCCGCACAGCAATTTTAGAGTGCGGCTAACAGACGCACTACATCCATCACCACTACATGAAACTACCGAAGCCAAACATAATTGCTCACGCGTTGACCATTTGTCCAACGAGGTACGATTTATTTGTAAACGGTCCTGTACACTAGTCATTTAGATGTATTTATTTTGATTGAACTAATTTTCACAAATTAGTGATTGGTGAATCCATTGCAGTTAAAAATCGATAACGAATTTATTAGTTAAAATCGACGTCGAAGAGAAATGCTAAACAGAGTTTGAAGCTGAATTGGGTCAAACCGGCGGCGCTAAAATGTGTTTTATGTTTCACCTCTTTACTAACGTTACACAATTGTTACTTACGTTATTTTGTAGCTTTATAAGTAAGTTATATTAATCTGAATGATAATTTGAGATTTTTGAATATGATTGGATGCTGTGGTTTCAACCTGGCCACATTTTTTCTGAGTTAGACTTTTTGACAGCTGTCACTTGATTTATCCTAGGTTTGGTTTACCATTTGATAATGAATTAACTTACTCCGAAACAAAGTTTTCAAATTGTAGTGAATGGGCCCAAAACAAGATGGCCACCGATTTTTACAAGAAAATTTTGTTCAGCGATAAAGCTCACTTTTGTTTGCATGGGTACATTAATAACCAAATTTGTCGCATTTCAAGCAATAAAAATTCCACAAGCCATTCTTGAGACGCCGTTACATCTTCAAAAGTTACATCTTGGGCGGTGGCCACTTGCCCGAAACCATTTTTATGTTATGTTTATAAGGACAGACCCTTATCTTTATAATAAAGCTAAATTCTTGGTCATAACATTAAATTATATGCGTATTATTTCTTCTCGAAATCCACACATCTGAAAACACTCTATATATATATTTGCTCCTAGTTATGAAAACTACCTTTTTTGGAGTTGATGTTCAAGCTTCCGCCAGTTGCGGAAATTTATGAGGAAATCAACCAGGCTCGAAAAAATGAACTTTTTTGAGGACTTTACTGATTTATTGCAATGAATATATTACAACTTCAACATTTCTCATGATTTATTCAAATTTTAGAACAAAATCGATCGGTTTACATCACATACCAAAAGGATAAAATATAATTTTCATCAAAGACGATAAATTGTAGAAAATAGAGGAAATGAGCTTTTACGAGAATTTGACAAACAGATGTGAGTAAAAGAGGTTTTTTGTGTTTGAACAGGGCAAATTTTGTGTTTTCTGTGTTTTTTTGGCATTTTATTTAGTGTTTTTCTAATTTGACATTTTGTTCAAACGGCAGTAAATAAATAAACCGAGAATTTGTGCATTACTAAAGTGTGTTTTTCTACATTAGTGCAAAGAAAAACACACCGACCATCTTGTTCAATTTATCGTCTTTGGTTTTCAAAACCACGTTCAAATATATATACTTATATATAGTATAAAATGAATCAGATATGTATGTCAATATTAGATGAATAAATAAATAATAAATATGTATGTATTTGTACCAATCTGTATGGCATCTTTTAGTAACAATTTTACTGAAACGAAAAATAAGTTTCCGAATTAATTCGTTATCCATTGTTATTTTCGGTTTCCAACATTGCTTAAAACCATTAATAATAGTGTGAAATATTGTTTTAAATGTTCAATATATAGGCAGGACCTGACTATGCCGACACAGTATTGTATATTTTTAAATTGTATTGCATTTTAGTTTTTCGTCTGCTGCGTATCCTTATACTTGACTGGTTGTTTTTCATATTTAACATGTTTTTCATGTTTTAATTGTCCTTTTGTAGAAATTTGTTATATATAATTGTTAAAACTTATTTCTTCGCACATCAATATATATAATAAAACAAGTAGTTTACACAAATTCTGTGATTAAAGTGTGTTAGTATGCTCCAACTGGCATTTTACTCAAAGCATATTTCTTCCACCGCTTCACAGAAAACTCATACGCTTTCGTGTGATTGGTTCTGAATTGTTTTATTTTAAGTTAAGAAAAAATGTAAATGAATATTCCTATTTCTGATGAATAACGAAATTAACCATAGATATCGATAGTGGTTTTTAAATGGATGACAAATATTACACTTTTGTAAAAGGAGATAACAGCCACAACCAAAAAACTAATCCACCCCTATCAGGAACATTTGTTCCCTCGAAATGTTTCCCCTTTTCACTGAATTGCTATCGTGAATAAATTGTCCCTTTCAGTTTTTCTCTTTTTACTTATAATTCAGTAAGGAATGATATCCCTGAGCAAAATAGTGAAAGTGGACATTTTTCCCTTATCGTGAACGGTCATTTTTAAACTGTTATTTCCCTTTTTCACGTTTTTTTATTTGTTTAACAATTGGCTATTCAGGTTTACATTAAGTCTTTTCAGGACAAGATCAGTTCACAAAGTGATATTCTGCTTCTGCCGAATTTTGGAGCTCTGTGGCAGAAGAGCTGAATGCTGTTGGTCCTCCGACAAA
The DNA here is from genome assembly GCA_963513945.1 of Hydrotaea diabolus. Taxonomy (NCBI): domain Eukaryota; kingdom Metazoa; phylum Arthropoda; class Insecta; order Diptera; family Muscidae; genus Hydrotaea; species Hydrotaea diabolus. Next base: position 192,205,842 of record OY740716.1, on the reverse strand, counting down.
AAGTGAATTTGAGTGGAGAAAAGTAATGTAGTAAATTAAACATTACTAAATGTAATCAAATCGAATATGTATTTGATAGGTATGGGTGGATCAAAAGAGGTAAATAAGGTCTAAAGCTGCAGCCAACCTTAAAAACCAAAACGCAATGGGAGGTGGCCCAAACTTGACAAAACGGTTGTCGGATACCGAGCAGTACATTTACGACTTAATAGGAATGAAAGAATCGGTAGAAGGCCTGGAAAACTCGTTGACTTTTGGTTCCAGAAAAAAGCACCAACACAGATAGTTGAAGAAGCGCTCTAAAGAGTCTAATTGTTGATTGGGCCATTCCAACTTCATAGTCTCTTCTAACGCCTTTTTGGTATCCACCCTCAGCCAAAAATCGTAAGAAGGCACTTAATTTTACAATTGGCGGAATACCAAAGCATTTTTTTGTTGCCGGTAAACACTTGGCCAGAACATCCAGAACGTAGGAGAAGGCTGTTTTATTAAGCCTATAATGTTGGCTAAATCTAAAAACAAAATTGCTTGCAAATTACTTTTCTAATTGACTTAAATTACTTACAATACGGTGGGCAATTCCAAAGACTTGGGTGCATCACGCAAAATCCGACGAGCAACTCTTTGTTCTTTGATATCCTTCTCCTCTAGCAGCAGCATCAACGTCCCGACTCTTAACATTTCGAATTTCCACCAACTTTGTTTGTTTTAATTTTTTTTATTCACTACGGAATAATAACCAACTCTATTATGAACAGCTGTTCTCAAAGGGAACAAACATTTGACTTGAAATACATGATAGCAATTTTCCATTTAAGGGAATGAAAATTTCAAAGGAACAATTATTTAATTTTTTTCCAATAGGGGTGATTGTTTAGTTGTAGAAGTGCTGTTTGTCTTTGCTGTAAAGCTAGAATTTTGAATGAACACATTAAAACCCCAGTCCCATTTTTTGTGCAACATTTTATTTATATCTATTAACAAAAAAAAAATTTATTATAACTTAATTAATTTCATTGTTGACACTTGTTTCCATTTTTAAGCGTTTCCATTTCATCCGTCTATTTTGAAACCAAACTTTGACCTGAAATTAATAGTATATTGTTAAAAATAGCATGTACTATAATTAGTATATACTTATATTGTCATTAATAGTGGTGCTTTTGGTTAAGCCTTGATAAATAGTTTAGTCATTTGTTCACAAAAGGTGCCAATTCTGTTAGTGTGTAAAGGAAAAACACCATTGTACTTGATTTTAGAAAAAACGTTAGGATTTTTTTTTGTTTTAGCCCTTTTAAGTACTCAGCATGCTTTTACTCGGTAGTTATCAAGGCTAAGTACTAAAATGGCTACAAAAAATTACTTTTTCTAATTTTTTTTGTATACTAGTACTTCTGGTCTATTACTTTGAACACGAACAGAATTGACACTTTTTTAACAGATCACTAACTAATGCGGTTGCTATCCAATCTTATTTATCGAGGCTGAGTTATGGATGGTATGCAGGCAAAAATTTATTCTTACCGCCAACATTATTCAACATTTTCGGCATACACCCAATACCCAAAGTAGGATAGTAAGAGTATAACAGTATAACACAAAATAGTTTTTAATAATAGCCAAGATAGCACTTTAGCTTCGGCATTCGTCAAGGGGATGTAGCTCAGATGGTAGAGCGCTCGCTTAGCATGTGAGAGGTACGGGGATCGATGCCCCGCATCTCCAACAGTTATTTTTTTAGTTTATATATTTATATTATTAAATAATTAATATTATGCGCGCTATGTATTTGCAATCGACATGGTGCGCGATTTTATATTTGAATCGGCTGTAAAAAATAGTACTGATAATTTTTGGTTTTATTGGAAAGGTTGAACTTTGTCATTTGAACAATACTCGTATTCATATGAGTACCACAACTGGCTCGGCAGTACCTCAGCCGATCAACCCAATTTTTCAGCACATTTTTGATTGTTTCAGGTCGAATTTCTTCAATGGCAATATTGATTTCATGTTTCAACGCTTCAAATGACTCTGGATGATGCGCGTAACATTAATTCATAATGGCTTCCCACAGAATATAATCCAAAGTCCTTAAATCGCAGCTCCGAGGTGGCCAATTCAAAAAAAGTGCGTAAAATATCGATGGTTGCGTTGTCTGTGGTCAGATGGCCCCGTCTTGTTGAAACCAAATTCGTCCGAGTAATTCTCTTGAATTTTTGGGAACAAAAATTCGCCATGAATGGCGCGGTAACGTAAATTTAAAAAAATATCAGTACTTTTTTTATAGCCGACTCAAATTTAAAATTTTAAATGCCTCACCCTATACATAGTTGTTCAAACTAATTCATACCGCAATTGTTAGCGCAGATAACTAATAAAATAGAGATACCAAAAATGTTTCCAATCAGGAAAGAATACATTAACACACAATTTCATTAAATTAGCCTGTTTTTCTAAAACGGTCGTAGCATCAGAGACATCGATTTAACTGTAGACGATAGGATAAAAAATCGTGTTTTTGAAAGTTGAATTAAAAAGAATCTTTTTGTTTAGTATAGTATACAATAGAGGGCTGCTATATATATTTCTGGCCTAATAATAAAAATGCGAAAATTATCAATCAGAAATGCGCTCAAACCAATTGTCGAATCACATTTTTTACTCCTCAATCGGAGGAGTGAAAAATGCTTTTTGAACGCTTCAACAGCATCTTCTAGCGACGAAAATCGTTGACCACGCATTTTTTTCTTGATGTGCGGGAATAAAAAGAAGTCATTGGGTGCCAAGTCAGGGCTGTACGCCGGACGCACAGCCCATCAATTCGACGTTTTGGCCGGCCAAAAAGGCGCTGGTTTGAGCCGATGTGTGAGAGCTCGCATTGTCATCGCGCACAATGATTCCTCTTCTATTCTTCGTTTTTCGAATTTTTCCGAAGACTTCAGGCAAACAAATTGTGGTGTACCAATCAGAATTGGCCTCCTACCTTGTTCAAGCGGAACAGTCGCGACATGACCAGTTTTGCTGAAGAAACAGGCGACCATTTGCTTCAAAGTGCTTCTTCCACGAACAACTTTCGTTGGATTTGGTTTGTCTTCGAAGACCCACACGATGGATTGCTGTTTTGTTTTGGTCTCATCCGCATAGCTCCACCTGTGACGATCTTATAAACGTTTTTTAAAGCACCGGTCGTATTTTTTCAAAATTTCTTTGCACCAATCGACACAAGCCTTTTTTTGAGCGATTGTCAAATTGTGCGGGATCCAACGAGAACAAACCTTTTTCTACGGCCAGGTGTTCATGCAATATCGAAAGTATGCTCGTGGAAAAAATGCCCAAGGATGCCTCTATCTCACAGTAAGTCACATGACGATCTTTCATTATCAGTTCACGCACGGCATCAATGTTCTCTGCACAACGGCCGTATTAGACGACCTTCGTCATTAAGCGAGCGTCGGCCACGATTGAATTCATTAAACCAGTTTTTTACAGTGCTATAGGATGGTGCTTCATCGCCATACAAAGATTTAAGTTCATCAATGCACTCTTGTCTTGATAATCCAAGTCGAATGTGGTGAAACATGATCGCACGAAAATGTTCACGAATTAATTCAAATTTTTCGCCAAATTGATTTTTTGAAGTCACTGTAAACAACACAAATGATGGACGTACGGCAAAACGTTCGGAAAACGTTTATGCTAAAACTGTCAAACTTTCCAATGGAAATGTCAGATGGCGTCAGGCAACACTTAGTGTTGCCTAGGCCAGAAATATATATATAACAACCCTCATATTACCTTACAAACAGTTTGGAAGTTGCATTCGTACTTCAAAAATGAATTGTTAAAATTGTTCGCTCTTTGATAAAAAAGTGTAACGTTCTATAAAAACAGATTATTTAATTATACTAGCCATGTTCTGCTGAGGTAACTAGCTAATTTATCTAGTAAGTTTGCAATATGGTAATCTGGCACTATTGTACAAAATAGAGAGTAACATAGCATTGTTTTTCTTTGTGCGTAGAATTGAAAAACAGGAGGGTTTATCGGAGAATTCATCAAAAGAGACAATTAAAAAAACTAAAAAATGTTATAAAGTAATCAATGAAATGAAACCAAATAATTGTTACACTTTTGCTTTGTGAAAATATGTAAACATTTTTAAAACTATCAGTTTGAGTTGATTTTTATTTTACTTATAACAACTCGTACAGATTCGCTCAAAATTAATTAGACAAAGATTAATTTTTGCTATATAAGTACATTAACAAAAACAATCGTTTTATATAGCAGGGTGTGTCATGTTTGATTTATTTAGGAAAAATAAGTGTGCTTACGTTTCTTTAGCGAGTTAAGGCCAACCAGCTTGCTAACCGAGAACCTTCCATGTAAATGCTAATTTAGTAATCTGAAAAGAACACAGCTTTTAAAAGGTTCACGTACCTGTCTTTCAGTCAAATCCAGTGCTACTGCAATTTCATATCTTCTTAAACGCGTTAAATAGTTGGCGTGCAAAAATTCATGTTCTAAAGATTTAATTTGCTCCTTTGTGAAAGCTGTTCGTTCTTTTCGGCTGGACGATACGGTTGGTAATGGATTAACAGCGTCGTTGGTTACGTTGATGTCGTGGGAAATAGTTTCATCTAAAATATTAAATTTGTACGTTAATGTTATCTTATTAAAGACAGGGGAATTTTATGCTATTTGTAATTTAGGTAAGATTCAATAATAAATATATTACTGCTCTTTAATGAATGTAATATTGATGTTCGCTTTCGTGACTAGAAATTTTTATTATTTTGTTTAATATATTCGTACAATGATATGTAATGGCAGCAAACTTAATGTTATCAGGTACATATGTGCAGGATTCCACTTTTCAGGCGGGGGTTGTGTAGTTGACCAAATTCTTGTGCTGCATTTCACAATCACTAAAATGTTGGTGATTTGAAATCACATTTAAATACCAAAGTCATTGTTTTTATATTAAACAAAAGTCAAACTTCCAATTAAACCAAATCACAACAAACATGAATGTCTTCTTAACAAAAAAAGTTATTTTTACAATAATTTAAACCAAATAAATGCGTTTTAAAAATATATAAATTTGTTGTTTTACGTGTTGGTGGTTTTAATTACAAAGTTTTAAGAGTAAAACTTTAAAGAAGGTAGGAACTGAAAAGTTTAATTATAATTAAATGGTTGTATATTTTAAAGTATATGTCCCTATGATGTTATTACTAAAACTGCTATAACTCAGGCAATTTTCGTTGGATTATCAAAAAATATATCACATTGAGATCGTTACAGTGCGTTCTTTGTAAGTCTGCGCAAAAAGTAGTAGGGAGCTCCAGAATTGACACACAATTGTCAGTTGTAAACAACATTTTTCAAAAAAAAACATGATTTCTTTGTGCTGTAACTGTAAAATTTGCATTTTTTTACCAATCAATATTAATCATTTTTAAGTGAATCGGATTAGAATTGCCGAAGTTTACGTCAAATTAATGAAAAAATTCTGAAACAATAATTTTTACGATATCTCGAAAACTATACGTGATGGGCCATAATGGACATTTAATTTGGATTCAGGAGATCATTTTATATAAGTATAAGGCGTTCGAAGTCGGCGTTAAACAATACGTCCTATGTGGTTAGTAAGTACGTAAGCATTATATCGTTTATATCCTTTTTATATTCTCCATCTCCGGCCAAACAATCTTTAGCCCATTTGGTGAAGCGAAAACGCCTCGGATGGTTTTCAATAAAAACAGAAATTTTAAAAATTATCAATACGTTTTTTAAAGCAGATTCAAATTTAAAATGGCCCACCCTGTATATGTATATTAAGGGTGGCCCAACCATAATGCACGATGATAATTCTGAGTCACACCTTAACGTTAAGTTGTTTGCCCAACTTAATTTGACATTTCTTTGTTTCAGTGTTTGCCAAATTCAACCATGGAGAGGTACACAATTATGCAGCGCGTTAAGATTGTTAAAGCCTTTTACGAAAATGGGCGTTTAAATCAAAATGCATTTTGGTCACTTTGTGATTCGTGGGGAGGCACACTTCCACCTCAGTAAATTCGTTAGCAAGCTGAATTGCCGCATTTGGGCAATAAGAAACTACGAGTGATTGCTAAAAGGCCGATGCATCCACAAAGAGTAATTGTTTGGTGCGGTTTATGGGCTTGCGGCGTCATCGGACTGTACTTCTTTGAAAATAAGGTCGGCCAAGCAGTTACCGTGAATGCTGTTCGCTAGCAGGTTATGAGGATATGGACCTAAACGATATGTGGTTCCAACCGTATGGTACCACTTGCCACAGAGCCAACGAAACATTGATTCTTTTGCTCGAGGAGTTTAATGCTCGTGTTACCTCACGTCCGGACGATGTTAATCATGTGATTTTTTGACACCGTTTACGCATAATTGTCATAGATCCATCCTTCTATCATAATAAAAAAATATTAACATAATTTTCTGTTTTATTTACAACTAACATCGCGCGTTGTAGTTGGACAAATCTTTAAAAGGTGGCGCAAAATTATTGTCAGTTGTCGCAAAAGTAACGAAATATAGTAATGTAATGGACAATTCTACATCTCTAATCTCATCTAAAACAAAATTTTAAATAAGGAGTTTTGCATTGATCTCTACACTGAAGAATTGTAGTGTAGCGCAGTGTAGAAAATGCAGCCGTTATTGATATACGAGTATATGATTTTAATAATATTCATTTGAATACCCTCAAAAACAACCTCACAACACTTGTTAATATTTTTTGGCATCTATCAAAATTTCCTTGACCAAACAATTTTAAGAACATTAATTTTCGTTTGCAGATGGTGAAAAAAGTCTACACTGCTCTTATAATTATCCCTGTAAGAACTGCAAATTCCGTCACCTTTCCATTTGAGCTGAGTGCCACCAAACAAAAATAGCTAAATGGAATTTACCAATGGTAAATTTCGTTAGCTTTGCTATTTATATTTCGGGTCCTGATAATACTAGTGTTCTCAGATGCAAACTGATACTTCCGTTAGAAACTTTGACATTTTTTAGCATAACTTCACTCAGAACGTTTTGTCATTTGAGGGCGAATTGTTTTGTTTACAGTTTGTTGAAAAATTTATCTCGGTCAAAAAATGGAATTATCCCGTGAACATTTTCGTGCGATGATTTTTTACGATTTTCGGCGTGGGTTATCAAGACAAGAGTGTTTAAATTAACTTGTTTCGACTTTTGGCGATGAAGCACCATCAAAAACCACTCGGACGCCGTTCGCTCCAGGATGATTTTCGTGAAGGACGTCCAACTTCGGTCACTCTGCGAGAAACCGTCGATGCTGTGCGTGAACTGATTAAGCAAGACCGACATGTGTTATACAGTGAAATTGAAGACGGATTATTTTGCATCACGACAATGCTAGCTCTCACACATTAGCTGAAACGATGAGCTATTTGACCGCTCAAGATTTCGAATTAATGGCACATTTACCGTACAGCCCTGATTTAGTACCCAATGACTTCTTTTTAATCCCTAGCATCAAGATAAAAATGCGTGGTCAACGTTTTTCATAGCCCGAAGCTGCTGTTGAGCGTTCAAAAATCATATTTTGGAGGTGTCTCAATCGAAGTGGAAAAAGTACTTCGAAAGTTGGTTTGTGCGCATGCAAAAGTGTATTGATCTTAAAGGAGAATATTTTAAAAAGCAATAAAACCATTTCCAATGATAGATTATTGTGTTTTTTATTGCCGGACCCGAAATACAAATAGCAACCCTCGTTATATTGTTGTAGCGACAACTGTGTGCCGGGGTGACAGCCCTTGGCTGATGAATTGATCTTCGGGTCAATCCGGTCCGCAGAATCGGCTATCATGGGCCGGTCCTCGTAATGTAATCAGTGCTGCCGTTTTAGCCGAATGTGGTCGAAACAATTAAAAATTTGTTGTTGGTCGGAGTTTTGGGAATTTTAGAAAAATAATTTGTTGGTGCTTTTTTAGTAATTAGTATGGTAAGAGGCCTATGCTCAATAGTTATCCAGGTGAAGGTACTTAAATGGCTACAAATATTAATTTTGCTACTATTTTAATTTTTTTTAAGATTAATACTTCTGGACTGTTCCTTTAGACACGAATAGCATTGACACTTTTTGTCATTAAATGACTTTGGGTCATTTAATGTGGTTCGGTAATCAAGTTTTCAAAAATGTATCAATGACTTTTCAACGATTACGTCGGAAACAGTAGATTTCGGGTTGTTTTGGTAATATTTTGGTCGAAAAAATTGCCCAGCGGCCGGCAACACTGAATGTAATGGGAAATTCTAAAGGGTGGTTAAATTTTAAGGGCCGATGTTGATTTTGAATAAAAAAGGCCATTGTTTCGTTAGCTGTGTGGCAAGTGGTCCTGTTAAACCACATATCGTGCACATCCATATCTTCCAATTCGGGCCATAAAAAGTTCGTTATCATCTTACGATAGCGAACACCATTCACAGTAACTGCCTAAACGGCCTCATTTTGGAAAAAATACGGCCCAATGATGCCGCCAGCCCATAAACCGCACCAAACAGTCACTCTTTGTGGGAGCATTGTTTTTTCGACAATCACCCTTGGATTATCATTCGCCCAAATGCGGCAATTCTGCTTATTGACGAATCCACTGAGGTGAAAATGTGCCCCATCGCTGAAGATCATTTTCTTCGAAAATTGATCATCCACTGTTGTCATTTCTTGCCACCATTCTGACCATTGTATCTTTCCATGGTTCAAATTGAGTTAGTCTGAAATTGAGAAATATCAAATGAAATGCAGAAAAAAACTTGACGTTTAGGTGTGGTTCTCATTCAATATCGGCCCTTAAAATTTAACCACCCTTTACATCTTTGAAGCTGTTCACGAAAACAAAACCAATTTTTTTCATTTCCAATTCACAATATGATATTAATTTTGCGCCACTTTCTACAATATAAACTGAATTTATCATACCTCTGCTTACGTAGATCTTCAATTGTCTAGTTTCACTGTTATCTCCTTTACATTTTCGATGTGTCGTATCATTTTCATAATTATTTGTATTCCAATATTCTTGCATTGGAGACGACGAACAATGATTGAAATTTAAGGAGTTTGGATTACACGAATAATATTCATTTCTTTCACTAATCACGGATTCTGAGGTCGAAGTAACGCACATGTTTGTATAACTTTGATTGAATTGATCGATGTAGAAATTTTGAATGTCGCGAAATGTACTCGGATTGGCGTTACAATTGCCAGAGGTGGTGTTTGGTTGTAAATGATAAGAATGTGTACAATACGACGACTCGATTGAATTTTCACAAAGATAAAAATCGTCTAGATTTGTCTGCATTTTCGTGCGTGTTCTTATTCTTAACTCCAAGAACAATCCCCAACCAACCAACTCTCATAGAAATCAAATGAACACTAAATGACGGGATAGTCGTAATGACAAGGCAAATGTCTTTGAAATTCTTTTGTAAAACTGATCATCTCCGGCTGTAACTTGTTTCTGATTGGCGGGTGTATGGATGCGTTGCGGCAATTGAAGTGTTTTGATTGGTCCAGATGTTTAAACAATTAGGGACGTACTACGAGTACTTGCAGATCAACATATGGTGGCATAAAGTCTGTTGTCACATCGTACAAAGAAAACTGTGATAAATAAACAAACAAACAAATATATGTATATGGTGTGTGTGCATTTCATTGTGTGGCCGATTTTGTGTCAATAGGGTTGTGTCATAAATTATGGGTCAATTGTTTTTGTCTTCTCCCACCCATTATGTACCACAGGACTAGAAAGTGCGGGAACACGCAATGTTTGTGTAATTTATGAAATATGATTAGTCTGGTACTGAAATATGAATATTACGGAAGTGCAAGTCTATTACTCACTTACTTCCCTTAACAGCTAATTATGGAACAAACGAGAAACTTCTCTCAACTCACTGACTGAGACCTACTGTTTACAATGTGGAAAAACTACCGCTGTAAATATGTTAAAGGTTCTGCTCGGATTTAAACCTAGGCTGGTGGCATAGCATAACGTCTATGAATATAATGGCTGTCTTCGACAGTCAATTTGCTTAGGAGGTAGCGATGAATTTACACCATTGTACAGGGTGGCTCACAAATCGTGCTACAAAAACAAAACGTAAAAAAATTTTTTCTGTGTGAGCAATCGGCTTATTCTTTATTTTCTTTGGAAGGTTGGTACTAAGCTTTATTATAATGAAAGCAATCGGCTTATTCTTTATTTTCTTTGGAAGGTTTGTATTTAGCTTTATTAAAATGAATGCTTGGGATACCGAAAATAGGATTTGTTTTGCAGTCCTGCATTTCCGTATAAAAAAATTAAGGCGGGATTTGGCGGAACTCCTCCGAGAAGATGTACCATTATGGGGCTGGTTGTTGTGGTTGTTTCAGCGGCAACTGTGTGCCGGGCTGACAGATGTTTTTTAAAGATGTTGAAGGTGCTTTTTTATCTAAAACTTCGCCGAAGGCGTATATTCAGCAGCATTTGATTCCAGCGAGATGGAGCAACTGCGCATATATGTAGCTAGATTGGTTCTGGCAGAGTTTCAACGAAAATTCTCAAACAAATTAATATCCAGAAATTCCACTTTCCGCTCCGAACTACAAAAATTCGGTTGGATACACCGAATTTCTGTTGCAATAACCAACATTACCTTGCATAGATGGTATCATGGTCGAGTTATCATATGATTGTTGCTACAACCATATCACAGCATTCGCAACCAATAACACAGTTATAACAACCGAGTTCAGTTTAACTATTGGTTGCAACAACTGGCGGTTATGGCATCCAACCAATTGTGACGTACATGTTACTTTGGTATCAGTAATTGGTGGTGACAAGAGATAAGTTCTGTGTAGTGACCAAATCCTGTTTAATTGGCTGCTATAACATAATATTGGTTATTCCAATATCAACATATAAACCCAACAAACAAAATCCTTGTTTTCGACGAAAGCATATATCGAAATTCCCAAAAAGTTTAAGTTTTTTGGGTTAAACAGTTAAAGCTTCCAAACCATATTACCATATAAATAAACAAACTATAAAAAAAATATTTTCCAGATTAAATAAACCAACCTTACTGTAATTAAGTGACATTACCCAGACTTGATCAACATTTCCGCCACAGATAGATAGACCTCCGTATTATTCAAAACTACAAAGCTTGACAAGAAATGTTGTTATATACCCTAATTAATTCTTTTCAGATTGGGCCATCATTGCAATGCTTATCAAAACATCTATCCAAGTCGTATTTATATTACTGATCACTTGCCAACTGCAAGGCGGTGAAATTCTAAATTTTCTCAAAATGTACTTGTATACAAATTCATTTCCAATAAATATCTTCATTCGGTTGTAACGATGGAATACATGGACAACAATCGTTTGGCAACAAATTCGATTGTGGCAACAAATCTGTTCTCTGTGTGTGGGGTTATGTCAAGCAGGAGGTGAACTATACGAAACCAAGGAATTTGACTGAATTGAAGCAGTCCATTAAAACAATAATTTAAGCGATCCTAACTTCAACCCGCATTAAATAATTTTCTGAACAGGTGTCGCACATGCGTATATGAGCATGGAGGTCATTTACAGTTTATTATAGTTATACAACTAGTTATATAATATTTAACTCAAATTTTTATAAAAAAAAAATGAAATACATTGATTAAAAAAAACGTTATTGTAGCACAATTGGTGCGCCACCCTGTACAATAATATAAATATGATTTGGTTTACGTAAAACTATAGACAACTGGTTTTACAAGAATAACCTTAAGTGATATTAAGCGAACTCGGTTATTACTCCCTTATAAAGGATTACATTAACGGCATAGAACCTCAATTATGCCTCACTAGCGTAGGGACGATATATAAAGTTTGGCCGGGCGGAACTTCCCGACTTTTTAACTTCTTTTAAAGAAAATTTTAACTTTAATCCTTCCGCAATGTACTCGTATATCGCCCTTAAATTATATAATATTATTATAAAAGTTTATAATCTGCAGTTTAAATAAACATTAGACATCTCATACAAATTATACATTTAATTTTTAACATTTCCTTTTGAAACGCAAAAAAGCCATATACGCGGCAGCCATTTAGCCGATATTTTGTTCCATACATCCTTTAGTATTTCTTGAATAACTATTTTCGACAAACTACAAATTTTCCAACAAACATTTTATGATGCATAAATCCAGTCAGTTCTTGTATACATAGACATTTTAAAAAAGTTTTTAAGTTATCTCCTTAGCGACCACTTACTATTTTAATAGGCGAGTACCAATATAACACTCCTTATGTCTATAGACATGAGCTCTGTTCCTGTACGGAGTACAACTTACTTTACTAAGTATTACTCCAAAAAGCGTTTTCGTACTCCAAAAACTAGTAAAAGTTGCAAGTAAATTTAAGAGAGAAGAGAACAATATTTCGATCTCTTCTACTAATTTTTACTTAAAGAAATTTTGTTGTATAAAAGTGGTGAGTTGTCAATAAAGGATGTCAGCTTTTTTTAGTTCTTAAAAAGCAAAATGTAAGAGAGAAGAGAACAATATTTCGATCTCTTCTACTAATTTTTACTTAAAGAAATTTTGCTATATAAAAGTGGTGAGTTGTCAATAACGGATGTCAGCTGTTTTAGTTCTTAAAAAAGCCAAAGAGTAATCTAATTTTCTTTTAACCTAACCTCACTTTTAACATCTAAAAATTATTTTTAAATTGAAAAATACTTTTTGACGCTTATTGCTTTTACCGACTTTACCAAGGTCTGTTCCTTTTTTTTTTGCAAACTATTTAAGTCCTTTCGGTGCTTGTTTCAATTTTTTCTTTGAGAGAAAAGAGTATAGAAGTAGACCTGTTGCTGCTATATATATTTCTGGCCTAATAATGAAAATGCGAATATTTATCATCAAAAATTGCTTTATTGTTTTTCAAAGTATTTTCCAGCATGATTTATACACTTTTGCATGCGCTCAAACCAATTGTCGGGAGCAAATTTTTTTTACTCCGATTGAGACACCTCTTCTGGCGACGAAAAACGTTGACCACGCATTTCTTTCTTGATGTGCGGGAATAAAAAGAAGCCATTTGGTGCCAAGTCAGGGCTGTACGGCGGATGACCCATCAATTCGACGTTTTGGCCGGTCAAAAGACGCTGGTTTGAGCCGGTGTCATGGTGCACAATGATTCGTTTTCTCTTGTTCGTTTTTCGAATTTCTTCGAAGACTTCAGCAAACAAATTGTGGTGCATCACTCAGAATTGACCGTCCTACGTTGCTCAAGCAAAACAGTCGCCACATGACCAGTTTTGCCGAAGAAACAGGCGACCATTTGCTTCGAAGTGTCTCTTCCACGAACAACTTTCGTTGGATTTGGCTCGTCTTCGAAGACCCACACAGTACATACACATAGATCCATGATTCGTCACCTGTGACGATCTTATAAACGTCTTTTGAGGCTCCGCTACACGATCCTTTTTTGAGCTATTGTCAAATTGTGCGGGATCCAACGAGAACAAACCTTTTTAGGTGTTCATGCAATATCGATTGTATGCTGGTGGAAGAAATGCCCAAGGATGCCTCTATCTCACGGTATATAACGGTATGTCTTAAATTATCAGCTCACGCACGGCATCAATGTTCTCTGGCACAACGGCCGTTTTTGCACGACCTTCGTCTTTGAGCGAGCGTCGGCCAGAATTGAATTCATTAAAGCAGTTTTTCACAGTGCTATATGATGGTGCTTTATCGCCATACAAAGATTTTATTTCATCGATGCACTCTTGTATTGATTATCCACATCGAAAGCTGTGAAAAGTGATCGTACAAAAAGGTTCACGAGTTAATTGCATTTTATTGCCAAATTGATTTTTTTTAAGTCACTGTAAACAACACAAGTGATGGTCGTACGTTTGACATGCTAAAAGATGTCAAACTTTCCAATGGAAATGTCAGAAGGCGCCAGGGAACACATAGAGTTGCCTAGGCTAGAAATATATATAGCAACCGTAACACTCCAATTCCAACTATCACGCCTTTCGCTTTGACATTTGAATCACCCACTGTTAGGCAAAAACATAAACAATTCTTTTCGAGTGTGTAATAAAACTGACTTCATTCATAGCATGAACCATTGGAGTTTTATTACTCTATTTAACTACTTCCTATGCGCCATTGATGTCCGCCGGATTTCGCAGAGCAGTGAACATGCTGGCCAGACATATCGGCTTAAAGAAAGGCGAACGAAGATTTTAAGGCCACATTAGCATAGCTTTTCAATCGTAGTTCCAACAGATTATATCATGGAGACTTCTTCTACTCGTGTGTTATAGTGCTTCCCTAAACAATACAGACGTTTTCCATCTGACATATTATGCCGCGACGTTTCTAGTTGCAACATATGGATGATTTGAGAAATTCTGTTTGTTCACTTGATGTGTGTTACATATTTCCATAGGGGGGGGGGGGGGGTGGGGGGGATAGTCACTTTGTCGTGTGCCTTTGCATCTTTTTTGTAGTTATTATAAAAAAAAACATACAGCCGACACTGCTTTAGAGCATTAGCTTTTTACACAGAAAAATTAAAATGACAGAAAATAATGAAACTTTGCTTTACTGAATATAGCTGAAAATTGTATTTACCCAAATGGGTTCTGTATGTGAGGATCGCGCTTAGAATCGTCTACTTCACTTTCATAAAACGGGCATATCTCTGGGAGGGAACACTTTTGGGGCATGGGATCGGTCTCATTCGATGCTCAGATGTTGTCCACAGCAAAAAAAAGTGAAAAGTTGATGAAAAGTTTTGTTCAGGAGAGCCATTTTAAAGATTAGGTCCCTTTCTATTTGCGCTTAGTATCGTCGACTTAACTTTCATAAAACGCGCATATCTCTGGGAGGGAACACTTTTGGGGCATGGGATCGGTCTTATTCGATGCTCAGATGCTGTCCACATCGAAAAAAGAAAAAAATTAAAATTGATTTTTTACCCTTAGGTCCCTTTCTCTATGCGCTGTCACATATAGGTATTTTGAAGTTTTGGTTGAGACTTGGGGCGGATGCATGGGCCGAAAGGGCCCAATACAAAAATTAAATTGTTAACGCTTTACTAGCGTAGGGAGGTTATATAAAGTTTGGCCGGGTCGAACTTGACTTCTTTTAAAGAAATTTTAAACTTTAATCCTTCCGTATATTGGAATATACTCGTATATCGCCCTTAAATTATATAATATTATTAAAAAAGTTTATAATCTGCTGTTTAAATAAACATTAGACATCTCATACAAATTATACATTTAATTTTCAACATTTTCTTTTGAAACGCATAAAAGGCATATAGGAGGGTTGCTATTTATATTTCGGGTCCGGCAATAAAAACACAATAATTTATCATTGGAAATGCTTTTATTGTTTTTCAAAATATTCTCCTTTAAAATCAATACACTTTTGCATGCACAAAAACCAATTTTTGAAGCTCTTTTTCCACTCCGACTGAGACACCTCCAAAACATGGTTTTTGAACGCTTCAACAGCTGCTTCGGGCGATGAAAAACTTTGACCAGGCATTTTTTTCTTGATGCTAGCGAATAAGAAGAAGTCATTTGGTGCCATATCAGGACTGTACGGTGGATGACCCATCAATTCGACATCTTAAGTGGTCAAAGCTGATATGTGAGAGCTCGCATTGTGGTGATGCAAAATGATCCGTCTTCTCTTATTATATTTCCTCATTTCTTCGAACACTGTTGGCAAACATATGGTTGTATACCACTCAGAATTGACCTCCAACGTTCCCCTAAGGGCACTATGGCAAAATTGCCGGTTATACCGAAAAAACGCAATCATTTGCTTCGATGTACTTCTTCCACAAACAACTTTTGTTGGATTTGGCTCGCCTTGAAAGACCCATACGGTCGATTGCTGCTTTGTTTCGGGTTCATATGCATAGATCCATCATTCGTCACCTGTGACTGCCTTTGAGCTACCGCAATTAAACTTTTTTAGCATCTCTTTGCACCAATTTTCACCGCCAAATGAACATGAAATATCTTATTGATGCTGGTCATACTTATGCCCAAGGATGCTTCAATCGCACGGTATGTCACATGTCGTTCTTGCTTAATCAGTTCACGCATAGCATCGATGGTTTCTGGCAAATTAACTGAAGTTGGACGTCCTTCACGAAATTCATCCTGGACCGAACGGCATTCGAGACTGAACTCTTGGTACCACCGATTTACAGTGGTTTTAATGGTGCTTCATCGCCAAAAGTCGAAACAAGTTGATTAAAACACTAATCGTAAAAAATCATCGTACGAAAATGTTCACGGGATAATTCCATTTTTTGACTGAGGTGAATTTTTCAGCACACTGTAAACAAAACAATTCGCCCTGAAATGACGAAACGTTCTGAGTTAAGTTATGCTAAAAAAACGTCAAAGTTTCCAATGGAAGTTCCAGTTTGCATCTGGGAACACTAGTATTATCAGGACCCGAAATATAAATAGCAACCCTCGTATGGCGTGGACAAATGAATGGAAACCTGTCATCTTTTCAGACGAGATTTCCGATTTTAATTTAGATGACCCAGACTGTTATAGCTGCTACTAGTACGATTTAAGTAAAAACAATGTAGTTAGATCCAAGCGTAATTTTTGTGGCGGAAGCCTTTTAGTGTGGGGTGCCTTTCCCTATGAAAATAAGTTACAGATTTGTTTCTTATCAACAAAAATGAATTCAGGAAATTACTTATATGTGACAGCGCATAGAGAAAGGGACCTAAGGGTAAAAAAAAATCGATTTTCACTTTTTTTTTGATTTGGACAACATCTGAGCATCGAATGAGACCGATCCCATGTCCCAAAAGTGTTCCCTCCCAGAGATATGCGCGTTTTATGAAAGTGATGCTTCACCAAAGATACACGTAATCTTTAAAATGGCTCTCCTAAGGGGTAAAAACCCTTAGGTCCCTTTCTATTTTGCGCGTCACATATATTGAATTGTTGGAGGACGTGTTGACATCACATCTTGGTGAAAATGTGGACGAAGAAGTAATTTTTAAGCAAGATAATGCCTCGATTCATGCGATCAAGCAAACAGAAGCGTGGTTTGTGGACAAAAACATCAATGTAATGGGTGGTCCATCTAGAGGTATTTTTTCAGAAAAAAAATATAAAAAATCAAATCAAATGTGGATTCTTTATTGGTAATTTGAAAGGACATTTAAAGGCATTTATTTTTATAATAATCAGCCTTATTACGGTTGTCGAAGACGAAAATCGAGAGCAGTCGAAGTCGTTGTCGATTTCGATTATTTTTGGTATTACGTAACTTTTTCGACTCTTGTGATTTTGTAATAGATTGAAAAGTAAAAGATGTGCTATACTGTCAAAACAATGTTTACTTTTTACATAATTGTCCGCCAAAGGCAACATTGAAATTTTCTCAAGATAAAATAAAATAAATATAATAAAAAAAAATATGTTAAGTTTGGGACATTTTTTTCTTCGGATGAAGACGACGAGGCATACACAGAATGTGATATGAGTGCTTTGCGTAAGGAAATAAGACAGAATTCGGACATATTTGCAATGCCCATCTTTGTAAACAAATGTGAATATATTCAGAAAACGACGCCTGCTTGTTCATTTTTACGGCGACAACTGACACAAAACAAGGGACGGCGACATAAACTTTATATCAGCGGTCGACATCAGATAAAAGTTTTTTGGTAAAATACCGCAAATTTACCCAATGTTGAAAATAGATAAATAATTTATTTTATACAATTTTGTTATATTTATTTATTGTCGAATATAAAATGTCAAAAAAATGTGTTAAATTTCAAATTAGTTAACGGCGTGTTAGCGGATGAAACCAACGGCTAACAATTGTTGTCAATTGAATGCGGCGACGTCTCTAGTCGTATGGAAAAAATTGATCGACTGTTTTAGCCAACTTTGACAGTCGTTTTCGTCTTCCGTGTTACGAAAATTGTAACAGATTGTGCATTTTCGACAACCGTAGTACCGTTTTCCATAAAAATCGACATTCGACTACGTCTTCGACAACCGTAATAAGGCTGAATATAATTTCCTTCAAATGTTGGCCGCAACTACGCCTCAGGGTTTCCATTCTGAGGGTCCAATTTTGGATGACTCGTTCGAGTATTTCGACCGGTATGGCTTTAATGTTGGCTTCCTGAATCGTAGCTGGTTTGTCAGCATAGATTTTGGACTTTACGTAACCCTAAAGAAAAATGTTTAAAGGTGTGATATAACTCGATCTAGGCGCCCAAACGTTGCTTAGCTACTTTTCGAAATGAGCTCTCAATAGATCCATTGTTTGAGCAGCTGTATGACAAGTGGCACCGTCTTGTGGAAACCAAGTGTCGTCAAGATTACGGGCTTTAATTTCAGGTAGCATAATGATCGATATCATTGCGCGATAGCGAGCACCATTCACGGTTACGTTCCCGCCATCATCATTTTTGTAAAAATATGTACCGATGATTCCACCAGCTTATAAACCGCACCAAACCGTGGTTTTCTTTGGGTATCATGGCACTTCTTGAACCTCTTCTGGTTACTCTTCAGCCCAAATGCGGCAATTTTGTTTATCGACTTTGCTGTTGAGCCGGAAATGGGCCTCACTACTGAACAAAATTTTGGTAGAAAACAGCGGGTCTTCCCGTTTCTCACCGAACGCCCATTTCCATAATACAGTTGCCAACATTTAAAGGTAATTTTTTTCAAAAATAAATGCCATAAAATGTCCTTTCAAACTACCAGTAAAGATTCCACATTTGATTTGAATTTTTATATTTCTTTTTTGTTCTGAAAAAATACCTCTTAGAACACCCTATATTGCTGGCCTGATTGCAATCCAATAGAAAACCAATGGAGAATTCTCGCAGCTAAGGTTTACCAGGGTGGAAGACAGTTTTCAACAATCAACGATCTAAAATATACGATTAAGGAGTGTTGGTCCGACATTAGCTTCACAACCATTCAAAATTTAATAGAATTGATGCCAAATCGGATTTTTTCCGTCATTCAGAATTATGAGGGCATAAATAATATGAAATAATTATATGAATTTTGTTCAATCTCCCTATTTTGACAGTTATGTAGAGTGCGCGCAAACGAATTTCTCGTCTTTTTAAGCTTTTGTTTTAATTTTCTACAGTGTAATGAATTATTTGTTTGTTTTTTACTTTTTTTTAATATTAAATAGTCAAACTGTTTCGTAAAAAAACATATTTTAAAATATTTTATAGCAGCAATACGAGTATAGACAAAAAGTCGTCTGCGCTCAAACGATTGTCTACCACTGTACAATAAAAATAAAAAAGAAAATATTTATAATAAAATAAACTAAAAAAGACACATGTAGTTCAATTGGAGATGCGGGGCATCGATCCCCGTACCTCTCACATGCTAAGCGAGCGCTCTACCATCTGAGCTACATCCCCATGATGCCATTTGGGAACAAAATGCACATTTGATACTAAGAACATTTTTTGTCATGGATATGGAACACAGGGTGCTTACAATTTCATGGGCAACAGTGGAATGCGTTATAATGGATTTTATAACATTTGTAGGGCGATTCACTACGAACGAAATTTGCTTTTAAAAATAAAACACCCAAAAGGCAACGAAATAATATTTTTTCTCTCATGTTTTTAATCTATGCCATTTATTTTTAAACACAATGCCCACCATTACTCCAATGGGAGATAATGTGGCGCGTATCAAAAAAAAAATTCACATTCAGGGCTGCCATAGAAACCAATGTTGTTACTATTGGTTTTGAAAACGTAAGAAAAAATGCATTGGTGTCATGAAAACCAATGTTATCGGTTTTATCAGCAACAGCTGATACGATCATTGGTTTTATTTACATTCGAAATGGACAAAACCAACTTGGTTTCATGGCACCAAATGAAATCAACATTGGTTTGCAAAAACGACAATTAGCAAAACCCACATGGTTTCTATGACAGCCCTGATTATTTGGGCTTTCAGTTAAAAATAGTGCGTCCAGAGAACTTCATTAGCAATAGTTATTATTGCATGCGCTGAGTGGCATGTCTAGGGTGAGCCATTTAAAATTTCATATTTAAATTGGCTGTAAAAAAATACTGATTTTTTCAAATTTCTGGTTTTATTGGAAAGGTTAAACTTTGTCATTTAATAATGGACAATATTATTTATATGACTACCACAACTGGATCGGCAGTATCTCATCCGATCAACCGAATTTTTCAGTACATTTTCAATTGTTTCGGGTCGAATCGAATCAATTTCGATTTCATGTTGCATCGCTTAAATTGCCTCTGTATGCTTTGCGTAACATTTATCCTTTATGGTTTCCCACAGAAAAAATCCAAAGGGTTCAAAACACGGCTCCGAAGCGGTCAATTGACATCACAATTTCGGCAGATTATTCGATATTAAAAAGCAGTGCGTAAAATAGCGATGGTTGCGTTGGCTGTGTGACATGTGGCCCCGTCTTGTTGAAACCAAATGTCGTTCATCTCATTCTCTTGAGTTTTGGGAAACAAAAATTCGTTGATAATGACGTGTTTCGGACTCTTTATAAATTTTACCTCTGTAGTCCGGAAATCAATTTGTTTTTTGTTTTTTTTTCAGGTACATTATTTTCCCTTTAGCTCAACAACACAAACCATAGGATATGTTATAAAGACGGAATATTACAGGGTGGGCCAAAAGTTACCATGGGGTTTAAAAGTTAAATAACTTTTTCGTGTAAAATATTATTTTTATTTTTTTTAAGATTATATACTTAGTAGGGACATAAATACTGTTACAACATTCAACACACCCATTTCAATAGTAGAACTGAACATACCCCGTTAATGTCATGTGTGACGCGCAAAATTGAAAGGAACCTAAGGTTAAAAACCAGTTTTGTTCAGGAGAGCCATTTTAAAGATTAGGTCCCTTTCTATTTGCGCTTAGAATCGTCGACTTCACTTTCATAAAACGCGCATATCTCTGGGAGGGAACACTTTTGGGGCATGGGATCGGTCTCATTCGATGCTCAGATGTAGTCCACATCAAATAGAAAAAAATATGAAAATTGATTTTTTTACCCTTAGGTCCCTTTTTCTATGCGCTGTCACATATGGGTTTTGAACGCTAACCGCAATAGCGTTAGTCTGTAACGGGATTTTAAAACTGTTTCAACTTTCATCATGGAGTGGTCAGATAATGAGAACCGTATCGCTGTAATAGCGCTTTTCAAGTGTGAAATGAAAAAAAGCCATATTTTCAAAACGCTCCGTCCACTAGGGATTAACCGCATGTTCGTCTACCGATGCATACAACTGTTTGAGGAGACTGGCTTCGAAACAATTTGTCAGCGTTCATTTCCTCTGAAGAATGGCCCTCAGGCAGTCCAGATTTGAGCCCATTGGATTACAAATTGTGGACGGTTTTAGAGGGCAAGGTTTGTCACAAAATATACCCTAACATTGGATCTCTTAAGACTGCTTTGGTTCGAGCTGTGGCCAATTTTCCAATGGACGAGGTTCGTGCAGCTATTGGCGATTGGGCAGTGCGACTTAAGGCGTGTGTAAAGGCAAAAGCCGGACATTTCGAATAAGAGGATTCTTTTTGGATACAATATACATCAATAAACATATTAAAAAATATTTGGTCCAAAAACATTCAGTACTTTTTCTTTTACAGCATAAAACGTGTGTAACAGTATTTATGTCCCTACTAAGTAAATAACACTTGGAGAATAAATAATGGAGAGATTCGCAACTGAACAAAGAACCAGAATAAGAGAATTTTATTGTTTAAATCAGCGATCAATTATTTTAACGCAAACGCATGAGTAATGAAGCTCATTTTCATTTGAATGGCTTTGTTAATAAGCAGAACTGTATGTTCTGGGGTTATGAAAATCCAAGAGCCATTCCTCAAAGCCAATTGCACCCCATTAGGAGTACAGTATACGAGGGTTGCTTTTTATATTTCGGGTCCTGGCAATACTAGTGTTCCCAGATGCAAACTGGAACTTTCATTGGAAACTTTGACATTTTTTAGCACAACTTCACTCAGAACGTTTTGTAATTTGAGGGCGAACCAACTTCGGTCACTTTGCCAGAAACCATCGATGCAGTGCGTACGACAATCATCAATAAGATATTGCATGTTTATTTGGCCGTGAAAAAAATTTGTTCTCGCTGGATCCCACATAATTTGATGAATGCTCAAAAAAAGGCTCGTATGGATTGGCGCAGAGATGTTGAAAAAGTTAACTGCGGTAGCTCAAAGGCAGTGTATAACATTATCACAGGTAACGAATCATGGATCTATCTATATGAACCCGAAACAACACAGCAATCGACCGTATGGTTCTTTCAAGATGAGCCAAATCCAACAAAAGTAGTTCGTGGAAGAAGTATGTACATCGAAGTTTTCGGTATAACCGGCCATGTTGCCACAGTGACTATAAGTAGAGTAGAGCGTAGGATGGTCAATTCTGAGTGCATACAACTATCTGTTTGCCAACAGTGTTCGAAGAAATGAGAAAAAATAAAAAGAGAAGACAGATCATTTGGCATCACTACAATGTGAGCTTTCACACATCAGCTGAAACGGTGAGCTATTTGACCACTCAAGATGTCGAATTGATGGGCCATCCACCGTACTAACCTGATTTGGCACCCAATGACTTCTTATTCACTAGCATAAAGAAAAAAAGCGTGGTCAACGTTTCCATCGCCCGAAGCAGCTGATAAAGCGTTCAAAAATCATGTTTTGGAGGTGTCTCAATCGAAGTGGAAAAGTGCTTCGAAAATTGGTTTGTGCGCCTGCAAATGTGTATTGATCTTAAAGGAGAATATTTTGAAAAACAATAAAACCATTTTCAATGATAAGTTATTGTGTTTTTATTGCCGGACCCGAAATGTTTAGGATCACATCTGCAAATATCATTGGGACTTACTTCTTCGAGAACAAAGATGGAAGTGCTGTAACCGTAAATGGAGAGCGTTATCGGTTTATGTACGTCCTGCTCTTGAAAACAGACCTGAGATGTGGTTTTAGCAGGACGGAGCCACTGCCCACACTACCTGAGACACAATGGCACTTTTAAGTCAATTTTTTGGAGAGCGATTAATTTCCAGAAATTCGGAAGTTATTTGGCCAGCGCGATCGCGAGATTTGTCAGCACCCGTCTTTTTTCTTTGGGGTTATTTGAAGGAGCTAGTATATGTGAACAAGCCCGAGACAATCCTTCAACTCAAGGCCAACACTGTTGCAGCAAACCGAACGCTACAGCTACAAATTTTGAAAGATGTTATGAAAAATCAAATCTCTAAAACGAGCCAACGAAGCGAAAACGCGGGTCATTAAAGTGACACTATTTTTTATACTTAGTGTAATCTATAATCTGAGCAAAAAAAAAAAAAAATTTAAACGAAAAAGTTATTAAAGTTTTTACCCCATGGTAACTTTTGGCCCATCCTGTATTTGTGAAACTTTTTGTGTATTACCTGCGCGGAGGTAAGACGTCTAGAATGACAACAACAACAACACAAAACTTTAACAATGGCTAAAAAAAGAAAAAAATCAGACAAGTGTCTCAAAAACCACAATATTTGATATTAAATCTAAAAAATATATTATTAGAAAATATGTGTTTTCAACTAGGAAAGGGTCAGGCTCATTACATTTTGAAAAAAAATATGGTAAAATGGATCTGTTAAACTTGAGTTTTGTTTAAGAAAAATGAAAATTTTGGATTTGGTGAAAATCCTCAGATGAAAAAGCATTGATGACATGCTTTATTCAGCAACGTAATTGCCATGTGCCAATTACAGCAGACCTTTTAAAATGTAAAGCTTGAAACTGTCATAGAACAATTTTTGGAAATAATAATTTTTCTACAAGTAATGGCTAGTTGCAAATGTTTAAGCCTCGAAATAGCAACAGGTGTTAGGAAATTTGTGGCGAAAAACTATCAAGCAACGATTCCGCTGCAGAGCCGTTTAAAACAAAGTTCTTAACAACTATTACGGAAATGTGCCTTGATGAGGAACTGATATACGAAGCAAATGAGTCTGCGCTATTTTGGAGAGCTCTTTCAACAACAACATTATTTCATGGCTGGGAGAATCAGCGCCTGGTAGAAAAATATCAAAACATAGATTTACCTTAATGTCCAGTGCGAGTTGAGTTGCCTTTCCTTGTAGTAGGCAAGTCTGCAAAGCCAAGAGCACTTAAAAACATTGAACTTCCTGTTGTTTATAAGTCTCCCAAAAAGCCTGGATTCTACATTGGTTTTAAAAGATTTGTCTAAGAAGTTAAGAGGGCGACCGCAAAACTAACTGGCCTGGCACATTTTCTGTTTTTGAAATATTTAACGATTATTTTCTTTGTTACAGGTGATTGAAGTAAACAAGTTTTATAATTTTTGAAAAATGGAAAATAATGAGTTTCGTGCGGTAATTAAACACTTTTATATAAAAGGTTATACGCCACAATTAATCAAAGATGAATTGGATTCTGTTCATGGTGATAATGCACCATCATAATCCACCGTGAAATCCTGGGTTCAACAATTTAAAATGGGTCGTTCAAGTACGGAAGATGAACAACGCTCTGGAAGACCGAAAACTGCTACTACTATTGAAAACATTGGAAAAATATTTAATGAAGTGACTAATGATAGACGAATAAAGCTCAGAGAACTTGCTGATATTGTTAAAATACACGAAAAACAAGTTTGGAGTATTTTACATGATAAACTCAACATAAAAAAGCTATCCGCAAGATATGTGCCGCGTTTGTTGACTTTGCCCCAAAAAATCGTCCGTTGGACCAATTCCGAGGAGCTTTTAGCGATTTATCAGCATAATCCAATAGAGTTATTGCGCCGATTCATAACTGTTGATGAACCATGGATCCATCACTACATCCCAGAATGCAAAGAACAGCCAAAACAATGGAAAGAAGCTGGTAAAAGTGGTCCCAAGAAGGCGAAAACTGTTAAGTCAGCAGGAAAAGTAATGGCCACAGTATTTTGGGATGCAAGGGGTATAATATTTATTGATTATCTTGAGAAAGGAAAAACTATAAATAGTGAATATTATTGTGCATATTTGGATCAGTTGAGTGATGAAAGCAAGATAAAACGGCAAACGACGCATTTAGAAAAAAAGTTCTTTTTCATCAAGATAATGCTCTTTCACACACTGCATTTTTAACTCAACAAAAACTGGCCGAATTACGATTTGAAATTGCTCCGCATCCACCATATAGTCCAGATTTAGCTCCTTCTGATTATTTCTTGTTTGCAAATTTAAAAAAAATTCTCGGTGGCAAAAAATTTTCGTCCAATAGCGAGGTTATTGCTGAAACTGAGGCATATTTTGAAGGTCTTGAAAAATCTTATTTTTTCGGATGGAATTAAAAAACTTGAAAAACGTTTGATGAAGTGTATTGAGTTGGAAGGAGGTTTTGTTGAAAAATAAATAATAATAATTCCAAAAAAAAACGTTTCTTTTTTATGTTGGGCCAGTTACTTTTGCGGTCGCCCTCGTATTTATCAAAAACGTGGAGAATTTCTGACCAATGCTAACAAGCCATTAAAAGCACTTATGGTATTGAATAGCGCGTAATCACACCCAAAAGTAAGCAAAATCAATACCGACCCTTACTTTAGAATTTTGTTTTTGCCCACGAACTTTACTGCAATCCTACAAACAATAGATCAGAATTTCATTTAGATAATCAAAGTTGGACATAGTAACAATCTTTTAAACCATATTCTTAAAGAAAACGATGCAAATATCACTAGTGATTTTAAAAGTTTCAATTTACGCAATGCTGTTTTGTTTTTAAACTCTCCTTTGCTGGATACTGGATTATTTTGTACTGGAGTCCGGGCAAATCAGTAGTCCGGACAAAGGTCGAAACTATATCTATGCGGATTAGAGAGGTAATATTGTGTTTTTTTTACAGCCGATTCAAATTTTTAATGTTAAATCGCCCACCCTGTATAACGTCATTTGCCTACATGTACCGAATAAGATAATAAAAAAGTGTGTAAAAAGTATTTATTAACGAAGAAATAATTAAAATAATTCAAATTCATCGCCGTTACAAAAACAATTATATAAATAAGAAATAACTTTAAAAGTTTAAAATCTTAACAGTATTAGCTGATGGCCTTTGTAGCCCAAGCTTTTCTAGCCTTAAATATTAGCCTTATATTTACTATAAGATTAATAAAATTGTAAATAAATAAATAATTAAAATTAATTGCATAACAATTCTACAGTCAAAAATACTTAAGCAGTACTACACTTCATATTAACTAGTAACTGCTTGTAATACAGGGTGGAGCGCGGTAATTTGCTTTATGCACTGCAGGCATTGACGGCACTGTTGGTCGAAGAGAGTGGAGAGTGTGCTTGGCTTATAGTGGCTGACGGGAGATTTGCATTCGTCTGCCTCATCAGTTGCCATCATGCATTGGACATGTGAGGAGAGATCATTTCGTGTTGAACCGTATTTTTCAAATGCGCACTCGATCATTGCAGTGCAGCGTGCTCTTCGTTTACGATTCGCTGATCCCTCTGGACGATAATACTGCATACTGGAGTGAAACAAACCCCAGAGAAATTCACCAGAGACCTCTGCATTCGGACCGCGTCACTGTGTGGTTCGCCACATTACGAGTAGGCATCATTGGCCCTTACTTTTTGCAGGATAACCGTCTTGCCGTACCCGTGAACTCTGTACTTGTCTATGATACAGGATTTTTTTTCAGCCGGCCCTTAAGGCAACGCTATTAGAGGACACATGGTTCCAACAGGATGGTGCCACTGCACACACAGCGAGAGTTACCATGAATTGTTTGAGCCAAATGTTTGCTGGACGGCTTATCTCTTTGAGGGATGATGTGAACTGGCCGGCACGCTCACCAGACTTAGCCCCATGCATTTTTTTCCTTTGGGGTAACCTGAAGTCGAAGGTGTATATCAACCGTCCCAACACCTTGGAAGACCTAATTAACAACACTCGTATTGAGCCTGAAATTGGCAGAATACCAGTCGACATGCTTGTTAGAGTTCATGAAAACTTCAGAAAACGTATGCAGCAGTTTGTGGATAGCAAAGGTCGACATTTGCCAGATACAATATTTAAAACCATTTAATTTAAAAATTCCCTTACTGTTCAATATAAATAAAATGTAAAATATATTTTTCTAAGATTCACAATTTTTTTTCTTTGATTCCCAAATAAGCAAATTACCGCGCTCCACCCTATATACGAGAAAAAACATAAAAGGCGCATACCGGCACGACCTCTTAAAGTTGTCCGATCGATGTAATTGTTGATATTGACACCCTATGGCCACCCTTCCGTACATAGTACCAATTGTGAAATAAACATTAACTTTTCCTCAACATCGCATAAAGAAATAATGGGATTTCTCTTTTATACTCGTACTCACTGAAAGGGACCTACTGTTTTAATGTCGTTTCCGAACGACTTATGCATTTTATGACATGACTCAGAGATTCATCTCGGAGTCGCCGGAATTTACAAGGGAGAAACCCTGTCTTCTGAATAATATAAAATGTTCTTACCTATTACTTTTTTAATCGTATAAATCCTCCGGCCCATCCGTCTTAGTAAAATGAGACCGTATTGTCATGTTATCGTATCCACCCCATTTTCGTCCCTTTCAGTTTAATTCCGCATAGAAACGACAAGTGTGGGGTATCTTATAGCGACCGTAACTTTTTGGCTTTTGCACACCACACTGCGACACGAAGTGAATGCAATTCCGTCTCATGGAGTATCTGTGAAATGGGTCTCGCCAGACATAAAAATACAGTTCCGTCCTCCTCCACCATTTGAAGCATCTTCTGGTAAAACTACAAACGAATCGGGAAGTCTGCTGCGTTTAGTTTGTTGGCCATTTGAATTTTATATGGGAATTAGTCCAAATCTTTGTTTGTAATTGACTGCAATGACTGTCTGCTTATACCCATTTGAGCAGATAAACATGACAGCAGCTACCGCATCGATTGTTTTCTCCGTCCGAACTGAAGGATTTCGATGGTAAGATCATTTGTTGACTATCCCATGCTTGGCAAAATGGTTTAGTCTCATTATGGTCCATCTGCTCGGAGGATTGTCGCCAAACGTGCGTCTATACTCTCTTTAAACCGAAACTACGGACTCAAGTGCGTGATAGCGGCGGACAATCCAAATTCCTGTTTCAGTGTTCAACTTAGTTATTCATTTTGTTAAATCAAAAATCAATCTGCAAAATAAAAAATAAATTAACCAGGTTTATTAAATAGAAAGGTTTTACTAATTTTTTTGGTAGGGGCTTTCATCAGCCTCACTGTACATTATTTATATTTTTTCAAAAATAAATCCAATGGAAATTACCTCTTCGCTAACTTTTGTACTGATTACACATCAGTTTTTACGAGGGTTGCTATTTATATTTCGGGTCCTAACAACACTAGTGTTCCCAGATGCAAGCTGGAACTTCCATTGGAAACTTTGACATTTTTTAGCATAACTTCACTCAGAACGTTTTGTCACTTGAGGGTGAATTGTTTTGTTTACAGTGTGTTGAAAAATGCATCTCTGTCAAAAATTTGAATTATCCCGTGAACATTTTCGTGGGTTATCGAGACAAGAGTGTTTAAATCAACTTGTTTCGACTTTTGGCGATGAAGCACCATCAAAAACCACTGTTAATCGCTGGTACCAAGAGTTCAGATTCGGACGCCGTTTGCTCCAGGATGAATTTTATAAAGGGAGTCGTCTAACTTCGGCCACTTTGCCAGAAACCATCGATGCTGTGCGTGAACTGATTAAGCAAGACCGACATGTGACATACCGTGAGATTGAGGCATCCATTGGCATTAGTATGACAAGCATCATAAGATATTGCATGTTCATTTGGCCGTGTAAAAAATTTGTTCTCGTTGGATCCCACATAATTTGACAAAATCTCAAAAAAGACTCGTATGGATTGGTGCAGAGATGTTGAAAAAGTATAACTGCGGTAGCTAAAAAGCAGTGTATAACATTGTCACAGGTGACGAATCACTGATCTATGTATATGAACCCGAAACAAAACAGAAATCGACCGTATAGATCTTTCAAGACGAACCAAATCCAACAAATGTTGTTCTTGGAAGGACATCAAAGCAAATGATTGCGTCATTTAAAATATATCAGAGTACAACGCTTATTTAAAGTAAACACAACTTAAATAAATACTTAATTGAAGGAGAAAAACAATTTTCGACGTCGCTTTAATTTAGAAGAATTGGGATATTTCCTTGTAAACAATGAAATATCTTGCCGAACCCACACTCCCTGCGGCTGTTCAGCTAAAGCGGTTGTTCAAAGTTTGAAATCCGATGCTACAAAACAAATTATTCCAATTGTAAAAAAGGACTCGAAAAAATGCTCAAGATCTGAAAATTGTATATGTGGCAGCGCATAGAGAAAGGGACCTAAGGGTAAAAAAAAATCAATTTTCACTTTTTTTTGATGTTGTCCACACATCTGAGCGTCGAATGAGACCGATCCCATACCCCAAAAGTGTTCCCTCCCAGAGATATGCGCGTTTTATGAAAGTGATGGTACACCAAAGATACACGAATTTAAATCTTTAAAATGGCTCTCCTGAACAGAACTGGTTTTTACCCTTAGGTCCCTTTCTATATTGCGCGTCACATATGTATGAATCATTCTTACACTTATATAACATGTACAAACTGCTACAAAAATTTAAAATACACATTCATAATAATAAACTTGCATTGGGTAAATTTTGCATTGGGTAAATTATGACATAATAAGGGTTAAAAAGGAAGCAATTGCGAAAGGTAGCGGGCCGGCTATGTTCGCAGTCACTAACAAAATACTCTAGGGTTTTCAGTGCGATCTCTTCTTATGCTTGACTTTAAAAATGCTGTTGTTTTGCCTGACAGGAAGGTATTGGATTTAGGGGGAACATCAATGGTATCTCAGTCTACAGCGATGAGTCAAAGAATGGTCATGAGGTTGCTTTTAAATACGCAACTGAATGACACTGGCCATAGACAAATCAGCAGATTTTATGAAGCTGAACCTGTGTGAAGGCTGTAGTCACCTGCGGTAAAATCCAAACTGGCTAAGAGCTGTAAAATGACATTAAGCTTCTTTGCAAAACTGACTGTTTGACTCTGTTTCGTTACCGATATTTGCACACTCAACGGTCTGTTAGAAACATAAATTAATACCAAGGTTTACCTAATGTGGACAAGGACCAAAAAATGTAAGATTGCAAGGGCTCTGTGGTTTTAATAAGACAGCTATATTGCCAAAAATCCTGCTTTAAAAATAACAAGTGATATCAAAGTGCTCGTGGGTCTCTAGAGAGATGGCTAGAAAATTACAGGTGGGTTGACCACCATTTTATGTATGGTGGATGAAATTGAGATGACTGTTCCTCCAGAAAAGACAGCGTATTTACCCTGTAGTAAAATCCAAACTGGCTTACAGTTGCAAAATGTCATTAAGACAAAACTGACTGTTTGACTCTGTTCTGTTACCGGACGCATCAATGAATAGCCCAATATTTGTACCCTCAACGGAATGTTAGAAACAAAAATTAATACTACTGTGGACTAGGACCAAAAAATGTAAGATTGCAAGGCTCTGTGGTTTTAATAAGATGTACTTGCATAAAGATTTATCCTCCTGCAAGATGGTAAAACTGCTGAGCTTTATGAAGGGTTTGTCGTGGCTGGAAGGCAGCTTTTTAAAGAACTTAAGACGTAATTTGTTATCAAAGAAAAAAGATAATTACATTGGAACCTTTATAGGTCGCCGTGTGGATGTACCGCGTGCCAACTTCTCAAGATTATGCACCGTTGCAAGTCCTGTGCTAGGCCAACTTTTTGCCTTTTTCATTTCTCTGTCTGGGTAGTTACTACTAAAGTGCCCACAATAGTTTGAGCACGAATGTTCCGTTTGGAATATTGCCTAGAAATTCCGGGTTTATTTAAAGAAAGTTTTTCTTCCATTTCTTTTTTGATGAGTATTTCAGGAAAAAATAGAAACTCAAAAGCTGGAGTCGGAATGAATAGAATAAACAGCAGCTGAGAATATTATGTTGGCGCAATATTACTTCAATCACGGTTCCCAAGATTATACAACAATAATTTGAATAAGTGACCAAATATTTAAATTGATTTGATTCCCCTCCCAACCTATCGAAATGAACATTAAAAATATATTATTATTTATACACTTATTATAAAAAAAAATTACCAAACAAAAGAAAGCTTAGGATCTATTTAACTTTTTTAGATTTCTTTAAAGGTTTTGCGCCCTTAGACACTTTGCCTTGTACTTTGGACAAGGGTTTTGCTACTTCATTGGCCGCCAACAACTGCATTATATTTTTCGGCTTAACGGCTACATTTTGCTTCAAGGGTTTCTTATTGATCTTCTGTATGCCACCGGCATGAGGTTTGCGCTTCAACATTTGATCAAAGCGTGATGGTTTTAAAGATTTACTAAAATTGGTTTTAGGCTTCTTAGCATTTTTAACTAAACTCTCAGTCTCCTCCTCGGACTCATCCTCATCATTGTCACTCTCCTCACTATTGTCTTCCTCATTTGCTTCTTTGAGAAACCCGTAAGTCTCTTCATCTGACGATTGCCCTTCGTCACTTTCAGCGTCATCGCCAGGAACAGCAATATAGTCTTCGTCTTCAGAATCTTCTTGCAGAGTATTACCCAGGAGATCTTCTAGCTTTGGCTGTTTTTTTGACTTCTTTTGATCAGGCAATACTTTTTCGCCTTTCCTTTTTGAGGTTTTGGAGCTGCCTGCAGCATTTTCGTCCACACTTTGTTTTTTTTGGTTGATTATGATTTTATTTATATCAACACCAAGATGCGCACATTTTTCTCCCAATTTCTGAAGTTTGTTCAGTTGATTTTGAGTACGTCTCTGGAAATTTTCTTCGGACCAATCATTGAGGCGATTCATTCTACGTTGTATAGCTGCCGTTTTATTGGATACCCAAACAGTTTTTCCCGACTAATAATGGAAAAGAAAACAATATAAAAAATCATGTAAAAACCCAGTCGTTTAGACCAACCCACCTTGTTTTTCTTTGTACGCAACGAAGATTTAAAGTAATTATACTGCTGCTTCTCGGGCGGTATGTATGCGGCTTTGACGAGTTTTTTAAACATCAAATAATTATCCATAGTTTCGGCAGCAACTTGTGCCACTTCGGGATATTCGAATTCAACAAACGCATATCCTTTGCTACCTCCAGTACGTTTGGAACGGGCCAGACGAAGCCGGGTCACTTTTCCAAATTGTTCAAAGTAGTTTTGCAGTTGTTGCTCGAAGAAACCATGGGGTAGATGTTTGATAAACACAACGCCACGATCATCTTTTTTAGGTTGTTTCTTATTGAGTTTCTTTTGCAGCTACAATTTTCATAAAACAAAAATAAACGTCGTAGTAGTGTTTTTTGGAATGAACAGTTAGTTTACGGTACCTGTGCGGAGACAACTTCTTCCTTTGGAGCAACATTGTCTGCTGTCGTGGGAGATTTTTTTGACTTTTGCTTTATAACTGGTGCCATTTTAATCAATTAATTAAACGTTAACTTTCAATAAATTTATTAAACAAAACACAAGTTCTCTTTAGAAACACACGTGCGACTCTCTCATTCGAATTAAAATGTCTGCATATGTTCAGTGCTTATTACACATTTTATAGCGAGTAGCTTTTGTATGTATCCAACAGCTTCACTAAATACGCCGAGCTACAAATTATGTTGCATCAAAGGACTGTATATGAGACCGAACACAATCAGGTCGTTGTCGTACAGCTCTTTGTCATCAGGACAGCCAGCCATTCAAAATAAAAAACGTCAAAATCGTCATTTTTGAAATTGCAAATCGTCGCAAAATCGTCACATGCAAGTAAGGCAATTTTCACAGAGGAAATTTACTTTATTTACGAGTGACCATATGATCACCGTTCTTGCTGCTTTTAAAACAGGGAGATCATTCAGCGAACAATTTATATAACCACTTGAAAGAAATGTTTTGTCCTGGTGAAGGGCGACCGTTTTTTTGCTTTTTAAACCGACCTGACCCACACTCATTTTCCGAGCTATATGTACAAATTATTGCAGTAATTTGAAAATGAGTAAAAGAAAAAATAACAAAAATACACTGCTTTGTATTCTAAGCGGCGTAGTGGTTATTTCTATTAAAACCCCATATTTGCAAAGAAAAAAATATTTTTCCTTTTCTTGATCTGGCTGAAATGTCAATCTTATTTTATTATGGCTTTTTTTATATAAGGCTTTCTTTTTATGGCTTTTTTATATAAGGCTTCCTCCTTATTACACATAAAGATTTATTAAACAACTTTCGGCGTTTTTACCCTAAAATGTCGTGAATTGATAAAATTTAAATTAAAAAATCTTCAATATGACAATAAATCGTTAAAATTGGCAGTTTGTCATATATTTGCTTATAACGGCTTCTTGTCGTTTTATCAAATATAGTTGTCAACTATTTATAAGATATTATAAAAAGTATTGGAAAGTGGTTTTTACTGTCATTTTTAAAATATTATGTGTGTTTCCTGAGAAATAATGTTCATGTCTACTATTTTGCATAAAATTGTCTTTGCAAAATCACGTTAAAAATTAATAATTTACGATTTCTACATTTGTCACGTGAACGAGCATAAAACCGAATTGAATTTTTGTGAATTATATTTTTGATTTTCGTTTAAATAGTTTTCGCAACAAATATATTTTAATATTTGCTTTTTCTAAACCCACTTTCTACATTCCTTGTTTAATTTTTTGAAAGAAATCTGAAACATCATTACATCAAAAGGTACAGTTGGTGGTATTCAGTTTTAAATATAATTATTACTACATCAAGCTATTCATTTCTAACAACTACAAGTTTAGATTTGGGACTTGTGACAAAGACCGTAGTGTTATAAAACCACGATAGCATTTTGCACACGGTAGTCTCTAGGGCTAGTGCACACATTTTAGAGTAAACAGATTCTATAAGGGCCAACCTTTATTTGTCAATCTTCCTTATGTTTGTTTATATACTCTTGTTATTTAACAAATTATCGCAAGTTGTATTATATATTATCCAAACAATCATATATTTGTATTAGCTCGGAAAAATCCAGATCGGTCCATTTTTTGACCCCCAAACAATTATACCTCCTGTGTATGAGACTCATGAATCCTTATGGTTACGTTGTGTCGGATTGGCCAATGCATTGACATAGCAATTTTCAATTAGAACAATTACCATCTCTCTAAGTTTATTAAATTAAGGGTTGAACATTTGTTGTCCATAACAAAACGTAAAACAGAAACTTCTGTAATGTTTTCATTTCTATAAAGCATTACAAAAACCACTTACCCAATATTCTTATATGCGGAAACAACTATTAGGCGTCTTTTATTTCACAAGCAAACTATTTCCTTAGTTTAGTGACTAATAAATCCATTTGCAGTTACTTTGACAAGCTAAATATTTCGATAGTTTAGTAACAAATAAACCGAATTTGACGCCAAGTGATTCAAAGTTTTTAATTTGCCTCACTTTAGCATATTGACCCCTTACCGAGAAAAGGACATAAGCGCCACTCGCTGTACAACGCTTAAACATTAAAATGCCAATAGTACCGGAATCCTCCAGATAAATTAGACAAAAAACCTCTCCTGTAAAAGTTTTTTTTTGGGCTTACGTGATAAAACATGAAAATTATAAAATGAATTTTTTTCTTTTTATATTATCTTCTTCTAACGATACCGTGCAACAAAACTTACTTAAATACCTTATGAGTTTGAAAAGAAATTCAGCTTATTAAATATTTTTTCGTCCATTTTCCTTCATGTTAAAAACACAGGCTTCCCAAAAAATCATCAAAATAAATATAATTAAGTGGCCAGCACTGTACACTGATTGGAAAATCCGAACGGGAACCAGAATAAACGGAAAAAAATTAGCGGATTTGTCAGCGTGTCAAATTAACCACGCCCATTGTATCAACAAGTTAATAAAATAACACTATGCAACGAAATTTCTGACTTTCTCGAATTTGGGATTCCTTTGGGAAATGAAATATTTAAGTGAGTGAGGGCGGAGGAAGTTTTAAAGTTAATGTTAAAAAGTAGTATAGTAGTTTTGATTCAGATGCCACTCGCGTAATTGAAAATTTGATATAGCACCATTAAGAGCTACGTTTTTACTACCCTTAGCAGCCTAAGATTTTTGAACTTTTCTCAATGGGTCGCTTTTTTTTAAACGAAAGGCGATCTCACATGAGTTGACAAATATAATAAACATTCGAATTGTACTAAGATTAATAGCAAAATAAATCAATTGTAAACAAAAAAAAACACATCGTACCCTTATCGTGATAAAAGAAGCGTATGTTTGCAAAATATTGTAGCCATAACTTTTACATAAGTGATATTTGTGTGGCAGATAGTTGCAATTTTGTGACAGGCAGTGCATTTAACGTAGGGTATCGAAGACGATAAAATCGATATCTCTAATTTTAGCTTGTCCTTCTTGGTCCTTTTGTTGAAGAAGTTCTTTAAAGTCGGTCAGAATGGTAGTTTAAAATGTTGAACTATTTATTTATTTTTTTTAAAAAATGTTATTATTTAAAATTCGCTAGTTTTCCAAAACTGTGTTTTTTTGGTGATGAAAAATCACCAGAAGTAGTGGAAAAACCAATAAGTTAATCGCTGTTCGATAGAGATATCACTAAATTAGAGATGCCCAATTTTTGTCTTATGCTCTTTTTTCACTAGGCACTTTTGAAGTGTTTTCAAAAGTTTGGCCAAAAAAAGTCAAAATGAGACGTTTTCCCATACGAATTCAAATGATGAAAACGTCTCACTTTGACTTGTTTTTGTACGAAAGAGGAACGAAAACGTTTCGCACAGGCGATGCCACCTTAAATAAAGTGTGTCATATCCAAAATAATCGTTTTTTTTATCGTTGGTTTGTCATCTGAAGGCATACATTTTTAATCAATCGTCAAACATATTTGGTGAAATAGATATTTTATGAAGTAAAAGTAAAAATGAGCGTGCTAAAAGAAAAAAAAAACTTAATTTAATTTATCCATTTGTTTAAGAAAATTATGTATTTCAGTATTTTAATAGTCACGACGTTGTTCTTTGTTTGTAAACAATAATGAACTGTCAAACGAAAACCAAAACGAGAATGAAAACGACAAATCATATTAAAGACTCCAAGTTAGCCCAAAAACACTAATCAAAAATTACAATTTCCATTAAAATTCACTGACTTCTTAAAGAAAATAGTTATCCCCATTTTCAAAATAAAGTCACCAAATTGATGATAAATCCACTAAACATGCAACACTGTTTCAAACATATCGATTTCGATCAAATGGAAATCGCTTTAATACACACCTATCGTTTCTCAACTAAATAGAAGTCGATTAACCTAGCACTAAACTTGGTGATGAATGATTTTAGTTCAGTTTAAGATTTCAGCGAGACAGCAAGACACATTTTTGTGAGAAAAAGAGAAAAATTTCTTTGTTTCGATAAAAATAATAAAATATGCAAAAGCAAGCAAATATACGTGAAAAACTACTAAAAACAAAAAGCGAAGTAAATAAAAGCAATCAAGACACGACTTCAATGTTGTAAAAGAGCAAACTAGTGCAGTTTTACAAAAAAGG
The DNA here is from genome assembly GCA_963513945.1 of Hydrotaea diabolus. Classification (NCBI taxonomy): domain Eukaryota; kingdom Metazoa; phylum Arthropoda; class Insecta; order Diptera; family Muscidae; genus Hydrotaea; species Hydrotaea diabolus. The sequence goes on along the minus strand of OY740716.1, from coordinate 192,168,953 downwards.
GTGTGAAATCCGAATGGCAAAGCAAAAAACTACAAATATAGAAAAAGAAAATAATGCGGAAGTTTAAGTAAAAAAAGAGCAAAACTAAACAATAACTAAACTTAAAACAAAAGCAAACTTAATTAAAAAGTTAAAACCAAGTGAGAAGAAACTAAAAACTTCTAAAAAATTCCAAGAAACTGAAAATTTTTTGTTGTGCATGTGTTTGTGTGTCCATGTGACTGTGTGCAGAGAGCAACAAAATACAACAACGATTTTAATCGAGAACAACTACAAATACCACATACCCCAATATGTCGACACAACGCATAAACGCAGCTGAAAAAGATTTGGAGAAATTCATAAAATTTCTTGCTCTAAAGTCCACTCAAGTTGTGGTACAATCTCGACTGGGCGAAAAGATCCAAACAAAATGCAATCCCTTGGCCGGCAACGATTGGTTCAACATTGTCGTCGAAGATCATCCAGATGTTTACGCAGAAACGAAAAAGGCATTAGCACTAGCACCTGGAGAAACTATACTGAAGCGACTGCCCCTGTGCGTAGAAATTTCTTTGAAGACGGCTGAGGGCGACCAAATGATACTGGAAGTGTGGTCGATGGATCTGCAGACACCGGGCCAAGTCAAGACCAAGGATGGCAATGATAAGGGACTGAACCAAAACATCAATACGTCACAACCAGAAACGCCCTGTCTAAAGACAGCTCACGCCATATACAACCGCATGGGAATGCTTTTGAAATCGTTAATATCCCTGACACGTGCCACACCCGCATACAAATTGTCGCGCCGACAGTGTCCGGACTCGTACAGCATTTACTACCGCATCTATGTGGAGAGGCCCCAGATCCACTACCTGGGCGAGGGTCACAAAAGTGTTCGCATCGGCAATTTAAATACAATTGTGGGAAATTTGGTAATGACGGTGGCATACCGTACAAAAATGACCATTACGCCCACTGCCACTGCTGCGCAGACAAGGAACCGTGAGACGAATGCCATCATGATTGACTCCAATCACTTCAAACACTGCGAGAACAATGGCAAACAAAATGCGGGTACAGCAAACAATAAAAAGGGAATGGCTGGTTTAGGGGGTGATAAGAAAATCATTGATATTGAAAAGCCGCTGAGGCCGGGAGCGTTTACAGATGTGGGCAAACTAAGGCAGTACACCGAGGATGACTTTGTTTTGCCAGAAACACCGCCATTCGAGTGGCTGCTGCGCAAACCGAGGCATGAAAGCACTGGTAGCACTGGGACCGGCTTTGGCGGTTCCATCGATTCCCTTAATCGCAAATGTGATTCGCCACAAACTTCACCATTGGGCAATGGTCATCAACACAACATCAATAACAATGCACTGAACAATAATCATACGACTGCAACGAACAACAATATGGCGGCGTTTAAAAGTCTAGAAAATGACGAGAATACTCAGCAACTGCTGCAGAAGTCGCCTAATAACTCAACGCACTCCCAATCCCCTGTGAAGTCGCTATTTGTACCCGCAGCATCTACCGTTGTCTGCAGACAGCAGGCCTCTTCGCCCCAGTCGATAAATCAGTCGCACAACCTTTCAGCCGATGACGAGCATTTACTCAAAGAGCTGAACTTCCCCTTTGCCTCACCTACGTCACATGTCAACGATTTGGCGAAATTTTATCGTGACTGCTACCACGCACCGCCGCTCAAGGGCCTGTCAGAGATACAAGTTGAAACCTGCTCCACTACCGCTAATCCAAAGGGTAGCTGCGCCGCCGCTGCTAACACTGCAGCGTCCAACAATCAACAAACAATTCAGACCTCATCCTCCTGCTCCGCCAAAGCCGAATATTCATTCGTCGACGATCTTTCCAAACAGCTGGAACAATTTGAGACATCCCTAGAAGACTACGACAAACTGGTATCGCAGTTTGGCATTTTGCAAAACTCCTCATCGACCGGCAGTCGTAGCAGTGGTGGGCTGCAAATGAGCAATTAGATGGCTGGGCTGGCTCTCCATGCAGAATGAAGCAGTGTAAAGTAGAAAAGAGGTTATAACTTATTATGTAAAAACAAAACCGAAAAAGATACAAAACAAAAAATCTACAATTAAAAACAGAAAAAAGGTACTGATATTGTAAATTGTAATTAAAAAGATATTGATTATTATTACTTTTAATTTTATTTTACAAACTGTATAGTTTAGGTTAACATTAATTCTTCTGTTTGATGTTTAATTTAATGAAAAGAAAAAATACATATATTTTTAAACTACTATTATTAGAAACAATCAAATATCAACTTTCTTTTTTTGTTTGTTTTATTTTCCGCTTATGTTCTTGGCTTTCTAAATTTAAATTTATTTCCTTGGAAGTATTGCAGGCGAAGACGACACAACGACAACACTTCGATTTTAAACGTTTGTTGTTTACACTAACTGAAAATGCAATGTAAAGAAAATGACTTTGTGGCTCTAACTTTAATTAGAATTTAAAGCATTTATATCTCGAAGATATAGCACAGTTTTCTATTTCAACGCTTTCTTGAATCGGAAATAAAAGAACATAAGGACGAAGTGTGCTACCCGTGGTGCCTTGACCTACCGAACATTTTAATAAGACTTGAGTTTCTAAATTTTAATGGTTACAAGTATGGTATACTAAAACTTATGTCCTGGATTTTATTTTGGTAGTTACAATAATTAAAAGTAAATTAATCCGAGTTGATTTCTTTAGATTTTGAATTTGAATAATATAAGTCATTGGATTTTTGTCAGTCAAGCATAAAAGGGTACAAAATTTGTTAGCCGGATCTCTATAACTTTTATTTATTAAAAAAAGTTAGTTTTGACGAAATATATGCATCATATACTGTCAACTCGTGAAAACGTGAACTATTTGGTGTTGAGGATGTTCACGTTTGTGATTTCTGAAATTTTGAAGCAAGTTAGTGCAGTAACTGCAATGAACTTCTATTAATAAATCCAAAACCGAGCATGTTAAAAACAAATATATTTGCACAGAGAAAAACTAAAATTCGTTGCCCAAAATAGTTGAAATAACAGCAATACGGTGTTTATGTTTCTGGATCGTTTATGTTTTAGAATGTTCACGATTTCGAGTTGACTGTTTAACTTTCCTAATTCCTACAACACCCCATTAACGATCGTTCAAGTTTTGCATGATAAGTGGATAAAAGTCTTGCTTGATAAATTGCCGGCCGAGGTGTAAACCCGCTGCTGAAGATTTTCCTATCGTACTTTGAACTAGGTTAGTTATTTGCTTGAGGTGCACAAAAACAATCATAGCGGCGGTACACAAAATATATAAAGGGTGGTTAAATTTTAAGAGCCGATGTTGAATGCGAACCACATCTAAACGTCAAGTTTTTTCTGCATTTAATTTGCCTTTTCTCAATTTTAGAATAACTCAATTTGAACCATGGAAAGATAAAAAAGTGAGCAACGCGTTATTCAGGCTTATTATGAAAATGAAAAATCATTTTTCGAAGAAAATCATCCATCTTCAGTGATGAGGCACATTTTCACCTCAGTGGGTTCGTCAATTTGCAGAATTGCCGCATTTGGACGAATGTTTTATGTATTAATAATACAAGACAGAATATTTAAGCTATAGAGTTCAAATTTATTCCAGGTGAAGTGCAAATGTTTCATTTTAAAAATTCGGTCATATGACCACCACGAGTCTGTGTATAGCGATTCTTTGGACCCAATTTTCTACCACTCTGGCACATATTTCGACCGGAACGTTTACAATTTCGCATTATATGTTGTCTCTGAGCCCGTCTAAAGTTGTTAGGCTGTTGGCATAGAACAATGAGTTGATGTGGTCCAATAAAAAGAAATCCAATGGCATGAACGAGGTGGCCATTGAACCGGACCATTACTTGAGATAACACGTTCAGCGAATCGATCAGTAAATCGATTGTAACGCTTGCTGTATGACTAGTTGCAACGTCTGAGCTTAACATCGCCGATGTGTTGAAACCACACAGCTCATCTAATTCTGGCCAAAAAAAAGCTCATCTAATTCTGGCCAAAAATAATTTTTTAACATGGCACGATAGCGCTCTCTATTGACGGTAACAGGACGATTGTTTTCATCGACGAAAAATACGGCCTAATCATACCTTCGACATGAAAACCACATTACACAGTAATTTTTTTGCGGATGCAATTGTGTCTTAAAACTCAAGTGGGTTTATTGACAAAACCACTCATTTAGAAATGTGTTTCATCGCTAAATATGATTTTTCAATGAAATTCTGGATTTTCGTGAAACTTTGCCAGAGCCACCGACTCAGAATTTCGGTAATAAATTTTAATAATTTCCAAACGCTGCTCGTAAGTGAACTTTACTATGATGAAAATGTTGACTTCGACTAACGTTTTGACGCTAATCATAAAAAGTGTTTGAGGGTGGGTTGAAATAAAGATACGATATTGTTATGTCCCTATTGGAAAACCCTGTTAATTAGTAATGTTTTCTTAAAAAAGATAGCTTGATGTTGACAGTCCAAGTAGTTTCAGCGGCGATTCGAGTTTTATGTCTAACGTTTCTCCCATTTGTTGGTCCGTTTGAAGTAATAGCTTCTTTTTAAAAACCTCGAAATAAACTTCTGTTCAATCAAAGATATTTTTATTAACGATTAATATCTTTACGCTAAGCAATTTCTTGAGGCATAAATATAGTATAATATAGTCACTGGGTGGTAAATCCATATAATATGGCAGACGTAGTAGCAATTTATAACTCAGTTCAGCGGATTTTGTTATAGACTCACGAATAAAGTGATGATTTGTCATATCGTCGTATTGAATTGCATGATTTAACACTTTGAATCGACGACAAACACAACCCGACTTTAAAATAAAAGTTAAAATAATTTTAAGGCAAAAGATTATTTTTTTTCTATTCGTTTTAAATTATGGCAATTCAATTAGTGGTCTCTTACCTTTCCAGAATTACCTTAACGAAGCCCAAAGGCACTGCCGTTTCAAAGTTATGACTTTTTGATTGAATGCAATTTTTTTCTTTTTGGGAAGCGAAATAACAGCTCACGTTAATTAACACAAAAAAATTGTTGCATATCAGTCAAATGGTCATAACTTTGGAACGGTAGGATTCTGGGCTTTGTTTGGGTAATTTTGGGAAGGTAAGAGGTAGGGCTATCTAGAAAAAACCACTGGTTCTGAACTTAGCAATTTTACCCTAGTACCCTCCGACCACAAATCCGAAAATTTTCAAACCGCTGCCATTTCGCCCCCTTGCAGTTTCCAGCGTGGTCGTAGATGGACATATTTTCATGAAAAGAGCCAAGGAATACGCTGGTAATATTTGTCCAGTCGTGAATGAATCACCCTGTATAACAAAAACAAATATGTGACGTGCAAAATAGAAAGGGACCTAAGGGTAAAAACCAGTTTTGTTCAGGAGAGCCATTTTAAAGATTTAAATACGTGTATCTTTGGTGTACCATCACTTTCATAAAACGCGCATATCTCTGTGAGGGAACACTTTTGGGGCATGGGATCGGTCTCATTCGATGCTCAGATGTTGTCCACATCAAAAAAAATTGAAAATTGATTTTTTTAACCTTAGGTCCCTTTCTCTATGCGCTGTCACATATTGTCTGAAGTTGTAATTGAAAACGAATAAACACTTTATTGCAATAATGTAATATATACTTTTGTATTAGACTATGTTCAACATTTTATTAATTTATGATTTGTTCAGGCTATATTCTGGTGAATTTGTACTCGTACATACCAAACCCTTACATCTTGATGTTCGTTAGCCACAGCACATATTTATTGAAACTAACTAAAATACTCTAAAAGTGTCAAAAGACATTTTTTACAAAAAACGGATAGCAAATTTTTATAACTATTTTTGCATTCTTAAGAACTACACGACGTTTCCTATGAATGATCAGTAAGGCTGAGGTTGGTAGGTAGTGTACGTACCCGACTAGCACACCAAAACATCTGCTTTTTTTTAATAGCCTCTCCATTTTGAAAATACCGGCGACTGTACTGGTAAAAGCTTTATCTCTATGCAAAATATTCTCTATAAACAACAAATTCGCTTTAACCGAAGGTTTCGTGTCTGACGCACAACTCAATGATTTCCGACATCTCCCCCTCTTTGTTCCATATGACGGAGGGAATACAATTTAAAATTGTTTTGAATTGCTTTTCCCTTTGGTAGTGTTTGTTATAGATTTTTTTATTATACAATATTTAATTGATCGTTATTACGACCATGTTACGATAGGTTTTGTTTTTGCACAAAGCCATTACAGGTTCTACAGGTTGTCAAATGTACACATTTTCACATATTAATTGTCGTCTGTTATGAAGGGAAGAAGCGGAGTTCGGGCAGTAGAGAAATAGGTCAAGCTTAAGCATAGCAAAACATCTACTTATTATATAATTGTTGTGTCGATGTGACAGCTCTTGGCAGATGAATTGCTGCTTCAGGTCGATCCAAAGCAATTTACCTCTAATTATTTCGAATTTTCTGGACAATCAGAGTGCAATAGATCTAAAATCGTTACTTATAATTATAAGTAACGGTACCGACCCATATTATAAAACCTTACCGTCATACCAAAGTATAGATACGATTAAATATAAAGTGATTTTAGATTTGTTTAATAAAGTTTTTTTTTTTAAATTGTACAAATATTATGAATTATCAAAACTGTTTTGATATTTTTCAGCATATCGTACAAACATCGAAACCCTTTTTTCATTATAATTTCACATATTTATTGAAAATATTTTTAATTCTTGGTTGTAATAAATAGAACAAACGAGATCTGAAACCACAAGTGGTTTCTCCTATGAACTAAATTAAAAAGGACACATTAAACTTTGCATGCAAAGAATTGGTTTTTATCTTGTATGTAAGTCAATTTAACAGAAACGTTTATTTTCCATTAACTCTTATTGCTGCCAATTTCACATACTCAAATCACTTGAATGGGACTGTGGTAAAGTTATACTCGTAGCATACACAGACAAAGATGTCCTTTTTGAAAAAGCAAAGTGTTTTCCTAAGCTGTGGGACACTAGTTGTTGATTTCGAGTCAATCCCAGGAAACCAGAACTACTTTCGTCACAGGCAGATACAGGGTGGGCCAAAGTTACCATGGGATTAAAAGCTTTAATAACTTTTTGTTTATAATTTTTTTCCTTAGATTAGATAAGATACTTATACAGAATGAAAAATTTTGTATGAAAAATAATGCCTTAAATGACCCCCGTTTTCAGCTTCGCAATGATGGGCTCGTTTTAGAGCATTTTCCATATCTTTCAAAATTTGTAGCAGTAGCATTCAAATTTCTGCAACAATGTTGGCCTCGAGTTGAAGGATTGTCTCGGGCTTATTCACACATACTCGATCCTTCAAATAACCCCCCCAAAAAAAGTGGGGTGCTGACAAATCGGGCGATCGCACAAGCCAAATAATTTCCGAATTTCTCTCCAAAAAGTTGACTTTAAAGTGCCATTGTGTCTCGGGAGTGTGGGCAGTGGCTACGTCCTGCTGAAACCACATCTCAGGTCTGTTTTCAAGAGCAGGACGTAAATAATTTTCTATCATAAACCGATACCGCTCTCCATTTACGGTTGCAGCACTTCCATCTTCATTCTCGAAGAAGTAAGGCCCAATGGTATTTGTAGATGTGATCCCACACCATACTGTACACCTAATGGGGCGCAATTGGCGTCAATGAATGGCTCTTGGATTTTCAGAACCCCAGAACCAACAGTTTTGCTTATTAACAACATCACTCATCACTTTGCGTTGAAATAATTGATCGCTGATTTAACTAATAACATTCTATTATTCTGGTTCTTTGTTCAGTTGTGAATATCTCCATTATTTATTCCCCAAGTGTTATTTATATAATCTGAAAAAATAAAAAAAATATACAAACAAAAAGTTGTTAAAATTTAAACCCCATGGTAACTTTTGGCCCACCTTGTATAAGTTAGGTAATCTTGAGAAACATCCATTGGATGATGTCGAGTTATATCTCTCTATGTCTATTATCGCAGTCACTAAACTGGCAGAGGTTCAAGTTGTATGGCTTAAAGTTCGAGCTGCCAGCGAAAACAGTGTAAGGGCTCATAATTATAATCTTCACTACACTGAGGTACAGGGTATTACGAGTATGATTAGTGCTGTTGTTTGCAACACCTTTAAAGAGTTGAGATACACCTATGTTAAGTATACCGATATAGAATTACATCTGATTCTATGGAGCGATGTCCGTCCGTCTGTCAAGATTAATACAAGATCATACACTATTGAAATCGGTCCATATTTAGACAATGAACTTGGTCAACATCGGTCTATATTTCGATATCATACATTGGTTTCCCCCGAATTTAGAACCTACAGCTTAAAAAGCCACATTTCGCATTCGATTTCTACCAAATTTCTTATAAAGCATTACGAGCGACCAACTCATGTCTGGGGAGTAATTGAATCATATCGGATTATGTTTTTAAATGGGTCTCACACAAAGTCCCTCCAGCTCTAGAAGCTGGTTCCGGGTCACGCCTGCCTTAAACAGTTTTTATTTGTTTTAAGTCGATCTTATCGGCTGAGTTGATATTTAATAAAAGATAATATTGATACTGTGACTAATGTAGATATAAAGAAATCTATAACATTTAGAAAATAAATTCGTAAAAAATAAAAAGACAGTTAAAAATCATAAAACTGTTGTCTTTTTTTAATGGTTTGATTTCCTGTTATTAAAATTTTGTCGTCTAGTCCAGTTCTTAACTTTGTTGGCTTAAGTCGGCCGGTCATATTTTTTTCACTCGCTGCAGTCGAAAATCTTAATGCGACTTGCATTTCACCAAACTGGTCACTCTAGTTTACTTAGAGCAATAGGTAATTCTTGTAAGGCTACCTCTTCATCACAATATCACACATTACTAAGCATTTGATTGACTTTACAAGAAATGCTAAATGTTCTTTTCCCTGACACGAAGGGATTCTAAATCGGACTTCGGACAGGAGCTGACTTTTAAAAGTTTTTTTTTTTTTAAATTCGCGAACCTATAACGATTTGTTAACTGCCGCTGTTGTTGTAGCAGTGCCGGGGTGACAGCCCTTGGCCGAAGATTGCTGCTTCAGGTCAATCCTTTACTTATAGGGTGGGCGATTTAAATTTTAAGTTGTAATCGGCTGCAAAAAAGTACTGATAATTTTTTTCAAATTTCTGGTTTTATTGGAAAGGTCATTTAATAATGGAACACCATCCGACTCGTTTTCGCTTCATCCAATGGGCTGAAGATTGTTTGGCAGATGATAAAGAATTTTTCCATAAAATCGTGTTTTCAGATTTCTCATTTTTATCTGAGTAGCTATGGCAATAAGCAAAATTGTCGCATATGGGTTTCAGAGAAACCACACGTGTCTATTGAGAAGCCAATGCATCCACATCACTGTTTAGTGTAGATATTGGACTATCGACATCATTGGGCGACTTTTCTTTTTCGAAAATGAGCAAAGAGCCGTTGTTACCGTCAACGGTAAGCGTTACCGAGCCATGCTCAACAAATATTTGTTTTCAAAAATTCAACAGAATGATATGGACGACATTTGGTTTCAACAAGACGGGGCCACTCACAGTCAACGCAACCATCTATATTTTACGCACTGTTTTTTTAAAATCGAATGATCAGCCGAAATTGTGATGGCAATTGACCACCTCGGAGCTGTGATTTGAGCCCTTTAGATTTTTTTTCCGGATTAAGAATTAATTTAACGCAAAACATCCAGAGACAATTGAAGCGTTGAAACATAAAATCGAAGTTTCTATTGAAGAGAGAATCGACCCGAAAATATATACTGAAAAATTGGGTTGATCAGACGAGGTACTGCCGAGCCAGTTGTGGTAGTCATATGAATGATATTGTATTCCATTATTAAATGACAAAGTTCAACAAGAATTTGAAAAATTTATCCGTTTAGTTTTACAGCTGATTCAAATATAAAGTTTTAAATGGCCCACCCTGTACAACAACAAAGTTTACCAAGTACGGTTTAGGGTCGACAATCAAAATATTGCAAGGACTCTGAGGCCTTAACTAGACAGGAGTATAACAGGAGTGATGTTGAGGAGGACTACTGACACGAGAAGTAGAAATAGCATAGTCGAATACTGAAGCTTGTGTGAGGCGAAGATTTAGATAATGTTGTCTAAATATCCGTCCCTTTAGAAAAAATGGAGTAGCTGCCAGAGGAAGCACTTGAAGATCTGGAAGGGGTTCCTCCTGCAAGGTTGTAGATCTGCTGAGTTTTAAAAACAGTTTGTTGTGGTTTCCTAAAATGAACCCTGTATCGGTCACCGTGACTTTCAAGCTTGACGCGGATACAATTCATTTGAACCTTACCAAACTGTAGTTTTTCAAAAAAACGGCATACCTTTTTAGTCAATATGTGAATTTGTTTATCGCTTGAAATCGGAAATACTGTCGATAAACAACGTCAGTCGGACAGTCTGCTAAATATGGTAGCCATTGTTTCAGTGAATTGCTTGTGTCCTCACTCTTCGCAATTTTACTTCGCATATGCAAAACCAAGCAATGTTTTGTATATGTGACAGCGCATAGAGAAAGGGACCTAAGGGTAAAAAAAATCAATTTTCACTTTTTTTTTGATGTGGACAACATCTAAGTATCGAATGAGACCGATCCCATGCCCCAAAAGTGTTCCCTCCCAGAGATATGCGCGTTTTATGAAAGTGATGGTACACCAAAGATACACGTATTTAAATCTTTAAAATGGCTCTCCTGAACAAAACTAGTTTTTACCCTTAGGTCCCTTTCTATTTTGCGCGTCATGGTATTGAGAAGCCGTCCGCACCCACGGCGAAACATGCGTCTACCAGGCGGTGATGTGTTTGCTTGAACTTTGCTGACTCACTTTTCCTTCTTTTTATGACAAACAACAACAAAACTGATCTTATAAGCTTGTGAAGTAATTCACTCTTTCAAAAATAACTTTCGATTAGTTTAACGGTTGATTTTAGCTGAAATTTTTAAATTTAATGTTTACCAACTTTCCGATAAAATTTTTAAATAAGCATTGGTAATATTGTTTTCTTCACGAGCGAATTTCGGATTTACATGAAGCGATCGTGTATATTGTTTAACTCCGAGCACATTTTAGGGGATAAAAAACGAAAACTAATTAGTGTTTCAGACAATTTAGCTTACTAAACAATAAAATGTCCAATACAAATATATTTCAACTGAGAAAAACAAATATTTGAACTAGAATGTTAGAAATCTAACATTCTATAAAAAAGGAATTACAATTTCTTATTAAATTGTAATAGATTACAGTCACTTCGCAATTCCGATATATTAACTGATGACCCTATGATACCAAATAATCTAACCATGTCAGTCTGTCTGTCTGTTGAAAGCAAACTTCAGCTCACAATATTGCAGAAGGGTGGGCTTGATTCTATAAAACGGTTGGCATTGGAAATTGTCCCGAACGGTCAAAGGGTAAACATTTTCCTCACACAGGGACTGAGGCATGCTCTGAACAAGTCACTTTATTTGTGATATTTTTTAGTATTTTTGTTCTTATATCTTCACTACCAACACCAGTGCTTCAGGACATGATCCCACAAGGGGCATGACATCGCCTTTACAACACTAAACTGAAGTCCATATCTCATGAACTGTTAGAGATATGACGATATTTGGTACATATAACTAGTTGGTTTGGGAACAGTGCCTCGATCGTTGTACAATTTCATTAGATTCAAATATAATGACCACAAAATGAATAAAATTGTAAAAAAGAGTGTAGCGCCGCCCATAAAACTCCAACCTTTTGATCATTATAAAATTTCACCAGAATCAAATTAATAACCATGAAATTAATAAAATTGTAGATCAGAGTGAGGCGCCTCCTATTAAAACTCTGAACTTTGTTTAATAATATCTCAAAAACAATTGCCATTATGACGAAGCCAGTTGGTATATATAAGTATAACGCGGATATTGAAAGAGACCCAATGGCGAAAATGTTGTGCTAGGAGCATTTGAAAAATTATTATATTGAGCAAATGTATAAGCCTATTGTTAAAAAATAATAGGATGCAATGCGGAAAAAAGTCATAGATTGTATAGATCATCAGTTGGACGTAAGAGATATTAACGGCTATTAGTAGGTGTACTGACAACTATAATAAAATCTTTAACGTTTTATTGTTGGACGTCGTGGTGTAATGATATATGTAAACGGCTATCATGTATATTGAACTTGGTTCAAATCGTGACGACTTAAAGTGTAAGAGACTAATCTTTAAGCTATGTAAAAGGTTTTGTATAAAGTGCCGTTTCGGATTTTTAACGAATAAATAAAAAAAAATCTTTTAAAATCCAGTTTAGGAGATCATTTAAATCTTTATAAAAAAGCATAATTTCTTGATTTACTAATATTATATTTACTAATAATAAGATTAAAAGACGCGAAAGAAACTAAAAACGCGTTACTGTAAGCTAAAGCTTGCTTAACGTTTTTTTCATGTGAACTAAACAATTAATTAAAATTTGTCAAAAACGTGTTAATTAAATTTTTTGATAACAATTTTTAATTGTCCCTTAAGCCCCTGCATCCTGGAACTATATATGTACTTATATATATACACACACGTTAAAAATAAAAATCAACTATAAATGCAGTTTGTTCAGATATTTTGTATGTAAAATAATAGATTTGTATATTAGGCGTGTTCTGGTCGCTAACGGGATAACTTCTAAAATTAACAAGAATTTTTTTAAATATCTTTGTATACAAGAACTGATTGACTTTATGCATTATAAATCGTTTGATATTCAAATTTGTAGGAAAAAAAGTTATTAAAGAAATAACGGGTGATTCATCTTGAGGTATTCGTTTCAATAGCCTTTTTTCACAGATTTCGCGTGAGTTGTATTCAACTTTATTTTTTTTCTTTTTAGTATTGTTTGCCATTTCATCATGGGAAGACTTGCACCGAAACAACGTCTCAAAATTTTGCAACTGTATAATGGAAATGAGCGTTCGGTGAGAAAATGTCTTCGAACACAATTTTGTTCAGTGATGAGGCACATTTCTTGCTCAACGACAAAGGCAAGAGCAACCATTAGAGGTTCAAAAGGTGCCATTAAACCTAGAGAAAACCACGGTCTGGTACGGTTTTTGGGCTGGTGGAATAATCGTTCCATATTTTCCCAAAAATGATGATGGTCGGAACGTAACCGTGAATGGAGCTCGCTGTCGCGCCTTGAAATCGGACTTTTCGCATCCTCAAATTGTAGCCCACAATCTTGACGGCATTTGGATTTAACACAACGGCTTCACTTGCCATACAGCTGCTCAAGTAATGGATCTATTATGAAGTGCAGCCAATTTCATGTTTTGGACCGGTGAGTTGGCTGCCTAGATCGTGTTATATCACAGCTATCAACTTTTTTCTTTGGGGCTACGCAAAGTCCAAAATCTATACTGACAAAACAGCTACGATTCAGGTTTTGTGTCATTAAAGCCATAACGGTCGAAATGCTCGAACAAGTCATCCAAAGTGGGACCCCCAGAATGGACACCTTGAAGCGTAGTTGCCAACATTTCCAAAAATAAATGGCATAAAATGTCCTTTCGAAAAGCCACAAATAGTCCACATTTTATTTTATTTTTTTATTTTAAAAAAATACCTTTAGGTTGATTACCCGATACTATAAGCGAGTAAAAATCGAGCTAGCTTAAACTCGCTAAAGGTTATTTTTGAATGATTTTAATCTCAACAATTTTACATATTAAAAACAAACGGGGTTTTACTCAAATTGTCTATAGTTTGCTGCAAACAAAATAATTGTTATATTTTTGTACAATGGTTTGAAGTTACCGCGTTAGCGACCTCCTAAACGAGTTGCCAATAGAACACGGCCATTATTTCTAAGGGAAACACAAAAAGTGTCTATAATTGTGTTCAGAGTGCCAGATATTGATTAAAAACAATTTTGTTTTAAAAATTGTTGTCACTTTTTCAAAAAAAAACGCGAACTTAATTGTTGCTGTAGAGCCAGTTGGTAGCCATTGACCGAAGAATTGCTGCTTCGGGTTATTCCGATTTAAAGAACCGGGATTTAATTTAGATTTTTTCGTTTCTAAAATACAACAAATCCCACTTTATCGTTCATTGCTAACAGATTTGTTTGGGATGTTGATGGAAATGCGTTATTTTTAGTTATAGACAAAAATTTAATTTATTAAGCCCGACTATTAAGGACACAAATAAAAAAAAAGATTTTTTTACAACTAATTCCATTAAGGCACATTGTCTTGTTTAACCGCAATAAGTTCATGATCTTTTTGTATTATTTCCCAATTAAAAGAACGTGAAATAAAACTGAACCATTTTGGAAAATACATTAGACACGAAACACCACACATACTTAAATAGATAAACTAAAATTGGAAATTGAAGTGCCTTTTTAAGTTGACTACTGCTTAGCAGCGATATGCGAGCAAAACGAAATAAAAAAAACACATAAATCATTGTTGAATCCAATTAAATTGACAATTTTTCATTACAAATATGTCTATCGTCTTCATGTAAATACAATCGATTAACGAAAATACCTAGGAAGCCTACTTAAATAAAATAAAAAGATTTGTAAATATTAAGTACACGCACAGTGATGTGCATAAATATAGCAGTAGCATACACAAATAAATGAAAGTAAATGAATAAACGATGGATTTCTTCAATTTACATTTAGTATTAATATACTTGACTTTTAGTAAATACCAATCTTTGCTTCGATTTTATGTTAAAAGTTTCGAAACAATGATAAAAACGTGTCAAATGTTTAAAAAAAGAAAAATAATCGATGTTTGAAAATCAATACCAACATTTATTGTACTTAGTTGTAAGTTTAATTTTGTTCAAGCTTTCTTTGCTAATAAATCTCGCTAAATAATAAAGAATATAAAAACTTCAAACAATAAAAAAAATGTACTCATATAAAGCGATATTAAAGTGCCACTGTTTCAGTTTCTAATTTAAAAATTTATTGGGAAAATGTGTCAAATAGAGCAATTATTTTTCATAGGGTTTTTCATTCTTCATCTTATCACTTTATAATCACGATGATAAGATTTTAAACTATTCCTACAAGTATAACCATATTTTGTACAAAAATAAATTAATTATTCCAAATTTATAGTATTATTTTGCGATTTGTTCAATAAGTATTCCACTTTTGGTCATATTGGTGGCAAATAAGTATTTTAAAACTTACTTATATTGTCATTACTTGAAAGTGATATGGAAAGATGAAGTGCCATGTCTAATAACTAAAAAAATAAAATCAAAATTACTCTATATTTGCATTGGTAGCAGAATTTGATTTAGTTTTAGTAAACATGTGTCCATATTGACTAATAAGTAATCGCCCGTTTTGAACATGCGGTACGATTTTTGGGCCACAAGACCGAAAAAGTTCCGCAACTATGCTCTTTTTTGAGGTATTTAGAGCGTCCAACTAACAGTACCTTTCTAACCATTGTCCGTTCACAAATAAAGTATTATCTGCTAAGCAAATACTTAAAAAAGTTTACTTTCTATCGAGGCACCTTTAGTCTATAAAAGTAAACAATTCTCCTCCTTGGCCGATTTCGCCCATTTAAAATTCTAAACAGATTACGACCATAAGCCATCATGTCAAACTTCAGGATCCTAGGTTGCTTCCTTTGACCGCTATCATGCTTTTATCAGACAGGCGGTGGACGGACACACAGACGTACAAAAATAGTAAAATTAATGCTAATTTTGTTACGAACTTAAATATACAGAAGAATTGAGATATAACGACATTAAAGGGGTTGGAGATTTTCGTCGTTATATCCGAATGACGTTATGAGGGTTGCTATTTATATTTCGGTCGCTGACAATACTAGTGTTCCCAGGTGAAAACTGGAACTTGCGTTGGAAACTTTGACATTTTTTAGCAAAACTTCACTTAGAACGTTTTGTCATTCGAGGGCGAATAGTTTTGTTTACATTGTGTTGTAAAAATTTACCTCAGTCAAAAAAAGGAATTATCCGGTGAAAATTTTCGTGCGATAATTTTTAACTATTTTCGGCGTGGACTATCGAGACAAGTGTTTAAATCAACTTGTTTCGACTTTTGGCGATGAAGCACCATCAAAAACCACTGTTAATCGCTTGCACTAAGAGTTCAGTCTCGGACGCCTTTCGATGAATTTCGTGAAGGACGTCCAACTTCGGTCACTTTGCCAGAAACCATCGATGTAGTGCGTGAACTGATTAAGCAAGACCGACATGTGACTTACCGTGAGATTCAGGCATCCTTGGTCATTAGTATGACAATCATCAATAAGATATTGCATGTTCATTTGGCCGTAAAATAAAGGTTTGTATGGATTGGTGCAAAGAGATGTTGAAAATGTATATAAGTGCGGTAGCTCAAAGGCAGTTTATAACATTGTCACAGGTGACGAATCATGGATCTATGCATATGAACCCGAAACAAAACAGCAACCGACCGTATCCAACAAAAGTTGTTCGTGGAAGAAGTACATCGAAGCAAATGATGGCGTTTTTTTCGGTATAACCGGTCATGTGCCTTTAGTGGAACATAGGACGGTCAATTCTGAGTGGTATACAACCTTCTGTTTGCCAACAGCTTTCAAAGAAATGAGGAAAGATAATAAGAGAAGATGGATCATTTTGTCTCACGACAATGCGAGCTCTCACACATTAGCAGAAACGAGAAGCTATTTGACCATTCAAGATTTCAAATTGATAGGCCATCCACCTTACAGCCCTGATTTGGCACCCAATGACCTTTTCTTATTCCATAGCAGAAAAATGCGTGGTCAACGTTTTTCATCGCCGCTGTTGGAGCTTTCAAAAATCATGTTTTGGAGGTGTTTCAAACGGAGGGGAAAAAGTGGAAAATTGGTTTTTGCGCATGCAAAAGTGTATTGATCTTAAAGGAAAATATTTTGAAAAACAATAAAACCATTTTCTATGATAAATTATTATTAAATATAAATAGCAACCGTCGTAGTTTGGGATCACATCTGCAAATATCATTGGGCCTTACTTCTTCGAGAATAAAGATGGAAGATGGAAGTGCGTAAATGGAGAGCGTTATCGGTTTAGTGTACGTCCGGCTCTTGAAAACAGACCTTTTTTAAAAGCACTTCGTTTATACGAGGTGCTTTTAAAAAAGGATTTTAAATATCAATAATTGTATTTTTCTTTTAATATGTTGACGTTTATTTATAATTTTGATTGTTTTGTTGACGTAAATATTTTCCATCCGTTTTTCAATTTCTGAAATGCTTTGACTTATTTTAGAAGAATGGGTATTAAAAACTAATTATTTTTTTAATGTTCCAATTGCACTAAATGCATCAGAAATGAGGTTTGAAAATATTGTCGTCATTATCATCATCATCAAAATTGTCAATATAAGTGTTATTATCTGTCATATCACTAACTATTTCCTGCAAAGTTGGCTCATCTGCTATTACAATATCGTCATCTAAAGACACGAAGTTCGCCAATGTGACTTTTTCTAGAATTAGGTTCTTTCGTTAAATATTTGTATCCAGTCAGCTGGAGGATACAAACTAACTTATTGAATTAAAACTTAGAAAAATGTGAAGCCATTTAACAATTTGCTATTCAGGGTGTAACGGAAAATTATAAGCCAGTTTAATGGCAAATGAATTTTGGGTGTACCGATCAACACGGAATCATCAGCTGATTTGATTTAACGATGTCTATACGTCCGTCTGCGGCCCTTTTACAGATTATAATTAAACCGCAGGTCGCAATTTTCATCAGACTTTTATTAAATATGACAGAAGTATATTTTTTGGACAGACGCTTTTAAATTTAACAAAATCGGTTTAAATATAGCTCCCAAACATATGTTCGATCGGTTTATGTTGTTGTTGTAACAACAATATATTTATTTTGAAGTCTTGTTCGTTTATGGGAGATCTGCTTCGATATCCAGGCGGAGGAAACGCGCCATTTGAACTGGATGCGTAGAGACCTGGATGCACAGAGACCTGGGGGTCAGCTGAGTGGGCTTGGCCGGACAATTGAAGAGGTGCAGTACATCATGTGGTCCCTGATGGCAGGCGGGACAGATGTCCGGAACGTTAGCATCAATTCGTGCCCAGTAAGAATTGAGGCGGCTGCACCGTCCAGATCTCAACTGCGCCAGAACCACGCGCGTCTGCCGAGGTAGTACCTTCTCCTCAGGTGAAATCTCCGGGGGATGTTCCCCTACCACTACATTCACACGGTAGCTGGATACTGCTGCTGCGACATCATCGGCGTGAATGTTGTTCAGACCTGCCTGATAGTTTCGATGATCTAAAGGTTCTCTCTTATACCGCTGGACCTCTCTCTCTAGATCATGAAGATCGTACCTGATCTGCCTGGGTGGAGGCATCCTGTTCAAGAGATGGTGGTTAGGATGACTGCTGCGAAAACACTCTAGCAGGTATTGCTTAGACAACAGGAAATTGTGTCACGGTAAGGACCTTCGTCTCCTCATGTAGATGGTCCTCAGAAGACATAAAAAGACACCCTGTTGATGTTCTAAGGGCGGCATTCTGGCAAGTCTGAATTTTCTTCCACTGCGTCGTACTCACGTTCGCCGACCATACAGGTGCTGCGTAGTTTGCTACAGACCGACCTATCGCTTCGTAAGAGGTCAACATGGTTTCTTTGTCGGCTCCCTAAGTACTGCCGGCAAGTGACTTGACGACCTTGTTCCTACTTTTGAGTTTATCGCAGATAGCTGTAGCATGTGCAGAGGATCTAAAAAGGTTGGTGGTCGGGATGTTGACGTCATCGACTTTCACATTGAGTGACAACCGCTCCTCTGCGGTCCATGCAGTAAACAGTGTGGCTGATGATTTGGAGGCGGATATTTTCATATTCCTCGCAGTGAAAAAACGTGCTAAGTCAGTAAGGTACCAGTTGATTTTCTCGCAAATGTCATCCACTTTAGGTCCTGACGCCAGAATTGTGCAATCGTCAGCGTACGACACAACTTCAACGCCGTCTGGTGGTACAGGAAGTTTAGAGAGGTAGAGGTTAAACAGAGCCGGGGATACAACTCCACCCTGGGGAACTCCTTGTTTAACTCTACGGGGCTTCGACTTTCTGTCTCTAAATTCTACATATGACTGGCGCCCACACATATAGTTTACGACCCAACGTTTCAAACTGGGCGGAAGGGACGTTCCTTCAATGTCCTCGAACAGAGTGGCATGATTGACCTTGTCGATGGCTTTTGTAAGGTCAAGAGCCACGAGGACCGCCCTGTCGTTAGGCTTGTTCTGGTTAAGGCCGCGACTTATACGTGTGGTGATGGCGTGTAAAGCAGTTGTTGTGCTGTGCTGCTTGCGGAATCTATGCTGATGATAAGCACTAGGAAAGTGTTCGATCAGGCTGGGGAGGAGCAGTGCTTCAAGCGTCTTTGCTACTGGAGAAAGCAAGGAGATCGGCCTGTACGAATCTCCTTTACTTGCGTCTTTGCCTGGCTTCAGTAGCGGGACCACTCTGCCCATTTTCCAGGCATCGGGAACTTCGTGAGTGGCTAGCGACAGATTGAGCACTTTGGTCATGTACTCTACTCAGTTTATGGTATTTTTCTCTGAAAGCCACAAATTACGATCACTAATCTGCTCAGGACTTGCCAGGTCATGCCTGTACATAAAGTGTTCTAGGTATCTATAACATATTTGGCATCCCAATAATTCTCGGCATACTTTCATTATCGCATAACCTACCAAAAACTGCTTAGCTTACCATCCTACCAAAGAAAATAAAATCCTAGCAAATTTGGTAGGAAAAGCCCAAAATGGCAACACTGGGTGGGGGAGAGAAAGTTTTCCTTTTTCTTGAAAATAAGATAGCTTGAGTTTTCTACAGTTCAGTTTGATTATCCATTTATCATAGTATTGGACTAATTTGTTGAGTGTACATTGAAAAGTTCAGTCACAATTTCATGACCAAACTTATGTGAAACGAAGATGTCTACCTCATCAGGACAGGCAGTGTATAGTTTTTTTTTATATTTTAAAATCAATGCCATATGGAGTCGAATGCCTTCGCTACAGCAAGGAGAACCAATGCTGTGGAGTTTCCGTCCGTGAAATTTCGCTTAATATGGTTGCTTATACGCTTCACTTGAAGAAATGTGCTACGGATTTTCTTAAAGCCAAACGATTCCTTTGGTATGATTGAATTACTTACATGATTAAGTAGAGAATGAATTTAGAAGATTTTCATATATTTTACCAACGATACTTAACACACTTATTGGACCGTAATTTTCTGGGCTTTCAGGAGGCTTTCCGGGCTTATAAATGAGTATGACTTTAGTCCTTTTCCATGATGAAACATAATATTGAATGAAATGAAGGATGACGTAACAATTGTGCTATAATAAGAAATTCAATTAAATATTATATGACTAATTGTGTTTGAAAATGATAGACTGTTGAAGTTCAGATCGCTTTAATTACACTAGGTCACAAATAACAAAATTTTCTCTGTTATTTGTTTCTAGCATACTTTTTCCCATTGATTTTGACCTACTAAATTTTTCTGTCGATTGGTTTTCGAGATACAAATTTTTGAACTTTTTTTTTAAATTTTTGGAGGTACACTTACAATTTTGAGCATATCTTTCGTCTTCTTTGACCTATTTGATCCTACTACTACTCAAATTAAAGAAAATTGAGCAGTCTACAACTCATTCTCAGAAAATTTTCAAATCGGGTAAGTAATTTTGAT
This sequence comes from Hydrotaea diabolus, assembly GCA_963513945.1. NCBI lineage: Eukaryota > Metazoa > Arthropoda > Insecta > Diptera > Muscidae > Hydrotaea > Hydrotaea diabolus. The sequence continues at coordinate 192,148,060 of OY740716.1, read as the reverse complement.
GTTGGCGGCTTAAAAAGGTTAAAAAACGGCGTTTTTTAGTAAAAATGTGGCAGAAAAAACCATATAAAAAATCATATAAAATATAAAACACGATGCTAACAGCAATTTTGGTTTTTTACGTATAGCTGGCATTTTTACAAAGAAAATAAGCCCTTACTTAACAAAATCTGACAACAAATGGCGGACTTATAATTTTTTTGGTAAAAGACCGACGATACGAATCGCTTAGGATTGCCGTTTCTACACGCGCCGTGTAACGAATTTTGTTTTCTCTGTGTAAGCTGTGCAAATAATGAAAATCAAAATATCGTGAAATAGCGGAATTTCGGTCTTTTACCAAAAAAATTATAAGTCCGCCATTTGTTGTCAGAGAATGAGTTGTAGACGGCTCAATTTTCTTTAATTTGAGTAGTAGTAGGACCAAATAGGTCAAAGAAGACGAAAGATATGCTCAAAATTGTAAGTGTTCCTCCAAAAATTTAAAAAAAAAAGTTCAAAAATTTGTATCTCGAAAACCAATCGACAGAAAAATTTTTAAAACTCATTTTCGTGTTTAGTAGGTCAAAATCAATGAGAAAAATTATGCTAGAACCAAATAACAAAACGACTGTTGGCTAGTGTTATTGTTTTAATGTTCTACTTTTATTCACTCAAATTCCTTGGTTTCGTTTTGAACATCTCTTGCTTGACAAAGGTAGAATTTCTAGATATCAATTCGTTTGGGAATTTTCGTTTTGTATATCTCTTGTTTGACAAAGGTAGAATTTCTAGATATTAATTTGTTTGGCTATATGTGCAGTTGCTCGATCTTGCTGGAACCAAATGCTGCTGAATAGGATACGTCTTCGGCGTAGTTTTGGGTAAAAAAACTCCTTCAACATCTTTAAATAATGATCCCCTATTGACAGTCACTGTTACGCCGTTTCTTCAAAGAATTGTGGCAGCGTAATGCAGCTTGATGAAACTGCGCACCACACCGCAACTCGTGCTGGGTGCAGTTTCGTTTCATGGAGTATTTGTGGATACAATTCACTCCATATATGGCAATTTGGCTTGTTTGCATTGTCATTTAGATCAAAATGGCCCTCATCAGGCATAAACAAGCAATTTATTATACCGTTGTCTTTTTCGGCTATTTCAATAATTTTTTGGCAAAATTCCATTCGAATAGGCAAATTTAAGTCGTCATGGAGGTTATCCGAGGTAATGACCATCCGTTAACGGCAATTTACGACTATAAGTTTCGAATCGAAACGCTTGGATTTGCCTAAATTGACGATGCAATAGCCACAATGGTGTCTTGAACCCGAACATAGAGATCTCGATGGTATGGGATTTGTGCGATGCTTCCAGATTCGGCGAACATGTTTACCAGCCACAATACCACGACAGTCGGTTCTATGCACCGGATTGGCCCGAAGCAGCAATTCTTCGGCCAAGGGCTGTCACCTCGGTACTGTGTGTGCCGCTACAGCAACAACAACAACCAGCCTCATAGTGAGTGCAACGCAGTAAAGGAAAGACTTGCCCAAATGCCGCCCAGAGAACATCAACCATCTACGTCTACATTAGGAGACGAAGTCCTTACCGTGCGCCGACACATTTTCTTGTTGTCTAAGCAGTATCTGCTTGGGTGTCTTCGCAGTGGGTGGATGACTCAATCACCATATCATAGACAGAATGCCTGCGCCCAAGCAGATCAGTTACGATCTTCATGATCTAAAGAGAGAGAGAGAGAGGTCCATCGGTACAACAGAGAGCCTTGAGATCATCGAAACTATCAGGCAGGTCTGAACGATATTCACACTGATAAAGTCGCAGCAGCAGTATCCAGTTATAGCATGAGTGTAGTGCTAGGGGAACATCCCCTAGCCAAAGGACAAGACGCTACCTCGGCAGACGCGCGTGTTACTGGCTCAGATGGACGTGCAACCTCTATTCGTATTGGGCGCGAATTAATGCTAACGTTCGGGATGTTTGTTCCGACTGCCATCAGGGACCACATTGTCCGGCAAAGCCCACTCAGCTGACCCCCAGGTCTCTTTGGACGCATCCAATTCAAATGGCTCGTTTTCTTCATCTGTATATCGCAGCAGATCCACTGTAGACGAACAGGACTACAGACCAAATATAAGTATATTATTGTTACAACAACAAACAGCCTCATAATAGTCCATCTACTCGGGGGAGTATCGCCGAACTCCCGCCTTAATTCCCTTTGGACGGAAATGCAGGACTGCTAAGCATGGTACCGCTGCACTGCCCAAATCCTTTTTTCGGTATCCCAAGCAATTTTTTAAATAAATTTAAATACTGACCTTCCAAATAAAATTAGAAGATTGCTCACACAGAAAAATTAGATTAAAATAACTACAAATTATTTTAAGTTTTAATGAATGAATTCTGTAGTTTGCTTAATGAGTGTGAGTGTGTACTGCCCACCGAGCTTACAATACTAAGGCTTAATTTTAAAATCATTTTAAGAAGTTCCTAATTTCACACTGAACCTACCTATACGATGTAGGTAGAATGTGGAGTGTATATGCGACGCGCAAAATAGAAAGGGACCTAAGGGTAAAAACCAGTTTTGTTCAGGAGAGCCATTTTAAAGATTTAAATACGTGTATCTTTGGTGTACCATCACTTTCATAAAACGGGCATATCTCTGGGAGGGAGCACTTTTGGGGCATGGGATCGGTCTCATTCGATGCTCAGATGTTGTCCACATTAAAAAAAAAGTGAAAATTGATTTGTTTACCCTTAGGTCAATTTCTCTATGCGCTGTCACATATGTAGAATGTTTTTTTTTTTGGGGGGTGACTTGAAGTCTCATTCAATTTAAGACTTGGAAGACAAAATGTTTCCCTATTCGCTAGATACCAGCAGAACAAAGAGACGGAACTTCCAAAAAGACCACCCACAGTATACGCGGCCTACATTTGAACGGAATTGAATTGACGGAGGTTGTTCATCTAGTGAAAAAAAGACTTCCAATTAGTTATTTTTTTAAGCATTTTACTCTTAAGAAATCTGATATAAAGTCGATTCAATAAAAATTTTGCAACATAAATTCGGCAATCGAAGAAAAAATATTATTTTTAATTTATAGAGGAAAGCAACTCCAGTCAGTTAATAGAGGAAAAATTGAGTCAAAACTGCAGGGTGGGCGATTTAACAATTTAAATTTGAATCTGCTGAAAATAAAAAAAGTATTGATAGCTTATTGACATGGCCACCGGGATGAAAATAAGCTTCATCTGAAAACACAATTTTTCGGTAAAATTCTTTATCTCCTGCCAAACCATCATCAGCCCATTTGGCGAAGCGAATTCGCATCGGGTGGGTGGTGTTAAATTATTTCCAAATTTGAAAAAATTATCACTGTTTTTGTTACAGCCGATTCAAATTTAAAATTTTAAATGACTCACCCTATAGATAAGGCCCGTTACAATTTCAGTTAACCTGGTTTTATCTTAGGATTAAACTATCTCAAGCAACGAACTATTTTTCTGTATCTTCTTTGTATAACCTACACATTATGTAGGGTACAAAAATAAAATATGTGCTGATGTTTGTAGCGCCTTAAAGAAAATGAAAACGACCCCATGATTATTGTACCGGCAGTTTAAAAAATTTAACGTGTGTCCAATGAAATTTGCTGCAACATTTTGTTGCCGTATGTAATAATTTTATGGTTTTGACCTCTTTCACTTTCAGCTTGCCACTGACACTTATAAATAGCTAGGCTGTGAAATTTAGGATTAAGGTTATTTAATTTTATTGTTTTATATTTTTATACTTGATTACAGTGAGTTATCTATTTGATGCAATTGAAATCTAGCTTTAAAAGGCCAGCGGGTTTTAGATATTAATAAATTAATTAAAAACCAGGAACTGAATTTGGGATCGGGCCAAGGACGAACCCTGTTTAAATTAGTACATACTGGTCCATGATGCTATAAAACAAAGGGTTTCCAGATTTTAGAGCCTACAGCTTAAGAAGCTTCACATTGCATTCGATTTAAAATTGCATAGCCCTTACACAACGCTCTCTACCGATTTGAGGACTTTGCACCAGAAGTCACATACTAACTGCGGCCATACTAAAACCTCGCATGGTACTTTATGTTGTAGGCCGAACAATGGCTGCTTCGAGTCGATCCGGTGCATGGAACCGGCTGTCATGGGATCGTATGAGCGACCAATAACGCAAAATCCAACTTTCCGAATGCGATGAGACCTATTGCAAATAAAAGTTTTATCCATAACAAAACCTTCAAGGGTTTTCTTTAGTTCCATACGTGATTTTTTTTACACGCATACGAAGTTGGTGATTTTGGAACGCTGTCTAACAAGAAAAGATCATTGAAAATTTGATAAAACAATGCTTATTTATTTTTATTATTCTGGTATCTTTCTGTTTTTGGGGTCAAAAGATTCATTTTTTATATATATTTTACCGTAAACTCGCGCTAGATGGCGCCGCCATACAAATTGTGCTATTTCTTCTAGATTTTCATAGAAAAACGGTGTATTTACTTTTTTTTATTTGCTGGAATCAGTGAATTATGAAAACCATAAATAGCGTATATGCTTTGATTTGATAATGGTGGCTTTACTTTGCGGTTTACAGATTGGATATATGCTTGTGGAACAAACGTTACAATGGAATTCAACATCAAAGGTGTGCCTGGGAAAAGAGAGACGTTTTCGTGTTAGAACAGCTAATGTTATTTATGAACCTCTTGTACCAGCCGATAAAGTGTTGCAACCTTTTAACTACATGTTAAAATGGGTATTTTCAAAAAATTTGTAGAAGTGTTTTTCGTAGATGGACCAGCTTTCACTACTTTAAGGTGTACATTTCCACGACTCAGTGCTAGCAAAGTTAAAGAAGGTATTGTATACAAATAAAATAAATGATTTTAAAAAATGAATTTACAATCTTCTTTTTTTAATTTTACAGATATGTTGAATAATCCAGATTTATGTTAGTTGATTTTTGCTGGTGGAGAACAACCGATGAAGAGGATACTGACGAAAAGCAAGAACCCGAAACAAACAGAGATCTACAGCCTACTACTTCTGAAGCTTTTGCTACTTCAAACATGCAAATTGACAGTGATAATGATGATGAATAAGCGGATCCCAAAAAGGTATAATAAGATATAATACTTTTAATCAAAAAAGTTGTTTTTGTAATAAAAAAAATATTTTTTTCCAATAAAAAATACAATTTTTTCCATAAAAATTGCATTTTTTTGCAAAAGAAACTTACGTACGTTTTTTAAAATGCCGGCGACTTAACCAGTAAGAGATTATTCTCTAAGCCATGTAAAAAACTTCTATATAAAATGCATTAGCCGTTTGGAACCCGCACTAAACAGTAGGTCCCGGTCAGTGAGTGCAAAATTTATAGTAAAGCTCACTGATTTGAAAGAAGTTTCCCGTTTGTTCCTTAATGGAATGTTAAGGGGAAATGTATGTATGTATGTGGCCTATGATTTTATGTGGCCTTAACGAAGTTTGTCCCTTCCGCGCCATATTTCATATATAAGGTCCGAACTTGCTCAAACTTTAGGAAAAGGCGAGGAAACTTCTGAATAACATAGTGGCGTAGGTTAGCAGAGCATATTTTAACTTCTTAAAATAAAGGCTTTTTAAAGGACTCCTCAACATTGTAGGAAATCTGCATTTCATAACCTTAGATGGGAGAGTCCCACTGCCACAAAATCAAAAATAAAGTAGCAAACTCAACAAATAACACTGTACTACAAAAATGTACTTTTGAGCCCTCCTTTAGGCAAAACCAACTGATCCTTATATAAAATTATCTCCCGAATACAATTGCCCCTTCACGTTTACATATCGTGAACATAAACTCAACAAGTAACACTGAACTGCAAAAATGTACTTTTGAGCCCTTCTTTAGACAAAACCAACTGATTCTTATGTAACATTATCTTCAGAATCCAATTCCCCTTCACGTATAGATATCGTGAATATAAAATGTTCTGACTTTTTTTTCATTAATTTGCCTAAAACTTCGACAACTTATCCGATTCACTTGAAAGTGGACAATATTAATTGGTAAGACAAAATGAATAGCCAATATTAATCAATATTTAGTTTTTTTTCTTAAAAAATTGTTTTTCCAACTGCAACTTGTGCTCAAATTCTCGAGCTCTCCAACTAATTTTGCACAAAATCAGAAAGAACGTACTGCAACGTTTCCAATGTAGTATATTTTTTGACAATCCTAAGTTATAGCAGTTTTTTAAAAAAATCATAGGATTCTTTTCAAGTGAATCGGATAAAAAATGCCTAAGTTTTAGGCAAATTAAAGGAAAAAGTCAGAAAAATTGCATGCTCACGATATCTCGAAACATAAACGAGATGGCGCAAAACGAGCACTCAATTCGGATTCAGATCATTTGACATAACGATCTGTGGTTTCGTATACAGGAGGATTTTGTTGCAGAACAGTGTAATTGGAGGATTTTTAAACAAATAAAATGTACTTATCCAATTTTCGAACGCTGTACGACCAATCAAGATGGTGCTTCGAAGAGTAAGGGGAAAACGACGTGAAAGTGAACTGATCTGTGTATTTGTTATTGTCTTGTTATCTGATTTTAGTCTCTAGTCTCCTGCTTTAAACAGTGCACACAATTCAACCTCTTCTCCCTCCCCCCAAATTGTGTAAACAATATCAAATTGAGTATGCACTCTTGTTCTTCTCTATTGTCGTCGTCGTCCAAGGCACTCGCATTCGATTTATTTGTTTGTACAAACCATCCGCACATAAATACTTGATGAACTAAACATCAGATCGCAAGTGCCTTAAATAACTGTGTATGTGTTCGTGTAGGTGTGTGTATATTATATGACGATATGATTATTATAAAATCTGTATTATTCAATTGCTGTAATATTTAATGGCCCGCAGTCAACAGCGTAATGAAATGTCATTTGGTGTTTACGTCAAATCAGCCTAAGTTAAAGTACTGAGCACTCATTGTAAACAGTTAAACGAAGAAAGCAAATATGAGAATATAAGTAAGCAAGTGAGAATATTGAAGCAAAGAGGTGATCAACAATTTAAGAAGGTGGCCACCGATAACGGAGTTTAGTCCGAATTCCAATTTTAGGCAGTTTAGGCTTTATAACTTAAGTGTTGAATTTTTATAATCTCTACCATAGGATGGCTTTTTTGAATTGTCGTTTGCAACACCTCGAAATATTGATTGGGAATCTTATAAAGTATATATAGGGTAATCCATCTAGAGGTATTTTTTTTCAAAATAAAAAAATACTAAAATTCAAATCAAGTGTGGAATCTTTATTGTTCATACAAAAGAACATTTTATGCCATTTATTTTTTGAAAATAATTACTTTCAAATGTTGGCAACTGTAATATGGAAATGAGCGTTCGGCGAAAAACAAGAAGATCCGCTGTTTTTGACTAAAATGGTGTTCAGTGATGAGGCCCATTTCTGGCGCAACGGCAACGTCAATAAACAAAATTGCCGCATTTGGGCTGAAGAGGAACCAGAAGAGGTTCAAGAGGTGCCATTATATCCAGAGAAAACCACGGTTCGGTGCGGTTTATGGGCTGGTGGAATTATCGGTCCATAGTTTTTCAAAATGGTCGAAACGTAACTTTCAATGGTGCTCGCTATTGCTCTTTCATATCGGACTTTTTCTACCTGAAATTGAAGCCCGTTTTCTTGGCGACATTTTGTTTCAACAGGACGGTGCCACTTGCCAGCTGCTCAAACAATGGATCTATTGAGAGGTAATTTTGAAGAACAGCTAATTTTAGTGATTTATCACACCTTAAGACTTATTTTCTTTTGGGCTTCGCAAAGTCCAAAGTCTATGCTGACAAAACAGCTACGATTCAGATTTTGGAGCCAACATTACGCGTGTCATTTAAGCCATACCGGTCGCAATGCTCGAAATTGCACCCTCAGAATGGAAACCCTGAGGCGTAGTTGCGGCCAACATTTGAAGGAAATTGTATTCAAAAAATAAATGCCCTTTCAAATTACCAATAAAGATTCCACACTTGATTTGATTTTTTATATTTTTTTGTTCTGAAAAAATCACCCTATATATACGGGCGGGCGATTTAAGATTTCATGTTTGAATCGGTTGTAAAAAATGCTAATAATTTTTTCAAATTTCTGGTTTTGTTGGAAAGGTTGAACGTTGTCATTTAATAATAGAACATCATCCGATGCGCCCAATGGGCTGAAGATTGTTTGGCAGGAGATAAAGAATTTTACTGAAGAATCGTGTTTTCTGCTAAAGCTCATTTTTATCTTGGTGGCTATGTCAATAAGAAAAATTGCCGTATATGGGGTTCAGAGAACTCACTTGTGACTATTGAGAAGCCAATGCATTCACAACGAGTCACTGTTTGGCGTGGATTTTAGGCTGGCGGCAGCATTCTCCAATTTTTCTTCGAAAATTAGCAAGGGGCAGCCGTAATCGTCAACGGTGAGCGTTACCGCGCCATGATCAACAAATTATTGTTTCCAAAAATGAACATGTAAGAAATTTGGTTTCAATAAGGCGGGGACATATGTCACACAGCCAACGCAACCATCGGTATTTTACGCACCGTTTTTGAAAATCGAATAATCAGCCGGAAATGTGATGTCAATTAGCCGCCTCGAAGCTGTGATTTAAGCCTTTGGATTATTTTCTATGGGGAGCCATTAAGGATAAATGTTGCTCAACGCAGCCAGAGACAATTAAAGCGTTGAAACATGAAATCGAAGTTGCCATTGAAGAGATTCGACCCGAAGCAATCGAAAATGTACCAAAAATTGGGTTGTTCGTATAAGGTACTGCTAAGCCAGTTTTGGTTGTCATATGAATGATACTGTGTTCCATTACACAGTACAACAGCCAAACTGGGGGGTGAGAAATTCCAAGTCAGGGTGATGGTACTAGGTCAGTATATTCGTATGTGCCATGTGTTTTTTATGACCTTTTACATTTTTTCCTTATCTTGATGTTTTTTCTCTTAGTTGTAAAATGTTGGCAAAAACGTAGTTTGACATAACTCGAGAACGACTAGTTCGATTTTGCTGAAATAAATTGAGAAAAATTAATAATTACATTTTCTTTAATCCATTAATATACTGTTTCTCTACCAAATCAAAATTTTTTTTTAAAACATATAAATCCCAAACGGAAAAACGTGTAGAGTCTTATAACTTTCACGTAAAGTCACATAACCTATAAAAAAAATGCGACATAGATCATAGAAATCGATTAACGCGTTCTGCTTTTATTTACAATTAAGTAATTTCACTTAATTAAACTGGCACATACGAACGCAAAACCCTTTGAGGGTTTTAATATACTGACCTAGTACCATCACCCTGACTTGGAATTTCTCACCCCCCAGATTGGCTGTTGTACTGTGTTATTTATTAGCGTATTCAATCAGGAACATAAGCTATTTACATCAAAACTCCATCGTTGTCTTTTAATTGCAATGTATCTTAGGTCTTTTAAAGTTTTTCCGGTTTCCGTAAAAATTGTTCGTCTCCAAGTTATTCTTCGGCTTCTGGTTCCATTCGAGAGTAGCGTGGCATATTTCATTGTATGGTTTATGTAGGGTGTCTCCCAGCCAGTTACATTTTTGTCGTTTAATATCGACCAAACAATGAACAAAACAATGTTAAATAAATATTTTTTCGATTTGCGCTATAACAGCTAGGGCAGATAAGATTTTAGAGGGCAATAATATCAATTAAATGGGTGGGTTTAAGTACAAATAACAGCGAGCCTTTTTGTATGCATACCCCGCCCGGTTTCTTTTTGTAACACAATTGTTCTACTCGTATTAGTTATATTTTGTGCTTCGAACGAATTGTTTACTGGAATATAATTATTCTTTGTTGCAATTTTGTTGCATTAAATAAAGTCGTTTTGTGATAAAACCCTGAAAACTGAAATGAGTATTTCATTTTTAGGTTATCTCTATTAAAATGTTTTGTTATACATATTTAGTACAGACTGGACAATGGCACGAGATTTGTGTAATATGCGTTGACATTGTTTGAATATTAAAAATATGTACGACATTTAAGATCAAAGGGAACTTAAAATAGCGAGCTGTGGACGATATATTTCTTATGCGCTATTTTTTTAACCGGTTCTATATGGCTAAAATCAATATTTGTTTTTCCAAATAAAAAATTAGTTAGAGTAGCAAACTACATTTCCTATATAAAGAGTGGGCCATTTAAAATTTTAAGTTTGAGAAAGTACTGAAAATTGTTTACTTGTAAAGGTTGAACTTTCTCATTTTTAATGGAACACAATATCATTACGCCGCCTTGGAGCTGAGATTTGAGACCTTTTGATTGTTTTCTCTGGGGAGCAATTAAGCATAAATGTTACAACATTCAGAGACAATTGAAGCGTTGAAACATGAAATCGAAGTTGCCATTGAAGAGATTCGACCCAAAACAATCGAAAATATACTGAACAATTTGGTTGAGCGGATAAGAAGCTGCCGAACAAGTAGTGGTGGTCATATGAATGATATCGTGTTCCATTATTAATTGACAAAGTTTAACTTCTCCAATAAAACCAGAAATTTGAAAATTGTATCAGTCCTTTTTTTACAACCGATTCAAATTATATACATTAACGCGTTGCTAACGGGATGACAAAGTTTAAAAATATATCAGTCCATTTATTACAGTCGATTCAAATTATATACATTAACACGTTGCTAACGGGGTGACAAAGTTTATAAAGGGTGTTCTTTTCAGACGTGTGGCTTTCAAGAAGAAATAAAACGCATATTTTAATGCTATGACCAAGAATTTAGCTTTGTTTTAAAGATAAGGGTTTGCCAGTATATTTTAAAAATGATTTCCGGAAAGTGACCGCCGCGGCGGGCTCGATTAAATTCCATCCGAGAGGCTTAATTTTCGACCCCTTTTTGCAGTATTTAGGGCCGTATGTCAGCAATAACCCGCCGAATATTCTCTTCCAAGGCGTCAATCGTGTCGGGCTTATCTGCATAGACAAGCGACTTCACATAGCCCCACAAAAAATAGACCAGCAGTGCCAAATCGCACGAACTTGAGGCCACGCCATAGGCCCCCGCATGAGATAGTGCGCTCACTTAAAATTTCCTTCAATAAATTGATTGTTTCGTGGGCTGTATGGCATGTAGCGCCGTCTTGTTGGAACCAAAGGTCGTCCACATCAACGTCCTCCAATTCAGGCACGAAAAATGCATTAATCATGGCTTTATGGCGTTCCCCATTGACTGTAGCATTATGATGAAATATGGACCAATGATTCCCTCTGCCCAGAGAGCACACCAAACAGTGACTTTTTGAGGATGTAACGGCGTCTCAACAATGGCTTATTGATTTTCATTTAACCAAAAAGTGAGTTTCTTCGCCAAACAAAATTTTCTTGTAAAAATCTGGATCGGTGGCCAGGCCGCTTTGGGCCTATTTACCACGGCTGCAAACGTTGTTCCGGAGTATTCATTATGAAATGGCAAACCAGACTGAGCATAAATCAAGTGACAGGTGTCAAAAAGACCAACTCCGAAAAAAGTGTGGCCAGATTGAAAACCACACGTCTAAAACACCCTTTCAACAAAGGAAAACAACTTAAAATGGCACACCGCCACGTGATTTCTCACTATCGATCCTAATGTTTCAAGAACAGTTGGCTAAGGTGCATGTCGTAAGAATGATTCCATTTCGTATTGAATTTTCCTACAACAACATATACTACGTTCATACGATAGCATAAGTCGGTAATTAATTTAACGAAACATGATACAAACTTTGCTCAAAGGTTTGGCATGATAATTGTAAATAATATTTAAATACTACTCGTTTTGACAGTAAAGGTAGAGAAATGCCAATTCAAATTTAGGAACAAACAAAAACCGATTAATGAATATAAAAATTTTAAACATAAGGCATGAAATGGCAGAAAAAAGTATGGTTGGGGTGACAATATTCAAATAGGATCATACTATTGTTGGGTATATGGTTGAGCCACAACAATATTATGATCCTCACTACAATAGTATTATTCACACACAACCATACTTTGATCCCCACAACCATATTACGAGTCATACTCAACCATACTATGATCCCCAAAACCATATTATGATCCTCACAACCATATTATTTTTCTTATTCAACCATAGTATGATACTCACAACCATAGTATGATTCACACGCAACCCTGCTATTATCCCTACAACAATAGTATACTTCACCCAAACATACTATGATCTCCATTCCATTTCATTCATTCAAAAATAGAGATTTCTAGCAAGTAAGTTAATTAAAATTGCATTACAAGTAGTTCACTGCCATGTTTTTATTGAACATTTCATTCAAGAAACAAAAATACATACGAGTATTCCAGCGGCAGTCGAAAATACTTTTAGTTGCCAGCAGGGGTGAATGCTACTTCACCATCCGTTGACCCCAAGTAACAAATGTGATTAAACCATGATCAATGGCTAAATACTTTAGTGCAGTCAGATTTTAAATAAACGAGAACCAGTCGGCAGTAGAGTATTTCACCGAACAAAGTAAACACAATAAAAATCCCGCGAACTACCTTCCGATTGTTGTTGTTTTTTAAAATGAACAACAACCGTGCACGGTATACCAAAAAAATATACGCACATAAGAGTATATCCATGTATGCTCCATAAAACCTGTTTTGTTATGTTCATAGTCGCAACCATATGGTATGATTGCCGTAATCATATTATTGTTAACGAATTTTAAACAACAATACTTTTGTTGCACCAACCATGTTTATATAGTTTCATTTCTAAATTTGGCAATAATACTATTGTTACATTTCAACAATATTAATATTGCGGCAATCATACTATTGTCAAAATTAAATTCAGAAAACAATACTATGGTTACGACGAACATACTTTTATTGCGGAGAACATATTATTATTGCCGTGACCATATGTTAACCATATTTTTTCTCTGCGTGTAGTTACGAGTGATCCATTTCGAGGTTTCCTACTTAAAAAAAATAAACACAGAAAATTCAAATTGAGTGGGGGAATGTTTATTATCACTTGCAAGAACATTCTTTGGCATTTATTTTTTGAAGATTATGTCTATCAAATGTTGGCCGCGGCTACGTCTCAGATGGTCCATCCGTTGAGTCCAATTTTCGATGACTCATAACTGGCTCAAAGGCCAGAATCGAAGCGGGTTTATCCGCATAAACTATAGACTTTACATATCCCCACAGAAAAAAGTCTAACGGTGTGATCTTGGTGGCAAATCGACCGGCTCAAAACTTGAAATTATTTGCTCACCGAAGTGTTCTCTCAATAAATCCATTGATTGATGCGATGTGTGGGAAGTGGCGCCGTCTTGTTGAAACCAAATGTCGCCGAGATCACGAGCTTCAATTTCAGGCATCAAATAGTCGGCATCAAATGACGGTTACGTTCTCACCGGCATCATTTTTAAAGAAATATGGACCGATGATTCCACTGGCCCACAAACCGCACCAAACCGTTGGTTTTTCTGGATGAAGTGGCAGCTCTTGAACCTATTCTGGTTGCTTTTCGTCCCAAAATACGGCAATTTAGCTTGTTTACATACCCATTGAGCCAGAAATGGGCCTCATCGCTGAACAAAACTTGCCTCGAAAACGTCGGATCTTCTTGGAACTTTTCAAGAGCCCATATAGCGAAGCGATGTCACTTGGGAAAGTCGGGCGGCTTCAGTTCTTGCACAAGCTTTATTTTGTACGCCTTTATCTTAAAGCGACGAAAAATGCGGCAAGTCGTTCCCTACGTCAGTCCAAGTTGCTGCAAACGGCGCCTAGTCGACTCTCCACGGTCTTGGTGTACACTTTTAGCTACGCCCGCTACATTTTCGTCACTGCATGCTGGACGTGGTCTATTCGGTCGAATATTATCCAATAATGAATGCTGGGTCTCAAGATGGGTGATGGTGTTGCGAATAGTACGCTCAGTAAGCCGATTATATTGACCATAAGTTGAACAAAGTACACGAAACACATTCATCACAGAACGTGAATTTTCATAATAGAGTTGAACGATTTGTAAACGTTGTTCAGGTGTAAGTCTTTCCATGATGAAATGCCAAATAATACTAAACAAAAATAGCATGACAGCATGACACGACTCACACGTGATCTGTCAAAAAAGTCTATTGAAAAAAGTATCTCTACTTGGATCACCCATTATATTCTGGGCAATCGGGAATACGCGAATAAACAAATTTGTGAAATCGCAGTAACAATGTACAAAAAAAATTCCTTCTCAATATCACTGGATGATTGATTCACTGGTTTAAAAAGAAGCATAGAACTTAGAATGCAAAGAGGGGTTTAAAGGCCCATTTAGTCTCGACGGTTGACGGTAGACAATCAGCTATTTCAGTTGGGGGTTGCATTTTGCATGTGTTAGAGGGAGATAACTACAGTTTGACGATTGACGACGGTAGACTTCTGCAGGTTGCAGAATCTACCGTCAACCGTCGAGACTAAATGGGCCTTTAACTAATCAATAAATCATGCCAAAAGGAACCCCCACTCACCAACTATATCTAACCACTCTAGTATACAAAATTCGAAAATTGTTAATAGCAAGGTTGCATCGTGGACGTCATAAAAACAGATTCCAAAAAATGTTAACTAAATTCTACATCTACTTATATAACAAAAGTAATTCTTATCTATGATTCACGTGACCTCAAAAGATCAACATAAGTTCTTTTTGATGGCATTTCTTTTGACATAAAACCTGTCATCGTTATCATCACGCAAATGCAGTTTTAATGTCGCTGATAAGTAGGGGTCATGCTAAATAAATGACTCGGACAACATTTGCGATAATTTCTAAAACAAAACAAGAATATAACTTAGCATGTGTTTGCAGAAAGATTATTTTCCCAGCTAAATAAAGCATGTACAAAATGTAATGTATATTTTGGTATAAAAATGTCTAGACTTGGAACTCTCCTATGTAGGAAGTGAGTTTTTTGTAAAGTCGCATGTTTACTGAAAAAAAGACGATTTTATTGCTTCTTTGGGCAAACAATTGTTAAAAACATAGAAAAAATGTTCGCCTATCGAAATTTTAACATGATGTTGCTAGCATCATTTACATTCCTTGCCAAAGAATGATGTCAGCGTTGAAATATTATTGTTTGAATAAAAGTCCTTAAATCGAAAAGGATCCTGTGTGGGGGCTATATAAAAACATGTATCGAAAAGGGTTAATTATAACAGGGTTAGTTATAAATCTCTTATAAAGCACTGTGCTACATTTGTTATATTAGATCTTGAAAAATAAGTAAAAAAAAAAATTCTTCAATGTCTACAACTACTGAGCTTTTAATCGGAAAGGATCTCTGTATGTAGGCTATATAAAAACAAGGACCGATGCTAAGTGCGAAGTCAAATGTCAAATCAGAGGGGACCTTTGCAAGGAAGCTATAGAAAAAATTAACCAATTACTGGGTCGCATTCACTGGGGAGGCTTTCCAAAAAGTGTTTTTATTCCCGAGGTGCACGTACGAGGGCGACCGCAAAAGTAACTGGCCTAACATAAAAAGAACCGTTTTTTTTGGAATTTTTATTATTTATTTTTCAACATAATCTCCTTCCAACTCAATACACTTCATCAAACGTTTTTCAAGTTTTTTAATTCCATCCGAAAAATAAGATTTTTCAAGACCTTCAAAATATACCTCAGTTTTAGCAATAACCTCGCTATTGGACGAAAATGTTTTGCCACCGAAAATTTTTTTTTAAATTTGGAAACAAGAAATAATCAGAAGGAGTTAAATCTGGACTATATGGTGGATGCGGAGCAATTTCAAATCGTGATTCGGCCAGTTTTTGTTGAGTTAAAAATGCAGTGTGTGCAGGAGCATTATCTTGATGAAAACGAACTTTTTTTTTCTATATTGCGGTAGTTTTATCTTGATTTCTTCACTCAACCGATCCAATAATGCACAATAATATTCACTATTTATAGTTTTTCCTTTCTCAAGATAATCAATAAATATTATACCCTTTGCAGTTCTATGCATTCTGCGATGTAGTGATGGATCCATGTTTCATCAACAGGTATGAATCGGCGCAAGAACTCTATTGAATTACGCTGATAAATCGCTAAAAGCTCCTCGGAATTTGTCCAACGGACGATTTTTTGGGACAAAGTCAACAAACGCGGCGGATAGCTTTTTCATATGGAGTTCATCATGTAAAATACTTGTTTTTCGTGTATTTTAGTTACTTCATTAAATATTTTTCTAATGTTTTCAATAGTAGTAGCAGTTTTCGGTCTTCCAGAGCGTTGTTCATCTTCCGTACTTGAACGACCCATTTTAAATTGTTAAACCCAGGATTTCACGGTGGAGTATGATGGTGCATTATCACCATGAACAGAATCCGATTCATCTTTGATTAATTGTGGCGTATAACCTTTCATATAAAAGTGTTTAATTACCGCACGAAACTCTTTATTTTCCATTTTTCAAAAATTATAAAACTTGTTTACTTCAATCAACTGTAACAAAGAAAATAAAATAAAACAGAAAATGTGCCAGGCCAGTTAGTTTTGCGGTCGCCCTCGTATTGTGGGTATTATATTATCGAGGGTAAACATATTAGACATGTTACCTACCGTTAGAAAGGTTAATCTGTCTATGTTCTCAGTATATAATTATTTTTACGGTTTTAGAAACACTTAAAAATTAAAAAAAAAAATGTTTTGAGTTACAAAACATCTCTTTTTCAAAAATAAAAAGGTCGCATCCAACTACGAGACCACAAGACTCTTAAAGCAAAAATACCTAAACTATCTTTTGAGCAAAAAATGGGCCTTTTTGGGAAAAAATTGATTTTGCAAAACAAATTTTTTTTTTTTTATTTTTCTAACATGATTGAATAAATTGCTTTCTAAATCATTTAGAAAAATTTTTGCTAATAACACTTGGTACTAAGTTATATGGCTGCGAAAAAACACCTCTGAGGCCAAAATATCAAAATTCGGATTCTAACTTTAACTCAAAGTGTCCTTGACCGATCTCGTTTAAAGTATCTAAACTACTATCCAATTGGACTAACCTTGGTGCAAGTTTCATCCTGATCGGAAGACAACGGTTCTAAACGTTGGGTCACTTGACATGAAATGACCCATCTAGAGATTTTATTAGTTCATAGTAAAATTAGAACACAACCCTCATAAAATTCGGTTTTGTGGGTCGGTGTAGCGCGAGCAAGTAATAACGTCGATAAGTTCGGCCAGACCGAACCTTATATTACGTGCACCGTCCTTACGAAACTAAAGCGCAATAAAATGGTCAATTTTTGGTCCGTGCATCCATCTCTTATTTTAGCAAAATCTTTAAAAAAAATCTTAAAAATTGGATTGGTTGCAGAATTTTCTTTAATTTGAGTACCCACATGTTTATATTGATAATTAATTGCCCGTATGGCCAAAACGGGCCTTTTTCTGGGTCAAATGAACTAAAATGTCCACAAACGATGCACTGTTTTGGGTATATAGTTCGTCCCAACTAACAGCACCCATTTTGACCACAACAAAATTGGATTGGTTAAGAAAATACTCAATAGTTCGAGGTATCGAGGTATTTTTAGTCCCTTAAATGAAAACTTTTTGCCCCCTAGGTTCATTCATTTGACCGATATCGGACTTTTAACAGGCACACTGACGTACGAACGGAAACGTCTACATCGTCTTAGAATTTTATGACGATCAATAATATATATACGTCATAGGGTCTTCGATCAAGATTTCGTGGTGTTGCAATGGAATGCCAGCTAGCCTCAATAATGCCCAAGTGGCGCTGAGGCAATAATATATTATTGTATTATTTATACATTTTCATATTAATAAAGATTATTGAATTATTTAATAAAAACAAACATACTCGTAATGACAAGGTTTAAAGTTTCCAATTAAACCAGAAATTTGAAAAAAAATCACCAGTACTTTTTTTTACAGCCAATTCAAATTTTAAATGTTAAATCGCCCACCCCATACTTGCTTAAAATCTTTAAATCGGGACTGTGGATTTTGCATTCACAATATGGACCGATGTGGACCAATTTCAATAGCGTTTGTCCTTAGGCCAAATTTGCCCAATATGCAAAGTTTCGACGATATCGTTTCATATTTGCAAAATGTACTTTAATTAGAACAATTGATGGACAGATGGGCGGACATAGCTCAATCGAATCAGATAATTAACATGGACTCTATTTGTATTTGGTTTAGATTTTACAAACATTAGCATTGAGTTGTAAAAATGTAATGGATAACTAACAGTCCAATAGAAAATATAAAAAATGACAGCCAATGGATAAAAAATAAAATAGCCGTGTTATTTTTAGGTAACTAGCATCACTACCTAGTAAGTATGCATATGGTAATCTGGCAACATGTAACTATGTTGAGGAATATGGTCACATTGTTTCACTTTGTATACACCAAAAAGAATAAAACAACAACAGGGTTCATCGGCGAATTAGTCGAAAGCAGACAATAAAAAATTACAACTTGTAATGGAATAATCAGTGAAATATAATAAGAAATCCAAAGATTAATACACTTTCGCTATGTAAAAAATTTCCTAGAACTATCAGTTTGATTTGATTTACAGTTTCACTCATTCCATCTCATGCAGATGTACCCAATACGAATTCGGTGAATCTGCATAAAACCTATGTTTTTATAAAGCAGGGTGTGTCATGTTTGTTATTTTTTGTGTTGAAAAAACTAAGTGTGGTAAATTTTACTCATTTGTTTAGCGACATAAGGTCAATTTGCTTGCTAACCGAGTACTTTCCATACAAATGCTAGTTCAGCTAACCTGAAAATAATGCTAATATGAACAATTTTTTTTTTTAAATTAGTGCTTAAATGCCTTATTTACATAAGTTATAGTACGAGTATCGGACACATTAATGAGATTTACTCTTTTATCCTAAGCGTGAATCGATTTTAAGGAACACCGTTTTTTTAATCATAACGGGTCATCTACCTTGAGGTATTTTTTTCAATATGTGAGGCCCATTTTTGGCTTAACGGCAAAGTCAATAAACAAAATTGCCACATTTAGGCTGAAGAGTAACAAGAAGAGGTTCAAGAGGTGCCATTATACCCAGAGAAAACCACGGTTTGGTGCAGTTTATAAGCTGGTGGAATAAATGATCGGTGCATATTTTTTCTAAAATGATGATGGCCGGAACGTAACCGTAAATGGTGCTCGCTATCGCGCCATGATATCGATCTTTATGCTACCTGAAATTGAGGCCCGTAATCTTGACGACACTTGGTTTCAACAGGGCGGTGAGTTGAGCGGTGAGTTAGCCGCCTAGATCGTGTAATATCACAGCTATAGACTTTTTCTTTGGAGCTACGCAAAGTCCAACAAATTAGCTACGATTCAGGTTTTTGGAAGCCAACATTACGCGTGTCATTAAAGCCATACCGGTCGGAATGCTCGAACAAGTCATCCAAAATTGGATCCCCAGAATGGACACCCTGAAACGAAGTTGAGGAAATTATGTTCAAAAAATAAATGGCATAAAATGTCCTTTCGAAAGAACCACAAATATTTTATTTTTTTTATTTTTAAAAAATACCATTAGATTGATCACCCGATATTTATGATAAAATATCGAATAAATAAGCAAACAAAAAATAAGTTTACACAAAAGAATTATCTTCCTCAACGGTACGTATTTCTTTTCGAAACCTATCTATCGTTCAGGAAACCAACGAATTTAACGACGTGTTATACCTTTCGTGCTATCAAATAAATACCTCCTTTTAACTTAAGTATTAGAATAGTATAGAGAAAGCCTCGAAAACTATGACTAGATGCAAAAGCAAAATGGATAAGTCATTTGTTAAAAAAAAGTGTCAATTCGGTTCATGTTTATTGGATTCCGGATTTCTCATGCTATAGCCGTATACACTAAGCACCACAACACTGTGTGGCCCATACCATCAATATTTTTTAGTGAAACCAATGCTGGTCAAAAAAAACTTCCTACGAGTATACTCAGTGAAGTGCAAAGTTTTAATTCCTTAGAATTTCTTCAGACTTAAACATTCGTACTTTTTCAATTATTAGCCAGGCATAATGTATCAAGTTCGATTAAATCAAACTCACACTGACTGTATTTATGACAAATTCATGTAGGTGATATATTTCAATTGTTATTACACTTGGCTCGGAAGCAATTTCTTACGATTTGATTTATAATCAATAGTATTTCATGCATAAAAAGACATTCGAACACCTCTTCTTTTTTTCTGAATCCAAGAGACGATTCGCTCTTTAATCAGATATAAATTATTCTATCTGGGC
Source organism: Hydrotaea diabolus (assembly GCA_963513945.1). Classification (NCBI taxonomy): domain Eukaryota; kingdom Metazoa; phylum Arthropoda; class Insecta; order Diptera; family Muscidae; genus Hydrotaea; species Hydrotaea diabolus. The sequence continues at coordinate 192,127,621 of OY740716.1, read as the reverse complement.
AATGAGAAACAGGTCGTCGTCTGTAGACATGTTGCCTTGTTGCGGTTTGCGTCTTGTTTGGCAATATCACACTTGCCGTAATGTGTATGTATGTACATTAGACTGGGAAACGACAAATATTGATTTCAGTTTAAGTTTTTTTAATACTTATCACCACAGGAAAAAGGGTCTTTTAAATTATCTGAAGTATGCCTTATAGTTGTAGATTGTTTGCAAATCGGGCAAAGTGGTGAAAGCTTGACCATTACGAGATAAAGAAAACTTGAAAATTTGGTATTTAGGACATTTCTACACAATTACATTTATATTTAAAAAAAATACTACGAGAGTTGCTAATTATATTTCGGGTCCTGACCATACTAGTGTTCCCAGATGCAAACTGGAACATTCATTGTCAACTTTGACATTTTTTAGCATAACTTCACTCAGAACGTGTTGCCATTTGAGGGCGAATTGTTTTGTTTACAGTGTGTTGATAAATTCATCTTAGTCAAAAAATGAAATTATACCGTGAACATTTTCGTGCGATGATTTTTTACGATTTTCGGCGTGGGTTATCGAGACAAGAGTGTTTAAATCAACTTGTTTCGACTTTTGGCGATGAAGCACCATCAAACTCCACTGTTAATCGCCGTTCGCTCCAGGATGAATTTCGTAAAGGACGTCCAACTTCGGTCACTTTGCCAGAAACCATCGATGCTGTGCGTGAACTGATTAAGCAAGACCGACATGTGACATAACGTGTGATTAAGGCATCCTTGGGCATTAGTATGACAAGCATCAATAAGATATTGCATGCTAATTTGGCCGTGAAAAAAAAATGTTGTCGTTGGATCCCACATAATTTGACGAATGCTCAAAAAAGGCTCGTATGGATTGGTGCAAAGAGATGTTGAAAAGGTATAACTGCGGTAGCTTAAAGGCAGTGTACAATATTGTCACAGTCTAATAAAGAAGTAATGTTTTTGCAAATATTTTCATTACAATAATCTATAAACATATTCCTTTTTAAGGAAATAGCTTATAATCTTTGGTAAATCCAAACTAATGTTATCGTAATAATACTCGAGCGCCCGAATATAGGACATTGTATATATGTAAATTGATATTGTTAATATGTGTTTATTATAATTTAATTGAATCAAATAAACGTTAAAAAAAAACATTGTCACAGGTGACGAATCATGGATCTATGCGTATGAACCCGAAACAAAACAGCAATCGACCGTATGGGTCATTCAAGACGAGCCAAGTCCAACAAAAGTTGTTCGTGGAAGAAGTACATCGAAGCAAATGATTGCGTTTTTTTCGGTATAACCGGTCATGTTGACACAATGCCTTAAGTGGAACGTTAGACGGCTAATTCTGAGTTGTATACAACATCTGTTTGCCAACAGTGTTCGAAGAAATGAGGAAAGATAATAAGAGAAGACGGATCATTTTGCATCACGACAATGCGAGCTCTCACACATCAGCTGAAACGATGAGCTATTTGACCACTCAAGCTGTCGAATTGATAGGCCATCCACCGCACAGCCCTGATTTGGCACCCAATGACTTCTTCTTATTCCCTAGCATTAAGGAAAAAATGCGTGGTCAACGTTTTTCATCGCCCGAAGCAGCTGTTAAAGCGTTCAAAAATCATGTTTTGGAGGTGTCTCAATCGGAGTGGAAACAGTGCTTCGAAAATTGGTTTGTGCGCAGGCAAAAGTGTATTGATCTTAAAGGAGAATATTTTAAAAAACAATATAACTATTTCCAATGATAAATTATTGTGTTTTTGTTGCCGGACCCGAAATATAAATAGCAACCTTTGTATTATGGAGGTTGCTAAGAGTTTTTTTCTCCTGGTATTTTTCATTTCTCGGGAAAACGAGAAAATATATAAAATTTCCCGGCATCCCGGATGGGAAAAATAAAATTTATATTTGCAACTTTTTATTAGAAACATAATGAATCCTACCCATTAAGTAAATACGCTCATTATTAAAATAGGAAAATAGCTTACACTGTTTAGCACCATAAAGATTTCCTGAAACTTTCGACCATTAGAAATTCAATCAAATCAGTTGAAAGCTATTCGCAATTTGACTGTAGACATTTGTTAAGGTATCCAGCCTATCTTGTGCTGGCGTTAGCGACTAAAGAACATTTTCGGCTTCTCTTTTTGGGAGTATACGAAATTTCGACGAATCTTTTAAAGGAAAACAGTCGCTGAACTGATTTAGCCTATTTGAAATATCTGCAGCAACTAGTAAAAACACATTTCTGCTAAATTGCATCAGCTTAACTGCCATACGAAGAAATAAGAATATTTGTTAACGCAATATTCTTTGCAGATCCTATTCTGTCTATATTTGAGTGTTTTTAGACCATGTTTCTATCGAACATTTTGTTTGACAGCAGTTTTGGCGAACACTACTTTACCATCTTTAGACCCCAAGCAATGACTGTGATTTTAACATAAGCAAAGGCTATACACTTAAGTGCAGAATAACTTTTATAATAATTTGCATTACTTGTTTCTATTTTAAACAAATGCCGAAGAGCGATTCCGCAAACGTTTTATTGTCGAGCCCACTCTAAAACCCGTATATATAAGTTAGATTGGTTGATCGAATCAAAACAAATATATTTACGTAGACTATAGTATGTACGTATATGCATATTACTAGACGCTGCTAGTGGCGGTTGACAACAATGCTCAGTTTATTTGTTCTTTCGTTTTACGAATTTTGTTGTTTGTTTTTGCTATTGTCTGTATATACTCGTATATAGTCTTATTGAGGGGTCTGCTACATTAGAGTGGTACACGAAGGAAATAACAGCTCTTGGCTTTATTGTATAGTGTAAATATAATGAGATCTTTAAAAAATTATAAAATTAGAAATTATAATCGCGATTATTGCCTTCGTTCGCTAGCTAGTAAATTTCCGTAAATAAAGCAATCTTAGTTTAGCCGGATCAAGTTTCTTATCAACGTATAGGTCAATTGAATGTAATAAATATAAACCGAATCATATTAGATACAAATGATCCAATGAATCTGCATAATCATATTCAGAGTTGTGATAAAACCATGTCGGTTTTGCTTATTGTCGTTTTTGCAAACCAATGTTGGTTTCATTTGGTGTCATGAAACCAAGTTGGTTTTGTCCATTTCGAATGTAAATAAAACCAATGATCGAATCAGCTGTTAATCAGCCGATAACATTGGTTTTCATGACACCACAGCATTTTTCTTATCGTTTTCAAAACCAATAGTCCCAACATTGGTTTCTATGACAGCCCTGATTACGATTCTACGAGGGTTGCTATATACATTTCTGGTCTAGGCAACACTAAGTGTAGCCTGGCGCCATCTAACATTTCCATTGGAAAGTTTGACATTTTTTAGCATAAACGTACTCAGAACGTTTTAACGTACGACCATCATTTGAGTTGGAATTTACTCGTGAACATTTTCTTGTGATCATTTTTCAGAACTTTCGACGAGGATTATCACGACAAAAGTGCATCGATGAACTTAAATCTTTGAATGGCGATGAAGCACCATCCTATAGCTCTGTGGAAAACTGGTTTAATGAATTCAATCGTGGCCGAAACTCGCTCAAAGACGAAGGTCGTCCGAAAACGACCGTTGTGCCAGGCAGAGCCGTGCGTGAACTGATAATACAAGATCGTCATGTGACATACAGTGAGATATTGCAAGAACGCCTGGCCGTAAAAAAGGTTTGTTCTCATTGGATCCCGTACAATTTGACAAACACTTAAAAAGAGGCTCGTGTCGATTATTGCAAAGAAATTTTGAAAAAATGCGATCGCGGTGCTTCAAAAGACGTTTATAAGATCGTCGCAGGTGACGAATCATGGATCTATGCGTATGAGCCCGAAACAACACAGCAATCGAACGTGTGTGTCTTCGAAGACGAGCCAAATCCAACGAAAGTTGTTCGTGGAAGAAGCACTTCGAAGCAAATGGTAGCCTGTTTCTTCGGCAAAACTGGTCATGCGGCGACTGTTTCGCTTGAGCAACGTAGGACGGTCAATTCTGAGTGGTACACCACAATTTGTTTGTCTTCGGAGAAATTCGAAAAATTAACAAGAGAAGACGGATCATTTTGCACCATGACAATGCAAGCTCTCACACATCGGCTCAAACTAGCGCATTTTTGACCGGCAAAATGTCGAATTGATGGGTCATCCGCCGTACTGCCTTGACTTGGCACCCAATGACTTCTTTTTACTCCCGCACATCAAGAAAATAATGCGTTGGCAACGATTCTCTTTGCCAGAAAATGCTGTTGAAGCGTTCAAAAACCATGTTTTGGAGGAGTCTCAATCGGAGGGGAAAAGTGCTTCGACAATTGGTTTCAGCGCATGCAAAAGTGTATAAATCATGCAGGAGAATATGTTGAAAAACAATAAAACCATTTTTGATGATAAATATTAGCATTTTCATTATAAGGCCAGAAATATATATAGCAGCCCTCTATCTAATTCAAAGTAGGTTGTTTTAAAAAAATTATTTTACACATAAAAAGTATTATTATTGCGTACGATTCGTAACAATAACATTGTTAAAATAAAAAAAAAATACGATTTTGCCGGCATGATTGCCGTAATCATGTTATTGTTATAAAACCCCAAAAAAAAACAATACTTTTTCGCACCAACGATATTTATATTGTTGCTACAACCATATTTTTATTTTTAAAGTTGGCGTTAATAATATTATTACATTTCAACAATATAAATATTGCCAAAATGAAATTCAAAAAAACAATAATATGGTTGCGACGACCATACTTTTATTGCAAAGAACATACTATTGTTGCCGTGACCATATAGTAACCATATCTTTTCTCTGCGTAATTCCACCCACTTTTGGTGTTCGCATAATTGATAATTAGAAAATCGATTACAATTTACTAGTGTTAAGCTGACAAAAAAAATGGAGGCTTAGCCATCCCCCTTTCTTAAACACTATATGAGCGCCGATTGAAACCCTAGTAACTTTTTCACAAATGCATAAATTTCGTTTATATTCTTCAATATTTTAATTTTATCTTCATATACACGTGTTTGATAAAACTAGTTGTCACGTCCCATTTTAAAAGCCCCCAAACAAATGATTATTTAAGAGATTTCGTTTAAAACAGTACTCTGCAGACAATGGTAGTAAAAATGGGTATTTATCTTAACAAATGGTGAGGGTATAATTATGTAAGTAGGACCTAACGACTGAAACTTGCTTACTTGTTTTAAAAAAAATATACTCTAATGTACGAGTAAGTATGCAAAAGAATAGGATTCAGCCGTTTAAGTGTTATTGGGAATCAAAATTCTGCATTTGAGAACACCCGGGATATCGAAATCTCGTAAACAGGGTGTGTCATCCCTAATATGTTTGTATGTACATATATACATGCGAATAAAAATCAAGCTACATACATACGAGTACATCTACAATAAATTTAAATGGCAATAAAAAACAACTTGCACTGCATTTCATTAAAAAATAAAACAAAAATAAACAAAAACATATTTTTACAAAACAGCAGAAACAAGTACGAAAAATATTTTGTTTTTTACTTTTGTATCGTTTAATCGCACATTAAATAACAACAATTGACGGACCGGACAGACAACAATAGACTGAACGCCTTGGAAATGCCACTTGATTTGTTGGCGGCAAAAAGAGCAGATCTGGACAAAAACAATTCCCATCTGATATAAACAAGAAAATTAATTTTATTTTATTATCTGATATTTACGAATATTAAAATAGAATTCGACCACAACAAAGAAACAACAACGTCATTTACACGTGCTCATTATTGGAACAAGTGTTTGTCATATCATTAAGGATATTCACATCATCCTCAATTTGCACCCGAATTATTTGATTTCATTGAATTGATGTAACGTGTGTTTTTTAAGACCGATAGAAATTGAAAAAAATAATAAAATTTTATTTTAAAAAAAACTTTCTTCAAATTAATACATGACATTAATCTTTAAAGGTAATTTCGGGCATACGAGGGTTGCTAATTATATTTCGGGTCCTGACAATACAAGTGTTCCCAGATGCAAACTGGAACTTCCATTGGAAACTTTGACATTTTTTAGCATAACTTCACTCAGAACGTTTTGTCATTTGAGGGCGAATTGTTTTGTTTACAGCGTTCTGAACAATTCCTCACTCAAAAAATGGCATTATCCCGTGAACATGTTCGTGCGATGTCTTTTTTGCGATTTTCGGCGTGGATTATCGAGACAAGAGTGTTTAAATCAACTTGCTTCGACTTTTGGCGATGAGCACCATCAAAATCCACTGTTAATCGCTGGCACCAAGAGTTCAGTCTCGGACGCCGTTCGCTCCAGGATGAATTTCGTGAAGGACGTCCAACTTCGGTCACTTTGCCAGAAACCATCGATGCTGTGCGTGAACTGATTAAGCAAGACCGACATGTGACATACCGTGCGATTGAGGCATCCTTGGGCATTAGTATGACAAGCATCAATAAGATATTGCATGCTAATTTGGCCGTGAAAAAAATTTGTTCTCGTTTGATCCCACATAATTTGACGAATGCTCAAAAAAAGGCTCGTATGGATTGGTGGAGAGATATGTTGATAAATTATAACTGCGGTAGCTCAAAGGTGGTGTATAACATTGGCACAGGTGACGAATCATGGATCTATGCATATGAACCCGAAACAAAACAGCAATCGACTGTAAGTCTTTCAAGACGAACCAAATCCAACAAAAGTTGTTCGTGGAAGAAGCACATCGAAGCAAATGATGGCGTTTTTCGGTATAGCCGGCCATGTTGCCACAGTGCTTTAAGTGGAACGTAGGACAGTCAATTCTGATTGGTATACAACCATCTGTTTGCCAACAGTGATCGAAGAAATGAGGAAAGATAATAAGAGAAGACGGATCATTTTGCATCACGACAATGCAAGCTCTCACACAGCAGCTGAAACGATGAGCTATTTGACCACTCAATATATCGAATTGATGGGCCATCCACCGCGCAGCCCTGATTTGGCACCCAATGACTTCTTCTCATTCCCTAGCAACAAGAAAAAAATGAGTGGCCAATGTTTTTCATCGCCCGAAGCAGTTCAAAAATCATGTGTTGAAGTTGTCTCAATCGGAGTGGAAACAGTGCTTCGAAAATTGGTTTGTGCGCAGGCAAAAGTGTATTGATCTTAAAGGAGAATATTTGTAAAACCATTTCCAATGATAAATTATTGTGTTTTTATTGCCGGATCCGAAATATAAATAGCAACCATCGTAAAAGTATTTCTTAAATTTTATGAACCGTATACTAAATATTTTTGTTGTCATTTCATTTTTTAAAATTTTCAAAATAAGAATCTCAGAACACGAAACAGACATTCGAAAAGACAGGGATACAACTGCACTTGCACAACATGCATAAGAGAGCGGACATAAAGTAAACTTTAAAAACGTCAAAATACTCGACAGAGATAGAAACGAAAACAAAAGATATACACTGGAGAGCCTAAGAATCCAACAGAGAATAAACAAATCTTTAAACACCAAAGAAGATAAAGACAACACTAAGCTGCAGTATTCCGTTGCGTTATTTTGAAGCATACAGTTCTGTGATATTAGTAATTAATTTTTCTCCTTTTGTGATTTTTTACATTGTATAATTATTTATTTTATTATTGTTTATTATTTATTTTATATGTGTCGTGAAGTCCATATTTTTTTTTAATAATATAAGTAATTGTTCGTGATGTAAACTAAATCGTAAGTTGGGTAAACTATTTACTAATAGTATAGCAAAAAGAAAAACTAATGTAATGTAACCTTATTTATTTTCGTCTACAGCATATTTAATAAAAATTCTCCTGAAGAAGTTGGAAACAAACCAACGAAACGTTGAGAAAAAGATGAAATAATTTAGTTTTATTAACATCAAAACATATAAATTGACCATCACAGCCCATATATATAAAGGGTGTCCCAAGAAGAGCGCAATTTTTAAATGACTGATGCAGCAATTTCATTGTTTCTCTGGCTGTATGACATGTGGCGCCGTCTTGTTGGAACCACATGCCCTCCACATTCATTTCTTTAATTCTAGGCAAGAAAAAACTGGTTATCATTTCACGATACCAAACACCATTGACTGTTTGCGCTTGACCTGCCTCATTTTCATAAAAAAAGGTCCAATCATTCCTCCAGCCCAAAAACCACACCACACAGTGACACGTTGAGGATGCATTTGCTTCTCGTGAATCACTCGAGGATTTTCCGCACACCAAATGCGACAATTCTGCCTACTGACTAAGCCATCAAGATGAAAATGGGCCTCGTCACTGAAGATGATTTTATCGGCAAAATCAGCATTTTCATGTTGTCTCTCCAATACCCAATTAACGAACTCCCTTCGCTGTCCATGGTCAGCTGGCTTCAGTTCCTGAGTCAATTGAATTTTGTATGCATGAAGATGCAAATCTTTCGTCAAAATTCGCTGCAAAGTGGATTTGGAGACACCAATTTGCTGAGCTCGGTGTCGAATTGAGGTGGATGGAGTTTGAGCGACATCATCACGTACAGCTGCGACATTTTCGGTCGATCGACCTGGTCGATGGCGCGTTGTTGTCTTTACATCACTAACAGACCCAGTTTCGGCAAATTTATCCATTAATCTCTTTACAGTTGACTCTTTTGGAGCATTATTGTGACCCCAAATTGATCGCAATTTGCGAACTGCAGCCGCAAAACTTTCACCATTTTAGTAAAACAATTTCACAATGAGAATGCGTTGTTCATTCGTGTAGCGCTCCATTTTTACTAACCTCGTACCTTCTACTAACAAACAATAACAATTGTTCAAATGTCAAACAATGACACTTCGAATGTTGCCAGATTTAAAGATTGCGTTCTTCTTGGGACACCCTTTATATAAAAAATACAACGAAAGAAATAAACAACAAATTGGTCATTAAAAATCTGAATAAGTTCATTTTTATTGAGTCAGGCCACGAGAAGTGACACATAGTGGGTCAGGAATTTTGACCTTTGGTCCAAATATCGAAAGGGTATTTCAATGCACAGGGTGGACCAAAAGTTACCATAAGGGTTAAAAACTTTAATAACTTTTTCGTTTATTTATTTTCTTTATTTTTTTCTCAGTTTATATAATATACAAAATGAAAATTTTTTACACTAAGTATGAAAAATAATAGCATCTTAATGACCGCGTTTTCAACATCTTTCAAAATTTGTGGCTGTAGCGTTCGAATGTCTGCAACAATGTGGGCCTTGAGTTGAAGGATGGTCTCGGGCTTGTTCACATATACTCGCTCGCTCGAAAATAGTCGGGTACTGACAAATCTGGTGATCGGGCTGGCCAAATAGTTTCCGCATTTCTGGAAATTATTCGCTCTCCGCTTTGACTTAAAAGTAACATTGTGTCTCGGGCTGTATGGGCAGTTGCTCCGTACTGCTAAGGTCTGTTTTCAAGAGCAGGACGTACAAAAATTTCTGGCGATTTTCATCGCCAGAAGATGCTGTTGAAGCGTTCAAAACCATGTTTTGGAGGTGTTTCAATCGGAGTGGAAAAAGTGCTTCGACAATTGGTTTGAGCGCATGCAAAAGTGTATAAATCATGCTGGAGAATACTTTGAAAAACAAAAAAAAAAACATGTTTGATGATAAATATTCGCATTTTCATTATTAGGACAGAAATATATATAGCAGCCCTAGTATTTTGGATTTTTGATAAAGAATTTTTCCTTTTCAAACATCAACAAACGCCATTTTCAAATTTCAAAATTGACAATTCAAATTACTACGAAAAAGAAAATTTAAAATCAGCTGTTAGCATAACTCTAAGTTCTTTATTGTACCATGTACTAAATTTTTAATATTGAAATTGCAACAACATCAAAAACATTAGGAATTTTCCTTTTTTTTGTACAGTTTTATATATTGACATACCCTTTCGATATTTGGACCAAAGGTCAAAATCCCTGACCCACTGTGCCACACTTCTCATGGCCTAACCCATTTATGAGGAATTTGAATTGATTTAGATTGTTGGAACTGGTATTTGAGCTCTAACGCACTTGCCAATTTATGACATACTTTGACTACGACAAAGTCCGATTTTCTACAAAAATAACCAAATTAAAAAGTGATAATGTCAAAGAATTAGTTTATCGGCATTTGAGTCCCGATTTGGTTTGTTTTTAATACCAGTTAATTCACCGCTATAAGACACATAAGTTGGACAATCCGGATTGAAGCGGACAATTCCGGTTGTATGTACCGGCACACAGTTGCCGCTACAACAACACAAGTTTAAAGAATTTAGCACTTTTTGTTTTAATTATATTGTTGAATAATTCTAGTAAAAGGCCTAATATTAAAATACCTATTGTTTATTAATTTTAAAACAGTATAATTAATTATAAGTATATAATAACAATGACGGTTTGTAAATTGGTAAAAGTGTAGTGTGAGATTTTACCTACCTTCTATGGGTATTCACGACCACAATATATATTTAGCAGTTATTAAGAGGGTAGTCCACGTACGTCGATATTGTTTTGATCTTTTCACATTTTACGTCTTTTCTTACTTTCTTTTGGCACATATCCCAGCCAGCTCGATCGTTGTGTTGTATATGTAAAGATATACGAATAAGTATTTATGTAGCCCATTGGATGGCAATTTTTAGTGTTACAGCAAAGGCGGCCATCAGTTCTTTGGAATTTTTTCTTCCGGATTCTCATAACACTGTTTAATCTGCTGTTATAGCGGCAAAAATCAGTTGATTTTCGATGTTTTTACTATCGGTGTAAACGAATCTGCCAAACACAAAGTTTTTGTTTCTGAAAATAAGAAAATAAATCTGGTTTTAACAAAATTTTAAAACACAAACAATTTTTATTGTTTAGTATTTGTTGTACATACATACATTTAGTATTTGTTGTACATACACAGTACAAAATTTTTCAGGTGATTGATTCGGGACTCAATTCTCATAATTGTTTCTAAAAGTAGCCCCAAAAAGAAGAACTTCTGCATTATTCGTTTGGTCAAGGAACATCAAATAATAATTAAATAATTAATTTGAAGTTAGTAAGTATCGCATAGGGGAATTACTCACGTTTTAGGTTTTTTTTGTTTGTCATAACTCGAGAACCACTAGTACGAATAAGCTGAATCAAATACAATTAGAAATACAAATTACAATTCCTTTAATCTGTTCATACAAGTGTTCATAAAAAGTGTCAAGTCCTTTACTTTCACGTAAAGTCACATAACCTATGAACAAAATGAGACATAGATCATGAAAATCGATTTACGCGTTTCGCTTTATGCACAATTAAGTGAAGGTATGAATTTCAAAAATTTGTTCGAGATATGCACAAAATTGTTTGGAAAAAACATTGATGTCTTTTTTATGATTCTCAGAATTTTAAAAAAAATAATTAATAAACAAATGTTTATTTGAAAAAACGTTCAAATACGTTCACCTACTCCCATGATATCCCAGGTTTAGTGAACAAATTGGGAATGGATTATATCGCTGGCGACTGGCGTTTATTCATCGATGGTTCAGTTTCAAGTTTGAAGGCTGTGCTATTGCACAGAACGAACAAAAAACCGTCCATTCAATAGGGATTCTGCACAACTATGAAGGAAACGTATGAAACATTGGGCGAAATTTTGGGGAAAATCAACTACAATGTACACAAATGGAGGATTTTCTGTGATCTAAAGGTTGTCAACATAACACAAGGCATTGTATTAAAGGGTGGTTTACCAAAATACTTCTGCTTCGTTTGTAATTGGAACACGAAACACAGGAAACCAATATCAATGTAAATTCGAGTATTGGAAAGCAAGAACTCCCGAGCTCGAGAAACATTTAAAACTACGGAATAAACCTTTGATAAAGGATCTAAATGATATTCTGTTGCCATCGCTCCACATGAAATTAGGAATAGCTGGGAAATTCGGCGAAGTAGTAGTCAAAGATATTGATGACGCCTATGACTGTTTGAAATCCATCTTTCCAAAACTCAGCGAAGCTTATGAATTAGAAAAGGTACGTATCGTTATCAGTATTTTAATATTGTCATATCTAAATTTGTTCACTTCGTTATATTTGCATTACCAATAATATTTTCGTAAATGTTTTTTTATATATTTCAAACAGGTATTATCAATGGACCGGATATACGAAAATTAATGAAAAGCGAATCTTTCACAAATATGCTTTCGAACCATTATAACCACCTGTGTGCATGGGACGCATTGAAACAAGTCATCGAAGTCGTTTTAGGAATGAACCGTGTATACAGTATTATTTTGAAAAAATCTATTTAATTGCGGTAAAATTACATTTCATGCATTTCCACTTGATACCTTTTTGGTACAATTACCTCAGGAATCGGACGAACAAGGAGAGAGGTTCCACCAGGTGACCATGCCAATGGAAAAGCGATTCAAGGGCAAAAAAAACTGGATGCATTGTCTGCGAAGGTTTGTTGGTGAAGTTCTAAAAGTATGCAGTTTAAAGATGAAATCACCGAAGATGAAGATGACACTGAAATTTGTGGTCACACTGAACAAAACATGCCCTTAAATATTATGTCTATCTCGGATGATGATGCAGACTCAGATCATGAATATGAACAACCTACGAAGAAAATAAGGTCATCAGAACCACAAGCGTCAACTTCAACGAGGATGGATAGTGACAATAATTGAAAATGTTCTAAATTTTGTTTCCATGTAAGATAACTTATAAAAATCTCATATTTTCTGTGTAAGAATAGCTGTAATATGAATCGGAATGTTTATTTTCATGCAAAATAAAGAATCAATAAAAAATTCATCAATGTTTTTGCCAAAGAATTTTGTGCATATCTCGAGCAAAATTTTGAAATTCATACCTTCACTTAGTTGTGCATAAAAGCGAAATGCGTAAATCGATTTTCATGATCTATGTCTCATTTTGTGCATAGGTTATGAGACTTTGCGTGAAAGTAGTAGGACTTGACACTTTTTACCGTTTTGTACTTTTTATGAATTGAAAAAAAAAACTTTAATTTTTTTGGCAAAAATATTTTTTTTTTCATATCTATTAACATCCCATTAAAGAACAAGGGAAAACTTGTTTCAAATCATTGAGCTATGCATGATATAATTCTTTATACTCAGTGATCGGGACCTACTACGGCTCTGAACGGCTAATGAATTTTAAACAGAAGTTTTTACATGGCTTGGCGTAAATTAAAGGTGGTCCAACCATAATGCATGATGTTAATTGTGAATTACAACTTAATGTCAAGTTTTGAGTGTTTGACAAATTCAACCATGGAGAGTTCTACATTTGTGCAGCGCGTTTTGAAGCCTTTTACGGAAATGTTCGTTCAGATAAAAATGCATTTTGTACACTTGCTGATTATTTTAGTCAGCATTTAACTAAGTCGACTTTTTACGCCGGTTGTGCAACCCTACGTTCAACCCTACGTTGATGATCTTCGCGATAGTGTGGCAGAAGAGCGGCCAACCTCGACTCATCGTCGTGCCCAACAGTAAAACATCTTACGATCAGCATTGATGCGAATTTTGAATAATGATTTGAATTTACACGCTTAGTGTATTGACTCAAGGTTAAATTGACTCCAGAGCTAAAGCCTACTGACCATTTCAAGCGTCACAATATATGCCGAATGGTTGGTGGAACACACGCAGAGTAAAGGTATGGTTACTATATGGTCACGGCAACAATACTCGTAGTATGTTCTCTGCAATTAAAGTATGGTCTGGTCGCAACCATAGTATTGTTTTTTGAATTTCATTTTCAAATAAAATGTAATAATGTTATTATTGCCAAATTAGAAAATAAAAATATGGTTGTAGTAACAACCTGAATATGGTTGGTGCGACAAAAGTATTGTTTTATTGGGTTTTATGTTAAAAATAATATGATTGCGGCAATAATACCACAATATCGTATTTTTTTAATAATAATAATAATAATAGTACAGTACTTAAATATAATAATAATAGTACTTAAATTAATTGTTCTCAAAACACACTACTTTGGATTTGTATTACTGTTGTTGTTGTAACAACAATATATTTATTTTGAAGTCTTGTTCCTTTATGGGGACAAATCACATATTGTTGAGGTGACTGCCCCTGTCCGAAGAGTGTTTGTTTCGGGTCAATCCGGTACATAGAACCGGCAGTCGCGGGATTGATTTGTATTACTGAAATATTTTTCTGTTAAAAAAAATCACTCCTACGAGGGCTGCTATATACATATATATTTCTGGCCTAATAATGAAAATGCGAATATTTATCATCAAAAATGGTTTTATTGTTTTTCAACGTACATACTTATATTCTGCAGCATAATTTATACACTTTTGCATGCGCTCAAACCAATTGTCGAAGCATTTTTTCCACTACGATTGAGACACCTTCAAAACATGGGTTTTGAACGCTTCAACAGCATCTTCTGGCGACGAAAATCGTTGATCACGCATTTTTTTCTTGATGTGTGGGAATAAAAGAATTCATCAATTCGACGTTTTGGCCGGTCAAAAAGGCGCTGGTTTAAGCCGATGTGTGAGAGCTCGCATTGTCATTGTGCACAATGATTCATTCGTCTTCTCTTGTTCGTTTTTCGAATTTCTTCGAAGACTTAAGGCGAACAAATTGTGGTGTACCACTCACAATTGACCGCCCTGAGTTGCTCAAGCAGAACAGTCGTCTCATGACCAGTTTTGTCGAAGAAGCAGGCGACCATTTGCTTCGAAGTGCTTCTTCCACGAGCAACTTTCATTGAATTTGGCTCGTCTTCGAAGATCCATCCGGTCGATTGCTATTTTGTTTCGGGCTCATAAGCATGGATCCATGATTCCTCACCTGTTACGATCTTATAAACGTCTTTCGAAGCTCCGCGATCGTATTTTTTCTAAATTTCTTTGCACCAATCGAAACGAACCTTTTCAGTTCGCTGATTTTAGAAAAGTTCGCCGTATTTGAAATGTAAAGGGAGTTAAACAAGAAAATCAGTTTTAGATGCCAGTATGTAAATGATTTAAGATCTTAAACTGTAAGCCTATCTTCCTTCATTGGTAATAGATACGAGTAGCATTTTTTTTAAAAATTTCTTCCAATTGAAGTAGCACTTTGTGGATTATGTCTATAGAACAACAACCTTCCCAGCCCACACCGAAACGTCAAAAATTCGTTGGCTTTATTGCAATTAAAAGCCGCCATGTGATATCAAAAATTGTTAACAACAGCAGCAGCATTTCGCAAAGTAAGCAAGCGACCACACTGCAACCTCCGCATATTATGCAAACTAAATTTAGGTTAATTACCAACATTGTGTGAGTGAGCGTATGTGGTGTCTAACCGTGCGTCGCGTCGCCGCACTCAAATTCTGTTACCATATTTGGTAACGCAGACACGTGCATGAGCGGCATTTGGCCGATACGACCACGTACTTAGTGCTCGTACCTAATGCTTCAAGATGATATGCAAATATCAACTACTTGCAATTTGTCTGTACTCATGTCATTGGGGATTTTTGGTTTTTCGCTCCGTGTACTCACTACAGCAGATATAAGTATGTTAAGTCTGTTACTTTGTTTGGAGCTCCGATTAATAGTTATCGGTTATGATACGATATTAAGCACACGACAACATATCGTTGACCGATATTAAAAAAAACACCTTCTGAAACTTAAACGGGCCGTGTTAAAGTATTAATTAGGAATCCTATCGGGTAGAAGGAATAGAATGATTAAAGTCGATCGATAGTTTTAAAATAAGGTTCCTAGTAGCTTTTAACTTTAAAAGTAGTGGAGTTTACCTTAATAGCTAAGCTCAAAGCAGAAAATCGACTTTCGACCAACCGTTTAACTAATTCCATTCAGATATTCTTAATCGATTAATCGGAGTTAAAAATCGATTGCGATTACGATTCAATTACACATTATACTAAGCAAAACACGTTTTTAGAGAAAACAAAGTGTGCCGTATTTAGAAACTTCTGAACTTTTCATGAGGAGAATACCAGTTGAAGGCCCTCAGTATATTTCTTTCGCTAGTGTTGGGAAAGTCGCAGATGCCTTAGGGATTTAAGAGGGTTGCACTTTTATTTATTTTCGGCTTCGGGATTTACTGTTTGCTGCTGAATCCGAACGGCTAATGAGTTTTACAGAAACGCTTTTACGTAACTAAGAAAGTAATCTTCTAGTGGCAAAGTCACTGTCATTTAAGAGGTGATAAGGCAGCTTTTGCATAAATATCAGAAGTTCTTTCCTGGATTTAAACCTGGGTATGATATGTCGTGTTTTCTACCCATAACTCCATGAAGGCCCACTAAAATACTCAAAAGATTCATTATCGAAAAAAATTGGAATGCCTAAAAAGTATAATGGAGATTCGTAGCCAAAAAAAAATCGATTTAGATCGATTTGCTTACCAAAGACGCGAAATTGTAGAAGATGGGCGAAATTAGATTTTTCGAGAATTTGAGAAAAACTAAAGACGATAAATTGTACAATATGGGCGGTGTGCTTCTTCTTTGCAATATCGCAGAGTAACCGCAATCAGTAACGCACAAATTCTCGGTTTGATCACAATAAAAAAATCACAAATAAAATAAAAAAAGCAAAACTGAAACACAGAAAACACTAACTTTGGAAACTTTAAATACAAAAAACCTCTATCTCAAAACGATAGTTGTGTTCCTAAAATTCTTCGAGAATTTGAGAAAAACTAAAGACGATAAATTGTACAATATGGGCGATGTGCTTCTTCTTTGCAATATCGCAGAGTAACCGCAATCAGTAACGCACAAATTCTCGGTTTGATCACAATAAAAAAATCACAAATAAAATAAAAAAAGCAAAACTGAAACACAGAAAACACTAACTTTGGAAACTTTAAATACAAAAAACCTCTATCTCAAAACGATAGTTGTGTTCCTAAAATTCTTGTAAAAGCTCAATTCCCCCATCTTGTACAATCTATCCTCTTTGAGAAACAATTTTCAATTTTTCCTTTTTGCGTTCTTGTGATTGTGTTCAAACAAAAGTGGATAAATAAACCGAGAAATTGTGCGTTACTTAGTGCCATTTTTCTAAAATATTGCAAAGAAGAAGCCTATCACCCATCTTGTACAATCTATCGTTATTAGATTCGCTAACTACCAAAAAACCGATATTAAAATTTCAAAATCGAAACTAAGTGAACATAACAAAACCATAAGCAACGCGAAACGTAGCCGGAAATACTGGTCTACTCAAATGGGACCAAGATGCTTACAAGAAAAACATTGCTAAGACTTTTAATGCCTATGGATAATGGATACCCCATCCTGACTTGCGACTCGGAAACGATAATGTTAGAACTGCAGCCTTGCAGGACATACCATCAGAAAGTTTTAATAAAAAAAAAATAGAAACCGAAAAGCACTACAAAGCTTTTCCGCGTTTAAGGCAACGGGACAAGATGCCATTTTTCTAGCCCTGGAGACTGGATTTGATAATAAACTATCTAAACATTATCATAGGCATGCCTCGTATACACCAAAAATCTGGCAAGGAGCAAAAGTGGTCTTCATACCAAAACCAGCAAAGGCGATCAGCTTCTCTGCTTGAGCCATTAGCATGAGGGACATGATAAAGCTACGAAGTGTTTTTTTTTTGTTTACTATCGAATTTTTTACAATTTAAGTACACTTGGAATGTTTATAATGTTTGTTAAAGCATGGTAGATTGCTTTTCTTTTAAAACAAAGAATAACATTTCTCCCTGTGTATTTTACTTATACACCAACAAAATGTACCAGTATGGGTTTGTGCATCTTTGATTTAGACCAACTTGGCGTATACCGGGTGTTAAAAGACTGTATTAGTCATATGCTAAGAAACAGGTGGATATTACGTGGATGGAGCGGCATAAAGATTATAGACAAAGTGTATCGGGAAACTACACAGGGTGGCATCCTCTTACAACTCCTGTGGGTTACTACTATAAAGAGTCTCTAAGGGACGATATAGCAATAACGGGTGATCAATCTAGAAATATTGTTTTCACAAATAACGCGTGAGTTGTGTTAAACTTTATTTTTTTCTTTTCGGTTTGGTTCGCTGTTTCAGTGTTTTAGCTCTTCAAAAGCTCGAAGAAGATGCGCTGTTTTCGACCAAAGTTTTGTTCAGTGATGAGGCCCATTTCTGGCTCAACGGCAGCGTTTATAAACAACACTGCCGCATTTGGGCTCAAGAGCAACCAGAAGAGGTTAAAGATGTGCCATTATACTTAGAGAAAACCACGCTTTGGTGCGGTTTATGAACTGGTGGAATCATCGGCCCATATTTTTTCAAAAATGATGATGGCCGGAACGTTACCGTGAATGGTGCTCGCTATTGCGCCTTGATATTGGACTTTTTGCTACCTGAAACTGAAACCTGTAATCTTGACGACATTAGGTTTTGAACAGGACGGTGCCATTTGCGATACAGCTGCTCAAACAATGCATCTATTGAAAGGTCATTTCGAAGAGCAGCTAATTTCACGGTTTGGACAGGTGAGTTGGCCGCCTAGATCGCACCTTTAGACTTTTTTCTTTAGGGCTGCGTAAAGTCCAAAGTCTATGCTGACAAACCAGCTACGATTCAGGTTTTGCAAGCCAACATAACGCGTGTCATTAAGGCCATACCGATCGAAATGCTCGAACGAGTCATCCAAAATTGGAGGCGTAGTTACGGCCAACATTTGAAATAAATTATATTCAAAAAATAAATGGAATAAATTGTCCTTCGGAATAAACAATAAAGATTCCACACCTGATTTGAATTTTTGTATTTTTTTATTTCTTTTCAAAAAATACCGTAGATAGATCACCCGATACTTATGAGAGGCAGACAACCAAAAACCCTCTGCAGAATGGTATTTTATCGTATACATTGGAACTGTCGCTCAACTGGGCTTAACAAATTTAAAAGTTGGACTCATCGTGTCGACCATGTAATTCGCGGCGGATATATTCCGGAAATCTTATTAAAAAAATAAATGCAATGAATTTATGTATAAGAGAGTAATAAAAAAATTTCATTCTTACAAAAGTTCTGTCTTGTATTAGTATTAAAAGTTCTCAAACTCCTAAAAAAACACCCTTTCTTCTTTATTTGAATGAGGGCAATTTTGTGTGCCAATGTCAAACTAAGAAAAAGGACCGTTTCATTGGCCCCTCAGAGGTCCATGGATAGGAGCACCCATTGCACACAGATCTTAAGCATAAAGATACATTTAAATTCGTAGCGAAATTTGGTTTTATTAGAGTACCTATAAATTATATATTTTTTGTCCGCCCATAGGGACTGTTATTTAAACCCCAAAGTTCTCATAAACCCGAACCGAAATTTCTGCCTGGTCTTACAAATCAAAGAATATTTAGATTCATACAAATTTCGCACAAAAAACCCCCTTCTTTAATACTGAATCTGCATGTGGAATGCCCCTCGTAGTAGAGGCTAAATACAGTTCGGTGTATCCACTTTGCACTTTGTTTCAGCGTTTTCTTAAGAGTTTGCTATGATAATTCACGTGTGCATTCGCATACACAGTTGGCGTTTGTTTATACGTATGTATAAAATGTATAGTACAAATATAATGTATGTATATTTTTCAGATAATATTGAGTTTTTAACAAAACAAATTATTTAAACAAAGTGTTAGCGCTGTTGGTTCTGTTGTTATTGCAATTTTGCAGCGAAAACAAACGAGTTATAACTGCAGAATTCGTGGGTGGATTGCATTAAGGTAAATACAGGGTGGGCCAAAAGTTACCATGGGGTTTACAAATTTAATAACTTTTTTGTTTATATATTTTTTTATTTTTTTCCGATTATATAAATAACACTTGGAGAATAAATAATGGAGAGATTCACAACTGAACAAAAAACCAAAATAATAGAATTTTATTATTTAAATCAGCGATCAATTATTTTAACGCAAAGTGATGTGAGATAAAGCTCAATTTCATTTGTATGGCTTTGTTAATAAGCGGAACTGTAGGTCAACGCCAATTGCACCCCATTAGGTGTTCAGTATGGTTTGGGATCAAAAATTGCAAATATCATTGGGCCTTACTTCTTCGAGATTGAAGATGGAAGTGCTGTAAACGTAAATGGGGAGCGGTATCGGTTTCTGATAGAACATTTTGTACGTCCTGCTCAGTGTTACCGTTTTGGGCTTTTTCTACCAAATTTGGTAGGCTAAGGCATATTTTGGTAGGTTTATCGATATACGTAAGTAAACAAATAAATAACAAAAAAGGCCCCCGTTTCAGCTGCGCAATGATGAGCTCGTTTTAGATCATTTTCCATAACATCTTTCAAAATTTGTGGATGAAGCATTCGAATTTCTTCAACAATGTTGTCCTTGAGTTCAAGGATTGTCTCGGGCTTGTTCACATATACTCGTTCCTTCAAATAACCCCAAAGAAAATAGTCAGGTGCTGACAAAGCTGGATATCGCGCTGGCCAAATAATTTTCGAATTTCTGGAAATTATTCGCTCTCCAAAAATTTGACTTAAAAGTGCCATTGTGTCTCGGCCAGCGTGGGCAGTGGCCCCGTCCTGCTGAAACCACATCTCAGCTCTGTTTTCAAGAGCAGGACCAGTGTTGCCACTGACAAAAAAATCATACCAAAGTTTTTTAAAAATCCTACCAAATTCAGTCATATCCTACCAAAATGTAACAAATGTACCTTCACCGTAGAAAATAGTATTAGAAGTGAGTTTAAAGCAAATATTTGTTTTCCAGATATATTTCAATTAGATCCTTCTTAAATGTACCGATCGACAAAAAATCACTAGCTGATTAAATTTACGATTTTTTTAATCGAAAGATAAATTAAAATTAGGGTCATCTCTTTATAAAATAGGGCAGAAGTTATTATTTTGGAACTATTATTCACTATTTTTAAAAGGGTCGAATCCACGGCCTTTTTAAACATAGGCATATGGGTAACAAATACCCAAAGTAATTTCTTGAGGACACAATATATTATGTTTATCGGACTTGATTTTATTTGATGACGTCTGCAAAAATGGGAAAGTGCAAACACAATATCATAGAAATGTCCATATCTACTCAAGTATGTAAAAACAGGGCCAAAAACAGTATTACGAGTACTTATCAAAACATTCCCAAATAGAAAAACTTAAAAACCAAAATGAACATAAATAATAAAAATTTATGTACGAGGGCGGTTCGGAAAGTTCTTAGCCTATCAATGAAAGAGAATAGTTAGTTTTTCAAAAATATTTTTATTTTTCAATATAATCTCCTAAAACTCCTCAATACACTTAGTCCAACGCTTATCTAGCAATTCTATCCCTTGATTAAAAAAGTTTTCCTCAAGGTCTTCAAAATAGTGGTTTACAACTGTAATTGCATCTTTATTTGAGGTAAAACGCTTGCCAGCAAGGATTTTTTTTTATATTTGGGAACTAAATCAGGAGAATAATGTGGGTGGTCAAGCAACTCGTACTTTAATTCGTTGATTTTAGCCATTGCTAAAACACTTCTTGATGAAAAATTATTTTTTTGTGTTGTAAGCCAGGACGTTTTTCTCGAATTTGTACATTTAATTGATCTAAATGTTTGCAATAGTACTCTGAATTTATTGTTTTACCCTTTTGCAGATAGTCAATCAATAATAAACCTTTGAAGTCCCAAAAAAACCGTTGTCATAACCTTACCAGCCGATTGAATTGTTTTTGCCTTCTTTGGGGCACTTCCTCCAGCTTCAGTCCATTGTTTGGATTGTTCTTTAGTCTCTGGAGTATAGTGGTGGATCCATGTCTCATCAACAGTTATGAAACGACGCTTAAAATCCAATTTATTTCGCTGAAAACGATCCAAACAAGCTTGAGAAATGTTCATTCTTATGCGTTTTTGGTCGAGTGTTAACAAGTCCGGCACCCATCTTGCAGAAAGCTTTTTCATCTGTAGTTCTTCATGCAAAATTAAATGGACTCGATCATTTGAGATGCCCATGATGTTAGCTATTTCACGCACTTTTATTCGTCGATCATTTAATACCATAT
Organism: Hydrotaea diabolus; assembly: GCA_963513945.1. Lineage (NCBI taxonomy): Eukaryota > Metazoa > Arthropoda > Insecta > Diptera > Muscidae > Hydrotaea > Hydrotaea diabolus. The sequence continues at coordinate 192,105,467 of OY740716.1, read as the reverse complement.
CATGCACTTTGGCTACAATTTCTGTTGTTGTTGCTGTTTTTGGACGTCCACTACGTGGTTCATCTTCAATGCTTGTACGACCACGTTTAAATTCAGCAACCCATTTTTTTCTGTTGCATATGAAGGAGCACTTTCTCCTAACACATTCACCATATCATTATGAATTTCTTGTCCCGATAAACCTTTTTTATGTAAATATTTAATGACACCACGCATTTCTAATTTTTCCATTGTAAAAAAATCGCGGATGCGTCTTTTGTGAACACCTGTTTCTATATGAAGGAGTTGCCAGATCGAAACAAAATTTAACATGTGTTCATAGCAGAGATGGAAGTTTCCACTTAACATTTTTCTGTTCATACCGCGCTTTTTGTGCTAGGCTAAGAAGTTTCCGAACCGCCCTCGTATATACACATGTAATTAAATGCGATTAGCTCCCCATATTTACATCAAGTAGAACTAAAAAATAAATAATTAGAAATATAAAGTGATATTATTTTTCATACTAAGTGTCAAAAAATATTTATTTTGTATATTATATAATCTAAGAAAAATTAATAAACGAAGAAGTTATTAAAGTTTTTAACCCCGAGGTAACTTTTGGCCCATCATGTACAATCTTCCCGTTTTGCTGTTCGGATTCGTTGGGTAAAATATGGACAATGCACAAATGTTGTCGAAATCAAACAAACACCACAACTTATTTTTGTTTGGTTTTTTCATTAGACGTTTTTCTTTCGCATAAAACAAAAATCCAAACAGCAATAACACAAATTCATTTACATTTACTAACAGAAATTAACTTAAATGTCGTTATTTTGCACCAGCTCCCAAAATAAAATGTTAACATAAGAAAGTAACTACGCCTTTGAAATTTTATGCGGTGCAAAAAACATATGGACCAAGTATTTAACAATGTAAAATGGTCATTTGGCAATCACAAATTAAAATCGATTACACGATAAAGAAGTTAAGTGGTCGAAATAATTTTTTGTCGGGTATTCCAATACATCCGCCGCCGTTGTATATTATTTATTGTGTACGATTGTCATATAAGTAGTCCATGTTCAAATTTGGTTAGAAACACGCAACAGTTTTCAACGGCGGGTTTTCTATCTCTTAAATGCCGGCGATTTTATTTATAAGCGATTACATTAACGTTCGGCTTAAATGTTTACGTCCCGGTCAGTGACTATATTGCACATTGAGCTGCGCTCGATATATTGGGGAGTTGTAATGGGAAAAATGAATTTCCATTTCGAAGACAATGACAGAACATACGCAAAGAACGAAAGTATGTACATTACCTTTTATAAAGTGAAGAATGACGTACAAAGTCTATAAGACTACAGAAAATGTACACAATTTTATATGGAGTAAAGTTCGATTTTCTATAAATATATATACTCGTACCTTCTACCGTTGGATTGAGTGTATACTTAATTTGTCATGTCATTTGCAACGACCAGAAATATTGTTCGGAGATCGGATTAAAGTGCAAATAACGGATATAAGAATGTACACAATAGCACAAGTTTCTTTCTTATATCCGTTTTTTAATCAAAAATGGTTTCTAAAAAAGTAATTGAAAGGACTAAAGTAAATAGCGGATATAGGAAAGTCAACAATGCCAAAGGATTATTATTTTAATAAGCAAAAATTGTTTATAAGCAAGTAATTTTTTATAAACTATTATATGGATATAGGAAATTGTTTGCATATTAGAATTTATAACATAAAAATCGATTTTATACGGCATTCGCATATAAGAACGAAATTAACTCGACTTCAATGTCATTGTATTTCACTTGTCAACTTCCATACAAATTGTTATAGATTTCTCTTCGAAATCCGATATGTGTGGATTTGAATTTTATATTCTATTAACTGAATCGTCAAACGTGGTTTTCCTTCAAATTTTATTTTCACTGAAAGTCTGGTTACGTTGGAAACTTGTGGTAGATTGATATTTAGAAGAAGAATGATAGGTGCACTGAACCGACATACCAATTATTGTTTAAATACATTTAACAGGAGCAGTAATAATGGATTTTTGTATTTGTGATTTGTATGGGAGTTACCACGCGTCTTTGTCCAATCCCGCCCACATTTCCAGTAGAACTTAGAATATGTTAACCAAACCATCATAGCAAATTTTGTTCAAATACCGTTAACAGGAGCAGAAATAATGGATTTTAAACTTGTGATTTGTATGGGAGGTACCACGCCCACTGGGATGATATATGCAAACTACACATAAACCATCTATAGACCATCCCCAACGTACTCTAAAATTTTGAACCAATTGGCAGTCTTCTAGCTCAAAAAAAACAGTTTGATCACGTCTCCTCCGCCCACAGTCCAAAATTTCGACTTTTCTTTTTTCATAAACCTTCGCGTAGAAATAATAAACAAACCCGCAGAAGGAAGTTTCCAGTTTGCCCCAGTCGTTTTCAAGTTTTAAGCGGTGTAACAAACGACATTTTATTTTTATATATAGGGTGAAATTATCTAGAGGTATTTGTCAGAACAAAAAAATATAAAAATTCAAAACAGGTGTGGAATCTTTATTGGTAATTTATTTTTTGAATATAATTTCTTTCAAATGTTGGCCGCAACTTTGCCTCAGGGTTTCCATTCTGAGGGCCCAATTTTGGATGACTCGTTCGAGCATTTCGACCGGTATGGCTTTAATGACACGCGTAATGTTGGCTTCCAAAACCTGAATCGTAGCTGGTTTGTCAGCATAGACTTTGGACTTTACGTAACCCCAAAGAAAAATGTCTAAAGGTGTGATATCACTCGATCTCGGCGGCCAACTCACTTGTCCAAAACGTGAAATTAGCTGCTTTTCGAAATTACCTCTCAATAGATCCATTGTTTGAGCAGCTGTATGGCAAGTGGCACCGTCCTGTTGAAATAAAGTGTCGTCAAGATTGCGCCAATTTGTTTATTGACTTTGCCGTTAAGCCAGAAATGGGCCTCATCACAGAACAACATTTTTGTCGAAAACAGCGGATCTTTCCGTTTCTCACCGAACGCCCGTTTCCATAATACAATTGCCAACATTTAAAGGTAATTATTTTCAAAAAATAAATGCCATAAAATGTCCTTTCAAATTACCAATAAAGATTCCACACTTGATTTGAATTTTTATATTTTTTTTGTTCTGAAAAAATACCTCTAAGGATCACCCTAAATATAGAGTTTCAATAAACAAATTTGTTTATTAGCACTATTTTTTCAAAAGATACTTGTCATTTGTGTTTCTTGGCAAAAAGTTCTTGTATTCATTTATTTTAAACATTGTTCTTATATGAATTATTTTGCCTTCTTAAAAAAGGAAAAGGATACGGTGTTTTACAAAACATTCTTATATGCGGTGTTTCTTATAAAAGATGTTCTTATATCCGTAACTCTCTGTGTATTTAGCCATGTCAGCCAATTATTGTGTTTGTTGATAACCCAATGGGGGTCAAACGAAGTGAGCTAGGACATCTTGACATTTTAATTGTAAATTTTGAATTTTTGGTCCAAAAACGGCAAACGTCAAAAGAAATGACCACTGACAAAAATGGACAAATGGGCACTTAAATTAAAAAAATTACAATGCAAATTCCAGTATGAATTTATTTTGAAGGATTTTTGAATGAGATTGGTTTCGAAACCATGGACCCAAAAACGGGTCATTTCTTTAGCGTATCCATGAAGAGAAATATAAGATTCGGTCTGGTCGAGCTGAACTCGTTTTTACTTGCATTAATGCACCCACCGACGAACAAAAAGTCCAGTATTCGCTGTAAACGAGTCTGTAGAGGAATAAACTGCTGTTTTTTTATAAACAAATAAAAACAGGTACATTGTCAAATTAACGAGCATTAAATAAATAATTTTTGAAAAAAAAACAGTAAAAACGTCATAAATCCAGGCCGAGCCTTTTATACCCTCCATTGTGACTTTACTATTAAAGTTTAAAAAAAATTGTCTGTTTTTTAGCCCTTTCGGTGCATGAGTCCGACCAGAGCCAAAATTAAATAAAATATTCAGATTCGTTGCAATCGGAGTGGCATGTGCCGAAACACCCATCAACTAAAATTGAGAGTGTCTGTGCATGGGAGCTATAGCAACAAAAGAACCAATTTATCCACTTTTACCTCGCTAAAGATGAAAAAAGTTGTGATTTATTTTAAGCCCCTTCGGACTATGGGTCAAACAAAAAATATATCCATTTTCGGATTCGTGGCAAAATTTGCTTAAAGTTGAGTACTCATATGTCCATATTGACTACTGATCGCCCGTCTTGGGGTCACATGTACGGAAACCCACATCAACTTAAATTGAGCGTGTCTGTGCATGGTAGCTATGGGAAAACAAGAACCAATTTGGTCCAATTTGTCCGTGGTTGGCTATGCAAATTTTAAGTTGGTCTGGAGTTTCGCAAGGTCAGTCTATTTTGTTTTTGGCTATATGAAATCGTCAACCGATGTGGTAAAGAAGTGGGAATAGGTCACACTTAACGCTCTATGCCTTATTTGAGCGATATCAAATTCAAAATGTTCACTGTATAGACTTCAAATCGTAAGTCCACACTAAATTTGAGAAAGATCTGATGTAATTTTTCAATTTTAGAGCTGAAGGACCTTTTTTTAGAGGTACTTTTTTATGGGCACTATCTGAAAATATGGACCGATATGATTTCCCTGCTCAGTAAGTATAAGAATTACATTATGCACAGTTCACTTACTTAAGAGAAGTCGCCGATAGAAAGAGTAGGGTTCTATGAGTCGATTTTCGATTAATCGACTTTTAGGTAAAAAAAAGTCAAAGTCGGCAAGTCGACTTATTGTTTTTAAAAAAGTCTAAAAGTCGACTTTTTATTTTATCTTTTAATATTTTTAATTATCATCCAAACAAGACATATTAATAAAAGTTATGATTCCATTTCATTTATTATCGGCGATTGAGAAATAAATACTCGTATAAATTTTATTTTATTGTAATGGCAAGGTATGCCTTTAAAAATTTTCTAGATTCATCCAGAACAATTGATCAAGTCGGTAAGTATACTAACTAACACTGAAATTATATTCAGTTCTGAAAAAAGTTAATTTTTATTATTATGTCTCGTACATAGTGAATAAGTGTAACATACTAATAAGAACTTTATACCCTTTTATAAAAAGATCTTCGGCGTTAAACATTGACATTAAAATGTTAATATTTAAAGCAATTTTTCAAGCTGTGATATTTTATATAGCCCCCGTCTGGGGAAAGATGTCCAAATGCCATATAAAAAGGCTTCAAAAGTTTTTGACCCTTTTGTTAAAATATTCACCAAAAGGCGTGTCTTATTATTTAGTGATGCATTTTGAAAGTCACAAGAGGTCAACCAAGAGAGCCGTGGTTGATTCTAACTCAGATATTATTGGAATGTTTTTACAAACGTTTGCCAAGCAACTAGCTTATCATAATATAACATGTGACATACCGTAAGATTGAGGCAACCTTGGGCATTAGTATGACAATCATCAATAAGATATTGCATGTTCATTTGGCCGTGAACAAAATTTGTTCTCGTTGGATCCCACATAATTTGACGAATGGTTGAAAAGTGTAACTGCGGTAGCTCAAAGGTAGTGTATAGCATTGTCACAGGTGACGAATCATAGATCTATGCATATGAACCCGAAACAAAACAGCAATCGATCGTATGGATCTTTTAAGACGAGCCAAATTCAACAAAAGTTGTTCGTGGAAGAAGTACATCGAAGCAAATGATTGCGTTTTTTTTCGGTATAACCGGCCACAGTGCCTTTAGTGAAACGCAGGACGATCAATTCTGAGTGGTATACAACCATCCGTTTGCCAACAGTGTTCGAAGAAATGAGGAAAGATAATAAGAGAATACGGATTATTTTGCATGACGACAATGCGTGCTCTCACAAATCAGCTGAAACGATGAGCTATTTGACCATTCAAGATGTCGAATTGATGGGCCCTCTACCGCACAGTCCTGATTTGACTTCTTCTTATTCCTTTTCATCAAAAAAAATGCGTGGTCAACGTTTTTCTTCGCCCGAAGCAGCTGTCGAAGCGTTTAAAAATCATGTTTTGGAGGTGTCTCAATTAAAGTGGAAAAAGTGCATCGAAAATTGGTTTGTGCGCATGCAAGTGTATTGATCTTAAAGGAGAATATTTTAAAAAACAATAAAAACCATTTCCAATGATATACTATCGTTTTTATTGCCGGACCGGAAATATAAATAGCAACCATCGTATGTGTATTTGAACCACCCTCTACGTATTCAAGTATAATGTAACATTCTCTGTTGGAAAGTGATCTGTGATAACAACTTAGCCATTCTAATTTTTATTATTTTTATCATAGCAGATCATTGACTTTAAAAATATTTATTAACTATAAATCATTGGCAAATTGCAAATAAAAACGTCCAAGACCCCCCTCTAAAGTTTAATTGCCAGTAATAACCGGTAACAATTTGTTTACAATGTTTGAAAAACAACAGCAAAATAAACTTTGAAACTGATAACCGCTTAGAATAAATGTAGTTGTAGCATGATACATTTGTATATTTGTTGTTCGTATGCTATTTTTAGACTTTAAAATAAAATACAATTCCACAAATAAATATTTAGTCGTCATAGATCTTGTTTTGTGTACTAAAGAGATTTATAGAAAATTCACATATGCAGAATAAAAAAAGGGTCCCATCAACTATTTTAATATTTAAAAAAATGAATAAAAAGTAGGGCGTAATATTGTAACCATCTTCGGAGATAACGTGTGGGGCTATTAAACCTCTGACAGAAAATGCTGAATTTTTTGGTTATCTCACAACCAATGACAAGTGAAAATTTAGGTCTTTTTGAATGTAAGCGATTGCGATTGTTTTAATGTAAAAAGATTTCTGGTTTTGATACTGAAAGGCAATGTTTTTAGTCTGAAAATCTAAAATCGTTGACGAAGAAAATGCTATGAATTGAATGCGTGTTTCATTTGACCAGCCAACAACTTTAATAAAAAATGCATTTCACAAGCCGGGCACTAAGTTTATTCAGGTCAACAAATTGATACAAGGCACTATTTATATTTCGGTTTCGGCAATAAAAACACAATAATTTATCATTAGAAATGGTTTTATTGTTTTTTCAAAATATTCTCCTTTAAGACCAATACACTTTTGCATGCGCACAAACCAATTTTCGGAAAATTTTTCCACTCCGATTGAAACACCTCCAAAACATGATTTTTGAACGCTTCAACAGCTGCTTCGGGCGCTGAAAACGTTGACCACGCAGTTTTTCTTGATGCTAGGGAATAACACGAAGTCATTGGGTGCGAAACCAGGTCTGTACGGTGGATGGCCCGTTAATTCGACATCTTGAGTGGTCAAATAGCTCATTGTTTCCGCTGATGTGTGAGAGCTCGCATTGTCGTGATGCAAAATGATCCGTCTTCTCTATTTATCTTTCCTCATTTCTTCGAACACTGTTGGCAAACATATGGTTGTATACGACTCAGAATTGAACGTCCTACATTCCACTAAAGGCACTGGTAACATGGCCGGTCATACGCAAAACGCAATCATTTGCTTTGATATACTTCTTCCACAAACAACCATTCGGTCGATTGCTGTTTTGTTTCGGGTTCATATGTATAGATCCATGATTCGTCACCTGTGACTATGTTCTACACTGCTTTTGAGCGACCGCAGTTACACTTTTTCAACATCTCTTTGCACCAATCCATACGAGCCTATTTTTGAGTATTCGTCAAATTATGTGGTATCCAACGAGATCAAATTTTTTTCACGGACGAATGAACGTACAATATCTTATTGATGCTTGTCATACTAATGCCCAAGGATGCCTCAATCTCACGGTATCACATGTCGGTCTTGCCTTATCAGTACACGCACATCATCGATGGTTTAAAATTTTAAAAAAATACGATCGCGGTGCTTCAAAATACGTTTATAAGATCATCACAGCTGACGAATGCGTATGAGCCCGAAACAAAACAGCAATCGACCGTGTGGGGCTTCGAAGACGAACCAAATCCAACGAAAGTTGTTCGTGAAAGAAGAACTTCGAAGCAAATTGTCGCCTGTTTCTTCGGCAAAACTGGTCATGTGGCGACTGTTCCACTTGAGCAACGTAGGACGGTCAATTCTGAGTGGTACACCACAATTTGTTTACCTGAAGTCTTCGGAGAAATTCGAAAAACGAGCAAGAGAAGACAAATCATTATGTACCATGACAATGCTCAAACCAGCGCCTTTTTGGCAGGCCAAAACGTCGAATTGATGGGTCATTCGCCGTACAGCTCTGACTTGAAACCCAATGACTTATTTTTATTCCCGCACATCAAGAAAAAATGCGTGGTCAACGATTTTCGTCGCCAGAAGATGCTGTTGAAGCGTTCAAAAACCATGTTTTGAAGGTGTCTCAATCGGAGTGGAGAAAGTGCTTCGACAATTGGTTTGAGCCCATGCAAAAGTGTATAAATCATGCTGGAGAATACTTGGAAAAACAATAAAACCATTTTTGATAATAAATATTCGCATTTTCACTGCTGGGCCAGAAATATATATAGCAGCACTCGTAATCATATGAATTATACAGTGTTTCATTATTAAAAGACAAAGTTCAACTTTTCCAATTAAACCAGAATTTGTAAAAATTATTAGTACTTTTTTTACAGCCGATTTAAATTTAAAATGTTTAATCTTCCACCCTTTGATCATGCTTTAATCACGTTCGTTGCTTGGGGTCTGAGGCGTTCATCGAAACTGCAGTCACTCCTACTTGCAACTACACATCTTTTCGAATGCCTTTTGAATAGCTTTGAATGAAATGTTCAACAGAAACATAATCTCAAATGTGACTATGAATTTTTTGTAATGTAATTTTAAATAACTGGCTTAATAAAAGTCTTTATTGTTGAAAAGCAACATAACTCACCATATGATGGCTGCGTGTGAATCAAACTAGGGTTATGAGGATCATACTTTGATTGTTAAACATACTATGGTTGTAAGGATCATTATATGGTTTTGGTGATCATAATTGTATAATGATCTTCGTTTATTGTCACCCCAACCACACTTTTTTCTACACGTAAGAGTAAGTGATTATGAATAGAAAATCATGTGAAGAGTAAGTGATTGATTATGAATAGAAAATCAAGAGTATTTATTTATTTCTATGCGCCGAATGTTTACAAAGAGGAATAGAAAAGGGAGTTAATGCAACCCGAATACGGAACTATAAACAAACATACATACTTCATTTTAAATGACCATCCCTTTTCTTTGATTTCGAAATGAGTGAGTGACATACGCCCATTTGATTTAAGGCTCGTAGCAATGAACTACAAAGTATCTTAAAGACATGCATCCACACCACCACACTCGTATGGCAAACAAAATATTTTATATTCAGTTGTTGCATGCATATGTCGCCGTCGATGTTGTTGTTGCAGCCGTTGTTATTATTGTTTTTGTAGACATTTTGTGTATTGAGCTACATGCTACTTAATAAATGTATGTATGTACGCACGTACAAGTATACGAAGGGCGATTTAAAATGTACCCCGATTTAGCGCATTCGAATATCTGTTGGTGAACTTATGAAAATGATTAAAGGAATAAGGGGAAACTTCTCTCAAATCAGCGAGGAATGCACGATATAATTCTTATACTCACAAACCGGGACCTACTGTTTATCGCCGTTTCCGAAGGTTGGAAACATTTTATAGAGAAGTTTTTACATGGATTAGAGACACATCTCTAACTAATAAAGTCGCCGGAATTTACGAATTAAAAATCTCTATGATTTGTCTAGAATAAGTCCCTGCTATTATTTCTAATGAATGCAGCGTTAAAAAAAACTTATTTAATGGGTTAACATTTGCAGAACACATAGTAAAAGATTTATCATTAAGGAATAGAGTCCAATATACAGGGTGTCCGCCGGGAAGGTAAACTACTTTGTTTGTTTATAATTTTTGATTAAATGAAAGAGAATGGATCTTATATTGATAAATGTTTTATTTTATGTCGGCAATTATGTATGGAATACAAACAATATCAGATAAATTTCCGTCTCTGTTAGCCTTGTGCAAAATTGTGGCCAAAGTTGTTCTTTGAAGACCAAGCTCCTGAGTACGGCGTCGAATTGAGGTTGATGGATTGTTTTGAACACTTTCTTGAGCAGCAGTAATGTTGTCAGCCGATCTTGCAGTACGTTGTGGTCCATGTTTGAACCTTTTAGCAACAGACCCTGTTTCTTTGCAATCATTTACTACACGATAAATAGTGCGTTTTGTTGGCACGTTGTTTGTCTCAAAAATTTTACGTAACTTTTTCATCGTCGCAGTAATCGATGATTGAATTTGATATAATGTTTTAACGATTAAACCCGTTGGTTTATCGAATAATTTTCCATAGTAAATTTGCCACGTCTCTACTTCACGACTGCCAAATATGAACTGTAAAGATTAATGTTTACCAAAATGGCGGCAAAACAAAGTAGTATATCTTCCCGGCGGACATTCGAATGATTCCTAGACAACCGTGTAATACACAAAAATTCTTAACTTTTGTTTAGAACTCAACACAGATTTAATTAAAAATGCGACTTCTAGAATATAAAATATAAAGAGACAATTTTAATGGGAACAATATAAAAACATGGACCTCACATCACCCACCATGCTTAATTTCTGCCAGATCGGATTTAAATGTGATTTGTAAAACAGCATGGGGGCAAATATGATAGCTACTCTTTTCTTTTTTTACTTTTAGAGCGTCAAGTTCTTAAATCGGCAGGCTCCATAAAAACACGGACCGATAATGTACAATTTTAACAGGCTAAGTTGTAGATTTTCCATGATAAATTTGAGATAGATCGGATTTAATACATGACTTGTGGAGTATCAGGATAAATTGCATAGAATTTGTCCTTGTCCACCACAGTTTGGTGTAGGTTAAAAAAAATGTAGTACAGCGAAATTTAATGCACTTGCATACTTTAACTGGATGGTCAAAAAATTAATTTAATGCTATATAATGCAATTCGAAATACATTTCGTGCACTATTTGTTTAATTTACAATTAACATTATCCGTTTCAGCAAATTCCGCACGGCAAATTCTAATTTTGATTATTTTCACAATTCTGCACATCTGTATTGGACAACAGTGTCCCTCACGTATTGGTATACCCCCATCCGGGGATGATGGGGTTGGCAAGAACTAGGTCTAAGGTCATTTCCTGATCAGAATCCGCAGCTACAAAATCCACATAGAACATCGGACAAAATCCACATATCCGACTCAGTCCAAAATTTGTATAGAACGTGACCAGTCATAAATATCCATCTCTGATGAAATTTTTGGTCCACGTTTTCGAATAGCCCCTTTTAAATATCGCCAGCGATTCGTCTTCTGCCGGTAAAACCATTGCGTGATATTGGTCTATGTTTTCTTTAAATCCCCATGCAAAGGTTTCTCCTGATTTGAGGTGCAACCATTCCACAATCTACATTTTACATCGGAGCTTGGTCAATTTAAGTATAGTGCATTATGGAAATCCTTTTTATATTAGAATATATCGGTCCACGTATTAATGTAGCCTTCAAATAAGGTTAAATGCCGATTTCTGGCCCGTCGCTCTATGTCTTAAATTAAATCCGATCTCGCTCAAATGTAGCCTAGGGAATTGTGAGAAACTTAAGCCAAACCTACCGAAGAGCGAGCATAACAGTTCATCTTTCGATAAAGCCCTACCTTTCTACAGGACACATTTAAAATGCGATGAAATAAGTCTTACTTGAGTCTTACTTAGAAAACCGCAGATTCAGAGTCAAATTTGGACAACACGTTACCGATAAACGCGAAATACTAGCAGGTGTTCCCCAGGGAAGCGTCATGGGGCATATCCTTTACCTTCTGTTTACCGCAGATATCCCTACCAGCCCATATACTTTTGCCGATGATACCGCTATAATGGCCACACATAAAAAGCAGGATATTGCATCTATGAATCTAGGTGTACATCTCAGACGAGTAGAATCTTGGCTCTCTGACTGGAGAATAAAAGTCAATGAGGCTAAATGCACACAGGTAACTTTCACACTGAATTTTAGCACTTGTCCGACATTGAAACTAAACAATATCCCTTTTTCTCAATCTGATCATGTTTCATACCTTGGAATCCACCTGGATCGCCGACTCACCTGGAGAAGTCATATCGAAGCCAAGAAAACTCAACTGAAACTTAAGGTCCATCAACTTCACTGGCTCCTAAACGCGAACTCAAAACTAAGCATTGAATATAAGGTCCTGCTATACAACAGTGCAATCAAACCTATCTGGTTATACGGTGCCCAGCTATGAGGCAAAGCAAGCTCGAGCAACCTCGACAAAATCCAAAGAGTCCAATCGAAGACATTGCGGCTTATTACCGGTGCCCCTTGGTATATGAGGAATGAAAACATCAACCGAGACTTGAAAATACCTCTCGTCAAAGAGGCAATTCAAAAAATCAATATAAAGCACAAAGAGAAGCTCGAACGTCATGATAACATACTTGCTAGACAATTATTGTGCAGTCCAAGCTCTTTAAGACTTCGGAGAAACGAACGCCGTGTTTTCTAATCTGCACTTGTGCTTCATCCGTAACAGTAATCGCGAACACACGCGCCCGAAAGACTGTGTAGAATTCTTTTTTCTACGTCACGTGGCTTAAATGCTCTTATACGTGGTCTTTAAAACAGTCAATATCAATCGCGGACGATCACTCAAAAAAGACTGTGTAGAATCCTTTATTCTACGTCACGTGGCTTAAATGCTCTCATACGTGATCCTTAAAACAGTCAACACGAAAAACCTACAAAACCTAAATTACGTCGTCCACTCTGCTATTCTAGAGTTATCCGTTATACATACATAACTAGAGTTCTTCACTCTACATAATATCGCGAACACTCTGTAAATGACTGTAAGGGTCCTCTGGCCCTTTATCACGAGGTTTAAGCCAAGCCAGGTTTAAAATTCTCAGACATGTGATCCATACCAGTTATATACTACTTTGACCAAATTAATTAAAATTCCTGCCAATTAGCAGAGATCCACATTACAAGAAATCCATACTAGGATTCATTATTGAATTATACTTAAGATTCGTATACTTATTGTTAGGCTCCTTTGGAGCAGATTCAATGAAATAAAGCATTGTGGGACCTAAAACTAATCCTGGTCAAATTTTGCCATTCCAGCTGTATGTTTTAAGTACGAAATATGTTTTTCATTTATTCAGAATGCAAAGGTCCTTTTCAAGTTAAGGTCTCGCCACACTAGAAGTCACATATGAAGACTGACTTATCTATTGCGTTTTTGCTAGAAATCTGTCAAGGACTATTTTTTTTTAACTCTATTCAAAATGTTTGTTGCTTTAAATATTTATTACTGCAATAAAAAATTAATTAGTACGTCAATTAATTATTGATTTACGCAAACTTTAAATTTTTTGGGAAACTGAACAAGGTAGCAAATGACTTGCGGGAGTACCACGGTACTCGTACTTGTGCAAGGGAAAAGTATCGAAAAAGCACCAATTTATTAACTTTATAATCCATGCCCCTATTGAGGTGTTTGTTATGCCGCAAATAACGCCTCAAAATTAGTAGCATATTTCTGAGTTTGCGACTAATATATTTAGATGGTATAAAACGGTCAATACTTGAACACTGAAACAGATTTTAAACATTTTTTTATATAAGCCCAGACTTCATATTCAAAGCATCCGACAAATTTTAAATGTAGCTGGAGTCGCTGTAGTGTGACCTTAGGACCAAAAAAGCGGCCGTTATAGTCGAAACAAGCGATCAATTTAAAATATGGACACATGGGTACACAAATTAATCCTAAAATCCCAAATGTAAAGGGTTAAAAATTGCAAATGTAAAGGGTTAAATTTAAAGGGCCGATGTTGAATGTGAACCATACCTAAACGTCAAGTTTTTTTCTGCATTTCATTTGATATTTATCAATTTCAGACTAACTGAATTTGAACCATGAAAAGTACATACATAAGCGAGCATCGCGTTAAAGTTATTTCGGCTTATTATGAAAATGCATATCGTGCACTTCGTGATTTTTTCGGTCACTTTAATCGTCTAAATGTGCGTACAATCGGAAAAATCGTGCAAACAGTTGAGCAAACCGGGTCTGTAGGAGATGTGAAAACACCGGTGCATGATCGTACAGCTCGTACCGCAGAAAACATTGCTGCTGTTCGCGATAGCATGGCTGAAAAGCCCTCCACCTCAACTCGTCGACGTGCCCAAGAATTGCACCTCTCACGCTCGTTGTTGATGAACATTATGCATAAAGATTTGCATTTACACCCTTACAAGGTACAATTGACTCCAGAACTAAAGCCTCTTGACCATTCCAACCATACCCTTAAAATTGTGAGTTACACCTTAACATCAAGTTTTTGGGCCAACTTAATTTGACTCTTTTTTGTTTCGGTGTTTGCCAAATTCAACCATGGAGAGGTACACAATTGAACAACGCGTTAAGATTACTGATGCCTTTTACAAAAATGGACATTCAAAATGCGTTTCGTGCACTTTGTGAATTTGTTGGTCAGCATAATTGACCAAATGAGTCCACAGCAGGATTGACGCATTTGGTCGAATAAGAATCCTCGAGTGATTGTTGAAAAGACAATGCATCCACAAAGAGTGACTGTTTGGTGCAATTTATGGGCTGGCGGATTCATCGGGCAATTGTGTGAAGAAAACTTGAAAAGTAAGGTTTACAACAGTAGTTCTCATTCGTTTGGGGAGAGCCTGGCCTTACAGAGTTCGGTTTTACTTTCAACAATTGCAGCAAGGCTTTCTGAAGAGGGTTGTCACGGACCACGAAAATCAATGTCACTTTGCCATTTTGTTAAAAACTTGTCTTCTATTTAAATATAGAAGCAAGAGGTCTTGAACCGGTTTAATCCCTGTTCAATGTGAAAAAAGGGCCGTATTTTTTTCGAAAATAGGATCAGCTAAAAAGTTACCGTAAATGGTGTTCGCCATCGCGACTGTGGCAGCAGTTTTGTGAGGATATGGACCTGGACGATATGTGCTTCCAACTGAAAAGAAAAAAGTTACTCTAAACGGTGTTCACCATCGCGAGATGACAAGGGACTTCTTGTGGCCAAAAATTGAGGATATGGACCTGGACGATATGTGGTTCCAACTGGATGGTGCCACTTGTCACACAGCGAGCGATATCGTGTGATTTGACCGTTAGACTCCTTTCATTGGAGATAGTTAAAAGAAAAAGTTTGCGTCAATAAGCCTAGAACAATTCTAGAGCTAAAGAATAAAAAAATTCGGCACATTGACGACATTGAACTTCCGTTATGTCTCAAAGTCATTGAAAATATAAACCAGCGGATAGAGGTATGCCACCGAAGCCGCGGCAAGCATTTGGCCGATATTTTGTTTCACACATAATTGTCATAGATCCTGCCATCATAATAAAAAATATTAAGATAATTCTCTGAAAACTGTTTATTTTATTTACAATTAACATCGTGCGTTTCAGTTGAACCAGCCTTTATTTGCGAAAAGTTTCTGAAGGTGTGTCAAAATGATTTTTATTAGTTTTCATACACCCCCGAGCGATTAAAAATAGACTGCGGATAAAAAACGTGCTCGGATCTAAAAATAATTGCTAAACTGCCAAGGTCAGGGAAAATAATTTTCGAAAGTTTCTTCTTTGGCTGAGTTCAACAAGTTTTAGATCCACACTCGTATATACTGACGGGCCATATGTCCGTACATGCATGCTCGCTACTCATTCGTGAGATGACTGATGGATAAACTGTAGTTCGGAGGAAGTTAGGAGAGTGAGAGAGGAAATAACATTAACATAACACCGAAACATGCCGACAACAACAAGTAAAAAAAGAAAAATACTTAAAAATACATAAATAGATATTGCGGCAGCTGTGTCATACTCACAGATACAACCAACTACTGATTTATTAGAGTGTGTCTGTGTGTGTGTGTGCGGCACATAGATACACACACAAATACTAGACGTGCACTCGATCGGCTAGGTCGTCTACATTCCAATGATGCTGTTTTGATATGAATCCAAACAAACCTGGCTAGCTTGTTGCATTCATTCATTCAAACGTACGAGTAGTCAAGAGGTTGTACAGAGTTTCTTCAGTTTTGTTTTGCTTGTTTTTCCTCAATTGTGTTTTCTACTTTTCTCGCTGCTTCGTCTTAAAGAAGAAGAAACACGGGCCCGATTGTGGCAGTAGTTTTGTGTAGGTATGCCTTCGCCCGTCCGTCTGCCATTTGTCAATGCACGAGTATTTTCCTGCGGGTGTGTTTGCTAGTGAGCCCAAGTATTTTATAATTCTTTCTTTCTTCTACGTCTTTTTCTTCTTGTTTATTGTTGTAGTTGTTGCACTGAATACACAACAGCTGCATGTTCTACACCCACTTTTTCCGTTTTCTATTTAGTTGATTTGGTACCAGTCAGTCCGTAGTATTGTATCGATACGATTTTTATCATGCTTTTCTCTCCTCTCTTCATATACTTCAGGGTTCATTGATTAGTACAGAGAACAATAAAGAAAAAAGAAACAACCACCAGAAAGAACTGCTTCACAATGGGGCATTGTGTGTTCGTGATCGTGTTTGCAACCTTACATGCGTCATACTGTTGCGGTCAAATTAATAGCAGTGCACTTAAGGTTCTACTGTGTCTAGAAATATTTTTGAATGAATTGTGCGAAACAAAATAAAGCTAAGTAGAGTTTTAGTAATTGGCATACACAGGGTTACCATACGTCTTTCTTTTGGAGGACATGACCTCCTAGAAAATGCATTTTTGATATTTTCCAGCTGTATTTTACATCGAAAATTCGAGATTCAAGTTTATAACAATGTGAAATGTTTGCAAATAGGGAAATGTTTAAAAATATTTTTCAGTATTACAATGTTCTAAAGGATTATTAATGATGTATATAATTTGGAATATTTTTTCTAATGATTACTTCACTCTTTGTAAATGTCCCAAAAGTCCTCCTTTTTTGGCACAAATGTCCTCAGTTCCGAAAAATCATTTTGGTAACCCTGGGCATACAGTAATTATCGGCTATATGGATTCATTTTTTGCATAAAATTAAGTGCTTATAAACGATGTATGCATTAAGGTTTTAATGAATATTGCATAATATGCATATTATGCAAAAGCGATTTATTCTCATCGCACTCGCAAACACCAATTTGAGAATATACGCTTCCGCTTTTGAAAAAAAACTATTTTTAGTTATCGCTTAAAATAATTTAAATTTGAATTGTTAATATGTACGTATTGTTGAAGTAGCGTTCACTGAAACAGCTTGCAACTAAAAGTCTCTTTGACTGTTTTTTTTAAATAACTTTTGAATCAAATTTTTAATAGAAAGTTGATCTCAACTCTGATCAATGAACTGAGCATATTTTTTGCATTTCGTTTTAATTAATATTGTTTTGGCGCATTTATACAAGTTTATGATAGGTAGATAAAAATTATGAAAGATAAATTAATTTTTAGACTCATTTCAAGATTTTATGAACAAGAGGGTTTATGTTAAGTAAGTCGACTGCAATACAAGTCTGAACTTAGAAGTAGAAATGAATATAAATTATTCGGAAGGAAACCGATTACAAGACGCCCTCACCATACGCCTTAGACTCAATTTTGTCCTATGTACGGTAAAATGCCATACTTAGGTCGGTTGGGCCACAACATGGAGGTACATTTGCCAGGAAGCCATATCGAAGTTAGGATCGACCTGGTTAATTTTCAGCGCTATTTTGCAGCAAAATTAGATTGAAATTGCAGTTAAACCAAAAATTGGTTTGCAAATTTGTATAGGTGATATATCAGGACATCGACTGATTTATTCCAATAGAGGGTTTTATATATATTTCAGGCAAAGGCAACACTAAGTGTTGCCCGGCGCCATCTGACATTTCCGTTAGAAAGTTTGACATTTTTTAGCATAAACGTACTCAGGACGTTTTGACGTACGACCATTATTTGTGTTGTTTACAGTGACTTGAAAAAATCAATTTGGCAAAAAAATAGAATTAACTCGTGAACATTTTCGTGCGATCATTTTTCACAACTTTCAACGTGGATTATCACAAGAGTGCATCGATGAACTTAAATCTTTGTATGGTGATGAAGCACCATCCTATAGCACTGTAAAACACTGGTTTAATGAATTCAATCGTGGCCGACGCTCTCTCAAAGAGGAAGGTCGCCCAAAAACAGCCGTTGTGCCCGAGAACATTGATGCCGTGTGTGAACTGATAATGCAAGATCGTCATGTGACATACCGTGGGCATTTCTTCCATCAGCATACATTCGATATTGCATGAACACC
Source organism: Hydrotaea diabolus (assembly GCA_963513945.1). Lineage (NCBI taxonomy): Eukaryota > Metazoa > Arthropoda > Insecta > Diptera > Muscidae > Hydrotaea > Hydrotaea diabolus. Next base: position 192,086,985 of record OY740716.1, on the reverse strand, counting down.
TGGCAGTAAAAAAGGTTTGTTCTCGTTGGATCCTGCACAATTTGACAATCGCTCAAAAAAATGCTCGTGTCGATTGGTGCAAAGAACTTGTGAAAAAATACGATCGCGGTGCTTCAAAAGACGTTTATAAGATCGCCACAGGTGACGAATCATGGATCTATTCGTATGAGCCCGAAACAAAACAACAATCGACCGTGTGGGTCTTCGAAGAGGAGCCGAATCCAACGAAAGTTGTTCGTGGAAGAAGCACTTCGAAGCAAATGGTCGCCTGTACGAGGGAAAAACTGGTCATGTGGTGACTGTTCCGCTTGAGCAACGTAGATTGGTCAATTCTGAGAGGTACACCAAAATTAGTTTGTCTAAAGTCTTCGAAGAAATTCGAAAAACGAACAAACGAAGACGAATCATTGTGCACCATGACAATGCGAGCTCTCACACATCGGCTCAAACCAGCGCCTTTTTGACCGGCCAAAACGTCGAATTGATGGGTCATCCGCTGTACAGCCCTGACTTGGCATCCAATGACTTCTTTTATTTCCCGCACATCAAGAAAAAGTGCTTCGACAATTGGTTTGAGCTCATGCAAGAATGTATAAATCATGCTGGGGAATATTTTGAAAAACAATGAAAGCATTTTTGATGATAAATATTCGCATTTTCATTATTAGGCCAGAAATTTATATAGCAGCCCTCATATCAATAGCAACCGGCCATCAGATGAAAACAAAAAAAATGTTAAAAATTTCATCGAAATCGGTTCATATTTGGGACATACTTTAGTTAAAAAAATAAATGGACATACGGACATGTCGCTGTCAAGGCTATTAGTACTTGAAAGAAGCAAAATAAAATATCAGTTTAAAGGCAATAATAGCTAATATTAAACGAAAAGTCATGTTTAAAGAAAGCCAGAAAATTGTTATTTTTGTAAACTCTGATAGTTTTTGAACGCCCTTGTTTCTGAACAAAAAAAATATGACTAGATCTCAACATTTTACAATTTTTGGTTTCCATTAAGATTGAAAATTACAAAACTAGAATGCCATTATAAAATTAGAAAAAAAATTTAACAATTCGAAAGAAAATGTGATTCTTTTTTTTGTCGAAAATATATGTGACCTTCTCCGAGAAAAGGAACCTAGTGTGCGAAACTGAAGTTTTGAGAAAAACGCATTTAAAGTTTTATAACGCATTATCACTGTGAACACACCTTCAGTTGGGAGAAGCGATTTGGTATGGTTAGTTATGATTGGGTGCCGACTTTAGTAACGTCATGCCTATGCGGTGACGAATTTGTTTCGCTTTTAGTGTGACAATATCTTTGCTATTGTTGCTGAGCTACTAAACGAATTACCTCCGCTCATTGCACCAAGCGGTTTATCGTTAGTTCGCAAATGGTATTTGTATGAGAATGTCAGGGTCTTATGTACTGATTAACAGAAACTGGATTTTGTAGCTCCTAAACCAAGTGAACCCAAAGGGAAAAAATTAAAAAAATAAATCTGAACCTGTCAGCAAGAAAAAAAATCGAAGCACCGGATCACGAGAAAAAGAAAGCTGAAGTCAAAGCGCCGAAAAAAGAAAAAAACTGAAATTGTCAAACGGAGAAAATTGAAGTACCAGATCATAAGACACTGAAAAAAAGTCCAAACCCATAAAAAATTCGAAGATTCGAAGAAAAAAAAAACTATTTAAAACCAAAAAATCAAAAAAAAAATTAATGTTTTTCTCATTTTTATCGATTTTCCCAAGTTCGTTTTTTTGGGGTAAATAAATTTTTATCAGAAATCTAACTCATTTCATCTTAGTCTACACTCTTTTAGGTACCAGAATACACTCTTAAGTCCAAACACGTTTTTGACACACTAGGTTCATTTTCTCGGAGAAGGTCACATATACAATTTGTTACTGCTATTTTTTTGACCGCAGGTGTACTTCTGCATGTAAGGTTGCAAACATGATCACGAACACAAATGCCACATACATTCATACTAGAACATAAATAATTAGTTAATCTTTTCATCCTTGCCCTCAGTAAAAGAAAGGTGAACGTTGAACGCATAATTGTCACGTTATTCTTGAGGACATCTTCATCACCTGTCCGTAGATCGTATTGTAATTTTGAAAGGATTCGTAATGACATGGATAAGATGTACGTTGTACCGACATAAATAGCGTTTAGGCAATGTTTACAATCAGAAATAATAATCCCAATACATTTTAATTACAAAAGGACAAAAATTCTGTTTTCCAAAGGGCTTATAGTTAATAGACATATTTTGGAGTGCATCGACTTGTGTAAAGTCTAAGAAGATGCAAAGTCCTCAACTACAAATGAAGACTAATATGTTTTTGAGCCGTTCCAAAAAAATTTCGATTGTGACTGATAATAAGAACTTAGTTATATGGTCTCTTTGTGTTATTAAGTCGTTTTCGACTGTATTTTTGCATCTTTTTAAGCCATAATTGAATGAAAAACTTTAAAATCTGCTAGATTTAATAGAATAAAATTAATAAACAAAATTTTACTTTTCCGCAAATACATCCACAAAACACAAAAATGTTTCTTCTATTGCCCGCTATAAACTTTAAAGCCACCCATCTGATGTGACCCGAACTGCTTTCATTAAATTAAATAATGTTTAAGACCACTAAAAAAACAATACATAAGGCACATTCGGTCCATTCTAGGAGTCAATTTTCGACTATTTTTATATAAAATATTTTCCAAGTTTTGAAAATTTAATTTTTTAAATTGCACTAAAAAATTATAAATAAATAATACTAGCGTGGCATCTCCTAGAACCGCATTAACGACTCTAGGCTCGACGTTGGGCTCTGAAGCAAACAATCGCCAAACGGCGTTTGAATATGGGCGATAGGAAACTTCTATTTGATCCGACGGCACGAAAAATAACTTTTCCGCCAAATACAGTAATCTATTCAAAGCGTTGTTCAGAAAGTTTATTTCAATATTGCAAGCAACTTCAAAGCTATTGATTAGATTTGCGAAAGCATCGATTGACACAGTTATAGTAGGGTTCTACTTATATAAGACGATTTAGGGTTTAATAAAGTCAAAATTTCAAAAAAGTCTAAAAGACTTTTTGACTTTTTTAATTTTAACTTTAAATATTTTTTATTATGAGCTTTCATTTATTTCGCTGATTAAGAAATACATAAAAGTTTTATTTTATTGAATGCCGACGTTAAAAACGTATGCCTTCAAAAATGTTCTAGATTCATCTTTATATTCAGCAGTATAACAAGTTTATTTTTATTTTTTTAAAGCGAACTGATAAACACCGATATCAGAAATGCTCGAATAACTATTGATACCCATTTACCCGATGTTAATGTGGCCGAAGAGACTGTGGGTTTAAAGGCAAACGAAAAGGATTACATATGGGGGTTCCTTGACTAGAGTGTAAGCACTAGGCTCGAAAAAGGCCATAATGATGGCAATGGTGTTCTAATACAATTGAAGCACTATCTGAAGACATATAGACACGCCTGTTTGTCGTAAAAAAAAAATCAATGGAGAACAATGAAAAACGAGTACCGATTTATTGCAAAAGTAGCGCAAAAAAAAAATTTGCAAATCGTTACCACTTCTGTCCCACGTGAGAGAATATTTTCGCATGCAATTCTAATTGCTACGAGTACTCAAACCAAAACTCGGAACCAAAATTCTCCAAAAAATTTAAATATCATTATCTGTTTTATATCAATTGATCAATCTTATATCAATCGAGAATTTCAGATTTCGGTAGACCATGTCTATAGGTCAAGTCCTTCAATTCAGCTAAATCATAATATGTCATATTCAGATTCGTCAGAAAATTCCACCGTTTCTGAATACCCATATGTCCATGTCAGAAATAACATGTTTTTCAGCGGCCTAGGGACCTTACCCCCATAGCTCAAGACCATAAATTTTTTCGAGTCGTAAAATCAATGTCTTATTCGGATTGGAGACGAAATTTCTAGAATGCCGATTTTTACGCTCCAAACATATGTGGCCCAAATCCCAAATTGGTACAAATCATACCACTTCCAAAATATCTGATTTAAAAGTAATAAATAAAATTACAAAGCAAAAATTTAAAATTGCAAAAGGACTTTTTTAGTAGCTCAAAGCGAAACTTTTTTCGCTTTTGCAAGATTTGGTACATTTCCAACCGATCGCCGACTATAAGACATATATCTAGAAAGTTTGAAGACTCTAGGTTCGTTTGAACTAAATCGTGCTTTCAACTGACCGACAGACGGACATCGCTAGATCGTCTTAGAATTTCATGACTACCAATTTATTTTTTATTATTTCGAGGTGTTAAAAACGGAACTACAAACTTATATATACTATCATCATATGGTGGACAAACTTATATATAAGTATATTCCCATCCTTCGGTGAAGAATATAAAAAGACATATTGGGCTACAATTTAAATTTTCAAATGTTCAAAGTTTTTTTGCCTTGTGTTAAACTATTAAACAAAATGCGTGCCTAATCATTTTGTGATGCATATTATCTTTGGAAGAGAGGATAATCAAGACAGCCATGAGTCCAAAAAAAGGTCAAATTTGACACTTAAAAGTCACCTACAGCAAAGCTAATTTTAAGGCGATTGTTCCACCTTAAAGTGGATCTAACTCAGTTATTATTTGAATGTATTTACAAACATTTGCAAAGCAACTTGCTTTTAATAATATGTACCACTGATTGTTGCTGGGTATACGAGAGCGACCGCAAAACTAACTGGCCTGGCACATTTTTTGTTTTACTAGCAACTTTTTTTGTTTTGTTTTTTAAAAGCAATCTTTTATAAGCCATGTGTCAAAATTTCCGAAATATTTGATGATTATTTTCTTTGTTACAGGTGATTGAAGTAAACAAGTTTTATAATTTTTGAAAAATGGAAAATAAAGAGTTTCGTGCGGTAATTAAACATTTTTATATGAAAGGTTTTACGCCACAATTAATCAAAGATGAATTGGATTCTGTTCATGGTGATAATGCACCATCATACTCCACCGTGAAATCCTGCGTTCAACAATTTAAAATGGGTCGTTCAAGTACGGAAGATGAACAACGCTCTGGAAGACCGAAAACTGCTACTACTATTGAAAACATTAGAAAAATATTTAATGAAGTGACTAAAGATAGACGAATAAAGCTCAGAAAACTTGCTGATATTGTTAAAATAACCGAAAAACAAGTTTGGAGTATTTTACATGATGAACTCCACATGGAAAAGCTATCCGCAAGATATGTGCCGCGTTTGTTGACTTTGCCCCAAAAAAATCGTCCGTTGGACCAATTCCGAGGAGCTTTTATCGATTTATCAGCGTAATCCAATAGAGTTCTTGCGCCGATTCATAACTGTTGATGAAACATGGATCCATCACTACATCCCAGAATGCAAAGAACAGTCAAAACAATGGATAGAAGCTGGTAAAAGTGGTCCCAAGAAGGCCAAAACTGTTAAGTCAGCAGGAAAAGTAATGGCCACAGTATTTTGGGATGCAAGGGGTATAATATTTATTGATTATCTTGAGAAAACAAAAACTTTAAATAGTGAATATTATTGTGCATTATTGGATCGGTTGAGTGAAGAAATCAAGATAAAACGACCGGATTTAGAAAAAAAAAGTTCTTTTTCATCAAGATAATGCTCCTTCACACACTGCATTTTTAACTTAACAAAAACTGGCCGAATTACGATTTGAAATTGCTCCGCATCCACCTTTTAGTTCAGATTTAGCTCCTTCTGATTATTTCTTGTTTCCAAGTTTAAAAAAAAATTCTCGGTGGCAAAAAAATTTCGTCTAATAGCGAGGTTATTGCTGAAACTGAGGCATATTTTGAAGGTCTTGAAAAATCTTATTTTTCGGATGGAATTAAAAAACTTGAAAAACGTTTGATGAAGTGTATTGAGTTGGAAGGAGATTATGTTGAAAAATAAATAATAATAATTCCAAAAAAATTGTTCTTTTTATGTTAGGCCAGTTGCTTTTGCGGTCGCCCTCGTAGAAAGATATAATATCTGTATTTGAACCACCATGTACATATTAAAGTAGGGTCAGGCCACGATAGGTGTGACATAGTGGGTCAGGGATTTTGACCTTTGGTTCAACTATCAAAAGGGTATTTCAAGATATAAAACAGTACACAAAATAAAAGTAAAATTCCAAAGGTTGTTGTTGTTATTGCAATATTATATCTGTGGCTTGGTGCTAAAAGGGCCAATGTCAATATTTTGCTGTTTTGAGTTAATCATTGCATTAGATTTCTTTTTTTGCTCTCTTCATAATTATAAAATAGTCAATCTTAAATTTTACCCAGAAGGGGTTAAATAAGCGTAAAGCTGGCCAATGTCATTATGAACTCATCTATAAAACTTAATGCTAAAAGGGCCAATGTCTACTTTGGCCCTTTTAGCAATCACTGTTATATATTTTTTTAATAAACACAGGGCCAATGTCTACTTTGGCCCTTTTAGCAATCACTAACATTATAAATATTATTAAATAAAAACAATTTTATATTCGCTCAATCAATATTTGCTCTTTTTGCTTCAGCTTTCAGTAGGCCTCTAGTTTACTGTCATAATCTTTGGTATTTTTTAGTACAATTATTGTATTTTTAAACAAAAATATGGCAACGACCATTATTTTTTGTTATTATTCTGTTATCGTTCTTCTGCCTTCTGTCTTTCTCCTGTACTGTAAGTTTTTTTAACTGATTGTGAAATTAATCAGATAATGCATAATTCAAGAACAATGAGGATTTTACAAATGTGTAAAACTGATGAAGATGGTAGGTGATAAATGAAAGCATGAAGTGAAACTTTAATATTAATAACTATACAACCTTTTATCGTTATTTTCCGAAATCAGCATCAGTCACGCACGCAGAAAAAAAGTATGATTGGGGTGACAATATTCGAAGAGGATCATACTATTGTTGGGTATATGGTTGTCACACAACAATATTATGATCCTCACAACAATAGTATGATTCACACTCAACCATACTATGATCTCCACAACCATACTATGATCATCACAACAATAGTATGATTCACACTCAACCATACTATTATATTCACAACCATATCATGACCTCACAACCATAGTATGTTTCTCATACAACTATAGTATGATCCTTACAACTAAAGAATGATTCACATGCAACCATACTATGATTCACACAACCATAGTATGATTCACACTCAACCATACTATTATCTCCACAACCATATTATGATCCTCACAACCATAGTATGTTCCTCATACAACCATGGTATGATCCTCACAACCATAGTATGATTCACACGCAACCATACTATGATCCCCACAACCATAGTATGATTCACACTCAACCATTCTATAATCCCCAAAATTATTTATTAGGATTGGTTATTGTTGTTATTCAAAAATAGAGATTTTTATTAAGTACTCGTATGTTATTTTAAATTGCATTACTACTAGTTCATAGCCAGATTTGATGCCATGTTTTTATTAAACATTTCATTCAAGAAACAAAAATATATATTCCAACGGTCAAAAATACTTTTAGTTGCCAGCAGGGGTGAATGCTACTTCACCATTCGTAGACCCCAAGCAACGAATGTGATTTTACCGTGATCAATGGCTATATACTTAAGTGCAGGCAGATTTTAAATAAACGAGAACCAGTCAGTATTATAGTATTTCACCGAACAAAGAAAACACAATAAAAATCCCTTGAACTACATTCCGATTGTTGTTATTTTTTTAATGGACAGCAACCATTCACTGTATCATGTGTATGTGTTTTTTTTGTATATCAAAAAAAATACGCACACACATACATGTATGCTCTATAAAACCTGTTTTGTTATGTTCATAGTCGCAACCATACTGTATGATTGCCGTAATCAAATTATTGTTAACGTAAATTTTAAACAACCATGTTTATATGGTTGCTACAACCATATTTTCATTTCTAAATTTGGCAATAATACTATTGTTACATTTCAACAATAGCAATATTGTCGCAATCATACTATTGTCAAAATAAAATTCAAAAAACAATACTATGGTTGCGACAAACATGCATTTATTGTAGAGAACATATTAGTGTTACGGTGACCATAGTGTAACCATATCTTTTCTCTGCGTGCGGATGTTGAAGCCACGTACAAATGTACCAATGTACAAATTCAAGTGATTTTGAACCGTTTGAAGAAAGTGGTGATGAATATGTACCGATAGACAATCATTCGAACACTGACGAAAACCAACCAAACAACTCACGCAGAGGAAGAAAGAAACAAAATAAGGATGATGCTACAAGAATTGGACCAAACACAATTTTTAAATTTTAAATCATGTTTAACTACTCATTATGTACATCGGAAAAATAACACTATAAATGAACAAGTTCAGTGGTTACGAATTAAATGGATGCAGTATTCAACAAACTCTCCAAGTATCTTGTATAAACATTCCTTTGAGGGCGAGTTTAAATCTCTTAACATATGCAGAAATCACAAGAAAACACGACACGGAAATCTTCCCAAGCTTCAACCACTCAACAAGCAACCTGTTCCTTTAAGTACAGAAAAATTGAATGACTTAAAGGCACTTTTGCCATACATTACCAATACGAATCGCACATACTACAATCATTTCATGGAACAAATAACTGCAAATGACAACATTGTGGATTACCTGGCAGATGAAGGTATGGAAGAGGAATATGAATTAACACAATAATATGCTATTATTGCATTACTTTACTACTATTTCATGTTTTTATATCCTTTGATTACAATAAACTTTGCAACAACATAATAAAAAAGTAAAATACAATGGTTTTCTATTTGGTATTGTTCTTATTATGACGGCCAATGTCACAATAAAAACATAAAATTAAAACATTACTTTATGCTAAAAGGGCCAATGTCATCTTTATCTTCTAAATTTTGCAACTTTTTAGATAATTAATTTTACGATCGTATTCTATTCAAATATATTCTATATCTAAGCCCAAGTTGATAAGTAAAACTTTGAAGATTTGTCTGCTGTAGTTAAAATAGTTTTTGTTAAAACATTCAAGTTCAATTATCTCAAAACTGAATATTTTGACATTGGCCCTTTTAGCACCAAGCCACAGATATATTTCAGAAAATTAGTATTTTTTGAATTACCTAAAATTTTTTATCTTAAAAACGACTTTTTTAATTTTTTTAGAATTTTTAAGGATAGGAAACTATAACTCAGAAAATAGCGTACACGGAAAAAAATCGTAAATGTAGTTTAAATGAAACAATCGCATTTTAAATAAAGGGTATCAGCAAGAAAAAATAAGCAGTCATTAATGAAAATTTTGAGACAGAATAAAAATTGAATATTCTCAAGTAGTCTTTGAGATAACCATTGCCAAAATGCAATGTTTACAAATGTTTTACTTTCTTGTTCTTCTTATTATATAAATTATTTTTTGACGTTTGTTTCTGCTTTCGAGGCTTCGCTTATTTCTGTTATTGTCTTTTGTTGCAAGGATGAAAAGCAATCTAAGGATGAAAAACAATCTACGTAAAACTTTATAGATGAAATTCTTTTAAATTGTGAGCTCTATAATATTTTACAGCGGATTAGTACACTATTACAAAAACAGTTACCTTAAGCTAGAATCATAATATGATTGTGGCGGAATCAAAATAATATTATGGTTTCCCAGAATAACATTGTTTGATAACAATAGGGCCATAGTATTATTGTGTGTAGTATAATGTGATAAACAAATAAGTTTCCTTAAGCTAGAATCATAATATGATTGTGGCGGAATCAAAATAATATTATGGTTTCCCAGAAAAACTTTGTTTGATAACATTGGGGCCATAGTATGATTGTGTGTAGCATAATATGATTAACAAATAATTAATTTGATAGAAGATAATAAATAAATACCATTCAATAGTGTTTGATAGTATAACCGCTTTTCCAATAGGGACCTAACAATTTCGCATCTTTAAGTCAACACATCCACAAATATGTGGTTTCAACAAGACGGTGTCACTGCGTGGCTAGTGACACCTTCTTGTTGAAACCACATATCGGCGATGCAATCGCGTTATAATAAATTTACTAAAAGGCAAATTTGGTGAACGTGTTATTTCGAGAAATGGTCCGGTCGAATGTTCACCTCGTTCATGCGATTTAACACCATTGGATTTCTTTTTTGGGGCTACATCAAGTCATTGGTCTATGCCAACAAGCATTCAACTCTAGGCGAGCTCAGAGACAACATCAAACGTGAAATTGCAAACGTTCCGGTCGAACTGTGTGCAAGAGAGGTGGATAATTGGGTCCAAAAAATAGATCGCTGTACACGGGCTCGCGGTGGTCATATGCCCGAAATCGAATTTCATTCTTAAAATGTAACATTTGCACTACACCTGGAATAAATTTGATCCCTATATCTTAAATATTGTTTTTTTTTATTAATATATAAAATTGTTATGTCTTGAATGGAAACCCCTGTATTAGGTATAATATGATCACTTAGGAACATAACAATTCCATCATATTTTTGTTCTTGACGTTTTAAAACAGATGTAAAAATCGTTTTCTTCCAAATGGTAGATTTTAGTGGAAAAATTTAATGTAATGTAGCGTATTAATGAGTCAATTTGGATGTATAATATCTTATGTATGTATACATATACATACTGAATGCTCATATTTCAAGCTCAATTTAACTTAAAATATTTGCTTCTTATTTCATTTTCTTAATCTAGTATATACTCGTATTTACGATACATATTTTTTAAACAAATTGATAGTGTGTACAATTTGAATTGTTAGTTTTGCTGCTGCTTTGTTGGGGATTTTTATTTTTTCATGGAGGGTAGTTTCAAAATTCTTCTTATTGTTGTTGGTGTCGGCGATTTCTCGACTAGATAAGTGAGTCATCATTTGTTTATTTCAATCATTGTCGCTTTACATTTTTCAATTAATTTAATTTACGGCGAACGCGAGTAGTTTATCTCATAACACGTGATACATCTGAGTATGTTTGGATTGGTTTTGGATCGATATTGTGAAATATATCAGAGTAATGTTATTGTGATATATATGAGAACTGGGTCGGTTGTTAATGAAATTCGGTTTTCATAGACCTACAATACATTTTTGGTCCGGACATTTTTTATAATCTAATGATTTTCTAACACCGTCTCCGTTCTGCATTTGAAGCAGTTGTACGGTATAAAACCAAATCCACTACAAAAGCATTTATAAAATAAAAATTTTGATCGTAGTAAGGATGGCAACCAAATGATTCTGGTTTTCTTTTTCTTAGGACAGGTCAATATTGCGATAATACGAGGGTTGCTATATATTTCTGGTCAAGGCAACACTAAGTGTTGCCTGGCGCCATCTGACATTTCCATTGGAAAGTTTGACATTTTTTTTAGCATAAACGTACTTAGAACGTGTTGACGTACGATCATTATTTGTGTTGTTTACAGTGACTTGAAAATATTAATTTGGCAAAAAAAAAATGGAATTAACTCGTGAACATGTTCGTGCGATCATTTTTCACAACTTTCGACGTGGATCATCACGACAAGAGTGCATCTATGAACTTAAATCTTTGTATGGGGATGAAGCACCATCCTATAGCACTGTGAAAAACAGGATAACCCAATTCAATCGTGGCCGACGCTCGCTCAGAGACGAAGGCCGTCCAGAAACGGCAGTTGTGCCAAAGAACATTGATACCGTGTGTGAACTGATAATGCCAGATCGCCATTTGACATACCGTGTGAAAGAAGCATCCTTGGGCATTTCTTCCTCCAGCACACATTCGATATTGCATGAACACCTGGCCGTAAAAAAGGTTTGTTCTCGTTGGATCCCGCACAATTTGACAATCGCTTAAAAAAAGGCTCGTGTCAATTGGTGCAAAGACATTTTGAAAAAATACTATCGCGGTGCTTCAAAAGACGTTTATAAGATCGTCACAGGTGACGAATCATGGATCTATGCGTATGAGTCCGAAACAAAACAGCAATGGGTCTTCGTGTGGGTCTTCGAAGACGAGCCAAATCTAACGAAAGTTGTTCGTGGAAGAAACACTTCGAAGCAAATGGTCGCCTGTTTCGTCGGCAAAACTGGTCATGTGGCGACTGTTCCGCTTGAGCAACGTAGGACGGTCAATTCTGAGTGGTTCACCACAATTTGTTTGCCTTTAGTCTTCGGAGAAATTCGAAAAACGCACAAGAGAAGACGAATCATTGTGCACCATGACAATGCGAGCTCTCACACATCGGCTCAAACCAGCGCCTTTTTGACCGGGCAAAACGTCGAATTGATGGGTCATCCGCCGTACAGCCCTAAATTGGAACCCAACGACTTCTTTTTATTCCCGCACATCAAGAAAAAAATTCGTGGTCAACGATTTTCGTCGCCAGAAGATGCTGTTGAAGCGTTTAAAAACCATGTTTTGGAGGTGACTCAATCGGAGTGGAAAAAGTGCTTCGACAATTGGTTTGAGCGCAAGTATAAATCATGCTGGAGAATACTTTTAAAAACAATAATACCATTTTGGATGATAAATATTTGCATTTTCATTATAGGACAGAAATATATATAGCAGCCAATAAAGAGTTTGAAAAAGTATATTTTATAGGGTATAGGCAAATGTTCTTCAATGAAAAACTAAACCAAAATAAAAATTTGTTAGTGACTTTTCAAAAATCTTTGGCTTTTCGAGTAAGATATTAACCTTCTTCTCTATTGAATGCATTAGCCGATGAAAGTCGACCTCAAGCAGTAGGTCCCGGTTAGTACGTCTCAGAATTAAATCTAGTACAGCTTACTGATTTGAAACAAGCTTCCCATTTATTTCTAAATGGGACTAGGAGTGTATTAGCGTAATCGGGATTTAATTTTTAATGAAAACGTAAGCGTCGAAACAAAAAATTTTACAGGAGAGGGTTTGTTTTTTGTCTAATTCAGCTGGAGGATTCCGATACATTGAATTTGCTATACGAGTATCTTTGTAAATATAAATAATTAATTTTTTATATTTTGAAGTTAAGAGCGTTATGCAATTTTCTATCGAATTAAAAAGCGTGTTTCGAAAAGAATGGCGCTGAAATCTTTTTGGCGATAAGCGCTCAATATGTTAAGAAACCTACTTATTTTTAAGTCGAACAAACTATAAAACTGAAAAAAAATATATTGATTGTTGAAAGAGGAACTTGGGTTAGACTGTTTTTAAGCTGCATGACAACTCTCGATAACTAAAGCGTGATCCAACTAGAGGTATTTTTTCAGAACAAAAAATGTATAAAAATTCAAATATAGTGTGGAATCTTTATTGGTAACTAGAAAGGACATTTTATGGCATTTATTTTTCAAATATATTTTCTTTCAAATGTTGCCACAACTATGCCTCAGGGTTTCCATTCTGAGGGTCCAATTGTCAATGACTCGGTATGGCTTTAATGACACGCGTAATGTTGGCTTCCAAAACCTGAATCGTAGCTGGTTTGTCAGCATAGTCTAAAGTAGCTGGTTTGTCAAATGTCTAAAGGTGTGATATCACTCGATCTAGGCGGCCAACTCACCTGTCCAAAACGTGAAATTAGCTACTTTTCGAAATTACCTCCTGTTGTTCAGGTAGCATAAAGATCGATATCATGGCGCGATAGCGAGTACAATTCACGGTTACGTTCCGGCCATCATTATTTTTGAAAAAATATGCACCGATGATTCCACCAGCTTATAAACGGCGCCAAACCGTGGTTTTCTCTGGGTATAATGACACCTCTTGAACCTTTTCTGGTTGCTATTTAGCCCAAATGCGGCAATTTTGTTTATTGACTTTGCCGTTGAGCCAGAAATGACCTCATCACTGAACAAAATTTTAGTCGAAAACAGCGGATCTTCCCGTTTCTCCGCTCATTTCCATGCGCTCATTTCCATAATACAGTTGCCAACATTTGAAGGTAATTATTTTCAAAAAATAAATGCCATAAATGTCCTTTAAAATTACCAATAAAGATTCCACACTTGATTTGAATTTTTTGTTCTGAAAAAATTCCTCTAGATGGATCACCCTATATGTTTTGGCAGCTGATAATGTAAAACTGTGTTGAGATTTCTGTTCATTAAGGTTTGGCAAGTCATCATGAATCGTTAAACGCCAAAATAACTCTTTCGAATCATTGAAATTTACTTTGAAACAAATCAATCTGTGCTCGACTTTCATAGAGCATTTGTATCATAGAATTGTGTTTATTGAGCAAATTTTCCGTATTTAGACCAAAGACCCCTTATTGGACCATAGTTAGAACAAATTTGACATATTTGGAGCAAAGACCATCCTCAAGCCGTTAACGAACCACCATTACATCTTTAAACTAAACTGTTTGGTGCGAATTACACGCTGGCTACATCATCGGTCCCTATTTCTTTCGAATTAAGAAAGGAGCTGCCGTTATGGTTAATGGCGAGCGCTATCGATCTATGCTTACTGAATTGTTGTTTCGAAAAAATGAATCAGCAAAACATCAGCGACATTTTGTTCCAACAAGACGGTACAACTTGCCATACAGCGCGCATAACAACTGATTTATTGCAAAATCAATTTGGTGACCTCTTTATTTCTAGAAGTCGTCCTGTTCACTGGCCTCCACCGAATTACTTTCTTTGGGGCTTTGGTAAGTTATTGGTTTATGCCGACAACCTGCCGCTCTTGAAAAATTGCAACCAATTCACTATTTAAATACATTAATACATACAATAAGCAGTCCTGAATTTTAATTTAAAAAAAAAACAATTTCCTAATCCTCTCTTACATTTTTCTATAATTTCGCATTTATGTTAGATTCCATACTCGTAAGTTTCTTTCCTGCAGTAAAAAAGAGTCTCATTGAGCTAATTTTGGGGAGAAGAGAAATATCCTTTCACCTGCATGCGTTTTTTTATCTTAATTCTGTCCGAAGTTAAGACAATTTGAAAACAATATCCTCTATAACACTTTAAAAAATTTAGCAGCGCGAAATCGGCACATGGGTCCACCTAATATTTTAAGCAACATCATGAACTGACGTAATCCTTAGAGCCTGGCAAAAAATCAGGTCAAAACCAAAAGTTTCCGCTTTGCAAATAATTCCTCATTTGCTTGATTATCCAAATAAAAAAATTGATTACAGAATAGGTCCAACTATTTTGACGATCTTCAGAAAATAATGTTCTAAATCCTTTCAAAACCATGCGCGTGCGACCGGTACAAAGATGTAAATTGACAAATGGATTTTTTATTTTAATGTATTTATAAATTTTTAACACTCTTTTTTTTGCTAGGCTCCAAGAAAAACAATCCATGATTAAAGTACGAGTATAATCTTTATCGTACTATACAACAAAAATACAATGCTCAAAATGTTCAGCATAAAGGGCATTTTCATTACCTTGTTGAAGGTCATCGACATTTTTCGCTGATAACAAAACTTTAGTTTACAAGTATGCTGTAAAATTAATTCCTAAAATAATCTATTCATCAGTTTAAGTGCTGATATGAAGTACATAGTACAAACAAACGAAAACAAAATTGTAATACTTTTTAAATAAAAACACGCGACGTTGAACTATATCGCACTTGTTCAACGAAAGGGCGTTTAATTAAATTTTTCCTAATATTACTTTTAAAAAATTATAATCAATTCTTTTTTATGCAGTAGATATTACGAGTATATTATGCTAACAAAATACAAGTTATTGCACAGATTTGACTCTAATATCTAGAGTATTATAGTTAACAAGATGAGAAATATTTGTTATATGGTTAAAACTACGATTCCGGAGAAAACAATCTTTAGAAACTATAAAATTTAAAATACTGTGAGAGCTCGCATTGTCATGGTGCACAATGATTCGTCTTCTCTTGTTCGTTTTTCGAATTTCTCCGAAGACTTCAGGCAAACTAACTGTGGTGTACCACTCGGAATTGACCGTACTCAAGCGTAACTGTCGCCACATGACCAGTTTTGCCGAAGAAACAGGCGACCATTTGCTCCGAAGTGCATCTCCACGAACAACTTTCGTTGGATTCGGCTCGTCTTCGAAGACGCACGCGGTTGATTGCTGTTTTGTTTCGGGCTCATACGCTTAGATCCATGATTCGTCACTTGTGACGATCATATAAACGTCTTTTGAAGCACCAGGACCGTATATTTCAAAATTCCTTTGCACCAATCGATTGAGCCTTTTTTGGCCGATTGTTAAATTATGCGGGATCCAACGAGAACAAACCTTTTTTACGGCCAGGTGTTCATGCAATATCGAATGTATGCTGGTGGAAGAAATGCCCAAGGATGCCTCTATTTCATGGTATGTCACATGACGATCTTGCATTATCAGTTCACGCACGGCATCAATGTTCTCTGGCACAACTGCCGTTTTTGGGCGACCTTCTTCTTTGAGCGAACGTCGGCCACGGTTGAATTCATTAAACCAGTGTTTTACAGTGCTATAGGATAGTGCGCCAACGCCAAACAATGATTTAAGTTCATCGATGTACTCTTTTCGTGTTAATCCACGTCGACAATGTTCACGAGTTAATTCAATTTTTTTTGCCAAATTGATTTTTCAAGTCACTGTAAACAACACGTTTAAATACGTTTATGCTAAAAAATGTCAAACTTTCCAATGGAAATGTCAGATGCCAGAGATATATATATATATATATAGGAACCCTCGTAAAAACCCTTATTCAGCGGATTATTATAATCTAAAAAGCTACTCGTAGGACCATTTTACCATTTACCATTTTAGTACTATGACGTGGTGCCCTATAGCCACGCCCATCTTTCACTCCGTATTGTTGGAATTTTCTTGGCATAATGCAGTTTAGTTTCATAACTCCGATTTGTTTTAAATTTTCACCATTGATAAAACTTTTTATACAGAGACAAACGAAAACAAAAACAAACAAAATTCTTCGTTTGAAATCGGTGTCGTTGGAATGCTCATAAAAATAACCCTGCTGTGGGTCCGGATCCTTTGACCGACAGCAGGGTAGTTTTATATTTTCTTGTTTTGGATCGAACTTTTTTGGAAAATGGTTTAGCTGGTTTGTTTTATTTCGGTCTTTTGTTTGGTTTTATCGAAATATGAACGATATTATAAAGGGTAGTCTAACCATGATGAACGATGTGAACTGTGAGTCACATGTCAAGTTTTTTACCCAACTTAATTTGACATTTCTCGAACTTTTCGGAAAATGGTTTAGCTCGTTTGTTTTTATTCGGTCTTTTGTTTGATTTTATTGAAAATATGAATTATAAAGGATGGTCTTACCAAGATAATCGATGTGAACTGTGAGTCACACGTCAAGTTGTTTACCCAACTTAATTTGACATTTCTTTGTTTCAGCGGCTGGTCCAACAAGGAATGGTGCACAATTGAGCAGCACTTTAAGATTGTTGAAGCCATTTTACGAAAATGGGCGTTCAAATCAAAAAGCATTTCGTGCATTTTGTAATTTTTTTGGTCAGCAAATGAGAATCCACGTAGAATCCATTTAGCCAAATGAGAATCCACGAGTTATTGTTGAAAAGCCAATGTATCCACAAATAATGACTGTTTGGTGTGGTTTATAGGCTGGCGGCGTCATCGTACTTCTTCGAAAATGTGGTCGGCCGAACAGTACCGTGAATGGTGTTCGCTATCGCGATATGATAAGGAATTTTTTGTGGCCAGAAATTGAGGACCTGCACGATATATGGTTTCAACAGGATGATGCCACTTGCCAACGAAACAATGGCTTTTTGTGCGAGAAATTCAATGGCTGAGTTATCTCACGCCGTGGCGATGTTAATTGGCTGCCACGATCATGTGATTTGACACTGTTGGACTTCTTTCTTTAAAGATATTTAAGAGAAAAAGAGTAGGTCAATAAGCCTAGAACAATTTAAGAGCTAAAGAATGAGAAAATTTGAGATATTAACGACATTGAACCTCCACTATGTCTCAGTCATTGAAATTATAGCCCATCGGATAGAGGAATGCCACCGACGCCGTGGCGAACATTGGCCGTTATTTTTTCACACATAATTGTCATAGATCCTTTTATCATAATAATATTTGTTAAGATAATTCTCTGAAAACTTTTTGTTTTACTTACAATTAACATCGTGCGTTTTAGTTGAACCAACCTTTAGTATGTTTTTTCTGTATTGTAGTGTTTAAGCTATGACTTTAAGCTTCAACTTAAAACATAGTATGAAAGACTTACCTAAATTCCGCTAAGAATAATAAATAGCATTAAAGTCCCGAGTCCCTAGATTACACCTGTCTATTACAGGAAGTCTTTAAGCGTAGACGAAGGCCGGCCACACAAGAAGTGTTAAATTTAGCTAAATTACGGTGACAGTAAATAATGGGTGGTTAAATTTAAGGGGCCGATGTTGATTTGTCGCGCAAAAGAGCCATTGTTTCGTTAGCTGTGTGGCAAGTGGCACCATCCTGTTGAAACCACATATTGTCCACATCCATATCTTCCAATTCGGGCCATAAAAAGTTACAATAGCGAACACCATTCTCAGTAACTGCCTGTCTGGTCTCGTTTTAGAAAAAAAGGCTCGATGAGCCCATAAACCACACGAAACAGTCACTCTTTGTGTGTGCATTGTTTTTTCGACAATCACTCTTGGATTATCATTCGCCCAAATGCGGCAATTCTGCTTATTGACGAATCCACTGAGGTGAAAATGTGCCTCATCACTGAAGATGATTTCTTTATAAACTGATTTTCATTTTCATAATAAGCCTGAATAACTTTTACGCGTTGCTCGCTTGTGTATCGTTCAATGATTGAAACTGAGTTAGTCTGAAATTGAGATATATCAAATTAAATGCAGAAAAAAAACTTGACGTTTAGATGTGGTTCACATTCAACATCGGGCCCTAAAATTGAACCAGCCTTTATTAGGAGTCTTTAAAGTTCCGAGTTCATATACAGGGTGGAGCGTGGTAATTTGCTTATTTGAGAATGATATAAAAAAGCCTTAGAAATTTAATTATATTGAACAGTAATGGAATTTGTAAATTATATAGTTTTAAATAGTGTATCTGGCAAATGTCGACCTTCGCTATCCACACAGTGCTGCATACGTTTTCTGAAGTTTTCATGAATTGTAACAAGCATGTCGACTAGTATTCTGCCAATTTCAGCCTCAATATTGGTAATTAGGTCTTCCAAGATGTTAGGACGGCTGATATACACATTCGACTTCAGGTAACCCCAAAGGAAAAAATCGCATAGGGCTAATTCTGTTGAGCGTGCCGGCTAGTTCAGATCACCCCTCAAAGAGATAAGCCGTCCATGAAACATTTGCCTCAAACAATTTATGGTAACCCTCTAACTGCATTGCCTCAAGATCCAGCTGAAGAAAATGCTATATCATAATCAAGTACCGTTCGGAGTTTACAGTTACGGCAAGACGGTTGTCGTGAAAAATGTAAGTGCCAATGATGCCTACTCGTGATATGGCGCACCACACACAGTAACGTGGTCGGAATGCAGAGGTCTCTGGTGAAGTTCTCTGGGGTTTGTTTCACTTCAGTACCGCGTATTTTGTTTGTTTACATACCCACTGAGGAAAAGCACGCTTCAACAAAAAATTACCTCTGCTCACATGTCGAATGCATTATGGCAACTGAAAAGCAGACGAATACAAATCTCCCGTCAGCCACTATAAGCCACGCACACTCTCAACTCTCTTCGACCAACAGTGCCGTCACAGCCTGCAGTGCAAAAAATCAAATTACCGCGCTACACCCTCTATAACGCTTCTATAAGTACTTAGTAGGGACATAAATAAAACACCCATTTCAATACCAGAACTGAACATACCCTTTTAATGTCATATGGTTTTTGAAAGCTAACCTCAATAGCTTTAGTGTGTAACAGGTTTTTAAAATTGTTTCAACTTTTACATGGAGTGGTCAGATAATGAAACCCGTATCGCTGAATAGCGCTTTTCAAGTGTGAAATGAAAAAAAGCGATATTTTCAAAACGCTCTGGCCACTAGGGATAAGTTGCATGTTCGTCTACCGATGCATAAAACTGTTTGAGGAGACTGGAGACGTAAAAGACCGCCACCAGTCGGGCCGCCCACGCTCTGTTCGAACACCGCATGTCATCAAAGCCGTTAAATCAAGAATTCACAGAAATCCGCTCTGAAACAGAAAGTCATGGCCCGTGACATGAATATCACGCAAAAGTCCATGAGTCGAATCATTAAAAAAGACTTGGGACTTTCAAACGACGTACCGGACTTTTATCGACTGCAGCTTTAAAAAAATAGGATTGAAAAATGCAAACATCTTTTGGTGAAGCACGCTGATAAATTGCACAGAAAAGTTTTGTTCACCGATAAAATGTTTTTACCGTTCAGGAAAAATTTAACAAGCTAAATGATAAAGTGTATGCGCGGTCATCTAAGGCAGCATCTGAACTGATCCCAAGGGTGGAAAGGGTCATCAAACAGCTTCAGTCATGGTTTGGTGTGGTGTCTCTTACGATGGGGTCACTGACCTGCATTTCTGCGAACAAGGAGTAAAAACATCGGCCAAAGTTTACCAAGAAACCGTTTTGGAAGCTGTTGTGAAGCCTCTTAACAATTCCCTGTTCCAAAACCGGCCATGGACTTCCCATAGGATTCTGCGCCGGCCCATATGGCTTAAACGTCCCAGGTCTGGCTTCGAAACAATTTGCCAGCGTTCATTTCCTCTGAAGAATGGCCCGCAGGCAGTCCAGATTTGAACCCATTGGACGGTTTTAGAGGACGGTTGAGGACAAGGTTTGCCACAAAGGATACTACAACATTGGATCTCTTAAGACTGCTTTGGTTCGAGCTGTGACCAATTTTCCAATGGACGAGGTTCGTGCAGCTATTGACGATTGACCAGTGCGACTTAAGGTGTGTGTAAATCCAAAAGGCGGACATTTGGAATATGTAGATTCTTTTTGGATGCAACACACATTAATAAATATATTAAACAATATTTGGTCCAAAACATTCAGTACTTTTTATTTTACAGCATAAAACGTGTGTTACAGTATTTATGTCCCTACTAAGTATATAGCTGAAAGTCTATAAGACCGGCCGAAGCCCTGCCACACAGCAGGATGTTTCAATGATGTTTCAAACTCCGGTGACAGTAATAAAAGCCGAGTCCCTAGACTAGGCCTTTCTATAGCTGAAAGTTTTTTAAGACTGGCCTAAGGACTTCCACGCAGGAGGGACTTTCAATTAGAAAATTCTTTTTTAATTGGCAGAGGGTCCTTTAATCCGAATGCCCTTAATATTCTTCATTAGCTTTTGGCATGAGGAATAAAAAGTGGAAGTTAAAAAAGATATTTTCGAGGCGCCCAAATTTCATTTTTTTACTTTCTTATCTTTTATTTTTAAGGTTTTTTAGTAGGTAATTAAAAATAACAGTTTTTCTTTAAATATTACCTTTCCAAGGTGACATACATTGCCATATACAATACAGTATAACATATACTTGCGTGAAGCTATCTAAAAATCACGCAAAAGCTATCTAAAACCGATAGCACTATATCGACAAATTGTTGTCCTTATGAATCGGTCCACCCTAATCCAAAAAATTTTATACACAGTTTAAAGGGAATTTTAATACGATTTTCACCAATTTCGTCCCGATTAGATGAGACACAGCGAAGATAGATCAGATGATATATTCAAGTTTTGTGATTCAGCAACTCAGGATATACGGGCGTGCAAGGATTTTTTCTATTTTGGTGTCTGAATAACATTATCTATACCCAAAAAAATCAAAAATATCGGAGGTATGCCACTAAACTGCAGCTGTTCCATTTGCTTTCCTTCGAGTACCTTTACTAACAATATAAAAGTTGGCGGTATCATTATCAAGATTTTGAGGGCCCTTATTCATTATTTTTTCATTAAACTCGAGCTATTGTGAATAGGACGCCATATTTATTTCTTTTAATTAAATTCACGACACGGATGTCATAGGTAGCTTTGACAGTTTTTGAGATTTATCAATGGGAAAATAGTTCATTTCATTCCACCGTAAATCATTTGACCACATCGATATACATACATACATACATATTCCAGCTGCGTTTCTAACAAAATGGCGACACATGCTATACAAGCTACACAACACCGGAGTTTTACAGAAAAAATTTAGTAACTGTGAAATCTCACGTCAAACATTTATTTATTAGTTGTGCTGATCGCGCCATTTGACACCCGTCAAGTCGGACGATCACCAAATGATACTGAAATATTTCTGGCGATTCCTTACTCCGATTTGTCTAAGCTTATATACTCGTATATACTTATATACATATATGTACTACCTGATTTATAAACATGCTATTTTCTTGCCTAACATTTAAATTTTTTAATCGGAGTCAGAGATTTCAGCTTCCACTCCCAATGTTCGGTATACTCACATGTTATACACCTACAACACTCAAATTCCAGGTTTAATTGGTTTATTGACAACATTAACTATCCCGAATTCATTTATTTTTATGATGTACAAAATGTTTATTAAATTCACAAATTTATCACTACTACGAGTATTATTTACTCTCTTATCAACGGTATTTCATAATATTAACGTCAGAAGAAGTGTGAACTATTTGACAATTTCGTCATGATAACGGAGAACAATAAATGCCGAGAGTTGAAGATTCTCTCAAAGTTATGTTAATTGCACGAGATATGGTAAATAGTAGATATGCAAATTTATTGGTTAATTATTATTATTATTTTTTTGTTATATAATTATAATATATTAATGGGGACTATTTTTGGCTTAAATTGTAACCGGTGGCCACTTTCAGCTGCTCACATTCGTGCTCTTTCCGAGACAGCCTCAGTTGTGCCGAACGCCTTCTTGTTAATGTTTCTGCACTGTCCTGCACACTATTCACAATGCGTTGGATATTTTCGTTCATGTGGACCGTACGTGGTCTTTCGACACATGCAAGGTATCCTACTGCACTTTATTGACGAAATTTTCCAAGCAAGCGGTTGTTAGATGACAGTCCAGTACGCGCATTAAAAAACGCTGCGTCAAAACAATTGATTTGATTTTTAAAATAAAATTTAACATTTGCTGATCGCTGTTCTGTTGTGAAGTAACTTATTTCAAATTCCCCAAGTTTGCTTCAGAAGTTTCTGAAATAAAAATAAAAAATACAACTAAATTTAAAAAGTTATTATACATACAAACCACAACGGTAGTTTTGCTCCACCCATACCAAGGCCCGTTCAGACTGACGAAAACTAGAAAAATACATCCTAAATGTGGACACATGGGATCTAATGGCTCCTATGTTTGTTTCCACAATTGCTTATTCGCATTAAGGATTATTTTTTTTTATTGGTTTTCTGCTACATTCATGTGTAATGCGAAATCTCTGAATTTTTTTTGTTAGACTTCTGCCGCCAATTTCAATACAAGTTGTTGTACAAAAAATAGTGCCTTATACACAATTAAAATCGATTTTTTTTGATTTTGTGCCAAAATCTATTAAGATTCGCATGGAAATTGACAGCCGAATTTTAAATCTGAAGGATTTCGTTCGTATAGACAATTTTTATTGAAAAAACAAATTTAATGTCTAATCCACAACTTACAAATAGAGTTCCGAGCAAAATATGCGTGCCAAAATCTTTTACAATTTGCAAGTATATTATTAGGCGAAATCCTATGAAAATTAAATCTGAACAATTTTGTACGTATACATATATCAACAAATTTAAGTCCCTATGTCAAATTTAGAAACGGATTTCGTGCTTAAGGATAGTACAAGGACGAATAGCCGTCCATCATTTTATAGAGAAGCGTTGATATAGCCTATAGATTAAGGCCTGGCAGGGAAGATATCCCTATAGGGAAGATATCCCTATATATATATAAGGTTGACATTACCGCCATCCAGCAAGTGTGATAGACATAACAAGGCGTATTCAGAACAAATATTACAGCTAACATGATCCAAGCACGAATTTGGGTGATTCTAGATGGTTTTACATCAGCCTTTTTGCCTTGACTGGCTGATTTTCGTTTTCAATTTAACATTTTAATTCAATTTGTAAATACGAGTATTCAAACTAATATTTGAAAATTTGAGAAAATTGCTGCGATTAAACTGTGTTGGCGAGCGTCTTTTAATTGCGTATATTTTCTACGCCGTTTTACAAAAACAAAAAAAAACGCACGCTCTAGTGTGGCTCGGGCCCTGTAGACGGTCGGATGAGAAGGTTTTAAACCAATTACTTTTTAGTATTATTATTATATTTTTATCCGAAAAGTTGTCTGGTTGAAAAATTGCAAAAGCTTAACAAGTGTTCAAGGTTGTAAAATTTCAAATTGCCAAGGTGTATCACAAACTTTATGCGGAAAATATGGTGTTGCCCGAGCTATAATAAAACTAATAACGGCTTTCGTATTTTCGCCGTTTTTTTTTGTAAAATTTTACACCTTTTCAGGCAAAGTAACACAACAGTTTGTTTTTATATTAATAAGTGAAAAAGTTTTTTTTTTAAATAAATATGTATTGTTGCTCTCAGATATAATAAAACTAATAACCGATTTTGTACTGTTTTTATATCTTTTGCAAAATTTGCATGCCTTTTCAGGAAATATAACACAACAGCTTTTTTTAAACTAATAAGTGAAACCATTTTTTTTAAATTTAAATAAATATGTTATTCATTTTAGTAGCAATAATAGAAAAATAAATATTTTCAGATAAAATGACGTATTGCCCGAAAAAGGGTTGTCATTAAAATGAATGGACGATTAAATATTTCCCTAAATATAGAATCGTTTTATTTGTTTTTATTTATTTATAAAACAATATCAAAAATTCTATTGTATCGAAAATCTCAATATAATAAAAAATTCCGGAAACCCGTTATCTTAGTTTTAAAAATCCCAAATGGCGGGAATTGTAAAGGTCTTTCCCGATCGATAGGCCATGAAAGCAACAGCATCACTTACAATATGGCTTGAGAAACAATTCATCTCTCGTTATTCTACTCTCTGTCAGTGCTACCACAAAAAAACAAAAACACCTGATAATGTATCAGGCACCAACATTCTTATCATTTTTTCAACAAAAAAATTCAAGAAAACAAACTAATTTATAAACAAATTTAAGCAATCTCAACCAATAGTAAGTACGCCTACCATATCTCAGAAGAATTTAATCAATCCTAACGAACTATTTACAAACAAATCTAAAAATAGATGAGGTTATAAATTTTTTAACTTTGGCTTTAGTGTAGTTTATGTGGAGTGACGGAAATTAAACAAAAAAGATATGCCATCGCATTCAGAATGACTCAAATATTTCGAATAAAGCAATGACTAAGTCGCCCGGTCCAGGGGCCTTGAAAATAGTACCGCTCACTTTTATAAAAGTGTGGGTACTCTGACGAAAGGAAATTCCTTTAAGATGCCAAAAATTCAAAAAAGAAAATACATGGTCGTGGCTTTGAAGACCCTCAACACTTAAAGTAGTGGATTGTAAAGCCCTCAGGACCCCAAAAACAACTGCATACGTAAATAACACGAAGTTATACAAGAATTGTAGTATGCAAAATGGATGCTGATCAATTCAACTGTAAAATTTGAGTAGGGCCACTCATGTCCTAATTAAAAAAAAATATTTTAAGAAAACAAGAGGAGAAATTATTTAAATACCTATGTATATCATATATTCTAACTACTGTCGTCATACCGGTATTAGTTCACAAGATGTAGCCTTTCAAAGTTCAGGATTGTGGAAGCAGTGACGCTTTACCATTACATGGTTTATAATAATAACCTAGTCATTGACTTCATGCTCTTCAATTTTTATAACAATCGGTCCATTACTTCGGCCATATTTTCAATTCTCTAAAGAGGCCGTGGCACCGCCAACTTTTCCTCTGGACATGTTTTGATCTATGTCAACATTATTCATTTTCTAATATCATCGTTATGTCATTGTCTTTTACGTTTAGAGTTGTGTGGGTAGTGCCACGCCCCCTTGTCCAAGTTTACCATACCATTGTCTATAGTAGTTTCCTAGCGTTTAGCTTTCTTCTGTTCAAATTTTAGAAAAATTAGTCCATTAGTTATGCCATAAATGCGATTTTAAAGGCGAATTGCCACTGCCCACTCTTCCCCAGGATATGTTTCAAACCATGTCAACATCATATGTTTCCAATATCATCTTTACGAAGGGTTGCTATGTACATTTCTGTCCTAATAATGAAAACGCGAATATTTATCATCAAAAATGGTTTTATTGTTTTTCAAATTATTCTCAAGCATGATTTATACACTTTTGCATTCGCTCAAACCAATTGTCGAAGCACTTTTACCACTCTGATTGAGACACCTCCAAAGCATGGTTTTTGAACGCTTCAACAGCATCTTCTGGTAACGAAAATCGTTGACCACGTATTTTTTTCTCATTGTGCGGAAATAAAGTCATTGCGTACCAAGTCTGGGCTGTACGGCGGATAACCCATCAATTCGACGTTTTGGCCGGTCAAAAAGGCGCTGGTTTGAGCCGATGTGTGAGAGCTCGCATTGTCATGGTGCACAATGATTTGTCTTCTCTTGTTCGTTTTTCGAATTTCTCCGAAGACTAAAGGCAAACAAATTGTGGTTACCACTCCGAATTGACCGTCCTACGTTGCTCAAGCGGAACAGTCGCCACATGATCAGTTTTGCCGACGAAACAGGCGACCATTTGCTTCGAAGTGCTTTTTCCACAAACAACTTTCGTTAGATTTGGCTCGTCTTCGAAGACCCACACGAAGACCCATTGCTGTTTTGTTTCGGGCTCGTACGCATAGATCCATGATTCGTCACCTGTGACGATCTTATAAACGTCTTGAAGCACCGCGATCGTATGTTTCAAAATTTCTTTGCACCAATTGACACGAGCCTTTTTTAGAGCGATTGTGAAATGTGCGGGATCCAACGAGAACAAACCTT
This sequence comes from Hydrotaea diabolus, assembly GCA_963513945.1. Taxonomy (NCBI): domain Eukaryota; kingdom Metazoa; phylum Arthropoda; class Insecta; order Diptera; family Muscidae; genus Hydrotaea; species Hydrotaea diabolus. The sequence goes on along the minus strand of OY740716.1, from coordinate 192,059,907 downwards.
TTATACGGCCAGGTGTTCATGCAATATCAAATGTATGCTGGTGGAAGAAATGTCCAAGGATGCCTCTATCTCACGGTTTGCCACACGACGATCTTGCATTATTAGTTCACGCACGGCATGAATGTTCTCTGGCGCAACGGCCGTTTTTGGACGACCTTCGTTTTTGAGCGATCGTCGGCTAGGATTGAATTCATAAAACCAGTTTTTCACAGTGCTATAGGATGGTGCTTCATCGCCATACAAAGACTTAAGTTCATCGATTCACTCTTGTCGTGATAATCCATGTAGAATGTTGTGAAAAAAGATCGCACGAAAATGTTCACGAGGTAATTCCATTTTTTTGCCAAAATGATATTTTCAAGTCACTGTAAACAACACAAATGATGGTCGTACATCAAAACGTTCTGAGTACGTTTATGATAAAAAAAAAATGTCAAACTTTCCAATGGAAATTTCAGATGGCGCCAGGCAACCCTTAGTGTTGCCTAGTCCAGAAATATATGTATTAACCCGTATGGCTCAAATAGTTTATTAGACATTGTGTTTTTAAGTTCAGGGAAGCTTATTTTTGTAGAAATCGACTCAGTCCTTGTGTGGGGAAAATGGTAAACTCGATCGATCTGTTCTATTTTCAATACCAACAAAATTTCAGCCACCTAGCCTTAATATTGCGACCAGGAGTTTGCTTTCCTCAGACGGGCAGGCAGGCATGACTCGATTTTCTAAGAATTTTACTAGTCTCCGACTAGTATTTCGAGATGTTGGAAAAGAAATGACAAAATAAATGTACTGTTTATACAATGATGGAGGGTATAATAATCACCTTATACCTAAATTCCGGTGACAGTGACCAATATAAGAAGGCTTTAAAGTCCCGAGTCCCTAGATTACGCCTGTTTATAGCTTAAATTTATAAAGCTAAACAACCCGTAGTTTCGAATTGAAAATCATTTTCCAGGCCCGTGAGCCCTCTGGACCACGAGCGCTTTGTTCCTTATTTTTCTGAAATACCCGCCCCATTCCGGGGCCATATTCTATATCGAATCCATGGTGGTTGGGTTAAAAATAAAAATCGGACTGGCGAACCTTAATGACGGCTTTATTTAATTTTAATTGAATATCTACATTTTTTGTTTCAAACTTCAATATTTATTTTGTAAGTATCTAGCTCTTGTACGAGTAAATGCGTCTGCAAAGGCACTTAGGATGTTAATTTAATGTGTAAGTACATTCTTAAATTTCACCAGAGTTTTAGAAGAAAATATAAAATTATACAGCTGTTCCGTAAACAAGCTATACTTCAAAAAAAAAGTGTGGTTTCACGCAAATACATCAATTATCGATAATTTGAACAGTTTTCGATGAAAATTTCCCCCTTTCTTCGATATGTTTAATTAATTTGAAAAAGCTGAAATAAATAAACTGACCTTTCAATTGTTTTAAATAGCCATAGAGATGAACTTTTTCGTTATGTATATTTTAATCTAAGCTTTGATAACTCAGCAGTGTATTACTGTGTAATATATTGTATTTGTCCTCAATGGCTTCTCTATTACGGAACTGAATCAAAAGTATAAATTGTTTTTAACATTTGGTGAACCTGAGAATCCTGCAAGCATTTCAATGATTGTTTTCATCGTCAACGACATTAAGTAAATTTATAGTCAGATCGACCATAGTCCATTTTGCGATAGTAGGCTGTTTTAAAAAACAAAATACCTACTTAAGTTTTGTAACAACTTACACATGTATTTGGACGATTGCTTACTTATGCACAATTTATAGCTACTATTTATATTTATAGTTCGACTTGAATGATAGAACAAAAGATACATCGACCGTGGCCAATTGGAAACTCGCTTATGAGGCCGCTAACGCGATTACTTAACATCATTGTACAAGAATATAAAAAGAATTTGTTTAAAGAATACTATAGATAACACTGTGGAACATTTTTGGGGTTATTGTCTGGGGGGTGAGAAATTCCAAGTCAGGGTGATGGTACTAGGTCAGTATATTAAAACCCTCAAAGGGTTTTGCGTTCGTATGTGCCAGACAAAATGCGACATAGATCATAGAAATCGATTAACGCGTTCTGCTTTTATTTACAATTAAGTGAAGTTACTTAATTTTGAATAAAAGCAGAACGCGCTAATCGATTTCTATAATCTATGTCGCATTTTGTTTATAGGTTATGTGACTTTACGTGAAAGTTATAAGACTCTACACGTTTTTCCGTTTGGGATTTATATGTTTTAAAAAAAAAAAAAAAAATTGGCAAAATTTTCTTCATAAATTTATTTCTAATTGCAAAAATGTTGATTTGGTAGAGAAACAGTATATTAATGGATTAAAGAAAATGTAATTATTAATTTTTCTCAATTTATTTCAGCAAAATCGAACTAGTCGTTCTCGAGTTATGTCAAAATACGTTTTTGCCAACATTTTACAACTAAGCGAAAAAACATCAAGATAAGGAAAAAATGTAAAAGGTCATAAAAAAAACTGGCACATACGAACGCAAAACCCTTCGAGGTGATGGTACTACTGACCTAGTACCATCACCCTGACTTGGAATTTCTCACCCCCCAGATTGGCTGTTGTACTGTGTAATTTGCGTTAAAACCTTTTTGTTTAAAATTTTTTTTTAAAATTTTTGGGAAAAAAGTTATTCTGGAATAACCGTCAGCGAGATTACGCGAGCTAGGTTAGTACTGGCTTATAGCATTTCTTGAATTACTTATTTTCTACAAATTACAAATTTTCAAATCAAACGCTTTATGAAGCTTAAAGACAATTAGTTCTTGTACACTTTACAAAGAAATTTAAAAAAAAAAATCCTATACTTCTTTAACTTAATGCGATGTAGATAGAAACTTTTCCGTATATAATTTTTTTCGGAAAAGCGCTACTATTTTTTTCGAGTAAGCGCCAAATATACAGCGTTGATATACACTTGTTTTACAAAAGTCGAACTTATTTAATATGAACAAAAATAGACAAACAATTTCAATTTTGTAAATTTAAGTTGTTTTTACAATTGCATATTTTTTGCATATACTCGTACATATTAATTTGTTTTTGCTCTTAACATTACCAGCTGTGCTGACGAAAAAATCTGTCCATAAACAAAATACGGTTCAATAATTGATATCTTACTGCTTATTATTAAATAAAATACTCTATTTGCTTTTGTCACTAGAAAATCGGCTTCAACTTGAAATTATGCTAAAAAAGTAAATTTTGATGTTTTAATGTTACTGGCAAAAATGACGTCCATTTTTTGCCCCATTCGCGATCTAGCATTATCTTAAGGATTCCTATTCCTTTACTATTTTCCACAATTTTTTTAACCTCCACCATACAACAGAGGGTATATTAGTTTTGTCATTCTCTCTGTAACACCTTGAAATAATCATCGGAGACCCAACAAAGTATATATATATTCTTGATCCTCGTAAAATTCTAAGTCGATCTACAGCCCGACTGTAGAAAACAAGATAGAGCCTGCATGAAAACAGCTAGGGAGCTGAAATTTGGCACAAACATGTGTAGTTAACCTAGCATGGTTGGTATTGAAAATGGGCTATATAGCTCTACGGGAAGTTGGTGACCCTCAACCGACACTACCTCATAAAAGTTAGTTTATTATTTGGAAATATTCGTCCAGTTTCTTGAGTATAATCACTGAAATTTTGCAAATAATAATCTCTATATAGGCCACCTCTCTATATATTAGGCCACCATTTCTTGTACCTCCCATACAAACGGCCTTATGGGCCTTGAGAAATAATATGACTATAACTCACCACAAACTTGACCTATCGAAATTAAATTTTGCACATCAAGATTTCTATATCCCACACAAACGGTCTCATGGGCTTTGAGAACTAATATGACGATAACTCACCACAAGCTTGACCTATCGAAATGAAATTTTGCACATAAAGATTTCTATACACTTCCGCACCAAATTTGGTTTTATTTGGGAATCTGGTGGAGAGTATCCAAAGTTCAGCACAGCCAAACTTAACATTTTTTACTTGTTTTTATTGGATTTAGAATCGCTGAAGTTATACAATTTGCATTTTGCACACAAATGTAGTGCTTCTGAAAAGCAATTATGCCTTTATTGAGAGCATATGTTTTACTTATATACAGTCACGGACAAAAAAAAGGGTCACACCACTTCAATATAAAAAAATTGCAAAATGTGTTTTTTATAATAACACATATTTTACAATTAGATTCGTTTTATTGATTAACATTCTTTTTATTTGCAGAAACAAATCGAAATTGTTTACATGATTCAGTAAAAAACATAAAACCGAATAACGGTCCATTGATTTCGATGGGACAAAAAAATAGGGCCAGTGGTTAAAAAACGAGAAAAAATTAAAATAAGTGAAAATAATTACATAAACTCTTATGAATTAATATTTCGTGGTATAGCCTTAATTTTTTATAACAGCTTTCCACCTCCGTGACATTGATTCCACCAAATCCTGACACAATTTGTTTGGGATAGAATACCTTGCAGCTTTAATTGTTGTACTTAAATTATCCACATTTCTCAATTTTTGTGGTCCAACTTTTTCCTTTACTATTTTCCACAATTTTTTTATTGGATTTAGATCCGTTGATTGTGCTAGCCAAGTCATAACATTTACGCCGTTATCCTGAAACCACTGCTTTACAAGGCCCGAAGTGTTGATATACCCATTAAATGGCCATTTTCCAGGTAGCTTTACTTCATTTAATATGTGGCAATACAGATTTGTAACCATGGTTTCTTTAATCCAATATAATGGTCCCACTCCATACCACGAAAAACATCCCCAAACCATTATATTACCTCCTCTGTGCTTAAATGTTTTTGGGGTATAGCAGGATCATAATTCTTTATTTTTAGGGCGCCTAACCCACATTTTACCATCATTGCCAATTAAATTTACTTTGGATTCATCCGACTATAACACATTTCGCCATTTTTTTTGCAAATTTATGTACGATTTTGCAAAGGCCATGCGATTTTGCCTATGTCTCTTAGTCAATAATGGGACTTTCCTGGACGATCTTCCGAACAGATTTCTTTCGCGGCGTCTAGTCTTGTCCTAGTAGAAATACCGACTCCCAACTCGGATCTAATTGCTTCAGCAGATTTAAATGGGTCCCGAGTAGACAATAACTTGATGTAGTCATCATCTTTAGTTGAGGGTTTTCGGGGCGAACCTCTAGACATATCATTACTTTTTCCTTGAAATGCGTTGAAAACAAGATTCTGCGATCTGCCAAAAGATTTTGCAATTTGACGTTGACTTTGGCCTTTAAGTTTTAAATTTTCAAAAATGAAACGCTCAGCGTCTGTGCAATGTTTTGCTCGGCCCATAATTGCTTAACAATTATGGAATTTTTAAAAAAAAATATTTTCCAGATTGTGCAATTCAAATTTTGTGATCACCTTTCATCATTAAATGTTATTATTCTATTGAATTATAATAGGTTGTAATTATAATTTACCGTTGACCCTATTTTTTTACCGCCCTTACATTTATCATTATGGACCATGTCTCATATTCTTATTAAAAACAAGTCTTTGCCTGATTATTGTATTAAAAAACACTTAGTGAATAATTCCATGGCAAAATATTTTTAATAACGTTATAAATTTCTTTGATAATGGTAATGTTGCCTGAGCATAACCAGTGACCCTATTATTTTGTCCGTAACTGTATTAACTTTAAGAAGTACGAGTGTCCCGTTCGCGATCCTGGAAATATCGATATGCAATTTTTTATTTGCATATTCACTTGCATAAAAATTGCATTTACAAAACATTCTGATGGAAACTTGGTAGTGGACTCACAACTAGCCTCTGTTGATTATTTGACTTTAATTGGACTGATTTTGGAAATTGCATAAAACTCCGCTGTCTAATGATTAGTCAAGAAATCGATTAAGAATTTTTTTTTGTGGAAGTCTTAAAACACATGTTTTTAAACTAGTGAAAACCGTGTTTTTTAAAAGAATCTATAAGTACGAGCATATTTCAGATTTAAAATGTGTATACTTTTTTTTCGAAATCGAACATCACTGGTTAAAATTATAATATCGAAAACGGGGGTTGTCTTAACCATTGACACCTATTTAATGCTCTACACTATACAAATTACAAAATTACTAAAACCAATGACACAAGATTGGAAAAATGTATTTTTTTATATTTCAATGAAATACTCATATTTGACTCATTTGCAACACTTTACGACATTTTTTACCACTTAAAAGTACTTTAAAATATTTTCTAAAGGATCGTAATGAACACTTTTGAAAGTGTATTTGGCGGGGCTCATTTCCTCATTAGGTTAAATGGATATCGTGTATGATGATTTTCAGTCATGTAGCGTAACTACTCGTATAAAGTTGCTTAGTGGTTCGAAAATGTTTGCAGGAAAATTTATATTGTAAATATCGCCGCTCAAAATTTTAACTACGTGTCGAATAAGCTCCTTAACGAATTAGGAGCTTAGACCAAGTTTAAGCATAGCTTCTTCTGTTTCACACCAAATGTTTCCTGAACAGTTTTTACTTTAAGATCAATTTTCACGTCTACTTTTCACATCAAGTTTAAACTCTACCTTTTTATGATAAGGCCAATTATACTCATACATATCTTACCACACTCGAGTTTTTTTGCTATATCATACAAAGAAAAATATTTACCAAAACATTTCAGTTTATGCCAAAAAGGCGACACGATTTCTAAATTAAAATTAAAAATATTTTTTTTCTTTTGAGATAATGTGTTTACGAGTATCACAAGATAAGAAAATCACAATCAAATAAACAAATCATATTTGTAGCTAAAAGACTTTTTTTCTTTCCGTCACGTAGGCCTTCATGTGGTGGAGTGTATTATACAAAATTTAAATAAAATGATTAAAATGTATATTAAGTAAAGGGGTCTGTTTATTTGAGATAGCTTAGCAATGAATTAGTCCCTAAAATATTTTGATATAGTACTCGTAAATAACTTTCTTTTATATTTTTGATCAAAATACTATTGTAAAAACGTTTTCAAGCAACCTTTATAGAAAAGATAACAGAGAATATGCCGAGGTTTGATAATAGGTGTACACGACTATCAAAATAGTAAACCCCAGCGCGAATTCGGATAAGAAAATTTAACATCTCTTCATAGTTGGATTCACAAACAAACCCAGAAAAAAAATCGATTCTAAATCCGTAAAAACAAAACAAATATTCTATTGGACGAGGAGACTTTCATCTAGTTTTAATTCCTGGTCTTGATGGAAATTCTTTTCGATATACCATTAAATTATATCTATGAAAGTATGCTGCTGCAGACAACAAAATATTCCTACTAACAGATTAATCATTTGAATTACCCGTTCTGAATGAAAAAAGTATACCAATGTGTCCTGAAATTGCACTTCTTTAGTGGTGTCGTTTTTATTTTTGTCTTTGTGAATTGAAGATTCTATTTTTGAGATTAGATTTAACTCCATGGACAAGTAGGAGATTGCAGGAGTTGATTGCTGTCATGGAGAAATTGTTGAAATTGAGACGACGGTCGAAGGACAAATAGGACATTAAGGTTGTATTGAAACGAATAAGCAGAATAATTAAGATTGCTATTAATAAATATAGGGAGAATTATTATGTTGAGAACTTGGGAAACATAGGCAACGATCCAAAGAATGTTGAAAATTCATTAATGAGACTCTTGGCAAATCGAAGGATAGTATGGTAGACTTAAATGATTCTTATGGAAGGAGAATATCAGACGACCAGGCTAAAGTTGATTGTTTTAATAGTCACTTTCTTACAGAAGTTGCTGTACTTAAGCAAGGAATTGAAATGTGTCCTGGGGATAATTTCAATTCATTATGTGCACTTGTTCAGACACAATATAGCTTTTCCCTCAGTTGTATGCGTATTGATGCGATCGTACACGTTATATCCGGTATGAATGTGAACAAAAGTCCGGGCTTTGATAACATTTCGCCCAAGTTTATTATTTTTAGTATCTTTAACAAAATAATAAGTACTTCAGAATATCCAGATGCATTGAAAATTCATAAAATTATTCCTATTCCAAAGGAGAGTAGTGCTTTGACGGTTGGAAAGTATCGCCCAATAGCAGTTTCATCTTCAATAGATTAAATATTTGAGAAAATTCTGTATGATAGACTTTTACAATAATTTGAGCGCAATAGACTTCTATTTAATCTTCAATGGATATAGAAAAGGATGTGTTACTCAGAATGCAGTCACGAATGTTGTGAGATATATATGTAAGGATCTGGATGATGGGTCTAGTGGAGTTTGCGGATTTTTTTGGATTGTACTAAAGCATTTGACCTAGTTGACCACGAAATACTTTTGCAGAAATTAACTTTTCATGGAATCCAAGGGTCTGAATTTTTGTTATTTAGAAACTACTTTTGAAATAGAAAGCAGTACGTTCAGGTTAAAAATTATCTAGCGGGTTAGGACCATTGTTATTCTCACTTTATTTAAACTTAAGAATCTTGATCTGGCCAATTAGTTATGTTTGCATGATGTTTGTTTAATTTACCCTTATAAGTACGACTTAGCATTTAAGACACATGTTAAGAAAGATGCCGCACTAATAATAGAATTTGCACGTGATATTCGTTTGCTAATAAATCCGGATAAGACTAAACTTATACGGTTTAGACCGCAAGGTGTTAATCGTAATGACTTCAGTGTATATGTTGATGGGGAGTGTGTTAACGAGGCACATTCAGGAAAATACCTTGGAGTAATACTTCAAATTAATTTAACTTGGAGTTTGCAAGTGGAAGACTTAAACAGGAAAATGCGAAAGGTATTTTGTACAAGCTGAGGAATAAACTGAGTATGAATGCAAAGATGATGATTTTTCAATCTTCAATAAAGTCTCACATGTATTATTTGTCAGTTACATATGTAAAAGAGAAATAGCACCTACTGGCGATTTCTTCAATGAATGCATAACAAGGCTTTAAAGATCATGTACAATTTACCAATAACACTTTCTACTATTTCATTGTACAATGAAGTTAGTTAGTCCGTATTATCAGTTTGTGGGCTTCATGTTTACCAATTGCTAATATATGTTTTTAAATGCGTTCACAATATTAGACACAACACCATATCTTTTTGCAAAATCATTCCAACTTCAATACACAAAATCATTTTAACTTGAGAGTTGCTAGATGCAGATTGGAAAAGACCAAACAGCGGATTGACTGCATTGGATGTATAGCATATAACAATTTACTACCTAATGATCTTAATTTAATAAGTACAAATACTTAGTAGAGACATAAATACTGTTACACACGTTTTATGCTGTAAAATAAAAAGTACTGAATGTTTTTGGGCCAAATATTTTTTAATATTTTTATTGATGTATATTGTATCCAAAAAGAATCTACTTAATCGAAATGTCCGCCTTTTGCCTTTACATACGCCTTAAGTCGCACTGGCCAATCGTCAATAGCTGCACTGGGTTCAAATCTGGACTGCTTGAGGGCCATTCTTCAGAGGAAATGAACGCTGGCAAATTGTTTCGAAGCCAGGCCTGGGACGTTTTAGCCTTATGAGCCGGCGCAGAATCCTGCTGGAAAGTCCATGGCTGGTTTTGGAACAGGGAATTGTTAAGAGGCTTCCCAACAGCTTTCAAAACGGTTTCTTGGTACACTTTGGCCGATGTTTTGACTCTTTGTTCGCCGAAATGCAGGTCAGTGACCCCATCGTAAGAGACACCCCACCAAACCATGACTGAAGCTGGGTGATGACCCTTTTCCACCCTTGGGATCAGTTCAGATGCTTCCTTAGATGACCGCGCATACACTCTATAATTTTGCTTGTTAAATTTTTCCTAAACGGTAAAAATTTTTTCATCGGTGAACAAAATTTTTCTGTGCAATTTATCAGCGTGCTGCACCAAAAGTCGTTTGCATTTTTCAATCCTATTTTTTTTAAAGCTGCATTCAATAAATGTCCGGTATGTCGTTTGAAAGCCCCAAGTCCCAAGTCTTTTTTAATGATTCAACTCATGGACTTTTGCGTGATATTCATCTCACGGGACATGATTTTCTGTTTTCGGAGCGGATTTCTGTGAAATCTTAATTTAACGGCTTTGATGACATGCGGTGTTCGAACAGAGCGTGGGCGGACTGACCGGTGGCGGTATTTTACATCTCCAGTCTCCTCAAACAGTTTAATGCATCGGTAGACGAACATGCGGCTAATCCCTAGTGGCCGAAGCGTTTTGAAAATATCGTTTTTTTCATTTCACACATGAAAAGCGCTATTACAGCGATAAGGTTCTCATTATCTGACTACTCCATGATGAAAGTTGAAACAATTTTAAAATCCCGTTACAGACTAACGCTATTGAAGTAAGCTTTTAAAACCCATATGACATTACCGGGGTATGTTCAGTTCTACTATTGAAATGGGTGTGTTCAATGTTGTAACAGTATTTATGACCCTACTAAGTAAATGAAAAAAAAAACAAAAAATTCTTGTTAAAGACAATTATTTATAACTGACGTTCCATGTACTGAAAATTGCAGTACACAAACTCACATTCAGGCTTATTAATAGATTAGTTGACGTTCCACATTCATTTAATAAAACGAACAGTTCGAAGACTATACACAAAGGATTATTCTCATTAATCATAGTGAGACTCCCGTATAAGTTATTTGATTTGTAGCCGAGCTGTGATAACTTCATTATGCTTTTAGTAGAGTCGAATTTTAGTTAAAACATACAATCTTATAGCAAAAATTAAATTTAGTTGAAAGAACCTGGTTAAATTTAAATGGAATCAAATACAGGGTGGCGCACATCTACAAGAAGAAATAACTTCAAATAACTTTTTTTATTCAATTTACCAGGGGAGGTCAGTACTTCTGTGACTTTTCAAATAAAACTCAGCTTTTTTTGCAACAAAAATATATTTCAACATCATCTCCTTTTAAGTCAATACACTAGTCCAACGTTTCTCCAGTTTTTGTATCCCTTCCAAAAATAGGATTTTTCGAGGTCCATAAAATAGGCGTTTGTTGGATCAATAATTCCATCGTTAAAACTGAATCTCTTTTCATCGACCCATTTCTTTAGGTTTGGAAATATGAAATAGTCACTGGTGGCTAAATCCGGAGAATATGGCAGATGAGGTACCAATTCGTAACCCAATTCATCCAATTTTGCCATTGCCCACGTGTACACCTTGCATTATCTTGTCGAAAATGTAATCGCGGTACAGCTTTCTTAAACCCAACAGATCACTTTAAATCAAAACCACACTTCCATATGGAATGCGTATAGCAACAACAATATCACGCACTTTTACTCATCGATCGGCCAACATCATATCGTGGATTTTTTTCGACATTTTCAGGTGTATTGACCTCAATTGTTCTTCCAGAACGTTCAGCGTCGTTTGTGCCTGGGCGACCACAACAAAAGTCAGTAAAGCACTTTTTTTACCGTTGAAATCGATGATGCAGAGTCCCCATAGTATTTATCAAGCTTTCCCCTGGTTTGATTGATGATTTTTTCCGCAAAAAATAATGTTTAATGAGCACTCGAAATACACTTTTTTCCATTTTTAACAAAATCCACGAGGTTGTATTTTTTGAACAGTTGTTAAACACAAACTAAATGACAGAACTCTCTTAGAATTTGACAGTAGTCTATTAACAGATGGTACTTGATATGAGCAGTGTTGCATTTCATATAAGTACGAGGAATGTTAGAAAAGTCACGGAATTATTAATCTGCCATCGTATATAATTTTTTTATTGTATAGATAATTCAATTAATTTAATTTTATATGATTTATTGCGTTTAAAGATGATATATCGTAAATGACATCCATGCCCATCCACGCATATGCGACACCAGATTCTCTGCGGCCTGAAGGGTTGAAGTTGGTATAGTATAAGTACATAAAACTTCCTCAAGTCTGTTGAATTGCTTAAGTTATTGTTTTAATCGACTGCTTTTTTATTTGACTAATTGTGTTTGAAGATGATAGATCGTAAATGACATCCATGCTAATCCACGCATAAGCGACACCAGATTCATTGCGGCCTGAAGGGTGAAGTTGGGATAGTACATAAAACTTCCACAAGTCAGTTGAAGTCAAATTGCTTAAATTATTATTTAAATGGACTACTTTAATTCAATCAAATTATGTGGTTTCGTTATGAACGCCTCTTGCTTGGCATAACCCCATAAAAAAAAGTCTGGTGCAGTCAGGTGCGGTGACTTTGGGGGACAGCGGAAATTGGAATTTCTGGATATTAGTTTATATAGGAATTTTCGTTGGAGCACTGCCATAACCGGTCTGGCTATACGTACAGGTGCTCCATCTTGCTGGAATTAAATGGTGTTGAATCGGATACGTCTTCGGCGCTGTTCTGGGTAAAATAATCCTTCATCATCTTTAAACAACGATCCTCATTGTGAGTCACTGTTACACCGTTTTCTTTAAAAAAGTGTGGCCCCACAATGCAGCTTAATGAAACTGCGCAACACACATCAACCCGTTCTGGACGCAGTTCCGTCTAATGGAGTATTTGTAAATTATATTCACTCTATAAACGACAATTTTGCTTATTTACATTGCCGTTGATCTAAACGGCATATGGTCCTCATCAGACATAAACAAACAATTTATCAAGCTGTTGTCTTCTTCGGCCATTTCAATAATTTTTTGGCCAAATTCCATTCGAATAAACAAATAAAGAGAGTTTACTTGCTGGTAATTTGAACTTTGTATGAAAACAAGTTTAAGTCATCATGAATAATCTGTTGTAATGACCTCTATGCTAACTGCAATTTGCATGGATAACTTTCGAGTCAAAACGCCTGGATTTGCCTTAATTGACGATGCTACTGTCGCGATGGTGTCTTAAATTGGAACAAATGGATGGAAGAGTGATTGTTTGAAGTTGGGATAGTTAAAGAAGCGTATTGCGTCGTATCCGCGCTCTCCGAGTCGAAGAGGGACCACCACAATTTATAGTTGGCGAAGTTGCCTATGTCATCCGCAGCGCAAAGTCATCAAAGGCTCTGGGTCGGGCGGGAACTCAATGCTAATGTTAAAGCACTTGGATATCCCGGGAGTAGAGTATATGAACAAAGTGCTCAAGCTGTCGCTAGTCACTCACCGATGCCTGGAAAATGGGCAGAGTTGTAAAGGAGAATCGTACAGGCCGATCTCCTGGCTTTCTTCAGTAGCGAAGACGCTTGAGGCACTGCTTCTCCCCAGCCTGATCGAACACTTTCCTTGTGCTGATCATCAGCATGGGTTCCGCAAGCAGAACAGCACAACAACTGCTTTACACGCCATCACCACACGTATAAGTGGCGGCCTTAACCAGAACAAGCCAAACGACAGCACGGTCCTCGTGGCTCTTGACCTAACAAAAGCCTTCGACACGGACAATCGTGCCACTCTGTTCGAAAACATTAAAGAAACGTCATTCCGCCCAGTTTAAAACGTTGGATCGTAAACTTTATGTGGCCAGTCATATGTAGAACTTAAAGACAGAAAGTCAAAGCCCCGTAGAGTTAAACAAGGAGTTCCCCAGGGTGGAGTTATATCCCCGGCTCTGTTTAACCCCTGATGATTGCACAGCTCTGGCGTCAGGACCAGAGTGGATGACATATGCAAGAAAATAAACTCTTACCCTACTGACTTAGCAGGCTTCTTCACAGCGTGGAATATGAAAATATTCGCCTCCAAATCATCAGCCACAATGTTTACTACATGGACCGCAGAGGTGCGGTTGCCACTCAATGTGAAATTCTATGACGTCAACATCCCGACTACCCCAAAACCCTTGGGGTTCCATTGGACATCCATTATCGATCCTCTACACATGCTACAGCTATCTGCGATAAGCTCAAAAGTAGGATCAAGGTCCTCAAGTCACTTGCCGGCAGTACTTGGGGAGCCGACAAAGAAACCTTGTTGGCCTCTTACAAAGCGCTAGGTCGGTCTGCAGCGTACAACGCAGCACCTGCATGGTCGGCGAACGTGAGTAAGACGTAGTGGAAGATAATTCAGACTTGCCAGAATGCCGCCCTCAGAACATCAACATAATGTCTTCTAAGGACTATCTACATGAGGAGACGAATGTCCTTACCGTATGCAGACACAATTTCCTGCTGTCCTGCTTACCTGCTAGGGTGTTTTCGCAGCAGTCATCCTAACCATCATCTCTTGGACAGGATACCTCCGCCCAGGCAGATCAGGTACGATCTTCATGATCTAAAGAGAGAGGTATAGCGGTATAAGAGAAAACCTTTAGATCATCGAAACTATCAGGCAGGTCTGAACAATATTCACGCCGATGAAGTCGCAGTAGTAGTATCCAGCATTACCTGAGGAGAGGGTACTACCTCGCAGACGCACGTGTTTCTGGCTCAGCTGAGATCTAGATAGTGCAGTTACCTCAATTCTTATTGGACACGAATTGATGCTAACGTTCCGGACATTTGTCCCGCCTGCCATCAGGGACTACATGACGTGCTGCACCTCTTCAATTGTCCGGCCAAGCCCAGCACTCAGCTGACCCCTAGTCCCTGTGGACGCAACTAGTTTATGTCGAAGCAGATCCCCTATGCAACAACAATAATAACCATTCGGCTAAAGAGTGAATGTAGGGCTTAGGGATCATCCGCGGAGATTTTTCCATGTCTTATGCTTGAGGATGGTATATGGCGCTCAAATTGTAATTAGCACGAATTGATGGTAACGTACCGGACTTTTATCAAACCACGACGGTAGTTCTGCGCCACCCTGTATTTGTTTATTTTAAAGGTTTGTCTGAGATAAACCACTCTCTTGCTTGTTTTGCCTTAAGTCTGACAAGGGCAATATTAGTACCAATCCTTAGGCTATAATAACATTAGCAATTTAATATAAGCTCTCAATTGCGATGAATTTATCTCGGAAAATAAACTAGAAACTTTAAACTTGTGTGATTACTCATATTATCTCTAATTCGGGCATTTGCATTCATAAGGAATTCATGTTTCCATTCGGCATTGATTGCCGTAGTAGCAAAATTCCAAATTCCCGTTTAATACGTCACATGTATTATCTTGGATCAGTTGATACAAAACAAAAGTATCGATTTAGTATTTATATGTAATTATATATTCAACGTTTACGAAATTATTAAGAAAATAAATAAAAATACATTTAAATTGAAGATATTTAATTATAAGTCTCTACGTACATACGTTTTTCTAAGTCTTATATTAAAACTTGAAAACAAACTGGTTTTGCGGCTACACTTAGGCACTCGTAACGGTTGAGCGATTTGAAATCGCACGCTGTACGGCCTTGACATTGCGTTTGAAGAATACGCGGTGCGGTGCTGTTTTGCCGCTATTTATATTGGCCAAATTCAAATTAGACGGTTATGTCAACAAGCGCTACAATAATGATTGATGAAATTGGATGTAATTATTTTTTGATGCAATATTTTTTGTATTTCATAAATTGGTTTATTTTGTGTCTAAAGAGAACAAATAATGTAGTCACTAAATACAAATAAAAGCAAATCGCAGTTATATTTTTAACCCTTTGTGGGACATTTCAAAATCAAATTGAGTTATTAAAAAAATTAAGAATTGGGTTATTTTGGTAATTCAGCCATATCGGACAAGAAAAACAAATCAAGCAACTTCCGTAAAACTAGGCGACCGCAAAACTAACTGGCCTGGCACATTTTCTGTTTTACTAGCAACTTTTTTTGTTTTTAAAAGCAATCTTTTATAAGCCATCTATCAAAATTTCCGAAATATTTAATGATTATTTTCTTTGTTACAGGTGATTGAAGAAAACAAGTTTTATAATTTTTAAAAAATGGAAAATAAAGAGTTTTGTGCGGTAATTAAACATTTTTATATGAAAGGTTATACCCCACAATTAATCAAAGATGAATTGGATTCTGTTCATGGTGATAATGCACCATCATACTCCACCGTGAAATCCTGGGTTCAACAATTTAAAATGGGTCGTTCAAGTACGGAAGATGAACAACGCTCCGAAGACCGAAAACTGCTACTACTATTGAAAACATTAGAAAAATATTTAATGAAGTGACTAAAGATAGACGAATAAAGCTCAGAGAACTTGCTGATATTGTTAAAATACACGAAAAACAAGTTTGGAGTATTTTACATGAAAAAGCTATCCGCAAGATGGGTGCCGCGTTTGTTGACTTTGTCCCAAAAAATCGTCCGTTGGACCAATTCCGAGGAGCTTTTAGCGATTTATCAGCGTAATCCAAAAGAGTTCTTGCGCCGATTCATAACTGTTGATGAAACATGGATCCATCACTACATCCCAGAATGCAAAGAACAGTCAAAAGAATGGATAGAAGCTGGTAAAAGTGGTCCCAAGAAGGCGAAAACTGTTAAGTCAGCAGGAAAAGTAATGGCCACAGTATTTTGGGATGCAAGGGGTATAATATTTATTGATTATCTTGAGAAAGGAAAATCTATAAATAGTGAATATTATTGTGCATTATTGGATCGGTTGAGTGAAGAAATCAAGATAAAACGATAGCATTTAGAAAAAAAAAGTTCTTTTTCATCAAGATAATGCTCCTTCACACACTGCATTTTTAACTCAACAAAAACTGGCCGAATTACGATTTGAAATTGCTCCGCATCCACCACATAGTCCAGATTTAGCTCCTTCTGATTATTTCTTGTTTCCAGATTTAAAAAAAATTTCTCGGTGGCAAAAAATTTTCGTCCAATAGCGAGGTTATTTCTGAAACAGGCATATTTTGATGGAATTAAAAAACTTGAAAAACGTTTGATGAAGTGTATTGAGTTGGAAGGTGATTATGTTAAAAGAAAAATAATAATAATCCCAAAAAAACGGTTCTTTTTATGTTAGGCCAGTTACTTTTGCGGTCGCCCTCGTATATTTATTATTTATTTTTTAATTATATTCTATTCCTACTCACACCAGAGAGCTTATTCAGTTTCAAAATATTGATAAACGAAACTGGAAACAATATC
Source organism: Hydrotaea diabolus (assembly GCA_963513945.1). Classification (NCBI taxonomy): domain Eukaryota; kingdom Metazoa; phylum Arthropoda; class Insecta; order Diptera; family Muscidae; genus Hydrotaea; species Hydrotaea diabolus. Next base: position 192,042,804 of record OY740716.1, on the reverse strand, counting down.
GAGAAGAGGATGATAACATACAAATAAATGTCCTCAATAAATCTAACACGTGATCCATTTCGAACATTCTTATTTTTTAAGATTATTGAAGATTATGTCTATCAAATGATAACCGCGGCTACGTCTCAGATGGTCATCCATTGAGTCTTATTTTCGATGACTAGTTCGAGCATTTCGACTGGTAACTGGCGAATGACACGCGTGATGTTTTGCTGCAAGGCCTGAATCGAAGCGAGTCCGGCCCAAAACGTGAAATTATCTGCTCACCGAAGTGTTCTCTGAATAAATCCATTGATTGATGCGATGTGTGGGAAGTCTTGTTGAAATCAAATGTCGCCGAGATCACGAGCTTTAATTTCAGGCATCAATTAGTCGGTTATCATGGCACGATAACGGTCGCCATTGACCGTTACGTTCTCACCGGCATCATTTTTGAAGAAATATGGGCCGATGATTCCACCGGCCCACAAACCACACCAAACCGTTGTTTTTTCTGCATGAAGTGACAGCTCTTGATCTTCGTCCCAAATGCGTCAATTTTGCTTGTTTACATACCCATTTAGTCAGAAATATAGGCCTTATCGCTAAACAAATCTTGGCACGAAAACGTCGGATCTTCTTGGAACTTTTCAATAGCCCATAGAGCGAAGCGATGTCGCTTGGGAACGTCGGGCGGCTTCAGTTCTTGCACAAGCTGTATTTTGTACGCTTTCAATTTAATATATCGACGTAAAATGCGGCAAGCCGTTCGATACGTCTGTCCGGGTTGCTGCAAACGGCGCCGAATCGACTCTCCACGGTCTTGGTGTACACATTCAGTTACGGCCGCTACATTTTCTTCACTGCGTGCTGGACGTGGTCTATTCAGTCGAATATTATCCAATAATGAATGCTGGGTCTCAAGTTGGGCGATGGTGTTGCAAATAGTTCGCTCAGTAGGCCGATTATGTTGACCATAAGTTGAACGAAGTGCACGAAACACATTCCTCGCAGAACGTGAATTTTTGTAATAAAGTTGAACGATTTGTCTTTCCATGAAGAAATGCCAAACAATACTAAACAAAATTAAACATGACAGCATGACACGACTCACATGTGATCTGTCAAAAAAATTCTATTGAAAAAAGTGTCTATACTTGGATCACCCATTATTTCAAAGGAGTTATCACTTTTTCGAAACAAAAATCGGAGTAATATTCTTTCAAATCTTGACAGGTCGTCTCAATTTTGAAAAATATCTATAATCCTAAGATAAAAATCGAAAGCTATCCCTATACTTAAACACAACAATGAAACATACAGAGTGGGTCAAAAGTTACCATGGGGTTAAAAACTTTAATAAGTTCTTTGTTTATTAATTTTTTTTTATTTTTTTCTCAGATTATATAATAATCAAAATTGAAATTTTTTACACTTAGTATGAAAAATAGTGTTACTTAAATGACCCCCGTTTTCAGCTTCGCAATGATGTGCTCAATTTGGAGCATTTTCCATAACATCTTTCAAAATTTGTGGCTGTAGCGTTCGAATTTCTGCAGCAATGTTGGCCTTGAGTTGAAGAATTGCCTCGGGCTTGTTCACATACGAGGGTTTCTATTTATATTTCGGGTTCAGCCATAAGAACACAATAATTTATCATTGGAAATGGTTTTATTGTTTTTCAAAGTATTCTCCTTTAAGATCAATACACTTTTGCCTGCGCACAAACCAATTTTCGAAGCACTTTTTCCACTCCACTCCGATGAGACAAAACATGATTTTTGAACGCTTCAACAGCTGCTTCGGGCGTTGATAAACGTTGACCACGCATTTTTTCCTTGATGCTAGGGAATAAGAAGAAGTTATTGGGTGCTAAATCAGGGCTGTACGGTGGATGGCCCATCAATTCGACATCTTGAGTGGTCAAATAGCTCATCGTTTTAGCTGATGTGTGAGAGCTCTCATTGTCGTTATGCAAAATGATCCGTCTTCTATTATCTTTCCTCATTTCTTCAAACACTGTTTGCAAGCAGATGGTTGTATACCACTCAGAATTTACCGCCCTAGGTTTCACTAAAGGCACTGTGGCAACATGGCCGGATATACCGAAAAAACGCAATTATCTGCTTCGGTGCTCTTCTTCCATGAAAAACTTTTGTTGGATTTGGCTTGTCTTGAAATACCCATAAGGGTGATTGCTGATTTGTTTCGGGGTCATGTTCATAGATCCATGATTCGTTACCTGTGAACAGTTGCCAGTTATACATTTTCAACATCTATTTCCACCAAACCATAAGAGCCTTTTTTCGAGCTTTCGGCAAATTATGAACATGCAATATTATTGATGCTTGTCATACTAAAGCCCAAGGATGCCTCAATCACACGGTATGTCACATGTCGGTCTTGCTTAATCAGTTAACTCACAACATCGATGGTTTCTGGCAAAGTGACCGAAGTTGGGCGTCCTTTATGAAATTCTTTCTGGAGCGAACGGCGTCAGAGACTGAACGATTAACAGTGGTTTTCATCGCCAAAAGTCGAAACAAGTTGATTTAAACACTCTTGTCTCGATAACCCACGCCGAAAGTCGTAAAAAATCATCGCACGAAAATGTTCACGGGATAATTCCATTTTTTGACTGAAACGAATTTTTCACACTGTAAACAAAACAATTCGCCCTCAAATGACGCTAAAAAATGTCAAAGTTTTCAATGAAAGTTCCAGTTTGCATCTGGGAACACTAGTATTGTCAGGACCCGAAATATAAATAGCAACCCTCCTACAACGGATTATTCATGATGACTTAAACTTGTGTCCGTAAAAAGTCCAAATAACAAGCAAGTTAAACCCTCTGGATTTACCTTTTCGAATGGAATTTTGCCAAAAAATTATTGAAATGGCCGAAGAAGACAACAGCTTGATAAATTCCTTGTTTATTTCAGATGAGGCCCATTTAGATCCAAACGACAATGTAAACAAACAAAATTGTCGTATATGGAGTGAATCTAATCCACAAATAATCCATTAGACGGAACTGCACCCAGAACGAGTTACTGTGTGATGGGCAGTTTCATTAAGCTGCATTGTGGGGCCATACTTCTTTAGAGAAAACGGTTAACAGTGGCAGTCAATAGGGATTGTTATAAAGATGTTTAAGGATTTTTTTAACCAGAACTGCGCCGAAGACGTATCCGAATCAACAGCATTTGGTCCCAGCAGGGTGGAACAACTGCTTAAATAGCTAGACTGGTTATGATAGAGCTCGAAAATTCCCAAACAAAGTAATGTCCAGATATTCCACTTTCCGCTGGCCCCCAATGTCACGGGACCTGACTGCACCAGACGATTTTTATGGCCAAGCAAGAGGTGTACAAAACGAAACCAAGAAATTTGACAGAAAAGCAGTCCATTAAAACAATAATTAAAGCGATCCCAACATCAACCTCAAACCACTTTTAGATCGGGTGTCGCATATGTGTGGATGAGCATGGTCTATCAATTTCAAACCCAATAAGTCATAAAAAATTAAATTTTCTATACAAAAAAAAAAAAAAAAAAATAAATACATTGATCAAACAAAAAGTGATTATATTTCTTTCTTATTGGAGAACAATAAAAGAGCCACCCTGTATCTCGGGTTTTCGATTGTCATTCCAACTATTTACACCTTAAGCGATTAAATGCAAATAATTATTATTGCGAATTCTATTTCAAATAATTGAATTTCTGTTCGCTCACAGCGTTTCCGTTATTCACAATTATCTCTTCACACGCTTCCGCGTTTGACGTTTTTTGTTTCGACCAGCGTCTAGCCTGGCACGTATACAAAAAAAATGCAAAAAGAAACCACTACACCACATGCATACATACTCGCATATGTCGATCAGTCTACTACTGTTTTTATATTTATGTATTAAAAATAACAAAAGCTGCATCAGTCGGTGATTGAGCATAAATCGATGACTGCATCGCATCGGATTTAAACAGGGAAGTACATATAGAAGAACACATCTTCCCCTCCATTAGGGATATCAGTTTCGAAAAGCTGGGATATTTTTACATCCTGGAATTATGACCCTTATTATTACAATAGTCTCCACCATTACATTGAGAGTATATAAAGAGTTGTCATTCCGTTTATAACTTTTCAAAATACTTCAAGGGACTCTAAGCCCTATAAATATTGTAATAAACATAAAAAAATAAATTTTAACCAAAACGTTTATTAAAAAAAAACAATACATGGCATTTAAAAATGATTTCGCGCATATGGACGTTTATGTGCGCCATAAAAAAGACATAGTCTTCGTTGTCTTCGATGACTGATTTTCAAAGAAAATTTGTATAATTTGTGTCTAAAAGTTTATTTAAGCGAAAAAAACACCCCTTATCATTGATCTTCGTAAGAATCTAACACAATCCAGTTATGCCCATCTGTTAAAAGCTCAAAAAGTACGAGGACTGCTATTAGTTTATTTCTGGCCTAATAATGAAAATGCGAATATTTATCGTCAAAAGTGGTTTTATTGTTTTTCAAAATATTCTCCAGCATGATTTATACACAGCATCTTCTGGCGACGAAAATCGTTGACCACGCATTGTCATGGTGCGCAAAGATTCGTCTTCTCTTGTTCGTTTTTCTCCAAAACTACAGGCAAACAAATTGTGGTGTACCACTCAAAATTGACCGCCCTACGTTGCTCAAGCGGAACAGTCGCCACATGACCAGTTTTGCCGAAGAAACAGGCGACCATTTGCTTCGAAGTGCTTCTTTCACGAACAACTTTCGTTGGATTTGGCTCGTCTTCGAAGACCCTCACGATCGATTGCTGTTTTGTTTGGGGCTCATACGCCTAGATCCATGATTCGTCACCTGTGACGATCATATAAACGTCTTTTGAAGCACCGCGATCGTATTTTTTAAAATTTCTTTGCACCAATCAACACGAGCCTTTTTGAGCGATTGTCAAATTGTGCGGGATCCAACGAGAACAAACTTTTTTTACAGCCAGGTGTTCATCGAATGTATGCTGAATGAATGCCTCTATCTCACGGTATGTCACATGACGATCTTGCATTATCAATTTACGCACGGCATCAATGTTCTCTGGCATAACGGCCGTTTTTGGACGACCTTCGTCTTTGAGCTAGCGTCGGCCACGATTGAATTCATTAAACTAGTTTTTTACAGTGCTATAGGATGATGCTTTATCGCCATACACAGATTTAAGTTCATCAATGCACTCTTGTCATGATAATCCACGATAATCCATGTTCACGAGTTAATTTCATTTATTTGCCAAATTGATTTTTTCGAGTCACTGTAAGCAACATAACTGATGGTCGTACGTACGTCAAAACGTTCTGAGCTAAAAAAAGGTGTTGCCTAGGCCAGAAATATATATAGCAACCCTCGTATGTATTAATTCAGTAATTCAGAAATACTTACTTAAGTCCTACAATTGCAATAAAGGAACAAGGAGAGACTTTTCTAAAATCAATGAGCTGTGTACGATACAATTCTTATAATCACTGCCCGGGCGCTACGGTTAAGCTGCACCTCCGAAAGGCTAAAGTAAGGCATTTTAAAGAGAAGTTTCTATATGGCTTAGAGATAAATCTCTTACTCGTAAAGTCGCCAGCATTTACGAGGGGGATACCCCGCCGCTGAAAATTGTTACATCTTCTTACCAGGCCTTGAACCAGGGTTTACTGGCATGATAGTCGTGTACACTTCCCTATCACCTCGGCAGCACTATATTACCGATAGACAAGTATGAAAAAAGAAAAATTAGGAGAAACTCTAGACTTCAGATTACATTCGATTCTAAATAATTTTCGGTCATTCTTACATAAATTATCACTTCACTATGCTAATTAAAAATGATCACGAAAATATAGGGTGAATCATTACCAATGCTGATTTTTGACAGCAATAATATGTAAACATAATTAGTTTGAATAGGAGGAGGAAGATTTTTCTGCGCATTTACTAGCGCATAATGGTGTTGCGACGGTTAGTGTGCACGACTACGTAAGCCCAGGTTTAACTTCGGGTAGGAACAACTAACAATTATTGAGGGGCAGGTTTCCATCTCGTTAATACCAACGACTTTACGAGTAAGAGATTGATTTCTAACCAAGTAAAAACTTCACTACAAATGCAATAACCGTTCGGCGCCTGCGTTTAGTAGTAGGTCCCAGTCAGGGAGTATAAGAATTGAATCGTACACAGCTTGCTGATTTGTGAGAGGTCTCCCCTTGTTCCTTAATAGGATGTTATGTGAATTAAGTATGTCCTAGGACATACACCTATTCGGCTTGTTGTGCACTCATAACTTGTAATAAGTTAATGCTTTTTCATTATTTTTTTCAGACAATTAGTGCAACTGGCTTTGCATGGATTGCTACTCAGTCGAACAACGCGTTGAAGGTACGAGTAGGATCCAAGCGTTTTTTTGAAAGTGGTCTTTCATTCCGTGGAGTGTACCATGTTCAAAGGTAGGTGTACTTCAAATATTTTAAGTAGTAACAAACAGTTGCCATAAAACTAACTACAAATTCGACGTTCCTCAAAGTACATACATTGAAATTTAAATATAAACATTGAAATATAATATCTCATTAACAGTAGGAGATATGACAATGATGTTGATTATCGGACAGCCGTCACGTTCGTTGATAGAACAGTGACAGATCCGAAGCGGCGCGCGTGTTATTTTAACCGGCTTTTTATTACGCACCCAGAGAGTTATAAGGCGGAAAAGAGAGTATTGCGTCCCCCGAGTCGAAGAGGCACCACCACAATTTAGCGTTGGCGAAGTTGCCCATGTCATCTGCAGCGCAGAGTCATCAAAGGCGCTGGGTCCGTACGGAATCTCAATGCTGTTTGTAAAGCACTTGGATACCCCGGGAGTAGAAGTTCATGACCAAAGTGCTCAATCTGCCGCTAGCCACTGACTTAATTCCTGATTACTGGAAAATGGGCAGAGTGGTACCGCCACTAAAGCCAGGCAAAGACGCAAGTTATGAAGAAGAGTACAGGCCGATCAGCATGGGTTTCGCAAGCAGCACAGCACAACAACTGCTTTACACGCCATCACCACACGTATAAGTCGCGGCCTTAACCAGAACAAGCCTAGCGACAGAATAGACCTCGTGGCTCTTGACCTAACAAAAGCCTTCGATACGGCCAATCATGCCACTCTGTTCGAGGACATTGTCGTTTGATTCGTTGGATATGTGTGGCCGACAGCCATATGTAGAGACAGGAATTCGAAGCCCCTTTACTCTAAGGAGTTCCCCAGGGTGGAGTGATATCCCCGGCTCTGTTTAACCTATACCTCTCTAAAATTCCTGCACCAGACGGCGTTGAAATTGTGTCGTACGCTGATGATAGCACAATATTGGTGTCAGGACCCAAAGTGGATGACATCTGCGAGAAAATAAACTAAAGGGTGTTTTTTATTGAGGTATAGAACTTCGAATTGAAATAAAACACAAGAAAATCGTTTTAATGTCCATCAATTTGGCTTTATTGGAAGGATAATTTTATGCCATTAATATTTAAATATGATTTCGGGCATGTGGCCGCCGCGGCTGGCTCGAATAAAGCCAATTCTACAGGTCCAATTTTCAACCACTTTTTCGAGCATATGGAGCCGTATGTTGGCAATAACGCCACGAATGTTGGCTTCCAAGTCCCCTAACGTGTTTCTGGTTTGTTGGCGTAGACGAGCGACTTCACATATCCCCAAAGAAAATAATCCAATGGTCCGTGTTAACCGATCCATGGTTAACCGAATTAATTGCTCTGATGGACGATTATGTCGACCATAAAATGGACGGAGCTTGCGGTGAACTTCGCGAACTGAACCATTACTTTCGAAATAAATTTGCACGATTTGCAAGCGTTGTTCTTTTGTCAACCTGTTCATGATGAAATGGCAAACCAAACTAAATATTAATCACTTGACAGCTGACAAAATGGCCGCCAGTTAAAAAAGTGATGCCAACTTAAAGTTCTATACCCCAATAAAAAACACCCCTTATTACCTGTCTAACTTAGCACGTTTTTTCACTGCAAGGAATATGAAAATATCCGCTTCCAAATCATCAGCCACACTGTTTATTGCATGGACCGCAGAGGTGCGGTTGTCACTCAATGTGAAAGTCGAAGACGTCAACATCCAGACTTCCCCAAAATCATTGGGGTCACATTGGACAGCCTTTTTCGATCCTCATCACATGCTACAGCTATCTGCAATAAGCTCAAAAGTAGGAACAAGTTCCTCAAGTCACTTGCCGGCAGTACTTAGGGAGCCGACAAAGAAACCTTGTTGACCTCCTACAAAGCGATAGGTCGGTCTGTAGCGAACTACGCAACGCCGGAGTGGTCGGCGAATGTGAGTACGACGCAGTGGAATAAAATTCAGACTTGCCAGGATGCCGCCCTCAGAACATTAACAGGATGTCTTCTGAGGACTATCTACATGAGGAGACGAATGTCCTTACCGTGTGCAGACACAAGTTCCTGCTGTCTAAGCAATACCTGCTGGGGTGTTTCGCAGCAGTAATCCATCTCTTGGACAGGATGCATCCGCCCAGGCAGATCAGGTAAGATCTTCATGACCTTACGAGAGATGTCCAGCAGTACAAGGGGAACCTTTAGATCATCGAAACTATCAGGCAGGTCTGAACAACATTCACGCTGTGAAGTCGCAGCAGCAGTATCCAGCTACAGTGTGAATGTTGTGCTAGGGGAGCATCCCCCGGAGTTTCACGTGCGTGGTTCTGGCTCAGTTGAGATCTGGATGGTACAGCAGCCTCAATTTGTATTGGACACGAATTGATGCTAACGTTCCAAACATTTGTCCCGCCTGCCATCAGGGACCACATGCCATGCTACACTTCTTCAATTGTACGGTGAACTCTCTGTGAACGCATCCAGCTCAAATGGCGCGTTTCCTCCACCAGGATATCGAAGCAAATCCCCCGTAGACGAACAAGACTTTAAAATAAAATATTCTGTTGTTACAACAACAACGATATATTAAACATGAACCGTTCCCGGGTTGTTTCTGCGGCAACAACAATAGCACAATAGACCATGTGGCCCTATTATTAAAAGTTTCTGTGTTATATAATTAATAACTTGTAACACATGTTTCGAGAAAATGGTTGTAATATTTTACAATGTAAACAATTTCCTCGTTACTAATTTAGTAAAGACTTAAATATAGCCAGAGTAATATACTTGTAGTAAATAGATCAAAAGAAAAATAGCACTTATACAAAGAAATAATCCTGTTAAGTACGCATGGTACTGAACGTTCAGTTGAAAATAGTTTACGTCGATAGCCTTTTTTTATGTATTTAACGCGGTCTAGCACTCAAAATAAATTTGTTATTTAATGCAAATTCATCCTTATTCCTTGATTTTTTTATTTGTCCAATTTTGTCCTTGACTATGTTTTAAAAATATTCTTTAATATTTAGATCAGGAAATTATGAAGGACTTGGTATAATATTCACGTTGTTATGCTAAACCCCATTTTTTAAAATACTTTTTTAAGGGGCATTTTCCATTCGGTATAGACCATCATCACTTCGCTTAGAACGAGTTGTGGTAGTATAGATTTTTACCCATGATTTTTACCCTTAATTCATTATACGAGTATGAACCATACTCGTACTTCATGCCTCGAAAAACACTCTTTAACCATTATATTACTTCTTCCATGCTTATAGGTTTTTGTTCTGTAGAGTGAAAAAAGATCTTTATTTCCTTGCGGTGAAACCAACGCTTTTTTACCATTGCCAATTAAATTTATTTTTGCTCAATCGAAACAGTCGCCACATGACCAGTTTTGCCGAAGAAACAGGCGACCAACTGCTTCGAAGTACTTCTTCCACGAACAACTTTCGTTGGATTTAGCTCGTCATCAACCCACACGGTCGATTGCTGTTTTGTTTCGGGCTCATACGCATAGATCCATGATTCGTCAGCTGTGACGATCTTATAAACGTATTTTGAAGCACCGCGATCGTATTTTTTCAAAATTTTAAACCATCGATGATGTGCGTGTACTGATAAGGCAAGACCGACATGTGATTCCGTAAGATTGAGGCATCCTTGGGCATTAGTATGACAAGCATCAATAAGATATTGTACGTTCATTCGTACGTGAAAAAAATTTGATCTCGTTGGATCCCACATAATTTGAAGAATGCTCAAAAATAGGCTCGTATGGATTGGTGCAAAGAGATGTTGATAAAGTGTAACTGCGGTAGCTCAAAGCAGTGTAGTACATAGTCACAGGTGACGAATCATGGATCTATACATATGAACCCGAAACAAAACAGCAATCGACCGAATAATTGTTTGTGGAAGAAGTATATCAAAGCAAATGATTGCGTTTTGCGTATAACCGGCCATGTTGCCAGTGCCTTTAGTGGAATGTAGGACGGGCAATTCTGAGTCGTATACAACCATATGTTTGCCAACAGTGTTTGAAGAAACGAGGAAAGATAAAAAGAGAAGACGGATCATTTTGCATCACGACAATGTGAGCTCTCACACATCAGCTGAAACGATGAGCTATTTGACCACTCAAGATATCGAATTGATGGGCCATCCACCGTACAGCCCTCATTTGGCACCCAATGACTTCTTCTTATTCCCTAGCATCAAGAAAAAATGCATGGTCAACGTTTTCCATCGCCTGAAACAGCTGTTGAAGCGTTCAAAAATCATGACTTGGAGGTGTTTCAATTGGAGTGGAAAAAGTGCTTCGAAAATTGGTTTCTGCGCATGCAAACGTGTATTGATCTTAAAGGAGAATATTTTGAAAAACAATAAAACCTTTTCCAATGATAACTTTTTTTGTTTTTATTGCCGGGCCCGAAATATAAGTAGCAACCCTCGTACTTACCATCCAAATAAAATTAAGAACAAGTCACACAGAAAAAAAATTATTACAAGTTTTTTTGTAGCACGATTCGTGCGCCTCCCTGTATTTAAGATTTTTTTTGCAAAAAGCTAAAACTGATTTGGGCTTATTACGATAAAATGTATAGGTGTCAAAAATTTTCGGAGAAGCTTATTTATGTTTTTGCTTGCTATAAGACTAGTATATTTTACTTTTTAAAAAAAAATTGGTTCAAATTTGTACATTAAGGTGAAATTTACCGTGAAATGTTAAAAGTTTTTTTGGAAAACGAAAAGACGGGGGGGAAAAACTATAAGTTCAACATTTGCTAATAAAACCCTTACAAAATTTTCTAAATAATCCCGAATTACAGCGTTTTTTTTTTCAAATCTGCCTCAGTCAACAACTCTTTTCCCCATAATCCCATAGTTGTTTATTCATTCATTTCTGGAAACGTACATAAACGTTCGTAATTCGAGCGATCGATTGATAGTGTCATGTAACTCGTGCAAGTCCCCCCGTTGAGTGGCTAATTACCAGCGTGCGTACCTGACCAACGGCATTTAGGCCCTAATTTCTGGCATTAGTTCACTCATTTATGTTGTAAACATATATACATACATACATACATATGTATGTGTGTATGGATTTGTATGAATGTTTGTATGAATATTTATTTTTAGAAAATAAACTTGTTGCTACGTGTCATTTGTCGCGAGTGCTGTGGCGTAGTGTCTGTCCGTCACGTAGTTCATTGATACGGGATACAGTGCAGCGCGTCTTTACAGCTGATGATTGTGGATAGTGGTGGTAAAATTGTGATGTTATTCCCATTATGTAGTATGTTTTGACCGCTCGCGTGAAGTGGTGACCTTGTTATTGTTTACATGTTTTTTTGTTTCTGTTTTTAGAAATTTCACGACAACAAATTTTAGTGTTATTATTTTGGGTGAAACTTTGTGAAGGCATTTGTAATTTTCGCATTGACGCATTCTTAAAGGGCGAGGGGATAGTGTAAAGGAGATCAAAGAAAAAATATTAGTATCTGCTTATGGCGTCCGATTGGAAACCGGAACGGAGACACTTTTTAAATTATTATGCCATGGACGACAAATTATTAAGAATTGATTCCCTTGGTATGTTTGGTTGGTGGTTTAAAAAAGAGGGGTCCATAATGCAGAGTATAAGGCATGTATACTAGGTTGGGTCGATTTAGAAATCGATATTGTTTCATCGATTGCTTGATACGAGGGTTGCTATTTATATTTCGGGTCCGGCAATAAAAACACAATAAGTGTGTTCGTTTACTTTCCCAGTACAAATTTGCAAGGTTTTTACTTTTGAGAGCGTAAGGCCAATTTTACTCTCTTTATTAAATATGACAACAAAAGTAAACGAACAGCTTCCAGTAAAAAATTGCAATAAAACAGCTGATTTTGTTTACTGTTTGCATTACATTTCGTTTTATTTTGAATTTTAAAGTGTTAAGATTTATAATAATTTTTAGTGATTAACATATATTTTAAATAAAATAAAATAATATTCTAATTTGTACTTACCTATTCTGTTGTTAATTTATTTTTACTTTTATTTGTTTACATAAAACAGCTGATTTTAAACATCTGTTCTATCCTGCAAATTTTGGTTTGCTAAAATTTCTCCAACCAAAACTTGCAAACTCTCACCATAGAACTGTCAAAATTTTTTTTTGTTCAAACGAACACGATCCAGTAAAATTTTGCACAAATTTGTACAAATTTGCAAGTAAACGAACACACTTAATAATTTATCATTGAAAATGGTTTTATTGTTTTTCAAAATATTCTCATTTAAGATCAATACACTTTTGCATGCGCACAAACCTTTTTTCGAAGCACTTTTTCCACTCCGATTGAGACACCTCCAATACATGATTTTTCAACACTTCAACAGCTGCTTCGGTCGTTGAAAAACGTTGACCCCGCAATTTTTTCTTGATGTTAGGGAAGAAGAAGATGTCATTGGGTGCCAAATCAGGGCTGTACGGTAGATGGCCATCAATTCGACATATTGAGTGGTCAAATAGCTCATCGGTTCAGCTGATGTGTGAGAGTTCGGATTGTCGTGATGCAAAATGATCCGCCTTCTCGTGATGCAAAATGATCCGCCTTCTCGTATTATCTTTCCTTATTTCTTCGAACACTGTTGGCAAACAGATGGTTGTATACCACTCAGAACTGAGCGTCCGACGTTCCACTAAAGGCACTGTGGCAATATGGCCGGTTATACCGAAAAAAACGCAATCATTTGCTTCGATGTACTTCTTCTACGAACAACTTTTGTTGGATTTGGCTCGTCTTGAAAGACCCATACGGTCGATTGCTGTTTTGTTTTGGGTTCAAATGCATAGATCCATGATTCGTCACCTGTGACAATGTTATACACTGCCTTTGAGCTACCGCAGTTATACTTTTCCAACATCTCTTTGCACCAATCCATACGACCTTTTTTGAGCATTCGTCAAATTATGTTGGATTTAATGAAAACAATTTTTACAGCCAAATGAACATTCAATTTCTTAATGATGCTTGCCATTCTAATGTCCAAGGATGCCTCAATCTCACGGTATGTCACATGTCGGTCTTGCTTAATCAGTTCACGCACAGCATCGATGGTTTCTGGCAAAGTAACCGATGTTGGGCGTCCTTTACGAAATTCATCCTGGAGCGAACGACGTCCGAGACTTAACTCTTGGTATCAGCGATTAACAGTAGTTTTTGATGGTGCTTCACCGCCAAACAAGTTCGAAACAAGTTGATTTAAACATTGTTGTCTCGATAACCTACGCCGAAAATATTAAAAAGTCATCGCTCGAAAATGTTCACGGGATAATTCCATTTTTTGACTGAGTTGAATTTTTCAATACACTATAAACAAAACAATTCGCCCTCAAATGCCAAAACGTTCTGAATGAAGTTATGGCAAAAAATGTCGAAGTTTCCAACGGAAGTTCCAGTTTGCATCTGGGAACACTAGTATTGTCAGGACCCGAAATATAAATAACAAACCTCGTAGCTTTTGGCAAAAAAAAATCCACTACGTTATATCAAAAAATCATTTTCCAGGCTCCTAAATTTAATTTTTTTACTTTTCCTTACTTGTATCGTTAAGAAGGTTATAAAAAAATATTATTTTGTAAATATTACCTTTGCTAGGAGACTAACAATACATACACATATGTATATATATTCACATACAATACAATATTTTTTGAAAAATCACCTTGCTAAGTCTTCTGCGAGTACTTTTGATGATCAAAAACTGATTAATCACCTCCATGATCAAAAAAGGATTCGATAATGATTTGCGCTAATGGGTAAAAAGAGTTCGATTTAAATTAAAACAACAAATTGTATAGTAATCTCAAATTAAACTTCCAGACGATTGAAATTTGACTATTATTTCCGTTATTTTTATCATATTTCGCTCATCTGGAAGATTGAAAAATGCTTAATCAAAAACAGATCATGCAGGTGTTTGAAAAGTGATTATAATTATGAATTTTATGATCATATTTTGATCAGATAGATGATTAAAAACTGCTTGTTATGTGTTTGTTTTCTTAAGAAAACAAACACATAACATAAGTAAATGTCAAAAAGTTAAATTTTTGTTCATTTATAAAATTAACTTCAAGGTGTGAAGATCATTTATTGTGAAAGCGAAATATACAAAAAAATAAAACGTGTAATTAAATTTAATAATTTTATTAAAATCATTAAAGTAATAGATTAAATAAAAAAGGCAATGTCAGCTAAACGAATAAAAAGAAGTGAAATTGTGCAAATCAAAAGATTAGCAAAAAAAGAGGCAGAAAATTTAATTTCGCCAAAAAGATACAAACTTGAACAAAAAACAGAGAATATTGAAGAAATCATCAAGAATATGAAGAGCCAAGTCAATATTCCAATAAAAACAATCTTGATAGTGACAGTTTTTATAATTCAAGTGATGACAGTGAACAAAATGAGTTCAATTTCAAGTAAGCTTTGTTACAATTAATGCACTATTATTATTATTGCTTAAATGCAATATGAAAGTTCCAAAAGACGCTAGGACTCTTTTAAAAACGCCTAGTTCTATAGTTGAGAGAAAGGTTGGTGAAGGAACATATATTCAGTACGGACTAAAAAACGGATTAACCGATTTCTTCGTAAAAAATAATTGGAAATCTTCGGATATTCTGCTAGATTTCGGCATTGACGGTCTGCCGCTGTTTAAAAGCAGCTCTAAACAAGTTTGGCCGATTTTAGGAAGTGTTGTTGCATCAAGCTATGTGTTTATTATTGGTGTGTGTTGAAGGAATTTCAAAGCCCAATTGCGTAAATAATTTTTAAAAAGAATTTATAACAGAACTTAATACTCTGATGCAAGAAGGATTGGTTTTCGCTGATAAGTTTTTTAATATTAAAGTTCGTTGTTTTCCAATGAATGCACCAGCAAAGTCTTTTATTTTGGGAACTAAGGGGCATAGTGGCTACTACTCCTGTACTCGCTGTACACAGAAAGGACAAATAGTCAAGCACCGTCTAATTTTCCCGACCGAAGACGAATGTGCGATAAGAACCAACGACACTTTCAGGAATCGTCTTCAACCCGAACGTCATTTGAAGCAGTCGAATTCACCATTAGAAGAACTTAACATAGATATTGTTGCACAGTGCCCTTTAGATTATATGCACGTAGTTTGCATAGGCGTAATTAGAATATTATTAAATGCCTGGGTAAAGAAAAAAGGTGAAGACTATTCCTTAGTGTCATGGAAATATGAAACAATTTCAAAAGAGCAAATAATATAACAAAGTAATTTCAAAGAAAGCCACGAAGCTTAAAAGACCTGAAAAATGGAAGGCTACAGACCTAAGACAATTCCTACATTACACAGGCCCTTTCATATTAAAAAATGTTCTAAGTTCAGAAAGATATAACCATTTCTTAAAATTATCTTTAGCTTTAAGAATTCTTTTAGATTGCAATGACTGCAGGAAAAATAATAACTGCGCTGAAAAGCTATTAAAATCATTTGTGAATGAAATTCCGTCATTGTACGAATCCTGCTTTTAACGTACAATTTCCACGCATTGTTGCATATTCATGAAGATGTAAAGCGTCATGGCAATTTAGACGGCTATAGCGCTCTTTCAAGTTTGAGAACCATTTGCAAACAGTGAAACGCAAAGTAAGAAAGGGGCAGTGTTGCAGCTCAAATTTACAAAAGACAGGTAGAAAACAGTATGTATCTGGAAAAGGAAGAACATAAGCCAAAAATTGTGGAAAAAATAAAAAAACGGCAACATTTTAAACTTAATTTTTGACGGTGTGTTTTTTTCAGTACGAGAACCTGACAACTTTTGCCTAATTCAAGATAAAATTGTTAAAATTAAAGAAAGTTTTAAACAGGAAAATGTATGTTTTGTTGGCAAAAAAGGAGATTCCCTCCTTTCTTTTTTGCATCCAATCGACTCAAAATTTTTTAATATATATTGTTCAACTGACATTGCCTTTAAAAAAAAATTCAATTCACAATTTACGATATTAATAAAAAAAATTATATGTTTGCGTAATTCTTCAGACAACAGTTACTTCTTTACACCACTAATCAGCAATGTCGCAAAAAATAATAAAATAATACAACAAGTAAGTAAAACATTGATACATTTTATTGTTTATCTGTACTCAAAAGATCTTATTTACAGTGCAAAATGTGTAGGTCCCCCAATCCGATATTATTGTAAATTTAATAATGGAACTGCGGAATGAAATAGTTTCATTAAAAACCGAAGTTATAGATTTAAAAAAAGAAATTAAGGAGTTCAAGGAAGGCAATAAGCGGCAATTTATAAAATTAACTGAAGAAATTATTGCAGTTAAATTAGAAGGTCGAAAACACCATCCTGAAAATATAATAGAGGACGAATTCAATGACACTTAAAAACTTCCGTTCAAGGAAATGAAGGACTTAAACAATTTTGATTCTTTAGTACAGGATAATGAGGAAAAATTCAAACAGTTTGTGAGTATAGAAAATGACGAAACAAACTAACAAATCTAATTGCTTACTAACTAATTAACTTACTATATTTAGTCATATAAATTTCATATTATTTATTACATTTTCCAGAAACAGTTTATTGCTAAAACCGGCGGTGAAGGCCCCGCACAATTTCTTAGAGCTGCAGTTCACAAAGTTTGTTCGGATGAATTAGCCACATTATACATCTGGAAGGGGACCAGCGCTAAGCCTAGTGCCGAAAAGAGCTTTCTTATAACGATAATTAAAAGTAAGTTCATATTTCTCATACAAATAATAATTAATTTATAAAAATAGATAGTAGTTTTTTACATTAAAAACTTCAAAGTACAAATGGAAAATGTACAAAATTATTTCTTAGTTTTTTTGTTATATGTTAAAATAAGTTTTAACGCTGGACTTAAAATGTTTAAAGTACAAATTATTAATTGTAATAATTTGTTTTGTATACTTTATGTTTTTTTTTATAAAATGTATTCTTAAAATTGGATCTAACTATTTTTAACGAAATGAACTATTTTTAACAAAAAAAAATATTTTCCTTTAAATAAATATTTTCTTTCAAATAAACAATTATTTTCTTTTAAATAAACTCAGAAAGCCGACTGAAAAATACTTGATTTAACACCCCTGTTCCGTAATCCGATTTAGAGTGAAATCCGAATCCAAGTAAAATTAAACAGTTTAGTACTCATCTTTACAAGAACTTTTGTGATATGTTTTCATTTGCAAATATGCTTTATTCGCAGAACTACAAAAGCAAGTGAAAATATCACACAAAGTTTTTGTGAATATGAGTACTGGACTGCTTAATTTTACTCGGATTCGGATTTCACTCTAAATCGGGTTGCGGAACAGGGGGGTAAATACGACTGATAAATGACTTAAGTTAGAGTCATAAATGACGCAAAACAGACTCCCAAATTATTAGAAATATGGGTGATTAATGACTGATAAATTACTCACAAAAGACTCGTAAGTGATTCTAACATGACTGAAAGACGAATCCAAAAAGAGTCACAAATGAAGTCAAATGAGACTAACAAATGATCAAAATCCGTTTCTAAAAAGACTTTAAAACTATGGGAAAGGGGTCGAAAATGACTAAACTAATATAGAAAATGACTCATAAATGATTTATTAAGAAGAGTCGCGGGGCAGGCACACTTTTCTCCCGACAAAAGTATCTTTAGTGTTCAGAAAAAGCGCGCATATTCCGACTTTTTAATCGCGCAGAAAGAAGAGTCGAAAAAGACTCGAATTTGATTAAAAAATTCAAAAATGAGAGAATCGAATCAGTTTTGTCCTTATAAATCGGTCCATCCTAATGTACACTTAGCATAGACGCTTTTTTGCGGCAATTGCTCATCACGATGTGGGGATGCTAAATGGGTTACAAAAAATATTTTTTAGTTAGTTTTTGATCAAAAACCTTCCGCACCGAATACAATGCACCGATTACAATTTTTAATTTATTTCTAATTATAATTTAGACAAAATTTGTTTTCATCACTAGTCCTTAAAATCATTTTTATAATTCACATAGCTATGCTGATCACGCACCTTCTTTTTGATCTAAAATATGTCCTTTAGTTTTTGCGATATTTAGCATTTAAAATTTGAAAAATTGCATAAATTAAAGGCTAGTTCAACCATAATGCTTTCTGAAAAGGGTTGTCACGGACCTGAAATCGCAATAAAAGCAGTGTGCAGCCACGAAAATAATTGTCGCCCTACCATTTTGTTAAAAACTTGTCTTATATTTAAATATAGATACAAGAGGTCTTGAGCCTGTTAATATTGTGAGTCACACCTTAACGTCAAGTTTTTTGCATCCACGTCGAGTTACAGTTTGGTGCGGGTTATAGACTGGCGGCGTCATCAGGCCGTGTTTCTTCAAAAATGACGTCGTTACGATAAATGGTGAGATGATAACGGACTTCTTGTGATCTGATATTAGGGATATGGACCTGGACGATATGTGGTTCCAACAGGATGGTGCCACAGCTAATGATACAATGGCTCTTTTTTGCGAGAAAATCAATGGCCGTGTTACTTCACGTCGTGGCGATGTTAATTGGCCGCCACAATCATGTGATTTTACTCCGTTGGACTTTTTTCTTTGGGGAAATTTAAAAGAAAAAGTGTACGTAAATAAACCAAAAACAATTCAATGGCTTATTAACGGCACATTAACCACAATGAACCGCTACTATGTCTCAGAGTCATTAAAAGTATCTACCATCGGATAGAGGTATGCCACCGAAGCCGTGGCGAGCATTAGATCCTTCTATCATAATAAAAAATATTAAGATAATTCAGTGAAAACTTTTTGTTTTATTTACAATTAACATCGCGAGTTTTAGTTGGACCACCCTTCATTAAATTCGACATTTTTTCAAGTCGTGGCGAGCGTAGCTACTTACATATTATGAACATAAATATTTGAACGACTTTTGAAAGCACTTCTATGTTAGATTTTGGATTTTGCAATTTAAATTTTGCATAACGTATTAAAATAAAGGTACATTTATTAAAAAAGTAATCATTTGTGTGATATAAATTTGAATTTACCAACCGTGATATTTTGCAAGGTGGGAGAATATCTTAAGGTATTTTGATCGCCCTTTCAGCCCATTTGTATATTGCTCTTGCTTTGGAATTATTGATTCTCCCATAAATTAATGGAAGTAAGGCTTTTTTAAAAATTTCATTATTATCCACATAAAAGCAATAATCCTTATATGTGACGCGCAAAATAGAAAGGGACCTAAGAGTAAAAACCAGTTTTGTTCAGGAGAGCTATTTTAAAGATTTAAATACGTGTATCTTTGGTGTACCATCACTTTCATAAAATGCGCATATCTCTGGAAGGGAACACTTTTGGGGCATGGGATCGGTCTCATTCGATACTCAGATGTTGTCCACATCAAAAAAAAGTGACAATTGATTTTTTTACCCTTAGGTCACTTTCTCTATGCGCTGTCACATATACGAGGGCGACCGCAAAACTAACTGGCCTGGCACATTTTCTGTTTTACCATCAACTTTTTTTGTTGTTGTTTAAAAGCAATCTTTTATAAGCCATCTGTCAAAATTTCCGAAATTTTTAATGATTATTTTCTTTGTTACAGGTGATTGAAGAAAACAAGTTTTATAATTTTTAAAAAACGGGAAATAAAGAGTTTCGTGCGGTAATTAAACACTTTTATATGAAAGGTTATACGCCACAATTAATCAAAGATGAATTGGATTCTGTTCATGGTGATAATGCACCATCATACTCCACCGTGAAATCCTGGGTTCAACAATTTAAAATGGGTCGTTCAAGTACGGAAGATGAACAACGCTCTGGAAGCCCGAAAACTGCTACTACTATTGAAAACATTAGAAAAATATGTAATGAAGTGACTAAAGATAGACGAATAAAGCTCAAGTTCTCTGATATTGTTAAAATACACGAAAAACAAGTTTGGAGTATTTTACATGATGAACTCCACATGAAAAAGCTATCCGCAAGAACGCTGCTGCGTTTGTTGACTTTGCCCCAAAAAATCGTACGTTGGACCAATTCCGAGGAGCTTTTAGCGATTTATCAGCGTAATCCAATAGAGTTCTTGCGCCGATTCATAACTGTTAATGAAACATGGATCCATCACTACATCCCAGAATGCAAAGAACAGTCAAAACAATGAATAGAAGCTGGTAAAAGTGGTCCCAAGAAGGCGAAAACTGTTAAGTCAGCAGGAAATGTAATGGCCACAGTATTTTGGGTGCAAGGTGTATAATATTTATTGATTATCTTGAGAAAGGAAAATCTATAAATAGTGAATATTATTGTGCATTATTGGATCGGTTGAGTGAAGAAATCAAGATAAAACGACTGCATTTAGAAAAAAGAGTTATTTTTCATCAAGATAATGCTCCTTCGCACAATGCATTTTTAACTCAACAAAAACTGGCCGAATTACGATTTGAAATTGCTCCGCATCCACCATATAGTCCAGATTTAGCTCCTTCTGATTATTTCTTGTTTCCAAATTTAAAAAAAATTCCTCGGTGGCAAAAAATTTTCGTCCAATAGCGAGGTTATTGCTGAAACTGAGGCATACTTTGAAGGTCTTGAAAAATCTTTTTTTTCGGATGGAATTAAAAAACTTGAAAAACGTTTGATGAATTGTATTGAGTTGGAAGGAGATTATGTTGAAAAATAAATAATAATAATAATTCCAAAAAAAACGGTTCTTTTTATGTTAGGCCAGTTACTTTTGCGGTCGCCCTCGTATACATCAAAATAAAAATATTTGGTCCAAATACATTCAGTACTTCTTATTTTACAGCATAAAACGTGTGTAACAGTATTTATGTCCCTACTAAGTACTACTGATGTAAAACTACTACTGATGTAAAACAGTTCGATTTTGGAGTAGAAGTACTCCTAATTTAAATTCGAACGTCTTATTTTCCGGATCAACTTCCTATATATCATGCTTTTTAATGAATCATGATCTTGCTGAAGATGACTTTAATATTTGCTTATATGCCTGCGGATGGTACTATCATTCCTCTTCGATGGTAATTAGGATTTCAATATTATTGTTTTCAACGCGGGTTTTTTGTGAAAGAATTGTCGAACATAGTTTCAAAACGTCGTCTATTTTAACGTTTTAGTAATTCCGCACCGTTTTTTTTGAGATTTATCTACATATATAGAGTATAGAGTTCGTCTGAAATAATTTAATTTTTTTTATTGTAGATAATTTGTTGTTCGACCTTTTGTTTAACTTCTAGTAAAAGTTGTATAAATTATCGAGCTCTAGGTCAGTTTTTATACTAAATTATTTATATATTGTTAAGTTTCTAACACTTCACAATTCCTTGAATTTCATCCTTAGGGAACATATGTATGTAAAATACGAGAACAAACATTAACTTACAGCTAGCGTAGTTTGAATACTATCGTCCTTTCAAAAAATTCCAAAATTTTCTAAACTAATAAATATAAATAATTTTTTATAAAAACAGACCTCTAGTTCGAAAATGAATTAAACTTTTATATTTTTTTTATTTGTAAGTGCCATTTAATGCAATATAACTTCCGGTTATGGCCATTTCCTGGCGCTAGATTGGAAAATCCATATATCACTAAATAGTATCTTCTATTGAACCCTCAAGGGACAAGTAACAGAGGACAAACTTCTGTATACAGTAGATAAGGGATATAAGAAAGTCTAGAAACGCCACAAGTTTTTTTCTTATAAGTATGCGTTTTTTCCTTACAAGCAATTAAAAACAGTTCTAATCAATTACACGGTGTTATGCAATTCTTATATGCGTTTTTTTTCTTATAAAAGGTGCACTTAAATCAATTACACTGTGCTTGAAACAATTTTTAATATGCGTTTTCCTCTTAGAGATGTTCTTATATGCGTTATTTACTGTGTGGTTCTAAAATTCCTTTATCAGTTTGCGATGCATACTTTTGCTGAGCTACTTAAAATTACGGTCCGTAGGCAATTACATTTGCTGCTTCATTGTGGTTTAGCTTGGCTGGGATGGAAATGAGCTCAAAATGAGTTCAATTTATGCCAAAAAAAAAATTTCGGACATTTTAAGGATTTGGCATCACACATGCTATGTCTATAAAAACTTTTTACCTATTAAGTTAAGGAGCAATAAAAATTCATGACCGAACTAATCGCAAAATGGGAAATCGACTTTCAATACAGTTGGTTCTTTCACTTAAACATTCTGGATATGATTTTGAGCATCATATATCTGTGCAAAATATGGACCGGATACCTAACAACAGAAAGCTAGCTGTTAGAAATTGGACCCTCATCAATCTGCGACCCTATGCTGTTACAGTATGCCCATGTGATAAAGTTGGTGCCAGAAGATTTTGATCGATGTTACAATTTTATTCAGCATAACCAAAATGGTTCTAGGTATAATATAGTCGGCTCCGACGAACTTTAACTTAATTTTTTTTTTGTTAAGCTACACTAATAAATAGCTAAATATTTTTATCCTAAAAGCACATATGTGACAGCGCATAGAGAAAGAAACCTAAGGGTAAAAAATTTTCACTTTTTTTTATGTGGACAACATCTGAGCTTCGAATGAGACCGATCCCATGCCCCAAAAGTGTTCCCTCCCAGAGATATGCGCGTTTTATTAAAGTGAAGTTGACGATTCTAAGCGCAAATAGAAAGGGACCTAATCTTTAAAATGGCTCTCCTGAACAAAACTTTTCATCAACTATTCACTTTTTTTTGATGTGGACAACATCTGAGCATCGAATGAGACCGATCCAATGCCCCAAAAGTGTTCCCTCCCAGAGATATGCGCGTTTTATGAAAGTGATGGTACACACAAAGATACACGTATTTAAATCTTAAAATGGCTCTCCTGAACAAAACTGGTTTTTACCCTACGGTCCCTTTCTATTTTGCGCGTCACATATAATGCCAACATGAAAAATACGCAAACAACTGAAAAAGGTAGATGCATTTGACTAAACTCAAATGTATAATATACGGTTTCACCAAATATAAAAAATCCATGGTATCTACATAGTAAGTGATATCGTAAAATTTTGAAATCATTTAAAATCACTAATTCCAAAAAAGAAGCAGAAAAACTTCCCATTACTCTTGCCATTTACTGTGGTTAAGTGACATACGAAAGCTGACTGATATGAAGACTAAACTACATTTCGCAACTATTGTCCACTAGATGGCGTATATAAGGTTGGTAGCACATAAATCCGTTATGCATAATACGGGCAAAACCAAAGTTATTAGCATCAAATATGTTTCAATTGATCCAACAAATACATTTATTCATTATTATTAAATTTCAACATATCAAATTTTAATAATAGACGTATTCTATAGGTACTCGTTTATTAAACGAGTGGTCACTAAGGCATTAACATCAAAACACTACAAGGAATTTATAATTTTTCTTTGTATACACGAATTGAATGGCTTTAGGCATCATAAACCGTTTGATTTCCAAATTTATAGGAAAAAAAGTTATTTAAGAAATCCTATAAGCGAGTAATAACCGAGCTCGCTTTAATTCACTAAAGGTTATTCTTGAATAACTTTCTTCCGAATTGAACTCGACTTTTTTAAAAGGGTCCAAACTTTAAATCAAAGCAACTTTTGTTCATCTTTAACTTTTTAAGATTAGAATTTAACTCTTTTTTGCTTGTATTTATTGTCGAAAGTCCGTTTAAGGATATGCAACCAGCCGTTAAAAAAGGGTGTTGGTGGGGGCATTTCGATCTTACTTCTAGACAAGTTAGAATTTAATAGATACTCGTATTTGTACACACAAAAACTTCTTAACTTGACATTTAATTTGAATTGCATATTTCAATCCTAATATACACATATGGGTGATTCTGAGATTTCGACATCATTTTTGGCATTCGATTTTTTTTTTGCAGAATTTAATATTTAGATGTCTCAGTTCTAAGAAAGACTAGTTATTTTTAAAAGGTACACATCAAAATTTTAATTTTTAACGGAATCATGCAACAATTTAAAAATATGACCTCCAGGGTAATGACTCATTGAACTGAGAAATGACGAAGACAATAAAATATATAGTATTTTTTCTTAAAAATCAACAAATTCATTTTAATTCAGTTCTTTTGTAAAAGTAACAAAAGAAAAAATCTGTTAATCGTCATTCCCCTGTGAAAAATTTTGGCAGGGGAATGATGAATTACTACAAAACCCCCTGAAATGTTTATTTAAGTACTTACAAAATTGACTTGATCTGGAAGTTTATACTTGCAATAAACACAAAAAAACATTTGCAAAATTAAAGTATTAATTATCTTTTTAAAAAACAACACAGGGGAATGACCAACTTAAAAATGAGAAAATTTCAATTGAAAGTACTGCTAAGGACAACCAGGGTAATGATATTTTAACAATTTGGTAGGAAATTTTTTGAAGAACAAATAATTTTTGTAAAAAACAATTTTAAAGACTTTATAGGTCCTATTGAGATTTATTGTAGTGTAAATAATAAAGCATAATATATTTTATTTTTCCCGCTTGAAACAACCAAGGACAACAAATTGGCCCATAATCTCAGAATCAACCATATACTCGTATTATTGGAAAGGTTGAACTTTGTCCTTTTATAATGAAACACAATATTATTAATATGACAAACACAATTGGCTCGACAGTACCTTATCCGATCAACCCAATTTATAGTACACTTTTGATTGTTTCAGGACGAATCTCTTCAATGCCAACTTGGATTTCATGTTTCAACACTTCAATTGTCTCTGGCTGCTTTGCGTAACATTTATTCTTAATGGTTCCCACATAATCCAAAGTGCAATCACATCTCCGAGGTGGCAAATTGACATCACATTTTCGGCTGACATGTGGCACCGTCTTGTTGAAACCAAATGTCGCCCATGTCATTCTCTTAAAATTTTGGAAACAAAAATTCATTAAGCATGGAGCGGTGACGCTTACCGTTGACGGTAACGGCGGCTTCTTGCTCATTTTCGAAGAAAAAAGACACAATGATGCCGCCAGCCCAAAATCCTCACCAAACAGTGACTCGTTGTGGAGCATTGGCTTCTCCAGTTCACGTATGGGTTCTCTGAACCACATATGTGACAGCGCATAGAGAAAGGGACCCAAGGGTCAATCAATTTTCACTTTTTTTTTGATGTGGACACGTCTGAGCATCAAATAATACCGATCCCATGCCCCAAAAGTGTTCCCTCCCAGAGATATGCGCGTTTTATGAAAGTGATGGTACACCAAAGATACACGTATTTAAATTTTTAAAATGGCTCTCCGGAACAAAACTGGTTTTTACCCTTAGGTTCCTTTCTATTTTGCGCGTCACATATGCGCAAATTTTGCTTATGACATAGCCATCAAGATGAAAATGAGCTTTATCTTAAAACACGATTTTTCTGTAAATTCTTCATCTCGATTCGCAATCTTCAGCGAATCGAAAACGCATCGGGTGGTGTTCCATTATTAAATGACAAAGTTTAACTTTTCAATAAAACCAGAAACTTCAAAAATTATTAGTACTTCTTTACAGCCGATACAAATTTAAAACTTTTAATCGCCCACCCTTTATGTATAATAATTTTTTAAAAAAGATACCTTATTCTGTTGAACTAAAGGATATTTGCTTTACCCCAAATCAGTTGTGACCGATTAAAATGTCTTAGACGTTTTTTAAATCAAAAACTGAATGACTGTCCTATTGTTATTTTTATACCCTCCGCCAAATGATTGAGTGTATACTTCATTCAGATTGTAACACCTCGAAATATTATTTTGATGCCATATAATGCTTATGAATTTGACGGCGTGTTTTGACATACGCGCTTTTTCGCATAAGGTATTTGTTTTAATTTAAAAAATTTTTATTTTTGCTTATACCCATCAACGTTGGCTAGAGTTTTATTTATTTTGTCATTTCGTTCGGAATATCTTTGTTGATCTGGTTCTATATAAAATGCAGGATAATCCATTTGCATTGTGGATTTTTGACAGTAAATATATGAGGTATGTTAATGTTCAGACAATTGGAACTACTTATACATGCTTTGGTAAACTAAAAAAAAAAAATTATAATCTGTACAACAACCCGAAAAAGAGATGAACCAAAAATTTAAAAAAAATCTTGGTTCTACAAGATGTGAATTTTTTGATCTCAATAGCGTTAGTCTGTAACGGGATTTTAAAATTGTTTGAATTTTCATCATGGAGTGGTCAGATAATGAGAACCGTATCGCTGTAATAGTGCTTTTCAAGTGTGAAATGAAAAAAACGATATTTTCAAAACGCTCCGGCCACTAGGGACAAGCCGCATGTTCGTCTACCGATGCATAAAACTGTTTGAGGAGACTGGAGATGTAAAAGACCGCCACCGGTCCACGCTCTGTTCGAACATCGAATGTCATCAAAGCCGTTACATCAAGAATTCACAGAAATCAGCTCCAAAAACAGAACATCATGGCCTGTAAGATGTATATCACGCAAAAGTCCAGTCGAATCATTAAAAAAGACTTGCGACTTGGGCCTTTCAAACGACGTACCGGCATCTGAACTGATCCCAAGGGTAAAAAGGGCCATCACCCAGCTTCAGTCATTGTTTGGTGGGGTGTCTCTTACGATGGGGTCACCGACCTGCATTTCTGCGAACAAGGAGTCAAATCATCGGCCAAAGTTTACCAAGAAACCGTTTTGGAAGCTGTTGTATAGCCTGTCAACAGTTCCCTGTTTCAAAACTAGCCATGGACTTTCCAGCAGAATTCTGCGCCTGCCCATAAGGTTAAAACGTCCCAGGCCTGGCTTCGAACCAATTTGCCAGCGTTCATTTCCTCTGAAGAATGGTCCTAAGGCAGTCCTGATTTGAACCCATTGGATTACAAATTGTGGACGGTTTTAGAGGACAAGGTCTGTCACAAAAGATACCCTAACATTGGATCTCTTAAGACTGCTTTGCTTCGAGCTGTGGCCAATTTTCCAATGGACGAGGTTCGTGCAGCTATTTACGACTGGCCAGTGCGAATATGTAAGTTTGACATTTCGAATAAGTATATTCTGTTTGGATACAATATACATCAATAAATATATTAAAAAATATTTGGTCCAAAAACATTCAGTACTTATTATTTTACAGCATAAAACGTGTGTAACTGTATTTATGTCCCTACTAAGTATATAAAGGGTGGTCAAACCATAATGCATGATTTAACAGTGATTCACTTCATAACGTCAAGTTTTTTGCCCAACTTAACTTGTTTCAGTGGTTGGCAAATTTAACTAGGGAGAGTTACACAATTGATCAGAGCTTTAAGATTGTTGAAGCCTTTTACAAAAATGGGCGTTCAAATCAAAATGCATTTTGTGCACTTCGTGATTTTTTGGTCAGCATGATAGACCAAATGTGCCCAAATTTCTGCAAACCGGGTCTGTAGGAAATGTGAAAACAATTGTGCATGCTCGCCCATTGATGTTGTTCGTCAATCTCGACTCGTAAATGATGTTTGCTACCGCGAGATGATAACGGACTTCTTGTGACTAGTAATTGAGGATGTGGACGATGCGTAGTTCCAATAGGATGGTGCCACTTGCCACACAGAAAACGAAACAATGGCTCATTTGCGCTAGAAATTCAATGGCCATGTTATCTAAAGTCGTGGCGATGTTAATTGGCCGACACGATCATGTGATTTTACACTGTTGGACTTCCTCGTTTGGGGATATTTAAAAGAAAAAGTGTACGTCAATAAGCCAAGAACCATTCACGAGCTAAAGGATTAGATAAGTCGGCACATTAAGGACATTGATCCTCCATTATATCTCAGTCGTTGAAAAACAGAGATGCGTAAAAATCATTTGGGGAATCCGGGTTTTTTTGTTGTGTTTAAAGCGTGTGATTTTAGTGTTTTCAGTGTTTTTGCAATATTGATTTTCTAGCGTCTGGTGATTGTGTACAAACGAATGTAGTCCCAGAATTTGTGCGTTACTGAAGTGCTGTTTTTCTACATTATTGCATAAAGAAACACATCGTCTATCTTTTAAAATTTATCGTCTTTGATTTCGCCCAACTTCTACAGTTTATCGTCATTGGTTTCTCTTCATTTAAAAATCGACTTCATATGTAATCGAATTCGATTTGTTAATCACTATTCGTTCTCTGGCATTTTTAGTAAATTAGTGAATAAAGTAGTAAATTTAAGTAAATTTAGGTAAATTGGATATATTGCAAAAAAACTAAATATATGGTGTGGATAACAAATTATTTTATTAAAACCTTAAAGAGATAAAACGAAAAATAAAAGAAAGTGCATTATAAATATTGGTTCAAAAATATCTGTGATTGCCAATTTAGGGAGGAGATCGAAGATCCGCAAGACAAGAAATCACCAACAACAACACTAACTGATTTTAACTGTCATTGGGGGAGATGAGGAGTGGGACAATCTTTCTCAATCAAAAGAAATGTGCACAGGCAAAAAACAAAGCACACACAACGCAACGCAAGTAATGAGTCCCACCAACCTCTGGCAATTTCATTTTCATAATTCGTGTTAGTTTAGTGAGAAATTTTGCAGTGAGCGTGTGCATTTTATTTTCTTGGCGGTTGTGTTTCTTTTTTAATATTTCGTTGGCTTTGTTTTTGTTTTGTGCTGCGTTAAAATATGCCTCCCGTTGAGTAAGCATGCATCCCATTATTGTGTCCCCCGACACCTACCAAAAAAAGAACAAGAAAAGTGACATCATCTGTAGTTTGTCTCGCAACAAGTAAAAGGATATATCAATTGCAGCTAAATCACAGACTGTGTAGAAGCATAAATTATATAAAATTAAATCTCAGGTGTTCGGTGGTGTTCTATTTTCAAAAAGCGTGAAATATAAACCAATAAAAGTCTGTGAAATATGCAATTCTTATGATCAGGTGGATTCTTAAAAGTGACACCGCCAACTATCATCACGCCTACCCACAGACAAGTGTAAACGAAGATAATAAATGGAACGTAAAGACAGCGCATTACATCCGACGCCCATGTAAAAGCCAGCAACGATCATAAATATGTTTGTTACGAGCAAATACCCAAAATACCAACAAAGTATCTTTTCCCCTCTTTCCAACTGAATGATCTTAGAAAATTACAAACGTACACAAGTTTCACTATTCAACGTTGATTGTACGTCCGTTTTTGTCAATGAAATCAACCGTTCTCTCGCCTACGATTATCTCATACTTTGTGTTGTTTTGCAAAATCGTATGCCCTCGATAATATGGAAATATGGCTAACAAGAACTCGTCTTTCGTCGGTATCCATCAGATAGGTACTGTTTACATTTATAGAGCTTCTCCCCCTTCCCACCGACCAAAATGTGTGTATGGTAAAAACTACCAAATGTATCCCTACAATCACATTCTAAATTTGTGTTTTCAAAATTAAAATTTTCAATGCTGATGATTCAAAGATTTTTATTGTTTTTGTATTTTGGTTTTCAGTCCAGATGTTATTTTGAGTCATGACGTCATTGTTATTTTTGGCTTCACTTCTCTTTTGTTTATTCTAATTTTGTCGTTGTTGAGATTGGAATACAATTTGAATTTTTTTAAGTTGGCTCCGGTTGTTTTGACTAGGGTTGACTAGAGTTGCCAAGATTACGTTTTCAGTGAAGTCATTAAAACTGTGATTTGGGCATCCAATTTACTACTCATATTTTGTGGTTCCAAAAGAAAAAAAAATAAAAGTTAATAAAGAAGAAGGAAATATGGCTTAAATCTAGTTTAGTAACAATTCTCGCACGGACACCAAATTTACACCATCGATAGATCTTTTGATTTTTAGCAGAAATTATAAAATAAAAAAAACTGCGGTCTCCCAACGTTTCGACGTATAATTCAGATATTGATCCATATCTGTGAAACTTTAATTAAGCAATATGGATATCGCTGGAAAGCTTATAACAACACCATTCCAGTGATACGAGGGCTGCTATATATATTTCTGGCCTAATAATGAAAATGCCAATATTTATCATCAAAAATGGTTTTATTGTTATTCAAAGTATTCTCCAGCATGATTTATACACTTTTTCATGCGCTCAAACCAATTGTCGAAGCACTTTTTCCACTCCGATTGAGAAACCTCCAAAATATGTTTTTTGAACGCTTCAACAGCGTTTTCTGGCGACGAAAATTGTTGATCACGCATTTTTTTCTTTATGTGCGGAAATAAAAAGAAATCATTGGGTGCCAAGTCAGGGCTATACGGCGGATGACCCATCAATTCGACATTTTGGCCGGTCAAAAAGGCGCTGGTTTGAGCCGATGTGTGAGAGATCGCATTGTCATGGTGCACAATGATTCATCTTCTCTTGTTCGTTTTTCGAATTTCACCGAAGACTTCAGGCAAACAAATTGTGATGTACCATTCAGAATTGACCGTTCTACGTTGCTCAAGCGGAACAGTCGCCACATGACTAGTTTTGCAAAAAAAAAAAAAAAACTAGCGACTATTTGCTTCAAAGTGCTTCTTCCACGAACAACTTTCGTTGGATTTGGCTCGTCTTCGAAGACCCATACGGTCGATTGCTGCTTTGTTTCGTTCTCATACGCATGATTCGTCACCTGTGAAGATCTTATAAACGTCTTTGAAGGACCGCGATTGTTAATTTTTCAAAATTTCTTTGCACCAATCGACACGAGCCTTTTTTTTTTGAGCGATTGTCAAATTGTGCGGGATCCAACGAGAATAAAACTTTTATTTATTTATTTATTAATTCATATAGTAATACAAAAGCCCACAGGGCCAAAAAAAATCGTTTTACTTAGCAATACATTCCTAAATAGAAAAACTTAAAAACTAAAATAAACTTTAATAATAAAAATGTATGTATAAGTATATACAAAGGAATTTAACGCGATTGGCTCTCCAGCTATATTAACATCAAGTATAGCAACAAAATAAATAGAAATATAGTCCAGATTTGTACAAACGATCCTTAGTCAAGTTGTTGGCAAACATGTTTTATATCCATGGAAATAAAAATAAAATTATGAATATAATTATTAAGGTGTAACTGATATAAAGTAGTCAAAGAGTTTAAGACGAAATGCATTATTAGAGTGAGAAAAAACTCGCAGTTCAATAGGCAATTGATTCCAGCACCTGGCTACCCGAACAACAAAAGACTTTTCAAATATAGAATTAAAAATTCTAGGTAGAACGATTTGAGTATTTCTACTAGAGTGCGAAAAACAGAACAAACTGCACAGTGGATCAGGCGCACCACTTTTAATAACCTTATAGAACTGAAATAAAATCCTATGATTAACATATTCAGTAAATGACACTCCTAAAAAACTTCTAACAAACGCAGATACATGTTCACGCCTATGAACATTATATACAAACCGAGTAACAGTGTTCATAATACGCCTTAGTTTAAGCAAATTATATTCGACTTTACCCGACACTACCTCTAGTCCATACAAAATTTGTGGCATTAAAAGTAGGCTTGCCCATGCCTACATTTAACCCAAGGCGGCAAATAAATGTTAGTCGAATACAACCTGCGCAAAATACCATAAACTCTACAACGGACAGAGTCAATATGATGTCCAAAATTAAGTTTGCTATCAATTATAAGACCTAAACATTTATGACGATCAACAAAATCAACTCTGACTTGCCCCACAAATATGTCCATGTCAAAACCAAGAGTACCAAACATAATTGCTTTCGTTTTTAAGGAATTAATCAACAAAGAATTACGAGAAGTCCATCGTAAAGTCTGATTTAGACAGAAGTTAATTTTTTCTTCTAAAGCATGACAACTATCCCGACCACCACTAAGAAGAATTAAAACATCATCAGCATATAGAAATATGCTGCACATGTATGACTCCAGACACGCAGAAAAGTCGTTTGTATACATTATAAATAGAAGAGGCCCTAAAACCGAACCTTGCGGCACACCAGACATCAGAGCAAGAACACTAGATTTAATGCCATTCATATCCACAAACTGAGATCTGTAACTTAGGTAGGACATTGCAAGTCTACAAGCCGAGCTCGAAAAATTAAATTGATTTCGAAGTTTTTCAATCAAAGTACCATGGCAAATTGAATTAAATGCTTTGGACATATCTAAAGACACTTAGACACTTAATTCATTGTGATTCATACGAGTATTATTACGTATGGTGTCAGTAAGGTGTAAAAGCAAGGATGTAGTGCTATGCCCTTCACGAAAAGCATACTGCGAATCAAAGAGTTTACCCCTAGAACAGAGCAGTATCTGGTTCTTTAAAACATATTCAAAAACTTTTGATAAAACAGGTAGAATCGACCAGGTGTTCATGCAATATCGAATGTATGCTGATGGAAGAAATGCCCAAGGATGCCTCTATCTCACGGTATGTCACATGACGATCTTGCATTATCAGTTCACGCACGACATCAAAGTTCTCTGGCACAACGGCCGTTTTTGGACGACCTTCGTCTTTGTGCGAGCGTCGGCCGCGATTTAATTCATTAAACCAGTTTTCACTGTGCTATAGGATGGTGCTTCAACGCCGTACAAAGATTTATGTTCATCGATGCACTCTTGTCGTGATAATCCACGTCGAAAGTTGTGAAAAATTATCGCACGAAAATGTTCACGAGTTAATTCCATTTTTTGCCAAATTGATTTTTTCAAGTCACTGTAAACAACACATGATGGACGTACGTCAAAACGTTCTGAGTACGTTTATGCTAAAAAATATCAAACTCTCCAATGGAAATGTCAGATGGCGCCAGGCAACACTTAGTGTTGCCTAGGCCTGAAATCTCTATAGCAACCCGTATATTTCACTGCACAAAGAACATTTCCTTTCGCCTCAATTTTAAATTTTTTAACATTTTTTCGAATCTTTATGTTTGTTTTAGGATGGAGACTTTTAAAGTCTTTTCACAATTAACAGCTTTCGTAAGGGAGGGAAGCGGGTCTTTCGATCTAGAAATATTTTCTTTTGAACACACAACTTATCTCTTATGATGATTAAATGAAGAAAGTAGGTTTTTTTCAAAGCCCAGCGGACAATATGCCAGGAACTCTGACAACCCTGTCTTGCAATCAGCTGAGGGCATTGGCATGCCTGGGCTGAAACCCTGGCTATTTCGTTTATCGTTCGGGCCATATAAATTAAAGCCACCAAAAAAGATATGAGTTGTTGTAACAACAATATATTTATTTTGAAGTCTTGTTCGTCTATGGGGGATCTGCTTCGATATCAAGGTGGAGGAAACGCGCCATTTGAACTGGGTGCGTCCACAGATACCTGGGGTCAGCTGAGTGGGCTTGGCCGGACAATTGAAGAGGTGCAGCACATCATGTGGTCCCTGATGGCAGGCGGGACAGATGTCCGGAACGTTAGCATTAATTCGTGTCCAGTAAGAAAAACTGGTTTCATGAATTAAATCGTGGCCGACGCTCGCTCAAAGACGAAGGTCTTCCAAAAACGTCCGTTGTGCCAGAGAACTTTGATGTCCTGCGTGAACTGATAATGCAAGATCGTCATGTGACATACCGTAAGATAGAGGCATCCTTGGGCATTTTTTCTACCAGCATACATAAGATATTGCATGAACACCTGGCCGTAAAAAGGTTTGTTCTCGTTGCATTCCGCACAATTTGACAATCGCTCAAAAAAATGGTCGATTGGTTTTGAAAAAATTCGATCGCGGTGCTTCAAAAGACGTTTGTAAGATCTTCACAGGTGACGAATCGTGGATCTATGCGTATGAACCCGAAACAAAACAGCAATCGAACGAGTGGGCCTTTGAAGACAAGCCAAATCCAACGAAAGTTGTTCGTGGAAGAAGCACTTCGAAGAAAATGGTCGCCTGTTTCTTCGGCAAAACTGGTCATGTGGCGACAATCATTTTGCACCATGACAATGCGAGCTCTCACACATCGGCTCAAACCACCGCCTTTTTGACCGGCCAAAACGTCGAATTGATGGGTCATCCGCCGTACAGCCCTGACTTGTCACCCAATGACTTCTTTTTAATCCCGCACATCAAAAAAAATGCGTAGTCAACGATTTTCGTCGTCATAAGATGCTGTTGAAGCGTTCAAAAACCATGTTTTGGAGGTGTCTCAATCGGAGTGCTTCGACAATTGGTTTGATCGCATGCAAAAGTGTATACATCATGCTGGAGAATACTTTGAAAAACAATAAAACCATTTTGGATGATAAATATTGGCATTTTCATTATTAGGCCTGAAATATGTATAGCAGCCCTTGTATAGTGCTCAGAGTTGTCAGCGACTCCACATACATACATCGCAAAGATCAGACTACCGTAGACGTTAAAAAAGACGCCATCATATGAGTGGCCAGTCCGTCATT
This sequence comes from Hydrotaea diabolus, assembly GCA_963513945.1. Taxonomy (NCBI): domain Eukaryota; kingdom Metazoa; phylum Arthropoda; class Insecta; order Diptera; family Muscidae; genus Hydrotaea; species Hydrotaea diabolus. Next base: position 192,007,887 of record OY740716.1, on the reverse strand, counting down.
AGCCTATTCACCAGTTTAGTGTCCCCAGATTCTGTCCTCTTATTAGTTTATCAGACAAAAACCAAAAGGGGCTTACAAATGTTAATGACATTTTTAAAATGTATTCTGAAGAGAGAGAAAGAGAGAGCTCTTACATGTCGTCACATGCCCCAAACCGATTTCAGTTTACGTTTTACAGCTGATATCGATATCTACGATTTTTTTGTTCGCCCAAGTAAGCGTCACAGATTTAGCAACGATCACCATGAATCACAACAGTTGATAAGGAAATGTTGCGTTTATTCACTGACCAAACTCGCAAAGGTTTTAAAATAAACGCCAGCCGCAGTTTATAATCAGACATTGCCGTAGAAGGCTGGACATTTAATAAAAGGAATTTTTTTTTTTAAATTTTACAAAATGATTACCTCTCAAAGAAGATCTATGACGTACTAACAGCCTTTAAAAGCAATTCTAAGTGCATATTTAATAACTAAATCCATTTCTATTGCAGATTACAGGCAGCTAACATGTCATTGGGAGCAATGCATTGTACCCGATGTGCAGATGGTTTCGAGGCGAATGAAAAAATAGTCAACTCCAATGGCGAATTGTGGCATACGCAGTGTTTTGTGTAAGTTTATTTTGCAGTGTAGTCCGTCACATTTCTAACTGAATTGTCTATTCTTTCAATTGCAGATGTGCCCAGTGCTTCCGGCCTTTTCAAGATGGCATTTTCTATGAATTCGAAGGGCGCAAATATTGTGAACGTGATTTTCACGTTTTATTTGCCCCCTGCTGCAATAAATGCGGTGAATTCGTTATTGGTCGCGTGATTAAGGCCATGTCGGCCAGTTGGCATCCACAGTGCTTCCGTTGCCAATTGTGCTCTAAAGAATTGGCCGATTGTGGTTTTATACGCAATCAAAATCGTGCCCTATGTCACGAGTGCAATGCCATGGTTAAGGCTGAAATCACTGGACGTTATGTGTGCCAAAAATGCCAGTAAGTTCGAAGATAGCTGCGTAGTCTCAAAAGGATTCATATTCATGTGATAAATCTGTTAATTTTAGCGGCCTCATTGATGATGAACCGTTGCGTTTTCGGGGCGAGGTTTACCATGGTTATCATTTCAATTGTACGGCTTGCGGTCAGGAATTGGATTCAACAGCCAGAGAAGTTAAAAGTCGTCCGGGTTTGGCAGCTAATGATATGGTGAGATAGAAAAATATACACTTTTCAATAATTTTATAGAGCAATTTAGTTGATGGATCATTAAAATATTTCTTCTTGCGTTTACAAATCGATATATTCAGAATATGTATAAAATCAATCTATAGAATTGTCTCAGCGGCCACTCGAATCTAACGAGTTCTTTAAGATATTTTAGCTCGGTAAACTGATTTAGTAAATTTTTATCGTTGGCTAGACCAGTGAACATTTATCAGCTCAAAGAGTAGCATGACCGGAAATGCTATTAACCGCGATATTCGAAACCGCTACAAAAAAAAACACCAGTGCATATAAGAAGAGTTAAACATGCATATATATCGAAGCGAAAATCTCTTGCTGAATCAATTTATTTTTCCAATTTGTATTGTATGCTTCTACCTTAATATATTCCCTTGAAAGCTTATTAAGTGGTAGACGGAGAACCTCTATCGAAGCATTTACTTTGAACCATATAGTTCTTATACTTCCTGACCAAGACCTACTGTTTAAAGTCGGCTAAAGGATTTTTTGAAGAAACTTTAATACCGCTAAGAGATTTATCTCTTAGAAACATCGCTACACCAAAAAATGTAGCAGCATCTAACACTCGGGTTTGGACCTAGACTACTTGTGTGAGTGTTGCACGTACTAACCATCGTCTTAGTATTACCTTGTGAAAGCGCAGCACTAATCATCATACATCGACGGTCCACTGAAAATATTTGGTTTAAAAAATTCTTTTGTTTCAATGAAAATGTCGCGAATGGTGGCTGTTGGGTGTATGCCTTTTAACAAATCCCCTGAGATAAAAAATCTTAACAAAACATTTTTTTTGGAAAATTAAATTAAAATTTTTCACTGTGTCATGTAAACCGTGATTTATTTAGGTCATAGTTTTTTTTAATTTTAAAATATAGGCATCATGTTGGAATATTTATTATAGACCGATAGAATAGTTGGTGGTCGCGACTACGCCTTAGATTGTCCTTTCGGAAGGTCCAACTTTTAAACACTTTCCAGCAATACCAGCTGAATTAATAAAAACAAAATAGTTTTTTCATACCCGACGCCTAACTGTAGTATAAGGTATTACGACTTACTGCTGATTTTTGTGACACTTTTGGCTTCGATCTAAACCGGATTCGTCTAAATCCTACGCCAGAGTCTTTTTTTTTTTTTTTTTTTTTTTTTTTTTAAACCAACACTCAGTGGATGCCCCCTATACATGCGGTGCATTGCGTTGGCGAGTGGAAATTAATGGATCGGAGGGGGAAAGAGGGAGTAATGTTTGTTGACGCTTGCCTTGAACTTCTGGATGTCGCAATTAGTGGGAAATACATTTGCCGGAAGTCGATTCCACATACGGACTGTACGAGCGAAAAACGAATTTGATCTGTAGTGTATAGTGCGGTCAACTGGCCAATCGATAACAAACGGGTGTGAATTCCTAGAAAGTCGAGTATCCCTGCCGAACATCCTCACGTCAGGAATAAGACGACGGATGTCTGATGAACACATACCATGAAAGTAACGATAGAACAGCGTCACGCAACCCACATTCCGACGATGCTCAAGGGAAACAATAGAGTTGGATACCCTAATGTCACCTATCAGCATCATCGCTCTCCTTTGAACACGGTCAAGTAGCTCCAAGGATGATTTTGGAGCACCTGCCCATATATGGGAGTTGTATTCCATCTTCGGCCTGATGAAAGATGTATAGATATTGAAAAGATCAGTAGGAGTGAAGTATTTCTTGCACCGCTTTAAAAAGCCTATGCACTTGAGTGCTTCTTTCGACACTTCGAATACATGTCTCGCCCAACGAGCGTCACATTGTATTTTCATGCCCAGAACATCGAGAGCTTCTATATCGTCCGTACCATCGAGAGAAATTGACGATATTGTTGGGTCAGCGAATCGCTTGTGAGACAACAAGCAGCACTGTGTCTTACGTGCATTAAAATCTACTCTATTCACTCGACCCCATTCGGAAATGGCCATTAGATCCCGGCCAAGTGTCTCATCCATAATTCGCCTTTTGTCTTCAATATCTTGAAGGCTCGGCCTACGGTCGAATGAATACGAATGACAGAGGTTACTATCATCTGCGAAAGAGTAGATTGGATTCACGGTCTGACCCAATAGATCGTCAATGAAATAGAAATAAAGAGGGAGAAAGGACAGAGCCCTGTGGTACACCTGCGGTCAGCCTATGTGTGTTGGATGAGAACCCATCTACAACAACTCTAACAGTGCGATCTCTAAGAAAGCTCGATATAAACCGAGCAAATGTATTACCGACACCAAAAGCGATCAGCTTTGATATGAGTGCACCATGCCAGACTCTATCAAAGGCCTTGGAGATATCTAGAGCCACGACCTTACTCTCACCAAACTGGTGGATAGACCGACTCCAACGCTCCGACAAGAACGCCAACAGGTCTCCCGTAGAGCGGTTTCTACGGAAGCCATACTGTCGATCACTTAGCAAGTCGTTGGTCTCTAAATACCTCACAAGATGGTGGTTTACCATGCTCTCCATTACCTTGGAGAGCGCTGAGCAAATCGCAATTGGCCGATAATTCGCAGGATTATTGGCTTCACCTTTTTTAGGGATCGGCTGGACGTTCGCAACCTTCCAACACGCTGGGAAAACTCCCGCACGGTAAGCAAGGTTGAAAAGGTTGCGTAATGGACGGGCTAGCGTCGACGAGCACTTACATAGGACAAGTGCAGAGATACCATCCGGGCCCGGGGATTTATTTACGTCGAGGTTCGCAATGTCGCCCATCTGATTAATTTGTATATAAAACTTTGTCACCATGTTGAATTATTGTTGTAGAAATAGCTCTGAGACGTTATGGAACCGTCGTCGAAATAATGGATTGCTTGGAGATGTTTCATCCCCAGAGGTGACCAACATCGACGTTGAGGAATTAAATACATTATTTATTAATAATCAACTGACTAGTCCGACTGGTAGAAGTTTTATTAACCACATTTTTTGTGGATAGTGGGTTTCATTTTATAACGTCTCCTCTGATTTGATACAGGCTTTTATGCCAGTCAAGTTTAACGACTCTGGTTGTGATGGTATATCTCTTAAATTCCTTAAAGCATTAGTTCAAATCACCTTCTTCATTTAGTGAACACGAAAATAATGACCTCCTGCTTTCCTAGTGATTGGAACCAATACAAAAGAAGTCAAGCTCGAATTCTCCTGATAACTTAAGACCTATTTCTTTGCTTCCTATCCTGTCAAAAGTTGTGGAAAATATTCTTAAGCGGTAGTTGTTAGACCATTTTAGTAGTAAAACGCTGCTGAATGATTATCAATGTGGTTTCCGGAACGACAGCGGTACTTCTGCTTTATTAATTGTCCTTACTGACTCAATAAGGAAGAATACTCATGATCAAAAAATGTGTATGGTTTTGTCTTTGGATTTAGAAAAAACCCTTTGATAGGGTAGATTATGGAATTTCGATAAACAAATTGCATGAAGATTATGAACATGGGAATAGTGCCTGTAGTTTAATGCTATCTTTTTTATGTGGTAGAACGCAGTATGTTCGTGTCAATGGAGTTTCATCGTCTGTTTTGTCTGTTAGAAGTGGGGTCCCCAAAGGCTCAGTTCTTGGTCCAATTTTGTTTATGCTGTTTATTAATGACCTTTTCAAAATTCTGGGCGATTGGTGTACACCATACTCCTTTGCTGATGATGTTCAGCTATTATCCAGAAATCCAGTATCAGGATGTTTTACAAGCTAAAACTTATTGTGTTTTAAAATTATTGAGCGTCCGAATGTACTCTAACAAGTTTTGTATTAATCCTTCTAAAACAAAGGCAATACTGTTTTCATCATCATCTTCTATCAACCAAGATTTGCAATACAATGCTACGTCTATAGAATTCGTTCAGAGTATTACGTGTTTAGGAATAGTGCTGGATAACAAATATTGCTTTGAGCAGCATATTCGCAGTATTGCTTCACGTATTAGTTTCACACTTCGTCAACTATACAACAGCAATTTAGTTTTACCTCGATGGGTGAAAACAAAACTGGTTCATGGCATAATTATGACTATATACTAGACGTACATACAGGAACTACTCAAAGTAATATGAATATAATAAAGGCAGTGTTTCATAGAGTTATGCGCTATTTATATTCTGTTAAACCGCATGCTCACATATCGCCGTTTACGAATGACTTTTTAGGAATTTGTGCGCCTTCGGTTGCCATATTTTTTTTACAAGATATACAAATTTCAATCTCCTAGCCAATTCATTTGTCTTCAGTCACTCAATTTGCAACAGACAGTTAATTATTTCCAAGTTAACAGCGCTTATGGATCGATTATTCCTCGTAAGGGTAGCCCTACTATTTAACATTTTGCCAAACATTTTAAAAACGTTTAACTTGTCTTCCCTGACATTTCGTTAAAATATACTGGAACATTTTCGTTCCTTCGTTTCTTGATTATTACTTGTATGAGATGCGCAAAATATAAAGGGGCCTAAGGGTAAAAACCAGCTTTGTTAAGGAGAGCCATTTTAAAGATTTAAATACGTGTATCTTTGGTGTACCATCACTTTTATAAAACGCGCATATCTCTGGGAGGGAACACTTTTGGGGCATGGGATCGGTCTCATTCGATGCTCAGATGTTGTCCACATCAAAAAGAAAAGTGAAAATTGATTTTTTTTTACCCTTAGGTCCCTTTCTCTATGCGCTGTCACATATGCTTTCATCTGGTTTTTATTTCTTTTATTTTTAATTTATATTTTCTATTTTATACAGCAATATTTCGAGTAGTTTGATGTTGATTTGAATACGAGGGCGGTTCGGAAAGTTCTTAGCCTATCAATGAAAGAGAATAGTTAGTTTTTCAAAAATATTTTTATTTTTCAATATAATCTCCTGAAACTTCAATACACTTAGTCCAACGCTTATCTAGCAATTCTATCCCTTGATTAAAATAGTTTTCCTCGAGGTCTTCAAAATAGTGGTTTACAACTGTAATTGCATCTTCATTTGAGGTAAAACGCTTGCCAGCAAGGAATTTTTTAGATTTGGGAACAGGAAAAAGTCACTGGGAGTTAAATCAGGAGAATAAGGTGGGTGGTCAAGCAAATCGTACTTTAATTCGTTGATTTTAGCCATTGTTAAAACACTCTTGTGCTCTGGTGCTTTGTCTTGATGAAAAATTATTTTTTTGTGTTGTAAGCCAGGACGTTTTTCTCGAATTTGTACATTTAATTGATCTAAAAGGTTGCAATAGTACTCTGAATTTATTGTTTTACCCTTTTGCAGATAGTCAATCAATAAAATGCCTTTGAAGTCCCAAAAAAACCCTTGCCATAACCTTACCAGCCGATTGAATTGTTTTTGCCTTCTTTGGGGCACTTCCTCCAGCTTCAGTCCATTGTTTGGATTGTTCTTTTGTCTCTGAAGTATAGTGGTGGATCCATGTCTCATCAACAGTTATGAAACGACGCTTAAAATCCATTTTATTTCGCTGAAAACGATCCAAACAAGCTTGAGAAATGTTCATTCTTATGCGTTTTTGGTCGAGTGTTAACAAGTCCGGCACCCATCTTGCAGAAAGCTTTTTCATCTGTAGTTCTTCATGCAAAATTAAATGGACTCGATCATTTGAGATGCCCATGATATTAGCTATTTCACGCACTTTTATTCGTCGATCATTTAATACCATATCATGCACTTTGGCTACAATTTCTGTTGTTGTTGCTGTTTTTGGACGTCCACTACGTGGTTCATCTTCAATGCTTGTACGACCACGTTTAAATTCAGCAACCCAATTTTTTACTGTGGCATATGAAGGAGCACTTTCACCTAACACATTCACCATATCATTATGAATTTCTTGTCCCGATAAACCTTTTTTATGTAAATATTTAATGACACCACGCATTTCTAATTTTTCCATTGTAAAAAAATCGCTGATGCGTCTTTTGGGAACACCTGTTTCTATATGAAGGAGTTGCCAGATCGAGACAAAATTTAACATGTGTTCACAGCAGAGATGGAAGTTTCCAAAACACTTAACTTTTTTCTGTTTATACCGCGCTTTTTGTGCTAGTCTAAGAAGTTTCCGAACCGCCCTCGTAATGTTGATTTTGAATAAAACACAAATAATTAAGGAAATTATTGTCATTTCTTTTTATTATAATACGAGGGTTGCTATATATATTTCTGGACTAGGCAACACTAAGTGTTGCCTGGCGCCATCTGACATTTCTATTGGATAGTTTGTCATTTTTTAGCATTAACGTACTCAACGTTTTGACGTACGACCATCATTTGTGTTGTTTACAGTGACATGAAAAAACCAATTTGGCAAATAAATGGAATTAACTCGTGAACATTTTCGTGCGATAATTTTTCACAACTTTCGACGTGGATTATCACGACAAGCGTGCATCGATGAACTTAAATCTTTTTATGGCAATGAAGCACCATCCTATAGCACCTTGAAAAACTGGTTTAATGAATTCAATCGCCCCCGACGCTCGCTCAAAGACGAAGGTCGTGAAGGTCAACTAAAAAGGTTTGTTATCGTTGGATCCCGCACAATTTGACAATCGCTCAAAAAAAGCTCGTGTCGATTGCTGCAAAGAAATTTTGAAAAAATATGATCGCGGTGCTTCAAAAGACGTTTATAAGATTGTCAAAGGTGACGAATCATGAGCCCGAAACAAAACAGAAATGCTCATGTGACGTCTGTTCCGCTTGAGCAACGTAGGAGGTCAATTCTGAGTGGAACACCACATTTTTTTTTGTCTGAAGTCTATGGAGAAATTCGGAAAACGAACAAGAGAAGACGAATCATTGTGTACCATGACAATGCGAGCTCTCACACATCGGCTCAAACCAGCGCCTTTTTGACCGGCCAAAACGTCGAATTGATGGGTCATCCGCCGTACAGCTCTGACTTGGCACCCAAGAACTTTTTTTTATTCCCGCACATCAAAAAAATGATGGTCAACGATTTTCGTCGCCAGAAGACGCTGTTAAAGTGTTTAAAAGCCATGTTTTGGAGGTGTCTTCAAAAAACCCCAAAGATAGAAGTCCAACGGTGTCAATCACATGATCTTGGCGGCCAATTAACATCGCCACGACATGCGATAACACAGCCATTGAATTTGTCGCGCAAAAGAGCCATTATTTCGTTAGCTGTGTGGCAAGATGCACCGTCCTGTTGAAAACACATATCGCCACATCCATATCTTCCAGTTCGGGCCATTCACTGTAAATGCCTCATTTTGGAAAAAAATACGGCCCGATGATGCCGCCAGCCCATTAACGGCACTAAACAGTCACTCTTTGTGGGTACATTGTTTTTTCGACAATCACTCTTGGATTATCATTCGCCCAAATGCGGCAAATCTGCTTATTGACGAATCCACTGAGGTGAAAATGTGCCTCATCACTAAAGGTGAATTTTTTTCTCGAAAATTGATCATCCATTTTCATAATAAGCCTGAATAACTTTAGAGCAATGCTCGCTTGTAAATCTTCCCATGGTCAAATTGAGTTAGTCTGAAATTGAGAAATATCAAATAAAATACAGCAAAAAAAACTGGACGTTTAGTTGTGGTTCACATTCAACATCGGCCATTAAAATTTAACCACCCTTTATTTAACATTTTGATGCATATTGTAATTTAGCTTCAGTACGCACCCAATAGGCTTCCAATTGCATGTCAATAAAGAAATAAAATAAAATTTGGTATATTGGTCTGGTAACACTTTCAGTAAATTAAATTAAAATTAATTTAATCTCTTACTCGTAAAGTCGCCAGCATTTACGAGGTGGAAACCAGCCGCTGAAGAATTGCTTGATTGTGTTGTTGTTGTAACAACAATATATTTATTTTGAAGTCTTGTTCGTCTATGGGGGATCTGCTTCGTTATCCAGGTGGAGGAAACGCGCCATTTGAACTGGATGCGTCCACAGAGGCCTGGGGGTCAGCTGAGTGGCCTTGGCCGGACAATTGAAGAGGTGCAGCACATCATGTGGTCCCTGATGGGCAGATGTCCGGAACGTTAGCATCAATCAATGCCTATTAAGACTTGAGGCGGCTGCACCATCCGGATCTCTCTTTTCTCAAAAAAAATATGTGTTCAAAAAAAATATGGGTTCAAAAATTGTTTGTTGCTTTTACCCGGAGTTGAACCTGGGTTTATTGCATCAAAAATTTGTTGCACATAAACGATTTTTTAATAAAGCGTATTTTCATTTAAGCGGAGTACAGTGTATGGAAAATCATCCGCAACATTAATTACTAATATTTATCCCCAATTAAGCGATATTTTCAATTAAAAGTCGTGCACTTATCCGAATTCGACTGTGCTTAAAATGTTTCTTATCTCTTGTTAAAAAAAAACATTTTTTATCTCTTTCAGAATGAATTGTATTGCCTGCGTTGCCATGATAAAATGGGAATACCCATTTGTGGCGCTTGTCGCCGTCCCATTGAAGAACGCGTGGTGACCGCCTTGGGCAAACATTGGCACGTTGAGGTTGGTATGACTAGAATGAAACAAAGCTGCTTTATAAGTTGAAAACATTCCATAGATACTTAAAACATCTTTTGTTTGCATTTCAGCATTTCGTCTGTGCCAAGTGCGAGAAACCGTTCTTGGGTCATCGTCATTACGAGAAACGTGGCCTGGCCTACTGTGAAACCCATTATCATCAATTGTTCGGTAATTTGTGTTTCGTTTGCAATCAAGTCATTGCAGGAGACGGTAAGTTTTGCTCTTTGAAAATATAAATCGGTACAGGGAATTTTTAATTGAAATTAAACAAACCTCTTGCAGTATTTACGGCCCTGAACAAAGCCTGGTGTGTTCATCATTTCGCTTGCTCGGTGTGCGATTCGAAAATGACTCAAAAATCGAAATTCTACGAATACGATGAGAAGCCGGTGTGTAAGAAATGTTACGAACGTTTCCCCACCGAATTAAGAAAACGTTTGCGTACCGCCCATGAAATGACCATGAATAAAAAGATTTAATTCTCATGTGAGACGCATGGGGCCAACAAACGAAACAGAAAAAAAACAATAGCGATTTTATAACAGAAAACATAAAAAGTGCCTTAACAAATTTAACAGAAACCATTACAGTCAAAGTGTTTAAAAAACATGGAGAAATGGAAACGATAGACTAGCCTACCTTTGGTTAAATAAATCTTTTGTTTAGACATTATTAAACTACAAAGGAAACAGCCAAACCGCAGCCAGCAATTGTTATGAAGCCAAAAACCAATGCGAACTTTTAGTTGTTTTAAACTAACATTTTTAAAATGGTTTTTTAAAGTTTTGTTTTTCAAACTGGTAATTCTGTTTACTACCCTAATACCAACTATATATTTTATACCGTAACTTGTAATTTAAACAAAACTAAAAAGCCAACAGCACAAAATAAACTAAAGTATCTTAACGTACAATATACAGCCATAGATAAATTAATATAATTAAAAAGGAAACAAATCAATATATTCAAAGTATACATTAATTATATTTTATACAAACGTAAAAACGAAACACTCAATTCTCGAAGATTTTGTACCCTTATTCAACCTAACTTATTTTTCAATATTTTTTGTATTACTGCAGTTTTTCGTCTTTTTGTTTTAAATGTTGTAAATTAATTTAATCTTATTTCCTTTTGTGTTTGTCTTTCAATTATGTATGTCTTTGTTTATTCTTTAGCAGCTAAAACGTATGTTAATGATTCAACCGTAACAAGTTAAAATAGCAATATTTAGAAATTATATATGTTATTTTTTCTATTTTAGGTTTTTATTGTAATTTGAGTCATACTATTAATCACGTTTTATTTTTTTAATAATTATTCTTTTCAAATACAATAAATTGTCATTTAAACAAACCTATACCGGGGACATCTAGTCAATTTGTTAAATCTACAAACATAAATGGGATTTTAAAAAAATGTCACAGTTCGACCTGTATCCATATATGAATTTATAAGTCTAGGGCCTTGCGTAAAGGACATAACAAATTTATATAGGGTGATCCATCTAGAGGATTTTTTAGAACAAAAAAAATATAAAAATTCAAATCAAGTGTGGAATCTTGATTGGTAATTTGAAAGGACATTTTAAGGCATTTATTTTTTGAATATAATTATCTTCAAATGTTGGCAACTGTATTATGGAAATGAGCGTGTGGTGAGATACGGGAAGATCCGCAGTTTTCGACCAAAATTTTGTTCAGTGAAGAGGCCCCTTTCTGGCTCAGCGGCAAAGTCAATAAACAAAATTGCCGCATTTGAGCTGAAGAGCAACAAGAAGAGGTTCAAGAGGTGCCATTATACCCAGAGAAAACCACGGTTTGGAGCGGTTTATAAGCTGGTGGAATCATCGGTGCATATTTTTTTAAAACTAATGATGGACGGAACGTAACCGTGAATGGTGCTCGCTGTCGCGCCATGATATCGATCTTTATGCTACCTTAATTGAAGTCCGTCCTTGACGACACTTGTTTCCCACAGGACGGTGTCACTGGCCTTACAGCTGCTTAAACAATGGATCTATTGAGAAGTCATTTCGAAAACCAGCTAATTTCACGTTTTGGACAGGTGAGTTGGCCGCCTAGATCGGGTAATATCACACCTTTAGACATTTTTCTTTGGGGTTACTAAAGTCCAAAGTCTATGCTGACAAACCAGCTACGATTCAGGTTTTGGAATTACGCGTGTCATTAAAGCCATACCGGTCGAAATGCTCGAAGGAGTCATCCAATATTTGACCCTCAGAATGGAAACCCTGAGGCGTAGTTGCGACCAACATTTAAAGAAAATTACATTCAAATTTTACCAATAAAGATTCCACAGTTGATTTGAGTTTTTTTTTTGTTCTGAAAAAATACCCCTAGATGGATAACCCATTATATATCAAAAAACACAGAATATTTAAGATATACCGGGCTGTCATAGAAACCAATGTTGGGAATATTGGTTTTAAAAAAGAATAAGAAAAAATGCTTTGGTGTCATGAAAACCAATGTTATCGGTTTTATCAGCAACGTCTGATTCGAACATTGGTTTTATTTACATTCGAAATGGACAAAACCAACTTGGTTTCATGACAGCAAATGAAACCAACATTGGTTTGCAAAAACGACAATTAGCAAAACTGGCATGGTTTCTATGACAGCCCTGATAGAGTTCAAATTTATTCCAGGTGTAGTGCAGATGTTACATTTTTAGAATGAAATTCGATTCCGGTCATATGACCATCACGAGCCCGCGTACAGCGATCTATTTTTTGGACCCAGTTTTCCACCACTCTTGCACACATTTCGACCGGAACGTTGGCGATTTCGCGTTGGATGTTGTCTCTGAGCTCGTCTAAAGTTGTTGGCGTAGACCAATGTCTTGATGTGGCCCCATAAAAAGAAATCAAATGGCGGTAAATCGCATGAACGAGGTAGCCATTCGACCGGACCATTTCTCGAGATAAAATGTTCACCGAATTTGCCTGTCAGCAAATCGATTGTAACGCGTGCTATGTGACACCGTCTTGTTGAAACCACATATCGGCGATGTCAAGCTCATACAATTCTGGCCGAAAATAATGTTCTAACATGGCACGATTGCGCTCTCCATTGACGGTAACATGACGATTGTTTTCATCGACGCAAACATACGATCCAATCACATCTGTGACATGAAAACCACACAACGCAGTAATTTTTTGCGGATGCTATTGTGTCTCTTGATGCACATGTGGGTTTGTTGCTGTACAATTACACATATTTTGTTTGTTGACAAAATCACTCTGCTGAAGATGATTTTTCGATGAAATTCTGAATTTTCGTGAAACTTTGCCAGAGGCCAATCGTAGAAGTTTCGGTGTTTCAAATGATCAAGAGGCTTTAGTTTGATCTAATAAGGATGAAAGCCAAAATACGTCAGAGTGTGGTTTGAGAGATGCCCAATTCCAGAAAACGACGCGGAACCGACTGATTTGGCTCATTTTGAACGGATGCACTAACGGCTGCAATATTTTCGTCGTTTCTAGCGGTACGGCGTCTCTTTTGCGCCGGAACATCCAAGTGTAAAATGTTGACTTTGACTAAAACATAAAAAATGTTTAAGGGTGCGTTGACATAAAAATACGAAATTGTTATGTCCCTATTGGGAACCCCTATAGTTATGGGCATCAAAATACAACTTTTGCGCTGGCTTGGACATGTCAGTTGAATCGAAACTACTGCGGGCAGTGCAGGCTTCATTGGAGAGACCTAGTGGAGGAGAATAAGGTAATTATTGATATTGCAAACTGGAGGAAGTGCTTTGAAATTATTTATTGAACAGGACCGTACCAACAAGATGGTATAAAGCCAGACAAAGCAAGAAAGTTACAGCTCGAAACAAAATTGTTAGAACTTTATAACATTTTATTGTTTAATGGCATATAATTTGAAACCTATTGAACCGAAGCACATTAAATCTAAATGAAATCTAGATTTTGACCAATGTTACGACCGCTTTTGTGAAATCCTCTGTTTAACCATTTTTATTTTTAAGGAAGATCCACAACGAAATAATTCAAGATCGACCTACAGTCAAGAACAAATTTAGACCTGTATATTTCAATAGTGTTATTAGGCCTCATCAAGATTGTCGTATTCGTGTCGTAAGTTAGACGTTTTCACAAAACGTTATTGTGATTGGCGAAATCGTAAAATATACAACGTTTGCTTTGTCAAATCCGTTACAGTTTTGGTATCGTGTATAGCGAATTCGTCTGTCGAATTGCCCAAAAACTATCGTTGTATTTTTTTGGTCACGAAAGTTTAAAATTATCATTTAAGAATTTGATAAAACTGGTGAAAACAGAATGTTTCTTTACTTATTTTTTCGCAAATTACTTTTTAATTATCATTTTAGATTAAGTTTTCCAGTTTATGAGAAACGACCTGATTTATATCTGTTTTCATATGGCACAATTTCTAGCGCAGAGCTTAACAATATTTCTTATCTTTGTCTGGTGATCGTTTTCATTACTATCTTTATATACATATAGTTTTATTGGATGAAGGTATAGTTATATAGTATAGTTAGATTGGATGAAGGTCATAGAAATGTATCTTCCTGATCCACCTTACTTGGGGGAAAAATAGGTAATGCTTGTGGAAACCTACATACTTGCAACAATGGAAAATAATGTGCAATGTTCCATGCACATGATAGCTTTGCGAGGGTTGCTATATATTTCTGGCCTAGGCAAGTGTTGCCTGGCGCCATCTGACATTTCCATTGGAAAGTGACATTTTTTAGCATAAACGTACTCAAAGTTTTGACGGAGACCATCATTTGTGTTGCTTACAGTGACTTGAAAAAATCAATTTGGCAAAAAAAAAATGGAATAACTCGTGAACATTTTCGTGCGATCATTTTTCACAGCTTTCAACGTGGATTATTCCGACAAGAGTGCATCGATGAACTTAAATCTTTGTATGGCGATGAAGCACCATCCTATAGCACTGTAAAAAACTGGTTTAATGAATTATATCGTGGCCGAGGCTCGCTCAGAAACGAAGGTCGTCCAAAAATGGCCGTTGTGCCAGAGAACTTTGATGTCGTGCGTGACCTGATAATGCAAGATCGTCATGTGACATAACGTGAGATAGAGGCATCCTTGGGCATTTCTTTCACCAGCATACATTCGATATTGCATGAACACCTAACGTAAAAAAGGTTTGTTCTCGTTGGAACCGCACAATTTGAAAATCGCTCAATATAACATCGTCACAGGTGACGAATCATGGATCTATGCGTACGACAAAGACAAAGATTATTGTGAATTGTTAACAAAACACCGTGTGGGTCTTTGAAGACGAGCCAAATCCAACGAAAGTTGTTCGTGAAATAAGCACTTCGAAGCAAATGGTCGCCTGTCAATTCTGAGTGGTAAACCACAATTTGTTTGCCTAAAGTCTTCGGAGAAATTCGAAAAACAAACAAGAGAAGACGACTCATTGTGCACATGACAATGCGAGCTCTCACTTGGCACCCAATGACTTCTTTTTATTCCCGCACATTAAGAAAAAAATGCGTAGTCAATGATTTTCGTCGCCAGAAGATGCTGTTGAAGCGTTCAAAAACCATGTGCCTCGACAAAGCACAAAGCAAGTGCTTCGACAATTGGTTTGAGCGCATGCAAAAGTGTATAAATCATGCTGGAGAATACTTTGAAAAACAATAAAACCATTTTTGATGATATATATTCGCATTTTCATTATTAGGCCAGAAATATATATAGCAGGCCTCGTATATATCAACATCTCATCAACAGACCCGAAATATAAATAGCAACCCTCGTATAAAAACAAGTAAAAACGGGGTTATGTTCGGACAGGTCGAACTTTATATACCCTCCACCTTCATTCTAAATCAATAAAAAAGAAGTCCGTTTTTTTTCGACACATGCGCCCGACCCTAATTTTCACAAAACTTTAAACTTAATCTACATTTGGACTCGTTACAAAATTTGCTTTAATTTATTACCCATATGTGCATATCCAGTATTGATTGCCCGATTTCACCAGGCAGGCCACTTGTGGCAAAACGTCTAGCAACTATGCCTTTTTAAAAGTACTTATATAAAGTGCTTCTCAACTAACTGAACCCATTTTAACCGTTGTTAGTTCACAAAAAATGTGATTTATAAAGCAAATACTCAAAAAGTGTACTTTTCCGAGACACCATTAGTCCCTTATCCCCCGAGTTGAATTCGTCTATTTACAATCGCAAACACCCTTTGATCACAAGTTGCTTTCAACAGACATACGGAAAGGCGAAGATTTCTAGATCATCTTAGAATTAACGACGATTATTAATTATATACTTTATAGGGTTTTCGATCAATGTTTAGTGGTGCTGCAAACGATATGACAAATTTGGCATGTTGCACTTTTTCAGTTAAAGGTTGTTAAATTCAGTTTTTCAAAAGAGGCAAATATCTGTTTGCTTCTACCTATTAAGATTTTTTAAAACGTGTCGTTTTTTTATTAATGGGTGCAGATATCGTTGTGAGATTTTTACAATGGGTAGATATGACCGCTTTCTTAAAAGTGAAATTCTGAAAATTTTGAGTTCATTACCTTTTGAGTTCATTACCAATGTGTTTTAATCTGGCCAGGGGCCTGTAAAGAACATAAGTTTGTCCATGCCACTAGCCGAGAATAATAAAAAAAATTAATTTCATCGAAGATAAGATCACAGGAATTCCTTTCCATTTTCCCAACTGCTGCTGTAAAAAATATAAAATCAGATAATGTTTTCTCTTTACAAATATTGCAATGTATACTCGTATATGTATGTATAAACAATAAATATTTTATTCCATAAATATTTTAATTAAAATACACATCATCAAAAATATTTAGGAAACTGGACCAATTCGACTAAAGTTAATTTCAATATTTGTATAACTCTGCACATTAAAAATTGTTCTAATTCATGCCCAACAGCATTTGGAACTCAACCGTTCGTCAATTTCACCAGCAGATCATCTAGTAATTTAAAATCTCTTACTGCTATCAATCCATGACGATTGCATCTCCAATCCCCAGCATCGACTTCTGTCGCATCGTCGGCCACTTGAATGTATTTGAGCGGTACTGGTTTGCCCTCCTTAACGCTTGATTGAAATTCCACAATATCTCCATTCAAAGAACGCAAAATGGCCTGCGGTGCACACGTGTCCCACTTGAAGGTAGAGCCTTTACTCAAGACATAAATGTCCACTTCGTTGGTAATGACTTTGAGGGCTTTATGTCCCGCTCCGGCAGAAAATGCAAACTCATAGCCTAAATCTAGCATTTGCTGCAATAGCTCAGCACGCTCCGAGCTGGAGAATATTCCCAAATGTCGACTGCGTGCGGGAATGTCTTTCTGCAGATCTTTACTTGAAGCTTGAAGGCTGGGCAAAGCAACGCCCCAATACAGGGAGGACGTGTAAACGTTTTCATCGAGCTTGTTGCGAAAAGGTTGACAAACGACTCCAATTACAGGAATACCGGATTCCATATCGTAGACACCGATAAGGACGGTGACACAGTCTAATCCGGTAGACGTTATGCCCGGAAAGTTTGTAAACATTGTATCGCCCGAAATGTATTCTGCTGTTGCATCTGTAGGGAATATATGAAATGTGAGAGAGATAGAATATAAGCATGAAATGATTTAGATATTGCTTGAAATACTTCCAATAAAAAGAAACTAGAAAAGCTAAAGTCGGGCAGGGTCGTCTATGTATACCCTGTACCCTGTCTGGGTGTTCAGAATAGCCAATTGTGAATTGGTTTTGACCTCCCTTGGACGGGTTCTAAATTTACCCAGATTTTAAATTGAATGTCATATTTGAATTTGCGAGAAAAATGTGGATTTATAGGGTGATTTAAGTAGAGATACTTTTTTCCATAGCCTTTTTTTTGACAGATCACGTGTGGATCGTGTCATGCTGTCATGTTATTTTTGTTTAGTATTGTTTGGCATTTCATCATGGAAAGATTTACGCCTGATCAACTTTTGCAAATCGTTCAACTTTATTACGAAAATTCACGTTCTGTGAGGAAAGGTTTTCGTGCATTTCGTTCAACTTATGGTCAACATAATCGGCCAACATTTCTGGCTCAAACAAGCAAAATTGCCGCGTTTGGGAAGAAGAGCAACCAGAAGAGGTTTAAGAGCTGCCACTTCATCCAGAATAAACAACGGTTTGGTGTGGTTTGTGGGCCGGTGGAATCAATGGTCCATATTTCTTCAAAGATGATGCCGGCGCCACTTCCCACACATCGCATCAATCAATGGATTTATTGAGAGAACACTTCGGCGAGCAGATAATTTCATGTTTTGGGCCGGTCGATTGGCCACCAAGATCGTGTGAAATCACATCGTTAGACTTTTTCCTGTGGGAATATGTAAAGTCTAAAGTTTATGCGGACAAACCCGCTTCGGTTCAGGCCTTGGAGCAAAACATCACGCGTGTCATTCCCCAGTTACCAGTCGAAATGCTCGAACGAGCCATCGAAAATTGGACTCAACGGATGGACCATCTGTGACGAAGCCGCGGCCAACATTTAAAAGACATAATCTTCAAAAAATAAATGTCAAAGAATGTTCTTTCAATTGAATTTTCTGTGTTTTTTTCTTTAAAAAAGTAGGGAATCTCCAAATTATTCACCCTATATAAATTAGCCGGCTGAAAAGCCCTGGGGCCCGTCACCCAAATTTATAGAAATTGGTTAAATAACTTTATTTTTAGTTTCGTGTTATTTTGTATCCATTGAACAGGCTTATTAGGAACCCATATTTCCATGTATACTAAAAGCCGTTTTTCGATTCCCAAACCGTTTGTATGGGGGCTATATCAAAAAATGGGCCTATATGGTTCATATTGAAGCTGGATTGGTTTTTTGTCCATATGTATGTAAAATTAGGAGGTACCTTTGTACTAGGGCTCATTAAAAACGTGGACCATTATCCCCCGATTTTATGAGCTTGTAACTGTTTGATCGTACCGATCTTTGCCAAGTTTCATCAAGATTTTATGTTTTATGTGGCTTCTAGAGCTTAAGACATAAAATCGGCAAGACATATATGAGGCTGATATATATAAATCTGAACCAGTCTCCTTTAATTATAAAAAGGTCCATTATTTTGTCCATAAATAAATCGGGTGAACATATGTGTGGGAGCTTTTTTAAGATATGGAAGGGCCCAATCTAAGGACTCGGGGTAAAACTATTTCATGGATAGATCGATTTTACACCTACGTACGAGTTTTTTCGTAAACTATGGCACATTCGACGTGGAGAATTTGTTTTGGTCCCTATGGTGTATGGCAATTTCCGAAAATTTGTATATCGATTTGAGTTGTTTTGCGATGATGCGAAATTTCATAAATTCTAAATCAAATAAATTCTGAGTCTTCTTCGTACATTGTACGATACATCAGTTTAAAAATAAAAATATGTCCTGCTGACATGTTTTCGCTTTGAAGAAATTTCAATTTAAGGGTGGGCGATTTAACACTTAAAATATGAATCGGCTGTAAAGAAAGTACTAATAATTTCTTTTTCAAATTTATGGTTTCATTGGAAAGTTTGAACTTTGTCATTTAATTATTGGAACACCATCCGATGCGTTTACGCTTAGCCCAAAAGGCTGAATATTGTTTGGCAGGAGATGAGGAATTCTACCGAAAAATAGTGCATTCAGATGAATTTTATTTTCATCTCGGTGGATATGTCAATAAGCAAAATTGTTGCATGTGGGGTTCAGAGACCCCACACCGGAATATTGAGAATCCAATGCATCCACAACGAGTCTCTGTTTGGTGTGTATTTTTAACTGGCAGCATCATTGGGTCATTTTTCTTCGAAAGTGAGCAAGGAGCCGCCGTTACCGTCAACGGTGAACGTTACCACGTTTCCAAAAATTCAAGAGAATGACACAGACGACATTTGTTTTTAACAAGACAAGGCCACATGTCACACATTCAACGCAACCATTGTTTTTTACGCACTGTTTTTAAAATCGAATAATCAGCCGAAATTGTGATGTCAATTGGCCACCTCGAAGCTGTGATTTGAGTCCTTTGGATTATTTTCTGTGGGGAGTATTAAAGGATAAATGTTACGCAAAGCACTCAGAGACAATTGAAGCGTTGAAACATGAAATCGAAGTTGCCATTGAAGATATCGACCCGAAACAATCAAAAATGTACTGAAATATTGGGTTGCTCGGACGAGGTAGTGCCAAGCCAGTTGCGGTAGTCCTATGAATAATATTGTGTTCCATTATTAAATGGCAAAGTACAACCTTTCCAATAAAATCAGAAATTAAAAAAAATATCAGTCCTTTTTTACAGTCGATTAAAATTTATAATGTTAAATCGCCCACCCTGTATAAATGTTGAATATTCTTACAGCATATGCTTACCCACCTATTGGATCTATCCAAACTCCCAGTTGTGTGTAGTCCACATCATTGGGAATTTCTGGTATTTCTTCGTGCAATTCTCTGTCAAATGCCATCTCACGATGCACTTCTGTGGCTAGAATATTTGCCGCTTCTTGGTGTTTTTCCAGGATTTGCAGCAAACATGCCTCCGTTTCAGCCGGAGTTGCACCCACACATATGGCTACAGCTTCTCCATTAGCATTGGTAAAACTTGGAGATTCCTCCCCATTAATTTTATCTTTCATTTCTGGAAACTACAAACAAAGACAAGAAAACTGTAGCGATATAAATTGTTTTCTCAACAGCCTCCTACACTCTAAAACTTACCTCGGCACCCACATCGCATTTGATGGTCTCCTGTATGAGGACATCAGCTAATGTCTTGAAGTCATGTTCAAATCTCGCATTAGCCTCCTCTCCGGTCTTCTCCTGGACCAGCAAGCAAAGCAATCGATCATTGGAACGAATGCAACGGGCAATGTTGGCAGCTTTTTCTGCCGCGTTGATGAGGCTTCTTAGCAAATTACGATTAGAGCTCATTGCTTTATGCTTTGTTTCTTCGGTGACCTTGTGGAGGGGGTGTTTCGTTTTTTTTTGTGGAGGTGGGTTGTGTGGTCCGTCAAGCGATGCGATGTTCAGAAAATAGAGTGATATTAATTAAATTATGTATCAGTTACTGTACATGACCGTGTGACGGTCCATGGACACCAACTCACCTGAGTTTCTCTTGTTTATTTATTCTAGGAAAATTCACTAACTTTTTTTCTGCTTGTGTTTCTTGTCCACACTT
This sequence comes from Hydrotaea diabolus, assembly GCA_963513945.1. Classification (NCBI taxonomy): domain Eukaryota; kingdom Metazoa; phylum Arthropoda; class Insecta; order Diptera; family Muscidae; genus Hydrotaea; species Hydrotaea diabolus. The sequence goes on along the minus strand of OY740716.1, from coordinate 191,986,871 downwards.
AATAAAACTTGGCAAAGTTTTTGTTAACACCACCATGCATTTTTAGATTTTCATTTTCGTAGAGCGTTCCGTGTTATGTGTACCTCTTCATCCAGAAATCGTTGTCCATATGAATTATGGCCAATCTGTTGTCTATTTACGGTCGATTGTGTTTCAGTGTTGGTTAACGTCGCATTGAACAGTTGAAGAGTGCTTGGCCAAAGGAAACGGAAGTGTTAATAGAGATAAGTGTAATTTACATTTCCTTGCCGTTTGTGTTTTTAATAGTTGGTCATGATTTGATTAAGATGTTTTAAATGTAAATTAGAATTTGAACATTTAAACAAATCCGAATTTGTTATCAACTTTCACTGCGTGTGACAAAAATTGGATCTTTTAACTCAAACTTGAACGCACTTTAGATACCGGAACATAAAGTTAAAAATTAAAGAAACTATTTAAGATATTATTGAAAAATTCCCCATTTTTTTGTGTGTACGGACCACAACATTCTCCATTAGAAATATATATATTACTAGGCTATGGAATTCTGTATACAAAAAAATATGCTCTTAAATAAGAAAATATGCATTAAAAAGTTGTAAATTATGCAATAATGAAAAAATATCTAAAAACACTGTTGTTGAAAATCGAATAATCAGCCGAAATTTTGATTGGCGGCATCGGAGCTGTGATTAAAGCCATTTTCTGTCGGGAGCCGTTATGGGAAATTTCATAACTTTTTCGTTTATATATTTTTTTCAGATTATATAAATAACACTTGGAGAATAAAAAATAGGGAGATTCACAACTGAACAAAGAACCAGAATAATAGAATTTTATTTTTTAAATCAGCCATCAATTATTTTAACGCAAACCCATGAGTGATGAAGCTTATTTTCATTTGAATGGCTTTGTTAATAAGCAGAAATATAGGTTCTGGGGCTCTGAAAATCCAAGAGCCATTCATCAACGCCAATTACTCCCCAATAGGTGTACAGTATTATACTTTACGAGAATGATAGAAAATTTTTTACACCCTGCTCTTAAAATCGGACCTGAGATGTGGTGTTAGCAGGACGGAAATTTGTGGAGAGCGAATAACTTCCAGAAATTCGAAAGTGGCCAGTGCGACCGCCACATTTGTCAGCACCCGACTATGTCTTTAGGGTTATTTGAAGGAGCGAGTATATTTGTATAATAAAAAATCTGAGAAAAAAAATAAAGTTATTAAAGTTTTAAACCCCATGGTAACTTTTGGCCCACCCTGTACATATCGTTTATATACTGCATCACTAACTCCATTTCTATATCTTTGATCTTATGCTAATAAACTAAAAATGTTCTGATAATTTTTTAATTATCCTCTGTATTCAAAAAATGCAATGAAAACTCTATAATATTAATACAATTTGAATTAAATTGGCTTTAGGACAGATGGTCGACCAAAAATTTTTGTTGACGTCCTTTTTAAGTGGAATAAAAATATGAATTTCACATCAAAAATCAGTGGCATTTTATTGCAAAATCGCCGATTCGCCTGATTCATTGAAGTTAATTCTAAACTAACCACAACAAATATGTATTTGCATAGAATTCCAATCCATATTTATCAGACATTTTATGCAGGAATGTTACAATTTAAACAAGTTAAAGAGGCTAAAGTCGGATGGGCTGCTTTATAAGAATTTGAGCTTAACTAATGTGTTAATTCTAAAGCTAAATCGAATTGAAAGGACCTTTGTAAGGATATATGTAAACATAAACCGATATGGTCTAATATTACCAGGATTGATTAAAGTACATCTTAAAAGTATTTTTTACATTTAAAGAATATCGGATTTAATATGTGTTTTCGGAAAGGAGCTTTGTGTGGTATGGCTATGTGAAAACATTGGCCGATGTGATCTAATTTGGTCAGATCTGTTTATAAATCTCCGGCAAATGTTAGGGATTTTTCAGTAGGTGGTTTTTGAAATATGGTCAAACTTCACCAGAGATTGCTCATTACGTTATGCTTACGGTCAGAATCGAGTTTAATATGTGGCTTCTAGAGCTGCTACTTCTCGGAGATATTTTTGTATGGCCATGGCCGAGAGATTCCTGAACAATGTGAAATGTTTTTTTTCGAAATCAGCTCATATTAATAACCTGTACTTAGAATACAACTATAGATGTACCGACGGACATTGCTCATGGACAATTTTTTTGTATAAATGAATTTTGTAGTTTATGAGTGTTTACTTAGCGAGGAAAGAGTACTATTTTGTATTTAAAGCTTCGGGCACATTGAAGCTTTTTGCATTGCGTTTGTATTAACTTCCGGTAGTCTGAAAAAAATGAAATATTTGCTTATGTTTAAAAAGTAAATAATATTGCAGTAGTGGCAATGAGTAGTCTTGTCATACATTTTTCCTTTGTTTTAAACCTTTATTTTAATAGTTTTAACACTGTATTAATTCATAGAATAAAAGGAATGGATTAATAACACTCTGCGACAAATGGTAAGGGTCAGTGATCGGTTTGGAATGAAACCACCGGGGAAAGTTATATTGGTAAAAAAAAGCCATACGTGTTCCAGCGTTTCGCTGGGTCTCATCTAGGAATCGAGATATATCGATTTGAAGTTAGTAAGTATCGTATAAGGGGAGCCAAAAACGTGACAAATTCCCCTATACGATACTTACTAACTTCAAATCGATATATCTCGATTCCTAGATGAGACCCAACGAAAAGCTGGGACACGTATGACCTTTTTTTGACCGATATAACTTTCCCCGGTGGTTTCATCCCAAACCGATTGTGGCTGTCGCACAGTGTAATTATTAAATATACACTTTCGGTTGTGAGTCAGCTTAATGTATACAGCTGAGTATACGGATATCATTCGCTTTCCAACACTGTTTCTATTAGTATTCAAAGAGATTCAAATTCACAAAGAGCTTCATGACGTTCGTTCTGTCACGATTTCTTGCGCACGAAATGGAGTTATCGTTAAAGTTTGGCAAAGCACACGGAATTTTAATATAAAACCAATGAAACCAATTAAAATAAAAACCATTTAATCCGATTTCGGTCAAATTTGGCATTGAACCTTACGTTGATCCCAGTGAAATTGGACTATATTGGCTTATATTTATATTTTCCATCTTGTTGAAATAGCCTCAATTTCTGGCCACAAGAAATCCGTTATCATCTCGCGATAGCAAACACTATTCACGATAACTGCTTGGCCGACCTTATTTTCAAAGAAGTACGGCCCGATGAAGCCACCAGTCCATTAACCGCACGAAACAGTATCTCTTTATGGATGCATCGGCTATTCAACAATCACTCGTTGATTATTGTTTGCGCAAATGCGGCAATTCTGCATGCTAACGAATTCACTGTGGACACATTTGGTCGAAAAAAATTGTGAAGTGTGAGAAATGCATTTTGAGTTGAACGCCCATTTTCGTAGAGGCTTTAACAATCTCAACGCGCTGCTCAATTGTTTACCTCTTCATGGTTGTCAAACACTGAAACAAAGAAATGCCAAATTAAGGTGGCCAAAAGACGTTAAGGTGTGTCGCATAAATAACATCGTGCATTATGGTTGGACCACCCTTAATTTACATTTTAATTAAAACATATTTTAAAAAATTTGCCATTTTCTAAGACAACAAAAGACGCGTCATCCTTAAATTTAGGTGTCCGGGATCATCGATGTTTAAACAAAACCTTCGCCATTTTTTTATGTAAAATGTGTCAAACTCCATTTAACATTTTTTTAAACATTAGAGTGAAAAGCCTATGGATCACATTGAACAAAGTCGTAAAAACTTTTTTGATTTAGCTGGAAAATAATTTATAAACGTATTATTAGTACCAGACTTAAGAGTCATTTAAAGAGTGATTAGAACCCGGCCACTCGCATTAGAAACCCACATATTTTTTCACTATTTAATTGTGAAACGAATTCTTAATCATGAATTCGTATTTTTCACTATTTAATTGTGAAACGAATTCATGATTATTGTATAAACGTAGTAATTGTTGAGGGTGTTTATTAGTCGCAGTTTTGTTTTCCTCAGTTTTGTTTTGGTAGCCGCTTTTATCGCTATGACTGCTTCGCATTTCTATTCTACACCCTACATTTGTCTTAATTTCTGTTTCGTTTTATTTTTTGTTTTGTTTCTTTTTTCAACCAGCCCAGCAGCCTCTAATCAGTTGGTTGCATTGTACGGCTTTGTTCATTCATTCGATTCATTTCGCTTTTAATGCTTCAACGTGTCGGTCGTTTGTGTTGTTGCTTCGCTTCCAACTTTTTTCTTCAATGATTTATTTTTGCGCATCAATCGCTGTAAAAACGATTTAATTAATATCGGTCGGTTTCTTGTGCAAGCGGAATAAAATTGTAACGAAAATCAAATCGAAAATCGACGAATGGAAATCAAATCGTTTACCGCTATCCCCGTTATTTTAGATTCAGGCAACTAAAACAACAAATAATACGGGTGGAGCCGCCTTTAGAAGTAGCGTGTTTTGGACGAAAACAAAAACAAAAAGTGTTATATCGAAGAAAATACGTTGGTGTTCCCGTGTGAGCACAGAAACAACAAATACACTTGTGCATTTTATTAATCAATTAATCACTGAAATTCGAACAATAATAGTAATCAAAATTCAATTCAACAAAATAAAATTAAGCTTTAAAAGTCGTAAATATTTTCCGGAAGTAAAAAATGGAATAATCTTGCCTAGAGCTATTTTTAACAGTTTAATCAACACACCACAACAAAAAGCAAATAGGAGCTGCATATTGCGTTTCGGATAACATCCATTATACAGTCGTTTGATTGACCAGCGGGAGGGAGAAGACATCGGCGGATCATCTCTGACATATTTGTGGCCGCTTACCCACCCACTCCATACATCATGGATATAAAATTTGTCAATGTGCTCATTTTGGGCTTTGGCTTTATGTTCGTCTTTACATCGTTCCAAACGATGGGCAACATTGAGGTAAGTTCACATATCCCGCCGACAATTGTCCTTCTAGCATTACAACGAGGGTGTCATAATAAGTGTGGTTAAATCGAGGTATAAAAACAGAATACTCGGTTGAAATTTTTAAAATACATATTTTGACTGAAGTGCACTTAATTGTACGCAATGAAAACTCAAAACCTAGGTACACTCAGCAGAATAAGGCTGCGTACAATTGTACAATTTGTACCAAAATTTAAAATGCTCGTAAACGCATTTTGGCTTAAATTTGGGTTAGAAACAACTCTCGGGCGGACACCAAATTTGCTCCATCGATAGAACTTTTGATTCTAAGCAGAAAATGTAAAACCAAAAAATGTAAAACAAAAAATCTGCGGTCTCCTACAGTTTCCAGGATATGGGCCTCGAAAGTTCAGACGTATAATTCAGAAATTGAGCCTGAGATAACTTTTCTTAAAAATAAAAACGAAAAATTATTTAAAAAAGATCGCGCGATTAGCGGCGCTCTTTTTCGATATCCTCTTTTTTTAAAAAAATTATTTTTAATCTCTATTTAAAAAAAATTAAAAAAAATAGTTGGAGAAAGGCATTATTGATTATACAATATCTATCATCGGAAAAAGATCTATGATCAGTGCTGTTAATTTTTTCAAAATTTTCTGCAAATTTTGCGCAAAACATAAAACTAGAATGCTAATATCTCCGGCACTTTTTAAATTCCACGGTTAAATTCCAAAACAAAGTCCCAAATGACAGTGTTAGCTATAAACATACATAACTTTAAATCGGCCATTTTCCGAGCGTTGCCCTTTTTTTCCTAGAAACAGGTCTAAAATATACAAAATGACTTTAACCCACAATGGGTTAAAGAGTTCATCAATTTATATACCTTTTGAAGAGTATAAGCTTTTTAATGATACCCATATTATATATTTCCCGTTGTATGTTCGAAATTTAGGGTCCCGTAACTCCGAAATATGGCTTCCAGTGCCTACACAGCCATTTTTTTGCACAATTGTTCCTAATCTAATAATGTTCCGCTATCGGCTTTAAATGGGCTGTGTATTTCTGAAACAAAATAATTATTAATGCGCTTGGATGCACTAGGGCGCCCCAAGGAGTCAAAATATTAAATCGTGAGACCTTACGACCCCAAAACAGCAGCAAACGTAAATATTACGGTATTTTTTTAAATACCGACCATTCTATGGGGCGTGGCATATATTTTTTTTGTTTTTTCGTATCACGCCCCATAAATTGCACATTTGGAGGCGTGCCTAATTTCATGAAACAGCCCCCGTTCTGAAGAAAATCTAATCTAGGACCAAATTTTAAGCCGTGGTAGAATTATTGAGAGCAAAATGATTTCTTGGTACTTAGAACATCAGCTTATTGTTTTTCGAATCCTACTAAAGTTTTTTTTTTAAATAACCAACACTCAGGGGATGCCCCCTATACATGCGGTGCATTGCGTTGGCGAGTGGAAAGTAAAGGATCGGAGGGGGGAAAGAGGGAATAATGATTATTTTCATAACGCAAATTACTCGTAAGTCAGCTATGAACATTACGATTGGATTAATAAGTTATGACTTACGACAGTTACAAGTAAATGCGTTCGGCAAAGAGATAAAATTATTAAATATGTAATGTACAAGAACAAAACTGTTTTGTGATGCAATGTTAATAAATATTCTTAGGCATCCTGGAACTTGGGCAGAGGTAGGACTGCGGGAGCCTTTTTTTCGCTAGCAACAGTCGGGTGGGGGGTTCGTGTCCTTCTCCAGCCAAGCCATGTTCCCATTACAAAAATTATTGTAGACTCCCTTTTTATTTACTAAGAAAATAAGTTAAATGTAGATAAAACCCAAAATTAAGATTCAAAAAAAAATATAGAACGAAATTGGATATACTATGGTTAAACTTTACGGGCATTTGTCGAGTGACGAATAAATATTTGATTACTCTCAGATGTCATTGAGAGAATATGCCTCAAAACCCTCGCCTATCTGTGTCCTTATGGCACTGAAAAGCTATATAAAAAAAAGACCCCTAATGTTCTATCACTCCATATCTATGAACTCATCCCTTTCGTAAGAAAACGTCTAAAAGTAACTTAAAGATTCATCGTGAATCATAAATAGGTTTATTCAGGACATAATTCATTAAAAGTTAACTTTAAAGTGATAAATTATATATATGTTACATCAATCTATTTGCATTTTTTATCTTTATAAATTGTATTCTTTTTTTTTATAAAAATCTTATTAATCATAAGGTATCCCTTAAGGGGTTAATTTATAGTTATATTCAAAGGAAAAAGTAAAACAGAGATAACAACCAGAATAAGTTGTAAACAAATGTGGATACACAATATTAAGAGAACATATGTAAGAGAGAGATGTATTCAAGATAGCAAAAGAAAGGCAACAACACAAAAAAACACTGTAAATAGCTCTTACATATGTTTTGCATAATTAATTCTCTTAATATTTATCATTGCAAGAAATTTGTTTGGTTTTTTTTTTATTACTTTGGGCTACACACTTACCAACATACTCCGGTCATGCTGAAGGCCTCCTACACGATCTTGATGTTGCTGTAGGTTAAGAGAGAGAAGAATTTCTTGCAAAGATGATTTCCTATCATGCGATAAAATGTATGAGTTCTCTGATTTAATTTTAAATGTGCTTTAACATGTTATACCATCTTATTTTTACATGGACTTAATCAAATTTGTGTTTTACCATATAACTTTTGTTAGCGTAAGATTCTCATTATTTGAATTTTCTAGAACAAACCGAAGTGAATTTACTTGGGCTTGGATGTTGAAATATTGGCTAGATGTAATTAATGGTATAACATATGAATGCAACCTTTTTAATAGTATTTGTACTTAAGTGTGATACTTTAAGGTGGTCGAGTTTTTTTATTTGGTAAAATACATCTTGATGATGGTTTACAGGGCACTCAGGAACATGTCACTTCTATATGGTTTTGCTGGGATACGCCTTGTGTTGTGTGGATAAGATGTAAGTTTACATCACTTCATGTACTCTGTACGATGACTAGCTGGATCGTTACTCTCGCTCTCAAATACGGTTTTTGTGGTTTCTTGTGAGATTGATGTTTTTGGTGATAAAAAGAAACACTGCTTGGGAGCGTACTGAGGTCATTCTGGCAGCGCAGGGTAGTTGGGGGAATCTATCAAGTGTAGTTCTTTTTTTATTGCTTTAAATTCGTATGCAAGTTGGGTTGTGTGTTGTTGGGGTTATAATCTGTTGGAGATTCTAGTACTCAGCCAGATAAAAAAAATAATCCAACTCCAATCACGCGCCTCTTGATATTTTTCTTGTTATCTGATCGAATCCTTCCTCGGTGAGTTTTGCGAAATTAAAAATCGATGGGAAAGGTTTAAATGTACGAAAAGCTTCCAGTGATTGAAATGGGCTAATGTGTTATTTATTGTGGTTGATTGTAAAATCAATTTACTGTGCACGAATTATTACGATTTTTCCCCGATCTTCAATTAATTTGAATTTGATCTTTTCACTCCAAAGGTTGTAAAGCAAAGGGAAGATCTGAATTAGGCTGCAATTGTTCTGGGTCTCTGATTCAGTAAGTCTGTATACCGGTGAAAAAGAAATGTCAAATCTGCAATACCAACTACGTTGCCAACATTTGAGGAATAGACGATATTACATAAAAACCATTTTTTATACATCCATGTTATATATGTGGGTTTTAAAATGTAAGGATTATTTTTCACTTTTCAATCCTTTTTTTTTGTCTGAATCTCTTGTTTATTTTATACAATAATCGTTGACAAATCTTAACAATTTTGGTGAATATGACAGACAGTACATATTGACGTTAGCTATGACATTTACACTTCTTTCGATACGGTGGTTGATTTATCCGCTCGTAATCAAAACAAAGTACATAAAACATTGAGTGGTCAGCTGACAACTCATAGAGATAGAATATCATGTGCAGAAAAGAAAAAAACAGCAATCAGAAGAAACCTGTTCGATCATCATATCAAAGTGGAAGAAATTGAAGAGTTGGTGCAAAAGTTGGTCAGAGATTAATATGTTTTGGTTGGTATTTGCAAAAAAACTTCTAGAAGATTTATTTAACTGTGCCTTCTTTTAGATGAATGTTGGACAAGTGCGAAACGAGGAGAGCTGTGTAAAAGTGATTGTGCCCATTATAATGCAATATATAAAGGTTATGCCTGTCAAACATGTCCCGGTCAAGAATGCAAATCACAATTGCTATTATAAAAATAATAAATGAATGATTTTGGATCCTAAGCAATGTGTTGCCTGTAAAGAATAAATTGAGTTTGTCTGAGTTGAAAAAATGAAATAATTATTTGAAGGAAATCCAGTGCAAAAAAAATTAAAAAATTCGAAAAATGGTCCACTACAAACCGGATAATTCAGCGGCACCTTTGAAACTGAATTAGATGGAAAGGACGTTTTATTACGGTCTAATGTCTTTGCAATGATATGTTCCCATTAGTTTACCATCCATGTCTTCTAACACATAATAATGATTGCCCAACTTTTCTTTTACCCTCGCTTTAACGAAAACTGGTGCCAGTTTTGCATTAAATGCTTTCTCGAAATTACTCTGAGAAAAGTTTCTGCGGTAAACCGTTTGACCAATATTGAAAACTTGTGGTCTAGTTCGAAGGTTGTATTTATGCTGATTTTTCTCAAAGGCTTCTTTAATGTGCTTTCGTAAATCCTGGCGAATTAATTGAAGGTGATCATCCTTCGACAATTTTGTTGTCGGTTCATTTAAAAGATGCAGTTTTTTTAGTAATTCATATGAGGATGCATGAGTGATCATATCAAAACCAAAAAGGGCATGATATGGTGAACAATTTATAGATTGATGGATGGAGTTACGAAGTGCACAACTGATTGAAGTCAAGTTCTGGTCCCATTGCTTATGGTCATTTTTGAGGTAAGCTCTTATTCCAGCTATCAGGGAACGATTCACTCGCTCAGAGGCATTCGATTGTGGCGAGTACAGGGCGGTATACATGTGATGGATTCCGAGACCTGTTAGAAAAGCGTTTAGTTCGTTGGAACGAAATTGACTGCCGTTGTCGCTAACAATTGTCTCTGGGACACCGTAAACATGAAAAATATGCTTTTGAAGAAAATCTTGAATTGCACTGGCCGTGAATTTTCGCAATAAACAAAGCCAATGAAATTTAGACATATGATCAAGGACAATTAATAGACCAATATGTCCAGATTTGCTCCTGGGGTAAGGGCCAAGTATGTCAATATAAAGGCGTTGAAAGGGGCGGACGGTTTCGGTCATGTTACGCATTGGAGGTTTAAGCACCATGTTTGGGGCTTTTGTGGTCTTACAAACCTCACAATTGCGAACGTACTCACGAACGTCACTAACCATACCAGGCCAGTAAAAGGTTCGTCTTAATAGTTCGAGGGTCTTAGCCATGCCTCCATGAGCAGTGACAGGAGTATCATGAGCTTTTAAGATAGTTTCATTTCGGAGTTTTTGAGGTATCCATAGCTTCCAACATAGCTCTTCCTGAGTTTCGTCTCCCGAGTAGTGTTCCGTTCGATAGTAAACAAATTTGTCTACCACCTTTATATCGGGATATTTACTTTGACTATCCAGAATTCTGTCTTTTAGTTCAATGTAGTCTTTATCATCAAAACAAGGAGAGTTCAGATTAATGCCTGGCTCACTTATATCCAGCCCTCCGATTTCAAAATCAGGTATCCTGGAAAGAGCATCCGGAACTACGTGATCTTTGCCCTTTCTATGGCTAATTGAGAATCTGTAAGGTTGAAGTTTGAATACCCATCTAGCTAGCCTACCACTTAAATCAGGCTGTCGCATGAGCCATAACAAACTAGAATGATCAGTGACTACTTCAAATTCCTGAAGCTCTAAATAGCATCGAAATTTCTTGATTGCTTCAATAGCTGCCAAACATTCACGCTCTGTAACACTATAGTTACGTTGGGCAGTGTTAAGTTTTTTGCTCATAAATGCAATTGGTTTTTCATTGCCATCTTCGTCAAGTTGTACCAGGACTGCACCAATGCCAAAGTCACTAGCATCACAGTGAAGATAGAACTTTTTGGAAAAGTCAGGATTCGTCAACACTGGCGCTGAGGTAAGCAATATTTTGACTTTTTCAAAAGCACTTTGAGCCTCGTCCGTCCAATTAAACTTTTTTTTGGTGGACACAACATCAGTTATGGAAGAAGTTTCTGTAGAAAAGTTTTGAATAAATCTCCTGTACCAACCAGCTAGACCGAGAAATCCACGGACTTGTTTCAAGTTCCTGGGCACAGGCCAGTTGGTAATAGCAGTTATCTTTTCAGGGTCAGTTGTAATACCACCCTTACCAATAACGTAACCTAAGTAATTTACGCTGGTGACGCAAAATTGACTTTTTGATACATTAAGTGTAAGGTTAGCTTTACGAAACTGAGCTGAAATACGAATGAGTATCTCAAGATGAGTAGGAAAATCTTCCGATACAATTATTAGGTCATCCAAGTATCCGAAAACTGAATGACGTAGATCTGCTGGAATTAACTCGTCCATTAGGCGGCACATAGTTTGTGGGGCATTGCACAGCCCAAATGGCATGACCTTGAATTGGTACAGTGGTCTGCCTGGGACTGTGAATGCCGTTAGTGATTTAGACTTTTCATCAAGGCCAATCTGCCAAAAGGCATCCTTTAGGTCTAGTTTTGAAATAATGTTTGCTCTTGGAAGTCTGGCAAATATCCCTTCTATGTTCGGAAGCGGATATGCATCCTTTTTCGTTTCTGAATTTAACTTTCGAGCGTCCAAACAAAGTCTGACTTTATTTGGCTTCACCACTAGCCTCATAGGTGAGCTCCATGATGAGGTAGATGGCTCGATAACTCCCAATTTCAACATCCTGTCGATTTCCAAAAACATAAGTTTCTCTACTGCTGGCGAAACAGGGTAAAACCTTTGCTTTATGGGAGTGGCATCTCCCACATCAATGGAATGTTTTATAAGGTCAGTCCTGCCTAAGCCCTGTGTTTCAAAATTTGGGAAAAGTTCCACGACAGCATCTAATTGCTTTCGTTCCTGACAGGATAGTTTACAAAATTTATCATCTAACTCGTCCTGTATTAGTTGGCTACTCTGCAACTCAACTGCAGCTATATCTGACGTGTTTATCCCACTGCTATTGCAGGCTAAAACATCGACTGGTGCTAGAACATTTTGTAAAAGATTAAACGATTTCCAAAAATCAATTCCCAGAATTAATTTTTGGGAAATGGTAGGAATTATAAATAATTTTATATTCTTTGTTTTATCTTTAAAGGTCATGTTAGTATCGATCCATCCTACGACTTTTTGAGACTTTCCATCAGCGGTTTTTACTACGGATTTGCAATTTGAAAAATTAGGATATTTAGAAAAGTCCTGTCGGGCCAAATCTCCTCCGATACAGCTTACATTAGCACCTGTATCTAATAAGCCATATTCTTGGAAGTTTAAAAAAGACACTTTTGCATAGTATCGCATGTCATGGGGATTAGAAATTATGGTGGAAATTCTAATATTTCGACACAATTTTCGATTCCTGAAAAAGTTTCGAAGTCGGACAGTAGACCGTTTCGGTTTATTTAAAGCAGAAATTGAAGAGACATTAAAAATTTCGTTTCGTTTTTGGACGTACAATTGCCAACGCTTGTGAAAAGGTAATTTTGGAAAAATTATTCGTGAAACGTTCGTAGTAGAAATGTTTTCAGATGTATCTGGCCTTTTAAGTATTGAAATTGGTTTTGAATGTATATTTGAAGCGTTAAGTTTTAAGTCTATGCCGGGTAAATTTTTACTTTCGGGTTGAGTGTTTGAATCTTTGTAGTCAAGGTTAGGTTCTTGTTGAGGGCCAACATTTAGACTTGGTCCTTGGGATGGCCCAATTGTTTCACGTTTTTTGGCAAAGTTTGATTTCGAGAAATACAATTGCCACATTGCGGCTTATAAACGTTTTTGGTACCACAGCCGTAGCAGAAGATTGTTCTCTCCTCAAGACAATCATGCCAGTGGTGACCGGATTTATCACAATTCCAGCATTTAAAGTTGGAATCGGGTTTGTGGAATGCGTCTACTAAATGGTGTGTGTCAAAGTCACTCATCTCTTGGTCATCATTTTCAATCTGAGCTACGTGTCTACGTGGAGCAAAGTTTGTATTCGAATTGCGAAAAGCGAGGTTCTTACGTACGTACTCATCACTTAAGAAATTCTCACGCATTTGCACTAGCTTCCGAAGATGCGATAAAGAGCGAATGGGTACATACAATAAGTCCTGACGTATCTCTGGACGTAAATTCCGCGCTATAATTTCGATTAATTCCTCTTCAGACATTGGTCTAGGTAATTTGTCGGCAATCATGGAAAGTGCATCAAAGAATACGTCGTAAGATTCACCGGGCTTTTGTTTTCGATTTCGGATTTCTTCCCTTAGATCAAAAGTAGATTTTAGTTCCTTAAATTGGCTACGAATAGCCTCGCAAAACGAGTCCCAATTAACAGACGAAACCTGTTTATGGTACCGCCAGTACCATTCACGGGCTTTTCCTATTAGTATGGTATTTAGATTCCTACAAATGACCGAAAAGTCATCGTTAAAAGTCTCTCTCGTAAGAGTTTTGACACGATATAAAAATTCATCTATATTCAAACCGTTTGGTGAACCATCAAACTTGAGGTTCCAATTGTTTATAATAGATGTTATTTTCTCTGCATGCATGTTGTTAGCATTGAAGGTAAAAAATGTATTTGGTGACAAATTTGAAGCTTGAGAATTTGAGTGTACTTGATTTCCTTGCAGAATATTTGCATTAATGTTAGAAGGGTTGTTGTGAAGACTATGCATATTGTTGTTCAGTGGGTTATTAGGATTTGAATTAATATTGTTGTTGGGAATAGTGTTTGTATTATTTGGAAGAGGGCAGTTATTGCTAGAAGGATTGGGGAATCCATTCTGAAAACCGTTGTTGATGTTGTTTGGAGAAGGTTGTAATATATTGCAATTCTGAAGAAGACGGGCTAAACTCGATTCAATCATTGAATTAATTTGATTATAATCTATAATGTTCGAGGTACCGGCAATTTGGTTTGCAGGGTTTTGAAAGGGTGATAAACCAATGTTACCTTGATTTAAAGCGCTTACGCTGCGATTAGGAGTGTGCAACTGATCTCCTGCAGAACTAGAGCTAGCGTTAAGTAAAGGATTCTGAGGTACCTGGAACAAGTTTCGACTTGTGCTCCGCGTATTGTATTGTCTAGCCATTGCTCCTCTACCTTTGGACCTATTTTGAGTATTTTTATTCAGTGGAAGTGCTTTCGGTGCAATTATCAAAGCTCGTAACTCACTGAGCTCACAAGCGCGCTTGCAGAGCGGACATTCGGCAGATGAAGATAAATGAGTCTCAATACATTGCCTATGAAAAGGATGTGAACACTCTCTAATTATCAAACAATCTTGGCCTTCGTTCATCGTTTCATTGCAAACATTACAAAGCGTAGGCTGTATGCTTATAGGGGCCAATGGAGGCGCTTGGGGCAAGGTAGATTCTGGAGGTGATTCGGATGACATTTTGAAAAACGCTCAATTAGAATTTTTAACTATGAACTAAAAAAAAACTGGGAAAATAACTTGAGTATGTGGAAAATATATCTAATAATATGAAATCGTTGACTTTCTAAGTATTTTGTAGCTAACGAGATTTGTATTGGGAAATAGTTTTATTCAATTAATTGACGTTTCTTACCAGGTGATGAGGATAACATAAATGGAGTGAAAGACGTTCGTCGACTAATGCTAATTTACAAAACTGGTTTATGGAGTTATGCGTATCTGAAGAAATCCATTTACACTGGACAAACCAGCATAGAGAACCCATATTTTTTTGTCCTCATCTGTTGATCGATGGTCACTAAAATGCTTTCGCTAAGATAATGAAGTCCGATACGTCCAACAGGTGCTGATACCTCAGTCCAAAATGTAATTGGAATAACAAAAGTTACACGAAACCAAACAAGATCTAGAATTTTAACTTATAATATACTATCAAACAATGAAAAGTTTGTCAAAATTCCAGCGGTCAGCTAATTCGAGGTTAACCTCAAATTACTGAATGTCCATGAAGGCTTTGACAAAGATTCACTTGCTTGGTATTCTACCATAAGAAAAAAATAATAATCTAAAAAAAAAGAACTCTGAATTTAAAAAAAAAACGAAAAAAAGAGCCGAAAAGACAAGGTCGTCATCTTTCTGGCCCCACGTTGGGCGCCAAATTCTGTAATGTACAAGAACAAAACTGTTTTGTGATGCAATGTTAATAAATATTCTTAGGCATCCTGGAACTTGGGCAGAGGTAGGACTGCGGGAGCCTTTTTTTCGCTAGCAACAGTCGGGTGGGGGGTTCGTGTCCTTCTCCAGCCAAGCCATGTTCCCATTACAAAAATTATTGTAGACTCCCTTTTTATTTACTAAGAAAATAAGTTAAATGTAGATAAAACCCAAAATTAAGATTCAAAAAAAAATATAGAACGAAATTGGATATACTATGGTTAAACTTTACGGGCATTTGTCGAGTGACGAATAAATATTTGATTACTCTCAGATGTCATTGAGAGAATATGCCTCAAAACCCTCGCCTACCTGTGTCCTTATGGCACTGAAAAGCTATTTAAAAAAAAGACCCCTAATGTTCTATCACTCCATATCTATGAACTCATCCCTTTCGTAAGAAAACGTCTAAAAGTAACTTAAAGATTCATCGTGAATCATAAATAGGTTTATTCAGGACATAATTCATTAAAAGTTAACTTTAAAGTGATAAATTATATATATGTTACATCAATCTATTTGCATTTTTTATCTTTATAAATTGTATTCTTTTTTTTTATAAAAATCTTATTAATCATAAGGTATCCCTTAAGGGGTTAATTTATAGTTATATTCAAAGGAAAAAGTAAAACAGAGATAACAACCAGAATAAGTTGTAAACAAATGTGGATACACAATATTAAGAGAACATATGTAAGAGAGAGATGTATTCAAGATAGCAAAAGAAAGGCAACAACACAAAAAAACACTGTAAATAGCTCTTACATATGTTTTGCATAATTAATTCTCTTAATATTTATCATTGCAAGAAATTTGTTTGGTTTTTTTTTTATTACTTTGGGCTACACACTTACCAACATACTCCGGTCATGCTGAAGGCCTCCTACACGATCTTGATGTTGCTGTAGGTTAAGAGAGAGAAGAATTTCTTGCAAAGATGATTTCCTATCATGCGATAAAATGTATGAGTTCTCTGATTTAATTTTAAATGTGCTTTAACATGTTATACCATCTTATTTTTACATGGACTTAATCAAATTTGTGTTTTACCATATAACTTTTGTTAGCGTAAGATTCTCATTATTTGAATTTTCTAGAACAAACCGAAGTGAATTTACTTGGGCTTGGATGTTGAAATATTGGCTAGATGTAATTAATGGTATAACATA
Organism: Hydrotaea diabolus; assembly: GCA_963513945.1. Classification (NCBI taxonomy): domain Eukaryota; kingdom Metazoa; phylum Arthropoda; class Insecta; order Diptera; family Muscidae; genus Hydrotaea; species Hydrotaea diabolus. The sequence goes on along the minus strand of OY740716.1, from coordinate 191,970,328 downwards.
TGAATGCAACCTTTTTAATAGTATTTGTACTTAAGTGTGATACTTTAAGGTGGTCGAGTTTTTTTATTTGGTAAAATACATCTTGATGATGGTTTACAGGGCACTCAGGAACATGTCACTTCTATATGGTTTTGCTGGGATACGCCTTGTGTTGTGTGGATAAGATGTAAGTTTACATCACTTCATGTACTCTGTACGATGACTAGCTGGATCGTTACTCTCGCTCTCAAATACGGTTTTTGTGGTTTCTTGTGAGATTGATGTTTTTGGTGATAAAAAGAAACACTGCTTGGGAGCGTACTGAGGTCATTCTGGCAGCGCAGGGTAGTTGGGGGAATCTATCAAGTGTAGTTCTTTTTTTATTGCTTTAAATTCGTATGCAAGTTGGGTTGTGTGTTGTTGGGGTTATAATCTGTTGGAGATTCTAGTACTCAGCCAGATAAAAAAATCACGCGCCTCTTGATATTTTTCTTGTTATCTGATCGAATCCTTCCTCGGTGAGTTTTGCGAAATTAAAAATCGATGGGAAAGGTTTAAATGTACGAAAAGCTTCCAGTGATTGAAATGGGCTAATGTGTTATTTATTGTGGTTGATTGTAAAATCAATTTACTGTGCACGAATTATTACGATTTTTCCCCGATCTTCAATTAATTTGAATTTGATCTTTTCACTCCAAAGGTTGTAAAGCAAAGGGAAGATCTGAATTAGGCTGCAATTGTTCTGGGTCTCTGATTCAGTAAGTCTGTATACCGGTGAAAAAGAAATGTCAAATCTGCAATACCAACTACGTTGCCAACATTTGAGGAATAGACGATATTACATAAAAACCATTTTTTATACATCCATGTTATATATGTGGGTTTTAAAATGTAAGGATTATTTTTCACTTTTCAATCCTTTTTTTTTGTCTGAATCTCTTGTTTATTTTATACAATAATCGTTGACAAATCTTAACAATTTTGGTGAATATGACAGACAGTACATATTGACGTTAGCTATGACATTTACACTTCTTTCGATACGGTGGTTGATTTATCCGCTCGTAATCAAAACAAAGTACATAAAACATTGAGTGGTCAGCTGACAACTCATAGAGATAGAATATCATGTGCAGAAAAGAAAAAAACAGCAATCAGAAGAAACCTGTTCGATCATCATATCAAAGTGGAAGAAATTGAAGAGTTGGTGCAAAAGTTGGTCAGAGATTAATATGTTTTGGTTGGTATTTGCAAAAAAACTTCTAGAAGATTTATTTAACTGTGCCTTCTTTTAGATGAATGTTGGACAAGTGCGAAACGAGGAGAGCTGTGTAAAAGTGATTGTGCCCATTATAATGCAATATATAAAGGTTATGCCTGTCAAACATGTCCCGGTCAAGAATGCAAATCACAATTGCTATTATAAAAATAATAAATGAATGATTTTGGATCCTAAGCAATGTGTTGCCTGTAAAGAATAAATTGAGTTTGTCTGAGTTGAAAAAAATGAAATAATTATTTGAAGGAAATCCAGTGCAAAAAAAATTAAAAAATTCGAAAAATGGTCCACTACAAATATTTATCTTTTTTTTTAAAAAACATTAGACCAGGAACCCATAGAGCACATGGTATTCAAAGAACTCTGACAATAAGTAATAAAATGGGCAAAGACTTCTTCGTCCAAGATTTTCCTCTTCAGATCTAGAAGAACTTTATCCGATGTAACTCAAATTTCGTACACAGCAATATTAGTGACTAGTTAGCAATACCAGTGAAATTGGAGCTATCGGTGCATTTTTACTACTCGTATCAGTACAAAGTATTTCATGATTTCAGGTCGTGGCCTCCTAACATGAGGGAACTTTAGCCTAATTAAATCATTAAAGAAAGGCATCTTAATGTTTCTTAATAAAAAAGAAAAATATTCATGTGATTATATTATATTCACAATACCACGTTTAACTTCGATCATAGCAGTCTTTGAATTTTGACGCGGATAGACCGATACAAGAATCGCAGTGATCGCTTTAAAATCAGACTTTTTAAAATGTTTTGGAATAAAAGTCGCAGTTGGCTATATCTAAGGCTTTAACCGTATTCCACTATAAATGAAGTGTTTTGGTTCAAGTATTTTTTTTAGATATAATACCCTACTTAGTTTTATGGTTTCGATAATATTTTCGTAGTAATTTCCGTTTAAAAGATAAATAACGCACATGAATCAAAACAGCACAACAAGTTTATTTTTGTTATTTATATTGTAAATAGTACGAGTAGTGGTCCTTTTACAATATACGATGTTAATTGTAAATAAAACAAAATGTTTTCAGAGAATTGTCTAAATATTTGTTATTATGATAGAAGGATCTATGACATTTATGTGTGAAACAAAATATCGGCCTAGTGCTCGCCACGGCTTCGGTGGCATACCTCTATCCGATGGTCGATATTTTCAATTACTCTGAGACATAATGTAGGCTCAATGTCGTTAATGACTCGAATTATCTCAGTCTTTTAGGTCTTGCATTTTTCTTGGCTTATTGACGTACAATTTTTCTTTTAAATATCCTCTAAGGAAGAAGTCCGATGGTGTCGAATCACATGATCGTGGCGACCAATGAACATTGCTACGATGTGAAAAAACACGGTCATGGAATTTCTCGCGCAAAAGAGCCGTTGTTTCGTTGTCTGTGTGGTAAGTGGCACCAACTTGTTGGAACCACATATCGCCCAGGTCCATACCTACAAGATGTCCATTATCATTTCGCAATAGCGAACACAATTCACGGGTTGAGGTTAGCGGCTTTCTACCACACTATCGCGAACATCACTGGGCGAGCATGCACACATTACCTACAGACCCGGTTCGCTGAAGTGGTCGATTATGCTGAAGTCACAAAGTGCACGAAATGCATTTTGATTTGAACGCTCATTTTCGTAAATGGCTTTAACAATCTTAACACGCTGCTCAATGATGTGAGTGAAGATAAATTCGAATTTAACTTTCATAAACGCAAAAAATCCGCGGTCCCCAGTGGGTTAGAAAAGTTAAATTCGAAATTATCTTCACTATTTGACGAGATAGCAGTGTGCGCATAGTGAAGTTAAATTCGATTTTAACTTCACATAGAAAGACAGATTTGCGTGATTTGCTTTAGAGCGGATCTAAGTGCGTCCATGGAGGACAACTGGAAATACTTTCGTCAATCAGACTACTGCCAGATTATTGCTACTAGTATTGGCTACTATCGCTAGAAGGTCGTTTGTCTGAAATTATTTTCAGAATATTGAATTCCTCACCTGAAATATGAAATTTAAGAAAATTGCTCAAGAGCGGATCTAAGTGCGTCCATGGAGGACAACAGGAAATACTTTCGTCAATCAAACTAGTGCCAAATTATTGCTACTAGTATCCTCTAATAACGCTATAAGGCAATTTGTCTGAAATAATTTTCAGAATATTGAACTCTTGACCTGGAATATGAAATTTGGGGAGAATTGCTCTTGAACGGATCTAAGTGCGTCCATGGAGGACAACTGGAAATACTTTCGTCAATCAGACTACTGCCAAATTATTGCTACTAGTATCCTCTAATAACGCTATAAGGCCGTTTGTTTGAAATAATTTCCAGAATATTGAATTCTTGACCTGGAATATGAAATTTGGGGGGAATTGCTCTTGAACGGATCTAAGTGCGTCCATGGAGGACAACTGGAAATACTTTCGTCAATCAGACTACTGCCAGATTATTGCTACTAGTACTGGCTACTATCACTAGAAGGCCGTTTGTCTGAAATAATTTTCAGAATATTGAATTCTTCACCTGGAATATGAAATTTGGGGAGAATTGCCCTTAAACGGATCTAAGTGCGTCCATGGAGGACAACTGGAAATACTTTCGTCAATCAGACTACTGCCAGATTATTGCTACTAGTACTGGCTACTATCGCTAGAAGGCCGTTTGTCTGAAATAATTTTCAGAATATTGCATTCTTTACCTGGAATACAAAATTTGGGGAGGACAAATGGAAATACTTTCTCCATAAATTAAATTGGACAAAAACTTGACGTTAAGGTTTGACTCACAATTAACTATGTGCATTATTCAAAATCTTTGATAAGGATCACAAATTACAAAAATAAAATTAGAATAGATACGGATCATTAAACATGTATGTATCTCAAAAACCAAACGAAATTGGAAGGAGCATGTCGAAAGCTCTGCGAATACATTGCTAACTGATGGAATTGGAAATTAACCTTAAACTATACTTTGCCGCTAAAGAATTAAAAACGCGCGTGGTTACTTTAATGAGCTTTATTAGAGTGAAGAGCATAAAAACATAGTTGTACAAGAATTCATGTTTGACATATAAATACAATGTTGCCATATTAACATAAATTACGTTTTCATTTCAACACTAACTTAACAAAGTTAAAAATAACGTTTGGATCAGAAAAGCGAGAGAGAGCGATGATGTGACAGCTTGAACCATAATTATAGATTGACAATCTAGCGATAGATGAGATCGGCTCCCTGCATGCCGGATCAACATAGTTACAATCCAAATCATTCGAAATTTTAAATCTGTGCTGATATTTCTGTGTTATTCAATGAATACCGCCAAACTAGTTCACTTTCTTGACCCCTCTTATTATGTGAACAAATCAAAGAAAAAATTTTCGGTAGATCCCCAATTTGATTTAAATATGTCAAGGAAAATTAAATTTCCGTGTAATTCATTTCACGATCTGTCAGTAAAAATATCGCTAGACGGAATGCATGTTACGAGTATATAAAATAATCACTAAGTATGATATTTCGTTTACATTCAGTTTCATTAAACTTGTTTCTTTTAAGAATTCTTAATGGAAAAATACATCAAATCAGTTAAACTAGTTTAGACCATAATATAACGAGAATGGTTGTTTTTTGTTTTGTTTTGGATTTACGACAGTTCCATTTATTGTTTAATACCATATATATATTTTTACTTTTCTTTTCATTTGTTTCGCATGTGTGTGGTTGCAATCATTGCATTATTGATGTCCTTGGCATACGTCAAGGCTGCCGCCAGTCAGTCAGGCAAACTACTCCAACCACACACAAATGAACCACTCCAACCGACACAGCAGCAACAACGAAACCAACTTGCCAGTCAAGAGCAAGATGTACTGAATGTTTGCCGCCACCTCTTACTTGTGGAAATGTGGCTAGGAGAACTGCTCAGACACACACACACACACTCACTTTTATACATAGGATTGCGTCCTGGTTTACAGCTTTCCGAGATATCTGAATTGATTTATGCAGAAATTGAATAAATATGAAATTCAGTAGAAATGCTCTACACATAATATGAACGCAAAGACCACAAGCCCACACTCTAATAGGTTCTAAGTGAATTACAAGCCTTTAATGTCCTTTAATTATACTAAGGATGAGACTGTACCCTAGTGAGTACAGGCACAACAGTTTTGTTCGATTTTCTTTCTCGTTTTTATTTTATGGTCTTCCCCCATAGACGATAGATAGGGCGAAGTGTTGGAATTGTTCGAATGTGCAAAATGTTAATATTGATACATTAACAGAGTCTGGACGACTTTTACGAGGGCGCCATAATAAAATCACTTTAATAGAGTCTAACAAAAACTTTACACAAATCTACAGCTGTGTAAAATATTCACGTATACGTCTTAGATCATCAAGGATGGTTTTATGTTTTCACCAGTCTTTCTTTTGAATCGTCAATTGGAATAATGGTATGGGTAAGGTCTAGGTATGTCTTGTCGAGAGTACAGGCAAATTGTTAATTACAATACACTACAGTTAAATGTGCAAGATTGTTTTTAAAAATAGTATTTAAATGTAATAGATGTTGGGTTTACCAGGGCTGCTATATATATTTCTAATGAAAATGCGAATATTTATCATCAAAAATGGTTTTATTGTTTTTCAAAGTATTCTCCAGCATGATTTATACACTTTTGAATGCGCTTCGACCAATTGTCGAAGCACTTTTTCCACTCCGATTGAGACACCTCCAAAACATGGTTTTTTGAACGCTTTAACAACATTTTCTGGCGACGAATCGTTGAGCACGCATTCTTTTCTTGATGTGCGGAAATAAAAAGAAGTCATTAGGTCATTAGTCAGGGCTGTACGGTGGATGGCCTACAATTGGACACCTTGAATGGTCAAATAGCTCATCGTTTGATCTGATGTGTGATAGCTCGCATTGTCGTGATGCAAACTGATCCGTCTTCTCTTATCATCTTTCCTCATTTCTTCATTCAGAATTGACCTCCTACGTTCCACTAAAGGCACTGTGGCAACATGGCCGGTTATACCGAAAAAAATGCAATCATTTGCTTCGATGTACTTCTTCCAGGAACAACTTTTGTTGGCATTGGCTCGCCTTGAAAGACCCATACGGTCGATTGCTGTTTTGTTTCGGGTTTATATGCATAGATTCATGATTCGTCACCTGTGACAATGTTATAACTGCCTTTGAGCTACCGCAGTTATACTTTTTCAACATCGCTTTGCACCAAGCCATACGAACCTTTTTTGAGCATTCGTCAAATTATGTGGGATCAAACGAGAACAAATTTTTTTCACGGCCAAATGAACATGCAATATCTTATTGATGCTTGCCATACTAACGCCCAAGGATGCCTCAATCTCACGGTATGCCACATGTCGGTCTTGCTTAATCAGTCCACGCACAGCATCGATGGTTTCTGGCATAGTGAACGAAGTTGGACGTCCTTCACGAACGGCGTCCGAGACTGAACTCTTGGTACCAGCGATTAACAGTGGGTTTTGATGGTGCTTCATCGCCAAAAGTCGAAACAAGTTGATTTAAGCACTCTTGTCTCGATAATTTTTTGACTGAGATGAATTTTTACACTGTAAAAAAAACAATTCGCCCTCAAATGACAAAACGTTCTGAGTGAAGTTATGCTAATAAATATAAAAGTTTCCAATGGAAGTTTCAGTTTGCATCTGGGAACACTAGTATTGCCAGGACCCGAAATATAAATAGCAACCCTCGTATTGGTTTACTTATAATTTTTATAGATCCTTCTATATTAATAAAACAAATATTGAGATAATTCTCTTAAAACTTTTGGTTTTATTACAATTAACGGACCACCCTTTATGAGAACTGTAAATCAACAATTGCCCGCGAAAATTCAATTAACTTTTTTGTTTTCAATTTGTTATTAGTTTATATTTATTTAATACATTCTTTCATTTATGTACTATTAATTCGCCACCCAGGCTATATTTCCTATAAACGATCGCTCTATATTTCCTATAAACAATCCGCCAATACAGCCAACGAAGCCAATGTAAAATAACTTTTGCTTCCCTATTGTTATTATTATAAAATCAATTTAAACTTAATTTAAATAAGAGACAACTGTTGGTCGCTTGACACTTCCTTGCTACTTGAGCTGATTTTCTAGTTTCAATAAAGTATTTTCTAATCGGATTTTATTTTTATATTAGGCGTCTAATGTTTCCCGGATTGAAAAGAAGCGATCAGCATTCAAACCCCGTCATAATGTACCTCGAAGAGTGATCGATTTTAAATACCTTCGAAAACATACGAACGTAGAAACAAAATCATTGAAATCATGGTTGAAATACTATGCGAATAGTTCGTTGTGTCTTTGTTGTACTCGTATGTATAGCCAGTTGTTTTTTTTTTATAAAAAGTTCACTGAACTGTCAGTCGCGTAGTCAGTCAGTTATAGTGGTTTAATGTACTGACGGTTATGGCCTATGAATGAATGCGAGTAATTGAAGCATTACTCAAGTGAAAATGATATATTTTTGTTAAATCCAATCTAATTGAAATACATGTCTGGAGATTTCGGTGATGGCCACCACCGACACAAAGCTCTCGTTGTCTATATGTGGATGAATGGCAGTAAAATGACAACAAAACAAAAAATACATGCAAAAGGGGAGTGTACTTGTCATTATTTTTCCACATTTCCTGCTATTGACACTTGTCGTCAAGTTTTCGAAATATAAACGTAACTAAGAACCTCCAGAGATTTGGAAATATTTTTAGTGGGGTATGAATCAAGCCACGTGTTCAATCACATTGGTTTAGTGTTCTCTCCAAACCATCACCCTAAAAGACTTTAAGATTTTAAATATGTGCGAGTTGGGATTGAGAACTTATCTAAAAACAGTGGTCGAGAATTGCTTATGACATGGAGGTCTTCGTTTTATACCTCTTGTTTTTTGCCAACAACTCACAACTACAGTTTGTCAGTTTGGATCTGAAAATATTTCTCTTGATCGAGTACTTCCACCACGAAAACCAACTCGATGTAGGAGGATTATGAGTACTATATTGAACACCATTAAAAATAGAGACCTTAAAGTCGTCTATTTACTACCTGCAACAAGCGATACAAATCCCTCACATCAATGAGCTGCGATCGATAATCAAAATTGTTAGGCTCACAAACCGGATCCTACGGATAACGCAATAATACTTTTGTAGGAAAGCTTTTACATGGCTAAACGATTAATCGCTTGTTGTTGGCATTTACTTGGTGACTCCAAAAACAGAATACCACAACTTTTTAGGATAATAAAAATAAATAAGCATTATTTTGTCAAACTTTCAATGATCTTTTCTTGTCAAACAGCGTTCCAAAGTCATCAACTTCAAATGCGTGTTAAAAATCTCGCACCAAACTAAAAAAAAACCCTTGAAGGTTTCGTCATGGATGTCAACTTTCATTTGCAATTGGTCTCATCCCATTCGCATTCGGAAATTTCTATTTTGTATCACTGTGTAATCTGGCAGTATTCGATAGACGAAAGTATTTCCATTTCTCCTCCATCGACGAACTTAGATCCGCTCTATAGCAACTTCCCCAAATTTGATATTCCAGATGAGAAGTTCAATATTATGAAAAATTATTTCAGGCAAACGGACTTCTAGCGTTATTTGCGTATACTAGTAGCAATAATCTTGTTGTGGTCTTATTGTTGAAGTATTCCCATTTGTCCTCCATTGTCACACTAACATATTTTTAGAAGCTAGCATTTCGTCGTAATTCCCTGCAGAATGCCTATGTGTAAAATTTTAGAGTAGTCCTATTGGTCATACATGTATCCACAAAACCGTTTTTGATATCTTGATTGATTCAGGATTTAGAAAAAGACCTATGTGCATTTCATAATAGAAATTATCATAATAGTTAGCCTTTTATATATTGTCCACATAAACGACTGAAACGAAAGTAACACTCAGTATAGAAGGCGCTAAGTTCCTTCGGACCGCATCTTATTTACCCTTTACCATGGATAATTTCCACAGCAAGAATCTTAACAATTAGGCGTCTTAGTATGTCCGGTAAATTAAATCATGGGCCAATATGGCCCTTAAAAGTTAATTGCCATTCCATAGAACTGGGTACTAAATTTTGTCCAGATCAGATAATAAATGTTGATTCCAAAAATTCTAAAATCGGGAGAAACCTTTGTATGAAGGCTGTATAAAATCGTGGACCGATATGGTCTAAATTGTAAACAGTTAATTGCCATGCCATAAAACTACTCCGTGTCAAATCCGTGCAGATCAGACTATAAATGCAGTTTCTAGAGCGCCGGTACCTGAACTCGAAAAGGTACTTTTTATAGGGGCTATATTAAAAAGCATTTACCGATTCGGCCCATATTCAACCCTAAATAGGAACTGTCCAAAAGAAGTTTCATACCTAGTTTTAGCAGCCTAGCTCAGTTCCATGGAACCGACATTTTTATAAAATACCCCCAAAGTGGAACCTTTTTTCCTCTGAATGGAATTGATCCATTTTAATTCCAAACAACTTGCAACAATAATACATTTCTCTGCAAATTTTGGACTTTATAGGTTGAATATTGTAACCGCTTTTGTGCTTTCAACAGACACACCGACGGACGGACATCGGTAGAGCGTCTTAGAATTGTACGCTGACAAAAACATATATACTTTATACGTATCCGATTAATATTTTGAGGTGTACCAAACGAAATGCCAAATTGGTACACCTGGGAGAGGATATAAAAGGAAATTGTGAAAAATTATCAATTTTTGTTAATTCAATACAGAAAACGCAATATTGTTGTGTCACACAAAATCGCGCGGTAAACTCAATTTTTTTTTAGTTAAAGTGTACAAAATCTATTTACGAATCGACTGCAATTACTAATTTTTGCAAATTCCGCGGAATGGGAACACCAACGATAAGTTGTATAAGAAATTTTAAAATTCGAATTAAACTTTACTATGCTCACACTGTCATGTCACTGCCATGTCAAATATTGCTAAATTTGAATTTAACTTTTCTTTAACCCATTGGGAATAGCTAATTTTCGCGTTGCTCAAATTTGACTTGTGGCAAAAAAAATTGAAAATATGATTTGAATCGAATAAAAACAAAAAAAAAAATTAAGAAGTCCAACTTCATATAAAAATAGTTGTAAGGGTCAACATATGCATATATAACATGTAATGGTAATGATTTTTAATCCATTTGATGAATTGTTTATTCAAACAATACCATAATTGATATGTATTTGTTAAACAACATGTGTATCGGTTATTTATAAATATGAAATCTGAGAAATTATTCTTATTAAATCAATTATAACTTTTTATTAAAAAATTAAATATTTTTTAAGACAATTTCTGACAAGGGCTAAATGTGGAATTAAATGTATATTCAAATTGACTGATCTGCCTATTGAAAAAACAAGTTTATCGGGTGCTTTGTACTCAGTAACAAATTAACAATAATAAAATGAGCACTAAATTCGATTACTCTATGCTTTCTGATAAAATATTTTTTTTCCATATATGGACCGTAAACGGGAACGATAACTTAAAGGCAATCAAAATTTTGGTCATTTACCAACCTTTCATGGTATTGTAATCAACTTGTGTTGTTGGTATAGAAGTACCCATTTGTGAGTGTGGTCATGGAAAATTTCCAAAAATGTTACCACTTAACTAAATAATTAAATTAATAAATCACCGAACCGATTACTTAAATGTCATACCCTTTTACTTCAGCTGCGGTGGAATTAAAACAACTTTTACTTCGAAACAAAAGAAAAACTAAGAAAACATAAAACTTGCAACTTTTTGTTTAAATATCAAACGAAACTCTATAAATCGTGATTATAATAATAAAGAAAACCAAAGCAAATGCCTCTAACAATGGATGACAACTACAATACAAGTACGAGGGTGGTTTTATATATATTTTAAACTCGAACTCTTTATGACTGCGCGTCAGTTCTATTATTTTAGGTTTTAATTCGTACATAAAATGAAAACTTTAATGTATTTTTATTGACGCCACAACTTAAATCTATTTATTAAAACTAATTGTACATTAAAGTATATCTTTCGAAGAATATTGTGTAAAATGTTCATGAAGAAATATTAAAAAACAATGACAGCAAAATTTCTGAAGCGTCTCGGAAATTCTTTTGTTAGATAATCACTATTCACAGGTATGGCTGCATGGGTTTTTCAAAATTTAAATTTTACATATTTTGGAAAAACTTAAATGAAGAAAATGCGATTTTTGCAAATAAAAAATTAAAATAAACGACTTTGAAAACGTGGGAAGTTGTGGGAAAACTCTTTAAAGTTTTGAATAGTACTGGGTCATATATGAGGCGTGCTTGCTTAAACTGCTGTATCTTTGTTAGTTTAGCTGCGATTACTCTCAAATTTTCACACAATATTTGGAGAAAAACCATGCAAAAAAATTGATATCGTTATTCTTTCCTCCCCTATCAAATTAAAGCAAGAAGCTCAAAATTATTCCGCAAAATGCCCCCAATTTGCGTTTGGAGATGGTCAGAGATGTACATTTAGAGAGAAATTACGTTGATGGTAGTTATTATAGTAGAATGTTTTTATTAAAGAATTATTTTGAGTTCAAAGATAAATGTTCATCGAAAAGTAATTGATGAATTATTGAAGATTTAAGTAGTAGCGTTCATCGCAATCGCACAGTCTTTTCTGCTTGCAACTAAAAAAGCCTTTTCGACTAATTTTTGAAACAATTTCTGTTTTCATTCTAACGTTAACTTGTCGTAGTGTTTTGCTGCCTACTCCAGACAAAACAATTTTACACCAAATATTTTTACACTGACGTGTGTATAGTGAATAAAATAAAACATTCAATTCTATACTAACCTTTTTGAAGTCATGAGGTATTGTCATGATTTCTATCTGACTTTTATTAAACTGAAGATGACGAGGTGAAATTATATAAAGAGTAGAACATTTCCACAGGAAACATATTTGTTGCCACAAGCGAATTTTTTGTTAACCGAATGATTTAGGTTGCACGCACCTCGGTACAACCGAATGTTAGTTAGTGCTCCGTAATTTTCAGTTATTGCAACTATAGCATCGGTGCAACATGCCAAGTATCCGCACCTTCGGAAGAACATTTTTAGATCTAAAAATTGACATACCACAGCGAAGACATTAAAATTTTAGTTAGTGCAAAAAACTGTTTGCCTACAAAATTGAAGTACTCATAGGGAGTGTCATGACGAGGAAAAAGTGGAAAAGATGATAGATAATTTTTACTCGAAAACAATTTGTACTTCAGTAATAATAAAATTATTTTATTTAAAAAAAAAAAAATACCTTTAGTTTTAGTTATCATCACAAATAATTGGTTACAACAACAAAATGTTTGCAAACTAGTTATTGTCGCAACCACCAGCTGTGGCAACTAAAAACCTTTTTCGCGTTTTATTGGTATGACCGTGCAATACGTTGTGAGTAAAGTACGATGATCATAATGATCATCTTGTGGTATTTCGAACCCAAAATCCATTACGATTATAAACATTCGGCGATTACAACCGAAATTCCACTTTTGCAACCGAATCATTGTAGCTCCTACCGATTTCCAACAAATGTTTTCTCTGTTGTAGGCATTTTTACACAAAATTTTATTATAAAACCAAAGTGACATTTATGTTAAGATATTTAACCAAAGCATGGAATAGTTAACATCGACATACGGTTTCTAATATTAAGGGAAATTATTTTAGAAATACAGACATATTTTGATGATTTTGTCAAGGCTGGTCCTCGGACGATACTTACAGGCTGGGTGAAGCTGGGTGATGACCCTTTTCCACCCTTGCGATCAGTTCAGATGCTTCCTTAGATGACCGCACATACACCTTATCATTTTGCTTGTTAAATTTTTCCTAAACGGTAAAAATTTTTCAACGTTAAACAACATTTTTCTGTGCAAGTTCTTAGCGTGCTTCGCCAAAAGACGTTTGCATTTTTCAATCCTATTTTTTTAAAGCTGCAGTCAATAAGCCTCAAGTCCCAAGTCTTTTTTAATGATTCGACTAATGGACTTTTGCGTGATATTCATCTCACGGGACATGATTTCCTTTTTTCGGAGCGGATTTCTGTGAATTCTTGATTTAACGGCTTTGATGACATGCGGTGTTCGAACAGAGCGTGGGCGGCCCGACCGGTGGCGGTCTTTTGCATCTCCATCCTCATCAAACAGTTTTATGCATCGGTAGACGAACATGCGGCTAATCCCTAGTGGCCGGAGCGTTTTGAAAATATCGTTTTATTTTCATTTCACACTTGAAAAGCGCTATTACAGCGATACGGTTCTCATTATCTGACCACTCCATGTTTTACCAATTTTAAAATCCCGTTACAGACTAACGCTATTGAGGTTAGCTTTCAAAACCCATAAGACATTATCGGGGTATGTTCAGTTCTACTATTGAAATGGGTGTGTTCAATGTTGTAACAGTATTTATGTCCCTACTAAGTACTTTGGAAGTAAGTTTTTAATATTTCCCCATTTTATTCGATTGTATAGCGTTTCAATTTGCAAATGTCAAACATAAAACTGAATATAAAAATGAATGTTATTCAAAGTCAAAGTAAACGGCTGTTAAAATTTTAAATGGCCCACCCTTTACATTCTATAGGGAGAAATACATACCTCTTAATAGGTTATATTTCATTTTGACACCTTTTCCCAAAAACTCGGATCAATATATGTATTTAAAACACAATGCCGCCTGGCCGGGTCTTAGTGGATCAAAAATATGCATGTATTTATTAAGGCATTTAAATAAACTTTCCATTGACATCCATATTGTTTAGAAATATGTTGTGAGATATATTAAATGGTTTATCCAAACATTGGGGCTTCCTTACTCGGGAAACTATTACTAGAAAGTTTATAAAATTCAAACAAATCTAACTTTCTTTTCCTTAACATCCTATTAAGGATCAAACGAAGAATGTCCCTCATATCAAAATCAGCTGAGCTAAATCTTCGAAGCGGACTGTTAAAATAGTCTCTACAGAAATTGCCGGCATTTATGTAGGAGTACAACTTTAAAAACCGCCCTCGTTGAGTAGCAGTGAAGAAATGAGCTGCAATACAACTATGGAATGTCTTTTAAAGACAACAACAGTTACATAGCACAGGGTAAATAGTTGTTGTTAAAACAACAACAACAACGATCAAAATATAATTATACATACTCGTATACAATTTTTGTATTGTGACGTCGACGCCATCGTCACACTAGACACTAACTTGTTTCTTGGCTCCAGTGGCAGGCAATATGGCCCACACACCCAAATAGAAAATGACCGTTCAATCGAACGCATTTCTTTTAAACTTTCAGTGCAATATTTTCTTTGAGTGTAATAATTGGAATCTGAGTGCAAATGATCTCTTTTTTTCGCTATGCATCAGTATCGTGTAACAATTTCGGGTTTCTTTCGATTTATTGTTTTTCTATGTTTTGTTCGAAATCATTGCATATATTTCAATCGGGGCGTGTATATTTCTTTTGTGTTATTTCGTTTACGGCTCGATTACACTGTAAAGTATTTGCTGTGGTTTTATTAAAAATAAAGCAAAACAATAATAATGAACATACCAAATTGCATATTTGTGTCTATTTATAATGCACCTTACAAATCATAGCCTTGTTTTCAGTTCAGTTCTCAATTCAAGCCCATCCAACTAACTCTGCGAGTTGGTGCAATTTATTTGGTCGAAAATCCATTCACCACACCGACAGACAGCAGACACCTTTTAACTAAAGCAAACTCGAAACTATACGAATTTCACAACAAAACATTTGAACAATTATTACTTAATAGATTTTGTATGTTCG
This sequence comes from Hydrotaea diabolus, assembly GCA_963513945.1. NCBI lineage: Eukaryota > Metazoa > Arthropoda > Insecta > Diptera > Muscidae > Hydrotaea > Hydrotaea diabolus. Next base: position 191,955,113 of record OY740716.1, on the reverse strand, counting down.
ATTATCAACAATAGTGGGATTTTATTCGAACTCGAATCCGGATAATTCGGAACAGTTTAATTGAAATATCGCTTAACGGAAGCTTTACTGCTGTTATTCAATGATTTATAATGATTTTGTTTACAGAAAAGTATAGGCGACTTGCGTTCAAAACCCGTTTGTTTTAAATAATAAAAGTTTTGGGAAAGAAAGTTATTCAAGAATAATCTTTAGCGGGTTTAAGCGAGCTGGGTTATTAATCGCTTATACGAGTATTTCTCGTAGGATTTTTTGAATACATTTTTTTTTTACAAAAAACGGGTTGTGATGAATCAAACGGGTTGTGAAGCATAAAGTTTTTTTTATTAACAAAAAAATTTAAAAATTCCTTGTAACCACTTACTCGTTGAATAAGCGAGTACACGTAGAATAGGGTAATATTTGTGTCTTCAACACGTAGAGATGTATTTCGTTTGTTATTTTTTGTTTGGAAGGATAACAATTTTTGTTTATTTTGCAAAAGTTCCGGACGTCGAAAGACTAAAAAACTTTTTTTCCTTAATAAATATGATTTTATTATTTTTTTTTCTTAATTTTTAAAAATGTATAACTACGAGGGCTGCTTTATATATCTGCTATATCTGTCCTAATAATGAAAATGCGAATAATTATCAACAAAAATGGTTTTATTGTTTTTCAAAGTATTCTCTAGCATGATTTTTACACTTTTGCATGCGCTCAAACTAATTGTCGAAGCACTTTTACCACTCCGATTGAGACACCTCCAAAACATGGTTTTTGAACGCATCTTCTGGCGACGAAAATCGTTGACCATGCATTTTTTTCTTGATGTGCGGGAATAAAAAAATCATTGGGTGCCAAGTCAGGGCTGTATGACGGATGACCCATCAATTCGACGTTTTGGCCGGTCAAAAAGGCGCTGGTTTGAGCCGATGTGTGAGACCTCGCATAGTCATGGTGCACAACTCTTGTTTCTTTTTCGAAATTCTCCGAAGACTTTAGGCAAACAAATTGTGGTGTACCACTCAGAATTGACCACATAACCAGAATTGACCACATAACCAGTTTTGCCGAAGAAACAGGCGACCATTTGCTTCGAAGTGTTTCTTCCATGAACAACTTTCGTTGGATTTGACTCGTCTTTGAATACCCACATGGTCGATTGTTGTTTTGTTTCGGGCTCATAGGCATAGATCCATGATTCGTCACCTTTGACAAACTTATAAACGTGTTTTAAAGCATGGCGATCGTATTTTTTCAAAATTTCTTTGCACCAATCGACACGAGCCTTCTTGTGAGCGATTGTCAAATTGTGCGGGATCCAACGAGATCAAACCTTTATAAGGACAGTTGTTTATGCAATATCGAATGTATGCTGGTGGAAGAAATGCCCAAGGATGCCTCTATCTCACGTTATGTCAAATGACGATCTTGCATTAACAGTTCACTTACGGCATCAATGTTCTCTGGCACAACGGCCGTTTTTGGACGACCTTCATCTTTGAGCGAGCGTCGGCCACGATTGAATTCATTAAATCAGTTTTTCACAGTGCTATAGGAGGGTGCTTCATCGCCATACAAAGATTCAAGTTCATCGATGCACTCTTGTCTTGATAATCCAGTCGAAAGTTGTGAAAAATGATCGCACGAAAATGTTCACAAGTTAATTCCATTTTTTTGCCAAATTGGTTTGAAGTCACTGGAAACAACACAAATGATGGTCGCACGTCAAAACTTTCTGAGTACGTTTATGCTAAAAAATGTCAAACTTTCTAATGGAAATGTCAGATGGTGCCAGGCAACACTTAGTGATCATGTCTCCAAAAAAAATTTCAGTTTGAACATAACCCAATCATATTTTATATAAAATATATTTATTTTTAAATACATAGCAACTCCTGCCATAAACTATGTACACTAGAGTGCCTTCACTTGTACGAAGCCAATATGTTACAAAAGAACCCAGAAAATAAAATTTCTATGTATTAAAGCTAATCCCAAACAATTGCAGCCAAGCTTTTAGATAAAGGTCGCCACCGACCCGACCCGACTTCGCGATAAAAGCATAGGGCAGCAACGATAAAACATGTCACTTTGTCATTTTGTAAAACTCTTGTCTTCTATTTAAATGTAGATGTAAGAGCCGGTTATAATATCTTTTATTAGGTGTGTTTTATTGTTTTAAAAATTGTATAAAAAACCTACAACTTTTTTATTTACCTAATACATGTTCGATATACCCATCGAAAATCGTTTGTTTCAACAATTTAAGATTAATAGAAAAAAGCTATTACGGAAAAAGCGTAAGCGATACTCAACAGAATTAATCGGACTTATGTTAACCAGCTTAGAGTATTTGTTGAATAACATTTCTTCTTTTTTTTGACGAATTTAAAATTTTTATCAAAGTTAAAATTTACGAATCAAACTATTTTTGACGCGTATATTCAATATATATATATATTGGGTAAATAAAAAGCATTTAGGATTTTTTATAACATTTTAAAATCATTGTTTTATCTGTGTTTTAAGCGGACTTTTACGTTTGTCACGCCTATTGATAAAAAAAGAAAAAACAGTACAAAATTCGTAAACATCAATATTATTATATGTAATGAATATTGAAATTTTAAATTTTAATCGACTAAACTATTTTAACATTTCTGGTTTTATTGGAAAGGTAGAGCTTTGTCATTTAAAAATTGAACACAATATCATTCATATAACTACCACTACCGGCAGTACCAATCAACCCAATTTTTCAGTATATTTTCGATTGTTTCGTGTCAAATATCTTCAATGGCAACTTCATGTTTCAACGCTTCAATTGTCTCTGGAAGCTTTGCGTAGCATTTATTCTTAATGAATTCCCACAGAAAAGAATCCAAAGGGCTCACATCACAGCCACGGGGCGGCCAATTGATATCACACTTGCGGCTGATTATTCGATTTTCAAAAACAGCGCGTAAAATATCGATGGATGCTATGGCTGTGTGACACGTGGCCGCGTCTAGTTGAAACCAAATGCCGTCCTCCATGTCGTTCTCTTGAATTTTTGGAAACAAAAATACGTTGAGCATGGCGCGGTAACAATCACCGTTGACGGTAACGGCGGCTCCTTGCCCATTTTCGGAGAAAAATGGCCCAATGATGCGCAGCCAGCCCAAAATCCACATCAAACAGTGACTCGTTGTGGATGAATTGGCTACTCAATAGTCACGTGTGGGGTTTTTGAACCCTATATGCGGTAATTTTTCCTATTGACATAACCATCGAGATAAAAATGAGCTTCATCGGTAAAAAATTTCATCTCCTGCCAAACAATCTTTAGCCTATTGGGCGAAGCAAAAACCCATCGGATAAAGCTTGGTTTTATCTGTAGAAATTAATATGCTGAAAATAGAAATAATCGCCCAATTCATAATTTATATTTTAAGTCAATAAGATACTCAGATACTCTTGAATTTTTTCCCAAAGGCAGGACAGCGCTTCAAACATTGTTAACAAAAATGTCAAAAAAAATCTTATATTTGATATTGAGGCTTTGTACCAAATGGTTACAGCAAATTATTTTCTTTATCTTTTTGTAGAGTTTAGTATTGAAATTGTTAAAGCCAAAAGATATTGGAAACTTAATTAGAACGAAAAATTTAGAATAGTGTCTACACTGAAACGTGTCAATTTTGCCGCTTGCAAAGAGTATTTTTAAACGTACAGGTAATTATTATGACAGTGATTCAGAAAAGTTATTTTGAAACAAAATGTAGCGACTGGTTTGTGAAATACACAAAAGCAACTGTGACAAGTTATTATTACACTATGCAACACTAATTTTCACTATCATTTTTTTTTATTCTCCTCGATAGTGTGAATTATAATTAATCCTTTTTCGCGATATATATTTTGTCCACAATTGCTCTTTTTAGTGTTACTTAAAAACGCTCAACATGCAATCATTTACAATGGACTTCTATCTTATATTGATTTTTAAAAACATTTTTACTTAACTTTTGACAAAAAAAAATATTTTTTTAATAAAGGAAACCTTAAAATTTGGTAACGCCCAAAACGAATATGAAATAACTACATAACTTGTATAAAAATAAAAATATTATAAAATTATACAAGTCGTTCCGAAAAAAAATTCAAGGGGAGAATGCAGTGCATAATGGTAGTTACGGGAGGTTAGTTATATTTATAGGCAGTTAATTTGAGTTTGTTCGTACATGGTAATAAACATCTCTATAGGAAGCCACGTTTGTAAAACGAATTTGTCCTATAATGCGTCGTGCGATCAAGAGGCCAATCAACAATGAATAAATGATAACGGTCAAGTGAGTTCTTTGAGCGAAAACTCCTGTCACTTATTACAGACGAGAATTTCACCTATTAGAGCCTATAAAATTTTGTAACTCAACTTGGCGATCCTACTAGTCCACCTATCCTACTAGGCCTAGTCCTCCTACACGCTCTCGAACAAAGTTGTTTTGTAAAACGTTTTTATTTGAAAGGGTATACAATACTTTTCAAATTATTTAATAACAAATGAGTCAGCTTCCAGTATATATTAAATATAAAGTATTTAATTTCGGAAGAAAGTGACATTCATTATATCTCAAAAAAAATCACATTACGATAGCACACCACTATCTAGCGGATAGTTGAGTTAGGACCATGGCAAGCCTCAGCTCTCTTACCTGCACCTAATCAAGAAACTGCAAAGAAGACATTAAGCATTCGCCCAGATGTGTTTTATGCTGTATTTCGGGTGAATACAGGGTAGAACAAACTTTTGTTTAGCACAATGGGTTCAAAAAATACATCGATATAAAGGTTCAGATCCTGATCAATCTAGATATATTATGGGAAGTAATATGTTGCTATCCAACAATAATGTGTTGCTTGCAAATAACGCAATGGAAATAGCGTTGCCCATCGAGTGTGCGAACAACTCTTGTCATTCCTAATAAGAGAAAAATATTCCTTTTAAAAAAAAAATCCAAACTATTGTCATGTCATTAAGGTTCAATTGTTTCTAACCTCAATTTTTTTTTTTTGAAATATTGTGGAGATTTTGCTGTCAAGTGTATATGTTTCATCTGACCTATGGAAAAGCATATAACCTCTTGTTTTTCAGCTTTTTCCAATACTCGCTAATAAATCAGCTAATCTTATATTGATTTTTATACCTAAGACGTTTAAGCAGTCTTAGATATTTTGAAATCGGACTGGGCCCCACATAGGCCCCAAACAAATATTGAGTCCTATGTTTTTGTGTTGGTAACAAATATGTCCCAATTTACACAAGGCAATTGTTATGATTCCCATTAGAACTTGTCTCGTGTGTTCACACAAGGCAAGTCGGTTTCGTCAATTTTTGTTTTAATTATTGCCTTTTCTGACATTCTGTGATTTTTTCGTTTTTGATTTTTGTGTGAAAAAATAAAAAAAATGTCAAAATGATATGCAGCCAACTTCACGCTACGAAAAAATGAAAAGGAATTGCCAGTACAAACAAATTTTTCCTCTTCACATTTCCCTTACCTCTCTCTGATACAAACTGAGACTTGCGGCAATAACAATTGCCTAGTGTGAATTAGGATTATAGAAGCTATACGAATTTGCAAGTACAAACAAATTTTTCCTCTTCACATTCCCCTTACCTCTCTCTGATACAAACTGAGACTTGCGGCAATAACAATTGCCTAGATTTGTATATGAAAGTTCTTTCATATACAAATCTAGAAGATTTGGATTTTTTTACGAATGCTTACCTGTGTAGACAGTGATAAATGAATCAGATCGACCTTTAAGCTGGGACTGCCTGTAGTTTAAACCAATCCATGCATTTTGTTTACCCAATGTGATGTAAGGCGAATCATCTCGCCAGACATTACGCTACCAAATAACACTTTTCTGTTCAGCAAAGAAAACCCATTCTTTAAATAGTATTTTATTAATTTTTACTACATTTCTTTTCTTAGATGAGAATCGAGAAAAGTTAATTAAACGCATTAGAGAGAAGGAAAATAATTGATAATAAATTTTTATTTATATGATTTCTTGATGAACATTAAGAGAAATCTAGATTTTTCAGATGCAAAGTTTAGATTAAAAGAAACAATAAAAAATTAATTGAAAACTCTTGCGTGTTGTCTGGATAAACTTTCGAAAGTAATACGTTTTTCTTTGTCTTCTTCGTATGTTTGTTTGCAGAATTCAAACAACTGAAAATAAAATTGAAGACAATTTTTGATTTATTTGTATAAAGCACTAGATATCAAACACAATTAGATGAGTATTAGGTGTAGTGTGAAGATTTCCGTCTGAGCGGCTTATATGTGAAAGATGTTTTTATAACATACTTAGTTAGGTGCCTTCATAACCCATTAGGGAACAGAAGGAGACTTTTCTTAGATCAGTAAAAGAGTGTGATATAATTCTATTACAGTTCTCCTACTGTTTAATGCCGGCTCCGAAAACATTGATAGAGAATATTTGACATGCCATAGAGATTACTCTCCACTAATTACGAGGTAAAAACCCGGTGCTGAAAAATTCTTAGGGTTCTTACCAGTATGATAGTCGTACCTTCTTACCCTCAGACCACGGCAGCATATTTTTTTTTATTTTATGTTTCATTTTTTGATAACTGTAAAGCTGTAACAAAGTGGTCAAATTTGGTTACGATATTATCATTTCACTGTCAAATTATGTAAACTTATTTCGAAGTTCCTCAAAATGTTACCGAACACTAAATTTGTCTTTCAGTTTACAACAGCACGAAATATTATATATATAAATATATTATTGATCTATAGTATATATATATTTTATATTATTATTTAAAATCCCATTTTTTTTTAAATGGGCGAAAGATTTTCTTAAATAAACGACCCATCAAAATCATAGAAATGCGTTGTCATTACTTTTTTCATTAGTTGGCAAAGACAGGTCATTGCTCTCTGCATTATTTAGAACCATGAAATAATGACTTAAATAAGTAGTTATCGGCAATTATTTTTTTTATTTTCTTATTTTGTATATTAATGAGAAGAGAAAAACACCTAAAAGATATCAGAAACAATTCTTAAATATTCTAAAAAATAAAATACTATAAAAAATAGTATTGACAGTATGGGGGCATTAGCCGCCTTGGTGTGATGGATAACTATCATGCAAGTTAACCTAAATATTTAGCTCTAAGAGTATAAGAATTGAATAGTGTAACGCTCACTAAGTTGAGAAAAGTTTTCTCTTATTCTCTAATTGGATGTTGTGGGACTTAAGTAAGTATGGGGTTAGTGATGGGATTTAAAGAAAATTGTGGCAAGAAGCGGAGCAGATTTTAAAAATAATGGCATATTTAGAATTGCTAGAAAATGTAAATGTTTTAATGGTATTCATATGTCCGTGTTATAATTCGGCTTTAGGGTTCGGCCCCTTTGGGTCCATATCACAATTGAAGTCAATTTACAAAAATAATTTTATTTTTAGCCTGGTGAAAACCTGTATTATTAGTTGATTCTCTATATGTTGTTTATTTGATTGGACTTCGTTTTGTCTACTGTGGCACAAAAAGCGATCCATATAGTCAACACATTAGACCAATAGCAAATATGGACATATAGGTTCTCAAATTGTGCACATGTGGATTCTCATAAAAATATTTGGCTACATTGGGGTCTCATGGACACAAAATTGTCTCTTTTGGTCGAATAAAGCGACATGTACAGGGTGGGCCATCAACATTTTAAATTTGAATCGGCTGTAAAAAACCGAATATTTTTTTCAAATTTCTGGTTCTATTGGAAAAATTGAACTTCATCGTTTAATAATGGAACCAAATATCATTCATTTGACTCCCACAGCTGGCTCGGCAGTACCTTATCCGATCCACCCAATTTCTCAGTACATTTTTGATTGTTTCGAATCAAGTCTAATGACAACTTCGAATTCATGTTTCGACGCATTAAGTGTCTCTGGATGCTTTGCGTAACACTTATCCGTAATGGCTCCCCACAGAAAATAATCCAAAGGGCTCAAGTAACAGCGGGTAATTTACATTATATGATTATCAAAAACAGTGCGAAAAATATCGATGGTTGCGTTAGCTGTCTCGTTGAAACCAAATATCGACCATGTCATTCTCTTCAATTTTTGGAAACAAAAATTCCTTGAGCATGCCACGGTAACGCTCCATTTTTGAAGAAAAATTAGCCAATGATGCAGCCAGCCCAAAATCCACAGCAAACAGTGACTCGTTGTTGATGCATTGGCTACTCAATAGTCACGTGTGGGTTCTCTGAACCCCATTTGCGTCAATTTTGCTTATTGGCATAGCCATCGAGATGAAAATGAGCTTCTTCACGATTTTTCGGTCAAATTCTTCATCTCCTGCGATCCCCCGACAGCCGGTTCTATGCACGAAAACGTATCGGATGGTATTCCATTATTAAATTTCAAAGTTAAACCTTACCAATAAAACCAGAAATATGAAAAATTATCAGTACGTTTTTTTTACAGCCGATTAAAATTAAAAATGATAAATGTTTCATTGCGGCCGATTTTTACTTCAACTGAATTTCGGTAGTGCCATGTACTATCTTACTTGTCATTTAAGATTACTCCATAAGCCTTACACCGTTTTTTTAAATAGCGCGTTGTTACAGACTGAGGCCGTAATAATATTTTTGCCATAGCTTTAAAAAAAATAATGTTCGGTTGTATCAATTATCCGAAAGTCATGCGACTAAAAAAATAAAAATACTCCTCAAATATATTTCAGTAACAGTTGCATAAACTAGATTTTCGGTGAATGATAATCACCTAGCGAGAGGAATAAAATTAATAATATTTACAAACAATAATTTTAAAATTGTTTCGGTCCCAACTACTTATACAATGTTTAGAAAAATTTTCCACGGTACAAGCAACCATTTTTAATTTGTTGCGGTCATATCTACAATCTTTAAAAAAATAGTTGAAAAATAATTTGCAGATTGTACAAGCAACCATTGTCTTTAATAAGACTATTTTTACTGCAAGTAATGTATTTTATTCAGCACTACAAAAGATATATTTAGGCTTTCACTTAACTACTACGAGAACAAAAATACTATTGCCATTGAATTTTTATAAGCAAAATTGATTTCCACTTATCATTTTCCCTCTGTGTAAGATCAATAAAGGAAATTTAACTACGAATACGGATTTATTTTAAAGGTTTGACTATGATTGGGGTGGGTCATGTTTACTTGTTTCTCTTTGTTTTTCTTAGTTTGTTGTAAAATTTTCTTGATTCTTGATAATACTGTTTTTCTGCTCGTTTATTTGTTCTTTGACATACATATTGTGTTGTCTTACGAGTATTTCGTAAAAAGCAGACAGATTTTTTTGCAGAGAAAAACTAATCGATACTTTTGTATTTCCTGGAAAAATATCTTATAACTTCTCGTTAAACTACAGTTTTTTTTCATTTTTCGCTACGGTTGCCAGGCAGTCTGTACAGCTGTTTCTAAACCCGCCAAGGTTTTTCTTCATCAGCCTTTCTTCAGGAGTCTCACTATGATTAATGAGAATTAACCTTTGCGTATAGTCTTCGAACTGTGCGAAGAGCAATCTTCATAGCTCAATATCATTTCCACCAATTCAATCTACCTGTGTATAGAGAAAGTCTTTTTCAAAAAACACGTGACGACGAAAGTATCCAACAATCCGAATTTTCGATAATCCGAATTATAGTCAGCAATCAATTATATTTTGACTACAGAAACACAGGGTGTTACAAATGCAACAATTATTTAAATTAAGCAAAAAACAAATAAAGTACATCGACATTCAAGCTAGTTATCGATCACACTAAACAAGTTTGGCCAACTAATAATAATAATAATACATTTACAATGTATTATTAATTTCAATGTTATAATATAAAAATATGGCAACCTTAAAAAAACCCACAAGTTTGTACGAATGTACGCATCTAAACATTACTGCAACAAATACAATATAAATACTTGTCGCTGAATAAGCTTTAGCCGGTTTTTTTACTTTTCGTATTTCTCTTTTTAGGTTCTTCCTTCGCATTCGTTCTGGTTTCAAAAAATACTAAAACAAGAATGCAAACGACATACATGCGAGTACAAACAACCACATCCATCTACACTTCCACAGACATGGTCTTTCAGTGGAATGAAATTTATCTGTCACACAGACCGACTATACTGAGAGACAGACCCACAGACAGTATCTGTGTTCTCGATACTTTTATCGTAAAAAGGTAGTTCAAGGTCATTGATTCAGATCATTTTATAAGACCACCACTCAAAAGCGGACCACTAAAACACACCGTTGGTATTGCCGTCGGCGTCATTGTCGTTCACTTCAATCCCATTCCATCGCAATTCTCTGTTTATTTACTCGAAATACGATCGATTTTCTTTTAGTGCGGGTTTTTTTTTGCTTACTTAATGTGTTAATTGCCATTTTAAGCAAAAACAAAAAGAAACGTATACGAACGTGTGTTTTAAGATTTATTTTATTTAAATTTTATAAAAATCTTAGAATGTCACTTGGAGAATTGTGTATTATGTTTGAACGACCTGCTATCAATGTCGAGCGGAAGTATAGAGTAAAGGAACCTGTTAGGCAGAAATACGCGAATAACATATTGATTGAAATATTAGAATGAAAATATTTTAACATAAATAAGTTCTGAAAAAAGTCAGTCGGACAAGTCAGTCAGTGAATTGCCTGTGTCCATATGCAAAATTTAGCAATGTTTCGCATTTGTAGATCGTTAAATGAGTAGAACCCTTGTCGGCAGCACACATACATATATGGTACCGCTGAGCCGTCCCAAACCAACGGCGAAACATGCGTCTACCAGACGGTGATGTGTTTGCTTTAACTTCGCTGACTTAATTTTCCTTCCCCAGATCTAATTAGCTTGTGGAGTAATTTACTCCTTCCAAAAAATAATATTATTTTTTTCTTTTTGTTCGGTATTTATTCGGTCTTTTATCATTACGAGTATTATGACTTGAACAGTTTTTATTCTGGTTCGAGACCTTTTTCTTGTTTCTTTTTCAGAATCAACGTAAAAAATTGGTGAAATGTATTGGCTTGGTTCCCTGGCATACTGTACAGCTGTTGCTAAACCCGCCAAGGTTTTTCTACAGCAGTCTTTTGCAACGATTATTTCGACAACAAATCAAATGGCTTATACGGGAGACTCATTTGAATTACTTAGAATTACCCTTTGCGTATAGTCTTCGAACTGTGCGTAGAGCAATTTTCAACGCGTAATATAATTTTTTAGTTGGTTTGTTTTATTTCGGTTTTTTGCTTTTACACATTGAACAGGGATTAACCGGCTCGAGAACTCTTGCATCTACATTATAATTAACTTTGCAAAGATAAAAATTAAAAATAGAAGGGGTAATATTTAAAAAAAATTAAAATAATTTCCAGAATTTAAGAAGATTTTTTTTAAAAAAGTTTATTAATAATCCCTGAGCGAATACCTTCAAACGCATCTTTGTGCGCGTCAAAATATCTCAGATCTGTCAAAAACTATGACGAATTCAAAACAATGTCCTCTTAAACTCATGTTAACTTCAGTTGTTCTTTTCTTTTATAAATCAATAATTTATTTACTTAAATTTGTTAAAAACTATTTTAACAAAATACGCAACAATTTTTCTCTCCCATGCAGCGACACAGATACTTTTTATTACATTTTCACAAAAAAATGAACAGCTTTTATTTTATGTGTATATCGCATGTACAGGGTGGGCTATTTTAAATTTGAATCGGCTGTAAAAAAAGTAAGATAATTTTTTTACTTCCTGGTTTTATTGGAAAATTTGAACTTTGTCATTTAATAATGGAACACAATATCATCCAAATGACTACCACAACTGGCTCGGCAGTACCTCATCCGATCAACCCAATTTCTCAGTACATTTTCGATTGTTTTGGGTCGAATCTCTTCTATTGCAACTTCGTTTACATGTTTCAAAATCTCTAGATGCTTTGCGTAGCATTTATCCTTAATGGCTACTCACAGAAAATATTCAAAAGGGCTCAAATCACAGCTCCGAGGCGGCCAATTGACATCTAAATTTCGGCTGATCATTCGATTTTTAAAAATAGTGCGTAAAATATCGATGCTTGCATTGGCTGTGTGACCTGTGACGTCTTGTTGAAACCAAATGTCGCCCATGTCAGTCTCTTGAATTTTTGGAAACAAAAATTCGTTGAGCATGGCGCGGTAACGCTCATGTAATGGTGGCTCCTTGCTCATTTTCAAAGAAAAATGGCCCAGTGATGCCGCCTGCCGAAAATCCACACCAAGGAGTCACGTTTGGGTTCTGTGAATCCCATATGCGGCAATTCTATTTATTGACATAGCCACCGAGATGAAAATGAGCTTCATCTGAAAACACGATTTTTCGGTAAAATTTATTAAATCCTGCCAAACATTGGGCCAAGCGAAACCGCATCGGATGGTCATGAGGCTTAAGTTCTTGGCTCAATTAAACTTTGTAAGTCTTCATACCGAGGTTTTTATGCAAAATTCTTTACTTTCTGGAAACGATGACTAGTTGATGATAATGGATGCTCATGGGCATTCTTAACCACAACAGCAATATTTTCGATTGGACGCACTGGACGAGAACGTACTCAATAAGGATAAATATTCTAAACGGAACAAAAGGTCGACCTCTTCTCGAACATTTTCCACATAAATTGCTAACAGTTTGCGATTCTTTGGAAGTATGTTTTTAATATTTCCCAATTTTGTTCGAGCGTATAGCGTCCCATTTTTCAAATTTCAAGCGCGTCGATTCGATTTTTTCGTCAACGCTTTTAAACCCCTAAATTTGGTGGTCAGTTAAATAATCTAAACGTCATGCTACTACAAAAATAAAAACACACCTCAAAAATAATTCGCTAACAGTAAAATAATTGCAAAACAGAAATAAGCTAATAAAATTAGGAACTTTATACTAGATTCGTCAACTACCCGTTTTGGAACGGACAGAAATATTTAATTGTTTTGTCGGTCTCGCATGCTTTTAAAATAAATTTAAATTTTGCCGAAACCAAAAAACCCTACATTCCGTTCTTTGTTCAATGACAATAGTCGGTATCTGAAAAATGGCTAAAACATGGCATGTCAGTTTACCTGATTTTTGCCTTTGGGTATTTCGATTTCTGTTTTTGTTTTTGCAAAGAAAATTCATAATTTGTACGTACGGATTATCATTTTTATACCCTGCACACACCTATGTGAAAAAGGGTAATATAAGTTAGTTTCATGGTTTATGATTGTAAGTAACTACCAACAATTTTTGAGCTACACTCACTTTTATGTGTACTAATCGACTAACCACCTAAGAGATTTAATAAGTTGTATGTCCCTCCGTCTTCCGTATATCTAAATCTTGAAATCAAACTACAGGTCGCAATTGTAGTCCAATTTAGATATACTGAGCCGAAAATACAATGATTTTTTTAACCATGTGTCTGGTAAATTTTTGTATAGTAAATGTTTGATAACGAAGACAAAATAACGTTATACGAGTGCTGCTTTATATATTTCTGGCCTAATAATGAAAATTCGAATATTTATCGTCAAAAATAGTTTTATTGTTTTTCAAAGTATTCTCCAGCATGATTTATACACATTTACATGCGCTCAAACCAGTTGTCGAAACACTTTTTCCACTCCGATTGAGACACCTCCAAAATATGGTTTTTTTAACGCTTCAACGGCATCTTCTGGCGGCGAAAATCGTTGACCACGCATTTTTTTCTTGATGTGCGGGAATAAAAAGAAGTCATTGGGTGCCAAGTCAGGGCTGTACGGCGGATGACCCATCCATTCGACGTTTTGGCCGGTCAAAAAGGTGCTGGTTTGAACCGATGTGTGAGAGCTCGCATTGTCTCGGTGCACAATGATTCGTCTTCTCTTGTTCGTTTTTCGAATTTCTTCGAAGACTGCAGGCAAACAAATTGTGTTGTACCACTCAGAATTGACCGTCCTACGTTGCTCAAGCGGAACAGTCGCCACATGACCAGTTTTGCCGAAGAAACTGGCGACCATTTGCTTCGAAGTGCTTCTTCCACCAAGAACATTCGTTGGATTTGGCTCGTCTTCAAAGACCCACATGGTCGGTTGCTGCTTTGTTGCGGGCTCATACGCATAGATCCATGATTCGTCAGCTGTGACGATCTTATAAAAGTCTTTTGAAGCTCCCCGATCGTATTTTTTCAAAATTTCTTTGCACCAATCGACAGGAGCCTTTTTTTTGAGCGATTGTCAAATTGTGCGGGATCCATCGAGAACAAACCTTTTTTACGGCCTGGTGTTCATGCAATATCGAATGTATGCTTTTGGAATGCCCAAGGATGGATGCCTCTATCTCACGGTATGTCACATGACGATCTTACATTATCAGTTCACGCACGTCATCAATGTTCTCTGGCACAACGGCCGTTTTTGGAGGACCTTCGCGACCCTCGTCTTTGAGGGAGAGTCGTGTCGTGATAATCCTCGTCGAAAGTTGTGAAAAATGATCATACGAAAATGTTCACGAGTTAATTCATTTTTTTTGTCAAATTGATTTTTTCAAGCCAGTTCTGAGTACGTTTGTGCTAAAAAAAATGTCAAACTTTCCAATGGAAAGGTCAGATGGCGCAACACTTAGTGTTGCCTAGGCTAGAAATATATATAGCAACCCTCGTATAAGGTCAAATGTGCGTACAAAATAGTTGAGTTATACTTATATGAGGTTGGTTTTTTCAAGAGAGAGGCAGAAAAATGTACGACATAAACAAAAATTTAAACATCTGCTCTGTTGTATCGAAGTTTTTAATCTGCTTTGTGTTATACGAAGTTCAGAATTAAAATACACGAAGTTTCAACGATTTCGACTATCTTTTAGCCCCCACTCTTTTTCCTTTCTCTGCTCTGAACGTTTTTAATTGTGAGAAAGATCATAAGACAATTTATCTCGCTCTTTAAAAAAACCACCACCAAATGCAAATGCTAGCTGTACATACTTTGTATCGCAATGATATTGCGCTATGAATATTGTTTTACGCACAGTTCGAAGACTATACCCAAAGGGTAATTCTCATTAATCATAATAGGACTCCCGTATAAATCATTTGATTTGTAGCCGAAGTAATCGTTGTCAAAGACTGCAGAAGAAAAACCTTGAAGAGTTTAGAAACAGCTGTACAGTTTGCCTTGCAACTATAGCCAATAAATTTCACCAATTTTTTAGTTGATTGTCAAAAAGAACATATAACACTGTATGACAAATTTAAGCTTTTGGTTGCACACATGAAAAAATTAGTATATTCTGAAAGAGGAGGAAAAAATAAAATACACGTGTATCCCACTTTTTCTGCATCAATTCGTATATTTGCAAAAAAAATTATGGATATGGACTTGTATGTTAATACAAAATATGTCTATATAAGTGGTTTTTAACCAAATATATATTCACATTTTTCGCGAAAATACGAATTGATCTAGAAAAACTGGGACACACGGGTAGTTTATTTTTCGACGTAGATTCCGAATATATAGGTCTTCTTCATGTGTGCAAAAGCGTGTTGAACGGTGTAATGAAAAAAACAAAACGAACAAAACAAAAACATAATTAGTACTAACAATTTTCATGGTTAAAAACAATGCATTGTTAAAACAACAATAATTATTTTAATAATAACAATGTTAATGGTAAAAAACTCAACAATACATTGTTAAAACAACAATAATTATTTTAAAACTAACAATTTTCATGGTTAAAAAATTCAACCATAGAATAGTTAAATTAACTAGTATTATTGTTAAATACCAGTCAACAACAAAATGTTTAAATTAACTTTATACAACGTTTACTCCAAATCATGTTTATTTATGGTTAAGTTAACCTTTTTTTTATAAGGTTATGTTTCTTCTCAGTGTACTCGTACATGTTGAACCGATGTTTTAATCTCTAAGAGCCACGTAATGAATCTAAACTTAATGAAATTTGGCACAAGTTAGTTTTTTTGGACCAAGAACGAACGCTTTTAAAAATATTATTTATTTTATTTTAAAAAATTTTAGATTAGAGCTTCGACA
The DNA here is from genome assembly GCA_963513945.1 of Hydrotaea diabolus. NCBI lineage: Eukaryota > Metazoa > Arthropoda > Insecta > Diptera > Muscidae > Hydrotaea > Hydrotaea diabolus. The sequence goes on along the minus strand of OY740716.1, from coordinate 191,938,963 downwards.
CTTGGATCAAACAAAATATGAACATTTTAATTTATACCATTTTAGTAGCTAATAAATGAAGGGTTTATGAAAATGGTTCCAACAGTATTTTTAATTGTTTTAATTTAAATACATACTAACATTTCTCAACAAACTTGGAACTTCTCTCATGTTGGTGCTTGATATAATTCATTCTGCAACCTACTGCTTTAGGACCGCTCCAAAAGTTAATGGTTTTAATGGATAAGTTTAGTTTGTAATTTCTTATCCGTACAATGAAATAAAAATGCTAGGCCATTCGAAATATTCCCGATTCATTAAGGGTTTTATGAAACACTCGAATGTGCATACAGGGTTAGTCAAAACACTCATTCATACTTTTATTATTTTGGCTTTAAACGTTTATTTTGAATTTTGAATCTTCCCATAATTACTAATTGAGAATGTTATCAATCAAGTTGACCTTGCCTTTGGTGATGGTCATTTGTGTTCTTTCACCTAAACGATATTGTCTTTGAGAACTTTCAAAGTATGTAGCTCCAATAATTACTTATTGAAAATGATACTCGTATCAGTCAAGTTGGCGCTGCCATTGTTGATAGCCATTTGTGTTTTTACACCTTAGGAACATTGTCTCTGAGAACTTCTAAGTCTGTAGCTACGTAGCCGCTCAAATAAACATGGGCCATGTCGCTCATGATAAGTAAAATTATTTCGTGTTCTTAAGAAATGTCGCTATATAATAGTGGATACCACTTGTATTGCATTGTACTATCTTTCAATAGGATGGAATGTTCTAGGCCACCCTGGACATAAGTACTTACTTTTGTATAACGTGCTTGCCATAGTGATAGACATGCTATCCATATTCCACGCTGTAACGTTATATTTAATAGAGGGCGTTGTCATTTTAATACAACATCCAGAACTTTGATGTTTCATGGAACTACGCAGATATGAGATACGAGTGTTGTTATTGGATGTTCTTAAAAGTTAATACAATGATTGTCTCTATTTATGACAAATCAAAAAACATTTAATTGCGGGACAATGAATACTGTTCCTTTTTTTAATATTATTACCCTTACCACACTGTGGTATTATGACTTTATGTACTCTCTCGTTGTACTATGATCAGCAGAAAGTTTGATAGCCACATTTAAAGAATACCTATGATCGGTATGTACAGGGTGTCCGCCGGGAAGGTAAACTACTTTGTTTGTTTATAATTTTGATTAAATGAAAGAGAATGGATCTTATATTTATAAATGTTTTATTTAATGTCGGCAATTATGTATGGAATGTAATATCAGATAAATGCTCGCCTCTGTTAGGCTTGTCAATATTGTGGCCAAAGTTGTTCTTTAAAGACCAAGCTCCTGAGCACGGCGTCGAATTGAGGTTGATGGATTGTTTTAAACCCTTTTCTTGAGCAGCAGTAATGTTTTCAGCCGATCTTGCAATACGTTGTGGTCCATGCTTGGGTCTATCAGCTACGAGGGCGACCGCAAAACTAACTGGCCTGGCACATTTTCTGTTTTACTAGCAACTTTTTTTTTTTTGTTTTTTAAAAGCAATCTTTTATAAGCCATCTGTCAAAATTTCCGAAATATTTAATGATTATTTTCTTTGTTACAGGTGATTGAAGTAAACAAGTTTTATAATTTTTGAAAAATGGAAAATAAAGAGTTTCGTGCGGTAATAAAACACTTTTATATGAAAGGTTATACGCCACAATTAATCAAAGATGAATTGGATTCTGTTCATGGTGATAATAAACCATCATAATCCACCGTGAAATCCTGGGTTCAACAATTTTAAATGGGTCGTTCAAGTACGGAAGATGAACAACGTTCTGGAAGACCGAAAACTGCTACTACTATTGAAAACATTAGAAAAATATTTAATGAAGTGACTAAAGATAGACGAATAAAGCTCAGAGAACTTGCTGATATTGTTGAAATACAAGAAAAACAAGTTTGGAGTATTTTACATGATGAACTCCACATGAAAAAGCTATCCGCAAGATATGTTCCGCGTTTGTTGACTTTGCCCCAAAAAATCGTCCGTTGGACCAATTCCGAGGAATTTTTAGCGATTTATCAGCGTAATCCAATAGAGTTCTTGCGCCGATTCATAACTGTTGATGAAACATGGATCCATCACTACATCCCAGAATGCAAAGAACAGTCAAAACAATGGATAGAAGCTGGTAAAAGTGGCCCCAAGAAGGCGAAAACTGTTAAGTCAGCAGGAAAAGTAATGGACACAGTTTTTTGGGATGCAAGGGGTATAATATTTATTGATTATCTTGAGAAAGAAAAGACTATAAATAGTGAATATTATTGTGCATTATTGGATCGGTTGAGTGAAGAAATCAAGATAAAACGACCGCATTTAGAAAAAAAAGTTGTTTTTCATCAATATAATGCTCCTTCACACACTGCATTTTTAACTCAACAAAAACTTGCCGAATTACGATTTAAAATTGCTCCGCATCCACCATATAGTCCAGATTTAGCTCCTACTGATTATTTCTTGTTTCCAAATTTAAAAAAAATTCTCGGTGGCAAAAAATTTTCGTCCAATAGCGAGGTTATTGCTGAAACTGAGGCATATTTTGAAGGTCTTGAAAAGTCTTATTTTTCGGATGGAATTAAAAAACTTGAAAAACGTTTGATAGAGTGTATTGAGTTGGAAGGAGATTATGTTGAAAAATAAATAACAATAATTCCAAAAAACGGTTCTTTTTATGTTAGGCCAGTTACTTTTGCGTTCGCCCTCGTACAGACCTTCATTCTTCGAAATCATTTACTACACGATAAATAGTGCGTTCTGTTGGCACGTTATTTCTTCCAAAAATTAAACGTAACTTTCTCATCGTCACAGTAATCGATGATTGATTTTGATTAAATGTTTTAACGATTAAAACATTTTAGTTTATCGCACATTTTTCCAGAATAAACTTGCCACGTCTCTACCTCACGACTGCCAAATATAAACTGTCATGACTAATGTTTACCAAAACGGCGGCAAAACAAAGTAGTATACCTTCCCGGCGGACACCCTGTATATTAGGGCTGGTCAATTTGTGTGGATAAAAAAACGCGACAAAGCGTACCCCCTCACGCGATTTTAGGAACGTTTCTAAGCTTATTTGCTTAAGAATCCATTTATCAATAATCATTTTCGAGCTTGCCAAAAAAAAATTCGAATTGCTGGTCGGAGGGTCCTAGGGTAAAATTGGTAAGTTCTAAATCAGTGGTCGGATTTTTTTGTTTTTTTTCCTAAAAGATAGCCCCACCTTTCCAAAATTTTTCGTAAAAGATAGCCCTACCTTTCCAAAATTACCTAAACGAAGCCTAGAGGTACTATCGTTCCAAAGTTATGTATATTTGACTCAAATGCATTTTTTTTTGGAAGCGAAATAACAGCACTCTTTTATTTGTTTTTCTAAATTAACACAAAAAAATCGTCCATTTCAGTCAAATAATCATAACTTTGGAACGATAGGTCCTCTGGGCTTCCTTTAGGTAATTTTGGAAAGGTAGGGCTATCTTTTAAGAGAAAAACAAAAACAAAAAAAATCCGACCACTGGTTCAGAACTTAGCAATTTTACCCTAGTTCTTAGCAATTTTACCCTAGTTCAAACCGCTGCCATTTCGCTCCCTTGCATTTTCGGGCATGGTCGTAGAAAGACATATTATCATGAAATAAGCAAAGGAATACGCTGGTGAAATTTGTCCAGTCATGAATGAATCACCCTGTGTAAAGGCAGATCTAAGCATCAGATTTAATAATGAAATTCTGTAGTGTTCTGGCACGTCCTAATGTATTTTCTGGTCAATTATATTTGATCTTCTTTTTACGTGAAAATTGAGATGTTTGGATAACAAAAATAAGAACTGTTCGTATCTTGGTTTATTGTTAGTTTTTGTTGTTGTTGTTGTAACAACAATATATTTATTTTGAGGTCTTGTTCGTCTATGGGGGATCTGCTTCGATATCCAGGTGAAGGAAACGCGCCATTTGAACTGGATGCGTCCACAGAGACCTGGGGGTCAGCTGAGTGGGCTTGGCCGGACAATTGAAGAGGTGCAGTACATCATGTGGTCCCTGATGGCAGGCGGGACAGAAGTCCGGAACGTTAGCATCAATTCGTGCCCAGTAAGAATTGAGGCGGCTGCACCATCCGGATCTCAGCTGCGCCAGAACCACGCGCGTCTGCCGAGGTAGTACCTTCTCCTCAGGTGAAATCTCCGGGGGATGTTCCCCTAGCACTGCATTCACACGGTAGCTGGATACTGCTGCTGCGACATCATCGGCGTGAATGTTGTTCAAACCTGCCTGATAGTTTCGATGATCTAAAGGTTCTCTCTTATACCGCTGGACCTCTCTCTCTAGATCATGAAGATCGTTCCTGATCTGCCTGGGTGGAGGCATCCTGTTCAAGAGATGGTGGTTAGGATGACTGCTGCGAAAACACCCTAGCAGGTATTGCTTAGACAACAGGAAATTGTGTCTGCGCACGGTAAGGACCTTCGTCTCCTCATGTAGATGGTCCTCAGAGGACATAAGAAGACACCCTGTTGATGTTCTAAGGGCGGCATTCTGGCATGTCTGAATTTTCTTCCACTGCGTCGTACTCACGTTCGCCGACCATACAGGTGCTGCGTAGTTTGCTACAGACCGACCTATCGCTTTGTAAGAGGTCAACAAGGTTTCTTTGTCGGCTCCCCAAGTACTGCCGGCAAGTGACTTGAGGACCTTGTTCCTACTTTTGAGTTTATCGTAGATAGCTGTAGCATGTGCAGAGGATCTAAAAAGGCTGTCCAATGTGACCCCAAGGATTTTGGGGTAGTTGGTGGTCGGGATGTTGACGTCATCGACTTTCACATTGAGTGACAACCGCACCTCTGCGGTCCAAGCAGTAAACAGTGTGGCTGATGATTTGGAGGCGGATATTTTCATATTCCTCGCAGTGAAGAAACGTGCTAAGTCAGTGAGGTAATAGTTGATTTTTTCGCAAATGTCATCCACTTTAGGTCCTGACGCCAGAATTGTGCAATCGTCAGCATACGACACAATTTCAACGCCGTCTGGTGGTGCAGGAATTTTAGAGAGGTAGAGGTTAAACAGAGCCGGGGATAAAACTCCACCCTGGGGAACTCCTTGTTTAACTCTACGGGGCTTCGACTTTCTGTCTCTAAATTCTACATATGACTGGCGCCCACACATATAGTTTACGACCCAACGTTTCAAACTGGGCGGAAGGGACGTTTCTTCAATGTCCTCGAACAGAGTGGCATGATTGACCGTGTCGAAGGCTTTTGTGAGGTCAAGAGCCACGAGGACCGTCCTGTCGTTAGGCTTGTTCTGGTTAAGGCCGCGACTTATACGTGTGGTGATGGCGTGTAAAGCAGTTGTTGTGCTGTGCTGCTTGCGGAATCCATGCTGATGATCAGCACTAAGAAAGTGTTCGATCAGGCTGGGGAGGAGCAGTGCTTCAAGCGTCTTTGCTACTGGAGAAAGCAAGGAGATCGGCCTGTACGAATCTCCTTTACTTGCGTCTTTGCCTGGCTTCAGTAGCGGGACCACTCTGCCCATTTTCCAGGCATCGGGAACTTCGTGAGTGGCTAGCGACAGATTGAGCACTTTGGTCATGTACTCTACTCCCGGGGTATCCAAGTGCTTTAACATCAGCATTGAGATTCCGTCCGGACCCAGCGCCTTTGATGACTTTGCGCTGCGGATGACATGGGCAACTTCGCCAACGGTAAATTGTGGTGGTGCCTCTTCGACTCGGAGAGCTCGGATACGACGCAATACTCTCCTTTTCGCCTTATCACTCTCTGGGTGCTCAATAAAAAGCCGGTTAAAATAACACGCGCACCGCTTCGGATCTGTCACTGTTCTATCACCGAACGTGACAGCTGTCCGATCATCCTTCCTTACAGGGTTAGAGAGTGATTTGACCGTTGTCCACAACTTACCAATTCCGGAACTCAAGTTGCACTGCTTTAAGTGGTCTAGCCATTTGTTCCGCTTATATTCGTTGACCAACCTACTGATCTCGGAGTTGAGATCCCTAATTCTAGGGTCAGTAGGGTTGGAGCGACGAATGTCATCACGCTCGTCTGCGAGTCCCGCTGCCTCTGCTGGGAAGTTTGGTCGTACTTCGGGTATTCGACCAGCAGGGATATGGCGAGCGGCTGCTGCGTTGATGATGGCCCGGAACTTTTTCTCGGCTACCCGAACGTCCGACGGAATAGCTAGATTATTAAAGCTGCGGTTGGTGGCTTCTCTGAAGGCCTCCCAATCAGCCTTTTTTTGATTGAGAAACGTACGGCGTTCAGAGGTTATGAAATCGGGTGGTCTATTAATGGAGAGAATTATGGGAAGGTGGTCCGATCCTAGTGAGATGACGGGTTGCCAGGTGACGTCGTTGATCAGGCCAGGCGATGCCAAAGTGATGTCTGGCGAGCTATGGCAATCGCCCATAATCCGCGTGGGGGCATCCTCATTCACTGTGCAGAACGTAGAGCTATCAATTTGCTCTGCCAAAGCTATGCCCCTCTGGTCGTTGTCTAGGAGAGAATGCCACAGTTCGTGGTGAGCATTAAAGTCTCCTAGGACCAAGCGGTTATTGCCTTGTAGCAAATTGCTAATGTCTGGCAGATAACGCGGGGCACAGCTACCAACCGGCGGGATGTATACGTTGTACAGCTCTATTTCGGCAGTTCCAGACTTGACTGCTACCCCCATACATTCCATGTATGGGTCTCTAGAGTCAAGCTCAGGCGAAATAGGTCTGTACTGCACAGAATGGTGTAACAGGAAAGCAAGTCCCCCACCTCCACTTCTGGTGCGATCCTTACGTAGCACGTTGTATCCGTCACAACTGTGCAGGCTGCAGGTGGCATTCAGCTTAGTTTCTTGGATCGCGGCGACCATGATGTTTCTCCGATTCATAAATTCTATGACCTCACTGATTTTGTTGCGTAGGCCATTACAATTAAATTGCAAGATTGATGCACTGTCAGGAGTGGCAACAGCAATCTGTGGTGTAAGATGCTGTATGTGTTGATGCTGTTGCGAGGGCGACTGCGGGGGAGTCTCGTAGTTAGATGATGATGATGACGACGAAAATGCAGACGACGATGATAACACCAAATCCAGAGACCCACTGCTAACTTCGTTGATACAGCATGAGGCAACAAAGTCTGCTTCGCTATACTCCCTGATGTGGTTCAGACCTGAACAGCTCCTGAAGTGCACCCACTCCATGCAACGATTACACCTTACAGACGTAGCACGATGGTGTATTCGGTTCTGACAAACCGAGCAGATCCAAGGTCCGGGGTTTTGTTCGATCCCGGCTCGGACCAGTAGTATTCGGAGCAGGCATTCCGGGAAGTGCTGCTCCCACGACGAAAAAATGGACGAACAAAAAACATATATTGTTGAGGTGACTGCCCCTGGCCGAAGAGTTTCGGGTCAATCCGGTACATAGAACCGGCAGTCGCGGGATTTTACTTTCCTTTGCTGTGTCAAGTGGTACCCTCCTGTTAAAACCACATATTATCTATGTCTAAATCATACATTTTTCGTCACAAAACCTTCGGATCATCTCGCATTTCCATTTTCGTTTTCAAAAAGTTATGGTCCGCTGATTCCTCCAGACTACAAACCACACCAAACCGTAATCTTTTGTGGACGTAATGGTAACTCTTGGATTCACTTCACCCCAAATGCGGCAATTCTGCTTGTTGTAGTAGCCATTGAGCTGGAAATGGGCTCCGATGGTAAAGAGTGTTTTGTTAAAAAAATTCTCATTTTCTTTTGCCATTTTCAGGAAATGTTTTATTTATAAAAACACTTGGTTTCTTTTTTCCATATTAACTAAACGCACGGTATTTAGAATCGGAAAATCTGAATCTGAAAAAAAAATTTAGAATAAAAATTACAAGTAGGAAAAAATGGCAGCAAAATGAAAATTTGGACACCCCCCTTTAGATAAGTTTGCACAACCACCGAGAAAACTCAAAATATTGTTTATCTGCTAGAACTAAAATGAAAATGAATAAATAAACAAAATATTCCCTTTTTTCCTTATACATGCCGGGTATATGCTAGTAGAAAATAAAATGAAAAATATGAATTCTTTAAAAATTAAATAAAAATTGTTTGAAAAAAAGCACAAAACTCTTAATGTCTCTAGCTTAAAATTTGAAATTATTTTAATGGAAAGTTTACGTTCTATTATGTTTGACTATTGATGTGACCAAAAGTAGAAAACCGGAATGTTAAAAAAACATGTACAAGTAAAGCTTACAAATGAAGTTAGCTAGAGTTGAAATATTTTGGGAATCGGTCTAATGCATATAAATTTTCTTTTCTGCATCCTATTAATTAAGGAATTCTAATGAATAATTTGAGAACTCATTACGATTGTCTTTAAATCCAAAATAGATAAATTCTCAATTCAAAAAAGAAACAAGTTATTATTTGGGTTTGTTCAGCTTTTTAATTTCAATTTGATTACAGGTTCTTTTGTATAAATTCAATTTTACCGTTTGAAATGTTTTTAAAAGCCCAACTGACAGTAACAGATAGCTCCTCCGTTAATAATTAACAAAGTGTTTAAATGTTACTGCTTTTAGCTGTCTTGAAAGACCTTTAACGATCCACAAGCACCAACACAAACAAGCCAATACTTTAATTGCGCAGAACTTAATTGTTTTAAAATCATTCGAAATATTCAATACTGGAACTGGAATAATTCGTTTTATATGGTTATCGTCTTTTAACAATTATCTTGCCATAGATAATACGCAGATATTAATAGGCGAATACCAAAAAAATTTTTACAATAACACGTTTTTAAGTTTGTCTGGACGAGCATCTAAATTATTTATGACTTCATTGGCACTTTTCAAAAAGTACATATGTGACAGCGCATAGAAAAAGGGACCTAAGGGTAAAAAAAAAACTATTTTAATTTTTTTTTCTTTTTTTGATGTGGACAACATCTGAGCATTGAATGAGACCGATCCCATGCCCCAAAAGTGTTCCCTCCCAGAGATTTGCGCGTTTAATGAAGTGAAGTCGACTATTCTAAGCGCAAATAGAAAGGGACATAATCTTTAAAATGGCTCTCCTGAACAAAACTTTTTATCAACTTTTCACTTTTTTTGTTTTTGATGTGGACAACATCTGAGCATCGAATGAGACCGATCCCATGCCCCAAAAGTGTTCCCTCCCAGAGATACGCGCGTTTTATGTAAGTGAAGTCGACGATTCTAAGCACAAATAGAAAGGGACCTAATGTTTAAAATGGCTCTCCTGAACAAAACTGGTTTTTAACCTTAGGTCCCTTTCTATTTTGCGTGTCACATATACTAACGGTTCTGGGGTGTTTCTCTAAGTCTTTAGTTATATAAGTAGATATATGAACCATTCCGTGTATATAACACGCTTTTATGAAACCCATTGTTATTTCCCCAGTAACCTTTTTTACTGCTATTTATATTGTTATTAAAAGTGCAAAGTAACATAATACGGCGATCACTTCCTGATCCCATAAAATACTTAATAACCGTAAGATACAGGAGGAACTGGATACGGTACCATAACACCCCAGATGCAGCGTTAGTAAGAATGCTCAATCGGCACATACAAAATGAAATCGAAAATTTAGACATAATTTTTGGAATTATTTTTTGTCGTCCTTAAAAATAGGATCTTCGCCATTCTGAAATGCAGCAAAAATCATAAGAAAAAGAGAGTATTCCTGTTCTTGGCAATACCGGCATAGAAAAATGTAAAGTCCTGGCCGAAACATTCAGATCGAAGCATTTGAAATAGAATTGAAAAAAATGACAAGCTATTGGCTGCCTCCACTTGGGCCGTCAACAAGACACTCTCTCTTTCCTGTAAGCATTTTATGTGTTATAACTAACGCCTTTCTGGCTAAAGCGTTTATTTCCATTCCATCCGGCTTGCTCGACATCTATATCATCTCTTTGTTCACCCAGATGATCTTGTAATTTTTTCTCGGCTTCAGCAGGCAGAATAAGTATAATGTAAAGTTTAAATTTCGTCTCTCGATTTTTTTATATTTGGGCTGACACCGTTTTGATGGCGGAACCCATCTACTGCCCTGGCATTGTAACTCTATTGCAGTTGTTTTTGTTTTGTCCTCATATACCACTAGAGCGATTTTAAACGACTCTTAATTCAATTTTTATAAAAGCTCTAGTTACCTATTGTTCGGTCTTTCCGCAATTGTATTTTTCTTCGTGACCCTTACTTTTAATTTTGCTTTTATTATAAATTGTTAATTTTGCCCGTTTTATAAATAATTTTTTTGAAAAATCAATTATAATTTATAAAAAATTACTTAATTTTGTTTTTATATAATTGAATTTATCTGTTTTTAGTTTACTTTCCAAAAATATGTTTTCAATAAATTCAATTCATTTGCACAGCAAAAGTTATTCTTCTCTAAACCTCTACTTTTATTTATTTAAAATAAAACTAAATGCATTTTTTTCTAAAACAATTAAAATATCTTGGGCAACAAAAGTAGCGTGCTCACTGACTGAATGACCTTAATTTACCTAAACTTTTATGTTATTTCAAAACATAAATATTTCATTTAACCCATTAGGAAGTTGTTACATAACAGCGTCACGAATGAAACTTGAAACAATTTATAGCCAGGGGTTTTTTCGCCTGAAGTCAGGCAAACAATAAAACATCCAAATGTATTCATTGAAATACATTGGCCATCTACACACCAACAGAAAAAATACCCCCAAAAAAAATAGAAAGAAAATACTATCAAACGTTTTCGACCACCCAATATCAAAAATGAACAAGTTTTGGAGACATGCACACAAAAAATTGCCAAACACATTATTTCTCAAAACCCCCTCCACATGAATGTTAGACGTACATACGTCCGAAGTCGTTGGTACGTTTGTACCATGGTCGTCTTTGGTACGTACCATGGTCGTCATTGGAAGGTCATAGTAATGAATTAAAATACTCGAACACACACTTATGACGTCGTAGACAAAGTACATAAAATTTTGACGCACTCCACAATTAAAACAATAGTACAAACAAATATAAGAAGGTGGATTTAAATAAGGACTATCCCGGAAAAACTAATATTTTTCTATTTAAAGTACCCAAAAAGCCATTAAGGAATTTGTCTCATGTATATTTCCTGTAGTCATGATTGTAGATATTTGAGGTCCACAAATAATAAAATTTCCTTGTAAATGATTGAGGGAGGCGTACTTTAGAATTGAATTATCTGTTTAATGTGTTTTGGTAAAATGATCTCCCACTAGTCGAATTTTAAACATTTAATTTGATGACATTTATTTTTAAAAATTTAATCTTTGGAGAGACCATAAAGGACAAAATTTCTCTTCCATAGCCAACAAGGTTAAAAACCCTTGGGCCCTAATACATGTACTTGTTTTTGTTCAAAAACTCATCGCCGGAGTCGTGTCGTTTTTATATTTAAAGTTAAATAATTGTTTATATCCTAAAGCTCATTAAATACCATTAAATTATAAATTCATATGTCCCTTAAAATTCTATTAATAGCCGTGTTCTTTTCAGGTAAAAAGCTTAGTTACCTAGTTAGTTAGCAATATGGTATTCTGGCAACATTGAACAACTTTTTGAATCAGATGGCAGCGTAAGCCCAAAAAAAGTTTGTTTACAAACAAAAAATAAGGCAAAGCAAATTGTGAAAAAACAATTTTGTTACTTCGTATAGTTTCTTGTTTTGTAAACATTTTATTGCCAAATTTAATTTTGTTCAGTACAGCAATAAACATGAACTCCAGACAAGGACAAGTAAGAACCAAAACAAAGCCTGGTACTAAGATCGTGAAAAACTTAGATATGTATATCGCTTAGGAAATGGCTCATAAATGATAGTTTGTCAAGATTTATTTTAATTTTGATTTTGAGATTTATTCTCATGAAAATGCGAACTTTAGTAGCGGGCTGAAGACATTAGATTTTCATTTAGCTCATCATCTTCAGCTCATTCGCAAGACGCAATACAATTTATGGAAATAGTTTTATGGCGCTTTTTCTATTTTCTTTTTCTTTCATTCTTTTCATTTTCAAAAAAAAACATATGTTTTTAATTTTGTTATACAAGCCGGGTGTGTCATAATATTTTTTTTGTTAAAAACTAACTCTAACTCGTTTCGTTACGGAGTAACAGTCAACTCGCTTGCTTACCGAGTAACTTCCATACAAATGCTTGTTTAGTAAACTGAAAAGAACACGGCTAATATAAAGTCAAAATAAAAATATTCAGTGGGGTACATTATGGAGCACATATTCATATATAAATCTTGCACTACTAAAGCAGAAAATGATTATCTGTAATGAACGCTTACCATCGTCGAAAGTAAGGTTTTTGAATTTCGACGGCTTCGAAACTGAATAGGTCAGCATTTGTATACATTTGGAAAATGGTCTAAACTATTAGTCGCAGTTGGCTACTCTTAAGACTTTCACCATATTCTCTGATATATTAATTGTTTCATTATGGCAGTAAGTTAATAATCCCTTCACTATGTGTTATGGTTTCGATAATAATTTTCATTCTAGTTTCCTTATTAAAGTGAAGCGATAAGAAAAATTATGCGCATGGATCAAAATAGCACAGCAATTTTATTTTTGTAGATCGTTTTGTACTGGGTTGGCCATTTAAAATTTGAATCGGCTGTAAAAAAAGTACTGATAATTTTTTCAAGTTTCTGGTTTTATTAAAAAGGTTGAACTTTGTAATTTAATAATGGAACACATTATGATTCATCTGACTACCTCAACTGGCTCGGCAGTACCTCATCCGATCAACCCAATTTGTTAGTGCACTTTCGATTGTTTCGGTTCGAATCTCTTCAACTTCGATTTCATTTTGCAACGCTTCAATTGTCTCTGGGCTTGTCAAGGGCTCAAATCACAGCTCCGAAGCGGTCATTTGACATCACAATTTCGGCTAATTATTCGATTTTCAAAAACAGTGCATATAATATCGATGTTTGCATTGGTTGTGTGACATGTGGCCCCGTCTTGTTGAAACCAAATGTCGTCCATGCCATTCTCTTGAACTTTTGAATACAACAATTGGTTAAGCATTGCGCGGTAAAGCTTACCGTTGATCAATCTTACCGACCATCTTGCTTATTTTTGAGGAAAAATGGCCCAATGATGCGTAGGCAATGGATGCAATGCCTACTCAATTGTTACGTATGTCTTGAAACCTAATGCGAAATTTTGCTTATTTACATTGCCACCGAGATGAAAATGAGCTTCGACTGAAAACACGATTTTTCGGTAAAATTCTTTATCTCCTGCCAAACAATCTTCAGTCCATTGGGCGAAACGAATAGCGTCCGATGGTGTTCCATTATATAACGACAAAGTTCAACCTTTCCAATAAAACCGGAAATTTAAAAAAAATTATCAGTATCTTTTTTCACAGCCGATTTAAATTTAAAATTTAAAATGGCTTACATAATATATGTTCGTGGTTATGAAATCTTATTTTTTTTACATTGAACAAATAATGAGCCGAGAAGAATCTACTTATTCGATATGTCCGCCTATTGCCTTTACACACGCCTTAAGCCGCACTGACCAATCGTCAATAGCTGCACGAACCTCGTCCATTGGAAAATTGGCCACAGCTCGAACCGAAGCAGTCTTAAGAGATCCAATGTTGGGGTATCTTTTGTGACAAACCTTTTCCTCTAAAACCGTCCACAGTTTGTAATCCAATAGGTTCAAATATGGACTGCCTGAGAGCCATTCTTCAGAGGGAATTAACGCTGGCAAATTGTTTCGAAGCCAGGCCTGGGACGTTTTAGCCTTATGGGCCGGCGCAGAATCCTATGGGAACACCATGGCTGGTTTTGGAACAGGGAATTGTTAAGAGGCTTCACAATTGCTTCCAAAACGGTTTCTTGGTAAACTTTGGCCGACGTTTTGACTCCTTGTTCGCAGAAATGCAGGTCAGTGACCCCATTGTAAGAGACACCCCAAGTGATGACCCTTTTCCACCCTTGGGATCAGTTCAGATGCTTCCTTAGATGACCGCGCATACACTATCATTTGCTTGTTAAATTTTTCCTGAACGGTAAAATTTTTTTCATCGGTGAACAAAATTTTTCTGTGCAGGTTATCAGCGTGCTTCATCAAAAGACGTTCGCATTTTTCTATCCTATTTTTTTTAAAGTAAATGTCCGTTGCGTCGTTTGATAGCCCAAAGTCCCAAGTCTTTTTTAATGATTCGACTCATGGACTTTTGCGTCATAATCATCTCACGAGCCATGATTTTCTGTTTTTCGAGCGGATTTCTGTGAATTCTTTATTTAACGGCTTTGAGGACATGCGGTGTTCGAACAGAGCGTGGGCGGCCCGGCCGTTGGCGGTCTTTTACATCTCCAGTCTCCTTTAACAGTTTTATGCATCGGTAGACGAACATGCGGCTAATCCCTAGTGGCCGGAGCATTTTAAAAAAATATCGCTTTTTTTCATTTCACACTTGAAAAGCGCTATTACAGCGATACTGTTCTCATTACCTGACCACTCCATGAGGAAAGTTGAAACAATTTTAAAATCTCGTTACAGACTAACGCTATTGAGGTTAGCTTTCAAAACCCATATGACATTAACGGGGAATGTTTAGTTCTACTATTGAAATGGGTGTGTTCAATGTTGTAACAGTATTTATTTAAAAAGATCCTAATCTAAAAGGAACGAACGTTTTTGCAATAATATTAATTTCACACTAATACTTTACTTTAATTTTGAAGGCCATATTCTGTGCTGAATGTCGTGCACATTAACCAAATACTCATCATAAATGGATGGTAATAATAATTGGTCAAAAAACCGGCAGCTGGCAAATAATAAAAAATTTGAGTCAAATAAAAAGGAAAAAATGCAATTATTGGCTTAGAAATTAGATGGAATTAGAAGGCGATTCTAAAATATGTATGTAAGGATAACTAAATTGTTTACAGAAAAATATGCACTGCTTTCTGCAAATATATAATTACACCCCTTAAAGAAATCCATTCGTAAAACAACCTAAATTATGAGGCTTACGGCCATTGGGGTGTGGCATCGAAAAACCACCCTTCCACAAAACTAGACAATATGTCCCCATTGACACTAGGCAGCTTGCGTCAATTTTTATGACTCCCTTCTCAACACTCCTACGGCAGTCGGTTCTGTGGACCGGATTGACCCGAAGAACAATTAATTCATCGGCCCCGCTGCCGCTACAACAAATCCCGTGGTAAATGTAAACCCCCCATGTGAGAAGCGAAAAAACCAACGTAACGCTTACCGCAGTAGGTTTTTTTCGATGCCACATCCCACTATTCATGTTGATTTTGGTGCTCCTGCATCATTCTGATGGGCATGTCTATTTGATATGTTCCTCATTAACTGAACTTCAATAGGGCTTCCTTCTTCACCGAAAGAAGCAAAATAACTTTTAGATGATCAGTTGATTTTTATTTATGTTGTTGGTAAGTCCTTGTTATATTAAAAACATTTAAACTTATACTAAGAGGAAAGGACATTTCTAAATGTGCTCTTCAGATTTAGCAACTTCTAAGCTATTATATTATTATAGATACATTTCTTAAAAGAAATTTCTCTGCAGATCCAAATATGCCCATATTTTATAATTTGCCATGGACCCACAGTACCGAAAAGCTAGCCCCCCTATAAAAATGGACAATCGGATGAAGTTTTCTGGGACGGTCCTTAAATATGCATTCGCCTGAATGTGTATGGGTTCACGTATCTTTTTGTGGAAAATTGTAACTGTAATTGTATTTACACATGTATGTGGCAGCATATGGGCCAAAACGCGCACAGACAACGGCACAAATTCACGCCCATACGGATACAGCAAATGAGCGCCAACTGCGAGACGAGCCCACATTTCTGCCAAGTAGAGTTTTGGCCTACACTCGCTCGCACACTGCAACCGCCACACGCGAGAGTATGGCTAAAAGCCGCCAAACAAGTTATCGTCGCTCATAGAGCCAACTTAAGTGCTCGCATGTAATAACTCTTGATTTAAGGCCATCTTCGAGCATATACATATTACCAGCGTTAAGATAGACCGAGGAAAGAAACTAGTTTTTGTGCATAGTTTTTGCCTATGTCATTTTTGCATAGCTTGTGTTGATACTTTGTGTACACCCTTTTGTTTTTGCTTTCAGTTTTCTTCTTTGAAATTCATTTCGTAGTATCAGTTTTTTATCTAAATGGAGTATAAAGGATTGGAATGTGGCGACTGTACAACTTGTAGCAACATACTCTACATACTTGTAGTAACAAGTCCAACATTTTTTCTTTCTTTAATACATATTTAATTAAAGATAAGAATTACAAATAAGTGGAAATAGTAAACAGAATGCTTTTGTAGGGTGGGTGGAGGAACAATATGTTCACTTTTTGTTTAGAAAGGCCTCATCATTTTCAACTCATTGACGATCACTTTGTATGGGATGGGTCATTCAAAGTTTGATCTGAAAACATGATTGATCGGTAATATTCTGCATCTCCTGCCAAACAATCTTCGGCCTCTTGGGCGAAGTGAAAGGGCATCGGATGGTCTTCCATTATTAAATGACAAAGTTTCACCTTTCCAATAAAACCAGAAATTCAAATAAAAATATAAGTACTTCTTTTTTACAGCCGATATAAATATTAAATCGCCCATCCTGTATTTGCTACTCCAAGAAATTCCATTACAGTAAAAAATATTTTGTTTTAGTTGGACAAACTGCATTCAAGTTACCATTTGCTGACATTGCTACTATTTTTTATCATGCCTTTCTGTAAAATTTTGTTTTTAGAAACATAAATGGTCGATTTTAACCAATCCCTACCTTATCTTCAAAATAAAACCATATTTAAATTAGTAATGGTACGAGTATTTCCTTTAAGTTCCCATTTTACGATGGTTACTATTTACCAAAAAAAACTGGACAATTTCTAAGTTTGGCTGTGCCTATATACTCTCCACCACGGTTTGCTTTCCTGGGGAAGTGTTAGTTCAGTACCAAATGCGCCCAAGGCTTAAGAAAATAGATGAATAATTTAAATCGTAATTAAATTATACGATATCTGTCTATCCGTCCTTCGTACGTCCGCTGTCTATCTAAAGCTCGTTTTCAAACTACAGTTTGCTATTATGGTCCGCTCTTGATGAAATTTGCAAAAGTAAGTTTTTTTCATAAAGGCTATTTATTGGATTTTATGAAATTTGGTTAAAATTTACTTATGTTCAACCGATTTTATGTCTATAGGTTTAGAAGCTAGTAATACATATAAAATACACCCGATCTTGAAAATTTAAATTAATTCCGATTTCAATCATATTTGGTATGGCATATTACGATTGACAAACAAAGTTTAAACCGATTTAAGTCATATAAGTTTATTTTTTGATATAGTCCTTATACAAATTGTCTGGTTGTTGGCCATAAAACAACTATAAAATTTTCTCACGAAGCTGAAAATAAAATCACATTTCAGTTTGCCTAATTTAGGTAAAGAACCCTATCTTCCAAAAATCTGACCCATTTAAACATGACCATATGTTTATCAAAAAAAAAATTAAATTTTTACACAAACTTAAATACTCGTATGTCCTTATTTTTAAAATCTCGGTAACTTTGGAGCCTGTTCAAGGGCACAATTATATTACTTCTGATTCGAAAAATATTTAACATTCTTAGACTAAAGGCTAAAACCGGAGTGTCGGTTAATGACGGTTTTTTACTTAAAAAAAAACCCGACAGTCAGGGTTTTCAATACACGGTTTGACAAAAAAAAACACGAAATGCCGGTTTTTTGAACACTAATCGTAATACCATTTTGTTGGTTTTTTGGTGCCAATGTTTAACAGGACCTATTGTGCTGTACCCTAGAGACAACTGGCTCATGGGTCTATGCCACCAAGTCTAAATCGTAAAATTAATGTCAGCTTTGTGAGGAATTATATTGTTTTTGAGTGCCAAAATGTCCATCCTTGGGCATTATATCCTAGATTTGTGAGAAAATATTGGTCGTGTTCTATTGGCTAGTCGCTAACGCGATACAAGATTATAAACAAGTATTCTAAGAGAGAATATAAAACTTGTTTTATTTACAGAATATAAAACTAATTTTGTTTAAAGAGAACTAACGACAATTTTCGTTGAAACCTGTTTGTTTTAATTAAGCAATTAAGTTTTTGGCAGAAAGTTATTTAAGAATATTCTTTAGCGAGTTTAAGCGACCTCGGTTATTGCTCGTTTATAGTATTACTTGAATAAATTTATAACTTGAATCACAAATTAAAAACTTTCAAATCAAACGGTTTAAAAGCCAATCAGTTCTATTATACAAAGAAAGAAAAATTCTCGTTAAGTTTTAAAGTTTTCGCCTTATCGACCACTTACTCGTTAAATAACCGAGTACCATAAGAACACGCCTATTATATTTTTGAATGCTTTAAAAAGTAGTAGATCCGGACTGTAAATTTAGACACATTTTAAATGTTTGAGTATATTTAAATTTATAGCTGCAAAAAATATGGCCCCAATCTTAAATTAGGATGAATTAAAAAAAAAGATACACTGTCCCCGAACATTTTTGTATTAAGTTATCACTGAACTGGTAAATACTGCTTCAGAGAATAAGCTTCGATCAACTTTATGGGACGATGTTTATTATAACAATATTGAAGATTTTCAAAAATGTTTAGCTCGTTTATTTTATTTCGGTCTGTTGCTTTTATACATTGAACAAGGATTAAGCGGCTCAAGACCTCTTGCTTCTATATTTAAATAGCAGACAAGTTTTTAACAAAATGGCAAAGTGACATTGATTTTCGTGGCTGCACACTGCTTTTATCATGATTTCGGGTCCGTGACAACCCTCTTCAGAAAGCAAAAATATAATATATTGAAAAAACTGAATTATTGGCATTTGTTTATTTACAAAAACAAACATTTCCATTATTTAGGGACCACAATTAGGACGACTTCCTCGGATAGCTTTGCAGGAGCGCAACATGTTTCCAAGACCTTGGTGACAGTTTTTGGCTCTATCTTACAAATGGCTTGTTCAATCTTTCCAATAAGGGCCTGAATCGTAGATGGATAACATCGCTCTTTAATGGTACCCCACATAAAAAGTGGAACGGAGACAAAAAGCAGATCATAGATGGTTAATTGACATCGCAGAGACGTCTGATTACACGATTAACGAGCATGGCGTTTGTGGCGTGGGATGTGTGACATGGCGCGCCATCCAGCTGAAAGCAACGTTTGTCCAAGTTCATGTCTTAAAATCTACGGCTACAAAATTTGGTCTGTCTGCTCTAAATCGCTCATTGTATGTACCAATGTGCCACCTTTTCAAAATCCACACCTAACTGTAACTTTCTAAGGATGCATTGGCTTCTTGGCGATCACGTGAGAGTTTCCCGATCCTAAGGATCGTCACTTTTGCTTGTTAGCATAGCTACGGAGATGAAATGTTAAGCAAAATCGTTGTTTATTTTGAGCTAAGGGTCGTATGACCTCATTTGCTGAGTCAATTGGGTCATGCAAGGTGTTTGTGCAAAATTCGAGTTGCTGAAGTTAATAGCGAGTCGATGTTCCTGGATTGAGTCGCTTGCTCTCGGCATCGTCAGCCTCAGTTTTGTCTGTATGCCAGTCTGTGGACTTTTTGGAGAAACTTGCGTGCGAAAGGCGCGGTGGATACTTCTTTTCTGTCAAATCTATTGTTCAAAAGGCGCACTGATTGGACTGATACTTATACAGAGTGGGCCAAATAAAATTTAAAAAAGTAAGTTCTGATGTTTTCATATTTCTTGTTTTAGTGAAAAGGTTGAACTTTGCCATTTAATAATAAAACACCGTCCGACATATTCGATTCGCCCAATGGGCTGAAAATTATTTGGCAGGATATGAACAATTTTACCGAAAAATCGTGTTTTCAGGCGAAGCTCATTTTCATTTCGTTGGCTATGTCATTAAGCAAAATTAAAAAAATTCAAATTAAAAAATTTAAATTAAAATTAGACTAATGTGAAGCCAATGCATCCACAACGATTAACCGTTTGGTATGAATTTTGTGCTGCGGCATCATTGGGACACTTTTCTTGGAGCCAAATTTTTGTTTCCTGAAATTCAAGAGAATGAATTGGACGACATTCGGTTTCAACAAGGCGGGGCCACGTGTCACACAGTTAGGGCAAACATCAATATTTTACTCACTGTTTTTGAAAATCGAATAACCAGCCGAAATTGTGATGTCAACTGGCCGCCTCGGAGTGGGGATTTGATCCCTTTTGAATTATTTTTTGTAGCGAGCTATTAAGGATAAAAATTACGCAAAGTATCCAGAGACAATTGAAGCGTTGAAACATTAAATCGAAGTTGCAATTGAAAAATTTGCGTTAATTGGATAAGGTACTGCCAAGCAATATGTGGTAGCCATATGAATGATATTGTGTTCCTCTATTTAATGACAAAGTTCAATCTTTCCAATAAAATCAGAAATTGAAAAAAATATCAGTTTTTTTTTTTACGGCCGATTCAAATTTAAAATCGCCCATCCTGTATGTTTTCAATTTTTCCAAGTTTGTTTAAAAGTAAAACCTTCAATTTTGTTCAAGGGAGCTGTGATAGCAACTTTCCGTCAAGATTTCGAGCTGTCACCGTCAAGATAACTTATGATTTAAAAATAAACCTCTAAATGGACTATCCGATATTCAATTAAATTCAATTTTTTAATGTTTTGTTACTATAACAATTTAATTTTCTTATTATCTACGTACAATGACAAAGAGTTTAGGTTTGTATAAGCCTATGCTGCTTAAATATTAGTAAACAAATTTTGATGTATTGTGATGAGGTTTAATTAATATCGGATTTATTTGAAGGAAAATTCACAAAAAACTTTCTGAGGACTTTCCGATAAAATGCAACAATCTTACTAATTTTAGAGCTGTTCGCCCACTTTCTACTGAAAATACTCCTAAAAGGTTTTTCTTTTCGTCCTTTAAAAGAAATCTTTTTTCTCTGTGCCGATTTGCTCTATTTATAATTCCAACCCTCTTATGGCTTTGAGTCATCATCGTATACAATTTAAGGGTCCAAGCTGAAGATTTAGGGTGAGGTGACTATATAGGGTCACCAACCCTCTGTGCCGATTTCCTCTATTTATAATTCCAAGCAGCGTATGGCTTTGAGCCATCATCGTGTAAACTTTAAGGGTTCTAGCTGAAGATTTAGGGTCAGGTAACTTTATAGGATCATCAATCAATATATCAAGGAGTTGCAAATGCACACACAATGTTTGGATCCACTCTATATTAGAGGGATTACGGTAAAAATGTTTAATTGTGCCCAAAGTTTACTGTGAAATTGATTTATTTCAAGATTAATACCATCAACTAAAGTTCTAACTGAAGCAAGGATGCCCTCAAAAATATTTCTATTCTGGTTTCGCGTACAAAATACCGATTTACATTAATTTTATAAATAATTGCTATAACGGCAATCATGATGTTAAAATGTTTGATCTTCGATTTGAATATTAAAATTCACAAATAGAATATAAGTATATAATCTCTTTTGAAAAAGGCACTAAATTTAATAATTAATTAATCTTACCTCTAAAGTAACAGCCTGACATTGACTTGTCAGCCTCATTGCAACTTTCAAGTATTTTCGGAAATTTTCCATAGCGGGATTTTGCAGCTCAGCTCGTTAGAGTAAAAGTGTCTTAGATAAAATGCTAGAAAACAGGTTTTGCAGTAAAATAAAAAATATTGCGATAAGTTACTTTAAATAAAAAATACAAAAATTAATGTTACAAATTTAAAATCAGTTTTCATATCTGCTGTGCATACATGTGTCTACCAGAGCAAATGAATATAAATTTAGGTCAGTGCTAAGCGCTGTAAATCAATTAACGTTTTCAATAAAACACTTAATTAATTAGTAAGTATTTCAATCAATGATTGTAAATACTCAATCACAATATTTGAATTCGTTCTAAATAGGCAATGGTGACGATGTCGTCGCATATGTACTAAAGTGCATATAAGAGCCTCTTATCAGTTTATTGGCCTTACATAGCAATAATAACCGATACTTCAGAGTGATAGGACCCAAAAACAATAACAGCATAAGCAGTTGTACAACAATCGCACTTGTTTAACAAAAGGGTATTAACTCGAAATTCTTACATTTTCCAAAGACAAAAAAAAACAATTTGTGCTTAAGCCATTGAAGTATTCTAAAACATTGTAAGTGCCACGACGTTTTGTTGTTGAAAGATTGAAGATATTAATGTAAGATTTACAGTGGGTACTGTGAGTCGTTTTCTTACAAAACAATTTAAGTTAAGTTTTGAAAATTATGGTACCTCTTTGTCGTTTATATATTACGTTTATGTTGAACATTGGGAATAAGAAATTTTATTTTCTAATAGTTTCACAGACTAAAATGAGATAAAAGATCGAAATTCTACTAATTTATATTTACACCAGTGGCTGCAATTTTAACAAAATAATATCCCTTTTAGAAACAACCCCTGACAAGTCTTTCAAATAAGTTAGCCAGTGGTAAAACATATTATCCATTAGCGAAACTTGGAATTTCTTCACAATCAGTGATTTGGCTTGTAACGGCACATGGCTTCCAACGAGAATCTTTTTATTGATTCAGAGATTAAACTTGAAGATTGTGCGAAATCGCCAATAAAAAATATTAGTTGTTCTTAACCTGATTTTATCATAGATATTATACTTATATTATAGTCTCTCATATGTCTATTTTTATAAGTGCCGTTTTTTGAAAAGCTTTTTATTTCCCACAACTTACTTTCTCCACCTTTTTCAATACCTATTAAAATTCAAAAAATTTATCTAAAAATCAGAATTTATAATTGATACTTCGAATATTAAGAAAAAAATAAACGCCTTTGAAACGTCTTTCAACTAATTTAGCCAGTGGTAAAGCGTATTTTCTATTAGTGAACAAACTTGGAATTTCTCCACAATCGGTAAGCCGGCACATGCCTTATAACGCACATGCCTTCTAAGAGGGAGAGAAGATTTTGCGAATCCGCCTATGAAATATATTATACGTTTCTAACCTGAATTGAACCTGGATGTTATATTATAGTCTCATCTCTTCCTATAAGGTCTGTTATTGCCTTTTTAATGCCTTCTATTTCCCACAACTTACTTTCTCCACCTTTTTCAATATCCATTAAAATTCAAAAACTCATTTAAAATTCAGAATTTATAATTGAAATTTCGAATATTAAGAAAAAATACGTAGAACATCAATGAAATTTTGACAATTACATTCGAAATTCAGAATTTCTATTTAAATATCTGGAAAAAATTAATGAAATTAAAAAAAATTCAATTCGAAATTCAAATCAAACAAATTGAAATTCCAAAGATATCGTTTGAATTTCGGGATATTCCATTTGAAATTCAGAAAATTCCTTTTGAAACTCTAAATATTCCATTTGAAATTCAACAGGCAACAAAAGATTTTAAAAGATTCTATTCCAAAATTCTAAATATTATTATTTGCTTAGTATGGCTCGAGATATTCTCGAGAGATATTGTGGCATTTGATAATCCAAGAGTGGTTGTCGAAAAAATAATGCACCCACAAAGAGTGACTGTTTGGTGTGGTTTATGGGCTGGCGGCATCATCGGGCCGTATTTTTTTTTTTTTACCAAAATAAGGCCGGTCAGTCAGTTACTGTGAATGGTGTACGCTATCGTGAGATGATAACGAACTTTTTATGGCCCGAATTGGAAGATATGGATGTGGACGATATGTGGTTTCACAAGGACTCTGCCACTTGCCACACAGCTAACGAAACAATGGCTTTTAAGCGCGACAAACTCAATGACCGTGTTATCTCACGTCGTGGTGATGTTAATTGGCCGCCTAGATCATGTGATTTAACACCGTTGGACTTTTTTCTTTGGAAGGGACTTTTGGACTTTTTTCTTAGAAAAGGTGTACGTTGATAAGCCAGCAACAATTCAAGAGCTAAAGAATGAGATAATTCGGCACATTAACCCCATAGAACCTCAACTATGCCTTAGCGTCATCGAAAATATGCACTATCAGATGGAGGTCTCGGCGGCCATTTGGCCGATATTTTGTTCCATAAATAATTGAACCATACCAATATTATCATAATGAAAAGAAATGACAATAATTTCCTATATAATTTGTGTTTTATTCATAATCGGCCCTTAAAATTTAACCACCCTTTATATAAAAATATAGTCTCTAAATACGGAAAAACCATTAGCTTCTGTTGCGAAAACGTTTAATGCGCAAAAGTTTGTTTAAAATATAATTTTTGTTAAGGCTCGTTTGTTTTTGTGGCTGCAAGCTGCTTTTATCGTGATTTTGGGTCCGTGACGACCTTTATAAGAAAGCTTCGCCGCAATTGTTGAAAGATAAACTGAACTTTTTATTTCGGTCTTTTGCTCTTTTCGAGTTAGTTAATCCCTGTTCAATATGTTGCACCAATTAACAAAAAATGTTTTCATGCAAAATGTCAACAAATTGTCAACAAAAATATTGGTTAGAGGAACGACAAGTTCTAGTAAATATTTTGAATTTTAATACGAGTACGAGGGCGGTTCGGAAACTTCTAAGCCTAGCATAAAAGCGCGGTATAAACAGAAAAAAGTTAAGTGTTTTGGAAACTTCCATCTCTGCTATGAACACATGTTAAATTATTCGATCAGGCAACTCCTTCATATAGAAACAGGTGTTCACAAAAGACGCATCCGCGATTTTTTTACAATGGAAAAATTAGAAATGCGTGGTGTCATTAAATATTTACATAAAAAAGGCTTATCGGGACAAGAAATTCATAATGATATGGTGAATGTGTTAGGTGAAAGTGCTCCTTCATATGCAACAGTAAAAAATTGGGTTGCTGAATTTAAACGTGGTCGTACAAGCATTGAAGATGAACCACGTAGTAGACGTCCAAAAACAGCAACAACAACAGAAATTGTAGCCAAAGTGCATGATATGGTATTAAATGATCGACGAATAAAAGTGCGTGAAATAGCTAATATCATGGGCATCTCAAATGATCGAGTCCATTTAATTTTGCATGAAGAACTACAGATGAAAAAGCTTTCTGCAAGATGCGTGCCGGACTTGTTAAAAGTCGACCAAAAACGCATAAGAATGAACATTTCTCAAGCTTGTTTGGATCGTTTTCAGCGAAATAAAATGGATTTTAAGCGTCGTTTCATAACTGTTGATGAGACATGGATCCATTACTATACTCCAGAGACAAAAGAACAATCCAAACAATGGATTGAAGCTGGAGGAAGTGCCCCAAAGAAGGCAAAAACAATTCAATCGGCTGGTAAGGTTATGGCAACGGTTTTTTGGGACTTCAAAGGTGTTTTATTGATTGACTATCTGCAAAAGGGTAAACAAATCAAAAAAAAATTTCTTGCTGGCAAGCGTTTTACCTCAAATGAAGATGCAATTACAGTTGTAAACCACTATTTTGAAGACCTTGAGGAAAACTATTTTAATCAAGGGATAGAATTGCCAGATAAGCGTTGGACTAAGTGTATTGAAGTTTCAGGAGATTATATTGAAAAATAATAATATTTTTGAAAAACTAACTATTCTCTTTCATTGATAGGCTAAGAACTTTCCGAACCGCCCTCGTACTACATGCCGTAGTACTCGTATGTTCAACCGAATATCCGTCAAGATTATAGGTATTTAGTGATTGCAATAAAATGTTTTCTAGCCCCACAACTATTTTTAAGTATGAACCGGTTTCCACCTGATATTTTTTCTGTGTATATAAATTATGCCAATATACTGCAAACAGTTTAAAGGTTAATAGTTATGCGTTTTGTCGTTAATTATGCCAAAATGTTAATAGGATTTGATATTCATTCAGCCCATTCGTAATAGAGTAATGAAATTTTAGCTTACGAAATATTATTCGATGATATGAAGCATTATACGAAAATCGGTGTGAAAGGAAATCAAATAATATTAATACAGTGGGAACTTGGTACAATAAAGAAGGTAGAGCTATACTATCAGCTGATGGAAAAATTTTTCTATAAAGAAATCTAAACTTTCAAATTTGACAAAAACAATTCTTGAAGTTTGTAAAACTAAATTTCTTTATCAAACTTTTATTTTTTGGCACTTTCTTTCATGTGATCTTAACAGTTTGTCTTTGTTTAGGATTTCTTGATTGCGAACAAAAAAATTAAATGACTGCGCCATTTATTTATTTTCATAAATGCCATCTCGGAGTTACAATTAGACTTGTGAATAACATGTGAATAATCCATTAATGATTCGGAACCTAAAGGCGTATTAGATATAGAGCCAAAATTGTCACGGCAAAGTCAGCCGAGGCAGTTGCACTTTCGAAAATTATTATTAGGTATGCCATCAACAAAATTTATATTTTTGAATTTTTAAAACAAATCTCTGCGTCAAAAATAGAAGTGGTTTGTGCACGTTGACTGGACTACTTTTGGAGAGAAAGCGGATCTTTTTTAACATTTGTTAAATGCCTCTTTATAATCCTGATTTGAATGCGAAATGTGTATGCAGTGTTTGTACACATTTTAAGGTCTGCCTAAATTCCTTATACAGGATGTATGGACTTAACATTTTGAATTTGAATCGGCTGTAAAAGAAAGAACTGAAAGAACTGAACTGCTGTTCGGAACACAATATCAGTTAAATGACTACCACAACTGGCGCGGCAGTACCTCATCCGACCAACCTAAGTTTTCAGTACATTTTCAATTGTTTCGGGTCGAATCTCTTCAAGGGAAGTTTAGATTTTAGGTTTCAACGCTTCAATTGACTCTGGATGCTTTTCGTAACATTTATCCTTATCATGGCTCCCCACAGAAAATAATCCAAAGGGCTACAAAACATTGCATAAAATTTCGATGGTAGCGTTGACTGTGTGACATGTCGACCCGTCTTGTTGAGACAAAATGTCATTCTCTTGAATTTTTGGAAACAAAAATTCTTTGAGCATGACGCGGAAACGGCAGCGGCGGCTTCTTGCTCATTTTCGAATAAAAATAGACCAATGATGCCTCCAACCCAAAATCCACACCAAACAGTGACTTGTTGTGGATGTATTGGCTTCTCAATAGTCACGTGTGGGTTCTCTGAACCCAGCCAAACAATCTTCAGCCCATTGGGCGCAGCGAAAACGTATCGGATGGTGTTCCATTATATAATTACAAAGTTCAACCTTTCCAATAACACCAGAAATTTGAATAAATTATTAGTACATACATTCTTTTGCAGCCCATTCAAATATACCCTATATACGAGGGCGACCGCAAAACTAACTGGCCTGGCACATTTTCTGTTTTACTAGCAACTTTTTTTTTTGTTTTTTAAAAGCAATCTGTCAAAATTTCCGAAATATTTAATGATTATTTTCTTTGTTACAGGTGATTAAAGTAAACAAGTTTTATAATTTTTGAAAAATGGAATATAAAGAGTTTCGTGCGGTAATTAAACACTTTTATATGAAAGGTTATACGCCACAATTAATCAAAGATGAATTGGATTCTGTTCATGGTGAAAATGCACCATCATACTCCACCGTGAAATCCTGGGTTCAACAATTTAAAATGGGTCGTTCAAGTACGGAAGATGAACAACGCTCTGGAAGAGCGAAAACTGCTACTACTATTGAAAACATTAGAAAAATATTTAATGAAGTGACTAAAGATAGACGAATAAAACTCAGATAACTTGCTGATATTGTTAAAATACACGAAAAACAAGTTTGGAGTATTTTACATGATGAACTCCACATGAAAAAGCTATCCGCAAGATGGGTGCCGCGTTTGTCGACTTTGTCCCAAAAAATCGTCCGTTGGACCAATTCCGAGGAGCTTTTAGCGATTTATCAGCGTAATCCAATAGTGTTCTTGCGCCGATTCATAACTGTTGATGAAACATGGATCCATCACTACATCCCAGAATGCAAAGAACAGTCAAAACAATGGATAGAAGCTGGTAAAAGTGGTCCCAAGAAGGCGAAAACTGCTAAGTCAGCAGGAAATGTAATGACCACAGTATTTTGGGATGCAAGGGGTATAATATTTATTGATTATCTTGAGAAAGGAAAAACTATAAATAGTGAATATTATTGTGCATTATTGGATCGGTTGAGTGAAGAAATCAAGATAAAACGACCGCATTTAGAAAAAAAGAGTTATTTTTCATCAAGATAATGCTCCTTCACACGCTGCATTTTTTAACTCAACAAAAACTGGCCGAATTACGATTTGAAATTGCTCCGCATCCAACTTTTAGTCCAGATTTAGCTCCTTCTGATTATTTCTTGTTTCCAAATTTAAAAAAAATTCTCCGTGGCAAAAAATTTTCGTCCAATAGCGAGGTTATTGCTGAAACTGAGGCATATTTTGAAGGTCTTGAAAAATCTTATTTTTCTGATGGAATTAAAAAACTTGAAAAACGTTTGATGAAGTGTATTGAGTTGGAAGGAGATTATGTTGAAAAAACAATAATAATAATTCCAAAAAAACGGTTCTTTTTATGTTAGGCCAGTTACTTTTGCGGTCGCCTTCGTAAGACGCGTATTTAAATATTTCTTGAACCCTTTAGAAAACATATTTACAATGTCTTTAGTGATAGCTTCTACATTTCAGTACTGAGACGGTTAAAGTCAGCATCTGAAAGGCTAACGCTTTTTATAACGCTTTTTATAAAAAACTTGAAGATAAATCGCTTACTCGAAAATCGACGCATTTGGGGCTTTAAAAATCCATAACAAAATATTGAGAAACTGTTACATCGCTAACAATTCACTTTTTACAAAATGGTGAGGCTGCGGTGCAAACCATTTATTTTCATCGTTGTCTCTTTACTATAACCAGTTGTTTCTTTGGCGTGGTAGTTGAGCTAAATGTGGCGCAAATGATATACCCCTCTTTAAACATAGCGCTCTGTACCGTCACTGATCAATAGCTAAATTCAAAAGACCACTTTTTCTAATGAATTGACCTGTTGTCGCATACTTTCATCCGACTATAGTTTGTTTTACATTCTGTTGCACAGTACTTATATAGCCAATGTTTTTCTGCAGTGCATTGTTTTATCAACTAAAACTTTTTCTGTATTTCTAGTAAGTTATGTGCTGCTAGCAGACATTTAATCTCATTCTTCTATCTCAGTAGACGCACAATAAATAAATACGCGATATAACTTTTAGTTGTTCCACATAACTGCATTTAATAGACAATTCCCCGTCAGTCAACCAGCCAACATAGAAAGCCGAAAACGGCATCTTATGTCTCACAAACATCAAAATGACTTAATCATAATTTTTCCACAACACCCATTAACTGGAATTTGTACGCGACTTCGAATACAGAAGGCATGTTTGGCTGCTTTCCCACCTGTGAATGCCTTCTCTAATAAATTTAAACACATTTTATGAAAGCTTATCAAAATTAACTACGCTATGTTGTTTTTATTGCAAACGTACGGCAATTATGAAATCAAATGTCCAATTGTCAAGGTTATTAAAAAAATAAAGTTAATTTTTTCGGTTAAATCAATGATTATGCGAGAGAACAAAATTCGGTATCGCGTTTTTTAAAAACGATGCCACTTCTTTAGAAAGTTATCATACTAAAAAGCCAGACATGGACGTATTTCCTCTACAACAGATAGAGTCTCTCAAATCAGTGATTTGGTTACGGCTTAATTCGTAAAATCACTGTAGGACGGCCAATTCTGAGTGGTACATCACAAATTGTTTGACTGAAGTCTTTGGAGAAATTCGAAAAACGAACAAGAGAAGATGAATCATTGTGCACCATGACAATGCGAGCTCTCACACATCGGCTCAAACCAGTGCCTTTTTGACCGGCCAGAACATCGAATTGATGGGTCATCCGCCGTATTGCCCTGACTTGCCATCCAATAACTTCTTTTTATTCCGCACATAAGAAAAAAGCGTGGTCAACGATTTTCGTCGCCAGAAGATGTTGTTGAAGCGTTCAAAAACCATGTTTTAGAAGAGTCACAATCGGAGTGGAAAAAGTGCTTCGACAATTAGTTTGAGCGCATGCAAAAGTGTATAAATCATGCTGGAGAATACTTTGGAAAACAATAAAACCATTTTTGATGATAAATTTTCGCATTTTCATTATTATGCCAGAAATATAGAAATATATAAAGCGTACAAAAATATTTCTAATTAAAGCAGCTTAAAGACCGACGCCTCTTGTTTAACCCCAGACCATTTATGCCATTTCACTTGTTTAGAAAGGGATGTAGTTTTAATCTGGCACACTTTTTTCCGAGTTGGTCTTTTTGGCAGCGGTCACTTAATTAATGCTCAGTTTGGTTTGCCATTTCATAATGAATAAATTTACTCCGGAGAGTAAGTCCCAAAATAAGATGCCCACTGATACTGATTTGTACAAGAACATATTATTCAGCGATGAAGCTCACTTTTGGTTGGATGGGTACGTTAATAACCAAAATTGTCGCACTTGGAGTAATGAAAATCCACAACCTATTGTTGAGACGCCGTTAAATCCTCTAAAAGTTACTGTTTAGCATGCTCTATGGGCATAGGAAATCATTGGTCCATATTTCTTCAAAAAATGAAGCCGGCCATAAGCCCGAGACTATTAACGTTATTGCCTCAAATGCTGCAAAAAGTGGTCGAAAATTGGGCCTCTCGGCTGGAATTTATTCGAGCCCGTCGCCGCGGCCACTTGCCCAAATTAATTTTTAAAACATAACGGCAAACCCCATCTTTATAATATAAGTAAAGACAAATTCTTGGCCATAACATTAAATATTATATGCGTTTTATTTCTTCTTGAAAACCACACGTCTGAAAAAAATGCTCTATAAAAAATAAAAACGGAACAAGGTGAAACCTATAATTGTTCTATCGCCAATTTCTAGTTAGGGTTTGCATTAGTATTCCACTTAAATTTACTTTTTTTACAATGCCATACAACTTTTTTTTCTAAATTTTCTGACGCTTTTAGTAGATTTTTAAAAGTTTTTGAAAATAGTGAACACCATTCCGATAGATTTTAGCGTCCGGCTCGCATGTCTGCATACGTCTTGACAAACTTGTTAACCGACCCCGAAACTGATAAATACTGTCGCTTTTCTGCTCTTCTACATGAATGCAAAACACTATTTCTTACAAAATAAATAGCTGAGATCGTAAATATTGTCATCGGAATCGCAAAAGTTTTTAATAATAAAAAAATGATAATTAACATTTTTGCACCATTACAATCTATTGTTTTAACCCCATTTCCATGCAAACTTCGACCTTTCCAGAAATATGTAAAAAAAAATTGTCTCTGTTCCGTTAAAAATCCGAAAAAGGACATCCAATTTTAAGCTTCGTATATTTAAAATTTTTAATCGGCTTTAAAAAAATTGCTGATAATTTTTTTCAAATTTCTGGTTTATTGGAAAGCTTGAACTTTATCATTTAATAATAATAAAAAAACACCATCCGATGCGTTGTCGCTTCGCCCAAAGAGCTGAATATTGGTCGCATACATGTTTTCAGATGAAGCTCATTTACATCTCAGTGGCTATGTCAATAAGCAAAATTACTGCATTTGGGGTTTAGAGAACTCACGCGTGACTATTGAGAAGCCAATACATCTACAACGAGTCTCTGTTTGGTGTGGATTTTGGGCTGGCGGTATTATTGGACTATTTTCCTTTGAAAATGAGCAAGGAGCCGACGTTAGCGTCAACGGTGAGCGTTTCCGTGTCATGTTCGAAGAATTTTTGTTTTCAAAAATTCAAGAGAATGACATTTACAACATTTTGTTTGGGTCGCATTTTACACAGCCAACGCAACCATCGACATTTTACGCACTTTTTGTGATTTGAGCCCTTTGGATTATTTTCTGTGGGAAGCCATTAAGGATAAATTTTACGCAAAGCATCCACAGAGAATGGAAGCGCGTTGAAACATGAAATCAAAGTTGCCATTGAAGAGATTTGACCCGAAACAATTGAAAATTTACTGAAAAATTGAGTTGATCGGATGAGGTACTGCCCACCCAGTCTTATGAATGATGTTAATAAAATAAAACTAGAAATTTTAAAAAAGTAACAGTTCTTTTGTTACAGCCGTTTCAAATATAAAATATTAACATTGCCCACCCTGTAAATCTTTTTATTTTATTTCTAAAGTAATTTGTATGTTAGCTTTAGACCGTTGGCGAAGAGACCGTTTAGGTCCATGGGTTCACAGGTCAGGCCTAAAATTTTAAAAATAACTACTTAGTTAGCTTCGGGTTCCTAAGGCCTATGTATGTGGCCTTATTAATCCATGTTCCAATATAGCCCTCAATATAGAATGTCACTACTGTGTAACTCCTCAAAATATTGATTGAAGACTTTAAAAAGTGTATATTTTGGACCACTTCAAGCCATGTACGGGCTACGCACTGTACGAGAACTTACTCGGGTTGTTTTGTCCAATAACGGTACATTTTCACGAACTCGCTTCACAAATTAACGCACTAACTGAAATTTTCGCTCTCTTCTCGAAAATTTTATACAGTTTGCATTTAAGACTCACTACTTTGTTCGAGCGTATAGCGTCCCATTTTGCAAATACCTAACTTAAACCTGAAAATAAAAATTAGTGATATTCTACCTTTAAAAGTCAGAGTTATCAATAGTTCTAATTTAAAATTTTAAATGACCCACCCTTTATATGTATAAATACCCAGTTTCGCAGAGTGGATCTGGGTATAAATCGCCAATATAAGTGTGGATCATATATTGTTTCAACGTACGTATAGGTCATCAGAATGGATATGCGTGTAAATGACTTGACCCATTACAAATACCGGTACCACATGATACAACGCACTTAAAATATGACGACTCGCTTCAACTCAAATCCCATACTCAGAGTTCAACAATCAAATAAAAATGTTTTCAAAAAGTTAAGGTAAACGAAAAATTAAAAAAATATGACATAAAATAAAAAAATGCACTTGAAAGTAATGCATGCTTAGCATTTTGAGACGACAATAACAGGCAGTTCAACACACGACCGGCGGTCATTAACTCTACAACACAATATCTTCCTCATTATTGTCAACTTTGATACGAACTTCAATAACGCCTTAACATATGCAATACTAATTTTAATTCTCACTTTGTCTTTACAGAAAACACTATTGGTCAGCATCCACGAGGATGATCCCACATTTAATGGCGATGGCTATACGAGTTTGGCAGTGATCTACGCCACATTTGCTCTGTTCAATTGGTTGGCGCCGTCCTTTATAGCCTTTACGGGTCCACGCACCGCCATGGTGGTGGGTGCCCTAACGTACACGTAAGTTTTCTGTTTAGTTCTGAAAGATAAAGGTTATTTCATTTATTTTACTCTTTGCAGCTTTTTTATGGTCACATTCCTTTTCCCCACCACATGGCTTTTGTATGTGGCCAGTGCCTTGCTGGGTGCTGGAGCCGCCATTACCTGGACCGGTCAGGGCACCTTCTTGGCCCGTTGTAGTGACTCGGGCAATATCTCACGGAATTCGGGTATCTTTTGGGCTTTGCTACAGTGCAGCATGTTCTTTGGCAATTTGTTTGTGTATTATCAATTCCAAAATAAGGATCACATTGATTCCCAGACTCGTTCGCTGGTTATTGGCGTTCTGATTGCGGTGGCCGTTTTGGGTGTAGTCTTTTTGGCAACATTACGTTCGGTACCGGATAATTCCAGCGTTGATACGGAGTTGCAAGCACCACAAACGCCATGGGATAGTGCTCGGGTAGCTTTTCGGTCGGCGGGACAATTGTTTATGACCAGGGATATGCTGCTGCTGAGTATGGCGTTCTTGTATACCGGTAAGTGAAAGAGATAATTTAAAAAAACAAAGGGTTATATTTTCTATTATGTTTGTCACTTCCCAGTCCGGACGATGAGACTTGGAATTGCAATTTTCCATATATTCGAGCATAAAAGAATTGTATTTCGTAGAACTCGCAAAACTAAAGCACCGGTGGACCATTTAAAATTTTAAATTTGAATCGGCTGCAAAAAAGGTCCGGTAATTTTTTCTAGTTTTTGGTTTCCTGGAAAGATTAAACATTGTTATTTAATAATGGAACACAATATCATTCAAATGGCTACTACAACTGGCTCGATGGTACTTCATCCCGTCAACCCAATTTTTCAGTACGTTTTCGATTGTTTCGGTTAAAATCTCTTCAATGGCAACTTCGATTTTATGTTTCAACCCGTTAATTGTCTTTGGATGCTTTGCGTAACATTTATCTTTAATGGCTTCTCACAGAAAATAATCCGAAGGCCTTAAATCACAGCTCCGAGGCGGCCTATTGACATCGCAATTTCGGCTAATTACTTCAACAGTGTATAAAATAGCGATTATTGCGTTGGTTGAGTGACGTGTGGCCACGTCTTGTTGAAACATACTGTAGTCCATGTCATTCTCTTGAATTTTTTTGAAACAAAAATTTGTTGAGCATGGCGGGGTAAGGCTCACCATAGACGGTAACGGCGTTTCCTTGCTCATTTTCGAAGAAAAATGGCACAATGATGCCGCCAGCCCCAATCTACACCAAAAAGTGCCTCGTTGTAGATTTATTGGCTTCTCAATAGTCCTCATATGCGATAATTTTGCTTATTGACATAGCCACCGAGAAGAAAATGAGATTTTTCGGTAAAATTCTTCATCCCCTGTCAAACAATCTTCAGCCCATTGGGCAAAGCGAAAACGCATGGGATGGTGTTCCATAATTAAATGACAACGTTCAAACTTTCCAATAAAACCAGAAATTTGAAAAAATAATCAGTACTTTTATTACAGCCGATTTAAATTTAAACATTTAAATGGCCCATCCTATTTAAATTTTATTTTGCTCGAGAAATCAAAGAAATCGTTTTTAATCCCGCCATTGTGATTGACAATATAGAGCAACAATCCCACGACAGACGATTTTATGGACCGGAGTGAACCGAAGAGTAATTCTTCGGCCAAGGGCTGTTATTCCGGCACACAACAATATAGAGCATGAGTCCCGAAAATTCAGCATTATTTTTACTCTAAAGAAGTATTTATTTAAAATTGCCTATCCTGCAGGACACAAATTAATTATTACTCCTAGCCCAGTGGCCTTAAAGGGTGCCACAATTTTCGCATATAAATTACCAAACAAAGGATAAGGCATAAGCTATTGGCAAAAGAAACCTATCCGCGAAAATAAAAGGCGGTGAAGTTAAACGTCAAACTTTTCAGAAAGAAGAACTTAAAAAGCAAAAACCTTGATTAAAAACAACCGAGCCGCTGGTGTCCACGGCAGTGCTGTATACGACCGTTGGAGAGAAGATGCTAACGAAGTATTTACACGGAAGTGCTGTATACGACCGTCGAAATAGTCGCTGGGTGTCTGAGAGGCAAAGTCACAAACGCTATCAGTGTCAATATACGGTCTGATAGCCAGGCTGCGATCGATTCTCTGCACTCCGAATCAAGAAATGACAATACGGTCGTCCTTCTCTTGGCTAAGTAGTTCGATATGCACCTAATTTGCGTGCTAGAGCACAGGATTATCCCAGAGAATAATGGAACTGAACAGCTGGCTGAACAACATTACACGTTCCATTTTATTTTTTCTACTAACAACTTTAGTCTCAGTTAATATATTCTGAGAAAAGCGAACGAAAGCTGGGCTAGGGTGGACGTTCCGAATCGGCTTTCAAAGCAGACCTATGTACGATCTTAATCGCTGGAAATCGGAAAAAATCACCTCTAGAGTCGATATTTCCATGTTAGTAGCTGTTATCACGGGAAACTGCTTGATTGGAAGCCCATCTGATACAGGGTTTTCCAATAGGGACATATCAATTTCGTATTTTTATGTCAACGCACCATCAAATATATTTGATGAGCTTTTAGTGTCAAAACGTTAGTCGGAGTCAACATTTTCATCATGGTAAAGTTCACTTACGAGCAACGTTTTCATGCCGGAGGTGTAGTTGGGCCATATTTTTTCGTCGATGAAAACAATCGTCATGATACCGTCAATAGAGAGCGTTATAGATCGCTATACACGGGCTCGTGATGGTAGTATGACCGAAATCGAATTTCATTCTTAAAATGTAACATTTGCACTTAAAATGTAACATTTGCACTGCTCCTGAAATAAATTTTAACTCTATAGCTTAAATTTTTTGTGTTTTATTAATATTTAAAATTGTTATATCCTTAATGGAAACCCTGTAGTATCAGCTTTCGGGACTTGGAGAAGGATGAAGGCGTCAAACACCTAATATACTCGTGCACGTCTTTTTATCTTAGATAGTTCATGTTTTTAGACATAGGCACACAAATTTAAAGATTGCAGCACAATAGTTAGCATCGAGCTTTAATAAAATCGAGTGTTGATTTCAAACATATCGCTCCATGTTCTCAAAGAGCCCCCACACAAGGCTTTTTTTGATTTGAGGGCCTGCAGCTCCAGAACTCACAAACTAAGTATGATTTTGCATTTGATATACTCACATTTTGTTATACCTGTTCATGTTTTTATACAAGAAAAAACCTTCAGACTGAAGCCCTGGCCACTCTGGAGGTAAAGTTTGAAATCAGGTCATGGTAAATTCTGTACTGAAGCGATAAGTCTTGGTTATCATACACTAGGCCCTGGCCGTCTGTAAACTTTTTAAATTGTTATTTACTCTATGCATTTTTAAGAAAATCACCAATATAATAACTATATAAGGCCTAAAGGCTCGGTTACTTTTTGAATATCAATAAATGAAATGAAAAAAATATTTAGGTTGGTCGGGCGATAAAAAATCGAATCCATATTTACGCTGCAAAAGACAGTCGTATAATTATCTACATTTAGGCGAGACTTACGAGGGCGGTTCGGAAAGTTCTTAGGATATCAATGAAAGAGAATAGTTAGTTTTTCAAAAATATTTTTATTTTTCAATATAATCTCCTGAAACTTCAATACACTTAGTCCAACGCTTATCTAGCAATTCTATCCCTTGATTAAAATAGTCTTCCTCAAGGTCTGTAATTGCATCTTCATTTGAGGTAAAACGCTTGCCAGCAAGGAATTTTTTTAGATTTGGGAACAGGTAAAAGTCACTGGGAGCTAAATCAGGAGAATAAGGTGGGTAGTCAAGCAACTCGTACTTTAATTCGTTGATTTTAGCCATTGTTAAAACACTCTTGTGCTCTGGTGCGTTGTCTTGATGAAAAATTATTTTTTTGTGTTGTAAGCCAGGACGTTTTTCTCGAATTTGTACATTTAATTGATCTAAAAGGTTGCTATAGTACTCTGAATTTATTGTTTTACCCTTTTGCAGATAGTCAATCAAT
Source organism: Hydrotaea diabolus (assembly GCA_963513945.1). NCBI lineage: Eukaryota > Metazoa > Arthropoda > Insecta > Diptera > Muscidae > Hydrotaea > Hydrotaea diabolus. The sequence goes on along the minus strand of OY740716.1, from coordinate 191,901,419 downwards.
AAAATACCTTTGAAGTCCCAAAAAACCGTTGCCATAACCTTACCAGCCGATTGAATTGTTTATGCCTTCTTTGGGGCACTTCCTCCAGCTTCAGTCCATTGTTTGGATTGTTCTTTTGTCTCTGGAGTATAGTGGTGGATCCATGTCTCATCAACAGTTATGAAACGACGCTTAAAATCCATTTTATTTCGCTGAAAACGATCCAAACAAGCTTGAGAAATGTTCATTCTTATGCGTTTTTGGTCGACTGTTAACAAGTCCGGCACCCATCTTGCAGAAAGCTTTTTCATCTGTAGTTCTTCATGCAAAATTAAATGGACTCGATCATTTGAGATGCCCATGATATTAGCTATTTCACGCACTTTTATTCGTCGATCATTTAATACCATATCATGCACTTTGGCTACAATTTCTGTTGTTGTTGCTGTTTTTGGACGTCCACTACGTGGTTCATCTTCAATGCTTGTACGACCACGTTTAAATTCAGCAACCCAATTTTTTACTGTTGCATATGAAGGAGCACTTTCACCTAACACATTCACCATATCATTTTGAATTTCTTGTCCCGATAAACCTTTTTTATGTAAATATTTAATGACACCACGCATTTCTAATTTTTCCATTATAAAAAAATCGCGGATGCGTCTTTTGTGAACACCTGTTTCTATATGAAGGAGTTTCCAGATCGAAACAATATTTAACATGTGTTCATAGCAGAGATGGAAATTTCCAAAATACTTAACTTTTTTCTGTTTATACGGCGCTTTTTGTGCTAGGCTAAGAAGTTTCCGAACCGCCCTCGTAATGAGGCTAAAAATGTGTTATCTAAATATCTTCTAATACCATAAACAACATACTCACAATGGCTAGTTATCCATAGTTACATTCAATTAAGAGTTTATAAGTTTCTTTAAAGAAATAATTAATGATTTGTATAAGTATTTACAATGGTTATACACGTATTCTAATTCCTTATAAAAACAACTGACTGCGAATATGACATAAACTAATTAACGTACAATTTTATCTTTTTCCAGGTTTTGAACTCTCCTTCTTCAGTGGCGTTTACGGTCCATCCATTGGCTTTACGAAGAAAATATCCGATACACCCAAGGAAATTATGGGTCTGGCCGGCATCTGCATTGGCGTCGGTGAGGTGTTCGGTGGCAGTCTTTTTGGTATTTTGGCTTCGAAGACGACGCGTTTCGGTCGTGATCCCATCGTGATTGCCGGCTATGTTATACACATGATCGCCTTTCTGTTGATTTTCTTCAATTTACCGAATAATGCACCATTTAATGATACCACCGATATCTCGTATTTCGACCCACCACAAACATGGATCGCTTTGTTATGCTCATTTCTTTTGGGTTTGGGCGATGCCTGTTTCAATACGCAGATTTATTCCATGTTGGGCGGAGTGTTTGTAAAGAACTCCGTGGGAGCATTTGCTTTGTTTAAATTTACTCAGGTGAGTGGGGTTTTTTTAATAAAAACAAAGTCTCAACGTATATTTTAAAAGGATTATTATGTAGTGTGACTTGATAGAAACGATAGGAAAGGGAATTTTAAATTAAACGACTGTGCGGTAACACTTACATAGCTTTCGACTTTATTTTATTTACCCCTTTTTTGTCATTATGTAGGGAAACATCATTCAAAATATCGCCTTGGATTTTTTGGGCAGTGCTTGAAGTGGCCGGAATAAAAATACACTGGGCAACACTTTTGTAGGTTAATGATTCCTTCCGGAAATGAAAGAATTATGTGAATATAGCAAAACCTCAAAAAGACAGAGTCCTGGCAGTTCCCGCTTATTTTTTATGGGCTACGGAAGTTTTCGTTTTGCAATGCTCAAGTGAAATCGTATGAATATTAATTTTGAAGAACATTCCTACAAACTATCTCTAAGTTTAGCGTGTCCTTTTCACTTCATTTTCGAGAAAAGTGAAAAAAGTCTTTAAAGGGAAGTTTTAAATATGTATGTAGTCTAAATGATGCCATGGTCATTTTAATAGGGGTCCGTAGAAGAAAAATCGATATAATTTTAGCGTGTGTACGCTAAGATATATAATCAGGAAAAGTCGGTAAAGTTCGGGAATAATTACTGGGCTAGGCGATTGAGTTATTACCAACTTCACTTTGACAATGCTGGCATACCAATAATATCAGCTATGTCAAATTCATTTCATTTCTTTATTGACATGTATTTCGAAGCCCATACATAGGGGGCCTATTAAAGCTAAATTACAATATGCATCGAAATGTGAAAGAACATCACAAACTACAATACAATGGTACGTCTATAGAATTCGTTTAGAGTATTACGTGTTTGGGAATAGTGCTGGATAACAAATGTTGCTTTAAGCAGCATATTCGCAGTATTGCTGCACGTATTAGTTTCACACTTCGTCAACTATACAACACCAATTTAGTTTTACCTCGTTGGGTAAAAACAAAACTGTTCATGGCTTAATTATGCCATTTGCCATTTTGATGTGGACAACATCTGAGCATCGAATGAGACCGATCCCATGCCCCAAAAGTGTTCCCTCCCAGAGATATGCGCGTTTTATGAAAGTGATGGGACACCAAAGATACACGTATTTAAATTTTAAAATGGCTCTCCTGGACAAAACTGGTTTTTACCCTAAGGTCCCTTTCTATTTTGCGCGTCACATATGGACATTATAGCCTAGACAGACGACGGGCTATAATGTAACAGTCATAGTGCAAATTAACTCGTGCATTAACTCCTTCCAAACTGCCTTTACTCAGTCGTAAATGCACAAATTTAAACTGAATTTAGGTATTACAGTCTGGCAACAGTGTCACAATTTATCAAAAATCAAATCAGCTGTTAGTTGTTTATGGTTGGTAGCAAAGGATGATACATGTGGTTGCCGAATTGGAACAAAAAAGGAATAAAAAAGTACTTTTTAAGCCGGAAAGGTACAACATGTGAATACCCTACACCACTTTGTGGTAGGGTATTATTGTATAAGGCTGATGTTTTCTACCCCGAAATACAAGAAGATAGACCCGAATCGATTCAGAACAACTATCTAATTCCATTGAGCGATCCCTAATTTAATTGGTTAATGTAGGGCCAAACTAAGGCCTTTCTGGTTTCAGCTCAAATTTTGTACAGTACGTGACGAGTCACTAATAGTCCATGTTTTGGGATAGCCCTGCACAAAGGTTCTTACAGATTCGTGTCCTGTCTATAAACCTATTGCATGGTACGATGCATCATATCACCCAATGTACCATGCATTCATGCAAAGGTCTTTTCAGATTTGAGGTCCTGCCTTTTATCCCCATTAAACATTCGATCTTCGTCAAATTGTGTATTGTGCACATATGAAAGATCTATTATCAATCTTTGTTATATTGGAAAATATCGGTTCACGTTTTCATGTAGCCCCCATATATAGGTAAATGACGACTTTAACCAAACCTACCGAAGCTCGACCATATTAGTCCATCTTTTGAAATAGCCTTTTAATTACGTATATTCTATTTCATTTCTATTCAATGAATTTTTTGTTGGTTTAAGCATTTATTCATCTATAGGAAATACTTACAAGGGTTGCTATTTATATTTCGGATCCGGCAATAAAAACACAATAACTTATCATTGGAAATGGTTTTATTGTTTTTCAAAATATTCTCCTCTAAGATCAATACACTTTTGCATGCGCAGAAACCAATTTTCGAAGCACTTTTTCCACTCCGATTGAGACACCTCCAAAACATGATTTTTGAACGCTTCAACAGCTGCTTCGGACGATGTAAAACGTTGACCACGCATTTTTTCTTGATAATAGTGAATAAGAAGAAGTCATTGGGTGCTAAATCGCGGATGTAAGGCGGATGGCCCATCAATTCGACATCTGTAGTGGTCAAATAGCTGCGAGCTGATGCGTGAGAGCTCGCTTTGTCGTGATGCAAAATGATCTGTCTTCTCTTATTATCTTTCCTCATTCTTTTGAACACTGTTGGCAAACAGATGGTTGTATACCACTCAGAATTGACCGTCCTACGTTCCACTAAAGGCACTGTGGCAACATGGCCGGTTATACCGAAAAAAACGCAATAATTTGCTTCGATTTACTTCTTCTACGAATAACTTTGTTGGATTTGGCTCATCTTGAAAGACCCATACGGTCGATTGCTGTTTTGTTTCGGGTTCATACGCATAGATCCATGATTCGTCCCCTGTGACAATGGTATACATTGCCTTTGAGCTACCGCAGTTATAGTTTTTCAACATCTATTTGCACCAATCCATACGAGCCTTTTTTGAGCATTCGTCAAATTATGTGGAATCCAACGAGAACAATTTTTTTTCACGGCCAGAAGAACATGTAATATCTAATTGATGCTTGTCATACTAATGCTCAAGGATGCCTCAATCTCACGGTAAGTCACATGTAGGTCTTGCTTAACCAGTTCACGCACAGCATCAATGGTTTCTGGCAAAGTGACTGAAGGTAGACGTCCTTCACGAAATTCATCCTAAAGCGAACGGCGTCTGAGACTGAACTCTTGATACCAGCGATTAACAGTGGTTCTTGATGGTGCTTCATCGCCAAAAGTCGAAACAAGTGGATTTAAACACTCTTGTCTCGATAACACACGCCGAAAATCGTAAAAAAAATCATCGCACGAAAATGTTCACAAGATAATTCCATTTATTGACTGAGATGAATTTTTCACCCACTGTAAACAAAACAATTCGCCCTCAAATGATAAAACTTTCTGTCTGAAGTATGCTAAAAAATGTCCAAGTTTACAATGGAAGTTCCTGTTTGCATCTGGAACAACAGTATTGTCAGGACCCGAAATATAAATAGCAACCCTCGTATTACGTAAAAATAAACTATTCAAATGCGCAAAATTCACTTTTTTCGGTATACCGAAAAGGGTAGATATCAAATGAGTTGCGGGTACCTTTCCAATTCATATTGTATCAAAAAGTACCAAAGTATCAACTTAATCATCCCTTGTTGGGATGATTAAGCTATGCCAACAGCATAGCTGCTAATCGTTATTTCTTTCTTTTATCCCTTTTTTATCGAACTAAATCACAAACAAAATAGTTGACAACAGTTGTTTTCAATCTAACAGCTGTTTACTAAATGCAGATACTGCCGTCTGTCACCATAAAATTATAATTTGCATTAGTGGATTTTTAATGCACATTAACGCTGTCGTCAGTCTAGGGTACTTTTTATGCATTTATATGGCAATTTTTATGCATTTATTAAAAAAATCTTTGACACACTGTCGGGTGTTGCTTGCATTTAGTTTTTTGTGTCATTCTGCAACAGCTGATGGCACAATACTGCCAAGTTTTGCGTTGTTTATGTTACTATTTGCGGGATTTACGTTTTTTTCGCAAGACTGGATAAATTCCGTATCGAGTCTTTACAGAAAACACCTTTAATATATACTAATTGGTTAAATTTTATTTAATTTTAATCCGTTTTTTTAACCCTAAATAACTTTATTTTTTATTTTTAACATTTTTAGTCTGTGGCCGCTGCTATCAGTTTCTTCTACTCCTCGCATTTGGGTCTGAGAGCTCAGCTGGTTATTTTGGTGATATTCGGAACGATCGGAGCGGCTTGTTTCTGCGTTGTCGAATGGTCGGCCAAACGAAGGGCCCGCGAGGAGGAGTCCAAAGACGCCTCCGAAGCGTCTGCGTCAATTTCATCGTACGATAAATAAATCAAAACTTGCTCCTTCACCACCACGATCATTGGACTCTTGAAATGATGAAAGCATTCCATTTTCTGTTTTTTGTGTGCAATACTATAATACTGTTTACTTCCTGTTTTTACACAAATGTATTTTTATTTTTTTTACTTGTAACATAAGTAGAATGACGGATGAACGTTTTTTTGTCATTATAAGACACGTATATTTTAGTTACGCAGATATATATATATATATATATTCGTATACATTGTTGTATAGCTATATTGAATTGTTCCTCTTGCTCCTCCGGCCTATTTTTGTCGTCGTCGAATTAAGAAATAACTTACCGAATATTATGGATTTTATTTTTGCTCTAAGGTCTTCCGAGACAATAATTACATGTAATGATGCCAACAAAACGGAAAAAGGACTTTCAATTCGAACCATGTTTGGCTTGAATTGATATGGCCGTTAAACAAAACAGTAACAATATTTACAGATTTACAGATATACAGATATATTACACATACCAATGATGGTATTCACGATTATTTATTATTATTACGAACATAATACACGTTTTTTTTACTAAATTTGAATTGATATTTTAGAGATTTTTACATTTTATACACACAAGAAGACACATTGCAACATAATACATATGTATGTATGTAGGTGTACATTATTTACTTTAAAATTAATTGAATTTTTAGTACCAATGAATCCTTTTTTTATTTGCATAAATTGTTATTGTTATTTTCTAGAAATGATGTATTAATTATCATCGTATTAAGCGTATTGTATGATTAATATGAATGTATATTGAAATTGTTGTATTCCGGTATGAGCTGAAAATCGATCGAAATCGTTTTGCTCGCGATTTGAGATTTAACTGATCTTTAGTCGAAAAACTTTCTCTTTTTGCACATCTATGTTGATTTACTTCATAAGAACTGAAATCAGTCAATTAAAATCAAATATATGAGGATTTATTGAAAATTTAAATTCCAAACCGAATTCGATTTAAATCGATCGGTTTTCATCACATTCCGGTAAATATTTTTTAGTACAAGTTGAGAAGGAGATTAAACCCGCAAATCGACTTTTTATATATATACTTATATATACATATATTTAGAGAGAACGAGAGATATTATTATTGATGTAGTAATTCTAAACTAATGATATGAATGAAATTTATTGAATGAATAAAACATATTGAATTCGTATTATGTATTATACATATATACAGTATACCCACTCGTAAAACGACAAAATAATATTGATTTAATTGGAACTTGGGGCATTAAGACTCTCATAGCACTCACTAACTGGACACTTTTGGTTACTTAGAGCGATAGGCAATTCTTGCACTATGATCTTTTCATTGGAAGGGTCGGACTACCAATCACCAGTGACTGGCTTTACACAAATGCAAATTGTTCTTTTTTATTTAGGGGAACCACACTAAGATTTAGGGGAATCACCCTAAGGTATCTCAGTGTGAACCGATGAGTCAATGATGGAAGTATGGATGGACAGTAGCTGGTTTTAAAATAAAGGATTTTCAAATACGGTGGGCCACCGAACCAGACCGTGGTTTTCTCTGGGTAGAATGACACCTCTTGAACCTCTTATTGTTGCTCTCCAGCCAAAATGCGGCAATTATGTTTATTGACGTTGTCGTTGAGTCAGAAATGTGCCTCATCACTAAACAAAATTGTGGTCAAAACCAGTTTCTCACCGAACGCTCATTTTCATTATTCAGTTGCACAATTTTGAGACGTTGTTTCGGTGTAAGTCTTTCCATGATGAAATTGCAAATAATACTGAAAAGAAAAAAAAATAAAGTTAAACACAACTCACGCGAAATCTGTTAAAAACGACTATTGGAAAAATACCTCAAGTTGGTTCGGCCTAGCCGAAGTTACATCGTTTTTATTTGTTGAGCTAAAGGTTGCACTTTCTGACTTAAATTTAAGTTTCAAATGAAATGAAGGTAACTGTTCAGTCTTAGTAGAGGAAAAGTCATACCATAGGGACTCTGATTCTATAATTTTCTTTAAATCAAATAAATAAAGGATGGTTAAATTTAAAAGGCCGATGTAAAATTTGAATAAAACAAATTATTTAGGAAATTATTGTCATATCCTTTTATTACGATAATATTGGTATGGTTCAATTATGTATGGAACAAAATATCGGCCAAATGGCCGCCGCGACCTCGGCGGCACACCTCCATCGGCTGGTCAAAATTTTCGATCACGCCTAGGCATAATTGAGGTTCTATGCCGTTAATGTGCCGAATTATCTCATCCTTAAGCTTTTGAATTGTTGCTGGCTTATCGACGTATACCCTTTCTTTCAAAAAATCCCAATGAAAGAAGTCCAACGGTGTTAAATCGCATGATCTTGGCGGCCAATGCACATCGCCAGGACGTGAGATAACACGGCCATTGAATTTGTCACACAAAAGAGCCACTGTTTCGTTAGCTGTGTGACAAGTGGCACCGTCCTGTTGAAACAACATATCGTCCACTTCCATATCTTCCAAATCTGGCCGTAAAATTTCGCTATCGTCTCACGTTAGTGAACACCATTCACAGTAACTGCCTGACCGGCCTCATTTGGAAAAAAAAATCGGTCCGATAATGTCGCCAGGCCATGCATGGCTCCAGCCCATGGGTGCATTGTTTTTTCACTTTTGGATTATAATTCGCCCAAATGCGGCAATTCTGCTTATTGACGAATCCACTGAGGTGAAAATGTGCCTTATGACTCAATATGATTTTCTTCGAAAATTGATCATAATAAGCCTGAATAACTTTAGCGCGTTGCTCGCTTGTGTGTCTTTGCATGGTTCAATTGAGATAGAAATTGAGAAATATCAAATGAAATGCAGAACTGACGTTTATGTGTGGTTCACATTCAATTCACTCTTTATTTGCTACAAAAATATGAATATCAATAAATGAATGAATGTCATTTACAGACACTTTCTGTAATTAAATTGGCAAAGGCAAGACAAATCTTGAAAATAACCGCTTCTAACCCAATATGGAGCTAAACAAAAGATTTAGAGTTTTCAAAGTCAATAGCATTAGTAATTGTGATTTTTTAATGCATATCTTTTTGTCACACTTTTCTAAATGCCTTCACCAGTTCTTTAGCGAAATTTCCAAAACATAAATTCTATTTGAAAATTCGTTTGTGATTGTTACCGGTCTTTAATTGCAACTTTGTAACCGTTCCTACATATAACACAGTTGCTTTAACATGTATTTGGTAGTAACGAATACAACACTGTCAGCTAAATTGACAGATGTTCTCTCACTGACTTGCTGCAAAATCACACTCTCTTTCTCCTCACTAAAGTTGAATTAAATCATAGTGTGCCGAATCAGTCTCTCGTTGTCCGTCGTTGAACGAATTTGTGTGCGTGTGCGGTATCGGAGTCGAAATATTATTTTGTATTTGTTTTTGTTCCATCTTTTTGACCTCCCTTTACCCCCTGACGAAAAATAACAAAACACAACATTTTGTGCAAAACATTTACCACCCGCATACATGGTAAAACAAGAAAAATTCAATTTAATACAACAAGAATTTAAGTGTGTATGAAAAAAAATAACAAATGAATAAAAGAAATAAATGAGAAATGTGTAAAAAACAAAGTGTAGGTTGAAAAAAGGGGTACCAAGAACTTACAACAAAAATTAAAGATGATAATTGAGTGCAAAAAATACAAAGAAATCAGATGATAATAAAGCAACAACGAGCAAGAAGAAGAAATCGCAAATACAAAATTAATTGAATTAATTTGTTGATGAAGCATAGAAAATGTCGAAAGGAAATGAGATTGTTGCGAAAAGGAAATAAAAGAATATCTACACCAAAATTAAATAAAAATCATTGTGTGGTGTTGAAAAAATACAAATTTTAAAATTCATTAACAAATTTGTAGGTGATTGGCCACAAAATATGTGGTGAAGAAATAGTAAAAAGAGGAAAACGAAAATAGTTCATTAATAAATTGTTTAAAGCAACAATTCCACAACGGGATATACACCAGCACAGCAAACAAAGCACCCTCATTTACAAAAAGGTTAGTTCGTTAATCTTTTTCATTTGTTTATACAAATTTAGTGTGCAACAAATTGAAAGACTTCACTGGAGGTCAAAAGTTCAAGTCGAAAACGGTAATCGTAGAGTAGGTATAAGCGTGACAATTGTTATTCGGCAAAAAACGTCACTACCCTACCCCAAAAAAATTTTAAAGTGTGGTCATTTTTTGGGTGGGTTTAAGTAACCGTCCGTGTGATTTACGTACTTAGATGGAGCTACGATAAACTAGGATACAACGGAACCAGTATAAAAATAGGTCTATAATTTAGTTTAAGTACAACTTTCGGATCGACTCCAAATTTCACCCATTCTAAAACTTTGTATTGAAACAAAAAATAAAAAAAAAAATATTGGGGACGTCCCATCTTTTCCGAGTCACGGGCTCCTGAAGTTTGGCAATAAATATTAATATGTGTATCATTGGAAAGCTATTAAGAATGCCTATCCAACGACGTAACGTTTTAACCTATAATACTAGGCGGAAGACAAATAAAAACGCTCGAGGCAGTTGTGAATAGTGGGTGGGGTAGTTTACCAAAATTTTAATATGCGTAATTTTTTTAAAATAATTTTTCACCTGGGGCACTTTTTTTAATAAACAAAGTATTGTAGTACCGAAAATTAATTTTTACCCATATTCCAGTGATCAAAAGCACTGGGCTTTAAAGTCTCGAGATTAGGCCTGTCCAAAGTCTTAAGCCCGTCCGAAACCCGGACACTCAGGAGGAAGTTTTAATTAGAAAAAATGTGCCCTGGATCCAAAAAATTATTTTTTATAGGGTAAGCCATTTAAAATTATAAATTTTAATCAACTGTAAAAATATAACTGCCTTTTTTCGAATTTATGCTTTTATTTGAAAGGTTGAACTTTTTCATTTAATACTCGAACATCATTCGATAGGTTTTCGCTTCCCCAATAGGCCGAAGATTGTTTGGACAGGAGCTGAAGAATTCTACCGAAAAATCGTGTTTTCAGATGAAGCTCATTTTCATCTCGGTTGCTATGTCGTTAAGCAAAATTGCCGCATATGGGGTTTAGAGAACCCATATCATCATCTATGACTATTAAGAAGCCAATGCATTAACAACGAGTCCCAATTTGGTGTGGATTTTGGGCTGGCGTCATCATTGAGCCATTTTTCTTCAAAAATGAGCAAAGAACCGCCGTAATCGTCAACGTTGAGCGTTACCACGCCATGCTCAACCAATTTTTGCGACACTTGGTTTCAACAAGGCCGGTTCACATGTCACACGCAACCATCGATATTTTATGCACTGTTTTTAAAAATAGAATACAGCCGAAATTGTAATGTCAATTAGCCGCCTTGGAGCTGTGATTTGAACTCTTTGAATTATTTTCTGCGAGGAGCTATTACGAAAAAATGTCACGCAAAACATCCAGAGACAATTGAAGCGTTAAAACTAGAAACCGAAGTTGCCATTGAAGAGATTCGACCCAAAATAAACCAAATTGTACTTAATAATTTGGTTGATCGGATAAGGTACTGCCGAGAAAGTTGAAGGTGTCATTCTTATTAATGATATTGTGTTCCATTTTCAAATCAAAAAGGTTGAACTTCTAATAAAACCAGAAATTTGAAAAAATTATCAGTCCTTTTTCCTACAGCCGATTCAAATTTATAATTCTAAATTGCCCACCCTGTATGAAGATGTTTGGTTTTAAAATACGAGTACATACCCTCATAGCAGTCATACACCACCAACCGACGATCGATCGATAAAATGTTTATCACATTTTAAAGGCATAACAATGCTGCGTACTGGCCTACCGGTACGACTCTTGTATCGTCACTGTCCCCATTGCAGCGCCGAATACCTTCCGCGATGCCTTCATATATCAGGCATGGTAGCATGCCTACACAAGAAGGCAGTCAGAAATATTTTTTGAATCTCTTTTTTTTTAAATATGAAGGCCTTTTTGCAAGTACTCTCAAAGTATTCACAATACGAAATAGTGGATGATTAACAACAAGTGCTTAAAGCTCGTTTATTTATATAAGTGTGCAGGTTCGTTTTTGATGTGCAAAGGAAACCTTCTGGAATGCCTTACTTTGGAAGGTGTATTGCATCTGAAAAGTAGTTCTTCTAGAAGGTATCTTATGAGAAGGCCTTCAATATTTTCCAGCTGGGTATTTACCCATATGTAAGAAACTGCTTGAGGACTCCAAAAATGCATAACAAATAAGGAGCCCTTAAGACCCAAAATAATAAATAGCGAGGCCCTTAAAGACATTAGATCAATTCCATTGGAAAATGTGCGTGAACCATTCGTTCACTTCCTAAAATTAATGAAAACAATTTTTATCAAATAAAATCGTGCATTTTTCAACAATTTTTTGTATTAAACATTATAAACTGGTAGGAATATTGCAATATAAAACAAAAAATATAAATAAAAGTAATCCTGAATTTGGTAAAAATGTTAAAAAAAGCTAATGAAAATATTTTGAACAAAAATTTCCAAATAAATAAAATGAAGTTAAACGTTTTTAAACAGCTTGATTATAAGCTAAATATTCGGGCTACTCTAACGAGAAATGAATGGACGGTGTTACTTTTGGAATAATTAACTAACTTCCTGTTACGAGTGGGATGACTGAAAGCAAACGAGTTAGCAAGGAACAAAGGATATTTGAGTTTGTTTTTCTTGTAAAAAGAAGTATAGGAGCCGAAAGTCCACAAATTAAAAATGACAAAAAAGTGTGGACCGACAATTTTATCAACCATACCATCGGACCAAACATTACATCAAGAGGATGTAGTTGACGGTGATGTTATAGCCTAGGGTTCTGACACTGAATACTGTTCCTCAAAATGGGAGACTAAGTTCCTAAACATGTCGTTACTAGGTGTGCTGATCTGACATTTTAATGGCGAAGAAAATTTTGTTTTGCCAGAAGAATAATAAAATTCAAAAATTTTGACTCGTTACCGTACATCGTATGTAGCCATCATATATCTCCGTAAAACTATATAACCTGCAAATGAGAAACAAATTATAAAAAATATGTGACGCGCAAAATATAAAGAGACCTAAGGTTAAAACCTAGTTTTGTTCAGGAGAGCCATTTTAAAGATTAGGTCCCTTTCTATTTGCGCTTAGAATCGTCGACTTCACTTTCATAAAACACTCATATCTCTGGGAGGGAACACTTTTGGGGCATGGGATCGGTCTCATTCGATGCTCAGATGTTGTCCACATCAAAAAAAAGGAAAAAAATGAAAATTGATTTTTTTTAACCCTTAGGTCCCTTTCTCTATGCGCTGTCACATATGAATATTTTTAATCCTTTAGTCCTTCTTGGGCCACCCATCATATACAGGGTGGCAGATGAATATTGCTAAACTAAGAAACTCAAATAATGGAATTCATTTTTCTTTTATTCATGTTAAGCTCATTCATTTTGTTGAATATAGCTTTATTATATTTAGGGATAATGGAATTTAAATGCACCCCCTGCTTGTTGATGCATGTGGGGCATCTTACCAAAAAGTTGTTCATTTCTGCTTAAAGAGTTGAGACAGGAAAAGCCGCAATTGTTTCTCGAATAGATTGCTTGAGTTCATTCAAATTTGTTGGTTTTGCTTTGTAGACTTCCTGTTTGCAATAACCAAAAATCAAGTGCAGTAAAGTCAGGCGACCTGCAGGGCCAACGGAATGTGGAGTTTCTGGATATCAGCATATTGGACAATATTCGTCGCAATTCTGTCATACCAGGCCGGGCTATGTGAGGAGTTGCACCATCTTGCTGAAACCACATAGATCTGAAAAAATTCTCATTCGGCGTAATTCTGGATAGATAAACTCTCTCAACTGGTCTCTAGTAACTGTAACGTTGGGACCGTTTTCTTCGTAGAAGTTGGGCTCGACAATGCAGCATGATGAAACTGCACACCACACTGTGACACGAAGTGGATGCAATTCCGTCTCATAGAGTATCTGTGGTTTGGAAGCACTCCATATTCGACAATTTTGTTTGTTTCTGTTGCCGTTTAAATCGAAATGGGCCTCGTCGGACATTAAAAGACAGTTTGCCATGTTTCCGTCCTCTTCCACCACTTAAAGCATCTTCTGGCAACATTCCAAACGAATCGGAAAGTCTGCTGCGTTCAGTTTGTTGGCCATTTGAATTTTATATAAATATAAAAATAAGACCAAATCTTTGAGCATAATTGACTGCAATTACTGTCTGCTTGTACCCATTTGAGCAGATAAGCTTCTTGGCATAACTCTTGGATTGTTATGTATGGCAGCAGCTACAGCAGCGATTGTTTCCTCCGTCCGAACTGAAGGGTTTCGATGGTAAGGTCTTCTGTTGACTGTCCTATGCTCGGAAAAATTGTAAACAAGTCTCATTATGGTTCATCTGCTCAAAGGATTGCCGCCAAACGTGCGCTTATACTCTCTTTGAACCGAAACAACGGACTCCATTGCGTAATGAAAACGGAAAAATTCGTGTTTCATTGTCCCAGTTATCAATTTTTGTTAAATCTAAAAATCGATCAGAAAAAGAAAAAAAAATTAACCAGATTCATTAAATAGGAAAAAGTTATTAAATTATTTTTTGGTAGCGGCTTTAATCAGTCACCCTGTATCTTTACAAAAAAAACTATATAATCGCAAATGAAAAAAGAATTGTAAAAAAATGGCATGCATATTTTTAATCCTTCAGAGTTATTTGGTCCACTCAGTATATATATTTTCAATATATCGCTGATGTTCAACAAAACAATATAATAATTTAATCCATTAAATGTAACATAGGCTACCAAGTATATTTCTCTTCAATATATCGCTGATGTTCAAACAACCCAGTTGCGGAAAAATGGAGGCCATCACTAAAGAGGCATTAAAAAAGGCATTTTAAAAGATGCGCAAGACATTCAACTATGCCTTCTACTTGCAGGCATACCGGTATGCCTTCTTCACTCCTTCTCTTAGACTGGCTCAAAATCCAATACACATCCCTTGCTCGCTTCGTAAATCAGACCTAGATAGAGGCATTCTACTAGCATTCAAAAAGATCCGAAAGACATGGTTGCTTCGCTTCCAAAAGCAGGCCTGTAAGTAGGACATCATTTAACTCGCTAAACGACCCGGTAGACATGTACAATCCCCTTTTTTAAGAAGAGTTCTTAAAAAAAACATTAGCCCATTGCATATTTATCTTAACTCAAACGTACTTACGAATTTTCGATAGTAAATTTATTCGGCAGGATGAAGTTATATCAAATTTAGGAGGAAAAAATACAAAAAAACTAGATTACATAACAATAAGTTAGTTCACTATTCAAAAGTTCGAATACTTCAACATGGCCTATAATGGAAAAATTCGTCGTGTTTTAGTTGGTTCTTATATTGGTTATCAAAAACTCAATGATATAGACAGATACATATATGACTTCATGAACAAGATACAAAGTTTGAAGCAAAATGGAGTCATATTGTATGAAAAAAAATTCAAAGATGATACTAGAGCGTTTATATGTGATACTCCAGCTAGAGCGTTTGTTTGTTGCACTATTGGAAGCAAAAATTGTATCTTTTAATTATTTTAAATCGAAAAAATTAAAATGGACTTCAACTTATTATTCCATTTACATTTTTTTTGCTCAAACTTTGCTTGGATTTAATTTTTTTCTAAACGTTTAAGTTCTTGTTTTTTATATATTTTTTTAAAGAATTTACAAAACTTCGAAGTAATTAACCTTAAATTTAAAAAACTAAAGGCTATTTAAATAAATATTGACAAACTTATTAAATTAATTATTAAATGTCCAAAAATGTTTTTTTTTATTAGGATTATTTGTACTTTCCTGAATATGTTTATTTAAGTTATCTAATTATAAGTACTTATATATTGGCATTTAAAAAATAAATTAAAACTGGTTCCTCAATTTCAATGACATGGCGTTACTAAGTTACAATTGCTAAACTCTAGTTTCTCCTGCCTTGCGAATGTTCTCTAATACACTTATCCATTGAATTGGGAGGCCTTAAAAAACGCATTCCTTTGTCTCTTCTAAAAGATCTCATAAGCATACCTCTATTACTTCTATAATAGGGCCTGCTAGCAGGCTTCATTTTACTTATTCCAAAAGACATGCACACTTCGCTTCTGTAGTAAGGTCTGTTTCCAGGCCTACTATGAGAAGGCAAGAACAAAGCTGTTGATCATGTTAATTTGTTGGTGAACATGTGCGACGTTAGTAATATTTAGAAAACTTGATGTGGTAGCCGAGTGCATGGCATGTGCGTTTACAAACTCTAAGGTCGTGGGATCGAAACCGACGTCTGCGTTCATCGAAAAAAATATAACTAGCTGGTGGAAAAATAAGTGTATTGAAGACGAATTTGAATAAATAATTTAAAATATTATAAATAAACTTTGGAATACGTCGCATTTACTTTGTTATGCCATTCAAAAAATGCTTGGTTTTAGGCCTTCGGGGAGGCATACTTTTGCAGGACTCCGACATGTCCTCTTTTTGCAGGCCTTATAAAAAGCCTTGTGTTGTAACACTTCTGACAGGCCCATTCTTACAGCCGTTCCACGAGAACCTCTTGAATAGGCCTGCTAAGAGACCAGAAACAGCAAGCCTCTCTGTATGACTTCCTACGAAGGCCTGTTAGAACTCCGGCTAAGAGAAGGGAGATGTTCAGGCCTATCCGTCCTATGACACGCTATGTTATTTTGAAACGAAGTTTACATTTTAAGGGAGGGCCTTCTGACTGCCTTTTAAGACAGGCCAGAAGGCATGCAAAGCCCCTCTTTTTGATTCGTCTGAAAACGTTCCAATTTAAAACATTTTTATTTTATTACTTTATACCTAGGTTTAGGTTTAAGATGAGAGCATCATTTGATCAACATTAGTTTTCATGCATTACAGACATAATAATTGATTCAAAACAATAAGAAAAAAGGGTACTTAAACCAAGATGTTTTAAACGCCTCAGCCTCAATAAGGCCTTTACGTCTGTCATTATTGAAAAAATCAATACCAAAGAAAGTGAATCACAAAGTGATTCGTTGGCAACAAACAAGGTGCTCTACACAGAGATGACACACACCAAGTGTGGATACACGTTTTGAGTGGCTTAAGTGAGTGCGACAAACATAAGAGCGATTACAAGTTATTTTGTCATTGAGTTTATGGATCATGTACCACATAGAAAGTGCTTTTGACAAATGCTACAAAAAAATTCAGCAAATTCCTAATGGTACGCAGCATAATAAGGCTTTATTTAAGCTTAGTTTTTGTTAGAAAATGTACTGCAACGTTGGCGATTTTGAAGTTGGTTTTAACATTGTGTGGTCTGTGGAATCATAGTTTCAAAATTTTGACTGGAGTCAAAAACATTGTTTTTACTCCTTCTCCGTATAGAAGTGGAAAGCGAAATTTTCAATCGAAGAGAAACAATTTGAACTTCTTAGGCAAATATTCAAGTTTAATTTAAAATTAAAAAAAATACCTTTATGGTTTTTTTTCGAACAAGAATTTTAATGTATTCATGTGGTTACCCAGCAAATTAAACCTTCAGAATTCTGTCAGAATTCTGTACGACAATCGGCAAAATGTTCCGATTTCTTACCGAGTTCGTAACGAAAAACATATGAGAGGGTTGACAAAAATTCTGAACTACTTCTCTGTAAAAAAATCCTCAGAGAAATCGAACAGAATTCGTAACGATTTCGGTAAGAATTCTCGATAGAGTTCAGACATTGTTCATAATTGTCTGATATCAGACATTGTCGGCAAATTTGGTTTACTGGGTAGACTCGCAGTACCGCATTCTGTTTACGGCGTTGTTTACAGTTGGGAGATTTCTTATTCTATTTCGCGATATCTTACAGTACCCCATCGCAGCTTCGATTTAATCTCAAAGCAAGAAAAATGATGCCATAGCTCCAAAATCCGCACAAAACTGTCACTCTCTGAGAATGCATTGGCTTCTGGAACATTAAGTGCGAGTTTTGGGCAAATATGGCGAGATGAAAGACTTTTGGCGACTTATATTTAAATGATGTAGTGGCTAACCTGACGGATTTTATGAAAACGCCCCAATTTAACTTTAAAAAAGTCCTAATGAAAATTAGCTTACTCTGACAAGTCTCAATTTTTAGCCGTCATTTTCGATATTTTGTCTTATATTCGATTGAATGACTCCGTTCTATGTATGTATTTTTGTACCTTCCATCATATGATAGAGGGGCATAGATAGTCCCCATTTACACGAGGCAACTTTACTCGCGGCAATTTTTGCGATATCCTTTTGAACTTGCCTCTTGTGCTTAAACAAGGCAATTCGGATACGGCAATTTTTGTTTTCATTCTATCTGATTTATGTGTGAAGAAATACTAAAATAATCTGCAGCCAACTTCATACTAAAAAAAACACAAAAGCAATGTACAGTACGGGCAAGATTTTTCCCTTTCCATTCTCCTACCCCTCTTTCCTACAAACTAAGAGTTGCGGCACGTAAAATTGCCTTGTGTAAATGGGAACATATTGGCAACAGTATCACTGCGGTTATGATTTTGCGATTTTCTTTTTGGGCAATTTTGACTAACAATTTGGCAACATAGATCATGGTGCGATTTTGCGAGCGCTCGGTAAGAAATTAAACTTGAGTTTTTGTTTCAATTCAATAAACAGAATTTAACAATATACTGGTATTTCACACAAACTGCCTTTTACTTAAAAAAAGGTTTGACTCTCTAAGGTATTTGTTCTTTCGAAGCCACAATATCCGCTTGGTTGACCCTATAGTATTAAGGTAGCTACGCGCTATCTCTAGCCTCAGGTACTTGGGGGGGAAAACCCCGAAACCTATTTTTTTGTTAGCTTTGAGTTGCCAGTATAAAAGTCAAAATGTATCCCTTTACCAGGATTTCAGCAGTTCCATACACATCTGTGGAAATCGATTTTTGATTTAAGGTAAGAGGTAGGAAATTGTTTCTTAACTTGTATCGGCTATTTAGAGGTTTTCTACCAAAAATACATCGGAGCGCTTTGGATGTCATACTCTTGCCGCCTCATGTAGCGCTGTACTAACAAGTACCTATTGCCGCAGGGAGGGAGTATCCATACAGTACAACTGAACAATAGGCAACCATGCACAACCAACAGCCCATGTAGACGTACTCGTGCGAACAAACGAACGAATGGATGTGTTGTGTGTTTTTGTTGTAGTAGGTACTGCTCTACTCTCGTGTCTGTCTGGAGGAAACCTTGAGAATTCCAAACAATACACGATTTATTGTGTGAACAAACAATTTCTTCCACCTCTTCTTTATACACTCACAAAGGAAAATTTTCCCCTTCATAGCACAACAACACGAACTGAAAAACATCTCAATTTTTTAATTACAATTTACAGTTGGGAAATTCAAGATCACTCTGGTTGAATTCAAAGCAGCCATAGCTCGAACGGTAGCACTGGGAATGGCTGACTGACTGACACGTATAGGCTGTGCTCAGTTCACTTTTCTCAAATGAGCGTTTGTGCTTTTAATCTATTCCATGCCTTTCCATATTCCCTGAACCATTTCGTCAAACATTCAGCCTTATTACGGTTGTCGAAGACGAATATCGAGAGCAGTCGAAGTCGTTGTCGATTTCGATTATTTTTGGTATTACGTAACTTTTTCGACTCTTGTGATTTTGTAATAGATTGAAAAGTAAAAGATGTGCTATACTGTCAAAACAATGTTTACTTTTTACATAATTGTCCGCCAAAGGCAACATTGAAATTTTCTCAAGATAAAATAAAATAAATATAATAAAAAAAATATGTTAAGTTTGGGACATTTTTTTCTTCGGATGAAGACGACGAGGCATACACAGAATGTGATATGAGTGCCTTGCGTAAGGAAATAAGACAGAATTCGGACATATTTGCAATGCCCATCTTTGTAAACAAATGTGAATATATTCAGAAAACGACGCCTGCTTGTTCATTTTTACGGCGACAACTGACACAAAACAAGTGACGGCGACATAAACTTTATATCAGCGGTCGACATCAGATAAAAGTTTTTTGGTAAAATACCGCAAATTTACCCAATGTTGAAAATAGATAAATAATTTATTTTATACAATTTTGTTATATTTATTTATTGTCGAATATAAAATGTCAAAAAAATGTGTTAAATTTCAAATTAGTTAACGGCGTGTTAGCGGATGAAACCAACGGCTAACAATTGTTGTTAATTGAATGCGGCGACGTCTCTAGTCGTATGGAAAAAATTGATCGACTGTTTTAGCCAACTTTGACAGTCGTTTTCGTCTTCCGTGTTACGAAAATTGTAACAGATTGTGCATTTTCGACAACCGTAGTACCGTTTTCCAAAAAAATCGACATTCGACTACGTCTTCGACAACCGTAATAAGGCTGATTGTTTCTTGTAATAAACGCTTTGTTGCTCTTCCCTGTCTGCCTAGAAATAAAACACGGCGCAAATGTCTTTCTTTCCGACCATAATGGGTATTTTATGAATGCACTTTTACAGCCTTATTACGGTTGTCGAAGACGTAGTCGAATGTCGATTTTTTTGGAAAACGGTACTACGGTTGTCGAAAATGCACAATCTGTTACAATTTTCGTAACACGGAAGACGAAAACGACTGTCAAAGTTGGCTAAAACAGTCGATCAATTTTTTCCATACGACTAGAGACGTCGCCGCATTCAATTGACAACAATTGTTAGCCGTTGGTTTCATCCGCTAACACGCCGTTAACTAATTTGAAATTTAACACATTTTTTTGACATTTTATATTCGACAATAAATAAATATAACAAAATTGTATAAAATAAATTATTTATCTATTTTCAACATTGGGTAAATTTGCGGTATTTTACCAAAAAACTTTTATCTGATGTCGACCGCTGATATAAAGTTTATGTCGCCGTCACTTGCTTTGTGTCAGTTGTCGCCGTAAAAATGAACAAGCACGCGTCGTTTTCTGAATATATTCACATTTGTTTACAAAGATGAGCTGCAAAATGTATGTACATATTTGTTTTTTGTGAGAAAATTTATTTAATTAATTATTTATTTATTCCAGGAATAAAATAACCACGCAACAACAGTTTTCAAAACTGGTGGAATTGTTGGAGGCAAATCCAAATCTTGCGCGTGCGTACCACAGCGGCCTACATAAAGTAAATTTCAATGTTGCCTTTGGCGGACAATTATGTAAAAAGTAAACATTGTTTTGACAGTATAGCACATCTTTTACTTTTCAATCTATTACAAAATCACAAGAGTCGAAAAAGTTACGTAATACCAAAAATAATCGAAATCGACAACGACTTCGACTGCTCTCGATTTTCGTCTTCGACAACCGTAATAAGGCTGTTAATGAAATGCTTCTACTTTATTTTTATTTTATTTTAGACTCGTTTACGGAAACACAATACACAAACAACACACAATCCGTACTTATCTGATCTTGAATGTAAATTTAGTTTTCACATTTAATAATACTAATTATTTTTAATATGCATATATATATTGGAGGGACGATGCATGGCGAGGGGTATTCGGCGAAAGATAATAGAAGTTGAGATAAAAGTACACACTCTACAGAAAGAATTAAACACTAACTAGCTTGCGTGACCAGTAATTAATTTTGAAAATAAAGTTCACTGCTTCGTCGGAACGTTATAGAAACAAGGTGAACAAGTGTGTACATCACAATGTCTGAGATTTCAAGAGTTTCTTTTATTTGTTGAAAAGCTCTTTTAGAATTTGTCTGGGCGTTCCCGATCCCCCTTAGAAACCAGTTTCCAACACGTGTAAACAAAATATTTTTTAATTATACAATTTTAGTAAATAAAAAACTTAAATTTTTGGCAATTGTACACAAACGGATTTTATCTCTTGTTAAAAAAACAGGACTATTGTATTGGCACAAGATTTTACGGCGGGCGACTATAGACACCGTAGTGAGTTTTCCAATTAAGCTGGATTTTGGCACCAAAAGAAACAGTTATCTTCTAGTATGAGGCTCACTTCTATGTCAGCGCCTATGTTAACTAGCAAACTTTTCTTTATTGGAGCGAACACAATTCAAAAATATTTCACAAGATTACGAAATTTTCACACTACTCGTATAACGCCGTTCGTGTACATAAGACATCTTTAATTGCTCCGATTTTTCTGAAAATTCAAGAAATATTTTTTTCTTCCCTAATAAATCTTAAAATGTAATTCTTAAAAATTTATGAAGAAAAAGTATATGAACTTTTGATTTCTTTCCTGGCTATCATATGCTTGTACGAGGGCTACTATATATATTTCCGGCCTAATAATGAAAATGCGAATATTTATCATCATAAATGGTTTTATTGTTTTTCAAAGTATTCTCCAGCATGATTGCATGCGCTCAAACCAATTGCCGAAGCACTTTTTCCACTCCGAAGACTTCAGGCAAACAAATTGTGGTGTACCACTCAGAATTGACCGTCCTACGTTGCTTAAGCGGAACAGTCTCCACATGACCAGTTTTCCCGAAGAAACAGGCGACCATTTGCTTGAAAGTGATTCTTCCACACACGATTTGGCTCGTCTTCGAAGACGCGCACGGTCGATTGCTGTTTTGTTTCGCGCTCATACACATAGATCCATGATTCGTCACCTGTGACGATCTTATAAACGTCTTTTGAAGCACCGCAATTGTATTTTTTCAAAATTTCTTTTCACCAATCGACACGAGCCTTTTTTTGAGCGATTGTCAAATTGTGCGAGATCCAACGAGAACAAACCTTTTTAATGGCCAGGTGTTCATGCAATATCGAAGAAATGTTGGAAGAAATGCTCAAGGATGTCTCTATCTCACGGTATGTCACATGACGATCTTGCATTATCAGTTCACGCAAGGCATCAATGTTCTCTGGCACAACGGCCGTTTTTGGACGACCTTCGTCGGCCACGATTGAATTCATTAAATTAGTTTTTCACAGTGCTATAGGATGGTGCTTCATCGCCATACAAAGATTTAAGTTCATCGATGGACTCTTGTCGTGATAATCCACGTCGAAAGTTGTGAAAAATGATCGCACGAAAATGTTTACGAGTTAATTCCATTTATTGCCAAATTGATTTTTTCAGGTCACTGTAAACAACACAAATGATGGTCGTACGTCAAAACGTTCTGAGTACGTTTATGCTTAAAAATTTCAAACTTTTCAATGGAAATGCCAGATGGCACCAGGCAACACTTAGCGTTGCCTAGGCCAGAGATATATATGTGACGCGCAAAATAGGTTAATTAGGTTTAAGGTTAAAAAACAGTTTTGTTGAGGAGAGCCATTTTAAAGATTAGGTCCCTTTCTATTTGCTCTTAGAATCGTCGACTTCACTTTCATAAAACGCGCATATCTCTGGGAGGGAACACTTTTGGGGCATGGGGTCGGTCTCATTCGATGCTCAGATGTTGTCCACATCAAAAAGAGAAAAAAATGAAAATTGATTGTTTTACCCTTTCTCTATGCGCTGTCACATATAGCAAATATCGATGGTTGCTGTGTGACATGTGGCCCCGTTTTCTTGAAACCAAATGTCGTCCATGCCAATCTCCTGTAACCGCGGTTCCTGGCTCATTTTCGAAAAATGATGCTGCCTGCACGAAATCCACACCAAACAGTGACTCGTTGTAGATGCATTGGCTTCGCAATAGTCACGTGTGGGCTATTATGAACCCCATTTGGGGGCAATTTGGCTTATTGACATAGCTACCGAGAAGAAAATGATTCAGCATAGATATTTTCTCAACACACATCCTTGCATGCAGTAGCAAATTATTATCTTTGGGTGCTAAAGGAAGACGACTCCCCTTGGCAGGCGAGAATTGAATCTGCCTTGGTTATGTCTCAGATACTGTTGTAATTATGTATGTAGTGCATCATACATATTAAGCTATGTTTCCAGTTGATATGCGCTGCATACCACATATCTAAGTGTAAATCTGTTTGCGTGATTATAAACCGATTAGTCGGTATTCATGTTACTTGTGGTACTTGTTGTACCCGCTTGCTGTGTCTGTCTGCCGGTCGGTGGCCCGGTCTATGACATTTTCTCAGCTACCTGTTACTTTCATTACGGGCGCACAGCTTTAAAGAGAGAAATGAAAGAAATTTCCCTCATATTTTAATGAAAATCATTTGGAAAATAATGCCACCTAATACTTCTTTTGTCGTGTCAGTCTCCTTGTCTTTACAATTATACGCTACCCCCGTGCGCCGTCCATATTTATAGTTGTACGCTCCTCAGTAAGTCTATGTGTTTTACAGTCTTTTGTTTTTTTTTATTTTACTTTGGCGGTTTCGTTTTGGTTTTTTAAATTAAAGTCGTTCCATTTGTTTTCGAAAACAAGTTTTTCCTCTATTTACTCCGGCATACTTTGCAATGAACGAATGACAAAAAAAAAACAAAACTCGATAAAAATTTGTCATACATAGTTATCTAAATATTTGTAGAAAGTATTTTTTGCCGTTCCAACCAGCGTTTAGTTGGCACAACTAAGTGGGGAAAATGTTGGTGCAGATGGAGTGTCGTGTAACGGCGAATATTTGGAGGATGATACTGCAAACGAACAAACCGCCCATCCGTTCACTGAATGTAATGAATGGTTGGCATCTCCATTGGAACTCTGGAGGTGTCAGGTGACTGTCGCGAAAGCACCAACGGATCCGTTTTGTAATTTTAAAATACCGTTCATCATTTTTAGGTACTTTTGTAGTGCGCGCACATGTCACTCGCGCTGGTGGTTGTGAAATGTTGTACTTAATTAAATTGGAATTATTTATAATTATGATTGATTGGGTTCGAGTTGGATACAACGATCTCCATGATGCTCGTTTTATGTCTTACTTAATACCTCTCTGTTCGTCAATCATTTGAAATCAGTAATGGTGTTTCCAAATGCAAGAAATTTCAATAATTATGTGCCGTGGCTCAAAGATATACCATTACAAACAAAAGTTTTTAATTGAAATTTTGTTAAAATATGCACAAGCTGCAAATGGAACTTACATAGGGCCATGACACAATAATACAGGTAGTGGCATCAGCTATAACTAGAACAAAATGAAATTGTTATTGTAGTTTACAACCAAGTTGTCAAAGTTTCTGGTTGAAATGTTGAGAGAAATTTCAAACTCAAACGACTTTTCAAATTTTTGAAAGAAAACTTGACAGCTTTGCTTAGAAATACAATGAAAAAAGTATAAAATCAGCTGATTGTCGACACTACCTGGACTATTGTGCAACGCGTGAAACAAACAACGTCAGTTGACAACACCAATTAGACGAATTCTTTTTTATCCACATTTTTTTAATAAAAATTATTTATATTTGCCTAAAATCCACGAGGTTGTATGTTTTGAACAGGTGTACTAGATGACGGAACTCTCTCAAAATTTGACAGTAGTCTATGAACAGATGGTACTTGGTGGGAGCAGTGTTACATTTCATAAGAGTGTAACTACTAGGGAAGTTGAAAAAGTCACGGAATTATTGCCCTCTTACAACCATATATGCTACGAAATTCTTATACTTTAAATTTTGGGTCCAAAGAGTGACAACAGCATCCATGAAGCGATCTTTATTTTTCAACGGGTTTCTGTCTTATAACAGTCTTCCAAATGAAGGTAAAAATGAAACAAATTAAATATACAGGGTGGACCATTTGAAATTTTTCAAATTTCTGGTTTTGTTTGAAAGGTGGAACTTTTTCATATCATTCATATGACTACCACAACTGTCTCGACAGTACCTCATCCGAGTAACCTAATTTTCCAGTACATTTTCGATTGATTCGAATCTCTTCAATGGCAACTTGGGTTTTAGGTTTCAACGCTTCAATTGTCTCTGGATGGTTTGCGTAACATTTATCCGTAATGGCTTCCCACAGGAAATAATCCAAATTTCTCGAATCACAGCTACGAGTCGACCAATTGACATCACAATTTCGGCTAATTATTCGATTTTGAAAAACAGTGCGTAAATTATCGATGGTTGCGTTGGCTCTGTGACATGTGGCCTCGTCTTGTTGAAACCAAATGTCGTCCATGTTATTCTCTTGAATTTTTGGAAACAAAAATTCATAGACGGCAAAGGCGACTCTTAGCCCATTTTCATAGAAAAAATGGCCCTATGGTGTCGCTAGCACAAAATCCTTACCAACCAATCACATTCATTTTGCTTATTGTCCTACCTATCGAGATGAGAATGAGCTTCATCTGAAAACACGATTAATAAAAAATTTTTCGATGTGAGAATAAAACCCCAATTTTTTCTTCATTAATAATATACTCGTACATAGATAGAAAAATGAAATTTTCTTGCTTAAAAAAATAATTCTCCTCTTTAATTTGATATCAAACTCGACTTCGTGGCATAACTTACGAAGTTTAAAATTCGTCATCTTCTGCCAAACAATCTTCAGCCCATTGAGGAGGCGAAAACGCACCGGACGATGTTCCATGATTAAGTGACAAATTTCAACTTTTCTTATAAAACTATCAATTTGAAAAAGAACCTTTTTTAAAGCCGTTTCAAATTTTAAATTCACCACCCTGTACTATTGCTCTTTGTATGTCATCAGGTGTGCAGAAAACGTAAATATGTGGTTGATTCTGAGATTATGGGTCACTTTGCTGTACTTGGTTGTTTCAAGCGGGAAAAATAAAATATATTATACTTTATTATTTACTATAAAATAAATCTGTATAGGAACTTGAAAGTCTTTACAATTGTTTTTAAAAAAATGTATTTATTCTTCAAAAAATGTCCTACCAAAGTGTTCAAATATCATTACCCTGGTTGTCCCTAACACTATTTTCAATTGAAATTTTCTCAATTTTTTAGAAAAATATTAATTATTTATTAAATAAAACTAGTCCATACAAAAATAATATTCAATTCATTTTGTTGCAATTAATGATTATAATTTTTTATTCAAATTCTATTTTTAAGGATGTTTATTTTCTGTCCCTGAAAATACACAGTATTCCCCTGTAAAATCTAATATCTATTCGCAAAAATTCAAATTGCAAACCAATCCTGATTTCAAGCAACATCTAATAGTTTTTTCGTCAACTCTTATTAAAATTAAGTAAGTCGTGTTTTGTCACTCGTTACGAACGTTCACACTTAAGTTGGTCATTCCCCGTTTTTTTTTTGTTAAATTGTTTTTTTTTTATTTAAATTATTGCATGATTCCGTTAAAAATTAAAATTTGGATGTGTACCTTTTAAAAATGACTAGTCATTCTGAAAACTAAAACATCTAACTGAATTAAATATTATATTCTGTAAAAAAATCGAATGCCAAAAATGATGTCGAAATTGGCCCATAATCTCAGAATCATCTATGTATTCATTTAAGCTCCCCACTTTAAGTACTAGACAGTTCTATGCATTTCATCCTGGTAAGTGTAAGGTACTTTTGCCTGGAATAACAACATACTTAAACTTAAAGACTCGACGAGAAAATGTCTCGTTTTCGGCCTTGTAAGAAAAAATATCTACACAGATATCAGTTAACCCGTCAATGATTTTCCACACAAAGCCAGCAAAATTTATCATTAGCAAATGACAATGCTGGTCATTTGGTTAATTAAACCACGTAATTATTGTCATGATTTTTAAAATTTGTCTTGAACAAATTAAACCAAAAAAAGCCCTTGTGCCAAAAAATAAAACAAACAAAAAATATTACAAAATTGTCTACAAAACATTTCGAATAACAATTAATAATAACAATACATAAATAAAGCTGAAAGAAAAAGCAAAATTAATAATTTATAAAAGCTTCTTTATTTTATTATTTAAGCAACAAAGGATTTTTAACTTTTATTCAAAATTTGTTGAGAGCTGATAACAATTTTCTGTTTTTTTTTTTTTTGAAGCCAAAAACGATCTTAAACAACTGCTAACAAATTAGCAAAGAGCTGGAAAGCACTGATCTCCCAAAGAAGAAATAAATGCAATAAACAACAATCAACCAAAACTGTTTGCGGAATTATGAAAAATCCAAAGTGAAACACAAATAAATACTTTTATCAAGATCGTGTTCATTTAATTAGAACGTTTGCGCAATTCCATACGGAAAAAGATTGTTGACTGTCGCGTTTGACGTACATATCTTTGGTTTTTATAGATAAGATTGTAAAATACAACAAAAATACATAATAAATGGTAATTAAAAGTTTTAACACAATAAAAAAGATAGCATACCTCACGGCATTCCTAAGCAAAGCGTTTTCATATGTTAATTCGATTACAAAACTAGTACCATTCGGGTCCCTACATTCATGGTGTTCAAATAAAAAATATGACTTAGGAGGTTTAAATAAAACTTTTTGCTAAACTTTTTCAAATGTTAAGAGTAAAATATTTTAGCTTACATATCTCTATGTTTTTGCGGCCCTTCAAGTACATTCCGTAAAGATAACCTCATCTAAATGTTTAAGACATTTAAAAGATTTTGATTATTCCACAAAGTCTACTACAGAGTAAGCCACTTAAAATTTTCTGGTTTTATTAGAAAGGTTGAACTTTGTCATTTAATAATAGAACACCACACGATGCGTTTTCGCGTCGCCCAATAGGCTGAAGATTGTTTGCCAGGAGATGAAGAATTTTACCGTAAATCATTTTTTCAGGTGAGCACATTTTCATCTCAGTGGCCATGTCAATAAACAAAATTGCCGCTTTTGGGGTTTAGAGAACTCACACGGGACTATTGAGAAGCTAATGCATCCACAAGGAGTCCGCTGTTTAGTTTGGTTTTTTGGCTTGCGGCATCATTGGAACATTTTTCTTCGAAAATTAGCAAGGAACCGCCGTTACCGTCAACGGTGAGCGGTAACACGCCATGCTCAATGAATTTTTGTTTTCAAAAATGCAAGAGAATTTTTTTTTTACTGTTCAATGTGTAAAAGCAACAGACCGAAATAAAACAAACGAGCTAAACATACGTACGAGGGAGGTTCTTAGCCTAGCACAAAAAGCGCAGTATAAACAGAAAAAAGTTAAGTGTTTTGGAAACTTCCAACTCTGCTTTGAATACTTGTTAAATTTTGTTTCGATCTGGCAACTCCTTCATATAGAAACAGGTGTTCACAAAAGACGCATCCGCGATTTTTTTACAATGGAAAAATTAGAAATGCGTGGTGTCATTAAATATTTACATAAAAAAGGTTTATCGGGACAAGAAATTCACAATGATATGGTGAATGTGTTAGGTGAAAGTGCTCCTTCATATGCAACAGTAAAACATTGGGTTGCTGAATTTAAACGTGGTCGTACAAGCATTGAAGATGAACCACGTAGTGGACGTCCAAAAACAGCAACAACAACAGAAATTGTAGCCAAAGTGCATGATATGGTATTAAATGATCGACGAATAAAAGTGCGTGAAATAGCTAATATCATGGACATCTCAAATGATCGAGTCCATTTAATTTTGCATGAAGAACTACAGATGAAAACGCTTTCTTCAAGATGGGTGCCGGACTTGTTAACAGTCGACCAAAAACGCATAAGAATGAACATTTCTCAAGCTTGTTTGGATCGTTTTCAGCGAAATAAAATGGATTTTAAGCGTCGTTTCATAACTGTTGATGAGACATGGATCCACCACTATACTCCAGAGACAAAAGAACAATCCAAACAATGGACTGAAGCTGGAGCAAGTGCCCCAAAGAAGGCAAAAACAATTCAATCGGCTGGTAAGGTTATGGCAACGGTTTTTTGGGACTTCAAAGGTTGATTGACTATCTGCAAAAGGGTAAAACAATAAATTCAGAGTACTATTGCAACCTTTTAGATCAAGCTTTCTGAAGAGGGTTGTCACGGACCCGAAATCATGATAAAAACAGTGTGAAGCCACGAAAATCAATGTCACTTTGCCATTTTCTTAAAAACTTGTCTTCTATTTAAATATAGAAGCAAGAGGTCTTGAGCCGGTTAATCCCTGTTCAATGTGATTCAAGAGAATGTCATGGACATTTGGTTTCAACAAGACGGGGTCACATATCATACAGCCAACGCAAACATCGATATTTTTGCACTGTTTTTGAAAATAAAGGGTGGTTACATATTAAGGGCCGACGTTGATTTTGAATAAAACAAAAAATATTTATGAAATAATTGTCATTTCTTTTTATTATAATAATATTGGCATGGTTCAATTATGTATTAAACAAAATATTGGCCAAATGGCCGCCGCGAACTCGTCGGCACACCTCCATCCGATGGTCCAAATTTTCGATGATGCTGAGGCATAATTGAGGTTCTTTGCCGTTAATGTGCCGAATTATCTCACCCTTTGGCTCTTGAATTGTTGCTGGCTTATCAACGTACACATTTTCTTTCAAATAACCCCAAAGAAAGAAGTTCAACGGTGTTAAATCACTTGATCTTGGCGGCCAATTAACATCGCCATGACGTGAGTTAACTAACATGGCCATTGAATTTGTCGCGCAAAGAGACATTGTTTCGTTAGCTGTGTGGCAAGTAGCAACATATCTTTCAATTCGGGCCATAAAAAGTTCGTCGTCATCTCACAATAGCGAACACCATTAACAGTAACTGCCTGACCGGCCTCATTTTGGAAAAATACGGCCCGATGACACCGCTAGCCCATAAACCGCACCAAACAGTCACTCTTTGTGGGTGCATTGTTTTTTCGACAATCACCCTTGAATTATCATTTGCCCAAATGCGGCAATTCTGCTTATTTGACGAATCCACTGAGGTAAAAACGTGCCTCATCGCTGAAGATGATTTTCTCGAAAATTGATCATCCAGTGTTGCTCGAAGCCTGAATAACTTTAACGCGTTGCTCGCTTGTGTATCTTTCCATGGTTCAAATTGAGTTAGTCTGAAATTGAAAAATATCAAATGAAATGCAGAGAAAAATTTAAGGTTTAGGTTCACATTCACCCTTTAGACTAATCAGCCGAGATTGTGATGTCAATTGGCCGCTTTGAAGCTGTGATTTAGTCCTTTGGATTATTTTCTTTGGGTACCCATTAAGGATAATTGTTACGCAAAGCATCCAGAGACAATTGAGGTGATGAAACATGAAATTGAAGTTGCCATTGAAGAGATTCGACCCTATAATTGGGTTGTTCGGATGAGATACTGTCGAGCCAGTTGTAGTAGTCATATGAATGATATTGTGTTCCATTATAAAATGACAAAATTCAGTTTTTCTAATTAAACCAGAGATCTGAAAAAATTATCAGTCCTTTTTTATACAGCCGATTCAAATTTAAAATTTTAAATGGCCCAACCTATGAGCTTATACTGTTTCCAAAATTTTAATGTTTCTTTTTCAATTTTTTCTTGCAGAAACTTAAATTGTTGAAACAGCCAATATTGACAAAACTGTTTAAGCACGGGCGACTGCAGTTTAGAGTTTTATTTGTGGTTTCAATATCATTAGTTCATACGGTCTTCTTTTTATTTTCACATTCGTTTATAACTTGTTTTGCGCAAAAACTAAAGCAAAACAATAAAATTCGCTTTCAGTGCCAACAACTGTGAAACGGTCGAAAATGAAAAATATTCCGTTTAAGATACGATACACACATCTACGAAATTTGTGCCCGATACCCGAATCTAGATAATGTTTTCGCAGTGTTGTTATTTTGGGGGGGATTTATTTTGGTTATTTTTGTTTTAGTACGAATGCATGGCTTTGATTCCGTTTTCGTGTTTTTGTTTTCTAGTTGTTGTCGTTGTCAGTTTACTTTTGCTTTCAAAAAAATGCTAAAAGTACGAGCTCAACATGTGTCGGTTGAACGTATCTGCCAGTTACAAGTAACTAGTATAAAACAAACAAAAAGTACTCACAACATTCACACACAAAGTAGTTTTGCACAAACTTGGCATTGTACATGAATTTTAAAATTCACTCAGTACCGCGACGGCTGATTAAAGTACATATTCGCACAACATCACAGCGCCGATCAAATCAGCAAGCTGAGAAAAAGTTGCACAAAAAAAACACCAAAAACTTGTTTTTTTTGGATAAATTGTTTAAATAACTTTGGGCCATACTGGCTGCTACCGACGAGGTCTATAAATAAATACTTTCATTTAGCGCACACAGCAGACGACAGCAGTGGTGTTGTGTTTAAACGCCATCATCGATGCCTGACATTCTCAGAAAAGCTCCTTCGATTGTTTGCAAATCTTAACACTGTCAATTCCAGCAATATTTTAGCCGGTGTTGCTGCTTCGCCGGACGAATAAAACAACGGGACGATATAGTCGAATTTCAAGTTATAGTGACACCGATATTTTCTACACGCGAGTGGAAACGCGGCGAATATTTTGTATTTGTTTGTATTCGATTATCTGCTGTTTTTCGATTATGTACCTCAAATATGTTGCAGATTTGTTTTCAGCAGCAGAAGTTGAATTTTACTTAACCGGCCAATTTGCATGTCTTATGATTTAAAACAAATATTTTGTAGACAAACCGAAAGAAAAGAAGAGCGGTATTAAGCTCGGATAGGCATAATCTTGGCAATTGACATATTAATGACACCTATGATTATAACGGCCGTTTTTTAAGACTCTTAAACCCTATACTTTTATTTTGAATCGTAGTTAACTTTGCTTAAGTTCGCCACATTTGCAATTGATGGCTTACCAGCAAAAAAGACGGACCAAAGAAGTGGGCAAGATGCGAGAGTTGTGATGCAGAAGTACTTCTAAATTGGATCGGAAGCAATGATTTTCATAATACTAGAGAAAAAATAATCGGCGATAGCACAGGGTGGACAATTTAAAACTTGAATCGGCTTTAAAAAAAGGTACAGAAAAGTTTTTAAAATTTCTGGTTTTATTAGAATGGTTGAACTTTTTCATTTAATAGTGGAACACAATATCATTCATATGAATACCACAACTGGCTCGGCAGCACCTAATCTGATTAACCCAATTTTCAATACATTTTCGATTGTTTCGGTTCGAATCTCTTCAATGGCAACTTCGATTTAATTTTTCAACGCTTCAATTGTCTCTGGATGCTTTGCGTAACATTTATCTTTAATGTCATCACACCGAAAATAATCCAAAGGTCTCAAATCACAGCTACGAGTCGACCAATTGACATCAGAATTTTGGCTGATTATTTGATTTTAAAAAACAGTGCGTAAAATATTGGCTCCGTCTTGTTGAAACCAAATGTTGTCCATGTCATTATCTTGAATTTTTGGAAACAAAGATTCGTTGAGCATGGCGGGGTTACGGCGGCGGTTCCTTGCTCATTTTCGAAGAAAAATTGACCAATAGTGCCGCCAGCCCAAAATTCACACCAAACAGTGAAACGTTGTGGATGCATTGGCTTCTCAATAGTCCCGTGTGGGTTCTCTGCAACCCATAAGCGGCAAATTTGCTTATTGACATGGCCACCGTGATGAAAAATGATCTTTATCTGAAAACACGATTTTTCGGTAAAGTTCTTCATTTTCTGCCAAAACAATCTTTTGTTCATTGGCCAAAGCGAAAACGCATCGGATGGATGACAAAGTTAAAACTTTCCAATAAAACCATAAATTTGAGAAAATTATCAGTTCTCTTTTTAACAGTCAATTCAAATTTAAAATTTTATTTGGCCCACCCTATAACATCTTAGTGTAAAAATTGTTAAGAACTACTTATATTATCGAGCAAGGGAAGTTGTACCTTGGTTTACTGGATAGCCGCGCTTTTTCTTTTCCCGGTCTTTTTCACTTTCCGGTAAAGGGAATGAAAGGGAATTTTTTCTCAGCCTCGGGAATTTCCGGAATTTACCGGGAATTTCCGGAATTTACCGCCCGATAAAACAATTTAAAAATACACTTATTTTATGTTTAAACATTCATTTTTAATTTGAAAAAAACAATATGTTTAATATAATATTATCACAACATTTTAAGGTAAACTGAAATAAGATCAAACTTAAGAAATAGTCAGTCCATAAAATTAAAGATAAGTAAAAATAATTTGAAATTTAGTATCAAATAGGCGGTTTTGTAACAAAATGCAGTTTTAATTCAGTAAGTATACTTACATATTGATCTGAAAGTCTACTCCGTATTTTAAAGAACAATTCAAGTAAAGAAGATATTATTTCACTGTGTTGAAGATTCATGTTCTTTAGCCTCTTTCATTAAAATATTTGGACTCCGTTTTCAGCTTTCGTTGTATTTTATTTTTATCTACTTCCAAAGGCTGCGATTGAATTTTTTGGCTCCCAAAGATTACATTTAATGTAAATAATCGGAAGTAATTTTTATCCACTTCGTAAGAAGCTCTTTTAGCTGTTGAAGGTGAGATGGGAATGTTCGGAAGGTTTCGAGTTCGAGCCCAAGTACGGGTATTAATTTTTTTTTTTAAAAAATTTCTGCTAAATAATTTTTTTTTTTTTAATTTCTTACTTGATTTTTTTATAAAAACTTAAAAAAAACTAAGAGTTGTGTGTATTAAAGACCTTTTTGTTTCTTCAAAAAATAAAGAAAAATACTAAATATCTTTTGTTTTAATATTATTTTCCAATATTATATATTTATGTTAATATTATTTTCCAATATTACGACCAACGTCGTTGATCATCTTCAGGGAATATTAAATTTTTTAATTGTGAGATTCGTTTTATTTTACATAATAGTTTCCTAGAATTTTTTGAAGAAAAAAGAATACTAATCTTGAGTCCGTGTTTTGCGTCTGAGTTCTTGTATTCGTATGCGATTTAGCAGGTCTTAACTCACAGTAGGAAATAACACAAAAGGCGTTGTTATACGAAACTCGAGTTCGGGGTCCTTAAACTGCTGGCACCGTATGTATTTTTTTTCTTTAAAGTATTTGAAAAATAGAATTTAAAGTTTTTCTACAGAAGCCATATCAAAAATGTAAAAAATACCATCCGTCCTATGACAAACATGCGTAAAATTTTTTAGATCCGATACAATTCTGAAGTACTTTTGGGTCACAACTTTCGGTTATTTTCCACTTTTTTGGATGGTTTTTTTTGCTAAGTCTGTTTGAATAAATTTTGTATCCACATTAATTGGTTTGATTGGATTTATCCTAACCTTTCCGACCCGCTCTCGTAACTAATATTTTATGGTTTAATACCAAAAATTATTAATAACATTTCAATAACAATTAGCACTAATTAGTAATAGCGAAGTGACTCGATGCGTGTAATTTGACATTGAATATGTGTTCTACTGACATTGTACAGGTGTATTGTGTGATATTGAATATTGAATTTATGTAAGCGTTTCAATTAAATTCCCAACTAATTACTTGGTTCTAGCTGGGAAATATATTAATGTTTTGGGAGAGGAGACATTTTGGTTTTAGCAAGTATAGCAATAATTTTAAGCAGTGTTATCTTATGTAGTGTGTGTTAGTTACTATCATAAAAGAAACTTAGACTATCTGATCATTTTCATCGGCCGTTAACTTCTTTTTTTCGCACCGTCCTAGTATGATGCGAATTATACACAAGGTTCTATTTCGCTTACAAGGTCTAACTGACTCAGCAATTGAAGTCATAAGACCGACCATTCGGTTTGTTGTCGCTTCTCAGTTTTGGTCTAAGAGCAGCTTGATATGGAAAAATTTAAATCTTTAGAACGAAGTGCTTTTTAATCTCGAGTTTGGAGTGGTGGCATCATTGGTGTAATTTTCTTGGAATTAAAATTACACCAATGATTTGTTGACTACACTTTGAAGTGAAAAACGCGACTTTTGGAAAAAATCTACTAATATTTTATTCTTAAGTTTTGATTTTGAGCTAGATCTTATGAATAACCTTGAAGATATTACAAGAAGCCAAAAGTGGGCGGAATTTGCATTGGTTGTACCTGAATGGGACGTGTCAACCAATTTTTTTGAAGTTCAATTTTTTGTCATTCCAGAGTTTTGATTTTTAGTTGGTTTGTGCAAATAGTATAAACGATATTAAAATGTGAGTGTAGATAAATTCGAATTTACTTATAATTTTCAGAAACGCAAAAAATCCTCCAAATTTGATATATAGGGTGATCCATCTAGAGGTATTTGTTTCAAAATAAAATAAATATTAAAATTCAAATTTTTTATTCATTCGAAGGCAATTTTACGCCATTTATTTTTTGAATAAAATTTCCTTCAAATGTTGGCCGCAACTACGCCTCAAGGTGTCCATTCTGAGGGTGCAATTTTAGATGTCTCGTTCGAGCATTTTGACCGGTATGGCGTGAATGACACGCGTAATGTTGGCTTCCAAGACCTGAATACCAGCTGGTTTGTCAGGTGTGATTGGTGTGATATCAAACGATCTAGGCGGTCCAAAATGTAAAAATAGCTGCTCTTCGAAATTACCTCTCACTGAATTCATTGTTCGACCAGCTCCATGGCAAGTCGAACAATGAAACCAAGTGTCGTCAAGAATACGGACCTCAATTTCAGGTAGTAAAAAATCCGATATTATAGAGCAATAGCGAGCACCATTGAAAGTTACGTTTCGACCATCATCATTTTTGAAAAAATAAGAACCGATAATTCCACCAGCCCATAAACCGCACCAAACCTTGGTTTTCTTTGGGTATAATGGCACCTTTTGAACCTCTTCTGGTTCCTTTTCAGCCCAAGTGTGGCAATTTTGTTTATTGACGTTGTTATTGACTGAACACAATTTTAGTCGCAAACAGCGGATTTTCATGTTTTTCGCCGAACGCTCATTTCTATATTACAGTTGCCAACATTTGAAGGAAATTATATTTAAAAAAAAATAAATGGCATAAAATGTCCTTTCGTATGAACAATAGAGTTTCCACAAAAATACCTCTAGCTGGATCACCCTATATAAGGTGAGGAATTCAATATTCTGAAAATTATTTCATACAATCAATAATCTGAAAGTTGTCTGATAGACGAAAGTATTTTCATTTTTTCCATTGACGCACTTACATCCGCTCTAGATCAGATTGTGCGGGTACATTTGTGCGGGTGGTAACAGAAGGGGTGGGGCGATATGGCCCATAGACAGTTTTGGGAAAATATTAGGACATAAAAAATTTAAAACCGATGAGAAGCTCCTATCGAAATTATCGTGCGAACCCGCCGCCGCGCAGACGGACATGGCTCAAATGATTTAAAAAACGTAAAACATGCGTAGAGTCTTGACTGCGTTAGAATATTAACAAATTAAAAAAAAAAACACTAGCGTTACCTCGTAAATTATGTACATAAAAAGTATTTAAAATTTAAAAAAGGATCGGTGCAATAGTTTCATAACTATGAGGGAGAACCGACTTTGAAAACTTGAGTTGTGGGAAAACCCCCTTAAAATTTTGAGTAACACTGAGTCATATTTGAGGTGCAGTTTAAGCAACCTTTAGTTTTGTTCCAACTAATATAAATTTTTCACACAATACTTTTGAAAGGTTCTCGGTTCAGAAAATCAAAAAAAAAATGCAAAAGTGGATTAAGCGGATAATTTTTTTAAAGTTCTCACAAATGTAGACTGTGATGACCATGAAAATCGAAAAATCAATGTTTAAATCCAGGTACTAAGACGCCGTTAATTGGCCTTATCGCTAAGATATTTAGATTTTGTTGAGCTCATGCCGCAGAAAGTTGGCTAACATCCCTCTATGTCGTAATTTCGTTATACGAGTAAATAAGGTCCGATGTTGCCGCACCAAAAAGTCAGTATTTGTGGTCATCCATATTTAATCGAACACTTTTGGATGTTGCCGCACCAAAAAGTCAGTATTTGTGGTCATCCATGTTTAGTCGAACACTTGTGGATTGCACGATCAAATGAGAAATCTTACTTATAATTTTGGGAGCTTTTGAAATATTATCATTGGGAAAAGTATAATAACTATCCGGCCATCCTTTGACCAGTAAACATTAAGAGTTTGATTAAAATAAGAATATGAGTCGTAAGTCATAATCAGTCTCAACAAATTCGCGATGTGTTTGCAAATCTACGAGGGCGACCGCAAAACTAACTGGCCTGGCACATTTTCTGTTTTACTAGCAACTTTTTTGGTTTTTTTTAAAGCAATCTTTTATAAGCCATCTGTCAAAAGTTCCGAAATATTTAATGATTATTTTCTTTGTTACAGGTGATTGAAGTAAACAAGTTTTATAATTTTTGAAAAATGGAAAATAAAGAGTTTCGTGTGGTAATTAAACACTTTTATATGAAAGGTTATACGCCACAATTAATCAAAGATCAATTGGATTCTGTTCATTGTGATAATGCACCATCACACTCCACCGTGAAATCCTGGGTTTAACAATTTAAAATGGGTCGTTCAAGTACGGAAGATGAACAACGCTCTGGAAGACCGAATACTGCTACTACTATTGAAAACATTAGAAAAATATTTAATAAAGTGACTAAAGATAGACGAATAAAGCTCAGAGAACTTGCTGATATTGTTAAAATACACGAAATCAAGTTTGGAGTATTTTACATGATGAACTCCACATTAAAAAGCTATCCGCAAGATGGGTGCCGCGTTTGTTGACTTTGCCCCAAAAAATCGTCCGTTGGACCAATTCCAAGGAGCTTTTAGGGATTTATCAGCGTAATCCAATAGAGTTCTTGCGCCGATTCATAACTGTTGATGAAACATGGATCCATCACTACATCCCAGAATGCAAAGAACAGTCAAAACAATGGATAGAAGATGGTAAAAGTCATGGCCACAGTATTTTGGGATGCAAGGGGTATTATATTTATTGATTATCTTGAGAAAGGAAAAACTATAAATAGTGAATATTATTGTGCATTATTGGATCGATTGAGTGAAGAAATCAAGATAAAACGACCGCATTTAGAAAAAAGAAAAGTTCTTTTTCATCAAGATAATGCTCCTTCACACGCTGCATTTTTAACTCAACAAAAACTGGCCGCATTACGATTTGAAATTGCTCCGCATCCACCTTTTAGTCCAGATTAAGCTCCTTCTGATTATTTCTTGTTTCCAAATTTAAAAAAAAAATTTTCGTCCAATAGCGAGGTTATTTATTGCTGAAACTGAGGCATATTTTGAAGGTCTTGAAAAATCTTATTTTTCGGATGGAATTAAAAAACTTGAAAAACGTTTGATGAAGTTTATTGAGTTGGAAGGAGATTATGTTGAAAAATTAATAATAATTCCAAAAAAAAAAACGGTTCTTTTTATGTTAGGCCAGTTACTTTTGCGGTCACCCTCGTATAATACAAAACTTCAACTTAATTCAAGTTATTAACATATGACCAAAAGTATACCCATTCAATATTGGTCAAAAGGGCAGGTCAATTTGTGTGGATGAAAAAAACGCGACAACGCGATTTCAGGAACATTTCTAAGCATATTTGCCAATGAAACGATTTGTCTAAAAGCATTTTCGAGCTTGCCAATTTTGCGAACAAAGTCCGTCCTGCCTACGTTGGTTGCTATTTATATTTCGGGTCCTGACAATACAAGTATTCCTAGATGCAAACTGGAACTTCCATTGGAAACTTTGACATTTTGTAGCATGACTTCACTGTTTTGTTTACAGTGTGTTGAAAAATTCATCTCACTCAAGAAATGGAATTATCCCGTGAACATTTTCGGGCGATGTTTTTTTACGATTTTCGGCGTGGGTTATCGAGACAAGAGTGTTTAAATCAACTTGTTTCGACTTTTGCCGATAAAGCCCAATCAAAAACCACTGTTAATCTCTGGTACTAAGAGTTCAGTCTCGGACGGCGTTCGCTCCAGGATGAATTTCGTGAAGGATGTCCAATTTCGGTCACTTTGCCAGAAACCATTGATGCCGTGCGTGAACTGATTAAGGAAGACCAAGCTGTGACATACCGCGAGATTGAGGCATCCTTGGGCATTAGTATGACAAGCATCAATAAGATATTGCATGTTCATTTGGCCGTGAAAAAAAATTGTTCTCGTTGGATCCCACATAATTTGACGAATGCTCAAAAAAGGCAATTATGGATTGATGCAAAGAGATGTTGAAAAAGTATAACTGCGGTAGCTCAAAGGCAGTGTCTAACATTGTCGCAGGTGACGAATTATGAATCTATGCATGTGAACCCGAAAAAAAAACAAAAATCGACCGTATGGGTCTTTCACGACGAGCCAAATCAAACAAAAGTTGTTCGTGGAAGAAGTACTTATACATCGAAGCAAATGATTGCGTTTTTTTTTTGGTATAACCGGCCATGTTGCCACAGTACATCTAGTGGAATATAGGATGGTCAATTTGGAGTGGTATACTACCATATGTTTACCAACAGTGTTCGAAGAAATGAGCAAAGATAATAAGAAAAGACGGATCATTTTGCATCACGACAATGGGAGCTCTCACACATCAGCTAAAACGATGAGCTATTTGGCCGCTACAAAAATCGAATTAATGGGCCATCCACCGGACAGCCCTGATTTGACACCCAATGACTTCTTCTTGTTCCCTAGCATCAAGAAAAAAATGCGTGGTCAACGTTATTCATCGCCCGAAGCAGCTGTTGAAGCGTTCAAAAATCATGTTTTGGAGGTCTCTCAATCGGAGTGGAAAAAGTGCTTCGAAAATTGGTTTGTGCGGATGCAAAAGTGTATTGATCATAAAGGAGAATATTTTGTAAAACAATAAAACCATTTCCAATGATAAATTATTGTGCTTTTATTGCCGGACCCGAAATATAAAAAGCAACCCTTGTATATGAGATTTAGGGCGAATGAAATATTCATATTTTTTTTTTGAAACATTTTTTGGGATGGCAAGAAAAAGATAGTGCCAATGTTAAAAAAATCTAGAAATTCATCTTCAACTCCACAGGATGAAAAGTAGAAAATTGTGAAATACCAAATACAATTGGCTCGAAAATACATTTGCCAAGACAATCTACAGAATTTTATTATTACATCTGAGGCTTGGTTCTGCCTTAATAAGTGGAAATTATTGAAAAATTGCACAAATTTCTTCTTTTCGTCATGCGGGAGTTGAAGATGAGTTCCTAGATTTTTTTCCTTTAATGGCAGTAACATTAGCACCGTCCTCAACTATTTTTTGGTATTCCAAAAAATGTTTCAACAAAATTTTAATATTTCATTCGCCCTATTTCTCATATAGGCAGGACGGACTTTGTTCGCAAAATTGTTAAGCTCGAAAATGATTTAAGACAAATGATTTCTGTGCTAACTAAGCTTAGACAGAGGAAGTACGCTTGGTTGCCAAAAATTTAATTTGAAAATTCCACAATAGATGTGTTTTTAATAGTTTTACCCACACATTGCTTTCCAGATGGCAAATCGTTTAAAAAAAAATGTTCAAATTTAATCACTTCAAAACTTGACATGTGCATTGCAAACACTAATTTTTAAAATTTACATATGTATAGCTACAGGTAAACTTAAGTAATTTATTCAGACGCATCTTTGTCTAATAGTTTTTGTTTACTTCTTCTTTTATTTATGGCCGCTGTTTTTTCTGAAATTGGAATTTATTTCTTTTGAGATCAACCGATACCGTGTGGTTATTATCCACATTAGATGTCGACACTTTCTCTGAATTTAAAATGGTTTATTGTTTTTGTATTGTATCTAATCGACTTTTAAATAAATTCATTTGATTTATTGTCTTCGCTTATAGCGAGACTTTTGGATTTTATTCCCTCCTCCTTCTTCTATGGCAGATATTAATTGTGTCTTATCGTTCGCATGCAGCATACGACAATGAAAAAGCAGCATTTGCATCTATCGGTTTTGATAAACGCTTTTCGTCAATGTTTTTCCAATACTTTACGCCGAACGAACAAAACTGTTTGCATTTGAACGATTTTTGTTTTTCGTTAACGCTTTTTAGTTTGAGCCAAACAAAATGACAGTTTGTCATGTTGTTGTTCTGTGTGCCGGGGTGACAGCCCTTTGTCAATGAATTGCTGCTTCGGGTCGATCCATCCCAAAAAACCTGCTGTTGTAAGATCGAGGTGTGTGATAAACGCATAAGGTAACATAAACGATTTCTCATTATTTTTTAAAAGCTGTATTTAGTGTCCATTGGCACTAAAGCCATGTCCAAGTTTAGCATGTTTATGTCCACGACGTCCACATAAAGAAGGACTTGTACTAGTTTCTAAACGGCACATAACCTCAGTGGCCTATAGAGGGTCTTTTGCGATTGTTCATTTTTTTTAAAAAAAAAAAATAACGCTATAAGTTCCGACAACCTATTTTAAATCTCAGCAGATCTACCATCTTGCAGGACTTCAAGAAAGTACTTCCCCAGGTAACTGTCCTTTCTGGAGAGACGGACATCTACATCTACTTTCGCGATATCATCCCTTCACAGGCGGCAGTATTCTAACACTTCAATCTGTCAACAACAATGTCTGGTTAGGACACCCACGACCACTCCGACATCACTTTAATTATTTTAAGTAGAGACCCACCAACTTTACAATTGTCGGTTCTAGTCTAGAGCCACATAAAGGGACACCGCTT
This sequence comes from Hydrotaea diabolus, assembly GCA_963513945.1. Taxonomy (NCBI): domain Eukaryota; kingdom Metazoa; phylum Arthropoda; class Insecta; order Diptera; family Muscidae; genus Hydrotaea; species Hydrotaea diabolus. The sequence continues at coordinate 191,859,060 of OY740716.1, read as the reverse complement.
TGCCATTGAAAGAACAGTCAAGCACTGGTAATGGGTAGTCCGACCTCTCAGCTGAAGCGATCGAATTTTTAAAGTTTGTTGCAATAGTTTTGTCCGATAGTGTACTAGCAGTTCACTCAACTACAATTATTTAAATTTTGAAGTTAATACCCTTTAGCTAAACATGTGTGATACATACCTACGTAGCGATAATTGTATATAGAATTTATTATATTGAAGTTTAGCTTAAAAAATAAAATACCTTTAAATTTTTTTTATACCGGGTGATTCATTCACGACTGGTCGAATTTCAAAAATATTTCCATCGACGACCATGTCCGAAAATGCAACGGGGGCAAAATTGCAGCGGCTTGAAAATGGTCGAATTGCTGGTCGAAGGGTTCTATGGTAAAATTGCTAAGTTCTGAACAAGTGGTCGGATTTTTTTTGTTTTTTTTTTCTCTTTCCTTTCCAAGATTATCTAAACAAAGCCCAGAGGTCCTAATGTTCCAAAATTATGACTATTTGACTAAAATTAAAAAAAAAACACTATCGTTACCTCGTAAATTAAATACATAAAAAGTATTCAAATTAAAAAAAGGCAATAGATTCATAGCTATGAGGGGGGAACCGACTTTAAAAACTTGAGTTGTGGAGAAAAACCCTTACAAACTTTGAATTACACTGAGTCATATTTGAAGTGTTTAAGCAACCTTTAGTTTTGTTGCAACTAATTTAAAACTTTCACTCTTTGACTGAAAAGCAAAATTTTAACAGCACACAATAATTTGTTTTTGTAAATTAACACAAAAAAAATTTGCATTTCAGTCAAAGCCATAACTTTGGAATAGTAGGACCTCTGGGCTTTGTTTAGGTAATTTTGGAAATGTAAGAGGTAGGCTACATTTAAAAAACCAAAGGTTCAGAACTTAGCAACTTTATGATATTGTGTATAAGAATTTGTATACTGCGCGGCAGAGAACCCACCAAGTTTTTTAAAGTGTATAGATCAATTTCTCCCAAAACTCCAATATAACAACTTTTATTTCTTAAAGCATCGTATACTGCTTTGTCTAAGCAAATATCTTAACGAAAAGTTGACTTTCATGGATTTGAGGCTTGCCACCCCATTAACGGTTTACCGCGTGACTTGAAAAACTTCTTTGTGAGCCTTATCTTAATCTTATCTTATCAATTACCTCCTTGTTATTCGCCAACATAATCTATTTAATGGTTTCCACCAAGGCAGCATAGGTTTCCACATTTATTTTAGATTGAAAAAAAAAAATTTTTTGGCATTTCTCGTCATTCAAATGCTGCCCATGAAGCAAGAGATTTTTCGGCACTCCTCATCTGAATGTTCAGTTCTACGTGGCACTTTTAACTCCAGACAATTTAATGAATACAATTTTTCGTTAAATTTGGATAAAAAAAATATAGATATACAGGAATGTGCTGGGTTTCACTAGTGATTCTCATTTACAAGTGAGTGTCAAATCACCAATGTGAAAATTTGTTGTGCTGGACTTCAACAAAAATCTTGTTTTGAAATTTATTTTTGTTTTTTTTTGACAGAATCATATGACAACTGAAATAGAGTTGCCGTATATAATAATACAAGGTTTAAGGTTTATATTTATTGAGCCTTTTTATGAATCATGTTATTTTTAAATTATAGCTACGTATTGTTACAGAAAACTTAAGACTATAATGTAATATCTTAATTTACTTTAAGATTAACTAGGCTATACAGCACCATGCTTTTAAAATAAGATGACTTAGTAACAGTTAAAATTTTGTACATATTAAAGCTAGACCGTCCTTGCTCCCGGGACTACAATAACATGAGAGTTTGTATCTCATTTGAGCTTAAAACTAAACACTTATTCTAAATTAAGAGCGAAAAAAAATAATAAAAAAAATTATAATATTAATCATTAAACTAAATTAATAATGACAAGCAGAACCAACGAAAATGAAGATTTGAAACAGAAATTAAAAGTTTTTTGAATTGAATTAACCCCTATGTGTACCAGGTAATGCCTTGTAATAGAATGCATGTCGAATGTTAACAGTAATGTCAAAATTTGGACTGACTTCGTTTACAAAACCGATTGGTGACAAATAATTAATATTAGACCAGCCGATATACCTTTGGTTGTTATAGATGTCTGATATAAATTCGTTATTATGCTTAGTAAATCTATCGACAAATCTGAAGAGTATATCGCATATAAATAAACCAACAGGTGTAACTCGAGATTCACTATATATTTATAATAATACAGCCTATGGTACAATAAACAAGGTATAGTCACTAGCCCAACAGTAACAAAAATAGTTCGCTCGATTGTCACAGCCTCCAAAGGGAATGTCAAAAATACATTTTTGTGAATGTTTGATGATAATTGTGATTGTTTGAAATAGAATTTTAACTTTACAAACTTCAACAATTGTCAATGTCAAATTTGAAAATTTAAATTTATACGAGAATAAAATTAAAATCAGCTGTTAGCACAGCTCTGCCTTCTTTATTATATCATGATACAGCCCTTTATTTATACTTTTCAGTTCCCACCTTCTTTCAAGTTTCATGATACTCGTAAAACTCTGTACCCGAAACCACCAAAGTGCAAACTAATAAATTTAAATATTTTTTAAATGCATTTTTTTGGTTTAAATTATTGTAAAAATTATTTTTTTGTTTAAGTCTGTTAAGAAGACATCAAAGTTTTTTGTGATGGTTTAATTGGAAGTTTGACTTATATTTAATATAAAAACAATTATCATTATTGTCATTCACTTTGGTGTTTAAATGTGAATGCAAATCATCAATATTTAAGTGATAGTGAAATGCAGCTCAAGAATTAGGTCAACCCCACACACCCTGCCTGGGAAATCCAGCACATACCTGATTTTTTGCGAACTATATGCGAATACCTACCAATGCACATATATATTTTGTTTGATTTGCAAACTTGCATCACAGACCAAAAAGTCCAAAAAAAAAAGTACCTAGTACAAGATAAAGAAAAAATTGGTTACAAGAAAGATTTGGGAACCAAAATTAGATTAGTGTCTGATTTTATGTGGAAGGAACTATGTATCTATATCTAATTTTGAACATATAATTATTTTAATCTGTATGTCTCAAAAGTATTTTACCTTCAAGTAATTTCATATTTTTAAGTACAAAAATCCCAATAATATTTAGTTTAAAAAAATTAGTTTATATTTTATCTGGTTTAGACTAAACTGGATTTGAACATTACATATATGGCAAAAAAATTTTAAAAAAATATATTCATAACAATAGGAAATATTCAGTGGGGCTAAATCCGGAGACTATGGCGGATGAGGTTCCAATTCGTGAATGCACACATACGGGAGCCATTTGTGGTCGTTTTATTTAAATCCACGTTGAATCGGTTCAATATGTTTGCATAATAGTCGCCGTTTTTAGTTTTACCGTTTTGAAGGTAACCGATGTGGATTATGCCGCGTGCATCTCGAAAAAACTGTGTCCATCACCTTTTTGGCCGACAAAGTCTCCTTGGCCTTCTTCGGAGCCGGTTCACCCGGATAAACCCATTGTTTAGACTACTGCTTGGTCTCCTCAGTGTTGTAGAGGATCCACAGTTACAAAACGCCTCTGAAACTCATTCGAATAGCGTTTAAACTACTCCTAACAATCCTTTGAAGTTGGCACACGATTACGTGTTTGGTCAATTGAGAGCAAATGCGGGCCGCATCATGTAGACAGCTTTATTAACCCCAACTGATCATGTAAAATCGAAACCACACTGCCATATAAAATGCGTATGTCATCAATAATCTCATGCACTTTTACTCATCGATCGGCCAGCACAATATCGTGGATTTTTTCGACATTTTCGGGTGTATTGACCTCAATTTCCAGAACGTTCAGCGTCATTTGTACTCGTGCGACCACAACAAAAGTCAGTAAACCACCTTTTTACCATTGAACCACCTTTTTACCATCCCATAACATTTATCAAATTCTTCCTTGTTTTGAATAACTTTTTTTTTTGAAAAAAATAATGTGTAATGAGCACTCGAAATTTACTTTTTTCCATTTTTAACCAAAATCCACGAGGTGTATATTTTGAACAGCTGAACTAAATGACGAAACTCTCTGAAAATTTGACAGTAGTCTATTAATAGATGATACTTGATGGGCGCAGTGTTGCATTTCATATAACTACAAGGGATGTTGGAAAAGTCAAGGAGTTATTGATATAAACTTGAACACATCTCTATTTTAAAAGAAATCCACGTGTCGGTTTAGAAAAACTGGGTATTCCGATAAATGGATTTTATTTTCAGCAAACGACGCAAAAAAATATAGCTGTAGACGTTAAATTGTGGATATTCTATAACTCCAAACATTTACGAACACCGCCGGACTTAAATCCGAAGTCGAAAGATATGTTAAAAAGTGCTTTGCAAAAAGATTGGGGCAAAATAACAGTCGAAACGTACCGCAATTACGAGAGTGAAATCAATGCCAAGGCGCTTAGAAGCTGTTTTAGCTAACAATGGCTATCCTAAAAATATTGAATCCAATATGTAATTGTAAATAAAATTAGTTCTTAAAATAAAAAAGCAAAACTTCAAAAATTCAATTTTCGTAGATACGTTTTTTAAACTATTTTTTACATAATTGTTACGTTTAAGTACAATTTAGTCTATTCCAAATAAAATGTGTTTTTTTTTGTTAAAGACTTATTTTATTTGGAATTTTGTTTAATTAATATGAATTGTTCTTGAAGGCAAAATACCTTTCTAGAGTTTTTGATCGGTATTTCAGGCTGTTTCAAATGGAATAACAAATCTAGTATACCCCATTCAACGATAGAGGCTATAAAGAAAGGCAAACTTTTTGAAATACTTAAATGTTTAGACTATTTCAATTCATTTCCTGAATATTAGTATTATGTGGTAGAATATTTTACGTTGTTTTTTAATAATACTAATTTTTTCTTGTTTCCTCTACTTTTCAGCTACAAGAACGAATGCGCAAAATCCCCCTCGCAAAAAATGGTTTGAGAAGCTCAAAATAAAACAGAAAATGCAAGAAAAATAAGTTTGTAAACAAGCAAGCCACCATCCATACATTCAACCTACCACAAAAATATGCAAAATTCCGAATAAGCCAACAGCTGCCTCGAAATACAAGCAGCAACAACAACCAACAACAAGGCGAACGAACGAACGTGCGGCTAAGCATTCCTACAACCGTTCATTACAAATTCTAAGCCGCCGTACTTGCGAACCAAACACACACATTTGCGTAGTGGGTTACTCTCGGACTCGAGTCGTCGAGTCGAGTCAAGTCAACGTTTTACTTATTACACACAAAACTTGTTTTATTTTCATTCTGTTTTTGCCAAGCTAAGCACAAAATTCTGCTGTTGTTAGACTGCAAAAAATTAAAATAAAAATAAAAAAGTGGCAAAGCAGCAAAAACACAAAAATAAAACGTGAAAAGGTATTAACCAGTCGGCGGCGCGGCGTAAATAAAGACGCAGACGGACAGGCGGTCACGGGAAAAACTTAACAAAACAACAGCAACACCAACGGCGAGTCGAAGACAACGACAAATATGACAACGTCACAAGCAGAGATAAAAACAACAAATTCCAACAGTTCAACTGCTGCTGCCGGCATGGTCAACAATGCCGGTGGCATTAGCTGTCTTGACAATGGCGGAGGTGGCGGTCCGATAGGTGTTGGCGGCGGCAGTAGTGGCACAACATCTCTAACAAACAAATCAGCGAATATCAACAATGGATCGTCGGTCACTAACAGTGGTGAGTTCTGTCAATATATATGTCACACTCGTTGATGGCAAGACCACCACATCTTAAAATTCATTATTTCCTTAGGTATCGATCGTACAAGTGAAACTCAATTTTAGAGGCGGGACCTGATTTGGGTTGTTTTGCTTTTAGTTTTGCATTGCACGCCAACAAAATAATAACTTAAAAAACTTTTTTTACCTAGAACAAAAAAGTTTTGTGACTTGTGATGATTTTGCCAAAAATGAAGTGGTAAATTCTATAGCCAACTTATACCTATTTGAACGAAATAAAACGTTGTTAAGTGCGGGCGGGCCGAATCTTATGTGCTCCTCCGTGGATTCGCTATTCAATAACAGCTATATTTTTGGCTGAGTTGAAACAAGTAAAAACGTCGTTAAGTTCGGTCGGGCCGAACCATATATGCTCTCCATGGTCCCTTCGCTACAAAAGAACAAAAAATACTTCGTTTTTTCGGCTCTTTCGGACAATGCGGGCGCGTCTATTCTCATCCAAAACTTAAAAAGTACTCTATATTTGGATTCGTAGCATTTTTTTTTTAATTTAAGAACCCTTATTGGTTACACTGATCAACAATAAATTTGCGGGTGAAGGTTTAATAGTTGATTTGTAACTGCCGATCACGAATCCTACGATTTGGCAGATTAACTCCGGTTTAGGAGATATGCACATCAACCGTTATTTTCCTTTTCTGAACTACCCCTAACTGCTTTATTTGTGAATTGGAACAACTCATTTCTGACTAAATCTTGAATAACTCATTCAAAACTAATCGGATTGTGAAATTTACTAGCTTGTCGTACGCGAATTTGGTAATGGAGTTATATTTAAGTAAATTAAATTTTGTTGCCCAGTGTTATTTTTTTTTTGATAACGGAGATATGAAAACATAAATTAAATCTTGTTGCCCAGTGTTATTTATCTCCAGTTTTAACCGTGGGAGACGTCTTTTTGCCCACATGATCCAAGTCGTCAAGCAACTATGCTTTTTTATGTGGTATTAAGTGCTTCCCAAATAACAGTAACTAAAGGGTGGTCTAACTATAACGAAAGATCTTAATTGTTAATTAATAAAAAGTTTTCAAAGAATTATCTTAATATTTGTTATTATGATAGAAGAATCTACGACAACTACGTGTAAACTCAAATGCTTGCCACGGCTTCGGTGGCATAACTATCCGATGGTCCACATTTTCACTGACTCTGAGACATAATGGAGGTTCATTGTCGTTAATGTGCCGAAAGGTGTGAGTCACAATTAACATAGTGCATTATGGTTAGACCACCCTTTATATGAATAAGTATTACAGAGTTACAATACCAGATAGTTAGTATATGCTTCCCAGTGCTCTGAGAAATGCAAGTTTACTGAATAATTTGCGCAAAGGATTCGGTAGCTAAAAGTCGTTTTAAATCATGTTTTTTCTTTTGGAATCGGGTAACGTTTTCGTTTTTTTGTTTTTAATTCTACGAGGGCTGCTATATATATTTCTGGCCTAATAATGAAAATGCGAATATTTATCACCAAAAATGTTTTTTTGTTTTTCAAAGTATTCTCCAGCATGATTTATACACTTTTGCATGCGCTCAACCTCCAAAACATGGTTTTTGAACGCTTCAAAAGCATCTTCTGGCGACGAAAATCGTTGACGACGCATTTTTTTCCTGATGTGCAGGAATAAAAAGAAGTCATAGGGTGCCATGTCAGGGCTGTACGGCGAATGACCCAGCAATTCGAAGTTTTGGCCGGTCAAATGGTTTGAGCCGATGTGTGAGAGCTCGCATTGTCATGGTGCACAGTGATTCGTCTTCTCTTGTCCGTTTTTTGAATTTCTCCGAAGACTTCAGTCAAACAAATTGTGGTGTACCACTCAGAATTGACCGTCCTACGTTGCTCAAGCGGAACAGTCGCCACATGACCAGTTTTGCCGTAGAAACAGGCGATCATTTGCTTCGAAGTGCTTCTTCCACGAACAACTTTCGTTGGATTTGGCTCGTCTTCGAAGACCCACAGGGTCGATTGCTGTTTTGTTTCGGGCTCATACGCATAGATCCATGATTCGTCACCTATGACGATCTTATAAAAGTCTTTTGAAGCACCGCAATCGTAATTTTTCAAAATTTCTTTGCACCAATCGACACGAGCCTTTTTTTTTTGAGCGATTGTCAAATTGTGCGGGATCCAACGAGAACAAACCTTTTTCACTGCCAGGTGTTCATGCAATGTCGAATGTATGCTGGTGGAAGAAATTCCTAAGGATGCCTCTATCTTGCATTATCAGTTCACGCACGGCATCAATTTTCCCTGGTCTTCGTCTTTGAGCGAGCGTCGGCCACGATTGAATTCATTAAACCAGTTTTTCACAGTGCTATAGGATGGTGCTTCATCGCCATACAAAGATTTAAGTTCAGCGATGCACTCTTGTCGTAATAATCCAGGTCGAAAGTTGTGAAAAATAATCGCACTAAAAAGTTCAAGGGTTAATTTCATTTTTTTGCTAAACTGATTTTTTTCAAGTCTTTGTAAACAAGACAAATGATGGTCGTACGTCAAAAGTTCTGAGTACGTTTATGCTAAAACATGTCAAACTTTCCAACGGTATTGTCGGATGGCGACAGGCAACACTTAGTGTTGCCTATGCCAGAAATATATATAGCAACCCTCGTACTAATATGCAACAATTCTTATACATTTTTTTGTTAAGTGTTTTTAATCATTGTGCTTCTAAAGGGTGGTTAAATTTAAAGGGCCGATGTTGATTTGTCTCGCAAAAGAGCCATTGTTTCGTAAGCTGTGTGGCAAGTGGCACCGTCCTGTTGAAACCACATATCCACATCCATATCTTCCAATTCGGGCCATAAATAGTTACGATAGCGAACACCAGCAATTCTGCTTATTGACGAATCCACTTAGGTGAAAATGTGCCTCATCACTGAAGATGATTTTCTTCAAAATTGATTTTCATTTTCATAATAAGCCTGAAAAACATAAACGCGTTGCTCGCTTGTGCATCTTTCCATGGTTTAAATTGAGTTAGTCTGAAATTGGGAAATATCAAATGAAATGCAGAAAAAAACCTGACGTTTATATGTGCTTCTATTCAACTTCGGCCCTAAAAATTTAACCGCCCTTTATCATAAGCATCATCGACCAAAAAACTTAAATAAATATAATAAAATTAAAGATGTACAATTTTTGGTCTGCTTGGCATTCGGAGAATATATTCGAAATGCATTTCCGACGAGTGCTGTTATAAAACTATCAAAACTCATAGTTGTTTAAACAAGCGGTTCTGACAACTAATAGTTTGAACTTTATTTCATTAGAATAATATTTATGAAAAGATTGGACTTAAGGTCAAGTCTCGGTAGCCAAAATTTAATAAAAAAAACGCAATAGTGAAGTCATTTAAAATAAACATTTAAAATTTGTATGTAATATATAGAATAAGTCCTGTTACACTCGAATCGTAAATGAAAATTAAAAAATAATGTGTAACCGTTTTCGAACTTAACCAGGAATAAATCTAATACTAAATAGCTAGCCCAGACTTTATTCTAAAATAGCTACAAAAAAATGTTTGCAAAGAGTCGAGTTCATCTTGAAATTTTATTTGCAGAATTGGTTTTTACTTATTTATTTACATATTGATTACAATTAAAATTACTTTAAACTAAGTAAAAGGTTACTAGCATCGAAGGCTATTGCGGTTTAAATAAACTTAAAACATCACTAATATTAACATAGCTATCGTCTTATGGTGTAACGAACCGATTTGCTATCTAGATTACTAGAATTTGACAATTGAAATAAAAAGCTTTTAGTCCAACGGAATATTTTGTTGTTCAGACCAATAGCGACTCTGAAATATTTAAAAGGATATCAATTGATCGATGGTTTATTTTAAGTTTATCTACTTTATTAAATAATGATCTCCCCAAAAATAGAAGAAATAAAAAACTTGTTAAACTTACAAAAATTACATAAAAAAGATTTCGTGCAAGTGATCTGGTACAAACATAAACATTTTTCTAACCACTTTGCAGTAATGAAAAAACAATTTATAAACAATTAAATCTGAACGTAAATATTTATCAGTGCGAACGCAGGGGGATGTGTGTATAACCAGCTCAACTCAGTGCTATTGGGAACGACGGACGATAAGTATAATTTCAAAACACCGAGAAGCGAAAGATGTAAACAAAAGTATAAACATTTGTTAACGTTAATCTGTTGCGAACATGGAGAAGAACAAAAATAAAATGGTAGACGGACTTACAAAAAATTGCCAGCAGCTAAAGTTTTAACACATTAAAACCGATTAAATTATTGTATCTTCATAAAAACAAAACCACCTCCAGAAACAACATAAGCGGCGATGATTGCGTGTTTAAAATCAACTTAAAAAAAAGAAGAAATGCAATGCATTTCCAACAAGATTGGAAAAATCATCAATCAGCGGATGAAACGCACATTTAACTTAAGGAAAGCGAGTAAATTCCCGGGCTTTAAAACAAAGTCTACATTTAATGGTTCGTATGCGGATGACACCAGCTCATGAATTAAGTTTTTAAAACAATTTCTGCTCTTTTCCGAAAATGGCGTGTTCAACTTAATTAAAACTCGAACAATAGGCGTGTTTTAGTACACGCGCACACAAAGCCATTATAGAAATGTTACGGAATTCACAATTTCACCTGGCTAGGTGTGGAGTTCGGGTCGTTTGTGTGCAAGGTAGCGGTACTAAGTTTATCTCATAACTCTGTTCTTAAATATTGATTTCTTGGGGATTGTCTTCGCTCTGAGTACGGCAACTTTGCTTATTGAAGTAGCAATTTAACCCGAAATAAGTTGTATCTCTAAACACAATTCTTTGATAAAAAAATACTCTATGAACTTTAAGAAAAGGTTTATTTTTTCAAACAAAAATTTTCTCAATTTGGAAGCGCTGTTCTGGCAATTAACTTTTTATAGTGACTTGCAATATCCTACTGAGCTCTATGTGACAATATGTCAACTCTATTTGACATTATAGCTGTCAAACCATTATTGTCGATATCGATAGTTTTCATGCAGCTTTAAAAACATCCTTTATACCAAAAATTTGGAGAAGGGTTATTGTTGGTCGTTTGTAAATAAAAATCCATTGTTATTGCATTCTTCCCGACAGTTCCTCAATTTGTTTAAACTTTTTTGGGAACTCGGCAACTGACACAAGAAGTTTCGGTTGTAATCACAGAACAGAATTGGTGGAGATGATATTGCGCTATGAAGATTGCTTTACGCACAGTTCGAAGATTATACGCAAAGAGTAATTCTCAGTAATTCAAATGAGACTCCCGTATAAGTCATTTGATTTGTAGCCCAAGTAAACAGCTGTACAGTCTGCCTGGCAACCATAGCCAATTTTTTAGTTGATTTTGAAAAAGAAACAACAAAAAGTCTTAAACCAAAAAAAAATCTGTTCAATTCATAATCACTAAATGCTTAAAATCTTGATGGATTTATTTGTACAACAAGAGCAAGAGGAAAACTGAAGATTTCCTATAGAACACACAATCAATTAAACGCTTATACCAATGTATATTATTTGTTTTCAGGTGGTGTTAACAAATAGTTACCATATACGAGGGCTTCTATATATATTTCTGACTTAATAATGAAAATGCACCAATCGATTGTTTTGTGCGAGATCCAACGAGAACAAACCTTTTTCACGGCCAGGTGTTCATGTAATGTCGAATGTATGCTCGTGGGCAAATGCCCAAAGATGACTCTATCTCACGGTATGTCACATAACGATTTTGCATTATATGTTCACGAACGGCATTAATGTTCTCTGGCACAACGGCCGTTTTTGGACGACCTTCAAGACCTTCGTCCTCGATTGAATTCATTAAACCAGTTCTTCACAATGGTATAGGATGGTGCTTCATCGCCATACAAAGATTAAAGTTCATCGAAGCACTCTTGTCGTGATAATTCACGTCGGAAGTTGTGAATAATGATAGCACGAAAATGTTCACGAGTTAATTCCATTTTTTTGCCAAACCTATTTTTTCAAGTCTCTGTAAACAACACAAATGATGCTCGTCGTCTAAACGTTCTGAATACGTTTATGCTAAAAAAATGTCAAACTTTCCAATGGAAATGTCAGATGGCGCCAGGCAACACTTAGTGTTGCCTAGGACAGAAATATATATAGCAACCCTCGTACTTTTTAGTGTATCTGACTAATTTTTCTAAGTATTGCAAGCGAAACGACAAATTGAGTAAACACGTTTTGCTATCTTTCCCCTGGTGGACGGTATAAAGGCGTCGGTATACAGACGAGATCAGATTCTTATCACACCTAAAAGTGCCTTCAGATTAAAGAAGAATATCTGATGAAAAAAGTTTATTTTATTAAAAACTTACTTTGTTAGTGTGGTCTTAACATAAGATCGATATTATTTTTTTCAGACCATGTGACTTCAAGTACTGATTATATCCCTAGCATTTCGATTAATTTTAAAAAATAATATACCAAAAAAAATTTTGCAAAAAAAATGATAACACTTTCTGTAGAAATTACGTGAATTTGTCACATTAGATAGAAAATCCAATCCCCGGTGGAGGTTGAGTAGTAAAAAGGAGTAGTCAATGAACATGTTCCATACACACTTTTGTTGTGTTGACAACCCCGCCACCGTCACATTTTGTTATGGCCAACAAACACGCAGAGGGATTGGGACAGAATATTTCCCCGCCGCGTCTGAAGTGTCATGGCTGTTCAACAGCGATTCAGCTGTTGCGGCTGGCACTCCCAAACAAACTCCTTTTGTTCCAAACGCTGGCTGGTCTCTTTATGCCTCGAATATTGACTGAACCAATTGGCGCACACCTTTTTTTCTGGGCTTTCATGGGGTTTTTAACTCTAATGTCTGGATGGCGGCGGGGGAGTGAGTATAAAGTCTGGAATTTATTTATTTTTAAGAATTTTATTTTTTTGCTTTTGCTGTGGAGTTTTACGTGGAACATTAAAACCATTAGAAATGCATAACTCGCTTGCATACAACACCGCAGTACGACGACGAAAGAGATCCCCTGGAGGCCAATAAGTTTATAAACAAAGCCAAAAGAGAAAAAATCGTTGTCATGTCGTACATGTGGAATATTAAATAGTCACTACAAGTCACTCGTACGAGATCTAAACATTTGTGCGCTTGTGTGAGTAAAATGTCTCCATGTAAATGCATATATTTAAATTATATTGACATTATTATTTATGGCTTTTGTCACTTAAACAAATAAACAAAATAGAGAGAGAACAAAATTATTAGAAATGCAGTTTTAGAAACTTTGTTTGGCTGGTGATCTGAAGGCGCATTTTTAGAACTGAGAACAACCAGCCGAATTTGGATTACACTTAATTCTCACGTATGACTAGATTTCAAAACCGGATTTTGAAACTGATCATATTTATTCCTCATTCACTTGCAAGTCTTCGATTAAGAGACGAACAAAAATTTATTTTTATGCATTATTAAATGTGTATAGCAAGAGAAAAAAGAGCCAGCGTTATGTAGTTTCGGATAAAGCTATTGTACTTAGTAGGGACAAAAATACTGTTACACACGTTTTATGCTGTAAAATGAAAAGTACTTAATTTAAAACAAAAGATATACACTGGAGAGCCTAAGAATCCAACAGAGGAATAAACAAATCTTTAAACACCAAAGAAGATAAAGACAACACTAAGCTGCAGTTTTCAGTTGCGTTATTTTGCAGCATACAGTTCTGTGATATTATTATTTAAGTTTTCTCCTTCTGTGATTTTTACATTGTATAATTATTTATTTTATTATTTATTACTTGTGTCGTGAAGTCCAGTTTTTTTACAATATAAGTAATTGTTCGTGATGTAAACTAAATCGTAAGTTGGGTAAACTATTTACTAATAGTATAGCAAAAAGAAAAACTAATGTAATGTAACTTAATTTATTTTCGTCTACAGCATATTTAATAAAAATTCTCCTAATGAAGTTGGAAACAAACCAACGAAACGTTGAGAAAAAGATGAAATAATTTAGTTTTATTTACATCAAAACATATAACTTGACCATCACAGCCCATATATATATATATATAAAAAATACAACGAAAAAAGTACTTAATGTTTTTGGACCAAATATTTTTTAATATATTTATTGATGTATATTGTATCCAAAAAGAATCTAGTTATTCGAAATGTCCGCCTTTTGCCTTTACATACGCCTTAAGTCGCACTAGCCAATCGTCAATAGCTGCACGAACCTCGTACATTGGAAAATTGGCCACAGCTCGAACCAAAGCAGTCTTAAGAGAATTTGTAATCCAATGGGTTCAAATATGGACTGCCTGAGGGCTATTCTTTAGAAGAAATGAACGCTGGCAATTTTTTTTCGAAGCCAGGCCTTGGACGTTTTAGCCTTATGGCCCGGCGCAGAATCTATGGCTGGTTTTGGAACCGGGAATTGTTAAGAGACCGATGTTTTGACTCGTTCGCAGAAATGCAGGGCAGTGACCCCATCGTAAGAGACAACCCTCCAAACCATGACTAAAGCCAGGTGATGACCCTTTTCCACCCTTGGAATCAGTTCAGATGCTTCCTTAGATGACCGCGCATACACTCTATCATTTTGTTGTTAAATTTTTCATCGGTGAACAAAATTTTTCTGTGCAAGTTATCAGCGTGCTTCACCAAAAGACGATTGCATTTTTCAATCCTGTTTCTTTTTTTAAAGCTGCAGTCAATAAATGTCCGTTACGTCGTTTGAAAGCCCCCAGTCCCAAGACTTTTTTAATGATTCGACTCATGGACTTTTGTGTGATATTCATCTTACGGGCCATGATTTTCTGTTTTCGGAGCGGATTTCTGTAAATTCTTGATTTAACAGCTTTGTTGACGTGCGGTGTTCGAACAGAGCGTGGGCGGCCCGACCGGTGGCGGTCTTCTACATCTTTAGTCTCCTCAAACAGTTTTTTGCATCGGTAGACGAACATGCGGCTAATCCCTAGTGGCCGGAACGTTTTAAAAATATCGTTTTTTTCATTTCACTGCGATACGGTCCTCATTATCTGACCACTCCATTTCAAAAAGTTGAAACAATTTTATAATCCCGTTACAGACTAACGCTATTGAGGTTAGCTTTCAAAACCAATGTGACATTAACGGGGTATGTTCAGTTCTACTATTGAAATGGGTGTGTTCAATGTTGTAACAGTATGTATGTCCCTACTAAGTATAAGAGCTTATAGGTCCATATTGACTATTAATCGTCTGTTTTTACTAAAATGTCCACCAACTATGCTTTTTTTTGAAGTAATTAGTGCATCCCAATTAGCAGTAGCCATTTAAACCATTGTGCGTTCGCAAAGTGAAACCTTTTTTCCTTAAGCCAATTAAGCCAATGTACAATCCCGAACCAGGACTGCCAATTTTGGACGATTTTCAAACTAAAATTTGAAAGGCGACGGGCTTCATTTTAGTGTAAAAACGCCGAAAATTACTATTTTTCAACGATAATTTTACTTCGATTTTTATTTTTTTAAAATAAAGATTTTGGCGATTTTTTTTTAAAACGAAGATTTTTTTTATCGATTTTGGTTGGCAGCCATGTCCCAAACAGCTTATTACCAGAAGCCATCATCATGCTAAATTTAAGGATCCAAGGTTGATTATAAGTTTGATAAGTTTACCACGAAACCGTTTTGCAAGCTGTTGTGAAGACTCTTAACAATGCCCTGTTACAAAACCAGCCATGGACTTTCCAGCAGGATTCTGCGCCGGCCCATAAGGCTTAAACGTCCCAGGCCTGGCTTCAAAACAATTTGCCAGCGTTCATTTCCTCGGAAGAATGGCCCTCAGGCAGTCCAGATTTGAACCCTTTGGATTACAAATTGTGGACGGTTTTAGAGGACAAGGTTTGTCACAAAAGATACCCCAACATTGGATCTCTTAAGACTGCTTTGGTTCGAGCTGTGGCCAGTTTTCCAATGGACAAGGTTCGTGCAGCTATTGACGATTGGCCAGTGCGACTTAAGGCGTGTGTAAAGGCAAAAGGCGGACATTTCGAATAAGAAGATTCTTTTTGGATACAATATACATCAATGAATATATTAAAAAATATTTGGTCCAAAAACATTGAGTACTTTTTTATTTTACAGCATAAAACGTGTGTAACAGTATTTGTGTCCCTACTAAGTATTAAAACAAATTTTTTACCTACAAATTTAAATATAGATTAATTTTTAGTTTTTGTCTGAAGTTAGAGACGGACGAATTGAAATTGCTGGGCATATAAGGTGCGGCCAGGCCGAACTTAATGACGTTTTTACTTGTTTTCATTGAAAATGCTGCTGGATATGCCATTTCGTTAAGAATAAGCGGTATAAAGGTATGATAAATCATTCTGAGAGGACAGATATTAAAGGCATAGACTTCGACGATTTTTTAGATTGACTGGAATGAAGCGCTACGGCTTCTAACCAGTCGTCATGCCAACGATAATTGGTCGCCTCGGAGCTACGATTTGATGCAATTAGGTTTACGATATTATGCTACTGATCCATTTGTATACAGGCCCTTAAGGCGGATATCAGCAACCCATTTGTACAATATAGCCAGATAGGACCACCAAGTTCTAAGAAATTAGATTTAGAGGAATGCGCAAGGCATCAGGAGAACCCACATGTATGATCCCCTGACAGCCGGTTATCGGATCGACCCGAAGGAGGAATGGACTGACACTCCGGCTATGTGCCGCTATAAAAACAAGCATAAAATTGTGTTCCATAAATAAATGAAGGTTTGCATTTTCGAATAAGCCAGTAATGTGCCGAAAAAACAGATTGGTTCTTGAGAACTCAAAATCTGTATTTCGACGTTGATCAGCGTAATATAACACTGAGCAACAAAAAATTTTTTTTTTTAAAAAGTAGGGTTTTCCAGCTGAATTAGACTAATTTAGATGCCCTGAGTCCGAAAATGACCTTGGTTTTGTTCTATCAGGTCAGGATTTTTTGCTACAGAAATTTTTAAAAATCGATTTTTCGTAAAAAAACATTTCTTTGGATCATCTGCTGAGAAACCCCGGAAGATTTTTTCCGTTTTCCTCAAGAAATAAAAGTCAACGTATGCAAATTTATTAAGTTTTTATTTACTCCATCAAATTAAATAAGCATATTTATCATAATATTAGTATAACAATGAGCGTTACGTGACACAAAAGTTCAGAGTTCACGGCATAAATCGGCGTTTCTTCGATTCCCGTTTGTGAGCAGCTGCTGGGTTGTCTCTCTTCAGCATCCAGCAGTAGTCCGCCATCATGACTGCGTCCCACCTCCCCTGGTACCTATCCTCCATTTGGCGCATGTCCTGATGGAACCTTTCTCCCTGCTCGTCGCTCATCGCCCCAAGGTTTTCAGGAAACTTCTCCATGTGTGAGAACAGGAAGTGCATTTTTATACTCATCAAACACCCGAGCTTTTGAAAGGCCTCTATCATGCTGCTGATGAGTCTGGCGTGGTTTGCTGCCTTCGTGTTCCCCAGGAAGTTCTTCACCACCTGCACAAACGATTTCCACGCGGCGCACTCTAACGTGTTCATGGACTTTTCGAACTCTGTGTCCTTTATGAGCTGCCGTATCTGTGGCCCATCGAAAATGCCGGCCTTCAGCTTCTCAATGGTCAGTCGCGGAAAGGCTCGGCACAGGTAGTTGAAGCACCTCCCATCCTTGTCCAGAGCACGCGTGAACTGTTTCATTAACCCAAGCTTCAAGTGTAGCGGTGGGATCAATATCTTCTCCCGGTCAACAAGAGGTTCGTTTATGATGTTTCCCGCACCAGGTGCTAACTGCTCTCGTGGCGGCCACACTTTCTTTACATAGTGCTGGGCTCTGTCTCGACTGTCCCACATACATATAAAGCATGGGTATTTCGTGAACCCGGACTGCTGACCAAGTAGAAAGTTCACCATCTTGAGGTCGACGCAGATGAACCATTGGTGCTGCTCATATTGGATTTTGTCGAGCACGTACTTCACTGCTTCATATTTCTCTACGAGAGTTGTGGAGTGAGCAAGAGGGATTGAGGCGAACTCGTTCCCGTTGTGGAGGAGCACACACTTCAAAGAGCGCTTGCAGCTGTCAATAAAGAGTCGCCAATCTCTCGGATCGTATGTCCTGAATAATCCCCTTAAAACCCCTAATATTAGCATATTGAAGCGTATAAAAAGGCTTACATTTCAGGGAAAAATGGTCATTTAGGCCTATGGCTGTATCTCAAAAAGTTGACCTGATACAGCAAAATCAATGTGATATTCGGACTCAGAACACCAAAATTAGTCTAAATCAGCTGAGAAACCCATGACTTTTTTTTGGTTGTTACCCAGTGTAATCAATCTACCCTTATCATTTCCCCTCTAGACGCAAACTAACTCCAATTCCAATCAAAAGATAGCTTCAAAACACCCCTTAATGCTTGTTTATACGACTACAAGTATTTCTATTGAAACGATTATTGATTTAACAAAAGTTTTTTTCACATTTTGGAAAAAACTAACCAACGGGCGCGCTTTGTATTGATTTTTAATAACAAACGCCCATATTTCCATGTTGACGACAACAACAAGAACAACATGAATCCAACTACACATCACTTGGGTCATGTCCACCATATTTAACCTTCCCCTTCACTTTAGAACGCAAGCAGAAAAACAAGAGTTCGTTACCCAAAAACGAAAAATAAAATAAAATGCACAAATAAATTGTTTACATTTTATTATTGTGAGTGGTTGCTGTTGTTGTCGTTAATGAATAAAAAAATGCCTGAATGTTGGAGTGAAGTTGATATGAAGTTTATGGCGCCTCCACCAGCGCCAACCCTTAACATGCAATTGATCCAAACCATTTCAACACACACACGCCAAATTGAATATAAAATGAAGAAAAAATATTTCCATTCATTCATTTATTCGCCAGGCAGTCCGTCAGACACTCATGGTGTTGTGATATTCTGAAACGGACACAAACCAACTGAAAGATACCACCGCTGCTGGGATCGCTTTTATTACAACCAACACGAATATAAAAAAATACAGTATCTTCCTGAAAAATTATAACGGTGCTGTACGAATAATGGGTTAACAATTACATGTATAACAAAAACTGGGAGACGCCTTTGTTAACAAGGTCTGGCCAATAACTTAAGTCTACACTGCAACTGAATGTTGTGAGACATGTGGCCCATATGTCGTGCTTCGATTCGTGCCGGCGGGATTGATAATGTTCGGACATCTGGTTTTGCAAAGATCTTACACAATTTTCCTCTGAAGCACTACCATGAAATTCGCGAGATGGGCTTGTTTCCAGTTGGGTTCTTGAAAGAAGAATATTCAACTTCATTAGTTTGTGATGGTAACTAAACTTTGGAACTAGGTGGACAAGTGCCGCAGTCGTGACGAAAGGATTAATTTAGAAATACAATGTCGTTAGCGATTTCAGAAACTTCCACGCAATTAGTATCAAGGTCATTATCATCCAGACATTGACGATTGACCATTGGTGCTTTTTCGCAACACCTATTTCACGACTACGATTACAAATAAGTTGTATTTTTCAACTGTTTTTGCAGTGCTGCAAAGTTTGAAAATTATGGAGCATTTTTTTAAAATCTTTACTATTGAATGGAATGTATACAGGGTAAGACGTTTGAAGTTTTACCTATTCAAAAAACCATGTTTAAGTGTTAGAAATTTTTTTTTCTGATTCAAATTACAAAATGTGTGGAATATTTCTGTAAGTACACATTCTTGTCATAATAAAAGATACACCTAAGTTTCTTTTATTTAAAGAAGAAAAATATTTTTTTTTTGCATGAAACATAATAAACTCTGTCGTTTTATTTGTAGCAACTAGGAACACACATTAACATGTGTGACGGCGCATAGAGAAATAGACCTAAGGGTAAAAAAATCAGTTTTTACTTTTTTTTTGATGTGGACAACATCTGAGCATCGAATGAAACCGATCCTATGCCCCAAAAGTGTTCCCTCCCAGAGATATGCGCGTTTTATGAAAGTGATGGTACACCAAAGATACACGTATTTAAATCATTAAAATGGCTCTCCTGAACAAAACTGGTTTTTACCCTTAGGTCCCTTTCTATTTTGCGCGTCACATATATAAAAATAAGGCAAGGTCCTTACTATGTACGAAGATAATGCTCATAATAATAGAAACATTTATGAAAATACATATCAACCAAAAACTCTTAATTATTTTCCTTAAAACTATTGGTAAATATTAGCGTAGCACTAGTACCCAGTTCAACTACCTTATTTTGCTCAACTTTCTGTACTTTTCTGGGCATGCTACAGATCATCTTTTGACAAGATTCCAATTGAATATCGTAACAATTTTTTTTCCACAAATCATATATATTTTTGAAATATGTTTTGGAGAGTCTTTTTTTTAATTCGCCCTACAAGTTCTCTATTGGATATAGATCAGGAGATTAACTTGGTCAGCTTAAACCACGAAACCAATTCTAAACTAACCTGGATTTGTGTTACGGGTCATTGTCTTTCTGGAATAACCAAAGAATTGGCATATGGCAATGTGGCATATGAAAGCATTACACTTTCCAATATTTCCCTGTATCCATCTGCATTTATTCTATTGGACCAACACCATTTCACGAAAAGCATCCCCAAACCACCACGTTTACCGATCATCTTTTTAAATTTACGTGTAATTCGTTAACTTTAGGTCGGCGGACATTACTTTGGCAGTCATTTCCAAACAAATTAGTTTTGATTTCGTCACTCCTTACTGGCGAAACATACTTTTTATCGCCTTCACATCCAGACCAAAGTAAATGTTCTCTTTCTTTAATCTTTAATCTCATGTTTAAATTTTGTTTATGCATGAATGGAACTTTCCGGTAATTCTACCGGGTTATTTGTTTTGCAGAGGACGCCGACGAGCGGTATGTGTACTAATTACATTACAAATCTCTGGAGAAATAGCTCTTGAAGACTTGATCGAGTCTTTTTAAGCCATTACATCAACACGTTCTGTGCTTATTTTATGTGGTTAACTTCGAGTTTCTCCATTCTGCTTTTTAGTTAAAGCGTTTTGAACGTAATTTAAAGATCTTCCTAACAACAATTTTTTTTTCTTTCTTCGGAACAATAAATGTTTTTCATATTAGGTTTTTTTTAATTTTTTTTTTTTAAAGAAAATGTAAATATTTAAAATTTATTATTCTGTTCATCAATATGAGCTGGTGTATATGGATACTTTTTTATCAATAAAATTTAAAAAAGTCAATTATTCTGTAAGACACAATCACCAGTATTACAAATATGGTGGACCATTTAAAATTTGACTCGGGTAAAAAAACGTACTGATAATTTGTTAATATTTCGGATTTTATTGGAAAGTTTGAACTTTGTCATTTAATAATGGAAGAATTTTACCGAAAATCGTATTTTCAGATGAAGATCATTTTCATCTCGGTGGCTATGTCAATAAGCAAAATTGCCGTATATGGGTTTCTCGGAACCCATACTAAACTATTGAGAAGCCAATGCATCCACAACGAGTCACTGTTTGTTTGGTGACATGCTCTACCAATTTTTGATTCCAAAAATTCAAGAAAATGACATGGACGACATTTGGTTTCAAGAAGACGGGACCACATGTCACACGTCCGATCCCATGACAGCCGGTTGCACCGGATTGACTCGAAGCAGCAATTCTTCGGCCATAGGCTGTCATCCCGGCACTGTGTGTGCCGCTACAACAACAACAACATAGCCAATAAAACCATCGATATTTAACCCACTGTTTTTTAAAGTCGAATAATCAGCCGAAATTGTGAAGTCAATTTGCCCCCTCGGAGTTGTGATTTGAGTCCTTTAAATTATATTCTGTGGGGAGCCATTAAGGTTAAATGTTACACAAAGCAATCAGAGACAAGATATTCGATATTATTTTCTGTGGGGAGCCATTAAGGTTAAATGTTACACAAAGCAATCAGAGACAAGATATTCGACCCGAAACAATCGAAAATTACTGAAAAATTGGATTGATCGGATGAGGTACTGCCAAGCCAGTCGTGCTAGTCATATGAAAGATATTGTGTTCCATTATTAAATGACAAAGTTCGACCTTTCCAATAAAACCAAAAATTTTAAAAAATTATAAGTACGTTTTTACAGCACATTTAAATTTAAAATATTAAATCTCCTACCCTGTAAAATTAAATAATACGTTACAGTTTTAAGTTCTCCAAGCACCATCATTTGTAAGTCTTCTTTGATTACGAACTTTTGTAAAACTTAATAAACAAAGCTTAAACCTGTGTGGGAATAATTTCAATTTCAGCTCAATGTAGCCAATTTTAGCCTTGACTTTGGCCTTCAAATGGTTAAATAACTTGTTGCATGCTACACGAATATGATCTTGCGGTATTTTGGTCCATTCCCTTACAATGACATTTTTAGCGCAATAATACTAGCTTATTTTTTAGTGCTCACCTTGCTCCCCAAAAAACCCAAATGGAATAGCCCATCGGATTTGCCACTGGTGAATTCAAAAGCCATTATGTTGACGAAATGAAATATTAGAAAACAATTTTTTTAATCATTCTTGGTTCACGCGAACTTTATAAGACGTCGCCAAGTCTTGTAGAAACGCAACTTCCAAAATTTTTCCCAAAAATAAGTCGCATTGACATGACACTAGGAGCGGTGAAACAACTGTCCATCAGTGATAAAAGCGGTCCATACGAGTACATTCCTTGAGACGGAAAATTACTTCAGATGGCCGTTTGTATTTCGCCCGTTTAAATGCGGCAACTTTGTTTATTGACTTTGCCGTTGAGCCAGAAATCGGCCTCATCACTGAACAACATTTTGGTCGAAAACAGCGGATCTTCCCGTTTCTCACCGAACGCTCATTTCCATAATACAGTTGCCAACATTTGAAGGTAATTATTTTTAAAAAATAAATGCCATAAAATGTCATTTAAAATTACCAATAAAGATTCCACACTTAATTTGAATTTTTATATTTTTTTTTGTTCTGAAAACCTCTAGATGGGTCACCCTTTATAAGCTACTTTAGAAAAACAAGAAATTGTGTTGTGTTACAAAGGTATATTTTAAAAATGTCTCCAAATTCGTTCAAAACTCAATTGCGTTGCTGTCTATTTCGTTACAATGTATTTTTTTTACAATCCTGAACTGATGTTTTTTCCCAAATATAATTTCACTCATTGCCATGGAATTAAAAGAGCGTATACACTTTTGGTCTTGCGTAGCTTTTGGGACACCTCACAATTACATTTCAGTTAATATTAAACAATACTGAAGCTTGGGTAAGTTGAAAATACCAAAAATATAACTTTACACAACTTTTAATGTAAAATGCGTGTATAGTAAATTCCAAACTAACAAATCGACGGACTGAGTATTTGGGGGGGCCTGATCTGTCTGTTTATTCCACCTGCGGCAAATAAGATTGGCGAAGTTGGCAGGAGGAACGCAGTGACTGGCAGCGGTGAAAGTTGTCAACGCGATCAAATGAAATTAAAACAGAAACAGAAACTAAAGCACACATGCATTGAATGACGTCTCAAATACAATTCAAAGAATATATTTGTATTTTGTTTGTTGCTTGTTGCATTTGTCCATAAATGTTATTTGTTGCCGCTGTTGTTGTTACTTAATACATATCTTGTGTTAAATTAACAATAATCGTTTCTCGTCTGTGGTTATTTAACCATAAACAATTATTGTTTTACTATTAACAAAACGAAAAACAGGTACGAACGATAGATATCTGCTAGAGTGGCGAACACTGCTGCAAATTCAATTGTATAATTGTCTAAATATTTAATTTCAAAACTATCAATTAAAATATTTAATTACCAACAACTCCGAGTACGCACGTTAACTGCTAAGCTGTTTTATAAACAAGCGAAAAAAGTAGTAATTAAATACCCAACAATTTTGTTTGTTTCACTTTCCTTTGCCTTTCTTTACTTTTTGTTCGTTTTACGAGTAATGGCGATGATACTAAAAAATATTTTAATCTTTCATTAGAGTAATGCGAAAAACGCAAATGTTCGCCAAGATATCATCATGCGACATTAAATTTCACCAAAATGTTTTTCAAGTTGTTGCGGAAATTATTTACGGTGATATTTCAAACGGGCAATTGTTGACATTTCAAAAGGAGGAAGTGAATGTAGTTATAGCGGCAATTGCGTGCCGGGGTGACAGCCCTTGGTCAAAGAATTGCTGTTTGGGTCTGTCCGGTCCAAAGGTTCGGATATCTTCCTATCCACAGATGTTTTTTTTTACGAATTAAACATTAATTGAACCAACAAGCCTACAGATTATGTCCTCAGGCTTAGAATGTATATCAATACAATATGACTGCAGAATGAGGCATGGTCAGTCCGCTAACATGCGATTGAATCCTAGATTTTAAATTTTTAGGCGTTGCGTTAATATTAAAGGGTGGTTCAACTAAAACGCACGATGTTTTATTGTTTATTGTAAAAAAAAATAAAATAAAACTTTTTCAAAATATAAGGTGATCCATCTAGAGTATTTTTTCAGAACAAAAAAAATATAAAAATTCAAATCAAGTGTGGAATCTTTATGGGTAATTTGAAAGGACATTTTATGGCATTTATTTTTTGAATATAATTTCCTTCAAATTTTGTCAACTGTACTTAGTAGGGACATACATACTGTTACACACGTTTTATGCTGTAAAATAAAAAGTACTAATGTTTTTGGACCAAATATTTGTTAATATATATTGTATATTGTATCCTAAAAGAATCTACTTATTCGAGATGTCCGGCTTTTTGCCTTTACACACGCCTTAAGTCGCACTGGCCAATCGTCAATAGCTGCACGAACTTCGCCCATTAGATAATTGGCCACAGCTCGAACCAAAGCAGTCTTAAGAGATCCAATTATGGGGTATCTTTTGTGACAAACCTTGTCCTCTAAAACCGTCCACAATTTGTAATCCAAAGAGTTCAAATCTGGACTGCCTGAGGGCCATTCTTCCGGAAATGAACGCTGGCAAATTGTTTTGAAGCCAGGCCTGGGACGTTTAGCCCTTATGGGCCGGCGCAGAATCCTGCTGGAAAGTCCATGGCTAGTTTTGGAACAGGGAATTGGTGAGAGGCTTCACAACAGCTTCCAAAACGGTTTCTTGGTAAACTTTGGCCGATGTTTTGACTCCTTGTTCGCAGAAATTCAGGTCAATGACCCGTAAGAGACACCCCACCAAACCATGACTGAAGCTGGGTGATGACCCTTTTCCACCCTTGGGATCAGTTCAGATGCTTCCTTAGATGACCGTGCATACACTTTATCATTTTGCTTGTTAAAATTTTCCTGAACGGTAAAAATTTTTTTATCGGTGAACAAAATTTTTCTGTGCAAGTTATCAGCGTGCTTCAAAAGACGTTTGCATTTTTCAATCCTATTTTTTTTAAAGCTGCAGTCAATAAATGTCCGGTACGTTGTTTGAAAGCCCCAAGTCCCAAGTCTTTTTTAATGATTCGACTCATAGACTTTTGCGTGATATTCATCTCACGGGCCATGATTTTCTGTTTTCGGAGCGGATTTCTGTCAATTCTTGATTTAAAGGCTTTGATGACATGCGGTGTTCAAACAGAGCGTGGGCGGCCCGACCGGTGGCGCTCTTTTACATCTCCAGTCTCCTCAAACAGTTTTATGCATCGGTAGACGAACATGCGGCTGATCCCTAGTGGCCGGAGTGTTTTGAAAATATCTGACCGCTCAATGATGAAAGTTGAAACAATTTTAAAATCCCGTTACAGAATAACGCTATTGAGGTTAGCTTTCAAAACCCATATGACATTAACGGGGTATGTTCAGTGTTGCTATTGAAATGAGTGTGTTCAATGTTGTAACAGTATGAATGTCCCTACTAAGTGTTATGGAAATGATCGTTCGGTAAGAAAGGGAAGATCCGCAGTTTTCGGCCAAAATTTTGTTTAGCGATGAGGCCCATTTCTGGCTCTTATAAGCTGGTGGAATCATCGGTGCATATTTTTTCAAAAATGATGATGGCCGGAACATAACC
Source organism: Hydrotaea diabolus (assembly GCA_963513945.1). Lineage (NCBI taxonomy): Eukaryota > Metazoa > Arthropoda > Insecta > Diptera > Muscidae > Hydrotaea > Hydrotaea diabolus. The sequence goes on along the minus strand of OY740716.1, from coordinate 191,833,072 downwards.
TTGAATGGTGCTCACTATCGCGCCATGATATCGATCTTTATGCTACCTGAAATTGAAGCCTGTAATCTTGACGACACATGGTTTCAACAGGACTGTGCCACTTGCCATACGGCTGCTCAAACAATGGATCTATTGAGAGGTCATTTTGAAAAGCACCTAATTTCACGTTTTGGACAGGTGAGTTGAGTTGGCCGCCTAGATCGACTGATATCACACCTTTAGACATTTTTCTTTGGGGTTACGATTCAGGTTTTTGAAGCCAACATTTCGCGTGTCATTAAAGCCATACCGGTCGAAATGCTCGAACGAGTCATCCAAAATTGGACCCTCAGAATAGAAACCCTGAGGCGTATTTGAAGGAAATTGTATTCAAAAAATAAATGCCATAAAATGTCCTTTCAAATATCCAATAAGGATTCCATACTTGATTTGAATTTTTATATTTTTTTTGTTTTGAAAAAATACCTCTAGATGGATCACCCAGTTTTATAATACATATGACAAGGATCTATCACAATTATGTGAAAAACAAACTATCGGCCAAATTCTCGCCGCGGCTTCGATTCATAATGGAGGTTCAATGTCGGTAATGTGCCGAGTTATCTCATCCACTCATCCCCTTTTGACGTTCACTTTTTCTTTTAGATATCCCCAAAGAAAAAAGTCCAACGGTGTCAAATTCAATAATGGTAGCGGCCAAATAACATCGCCACAACGTGGGATAACACGGCCATAGAATTTGTCACGCAAAAGAGACATTGTTAAGTTGACTGCTTGGCAAATACCACTATCCTGTGGGAACCACATATCGTCCAGGTCCATATCCTCAATTTTTGGCCACAATAATTCCGTAATCATCTCGCGATATAGAACACTTTCATTGTACAAATGCGGCAATTCTACTTGTAAACGTATCCACTGTGGACACATGTGGTCGATTATACTGACCAAAAAAATTACGAAGTGCACAAAATGCACTTTAATTGTAACGCCCATTTTTGTAACTCTACATGGTTGAATTTGTCATACACTGAAACAAAGAAATGTCAAATTTATTGTGCATTATGGTTGGACCAAATTTTACTATCTAACATGATCAAAGAAAAAATACCAATTTCATAACGTGTGTTAGGAAGGTACCATAGGAGTTATGATAACTAACAGCTCCGAACAAAAAATCAGGTCGCTTTAAATTAGACTAGAAAAAAAATGTTACACTTTAAATTTTTGTTAATTTTTTGTTCAATTTAAATGTTCTGGTTATACACAACAAAAGCTCGAAATAGTACAATTAGAAAAAAGGCAGTAGATCCATTGATTTCGATGGAGCAAAAATTTAGGGTAATTTTTCAATTAAATTAAAAAAAAAATAAAAAAAAAACTCATAAATTTTCTAATATACAGGGTAATTTGTTCACTACTTTTTACCAGCGATTCCTTGGCTCCTTTCATGAAAATATGACATCTACGACAATGCTCGAAAATGCAAGGGGGCGAAATGACAGCGGTTTGAAAATTTTCGGATTGGTGGTCGAAGATTTCTAGGGTCGAGATGAAAATGAGATTCATATGAAAGTAAGATTTTTCGGTAGAATTCGTCATCTCCTGCCAAACAATCTTCAGCATATCCAATAAAATAAATTTGAAAAAATTATCAGTACTTTAATTTTACAGCCGATTTAAATTAAAATTTTAAATGGCCCACCAATAGATTAGTAGGTGCTATGGGCGAACAGTCTGGCCTCCGGGACGGGGTTACTTTTCACATAAGAGCAAGTACCCGTAAAAGAATGATGCGCAACAAACATTCCGCCGATGCTCGACTAAAACAACAGAAACGGCTACCGTGCTATCTCCAACAAGCTTCAGCGCCCAGATGTGGGAGCTATACTCTATAGGGACCCTCTGATACGACATATTGCAGCAACATGGTAAACGAGAAAGAAGTAATCTCGGTTGGTCGGTTTCATTGACCAACCCTTAGGTTTTATTCATTACCTGAAAATTATCCATTAGAGTATCTTCTATGCCACTTAAGCAAAAATGCTTAAGTGGCATAGTTTTTACTTTTTCTCTTACACTCGTTTTTTCTTCTTTCTCTCCGTTGCCATGATTCATTAAATATTTAAATACTTTTTATTTTGTTCATTTGCATTGCCAACACCAATAACATTGTTCGGGATTGTTGGCCAACCAGGTAAGGCGTCATTTGATGGAGGTATCTCGGAATTCGTAAAGCCTTGAAAGTCAAAACAAGTTGGCTGGCTGGCTGGCCGGTGAGATTTGAAGACCACATTGACATCATTAACGACGTTGTTTCTCTTGTGGGGAGCAGGACGGCCAGAGGAGGAGACGGCATTTCTTTTCGTACCGCAAACCAAAAAATTTACATAAATACTTGCGCGCTTGAGTCATCATGACTGACACAGTGAAATGACCAAATCGATTATTTGTTTACACTTTTCTCGTTCGCATAGCTTTTGTTTTCTTTTGTTTCCGTTTTTTTTCGTTTCGTTTAATGCCCATAAACTTCCGATGCAATGCAATCAAAGTCAGCTGTTACTGTAGCTACTACTGGTAATTGGCAATATCAATAGAAACAGAAAGCATAACACTAATACTTCTAGTTAATCATGTGATGATTGATATCAGTCATGCGAAATTGATATTTTCGTATACGTATATTTGAGAGACGGATACAGGTGAAATAAAGGGTGTGTCTTCTGTTGAAGTGATGGACTTTTCAGCAACAAAGGGCAGTCTTCTCTATAACTATTAAGAATATTTTTTAGCTTTCAGAATTTTTGTAAAGAATATTTTTTTCAATTAAACAACTAAAATGTTTACTATCTTATTAAATCGAATTAAATCGATTGGATTAAACTAAAATATATAAAAATAAAGGAGAAGTTTCGAATGATAATAACTAGTTGAATTGACTAGTAACTTGTAATTAGTTAATAGATAATGTTTTATGAATAAAGTTAATGAAAAAATAAATACGAAAGTTAGGTTTCAAAAGATGTATTAAAATTTCAGGGCTAGGCGATTGAAGTGTTACCTATCAACCTACCATATTTTTTGTGTGCATTTATTTTTTATTGATTCTAATTACAATTGTGTGCAGAGTTACCATAAAGATTATCCGGAAAGGACGACATTTGAGCCATTTTGGAACCTTCGGAGGACACATTTAAAAAAAAGTGACAGTAATTGGAAAAAATACACATTATATTACGATCGCCAATCAATATAATTTTGCTTTAAAAAGGTTCATATTTACATGAGTATACTTATATAGCCCATATGGACACAAAGAAAATAAAAAAATTAAAATATACAATTAATTTTTAGGTGGCGATGGGCGAAATAAACATAAAACAAAAAATAATAATAATAGACGGGATAGAAAAACTACAATGACTTAGTCATTCGTTAACAAAAGTGTAAATTTTGATCATGTCATCAGAAAAAGTTGTACTATACTTAAAATAAGTATGAAAACAGTGAAGGTGTGTCCGGTTCGGCTCAAAATTAATTTTTCCGAAAAACATGCAGTTTATCACGGCAATATAGCTTAAACTAATTGGAATTTTTTTTCCTTCTGGCAGAATTGTATCTTAGAACTAACCCTAAAAAATTTAATAAAATGTCAACTTTTTAATTTTTTCTATCTGTTTCCACCATGTTTGACCATGTGAAGTAATCTTAAGAAAAATTAGTTCTTATTATATATATATAAATCAAAATCCTTAAGATCATTATAGACCTGAATTTTTTTTTTTAATTTTCTTAAGAATAATGAATTATACTACAAGGAATGTAAGTAGCAAAAGGAAGACAATTTTTACTTTTTTTACAAAGAAGATAGGACAATGGTCAAAAAGTAGGACATTTCCTTCGAAAGGAGGACGTATGGTAACCCTGATTGTGTGGAAATAATCAAAATTTCAGAATCCATTTGTGACCAACTCTTGTTTTGACCAGGGCCACATGTGGCCAACTCTTGTTTGCAAACTAAACCGAAACTGTATTTAAACCGAACCATATCACTTTTTTTGCCTGTAAACCGATCAGTAAATTAAAACACTTTTGGAAAAAAAATCAAAAGAAACAAAAACGGTAAAAACAAAAAAAAAACACGGCGCAGTCAAACAAAAAAACAAATCAAAAACTGTTTGGACCGCCGCCGACTCTTGCGGCTCAACTCGGCTTAAATTCGTTGCCGACTTAATCGACTTAGCCGTGAAAAGGATCAATTGCTAGTCTAATTTTTTCATACACGTGGTAAAATTTGTTTAAAGTCTTTCTTATCCAAGTGGCAGACTTCTTCTACAAACATGATGTGAAACGATCTCTTAGTGTGGATATTGATATTGGGAAAATCTCTATAACATAAGATTCGGCTACCCTATGGAACATAGGAATTTCGATACAGGTGACAATCAAGTATATATTTTACTCTTCTCTCAATCAGCAAACAGGGCTGTCATAGAAACCATGTCGGTCTTGCTAAATGTCGTTTTTGCGAACCAATGTTGGTTTCATTTGGTGTCATGAAACCAAGTTGGTTTTGTCCATTTCGAATGTAAATCAAAGCAATGTTCGAATCAGCTGTTGCTGAAAAAACCGACAACATTGGTTTTCATGACAACAAAGCATTTATTCTTATCGTTTTCAAATAGTGACAGCATTTGTTTCTATGACAGCCCTGAATGTCGCAAAAAAGTTTTAAATGTTTTTTCCACTAATACAATGAATTCAATGATTTTGACCGACTCAAAGGCGGACGAATTAGGTGATACGGCCATACCTACTTCTGCATCAGCAGATTTGTCAGTGTATCAAGATATCTTTGAAGGCAAATTGAAAAGAAAAATAGCCAGGATGTTATTTCGCCATGCCGGTGATCTCCCATAGTCAACGGCTCATGTCGCCGCTGACTGTTTCTTAGAAGAGTCGCCGCCGACTGCGCCAAATACGGCCATACGTATTTCTTCATCAGCATTCTTGTTAGAACAGCTTTTTAAAAGACAAAGTAAATTGAAAAAATTAGCTAAGGCTGAAATTTTGCTTGGCTGATGATCTTCCACAGTCAACGGCTCTAGTCGCCTCCGACTGTTTCTTAGAGCAGTCGCCGCTAACTGCGATTCCACGTCGGCTGTATTCTCTGTGCAGGTCTGAACCGTTGAACCGAACCAACTTAAATTTAGAAATTAATTGCATCCCTGGTTTTGACTATGCCCTTCAAACGATTAAAAACGGAGTTGCTATACCTAGTAGGGTCATAAACACTGTTACAGCATTGAACACACCCATTTCAATAGTAGAACTGAACATACCCCGCTAATATCATATGGGTTTTGAAAGCTTAACTCAATAGCGTTAGTCTCTAACGGGATTTTAAAATTGTTTCAACTTTCATCATGGAGTGGTCAGATAATGAGAACCGTATCGCTGTAATAGCGCTTTTCAAGTGTGAAATGAAAAAAGCGATATTTTCAAAACGCATGTTATCTACCGATGCATAAAACTGTTTGAGGAGACCAAAGATGTAAAAGACCGCCACCGGTCGGGCCGCCCACGCTCTGGTCGAACACCGCATGCAAGAATTCACAGAAATCCGCTCCGAAAACAGAAAATCATGGCCCGTGAGATGAATATCACGCAAAGTCTATGAGTCGAATCATTCAAAAAGACTGTTCCCTGTTCCAAAACCAGCCATGGACTTTCCAGCAGGATTCTGCGCCGGCACATAAGGCAAAAACGTCCCAGGCCTGACTTCGATACAATTTTCCAGCGTTCGTTTCCTCTGCAGAATGGTCCTCAGGCAATCCAGATTTGAACCCATTGGAATACAAATTGTGGACGGTTTTAGAGGACAAGGACACAAAAGATACCCCAACATTGGATCTTATAAGACTGCTTTTGTTGGAGCTGTGGCCAATTTTCAAAAAACATTCAGTACTTTTTATTCAACAGCATAAAACGTGTGTAACAGTATTTATGTCCCTACTAAGTACAAATATTATCTTGCGGTATTTTGTCCCGCTCCCGTACAGTGACTTTCTTTAACGCATCCATACTGTCATATTTTGTTATTGCTCACCTTGATCTCTAAAATGGCACAGATGGAATAGTTCATCGGATTTTCATCTTGATACAAACGAGATTTTTGAGACGGTCTTGTTGTAACCCCCATGGTCATAACCGATATGTTTGCGTACCCACGACTCTAAAGCAGCTTTTCCTGATAACAAGTCGCATGGACTGTGACAAACAGGCTCGCTGAAAACGTTAGGACTGCGTCCATCGGTGGTCACAGCTGCCCATACCATTATTTGAGATGGATAATTACTTCGGGTGGCCTTTCGTAGGCTCAAATTTTCGTCAGTGCGTTCTGTTTAGTAGACACGATCATCTTCAATAAAATTTAGTGTATGAACATATGTTTAAAATTCTTCTCCTTTTCTTGATCGAGTCTAACTTTTTTTTTGCTTTGGTGCGAAAAAGTGTGCCTGTTGGAACTTGTAAAGCTTTATCTTAAACTCATTTTTGGAATATGAATCCGAGCCTTCACCTGCCGAACCATTTAATGAGATGTTGCGGTTTTCTTCTTGTCCACCACCATAGCGTTTGACAATGCTCCTATAAATTTTTTTTGGTCTATGGTGCGATACGCAAAAATTTATTCGCTTAGAGAAGGCTCAGCTCACGAACACTGGCTGGTTCTGATTTTTTGGCCAAATTCATCGCAGTTACGATATTAAGATTGAATTGCATTTCGAAAAACTTTTATTCCATATAACTTAAATGCAAATGCTTGTGGGAGCTTGTAAACAATAAACGGCTGTCATTGCTTTGACAAAGCTGTCATTATCTGTTTGCCAGTATTGCCAACATGTATAATAAATATACTATATTAATAGTCGTAAATTCTAACACGAATTAGTGTATCCTTGAGTCGGCACTGTAGAGGTCAAAAGAATTAAGCTATTATTCTTAAATTTGCCTCGACGTGAGCTTTTTGAAACTCAAAATGGGCGAAATTGCCAAAGGAAAAATTGGAAAAATTTAACAATAAGGGCAAAGTGCACTTTTGGGTAATTTTGTCAATAGAGGAGGTTAAATTAGATTCGACCGAACTTTACGATGTTTTTGCTTGTTTCTAGTAAAATATTAGCCGTGTTCTTTCCAGGTAACTAGCTTAGTTACGTAGTTAGCAATATGGTATTCTGGCAACATTCAGCAACATTTAAATCAGATGGCAGCATAAGCTCATCAAAAGTTTGTTTACAAACAAAAAAAGGCAAAGCAAATTGTGGAAAACGAATTTCGTTAGTTTCTTTTTTTAACATTTTATTGACAAATCATGTCTTTTAAAACAACAGCATCAACGTCTGGTTCCTGGGCCACAATTTTCGTTTAGCCACTCTTTAAATAATATAGCTACCTCGTAATTTCTCGAAATCTTAACAATAAACATTTTCACTTACCGTTTTTTCATCATTGTAATTTATAGAAACGATATTATTCCGCTTTTTCTATTTTCTTTTTCTTTCATTATATTCAATTTGTTTCTGTATCAATAACTAAAAAAAAAAACATATATTTTTATACAAGCCGGGTGTGTCATAATGTTGTTCTTGTTAAAAAAAAGTCAGGTAACTCTAACTCGTTTTGTTACCGAGTAACAGCCAACTCGCTTGCTTTACGAGTAACTTTTACACAAATGCTCTTTTAGTAACCTGAAAAGAACATGGCTATTGTCTACTGACGGAGTGGCATGGCTACATCGCTGTAGTGTATTGCAATGGCGAGTAGTATATATTTAAATTTATATTCTCGCTTAAAATACGACTATTAGGAATTAGATGAGCATGGACATGGTGCTGATATTGTCTTCTTAATAAGGGGTGTTTTTTTAGACGTATGGTTTTCAATCTGGACACACTTTTTTCGGAGTTGATCTTTTTGGCAGCTATCACTTAATTTATGGTTTACCATTTCATAATGAATAGACAACGTTTGCAAATATTCTATCCGAAACAACGTTTGAAAATCGTGGTGAATGGGCCCAAAAAGAGATGGACACCGATCCTGATTTTTAGAAGAAAATTTTGTTCACCGATGAAGCTCACTTTTGGTTGTCACTTTTGAAATAATGCAAATCCACAAGCCATTGTTGAAACGCCGTTACATACTCAAAAAGTCACTGTTTCGTGTGCTCAATGGGCATAGGAAATCATTAGTCCATATTTCTTCAAAAAAGCAACCGGTCATAATGTTTCAGGCAATGGGAAACGCTATAGAGCCATGATTAATGAATTTTTCGTGCCTGAATTGGAGGATGTTGATGTGCTATACATCTAACGAAACAATCAATTTAATGAATGAAACTTTTGGTGAGCGCATTATATCGCGCGTAGTGTATCTGTGACGTGGCCTCTAAGGTCGAAAATTGGACCTCCCGGTAGGAATTTATTCGAGCCAGCCGCGGCGGCCACTAGCCCGAAATAATTTTTAAAACATAATGGCAAACCCTTATCTTTATAACAAAAAGCTTAATTCTTAGCCATGACATTAAATTTTATGTGTTTTTTCTTCTTGAAAACCACACGTTTGAAATAAACACCCCTTATACGTAGGTTCTTCCTGAGTTTGGCGGATCAGCATTTTGGGAATCGTAGGCACCGAATGTGTTATCTGTTATTTATCTTAACTTCGCATTAAGAAAAGTTTTATGGTCGGAGCAAACCTGTAATTATATTCAACAATAAGTAGTTATCTATGGTTCGCGTATTTCTTACCTTCCAATAGGTAGTCCTTAGTTTTTTTTAGATTATTTCCTAACATGTTTCATACATTTTGAGCGGTTGTCTTCGCTTCCGGTTTGAAACTCTCTTCGCTATTTCGAAATGCAGTCATGACAATGTTTTCAAATTTGTGTTGTATTATATGTGAACATTTGAACCTGTAACTAAAAAAATATTTAATTTAATGTAAAATAAGCAATTGAAATCGTCGTTAAGTTCAGCCATACCAAATGTTTAATACCATCGACCGTGAAATCGTTATTAAAGATGCCCGTTTTTTGGATCCATGAGTCCGACCTTAACCTCAAACAAATCTTAAAGAGAAACTCATGTATGGATTCGACTTCAGATTTTCTTAAAATTTTAGACGCTCTTTTCTTCGTTGGAGTGTAAACAAAATAAAATTGTTCACTCCTTTATAGAAATCGAAAATTTTTGAATCAAATAGGAAATACATAAGGGCCGATGGACAATTTCTTTTGATTTGTTTTTAATTTATAAATAGAATACAATTTATTGAAGCTAAAGCTTTAAATTGGTCTTAAGCCAATTCGCTAGTATTTTCTAAATTTTCAAAACGCACTACTTTTGAAGCATTTTAAACCGTTTTAAAATGTTCGCTTAAATGGCGATATAAAAATCTTGGCTATACCACGATAATATTTTTTTACATGAACGAACTTAAGTAGACAAGCTAAAGACAAAATATATCAATGAAATATAAATGATGTGATTTCTAGTGTGGGAAGGATCAATATTGTAGCTCTTTGTAGATCTCCGAATATGCGTAGGTGTTGCCAAAAGCGCTGTTCACACAATACATTTCACCATTTCTGATGCACAAGTCAACCTATAATACTTTCTTTACTTTTATTTAATTTTTGTTCGTCATTCCAAAACAATACAATCGAAAAACGAACAATTTCCTTTACAGCCACTTAACGCTGTGATATTGTATATGCTAATTTATGAAGAAATAAAATTACAAACATTACCACATGTAGTTACTGCCATGTAATTTGATTAGAGTTGCAAATGTATAATTTTCTGCTCAATTAGATTTCAAATTTTGCCTGAATACGCGACAAACCGTAGAGATTCGGACGGACGTTCGGTTCACATGGAACTGGTTGAGAAACAAATTGTGTGGTTGTCTTATTAACAAAATAAAAAAATAGCTCAGATACTTTTTCCTTGAAGGAAAATAGAAATTAATGTATTTGGTTTCTCACAAAAAAATGCTGATTTGACGACGACAACTTTCGATAATAAAAAGTAAATTTGAGTTGTGGAGGAAGGCAGTGTTTTAAAGTTTGACTCTGACTTGGCCTTTTAGCTTTTGTTTTAAATACTGGTGCTAATAATAGGCGGTGGGATCAATAAATACGTAAAAAAAACAATTTTTTAAACGAAAAAAGGTAATTTCTTTACACTTTATTTAAAGCTTCACTCTTTTTTTGTATCCATTGTAAGAAAGTATTTGTGAAGGTCCTCAAAATTTCAGAATGGAACCAACTGCTGAAGATTGAAATAAGGTTATACAAAATAGATGTTGGGGACCGTTGTGGTATTTTTTGGTTATCAGTTGGAGGCACATGACCATCAACTTCGTTATCGCTTCTCAGTTTGAGCCTTAAAGCAGCGGGGTCAGAATATTTAATAGCCTAAACATTTTTTCTGCTCAAAATTATTTTTGGAGGTGTTGATAACTTATATATGCAATAAACCCATTTTTGCGCTTTACTAAAAACCTGGCTGTTCTGAAACCGCTTAACCTACATATTGTATATTAGGTAGTTAAATTTTATTTTTTAATTTTGTTTTTTTTTTTAAATTTTATATAATTTTTTAAAAATTTAATTGTTTTTCATAGTTTGAAGTCCTGGAATTTTTTTAATTTTTAGTAAGTTGGCGTATAAGTCTTACGAATACATCCAAAAACAGTTATTAGATTTTGGGACCCCCATTGCAGAAGTACGAGGGTTGCTACATATATTTCTGGCTTAGGCAACACTTAGTATGTTGCCTAGGCCTTTCCATTGGAAAGTTTGACATTTTTTAACATTAACGTATTTAGAAGGTTTTGACGTACGACCATCATTTGTGTTGCTTACAGTGTCCTGAAAAAAACAATTTGCCAAAAAAAAATGGAATTAACTTGTAAAAATTTTCGTGCGATCATTTTTCACAACTTTTAACGTAGGTTATCACAAGAGTGCATCGATGAACTTAAATCTTTGTATGGCGATGAAGCACTATCCTATAGCACTGTGAAAAACTGGCTTAATGAATTCAATCGTGGCCGACGCTCGCTCAAAGACGAAGATCGTGAAGGTCTCCAAAAAAGGCCGTTGTGCCAGAAAACATTGATGCCGTGCGTGAACTGATAATGCAAGATCGTCATGAGACATACCGTGAGATAGAGGCATCCTTGGGCATTTCTAAAAAAGGTTTTTTCTCGTTGGATCCAATTTGACAATCGCTCTAAAGGTTCGTGTCGATTGTGGCAAAGAAAATTTGAAAAAAATACGATCGCGGTGTTTCAAAAGACGTTTATAAGATCGTCACAGGTGACGAATCATGGATCTATGCGTATGAGCCCGAAATAAAACAGCAATTGACCGTGTGGGTCTTCGAAGACGAGGCAAATCCAAAGAAAGTTGTTCGTGGAAGAAGTACGTGGCGACTGTTCCGCTTGAGCAACGTATGACGATCAATTCTGAGTGGTACACCACAATTTGTTTGCCTGAAGTCTTCGGAGAAATTCGAAAAACGAACAAGAGAAGACGAATCATTGTGCAACATGACAATGCGAGCTCTCACACATCGGCTCAAACCAGCGCCTTTTTGGCCGGCCAAAACGTCGAATTGATGGGTCATCCGCCGTACAGCCCTGACGTGATCATGCGTGATCAACGATTTTCGTCGCTAGAATATGCTGTTGAAGCGTTTAAAACCCATGTTTTGGAGGTGTCTCAATCGGAGTGGAAAAAGTGCTTCGACAATTGGTTTAAGCGCATGCAAAAGTGTATAAATCATGCTGGAGAATACTTTGAAAAACAACAAACCCATTTTTGATGATAAATATTCGCATTTTCATTATTAGGCCAGAAATATATATATATAGCTTTCCTTTAAATGGACATAACACTGGTGTTGATCGGTAGCCACACAATCATTTGACAATGTCCATTTATTTATTTGTAATCAAAGTATAGGTCGAAAATATGACTCCGACTAAGGACGAACTCTATTGCATTTGGAACAATTTCGTACAAATCTGTCGTCGTTTTAGAACAGCAAGGTATTTAGTAAAGCCTAAAAATTAATTTTTGGTCATTTTAAAATTTTCAACGAACTTAAACAACATTTGGTTTTAACAGAATGGCTCGCCTTGACAATTCCAATTGCACTCTCGAAGTTACGATTTGACACTTTTAGACTTGTTTGTGGGGGTACCATGAAAGACCGATGTTGTGCGAACAATCAGATATTGATTTGGGTCCTTAAGGCAAATATCGAGCAAGCTTTTCGTTAGACAGAGTCAGACACCAACAACAAAGTCTTGGAAAATAGGGTTAGCACGATGCGTAGCCAGCTGAGGTAATGGAATTGTGTTCCATGAAGTTTTGTTTTTAATTTGATTTTTTAATACATTCCTGCTTATTAGATTTTTTTTATTTCATCTGAATTGGTAACACAATTTTTTAAAATTTTAGCTATAGTTTTTTTAAAGTTATAAGCTCAGCTAATCCATAAAACACACTTGTCATATTGGCATCGAATTAGGTAAAATCAACCCAAAAAACACAAAATCTAAAATGTTTTCCCTGCAGAAGCGAAAATCGAATTAAAAATTACACTTTAAAAATGTTCCTTAAAACATGTCTCGAATAATGTATGGATCATTGAAACAAAAACCCTGTCACAAATACTATAAATTTATTACCCTCTTCTTTTTTCGAATGTTCGTTCCAAGGTACAATGACCCTTAAGAAAACACTTTCATTCTTTTCGTTTTTATTTGGCATGTATCTTTGATTGTATGTTTTCGTACAGATCAGAAAACGCAAATGACTAACAAACGCCGCACTGAACGCTGCCTAAACTTTAATTCAATTTGGTTTCCTTGTCCGAGTTCGACGAGTTGGAAGATAAATCAAATTCGTAACGGGGGTAATTGTTGGCATTGCCATGACCGACCTTCCACTCACTATTGCTGACGATTCGTCTAAAAAAAGAATCGAAACAATCGATTCGATTAAAATTGAACACTACTCACTGGCATACTCGGATTTCAAATTCAAAATGGGTGAATTACCATCGCTTACACGCACATGTGACCGTCAGATGGATGGACAGACAAGAAGCTGGTGGCAATTTGTTTATTAATAGAATTACAATCGAATGCTTTTGTTGAAATAAAAGAAGACGAACATTAAAAAAAGTGCAATACGCTTGTATTTCTTGCTGCTACACATGTGATTTAACTTGAAATTGTTCAGTCCGTACCCGCGCACACTGTTGTCAACCTAAAATTTTACGAAAAAAATCCATATAAACTGATATTTATTTTATTAGTTTTTAGTTCTGTCGTTTAAAGCAATATTGAATATTTATTTGTTTTAAAAGTATATAAGACATTGTGTTATTGAAGCTGGATTGAATATTTTATTTAATAATCATTTATTAACAAAGGCATAGGTATAGGGTGATCCATCGACAGATAGTTTTTCAGAACAAAAAAAAATATAAAAATTCAAATAAAGTGTGGAATCTTTATTGGCAATTTGAAAGGACATTTTATGGCATTTATTTTTTGAATACGAACATAATTTCCTTCAAATGTTGGCCGCAACTATACCTCAGGGTTTCCATTCTAAGAGTCCAATTTCGGATGATTCGTTCGAGTATTCCGACTGGTATGGCTTTAATGACACTCTTAATATTGGCTTCCAAAATCTTAATCGTAGCTGGTTTGTCAGAACCAGAAAGATGTCTAAAGGTGTGATATCATTTGATCTGGGCGGCCAACTCATCTGTCCAATGGCACCTCTTGAACCTCTTCTTGTTGCTCTTCAGCCCAAATGCGGCAACTTTGCCGTTAAGCCAGAAATAGGACTCATCATTGAACAACATTTTAGTCGAAAACAGCGGATCTTCCAGTTTCTCACCGAATGCTCAATTCCATAATACAGTTGCCAACATTTGAATGTAATTATTTTCAAAAAAGTGCCATAAAATGTCCTTTCGAATTACCAAAAAGATTCCAAACTTGATTTGAATTTTTAATTTTTTTTTGTTCTGAAAAAATGCCTCTACATGGATCACCCTATATATTTAAAAGGGAAACAATATTGACTGAAACAAATTCTACTTCGTTTCAAAGCAAAAATTCTATAGCATAACACAGGTTATTTATAACAATAAAAATGCGATGGGAGCGAGTATGTAATGCTCTCACTATTCTGCTCTTCACAAGACTCCGCGCCAGTTGGTCCGGAATTTGAGCAAGGTCTAATTTAATATGTGACAACTATAACTGGAGCGATTGAAAAATTCCGTAAAAGTGTATAGCATTTGATCATTGTAAAACACATTCGTTGCTTGGGGTCAGAGGATGGTGAAGTAGCGTTCATGCAAACTACACTCAGCCCTGCTTGCAGCTAAAAGTCTTTTCGACTGCCGTTTGAATAACTTTTTGGTTTTTCGTTAAACAAAATTTTAAAAAGAAACATGGTCTTATATCTGACTATGAGCTCCCAATATTTTGAATAACTTCATTAATAACCCTTAGGTGTTATTTAAATATATTAAATAATAAAAATCCGTATATTTTCTTTGAACTAAGTTTTTGTAGAACTATATAGGATTACTACGAGTACATACTTGTCTGAAAAAGGGGTTTGGGCACATTTATTTCAAATAACAATGCCATATCCACGATATATATGGAACTCAATGAAACTTACGAATTGTCCACTTGATTCCTTTTTATCATATGTGAGATGTTTTGAACCAAAAATCGCTATAATTTAATGGAAGAACTCTCTAAGTAAGTAACACTGCCGCATATGTAACAGTTCAATATTTGAATGGGTGCCTGTGTGTGTGTGTGTGGTACAATCCCTTTTTCTAGAACGTATTTGAGGGCGACTGAAAATAACGCACACCCTCAACGAAACACTATTTGGCGGCAAAATTCCGAAATGCTCAGACACATAAGTGCTTGCACATATCTCCTCACAATTTATCTTTGAATGAAATTAACATGAGTGGCGTTGGATGCAGGGGGTTGGTGTGGAGCACAGAAAATAAGATCTCATTCATGTTAGAGCGTCTTCTTTGTTCGTTTCTTCATTAATCGGTCGGTCGGAGTGATGACAGATAAAAAGACAAAAAAAAAACAAAAAATTGAAAACAAGGCGACAGTGATATCAGCTTAATAACGAAGATTTCCGGTGAGATTTAATTTGTGGTACATTATATAGGGGCGCCCGAGTGATATTAAGGGGGGCATCCCCAATACTACATATGTATGTATGTCCCTTGAAAAAAGTACATTTAATGGCTGATTTGGAAACCCAAAAAGGAGGGCTCATACCATGAGTCTGGAACAATTTAACCTACATTGCACTCACTTGTTTCAATTACAATTTAAAAAAAATAATTGTGAGCGTAAAATTCATGGAATATTCAGTTTCAACACCAAATTGTCCGCCGGAAAGACAATACGCTATCCTTCCATTATTAAAACTTAATTTTGACATTTCTACTGTCAGCGATTAAATGTTTCAACTGAACTGCCGTCCTAAAAAAGAAAGTCATAAGCGCCAGAACTCCAAAATTGAGTTAACGGCAGATTCGAAACCCTGAATGAATTTCTGACTTTTGAGTAAAACTTAAACATAAACATCTACCACCTCCAGCGAGTTTTGTAGTCAAAAAAGCTAAATATCTCAAAACTACTAAAATGGAGATGTGACTTTCTTTCTTAGGAGGGCAGTGTACTTATAGTTAGTAGTTGTTACACATATTAAGTTCGTTTTTTGCATTAGATTTCAGTGTCAGAACAATGTTTATGAATTAGAACATTTAATGTATTCATAAACTAATATTCTAAATTCATATCCCTATTTAAGTGATTAAAAAAAGAAAAAATGTTGCAAAACTGCCTACTTAAACATGAGTCCAATATCTTCCAGTTAAAAAGTGAATGACAAAAATCTATCGATGACAAAAATCAATCGATGACAAAACTTCCATTACAACGTTTATATCATCCTTTTTAAGCATTTTAAAACTGAGTATCGTTTCATCACTTAGATTGTTGATGAATGTTAAAAATTGCCTGAAAAATAAGTTGAAATAAAAACATCAACATATTGCTGTCAAAGATCAATAAATCGAAGAGTTACCCTGAAGTTTAATGTACAAAATAAGGGGGCCCGGTTTTACTGTTACTGTTGATTTTCATTGTGGTTTCTTATGGAGGTGGCTTACGGCGCATACGCACGGCAACATAATTTTGAACCTTTTTATTGTAAACGGGTTAAAGGTAGCTTTTCAGATGACACCTGAGCTATTCGCAGAGGTTGGTATTCACTTGAGAATTTAGTGTTGGATTTTGACAAGTTAAAACCAATCAGACTGTTGCTTGTATCCAGCATCCTCACGTCACCCAATTTCAATTTCACTTTGTAAATTCATCTTGATTAATAATAAATTTTATATTATAAATTTTATATTCTGACCTAACAATGAAAATGGGAATATTTATCATCAAAAATGGTATTATTGTTTTTTTAAGTATTCTCCAGCATGATTTATGCACTTTTGCATGCGCTCAAACCAATTGTCGAATTGTTTTTCACTCCGATTGGGACACCTCCAAAACATGGTTTTTGAACGCTTCAACAGCATCTTCTGGCAACGAAACTCGTTGACCACTCATTTTTTCTTGATGTGCGGGAATAAAAAGAAGTCATTTTTATCCCCTGTTCGGCGGATGAGCCATCAGTTCCACGTTTTGGCTGGTAAAAAGGCGCTGGTTTGAGCCGATGTGTGAGAGCTCGCATTGTCATGGTGTACAATGATTCGTATTCTCTTGTTCGTTTTTCGAATTTCTCCGAAGACTTCAGGCAAACAAATTGTGGTGTACCACTCAGAATTGACCGTCCTACGTTGCTCAAGCGTTACAGTCGCCACATGACCAGTTTTGCCAAAGAAACAGGCGACCATTTGCTCGAAGTGCTTCTTCCACGAACAACTTTAGTTGTATTTGGCTCGTCTTCGAAGACCCACACGGTCGATTGCTGTTTTGTTTCGGGCTCATATGCATAGATCCATGATTCGTCACCTGTGACGATCTTATAAACGTCTTTTGAAGCACCGCGATCGTATTTTTTCAAAAGTTCTTTGCACCAATCGACATGAGCCTTTTTTTGAGCGATTGTCAAATTGTGCGGGATCCAACGAGAACAAACCTTTTTAACGGCCAGGTGTTCATGCAATATCGAATGTATGCTGGTGGAAGAAATGCCCAAGGATGCCTCTATCTCACGGTTTGTCACATGACGATCTTGCATTATCAGTTCACGCACGGCATCAATGTTCTCTGGCACAAAGGCCGTTTTTGGACGACCTTCACGACCTTCGTCTTTGAGCGAGCATCGGCCACGATTGAATTCATTAAACCAGCTTTTCACAGTGCTATAGGATGGTGCTTAATCGCCATACAAAGATTTAAGTTCATCGATGCACTCTTGTCGTGATATTCCACGTCGAAAGTTGTGAAAAATGATCGCACGAAAATGTTCACGAGTTAATTCCATTGTTTTTGCCAAATTGATTTATTCAAGTCACTGTAAACAACACAAATAATGGGCGTACGTCAAAACGTTCTGAGTACGTTTACGCTAAAAAAAATGTAAAACTTTTCAATGGAAATGTTAGATGACACCAGACAACACTAAGTGTTGCCTAGGCCAGAAATAAATATAGCAACCCTCGAAAAGAATGTATTTATCAAAACCGTCTAGAAATTTCAGACCAATGGTAACAAGCTACACCAACAAGTAGCGTAATTCAATACTGACTCTTACTTTCGAGTTTTGTTTTTGCCTCCACACTGAACTGCAATCATGCAATCAATGGATCAGAATTTAGTTGAGAACTTCAAAGTTGAATATAGAAATAATCTTTACACCACATTCTTTAAGAAAACGATGCCAAGAAAACGCAATGCCGTTTTGTTTTTAAATTCTTCTTGGCTGAATATGGGATAATTTTGTACTGTAGTTCGGACAATTCATAAATCCGGACTAAGGTCAAAACTATACCTGTGAGGATAAGAGAGGTTATACTGTACTTTTTTTACAGCCGATTTAAATTTTAAATGGTCCACCCTATACAAATAATTCCCCATGCATTTATTTTACTTGCCATATTTAAATTTACTTTGTGAATTTTTAAAGTCATTTCCCCCTATTTTCTGTGATTTGTTCACTTGATTGGCGAAAAACAAACGTAAAGAAGTAAACTTTTATTTGCTCTAAAAGTCGTCCTGAGGGAAAGGAAAATTCCGAGTGAAATATTTTTTTATTTTTTTCATGATTAATTTGATCTCAGTTTTTTTTTCCAATATATAAACTTTAATGACCGCTGGAATTAATTGCAAAAGGAGGTCAACAACAGCATGTTATATTGTTGAATCAACCGATGATTAAAATTGTATCACTCACTTTAATTGCGGTCGCGATATGGGGACTGGAAAATACCGATTTGGAATCGATTTCTAAATACAGTAGGCAAAACTGAATCACTATACGAGTAAGTCGTCAGTCATCCATACAGAAAAACATACACAACCGAACTAAAACGGAAGCAACCAAACCAAAAACACATTTTGTAAAAATACAAAGACAACTAGGAACGGCCTTTGATGCAGCGATGAGGTTGGGTGTAGCCACCGAAAATCAATCACTTGCCAAATAAAGTTCAATTAGACAAAACACAGTGCATTGCGTCTCATGCATGAGCTGGAAGAGAGACACATCAGCGACAAGTGGAGCAGCTATTGAATATCGATACAATCGTGATCAAGGCCATTTCATTTGTATTATTTTAGTTAATTATACCAGTTATACCATATATTTTACCTGAGTTTTAATTAAGTTTAATTCACACGTTTCGTATCTTTTTTTTGTTTCAGCTGCCATCAGTGAAATGGGAAAGCGCAAAAAACTAAAGTCTCGCAACAGTGCGGCATTGCCACCATCTATTTTGAATAGCAGCGGTGGTGGTGGTGGTTACTCCAAGGATCATTTGGATGCTTGGCTGGAGACATGCTTGAAAGATGCTTCAACAACACAATTATCATCATCGTCAGAATTTTTAGATTATAATCCGACAACCGCAGCAACAACGGTAACCACATCAATGTCTGCAAACAATTTAAATCACAAAAATATTTTCTCGATACCACAACAGCAGCAGCAGCAACAGATGCAACAACAGCAGCAGCAGCAACAACAGGCTATCTTCAATATGGCCAATGTGGGCCAACAGCAGCCAATGCATCCACAACTGCAGCAGCAGCAACAGCAACAATTCGCCATGCGAACAAATCCCATGAACAACAACAGTCTGCCAAATAGCAATAGTAGTTTTAATTTCCCCTTTAGTCAGGGCTTTCAAAGAGTAAGTTGAACTATCCTTTACCTAGTGCGAGGTGGATACGAAAAGTCGGTGGAAGTACTGCGTTATATTGATTGACCAAATTAAAAAAATTTCAACCATGGAGCAGCATCTAGAATAGTCGCAATTAATATTAGTAGTGAAGACACAAGCCATCTCAGCAGAACAAAGCTATTTATTTACAAGTGAACAAGTAGATACGTACTAATGGGAAAATAACAATTTATTAATAGCTCAACTTTTATTAGTTACCACGGATCTATTACCACCGACCATACTACTACTTAATCCCATTAAGGAACAAGGGGAAACTTCTCTAAAATTCTTATTTCCACTGACCGGGACCTACTCTTTAACGCCGGCTTCGATTTGATGGAGAAGTTTTTACATGACTTAGAGATAAGTCTCTTACTTGTAAACTCGCCGGCATTTACTAGGTGTAAACCCGCCGCTGAAAAATTGTTTAATGTTCTTGCCCGGGGTTTAACTGGCATGATAGTCGTGCACACTTTCATCACGCCACAGCGGCCCACCACCGACCATAGTCTCAGTTAAATCTTAAAAATAAATACATTTTATGATTCTAACATTTTCTTTCATTTCAGTACTCATATTTCCTTTAATTAGGTTTCCTTAATTAGGTTAGGGTTGGCCATTTAATATTTTAAATTTAAATCGGCTGCAAATAAAGTAATTTTTTTTTAAATTTCTGGTTTTTTGGAAAGGTTAAACTTTGTAATTTTATAATGGAACACCATCCGATACGTGTTTTCGCTTCGCCCAATGGGCTAAAGATTGCTTAGCAGGAGATGAGGATTTTTACCGAAAATTGGATTTTAGATGAAGCTCATTAACATCTCGGTAGCTATGTCAATAAATCAAACTGACGCGTTTAAAGTTCAGAGAACCCACAAGTGACTCTAATGAGAAGCCAATGCATCCACAACGAGTCACGGTTTGGTGTGGATTTTGGGCTGGCGGCATCATTGGGCCATTTATCTTTGAAAATGAGCATGGAGCCGCTGTTACCGTCAACTAATAAAGTAAATAAAAACAACTAAAGCTCAACTAATTTTTGTTTCCAAAAATTCAAGAGAATGACATGGAGGACTTTTAGTTTCAACAAGAAGTGGCCACATGTCTCACAACCACCGATATTTACGCACTGCTTTCTGAAAATCGAATAATCAGCCGAAATTGTGATGTCAATTAATTGGCCGCCTCGGAGTTGTGATTTGAGCCCTTTGCATTATTTTTTGTAAGAGGCCATTAAGGATAAATGTTACGCAAAGCTCCCGGGACAATTGAAGCGTTGAAACATGAAATCGAAGTTTCCATTGAATAGATTCGATCCGAAACAATCGAAATTGTACTGAATAGTTGGGTTGACCAGATGAGGTACTGCCGAGCCAGTTGTGGTAGTTATATGAATGATATTAAATGGCAAAGTTCAATCTCTTCAATTAAACCATACATTTTAAAAAAAATTATCAGATCTTTTTTTTTACAGCCAATTCAAATTAAAAATGTTAAATCGCCCTCCCTTTATTATACTTATCCTAGTCGCAGATCAAGATCGAAATATCAATGATTTAATGACTATTCCTGTGTAATTTAGGAACTTCTAAAAAAACCCGGACATTGTAATTTCTTCAGCCCTGTCACAGAGCGTAATTCCGCATTGAAAGTGAATTCAATTTCTTTTCGTCCCACAGAATATCACAAGCGAAATTGACAAAGAAAGGACAATCGCTGTTTATTATATTTTTTATTGATTAGAGAATGTTGTCTAGATTTTAAGTCGTTTGTAACAGACCATGCCAACTTTGGCAAATAATGGATTTAATTTGCTTTTGAAAGAAATGGGCCAACAATGTTCAAAACCTAGAGTTAGCTTTTAATCTCCCGTACAATTCTACAAGAAATTTTGTAAGAATAGAATGTAATATGTGGCTTCTAAAGCAGCGGATTTTGCGTTCGAATTAGACATTTACATGAAATATGGAATCAGTTAGTCGTTCTAAATCGCTTAAAGTAGTCCAAATATGTTTTTTATCCGTTCCTTTAAGGTTTAACTCAGTCATACTCGTAATACCCAGCATAGTGTAGCTTACAAAAAAACCCTATATGTTCAACGAAGCAACTCTTAACCATTTTTAGTTTTTATGGCCACAAACTGAATTCCTTGCTGTATGGCATATGAAGAGATACCAGCACTTCCTGAAATCTTTGCAACGACGAGTTTACCACTTGTTTCCTTCGACTTAAACGTCCACTAAACGTCAAGATTAAAAAAATAAATTGTCTAAAGTCGGCAGTGGCCAACTGTGTTGTACGCTACAGCACTCTTTTATTCAAATGAACGCGCGCCTCTTTTCGGGATTTAGGCAAGTTCGGTTTAAGATTGTGACTTCGAGATCAAAAGGATCTCAAATCAAGAGGGACGTTAGTACGGCGGCTACACAAAAACTCTGACCGATTTTATCTAATTTTACAAGTCTTGATTATAGATCAGTGCACTAAATTTGGACAATGGTTTCTAGAGCAACAGGATCTCAAATCAAGATCTGATCGTAGAAGTTTTTTACGACAATTAAGAATATCTATTCTTTACTGAATGACAAAGTAAACAAAAAGGAAACGAAATGACAAAGTGAATATCGTCGTAGTTCCCAGCAGAAGGCTTTTGTGTAAATTTTTGATTTTTTTATTGTCGCTTTAAGTAGTCTTATTGTCGCTTAAGTCAAATCGTTTTTCGATATCTTTATTAGTTTAGGATTTATGTATAGTTATTTAAAGAAATTATCATATTAAGAAATTATCACATATGAATTTTTAATTTCTTAATCAATAATTTCTATGGTTCTATATGGTCCAGATCCTTAATAATTAATTGTCATTTCATATAACAGAGCGTCAGGACCAAGAATTGGGAATTGGCATAATATCATGGACCGATAAAAATAATAAACAGTTAATTTCCATGCCATGAAACTACTTCGTGTCGAATTCAGTCGAGATCAGACTATACTTATAAATCCAATTTCTAAAGCGCCGGTACCAGAACTCGAAAAGTACTTTGTATGGGGGCTATATCAAAACATTAACCGATTTGGCCCACATTTAATCCTAAAAAGTCCTTTTTTTATACCTACATTCAGCAGCCTAGGCCAATCCCATGGTACCTTCTTTTATACAAAAACGTGTATTTTTTACAGATTTTGTCTGAGTCCTTGTTGTTTTTTTCTCTGACTGGATTCGGTCCATTATAAATCTCAAGCAAGCTGCAGCAACAATACATTTCTCTGCAAAGTTTGGACTTTGTAGGTTGATTATTGTGTCGGACATCGCTAGAGCGTCTTAGAATTCTGCGCCGATCAAAAACAAATCTTCTTTATAGTGTATCGGATCAAAATTTTGAGGTGTACCAAACAAAATGTCAAATTTGGTACTCCACATCCTATGGTGGGGGATATAAGAAGGCCTATGTGTAAAGTTTTAAATTTATTTTTATTTTAATACAGGAAAGGCAATACTAAAAGGGCCTATGTGACATTTTTGTATATGTTGGTGTGACATTAAAAATCGCGCCCTAAACTCAATTTTTTTTTAGTAAAAACGTGGGAAATTCATGTACGAATCGACTGCAATAAGTAATTTCTAGAAATTTTGCGAAATGAATAAATGGAACAGTTTTTTTGTCTCTCCTGGAAAGTATCGAAAACCCACATAGGCCTTCTGCTGGGGACACCGATGATATACTCCTTATCCTGTGATAAAGGGTATATTAATCCACAAAGCTTATCGTACCTCCCCACTACCTCTTGTTAACGTATTTAATTACAACCTTTTTTAATCGATATTTCTCTCACCCCTCCAGCCCATGCCAAATTTTATGAAGCCCTCATCAGCAAACTCCTTTAGCAATCGTTATTCCATGATGTTCCCTTCCATAAGCGGCGGCGGCGGTGGTGGCTATTATCCGCCAAATGATGGCTCCCAAGATTTTGCCAGCCTACCACCCATGGTCAATATTATGGGCGGCAGCGGTGGCAACTCTTCCGAACATGAAAATAATTCCACAGATGTTCTGGATGGCAGTGCTAGTAATCCCAACATAAGTAGAGGGTAACTACAAAAAACAAACTCAATTCATTTCACGAGAAAAAAAAAAACGTTGCTTTCTTTTTGAAGTTTTAGATTTAGTGATCCATGTTTATTGAATCCTTCGGATAACGATTCCAAAATCAGTGGCCAAAACACTCCGGATCGTCGCAACAATATACCCAGTGATACGGAGCAAAATAATAAATTCTTCAATGTGCTTATGGAACAGATTCAACTGTTGCATGAGACAAATACGAAAATATGCCGGGACTTACACGAGGCCAAAGGTAAGTCATATCGATACTTTAGTATTTCAAGAAAATCATTCATTTAATTGTAATTAAAAACCCATTCTGATCATTATTTCAATATTTTGAGAATTGTAAACGTTTTTTGTATAAACTGTCTAGTCGAAACGTAGAGAAAAAATTCTCTACTATTCTAAGGAATTTTCTTTATTTTTTTTTAAGAATTTTATTGTATTTGCTTAATCAGTATTTAGTCCTTCGATGAAGAACATCTTCAGGGATTTAAAAATTAACGAACAAAACACAAACTCAAAAAAATGCACAAAAGCGGCTGTCAACTTTTTTTTTTATTGTTAATTCTCGTCACTGATGACTGTCATCCTTTCATTGTAAAGGGTTATTTTAAGTAAGCGACAAACACAACTTCAACCTTTTTGAACTGAGGCAGAACGGATCTCACAGGTTGCTTCGATGAGGACTATCTTCAGGGATTGAAAAATTTAAATCAATAAAGGCACAAAATGGCTGTCAACTTTTGTTTATTGTCATTTTGCGTCCTTGATGACTGTCATCTTTCATTGTAAAGGGTTTTTTTTAAAGTGAGCGACAATTACAATTTAAACCTTTTTGATTTGAGGCAGGATCTCACAGGTTAGCCGTTGCTTTGTCAGATGTCGAAATACCGTTGTCCAGAAGTTACCACGTGGAGGTCTATGAGACGACTTGTGGTGTAGTCAAAAAGGATCGCACTAAATCTCTCAAAACAATCTCTCTGAAACAATCAGATACTTTGCCTTACGAAAAACACCACCAACAACCTTCATTTTCCGAGGAAAGAAAAGACAAATGATCGTCAACATAAACGACGCCATAAAGCCACGTTTCTTCACTGCGAGGAATATGAAAATATCCGCCTCCAAATCATCAGCCACACTGTTTTCTGCTTGGACCGCAGAGGTGCGGTTGTCACTCAATGTGAAAGTCGATAACGTCAACATCCCGACCACCAACTACCCCAAAATCCTTGGGGTCACATTGGACAGCCTTTTTAGATCCTCTGCACATGCTACATCTATCTGCGATAAACTCAAAAGTAGGAACAAGGTCCTCAAGACACTTGCCGGCAGTACTTGGGGAGCCGACAAAGAAACCTTGTTGACCTCTTACAAAGCGATAGGTCGGTCTGTAGCAAACTACGCAGCACCTGTATGGTCGGCGAATGTGAGTACGACGCAGTGGAAGAAAATTCAGACATGCCAGAATGCCGCCCTTAGAACATCAACAGGGTGTCTTCTTATGTCCTCTGAGGACCATCTACATGAGGAGACGAAGGTCCTTACCGTTCGCAGACACAATTTCCTGTTGCCTAAGCAATACCTGCTAGGGTGTTTTCGCAGCAGTCATCCTAACCACCATCTCTTGAACAGGATGCCTCCACCCAGGCAGATCAGGTACGATCTTCATGATCTAGAGAGAGAGGTCCAGCGGTATAAGAGAGAACCTTTAGATCATCGAAACTATCAGGCAGGTTTGAACAACATTCACGCCGATGATGTCGCAGCAGCAGTATCCAGCTACCGTGTGAATGCAGTGCTAGGGGAACATCCCCCGGAGATTTCACCTGAGGAGAAGGTACTACCTCGGCAGACGCGCGTGGTTCTGGCGCAGCTGAGATCCGGATGGTGCAGCCGCCTCAATTCTTACTGGGCACGAATTGATGCTAACGTTCCGGACATCTGTCCCGCCTGCCATCAGGGACCACATGATGTACTGCACCTCTTCAATTGTCCGGCCAAGCCCACTCAGCTGACCCCCAGGTCTCTGTGGATGCATCCAGTTCAAATGGCGCGTTTCCTTCACCTGGGTATCGAAGCAGATCCCCCATAGACGAACAAGACTTCAAAATAAATATATTGTTGTTACAACAACAACAACGCCATAAAGTTTTATTAACGATCCCACGACAGCCGGTTCTACGTACCAGATCCACCCGAAGAAGGAATTCTTCGGCTAAAGGGCTGTCACCCCGGCACTATATGCCGCTACAACAATAACAACATTAACGAGTAAAACACCAGACGAAAGACTTGTATACTGGCTTAGCTTTGTGGAGAGATGCAAAAGGGAATCTGGTAACTGATTAGAGTACGCTGAGTGCGGTAAGGATCTGGAAAGAACATTATCCATGTTTGCCTTGCTGATAACATCCTCACGCTCCCAGACACATATGATAAGGTTGAATATCCAATACAGGATGAGGTTAAAACATCAAACCCGATTGAGGCGAAGGAGACGATCAAGCGTATGCCCGAAGAATGACACATCAGAGTACAACAGGGTGGCCGATTGAACATTTTAAATTTGAATTGGTTGTAAAAAAAGTTCTGATAATTTTTTTCAAATTACTGGTTTTATTGGAATGGTTGTTCCTTGTCATTTTAAAACGCGACACAATATCATTCATATGACTACCACAACTGGCTCGGCAGTACCTCATCCGATCAACCCAACTTTTCAGTGGCAATTTCGATTTCATGTTTCAACGCTTCCATTGTCTTTGGATGCTTTGCGTAACATTTATCCTTTATGTTTCCCCACAGATAATAATCCAAAGGGCTCAAATCATCATCACAATTTCGGCTGATTATTCGATTTTCAAAAACAATGAGCAAAATATCGATGGCTGTGTGCCATGTGGCCCCGTCTTGTTGGAACCAAGTGTAGTTCTCTTAAATTTGTGGAAAGAAAAATTCGTTTAACATGGCGCGGTAACGCTCACCGTAGGCGGTAGCAGCGGACCCTTGCTAATTTTCGCAGAAATATGGTCCAATGTTGCCGCCAGCCCAAAATCCAAACCAAACGGTGACTCATTGTAGATCCATTGGCTTCTCAATAGTCACGTATGGGTTCTCTGAACCTCATCTGCGAAAATTTTGCTTAGTGACATAGCCACAGAGATGAAAATGAGCTTCATCTGAAAACAATCTTGGGCGAAGCAAAAACACATCGGATGGTGTTCCATTATTTAATGAAAAAGTTAAACTTTCCCATAAAACTAGAAATTCGAAAAAAATATCAGTACACTTTTTACAGCAGATTTATATTTAAAATTTTACATGGTCCATCCTATATGTCCAATTTTCAAAAAGGCAGACAAGTCTATTTCAGCAACTACCGCGAAATAAGCCTTTTCGCGCAATAATTGTAATGCAAATATTGTATCCATTGACTGTGTAAAGGATTAAAGTCCAAACTCGTCTACCTGATTCAACGTATCAGTGTTGTTTTAGGCCGAATAAATCGTCAATAGCTTCACATTAAGCCAAATCCTGAAGAAGACCAACAAGCAGTTAATTGATACGTACCACCTTTTTATTGATTATAAGGCCGCATTCGAAAAGAGATTAATTATATGAATCCATGTCAGCGTATTGAGGCACCTAAGGAATATGGAGCATCAAAAATTCCGTTGGATCAAAAGTTTTGTAAACGATTCAGAACGTCTTTAACAGAAAGAAATTCACAAACAATTGCACTGGAGTGCAGCATACGCCTAAATCTGCAAACTTCCTCTTTAACGTCAAGACAAAGCACTTGGCCCGGACGGTATCTCAATACTGATGCCTATTCTAAAGAAGCTTGGGTTTGGGCTATCTTACCAAAGTTTTGGCACCAAGAGATGGTCAACAGGTGAATTGAACGAATTTGATCTGTAGTGTATAGTGCGGTCAACTGGCCAATCGATAACAAACGGGTGTGAATTCCTAGAAAGTCGCGTATCCCTGCCGAACATCCTCACGTCAGGAATAAGGCGACGGATGTCTAATGAGCACACACCATGAAAGTAACGATAGAACAGCGTCACGCAACCCACATTCGACGATGCTCAAGGGAAACAATAGAGTTGGATACCCTACTGTCACCTATCAGCACCATCGCTCTCCTTTGAACACGGTCAAGTAGCTCCAAGGATGATTTTGGAGCACCTGCCCATATATGGGAGTTGTATTCCATCTTTGGCCTGATGTAAGTTGTATATATATTGAAAAGATCAGAAGGAGTGAAATATTTCTTGCACCGCTTTAAAAAGCCTATGCACTTGAGTGCTTCTTTCGACACTTCGAATACATGTCCCGCCCAACGAGCGTCACATTGTATTTTCATGCCCAGAACATCGAGAGCTTCTGATTGTTCAATATCCGTACCATCGAGAGAAATTGATGATATTGTTGGGTCGGCGAATCGCTTGTGAGACAACAAGCAGCACAGTGTCTTACGTGCATTAAAATCTACTCTATTCACTCGACCCCATTCGGAAATGGCCAGTAGATCCCGGCCAGATGTCTCATCCATAATTCGCCTTTTGTCTTCAATATCTTGAAGGCTCGGTCTACGGTCGAATGAATACGAATGACAGAGGTTACTATCATCTGCGAAAGAGTAGATTGGATTCACGGTCTGACCCAATAGATCGTCAATGAAAATAAGAAATAAAGAGGGAGAGAGGACAGAGGACAGTGGTACACCTGCGGTCAGCCTATGTGTGTTGGATGAGAACCCATCTACAACAACTCTAATAGTGCGATCTCTAAGAAAGCTCGATATAAACCGAGCAAATGTAGTACCGACTCCAAAAGCGATCAGCTTTGATATGAGTGCACCATGCCAGACTCTATCAAAGGCCTTGGAGATATCTAGAGCCACGACCTTACTCTCACCAAACTGGTGGATAGTGAGCACTCTCTCAAACCAGTGAGCAGTGTACAATTCAATTCTTATACTCACTGACCGGGACCTACTGTTTAACGCCGGCTCCGAACGGCTAATACATTTTATAGAGAAGTTTTTACATGGCTTAAAGATAAATCTTTTACTCGTTAAGTCGCCAGCATTTACTAAGTGATCCAAGATTACATTCACCATTTACGACCAGCCGAGCGAACTATTGTGGCAGCTTTTGAAGTGTCCAAAGCATTTGATACGGTAAGTCACTCCATACCGATTACTGACATAATGAATTCCAGCCTTCCAAATGAAGTCAATTAGTTCAAAATCCAAATGATCCAAAAAATGGGTGTGCCGCAAAGAGGAGTACTGTCACCAATTTTATTTAGCGTGTATCTTGCCACACTTCCTGACCCACCAGCACATGTTTTGGTGTAGTACGCCGACGATTATTTTATCATCTCCTTGGGCGTTAACATCGATGATGTAAGTGATGAAATACCCGACTACTAAGCCACCATAACAAATGACTTGCGGGAGCGTCTTATTGAGGTGTCCACTAAGAAGTCTACTGTGTTCCTTTTTACTTTCTGGATTAGAGAAGTCAACATGGCCCTCAACGGCAGGTGTATACCCATTGTGTACAATGGGTATACACCTTCGTTTTTCCCGTCTTTTAGCCTTCTCCACTTCTTATCCCACGCCACCCAAAAGCGTTAGATAACACCTCCAGGGGAAAAGTTATAGAGTCATGAGTAACACCTTATAAATCTAGCAGTCGCTCCATCCTTAACTATGCCGCTCCAGTACGGAACTCATTCCTTAGCGACACGCAATGGGGGAATTTGCAAACGACAAAAAATAGTGCACTTCGTATTGCTACCGGTTGTGACCAACTGACGATGTGGATCATAACCATGAAAAACCCTGGATTCTGATATAACTATCAGATCCTAATAGCAGCTCACCCTACTTGAGACATTCGTAAGGCCTTCAGGTTTTATAGCAAGGACATGCAAGACGTCATTCCATCGGACGTCAACCGATTGTCTATATCGAATGCCCTGAAAACCGTGCAGCAATTAGCAATCTCTGAAGCAATAAACAGCTATAGATGCAATAAAGTCCTTGAGCAACATCCTTCTGCAATTTCAATAACTGGGCGGCTACTTCCAAAGCAAACCCGTTCCATTCTAGCAAAACTGCGAGCTGGCTAAAAAGTTAAAAGTTATTTATTGTAACTGAAACTTTAAACAGGTGCCCTACCTGCCTACAAAGCCCTCATAACACTTCATTACAAGAGATCTCAGACCGGGTGACAAGAGATCTCAGACCGGGTGACAAGCTCTTCAACGTCTTGAAGGACACAATTGTGGAAAATGCAAAGGTTTATATAACGGAAACAATTGACACTAAGGCCCACATCCTCCTCGCGTAGGCGGAACGACACAATGTGGGGAGGACAGAACGAGATATAACTGCAGCTTGTGCAAAACTTACATTAGATTTGTCTAAAATGTGTCTGATCCTAAACGATAACAAGATCAAAATTAAGTAGCTGCCATTAGGTTTTCTTCAGATTTTTGTATTGACCATAGACCAATTGACCATAGACATAATTTTTCCTGTACAAAAATTCTGTATATTTATCATGTAAAGCATCTTTCAGTTTCTAAGATATTTTTCATATACAGGGTAATCCATCTAGAGGTATTTTTACAGAACAAAAAAATATAAATTTTCAAATCAAGTGTGGAATCTATTGGTAATTTGAAAGGATATTTTGTGGCATTTATTTTTTGAAAATAATAACCTTCAAATGTTGGCAGCTGTATTAGGGAAATGAGCGTTCTGTGAGAAACGGAAAGATCCGCTGTTTTCGACCAAAATTTTGTTCAGTGATGAGGTCCATTTCTGGCTTAACGGCAAAGTCAATAAACAAAATTGCCGCATTTGGGCTGAAGAGTAACAAGAAGAGGTTCAAGAGGTGCCATAAAAGCCAGAGAAAACCACGTTTTGGTGCGGTTTAGGATCTGATGAAATCAACGGTGCACATTTTTTCAAAAATGATGATGGCCGGAACGTAACCGTAACTTGATCAAACAATGGATCTATTGAGAGGATCTATTGATCAGCTAATTTCACGTTCTTTTGGCTTACGAAAAGTCCAAAGTCTATGCTGTCTTTTTTGTTCTGAAAAAATACCTCTAGATGGATCACCCTATAGATAGGAAAATTCTCGTATGCTGGAGTCTTTTATTTAAATATGCCAAACACATTTTTCATAAATTTGAGTTTCAAATTTTCTGTACGAAGAATCTCTTAAAATCAAGGAGTGTTAAACTTAAAAAGTTTGTTAAGGAATTAATAGTTTTACCGCCATGTTTATAAAAACTTGCAATAGGTTTAAAAACCTTTTTATAAAAAACAATGAATTTTAAACCTTCCGTAATATGACCCTTACTCTTTAAAAGATCCAAAACTTTTCCAGTTTACAAAAAATCTCTTCAGTATTTAAAACTTTGTGCATAGCTTTTGATTAATCATTGTTTTTTTGTCGTTTTTGTTTTCCTCATCACATTATCTCTTCATTCTGTTTGTACATACACATTCTACTTATTTATGTTTCTTTCCTCTCTTTGTGCGTTTATCTATCTCTTCTCTGTATTTGTATCCAATTTCGTTGTCCTTCGTTGAAATTAATTTATGTTTTTAATATTTTTTTTTATTGTCTTTCTCTCCCTTTTTTGTTGTTGCGTTTCCATATATTTTCCTGTACATTTGGTTTTTGTTGGTGTTGCGACAACTTTTTAGTTTGTATTGAAGTTTTAAAGCACGCCCCCAATTTGGGTATGAGGCACCGTAGAGATAGCATAAGTGGATTAAGTACCCATAGCCAGCCGATGGTGTTTGGCAGTGGATTTGGAACCCAAAGTCCAGCGCCATCATATCATTCAGGTGCGTTTTGCCAAAGCTGATCTCGCCAGGGGGATACTCTGTGTAGCAGGTTGGATAATAATCGTATTTTGGTTTGATAATTTATTTTCAGGCGCCTATACGCCAGGCATCATGACAGATGTGGTGCGCGAAGTTAAGGAGGCGGCCCGGGTCCGAGAGGATGCCCTCTTGAATCGCGTCAAGGCTTTGGTGGAAGAACGTCAGTGGTCTATGAATGAATCCAATTTACGCATGATGAGAGATATTGAAGAATTAAAGGTAAGTCCTTTAACTCAGAATACTAAATTTGTAGAATCCTATAATTGTCTCGTACCCTATGTTCGCAGTCACAAGTTCATCATTTGCGGTCGGATCGCAAAGAAACCAACAAACGCCTAAATCACTTGGAGGCCGAAAATAAATACATGCGCCAAATGCTGGCCGCTCTCTATCACAATCGTACCGTTCCCGATATTATTTACGAAAACGAAACTTTACGAACCCGAAAATCATTTCCACACTCACGGCGCAATCAGCCAAACATGAATCTGCACTATGGCACTATACATCATCAGGCACAAGCCACATCTTCGTTGGACGAACAAGAAGAGGAGCCGCTACATATTGTGGAAACACCTTCGACAACATCGACGGCAGACATAGCTGCGGTAGCCGGCCAGAGACCACCGGAGATGCGCCATTCCTTTTCTAGCTCAGATGGGGGCAGCATAAATGGTGGCACTACCACGACTTCGGGTAAAGTGAGCGGTCCCATAATGTCGCCTCCAAATTTCGCTTTGGTCTCATCGCCCAACGATGAAGCTAAGCGAAAAAAGGAGAGAACCCAGCAGAAGAAAATGTCTTCGGACGAAGGGGATACCGGCGAGTTGCCGGTAGTGACCACTGTAGCACCACATGACTTAAGGAGAGAGCTGAAGGAGGCGGTAGCCGCCCGTAAAGATGCCGATGATCGTATAATAGCGTGGGTTTAATTTACTTTTGATTTAAACGGCCTTAAAAGTTTCGCTTTATAATTTTATCATTTCATGTAACATAGAAAGTGTAGGAAGAGGTTAAAGAAATAAGACGCTTAATGCCAGAGTGGGCTAATCCATATTTGGGTTTAAGTGACGCGAATGTGTTTTTCGTGTACTTTGGGAAATCGAAACGTTACCAAATATTAAGTTTTGAAACTAGTTTAAATATTTAAATAATAAAATATTAAATTCATATACTTATTTTCCCAATGAGGTTGCTGTGTCTTAAACCACGAAAACCCAAATGTGGCATAGATCACTCTAGCATAATCTTCTCAAATATCCTTGATGATGCTTAATTTAAAATCTAAAACTAGTCTGTAGACGTAAAGAATTTCATCTTAAAGTGGTTTTTAGAAAAATCTGTTTGAGATCATGAGCGGTTATTCTGATTTACATTTGCAGATCAGAACTGTATTCGGTTTTTTTTTTTGAAAAGTCTCAACAGAAATTCAAAGTACCGTAAATTGGCCATTATTTTTTTAGAAAATTTATTTTGAAATCCTTAACATGTACTTGGTCTAAAGACGAGTAGTTGATTTAACGCACAGTTTTAATTGCATGGCAAATAATTAATCGTTAATATCATAGGTGGGTTGCGATTTAAATGAAACATTTGTTTAGCTTATTTTTTTTTTTGTTAAAAATTTAACCATTTTCGCAACATTCGATACAATTTTATTTAAAATCTCTTAAAGATGTTCTATGATATTATGTTCCATTATTAAATAACAAAGTTCAACCTTTCCAATAAAACCAGAAATTTGAAAAAAAAAATTGCCAGTATTTTTACAGCCGATTCAAATTTTAAATCTCCCACCCTGTAAATCAAAAATAATTTATTTAAAATTGTAACATAAGTTTCTCGCTTAACATCACATCTCGTTTTAATACCAAATTAACAACATCTTACACATACAATTGTTAAACATTAACACACTTTGCACACTCAGCCACGCCCAGACAAGAATATGCACCACAACACGCCCCCCATAGATTGCATCACCCCTAAAACCATAGTGTCTGCCTGTCATATCTCTAACCAGAACTTAATTATAACCTCACTTGTGTGTTTATTAACTGACCAATGTATTTGTGTTGTTTTGATCTCAATTTTAGACTTGAGAAATTGGTTAAAACGCTACAAGTAAATGCAACTCATCCCCCATCCTCCATGGCCAATACCACCACCAACACCACCACTACCATCATTGAAAATCAACAACCACAGCAACAGTTATCTAACGGTGATGGTGGCGGTCATAATAAAACCAAAAGTATTACTAGTGGCGTTGTAACTGGTGGAGGTCATAACAAAACTAATAAACGTTGCGGCACTACAACAACAACTTCAACGACAACTTCTACGGCTGCTGGACATAAAAAATGGTTGAATCAACATGCGCCTTCGCATCAGCATCATCATTCGCACCAGAGTGCCACAAATGCTGGCCAACGTAGTTCACCCGTTAAACTGAGTGTTGCGGGGCCCATAACGGATTTATAGTTCGAAAAACCCCTGAGCACTATTAAAAAGCCGCCAAGAAAGAAAAAGTCTGGCATAAGAATATCTCATTTTTAAGGGTGAGTGGAGGAGAAGAATGCAAACCCCCTTCTCTGGATACACGTGTTTTAAAGCAACGAACAAAAACACAAAAAGTTATTGAAAAAATTGTATGGCTTAGATAAAGAGAAATGTGTTAAGGGTATTTGTTATTAACAATTTAAAGTACTGTAGTTGTTTTTAAACTTTAATAATGTGTCTATCTGTCTGTCTACTATATCATTGTTTATTTGTATATGTTTTAATTTTCTTTGAAACTTGTAACTAATTTTTTATAATATCCTCGTATATTTAACGATTAATCAATGGATTTTGTGAACAAAATTTCGACACGAAACTTTACCGGCTGAGAATCCTACCATGTAACTCGATTTGACATTAGAAAAGTTAATCGTAATCGAATCGTTACCGATTTCATTTTAAAATGGCGCAATCATGGCTGTTGGTTTGCTAATTGTCGTTTTTGCAAACCAATGTTGGTTTCATTTGGTGTCATGAAACCAAGTTGGTTTTGTCCATCTCGAATGTCAATAAAACCAATGTTCGAATCAGCTGTTGCTGATAAAACCGATAACATTGGTTTTCATGACACCAAAGCATTTTTCTTATCGTCTTTAAAACCAATAGTGACAACATTGGTTTCTATGATAGCCCTGAATGTATATTATTTGGATCCGAGTAAAGCGTTGCGTTTGAGTTTGTTTATATTTTGCTTTTAATTAGAATACAGGGTCGAGCGCGGTTATTTGCTTTTTCGCACTGCGGGCTGTGGCGGCACTGTTGGTCGAAGAATGTGGAGAGTGTGCGTGGCTTATAGTACCTCATGGGAGATTTGTATTCGTCTGCCTTTCAGTTGATCTCATGCATTGGACACGTGAGGAGTGGTCATTTTGTGTTGAAGCGTATTTTTCAAATGCGTACTCGATAAATGCAGTGCAGCGTGATTTTTGCTTTTTGCCCACGCGTATGTGTTCCTCGACGGCAATCAATTGTAAATTGGGTAAATTCATTAAGAACAGCAGGGAATGTGTCATGTGTACGAAGGAGACCTGGGAGATGAATTACAACACCACAAATCATCGAGAGAGTTAGAACAGCAAAACTGCAATCTCCGAAACGCTCTGCTCGAATGCAATCGCTTGCTCTTGGCATTTCCTGAATTTTTTCAGTAAGCTCGTGAGGCAATGCTATTAGAGAATACATGGTTCCAACATGATGGTGCCACTGCACAAACAGCGAGGGTTACCATAAATTGTTTGAGGCAAATGTTTCCTGGACAGCTTATCTCTTTGAGGGTTGAGGTGAACTGGCCGGCACGCTCACCAGACTTAGCCCCATGCGATTTTTTCCTTTGGGGTTACCTGAAGTCGAAGGTGTATATCAACCGTTCCAACACCTTGAAAAACCTAATTAACAATATTGAGGCTGAAGTTGGCAGAATGCCAGTCGACATGCTTGTTAGAGTTCAAGAAAACTTCAGAAAACGTATGCAGCAGTGTGTGGATAGTGAAGGTCTACATTTGCCAGATACACTATTTAAAACTATGTAATTTAAAAAAGCCTTTACTCTTCAATATAATTAAAATATAAAATACATTTTTCTAAGGTTAGTAATTTTTTTTATTTCATTCCCAAATAAGCAAATTATCGCGCTCCAGCCTGTATAAAAATTTAGAATATATAACTTCTTCGATTTGTCTTGTTTCAAACACGATTTTCGAATCAGCTGTTTGCATTTATTCATTCCGCTTAATTTTCGAAAATTTGTAATTGCAGTCGAAACGTACAAAGACTTGCCACGTTTTTACTAAAAAAAAATTAGTTTAAGGCGCGATTTTGTGTGACACAAAGACCCTTTTAGTATTGTCTTTTCTGTATTAATATAAAAAAATTGATAATTTTCCACATGGGCCCTTTTGTATCCTACACCATAGAGTAAGGGTGTACCAAATTTGGCATTTCGTTTGGTACATCTCAAAATATTGATCTGATACCCTATAAAGAAGATTTGATCAGCGTCTATTTCTAAGACGCTCTAGCGATGTCCGATTGTCCGTCCGTCAGTGTGTCTGTTGTAAGCACGATAACGATCACAATAACCAACCTAGGAGGTGGTCCAAACTTAGCTGAGATATGTATTGTTGTAGCGTGTTGTTTGGAATTTATAATGGACCAAATTCATTCAGAGGAAAAAAGGTTCTCTATACAAGGACTCAAACAACATCTGAAAATCTATGGAATGGCAATTAAGTGTTAAGGATCTGGACCATATTGAACTTTATACAATTATTGATTTAAAAATTAAAAAGGCCTATGTGAAGAAAAACTTATAGGCCTTTTACAATAATTTTAATAAAGATATTGAAAACGAATTAATGGGTATATGTACGACCAATAGGACTACTAAAAACGAAAATAAAAATAAATCCAAATTTTACACATAGGCCTTTTGCTGGGAACTACGACGATATATTTTATATTCAATAAGAATGGAATTTCCAAATTTTAATTGATACTAACTGAATTTCAATAGAAAACGGTTTAGATGCAAAACAATCTGATGCCATTCATTTGTAATATGTTTTTTTATAAGAAAATACACTGAGCCGAATTCGTCTAATCATTAGAGAGGAAGAAGTTTAATAGGCTTCAATTTACTACTAATAAAGGATTACCGTCCTTATTCCGCCTCAGATAGCACTGGTAAAAAATATAAATAAATTTTGCACATATTCAACTGCGATTTACAAAAATTGGCAGTAATTCTGCATGGCAAATTCAAGCTATTTCAGAGAAACCTTAAAAATGCATTGATTAATCGATTAGCAGTACGGCCCTTCCGCATATTCATTATTTGTCTTTTACTACTCCAAAATATATCAAATCAAACGTCGAAACATACATAATCAAAATTTTACATGTTCCTACTAAACAATCAAAGTCGCCGAAAATTTCCTAAACCTCCACTAAGTTTATTGAAAAACTTCAATATTCTATTTATTGGTTTTCTTTTTTGAAATACTAAAGAAAAAATTAAAACCGAAATCAAAATTGTTATTGGAAAACTAGAAACTAAACACAAAATCAAGTATATACGAACGAATAAATTAAATTAAATATTTAAACCTTTTAACGAAAATCATCGTAGCCAGTATACGATAATGATAAACGAAAAATAATATTAGTTATCATATCGAATATAGAAATGTTAAAGAATATATTCACGATGAATATCGATTTTATTAAATGTTAAAACGTAATTTGTTAAATTATAAACATATACATATATGTTGAATTAAAATATATATGTAAAATTGTACCGTCTTTCATACAAGTTTAGTTAGTTTTGTCATTTCTTTATCCATACATGCATAAATAATATATATATATATTGTACTACATACATTAATTGGAACATGTATTAATTGTATTTTTAAGTGCCATTTCATTAAAACAAAATAATAAATAAATGCATTCATATTTTTATTTTCAAAACAAAGCGGATTTGTGTCGGCTTTCCTTTAAACAAGAAAAACCCGAAAATTTGAAGATTATCAAAAAAAGAACAACACGAGAATTGCAAGATTTTCACGTGAAAGGGGGAATGAAATATCGAACAAAAAATAAATTTACAACGGGTGGTCCCGTATTTATTGAGTTAATTTGGCATTTCTTTGTTTCAGTGTTTAACAAATAAAACCATGGAGAGGAAGCCTTTTACGAAAATGGGCGTTTAATTCAAAATGCATTTCGTGCACTTCCTGATTTTTTGTTTTGGTCGGCATTGTTGACCAAATTTGTCGACAATTGGAAGAGTTGTGAGCAAATTTAAGCAAACTGGGTCCGTTGGAAATGTGAAAATACCTTTGTATGCTCGCCCAGTTCTTTGAGTGGAAAACAATGATGTTATTCGAGATAGTGTGACAGAAGACCTCAAGTGAACATCTCTCGAACATCATTGATGCGAAAAAAAATTGAATTATCAGGATGAATCGCCATCCTATAGCACTGTGAAAAACTGGTTTAAAGAATTCAATCGTGTCCCGACGCTCGCTCAAAGATGAAGGTCGTCCAAAAACGGCCGTTGTGCCAGAGAACATTGATGCCGTGCGTGAACTGATAATGCAAGACCATCGTGTGGCTTACCGTGAGATAGAAATATCCTTGTGCATTACTCCCACCAGCATACATTGCATGAACACCTGGCAGTAAAAAAGGTTTGTTCTCGTTAACTCCTGCACAATTTGACAATCGCTCAAAAAAGGCTCGTGTCAATTTGTGCAATGAAATTTTGAAAAAAATACGATCGCGGTGCTTCAAAGGAAGTTTAAAAGATCGTCACAGGTGACGAATCATTGATCTAAGCGTATGAGCCCGAAACAAAACAGCAATCGACCGCGTGGGTCTTCGAAGACGAGCCAAATCCAACGAAAGTTGTTCTTGGAAGAAGCACTTCGAAGCAAATGGTCGCCTGTTTCGTCGACAAAACTGGTCATGTGGTGACTGAGCAACGTAGAACGGTCAATTCTGAGTGGTACGCCACATTTTTTAGCCTGAAGTCTTCGGAGAAACTAGAAAAAACGAACAAGAGGAGACGAATCATTGTGCACCATGTCAATGCGAGTTCTCACACATCGGCTCAAACCAGCGCCTTTTTTACCGGCCAAAACGTCGAATTGATGGGTCATCCGCCGTACAGCCCAGACCCAATGACTTCTTTTTATTCCCGCACATCAAGAAAAAAATGCGTGGTCAACGATTTTCGTCGCCAAAAGATGCTGTTGAAGCGTTCAAAAACCATGTTTTGGAGATGCCTCAATCGGAGTGAAAAAAGTGCTTCGACAATTGGTTTGAGCGTATGCAAAAGTGTATAAATCATGCTGGAGAATACTTTAAAAAACAATAAAACCATTTTTGATGATAAATATTCGCATTTTCATTATTTGGCCAGAAATATATATAGCAGCCCTCGTACAAAATTACATCATAAAAGCGGGGCAAAATTTTGCAGACTTTTTTACTGTATGGAAATCGTCATCATTTTCAACTCGCATGAAAGTAGCCATTCCTGTTTAAAGTCAACCATGTATGGATGAAAAATGTGAAGAATGGATGTGAGATATGGAATATGACAAAGGTCCATGCAGACCTTAGATAACAAATGCCTAAAAAATAAAAAATATTACGAATTTGTTGGCTAACGTTATATCGAACACCGATCATCGAAATACGAAGGAAAAAGTGGGGATGGATTGACGATATCACTTGCAAGGCAATTGACTAGAATCCGAAAGGAAGCTGAAGAGGACAATGTGCCCATACCTGGAGTAGGCAGGAGGCGTTGGAAACAAGCAAAGGCCGAAGCGAAATTAATGCCGTCGCATTGAATTGGCACAAGTTTTTTGTAGAGGCCTTATGAACCAATATATATATATATACCAATATATATATACAGCGCACAGAGAAAGGGATCTAAGGGTAAAAAAATCAATTTTCACTTTTCATCTGAGCATCGAATGAGACCGATGCCCCAAAAGTGTTCCCTCCCAGAGGTATGCGCGTTTTATGAAAGTGATGGTACACCAAAGTGATGGTACACCCTTTCTATTTTGCGCGTCACATATACTGAGGTATCTGCCGACTTTAGGCTCTTCGCTTCAAAAGCTATATCGGTTAGGATAACGCATAGTTTGCAAAAACTAATCAGTTGTTTATTTTGAAGTCTTGTTCGACTATGGGGGATCTGCTTCTATATCCAGGTGGAGGAAACGCGCCATTTGACCTGGATGTTTCCGTAGAGACCTGGGGGCCAGCTAAGTGGGCTTGGCCGGACAATTGAAGAGGTGCAGCACATCATGTGGTCCCTAATGGCAGGCGAGACAGATGTTCAGAACGTTAGCATCAATTCGTGCCCAGTAAGAATTGAGGCGGCTGCACCATCCAGGTTTCAGCTGCGCCAGAACAACGCGCGTCTGCCGAGGTATTACCTTCTCCTCAAGTGTAATCTCCGGGGGAGGTTCCCCTAGCACTACATTCACACGGTAGCTGGATACTGCTGCTGCGACTTCATCGACGTGAATGTTGTTCAGACCTTCCTGATAGTTTTCATGATCTAAAGGTTCTCTCTTATACCGCTGGACCTCTCTCTCGCTAGATCATGAAGATCGTACCTGATCTGCCTGGACGGATGCATCCTGTTCAAGAGATGGTGGTTAGGATGACTGCTGCGAAAACACCCTAGCAGGTATTGCTTAGACAGCAGGAAATTGTGCCTGCGCACGGTAAGGACCTTCGTCTCCTCATGTAGATGTTCCTCAGAAGACATAAGAAGACACCCTGTTGATGTTCTGAGGACGGCATTCTGGCAAGTCTGAATTTTCTTCCACTGCGTCCTACTCACGTACGCCGACCATACAGGTGCTGCGTAGTTTGCTACAGACCGACCTATCGCTTTCGGCTCCCCAAGTACTACCGGCAAGTGACTTGAGGACCTTGTTCCTACTTTTGAGTTTATCGCAGATAGCTGCAGCATGTGCAGAGGAGTCAGTGAGGTAACAGTTGATTTTCTCGCATATGTCATCCACTTTAGGTCCTGACGCCAGAATTTTGCAATCGTCAGCGTACGACACAATTTCAACAGTCTGGTGGTGCAGGAAATTTAGAGAGGTAGAGGTTAAACAGAGCCGGGGATACAACTCCACCTACACCTACAACGCCGGGGGAACTCCTTGTTTAACTCTACGGGGCTTCGACTTTCTGTCTCTAAATTCTACATATGACTGGCGCACACATAAGGTTTACGACCCAACGTTTCAAACTGGGCGGCAGAGACGTTTCTTTAATGTCCTCGAACAGAGTGGCATGTTGTTGTTGTTGTTGTTGTAACAACAATATATTTATTTTGAGGTCTTGTTCGTCTATGGGGGATCTGCTTCGATATCCAGGTGAAGGAAACGCGCCATTTGAACTGGATGCGTCCACAGAGACCTGGGGGTCAGCTGAGTGGGCTTGGCCGGACAATTGAAGAGGTGCAGTACATCATGTGGTCCCTGATGGCAGGCGGGACAGATGTCCGGAACGTTAGCATCAATTCGTGCCCAGTAAGAATTGAGGCGGCTGCACCATCCGGATCTCAGCTGCGCCAGAACCACGCGCGTCTGCCGAGGTAGTACCTTCTCCTCAGGTGAAATCTCCGGGGGATGTTCCCCTAGCACTGCATTCACACGGTAGCTGGATACTGCTGCTGCGA
This sequence comes from Hydrotaea diabolus, assembly GCA_963513945.1. Classification (NCBI taxonomy): domain Eukaryota; kingdom Metazoa; phylum Arthropoda; class Insecta; order Diptera; family Muscidae; genus Hydrotaea; species Hydrotaea diabolus. Next base: position 191,791,691 of record OY740716.1, on the reverse strand, counting down.
CATCATCGGCGTGAATGTTGTTCAAACCTGCCTGATAGTTTCGATGATCTAAAGGTTCTCTCTTATACCGCTGGACCTCTCTCTCTAGATCATGAAGATCGTTCCTGATCTGCCTGGGTGGAGGCATCCTGTTCAAGAGATGGTGGTTAGGATGACTGCTGCGAAAACACCCTAGCAGGTATTGCTTAGACAACAGGAAATTGTGTCTGCGCACGGTAAGGACCTTCGTCTCCTCATGTAGATGGTCCTCAGAGGACATAAGAAGACACCCTGTTGATGTTCTAAGGGCGGCATTCTGGCATGTCTGAATTTTCTTCCACTGCGTCGTACTCACGTTCGCCGACCATACAGGTGCTGCGTAGTTTGCTACAGACCGACCTATCGCTTTGTAAGAGGTCAACAAGGTTTCTTTGTCGGCTCCCCAAGTACTGCCGGCAAGTGACTTGAGGACCTTGTTCCTACTTTTGAGTTTATCGCAGATAGCTGTAGCATGTGCAGAGGATCTAAAAAGGCTGTCCAATGTGACCCCAAGGATTTTGGGGTAGTTGGTGGTCGGGATGTTGACGTCATCGACTTTCACATTGAGTGACAACCGCACCTCTGCGGTCCAAGCAGTAAACAGTGTGGCTGATGATTTGGAGGCGGATATTTTCATATTCCTCGCAGTGAAGAAACGTGCTAAGTCAGTGAGGTAATAGTTGATTTTCTCGCAAATGTCATCCACTTTAGGTCCTGACGCCAGAATTGTGCAATCGTCAGCGTACGACACAATTTCAACGCCGTCTGGTGGTGCAGGAATTTTAGAGAGGTAGAGGTTAAACAGAGCCGGGGATAAAACTCCACCCTGGGGAACTCCTTGTTTAACTCTACGGGGCTTCGACTTTCTGTCTCTAAATTCTACATATGACTGGCGCCCACACATATAGTTTACGACCCAACGTTTCAAACTGGGCGGAAGGGACGTTTCTTCAATGTCCTCGAACAGAGTGGCATGATTGACCGTGTCGAAGGCTTTTGTGAGGTCAAGAGCCACGAGGACCGTCCTGTCGTTAGGCTTGTTCTGGTTAAGGCCGCGACTTATACGTGTGGTGATGGCGTGTAAAGCAGTTGTTGTGCTGTGCTGCTTGCGGAATCCATGCTGATGATCAGCACTAAGAAAGTGTTCGATCAGGCTGGGGAGGAGCAGTGCTTCAAGCGTCTTTGCTACTGGAGAAAGCAAGGAGATCGGCCTGTACGAATCTCCCTTACTTGCGTCTTTGCCTGGCTTCAGTAGCGGGACCACTCTGCCCATTTTCCAGGCATCGGGAACTTCGTGAGTGGCTAGCGACAGATTGAGCACTTTGGTCATGTACTCTACTCCCGGGGTATCCAAGTGCTTTAACATCAGCATTGAGATTCCGTCCGGACCCAGCGCCTTTGATGACTTTGCGCTGCGGATGACATGGGCAACTTCGCCAACGGTAAATTGTGGTGGTGCCTCTTCGACTCGGAGAGCGCGGATACGACGCAATACTCTCCTTTTCGCCTTATCACTCTCTGGGTGCTCAATAAAAAGCCGGTTAAAATAACACGCGCACCGCTTCGGATCTGTCACTGTTCTATCACCGAACGTGACAGCTGTCCGATCATCCTTCCTTACAGGGTTAGAGAGTGATTTGACCGTTGTCCACAACTTACCAATTCCGGAACTCAAGTTGCACTGCTTTAAGTGGTCTAGCCATTTGTTCCGCTTATATTCGTTGACCAACCTACTGATCTCGGAGTTGAGATCCCTAATTCTAGGGTCAGTAGGGTTGGAGCGACGAATGTCATCACGCTCGTCTGCGAGTCCCGCTGCCTCTGCTGGGAAGTTTGGTCGTACTTCGGGTATTCGACCAGCAGGGATATGGCGAGCGGCTGCTGCGTTGATGATGGCCCGGAACTTTTTCTCGGCTACCCGAACGTCCGACGGAATAGCTAGATTATTAAAGCTGCGGTTGGTGGCTTCTCTGAAGGCCTCCCAATCAGCCTTTTCTTGATTGAGAAACGTACGGCGTTCAGAGGTTATGAAATCGGGTGGTCTATTAATGGAGAGAATTATGGGAAGGTGGTCCGATCCTAGTGAGATGACGGGTTGCCAGGTGACGTCGTTGATCAGGCCAGGCGATGCCAAAGTGATGTCTGGCGAGCTATGGCAATCGCCCATAATCCGCGTGGGGGCGTCCTCATTCACTGTGCAGAACGTAGAGCTATCAATTTGCTCTGCCAAAGCTATGCCCCTCTGGTCGTTGTCTAGGAGAGAATGCCACAGTTCGTGGTGAGCATTAAAGTCTCCTAGGACCAAGCGGTTATTGCCTTGTAGCAAATTGCTAATGTCTGGCAGATAACGCGGGGCACAGCTACCAACCGGCGGGATGTATACGTTGTACAGCTCTATTTCGGCAGTTCCAGACTTGACTGCTACCCCCATACATTCCATGTATGGGTCTCTAGAGTCAAGCTCAGGCGAAATAGGTCTGTACTGCACAGAATGGTGTAACAGGAAAGCAAGTCCCCCACCTCCACTTCTGGTGCGATCCTTACGTAGCACGTTGTATCCGTCACAACTGTGCAGGCTGCAGGTGGCATTCAGCTTAGTTTCTTGGATCGCGGCGACCATGATGTTTCTCCGATTCATAAATTCTATGACCTCACTGATTTTGTTGCGTAGGCCATTACAATTAAATTGCAAGATTGATGCACTGTCAGGAGTGGCAACAGCAATCTGTGGTGTAAGATGCTGTATGTGTTGATGCTGTTGCGAGGGCGACTGCGGGGGAGTCTCGTAGTTAGATGATGATGATGACGACGAAAATGCAGACGACGATGATAACACCAAATCCAGAGACCCACTGCTAACTTCGTTGATACAGCATGAGGCAACAAAGTCTGCTTCGCTATACTCCCTGATGTGGTTCAGACCTGAACAGCTCCTGAAGTGCACCCACTCCATGCAACGATTACACCTTACAGACGTAGCACGATGGTGTATTCGGTTCTGACAAACCGAGCAGATCCAAGGTCCGGGGTTTTGTTCGATCCCGGCTCGGACCAGTAGTATTCGGAGCAGGCATTCCGGGAAGTGCTGCTCCCACGACGAAAAAATGGACGAACAAAAAACATATATTGTTGAGGTGACTGCCCCTGGCCGAAGAGTTTCGGGTCAATCCGGTACATAGAACCGGCAGTCGCGGCATGATTGACCGTGCCGAAGGCTTTTGTTAGGTCAAGAGTCACGAGGGTCGTCCTGTCGTTAGGCTTGTTCTGGTTAAGGCCGCGACTTATACTTGTGGTGATGGCGTGTAAAGCAGCTGTTGTGCTGTGCTGCTTGCGGAATCCATGCTGATGTTCAGGACTAGGAAAGTGTTCGATCAGGCTGGGAAGGAGCAGTGCTTCAAGCGTCTTTGCTACTGGAGAAAGCAAGGAGATCGGCCTGTACTTATCTCCTTTACTTGCGTCTTTGCCTGGCTTCAGTAGCGGAACCACTCTGCCCATTTTCCAGGCATCGGGAACTACGTGAGTGGCTAGCGACAGATTGAGCACTTTGGTCATGTACTCTACTCCCGGAGTATCCAAGTGCTTTAACATCAGCATTGAAATTCCGTCCGGACCCAGCGCCTTTGATGACTTTGCGCTGCGGATGACATGGGCAACTTCGCCAACGCTAAATTGTGGTGGTCCCCCTTCGATTTGAAGAGCGCGGATACGACGCAATACTTTCCTTTTCGCCTTATCACTCTCTGGGTGCTCAATGAAAAGCCGGTTAAAATAACATGTGCACCGCTTCAGATGTGTTACTGTTCTATCCGATCATCCTTCCTTCCAGGCTGATCAGTTACCAGCCCTGGCGAAGTTAGACAAAATTAAAATATCTTTAGAAAAAAGCAGTTTGTCAAATGTGGCCCGTTATATATGGCTAGGAAAGTATTTTTTCTTTAGGATTTCTAAACTAGTGAGTTTCCATTTATATCTTTTAGGTTTACAGCCAGAATAAAAAATATTTGTAAACATTTATCATCTAATACCGCGTATCTTGTATGATTATACAGTAGTTTAATATTTAATATTTTTTTTAAATTTATTATTTAATATTCTTTTTGACTCCCGTTTGAAAACTTGAAGTTCGGGATCAGAAGACATTCAATTTAAACTAAACTTCTATTTTAATGATATTGAATTCGGAAACATACCACATAATATCTTATGTAAACTTACCTTTTAAACGGTTTACATTGTAAGAATTCATTTTATTGAGGTCTAATGTTATTTCTCGCAAAGTTGGTTATTACTGAGGCAAAACATCTAGATGGAAAAGATCTCAACGTACGAGTAGTTGAGATTTTTAGTTTGTTGTTCCGTAGAAACATCAAATTCACTCGCAATTTCATTTTTTTCTATTTTCAAATGAATGTATTGACTTTTTCGATTTCCTGCAAAAGAAAAAAAATAATTTTTTGAAATATCTCAAATTTGGCATTGCACAGACCAACCTGAATCGAGTCACATCAGCAGCGGCAGTAGAGATGATTGACGGGATTTTGTCGGTAGGTGTGCATCGCCGTGTTGTGCTGGGTAATATGTGTGACTATCATAACCCAGGTTCAAACTTGGGTAGAAACGACTGATTTTTTTTAGCACGGTTTATCCACCTCGTAAATACCGGCGATTTTACTATACGAAGATTAATTTCTAAGTCATATAAAAGTTTCTCCATAAAATACATCAGCTAGTCAGAGCCGACTTTTAAGATTTGGACCCATTCCCTTACAGCTCACCGATTTGATAAAGGGTTACTGTTTTTTCCGTATTGGTTTGTTGTCGTAGTAAGTTAGTAAGAAATAGAGCATTACTGCGAGATGTAACTGGCTTCGGTCTGTGAGCCGCTTAGACAATTTATACGTGAGTGATTTAGGTTCGTTCCAAGCAATCGAATGGTACGTCCAGAAACTTTACATTATAAACTCATAAATAAAGTTTAAAAGTTGAACTAGATCTTAATGAATTAACGTAAACAAATATAATCAGCTTTAAATATTTAGCTGAGAAGCTAATCGCGCTGGCCAAATAATTGCCGAATTTCTGGAAATTACTCGCTTCCTAAAAATTTGACTTAAAAGTGCCATTGTGTCTCGGGCAGTGGCTCCGTCCTACTGAGACCACTGCTCAGGTCCGTTTTCAGGAGCAGAACCTAAAAAAAAGTTCTTTCATAAACCGATACCGCTCTCCATTTATGGTTACAGCACTTCCATCTTCATTCTCGTAGAAGTATGGCTCAATGATATTTGCAGATGTGATCCCACACCATACTGTACTTATACACCTAATGAGGTGCAATTAGCGTTGATGAATGGCTCTTGGATTGTCAGAACCCCAGAACCTACAGTTCTGCTTATTGACAAGTCCATTCAAATGGAAATGAGCTTCATCACTCATGAGCTTCAACCCCTTGGTAACTTTCGGCCCACCCTGTAAGACTGCATCAGCTATTTAAATTTGGCTTTCAAAAGAAAGTCCCAGCTACTTAAAATAGAAAATGCATCAGCTATTTAAACTCGGCTTTCATCGGAAGGTCCCAGTCAGTGTATAGGGTGATCCATCTAGAGGTATTTTCTTAGAACAAATTTATAAAAATTCAAATCAAGTGTTGAATTTTTATTGGTAATTTGAAAGGACATTTTATAGCATTTATTTTTTGAATATAATTACCTTCAAATGTTGGCCGCAACTACGCCTCAGGGTTTCCATTCCGAGGGTCCAATTTATGATGACTCCTTCGAGCATTTCGTCCGGTATGGCTTTAATGACACGCGTAATGCTGGCTTCCAAAATCTGAATCGTAGCTTGTTTGCCATCATAGACTTTGGACTTTACCTGTCTAATCTCCTGTCCAAAACGTGAAATTAGCTGCTTTTCGAAATGACCTCTCAATAGATCCATTGTTTGAGCAGCTGTATGACAAGTGGCACCATCCTGTGGAAACCAATTGTCGTCAAGATTACGGGCTTCAATTTTAGGTAGCATAAAGATCGATATCATTGCGCGATAGCGAGCACCATTCACGTTTACGTTCCGGCCATCATTATTTATTAAAAAAATATGCACCGATAATTTCTTACACCAGCATATAAACCGCCCCAAACCGTGGTTTTCTCTGGGTATAATGGCACCTCTTGAAACTCTTCTTGTTGCTCTTCAGCCCAAATGCGGCAATTTTGTTTATTGACTTTTCCGTTGAGCCAGAAATTGGCCTCATCACTGAACAAAATTTTGGTCAAAAACAGCGGATCTTCCCGTTTCTCACCGAACGCTCATTTCCATAATACAGTTGCCAACATTTGAAGGTAATTGATTTCAAAAAATAAATGCCATAAAATGTCCTTTCAAATTACCTATAAAGATTCCACACTTGATTTGAATTTTTATATTTTTTTTGTTCTGAAAAAATACCTCTAGATGGATCACCCATTAGTTCAAAGATCACTTATTTTGGAAAGTTCCCCGTTGGTTCCATTATGGGTAGCTGTCATAAGAAGTAAGTAAGCAACACAGCATTACTGCGACACGAAACTCGCTCTGGTCTGTGAGGCCGCTATGGACAATTTACACGTAAGTTAGGTTTTAGTAATCGAAATCCTTTAGAAGCTGCAACCATATCTGAAATATATAAACTAATAAATACAATTTTAAAAGTAGTACTTCATCATAATGAATTTTCGTAAACAAATATTAATATCGTATGTATTTTTTTAATATTTAAGCTTAAGAGCGTTGTACGGTTTTCTATCGAATTTCATTGAAAATTGGTTAAGGCTTACGTCTTTTTCGCGGTAAGGGCTTGAATCAGCTTTACATTTGTAATTAGCTTCTAATTTACAAATAGAACCTCATAACTCAAAATTCATTGCATTAGGGAGTACAAAGAAATACTTATTCCTTTTTTATTTTGCATTAGATGTCAAACTTTAATAAAAACTTTTATATAAACCGTTTAACTCGAAGCTATGTCTTTTGAGTTTTGATTGATCTTATTGTCCTTACCATTTTTCACATTATCGTGAAACTGTTTTATATATTTCAGCAAAGCTTATATATGACTAGGAGTTTGGAACGCAGAAACTTCAAAATCATTTTTACCTGCCATCGAATTTTCGTACATGTTCTGAGTCGTTCCAAATTCATCCTGCTTTTAAAGTCCAATAGAATAAGATATTTTCAACTTTGAATAGATTTAATCACATACACAGTACATGAATACATATATTTATGGTCTCGATTCATTTTAATTTTATCCGGAGACCTCTCTCATTTTCGATTTGAATTCCGAACTTGTAGTTCCATTCGATTACAAATAGTTTATACAAAATACAGGAATTTAAAGATGCATTTTTTTCTTTTTAAACTTAGCCTTATCACAAATATTCTCAACTTCAATATTTTCCCTTTTCTCTTGTGGTTTCTTAGTTTTCGGAGCAGCAGGACAGATGTCACAATTCAGGCAATCAGAACATTTGGGCCTTAAAGGCGTACATGTGGTTTGACCGAAGCCCACTAACAAATGATTGACTTCTTTCCACAGTTCTTGTGGCAACCAAGACTCTAAAGCCACTCTGGTCTGTTCGGGTTCTTTGGTAGGTCTTGGTACCCATCGTAAGCGATTACAAATGCGATGAACGTGAACATCAACACCAATGCCTGTGGTTTGATGCCAAGCCGTAGCCATACATATATGAGCCATTTTAGGGCCCACCCCGGGAAGAGAGACCAGCTCTTTGATGTTATCGGGTATATCGGAATTGAATTTGTCAATGAGAATTTTCGAAGTTTGTTGCAAATATTTGGCTTTGTTCTAAATAAAAGAAAATTGAGATTGTGGGTAAATTAATGTAAATTGCTCATGTGCTTTATTCCGAATTTTAAATTCAGATTGCGAATTTCAAGTGTTCTTGTTTTTACGAAATTTGCATTGAATGAGAAATATAAAATTGTTAACTGTTAGCGTTTTGACATTTTAACTCCTTTAATTTTCGAGCAAGATAATGCGGAATATAGCACAGGGACAATTAGTGGGATTTGATATCTGTAGCGGCGGAGAAAGTTCGCTGTTCCCCATAAATTAATACGATAAATTTGAATTAAACAAAATATAATGAGGCAGCAGTTCAAAATTAAAAATTGTTTTTCCTGACTTGAAATATTCTTGTTTACTGTTAACGTTTTGATACTTTAACTACTTCATTTTTCGAGCAAGATAATGCGGATAAAAAGCACATTCGGAATACAGCACAGAGACAATTAGTAGGATTTGACATCTGTACGAGGGTTGCTGTATATATTTCGGGTATTATTGTTTTTCAAAATATTCTCCTTTGAGATCAATACACTTGTGCATGCGCACAAACCAATTTTTGAAGCTCATTTTCCACTCCGATTGAGACACCTCCAAAACATGAACGCTTCAACAGCTGCTGCGGGCGATGAAAAACGTTGACCACGCATTTTTGGCTTGATGGTAGGGAATAAGAAGAAGTCATTGGGTGCTAAATCAGGTCTGTACGGTGGATGGCCCATCAATTCGGCATCTTGAGTGGTCACATAGCTCATCGTTTCAGCGGATGTGTGGGAGCTCGCATTGTCGTGATGCAAAATGATCCGTCTTCTCTTATTATCTTTCCTCATTTCTTCGAACACTGTTGGCAAACAGATCGTTATATACCACTCAGAATTGACCGTCGTACGTTCTACTAAAGGCACTGTGGCAACATGGCCGGTTATACCAAAAAAAACCCAATCATTGGCTCCGATATACTTCTTCCACGAACAACTTTTGTTGATTTGGCTCGTCTTGAAAGACCCATACGGTCGATTGCTTTTTTGTTTCGGGTTCATATGCAAAGATCCATGATTCGTCACCTGTGACTTTTTCAACAACTCTTTGCACCTATCCATACGAGTCTTTTTTGATCATTCGTCAAATTATGTGGGATCCAACGAGAACAAATTTTTTTCTCGGCCAAATGAATATGCATTATCTTCTTGATGCTAGTCATACTAATGCACAAGGATGCCTCAATCTCACGGTATGTCACATGTCAGTCTTGCTTAATCAGTTCACGCACAGCATCGATGGTTTATAGCAAAGTGACCGAAGTTGGACGTCCTTCACGAAATTCACCCTGGAGCGAACGGCGTCCGAGATTGAACTCTTGGTACCAGCGATTAACAGTGGTTTTTGATGGCGCTTCATCGCCAAAAGTCGAAACAACTTGATTTAAACATTTGTCTCCATAACCCACGCAGAAAATCGTAAAAAATCATCACACGAAAATGTTCACAAGATAGTTAACTCCATTTTTTGACTGAGATGAATTTTTCAACACACTATAAACAAAACATTTTGCCCTTAAATAACAATACGTTCTGAGTAAAGTTATGCCTTATAATGTCAAAGTTCCCAATGAAAGTTCCAGTTTGCATCTGGGAACACTAGTATTGTCAGGACCCGAAATATAAATAGTAACCCTCATAGTGGCGGAGAAAGTACGCGGTTCCCAATAAATTAATGAAGATAAATTTGAATTAAAATATATTTTACGAGGCAGCAGTTCAAATTTAAAAAGTGTTGGTGAGGCAGCTATTGTCTTGGGTGCAATTACGATTTCTCAAAACATTGGACATGGTCATAAAGATGAATAGCAAGGTAAGGTTGAGGAGGTCTTAAAAGTCCATTGTGAAACAATGCTGAACAGATGAGCAAGAGTGAGAGAGGGAAAAGAGTGAACAGTAATAGGATATGCGGCCTGGACATCGTAGAATTGACTGCCAAGTCAGGAAGTCAAGGAACAAACGGTCTCCCATTTAAAACAATGTTATCCATTCTAGAAAATGGTTCAAAAATCAAAAAACAACTTAACTCTCGAAATTTAAATTATTAATTTCTATTGGGTAAGGGGTGATGATTTGTACAAGGCATATCATTTCAATTAAATTGAACTACTGCGATGTTGACATAGAATGTCAAAATCTCTACCTCTGAGACGAAAGTAGAATAGTACACGTAACATTAATAAACAAAGGAAAATAAATCAAAATAACAAATCATCTATAAATTGTGATATCAAATCCCATTAGATATTATAATTTTTTCCAAAATCTAATTATTAAGAATGTATGGATTACTTACTTTATAAAACGATACTGGGTGTAATATTTTCTCCAAAACATTGGCCTTCATTTCATATATAACCTCTGGAGTTAGAGTGTGTTCCCTTAGTCGCAACATGGCATGAAAGGTGGTCTCATCTTTAGTTTGACTGGACAACATGAGAGCCACTAATTTGTGGAATCGCTGAGTCTGAAACAGAAATAAGTGATTATGTTTAAATTGTTTTTACCATAGGTATTAATAAAAGAATACAAACCCAAATACACATTTTTATACTCTCCGCCGTAGGATGGAACTTATCTAAAGGGTGGACCAACCATTATGCATGATGTTAATTGTGAGTCACACCATAACGTCAAGTTTTCTGCCCAACTTAATTTGACATTTCTTTGTTTTAGAGTTTAACAAATTCAACAATGGAGGTACACAATGGATTTAGATTGTTAAAGACTATTACAAAAATGGGCTTTCAAATCAAAATGCATTTCGAGCACATGATTTGATTTTTTTGGTCAGCAGAATCGCAGCACTTCCATCCCTGGTGGATTCGTTAACAAGCTGATTTGCCGAATTTGGTCAAACGAGCAGCCACGACTGTTTGATAAAAAAAAACAATACATTCACAAAGAGTGAATGTTTGGCGCGGTTTATAGGCTGGAAGCATCATCGGGCCGTTCTTCTTTAAAAATGAGGTCAGACAAGCAGTTAATGTAAATGCAGTTACCAATTACAATTCAAGAGCAAAAGGAAGGAATAATTCGGCACATTAACGACCTTGAACCTCCATTAAATCTCAGACTTATGGACCATCGAATAGAGGTATGCCACCGAAGCCGTGACGAGCATTTGGCCGATATCACATAATTGTCATAAATCTTTCTAACACAATAAAAATTATTAAGATAATTTTCTGAAAACTTTTTGTTTTTTTTTTAAATTAACATCGTGCGTTTTAGTTGGACCACCCTTTATAAGTTTGCCATTCCGTTTATAACATCTCGAAATACTTCTCTGCGACCATATAAATAAGTTATATTATTGATCGCGAAAAAATTCTAAGACGATTCTATCACGATTCAGTCAAAACAAAAAATAGCGGGTCTTCCAACTTACTAGATATGTGTCTTATAGTCAGTGATCTGTTAGTATTGAAATTTACCAAATCAGGCTAAAAGGAAAACAGTTCCCCGTTGAGGGACTAAACAAAGTCCTGGCTTGAGGTGGAAATTAACCGCTCACAAATTGTTCGATGTTCTTATCCGGAGTTGAACCTGGGATTACATGTATGATAGTCGTGCACACTTACTGTTACACTACAGCAAAACACACAATTCACTAACATAAATATCAATTCAACAAAAGGGAGTTAACTCTTAAATATTAAAATTTCCCTTTGTATAATAATATAACCCACAGTAATCATCTGCATTCTTTGTAAAAATATTCCATTAATTTAATTTATCTTATCTTCATTAAAAAAATGACATCGTTCCATACTAAAAATGTAATATTTTTATTTTAAACCTTTTTTTGAACAAGTGCGTTGTATGAAAATGACCAACCAAACTTTTGATTTTTATAAAATTAATATCCTCCACCGTATGGTGGAGTAAATACTTATTCGGTCATTCTGTTTGCAAGATCTCGAAATACTTATACAGGAAGAACTCCTTAATCCGAATAATTGATTACAGAATTATCGAAAATTCGGATAATTGGACAATTTCGAATTCACGTGTTTTTTTTAAAGACTTCTTTATACAAAGATACTACAATTTATATGTATGTCACAAATAGTTGTTCACAGTAAAAATAATGTTTAAATAGTATATTTTATATATTTCAAAACTAGGTATAACATTTCCCATTTTTCCGCATACAAGTTTCAGAAACAAAAAGAACATACTAAACGAACATTTGGTTGATTCTGAGATTATGGGCCACTTTGTTGTCCTTGGTTGTTTCAAGCGGAAAAAGGTAAATATATTATACTATATTATTTACTATAAAATAAATCTTTATAGGGCCTTTAAAGTCTTTAAAATTGTTTCTTTAAAAAATTATTTGTTCTTCAAAAAATGTCCTACCAAAGTGTTCAAATATCATTACCCTGGTTGACCCTAGCACTACTTTCAATTGAAATGTTCTCAATTTTTTATAAAAATACTAATTATTTATTTAATAAAACCAGTCCATAGTAAAAATAATATTCAATTAATTTTGTTGCTATTAACGATAATAATTTTTTATTCAATTTTTATTTTTATAAATGTTTATTTTCTGTCCCTGAACACACAGTACTCCCCTGTAAACATATTAGATAAAATTCAAATTCCAACGCAATCCTGATTTCAAGCAACTCAAATATGATTGAACATTACTTGAAGTGGGTGCACATCTAATAGTTTTTTCGTCCACATTCTTATTAAAATTAGGTAAGTCGTGTTTTGCCACTCGTTACGAACGTTCACACTTAAGTTGGTCATTCCCCTGTGTTGTTTTTTAAAAAGATAAATAATACTTTTTATAATTTTGCAAGTGTTTTTTGTGTTTATTGCAAGTATAAACTTCCAGCTCAATTCCATTTTGTAAGGGTAAGTACTTAAATAAACATTTTAGGGGGTTTTGTAGAAATTCATCATTCCCCTGCCAAAAATTTTCACATGGGAATGACGATTTACAGATTTTTTTTTATTATTTTTACAAAAGAACTGAATTAAAATGAATTTGTTGATTTTAAAGAAAAAATACTATATATTTTATTGTCTTCATCATTTCTCTGTTCAATGAGTCATTACCCTGGAGGTCATATTTTTACCGAGGTAAATTAAGTTAAAAATTTAAATTTTGATGTGTACCTTTTAAAAATGACTAGTCTTTCTTAGAACTAAGACATCTACCTGAATTAAATATTAAATTCTGCGAAAAAACGAATGCCAAAAATTATGTCGAAATTGTCCCATAATCTCAGAATCACAATACAAAAAAAAAGAATAATAAACTGTAGTTTAATGAGAATTTATAAGAGATTTTTAAAAAATATAGAAGTATCGATTAGTTTTTCTTCGAAAAAAAATTTGTTTTCTTTTGACGCGTAATGAAGAAAAAATTCAGCAAAACTTAACTGCGCTCGAACTTTGAGACACCTTTAAAACAATGTTTATTAATAATTATCTTATTTTGATGTCAAATCGGATTATAGAGTATGTAGGACAGAAAATACGTAGTTGGGATCACTGGATAAATCGGTTTAGCAAGGTTCGGATTACCGAGGTCTTACTGTACATATTTTTTCCCATATTTCTTTGCATGAGTTTTAATTTCATGAGTATAAAGAATCATCAATTCATAATTTTTTGTAAAAAAAAGAACGGATATGACCGATGCCCAGTTTCCGCAGATGCGCTACTGAAGTTTTAGCTTAGTTAGAGAATCCATTGTTTTCAAAATGTCATTACTTTTGATAATGACATTTGTCTGAGTTATTCAAGATTAAGTCAAAAATGGGAACAACTTTCCCCTTCGGTTGTTAAAAATACACACATGTGCATCATCGCACAAAGGGGAATGTTGTTCTTGCTTCTGACTGAATTTAGAATAACTCAGGCAATTTTAATAGGATTGTAATCTCAAATTATTTTTTTGTGTACAAAAAAAATTTCGATAGAATTTTATCTATGCCTTCAACAATTCTTATCAGAAATAAAAGCGTATCGCCGAAAAGGCCAATGAAAAGGCCAATTTCTCCTCTAAACACTGCGCTCAAGATTTTGAAAATCGGTTCACAAATAAAGCAATTAGGGGTCCTTTTATTCATAAAAACAAAAAATAACGGTTTATGTGGATACGAGTCTCCCAAACTAGAGCGAATCGGAGGGCAGAATCGTGATCAACAGACCCAAATCAACTAAAGTTGGCACTCAAACATTCTGCCGCAAAGTAAGTGTTGACCAGTGTTATGGCAAAAATACATGCATAACTTAAATCTTATTTTAAACTAATCCAAAGGTTTTGTCATGATAAACATTTGCAAATTATTTCCCCTTTCTTTCACATAATTTATGAGTTTTAAAAATCGTCATTTTCGGCGTGTTTACACTGATATGTCGTCAATCGTCATTTGGTCAAATTTTGTTTAAAAATCATTAAAATGACGATAAATCGTCAAAATTGGCAGCCCTGTTTGATTGTACTAGCCCTATCCCCCAGAATAGTTATTTTCATTGGGTTCCCCTAAACTTCGTTCAAAATTTGCGGAATTGCTATAATAATAAACTTTACTATGGATATTGGTTAAACCTACCTTCTCATCCGCATTTTCATCAGCACACTTGTGACAACCCATAGTGTCAACAGGAGCGTTATCCTCCGAACGCATGGTACGTATATTTTCCAATATCTGATGCCAATTGTTGGGTTCCCAGTTATTCGCGTGTTCCTCTTTAATTTCCATGGGTGTAATCTGGTCATCCTTAGCAACAGTTGTAGCAGTAGAAGTTTTCTTTTTTGTTGTGGCTTTTGTAACATCCTCCACTTCTTGTTTTATTTTCAAAGCTTCTAAAGAGGTTGAGGGTTTAACTTTCGTTTGAGTTTTCTTTTTGGATGTAATCTCTGAAAGATTCTCATCTTTTAGTTTTATATTCGAAACTCCTTTAGAGGTCGATGGTTCAACTTTTGTTAGAACATTCTTCGTAACCTCAGCAAAATTGTTTTTTCTAGTTACACTTCTTACTTTCTTTATTTCAATGTTGTCCTTTATATCTTCCTCTTTAATTTTTGACTTCGCCATAGCTTTCTTTAATTTCGCATCTTTCTGACCATATGCATCGTCGACATTACCGCTCTTCTCTATCTCTGCATTCAGCTCCTTTTTAAATATTTCAAAATTGTATCTCATATCCACATATCCAAATCTTTACACTTACCGTTTCTCTTTTTAGGGAATTTTTAACTCCTTTGGCCCTTAGTTTTCTCGCCAACGTGGGTTTCACTTTCTGTTCGGCGGTACTCATGATTTTTAGAAATGATAAAGACACTAACTTTTTCAACATTCGTTCAAATCCAAACACACGAAAACATTTGTAATTACAGAATTCCTCTCTGCGGCAACAGCAGATGTAAACACATTTTGTTTATAAATCATTCACACTGATATGATAACAAAAAAATGACCGAGTCTGACAGCCGCGTCGTTTAATTACAATCACTGCTTGAAGCGGAAAAATATATATATACATGTTATGCGTTTTAAAGCACTTTGACGGACGCATCACAGCGAGACCCAACTGAAAGTACAATTTATTTACACAAATCCATGTGAGAGTATTCATGACAAACTGAGACTGCAAAAAAGGACAATAAAGGTGCAGTGACAAAATAAAAAAGTAAAAACGTCGTTAGTTCAATCAGACCGAACCTTATATACCAGTAATGCTACTAAGGCGCAAAATCAAATGGTATTTTTGTGGGCCTTTCCGGCCCATTCGTCCGTCCCTTATCTTAGCCAAAGCATTAAATTCATTCTATATTTATTTGAACATAATTGTCTGGCTCGAGGTCATTAACAAATTCAAAAAAACAGTTGTGGGAGTTTGTCTAATAAGACAAAAAAGTACACTTTAGTAGCGTGCATGTTATTTAGATCAAAAAAATTATATATAATGTACGTCAACGATACATAACAAACAACATTATTCAATATTTTGATTCGTAGCAAAATTTCCTTTCTTTCAAGTATCCATATGTTCATATTAATCGCCAGTTTTGAGCATGTGGGACGTTTTTTGGGCCACAGGATTCAAAATGACCAGTAATTATGTACTTTTATAAGGTATTTACTGAGCCCCAACTAACATTACCTATTTAGACAAATGTCGTCCACAAAAAATATAGTTTGTTAAGACAATTAAAAAAATTTACTTTTTGCCAAGGTATTTTCAGTTCCTTTGAGGGAAATTTTTACCCTTCTGGGTCGATTTCGCCTATTTACAATGTCTAACAGCTTATGACGATAAGTCAATTTCAGGATCCTGGGTTGATTCGTTTAACCGCTATCGTGCTTCCAACAAACACACGGACGGAAGAACATGGCTAAAACGTCTTAGAATTTTACAACGATCAATAATATCCTACTGTACTGTATGTACTTAACCCTTATTTTCATAGAAAAGATTTAATAGGTTTAATAAAAGTTGAATTTTAAAGCTTTCGTGAAATTTTAAAAATATGACCTTTTAAGTTTAAAGGTTGTTAAAGCCAA
This sequence comes from Hydrotaea diabolus, assembly GCA_963513945.1. Taxonomy (NCBI): domain Eukaryota; kingdom Metazoa; phylum Arthropoda; class Insecta; order Diptera; family Muscidae; genus Hydrotaea; species Hydrotaea diabolus. Next base: position 191,775,252 of record OY740716.1, on the reverse strand, counting down.
ATACATTTTAAACTTTAACTGAAAAGCAGAGTGAAAGATTCTGCTTAATAAAGCTCGTCTCCGCATACACCGTAATCGGCACCGAAAATGAAATCTCAAACATTTCCACCGAAAAAAAAGATCGTTCATGAGAATTTCGTTGTTCGACGATGAAGAAATTATCGATTTTTTAAAAAATAATAGAAGAATAATAGAATTTTATTCAATGTTCGACTTCAAAAATTCCGTGACACCGAAGAAAAGAATCGATTGTGGTTAAAATTGGCCGATGAATTGAACGCAGAAGGTAAGTTTATTTAATTTTATTTTCTTAAAATAAAGAAACGCAGAAGGTAAGTTTATTTAATTTTATTTTCTTAAAATAAAGCATGGCGATAATTGTTAAATTGATCGGTCCTGCCATTCCGATCCGACTCCATTGAAATAATTTTTGAATTTTGCGCGAATTATTGATGCTTCATGGTTGGTCGGCCACCAGCAGTTTTATTTACAATTGGAATCATATTATTAACTGGGACTGTCAAATCGTCTATATTTTTGACAGAGACTATGTCGGTTAATTTTTTTTTTCGGACCGCATCATGTTGTGTTATAAAGAATTGTGTTTAGTGATAAATCTCATTTTTGATTTAACGGCTAGGTAGAAATGTAGTTTATAAGGCGAGACGTCAAAAAATATGCCAAGCTCCCTAGAATGGGGCGAGTCCAGGGGCCTCGAAAATGATTCCTGTCACTTTCATGTACTTGTGGCTACTTCAACGAATGGAAATTGCTCAAGGATGCCAAATACGCAAAGAGAAATAAGGGCGCCCCTCTAGGCGGCCCTCAAGTCTCAATAAAGTGGTCCTTAAAATTAGTCGTGCCCACTTTTATAAGTGTTGGTACTAAAACCAAAACTAAATGTAAAAGAATTCAAAGTATGAATTAAAAAAATAAAAGAACTCTTAAAACCCAAAAACTGGGTTACCCAAGTATTACCGAGTTGGGGTACAAATGTTAATCATCATTCGGGTGATATGTTTTACGAGGGGTCTTACTGTTTCCGAATCATGCGGGTTTATATAAAATAATTAAAAACGTATGCAAAAAATTTTTGAGCGATTTATTTTATAAACAATTTTTAAATTTTTTTTCTCTAAATTTTGAGTTTTATTTGAAAAATAAGTGAAGGTGGGCCATTTAAATTTTATAATTTGGATCGACATTATAAAAAGGACCGATCTTTGTTGTTGAAATTTCTGGTTTTATTGGAAAGGTTGAACTTTGTCATTTAATAATGAAACACCGCCCAATGGGCTGAAGATTGTTTGGCAAGAGATAAAGAATTTTACCGAAAAATCATGTTCTCTTAGGGTTGAGAGAACCCAAACGTGACTATTGAGAAGCCAAGACATACGCAACGAGTCACTGTTTGGTATGTATTTTGGGCTAGCGGCATCATTGGGTCATTTTTCTTCAAAGATGAGCAAGGAGCCGCCGTTACCGTCAACGGTAAGCGTTACCACGCAATGCTCACCGAATTGTTGTTTCCAAAAATTCAATAGAATGACATGGAAGACATTTGGTTTGAATAAGACGGTACCGCCCACATGTCCCACAGCTCACCAAACAATCGATATTTTACACACGGTTTTGAAGAGCGAATAATTAGCCGAAATTGTGATCTTAATTGGCCACCTCGGAGCTGTAATTTGAGCCCTTTGGATTTTCTGTGGGGAGCCATTAAGGATAAATGTTGCGCAAAGCATCGAGTGGCAATTAAAGCGTTGGAACTTGAAATCGAAGTGTCATTGAAGAGATTCAACCTTAAAGAAGAGATTCGACCTTAAAAAATGTACTGAAATTGGGTTAAACGGATGAGGTACTGCCGAGCCAGTTGTGGTAGTCATATGAATGATATTACGTTCCATTATAAAATGACAAAGTTCAACCTTTCCAATAAAACCAGAAATTTGAAAAAAAAATTATCAGTACTTTTTTTACAGCCGATTTAAATTAAAATTTAAAATGTCTCACTCTGTACAAAGATTAAATGCGTGGTAAATGCAAGTTGCTATCGTAGGCTTAGGTATTACCGCATGAAGGAACACATTTTAATACCCATAGATGGTTTTACGTAAGTTCTTAGCGCTTTAAAAATTTTGGAGGTTTGAATTAAAGAAAATCGTCGCAGAAAAAACTTTTTTTGTAATTTTGAAGGTAGGAGTTTTTGGTGATTGGAAATGACCCAAGTCCTCTCCGCCTTCTTGAAAATCTTGTACAATTCTGTATCATTTCCGTATTACGTAGGTGGATGTGGCCCCTTTCATATTTTATGCATATTTGGATTTCTTGAGCAATTTTATTTCGTTTGAGCATAATTCTTATGGCCCTGAGCCCGAGCGCTTTTATTCATCATTTTTACCGATGTACTCGTACTTGATTCACTGAGAAGGCGGCGGCAGAGTTATTTTTTTCAATTTCGTCACGCCGCTTAATTGCACACCAGCCAATGGCTACGTCAATAAGAAAAATTGCCTTATTTGGGGCAAATACAATCTTCTAAAAAACAGTCTTTAAAATTGACTGTTTGATGCTGTTTACACAATGGCGGCATGATTTACCCTTATTTCCTTCGAAATGAGGAAGGAGCTGCCTGAATTTTTATTTCGAAAAATTAACATCAACGACACTTGGTTTCAACAAGTTGGCGATCCCACGACAGCCGGTTCTAAGCACCGGATCGACCCGAAGCAGCAATTCTTCGGTCAAGGGCTGTACCCCGGTACGGTGACAAGTTGGCTCAACTTGCCAATAATAATTTATTGAACTAGCCCCCTAGTTCGTGTGGTCTAACGCCGCTGGATTGACTTTTATAGGGCGATGTTAAGTCATTGGTTTATGCTGACAAACCTGCAACTATTTCATTATTGGAAGCCAATACTCAAGCCTTAATTGACACCATACGTCAAGATTTTTTGGAAAAAGAAGTAAAAAATTTAACTGATAAAATGGATCATGTAATTCGTAGCCGCGGCGGACATATGCCAGAAATCATATTTAAGAAATGGTTAGTACCATGAAACAATCTACCAGATGGTAAAAAATATCATTCGAACATAATTTCTGTCATGTACGAGTATTATCATTTTGAGTTTTTACAATAAATCACACTTTATGATGTGTGGAAGCTGTATACAAAAACAGTACTTACACAACAAACATCCTTTAACGAACACAAATTTGTCCACATAATTTGTTTAATTCCAATACACTGTTTATTAACACTGAAGGTGTTTAGCTAAATAAATATCTAGTTGTTTTGAATGTCCTTAAGTAATAATCACAGTAAAAATATAGAAGAACAATGCATTCACTACAATCGCGTCATGATGAATGTCTACTTCCACAACTTAATGACACCATCCCGCGAAGCAGATGCCACATAAATTTGATCTTTATCCGTTCTACACATAAGCAGATCAGTTATAGCATCATGATGACTGGCCGATGGTATTTCAGGGCCAGATCTAGGATTTTCCTCGGTTGAAGCTCTTAAAGTATTAATGTCGGTGACATTGCCCAATGGAATGAGATGTTCCTCGATCACTTGACTGCCTTCTATTAAACGCGAGCTGTAACAAGAAATAATATTGGTAACGATGTAAGACTAAAAATGGAAAATTATGAACTTACTCATAGTTAAAGGATACATCGTTGAGGTTATCCTTAGCCGAAGGAATAATTAAGGAAGAATTCTTCGGTTGACCTATATCCCAGAAACGCAAACGTTGATCTGAACTGCCGGTAATGATAAATGGCGAATTATCGACAACACCGCTCAAGATGCCGCATGTGGTGGCAGGGTCATTCTAGAAACAATTGGTTGCGGTTCAAAAGACTTGAATGGAGAAAATATTTTCAAAAAGAGTTTATTTGCTTACCATGGTGGTATACGATAATACGGGCGCTGAACTTGCCCAAAGCACGGTATGACGATGCCCGGTCTCAATATTCCATACTGAAACTTCATTGTTTGATTGCGAGGCCGAAATTAAACATGAAGGCTCTGTGGGATGACAGGCGACCTTGCGTATCCAAGAGTCAGCTGGATGCTTTATTTCGGCTATGGGCAAACGAAATCTTAAATCCCAACATATGTGTTTACCACCACTGGTGCCGGTGACCAGCCATGACCCAGTGGGATCAGCACATATGGTTGTAATCACACCATGACGCAACTCATTTTGCAAACGCCATGCACTATTTTGCATTCGGGTATCCCAGGCAACTATGCCACCGTAGAGTGTGGCATAAATGATAACGCTTTGGGAACATTGTTCATAGGAATGCATATCCACAACAGGACCTTCGTTTTCACTGCAACCAAAGAATAATATAAGTTAATTAGAATTAAAAAATTGTTAATCGCACATACTTCTGATCTAAATGCAGCGCCTGTTGCAACGTCATCTTTGAGGAATTTCGATCAATTCGCATTATCAACAAACTGCCATCCTTGCCGCCCACTGCCAGCGATTGGCCATTGTCACAGGCAGCTAAAGAATATATGGGAGTACTGACTGTATAGACTTGTCGCGATTTATTAATGCCATTATTTCCACTTAATTTGTTGGCATCCCACAAACGTACTGTCCCATCGATACTGCCACTGGCAAAGAGCGGGCCGTACGGTTTTAACGAGGCCAGCTTTATAACCGACTCGGAATGTTCATGCAAATGGGCAACCATAGTGCCACCTAAACGCCAGCCATGCGGATACGGTGTGTTCTCTTTGTCCAAATGACTACGCTGTGATAGGGCCAGTACACTGTACTGGATCTTCATTTTGGAGCGTAAATTTTCCAAATCTTTGCGACATTCTGATGAGCGCTCTAAAAAAGGAAATGAACAATTAAAATTTTTATGTTTTTTAGCCAGTCGGGTTTAAATGAAATTTCGTTAAACCGCAACGAAAGTATTCCTAGACTTTAGCATCGACGTTATATTCATGAGCGCTGTCTTACGTGCTTCAAATATCGCACTCATAATTGCAACATGTGTTGTTGTTGCTGTAACAACAATATATTTTATTTTGAAGCCCTGTTCGGCTATAGAGGATATGCGAAGATGTGCAGCACGACATGTGGTCACTAATGGGGATCGTCCGAAACGATAGCATCAATTCCTGCCCAATAAGAATTGAGACGGCTGCACCATCCAGATCTCAGCTGAGTTAGAACCACGCGCGTCTGCGGAGGTAGTACCTTCTTCTCAGGTGAAATCTTCGGCGGATGTTCCCCTAGTAGTACATTCATACCGTAGCTGGATACTGCTGGCTGTTGTTGTTGTACCGACAACTGTTTGCCTTGGTGACAAACCTTGGTCGAAGAACTGTTCTTCGGGTCAATCCGTTCCATAGAACCGGCTGTCGTGGGAAGATCGTTTCTCGGCTACAACTGCTTCGACTTCATCAGCGTGAGTGTTGTTCAGTCCTGCTTGATAGTATCGATGATCTAAAGGCTCTCTCTTGTACCGTTGGACCTCCCTTTCTAGATCATGAAGATAGTTCTTGATCTGCCTAGGCAAAGGCATGCTGACCAGAGATGGTGGTTAGGATGACTGCTGCAAAAACACCCTAGCAGGTATGGCTTAGACAACAGGAACGGTAAGGACATTCGTCTCCACGTGTAGATGGTCCTCAGAAGACATAAGAAGACACCCTGCTAATGTTCTGAAGGCGGCATTCTGGCAAGTCTGAATTTCCCTCCACTACGTCGTACTCACGTTCGCCGACCACACCGGAGCTGAGTAGTTCGCAACATACCGACCTGTAGCTTTGTAACAAGTACTGCCGGTAAGTGACTTGAGGACCTTGTTCCTACTTTTGAGCTTATCGCAGATAGCTATAGCATGTGCAGAGGATTGGTGTCCAGGAAGGCTGTCCAATGTAACCCCGAGGTTTTGGGGTAATCGGGATGTTGACGTCGTAGACTTTCACATTGAGTGACAACTGCACCTCTGCGGTCCTTGCAGTAAACAGTGTGGCTGATGATTTGGAGAAGGATATTTTTAGGCTGGGGAGGACCAGTGGCCCAAGTGTCTTTGCTACTGGGGAAAACAAGGAGATCGGCCTGTATGATTCTTCATTGCATGCGTCTTCGCCTGGCTTCAGTAGAGGTACCACTCTGCCATTTTAGTTCAAATTATAGAGTGAGTAAAGGTTAATCTACGTCGTAGTTTAAAAATGGCAATAATTGATAAAGAAACATTAGTTCCAGTTGGGCTTCAACCGGCAGATTCTAATAGTGAATACGGATTGGCCTTCTGAAAATATTCATAATACAAGACTACAAATACCAATGGACGGCATCGCACGCAGATCGAAGCGAATAGCAAGTGAAATCAACAATCAGCTACATTCTGTGCTATGGAATTAGTCTCTACTGACCCCTTTACAGTCAGGAAGCTTTGTCATCAGGCGAAGCAAATAGAAGGAACCTGGGTACTGGCTAATCTTCCTCCTAGCGAAAAGGCAATACAATACAAAGTGGTCTTTAAGAAGAAACAAGTTGATAAAGATAATTCAATACTATGTAAAGCTAGACTTGTGTGGCTAAAAGTTGTATCTAGCGAGCCATATGATTTCTTAAGGTATTTGATGGCATGGGCTGGACAGAAATGCATGTTCATACATCAGATTGATGTTGATAGCGCATATTTAAATAGAAGGCTGAAGAAAAACATATAACGGGAGATAAATCTAAAGGTATTTTTTCAATAGGGTTTGTTTACAGATTACGCGTGAGTTGTGTAAAACTATTCTTTTCAGTATTGTTTGCCATTTCATCATGGAAAGCCTTACAGCGCGAAAACCACGGTTTGGTGCGTTTTATGGGCTGGTAGAATCATCAGTCCATATTTTTCATATTTATAACGGGTGATCAATCTAAAGGTATTTTTTCAATATGTTTTTTTAACAGAGTTGTGTTATACTTATACTTTTTTCTTTTCAGTATTGTTTGCCATTTTATTGTTTTATTGTTTGCCACGAAAAGCCTTACAGCGCGAAAACCACGGTGTGTAACGCCATACCGGTCGGAAATTGCATTAAAAAATAAATGGCATAAAATGTCTCTTCAATGAACAATAAAGATTTCACACTTGATTTGAATTTTTGTATTATTTTTTTATATTGAAAAAAGCCTGTAGATTGATCACCGGGTATATGAGTCAGCATGAATGTTTCAATGACGGTTCAGAAGAGGTGTGCAAACTCCTGAAACACTCTGGGCTTGTTTGGAACGAAACAATAGACAAAGAACTTCAAAATAAAGGACTTGTACGAGAAGTTCACCAGTGTATTTGCACAAAATTGACAAAAAGGAAAAGCTATATGTCGCAATATACGCCGATGATGTTCTTAACTTTTCGGACAATATGTAAACATAAAATTTTGCAAAGAAGAAGCTGACCCAGAAGTTTAGAATGAAGGCTCGATTTTTGCTATGCAGTGAACTTGTTAAGTCGTCTCAGTACCAATCCTGGCCGAGCTCATTGGTAAACTGTTAACCGTGTGATGCAAAATCTGAAGGGAACAGTTTATAAAGTATTGATATAGAAAAGAAATCCAGAAAAAATATAAATGGATAATAACTGCCGATTGGGCTGGTAATATGGACGACCGACAATCTTCTACTGATTATGTCTTTATTTTCCAATCAAACGCAATATCCTGGACAACAAGAAAGCAAAAACGGTGTCCATAACCGCAGCAATGCAGGAGTCACTCTGGTTGTAGCGACTTGAAGCTGCATGAAATCCGGAATGTGGAGAAAGTATTGTTTTGTGACAACAAGGGCGTAATTCGAGTGGCCAAGAACAACAATTATTCAACTAGAACGAAGCTCGTGACATAAAAGCCAAATTTATTTGACAAAAAATTGATGGCAATGAAATAACATTAAAATATTTATATACCACGATACAAAAAACAAGGTAGAGATATGCTATCAACTGATTATTTTCTATTAGAAATTAAAACTGTCAAATCTGAAATTTGACAAAGGCAATTCTTGAAGTTTGTAAGGCTAAAATTCTGTATCAAACATTCACAATAATCATGGCAGATGTATTCACAAAAGCTGTGTCACTTCTCAAAAATTAGGTTACCTTCAAGAAAAAATTGGACTTATAAAATTATAAATTTATGTCCTTTATTAATTTTTTCAATGCTAATTTAAAGTTTCGATTTAAACAATAATTGAAGAATATTTCATCCAGGGAGTGTTGTAAATGGAGTGAATTGATAACATCACTTTGCGTTTCAATGCCTTGTTATAGATTTCCTTATTTAATCTAGTACGTTATTGTAGTAGATAATATTTGTATCAGTTCAAAAACGAATTCAAAACCAAAAGTTTCATAAGCAATCCGATAGAAAATCCACTGAGGAGCTTGACTTTATTTACTCAGACGTACACTGACTCAAAAAAGTCTCTGTACAGATACTTAATTTTTTATAAATTTGATATATTTACTTAAATATAAAAGATAGATGAACAAATATAATTACAAATAAAAGTTATTGCATTGAATACCTCTATCCTGCATCGATAACTTTATTAATATGGTAACCCTGCAATAAAATTGAGCAACCATGCAGTGAATACTGTTTTTACACCAAAAAAGTCTTCGTACAGTGATTGATTTTGTAAAGCTCTATAGGTTCAATAATGAGTTCTATTGGTATTGAAAGTAGTTGTCAGCACTTCAAGATGTGTTTTCGTAAAAAGAACAATTATAAAAAGTTGAAATAGTTATTGATAGCAAAAATAAGCAAATTTCAATGGACACTAAAAAAATTTAATTAACATTGTCTGAAATATCCAAATTCGTTAAAAGGCCTCGCTTGTCTGTTCAATATGTTATTCAGCAATTCGAAAAAAACAAAAACAATTGCAAATAAGACAACATCCGGTAAAGTAAGATTGACAATCGTTTAGAAAAAAGAATTGTCCGAAGTATCCGAAGTATCCTAAATCCTAAACTTAGTCTTAAACGTAATCTTAATTCTACTGATGGATTAACTTTCGACCCACAAACCGTCAGAAATTGCCTTAAACAAAATGGATACAATGGTCGAGTGAGCCGCAAGAAGCCACATGTTTGAAAAGCTAATATGCAAAAGAGGTTGGAGTATAATTTAATATATTTGGATCAGATGGAATGGAGAAAGTCGAATACTGAAATGGATCTGAAGAATTTGACTCTAACCGTAAAACATGGTGGCGGAAATGTGCTTCATCAGGGGTGGAAAACCTAGTTTTCCTTGAAAATACAATGGACAAAATGTTATATTTAAATATATTGAAGGAAAATGTGAAGAAGGTGCCAAAAATTTGGGTATGGGTCGAGTATATTACTTCCAACAGCACAACGACCCCAAACACACCTCTTGAGTTGTGAAGGAATGGCTGCTTTACAATGTTCCAAAAACATTAAATTACCCTACACAATCAGACCTCAGCCCAAAAGAGCACTTATGGGACTAATTAGAGAAAAAAAAATTCCGGAGCACAATTTAACTAACAAAACCCAAGTGAACACCGTAATAAGGGAAGAGTGAAATAAAATAGAATTTTTCGCATTTTTATGTCGTGTACTTTGAACTTTTTTCTTTTGAAAAAAGCTTCGGTAATAAATTTACCTTTAAAATAAAATATAATCTAACCATCCTATGCTTTTATTGTGTTCATAAATTCACAGGTTTTGCGCCAACCGTTTTTGTACCGACACTTTTTTGAGTCAGTATATGTGGCCCTATAACATGGGAACTAGTGAAGGTCCCAAATTCTTTGTAACATGTACGAGTATAGATGACAAATCTTGAAGAACTGTTTTATATTTTCTGAAGCAGACGAATGAGGTATTTGAGAAATTCGAGTAATTTACAAATATGGTGGAGCATCAAACGAAATAAAAGCGATCGGAATTGACAATGGCGGGAAATACGTCAACAAAGAATTTAATAAATACTTGGATGAACATGGAATTCAACATCAGGTAACAGTGTCGTATACTATATTTTTCTACAAAATGACAAGACAAAAAGGGCAAACTGCATATTGGTGGTAATGGGGCGTTCAAAGTTTGTGGGCTGAAGCAGTGGCAACAGCAACGTATTTAAGTAATCGACGTCTTTCAAAGAACATCATTACAAGAAAATAATACTTAATCTACTGGAATTTCCAGATGGCAGCAATGCACCTAATTGCAAATGGGTTACTCTTTGCAAAAGAATCAAAATGGCGAGTTGGTGCACCACAAGACAAGACTCGTAGCAAAAGGGTGCAGTCAGATGTAAGGCATTGTCTATACAGAAACCGGTAGTTAGACATGCAAAAATTAGAATTTTGATTTCCTTGGCTGTGAAGCGTAGGATGTTGTTTCCTCCCTGGGCCGAATTTGTACATTTGCTTTCGTCCGCAGCTTATGAACATAACCCATCATCATGCAAATTTTCAGGATTTTAGGTTGATTCGGTTAACCGCTATCGTGCTTTCAACAGACATACGGACACAAGGACGGACGGCCATAGCTCGATCGTCTTTGAATTTCACGACGTTCTATAATATATATACTTTATAGGGTCTCCGATTAGTGTTGCAAACGGAATGACAAAGTTAGTCTACCATCCACTCTATGGTGAAGGGTGTACTTATACAAAATGGTCGTTTAAATAGGTAAAACATCCAAACCCTCTTTATGTTAAGATTGGACAAATTTGTATGTTAGCAATAATTAAACTTACCCTGCCAATAATTTCTTTCCGGCATTGTATATTCGCCCAACGATGTAGCTGCACTTACAGTTGTGGGCTGAGGACCTAGGACCATTACACCCGAAGCCGGAGATCCAGATATAACGCCTCCAGGAGAAACGGCCACATCCGACACCGGTGAAGTAGGAGTAATGCCATCATTAACCCTAGGCTCCAATGTCATTTTCACATTAGAATGTTTGTCCATCAGAGCAAATTCATGACAGTCAACAAATTGGCGACTCAAGCCAATACGACCGTTACTTGATATAGGCGGCTCATCTGCATCTTGTTGAGCTTTGTGTTTCAATTTCAATAGGAAGTTTTTCATTGCCAACAATTGTTTTTCCACTTGCTCCGTTAAGCCATCCGAATTTAAACGACGAAAAAGCTAAGGATATATAAATACAGGTCACAAAAGTTCATGAAATCACATTTGTTAACTCACATTACATAAAGTCTGACCCATATCACCATATTGTGGCATCAAACCCGGTCTAGTGGCACTACGCACTTTAGACCGTTCTTCTAAAGCATGTATGAATTTGAGGACATCGGCGAAGCGTATGACGCTGTCATACACCTGTCTTGGTATGGGCGGCAAAATGCAATCCAACAGAATATCCGGCTTCTCCACTTGTATTAGCGGAGCTTTAAGAAACTTTTGAATAGCAGGCATTATTTTGCACTGAACATCTATGGCCGACAGATTACGAGCTGTAGTCGCAATCATGCCGCATATTTCATGCCGAATCCATAAATTAGGATGACACAGGTAACAGGCAGTCTCTTGAATAATGTCCGTTACAGTAGGCTTCTTAATGTGACCCAGTTCAATGAGTATAGTAACGGCACGTATAGCCTTTGCTATGACAAATTCTTCACGATCTGTGAAGCCTTGTTGCAACAGCGGTACTAAAATATCCGAGACCTGCCAGCCTACATAACCTGCTACACCCGCAATGTTGTCATAGAAAGATCCTCTTAAATTTTTGTCCTCATCGTTTAGAAAGGTCATGATGTGAGACAAAATTACGTCGTTGGCTGGAAAAGGAAAACATATGGACATTTATTATACAAAACATGTTGCGTGCTTCGCATTTAGAATCTTACCCTTCTCTTTGCCAAAGAATGCACATAAATCGCATATATTCGATTCCATTAATGTCTGCTTCACCACCGCTTTGGGATCTGTTAGTAAACTCAGGACAGTTAAACGTATAATGTCATGCAGAGCGTTCAATTCTGCTTCATAACGCCGAGTGGGCATATCATTTGGCGAGTTGCGTTGTGTTTCTTCCAGAAAGTAAATGGCAATTTTAGCTAACTTGGCGATATTTCTGGCAAAGGCTACTCGTACAATCACGGCACTCTTGTCACAATTGGCTAACTGTGTTATCGACTGCAAGATGTATTCTGGAAACACGTTGGCATCACTTCGAGGTATGTCCTTAACCATGCTAAGGCAAGCCGTTAACGTTTCGATGGCTTGTACTTGAACTTTGGCCGACGAATTTTGAGCCAAGTGTATCTAAGGTATTGGAATAAATAAAGTGATCGCACCATGCGATGAGAAAAATTAGTTGTGTGATTCTCATTTCGTCAAATTGAATAAAAATAATGTTTTTATTTTTATAATTCATACATTTTATCGTCCAGAACCAAAATCCATAGACTATGCTGGGAACGTGAGTTTACATATGGCTTAAACAGAGGAGAGACTTTACAATTATGGCTACATACTAGACCAGATTATCAAATTAAAAATATTTACTGACCCCTTTGGGAAATTTCCAAAAAGTTGCTTTAAAGTACGGTGAATTCAGTACTGCAAACTGTTTTTCTTAAACACTTTGTGATACTTTGCATTTTTCCTATTGATATCTTTAAATGATTTTTTGTTATTTTAGGAATGTTTTTTCAAAATCAAAAATGTTTGGGGTATTTTTTTCAATATACAAAAAATAAATCATTGTGGAATCTTTATGGTTTATTCCAAAGGACATTTTATGCCATTTATTTTTTGAATGTTATCCTTCATATGTAGGCCGCAATTAGCCTCAGTGTGTCTACTCCAAGGGTCCAATTTTGGATAACTTGACACGCGTATTGTTGGCTTTTAAAACCTTAATCGTAGTTGGTTTGTCAGCTTAGACTTTGGACTTTACGAAGCCCAAAAGGAAAAAAGACTAAAGGTGTGATATCACATGATTTAGGTGGCCAACTCACCAGTCCAAAACGTGATATTAGCTGCCCTTCAAAATGACCTCTCAATAGATCCATTTTTTGAGCAACTATATGGCAACTGGCACCAAATGTCGTCGAGATTACGGGCTTTAATTTTAGGTAGAAAAAGTCCGATATAATGGCGCGATAGCGAGAACCATTTACTGCAACGTTTCGGCCATCATCAGTTTTAAAAAAATATGGACCGATTATTCCACTAGCCCATAAGCTGCACTAAACCGTGGTTTCTCTGGTTATAAAGGCACCTCTTGAACCTCTTCTGGTTGCCCGTTAGCCGGCAATTTTGTTTATTGACGTTGCCGTTGAGCCAGAAATGAGCCTCATCACTGAACAAAGTTTTGGTCGAAAAAAGCGGATCTTCTTTGAGCTTTTAAAGACCCCAAACACTAAAACGGCGACGCGTCCTTTGGGGTATAACATAAAATAACGTTACCCATTTTAACCATTGTCCGTCTAGAAAAAGTCGTTATTTTCTCAGCAAATACTCAAAAAAGTTCCATTCTTCTTAGGTAAGCCTATTTACAATCCTAAACAGCTTACGACCATAAGCCATCATCATACAAAATTGCAGAATCCTAGCTTGATTCGTTTGACCGGTATCGTGCTTTCGACAGACACACTATAAATTTCTATAACTGGGAATCAGTACCATTCTTAATAAATAAATATAAAATATATCCGGCCTACTACATACCCAGGTAGCTTAAATTCAATAACAGTAAAATGATCGGAATCCTTTTGTCTAACTTATCGGTATAGATTAGCCTGATCGTGGGGGAAATGACTGAAAGTGACATTGTTCAGAGAGAAACAGTGAAACCAACATGATTGCGGTAGTGATTTCGATATTGAGTTGTTATGGGTACTGGTGTGTTATGAATAATGTGCGCGACCATTACACAATCAAATCCGGGTTTTAACATCAAACATTTTTGCGGCCACATTTTTACGGACTATTCGTAGCCGGTCATAAATGAGATTAACTGATAATTGAGTATACTTATTATATCATGCACTGCTCCTTTAAACTTGAGAGCGCTTGCACTTCTGTGGGCTTTAAGCCACTAGTCACTCAGATGTTGGTGAAAAGTGAAGATATAAAAGTCGACGCACAGCGGTCCAAAATCAATTTCCATCGGTCAAAATATACAACTTTCTATCTAGTCACATTTGAGTTCTGTAATATGGACAATTGTAGCGAACGACTCAAGGATTTATTTGAGATACAGACATGAAAAGTCGGGTAGTACGTAGGATATATTTTAAAAATGAGCAAATGAGCAGTTGACCATAAAACACAGATTTTTACTTTTTTTCAGGTTTTGAAAATTGAAAAAGTGTTATTAATTTTTTGTCCAACTGTATCTCACACATTTTAATGCATTTAATGTATTTCATATCTTTATTCTGTTCTGTTTATAATTTGAGAAGTTTTCGTTTTAAGAATTAAAAACTAGATTTTTACACTAAAAGTACCCAAGGGGCAATTTCGGTCGAGCAAAAGTCACCCCTAACAAACGGGAAACCCTTTCACCATTCCAAATTGGTTCAAAGTCATATTTGTTCGAAATCGATATTTATTATTATTGTTACATCGCTTAAAACTTGAAAAAGACTGGGGCAAACTGGATACTTCCTTCGGTATTATAAAGCATTGCAATAAGTAATATTATATCTTATACTTAGTAGGGACATAAATACTGTTACACACGTTTTATGCTGTAAAATAAAAAGAACTGAATGTTTTTGGACCAAATATTTTTTAATATATTTATTGTAGTCCGCGTTTTATTGTTGTCCGCCTTTTATTATACATGTCCGCCTTTTGCCTTTACACACGCCTTAAGTCGCACTGGCCAATCGTCAATAGCTGCACGAACCTCGTCGATTGGAAAATTTGCCACAGCTAGACCAAAGCAGTCTGTCTTTCCAATGTTAGGGTATCATTTGTGACAAACCTTGTCCTCTAAAACCGTCCACAATTTGTAATCCAATGGGTTCAAATCTGGACAGCCTGAGGGCTATTCTTCAGAGAAAATGAACGCTGGCAAATTGTTTCGAAGCCAGGCCTGTGACGTTTTAGCCTTATGGTCCGGCGCAAAATCCTGCTGGAAAGTCCATGGCTGGTTTTGGAACAGGGAATTGTTAAGAGGCTTCACAACAGCTTCCAGAACGATTTCTTGGTAAACTTTGGCCGATGATTTGGCTCCTTGTTCGCAGAAATGCAAGTCAGTGACCCCATCGTAAGAGACGCCCCACTAAACCATGACTGAAGCTGGGTGATGACCTTTTTCCACCCTTGGGATCAGTTCAGATGCTTCCTTAGATGACCGCGCATACACTCTATCGTTTTGCTTGTTAAAGTTTTCCTGAACGGTAACAATTTTTTCGTCGGTGAACAAAATTTTTCTGTGCAAGTTATCAGCGTGCTTCACCAAGAGACGTTTGCATTTTTCAATCCTATTTTTTTAAAGCTGCAGTCAATAAATGTCCGGAACGTCGTTTGAAAGCCCCAAGTCCCAAGTCTTTTTTAATGATTCAACTCATGGACTTTTGCGTGATATTTATATCACGGCCCATTATTTAATGTTTTCGGAGCGTATTTCTGTGAATTCTTGATTTAACGGCTTTGATGACATGCGGTGTTCGAACAGAGCGTGAGCGGCCCGACCGGTGGCGGTCTTTTACATCTCCAGTCTCCTCAAACAGTTTTATGCATCGGTAGACGAACATGCGGCTAATCCCTAGTGGCCGGAGCGTTTTGAAAATATCTTTTTCATTTCACACTTGAAAAGCGCTATTACAGCGACCACTCCATGATGAAAGTTGAAACAATTTTAAAATCCCGTTAGAGAGTAACGCTATTGAGGTTAGCTTTCAAAACCCATATGACATTAACGGGGTATGTTCAGTTCTACTATTGAAATGGGTGTGTTGAATGTTGTAACAGTATTTATGTCCCTACTAAGTACACTTAAGAGCAGACAGTTTCGTTATTCTTATTTTCTCTTTATATACGAGGGCAGAACAATAATTCCGTGACTTTTTCAACTTCCCCCGTACTTATAAGAAATGCCACACTGCTCCCATCAAGTACCATCTGCTAATACGAGGGCGACCGCAAAACTAACTGGCCTGGCACATTTTCTGTTTTACTAGCAACTTTTTTTTTGTTTTTTAAAAGCAATCTTTTATAAGCCATCTGTCAAAATTTCCGAAATATTTAAAGATTATTTTCTTTGTTACAGGTGATTGAAGTAAACAAGTTTTATAATTTTTGAAAAATGGAAAATAAAGAGTTTCGTGCGGCAATTAAACACTTTTATATGAAAGGTTATACGCCACAATTAATCAAAGATGAATTGGATTCTGTTCATGGTGATAATGCACCATCATACTCCACCGTGAAATCCTGGGTTCAACAATTTAAAATGGGTCGTTCAAGTACGGAAGATGAACAACGCCCTGGAAGACCGAAAACTGCTACTACTATTGAAAACATTAGACAAATATTTAATGAAGTGACTAAAGATAGACGAATAAAGCTCAGAGAACTTGCTGATATTGTAAAAAAACACGAAAAACAAGTTTGGAGTATTTTACATGATGAACTCCACATGAAAAAGCTATCCGCAAGAAGGGTGCCGCGTTTGTTGACTTTGCCCCAAAAAATCGTCCGTTGGACCAATTCCGAGGAGCTTTTAGCGATTTATCAGCGTAATCCAATAGAGTTCTTGGGCCGATTCATAACTGTTGATGAAACATGGATCCATCACTACATCCCAGAATGCAAAGAACAGTCAAAACAATGGATAGAAAATGGTAAAAGTGGTCCCAAGAAGGCGAAAACTGTTAAGTCAGCAGAAAAAGTAGTGGCCACAGTATTTTGGGATGCAAGGGGTATAATATTTATTGATTATCTTGAGAAAGGAAAAACTATAAATAGTGAATATTATTATGCATTATTGGATCGGTTGAGTGAAGAAATTAAGATAAAACGACCGCATTTAGAAAAAAAAGTTCTTTTTCATCAAGATAATGCTCCTTCACACACTCACATTTTTAACTCAACAAAAACTGGCCGAATAACGATTTGAAATTGCTCCGCATCCACCATATAGTCCAGATTTAGCTCCTTCTGATTATTTCTTGTTTCCAAATTTAAAAAAAAAATTCTCGGTGGCAAAAAATTTTCGTCCAATAGCGAGGTTATTGCTGAAACTGAGGCATATTTTGAAGGTCTTGAAAAATCTTATTTTTCGGATGAAATTAAAAAACTTGAAAAACGTTTGAAGTGTATTGAGTTGGAAGGAGATTATGTTGAAAAATAAATAATAATAATTCCAACAAAATGGTTCTTTTTATGTTAGGCCAGTTACTTTTGCGGTCGCCCTCTTAAGTGCAATATTATTCAAATCTGGACAGGACAAAGTCTGTCGGGTTAACTAGTATCTAATAAATTTAAAAGAATATCTTATTTTCTTGAACACAAGAAAATTAGCTAAACTATTTGTTAATAGTTTAGCTAATAGCCGTGTTTTATTTAACAATTGAAAAAATCCGCTATTATCCCGCAAAGACAACTTAAATTTTGTATTAAAAATTATGAACGTTTCTTATTTATTAAAAAATATCTTGGATGTACGATTCAATTACAGTTTTTTGTTAAAGTTTATTTTGATAAAAAATAAGTTTTTTAAGAAAAAGTGTTTTGTGACATAGCCTGACTTAAACGATTCGCTTTTTAGTTTAATAATTAGTTTTCCATAAATTGTAAACTTTCTAGGTAACAAGTTAATTTCTTAGAGATGAGTGGCAGAATGTACGGAGATGTATAGACTGGGTATTTAACAGCAAATGGAGTCATATGCCCCTGACGGTTCTGAATGCCTTCTGAACTAATCAGATATTTCCCTCTGACATGCCAGAAAACAACTCTAAATTTATTAATTAAAAAAAAGTTATAACAAATATAGAAAAATAGGAATGTACGACCAAATAGTTCTTTATTCCGATAACTATCAAGTATAAGCCTCCATTCAGGATATGTACTAAAATGGCATTAACAAATTTTTGGAGTGTCAAGTTATATCCATTTTTGACCAGTTCAATGTGTTTCACTCAGTGCAAGTCGTCCCACAGAACTCTTTGAAGGGTGTTTTGACATTTATAAAAGCAACGACTGACATTTTAAGGAAGGCTAACATGTGATTTAGGTCAAAGAGGTTGATATAGCAACAGACGCTCCCTATTCAAATGATAAAACCAGTAAGGTTAACCGATATACACCTGGAATGTTGGAACCCTCCTGTGACTAGGTGCCTCTAATTAACTGGCAGATGTCCTCCGAAAATAAAAGGCGGACATCAGCGCTACCAAGAAATTTGTTGGAAGGGATAGAAGACTTAAAGAAAATTGATAACTGTGATATTTTTAACAGCGAGGGCTGTCACCCGGCACAATGTGCCGCTAAAACAACAACAGCTTCCACGAAAATAAGCTCCAATTCGTCTGGCCACAATCCACGAAAAATCATTTTCTACATTAACATATTTTGTACACAGGCGCCGATAGATTTGGTATTTATGGCCAAGTTCAACCTACATAATAACACCCCCGACAGTGGAATGGAAGCAAGAAACATAGTTATTAGTAGCAGGGATTCAAACATCTATATATCTATAGGGCTACATAGCTGCCAGATATAAGAACTTTCCAAACAGGAAAGATCGTCTCGGACCACTTCCTTGTAGAAGCAATTATATACTGATTATAATAAGCAAAAATTGTACGTACCATAAACAAGGTACCCAAGGTCGCATCATACAGCGGCAACCTAATACGCAAACTTAGCTTAACTGCTTCTTCCATAAACCCCTCTTCCGACAACACCAGCGCTGAATAAGCCACCGAATAAGAACTTGGTTAATTAACGCTGCAAAAAATGAGCCAATGGAATGGTGAGAAGTGTAGGGCCGCGACAAAAGCAAAGAACAAGAGAACACTAGCACCTATGGCGACACGAGCAGCGTTGAAGCGATACCGAATGATAAAGAGGAGGAGAGTCTTTTCCAATAAAAGAAGGGTTCATTTTGTTTTTCTTTTGCCTATGATAAAAACTAAGTTATAAGTTTTATTGGAAGCTGCCCTTAAACCACGACAAACCGTTTATAAAACTTAGAAGTACAACCTTGCAAGAGAATAAATCTTCCAATCTTCAAGAAAGTACTTCACCAGGTAACTACGCTGTCTTTTCTGGAGGGACAGGCATCTAGACAGAAGGTGCTCCACTGTAACAATCACCTCTTCGTCTTAAAACTGACGGCAGTATTCGACCATTCACACTTGGCATTTCGAGAATTTTATTTTTAAGCACGGATTTAGGCAACTTACATTTGTCGGTCCTTTTCCATGCTTGGTGAACCTAGATATGAATCTAGCAGTCTAACAGCCTGTTGAGGCCAAAGATAGAGCTTTTAAAGAGTTGTCTGCATCATCCTTAGACGAGCCAAGACGTGCCGGTTCATCTGTTAACTCGTTTCCTTGAACATTGCTGTTGCCGGGACCCAACGGAGTCCACCAGTCACTAAGGTGCTTAGTGACGTTTTGCGATCTGTTGGCCTTCAACGCTGCTGTAAACTCTGTTACTGCAAAACTTTCAACGCTGCCTGACTTTCCATAAAGAAGTTAATATTTTTATTATTCCATGGGTTAATCGGTCTAAGAAATTGTGATGCTTTGTCTGTCGATATGTCTAGCGTGTTTAAAAATCCCTTATATGAAAACCAGCTCCTGTCGTTACTTCCATCTTTGTGTATTGGCAGTCTTCGAGAGAAAAATCCTTCGTTAAATCTACGGCCCAGATACGTAGGCGGGCAGTACATGCCTAGGACGAACAATGAACCGCATGAGATCTATCCCGACATAAATGTAGTTAAGGGCATCAATATACAGCAATTGCGTTGGTTGGATTAATCGGTCGAATGGACACAAACGCTCCAGCCAGGCGTTAGACTGAAACTACAGCGGAAAGAGCAGTTAGGGAAGACCAAGTGAAGGATGATGCGAAGACTAAAAACTGGACCAAAACCGAAGTGCGATAAATCATTTATTGATCAGGCCCATACCAACAAGATGTCGTAGAGCCAGCCTAAGTAAGTAATACCGATCATTTCGAAAAAAAACGCCATTATTATATTCAATGTGCATTGAAAGTGCGCAAGACGTTATTTGATTCCAATAATATTGCATATGCCTCTACTTTTCGACCAGTAGAACGATCTTTTGGGTATTTAAATTTTGTACATGTAACTTTTTTGATTCGATGCACCTTACTATACGTACATGTATATAATTTTTTTTAAACTCATGTATATAAACTGTTTATTTCTACTTACTATGTATGGCAATATACGATCTAATATAGTCTCCGACGTTGTGTACTTTGATAGTTTCTGCAATATTTCCAGTGAACATATTTTCGTATTCGAATGTTTTAATCCACGTATACACGACGTGACCACTGTGATGATCAAAATCAAACCATCTTGATCTGGTGCAATATTGGCACATGACTCAGAGTCCTTCTTTTCATCATCGATTTCTTCCAACACTTTGGCAATATCATGTTTATCGTCTGAAGTATCTGATTCTGGCGTTAAATCGGCACAGTGCCCGGAGGTCAAAACTTTTATGCAATGATTTATGTCCGTATGGAGACGAACGATTTTATCATCAGGTGACATAATGGGCGACGAAGAGAACATTTGCAGGTATGATTGTAGGAATGAATAGAAGTACTCAGGAAATAGTCGACCTCGCTCTTGATCCAAATAATCTTCAGCACTTTTGCGATTTATGGAGTTTAAATCAATCATGGAGATAAGCAAGTTACGTAGACGTTCGTTTTCAATGCCCTGCAAATGCTTTTCGACCAGTTCACGCTCACCACGTCGATATGTAAGCAATTGTGAGAACTCGAAGGGGGCAGTTCCCTCGCTCCAGAGCTCCAAAAGAGCACAACTGTTAAAGAGACACTTGTAAATGCTAACTTTTTTAATGCGTCATTGCATATCTTACCCTGCTGAAAATATATCCATAGCTGGAAGCAAAGTGGTACCCGAGTAGTACGGCCCCAGACGTATTATCGAATCCGTGGGAAACATTGATGCATTGCCGTCTATATCTTCGGATGATAGTGTCTTCACAAATCGTTCGGGGGCTATGTAACAAGTACGTCTTCTACTGGTATCGAAGAAATACGTGTAATCGGCCGGATTATCTTCTGGCAAATAAGTCGGTTTGAATGAAGCAAAATCCGATAGCAATATCCAATTCCATGATGTTATCAATATATTCTCCAATTTGATATCACCGTGGCATATTTTCTGCTTGTGACACTGATTGAGTGCACACAGAATTTGAAATGTTATCCATTTCTTTTCCAGTACAGTGAGAAAGGGACGCGTTGAAACACGATCGTATAAGCTATGCTTAACATATTCACGCATTATGTAGGCAGCTTTGTCGGTGATCTAGAAAAAAAGTCAGGTTGGTTAATAACAAAAGGAAAATTAATGTTTATATATTTGAATATATCGTCGTAGTTCCCATCACAATGCCTACGTGTAATTTTTGTATTTCGCTTTTGGTAGTCCCGTTGGTCATAGATGTTCCCACCAAAATCGTTTTTCAATATCTCTATTGGTTTAGGAAAAAGGCCTATGTGCATTTCTTAAAAGAAATGATCATAAAATTATTGCAGAAGGCCTATGTGTTCAATATCTCTATTGGTTTAGAAAAAAGGCCTATGTGCATTTCTTAAAAGAAATGATTATAAAATTGTTGCAGAAGGCCTATGTGTTTTTCTTTGTATAGGCCTTTTTAATTTCCAAATCAATAATTCTATTTTGTTATTAAGAATATTTTTTATACCATTATACGTAGTAATATTTTTTACTATAATTAAAAAATAATATTTATGAGTAACAAGTAAAAACTGCGCTAAGTTCGGTCGGACCGAATCTTATATACCCTCAACCATGGATTATGTTTAAAGCAAGAATCGTAATAATGAGGCTTCTTTATATGTGAACTAAATTAAACCATTGGTCAATATGGTTCAGATCCAGTTAATTGTCATTTCATTGAACTACTTTGTACAAAATTATGTCCAGATCAGACAAGAAATGTGGCTTTCAGAGCGTCGGGACCTAAAATCTGGAGGGATCTTTGTACGAGGTATATTATTAATATTTCGGGTCCTGGAAATACTAGTGTTCCCAGTTGCAAACTGGAACTTCCATTAAAAACTTTGACATTTTTTAGCATAACTTTACTCAGAATACTTTGTCATTTGAGGGCGAATTATTTTGTTTACAGTGTGTTGAAAAATGAATCTCCGTCAAAAAATGGAATTATCCCGTTAACATTTTCGTGCGATGTTTTTTACGATTTTCGGCGTGGGTTATCGAGACCAGAGTGTTTAAATCAACTTGTTTCGACTTTTGGCGATGAAGCACCATCAAAGACCACTGTTAATCGCTGGTATCAAGAGTTCAGTCTCGGAAGCCGTTCGCTCCAGGATGAATTTCGTGAAGGACGTCCAACTTCGGTCACTTTGCCAGAAACCATCGATGCTGTGCGTGAACTGGTTAAGCAAGACCGACATGTGACATACCGTGAGATTGAAGCATCCTTGGGCATTAGCATGACAAGCATAAATATGATATTGCATGTTTATTTGGCCGTGAAAAAAATTGTTCTCTTTGGATCCCACATAATTTGACGAATGCTCCAAAAAAAGGTTCGTATAGATTGGTGCAAAGAGATGTTGAAAAAGTTTAACTGCGGTAGCTCATAGGCAGTGTATAACATTGTCTCGGGTCACGAATCATGGATCTATGTATATGAACCCGAAACAAAGCAGCAATCGACCGTATGGGTCTTTCAAGATGAGCCAAATCCAACAAAAGTTGTTCGTGGAAAGAGTACATCGAAGCAAATGATTGCGTTTTTTTCATTATAACCGACCATGTTGCCACAGTGCCTTTAGTGGAACGCTGGACGGTCAAGTTTAAATGGTATCCAACAATCTGTTTTACAACAGTTTTCGAAGAAATGAGGAATGATAATAAGAATCATTTTGCATCACGACAATGCGAGCTCTCACACATAAGCTGAAAGAATGAGCTATTTGACCACTTAAGATAATGGGCCATCCACCGTACAGCCCTGATTTGGCACCCAATGACTTCTTGTTATTCCCTAGAAACAAGAAAAGAATGCGTGGTCAACGTTTTTATCAAAACCTTAATCGATTTGGCCTACATTTAATCCTAAATAGGCCTTGTCCAAAACACAGTTTCATACCTAGTTTAAGCAGCCTAGATCAATCCGATGGTACCGACTTTTATAAAAAAAATACGGACGGTCGAACATCGCTAGAGCATCTCAGAATTGTACGCTGACAAAAACTTATATATGGTATCCGATCAATATTTTATCAAAAATATCAATTTTTTTAAATTCAATACACTAAGGCAATACTAAAAGGGCTTATGTGACATTTTAGTATATATTGTCGTGACACACAAAACCGCGCCTTAATCAATTTTTTTTCATGAAAAAACGTGGCATTTCTATAAGGAAGGCTTGTAATAGTTTTGTATGTATGTAAATTAATTCCATTCCATATCAATCCACAGAAAAAATGATTTAAGAAGTAAATACTATTCACAGAAAACGGGTTTGTTACTGCAACCAGTTTTTACTTAAACTGAATTTGGGTAGTCCCTTATACTATTTCACATTAAGTCATGTGTGAGTCGCGGTTGCTTAAACGAATGTATGTACGTGAGTTACTCGTATAATCCGATTCTTCTAAAAATGGTGACATTCTTGAAAATGAGTCCTTCTCCAAAATAAAAAATATGCGAAAAAATGTTTAAAAATGTAACCCATCTTAACTAAGAATTGATGTTAAGTTTGAGTGTGATAAGAAATTTATTTGTTATTTTGGGATCTTCCGTTACAATTACTGAAAATTAGGGGAGAAAAACTGTTTTCCTAATTTTAATTGTATTCTGCAAAGCGACAGTTTCGACGCAATTTTAGAAAAAAAAGACAAGTGACAAGAATTTATTTTGTCATATCGTCTTTGATCATCCACGGACCAAATTATATAATTCTAAAACGATGTATTCATGACCTCCTGGGCGTGAAAATCATTCTTCTAGAAATATATGCGAAAAATGCACTCAGAAATCTCATAATAAAGAAACTTAACGCTCCCAGGCAGAAATCGGTAAAAAGCAAATTAATTTAGGACTTACAGCAAAGAAATACGAATTTAAAGATATCTCAATATATAAACACAACAATGTACCCTTCGAACTTTAAAAAAAAGTATGTAGTTCTACGAATTTTGTTTCTGATAAAGGGCGGTCCAGCCATAATACACCATGTTAATTGGAGCCACATCTTAACGTCAAGTTTTTTACCCAATTTAATTTAACATTTCTTTGTTTCAGTGTTCGACAAATACAGCCATGGAGAGGTACGCAATGGAACTGCGAGTTAAAATTGTTGAAGCATTTCGTGCACTTCGTGATTTTTTTGGTCAGCATAATCCGCCAAATATGTTCACAGTGGATTCGTTAACCAGCAGAATTGCCGCTTGAAAAACCGATGCATTCACAAAGAGTGACTGTTTGGTGCGGATTATGGGCTGGTAGCGTCATCGGCCCGTACTTTTTCCAAAATGAGGTCGGCCAAGTAGTTATTGTAAATGGTGTTCGCTATCGCGAGGTGATTAAGGTCTCCTTGTGACCAGAAATTGAGGTTTGGACCTAGGCGATATGTGGTTCCAACAGGATGGAGTCACTTGCTACACAACAAACCAAACAATAACTCTTTTGCGCAAAAAATTCAATGGCCGTATTATCTCACGTCGTGGCCATGTTCATTGGACGCTTCGATCGTGCGATTTGACACCGTTAAACTTCTGTCTTTGGGGATATTTAAATGAAAAGGTATACGTCAATAAGCCAAGAACAATTCAAGAGTTAGAGGAGGAGATAATTCGAAACATTAACGACATTGTCTCACAGTCATTGAAAATATGGACCATTGGATAGAGGTATGCCACCGAAGCCGTGGCGAGCATTTGGCCAATATTTTGTTTTACACATAATTGTCTAGATCATAAAAAAAAATTAAGATAATTCTCTAAAGACTTGTTTTATTTGCAATTAACATCGTGCGTTTTATCTGGAACACCCTTTATGTTCATTTTTTCTTGTTTTTTTCCGGGAGGTACGTTATTTCATTTCTATTGGCTGGGTATCGGCGGAGGAAATTGCACAATTTTACAAGGGAAACGAAAGTAATACTTAATACAAGCCAGATTTATGTTTATAACAGGCGGTAACCCGCCACCAAAGTATTCCGAAAACGTTAACGGGTCTCGCACAACACGGCAATGTAAAGATATTCACAGACTGCCATGCACTGTCCCTTACGATAGTCATGTCACAATACAACTTAGAACGAAGTGGCACCCAGAAATCATATGGGTCCCTAGACAACCTAACATTGACATGGAAAACGCCATTCTTTTTCAGACAATAACAGCAAAAATTGTCGCTCACAAAACGCTATGGATCATTACAGCCATTTCATAAATGCTTTGGGGAGACCCTAATGAAAGAAGAACAAAAAATGTACCAAAGTTTAAGAAGACTGAATAAAGCAAGATGATGGCCACTCAACACTTCTTGCATTGAAAGAGTGGGATCAAACAAGTGCGAGGCATGCGGAAAGATATCGAAACGATTGAGCTCTATCTCTGCCAATGCCTAGCTTTCGCGGGACCCAGACTACAAAATCATTCGGCCTTTAGGATCAAAAGTTGCGTAGAAGATACCTAAGGTCTCTGATGTTAGTGGCTTAAATGTATATCCTTAGGACCTCTCTATTTTTAATCAACCAACCACGTCTCTTGATATCGAATTATTTAGATTGATTTTTTTGCTATTCTTTACAGTGTTGTCCATATTAGATTTTGTTGTGAATTGTTTTTTACTATTATTTTTATATAAAGTTGAAAAATCTACTTTCGCGTAAAAAAATAAGAAAAATTTACGATCAAGTAAAAAAAACGTCCTTAAGTTTGGCCGGACTGAAATTTATATACCATCCACCGCAAATGCTTGGTTGGAGTGGCCCAACTTTTGGGCCCCTTGCGTCCATGAGTCCGCATGAATCTTCAAAAGAAATCTATATTTAGACTCTAAGTGTAACCGGCTATAATACGCCCATATTTACCAGAGGTACCTTCAATTGACCACAAGGAAAATCCTTATGTTGATTCCTATTAAAATTTGGTTTAATGTGAATACCCATATTGAGTATTGATCGCTCATTTTGACTTTACTTACATGAGCCGAAACCTACAGCAACTGTGCCCTTTTTAGAGGTATTACATGAGTTTCAACTAACAAACCCCATTTAAACCATTGTTTGTACACATATTTCTTGTGTAAAAATTTAAAAAAAAACTACTTTTAAACGGATAGAAACACGTTTAAGCGGACGACGGTCGAACATGGCGGGGAAATTGTAATGGTGAGGACTGCATTCCTTGTGCTGGAGTAGCTCAACTGCCAAAAATGCCGTATTTTTAGGACAAAACAGAAAGTATAACTGCTTTCATGTACTGAGTGTATTTTAAAGAATACTTAATATTACATAAATCCCACAACATCCCACTAAGGAACAAGGAGAAACTTCTCTCAAATCAGTGAGCTGTGCACGACATAATGTTTATACTTACTGATCTGGATCTACTGTTCAACGCCGGCTCCGAACGACTAATGCTTTTTAAAAAGAAATTCTGCATGGCTTAGAGATAAATTTCTTACTCTTAAAGTCGCCGACATTTACGAGGTGGAAACCCGCCATTGACAAATTACTAGATGTTCTTACCCCCTTACGTAAGATTGTACAGGAAACTAATACAATTCAGATGGATCTTAGTTTGGTTGTAGCAACGAACTGGGTCTACCTTACCAAGCATAGCACTATCGTAAAGTGTTTTAAAAATATTATTATGTCACTACGCTAAAAAAAGGAAATGTTGTTATTAGGTAGCAGATAAAAAAAAGTTTTGAGTTTTTCGGTAGGTGTGTAAACATAGGCTGGGACAGTCTTGAGAAAAACAGGAATAGAAATACTACTCAGGAATTATCTTAGTTCAAACCCGCGACACTTTTCGATTGCCCTCAAGCGTTCTTGATGGTTATGGCTAAAGCCAGACGCTCGGAAAACTGTAAGAACTTTCATTCGATGGCTAAATCGGTGAAAATAACTGAAATTCGAAGTATCAGCAGCTGAAACAGAAGTATCTCCTTATATTTACCGCTGACGATGAAAGCCGTTACCAAAAAAAATTAATAAATTGTTTTCTATTTAAAGAATGTGGTTCACTTTTGTTTTTCAGATTGATTTAACAAAAATGGATAACTGGGAGAGAAAGAGAGTATAGGCGCATGCTTGTTGGCAATCCTCCTAGCAGATGGACCATAATGAAACTTGTTAACAATTTTACCGAGCATGGGACAGTCAACAGAAGACCTTGCCATCGAAACCCTACAAAATAGTCCAAGAGTTTCGACAAGAAGCTTACCTTCTCAAATATGTATCGATATATTTAATAAAATTAAATCTGTCGGTATCGATAAAGTCTCTATTGAGTTTTTGAGAATTATATATTCCTACATATCTGATCTAATTTTACATCTTTTCAATTTTATTTTGACTACCTCTGTATATCCTACAGCTTGGAAGACAGCACGAGTGGTCCCAATACCGAAATCAACAAGTATATCTGGCCCCGACGACTTAAGGCCCATATCGATTCTACCTGTTTTATCAAAAGTTTTTCAATATATTTTATAGAACCAGATATTGCTCCGTTCTAGGGGTAAAATCTTTGATTCGCAGTATGCTTTTCGTGCAGGGCATAGCACTACATCCTTGCTTTTACACCTTGCAGACACCATACATAATAATATGAATCACAATGAATTAAGTGTCTTAGTGTCTTTAGATTTGTCTAAAGCATTTAATTCAATTTTGGTACTTTGACATCAATTTAATTTTTCGAGCTCGGCTTGTAGACTTGTAATGTCCTACCTAAGTTACAGATCTCAGTTTGTGGATATGAATTGAATCTAGTGTTCTTGCTCTGATGTCTGGAGTCATACAGCATATATCAATATGCAGATGATGTTTTACTTCTTTTCAGTGATGGTCGTGATAGCTGTCATACTAAAGAAGAAAGAATTAACTTCTGTCTAAATCAGACTTCACGATGGACTTCTCGTAACTCTTTGTATTAATCCCTTAAAAACGAAAGCAATAATGTTCGGTACTCTTGGTTTTGACATGGACATATTAGCGGGGCAAGTCAGAGTTGATTTTGTTGATCGTCATAAATTTTTAGGTCTTATAATTGATAGCAAACTTAATTTTGGACATCATATTGACTCTGTCCATTGTAGAATTATTGGTATTTTGCGCAGGTTGTATTTGACTAACATTTATATACCGCCATGGGTTAAATGTAGGCTTGCCCATGCACTTTTAATGCCACAAATTTTGTACGAACTAGAGGTGGTGTCGGGTACAGTCGAATATAATTTGCTTAAACTAAGGCGTATTATGAACACTAACTCGATTTGTATATAATGTTCATAGGCGTGAACAAATATTTGCGTTTGTTAGAAGTTTTATAGGAATACTCAAAACGTTATACCTAGAAATTTTAATTCCATATTTTTAGTCTTTTGTTGTTCGGGTGCTGAAATCAATTGCCTATTGAACTGCGAGTTTTTTCTTACTCTAATAATGCATTTCGTCTTAAATTCTTTGATTACTTTATATCAGTTACACCTTAATAAGTATGTTCCTAATTTCATTTTTTGTATATAAAACATGTTTGCCAACAACATGACTAAGTATGGTTTGTACAAATCTGAACTATATTTTTTATTTTTTTTTAGTTCTACCTGATGTAAATATGGCTGGAGAGCCAATCGCATTAAATTACATGTGTATACATACATTTTTATTATTGAAGTTTTTCTATTTGGGAATGTAGTGCTAAGTAATACGGTTTTTTGGCCCTGTGGGCTTTTGTATAACTATATGAATAAATAAATAAAATAAAAGGAGATTTAACATGAATAAACAAAAAATGATTTCCACACACTGGAAAAAAAGTTATTTGGGTTTCTAAATGTAGAAATATTCATCAGCCACCCTGTAGATTTTTAACAGAAAGTTTTGATATAAGTCACTGTGAACTCACTTTTAATATTTATATACATATGTGGTGGCATTACAGATGGTTCCAAACAGTTTATTATTAACGGAAAGAAGACCAAAATCCACACTCCGAATTTAAACAAATGTTAAAAAACTAAAAAGGTTCCTTTGAAAATGACGTAACGTCCATGGACCTTATGACGCATTCTGTGGTGTCATTGTATCCAAAGACATATGAACTTGAGCGTATGACACGCCTCCAAAGTTTATTTCCCTATGTATTGCACAAATATTCATACCTCGACTCTCTGAAATGGTAAACAATTCACAGCATTCGCCAGTGTCTTCTTAATGGATTCCACCCGATCCTTGTGGTCCTCCAACGGCAGGGTGGGATCGTGTATAACAAAAACCTTAACCACAATAAGACCCTCCTCCGACTTGGCTTTAGCGACTTTAAAGAAGCGCGTACTACCCATGCTATATACGAAAGGAAAACATTTGGTTTAACAAAGAAACGCCTCCCATTTCGCTAAATATCAATAGGTGTACTTACTTGGAATCAAATACTATGTCACTGCCAAATTGACCCGAAAAATAATGTTCGACGGGATAAATTTGTGACGGTGCTATACCAACCAATTGATTGCCCATTTTAAGCGGTTTTATCACCAATAAACATTAATATAAGTTTCAGAATTGTTTATATTCTTTAATGTAAATAGTTTTTCTTGTTTTTGCAAACAAATAATTATCTTAGTTGAAACGTACATCTGTTTCTTCGGCAACAGCTGTTACGCTCAGGCCTGCCAGATGTAAGGATTTAAAAAACGACACACCGAAAAAAATAATTTGTAGTTGTCCAATATCACAAATGCCTGCACTAGTATAGTATACCGGGTCGAAAAGAACCATAAGAAAGCTGTAGCTCGTTTCTGTAAATAAATCGATAAGTTACCGATTTATGTGACGTCACACCAACTAGATTGAAAGTTACCAATTTCGTGACAACTGCTGTTTCTGCACGTGGAAATCGGTAAAAATTTGATTTGTGATGGAAAGACACACAAATCGGAATGAAACGGCAGGAATTGAAACTGATGACAAGCAGCTTTTTATTTTCATTTGTTTTCAAGTACAAATATTTTGTATTAAAACACTGTTATTTTAATAAAACTTATATATTTAAACGACATAACTACTTATTAAGTATTACTGGCTTTCTCACTCATTTTGTTAAAAATATGCAAACAAATAAAAAACGTGGAATTAAATTAGATGACAGTTGGTGATGTACATTGTAAGTAAACAAACATTTGCACTCGGTTATTTTGCATTACCATACCGATTTCGTTGAAACCGGCTCATAAATTGTCGTAAATTTCAACACACTGTCATCTTAAATGTTTATATTTTGCTGAATATTTTCAAACACAATTAAAACATATTTTTTTAATAAAATATTAATTTGTCTAAAATAAGAACAATTAAATTGTATTTGGTGCAAAGTTATATTTGGTTACTTGCTTTCTCATAATTCGATTTGTGTACGTCGATTTTCTTACAGAAACACTTTTTTAATCGTTTTCTATTGAAGTAGAATCGGAACAATGTCATATTACCGATTTGGAACGAGTGAATAGAATAAGAATCGGCAATTTTTTTACAGAAACAGTGTAGGTGAGAATGACGTCAAATCGGTAATTTCAGTCTGTAACTGCGATCGGTACGAGTTACAGAAACGAGCTACTGGACTGCTGCAACATACTGAATTCCTACAAAAGCCCATTGAGAAACAATCTCACTGGTTTGAAAGAAGTTTCCCCTCTCAAATCAGTAAACTATTTACGATATAGTTCTTAAGCTCACTAATACAATAAAAACAAACAATAAAACAAAACTTGTTATAACTTTCTCCGCAAACGTATTCATATTCGTATATTTTTATGGGTTATTCTGAGATTATGGGCCAATTTCGACATCATTTTTGGAATTCGATTTTTTTTGCAAATTTAATATTTAATTTAGATAGATATTTTAGTTCTAAGAAAGACTAGTCATTTTTAAAAAGGAACACATCAAAATTTTAATTTTTAACGGAATCATGCAACAATTTAAAAATATGACCTCCAGGGTAATTACTCATTGAACAGAGAAATATATAGTATTTTTTCTTTAAAATCAACAAATTCATTTTAATTCAGTTCTTTTGTAAAAATAATAAAAAAAAAATCTGTAAATCGTCATTCCCATGTGAAAATTTTTGGCAGGGGAATGATGAATTTCTACAAAACCCCCTAAAATGTTTATTTAAGTACTTACCCTTACAAAATTGACTTGAGCTGGAAGTTTATACTCGCAATAAACACAAAAAAACACTTGCAAAATTATAAAAAGTATTAATTATCTTTTTAAAAAACAACACTGGGGAATGACCAACTTAAGTGTGAACGTTCGTAACGAGTGACAAAACACGACATACTTAATTTTAAAAAGACTGTTGACGAAAAAACTATTAGATGTGCACCCACTTCAAGTAATGTTCAATCATATTTGAGTTGCTTGAAATCAGGATTGGTTTGGAATTTGAATTTTAGCGAATATTAGATTTTACAGGAGAATACTGTGTATTTTCAGGGAAAGAAAATAAACATCCATAAAAATATAAATTGAATAAAAAATTATAATCGTTAATAGCAACAAAATTAATCGAATTTTTAATTTTTACTATGGATAAAGAATTTAAATAAAGAATTAATATTTCTGTAAAAAAATTCAATTGAAAGTAGTGCTAGGGACAACCAGGGTAATGATATTTGAACACTTGGGTAGGAAATTTTTTGAAGAACAAATAATTTTTTTAAAAAACAATTTTAAAGACTTTAAAGGTCCTATAAAGATTTATTGTATAGTAAATAAGAAAGTATAATATATTTTTTTCCCCGCTTGAAACAACCAAGGACAACAAAGTGGCCCATAATCACAGAATCAACCTTATATATAATATATACCAAAACATTAAATAACACAATAAAAACATATGACACCAATTGACATAAATGTTGCCAGCCTAAATCAAAAAACTGTCTTCATCTAGTAGCATTCCACTAGTAACATTCAAAAAAAGATTTTACGACTCCAGGCCTAATGTGAGATTTTTTTCAATCATTTCCCTCATAGATAATCCAAAAAACGAGCTATCAGTATTTTTTACGCATTTATTGAATATATTGACGTTATTACGGAATTAACGTGAAAAGTTTGCAATTAAATTAACGCACCACTGCTAGCAAAGTTTCTAGATGCTCTTGACCGGCTTTAAACCTGGGTTTACGTGTGTAATAGACGTACCCAATATTCATCTTACCCACAGCTTTTCGGCTATTGAAGAATTGTTTTAGACAACCGATTAATACAATACGATAATGTTACAAGATTTACAAAATTTTCAATTAATATCTTTAAATTAAAATACAGTACCAAGTTCTCTTTCAAATTTATATTTAAAATTTTTTGATTGTAAAAAATTGTCTTTTTGTTCAAGTGTGTCCTCTTGTCTTACACTAGTCGGAGATTTCTGTTAAATTTTTTTCTCCATATAAAACTCGCATGTTTGTGTGAGTGCACAAAAACCGAATTTAGTTTTTAGTCAATGAGATAAGAACTTACATTTTTGCTGCGTAATACTGTATACCACTGACAAAATAATCGAACTAAAACTTTTTATTTGGTTTATGTACATAAGGGTGGGCTTTGATAGCTTTTAGCATGAGGAAAATAAGTTCCACTACAACATATCAAAAAAATAGTTCGATTCTCTCAGTCGTATTTCTATTCTCACGCGCTCTTATGTTATATTGTATTATATGTGACAATGTATATTTGTATGTCACCTTGAAATGGTATTTAAGCATATATATTATATGTTAAATATATTTTTTTATTACCTACTAAAAAACGTTGAAAAAAGAAAAAAATATTGAAATTTTCGCGCCTCGAAAATGATTTTTTTGATATGTCGTAGTGGAACTTTTTTCCTACTGCCAAAAACTTTAAGAAAGTCGATGGCACTATATCAATTAATATATCGACCCACCCTAATGTACATACCCGCAAACACGAGTATTTCTTATGATGAACAAAATTTAGCAGAAAACTCCGTATTGGAGTTTGATATGTGTTCTTTTGCATAAAATTTAAAGCCTGGTACTGCGATAACCCTTTCGTTTTAAAATGTGTCAAACTCCACATAAATTTTTTTTGTGAAATTGGTACGATTTTTTTTGTAAACCGATGAAATAATGAGTCTGTTTTAGGTTAACCCTCGATAAATAAGACTGGATAGCAGGACCGCAGTAGTTAAGTCATTTGATAACAAAAAGTGTCAATTCTGTTCGTGTCTAAAGCAGAAGTCCAGAACTACTAGACTCTTCAAAAAAGTAATAAAATTAATTTTTACTGTAGTAATTTTAATACTTAGCCTAGATAACTATCAAGTTTAAGACTAATTGTTAAAAAGGGTAAAACAAATTATTTTTCTTAAAAAAATACAGGATGAAATACAGCAGTATTTTTCCCATAGACTTGATCAAAATGGATAGAATTTGCAAACAAATGACATAACATTTACTGATCTTTTATACAGTCTAAGTCAAGGCTTAACCGAAAACACAACTAATGTACTTGTCTCAGTATTAACACAAACAAATCTTGGCGAACCTGCATAATTGAGCCATTTTAAGGCAAGTATGATTTTTTTTAACAAAAAAAGGTGAGAAAATATAATTTGAAAATCTTTTATTTGTTTTGAGTTATTTAATAACACAAAAATTGTTTGGAAAGTTTTGCAGCTACCAGTTAGTCCCCATTTATACGAGGCAACTTTACTTGTGTTAATTTTTACGATTCCCTTTTGAACTTGCCTCTTGTTTTTACACAAGGCATTTGGGTTACGACAATTTTTGTTTCCATTCGTTCTGATTTTTGAGTGAAAAAGTACTAAAATACTCTGCAGCCAACTTCACAATACAAAAAACACAAAAGGAATTGACAATACGGGCAAGTTTTTTTTCGTTTTCATTTCCCTTACCTCTCTTCAACAAACTGACAGTTGCGGCAAGTAAAGTTGCCTCGTGTAAATGGGGACTTAACCCAGGTTCAACCCCGAATAAGAACTATAACAGTTTTTCGGCGGCGGGTTTCCACCTCTTAAATGCCGGCGACTTCGCGGGTAAGAAATTTATCTCTAAGCCATGTAAAAGCTGTTTCATAAAATAAATGCGCCTGCTTAGAGAGAAGTCCCTTAATGGGATATTATGGGACTTAAGTAAGTGTGCTTTACGAAATATGTGCGGACAAAAATACACAGACAGAAAGCTCCGTACGGGCCTTTTATGGTGTTGCGTAAATGTAAGCTTCGACAAAATTTACAATTTGTGTTAGCTAAAATCTCAACAATTGTGATTTTGCTATTCATTCTTAGTCTGCAAGGCTTTCCCTAAAACATCACAAATAACATTTTTATTACTTCGATAGGCTATGAAAATCATTTACTAAAAATTAATAGTCAAATTTGACATCGGAGTCCAAATGGACCATTGCGTGAGATAAAACTTTATACAAACATGAACCACCAAATACGGCATTTTCATATGTACATTCTACTGGATTTAATTTTTACTGGATTTCGGCTATAAATTTTCCATACAAAATGTAATAGATTCTGTCACGAAATCCACTTAACCGATACAGATTGGGTTGTACATACAAAAATCGAATACACATTTCAAACGATAGGACATACTCTTCTTTTTCTGCCTCTCCTCAGTGCCATTTCCAAAATCATCATTGTGTGCTGGGAGCAATGGCAACCCTATGATTTAACTACAGCCAACTTCAGGATCGTTTGCACGAGATGCGCTTGTATTCTTTGAAAAGTCGCAAACGCAGCGCCCGTTACTTCACCAAAGCGGCATAATTGAAAATAGAAAACCAAGGAAAAAGAACACCAGGTGTTACACAAACAAAGGAGGAAGTTTTCTGTATATTCAAACAAATTAACAAAATTGTAAGTTCTCAGTGCGTTCTATCGAATTTAACAACAATTAAATAGGGTATTTCATTTACAAATTACAGAATAACAAAAAAGAACATGAAGTTAAGATAATACCTTTTGAAAAAGAAACAATAAATTCTTCTAAATTACGAAGAGCAGAAAACTTCTGTAATTTACTACATTATTTCGCAGCCGCCAAACGAAAACGAAATAATCGGAGATAGAAAAGCCGAAAAAAAAAGAATTGGTGAGAAGAAAAAACATTGTTTCTGGTGAAGTTCGATCGAGAAGAGGAAGAAAACAAATCGAAAACACAGTTTAAAAATGGCGCCTACAAAGAGTACCCGTGCAGTTTCCAAACAGTCTGTGGCCACCACAACATTAACCAATCTTATGCCTCTGGCCCGCAAAGGTTTGACCCGTCGCAACGCCAGCAATGTCCAAGACCAAAATTCCGACATCATGCAGACGCGGGCAAAGCGCAAAGCTGAACACAGTCCCCAGAAAAATGATAAGATCAAACGTTCAGCTTTAGGAAACCTCACGAACAACGTGAATAACAACAACAATCAATTGACGAATATACATCAGGATGACGATGCTAAACAACATTTGGTTAAGAAGAAGGATTTGGTGCAGAGTTTGTTTTCCGGACAACAAGAGAACAGTGCCACTGCCGCAACTTTGCAAATATTGAAGGAAACACAAAACTTGATATTACAACAGGCTCAGGGAGCTTTGCAAAAACCACAACCAATTAAAGTATTAACACGGGCCGCAAGCCGGACAACAAACAAAGATGCCGGCCAAAAAGAAAACCAACCAACGGTAAACATAACCTCAAAAATATTCGATGAAGAGGAGAAAAAGTTGCTGGCTTCGTGCCAGTCGTTGAAAACGAAAGTTAAGGAAGATATTCCTGCTGCCCCTTTGCCACCACTACAGCACCATCAGGTCCAAAAGGTAGCAAACAAGCCGGTAAGACGCATATCAAATGAATTTAATAAGACTGAAGAATCCTTGTATATGTCTGCTCTGGAAGACGTTTCCGTTTCGGACTCGATGCGCTTGTCGGGTAATTTTGAGGCGGCCAAAAGAAGATCGGTGTTGTTGCAGCAGCAGCAACAAGAGCTATCAAAGACTGAGGAATCAACAAAAAAAGATAAAAGTCCCGAAAAGTACCAAGTACCCGAAGGCGTGGAAGACTTTGATAAAGTGAATTGGAACGATCCCTTCCAAGTGTCTCATTATGCCATGGACATTTTTAATTATTTGAAGGAACGCGAGGCCGAATTCCCCGTCGACGATTATATGGAGAGACAGATTCATCTTTCCAAATGGATGCGTTCGCTGCTTGTTGATTGGATGGTTGAGGTCCAGGAAACGTTTGAACTTAATCATGAGACTTTATATTTGGCTGTTAAAATTGTTGATCAATTTCTTTGCAAGGAGGTGATAAACAAAGACAAACTACAGCTTCTAGGCGCTGCTGCTCTCTTTATAGCTTGTAAGTTTGATGAAAGGACCCCACCGCTCATCGAAGACTTCCTATATATTTGCGATGGCGCCTACAAACACGATGAGCTGATACACATGGAAATGGCCACGCTTAAGATTATACAATTCGACCTGGGCATACCACTTTCGTATCGTTTCCTGCGTCGTTATGCCCGCTGTGCCAAAGTACCAATGCCCACATTAACATTAGCTCGTTATATTTTAGAATTATCATTGATGGACTACGATTGTATAACGTTCAGTGACTCGAAAATGGCCTGTGCTGCTCTATTTATGGCTTTACGTTTGCACGGTGATGCCCAGCCTTGGACTACAACCCTGATTCACTACACTGGCTATAAACTGGCGGACTTTGCTGATATTGTGCCAATATTGAATGCGGGACTGCATCGCAAACCGAAGGGCACCATTAAGACGATCAGAAGTAAATATTCCCACAAGATATTCCACGAAGTAGCTAAAGTTGCACTATTGACCACGGAGAAGCTATTTGATAATCAATTAGAATTTAATTTAAGTTTGACATCAGAACCACAGCAACAAACAAAAGTAAAACAAGAACAGACCGGTGGAGGAGGGAATGATGAGAAAAATAACAAACTGTAGGATAATTTAGCTTAAGATTGCAACAGCGAAAGGAGAACGACCAAGCCGTGCGCGGATTAGTAAAAAAAAGGTAGGGGCTTATTTTTTTGATGATTTTAGACCAAAAAAACAATGTTTGCTTTACTATTATAAAAATTTTCGTCATGTAGCAAAATATAAAGTTTGTTTGTTTTTTTTTGGTCCATTCCTTTCATAAAATATGTTTTGAGGTTTCAACTATTGGATTTCATATTTTGTATAGAATTTAACGAGTCCATTAACATTGCCAAAAAATTAACGTTAGTAAAAAAAATGGAAACAT
Source organism: Hydrotaea diabolus (assembly GCA_963513945.1). Taxonomy (NCBI): domain Eukaryota; kingdom Metazoa; phylum Arthropoda; class Insecta; order Diptera; family Muscidae; genus Hydrotaea; species Hydrotaea diabolus. The sequence continues at coordinate 191,737,395 of OY740716.1, read as the reverse complement.
ATTGAAAACAGCAATGATCGATAACGATGTTTTTGTTCTCTTCAAACTCGTATTATTTCACTTAGGGTTGTTTGCAATTTGTTGGATTTAAAGTCCTTAGTGCCAAATGAAGTCGAGTCTTCTCTTCTTGTATTTATAATCACAATGTGTTGCCATTTTACATACGAGTATCTACCAGATGGTGCTGGAATTCATTGTCAATCGAAGGCGTTAAAACGCAGAACACGTTCCCAAATATGTTCCTTGTCTTCTTTGCAATTAAATGTAATGATGTCAAAGGGGTTTTTATTGTTCCTTTTCAATTGCAATTATTTTTCAGCATCATTTGTATGTCGTTGCTCAAAAATGTTAATTCTTTTTAATTTAGCGAGTTGTATGCTCGTCGATTTGTTACGATTTGACTGGATTATTTTAAGCATACAGGAATGCCTACACACATTTATTTCTATTATATTTTCGGTCCAAAGTATCAGAAGGGAAATATGAGCACACAGACTTTAACTTTAAGTAAGTCGGAGTCGCAAAAGCCTTTTTAAATTTAAAATTATGTCGGGTATCTTTTTACACTTCATCTATTTACTGGAAATGGATTAAGTTGGCAAGTTTTAAATAAATCTATCATGAATTAAATTCAATCCAAAGTAGACCTCACTCACTATAATTCAATCGAAAATTTGCGAAGTTTATGCGTATTTTTTTCCTAATATGTTTCAATATTAAAACTCGAGTGATATACGTTTCGTATCGAAAAACACCAACCTCTAGTGTAGATTTAAATTTCATATGAATTGCAAATACAATATTTTATTATATTCTACATTGAAAATGTGCCCTTCGATACGAATCGTCTTGATTATCACTCTCTATTGTGTGCTCAAATGTTTACAATTTTAAATTGAAACTTACAAAAAAAATAGTTACAGCTTTGGAGTTGTAAAAAAAGAAACCCAATATTGTTGCCAGTTTCTGAAAAATTGTTATGTTTTTTAAATGTCACGAGTATTATACGTTTTTTAAATCTTGAGAGTGAAATATTAAAGCTTAGGTAATGTTTTTGCCAATGAGATTTTAAATCCTTTTCGCTATGTTTGCTCGAAAAATTATGGAAACAAAGGGAGCAATCCACTTAACTAAATCTAGCAGTTATCGAAACTAGTTTGTATCTCTCAGAACAAATAAGGGCTATACTTTCATACATATTTTGTCTTTCGTCACACCCTACCTCATTACACCGTGTTGCGTAAACCATTTGCGTTACACTTCAATCTGTATCTTCTCCCTTATTAAAAACTTATTGTTTATTTGTTAAACAAAAACACTTAACAACTATCTATATTCTTATTTGTTTTTCTAAACTGTCTTTAATTTCTATGTTCTTTTTTATATTGTTGCTATCTTAAAAACCATCTAAATAAATTGACAAAACCTTAAACTAAGTCTCAACCCTAAAACAAAACAAAAAAAGCAAATCCCACCAAAAACAACCTTAGCATTAAACCCAAGTACAATATACGCTTCAATTATTACTACAACATTATGTGTCCAATAATCCATAACATTAGGCAAGAAAAAAACTAACGACAAATTTATTTAAAGGTCCTAGTGTGACTGACCCCCCATTAAGGAGTACATAGTTTAAATTTAAGTTATTCTTTTCATGCCATTACCAATGAATCATCGCCACCTCCACCTAACTGATTATTATTATTTTTTATACTTTATTATACACTAGTAATATATTAAGTTACATTTATTTTTTTATAATTTACTATAGATACAACTTTATTAAACAAGCCACTAAAAATAACGAAAAATTTGGATTATTTCAATAAATTTACACAGTTATGCTACTGCCACATTTGTTGCATTTGCAAATGGTCTTGGTTTGTTGGTGTTGTGATTGATTGATCCGTCAATCAATCAGTTGTTCAGTAGTTTGTTGATCAGTTTTCTTGTTAACTTTTTAATTTTTCATACATATTTTTTGACATTTATTAATAGTACATGTCCTTCTGTTCTTTGTTTTTCTTTTTAATTTAAATATTTATTTTTCCCCACTTTTTCTTTATAATAAATTTTGTATTTATTAAGTTTATTTCGTTGTCATTTAGCAACTCATGTTTTTGTTTTATTATTTGTTCGGCTTTTCTAATCCCTACCCGTTGATGTTGATGAAAGAAAAGAAGAATAATGTTATCCTCTTTTTTGTGTAGCTTAAGTTATTATTTCTTTTTTGGTTAATAAATACGTTTTTATTGATTGTAAACATTTTGTTTTATTTTTATTTGTATTTTATTTATAGGTTCATTTTCTATTGTTTTGCGTTTTTTTGCTTTATTATAGTATTTATTAACCAAAGATTTTGAAAATAATAACTTATCTGTCTACTGACTTTCATTCTGATTGCGACTGTCGTTGTCGCCTAGTTTTGACAATTCCACAATAGTTGGCGTGTTCTATTGGTACTCGCTTATTAAACGAGTAAGTGGTCGCTAAGGCGATAACTTAAAAACGGTACGAGCTTTTATGTTTTGTGCATCATAAACCGTTTGATTTAAAAATTTGTTATTTGGATGACTCGTTCGAGCATTTCTTCCGGTATGGCACGTTCATGACACGCGTAATGTTGGCTTCCAAAACCTAAATCTCAGCTGGTTTGTCAGCGTAGACTTTGGACTTTACGTGGCCCGAAAGAAAAAAGTCTAAACTTATCACGATCTAAGCGGCCAACTCACCGGTCAAATACGTGAAATTAGCTTCTCTTTGAAAAAGTGCGATATCAAGGCGCGATGGCGAGCACCATTAACGGTTACATTCCGGCCATCATAATTTTTTGAATAAATATAGACCGATGATTCCAATGGTTTCTCTGGGTATACTGACAGCTCTTGAACCTCTTCTGGTTGCTTTTCAGCCCAAATACGGATATTTTATTTATTGACGTTGCCGTTGAGCCAGAAAGGGCCTCTTTACTGAATAAACCGTTGTTCGAAAACAGCGGATCTTTTCGTTTATCATTTCCATAATTCAGTTGCACAATTTGTAGACGTTGTTGCGGTGTTAGTCTTTCTATTATAAAGTGGCAAACAATACTGAAAAGGAAAAAATAAAGTTTAACGCAACTCACGCGTAAACTCTAAAAAAACCCTATGGAAAAAATACCTCTAGATGGATCACCCTATACATACTTATACATACATGCGGCGTTTGCTTTTTATTTTCTCTCAGTAATGAGTTCAAGTCAAACATTTAAGTATAGTTCAAGCAATTATTACAATTTTTTTTTTATTTTTTAAAATAAAGTATGTTACAAATGTATCAGTATCCAAAAAAATAAATTTAAGTTTAAGAAATATTTTTGATGAAAATTTCTGACTTTTCAATTAGAAACATTTAAAAAAGCTTCAAAATGCATTAGAAATCATTGAATTCAAAAAATATTTCCAGCACTTGAATTTTAAAAATTATGTCCTTGTTGGGAATTTAATTAGGGTAGTAGAGAAGGAACAGTATTTATGAGTTTTGAGGTCGAGGTTAACATATGTTAGGAAAATCAATGAAAATTGGATGTAAAATCGATTAATGCGGCATTTTTTGTGTTTAGAACTTCTAGGAAAACTTGCGTGAAAGAAAATTTAGAAAATCCCAAATAGTAGGAACAATTACAAAAACAAAAATAAGATTTTGTATAAAATTGCAAAAGAGATATTATTAGAAATTCAGAGTTGAATACGAGGGCATTTTAATAATTCCGTGACTTTTCCAAATACCCTCGTAGTTATATGAAACGTTGGACTAAGTGTACTGAGCTAAAAAAAGATTTCAGTAAACAATTTTTTTTTCCAAAAAAAATCTGTTTTATTCGAAAAGCCACAGAATTATTGCTATGACCCCGTACTAATGCAAAACTTAACTAGAGATCGAGAAAAAGTTGTTGATTTCGATACATGAGTTGTTGCTCCGGGCAAGTTGTCCCACGCATTAGGAAAGTTTGCGCCGAAAAGCCCCATGTATGGTGCATTTAATTTTGAAATGGGACGAACACGGCAATGTGCTTTAAATCAATTCACTACGTGATGGAAATTGAACGAAATTGCTTTGCTCTCAATTTAAAAAAAAAAAAAAGTGTATATGAATTACAGCCCGATTCTAAATTTTTCCCGGGAATAAAATCCTCCTGTTCTAACAAACAGGGAGAAGAATAATAGGGAGAAAGAATTTCGATTTTTCGAAGTCAGCTGTTTTGTTTCGCTATCAATTTGCAAATTATTTGTATGAAGTGCAAACGTACAGAGTGAATAAAGTGATTATAACAAAAAAAAACCATATGAAAATGATCAGTGTTGCGTTTGCAATAGCAAAAAACTTCTGCTCCATATTGGGGCATCCACCAGTTCCTCTGGAAAATTTGAGGTTTTTTAAAGGGTGGTCCAACCATAATACATGCTGTTAGTTGTGTGTCACACTAAACGTCAAGTTTTTTGCACCACTCAATTTAACATTTCTTTGTTTCAGCGTTTGTCAAATTCAACCATGAAGTGGTACACAAGCAGCTGCTTAAGATTGTTAAAGCCTTTTACGAAAATGGACGTCCAAATTAAAATGCACTTCGTATTTTTTTTTATCAGCATGGATTCGTTAGCAAGCAGAACGCCGCATTTGGGCAATTGAGAATCCAACAGGGATTGTTGAAATCCGATGCATTCACAAAGAGTGACTGCGTGGTTCGGTTTATGGACTGGCGAAGTCATTGGGCCGGTCTAGTAGTTACCGAGAATGGTGTTCGCTATCGCGAGATGATAACGGACTTCTTGTGGCCAGAAATTGAGGATATGGACGGTATGTGGTTCCAACAGGATGATGCCAACGAAACGATGGCGATGGTAATTTTCCGCCACGATCATGTGATTGTTATTGTTGGACTTCTTTCTTTGTGCCGAGAACAATTAAATAGCTCAAGAATGAGATAAAGGATGTCTCGGAGTCACCGAAGCTGCGGCGATTTGGCCGATATTTTGTTTCACACATAATTGTCACAGATCCTTCTATCATAATAAAAAAATATTAAGTTAATTGTCTAAAAACTTTTTGTTTTATTTACAAATTACATTGTGCGTTTTTGATCGTGAACGACAAATATTAAATAAAGGGTGATCCATCTAGAGGTATTTTTCAGAAGAAAAAAATATAAAAATTCAAATCAAGTGTAGAATCTTTATTGGTAAGTTGAAAGGACATTTTATTGCATTTATTTCTTGAAAATAATTACCTTCAAATGTTGTCAATTCCATAGTACAGGGAAATGAGCGTTCGATGAGAAACGGGAAGATCCGCTGTTTTCGACCAAAATTTTGTTCAGTGATGAGGCCCATTTCTGCAAAGGCAAAGTCAATAAACAAAATTGCCGCATTTGGGCTGAAGAGCAACAAGAAGAGGTTCAAGAGGTGCCATTATATCCCGGGAAACCTACGGTTTGGTGCTGTTTATAAGCTGGTCGAATCATCGGTGCATATTTTTTCAAAATTGATGATGGCCGGAACGCAACCGTAAATGGTGCTCGCTATCGCGCCATGATATCGATCTTTATGCTACCTGAAATTGAAGCCCGTAATCTTGACGACACTTGGTTTCAACAGGACATCTATCGAGAGGTCATTTTGAAAAGCAGCTAGTTTCACGTTTTGGACATGTGAGTTGGCCGCCTAGATCGAGTGATATCACACCTTCAGACATTTTTCTTTGGGGTTACGTAAAGTCCAAAGTCTATGCTGACAAACCAGCTACGATTCAAGTTTTGGAAGCCAACATTACGCGTGTCATTAAAGCCATACCGGTCGAAATGCTCGAACGAGTCATGCAAAATTCGACCCTCAGAATAGAAACCCTGAGGCGTAGTTGCGGCCAACATTTAAAGGAAATTCTATTAAAAAATAAATGCCATAAAATTTCAGATAAGAATGTCTTTCCAAATTACCAATAAAGATTGATTTGAATTTTTATATTTTTTTTTGTTCTGAAAAAATACCTCTAGATGGATCACCCTACGCTTACATATATTGGCACAACTCAGTTTCAAAGTTCGTTTAGAATGAGGGAAAAGTGAAAAAACTCCCGGGGAGATTCTATTTAGAATAGGGCAAAAGGGATCAAATTCCCGTCGAATTGTCATTCAGAATCGGGCTGTTAATCAATTAATATCCGATTTATCACGATTTTTTTTAAAATTTTAATATCAAAAACAATATGATTTAAATCGATCGGTTTTCCTAACATTAACCAATGAAACAATTGCTTGGAGAAACTTTGTAGATGCCCCACCACAGGGAGTTAAGCGGATATAAATAAATAACACTGCAGCTGTTTTATGTATCGGATTGGCTCGAATCAGCAATTCCCTGTTAAAAAAACATAAACAACAAGAAATTCTGAGTTCCGTCGCGTAAAAATTTGCCAGAAAATCATATGTACATTTGTTTATTGTTTTATTAAATTATATTATTTAAAGATATACTAATATCCACGATTTGGGTATCCATATTGTGGAGGACTTTGATAGCCGTTATTGTTATTATATTTGTAACCATTTGCGCTCGGACTTTGATAGCCATTAGTATTGTATTTATAACTATTGGGGTTCGGACTCTGATAGCCATTATTATTATATTTATAACCATTGGCGTTCGGACTTTGATAGCCATTATTATTATACTTATAACCATTGGTATTCGTGCCGTATGGTGGTCCCTGATAGTAGCCTTGTCCGTCGTAAACGTTATTGGGGCCGGAAACTTGTCCGTATGGGTAGGATGTGTCATATTGATTGTTGGGATAATAGGCTCCTCCCTGCTGATATCCACTACCTTGTTGTGGTCTGTGAGGACGATTATAACCGCTGTTTTGTACATATGGTCCGCCTGCTGCATTCGGAGGTCTATGATCTTGCGGATGGTTAGGATCGTGTACCAAGTCATGAAGTATATCCGCTAGTACATCAAATGTTGGCTTGGCCGAGCAACATGTAAACAATGCCATCACTAAAGTTAGTCTTACAACTTTCATGGTGATGTGTAGAGATTTTGAATTTTTGAATATGCTAATAATTGAGTAATAACTGCGTGTGTGCTAGCTTAGACGTTTTAAAGATGACTAAATTTGAATCGAAATAAATTTAAATATATATTTACTACGTCCATACGCAGTTGGTGCAGACGAATGTGCGATAAGGTTGTCTTGAAAAATTGCGCCTGACTTTGATTCTGAACTGAAATTCGAGATAGGCAGTGTGTGAGAAAGATTAAGCATTCTGTATTCTGAGAATAGAGGATAAACCACAAAAAGCTTTAAATGGTGTGCCCAATAGAAACTGAACAAATTTCTGGAGTCAAAAGTATCGCCTATAGAGAATTTGTCAATAAAAAATAAAATAAATTTCGGTAAAAATAATAACACTGGGTTGGTAGTCAACTTTAGTCGATTTGCGGCTGCTGTTTACGAACATGAACTTCGATTTCCCAGATTCCGTTTTTTTTGAATAAAAGGACCCTTACTGCTTTATTTGTGAACTGATTTTAGAGAAGAAATTGACCTTTTTCAACGATATGCCGCTTTTATTTCGAAGAATTGTTGAATTCTTGAAGGTACAAGTATAGGCAAAATTCTACAGAAATTTACAAAAAATTACTTTGAGCTGCCTACATTTTTTTGGTTCTTTATCAATGTTGTGTTTTCATAATTACCACATTATAGCCTATCCGCGTCCAACAAGCTAATAAACTTTACAATTACAATAAAAATATAACTGAGTTATATTTTTATTTATTTTTTAAGATTGAGTCAGAAAAAATAAAGCAAGGGTACTTCTATTCAAAATAAAAACCGAAATCAACGGTTTATGTGAATATCTCCTAAACTAGAGGGAATCTGGAAATCTTGATCAGCAGAGAAAAATCAACTAAAGTCGACTATCAAACCTTCTGCCGCAAATTTAGTGTTGACCAGTGTAATACGTATTTCTCCTAACACCGGTTGATGGCGAACTTTTCTTCACTTGAACATTAGTGAACTGTGCACTATATAATTCTTATATAGGGTGATCCATCTTGAGGTATTCTTTCAATAGCCTTTATTTCACAGATTTCGCGTGAGTTGTGTTCAACTTTATTTTTCTTTTCAGTATTGTTTGGAGTATGGAAAGACTTACACTGAAACAACGTCTCAAAATTGTGCAACTATATAATGGAAATGAGCGTTCGGTGAGAAACTGTTTTCGACCACAATTTTGTTCAGTGATGAGGCACATATCGGGCTCAACGACAACGTAAATAAACAGAATTGCCGCAATTTGGCTGAAGAGCAACCATAAGAGGTTCAAAATGTGCCATTGTTGCCAGAGAAAACCACGATCTGGTGCGGTTTATGGCCTGGTGAAATAATCGGTTCTTATTTTTTCAAAAATGACGATGGTCGGAACGTAACCGTGAATAAAGATTGCTGTCGCGGATCTATTAAGAGGTCATTACGAAGAGAAGCCAATTTCACGTTTTGGACCGGTGAGTTGGCCGCCTAGATCGTGTAATATTACAGCTATAGACTTTTTTCTTTGATGCTACGCAAAGTCCAAATTCTATGCTGACAAGCCCCAGCTACTATTCAGGTATTGCAAGCCAACATTACGCATGTCATTAAAGCCATACCGGTCGAAATGCTCGAACAAGTCATCCAAAATTGGACCCCCAGAATAAACACCCTGAAGCATAGTTGCGGCCAACATTTAAAGGAAATTATATTCAAAAAATAAATGGAATAAAATGTCTTTTCGAAAGAACCACAAATATTCCACATTTTTTTATTTTGAAAAAATACCTTTAGACTGATCACCCGATACTTACTATTCAATGTCGCCTTCGAACCCCTAATGTATTTTGTATAGAATCTCTTGCAGGGCTTATGAAATAATCTCTTACTCGTCGCCCGCTTTTACGAGATGGCAAAACTCGTCGCTGAAATATTTAAGATGTTCTTTCTTGGTTTTCATTAATTGTTTTTATTCCGGAACCATCTTTACGCATTTGTATGGAAAACATCTCGTTGTTGTCATTACAATACAATACAAAAAATACAAATATAATGAAATTTTTTAAAATGTTATATTCAATAACAAAAGGTTATCTGTTTTTATTCTCAATGTCGTTAAAAATAATTAAGTGACCATCTGTCAAGTATTAAAATGTCCATAGCAAACTCGGCAGAACAAAAAAGTATAAACATATGAACTCTAAATTAATCGCAGTAGCTATTTTTTTTCTACCCAATTTTCAATACCTCTATCTATTGTATGACTGTCTCACGAATCACTAGCTCTATATTCGCCTTAGAGGCCTAAATCATTAATAAATAGTTCCCATAACATGAGTCTTTTCAGAACCCCTCAAAGAAAGTAACTTGGCGAAATCTCAACTCCGTGGTGGTCAATTAATTGACTTTGCCAAACGAGCGATTGTGTTTTGGACTGTGACATGGCGCTCATTACTACAGAAAACAAACGTCATTCAAGTCAAAAAAAATTGTCCCATACTACCTTGAGGATGCATTGGACTCTCGACGAACACGTATTGGTTTTCCGATACTAGACATGACAGTTTTGCTGAAAAAAATTTTGCTCCGTCTAAAAGGTGATTTTTCAAACAAAGAATTTCAATCATCGAACTAAAATGGCTTCTTCTGTTGAGTAAATTTGTCATTGTAAGCGAATTTAGCAAAATGTGCAAAATTCGCATGAGGCTGGTGCGTGAAATGTTGAGATCGATTGCCAGTAGTTGGTTCAGGTCTAGTCGCAAACTCTCGGCTACAACAGCCACATTCTAGTCAGTGGCCCACTAGCATGTCAGTCTGCCGAACTGTTTAAATAAGTACCTTTTCTTAATAAACGTATTTTTTGGGCAACACATCATAGGTATTGGAAATAAGTTTGCATTTATTTCCAATGTTGATTATTTTCGTTCCGCGCAGATATTATACTGACCTTTTGCCAAGATTACAAGTTAGATAAAGTTGGGCGTGGCCGACTGGGAGATACATTGCACAACTCGGTTATTCCGAGGATTTAGCACCATTGTCTGGAGCTTGCGAAAGGTCGGACTCAATATGTTATGGGAGTAGTTAATTATTTGTCGCTTTTAACGTACCATAAAACATTAGCGTGATCAGGTATAATTTTTGGATTCTGGAGCTGCAGGAGCACAAATATAGAGGCACGTCTGTGTGGGGGCTTTTCTAAAAGCAAACCAATATGGCTCATGCTACAGGACATTGGCCGCTCGAGTCGATTTAGAGTTTAAAATCGGAAAGGACCTTTTTGTGGGCATTAAACAAAAATATTGTCCAATGTCACAAGACTCGGGCGTTGACCGCTCATAACGTAGCATGCAAAACATGGGAGTGATCGAGGGTAGTTTGTAGCTCTTAGAGCTGCATGCCTTCTAATTGGGAGCTATACCAAAATCGTTATTTGAATGAATGAAATTTCAATTGTCTTTTTTAAGGCTCTAATCGCAGTCATATTATAAAATCTTTAATTTAAGTTACCATGTTATGTTGGCTATTACTCCCGGGAAAAATCTAGGGGTGTAAACCCTATATAAGATGCACTCCATTGAATATTGTAAAATAGTTTTAGAAAAAATGGGGGAAAGTACAAAACATTGAGAAGAAATTCAATTTGGGCATACTTATATATTGTTAGGTCAATTTTTTTAAAAAGGTCTTTCGATTTATAAAATCCGGATTAATCGATATTTAAAAATTTAAAAACTATTGAATTTATGATATCCGGGAAATGAGATTAAAAAGATACCAACGGTCGAAGACAAAGAATTGGTAAGGCTCTAATTGATATACAATAATTTATTGAATGAAGTACAACTTTTTGGAAATACATAGGTGGCAATTTTTTTTTAAAAAGGTCTTTCGATTTATATAATCCTTATACGATATTTAGGAAATAACCTTTTAATTGACGCTTACCGTTTTTAGGTGAGAAATCCCGTTTAACAGGATTCTAAAAATGCCTGATTTTTGAATATTTTTTATTTGAATAATTTTTACAAAAATTACACTTGTTGAAGTAGTACGAGCATATTCATTTATAAAAAAACATCACTAATATTTCTGAGGTATAAAAATCTTGGATTTCCTGACTTGAAAATGCACATCATAAATTTGTGTACATGTAAATGGACAAAAATTTCAACAATAAAAATCAGGAAATTAATAATTTTAATAATCTTAACTGCGATAGACCAAAAAAATCTCTTATCATACCCATGCCGATGCATATAAAAGCATCCATTACATTGTGTATGGCACACAGTCTTCGCTTCACAGTTTAACCAAAATAATAAGAAAATACCACAGTAGAACGACATGAAATTTCCGGTAATCGCTTTATTTGTGGGAGCAATAGCCTGTGTCTCGGCTAGACCCACCCTGGGAGGGATAACAGATTTACTCCATAATGTCGTCGATAATCTGCATACAATCGTAGATCTTAAACAGAAGCCCTGTGAACATTCGCCGCCACAACAGGTGTCGATTGAAGGACGCGTTTTGGGGTTGCAGAATGTATTACCCTTTACCCAGAGTCCTTACCCGCCACCAATAGCATATTACCCAAATACTCAATATACAGGATCATATGGGCCACCACCACCGGCACAGCTGGAAGGTGCAGGTTGTGGACCCAATTGTGTGAACAATAATCGAGGACACTACAGAGGTTATCAGCAGCCACAAGCCCATATTGTCGTGCATAAGCAACCATCACAACAGTTACATACAAATCATGCCAACCAGTGATCGGCCGATCTTTTGCGCCCTTCTACGAATCCAGAACTGCAATTGGAAAAATTGAAATGCAGCAAAATTATAATTACGAATTTTACAGATAGATTTATTTATGTTAGTATGAAAGAAGAATAAAATTGTCAAAAACTGACGTAAATGGATGGCTCTTTCTCGTTTTTATTAATGGTAACCATGGTAATTTAGTTGTGTGTTTCTTACCTTTGGGGGTTCTAACTACGCGCTTCATGTATTACTGGACTTCATACTTTTTGTCACCTGAAAATGAAAATGTTTTCTGTATGCAGCCTGGAGTTACCATTAACAATTTTTGTCGAAAGTTTTTTTTTATTAAGCTTTTATTAAAAAAGTAGCAAATAAAAACGTTGTAAAGCTAGACCATGTCAAATCATAAAGGGTGGTTAAATTTTAAGGGCCGATGTTGAATGTGAACCACACCTAAACGTCAAGTTGTTTTCTACATTTCATTTGATATTTCTCAATTTCAGACTAACTCAATTTGAACCATGGAAAGATACACAAGAGAGCAACACGTTATTCAGGCTTATTATGAAAATGGGCGTTCAAATTAAAATGCATATCGTGTACTTCTTAATTTTGTTGGTCAATTTAATCGTCCAAATGTGCGTACAATCGGAAAATCGTGGAACAATTTGAGCAAACCGGGTCTGTAGGAGATGTGAAAACACTAGTGCATTAATGCAGAAAATATTGCTGCTGTTCGCGATGGTGTGGATAAAAAGCCGTCCACATCAACTCGTCGTCGTGCTTAACAATTGCCCCTCTCACGCACGCAATTGACTCAAGAACTAAAGCATCTTGATTCCAAACGACATCAATGGTCAGAATGGTGGCAAGAAATGGCATCGGCCCTTAAAATTTATGCATCCTTTATATACCCTCCGCCGTAAATTGAATTGGTTGTAACTTTACCTGAATATCTACGCGGACCAACGATTTTGCAACAAAATGTGATTGATTTGTTTGTGCATATTTTAATAGAAATTTATATTTTTGCATATTATGGAAAAAAGTTTATGTTTTCTGCATATTTTGATCACAAAATGCATATTTTGTTAACCTGACAACGTTATTTTGTTTTGTTTTCATTTATTCGGTCTTTTATCATTTATAAACTGTTAAAATCATATTTAAATGCTATCTTTTAGGAATGTTTTTGTAAAAGATTAACTAAGTAGTTTGAAATCATATTGCGTTTTTTTTAACTAAAAATTTATGAAATTTTACTTTTTGTAAAAAAGTGCCAGAGTGGACATTTGAGACAAAAATATGCTATCAATTTTTTACTCCATCGTCATAAATTGGCAAGATAAATTCAAAAATTTGGAGTGCCTTAAAGGCACAAGCGAATAATTTTCTACCACTACTAACTATGTTAAGTTAATACCTTTTTTATATTAAGTTCAACCACTTTTCATTTTTAAAAAACAGTTAAATTTCTGAACCTTCAGTAAATTAAAATTTATAATAATTATGGTTAGTAAATTAACTGCAATTTTTAATTAAAAAGACGGGCAGTAGAAATGAATCTAAATCATTGATGCAAACCGATCCCGAACCGTAAACCAAAACAATGTTAGAAGAAAATTGTTGCACCAAACCAATAACCGCCAAAAATTATAAAAAAACTGGTTCGGTTCACAACAAAAAACTAGTAGAAACGTCGTTAAGTTCAGCTAAGTCCGAACTCTAAATACCCTTCACCGCCCCAACGCTACTAAAACCCAAAAAAAATACGTTCTTGGGACCATTTCGGTCCAAGCGTCCATCCCTAATGCCAGCCAAAATTTCTCTATATTTGGATTGGTAGCAAAATTTGCTTTAATTTGAGTACCCATATTGACGATTAATCGCCCGTTTTGAATATGCGGAACGTACCCATTTCAACCACAACTTGTCCACAAAAATGTTAAGCAAATACTCAAAAAAGGGTTCTTTTTACCGAGGATCCTTTAGTCTCTTAAAGGGAAACTTTTACAATTACGTTTTTAAAATATGGAGTTAGAAGTCAGTCAATTAAAGGGCAAGGGGGGTTTAATTCATTAGCCATGGAAATTCAAAAAATTAATACTGCTAAATACTACGGCGTTACAGACAACAATCCTGGATTCCAGAAGATTGTGCAAATTGCAGATGTTGCCGAAATACAAGTTTGAGTGCAGAAAATAAAAAATAAGTACTACCGTCAGTGCAACGTGTACAATTTTTGAAGGAAAAAAATAACATATTTTTATATTTAAGTTTATTCGATTTAATCTAAAAAAGTGAGCCTAAAATAATCTACATTTAATAGTTTATGATATTTACATTATTAAACACCTGAAAGTTTTTTTTTTCATTCATATTTTTTATTTTTATTGCATATTTTGCTGTATTTTTTTCATGTTTCTTTCTTTAAAACACATTTTTCAATTTGCCTATGCCTAGTTTACGGCATATTTTGCGATTTTATTGTGCATATTTAAGCGCATGAACCCTTTTTTAGTGCATATAATTCCGATCCCTTGTCATTTGTAATCGATAGACGACTGCCAACTTCTAGGTCCCCGTGCCAACGATACCAAATGGTGTAAAAAGTAATGGAACATTTGGGCTCCCGAATGGGCTGCATTTAATCCAGCTAAAATGTTATAACGAAATGAACCCAAGTTTAACACTATAAGTACAATTAATTTTTGCTTTATTTCGTTTTTCACTATTTCTCTATCCTATTTGTCTATTCTAAAAAATATAGAGATTATTTCATAATTACTGAAGTCAATAATAGGCGTATTTTATTTATTAAAGAAAAATCGTTTAAAAAGCCCTTCTAAGACGATAATTATAAAAATCTTAGGCAAAAAACAAAGCGTTTTATATTCGAAATTATATTTTGCGAATGCGAACAAAAACAGTTTGTTTTAAAAAAATTTAGTTTTTAGAAAAACGCGATAAGCGGAAATAGCTAGACATACCGTCCGTCACCAAATCCGTATCCTTAAATAACTTATTTTACATAAGTTTATAACTTTTGTTTAAGAAGTTACATAAGTTATAACCGCGTTTTTTTTTATCGAAAAACCCCGTTTTTGATTTGTGCATCAAAATATTATTTTAATAAAAAATCCATTTAGTTTCTTTGATGATAATTTGAAACTTTTTCGATTGTTAAATAAAATACGCCTAATGATGTATTTAGTTTATATTAAAAACGTTATTTGGGTCAATGTTAGTGGCTTTTTGTTTTCGCAAAAACTAAAAAAAACAACGAAATAATCTAACAATCCGTAGTACATTCTTTATCAGTAGCCGCAGCAAATGTGATGCGTGAGGATCATCACATGCTTTAGAGAAACTACAATTATCCCAAAGTGACTCATTGATTTTGATTATAATTCTACAAAATATACAAATATAAATAGATGCATGTAACAATACTACCAATATTCAAATCACACCAACGTCTTGTTAAGCGAATTATTACAACGAACATCTGTCCCATGATAAACCCAAAGAACCAAAAGTTAATTATTGAGTCTTTGTGGTAGCAATGACCAACAGCTGAAAAATTTTGCAGTTGCAGTATCCTCAGACTCAGATTAGAATTATACGGCTGCCAACGCTTTTGTTGTTTTAGCTCACAATACCAAAAGGATATGAACCAAATTCTTTGACCGGACAAATCTGTGATGTGATGTTACGAATTCAACTGTTAATATGTGCAAAAAATGGTTTTCGTTGATCGTGGCTCATGACAAAGACATCTTTAAAGATTTTCGTTATACATACATACATACGTATTTATTCCTTTGCCTGATTTTTCGCCTAATTTGTGTCCTTTCCCTTTCGCCTCTGCCACATACAGTGCGTAGGGTATGAGTGTTGGAACAAATGGCGCACAGGGGTTTAAGGATACCAACAAATACACAAATGAACAGACAAAGAAAAACAAAAATGATCCTTAAAAACCGGAATGTGACTGCACAGTCTAAAACAGCGACAGACAGACTGACTGATGAATGCTTAGATACACACATAAACATATCCGCGAAAGGTACACTCGGAAAAAAAATACGTAAATAAATGTAAAATCTTGGTCTAACATAAAAATATAGACATCGGGTCCTTGATTATCAAATATAAACAAATTTCTACGATATGCATATAAGTGACTGAAAGTTTGGAAATATTAATAATATTAAAAAAAATGTTCTTTGTACCATTATTCCATTAAAGGTTATTTCTTCCACTGGACCGATTTCGTCCATTTTCAATCCCAAATAGCTTACGAGTGCTCCTATACACATTTCTGGCCTATTATTGTTTTTAAAAATATTCTCCAGCATGATTTATACACTTTTGCATGCGCTCAAACCAATTGTCGAAGCACTTTTTCATTCCGATTGAACACCTCCAAAACATGGTTTTTCAATTCGACATTTTGGCCGGTCATAAAGGCGCTGTTTTGAGCCAATTTTGGCCGGTATAAAAAACGCTGGTTTGAGCCAATGTGTTTGAGAGCTCGCATTGTCATGGTGCACAATGATTCGTCTTCTCGTGTTCGTTTTTCGAATTTCTCCGAAGACTTCAGGCAAACAAATTGTGGTGTAGCACTCGGAATTGACCGTCCTACGTTGCTCAAGCGGAATAGTCGCTTCGAAGTGCTTCTTCCACGAACAACATTCGTTGGATTTGGCTCGTCTTCGAAGACCCACACGGTCGATTGTTGTTTTGTTTCGGGCTCATACGCATAGATCCATGATTCGTCACCTGTGACGATCTTATAAACGTCTTTTGAAGCACCGCGATAGCATTTTTTCAAAATTTCTTTGCACCAATCGACACGAGCCTTTTTTTTGAGCGATTGTCAAATTGTGCGGGATTTAACGAGAACAAACCTTTTTTACGGCCAGGTGTTCATGCAATATCAAAGAAATGACCAAGGATACCTCTATCTCACGGTATGTCACATGACGATTTTGCATTATCAGTTCACGCACGGCATCAATGTTCTCTGGCACAACGGTCGTTTTTGGACGACCTTTACGACCTTCGTCATTGAGCGAGCGTCGGCCACGATTGAATTCATTAAACCAGTTTTTTATAGTGCTATAGGATAGTGCTTCATCGCCATACAAAGATTTAAGTTCATCGATGAACTCATGTAGTGATGATCCAAGTCGAAAGTTGTGAAAAATGATCGCACGAAAATGTTTACGAGTTAATTCCATTTTTTTTGCCAAATTGATTTTTTCAAGTCACTGTAAACAACACAAATGCTGGTCGTACGTCAAAACTTTCTGAGCACGTTTAAAATGTCATACTTTCCAATGGAAATGTCAGATGGCGCCAGGCAACACTCAGTGTTGCCTAAGCCAGAAATGTATATAGCAACCCTCGTAAAAGCCATAATCGTATTTATGAACTTTACGACTATTTCTGTTATCCTCGACATTTAATAAAAAAAAACACACCTCACAACAATTTTGTTAATTCGAAGAGAAATTCTTTAATTTCTACTGCAAACTGTGCAGAGGTACTAAAAAAGAAACCTAATACTCAGACAGGATGTTTTCAAATAGCCTGGCGAAAAGTGAGCGGTAATATCAGTCTGACTTGTCTAGGACGTGCATACGTGGGTTACTATTTATATTTCGGGTCTAGCAATTAAAAAAAAACAATAATTTATCATAAGAAATATTTTTATTGTTTTCTAAAATATTCTCCGTGAAGATCAATACACTTTTGCACATTTGCCGGTTAAAATACCTCCAGAATATGGTTTTGAACGCTTCAACAGCTGCTTCCGGGGTCGAAAAACGTTGACTGATCAGTATTTCTTGATGTGGGGAAAAAGGAAAAGTCATTGGGTGCCAGCTGCGGGCTCTACGGTGGATGACCCATCAATTCGACATCATGAGTGCTCAAACAGCCCGTTTTTTCAGCTGTCTTTTCTTCTGGTTTTTTTCTTATTTCTTCGAACACTGTGCTTAGAACTGACCGTCCTACGTTCCACTAAAATCACTGTGGCCACATGACCGGTTACAAGGAAAAAAAACGCTTCGATGTGATTCTTCTACGAGCAACTATTAATGGATTTTTCTCGTCTTGCATAGATTCATGATTCGTCACCTGTCACGATGTTATAGTACACTGTAATTGATTTACGACTTTCTTTTTCAACTTTTTTAAGTTTTTAACGAAAAAAAATACACAACCAAACCCTTCCACTGTGAATAAAATCTGTGAATTATAAAAAAGCACCCAATTAAAAATTTTGATAACAAATTTTTCAAATATGGTACACCATTCTGAAAATAATTTATTCAAAAATTTTAACTGGGCACTTTTTCGATTCTTTGAATTCGAAACAAAGTTTTAAACAACTCAGCAAAAATATTATTTGACTGATTTTAGTTTTTTTTTTTTGAAATGTTCATCTTATTATTTTTTGTACGATTTTTTAAACAAATTTTGTTTAGACAAACAAAATATATACCTTTTAGGGTCTCCGATCAATATGTCGTTGTGTTGCAAACGGAATGACAAATTTAGTAAACCAAGGTATAAAAACTGATTTTCTGGTCTTTTTCGGCAACGAGAATAGGATAATTTACGCTACTAGCATACAAATAAACATAGCTTTAATTCTGGGTATATGCCGACGTTTTTTTGAATAAGAGAATAATTTCAAAGCCATGTAAAAATGTTTCTAAAAAATGCAATAAGCTTAAAAATCCTTTAAGAAGAATAATTTTTTTTATAAAATAAAAAGCAGTTATCTTCTCGTTATTTCTACGTGGAAGTAGTTCGAACCGATTAGTTAAAACAAACAGATATAAATCAAACAATTCCAATTCAAATATGCTTAAAACCTGACAAAACCCTTAACTCGTATTTACCTAGTTATTTATCGCAAGGATTAAAAAAATTTAATTTATGTCCTTAAAAGGTCATTAAGTTCGGCAAGCTGAACCAGATATGCCCTCTAATGTCACTACGCTACTTAAGCCCAAGAATAATTTTAAATTGTTTGTGCTCTTTCGGTCTTCCAAACCCTAATCTCAGCCAAAACGTATTTAATTTGAGTACATATACATATATCCGGATAATCAAATTGAAAATATTGTCTGACGCTTTGGAGCACGGTGAATACAGTACTACAAACCGTGATTCTTCAACACTTTGCGATACTTTTAAATTGGCATCTTTAAAAATGTCTCTAAAAAATATTTTAGAATTGTAAAATAATGATGAACGTCTTTTATATAGGGTGATCCATCTAGGGGTATTGTTTCAGAACAAAAAAAATAAAAAAAAATTCAAATCAAGTGTAGAATCTTTATTGGTAATTTGAATGGCCAACATTTGAAGGAAATTATATTCAAAAAACCAATGCCATAAAATGTCCTTTCAAATTACCAATAAAGATTCCACACTTGATTTGAATTTGTATACAATTTTTTTGTTCTGAAAAAATACCTCTAGATAGATCACCCTATATTAACGTTACATTCTAATACCTGATAGAAAAAAGAAGTTTGAGTTAAAACTATAGATGAATCAAATAGCTAATAAATTTCTATAACTAGGAATCAATGGCAATCTAACAGAAATCTTAAAAATAAAAAAAAATACAAAGTATAACATGATATATACCATGTATACTATAATCAGTGCTTCTACCAAATTCTCCAAAATATTTATTTTTATAATCCGGCTTAATATACATAGTGACTATTGATCGGTTGTTATGACCATGCGGGACGTTTTTTGGGGCAAAACGTAGAGCAATTGTCCCAACTAACCGTACCCATTTTAACCATTTTCGACCACAAAAAATTCTGACTTATAAATAAAATACTTAAAAGAGTTTACTTTTTTTCATGGCACCTTAAGCCCAAAAATCCCAAATCTTTAATGACTATAAGCGATCATCATGCATCATTTCAGGATCCTGGGTTAATTGGTTTAACGGACGTACATTGGTATATTTTGCAGGGTCTCGGATCAATATTTCGTGGTGTTGTAAACGAAATAACAATATTAGATTACCATCCGGCTTCGATAAAGGGTCTAAAAAAAAACACTTTTTCTGAGTGTACGTATCTTTGCGGCAAGTTGGCACAAGATAAATGTCTCGATACATTGTCGAATGTAAGAAATCAACCAAACAAGGGGAATGGTATCCTCTACAAAGACATCGATAATGTTTTTGCGCCGAATCATCGAGATTCCCTTTAGTACTAATGAGTTCTTGGCGCATCGCAGGTTTCTTCCCTTTAACGCTTGGCTAGCTGACTATGTATAACACCCAACATCGACCGACAAGATGGAAGGATTTTTTCAAGCAAACAACATGCAGGAGAACAATGCCAGGTAAAGATTGTGTCTGGCTGATGCATGTTTTTTTTTTGCTCCTGGTGATTTCGTTGAAAAGGACAATGACAATTATTTGTACAAATATTTAATGCATGGTAGGAAACAGATACCAATAATAAAGGATCTATTCAGGAAATTGGCGCAATTTTTGTTTCTTCATTTTTTTAAAGGACTAACAAAAACGTGAAGAGGAATGAGACGAACGCAGTTATTTTCGCCTTGAGGCGGCGAAATAAGTGAATGTTTCCTAAAGTGCATGTATCGTATGTACACCAATATTTTACCAATCGTCTGTTGAAGGAAGAGTGTGCTACTCTCGCGCAAGCAACCCAGGATCAAAGTCGGTTAAAAACATCTGACTTTTATCCACATCGTAAATGCTCTAAGATTTAGCTAATATTTGGGCTAAATAAACTTCTAAGTTTGATAGGGGCTATAATAGCTACAACTGGTTAAGTTCAAAGATAAACTATCACAACAGCTTTACATCAATTGCACTACGTTTGAACCTTAAAATGGTGTAGAAACATGAGCCACTCATGAACACCCATTACGTCCTCTTGAAAGATAAGCCTTTTACAACGACTGTGTTTTAGCTAGCGTTGACTGTAGATACTCTAAAAAGTCAATGTTTACTATTTTTCAAGCAATGGTTCTTCTAACCTCGTCGCACTGTACTACACGGGTAAAATGAGTTCGTGCTAATGTTTTACCACCCAGAAATAAATGTAAAGTTCTGAAGTTGCCGCCCTACAAATGTGCCTTCCGATTTTGGGTCTAACCGACCTAAGAGCGCCAAATTTCTTCAGATTTCAACGAAATTTAATTTTTGGCGTTATTTTGCTACCAGGATAAACGTTGCAAAAGCAACTTATTACTTGCGATTTGTACCTAATTTCACACAGATTATTACACAGGGATCTTTCCTCACGGTTTGAGGTCCTGCAGGTCTAGAAGCTACAAATTCCACCCGATCACGACCACATTTTTCCTGGTTCGTTATGAGCAATTGTGGTGAAAATGGACGACAAAGGTCCAGATTTTTGTATAGCCCCATACAAACATACTTCCCGATTTCAGAACCTACAACTCTTAAAACCAAGTATTACACCCGATTACTACGATATTTCGCACAAAGCGCTGCCAATAAACAACATATGCCTATGGCATAGGTCCATGTTTTCGAATAGGTCCCATACTAGAAGCCACAATTTACAACCGATCACGCCCAAATTGTGCATGGTACCTTATGGTACTGTGGTGAACATGAACTAAATAGGTCCATATTTTTGTATAGCCCCTTGAATTTTGCTGCTTAGGAGGCCATATTTTATATCCGATTCTAACTAAATTTCGCATGGAGCCTAACGAGCGACCAACACCCATGTCGTTTAACATTGGAACAAATTGTTGTCGAATAGTCCCTACCCAATGTTCCCCTCACCCTGAGGTCCTGCAGATGCAGAGGCCATAAATTATATTCGATTACGCTCAAATTTAGTGTATGGTACGTTATGAGCAACAAATAACTAATTTCAGACAGAGGTGCTTAATAGAGTAAGGCATATCATAGTCGGCCACGCCCCATTTAACTATTGGTAAATTCTAGTTTTTGCACAATGATCTGGTATTTCTGACAGCATAGAGTGATTTTAATAAAATTTAAGATAAATATTAAGATGGAACAATATGACTGATCATATCAAAGAGGGGCTCCTAGTTGGAAACTTAAAAATCTTATCAACAATTGTAAACCATTATGTCAAACAATAAATACAAATTTAAATTTAAATTTGATGCTCGTACCTTTTCACATAGTTAATTATAATTTTAAGTGTAATAAATAAAGAAACAATAAATAGTAATATACCGAAACTGGATCGCCATGCAGCCGCAAAGAAACACATCACTATCAGCTATTATCCTTATGGCTGACAACCTTGCTTTTAAGACAATATTTCCACACATGACATTAGCAAAACTTTTCTGGAATAAATCCTTTTTATTATATAATAATGATTTACTTTGTACCTTTTTAATGGATTTAATATTAAATGTATTTTTAAAACATGACCGTTTTTTTTACATCTTTTTCAGCCTTTTCTTATGAAATTGGCTCTTTTTCGGCCTTATTTGAAAATTTCTCAGTGGTATTGCTAATTAAATTCCCTAATTTTTAAGGATGCCATATGAGCAGGGACAGTGTAACTGGTCTTTAAAATATCATTCATTAGGGTATCTTATCGTATTATCATGTTTTTTGTGCCTGAAAATATAATTTCAAAAGCTTAAATTTTTTAAAAAAAATACTTATATTTGTATTGTAATTATTGTGTTAGAACTTGAGCGCTTCGTAAAAAGAGCATTTACAATTCCCGTGGTCTTGGTTAAACATGCAATTCTCCAATTTTTAACGGTTGGTAAGCGGTTCCTGAACAAATGCTTTGCCAGTGCTTGTTTTCCAAAGAGCAACCTGTTGATCAAATGAAAAAAGACAACGCATTGACCAAAAGTGAGAATTGATCCAAATGAAAACTCTAAATTCATCATGATTCTTAACACCGGTACTGTTAAGAATCATGATGGAAATTCGGTACGAAATTTGTTCTATAAGATGATAGCTTCGATAATATTAAGGCAGATATAACTATCTAAGCGCGTGTACTAATGAAATGACGATAATTCGTTGTTTATTAAGGCATTATTAAAAAGTAACGATAAAAATTGTTCGTTATTATCAACAATCGGTAATGATTAAACATAATTTCGTTCTAATAACTATCTTTTTTCTTGCACCAATATCAAAACCAAAAACGTAGAACACAAACTAAAAAATTCATTGAACAGGGATTACACAGCTCGAGACCTCTTGCATCTACATTTTAATAGAAGACAAGTTTTTTGCAAAATGCCAAAGTGACATTTACTTATATTTTCTTGGCTGCACACTGCTTTTATCGCGATTTCGGGACCGTGTCGACCTTCGTCAGAAAGCTCCGCAGCAATTGTTGAAAGATTTACTGAACCAGTTTCTCACCAAACGTAATAGAACTACTGTTCTCATTTTCTAAGTTGTCTTCATACAATTGTCCACGAAAATACAATTCACCGTTACCACCTCTACAGAGACTGCACATTCAGAGCCATCTATACGGAGTGGTGCAAAGAGTTTAGTTGGTGTTGCCAACTGTTTTGCCTCGCCGTGCATAACAAATGTTTAGCTCGTTTGTTTATTTCGGTCTTTGCTTAAACACATTCAAAGGGCTTAACTAGCTCGAGACCCTTTGCATCTACTTATACATTTTAATAGAAGGTGTTTATCAAACCTTTGAGGTCTACTGTTCCTAAATAGTCTTAAAGGGATCAGTTTATTATTCAACACAAAATTCAATCTCACATTGCTATTTTGTAAAAAAAAATTCTTTTATTAAAATCTAGATGCAAGAGGTCACGAGTCAGTTAATACCTGTTCAATTTGTTAAAGCAAAAGACCAAAATAAACAAACGAGCAAAACAAATTTTAAAATGTATTTTATGTAGTACAAATAATATTTAAAAAATGATTTTATGTAGGAAATGCAATTAAAGTAACTTTCTTCAAATGACAAGCAGACCTGTAAAAGTAGCGCAAATGCTGATATTGGTCAATTGAATTGTTATCTTGATTTGACTACAAAGTTATCTGCTTTAAACGACTATGCTTAACTGATCTTTTTTTGTTAAATAGAATGTATGTTATATCTGATGTTTCGTGTTCTTTAATTTCCAGTGCACGAACCATCATTCGGCTAAGCTGATGAAATACCACAGACATTGGAAAATAAAATCGTTCATCTGAATATTGGTAGTCCCACGTCTTCTTAATCCTTTTGGTAATGCGAATTTTTATTATTCCAACTAAATTTTAAAATACATTCGATTATGACAACAATTAAATTCAGTTAAAGCCTCCTGTATATCCAACCGAATCACAATTATTCTCTTGGAAAAATAATTCGGTCGCGTCAAGGAAACTGTTCTCAGTGTGTATGAGCTGGAAAGCTTATTGTCATATGCTTTTGATAAGATTGAATGACTGAGTTATATGTGATCCTTATGCTTTTTTGTAGCCCCCATGAAAAGGCCCCTACCGATGTGACTCCCAGACGCTGCAGAAATCACGTATACCTCACAGCAACTTGCTCAAAAGTTGCCTATTATTTTAGGAATTTTAGTTTTATTTTCGTGACATATTACTACTCGTATGAGTAGTTTAATCGATCCGTATTGAGCTAATATCCTGCTCTAGAAATCACATCCTGAGGTCGACCTTGATTAAATGCCGGACAGAGGCGCAGTCTTCTGATTTTTAGAGTATGTAATATTACTTTATGTAAGTCCCAGTATTTTATTATAGTCAGCCCCGCCCAAGTTTAGCTTCTTTCACTTGTTCTGTCTGTGTATCGGCGTGGTTAAATGACAAGTCAAAAATTGGGGTTTTAACGATTTTTATTTTATTAATATATGTATTCTACTTCTTTTTTTAAAATATTTTGATCATCTGGATTTGCAGGGACTCGTGCTCCGTACGTTGTTGTCGGGCGATATACATTGGGAATCTGCTGAGGTTTATAAGTCCAGCCATAGTTGGGATATACTGCCACTGGATATATACCCGATGTTGGCGGTTGATATGCCGTTGTAGGATAATATTGTTGTTGATAAAAGTTTGTTGGATAACTGGGCACATAACTGGATTTCACAACATACACCGGTACTGGAACATAAATAGCGTTGGCTTTCGGCGACCGACTACCCACAACAAATGGCCAGGTAGCGCAGCTACCGTTTACGATAGCAAGGATGCAAATAGTGGTTAGGAGATAACTAAATGTCATACTGCTAGAGACGTTTGTAAAGTTGAAGATTAAAAAGTAAACTGAATAATATTTGCATTGATCAGGTATTCTCAAATGGCCGATGACTCTGAGCCATGAGTGAGTCATGTAAACAGCGAGATAACCTTTTATGTACTACGAGTACAAATGTAACCGCAAAAAATACATATTTTTCAGTCAATGGTGATGCCATCTATATGAGTATCTGCCTCCTGGAATCTTTCATGCACTGTTATTCATATACATACGGTGCGTATATACTTGTAGGTACATTAGAGCGGGTCTCTTGAAATTTTTTTTCATATAATGTCTTCCAAAATCATTTAAAGCTACCTTCGGGTAATAATAATATAAAAACGATAACAGCTAAAGCATTTCAAAACAGCTAAGACATTTCAAAAATCATCGAGACAGTTTTTAGTAACCCTAAACACTCAGATTGCATGTTGATTGTATGTACAGGGTGTCCGCCGGGTAGGTACTTATATACTACTTTGTTTTGCCGCCATTTTGGTAAACACTAATCTTGACAGTTCATATTTGGCAGTCGTGAAGTAGAGACGTGGCAAATTTATTATGGAAAAATATTCGAAAAACCAACGTTTTTTAATCGTTAAAACTTTTTTCAAAATCAATCATCGACTACTGTGACGATGAGAAAGTTACGTGCAATTTTTGGGAGAAACAACGTGCTAACAAAACGCTCTATTTATCGTGTAGTGAATGATTTCGAAGAAAAATGGTCTGTAGCTGATAGGCCCAAGCATGGATCACAACGTACTGCAAGATCGGCTGAAAACATTATTGCTGCTCAAGAAAGTGTTCAAAACAATCAAACTCAATTCGACGCCGTGCTCAGGAGCTTGGTCTTCAAAGAACAACTTTGGCCACAATTTTGCACAATGATTTGCATATGTTTCCATTAAAGATTCTGTTGACTCAAGAGCTTTTTCCACAAGACCATTTACGCCGCCGTACATATGCCAATAGGTTTTTACAGCTCGCCCATGACAACCCCGATTTTCAAGAAAAAAATCATAATGAGTGACGAGGCACATTTTCATTTTAATGGATATGTAAATAAACAGAATAGTCGGTTCTGGGCAATTGGAAACCCTCAAATTATCATCAGTCACCTTTCCATCCATTAAAAGTGACAGTCTGGTGTGCAATTTGGTCAGGAGAAATCATTGGACCTTACTTCTATGAAAATGTAAACGGCGTAACGCTAACTGTCATTATGGGGATGTTTAAAATAATTTTATAAATTTACACAAAGATAAATGTACGGTTGGGGTTAGAGATGGCACGTGAGTAATTTAAGCTCACGCACGATCACGACGTACAAATTTTGAATCACGCACGCCCACGTGAGTAAAATTAGATTTTACTCACCATAACGCGTGAATCACATGAGTCACTAAACTCACGTAAAAGAAAAAACTCACATTTTTAAATGAAATTTTTTTTCACATTTTTATTTAAAGAATACTTCAAAAACAAGTTTTATTTTTATGAATAGATTAAATTAACTTAGAAATATAAAGCAAAGTTTATATTATTTAAATAAAATACTTAAAGTTATAATTATAAAACAAAAATTTAATTCAGTCTCTTTTTTATAAAAAATTGAGGTAATTTAGCGTCTTTTTTAAAAACAATATTTCAATTTTTCAAGCACTCAAGCGAAGATAAAAAACGAAAAATGTATTGTCTAATTAATGTTTTATAAACATTTAAAAAATATTCTAAGTGTTTTTGTGGAGAAAAAGTATTTTATCAACGTGTTGACTAAGAAGTCGTATTCTTCTTTCTTCTAGAATTTTTCCAGAAGTAGAGAAAACTCTCTCAATTGTTGCTGAACTGCCTGGAATACATAAAATATATGAGGCCAGATTTCTTAGGAGGCTAGTGTCGTATGAACTTTTCCAAAAATCTAATTATTTGCAAACAGGTTTAATTTTTTTCTTTAAATAAATTCTAAGTTCTTCTTCAATTTCCTCGTTTTTATTTTGAGCATGACTTTCTCGCGATGTGTCCATATATTAAACGAAGGGTCGGTTAAAACTGGAGGAAGGATCACATACAGGTTCACATTGTTCGCATTCTTGAACCAAATTCTGAATGTCGCTTGAAATTACTTTTATAGTTGAGTATGTGTTTCATTTATTTAAAATATTTCAGTTCACAAATGCAATTCAGTTGTTTTTAAAAAATTTTAATTTAGGGATAAAAACTTTTATTCCGTAAGTTTCATAATAGTAATATAGTTCCAAACACCATATACAAATTTATAATTATATCCATACATTACATTTCAACACTATTAATATTGCTGCAATCATACTACTGTCAAAACGAAATTCAAAAAATCTACTATGGTTGCGAAGAACATACTTTTATTGCAGTGACCATTATTGTTGCTGTGACCATATAGTAAACATATCTTTTCTCTTGATCTAGGACAATATGTAGTGATTTATTATTTTTATGGCGCAAATAATCGTACCTATGCCCGAATCAGTTTCAAATGTTAATGCCATGTATTTATCTTTCAAATAAATACATTTTTTGGATAAAAATTATTTATTTTTATTCTCCAAAATTTCAAATTCTGTCAGTCTTAGAAAACACACAGTACGTATTATTTAGGTCTTGTTTCTCTGGAAGCCGCTAATTAAATTGGCAAAAGGACAATAACGATTTTAGGTCAATCCGTTCCCGATGCGAGACCCTGTCTCTTTAGAAACCAACAATTCTCAGCTGCGTATCACCAAACGAAAACTCCTGAACGAAATTTCCGTGACGTATTTGTTTTGCTTTGCTGCATGTAATAAGGGAAGCGAAAATTTTGTTTAAGGTAAATACTAGGCTTTTGATTGCGAGCTGGCGACTTTTGATTTAACGACGTTCGTTAAAGATGAAGTCGACACCGATCATCCGCCGATGTTCAATGTCACCTTCAAACTCTACAAAAGTATGGTAACGCTGCTATTTTGACAAATACCAAGCACTTTTGGCGCATTGAAGAAAAATAATTCAATGCAAAATACAAGAAAAATATTTCAAATTGAATCGACATTTTTTGCAATGCCTTAATTTTCAATAAAGAACTACACACTAGTAAGTAAATCTAGTGAATTTAGCCATTGTAATATTCTTCATTTGGTTTCAAATTCTAAAGGGTGGTTTAATTTTAAGGGCCGATGTGGAATGTGAACCACCCTTAACGTCAAGCACTGCAGAAAATATTGCTGCTGTTCACGATAATGTGGCTGAAGAGCCGTCCACCTTAACTCGTCGTCGTGCCCAACAATTGCACCTCTCACGTTCATCGTTAATGAATATTATGCATAAAGACTTGCATTTACACGCTTACATGGTGCAATTGACTCGAGAACTAAAGCCTTTTGACCATTCCTTCAGAATGGTGGCAAGAAATGGCAACAGTGAATGAACAATTTCGAAGAAATTCATCTTCAGCGGCGAGGCACACTTTCACCTGAATGGACTTGTTTACAAGAGTGGTTGTCGATTACAAAAGTGATTATGGGCTGGCGGCATCATCGGGTCGTATTTTTTCCAAAATGAGGCCGCTCAGGCAGTTACTGTGAATGGTGTTCGAAATCGTGAGATGATAACGAACTTTTTATGGCCCGAATTGGAAGATATGATTGTGAACGATATGTGGTTTCAACAGGACGGTGCCACTTGTCACACAGCTAAGGAAATAATGGCTCTTTTGCGCGACAAAATCAATAGCCGTGTTATTTCACGTCGAGGCTATGTTAATTGGCCGCCAAGATCATGTGATTTGACACCGTTGGACTTCTTTCTTTGGGGTTATTTGAAAGAAAAGGTGTATGTCGATAAGCTAGCAACAATTCAAGAGCTAAAGGATTCGGCAAATTAACGGCATAGAACCTCAATTATGCCTCAGCTTCATCGACAATTTGGACAATCGGATGGACGAACAAGCCCACTCAGCTGACCCCAGGTCTCTGTGGACGCATCCAGTTCAAATGGTGCGTTTTCTCCACCTGGATATCGAAGCAGATCCCCCACAGACGAACAAGACTTCAAAATAAATATATTGTTGTTGCTGCCGATGTCGCGACGGCCATTTGGCCGATATTTTGTTCCATAGATAATTGAGCCATACCAATATTATCATAATTAAAAGAAATGACAACCATTTCCTGAATAATTTGTGCTTTATTCAAAATAAACATCGGCCCTAAAACTTAACCACCCTTTATAATAGTGCGTTTTGGGCGACTTGTAACCAACAACGCCGAAGCTCGACCATTTTAGTCCATCTTTTGATAAAGCAATCGCACAAGGGTATTACAAAGGGACAAGCCAGACTTGATGTTATACATGTTTTTATTATTATTTCTACCATATTTGTTTTTGAAGTTTACTGGTTTTAATACTTTTTCGTTTTCGTAGTTTTCACAAGTTTTACTGTGAGAGTGATTTTTAACTTTTTTCACCTTTACGAGCGAAAAAGTTTCTGGACTACTGATTTGTTTTTAAAAGAAACTCGACTCATTTTAATGTACATATTCCCATGTACATACGTAAATTTACGAATAAAACAATGACAATCGTCTTTATTTTTCGAAACAAAGGAGCAAACGTTTGTCACAATTTCAATCCAACGCTTTAAACAAATTCGAACTGGCAGAGCAATGAGAACAAATGCAAATACAATGGCATATACATAGGAAGAAATGCCGGAAGAATTTATCTCCATTTCAATGTTAGCACTTCGAAAATACCTACCTTTCATCTTTGCATATGTAACTTAATGTATGTATTTTGTAAATCCTAATGAAAGACCTGGCATATTCATGTTTGATAATCCACTCAAAAACTCTTTTAGATTGACCAAAACGTGGTCCAAATTAAAGTTTTCCTTTTTGGTTTAGGGCCCAAGCACACTGAGTCTGTTTCATATGGAACCTTCCGCAACAAAGCTTTCAAATGCCCTCGCGCACGATTGTTGGATGAACGGGTGGTCCGCGCAAATTTTCTACAAATCGTATTGGCGAACTTTCGATGGTAGGGAAATAGCTGAATATTGCTGGAAGGACTAGGCGTCCGAGTGGTGTAACCACGAGTCCCCTTGACTTATAGTAGCCGATACATGGCATGATCAATGTGCAAGCGATGATATCGCCATTCGTTCTGGCGTTTATTTTTAGATGAATTGCATTACCATTGCCTAAACGATGATTCCGCTATCTGAGAGATGCTTAATCGCGAGTCCATTACCTGAGATTCTACCGCGATGTTGTGAAAAGTATAGGCTTTCAATTTACCGAGATTTTTACAATTTCTGGTCCCAAAAACAATTTGTATGGGAGCTTTATTAAAAATTGGGCCTATATTGTCACCCAAAATCAATTATTTTTATAAGGAAAATTGGATGATTTTTTTTGTGCCACTTTGTATGCGGAAAACAATTTTATGTAAATGGCAAGATCCGCAGAAGTGCCAAGAACATAGACAGTTTCTGCATCTAAATCATGACTGGCTTGCTCGATATTCGCTTTCAGGACCTAAAAATCTAAAGCCTTTAAATCACAGCTCCGAGGTGGCTAATAGATAGCACCGACCATAAAAAAGGTATAAAATTGGCATGCCTTAGTACCATTTGTTGTTTTTTATTTTCATTGCAATGTGATTTTTGTAAAGTGAACGACAAACACAACTTAAACCCCTTTGACCTGAGGTAGATTGCCTGTCACATGTTTGCCTCTGTTTTGACGAATATCAAAACACCGTTGCCCAGATGTTACCACGTGGAGGTCTGCGACACGACTTGAGATTTAGTCAATAAGGATCTTGGTGAACCTAAGTTGCAGAAAAACCCCCTAACAACTCTAAAGAATTTTCAGTTTAACTAGTTATTTCTATTCGTCTCGGAATAAGAAAACAAAATCCCATTATCCTGGGAATATATAAGCGTAAACTCTAGTAATGTTGCTTATGTAATAAAAACCGCAGCCAAGTTTTGACTTCTAGGAGGGCTGCTATATATATTTCTGGCCTAACAATGAAAATGCGAATATTTATCATCAAAAATGGTTCTATTGTTTTTCAAAGTATTATCCAGCTTGATTTAACACTTTTGCATGCGCTCAAACAAATTGTCGAAGCACTTTTTCTACTCCGAATGAGACACCTCCATAACATGGTTTTTGAAAGCTTGTTGAAGCTCATGACGACGAAAATCGTTTACCACGCATATTTTTTCTTGATGTGCGGGAATAAAAAGAAGTCATTGGGTGCCAAGTGTATGTTTGGCGTATAACTCATCAATTCGACGCCTTAGCCGGTCAAAAAGGAACTGATTTAAGCCGATGTGTGAGAGCTCGCATTGTCATGGTGCACAATGATTCGTCTTCCGTTTTCGAATTTCTCCGAAAACTTCTGGCAAACAAATTGTGGTGTACCACTCAAAATTGACCGTCCTACGTTGCTCAAGCGGAACAGTCGCCACATGACCAGTTTTGCCGAAGAAACAGGCGACCATTTTCTTCGAAGTGCTTCTTTCACGAAAAACTTTCGTTGGATTTGGCTCGTCTTTGAAGACCCACACGGTCGATTGCTGTTTTGTTTCGGGCTCATACGCATAGATCCATGATTCGTCACCTGTGATGATCTTATAAACGATTTTTGAAGCACCGCGATCGTATTTTTTCAAAATTTCTTTGCACTAATCGACACGAACCTTTTTTGAGCGATTGTAAAATTGTGCGGGATTCAACGAGAACAAACCTTTTTACGGCCAGGTGTTCATGCAATATCGAATGTATGCTGGTGGAAGAAATGCCTAAGAATGCCTATATTTCACGGTATGTCACATGACGAGCTTGTATTATCAGATCACGCACGGCATCAATGTTCTCTGACAACTTTTTTGGAAGAAATTCGTCTTTGAGCAATCGTCGGTCACGATTGAATTCATCATACCAGTTTTTCACAGTGCTATAGGATAGTGCTTCATCGCCATACAAAGATTTAAGTTTATCGATGCACTCTTGTCGTGATAATCCACGTCGAAAGTTGTAAAAAATGATCGCACAAAAAAGTTCACGAGTTAATTCCATTTTTTTTTGCCAAATTGATTTCTTTAAGTCACTGTAAACAATACAAATAATGGGCATACGTCAAAACGTTCTGAGTACGTTTATGCTAAAAAATGTCAAACTTTCCAATGAAAATGTCAGATGGCGCCAGACAACACTTAGTGTTGCCTAGGCCAGAAATATATATAGCAACCCTCGTAGAGTAGTAATAACTCAAATTGTGTTTGGTTGTTGTCAACAGTAGCGACTTTTCGTTAATATCAGTCGGTATTGGCAACTTCCACATTAATTTAAAGAATATAAACCTTACGGGCGGATTGCCATAGCTAAATGGTTTTCAAAAATTAAAACTGTTCCTGCGTAACCTACACCAAAAAATATATACGAGTATCTAAACAGATCAACAGAGAATACGATAGTTTATACCATTTCGTGTAAATAATTTCAGATTTCGTATTCTTCTGTTCACAAAGTCAAGCATTTACTGATGCGAAGTCGTTGCGTTAAGACGTGATTTGAATTAAATTTACTTTAAATCTCAGATTTATAACATCTGAACTGAAGTTTGGAATGAACGAACTCGAAAAGAGTTAAGTGTCTCTTCGCATATTGTTTCTTTTTGTCTTTAACAAAATTCTAAAATTTAATCATAAAAGAGTAAATAAACATGAAGGGTATTCCTGCATTGATGATATGTACGTACGCGTCGTATGGTTTGTCAATCACTAGATTTGAACTCTTTTTCATGTATTTTGGGAGATTTGTATTTGCAATTTTTATCATTATTTCATGGGTCTTATTTTATTTGGGGGATTTTGCGGAGTCATATAAACTAGTCGGGGAATGCATACAAAAAGAAAACATCGTTAAATTCGACCAGACAAAATTTTGTATCCCTTAGCTTGGATACACCATAGAAATGTCAATTAACATATTTACAGCCTCCCCCTCAGCCTAATCTTAAACAAATAAATTATTTTTAATTTGAGAGCTTAATTTTGATGACGTATTTAGCCCGTTGTTTTATTGGCACCATTCTTAACTAAATCATATAAATGCAGCCATATTTATTTCGATTCAAAAATGTTAGAAAATTTGCTTGAATTTTAGTACCCTTGTGTCGATATTTAATATGTCACTAGTTTTGATCAAAAGGTCCGCATTTAAGGTCCACCTTCAGATACAGCATAAGAATTATTCCATATTTGGAATCGCAACAAAAATTTCTTTTAATTAATCTACCCATATGCCCACAATTACTAGAATTTACTTTTTGTAAGACCCCTTTAGGGCCTCTATGGCAAGCTTGGCCAAATCTTCAAAATAAATTCATATTCGGATTTAAATTTGATTTAGTGACAATAGTTAACTACAATCAATTACACACAGAAAAAAAATCAATAGGAAATCGGACCGAACTTCAAAAATTCGGTTGGATAAACCGAATTTCTGTTGCAATCACGAACATTCCATAGTATAGATGGTAACATGGTTCATATTATCATATATAGGTTTCATCAATCATATTTACAACATATTTATACTTACCGAATTTATTTGAACTATTGGTTGCGACAACTGACGGTTATGGCAACCAACCAATTGTGATGTACCTGCAACTTTAGTACCAATATTATGTGGTGACACAGATAAGTTCTTCGTAGTTTAGTTCGCTTTTGTTATATAAAATTGGTTATTCCAACATCAACGTATAAGCCCCATAATATTTAATCGGTTCTTGAAAATCTTTGTATACGACGATAATTCTAAAAACAAAAAAAAATGTTCAGACAGATTTAGTTTCTTGGGTTAGGCGGGTAATGCTTTCGAACGATACAGCCATATATAATGGGTGATCCAAGTAGAGATACTTTTTTCAATAGCATTTTTTTGACAGATCACGTGCGAGTCGTGTATTGCTGTCATGCTATTTTTGTTTTGTATTGTTTGGTATTTCATCATGGAAAGACTTACGCCTGAACAACGTTTACTTTATGACGAAAATTTACGTTCTGTGAGGAAAGTGTTTCGTGCACTTCGTTCAATTTATGGTCAACATAATCGGCCTACTCAGCGTACTATTCGCGACTCCATCACCCATCTTGAGACCCAACATTCATTATTGTATAATATTCGACCGAATAGACCACGTCCAGCACGCAGGGAAGAAAATGTAGCGGCCGTAGCTGAGAGTGTACACCAAGACCGTGGAGAGTCGATTCGGCGCCGTTCGCATCAGCTCGGACTGACGTACGGAACGACTTGGCGCATTTTACGTCGAGATCTTAAATTAAAAGCGTACAAAATACAGCTTGTGCAAGAACTGAAGTCGCGCGACGTTTCCAAGCGACATCTCTTCGCTCTATGAGTTCTTGAAAAGTTCCAGGAGATTCGACGTTTTCGAGCCAAATTTTGTTCAGCGATGAGGCCCATTTCTGGCTCAATGGTTAATGTAAACAAGCAACATTTCCGCATTTGGACGAAGAGCAACCAGAAGAGGTTCAGGAGCTGCCACTTCATCCAGAATAAAACAACGGTTTGGTGTGGTTTGTGGGCCGGTGGAATCATGGGTCCATATTTCTTCAAAAATAATGCCGGTGAGAACGTAACCGTCAATGGCGACCGTTATCGTTCCATGATAACCGACTATTTGATGCCTGAAATTGAAGCTCGTGATCTTGGCGACATTTGGTTTCAGCAAGACGGCGCCACTTCCCCCACATCGCATCAATCAATAAATTTATTAAGAGAACACTTTGGTGAGCAGATAATTTCACGTTTTGGGCCGGTCGATTGGCCACCAAGATCGTGTGATATCACTCCGTTAGACTTTTTTTCTGTGGAAATATGTAAAGTCTAAAGTTTATGCGGACAAACCCGCTTCGATTCAGGCCTTGGAGCAAAACATCAATCGTGTCATTCGCCAGTTACCAGTCGAAATGCTCGAACGAGTCATTGAAAATTGGACTCATCGAATGGACCATCTGAGACGTAGCCGCGGCCAACATTTGATAGACATAATCTTCAAAAAATAAATGCCAAAGAATGTTCTTTCAAATGATAATAAACATTCCCCATTCAATTCGAATTTTCTGTTTTTTTCTTTAAAAAAGTAGGGAACCTCAAAATGGAGCACGCGTGATAAATAAACGAACTATAAAGAAACATTTTTTTCCAGAATATAGAAACAGGCTTAACTGTAATTGAGCGGCATTACTCAGACCTCATAAAATGTTTCGCCATAGGTATCCCTATTAACTATTTAAAACAACCAATTTTTATTGGCAGCAACTCGTTTTCCCGAGTAAGGTTTCATTGCAAAGTTTATCAGAACATTTATCTAAGCTCGTATTTATTTTACTGATTGGTGCAACTTCATTGCAAGGCGGTAAAATATTAAAATGTTTCTACCCATTTATTTAAAATAGCCCTCTTATTGAGACAAAAATCTGTAACCAAGACTTCAAGCAATCATTTTATATCACATTAACCCTTAAGAAGCCGGAAATACATAGGATTAAAATTCCAACTTAACATATTATAATAAGCTTTAGCTTCAAAACCAAAATTTAGTTTATCACCCACTATACCAATTTGATGGCGAAAATCATTCCACTTGTGCATACAAACTAAATAAGATTCGGAAATAAAAACCAAGTTCTCAAAAAACTGCTCATAATTAAAATGAATGAGTTAATTTTTAAGAATCCTTATAACCAACAATCTAAAACAACAACCAATACATTTACAAATTAAGTTCCAATAATCATCTAAATCTGCAATTATTACCCATACTTTCTCGCTTCAGCCGAAAGTGTCAGTTCCCTCAACTGAAAATTGCTGCGTACTTAAACGACTTCGTGATTTTTAAGGCGCATATAAAACTGTTTTGAAACAAAACCCTTCTTTGAACGAAACCAACGGATTCTTATGTCTCCACGTTTTGCCCCATCACGTATAGTTTTTGAGATATCGTGAAAATGAGAATTTTCCGACTTTTTTCATTAATTTACCTAAAACTTCGGCAATTGTTATCGGATGCACTTGAAAATGGGTAATAATAATTGAATGAATCTTTCATATAAATTATGATTAAAAAAATAAAATTGTGGAGTTTACAGCCAAAAGAAGTCTAATTTTTTTTTTTTGCAAATTGTACCCCAATTCTGGAGCTCTCATAAAAAATCATAAATAACGTACTTTAACGTTTCCAAAGTGGTTTATTTTTAATAATACGACGAAAATTGCCTGAGTTATAGCAGTTTTTGTAAAAAATCAACGGAATGTGTAAGAGGATTTTTATACAGACGTTGTAAAGAAATTGCATGCTTAATTGTTAATCTCGTTCTTACAGTGAGAAAAAAACTTCAATGATTTTTAGCATAACTCGAAAACTATACTTGATGTGCCAAAACGGACAACTAATTCGGATTCAGGATATCAGCCCTTGGCCGAAGAATTGCTGCTTCGGGCTAATCCGGTCCATAGAACCGGCTGTCGTGGGATTGTTTATTCAGTTGGGTTTGCTAACGGAGGGCTTAAAAGTTAACTTTTGCAGAACAGTGTAGTCGTCCATGTGCCCGAAATCCTTTTTAAATATTAATGCGAGACAAAATACGATATTTTGGGTTTTGCTATAACCGTACGAATATCCGTTTTAAAATTAGTTAAATCTAAAATAATCTATTGTCCTACCATGCAAATCTGAAAACAATTTACACAAGAGGTTTTCAACAAAAACAAAAAACATTAACTAATGAATACCCTTAATATTGCCGAGTGAATAAATGACATTAAATTATATTATTACCAAAAAAGTGTTCTAAAAACTATTTGTGTCTAAAGACATTACGCCGAAATGGCTTCCAAAGTAGTAGTAAAAAATAAGATAATTTCTTTTTAATTCATTTTATGTGAGCTGGTGTTTTATATAAATACCCCTTTATTTTTTGAATACGATGAGTTGCAAATTGACGTTTAACCAAGGAAGATCATACTTGAGAGATCAAAAAGCCGCCATGGAATTATTTAAAATCGTTTTTCTGTTCTTATTTATGTTAACTTGCAATGATTTCGGTAGCGACTTCATTTTTAAAAGCCTGCAGAGTTCGATGTTGTCCGGATACCGTAAGCCATACGTTTACGGCTATAGTAATTTCAATAATTACGGTTATTATGGTGGAGGAGGTGGATCATACTACGGACGAACAAATCGTGGAAGAAGCGGGCAACGCGCTGGGCACGGGCGTACTTATACCGATATTGCCAAAATACACGCTGGAAATCCGTACTTTGATGTTAATGCGAGGCCTTACCCGAAACAGCCGTTTTATCCTTTTACGGGCTAAGGGAAACATATTGGGATATTTTTTAATAAATGACAAATATTTAAATGGATTTAATATTCTTTTATTGACATTCAGAAGTAAATATATTTTTCACTTTCCTCTGAGACAAGCAGATTTTTTGGTATTGGCCATGGTACAATAAACAAGGTTTAGTCATTAGTTTAACAATAACAAAAAAAGTTCGCTAGATTGTCAAGTCACTTGAAAGAGCATGCCAAAAAAACATTTTTGTGAATGTTTGATGATAATTGTAAATGTTGGATAAAGAATTTTTCCTCTACAAACTTCAACAAACGCCGTTGTCAAATTTCAAAATTGACAATGTAAATTACTACGAGAAAAAATTTAAAATCAGCTGATAGCATAACTCTACCGTCTTTATTGTACCATGATATAATATAGAAGGTATAGTCACTAGCCGAACAACAAAAAATAAGTTTGCTAAATTGTATAAGTTACATGAAGGAAAATGCAAAAAATGCATTTTTGTGAATGTTTGATGGTTATTGTGATTGTTCGATATAGACAATGCTGATTATCACCACATGGACAATTTTAAGTACTACGAGAATTGTAAATCAGCTGATAGCATAACACTGCCCTCTTTATTGTACTTTGGCTTTCATTAATTCATTAAATCGACAAAGGGTTTTCCAAGGTAATTGGTTTTGGATATGGATAATCATTTAAAATTACTTTGTCGGGCGCCAGGCGTTTTTAAAATTGATTTCGCCAGGGCTTGGTGAAATCTCCGACATTGTAAAACCTCTACCTCTCCAAACTTCCTGCACCTCCGTTGGCCGAAATGTTAGCCCTAAGAAAATTGGGTGCATAAACGAAAATGTTGCTGAATTTATTATTATGACATCATCTCTCAAAAAACCTTAGTACCGCCCAAGTGCTGCATATCGATTTTGTTTTGAAGTGAAACATTTTTTTATTTTATGGCGAATGTTAAGTGACAAAAACTGGTTACTCAAGTCGATCTTGTGTACCCTCGAATTAGAAAAAGAGCTATTCTGTCATTTTTAGCACAACCTCATTAAAAACAAGTAAAAAAAGACGAGCGAGTTGACTATCTGATACTATACACCACTATGGACCTAAATGTGTACTAAAGAGCGGCAGGACTCCAAATAGGAAGGTCTTTTATAAGGGAGGCTATATTAAAAGATCGAAAGATTTGACGAGCTGCGGTAGGGTTTGTTGTTAGTCTTTCTTAAAGCAGAGTGCTCAGTTTAAGCAAGGTCGGATTTTTAATTTATCTTCTAAAACGGTAGGACCTTGAAACGGGGGGAACTTTGGGTTGGTGCTATTCGAAAACATAAACTAATTGCACCCAATATCACCGAAGTGTGTTACTGGCTAGTCGTTAACCGTTTTGGCGAAGTTGTCAATGTCATCCACCACACAAAGTTATCGAAAGCGCTGGGTCCAGACAGAATCTCCATGCTGATGATGAAGCACTTGGAAACCCCAGGAGTAGAGTACTTGACCATTTGTTTTTAGTTTGTTCCTGTTGCTTGGAAAATGAGCTAAGTGGTACCGCTACTAAAGCCAGGCAAAGACGTAAGCAAAGGCTAACGTATATGCCGCTCTCCTTGCATTCGCCAGTAGAAAAGATGCTTGAAGCACTACTCCTCCTCAGCCTGATCGAACAACTTTCATGTGGTGATAATCAGCATCGTTTCCGCAAGCAGTACAGCACAACAACTGCTTTACACGCCATCACTATACGTATCAGTCGTAGCCTTAACCAGAACAAGCCCAACGAAAGGACGGTCATCGTGACTCTTTTCGAGGACATCGCAGAAACGTCCGTTCCGCCTAGTTTGTAACGTTGGGTCATTAACTATATGTGCAAGAGCCAATCGTATGTCGAATTTAGAGACAGGAAGTCGAAGCTCCGTAGTGATAAACAAGGAGTTCCCCAGGGAGGGGTGTTATCTCCGGTTCTGTTTAACCTCCACCTCTCTAAATTTCCTGCAACACCAGATGACGTTGAAATAAGTGTCGTTTGCTGAAGGTTGTACAATTCTGGCGTTAAGACCTAACGTGAAAGACATACGCGAGAAAATTAACTGCTATCATTCGATACGTTATCTTACACTAAGAGGAATATGAAAATATCCGTACCCAAATCATAAGACACACTTTTCACTGCATGGCTCACAGAGGTGCGAGTGTCGCTTAATGTGAAAGTTGATGACGTCAACAACCCGACTACCAACTGTCCCAAAAATCCTTGAAGTCACATTGGGCAGCATTTTTCGATTCTCTACAGCTTTTTGGATAAGTTGAAAAATTTAAACAAGATCCTCAAGTCACTAGACGGCAGTACTTGGGGAGCTGACAAAGAAACCTCTTATAAAGCGATAGGTCGCGAAATTCGCAGCGCCGGTGTGGTTCACGAACGTGAGTTCGGCGCAGTGGAAGAAAATTCTGACTTGCCAGAATTCCGCCCTGAGAACTTCAACAGGGTATTTCCTTATGACTACTGTGGACCAATTACATGAGGAGACGAAGGTCCTTACCATGCGCAGACACAATTTCTTGTTGTCTAAGCAGTATCTGCTTGGCTCTCTTAGCAGTTGTCATCCCAACTATTATCTCATGGACAGGATGCCAGCGCCCAGGCAGATCAGGTATGATCTTCATGTTCTAGAGAGAGAGGTCCAGCGATACAAGACAACGATTCATTAGAAGGTCTGAAAAACATTCACGCTGACGAAGTTCCTCAGGGACGTGCGGGGTTCTGGCTCAGCTGACATCTTGATGGTGCAGCCGCCTTAATTCGAATTGGGCGCGAATTGATGCTAACGTCCCGGTCGTTTGTCCCGCCTGCAAGCAAGGACCACATGTCGCGCTGCAACTCTTCAATTGTGCGGCAAGCCCACTCAGCTGACCTCCAGGTCTCTTTAGACGCATTCAGTTCAAATGGCACGTTTTCTTCGCCCGAATGTCAAAGCAGATTTCCCATAGAGGAACACGACTTACAACGCCAACTGGTTAAAAGTAAAACTTTCTTCAAAATGGCTCAGAATCAGATTTAAAATGTGACTTTAACAGCTGAGGGTTCAGAAATCATTTACTTATATGGATATGGGCCGTTTTGACTGAATTTCAATAGAGTTCGTCATTAGACCGAAACTGCACAATTAAAAAGTGCAGAGCTAAAAACAGAATATGTGGAAGGTAGCATTATCTAAATCTAAACCGATATTCTTTAATTTTAATAACGTACTTCGTTGGCCTATAACACTTTCTCATGCTTTGTGTCATCAAGATTAGATGTAAGATGTAGATTCTATAGCTAAAAACCTTTAAGTGCGATATCTAAATCTGAACCGATTTTTTTCAATTTAAGCAACATCCCTTCTTTGCCCAAAAAAAAAAACTAAAAATTTTGCTAAATTTCATCAAGATTGAATGTAAGATGTGGCTTTTAGAGCAAAAAGTATAAAATCGGATGAACACATATGAATGGGAGCTATTTATTAATCTGAACCGAATTTCTTTAATTTTAACATAGTAACACGAGGGTAGATCAATAATTCCGTGACTTTTCCAACTTCCCTCGAAGTTATATGAAATGCAACACTGCTCCCATCAAGTACCATCTGTTAATAATAGACTACCGTCAAATGTTGAAAGAGTTTCGTCATTTAGTTTGTGTTTAACAGCTGTTCGAAACATTCAGCCTCGTGGATTTTGTTAAAAATGGAAAAAAGTAAAGGGAAAAACCTTCAATCAAACCAAGGAAAAGCTTGATAAATACTATGGGGACTCTGCACCATCGATTTCAATGGTAAAAACGTGGTTTACTGACTTTAGTTGTGGTCGCACAAGTAAAAATGACGCTGAACGTTCCGGACGGTCAATTGAGGTCAATACACCCGAAAATATCGAAAAAATCCACGATATGGTGTTGGCCGAACGAAGAGTAAAAGTGCGTGATTTTGTTGATGCTATACGCATTTCATATGGCAGTGTGGTTTTGATTTTACATGATCTGTTGGGTTTAAGAAAGCTGTCTGAATGTTGGTTGCCGCGTTTGCTCTCAATTGACCATAAACGTAATCGTTTGACAACTTCAAAGGATTGTTTGTAGTTGTTTTACCGCAATTCGAATGAGTTTTTACGGCGTTTTGTAACTGTGGATGAAACATGGATCCATTACGAGGGCTGCTATATATATTTCTCGCCTAATAATGAAAATGCGAATATTTATCATCAAAAATGGTTTTATTGTTTTTCAAAGTATTCTCCAGCATGATTTATACACTTTTGCATGCGTTCAAACCAATTGTCGAAGCACTTTTTCCACTCCGTTTGAGACACCTCCAAAACATGGTTTTTGAACGCTTCATCAGCATTTTCTGGCGACGAAAATCGATGACCACGCATTTTTTCTTGACGTGCGGGAATAAAAGGAAGTCATTGGGTGCCAAGACAGGGCTGTACGGCGGATGACCCATCAAATCGACGTTCTGGCCGGTCAAAAAGACGCTGGTTTGAGCCGATGTGTGAGAGCTCCCTTTGTCCTGATGCGTAATGATTCGTCTTCTCTTGTTGGTTTTTCTAATTTCTCCGAAGACTTCAGACAAACAAATTGTGGCGTACCATTTAGAATTGACCGCCCTACGTTGCTCAAGCGGAACAGTCGCCACATGGCCAGTTTTGCCAAATAAAACAGGCGACCATTTGATTCGACGTGCTTCCACGAACAACTTTCGTTGGATTTGGCTCGTCTACGAAGACCCACACGGTCGATTGCTGTTTTGTTTCCGGCTCATACGCATAGATCCATAATTCGTTACCTGTGACGATCTTATAAACGCCTTTAGAAGCACCGCGATCGTATTTTTCGAAATTTCTTTGCACCACTCGACACTTAATGTTGCCTTGGCCAGAAATATATATACTTGTAGCAACCGTCGTACAACACTTCGGCGATCAAGTAGCAGTCTAAACAATGGGTTTCTCTGTGTGAACCGGCTCCGAAGAAGGCCAAGGTGACTTTGTCGGCCAAAAAGGTGATGGCAACAGTTTTTTGGGATGCACGCGGGTTAATCCACAACGATTACTTTCAAAAGGAAAAACAATAAACGGCGAATATTATGCCTACTTATTGGACCGATTTAACGAGGTTTTTAAAAAAATGACCCATTATGAGCCAAAGGAGATTATGTTGAGAAATATTTTTTTCAACATGTGTTTTATTCGAAATGTTACGAAATTATTGATCTGCCCTTGCAGATCATAAAATCGGATAAACTATTTTCTTCAATTTCAAAAACGTTCTTCCTTATCCCAAAAACTTACTAGTGCTAAGTACATGTATAAGTAAGTACATTCGATGTACATTTTTGTTTGTTTCGGGTCGAATCTCTTCAATGGCAACTTCGATTTCATGTTTCAACGCTTGAGTTGTCTCCAGATGCCTTGCGTAACATTTTTCTTTAATGGCTCAACACAGAAAGAAATGCAAATGGCATAAATCATCACAATTCCGCTTATAATTCGATTTTCAAAAACATTGCGTTAAATATTTATGGTTGCATTGTCTGTGTGACATGTGGTCCCGTCTTGTTGAAACCAAATGTGGTCCATGTCTTTCTCTTGAATTTTTGGAAACAAAAATTCGTTTAGCATGGCGCAGTAACGATCACTGTTGACGGTAACAGCGGCTCCTTGCTCATTTTCGAAGAAAAATGGACCAATGATGCCGCCAGTGCAAAATCCACACCAAACAGTAACTCGTTGTGGATGCATTGGCTTCTCAATAGTCACTTGTGGGTTCTCTGAACCCCATATGCCGTAATTTTGCTAATTGACATAGCTACCCAGATGAAAATGAGTTTATATTCGGAATGGATGTTTTTTGCACCTAAACTAATCAAAAAATAGTTTTTCGTAACCAGTTTAGCATCCCGCACATCGTGGTAGGCTAAGCATTTGTCGCAAAAATGACTATGACTACTGTAGAAAGTTTTAAAATTCATTTACGTTTAAATTATTTACATATTTTATTAAAAAAAGTTTCTTACAAAACTACTTACAAAACACTACACTAACACGACTTAAATAAAGTACAAAAAAGGTTTCCTTAAATCGATTTTTAACCACCAAGGGGATAGAACGGCTGGCCTGGGAAGGGTCTCGCGCCGACAAAGGCATACGGATTAGGATTCACAACTCTGGCAATATCCGAATAACTACGCCCGCCACGTTGTCCACGTCTGCCGCGTTTGTTTGGTCTATAGTACGACCCACCTCCTCCACCATAATATCCATAATTATCGTAACCGTAACTATGAGGATTACGGTAACCGTAGTTGGCACGACCGAACAAAAGCGACTTTTTAATTCCTTTAAGCCAAGGCTTAATAAATAAACCGTCACAATAATTATTGAAAAATATTGTAAATAAGAAGACCAAAATTATGTTTAGCAATTTCATGATAACTCTTCCGCCTATTCGTTATGTTTAGTGTCTCTCGAGTCTGTTCCTTCTCCGTTCAATGATACTTCGTTACTTGTGGTATTCGAAATGCAAGAACGCGTATTTATATCGTACGAACACTTCTAAAACAACTTAATAAGCAAAGAAAAACAAAAATTGAAAAGGTTCTTTTTTTCTGGCAAGTAAGCCTCACGATTTTGCGGTGATTTCTTCTTAATGCTTTTAGTCGAACATAATTGTCCAGAACACTTTTTGTCGTATTGATTATTACGATGTGATTCACTCACTCTCCAATTAATTCACTCAACATTTTCTAACTTTCGCATGATTCAGTTTTAGAATTCGCACTAAGAAGAGCGACAAGACACAAATTGCAAAATTTCGTTTAAAGCGTCTTTTCCCTCCTCCAGATTGGTTGATTTTAAATTTCTTTTCGATTATGACATCTGTGATTTAACGTTTGCTCAATTCAAATCACGTCCTAACGCAATGACTTCACATCAGTAAATGCAAAATGGTGTTAACGAAAGAAAGCCAAGCCACATCTCAAAACTTTTACACGAGATGGTGTTAAGTGCTGTGGCGTTATACTGATTTGCGATATTTGTCTGAAAGCACGAACGATCCAACTCAGTAGGTTGTGTGTAGTCTGTCCTCTCTTCTTTACGGTCATTTTCTTAACCATTTACGATTAAAAGTTTATTCACTTTTTACCA
Source organism: Hydrotaea diabolus (assembly GCA_963513945.1). Classification (NCBI taxonomy): domain Eukaryota; kingdom Metazoa; phylum Arthropoda; class Insecta; order Diptera; family Muscidae; genus Hydrotaea; species Hydrotaea diabolus. The sequence continues at coordinate 191,692,647 of OY740716.1, read as the reverse complement.
TTCTTTATTGCAAATGTCAACAAAATACAATCGTAGACAGCCACGGTGTAAAGGGGGATTTTTTGAAGAATAGGTTTGTATATTTAAATTGAATTTCTACTAATCCTTAAATCGAATTTTGGGTAGAAAATAACTTTAAGTGAAAGGCTGATTTTTTGATCTCGATTTTTTTTGCCTCGACGCATAGTGTCGCCATTGGAATATTTTCCTTGCAAAAATCATATTTTTTGAACCGAATAAGATAATCGAATAATTTAGATGGCATTTTGTAGATAATTGTTCAGCCTATTTAAAAAAAACTTCTAACAAACGCAGATACATGTTCACGCCTATGAACATTACGAGGGCTACTATTTATATTTCGGGTCCTGACAATACTAGTACTCCTAGATGCAAACTGGAACTTTCATTGGAAACTTTGACATTTTTTAGCATAACTTCACTCAGAACGTTTTGACATTTGACGGCAAATTGTTTTGTTACAGTGTGTTGAAAAATTCATCTCCGTCAAAAAATGGAATTATCCCGTGAACATTTTCGTGTGATGATTTTTTACGATTTTCGGCGTGGGTTATCGAGACAAGAGTGTTTAAATCATTTTCGACTTTGGAGATGAAGCACCACCAAAAACTATATTTAATCGCTGGCACCAAGAGTTTAAGCTCGGACGCCAAAAGTTGTTCGTGGAAGAAATGATTGTAATGGCAAATGATTGTTTTTTTTCGGCCATGTTGCCATAGTATAAGAACAGTCGAATATAATTTGCTTAAACTAAAGCGTATTATTAACACTGTAACTCGGTTTGTATATACGATGGTTGCTATTTATATTTCGGGTCCGGCAATAAAAATACAATAATTTATCATTGGAAATGGTTTTATTGTTTTTCAAAATATTCTCCTTTAAGATCAATACACTTTTGCATGGCACAAATTAATTTTCGAAGCACTTTTTCCACTCCGGTTTTAGACACCTCCAAAACATGATTTGTGAACACTTCAACAGCTGCTTCGGGCGATGAAAAACGTTAGAAGTCATTGGGTGTCAAATCAGGGCTGTACGGTGGATGGCCCATCAATTCGACATCTTGAGTGGTCAAATAGCTCATCGTTTCAGCTGATGTGTGAGAGCTCGCATTGTCGTGATGCAAAATGTTCCGTCTTCTCTTATTATCTTTCCTCATTTCTTCGAACACTGTTGGCAAACAGATGGTTGTATACCACTCAGAATTGACCGTCCTGCGTTCCACTAAAGGCACCGTGGCAACATGGCCGGTTATACCAAAAAAAAAAACGAAATCTTTTGCTGCGACGAACTTCTGCAATTTTTTTTTGGATTTGGCTCGTCTTGAAAGACCCATACGGTCGATAGCTGTTATGTTTCGGGTCACCTGTGACAATGTTATACTCTGCCTTTGAGCTACCGCAGTTATACTTTTTCAACATCTCTTTGCACCAATCCATCCATACGAGCCTTTTGTTCAGCATTCGTCAAATTATGTGGGATCCAACGAGAACAAATTTTTTTCACGGCCAAATGTACATGCAATATCTTGCTGATGCTTGTCATACTAAAACCCAAGGATGCCTCAATCTCATGGTATGTCACATGTCGGTCTTACTTTATCAGTTCACGCACAGCGGCGATGATTTCTGGCAAAGTAACGGCAGTTGGACGTCCTTCAAATTCATCCTAGGGCGAACGGCGTCTGATACTGAACTCTTGGTACCACCGATTAACATTGGTTTTTGATGGTGCTGCATCGCCAAAAGTCGAAACAAGTTGTTTTAAACACTCTTGTCTCGATAACCCACGCCGAAAATCGTAAAAAATCATCGCACGAAAATGTTCACGGGGTAATTCCATTTTTTGACTGAGATGAATTTTTCAAAACACTGTAAACAAAAGAATTCGCCCTCAAATGACAAAACGTTGTGAGTGAAGTTATGCTATGAAATGTCAAAGTTTCCAATGGATGTTCCAGTTTGCATCTGAGAACACTAGTATTTTCAGGACCTGAAATATAATTAGGAAGACTAATCATTTTAAACTATAATTATTTTCTAACTATATTCGTGACTACAGAGAGAAGAAATACAGAGAGAAGAAATAAGTGGATCGGAAGATGCTACTAACATGTTGCAGAGGTCCTCATCTTGCCTCACTCTTGATGCTTTGAACGTGTTCTGCAATCTATATTTTTAGAAAATTTTTTAAGAAACTCACTCCTCTGCTTCTTTAGAAAGCTCTCCAACTGGCAAAGACAGGTATTCAATTATATCCTTCCCATTCGCCAGTATTTTATTAACTTCAACTGTGGGTACATTTCCGCTAAAAGTGATGCAGTTTTCGATACATATTCTCGATATTATTTAGAATTGACGATTTCTTTGTAGTTAAAAACATGCAAGACCGTTCCTAATCTTCTCACGATTTGATTGTCAATTCCAGTGATTATTTTTTATACTTTCGCTTCTCTCAATATTCGTATAAGCTATCGAGTTCCTCTTAACAACTTCCGCGAAAAATTTTGGTGTGGCCAAACATTCCGTCGTAGACTTATCCAGGGATTATGCTAATTTTGCAATATACAGTCTAATATATTATCTGATGGGTATCTTTTAGCCTGAAAATGTACAAAGGCAATATACCCACTGTCCTATGATGGAGGGTATAAAAATACAAACTGAAATTGAGAAATGCTAAATGAAATTTGGAAAAGACACAAATTTGAAGAAAATGTAAATTGATATTGCGACAATACAAATTAATATGGAAACATTTTAAATAATGGGTGATCAGTCTTGAGGTATTTTTTTCAAAGCAAAAAAAAAGTTCAAATGAATTGTGGGATCTTTGTTGTTTATCCGAAAGGACATTTTATGCCACTTATTTTTTAAATATAATTTCCTTTAAATGTTGGCTCTATCTGATCCTCGGGGTGTGCATTCTGAGTGTCCAATTTAGGATGAGTCGTCCGATCATTTCGATCGGTATGGCGTTAATGACACGCGTAATGTTGGCTCGAAACCTGAATCTTAGGTGGTTTGTCAGCGTAGACTTTGGACTTTACTGGCCCAAAGAAAAAAGTCTAATTCGTGATATCATCACTCAATCTAGGCGGCCAACTCATCGGTCAAATACGTAAAATAAGCTGCTCTTTGAAATGACCTCTCAATAAATCCATTGTTCGAGCAGATGTATGTATGGCATGTGGCACCAATTTGTTGAAACCAAATACTGTCAAGATTACGGGCTTTAATTTCAGGTAGCAAAAAGTCCGATCTCCAGGCGCAATAGCGAGCACCATTCACGGTTATGTTCCGACCATCATCATTTTTCAAAAAATATGGACCGATGATTCCACCAGCCTATAAACCGCACCAAACTGTGGTTTTCTCTGGGTATAATGGCACCTCTTGAACCTCTTCTTGTTGCTCTTCAGCCCAAATGCGGCAATTTTGTTTATTGACGCTAAAAAAACCCCTATGGAAAGAAATACATCTAGATGAATCACCCTATACCAATTTGCATTTAAAATAAGACCAGCAAGATGGGTGCCGCGTTTTATTACAACTGATCAAAAACTCAATTATATTCTGGAACAAACGAAAATTTATTGAATGCGCTGAGAATTTATTACATACGCTTTTTATGGCACTAATGGGCACGTTGAAATCTAATCATAATACAAAATATTGGAAAATAAACTAGTCCAAATACTGTTTTTAACCCCATTTTTCAGCAGAAAAAGTTAAGGCTAAAGGAATTATTTTTTCGTTCCAGTGCTTTTAATACCCTCCACTGAAAAGTGTTTACTCCCTTTTAAAGAGGTTTCCCACTAATACAGTTTCGAGAGAGAAAAGAGAAAAAAAGACAAAAATTTCCTTTGTAAATATTCCGAGTAAAAATTCCCACTTTAAGAGGTTAAATCTAAAAAATCAAGTCTCACTTAATAAGATTTAAAGCCTGCTTAAAGAGATTTTTTTGTTCGAAGTATGCAGGGTCCGCCAAAACTGCCCCACCTATAGAGGATTCCCTTATGCTGGTCCCACTTATCCAGGTTCGACTGTATATTACGAGGTCTGCTATATATATTTCTGGCCTAATAATGAAAATGCGAATATTTATCATCAAAAATGGTTTTATTGTCTTTCAAAATATTCTCCAGCTTGAATTATTACACTGTTGCATGCGCTCAAACCAATCGTCGAAGCACTTTTTTCACTCCGATTGAAACACCTCCAAAACATGGTTTTTGAACGCTTCAACAGCATCTTCTGGCGACGAAAATCGTTGATCTCGCATTTTTTCTTCATGTGCGGGTATAAAAAGAAGTCATTGGGTGCCAAGTCAGGGCTGTACGGCGGATGATCCATCAATTCGAATGTTAAATGTTCTACATTGCTTTTATTTCCTAGGTAATATTTTGAGGCTGCATGTTTATATTCAGCCGTGGTGTGAAGTGAAAACTTTCTCACTACATCCTAATGTGCATATTTAACTACTTATACTTATGTCAAATTGTATATGTGTCTGATAATTATGACTGTTGCCATGTTTTTATTTTGTCATTTAAACCCGGTACATGTTTAACAATTTGTTATGTAAACTAAACCGATGCTTTTATTATGTTGAAGAAAAAACTTGGAAAAAAATATTTTTTAGTTACGTTTCTTTTATTTCGGATAGAAACTGATGTACTGAATTTGTTACACAGAAATAGCGTGAACGTTATCAATCATAAAAAAATTTAAATTGTATGTACATACGTTTATGGTGTTATGTAGGCAATAATAGTGGTGTTTTTTGTTAACACTCGATAACTACGACTTGATAGCAAAACCGCAATAATAAAGTCATTTGTTAACAATAAGATCCAGTTTTTATCATATCTTTTGCTAAATTATTTTTAGCAAAATAATTTGATAAATCCTTTTAAGTACTTAGCCTGATTATCTTTTAAGAATGAGCATCTATACAGGATACTAAAGCGGATACAAAAATTACAGTCAAACACACACTAGTGCCATAAAAAACGCTTATAGCGGAGGTTTTGTGCGATTACAATGATTTTGCCTCGATTGTTCATACAAATTGCTATAGCTAGAACTAAGGATATAATAACTTTTTTACAACGAAATTATTCCAAAACCCTATTTGCGAAATGTCTCTACATTTTGTACTTTTATAACATACTCAAAAATATTCTTCTTATTTTAAACAATTCATGACAGCTTTTATTATTAGCAGCTGTTTGATTTTAGGAACTTAAATGAATAGTCATATTTTAATTGCTTGAAGGTGTAGAAAATGTCGGATAGAAGAAAAATTAAAAGAAATAATCTTTTGGAATCATTTTGAAATTGAGAAATAAATTGAAGGCAAATAAAAAATTTGTACCAGTTTTTAAATACCTTAATAAAAGCTCATTAAGGTACTACGATTACACTGTGGAACATTTTTGGGGTTATTGTCTGGGGGGTGAGAAATTCCAAGTCGGGTTGATAGTACTAGGTCAGTATATTAAAACCCTCAAAGGGTTTTGCGTTCGTATGTGCCAGTGAAGTTACTTAATTGTAAATAAAAGCAGAACGCGTTAATCGATTTCTATGATCTATGTCGCATTTTGTTTATAGGTTATGTGACTTTACGTGAAAGTTATAAGACTCTACACGTTTTTCCGTTTGGGATTTATATGTTTTAAAAAAAAAAAAAAAATTTTTTTGTTGGCAAAATTTTCTTCATAAATTTATTTCTAATTGCAAAATGTTGATTTGGTAGAAAAACCGTATATTAATGGATTAAAGAAAATGTAATTATTAATTTTTCTCAATTTATTTCAGCAAAATCGAACTAGTCGTTCTCGAGTTATGTCAAACTACGTTTTTGCCAACATTTTACAACTAAGCGAAAAAACATCAAGATAAGGAAAAAATGTAAAAGGTCATAAAGGTCATGGCACATACGAACGCAAAACCCTTTGAGGGTTTTAATATACTGAACTAGTACCATCACCCTGACTTGGAATTTCTCACCCCACAGATTGGCTGTTGTACTGTGTTATAAGTCCCCATTTGCACTAGGCAATTTTACTTGCTGCAACTCTCAGTTTGTAGGAGATATAGGTAAGGGGAATGAATAGAGAACAAACTTGCTCTTACTGGCAATTCATTTTGTGTTTTCGTAATGTGAAGTTATCTGAATATTTTTTTTGTTTTCATAACTTTTCTTGTGCAAAATTGTAATTCTAATTGAAAAAGTAAAAATTGCCAAAACACTTACAATAAATTGAATAACAACTTTTTTTATTTTCTCATGTATTTTTTACACACAAGTCAGAACAAATAAATCATAGAAGAGGCAATAAAAAAATTAAAATTGGCGAAACCGAATTGCCTACACATGCTGCAAGTTCAAAAGAAAATCATTAAAATTGCCGAATGTAAATTTGCCTAGTGTGAATGGAAACTAACGAACCATATAAAGGTTATAACGACTCCTCGAGTTAAACTTTGAACGACTGGATTTACTGTTTGTTTTTATGAATCGAGAATATCAGGACACTTTGGCAAATTTAACAGACTTATTGTTGTTGTACTCGACAAGACCTACAGCAAAACGAGTATTACATCTCATACATTTCTCACAGTGTATTTATCATTTATATATTTTGAACTTTCTAAACTCCAAATTAATATCCAAATATCCAATATTCAAATATTTAAAAAAGATGGTAGGGTCTTTGATAACAAATTAAATTATAGTATAACCGGATTTTTTTCTTGTTTGATAAAACGATCCTAATGTGTTTACCTCTTATACTTTACAATTTATCATCACATAAACCGAAATACTGCTGATATTGTAAAAGACACAAGTGTTAAAATAAAATTCACAATATTCGGTGTCTTTGGCCATCTTTCGATTGTTATACTCGTAAGGGATGTTGATCGGGAAATCCATAATTCCGAAATCCTGGAAATTTTCGTGATTGTAAAATCCCAACTCCCGGCTGATTGTGAGTACAGCGGTTGTTTGTTATAAATTGTGATCATGTTGCCAGACTGTAATACCAAAATGCAGAAAAAATTCAGTTTGATTTTGTACATTTACATCGGAAGTGTCAGTTTGGAACAACATAATGCACGAGTTCATTTGCATTAAGTCTGCTAATGCACATTCGTCTGTCTAGGCTATATATGATTAAACATTAGAAGCTGAAATTTTCTTAAAAAGTTTTTAAAAACAATGATTTGTTAAATCAAAAATTTCCTTGGACATGCATTTAAGCTAGTAATTTATGGTTTGGTCTTCAACAGTGTTGCCGTTTTGGTTGGTTTCGAGCAAATGTGGTCGGTTTTGATAAATTGTGATCGGAAAAAATTAAGAATTTGTAGTTTGGTCGGATCACCTACGATTTTTTGAGCATTTTTGCCGCTTATTATTTTATGTTAAGCCTCGATAAATAAGACTAAATACGTTACAATGTACTCAACTAACCAAAAAAATTAAATAAATGGTAAAACCGCAACAGTTAAGTTTTTTGTTAAAAAAGTCGCTATTTTCAGCATTCTGGAAAAAGCATTTAAAAAATATAATTTGTTGGCGCATTTTTTGTAGTAAGCATGGATAGAGGCCTATGCTTTATAGTTAGTTTTTTAGTTCGCTACTTGGTTTCAGTAAGCCTCATAGATATGTGACATTGCTTCGTCGACATTAATAAAATTAAAAAATACAATTTATTATTTTTTCAAGGACAAGTCTAATACATTAAATCTCTTTAACCTTATTATGTTATCTGTTTCATCTAGAAGCGTTATAGCTAGGATATAAGAATGATTACTTAGCCTTGATAAGTAGTTTGAACTGAACCTTTTTATTTCGTCTATAACTTTTGGAATTTTTTAATCTTTGTCAATCTGATACATACCAAGGAGCGTTGGTAATGAGTCTTAGGGTTTTTGACTGGTATCTTTGTAAGATTTCAATATTTTTATTGCTGGATGTACCCCACCATAGGTCCACACCGGTTTAAAATAACTTTATAAAGTTTTAGCTCGTTTTCAATGCTATGTTAAGACTTCCATCCCAGCAGTCAGTACATTTTTAAGGTCTTAATGTTTAGATGATATCGTTTGGCCTTAATATGATCCCTTTACGTTAGTCTTTTATAGATACTTAACAACACTCGACTTTGGGATCACAGAGTTATTCAAATGTATTGGTGGACATTCCTCTCTTCTTAAGCTAAAAGAAACATGTTTTGATTTTTCTGTATTTATCACAACCATTTATGAAGTATATTTAGATCATTTTGCCAAATTTCCGATGCTTCAAAAGGTGACGTATGATTTACCATTAAAGCTGTGTCGTCGGCAAAGGTAGCAATGGTAACATTACTCGATGAAGGCATGTCAGATGTGTAAAAGGTATATAATAGGGTGGAGTGAAATTCAAAAAAAAAAGCTAACCTCGGAAAGAGATGTAGTCTGGGGTCCTAATAAGGGGAAAAATAAAGAAAAAATTTTTAGGGTTCGCGCCACTCCCTCGAAATTTGGAAATGATCGCTATTTTGGCGTTGATTTTAGAAAAATCCTAAAAAGTTTTATGTCAATAAATGTTTGCAATAGCGTAAACAATGAAATAAGGGCATGAAAAAATTTAAAAAAATTTTTCTCATTGTTCAAAAATTTCAAAAAGTAAAATAAGTCAAATCGTCCCTTCTTCAGAAAATTGACTGAAGAATGAAATCGCCACCAAAGCTACAAATATTAGTCGATTATCCTCATATTTGCCTCAAATACTTTTGTTTGGGCACTGAACAAGCTCAAACTTTTAAATTTCAAATAAGTTAAGTCGTTAATTTTTAGGATTTTTCTAAAATCAACGCCAAAATAGCGATAATTTCCAAATTTCTAGGGAGTGGCGCGACCCCTAAAAATTTTTTTAAATTTTTTTCTTTATTTTTCCCCTCTTTAGGACCCCAGACTACATCTCTTTCCGAGGTTAACTTTTTCAAATTATAAAAAAAGCATGTTTTCACTCCACCCTAGTATATAACAATTGTCGTAAAACGCTCCCCTGCGGCACTTCAGCATTTATGTTTCAAATCGAAGAAGTTTCATCATCTACTTTAACCGCAAAAGAATGTAATATGGTGCCGGTAAACATTTTTTGATTTTATACAACAGACCTTGGGCCATACACGATCAAAGGCTTGCTTGACGTCCAAGAATACAGCCGAACAATACATTTTTCTTTCGAAGGAGTCGACAATTTGGTTTATGACTCTGTGACATTTCTCCGGCGTGCAGTGTTTGTGGCGAAAGCCAAACTAGTGGTCAGGAATGACGTGTTCTTTCTCTAATATACGTACATGTTAATATGGCAGTCAAAATGCGTTCAAAATTTTTTGATAATGTTGATAACAAGCTAATAGGCCTGTAAGATGCTACATCATTTTCAGATTTGCCTGGTTTTTGAACCATGATAATTTCAGCACATTTTCACTGGAAAGGGAAATAGTTTAGTCTAAAAATGGCATTATAAATGCAAGTCAAAAACACGAACAACATTGACACTTTTTGTTATTAAATGACTTAACTATTGCGGTTTTGTAATCTAGTCTTATTTGCCGAGGCTTAACCTAAAACACCATAACACCGGCACCACTGGTCTTTAGGAACTTTGTACCTTTGCCATAGACCTTAAGCGACTTCCATGGCACTAGTATACTTATAGTCGGGTAGAGTCAATTGAGTTGGTGACCCTCTTTGAAGGGTTTTCTTGTTTTGATTTTGTTAAATTTTTGAAAAGTGAAATTTATTTTTATTTAACATTGAAATAAATGGACTCCTTTTGTTTTTTTACGTTAAAATGGTCAGTAAAATGTTTCGCTAAATAAAGAATCGATTTAAGTATTTTTATTTATGTATGTAACAAAAAAAATACCGAGATTCCAAAATTTTTTGAAATCCCTAAAAAAAAACCTGAAAAATCCCGAAATTGCCGAAAAATCCATAGAACACGGGATCATAGTTTATAAAAAAAACCCAAATCCCGGGAATCCAAAAAGCCTGTCCCGATCGACATCCCTTGCTGTTATTGAAACTAATTTTAAACGTGATCCGAATGTTTTCGATCTTTAACGGACATTAACAATGACCGGGTAAACAGAACATAAAAGAACTGTAAAACTTAAGTAGATCTTTGCATAAAATCTGAATAACAACACAATGCGAAACCAAAATATTCCTTTTTTCTGTTAAAAAAAAGTACAAAATAGCTAATATATGAAATGAATATTTCTTAAAGGAATGACTACACGGAATACAGATGGTCGCGCGGGATATAAAATAAAAGTATGAGTATTTAAGTGAATCAGCAATTTTAGACAGACAGCTAAAAGACATAGGTTAAATGAGTTAGTTGATAGGTAGGTATTTTTAGAGCTGCTTCCAGTTAAAATTTATCTGTGTTTAAAATTTTGAAAAATTGATTTTTATTGCTTTTATTTATGTTAAGTTAAAAAACCACAAAATGAATGACCGTTTACAACCGATCATGATTCATGACCACCCCAATTATTATTTCGTACTTTTTGTCTGGAGGTGTGTTCGTTTTTTAAGCATGTCTCGCCGACGTGCACACAATTTTAATTTCAACATGTACACTTTTATGGAACTTAAGCCGTTTCTTTTCGGAACAGTGGATTTACCTTTTCGAAGGTATGTGTAATGAAAGTAGACCAAGTTTAAGGTTAATTGAATTACGTATTTCTATATAACGGAAATTGTTTATAAAAGTGTTATTTTTTATTGTGAAGAGTAGATGTTAAAATAATATACAAACGTAGTGATACGTATTAACGATTTTGTTGCTGTATCAATACTATTAGATCTAGAGTGTATAAAACCGAGATTCCGGTTTATATGCCGACAGTTGGTTTCTCAAAAATGGCTAAAACCCGGCATGTCGGTTTAATCGGATTTTTGCTGCTGTGTTTTCGGTTGTTTGTGTGCATGAAAAGCAAAGAAAATTCTTATATTCAAGAATGAAATACGTAATATTCAAGACCCGGTATCACGTTTAAAGCAGTGTGCAGCCACAAAAATCAATGTTACTTTACCATTTTGTTAAAAACGTGTATTCAATTTAAATATAGATACAAGAAGTCTTGAGCCGGTTAATCCCTGTTCATTTCAAAAATTATGTGTACGACTCGGCTTAAAATCACCAGTTCATTTGATTTAACAATATCTGTCTCTCCGTTCATCCGTCTAATGTCTTATTAACCTATTCCTGCCTAATGGGTATTTAAATACCCAAGAAAGTGTTGATTCATGAATAATTTTAGCGTAGGCCAGGTGAGCGATATCGCGGTAATTTTTTTTATAGAAAACAGGAAAGATTGCAGACAAAAATCGAAGATTTTTTTCGAAAAAGTGCTTTCAAACATAGGAAAATGGTACAAATTAAACATTTATTTTTTATTTTATTTTTATTAATTCATATAGTAATACAAAAGCCCACAGGACCAAAAAAACCGTATTACTTAGAAAAACATTCCCAAATAGAAAAACTTAAAAACTAAAATAAACTTTAATAATAAAAATGTATAAGTATATACAATTGTAATTTAACGCGATTGGCTCCCCAGCCATATTTATATTAAGTAGAACAACAACAAAAATAGAAATATAGTCCAGATTTGTACAAACGATCCTTAGTCAAGTTGTTGGCAAACATGTTTTATATCCATGGAAATAAAAATAAAATTATGAATATAATTATTAAGGTGTAACTGATATAAAGTAGTCAAAGAGTTTAAGACGAAATGCATTATTAGAGTGAGAAAAAACTCGCAGTTCAATAGACAATTGATTCCAGCACCTGGCTACCCGAACAACAAAAGACTTTTCAAATATAGAACATTTCTAATTTTACCGAATAGCTTATGTTGTCTACTATGTAATTAAAAAAAAATTAGGCAGCGATACGTCAACACACCTGGCCTCCAGATCTGATCAAAAGGGTAATTTTATTAAGAAAACATGGTACTTAAAAGAAATAATTCCTTAGCCTTAGCAATTTCTTTCTTCTGATCTGGTGCAACACCGTTATGATAATCCAGGAAGTATCCACCTTGCAGTTCAAACAAACACCTTGCACAGGTATTTAAATACCCATGTCATATCTCCGGTAAAACTTGAGTTTTTCTTTCTTTTAACTTCTATGGTCTTTTGGGCATAAATTTCCAAATTTCATAAAAATCGTACGAGCCGATCCATGGGCAGGCAGTAACGGGTTAATTCTTTTTTTAAAACTACAGGTCAAATTTATTGTCGAAATTTTTAAAATAAGTTTTCTGGATAAATGCTGTTGACTTTTATGAAAATCGGTTAACATTTAAAGTATATTGATGAAATTGGGTACAGTTCATTATGATCGATTAGAAATCAACTCAGATAAAATGGGCCATACAGGTCCACGTTTCGATATAGCCCTAGTGCTAAGATCATTCCCGATATAACAAACAACCACTCTAGAACATTCATTTTAATTCCGATTTCAATCAAATGAGTTGCTCAAGCGTTTCTGGTTTGTTTGCACAAACCTTGCTTTTCAGATATCCGATATTCAGAGTCCGAGAAGTAAAATCAGGCGACCGTGGAGGCCAATCAACATCACCATTTCTTAAAATAAATTGTTGTGGTAAGAGGTCTCGCAGTAATTCCATTGTAATCCTGGCTGTATGCGTTGTGGCACCGTCTTGTTGATACCACATGTTAATGAAGCCCAAAGCATGCAGTTGTAGCGTTTAAAAGTTTTCAATCATATCTCGATGTCGCTCCCCATTGACAGTTACTGTTACGCTGGTTTGATTTTTAAAGAAGTAAGATCCAAAGATTCCTACTGACAAAACTGTCACTGATGCAAAGGTGACTAATAAATAATTTGAGTGCTTTCCGTAGCCCAGAACTGACTATTCTGTTTATTCACATATCCATTCAAATAAAAATGGCACGTCACTCATTTTGATTTTTTCATGAAAATCGGGGTTGTCATGGACATCCTATTGGCATATGTACGGCGGCGTAAATTGTCTTGTGGAAGAAGCTCTTGAGTCATCTGAATTTTAAATGCAGATCCTTAAGCAAAATTGTGGCCAAAGTTGTTCTTTGAAGACCAAGATCAAGCACGGCGTCGATTTGAGGTTGAGGGATTGTTTTTAACACTTTCTTGAGCAGCGGTAACGTTTTCAGCCGATCTTGCAGTACGTTGTGGCCCATGCTTAGGCCTATCAGCTACAGACCTTTTTTCTTCGAAATCATTCACTACACGATAAATAGTGCGTTTTGTTGGCACGTTGTTTCGCCCAAAAATGTCACGTAACTTTCTCATCGTCACAGTAATCGATGATTGATTTTGATAAAATGTTTTAACGATTAAAACACGTTGGTTTATCGAAATTTTTCCATAATAAATTTGCCATGTCTCTACTTAAAGACTGCCAAATATGAACTGTCAAGACTAATGACGGCAAAACAAAATTGTATAAGTATACCTTCCCGGCGGACACCCTGTATAATTTCCGTAAAAATTGTCTGGAGGCCCAGAAATGACTTCCCACATATATAGGGCTTTAAAATAGGTAAATAAATTTATAAAGGGCGGGCCATGTAAAATTTTAAATTTGAACTACAGATTACTTTAAGTTTGAAAGATAGAATAACATTAATTTTTATTTTCAGGTTTATGTCTGACATTTGCAAAATGTAGCTTCCCATACAAGAAATTTACGTGGAAAGAAGAGGTCGGCCTTCAGTTCAGTTCAGTGCTTTTAATCGAAAACATTGCTGCAGTAGCTGAGAATGTCCCAGAGCATCCGTCAACATAAACTCGTCCTCGTTGTCAGGAAGAGAACATTTCTCGCACTTTGAGAAGAATTTTGCACAAAGACCTCGATATAAAGGCTTCAAAAATTCAATTGGTCAAGAATTGAAGCCTCATCACCATCCGATGCGTTTTCGCTTCGCACAATGGGTTGAATATTGTTTGGCAGGAGATGAGAATATTACCGAAAATCGTGTTTTTAGATAAAGCTAATTTTCATCACGGTGGCTATGTCAATAAGCACAATTGTCCCATATGGGGTTCAGAAAAACCACTCGTGACTATTGAGAAGCCAATCTACAACGATTCACTGTTTGGTGTGGATTTTGGCTGGCGGCATCATTCGGCCATTTTTTTTTCGAAAATAAGCAAGAAAACGCCGTTACCGTCAAAGGTGAGCATTACCGCGCCATGCTCAACGAATTTTTGTTTCCAAAATTCAGGAGAATGACATGGAGGACATTTTGTTTCAACAAGACGGAGCCACATGTCACACAGCCAATGCAACCATCGATATTTTACGCACTGTTTTTGAATATTGAATAATCAGCCGAAATTGTGATGTCGATTGGCCGCCTCTGAGATGTGATTTGAGCCCCTTGGATTACTTTCTTTGGGAGCCATTAAGGACAAATGTTACGCAAAGCATCCAGAGACAATTAAAGCGTTGAAACATGAACATCGAAGTTGCAATTAAAGAGATTCGACACAAAATAATCGAAAATGTACTGAAAATGTGGGCTAACCGGATGAGGTACTGCCGAGCCAGTTGGGGTAGTCATATGAATTACATTGTGTTCCATTATTAATTGACAATGTTCAACCTTTCCAATAAAACCAGAAATTGAAAAAGTATCAGTCCTCTTTTAATAATGTTTTTTTGGGCTTTACTGAAAATCTTGCTGGTTCTTAACGGATTGACCTAATTGTACGAAATTCATATCAAGATTTATACGAGGGCTGCTATATATATTTCTGGCCTAATAATGAAAATGATAATATTTATTATCAAAAATAGTTTTATTGTTTTGCAAAGTATTCTCCAGCATGATTTATAAACTTTTGCATGCGCTCAAACCAATTGTCGAAGCATTTTTTCCACTCCGATTTAGACAACTCCAAAGCATGGTTTTGGTGCGGGAATAATGGCTTGATGTGCGGGAATAAAAAGAAGTCATTGGGTGCCAAGTCAGGGCTGTACGGCGGATGACCCATCAATTCGACGTTTTGGCCGGTCAAAAAGGCTCTGGTTTGAGCCGATGTGTAAGAGCTCGCATTTTCATGGTGCACAATGATTCGTCTTCTCTTGTTCGATTTTCGAATTTCTCCGAAGACTTCAGACAAACAAATTGTGGTGTACCACTCAGAAGTGACCGTACTACCTTGCTCAAGCGGAACAGTCGCCACATGACCAGTTTTGCCGAAGAAACAGGCGACCATTTGCTTCGAAGTGCTTCTTCCACGAACAAGTTTCGTTGGATTTGGCTCGTCTTCGAAGACCCACATGGTCGATTGCTGTTTTGTTTCGGGCTCGTACGTATAGATCCATGATTCGTCACCTGTGACGATCTTATAAAAGTCTTTTGAAACACCGCGATCGTATTTTTTTAAAATTTCATTGCACCAATCGACTCGATCCTTTTTTTGAGATTGTCAAATTCTACGGGATCCAACGAGAATAAATTTTTGCTGGTGGAAGAAATGCCCAAGGATGCCTTTATCTCACGGTAAGTCACATGACGATCTTGCATTATCAGCTCACGCACGAGATCAAAGTTCTCTGGCACAACGGCCGTTTTGGACGACCTTCACGATATTCGTCTTTAAGCGAGCGTCGGCCACGATTGAATTCATTAAACCAGTTTTTCACAGTGCTATAGAATGGTGCTTCATCGCCATTCAAAGATTTAAGTTCATCGATGCACTCTTGTCGTGATAGTCCATGTCCATTTTTTTCGCCAAATTGATTTTTTCATGTAATGCAACACTTAGTGTTGCCTAGGCCAGAAATATATATAGCAACCCTCGTATTCGGTCAACTTTTAAGTCATAAATTTAGTTTTTACAATTTTTTTTTAAGTTTTACATCAAGTTTAGAAGATGATATCGGCCAAGTGGCCGCAGCCAGAGTTGATGACTTTACGGGCAATCCCACGGCAGTCGGTTCTATGGACCGGATTGACCCGAAGGACATTTTTTCAGCCAAGGACTGTCACCCCACCACAAAGATGCCGCTACAACAACAACAGTTATACGGGCTCGTTTTATGACATTTTCCATGACTTGGAGAGTAGTGTCCTTAAGGTTCTTAATACTCTGAGGCTTGTTGACGTAAACCCGCGACTTTAAAAAACCCCTAAAGAAGAAGACTGAAACGGTTAAATCGGCTGATCTGGCCGGCCAGTGCATATCACTAAAACGGGAGATCAAGAAAACGGGAGATCAAGAGCATTAAAACGGGAGATCAAGAGCATTTCCGGCTTCCTTCAGAATATCGGTTGTGACTGCTCCGTTCTGTTGGAATCACATGTTCTCCAAACCCAATGCATCCAATTGAGGAAGAAAACATTCGGTAGTCATGACTCTGTAGGGCGCCGTTTACGATATTTGCTTGGCCCGCGGCGTTCTCACAAAAAATGACCCAAGGACACCTCTAGCGTATACAGCACACCACGCAGTAACTTTGAGCGGGTGTAATTGCTCTTCGTGGGTGATACAAGGATTTTCGGTTCGACGCAAACTATTATTTTGTTTATTCACCTAACAGCTAAGATGGAAATGAGCCCCATGATAATTTTCGATGAAAAATCGTCCAACACTTAGTAAAGATTCAGGATGGCATCACTGTGACTTTAAGTTTGGCGGTCAACAAGTAACAACTAAATGCACTGTATGCACTTTGTAAGAGAACATCTTCAAACCTTGCACAAAATTTTGCGTCGAGACTGCCGTCTAATGTTCAATTTCGTGGTACGTCGTCTGGTCGATGTTCCGGGCTCCTCTTCGACATCTTGACCAACAACAGCAAAATTCCCACCAGAACGCCTGCTCCGGGCCGGCCAGCACCGGGAAGATATTGTGCTATCCCAGACTGTTCAAGGCGAGTTGTCAAACGCCGAAAATCTGCAATGAAATTTAAGCTGCGGCAAAACAGCCTACGAATTGTTGCACAAAAAATTAAAACAATTACTTCGCGTTCTTGGGGAGTAAACTGCTTGATGGCTTGTTGATTTGTATTCGCCGTTTTTTTACTTCCAAATGTCAAAAACGAATTGACATTTGGCGCCATTTGCAAAAGGTTTGGCGTAGGTTGATAGCCACTGCTGCACCTTGTACATATATAGACTTTTCTATAGAACTTTCACAGGGTTTAATATGCTCGAGACCTTTTAGAAAAAGACACAAAATGGCAAAGCGACATTCTCTATAAAATCTTGCTTAATGCATATAACCAGTATATAAGTCGGGCGAAATTGTATAGCGTGATCCATCTAGAGGAATTTTTTCAGAACAAAAAAAATACAAAAATTCAAATCAAGTGTGGAATCTTCATTGGTAATTTAAAAGGACATTTTATGGCATTAATTTTTGGAAAATAATTTCCTTCAAATATTGGCAACTGTATTATGGAAATAAGCGTTCGTTTAGAAACGGGAAGATCCGCTGTTTTCGACCAACATTTTGTTTATTGATGAGGCCCATTTCTGGCTCAACGGCAAAGTCAATAAACAAAATTGGCGCATTTGGGCTGAAGAGCAAAAATAAGAGGTTCAAGAGGTGCCATTATACCCAGAGAAAACGCCGGTTTGCTGCGGTTTATAAGCTGGTGGAATCATCGGTGATTTTTTTTTCAAAAATGATGATGGCCGAAACGTAGAACGTGCTCGCTATCGCGTGCACGAACGTGCGTTCGTATATGCCTTTGTGCATTTTTTTTATAGGTTATGTGACTTTACGTGAAAGTTATAAGACTCTACAAGTTTTTCCGTTTGGGATTTATATGTTTTAAAAAAAAAAAAAAAATTTTGCCAAAATTTTCTTCATAAATTTATTTCTAATTGCAAAAATGTTGATTTGGTAGAGAAACAGTATATTAATGGATTAAAGAAAATGTAATTATTAGTTTTTCTCAATTTATTTCAGCAAAATCGAACTAGTCGTTCTCGAGTTATGTCAAACTACGTTTTTGCCAACATTTTACAACTAAGCGAAAAAACATCAAGATAGGGAAAAAATGTAAAAGGTCATAAAAAAAACTGGCACATACGAACGCAAAACCCTTTGAAGGTTTTAATATACTGACCTAGTACCATCACCCTGACTTGGAATTTCTCACCCCCCAGATTGGCTGTTGTACTGTGTTACCAATAAAGTTTCCACACTTGATTTTAATTTTTATGTTTTTGTTGTTCGTAAAAAATACCTCTAGATGGATCACCCTATATATATATTTATTGGTTTACATTTTGTGGTTTTGGTTAAGCGGTTTTAAGAGTGTCATGAAACTTAAAAGAAGGTGGGAACTAAAAAGTTTTATTTAATGGCAACACTATTTCAGCTGACATATGATTCTGTCAAAAACAAAACAAAAACGAAACATAAAAAAAGTTTAAAAAACAGAAGATCTTTGATTAAGTCCAGCACAACAGATTTTCACAGTGGTGTGCTTGTAAATCAATAGTGAATCCAGCCTGATTAATGGAAAACAATTTTATGGTCTAAATAATGGCGCAGATCAGCATTTTATAAATAATTGATTTTTTATTTTTAAATTTCAACAAATCCAAAACGGTAACTAGATTTTAAGGATCACTATACATATTTGTTGAAGTAATGGGCAAAATACTGGTGTTGTGTACAGGGTTTTCCATAAAGGAGATAACAATTTATATATTAATAAACAGAATATTTAAGATATAAAAACCAAATTTATTTCAGGTGTAGTGCAAATGTTACATTAAAAGAATGAAATTCGATTTCGGCCGTATGACCACCATAAGCCCGTGTACAGCGATATATTCTTTGGGTCCAATTTTCCACCACTCTTGTAGATATCTCAACCGGAACGATGCACATTTCGACCGAAACGATGGCAAATTCGCTTTGGATGTTGTCTCTGAGCTCGTCTAAAGTTGTTGGCTTGTTGGCATAGACCAATAACTTGATGCGGCCCCATTAAAAGAAATGCAATGGCGTTAAATCGCATGAACGATGTGGCCATTCGACCGGACCATTTCTCGAGATAAAACGTTCACAGAATTTGGCTTTCAGTAAACCACTTGTAACGCGTGCTAGTGGCACCGTCTTGTTAAAACCTGGCATCTCATCCAATTCAGGCCCGAATAATTTTCTAATAGCGCTCTCCATTGACGGTAACATGACGATTGTTTTCATCGACGGAAAATACGGTCTAATCACACCTCTGGCATGGAAACCACACCACACAGTTATTTTTTGCGGAAGCAATTGTGTCTCTTGAAGCACATGAGGGGTTGTTGCTATCCAATAACTCATATTTTGTTTATTTAGAAAACCACTCGGCCGGAAATCAGCTTTATCGCTCATCCTGCCGTGTGGGACGATTATTACGACCGAAAATTATGCGCTCTTAAAGTTGCGACCTCGGACACAGAATTTTGGTAGTAATTTTTACTGATATCCAAACGTTGCTCGTAAGTGAACCTAACCACGATAAAAATGTTGACAAAGATACGAAATTGTTATGTCCCTATTGGAAAACTCTATACATTGTAGTGTTCTCTGTCGTAAGACACTTGCTGTGAAGTTCCAGAACAGCAATGTTTTTAGTAAAGCCGAAAAATTCATTTTTTTCCGTAAGGTCCAGCAGCTCCTACTAATTAAATCTAAATTCATTTTTCCGTCGTTTTTCCTTTGCTCATAATTTTTTTAGGAATCGTTAATTCTCTAAACTCTTGGAAGGTCATGAGGATTAGCTTTGATCTTTCTAAATTATACGCTTTTCGTTCTAGTGTCAATTGCGCATGCTACCAATGTTGTTCCAATAAATTGTGGTTTATTCAGGTATTCCCATTTAATTGTTTAATGAATGTTTGAGTTGTTCTGTTTTGGAGGCATTTCAATATTAAATTCCCCGCCGGTGGAAAAAGTACAATGCTTTTTTAATGAATTTAAATACACGGACAAGTGGAAACTTTTCTTAAGTAGCGTAAATAATTTATATGGACATTCTCGTTTATGTTTAAATAAAATGAACAGTAGAAATATTCATTTGCATAGCGGGTATAAACGTACAAATACGGTTTGTCTTAATGGAAAAGAAGGCAAAATCAATTAAAACATGATAGCACCCGTAGATAGCGAGAATTAATTTGTATAACAACCGCTTACAACGCCCATACACAGGTGGACATGGCAGTAGCAATGCCGTTAATAATATTTTATGACTGATTAGTGTAACATGGATAATTCCGGTTTTTTTTCTATGTTCTAAAGACATGGTCCAAATTTAATTGAAATGTGATAAAGTGTATAATCATTGGATATTATCTATTTTTTTTATAACTCCAACAAAATATGCCCCACCCCATCTAGAGGTCTCATATGTATAAGTCTTTTCAGGTTAATTAACTAGCATTTTTATGGAAGATACGCGGTAAGCAAACGAGCTGGCCTCAAATCACTAACGAAACGAGCAAGAGTAACCCCACTTTTTTAACAAACAAAATTCAAACATGACACCCCCGCAATATAAAAATATTTGTTTTATTACCATCTTCACGAGATGGTAGTTCAAAAAAATTTTACACATTTTTACAAAGCAAAAGTGTAGCAATTAATTTATTTTTTATATTTTATTAATTATTATATAACTATTTATTATTTTTCATTGTCTGCTTTTGATGAATTCGCCGATGAACCCTCTTGTGGAAAAAATGCTGCCATATTAATCTTAATTTTGATCGATATTGCCAGAGTACCATAGTGCAAACTAACAGGGTTAATAAGCTAGATACCAAAACATTATACGGCTATTAAGTCCTACCTATTTCCAACTCTAGACACGAGGAACGGAATATCCTTTTATCAGAGTGGTGTAGTTGGTCCTGCCCGCATTAAGATTTTTTGTTTGTGTTATACCATGCACTGCTCTGTGGGTATTATAAGTTAGTTACATGGCAAATGTTTGTAGCTACCAAAACTATTTGAGCTAGACCCACCAGCTGATTTCAGTTAATAATGTCCGAGTTTTTTTTTGTAAAAGTTTTGTAAAAGAATAGAAAAATTATTTTGTTCACAGAAAGCTATAGACAATTTTTGGGAAGAAAGTTATTGAAGAATAACCTTCAGCGAGTTTAAGCAAGTTCGGATATTACTCGCTTACAATATTTCTTGTATGTAACTTTTTTCCTACATATTACAAATTTCCAATTAAACGGATTATGATGCATAATACTTATACAAAGAAAAATGGCTCGTAAAGTTTATAAGTTATCACCTTAGATACCACTTACTAGTTTAATAATATATATAATACCAACACGCAGAGAAAATATATGGTTACTATATGGTCACCACAACAATAATATGTTTTCTACAATAAAAGCATGTTCGTCGCAACCATAGTATTGTTTTTTGGATTTCATTTTGACAACAGTATTATTGCGACAATAATACTATTGTTGAAATGTAACAATAGTATTATTGCCAAATTTAGAAATGAAAATATGGTTGTAGCAACCATATAAACATGGTTGGTGCAACAAAAGTATTATTGTTTAAAATTTACGTTAACAATAATATGATTACGGCAATAATACAGTATGGTTGCGAATATGAACATAACAAAACAGGTTTTATAGAGCAAACATTTATGTGTGTGCGTATGTTTTTTGATATATAAGTACAAAAAAAACACATACATACGATACAGTGAATGGATGTTGTCCATTAAAAAAACAACAACAATCTGATGGTAATTCGATTGTTATTGTGTTTACTTTGTTCGGTTAAGTATATAGCCATTAATCATGGTTTAATCACATTCGTTTCTTGGGGTCTTCGGATGGTGAAGTAGCATTCACCCCTGCTGGAAACTAAAAGTATTTTCTACTGCCGTTGGAATATATATTTTTGTTCTAAAATGAAATGTTCAATAAAACGTGGCCTCAATTCTGGCTATTAACTTATTGTAATGCAATTTAATATAACTCGCTTGATAAAAATCCTAAATAAATAGGGATAATAGCATGTTTGTGTGTAAATCATACTATGGTTGTATGCGAAAAACACTATAGTTGTGAGGATCATAATATGGTTGTGAAGATAATAGTACGGTTGAGTGTAAATCATACTATGGTGTGTGGACATAGTATGGTTGCGTGTGAATTATAGTTGTAAGGATTGTACTATGGTTGTATGAGAAACATACTATGGTTGTGAGGATCATAATATGGTTGTGAAGATTATAGTATGGTTGAGTGTGAACCATAATATTGTTGTGATGATCATAGTATGGTTGTGGAGATCATAATATGGTTAAGTGTGAATCAAATTGTGGTTGTGGGGATCACAGTATGGTAATGTGTGAATCATACTATTGTTGTGAGGATCATAATATTGTTGTGCCACAACCATGTACTTAACAAAAGTATGATCCTCTTTGAATATTGCCCAACCATACTTTTTTCTGCGTGAATAGAACACGCCTAATGGCGGTCTGTTCGTCCATACGCCCATCTATAGCCTGTAATCAAACAACAGCTCGTATTTGTTGTCCGATCTTCATGAATTTTTGTAGAAGTATATTTACAAGACAAGGGAGGCTATTTAAATTGAAGAAAATCGATTTAGATTTGGCTACTACACGCATGCTCATCCGATTTAGTGTTTTTAGCTATAGAAGACACATATTACTACCAATCTTGTTGAAATGTGGCACATGTTAGCTTTTAGGACAAAGGAAGGACGTAATTAAATTTAAAGAAATTCCTTCAATTTTAATACATTGCGTCTACCAAGATTGGATGTAAGACAAAGGACCGACACTATTGAAATTAGAAGAAATTAGTTTATATTTAGATGTAACTCCTACGCATATGTTTATCCGATTTTATGGGTTTAGCTTTAGAAGCCACATATTAGATCCAATCCTGATAGACGAAAGGTATTAAAATTGAAGGAAATCGGTTCAGATTATACTTAATTTATTTCCAACACATATGTTCATCCAACTGTATGTATTTAGCCTTAGACTACATAAAATATATTTTGGGTCTAACAGCGGTAGGTTTCGTTAGGTTTTACTGTAATTCTGTTTGTACCTTTGTTTTGCATGCAGGAGAAACATATACAGGGTGGCACACCAATTGTGCTACAATAAGAAAATCCAAACAACTTTTTTTCAATCAATGTATTAAACTTCATGGTTATTCACGCATTTGGGACAGCAAATCCGAAAATGATTTATTGCGGCCAAAAGGCTTAATCCTTAAATGCATAATGTTGCCATTTGGTAACATACACTTGAAACCAAACAAAAACTACTTTTCGGATCAATTACCTCCCTATTGGTACTGTTTCAATTTGGATACATTCAGTACTATAATAGTAACCATCCCTTTTTTTAGAACTGTGTATACTGTAGGGACATAAATACTGTTGCAACATTGAACACACCCATTTCAATAGTAGAACTGAACATACCCCGTTAATGTCATATGGGTTTTGAAAGCTAACCTCAAAAGCGTTAGTCTGTAACGGGATTTTAAAATTGCTTCAACTTTCATCATGGCCTGGTCAGATAATGTGAACAGTATCGCAGTAATAGCGCTTTTCAAGTATGAAATAACTAGGGATTAGTTCGTCTGCCGATGCATAAAACTGTTGAGGAGAATGGAGATGTAAAAGATCGCCACCGGTCGGGCCGCCCACGCTCTGTTCGAACACCGCATGTCATCAAAGCCGTTAAATCTAGAATTCACAGAAATCCACTTCGAAAACAGAAAATCATGGCCCGTGAGATGAATATCATGCAAAAGTCCATGAGTCGAATCATTAAAAAAAGACTTGGGACTTGGGGCTTTCAAACGACGTACCGGACATTTATTGACTGCAGCTTTAAAAAAATAGGATTGAAAATGCAAACGTCTTTTGGTGACGCACGCTGATAACTTGCACAGAAAAATTTTGTTCACCAATGAAAAAATTTTTACCGTTCAGGAAAAAGTTAACAAGCTAAATGATAGAGTGTATGCGCGGTCATATAAGGAAGCATCTGAACTGATCCCAAGGGTGGAAAAGGGTCATCACCCAGCTTCAGTCATGGTTTGGTGTGGTGTCTCTTACGATGGGGTCACTGACCTGCATTTCTGCGAACAAGGAGTCAAAACATCGGCCAAAGTTTACCAATAAACCGTTTTGGAAGCTGTTGTGAAGCCTCTTAACAATTCCCTGTTCCAAAACCTGCCATGGACTTTCCTGCAGGATTCTACGCCGGCCCATAAGGCTAAAACGTCCCGTGCCTGACTTCGAAACAATTTGCCACCGTTCATTTCCTCTGAAGAATGGCCCTCAGGCAGTCCAGATTTGTACACCCATTAAATTACAAATTGTGGACGGTTTTAGAGGACAAGGTTTGTCACAGAAGATACCCCAACATTGGATCTCTTAAGACTGCTTTGGTTCGAGCTGTGGCCAATTTTCCAATGGACGAGGTTCGTGCAGCTATTGCCGACTGGCCAGTGCTACTTAAGGCGTGTGTAAATTTAAAAGGCGAACATTTCGAATAAGTAGATTCGTTTTGGATACAATATACATCAATAAATATATTAAAAAAATATTTGGTCCAAAAACATTCAGTACTTTTTATTTTACAGCATAAAACGTGTGTAACAGTATTTATATCCCTACTAAGTAATGAGTTGAAATTTCTCCATTTTTTTGAAAAAAATTTTAATCACGCGGTCTCAATTCTACAGACTAAAAATTATATGCAAATCGGTAAAGGTGCGTATTTTAAAGATTAGTTCTGAAAATTGTAAAAATATTGTTGCAAAGTGAATAGAACATTTCATTTGTGTGTGTGTGTGTAATGGTATATTAATGACTTTTTTATTTGTTTACATTTTGATTAGTTTTTTTTACCTAAATGAATAAAAATTCTTTTTTCATCAATGGAATCGAAGAGTTTTTAAATACTTTTTATTGAAAGTGAAAGCGACGATGAAGGTGATTTCACTAACGACGATAGCTGATCCCATCTTCGAACCTGGCATTTAAATTAATTATTATAAAGAAGTGTAAGCTGAATAACGTGGGGTCAAAACTAGAGCTGCGAATGTTCCCACAGTGTCATGCTCAGATCCTACTTGTAAGCTACCTTCGGTAAGACTATTTTTATCATTCGAAGCAAAAATGAGATGCAAATTTCCAAACTGTAAAGGTTTTACAAGAATAAAGTGCATAAAATGTGGAGTTGCTTTATGCCTTAAAAAGAATAATAATTGCTTTAAAACATTTAACATAGTTCAAAAATGCACAATGTAGCCATTTGGCAACAAAACATATTTTCAGTAAAAAAACACCTTTCTTCAAAAAAATAAAAAAAAACCTAGTATATTTTTTTTCGTGATTAACACCCTATTATGTGTCTATAAAAAATAAATGGTAAAAAATCGAACAGATCCTGCATTTAAGGTTTAAAGTTGGGATTGCTTCAATTATAGTTTTGTCGAAATGCTTCAATTTAGTCAAATTCCTTGCTTTGTACACCGCTTGCTTGACGTAACCCCATAAAAAAAGTCTGGTGCAGTCAGTAACCTTAGGAGTCAGCGGAAAGTGGAAATTCCACATATTATCAGGCCTGTCACAGAAATCGATCGGAATGATTTTAATTCCGTACTTACCATTCCTGTCGGTTTTGTTTTACCTTCTTCAGATTCCGATCGATTAAGGTAATTCCGAAAAACCCTGGTTATTCTAATTTGCTGTGGCAACTCTATGCATATGAGAAAACAAAAACCATATGTTTTAAGTAAACAAAATAAACAAACGGTGTCAAGAAAAATAGTTTTACATAAATTGTTTAACAATAAATTGTTTTCACTTTATATTTTTCACTTTGTTGTCGACCAATTTTTCCCAAGTGCTTATTTTTTTCTACTAAAAGGCTGCTCAATTCCTAGTTGGATACATGTGGAGAACGAGATCTGTGGCGCTTAGGAGTAGGAGATGGTGTGCGAGAAGGACACCTCTTTGTAGCTGATGGTGTTACTTGCCAAATCATACGCTTTCTTGCTAAATCATTTTCTTTTTCCCTAGCACTGTCAGATGTTGAGGGAGTAAAATCAAGATCTTCGTCGTTTTCTTTGTCAGCTTCACAAATGTACGCGATCAGATCCGCTTCTCTAAATTTAACGTAATTAAATTTTACAATAATCTTTATTCAGAAAAGGTACTCGTACTTTTATCAAAGTTTTTTGTGTTTATGGAACTAAAAATATCAATTCCGATCACATAATCAAAAGTGGTTTCATTACGACCAAATGTTTCGGAATTAGTTTTCTGGAGAAGCAAAGTACGGAATTGAAACCACTTTCGATCGGAATTGTGTTCTGTGCCTGTATAAGTAATTTGTTTGGGAATTTTCGTTGGAGCTCTGGCATAACCTGTCTGGCTATAAGTGCAGTTAATCCATATTGCTGGAACTAAATGCTGTTGAGCTGGATACGTCTTTTGTGGTACACCAAAGACTATAGAAGGATACTTTTTTTTAAGCACATTTTAATGTACTTTTTTGCCGAAATAAAAAATAAAAATATGCAAAATTAATGCCTCAGTTCTCCTCATAAATTTGATACCAAAGGATAACATTCGAATTTTATATATATTTTTTAATGAAAACACAATTATCTTGAGGTCTTGTAAAAAGGACACTGGATCACGTAATGAAAAACTGCAAAAACAGATTAACTTCAAACTTATATGATATGGTTCATGTGCCAAGATATGTTTGAAAAACATTTCAACGATGAAATCAACATATTAAAGGACAGTCCTGCTGCTACTGCAATGCACACACCTGTAGGCATTACATTTACATGTTTAGATGTCTTCAGCCATTGTCTGATTGTGCTGTTATAGAAACAGCGTGATCAGAATATTATCGATCTCAGACAGACTATGCAGACAAGAAACCGGATAAACGAGAAAAAAGTCAAACTGTAAAAATAAAACGACGAAGATCTCAACAGAAGATCGGAACAATAGAACGAAGCAGAAATCCAGTCATTCTGAAGAACTTGTGTTCTATAAAAAAATCCACTTTCGCCTGCATAAAAGCCCATGCAATTTGAATCATCGTTTTCAGTTGTAACAAAGACAAATAGGTGTGCTGGGTGTGCAATCAACTCTGAGTAGCAAATAAGAAAAATGAAATTTTTCGCACTGCTGTTGGTATTGCTTATTATTTTTACTACTCTGATATTTGGCCAAAGATGGCATGGAAGAAGTTCTGGAGGACGAGCTAACCAGGGACGATCATATGCCGATATTGCCAAAGTAGTTAACCCGAATCAATATGTGTTTGTGCGAGACAAAACGTATCCCGGACAACCATTTTATCCTGGCGGCTGATTATGGCTTACAGTTATTTCTAAATCTAGATTTTTATCGGAATAGTGATGTTTTATGATATTGTTTGTTTTGTCTTTATTTTGGAGGTGTGCCCAATATATTGAGTGTCTGTCCAAAATAAGCGTGTGTAGAATTTTAAATCGATTTAAGTTTCGAGTTGTGAATTGTGATTACACACATTTTTTTATTGTTTGTTGTTTAAAAAGTTTATTGAACTTTTAAATGTCTGTAATGAAAGTAGATCAAGTTTAGTGTTAAGGTAAATAAAGTGACTTATATCGAGTGATGTTATAATAATGAACAAAATTACTGAAGTTTGACCCAATTTTAGTAACTGTCAACACCTCGTGAATTTTTATTTGGCTTTCGTTACTAGTAACAGAAATTGTTTTGGTAGATCTAACGGCGAAATGACATGCTTTGAGATCATTCTTTGCCAGAAAAGTTGCGATTAGAGTGTCCAAGCCGACAGTCGGGTTCACAAAAATAGCTAAAATCCGACATGTCCGTTTATCGCAAATAGCTTAAACCCAACATGTCGCGGTTTACCAAGTTTTTTGCTGTCGTGTTTTCCGTTTTTTGTAAAGAGTGTTTTTTCAGACGTGTGGTTTTCAAGAAGAAATAAAACGCATATAATTTAAAGTCGCCGCGGCTAGCTCGAATAAATTCCAGCTGAGATGCCCAATTTTTGCAGCATTTGGGGCCGTATGTAAGCTATAAAGCGCCAAATATTCTCTTCCAAGCCGTCAATTGTATCGGGCTTATTTGCGTAGACAAGCGACTTCACATAACCCCACAAAAAATAGGCCAGCGGTGTTAAATCGCACGATTTTGGGGGTCACGAAATAGGCCCACGATTCGATAAATGTGCTCACCAAAAGTTTTCCTTAATAAATTGATTGTTTCGTTGGCTGTATGGCATGTAGCGCCGTCTTGTTGGAACCAAATGTCGTCTACATCAACGTCCTTCAATTAAGGCACGAAAGTCATTAATCATAGCTCTAAAGCGTTGGCTGTAACATTACGGCCGGCTTCATTTTTGAACAATTATGGACCAATGATTCCCTCTGCCCACAGAGCATACCAAACAGTGAATTTTTAAGGATGTAACGGCGTCTTAATAATGGATTGTGGACTTCCGTATAAGCTTCATCGCTGAAAAAAAATGTTCTTGTAACAATCAGGATCTGTGGCCATCCCGTTTTGGGCCCATTCACCACGATTTGCAAACGTTTTTCCGGAGTAAGTCTATTCATAATGGCAAACCAAACAGAGCATAAATCGAGTGACAGCTGCCAAAAAGACCAACTCAGACGACAGCCCGCACTAGGGTTGCTATATATATAACACTAAGTGTTGCCTGGCGCCATCTGACATTTTCATTAAAAAGATCGTCATTTTTTAGCATAAACGTACTCAGAACGTTTGTAGGTACGACCATCATTTGTGTTGTTTACAGTGACTTGAAATCAATCAATTTGGCAAAAAAATGGAATTAACTCGTGAACATTTTCGCGCGATCATTTTTCACCAATTTCGACTTGGATTATCACGACAAGAGTGCATCGATAAACTTAAATCGTTGTATGGCGATGAAGCACCATCCTTTAGCACTGTGAAAAACTGGTTTAATGAATTCAATCGTGGACGACGCTCGCTCAAAGACGAAGGTCGTCCAAAAACGGCCGTTGTGCAAGAGACCATTGATGCCGTGAACTGATAATGCAAGATCATCATGTGACATACCATGAGATAGACGCATTCTTGGGCATTTCTTCCACCAGCATACATTCGATATTGCATGAACACCTGGCCTTAAAAAAGGTTTGTTCTCGTTGGATCCCGCACAATTTGACAATCGCTCAAAAGAAGGCTCGTGCCGATTGGTGCAAAGAACTTTTGAAAAAATACCATCGCGGTGATTCAAAAGACGTTAATAAGATCGTAACAGGTGACGAATCATAGATCTATGCGTATGAGCAAACAAACAAAACAGCAATCGACCGTGTGGGTTTTTGAAGACGAGCCAAATCCAACGAAAGTTGTTCGTGGAAGAAGCACTTCGAAGCAAATGGTCGCCTGTTTCTTTGGCAAAACTGGTTATGGGCGACTGTTCCGCTTGAGCAACGTAGGACGGTCAGTTCTGAGTGTTACAGCACAATTTGTTTGCCTGAAGTCTTCGAAGGAATTCGAAAAACGAACAAGAGAAGACTAATCTTGATAATGCGATAATGCGAGCTCTCATACATCGGCTCAAACCAGCGCCTTTTTGACCGGCTAAAACGTCGAATTGATGGGTCGTCATCCTCCGTTCTGCCCTGACTTGGCACCCAATGACTGCTTTTTTATGGAGAATACTTTGAAAAACAAAAAAAACATTTTTGATAAGTATTAGCATTTTCATTATTATACTATTATTGCAGTATAGCTAATGTAAATTGGTTACCATTTTAATGAAGCACGTCTGAAGTTTGTGGTTCGATTAGGTAAAACACGATTGGCTAACTAAATTAATAATTCTTGTAGTTTTTGATTCCAATAAAGTAAAACAGTCGCTGTACTAAAACGCGCCAACAGATGGTATGGGGTATAAAAAATAAAATATTTCAAGCTAAATAGCTTGGTACAATAAACATGGTAAAGCCACTAGCTCAGCAACAAATAAATAGTTCGGTTTACATATATAAATACATTTTTGTAAATGTTCGATAATTCTTATGAATGTTTGATTTTAGAATTTTAACTAAACTTCAAATTTCAAAATTTTAATTTTTGCGAGAAAAAATTGTGAATCAGCTTTTAGAATAACACTACCTTCTTTATTGAACCATGATGTATACCCAAGAACTCTAAGTAAGAACTTTTTATGACACTTTACCTAATTGAAATAAAGTCTCAAAAGGTAGTCACCGATCCGGCTAAAGAAGAACGCTGGATATTAATTGATTCCGATGGCGAAGATAGTCATACACCATCCGGTGATTGCGTAGGCCTTAAAGAGAGCGATTTAATTGCCCTCCTCAATCAAATTCCATTCGAAGAGTTATTCCGGTAAGTGACATGGAAATTGTTTCTCTTTTGTAATTTTAGAAGGATTTTTTATTTACAGATCTGCCCTGACTATTGAAAAATTCTTAGATGACTACATTATTGAAGCAGATTTAGTTTCAACACAGCAAATGCTAAAGGTGATAGCATTCTTTTCACAACTGATTATACTCTTTGGCGATGGAATGTTGACCTACAGTACAGAGCGTTATAAGCAATTAGCTAAACGATTGGGCCGATTAATGAGGCACTCGTTGCAGTATGTTTCAGATTATCATGAGCTATTTAGGTGAGTTTGAATTGATCCCTATCTCGGTTTATAAGGCGGTTAATGCCAGAGTTTGCTATTCCATAATCCGGCCTATGATCACCTTCTGAAAATGTTACTTAGCAACAGTTTAATTTAATTCTCAGTGGCTAAAGTGCGGTTCAGTCCTCTCTGGCGCGAACCCTCTCATTTATTTTGTTAAGTGTTTATACATTTTTCTATTTTTTTTTCTTCCTTAAGGCAAAACAATCTATCGAAAGATTTAGCAACGTGTGAACGAATATCTGTGGAAGCCAATGCGCTACTTTTGAAAGCCTGTAGTTACATCTATCGTACACGCAATTTGGCCACATGGCAATATTTCTCTTCACTGCCGTTTTCATCGATGAATGCTGATACTGTCTGGCAAATATTCTATTACCTGAATGTGGGCTTTCCAGCGGATTTTTCAATGCCGGAAGAGGGTAAATATATTTTGATACACTCATGCTTTAGTAGTAAGTATAAAGAGTGGGCCATTTAAAATTTTAAATTTAAATCGGCTGTAAAAAATAGTGATAATTTCTGGTTTAATTGGAAAGGTTGAACTTGTTATTAAATAATGGAACACCATTCGACGAGCTTTCGCTACAAAACTATAGGATTGAGATTGTTTGGCAGAAGATGGAAAATTTTACCGAAAAATCGTGTTATCAGATGAAGCTAATTTTCATCTCGGTGGCTATGTTAATAAGCAAGATTGCCGCATATGGGGTTCAGGGAACCCACACGTGTCTATTGAGAAGCCAATGCAACACAGCGAGTCATTTTTTGGTGTGGCGGCATCCATTTTTTGAAAATGAGCAAGGAGCCGTCGTTACCGCCAACGGTGAGCATTACCGAGCTATGCTCAACTAATTTATGTTTCCAAAAATTCAAGAGAATGCCATGGACCGTATTCGGTTTCAACAAGACGGAACCTCATGTCACACAGCCAATGCAACCATCTATACTCGTGAAAATCAAATAATCAGCCGAAATTGTGATGTCAATTGGCCGCCTCGGATCTGTGATTTAAGCTCTTTGGATTATTTTCTGTAGAGAGCCATTAAGGAAAAATGTTACGCAAAGCAAAGAAAATTGAAGCGTGGAAACATGAAATCGAAGTTGCCATTGAAGAGATTCGATTCGAAACAATCGAAAATATACTGAAAAATTGGGTTGATCGGAGAAGGTACTGCAAAGCCAGTTGTGGTAGTCATAGTGTTCCATTATTTAATGTCAAAGTTCAACCTTTCCAATAAAATTAGAAATTTGAAAAAATGATCAGAACTTTTAAAAGCCGATTTAAACTTAAAATTTTAAATGCCCCACCCTGTATTTATATCCTTACCCTAATGGGTAAGAAGGTATATATCATTTGGTGCGGACAAAAAGTGTAACGACATGAAAAATTTTTACCCACATATGTGTTGACCAAGTCCATTTTATGAAATTTTAAATCATTTGAGTCATGTCCGTCTGTGCGGTTGTTTCGAACGATAACTTTTGAATGGAGCTACCAATCGTTTTTAAATTTTGCATGTCGGAATTGAGAAATGCCAATCTCTTTTGGTACCTCCCTCACAAATGTACCTCGCTTTCGGAATTATTGAAATATCTTTAATGCTATACATATTATCTTACCCAAAATCATCTCTAAAGTACAGAGTTATATGCTGACAAATAATTGTCTTCCCAGTCACGTCCCTTGTGGTACTCCCACACAAATGACCCTGTTTCAGTACAGATTAGAACACACAAAACTTGTCATCAAGTGCACGAACTTTTTTTTAAATTGAAACCTCCAAAATATTTTAAAAACTGTTTTAAGGGTCGTACAAAAGAGTGATTCTGGTAGATCCCATGCAATTACACCATTACGCCCACTTTAATTTGAATACCATTCTTGCGATTCAACAAAAAAATAGTAAATAGAAAATCGATTTTAAATACCACTGAGAAAAAATTGGAGACGTAGCCATGTCCCTTCCCGTAACTCCCACATAAATGACACTATCAGAGCGCAGATTGAAATCGCTCAAACATTGTATTCTGAAATATATTCAGCTGTGGAAGACAAAAATGGTTTGTATCGTTCTTCACCGATACAAATATTCCTTCAGGGGATTCGAATAAAATTAGTACGCTCCAGGCAAAAGCCGCTTACTACAACTAGTGTTTTTTATTTATGCTGTAGAATTATTTATGCTACTCAGTATGACAACATATTAAAAATGATTACGATCTGAACTTGAAAAAAACAATTTTTTTTTCTAAATTTTTTATTTTTATACCATACACCACACTGTGGTACAGGATATTATGACTCAGTGCTGATGTTTGCAACACCTTAAATGGATAGAGATAGTCCCTATTTAAGGTATACGAATCGACTCAGTATCACTTTCTGTTCCTCCGTCCTTCTGTCCATCTAACGTTGTAATCAAAGTACAGGTCGCAGTTATAACCCGGTTTCTAAATTGGAAAGTTGGTACATTCTTAAAGTTTGGGTCGAGGAAGAACTCTATTGAAATTTATCCACTTCGGTCCCTATCATACATATATTTTTACCGATTTTAGAACCTACAGCTCCTAAAGTCATATACTACATCAAATTTCGCACCGAGCATTACGAACAACCAACACCCATTTCTGGTTAAAATTCGCCATATCGGTCCATGTTTCGCCACACAAAGATCCGTCTCCAGGCCCTGTAGCTCTAAAAGCCACAAATTGCACCCACTCTATTTATTAGCATGGCATTTTTGGAGCGACCTTTAAATGAATGTTTTGACACAAGACCACTTAAGTTTGTATAGCCCGAACACAAGGGTACTTCCAGATTTCAGAAACTGCTGCTCTAAAGACCACTACGTATTGCCTGGCGCCATCTGACATTTCCATTGGAAAGTTTGACATTTTTTAGCATAAACACACTAAGAACGTTTTAACGTACGACCATCATTTGTGTTGGTTACAGTGACCTGAAAAAATCAATTTGGCAAATAAATGGAATTAACTCGTGAACATATTCGTGCGATCATTTTCCACAACTTTCGACGTGGATTATCACGACAAGAGTGCATCGAGGAACTTAAATCTTTGTATGGCGAAGAAACACCATCCTATAGCACTTTGAAAAACTGTATTAATGAATACAGTCGATGCCGATGCTCGCTCAAAGTCGAAGGTCGTGAAGGTCGTTCAAAAACGGCCGTTGTGCCAGAGAACATTGATGCCGTGCGTGAACTGACAATGCAGGATCGTCAAGTAACATACCGTGAGATAGAGGCATCCTTGGGCATTTCTTCCGCCAGCATACATTCGATATTGCATGAACACCTGGCCGTAAGAAAGGTTTGTTCTCGTTAGATCCCGCACAATTTGATAATCGCTCAAAAAATGGCTCGTGTCGATTGGTGCAAAGAATTTTTGAAATAATACGATCGCGGTGCTTCATAAGGCGTTTATAAGATCGTCACAGGTGATGAGTCATTCATATATGCGTATGAGCCAGAAACATAACAGCAATCGACCGTGTGGGTCTTTGAAGACGAGCCAAATCCAACGAAAGTTGTTATGAAGAAGCACTTCGAAATGGTCGCCTGTTTCTTCGGCAAAACTGGTCATGTGGCGACTGTTCCGCTTGAGCAATGAAGGACGGTTAATTCTGAGTGGTACACCACAATTTGTTTGCCTGAAGTCTTCGGAGAAATTCGTTAAGCGAACAAGAGAAGACGAATTGTTGTGGACCATGACAATGCGAGCTCTCACACATCGGCTCAAACCAGCGCCTTTTTGACCGGCCAAAACGTCGAATTGATGGGTCATCTGCCGTACAGCCCTGACTTGGCACCCAATGACTTCCTTTGATTCCTGCACATCAAGAAAAAAATGCGTGGTCAACGATTTTCGTCGCCAGAAGATGCTGTTGAAGCGTTCAAAAACCATGTTAAATATTTGATATGAAAACTTTGAAATTCGGTCGTATCGCTTTCTGTTAAAAACATATCTTGCAATATATCATTGTAGGCCAAATTTAGATTCCAACTTTCATCTGAGTCGCAATGGGTGAAAATTTCTGATCCATTGAGAAGTGTTGGGATTAGATATACGATAATAAGTTTTAGTTTTTGATTAGTCCCTGTACAAATTGTCTGGGCGCCAAAAAATGGCTTCTAGATACATTAACATTTGGCTTTAAAAATAACGATGAAATGTTCCAACGAAGCTGAAAACAAAATCATTTTTCAGTTTGGCTAAATTTGGGCGAAGGACTTTATGTTCGAAAATCTGACCCATTTAAACATGACCATATGTGACAGCGCATAGAGGAAGGGGCCTAAGGGTATTCAAAAAGTAACCGAGCCTTTAGGCCTTATATAGTTACAAAATTACTTCAGATTTGTTTAATTTTTTTTTTATGTGGACAACATCTAAGCATCGAATGAGATCCCATGCCCCTAAAGTCTTCCCTCCCAGAGATATGCGCGTTTTAAGAAAGTAAAGTCGACGATTCTAAGCGCAAATAGAAAGGGACCTGATCTTTAAAATGGCTCTCCTGAACAAAGCTGGTTGTTAACCTTAGGTCCCTTTCTATTTTGCGCGTCACGCATAGGTATCAAAAACAATGAAATTTTCAGAAAAATTCAAAAAATGCCTTATTTTTTAAATTTGAGCCTATTCTAGGGCACTTTACATTTGATTCGGAAAATATTAAACATTCTTGGACAAAAGGCTAAAACCGGAATGTCGGTTTTTACTTTAAAAAAACCCGTAGTCAATTTTTTCAATACAGGGTTTGAAAAAAACCCGAAAAACTGGCTTCTAATTGAAATGCTATCATAGGAACTGTTCTTGATTTGACATTTGCCCCATACATAGTTTGGTCACAATTTAACGTAACTACCGTTCTACGTTGAGTCATCTAAATTGGTTTGAATCATTCAATCAATTTAATGCTGCCCTAAAAAATTATTTCAACCACAGCTAACTTCTTAGTTTCCACAATATTCCGTTAAGTACCAAACGACAAAATTCGTATACTGACTAGAATCTAGTGCTTAAAGCAATTTTTGATCGCGTTTTATTTAGATTGTTTACATGGCTTAGCGTTTAATGTTTTATCCCTTTATCGTAAAGTCTACGGGCGTGGTGTTATCCAACACGACCTTGATGTTTGGAGTTGTGTTCATGAAAGGGCAATGATACGACATTAGGGTCTAACCTGTATATACCCATTCGTAAGGAAATTAATTTTTGCAACCCACATGATCCGATCAGTGCCCTTTGTATTATATACTTAGTAGGGACATAAATACTGTTACAACATTGAACACACCCATTTCAATAGTAGAACTGATCATACCCCCTTAATGCCATATGGGTTTTGAAAGCTAACCTCAATAGAGTTAGTCTGTAACGGGATTTTAAAATTGTTTCAACTTTCATCATGGAGTGGTCAGATAGGGATTAGCCGCATGTTCGTCTACCGATGCATAAAACTGTTTGAGGAGACTGGAGATGTAAAAGACCGACACCGGTCGGGCCGCCCACGCTCTGTTCGGACACCGCTTGTCATAAAAGCC
Organism: Hydrotaea diabolus; assembly: GCA_963513945.1. NCBI lineage: Eukaryota > Metazoa > Arthropoda > Insecta > Diptera > Muscidae > Hydrotaea > Hydrotaea diabolus. The sequence continues at coordinate 191,656,209 of OY740716.1, read as the reverse complement.
GTTAAATCAAGAATTCACAGAAATCCGCTCCGAAAACAGAAAATCATGGCCCGTGGGATGAATATCACGCAAAAGTCCATGAGTCGAATCATTAGAAAAGACTTGGGACTTGGGGCTTTCAAACGAAGTACTGCAGCTTTAAAAAAAGGAGAAAACTTGAAAAGTAAGGTTTACAACAGTAGTTCTCATTCGTTTGGGGAGAGCCTGGCCTTATAGATTTTGGTTTTACTTTCAACAATTGCAGCAAGGCTTTCTGAAGAGGGTTGTCACGGACCCGAAATCATGATAAAAGTAGTGTGCAGCCACGAAAATCAATGTCACTTTGCCATTTTGTTAAAAACTTGTTTTCTATTTTAATATAGAAGCAAGAGGTCTTGAGCCGGTGGTTAAACCCTGTTCAATGGGTAAAAGCAACAGACCGAAATAAAACAAACGAGCTAAACAAAAAAATAGGATTGAAAAATGCAAACGTCTTTTGGTGAAGCACGCTGATAACCAACATTGGATCTCTTAAGACTGCTTTGGTTCGAGCTGTGGCCAATTTTCCAATGGACGAGGTTCGGCGATTGGCCAGTGCGACTTAAGGCGTGTGTAAAGGCAAAAGGCGGACATTTCGAATAAGTAGATTCTTTTTGGATACAAAATACATCAATAAATATATTAAAAAATATTTGGTCCAAAAACATTCAGTACTTTTTTATTTTACAGCATAAATCGTGTGTAACAGTATTTATGTCCCTACTAAGTAAACATACAAATATTAGCAAATACCCACTACTTCGATAGAGGAAAACTTACATACAGGGTGGGCCACTTAATTTTAAATCGGCTGTTAAAAAGTACTAATTTTTCAATTTTTTGGTTCTATTGGCAAGGCTAGACTTTGTCATTTAAAAATGGAACACAATATCATTCGTATGACTATCACAACTGGCTCACAAGTACATCCCTCATCCGATCGAACCAATTTTTCAGTACATTTTCGATGTCCAATGGTAACTTCGATTTCATCTTTCAACGCTTCAATTGTCTCTGGATGCTTTGCGTAACATTTATCCTTAATGGCTCCCCACAAAAACTAATCCAAAAGTCTAAAATTACAGCTCCGAGGGGGTCATTTGACATCACAATTTCGGCTGATAATTCATTTTTCAAAAACAGTGCTTAAAATATCGATGGTTGCATTGGCTGTGCGACCCCGTCTTGTTAAAACCAAATGTCGTTCATGTCATTTTCTTGAATTTTTGGAAACAAAACTTTGTTGAGCATGTCGCAGTAACGCTCACCGTTGAGGGAAACGGCAGCTCCTTTCTCATTTTCGAAGAAAAATGACCCAATGATGCCGCCAGCCTAAAATTCACACCAAACAGTGACTCGTTGTGGATGCATTGGCTTCTCAATAGTCACGTGTGGGTTCTCTGAACCTCATATGCGGCAATTTTGCATATTGACATAACCACTGAGATGAAAATGAGCTTTGTCTGATAACACGATTTTTCGGTCAAATTCTTCATCTCCTGCCAAACAATCTTCAGCCCATTGGGCAAGGCGAAAAGGTATCAGATGGTCATGAGGCTTCAGCTCTTGGACTTATTGAACTTTGTAGGCCTCCATACTGAGGTCTTTGTGCAAAATTCTCAAAGAAGTGTGAGAAATGTTCACTTCCTGAGAACGATGACGAGTTAATGTTAATGGATGCTCTCGGATATTCTCAGCCACAGCAGCAACGCACTGGACGAAGAAGTACTCGGGTTTGTTTGTCCAATAACGCTTCATTTTCATGAACTCGCTTTACAATTTAAGGCACAAACTAAACTGAAGGTCGATCATTTCTCGAAAATTGTTCACGTAAATTTCTTACAGTTTGCGTTAAAGACTTATTACTTTGGAAGTAAGTTTTTAATTTTTCACAACTTTGAAAATAAAAATGAATGTTACGAGGGCTGCTATATATATTTCTGGCCTAATAATGAAAATGCAAATATTTATCATCAAAAATGGTTTTATTGTTTTTCAAAGTATTCGCCAGCATGATTTATACACTTTTGCATGCTCTCAAACCAATTTTTCCACTCCGATTGAGACACCTCCAAAATATGGTTTTTGAACGCTTCAACAGCATCTTCAGGCGACGAAAATCGTTGATCACGCATTTTTTTCTTGATGTGCAGGAATAAAAAGAAGTCATTGGGTGCCAAGTCAGGGCTGTACGGCAGATGACCCATCAATTCGACGTTTTGACCGTTCAAAAAGGCGCTGGTTTGAGCTCGCATTGTCATGATTCGTCTGCTCTTGTTCGTTTTTCGAATTTCTCCGAAGAATTCAGGCAAACAAATTGTGGTGTACCACTCAGAATTGATCGTCCTACGTTGCTCAAGCGGAACAGTCGCCACATGGCCAGTTTTGCCGAAGAAACAGGCGACCATTTGCTTCGAAGTGCTTCCACGAACAACTTTCGTTGGATTTGGCTTGTCTTCGAAGACCCACGCGGTCGATTGCTGTTTTGTTTCGGGCTTATACGCATAGATCCATGATTCGTCACCTGTGACGATCTTATAAACGTCGTTTAAAGCACCGCGATCGTATTTTTTCAAAATTTCTTTGCACCAATCGACACGAGCCTTTTTTGAGCGATTGTCAAATTGTGCGGGATATAACGAGAACAAACCTTTCTTACGGCCAGGTGTTCATGCAATATCAAATGTATGCTGGTGGAAGAAATGCCCAAGGATGCCTCTATCTCACGATGTGTCACATGACGATCTTGCATTATCAGTTCACGCACGGCATCAATGTTTTGTGGCACAACGGTCGTTTTTGGACGACCTTCGTTTTTGCGCGAGCGTCGGCCACGATTGAATTCATTAAACCAGTTTTTCACAGTGCTATAGGATGGTGCTTCATCGCCCTTCAAAGATTTAAGTTCATCGATGCACTCTTGTCGTAATAATCCACGTCGAAAGTTGTGAAAAATGATCTACGAAAATGTTTACGTGTTAATTCCAAATTTGCCAAATTGATTTTTTCAAGTCACTGTGAACGACTCAAATAATGGTCTTACGTCAAAACGTTCTGAGTACGTCTATGCTAAAAAATTACAAACTTTCGAATGGAAATGTCAGATGGCGCCAGACAACACTAAGTATTGCCTAGGTCAGAAATATATATAGCAACCCTCGTATTCTACCTTTCAAAGTCAAAGTAATCGATAATGAAATTTAATGGCCCATCTGTTATAAAATTAATATTGGCAGCCATGGAAAGGCAAATCCAGTTCTACCTGTGAACGCTTACACCGGATAATGATAACCTCCACCTCTGGTATAAAGAATAAAATTTTCAAAAACCGAGACGGCAACACAAACTTAAAGATAGATAAGTCAATTTTTCAATTTTATTCCGTAAATAAGAGAGTGATTAAAGGCGTTCAATGTCCAAGACTGCGCCAATGTTCATTTAAAATGTATATAAAAAATATGTATGTATAACGTAATAAACCAGACTTTTGAGACAACTTAAATCATAGAGTTAAAGAAAATAAAACTTATATGACAGGCATATGAAAATCTAATTCCCATACTTCCGGCACAGTTGTAAGGAAACCATTGCAATAGAAAAGGGAAATCAAGCGACAAATCAAATGGGAAACGTCATTTATCTTGGGCATTGCGTTCTCATTGAGAATTCCAATCGCCTGAACTACCAAAGGTTTAACATCCAGAAATTTTTTATTGGCCAGCAACATTGAGAGTTCCCTCACAGATGACGAATATTCCTCATTAGCTTGAACGTGTTCACTGGAAGAGCTGCAAAGGGGATGATATACATTTAAATAAAGTAAAAGTTCTAAAATGATTGAAGAAATCAAAACTTACCTCTTAATGGGAAACAGCGACAGTATCACAATGGCCAAACAACGTGTCAGAACTTTACGTCTGGAATTGTATTTAATTTAAGTATTTTAGTTTATAAATGTACAACCACACTTACCTGTTGGTCACAATATCTTTTTTGAATCCAATTGCCCCTAAAAGACCATCACCCCAACCCTCGGACTGTGTGGATAAATGCTGCAAATAACGTGACAACATCATTAGCGGTTTCTTGCCATTTTGGGGTTCCTTCAGCAATATTCTGCAACCACACGATATCATAGAACCCCAAACGACGGCCATCATTGGTTCGGTGGCCGGTTCAGTTTTTAAACTTTCAATGAGTTGACAAAGATCCTGCATGAATATGATTTGATCTCCTACGGTAGGCATTTTTTCCATTTTGTATAAAATAAAAACGTGCAAAGTGAATATAGAAGAGTTGCGCATAATTGGCATTAATTCCAATTTCTCCAGAGACATTTGCAAAATCTGGAACAAATTCAACCATGTAGGCGTATGATATTCCAAACTTGACTCGGACGAGCGAAAATAGAAGACTATACTCGATTCCAATAGCGTGTAGGTGCCTCCGATAAAAGCTTTCATATGACCAAGCGCACATAATATGCTGCACATTAGGATATTACCCGGCTGTGCTACTTGCTCCTGCCATTTAATTATAACGTCGATGTGTAGACTGCGAAGTGGAGAAAAAAAAAAGAATTATTGAAACTTCATTTGGAATTGAAAATTTAAATATATTTTTGGACTTGACATTTTTTAATACGAGGGTTGCTATTTATATTTCGGAACCGGCAATAAAAACACAATAATTTGTAATTGGAAATGGTTTTATTGTTTTTCAAAATATTCTCCTTTAAGATCAATACACTCTTGCAAGTGCACAAACCAATTTTCGAAGCACTTTTTCCACTCCGATTGAGACACCTCCAAAACATGATTTTTGAACGCTTCAACGGCTGCTTCGGGCGATAAAAAACGTTAACAGCGCATTTTTGTTCTTAACGGTAGGGCAAAATAAGAAGTCATTTGGTGCAAATCAGGGCTGCACGGTGGATGGCCCATCAATTCGACATCTTGAGTGGTCAAATAGCTCATCGTTTCAGCTGATGTGAGAGAGCTTGCATTGTCGTGATGCAAAATGATCTGTCTTCTCTTATTATCTTTCCTCATTTCTTCCAACACTGTTGGCAAACAGATGGTTGTATACCGCTTAGAATTGACCTCCTACGTTCCACTAAAGGCACTGTGGCAACATGGCCGGCTATACCGAAAAAACGCAATCATTTGCTTCGATGTACCTCTTCCAAGAACAACTTTTGTTGGATTTGGCTCGTCTTGAAAGACCCATACGGTCGATTGCTCCTAGGCGGTCAATTGACATCACAACTACGGCTAATAAATCGATTGTCAAAAACAGTGCGTAAAATATCGATGGTTGCGTTGGCTGTGCGACCCCGTGGCCCCGTCTTGTTGAAAATAAATGACGTTTATGTAATTCTTTTAAATTTTTGGAAATAAAAATTTGTTGAACATGTCTCAGTAACACTCACCGTTGGTAACGGTGGCTCATTTGCTCAAATTCGAAGAAAAATGGCCCAATGATGCCGCCAGCCCAAAATCCACACCAAACAGCCCTCGTTGTGGATGCATTGGCTTCTCAATAGTCATGTGTGGGTTCTCTGAACAACAATTTTGCTTATTGACATAGCCACCGAGATGACAATGAGCTTCATCTGAAAACACGATTTTTCAGTAAAATTCTTCATCTCCTGCCAAACAATCTTCAGCCCATTGGGCAAGGCGAAAATACATCGGATGGTCATGAGGCTTAAGTTCAGTCAGTGACAGTGTTATACAATGCCTTTAAACTACCGCAGTTATACTTTTTCAAGCCTAGTTTTGAGCATTCGTCAAATTATGTGGGATCCAAAGAGAACAAATTTTTTCATGGCCAAATGAACATGCAATATCCTATTGATGCTTGTCATACAAATGTCCAAGGATGCCTCAATCTCACGGTATGTCACATGTTGGTCTTGCTTAACCAGTTCACGCACAGCATCGATGGTTTCTGGTGAAGTGACCGAAGTTGGACGTCCTTCACGAAATTCATCCTGGAGCGAACGGCGTCCCAGACTGAACTCTTGGTACCAGCGATTAACAGTGGTTTTTGATGGTGCTTTATCGTCAAAAGTAAAAACAAGTTGATTTAAACACTCTTGTCTCGATAACCCACGCTGAAAATCGTAAAAATGCATCGCACGAAAATTTTCACGGGATAATTCCATTTTTGGACTGAGATGCATTTTTCAACACAACGTAAACAAAACAATTCGCCCTCAAATGACAAAACGTTCTGAGTGAAGTAATGCTAAAAAATGGAAAAATTTTCAATGGAAGTTCTAGTTTGCATCTGGGAACACTAGTAATTTCAGGACCTAAAATATAAATAGCAACCTTCGTAACGGGTGATCAATCTAGAGGTATTTTTTTTAATAGGTTTTTTTTACTGTTTAATCGGGAGTTGTGTTAAACTTTATTTATTTTCTTTTCAGTATTGATTGTTATTTGCAGGAATTGCAGCCTAGCGATGTTTCTGCTCGTTGCCGTTTTTAAGTTTGAAAAAGATCCGTTGTTTTCGACCACAATTTTGTTCAGTAATGAGGTGGTCCATTTCTGGCTCAACGGCAACATCAATAGACAATCCGGCTGTCCCACGACAGCCCTATGCACCAGATCGAAAACCACGGTATGGTGAGGTTAATGTTCACGATATCGGCCTTTTTGCTATCTGAAATTGAAGTCCGTAATCTTGAACGTTGTCGTCACTACAAATGCTGCGGGAGCAGCAACCATCAAATCTTCATTTTTCATTTTCTATGTCTACATTTAAGTTAATGCGAATTAATTATAATTTTTTATACTCGACAGAAAAAAAACAAAAATAATCAGTTTTAGTTTCAACAGGACGGTTTCACTTGCCATACAGCTGCCCAAACAATGCTTCGAAAAGCATCTAATTTCACGATGTTTTTCGATATCTTTTCGAGCTTTTCGATTCGGTGATATCACACCTTTAGACTTTTTCTTTGGGGTTACGTAAAGTCCAAAGTCTATGCTGACGATTCAGGTTTTGGAAGCCAACATTATGCGTGTCATTTAAGCCATACCGGTCGAAATGCTCGAACGAGTCATCCAAAATTGGACCCTCAGAATGGAAACCCTGAGGCGTAGTTGCTGCCAATATCTGAAGGAAATTATATTCAAAAAATAAATGCCATAAAATGTCCTTTCAAATTACCAATAAATTTACCACACTTGATTTAAATTTTTATATTTTTTTTGTTCTGAAAAAATACCTCTTATAAAATACCATTATATACTTCATAGGATCTTCAATCATTATTCCGAGGTGTTGCAAACGGAATGACAAATTTACACTTCGGTGGAGGGTATACAAAATGTTAAATTTACAAAAAAAAAGTTTAGCTCGTTTGTTTTATTTGTCAAGACATCTTGCATCTACATTTAAATAGAAGACAAGTTTTTAACAAAATTGCAATGTGGCATTGATTTTCAAGGCTGCACACTGCTTTTTATCATGATTTCGAGTCCGTGACAATCCTCTTCAGAAAGCTTTGCTGCAATTGTTGAAAGTAAAACCGATCTCTATAAAGCCAGGCTCTCCCCAAACGAATGAGAACTACTGTTGTAAACCTTACTTTTCAAGTTTTCTTCACACAATTGCCCACGAAAATACAACTCACTCTTGCCACCTCTACAGAGACTCTACATCGAGAGTCATCAATAGATTTCTTTTGGGTAATTCCAAAGTAAATGACCCCTACAGCTTAAAAATAAAATTATTATTTTTTATGTATTTGTCCGCTAATATTACACAAAATAAATGTATCTGTCATTTTCCGAAGGATTAACTTTAATTTTCTTTATACTAACAAAAATATGCTACTTTGAATTTGGTATTTGGAATTTTTTTTTCCTGTGAATTGCAAGGCCACTTTTTAAGCCCTTTGGCAACACTGTTCTAACGGTTGTTTACGAACAAAACAAAAGCCAGTTGAAAGCTGACAATGTTCTTCATGCTTAGTCACAATTTTGAAGGCGAGAAGTTTAAATCTATTTTTTTGTGAATAGTTCAAAAACAATCTCACCGACTGTAACGACCGTTACCCCAAATGTACGAAAGTTTGATTTTTTCCTAATTTGTTCAAACGATTTAATTTTTTAGTAGCGGAAAGTTAGAAGGTAAGTAACATAAAGAATTTTGTATGGCGAAATAAGCATCAAAAGTCTATTTTGATTTTTTAAACATTGTTTTGAAGACGTAACGACCGTGACTTTTTTTCTTGGCATTTTACATTTGAACTGTTTTCGTCTTACTTAATTTGATTCTATCTGATTTTAGCTGAAAAATCATGGATCAACTTACCAAGATGCAAAAATACAGGAAAAAACGAAAAGAAGACGCAGGAAAGCATGAGGCTTACTTGGCAAAAGAAAGAGAGCGCTCAAAAAAACGAAGACTTCATCAAAAAACGGTGATGACGGCCGAAAGCCAAACTCAGGAACGAAAAAACACACGTGAAAGGGTAAGAAAATTTCGTGAAAAAAGAAAGAAGAAAAGAAAAAATATGTAGTGGCTGCGCCCTCGTCCGCCATAGGAAGCTTTAAGTCAAATCGTTCCCTTCAGAAAGCTGTATCAATAGTCAAACGCAAGCTACCACTTAGCCCGTCAAAAAAGATGGCAGTTGTTAGAAAACTTGCTTTAGATGTAGCTGGAGACGATTTTCGATGTACTGACAAAAAAAAGTCCCCACATTCCTGATGTCGACAGAGAAAAAGCAAGAACATTTTATTTGAAAGATAACATAAGCTACCAAATGCCAGGAAGGAAAGACACAAAGAGCGTAAAAGGCGTAAAAATGCAGTTAAAATATATGACAATGTCAGTTGGAGAATGCTACCAGCTTTTTAAAAAAGAAAATCCGAAATTAAAAATGGGAAAGTCAAATTTTTTCCAAAGCAGGCCAGAGCATGTTCGCCTCATTTCAAAGACCCCACCAAATCTATGCGTCTGCATTTACCATTTTGCTGAAATCTTTTTCCGAAATAGTCCCAAGCGTACCGAGGGTTGCAAATGACTTTCTGAATGAAATTTGCTGTGACACAAAAAACGAGGCTTGTATGACAAGTAAATGCAAAAAATGCAACTCAATTTGCGACATAATGCCACTAAAGTTCGACTTAGATGTAAATGCGCGTTGGAAGCAGTGGACACAAAATGAAAAACGTACGCAAGTAAAAGAAGAGGAGGGCACCCTTCAATTGCTTCTTGACACAATGGAAAACAAGCTCAAAAAATTCAAACAACATTTTTATGTCCACCATACCCAAAGTGATTATTTTCGCCATACAAAAGAAAATATTTGCTTAAAATTTCACGTTTGTTTCCCAGGATGAAGTGCAAAGCGCTCACTGGAATCAAGCACAATGCACTATTTTTACAGCATGTGCATGGTTAAAAACGGAAACTGGTCTCACATCACATTCTTTTGCTATAATCAGCAACGAATTGACACACAACAAAGAAAGCGTTTGGAATTTCCTAAAAGTCATCATTGCTTACCTTAAGACCAAATTAGAGTTAACTACTATTCGCGTATTTTCTGATGGATGTGCCGCCCAGTTTAAAAACAGATTCAACCTTTTTATTTTATGCTTTGCGAAACAAGACTTTTATGTTGCCTTAACTTGGTCTTTTTTTGCATCTGGTCATGGTAAGGGTGCTGTAGATGGTATAGGGGCCACCGTCAAAAGATCCTTGTGGTTTGCAATTATGTCCCGGGAAGCAATAATAAACTCTCCAAAAGAAGCCTTTAACTTCTTTAACACTACAAGAAAGTTGGAAGGTATTATAGTGCTTTACTGCGAAAAAACGTCATCAAATCCGTAAAGTAAAGTCCAACGCCTCTGTTAATTAATGGTAAAGGTTTTTTTTACAAAGAAACGTATTAAATCTTGTTAAAAACTAATATATTTTGAAATTTTTAGAAAAAATTAAAAACGATAAATTTTGATGAAAGTCGCTGCCAAAAAAAGGACGGAAAGATGTTGAACTGTCTTTTCATGTCTAACGAGGCCCAGTTCAAATTAACGGCAACATAAACAAACAAAATAGCGATCCCACGACAGCCAGTTATATGCACCGGATGGACCCGAAGCAGCAATTCTTCGGTCAAGGGCTGTCACTCCGGTACGGTGTGCCGCTACAACAACAACAACCACAAAATTGTCGAATATGGAGTGCTTCCAACCCACAGATACTCCATGAGACGGAATTGCATCCACTTTGTGTCACAGTGAGGTGCGCAGTTTCATCACGCTGCATTGTAGGGCCCTACTTCTTCGAAGTAAACGGTCGCACCGTTACGCGGTTACTGGAGACCGTTACTTGAGCATGTTGAGAGTATTTTTTATTCAGAATTACGCCAAATGAGAATTTCTTTCAACTCTGTGTTGTTTTTAGCAAGATTTCACATACCCCGGCCAGTTACGACAGAATTGCGACGAAAATTTCCCAATAAGCAGATATCTAGAAACTCGACATTCCGTTGGCCACCCAGGTCGCCTGACCATACTGCACCTGACTTTTTCTTGTGGGGTTATTGCAAACAGAAAGTCTACAAAGCAAAACCAACAAATTTGAATGAACTAAAGTAAAATCAATACGAGAAACAATTGCTGTTTTTCCTGTCTCAACACTTCAAGCAATAAAGAACAACATTTTGGTAAGTTGCCGCATATGCATCAATGAGCAGGGGGGGCATTTAAATTCCATTATTTTCAAAACGAATTAAGCTATTTATAATAAAATTAAACGAGCTTTAACAAGAATAAAAGAAATGAGTTCCATGCACTGAAAAAAAAGTTATATGAGTTTCTTAAGGTAGCAATATTCATCAGCCACCCTGTATGTGTGACAGACAGTGTTGCCAACCGATGAATAGAAAAGGCTGAAGTGAAAAGGCACTGAATGTGGAGTCTTTGTAGAGCTGGTAGAGGTGAATTGTATTTTCGTGGCCAATTGTTAGAAGAAAACTAGAAAAGTAGTTCTCATTCGTTTGGTAAGAAACTGGTCTTTAAGAGTTCAGTTTAGGTTTCAACAATTGCTGCAAAGGTTTCTGCCACGAAAATCAATGTCACTGACATTTGGTAAAAAAAACTTCTCATCTATTTAAACGTAGATGCAAGGGGTCTCGAGCCGGTTAATCCCTGTTCAATGTGTTAAAGCAAAAGACCGAAATAAACGAGCTAAACTTATTTTTTTCAAATTGAGAATTTGTTAAAAATTTCCACTCACAAAATTCTAGCACGCAAAACCTACAACACGGAAATGTCTGGCTTTAGAGGTCACAAGGTTGTTATCAAATTAGGCTAAATATTCTTAATTGTATGAACACCTAAGGGTCTACAAATAGCGCCTACTAATATATAATCGACCCAATCTAGAGTTATCCGTTGTACAGAACTAGAGTCCTTCGCTCTATAAATCTAGAGATCTTCACTCTTAAAGAAAAATACCGCGAACACGTCGGCAAATGACAGTGTAGGTCCTCCGGTCTTTTATTACGATGTCTAGACCATAGCGAGTTATAAAGATAGCCTTAAAGTATCCATATCCATTCTAGGCAACTTTAACAAACTGTACTTACTTTGAAGTTTCCTCGCTTTGGGTTTGCATAGGTAAGATGATTTCCAGCAATACATTTAAGGCTTCTCTTCTTTGTTCTTCGTGGGATTTGGTGACTGCCAACGCCGTGAGCGATTGATTTAATGTATTGAGCAATTCTTCGAAAGCAGTATTAAATACTTTTTTGCCTTCCTTAGTGGCTAGTAGCTTGGGATTTTTAGTAGCACAAGACCGTTGCATTCTTATCATAGACCGGGTATATAAAATCCGTTTGGCGGTAGCATTTGACATTTGCTGAATGTGATTATTCTTCTCTGGCATCATTGCACAAGTCAGGCGTATTAAACTGAAAAAAATAAAAAAATTTAAATTGCTACGAAATAAAAGAAGATATTAACATTTTTGAATACATACTCCAGCACGGCTCTATCGGCGTAATTAGACTCTTCGGGTATTTTCAAAATTATAGTCGGCTCCACCGTTGTACAGAACCACTTTAATAGATTCTCCAACTCGACATACTCCACCATGTACCAGGGATATTTTATGGCATCCTCTAGTATTTTACTGGTATTAACCTGTATGTGTATGTTCGGCTCGAAGGAAATTTTGACAAAAATTGTAAAGAGACGCGATACAATCTTTGTGTGCTGCGACCCCGGAATTGTTGCCAATGTATTCGTAAACCAGTCATTCCAATTGATGCGTATGAAAATGTGTCCCAACATGGCATGCGATTCGGGTAGAAACTGAAATTTAAAATCGTACAATTCAATATGCGATTTCTCAACTAGAAGGTTAGAAGATTTCGTAGGATTTCTACATAGCCGTATACGTTCCCATTGTAGGGCTAGATTTTATAACTATTTAATTTGTCTTTTAATCAATTGGCACTTAAATAATAGGGTCCCAATAACAAGTCTGGTGATACAAACTTGTTTAAATTAAATGTTGTGAAATTATTCAAATAGCGACTAGTACCAAAATTTAATAAATAATGTTGGTCATGTAGTGTGTGGTAGTGCTGTAGACATCGCGATAAAGACAGTCCTGCCTAAATTTGGTAATATTGACAAAACCGCCCATAAAGCTTTAGACACAACAAAGGTTGTACATAATAAACATGGAACTACAATAGGAGCATGGAGACTATTCGATTCCGTTCACCAATTTGGATTTAAGCAAAATCGGTTTTACTATAAAGCGTTTCGAGAGGTAAATTCTTAAATCGGATATGCCCGGACTAGGACTTCTAATCAAATGTACTTTTAATTGTTAGTATATGCAATACTATACTCGTAGAATAGGACCGAATTTCACTAATGATGGTCATAGATTGCTCAGTACGTACGAGTACATCAGCTTCTACTGAGTTGAAGTTCTAAGAACCCAATGTTGGATTAAACCAGGGCTGTAGTGTGGAAATTAGAAATAGAGCATGTGTATTTTGGATGGAGTTGGAGCAGTAGTCAAAATGATTGGTGCGACTTCGTCCGTCAGTGTGTATGTTGAAAAGACGACAAAGCGAATTAAGCTAGAAGCCTGAAAGTTTGCTCGTTGATGGTTTGTACTCATAAGCTGTTTATGATTGTAAATAGTTCAACTCTATGCTGGGAAAAAAGATCCACTTTTAGAAAATAAAAGTACACCTGAAAAAGTTCCAATTTCGATCATTAATGGGAACGCATTTAACAAATTAAATATAGAAATAGTTTTTTTCCCCATAGTCTGAAAACGGAACTCAAAGATTATTAATTTTGTTTGCATTAGAAAGAGAAAACTTTGTTGCGTGTTGTTGATAGTGTCTTTCGTAAGGTCAAATATCTGACCAGTTCAACTAAGTGAACCCAGTGCGATCCTTTTTTTCTATACTACAAGTCGTCTCACAGAAAACCGCGTGGTGAGAGTCAACCTGCCTTAGGTTAAAGTTGGGTTTGTAGTCCGTGTAGTTGTATAAATACAATAACAGTTAGTAGATATATTTTAAATAATAAGAAATATTTTATAATCATACCTTTTGCAAACTGTCATACAACATGTCGATGTACTCAATTTGGGGTTGGAAGTATTCCCAAGGCAATTCTGCAATGCCCTCATGGATGGGTCCATAAATATAGGGTTCAATGTTGGGAACAGCAAAATGATGAATATACCAACTGAAGCAGTGGGCCAATATTTTGTGAGAAACTATTGAAAATAAAAATGTGAAATATCATTAAAACGGTGGAAATCAAATTCAATTCTATATGATGCTCGTATGTCTATATAACTCTATCGAAATACTATTCAGTGTTGTTCTTTAAAATCTTTTTCTGTTTTCGATGCAATTTCAATTTTTCATTTTACGGTTTCTATATATCAGTGTTCCAATAAATTAATTGTTCTAATTTGTTGCCAGATCTTACTGAATTTCTCTAGAATCCACATATTACAACCAATCTTATCCGTTTTTTTTTGACCAAGTCGTAATTAATATTGAAGAAATTCGGTTCGGATTTAGATATAGCTCTAACACGCATATATGAGTGTTCATTCGATATTTTAAAGGTTAGTTTTAGGAGCCACATATTACATCCAATCTTGGTAAAATTTGAATAAAAAGTTCCTTTTGCCAAGGACGGAAGCTGTTGAAATTTAAAAAAATTGGTTCAGATTAATAAATAGTTCCCACATATAGCGACTTAAGCTTTTTTCACTAGTTGTCAAATACAATAACTATTTAAAATTATCTTGAAACACCATCGTAATATAGGGTGATCCATCTAGATGTATTTTTTCTATAGGGGGTTTTTTAGAGTTTAAGCGTGAGTTGCGTTAAACTTTAATTTTTTTCCTTTTCAGTATTGTTTGGCATTTTATCATAGAAAGACTAACACCGCAATAACGTCTCCAAATCGTGCAATTGAATTATGGAAATGAGAAACAAGAGAATCCGCAGTTTTCGAACAACGGTTTATTCAGTGAAGAGACCCCTTTCTGGCTCAACGGCAACGTCCATAAATAAAATATCCGCGTTTGGGCTGAAGAGCAACCAGAAGAGGTTAAAGAGCTGCCATTTTACCCAGAGAAAACAATGGTTTGGTGCAGTTAACGGGCTGGTGGAATCATCGGTCCATATTTTTTCAAAAATGTGATGGCCGGAAAGTATCCGTGAATGGTGCTCGCTATCGCGCCTTGATATCGGACTTTTTGCTACATGAAATTGAAGCCCGTAATCTTGACGGTTTTTGGTTTGAACAGAACGGTGCCACTTGCCATACAGCTCCACAAACAATGGATTTATTGAGAGGTCATTTCAAAGAACAGCTAATTTCACGTATTTGACCGGTGAGTTGGCCGCCTAGATCGTGTGTTATCACAAGTTTAGACTTGTTTCTTTGGGGCCACGTAAAGTCCAAAGTCTACGCTGACAAACCAGCTAAGATTCAGGTTTCGAAACCAACATTACGCGTGTCATGAACGCCATACCGGTCGAAATGCTCAAACGAGTCATCCAAAATTGGACTCTATGAATGGACACGCTGAGACTTAGTCGCGGTTAACATTTGAAGGAAATTATATTTAAAAAATAAATGGCATAAAATATCCTTTCGAGTAAACAACAAAGATTCCACACTTGATGAATTTAAGTTTTTTTTGTTTTGAAAAATATACCTCTAGACTGATCACCCGATAGAATAAAATCCTAATATCCTCCAAAATCGTTGTGCAAATACTGAAAAGGTGTACTTTTTTCTTAGGTGCCTTTAGTCACTCAAAGGAAAACTTTTTCCTTTTCGTCCAATTTCTTCTATTTATAAGTACAATCCCAACTTCTAACAACTTCTGACTATAAGTCATCGTCTAGCTAACTTCCATACTCGTAGTCCTAGCTTAATTCGTTTGACCGCCCCCGTGCTTTCAAAAGACACACGGAAATGATCAGATCGTCTTAAAATCTTGCGACGATTATATGGTCTCAGATCAGTAGCTAGAGCTCTGTGAACAGGAAGATTGTAGCCAAGGACTCAAGGATTTTTCTGAGCCATTAAAAATCGGGTATATTTTACAATTTAGCCTAAAATTAACTAAATCTTTTTAAAGAAAAGTATTTTTTTTTCGTTTTTAGTTTTTTTCTTCTTTTTTCAGCTGTTCCTAGAAAGAGTTATTCAGAAAATATACAAAAATCATGTTTTAGAACCAAAAAACGTGACTTTATGTACTAAACCCTATCTACCCTGGACTACAGAAAAATGGCACACCAATTTTAAACCACGCTCATGCGGCAAGACAGCTTTGTAAAATTGTATAAAAAGTTTAGGACGCAAAAATGTGCTGTATACTAGGATGAATCACAAGAACCACAAGAAACTTAGTGAATATTACGAAACCACAAGAAACGCCAAACGTAGATTCTGAAGATTTTTTCGCGAACAGGTAGACAGCGCAGCGCATACGAGGGCTGCTATATATATTTCTGGCCTAATAATGAAAAGGCGAATATTTATCATCAAAAATGGTTTTTATTGTTTTTCAAAGCATTCTCCAGCATGATTTATACACTTTTGCATGCGCTCAACCAATTGTCGAAGCACTTTTTCCACTCCGATTGAGACACCTCCAAAACATGGTTTTTGAACGCTTCAACAGAATCTTCTGGCGACGAAAATCGTTGATCACACATTTTATTCTTGATGTGCGGGAATAAAAAGAAGTCATTGGGTGCCAAGTCAGGGCTGTACGGCGGATGACCCATCAATTCGACGTTTTGGCAGGTCAAAAAGGCGCTGATTTTAGCCGATGTGTGAGAGCTCGCCTTTTTTTGAGCGATTGTCAAATTTTGCGAGATCTAACGAGAACAAACATTTTTTACGGCTAGGTGTTCATGCAATATCGAATACCTTCTCAGGATGGTATTCGCTGGTGAAAGAAATGCCCAAGGATGCCTTTATCTCAGGGTATGTCACATGACGATCTTGCATTATCAGTTCACGCACGACATCAATGTTCTCTGGCACAATGACCGTTTTTGGACGACCTTCACGACCTTGGTCTTTGAGCGAGCGTCGGTCACGATTGAATTTATTAAACCTGTTTTTCACAGTGCTATAGGATGGTGCTTCATCGCCATACAAAGATTTAAGTTCATCGATGCACTCTTGTCGTGATAATCCACGTCGAAAGCTGTGAAAAATGATCGCACAAAAATGTTCACGGTTAATTCCATTTTTTTGCAAAATAGATTTTCTTATTCACTGTAAACAACACAAATGATGGTGGTACGTCAAAACGTTTATGCTAAAAAATATCAAACTTTCCAATGGAAATGTCATATGACGCCAGGCAACTCTTAGTGTTGCCTAGGCCAGAAATATATATAGCAACCCTCGTATGACGCATCAAAAATTAAAAAAAAAGTTCCAGAACCCACACTTAGCCAGAAATACTGGTCGACGCAAATGGGACGAAGATGAATACAAGGGAAAATGCTAAGACTTCTGATGGAAACCCACTTTACGACTGGCGACTTGGAACTGACAACGGTTGAACAGCAGTCACGTAGGACATACCATCGTAAAGTTTTAATCACATATGATAAAACACGATGAGCAGTACAATGCTTCTCCCCTATTAAGGAAACATGACCAGATGGAATTTTCTTAGTCCTTCTACAATAAAGGCTGAATATGTTAAGTAACCATATTGCCAACGTCATTATCAAAGCATGTCTCATCTTTTTGCCTAAAAACCATGGAAAGTACAGCAAAAACCAGACAACTTGTTTAAATTGAAACAACATGTTTATGTTAAGGGCAGGTCAGTTGAGACTGAGTTGCATGAGGTAGTCTCTTAGTGTTGCCTAGGCCAGAAATATATATAGCAACCCTCTTACGACGCATCAAAACTTAAAAAAAAAGTTCCAAAACCCACACTTAGACAGAAATACTGGTCGACGCAAATGGGACGAAGATGAACACAAGGGAAAATGCTAAGACTTCTGATGAAAACCCACTTTACGACTGGCGACTTGGTTGAACAGCAGTCACGTAGGACATACCATCGTGAAGTTTTAATCACATATGATAAAACACGATGAGCAGTACAATGCTTCTCCCCTATTAAGGAAACATGACCAGATGGAATTTTCTTAGTCCTTCTACAATAAAGGCTGAATATGTTAAGTAACCATATTGCCAACGTCATTATCAAAGCATGTCTCATCTTTTTGCCTAAAAACCGTGGAAAGTACAGCAAAAACCAGACAACTTGTTTAAATTGAAACAACATGTTTATGTTAAGGGCAGGTCAGTTGAGACTGAGTTGCATGAGGTAGTCTCTTAGTGTTGCCTAGGCCAGAAATATATATAGCAACACTCGTACGACGCATCAAAAATTAAAAAAAAAAGTTCCAAAACCCACACTTAGCCAGAAATACTGGTCGACGCAAATGGGACGAAGGTGAACACAAGGGAAAATGCTAAGACTTCTGATGGAAACCCACTTTACGACTGGCGACTTGGTTGAACAGCAGTCACGTAGGACACACCATCGTGAAGTTTTAATCACATATGATAAAACACGATGAGCAGTACAATGCTTCTCCCCTATTAAGGAAACATGATCAGATGGAATTTTCTTAGCCCTTCTACAATAAAGGCTGAATATGTTAAGTAACCATATTGCCAACGTCATTATCAAAGCATGTCTCATCTTTTTGCCTAACTTCTTTTGTACTAAAAACCGTGGAAAGTACAACAAAAACCAGACAACTTGTTTAAATTGAAACAACGTGTTTATGTCAAGGGCAGGTCAGTTGAGACTGAGTTGCATGAGGTAGTCAACCCAGTAGAAACATTACTTGAGGATCACACGTAAACCCTGGGTGCTTTCAATAATGTACATACTGACGCACTAATCCAATCCTTAAACTAGTTTATCGTAGACCGGGTGCTTAAGGACTTCATCAGCCATATGCTAAGTAACAAATGTATATCATGCGGGTGGAACGGACAAAGTTTCTGGGGGAACTTCTCAGGTTGGTATTCCCGCACCACTTCAATGGGTCACCACTATAAACAATCTACTAGGGGTATCAAACCTATCTGCTATGCAGACGACGTTGCAATACTTATGAGGGACAGAAACCCAAACACACTCTGCAGAATGGCCTATGATCAACTGGAAGAACGAGGGAAGACTAAGATACGCCTCTTCACGAGAAAGACAAAGTTGTCAAAGTTTGCAGATCCTCGGTTTCAAGGAAGTGTCATCAAGCTGACTGGTAAAGTTAAATACTTAGTAGGGACATAAATACTGTTACAACATTGAACACACCCATTTCAATAGTAGAACTGAACATACCCCGTTAATGTCATATTGGTTTTGAAAGCTAACCTCAATAGCGTTATTCTGTAACGGGATTTTAAAATTGTTTCAACTTTCATCACGGAGTGGTCAGATAATGAGAACGGTATCGCTGTAATAGCGCTTTTCAAGTGTGAAATGAAAAAAGCGATATTTTCAAAACGCTCCGGCCACTAGGGATTAGCCACCTGTTTGTCTACCGATGCATAAAACCGTTTGAGGAGACTGGAGATGTAAAAGACCGCCACCGGTCGGGCCGCCCACGTTCTGTTCGAACACCGCATGTCATCAAAGCCATTAAATCAAGAATTCACAGAAATCCGCTCCGAAAACAGTAAATCATGGCCCGTGAGATGAATATCACGCAAAAGTCCATGGGTCGAATCATTAAAAAAGACTTGGGGCTTTCAAACGACGTACCGGACATTTATTGACTGCAACTTGCACAGAAAAATTTTGTTCACCGATGAAAACATTTTTACCGTTCAGGAAAAATTTTACAAGCAAAATGATAGAGTGTATGCGCGGTCATCTAAGGAAGCATCTGAACTAATACCAAGGGTGGATTAGGGTCATCACCCAGCTTCAGTCATGGTTTGGTGGGGTGTCTCTTACGATGGGGTCACTGACCTGCATTTCTACGAACAAGGAGTGAAAACATCGGCCAAAGTTTACCAAGAATCCGTTTTGGAAGCTGTTGTGAAGCCTCTTAACAATGTCCTGTTTCAAAACCAGCCATGGAGTTTCCAGCAGGATTCTGCGACGGCCCATAAGGCAAAAACGTCCCAGGTCTGGCTTTGAAACAATTTGCCAGCGTTCATTTCCTCAGAAGAATGGCCCTCAGGCAGTCAAGATTTGAACCCATTGGATTACAAATTGTGGACGGTTTTAGAGGACAATGTTTGTCACAAAAGATACCCCAACATTGGATCTCATAAGACTGCTTTGGTGCGAGCTGTGGCCAATTTTTCAATGGACGAGGTTCGTGTAGCTATTGACGATTGACCAGTGCGACTTAAGGCGAGTGTAAAGGCAAAAGGCGGACATTTCAAATAAGTATTAAAAAATATTTGGTCCAAAAACATTCAGTACTTTTTATTTTACAGAATGAAAAAAGCTCATAGATGGTGGTCAATGTGCAGAAGATCAATCGAATCCAAATGGAGCCAGGTCTAAGATGATTCACTGGTTCTTTACAAGCGTAGTAAAGGCCAAGACGAAGATTCCAACGTTTTAAGCAACTTGCGTCCAAAGAAAAGTCATCAAGCTGACGGATAAAGTTAAATACATTGGGGTAATTCTTGATCAGAAACTACGAGTATTATAGAAAGACCACATAAATAACAGAACGTAAAAAGCTTATAGATGCTGCAGAACATAAATCGTATCTAAATGTGGTCTTAGGCCTAAGATGATTCACTAGCTCAAAACAAGTTTAGTGAGGCCCATTATTACATACGCAGCAATAGATTTGTGGACTTCAGTGGCGATAAAGTGCTACATAACAATCATAGATATGGTGCAGCGAACTTACTGTCTTGGTATCAGCTTGGAAATATGCTAACTTCTATTAGAACAATGCAAGTAATACTTAAGTCCGATCTATGTTTTTATCAGATCAGTGGCCATAGGCGAATGGATCACGGGCGAACGGACACCCCGCCACCAAAACATCCTGAAAACATTAACAAGTCTCGCGCTACAAGATCGAGTTACAGACCGAATTTTGAAAAGGCCTAGTTTCCTACCCTAAACAGAAATCACAAGCAGAGATACTCGTAGATCCCTTCTCTAAATTTAATCGGCCATTCACTGTTACATTGACTGTTAACAATTGGACAACTGAAGCTGGATTCTTCATACAGCACCACAGTATCGAAAAATTATTCCGACTACCGGACTACAACACACTATTCCAAGCAGAGATTAAGGTCATCACGGATTGCGTATGATGGTTCAACTGAAAAAATACGAAAATGTAAATATTTTCACAGCAGCCAAACAGCAATCAAGGCACTGTCCTCAATGACAGTCATGTGCTGAAAACTTCTGGAGTGTAATGAAGTAATAGCCAATTTAGAAGGAAGTGGCACCCTAAAAATCATACTGGTCCCTGGAAACCCACAAATTGACGGTACAAAAAAGTTGACGAACTTGCAAGAAAAAGGTCCGCTTGGCAGGCAGTTGACATTCCTTTTCAAGCAATAATGCTATGGAACGGCAAAACCACCAAAGGGCTTTGGGGTTACCTTGAAAAAAGAATAACAAAGAAGCTATTAAATCTTAGGAAAACTGAATTAAGCAAGATGATGGGCATTCTTTCTGGAGATCGTTGGGTGACAAACTTAGAGCACATAGTGGGGATGTGCTGGAGGACGATCCAGACGATACAGAACTTATCTAAGGATAGAGAAAACTGACAAACTATCGAACAAGAGCGCACAACAAGCCGTGTTCTGGTTTAGAAGTGTACCATAAGAGTATGTGTTCATTCTTTTGGACCCCTCTGTTTCAAACCAGCTATAAAAAACCTAGTCTAGTACATCTTCTACTTTATTTAAATCTGTAGTATTCAGAAAAAAAAACAGTAAACGAGTGGTTAACGAGGAAAAATGTGTAAACTAGTTACGCCTTTTAGTACCTCCCAAGAAAATGTTCCGGATAAGCAAGTCATCTAATTAATGGCTCTAAGATTAACTAACTTCAAAGACTTAATGTACAACCTACCATCCATCTATAAAGTGTACTTACTTGGTAAATTTTCAATAATAAATTGCAATGTCTGAACGAAATTTTTAATCATTATTTTACTGGTCTTCGCATGTTGTTCACTCCAGGGATAGAGCATTTTACCGTTAACGCTGTCCATCAGTTGCCGTATCCAATTAGCCGAAGACTGCTGCAAGGTGTGTTCGGTGTAGGTTATAAGCCACGGCGAATACATTTCAATAATAGAGCCAAATATCAAATCGCAAACTGAAAATACAAACAAATACATCCAACAATATATGTGATAGGTGAAGGTAAATAAATGTTCAATCAACCCACTCTGATCTGCTAAAAGTTCCTGGTAGGTGCATATGGCTGTCACCACCACACAATGTCCAAAGCACGAAAACCACATGGCCAGTGGTAGGCAGTAATCCTTATGTTTCGGATAGAGCCCGTGCAGACCATGGTTAAGACGTTCCTTTTGAAAATGGCGAGCAAACAGCATTACCGTATCCGTGGCGGCCTTGAGAGTAAACAAATTTTGTCGTCTGCCGAAATCTATGGATATCTCCTGGATTTTATCTTGTTTCGTATTTATATTGACTTGTTCGCAATTGAATTTCACCAACAAGTTGTTCAATAGATCTAGTAATACCACGGGCATTAGCTTCTTGTCCGATATACGATCCAAAACCATTTGCATAACTTCGCCATAGTGTTCGGGAAAATCATAATCGAAGATATGTACTAGATGACGACAAAATTGATCTTGCAGAAGGATAGAAGAAGGTTGAGACCACGATTCCAATCCTTGTAGCACCAATTGTAGAAGTTGATTAATATCGAAAAGTTTGGGACGAAATGTTTCAAGCCATAATATTAAATCGAACTGAAAAATATGAACAAATGAGATTGTTTAGTAAAAGAGATAAATAAACTTCAATTTTTACTTTGATAACTTCAACAAAAGTCATTTTCAAATTTAAAAGGATTACATTTCTACGAGAAAAAATTATCATATTTATGGCCCTTGTGTAAATAAAGTCCACTTTAAGGTCCCTATTCTCAGTAAAATCTAAAAAAAATCATGTTAAGATTCGCAATTAATGTCGCTTAAATTTAAATAAGCTTGTGTCGATATTTACAATTGGTCGCTTGTTTTCGAATGAAGCGGCTTTTTTGGACCTAACCATCCCTAAGTCGGACCAGCAATCTCAGTTACAAAATGAAAAACAATCCAGTTGGTTCTATGGACCGGATTGACCCGAATCAGCAATTCTTCGGCCAAGGGCTGTCATCCCGGCACACAGTTGCCGCTACAACAACAAAATGAAATCCATGTGTTGTTTTGTTGTAAAATTTGCCTAAATGTGTCTGGTTTTAACCATAGGAGGCTTTTTGGGCCCATATGATCATATTTCAAATAATAACGAGATTTAAATATTTTTGAGTCTCCCCATTTTTATAAGTAACTACTTGCTAGGGTCATTTGAATTGTTTTTAGGACACTGGAGTCTATAAGTCTACACACCATAAATCTTGGATGTGTTACGAGATTTAATTATATCTTAGTCTCTCTATTTTTATCAGTAACTACTTGCAAAGGTCATTTGATCTGGATGTGTTAAAGCGTCTTTACTTCTCAAATAATTTTAAATTGTTGAACAAATACCCAAAATGTGTACCTTTTTTGGAGGAACTTTAAGTCCCTTAAATGGAAACAACACGGACGACGGACATGTCTAGATCGTCCAGCGGTCACTAATATGTGTACGTTCTAGGTACTTCAAGGCCCAGGTCCATTGTAGAATTTATGGCATTTTGCGCAGCCTGTATTCGACTAACAATTATTCACCGTCATGGGTTAAATTTAGGCTTGCCCACTTTTAATGCCACAATTTTTGTATGACCTACAGGTGGTACCGGGTACAGTCAGATATAACTTGCTTAACATAAAACCCATACGGTCGATTGCTGTTTTGTTTCGGGTTCATTACATAGTTCTAAGATTCATTACATAGTTCGAGAACAAATTTTTTTCATGGCCAAATGAACATTCAAGCAAGGATGCCTTAATCTCACGGTATGTCACATGACGATCTTGCTTAATCAGTTCACGCACAGCATCGATGGTTTCTGGCAAAGTGACCGAAGTTGGACGTCCTTCACGAAATTCATCCTGGAGCGAACGGCGTCCCAGACTGAACTCTTGGTACCAGCGATTAACAGTGGTTTTTGATAGTGCTTCATAGCCAAAAGTCGAAATAATTTGATTAAAACATTCTTGGCTCGATAACCTACGCCAAAAATCGTAAAAAATCATCACACGAAAATGTTCACGGGATAATTTCAATTTTTGACTGAGCTGAATTTGTCAACACACTGTAAACAAAACAATTCGCCCTCAAATCACAAACTTTCTGAGTGAAGTTATGCGAAAAAATGTCAAAGTTTCCAATGGAAGTTACAGTTTGCATCTGGGAACACTAGTATTTTCAGGACCCGAAATACAAATAGCAAGCCTCGTATAAAAACGAAATATTGTAGGGTGATCAATCTATTACGCGTTAGTTGTGTTAAACTTTATTTTTTTCTTTTCAGTATTGTTTGCCATTTCATCATGGAAAGACTTACACCGCGAAAACCACGGTGTGTGTCATGAACGCCATACCGGTCGAAATGCTCACTAATTTTTTTTACTAAGGAGTTTGAAACATTTTCACATTAAAAGGCGATCTTAATACAAGGCTTTAGTGGGTAAAACATGGAAAATCATGTTAATAAAATAATAAAACACTTACCTTAGAAAACAGCACAAATAACGTTTTTGTATCACAGAGTTTCAAATGGGAATCAATAAGGAATTTATACATTTTAAGAAAGTATGGAGGCCTTGTTTGGCCCGGAACGAAGACCGCGGCCAACGATTTCAGCAGATTGGGACGTTTTAAGGCTAATTCCAAGATCTTTAAGCCTTCATCTTCTTGGCTTTCTTGGATGAAAATCTATAAAACAAAAGGCAAATAAACGGAATTAGCAAAGCTGTCCTCGTCCGACTTATCACAGTACATTGCAACTTACACCCAAATCGTTTAATAACTCCGTATAGAATTTACTGGTGGCATTGAATTTCATCGTTATATCCGACATATTATCGATGACATGATAGAAAAACCCTGTGCCGGTATTGCATTTCAACTGGTCGACAACGTCATGCTGCGACACATTTTGTCTTGTCAAAAGTACACGCATAATCTGTCCAATTTGGCCTACACACAGGGCGAATTCTTCAACGTTTTCCTTAAGCATTTCATCAATGATTTTATCGTGTCGCTCACGAAACGCATCAATTTTCTGCTGTATATTTTCGTCTTTGCGTATTTTCTCCAATATCGTTACGATCCTAGCCGGACTTGAACAGCGACGATTGAAGACTAGAGAATTGCAATTTTTAATTTTAATCTCCTCGTAAGGCACCATTTTATATAGTTGTACAATATTATCCACGTAGTTGCGATTGATCGCATTCAATTCGGATGTTTTGAAATGGAATTTACTGCAAAATTTGAAAGCTTAAAAGTAGTAGACAATTTTAAATTTTTTAGGGAAACGTACGTCGCTGTGGTTGTTAGCATTTTAAGCTTCTCCTTAAGTTCCTTGGCAGTGTTCTTTGTGATATCCTGCTGTATGACCAGAACCGGTTTAACATATTCGGGAGCTGCCAAACGTTTATCATAAGAACTTAAATGAGATTTTATACGTTGAATAGCCGACGTTTTGGCTTTCGATTGCAGTGGGGTTTGTAATTGTTTAACTGCCTGCAAGCGGAAACATTTTCGTGCCCATTGATCAGCTTGATGGCGTTGCTCCTTTCGTATTAAAGGCAAATACAGGAATTCTGTCCAATGATTCTGAAATCGTACATGCGAGTAGAATTGGAGTGTAGATACGTATGGCAGTTAGTTCAAGTCATACTTACAGAGTTGCCGTTGAAAATTTCTTTCAATTTTTCATTGTTGTATTGCGGTGGATACAAGTCTTGATCTTGTGACATTTTATTGATGGCAGTATCTTCTAGCCACAAAATATAGGTTTTCATTATCCTGAAAAAAGACATAAGTAAATACAAACTATGTAATTCAGTTGACAAAAATGGTAATGGTATAAAAAGGGTGGACCATTTAAAATTTGAACTACAGATTACATTGAATTTGAAAGGTAGAATAATGGTATAGGTAATGGTATAAAAAGGGTGGGCCATTTAAAATTTGAACTATTGATTACATTGAATTTGAAAGGTAGAATAACATTCATTTTCATTTTATTTTCAGGTTTATGTTTGACATTTGCAAAATGTGAACGCTATACGCTCGAACCAAATAGTGAAATATTAAAAACTTACTTCCAAGGTAGTGAGTCTTTAACACAAACTGTAACAAACTTACGTGGAAATTCGAGAAGATACCGGCCTTCAGTTCAGTTTGTGCGTCAATTTGTGAAGCGAGTTGATGAAAATGCATCGATATTGGACAAACCAACCCGAGAACGTTCTTGTTAACTGAAAACATTGCTGCTGTGGCTAAGAATGTCCAAGAGCAACCATCAACATAACTCGTCATCGTTCTCAGGAAGTGAACGTTTCTCGTTCTTCTTACGGGTGATCCATCTTGAGGTATTTTTTTCAATAGACTTTTTTCACAGATTTCGCGGGAGTTGTGTTCAACTTTATGTTTTTTTCTTTTCAGTATTGTTTGCCATTTCATCGTGGAAAGACTTACACCGAAACAACGTCTCAAAATTGTATAATGGAAATAAGCGAAACTGTTTTCGACCATTTCTGGCTCAACGACAACGTCAATAAACATAATTGCCGCATTTTGGCTGAAGAGCAACCGTAAGAGGTTCAAGAGGTGCCATTATACCCAGTAAAAACCACAGTCCGGTCCGGTTTATGTGCTGGTGGAATAATCGGTCCATATTTTTTCAAAAACGATGATGGTCGGAACGTAACCGTGAATGGAGCTCGCTGTCGCGCCCTGATATCGGACTTTTTGCTTTCAGAAATTGAAGCCCGTAATCTTGACGACATTTGGATTTAACAGGAATGCTCCACTTGCCATACAACTGCTCAAGCAATGGATCTATTAAGAGGTCATTACAAAGAGCAACCAATTTCACGTTGGCCTAGATCGTGTAATATCACAGCTATAGACTTTTTTCTTTGGGACTACGCAAAGTCCAAATTCTATGCTGACAAACCAGCTACGAGTCAGGTTTTGGAAGCCAACATTACGGGTGTCATTAAAGCCATATCGGTGGAACAAGTCATCAAGAATTGGATCCCTAGAATGGACACCCTGAAGCGTAGTTGCGGCCAACATTTAAAGGAAATTATATTCAAAAAATAAATGGCATAAAATGTCCTTTCGAAAGAACCACAAATATTCCACATTTTATTTGATTTTTTGAATTTTTGTATTATAAAAAAATACATTTAGATTGATCACCCGATATAAAAATAAATTAGCATAAAGATCTCGCTATGAAGGCTTACAACGTTTACTCGGTCCAAGAACTGAAAACCTCATGACCATCCGATTCATTTTTGCTTTGCCCAACGGGCAGAAGATTTCTTGGCAGGAGATGAAGAATTGTACCGAAAAAGTCGTGTTTTTAGATGAATCTCCTTTTCGTCTCTGTGGCTACGCAATAACAAAATTGCATCATATGGGGTTCAGGGAGCCCACCATGACTATTGAAAAGCCAATGCATCAACAACGAGTCAAAGTTTGGTGTCGATTTGGGGGTGGCGACATCATTGTGCCATTTTTCTTCGAAAATAAGCAAGGAGCCGTCGTTACCATCAACGGTGAGCGTTACTGCGACATGCTCAACGAATTTTTGTTTCCAAAAATTCAAGAGATAACATGGACGACATTTGATTTTAGCAATACGTGCCACATGTCACACAGCCAACGTAACCATTGATATTTTACGCACTGTTTTTAAAAATCGAATAATCAGCCGAAATTGTGATGTCGATTGGCCGCCTCGGAGCTGTGATTTGAGCCCTTTGAATTGTGTTTTGTGGGGAGCCATTAAGAATATATGTTACGTAAAGCATCCAGAGGCAATTGAAGCGTTGAAGCATGAAATCGAAGTTCTCATCGAAGAGATTCGACCCGAAATAATCGAAAATGTACTGAAAAATTGGGTTTAAAGGATGAGGTACTGTCGAGGCAATCGTGGTAGTCATGTGAATCATATTGAGTTCCATTTTGAAATGAAAAAGTTCAACCTTTCCAATAAATTCAGAAATTTTAACTTTTTTTAAAGCCGATTCAACTTTGAATATGACTAAATGGCACACCCTTTGTTTGGTATATATATATATATATATATATATATATATCAAACGAAATTATGTAAATATAGTAGTCTTGGTAAAGCTTTATGTTTATTATCAAAAATATACATGGCTAGGCGAAATGTTACCAACTTCATGTTGGCAATACTGGCAAACCGATAGTGCCAGCTATGTCAAATTCATTCCAATGACAGCTGGTTATATTGTTAACAAGCTACCACAAGCATTTAGATTTAAGTTTCATAAAAATTATTCAAAATGAAATTCAAACCAATTAGTGATTGCGTTATATTTGGCTGGAAAATCACAACTAGCTATTGTTCGGGAGCTGAGCTATCTCCAAGTGAATTAAGTTTTTATGTATCGCACCATATATCGTTTAATGATACAGTCATCATTTCCAAACGCTAGGGCGGTGGACGAAAAAACCCACTTTACAACATGGAATGGTTCGGAATGTAAAGGTTATACTTCAACGAAATCCACGTTACAGTGGTAATCCCAAGATCTGAAAATAACCAAGCGAAATATCCATCCGACGCATATTCCAAAATCCGGCGAATTACAACCCGGTGACATCATCTTTAATGCTCACGCTGGGCATACGCATTGGTGATGCTTTACATCAACGGCGTTCCTAAATCTAAAACAATGATAGATGTGCACATTAGGCCGTACCTCAAAAAAAAGTTCACCTGCACCATCAAATATAAAGTATTATTAGTTACGAAAAAAAATTTTAATTTTTTGCAGAACGTAGGGGTCGCGCTTTAACATTTTTCTTTATATCTTCTGCATTTACAGCCGATGCATCACACTTTAACATCCGACTGTAAACACCGAAGATACAAAGAACAACATAAAAAGACAACCCCTTCATACGGCAAAATAGACAATAACATTTTTAAAAATAGTTCTGCTGGGATTATCGACATACTTTCTCAATAAGATTTAAATGATTTTGTGCGAGCTTTAATTTTCTGATAATAGGGTGGTATATTAGTGTAGGCGCAACTGAGATATGATGAGAAGGTACCAGTAGGGGGTATTTGATGTCGGTGACGTTAAATACGGAAAATTGGTATCTTTGAGACAAAAACATCGATTTAACTTCACACTTTAAGATCCGGCTGTAAATGCAGAAGATATAAAGAAAAATGTAAAAGCGCTCCCCCTACGTTCGGCAAATAATAGAGAGTTTTTTTCGAAACTACCTTGCAATAAAACTTCATATTCGAAGGTGTGCGGTGAACTTTTTTTTACCTGTAAAGTGGTACGCTCTAGTGCACATACATACAATTGTGTATTGTTGTAATTTAAAGTTCTCGGTTTTGTTCTAGTGACTACCCCTGATGATGAACGACGAAGTCAGTTCGAAATATTGGGTTATCTAAAATTTAGTTAAATAAAAAAACACCAACATCTGTTTTTGCTTATGACCTCAGGCCTAACAATAACTGAAAAATAAACAACAAAAGGTGAACTACACAAATCTCATTTATAGAATTTTAGCAAAAAAAAAATATTTCAGTTAATGTATCTGGTAACCCTAAGTCTTACCTAGGGGATAACTAAAATCAATAAATAAAGGGTGGTTAAATTTTAAGAGCCGATGTTGAATGTGAACAACGCGTAAACGTCAAGTTTTTTTCTGCATTTCATTTGATATTTATCAATTTCAGACTAACTCAATTTGAACCATGGAAAGATACACAAGCGAGCAACGCGTTAAAGTTATTCAGGCTTATTATGAAAATGGGCGTTGAAGATCAATTTTTGAAAAAAATCATCTTAAGTGATTTTCACCTTAGTGGATTCGTCAATATGCAGAATTGCCGCATCTGGGCGAATGATAATACAAGAGTGATTGTCGAAAAAACAATGCACCCACAATGAGTGACTGTTTGGTGCGGTTTATGGGCTGGCGGCATCATCGGGCCGGGCCGTATTTTTTCCAAAATGAGGCCGGTCAGGCAGTTACTGTGAATGGCGTTCGCTATCGTGAGATGATAACGGTCGCGGCGGCTATTTGGCCGATATTTTGTTCCATACATAATTAAACCATGCCAATGTTATCATAATAAAAAGAAATGACAATAATTTCCTAAATAATTTGTGTTTTATTCAAAATCAACGTCGGCAATTAAAATTTAACCACCCTTTACTTCGAATCGGATTACCTACATAAGAGGTGGTGAACTTTGGTCCTATAGGATAGTATATTCAAACAGGCTGTCCCCAAAGGCTATGTTTTAAAAGACTGACTACAGTTCTTTACTATCCCCCTTCTTACATTCTATGACGATCAGAACAATAACTTAAAAGTTCTACTTAGTAGGGACATAAACACTGTTACAACATTGAACACACCCATTTAAATAGTAGAACTGAACATACCCCGTAAATGTCATATGTCAAAGCTAACCTTAATAGCGTTAGTCTGTAACGGGATTTTAAAATTGTTTCAACTTTCATCATGGAGTGGTCAGATAATAAGAACCGCATCGCTGCAATAGCGCTTTTCAAGTGTGAAATGAAAAAAGCGATATTTTAAAAACGCTCCGGCCACTAGAGAACATGCGGCTATGTTCGCCTACCGATGCATAAAACTGTTTGAGGAGACTGGAGATGTAAAAGACCGCCACCGGTCGGGGCGCCCACGCTCTGATCGTACACCACATGTTATCAAAGCCGTTAAATCAAGAATTCACAGAAATCCGTTCCGAAAACAGAAAATCATGGCCCGAGAGATCACGCAAAAGTCCATGAGTCGAACCATTAAAAAAACTTGGACTTGGGGCTTTCAAACCGGACATTTATTTATTGACTGCAGCTTTAAAAAATAGGATTGAAAAATGCAAACGTCTTTTGATGAAGCACGCTGATAACTTGCACAGAAACATTTTTACCGTTCAGGAAAAATTTAACAAGCAAAATGATAGAGTGTATGCGCGGTCATCTAAAGAAGCATCTAAACTGATTCCAAGGGTGGAAAAGGGTCATCACCCAGCTTTAGTTATGGTTTGGTGGGTTGTCTCTTACGATGGGGTCACTGACCTGCATTTCTGCGAACAAGGAGTCAAAACATCGGCCAAAGATTACCAAGAAACCGTTTTGCAAGCTGTCGTGAATCCTCTTAACAATTCCCTGTTCCAAAACCGGCCATGGACTTTCCAGCAGGATTCTGCGCCGGCCCATAAGGCTAAAACGTCTTAGGCCGGCTTCGAAACAATTTGCCACCGTTCATTTCCTCTGAAGAAAAACCCTCAGGCAGTCCAGATTTAAACCCACTGGATTAAAGTGGGACTGACTTGGTTCGAGGTAAGACTGCTTTGGTTCGAGCTGTGGCCAATTCTTCAATGGGCGAGGTTCTTGCAGCTATTGACGATTAACCAGTGCGGCTTAGGAGGTGTGTTAAGGCAAAAGGCGGACATTTGGGATAAGAAGATTCTTTTTGGATACAAAATACATCAATAAATATATTAAAAAATATTTGGTCCAAAAACATTCAGTACTTTTTATTTTACAGCATAAAATGTGTGTAACAGTATTTATGTCCCTACTAAGTATATTTCTTGATCTTAAAGGTTACACTTTTTAAAATATCGAAATATCCAAGAGCCAAAAATAGTTGACGGTGGTAATAATACCAACAAAATTTCTACGTTTATCTCGGACTTTTACAAGAGCAATGATTTCCGGATGGGCTTTAAATCGCAAGTTTATGGAAATAAATATGATTTAAACATTAATCTTTGTTGTCATGATCGGACTGACAGCCTTGCGGTGCCTTCTCAAGATCAATATAAAATAATCATTGTTGTGCTTATGCTACAAAATCAAATGTAAACTTACTTAGTACAATTGCGATAGTAATAGCTTAAACTATCATTCTGGGCATTCTTTTTCGCCTCACTGCTGTAGAGCGTTTCGGCCGCTTTCAATTGCGTCTTGATCTTCTTCATAAGCTGTACATTGTATTCATAGATTTTATCGGATATACCATTAACCTGCTGGAAGCTATGATCGTCATAGTGCAGAGGTACACGAGACAAATACAATTCAAAGAATTTCTGATTGACAATGGGAAAGAGAGCATGATTTATGTCCATATTTGCCACGAGATTGGCATATTTATACACAACCAACATGTGAGCGGGGTACACCGGTTTCTTGGAGATACTCAAGGTTTTCTGGAAAATATGGGAAACACATTTTGGAAAGATCTTAATAATTTGACCTGTGCTGTTAAATACATACTTTTAAAACCACATCCATATTATAGCTTGTCCCAGCAGTACTTAATTGCCTTAATAATTCTGTCCATATTAACGAGTCTTGGGTTTTAAATTCTATTTCCAGCAGGACTAACGCCAGCCATGGTTGGTAGGGTGACAATGCAGGGAGTTTTGACTGATTTCCCCCGAAAAGACCCTTGAGACTGGACATCTTGGTGGTCCCCTTCCAGTCGATACAGTCTCTGTAATAGTTATGGAAAAATTCAATGCATTGCATATGAGCGTCGGGAAACTGATAGGCCACTCTTAGGATTTTATCCAACAAATAGACCACATAGGTATTTTGCCAATTCGGCAATGCGGTTAAGCTGTTAAGCCAGACATTTATGAGATTTAGCGGAGAAGTTAGGCCATAGCTAAAAACAAAAAACAATTATCAACAAGTTAAATTCAAATAGAACTGGTTTTACTCACTTGGTATACGAAGTGATTTGATGGTGTATCATATTGTCCAGCAGCTCTAAAACCGGGCCCACCGTATTGGGATAGACCATATCTTTGGCCATTTTCAAATACGTCTTGTCCGCATTCAACAGAGTGTTTAGTATGGTGTGGAAATTTTCCGCATTTCCCAGAGTATCGGGGGTTTCTAGAAACATCGGCACTATCAACTCCAAACATCTTATTACAGCAGCATGTCGATGATCACTTAGCAGACGTTGCATTAACTCGAAACCCTTCTGGCAAATCAAAGGTATGGAATGGCCATGTAACGACACTAATATGGCCACGTACAAGGACAACGGTCTGCTTTCATTCACTCCCTGATATATCATATCTATACGCTCTAGTTCGGAGACAAACATCAAAGCTTCCGATGGATTTTGTATACAGCGCTTGATGGTTTCGACATTCTGGTCCATTACGTGTAAACGCAACACCGACACGATGCTCCAGCACCATGTGGAAAATTGTTCCTTAGTGGACTGTGTAAAATCAATTAGACTCGATACCTGTCGTACACTTTCGGATATACCCGACAGGCCCAACACTTCGGGCGAGTGTTTGTTCAAGGCTTCGGAAATAAGACACGCCATGCGTACATGTATATTGTGGGGCAGGAACAAGCGACCATCGCAGTCGAATGACCAGTTGAGGTGACTGATAACAATACGCGCCAGCATATTCTCAGGGGATCTGAAGTCGAAGTGCAACAGCCAATTCGAGAGTATCTCGAAACTTTCCATTGATGGTTTCCAGTTTTCCAAGGGCAGAGATTTGAAAAGATACGTTACATTTTCACAATCATTGAAACGTATTTTCAATTGCGTCAACAGGCATGACATTAAATCCTCATAGGCCAATGTTAAATTGACCAACATATCTCGGGCGGCTTTGTAACAAATGTCACGGGTATTGGTGTTGAGATAGCCAATCTAAATGTAAAAATATCAAAAATCACAAAAATAATTGCAATTGCAACTTGTTTTTAATGTGATCTTACATGGAATATGTGTATGCATATTGTTTTTATGAGGTCCCAGTCCTTGGTTTTGTCTCGATCATTGGCCATTTCAAAGAAGGCTTGCAGCAGATAATATAGGTCTTCATCGGATGAATCTGCATTAGCCACATTAAATTTAGCCCAAAAATCAGAAGCATTGAAACAATCCATATAATCTGCAAACAAAGAAAAATATTAGTTAAAAAAGTTTTTTCTAAGCATTCCAGGGTTGCAAAGGCTTCTGCAAAAGAAAAGATTGGTTAAGATTTCGAATATCGCAAATCGGAGAAATATTTAACATTGACCCAAAATTATCAATCTTTGCCGGACATTTTAAGTAGTTACTCCTCTCCAGTTCTTGTACAGTAATAGGTAACCCTTTAAGGGAGGGTATTTTCTTTTAAATCTAAAATCGCGTACAATTGGAAGGAGATTATGTCACTAACCAGGGGATGTGCCTTCAGTAGTTCCAGGGCTATGGGCTTGAGTGCTTTAATAGGGGAAACAATTTCTGGTATGGCCCAGATTATGCTGATATCTTGCTGTTTTTTGGTGGTGCGTGCAGCTGCATATTCTGTGCTGTTGGTGTCTTTGACAGCAGCTCTGCGTCAAAGCCTTTCCCTATGCGATTCTGTTTGCCACTTTCTAATCTTTAAGCGGTTTAGTTTTTGCGAATTTCACCCTGATAAGCTTACAGAGTTCAACAGGTATCTGCTACAATATGTATCTGCCGCCACCTGTGCCACTACTGCAACTCTATCACTTATACTCACTTCTTTTTCGGCACTCTTCTTCGCCATTCTATCTTCTGAGGAGTATAAAGTCTGAAGATCACATTTGTGGGGGTTTCTAGAAACATCGGCACTATTAACCCCAAACATCGGTTTAGTTTATCCGAATTTCGCCCTGATAAGCTTACGGAGTTCAATAGGTATCTGCTACAATATAAGTAGGTATCTGCCGCCACCTGTGCCAGTACTGCAACTCTATCACATACCCTCTCTTTTTTTCGACACTCTTCTTCACCATTCTATCTACTAAAGTCTGAAGATCACTTCTGTGGGACCTTGTTCGGGCAGAGCATGGCACATTCATTAGTTAAGCTCTAGCAATTTTAGTCCTACCGTCTGTGTCCTTCTGTTGAAAGCATGATAGTATTCGAGCGAAAACAGCAAGGACCAAACAACTATGTACGATGTTGGCCTAGAGTCATAAGCTCTTTGGTTTTTTTATTGGTCGATTTGACCCGGAGAAAAATGTTTCCCCTTTAAAGAAATCAAGGCACCTTAGAGCTAGTAAAAAGTTAAAGTCGGAAGTAGCCGACTATAGGATAACCTACACCATTCTGCTTGGACCGATATTCACGTAACGCTCCATGCGAAATTTGGTGTGAATCGGATGTTTAATGTGGCTTCTAAAGCTGCAGATTGTTAAATATGCTCGAGTTTCACAAGAGTTAATTTTTGCTCGCTCATAACGTACCATGAAAACTGTGGTGGTTTTAAGAGCTCATTTGGGAGGGACCTTTGTGTGGGACCTATTCGAAAACATGGACCGATATGGTTCAATTTCACCAAAGATATGTGTCACTTGTAATGCTCTGTGCGAAATTTGGTCGGAATCGGATGAAATCGGATGAATCGACGAAAATCGTTGACCACGCATTTTTTTTATTGATGTGCGGGAATAAAAATAAGTGATTGGGTGCCATGTCAAGGCTGTACGGCGAATGACCCATCAATTCGACGTTTTGGCCGGTCAAAAAGGCGCTGGTTTGGGCCGTTGTGTGAGGGCTCGCATTGTCATGGTGCACAATGATTCGTCTTTTCTTGTTTGTTTAACGAATTTCTCCAAAGACTTCAGGCAAACAAATTGTGGTGTACCACTCAGAATTAACCGGCCTACAATGCTCAAGCGAAACAGTCGCCACATGACCAGTTTTGCCGAAGAAACAGGCGACCATTTGCTACGAAGTGCTTCTTACACGAATAACTTTCGTTGGATTTCTCGTCTCGTCTTCAAAGACCCATACGGTCGATTGCTGTTTTGTTTCTGGATCATACGCATAGATCCATGATTCGTCACCTCTGACGATTTTATAAACGTCTTTTGAAGCACCGCTATCGTATTTTTGCAAAATTTCTTTGCACCAATCGACACGAGCCTTTTTTTGAGCGATTGTCAAATTGTGCGGGATCCAACGAGAACAAACCTTTTTTACAGCCAGGTGTTCATGCAATATCGAATGAATGCTGGTGGAAGAAATGCCCAAGGATGCCTCTATCTCACGGTATGTTACTTGACGACCTTGCATTGCCAGTTCACGCACGGCATCAATGTTCTCTGGCACAACGGTCGCTTTTGAACAACCTTCGACTTTGACCTCTATTCATTAAACCAGTTTTTCAAAGTGCTATAGGATGGTGTTTCATCGCCATGGAAAGATTAAAGTTCATCGATGCACTCTTGTCGTGATAATCCACGTCGAAAGTTGTGAAAAATGATCGCACGAAAATGTTCACGAGTTAATTCCATTTATTTGCCAAATTGATTTTTTCAGGTCACTGTAACCAACACAAATGATGGTCGTACGTCAAAACGTTCTGAGTGCGTTTATGCTAAAAAGTGTCAATCTTTCCAATGAAAATGTCAGATGGCGCCAGGCAATACTTAGTGGGTTCGGGCTATACGAACTTAAGTGGTCTTGTGTCAAAACATTCAATTAAAAGTCGCTCCAAACATTCCATGCTAATAAATGGCGTGATCGGTTGCAATTTGTGGCTTTTAGAGCTACAGGGCCTGGAATCGAGAGGGATCTTTGTGCGGCGAAAACATGGACCGATATGGCGAATTTTATTTTTAACCAGAGATGGGTGTTGGTTGTTCGTAATGCTCTGTGCGAAATTTGATGTAGTATATGACTTTAGGAGCTGTAGGTTCTAAAATCTGTAAAAACATATGTATGATAGGACCGATGTGGATAAATTTCAATAGAGTTCTTCCTCGACCCAAACTTTAAGAATGTACCAACTTTCAAATATAGAAACCGGGTTATAACTGCGACCTGTATTTTGATTAAAACGTTAGTAGACAGAAGGGCGGAGGAACTGACGGACGGACGACCAGTAGAATCAGAAAGTTATACTGAGTCGTTCGGTATACCTTAAATAGGGACTATCTCCATCCATTTAAGGTGTTGCAAACATCAGCACTGAGAGTGAGGATTTTAATCTGCGCTCTAAAATGTCATTTATGTGGGAGTTACGAGAAGGGGCATGGCTACGCCTCCAATTTTTTTTCAGTGGTATTTAAAATCGATTTTCTATTTACTAATTTTTTGCTGAATCGCAAGAATGGTATTCAAATTAAAGTGGGCGACCCTTAAAGCAGTTTTAAAAATATATTGGAGTTTTCGATTTAAACAAAGTTCGTGCACTTGATGACAAGTTATGTGGGTTTTAATCTGTACTGAAACAGGGTCATTTGTGTGGGAGTTGCCACAAGGGGCAGTCACGCCCCAGTCACTGAAGGCAATTATTTTTCATCAAATTAAGGTAGTAACTCTGTTCTTTAGAGTTGATTTTGGGTATGATAGTCTAAATAGCATTAAAGATATTTCAATAGTTTCGAAAGCGGGTTTAATGGTTAAGTATATTTGTGAGGGAGGTACCGAAAGGGAAGTGCCAATATGGCCCATTTTCAATACCAGTTTGAAATAATATTCCGACATGCAAAATTTAAAAACGATTAGAAGCTCCAATCGAAATTTATCGTGCGAACCAACCGCAATGTCAAAAAATGAATTTGGTCACGCATATGTGGCTCTAAAATTTTCATGTCGTTACACTATTTTCCGCACCAAATCATATATACCCTCTTACCCATTAGGGTGATGATATAAATACAGGGTGGGCATTTTAAATTTAATCTGCTTTAAAAAGTATTGATATTTTTTTCAAATTTCTGGTTTTATTGGAAAGGTTGAACTTTGTCATTAAATAATGGAATACAATATCGTTCCTAGGACTACCACAACTGGATCGGCAGTACCTCGTCCGATCAACCCAATTTTTAGTACATATTCGGTTGTTTGGTCGAATCTCATCAATGGCAACTTCGATTTTATGTTCGAACGCTTCAACTTCTCTGGATGCTTTGCGTAACACTTTTCCTTAATGGCTCCGCACAGAAAATAGTCGTAAGGGCTCAATTCACAGATCCGAGGCGGGCAATTAACATCACAATTTCGGCTGATTATTTGATTTTCACGAGTATAGGTGGTTGCATTGGCTGTGTGACATGTGCTTCCGTCTTGTTGAAGCCGAATGTCGTCCATGGAATTCTCTTGAATTTTTGGAAACACAAATTCGTTGAGCATAGCGCGGTAATGCTCACCGTTGACGGTAACGATGGCTCCTTGTTCATTTTCAAAAAATGGATGCCGCCACACCAAAAAGTGACTCGCTGTGTTGCATTGGCTTCTCAATAGTCACGTGTGGGTTCCCTGAACCCCATATGCGGCAATCTTGCTTATTAACATAGCCACCGAGATGAAAATTAGCTTCATCTGATGACACGATTTTTCGGTAAAATTTTCCATCTTCTGCCAAACAATCTCAATCCTATAATCAACTCAACCTTTCCAATAAAACCAGAAATTATCACTATTTTTTACAGCCGATTTAAATTTAAAATTTTAAATGGCCCACTCTTTATACTTACTACTAAAGCATGGGTGTATCAAAATATATTTACCCTCTTCCGGCATTGAAAAATCCGCTGGAAAGCCCACATTCAGGTAATAGAATATTTGCCAGACAGTATCAGCATTCATCGATGAAAACGGCAGTGAAGAGAAATATTGCCATGTGGCCAAATTGCGTGTGCGGTAGATGTAACTACAGGCTTTCAAAAGTAGCGCATTGGCTTCCACAGATATTCGTTCACACGTTGCTACATCTTTCGATAGATTGTTTTGCCTTAAGGAAGAAAAAAAAATAGAAAAATGTATAAACACTGAACAAAATGAAGGAGAGGATTAGCGCCAGAGAGGACTGAACCGCACTTTAGCCACTGAGAATTAAATTAAACTGTTGCTAAGTTACATTTTTAGAAGGTGATCATAGAGCGGATTAAGGAATAGAAAACTCTGACATTAACCGCCTTATAAACCGAGATAGGGATCAATTCAAACTCACCTAAACAGCTCATGATAATCTGAAACATACTGCAACGAGTGCCTCATTAATCGGCCCAATCGTTTAGCTAATTGCTTATAACGCTCTGTACTGTAGGTCAACATTCCATCGCCAAAGAGTATAATCAGTTGTGAAAAGAATGCTATCACCTTTAGCATTTGCTGTGTTGAAATTGAATCTGCTTCAATAATGTAGTCATCTAAGAATTTTTCAATAGTCAGGGCAGATCTGTAAATAAATAATCCTTCTAAAATTACAAAAGAGAAACAATTTCCATGTCACTTACCGGAATAACTCTTCGAAGGGTATTTGATTGAGGAGGGCAATCAAATCGCTCTCCTTAAGGCCCACACAATCACCGGATGGTGTATGACTATCTTCGCCATCGGAATCGATTAATATCCAGCGTTCTTCTTTAGCCGGATCGGTGACCACCTTTTGAGACTTTATTTCAATTAGTTAAAGTGTTATAAATAGTTCTTGGGTATAAATCATGGTTCAATAAAGTAGGTAGTGTTATGCTACAAGCTGATTTAAAATTTGTTCTCGCAAAAATTTAAATTTTCAAATTTGAAGTAAAGCTAAAATTCTAAAATCAAACATTCATAAGAATTATCGAACATTTACAAAATTGTATTTATATATGTAAACCCAACTATTTATTTGTTGCTGAGCTAGTGGCTTTACCTGTTTATTGTACCAAGCTATTTAGTTTGAAATATTTTATTTTTTATGCCCCATACCATCTGTTGGCGCGTTTTAGTACAGTGACTGTTTTACTTATCAAAAACTTCAAGAATTATTAATTTAGTTAGCCAATCGCGTTTTACCTAATCGAACCACAAAATTTCAGACGTGCTTCATAAAAATAGCAACCAATTTACATTAGCTATAGTACGAGGGATGCTATATATATTTCTGGCATAATAATGAAAATGCTAATATTTATCATCAAAAATGGATTTTGTTTTTCAAAGTATTCTCCATAAAAAAATAAGTCATTGGGTGCCAAGTCAGGGCTGTACAGCGGATGTCGCATCAATTCGACGTGTTGGCCGGGCAAAAAGGCGCTCAAACGATGTGTGAGAGCTCGCATCATTGGTGCACAATGATTTATCTTCTCTTGTTCGTTTTACGAATTTCTCCGTAGACTTCAGGCAAACAAATTGTGGTGTACCAGTCAGAATTGACCGTCCTACGTTGCTCAAGCGGAACAGTCGCCACATGACCAGTTTTTTTTAATAACCAACACTCAGGGAATGCCTCCTTTACATGCGGTGCATTGCGTTGGCGAGTGTAAAGTAAAGGAGAAGAAACAGGCGATCATTTGCTTCGAAGTGCTTCTTCCACGAACAACTTTCGTTGGATTTGGCTCGTCTTTGAAGACCCTTCGAGACACGTTCGATTGCTGTTTTGTTTCGGGCTCATACGCATAGATCCATGATTCGCCACCTGTGACGATCTTATAAACGTCTTTTGAAGCACCGCGATCGTATTTTTTCAAAATGTCTTTGCACCAATCGACACGAGCCTTTTTTTAAGCGATTGTCAAATTGTACGGAATCCAACGATAACAAACCTATTTTACGGCCAGATGTTCATGCAATATCGAATGTTTCCTGGTGGAAGAAATGCCCAAGGATGGCTCTATCTCACGGTATGTTACATGACGATCTTGCATTATTAGATCACGCACGACATCAATGTTTTGTGGCACAACGGCCGTTTTTGGACGACCTTCGTCTCTGAGCGAGCGTCGGCCACGATTGAATTCATTAAACCAGTTTTTCAGAGTGCTATAGGATGGTGCTTCATCGCCATACAACGATTTAAGATAATCGAAGCACTCTTGTTGTGATTATCGACGTCGAAAATCGTGAAAAATTATCGCACAAAAATGTTCACGAGTTAATTCCATTTGTCTGCCAAATTGATTTTTTCAAGTCACTGTAACCAACACAAATGATGGTCGTACGTCAAAACGTTCCGAGTACGTTTATGCTGAAAATGTCAAACTTTCCAATGGAAATGTCAGATGGCGCCAGGCAACACTTAGTTTCCAGAAATATAAAAAGCAACCCTCGTAAAGCGTTTG
Organism: Hydrotaea diabolus; assembly: GCA_963513945.1. Taxonomy (NCBI): domain Eukaryota; kingdom Metazoa; phylum Arthropoda; class Insecta; order Diptera; family Muscidae; genus Hydrotaea; species Hydrotaea diabolus. The sequence continues at coordinate 191,615,141 of OY740716.1, read as the reverse complement.
AAGCCACTATGTTTTCATATAAGTTTTGCCACCCTGTCAGCTTGGTCCGGAGCCTAGGCCTAGGCTACAATGGGCATAAGAAATATAAGGTCGATTTTTGCTTTTTCAAAAAACAGAAATCTGAATGGTATAGGGTATATAAACAATATGTGACAGCGCATAGAGAAAGGGACCTAAGGGTAAAAAAAAATCAATTTTCTTTTTTTTTTTTTTTCTTTTTTTGATGTGGACAACATCTGAGCATCGAATGAGACCGATCCCATGCCCCAAAAGTGTTCCCTCCAAGAGATATGCGCGTTTTATGAAAGTGATGGTACACCAAAGATACACGTATTTAAATCTTTAAAATGGCTCTCCTGAACAAAACTGGTTTTTAACCTTAGGTCCCTTTCTATTTTGCGCGTCACATATATTCTTCAAAAATAATACAATAACTTTGAAGTTTGTGACGCTAGCGAAATAACACAATCGATATCAAAATCAATCTACACTTACCTGTGTAAACTGCTTCAAGTATTCATTCCTCTTCTTGATCGGCATTAATAAGACCTGTAACATCGACATGCAATGACTTATCTCAGCAGAGTTCAATTGTAGCGGCACTTCGTTTGTATGCGCTGTGGGCGTTGATGCGATTGGCGTCAAGGCTTTGGTATTGCAAGGAATCTGGAGGAATTCACTGGCCCAGTTTCCAACGCCGCTAGGGCAGCGCAAAATGTTGAACAACAAAAACCAATGATCTTCTTTGGTGGCCAGGCGTAAATGCAGAGAAATTAGTTTTTGAAACCATGATTTGAGATCACGATCAAAATCCTAGATGAAAAAATAAACATAAAAGATATTAGTTGTAGTAAGCAGATAATGGGTATACTTTTTTGATTGATGATATTTGTTTATTTAGGTAAAATAGTTATTGTTACAGATCTACTTTCTACATATTAGAAATGGTTTATATAAGTAACCTTACAACTATCGTATATTACATGTATTTATAATACATTACTGAAATTCAGAAAATAGGTGTAAAAAGCAAGGAAAAGGAAAGTATTTAAAAACCTTCATTAGAAAAGATCCTTGTGAGATATTGGATATTAAAATATTTGTGACTCACATAAATTATTGAGTATTTACGGGCAGTTCGGAAAGTTCTTAGCCTATCAATGAAAGAGAATAGTTAGTTTTTCAAAAATATTTTTATTTTTCAATATAATATCCTGAAACTGCAATACACTTAGTCCAAGGCTTATCTAGCAATTCTATCCCTTGGTTAAAATAGTTTTCCTCAAGGTCTTCAAAATAGTAGTTTACAACTGTAATTGCATCTTCATTTGAGGTAAAACGCTTGCCAGCAAGGATTTTTTTTAGCTTTGGGAACAGGTAAAAGTCACTGGGAGCTAAATCAGGAGAATAAGGTGGGTGGTCAAGCAACTCGTACTTTAATTCGTCGATTTTAGCCATTGTTAAAACACTCTTGTGCGCTGGTGCGTTGTCTTGATGAAAAATTATTTTTTTGTGTTGTAAGCCAGGACGTTTTTCTCGAATTTGTACATTTAATTGATCTAAAAGGTTGCAATAGTACTCTGAATTTATTGTTTTACCCTTTTGCAGATAGTCAATCAATAAAATACCTTTGAAGTCCCAAAAAACCGTTGCCATAACCTTACCAGCCGATTGAATTGTTTTTGCCTTCTTTGGGGCACTTCCTCCAGCTTCAGTCCATTGTTTGGATTGTTCTTTTGTCTCTGGTGGATCCATGTCTCATCAACAGTTATGAAACGACGCTTAAAATCCATTGTATTTCGCTGAAAACGATCCAAACAAGCTTGAGAAATGTTCATTCTTATGCGTTTTTGGTCGACTGTTAACAAGTGCGGCACCCATCTTGCAGAAAGCTTTTTCATCTGTAGTTCTTCATGCAAAATTAAATGGACTCGATCATTTGAGATGCCCATGATTTTAGCTATTTCACGCACTTTTATTCGTCGATCATTTAATACCATATCATGCACTTTGGCTACAATTTCTGTTGTTGTTGCTGTTTTTGGACGTCCACTACGTGGTTCATCTTCATTGCTTGTACGACCACGTTTAAATTCAGCAACCCAATTTTTTACTGTTGCATATGAAGGAGCACTTTCACCTAACACATTCACCATATCATTATGAATTTCTTGTTCCGATAAACCTTTTTTATGTAAATATTTAATGACACCACGCATTTCTAATTTTTCCATTGTAAAAAAATCGCGGATACGTCTTTTGTGAACACCTCTTTCTATATGAAGGAGCCAGATCAAACAAAATTTAACATGTGTTCATAGCAGAGATGGAAGTCTCCAAAACACTTAACTTTTTTTCTGTTTATACCGCGCTATTTGTGCTAGGATAAGAAGTTTTCGAACCGCCCGTAGTAGGAGTTGTATAGATTTACTACAGGGTGTCCGCCGGGAAGGCATACTACAGGGTGTCAGTGGGGAAGGTATACTACTTTGTTTGTTTATGATTTTTGATTAAATGAAAGAGAATGGATCTTATATTGATAAATGTTTTATTTAATGTCGGCAATTATGTATGGAATACAATATCAGATAAATGTGCGCCTCTGATAGCCTCACAAATGGGAGCCCTTTTGAGCACATTTTTCATTACATTCAGCACGGCGTCGAATTGAGGTTGATTGATTGTTTTGAACACTTTCTTGAGCAGCAGTAATGTTTTCAGCCGATCTTGCAGTACGTTGTGCTTCATGCTTGGACACAGACCCCCATTCTTCGAAATTATTCACTACACGATAAATAGTGCGTTTTGTTGGCACGTTGTTTCTCCCAAAAATTTCACGCAACTTTCTCATCGTCACAGTAAACGATGATTCATTTTGATAAAATGTTATCGATTTATAGAATATTTTTCCATAAGAAATTTGCCACGTCTCTACTTTACGAATGCCAAACATGAACTGTCAAGACTAATGTTTACCAAAATGGCGGCAAAACAAAGTAGTATACCTTCCTGGCGGACACCCTGTATATGTTGTTGTTGTAGCGGCAAACCGTTCCGGGGTGACAGCCCTTAGCCGAAGAATTGGTGCTTTGGGTCGATCCGATGCGTAGAACCGGCTGTCGTGGGATCGACACCCTGTATATAAGTAATTATGTTCGCTGATACAACAAGCGTTTTCAAATTTGTGGGAAATATTTATAATTCGAAACTACATAAATCATACTAAAATACCACGGTAAATTCAACATCATTTTTAATATTTTATTTTGGAATTGTGAATTTCCGTATATGAATTGTGGCGTTATTACTTCACATAGGACAAGCAATAGTTTAAAATACTGTTGGACAAATTTAGCTCAGATATCCTATTTGTTATAGGATAAAGTAGTTAAACAGATACATTCATTTTTTTTCATAATGTGATTGATATGCCCATTAAAAGTCAGACGATTTTTCAGATATACACCTAGACTGACTGACTCTGTCAGAGCAAGCAAATTCTCTTCCGTACATACGAAGATTTTTTCAGTCCGCGGGAGCTGAGCTGCAAGCTACTGGACGTGTCCCAGGTTGTAGGTAGTGCACAACCCTAAGTTGGGGTTATCTGGGCATATACTGAATAAGCAGCCCCAAAGAAGCAGCGGGTGATAGATATGAAAGGTTAGGTAGAGATCCGAATGGTTTAATAGTTTTTCAAAGTATTCTCCAGCATGATTTATAGACTTTAGCATGCGCTCAATCCAATTGTCGAAGCACTTTTTCCACTCCGATTGAGACACCTCCAACAACATTTTCTGGCCACGAAAATCGTTGACCACGCCACATGACCAGATTTGCCGAAGAAACAGGCGACCATTTGTTTTCGAAGTGCTTCTTCCACGAACAACTTTCGTTGGTTTTGGCTCGTCTTCGAAGGTCGATTGCGTTTTGTTTCGGGCTCATACGCATAGATCCATGATTCGCCACCTGTGACGATTTTACTTAGTAGGGACATAAATACTGTTACAACATTGAACACACCCATTTCCACAGTAGAACTGAACATACCCCGTTAATGTCATATGGGTTTTGAAAGCTAACCTCAATAGCGTTAGTCTGTAACGGGATTTTAAAATTGTTTTGAACTTTCATCATGGAGTGGTTTCAAATGTAAAATGAAAAAAGCGATATTTTCAAAACGCTACCGATGCATAAAACTGCTTGAGGAGACTGGATATGTAAAAGACCGTCGTTTGAAAGACCCAAGTCCCAAGTCTTTTTTAATGATTCGACTCATGGACTTTTGCGTGATATTCATCTCACGGGCCATGATTTTCTGTTTTCGGAGCGGATTTCTGTGAATTCTTGATTTAACGGCTTTGATGACATGCGGTGTTCGAACAGAACGTGGGCGGCCCGACCGGTGGCGGTCTTTTACATCTCCAGTCTCCTCAAACAGAAAAGCGCTATTGCAGCGATACGGTTCTGACCACTCCATGATGAAAGTTGAAACAATTTTAAAATCCTGTGTTACAGACTAACGCTATTGAGGTTAGCTTTCAAAACCCATATGACATGTTCAGTTCTACTATTGAAATGGGTGTTTTCAGTGTTGTAACAGTATTTATGTCCCTACTAAGTATTATCTCACGTCGTGGCGATGTATGATTTGAAGCCGTTGGAGAATTTTCTTGAAATTAATGTTAAGAAATGTTTCAAGGTTTCATATTTTAAATGCAGAAATCCGAATGATCATAAACTAGTTAGGGCTGATGAAATTGTTGATTTAGGGGTAATATTTGATTCGAAGTTTACATTCGTAAATCACATAAATTCTATTGTACCTAAAGCATACTCACTGTTAGCTTTTATTAAAAGGAATTGTAGAGATTTTGTGGATCCATACACAGTAAAGGTAGTTTATACGTCTTTAGTTAGAGCTTAATTAGAATATGCGTCCTTAATCTGGAATCCCTTTTATTCAATTCACATTTGTTGACTTGAAAAAATTCAAAAGAGATTTATATCGTTTGCTCTTCGCTCAACAAATTTTGCTCAACCTCAGCCTTTATATGTAGACAAATGTAGGTTAATTCATTTGAAAACGCTGGACAATAGAAGAACCTTTTTATCTCAAGTTTTTCTTCATAAATTGGTTTCGGGATCGATAGATTCATCGTATTTGTTGGCACTAGTCGATTTTTGCTTTCCTACCAGAACTTTGCGTCGCTTTAACTTGTTTTGTTTACCTGTTCATAGAACGAATTATTCTCTTAATGAACCTATAACTAGAGCAATGAAAGAGTTCAATAGTATCTCCAATCAGATCATTGATTTATTTGATTCGTTATGTTATTTTATTAATAACTTAGATTTAATTTACTTTTAGATGTAAGAAATAGTCTGTAAGGAATTTGTACTTCCATAGACTTAAATAAATAAATAAATAAAATAAACAATAAATAAACTTCTTTCTTTGGGGATATTTAAAAGAGAAAGTGTAAGTCAATCAACTAAGAAAAATTCAAGAGCAGAAGGATGAGATAATTCGGCACATTAACGATATTTAACCTTTATTACGTCTCAGAGTCATTGAAAATATGGACTATTAATAAATTCATGTCACCGAAACCGTGACGAGCATTTGACCGATTTTTTTCACACATAATTGTCATAGATCCTTCGCTGCCAACATTTTCTATCGCGGAAGTGACTAAGAAGTGTCGCTAGGAAGTTAAAACTCATCGTCTGCGATACCATTTTCTCATCGCAGAAGTGTCTTCCGTATTGAGAAGTTGTACCCCCCGGAGTTAACTTCCAGAAGTCACTTTTGCTTAACTACAAAGAGTCACTTCTTAGTGCCTTCTTAGAAGTTATTTTTAATTCTAATTTTATTTCGCGGTCACTGCGACTTTGGCAGAAATGTATAATGATGTTTAATATATCCAAAACAGCACATGTGAATTTCGGCTGGTGTTGTAAACAACACACAATCTTCCAATTTCCGTCTGGATGATTTAAAGACGGCTGTAAAGTAAATTGTTCTTGTAAAATTCAAACTATCTTCCAATTTTCTGGAAGTGACTAAAGCGTAACGCATTTGAAGATGGACGATGAAAGAAACTTCCAAATGTTGGGAGAGTTTTATCATATTAACATATATTAAAATAGTTCTTTGCTTTATTTGCAATTAAGATCATTTTTGTGGCGGCACCCACAAAAAAATATTACTTACCAGATTAAAAAAATTTTAAAATATTTCTTACCTTATTAGGGGACAATTTTCGGGAGAAATGAAACAAAACACACAAAGCCTTTCTTATTTGTGCTATAATTGGCAATAAGTCTTTATCCAAGTGTTGGTGCAACTTTAGAGGTCCCTCCAATATATGCTCATGACGTTTAAGACTAATTACCGTGATTTCATCAATCATTTGATCAATCTAAAAAATAGAACAAAAAAAGTTTTTAGTACCTAAGAAAACAACTATATATTTATGTGTACAGTAAATTATAAGTGGCTGACGGAATAAATATACAGTACAGTAGAGCAGTTTATACAGTACCGGTAGTTTGTCCGTTTTTTAAAAATAAATTAAAGGCATACACACGCGAGCAAGCATACATAAATTCACAACAAACCGATGACAGAAAATGCAACGCTACACTTCCCTCGCAAACTGACAAGCCTCAGTTGGAAACCGTTATAGTAAACGCCATATTTGCAAAAGTGAACGTGCTCGTGGTTTTCTGTGTAAAAATATAGTTAAATAAAGAGTTTTCTTAAAGTAAATACCACGAACACGTAGTTAAATATGTGCTACCAAAGGAGCATATGAAATTTCCGTTGGCCAAATAAAGTTAGCAAGGATTTTCGTCGATGCAAAAATCGTGGTCGAAGATTATGTGTTTGTTGCACGTCTTTCAGTGTGTGTGTGCGCTTGTGACAGAGCGAAAGGGATATCTTGTTCTTATTTGTTTAGTCTTTTTAAAAATGCCGGTCATCCTACAGTTTACATATAATGTTTTTTTCTCGTGTTCGTGACGCGTATTTATTGTCTTCCGTACTTGTTGTGATCGATCGTTCCAATTAGAATACAAAGCGGGCATCGCAGCGCGAGTGCAAAATCAGGTGAAGTGAAAAAGAAATTTGAAGGCGCTTATTGGAAATATGAAAGCCAGTGATTAAAAAAATTGGATATATGTACATACTTATATGTATGTATGTTTGTTTGTGGAATATGCTCAAAGATCGTAAATAAGGTATGACGATTAATTTTTATGTTTTTCGGCAAAAGTGCAGTTTATGGGGTGACACGAAAAAATATGCCGTGGCCTCCAGAATGGGGCTAGTATTTCGGGAAAGATATTGAACAGGAGCGCTTAGGTCCAGGGACCCACAGGGTCATAAAAAAAAATTCTTATTGTAGCTCCATATGAAATATAAGAGACTCTTTAAGGCTCTTATTGGAAACATGAAAAACTTGTGATGAAATAGATTGGGTAAACAAACATACATGCACATGTATGTATGTATGTATGTACGTCTGTTTGCTGCGCATGTGGAATATGCTCAAAGATAGTAAACAAGGTAGGCCGAGTAATTTTTATATTTTTAGGCCATGTCATGCCCTCCAGAATGGGGAGGATATTTCGACAAAATGACGAACAAGGGCGCTTCGGCCCAGGGGCCCTAAGGGCCGTAAAAAATGTCTTATTGTAGCTCCATCCTGACTCTTTAAGGCTCTTATTGGAAACATGAAAAACTTGTGATAATATAGATTGGGTATACATACATACATACATATGTATGTATGTACGTCTGTTTGCTGCGCATGTGGAATATGCTTAAAGATCGTAAACAATGAATGTAGAGTAATTTTAATGTTTTTTTTTTTAAATTTAATGCCAAACCCTCAAAGGGCCCCAGAGCCACAAAACAATTTTCTTTGTAGCTCCATCCTGTGTAATCGTCCTTCGGCAGGGATTTAATACTTTTATATATACGCAGGCTTTAATTGGGCACTCAGCACTTTAAAACCTTCTGCTGTTGAGCACTCTCATCGGAATTTAGGTAAAATCCTTTAATTCTAGTAACACAAGTTTTTTTTAATTCAGAAAGTGGGAGGCTCCACGCAGTTTTTACAGATGAATTGGCCCACATCCCTTTTGCATGCTTCTATTTCGTGTATAAACCGTAATTTTTATTTATGCGGTTGCTTTAAGAGTCTAACGATCACGATCTTTTGGGATTGAGGGCCACCTAGGGACACGCCCGTTTATTTTGGCATCATTGAGCAATTTTGTTTTCGTTTATGTACCCACACTTTATAAGACCACATTTACACGAGGCAACTTTAATAATTCCCCTTTGAACTTGTCTCTTGTGTGTTTCACAAGGCAACTCGGTTACAGCAATTGTTGTTTTCACTATTGCCTGTTCTACCATTCTGGGATTTATTCATTCTGTTTTGTGTGTGAAAAAATACTAAAATAATCTACAGCCAACTTCACACTACGAAAAAAAACAAAAGGAATTGACAGTACAGGCAAGTTGTTTCCCTTTAATTTTCAAGTTGTTCATTACTCTGGATCATTCGAGAAATTTTCAGAAAGAGGATATATTTTTATAGTTTTCCTCACGGCCCATAAACTGCACTTCATAATTTTTTTTATTGGAATTCAGTATTGTTGTTTTCACTATTGCCTGTTCTAACATTCTGCGATTTATTCATTCTGTTTTGTGTGTGAAAAAATACTAAAATAATCTACAGCCAACTTCACATTACGAAAAAAAACAAAAGGAATTGACAGTACGGGCAAGTTTTTTCCCTTTAATTTCCAAGTTGTTCATTACTCTGGATCATTCGAGAAATTTTCAGAGAGAGGGTATATTTTTATAGTTTTCCTCACGGCCCATAAACTGCACTTCAGAATTTTTTTTATTGGAGTTCAGTTTCCTTTGGAATCAAAAAGGTGTCAATGAACCCAGACAGGTAATTTCAACGGCTATCGCAGAAATACAATTTCTGTTTTTCGCATATGCCCAAAAACAGGAAAAATCCAATAAATAAATATAAGTCGACCTCAATACAATTTTCGTAGAGGAGTCTCTAATTGGCCCCGTTCTAATACGAATGACATTGAGAACCTTAAAGTGGTAACAAATATAGGACAGCCTTTGCAGAATTACCAAGAATGTCACAAATGCCTACAACCCCGCCGAACGTTTAGAGCGACCAGTGAAATTGGACCATGTTGAGCCATGCTTTTGAAGAACCACCACACAAAGAATCCTTTCTATTTCAGAGCCTCTCGCTCAGAAACCACATAATAAGTCCAATTGTGCTTCAATTTCGCACGGCAAATAACGACCTCAATGCAATTTTAGGCGCGGATCCCCTTATCGGACTACGTTCTAATGCGGCTGACATGCAGTGCCTTAAAATGGTAAACATAAGACAGTCTATGCAGAATTACCAAGAATTTCACAATTGCTTATATTTCCCACAGAACGTTTAGAGCGACTAGTGAAATTGGACCATATCGAGCCATGTTTTTTAAGAGCCAACACAAAAAGTATCTTACCGATTTGAGGGCCTAAACCTCGTAATGAATCCAATTGTGCTTTAATATCACACGGCAGGTAACGAGCGACTAAAACTGGCGAAGTAATAATTCATTGTACCATGCTTTCTTATATCCCCCACAAAAAGAGACCCTCCAGATTTGAGGCGCTGTAGCACGAAAATCTACATTACGTAATAACCCAGCAAACTAAACCTTCAGAATTCGGTCAGAATTCTGTACGACAATCGGCAAAATGTTCCGATTCCTTACCGAGTTCGTAACGAAGTTCATATGAGAGGGTTGACAAAAATTTTGAACTACTTCTATGAAAAAAAAAATCCTCAGACAAATCGAACAGAATTCGTAACGATTTCGGTAAGAATTCTCGATAGTGTTCAGATATTGTTCATAATTGTCTGATATCAGACATTGTCGGCAAATTTGTTTTACTGGGAAGAGATCTACCCTGGTGAAATTAGACAATAGACGTGTTCCAGTAATACTCGCTTGTTAAACAAGTAAGTGGTAGCCAAGGCGATAACTTCAAAACTTAACGAGAATTTTTTAAAATTTCTTATTGGCGTTTTGCATCATAAACCTTTTGATTTAAAAATTTTTAATTTATAGAAAAACTTATTCATAAAATATCACAACCGACAAATAACCGATCTCGCTTAAACTTTTTCTTGAGTAACTTTCTTCCTAATAATTTCAATTATTTAAAACAAACAGCTTTTAACGCAAATTTTCTATAGTTTTCTGTAAACAAATCAATTTAATATTTTTGTACTAAGGTGTGAAGTTATCGCGTTACCGACCTCCTTAGCGAATTGTCAATAGAACAGGTCAATATCGCTCAACGACTTCATATAGGCACCATGCAATGGAATATCAATATATAGTCCAGTTGTTTTTAAAATATTCGATCTTGCTCTAATTAATGTTGTTGTTGTAGCGGCAACTGTGTGCCGGGGTGACACCACTTGGCCGAAGAATTGCTCTTCGGGTCTTTCCGGTCCACAGAACCGGCTGTCGTGGTATTATGCTCTAATTAAAAATAGTCGCTGATTTGCAACCTATGGCATACCTTGGTGAAATGGGCGTTTTCGATTCATGATATCATTTAACACCTATTAAAATGATGTTTATAGATTCGAAGACATGCAGCTTTAGAAGTGACATTACAAATCAGATTTTAAGAAAAATAATTACAGAGGCGCTGAGTTTTCTGTATGTCATACTCGTAGTGTCGGTTTTTGGAATTCACACCCTTTGACCTTTACTTTTGAAAATTTAAAATTTAATCGTGCAGATTTTTGTGGCTTTTTTGAAGGGCGTTATATTTTGGTTTATCACGTCCCGTGTTCTGCGCTTTTGCTATTAATCGCGCGATTTTTTAACATTTTGTTTAATTATACTCATATTTTGGGAAATGGGAAATTAAAAAAAAAAACATTGTCAATTTAATGTAACATACGGCTTTAACCACGGAGCTCCATAGCACTGGGGAGAGCTACAAAAGGTTTTCCATTTAAAGATCAACTGCGTGGGCCTCTTTGAAAGCGGTTGAGGACTATTCTACGCACCTGCTACTCTATCGGTCGTAGCAGCCGGTTGAATAATTCAATATCACGCCACTCATTTGATTTACCAGCGATTTGTGTGCACAGCAAATATTGTTTTGGAAAGGTTTCCTACCTCGTAAATGCTGCATATCCTCGCGAAAAATAAATAGCCATTCAAAAGCCGCAAGTCTTACTGATTTCCCCAAAAGGGTCCTTAATTTTCTATGCTTACATTAAGGAAACTTGTATTATATACATGAAACACGGGATTTCAATTAACAAGTGCCAAACTATACATAGCACAATTAAACCGAAAATATTAGCTTAGCTAAGACTTTTCCGAATATTCCGAGCACAAAAATCAACAGTCTCAGAGAATTTCTGAGCAGTGCACGTTGGTTTAAAAGGAACTCTAAGTCTCCTAAGTCGCCCCTTACCTAAATTGTCTTCTAGGTGGTACAATGGTATAATAAAGGCCCCCAATGGACTATGTGTGTCAAAAATTGATTGCCATTTCTACTGAATCTAAGAGTTTCATTTTTTACTCCTAACGTCCTTACGTTAATACTCTATTGTTCTCAGTTTAAGACCATAACTAACATAAATACAACATTTTCATTTCAGTTTATCAACATCGATGCAACATTTTCGGATCACTCTATTCGAAAAAGAATATAAAATTCAATCCGATTTCTCCAATCGCAACTTTGCTAACGATGCACAAATGTGAGTCTGAAGAATAGACTTGGGGCAATTACATAGGGGCAGCTTTTAAGGTATGTGGAATCATTTTTATTTTTTACTTTCTTAATTTATAATGCATAAGTAAACACTTAAATAAGTATATTTTTTAATAACATTAGGGCAATGAATTATAATTTTTTTATTTGAAAAGCCCAAAAATTATTTTGGAATGAATTCTAATTGCATTGAGGTTCAATAACGCTAGGAAAATATAGATACTTAGCAAATTGCTAGCAACTATATACTAACTAGTGTTAGCAACGAATTTTACCAACTGTTTGTGTCATTTTCGATTGAAATAATTATAGTTACCATACATAAATACACTCCGTAATTATAAGATAGCCTCACCTAAAATTTTATAAAAATGCATTCAATATTATGTTCCAGTTAACGTTAAGCAAATACAAATTAATCTCTGTTGCAAGTGGGCCCTCTAATAGTATGATGACAATAGATCCAAATATTAAAGCTAGCTCTACTTCAGCTATTGTGTTCACAAACATGCAAAATATGCAGATTTTCAGAGTTAGCCTCAGTAATGAACTGCCAATCGTTGACGGATCGACCCCAATCGGGAGAATTGTGCGAAAATTTCAACAAACCGGGTCTGCAGGACATGTGAAAAAACCTGTGAATGCTCGCCTAGTTCGTTGTGCGGAAAACATTGATGTTGTTCGCGATAGTGTTGCAGTCAAAATCGACTTATATTCGTGTCCAACAATTGAACATCTCACGAACATCATTGATGCGAATTTTGAATAAGGATTTAAATGTATACGCTTACAAGGTTCAATTGACGCAAGACCTTAAGCCTACTGACCATTTCAAGCGTTGACAATACGCCGAATGGTTGGTTGAACAGACAGAAGTAAATGATGACTTTACAAGAAAATAATCTTCAGCGACGAGGCACTCTTTCACTTTTGTTAACAAGCAGAAATGCCGCATTTGGGCAAATGACAATCCACGAGTGATTGTTGAAAAACCAATGCATCCACAAAAGTGAGTGTTTTGTGCGGTTTATGGGCTAGCGGCGACATTGGGCCGTATTTCTTCGAAAATGAGGTCGGCCAAGCAGTTACCGTGAATGGTGTTCGGAATCGCGAGATGATAACGGACTTATTGTTGGCAAATATGGAGTATATGGACCTGGACGATCTTTGGTTCCAAAACGATGGTGCCACTTGCAACACAGCTAACGAAACCATGATAATTTTGCGCGAAAAATTCAAAGGCCGTATGATCTCACGTCGTGGCGATGTAAATTGGCCGCCACGATGTGATTTGACACCGTTGGATTTCCTTCTATGGGGATTTTAAAAGAAAAAGTGTACTTCAAGAAGTCAAGAACAATCAAAAGCTAAAGGATGCGATAAACTCTGTACATCTGTATGTCTCAAAGTCAATAAAAATATGGACCATCGGATAGTGGTATGCCACTGAAGCCGTGGCGAGCATTTGGCTGATATTTTACTTCACACATATTTGTCATCGATCTTTCTTTCATAATCGTGCGTTTTAGTTGGTCCACCTTTTATATATACTTTTGGGTTTTGGATCAACATTTTTTTGATATGTTTCTTTTTGAGGTTTTACTCGTGCTAACATAATGAAGAATCCTTTACTGCCCTCCTAGGAAAGAAAGTCACATCTCTATTTTAGAAGTTTTGAGCTATTAAGCTTTTTTGACTACGAAACACGCCGGAAGTGGTAGATGTGACCATTTTGCTTAATATTTTTAAACATTTACAGTTGAAAATTACTCTTTTTTTGTTAAGACATAAATCAGAAACTCATTTAGGGCCGTTAACTCAATTTTGGAGTTTTGGCACTTGTGACTTTCTTTCTTAGGACGGCAGTTAGTAGAGTAGTAGTAATATGAAATGTAAATTTTGTGCCCTTTGGATCTATTATATCATATAAACAGGAAGTGAAGGTTTCTAATTATTGAAAAAAATGTGTGAATGAATGTGTCACAGTGAGACGATATTTACAAAATGAATTATTCGTTATTAACGACTTAAAGGTACTATTGGATTTATGCTTATGATTTCACTCATAGCTTCATTTCTTTGGAATCAACTTCCTTTTTTTACAACTTATACAATCTGTTCATCTGCTCTATATATCAACTTTTTTCAGGGGTCCGTTTTAAATTATTAAATGTTTTTACTTTCGAACAAACAACATTTTTACATTTTCAAATATTTTGCTCTTTAATAAAAGTAAATTCACTATTTGTTTTGCCGTAAAGCCGGTAATTGCGCCGGAAAAAAATATGTTCCACATTTTAAATATGCCATTTTAACGAAAACCCGTAAAAAGAGAGTACTAATAAAGAGGTATGAGTTTAAGCGTCTCTAATTCATGATTAAGTTTAGAACCAACTACATGATATTCGTCATTTCTGTGTAGTATTCATTTTTTTATTTTTATAGGACTTTCCTCTATCTCACTTAATAATTACGAAATTCCCTGTTTTATTGAATCCCAGATCGATAGACAAGAATCTGTCCAAACAAAAACTATTACGTTCGCAGCCGGGCTTAAACGCTTTCAATTATGGACAGGCCGAATCAAGAGACTAGTGCAGTTATCCTCTTCTCAGATGATCACTTATTTTGTAATATGTATCAATTCAAAGGAAATTTCACACACTGAATAAAAAAACGTTTCTAGCCGTTTGAAATAATTAGCGAATATGGACATTATGGGCCGCCACCTTCAATATCCTGTAGCAAAGTAGTACATACCTTAATTTTTGTAATTTTCGTTGTGATCAAATTGCTGGTATACGTGTTTGATATGATGTCAAAGAGCACAGTCAAAGCGGATGTAGCTGCCTCTAAGTTCTTTCCGTCCACCTGAACAATGCTAAAAGAAAAAACAATTTTACGTTAATTATTTAGCATCAATGGAAAGTACTTGGAACAAACTTACTTATAAGTCACCGTCTCTCGAACTTCCACTTTATCACCACACTTGTCGGCAAATGTCTTTGTTATGGGCACCTCAACCCAAATATGTTCTTGGGCTGCGGCAGCTTCTTTTCGGAATTTCTTAACATCGTGCAAATTCATAGTCAGCTTACTTTGTAGGTGATAGTATTCTTGCAAAGCGGCGAATAGAGGATCATTCTCGTAGGTTTCCAGTAGGGAATTCATGAGAAATTCCATTTCAAACTGCTGAACCATGGACAATTCGGCACAATAGTAGTACTGATAGAGTTGTTCCTGGGATAAGGCTTGCAGCTTGTTGGAGGAGAGGCGCGTACCAGGTGATCGTTGGCGAGGAATTTTATAAACAACATCAGTTGCTGATTCTTCTAGTTTTAAAGACTGAATTTGTGGATACTGAACTATGCGGGAGGATGAGGACGTGGCGGCGACATCACAGGGAAATGACACAGCTTCTGAAGTAGTTGCTATTAATGCTGGTGGGGCTGAAGGTACAGCCAATTCTTCTTCGTCGTTAGATGGTTCAGCGGCTGGAGCACTTTCGACCTCAACGGCGAGCGCTTCATTTTCTTTAAGATCTAAAGTCCTTTCTTCATCCTTATAATCCGATGCTATAAAACACTCTTGGGTTACTATATTCTCTCTGGTGGCAGCCGAAGCCTTGACCATATCTTCTATATTTTCAAAGCCGGAGGATGATTTTCTGGCTTTCTCCCCCTCTTCCTCCGTTTTAGCAGTTGTATCCACTTCTTTGATAAGGCTTTCTGGTGTTTCATTGTCGGATTCTTCTTCTACCTCTACCAGATGCGTTGTTTCTTTTGTTTTTTGTTTAGACTTTTTGGTTTTCTTTAAGAAATCGGAGAAAAGTTTTATCTCCTAGCTAGTATTTAAATAAATTCACCCAGAAACTTACATTTTTCTTTGGCTTTTCCAAAGTCGCCATGTTGTGAAATATTTATTTGTTTGACTGTGCGAGTGTTTATTTTTTATCGTTTCTTTTCAAGAAAACTTGACGATACTGCAATTTATGTGCGGATTTGTGTACGGAAGAACAACATATTGCGTTTGCCGAAAAATCCCCGACTTATTGTGCAAAAAAAAACAAAACATTCACAAATTATTGAGAATAAAGGAACAGCTGAGTTCCCAAGTGTCTGAAAACAGAGTTGGTCAATGCAAAGCAGTGTTGTTTTTTTCACTCGTGCTTTGTCAGATGTGGCAACATTTGAAAACAGCTGTTTTGTTTTCCTGAGCTGGTTTGGTGTTTAATAATTTTTTGTACATTCCAATAAAAAACTAAAGATACACAATGAAAGTATTTAATTTATATATATTTGATAAGTTCGGAACATTAATGTACTATGCCGAATGGAATCGCACCAAGAAATCGGGCTTAACACAGGAAGAGGTAGGTCTTTTCTTAAATACAAGTAGCAGAAAGCTTCTAAAAGTAATTTTGTTTATTCTCCCCACCATCCACCATTAAATCAAAGGAAGCCAAACTGACCTATGGCATGTTGTCCTCCATCAAGTCGTTTGTAAGCAAAATATCTCCACATGACCCTCGGGAAGGGTTCCTTTACTACAAAACCAATAAATATGCTCTGCATTATCTCGAAACGCCCTCGGGTCTCAAGTGAGTTCGTCTGTGACATGTTTTCATATCAAATATTCCCAACATTCCCCATTTCAGGTTTGTTTTAAATACCGACACGAACGCAACAAATGTCAAGGAACTGCTACAGCAAGTCTACAGTAAGATCTGGGTGGAATATGTTGTGCGAGATCCATTGTGGTCACCCGGCACACCGGTGACGTCGGAATTATTTCAAACAAAATTAGATGAATTCATTAAGCAATCTCCCATATTCGGCCTAAGAAATATATAATAATCCAAATATCGACTTGAGGACTGTTTCATTATTACGTCAACACCACTCATGTCACTTGAACCGTAATATAGAGGTGATTGGGATGAAACAACTAAAAGGTTAGCCATTTTTATTCTTAAATTTAATTTGGCCGAAAAAAACTTCTGATAATTTTTTTTTCAAATTTCTGGGTTTTATTGGAAATGTTGAACTTTGTCATGTAATAATGGAAAGCAAGATCACTTGTATGACTCGGTAGTACCTCACCCGGTCAACCCAATTTTGCAGAACATTTTCGATTGTTTCGAGGCGAATGTCTTCAATGGCATCTTTGATTTCATGTTTAACGACTTTAATTGTCTGTGGATGCTTTGTGTAACATTTATCCATAATGGATCCGCACAGAATATTTTTAAAAGGTCTCAAATCACAGCTCCGAGGTAGCCAATTGACATCACAATATCAGAATTGTTTTTTTTTATAGCCGATACAAACTAAAAATTATAAATGGCCCACCTTCTACTTGAACCGTAAAATAGAGGTGCAACAACTTTGATTGGATAACAAAAATCATAGGTCATATATTGCCAACAGTTTTTTCTTCGAGGCGTTACGCTTTTTAGTCTTACCTAGCGATATATGTAGTCCAAATCGGTCTTTGTTTGATAAATAAACTGAAATCATTATATACCCTCTTTCCCAGACGGGTCGTGGGATTAAAGAGTATGGCGAATCATATTTATACCCTTACTCCACTAGGTATGAATGAGGTTACATATCATTCGGTATGGTCAAAATGTGTGCCGTATCGAAAAAAGCATCCTTCATATGTTTTAACCGAATCCGTTTAATGGTTTCTTAAGTTGTTTGAGACATGTCCATCTGGGCAGCTGCACAGTTTGGCCGGTCAAAAAGGCGCTGGTTTGAGCCGATGTATGAGAGCTCGCATTGTCTCTTGTTCGTTTTTCGAATTTCTCCGAAGACTTCAGGCGAACAAATTGTGGCGTACCACTCAGAATTGACCGTCCTACGTTGCTCAAGTGAAACAGTCGCCACATGACCAGTTTTGCCGAAGAAACAGGCGACCATTTGCTTCGAAGTGCTTCCACGAACAACTTTCGTTGGATTTGGCTCGTCTTGGATGACCCACACGGTCGATTGCTGTAGATCATAGATCCATGATTCGTCACCTATGACGATCTTTTAAACGTCTTTTGAAGCACCGCGATAGTTATTTTTCAAAATTTCTATGCACCAATCGACACGAGCCTTTTTTGAGCGATTGTCAAATTGTGCGGGATCCAACGAGAACAAACCTCTTTTACGGCCAGCTGTGTATATATATCGAATGTATGCTGGTGGAAGTAATGCCCAAGGATGCCTCTATCTCACGGTATGTCACATGACGATCTTGCATCAGTTCACTCACGGCATCAATATTCTCTGGCACAACGGCCGTGTTTGCACGACCTTCACCACCTTCGACTTTGAGCGAGCGTCGTCTACGATTAAATTCATTAAACCAGTTTTTCACAGTGCTATGGGATGGTGCTTCATCGCCATACAAAGATTTAAGTTCATCGATGCTTTCTTATCGTGATAATCCACGTCGAAAGTTGTGAAAAATGAGCGCACGAAAATGTTCACGAGTTAATTCCATTTTTTTGCCAATTTGATTTTTTTCAAGTCACTGTAAACAACACAAATGATGGTCGTATGTCAAAACGCTCTGAGTACGTTTATGCTAAAAAATGTCAAACTTTCCAATGGAAATGTCAGATGGCGCCAGGCAACACTAAGTGTAGGCCAGAAATATGTAGCAACCCCCGTAGAAACAAATTTCCCAAAATAGTTGTGTTCTATGAAAAATTACTTGTAAAAGCAGGTTAGAGAACAGAGCATTTTTTTTTACCGCATGCTGTGCTCAAAACGTGCGTATATGCGGGACGGCTTGAAGAGTTGTGTTGGTCTGTGGGTTGCTTAATTAATTGGCAGACAACCCTAGCAACGTCTCGAAATAGATGCAACTTATACCACTAATCTTGTCATTGGTACATAGTATCCCAAAGGGAAAATTGGCAAGACCTTCTCAAAAGGCCTCTTTTTAGATCATCTAAAAAATCATTTTTTGATCCAATACACATTCGTTTATGTTTTCCAAAATATTGTATTCCAGAAGGCAAATGAAAAATGATCCCGCTTACATTCTCATGTCACTTGTCTAAGAAGGCCTGATAGAAGGCCTTGTAATAAATCCTCAACTCATTCGTTGGCCCATTCTTTGAGGAAGCCTACAAGAAGGCCTTCATACTTTTATTCAACGATATCTAGGCATGCAAGGCATGCTAAGTGAAGGCAGGACGGAAAGCATTCGTCACAGCAATAGTGAGTGAAAATGTAAAGGGTGGTCCAACCATAACGCACGTTGTTAATCGTGAGTCACAGCTTAACGTCAATTTTTTTGCCCAACTTAATTTGGCATTTCTTTGTTTTAGTGTTTGACAAACTCAACCATGGAGAAGTACACAATTAAGCAGCGCGATAAGATTGTTTTGAAGCCTTTGATGAAAACGGGAGTTCAAATCAAAATGCATTTCGTGTTTTTTTTGGTCAGCATGATCGACCAAATGTGTCCACATTCGGGAGATTTGTGCGCAAATTTCAGCAAATCGGGTCGGTAGGACATGTGAAAATACCTGTGAATGCTGGCCCAGTACGTTCTGCAGAAAACATTGATGTTGTTCGCGTTAGTGTGTCAGATGAGCCGTCAACCTCGACTTGTTGTCGTGCCCAACAATTGAATATCTCACGAACATCACTGATGCGAATTTTGAATAAAGATATGAATTGACATCCCCTTGACAGCCTCATGGCTATTCAAAGCGCCGAATGGTTGGTTGAACAGACAAAAGTGAATGATGACTTTACAAGGAAAATAATCTTCAGCGACGAGGAACACTTTCGCCCCAGTGGATGACAATCCGCCACAGCCGATTCTATGGACCGGATTCGCTATCTCGAGATGATAAGTAACTTCATGTGGCCAGAAATTGAGAATATTGACTTGGGCGATATGTAGTTCCAAAAGAATGGTGCCACTTGCCACACAGCCAACGAAACAATAGCTGCTTTGGGCGAGAAATTCAGTGGCCGTGTTAACTCACGTCGTGGCGATGTTAGTTGGTCCAGGATCATGTGATTTGACACCGGTGGACATTTTTCTTTGGCGATATTTAAAAGAAAAAGTGTACGTCGAAAGGCCAAGAACAATTCTAGAGCTTAAGGATGATATAATTCGGCACATTTACCTCCATTATGTCTCAGATTCATTTAAAATATAAACCATTGGATAGAGGTATACCACTGAAGCCGTGGCGAGTATTTGGCCAATATTTTGTTTCACACATAATTGTCATATACACTTCTATCATACGAGGGTTGCTATTTATATTTAGGGTTCTTACAATGCTAGTGTACCCAGATGCAAACTGGAACTTCAATTGGAAACTTTGACATTTTTTAGCATAACTTCACTCAGTACGTTTTGTCATTTAAAGGCGAATTGTTTTGTTTACAGTGGGTAAACAAAAAATGGAATTATCCCGTGAACATTTTCGTGCGATGATTTTTTACGATTTTCGGCGTGGGCTATCGAGACAAGAGTGTTTAAATCAACTTGTTTCGACTTTTGGCGATGAAGCAACATCAAAAACCACTGTTAATCGCTGGTATCAAGAGTTCAGTCTCGGACGCCATTCGCTCCAGGATGAATTTCATGAAGGACGTCCAACTTCGGCCACTTTGCCAGAAACCATCGATGCTGTGCGTGGACTGATTCAGCAATACCGACATGTGACTGATTCAGCAATACCGACATGTGACATACCGTAAGATTGAGGCATCCTTGGGCATTAGTATGATAAGCATCAATAAGATATCGCATGTTCATTTGGCCGTGAAAAAAATTTGTTCTCGTTGGATCTCACATAATTTGACGAATGCTCAAAACAAGGCTCAAATGGATTGGTGCAAAGAGATGTTGAAAAAGTAGAACTGCGGTAGCTCAAAGGCAGTGTATAACATTGTCACAGGTGACGAATCATGGATCTATGCATATGAACCCGAAGCAAAACAGCAATCGACCGTAAGGGTCTTTCAAGACGAGCCAAATCCAACAAAAGTTGTTCGTGGAAAAAGTACATCGAAGCAAATGACTGCGTTTTCTTTCGGTATAACCGGCCATGTTGTCACAGTGCCTTTAGTGGAACGTAGGACGGTCAATTCTGAGTGGTATACAACCATCTGTTTGCCAACAGTGTTCGAAGCAATGAGGAAAGATAATAAGAGAAGACGGATCATTTTTCATCACGACAATTCGATGCACCTCAGCACACATCAACTGAAACGATGAGCTTTTTGACCACTCAAGATGTCGAATTGATGGGCCATTCACTGTACAGCCCTGATTTGACACCCAATGACTTCTTCTTATTATGTGCACACCCTGAAAGGGGTGTGGCAATATGGCAAATGTTTAATCCCTTCTTCCAGTTTAACGACATGCAACAATTTAATAATAATAAGTAGTTCGAGAGTTATTGTGCTAACCAGCCGCAGAGACAGACGGACGGTCATGGCTCAAATTACTTAAAGTGTCATAAAACGAATTTAGTCAAAACTTATGTAGGGTCTTAAATGCTTTGTTTGATACGGTGCAGCTTTTGTCCGTACCAAATGACACTTACGCCCATATTAACGGTAGGGTCAGGGTATAAAGAAGGGATCTTTAGTTTTTGATTTCCTACTATGAGCCATAGAGAAACGCTCAGAATGAGAAGACAACTTTACCGGAAAAATCACTCACATAGATATGATTTTGAAAGGTTTAAAAGAACATTTATAAAGCACGAAGGATTACTTAGTAGGGACATAAATACTGTTACACACGTTTTATGCTGTAAAATAAAAAAGTACTGAATGTTTTTGGACCAAATATTTTTTAATATATTTATTGATGTATATTGTATCCGAAAAGAATCTACTTATTCGAAATGTCCGTCTTTTGCCTTTACACACGCCTTAAGTCGCACTGGCCAATCGTCAATAGCTGCACGAACCTCGTCCATTGGAAAATTGGCCACAGCTCGAACCAAAGCAGTCTTAAGAGATCCAATGTTGGGGTATCTTTTGTGACAAACCTTGTCCTCTAAAACCGTCCTCAATTTGTAATCCAATGGGTTCAAATCTGGACTGCCTGAGGGTTATTCTTCAGAAGAAATGAACGCTGGCAAATTTGACGTTTTAGCCTTATGGGCCGGCGCAGAATCCTGCTGGAAAGTCCATGGCTGGTTTTGGACCAGGGAATTGTTAAGAGGTTTCACATCAGCTTCCAAAACGGTTTCTTGGTAAACTTTGGCCGATGTTTTGACTCTTTGTTCGCAGAAATGCAGGTCAGTGACCCCATCGTAAGAGACACCCCACCAAACCATGATTGAGGCTGGGTGATGACCGTTTTCCACAATTGGGATCAGTTCAGATGCTTCCTTAGATGACCACGCATACACTATCATTTTGCTTGTTAAATTTTTCCTGGACGGTAAAATTATTTTCATCGGTGAACAATTTTTTCTTTGCAAGTTATCAGCGTGCTTCACCAAGAGACGTTTGCATATTTCAGTCCTATTTTTTTTAAAGCTGCAGTCAATAAATGTCCGGTACGTCGTTTGAAAGTCCCAAGTCCCAAGTCTTTTTTAATGATTCGACTCATGGACTTTTGCGTGATATTCATCTCACGGGCCATGATTTTCTGTTTTCGCAACGGATTTCTGTGAATTTTTGATTTAACGGCTTTGATGACATGCGGTGTTCGAACAGAGCGTGGGCGGCCCGACCGGTGGCGGTCTTATACATCTCCAGTCCCCTAAAACAGTTTTATGCATGCGGCGACGAACATGCGGCTAATCCCAAGTGGTCGGAGCGTTTTGAAAACATCGTTTTTTTCATTTCACACTTGAAATGCGCTATTACAGCGATACGGTTCTTCAAAACCCATATGACATTAACGGGGGTTGTTCAGTTCTACTATTGAAATGGGTGTGTTCAATGTTGTGACAGTATTTATGTCCCTACTAAGTACACATGTCAAGTGTGTCATGCATACTCGTATTTTATTGATACCTTAAGATAATTTTTTTTGAATTGTCTTTTATTGAATTTTTACTGGAGAATGCAATTTATATTTTGTTGTTTGTTTATATCAAATGAAGAGAAGTACACTTATCTTTATTTATATATTTATAAACATGCATTTAAACATAATGTATGTATGTGTGTATATATAATCGGCACAATAATAATATGATCACATTGTCTTTATACCATCAATCACTAGAGAAACACTTATTAGGCATAGGAAACATGTCTTATTTATTCCTAAACTAAAAGAGATTATTTATTTATTTATGCATGAACTTTGTACATAGCGAAACTTTTGCCAATAATTACACTGGTCGACACCAAAATACTCCCTGGAAAAGCACCAAGTGCCCCTTGCAGATTTTGCTTATCTCAAGAATCAAGAATGTAAATTTGTTTTTGAAATTTGTCCAACACGTTCACAGTTTGGTTCATTAGTCATACCCGGAAGAAGGTAGGGTCGAGGTCGCAATTTCAGGCAGATCTTAAAAAGCAAATCCATACTTACTATTTCTCTCTTATTTGGACAAAACGATTTGCTTCTTAATGACTCATATAGCTCATGGCTCTTAAATAAGTCCATATTTGTATGAAAAATTAAATGATATTTGAATTTCAATTTAAAACAAATAATTTTTATCAGGAATTGCAGCTCCAATTAAAGACTTAAAGCTTCAATTAAGAAACTAAATCCTCAAAGCAACACATTGATATACTATTTCGATCCGCTTGGCTATTGGAAAATATATGTTTTAATTACTTCTCCGACGATATGAATTTTTGAGATACTTTGAAATTCCGCCGTTATAACTTTTTTCCTTCATCATAGGACAGAGGTATATTCACTTTTTCGAAATACTGGTTGGAGATCTCATAAAGTATTTGTATTCAGAATCGTCATACATTGTAAGATGATAAAGGCATGACCGTCTGTAAAGAGGCTACCTGTAGCACTATTGCAGCTACATTGGTGGTTGTGTTAATAAACTGAAACAGCTGGTTTTAAATAATGTCAGGATGTAAACATTTTCTACTCCTAAGGACTGGGTCAACCTCTGGTAAAATCGAAACCAACAAATCTCATTTACGGCCAAAGTAATGGACCGATAATTGCAAAATTTTAACAGAACAATTCATTTATGAACATTACAGAACATAAACAGAATAAATCATTTATGGACATTTGATTATAGACTACAGTGAGCAAAAAAAGGTGTACACGAGCCACAATCTGAAAGGTGTTTAAATAATGTGAAAAATATAAATGCAATATATATTTGTTATATATCAAATTTAAGCTTGAGATCTCTTCAAATAAAAACTATTGTCATATTGTTCATATTGTAAGGAAAATATAACAAAAACAAAAAAGTGAATTTCACAAAGCAAATAAAAAACTTGTACACTTAAGAAATCTCTAAGTTTTTCAAGTAAATCGAATTTTTTTTACTATTTAGTATTTTGAATTTTCGCGTTTGCCATTTCTTACTGTTATAATCTATTTGAAATCGATTGAACCAGATACATAATCACTTCAAATCGTTTAAACGATACACATGCTGTAAAACACGGAGATGGCAATGTCATGGTCTGGGGTGCAATGGGTGCTGGAAACCTCGAATGTGTGGAGGAAATCATGAATACAACCGGTTCTGAAAAATAACTTAGTGCAATTGGCCCAAAAAAGGGTCTGGAGGATCGATTTGTCTTTGGCTCGTATTGTTAATGAATGGTTGATTAAAAAAACTAAAAAAGTATAAACTCGCCCTTCCCTAAGCCCGAATTAAAATTTGACATCTGTGGTCATTTACGAAAAAAAATTAAAAAAATACCACATTTATAATTAAAAGAACCACAAACAAGCTCTCAAGCAAATTGGGAATACAATACCTATATAAGCGATTAAAAATCTGGTTCATTCGATTTCAAATAGATTATAACAGTAAGAAATAGCAAACGCGAAAATTCAAAATACTAAATAGTAAAAAAAATTCGATTAACTTGAAAAACTTAAAGATTTCTTAAGTGTACAATTTTTTTTTTGCTTTGTGAAATTCACTTTTTTGTTTTTGTTATATATTCCTTACAATATAAACAATATGACAAAAGTTTTTATTTGAAGTTGTAGCAGAGATCTCAAGCTTAAATTTGATATATAACAAATATATATTTCATTTATATTTATCATATTATTTTAACACCTTTCAGATTGTGGCTAGAGTATAACTTTTTTTTTGCTCACTGTATAGGTATATTGGACAAAAGGGCTAGGTCCAACTTATACAACCCTGAAATTTGAAAGGCTATATCTCGTGAATTAATGCCAATATGACGATATTAGTTGGTATATATAGAATCGGGTAAGGAAAGAAACACACCCGGATAGAAAAGAGGCTGGTACATTGAAAAAATGCTCATAATGGACCGTAATAAAAGCCATAATGGACCGTATAAAAGCCAAACTTAATTTTTTCAGTTGGTTTTTTATGAAAGCGTAAATATATCTATGTATGATTTGTACAGTGGGTAGATATTTGTACTGTGAGTTGTTATCATTTATAACCTGACATTTTAAAAAAATATTGTGTTAATTCTATTTGTTTGAACAAAAACACATCGTCATCAGAGATCAAAAATGACCTAACACGCATTTTCATAACTTTACAGGAGAAGCAAAAACATTTTCAAATTCTAAAATACTTTTCTAAAATACCTATTAAAATTTTTTCTTTTATGAATGGTTTAATATATGACGGTACATTTATTTCGAAAAAAATATATTTAAATTTTTTTGCTATGTCTGTTTTATGTGAGATACGTCTCTTTGGTTACTATCATTGTGAACCAAAAAGACTTTAAGCATCAATGCGTTAAGTAAATTTTGAGTCACACGTTTCCAAATTTTAAGAAAACAGTAAAGTAATTTGTTGCTTTCTTTACCACTTAATGCCTCCCCATATGTGACAGCGCATAGAGAAAGGGACCTAAGGGTAAAAAAATTAATTTTTATTTTTTTTTTCTTTTTTTGACGTGGGCAACATCTGAGCATCGAATGAGACCGATCCCATGCCCCAAAAGTTTTCCCTCCCAGAGATATGCGCGTTTTATGAAAGTGAAGTCGACGATTCTAAGCGCAAATAGAAAGGGACCTAATCTTTAAAATGGCTCTCCTGAAAAAAAACTGGTTTTTAACCTTAGGTCCCTTTCTATTTTGCGAGTCACATATATAGATTTTTGAAGTTTTGGGAATATCGTCATTTTATTTAAAGTACAAGTATTCAAACCTTGAGGGTTACTGAATTTTCAACTTGAATGAATATTAGAATTCTTGTTCCCAATAAAAAGGTCCCATTTCTAAGCCTATAAACCTGGATCTGGGTTTAAAATGTACTGCTAAAATCCTTAAAATAAATACATTATTGGATTGGAAATATTTTTTTTAGTTTTTGGTAACCTTTCGCTTTTTAAGAGGGAATCTGTTGTTGTTGCAACGACAACTATGTGACAGGGAGACCGCCCTTGGTCAAAGAAGTGCTATTCGTGTCAACCCGGTCCATAGAACCGGCTGTCGTGGGATTTAAGAGGGGATCTGTTTCTCAGCCTCTAGGAGCCATGGGCAAATACCTAATATTGAGGAAAGCGGGGAATTTTGATGGCATATGTGGGCTGACCGCAAATGAAGATAAACTTACAAATGACAGAATATTGTGATTCGTGACGACAATTCATTGTTTTTTTGAGTATTTAAAAGTATATGACCATGTTAAGCAGGCCCGAAACTTGGCCTACTAGCACTTTTATGACCAATGGATCCGGTGTCAAATTGAGCTTGATCTAAACAAGTAGAAACTTACTTGGATTCGTGTAATATTACCATGCTCAAAGGAGCTGGAATCATAAAATCAGGTGCAAATATTTGAAACGACCCGTTCTACTGCCGCTAGACCCGTTGGACCTTAAATTTAAAGTAGCTGTGAAATTACGGGCATACTTATATATGCATTGGAGACAAATTTCATGACATTTATCCATGTCCTTTAGGCCGGACCATCAAATTGAAGAAAATTAAAAATGGCCATTAAAAATAAAATGAAATATATAGGGTGATCCATCTAGAGGTATTTTTTCAGAACAATAAAAAAATACAAAAATTCAAATCAACTGTGGAATCTTTATAGGTAATTTGAAAGAACATTTTATGCCATATATTTTTTGAATCTAATTTCCTTCAAATGTTGGCAACTGTATTATGGAAATGAGCGTTCGGTGAGAAACGGGGAGATCCGCTGTTTTCGACGAAAATTTTGTTCAGTGATGGTGACCATTTCTGGCTCAACGGCAAAGTCAATAAACAAAATTGATGCATTTGGGCTGAAGAGCAAACAGAAGAGGTTCAAGGGATGCCATTATACCCAGAGAAAACCACGGTTTGCTGCGGTTTATAAGCTGGTGGAATCATCGGTCCATATTTTTTCAAAACTGATGATGGCCGGAACGTAACCGTGAATAGCTCGCTATCGCGCCATGATTTCAGACTTTTTGCTACTTGAAATTGAAGCCCGCAATCTTGAAGACACTTGGTTTCAACAGGACGGTGCCACTTGTCATACAGCTGCTCAAACAATGGATCTATTGAGAGGTCATTTCGAAATGCAGCGAATTTCACGTTTTGGACAGGTGAGTTGGCCGCCTAGATCGAGTGATATCATACCCTTAGACACTTTTCTTTCTTACGTAACGTCCAAAGTCTATGCGGACAAACCAGCTACAATTCAGGTTTTGGACGCCAACATTACGCGTTTCATTAAAACCATACCGGTCGAAATGCTCGAACGAGTCATCCAAAATTGTAGCCTCAGAATGGCGTAGTTATTATTCAAAAAATAAATGCCATAAAATGTTCCTTCAAATTACCAATAAAGATTCCACACTTGATTTAAATTTATATATTTTTTCCTTTGTTCTGAAAAATACCTCTAGATGGATCACCCTATATGATGAACTTTATAATTTTATTGATCCATATCTTAAAGGTTGTTGTTGTTGTAGCGGCAAACCGTACCGGGGTGACAGCCCTTGGCGGAAGAATTGGTGCTTCGGGTCGATGCGGAGCGTAGAACCGGCTGTCGTGGGTCCTACTGTTCGGCGTTCCTGGACAATGGACCCATGGTCTAAGGCTTACTTTTGGCCAAGTTGTAAAATAATGCCACGCTTGTGTGGAACAATTTCAATGTTTTTGAAATGGTCGAAGAGGAGAGATTTTTGGGACTCAAGTTATTGAAAATGTTCAGTGGCGGTAAGCACTTCCCGCGGTAAACACTTACAAGAAATGTGACCAAAGGCACCCCACAAGTTGCATTGTTTGTACAATTGTGTTGTTAGGTCTTTTTGTTTGATTAAATGGCACACTTGTTGTAACGTCGCCTTGCAATTCGCCTATCAAATTGAGAATGTTGAAGTGTAACATTGGCCGTGTTCTATTGGCAATTCGCTTAGGGGGTCGCTAACGTGGCAACTTTACACCTTTGAAAAACAATAGATAACTGCTTTTGTTTACAGAAAACTATAGACATTTTTCCTTAAAACCCGTTAATTTGATATAATTTAAATTTTGAGGTTGTCGCCTTTGCGACCACTTACTCGTTTCATAAGCGAGTACTAATAGAACACGCCTATTGTGCGGAGACATTTATTACCAGAATCAATAAAAAACCCGCTTTTGGATTTTTGAAGTTTGTTCATTTTGGATTTCAGGTGACGGTATACTCTAATCCAATAGTTTTTTCAGTGGCACTTTTAGTACTACCAACAATTGTCCTCGTTCAACCCATTGTGTAAACTTACAGATTATTGTCTCTACTGATTATATAAAAGTTTTGAATTAATACCCTTTTGTTCTACCATTTAATGTCATGTTTGCATTCCAACATATTCTTGGTGGCATGTGTGCTTTTTGTCATTTTTTTCAATTATGGACGAAAATTAAAATTAACTAAAAACTGAGTTACTTTTTGCACATATCATTATCAAAATATTGTCCTCTCTAACTTTACTTGGGCGATAAAATGTTACTGTCGCTCAAGGTCATGTTACAACAATGGGTTCAAAAGTCATCGTCGAGCAGTGGTTTGGAGAAATTGTTTTTTAAAATAAATGTCTAATTTCTGTTGTGGTTTTCTCAGATAAATAAAAATAAAACACATCCATAAAAAGGTGTACACTTGCCTACAGATGTTTTAGGACCTCTAGCCAGAAATGGCTGTAGAAATTTGTAGCATGGCTTCAAAGTTGGTGTAAAACAATGAATATTTGTCCGAAACCACGGATTTTATTCGATTTGGATGACATGTATCTTTTTGGAAAGCGCTTAGTTGCTTGGGGTCATATGATAGTAAAATGGCGCTCACCGAAATTTCTGTCACCCCTGCTTGTAACTAAAAGTCTTTGCGACTGCTTTTTGAAGTAATTTTACAACTTTTTTTGTTTTGTTTTTATCATCGACTGGTAACGAAATCATTTTTAAAACCCGACTTACAACATTTTTTTAATATGTAAAGTTTAACATCGCCGGGTACGAAATAATTTTCGATAAACGGCTCACAACTTTTTTTGTAACTATGGGATTTCGATAAATGGGTTCTGGATGTGTGGGCAGTGGCACGCCCCTTTGTAAAATTGTATCCATGTATTCTCTGAGACAATTTTTTGCCCACAATAGCACACTGTGTTTCATTCAAAACAATCTGCCAAAAATATGGTAGTTACACCTCTTTTAAAAAATGGGCGAGTTACCGCCCTATTTTCCCCCAAAGCTTATTCATTTACACACTTAAACTATATACTCCAAGTCTCATATCCCAAACTAAAATACTTAATGAGATGTGGTCGTTTCAAGGTTTTTAATATGGGGGCAATGCCACGCCCCTTTATAAATTCGTATACATATACTAAAGTAATTTCCTGACAGAAAGTAGTGCACAGTATACATTTTAAGTTGATTTGCCTACATTGTAAAAACGTGAATTGTGTTATCGCGTGAAATCGGAAATGTTTTTGATAAACGGACAAATATTTTAGTTAATATAAATTTTTTTTTATCACAGGATTCCTAATTAATTTTGTTTTATTGAACCAAAAAAAGTTTTTCTGTGTGCTTATTAAAAAAAGGTACTTTTGGTATTTCTCGCTTATACTTATCTGTTTTCTAGAGCGAAGACGATAAATTGTACAAGGTGGGCGATATGAACTTTATCCAGAAATCGAAAAACAGAGATCAGTAAAAATCATTTTGAGAATGCTTCTTTGTTGTGTTTAGAGTGTGCAAATGTAGTGTTTTTTGTGTTTTTCTTTCTTGTGATTGTGTACAAAAGAATGTGGAAAAAACCCTGAGAATTTGTGCGTTACTGAAGTGTGTTTTTCTACATTATTGCAAAGAAGAAGCACATAGCCCATCTTGTACAATTATCGTCTTTGATACAGTAACAACATTACATTTTATTGATCAAACAACTACTGAAATTAGAGACTTATTTCGAATATATGTCGTGAGTGGAGAGTAAGAAGATAGCGAATGAGACAACTCGTTTTAAATTCCTTTTTTTAATTTTCAGTCAGCTGAACTTTTTCCAACTTTTAGACTCGAAATGTGATTTTTTTAATTTTCCAACCCGCCTAACCTAAAAACTTTTACATGCTGGACAACATTCAAAAACAGATTCAATTTTGATTCGAGGGACTGCAACATTTCCTCAACATTGGTCTGGCTATGGTTTTGCTGAGCAAGGCAAAGCAATGACCATGAAGTGACTCCGAAACTTGCTTCTAACTATATATTAATAGAAGCAAAAGTAAGTGATTTCTTCTTTGCTCGAAATATAGAAAAGAAATAAGAAAAGTAGTTCACTGAAGGCAGTCAAGAAAGAAGTAGTAAACCCGCTTCATGGAGGTTTGAAGCAATTTAAAAAAATGATTAATGTAATAGTACAGAAAACAATGTATTGAAATAATATGAAAAAATAAAGAAAATCAAATATATGAATTAAAAGAATGTCTTGTGAATTGTTATCTTATACAGGGTGGGCCAAAAGTTAACATGGGGTTAACAACTTTAATAACTTTTTGTTTATTAATTTTATTTTTATATTTTTTTTCTCAGATTTTAGAATATAAAAAACTAGCTGACCCGGCCAACGTTGTTTTGCCTTCAAATTTTATTTTCACTGAAAGTCTGGTTCAGTTGCAAAGTCGTGGTGGATTCATATTTTGATGAAGAAATGCAGTTGCACCGTGCAAATGACATTTGCACGGGATACAAATTTTATTCAAATTACTTTTACTGGAGCCGAAATAATAGAATAAGGTATTCTGATCATTTTATTGAAATCTAAAAAAAGAATAGAACAATAAATGTATTCAATTTAAGGCTGCACGATACACTTCATTTTTTGATTTCTGCATAAATAAATAGTGAGGACGGTTTCCCAACTCGAAAACATGCCCTGTGAAAAGCATGACATTTACAGATTTATGCCGCACACTTCCAGCGGCATAAATCTTGAAATGACTTGTTATGGTCGCAAATGCAAGTTTCAGTGGGAACTGAATTCGTTTGAACTGAAATGGCAAATCAGTTGAAGTCAAGGGAATTCGCGGAATTAGACATTCTTCTCCTTTGAACGGCCCTTTCACTATCACATTGTTCATTAGCTTTATCACAATCAGGCGAGTTTCATTACACAGTTTTGGTGCAGATTTTGTAGCATAATGATGACAGATCCAACTTTAAGAAACAAATGATGAAGCCGCCAGGCAAATCTAAAGAGTTTACGAATTCCACTGAATATTTGACGACATCGTCTTCTTTTTCAATGTGATCGATCGATTTGTATGAAAGCTATTCTCCCGGAATTTGATTTCAAATCGTCCAATTCAAGTCATTGAAATCAGTATTTTTCGCTAATAAAATGAAGCGTGCGCTCAACCAATAGTAGTTACGATGTTCGGATAAACATTAGTGATGAGTTCATCTTTGGTTGAAATAAATTGGCAAATGGTAGGTGCAATCGATATTAAACCACTGGAAATATTTACTGGAATTTCTCCATTTACGATTCTCAGCAGTTCTTTTAAGAAAACTTCTGCGGTTCTCAATGGAATAGTTTTCACGTATCGCCACAAATAGGATGACTTCAGGCATGCATTTAATTCATCTGATTTCGGAATCACGGGAAGTGTTTGTCGGAAGTCGCCTGCCAACAGTATCCTCACGCTACCAAAGCGATTATTATTGTTGCGCAAATCTTTCAATATTCGATCGAGTGCTTCTAATGATCGTTTGTTCGCCGTCGTGCACTCATCCCATATTATCAATTTACAATTTTTCAACCCTTTTGCAATGGCTGATTGCTTTAAAAAGTTGCCAACAGGATTTTCGTTGATGTGCTGGTTTAGATGAAGCTTTAGTGTTGCATGTGCGGTTTTTCCACCTTCCAACAGTGTTGCAGCAATTCCGGTAGATGCTAAAGCAATGCCACTTTGAGCACGTATTGCTGCTAACATCAATGATAGCAGGAACGTTTCACTGTTCCGCCGGGCGCATCAAGGAAAAATAGTCCAGCATTTCCATCATCGACAGCCTTTATCAGTGTATCATACGCACTCATTTGTTGTTTATTCAACAGTGGAATATTTGTTTGTATTTGTTGTTGCAAAGTTATTATGTCGTAGGAACGCTCGCGATCCAATTCACGATTTCATCTATAGGGTGGTCTTTCAGAACAAACAAAAATATAAAAGTTCAAATCAAGTGTAGAATCTTTATTGGTAATTTGAAAGGACATTTTATGGCATTTATTTTTTGAATATAATTTCCTTCACATGTTGGCCGCAACTACGCCTCAGGGTTTCCATTCTTAGGGTTCAATTTATTGACACGCGTAATGTTCGCTTCCAAAACCTGAATCGTAGCTGGTTTGTCAGCATAGACTTTGGACTTTACGTAACCCCAAAGAAAAATGTCTAAAGGTGTGATATCACTCGATCAAGGCGGCCAACTCACCTGTCCAAAACATGAAATTAGCTGCTTTTCGAAATGACCTCCAAATAGATCCATTGTTAAGTTAACTGTATGGCATGTGGCGCCGTCCTGTTGAAACCGAGTGTCGTCAAGATTAAGGGTTTCAATTTCAGATAGCAAAAAATCGATATGGTTATTCATGGTTAAGTTCCGGCCATCATCATTTTTGAAAAAATATGCACCGATAACTCCACCAGGTTATAAACCGCACCAACCCGTGGTTTTCTCTAGGTATAATGGCACCTCTTGAACCTCTTCTTGCTCTTCAGCCCAAATGCGACAAATTTGTTTATTGACTTCGCTGTTGAGCCAGAAATGGGCCTCATCATTGAACAAAATTTTGGACGAAAACAGAGGATCTTCCCGTTTCTCGACTAACGCTCATTTCCATAATTGCCAACATTTGAAGGAAATTATTTTCAAAAAATAAATGCCATAAAATGTCCTTTTAAATTACCAATAAAGACTCTTGATTTGAATTTTTATATTTTTTTTGTTCTGAAAAAAGTCCTCTAGATGGATCACCCTAATAAATATATAAATGAAATGTGTTTTGTTACTAAACCATCATACCAAATATTTTTCAAATGCCGGTTTCATGCAAACTACACATAAATCATCAACAGACCGTCGTAACCTAAAATTTTGTACCGATTGTCAGCCTTCTAGCTCAAAAAACAGTTTTGTTACGCCTCCTCCGCCCACACTCCAAAATTTCGATTATGAACAAACCCCCAGAAGGAAGTATCCAGTTTTCCCCAGTCGTTTTCAAGTTTTAAGCGGTGTAGCAAAGCACATTTCATTTTTATATACTTAATGAAAAAAGAAAATTGAAAATAAACCTGTCGAAACACGCTGGGTGGTAAAAATTAGACATTTTCAAATTTTGATATTTTGAAGTTCTTTTTTTTATTTTTTTTTTAAAACCCGTGCTGAGAAAATACCTTTCCAACAAAGTACAAATCATCAAAATCGGTTTGGCCAATCTCGAGTTATGGGATTACATCGCTTCGGACACTTTCTTTTATATATATAGATGAATTTTTTTACACTAAGTATGGAAAAAATGACCCCCGTTTTTAGCTTCGCAATGATGGGCTCGTTTTAGAGCATTTTCCATTACATCTTTTAAAATTTGTGGCTGTAGCGTTCGAATTTCTGCAACAATATTGGACTCGATTTGAATGATTGTTTTGGGCTTGTTCACATATACTCGCTAGTTCAAATAACCCCAAAGAAAATTGTCGGGTGCTGGCGATCGCGCTGGCCAAATAATTTGCGAATTTCTAGAAATTTTTCGCTCCGAAAGTTTGACTTAAGAGTGCCATTGTGTCTCGGTCAGTGTGGGCAGTGGCTCCGTCTTGCTGAAACCACATCTCAGGTCTGTTTTCAAGAGCAGGGCGTACAACATTTTCTATCATAAACCGATACCGCTCTCCATTTACGGTTACAGCACATTCATCTTCATTCTCGAAAAAGTAGGACTCAATGATATTTGCAGATGTGATCCCACACCATACTGTACACCTAATGGGGTGCTATTGGCGTTGATGAATGACTCTTGGACTTTCAGAACCCCAGAACCTACAGTTCTGCTTATTAACAAAGCCATTCAAATGAAGAAGAGCTTTATCACTCATGCGTTTGCGTTTAAATAATTGATCGCTGATTTAAATAATAAAATTCTTTTACGAGGGTTGCTATTTATATTTCGGATCCTGACAATACAACTCGTAGTGTTTCCAGATGCAAACTTCCATTGGAAACTTTGACATTTTTAAGCATAACTTCACTCAGAACGTTTTGGCATTTTAGGGCCAATTGTTTTGTTTACAGTGTGTTGAAAAATTCATCTCAGTCAACAAAATGGAATTATCCCGTGACAATTTTCGTGCGATGATTTTTTCGATTTTCGCCGTGGTTTATCAAGACAAGTGTTTAAATCAACTACTTTTGACTTTTGACGATGAAACATTATCAAAAACCACTGTTAATTGCTGGGACCAAGAAGAGTTCATTCTCGGAAGCCGTTCGCTCCATGATGAATTTCGAGAAGGACGTCCAACTTCGGCCACTTTGCCAGAAACCATCGATTCTGTGCGTGAACTGATTAAGCAAGATCGACTTGTGACATACGGTGAGATTTAGCTATCCTTGGGCATTAGTATAACAAGCATTAATAACATATTACATGTTCATTTGGCCGTGAAAAAAATTGTTCTTGTTGGATCCCACATAATTTGACGAATGCTCAAAAAAGGCTCGTATGGATTGGTGCAAAGAGATGTTGAAAAAGTATAACTGCTGTAGCTCAAAGGCAGTGTATAACATTGTCACAGGTGACGAATCATGGTTCTATGCATATGAACCCGAAACAAAACAGCAATGGACCGTTTGGGTCTTTTAAGACGAGCCAAATCCAACAAAAGTTGTTCGTGGAAGCAAATGATTGCGTTTTTTCGGTATATCCGGCCATGTTGCCACAGTGCATTTGGTGGAACGTAGGACTGTCAATTATGAGTGGTATACAACCATCTGTTTGCCAACAGTGTTCGAAGAAATGAGGAAAGATAATAAGAGAAGACAATGCGGCTCTCACGCATCAGCTGAAACGATGAGCTATTTGACCAATCAAGATGTCGAATTGATGGGCCATCTATCGTACAGCCCTGATTTGGCAGCCAATGACTTCTTCTTATTTCTTAGCATTAAGAAAAAATGCCTGGTTTTTCATCGCCCGAAGCAGCTGTCGAAGCGTTTAAAATCATGTTTTGGAGGTGTTTTAATCGAAGTGGAAAAAGTGCTTCGAAAATTGGTTTGTGCGCATGCAAAAGTGTATTGAACTTAAAGGAGAATAATTAGAAAAACAATAAAACCACTTCCAATGATAAATTATTGTGTTTTTATTGCCAGGCCCGAAATATAAATAGCAACCCTTGTATTCTGGTTCTTTGCTCAGTTGTGAATCTCTCCATTATTTAGTCTCTAAGTGTTATTTATATAATCTAAAAAAAATGTAAAAAATGTATAAACGAAAAACTTTTGTCCCACCCTTTATATGTAATTTAAAATATGCACTTATTACAAATTTTAGCGGATTTAATAAAATTGCTCATGATATTCGGGCAATGGACTTTCATGCGCTGACAGTGACGAGGTTTTTTTTGACTTGTTTAGTATCTGCTATGTTTTATGAGTTATGCGCAATAAATGTTTTCCAATTTGTCCCTATCTATAATTAGTATTTTTATTATATCGGTCAGCAGAACAACTATTCAAATCGAATCATTTAATCACAAATTTAAAAATAGAATCAATTTTTACAATATTTTTAAACGTTTTTTTTCCTGGTCAAACAACAACTGAAATTCGAGACTTATTTCGAATTTATATTATTCGAACCACTGTGCGTCGTGAAAGCTGAGGTAAGAAGTTAGAGAGTGGGACATGCATTTTGAAACGAGCTAAACTTTTTAAACCTCTTAGAGGAAAAATGAGATTTTTTTAGTTCTTCAACCCGCTCCACCCAAAAAACTTTTACCTGCTGGACAAAATTCAAAAGCAGATTTAAATTTGATACCAGGGACTGCAACTTTTCCCGAATTGGTTGACCAGTGTGATCTAATATAATATATGTATGTATATATATAATTAAAAATATGCATTAATTGGACTCAATACAAATTTAATCGGATTTAAAATGCTTTTGCTCTTGGCATGCGGGTAAATGGACATTGTGGCCCACTTAGGGGAACTAAAATCGAGCACATTTGAAATCCCATTAAAAGTGTAATTAGTCGCAACTAATTGGCGTTAATTAAATCTTTTATCAAGCTAACTAACTTTTTACTTGATGTAGTATTTGTTATTTTTTCTCTTGATTTTGTTTTTGTTTCTGTTTAACTTAAAATTGTCTAAAGAATAAATTAAATTCTTATTTCGATAAAGTTGTATGCTATAGAAAGACATTTAAATTAGTTGTAAAAATATCATATTAAGTAAATATCAATTAAGTCACACTAAGTTTATGTTGTATGCTATAGCGGAGGGGGGTGGTAGAGGCAACGTCGGCGATATTTCCCTAGAAAGCCAGTTTCTTAAATCGCATATCGGAGATTCTGTAGGTGTTGCAAACAAACATCATCATACGTTCTCCTTTTCGTTGAGGCCACGCTGTGAGCGTCGGACATCGGTGAGGCTCGCGCCAAGGCTGCTGTTGTCCGCTGCCATAGAGGCGGCCGCCAGTGAGGGTGAGGACGAGGATGTGGCTATGCTGGTGTAGGTGGTTGTGTGTGTTTTTGGCATTTCTAATGTTGTGCTGTCAGTGTCGACGCCGCCACTGGGATTAACTTTTGTAGCGATTGGTGGCGTCGTCGTCGTTGCTGCTGGCGATGGCGAGGTCGCTGTTGCTGCAAATGACTTTGTGAAAATAACTTCCATGGGATTTTTCTCTTTGTCATTATTGCCAACACCAATTATGATATTGGCTTCATTTTGGGGCTCGAAAGCGTGATTAATTTTGGCACCACTACTACCGTTGGCCGTGCTATTGCCGCTGCCACCGTCAACCGGCCGGTCTTCGCCACCACCGACACCTCCGGCCCCGCTGTTGGCGGCGCCTTGTCGCACAATGCTGCCATTCGAGCCGAGCACGGTAACGACCGTGTTGACATCTTTGACATAGTAGGGCTTGTCGCCGCTCCTGTAACGTTCGTAAAGTCTAAACACAACTGGATGCAGTAGTTTCGCATCGTAAGCGTCCTTAGGGTCCTGCGTCAAATAACTACCTATGTAGCCAATGAGCACAGTCAGCGCTGTGCCTATGAGACTGTAATACATATAGCTAATGGAATACATGTACTCCAGTGGTGTCCTGAAACGAAACACAAACGAACCGAACGACATAAGTAGACATGTAAAATAATAGCAAGGACATTGACAACCAATGGAAGGAAGCAACAAGCGGCCGGCAGACAGACAGACAAACAGAACATGACAAAAACGGCCGTCTAAGTGTGGGACAGCCTATACGCATCAGCCAAAGAATGTCAGTCTGCCGGTCTGTGTCGCTGCGTCACTCCCATAGCCGTAAGTGAGTGGACTAGGACACTGTGATATTATTACCGTTCTCCCACAGCTGCTGTTGTTGTGGACGTCGTAGCTGCTGCTCTTAGATTCGCCATGGCCAGAGTGTCGTTTAACATCACGTAATTGCTGTTCACACCGCCACCACTGCCGCCGGGAGGCATGGCCGGGGAATGTTGCATTAGCCACGATGATTGAGTGGGCAAAAAGGAGTATTCATCGTTTACGGGCTTGTGTATCGATTGTGAAAAAGTGAAATTTAAGCAGCCCTACAGGAAGAAATAGACAAGAGATCAAACAAGTATGTAGAGTATGAAAAATTACAATTGATAAACAATGGTTGGGTATATGATTTAGTTTTTGGCCAATAGTTTTACCTGAAATACAAGGTGACGAAAAGCACTCTGTGGTACAGGATGTTATACGTTTTTATTTATGCCTTGCATATGTTTTGACCAAATTCGTTTTATGTCCGTCTGTGCCACTAGTTCGCACGATTACTCTCGAAGGGTTCAATTGTTTTAAAATTTTGCTTGTCCAAATTTTATTTCAGACACAGCCTATGTGCCATATTGTCACAACCCTTTTGGTAACTCCCACACAGGTGTACAATTACGTTTACTTTTGGTATTCTAGAAATATCTCTAAATCTATTCTTTCCATGTAACACAAAATCAATACTTAAGCACAGATTTATAAGATTAACTTGGTTCTAAATTGTCGAATGTACCCACGCCCCTTCTGGTACCACCCACACAATTGAATTTGTTTTAGTGCAGATTGGACCCCACATAACATAACTCACCGAGTGCGTTAAACTCGATTAAAATATGCACACCATAATACTTTAATAACAGCTTTATACTCGCTTATAAAAAAAGTGGTAGGCATGCCACATTAACACCATTCCGCCCACTTTTGCTGTTTTTCTAACATCGTTAATGCCGTTCATACGACCTTGCACAAAATCAATAATTAATTATTTATTAACTTTGTAACAAATAATTGGACTCCCAGCCACGCCCTTTAATATATCTTCCACATAAATGACCCAGTTTCAGTGCAGATTACAACCTGCAGAACTTTTCTTCTAAAGCATAAAATTTGCTTAAATTGCCAACTTCAGACTATTTTTAAAACGGCTTTTTATGTTCGTTCGAATAGAAAGGACGGCACGGCACGTCCCATTCAAGTAGCTCCAGTGCAGATGCACCATTACGCCCACTTTTGGTGTTTGCACAATAATTCAAACATTAATTTTGAAAATTAATATTAAAATCCGCAAACCTATATGTGACAGCGCATAGAGAAAGGGACCTAAGGGTAAAAAAATCAATTTTTACTTTTTTTTGATGTGGACAACATCTGAGCATCGAATGAGACTGATACCATGCCCCAAAAGTGTTCTCTCCCAGAGATATGCGCGTTTTATGAAAGTGATGGTACACCAAAGATACACGTATTTAAAATGGCTCTTCTGAACAAAACTGGTTTTTACCCTTAGGCCCTATTCTATTTTGTGCGTCACATATATCCATATTGACTATTGATAGCTCGTCTTGACCAATATACCTTTAGTCCTTTTAAAGTAAACTCCCCCCCCCCCCCCCTGGGCCGATTTGCCCATTTACAAACCCAAGCAGGCTAAAAACATAAGCCAACATCATGCTAAATCTCAGGATTATAGGTTGATTCATTTAAAGGCTATCGTGTTTTCAAACATGGCTAGATGTTCTTAGAACTTTATGACGATAAATAATATGTGTACTAGAGTGGATCGCTTCAGCAATCGATATTGTGCTATCAAATATAAATACGATTGAGAGAATCGAGTGAGTCGTATTTCTATTCTCAAGCGCTCATATGTAATATTGTATTGTATGTGGCAATGTATATTTGTATGTATTTGATGTCAGCTTGGAAAGTTAATAATTAAAAAAAATATTTTTTATTACGTACTAAAAAAGGCATACAAATAAGAACAAATTTTTTTATTTTTGTAAATTATAATTTATAAAAATTGAATAAAAATTGTGGAAGTTACAGCAAAAAGAAATAAAAATGTTGTCTTGAACTGCCTATTGTACCCCAATTCTGGAGCTCTCCCCCATTAGTTTTTGCACAAAATTTTAAAGAACGCACTGTAACAATTCCAATGTGGAATATTTATTGAATATAGTAATTAACCCTAGTAAAATTGGACCTTATCGGTACATGTTTCTATATGAACAATATACAAAGAAACTCTACAAGATTTTAATATATTTTTTAAGTGAATGATGTGGGACCTTTAACCAGCCCTGGTAAAATTGAAACATATCAGTATTGGCCCTAACCATTACGATCCGCCTTTTAGTTGCAACACTATATGTATAGATGGACGATAGAGTGATTCTGAGTCGATCGGTATAATAAACATGGAGAATCTTCAGTTGTTTTAATTATCACCTCTAAGTTATAACTCCTTACATCAGTGACGAGTGAGCTTCAGTGTGCTGCTCTTTAGGCTGTTTAAAAGTCCTAGTCTGGTTCAAGTAAAACTTTTTTAAAAATCTCCTAGTAAAGGCCGAGAACTAAATCATACACCGAAGTATAAAGAAATTGTGTATGTGTAGGTTTTTATTTGCTTTAATTAACTTACCTCTGTTGATGTTGGTAAAAATTGATTATTTGCTGATTTGTCAACCGTTGACGATCCAAGGATGATCCACAGGACGAAAGCGCACGCCGATATCATGCCAGCGGAAGTACCCTTTAAAGTGTAAACGGATATTGTTATTACACAAACATATACATATTTCTCCAGTTTCTTCGCATGGAGACAACTGTCCGTCCTGGCATCCGAAACTCGGACATCAATCAACAATCAAACAGCAGACGGCCAACAATAAACAGTTGGCATTCTCTTACCTTCCAGTTGGCAATCGGCACCAGCATGGCCAAAATGAAGCAGCCCAGCAGAGGTCCGGATGTTGCTGAAAATGCCATCATTGATGACTCAATCACGCCGGAGAGTAGGCCCACAACAAAAGCTACACCCATTATCAGGATGCCGCACACCACCGTCACCGTTTTGATAAGATTCAATTGCTGGCGGTCGCTTAAATTCTTGAATTTCGGCACCAGCGTCAAGAAGTCCTCCCATATCACAGTGGCCATTGAATTTAAATTGGACACCATCATGCTGTGCACATCGAGAGCAGTGGCGGAGGGGTATAAGGAAGAGAAAAACAAACCAATCAACACTCGGTCATGGTCTCTTGTGCGATGGTGGTGGTGTCCCCCACATAATTGAAATGCCACCCGTACATGTGTTCATATGCACTTACCACAGAGCTCCGTTGAAGAGTGTCGCCATAAATATGCCCACAAAGCCGGGTATGAAGGCCAGCTGATCTTCCACATAGAAGGGCAGGATTTCGTCAGCCTTGTTGATGTAGCCTTCTGCTAAGGGATCACAGTCAGCATAGGACGAGTAGATGACCAAACCCGTTATCCACGAGAGGGAGAAGAATATGAAAATGATGGGAATATTGGACATCATGGCACTGGAAGAAGAGTTAAAAGAAAATAAATTGTTGGCGATTTAAAGAGTTTAAGAAGTTTTTTTTATACACAATTGACCACATCCTAATGTTAAAAAAGGCTGTTGGCTTTTATGAAAATCGGTTAAATTTTAGCTATAGCTCCCACACATAACGGGGTTTCCAATAGGGACATAACAATTTCGTATTGCCGAAGAAACAGGCAACCATTTGCTTCGAAGTGCTTCTTCCACGAACAACTTTCGTTGGATTTGGCTCGACTTCGAAGACCCACACGGTCGAGTGTTGTTTTGTTTCGGGCTCATACGCATAGATCCATAATTCCTCACCTGTGACGATCTTATAAACGTATTTTGAAGCACCGCGATTATATTTTTTCAAAATTTCTTTGCACCAATCGACACGAGCCTTTTATTTTGGGCGATTGTCAAATTGTGCGGGATCCAACGAGAACAATCCTTTTTACGGCCAGGTGTTCATGTAATATCGAATGTATGCTGGTGGAAGAAATGATTAAGGATGCCTCACGGTATGTCACATGTCGATCTTGCATTATCAGTTCACGCACGGCATCAATGTTCTCTGGCACAACGGCCGTTTTTCGATGACCTTCACGAGCATCGGCCACGATTGAATTCATTAAAACAGTTTTTCACATTGATATGGGATGGTGCTTCAACGCCATACAAAGATTTAAGTTCATCGTGATAATCCACGTCGAAAGTTGTGAAAAATGATCGCACGAAAATATTAATTCCATATTTTTGCCAAATTGATGTTTTTAAGTCACTGAAAACATCACAAATAACGGTCGTACGGCAAAACGTTATACAGTGCGTGACAATACAATGGAAACTTTAAATGAAATTTATGTTTTTCTTATTTTAATAATAATTGGTCCCCATTTATAACTCAAAATTATAAAAGTAACTTATAAAACTAAAAGGTTATTTAATAATTTATTAAAATAAAATAAAATATTAACATTAAAGCAATAAATTTTGAGAACAAAATAGAAGGCGCATGAATTTCATTTTTAAGTCATCGGCAAAAAATGGAAACTTGTACTACACAAACAAAAAATCAAATTCTCTTAGTTTGGATTTCAATACTTTTTTGGGTTTCCATTATTTTTAAGCACTTCATCACATCGCTGAGGCATGGAGTTTATTAAATTATCGATAGTTTCCTTGGATATGGTTTGCCACTCCGAAGTAACAGCGTCCACCAATTCTGCCCTCTTGGTGTAATTTTTAGTCCGAATTTTACGATCTACTATTTCCCACAGATTTTCTATAGGGTTTAGATCTGGGGATTGAGCAGGCCATTTCAAAACATTAACCTTAGAGGTGTGTTTTGGGTCATTGTCGTGTTGGAACCTCCAGACTAGGGGCATGTTTTCCTCAGCAAATGGAAACATAATGTCGTTCAGTATTTGTTTATAGCCAATTCCAGTAAGAGTATCTTTTACTACATGAATAGGACCCATTCCTTGGCCAGAGAAGCAACCCCATACCATTATGTTACCACCGCCAAACTTTACAGTTTTGTAGGTATATTTAGGATCCAGTCTTTTCCCTTTCGGCTGTCTTACAAACGTTCTTCCATCAGAACATCTTAAATTATATTTTGACTCATCGGAAAAAAGGACAGTATTCGATTTTTGTTTAGACCAATTAATGTGTTCTTTTGCTAATTTTATCCGGGCAACGCGATTTTTTCAGATATTTGTGTTTTTTTGCTGGGCGATAACATT
This sequence comes from Hydrotaea diabolus, assembly GCA_963513945.1. Classification (NCBI taxonomy): domain Eukaryota; kingdom Metazoa; phylum Arthropoda; class Insecta; order Diptera; family Muscidae; genus Hydrotaea; species Hydrotaea diabolus. Next base: position 191,571,796 of record OY740716.1, on the reverse strand, counting down.
TAAGACCAGCTTCATCAGCACGTCGCCCAACAGTGTGGGCGCTTTTATCCAGTTTGAGATTATTAATAACTTCCTTAGGCAGTTTTTTCGGACATTTTTTAAACTCTCTTACTATTGAATTATCTTGTCTTCTAGTTGTTTTACGTGGACTGCCACCTAAATGCAAGGTGGTAACCGTTCCATTTTCCCGAAATTTTTTGATTATTTTTGAAATTGCTGATTTATTCATCGAATATTTTTCACAAATTTCTCTTTGTTTTTAACCATCTTTAAAATCATTTATAATTCTTGTTTTTAATTCTTCACAAAATTTTACTCTTGCCATTATGCAGCTAAACGAAAGCTTGAAGAAGTTTTTATCATTTAATAACGGTTTATATCGCATTTCTTTTTTGTACTATTATAAGAATGATAGATAATGGTGGAATACGTTCCTTTTTTTATTCTGATTCAAAGTGAAAGGGGAAAAAGTGCCGATAAAAAGCAACACTGGAACAGACATGAAAAAGTTTCCATTGTTTTGCCATCATTGGTGAAATTACAACATGAAAACATATGAATTTTTATGTGTATAGTTGTGTTGTATGGCATAAAATTATTTTATTTTGAAAGAAATTACATATATACATTAATGACCACCCAAAAAACTGATTATTATTTGCTACACAAAAATTTGGCAAACTTTAAAGTTGAAAATTGTAAATTAGTAAAATGTTTCCATTGTTTTGTCATGCACTGTAAGTACGTTAATGCTAAAAAATGTCATACTTTCCAATGGAAATGTAAGATGGCGCCAGGCCAGAAATATATAGCAACCCTCGAAAAATTGATCAACTTGTGCAAAAAACTTTATTAGATTCAAAAGTAAAAAACCCAGTTTGAAAACAACCTGCTTATATGTTATATTCTGGTACTTATAACAGAATAAATACTGGTTAATCGTTAAATATTAAAATGAAATAAAAAAAGCTGTATTATTTCGGTCAGATAGCTGAATACTTAAAATTTAGCCATCACTTGGTCTTAGTAATGACTACCAAATTTAATGAGTTCTTATAACCAATCATTTAAAACAAAAACCAATACGGGTACAAATTCCGATTTTGTTATCATCCTACTTGGTAAGGGCTACCTATACTTTGTCTCTTTAACCGATCGTCCCCATTTAAACGCGGCATCTTTACTTGCGTCCATTTTTATGATTCCCTTTTGAACTTGCCTTTTGTGTTTACACAAGGCAATTCGGTTACGTCAATTTTTGTTTTCATTACTGCCTTTTCTGGCAATCTGTGATTTATTCGTTCTGATTTTGGTGTGACAAAATACTATAATAGTCTGCAGCCAACTTCACACTACGAAAAACACAAAGGGTAAGTTTTTTCCCTTTCTTTTCCCCTTACCACTCTTTCTCCTACAAACTGAGAGTTGTGGCAAGTAAGTTGCTTAGTGTAAATGGAGACCACTACTAAAAACTGTCGTGTACTTAATGAACATTCGGTGGCAGCGATGGAATACATGGATAGTACGTGCAACCACTCACTTTCGGTTGGAAAAATAACGGTTGTGGCAACAAAATGACAACTGCAAATCTGTTCTCTGTGTGTGTTGTTTGAGAAATTTGTTTCTTATGTACAAATACTTATACATCTTCTTACTTATAAGTATACCCTGTATGTGTTTTGTTCTTGTGTACATCCTTTATATATAATTTACAACCAAATAAAAACAATATTTACAATAGGGTGGGCCGATTTGTCAGGACACAAATTTGTCGATATTGTGTCATCGATTATTCGATAGCTGTTGGCATGAAAAAAAATGTTTTACTACGACATATCAAAAAAAATCATTTTCGAGGCGCCCAAAATTATTTTTTTTTTACTTTTTCAACTTTTTAAGGGTTTTTTTTATTAGGTATTAAAAAAAATTAGCTGATTTATTTTTTTTTTGTAAATATTACCTTTCAAGGTGACATACAAATATACATTGCCACATACGAGTACAATGCAGAAAGACGACTGAGAGAATTGTACATATAGGACCGCATCAAGAAAAGAGTACTCTCAGTCGTATTGCTATTCTCACGTGCTCATATGTTATACGAGGGTTGCTATTTATATTTCGGGTCCGGCAATAAAAACACAATAATTTATCATTGGAAATGGTTTTATTGTTTTTCAAAATATTCTCATGATTGTTGAACGCTTCAACAGCTGCTTCGGGCGATGAAAAACGTTGACCACGCTGTTTTGCATCGGGTTCATATGCATAGATCCATGATTCGTCACCTGTGACAATGTTATACACTGCATCTGAGCTTACGAAGTTATACTTTTTCAGCATCTCTTTGCACCAATCCATCCGAGCCTTTTTTAGCATTCGTCAAATTATGTGGGATCCAACGAGAACAAATTTTGTTCACGGCCAAATGAATATGCAATATCTTGTTGATGCTTGTCATACAAATGCCCAAGGATGCCTCAATCTCTCCATATGTCACTTGTCGACATGCTTAATCTAGCAAAGTCACCGAAGTTGGACATCCTTCACGATATTCATTCTGGAGCGAACGGCGTCCGAGACTGAACTCTTGGTACCAGCGATTAACAGTGGTTTTTGATGGTGCTTCATCGCCAAAAGTCGATTTAAGTTGATTTAACACTATTGTCTCCATAACTTACGCCGAAAATCGTTAAGAATCATAGCACGAAAATTTTCACGGGATAATTCCATTTTTTGTCTGAGATGAAAAAAATTTGTAAAGCAAACAATTCGCCCTCAAATGACAAAACGTTGTGAGTGAAATTATGCTAAAAAATGTCAAAGTTTCCAATGGAAGTTCCAGTTCGCATCTTTCAGGACCCGAAATATAAATAGCAACCCCCGTTTTGTATTGTATGTGGCAATGTAAATTTGTATGTCATTTTGAAAAGGTAATATAAGGTGATCCATCTAGAGGTATTTTTTTAAAACAAAAAAAAATATAAAAATTCAAATCAAGTGTGTAATCTTTATTGGTAATTTGAAAGGGCATTTTATGGCATTTATTTTTTTGAAAATAATTACCTTCAAATGATGGCAACTGTATTATGGAAATGAGCGTTCGGTGAGAAACGAGAAGATCCGCTGTTTTCGACCAAAATGTTCTTCAGTGATGAGGCCCATTTCTGGCTCAACGGCAAAGTCAATAAACAAAATTGCAGCATTTGAGCTGAAGAGCAACAAGAAGAGGTTCAAGAGGTGCCATTTTACCCAGAGAAAATCACGGTTTGGTGCGATTTATAGGCTGGTGGAATCATCGGTGCATATATTTTCAAAAATGATGATGGCCGGAACGTAACCGTGAATGGTACTCGCTATCGCGCCATGATATCGATCTTTATGCTACCTGAAATTGAAGCCCGTAATCTTGACGACACTTGGTTTCAACAGGACAGTGCCACTTGCCATACAGCTGCTCAAACAATAGATCTATTGATAGGTCATACCGAACTGGTGAGTTGGCCGCCTAGATCGAGTGATATCACACCTTTAGACATTTTTCTTTGGATTAATGTAAAGTCCAAAGTCTATGCTGACAAACCAGCTACGATTCAGGTTTTGGAAGCCAACATTACGCTTGTCATTAAAGCCAAACCGGTCGAAATGCTCGAACGAGTCATCCAAAATTGGAGGCATGGTTGCGGCCAACATTTGAAGGAAATTATATTCAAAAAATAAATGCCATAAAATGTCCTTTTAAATTACCAATAAAGATTCCACACTTGATTTGAATTTTTATATTTTATTTTTGTTCTGAAAAATACCTCTAGATGTATCACGCTATATTTACATAAAAATTAATCGGACGACTTTTTATCGCCTACAAAAAAACCTTAAAAATATAAGTTGGGAAAAAGTCAAAAAATTGAAATTTGGGCGCCTCTTAAAAGATTTACGAGGGCGACCGCAAAAGTAACTGGCCTAAAATAAAAAGAACCGTTTTTTTTTGGAATTATTATTATTTACTTTTCAACATAATCTCCTTCCAACTCATTACACTTCATCAAACGTTTTTCAAGTTTTTTAATTCCATACGAAAAATAAGATTTTTCAAGACCTTCAAAATATGCCTCAGTTGATGAAAAAGAACTTTTTTTTTCTAAATGCGGTCGTTTTATCTTGATTTCTTCACTCAACCGATCCAATAATGCACAATAATATTCACTATTTATGGTTTTTCCTTTCTCAAGATAATCAATAAATATTATACCCCTTGCATCCCAAAATACTGTGGCCATTACTTTTCCTGCTGACTTAACAGTTTTCGCCTTCTTGGGACCACTTTTACCAGCTTCTATCCAATGTTTTGACTGTTCTTTGCATTCTGGGATGTAGTGATGGATCCATGTTTCATCAACAGGATCCATGTTTCATGAATCGGCGCAAGAACTCTATTGGATTACGCTGATAAATCGCTAAAAGCTCCTCGGAATTGGTCCAACGGACGAGTTTTTGGGGCAAAGTCAACAAACGCGGCAGCGTTCTTGCGGATAGCTTTTTCATGTGGAGTTCATCATGAAAAATACTCGAAACTTGTTTTTCGTGTATTTTAACAATATCAGCAAGTTCTCTGAGCTTTTCTCGCCTATCTTTAGTCACTTCATTAAATATTTTTCTAATGTTTTCAATAGTAGTAAAAGTTTTCGGTCTTCCAGGGCGTTGTTCATCTTCCGTACTTGAACGACCCATTTTAAATTGTTGAACCCAGGATTTCACGGTGGAGTATGATGGTGCATTATCACCATGAACAGAATCCAATTCATCTTTGATTAATTGTGGCGTATAACCTTTCATATAAAAGTGTTTAATTGCCGCACGAAACTCTTTATTTTCCATTTTTCAAAAATTATAAAACTTGTTTACTTCAATCACCTGTAACAAAGAAAATAATCATTAAATATTTCGGAAATTTTGACAGATGACTTATAAAAGATTGCTTTTAAAAAACAAAAAAAAAGTTGCTAGTTAAACAGAAAATGTGCCAGGCCAGTTAGTTTTGCGGTCGCCCTCGTATTTTGATATGACCTAGTGGAACTTTAATTTCTACAATATCGATTGTTAAATCGACCCACCCTAATGCACAATGCTGTATATTTTCTTTTTAGCTGGATATACTGCTGAAATAAAGAAAAATAAATATTATCGACTTACCGTTTAACTTCCTTCATGGACCTGAGACTAACATAGCGTTGCATGAAATTTTGCTGACAGCCGAACTGCGACAGTGACACAAACAATTGACCCAGCCAGGCTGAAGTGGTATCCACTCGCACCGTCAGATCGCCGGTGAAATTAAAGAAACTCAAACGTCCTGCAAATAAATGAACAGAACCACAAAAGGCATGCAATATTAATATTTCACAAATCCATAAATAACCAAATGCGAGTGTACACAAAACAAAAAGGAGAAAAAGCCAATCGAACGACCCGCCGGACAAGCAATAATAACCAACCCATAACCCGGAAGGATATAATAATCTTGGCCAACAACGGTCAAAGCATTCCTGCCTACACAAACACATACAAGGAGGCAGCAGCATCCGCATCCGAAGCATCAAAGCAAAGCAGCCGAATATTAATAACGAATGGACGCACACACACACAAACGCCGCATTCTTCATTTTCTATTTGAATATCGAAATGACCAACAATATTTCAAAATCAAACATTTCTATGACATTTGGCTATTGTTGCTGCCTACCCAAGGCCGGCAGGAAGGTTCGACCGTCCCGGCCGGATGCTTGTTCTTCATCTTCAGTGTGTCTGTGCGTGTGTGTGCGTATGTGTGTTTTCGCATTCTGTTTGAGGCTTTTGCTTCCAACCGCAATTATTCACACAAATCATGTTTAAATCGTTGGCTGACGGTTATTTGTAGAGGTACAGCCGGCGTTTTGTTTGAGAATTTATTCTTGTTCGTTTGTTTGATTCAAATAAACAAACCTTATTTTGCATTCACTGTCCGTCCGACGGTTGTTGGGTCGGCTGCTAGGGTCGCCTGCCAAAACCAGCATTGGATGGGCTGTTTGGACTGGCTTTATGTGGGTTCTCAATAATACTCGTATTTAAAGGGACATCAGAACACTAAATGCTCATTTGTGATATTTTAAAAATAATAAGGTTAAAATGTAACATCATAAATTGGCTTAATGGATAGAGGAATGGAGAGAGAGAGACCAAGGAACAGGGGGGTGTGGTGAGATGTTTATTCCTTTTTTTGTATTTGCCATAATTGGATTATGGCAAGGATGTTTTCACAAACACTTTAGAGGATTTTAATGATTTTTTGCTCAGATAGTGGCGGAATTTATGACTAACGAGATACATTGATAAATGCCAAGAAAAGGATAACATCGGGGTTTTTTATTTTAATTGACTGCTTTACCGTATGAACTATGTACGTTTGCAAGCGTGCACAAACAGGATAAATAAAGGATATAAAACATATTTACATTTCAAAAGAGGCGGCAAGATTTGTTTGTTCGAATTAAACATCCTAGCAAGCTGGAGTGGCATCCCACACGCGCATATAAGAAATTCCGTATGAGGCATGAGAGACGAACGATAGCCGCACATACACGCAGAGAAAAGATATGGTTACTATATGGTCACCGCAATAATAATATGTTCTCTACAATAAAAGCATGTTCGTCGTAACCATAGTATTGTTTTTTGAATATCATTTTAACGGCAGTATAATTGCGGCAATATTAATATTGTTGAAATATAACAATAGTATTATTGCCAAATTTGGAAATGAAAATATAGTTGTAGCAACCATATAAACATGGTTGGTGCAACAAAAGTATTGTTGTCTAAAATGTACGTTAACAATAATATGGTTATGGCAATCATACCTTATGGTTTCAGCTACGAACATAACAAAACAGGTTTTTAGAGCATAGATGTAGGCGTGTGCGTATGTTTTTTTGATATACACACGATATAGTGAATGGCTGTTGTCCATTAAAAAAAACAACAACAATCGGAAGATAGTTCGAGGAATTTTTATTGTGTTTACTTGAAATACTCTATACCGACTGGTTCTCGTTTATTTAAAATCTGCCTGCACTTAAGTATATAGTCATTGATCGTGGTTTAATCACATTCGTTACTTGGGGTCTACGAATGGTGAAGTAGTATTCACCCCAGCTGGCAACTGAAAGTATTTTCGACTGCCGTTGGAATAAATATTTTTGTTTCTTGAATGAAATGTTCATTAAAAGCATGGCCTCAAATCTGGCTATGAAGTAAGTGTAATGATATTTAAAATAACTCTTGATAAAAATCTCTATTCTTGAATAACAACATTACCCAATCCTAAGAAATATTTTTGGGGATCATAGTATGGTTGAGTGAATCATACTATGGTTGTGGGGATCATAGTATGGTTGCGTGTGAAACATACTATGGTTGTGAGGATCATACAATGGTTGTGGAGATAATAGTATGGTTGAGTGTGAATCATACTATTGTTGTGGGGATCATAGTATGGTTGTGGATATCACAGTATGGTTGAGTGTGAATCGAGTTATGGTTGTGGGGATCATAGTATGGTTATGTGTGAATTTTACTATAGTTGTGAGGATCATAATACTGTTGTGCCACAACCATATACCCAACAATAGTATGATCCTCTTCAAATATTGTCACCTCAACCATAGTTTTTTTCTGCGAGTACTTCCAAGGAAGATATTTGCAAATTATTTCCATTAAAATTTGGTTAATTTGGTAATTTTAATTAAATCAATTTTCTTTGCAATTGATCCACAATATCCCTATCGTGAATTTGGAGAAATTTATATCTCCGCAAGCAGAGAAACAATGTGGTTACTATATGATCACGGCAATAATAATATGTGCTCCGCAATAAAAGTATGTTCGTCGCAACCATAGTAGCTTTTATTGAATTTAATTTTGACAATAGTATGATTGTGGCAGTATAAATATTGTTGAAATGTTACAATTGTATTGTTGCCAAGCTTTAAATTGAAAGTATGGTTGTAGGAACAATATTAATATGGCTATTGCGACAAAAGTTTTGTTTATTGTTTATGGTAACAATAATATTTTTACGGCAATCATACTGTAGGGTTGTAATTTTTCTTCACTTGAATATGCTTTTCAGAACAATGTTATTGTTACGGATCTAATGCAACAATAGTACTTTTTATATGTAAATTTAAATTTTTAAAACAAACTGATTTGGCTTTGTTTAACCGAAATATTTTTAATAAAAACGCTTACGTTTTTTTAAACTGATTTTTTCTACTGTTAAAAAAATCAATCCTATTATTTTAAATTTATTGTATTTTAAAATCATTTTCATAATTCAATTCTATTGTTAACAACTTAACGCAATTCTAGGAAACATAACGTGGTTGCGTGTGAATCAAACTGTGGTTGTGAGAATTATACTATGATTGTATGTGAAACATAATATGGTTGTGAGGATCATAGTGTAGTTGTGGAGATCATAATATGGTTGAGTGTGAATCATAGTATGGTTGAGTGTGAATCTTACTATGGTTGTAGGGATCATAGTATGGTTATTAGAATCATAGTATGGCTGTATTTGAATCATATTATTGTTGTGAGGATCATAATATTGTTGTGCCACATATTATATAATATATAATATTATTTTTATTATTTTATTTTATTTTATGAATGAAATTCGATTTCGTCTTATGACCACCGCGAGCCCCTGTACAGCGATCTATTCTGTAGACTTAATTTTCCACAACTCTTGCACATATTTCGACCGAAACGGCAATTTCGCGTTGGATGTTGTCTCTGAGCTCGTCTAAATTTGTTGGCTTGTTGGCATAGGCCAATGACTTGATGTGGCCCCATAAAAAGAAATCCAATGGCATTTAATCGCACGAACAAGGTGGCCGGACCATCGACCGAATCATTTCTCGAGATAAAACGTTCACCGCCTGCCTTTTAGTAAATCAATTGTTACACGTGCTGTGTGGCTAGTGGCGCCGTCTTGTTGAAACCACTTATCGGCGATGTAAAGCTCACCTAATTCGGGCCAAAAATAATTTTCTAACATAGCGATCTCCATTGACGGTAACATGACGATTGTTTTCATCGACCACAAAAAATACGGCCCAATAACACCTCCGACATGAATTGCGGATACAATTGCGCCTCTTGTAGCACATGTGGGTTTGTTGCTGTCCAATAAAGCATATTTCGTTTATTGACAAAACCACTCAGCCAGAAATGAGCTTCATCTCTGAAGATGACTGATGATGAAGAGGTAACCAAGAATAAGTTAATTTAACAATAAAAAAGATTTCTACGAGGGTTGCTATGTATATTTCTGACCTAGGCAACACTAAGTGTTGCCTGGTGCCATCTGACATTTCCATTGGAAAGTTTGACATTTTTTAGTATAAACGTACTTAGAACGTTTTGACGTACGACCATCATTTGTGTTATTTACAGTCCTTGAAAAAATCAATTTGGTAAAAAAACGGATCATTTTTCACAACTTTCGACGTGGATTATCACGACAAGAGTGCATCGATGAACTTAAATCTTTGTATGGCGATGAAGCACCATCCTATAGCACTGTGAAAAACTGGTTTAATGAATTCAATCGTGGTTGAAGGTCGTCTAAAAACGACAGTTGTGCTAGAGAATATTGATGCCGTTCGTGAACTGATAATGTAAGATCGTCATGTGAAACACCGTGAGATAGAGGCATCCTTTGGCATTCCTTCCACCAGCATACATTCGATATTGCATCAACACCTGGGCTTAAAAAAGGTTTGTTCTCGTTCGATCCCGCACAATTTGACAATCGCTCAAAAAAGGCTCGTGTCGATTGGTGCAAAGACATTTTGAAAACATACGATCGCGTTGCTTCAAAAGACGTTTACAGGTGACGAATCATGGATCTATGCGTATGAGCCCGAAACAAAACAGCAATCGACCGTGTGGGTCTTCGTAGACGAGCCAAATCCAACGAAGGTTGTTCGTGGAAGAAGCACTTCAAAGCAAATGGTCGCCTGTTTCTTCGGCAAAACTGGTCATGTGGCGACTGTTCCGCTTGAGCAACGTAGGACGGTGAATTCTGACTGGTACACCACAATTAGTTTGCCTGAAGTCTTCGGAGAAATTCGAAAAACGAACAAGAGAAGACGAATCATTGTGCATCATGACAATGCAAGCTTTCCCACACCGGCTGAAACCAGTGCCTTTTTGACCGGCCAAAACGTAGAATTGATGGATCATCCGCCATACAGCCCTGCGTGGTCAACGATTTTCGTTGCCAGAAGATGCTGTTGAAGCGTTCAAAAACAATGTTTTGGAGGTGTCTCAATCGGAGTGGAAAAAGTGCTTCGACAATTGGTTTGAGCGCATGCAAGAGTGTATAAATCATGCTGGAGAAAACTTTGAAAAACAATAAAACCATTTTTCATTATGAGGTACATTAAACCTCCATTATATCTCAGAGACATTGAAAATGTGGACTTCGGATAAAGGTGTGCCACCGAAGTGGCTAGCTTTTGGCCGATATGCTTTGCTTTAAGCTCCATTTAGTCTGGACGGTTGACGCTAGGCAATTAGCTATTTCAGTTGAGGTTTGCATTTTGCATGTGTAAGAGGGAGATAACTACAGTTTGACGGTTGACGACGGTAGACTTCTGCAGGTTGCAGAACCAACCGTCAACCGTCAAGACTAATTGGACCTTTACACATAATTGTCATAGATCCTTCGTTCACTTTAGATAATTCTTTGAAAAGTGATTGTTTCATTTTCAATTAACATCGTGCGTTTTATTTGGAATACCCGGTTTAACAATTGAGTTGTTAGAAGGAGCATGAAGCCTTACCCATTCTAATGTACATACTAGTATGATCAAATACGCCCGACCAAACAATTCTCTCCGGGTCAACACTAATACTAAAAGCATCAAAGCTCATTACCCACAACAGCAACAACAACGCCAAACCAAGTAGGGAAGACGGCCTTAATGACACATCAATCAATAGCGTCAGTTCAAATATTTGCCTAAATATTGACAATGCCCAACCGATTTATTCTCCCCATCCCCGCGCCGCATTCCAGCAAAACTAAACTAATTAATGTCCTGGTCTTTGTTTTACAAAATGCATTGTTTGTTCCAACACGAAGGCGCGGGACAGCAGAGTGTTTTTCCGCCTTCCAGCATTAAATGGACATTTATGGGCATAATGAGTTGGTCATTATACCAGGATCTATTTGATGGCCCTCACACACACACTCACACACACTGAACGTCACATTATCTCTAGCAAGTAATGTAATCTTTTGCAGAGTGCTTTCGATGGTGGATGACTGACTGGGCGGAGGAGGCCCAAAGAGTCTGATGGTTGAGTAAAGGATAATAGCTTCTTCTTCTTCTTCTTCAGTCGAGCAGACAGACATACTCGTACGCTATGAATGCCATCATAAATGTAATAGCGCGCGCGTTAACTACAATTCAGGCTGACAAACGTCGTGGAGCGACAGCGCGAGCGGGAATGCTTCGGTAGGAGCAATAAAACACATTTTAATAGTCATCATTCTTTGGCAGACGTTTCTCAGCATTCCCCACATAGATATGAACGAAGAAAGGAAGGGATTGAAAATGATGTATGGTTGGATGAATATTTGGAAATGTGGAACACTTTTTGAGGGAAGAGAATTTCTACTTGTATGAAATGCGAACGCGCTCGGTCTGTAAATGCTTATTCCATGGACTCAAGTGCTGGAGTGGCGAATTTAACGGCATATTTATGCGTTCACAATTTTGTGGGATTATTACCAACGGATGCGGAGGGAGGAATGCCCCAGAAAGTAATATTACTTACACTCGTCGACAAGATAGTGTTTTTACACTGAGCCGAAAATACAATGATTTTTTAACCATGTGTCTGGTTAAATTTTTCATGGTAAATGTTTGATAACGAAGACAAAATAACGTTATATAAGGTCAAATGTTCATACAAAATAGTTGAGTTAACATTATTTAAGGTTGGTTTTTTCAACAGAGAGTCAGAAAATTGTGCGACATAAACAAAAATTTAAAGATCATTCGGCTCTGTTGCATAGAAGTTTTTTATCTGCTTTGTGTTATACGAAGTTCAGAATTTAGTTACACGAAGTTGCAACGATTGCGACTGTCTATTGCGACTGTAAGTTATCGCATTCGGCTCTGTTGTATCGAAGTTTTTTTTATCTGCTTTGTGTTATACGAAGTTCAGAATTAAGTAACACGAACAACGATTGCGACTCTCTATTGCGACTGTAAGTTATCGAGACAAGAGTGTTTAAATCAACTTGTTTCGACTTTTGGCGATGAAGCATCATCAAAAACCACTGTTAATCGCTGGTACCAAGAGTTCAGTCTCGGACGCCGTTCGCTCCACGATGAATTTCGTAAAGGACGTTCAACTTCGGTCACTTTGCCAGAAACCACCGATGGTGTGCGTGAACTGATTAAGCAAGACCAACATGTGACATACCGTGAGATTGAGACATCCTTGGACATTAGTACGACAAGCATCAATAAGATATTTATGTTCAAAAAAATTGTTCTCGTTGGATCCCACATAATTTGACGATTGCTCAAAAAAATGCTCGTATGGATTGGTGCGAAGAGATGTTGAAAAACTATAACTGCAGTAGCTCAAAGGCAGTGTAAAACATTGTCACAGGTGACGAATCATGTATCTATGCATATGAACCCGAAACAAAACAGCAATCGACCGTGTGGGTCTTCGTAGACGAGCCAAATCCAACGAAGGTTGTTCGTGGAAGAAGCACTTCGAAGCAAATGATTTCGTTTTGTTTTTTCGGTATAACCGGCCATGTTGCCACAGTGCCTTTAGTTGAACGTAGGAAGTCAATCCTGACTGTTTGCCAACAGTGTTCGAAGAAATGAGGGAACATAATAAGGGAAGACGGATCATTTTGAATCGCGACAATGCGAGCTCTCACACATCAGCTGAAACGATGAACTATTTTGACTACGCAAGATGTCGAACTGATGGGCCATCCACCGTACAGCCTTGATTTGGCACCCAATGACTTCTTCTTATTCCCTAGTATCAAGAAAAAATGCGTGGTCAACGTTTTTCATCGCCTGAAGCAGCTGTTGAAGCGTTTAAAAATCGTGTTTTGGAGTTGCCTCAATCGGAGTGGAAAAAGTGCTTCGAAAATTGGTTTATGCGCATGCAAAAGTGTATTGATCTTAAAGAAGAATATTTTGAAAAACAATAAAACCATTTCCAATCATAAATTATTGTGTTTTTATTGCCGGACCCTAGATATATGTGACGCGCAAAATAGAAAGGGATCTAAGGTTAAAAACCAGTTTTGTTCAGGAGAGCCATTTTAAAGATAAGGTCCCTTTCTATTTGCGCTTAGAATCGTCGACTTCACTTTCATAAAACACGCATATCTCTGGGAGGGAACACTTTTGGGGCATGGGATCGGTCTCATTCGATGCTCAGATGTTGTCCACATCAAAAAAAAAAGATGTGAAAAGTTGATGAAAAGTTTTGTTCAGGAGAGACATTTTAAAGATTAGGTCCCTTTCTATTTGCGCTTAGAATCGTCGACTTCACTTTCATAAAACGAGCATATCCCTGGGAGGGAACACTTTTGGGGCATGGGATCGGTCTCATTCGATGCTCAGATGTTGTCCACATCAAAAAATGAAAATTGATTTTTTTACCCTTTGGTCCCTTTCTCTATGCGCTGTCACATATAAAAAGCAACCCTCAATTAATTGAACTTCAGCCAGACCTTTGTAAGAAAAAAATCGGAATTGGCCGTTGGAAATGTCGAATTTCTCCCACTGTGTATTGCTTGGTTTGATCCCATGTCAGAATTTCCAGCACATCACATGCCGTATTAACCATTTTGTGTCAAATTCCTGTAAACTAGTGTTACTACTAAACTCGAATTCGAAATCCACATAAACTAATCCTATTATACTGACGATTTAAAGGCAAACGTTGCGAGGAATATTGGAATAGTGCAATAAGTTTACCAAAAGCATTATATCATCCTCCTCTGGTGTCCACTGAAATTGTTATAAATCTCATCCACCATCGCAGTCTGTTGTGAGTTTTGGCACTAACCCTTTTTGCCCTGCCACTCGTCCCCTTGGAAAACTTACCATCCTTGTGATTAACATCGTAGACCCGCTTCGCTCCACCGCTGAATATGGTACCTTTTGTGATAATGGCCACCGAAACTATTACCACTGTAACAGTTTGTATAACATCAGCATTTATGGCAGCCTTAAGTCCTCCCTGTTTCAAAGCAGAGGTTTAAACATTTTTAACTGGCCATTAACCGGCTTATAGCCACAAAAGCAAAATTTTACCTTAATGGAGAAAAATATACATATTGTCGCCATGCCGCAAATGGATGCCCAGTATGGGATGCCAATTACCGTTGCCAACGCTACACTGGGCGTATAGACCGTTACGCCGAGCGAGCATATCTGCCGGATAATGTACGTGGCCGAGGCTAAACAACGGACCAGTCGCGACTTGAATCTGCAAAGATATGGAGAAAAGACAAAAGAAAGATTACCAAGTGTAAGCAGGAAGAAAAAAACCAAAGTAAAGCATTTTCAAATTAAAAATTTACAAATATTTGACCCAATTGGAATCAAAGGAACCTAAAATATACCGAACTCTTACTAAAAGTCTTGTATTTCTCCTGCGATCTTTTCAGCGAATGCAGAATATTCATATAATTCTCTCTGTATACCGCAAACATTTAAGCAAAATTATTCCAAAATCTTACAACTTTTAGTTTTTCGTTTCGACATTAAACTGCTGTAGGTAGTCTCCTGAACAAAGTACGAGTATTACGAAAGTCCTGCCCTCCACTACAAACTTGTTTATGTTTGTAAACAAATTAAGCAATCTCATTTTTCCACTCTCGTCCTTTCTACCCCATGGATTTGTGCAGTCGGTCACATAGAAATGCCATAAAATTCTTGTGGATAATCTTTGCAATAAAGGGGACAAAAGCACTAAAAGAACCCAGTGTCGGAGTTAATTAGGTCTTCTTAAAAGAAGCCATGAATGAAGCAGGTATAAACGACCGAACGAAATACGAGCGTTGCTATACTTATATATAATTCTGGCCTAGGTAACACTAAATGTTGCCTGGCGCCATCTGACATTTCCATTGGAAAGTATGATTTTTTTTTAGCATAAACGCACTCAGAACGTTTTGACGTACGACCATCATTTGTGTTGTTTACAGTGACTCGAGCATGGAAGGAATCTAAGGTCATCCCAATCAAAAAGCCAAATAAGCCTCCAGAGGACCCTTCATCCTACAGACCAATAAGCCTCTTAACATCGTTAAGTAAAATTTTAGAGAAGACTATAAAAGAAATGCTGAACAAGTTCATAGATGCCAATTGTATACTACCCCCACAGCAATTTGGGTTTCGACGACAACACAATACTAATCACCCATTAAGGCGCACCAGAAAATTGGTTCATAGAGGGCGGAAAGTTCTTAGCCTATCAATGAAAGAGAATAGTTAGTTTTTCAAAAATATTTTTATTTTTCAATATAATCTCCTGAAACTTCAATACACTTAGTCCAACGCTTATCTAGCAATTCTATCCCTTGATTAAAATAGTTTTCCTCAAGGTCTTCAAAATAGTGGTTTACAACTGTAATTGCATCTTCATTTGAGGTAAAACGCTTGCCAGCAAGGATTTTTTTTAGATTTGGGAACAGGTAAAAGTCACTGGGAGCTAAATCAGGAGAATAAGGTGGTCAAGCAACTCGTACTTTAATTCGTTGATTTTAGCCATTGTTAAAACACTCTTGTGCGCTGGTGCGTTGTCTTGATGAAAAATTATTTTTAGTGTTGTAAGCCAGGACGTTTTTCTCAAATTTGTACATTTATTTGATCTAAAAGGTTGCAATAGTACTCTGAATTTATTGTTTTACCCTTTTGCAGATAGTCAATCAATATAATACCTTTGAAGTCCCAAAAAACCGTTCCCATAACCTTACCAGACGATTGAATTGTTTTTGCCTTCTTTGGGGCACTTCCTCCAGCTTCAGTCCATTGTTTGGATTGTTCTTTTGTCTCTGGAGTATATTGGTGGATCCATGTCTCATCAACAGTTATGAAACGACGCTTAAAATCCATTTTATTTCGCTGAAAACGATCCAAACAAGCTTGAGAAATGTTCATTCTTATGCGTTTTTGGTCGACTGTTAACAAGTCCGGCACCCATCTTGCAGAAAGCTTTTTCATCTGTAGTTCTTCATGCAAAATTAAATGGACTCGATCATTTGAGATGCCCATGATATTAGCTATTCCACGCACTTTTATTCGTCGATCATTTAATACCATATCATGCACTTTGGCTACAATTTATGTTGTTGTTGCTGTTTTTGGACGTCCACTACGTGGTTCATCTTCAATTCTTGTACGACCACGTTTATATTCAGCAACCCAATTTTTTACTGTTGCATATGAAGGAGCACTTTCACCTAACACATTCACCAAATCATTATGAATTTCTTGTCCCGATAAACCTTTTTTATGTAAATATTTAATGACACCACGCATTTCTAATTTTTCCATTGTAAAAAAATCGCGGATGCGTCTTTTGTGAACACCTGTTTCTATATGAAGGAGCTCCCAGATTGAAACAAAATTTAACATGTGTTCATAGCAGTTTCCAAAACACTTAACTTTTTTCTGTTTATACCGCGCTTTTTGTGCTAGGCTAAGAAGTTTCCGAACTGCCCTCGTAGTAATTTCAATAGCGGTCAATCTACTGGAATGATCCTATTAGACATTAAAGCTGCATTTGATTCCATTTGGCACAACGCACTAATTTTTAAAATGATAAAACATAAATTTCCAGCATATATTGTGAAGATAATTAATTCCTTTCTAACTGGCCGTGGGTTTAAAGTACATGCTTGTGGTAAAGTATCATCGAACACAGAAATTACGGCAGGTTGTCCACAAGGATCGTGCCTCTCTCCACTTCTCTACAATATTTTTACGTCCGACCTGCCTCCCCTCGATGATTGCTCTGTGTCAATATTTGCAGATGACACTGCCATACTAACATCTGCAATATTGTCGAACGATGTAATAACAAAACTGCAAGCAGCTACAAATATATTATATGCATATTTCAATAAATGGAAAATCCTTGTTAATGCTCAAAAAACACAGGCTATTTATTTCACTAGAAGACGAAAATCCATATACGTCCCTTAAAGCTGCATGCGATTTAATAATTGCGAAATAAAATGGGAGGAAAATGTGAAATACTTTAGACCCAAAGATGAAATTTAAACCCCATATAGAAAGCATCTTGAACAAATTTAACCACCTTATCCGTCTTATGTACCCGTTAATTAACAGGAAATCTCAACTGAACAAACCAAATAAGATGTTTATATTCAAAGCGATATTTCAATCGGTCCTATTCTACGGGACACCTGCTTGGAGTACGGCAGCCGCTATTCATACTCGTACTACGAAGCTGCAAATAGCCCAAAACAAAATTCTGAAGCTGATTTATAGCTTTCCATGGCATTATTCAACACGACGACTCCACGATTCCGCTGAAGTGGAACTGGTTTTGAACAGGTTGGAACGACTTACAACTAGTTTTATGATTAAATGTCAACTTTCGGATTACAACCATATTAGAGAGCTTCTCTCGATGTAATATAGATTACGATTAGGATTAGTTGATTGTTAGGTTTTACTACTGAGATTAAGATTTAAAATCTCTCAGTAAGGTTTTTGTAAATTTTTCCTTCTCTAGCTAAACTTATATGTATCCTTATACTATAGCTAACACTAAAATCATAAATAATGCTTATGAAGAAAAGGTTAATTAGTACCTCAACTCTTTAATACGTATGTTAATAACTAGACCAATCTAAATGCTAATAAATAAACTGAATTGAATTGAAAAAAATTAATTCAATCGTGGCTGACGCTCGCTCAAAGATGAAGGTCGTCCAAAAAGTATTATGCCAGATAATATTGATGCCGTGCGTGAAGTGAAAATGCGAGATCTTCATATGACAAACCGTGAGATAGAGGCATCCTTGGACATTTCTTCCACCAGCATACATTCGATATTGCATGAACACCTGGCCGTAAAAAAGGTTTGTTTTCGTTGGATCCCGCACAATTTGACAATTGCTCAAAAAAAGGCTCGTGTCGATTGGTGCAAAGAAATTTTGAAAAAATACGATCGCGGTGCTTCAAAAGACGTTTATAAGATCGTCACAGGTGACGAATCATCGATCTAGCAATCGACCGTGTGGGTCTTCGAAGGCGAGCCAAATCCAACTAAAGTAGTTCGTGGAAGAAGCTCTTCAAAGCAAATGATCGCCTGTTTCTTCGGCAAAACTGGTCATGTGGCGACAGTTCCGCTTGAGCAACGTAGAACTGTCAATTCTGAGTGGTGCACCACAGTTTTTTTGCCTGAAGTCTTCGGAGAAATTCGAAAAACGAACAAGTGAAAGCGAATCATTGTGCACCACGACAATGCGAGCTCTCACTCATCGGCTCAAACCAGCGCCTATTTGAGCAGCCAAAACATCGAATTGATGGGTCATCCGCCGTACAGCCCTGACTTGGCACCCGATGACTTCTTTTTATTACTGCACGTCAAAAAAAAAAATGCGTGGTCAACGATTTCGTCGTCAGAAGATGCTGTTGAAGCGTTCAAAAACCATGTTTTTGTGGAAAAAGTGCTTCGACAATTGGTTTGAGCGCATGTAAAAGTGTATAAATCATGCTGGAGAGTACTTGGAAAAACAATAAAACCATTTTGATGATAAATATTTGCATTTTGATTATTAGGCCAGAAATATATATAGCAGCCCTCGTAAAATGTGACATCAAATTTCAAATTTGTGCATCCTAGCTTATCATGGACCTAAACGAAGCCTACACCCCCAACCACACTGTGGTACAGGGGAATTATGACTGATGGCGGGCCTTTCGGTACCCCCTTTCCGCCGCTGTAACTAACCAAAAAAAAGTAAACTTTTGTATCGTTATGTCTTTGAAACTAAAATCAGCGTCAGGAGGAGGTGTAGGAGGAGTAGCAGGGGGGCTGGAGTATTGTAAACTTTTTCCATATCAACAATTCGTGCAGTAACATTGCCGTAATAATAGTTGAGGTGGGTATTCGAGCGCGTAAGTGTTGGTTGGACTGCTTAGAATTGCTCTAAGGATACGGCATAAGTGGGAAGGTATAAGTGGGTTCACGTATGTGAGTGTGAGTCTGTGTGCATGTGTGTTACTTCAGTTTCATATTTTCTTTTCCTTTGTAACAGATTTAATGCCTTTGAATTTCTTATCCTTTTTATCGCAAGCAAGGCGTGCATGCGTATATGCTCGAGCTGCGTTAGGAAAGTCTTACTGATATATGGTGTGGTGGAGAAGGAGTCGGAAGCGGAGGAGGAGGAGGACGACATCTCTAAGATGATTATACTATTAACTGTAAGGGGACAAAGGAAATATTCAAAAGGGTGGGTAGGAAATGAAACAAAGACACAGATTTGGTATTTCTTAAGAGGAACGTTTTGGGGGGACTTTGGCTAATCGCAAACGCAGAGAAAAAATATGGTTACGGCCACAATAATATGTTCTCTACAATAAAAGTATGTTTGTCGCCATAGCATAGTATTGTTTTTGAATTGCATTTTGACAAGATGGTAAGATGAAAGTGTGCGCGTCTATCATGCCAGTAAACTTAGATTCAAATCTGACTTAAAACATCTAACAATTACACAAGTTTACAGCTATTTTGGCCCAGAGTTCTAAATATTTCCAATAGATTTGGTCTTCTAAACACGAAAATGAATTTTAAAAAATGTTCCTCTGATTAGTTTTTAAGATAGAATTTTTGGAATTTTCAATTTTTATATTTTTATTTAAATTTAAATTCAGTTATTTTATTTTTATTTATTGTTTGGACATTTCGCTATCCTTCGGATAGCATCTTCAGGAAATAGGAGTAATAATAACCAAACGCCACATTAAATCAACATCACATCAATGTTGATTTGATGTGACGTTTGGTTATTGTTACTCCTATTTCCTGAAGATGCTATCCGAAGGATACCGAAATATCGAAACAAATAAATAAAAATAAAAAAACTGGCCATAAGCTTGAATAAAAATATAAAATAATGAGTTTGTTTAGAACAGGTCGAATAAACTAAAACGAAATTTTTGGAATTTTTTTTACGATTTCATACAAGGTACTAAAATCAGTTCAATAGCTTTGACGTTGGAGGCATTTAAAATGAAATTCAATTGAATGAAATCACAGTTTCAAATTGAAAAAAAATATGTAAACAATAATATAAAAATATATACATAAATTGAGCATAAAGTTTAGATTTTCTCAAGCAAATTTTAGAAAAGCTAATTTCCTTTCATTTCAGACAACTTTTGAATAAATGGGAGTTATCGTCCAACAAGCTGAGACATCTCATAAAAAAATCGTAAAAAAAATCCCAAAAATTCTCTCTTGAAAACTAATCAGAGGACAACTTTTTAAAATTCATTTTCATGTTTAGGAGGCCAAAATCTATAGGAAAAAATATTAGAACTCTGTACCAGGAAAAAATGATAATATGGAAACTAGTGTTATCAGCGGCGTGTTTCCATCTAGTAAATGCCGGCGACTTTGCGAGTAAGAGATTTATCTCTAAGTCATGTAACAACTACTCTATAAAAATTAAAAACGCATTAAGTTCGTAGCCGGCATTAGACTGTAGGTCCTGGTCAGAGAGTATCAGAATTGAATCGTGCATAAATCACCGATTTCAGAAAAGTTTTCCCTTGTTCCTTAATGGGGTTTCGTAGAAATTAAGTAACTATTGTGCAACAATATTATTATTGTTAAAATGTTATATACAAGTAAGTATAATTGCCAAATTTAAAAATGAAAATATGGTTGTGCGAGGGCTGCTATATATATGTCTGACCTAATAATGAAAATACGAATATTTATCATCAAACACGGTTTTATTGTTTTTTAAAATATTCTCCAGCAGGATTAATACACTTTTGCAAGCGCTCAAACCAATTGTCGAAGCACTTTTTCCACTCCGATTGAGACACTTCCAAAATATGGTTTATGAACGCTTTAACAGCATCTTCTGGCGACGAAAATCGTTGACCACGCATTTTTTTCTTGATGTCCGGTGTCAAGTCAGAGCTGTACGGCGGATGCCCCATCAATTCGACGTTTTGGCCGGTCAAAACAGCGCTGGTTTGAGCCGATGTGTGTGTGAGTTCGCATTGTCATGGTGCACAATGATTCGTCTTCTCTTGTTCGTTTTTCAAATTTCTCCGAATACTTCAGGCAAACAAATTGTGATGTACCACTCAGAATTGACCGCCCTACGTTGCTCAAGCGGAACAGTCGCCACATGACCAGTTTAGCCGAAGAAACAGGCGGCCATTACCTTCGAAGTGTTTCGCCCACGAACAACTTTCGTTGGATTTGGCTCGTCTTTGAAGACCCACACGGTCGATTGCTGTTTGGTTTCGGGCTCATAAGCATAGATCCATGATTCGTCACCTGTGACGATCTTATAAACGTCTTATGAAGCACCGCGATCGTATCATTTCAAAATTTCTTTGCACCAATTTGCACGAGCTTTTTTTTGGGCGATTGTCAATTTGTGTGGGATCCAACGAGGACAAACCTTTTTTACGGCCAGGTGTTCATGCAATATCGAATGTAAATGTCAGATGGCAGAAATATATATAGCAACCCTCGTATAAACTCCGATCGTTACGAAATTTTCACATTATTTTACGTTCGAACAGGTTACAATTGTTGCAGGCGGTAGAGGTTAACGATGTTATTGGTCGAGGGGCGTGCCGCCGCCCGTACAACCGTGAACTTAGAAAGACCATATCTCATGAACTACGAGGGCGGTTCGGAAACTTCTTAGCCTAGCACAAAAAGCGCGGTATAAACAGAAAAAAGTTAAGTGTTTTGGAAACTTCCATCTCTGCTATGAACACATGTTAAATTTTGTTTCGATCTGGCAACTCCTTCATATAGAAACAGGTGTTCACAAAAAACGCATCCGCGATTTTTTTACAATGGAAAAATTAGAAATTCGGGGTGTCATTAAATATTTACTTAAAAAAGGTTTATCGGGACAAGAAATTCATAATGATATGGTGAATGTGTTCCGTGAAAGTGCTCCTTCATATGCAACAGTAAAAAATTGGGTTGCTGAATTTAAACGTGGTCGTACAAGCATTGAAGATGAACGTCCAAAAAAAAGGCAACAACAACAGAAATTGTAGCCAAAGTGCATGATATGGTATTAAATGATCGACGAATAAAAGTGCGTGAAATAGCTAATATCATGGGCATCTCAAATGATCGAGTCCATTTAATTTTGCATGAAGAGCTACAGATGAAAAAGCTTTCTGCAAGATGGGTGCCGCACTAGTAAACAGTCGACAAAAAACATTTCTCAAGCTTGTTTGGATCGTTTTCAGCGAAATAAAATGGATTTTAAGCGTCGTTTTATAACTGTTGATGAGACATGTATCCACCACTGTACTCCAGAGACAAAAAAACAATCCAAACAATGGACTGAAGCTGGAGGAAGTGCCCCAAAGAAGGCAAAAACAATTCAATCGGCTGGTAAGGTTATGGCAACGGTTTTTTTTGGGACTTCAAAGGTATTTTATTGATTGACTATCTGCAAAAGGGTAAAACAATAAATTCAGAGTACTATTGCAACCTTTTAGATCAATTAAATGTACAAGTTCGAGAAAAACGTCCTGGCTTACAACACAAAAAAATAATTTTTCATGAAGACAACGCACCAGCGCACAAGAGTGTTTTAACAATGGCTAAAATCAACGAATTAAAGTACGAGTTGCTTGACCACCCACCTTATTCTCCTGATTTAGCTCCCAGTGACTTTTACCTGTTCCCAAATCTAAAAAAAATCCTTGCTGGCAAGCGTTTTACCTCAAATGAAGATGCAATTACAGTTTTGAAGACCTTGAGGAAAACTTTTTTAATAAAGGGATAGAATTGCTAGATAAGCGTTGGACTAAGTGTATTGAAGTTTCAAGAGATTATATGGAAAAATAAAAATATTTTTGAAAAACTAACTATTCTCTTTCATTGATAGGCTAAGAACTTTCCGAACCGCCCTCGTATTAGAGATGACTATCATATTTGGAACATTTAATATTGACATGAAACGAAATATGGGGAAGTGGGCGGTGCCAATATTATGGCCAAAGTAATGGGCCGATCATTACAAAATTGTAAGAGAATGAAATCAATGACTAGGGAGTTGTTGTAGGCTATAAAATGGTGAAATTGATCAAGAGGACATCCATGCGCTCAATAATTTTAAAACATAATTAGTTTTTGCTTGTAAAACATCCAAATACTGGATTTCTCCGCAAAATAATAGCTGAACATCATCGTTTGCAGCACCACGAAATAAGTATATATAAGTATATATATATATATCTAAAAAGTATATATAAGTATTAAGTGTATTCTTGATCGTCGAAAAATTCCATGTCCGTCCGTCCGTGCATCTGTCCGTGTGTCTGTTGAAAACAAGACAGCGGTCAAACGAATTAACCTAGGATCCTGAAATTTTCCATGATGATGGCTAAGCTATTTGAGATTGTAAATGGGGAAAACCGGCCCAGAAGGGAAATAGTTATCCTTTAAGGGACTAAAGGTACATCGGTAAAAAGAAGACTTTTTTTGAGTTAGTAAGTAAGTTAGAACGCACTAAATACCTTAAAAAGGACATAGTTACTGGACTTTTTGGCTCATGTGACCAAAAAAAACATCCCGCATGATCAAAACGGGCGATTTATATTTGTAATATGCTTTTTCGTAATATCCTTGATTTTTTAAAAATCGGCTACATATCGTATTTTTATTCTTTTAATTACTTTAGCACGCAAATTCTGAATAATACGAGGGCGGTTCGGAAAGTTCTTAGCCTATCAATGAAAGAGAATAGTTAGTTTTTCAAAAATATTTTTATTTTTCAATATAATCTCCTGAAACTTCAATACACTTAGTCCAACGCTTATCTAGCAATTCTATCCCTTGATTAAAATAGTTTTCAAAATAGTAGGTCTTCAAAATAGTGGTTTACAACTGTAATTGCATCTTCATTTGAGGTAAAACGCTTGCCAGCAAGGAATTTTTTTAGATTTGGGAACAGGTAAAAGTCACTGGGAGCTAAATCAGGAGAATAAGGTGGGTGGTCAAGCAACTCGTACTTTAATTCGTTGATTTTAGCCATTGTTAAAACACTCTTGTGCGCTGGTGCGTTGTCTTGATGAAAAATTATTTTTTTGTGTTGTAAGCCAGGACGTTTTTTTCGAATTTGTACATTTAATTGATCTAAAAGGTTGCAATAGTACTCTGAATTTATTGTTTTGCCCTTTTGCAGATAGTCAATCAATAAAATACCTTTGAAGTCCCAAAAAACCGTTGCCATTACCTTACCAGCCGATTGAATTGCTTTTGCCTTCTTTGGGGCACTTCCTCCAGTTTCAGTCCATTGTTTGGATTGTTCTTTTGTCTCTGAAGTATAGTGGTGCATCCATGTCTCATTAACAGTTATGAAACGACGCTTAAAATCCATTTTATTTCGCTGAAGCAATCCAAACAAGCTTGAGAAATGTTCATTCTTATGCGTTTTTGGTTGACTGTTAACAAGTCTGGCACCCATCTTGCAGAAAGCTTTTTCATCTGTAGTTCTTCATGCAAAATTAAATGGACTCGATCATTTGAGATGCCCATGATATTAGCTATTCCACGCACTTTTATTCGTCGATCATTTAATACCATATCATGCACTTTGGCTACAATTTATGTTGTTGTTGCTGTTTTTGGACGTTTACTACGTGGTTCATCTTCAATGCTTGTACGACCACGTATAAATTCAGCAACCCCATTTTTTACTGTTGCATATGAAGGAGCACTTTCACATAACACATTCACCATATCATTTTGAATTTCTTGTTCCGATAAACCTTTTTTATGTAAATATTTAATGACACCACGCATTTCTAATTTTTCCATTGTAAAAAAATCGCGGATGCGTCTTTTGTGAACACCTGTTTCTATATGAAGGAGTTGCCAGATCGAAACAAAATATAACATGTGTTCATAGCAGAGATGGAAGTTTCCAAAATACCGCGCTTTTTGTGCTAGGCTAAGAAGTTTCCGAACCGCCCTCGTACACCATTTTAGTATAAATTTTTTTTTGTTGAATTTGAAAAAGGTCCGCTGGCTAGCCTTCGAATGACATACTTGTAACAGCATTTATACAAAAAAAGGCGTAAGTGGTCCTTCCTTTACATTCCTTGTACTGTCGGTTCGGCATAATTCTATTTAACACCACCTGCTGTGTTCGCAAATGGATCGAATGCCTACGCAGATTTCCTACAGGTTCTTTGCGAAGACGCCATGTACTTATTATGATGATTCCTCCACCTGTCCCCTTTGTCGCCATACGCCCAGCTTACACGTACACCACATTTCATACGCTTGGGGAACAGTAGGAGTGCCACTCGTCACTCTGTGAATCCAACATCAGTGTTATTGCTGGAACTTAACGATCCTCAAGGCTACAAAAGGACTTGTTCGTTCGAATGAATGTTCTTCGAGCAATATAACAGTTGTAAAAATTAAGTGCATTTGTCTCCCAATCCAAAGGAATGGAAACAAAATACCCATTACACATACACACACACCCACACTCACACTCACACAGAGAAATCCAATCCCATACCCAACAAACCAGTCCCTAAGCGTAATATAACTAAATTGGAGAATACACTTACTACTAACAAATTTCTACAACTTTTCTTAAACATACATCATTTGAACCCATAGATTTCGTAACAAAGAAAAATAAACACAAAGTCGTCAACTATACGCTGCTTGCTTCACACAAGAAACAAAAAAACCCAAAGTCGCTGCGACGTATATGATGTGCCGTTATTTGTACACGTGCATTTTGTTTTCTTTGTTAAAGTTCTCAGTTGTTTTGTTCATGTTGAATTGTAAAGTTGGAGTAACAAAAAAGTTAAAATTAAAGAGAAGTAAAAAAGTGAAAAAGTGAATAAATTAAAGAGAAGTAAAAAAGTGAAGAAATAAAGTTTGTAAAAGTAAAATAAAATATATAGAACTATAAAAAAATGTCTTACAAAGCTGACATTTCCAAGCCTGTTTAAAGCTTATATTTCTAAGCTTGTTCAAAGCTTACATTTGTAAGCTTGTTCAAAGCTTACATTTCTAAGCTTATTGTATATTATAGACTAGCAAGCTTATAACAGGGTTCAATTTTGTTTATTATATAATTGTTACCAAGCGTATTACTATAGTTTTCACTAACGTTTTCTAAGCTTAAGGCTTATGATAGTAAGTTTGTTACAAGTTATTTCTAAATGGTTTTGGTTTGTTGGGTACCGATACGGAAAGTACAAGTATTTCTCTGTGTGTATGTGTGAGTGGTGTTCTACACTCGTACTTGCTACAATGTTTATAGATTAGATTCCTCTGTATTGCGAACAAACTTATTTATGTATCGCTCGGGGGGACGAATGTTTTTTTTTACACTCTTAACGAAATCGGGAGGGGGACGTAACAGTTTTAAACCATTTAAAATTGTTGCAAATGAAATTTGTTTTAAAATCTTATGGCTGCCGGCTGGAAGCCCCAAAAGAGCACCAAGAAATATGTAATTAATTATATTCTGTGGAAATACATCATCGTGTCTTTGCGAAGATTGCGACGCCACCGCCGCCGCCAATGTTCCTTTGATATGGCAGAACAATATTTTGCAACCGTAAAACTTGTCGAGAATTCATTGGGTGGGGGCTAGTGGGGACACGGCATTTATTTTTGTTATGGATGCAATGAATAGCGTATTTCAGTTGCATTTCTTGATGGTTTCATGACACACTGTCTTCTGGTCTCATTGATGAGTACGAGGGTGGGTTGGAAGTAGTGAAACGTCGTTGTACTTATGGCGAAGGTCGATTCTTCATGTTTTCATACAGATTGAAAGTATAGAAAAAAAGAAAGAACAAATGGCCAAAAATGAACAAAAATCGTATATTGTTGTCTATATATGTGACGCGCAAAATAGAAAGGGACCTAAGGATAAAAACCAGTTTTGTTCAGGAGAGCCATTTTAAAGATTAGGTCCCTTTCTATTTGCGCTTAGAATCGTCGACTTCACTTTCATAAAACGCGCATATCTCTAAGAGGGAAAAGTTTTGGGCATGGGATCGGTCTCATTCGATGCTCAGATGTTGTCCACATCAAAAAAAAGAAAAAAAAAAAGGAAATTGATTTTTTTACCCTTAGGTCCCTTTCTCTATGCGCTGTCACTTATGTTAATTGTTGCTCCTTGGTTAAGGTGGTACCAACCAAACCAGCTCATAAGGCCAAGGAGTTTGCTCCTTCGTTTCCTCTAACATCGTGAAACAAACGTCCTTGATCTTCCCGCTCTAGACGTTATTGCCTTGAAAATGTAAAAATATTCACATCTACATTTGTCAGCCTCGTATTTGCACAAAGCCAGCTTGCACACTCTTATCGAATTCTGCCTGTTGGACCGTGTTCTAGGGAGGAAGGCCGAATAAAAGTCCGGGTTCCGGTTCTTTGGAGTAAGGCCAAGTCTCGGCGTTTCCCCTAGATTCGAGCTATCTGCAAAACAACGAGTCCCAGCAGGTACCACCGTCAATACTAAATTTTCTGTATAAATTCATCTTTTGATTTTTATTGTTGCTGTGATTTTCCAATTTGACAAAAAAAATCCTTCTGATCTAGGAAGGTTGCTATATATATTTCTGGCCTGGCGCCATCTGACATTTCCATTGGAAAGTTTGACATTTCTTAGCGTAAACGTACTTAGAACGTTTTGACGTACGACCATCATTTGTGTTGTTTACAGTGACTTGAAAAAATCAATTTGGTAAAAAAACGGATCATTTTTCACAACTTTCGACGTGGATTATCACGACAAGAGTGCATCGATGAACTTAAATCTTTGTATGGCGATGAAGCACCATGCTATAGCACTGTGAAAACTGGTTTAACGAATTCAATCGTGGCCGACCCTCGCTTAAAGGCGAAGGTCGTGAAGGCCGTCCAAAAAAGGCCGTTGGGCCTAAGAACTTTGATGCCGTGCGTGAACTGATAATGCAAGATCGTCATGTGACAGACCGTGAGATAGAGGCATCCACTAGCATACATTTTATATTGCATAAACACCTGTCCATAAAAAAGGTTTGTTCTCGTTGGACCCTCACAATTTGACAATCTCTCAAATAAAGGCTCGTGTCGATTGGTACAAAGAAATTTTGAAAAAATACGATCGCGGTGTTTCAAAAGACATTTATTAGATTGTCACAGGTGACGAATCATGGATCTATGCGTATGAGCTCGAAACAAAACAGCAATCGACAGTGTGGGTCTTCGAAGTCGAGCCAAATCCAACGAAAGTTGTTCGTGGAAGAAGCACTTCAAAGCAAATGGTTGCCTGTTTCTTCGGCAAAACAGGTCATGTGGCGACTGTTCCTCTTAAGCAGCGTAGGTGGTCAATTCTGAGTGGTACACCACAATTTGTTGGCCTGAAGTTTTCGAAGAAATTCGAAAAACGAACAAGAGAAGACGAATCATTGTGCACCATGACAATGCGAGCTCTCAAACATCGGCTCAAACCAGCGCCTTTTTGACCGGCCAAAACGTCCAATTGATGACTTGTTTTTATTCCCGCACATCAAGAAAAAAATGCTTGGTCAACGATTTTCGTCGCCAGAAGATGCTGTTGAAGCATTCAAAAGCCATGTTTTGAAGGTGTCTCAATAGGAGTGGAAAAAGTGCTTCGACAATTGGTTTGAGCTGGAGAATACCTTGAAAAACAATAAGACCATTTTCGCATGATAAATATTCGCATTTTTAATATTAGGCCAGAAATATATATAGCAGTCCGTATAGTGTGATTCGCACGCAATTATGGTATGATCCCTACAACCATAGTATGTCCCACTCAATCATACTTTGATCTGCAATATTATTTTTAGGAGTGGGTTATATTGTTATTTAACAAAAGCGATATTTATTTAGTAAATTATTTAAAAATACCTTAAATTCAAAATAAAAGGAGTGATTTATTTAACAATTGAAAAATTTCCTTTAAAAATTAAGGTACTTTATGTGATAAAAATATATTTTTTAAACAAATCTAAATCAGTTTGTTTTGAAAAATGTAATTTACTGAAAAAAAGTTCTATTATTTGAAACAATAACGTTCTAAAAATCATCAAATTTATTAAAATCATAATCATACGGTATGATTACCGTTATCATATTATCGTTAACATAAAACCCAAAAAAACAATACTTTTGTCGCGCTAACCATATTTGTATTGCTGCTACAACCATTTTTTCATTTATTAAATTTGACAATAATACAATTGTTACATTTCAACAGCATTAATTTGCCGTTATCATACTATTGTTAAAACTAAATTTATAAAGAACAACAGTATGGTTGCGACAAATATACTGGTATTGCAGGAAACACATTATTGTTGCCTTGACCATATAATTACCATTGTTGTTGTGCACTTTTTTATTATTTATGCTTCTGTCTGGTACCTTTGACAAAGTTCTCAATGCCCGTAATCTGGGCCAAGTCTGGTTAAGAGGACTCATTCCACAGAAATCAATTGTCTGCGAAACTGGACAGTGACAAAGGTAATGGGAGGACTTTTTTCCCCCTGAGCCGATGTCGTCCATGTACGAGGGCTGCTATATATATTTCTGGCCTACAAATGAAAATGCGAATATTTATCAGCAAACTGGTTTTATTGCTTTTTAAAGTATTCTGCAGCATGATTTATACAATTTTGCACTTAATGTTGCCTAGCGCAACAATAAGGGTTGCTACATACAGAAATGAATTTATCATGAAAAATTTCGGGATCTTAGATTAATTCGTTTGACCGCAACTGTGCTTTCAACAGACACAAAAGGGATTGACGGATGGAAGGAATACAGCGTGGGCGATTTAACATTTCAGTTTGAATCGACTGTAAAAAAAGTACTGCTAATTTTTTAAAATTTCTGTTTTTTTGAAAAGGTTAAACTCGGTCATTTAATAATGAAACACAATATCATTTATATGTCTACCACAACTGGCTCGACAGAACCTCATCCGATCAACCCAATTTTTCACAACATTTTTGATAGTTTTGGGTTGAATCTCTTCAATGGCAACTTCGTGTTTCAACGCTTCAATAGTTTTTGGATAATAATTATCCAAAGGTCTTGCACAACAGTTGCGAGGCGGCCAATTGACATCACAATTTCGGCTGATTATTCGGTTTTTGAAAAACTGTGCGTAAAATATCGATGATGGCGTTGGCTGTGTGACTGACATGTGACACCGCCTTGTTGAAACCAAATGTCGTCCATGTCATTCGCCTGAATTTTTGGGCAAAAAAATTCGTCGACTATGGCGCGGTAATGCTCACCGTTGACGGAACGGCGGCTCCCTACTAATTTTCGAAGAAAAATGGCGTAACGATGCCGCCAGCCCAAAATCCGCACTAAACAGTGACTACTTATACAGGGTGGCCCAGAAAGACCGAAGTGGTGTGAATTCCTTATAACTTTTTTATTATAATTTTTTTTTCTTTTCTTTTCAGTATTTTGTTAAGAAGACTTGGATAATTTATAATGGAGCAATACACAATTGAACAACGTGCCCATATTGTTGAAATTTACTTTTCAAATCAACGGTCCATTGTGTTGACTCAGCGTGCATACCGTCGTCAATTTAATGTGCGGGTTGCACCCTCTCAGTCAACAATAAACCGTCTGGTTGCAAATTTTCGAGAACAAGGAGCAGTAAGGAACCTGCCTGGTCCCGGCAGACATCGAACTGTCCACACGGCTGACAATATTCAAGTGGTACAGGAGAGTATTCGGGAGGATCCAGAAACATCAACCAGGAGACGTTCGTCACAACTGGGCCTCTCAAGAACGTCGCTGCAGCGAATTTTGCACACCATAGGATTGTTTCCATACAAAATTCAACTTGTCCAAGAATTGAAACCAACAGATTACCAGCAACGACTTGACTATGCAATTTATTTCCAGCAAAAAGCACAAGAGAATCCTAATTTTATTCATAACTTAATAATGAGTGACGAAGCCCATTTTCAATTAAATGGGTTCCTTAACAAGCAAAACTGTAGGATATGGGCTACGGAAAACCCGAGAGTACTTCATCAACGACAATTGCACCCAGTTAAGTGTACCGTTTGGTGCGGTGTTTCTTCAGAAAGGATCATTGGCCCATATTTTTTTGAAAATGAACAAGGTGTCGCCATTTCCATCAATGGTGATCGATATCGGGCCATGTTGGAAAATTTTGTAAGGCCAGCCGTGGAAAACCATCCGCAAATATGGTTCCAACAGGATGGAGCCACAGCGCACACTGCGAGGGCCACAATGACTCTTTTACGCGACATCTTTGGTGAAAGAATAATTTCTCGTAACAGCAATTTTAATTGGCCTCCGCGTTCCCCGGATTTAACCGCTCCAGACTGTTTTCTTTGGGGCTATTTAAAAGGAAAAGTTTATGTTAATAAGCCTAGGACTATTGAGGAGTTAAAAACCAATATTCGAGAAGAAATTAACAACATACCACCGGAAGTTTTGCGAAAGGTCATGGAAAATGTGTTGGAAAGAGCACATTTGTGCGAAGCAGAATATGGCCACCACTTGCGGGATATCATTTTTAATAACTAATCCAAAAATATTCCCCATAAATTTAATGTATTTAAAAAAAAAAAAATTAAAAAAATATCTCTTAAATAAAAAGTTATAAGCAATTCACACCACTTCGGTCTTTCTGGGCCACCCTGTAGTTGTGAATGCATTGGCTACTCAATAGTACGGGCGGTTCGGAAAGTTCTTAGCCTATCAATGAAAGAGAATAGTTAGTTTTTCAAAAATATTCTTATTTTTCAAAATAAGCTCCTGAAACTTCAATACACTTAGTCCAACGCTTATCTAGCAATTCTATCCCTTGATTAAAATAGTTCTCCTCAAGGTCTTCAAAATAGTGGTTTACAACTGTAATTGCATCTTCATTTGAGGTAAAACGCGTGCCAGCAAGGAATTTTTTTAGATTTGGGAACAGGTAAAAGTCACTGGGAGCTAAATCAGGAGAATAAGGTGGGTGGTCAAGCAACTCGTACTTTAATTCGTTGATTTTAGCCATTGTGCGCTCTTGTGCGCTGGTGCGTTGTCTTGATGAAAAATTATTTTTTTGTGTTGTAAGCCAGGACGTTTTTCTCGAATTTGTACATTTAATTGATCTAAAAGGTTGCAATAGTACTCTGAATTTATTGTTTTACCCTTTTGCAGATAGTCAATCAATAAAATACCTTTGAAGTCCCAAAAAACCGTTGCCATAACCTTACCAGCCGATTGAATTGTTTTTGCCTTCTTTGGGGCACTCCCTCCAGCTTCAGTCCATTGTTTGGATTGTTCTTTTGTCTCTGGAGTATAGTGGTGGATCCATGTCTCATCAACAGTTATGAAACGACGCTTAAAATCCATTTTATTTCGCTGAAAACGATCCAAACAAGCTTGAGAAATGTTCATTCTTATGCTTTTTTGGTCGACTGTTAACAAGTGCGGCACCCATCTTGCAGAAAGCTTTTTCATCTGTAGTTCTTCATGCAAAATTAAATGGACTCGATCATTTGAGATGCCCATGATATTAGCTATTTCACGCACTTTTATTCGTCGATCATTTAATACCATATCATGCACTTTGGCTACAATTTATGTTGTTGTTGCTGTTTTTGGACGTCCACTACGTGGTTCATCTTCAATGCTTGTACGACCACGTTTAAATTCAGCAACCCAATTTTTTACTGTTGCATATGAAGGAGCACTTTCACCTAACACATTCACCATATCATTATGAATTTCTTGTCCCGATAAACCTTTTTTATGTAAATCTTGACACCACGCATTTCTAATTTTTCCCTTGTAAAAAAATCGCGGATGCGTCTTTTGTGAACACCTGTTTCTATATGAAGGAGCTGCCAGATCGAAACAAAATTTAACGTGTGTTCATAGCAGAGATGGAAGTTTTCAAAACACTTAACTTTTTTCTGTTTATACCGCGCTTATTGTGCTAGGCTAAGAAGTTTCCGAACCGCCCTCTAACGTGCGGGTTCTCTAAAGCCAATATGCGGCAATCTTGCTTATTGACATAGCCACCGATATGAAAATGAGCTTCATTTGAAAACACGATTCTAAGGAAAAAGAAAACCAGAAACTTGAAAAAATTATCAGTTCTTTTTTCTACGGCAGATTAAAATTTAAAATTTTGAATCGCCCATCCTATACATGGCAATAGAAACGTTTAAAATGACTGCAAGTTAGAAATTGCTTAAAACTCCAAATTTCATCTAGAGTGGGACTAAGGCTTTTATTACTTCTCAAACCGCTTTCGTTTATTGATATCATATGTTTTTTTCAGCTTCAACGGATCTCATGTAAATAACTTGTCATGCCTTGGTACGAAACGGTGATGCTTTAACTCGCTTTTTGCTCCACCAAACACTTCCAAGGACTACGTTGTAAGTCATTGGCAAAGTACAGTGGAGCAGTTTTACAAGTGGATGGTAACAAATGCTGGGATTTGCTATTGTCAGTTTTAAAAAAACGTTAAAGCCATACAAAAGAAAATACCTCAGAACTTGCACAGACAATAATTTTTAGTTTCCAGATAAACGTTTTGAGTGGACAAATACAAAATTTGTTTTAACTTTAGTGATTTTGAGATTCTCTTCACTAATTGAAAGCAAATATTTCTGTCTCCTTTTGAAAAAACTGTTTAAGATAGACGACTTGTTAGAGGATATTTTTTGTCTCCTTTTTTGGCTTTCTCTAGTTTAAATTAAAGTTTCTGTTTTTGAAAAAACTATTTGAGCTAGACTACTCTCAATAGGAGAATTTTTTCTACTTTTGCTTTTAAACTGTCTAGTTTAAATTAATGTTTTGCGTAGACGTGCTTTTGGCCCCACTGTGCGACGGCGCGGTTGGTATTTACAGATATGTATAACGTTTCCTGTACAGCACTGCGCTGTCATCTTTATCTTTTTGTACTCTCTGGACATCCTGAAAGGTTTCAGGACATTTTCACATATTTATGACTTCCTGTGTGTCAACAACTTTTCTGGGGTTATTTCTCTCGCTCATACATACAATCATACATTTGTACGTATGTCTGTATGTATGTGTGTGTCCGTGTGTGTATGTATGTGTGTACAATATTTAAATACAATTTCTGTTTTAATGACATTATTGCTGAAGCGATATAAACAAATTGGAAACATTCACTGCATACGGACATGCGTTCGTTCGCTGGCTCGTCAGCGTTGTCTGCTTGACTTGGCACGGACATTTATTTAATTTGTGGTAGCCATCGGTACACTTATTGGCGATGACAGTCGACGATAACGAAAAGTTGATAATTAAAAATATTTTATTAAATGTAAAATTCATAGAAAGGTTGGAAACGCAGGAGTGGGTATGAGCCGCATAACCACTCAAGGCAATGTGACTTTGAAAATTGATAGTAGCTAGTTAAGCTATTTTTAGGGGACTGCAAGCGCGGTATGAAAATAAGAAGTTTGTCTAATGGGCCACAGTGTTGGGAAAATGATTCAACATAAGGAGTTTCACTTCACTTTTAAAGATATCTGCTTATGAAAAAGTTTTAAATTTAAACCGCATTAATTGTAGTGTCATCAATAAAGAATTTCCTATATTAACTACATGATTTGTAGATACGAGGCTAGCTCAATAATTCCGTGATTTTTCTTATAAAAAAACATTTCTTTTTAAAAAAAATATAATTTTTCAACACAATCTCCTTATTCTGTTTTTTATTGACGGTTTTTTTCCGCAAAAAATAATGGTTAATGTGCACTCGAAATTCACTTTTTTCCATTTTTAACAAAATCCACGAGGTTGTATGTTTTGAACAGCTGTTTAACACAAACTAAATGACGGAACTCTCTCAAAATTTGACAGTAGTCTATTAACAGATGGTACTTGATGGGAACAGTGCTGCGTTTCATATAACTGCGAGGGAAGTTGGAAAAGTCAAGGAATTATTGATCTGCCCTCGTAGTTTTTTAAAATGATTGCTGTTGTTTATTTTGAAATTTCGAAAAATGTTTAGTTGGTTTTATTTTGGTCTTTCGCTTTTACACATTGAAAAGGGATTAACCGGCACGAGACCTCTAGCATCTACATTTAATACAGGGTGGGCCAAAAGTTTAGATGTGGTTTCAGACGGACGGAGCCACTGCCCACACTGCCCGAGACACAATAGCACTTTTAAGTCAAATTTTTGGATAGCGAACTATTTCCAGAAATTCGTAAATTATTTGGCCAGCGCGATCGCCAGATTTGTCAGCACCCGATTATTTCCTTCGGGGTTGTTTGAAGGAGCGAGTATACGAGGGTTGCTGTTTATATTTCGGGTCCGGCAATAAAATCACAATAATTTATCATTGGAAATGGTTTTATTGTTTTTCAAAATATTCTCCTTTAAGATTAATACACTTTTGCACAAACCAATTTTCGAAACACTTTTTCCACTCCGATTGAGACACCTCCAAAACATGATTTTTGAACGCTTCAACAGTTGCTTCGGGCAATGAAATACGATGACCACGCATTTTTTTCTTGATGCTAGGGAATAAGAAGGAGTCATTGAGTGCCAAATCAGGGCACTCAATGCCAAATCAGGGCCATCAATTCTACATATGTGACAGCGCATAGAGAAAGGGACCTAAGGGTAAAAAACAATTTTCACTTTTTTTTTTGATGTGGACAACATCTGAGCTTAGAATTAGACCGATCCCATGCCCCAAAAGTGTTCCCTCCCAGAGATATGCGCGTTTAATGAAAGTGATGGTACACCAAAGATACACGTATTTAAATCTTTAAAATAGCTCTCCTGAACAAAACTGGTTTTTACCCTTAGGTCCCTTTCTATTTTGCGCGTAACATATTGAAATGTCAAATAGCTCATCGTTTCAGTTGATGCGTGAGAGCCCGCATTGTCGTGATCCTCTTCTCTTATTATCTTTCCTAATTTCTTCGAACACTGTTGTCAATTCTGAGTGGTGTACAACTATCTGTAAACCACTCAGAATTGACCGTCCTACGTTCCACTATAGGCACTGTGGCAACATGACCGGTTATACAGAAAATACTTCGATGAACTTCTTCCACGAACAACTTTTCTTGGATTTGGCTCGTCTTCAAAGACCTATACGGTCGATTGCTGTTTTGTTTCGGGTTTATAGGCATAGATACATGATTCGTCACCTGTGACGATGTTATACACTGCCTTTGAGCTACCGCAGTTCTACTTTTTCAGCATCTCTTTGCACCAATCCATACGAGGCATTTTTGAGCATTTGTCAAATTATGTGGGATCCAACGAGAACAATTTTTTTCACGACCAAATAAACATGCAATATCTTATTAATGCTTGTCATACTAATGCCCAAGGATGCCTCAATCTCACGGTATGTCACGTGCCGGTATTGCTGAATCAGTTCACGCACATCATCGATGGTTTCGGGCAAAGTGACCGAAGTTGGACGTCCTTCATGAAATTCATCCTGGAGGGAAAGGCGTCCGAGTTTGAACTCTTAGTACCAGCGATTACCAGTGGTTTTTGATGGTGCTTCATAGCCAAAATTCAAAAAAAAAGTTGACTTAAACAGTCTTGTCTCGATAACCCACGCCGAAAATCGTTAAAAATCATCGCACGAAAATGTTCGCGGGATTATTCCATTTTTTGACTGAGATGAGTTTCGCAACACACTGTAAACAAAACAATTCGCCCTCAAATGACAAAACGTTCTGAGTGAAGTTATGCTTAAAAATGTCAAAGTTTCCAGTGGAAGTTCCAATTTGCATCTGAGAATACTAGAATTGTCAGGACCCGAAAATAAATAGCAATCCATATATGAACAAGTACGAGACAACTAAAAATCAACTCAAGGCCAACATTGTGCAGAAATTCGAACGCTACAGCCACAAATTTTGAAAGATGTTATGAAAAATACTTTAAAACGAGCCCACCATTGCGAAGCTGAAAACGGGGGTCATGTAAGTGAAATTATTTTTCATACTTAGTGTAAAAAAAATTCTATTTTGTATATCATATAATTAGAGAAAAAAAATAATAAACGAAAAAGTTATTAAAGTTTTTAACCACATGGTAACTTTTGGCCCACCCTGTAGAAGACAATTTTTTCTAACAAAATGCCAAAATGACATTGACTTTTGTAGCTGCACACTGCTTTTATCGCGTTTCGGATCCGTGATGACCTTTATCACAAAGCTTCTCTCTCTCTCTCTCTCTCTCTCTCTCTCTCTCTCTCTCTCTTAAAGAGACCAGGTTCTCACCAAACGTGTGAGAATAACTGTTGTAAATCTCAAACATGATTAACAACACATAAGTTTCTTTGGTTCTTCACCTTGACCAAGGAATAGAACATTTTCTTATTAAATACCCCGATACTTTAGTTTTAAGGTCATTTTTCTAGTTATTTTTCATTTCAGCACATATAGGGAGTCCTCGCTAGCTTAATACGAATGAAATATCCGTTGAGGGAAAACAATTTCCCAATTCTACGAACATTTTGCTCAAGTATGAGTGTAATTTCATTAGAACGAAAAGCATCAACGATATTATTTTCCTATTTTTCTGGGACTTGTTTTTTATATGTGGGTGTGTGTGCGTGGTGTGTTTTTTCGGTTCTCTTTCTAGGGTCGTTCTTCTTTTTGATATCCAATTTTTCAATGTCACAAACATTTTCATTAACCATTAATAAAAGCCATCGGAAAACTCAAATGTAACATAAAACATTTGCCTATATTTAATAACATTAAGTTGTACCAACACACACACACACAATCGCACGAACTCAGGAATGGGTGGGGAAACTAAATATTAATTGATGAAATCAAGGTCAAGCAAACATTGTTTGTACGTGGTATCTTCGCGCAGGTAAAAGATATAATTATTACAATGTGTAACTGTGAGCAAAGTGAAGTTAAATTCGAATTTAAATTCACCTAGAATGAGAGAATTGGACAAATGAGAATACAGTAAGACCTCGTTAATTCGAATAATTAATTCGCATTATTGGATACACTTGTCTTTACGTGTTTTTCAAAAGAGTTCTCTATACAAAGTTACTAAAATTTATATGTGTTTCACAAATGACTGTTCAGAGTAAAAGAAATGTTTAACTATTATTAATTATATATCAAAAACCAATATAACATTTTCCATTTAAAAATAAAAAAAATGTATTAAAAAAACGCATACATTTTTTAGAAACAAAAAGTACTACGAGTATCAAAATAAACCTTAACAAGCAAAAAAACAATAATAAACTGTAGTTTGATGAGAATTTATCAGAGATCTTTTCAGAAAATTGAAAATCATAGATTAGTTTTTCTTCAGAAAAATTTGCCATCCTTTAAATCAAAGCGTTCTTAAGACTGAACTCAGCAAAATAAAACTAAGCTCGAACTATGACACAATTTTAAATAATGGCTCTTCATAATAAAACATATTTTGATGTAAATTCGGATTATAGAGGAGGTATAGGTAAAACGCAGTTCGGATTACTAGATAATTTGTATTTGCGATGTTCGGATTACCGTGGTCATGCTGTACTTTTGTAATTTAGACTACTGTCAGATTATTGCCACTAGGAAAGGGAATCTGGAATCTGAATAATAAAATAATATATTCTCTGCAATAAAAAGTATGTTCGTCGCAACCATGGTTCTTAGTAGGGACATTAATACTGTTACACACGTTTTATGCTGTAAAATAAAAAGTACTAAATGGACCAAACATTTTATAATATATTTATTGACGTATATTGTATCCAAAAAGAATCTACTTATTCGAAATGTCCGCCTTTTGCCTTTACGAGTACACACGCCTTTAGTCGCACTGGCCAATCGTCAATAGCTGCACAAACCTCGTCCATTGGAAAATTGCCACAGCTCAAACCAAAGCAGTATTAAGAGATCCAATGTTGGGATATCTTTAGTGACAAACCTTGTCCTCTAAAACGTCCACAATTTGTAATCCAATGGGTTCAAATCTGGACTGCCTTAGGGTCATTCTTCAGAGGAAATGAACGCTGGCAAATTGTTTCGAAGCCAGGCCTCGGAACTATTTAGAGCTGTGGGCCGGCTCAGAATCCTGCTGGAAAGTCCATGGCTGGTCTTGGAACAGGGAATTGTTAAGAGGCTTCACAACAGCTTCCAAAACGGTTTCTTGGTAAACTTTGGCCGATGTTTTGACTCCTTGTTCGCAGAAATGCAGGTCAGTGACCCCATCGTAAGAGACACCCCACCAAACCTTGACTGATGATGACCCTTTTCCACCCTTGGGATCAGTTCAGATGCTTCCTTAGATGACCGCGCATACACTCTATCATTTCGCTTTATAAATTGTTTCATAACGGTAAAATTTTTTTCATCGGTAAACAAAATTTTTCTGTTCAATTTATCAGCGTGCTTCACCAAAAGACGTTTGCATTTTTCAATCCTATTTTTATTAAGGCTGCAGTCAATAAATGTCCTGTACGTCGTTTGAAAGC
Source organism: Hydrotaea diabolus (assembly GCA_963513945.1). Classification (NCBI taxonomy): domain Eukaryota; kingdom Metazoa; phylum Arthropoda; class Insecta; order Diptera; family Muscidae; genus Hydrotaea; species Hydrotaea diabolus. Next base: position 191,531,927 of record OY740716.1, on the reverse strand, counting down.
CCCAAGTCACTAGTCTTTTTAAATGATTCGACTCATGGACTTTTGCGTGATATTCATCTCACAGGCCATGATTTTGTGTTTTCGGAGCGAATTTCTGGGAATTCTTTAATGCATCGGTAGACGAGCATGAGGCTAATTCCTAGTTGCCGGAGCGTTTTGAAAATATCGCTTTTTTTAATTTCACACTTGAAAAGCGCTATTACAGCGATACGGGTCTCATTATCTGACCACTCCATGATGAAAGTTGAAACAATTTTAAAATCCAGTTACAGACTAACGCTATTGAGGTTAGCTTTCAAAACCCATATGACATTAACGGGGTTGTTCAGTTCTACGAGTTCGTACTATTGAAAAGGGTTTGCTCAATGTTGTAAAAGTATTTATGTCCCTACTAAGCATAGTTTTTGAATTTTTTTTTGACAAAAGTATGTTTACGACAATATTAACATTGTTGAAATGTAACCATCGTCTTATTGCCAAATTTAAAAATGAAAATATGGTTGTAGCAGCAATATAAATATGGTTGTTGCGACAATACAATGGTGTTTTTTTTCAGTTTATGTTAAAAATAATAGGACTACGCGATCTATTGCCAAATAAAAACATAACCTAATTCTTATAAGTAATTTTTAAGTATGGTTGGATGGGATCATACTATGGTTGTACAGATCATAGCACGGTTGCGTGTGAATCATTTTATAAATATGCGGATCATACTATGGGTGTAATGATCATAATTTGGTTGCTGGGATCATAGTATGGTTGAATGTGCATCAAGATATGGTTGTGGAGATCATATTATGATTTTAATATTGTTGTGAGGATCATAGTATTGTTGTGCCACAACTATATCCCAACAATAGTAATGCTCCTTGAACATTTTCATCCCAACCATAACTTTTTTCTTCGTGTACAAAGCGAACTATCGGCTCGAAGTGCAAAAAATTCAATGGATAAGAACTCCTTGAGGAAAAAACTTGCTGTTTGTTTCGTAATGACATCTGTTGGAAAATTATGGACTGCTTGCACGTAGAAAAAAATTATGGTTGGGACAAAAATATTCGAAGAGCATCATACTATTGTTGGGTATATGGTTGTGGTACAACAATATTAGCATCCTGACAACAATAGTATGATTCAAATACAACTATAGTATGATACTCACAACCATACTATGATCCTCACAACGATAGTAAGATTCACACATAACCATACTATGAATCCCACAACTATTGTATGATTCACACTCACTCAACCATAATATGATCTCCAAAACCATAGTATGATCTAAAAAACCATAGTATGATCCTCAAACCATGGTATGATTCACACGCAACCTTGTTATGATCCCTACAACCATAGTTTGACCACACACCATACTATGGGTAAATTATAGAATTGGGTTTAGTTGTCAACAACAGAATTATGAAAACTATTGAAAAGTACATCCAATTCAAAATAAAAGAAGTTATTAAGTTAACAGTAGAAAAAATCAGTTTAAAAAACGTAATCTCTAACAAGCATTTCGACAGGTATTCTACCAATTTTAGCCTCATTATTGTTAATTAGGTCTTCCAAGGTGTTGGGACGGTTGATATACACCTTCGACTTCAGGTAAACCTAAAGGAAAAACATCGCATGGGGCTAAATCTGATGAGCGTGCCGGCCAGTTCACATCACCCCTTAAAGAGATAAGCCGTCCAGAAAACATTTGCCTTAAACAATTCATGGTAACCCTCGCTGTGTGTGCTGTGGCACCATCCTGTTGGAACCATGTATCCTCTAATTACATGGTCTCATAAGCCGGCTGAAAAAAGTCTGGAAATGCCAAAAGCAAGTGATTGCTTCCGACCAGAGCGTTTCGGAGTTTGCAGTACTGCTGCTCTAACCCTCTCGATGTTTTGTGGTGTTGTTTGTAAGCCTTCTCTCAGGTCCCCTTCGTACACATTGCCTGCTGTTCTCAATGAAGTTTCCCAATTTATAAGTACAATAGATAACCGTCCAGGAACACGTCCGCGTGGAGGAACAGCGAATCGTAAACGAAAAGCACGCTGCACTGCAATGATCGAGTACGCATTTGAAAAATACGCTTCAATACAAAATGACCTCTCCTCACGTGTCCAATGCATGATGGCATCTGAAAGGCAGACGAATAAAAATCTCCCGTCAGCCACTATAAGCCACGCACACTCTCCACTCAATGCCGCCACAGCATGCAGTACAAAAAAGAAAATTGCCGCGCTCGACCCTGTATATGATGGGGCATTTTAAATTTGAATTGGCTGTAAAAAAAGTTCTGATAATATATTTTAATATCCTGTTTTACTGGAAAAGTTAAACTTTGTCAATTAATAATGGAACACAAAATCGTTCATATGACTACCACAACTGACTCGGCAGTATCTCCTCCTCCGATCAATCCAAATTGTAATTATATTTTCGATTGTTTCAGTTCGAATCTTTTCAATGGCAACTTGGATTTCCTGTTTCAACGCTTCAATTGTCTCTGGATGCTATGCGTAACATTTGTCGTTCATGGCTTCCCACAGAAAATAATCCACAAGGCTTAAATCACAGCTCCCGGGCGGCCAATTGACATCACAATTTCGGCTGAATTTTCAAAAAACAGTGCGTAAAATATCGATGGTTGTGTGACATGTGGACTCTTCATTTTGAAACCAAATGTCGTCCATGTCATTATCTTGAATTTTTGGAAACAAAAATTCGTTGACTATGGCGCGGTAAGGCTCAGCGTTGACGATAATGGCGACTCCTTCATCATTTTCGAAGAAAAATGGCTCAATGATGCCGCTAGCCCAAAATCCACACCAAACAGTGACTCTTTGTAGATGCATTGGCTTCTAGTAGTCACGTGTGGGTTCTCTGAACCTCGTATGCCGCAATTTTGCTTATTGACATAGCCACCGAAATGAAAATAATCTTCACCTGAAAACACTATTTTTTGATAAAATTCTTCAACTCCTGCCAAACAACTTTCAGCCCACTGTGCCAAGCGAAAACGCATGGGATGGTGTTCTATTATTAATAGACAAAGTTTAACCTTTCCAAAAAAAAAAACAGAAATTTTAAAAAAACTATCAGTACTTTTTTTTAACACCCGATTCGAATTTTAAGTGGCCCAGCCTATATATATATATATTTATATATAGGGTGATCCATCTAGAGATATTTTTTCAGAACAAAAAAATATAAAAATTCAAATCGAGGGTGGAATCTTATTTGAAAGGACATTTTATGGCATTTATTTTTTGAAAACAATTACCTTCAAATGTTGGCAACTCTATTATGGAAATGAGCGTTCGGTGAGAAACGGGAAAATTCGCTGCTTTCGACCAAAATTTTGTTCAGTGATGAGGCTCATTTCAACAAGAAGAAGAGGTTCAAGAGGTGTCACTATACCCAGAGAAAACCATGGTTTGGTGCGGTTTATAGGCTGGTGGAATCATCGGTCCATATTTTTTCAAAAATGATGATGGTCGAAACGTAACTTTCAATGGTGCTCGATATTGCTCTTTAATATCGGCACTTTTGCTACCTGAAATTGTAGCCCGTATTCTTGACGACATTTTGGTTTAACAGGACAGTGCCACTTGCCTTGCAGCTGGTCAAACAATGGATCTAGTGAGAGGTTATTTCAAAGAGCAGCTAATCTCACATTTTGGACCGGTGAATTGGCCGCCTAGATCGTGTGATATGACACATTTAGACTTTCTTTTTGGAGCTACGGAAAGTCCAAAGTCTATGCTGACAACCCAGCTATCATTTAGGTCTGGGAAGCCAGCATTACGCGTGCCATTCACGGCAAACCGGTCGATATGCTCATATGAGTCATCCAAAATTGCACCCCAGAATGGACACCCTGAGGCGTAGTTACGGCCAACATTTGAAGGAAATTATTTTCAAAAATAAATGGCATAAAATTTCCATCGAATGAATAAAAAAGACTCCACACTTGATTTGAATTGTAGTATTTTTTTTTATTTTGAAAAAAATACCTCTAGAGGGATCACCCATATATACGAGGACGGTTCGGAAACTTCTTGGCCTAGCACAAAAAGCGCGGCATCCGCGATTTTTTTACAATGGAAAAATTAGAAATGCGTGGTGTCATTAAATATTTACATAAAAAAGGTTTATCGGGACAAGAAATTCATAATGATATGGTGAATGTGTGAGGTGAAAGTGCTCCTTCATATGCAACAGTAAAAAATTGGGTTGCTGAATTTAAACGTGGTCGTACAAGCATTGAAGATGAACCACGTAGTGGACGTCCAAAAACAGCAACAACAACAGAAATTGTAGCCAAAGTGCATGATATGGTATTAAATGATCGACGAATAAAAGTGCGTGAAATAGCTAATATCATGGACATCTCAAATGATCGAGTCCATTTTATTTTACATGAAGAACTACAGATGAAAAAGCTTTCTGCAAGATGGGTGCCGGACTTGTTAACAGTCGACCAAAAACGCATAAGAATGAACATTTCTCAAGCTTGTTTGGATCGTTTTCAGCGAAATAAAATGGATTTTAAGCGTCGTTTCATAACTGTTGATGAGACATGGATCCACCACTATACTCCAGAGACAAAAGAACAATCCAAACGATGGACTGAAGCTGGAGGAAGTGCCCCAAAGAAGGCTAAAACAATTCAATCGGGTGGTAAGGTTCTGGCAACGGTTTTTTGGGACTTTAAAGGTATTTTATTGATTGACTATCTGCAAAAGGGTAAAACAAATTCAGAGTACTATTGCAACCTTTTAGATCAATTAAATGTACAAATTCGAGAAAAACGTCCTGGCTTACAACACAAAAAAATCATTTTTCATCAAGACAACGCACCAGCGCACAAGAGTGTTTTAACAATGGGTAAAATCAACGAATTAAAGTACGAGTTGCTTGACCACCCACCTTATTCTCCTGATTTAGCTCCCAGTGAATTTTACCTGTTCCCAAATCTAAAAAAATTCCTTGCTGGCACGCGTTTTACCTCAAATAAAGATGCAACTACAGTTGTAAACCATTATTTTGAAGACCATGAGGAAAACTATTTTTCTCAAGTGATAAAATTGCTAGAAAAGCGTTGGACTAAGTGTATTGAAGTTTCAGGAGATTATATTGAAAAATAAAAATATTTTTGAAAAATTAACTATTCTCTTTCATTGATAGGCTAAGAACTTTCCGAACCGCCCTCGTAAGTACATTCGCTTAGGTTCCGTCAGAAAAACTGAAAACAATATTTGACATTTTCTCCCTCTACTGTATGTTTATCTTAAAAAATACACTGCAAATGTCCGGTGTTGTAGAAAATGCCGGCTATTTGTTAAACGATTATCAGTTTCAAAGACACGGACGACTTTTAGTTTGTTTTCGTCCTTTTGTTTCGAATCAGTTTAACAACACAAAGTACAATTCCCACATGAGAGAGGTCGGCCAACGAGGACAGGACCCACCCACTTCAGTGACAATAAAAGCATGTAACATCTGACATTTGAGACGAATCGAAAAGTGAAAGAAATCCTAAAAGATACCAAATCATCAAAAACCAAAAAAAGAAAACGGTAGCAAAGAGGCCCCAAAGAAAGAATAAAGAATGAAATCACACAACAACAACCGCAAAAAGTCAAATGCCATGAAAAGAAATCCCGAAAACGTTTGTTCTGTTTGCTTTGACTCTGTTTACGTGGTCGTAAGTAAATAAGTTGTTTGGACCTCACGTAAGGCGGCAACTGAATACTCACATATCCTGAAAATTGAAGGCACAGTGAGGTGAAACCTATTTTTTTCGAAAATATTTGTGATTTCAGAAATATTTTGTGATATTCTGCCTTTTTTAGACTATTTTATGCTTCCTAAACTTGATGCGATAGACTGACAAAATCTTAAATCAGTGGACATATGCCCTTCTTATCAAAGGCCATCTGGTTAATGAAAACAATAAAATGTTCACTTTAATCTGAATACTATAAGTACATTCCTTTTATGATTTGGTGGAATTGGCGGCCGTGAGCCATTGGCGTGGACCTTGGGTCCAAAAATTTTCCCTTAATGTTCAGGTATAAATGGGTATGCTGAAAAAGTAAACTTTATTAATTATATTGTTTTCTTGGTCAAGTCTTGTTAGCTTTTGTTTAGTTTTTTAAGCTATTTGGACCTAAAATGTTTTAACTAAAAATTCCTTTTTATTTTCTTCTTCCCGTCGTTTCGCCAATTATTTGTTGACTTCTTCAAGGGATTAAGTTTTTTACTCGAATACAAGTATGTACCAACTGTTAAAAATGTCAAATGTCAAATATCATTTGAGGCAATTTGGAACCCAATATTTAGAGTCCTTAATAAGCCTGCTAGTCTGTTACCACAATCCCATTTAATTCTTATCGCTGTTGGAAGTGAATCCATTATCTTTCGCAGTATTAAGAACACACTGTGCCACTCATACGCCTAAAGAAAACCCCTATGGCGTTGAAGTTGCCGATATTTGCGGCAGTGGGGCGATGATGATGAAAGGACATCGTGTTTTTTTGTGCGTTTGCCCACTTGTTACAGGAACAAAGGCACAAATGTAAGCATTTTATTTGCACATAAGTATTTTGATCAGAAGACCACAACGATAACACTAATACGATGAATAATACAAGGAATCAACACAACAGTCTCCATGGTGGCCAAGGACCATACACACAGACACACACTTACGAATACATACACATGCCCCTACTTAATCAGAAAGACATACTCTCAACATCAATACTCAGAGGCGGACTTCAAGAGTCCGTCATTAAAGAGCCTTCAGGCAATCGATCAAGGCCTTTTAGAAGACCATATATTTATTTAAGTTCCTATTCTAAAGGGTGGTCCAATCGAAATGCACGATGTTAACTGTGAGTCACACCTTAACGTCAAGTTTTTGCCCAACTTAATTTGACATTTCTTTTTTTCAGTGTACGATAAATTCAATCATGGAGAGGTACACAATTGAGCAGCGCCTTAACGTCAAGTTTGTTGCCCAACTTAATTTGACATTTCTTTTTTTCAGTGTATGATAAATTCGTTCATGGAGAGGTACACAATTGAGCAGCGCCTTAACGTCAAGTTTGTTGCCCAACTTGTCTTGACATTTCTTTTTTTCAGCGTACGATAAATTCAATCATGGAGAGGTACACAATTGAGCAGCGCATTAAGATTGTTGAAGCCTTTTACGAATCTGGGCGTTTAAACCAAAATCGGGAGATTTTTGCGCACATTTCCGCAAACCGGGTCCGTAGGAAATGTAGAAACACCTAGTCGCCCAGTTCGTTCTGTTATTGGGACGTACTTCTTCGAAAAAGAGGTCGGCCAAACAGTGTGCTATCGCGAGATAATAACGGTCTTCCTGAGGCCAGAAATTGAGGATATGAATCTGGACGATATGTGGTTTCAACAGGATGGGGCCACTTGCCACACAGCCAACGAAACATTGGCTCTTTTGCTCTAGAAATTTAATGGCCATGTTATCTTACGTCGTAGCGCTACTAATTGGCAGCCACGATCATGTGATTTGATCCCATTGGACTTCTTTCTTTGGAAATATTTAAAAGAAATAGTGTACGTCAATAGGCCAAGAACAGTTCTAGAATGAAATAATTTGGCACTTTTACGACATTGTGTCCATTATGTCTCTAAGTCATTGAAAACATGGACCATCGGATTGACGTATTCGAGCATTTGCTCGATACGAGGGTTGGTATTTATATTTCGGGTCCTGACAACACTAGTAAGCTATTTGACCACTCAAGATGTCGAATTGATGGACCACCCACCGTACAGCCCTGATTTGGCACCCAATGACTTCTTCTTATTACCTAGCATGCAGAAAAAATGCGCGGTTAACGTTTTTCATCGCCCGAAGCAGCTGTTAAAGCCTTCAAAAATCATGTTTTGGGGGTGTCTCAATCGGAGTGGAAAAAGTACTTCGAAAATTGGTTTAGTGCGCATGCAAAAGTGTATTGATCTGAAAGGAGAATATTTTGAAAAAACAAAAAATAAATCAATGTCACTTTGCCATTTTTGTTAAAAACTTCTCTTCTATTTAAATATAGAAGCAAGAGGTCTTGAGCCGGTTTAATCCCTGTTCAATGTGTAAAAGCAACAGACCGAAATAAAACAAACGAGCTAAACAAACAATAAAACCATTTCCAATAATAAATTATTGTGTTTTTATTGCCGGAACCGTAATATAAATAGCAACCCTCGTATTTTGTTTCACACATATTTGTCAAAAATCCTTCTATCAAAAAAAAAAAAAAAAATATTGTACTCTGAAAACTTTTTTTTGTTTACAATTAACTTCATGCATTTATGTTGGACCACTCTTTATAATGAAATGCATATATTAGATATATTTATGTGCAATTTCTAAAAAAAAAAATCACATTGCCACCTAAAATGCAGAAGGCCGTAACTAAAACACGTGGACAAATTAAATTTGGTCGGGCCCAAGATTGTATACTAGGGTGTGTCGATTTAGCCATCTATATTGTGCCATTGATTTTTCGATAGCTTTTGGCATGAGGAAAAAAAGTTGCACTACTACATATCAAAAATATCATTTTCGAGGCGCCCGAATTTTAATTTTTTTTGACGTTTTTTCAACTTTTTTTGTAAGGTTTTTTAGTAGGTTTTTTTTAAAATATTACCTCTCCAAGGTGACATATAATACATACAAATATACATTGCCACTTACAATACCCGTACAATATAATTTGAATTCGGATAGCCAGCCTCTATCATGAATTACGGTGCAATATAAAATAAATTTTGCCTAGGGGCCTGGTACATGCATCTTTACTGTCAGGATGTGTTAGTTTTTCATAGCAACAATATGCATTTCCAAAATAAGCATATCGTCATAATTCTTTCAGTTCATGAGATATTGTCTTTTTAAATTCAGAATTGTATGGGCGGCGTCACGCCCCCTAGTCCTTTTTTACCACAACTTAGTTTATAAAAATGTCCTAGTCAGGGGTTTTCTTTCTGATGAAATTTTATAACGTTCAGTCCATTTATCTGGTCGTAAATGAGATGTTTTTAAAATGGGCGTGTCACCGCCCACTTTTTCCCCAGAATGTGTTTCGATCCCTGCCAACATTGTATGCTTCAATGGCTCTTGATTTTAAAATTCTATAGCAATTGCTACAATAATTGGACCAATAATGCGAAAGTGGGCGTGGTACCGCCCACTTTTACTCCAGGATTCCATTCATGCTAACAACATATTTTCAAAATATCATAGTCATACCTATAATAGTTCAAGATATCTTGTATTTTTTGGGTTCAGGGTTACTGATTTTTCCAGAATAAGTCCTTTTACCTTTTGACCGATCTGTTCCATTTTAAATACTAACCGATTCAGTCCATCTAACCGTTTGAGTCCATCAACACATGTTTCTGCAAAATTTTAGCCACCTTGCTTTTAAAGTTCGAAGTGTAGTTTGCTTTCTACAGAAAGAAAGATAAATATGACTAGATCATATTAAAATTTTACGGCGATATCTGGCAGAAAGGGGCGAGGCCAGATTTTGAATTTCCTGTTCATTGCTTAATCCAGCATTAATATTTATAGACACTCATTTTCGCTACCTTTGCCTGAAGCGTACTATTTTTATTGAAATATAAACAAGGCGGTTTGTCTAGGAGGTAGTAGAATAGGGCGTGGCAACCACTTTTGTCTCACACGTGTATAAAAATTAAATAAAAAAAATGCTGAATACAAATAATATTGTGTGGGAGGTACAAAAAAGGGCATGGTCAAGGCTCCAATTTTTCGCCAGCTATTATAATTTATATGCCAGCTATTGTAATTTATTTTTATTTCTCTAAATGCATGTTTTAGGGGTATCGATGCGTACAGGGTTACCGCTTGTTTTATATAAGTATATATGGATGGCAATGTTTGCCTTTTTGATTAATCCACACATTTTTAATTTTTAAATTGAAACTTCGATTAAGGCTAAGCTATACAAGAGTAGATTTTTACTTTTCAATCACCAATAGTTCCTAGCTTAGAGGGCTTTTTATCTCCACTTTGAATGTCTAAAGTGTTAAAAAGGCCTTTTAAATTTTAGGTAATGATAGCAACATCCCAGTTCCCCTCTTTGATGCTGGTCTTGTAACAGGTGAGAACTCTTCTGAAGAGCCAAAAATGGTATAAGTGATTCTTCTTTAAAGATCCTTGTTTACAAGCCTTCTTAAAGAAATTGTGAAAATGTTTTCAACAAAATGTGGCAGAGGTAGACGCAACATCTTTACAAGAATTCATTGAACTTAGAGAATAATTGTTGCAAGAACAGGGTCTGCCAAAAGCTACCTATGAACTGCTTAAGTTTTAATAGAAACACTTTTACCTGACTTAGTGTTTAATTCCTTAGACGTAAAGTCGCCGGCAATTACCAAAAAAAAAAACATCTTTGACAAAAAAAATATTGAATATAAACAGGTGTCGTTGTGTGACACTTGAGCACACTACCTATCGTTTGACTGTTTTAGATGGCACATTTTGAACCCTTTCTTGACCATATTAGACATAGTGCCTTTATGCTTTTGGGCCTACGCTAGCAGGCCTTCCAAAGCCCCCACTCCTTCGCTGGATATGTTGACATACTACATGTTTTATGTACGTCGTTGTTGTAGTAAAAAAAAAGTCCTTCATTAATTCATTCAGTGGGACGGTCGGCCGACCAACTGTCCTCCCGTTCATACACTTAACCATCATCTCATCTGTCTTAACAAACCAATCCAAGCAATACTCGTATATATTCAGAGCAAAGCAATCTATTCCAAACCCAAATGGTTTATTTTGTTTATATGCATACATATGTATTACACACACACACACATCCACGGACACTCACACACACAGTCTTTCTTGTACAAGTGTACTGCCATCTGGCTGTGTTTTTTGTTGTTGATTTGTAGCGTATGTCATTCATTATTTGCCGTTGTTGCCGTTGATTGTTGACGAGTCGCTGTTATTTTTGTTAAGCACTTTTGTGGTCAAAGTGCGTTTGTGTGAGTACCTCATTTGGCTGTGTGTGTTGATGAAGGACAACAGAGACACATTCACAGGCCCATAAACAATAATTCCGTGTTTGTATGTATGAATGGCTGTATCTGTTGTGTGTGTTTTGTACTCGTATGTAGACATCCTTGCATAGAATAAAGGGTGTTTATATTTGGCATCCTTGATGAAAAGCACAACTATAGCCGAGCGATTACGGCTAAACCCTCGATTGCGATCTTTAACTGATATAAAAAAAACATTGTCTGACATATGAGCTGAGCTTGCTAGAGCCAAAGAAGGAAGCCTTTTTAGAGTTTTCGGTTTCTAAACCTTTCAGGACATTATCTACAAAATATAGGTTAACCATCTAGAGGTGTTTTTTCAGAACAAAAAAAAATATAAAAATTAAAATCAAGTGTGGTATCTTTATTGGTAATTTGAAAGGACGTTTTATGGCATTTATTTTATGAAAATAATTTCTTCAAATGTTGGCAACTGTATTATGGAAATGAGCGTTCGGTGAGAAACGGAAAGATCCGCAGTTTTCGACCAAAATTTTGTTCAGTGGTGAGGCCCATCTCTGGCTCAACGGCAAAGTCAATAAATAAAATTACCGCATTTGGGCTGAAGAGCAACAAGAAGAGGTTCAAGAGGTGCAATAACTTATATACCCAGAGAAAACCACGGTTTGGTATGGTTTATAAGCTGGTGGAATCATAGGTGCATATGTTTTCAAAAATGATGATGGCCGGAACGTAACTGTTAATGGTGCTCCATGTCGCGCCATGATATCGATCTTTATGCTACCTGAAATTGAAGCACTTAAACTTGACGACAGGATGGTGCCACATGCTCAAACAATGAATCTATTGAGAGGTCATTTCGAAAAACAGCTAATTTCACGTTTTGGACAGGTAAGTTGGCCACCTTGATCGAGTGATATCACACCTTTAGACTTTTTTCTTTGGACCTACGGAAATCCAAAATCTACAATGACAAACCAGCTACGTTTCAGGTTTTGGTAGCCAACTTTACGCGTGTCATTAAAGCCATACCGGTCGAAATGCTCGAACGAGTCATCCAAAATTGGACCCTCAGAATGGAAACCCTGAGGCGTAGTTGCGGCCTACATTTGAAGGAAATTACATTCAAAAAATAAATGCCATAAAATGTCCTTTCAAATTACCAATAAAGATTCCACACTTGATTGAATTTTAATATTTGTTTTTGTTCTGAAAAAATACCTCTGGATGGATCACCCTATATTTATTAGAACTGCTGAATAAAATCCAATTATTTGTGTATTAAATTGTAGAATATTGCCGACCCACTTATCAAAAGAAAAATCTTAGGTCAATTAATTAAAGGATTTTATTAGACGCGTGATTTTCAATCTGGCAACACTTTTTTCGGAGATGGTTGTTGTTGTTTCGTTGGCATACCGTACCGGGGTGACAGCCCTTGGCCGAAAAATTGCTGCTTCGGGTCGATCCGGTGCGTAGAACCGGCTGTCGTAAGATCGAGTGGGATCGGAGTTGGTCTTTTTGATATGTGACACTTGATTTATGCTCAGTTTGGTTTGCCATTTCATAATGAATCGACTTACTACGGAACAACGTTTGCAAATCGTGATGAATCGGGCCAAAACGATATGGCCGCCGATCCTGATTTTTACAAGAACATTTTGTTAAGCGATGAAGCTCACTTTCGGTTGACTGGGTACGTTGATAGCCATATTTGTCGCATTCAGAGTAATAATTAAGATCATGTGATTTAACACGATAGGCCCAACACGATTTTCGCCTTCAAAGAAAAGATGCTGCACGTTATTCATGACGGCTCAAAGGCTGCAAAAAGTGGTCGAAAATTGTGTCTCTCGACTGGAATTTATTCGAGCCAGCCGCGGCGGCCACTTGCCCGAAATAATTTTCAAAACATAATGGAAAACCTTTATCTTGATAAAAATGCTAAATTCTTGACCATTTCTTGAAAACCACATGTCACTGATTCAATAAAAACATTCTTTAATTTAAAGATCTCGGATAACGTCACGTTGTTTCGGCTTTACCACGTTCATAACGCAAATACCTCCATTAGAGCTTTGTACAGTCGAACCTGGATAAGTGGGAGAGCAAGGGTCCGACTGTTTCTTTCCACTTAAAGAGGTTTCCTACTACAGTCGAACCTGGATAAACAGAGTCGCAAGATGACGACTGTTCATTCCTACTTAAAAAGGGTTCCCACTAATACAGTTTCCCACTTCTCCATGTAATTTGATTTTTTCAACACTTAATGAGGTTAAGATTGCTATTTGTTTTTAGAAAAAGTCAATTTGTTTAATTCTGTTTATTGGCATTAAATTCAAATTCCTCATTTTAATCAAAAAGATTATAAACAGAAGAATATGCTTTTATAAACATAAAAAGTTAAATTTAAAAGCCGAACGTTCGCAGCATCACACCAGGGTTGTCAGTTTTTTTTAACCTATGTCCTCAAATTGTTGGCCAAAATTATCTATATCTACTTATGTACCCCTCTATCCTATGATGGATGGTATAAAAATACATAGAACGGAGTCATCCAATCGGATATGAGTCAAAATATCTAAAATGCCGACTAATAATTGAGATTTTTGAAAAAGCTGTATTTTCATTAAGACCTCTAAAAGTTAAATCACGGCGTTTTCATAAAATTCGCCAGAATATTCGACAAATCGCTAAAATATAAGTCGCTCAAAGTCTCCGATACAACCATGAGTCGCACTCCGCAAAAACTCACTCAGTAAAAAGAAAACACAAGAGAGAAAAAAGACAAAAATCATACTTTTAGAGGTACATTATGAAAAGGGAAATCCCACTCATAGAGTTAAACGAGTTTAAACTCCTGCTTAAAGAGATTTTTTTTATTGTTTCGCTCGATGTGTGCAGGGACTACAGCTTTCGCATTTATAGAGGATTCCGACTTATGCATGTCCCACTCATCCTGGTGTGACTGTATTAAGTTCGTCACTTCGTTGGTACAACGAAAATATTGCATCTATGAATGTATAAAGTTAAAAGTTTAAAATTTTAATTTTTTGAAAGTGAACTGTATACACTGAGCCAAAAATAAAATGATTTTTTTAACCATGTGTCTAGTTAAATTTTTTATGGTAAATGTTTGATAACGAAGACAAAATTAAATTTTATAAGGTCAAATGTACATACAAAATAGTTGAGTTAACATTATATAAGGTTGGTTTTTTTAAAGAGAGAGTCAGAAAATTGTGCGACATAAACAAAAATTTAAAGATCATCCGGCTTTGTTGTATCAAATTTTTTGATCTGCTTTGTGTTATAGGAAGTTCAGAATTAGGTTGCATGAAGTTGCAACGATTGCGACTGTCATATGCCCCCCACTTGTTTGTCTTTCCTCTGCTCTGAACGACTGCAATTGTGAGAAAAATCATAAGACAATTTATCTCGTTTTTTTTAAAAAACTACCACCGAATGCAAATGCTAGCTGTGCACGATTGCTTTTCGCACAGTTCGAAGACTATACGCAAAGGGTAATTCTCATTAATCATAATGGGACTCCCATATAAGTCATTTGACTTGTAGCCGATGTAATCGTTGCCAAAGACTGCTGAAGAAAACCCTTGGCGGGCTTAGAAACAGCTGTACAGCTTGCCTGGCAACCGTAGTCAATACATTTCACCAATTTTTTAGTTAATTCTGAAAAAGAATCAACAAAAAGGTCTCGAATCAGATTAAAAACTGTTCAAGTCATAATAGTGAAAAAAGACCGAATGAATGTAAACAAAGCAAAAACATAATTAGCAGGTTAATTTAAAATTAAAAATTGTAACAGTAACTATATATCTGGTTAAACGAGGTAACCAATAACTAGTTAACTTAATAATAAGTTGTTATAAAGATTTCTATAACAATCTTTATAGTTAATAATATTTCATTGTTAAATTGAACATGTATTGTTTTAATAAATTTACTATGAAATTTTAATATTAACAATTTTCATGGTTAAAAACAATGCATTGTTAAAACGACAATAATTATTTTTAGATTAACAATTTTCATGGTTAAAAAATAGTTAAATTAACCTTATATAACGTAGACTCCAAATCATGTATATGTGTGGTTAAGTTAACCTTATATAAGATTATTTTTCTTCTTAGAGTACTAAGGCCAAGCCAAACTGTTGGCACGCCGCAACATTTTTTTGTGCGTTTGTTTTAAACCATTATAAAAATATAACGCTGTTTGCAACAGAATTATTAGTGTGGGGCACCAAAAAGAGCGTGGCTAAGAATATAATTCTTTGTCATCAAGGTAAGCTTATAACTAGATAGACTCTTAAGTACTGATATTTGGTCAGTTATTGTTAATTATATGAACGACATTGCAAGTGGGCCAAATTCTACATTTGTGTTGGAGGTACCAGAAGAGGCTTGGCTATATGGCCTATTTTTAATCCCATAGTCAATTACGAAAAGTTTTCGACTGGCAAATTTTAAAAACGATTGCTAACTCCAACACCCGAAGAAACCAAACTAGTAGACGGACATAGCTCAAATGTCTTAAAAAGTCATGATTAGATTTGGTCAACACATAAGTAGGGTCTAATTCCTATTTCCTATTCAATTCACTTTTTATCCATACCCACTTACCCAGTTTGTATAAAAAGTGGGTGTGGGTTAGGATGGGTCGTCGATGTAGCAATCGATAGCTTTCGGTATTAGAAAAAAAAAGTTCCACTACGACATAATAAAACAATCATTTTCGAGCCGCCCAAATTTAAATTTTTTGACTATTTCTTATCTCTATGATTCTCTCAGTCGTACTATTATTCTCACGCTCTTATGTACTCGTATGTCACCTTGAAAAGGTAAAAATTAAAAAAAAATATTTTTATAATCCACTAAAAAAACCTTAAAAATAAAACTAGAGAAAAAATCAAAAAAGTTACTTTTGGCCGCATCGAAAATGATTTTTTTGACATGGGTAGTGGAACTATTTTTTACTCATAACAAACACTATCAAAAAATCGATGACACGATATCAACAAATTTTTGTCCTTACAAATCGGCTCACCCTAGTAAGGGTATACGAGAGGAAAAGTGGCGGCCGGGGGCTTTTAAAGACTCCACTTTTGCGATCCAGTAGGACATTGGCAGTATATGGGGAAATGGTTGTTATTGGTAGGACCACACTCAGAAAAAAAGTATGGTTGGGGTAACAATATTCGAAGAGCATCATACTATTGTTGATTATATGGTTGTGGCACAACAGTATTATGATCACCACAACAATAGTATGGTTCACACACAACCATACTATGATCCCCATAACAATATTATGGTCCTCACAACAATATAATTTTTCACACACAAAAATACTATGATCCCTACAACCATATTATTATTCACATTCAACCATACTTTGATCCCCACAACAATTTTATGGCCCTTAATTCCATAGTATGTTTAACGTACAACCATAGTATGATCCTCACAACCATAGTATGACTTACACACAATCATACTATGATCCCCAACATTTTTTGTAAAGATTGGGTAAAGTTGTTATTTACCAATCGAGAATTTTATTAAGTAAGTTATGTAGTAATAGGAGTGATTTATTGAACAGTAAAAAAATTATTTATTAAAAATATTTCAGTTATACTAATTCGTAGTTTGTTTGGAAAAAAATTAATTATTTTTACCATTATTGCGTAAGATTCGTAAAAGTAACATTGTCAAACTAAAAAAAAAAGTACAATTTTGCCGGTATCAATGCCGTAATCATGTTATTGTTAACATAAAAGCCATGAAAACAATACTTTTGTTCCACCAACCATATTTATATTGTTGCTACAACCCTATTTTCATTTTTGAATATGGCAACAACACTATTGTTACATTTCCACAATATTATTATTTCCGCAATCATACTATTTTCAAATTGAAATTCAAAAAACAATACTATGGTTGCGACTACCATACTTTTTTTGCAGAGAACATACTATTGTTGCCGTGACCATATAGGAACCATATCTTTTCTCTGCGTGCATGTTTGAGAGGACTTCATTTTTTGGGTCCTATGCAATTTATCTTAGATTCATGGCCTACATTTTGGCTAATCGTAGAGTTTTTTGTCAGATTTTTTAAAATAAATTCAGGATAAAGTTTGGACTTTTTGAGCAAAACAAGCCATGGTTCGTTGAAATTAGGTGATAAATGGTTGAGTAACACTTTTTTTAGTGGGACGTAATAATACATGACTCTATGCTGGTTGCTTTACAAAAACAATATGCCTGCTCTGCGGTAAACCTAAGGTTAGTAGAGAAGCAACTAAAATGCTGAAAATCGAAAAGTTTACCAGAACTTGTAACTCTAACATTTATTGCCCAATTTTTATAAACGATAGCTTATGTTGCTCGAGAAAGTCCAAACTTTATGCTTAATTTATTTACATATTTTTATAATATTGTTTATATATTTTTTTTCAATTGATAATCGTGACTTTTGGACAAAAATTTACTTTTTTAAATTGTAAAGGCCTCTAACGTCAAAACGATTGAGCTGATTTCAGCATCTTGTATGATCGTGATCGCTATCGATAATAGCGTTTGGGAGTTATGGTCCAAAAAGTTGAGACATCTCATAAAAAAATCGTAACAAAATTCTAAAAAAACTAATCCTGAAAACTAATCAGAGAAAATTTTTTTAAAATTCATTTTCGTTTTTAAGAGGCCTAAATCAATAGGAAAATATTTAGAACTCTGGACCAGGAAAAATCATATTTCTGAACATTCAGTTACGGTTTTTGGACTGTAGGGCCCAATGACCACACATCTATCCAAACGACTTTTTAGAAAAGTTAATTAAAAAGTTTTTTTCTTAAGTAGAACATAAAACATCACGACAAAATGACACCCTTTCTCGGACAAACATAGTACATATTGACGGACTTTGTTTGTACTAGCCAAGTGTCTCGGTATGTGGGGCATTCGCTTATTTTTGACAATTCTCTACATGATTTATTTGATTTATGTTTATTCGTTTACATGTTGTAGTTACAACACCACGCCACATCGCCACCGCCTCTTATGCGGCGCATAGGTTCTTGTTGTCATTGTGGCTGGCTGAGTGACTGACAGACACAAGCCGGCCAATACTAATACATATCTACATACTAATTCATATATATGTATGTATATGTATATATGTTTGTATAGATGGCTTTCCGCAAATATTACTTGTACTCGTATGTTTGTAAATATCCGTCTGTACTCACTCAGCGCCAAGAGCAAGGCGGCTGGTAAAAGACCATCCAGGAGGCCTTTTGTGTAGGAGGCCCACAAGGTATGTTTGCTGCATTGAAATTAAACTAAAGACAGGGGTGGATAGAAGACCATTATCTTTCCCTTTCAGAATGCCTTAAAATGATAAGCAAAAATTATTGATACCTCTTATCATATTGCCAAATATTTATAAATTTAGGCATTTTTTTAATTTCTAGCATACATCCTAGACAAGTATTTATATAAGATTTATCTCTCTGAAAATTACCGTGTACCCATTCAACTTCAATCAATCCAAGTACTTGTATTGCATTGTTAGCGATGTAATAGAACATGCAACCACCAACATTCGGTTGGCAAAAAAATCGGTTGTGACAACAAATCTATTCTCAGAGCGCAGGATCGGACCACCTTCCCATTACCCTGACCATCAGACTTCATGAGCCTTGAACACCGTTGATATCTCAATCAAAAGAATTATGATTCGGATACATTCAAAGAAGCCGGCAACCGCAGCTTGAAGGCTATACCTATTCCCTGGGATGTTCGGGTAGCCGAGAAGAAGTTCCGGCCTGACAATACTAGTGTTCCCAGATGCTTCCATGGGAAACTTTGACATTATGTGTGTTGAAAAATTCATCTCAGTCAAAAAATGGAATTATTCCGTGAATATTTTCGTGCGCTGATTTTTTACAATTTTGGCGTGGGTTATCGAAACAAGAGTGTTTAAATTAACTTGCTTCGACTTTTGGCGATGAAGCATTATCAAAAACCACTGTTAATCGGTGGTACCAAGAGTTCAGTCTCGGACGCCGTTGTTGAAAAATTCATTTCGGTCAAAAAATGGAATTATCCCGTGAACATTTTCATGCGATGAATTCTTTACGATTTTCAGCGTAGGTTATCGAGACAAAAGTGTTTAAATTAACTTGCTTCGACTTTTGGCGATGAAGCATTTCCAAAAACCACTGTTAATCGGTGGTACCAATAGTTCAGTCTCGGACGCCGTTGTTAAAAAATTCATCTCAGTCAAAAAATGGAATTATCCCGTGAACATTTTCATGCGATGATTTTTTACAATTTTGGCGTGGGTTATCGAAACAAGAGTGTTTAAATTAACCTGCTTCGACTTTTGGCGATGAAGCATTATCAAAAACCACTGTTAATCGGTGGTACCAAGAGTTCAGTCTCGGACGCCGTTGTTGAAAATTTCATTTCGGTCAAAAAATGGAATTATCCCGTGAGCATTTTCATGCGATGATATTTTACGATTTTCAGCGTGGGTTATCGAGACAAGAGTGTTTAAATTAACCTGCTTCGACTTTTGGCGATGAAGCATTATCAAAAACTACTGTAAGTCGCTGGTACCAAGAGTTCAGTCTCGGACACCGTTCACTCCAGAATGAATGTCGTGAAGGACGTCCAACTTCGGTCACTTTGCCAGAAACCACCGATGCTGTGCGTGAACTGATTAAGCAAGACCGACATGTGACATACCGTGAGATTGAGACATCCTTGGGCATTTGTGTGACAAGCATGAATAAGATATTTATGTTCAAAAAAATTGTTCTCGTTGGATCCCACATAATTTGACGATTGCTCAAAAAATGGCTCGTATGGATTGGTGCAAAGCGATGTTGAAAAAGCATTAACTGCGGTAGCTCAAAGGCAGTGTATAACATTGCACAGGTGACGAATCATAGATCTATGCATATGAACTCGAAACAAAACAGCAATGGACCGTATGGGTCTTTTAAGACGATTCAAATCCAACAAAAGTTGTTTGTGGAAGAAGTACATCGAAGCAAATGATTTCGTTTTGTTTTTTCGGTATAACCGGCAATGTTACCACAGTGCCTTTAGTGGAACGTAGGACGGTCAATTCTGAGTGGTATACAACCATCTGTTTGCCAAAAGCGTTCGAAAAAATGAGGAAAGATAATAAAAGAAGACGAATCACGACAATGTGAGCTCTTACACAAAAGCTGGAACGATGAGCTATTTGACCACTCAAGATGTCGAATTGATGAGCCATGCACCGTACAGCCCTGATTTGGCACCCAGTGACTTCTTCTTATTCGCTAGCATCAAGAAAAATTGCGTGGTCAAAGTTTTTCATCGCCCGAACAGCTATTGAAGCGTTCAAAAATCATGTTTTGGAGGTGTCTCAATTGGAGTGTTCATGCGCACAAAATTGGTTTGGGCGCATGCAAAAGTGTGTTGATCTTAAAGGAGATTTTTTTGAAAAACAATAAACCCATTTCCAATGATTAGTTATTGTGTTTTTATTGCCGCACCCGAAATATAAGTAGCAACCCTCGTACTGTATAACATATTTGACTGAGAGAATTGTAGATAATCGAATCAGTCGTATTTCATACTTAAAATTATTCACATAGAATAAATGCCACATGCGACGCGCAAAATAGAAAGGGACCTAAGGGTAAAACCCAGTTTTGTTCAGGAGAGCCAT
Organism: Hydrotaea diabolus; assembly: GCA_963513945.1. NCBI lineage: Eukaryota > Metazoa > Arthropoda > Insecta > Diptera > Muscidae > Hydrotaea > Hydrotaea diabolus. The sequence goes on along the minus strand of OY740716.1, from coordinate 191,511,093 downwards.
TTTAAAGATCTTTGGTATCTTTGGTGTACCATCACTTTCATAAAACGCGCATATCTCTGGGAGGGAACAATTTGGGGCATGGGATCGGTCTTGGTCGATGCTCAGATGTTGTCCACATCAAAAAAAAAAAAAAATGAAAATTGATTTTTTTACCCTTAGGTCTCTTTCTCTGTGCGCTGTCACATATGTAGTTCTCACGCTTTAAAACGACATTAGAAATGCTTCGAAAAAGTTTCTTATTTGCTTAAAAATATTAGCCTATATGAAAAGGCCTTGCTACTTGCTCCCCTGGATAAGAACATGCATATGAATGTACAAAAAAAATATTTGGATGTACAGTGAACCAAACAAGTTTGCATACACCCTTATTTTCCACTTTGCACATAAAATTGTCGCATTTTTCTTAATTTAAATTGCTTTTATTAACCGCAATTGACAAAATATACTCTACTGATCTAGTAATATTGTCGGATTAACACTTTTTCGTACATGTTTTGGACCAGACGGAGCGAATTAAGTGTCGAAACAGCCAAATAAGGCAATGCAGAAACAATGTTAATTCCAACATTCAGACAATCTGGATCTTAAAAGTTTGAGTTTATAGAAAGAACAATGAACAAACCTGTGTAGCTGAAAATTTTATAGAATAATTTCAAGCACAGTGATTTGCAATTGGACTAAAAATAGCTGTGAATTGTGTTTAGAATACAAAAATAAAGATTTTTCAAAAAAAAAACGACCTAAAAATACAGTTTATTGGGTTAAGGAATCGCTTCTGTGCAGTTGTCCCCACGCGCAAAGAAAAGATATGGTTACAATATAGTTACGGCAACAATAATATGTTCTCTACAATAAAAGCATGTTCGAAAAAACATGTTTTCTGAATTTTATTTTGACAGCAGTATGATTGCGGCAACATTAATATTGTTGAAATGTAACAATTGCCATAAATTTATAAATGAAAACATGGTTGTAACAACCATGTAAATATTGTAGGTGCAAGAAAAGTATTGATGTTAAAGATTTACGTTAACAATAATATGATTACGGCAATCATACCGTATGGTTGAGACTATGAACAAAGCATAACTGTGTTTTTAAAGACTACGCATGTATGTATGATACACACACGATACGGTGTAAGGTTCTTGGCCATTGTAAAAAACAACAACAATCGGAAGATACTTTGATGGAATTTTATTGTGTTTACTTTGTTTGGTGGAATACTCTACTGCCGGCTGGTTATCGTTTATTTAAAATCTGCCTGCACTTATCTATATATCCTTTGATCATGGTTTAATCACGTTCGTTGCTAAGGATTCAAGGATGGTAAAGAAGCTTTCATCTCCTGCAGTCACCACTGCTTGCAACTAAAAGTCTTTTCAACTGCCTTTGAATATATTTTTGTTTCTTTAATAAAATGTTCAATAGAAACAATGTCTCAAAACTGGCTATGAACTAATTTAAAAAAAAAAAGGTTAATCAGAAACTCTAATGTTAAATACTCGTAATAACATAAACCAATTAAAATAAAATAAACTTGGGGATCATAGTATGGTTGAGTGGAATTATGTTATGGCTGTTAAGATCATAATATGGTAGCTTGTAAATCATTCTATGGTTGTGAGGATAATAATATGGTTGCTTGTAAATCATACTATGGTTGTGAGGATCATACTATGGTTGTATTTGAAAGATAATATGGTTGTGAGGATCATATAATGGTCTTGGGGTTAATAGTTGGTTGCGAGGATCATAATGTTGTTGTGCCACAACCATATACCCACAAATAAAGTCCGATGTTGAATGTGAACCACACCTAAACGTCAAGTTTTTTTTTGCATTTCTTTTAATATTTCTTAATTTCAGACTAACTCAATTTGAACCATGGCAAAATACACAAGCGAGCAACGCTTAGAAGTTATGTAGCCTTAAATGATCAATTTTCGAAGAAAATCATCTTCAGTGATGAGGCACATTTTCACCTCAGTGGATTCGTCAATAAGCAGAATTGCCGCATTTGGGCGAATGATAATCCAAGAGTGATTGTCGAAAAAACAATGCAGCCACAAAGAGAGATTGTTTGGCGCGGTTTATGAGCTGGCGGCATCATCGGACCGTATTTTTTCTAAAATGAGGCCGGTCAGGCAGTTACTGTGAATGGTGTTCGATAACGTGAAATGATAACGAACTTTTTACGGCTCGAATTGAAGATATGAATGTGGACGATATGTGGTTTCAACACGACGGTGCCACTTGCTACACAGGTAACGAAACAATGGCTCGTTTGCGCGACAAATTCAATGGCCGTGTTATCTCACGTCGTGACGATGTTAATTGGCCGCCAAGATCATTTGATTTGACACCGTTGGACTTCTTTCTTTGGGCATATTTGAAAGAAAAGGTGTGCATTGATAAGCCAGCACATTTCAAGAGCTAAAGGATGAGTTAATTCGGCACATTAACGGCATAAAACCTTAATTATGCCTCAGCGTCATCGAAAATTTGGGCCATCGAATTGAGGTGTGCCGCTGAGGTCGCGGCGGCCATTTGGCCGATATTTTGTTCCATACATAATTGAACCATATCAATATTATCATAATTAAAAGTAATGACAATAATTTCCAAAATAAATTCCAAAACAAATTGTGTTTTATTTAAAATCAATATCGGCCCTTAAAATTAACCACCCCTTAGTATGAAACTCTTCAAATATTGTCACCACTAACATACTTTTATTCAGCGGGCACAATCTCCAGTCCTAACCCCATATTAATATTTAAATTCTTAAAAATAATATGACTTTTTAAGAATCGCTTATGTTATCCGAAGGCATAAAAATGGAAAATTGTATTTTGTATGACCAGTCGCGACGCGTCGTCTACATTCCTACATTACATTTTACATTTTAAGTCGAACTTTTATAAACAATCTGTAGATTCCTTAGTAAATATATCAACAAACTATGCAAACTAAATCACTTAATAATTTCATAAAAAAAGATGTCGATGCTTTGTTTTTTTGTAAATCTTGTCTGTACATAAACTTTTTCGGTTCACTGTATGCAGTCGTCATAATTAGTATTACTTCTACTACAATTATTATTATTATTATTGTCCATTTGACATGATTCGTTTCGTTTAGATTAAACAGCGTTTGTTGTTGGTTTTGTTCAATTGAAATTATATTTGTTATTCGCTTTGTTCGATTCTCTCCTGCCTCTGACCTGCCCACCGCCCAGCCTTCCTTTCTTTTTAATAAATTAATGGGCGTTTTCGTTTTGTTTTGCTTTTCAATAATTTCCTCAGATATGACGGTGTGGGGGCGGGGAGACATTATTAAGCAAGGAACAACTTGGGTGAAGGCCACCGAGGACGAAGAAAGGGAAAAACACCCAGACCCAAGCATAAACAAATTAAAATGTCAATTTGTTGTGGCTTTTGATGTAATCACTGAATGGGAACATTTTAAATTAATAAAACCTAATAAAATATTGATAAAGTGTAGGACAGTATGTGTTGGTGTGTGTTTGTGTGAGTGTATATGTGTGTGGGGCTCTCAAAGATCAAATTGGCAGGGAGATTTGACAACTTTCTGACCACACAATTAAAATCGTGTTGAATTTCGTACCTTACGGCCTTGGTGTGCTAAGTTTTAAATCTACAAACTCTCGGCTGAGGGTATTTGCAAATATGGCAAGCTTTTAGTGACAAACGTAAATATTCAATAAACTTATATACTGCAAATGCTATGAGGTATTAGTATACCCTTCACTGAAGGACGGAGTGTATACTAATTTGTTATTGCGTTTGTAACACCCCATTATTGAACTCGTTAATTTCTAAGACGTTCCAACCATGTCCAGTCCGTCCAACCGGAAAGAGCAAGAATTTCCGAACTTAACAAATACACTTATTGTAAGGGGTGATCCATCTAGAGGTAGTTTTTCAGAACAATAAAAATATAAAAATTCAAATCAAGTGTGGAATCTCTATTGGTATTTTTAAAGGACATTTTTTGGCATTTATTTTTTGAAAATAACTTCCTTCAAATGTTGGCAACTGTATTATGGAAATGAGCGTTCGTTGAGAAACATGAAGATCCGCTGTTTTCGACCGAAACTTGTTCAGTGATAAGGCCCATTTCTGGCTCAACGGCAAAGTCAATAAACAAAATTGCCGCATTTGGGCTAAAGAGCAACAAGAAGAGGTGCCATTATACCCAGAGAAAACCACGGTTGGTGCGGTTTTTAAGCTAGTGGAATCATCGGTGCATATTTTTTCAAAAATGATGATGGCCGGAACGTAACCCTGAATGGTGCCATGATATCGTTCTTTATGCTACCTGAAATTGATGCCCGTAATCTTGACGACACTTGGTTTCAACAGGACAGTGCCACTTGCCATAAAGCTGCTCAAACAATGGATCTATTGAGAGGCCTTTTCGAATAGCAGCTAATTTCACGTTTTGGAAGTTGAGTTGGCCGCCTAGATCGAGTGATATCACACCTTTAGACATTTTTCTTTGGGGTTACGTAAAGTCCAAAGTCTACGCTGACAGACCAGCTACGATTCAGGTTTTGGAAGCCAACAGAATGCATGTCATTTAAGCCATACCGGTCGAAGTGCTCGAACGACTCAGAATGGAAACCCTGAGGCGTAGTTGCGGCCAACATTCGAAGGAAATTATACTCAAAAATTAAATGCCATACAATGTTCTTTTAAATTACCAATAAAGATTCCCCACTTGATTTGAATTTTTATATTTTTTTTGTTCTTAAAAAAATACCTCTAGATGAATCATCCCATACTTAGTAGGGACATAAATACTGTTACACACGTTTTATGCTGTAAAATAAAAAGTACTTAATGTTTTTGGACCAAATATTTTTTAATATATTTATTGATGTATATTGTATCCAAAAAGAATCTACTTATTCCAAATGTCCGCCTTTTGTCTTTACACACACCTTAAGTCGCCCGGGCCAATCGTCAATAGCTGCACGAACCTCGTCCATTGAAAAATTGGCCTTAGCTCGAACCAAAGCAGTTTTAGGAGATCCAATGTTGGGGTATCTTTTGTGACAAACCTTGTCCTCTAAAACCGTTCACAATTTGTAATCCAATGGTTTCAAATCTGGACTGCCTGAGGGCCATTCTTCAGAGGAAATGAACGCTGGCAAATTGTTTCGAAGCCAAGCCTGGGACGTTTTAGCCTTATGGGCCGGCGCAGAATCCTGCTGGAAAGTCTATGGCTGGTTTTGGAAAAGGGAATTGTTAAGAGGCTTCACAACAGCTTCCAAAACGGTTTCTTGGTAAACTTTGGCCGATGTTTTGACTCCTTGTTCGCAGAAATGCAGGTCAGTGACCCCATCGTAAGGGACACCCCACCAAACCATTGGGATCAGTTCAGATGCTTCCTTAGATGACCGCGCATACACTCTTATCATTTTGCTTGTTAAATGTTTTCTGAACGGTAAAAATTGTTCATCGGTGAACAAAATTTGTCTGTGCAAGTTATCAGCGTGCTTCACCAAAAGACGTTTCCATTTTTCAATCCTATTTTTTTTTAAAGCTGCAGTCAATAAATGTCCTGTACGTCGTTTGAAAGCCCCAAGTCCCAAGTCTTTTTTACTGATTCGACTCATGGACTTTTGCTTGATATTCATCTCACGGACCATGATTTTCTGTTTTTGGAGCGGATTTCTGTGAATTCTTGATTTAACGGATTTAATGACATGCGGTGTTCGAACAGAGCTAGGGTGGCCCGAGCGGTGGAGGTCTTTTACATCTCCAGTCAAGGGGGCGAAATGGCAGCGGAAGGAAAATTTTCGTATTGTTAGTCGGAGCGTACTTGGGAAAAATGGCTAAGTTCTGAACCAGTGGTCGGTTTTTTTTTTGTCTTTTTCTCTTTTGTTTGTGACTATTTGGCTGAAATGTTTTTTTTTTGGAAGCGAAATAACAGCACACACTTAATTGTTGTTGTTAATTAACACAAATTTTTTTTTTTGGATTTCAGTCAACTGGTCATAACTTTGGAACGGTAGGATCTCTGGGCTCCGACCACTGGTTTAGAACTTAGTCATTTTACCCTAGTACCCTCCGATCAACAATCCAAAAACTTGCAAACCGCTGCCATTTCGCCCCCTTGCATTCACGCAGAATAAAAGTATGGTTGTGGTGACAATACTCGAAGAGGATAATACTATTGTTGGGTATATGGTTGTGGTACAACAATATTATGATCCTCACAACAATAGTATGATTCAAATACAACCATACTATGATCCTCACAACAATAGTATGATTGACACATAACCATACTATGATCCCCACAACCATAGTATGATTCACACTCAACCATACTATGATCTCCACAACCATTGTATGATTCACACTCAACCATACTATGATCTCCACAACCATTGTATGATCCTCACAACCATAGTATGTTTCACATACAACCATAATATGATCCTCACAACCATAGTATGATTCACACGCAACCATGTTATGATCCCTACAACCATAGTATGGTCACACACAATTATACTATGATTCCCAATATAATTAATTAGAATAGGTTTAAGTTGTCGACAATAGATTTGAATTATGAAAATTATTCAAAAATACATTAAATTCAAAATAATACGAGTGATTTATTTCACAGTAGAAAAAATAAGTTTAAATAAACGTCAGCGTTTTTATTAAAAATATTTCAGTTAAACAAAACCATGAGAAATATTGTCCCAACATGAATTGTTTTACCCTTTCACTTATCCTTAATAGCGACATGCTTTAGCGAAAGTCTAGCCAGTCAATGTTAATCAATTCCTAGCGATGCTATTGTATTCCGAAGTATTTTAGTTTTGCAAAATACTTCACAATAGCAAAATTGTATAACTTCAGGTTATGTCACGTGCCACTGAGGGCTGCCTGATTACATGATGGCCTCTTAAACGACATAAAAAAGATCGCATTAAGAAAAGCATGTGTTTTACGCGCTGCAATAACAACAGATAGAAAACATCAGACATGAAATGCGTGGCAATGCTGAATAAAAGAATGAATGAATGAATGAATGAATGAATGAATGTCACACGCAGAATAATGTTTTGTATGCGATATTGTGTGTTTTTTTTTCCTCATCCTGGGTATCCCAAAAAAGAAAAGACCTCCGAAGATGAATGTCAAGTGGTGCTACCACCGTACCAATGTCAACACAACAATAGGTGTGTGTGTATGGTAAGGGTGGGTGCCGGGCCCCCCCCACCGCACCTCAAATGCGAACGCAGACGTGTGCAACAAATCACTGCTTAACACACTCGTCTAATGTCGCAGTCGTACATCGACTACAATACACGTAATAATCCCGCTCATGTTCGTTTTTCCATTAAAGTCGATACAGCCGAACCAAAACCACCACCTCTCGCATTCAAAAAGCATGGAGCACAAAAATGTGATGACAATTTTGCCATCATTGTCGTCGCCACCACCGAACTCAACATCATAATGCGGAGGTCTATTTACCGTACACTGGGTTAAATAAGTGAAAATAAGGGCGGTTCGGAAAGTTCTTAGCCTATCAATGAAAGAGAATAGTTAATTTTTCAAAAATATTTGTATTTTTCAATATAATCTCCTGAAACTTCAATACACTTAGTCCAACGCTTATCTAGCAATTCTATCCCTTGATTAAAATAGTTTTCCTCAAGGTCTTCAAAATAGTGGTTTACAACTGTAATTGCATCTTCATTTGAGGTAAAACGCTTGCCAGCAAGGAATTTTTTTAGATTTGGGAACAGGTAAAAGTCACTGGGAGCTAAATCAGGAGATTTAGCTCGTACTTTAATTCGTTGATTTTAGCCATTGTTAAAACACTCTTGTGCACAGGTGCGTTGTCTTGATGAAAAATAATTTTTTTGTGTTGTAAGCCAGGACGTTTTTCTCGAATTTGTACATTTAATTGATCTAAAAGGTTGCAATAGTACTCTGAATTTATTGTTTTACCCTTTTGCAGATACTCAATCAATAAAATACCTTTGAAGTCCCAAAAAAACCGTTGCCATAACCTTACCAGCCGATTGAATTGTTTTTGCCTTCTTTGGGGCACTTCCTCCAGCTTCAGTCCATTGTTTGGATTGTTCTTTTGTCTCTGGAGTATATTGGTGGATCCATGTCTCATCAACAGTTATGAAACGACGCTTAAAATCCATTTTATTTCGCTGAAAACGATCCAAACAAGCTTGAGAAATGTTCATTCTTATGCGTTTTTGGTCGACTGTTAACAAGTGCGGCACCCATCTTGCAGAAAGCTTTTTCATCTGTAGTTCTTCATGCAAAATTAAATGGATTTGATCATTTGAGATGCCCATGATATTACCTATTTCACGCACTTTTATTCGTCGATCATTTAATACCATATCATGCACTTTGGCTACAATTTCTGTTGTTGTTGCTGTTTTTGGACGTCCACCACGTGGTTCATCTTCAATGCTTGTACGACCACGTTGAAATTCAGCAACCCAATTTTTTACTGTTGCATATGAAGGAGCACTTTCACCTAACACATTCACCATATCATTTTGAATTTCTTGTCCCGATAAACCTTTTTTATGTTAATATTTAATGACACCACGCATTTCTAATTTTTCCATTGTAAAAAATCGCGGATGCGTCTTTTGTGAACACCTGTTTCTATATGAAGGAGCTGCCAGATCGGAACAAAATTTAACATGTGTTCATAGCAGAGATGGGAGTTTCCAAAACACTTAACTTTTTTCTGTTTATACTGCGCCTTTTGTGCTAGGCTAAGAACCGCCCGTACTACATGGTCACGGCGATAATAATTTGTTCTCCGCAATAATAGAATGTTCGTCGCAACCATAGCATTGTTAACTGAATTTATTTTTGACAATAGTAATGGATTAAATATTTAAATATTATATCAAACTTTAATGCCTCAATTACTGTTAAAGAAATTCTTACAATTTCTTTTAATTCCGATGCGGTTTAATCAACAATTGGGAATTGCTTGGGATTATAAGATGAATTTAGAAAAAACCCCATGGGCTTCTCTCAATTTTAAATAAAATATTATAAATATCTTAATTTCATGTTAGTTTATTTGACCTGTTCTTAACAAACTCTTTATTTTTTACTTTTAATTAAGCTTAATGTGACCTTTTTTTTAAATTTATTTTTATTATATCAAGAAATGTTTACAATGGTCAGTGGCCTCCGCGCCCTTAAGGCATTATAGAGGCTAGTCGACAACAGTATGGCAATAATAAAAGAATATCAAAAAAATAAATAAATCCAAAGTTATAATAGTTATATTTAAAAAAAAATATTATAAAAACGTTATTTTTAATTAGTTATACGAAATTAATGTCAGATAAGAAGCATTTCAATATTTTGCAATAAATATTCTTTAAGTTTACTTTTAAAAATCGCTATTGCATTTATTTCCTTTAAAATCTGTGGCAAGTTGTTATATTCGACGCTACCCATGTGTTCTATTCTCTGTTTGGTTGTCTCTAAACGACATCTTGATACAACTAAATTTTGATGATTCCTGGTCTTAAAATGATGTTGTATTCTGCTGAATCTTATACTGTGGTGACCGATGTAATGTATTATTTTAAAAACATACATAAACAGTTTCATCTTATGTAATCCATAAACAGGTAAAACATTCGTTGCTATATTTTTATACAAGGAAAAAGTAGAGTATCTTCTAGGTAAATTGCACGCAGAGAAAAAACATGGTTACTACATGGTCACGGCAATAATAATATGTTCTCCGCAATAAATGTATGTTTGTCGCAACCACAGCATTGTTAACTGAATTTAGTTTTGACAATAGTATAATAAATTATATATTAATATTGTTGGAATGTAACAATAGTATTATTGCCAAATTTAAAAATGAAAGTATGGTTATAACAACAATATAAATATTGCTGGTGCGACAAAAGTATTGTGTTTTGCGTTTTATGTTAACAATAATATGATTACGGCAATCATGCTGTAGGATTGTACATTTTCTTCATTTAAATATGCTTTTAAGAACAAATGTTATTGGTACGGATTTAATGCAATAATAGTACTTTTATATCGAAATAAAAATTTTGGCTTTGTTTAACTGAAATATTTTTAATAAAAACGCTTACGTTTATTTAAACTTATTTTTTCTACTGTAAAATAAATCACTCCTATTATTTTGAATTTAATGTATTTTTTAATAATTTTCATAATTCAAATCTATTGTCGACAACTTAAACAAATTCTAATAAATTATATTGGGAATCAAAGTATAATTGTGTGTGGTCATACTATGGTTGTAGGGATCATAACATGGTTGCGTGTGAATCATATTATGGTTGTGAGGATCATACTATGATTGTATGTGAAACACACTATGGTTGTGAGGATAATAATATGGTTGTGGAGATTATAGTATGGTTGAGTTGAATCATACTATGGTTGTGGAAATCATAGTATGGTTATGTGTGAATCATATTATTGTTGTGAGGATCATAGTATGGTTGTATTAGAATCATACTATTGTTGTAAGGATCATAATATTGTTGTACCACAACCATATACCCAACAATAGTATTATCCTCTTCAAATATGGTCACCACAACCATACTTTTTTTCTGCGTGTATGTATTTTTTTAGGGCCCGATTTTGCAAAATTTGTAGGGATTTCAAATCGGAGTTCTTTTAATATCCATATATCATGGCCATGTAGTTCAGGTGGCTTTGTATTTGCTTTTCAATATGAAGTTTCCAGCAGAAGTTTTGTTGCAAATGTATGCCTAAATACTTCACACTCGATACTTCTGAAATTTCTTTACCGTCTATTAAAAGTGCACAATTTTCTTCGTTACGATGTGGTTTAAACTTTATAAATTTGGTTTTGTTTGCATTTATTATAAGTTTATTTAGCCTCGCATATTCAACTATTAATGCAGCATCTCTTTCAACGAATGTCTTCAAAACAATATTGTGTTTATAGCGATAAAATATGCACAAATCATCCGCATACATAAAAAGCTTTCCAGTTAGTTGAAGGTTATTAATGTCGTTTAAATATATTTTAAAAAGCAATGGTCCCAAGACGCTTCCTTGCGGCACACCACATTGTACACTTAAAACTAAACTTTTGTTTTTATTTATATGGACATATTGGGTGCGGTTATCCAAATAGCTTCTGAATAGTTCAAGCTCATTATTCCGTATACCATAAAACGATAATTTTTGGCTCAATATTGAATGTTCAACCAAATCAAATGCCTTGGAAAAGTTGTTAAAGATACCACATACACCAGAGAACCCTCTATCGAGCCCCTCTCTCCCTATATTGTTTACGACATTAACGACCGCTTCTTCTGTCCCGCAACCCTTACGAAAACCATATTGATTTTCGAAAAGCAAATGTTCATCTTCTAAATATTTTGACAGTTGGGATGTTAATAACCTCTCGAAAATTTTATCAATAATTGCACGCAGAAAAAAAGTATGGTTGGGGTAACAATATTCGAAGAGCACCATACTATTGTTGGTTATATGGTTGTGGCACAACAATATTATGATCATCACAACAATAGTATGGTGCACACACAACCATACTATGATCCCCATAACAATATTATGGTCCTTACAACAATAGAATTATTCACACACAACCATACTATGATCCCCACAACCATATTAATATTCACAATCAACCATACTATGACCTTCACAACCATATTATGATCCTCATAACCATAGTATGTTTAACTTACAACCATAGTATGATCCTCACAACCATAGTATGACTTACGCACAACCATACTATGATCCCCAAAATTGTTTGTAAAGACTGGATTACGTTGTTATTCAACAATAAAGAATTTTATAAGTATCGTAAGTTATGTAATAATAGGAGTAATAATATTTTAGTTATACTAATCCGCAGTTTTTTTGAAAAAATTTAATTACTATTACTATTATTGGGTTAGATTCGTAAAGATATCATTGTCAAATTATACAAAAATTAAGGTTTTGCCGGTATGATTGCGGTAATCATGTTATTGTTAACATAAAATCCATAAAAACAATACTTTTGTCCCACCAACCATATGTATATTGTTGCTACAACCATATTTTTATTTTTAAATCTGGCAACAATACTATTGTTACATTTCAACAATATTTATATTGCCGCAATCATACTATTGCCAAAATGAAATTCAAAAAACAATACTATGGTTGCGAATACCATACTTTTATTGCAGCGAACATACTATTGTTGCCGTGACCATATAGTAACCATATCTTTTCTCTGCGTGTGGCAGCAGTGAAATTGGCCTAAACGTATCCAGTGAGACAGCATTTTTTTCTTTAGGAACTGGTGTAATTTTGTGCATTTTTAATATACTTGGGTACTCAGAGGTTGTAATAGCACAGTTAAATATATTAACCAAATATGGAGTTACTACTTCTGCACATTGAATAATAGCTGCCGTTAATATTCCATCACTTCCAGGACTCTTAGCTTCATCCATATTTGTAATAATTCCAAAAACTTCACTATTATTCCCAAATCTAAGCTTAAAAACATTTGTGTGCTAACTTAGAGTTCTTAACAATTTGCAGTGATCAGATTGACTATATTGAATTTGATCCCTCAAATCTTGCACTGATTTAACGAAGTAATCATTGAATCTCTGAGCTTTTAATTGGTCGCACACTATACTGTCTCCTTGGTCATCTAATAGTTTAATTTCGGACTTTGATGTTCTACCTAAGCTCTGATTTAAAAACTTCCAACATTTTCGAGGCTGCTGTTGCAGCCTGGACAAATTTATATGATAATACTGTTCCAAACACTCTTTCGTAGCAACCTTAAGATGTTTTCACATAGCGTAAAGATCCTGCGAGCAACGACGTCAGTAGCGTTGCTACTGGTAGGGCCACCCTTGCCAATGGTAAACGCCGAAGCTACATACTTAGTAGGGGCATAAATGAGGAGGTACTTTTCAAAACATGATTATTCCACTTTTTGTGTTTTTGCACAAATTGAGAAAATAGTTTCTTGGGTATGCCCCTATATATTTAACCCGAAATTTTGGTGCATTATTAAAGGCGTAAAGATTAGTCATTGTTTTGTGTAGGATTTAAAAAGTTGGCACTTCTATATTTGGAATAAATGCATGATTTAAAATGGAATAATCTTGTTTTGATGCTGCTGGTTGGAATAATCATGTCTTGATTCAAACCACTGTGGATTAATCTTGTTTTGCTAAAACTAATTAGGTATCAGATATATTAAGTTGAAATAAAACAACATTAGGTTCATTTTAATCTAAAGAAATTAAAATTTTTTTTTTATTTTTTCTTCTGGATTAATCATATTTTGTTCCAAAAATGTATATTTGAAATGGATAAAGTCATTCTGAAGTGGAATAATCTACTTTTGATGAAATCATGCATTTTTCAATTATTTTCCTGGTGTAATTATTGACATTTTGAAACATTTTATTTTCGCAGAGTATTCAATTCAATGCTACCAAACAAAAAAAAATAAATTTTTTTTTTTTCAAAAGTGGAATAATCATGTTTTGAAAAGTACCTCCTCAAATACTGTTACAACATTGAACACACCCATTTCAATAGTAGAACTGAACATAGCCCGTTAATGTCATATGGGTTTTGAAAGCTAACCTCAATAGCATTAGCCTGTAACGGGATTTTAAAATTGTTTCAACTTTCATCATGGAGTGGTCAGATAACACAGTACAACAGCCAATCTGGGGGGTGAGAAATTCCAAGTCAGGGTGATGGTACTTTTATTTACTTTTATTTACGCTTTTATTTACAATTAATAAATTCACTTAATTGTAAATAAAAGCAGAACGCGTTAATCGATTTCTATGATCTATGTCGCATTTTGTTTATAGGTTATGTGACTTTACGTGAAAGTTATAAGACTCTACACTAGGCATATAACTTTTTACAATTTTTGCAAATACGAAAAACGGCATACCATAGTCGAATAGAGCATAAAAAAGTATGAACCCCCATTATTTTTTTTTGCGAAATTGCAAAAAAGTTTCCGCGCAAAACGAAATTACTTTTTTATCAGAACTGCTGAAAAAACCAAAAAAATACAAAATTTTTTGAAATCCTTTTCATTGCCCGCTCCACAGTATATTGGTTGTCAACATCATGTGCTAGATTTGATGTTAAAACATGTCATGGATGAGCTTTTAGAGGGAATAACATCATCGCCCAATATTTCATACAATTTTATTCCAAATTTAATAGAAAATTACGATGATCTAAAAAAAGAGTATGAACAAAATAAAGAGTGTATTAAGGTTAAAAGCATTAAATGGCGAAATGACATGCAATACTTATATGAATTGGTCGAAGCTTTTAAAGACTTCGAGAAAAATGAACGTTTTCCCTACATAAAATTTAAAGCAATACCAGCACTCAGTAATGCCCGTTGGAATTCTAGAGCTATTTTGGCACTTTTACCCTTTATACTTATTCCTGAATATCGTTTGCAATTATATCCTATTTGTAAGTTTGTGTGCGGTGCTTGGAGCGAAATCTGGTTTTCCGATCATTCTTTCAACAAAAATAATTTCGCCACACTACAGAAATCATTGGCCAGCTTCACAAAAGCAAATGAATGTTTTCTCAGACATTGGGTAAATAAACCATCAGCTATTGAGGAAGTTCAGCGAAGTAACATCTGCGCAGAGCGTGCAATTAAAATTGTGCAAGACATTTTACCATTGTGTAAATCATCAGATACTTTAAACTTAAAACTTATTTCATATAACAATTGACAAAAATTTAAAAATAAAAATATTAAAAAAAATTAAAAAATATGAAAAAAAAATCTGACTTTTTTAGAAATCCATTTTTGCGCGGAACGTTTTTGAACCGAAATCACCTAAAAAAGTGATATTCATTACTTGTACAATATTTGCCACCACGTGGTGGTATGCCAAATTTTTCGTAAAAATTAGTTATATGCCTACTCTACACGTTTTTCCGTTTGGGATTTATATGTTTAAAAAAAAAAAAAAATGTTTGGCAAAATATTTTTCATTAATTTATTTCTAATTGCAAAAATGTTGATTTGGTAGACAAACAGTATATTAATGGATTAAAGAAAATGTAATTATTAATTTTTCCCAATTTATTTCAGCAAAATCGAACTAGTCGTTCTCGAGTTATGTCAAACTACGTTTTTGCCAACATTTTACAACTAAGCGAAAAAACATCAAGATAAGGAAAAAATGTAAAAGGTCATAAAAAAAACTGGCACATACGAACGCAAAACTCTTTGAGGGTTTTAATATACTGACCTAGTACCATCACCCTGACTTGGAATTTCTCACCCCCCAGATAATAACCCCAAAAATGTTCCACTGTGTAATGAGAACCGCATCGCTGTAATAGCGCTTTTCAAGCGTGAAATGAAAAAAGCGATATTTTCAAAACGCTCCGGCCACTAGGGATTAGCCGCATGTTCGTCTACCGATGCATAAAACTGTTTGAGGAGACTGGAGATGTAAAAGACCGCCAACGGTCGGGCCGGCCACGCTCTGTTCGAACACCGCATGCCATCAAAGCCGTTAAATCAAGAATTCACAAAAAATCCGCTTAGATAATAGAAAATAATGGCCCGTGAGATGAATATCACGCAAAAGTCCATGCGTCAATCATTAAAAAAGTCTTGGGACTTGGGGCTTTCTAACGACGTACCGGACATTTATTGACTGCAGCTTTCAAAAAAATAGGATTGAAAAATGCAAACGTCTTTTGGTGAAGCACGCTGATAACTTGCACAGAAAAATTTTGTTCACCGATGAAAACATTTTTACCGTTCAGGAAAAATTTAAAAAGCAAAATGATAATCTCGGTTGCTAAGAATCCCTGGAGGTAACGTTAAAATTCGAGTCTTGTCCCTCTAATTGGCATTTGAATAAAAAGGTTTAATAAACTTTGCTACATCGCTTACTATGTAAGTGCAAAGTGTTGACTCAATATTCTAACTATTCGATTTTTGTCCCTCTAGATTATCCAAGTGTGACACTGTGCGGCGGTGCGACATTCTAATGTCATTAACATTTGCAACCGTGTACACAACGATGGAGGCATAGACAAACAAGCGCCCTCGTCAGGTGCTCAATGTTAATGCAACATTTTCCTATTCCGCCATCGGTACCGATTTCACATCATCCCTGACTGCCGCGTCCTCTAACATGCATCGGTGGCATCTGCGAGCAACAGCCTGGGTGGGTACAAGTGGTGGGGCGAGGGAGGCGATGTGTTGCTGCCATTGGTATTCATCGCACCACTGCAAGTCATTATCATCATCAATGTCAGCATTTCTCATTTCCCATTTCATTGTTTCCGGTGTTATGAATACCAGTGACACACATACACTCGCCGGCGAACAGGCACATGTACGTACGAAATTATGAATGAAATTCTGTGTCAGGCCCTGGCCCTGTTGTCGTCGTTCCCACTCCCAAGTGTGGATGCAACGATGCACGAGTATTTAAGCAAACAACAATTTGTGATACAAAAAAAAAAACAAAACAAAAAAGAAAAATTGTGTCAAAAAGGTGAAAATAATTAAAAAGGTACATTTATTGTTTTTTGTAATGTATACCACGTCTCCCTGCCCTCTCTGCCTCTCTTTCGCATCAAGTCGGTGTCTCTGTTTGCCAGTCCTTTGGGGCTGTAGTTGTATCCCACCCCTGCACTACTTCATCGTTTCACTGTCTACGATGGCGGTGCAAACCCCACCCAGTGTTCATGAGATTCCACAACCGCAAGACTGCGGTGGCGGCATTTTATCAACGTTTGCAAAATGTGCAGGCATCTGATGTCAGCAATTTCCAGTGGCTGTGGCTGACTCCTCCGACTATTGTACATTTTGAAATGGGCCAAAGCACTCGCTCTGGAGGACAAACTGCTGGGTTTTGTGTATTTTCAACGAAAACTTTTCAGACGCTTTTAATTGATTTCTGTTGTTTGAAATAGTTTTGATACTTAGTCAAGATAATGAAATGAGTAACAACAGCAGCAGTTCATTAAGTTGCTCGTGTCGAGCGGAAGGGATGTGCAAAGGAACGCGACATTCGATATCGGATATCGTAAATTCAAACTATTGCCACTGTTTCGGAGGACAAGTGGCGACGACGAATAGCGCATAAAAGTCTATGAAATATTAAACTAAGCGTTTGATTTATACAGGATTTGGAAATTTTAAATTTAACAGGAACTACTAGGGTTGCTGTTTATATTTCGGGTTTGGCAATAAAAACACAATAATTTATCATTGCAAATGGTTTTATTGTTTTTCAAAATATTCTCTTTTAAGATCAATACACTTTTGCATGCGCACAAACAAATTTTCGAAGCATTTTTTCCGCTTCAACAGCTGCTTCGGGCGATGAAAAACGTTGACCACGCATTTTTTTCTTGAAGCTAGGAAATAAGAAGAAGTCATTGGGTGCCAAATCAAGGCTGTATGGTGGATGGCCCATCAATTCGACATCTTGAGTGGTCAAATAGCTCATCGTTTCAGCTGATGTGTGGGAGCTCGCATTGTCGTGATGCAAAATGATCCGTCTTCCCATATTATCTTCACTCATTTCTTCGAACACTGTTGGCAAACTGAATGTTGTATACCACTCAGAATTGACCGTCCTATGTGACACTAAAGGCACTGTGACAACATGGCCGGTTATACCGAAAAAAAAACGCAATCATTTGCTTCGATGAATTTCTTCCGCGAACAAATTTTGTTGGATTTGGCTCGTCTATGTAGACCCAAACGGTCAATTGCTGTTTTGTTTCGGGTTCACATGCACAGATCCATGATTCGTCACCTAAGACAATATTATACACTGCCTTTGAGCTACCGCTGTTACAGTTTTTCAACATCTCTTTGCACTAATCCGTACGAGCCTTTTTTTGAGCATTCGTCAAATTATGTGGGATCGAACGAAAACAAATTTTTTTCACGGCCAAATGAACATGCAATCTCTTATTGATGCTTGTCATACTAATGCCCAAGGATGCCTCAGTCTCACGGTGTGTCACATGTCGGTCTTGTTTAATCGGTTCACGCACAGCATCGATGGTTTCTGGCAAAGTGACCGAAGTTGGACGAAATTCATCCTGGAGCGAACGGCGCACAGTGTTGCGAAAGCGGAATTTTTTGGAAATCATATTGCCTAAACTGTATTTTTAATTGTATCGATGAGAAACTTCTACAGATTGGTCAGAATGAAATCCCAAACAGAATGAGTGAAAAAAAAATTTACACCGAAAAAAATTGTTGGGTCAAATTTTCAACAAAAGTCAAAAAAAAAAAATTGTTCGAAAAATTTACAAAAAAAATTTATTTTAATTCTCCTTTTATTTCTGATAAATACCCTATGATTAGTTTTTTAAATAAATTATAGGGTGGTCCGAACAAGAATTATAAAAGTCAAATTTTCATGATTTTTCGATATTTGTTGAAAAACTCTGAAATTTTATAAAAAACCAAAATCTATTTTATTTCTTATTTGAAAGGTGGCAATCAAGTTTTAAGAGAGTTATGCTCATTTTTGTGGAGTGCTAGAATAGATGTAGAATAAAAAATAAGTGATTCCGAGAATTTCCGTTCTATTTCTATGGAATAAATACTGAGAGGGATATACTAAAATCGCTATAACTCCCAGGAGGGCAGGTATGGGCAGCTGATTTTTTCACAGTTCGTTGAAAACAAATTATGTAACATTTCTGTAGTAGTTTGGAACTGGGACTCTCTGGGACTTTTTAGATATTGCTTACCTAACCCAAATTTAAAGAAAAATGGACCTTTAGTCGGGTTTTCGTTCTAAAAAAGGTGCGTATGAAAATGTCTCAAACAACATTCCTTTTTTTTACAGAAGATACTTGTCCGAAGGCAGATTTTTTTTCCGAATCAAAATATCTGTCACCAAAATCAAATGAGATCATTTTGAATACAGCCCTGAAATCCCCTCTTTTCGTGAAAATTTTGTATATTTGACTTCTAAAATCAATTAAAAATCAACGGGCTAACATAAAAATAAGCTTTATGTGTTTTTTGTTTACTTGGAATGTCTGTGACAAAATTGCATCATTAAAAACACTGAAAAAAATAATCGGAAAAAAGTTACTTTTCCACTAGCCGCAACACAGTGCGGCGTCCAAAACTAAACTCGTGGTACCAGCTATTAACACTGGTTTTTGATGGTGCTTCATCACCAAAAGTCGAAACAATTTAATTAAAACACTCTTGTCTCGTGTTATCGATTATCGCCGAAAATCGTAAAAAATCATCGCACGAAAATGTTCACAGGATAATTCAATTTTTTTATCTGAGATGAATTTTTCAACCCACTGTAAAGAAAACAATTCGCCCTCAAATGACAAAACGTTCTGGGTGAAGTTATGCTAAAAAATGTCAAGGTTCCAATGTATGTTCCAGTTTGCATCTGGGAACACTAGTATTGCCAGGACCCGAAATATAAATAGCAACCTCGTAGGAAGATGGATCCATAAATTCGTGGCGTTTATAATTTATTTCAATCTTGTAAATTATACCAATTTTTTTTGGTTTTATTGTGAAAATCGGTCCCACTTACAAATAATCGGTTGGTTAAACATACTTTCTGCTGGAATCTGCAACATTTCATGGATTTATGGTTACATGGTTCTACTTACCATAAGATGGTAGCTACAATAACGTTACGATTCTTAGTCAAAAAGTAACACTATTGCTTCCCCGAACTGGTGGTTATGGCAACCAATCAAATATGAAGAACATATTAATTTGGTACCAAAAATTGGTGGTGACGACAAATAAATTCTTTGTAGTTATAGCTGTAACTGTAATAGTTCGAACTTTTTTGGGGTAAATGATATCTTCTAGGAATTAAAGACTTAGGTGATTATAGTACGAGGACTGCTATATATATTTCTGGCCTAATAATGAAAATGCAAATATTTATATTTCACAAATGGTTTTGTTGTTTTTCAAAGTATTCTCCCGCATGATTTATACACTTTTGCATGCGCTCAAACCACTTGTCGAAGCACTTTTTCCACTCCGATTGAGACACCTCCAAAACATGGTTTTTGGACGCTTCAACAGCATCTTCTGGTGACAAAATTAATTGACCACACATTATTTTCTTGATATGCGGGAATAAAAAGAAGTCATTGAGTGCCAAGTCAGGGCTGTACGGCGGATGACCCATCAATTCGCGGTTTGGCCGGTCAAAAGGGCGCTGGTTCGAGCCGACGTGTGAGAGCTCGCATTGTCATGGCGCTCAATGATTCGTCTGCTCTTGTTCGTTTTTCAAATTACTCCGAAGACTTCAGGCAAACAAATTGTGGTGTACCACTCAGAATTGACTGTCCTACGTTGCTTAAGCGGAACTGTAGCCACATAACCAGTTTTGCCGAAGAAACATTTGCTTCTTCCATGAACAACTTTCGTTGGATTTGGCTCGTCTTCGAAGACCCACACGGTCGATTGCTGTTTTGTTTCGGACTCATACGATTAGATCCATGATTCGACACCTGTGATAATCTTAAAAACGTCTTTTGAAGCACCGCGTTCGTATTTTACCATCATTTCTTTGCGCAAATCGACACGAAACTTATTTTAAGCGATTGTCAAATTGTGCAGGATCCAACGAGAGCCAACCTTTTTTACGGCCAGGAATTCATGCAATACTATCGAATGTATGCTGATGGAAGAAATGCCCAAGAATGCCTCTATCTCACGGTATGTCACATGACGATCTTGCATTATCAGTTCACGCACGGCATCAATATTCTCTAGCACTACGGCCGTTTTTGGACGACCTTCACAACCTTCGTCCTTGAGCGAGCGTAGGCCACGATTGAATTCATTAAACCAGTTTTTCACAGTGCTATAGGATGGTGCTTCATTGCCATACAAAGAGTTAAGTTCATTGATGCACTCCTGTCGTGATAATCCACGTCGAAAGTTGTGAAAAATGATCGCACAAAAATGTTTACGAGTTAATTCCATTTCATAGCAAATTGATTATTTCAAGTCACTGTAAACAACACAAATTATGGTCGTACGTCAAAACGTTCTGAGTGCGTTTATGCAAAAAAATGTCAAACTTTCCAATGGAAATGTCAGATGGCACCAGACAACATTTGGTATTGCCTAGGCCAGTAATATATATAGCAATCCTCGTAAATTCCCAAAAGAACGGCCCTTGTAGTTCTTTAGGTTTATAAACCAAGGTCATATATATTTTGTCACTTTCCTTCGTTTTACCGAATTTTCGTGATGTGATGTTTTAAGTGAAATCGTATGGAGTTTATTTTCATAGAACCTCTTACCATTTCATTTTTAAGATTGGATTGTCGTTCATTCTTTTTTCGGAAAAGTTAAGGCCAGTCTTCTTTAAATGACATTGTATACATTTCTTAAAAATGGTCGGGTTTGAGTTAAAATTAACAACTAAATTATTATTTTACTTAGTGGGGACACAAATACTGCTAAACACGTTTTATGCTGTAAAATAAAAAGTACTGAATGTTTTTAAACCAAATATTTTTTAATATATTTATTGGTGTATGTTGTATCCAAAAATGATATACTGATTTTAAATGTCCGCCTTTACACACGCCTTAAGTCGCACTGGTCAATCGTCAATAGCTGCACGAACCTCGTCCATTGGAAAATAGGCCACAGCTCGAACCAAAGCAGTCTTAAGAAATCCAATGTTGGGGTATCTTTTATGACAAACCTTGTCCTCTAAAACCGTCCACAATTTGTAATCCAATGGGTTCAAATATGGACTGCCTAAGCGCATTCTTCAGAGGAAATGATCCCTGGTAAATTGTTTCGAAGCCAGGCCTGGGACGTTTTAGCTTTATGGGCCGGCGCAGAATCCTGCTGGAAAGTCCATGGCTCGTTTTGGAACAGGGAATTGTTAAGAGGCTTCACAACAGCTTTCAAAACGGTTTCTTGGTAAACTTTAGCCGATGATTTGGCTCCTTGTTCGCAGAAATGCAGGTCAGTGACGCTATCGTAAGAGACACCCACCAAACCATGACTGAAGCTAGGTGATGACATTTTTCCACTTTATCATTTTGCTTGTTAAATTTTTCCTGAACGGTAAAAATTTTTTCATCGGTAAACACAAGTTTTCTGTTCAAGTTTTCAGCGTGCTTCACCAAAAGACGTTTGCATTTTTCAATTCTATTTTTTTTAAAGCTGCAGTCAAACCGGTACGTCGTTTGAAAGCCCCAAGTCCCAAGTCTTTTTTAATGATTCGACTCATGGACTTTTGCGTGAAATTCATCTCACGGGCCATGATTTTCTGTTTTAAAAGCGGATTTCTGTGAATTCTTGATTTAACGGCTTTGATGACATGCGGTGTTCGAACAGAGAGTGGGCGGCCCGGCCGGTGGCTGTCTTTTACATCTCCAGTCTCCACAAACAGTTGTATGCATCGGTAGACGAGCATGCGGCCAATCCCTAGTGGCCGGAGCGTTTTGAAAATATCGTTTTTTTCATTTCACACTTGAAAAGCGCTATTACAGCGATACGGTTCTCATTATTTGACCATTCCATGATAAAAGTTGAAACAATTTTAAAATCCCATTAGAGACTAACGCTATTGAGGTTAGCTTTCAAAACCCATATGACATTAACGGGGCATGTTCAGTTCTACTATTGAAATGGGTGTGTTCAATGTTGTAACAGTATTTAGGCCCCTACTAAGTACAACTTATCGTCGTTGGTGTGTAGAACACAATGATCATATTTATAATCTTGTGGTATGTCGAACCGAATATCCATTACGATTATAAACGTTTGCTGATTGCAATGGAAAATTCTCTTATGCAACTGAATTTGTATACCCTCCACCGAAAGGTATATATAAATATAATTTGTCATTCCGTTGGCAACACCACCAAATATTGATCGGAGACCCTATAAAGTATATACTTTATAGGGTCTCCGATATATATATTATTGATCGTAAAATACGAAGACCATCTGGCCATGTCCGTCCGTGTGTCTCTGGAAAGGACGTCAAAGGAATTAACTTAAAATCCTTAATTAAGCATAATGATGGCTAATGGTCATAACCTGACCATTAGGATATTGGGAAATTGTTCCCTTTAAAAGACTAAAGGTATCTCGGTTAAAAGTACATTTTTTTGAGTATTTTCTTTACGAATCATACTTTTTTGGTAGCCGGACAGTAGTTAAAATAGGATCTGGTAATTGTACGTTCAAAATTCCATAAAAAAGGGCATAGTGGCTGGACTTTTTGGCTCTGGTGGCCTAAAAAACGCCACGCATGGTCAGAACGAGCCAATATGTCCATGGGAATCTAATGAAAGCAAATATTGCAACTATATGTATGTAAATACGAACGCGAATGCGAATGTTCAAAATTGGTTTTTGCTAATTCAATTTCAAATTATCAAATTCAAATTTATTAAATAATTTTATTCAAATTTAATATTTTAAATTGCCCAACCTATAGTTCCATAAAAAATGCCGATGCGTTAGATCGAACGAACGCGGTGGCCAGTGAACAGTACCACTTCCGCTAAAAAGTTGTCACCAAAATGTTTTTGCAATAAATCAATTGTAAACCGCGCTCTATAGCAAGTTACGCCGTCTTATTAAAACCAAATGTCCTTGATGTTTAGCTAATTATGTTTTGGAAACAATAATTCAGTCAGCATGATTCGATAGAGTCCTCTATTTAACGTAACACAGCTTCTTCCTTATTTCAAAGGAAAAAAGGGCACATGATGCCGCCACAGTGTACATTAGGGTGGAGTGAAATTCAAAAAAAAAAGTTAACCTCGGAAAGAGATGTAGTCTGGGGTCCTAAAGAGGGGAAAAATAAAGGAAAAAATTTAAAAAAATTTTTAGGGGTCGCGCCACTCCCTAGAAATTTGGAAATTATCGCTATTTTGGCGTTGATTTTAGAAAAATCCTGAAAATTAACGACTTAACTTATTCGAAATTTAAAAGTTTGAGCTTGTTCAGTGCCCAAACAAAAGAATTTGAGGCAAATATGAGGATAATCGACTTATATTTGTAGCTTTGGTGGTGATTTCATTGGTGGTGATCAATTTTCTGAAGAAGGGACGATTTGACTTATTTTACTTTTTGAAATTTTTGAACAATGAGAAAAATTTTTTTAAATTTTTTCATGCCCTTATTTCATTGTTTACGCTATTGCAAACATTTATTGACATAAAACTCTAAAATCGGTCCAGAGGTTAGGAAAATTCACGCCTTCAAACATGTGTATTTGTTTATTTTGGCGCGACCCCTAAAAATTTTTTTAAATTTTTTTAAATTTTTTTCTTTATTTTTCCCCTCTTTAGGACCCCAGACTACATCTCTTTCCGAGGTTAACTTTTTCAAATTAAAAAAAAGCATGTTTTCACTCCACTCTAGTGTACATCTCACTAAAGAGTTAATTTTTTACGAAATTATTAGTGGTTCGTTAAAGACTTGAAGATTGTCTTTGCTTCAAATACGGAAATTTTCCATTTCCAAAGATAATTTTCATAATGTGGAAGCGTTGCTCTGGTTTTAGACGATTCAGGATGACTTGACAAACCTTACTGAATAGAATAGAATAGAATACCAGTTAGACATTATAAGCTGTTAAACCATAGTTATCCTTATCGAAAGTTGTCATAATTGTTGAAGCTTTTACGAATATGGGCGTTCAAATCAAAATGTGTTTCGTGACGTTCGTGATTTTTTTTTGGCATAATCGACTAAATGTGTCCACAATCGGGAGAATTGTAAGCAAATTTCAGCAAACCGGGTCTGAAGAGATTAGAAAACACCTATGCATGCTTGACCAGTTCGTTCTGCAGAAAACGTTGATGTTGTTCGCGATAGTGTGGCGAAAGAGCCACCTCACCCTCGACTCGTCTTCGTGCCCAACAATTGAACATTTCATGAACATCACTTGTGCGAGTTTTGAATAAAGATTTGAATTTACGCGCTTACACCCATCAATTGACTCAAGAGCTGAAGCCTACTGACCATTTTAAGCGTCGTCAATACGCCAAATGGTTGGTTGAACAGACAGAAATGAATGGTGATTTTACAACGAAATTCATCTTCAGTGACGAGGTACACTCTCAGCTTAGTGTTTTCGTTAAGAAGCATTGACGTATGTGAGCAGATAAGAACCCACGAGTGATTGTTGAAAAGCCGATGCATCCAAAAAGAGTGACTGTTTGTTGCGGTTTATGGGTTAGCGGCGTCATCGGGCTGTACTTCTTCAAAAAAAGGTCCAATCAGTTACCGTGAGTGGTGTTCTCCATCGCGAAATGATAACGGACTCTTTGTGGCTAGAAATTGAGGTTATGTGACCTGGACAATATGTGGTTCAACACGATACACAGCCAAAAAAAAACAAGAAGTCTTTTGCTCTATGGCCGTGTTATCTGGCGATGTTAATTGGTCGCCACAAACTTGTGATTTGACACTGCTTGACTTCTTTCTTTGGATACATTTAAAAGAAAAAGATGAACGCCAATAAGCCAAGAACAATTCAAGAGCTAAAGGTTGAGATAATTCAGCCCATTAACAACATGGAACCTCCATTATGTCTCAGAGTCATTGAAAATATGAACCATCGGATAGAGCTATGCCACCAAAGTCTGGGCTAGCATTTGGTTGATATTTTGCTTTACACACAATTGTCATAGGTCCTTCTATCATAATGAAAAATATTAAGATAATGCTCTGGAAAAGTTGAGTTTTTTTTATTACTATTAACATCGTGCGTTTAAGTCGGACCACCCTTAGCAAGTGTTCAAAAAATGACTATATTATATTCAGGTGTTACAAGGAGAACTACCAACTATTTGTTATTCACTTTATGTTATGGTGGGGTACATAACGACAGGCCTGCCTAAGTTTAATCTGATTTAAATGAAGCCCCCGCCCCCTAATTGTTGTCATTTCGTTACCATCGGCCATTATTCTCATAACTAACACCTAAACTTTGCACAAGCACTAATCACCATTTTCCTTCTCTCTTTTCTTTGTAATTCTCTTGTAGGTACGTACGCTTTTGATGTCATTAAAGTATTAACGAAGTTTCCAAATTGGTTTACTTCACCATCAAATATGTACCCACACGCATACAAAAATATCGCTGACGTCGGCTGGGAAAATTATCCGGTACGTATTGATAATATTTGGGCAAATATCACGCATACGCCACCGCAAACAAAGTAAAATCGCCCAAATTGCCGTGTAATTCAAATGATATTCTATTTTTAAGGGGAAAACGGGGAATTGAATTTCAGTTCTTTTGACTTTTGATCTCTTAATTTTACTATCACAACCATATCGCATTGGCGCAGAACAGATATGAGGCTTTGTCCGTTGTACGATTTTAAACCCCTTTGATTGATATCCTCGGTATACAGGAACCGCCATATTACGATGTTAGTAACCGCCTTCCCTTGGCATTGGGTTGCCCTGCAAACAGTTGGCGGAATGCTGAAGACAAATCGACAGTGGCGCTAAAGTTCTTAATTGAATTTCTAATTAATTTGTTGTTGTTTGTGTTTCAACTTTAAATGGAAACCAAAAATAACACGAGCATTTTCTAATTTTCCAATGTGTCGCTGCGTATGTTGCCAGGCGATGTTCAATGTTTGTGTGTGTGTGTATGTGTGTTGCTGCTGCTGGTGTTGCTGATGTTGTCGTTGTCATTGTCATTCGTGGCGTTGATGTTGTTGTTGCTGCTGTTGGCGTTTCTGTTATTGTTTTGCGTTTGCTGATTACAACAATATTTTAATAAGATTTTAATGATTTAGCTCATTAAAAATGCAAAATGCTTCATTAAGAAATATTCTATGTTTTGCTGGAAAACACCAACGCACGCACGCACCCATTACTGGCGACAAGTGACTCCCACTTTAACTCGTTTTAATACTATTGAACTTAATACCACTCGGCTTTATAAACTCGAAGAAAAAATGTCGGTTGCATACAATTAGGAACCCTTAAATAACACGAAAACAAGAAAAACTGGCTTAAGTTGGGCGTGACTCTTCTCTACGCTGATATTTAGAAGATTCCGTACCTCAGTCTGCATAGTTTCACTTTATGTATTGCCTCTAGAGCGGGAAGGACATATAAGGTAGGGCTATATGAAACACAGACAAGCCCAAATTTACTAGGAATAATCTTGGGTTGTACATAACGCACTAGATTGAATTTAAAATAGAGCGACAGGGCCTTAACTCGGGAGAGGTCTTTGTGTAAGGGTTATTCGAAAACATTCATGGATATAGTGGATTTTTAGGAGGGGTATTTGTGTAAGGGTTATTTGAAAACATTCATGGATATAGTGCATTTTCACCAAAACTGGGTGTTGGTGGCTTACGAGTTTAAGGCTTTGTACGAAATTTGGTAGAAATCGGATGCAATATGTGGCTGCTGAAGCCCGCATGCGCACAAAATATCGTAACATTATAGTGATACAGTGCTACTCACCTATATACTTAGTAGGGCCATAAATACTGTTACAACATTGAACACACCCATTTCAATAGTAGAACTGAACATACCTCGTTAATGTCATATGGGTTTTGAAAGCTAACCTCAATAGCGTTAGTCTGTAACGGGATTTTAAAATTGTTGCAACTTTCATCATGGAATGGTCAAATAATGAGAACCGTATCGCTGTAACAGCGCTTTTCAAGTGTGAAATGAAAAAAACGATATTTTCAAAACGCTCCGGCCACTAGGGATTAGCCGCATGTTCGTCTACCGATGCATAAAACTGTTTGAGGAGACTGGAGATGTAAAATACCGCCAACGGTCGGGCCGCTCACGCTCTGTTGGAACACCGCAAGTCATCAAAGCCGTTACATCAAGAATTCACAGAAAACCGCTTTGAAAACAGAAATTCATGGCACGCGAGATGAATTTCATGCAAAAGTCCATGAGTCGAATCATTAAAAAGACTTGGGACTTGGGGCTTTCAAACGACGTACAGGACATTTATTGACTGCAGCTTTAAAAAAAATAGGATTGAAAAATGCAAACGTCTTTTGGTGAAGCATGCTGATAACTTGCACAGAAAAATGTTGTTTACCGATGAAAATTTTTTTACCGTTCAGGAAAAAATTTAACAAGCAAAATGATAGAGTGTACGCACAGTCATCTAAGGAAGCATCTGAACCGATTCCAAGGGTGGAAAAGGGTCATCACCCAGTTTCAGTCATGGTTTGGTGTGGTGTCTCTTACGATGTGGTCACTGACCTGCATTTCTGCGAACAAGGAGTCAAAACATCGGCCTAAGTTTACCAAGAAACCGTTTTGGAAGCTGTTGTGAAGCCTCTAAACAATTCCCTGTTCCAAAACCAGCCATGGACTTTCCAGCAGGATTCTGCGCCGGACCATAAGGCTAAAACGTCCCAGGCCTGGCATCGAAACAATTTGCCAGCGTTCATTTCCTCTGAAGAATGGCCCTCAGGCAGTCCAGATTTGAACCCATTGGATTACAAATTGTGGACGCTTTTAGAGGACAAGGTTTGTCACAAAAGATACCCCAACATTGGATCTCTTAAGACTGCTTTGGTTCGAGCTGTGGCCAATTTTCTAATGGACAACGGACAACGACATTAAAAACTCATTTAATCGCCCTCGCACTGGCGAGAGCTATTGAAATTATTATAGCGTATATAAACGCAAAATTTGGCTCCGATAACCCCAATCTGAGCTCAATTATGGGAGCCGAAGGTTTGTGCAGCAACTGCAATAACAACGGCGAACTTCGTATTGATTTCTGCATGGGCAACCAACTATTGATTAGTGGTACCAACTGCCCACACCTACACATTCACAAAAAAACATAGCAGTCACCGGATGAAGTTACCCGTTACCAGATTGACCACCTGATGATGAGAAGAACGTTTCTGGATTGCCTGATGGACATTAAGGCAATCAGAGGGTCTGACAAAGAAAGGGTGGTCCAGCCATAATGTCCAACCATAATCTGTCAGTCACACCTTAACGTCAAGTTTTTTGACCAACTTTATTTAATATATTTTTATTTCAGTGTTTGGCATATTTGACCATGAAGAGGTGCACAGCTGAGCGTTAAGATTGTCGAAGCGTTCTACGAAATTGAACGTTTAAATCAAAAAGCATTTCGTGGACTTTGAGATTTTTTGGTCAGCATAGTTGACCAAATGTGGCCACAGAGGATTCGTAAACAAGCAAAATTGCCGTATTTGGACAAACTGAGAATCCATGAGTGATTGTTGAAAAGCCAATGCATCCACACAAAGTGACTGTTTGGTGCGGCTTTTGGGCTGGCGGCGTCAGTGGTCGAGAATGAGGTCAGCCAAGTAATTACCGTGAATGGTGTTCTTTATCGCGTAATGACATTGGACTACGTGGGGCCAGAAATTGCGGATATGAACCTCGACGATATGTGGTTCCAACAGGAGGTGTGCACTTGCCACATAGCAAAAGATTCGCCATGATTTTGTGATTTGATACCGTTCTTTACGAGGGCGGTTCGGAAACTTCTTAGACTAGCGCAAAAAGCGCAGTATAAACAGAAAAAAGTTAAGTGTTTTGGAAACTTCCATCTCTGCTATGAACATGTTAAATTTTGTTTCGATCTGGCAACTCCTTCATATAGAAACAGGTGTTCACAAAAGACGCATCCGCGATTTTTTTACAATGGAAAAATTAGAAATGTGTGGTGTCATTAAATATTTCCATAAAAAAGGTTTATCGGGACAAGAAATTCAAAATGATATGGTGAATGTGTTAGGTGAAAGTGCTACTTCATATGCAGCAGTAAAAAATTGGGTTGCTGAATTTAAACGTGGTCGTACAAGCATTAAAGATGAACCACGTAGTGGACGTCCAGAAACAGCAACAACAACAGAAATTGTAGCCAAAGTGCATGATATGGTATTAAATGATCGACGAATAAAAGTGCGTGAACTAGCTAATATCATGGGCATCTCAAATGATCGAGTCCATTTAATTTTGCATGAAGAACTACAGATGAAAAAGCTTTCTGCAAGATGGGTGCCGCATTTGTTAACAGTCGGCCAAAAACGCATAAGAATGAACATTTCTCAAGCTTGTTTGGATCGTTTTCAGCGAAATAAAATGGATTTTAAGCGTCGTTTCATAACTGTTGATGAGACATGGATCCACCAGAGACAAAAGAACAATCTAAACAATGGACTGAAGCTGGAGGAAGTGCTCCAAAGGAGGCAAAAACAATTCAATCGGCTGGTAAGGTTATGTCAACGGTTTTTTGGGACTTCAAAGGTATTTTATTGATTGACTATCTGCAAAAGGGTAAAACAATAAATTCAGAGTACTATTGCAACCTTTTAGATCAATTAAATGTACAAATTCGAGAAAAACGTCCTGGCTTACAACACAAAAAAATAATTTTTCATCAAGACAACGCACCAGCGCACAAGAGTGTTTTAACAATGGCTAAAATCAACGAATTAAAGTACGAGTTGCTTGACCACCCACCTTATTCTCCTGATTTAGCTCCCAGTGACTTTTACCTGTTCCCAAATCTAAAAAAATTCCTTGCTGGCACGCGTTTTACCTCAAATGAAGATGCAATTACAGTTGTAAACCACTATTTTGAAGACCTTGGGGAAAACTATTTTAATCAAGGGATAGAATTGCTAGATAAGCGATGGACTAAGTGTATTGAAGTTTCAGGAGATTATATTAAAAAATAAAAATATTTTTGAAAAACTAACTATTCTCTTTCATTGAAAGGCTAAGAACTTTCCGAACCACCCTCGAAGGGTATTTGAAAGAAAAATGTACGTCAATAAGCCAAGAACAACTCAAGTGCAAACGGATGAGAGCTGGCAAAATATAACCAACGCTTGCATCAAACTGCCCTTGATACCCTAGGGAAAAGCAAGCTTTGGATTGAAGACTCAATGTGGGAAAAAATTAAGGAAAAAAACTATCGAGAAGAAGCTTCTCGCATCGGGCCAGATCTCATCGGGCCAGATCAGCAAATAAACGACCGATATCACAACATGGAAGAAGCGATGAGGAAAAAGGCTTTGCATAGAGGCTACGAGGGTTGCTATATATATTTCTGGCCTAGGCAACACTTAGGCAAACAGACTAGACTGACTCATAACATATAATCAACTGGTGATTCTGAGTCGAGCGGTTAAGGTGGGTCTAGCTTAATTATTGTTGATATTTACGGTTTTCATACTTAAATATTAGTACGCCCTACCTGGACGTGCTAAACTCTTACCTAGAAGCTAGCAGTGAGAGTATAAATACTTATAGAATTTATCTTTACTGGGCTCGCACTGCTGTATCGCCCACACCAACGGCGATACGCGCGTCTTCCAGACGATGATGCGTTTGCTTTTACTTCGCTGATTTACTTTTTCTGCCCTCTATGGCAAACAACAACAAACGTGATCTTACTCGTATTAGTTTGTAGAGCAATTCCTCTTTCAAAAGTACTAACAGCAAATGATCACAAGGAACCAAAAAAACTCAAAAAAAATTAAATATGTTTACGTTGAAATTGATCACTTTTTGACCATCAATTGTTGTTTAAACCCAACCATTTCACAATCATAGTTGAGGCAGTTAGATGAGATTTATGGATTAGGTCATAATAAATAGAGTTTAAGAAGGGGATTCTTTAAAGAAATCCTCCAGTTAAATGTGTCCTCCAACCCCTTATCCCATTTTTCGATTAATCGCAACGATTTTCATCGAGTGTATAGGCAAGCAACAATAAATAATTTTGTGTTGTTGTTATTGGTTGTCATTCTCACGAATGTTTAAATCGGCAAATTGATAACACACAGTAGTGGTTGTGTCTCCCTTTGTCTCTGTATGCCTGTGTATGTGTGTGTAGGCTGTATACGTGTGAAGGAGCGAAGGGGTGTGCACACAGCGAGAAAATAAGAAAGGACTTCTTATAAGATCTTGTAAAAGGCCTATTTAAGGTCTTATACACGTTCGTTAATTCTTGCCAAAATTAGGCATTCCTGAAGGCCTTACCACCGCTTTTCTAAAAAGGCCTGCTAGAGAAGGACTTGTAATAAATATCCTACGCATTCGTTTGTGCATTCTTTGAGAACTGCAAGATGGCCTTCATATTTTCCATGACTGTTATCTAATAAACATTCCTGGCTTCCTTCTTAGAGTAGAAGGCATGCTGCCACGCCTAGTGAGTGAAGGCAGCATGGAAGGTGTTCTTCACAGTGATGGGTGGTGAAGACATAATGGGTGATCCAAGTAGAGATACTTTTTTCAATAGCCTCTTTTTGAAAGATCACGTGTGAGTCGTGTCATGCTGTCATGTTATTTTTGTTTAGCATTGTTTGGCATTTCATCATGGAAGGACTTGCGCCTGAACAACGTTTACAAATCGTTCAACTTTATTACGAAAATTCACGTTCTGTGAGGAATGAGTTTTGGCACTTCGTTCAACTTATGGTCAACATAATCGGCCTACTAGGCGTACAATTTGCAACACCATCACCCATCTTGAGACCCATTATCATTATTAGATAATACTAGACCGAATAGACCACGTCCAGCAGGCAGTGAAGAAAATGTAGCGGCCGCAGCTGAGAGTGTACACCAAGACCGTAAAGAGTCGATTCGGATCCGTTCGCAGCAACTCGAACTAACGTATGGAACGACTCTTTTTACATCGAGATCTTAAATTGAAAGTGTACACAATACAGATTGTGCAAGAACTGAAGCCGCCCGACGTCTCCAAGCGACATCGCTTCGCTCTATGGGCTCTTGAAAAATTCCAAGAAGATCCGACGTTTTCGAGCCAAATTTTGTTCAGCGATGAGGCCTATTTCTGGCTCAACAAGCAAAATTGCCGCATTTGGGACGAAGAGCAATCAGAAGAGGTTCAAGAGCTGCCACTTCATCCAGAAAAAACAACGCTTTGGTGTAGTTTGTGGGCCGTTGGAATCATCGGCCCTTCTTTCTTCAAAAATGAAGACGGTGAGAACGTAACCGTTAATGGCGACCGTTATCGTGCCATGATAACCGACCATTTGATGCCTGAAATTGAAGCTCGTGATCTCGGCGACATTTGAATTCAACAAGACGGCGCCACTTTCCACACATCGCATCGAACAAAAACATATATTGTTGAGGTGACTGCCCCTGGCCGAAGAGTTTCGGGTCAATCCGGTACATAGAACCGGCAGTCGCGGGATTGTTGTTGACTGCTCCTCCCCAGCTTGATCGAACACTTTCCTAGTGCTGATCATCAGCATGGATTCCACAAGCAGCACAGCACAACAACTGCTTTACACGCCATCACCACACGTATAAGTCGCGGCCTTAACCCGAACAAGCCTAACGACAGGACGGTCCTCGTGGCTCTTGATCTTACAAAAGCCTTCGACACGGTCAATCATGGCACTCTGTTCGAGGACATTGAAGAAACGTCCCTTTCGCCCAGTTTGAAACGTTGGGTCGTAAACTATATGTGTGGGCGCCAGTCATATGTAGAATTTAGAGACAGAAAGTCGAAGCCCCGTAGAGTTAAACAAGGAGTTCCCCAGGGTGGAGTTATATCCCCGGCTCTGTTTAACCTCTAACTCTCTAAACTTCCTGCACCACCAGACGGCGTTGAAATTGTGTCGTACGCTGACGATTGCACAATTCTGGCGTCAGGACCTAAAGTGGATGACATTTGCGAGAAAATCAACTGTTACCTCACTGACTTAGCACGTTTTTTCACTGCGAGGAATATGAAAATAACCGCCTCCAAATCATCAGCCACACTGTTAACTGCATGGACCGCAGAGGTGCGGTTGTCACTCAATGTGAAAGTCTGGATGGTGCAGCCGCCTCAATTCTTACTGGGCACGAATTGATGCTAACGTTCCGGACATCTGACCCGCCTGCCATCAGGGACCACATGATGTACTGCACCTCTTCAATTGTCCGGCCAAGCCCACTCAGCTGACCCCCAGGTCTCTGTGGACGCATCCAGTTCAAATGACGCGTTTCCTCTACCTGGATACCGAAGCAGACGAACAAGACTTCAAAATAAATATATTGTTGTTACAACAACAACAACACATCGCATCAATCAATGGATTTATTGAGAGAACACTTCGGTGAGCTGATAATCCAAAACACCGTTAGACTTTTTCTTGAGGGGATATGTAAAGTCTAAATTTTATGCGGATAAACCCGCTTCGATTTAGGCCTGGGAGCAAAACATCACGCGTGTCATTCGCCAGTTACCAGTCGAAATGCTCGAACGAGTCATCGAAAATTGGACTCAACGGTTGGACCATCTGAGACGTAGCCGCGGCCAACATTTGATAGACATAATCTTCAAAACATAAATGCCAAAGAATGTTCTTTTAAATGATAATAAACATTCCCCATTCAATTTGAATTTTCTGTGAGTTTTTCTTTAAAAAAGTAGAGAACCTTGAAATGGTTTACGTGTTATAAGCCTTTTGACGTTAAGGTCCAATTTGGTTTAGTAGGCCTGTACGAAGCATATCGGAGTAGCAAGCACAAAGTCGTAGGTAGGCATTGCAGCGAAGGCAAATCAAAAAATAAATAAAACAGAAAATTTAGTATTTTAAAGTTAATTTCTTACATTTAGAGAGCAGATTAGTTGCCACAATCGAATTTTTTCCCAATCGAATGATTTAGGTTGCATTCATCTCGAATATTCCATCAGTACAACCGAATGTTAGTGGGTGCTCTGTAATGATCAGTAACTGGAACTGAAGTAACGGAGCAACATACAAAATAACCGAACCTCCAGGAAAGAATTTTTAGATCATAAAATCTACATGTCGCACTTGTTCAACGAAAAAGTTGAAAATGTTCGCCTGAGACAAACAAATCTGTTTGCACTTTCAAGTGCTCTAAAACATAGGCGGGTTTGCAAAACTATTGGTTGCAACAACCACCGGTTGCTTCAGTTTTAGCAATAACCTCGCTATTGGACGGAAATTTTTTGCCACCGAGAAATTTTTTTAAATTTGGACACAAGAAATAATCAGAAGGAGCTAAATCTGGACTATATGGTGGATAAGGAGCAATTTCAAATCGTATCTCAGCCAGTTTTTGTTGAGTTAAACATGCAGTGAGTGAAGGAGCATTATCTTGATGAAAAATAACTTTTTTTTCTAAATGCGGTCGTTTTATCTTGATTTCTCCACCGATCCAATAATGCACAATAATATTCACTATTTATGGTGTTTCCTTTCTCAAGATAATCAATAAATATTATACCCCTTGCATCCCAAAATACTGTGGCCATTACTTTTTCTGCTGACTTAACAGTTTTCGCCTTCTTGGGACCACTTTTGCCAGCTTCTATCCATTGTTTTGACTGTTCTTTGCATTCTGGGATGTAGTGATGGATCCATGTTTCATCAACAGTTATGAAATGGCGCAAAAACTCTATTGGATTACGCTGATAAATCGCTAAAAGCTCCTCGGAATTGGTCCAATGGACGATTTTTTGGGGCAAAGTCAACAAACGCGGCACCCATCTTGCGGATAGCTTTTTCATGTGGAGTTGATCATGTAAAATACTCCATACTTATTTTCCGTGTATTTTAACAATATCAGCAAGTTCTCTGAGCTTTATTCGTCTATCTTTAGTCACTTCATTAAATATTTTTCTAATGTTTTCAATAGTAGTAGCAGTTTTCGGTCTTCCAGAGCGTTGTTCATCTTCCGTACTTGAACGACCCATTTTAAATTGTTGAACCCAGGATTTCACGGTGGAGTATGATGGTGCATTATCACCATGAACATAATCCAATGCATCTTTGATTAATTGTGGCGTATAACCTTTCATATAAAAGTGTTTAATTACCACACGAAACTCTTTTTTTCCATTTTTCAAAAATTATAAAACTTGTTTACTTCAATCACCTGTAACAAAGAAAATAATCATAAAATATTTCGGAAATTTTGACAGATGGCTTATAAAAGATTGATTGTAAACAACAACAAAAAAAGTTGCTAATAAAACAGAAAATGTCTCAGGCCAGTTAGTTTTGCGGTCGCCCTCGTAAGTCGCACTGGCCAATCGTCAATAGCTGCACAAACTTCATCCATTGGAAAATTAGCCACAGCTCGAACCAAAGCAGTCTTAAGAGATCCAATGTTAGGGTATCTTTTGTAACAAACCATGTCCTCTAAAACCGTCCACAATTTGTAATCCAATGGGTTCAAATCTGGACTGCCTGAGGGCCATTCTTCAGAGGAAATGAAAGCCAGGCCAAATTGTTTCGAAGACAGGACTGGGACGTTTTAGCCTTATGAGCCGGCGCAGAGTCTTGCTGGAAAGTCCATGGCTGGTTTTAGAACAGCGAATTGTTAAGAGGCTTCACAACAGCTTCTAAAACGGTTTCTTGATAAACTTTGGCCGATGTTCTGACTTCTTGTTCACATAAATGCAGGTCAGTGACCCCATCGTAAGAGACACCCCACCAAACCATGACTGAAGCTGGGTGATGACCCTTTTCCACCCTTGGGATCAGTTCAGATGCTTCCTTAGATGACCGCGCATACACTCTATCATTTGGCGTGTTTAATTTTTCCTGAACGGAGAAAATTTTTTCATCGGTGAAAAAAAAATTTTCTGTGCAAGTTATCAGCATGCTTCACCAAAAGACGTTTGCATTTTTCAATCCTATTTTTTTTGTAAAGCTGCAGTCGATAAATGCCCGGTATGTCGTTTGAAAGCCCCAAGTCCAAAGTCTTTTTTTCGACTTATAGACATTTGCCTGATATTCATCTCACGGGCCATGATTTTCTGTTTTCGGGGCGGATTTCTGTGAATTCTTGATTTAACGGCTTTGATGACATACGGTGTTCGAACAGAGCGTGGGCGGCCCGACCGGTGGCGGTCTTTTACATCTCCAGTCTCCTCAAACAGTTTTATGCACCGGTAGACGAACATGCGGCTAATCCCTAGCGGCCGGAGCGTTTTTAAAAAGATCGCTTTTTTTCATTTTACACTTGAAAAGCGCTATTACAGCGATGAGGTTCTCATTATCTGACCACTCCATGATGAAAGCTGAAACAATTTTAAAATCCCGTTACAGACTAACGCTATTGAGGTTAGCTTTCAAAACCCATATGACATTAACGGGGTATGTTCAGTTCTGCTATTGAAATGGGTGTGTTCAATGTTGTAACAGTATTTATGTCCCTACAAAGTAAACATTTGTTTATTCCGACGGAAATTTCTTACTAGGAACGACATTTTGGTAGTTCCAACTGATTTCCAAATAGTTTTTTCTCTCTGTGCAGCCTGCAGGCCTTGCAAGCATGCCTCCGAGCATGCTAAGAAGGCCTGCTAGAAGGCCTTGCTGGGCCCTTACTTTTCCCCGCTGGGCATGTGTTTACGTGTTTAGTGAGTGTTTGTAAGTATCCTGAAGGCAAAGCAAATGTCCTCTTTTAATGTCACATTGCTGATAATTACAACAATAACAGGGACAATAACGGTAACAACAGCTACAACGACATTGGCAACAGCAACAGCAGCAATTCAAATGACATCTATAACGATGATCACAATAACAACAACAACAAAAATAACGACGCCACTGCTACAATACGGTACGGCGGAAGCCGTACTGCTGCTGCTGCCGCTCCTGTTATAGTGGCAACAATTACAACAACATGCTGTTGCTGCTGATAACAATGATGGGACACTCGGCTGTGCTGCCCGATTGCCGGTGCTGCTACTGCTACGGTCCTGACAGTCTGTATTTAATTAATTTTCAATTTTCTTTTGCAAACAGTAACAGCAGCAACAACAACCACACAGTAAGAAATACACAGAGCCAGAAAAGACGTGTCAACACTTGATAAGGAAATTTATTTAGCATTTTGTTGAGCCGTAGTTGTTGTTGTTGTTGCTGCAGATGCTGATGTTACTGTGTTTTGTTCACTTCTTAAATATTCTAATTTTTGTTTTGTGTTCGGCTGACACCCCTTTTCCGCCACTGATGTAACTAACCCCACCCAGCTTAACCCATTCCAAACCTTTACAGTTGCGGGTAGTATCTTGTGTTGCTGTGTGTGTGTGTGTGTGTGTGTGCTTAGAAGACGCTTTAAGCGTATAATTGCAGTTGTTGTTAATATCGACAACAACATGCCAACAACAATTAAAACTACGGCACAACGGAGAAATGCTGTTAATTTTCTAGAAAATACGAGTAATCAAAAGCTTCACTTACACTTAATTTTTTTTTTTGGAGGAAAACCCTTTCTTTTATTTTGGCGGTATGTTTTAGTTGTCCTTTGACTTGGGACACATTAACACTATAAAGTGTATCTTATGCGCGTTTAAAAATGAAATAGACAGATTACAGCATTACAAATGTCAGCGAAATTTATTGAGTTTCAGTCTACGCCCCGATACACGCAGAGAAAAAATATGGTTACACTATGGTCACCGCAACAATACTATGTTCTCTACAATAAAAGCATGTTCGTCGCAACCATAGTATTGTTTTTTGAATTTCATTTTGACACTAGTATGATTGCGACAATATTGCTATTGTTGAAATGTAACAATAGTATTATTGACAAGTTTAGAAATGAAAATATGGTTGTAGCAACCATATAAACATGGTTGGTGCAACAACAGTATTGTTTAAAATTTACGTTAACAATAATTTGATTACGGCAATCATAGAGCATACTCGTACATGTATGTGTGTGCGTATGTTTTTTTGATATACAAAAAAACATACACACGATGCAGTGAATGGGTGTTGTCCATTAAAAAAACAATAACAATCGGAAGGTAGTTCGAGGGATTTTTATTGTGTTTACTTTGTTCGGTGAAATACTCTAAAATCGACTAGTTCTCGTTTATTTAAAATCTGCCTGCTCTTAAGTATAGAGCCTTCGATCATGGGGTTTGATCACATTCTTTACTTGGTGTCTACGGATGGTGAAGTAGCATTCATCCCTGCTGGCAACTAAAAGTATTTTTGACCGTTGAAATATATATTTTTGTTTCTTGAATGAAATGTTTAATAAAAACATGGCCTCAAATCTGGCTATGAACTAAAATTAATGCAATTTAAAATAACAAACTTAATAAAAAGCTCTATTATTGAATAATAACAAAAACCAACCTAATAAATAATTTTGGGGATAATAGTATGGTTGAGTGTGAATCATTCTATGGTTGTGGGGATCATAGTATGGTTGCGTGTGAAACATACTATGGTTGTGAGGATCATACTATGGTTGTATGAGAAACATACTATTGTTGTGAGGACCATAGTATGGTTGTGGAGATCATAGTATGGTTGAGTGTGAATCATACTATGTTTGTGAGGATCATAGTATGGTTATGTGTGAATCATACTATTGTTGTGAGGATCATAATATTGTTGTGTCACAACCATATACCCAACAATAGTATGATCCTCTTCGAATATTGTCACCCCAACCATACTTTTTTTCTGCGTGTAGTGTCGTTACTGTCGGAGGTACAATAAGGGGTGCTGCTAAGGCTCCGAGAGTCAGCTGAGTATATGTTTATCATTTATCTAATAAATAATTTCTAGCAGTTTCAGTAAGGATCCATACTAATCCTTAAAGGGTTCATAGCCGCGATCAAGCTAGGATTTATTGAGTTTCAATCTTGTGTGCGTGACCTACAGCGTCCGAGTGTTTAACATGATTCTCGCTGTGATAGCTTCAACCATGCACGCAGCAAAAAAAAAGGATGGTTGTGGTGACAATATTCGAAGAGGATAATACTATTGTTGGGTATATGGTTGTGGCACAACAATATTATGATCCTCACAACAATAGTATGGTTCACACACAACCATACTATGATCCCCACAACCATAGTATGACTCACACTCAATCATACTATGATCTCCACAACCATAGTATGATTCTCACAACCATAGTATGTTTCACATACAACCATAGTATGATCCTCACAACCATAGTATGATTCACACGCAACCATGTTATGATCCCTACAATCATAGTATGATCACACACAATTATACTATGATCTCCAATATAATTTATTCGAATTTGTTTAAGTTATCGACAATAGATTTGAATTAGAAAATTATTCAAAAAAAAAACATTAAATTCGAAATAATAGGAGTGATTTATTTCACAGTAAAAAAAAACAAGTTTAAATAAACGTAAGCGTTTTTATTAAAAAAATTTCAGTTAAACAAAGCCAAAGCAGCTTGTTTAAAAAATTTTAATTTCGATAAAAAAAAGTACTATTATTGCATTAGATCCGTACCAATAACATTTGTTCTTAAAAGCATATTTAAATGAAGAAAAATTACAATCATACAGTATGATTTCCGTAACCATATTATTGTTAACATAAAACGCAAAAGACAATACTTATGTTGCACCAACCATATTTATATTGTTGCTATAATCATATTTTCATTTTTAAATTTGGCAATAATACTATTGATACATTTCTACAATATTAATGTTGCAGAAATTATACTATTGTCAAAACTTAATTCAGTTAACAATGCTATGGTTGCGACGAACATACTTTTATTGCCGTGACCATGTAGTAACCATGTTTTTCTCTGCGTGTGGTGCGCCATCGCACTGGAGCCATTACCAAGCGACAGCCATCGCCCTTAATGCCAATCCCGCCGGTACCAAATCGAAGCGTGCTTTATGGACACAACTTCCCCCTTGGTCAGGATCCGAGGCCTATTAAACACCTCTGCTGTTCTATGGGTCACAGGACCCAGTTGCAATGCAACTCCACATCGAGCCGAAGCTTTCACCTCGATTTTGGTTTAAACCACAGGGATGTTAAGGTCTAAAACCATGCTGTACATGGACATGGTTTCCTCACCGCTCAGAGCGAGGTCTATCACTACCTCTTCCGTTCGACGACGGTGAACGGCACCCATGTCTTAAGGCTAGGCCCGACAGTACCCTCAACAAGGCCCGAGGGCCTATAATGACTAGGTGGAGTCTTGAGAAAACCCCACAAGCTTCAGTCAGCCGTGGTACCGGTTAACCTCCGGTCAGGTTCCGTAACCAAAGTTACTCCCAGTTTCAGTTCCATGTAACCAGGGGACTGATAGCCCCCCCCCCCACCGTAGCAGCAAGCGTCAGGTCAAAAGGAACAACCTTCGGTTACAGCGGACACGAGACTAGACAACAACATCTCGACGACTAGAGAAGACCTGACAGACCAAATGGCTAATCCTAGCTTGACATGCGCTAGTGGAGAGCACCCCACTGACCGTCAGAGAAAACAACGCCCATGGCGTCCAGGTCACCTATGTCCTCATAGAGAGGGCATTCGCACAGAACATGCAGCCAGTCCTCGATTGGCGCCCCGCAACTGCATGTCTGACTATCGCTTAAGGCTCTCTTATGCAAGAACGCATTAAGAGGGTCGTGCCCGGTCAACAAGAAACCCAAATAAAGGCCGAAGATAAAATCCGGGTTACTTGCGACAAACCTAACATCCCGAATAAACCTGTACGTCACCCGACCGGTCTCGATTATTCATTAGGTCATGCTGAGCTTGGTCTTTTCAATTTTAGTGCTAAAGCACTTTCATTCAATCGTACAACGCCAACTCAAACGTTGTTCTTTCGATATTCGACGTTTTAGCTAAGAGGTTTATAGATATTTCAAAGAAACTTCCTCTCAACACGCAGAAAAAAGTATGGTTGTGGTGACAATATTCGAAGAGGATAATACTATTGTTGTGTATATGGTTGTGGTAACACAATATTATGATCAAATTTCAAATTTATTCTAAAAAGCACATTCAAAAGAAGAAGAATAACAATCATACAGTATGATTGCCGCAATTATATTATTGTTAACATAAAACGCAAACAACAATACTTTTGTCGCACCAACCATATTTATATTGTTGCTATAACCATAGTTTCATTTTTGAATTTGGCAATAATACTATTGTTACATTTCAACAATATTAATATTGCGGCGATCATACTATTGTCAAAATTAAATTCAGTAAACAATACTATGGTTGCGACGAACATACTTTTATTGCAGAGAACATATTATTATTGCCGTGATCATATAGTAACCATGTTTTTTCTCTGCGTGAAACTGTCCCAACGTTACTTTATCCGCTTGCGGGAGAATGGCATTGGCAGTATTGTTGGTGGGGCCCTGTGGGTCAGTTCGTCGGATTAATGTCATAATGATAGTCGTGAGGAAGTTTCATTGTTTTTTTTAGTAGTTACATGTCTTTTAATGAAGTGGCCCATTTCTGCGTCCAATATTAAAATAATAGGCATGATCTATTGTTAATCATTTATTGAGCGAGTAAGTGGTTGCTAAGGCGATAACTTTAAAACTTTAGAGAATTTGAAATTTCTTTATATACAAGAACTGATTGGCTTTGTGCCTCATAAACCGTTTGATTTGAAAATTTGTAATTTGTAGAAAAATAGTTATTGAAGAAATTCTAAAAGCGAGTGCGAGTAATAACCGAGCTCGCTTAAACTCTCTAAAGGTTATTCCTGAATAAATTTCTTCCCGAAAATATTAAGTTTTTAAAACAAAAG
The DNA here is from genome assembly GCA_963513945.1 of Hydrotaea diabolus. NCBI lineage: Eukaryota > Metazoa > Arthropoda > Insecta > Diptera > Muscidae > Hydrotaea > Hydrotaea diabolus. Next base: position 191,468,386 of record OY740716.1, on the reverse strand, counting down.
GGTTTTGAATGCTAATTGTCTATAGTTTTCTGTAAACAAAAAACTTTTCTCTATTATCGCCATAGCGACCTCCAAAACGAGTTACCAATAGAACACGGTTAATACGAGGGTGGCTATATATTTCTGGCCTAGACAACACTAAGAGCGGCCTGACGCCATCTGACATTTCTATTGAAAAGTTTGACATTTTTTTTTAGCATAAACGTACTTATAACGTTTTGACGTACGATTATCATTTGTGCTGTTGACAGTGCCTTGAAAAAATCAATTTGGCAAAAAAATGGAATTAACTAGAGTGCATCGGTGAACATTTTCGTGCGATCATTTTTCACAACATTCGACGTGGATTATCACGACAAGAGTGCATCGATGAAATTAAATCTTTGTGTGGCGGTGAAGCACCAGCCTATTGCACTATGAAAAACTGGTTTATTGAAGTCAATCGTGGCCGAGGCTCGTTCAAAGACGAAGGTCGTCCAGAAACGGCCGTTGTGCCAGAGAACATTGATGCCGTTTGTGAACTGATAATGCAAAATCGCCATGTGACATACCGTGAGATAGAGGCATCCTTGGGCACTTCTTCCACCAGCATACATTCGATATTGCATGAACACCTGGCCGTAAAAAAGGTTTGTTCTCGTTGGATCCCGCTTAATTTGAAAATCGCTCAAAAAAAGGCTCGTGTCGATTGGTGCAAAGAAATTTTGAAAAAATACGATCGCGTTCCTTCAAAAGACGTTTAAAAGATCATCACAGGTGACGAATCATGGATCTATGCGTATGAGCCCGAAACAGCAATCGACCGTGTGGATCTTCGAAGGCGAGCCAGATTCAAGCCAGCGAAAGTTGTTCGTGGAAGAAGCACTTAGAAGCAAATGGTCGCCTGTTTCTTCGGCAAAACTGGTCATGAGGCGACTGTAACGCTTGAGCAACGTAGGACGGTCAATTCTGAGTGGTACAACACCATTTTGATTGCCTGAAGTCTTCGGAGAAATTCGAAAAACAAACAAGAGAAGACAAAGCATTGTGCACCATGACAATGCGAGCTCGCACACATCGGCTCAAACCAGCGCCTTTTTGGCCGGCCAAAACGTCGAATTGATGGGTCATCCGCCGTACAACCCTGACTAGGCACCTAAAAACTTCTTTTTATTCCCGCACATAAAACAAATGCGTAGTCAGCGATTTTAGTCGCCAGAAGATGCTGTTGAAGCGTTCAAAAAACATGTTTTGGAGGTGTCTCAATCGGAGTGGAAAAAGTGCTTTGACAATTGGTTTGAGCGCATGCAAAAGTGTATAAATCATGCTGGCGAATACTTTGAAAAACAATAAAACCATTTTTGATGATAAATATTCGCATTTTCATTATTAGGCCAGAAATATGCATAGCAGCCCTCGTATAAGACTTCTTTGAACCGGATCGCGCTTTCAAAACAGACAGGCGAACGGACGGAAAGGCAGACGCCTATGCATATAAAGTCTTAAAAGTTTACGACAAGCAATATTAGTCGTGTTTTATTCGACAAGTGGTAAAATCGGTTTAAAACTCTGCTAAAGCCGTAATTTCAAACCCTTTTTAAAAAATCAACGAAATTTGTTTACCCTCCACCAAAGGGCACCGTTCTAACAACGGTTCTATCCTGTGTTATTGAAGGGAACATAACATTTATCGATGAACAACTTTTTATATGTGACGCGCAAAATAGAAAGGGACCTAAGGGTAAACAACAGTTTAGTTCAGGAGAGCCATTTTAAAGATTTAAATACGTGTATCTTTGGTTTACCATCACTTTCATAAAACGCGCATATCTCTGGGAGGGAACACTTTTGGGGCATGAGATCGGTCTCATTCGATGCTCAGATGTTGTCCACATCAAAAAAAAAATGTGAAAAGTTGATGAAAAGTTTTGTTCAGGAGAGCCATTTTAAAGATTAGGTCCCTTTCTATTTGCGCTTAGAATCGTCGACTTCACTTTCATAAAACGCGCATATCTCTGGGAGAGAACACTTTTGGGGTATGGGATCGGTCTCATTCGATGCTCAGATGTTGTCCACATCAAAAAAAAAGTGAAAATGATTTTTTTTACCCTTAGGTCTCTTTCTCTATGCGCTGTCACATATATGTTCCTATTACTTTTGCCTTTATTATGTCTACTAAAGTTGTCTGTAATACGTAAATGTAAATGGGATAGATCCCATGTTTACTTCCCTGATTGATTCAAAATCACTCTCTGATTCCATAAGGAGTTGTCCGTCCGGCATACGGGATGCCCAATTTCAGCAATCAAAGAATAGGTCCAGACAATGTTCGCTTCCGATTTGAGGTCCTGTCGCTTTGGAAGACACAAATTAATTCCGATATGACCCAAATTTAGTAATTCAAAGTTAATCTCTCAGTTAGAACGTTTTCAGTTACAAATTAAGTCCGATATTGCCCACATTTCGCATGGAATTTTCTAAGCGATCAGCAAACAACTTTTGTGAAATGTGACCATTAGTCATCGTTCTTGCTTCATTTGATACCCGAACTTCCTGGAGGTGTTCAGGTCGACCCATAGTAATTAATACCCGATCTTCCTAAAATTTAGAATAAGTGAATTATTAGCTGCTTTGGTGCAATTAGACGTAAATCGTTTCATATTTCTCATATAGTCTCCATACGAAATATTCTCCTTATTTCTGGGTCAGCCTGACTATGCGCCAAAAATTGTATCCGATCTTGCTTTAATTTAGCAAAGATGGCTATGAACGACTTAAAACTATTTCTAGTAAGCTTTAACTATTAAAGTCCAAGATCTTTTGTAGCCTCCATACAAAGTTCCCTTCTGATTGTGAAATTTAACCACTTTGATTTAAGTATTTTAAAGGTTTTTATAAGGTTTCGAGCCTGTCTTGCTTACAGCTCTTTTTAATGAATTTTCAAGTAAAGACTCGCTTAATGAAAGCTCCTTTACAGAAACATTTTGAGTGAAAGGCCATTGAGAATGTAGAAAATAAGCCTTTAACTAAAGAACCGCATTCATAAGACAGTCATCTTTGTAGGTAATTGACAAAAATCCCTATGTTACTAAAACAGATTCCGACCTTATGCGGTCTGCAACTGCCGACAAGTTTAATATTTTCAACTCCTCCTCATCCAAGATCCCTTTCTTGATAGTACAACAACACATTCGACTAGTTCACACCTAATATCCGAGCTGTGTTTCATACATTTGGGATGTCACTGATTGTGAACATATTTTGGAAAATTTAAATTAATGGAGAAACAAGGAGCACCTCTGCGGCAGCCACCCTTTTTTGTTTCATTTCATTGCCCAACATTGGTTTTTAAGGACAATTTTTAATTGAAAGAAGTACTCTTGAACATCAACTACATTCCTGCAAATACAACATGGACCGAGGGGGGAGGAGAGGCATCTTGTTAATGTTATTCTAACTAATGTCCGTTTTCTTTTATTCCCCCTCCCTAGTGACTACTGCAGACGCATAGTTTTATCGGTCTCTTCTCCGGGGCATTCTGTCCAACTTTCAATTTGTTAATGTTGTCGGCAGCTTTCAGAAAATAGCAAAACAAAATAGAAACAAAACAGCTAGAATTGTTTGCATAAATAAACAAATACTAAATGAACAATGGAAAAGTCCTGACATCACCAGTTACGGAAGCGGTAACTACGGAATGCCTGCAAAGGATGCCAGCTTCAGTTCATTCGTTCATTTGCTCTTTGTCATATCCAGATTAGAGGAGATTTTAAAATTTAATTTAAACTATGTCCTTCCGTCCTTCTTAATAAAGGCGTCGTTATTACTACTGTACTTCATTTTTCTTTTTGTTCTTTACTGTTCTTCTGTAAATGCTGGACCATTTGGTAATTATGTATGAATTATCTGGGGTGTTTTTTTTTAAATAGAAAAGTCGTCGAACTTACCTTAAATCCAAATATTGATAGACGGAGGTTATGCCCAAATTGAAGTAGACCGGCACAAAGATGAAGCACACCAACGGATATGCACTGGCCATGCCGTAGATAATCTCCCACATGGCTGAGCCGCGATAAAACAATTCACTGGGATAGCCTGGAAAGGAAATCAAATCATAAGTAGGGGACTATAAGTATACTTATATAAATCTCAGCTAGATCTTATTATAATAGCTCGTAACATCTTCTCAATATAAAATGAATGATTGCTGGATGAACGGGTCTAAAGCTTAAGGCAGTACCACACATAGAGACAAATTAGTGGCAAATCGGTTGAATTTATCAAAAATCGGTTCCAAAAGAAGAATTTCCATTGCAATAACCAAATGTTTATAAACGTAATCAATATTCGGTTCGACATACCACAAGATGATAAATATAATCATCGTATTGTACACACAACTAACTGGCCGGTAATACCGATTAAAGGTGGAAAAGTTAGTTAGTTGCCACAACTGCTGGCAACCAGTAGTTTGGCAAACATATTGTTGTTGGAACCACTTATTAGTGACGACAACTAGATTTGTATCATAATGAAGAACGGAGTGTTTACTGGTAATTTGTTGGTTTGAATTGGCGTTCCAACACAAAATAATTTGATTGTTACTGTTACCAACCAATCCAATTTTTTTAAATCCTATTTTTTCAGTAAAAATCTTGTATCATCTTTTTATTTTTTTAATATATGACCCTTCTAATGTTTAAGAGTCTTTCTAGTGAAAAAAATTACATTTTTTGGCATGTGGACTTTTAGATCCAGAAATTATATTCCGAAGGTTGGATACTTTTTATGTTGCTTCAGATCCAATTACTGAAAATTACATAGCATCAACCAATATTCGGCTGTACTGATGGAATACATAGAGGTACACACAACCTCAATCAAACGGTTATAAAAACAAAATTCGGTTCTGGCAACAAATCTGTTCTCTGTGTGCAGCAAGGAAATTCCGATGTTCTCTAAATAAATGGAAATCGCTTTTGAAGCGAAGCTACATTAAGAACAGCAGAAGCCCAACGACAGGACGGTCCCAGTGGCTATTAGCCTTACAAAGGTCTTCGACACGGTCAATCATGCCACTCTATTCGAGGATATTGCAGAAACATCACTTCCGCCTGGTTTAAAACGTTAGGCCGTAAACTATATGTGACGTGCAAAATAGAAAGGGATCTAAGGTTAAAAACCACTTTTGTTCAGGAGAGCCATTTTAAAGATTTGGTCCCTTTCTATTTGCGCTTAGAATCGTCGAATTTACTTTCATAAAACGCGCATATCTCTGGGAGGGAACACTTTTGGGGCATGGGATCGGTCTCATTCGATGCTCAGATGTTGTCCACATCAAAAAAAAAAACAAGTAAAAAATGTTAAGTTTGGCTATGCCGAACTTTGGATACCCTCCACCAGATTCCCAAATTTGGTGCGGAAGTGTGTTCTACGAGTTTATAGAAATCTTTATGTGCAAAATTTCATTTCGATAGGTCAAGCTTGTGGTGAGTTATCGTCATATTATTTCTCAAAGCCCATGAGACCGTTTGTGTGGGAGGTACCAGTAGGACTTTTCCGATCTCAACAGAATTTATGTAGAAATTTTCATCGCTATAGGTCAAGTTTGTAGTGAGTTATTGTCATATTATTTTTCAAGGCCCATGAGACCGTTTGTGTGGGAGGTACCAGTAGGGCCTTTCCGATCTTAGCCAAATTTAGCGCAAAAGTCTGTTCTATATATTAATCTTTATGCCGAAAATTTCGTCAAGATAGGTCAAGCTTGTGGTGAGTTATCGTCATATTATTTCTCAAAGCCCATGAGACCGTCTATGTGGGAGGTACCAGTAGGCATTTTCTGATCTCAACCGAATTCAGCGTAGAAGTGTGTTGTATATAGGAATCTTGATGTGTAAAATTTCATTTCGGTAGGTGAAGTTTGTGGTGAGTTATAGTCATATTATTTCTCAAGGCCCATAAGGCCGTTTGTATGGGAGGTACAAGAAATGGTGGCCCAATCTAAACCATTTTTACACAGATGATTGCGCCTATATAGAGATTATTGTTTTTAAAATTTCAGTGATTTTGCTCAAAAAACTGGACGGATATATCCAAATAAAAAACTAATTTTTATGAGGTAGTGTCGATTGAGGGTCTCCAAAACCAACTTCCCGTAGAGCTATATAGCCCATTTTCAGTACCAACCATGCTAGGTTAACTACACATGTTTGTGCCAAATTTCAGCTCCCTAGATTTCATACAGGCTCTATCTTGTTTTCAACAGACGGACAGACGGACACACATGGCTAGATCGTTTTAGAATTTTGCAAGGATCAAGAATATATATACTTTGTTGGGTCTCCGATGATTATTTCAAAGTTTTACAGACAGAATGACAAAACTAATATACCCTCCATTGTATGGTGGAGGGTATAAAAGGTCAAAAGTTGATGAAAAGTTTTGTTCAGGAGAGCCATTTTAAAGATTAGGTCCCTTTCTATTTGCGCTTAGAATCGTCGAATTCACTTTCATAAAACGCGCATATCTCTGGAAGGGAACACTTTTGGGGCATGGGATCGGTCTCATTTGATGCTCAGATGTTGTACACATTAAAAAAAGAAAAAAAATGAAAATTGATTTTTTTTTACCCTTAGGTCCCTTTCTCTATGCGCTGTCACAAATGTGTGACCGCCATTCAAATGAAGAATTTGGAGACAGGAAGTCGAAGCTCCAGGGTGGGGCGCTATCTCCGCCACTGTGTAACCTCTACCTCCCTAAAATCCCTGCACTGCCAGACGGCGTTGAAATTGAATCGTACAATGATGCTTGCACAATTCTGGCGTCAGGACCTAAAGTGGATGACATTTGCGAGAAAATCAACTGTTACCTCCCGGACTTAGCACGCTTTTTCACTTCAAGGCATATGAAAATCGTCAAAATCATCAGCAACGGAAAGCTAGACGTCGAAAAGCTGCACTCACAACAGACAGCAGAAGCCTACTCCTTTGCAGGAACCCATCCTTCCGATGACATCAGCGCTCAGTGGCAGCACATAGTAGACTCCTTAACAAAAGCCGCGAAGAAGATAAAATTGGTTGCCAAAAGCGACAAAAATGAAACCAAGGGTACGATGAGGAGTTTATGGCCGTGATAGAGGTACGGGTTGGAGCGATATCCGGAGTTGATAAGGGAGGAAATCGTCTATTCCGATGAAAGAAGAGCCAAATTAAAAGACGACAATGTGTGGAGATTGAGTTATACGGCAACAGAAACGTCGTCTGAAAATTAATTAACTATTGCCTCACTGACCACTGCATGGACCACATAGGTGCGTCTATGACGTAATGTGAAAGTCGATGACGTCAACATCCCGACTATCAACTACCCCAAAATCAGACTTGCCAGAATCTTCCGTGGACCATCTTAAGAGTGGTTAAATTTTAAGGGCAGATGTTAAATTTGAACCACACCTAAACGTCAAGTTTTTTCTGCATTTCGTTTGGTATTTCTCAATTTCAGACTAACTCAATTTGAAGCATGGAAAGATACACAAGCAAGCAATGCGTTAAAGTTATTCAGGCTTATTGTGGAAATGAAAAATCAATTTTCGAAGAACATCATCTTCTGTGATGAGGCACATTTTCACCTCAGGCGATTCGACAATATGCAGAATTGCTGCATTTGGGCGAATGATAATCCAAGAGTGATTGTCGAAAAAACAATGCACCCTTAAAGAGTGACTGTTTGGTGCGGTTTATGGGCTGGCGGCATCATCGGGCCGTATTTTTCCCAAAATGAGGCCGGTCAGGTAGTTACTGTGAATGGTGTTCGCTATCCTGAGATGAAAACGAACTTTTAATGGCCCAAATTGAAAGATATGGATGTGGACGAGATGTGGTTTCAACAGGACGGTGCCACTTGCCACACAGCTAACGAAACAATGGCTTTTTTGCGCGACAAATTCAATGGCCGTTGTTGTTCTAAGAACAATATATTTATTTTGAGGTCTTGTTCGTCTATGGGGATCTGCTTCGATATCCAGGTGGAGGAAACGCACCATTTGAACTGGATGTGTACATAGAGACCTGGGGGTCAGCTCTGTGGGCTTGACCGTACAGTTGAAGACAATATGTGACAGCGCATAGAGAAAGGGACCTAAGGGTAAAAAAATCATTTTTTTTATGTGGACAAAATCTGAGCATCGAATGAGACCGATGCTCAGATGCCCCAAAAGTGTTTCCTCCCAGATATATGCGCTTTATGAAAGTGAAGTCGACGATTCTAAGCGCAAATAGAAAGGGACCTAATCTTTAAAATGGCTCTCCTGAACAAAACTTTTCATCAACTTTTCACTTTTTTTGATGTGGACAACATCGGAGCATCGAATGAGACCAATCCCATGCCCCAAAAGTGTTCACTGCCAGAGATATGCGCGCTTTATGAAAGTGAAGTCGACCATTCTAAGCGCAAATAGAAAGGGACCTAATCTTTAAAATGGCTCTCCTGAACAAAACTTTTTATCCACTTTTCACTTTTTTTGATGTGGACAACATCGGAGCATCGAATGCGACCAATCCCATGCCCCAAAAGTGTTCCCTCCCAGAGATATGTGCGTTTTATGAAAGTGAAGTCGACGATTCTAAGCGCAAATAGAAAGGGACCTAATCTTTAAAATGGCTCTCCTAAACAAAACTGGTTTTTAGCCTTAGGTCCCTTTCTATTTTGCGCGTCACATATGTGTTTTTTTCAATGGCGATGTTAATTGTCGCCAAGATCATTTGATTTGACACCATTAGACTTCTTTCTTTGGGGTTATTTGAAAGAAAGGTGTACCTCGATAAGCCAGCAACAATTTAAGAGATAAAGGATGAGATAATTCAGCACATTAACGGCATAGAACCTCAGTTATGTCTCAGCGTCATTTAAAATTTTGACCATCGGATGGAGGTGTATCGCCAAGGTCGTGGCGGCCAATTGCCCAATATTTTGCTTCATACACAACTGAACCATACCAATATTATGATAATAAAAAGAAACTTTAATAATTTCCTAAATAATTTGTTTTTTATTCAAAATCAACATCGGCCGTTAAAATTTAACCACCCTTTATAACATCGTGCCACTTGTGCATACCAACTTTATTAGATGCGAAAATAAAAACCAATTTTAAAAAAGTCTGCTCATAATTCAAATAACAGACTAAATAACTTCAAATCGTTAAATATAAAATTAAATAATTAAACTTTATTATTTCGATCAGATATCCAAATACACCAAATTTCATTACCAGTTGGTCCAGTTAACAAATGCTTCAAAAAGTTCTTATAGCCACTAATCTATAACAACACCCAATATATATACAAATTCAGGTCCAATAATGATTCTAATTAGTAAGGGTTACCAATACTTTGTCTCTTCAACAGAAAGAGTCAATTCTCTCTACAGAAAATTATCGTGTACCCAATTAATATTAGTTTGTATGGATAGTATGGGCAATCACCAAAATTCGGTTGGCAAAAAATCCGATTGTGGCAACGAATCTGTGTTCTCTGTGCAGACACTAGCATTTAAGACGAAACATCTAAATGTTCCTATTTTGACATCAATCCAAAATGAATCCTGCCAGCAATTGATGCCCTCTGCCTCTGGCTGGCTAAATCTACTTTGCCTCATTGATTTGCAGCAACTCAATTTGCCATTGACAAGTATGGAAAAAATAAACATTTTTAATTTGATTTGGTGAGTGTCCCACTACATAAAATAAAGTAAAACAATCCATCACAAACGTAAAAACGTCAATTAGTAAAATTTTGCCCAGCCGGACATGCCCTCACATGTACACACCCCCTGCAACCAGTAATCGAACATGAAAGAATCAATACGTTTGGCCCTTTGGGAATTTCTATTTGAACAAGCAGAGGACATTTTCCTAATGGGGTTTCAATCACAAAATCTCATTCCGTGTAATTGATATAAATCACATGAAAGTTGCAAAGCCTCCTCTTGCCCCCGCCCCACCCCACTGGAAGGCATTTCACAATTCGTCCGCACCCCTGCCCACAAAGAAAACATCATAACTATTTGTGGCTTGCGCCTTGCCATGGCCTATTTCTGATTTAAGGTTACATTTTGCAAATAAATAAGCACTGGGCCAAACTTGAATAACACACCCGTGTGCCCAGTCTGTAGGGGCTCCCTTGTCGTTTCATTTATTTCAATCTCTGTCTTGTTCTTCATGTTGCCCCTCTCGGACGCAAAGGATAAAGGTGATCCCGAAACATGCGTGTTTTTCTAGGAACGTGTGTACGTATGTTTCTGTGATTTTGGAAACACGAACAATCTGCTGGTGTGTGGGCGAGAAGAGCAGGAGTAGAACAAGAAAACTTTTCTTATGACCTCCATAACATATGTTTGGGGACCCAGTCGCGTGTCGCAGCGAAGCTGCTTTTTTGGCCTAGAATTTGCTTTAATTTTTTTTGTTTGTTTGTTTGAAAGCAGAAAACTTTGCAACAAACTTTTTGTGCCATCCAGCTTTGTTTGCCCATTGACCCAAAAGAACAAACCGATTTTTGATGATGATGCTCACGCTCTCTCTCTCTCTCTCTCTCTGATGCTAGGAGCAAAGTTGGCAACCGTCGTTTGGTACTTACCTAATACGGTGCGTACACCTAGGGTTCCACGGGCGATTGATATCATTACGGCCACAATGGAGACGCCGCCTGTTGCAAAGACATAATCGGCTTTGCTGTGTGCTTTCTGTTTGCCAAAGAGGCGTTTCCATAGCGGTGTAAATACGGTAAATGCGATGAACAGAAAAAACATCAGATAATCCCATCCCAGCGTATGCAACTCCTTGGCCATGTTTTAAAGCTGAAACGAAACAAAAAGAACAAAACATAAACTGTAGCAACAAACAAAGCAACAAAGGCATTGAATCAAATTTAATTTAACGTTAAAGCGCAGCAATATTTAGGGTGACGAAAACATTTCAGCAGCTATGCCACAGTGGTCCGAGGACGACACTTTTATCCCACCGTGAATCAAATGGCAAATGGCCCCACACACAAAGAAAACATTTGGTGGAAATCGGTCTGAACTACAAACCGACTTTCTTTTGGCATCACCAATATTCTATAGTATGGACTGTTACATGGTTTGTGCATACGTATGTGCATATTAGTTTGGTAACAATAATTGGTGGTGACAACAGATAAGTTCTTTGTAGTAACCAAATGCCGTATTGTTCATAGGTGTAACATAAAATCGGAACATAATCCCTTTAATATCTTATCAGTTCTAAACACTGCAACCAACATCTTTGCTTGAGGCGAAAACACATAAAAGAAACATAAAATAATTTTTTTTCATAAAAAAGAAACAGGACCAACTGTGTTTTAGCGATATTTGTCAGACTTAAATAAAATTTGTACAACAGATTGACCTTTTTATTGACAAAAAAACAACAACTTATATTTTTGGTGGCGAACCATATTTCCTAGTTACTTTCCCCCAACTCTTGACAATAAATACAGGGTGGCTGATAAAAACCGCTACCAAAAAAAAAATGTAATAACCATTTTTTTATTTAGCCCGTAACAGCCTGCCCATGGAACGGCTCGTACGATTTTTATGCAATTTGGAAATTAATGTCCAAAAGACCATAAAAGTTGAAAGAAAAAAATTTAATTTAGCCTAATCTTTCCTCTTTTCTATAAAAAAAATTACAGCGATATCGCTCACCTGGCCTATGCTAAAATTATTTATGTATCACCACTTCTTGGGTATTTAAATAGCCATTAGGCAGGAATCTGGTTAATTTTATTTTTATTTTAAAGATTGATTTTTAGAATTAACCATAACGGATAAAAGGGGCACTGAAACAAGAATTTCGATTGTCCGCCGCTATCACGCACTGGAGTCCGTAGTTTCGGTTCAAAAAGAGTATAGGCGTACGTTTGGTGGCAATCCTCCGAGCAGATAGACCATAATGAGACTTGCTAATAATTTTGCCGAGCATGGGGCAGTCAACAGAAGACCTTACCATCGAAAGCATTCAGTTCGAACGGAGGAAACAGTCGCAGCTGTAGCTGCTGCCATACAAAACAAGTCAAGAGTTTCGACAAGATGCTTATCTGCTCAAATGCACGCAGAAAAAATAACAGTTGGAAATCGGACCGAACTACAAAAATTCGGTTGAATAAACCAAATCCTGTTGCAATAACCAACATTTCGTAGTATTGATGGTATCATGGTTCGAGATATCATATGATGGTTGCTCAAACTATATCACGGTATTTACAGCCAATAACACAGTTATACAAACCGAATTCAATTTAACTATTGGTTTGCGACAACTGGCGGTTATTGCAACCAACCAATTGTGATGTTAAGTTACTTTGGTACCAATAATTGGCAATAACAACAGATTAGTTCTTTGTAGTGACCAAACCCTGTTAGTTGGCTTTTGTCTTATAACGTTAGTTATTCCAACACCAACATATAAAAACATTAATATTTGATCGATTTTAGTAACAAAACAAAAATTTGTTTACCACAAAAACGTGTTTCCCCAATCCCCAAAAAATGTATAAAAACAAAACAAAAATGGTCAAACAGTTTAAGTTTCTTGGGTTAGTCGGTTAATGCTTCCAAACAATACTGCCGTATAAAAAAACGATCTATATATAAAATATAAACAGAAACAAAAACAGAGGCTTAACTGTAATCTAGCGACATAACTCAGACTTGATCAGAATTTTCACTATAAACAGATCACCTTATTATTCAAAAGAACAACCAATTTTTGTTGTTGTTTTTTTCCTTAGTTACGGCCAGCCACAGCTTGTAATTCTTTTCCGATTGGGGCATTACTGCAATACTTATCAAAACATTTATCCAAAGACGTATTTATTTTACTGTTCAGTTGACCCATTGCAAGGCGGTACTATAAAGGGTGTCCTAAGAAGAGCGCAATTTTTAAATTTTAAATAAAACACAGATATTTAAGAAAAAATCGTGAAACTTTATTATATCGTAAAGTAGACAGAATGAGGTTATGTATGGAACAATATATCGTGCAGATGGCCGCCGCGGCTTTGCTGGCATGCACGCGATCTTTTAATGAAATTTTCAATGACCGTTTTGCATGAATGCTGCGGTATTTCATTAATGCAGCGTCCAATTTCGTCTTTTAAGGCTTGAGTCGTCGTCGGCTTATTCGCGTAAACCATCGACTTCAAAAAACTCTAAAGAAAAAATCTAATGGTGTTAAATCGCACGATCTAGACGGCCAATTCTGATCTCCAAAACGCGAAATAACACGACCGGGAAATGAATGATGCAGCAATTGAATTGTTTCTCTGGCTGTATGACATGTGGCGCCGTCTTGTTGGAACCACATGCCCTCCACATTCATTTCTTCAATTCTAGGCAAGAAAAAACTGGTTATCATTTCACGATACCAAACACCATTGACTGTTTGCGCTTGACCTGCCTCATTTTCATAAAAAAAAGGTCCAATGATTCCTCCAGCCCAAAAACCACACCACGCAGTGACACGTTGAGGCTGCATTTGCTTCTCGTGAATCACTCGAGGATTTTCCGCACCCCAAATGCGACAATTCTGCCTATTGACGAAGCCATCAAGATGAAAATGGGCCTCGTCACTGAAGATGATTTTATCGGCAAAATCAGCATTTTCATGTTGTCTCTCCAATACCCAATTAACGAACTCCCTTTCGTGTAGCGCTCCATTTTTACTAACCTCGTACCTTCTACTAACAAACAATAACAATTGTTCAAATGTCAAACAATGACACTTCGAATGTTGCCAGATTTAAAAATTGCGTTCTTCTTGGGACACCCTTTATTATAATTTTTTCAAAAACTACTTAAAACCAACCGTCTATAACAACAACAACCAATACATGTACTAATTCAGTTATACTAATCATTATAACCTGTTAGGATTACCGATTATTGTTTTCTGTAACCGAAGGTGCCAGTTATCTATACGGAAAATTGCTGTCTCCCCAACTTACATTCGGTTGTAACGATCGAATACATGGATAGAACCACCAACACTCGGTTGACACAAAATTCGGTTGTGGCAACAAATCTGTTCTCTGTGTGAGGGTATAAGCAGACAGTCATTGCAGTCAATTATGCACAACGAGTTAGACTTATTTCCATATACTCGTATAAAATTCAAATGGCCAACAAACTGAACGCAGCAAACTTCCCGATTCGCTTGGAATTTTAGAGGAAGATGCTTCAAGTGTTGCAAGAGAATGGAAACATGTTGAACTGTCTTTTCATGTCTGAAAAAGCCCATTTCGATTTAAACGGCAACACAAACAAACAAAATTGTCGAATACAGAGTGCTTCCAACCCACAGATACTCCATGAGACGGAATTGCATCCACATCGTGTCACAGTTTCGTGGTGTGCAGTTTCATCACGCTGCATTGTCGAGCCCTACTTTTTCGAGGAAAACGGTCACACCGTCACGGTTACTACAGACCTTTACTTGAGCGTGTTGAGAAAGTTTTTCTATTCAGAATAACGTCGAATGAAAATTTCATTCAACTCTGTGTGGTTTTAGCAAGATAGTGCAACTCTACACATAGCCCGGCCTGTTATGATAGAATTGCGACGAAAATTTCCCAATAACCTGATAGCCGAAAACTCCACTTTCCGTTGGCTCCCCACGTCGCCTAACCTTACTGCACTTGACTTTTTCTTGTGGGATTATTGCAAACAGGACATCTACAAAGCAAAACTAACAAATTTAAATGAACTGAAGTAAAATCCATTCGAAAAACCATTGCGGCTTTTCCTGTCTCAACTCTCTAAGCAGTAATCAACAACTTTTTGGTAAGATGACGCACATGCATCAACGAGCAGGGGGCATTTAAATTCCATCATTTTTAAAACTAATTAAACAATATTTAATATAATTGAATCAGCTTTAAAATGAATAAAACAAAAATGAATTCCATAAACTGAGAAAAAAGTTACTTGAGTTTTTTAATGTAGCAATATTCATCAGGCATGCTGTACATAGGACAAGTCCCTTTTGTGGCCTATAAAACGTCCCGCATGATCGCCACGGGCGATCAATAGTCAACAAGGACATACTCAAATTTGCCAGATTCGCTCTAGCTTAGGAGATATTAACATAAACTTTTATTTTTGTTTTTTTTTGAATAAAAGGACGCGTAAAACGATTTATTCGTGAACCGATTTTAAAAAATTTTGTTCCCCATTTCTGACTGAATCTTGAATAACTCAGTCAAATTTAACCGGATTGTAAAGTTTATTAAAGTTTATTGGACGCGGATTTCAATACGCTATACTGGAGTTACTAAAATAAAACACTGGTTAACAAACCAAAAAATTCAGGCAACTTAAAGTAATTTTTTGTAACCAACATTCGAAATTTCGGTAGAATTTTTGAAAATCGGTTTACAATTAATGAAGTTAGGAGTCCATTTATTCAAAAAAAAACCCGAAAATAACGGATTATGTGAAAATCTTCTAAACAAGAGCGAATCTGGCCAATGGGAGGCCAGGTTCGCGATCAGTGGCCCCAATTCAACTACAGTTAACAATCAAATCTGCTGCCGCAAATTTAGTATAATTATATAGGGTGATCCATCTAGAGGTATTTTTTCAGCACAAATAAAATATATAAATTCAAATCAACTGTGGAGTCTTTATTAGTGATTTGAAAGGGCATTTTATGGCATTTATTTTTAGAATATAATTTCCTTCAAATATTGGCCGCATCTACGCCTCAGGGTTTCCATTCTGAGGGTCCAATTTTGGATGAACAGCTGTATGGCAAGTGGCACCGTCCTGTTAAAATCAAGTGTCGTCAAGATTACGGGCTTCAATTTTTACGTAGCATGAAGATCGACATCATGGCGCGTTATCGAACGCTAATCACGGTTACATTCCGACCATTATCATTTTTGAAAAAATATGGACCGATGATTCCACCAGCCCAAAAACCGCACCAAACCGTGGTTTTCTCTGGGTATAATGGCACCTCTTGAACCCTTCTCGTTGCTCTTCAGCCCAAATGCGGTTTATTGACTTTGCCGTTGAGCCAGAAATGGGACTCATCACTGAACAAAATTTTGGCCAAAAACAGCGGATCTTCCCGTTTCTCACCGAACGCTCATTTCCATAATACGTTTGCCAACATTTGAAGGTTATTATTTTCAAAAAATAAGTGCCATAAAATGTCCTTTCAAATTACTAATAAAGATTCCACACTTGATTTGTATTTTTTTTTTATTTTTTTTTGTTCTGAAAAAAATATCTCTATAGGGTGGGTGATCCCTATATTTATGGCGCTTCTATTAAGTATTAAATAAATGTCCACATTTCTCCCAAATCTAAACACTGTGCGTCACTTAAATGAATTTAGAGGATAACCGCAATGATAAAATCCTTGTGTACGCACGCACACATACAGACGTAGAGAAATGCACAACTACTAATGCTGCCATGGTTTACAACTCATGCTTTATGCATAATTTACTTAAACTCAGGGACAGAAAATTACATTCTTTGCCCATAACATCACACGTATAATAAATTTTACTCAAAATGACACCCCAAAGTTCTACAAGCTCGCGCCAATGCACGTTTCCCCCTCCAGCATTCATAAGTTGAAGAGATGAAGTGAAATAAAATACAAAAAAAAAAAACAAAACAAAATACAAAACAAGTGAACATTTGTTTGGCTGTTGTTTTGAAAGCTCTATTTTACTATTTATAGAGTCACGGTGGTTTCTCGTAAATATTCTCCATTCACAGCCACGAGGCATTGCCCGCATGTGGGGTACCATCACACACATCGGGGGAGGGGGGCACGGCACGTATACCAGAGTGTGTACTCGTGCCGTACCGAGTTCCCCAAGTTTTTGCACTATCGGTGACGCCAAAAAAACAGGTTACCACCAGGTAATGATGATAGTCACACAGACACACCCTCATACAAAGGCAACTAATCTCTGCAGTGGAACAAAGGCCAAAACCTAGGAAATCGTCATCATCAGAGTAGACGCTAAACCAAACTGGCTAGAGTTGGGCCACTTGTGCCGTTCACAGCACCAGGGGCTGCTGCTTTAGTTAGCGTTTTTAACTGGCATTTGGTTTGGTTGTTGTTGCTGTTGTGATTGCTGGTGCTGGTGCTGGTTTATCTTGCCAACTACATTGGGAAAGTATTAAACGACATTTTCCTCTAACATATGTACATCAAATCTCCCCTGCGCCGCCATCACACCGAGTCACATCTGTTTCGGAGATTAGTTTATGTGTTGCTGTCGCTGTTGCTGCCATTGCTTCCCCTCCTCCAGCGCTTCCTCGCTTCATATGTTGCTAATGCCACTTGGAGTTGGAGCTCAAAATGTTGTTGTTTTTTTTTGTGTTTGTTTGTCGAGTCGAGTCCTCATGCCGTGGGTCCTTTTCGCATGTAACCCATCCTGTCCCTGCGTTGGCTGGCCAGAGTTTTTTAAATCTGTGAGATATTAATTAAAGGGACCTTAAAGCTGTATGTCATTTAGTTGGCTCAACACTAGCACATTTCTCATGCTGGCTGGCTGGTCTCTGTCCAGAGATATCCCGTCTCGTATTTGCTTTGGGTCCTCATTTTTTTTGGGGTGACTTTAATATTGACATCATATTTGCATTACTCATACGTCAGAGTGATTTAATTTGGCCTTTTGTTTGTATAATTCATAAGCTGTGTGTGTGTGTGTGTGTTTTATCTGTACTTTGGGGTTTAGAGATTTGAAAATAGCAAATAGTGTTTTTCGGTTAAGGGGACAGTGGAATTTATCTGTACTTTTAAGGGATGATTATGATAAAATAGATAGTGGAATGAGATTTCACATAATTATACCCTTACCCTAGCGTGGGTGTATATCATTTTTTACGACTAGAATGAAGAGTATCGAACAAATCGGTTTAGACCCTATCTCAACTTTGATTTTTTTAATGACTTTTTAGGTCACTTGAACTTCGTCCGTCTGGTTCGCTCTACAGCTTTCAAATGAAGCTATCAACAGTTGTAAAATTGGCTTACTTATGTGACTGTGTAAAACTTTAACATTTTTGTAGTCGCAATAAGACTAAAACTAAACGTAATGCGAATTAGTGGGTTATCGCAAGATTCCTCAAAAGCTTCTTGGACTTGGTCTTTTCAACAAAACTTTGGTCGGGCCCCTTTTGCCTAATCCTTTGATAAAACCGTCGAATATTTTCGGTTCCAGCATAGTTGAGTGTTTTTTTCATCCAGTGGTTTCTTTTTTAAACATATTATTTTGACAGTTTCCGTTGTTAATACCCTACATCATAGGAAAGAGGTATATTTACTTAGTCATTCCGAGTGCAACCCCTTCCAATAGTGGTCATGTTTTTCTAATATTTTGTCTTTTAATATCCGCCTCCATACACACAGAGAAAAAATCAGTTGGTACGAGGGCAGTTAGGAAGCCAATCTTAGCCTATCAATGAAAGAGTATAGTTGGTTTTTCAAAAATATTTTTATTATTCAATATAATCTCCTGAAACTTCAATACACTTAGTCCAACGCTTATCTAGCAATTCTATCCCTTGATTAAAATAGTTTTCCTCAAGGTCTTCAAAATAGTGGTTTACAACTGTAATTGCATCTTCATTTGAGGTAAAACGCTTGCCAGCAAGGAATTTTTTTAGATTTGGGAACAGGTAAAAGTCACTGGGAGCTAAATCAGGAGAATAAGGTGGGTGGTCAAGCAACTCGTACTTTAATTCCTTGATTTTAGCCATTGTTAAAACACTCTTGTGCGCTGGTGCGTTGTCTTGATGAAAAATTATTTTTTTGTGTTGTAAGCCAGGACGTTTTTCTCGAATTTGTACATTTAATTGATCTAAAAGGTTGCAATAGTACTCTGAATTTATTGTTTTACCCTTTTGCAGATAGTCAATCAATAAAATACCCTTGAAGTCCCAAAAAACCGTTGCCATAACCCTACCAGCCGATTAAATTGTTGTTGCCTTCTTTGGGGCACTTCCTCCAGCATCAGTCCATTGTTTGCATTGTTCTTTTGTCTCTGGAGTATAGCGGTGGATCCATGTCTCGTCAACAGTTATGAAACGACGCTTAAAATCCATTTTATTTCGCTGAAAACGATCCAAACAAGCTTGAGAAATGTTCATTCTTATGCGTTTTTGGTCGACTGTTAACAAGTGCGGCACCCATCTTGCAGAAAGCCTTTTCATCTGAAGTTCTTCATGCAAAATTAAATGCACTCGATCATTTGAGATGCCCATGATATTAGCTATTTCACGCACTTTTATTCGTCGATCATTTAATACCGTATCATGCACTTTGGCTACAATTTCTGTTGTTGTTGCTGTTTTTGGACGTCCACTACGTGGTTCATCTTCAACGCTTGTACGGCCACGTTTAAATTCAGCAACCCAATTTTTTACTGTTGCATATGAAGGAGCACTTTCACCTCACACATTCACCATATCATTATGAATTTCTTGTCTCGATAAACCTTTTTTATGTAAATATTTAATGACACCACGCATTTCTAATTTTTCCATTGTAAAAAAATCGCGGATGCGTCTTTTGTGAACACCTGTTTCTATATGAAGGAGTTGCCAGATCGAAACAAAATTTAACATGTGTTCATAGCAGAGATGGAAGTTTCCAAAACACTTAACTTTTTTCTGTTTATACTGCGCCTTTTGTGCTAGGCTAAGAAGTTTCCGAACCGCCCTCGTAATCGTTCCGAACTACTGATATTCGGTTGTACAAATATACCTTCTGTTGCAATCACCAGCATTGCATGGTATCGATGGTTACATGGTTCGTCTTACCATGAGATAGTAACTAGAATAAAATCGGGTAATGAATCTAGAGGTTTTTTTTAATAAGGCCGGCTTTAGGCCTTCGGTTAAAAACTGTTGTTGTTTTATTCATTGATTTTTCAATATTTCGACTGGAATCTTTAGTCATCTTCAGGGGTATATCTGATTATATTTATCGGCAGTCCGTTTCGTGGGCTTTCAAAATAAAAAAATACACAAATTCAAATCAATTGTGGAATCTATTGTTCATTCAAAAGGACATTTTATGCCATTCTGTTTTTGAATATAATTTCTTTGAAATGTTGGACGCAACTACGTCTTAGGGTGTCCATTCTGAGGGTCCAATTTTGGAGGTCTCGTTCGAGCATTTCGACTGGGTTGGCTTTAATGACACGCGTAATGTTGGCTTCCAAAACCTGAATCGTAGCTTGTCGAAGCACTTTTTCCACTCCGATTGAGACACCTCCAAAACATGGTTTTTGAACGCTTCAACAGCTGCTTCTAGCGATAAAAAAACGTTGACCAGGCATTTTTTTCTTGATGCAAGGGAATAAGAAAAATTCATTGGGTGCCCAATTAGGGCTGTACGGCGGATGGCCCATCAATTCGAGGTTTCTGTTTTGAGCCGATGTGTGAGAGCTCGCATGGTCATGATGCACAATGAGTCGTTTTCTCTTGTTCGTTTTTCGAATTTCTCCGAAGACTTTAGACAAACAAATGGTTGACCTCCTATGTTGCTTAAGTGGAACAGTTGCCACATGGCCAGTTTTGCCATAGAAAAGTGCTTCTTCCACGAACAACTTTCGTTGAATTTGCCTCGTCTTCGAAGACTCACAGGGTTGATTGCTGTTTTATTTATGGCTCATACGCATAGATCCATGATTCGTCACCTGTAACGATCTTATAAAAGTCTTTTGAAGCACCGCGATCGCATTTTTTCAAAATTTCTTTGCACCAATCGACATGAGCCTTTTTTTGAGAAATTGTCAAATTGTGCGGGATCCAACGAGAACAAATCTTTTTTACGGCCAGGTGTTCATGCAATATCGAATGTATGCTGGTGGAAGAAATGCTCAAAGATGCCTCTATCTCACGGCATGAATTTCCACTTCTGAAATCAACATCATGTACCTTATCAGCATTCAGATGCAGCGATGCACCGACATTCGGTTGACACCAAATTCGGTTGTGGCTACAAATCATTTCTCTACGTGTTTCTGCCAACAAAAACAATATGATAATGTGTCTTGTTTGAACTGCAAATCTAATGGTTTTAGGGGAATTTGTAGAAACCGGTTATTCGAAAATAAATAACCGGATTTTTCGAAAAACGGGAAATGAAAATTTTAGAAAATTCGAAAAATTAGAAAAATACTTTGTATAATTAACTATGAATTTACACTTCTGAAATCAACATCGTGTACCTTATCAGCATTCAGATGCAGCGATGCACCGACATTCGGTTGACACCAAATTCGGTTGTGGCTACAAATCTTTTCTCTACGTGTTTCTGCCAATAAAAACAGTATGATAATGTGTCTTGTTTGAACTGAAAATCTAATGGTTTTAGGGGAATTTGTAGAAACCGATTATTCGAAAATAAATAACCGGATTATTCGAAAAACGGAAAATGAAAATACTTTGTATCCTTAACTATGAACTTCCACTTCTGAAATCAACATCATGTAGCTTATCAGCATTCAGATGCAGCGATGCACCGATAATCGGTTGACACATAATTTGGTTGTGGCTACAAATCTTTTCTCTACGTGTTTCTGCCAATAAAAACAGTGTGATTTTAGGGGAATTTGTAGAAACCGGTTATTCGAAAATAAATAACCGGATTTTTTGAAAAACGGAAAATGAAAATTTTAGAAAAATCGACGGTTTTCTATCTTTAGAAACCGAATCGCCGGTTTTTAAAAGCCGAACTCATTACCTAAGTCTCTATGTTTGTAGCACCAGAATGTATATTTTATATGTATATGTGACAGCGCATAGAGAAAGGGACCCAAGGGTAAAAAAAAATCAATTTTAATTTTTTTTCTTTTTCGATGTGGACAACATCTGAGCATCGAATGAGACCGATCCCATGCCCCAAAAGTGTTCCCTCCCAGAGATATCTTAAAAATGGATCTCCTGAACAAAACTGGTTTTTAACCTTAGGCCCCTTTCTACTTTGCGCGTCATCATGAGTAGGTACAACATAGTCCTACCAAGGACAAGCATCGCGGGTCGGGGCCAACTGGTTGAGTATAAAATTGCATTACTCAAATATTCAAATACTTAAACATTCCAGTTGCCAGGTAGTTAATTATTTCCAGCGGTTTCTGTTAATGAATTTTGAATATGCTTTAGATCTTATGCCACATTCAATTATCTGCATGCGCAGTACATTTTTGTACTTGACATTAAAATGCCATTTCAAACTAAAAGCATGTGGCCTTTACATATCCATAATTTGCGAATGTCTTAACCGAAAACTGGCAAAGCCCCCCAAATCTTAGCAAGTGGCATATTTGTTCAAGTAATATTTGCCAGCATTTCATCTGAACTAAAAGTCCACATGCTGGTCATAGTCCTCCGGACTTACAGTGTCGTCCTGGCCAATATAATTATGTAATGTGCTGGTTGCATTGTTTGGATACTGCTCTAGGATCTCCATTATTCACCCACAGTTTTGTGTGCCGCCCATAGAAGTGAGTGCATTAATAGTGAATCCTCTACAGATGTTAACTTAGTTGGACTTAGGTGTGTCGACATGCATGTCTCTACAGACATGACTTTAGCATCAGCATCAGTCCCTGGCAAGTGTAAGCACATGTGAATTATATTTGGCCCACATTCAATTATCATCAAACGTTGCCTTAAAAACCCACCAAAAGAATTTGTTTACAATGCCATTAGTAAACCGAAAATAATTTAAATAAAGCATGCCTGTGTCCATGTCCATGTATGCCCGTCCGTCCGTCTGTCTGTCGGTCTGTCTGCCCATGACCACTCCTTTTGCATGCTGCCCAAAAATTGCAAGTACACATTCCATGTTCCGTGCCTGTTTACGTCGACATGCACTTCAAAGAGCGGGAGAGAGGGCCAGGGACTATAATGAAAATATCAAAACCACATTTAATATACATTTTACTTTAAACTTGTCTTCTCGTGTTGAAAATGTTAAATTGAAAACTTTTATGTCCAGAGTCCGATAAACGAGGGGTGTAGCCAACAGATCTTGGGGCGACTTGAGCGGCACTTTAACACTTGCATTTTTAAGTTCGGTTCGAACCGGAACTTATTTTAATGTGCCGCTGTTAATTTTATTATCACAAGAAGGCAGTTGTAGTAAAACACGTTTTTAGATGTTGCTACATAGGGTGCTCCATCTAGAGGTATTTTTTCAGAACAAAATAAAAATATAAAAATTCAAATCAAGTGTGGAATCTTTATTGGTAATTTGAAAGGACCTTTTAGGCCATTTATTTTTTGAATATAATTTCCTTCAAATGTTGGCCGCAACTACGCCTCAGGGTTTCCATTTTGTGGGTGCAATTCTGGATGACTCGTTCGAGTATTTCGACCGATATGGCTTTAATGACACGCGTAATGTTGGCTTCCAAAACCTCAATCGTAGCTGGTTTGTCAGCATAGGCTTTGGACTTTACATAACCCCAAAGAAAAATGTCTAAAGGTGTGATATCACTCGATCTAGGCGGCCTACTCACCTACCCAAAACGTGAAATTAGCTGCTTTTCGAAATGACCTCTCAATAGATCCATTGTTTGAGCAGCTGTATGGCAAGTGGCACCGTCCTGTTGAAACCAAGTGTCGTCAAGATTACGGGCTTCAATTTGAGGTAGCAATAAGTCCGATATCATGGCGCGATAGCGAGCACCATTCACGGTTACGTTCCGGCCATCATCATTTTTAAAAAAAAAAAGGCACCGATGATTTCACCAGCTTATAAACCGCACCAAACCGTGGTTTTCTCTGGGTGTAATGACAACTCTTGAACCTCTTCTTGTTGCTCTTCAGCCCGAATGCGGCAATTATGTTTATTGACTCTGTCGTTGAGCCAGAAATGGCCTCATCACTGAAAAAAATTTTGGTCGAAAACAGCGGATCTTCCCGTTTCTCACCGAACGCTCATTTCCATAATACATTTCCATTGAAGGTAATTATTTTCAAAAAAAAATGGGATAAAATGTCAATTCAAATTACCAATAAAGATTCCACACTTGATTAGAATTTTTAATTTTTTTTTTGTTCTGAAAAAATACCTCTAGATGGATAACGAACCTTTCGATGCAAAATAGAAAGGGACCTAAGGGCAAAAACCAGTTTTGTTCAGGAGAGCCATTTTAAAGATTTAAATACGTGTATCTTTGGTGTACCATCACTTTCATAAAACGCGCATATCTCTGGGAGGGAACACTTTTGGGGCATGGGATCGGTCTCATTCGATGCTCAGATGTTGTCCACATCAAAAAAAAATGAAAATTGATTTTTTTACCCTTAGGTCCCTTTCTCTATGCGCTGTCACATATGGCAGCGTAGTTAGACGGACAAACTTCCAGATGACCCTACCTAACCGAGTACACATACATACACACACCGTTTTCAAAATATAATTTCCAGTGTTCACTGCTTGAAGATGCAGACAGACACACTCTCCTACGTACGGCCGACGATGTGTACTCAAAATTCAAAACTTAATTCAATTGAGCTTAAATAAATGACCACATGGCCAGTTGATGTTGGCAAGCCTTTTCCTGTTTCCGTCGTCGCCGTCGACCTCGTCGCTGTTGTCGCCGCCATCCGCCATCCCATTTCCGGCGTCTGCTCACAACCTTACAAAGTGTATATTTTATCTGAGCAACAACTCAACATTCTTTGGACAAAACAAAAAAAGCACCCAACAACACCATCACACTGCGATGTGATAAAGGCAAAAAAAAAAGTAAAATGAAACCAAGCCAGGGATTGTCCCAGCACACAGGCACACTGACAAATTGAAAAAAGGAAAATTGAAATTCAAAAAAGTATTTATTTTCTAGTTAAGACGAGTGTGCAACAAGGAGTGGTGCTTATGGCAGTGATCAACAAAGAGACACACACACACACACGCTCTGCTAAAGAATACCCGTTGTCTGGCCGGCCAGTTGTCCTTCACTACGACCACCACCACCACAACCGCTCAGGGGGTGGGGTGAACAAAGAAAGTTGTAGCTGTGCCGCTCTTCAGTCGGGGCTTATTAGTTGGATACCTTCCAAGTTATGCCCGAAAGAAGAGATGCATGCATAAATGGCCCCTCTCTTTTAGTCTCTAAATAATAGAATTATTGTTGTTGTTGCTACTACTGCTGTCGTCGTCGTTGTTGCAATTCATGTAAGCCCCATGCACAGTCGGCGTGAGTGCCGGTGCGAGTGCGCCAATCGAATTAAAATTATAACTGCTCCCCGTGCATGCCTTATGACTTTTGCAGTGGTTGTTGTTGTTGCTGTTGTTGTGCATAAAATTCAATTAAACGACGATTTTTATTGTTCAGTTCCTGCCGCTTGGCGGCCTCGTACTTGCTCTCTAATGGAGGATAATCGAAATAAATAAAAAAATCCGCAATATTGAATTTTATTTGCAAACTCATTAAGTGCAGATTGTTAATGATTAGCCACAGTGGTTGGCTTGTTGGCGTAGACTAAGAACTTGCAGAGGCTGGAGAGGAAATACTAGAGGGATATGAGGTCGTAAGACCGTAACCCTAGTTGAGGAACGATCGCAGTGAGATGACACTAGCTTGTTGTTCATAACGTCGAGCGTTGTGTCGTGCACGCAGAACGTGACAACATTAAAAGAGCATCATACTACCACACAACCATATTGTTGTGACACAACAATATCATGATTCCCACAAGCAAACTAAAATCGCCACAGCCATTACATACTTTTGCCATTCTAAGTTCAGAGATGTGTGGTCGGTGCCATGTCTCCTTTTGTTATCTCACCGAAATACGAGGGCGACCGCAAAACTAACTGGCCTGGCACATTTTCTGTTTAACTAGCAACTTTTTTTTTTGTTTTTTAAAAGCAATCTTTTATAAGCCATCTGTCAAAATTTCCGAAATATATAATGATTATTTTCTTTGTTACAAGTGATTGAAGTAAACAAGTTTTATAATTTTTGAAAAATGGAAAATAAAGAGTTTCGTGCGGTAATTAAACACTTTTATATGAAAGGTTATACGCCACAATTAATCAAAGATGCATTGGATTCTGTTCATGGTGATAATGCACCATCATACTCCACCGTGAAATCCTGGGTTCAACAATTTAAAATGGGTCGTTCAAGTACGGAAGATGAACAACGCTCTGGAAGACCGAAAACTGCTACTACTATTGAAAACATTTGAAAAATATTTAATGAAGTGACTAAAGATAGGCAAATAAAGCTCTGAGAACTTGCTGATACACGAAAAACAAATTTGGAGTATTTTACATGATGAACTCCACATGAAAAAGCTATCCGCAAGATGGGTGCCGTGTTTGTTGACTTTGCCCCAAAAAATCGTCCGTTGGACTAATTCCGAGGAGCTTTTGGCGATTTATCAGCGTAAACCAATAGAGTTCTTGCGCCGATTCATAACTGTTGATGAAACATGAATCCATCACTACATCCCAAAATGCAAAGAACAGTCAAAACAATGGATAGAAGCTGGTAAAAGTGGTTCCAAGAAGGCGAAAACTGTTAAGTCAGCAGGAAAAGTAATGGCCACAGTATTTTGGGATGCAAGGGGTATAATATTTATTGATTATTTTGAGAAAGGAAAAACTATAAATAGTAAATATTATTGTGCATTATTGGATCGGTTGAGTGAAGAAATCAAGATAAAACGACCGCATTTTGAAAAAAAAAGTTCTTTTTCATCAAGATAATGCTCCTTCACACACTGCATGTTTAACTCAACAAAAACTGGCCGAACTACGATTTGAAATTGCTCCGCATCCACCATATAGTCCAGATTTAGATCCTTCTGATTATTTCTTGTTTCCAAATTTAAAAAAAATTCTCGGTGGCAAAAAAATTTCGTCCAATAGCGAGGTAATTGCTGAAACTGGGGCATATTTTGAAGGTCTTAAAAAATCTTATTTTTCGGATGGAATTAAAAAACTTGAAAAACGTTTGATGAAGTGTATTGAGTTGGAAGGAGATTATGTTGAAAAATAAATAATAATAATATCAAAAAAACGATTCTTTTTATGTTAGGCCAGTTACATTTGCGGTCGCCCTCGTATCCTACAAATATAGCGATTTTTCCCGAGGTTTACTCCTGGTTAAGCGAATTTTTTCTATTGACCGATCTGGTCCGTTTTTAATACCAACCGTTTCAGTCCATCAACACATATTTCTAAAAAATTTTAGCAACTTTACTTCAATAGAGCGACCAGTAGTTTGCTTTCCACAGGCAGAAGGAGATGGCTGGATCATCTTTATAGTTTTCTAAGATTCAGAATATGTACTCATATATACTATATGGGGTCATATATACGAGTACTGTATGGGGTGGTGGTAAGTTTCCGCGACTATCATACTTATAAACCCAGATTCAAAACTGGCTAATAACTTTTAAACAAAATTTTAATCGGCGGATTTTTTCACCTTGCACGTCTGATTTCACCTTCACGCTGTAGGAGATTTATCTCGAGCAAGAGATTTATCTCTAAACCTTTTAAAAACCGTTCGGAGACGGCGTGTAATCGTAGGTCCCGGTTAGCGGTTACAAGAAATATGTCATACACAGGAAATGATAGCTAAAATGAGCGGTTATGAATATTAGTGTTAGACTAACATAACAACAGCCGTCCATGGGTGAGGGAATGTCTAGGTCGAATCAAACGACGGAAACCTGCTTAATATTTCTATGTCAATAAGCTGAAATCCAAGGACAATGCAGCCAATCAGATGCAGTGTCATCATTGGGTGCTGTGTCATTGGCCACAAAAGTCATCGGTTTATATTTCATTGTAACTGAGGATGAATCGCCAGAAACGGTCACCTAATTAAAATTATATTGTTGTACCACAACCATATACCTAACAATAGAATGCTGCTGTTCGAATAAAGTCACCCCAACCTCAATTTTTTGCTTAGTGTGAATGGCACTGTTTTACACTTTTCTAAAAAAAAGCGTTTATTAAGTTGCAAACGGAATAATTTGTCATTCCGTTTGCAACATCTTGAAATATTAATGGGAGAGCCCATAAAGTATGTATATTCTAAATTGTCCTAAAATTCTTAAATGATAAATCCTTGTGCGTCTGTCCGTGACCACCGGCTTTAATTTCAGGCGTCTCGGACTTTTGTTAATCATGGCGAGGTAGCAGCCGTCATTAACAGTTATTTTCTTTCGCGCATTATTTTTGAAGAAATACGGACCCAAACTTATAAATAGTTTCATTGAGCTCGAATTTAGTCTTGTTACTAAATAAAAAATCAGGTCGATATCGGCGTATTTAAAAAAGAATTAATTGACTTTTTCACTGCATCTCAGAATACAGTTTAAATTAATATTTTTGATTTACCTTTGGCCGGGTTGTTATGGAATGACTCATATATCTTGCTTGTAGACCACTTCTTTAATCATGGTTCTCATACAGTTAGAAACAAATTATGGTTGGGATAACAATATTCGAAAAGCATCATACTATATTGTTGTGGAACAACAATATTACGATCATCACAACAAAAGTATGATTCAAATACAACCATACTATGATACTCACAACCATACTATGAACCTCACAACAATAGTATTATTCTCACTCAACCATACTATGATCTACACAACCATATAATGATCTCCACAACCATAATATGTTTCACATACAACAGTAGTATGATACTCACAACCATAGAATGGTTCACACACAACCATGTTATGATCCTTAAACCAGAGTATGATCACACACAATTGTACTATGATTCCCAAAATCATTTATTGAAATTGGGCTAACTTGTCAACAAAAGAATTGAATTATGAAAATTATTTTAAAATACATCAAATTCAAAATAATACGTAGGAGCGATTTATTAAACAGGAGAATTTTTTAATTCGTTGTAATTCGATTCCCTATTTACAATCTATCCACAAAAAACAACTGTTTGGTGTGGTTTGTGGGCCGGTGCAACATCGGTCCATATTTCTTAAAAAAAGATGCCGATGAGAACGTAACCGTCAAAGGCGACCGTTATCGTGACATGATAACAAACTATTTGATGCCTGAAATGGAAGCTCGAGATCTCGGCGACATTAGGTTTCAAAAAGACGGCGCCACTTCCCACACATCGCATCAATCAATGGATTAATTGAGAAAACACTACGGTGAACAGATAATTTCACGTTTGGGCCGTTGGATTTGGCCACTAAGATCGTGTGATATCACACCGTTAGACTAAGACTATGGGGATATGTAAAGTCTAAAGTTTATGCGGACAAACCCGCTTCGATTCAGGCCCTGGAGCAAAACATCACGCGTGTCATACGCCAGTTACCAGTCGAAATGCTGAAACGAGTCATCGAAAATTGAACTCAACGGATGGACCATCTGTGACGTACCCGCTGCCAACATTTGATAGACATAATCTTCAAAAAATAAATGCCAACAAATGTTTTTTCAAATGATAATAAACATTCCCCATTCAATTTGAATTTTCTGTTTTTTTTTCTTTAAAAAAGCAGAGAACCTCGAAATGGAACACCCAATACATAAAAAAAATAACAAATATTATTTTTTTTGGTTTATGTCATTTTTGACTGGGCTGATTGGTCAGTCTTCCTTCATGAATTAAATAAAACTAATTTATTCCATGTTTTCCCAACGTTTCGTTAGCTTTTTTCTAACTTTTTCAGGGGATGTTTGTTTGAAAGTCCTGTCGACAAAAAGTGTTGTTATTAATAATTTCCTATGATATGTTAGCTTTACTTACAATTAGTTTTACATTTCATTCGTCATAATTTCTTATTACTCGTACTATTAAAACACTCGACATCTCGAAACAATTTAATAATAAAATAATAAAAAATAAATAAATGTAAAAATCACAGCAAAACTTAACACTTATATCACTATAACGCACTTCTGTTTAGTTCAACTTATTGCAGCGGAGTATTGGAGCTTTGTGTTGTCTTTGTCTTCTTTGGTGTTTATTGATTTTGATATTCTCTGTTGAATTCTTAAACTTTCTAAAGCGTATCTCTTATTTTCAATTTTCTCTCTGTCTAGTATTTCCACGTTCTTTAGGTCAGCTGAGTGTTGGTTCTTTAAGGAGAAAGAGAAAATGTTTATGTGGTCCTAAAGGGCATTGATTGATTACAACATACAAAAATATACATAGTTTGAAGCGATTTCAGGATAAGGACTAGAAGCAAATACTGCTGTTGGATAATAAATCAGTTAAAAAAAAACGTTGAGCAAAGCTAAAAGAGTTTGTTTGAAAAATTTTAAATTCCATATAAAAAGCACTATTATTGCCTTCGATCCGTAGCAATAACATTGTTCTAAAAACCATATTCAAATAAAGAAAAATTACAATCATAGAGTATGATTGGCGTTATCATATTAATGTTAACATAAAACCCAAAAACAATACTTTTTGCCGCACCAACCATATTTATATCTTTGCTACAACCATATTTTTATTTTAAAATTTGACAATAATACTATTGTTACATTTCAACAATATTAATACTGCAGCAATCATACTATTGTCAAAATTAAGTTAAAAACAATACTATACACGCAGAAAAAAAGTATGGTTGGGATAACAATATTCGAAGAGCATCATACTATTGTTGGTTGTATAGTTGTTGCACAACAATATTATGATCATCACAACAATTGTATGGTTCAAACACAACCATATTATGATCCCCACAACAATATGATGGTCATCACAATAATAGAATTATTCACACATAACCATACTATGATCACCACAACCATATAATTATTCACACTCAACCATACTATGATCCCCACAACCATATTATGATCCTCATAACAATAGTATGTTTAACATACAACCATAGTATGTTTATCATACAACCATAGTATGTTGAACATACAACCATAGTATTTTGAACATACAACCATAGTAAGACTCACACACAACCATACTATAATCCCCAAAAATTTTGTAAGGGTTGAATTAAGTTGTTATTCAACAATAGAAATTTTTCTTAAATAAATTATGTAAAAATACAATAAACTCTTAATAATAGGAGTAATTTATTTAACAGTAGAACAAGTTCACTTTTTACAAATATTTCAGTTTAACTAATCCAAAGTAGTTTGTTTTGAAAAATATTAATTTACATATTAATTTTTTATTTACAATTTTTGCGTAAGATTCGTAACAATAACATTGTCAAATTAAAAAATATTAAGATTTTGTCGGTATGATTGTCGTAATCATAGTATTGTTAAGATAGATCTAAAAAAACAATAGTTTTGTTGCACCAACCATATTTATATAGTTGCTACAACCATATTTTCATTTTTAAATTTGGCAACAAAACTATTGTTACATTTCAACAATATTAATATTGCCGCAATCATACAATTGTCCAAATGTAATTCAAAAAACAATACTATGATTGCAGAGAACACACTATTGATGCCGTGACCATTAGTAACCCTATCTTTTCTCTGCGACGAACATACTTTTATTGCGAAGAGCATTCTAACTATTATTGCCTTGACCATATAGTAACCATGTTTTTTCTCTGCGTATATGAGTCGGTTTAGTTTCATTGTCGTCTTAGTCCTTATAGAGCTTTACTAAAAGTTCCATTGAATATTCCGAACCCTTGGGAAAGAAACCACGATATTATTTTCAAATAATATCGTGCTCAGTTCACTGATGTGAGAGAAACGAGAGGGCTACGGCTACTCTTAATTTTTTGCCATCCTGAGAATATACACATTGACAAATGGTCTAGTTGGGCCACGCTCTGTTTGGGCATATTTCGTCAAACGATTAATCTTGTGCCAACTCTTGTAATTTCTATGGAAATTTTCGGCCAAATTCGGTACGTGTGCAAATGTCACCAAATTGATTGTTCCCCTTTTTATTGACAGACACACACACAGAGAGAGAGCGTATGATTGATTTCAATACGTCGCTGTAAAAGATACTTATGCCAAATCCGAAAAAAATGAATGGAATTGGGGTACAATTGGAGCCTAAAAGCCATCTCAAATGGAAAATAGCCATTAGTGGCGACTCTAAAAGAATGCTTAAATAAATTATACACAATTTATTGGGTATTCGGCAGTAGGAGAGCGAACCATTTCAATCCTTTTCTTGAGTTGTCGGCATTAATCATTTGAAAGGGTATTCAAATCGCATCGAACCGAAATGGCAAAAGTATGTAAGTAATTTGGCGGACAGCGATAAAAATGATAATGAATTTTTTTCAATTTTTAACTCTGAAATTTTAAAATTTCATTGAAAATTGTGCATATTTAAGCATTCACATAAGCTTATGTTAAACCAAAGCAAATTAAGGAGGGAGAGGAAATCCAATCATGTTCCCCTAGTTGGCCACTACATCTACTAATGCCTGTAGGCAAGCATGCATGCGTGCGTGCGTGAGTGTGTGTGTGGCTGAGTAAGTTGAGGGTTTTCGAAGGATAACCGGATGATACAACACACACATAAACATGCTCACATAGTCCTGTGTTTATTCGTAGCTCTCTATTAGCTGAGGCAAAAGACCATCATTAGCATATGACTAAAAGGTATTTGTGTTAAATGGCTTCTGTGCATTGTATGCAGCAAAGCACAAACACATTCACAGTTACATATTCACATACATACACAAGTCCTTACTGCTATACATATACATTAACATACACCAACACATCTAGGATATGTGAACCGTACTCGTAGAATTTCTTCTTTATAAGACCGATATCACCCATATTTCTCCAACTACGAGGCCAGCTCAAAAAGTAGTTAATTTGGGCAAGTCATTCAAAGAACTCATTGGTTTGAACACAAAGAACACAAGCAAGGTCGTCGTTAAGTTAGGCTAGGCCGAACTAGAGTGTCCAAAACCGAAACCGAGATTCACAATTTTGTGTCCAAGCCCGACAGTCGGTTTATCAAAATAGCTCTATATAAAAGCAAAAACAATAATAACTTTTTATACCCTGCACCATTCTATGGTACTAGGTATTTTTGAGTTAGTTGACAAATTTTTGTAACGATCAAAAATATTTGTGCTAGACTCACCTTTAAGTATAGCGACCGACTCCGCATCACGAACTGAGTCGGTTTAAAGATGTCAATAGGTAGGTAGCGACTAACTTTCGAAAATGGTATATGTCATCTAAATCGGATAAATATTGTGGTTTTAGCGAGCATTATCAGTGTTTTTACATCCGAAGTTGCCAACCGGTGTAACCGGGACCGAGTTACACCACATCTATTCTGGCTAGAGGTCTAGAAACTTCAATTTCCCCAATTTATACTCGTGTGTATAGATCAACGACAAGCATCAGAAATTAGAGACTTATTTCGAAAATATTTTGTTTTCCAACCACTGTGCATCACATATTTCAAGGTACTAGCTTAATTCTTTTAAGCGCTATCGTGCTTTCGGCAGACAACGACGAACGTGACTAGATCCTGCCTTTTATGTAGCTTACCTCCAAGGACAGTCTCACTTCAAATTGAATCTTAAAATTGACATATATTATCATGGGAAGGCCAGGCCTGTACATCTACTTAAAATTTATGACTTGTCGAACTGCTTAAAACGCCTGATTTTAGCTAAGGCTACTCTTCAGACAAGCCTCCTAGTTAGTAAAAGATGTATTTGAATGACCATAAAATCCTTATAAGGTATACTTGCATCTACATTTATTAACTGGTTTAAAAATGAGGCGGTGCGAAATGGCAACGGTTTGAAAATTTTCCAATTAGTGGACGGAGGGTACTAGGGTAAAATTTCTAAGTTCTGAGTGAATTCGTAGTATAAGTATATATAACTAATCGAGTAAAATAAGCCACCATCTACTCAAATGCTGACTGTCATTCGAATAAATGGTGGTCAAATATCAATGACAGTTTACAAAGAAGAATACCACAAAAAAATTAAAAAGCTATTAGACGACACGACAACATACAGGAGGACCCCACTATAAAGTTGCAGCGAATGAATTATAATATCTTATCTGACCTCTGACCTCTGAATGAACTTATTACAAAATGGGAAAAGAATAAATTGACCTGCCATTCTGCCGCTGCTCCTGTATTATATGGACTACCAAATATCCACAAAGATGATATAACACTAAGGCCCATATCACCATCAATCAATGTACCATGCTATAGCCTCGCAAAATAAATGGGAACAATTTTAAAAACATCATTTCACCAAAATACAACGTGAAAAGTTCAATTCAACTAAAAAAAGAGTTAAACAAAGTAATTTTGGATTCAGACGATATTATAGTTTCCTTCGACGTGGTGTCGTTGTTTACCAACATACCGATACATCTAGCAATAAAAAAACATTATGGACAAATGGAAAATACTTAAAACATACACATCAATACCGAAGAAAACATTCCTCAAGATACTACAATTCTGCTTAAACGATAACAATTACTTCACGTATGGTGACAAATTTTACCATCAAAGCTATGGTATGCCAATGGGAAACCCCCTATCTCCGACAATTGCTGAAAATGAACTACAAGCTAGCAACATTCAAATACAACTCATATCAAAATATGTTGACGATTTACTAGCGGTTATAAACAATAAAGATGAGAAAACGATTCTAAAACTTCTAAACTCCTACCGCAATAAAATAACATTCACGGTGGAAAGGGAAAAAATTGGGGAGATACCTTAACTTAACATGAGGCTTATAAAAAACGGAGACTACAGCTTCAGGCCGAATGATAAACTACAACTCGACACAACCGATAAATATGAAAATAAATGCCGCTACAAATTTTATTAAAAAAGTAGTTGATCTAAGCGATGAAAAATTCAGATCCGAAAACATAAAAAAGATCAAAAATATCTAAGTCTAAACAATTGCCCCATGACTATAACAAATAAGCTAATACAGAGATCACTAAACCAGAACAAGAACTGCGAGAAAACAAATATAGAAACAAAATTTTACAGTGTACCGTACGAGTACATACCGAAACTGACAGAGCCGAGCTCTAAAAAACACAATAAAAGATGAGAGCACATCAGTAGCGTATAAGTCCAATGAGACACTTCAAAAACTATTCTCAAAGGGAAAAAAGACAATTGACAAGCTCAGAGTAAGCAATGTTGTTTACGAAATTACTTGGAAAGGAGAAAAAAATTGCAACAAAGTAAACGTAGGTACAACAAAAAGAATGGTTGGAGTTAGACTTGCAGAACATGAAAATGACGTACGAAAGGGAAAGGAATCCACAGCACTCGATCAACATATAAAAGAGAGTGGACACGAAGCCAACTTTCAATGTGTAAAAATACTCGACACAGAAAATAAAGAGAACAAGAGATACACTTTAGAGAGTCTGAGAATACAGCAAAGAATTCAGATCCAATAAACACAAAAGAAGACAAAGACAATACAAAGCTACAATACTCCGCTGCAATACTTTGACGAGAAAAGTCCTTTTTAATCCAACTGTGATATTTTACTCTGTGACTATTTCTATTATTAATAAATTGTGTTGTGAAGTCCAGATTTTTTAAATAGTATAAATAATTATAAGATGTTAATTAATCGTAAATGCAATACTAGAACATAAGAACCATTATTCATTTGTGGAAATTTTTTTTTTCAACTTGTAACAATAGGATTTACAATAAATAATTTTCTCCTGAAGATGCTGGGGAAAAGCCGGCGAAACGTCGAGAAACAAAGATGAAATAGATTAGTTTTATTTACATCAAGCAAAACTGACCACAATTTTTCCAATTGATATATCTCAGAAGCTGTCCAAATTCTCTGTAAAGTTTGCCATTCCATCATACATCAAATTACAGCCGCCGAATGTTTAAAAATTATTTAAAGATATTATAAAAATAATGATTTATGGCGAACAACCATCACAAATGTTAGATCATGATTGAATTGCGTTAGAAACTTCTAAAACTCTTAAGCGGTGGGTTATCTACCTCTTCAATGCCGGTGACTTTACGAGTAGAGATTAATCTGCGAGCCATGTAAAAACTTCTACAACAAATGATTAAGCCGGGCAGAGCATATTTTAAATAGTGGGTCTAACATCAAAATTCCATCGTTTTCAGTTGACTGACTGATCGATTGGCCCTCGCATGGGGCTGCATGTGTGTAATACGCACACCAAGAACGCCATCTCACGTTTTCATATTTTTGCATTTTTTTCTTCATCCTGTACTATTACTTACATCTACAAGTGGAACATTACCGTCTCTATCAGCATCTATCGCACAGTTGTGGCTAGCTAAATAGCATATGAGCTATAAATCGTAAAAAGAGTGAAGCAGCCATTTTTATGGCTCAAACCCCAAACAATTTTTGTGGAATTTGGAGGCATTTCTATATTCCATGAGTCATCCTGGCTAGATCAGATGAAAAATGAATAAAATCATGTTTTTAGGGGCAGTCTAAAGAACCGTCGAACCATTTAAAAAAGTTTATAGCAGTTATGAAGGTACCCAACCTAGAGATGCCATGGACTAGTGAACAGGCATGGGTTACATGTACTAAAGGTGCGCGATTTTTTATAATGCAGTCGGACGCAGCGCCACAATAATACCAATAATGGTTTTAATACTGCCTAAAGAGTGCAGCGTCTGTTAAGCGGGTGTTCTAGCCAATTTTTGGTTTGCGGAGACTATTTCACTTTTAGAATTATCTTTGATGGTCAATCTTCTTTCGAAATCGATCTTGAACTTAATCATTCTCCGCAACATTTTATGTTTTTTTCTTTATAAAACAATTGAAACTAAAATCAAAACAATTGCAAGCCCATAGTCTATTGTTTAATACTTGCGATTATTGCTGCAGAGTCCAGAGCTCAATTATATCTGACCCACGACACTGCAGCGAGAAGTGCAGTTTAGAAAAACTGCTGTTTCTGCGGCCAACAATATGCCGCAGAAAGTCAAGAATAGAACCCCACTTGGGATGAAACAAAACAACAACATCTCCTAGCCATATCTGCAAATGGCTGAAACCACTTTGAAGTTGCTGCTGCACACCCTCTCCACCACGCTTGGCTAGAGCATGTAATAGTTGCTGTAGTTGTTGTAGTTGTGGCCGTAATAAACATTTCACCTGCATGCATTTGTTCTGGCGGTGATGCCGGTGGATGTGTCAACCGTTAACTGCTTTCACTTGACAGTCTTGTGCTTTGTTCGGTGTTCTTCTTTCTTCTTCTCCGCCGATCTGTTGTCCCCTCGCCCTCATCCCATCTAGGAGCTCTTTACTCGGTCGCTTGGTTGGCTGATGTGTTTTCTAGCATTGCCACACACACACTTTGGAACTCGGGGGCCATGAGTGTGTGTTCCCAAGTGTTGTGCAGAAATTTATGGACTGTGTCCTTTAAACATGCACGAGCTAACATTTTTGTGTCCTGTCGTTGTACTACGAGCACACGCTTCTACAATATTTTGATCTTCTTGGAATTGGATTGCGTTCATTGTCGTTTGTTTGCATTTGTGGACCAAAGACCAAAGCAATCCCTAC
Organism: Hydrotaea diabolus; assembly: GCA_963513945.1. NCBI lineage: Eukaryota > Metazoa > Arthropoda > Insecta > Diptera > Muscidae > Hydrotaea > Hydrotaea diabolus. Next base: position 191,430,799 of record OY740716.1, on the reverse strand, counting down.
CCATGTTGGTTGCAAAGTTAAAACTGGGGGGATAACGAAACGACGACCTGCTGCCTTGTGTCGGATTCAATAGATTTTAATTTGAAAACAACTTTTTACTTTTTCACAAACGAAATCGTCTGCTAGTTGTGTTTTGCACAATTTTGCAACAATTTCGTTTTAGTATTCATTGATTTTTTGGGGTGAAAGTGTACGAATTTATAATGAAGGCAAGATTTCAGGCTACATTTCAGCCACCGGATTAAAAAGGTCTTTCTGGTGTGGTTTTGAGTGGAGCAGACGAGCACAATTGATTGTCAGCGCCGGACGGTCATTGGGGAAAAAGTTTGAACTGGCAAACGAACTGTCTTAGAAAAGGATGCACAGTGGCTCAAAGTGGCATAGTTATGTGTTGGGCCAATTGAGTATTATAGATATGTCAACTTCTACCTTCAAAAACATTTTCGAGAGGTGGAGCTCCAAAGTAGAACGGACGGACTGGGCACTTTCAACGGGAAGACTGTCGAAACCAAAAAATAAAAGTTCTTGAAAACACTTTGTTTAATCACAAACAGAGAAAAAATAAGTCGGAAGTCGGTTGGAACTACTAAAAATCCGTTGAAAAACAAGAATTTTGGTTGCAAGAACCAAATGTTTATGGACGTAATGGAAAGTTCTTCTTTCTTTTTTTGAAAATATTGTGAATGCGTCAATATTAATATTGTTGAAATGTAACAATAGTAAGGTTTGCTATATATATTTCTGGCCTAGACAACACTAAGTGTTGCCTGGCGCCATCTAGCATATCCATTGGAAAATTTGACATTTTTTAGCATGAACGTACTCAGAACGTTCTGGCGTACGACCATCATTTGTGTTGTTTACAGTGACTTGAAAAAATCAGTTTGGCAAAAAAATGCAATTAATTCGTGAACATTTTCGTGCGATCATTTTTCACAACTTTCGACGTGGATTATCACGACAAGAGTGCATCGATGAACTTAAATCATTTTATGGCGTTGAAGCACCGTCCTATAGCACTGTGAAAAACTAGTTTAATGAATTCAATCGTGGCCGACGCTCGCTCAAAGATGAAGGTCGTGAAAGCCGTCCAAAAACGGCCGTTGTGCCAGAGAACATTGATGCCGTGCGTGAACTGATAATGCAAGATCGTCATGTGACATACCGTGAGATTGAAGCATCCTTGGGCATTTCTTCCACCAGCATACTTTCGATATTGCATGAACACCTGGCCGTAAAAACGGTTTGTTCTCGTTGGATTCCGCATAATTTGACAATCGCTCTAAAAAGGCTCTTGTCGGTTGGTGTAAAGAAATTTTGAAAAAAAAACGATCGCGGTACTTCAAAATACGTCTATAAGCTCGTTACAGGTGACGAATCATGAATCTATGCGTATGAGCCCGAAACAAAACAGCAATCGACCGTGTGGTTCTTCGAAGACGAGCCAAATTCAACGAATGTTGTTCGTGGAAGAAGCATTTCGAAGCAAATGGTCGCCTGTTACTTCGGCAAAGCTCGTCATGTGGCGACTGTTCCATGACTGTGACCATGACACTCGAGCTCTCACACATCGGCTCTGACCAGCGCCCTTTTGACCGACCAAAACGTCGAATTGATTGGTCATCTGCCGTACAGGCCTGACACTCAATGACTTATTTTTATTCCCGCACATCAAGAAAAAAAATGCGTAGTCAACGATTTTCGTCGCCAGAATATGCCGCTGAAGCGTTTAAAAATCATTTTATGGAGGTGTCTCAATCTGAGTGGAAAAAGTGCTTCGACAATTGGTCAAATATTTATTGTGCGCATGCAAAAGTGTATTGATCTTAAAGGAGAATTTTTTGAAAAACAATAAAATCATTTCCAATGATAACTTATTGTGTTTTTATTGCCGGACTCAAAATATAAATAGCAACCCTCGTAAAAAGTTAAGTTCAACGTTTCCATTAAAACCAGAAATTTGAAAAAAAATCTCTGTACATTTTTTTAGTCGATTTAAATATAAAACTTTGAATGGCCCACCCTGATCTTGCCATGCCTGTCTGTTAAAAGCACGATTTAGCCTTAACAAACAGAGCTAGGGTCTTCCACTGAACAGATATTTATCTTATAGTCGGCTTTTGGTGGGTTTTGAAAATGTACCAAATCGGGCAATAGGGAGAAAGTTCCACTTGAGGCACTAAGAACAGTTCAGATAATATTTTGACATTTTTGCTATGTAATTTAACAAATTAAATTTTTAATTAGTTTTTTTGGAAGTGGTAGACAAAGATTCTTGAACCTTTTCATGAATAGGCGTGGTCATAGGCCCAAGGGATTCACAAATCGGGATTTTTGGACATAGGACATATGGTTATTAAAAAACAAAACAATTTCGTCAAGTATCAGAATATAACGTTAATCTAAAAGTCTTATAAACTTTACAATTTCACTTATTTACTAATAAGTCTTTGACTAATGGGTCTAAGACAGAAAAATCCATAAATCACAGTTTAGCATCCGACTGAAAACACCCAAGATACAGGGTGGAGCGCGGTAATTTGCTTTTTTGCACTGCATGCTGGGGCGGCACTGTTGGTCGAAGAAAGTAGAGAGTGTGCCTGGCTTATAGTGGCTGACGGGAGATTTGTATTCGTCTGCCTTTCAGTTAATCTCATGCATTGGACACGTGAGGAGTGGTCATTTTGTGTTGAAGCGTTATTTTCAAATGCGTACTCGATAAATGCAGTGCAACGTGATTTTCGTTTACGATTCGCTGTTCCCCCATGTGGACGTGTTCCTGGACGGCAAGCAATTGTAAATTGGGTAACTTCATTGAGAACATCAGCGAATGTGTCATGTGTACGAAGGGGACCTGACCACAAAACATCGAGAGAGTTAAGTAGCACTACTGCATTCTCCAAAACGTTCTACTCTTGGCATTTCCAGACGTTCTCTCCGCCGGATTCTTCATGAAGAACTGAACTTTTACCCGTATAAAATCTGCCTTGTCCAACAATTGTTAGCACGGGACTATTTGACACGCCGGACCTCGTGTGAAGACATTCTTAAAACTATAAGTATACCCCGTGACGCAAATGTGTTCTCTTCAGGTGAGGCACATTTTCACCTCAGTGGGTGCATAAACAAACAAAATATGCGGTACTGGATTGAAACAAACCCCAGAGAAATTCACCGGAGACCCGCGTCACTGTGTGGTGCGCCATATCACGAGTAGTCTTCATTGGCCCTTACTTTTTCCAGGATAACCCGTAACTGTGAACTCCGGACTGTTCTTGACTATGATACAGGACTCTTGACTCTTGAGGCAATGCAATTAGATGATCCATGGTTCCAACCGAATGGTGCCACTGCACACACAACGAGGGTTACCATGATTTGTTTGAGGCAAATTTTTCCTGGATGGCTTTTCTCTTTGAGGGGTGATGTGATCTGACCGGCACGCTCACCAGACTTACCCCATGCGACTTTTTTCCTCCGGGGTTACCTGAAGTCGAAGGTGTATATCAACCGTACCAACACCTGGGAAGACCGAATTAACAATATTGAGGCTAAAATTTGCAGAATACCAGTCGACATGCTTGTTAGAGTTAATGAAAACTTTGGAAAACGTATGCAGCTATGAGTGGATAGCGAAGGTCGACATTAGTCAGATACACTTTTTAAAACCTCGTTATTTAAAAATTCCCTTACCGTTCAATTTAATTAAATTATAAAATACATTTTTCTAAGGTTCAAGACAAAATCACAAATGCAAAAGATATTAAAGAAAAAAAATTTGAAACTACCTTGAAAAATTTTTTTATATAGGGTGATCAATCTATAGGTATTTTTTCAGAACAAAAAAATATAAAAATTCAAATCAAGTGTGGAATCTTTATTGGTAATTTGAAAGGACATTTAATGGCATTTATTTTTTGAATATATAAGTAATTTCCATCAAATGTTGGCCGCAACTACGCCTCAGGGTTTCCATTCTGAGGGTCCACTTTTGGATGACTCGTTCGAGCATTTCGACCGGTATGGCTTTAATGACACGCGTAATGTTGGCTTCCAAAACTTGAATCGCAGCTGGTTTCTCAGCATAGACTTTGGCCTTTACGTAACTCCAAAGAAAAATGTCTAAAGGTGTGATATCACTCGATTTAGGCGGCCAACTCACCTGCCCAAAACGTAAAATTAGCTGCTTTTCGAAATGACCTCTCAATAGATCCATTGTTTGAGCAGCTGTATGACAAATGGCATCTTCCTGTTGAAACCAAGTGTCGTCAATATTACGGATTTCAATTTTAGGTAGCATAAAGTTCGATATCATGGCGCGATAGCAAACACCATTCACGGGCCATCATCATTTTTGAAAAAATATGCACCGATGATTCCACCACCTTATAAACCTTACAAAACCACGATTTTCTCTGGGTATAATGACACCTCTTGAACCTCTTTTTGCTGCTCTTCAGCCCAAATGCGGCAATTTTGTTTATTGACTTAGCCGTTGAGCCAGAAATGGGCCTCCTCAAAAATTTTGGTCCAAAACAGCGGATCTTCCCGTTTCTTACCGAAGGCTCATTTTCATAATACAGTTGCCAACATTTGAATGTAATTTTTTAAAAAAAAATAAATGCCATAAAATGTGCTTTCAAATTACCAATAAAGATTCCACACTTTATTCGAATTTTTTATATTATTTTTTTGTTCTAAAAAAATACCTCTAGATGGATCACCCAATAAATCCTGGACTTTTTTTTTTGATTACGTGTTAGGTGGTACGGTCTAGTGCCCGTAAAACCTACTCTATACTAGTCGCTGTACTTTGACCAGATATGAGAGATTAGATTTCATTAGTACCGCTTCCCACCATACCTCAGATCCGAAGGTTGGTATCGGTCTTATTGTCTATAAATACATTGATTGTATCATTTTTGGCTGTAAAAACCTGATCCTTATGTTAGTGAAAGTTCGTCCTCTTTAGAGTTTAGTTAGAATCATCATCCAATATAGACATACATTGTCTTTGACAATAAACTTAGCATTTGTAAATTGTTTAAACAACTTATCATCAATTGTTAAAGGTTACGATGTTACCAGATGTTTAATATTGCACCTGACAATTCTATCTCATTTCTACTCATCTACGAGGGCGGTTCGGAAACTTCTTAGCCTAGCACAAAAAGCGCGGTATAAACGGAAAAAAGTTAAGTGTTTTGGAAACTTCTCTGCTATGAACACATGTTAAATTTTGTTTCGATCTGGCAACTCCTTCATGTAGAAACAGGTGTTCACAAAAGACGCATCCGCGATTTTTTTACAATGGAAAAATTAGAAATGCGTGGTGTCATTAAATATTTACATAAAAAAGGTTTATCGGGACAAGAAATTCAAAATGATATGGTGAATGTGTTAGGTGAAAGTGCTCCTTCATATGCAACAGTAAAAAATTGGGTTGCTGAATTTAAACGTGGCCGTACAAGCATTGAAGATGAACCACGTAGTGGACGTCCAAAAACAGCAACAACAACAGAAATTGTAGCCAAAGTGCATGATATGGTATTAAATGATCGACGAATAAAAGTGCGTGAAATAGCTAATATCATGGGCATCTCAAATGATCGAGTCCATTTAATTTTGCATGAAGAACTACAGATGAAAAAGCTTTCTGCAAGATGGGTGCCGGACTTGTTAACAGTCGACCAAAAACGCATAAGAATGAATATTTCTCAAGCTTGTTTGGATCGTTTTCAGCGTAATAAAATGGATTTTAAGCATCGTTTCATAACTATTGATGAGACATGGATCCACCACTATACTCCAGAGACAAAAGAACAATCCAAACAATGGACTGAAGCTGGAGGAAGTGCCGCAAAGAAAGCAAAAACAATTCACTCGGCTGGTAAGGTTATGGCAACGGTTTTTTGGGACTTCAAAGGTATTTTATTGATTGACTATCTGCAAAAGGGTAAAACAACAAATTCAGAGTACTATTGCAACCTTTTAGATCAATTAAATGTACAAATTCGAGAAAAACGTCCTGGCTTACAACACAAAAAAATATTTTTTCATCAAGACAAAGCACCAGCGCACAAAAGTGTTTTAACAATGGCTAAAATCAACGAAATTAAGTACGAGCTGCTTGACCACCCACCTTATTCCCCTGATTTAGCTCCCAGTGACTTTATCCTGTTCCCAAATCTTAAAAAAAATCCTTGCTGGCAAGCGTTTTACCTCAAATGAAGATGCAATTACTGTTGTAAACCACTTTTTTGAAGATAAGCGTTGGACTAAGTGTATTGAAGTTTCAGGAGATTATATTGAAAAATAAAAATATTTTTGAAAAACTAACTATTCTCTTTCATTGATAGGCTAAGAACTTTCCGAACCGCCCTCGTATACTGCAACTCGCAGCCTAGCTCAATATTTGGTTTCGATTACGGCCCCCTTAAAATAATAATTTGAGAAGAACTATTTTTTTCTGTCCAGCATCTCGAATTGTTGTATCCCAACAATTATGGCCAATTCTTTCCACACGAAACTTAAGGTATCGTTTTGTCTCCCAAGAATGAAGTCATGAAAATATGATTATGCTTAAGTTTCGTTATTATTCTTTTCTCTGACCTGCCCTGCCCCTGTCATTGTTGTAAAAGTTTTGCTGCCAGAATTCGTCTTCTTCTAATTCCATTACCAGTATAAAAAAGAAATGGCAAAAGAGATAAACAAAAGAAAAACAGAACAGTGAGAAAGAGAAAAAGAACAAAAAAAATACCGAAGAACTTAACTGAAAACCCTATCAAATTAACACCATGTGGCGCCAAATGTCTCAGTTAATTTAAAGGACACCACCGAGCACAAAGTGTACAGTGTACACTCCCAGGAGTCATGGCTGGCTGGCTGCGGACACAAAGCCAAGTGCAATACACTTGAGACCCTTTGTCAACGCCAGACTGCGTTTGGTGTCGTCATTGGTCACACACCAACACCGACTGATGCCAGTCAGTTCTTGAGTTCTGCGCCAGAAGAGTTGGAGGACGATATGGCCACCCCGGGAGCAGAGTGGGTGCTTGTCAATAAGTTTCATATACACCAAGTTTTTGCTTTTGTTTATTTCCACTTGCACCGAAGGATTGTAACACGTGGTCTTAATTAAAAAGTAGGGGATGGAGCTTTAACGAGCACTTTTTTTGCTGCCATTTTCCAAACAGAGATATAATTTTAATTTCAAATGAAAAGTTAACATTTATTAAAGAGGGAAACATTTGTGACTCTTTTTATGACCTAATTTCCTTTGCCACCGAGAGGAGTTGTTGGCCAAGAAATTTAATTGAAGCTTGGCCAAAATCGCCGAAGGTTAAAACAATTATTGTTTCATATTCTGGTGCTAAATTTCCGGAACTTAAATAGCAATTGTCATTAACGAGCTGCACAGTCAAAAGATTGATCTTTTTAGTTCTATGAGGAGTACGGTCGATATGATGTACGAGGTCTGTTTAATAGAAAAGGTGAAAGTTAAATTTTCTTAACAAAATATTTATTTATTATTTAATTATTAATTTTATTAATAACTTCTATTTTGTTCCCCTTTAAAGTTTCTCTCCTTGGAAAACACTAGTGCCAGTGTTTTTTTCAATCCTCGAAGCAGTCCTATGCACTATTTGGTATGGCCATGAGCCCTCTTAGCAGTTTCTTTTTTATCTACTCAATCGTCGCAAAATGCAGTCCTTCCATGGGTCTCTTAAATTTTTGGAAACAAAGTTGCAAGAGACCAAATCTGGTGAATAAAAAAAATTACGAAGGCATATAGACAATACCCTGACGTCTCGAACTTCCCTCGTAGTTATATGAAATGAAACACTGTTCGCATCAAGCACCATCTGTTAGTAGACTTCTGTCAAATTTTGGGAGAGTTCCGTCAGTTAGCTTGTGTTTAACAGCTGTTCAAAACATACAACCACGTGGATTTTGTTAAAAATGGAACAAAGTTAATTTCCAGTGCTCATTAAAGCTTGATAAATACTATGTGGACTCTGAACCATCGATTTCAATGGTAAATAAGTGGCTTTTGTTGTGATCACAGGAGTACAAATGACGCTGAACGCTCTGGACGGGCAATTGAGGTCAATAGATCCCGATATGCTGTTGGCCGATCGAAGAGTAAAAGTGCGTGAGACTGTTGATGCCATACGCATTTCATATGGCAGTGTTGGGTTTAAGAAATCTGTCTTCAAGATGAGTGCCGCGATTGCTACCAATTGACCATAAACGTTATCATGTGACAACTTCAAAGGGTTGTTTGGTGCTGTTTAACCACAACTCAAATGAGTTTTTGCAGCGTTTTGTAACTGTGGATGGATCCATTACAACACTGCGGATACCAAGCAGCCGTCAATGGGTTTCTCCGGGTGAACCGGCTTCGAACAAGGCCAAGGTAACTTTGTCGGCCAATAAGGTGATGGCAAAAGTTTTTTTGGGATGAACGCGGGATAATCCACTTCGATTGCCTTCAAAAGGGAATAACAATAAACGGCGAATATTATGCCAACTTATTGGACCGACTCAATTAGGATTTATAAAAACAACGACCCCATATGGGGGCCAAGAAAAAAGTTATTTTTCCTCAAGATAATACATTCGTAACCCAATTCATTTAATTTTGCCATTGAGACTGCACACGTGTGCACACGACGTGTGCAGTCTCAATGGCAAAATTGCATCAATTGGGTTACGAATTGGTCCTCATCTGCCATATTTTCCGTTTTTAGCCCCCAGTGAATATTTTCAAACCTAAAGAAAGGCTCGGTGGAAAGAGATACGGCAACAATGATGAAATTATTGATCATGCCTGTTTTATGGACCTCGAAAAATCCTATATTTTGGAAGGGATACAAAAATTGGAGAAACGTTGGACTAAGTGTAGTGAGCTATGTAGTCTGAGATTATGTGGAAAACAATTTTTTTCTGCAAAAAAAGTGTTTAATTCGAAAAGTCACGGAATTATTGATATGAACTTGTACTAGGGTTGCCATATATTTCTGGCCTAGGCAACACTAAGTGTTGCGTGGCGCCATTTTACATTTTCATTGGAAAGTTTGACATTTTTAGCATTAACGTACTAAGAACGTTTTGACGAACGACCATCATTTGTGTCTTTTACAGTCAATTGAGAAAATCAATTTGGCACAGAAATGGAATTGACTCGTGAACATTTTCTTGCGATCATTTTTCACAACTTTCGACGAGGATTATCACGACAAGAGTGCATCGATGAACTTAAATCTTTGTATGGCGATGAAGCACCATACTATAGCACTGGAAAACTGATTTAATGAATTCAATCGTGGCCGACGCTCGCTCAAAGACAAAGGTCGTGAAGGTCGTCCAAAAACGGCCGTTGTGCCAGAGAACATTGATGCCGTGCTTGTACTGATAATGCAAGATCATCATGTGACATACCGTGGGCATTTCTTCCAAAAGCATACATTCCATATTGCATAAACACCTGGCCGTAAAAAAGGTTTGTTCTTCTTGGATCCCGCACAATTTGACAATCGCCCAAAAAAAGGCTCGTGTCGATTAGTGCAAATTTTTTTTGAAAAAATACGATCGCGGTGCATCGAAGGACGTTAATAAGATCGTCACAGGTGACAAATCATGGATCTATGCGTATGAGCCCGAAACAAAACAGCAATCGACCGTGTGCGGGTCTTCGAGGACGAGCCAAATCCAACGAACGTTATTCGTGGAAGAAGCACTTCGAAGCAAATGGTTTGCATGTTTTGCAGGTGTCTCAATCGGAGTGGAAAAAGTGATTCGACAATTGTTTTGAGCGCATGCAAAAGTGTATATCATGCTGGAGAATACTTTGAAAACCCATTTTTGATAATAAATACGAGGGCGACCGCAAAAGTAACTGGCCTAACATAAAAAGAACCGTTATTTTGGAATTATTATTATTTATTTTTCAACATAATCTCCTTGCAACTCAATACACTTCATCAAACGTTTTTCAAGTGATTTAATTCAATCCGAAAAATAAGATTTTTCAACACCTTCAAAATATGCCTTAGTTTCAGCAATAACCTCGCTATTGGACGAACATTTTTTGCCACCGAGAATTTTTTTTAAAATTTGGAAACAAGAAATAATCAGAAGGAGCTAAATCTGGACTATATGGTGGATGCAGAGCAATTTCAAATCGTAATTCGGCAAGTTTTTTGTTGAGTTAAAAATTCAGTGTGTGAAGGAGCATTATCTTGATGAAAAATAACTTTTTTTTTCTAAATGCGGTCGTTTTATCTTGATTTCTTCACTCAACCGATCCAATAATGCACAATAATATTCACTATTTATAGTTTTTCCTTTCTCAAGATAATCAATAAATATTATACCCCTTGCATCCCAAAATACTGTGGCCATTACTTTTCCTGCTGACTTAACAGTTTTCGCCTTCTTGGGACCACTTTTACCAGCTTCTATCCATTGTTTTGACTATTCTTTGCATTCTGGGATGTAGTGATGGATCCATGTTTCATCAACAGTTATGAATCGGCTCAAGAACTCTATTGGATCACGCTGATAAATCGCTAAAAGCTCCTCGGAATTGGTCCAACAGACGACTTTTTGGGGCAAAGTCAACAAACGCGGCACCCATCTTGCGGATAGCTTTTTCATGTGGAGTTCATCATGTAAAATATTCCAAACTTGTTTTTCGTGTATTTTAACAATATCAGCAAGTTCTCTGAGCTTTATTCGTCTATCTTTAGTCACTTCATTGAATATTTTTCTAATGTTTTCAATAGTAGTATCAGTTTTCGGTCTTCCAGAGCATTGTTCATCTTCCGTACGTGAACGACCCATTTTAAATTGTTGAACCCAGGATTTCACGGTGGGGTATGATGGTGCATTATCACCATGAACAGAATCCAATTCATCTTTGATTAATTGTGGCGTATAACCTTTCATATAAAAGTGTTTAATTACCGCACGAAACTCTTTATTTTCCATTTTTCAAAAATTATAAAACTTGTTTACTTCAATCACCTGTAACAAAGAAAATAATCATTAAATATTTCCGAAATTTTGACAGATGGCTTATAAAAGATAGCTTTTAAAAAACAAAACAAAAAGTTGCTAGTTAAACAGAAAATGTGCCAGGCCAGTTAGTAAGTATAAGGTCTCCTATTTATATTTCGTGGTGTTGCAAATGGAAATAGTACACACGTTGGGGAAGAGTATACAAAATCTGTCATTTTACTAACTGTCTAGAGTCCGAGTGTAGAAAGTACAGTTTATCATTTATCCGTATCATTCTCCTGACTCTGATGTAGGATGAAGTTATAACTTCGAAGATGATGAAGATACCAATTAATATCTTTGAAGCGAAAGTGGCATTACTCATTCCTCTCTTATGAGATAAACTTTAATATTACCCCATAAGAGAGTAATGAAATTTAAACAATCTGGCATATTCTAAAACGAAAATTTCGCCACATTAAAATGTAAGTGTTTTAGCTTGTGTTCGATCCATCTGTAGCAGCTTCTCTAATTACTTTCAACTATTTTTTTTATTGCAATCCAGCTGGGCACTCTTGACAGTCCTTTTAACAAAACAAAATGCCAAGGCATTTATGTTAATTCCTAATTAATCTACGAGATATATTTGAAGGTGTTACAAGCTCAATGATAAGTTCAAGTGACATAAAATCCCATCTACGCTTGAGCGCACACATATTTCAAAACAAGCGTTGACGTAAGTCCAAATCCCCTTCGAACTTTTCGTAATGACACCGTTGAAAAAGTCTCCCCACCCTTCTGTAAAACTCAATGGAACGCGGAAGAGAAATATAAAGTTCCGCCAAAGAAATCAATCTCATTAATTTGGCTTTTGTTGCCAGAACTTGGGTCTGCTACATTGTTCGAGTATGTTTTGCGCTCGCTAATATATTTCCATTTCCCCTTAAGTTGCCTGCGAAACAACGTTACATTGAAAGTGAAAAGACCAGATAAAAAAAAACTTAAAATGCCCCCCCCCCCCAACTTCCCATTTGTCACCGTGGGTGAACAATGGAGCAGTTGGCGCAGAGTTACCCTTTGCCGTCGTCTTAGTTGAAGCTGTAGCCATTAGGACTTGTTCTACAACAAAGTTTCTTCCTTCCATGCGACTGAAGGAAACGCGAGCATAAAGTTTTATGTCGTTTAGATTGTTTTATCACCTTTCTTTGCTCCCTCCCTTTCGTACAATGTTTTTGTGCATTTAACTGCAGGCTTGCTGCTTAGCAAAGTTGTAGCAATTTTGGTTCAATGTCTTTGGATTTAAGAAATACTGTAAGCTGCCGCAGGGATAGAGGTACGTATTCTCTATTTGAGCTAAGCCAACAGCTATAGAACAAGGCACTCTTAGTCCACGAGTAACATACGAGGGTGGCTATTTATATTTCGGGTCCTGACAATACTAGTGTTCCCAGATACAAACTGGAACTTCCATTGGAAACTTTGACGTTTTTTAGCATAACTTCAATCAGTATGTTTTGTCATTTGAGGCCGAATTGTTTTGTTTACAGTGGGTTGAAAAATTCATCTCAGTCAAAAAATGGAATTATGCCGTGAACATTTTAGTGCGATGGTTTTTTTTTACGATTTTCGGCTTGGGTCATCGAGAAAAGTGTGTTTAAATCAACTTGTTTCGACTTTTGGCGATGAAGCACCATCAAAACCCACTGTTAATCGCTGGTACAAAGAGTTCAGTCTCGGACGACATTCGCTCCAGGATGAATTTCGTGAAGGACGTCCAACTTCGGTCGCTTTGCCAGAAACCATCTATGCTGTGCGTGAACTGATTAAGCAAGACCGACATGTGACATACCATGAGATTGAGGCATCCTTGGGCATTAGTAAGACACTGTATCAATAACATATTCCATGTTTATTTGGCCTTGAAAAAATGGTGCAAAGAGATGAAATGGTGCAGAGATGTTGAAAAAGTATAACTGCGGTAGCTCAAAGGCAATGTATAACATTTTCACAGGTAACGAATCATGGATCTATGCAAACGACCTTGAAACAAAACAGCAATCGACCGTATGTGTCTTTCAAGACGAGTCAAATCCAACAAAAAGTTGTTCATGGAAGAAGTACATCAAAGCAAATGATTGCGTTTTTTTCGGTATAACCGGCCATGCTGCCACAGTGCCTTTAGTGGAACGTAGGACGCTCAATTCTGAGTGGTATCCAAACATCTGTTTGCCAACAGTATTCAAAGAAATGAGGAAAAATTATAAGAGACGACGGGTCATTTTTTATTACGACAATTCGATGCACATCAGCTAAAACGACAAGCTATTTGACCACTCAAGATGTTGAATTGATGAATTGATGAGATTTGGCACCCAATGACATTTTTGTTCCCTAGCATCAAGAAAAAAATGCGTGGTCAATGTGTTTCATTGCCGGAAGCAGCTGTTGAAGCGTTCAAAAATCATATTTTGAAGGTGTCTCAATCGGAGTGGAAAAAGTGCTTCGAAAATTGATTCGTGCGAATTCAGAAGTGTATTGACCTTAAAGAAGAATATTTTGAAAAACAATAAAACCATTTCCAATGATAAATTATAGTGTTTTTATTGCCGGACCCGAATTATAAAAAGCAAGCCTCGTATTAATATCAAGGAGTGTGGTCTATAAATCTTCTTGTTAATACCATGCATAGCTTATTGATCTGTAACAAGCTTCCCAACTGATCTTAGAGGGTTTGCCCGAGGAGAACCTACACAGAAAACAATTTATGTTTACTTATAATTAAAAAATGCAAGTAAAAATTTAATTAACTACGATATTCGTTCCTTGTTTATCGAAAATATTTATATTTTCATGCGATAAACAGATTCTCATATTTACTAAACAATTCGTATGCCGTTTATTGAAAACAATTTTACAAAAGAGTTGAAAGCCGTTCATCAAAAACTATTTCCTTATCAGTCGCTGAAAAACTTCACACATTTACAAAATCAGTTGTAAGCCGTTTATAGAAAATATTTTTGTTATGAGGTAATAAAAATATTCGCATTTGTTCTTAAAAAGTTTGCAAACATTTTCAAAAAGCAGTCGACAAGATTTTTAGTTGGAAGCTGGGGTGTCTGCAGTTTCGGTAAGCACTACTTCACCACCATGAGACCCCAAGTAACGAATGTGCTGTAACCATGTTCAGCGGCTTTACTTTCAGCGGATTTTATTTTTTCAGAATCGCATTCAACAAGAATCACTGGTAGTAGAGTTGTCCATTAAACAAAGTGAACACAATAAATATCTGTTGAAATTGTAACGTTTTTTCTAAATAATACGAGGGCTGCTACATATTTTTCTGGTCTAATAATGAAAATGCGAATATTTATCATCAAAAATGGTTTTATTGTTTTCAAGGTATTCTCCAGCATGATTTATTTATGATTTTATTTATACGAGGGCTGCTACATATATTTCTGGTCTAATAATGAAAATGCGAATATTTATCATCATAAATGGTTCTATTGTTTTAAGGTATTCTCCAGCATGATTTATGCACATGCGCTCAAACCAATTGTCGAAGCACTTTTTCCACTCCGATGGAGACACCTCCTTCGGGCGATGAAAATCGTGGACCACGCAATTTTTCTTGATGCTAAGGAAAAAGAAGGAGTCATTGGCTGTACGGCGAAAGACCCATAAATTCGACGTTTTGGCCGTTCAAAAAGGCGCTGGTTTGAGCCGATGTGTGAGAGCTCGCATTGTCATGGTGAACAATGATTCGTCTTCTCTTGTTCGTTTCTCGAATTTCTCCGAAGACTTCAGGCTAACAAATTGTGATGTACCACTCAGAATTGACCGTCCTACGTTGCTCAAGCGGAACAGTCGCCACATGACTAGTTCTGCCGAAGAAACAGGCGACCATTTGCTTCGAAGTACTTCTTCCACGAACAACTTTCGTTGGATTTGGCTCGTCTTCGAAGACCCACACGGTCGATTGCTGTTCTGTTTCGGGCTCATACGCATAGATCCATGATTCGTCCTTATAAAGGTATTTTGAAGCACCGCGATCGCATTATTTTAAAATTTCTTTGCACCAATCGACACGAGCCTTTTTTGAGCGACTGTCAAATTGTGCGGGGTCCAACGAGAACAAACCTTTTTTACGGCCAGGTGTTTATGCAATATCGAATTTATGCTGGTGGAAGAAATGCCCAAGGATGCCTCTATTTCACAGTATGTCACATGACTATCATGCATTACCAGCAACAGGAACAATTCAATAGCTAAAGGATGAGATAATTCGGCACATTAACGGTATAGAATCTCAATTATGCCTCAGCGTCATCGAAAGTTTGAACCATCTGTGGTGTGCTGCCGAGGTCGCGGCGGCTATTTGGCAGATATTTTGTTACATACATAATTGAACCATAACAATATTATCATAAGAAAAAGAAATGACAAAAGTTTTCTAATTAATTTGTGTTTTATGCAAAATTAACATTGGCCCTTAAAATTTAACCACCCTTTATGAGTTAAAGTTGATTCAACATTGAGACATTTTGTTTCAATAGGATCCAATGTTGTTTCAACATTGAACAATTTTGTTTCAACAGGATCTAATGTTTAGCTCGTTTATTTTGTTTTGGTCTGTTGCTTTTACACATTGAACAGGGATTAACCGGTTCAAGACCTCTTAAATAGAAGACAAGTTTTTAACAAAATTGCAAAGTGACATTGATTTTCGTGGCTGCACACTGCTTTTATCATGATTTCGGGTCCCTGACAACCCTCTTCAGAAAGCTTTGCTGCAATTGTTGAAAGTAAAACCGAACTCTATAAGGCCAGGCTCTCCCCAAACGAAGGATCTAATGTTGTTTTTACAAAAATTTACAATTTTTATTTAACTTGGTTTCATATTGATTTAACATTGCGCAATTTTAATTTTGCATTGGTTGTTAATTCCTGCTTTGTACAATGTTAAAGCTATGCGAAAAATTTTTTATTTTACATTTGCATTATTAAATGTATTTTTAAAATATTCTGATGTTGTTTTAACATAGCAACTTTTATTTTTACGTGCTTTCCTGTTAATTGAACATTTTCCACTTTTATTTAATAATGCGCAATGTTAATTCAATATGAACCAAGATTAAAACAACATGGAACCAAAAGTCGTCCAAAAATTTTAGATTTTTCGAAATCAACATTTCCCTGACGGTAATTTTACATTGCATTATTTTGCTGTGTGTTCGCTGTATCTTCGAATATAAGATGACGTTTTAAAAGGCACGAATCAAAAATGTTATTTTCCCATGTATTATTTTGACTGCTCAAGTGGCATCAATAAATGTTTACGAATTCTTCGACCATTTATAGTTTATGGACAATATCATAAAAGAAAAAAACTGAAAAAAACTATTATTTTTATTATTTCAATGCATATTCATTGCAAAGATATTTTGCAAAAGTTTGCTTCTCCTTTTTTCGCAAATTGTTCCACGAGTATTACTCAACGATACTTGTGATAATAGTTGGCGAACTTAAAGTTGCATTTAAACTTAAGCACTTGGTACTTGTTTGTTTGTTGGTGGCTTGGACTGGTGGGTTGGCAGGCCGGCCGGCCGGCCGGTGTTCTCCTCCTGTTCTGTGTTGTTGTGGAACAATTCAAGCGGACCAAACAATTGGCCATCCTCAATTACATTGAATACTTAACATTCAGCATGCGCTGCCCACAGTGGTTTATTGAGCATGGTTCATGGGGTGGAAATTTCGGCCATATGTAGTCTCCGGCTAATAAGCTGCCGCCATACCAAATCATAATCGGCTCATGACCTCGCCATATAATTTCTCAGTACGCATCGAGGTATCCCCTCCACATTTTGAAGCCAGATTAACATGTTGCAATCACCACGTAGTAGAGCGGCACTCTCAGCCACTTGAAATTGGCGAACAATAACTTACCCCACGGCCCACAGCGTACTTAGTCCTCCGCGTTCATAAATACCCTACACCGCCTCGGCCGATGGAGGCACTCAACGACCTGTGCTAAGTACAACGCCACACTTTAAAAGCCAACAGCGTTTGTGCATCATTAAAAATAGATGTTGTTGGTGGCACTCGCAGTTTGGGCTAAAGTTTAACTGGGGAGGGCGGTGAGCGGGTAGCGGCTCTGAATAGCCATATTAGCAGGCTGATGTTTAATCAGACCAAATACTACATACAATAATATTTTATGTTAAACTGAGTACTCGTAATAGCCCAAAGTTGGCAATTTGTATGTTGTATTTCTAAATGAACCGGAGTTGATTGTTTTTTTATTTCATTCAAAGACTAATTGCAATACAATGCCAAGTTTAAAACAGAGGTCAGGAGAACCTAAAACACTGGTAATAATTTAAAGTTAATTTGGAAACAAATGAGTTAATGGCTAGCAATAATTAAAATCATGTTCAGCAAACATTACAATATCAAAACTTGCCAAACATGTTGGAATTGTAATGTTTTGAACTTATTAAAACTTCACAGATTACAAATGGACAACTACTTTAACATGGTCGTAATGAAGCTTATGATTCTGTGTTAATATATTAGAACGACTTATGTCTGAAATCATAGATTTGAGCAATTTTGTTAAACTTGATATTTTTTGTTCATAGTTAAAAAATACTACAAGGTTTGCTATAT
The DNA here is from genome assembly GCA_963513945.1 of Hydrotaea diabolus. Taxonomy (NCBI): domain Eukaryota; kingdom Metazoa; phylum Arthropoda; class Insecta; order Diptera; family Muscidae; genus Hydrotaea; species Hydrotaea diabolus. The sequence continues at coordinate 191,413,126 of OY740716.1, read as the reverse complement.
ATACTTCTGGCCTAGGCAACACTAAGTGTTGCCTGGCGCCACATGACATTTTTATTGGAAAGTTTGACGTTTTTTTTAGCATAAACGTACTCAGAATGTTTTGACGTACGACCATCATTTGTGTTGTTTACAGTGACTTGAAAAAATCAATTTGGCAAAAGAAATGGAATTAACTCGTGAACATTTTCGTGCTAACAGTTTTCACAACATTCGATGTGGATTATCAGGACAAGAGTGCATCGATGAACTTAAGTCGTTGTGTGGCGATGAAGCTCCATCCTATAGCACTGTGAAAAACTGGTTTAATGAATTTAATCGTTGCCGACGCTAGCTCAAAGATGAAGCCAGAGAACATTGTTGCCGTGCGTGAACTGATAATGCAAGATCGTCATGTGACATACCGTGAGATAGAGGCATCCTTGGGCATTTCTTCCACCAGCATACAATCGATATTGCATGAACACCTGGCCGTAAAAAAGTTTTGTTCTCGTTGGATCCCGCATAATTTGACAATCGCTCAAAACAAGGCTCGAGTCGATTGGTGCAAAGAAATTTTGAAAAAATACGATCGCGGTGCTTCAAAAGACTTTAATAAGATCGTCACAGGTAACGAATCATGGATCTATGCGTATGAGCCCGAAACAAAACAGCAATCGACCGTGTTAGTTTTCGAAGACAAGCCAAATCCAACGAAATTTGTTCGTGGAAGAAGCACTTCGAAGCAAATCGTCGCCTGTTTCTTCGGCAAAACTGGTCATGTGGCGACTGTTCTGCTTGAGCTACGTAGGACGGTCAATTCTGAGTGGTACACCACAATTTGTTTGCCTGAAGTCTTCGGATAAACTCGAAAAACGAACAAGAGAAGACGAATCATTGTGCACCATGACAATGCGAGCCTTCACACATCGGCTCAAACCAGCGCCTTTTTGACCGGCCAAAACGTCGAATTGATGGGTCATCCTCCGTACAGCCCTGACTTGGCACCCAATGACTTCTTTTTATTCCCGCACATCAAGAAAAAAATGCGTGGTCAACGATTTCCGTCGCCAGAAGATGCTGTTGAAGCATTCAAAAACCATGTTTTGGAGGTATCTCAATCGGAGTGGAAAAAGTGCTTCGACGATTGGTTTGGGCATATGCGAAAGTGTATAAATCATGCTGGAGAATACTTTGAAAAACAATAAAACCATTTTTGATGATAAATATTAGCATTTTCATTATTAGACCGGAAATATATATAGCAGCTCTCGTACAGTCTACTTATATCATCTTTAAATACAATTAGTCATTTAAAGTTAAATTGAATTTTCTATACAATAAAAACATAATTATTGAAATAAACTGATAAGAAAAAAGTTATTTGAATTTCATATTGTAGAACAATTGGTGCGCCACCCTGTATTTAAAAATTGCTAAGAGGTTGATTTTGAGATTATGGGCCACTCCGTTGTTTTTAGCGGGAAAAATAAAATATATTATTATACTTTGTTATTTACTATACAATAAATCTTTATAGGACCTTTAAAGTCTTTAAAATGGTTTTTTAAAAAAAATATTTGTTCTTCAAAAAATTTCCTACCAAAACTTTGCAAAGTGTTCAAGTTTAGTTTAGTTTAGTATATTTTATTAAGACTTTTTTTAGATCTATGAACAAGAAATTGCTTATGACTATAATGTATTGTCTAAATTACCAATAACGTGCAGCTAACGGCACCAAGCCTTTTCTGTGTATTGAAATATTTTGAATTTGTATGTAGCTCTGATAAGTGTGTTCGCCCTTGCTGCCGAGGCTAAAGTGGTCTTAGGAGTGAAATATCCTAGAATTTAGCTTAAAAGTAAACTTACAACTCGCCTAAAATTAGGGGGTGAAGGGGAGGGGTTGATTACAAAAAGGGAGGATAGGGAAAACAAAAAACAAAACAAAACCAAAAATAAGTAGAAAAAATAAGAGATTTTAGCAAATGCTGTTCAAGAGCCTTAACAATAGTCCAATCATAAAGATGCTATCCTCTATGTGCACCCGGAACCCCTTTTTTTGTAGAACTCGGGACGAAAGGAAACCGAGGTATCAAAATCTGCCCGACTGTCATTCAAAAATCCAATCGGAAATAAATAGAAAACATCTGAACAGCGAATGTCCTTCTGGGCATTGTAAATATCGGTTATAATGGAATTCTCGTGAAGGGAAATCCTTGTAATAAATTTATTAATTATGTCACAAATATATAGACCAATAGGAGTAACATCTGACTCCTTATATATATACTTATTCGAATATCGCTTGCAGAACGACTCAAAATTTTTACCAATCTTCTTCTCAATCTTCAATCTTTCTCTCAAATATCTCAAATTCCTTTATAACTGTCGGTGATACATAAAACCATATTGGGAACCCATATAAAATGACCGGGCGTATACTAGTCTTGTACAGTAATAGTTTCGTCTCTACCGGTAAACTCCTATTCCACAGAATTTTCGAAAAAGATCCCATAATCATATAGCCCTTCTGGAGAACAGACCTACCAAAACTTTGCAAAGTGTTCAAATATTGTCCCTAGCACTACCTTCAATTGAAATTTTCTCATTCTTTTTACAAAAATATTCAATGTGTAAAAGCAACAGACCGAAATAAAACAAACGAGCTAAACATACGTACATGCACGGCACGGCACACAAGTTGACATAGTCAACTAAACTCTTTTTACAACACACACACGTTGTTGTAAAAGAAATCTATTGATGGCTCTCGATGTGGAGTCTCTTTAGAGCTGGCAAGAGTGAGTTGTATTTTCGTGGGCAATTGTGTGAAGAAAACTTGAAAAGTAAGGTTTACAACAGTAGTTCTCATTCGTTTGGGGAGAGCCTGGCCTTATAGAGTTCGGTTTTACTTTCAACAATTGCAGCAAGGCTTTCTGAAGAGGGTTGTCACGGACCCGAAATCATGATAAAAGTAGTGTGCAGCCACGAAAATCAATGTCACTTTGCCATTTTGTTAAAAACTTGTCTTCTATTTAAATATAGAAGCAAGAGGTCTTGAGCCGGTTTAATCCCTGTTCAATGTGGAAAAAATATTAATTATTTATTTAATGAAACCAGTCCATAGTAAAAAATAATATTCAATTAATTTAGTTGCTATTAACGATTATAATTTGTTAATCAATTTATATTTTTATGAATGTTTATTTTCTGTCCCTGAAATTACACAGTATTCCCCTATAAAGTCTAATATTCGCTCAAATTCAAATTCCAAACCAATACTGATTTCAAGCAACTCAAATATGACTGAACATTACTTGAAGTGGGTGCACATCTAATAGTTTTTTCGTCAATAGTCTTATTAAAATTAAGTAAGTCGTGTTTTGTCACTCGTTACGAACGTTCACACTTAAGTTGGTCATTCCCCTGTGTTATTTTTTAAAAAGATAATTAATACTTTTTATAATTTTGCAAGTGTTTTTTTTGTGTTTATTGCAAGTATAAACTTCCAGCTCAAGTCAATTTTGTACTTAATAAACTTAAATAAACATTCCAGGGGGTTTTGTAGAAATTCATCATTCCCCTGCCAACCTTTTTCACAGGGGAATGACGATAAACAGATTTTTTTCTGTTATTATTTTTACAAAAGAACTGAATTAAAATGAATATGTTGATTTTAAAGAAAAAATGCGATATGTGATGCGCCAAATAGAAAGGGGCCTAAGGTTAAAAACCCGTTTTGTTCAGGAGAGCCATTTTAAAGATTAGGTCCCTTTCTATTTGCGCCGATTTCGATTCACTTCGATTTCACTTATGAATCGCAGCACGTTAACCTTTTCAAGTCCAAGCTTTCGAACGTAAATCTGTGGCTTACGCATATTGACGATGAGGTTTTTTTTTAGAGATTCTGATGTAGATCAGTATTGTTTTGAGCATATTTAGTTGTAAATGGCTCATACATTAAAGACATATTAAGTTATGCGCAAAGTGTTCTTGTTTTCTTTTTCATTCCATTTTGTTGTTGGTGATGAACGTACATTCGTAGAAATTATGACAGCCATAAACTTTAAGAAAATGTGACGCGCAAAATAGAAAGGGACCTAAGGTTAAAAACCAGTTTTGTTCAGGAGAGCCATTTTAAAGATTACGTCCCTTTCGATTTGCGCTTAGAATCGTCGACTTCACTTTCATAAAACGCGCATATCTCTGGGAGGGAACACTTTTGGGGCATGGGATCGGTCTCATTCGATGCTCAGATGTTGTCCACATCAAAAAAAATAGTGAAAAGTAGATGAAAAGGTTTGTTCAGGAGAGCCATTTTAAAGATTAGGTCCCTTTCTGTTTGCCCTTAGAATTGTCGATTTCACTTTCATAAAACGCGCATATCTCTGGGAGGGAACACTTTTGGGGCATGGGATCGGTCTCATTCGATGCTCAGATGTTTTCCACATCAAAAAATAAAGAAAAGTTGATGAAAAGTTTTGTTCAGGAGAGCCATTTTAAAGATTAGGTCCCTTTCTATTTGCGCTCAGAATCGTCGACGTCACTTTTATAAAACGCGCATATCTCTATGAGGGAACACTTTTGGGGCATGGGATCGGTCTCATTCGATGCTCAGATGTTGGCAACATCAAAAAAATAGTGAAAAGTAGATGAAAAGTTTTGTTCAGGAGAGCCATTTTAAAGATTAGGTCCCTTTCTATTTGCGCTTAGAATCGTCGACGTCACTTTCATAAAACGCGCATATCTCTGGGAGGGAACACTTTTGGGGCATGGGATCGGTCTCATTCGATGCTCAGATGTTGTCCACATCAAAAAAAGAAAAAAAATGAAAATTGATTTTTTTTACCCTTAGGTCCCTTTAGCGCATAGAGGCTGTCACATATATTTTATTGTCTTCGACATTTCTCTGTTCAATGAGTCATTACCCTGGAGGTCATATTTTTAAATTGTTGCATGATTCCATTAAAAATTAAAATTTTGATGTGTACCTTTTAAAAATGACTAGTCTTTCTTAGAAATAAGACATCTACCAGAATCAAATATTAAATTCTGCAAAAAAATCAAATTCCAAAAATCATGTCGAAGTTGGCCCATAATCTCAGAATCACCCAAGAGTATTTTAATTTCTCCCATTTACATTTCGAAACAGTTTAAGACTAGAAACAATCACAGTGCAAAATTTCACAACGTTATGCTATTATTGCTCACAGACTGACTTGGCTAGATTGTCTAAGAATTTTATGACAATCAATAAAATATATACTTAATCCGTTCTGATAAATATTTTGAAGTGTTGCAACCAACGGTAATGACAAATTTAGTAAACTTTTTATCCTACGTTGGACATAAAAAACAGCTTCGTAGTAACAAAGGAGATTGATTTAGTTCTAAAATAAGTTTCAAACTCTCGTTACGATATTTTTGAATGTAATGCTACGCTTGCCCTTTAGAGCTGCAAAAAAAAAATTTTAATCTCCTAATTAGATTCTAAGTTGACCACATCATAAAATGTTGATATTAATCAAACAGAAGACCTCTATCTTATCATCTCTGCACACAAAAGAAAAGTTTTGCAGTTTTTTATAATCGCCAAACTTTCAGTTGGTGGTTATCATTAAAAACCAATCATGCTGATATCTGCTGCTTGCCACAACGCAATCACAACGTTTTCCCTACCGGTCGTCGTCGCCGCCCTCCAGCCAACCGATTAATTATTTATGTGTGGATTTTATTTCGACTTGCAATTCATGTTTACATTAAATTCCAATTGGAAAAGTCAAGTGTGATACTTGTTGACATTTATAGTCGCTGGTCGCCAAGATGGCCCCCTTCGGCTTCTACAATGTTTTTCTTTTTTTTTGTTCTTAAAGACCCACAAAAGATGTCGTTCATTTTGCAGCTGCTGGTCCGTCTCTTCGCAACCCCTCAGATAAGCACGAACATATGTTTGTCCAGCTATTGACCCGATTTCCACAAAAACGGGGAGAAAAAGAAAACGCCCATTTAAGACATCCCGCACAAGAAACTGCAGCGGCAAAAAGAAATTAATCCACAACAAAAATCAACATGAAAAGTTTTGTACAAAAAAAAAAAAATAAACCATAAAACATTGGGGAAAAACCGGAAACAGAAACTGAACGGACTGCGGGTAATGCGAATAAAACTGAGGGGAAAGTTCCACAAGAACTTTCTGGGGGACCATACTTCATAATTGCGCAGATGGTATGGTAATGCGAGGGCATAACTTAAGGGAATGGGGAGAAAACATTTTTCTTTACCAAACCTATTTCACCGCCAGTGTGGGACTATTATCCACTAGAGGGCAGTGTTCCATTTGACCTTTGGTATAATAATATTCACATTAGCTATCGCTAATTTTGCTACTCATGCAGGTTCACATGTTTTATTACGCAGTGCAACCTGCTTTGGGTCATCGTCTCGGGCAAATGTTTTTCGATTCATGTTATTGTCATCATTACAGAGAAAATATAAGTTTATGCCTTAATGCGTTGAATTTGATGCCTATAGTAATCTCGTTCTTTCGGGGCTGTTTAGTTTTATCATTATCAGTATCATCAGATTCAGAGCTTGGTACAGGACTAATAGGCACACAGTATTCTTCGCTTAATTACCTGCACGCTTAATTGCCTTTCAAGGCTTACACAGTGCAATACATGATTTCGGGACTCAATTCCGATAATTGTTTGTGAAAGTAGCCCCAAAAAAGAAGAACTTCTGCATCAATCGTTTGGTCAAGGTACATCAAATAATAATTTAATAATTAATTTGAAGTTAGTAAGTATCTTATAGGGGAATTTCTCACGTTTTAGGCTCTTTTGTTTGTCATAACTCGAGAACCACTAGTCCGAATAAGCTGAAACAATGAAAAAAAATTAAAAATTACGATTCCTTTAATCTGTTCATACAACGTTTCGCTACATAAGCAACAGTTTCGCAGTTATAAATAAATGTATGAAAAAAAAATATTTTTTGCCTAAAAAAATAATTTTTTTTAATTCATAAAAAATACAAAACGGTAAAAAGTGTCAAGTCCTATTACTTTCACGTAAAGGTACTTTGATGTACCTTTACCAAACGCATGATGCAAAGGTTCATCTTTTTGGGCGGGCTACTTTCACAAACAATTATCAGAATTGAGTCCCGAATCAATCACCTGAAAAATGTTGTACTGTGTTATTCGCCTTATTTTTGAATCCCCGATATTTCTTTACTCTTTTAACGCGAAAATATACTGCAAATTACACTGTGTGTAATTTTTTAGCTCATGGAAATAGAACCATAAAAGGACACCACTACGTGATAGAAGATCAAAAAAAGACACTTGTCTCCCAGTTTTGCCCAAAGTCACCAGTTTTGCCCAAGACACCACTACGTGATAAAAGATCAAAAAAAGACCCTTGTCTCCCAGTTTTGCCCAAAGTTATATACTTTTTTTATGGGCCCCCAAAGATTTGGTTTCTCGGTGTCATTTTTGCAAAAAAAAGTGATCATTTTTTCAGGCTGATATCTTGCAAACCATTCGAAATTTTGTATTTACTCTTTGAGGCAAAGTTGTAGCTCTTGCCAAGCTTGGGCAAAACTGGGAGACGCTGGTCTTTTTTTTTGGTCTTTTTCGTGTTGCACTGCGTTATCCTCGGTTTATTATCCATTTCGTTTATTTACCCAAATAATTTTTTCTCAAAATGAAATAGCCTATGAATATTCATCGCATACGTGGGTTGCTATTTATATTTCGGGTCCGGCAATAAAAACACAATAATTTATCATTGAAAATGGTTTTATTGTTTTTCAAAATATTCTCCTTTAAGATTAACACACTTTTGCATGCGCACAAAGCAATTTTCGAAGCACTTTTTCCACTCCGTTTGAGACACCTCCAAAACATGATTTTTGAACGCTTCAACAGCTGCTTCGGGCGATGAAAAACGTTGACCACGCATTTTTTTTCTTAATACTAGGGAATAAGAAGAAGTCATTGGGTGCCTGTACGGTGTCAGGGCTGTACGGTGGATGGCCCGTCTTTTCTTATTATCTTTCCTCATTTCTACGAACACTGTTGGCAACCAGATGGTTGTACACCACTCAGAATTGTCCTCCTACGTTCCACTAGAGGCACTGTGGCAGCATGACCGGTTATACCGAAAAAAACGCAATCATTTGCTTCGATGTACTTCTTCCACGAATAACTTTTGTTGAATTTGGCTCGTCTTGAAAGACCCATACGGTCGATTGCTGTTTTTTTTCGGGTTCATATGCATAGATGCATGATTCGTCACCTGTGACAATGTTATACACTTCCTTTAAGCTACCGCAGTTATACTTTTTCCACATCTCTTTGCACCAATCCATACGAGCCTTTTTTTGAGCATTTGTCAAATTATGTGGAATCCAACGATTACCAATTTTTTTACGGCCAAATTAACATGCAATATCTTATTGATGCTTGTCATACTAATGCCGAAGGATGCCTCAATCTCGCGGTATGTCACATGTCGGTCTTGCTTAATCAGTTCACACACAGCATAGATGGTTTGTGGCAAAGTGGCCAAAAATGGATGTCCTTTACGAAATTCATCCTTGAGCGAACGGCGTCCGAGACTGAACTCTTGGTACCAGCGTTTAACAGTGGTTTTTGATGGTGCTTCATCACCAAAAGTCCAAACAAGTTGTTTTAAACACTCTTGTCTCGATAAATAGCAGCCTCGTAGGAAGATGGATCGATAGATTTGTGCAGTTTATAATATATGGCAATCTTTAAAATAATACAAACATTTTTTGGTTATATTTTCAATATTGTGTACAGAGAAAAAAATCAGTGAAAATCGGTCCCAGCTACAAGTATTCGGTTGGTTAAACATACTTTCTGTTGCAATCGGCAACATTTCATGGTATTGATGGTTACATGGTTCTACTTACCATAGGACGGTAGCTTCAATAACATAACGACTCTTAGTCAAAAAGTAAACCTATTGGTTCCCACAACTAGTGGTTATGACAACCAATTGACTATGAAGAACATATTACTTTGGCACCAATAATAAGTGGTGAAATTCTTGTAAGTATCTTTTTGACCACTTGTGCATAAAAACTTCATTAAATTTGAAAGTAAAACTCATTTTTAAAAAAACTCGCTCATAATTTAAAAAGAATAAATATTTTTAAATTTGTAAATATAAAAATTGAAAAAAAACCTTATTACGAGGGCGGTTCGGAAAGTTCTTAGCCTATCAATGAAAGAGAATAGTTAGTTTTTCAAAAATATTTTTATTTTTCAATATAATCTCCTGAAACTTCAATACACTTAGTCCCCAACGCTTATTTAGCAATTCTATCCCTTGATTAAAATAGTTTTCCTCGAGGTCTTCAAAATAGTGGTTTACAACTATAATTGCATCTTCATTTGAGGTAAAACGCTTGCCAGCAAGGAATTTTTTTAGATTTGGGAACAGGTAAAAGTCGCTGGGAGCTAAATCAGGAGAATAAGGTGGGTGGTCAAGCAACTCGTACTTTAATTCGTCGATTTTAGCCATTGTTAAAACACTCTTGTGCGCTGGTGCGTTGTCTTGATGAAAAATTATTTTTTTGTGTAGTAAGCCAGGACGTTTTTCTCGAATTTGTACATTTAATTGATCTAAAAGGTTGCAATAGTACTCTTAATTTGTTTTACCCTTTTGCAGATAGTCAATCAATAAAATACCCTCGAAGTCCCAAAAAACCGTTGCCATAACCTTACCAGCCGATTGAATTGTTTTTGCCTTCTTTGGGGCACTTCCTCCAGCTTCAGTCCATTGTTTGGATTGTTCTTTTGTCTCTGGAGTATAGTGGTGGATCCATGTCTCATCAACAGTTATGAAACGACGCTTAAAATCCATTTTATTTCGCTGAAAACGATCCAAACAGGCTTGAGAAATGTTCATTCTTATGCGTTTTTGGTCGACTGTTAACAAGTGCGGCACCCATCTTGCAGAAAACTTTTTCATCTGTAGTTCTTCATGCAAAATAAAATGGACTCGATCATTTAAGATGCCCATGATATTAGCTATTTCACGCACTTTTATTCGTCGATCATTTAATACCATATCATGCACTTTGGCTACAATTTCTGTTGTTGTTGCTGTTTTTGGACGTCCACTACGTGGTTCATCTTCAATGCATGAACGACCACGTTTAAATTCAGCAACCCAATTTTTTACTGTTGCATATGAAGGAGCACTTTCACCTAACATATTCACCATATCAGTATGAATTTCTTGTCCTTTTTTATGTAAATATTTAATGACACCACGCATTTCTAATTTTTCCATTGTAAAAAAATCGCGGATGCTTCTTTTGTGAACACCTGTTTCTATATGAAGGAGTTGCCAGATCGAAACAAAATTTAACATGTGTTTATAGCAGAGATGGAAGTTTCCAAAACACTTAACTTTTTTCTGTTTATACTGCGCTTTTTGTGCTAGGCTAAGAAGTTTCCGAACCGCCCTCGTATTTCGGTCGCATAATAGGAAACATAAAAGTTAACCGTCAGTTGGGCCAGTTCAACAAATGCTCATGGTAATGACAACCGAATTCAAAGAGCTCTTATAGGCAATAATCTATAACAACAACCAATGTATGTATAAGTAGACATAACCATCCTTATAAGTAGGGGTTACCGAAACTTTGTCTCTTCAACCGATACTTAGTTTCCTTTGCTAAAAATTGGCGGGTACCCAAGCAGCATTCGGGTAATGATTTATTTGATTGGTTTGCCATTTCATAATGAATACGTAGTGAATGGGCCCAAAACGGGATGGCCACAGATCCTGATTGTTACAAGAACATTTATTTCATTTGAATTGGTTGAATGGGTACGTTATTAACCAAAATTTTCGCATTTGGAGTAATAAAAATCCACAAGCCATTGTTGAGACGCCATTACATCCTCAAAAAGTCACTGTTTGGTGTGCTCTATGTGCAGAGGGAATCATAGGTATATTTTTCTTCAAAGATGAAGCCGGCCATTATGTTACAGTCAATGGGGAACGCTATAAAGACATGATTAATGACTTTAATGAGTCTGAATTAGAGGATGTTGATGTGGACGACCTTTGGTTCCAACAAGATGGCGCTACATGCTATACTGGCAATGAAACAATGAATTTCTTGATGGAATATTTAGTGTGCTCATTATCTCGAGTCGTGTGCCTGTGGCGTGCTCTCAAAGATCGTGCGATTTAACGCGGCTGGACCATTTTTTGGGGGGTTATGTGAAGTCGCTTATCTGCGCAGATAAGCCCGACACGATTGACGCCTTGCCAGAGAATATTCGGCGCGTTATTATTGCCAATTTACGGCCTCAAATGCTGCAAAAAGTGCTCGAAAATGTGGCCTCTCGGCTTGAATTTATTCGAGCCAGCCGCGGCTGCCACTTGCACGAAATTATTTTTAAAACATAATGGAAAACCCATATCTTTTTAAAAAAGCTAAATTCTTGGCCATAGCATTAAATTATATGCGTTTTATTTATTCTTGAAACCCAATAAGCAACCAATAATCTGTCGTTTCAGATTAGAAAACAATTTAATTTGGCCGATTGCTGTTATTATTATCAGGATTTTAAAGAGTGCTTTGGCATTTTTGTTTTTTTTTTATATAAAATGTCAGGAAATGTCCCCTATACACATAGTGTATTAGTGCATTGCGTCGGCTAGTTGAAAGTAAAGAATCGAGGGGAAAAACAAGTGTTTTTTGACAATTGCCTTAAACTTCTGGGTGTCTTCATTTGTGGGAAATACTTTTGCCGGAATTTCACATAAGGACTGAAAAACGAATTTGATCCGTAGCGTATAGTGCGGTCAGCTGGCCAATCGATAACAAAAGGATGTGAATTCCTAGCAAGTCGCGTATCTCTGCTGAACATCCTTACATCAGAAATAAGATGAAAGATGTCCGATGATCGGACACCATGAAAGTAACGATAAAACAGCGTCACGCAGCCCACATTACTTCGATGCTCGAGGGAAACTATAGAGTTGGATACCCTACTGTCGCCTATCATCACCATCGCACTCTTAAAAAAACACTGTGAAGTAGCCACAAGGAAGGGGCTACTTCCGGTCCATACGGGCGGTTCGAAAACTTCTTAGTCTAGCACAAAAAAGCGCGGTATAAACAGAAAAAAGTTAAGTGTTTTGGAAACTTCCATCTCTGCTATGAACACATGTGAAATTTTGTTTCGATCTGGCAACTCCTTCATATAGAAACAGGTGTTCACAAAAGACGCATCCGCGATTTTTTACAATGGAAAAATTAGAAATGCGTGGTGTCATTAAATATTTACATAAAAAAGGTTTATCGGGACAAGAAATTCATAATGATATGGTGAATGTGTTAGGTGAAAGTGCTCCTTCATATGCAACAGTAAAAAATTGGGTTGCTGAATTTAAACGTGGTCGTTCAAGCATTGAAGATGAATCACGTAGTGGACGTCCAGAAACAGCAACAACAACAGAAATTATAGCCAAAGTGCATGATATGGTATTAAATGATCGACGAATAAAAGTGCGTGAAATAGCTAATATCATGGTCATCTCAAATGATCGAGTCCTTTTAATTTTGCATGAAGAACTACAGATGAAAAAGCTTTCTGCAAGATGGGTGCCGCACTTGTTGACAGTCGACAAAAAAGGAATAAGAATGAACATTTCTCAAGCTTGTTTGGATCGTTTTTAGCGAAATAAAATGGATTTTAAGCGTTGTTTCATAACTGTTGATGAGACATGGATCCACCACTATACTCCAGAAACAAAAGAACAATCCAAACAATGGACTGAAGCTGGAGGAAGTACCCCAAAGAAGGCAAAAACAATTCAATCGGCTGGTAAGGGTATGGCAACGGTTTTGTGGGACTTCAAAGGTATTTTATTGATTGACTATCTGCAAAAGGGTAAAACAATAAACTCAGAGTACTATTGCAAACTTTTAGATCAATTAAATGTACAAATTCGAGAAAAACGTCCTGGCTTACAACACAAAAAAATAATTTTTCATCAAGACAACGCACCAGCGCACAAGAGTGTTTTAACAATGGCTAAAATCAACGAATTAAAGTACGAGTTGCCTTATTCTCCTGATTACCTTATTCTCCTGATTTAGCTCCCAGTGACTTTTACCTGTTCCCTAATCTAAAAAAATTCCTTGCTGGCAAGCGTTTTACCTCAAATGAAGATGCAATTACAGTTGTAAACCACTATTTTGAAAACCTTGAGGAAAACTATTTTAATCAAGGGAGAGAATTGCTAGATAAGCGTTGGACTAAGTGTATTGAAGTTTCAGGAGTTTATTTTGAAAAAAAGGAATATTTTTGAAAAACTAACTATTCTCTTTCATTGATAGGCTAAGAACTTTCCGAACCGCCCTTATATGGGATTTGTATTCCACCCTTGCCTGCTTTATTGATTAAGTATTGAAAAGATCCAAATAAGTGACCTATTTCTTGCACCGCTTTAAAAAAATTGTACAATTGAAAGCTTCTTTCGATACTTCGAATTCTGTTTATGCCCAAAACATTTAGAGCACCTGATTGTTCAATATCCATAACATTGATAGAAATTGACGACATTATTGGGTCAGCGATTGGGTCCGGCCAAGTGTCTCGTCCATGATTCGCCTTTGTCTTGGATTTCTTGAAGACTCGGCCTACCATCGTTTTTTTTGGAAGCGAAATAACAGCACACATTTTTTTTTGTTTTTGTAAATTAACACAAACAAAAGTTTTGCATTTCAGTAAAAAAGTCGTAGCTTAAGGACCGGTGGGACCTCTGGGCTTCGTAAAGGTAATTTTGAAAAGGTAAGAGGTAGGGCTATCTTTTAAGATAAACAAAATATCCAACCACTAGTTCAGTACTTAGCAAATTTACCCTAGTACCCTCCGACCACCAATCCGATAATTTTCAAACTGCTGCCATTTCGCCCCCTTGCATTTTTGGACATGGTCGTAGATGGACATATTTTCTTAAAATAAAATATTTCGCCAAGGTATTCGCTGGTGAAATTTGTCTAGTCGTGAGTAAATCTCCCTGTATTGCAGATATGCACTTTCTCGATAACTAACAAAATTATTAGTTTCTACAACCCATACTTTCTACTTAATTATAAACGTATTAGCAAATATTTAGTATTAAATGTATGCCAAACCATCAGGACTATTATCAAGATTTATAGCATTTGATAATTACAATACAATTTATTTCGTCCGAAACGAAATTTTTCTACTTTGAACCGATTTCCCACAGAATTAATAATGTAACGTTAATTTTCGCAATAAAACTGTGTTTTATTCAAAAAGTCACTGAATTTTTGATATGCCCTCGTAGATGGAGTTTAACTCTGCTGAGTGTCTTCCATAACCAGACTTCGGGGTATATAAACAGTGCAAGCAAAAGTCTTTTGTGGGACCAAGCCCTTTTTTTAAATCCTCCAATGTTATTCGTCTACGAGTACAATGTTATTCGATCACACCGATCATTAATTCTTTAATTTTATGATTTCTTTCCTTTTCTTTTTCTTGCCCTTTACGATGAACTGTTTATCGTTTCATTATCCTAACTCGGGCAAACCTTCATAGATGTCCAAATTTATAAGCGAAAACTCATTCTGTCTGGTCTTATGACTTGCCCTGTTCTTTTCTATATATCCTGGCCGTGTTGGTGGACGTCTTCTTGCTGTTGCCACTACATTAAATTCATTTCTTCATTGCTTTCATTTTCGCAATGACTTCCATTTTCATTTTGTGTTTTCTTACATCTACTGTGTGTGTGTGTTCGTGTGGTTTTTGTTGGTTTCCTTTTGCATATTAGAATTTATTGTCGAGATTAAGTAAAAATCATGTTAATCAAGAACTACTTGTATGAAACGTTTCTTGCGCTAAAACCCATTCTGCGACGTGGCACAATGGGCTGGAATAGGCTTAAAAGACATTGAGTAGAAAAAAAATCATTGCTTATGCCTAAACAATGGGTTAGTATTGTAAATGTACAGGGTGGAGCGCGGTAATTTGCTTTCTTGCACTGCAGGCTGTGGCGGCTCTGTTGGTCGAAGAGAGTTCGCGTGGCTCATAGTGACTAACGGAAGATTTGCATTCGTCTGCCTTCAGTTGCCATTATGCATTGGCCTCGTAAGGAGAGGTCATTTTGTATTGAAGCATATTTTTCAAATGCGCACTCGATCATTGCAGTGCAGCGTGCTTTTCGTTTACGATTCGCTGGACGGCAATCAGTTGAACATTGCACTGAGCCGAAAATACAATGATTTTTTTCAAACCATGTGTCTGGTTAAAGTTTCTGAAAAATTCTGAAAAAGAATCAACAAAAAGGTCTCGAACCTTAATAAAAACTGCTCTAGTCATAATAATGAAAAAAGACCGAATGAATGTAAACAAAACAAAAACATAATTAGTAGGTTAATTTAATAATAAAAATTGTAACAGGAACTATATTTCTGGTTAAACGAGGTAACCAATTATTAGTTAACTTAAGAATAAAAATGATTTCTGAAACAATCTTTATAGTTAATAAAATTAACAATTTCATTGTTAAATTGAGCATGTATATTTTCAATAAATTAACTATGCAATTTTAATATTAACAATTTTCATGGTTAAAAACACTGCATGGTTGAACCAACAATGGTTATTTAAATAATAACAATGTTAATGGTTAAAAAATTCAACAATGCATTGTTAAAACAACAATAATTATTTTAAAATTAACAATTTTCATGGTTAAAAAACTCAACCATAGAATAGTTAAATTAAATACTATTATTGTTAAATATCAGTCAACAACAATATGTTCAAGTTAACCTTATATAATGTAGACTACAAATCATGTTAATTTATGGTTAAGTTAACCTTATATAAGTTTATTTTTCTTCTCAGTGTGAGTAACTTCATTGAAAACAGCAGGGAATGTGGTGTCATGTGTACAAAGGGGACCTAAGAGAAGGATTACAACACCACAAAACATCGAGAGAGTTAGAGCAATCTCCAAAACGCTCTGCTCAACCGTAACTGTGCACTTCGAACGGTAGTTGACTACGATATAGATTTTTTTTAGCCGGGTCTTGAGGCAATGCAATTTGAGGATACATGGTTCCAACAGTATGGTGCCACTGCACACACAGCGAGGATTGACATGAATTGTTTGAGGCAAATGTTTCCTGGCTTATCTTTTGGAGGGGTGATGTGAACTGGCCGGCACGCTCACCAAACTTAGCTGAAGGTGTATATCAACCGTCCCAACACCTTGAAAGAACTAATTAACAATATTAAGGCTGATATTCGGCAGAATACCAGTCGACATGCTTGTCAGAGTTCAGGAAAACTTCAGAAAACGTATTCAGCAGAGTGTGGATAGCGAAGGTCGACATTTGCCAGATATACTATTTAAAACCATGTTATTTAAAAATTCCCTTCCTGTTCAACATAACTAAAATATAAAATGAATTTTTCTAAGGTTCATAATTTGTTTACTTCATTCTCAAATAAGCAAATTTTTGCACTCCACCCTGTACTTGCAAAGTGAAAGCTCCCTGGTTTGAACTTCGAAATGTCAGTACATTCTTATAAACTATCGATTTTTCGATGGACGAGTCTAATTTCTGTTGCTACCGCCAAAAGTTAACAACTTATGTCATAATGGTTCAGACAACTAATAATACTGTTTAGTTATGTAGATTGTCCGCATGGTGGCAACTAAAGTTTTGTAAAAATTGTTTTATTTGTTCCAACAGTTGATAATGGTAACAAATAATCCTTCAATCGTCCTATAGTATGTCCAAACGAATTTCCATCAATGATTATGATCATTTGCATCGATGAACTTAAATCTTTGCATGGCGATGAAGCACCATCCTATAGCACTGTGAAAAACTGGTTAAATGAATTCAATCGTGGCCGACGCTCGCTCAAAGACGAAGGTCGTCCAAAAACGCCGTTGTGCCAGAGAGCATTGATGCCGTGCGTGAACTGATAATACAAGATCGTCATGTGACATAACGTGAGATAGAAGCATCCTTGGGCATGTCTTCCACCAGTATATATTCGATATTGCATGACCACCTGTCCGTAGAAAAGGTTTGTTCTTGTTGGATCCCGCACAATTTGACAATCGTGTCGATTGGTGCAAAGAAATTTTGTAAAAATACGACCGCGGTGCTTCAAAAGACGTTTATAAGATCGTCACAGGTGACGAATCATGGATCTATGCGTGTGAGCCCGAAACAAAACACCAATCGGCCGTGTAGGTCTTCGAAGACGAGCCAAATCCAACGAAAGTTGTTCGTAGGAGCAAAAGGTCGCCTGTTTCTTCGGCAAAACTGGTCCTGTGGCGACTGTTCCACTTGACCAACGTAGGAGGGTCGATTCTGAGTGGTACACTACAGTTTGTTTGCCTGAAGTCTTCGGAGAAATTCGAGAAACGAACAAGAGAAGACGAATCATAGTGCACCATGACAATGCGAGCTCTCACACATCGGCTCAAACCAGCGCCAAAACGTTGATGGTTAATCCGCCGTACAGCCTTGACTTGGCACCCAATAACTTCTTTTTATTCGCACATCAAGAAAAAATGCGTGGTCAACGATTTTCGTCGTCAGAAGATACTGTTAAAGCGTTCAAAAACCATGTTTTGGAGGTGTCTCAGTCGGAGTGGAAAAAGTGCTGCGACAATTGGTTTGAGCGCAGGGAAAAGTATTGATCTGAGAGCAATAAAACCATTTTTGATGATAAATATTCGCATTTTCATTATTTGGCCAAAAATATATATAGCAGCCCTTGCATTATCAACAATTGGTGATTGCAATAGTAAATCCTCTTGTCCAATGGAATATTTAAAGTTCGCACCGATTTCCAACCAACTTTTACACCGTGGCAGTTAAAGGCTCCTCGAATATTAACACTACCTCTTTGTAACGATCCATCCCACTGTGCTCGTAGTTGAGCCAAATGACTTTCACTTTCTGAAGCCATTCGTTACAGTACGACGCTTCGTCCGGCCGCCCGTCCGTTGGTCGCAATGATTCCGTATAAAATGTTTCATTTCGGTGAACATTGTCATTAGGATGCGTTCTGTATCGGCGTGTTGTGCTGGAAGCCAAAAGAAGTAAATTAAGTTGTAATGCTAAGTACGTTTATAATTGTAATGGATACAATAAAAACGCAGGACAAATGAATATTTAGTGCTCCTACAACTGGAATGGCCACAGCGGATGCCGCTGCTGCAAAGAAACCCATTTGCTGTGCAATGTCGTGCCTTTTTCGTAGCACATTAAATTTATTTTTACTTTCTGGGTATTGCTTTGGAAGTAGAACTTGAATGTTTTACTTCAAACTATTTCGCCTTTGACAGTGTAGCAGGTCATTGGCACCCATAGATTGTGCTATATGTTGAAATAGTTCAATGTGATATCTTAGGTTGTAGTAAAAACATTGGTTTGACCGACATATAACTTTAGTTCTCTAATGATAAACCAATGGATAGATGCAGTATATGAAATAGGCCTAAATTTAAAATCTTTCTCAGAATTTAAAAAAAGAATAACAAAAATAGTTTTTTTCCGACGTAAAAAATGTCTCAGTACACGCAGAGAAAAAATATGATTACTATATGGTGGCCGCAACAATAATATGTTCTCTGCAATAAAAGTAAGTTCGGCACAATCATAATATTGTTTTTTAAATTACATTTTGACAATATTGTGAATGCGTCAATATTAATATTGTTGAAATGTTACAATAGTATAATTGCCATACATAAGAATATAGCAACAATAATATATATAAGTAATATACAAGAAGTGTTTTATGGGGTTTTATGTCAACCATAATATGATTACGGCAATCATACTGTATAATTGTATTTTTTCTAAATTTGAATATGGGTTTTAAAACAATTTTATTGTTACGAATCGTATGCAATAATAGTTAATTTTGTATGTAAATTAAAATTTTTCAAACAAACTGCTTTGGATCTGGTTAACTGGAATTTTTTTAATAAATGAATCGCTTTCATTTTTCTAAATGGATTTTCTGCTGTTATTGCAAAAATTTGAAAAGTTTTGTTGAGGCCGCTCGCAAACTTCGACAAAAGGCGCCTTATGTGTGAAACATCTGAAGAGTGGTTAAACAATTTGAAAAAACTGAGGTCCATGACCGTCTATGTATCTCAGGACTCCTTGGCGGTAACATACCGGTCCTTCTCTTGAAAATACGAGGGTTGATATATATTTCTGGCATAGGCAACACTAAGTGTTGTCTGGCGCCATCTAGCATTTCCATTGGAAAATTTGACATTTTTTAGCATAAACGTACTTAGAACGTTTTGACGTTCGACCATCATTTGTGTTGTTTACAGTGAATTGAAAATGTCCATTTGGCAAAAAAATGAAATTAACTCGTGAACATTTTCGAGCGATCAACGTCGATTATTACGACAAGAGTGCATCGATGAACTTAAATCTTTGTATGGCGATGAAGCACCATCCTACAGCACTATGAAAAACTGGTTTAATGAATTTAATCGTGGCCGACGCTCGATCAAACGTCGTGAAGGTCGTCCAAAAACGGCCGTTGTGCCAAAGAACATTGATACCGTGCGTGAACTGATAATGCAAGATCGTCATGTGACATATCGTCAGATAGAGGCATCCTTGGGCATTTCTTCCACAGTCATACATTCGATATTGCATGAACACCTTGCCTTAGAAAAGGTTTGCTCTCATTGAACCCCGCACAATTTTACAATCGCTCAAAAAAAGGCTCTTGTCGATTGGTGCAAACAAATTTTGAAAAAAATACGATCGCGGTGCTTCAGAAGACATTTATAAGATCGTCACAGGTGACGAATCTTGGATCTATGCGTATGAGCCCGAAACAAAACAGCAATCGACCGTGTGGGTCCAACGAAAGTTGTTCATGGAAGAAGCACTTCGAAGCAAATGGTCGCCTGTTTTATCGGCAAAACTGGTCATGTGGCGACTTTTCTGCTTATGCAACGTAGGACGGTCAATTCTGAGTGGTACATCACAATTTCTATGCCTAAAGTCTTCGGAGAAATTCATAAAACGAACAAGAGAAGACGAATCGTTGTGCATCATGACAATGCGAGCTCTCACACATCGACTCAAACCAGCGCCTTTTTGACCGACCAAAACGTCGATTCCACTCCGGGTGTTGAAATGGGACGTAGTGCGACTCCGTCCTCCGGGAAATTAAAAAATTCGCAGAGTAAAACAAACCTTAGTGTTCTGGGGCCTTGTAAACGGGTCTGTCAAAAGGGAACCAATGGAACAATGTGCACAGGTTGTAGTGAGATTGATTTAAGCGAGACTGATTAGGCCAAAGTTTTGCGGGATGCTTTCTGAAGTCCACAAAGCATAAGATTCTAGATTTGTTACAAAGAGTGGCCAGGACGCAAAGTTAAAGTTACATGTGCTGTCCCTAAATATCGTGAGCAGGCAGGCTGCTGGAGCACCTCAGTAAGGTTAAGAAAGCATCCATAATTCTTTCTGTTTTGTTCAGGAGAGCCATTTAAAAGATTTTAATACGTGTATCTTTGGTGTACCATCACTTTCATAAAACGCGCATATCTCTGGGAGGGAACACTGTTGGGGCGTGGGATCGGTCTCATTCGATGCTCAGATGTTGTCCACATCAAAAAAAAAAAGTAAAAATTGATTTTATTTTTACCCTTAGGTCCCTTTTTCTATGCGCTGTCACATATGCTTTTGCAATATGAAGTAAGTGATACTAAATTCTTGGTTAAAATTAGAAATAAACGTTCTGCATCAAATGCTATAGAAAATGCGGCCAAGACCAAAATATTGCTGGCAACTGCTACGGACGCACCAAGACGAAAGAAAGGCGAGCTCGTTTCGGGCAGCCGGTCGTGGATGTAGAGAACTTTGTATACCACAAATCCGCCATAAACCAAAAAACAATGTCAGTAATGAAATAAAAGGAAGAAACGTCTTGTCGATTAGGAGTTATTTTGGTTTTTAGAACTGAGCTTTGTATTAAAGACGAAGATTACTCTTTACAATACACCGATACTACCTCTACTTTTATATGGCGCCGAAACATAGGTGATATTCAAAGCGGATGATGGCGTATTTTGAACATTGATGGCGTATTTTGAACGCGGATGGGGCCGGACAAAACGTGAGCTGTTAAACTGGAAACTGCTGGATACACCTCCAATACCGAAGTGCTTATAATTCATTAATTGAGCAGGCCCGGACCAACAAGAGTTTGTGGAGCCAGCACTAGAAACGCAATATCGATATCATTCTGTTAAAATTTTATAACGATCGGTCCATTACTTTGACCTAAGTGCGATTCATAAACAGGGCGTGGCACCGGCTACTTATCCTCCAGCATGTGTTTCGATTAATGCTTACGTCATATGTTCAAAATATCATCACCATATCGCTTATAGTTTATAAGATATTGTAGTTTTAATTTCAGGGTTGTGTGGGTGGTGCCACGCCCATTGTCCAATTTTACCAATACATAGCCTATAATATTTTGGTCATTGATTTCATTCCGTTAAAACGTTATAACGATCGGTCCATTACTTTCGCCATAAGTGCGATTTCTAAAAAGGTTGTGGCATCGACCACTTTAATTCCAAAATGGGTTTCTCTGTTTCGAAAGGACTGAAAAACAGATATTGTTAAACCAATTAAATAGCGATTTTGAGTCGATGGGTACACTTGAAGGTGGGTCTATATCAGTAGTCGGCAAAGAGCGGGCGCCGAGCCCGTTCGTTTTCTCTTTGCTGACGTACATGTGCACACACATTGTAGAGAATAAAACAACATCAATCAGTCTCGCTTGAGCATTCAAGAAGGCAGGTTGTGTCGTCGCATGTTTCTCAAAAACAGTGTTGCCACAAAATAAAAATTTTCCCTATCAGTATGTTCAACGGGGAATATGAATTAAATTTTTTATTTTCAGAAAATTATTTTGGAAAACCAGAATGTTTGGTGTGCTAACGTGCGTTGTCTAAAAAGGTTGTGGCATCGACCACTTTAATTCCAAAATGGGTTTCTCTGTTTCGGAAGGACTGAAAAACAGATATTGTTAAACCAATTAAACAGTTTATTAGGAAAACTGAAACTTTAATACAAAACCTTAAAGATAACAATCTTACCAGTTTAAAAAGAACACTTGAAATTTATAGTGAAAGCACAAATAGCAATAGCAAACTAAGTGAGTATGTAAATGTGCTCCAAACTCTAATAATAATTACAACAAACGTTTTAATGACTTTAAAAAATTGAGAATTTGATTGAAATTCATAACAATCCCTTGTCATGTAATATTGAGCAGCAACGCTACGATGTAAAAGCAGAAATAATTAAAATGAGGGAAGATCTAACTTTACCCTTTACTAATGGAATAGATTTTTGGAGGAATATTTCTACAGATATATACCCAATAGTAAAAAGTGAAATGTTAAAATTGTATTCAATGTTTGGATCGACCTACATTTGTGAGGCAACGTTTTCTACATTAAAACATATTCAAAGTAAAACTAGAAATCGTTTGACAGATACACATTTAGAAAACTTACTACGCATAAAATCTTGTCCATACGAAATAAATATTGACGATGTAATGGAATACCACGACTGATTTCAATTTGTTTCAATCACAGCAGTGGTTTCTCTATAAAATAACCATTTGTTTCAATTTTATTTATATTCTCGAAATAAACATTTTCCAATATTTGAATTAGTTTTTTTCTTTATTTAATTTTTCCCTGCATAATTGAAATAAAATTACGGGTTAACAATTTTTTTCTAATAATTTTTCTTGACATAAAATTTTATTTCATCAGAAAAATAAAATAGACTAAAAGTCTATTTTTATTTTCAAAATAAATAAAATAAAACAGTTTTCCCAATAATTTTGGGAAATTTATTTGTGGTATGCAGTTATAATTTCAACAAATTATATCAAAAATGAGTGTTATATTGGAGATTTTTATTTTTAAATTGGGTCTTTCATATGAAATCTTACTGGCAACACCGGTTTATGGTGAGTGCGAGAATTCATATAACGCATACAATCGCAAAGTGCATTAGTATAGGTTGCCGACCCCTGGTCTATATGAAATATTTGTGGTTGTTATGCATTCCGTACTCCAAACTTGGAATTTTCTTTGCTTTTAAAAACAACGACAGCAAAAAATCTGCTAAACCGACATGTCAGGTTTTAGCTATTTGTGGGAAACCGACTTTCGGTTTCAAAAGAAAAATACGGAATTTATACTGTTACACACGTTTTATGCTGTAAAATACACAGTACTGAATGTTTTTAGACCAAATATTTTTTAATATATTTATTGATGTATATTGTATCCAAAAAGAATCTACTTATTCGAAATGTCCGCCTTTTGCCTTTACACACGCCTTAAGTCGCGCTGGGCAATCGTCAATAGCTGCAACGAACCTCGTCCATTGGAAAATTGGCCACATCTTGAACCAAAGTCTTAAATCATGCCACTGAGATGAATTGAGGTTAGCTTTTAAAACCCATATGACATTAACGGGGTATGTTCAGTTCTACTATTGAAATGGGTGTGTTCAATGTTGTAACAGTATTTAGGTCCCTACTAAGTACTGTTACAACATTGAACACACCCATTTCAATAGTAGAACTGAACATACCCCGTTAATGTCATATGGGTTTTGAAAGCTAACCTCAATAGCGTTAGTCTGTAATGGAATTTTAAAATTATTTCAACTTTCATCATGGAGTGGTTAGATAATGAGAACCGTTTTGCTGTAATAGCGCTTTTCAAGTGTGAAATGACAAAAAGCGATATTGTCAAAACGCTCCGGCCACAAGGGATTAGCCGCATGTTTGTCTACCGATGCATAAAACTGTTTGAGGGACTGGAGATGTAAAACACCGCCACCGGTCGGGACGCCCACTCTCTGTTCGAACACCGCATGTCATCAAAACCGTTAAATCAAGAATTCACAGAAATCCGCTCCGAAAACAGAAAATCATGGCCCGTGAGATGAATATCACGCAAAAGTCCATGGGTCGAATCATTAAGAAAGACTTGGGGCTTTCAAACGAGGTACCGGACATTTATTGACTGCAGCTTTAAAAATAATAGGATTGAAAAATGCAAACGACTTTTGGCGAAGCACGCTGATAACTTGCACAGACAAATTTTGTTTACCGATGAAAAAATTTTTACCGTTCAGGAAAAATTTAACACCCAAAATGATAGAGTGTATGCGCGGTCATCTAAGAAAGCATCTGAACTGATCCCAAGGGTGGAAAAGGGTCATCACCCAGCTTCAGCCATGGTTTGGTGGGGTGTCTCTTACGATGGGGTCACTGACCTGCATTTCTGCGAACAAGGAGTAAAAACATCAGCCTAAAATTACCAAGAAACTGTTGTGAAGCCTCTTAACAATTCCCTGTTCCAAAACCAGCGATGGACTTTCCAGCAGGATTCTGCGCCGGCCCATAAGGCTAAAACGTTCCAGGCCTGGCTTCGAAACAATTTGCCAGCGTTCATTTCCTCTGAAGAATGGCCCTCAGACAGTCCAGATTTGAACCCATTGTATAAGAAATTGTGGACGGTTTTAGAGGACAAGGTTTGTCACAAAAGATACCCTAACATTGGATCTCTTAAGACTGCTTTGGTTCAAGCTGTGGCCAATTTTCCAATGGACGAGGTTCGTGCAGCTCTTGACGATTGGCCAGTGCGACTTAAGGCGTGTGTACAGCAAAAGGCGGACATTTCAAAAAAGTAGATTCTTTTTGGATATACAATATACATCAATAAATATATTAAAAAATATATGGTCCAAAAACATTCACTACTTTTTACTATTTATGTCCCTGCTAAGTACATACAACAACCGATAACAGGAAAACCCGACAGAAAAAAATCGACGAAACCGACATGTCAGTTTTTAGCTATTTTTGAGAAACCGACTTTCGGATACTCTTATTTGTACTCGTATTCCTATAAAGTAAGAAGTAAGTATACCAGTAAGAATTGCTTTATACATGTCTGTTGTTTGCTAGTGGTTGCTACAAAGCTATTGATTGATACAACATGCCCACTACCATCACACCACGGCGGTCCACAGACGGTTTTGCGAACTAAAAATTTTCTCTTAATTTCATTAGTATACGCAAATAGTTAGTTGTCGGAACCGTAATATTATAATTGCTTTCATCTTATGAAATGCCTTTAATACTAAAATATTTTTTTTATTATATTTCTTTATTTACAATCTATTTATCAATGTGACGATAATAATATAATTTTTGTAGCTTTGAACGATTTTCAACAAACATTGTCTCTGTGTGTTTAAGGGAAATTATTGAAAAATGGTTCATTAACTGTGGCTTCTTCGAATTAATATTGTGATTCGGTTCCTAAACACATTTAAAAAGTGAATCTTCTAAAACAAAAATTCAGATTTTTCGTTTTTTTGTTATTTATTCGGTCTTTTATCATTATTATGACTTGAGCAGTTTTTTTATTCTGGTTCGAGACATTTATGTTGTTTCTTTTTCAGAATCAACTTAAAAAGAAGAAATTGGTGAAATGTATTTGCTACGGTTGCCAGGCAGACTGTACAGCTGTTTCTAAACCCGCCAAGGTTTTTCTTCAGCAGTCTTTGGCAACGATTACTTCGGCCACAAATCAAATGACTTATACGGGAGACTCATTTTTATTAATGAGAATTACCCTTTGTGTATAGTCTTCGAAGCATCGAGCAATCTTCAACACGCAATATCATTTCCACCAATTCCGTTTCGCATGGGTCTTCGTTGAAAACCACAAATGCAAAAAGCACAATCAAAGTTATTCATAACAATTAATAAAATTCACTTCATATATGATCAGCTTCGTAGAGGTAAAAGTCTACCACACTCCGAATACTGGTGCTTTTGGCCAACTCAACTTCAAAATTCTAAATGCAGAGTCACATGCTCGTAGTATGTCCTGGTCTCTCCTTCTGTGTTTGTGTGAAGTACATTTTGAAGGTGTGTCTTCGCTTAAACACAAACAGCCAAACATTAACACACACACATGCTTTTACTTATATATGTATGCGACGGTCGTTTTGTCATTTCCTTTCCTGGCTTGCCCTCAACCCTCGCCACGACAGGAAGCGGTAAGTGAGTCCATTAATTTCGTTGAAAACGTGTTAAAAATCTCTTCAACACTTTGTTGCACAATTGTTGCACATTTCATTTAATAATTGTATGTTGTCGTCAACATGGCGAGTCTGTCTGTCTGTATGTGTGTGGCAGTTAGTGCACTCACACTCGCACAAATCTGTCGCTCCTTACGTTAGCTTGGTGGCCCCGTACGTTCTTTCATTTCATTCACGTCCTTTTCGTTGTTGTCTTCTAACCGAGAACCGCCAGAACAACAGAAAAAAGGAGCACAACATTCAGTAAAAACCTCCTCCGTTTCCTTTTATGTTTTTGTTCGTGTACGTACACTACAAGCTAATGTGACTTTGTGTGAGTGTGTGTGTGTTGAGTGTTTTTCTCTTGTTATGCTTATGCGTTTGTTGTTGCTTGTGTTGGCTGCCTGTTGTTGTTGTTTCTTCGTTATTAAAAAGTTTACCTCCACTTGTTGTGGTTTTTATGGCCTTAAGTAAGTTAATGACAAAAGTGGTTACTCGCCGGACGGACGGTCGGTTGGTCCGTCGGGTCGGGTCGGTGCGGTTCGGCTTGACTTGGTTGGCTTTGTTTGATTCCATGCATCTCCTTAATAAGAATACGAGGGCGGATCAATGAATCCTTGTCGTTTGGAAAATATCCACTTAGTTTTAAGTAAAACACTCAATGAGGCTATAGTCGGCCGTGGCCGCCTATGAGTTACACTACACCACTCTGCTATTTAGAAGATTCCGCGTCTCTCTGGAGCTTTGGATTCGTTTGAATAATAAGAATACGAGGGCGGATCAATGAATCCTTGTCGTTTGGAAAATATCCACTTAGCTTTAAGTAAAACACTCAATGAGGCTATAGTCGGCCGTGACCGCCTATGAGTTACACTACACCACTCTGCTATTTAGAAGATTCCGCGTCTCTCTGGAGCTTTGGATTCGTTTCATTTACAATATAGCCTTCAGAGCGGCCTTTGTATGGGAGCTATTCGAAAATAGACATTTTACAAATGGTTAAATTCGGTCATGGTCGACTGTGAGAAAATAGACATATTACAAAAGGTTAAATTCGGTCATGGCCGACTGTAAGAAACCCTATACCACTCTTATATTAAGAGGATAAAGTACATCTGTTTGGAGCTTGACCAAAGTCGGCCTTAATATGATTTGATTAGTCGCTCAAACAGGACCATACTAAATGTGAGCGTAATCAGGTGTAATTTGTGGCCTCTAGACTTGCAAGACCTCAAATCGGAAGGGACCCTTAAGAGGGGGCTGTTAAAAAAATAGACCGATATGGTTTATAGTTACAGAACATGAGTATTGGTCGCTCGTCTCGCTCTATGCGAAATTTGGTAGTAATCGATTTGGAAAATGTGGCTTATAAAGCTGCAGATTCTTAAATCTGGAAGGAACATTGCGTTGGGGTTCCAGGAAAATATGGCTCGATGTGGTCTAGTTTCACCACAGGTTATTAATTAAATTTTGGGTATTATCAGATGTTATTTGTGGCCTCTACAGCTGCAGGGCCTAATGTGGGGATTATTTGTAGGGACATAAATACTGTTACACACGTTTTATGCTGTAAAATACACAGTACTGAATGTTTTTGGACCAAATATTTTTTAATATATTTATTGATGTATATTGTATCCAAAAAGAATCTACTTATTCGAAATGTTCGCCTTTTGCCTTTACACACGCCTTAAGTCGCACTGGCCAATCGTCAATAGCTGCACGAACCTCGTCCATTGGAAAATTGGCCACAGCTCGAACCAAAGCAGTCTTAAGTGAGCCAAGGTTGGGGTATCTTTTGTGACAAACCTTGTCCTCTAAAAACGTCCACAATTTGTAATCCAATGGGTTCAAGTCTGGACTGCCTGAGGGCCATTCTTCAGAGGAACTGAATGCTGGCAAATTGTTTCGGGCCGGCGCAGAATCCTGCTGGAAAGTCCATGGCTAGTTTTGGAACAGGGAATTGTTAAGAGGCTTCACAACAGCTTCCAAAACGGTTTCTTGTTAAACTTTGGCCGATGTTTTGACTCCTTGTTCGCAGAAATACAGGTCAGTGGGGTCAGATGAGGTCATCGTAAGAGACACCCCACCAAACCATGACTGAAGCTGGGTGATGACCCTTTTCCACCCTTGGGATCAGTTCAGATGCTTCCTTAGATGACCGCGCATACACTATCATTTAAATTTTTCCTGAACGGTACAAATTTTTTCATCGGTGAACAAAATTTTTCTGTGCAAGTTATCAGCGTGCTTCACCAAAAGACGTTTGCATTCTTCAATCCTATTTAGTTTTAAAGCCCCAGTCAATAAATGTCCGGTACGTCGTTTGAAAGCCCCAAGTCTTTTTTAATGATTCGACTTATGGAATTTTGCGTGATATTCATCTCAGGGGCCATGATTTTCTGTTATCGGAGCGGATTTCTGTGAATTCTTGATTTAACGGCTTTGATGACATGCGGTGTTCGAACAGAGCGTGGGCGGCCTGTTCGAATACCGCGGTCTTTTACATCTCCAATCTCCTCAAACAGTTTTATGCATTGGTAGCCGAACATGCGGCTAATCCCTAGTGGCCGAAGCGTTTTGAAAATATCGTTTTTTTTTTCATTTCACACTTAAAAAGCGCTATTACAGCGATACGGTTCTCATTATCTGACCACTCCATGATGAAAGATGAAACAATTTTAAAATACCGTTCCAGACTAACGCTATTGGGGCTAGCTTTCAAAACCCATATGACATTGACGGGGTATGTTCAGTTCTACTATTGAAATGGGTGTGTTTAATGTTGTATCAGTATTTATGTCCCTGCTAAGTAGAATATAGACTGATATGGTCCAATTTCTCCAGACATGGTTGTTGATAAGGCTCTATACACAAAGTGGTCAGAGTTGGATGTAATGTGTGGCTTTTAAATGTTGGCGTCAGCACCCCAAGTAGGTGAAATATGCGAGAAAATCTACGGTTACCTCACTGACTTAGCGCCGCCTACAAATCATCAGCCCCACTGTTTACTGCATGGACCGCAGAGGCGCCGTTGTCTCTTAATGTTAAAGTCGATGAGGTCAACATCCCGACTACCAACTACCCTAAAATCCCTGGGGTCACATTGGAGAGCCGTTTTCGATCCTCTGCACATGCAACATCTATTTCCGATAAGCTTAAAAGTTAGAAAAGTCCTCAAGTCACTGGCCGACAATACTTGGGGAGCTTTTATTTTAGAAACTAAAGTATTATGCTATATTTAGTAAAATTTAATGAGCTTTAACATAAATAAAAAAGAGGAATTCCATACACGGAAAAAAAGTTATTTGAGAATCTTAATGTAGCAATATTTATCAGCCACCCTGTACACTATTGTATGTGAAAATTGGCCGAAAGGGCATGCCAATGCCAATACAACTAATAAATTTTAGCGACCGCATCTATTAAATTGGTAGTGGTATTAAGATAATATTAGATATATTTTTGCTGTTGGCTTAGAGGAAATAATATTCTTGAAGAAATGAGGGTGGTGACACTCCCCTTAAAAAAGCGTCATATTGCCCAAACTAGTGGGCCGGTCGTAAACAATTTTAAAACTATGTTTAGCTCGTTTGTTTTATTTCGGTCTGTTGCTTTTACACATTTAACAGGGATTAAACCGGCTCAAGATAAAAGTAGTGTGCAGCCACGAAAATCAATGTCACTTTGCCATTTTGTTAAAAACTTGTCTTCTATTTAAATATAGAAGCAAGAGCTCTTGAGCCGGTTTAATCCCTGTTCAATTTTAAAACTATTTCAATTTTCGTTTCCAAAATTGCGTTAAAATGTACACGGCCAAGATGGCCTCTTAGATAGGCAGTCACTGGGTATGCCGAGTTGGCTAGCCTCCTATCTCCTACAAGCCTTAGCTCGCTCCCTTGTACCCGTTCGAGAAACTTCAAAGAAGATCTTGAAGAACTCGCTCAGATGTGGGAGTTCTACTCCATTTTTGGCCTAATGTATGTGAAGTAGATATTGAGGAGGTCGGAGGAAGTGCAGTATTTCTTGCACCGCTTCATGAAGCCAAGCACATGAACGCTTCTTTCTTCACACTGAATTTTCAATAAAATCCATTATGGAGGACTTATAAAATTCAGCCGAATTAAATTTGTCCACTTTTTAATGAAAAAGCCGGACACGTTTCTTATTGGGAATTTTATTCCCACATCTGATATATGTGATGCGCAAAATAGAAAGGGACCTAAGGGTAAAAACCAGTTTTGTTCAGGAGAGCCATTTTAAAGATTAAAATACGTGTATCTTTGGTGTACCATCACTTTCATAAAACGCGCATATCTCTGGGAGGGAACACTTTTGGGGCATGGTATCGGTCTCATTCGATGCTCAGATGTTGTCCACATCACAAAAAAAAGTGAAAATGATTTTTTTTTACCCTTAGATCCCTTTCTCTATGCGCTGTCACATATAAAGACATTTTAATGAAGCAAACCGGATCTGCCACTAAAGTAGTCCGATTCTTGTCAACTAAAGATTGCGTTACGGGGCCAAAAAAAGATGCTATTATTAACATTTGACGTTCAAAAGTTATTAACACTTTGCTTATCGCCACCACTTCCTGAACGCATTAACTTTTACGAAAATGTAGAATTAAATATTTACGTTCATCACATTCTTTGAGGGCGGAGGGGAGATGGGCGTGCGTGCCGGTATTCTATCCTGGCAAATTATCTATCTCCAACGACAAACGCTAAATGCCAAAAAAAAAACACCCGGAAAAGAGCTGTTTAAAAACACTCTAAGTGAAAAAAGTACAATACAAAACAAATAATCGTTTTTTTCTGCTGTCACCAACAAACACTTGTTATCTTTTTTTAGCTTTTATTTTGCTTTTTTTTTAACGGCATCATCTCAGATTCGGTCGTTTGCGGCGATAGTGCCTCGTTGGACGGCTATCGAGAGTGGCCGACGCACGCCCCCATTTTGCACTTGTTTGTCTCAATGGCCGGCGCAGTGGAGCGGCAGCATGACACACATTCTGTGGTTCTTTATCTTCTGATGTTTGACTTTTACGTTGTCGTTTGTCGTCGCCGTTGTAGTTATTGCTGTTGCTGTTGCCGTTGCTGCTGCTGTTGCGGCTGCTGTATGTGTTCAAACAAACTATTTGATAAAGTTCCAAACAAAATTTTCCTAATGAGCTGTTTTAATGACACTCACAAAGTGTCTGCCACTTGTTCATGTTACTGTAACACTTGCAACAATCCGCCAGGGCAGGTAACTAGTTTAATACCTGCGCGTTCGCTACAAATCAACCATCTCTAGTTACCATCTTATCCACTACAATGGCTACGGCAAGAATAATATGTTCGTCGCAACCATAATATTTTTTATTAAATTTAATTTTGGCAATGGTATGATTGCCGCAATATTAATATTGTTCAAATGTAAGAATAGTATTATTGCCAAATTTAAATCTGAAAAAATGATTTTAGCAACAATATAAATATGGTTAGTGCGACAAAAGTATTGTTTTTTGGGTTTTATGTTAACAATGATATACTTACGGCAATCATACTGTATGGTTGTTAGTTTTCTTTGTTTGAATATGCTTTTATTGTTACGGATCTAATGCAATTATAGTTCTTTTTATATGGAAATTAATATTGAAACTGAAATACTTTTAATGAAAAGGCTTACGTCTTTTAAACCGATTTTTTCTACTGTTAAATAAATCACTCCTATTATTTTGAGTTTCATTTTTTAAATAATTTTCTAATGTTTCGCTCGTTTGTTTTATTTCGGTCTGTTGCTTTTACACATTGAACAGGGGTTAAACCGGCTCAAGACCTCTTGCTTCTATATTTAAATAGAAGACAAGTTTTTAACAAAATGTCAAAATGCCATTGATTTTTGTGGCTGCACACTACTTTTATCATGATTTCGGGTCCGTGACAACCCTCTTCAGAAAGCCTTGCTGCAATTGTTGAAAGTAAAACCGAACTCTTTAAGGCCAGGCCCTCCCCAAACGAATGAGAACTACTGTTGTAAACCTAACTTTTCAAGTTTTCTTCACACAATTGCCCACGAAAATACAACTCACTCTTGCCACCTCAAAAGGTAGCAACTTAACCCAATTTTAATAAATAATTTTTGGGATCATTGTATAATTGTGTGTGATCATACTATGGTTGTTGGGTTCAAAACATGGTTGCGTGTGAATCATACTATGGTTGTATGTAAAATATACAATGGTTGTTGTGAGGATCATATTAAGGTTAAGGGTGAATAATACTATGGTTGTGGGAATCAAGGTATGGTTATGTGTGAATCATACTATTGTTCTGAGGAACATAGTATGTTTCTGAAGATCATAGTATGGTTGTATTTGAATCATGCATTATATATTTAAATCACAACCATATACCCAACAATAGTATAATTCTCTTCGAATATTGCTATCCCAACCATACTTTTTTCTACGTGTCGGCTCTTCAATAATCACTTGTGGATTCTCATTTGCCTACATGAGGCAACGAGTCCACTGTGGTAACATTTGATCGATTATGCTGAGCAAAAAAATAAATAAGCAGTGCGCGAAATGCATTTTGATTTAACGCCCATTTTTGTTAAAAGCTTCATCAATCTTAACGCACTGCTCATTTGTGTACATCTCTATGGTTAAAATTTTTAAATACTGAAACAAATAAGTTTCCAATTCAGTAAGGCAAAAAAATTTACGTTAAGGTGTGACTCACAATTAGCATCGTGCATTATAGGTGGACCACCCTTTACTTCTATTGTCCCATAGTTCCAGCAATAATATTTTAGAAAGAGTAATTCACTTTCAAAAGGAACTATTTTTTATTTTATCAAATTTAGAATTTTGGACTTCCTTCACTGTAATTCGAACTTTGGACCTTCAAATTGCGAATCGCACACACATCACCTGAGCTATTCATCACTTCTAACGGTTTTCATAAATATGCGTTTGAGGTTTCTCTTTTTACTTAATTATTCTCTTAAAAGAGAAGAAACATTTATATGACCTGACTGGCTACCATGCTACAGAATAGTGCGAATATGTAGTTCTTTTTATGTACGCTAGTTACGTAGCTAACGATAGCGTGTCATAAAAGTGACTAGCTAACTAAATATCTAGTTACGTCACTAGTAATTCAGTGGAGATTGCTACCCCAAAAAAACTAGCGGGAACAACATCATTTACAAATGCACACACCTACCCACCCGCACACATAGACACTTTTAGAACACAGACTGACAGCCAGCGTGACATACAACTCAAGTTGAAAGAAAAACAACAGCCACTGCACAGTGGGGTACATGTCAGGCTATTGTTGTGGATGTTGGGTTATTTTTTAAACAACTCTTACTGTCCGGCTCAAGGAGGAGCTTAGCAAAAATATCATTAAGGTGGAAATTGTTGGCATCTTTTGTCCTTGTTTTGGGCCCCCAAGACCATATGGGTCAGAGTGACAATATTAGATGTTACTGTGCTTAAGAGGTTGTCCACAAACAGAGAAAAAGCCGGCTTAAGAATGGTACGAACTCAAAAAAATTCAATTGCAATTACCAATTGTTAATTATGTTAATAATAATTCCGTTCGAAATACCAGAAGAAAATGGTATTGAATGGGGCGCAATCATTCTGGTACCTCCCAAAAAAATGAGAGAATGAAATCCACTTAAATTCTAAACGCCCTAGTGTTTTTAAAACGACTTAATTAGCGCAGAGAACTAATGGTTGACATAAGATCAACCAATTTTAAAAATATTCCCACTGTTCGTCATTTGGAGCAACAGACATTTGCTCCTTCATGCCTTCAACAGGAATATAAACGAAAAGGCAACAGCAACATTAGCCGAATCAACCGAAAGAAAGTAGAGGCAAACTTTTCCGAAGGACTAATTTCCATTTTGAAATAGCAACAACAGCAATGCAGCAACCTCGAGAAAAAGTTGCCCACAGACTTAAACTGACTGACAACATGGAGTACAACTTGTCATAATCACAATAAAAATGAAACAGCGACAAAAACACGATCATCCTTCTACACACACACACGCAAACTTTGCAATTTTTCAATTTTCCATAGACTATGGGTTTTCTTTACTCCCCACGCCGATTCCATGCAGTGTTCGGTGGATTTCTATTGTTGGTCCTCTGTGATCCTAACAGTTATGGGCCACATTTCTCCCTTGTCTGTGTGTGTATTGGCTGTTTTCCACTACCAGTGAGGAGAAGCTTTACAAACACACGCGCACAGATACGTTTGTTTGTGACAATTTAAAGTTGTCAACACAAGTCTTTGTTTGAAATTATTTTCAAAATTTATGATTAAGGAGTTATACTGAGAGGGGGGTTTTAATTGGACGTCTGGTATGTTTGTTCTATGGCAAAGGAATAGGTATTGTCGGTTTTTGTAATGAGTTTTAACTGGAAAATATGTTTGGCTTTAATGATTTGATAATTTTAATGATTTCAATTTAATCAAGCCAAGTTAAGTTCGGCCAGGCCGAACTTTATATGCCCACCATTGTATCCACGCGGCCCAAGCGTCCGTCCCTTATCGCAGCCAAAACTTCGAAATGACTATATTGTATTTGATTAGCTATTTGATTGGCTATATATGCATATTGACTATTAATTGTCCGTTCTAACCATGCGGACCGTCTTTTGGACCACATGCGCCAAAACATTTAGCAACTTTGTCCTTTTTTGAGGTATTAAGTGCGTCCCAACCAGCAGTTGCAATTTAACCATTGTCCGTACCCCAAAAATTATGATTTATTGATCCAATACCCAAAAAAGGGTACTTTTTACCAAGGTACCTCAAGACCCTTATGGGGAAACCTTGTTCCCCCTGGACCGATTTGCCCATTTACAGTCCCAAACAGATTATGACCATCAACACGCGAAATTTCACGATCCTAGGTTGATTTGTTTGATTGATCAACATACAGATGGACCAACGGACATGGCTAGATCATCTTAGAACTTTATGACGATCAATAATTTAGATTCTTTATTGTGTCTTCGCACACAGAGAACCGATTGTTTTATGTACTATGCAGGTATTCCATTGCTACATCCCAATGTTGATTGAGTACACGGCAATTTTCAGTAGAAGGAACTGACACTATCGGTTGATGAGACAAAGTATCGGTAGCTCTGAATAGCTAAATTGTTATTATGAAAGTATTGTGTACTCAGCCAATAACATGGTGGTTGTGGCAACCAATAGCTTTGCCAAAATAAATTTGCTGTAACCAATTATGGGGGATAATAACTAAAATATCATTATAACCAAAAACTGATTGTTCAAAAAAATATTTTTATTAAAATATAATAATTCTATTTTTAATATAGGGTGGTCAACCTAGAGGTATTTTTTCAATATGCGTTTTTTACAGATAACGAGTGAGTTGTGTTAAACTTTATTGTTTTTTTTTCTATTCAGTACTCGTATTGTTCGCCATTTCATCATGGAAAAACCTACGCCGCGAAAACCACGGTTTGGTGCGGTTTATTGGCTGGTGGAATCATCGGTCCATATTTTTTCAAAAATGATAATAGCCGGAAGTATCCGTGAATGGTGCTCGCTATTGCGCCACGATATCGGACTTTTTGCTACCTGAAGTCCGTAATATTGACGACACTTGGTTTCAACAGGACGATGCCACTTGCCATAAGCTACTCAAACAATGGATCTATTGAGAGGTTATTTCGAAGTGAATCTAATTTCACGTTTTGGACCGGTGAGTTGGCCGTCCAGATCGTGTGATATCATACCTTTAGACTTTTTTCTTCCAGGTTTCGGAACCCAACATTACGTGTGTTATTTACGCTATAACGTTCGAACGAGTCATCCAAAATTAAACCCACAGAGTGGACACCCTGAGGCATAGCTGCGGCCAACATTTAAAGATAAATATACTAAAATAATAAATGGCATAAAATGTCCTTTCGAATAAACACTAAAGATTCCAAACTTGATTTGAATTAAGTGTACTTTTTTATTTTAAAAAAAAATACCTTCAGATTGATACCCGTTATCAGTGAAAAAAAAAACAAAATTTGGATCAGAAGCTTGCTTCTTGGGTAATTAAAAATCGCGTTTCGAACAAATGCTGTAATTCGCTGCTTTACATTTTAAAAAGTAAGGTAAGGACGTTCCTCTCTGGTGTGATTGTTAAAAAAAGGCCAGCTACGATTCAGGATTTTAAAGCCAACATTACGCGTGAGATCAACCCCATAACCGTCGCAATGCTTGAACGAGACATCCAAAATTGAACCCACAGAGTGGACACCCTGAGGCATAGTTGCGGCCAACATTTAAAGATAAATATACTAAAATAATAAATGGCATATAATGTCCTTACGAATAAACACTAAAGATTCCAAACTTGATTTGAATTTAGTGTATTTTTTTTTATTTTGAAAAAAATACCTTCAGATTGATTACCCTATACAATTTTTTAAAAATCTTCTGTCATCTTTTCCACTTTCATCTAGACGTACCCCCGCTATGTTTTAGAGAAGTTCAAGTGGGTAAGCCAACAGTTTTTTGGTTTTTGGTGAACATTTTTAGTTTTTCCATAGAAGAAGTGAGGCATGTGGATTTTTAGGTCCAAAAATGCTTAGCTGGAGGTTCGGATACTTCGTAACGATACATGACTTCAAATTAGTAAAAAATCCACAGCACCAAATAATATTCGGTTGTACTAATGGAATTCTCAAGGAGCGTCATTCATTCATTGAGGTTGCATCTCAATCAGTGGGTTGGCAAACAAATCGGTTGGGGCAGCGAATCTGTTCTCTGTGCTAAGCAGCACCCCTTCTGGTGCCCTCTTACACAAATGACCCTGTCCCACTGAAGATTAGAACCCACATAACTTTTCACCTTGTGCATGAAATTGGCTCAACTTCGTAATATCAAATCATAATATCTTAGTAACGGCTCTATAATCGCATATTAACAAAGTGATTGACACACCTCTTTTGGTACCTCCCACAGAAATGTACCATTACACCTTCCTATGGAACATTTCAGTGAGTCGCTTTCTTATAAAAAGGGTAAATTAAGTAACTTTAAATTAAAACTCTTTAAATGAACTAGTTCGATTTGTTTGGCTTTTAAAAAAATACTGCATTTTAAATATAGGGTGATTGATCCAACTAGAGGTATTTTTTCAAAACTAAAAAAAATATAAAAATTCAAATCAAGTGTGAAATCTTTATTGGTAATTTTAAAGGACATTTTATGGCATTTATTTTTTGAAAATAATTACCTTCAAATGTTGGCCGCAACTACGCCTCAGGGTTTTCGTTCTGAGGGTCCAATTTTGGATGACTCGTTCGAGCATTTCGACTGGTATGGCTTTAATGACACGCGTAATGTTGGCTTCCAAAACCTGAATCGTAGCTGGTTTGTCAGTATACTCATAGATTTTGGACTTTACGTAACCCCAAAGAAAAATGTCTAAAGGTCTGATATCACTCGATCTAGGCGGCCAACTCACCTGTCCAAAACGTGAAATTAGATGCTTTTCGAAATTTCCTCTCAATAGATCCATTGTTTGAGCACGATCTGGACGGCCAACTCACCGGTCCAAAACGTGAAATTAGTTGCTCTTCGAAATGACCTCTCGATAGATCCAGTGTTTGAGCAGCTGCATGGCAAGTGACACTGTCCTGTTGAAACCAAATGTCTTAAAAAGTCCAATATCGTGGCGCGATAGCGAGCACCATTCATGGTAACGTTCCGATCAGCATCATTTTTGAAAAAATATGTCAAGTGGCACAATCCTGTTGAAAGCAAGTGTCGTCAATATAACGGGCTTCAATTTCAGGTAGCATAAAGATCGATATCATGGCGCGATAGCGAGCACCATTCACGGTTTCCGTTCCGGACATCATCATTTTTAAAAAAAAATAAGCACCGATAAATTCAACAGCTTATAAACCGCACCAAACCGTGGTTTTCTCTGGGTATAATGGCACCTCTTGAACCTCTTCTTGTTGCTCTTCAGCCCAAATGCGGCAATTTTGTTTATTGACTATGCCGTTGATCCAGAAATGGGCCTCGTCACTGAACAAAATTTAGGTCGAAAACAGCGGATCTTCCCGTTTCTCACCGAACGCTCATTTTCATAATTCAGTTGCCAAGGTAATTACATCCAAAATATAAATGCCTTAAAATGTCCTTTCAAATTACCAATGCAGATTGCACACTTGATTTGAATTTTTATATTTTTTTGTTCTGAAAAAATACCTCTGAGTGGATCACCCTATACAAGCATTGTTACCATGAGGGTTTTTTCACCAAAATTGAAAAGGTCATCAATGTAAAGGTTTCACTTGTGTACTCACCAGTTTGAAATTAAACAAGATCAGCTTACCTGAAAAATAGAAAAAGAAACATGTGAGTAAATCTGAGAAAAGGTATACCAAAGACAGATTTTTAAAATGATCAAAACTAGAATAGAATGGGTTATATCTATAACCTTTAAAATATATATAAAGCTCAAGCTAATTCTATACCTACAAGACCTCGTATTTTTATATGTTATTCCAAAATATATGATTTGTGTGAAGTGTATATAAGTGGTAACAACAATAATATACATATATGCATTCCGCCCGGATAAACCGCCTGAAACTAGCTTTGGTCTGAATAGTCCGGATGTCCGAGTTCCAATTACAACCAAATCGACAAAAAATCCCTTACTAGGATTCGTAGTGAAGTTTGCTTTAATTTAAGTACCTTTTTGTATTGGGCCCATAGGTTCAAGCTCCCACAAGGTTAGGCTGATCTTAAAAATATATGCATATACCTTAAAGAGCATGCATTTTTGTAACTTTGCCCGTCTTATGCGTCAACGTATATATAACAAATTGGATCTAAGTGATTACGATATGTGTGTATGTATATATGGGACCTACAGACTCATAAACCCCTGATACGATTTTGATGACATTTTTAGGGAAACTTCTGCTTAACACGGAGGGTGCTCCATGGCAAAAGTGATTTTTAAAGCTAAAAAACTGAAAATTGGGTGGAGCGCGAAAATTTGCTTATTTGCGAATGAAATAAAAAAATTATGAACCTGAAGAAAAAAATATTTTATATTTTAATTATATTGAACAGTCAAGGAATTTTAAAATTACATAGTTTATCTGGCATATATCGACCTTCGCTATACACACCCTGCTGCATGTGTTTTCAGAAGTTTTCATGAACTCTTACAAGCATGTCGACTGATATTCTGACAATTTCAGCCTCAATTTTGTTAATTAAGGTAGGTCTTACAAGGTGTTGGGACGGTTGATATACACCTTCGACTTAATGCAACCCCAAAGAAAAAATAGCATGAGGCTAAGTCTGGTGAGCGTGCCGGCCAGTTCACATCACCCCTCAAAGAGATAAGCCGTCCGGGAAACATTTGCCTCAAACAATTCATGGTAATCCTCGTTGTGAGTGCAGTGGCACCATCCAGTTGGAACCATGTATCCTCTTATTACATTGCCCCAAGCGCCGGCTGAAAAAGTCTGGAAATGCCAAGAG
Organism: Hydrotaea diabolus; assembly: GCA_963513945.1. NCBI lineage: Eukaryota > Metazoa > Arthropoda > Insecta > Diptera > Muscidae > Hydrotaea > Hydrotaea diabolus. Next base: position 191,373,341 of record OY740716.1, on the reverse strand, counting down.
CAAGTGATTGCTTCCGAGCAGAGCGTTACGGAGTTTGCAGTACTGCTGCTCTAACTCTTTCGATGTTTTGTGGTGTTGTAATCCTTCTCCAGGTCCCCTTCGTACACATGACACCACATTCCCTGCTGTTCTCAATGAAGTTACCCAATTTACAATTGATTGCCGGCCAGGAACACGTCCGCTTGGGAGAACTGCGAATTGTAAACGAAAAGCACGCTGCACTGCAATGATCGAGGGCGCATTTGAAAAATACGCTTCAACACAAAATGCCTTCTCCTCACGTGCCGAATGGATGATGGCAACTGAAATACAGGCGAATACGAATCACCCGTCAGCCACTATAAGCCACGTGCACTCTCCACTCTCTTCGACCAACAGTGCAGACACAGCCTGCAATGCAAAAAAGCAAATTAACCCGCTTTACCCTGTACTATTGATAACGAGGAAGAATAATGTAAAACCAGACTTTGATTTTGGTTTTGTGGGCGAAGGGGGAGTGGAAAAATGAGTTTTAAAGAGCTATAAAGCTGAAAATTGTTGCATATATGTGACAGCGCATAGAAAAAGGGACCTAAGTGTAAAAAAATCAATTTTCACTTTTTTTGTTGATGTGGACAACATCTGAGCATCGAATGAGACCGATCCCATGCCCCAAAAGTGTTCCCTCCCAGAGATATGCGGGTTTTATGAAAGTGATGGTACACCAAAGATACACGTATTCAAATCTTTAAAATGGCTCTCCTGAACAAAACTGGTTTATACCCTTAGGTCTCTTTCTATTTTGCGCGTCACATATACTGCTGCTCATGGCGTTTACGTTCCTTTTTTATTTATGGCATTGTTGTCATTTCAAAATATAACTTAACATTGGAACTTCCATTGGAAACTTTGGCCATTTTTAGCATAACTTCACTCAGAAAAATTCATCTTACTCAAAAAATGGAATAATCCCGTGAACATTTCCGCGTTATGATTTTTTCGAATTTTCGGTGTGGGTTATCGAGACAAGAGTGTTTTTGTTTAAATCAAATTGTTTCGACTTTTAGCGATGAAGCGCAATTAAAAACCACTGTTAATCGCTGTCAGTCTCGGATGCCGTACGTCCAGGATGAATTTCGTGAAAGACGTCCAACTTTGGTCACTTTGCCAGAAACCATCGATGCTATGCGTGAACTGCTTAAGCAAGACCGACATGTGACATTGAGAGATTCTTGGGCATTAGTAATAATATTATATATGTTCTCGTTGGATTCCGCACAATTTGACAATCGCTCAAAAAAAGGCTAGTGTCGATTGGTGCAAAGAAATTTTAAAAAAATACGATGGCGGTGCGGACGTTTATAAGATTGTCACAGGTGACGAATAATGGATCTATGCGTATGAGCCCGAAACAAAACAGCAATCGACCGTGTGGGTCTTCGAAGACGAGCCAAATTAAAAAAAAAGTTTGTGGAAGAAGCACTTCGAAGCAAATGGTCGCCTGTTTCTTCGTCAAAACTGGTCATGTGGCGACTTTTCCGCTTGAGCAACGTAGGATGGTCAATTCTGAGTGGTACACCACAATTTGTTTGCCTGAAGTCTTCGGAGAAATTTGAAAAACGAACAAGAGAAGACGAATCATTGTGCACCATGACAATGCGAGCTCTCACACATCGGCTCAAACCAGCGCCTTTTTGACCGGCCAAAACGTCGAATTGATGGGTCTTTCGCCGTACAGCCCTGACTTGGCACCCAATGACTTCTTTTTATTTCCGCACATCAAGAACAAAATGCGTGGTCAACGATTGTCGTCGCCGGAAGATGCTGTTGAAGCGTTCAAAATCCATGTTTTGGAGGTATCTCAATCGGAGTGGTGTTATATACTGCTCATAGAGAAAGGGACCTAAGGGTAAAAAATCAATTTAATTTTTTTTCTTTTTTTGATGTGGACAACATCTAAGCATCGAATGAGACCGATCCCATGCCCCAAAAGTGTTCCCTCCCAGAGATATGCGCGTTTTATGAAAGTGATGGTACACCAAAGATACACGTATTCAAATCTTTAAAATGGCTCTCCTGAACAAAACTGGTTTTTACCCTTAGGTCCCTTTCTATCATGCTGGAGAATATTCTGAAAAACAATGAAACCATTTTGGATGGTACGAGGGCGGTTCGGAAACTTCTTTGCATAGCACAAAAAGCGCGGTATAAACAGAAAAAAGTTAAGTGTTGTAAAAACTTCCATCTCTGCTATGAACACATGTTAAATTTTGTTTCGATCTGGTAACTCCTTCATATAGAAACAGGTGTTCACAAAAGACGCATCCACGATTTTTTACAATGGAAAAATTAGAAATGCGTGGTGTCATTAAATATTTACATAAAAAAGGTTTATCGGGACAAGAAATTCATAATGATATGGTGAATGTGTTAGGTGAAAGTGCTCCTTCATATGCAACAGTAAAAAATTGGGTTGCTGAATTTAAACGTGGTCGTACAAGCAATGAAGATGAACCACGTAGTGGACGTCCAGACACAGCAACAACAACAGAAATTGTAGCCAAAGTGCATGATATGGTTTTAAATGATCGACGAATAAAAGTGCGTGAAATAGCTAATATCATTGGCATCTCAAATGATCGAGTCCATTTAATTTTGCATGAAGAACTACAGATGAAAAAGCTTTCTGCAAGATGGGTGCCGCACTTGTTAACAGTCGACAAAAAAGGAATATGAATGAACATTTCTCAAGCTTGTTTGGATCGTTTTCAGCGAAATAAAATGGATTTTAAGCGTCGTTTCATAACTGTTGATGAGACATGGATCCACCAGAGACAAAAGAACAATTCAAACAATGGACTGAAGCTGAAGGAAGTGCCCCAAAGAAGGCAAAAACAATTCAATCGGCTGGTAAGGTTATGGCAACGGTTTTTTGGGATTTCAAAGGTATTTTATTGATTGACTATCTGCAAAAGGGTAAAACAATAAATTCAGAGTACTATTGCAACCTTTTAGATCAATTAAATGTACAAATTCGAGAAAAACGTCCTGGCTTACAACACAAAAAAATAATATTTCATCAAGACAACGCACCAGCGCACAAGAGTGTTTTAACGATGGCTAAAATCAACGAATTAAAGTACGAGTTGCTTGACCACCCACCTTATTCTCCTGATTTAGCTCCCAGTGACTTTTACCTGTTCCCAAATCTAAAAAAATTCCTTGCTGGCAAGCGTTTTACCTCAAATGAAGATGCAATTACAGTTGTAAACCACTATTTTAAAGACCTTGAGGAAAACTATTTTAATCAAGGGATAGAATTGCCGGATAAGCGTTGGACTAAGTGTATTGAAGTTTCAGGAGATTATATTGAAAAATAAAAATATTTTTGAAAAACTAACTATTCTCTTTCATTGATAGGCTAAGAACTTTCCGAACCGCCCTTGTAAATATTTGCATTTTCATTATTAGGCCAGAAATATATATCGCTGCCCTCGTATTCTAGTAACTTTGTAACGTAAACTATATGCCTGTGTCTGATAAAATCGAGCAAATATTCAAATTTGTTTGATATCAATTCAAATGGATATAACTTATTGATTTATTTTGCCCCATAGTTATATTTAGCAAAACAAAAAAACTCATATATGCAGTTAAACTTACAAAAAAAAAAACAAAACTATTTTTCCCTGGCAGCAGCATAAAATAATGAATGAATTAAACACATACAATTAAAATAAATATGAATGAAATACACGTTTTTTTTTGCTGTACATTTTTCAAACTCCAAATGCTTTGGGTTTTTAAATTATCGATGAAAAAATGTATTTATGCAAATAAGTCTATTGGAATTCATGAAATATTCAAATGTTGAATGCTCGCGAATAGCATCTGTCAACATTTAGCCGTACAAACAAATGAGACAACGGCGACGAGACTGGAGCACTACAACCAGCGGCAACTGCTTAATGCGCTATAAAATATGTAATGACAAAATCTCCTACACGCAGAAAAAAAGTATGGTTGGGGTAACAATATTCGAAGAGCACCATACTATTGTTGGTTATATGGTTGTGGCACAACAATATTATGATCATCACAACAATAGTATGGTTCACACACAACCATACTATGATCCCCATAACAATATTATGGTCCTCACAACAATAGAATCATTCACACACAATCATAATATGATCCCCACAACCATATTATTATTCACATTCAACCATACTATGATCCCCACAACCATATTATGATCCTCATAACCATAGTTTGTTTAACGTACAACCATAGTATGATGACTTACGCACAACCATACTATGATCGACAAAATTGTTTGTAAAGACTGGAATACGTTATTATTCAACAACAAAGAATTTATTAAGTAGGTTATGTAACGTTAGGAGTGATTTATTTAACAGTAAAAAAATCATTTATTACAAATATTTTAGTTATACTAATCCGTAGTTTTTTTTTAAAATATAATTTTTATTACTATTATTGCGTAAGAATATTTAAAATAACATTGTCAAATTAAAAAATAAATAAGGTTTTGCCGGTATAATTGCCATAATTATGTTATTGTTAACATAAAACCCACGAAAACAATACTTTTGCCCCACCAACCATATTTATATTGTTGCTACAACCATATTTTTATTTTTAAATTTGACAACAATACTTTTATTACAATTCAACAATATTAATATTGCCGCAATTATACTATTGTCAAAATGAAATTCAAAAAACAATACTATGGTTGCGACGACCATACTTTTACTGCAGAGAGCATACTATTGTTGCCGTGACCATATAGTAACCATATCTTTTCTCTGCGTGTACGTAAAAAAGTGTGCTAAAATCAATAATCGAACGATGACGATTTATCAACAGCAGCAGAACGAGTAGACTGACAACGTAAACATTTTTTATGCAAATAGATTTGCGATTAACATTCTCATTTTACGAGTATCTACAAATATATGTATGCCGTACATACAGACATCTTAAGTATTTCATTAGGAATGCGAAATTTTTTTTATTCCAATACTCTTAAAAAATTCTGACGCAGACGGCATACTTAGTTCTCCTATCTCTTAGCAACAGCATAAAATATTTAATGGAGCTCAACTAAGTATATGTGACAGCGCATAGAGAAAGGGACCTAAGGGTAAAAAAAATCAATTTTCTCTTTTTTTATGTGGACAACATCTGAGCATTGAATGAAACCGATCCCATGCCCAAAAGTGTTCACTCCGAGAGATATGCGCGTTTTATGAAAGTGATGGTACACCAAAGATACACGTATTTAAATCTTTAAAATGGCTCTTCTGAACAAAACTGGTTTTTACCCTTAGGTCCCTTTCTATTTTGCGCGTCACATATAGTAATTATCCTCCTCAGTGGTAGTCCATATATCTGTACAACAAGAACTTTCTAAAGTTTTAATTTTATTATAATAGATTTAAAGTGTTACTGTCATCATATTGTCATTAGACATATTAGAGTGTCCAAAACAGAGATTTCAGAAAATCGGCATTTTCGGTTTTTTTCAAAACTGTATTTTAAAAAGCCGTCTGTCGAAGTTTTGAAAAGAAAACAACCGGCTTTAGCCGACATTCCGGTTTTAGCCTTTTGCCAAGGAATGGAAATTATTTTCCGAATCCGAAGGAAAGTGCCCTGGAACAGCTCTAAATTTACCCAGATTTTGAAAATGAAGTCATATGTATTGGAATTTGTGTTTTTGATACCTTTATTTCCATACATAATTCGATCAGATTTGTGGACATATGGACCGTCAACAAATTAAGTCCAACTGCAAAATAATTTTATTTTTAAATATAACTTTATTTTGTTATTTTAAAGTTATCTTTAAGCCGTATGCCCATGTCTATCCATGATCTATCTAGAGGTATTTTATTCAAACTAAAATTCAAATCAAGTGTGGAATCTTTTATATTCATTCGAAGGAAATTGTATTGCATTTACTTTTTTGAATATAAATTCCTTTAAATGTTGCCCGCAACTACGCCTCTGGCTGTCCATTCTGAGGGTGCTATTTTGGATGACTCATTCGAGCATTTCGACCGGTATGGCGTGAATGACACGCGTAATGTTGGCTTCCAAAACCTGAATCATAGCTTGTTTGTCAGCATAGACTTTGGACTTTACGTGGCCCCAAATAAAAAAGTCTAAAGGTGTGATATCGCTCGATCTAGGCCAACTCACCGTTCCAAAATGTGAAATTAGCTGCTCTTCGAAATTACCTCTCACCAGATCCATTGTTTGACCAGCTGCATGTAACTTAGCGTCCTGTTGAAACAAAGTTTCGTCAAGAGTACGAGCTTCAATTTCAGGTAGCAAAAAGTCCGATAGCGAAAACCATTCACGGTTACGTTTTTGAAAAAACACCGATAATTTCACCAGCTCATAAACCGCACCAAACCGTGGTTTTATCCTCTTGAACCTCTTCTGGTTCCTCTTCAGCCCAGATGTGGCAATTTGGCTATTGACGTTGCTCCAAGAATGGGCCTCATCACTGAACACAATTTTAGTCGAAAACAGCAGATCTTCTTGTTTTTCGCCAAACGCTCGTTTCCATATTACAGTTGCCAATATTTGAAGAAAATTATATTTTAAAAAAATAAATGGCATAAAATGTCCTTTCGTGTGAACAATAAAGATTCCACACATGATGTGAATTTTTTAGTATTTGTGTATATTAAAAAAACCCTCTAGATAGATCACCCTATATATGGGAAGCCATTTTTGAGCCCCCCCCCCAGGCTCGAATAAAACCAATTCTACAGGTCCAATTTTCAACCACTTTTTCGAGCATATGGGGCCGTATGTTGGCAATAACGCCACGAATGTTGGCTTCCAAGTCCCCTAACGTTTCTGGTTTGTTGGCGTAGACGAGCGACTTCACATATCCCCAAAGAAAATAATCCAATGGTGTCAAATCACACGATCTTGGTGGCCAATTGACAGGTCCATTCCGCGAAATTATGCGCTCATCGAATGTTTCCTTCAATAATTCGATTGTGACGTGCGCTGTGTGGCATGTAGCGCCGTCTTGTTGGAACCACAACTCATCCACATACATGCCATCCAATTCGGGAACAAAATAGTCGGTTATCATGGCTCTATACCGGTCTCCATTAACGGTAACTGACTCTTCAGCATTATTTCGGAAGAAGTATGGCCCAATGACTCCACCAGCATACCAGAGCACACCAAACAGTCAGTTTTTGTGGATGTAATGGCGTCTCAAGGGTCTCATATGGATTCTCTTCACTCCAAATGCGGCAATTTTGCTTGTTGACGTAGCCATTCAACCAAAAATGAGCCTCATCACTGAACAAAATTTTATGATGAAAATCAGCATCGAGATGAATCTCATTTTCGGCCCATTTTGCAAGCGTTGTTCTTTTGTCAACCTGCTCATGATGAAATGGCAAACCAAACTAAATATTAATCACTTGACAGCTGACAAAATGGCCGCCAGTTAAAAAAGTGATGCCAACTTAAAGTTCTATACCCCAATAAAAAACACCCTTTATGTTATATCGGGAGGGAACTTTGTACTGAAGCTATATCGAAACGTGGAACGGTATGCCCTTTTTTTATTTCAGCTGATTACTAATCGATCGAATGTACTATATCCAATTTCATCAATATTGGATGCAATATGTGGCTTCTAGATCTAGAAGACATGAAATCGGTCGAGCATATGAGTGTGACCGATTTTTAAAAAAGTCAACAGCCTTTATCCAAAATAATTACTTTTGCAAATTTAATGGAAGATCCGACAACAGTTGAAAAAATCTGGGTAAAATGACATGTCAGGGTTTAACTATTTCTGAAAAACCGACTGTCGGAGGTAAAAATCGTAATATCGAGTATGGGTTTTGAACACTCTAATTTTTAAATTGTAAGCAAAATGCTCCATTAACGGATGACTTTTTAAAATGAGTGTGAGTGTTGTAACACTTTTCATGATTTTACTACCTACAACACTTTAGTTGTAGAATATAAGCTTATCTTGAAATAAAAAGCAAGTTTCAGTAGTTTTATCTGACTTACATATAGCTTCAGCCTTAGTCTTTTCATCTTTAAACCAAAGGTTCATTTGTGTTTCAGAGCGTGGCATTGCAGAATACAACATTAGGAAAATTCAGCCATAAATCATCCAAATTTTAGTCACCAAATTTACTCAATTATACTATATTCTAACTATATTCTTAAGTAGTGCCGGCGACTTTACAAGTAAGAGATTAATTTCTATGCCATGTAAAAACTTAAAAACTTTACATGGCATATCCGTTCGGAGCCGGAGTTAAACAGTAGGCCCCGCTCAGTGAGTACGAGAATTAAATCGTGCACAGCTCACTGATTTGCTAGAAGTTCCATTAATGGGACGTAGTTAAGTAAATGTTTTTAAAAATATAACAAGAATACCAAAAGTGGCCGAAATGGTACATTTGTGCGGAAGGTACAGAAGGTTGTCGCAATACGTATGCCCCATTTTCTATTCCTTAACAGTTTCGAAAATTGAAAGACGATAGGTAACGGCTATCGAAAGTTAGCGTGCGGACAGACTAACATTGCTCAAATGACTTATATATCGAATTTAATAAAACATATGTAGGGTCTACAATGCTTTTTAAGATGCCTCATACTAGGGTTGCTATTTATATTTTGGTTCCAGCAAAAAAAAAAAAAAACAATCATTTGAAATGGTCTTATTGCTTTCTTCAAAATATACTTCGTGAGGATCAATACTTAGTAGGGACATAAATACTGTTACAACATTGAACACACCCATTTCAATAGTGGAACTGAACATACCCCGTTAATGTCATATGGGTTTTGAAAGCTTACCTCAATAGCGTTAGTCTGTAACGGGATTTTAAAATTGATTCAACTTTAAATCATGGAGTGGTCAGATAATGAGAACCGTATCGCTGTAGTAGCGCTTTTCAAGTGTGAAATAAAAAAACGGCTGCATAAAACTGTTTGAGGAGACTGGAGATGTAAAAGACCGCAACCGGTCGGGCCGCCCACACTCTGTTCGAACACCGCATGTCATCAAAGCCGTTAAATCAAGAATTCACAGAAATCCGCTCCGAAAACAGAAAATCATGGCCCGTGAGATGAATATCACGCAAAAGTCCATGACTCGAACCATTAAAAAAAAACTTGGGACTTGGGGCTTTCAAACGACGTACCGGACATTTATTGACTGCAGCTTTAAAAAAAATAGGATTGAAAAAATGCAAACGTCTTTTGGTGAAGCACGCTGATAACTTGCACAGAAAAATTTTGTTCACCGATGAAAAATTTTTACCGTTCGGAAAACATTTAACAAGCAAAATGATAGTGTATGCGCGGTCATCTAAGGAAGCATCTGAACTTATCCCAAGGGTGGAAAAGGGTCATCACCCAGCTTCAGTCATGGTTTGGTGGGGTGTCTCTTACGATGGGGTCACTGATCTGCATAACAAGGAGTCAAAACATTGGCCAAAGTTTACCAAGAAACCGTTTTGGAAGCTGTTGTGAAGCCTCTTAACAATTCCCTGCTTCAAAACCAGCCATGGACTTTCCAGCAGGATTCTGCGCCGGCCCATAAGGCCTTAACGTCCCAGGCCTGGCTTCGAAACAATTTGCCAGCGTTCATTTCCTCTGAAGAATGGCCCTCAGGCAGTCCAGATTTGAACCCATTGGGTTACAAATTGTGGACGGTTTTAGGGGACAAGGTTTGTCACAAAAGATACCCCAACATTGGATCTCTTAAATACTTTTTATTTTACAGCTTAAAACGTGTGTAACAGTATTTATGTCCCTACTAAGTATAGGGTCCTTATCCGAGAGTTGCTATTTATATTTCGGAATGGTCTTATTATTTTTTTCAAAATATACTACTTTTGCATGCGCTCAAACCAATTATGAAAGCACTTTTTCCACTCCGGGTGAGACACCTCGAAAACATGGTTTTTGAACGCTTCAACAGCTGCTTCATGCGCTGAAATACGTTGACCACGCACACGTAGAACAAAAGTATGGTTGGGATAACAATATTCGAAGATTATCAAACTATTGTCGCATATATGGTTGTGCTACAACAATATCATGATCCTCACAATAATAGTATGATTCAAATACAACCATACTATGATCATCACAATCATACTATGATCCTCACAACAATAGTATGATTTATACTCAACCATGCTATGATCTCCACAACCATAGTATGATTCACACTGAACCGTACTATGATCTCCACAACTTTTTCTTTTGTTTTGTTAATTTATCTATTTTAAAATGTTATAATATTTTAATTCATAAAATTACAAAGGCTTCAGCGCCGTAAGGCATTTTAGAGGCAAGTTGGCACATATTTTTTAAACTTTAAATTTAATTTGAAATGTGCAAAAGTATTGGTAATACATATATCAGATTATATTATTATGATCCGCATGACCATAGTTTGTTGTACAAACAACCATAGTATGATTCACATTCAATCATGTTGTGGTCCCTACAACCATAGTATGGTCACACACAATTATACTATGATCCCCTAATATTATTTATTAGAATTGCTTCAATTGTCGACAATAGATTAAAACTAAAAAAATTAAATTCAAAATAATGGGAGTGATTAATTTAACTGTAGAAAAAATTATTTTAAAAAATGTAAGCGTTTTTATTAAAAACTTTCAGCTAAACAAAGCCAAAGCAGTTTGTTTAAAAAATTTTAATTTCCACATAAAAAGCACTAATTAATGCATTAGGTCCGTAACAAAAACATTGTTTTAAAAAAACATATTTAAATGAAGGAAAATTACAATCAAACAGTTTGATTGCCGTAATCATTTTATTGTTGACATAAAACCCAAAAACCATTACTTTATATGTGACGCAAAATTGAAAGGGACCTAAGGGTAAAAAGGTAAGTTTTGTTTAGGAGAGCCATTTTAAAGATTTAAATACGTGTATCTTTGGTGTACCACCACTTTCATAAAACGCGCATATCTCTGGGAGGGAACACTTTTGGGGCATTCGATGCTCAGATGTTGTCCACATCCAAAAAAAAAAGTGAAAATTTATTATTTTTTTACCCTTAGGTCCCTTTCTCTAGGCGCTGTCACATATTGTTGCTACAACCGTATTTTCATTTTAAAATTTGGCATTAATACTTATACTATTGAAACATTTCAACCTGATTAATATTGCGGCAATCATACTATTGTCAAAATTGAATTCAATAAACAATACTATGATTGCGACGAACATACTTTTATAACGGAGAACATATTATTATTTTCGTGACCATATAGTAACCATGTTTTTTCTCTGCCTGTATAAATAAGGCAAATGATTTCGATAATCATTATAATTTAAATTTATTCCAATAATTTAAAAAAAATAAACTTGGATTTAAACCACTGAGTACGTACGTAACTTCTTAGAACCCACTGATAAATTTAATATGCCAACCTCCTCTGATGCAGGGTACACCAAATTTCTTTATTTATCCCAAACTGTTTAGACGCAAATCAAATCATAAAGTAAGCCTTGCCGCACAAGTCTTAGTAAACTTGAAACAGTTCTCTGCAGCTGCCACTGTACCCTGTCTACTTCAAGCGAATAAATAAAGTCGCTTAAATGAATTTGCGATAATTTAAACAAATTCATTTAAATGGAGGAATAATCTAACACTTTTGTCTAGACATTCGTCATTTGATGACAATGACGTCGCAAATGATGTCTCCGGCTGCATGAGTGAGTAATTTGTTTGCCTTTATTTATAAACGAATTATCTTCAGACGGTACATCAAACGATTTGCTGCTAAGTATATCAAGTTTCTTATCAGTGATTATTGTGTGGGATACTTTCAAAGATTATGTACACTATTTGGATCATGAGAAAAGATAACATATTTTTTTTGAGGCCCATACGTAGAAATATTGGGCGTGTTTTTTGGTGCTTGGTTACTAAGCGAATTAGTGGTCGCTGAGGCGATAACTTTACAACTTTGAAAAAAATATTAGAAATTTCTGTATATACTTGTACAACAACTGAACAACTCTAGAAATAATAAACTGTTTGATTTTTTTAGAAAAAAAGTTATTTAAAAAATACTACAAGCGAGTAAGGACAGAGTTCGCTAAAGGTCATTCCTAAATAACTTTTTCCTAAAACCCTAGAATAGTTTAAACAAACTGATTGTGACGCAAAACAGTTTTCTGTAAACAAAACTATTTGTTTACAATGGTGTGAAGTTATCGCATTACCGACCGCTTACTTACCTAACAACCGTTAGGTGCAAGTTCTGAAAGATAATATTAGGCTTGATATTTTGGTTCCGGAAGGGATGGATTTTAAATTATTATCAACAAGTAGTGAAACATTTTAATATCAGATTATTATTATAAACTGCACACAGAACAGATTTGTTGTCGCAAATGATTTTTAATTTTTATATACTGAATGATTATGGTATATTTTAGTCCAAATACACTGCGCTTTAGTTGTAAGAAATTGGCTTGGGTATTTTATTGTAAAGGTGGACCAAGCATGTTTGATGTCTTCGATTAACTCGACTTTTGTGTTGTATTGTTTTCCAGACTCGTACACATAGCTAACCATCCCTACGCTTGCTCGGGCCCTCTTGGCATTAGAAATACGAGGGCGGTTCGGAAACTTCTTCCACAAAAAGCGCGGTATAACCAGAAACTTCCATCTCTGCATCCGCGATTTTTTACAATGGAAAAATTAGAAATGCGTGGTGTCATTAAATATTTACATAAGAAAGGTTTATCGGGACAAGAAATTCAAAATGATATGGTGAATGTGTTCGGTGAAAGTGCTCCTTCATATGCAACAGTAAAAAATTGGGTTGCTGAATTTAAACGTGGTCGTACAAGCATTGAAGATGAACCACGTAGTGGACGTCCAGAAACAGCAACAACAACAGAAATTGTAGCCAAAGTGCATGATATGGTATTAAATGATCGACGAATAAAAGTGCGTGAAATAGCTAATATCATGGGCATCTCAAATGATCGAGTTCATTTAATTTTGCATGAAGAACTACAGATGAAAAAGCTTTCTGCAAGATGGGTGCCGGACTTGTTAACAGTCGACCAAAAACGCATAAGAATGAACATTTCTCAAGCTTGTTTGGATCGTTTTCAGCGATATAAAATTGATTTTAAGCGTCGTTTCATAACTGTTGATGAGACATGGATCCACCACTATACTCCAGAGACAAAAGAACAATCCAAACAATGAACTGAAGCTGGAGGAAGTGCCCCAAAGAAGGCAAAAACAATTCAATCGGCTGGTAAGGTTATGGCAACGGTTTTTTGGGACTTCAATGGTATTTTATTGATTGACTATCTGCAAAAGGGTAAAACAATAAATTCAGAGTACTATTGCAACCTTTTAGATCAATTAAATGTACAAATTCGAGAAAAACGTCCTGGCTTACAACACAAAAAAATAATTTTTCATCAAGACAACGCACCAGCGCCATTTTAACAATGGCTAAAATCAACGAATTAAAGTACGAGTTGCTTGACCACCCACCTTATTCTCCTGATTAAGCTCCCAGTGACTTTTACCTAAAAAAAATCCTTGCTGGCAAGCGTTTCACCTCAAATGAAGATGCAATTACAGTTGTAAACCACTGTTTTGAAGACCTTGAGGAATACTATTTTAATCAAGGAATAGAATTGCTTGATAAGCGTTGGACTAAGTGTATTGAAGTTTCAGGAGATTATATTGAAAAATAAAAATATTTTTGAAAAACTAACTATTCTCTTTCATTGATAGGCTAAGAACTTTCCGAACCACCCTCATAAAATATTTCAAGTATATCAGTGGGAAAGGATGTTCCAGAGCCCCTAATTTATTACATTTTTTTCGATGATTATTTTCATATTTTTCGATACTTATTTTGAGGTAAAAAATGGACCCAAACAACAAGAGAGGTATATATCCATTCATCAAGGACATTGTCGGAATATTTCTTATTTCTCAAAGCCCATGAGACCGTTTGTGTTTGAGGTACCAGTAGGACTTTTCCGATCTCAACAGAATTCAGCGTAGAAGTGTGTTGTGTATAAACATCTTGATGTGTAAAATTTCATTTCGATAGGTCAAGTTTGTGGTGATTTTTTAGTCATATTATTTCTCAAGGCCCATAAGGCCGTTTGTATGGGAGGTACAAGAAATGGTGGCTAAATCTAAACCATTTTTACATAGATGATTGCGCCTATATAGAGATTATTATTTGCAAAATTTCAGTGACTTTGCTCAAGAAACTGGACGGATATTTCCAAATAAAAAACCAATTTTTATGAGGTAGTTTCGGTTGAGGGTCTCCAACACCAACTTCCCGTAGAGCTATATAGCCCATTTTCAATACCAACCATGCTAGGTTAACTACACATGTTTGTGCCAAATTACAGCTCCCTAGCTGTTTTCATGCAGGCTCTATCTTGTTTTCAACAGACGGACAGCCGGACAACATGGCTAGATCGTCTTAGAATTTTACGAGGATCAAGAATATATATTGGGTCTCCGATGATTATTTCAAGGTGTTACAGACAGAATGACAAAACTAATATACCCTCCATTGTATGGTGGAGGGTATAAAAAGACAAGACTGTTTCGGCCGGCAGTTGCAGCGTCGCAGTAGCAAAGGAATTTGTATACCTCGTGCACGTCAAAGGCCGAAAGAACGATGTCAGCAATGAGACAAACCGAAGGTCGCGTTAGCAAAAAGGTATCATTTTGGGCTAGGAAAACGGCTACAAAAGAACACTCATACATACTACCCTTTTGGTAATTTTGTAAAAGGAAAATCCTTTGTAAAATGTAAGGCGTGTCAAAATACAACGACTGCGCTGATTTGGACATGGCGGTCGAGTAGAAGCAATTGCATCATAATTGCTCCCCTGGACTCGAAGACATTGAAGACCAAGACTACGTTGAAGAGGACGAATGAAGGAAGATTTACACAGAAAAAATAAAAAGCCTTTAACTTCTACAAACGTTTCAAGGCGAATGTTTACCAAAAATATTTGAGCTAGACTCACTAGCTGGTTCGATTTAATGATGTCTATCTGTCGGTCAGTCCGTCGGTCCATATAAAGCTTGTAATCCAACAACTAGTCGAAATTTTCATGAAAATTGGAAAGTTTTTTATTCAAGGACGGACGCTATTAAAATTAATGAAAATCGGTTCAGATTTAGAAATAGCTTCCACATATATGTTCAACTGATTTTTCTGTTTCAAGCTCTAGAATCCACATATTACATCTAATCTTGCAGAAATTTGGCACACGTTAGTTTTTTTGACCAAGGAAGAATGTTGTTGAAACTGAAGAAAATCGGTTCAGATTTAAATGTAGCTCCCACAAACAGATGTTTACCCAATTTTATGTTTTTAGTTCTAGGAGCCACATATTGCATCCAATTTTGATGAAATTTAGCACAAGTTAGTTCCGTGTGTCAAGAAAGTGGAGAAAATCGGTTCAGCTATTCAGCTATATAATAGCTCCCACATATAAGTATAGTTTTAATCGATTTTACCACAAAGAATTAGATTATTTGTTAATTCTGGATATGGCCTCAGTTGTAAAATCTAAGTAAACTTAGAGCAGGCCTAAGGGTTCAAAAACCTATTTTTAGTTGCCTTTTCTAAACGCCAAGAATAGTGGGACACTGAAGACTTTAGTTTCCTGTACTAGTTTTTGATAAATTTTTATTCAAAAATTTAGTTGGGTGCTATTTTCAAAATCTACGCAACACTGTAGTAGAGTCCATTATGACTTACTGCTGATGTTGGCAACACCTTAAAGATATGGAGATAGACCCTTTGTTAAGTATACCTATTTATTAAGAAACACTACCTGACTCCATTAAGCATTGTCCGTCCAAGCGTATGTCCATCAATCGTTGTAATTAAATTCCAGGTCTCAATTATGAACCCATTTCGATAAAACTTGGTACATTCTTAAAATTTAGGACAAGGACGAACCCTTTTGAAATTGGTCTACATTGGTCTATATTCTAATATCGTATATATGATTTCCCGATTTCAGTACCTTCAACTGTGGAAGCAACATATAACATCCAACTACGATTAAAATACACACAGATTATTACGAGTGACCAACACCCGTCTCATGTTAAATTTGTCCATGATTTCGAATAGGTACCACACAAAGGTTCCTTCCGATTTGAGGTCATGTAGCTCTCGAATCCACAAATTACTCTCTACCGAATTTTGCTGAAACTGGATTACATAGGTTCATATTTTAGTATAGCCCTAACACAGAGGTCCTACCTTATTATATAAGTAGATTCTGCAGCTCTAGAAGCTGATTCCTACCAAATTTCCCACGGAGCGTTACGAGCGACCAACACCTATGTCCTGCAACACTGAACCTATTGGCCCAACCTTTAGAATAGCCCTTACACAAAGGTTCCACCTGATTTAAGGTTCTACAGCTCTAGAAACCACAAATTACACCCGATTGCGCTCAAATTTTGCATGGTACGTTATGAGCGACAAATCATTAACTCTAACATATTGACACCGACCTTCCTCAAGCTCCAAACAGAGGTGCTTTGTTCTGAGAATAGCAGAGTGGTAGTGGTAGGGTATTTCCTTATCTTGTTTTACTTGTCATAATTGACACAATTCATACGTTTTTTACTTAGGAATTGTTGTTCAATTTTTTCTACTTTAAACTTAATAAAGATTAACCCTCAAGCAAGTGCAAAGAGATTATCATTGTGTTGACTTTGTTGGGTGGAAAACACCACTTCCAGCAATTCGCGTTCATAAAACGTAGCTGTTTGCTCTTAAGTGTATAGCAACTGATCATTTTTAGAGCACAGTAAAGATTTTGCTTACACAACAACTTAAGGAAAAAAACGCGATTCGCCGTTGGCATTGGACGACTTCACAATACAATTTTGTGTTTATTTAACCTAACTACCCTAATTTTTTGACTGTCAATTATCATTTACGTGAATTAATTTCTGCTGAATTAAAATTATAAAATGTATATGTTACGCGCAAAATAGAAAGGGACCTAAGGGTAAAAACCAGTTTTGATCAGAAGAGCCATTTTAAAGATTTGAATACGTGTATCTTTTGTGTACCATCACTTTCATAAAACGCGCATATCTCTGGGAAGGAACAGTTTTGGGGCATGGGATCGGTCTCATTCGATGCTCAGATGTTGTCCACATCAAAAAAAAAGTGAAAATTGATTTTTTTACCCTTAGGTCCCTTTCTCTGTGCGCATATGGATATATGGTGTGTAACAGAAGTTTAATTGTTTTCGTTAATACTACGTGTTTTTTCTTAATAAATATGTACCTGATGAACGGCGTACATGTTAAGTCATTATTACAATTTGTGTATTGAGTAAAAAATCAGCATAAATTGCTTTATCACACTAATTTTAATAACATTTTAATTAAATATTCACATTTATTAATCAAAATTTGCAATTATTTTTTTCAGTGTACGAATTATTGGTATTGGAAAATGAAGAAAGCACGCCTATAACCAAAGTGTTTTTAACTCATTTTTTGGGAAGTTCCAGACTCATAATAAACTGTGCAGCCACTTTAAATAGGTAAGTACAATTTTCATATCAGTCACTTTTTGTAAAGGTTACAGTGGGGAAATTCAAACCTTCGATTGCAAATAAAACGTGTATTTCCTTTAAAGTATAGCGATTGAATGAAATTTACAACTTACTCAGCTCAACTGTTTTCAAAATTAACTCGATAAGGTGGCTCTAATGAGGCAAATATGATCTGAGCTCTGTATATGCAAAATTGAATTGCTCTCTAAAAACTTTGAACTTTCGTCATTATTATTCATAGACCTATGTGCCTTATATTTTACATTCATTCTTCGGCCAGGGGTAGTCATCTCAACAATGTGTTTTTTTTGTTTGTCGATTTTTCGTCGTAAGAGCAGCTCTTCTTTCAATAACTGCTTCAAATATTACAGGCCGGACGCGGGATCGAAAAATACCCCGGACCTTGGATCCGCTCGGTTTGACAGAATCGTATACACTATCGTACAATGTCTGTAAGGTGTAATCATTGCATGGAGTCGGTGCATTTCGAAACGGACTTTGTTGCCTCTTGTTGTATCGATGTCTGGAACAACCGTATAAACTCTTAGGTTGGTAGCTGCCCCGCGTTAGTATCCTGACATATGCAATCTCCTACAAGGCAATGACCATCTGGTCCAAGGAGACTTTCTTGCCAACCATGAACTGTGAAAATATCTTCTAGATAACGCCCAGAGGAAAATAGCTTTGTCAGCGCAAATTGATAGCTATACGTTCTACACAGTAAATGAGGACGCTCCCATGCGGATTATGTTCGATTGCCATCGTTCGCGAGACATAACTATAGCATCGCCTGGCATGATGTATGACGGCACCACCTGCCAACCTATCATATCTTTGGGATCGGGCCATCTTTCTATAATCCTCTACATTGACAGACCATCCGACTTCATCATCTCTGAACGTATCTTAATCAAAGAAAGGCTGATTGGGATGCCCCAAGAGAAGCCACCAACCGCAGCTAATCTACCTATTCCCTCAAATGTGCGGTTAGCCGAGAATAAGTCCCGGTCCGTCATCAACGCAGCAACAACTCATTATATTCCTGCTGGTCGAATACCCTAGGTACGACCAAATTTTCCAGCAGAGGCAACTGTACTCGTAGATGAGCGTAATGGCATGCATTCCTCTGACCCTAGAACTAGAGATCTAAACTCTAAGATCAGTAGGTAGATCAACGAATACAAGCGGAATAAATAATTGGTTCACTTCAAACAGTGCAACTTAAGGACAACGGTCAAATCGCTCTCTAACCCTGGGAGAAAGGATGATCGGAGAGGCGTCGCGTTCGGAGACGAAACATTGACAGATCCGACCTTTCTTTGTTCATCGAGCGAGAGCGATAAGGCAAGTATTGCGTCGTATTCTCAGAGTCGAAGAGGCACCAGCACAATTTACCGTCGGCGAAGTGACAATGTCATACACAGCGCAGAGTCATCAAAGGCACTGGGCTCAGACGGAATCCCAATGCCGATGTTGAAGCACTTGGATACGCCGGGAGTAAGGTACATGACCAAAGTTCTCAATATGTCGTTAGACACTCACTTAGTTCTCGATGCCGGAAAAATGTGCAGAGAGGTACCCCTACTGAAACCAGACAAAGGCGCTAGCAAAGGTTAATCGTACAGGCCGCTATGCTTGCTTTCTCCAGTAGCCTGCTCCTCTCCAGCATGATCGAACACCTTCCGTGTGCTGATCATCAGCATGGGTTCCGCAAGCAGCACAGTAAATCACTGATTTACACGCCATTACCACACATATCAGTCGCGGCTCAAACCAAAACAAGCCTAACGACAGGTCGATGATCGTGGCTCTAGACCTCACCAATGCCTTCGACATTGTCAAGTATGCCATTCTTTTCGAGGACATCGCAGAAACAGCCTTTTCGCCTAGTGTTAAATGTTGGGTCGTAAACTATATGTGTGGGCATGCTCAAAATTGGCACTTTTTCTTAACAACTGACTTAACTCTTACGATTTCTCTATCCAGACTTAGTCATCGCAGCCTAACCTAAAAAAACCACAAATGTCATGTTGGTACGAACGACATACATGGAGGTGAAAATGCAAGATGCCAAACAGGCGGACTTAATCTATTGTTCGCATTTTTTCCTATATCTTTATGATCAGTCTGTCCTTGCGTATGACCAGTCTGTCCTTACGTAGCAAAAACATTCAACTCTACATTACTCATGCGAGTTCATCGTCATCTGAAGATTCCGAAGAAAAGTTGACATACGTCCCGCCACCGTCACGCCCCGTGCATCAGTCATTGGCAATTACAACATGAGCTACGATGAGTACGTGCACTTGAGTAATTCGTCTGGAGGATTTCATCTCAGTGGTTAAATTTCGCAATTAAATTGTAATTGCACATGTTGCATGTGTAAGTTCAAAGTTCGATTGTAATCTTTCTACTCCGATAGTTTTTCTTAGAAATTCCGTTCACTCTGTGTGTGTGTATTTGTTTTTGTACAAATTTAGCAACCATAGACAAAATATCACAGTTTTATCTAATTACAGAATGTGCAATTACAGAGAAATTTTCCATTTTGTCATAATCTGGAAAAAACTGAACAATTTTTTGTCTCACTTTACAGTGGGTTTCACAAGAGCGGAGGAATTAACACAGACAGAGAGAAACTCAGTTGGAAATCGGTCAGAACTACAAATATTCGGTTGGAGTTTCTGTTGCAATCATTAACATCCCATGGTACGAGTATTGTTGATTACATGGTTCGACTTACCATTAGATAGTAGCTACAATACTAGTACGATTCCTACAGCAAATAAGTCAATTATACTAACCGAATACATAAAAACTATTGCTTGATACAACTGGCATGACCGATTAATTTGGTACCAATAATTAATGCTGACAACAAATAATTCTTTGTAGTAACTAAACCCAGTTTTGTTTGCTGTTGTAGCATATTACACTATGCAACAAAATTTCGGACTTTCTCAGCGGGTTAATGATTTCTTCTAGAAATGAAGGATGTAGTTTATTCGCAAAACGGTCCTCGTGAGTCGAACTTTTTTTTATGATCTAAGAAAATTTCATTTTGCAAAGATATACCATATCAAATTATTTAAGAATTAGTAAATATTCCTTCGTTTTACCGAATTGCGCTGATGAGATAGGCTTTCGCAGATCACTTGAGCATCCTATCTTTAAGATTGGAGTGTCCTTTTCGTCCTTATTTTTGAAAAAGTGAAGAAAAATGAAATAATGTTGTCCAATTATTTTCAGTTTGGTCGTTTCCTTATTTTTTTTAATAAATTGTATAATTTTTTTTAAAAATGGTTGTTTTTGGGTTAATAAAGGGTGTTTTTTAGACGTGTGGTTTTCAAGAAGAAATAAAACGCATATAATTTAATGTTATGGCCAAGAATTTAGCTTAATTATAAAGATAAGGGTTTGTCATTATGTTTTTAAAATGATTACGAGCAAGAGGATGCCGCGTCTGGCTCGAATTATTTTCAGCGAGAGGCCCAATTTTTGACCACTTGTTGCAGCATTTTGGACCGTATGCCAGCAATAACGCACCGAATATTCTCTTTCAAGGCGTCAATCGTATCGGGCTGATTTGCGTGGACATAACCCCACCAAAATAGTTCAGCGATGTTAAATCACGCGATCTTGGAGGCCACGCCACAGGCCCACGACGCGAGTTAATGCGCTCACCAAAAGTTTCCTTCAATAAATTGATTGGCTGTATGGCATGTAGCGCCGTCTTGTTGGAACCAAACAAAGGTCATCCAATATCCTCTCCCCGGCTTCATTTTTGAAAAAATATGGACCAATGATTCCCTCTGCCCATAGAGCACACCAAACAGCGACGTATTGAGGATGTAATGGCGGCTCAACCATGGCTTGTGGATTTTCATTACTTCAAATGCGACAATTTTGGTTACTAACGTGCCCATTGAACCAAAAGTGAGCTTCATCGCTGAACAAAATATTCTTGTAAAAATCAGGATCGGTGGCAATCTCGTTTTTGGCCCATTCACCACGATTTGTAAACGTTGTTCCGGAGTAAGTCTATTCATTATGAAATCGAAATGAGTATAAATCATGTGACAACTGTCAAAAAGACCAACTCCAAAAAAAAGTATGGCCAAATTTAAAAATAGCACGTCTAAAAAACACCCTTTATATGTGACAGCGCATAGAGAAAGGGACCTAAGGGTAAAAAAAAATATTTTTTTTTCTTTTTTTTGATGTGGATAACATCTGAGCATCGAATGAGACCGATCCCATGCCCCAAAAGTGTTCCCTCCCAGAGATATGCGCGTTTTATGAAAGTGAAGTCGACGATTCTAAGCGCAAATAGAAAGGGACTTAATCTTTAAAATGGCTCTCCTGAACAAAACTTTTCATTAACTTTTCACTTTTTTTTGATGTGGACAACATCTGAGCATCGAATGAGACCGATCCCATGCCCCAAAAGTGTTCCCTCCCAGAGGGACCTAATCTTTAAATGGCTCTCCTGAACAAAACTGGTTTTTAGCCTTAGGTCCCTTTCTATTTTGCGCGTCACATACACAAAAAAGCAATGTCTTGAAACCCACTGTTACTTTGTACTTCATTTTGTGCCCTTCCCCCTTTTTAGGCTTCTTACTCAGCCTAGACATACAGACTATCTAAACACTGTATCTAAGCAAAAACTTTGTGTAATTAAATAAATAAAAATAAGTACAACAACAACAACTGCTCAGCAACAAAAGCAATTAAATCAATTAAACGATGTGAGTTTTCTAAACTAAATACGTCAATTATTTACATGACAAATAAATCATAAAACACAACAGCACAGCAGCAACAGCAGCAGCAATAGAAACAACAACATTCGCATGGACAAAATAATTGCCACCTCTTTTTTTTCAGCGTGAAATACTAAAATCATATGTAGATTCAATCACTCATTCGTTCGTTCGTTCATTCATTCATTCATTATTCGTGTTTTATTTGCTGTGAAATATGATCACACCCATTTTCGGTTCGGTCGAGGGGTGAAAAAATTAACAGTTTTTTCATTCGCGCAAATCAATTGTAATTATCTGTGTCAACAAAAAGTTCCCCGACATTTTTAATACGAGGGTCAGGCGCCGCAATTGTTTTACCCACAACATGGCCCAGACAATGTGTGACAGATCACAAGCTAAATGGGGCTAAAAGTGCGCCAGACGTTTAAATACCCTGTGCCGCATAGTAGCCAGTACCACGGCTATTATGACTAAGTGCTGATGTTTAAATAAAAGGAGTTTGACACTCAAGCTTAGAATCATGTGTTCTAGTTTGATAGGGCGATATTCGTCTGCTCGTCTGGCCATCGATCGTTATAATACCAGGGTTGCTATATATATTTCTGGCCTAATAATGAATATGCGAATATTTATCATCAAAAATGGTTTTATTGTCGTAATAATACCAGGGCTGCTATATATATTTCTGGTCTAATAATGAAAATGTGAATATATATCATCAAAAATGGTTTTATTGTTTTTCAAATGTCCAGCATGATTTATACACTTCTGCATGCGCTCAAACCAATTGTCGAAGCACTTTTTCCACTCCGAATGAGACACCTTCAAAACTCGATTTTGAACGCTTCAACAGCATCTTCTGGCGACGAAAATCGTTGACCACGCATTTTTGTCTTGATGTGCGGGAATAAAAAAAGTCATTGGGTGCCACGTCAGGGCTGTACGGCGAATGACCCATCAATTCCACGCTTTGGCCGGTCAAAATGGCACTGGTTTGAGCCGATGTGTGAGAGCTCGCATTGTCATGGTGCACAATCATTCGCCTTCTCTTGTTCGTTTTTCGAACTTCTCCGAAGACTTCAGGTAAACAAATTGTGGTGTACCACTTAGAATTGACCATCCTACGTTGCTCAAGAGGAAAAGTCGCCACATGAATAGTTTTGCCGAAGAAACAGGCGACCATTTGCTTCGCAGTACTTCTTTCACGAACAACTTTCGTTGGATTTGGTTGGTTTTCGAAGACCCACACGGTCGATTGCTGTTTTGTATCGGGCTCATACGCATAGATCTATGATTCGTCACCTGTGACGATCCTATAAACGTCTTTTAAAGCACTGCGATCATATTTTCCAAAATTTTTTTTGCACCAATCGACTCGAGCCTTTTTTTGGGCGATTGTCAAATTGTGCGGCATCCAACTAGAACAAACCTTTTTTACTGCCAGGTGTTCATGCCATATCGAATGTATGCTGGTGGAAGAAATGCCCAAGCATGCCTCCATCTCACGGTATGTCACATGACGATCTTGCATTATCAGTTCGCGCACGGCATCAATGTTCTCTGGCACAACGGCCGTTTTTGGACGACCTTTACGACCATCGTCTTTGAGCGAGCGTCGCCCACGATTGAATTCATTAAACCAGTTTTTCACAGTGCCATAGGATGGTGCTTCATCGTCATACAAATATTTAAGTTCATCGATGCACTCTTTTTTTAATAACCAACACTCAGGGGATGCCCCCTATACATGCGGTGCATTGCGTTGGCGAGTGGAAAGTAAATGATCGGAGGGGGGAAAGAGGGAGTAATGTTTATTGACACTTGTCTTGAACTTCTGGATGTCGCAATTAGTGGGAAACACATTTGCCTGATGTCGATTCCACATACGGACTGTACGAGCGAAAAACGAATTTGATCTGTAGTGTATAGTGCGGTCAACTGGCCAATCGATAACAAACGGGTGTGAATTCCTAGAAAGTCGCGTATCCCTACCGAACATCCTCACGTCAGGAATAAGGCGACGGATGTCTGATGAAATTAACGATTGAACAGCGTCATGCAACCCACATTCCGACGATGCTCAAGGGAAACAATAGAGTTGGATACCCTACTGTCACCTATCAGCACGATCGCTCTCCTTTGAACACGGTCAAGTAGCTCCAAGGATGATTTTGGAGCACCTTTCCATATATGGGAGTTGTATACTATCTTCGGCCTAATGTAAGTTGTATCGACATTAAAAAGATCAGAAGGAGTGAAATATTTCTTGCACCGCTTTAAGAAGCCTATGCACTTGAGTGCTTCTTTCGACACTTCGAATACATGTCTCGCCCAACGAGCGTCACATTGCATTTTCATGCCCAGAACATCAAGAGCTTCTGATTGTTCAATATCCGTACCGTCGATAGAAATTGACGATATTGTTGGGTCAGCGAATCGCTTGTGAGACAACAAGCGGCACTGTGTCTTACGTGCATTAAAATCTACTCTATTCACTCGACCCCATTCGGAAATGGCCAGTAGATCCCCGGCCAAGTGTCTCATCCATAATTCGCCATTTGTCTTCAATATCCTGAAGACTCGGCCTACGGTCGAATGAATAAGAATGACAGAGGTTAGTGTCATCCGCAAAGGAGTAGATTGGATTCACGGTCTGACCCAACAGATCATCAATGAAAAGTACAGAGCCCTGTGATACTCCTGCAGTAAGCCTATGTTTGTAGGATGAGAACCCATCTACAACAACTCTTATAGTGCGATCTCTAAGAAAGCTCGATATAAAACGAGCGAAATATCGACGACTCCAAAAGCCATCAGCTTTGATAAGAGTGCACCGTGCCAGACTCTGTCAAAGGTCTTGGAGATATCCAGAGCCACAACCTTACTCGCACCAAACTGGTGGATGGACCGACTCCAGCGCTCCGGCAAGAAATCCATCAGGTCTCCCGTAGAGCGAAGCCATACTGTCGATCACTAAGCAGGCAGTTGGATCTAGATACTACACAAGATGGTGGTTAACCATGCTCTCCATTACCTTAGAGAGCGCAGAGCAAATCGCGATTGGCCGATAATTTGCAGGATTGTTGGCTACACCCTTTTTAGGTGAAGCCAATAATCCTGCAAATTATCGGCCAATCGCGATTTGCTCTGCGGTGGTTCTTAATTTTCCAACACGCACTATAAGCAAGGTTGAAGAGGCACGATAAGCAAGGTTGAAGAGGTTGCGTAATGGACGGGCTAGCGTCGAGGAGCACTTACACAGGACAAGTGCCGAAATACCATCCGGGCCCGGGGACTTATTTACTTCGTGATTCGCAAGAACCCTTTTCAACCCACGTGTTCGAAAAAATATCTGAGGCATTGAACTAGATACGTTATCGATCACGGGGAGTGGTTGATTGCTTTCCGGCAAAGAAGAATTTCCTGCAAATATTTCAGCCTAAAGGTTAGCTTTATCAACCAGCTCAGTGAATGTCTGGTCGTCTTTAACAAGAGTTGGGATAGATGATGAACTATCCTTTACTCTTCTTACAAACGACCAAAAGCTCTTACTTCCCCTGGGGGAAGCAAGAACCTTTGTGCGTAGACGGTGTTCGTGTAGAAATTGTTCACGCCTAAGCACTCTGGCACATGAAGTTCTTGCCTGTTTCGGCAGCAGTTCAGTATTGGCGTTTTCGTTCAGGCGCCAATTTCTGAACGCCTCCTCTTTAGATCTGACAGCATCCCTGCATGTCTGGTTCAACCAACCGTTTTTGGCTTATTCAGCCGACATAACTTTATTTGGAATAAATGTCTTCAGTCCAAATAAAATTATATTTTGAATCATTTCAGCAGCAGCATTTACGTCGTTGTCGAGAAAGCACAGTTTCCAATTAAAATGCTGAAAAAAGTGGTTGAGCTCAGCCCAACGTGCCTTTTCGTAGATAAAAACTGATGATGGTCGTACGTCAAAACGTTCTGAGTACGTTTATGCTAAATATGTAAAACTTTCCAATGGAAATGTCAGATGGCGCCAGGCAACACTTACTGTTGCCTAGGCCTGGAATATATATAGGAATATACACGCAGAAAAAAAGTATGGTTGTGGTGACAATATTCGAAGAGGATAATACTATTGTTGGGTATATGGTTGTGGTACAACAATATTATGATCCTCACAACAATAGTATGATTCAAATACAACCATACTATGATCCTCACAACATTAATATGATTCAAACATAACCATACTATAATCCCCACAACCATATTATGATTCACACTCAACCATACTATGATCTCCACAACCATAGTATTATCCTCACAACCATAGTATGTTTCTCATACAACCATAGTTTGATCCTCACAACCATATTATGATTCATACGCAACCATGTTTTGATCTCTACAACCATAGTATGATAACACACAATTATACTATGATCCCAAATATAATATATTAGAATTTTTTTAAGTTGTCGACAAAAGATTTGATCCCCAATATTATTTATTAGAATTGGTTTAAGTTGTCAACAATAGATTTGAATTATGAAATTATTTAAAAATACATTAAATTCAAAATAATAGGAGTGATTTATTTAACAGTAGAAAAAATAAGTTTAAATAAACGTAAGCGTTTTTATTAAAAATATTTCAGTTAAACAAACCAAAGCAGCTTGTTAAAAAAATTTTAACATCGATAAAAAAGTACTATTATTGCATTAGATCCGTACCAATAACATTATTTATAAAAAGCATATTTAAATCAAGAAAAATTACAATCATATAGTATGATTGCCGTAATCATATAATGGTTAACATAAAACGCAAAACACAATACTTTTGTTGCACCAACCAAATTTATACTGTTGCTATAAACATATTTTCATTTTTAAATTTGGCAATAATACTATTGTTACATTTCAACAATATTAATATTGCAGCAATTATACTATTGTCAAAACTAAATTCAGTTAACAATGCTATGGTTGCGACGAACATACTTTCATTGCGGAGAACATATAATTAATGCCGTGACCATGTTGTTTCTCTGCGTGTATATAGTAGTTTAAATTACTAATCGAAACTTTGTCTCTGCAACCGATACTGTCAGTCAGTTCCCACTACTGCAAATTGCCTTGTGTCCAAGAAACATTGGTTGTAGCGATGGAATACATGGATAGTATCTGCAACCACAAACATCGGGTTGGCAAAACAATCTGTTGTGGCAACAAATCTATTCTTAGTGTGCATAAGCCGTAGCGTGCAAAATTTCAGGGTCCTTGGTTAATTTGTTTTACCGCTATCGGGCTTTCAACTGACACACGCACGGTAAGACGGACATGTCTTTGTAAAATATTTCGCGGTGTTGCAAACGGAATAACAAATTTAGTATACCATCTTTCCTTCGGTACAGGGCACTCTTTATTAATAATTCTTTTAAGCTATTCTCAAACTCCAAAAAGTAAAGTAAATCATTTTAGTTTATTGTCCTTCGGTATGTCGAATACTCGTACATGTTCGTTATTGCGGGATTAACAAATTAGCGTTAATGCTGTAGAAAAGCGCGAACTTCCTGTAGCTGACGAAAATTTGCATAGTGCCCCCCGTAGTTGAGATTATATTGAAACGGTCTTACTTTGCGACTTTTGTTTTTCTTTTGTTTTTTGTTTTGCTGTTTATTTAAATGTTTAAATTTGCATACAGCATGTTTTGACACCATTAAAATAATGTTTTGTTTTCGAATTATTTTCAGCTTTACTTTTTGTCTTTACAATCATTAATCATATTTTTTCGCCTTGTTGCTGTTTATTTGCTTGTCATTTTGTTTTTCCTCGTCGCCACCCTTCCGCCACTACCAATGCCAGTTAACACTTCGTTGCATTTAATACGAGTACATGTGGAAATTTAAAATTAGCAGGTCATTGCCTGTAGAACTTCTTTAAATGTATTTGTCACTTTCAGAATTTTCTAAAATATTTTTGAAATAATTATTTATACTCGTATGTAATTTTCAGTTGCAACAGCGGTTACACCATTCGAATGACCGGAACTGACAAAAGCGGCAGGATTTTGTGGCAAACCACAAGACATTGCCACAAGATATTCAAATAGGCGCTTGGAGATTTAAGCAATGTTCATTGAAATAACAGGTGTGTGCTATTAAATAGCACTTGTGGTTCAAAGGCTGGTCCACATGTTCTTAGCCTGGGAGCCAATTTTTGTAATAGTTTTAAATCGTATACGTCACCCTTTAAATGGTGGTTTTCCAAAATTCGTTTGGAAGCATCATTAAAATGGATTTTTAATAGCGAACTTTTACAGTTGATGGACTGAATTGTTGTTAATTTTTTTCATAATAAAAGTTACTCTACTTTCTGAATGGTTGCTTTCTAGTGGTCAAGATTTGCTCGAGATAGTTTATCAGCTTTACTGCATTGAAAACATCGCATTTGTTCTTGAGCGTACGAGGGCGACCGCAAAACTAACTGGCCTGGCACATTTTCTGTTTTACTAGCAACTTTTTTGTTTTGTTTTTTAAGCAATCTTTTATAAGCCATCTGTCAAAATTGAAGTAAACAAGTTTTATAATTTTTGAAAAATGGAAAATAAAGAGTTTCATGCGGTAATTAAACACTTTTATATGAAAGGTTATACGCTACAATTAATCAAAGATGAATTGGATTCTGTTCATGGTGATAATGCACCATCATAATCCGCCGTGAAATCCTGGGTTCAACAATTGAAAATGGGTCGTTCAAGTACGGAAGATGAACAACGCTCTGGAAGACCGAAAACTGCTGCTACTATTGAAAACATTAGAAAAATATTTAATGAAGTGACTAAAGATAGACGAATAAAGCTCAGAGAACTTGCTGATATTGTTAAAATACACGAAAAACAAGTTTGGAGTATTTTACATGATGAACTCCACATGAAAAAGCTATACCCAAGATATGTGCCGCGTTTGTTGACTTTGCCCCGTCCGTTGGACCAATTCCGAGGATTTATTAGCGTAATCCAATAGAGTTCTTGCGCCAATTCATACGAGGGCGGCTCGGAAACTTCTTAGCCTAGCACAAAAAGCGTGGTATAAACAGAAAAAAGTTAAGTGTTTTGGAAACTTCTATCTCTGCTATGAACACATGTTAAATTTTGTTTGATCTGGCAACTCCTTCATATAGAAACAGGTGTTCACAAAAGACGCATCCATTTGGGTTGCTGAATTTAAACGTGGTCGTTCAAGCATTGAAGATGAACCACGTAGTGGACGTCCAAAAAAAGCAGCAACAACAGAAATTGTAGCCAAAGTGCATGATATGGTATTAAATGATCGACAAATAAAAGTGCGTGATATAGCTAATATCATGGGCATCTCAAATGATCGAGTCCATTTAATTTTGCACGAAGAACTACAGATGAAAAAGCTTATCGATTAAAGAGAAAAGGTATCGGTAACCCTAACTAATAAGGATGATTATTGGAACTGAATTTGTACATGTATTGGTTATTGTTAAATATTATTGTTATAATTGAATTCGGTTCTCATTACCATAAGCATCAACTGACACCATTTTTTGTATTCGTTTATCTGACCGAAATAATAAAGTTTGTTATTTAATTTTTATATTTAAGGTTTTGAAAATATTTATTTTGCTATTGGAAGGTTTATTTTAAAACTTGGCTTTTACTTTCGAATCTAATAATGTTTGTGCATGCACAAGTGGAACGATTTTATGCCTCAAATTGGTAAAATTGGTCAAAAAATTAAATTCTGCTGTCATAACATTTTAAGATAAAATTGATTATGATAAATTATTTAAGTGGTATTTTAAACCTAAATATTTCCGGCGACTTAAGGCTAATGTGACACAAAATCACCCTAATGAAGTCTTAGCTATATTTTCTTAAAAATATATACTTTCCTATTGGTCATATTTTTAAAGAACCTACAAAATGTTCTTTAAAAAAAATGGGTGGAAAAAAATTTAATTTAATAAAACGACCCTTTTTGTCGATTTTGGCTTCCATTCTAAACACAAATTGTTGAATAAATTTTTTTAAAAAAAAATTATTTAATTACCAAAAGGACGGAAAGCGCCGTCTTATCTTGTAGATGCATATTAATAATTAGACTTTTCGAATAAAACTAAGTTTTTTAAAAAAAAAAAATATTTTTCAACATTATCTCCTTTTAGCCCAATACACTTAGTCCAACGTTTCTCCAATTTTTGTATCCTTTCAAAAAATAGGATTTTTTCGAGGTCCATAAAATAGGCATTTGTAGCATTTGTGGCATCAATAATTTAATCGGTGGAGCTGAATCTGTTTCCACCAAGCCATTTCTTTAGGTTTGAAAATAGGAAAAGTCACTGGGAGCTTAAGCCGCAGAATATGGCGGATGAGGAACCAATTCGTAAGCCCATTCGTGCAATTTTGCCACTGAGACTGCATATGTTCTAGCACGTTCGTGCATTATTTTGATGAAAAAGATTAATTTGGCCATATGGGGTCGTTTTATTTTCAATTCACGTTAAATCGGTCCAATAAGTTGGCTTTATATTCGCCGTTTATTGTTTTCCCTTTAGAATGCAATCGATGTGGATTATACCGCGTGCATCCCAAAAAAACTGTTGCCATCATCTTATTGTCCGACAAAGTCACCTTGGGCTTTTTCAGAGCCAGAAACCCATTGTTTTGACTGCTGCTTGGTCTCCGGAGTGTTGTAATGGATCCATGTTTCATCCACAGTTACAAAACGCCGCAAAAACTCATTCGAATTAAGGTTAAAAAACTTCAAACAATCCTTTGAAGTTGTCACGCGATTATGTTTATGGTCAATTGAGGGCAAACGCGGCACCCAGCTTGCAGACAGCTTTCTGAAACCTAACTGATCATGTAAAATCGAAACCACACTGCCATATGAAATGCGTACGGCATCAACAATCTCACGCTCTTTTACTCTGCAATCGGCCAACACCATATCTTGAATTTTTTCGACATTTTCTGGTGTATTGACCTCAATTGACCGCCCAGAACGTTCAGCGTCATTTGTACTTGTGCGACCACAACGAAAGTCAGTAACCAATTTTTTACCATTGAAATCGATGTTCCAGAGTAGTCCCCATAGTATTTATAAAGCTTTTCCTTGGTTTGATTGATGGTTTTTTCCACAAAAAATAATGTTTAACGAGCACTCGAAATTCACGTTTTTTTTTCATTTTTAACAAAATCCACGAGGTTGTGTGTTTTGAACAGCTGTTTAACACATACTAATTGACGAAACTCTCTCTAAATTTGACAGTAGTCTATTAACAGATGGTTCTTGATGGGAGCAGTATTGCATTTCATATAACTACAAGGGAAGTTGGACAAGTCACGGAATTATTGATATGCACTCGTTTTCTGATTTGATTTAAGGCGATTTATAGTAAAATGATAATAGTATGAAATTAGTAAAAAATTAATACAAAAAATGGTCATTTTCAAAAACTATTTCATTTAAAAGGCCATGCCACAACTGATATTCATTGAAAATTTTTCAATTATTCGAAAAAATGGACTAAAAGGACACTCCAGTCTTAGAGATCGTATGTTAAAATGTTCTACGAAAAAAGACTGCATACAATTTCACTTAAGACATCTTGTCACAAAAATTGGCTTAATCGTTGAATATTACCTACATTTTTACTTATTTTATACGGTATTGCATTTCGAAATCATAATTTCCTCGGCCTATAAAAAAATAACTGGGATCTGAGCCGTTTTTTCTTTAATTTCAATTTTCGTTCTTGGTTCAAAAAACATAATTCTACCAAAATTCATAAAAATCAGACAACAATTGCGACCTGTAGTTTGATTGCAAGGTTTAGATGGACGGACGGACGAACAGACTGCCATCGTTAAATGGACAGACAGACATCATTAAATGGACAGACAGACATCGTTGAATGAACAGACAGACATCGTTAAATGAAATCAGCTGGTGATTTTAAGTCGATCGTTATGCTTAAAGGTGGGTCAAGCTTAAATATTATTGGTAGTTACGAACATTTGCTTTGAGACTCATTAAAAAAAGTGATGCAGGGTATAACAAAAATTACGAACTTGCGAAAATCCCAATCTATCAAAAAATCCCAGAATCCCAAAAATCTCATGTTCGCAAAAAACCTCTGAATCTCAGTTTATAAAAACTATTACTGATCGACATCCCTAGTCGAAACAAAGCAAAAGTTCTCCCTTACTAAGTTGTACCTTTGCTGTATAAAAATTTCTTTTACTTTTCATTTGTATGAATCAGCATTAGATATTAAAATTAATTAATGCAAATGTTTGTGACGAACCCACAGTCACCCTGACCATGCTCAGCTGGGCCAATCATCTACTGCTGCATAAAACAGAGCGCTTTATGCAGACGACTGCAGGAATGCAAGTAGTGCGGCATACGCGACAGTCATTCATTGCTAATGATGACAGGGTGTCCTTTGCCTTTTACGTTCTTCTAATAACGGCATTTGATATGTTAATGTATTCTTTTTATGCGCTTTGACCAGTCAGTCAACCCTGCTCTCTTCAACTAATTTGCGAATTTTAAATCCTCCTCCTTGATTTGCACATTTCTCCACAAAGTCAGCTAATGCATGTAGTACCACTCTTCGGAAAAAAGACAAGGATACAAAATAAAACTACAGATGAAAACTCGCACCTAACACATTAAAAACATGCAAAAGATAGCTTTATGACAGAAAAAAGTATGGATACGGTAGTGGTGGCGTGTTGCACGTATGGGGAATATAAAAAGGAAAGTTACTTCATTCCCGTGATCGGTGGCGGTGCGTCGCGGCCTTCTCTGTTTTTGCTTTGCTGGCTTAACGTTTTTCAACTTTTCCACGCATATATGCATAATTTTACATAAAACTCAAACGAAAATTATTACATTTGTATTTTTATGACTTTTGGTACTTTATTAAAAAGCAGCGCAGCAACTCAAACACACACATACACTTACGCACCTTGCTGACAGCCAGGACTTAGGATATACATTTTTTTTGGAGCAGCTAAAGAAAAAATAACGCAACGAGGAGGTCGGGAAAAGTAAAAAATAAGTGACTAAATTATGATGCTCCAACTTAAATGTACGAGTAGGACCTCGCTGCAGCCCGAGAGGAATGGGAAAGGACTAACTGAATATAAACGAAAGGAGCACAACGCAAAATCTCATAAAGTACATTTATAAATATGGATAACTTACACTGGCTCTTTGTATCGGCACAGAAGCAAAAAAAAAATACAAAGGAAAGCAGAAATGCAACTAATTCATAAAACATATTCAACATTTTCCATTTACATCTTTTATTTTCGGCAGGTTAGCGCTTAGTGTAGGCAAGCGAATTTACAGGTGGGTGGCACATGATATAGGAATTTATGTACATTCCTAAATGCCTTGGAGCATACAGGGACGTAGGTATGAAAATGGGCCACCACATAATCATTGAAAAGTAGATCCTTGCAAGGGAATGCAAATAAAGTCATCATGAAATATACCGGACGAAATTTGCACATTATTTTCTAAGTCATTGCTGGCCTTATCACTTTTACCCGATGTTATTTGAAACAAAAATCAGTGGACAAATTAAGTACGGCAGGGCCGTAGCTTATACAGGGACCACTGGTTTAGAACTTAGCAATTTTACCCTAGTAAACTCCGACCATCAATCCGAAAATTTTCAAACTACTGTCAATTTCGCCCCCATGCGTTTTCATGAAATGAGCCAGGGAATACGCTGGTAAAATTTGTCCAGTTGTGAATGAATCACCCTATATACCCTAAATCATTGATACCGGTCCATAATAAAATTATTGTCACGGAGGTGTGGCACCGCCCTCGTTTCCATTAGGATGTTTTTTTTCCAGACTAGCAAACCAAGAGGACAGATTAGTTGCCCCAACGGAATTTTTTGCCAACCGAATGATTGAGATTTCGAGTATTCTATCAGTACAGCCGAATGTTAGTTGGTGCTCTGTAATTTTTAGAAATTGGAACTGATGTATCGAAAGTACAAACGAAGTATCCAAACCTCAGTAAAAGAATATTTTGATCTAAAAATCCACATGCTGCAATTGTTTTTTTTTTGAACGAAAAACATTACAATTTTCTTTAGCGACAAAAAATAGTTTGTTAATAACTTGCAGTACTCTACAACATAGGGAGGGGCTCATATTGAAGAAAAAATTAAAAAAAACAACCGAAGATTTTTACTAACAAAATCTAAATAACATATAGTCAGTATGTTATAAAAATACCATTAAACAACCCGCTTTTGTTTATAATTAATATTAGTTATCATTGCCGATAATTGGTTACAACAACAACATTTTGTCAAAACTATTGGTTATCGCAACCATCAGTTATGGCAACTAACTGTCGTTTCGGCGTTTCATTGCTATGACCGAATTGGTTGGGTATACAATACGATGATCATATTTACCATCTTTGTGGTATGTCGAACTGAATATCCGTTACGATTATAAAAATTCGGTGATTGCAACGGAAATTCTTCTTTATGTAACTAGAATTGTTGTTGCTTTAACCAAATACCAAGTAATATTTTCTGTATGCCATTTATATACATTTTTCTATATACGTGACGCGCCAAATAGAAAGGGACCAAAGGTTAATAACCAGTTTTGTTCAGGAGAGCCATTTTAATGATTAGGTCCCTTTCTATTTGCGCTTAGAATCGTCGACTTCACTTTCATAAAACGCGCATTTCTCTGGGAGGGACCACTTTTCGGGCATGGGATCGGTCTCATTCGATGCTCAGATGTTGTCCACATCAAAAAAAGAAAAAAATTAAAAATGATTTTTTTACCCTTAGGTCCCTTTCTCTATGCGCTGTCACATATTTTTATTTACGTAAGGTGTGCTAAAAGTTACGATGGGGTTTAAAAATTTAATAACATTTTCGTATACATATTTTTTGAGATTACACCTAATCCTGTTTTTATACCGTCTTTTTTTACACTATTTTGAAGTAACACGGTCGACAGAAATAAACTTATCCTGCTTTTACACGTTTTTCTAAATAGCAGGAAAACACTTATCCTGTTTTTACACGTTTTTTTAGACGGAAATAAAATCTATTTTGAATTTAACTGTGATTTTATCTACATATGCATAGTTTTTTCTCTCTTCAGCATTGCCAGTTAATAATGAAGTTTTGCCACTGTTTCCACAAGGAACTGCCATTCAAATATTATTTTTCCGTATATTTTTTAAATATGGCAATACAATGTGATTTTGACATTTCATTGCAAATTATACCGATAGTTAGGGGAGCTGTGAAATTTCAATCAGATCTACAATCCTGTATGGCTCGATACAAGGAACTGTACAAAGAACTCTCCAAAGTAGGATCGCAACGTACTATAACTTAATTTGCTATTAAAATAAATAAACCTGTGCCTGAAACAAGTTCTGATATGCAGTTACCAATGAACGCAGTTGAAGATGTGGACGTAGAACTGAACAATTCTACTGACGAAACAAATATTGATCCAACGCAGCAGAAAAGAATGCGCTTACATTCAGAAACTAATACCGAATAGAATTTACCCTTATACCATTTTTTATATTTCTATACAACTTTTTTATGTTCCTTGCATAGGAGATTTTTTTGTTTTTAAATTGGATTTTTATTGCTTAAAAACTTTAAAATGATTTTATTTTCTAAGTTCCTTTATATAAAATTAGTTCCTTTATATAATATGTGAAATAAAATGGGCATGGTATACTGAAGAATAAAATTTATGTTTATTTTACCGAATTATGTATTACCGAATTATGTATTAAACATTTTTCCATTAAGTAGTGTCTTTATTGATACGATTTTTTTTACACGATATTTTCTAGAACACATGTACCGTGCAAAAAGAGGATTAGGTGTATATAAATAACACTTGGAGAATAAATAATGAAGACATACACAACTGAACAAAGAACTGGAATAATAGAATGTTTTTATTTAAATCAACGATCAACTATTTTAACGCAAATTGATGAGTATTGAACCTCATTTTCATTTGAATGGCTTTGTTATCAAGCAGAACTGCGGCTCTGAAAATATAAGAGCCATTTATCAGCGCCAATTGCACACCATTAGGTGTGCAGTATGGTTTGGGATCACATCTGCAAATATCATTGGGCCTTACTTCTTCGAGAATGAAGATGGAAGTGCTGTAACCGTAAATGGAGAGCGGTATCTGTTTATGATAGAAAAGTCGTGTACGTCCTGGTCTTGAAAACATACCTGTGATGTGGTTTCAGCAGGACGGAGCTACTGCCCACACTGCCCGAGACACAATGATACTTTGAAGTCAAATTTTTCCAAGAAATTTGGAAATTAGTTGGCCAGAGCGATCGCCAAGATTTGTCAGTATCCGACTATTGTCTTAGGGGTTATTTGAAGGAGCGAGTTTATGTGAATATGCCCGAGACAATCCTTCAACTCGAGGCCAAAATTCTTGCAGAAATTCCATCGCTACAGACACAAATTAAGAATGATGTTATGAAAAATGCTCTTAAACGAGCCCATCATTGCGAAGCTGAAAACCGGGGTCGTTTAAGTGACATTATTTTTTATACTTAGTTTAAACAATTTCCATTTATATAATTTGAGAAAAAAAATTATAAAAGTTTTCAACCCCAAGGTAATTTTTTGGCCCACCCTGTAAATACCAACTGCCATCGTCTTAATAGTATTAGTTCTCGAGATACGGTCTTTCGAAGTTCAGGGTCCTGTGGACTTGGCCCCGACCTTTTGTCAACTTTTTACACAACGTGGTGTATAATAATATCCTTGTCATTGATTATATTTTGCTAAAAGTTTATCGCGATTGGATCAGTACTTTGACCATAGATGATATTTAAAAATGGGCGTGGCATCGCCCACTTTTCGCCTGGGTATGTTTTGTTCTTTAGCAATATTATCATCACAATTTTCTACGAACTTTAAAGACATGTTATTTCAGTGTTCAGGGTTATAGGGGCATTGCCACGCCTCCTGGTTCAGTTTCAACCCAACGTTGTCTGTAATAATTTCTTAGTCATTGCTTACATTCTCTTAAATATTAATAACGATCGCTTTATTACTTTGGCCATTAAAGCGATTTATAAAAGGGGGAGTGGCAATGCACATATTTCCTGCAGGTTATGTTTCAATTCATACCTTTGAGCTTTAAAGACATAATAAACTGAAATATTTGAAATATAACCATTGATTACATTCTCTTTAAATTTAATAACGATCGCTTCATTACTTTAGGCATAAACGCAATTTATTATAGGGGGCGTGGCACCTCCCACTTTTCCACAAGGTTGTATTCGATCCATGCTGGTATCATATGAAACAAGTATACTCTTCATATCTCAAATTGTTCATGAGACATAGACTTCTTCAGTTGAGTGTAGTGTGGGCTGTGCCACGCCCCCTGTCTAAAGTTATTAAATTTGTAAACCCCATCGTTACTTTTAGCCTACAAATATCACCTGACCGAACGTAACAAAATGTCATAACGGTTGGAGAAGATGGTGGTGATATATAAGTATGCTTATAAGCAGAAACCCTCAAAAATACTTCATTTATAGGAATCTGTCCAGAGGTTGACTTAGTCCTTCTGTGGGAAAAATTTTCACCACTTGACCAAATTTGCCCATTTTCAATACCAAGCGTTTTAGTCCATTAACATATGTAATTTAAGGGACGCATTTTCAATAGAGAGACGTGTAGTTTGCCTTACACAAACAGACGGACGGACATGGCTAGATCATCATAAAATTTAACGACGATCCAGAATATATATGTGACGCGCAAAATAATAAGGGACCTAAGGTTAAAAACCAGTTTTGTTCAGGAGTGCCATTTTAAAGATTATGTCCCTTTCTATTTGCGCTTAGAATCCTCGACTTCACTTTCATAAAACGCGCATATCTCTGGGAGGGAACACTTTTGGGGCATGGGATCGGTCTCATTCGATGTTCAGATGTTGTCCACATCAAAAAAAGAAAAAAAAAAGAAAATTATTTTTTTACCCTTCGGTCCCTTTCTCTATGCGCTGTCACATTTATTTTTTATAAGGTCTCCCAACAATATTTTGAGGTGTTGCAGTCAGAATGACAAAGTGAATATACGCCCAATAGAGCGTATACAAAATCGACTGACTCTGGACGGCGATGAGCCTAGGGTTATCATGTGTTTTGGTTTTTTGCAATAGCGATTATTTGTTGTCGTAAATAGTACCGAATGCGCATAGCTTTACGCCGGAATTTGCAGACAATACGAGGGCGACAGCAAAACTAACTGGCCGGGCACATTTTCTGTTTTACTAGCAACTTTTTTGTTTTTGTTTTTTAAAAACAATCTTTTATAAGCCATCTGTCAAAATTTCCGAAATATTTAATGATTATTTTTTTGTTACAGGTGATTGAAGTAAACAAGTTTTATGATTTTTGAAAAATGGAAAATAAAGAGTTTCGTGCGGTAATTAAACACTTTTATATGAAAGGTTATACGTCACAGTTAATCAAAGATGAATTGGATTCTGTTCATGGTGATAATGCACCATCATAATCCACCGTGAAATCCTGGGTTCAACAATTTAAAATGGGTCGTTCAAGTACGGAAGATGAACAACGCCCTGGAAGACCGAAAACTGCTACTACTATTGAAAACATTAGAAAAATATTTAATGAAGGGACTAAAGATAGACGAATAAAGCTCAGAGAACTTGCTGATATTGTTAAAATACACGAAAAACAAGTTTGGAGTATTTTACATGATGAACTCCACATGAAAAAGCAGCGGTGCAGCGTTTGTTGACTTTGCCCCAAAAACTCGTCCGTTGGACCAATTCCGAGGAGCTTTTAGCGATTTATCGGCGTAATCCAATAGAGTTCTTGCGCCGATTCATAACAGTTGATGAAACATGGATCCATCACTACATCCCAGAATGCAAAGAACAGTCAAAACAATGGATAGAAGCTGGTAAAAGTGGTCCCAAGAAGGCGAAAACTGTTAAGTCAGCAGGAAAAGTAATGGCCACAATATTTTGGGATGCAAGGGGTATAATATTTATTGATTATCTTGAGAAAGGAAAAACTATAAATAGTGAATATTATTGGATCGGTTGAGTGAAGAAATCAAGATAAAACGACCGCATTTAGAAAAAAAAGTTCTTTTTTATCAAGATAATGCTCCTTCACACACTGCATTTTTAACTCAACAAAAACTGGCCGAATTATGATTTGAAATTGCTCCGCATACACCATATAGTCCAGATTTAGCTCCTTCTGATTATTTCTTGTTTCCAAATTTTAAAAAAAATTCTCGGTGGCAAAAAATTTTCGTTCAATAGCGAGGTTCATGCTGAAACTGAGGCATATTTTGAAGGTCTTGAAAAATCGTATTTTTTGGATGGAATTAAAAAACTTGAAAAACGTTTGATGAAGTGTATTGAGTTGGAAGGAGATTATATTGAAAAATAAATAATAATAATTCCAAAAAACGGTTTTTTATGTTAGGCCAGTTACTTTTGCGGTCGCCCTCGTATGGCATTATTTTAAATTCCTACTATGTGGACTTGAAGTCAACGGTCGTACACTGGGTTTTGGTAGATTTTCCTTCTCAATTGTTTAAAAAGTCACGAGCTGATTCGATTTGACGATGTCTGTATCTCCGATCGATATTCCCAGCGTCTTTCTGACCATCTGCTTTCTATATTAACCCTCTAACCGGCAAAACCGTCTCAAGACGATCTTTGATTTTTGGCTCTACTGCTGTATGAAACATTTTTTTCGGTTTAAAAGCGTAAATGGTATCATTAAACGAAACTTTTCAAACGTTTCAATTTTTTTACTATTTGAAACCGAAGAAATGCTTTTTGGTTAGAGGAGCGATCTTGATAAAAATTGACCGAATTACGTCTTATGGACGTATGCGGATTGAAATTGAAGAAGGGCGAATCTACAGTCGAACTGATCAGACTAGAACTCAGGGGCTCCTGATCACCCATTACTGACACTACTTCCTTCAGTTTGACTGGAAACACCAATGTCTTCGTCTTTGATTCGCTCTATGCCAACATCAAATAATGAATATGACTATCAGAGATGTATGTATTTTAATCGTGCATCTCCGATTAACCAACTCTCTTCCCACTGAGGGATTGTATAACAATTCAATTTGTACGATAATTGCCGAACAACATTCAGGCTGAGCAAAAGATAGGAAAAGCGCAAATATTGACCAACAAATATGAGATTTTGTTTTTTATAGTTCGCCAGGGTGAAACTGCGTAATATGGCTAAAATAAGAAACATCTGCTTATTAACAGTGCCAATTACAAAACCTACCCAATTTTTCAAAGGGGAAAGTAATTTCTCATGGCGGCAATGCATCAATTAACACCCCACCCCATTGACGCCTCAAAAGAAAGTGATTGAGTTCGCTACGTAGGTTAGTGGGAAGAGCATCACTTTACATGCTCAAGTGAAAGTTGAATCAGATATTCATGCGAATTTGGTTTACTTGATAGGTTCTACCACAAGGATGGCATACTAAGATTAAAGAATCGCTAGTGTAAATCTACCGAACTACAAGGGATATTTTTTGGAATAATAACACTGAGCAACAAAATTTGAAAAAAAACTTTAGGTAGAGATTTGTTAGTCAACTATAGTAGATTAGGAGCTGCTGATCTCGAACCTGGCCTCCGATTTGTCAGTTTTTCTCTATTTAAGGAGATATTTAGAAAACCCGTTTTTTAAGGTTTTTAGAATTGCGTTATTTGTGAACTAAGCAAAGCAAACCAGAACAATTTTTAGGATTATTTAAAGAAAAAAATATATTGCAAATAAATTTTGGTTAGTAAAAGAGAATATTTTAGAGGCTTTTTTAAATAAAAAATTTCTCAAAAGCAAACATATTTAAAACCAAGTAGACAATTCGCAAGTTCGGTCGTGCCAAAGTTTACCATGGATTGCGTTGTACTTAGTAGGGACATAAAAACTGTTACACACGTTTTATGCTGTAAAATAAAAAGTACCAATTTTTTTTTTAATATATTTATTGATGTATATTGTATCCAAAAAGAATCTACTTATTCGAAATAACCGCCTTTTGCCTTTACACACGCATTAAGTCGCACTGGCCAATCGTCAATAGCTGCACGAAGCTCGTCCATTGGAAAATTGGCCCCAGCTCGAATCAAAGCAGTCTTAAGAGCTCAAACGTTGGGGTACCATTGTGACAAACCTTGTCCTCTAAAACCGTCCTCAATTTGTAATCCAATGGGTTCAAATCTGGACTGCCTGAGGGCCAGTCTTCAGAGGAAATGAACGCTGGCAAATTGTCTCGAAGCCAGGCCTGGGCCTTTCTATTCTTATGGGCCGGCGCAGAATCCTGCTGGAAAGTCCATGGCTAGTTTTGGAACAGGGAATTGTTAAGAGGCTTTACAACAGCTTCCAAAACGGTTTCTTGGTAAACTTTGGCCGATGTTTTGACTCCTTGTTCGCACAAATGCAGGTCAGTGACCCCATCGTAAGAGACACCCCACCAAACCATGACTGAAGCTGGGTGATGACCCTTTTCCACCCTTGGGATCAGTTCAGATGCTTCCTTAGATGACCGCGCATACACTCTATCATTTTGCTTGTTAAATTTTTCCTGAACGGTAAACATTTTTTCATCGGTGAACAAAATTTTTCTGTGCAAGTTATCAGCGTGCTTCACCAAAAGACGTTTGCATTTTTCAATCCTATTTTATTTTAAAGCTGCAGTCAATGAACGTCCAGTACGTCGTTTGAAAACCCGAAGTCCCAAGTCTTTTTTAATGATTCGACTCATTGACTTTTGCGTGATATTCATCTCACGGACCATGATTTTCTGTTTACGGAGCGGATTTCTGTGAATTCTTGATTTAACGGCTTTGATGACATGCGGTGTTCGAACAGAGCGTGGGCGGCCCGACCAGTGGCGGACTTTTACATCTCCAGTCTCCTCAAACAGTTTTATGCAACGGTAGACGAACATGCGGCTAATCCCCAGTGGCCGGATCGTTTCGAAAAAATCGCTTTTTTTCATTTCACACTTGAAAAGCGCTATTACAGCGATACGGTCCTCATTATCCAACCACTCCATGATGAAAGTTGAAACAATTTTAAAATCCTGTTACAGACTAACGCTATTGAGGTTAGCTTTCAAAACCCATATGACATTAACGGGGTATGTTCAGTTCTACTATTGAAATGGGTGTGTTCCATGTTGTAACAGTATTTATGTCCCTACTAAGTAGTATGCCATTGACAGAGTTTGGCGATACGGGTGTTGATGATGATGCCCATTTTTAATTTGTGTGCCCTATAAACCGTTGTCCTTTTCAGATTCGTGAATTTTTGCTCTTTTGGAGCACCAATATGTCCATTGTTGAGGGGACTCAGGGAGCCCGTAGATTCGGGACAAAAATTTAGACAAATCTTAAAAGTAAACGTATATGTGACAGCGCATAGAGAAATAGGGTAAAAAAATCAATTTCAATTTTTTTCTTTTTTTGATGTGGACAACATCTGAGCATCGAATGAGACCGATCCCATGCCCCAAAAGTGTTCCCTCCCAGAGATATGCGCGTTTTATGAAAGCGAAGTCGACGATTCTCAGCGCATATAGTAAGGGACCTAATCTTTAAAATGGCTCTCCTGAACAAAACTTTTCATCAACTTTTCACTTTTTTTTTGATGTGGACAACATCTGAGCACGGAATGAGACCGATCCCATGCCCCATCAGTGTCTCCTCCCTGAGATATGCGTGTTTTATGAAAGTGAAGTCGACGATTCTAAGCGAAAATAGAAAGGGACCTAATCTTTAAAATGGCTCTCCTGGACAAAACTGGTTTTTAGCCTTAGGTCCCTTTCTATTTTGCGCGTCACATATGTGTTTTTTTCAATGGCGATGTTAATTGGCATGTTGTAACGAAACCCCAGTTAGTTCGCTGTTGTAACATCTAAAATTATGCAACAAAAGGACGAATTTTTTAGGAGGGTGCACGACTTTTTCTAGAAATGAAAGACTAAGTTGATTATAGTAAATTCCCATGACGATGGCCACCGTAGATACGAGTTATTTTTTATTTTGCAATGATATACAGTACAATATGTGACAGCGCATAGAAAAAGGACCTAAGGGTAAAAAAATCAATTTTTTTTCTTTTTTTTGATGTGGACAACATCTGAGCTTCGAATGAGACCGATCCCATGCCCCAAAAGTGTTCCCTCCCAGAGATATGCACGTTTTATGAAAGTGAAGTCGACGATTCTAAGCGCAGATAGAAAGGGACCTAATCTTTAAAATGGCTCTCCTGAACAAAACTGGTTTTTAACCTTAGGTCCCTTTCTATTTTGCGCGTCACATATTGAGATTAATGAGGAAATTTTACTGTTCCAAGTGGATGTTCGAAGAGAAATTATTTTCGACACTCTAGGGACCTTTGGCCTATGGGCCAAGAATTCAAATATAGTCGAGTCTTTGAAATAGTTTTATTTTCGGATTCGTGACAAAAGTTTTGTGTTCTTATGAGCATTTGTTGCTAATATTTTTGAAAAATTTAATTAATGCACATGCTTATAAGATCAGGCTGTACGTTGGTTTTTCAATACCTATGTATGTACCTATATATGCTATGGACAAGTTCGAGTGCAAAATTGGCCCATCTCTTAAATCTAGGTACGAGGACAGATCAATAATTCCGTGATTTTTCCAAACTTCCCCCGCAGTAAAATGAAATGCAATACTGCTCCCATCAAGTACCATCTGTTAATAGACTACTTTCAAATTTTGAGAGAGTTCCGTCATTTAGTTTGTGTTTAACAGCTGTTCAAAACATACAACCTAGTGGACTTTGATGAAAATGGAAAAAAGTGAATTTCGAGTGCTCGTTAAATATTATTTCAACCAAACCAAGGGAAAGCTTGAACAATACTATGGGG
Organism: Hydrotaea diabolus; assembly: GCA_963513945.1. Classification (NCBI taxonomy): domain Eukaryota; kingdom Metazoa; phylum Arthropoda; class Insecta; order Diptera; family Muscidae; genus Hydrotaea; species Hydrotaea diabolus. The sequence continues at coordinate 191,328,892 of OY740716.1, read as the reverse complement.
ACTTTGAACCATCGATTCCAATTCTATAAAATTGGTTTACTGACTTTCGTTGTGGTCGCAAAAGTACAAATGAAACCAAAGCCAATACAGCCGAAATGTCGAAAAAATGCACGATATGGTGTTGGCCGATCAAAGAGCAAAAGTGCGTGAGATTGTTGATGCCATTCGCATTTCATATGGCAGTGTGGTTTCGATTTTACATAATCAGTTAGGTTTAAGAAAGCTGCATGCAAGCTGGGTGCCGCGTTTGCTCTCAATTGACCATAAACGTAATCGCGTGACAACTTCAAAGTATTGTTTGCAGTTGTTTAACCGCAATTCGAATGACATTTTGCGGCGTTTTGTAACTGAAGATGAAACATGGATCCATTACAACACTCCGTGGACCAACCAGCAGTCAAAGCATTGGGTTTCTTTGGCTGAACCGGCTCCGAAGAAGGCCAAGTTGACTTTGTCGGTCAATAACATGATGGCAACAGTTTTTTTTTGGAAATGCACGCGGAATAATCCACATCGATGACGTTCAAAAGGAACAAAAAAACGGCGAATATTATGCCAACTAATTGGACCAATTTAACGAGGATTTAAAAAAAAACCTATGTGGCCATGAAAAAGTGTTTTTTTTTATCAAAATAATGTACGGGTGCGCACGTTTACAGTCTCAATGGCAAAATTGCATGAATTGGGTTGCGAATTGGTACCTCATCCGCCATATTCTCCGGATTTAGCCCGCTGTGATTATTTCCTATTTTCAAACCTAAGGAAATGGCTCGGTATAAATAAATTCAGCTCCAATCCCAATCGTTGACCACGCATTTTTTTTGATGTGCGGGAATAAAAAGAAGTCATTGGGTGCCAAGTCAGGGTTGTACGGCGGATGATCCATCAATTCGACGTTCTGGCCGGTCAAAAAGGCGCAGGTTTGAGCCGATGTGTGAGAGCTCGCATTGTCATGGTGCACAATGATTCGTTTTCTCTTGTTCCTTTTTTTGAATTTTTCCGAAGACTTTGGGCAAACAGATTGTGGTGTACCACTTAGAATTGACCGTCCTACGTTGCCCAAGCGCTTGTTTGAAGAAACAGGCGACCATTTGCTTTGAAGCGCTTTTTCTACGAACAACTTTCGTTGGATTTAGCTCGTCTTCGAAGACCCGCACGGTCGATTGCTGTTTTGTTTCGGGCTCATACGCATAGATCCATGATTCGTCACCTGTGACGGTCTTATAAACGTCTTTTGAAGCACCGCGATCGTATTTTTTCAAAATTTCTTTGCACCAATCTACACGAGCCTTTCTTTTGAGCGATTGCTAAATTGTGCGGGATCCAACTAGGACTAACATTTTTACGGCCAGGTCTCTATGCAATATCGAATGTTTGCTGGTGGAAAGAAATGCCCAAGGATGTCTCTATCTCACGGTATGTTACATGACGATCTTGCATTATCAGTTCACGCACGGCATCAATGCTCTCTGGCAGAACGGCCGTTTTTGGACGACCTTCGTCTTTGAGCGAGCGTCGGCCACGTTTGAATTTATTAAACCAGTTTTTCACAGTGCTATAGGAAGGTGCTTTATCGCCATACAAAGATTTAAATTCATCGATGCACTCTTGTGAAAATCCACGTCGAAAGTTGTGAAAAATGTTCGCACGAAAATGTTCACGAGTTAATTCCATTTGTTTGCCAAATTGATTTTTTCAAGTCACTGTAAACAACACAAATGATGGTCGTACGTCAAAACGTTTCGAGTAAGTTTAGGCTAAAAAAGGTCAAAAATTCTTATGGAAATGTCAGATAGCGCGAGGCAATACTTAGTGTTGCCTAGGCCAGAAATATATAGCAACCCTCGTATGTAGAAATTTTTTTTTTTTAAAAAAAAACTATGTTTTATGTAAAACGTCACGAAGTTATGGACATGCCCTCGTATGCAACAGGTTTTCTTTATTGAAGGGAATGCCATTGGACATACGAAATGTCCTGTTATTGTGCTACAATCACCATTCCCAAACCCTTTGACATAATCTCAGTACACGCCTTCTCCCCCCATACTCGTACTACGTCCGTGGTCTGAGTAATCGCATTGTTTGTAAGGGAAGTACTTATAGCTACTTTTACATTAAATGCTCTTTTTTTTAATGCTGCTTGGCCTTTGTGTAGGGACGAGAGCTGGCTGTGCTTAAGTCCCTTTAGTAACATAATTTTATTTAGGGCCTGCATTCATTCATAAATACAAACGTACTTTTAAAATCATAAAATTAAATTCTACGAAAAATAAAAAGTCTTTTTGTAATTGTTGTTCCTAAAGAAAAAGTAAGAATTTTTATTCGGAAGGCATAAAAGCAAATGAAGTACAAAAAAACAGCGAGAACCGAGACATGAACTACAAAAAATTGGTTTACATTTTTTCGTTTTTTTTTTCGTTCTGTTTGAATTTAATGAAAATTTATGTTTGAACTTCTCTCACGTCTGTACTCTACTGGTTTTTGTTTTTTTTTGTTAGATCCATTTTATGTGTTGTGTGTACTTTTCCTTTTTTTGTTGTACTTGATGTTAATATATTTTTCATAAAATGTTACAAAATATTAACATAAAAAAACTTGAACAGACACCGAAACATACAGTGGAGCAAGACCTTGTAATTTGTCGTACATGTGGTGTGAAACGATGTATAGTATCTGTTAGATGGATTGTTTATTCGTCAGTACTTCATCCAACACATGTTCACACAGAAAACCGGTTCGTTGCCACAAACGATTTTTTTTGTTTTATGAACTATGACGTTTTCGTCAGTACCGCCGAATGTTGGTTGTCAATAAATGGATTTGAAAGTTTAGAAGGGACAAAGTATCATAACCTCTGCAACAGTTTAGGGTATATGAGTAAATATTGTAAATTATAAGTCGAAAAAACTGTTTATTTATTTACATAGTAGGGACATAAATACTGTTACAACATTGAACACACCCATTTCAATAGTAGAACTGAACATACCCGTTAATGTCATATGGCTTTTGAAAGCTAACCTCAATAGTCTGTAACGGGATTTTAAAATTGTTTCAACTTTCATCATGGAGTGGTCAGATAATGAGAACCGTATCGCTGTAATAGCGCTTTTCAAGTGTGAAATAAAAAAAGCGATATTTTCATAACGCCCCGGCCACTAGGGATTAGCCGCATGCTCGTCTACCGATGCATAAAACTGTTTGAGGAGACTGGAGATGTAAAAGACCGCCACGCTCTGTTTGAACACCGCATGGCATCAAAGCCGTTAAATCAAGAATTCACAGAAATCCGCTCCGAAAACAGAAAATCATGGCCCGTGAGATGAATATGATGAATATCACTCAAAAGTCCATGAGTCGAATCATTAACAAAGACTTGAGACTTGGGGCTTTCAAACGACGTACAGGACATTTATTGACTGCAGCTTTAAAAAAAAATAGGATTGAAAAATGCAAACGTCTTTTGGTGAAGCACGCTGATAAATTGAACAGAAAAATTTTGTTCACCGATGAAAAAATGTTTACCGTTCAGAACAAATTTAACAGGCAAAATGATAGAGTGTATGCACGGTCATCTAAGGAAGCATTTGAACTGATCCCAAGGGTGGAAAAGGGTCATCTCCCACACGCAGAGAAAAAACATGGCTATTACATGATCACGGCAATAATAATATGTTCTCCACAATAAAAGTATGTTCGTCGCAACCATAGCATTAACTAAATTTATTTTTGACAATAGTATGATTGCCGCAATATTAATATTGTTGAAATGTAACAATAGTATTATTACCTAATTTAAAAATGAAAGTATGGTTGTAGCAACAATATAAATATGGTTGGTGCGACAAAAGTATTGTTTATTGGGTTTTATGTTAACAATAATATGACTACGGTAATCATACTGTATGCTTGTAATTTTTCTTCATTTGAATATGATTTTAGAACAATGTTATTGTTACGGATGTTACGCAATAAAAGTACTTTTTATATGGAAATTGAATTTTTCTAACAAACTGCTTTGGCTTTGTTGAACCGAAATATTTTTAATAAAAACGCTTACGTTTTTTAAACTGATTTTTTCTACTGTTAAATACATCACACCTATTATTTTGAATTTAATGTATTTTTGAATAATTTTCATAATTCAAATCTATTGTTGACGACTTAAACAAATTCTAATAAATTATATTGGGGACCATAGTGTAATTGTGTGTGATCATACTATGGTCGTAGGGATCATAACATGGTTGCGTATGAATCAAACTATGGCTGTGAGGATCATACTAAGGTTGTATATGCAACATACTATGATTGTGAGGATCATACTATGGGTGTGGAGATCATAGTATGGTTGAGTGTGAATTATACAATGGTTGTGGGGATCATAGTATGGTTTTATGTGAATCATACTATTGTTATGAGGATCATTGTATTGTTGTATTTGAATCATACTATTGTTGTGAGGATCATTATATTGTTGTACCACAACCATATACCCAACAATAGTATTATCCTCTTCGAATATTGTCACCACAACCATACTTTTTTTCTGCGTGCAGCTTCAGTCATGGCTTGGTGGGGTGTCTCTTACGATGGGGTCACTGGCCTGCATTTCTGCGAACAAGAAGTCAAAACATCGGCCAAAGTTTACCAAGAAACCGTTTTGGAAGCTGTTGTGAAGCCTCTTAACAATTCCCTGTTCCAAAACCAGCCATGGACTTTCCAGCAGGATTCTGCGCCGGCCCATAAGGCTAAAACGACCCAGGCCTGGCTTCGAAACAATTTGCCAGCGTTCATTTCCTCTGAAGAATGGCCCTCAGGCAGTCCAAATTTCAAACCATTGGATTACAAATTGTGGACGGTTTTAGAGGACAAGGTGTATTACAAAAGATACCTCAACATTGGATCTCTTAAGACTGGTTTGGTTCGAGCTGTGGCCATTTTTCCAATGGACAAGATTCGTGGCCATTGGCCATTGCGACTTGAGGCTTGTCTAAAGGCAAAAGGCGGACATTTCGAATAAGTAGATACTTTTTGGATACAATAGACATCAATAAATATATTAAAAAATATTTGGCCCAAAAACATTCAGTACTTTTATTTTACAGCATAAAACGTGTGTAACAGTATTTATGTCCCTACTTAGTACTTCTAGTACACTAAAGAGTGGAGAAAATAAGGAACGACTTTAAAAAAGAAGATTGTTTGGCGTTTTTTAAAATATAAATATTAAGAATTTCGGTTATTACTGTTTTGTTGAACAAGTTCGTATTATTTGTTATTAATTCACTAGAGAAATAGCCTATTAAACTGTAGGCAAGGAAATATACCATTATGTTTTTCCTTTAAAAAATAAACATCTTCCAGATACAAGTAATTTGATAAAATAAATTTACTTGTATCTGATTGTATCTGAGATTGGTGTAATAATAAATTTCCGACTACGTGCACTTCATTCCGATCGTCTTGATGTTACACACAGAGAACATATTTTTTGCCAACCGAACATTTGAACGTGTGTTGGTTATTGTAATAGATTGTTAGTTACAAGCACTTGTTGAAAAATTGTAATATTTTACCGGTCAACTGAACAAAAAATAATTGAGGCTGATAACAATATTTGTTGTCAAGCCGAAGCTCGGGAAAAAATGGGTCGCCACAAAAGTTGGTTGTTGTTTTAACTAATAAGGAGGTCTATCTGATCAAGTCTGATTAATGCCACTAAATTACAGCTAAGCCTGTTTCTATATTCTGAAAATATATTTTTATCTATAGTTCGTTTATTTATAGTTCGCATGTTTTTATGATGAGTTTCGCTTGCAAGCATTCCCCGTCTAACCCAAGAAACTTAAACTGTCTATCCACTTTTTTTGTTTTTATAAATTTTTGCGGATTTCGAAAGATGTTTTCATCGTAAACAAAGGGTTAGGAGGGGTGACTAGAACTGACAAAATATTATAGAGTTTATATGTTGATGTTGGAATAACCAATATTATGTTGCAATAGCCAACTAAACAGGATTTGGTCACTACAAAGATCCAATCTGTTGTCACCACCAATTATTGGTATTAAAGTAATGTGTACATCACAATTGGTTGGATGCCATAACCGCCAATTGTCGCAACCAAAAGTTAAACTGAATTCGTTTGACAAATTTGGGTTATTGGCTATGAGTACCGTGATATAGTTCTAGCAACCAACGTATGATATCTCAAACCATTTAACCATCAATACTATGGAATCTTGGTTATTGCAACAGATGGTGGGTTTAACCAGCCGATTTTTAGTAGTTCGGACCGATTTCCGAATGATTTTTTTCTATCTGTAAAAAAAATATTGTTTTTTCGATAGTCTACGCTCAAAACAAAACGAGCTTTACTAACAAACGACACGTTTTTAGCGTAATATAATTTGTTTGTTATCAACACCAATAATTGGTTGCAACAATAATTTTCTGCAAAACTATTGGTTGCCACAATCACCAGTTGTGACTAAATATTAAGCCGCATGTTTTTGGTATGACCGATCTTTTGGTTGTTTTACTACTTTACTTTAATCGTATTTATCGTCTATTCGGTCTATCGTGGTACGTTGAACCGAATAAACAGAAATGTTTCTCTGGCAATGGAACTTCAGTAGTTGCAGCCAATTTCCAAATGACCTAAACGACCCTTAGTAAACCTGATTACCAATTTTAAAATCAGGTCAAACTTTTAGAAGAGACCTGTGTGGCTGCACACAGAGAAAAACTCAGTTGAAAATCGGGGCAAAATACAAAATTTCAGTTAGACGCAAAGACTTTCAGTTTCAATCATCAAATATTTATAATCATGATGGAAATTCGGCTGGACGTGCCATAAGATGATTGCAATTACTATATTGTGGTACACACAACTAACTATGCGGTCACATTAGCCGAATGAAATTCAAATAATTGCTTGCCAGAACCGCCTGTTGTGGCCACTAATAGTTGGGTATGGAACAAACCAACAATTGGTAATGACTTCAAATTATTTTATTGTAAAAATCAAAAACAGGCGTATTTTAGAAACAACTAAATTGTTTAAATAAAAAATAAAAACATTTTACAAAAGAGTTATTACAGCAGAATTTCTATGTTTCTCTGAAAATCATATCGTAGGAAAGGAAATTAAAATATACCTTCCTCCGATAGCCAAAGTTACCAAAATAAGTTACCTCAAAGTGTCCCGAAGTTTGAGAATATAATAAGCAGCTTGCTTTAATTAATTTTTTTTCTTTTGGAGTTTTAATTTTTTTGTTAAATCTTCAAATACTGTCAATATTAATTATTTTAAAACTGAAATTCAAAAATAATTTTATCATTAATAGCGAGCCCTTCCCTTAAAAAATACGTATGTTCCACCAGCTTTTAAAAGAAATCCGATAGAAACGTCGCTCTTAAGCTTGCATATTAAAAATTAAATAAAAATATTTACAAGGATATCAAAAAATCAATTAATATTCCAATTAATTTGTTTTTGATGATACGAGCACTACAGGACGTGTCCCATATACAAGAGCAAAATAGACACTTCTTGTCCAGAAATGACTAAACTATTGCTAATATACGAGGACAACCGCAAAAGTAACTGGCCTAATATAAAAAGGACCGTTTTTTTGAAATTATTATTATTTATTTTTCAACATAATCTCCTTCCAACTCAATACACTTCATCAAACGTTTTTCAAGTTTTTTAATTCCATCTAAAAAATAAGATTTTTCAAGACCTTCAAATACAATAACCTCGCTATTGGACGAAAATTTTTTGCCACCGAGAAATTTTTTTAAATTTGGAAACAAGAAATAATCAGAAGGAGCTTAATCTGGACTATATGGTGGATGCGGAGCAATTTCAAATCGTAATTCGGCCAGTTTTTTTTCTAAATGCGGTCGTTTTATCTTGATTGCTTCACTCAACAGATGCAATAATGCACAATAATATTCACTATTTATAGTTTTTCCTTTCTCAAGCTAATCAATAAATAATATACCCCTTGCATCCCAAAATACTGTGGCCACTACTTTTCCTGCTGACTTAACAGTTTTCGCCTTCTTGGGACCACTTTCACCAGCTTCTATCCATTGTTTTGACTGTTCTTTGCATTCTGGGATGTAGTGATGGATCCATGTTTCATCAACAGTTATGAATCGGCGCAGGAACTCTATTGGATTACGCTGATAAATCGCTAACAGCTCCTCGGAATTGGTCCAGCGGACGATTTTTTGGGGCAAAGTTAACAAACGCGGCACCCATCTTGCGGATAGCTTTTTCATGTGGAGTTCATCATGTAAAATACTCCAAACTTGTTTTTCGTGTATTTTAACAATATCAGCAAGTTCTCTGAGCTTTATTCGTCTATCTTTAGTCACTTCATTAAATATTTTTCTAATGTTTTCAATAGTAGTAGCAGTTTTCGGTCTTCCAGGGCGTTGTTCATCTTCCGTACTTGAACGACCCATTTTAAATTGTTGAACCCAGGATTTCACGGTGGAGTATGATGGTGCATTATCACCATGAACAGAATCCAATTCATCTTTGATTAATTGTGGCCTATAACCTTTCATATAAAAGTGTTTAATTACCGCACGAAACTCTTTATTTTCCATTTTTCAAAAATTATAAAACTTGTTTACTTCAAACAACTGTAACAAAGAAACTAATCATTAAATATTTCGGAAATTTTGACAGATGGCTTATAAAAGATTGCTTTTAAAAAACAAAAAAAAAAGTTGCTAGTAAAAGAGAAAATGTGCCCGGCCAGTTAGTTTTGCGGTCGCCCTCGTATTTAAATATTGCTGTTTTTAAATACTCAAAGTAGTAGAAAGTTCTTAATTTCTTCCGGCTAAATGAATAATTAAGCGGTTTCTAGAGATTTTTAGCATAATTTGACGTTTTCTTGCAAATACTTGACAACACTGCTTCTATGTTTCGATCAGAATATTTTAGAGAAACCTGTTATTATAAAAACCTTTTGAATGTTACCAAACATTCCGTCTTCTCGGCTCCACTGTCCTATCGTTAGCCATACAGGTTGGCTTTTTCTTGGCTGTGTACCACCTCCTCCGCAGTGTAAAATGTCTTGACAGGATTGCTAAAAGCAGAGTAAGACGAACATGCCGAGAAAGAAAGAAAAAACAACAAACGCCTCGAAACAAAGTATGCAAATAAATTTCTGTTAGCAAAACAGAACATTTTCGAGGATTATTTCTTTTTTTTCTCACAGCTTTGCCTCTTACGCATAAAATATATTGTTTATGTGAGTTGGCTGCTTCTTGCAGTCACTTTTACTTTTTTTTTGAAAGGATTTAAAAATTAAGATGTTTCGGCGATTTATTGAAAAATATGCTGGTACATAAAAGAAAATGGGGCAAGGGGAATAACAATAAGAAAACGAAACCCACAAGCAGCCACGTTAAATGATTTGAAGAGTCTTTCGGCTTTACAAACTGCGAAAATTATTGCCGAGGCAAATGAAGATGGTCTTTACTCAATAACTATATGTGACGCGCAAAATAGAAAGGGACCTGATTAAAAACCAGTTTTGTTCAGGAGAGCCATTTTAAAGCTTAGGTCCCTTTCTATTTGCGCTTAGAATCGCCGACTTCACTTTCATAAAACGCACATATCTCTGGGAGGGAACACTTCTGGGGCATGGGATCGGTCTCATTCGATGCTCAGATGTTGTCCACATCAAAAAAAAGTGAAAAGTTGATGAAAAGTTTTGTTCAGGAGAGCCATTTTAAAGATTAGGTCCTTTCTACTTGCGCTTAGAATCGTCGACTTCACTTTCATAAAACGCGCATATCTCTGGGAGGGAACACTTTTGTGGCATGGGATCGGTCTCATTCGATGCTCAGATGTTGTCCACATCAAAAAAAAAGAAAGAAAAAAAAATTGATTTTTTACCCTTAGGTCCCTTTCTCTATGCGCTGTCACATGTTTTGATCAAATATCTAATATCTTTTAAATCGCTTCTCATTTTGTTAAAGTAACTAGCCTCGCATTTATTGTTTACGGTTAGTAAACAAATTTTGACGAACCCCTTCCTCAGCCTGTGTTTTTAAACAGAGCAGTTTTTCTTACGAGGGCTGCTTTATATATATTTCTGGCCTAATAATGAAAATGCGACTATTTATCATCAAAAATGATTTAATTGTTTTTCAAAGTATTCTCCAGCATGATTTATACACTTTTGCATGCGCTCAAACCAATTGTCGAAGCACTTTTTCCACTCCGATTGAGACACCTCCAAAACATGGTTTTTGAAGGCTTCAACAGCATCTTCTGGCGACGAAAATCGTTGAGCACGCAAATTTTTTCTTGATGTGTGGTTATAAAAAGAAGTCATTGGGTGCCAAGTCAGGGCTGTGCGGCGGATGACCCATCGATTCTACGTTTTGGCCGGTCAAAAAGGCTCTGGTTTGAGCCGATGTGTGAGAACTCGCATTGTCATGGTGCATAATGATTCGTCTTCTCTTGTTCGTTTTTCGAATTTTTCCGAAGACTTTAGGCAAACAAATTGTGGTGTACCACTCAGAATTGATCGTCCTTCGTTGCTCAAGCGGAACAGTCGCCACATGACCAGTTTTGATTAGAAAAAGGCGACCATTTGCTTCGAAATGCTTCTTCCACGAACAACTTTCGTTGGATTTGGCTCGTCTTCGAAGACCCACACGGTCGATTGCTGTTTTGTTTCAAGCTCATACGCATAGATCCATGATTCGTCACCTGTGACGATCTTATTAACGTCTTTAGAAGCACCGCGGTCGTATTTTTGTCAAAATTTCTTTGCACCAATCGATACGAGCCTTTTTTTGAGCGATTGGAAAAATGTGCGGAATCCAACGAGAACAAACCTTTTTTACGGCCTGGTGGTCATGCAATATCGAATGTATACTGGTGGAAGAAATGCCCCAGGATGCCTCTATCTCAAGGTTTGTCACATGACGATCTTGCATTATCAGTTCACGCACGCCATCAATGCTCTGGTACAACGGCCGTTTTTGGACGACCTTCACGACATTCGTCTTTGAGCGAGCGTCGGCTACGATCGAATTCATTAAACCAGTTTTTCATCGCCATACAAAGATTAAAGTTCTTCAATGCACTCTTGGCGTGATAATCCACGACAAAAGTTGTGAAAAATGCTCGCACGAAAATGTTCACTAGTAAATTCCATTTTTTTTTTGCCAAATTGATTTCTTGAAGTCTATGTAAACAACACATATGATGGTCGTACGTCAAAACGTGCTGGGTGAGCCAGGCAACACTAAGTGTTGCCTAGAACTGAAATAAATATAGCAACCCTCGTAGAATCAAAAAATATTAAAGAGTTTATACTAAGTAGGGACATAAATACTGTTACAACATTGAACACACCCATTTCAATAGTAGAACTGAACAAACCCCGTTAATGTTTTATGGGTTTTGAAAGCTAACCTCAATGGCGTTAGTCTGTAACGGGATTTTAAAATTGATTTAATAACTTTCATCATGGAGTGGTCAGATAATAAGAACCGTATCGCTGTAATAGCGCTTTTCAAGTGTGAAATGAAAAAAAGCGATATTTTCAAAACGCTCCGGACACTAGGTATTAGCCGTAAGTTCGTCTACCGTTGCATAAAACTGTTTGAGGAGACTGGAGATTGAAAGAATCGCCACCGGCCGCCCACGCTCTGTTCGAACAGCGCATGGCATCAAAGCCGTTAAATCAAGAATTCGCAGAAATTCGCTCCGAAAAAAAATCATGGCCCGTGAGATGAATATCACGCAGAAGTCCATGAGTCGAATCATAAAAAAAGACTTGGGGCTTTGAAAAACGAAGTACCGGACATTCATTGACTGCACCTTTAAAATAATAGTATTGAAAACGGTTTTAGAGGACAAAGTTTGTCACAAAAGATATCCCAACAATGTATCTCTTAAGACTGCTTTGGCTCGAGCTGTTCGTGCAGCGGACATTTCAAAAAAATAGATTCTTTTTGGATACAATATACATCAATAAATATATTAAAAAATATTTGGTCCAAAAACATTCACTACTTTTTATTTTACAGCATAAAACGTGTGTAACAGTATTTATGTCCCTACTAAGTATTACCACATCCAACAGAGATTTGTCACTTCAAAGAGCTAATCTGTTGTCACCACCAACTGTTGGTACCAATGTAAGATGTACATCACAATTGATTGGTTGCCATAACCGGCAGTTGCCGCAACCAATAGTTAAACTGAACTCGGGTGGTGTTATTGGTTGTGAATGCCGTGATAAGGTTGTAGCAACCATCATATTTTATCTTGAGCCATATTGCCATCAATACTATGGAATGTTGCTTATTGCAACAAAAAGTCGGTTTATTCAACCGAATTTTTGTAGTTCGTACCGATTTCCAAATGATATTTTTTCTGTGTGTGGGACTAATGGGATTTTCTAAGACTCCACCTAGGCCTTGTTGGGGGTTCGGTCGGCCCTAGCCTTAATACATGGGTGCCGTTCACCGTCGTTGAACTGCAGAGGTAGAGATAGACCTCGCTCTGAGCGGTGAGGAAACCATGTCCATGTACAGCATGGTTTTAGACCGTACGAGTAATATTTTTATGTAGGCACTTGTCTCTGCATATTTACTTTCTCACGACCGATGCCTTTAACTAGGGGAGAACTGTAGAGCGTACCAGGTTACAAGTAAAGCGCGCTTTTACATTTTTCTATATAACTTCTGCATTTATAAACGGATTTTAAAGTGTGATACATCGATGTTTTTGTCTCGACGAGGCCAATTTTTTTGTCTTTGAAGTCATTGAGCTCAAGCACCCCGCGCGAGCTTTAATTTTCTGATATTAGAGTGGTACATTAGGGTAGTAGCAACTGAGATATGATGGGTAAGTAACAGAAGGGGGTGCTTGAAATGATTTCAAAGACAAAAAAATTGGCCTCGTCGAGACAAAAACATCGATGTATCACACTTTAAAATCCGTTTATAAATGCAGAAGTTATATAGTAAAATGTAAAAGCGCGACCCCTACGTTCGGCATAAAAAAATAAAAAAAAAATTTTTGAAACTACCTTTCAATAGTACTTCATATTCGAAGGTGTCCGGCGAACTTTTTTTTTGAGGTACGCCCTAGTGAACAGTCCCGCGATGTATGGTTCGCAAACTCGTAGTAGCTCGGCTACGTGGTCTGATTGGAGCTTTTAGTCTGGTACCACGGATAGTCAGGAGCCCCTAGAACTGTTGTTTTGGTCTGGCTAGCAGGTGCGGCCCTTCGGGAAGTATCGTGGTGGCTGTGGTTTAAACCCAAATCGCGTGGAGAGCTTCGGCTCGGTGTGGAGTTGCATTGCAACTGGGTGCTGTGCCCCATAGAACAACAGCGGCCTCGGCCCCTGACCAAGGGGGAAGTTGTGTCAAATAGCACGCTTCGAATTGGTACCGGCGGGATTGGTCTTAACCGGGTGCTGTTACCCATACAACAACAGTTGTGTTAGATAGGCCTCGGCCCCTGAACAAGGGGAAGTTGTGTCCATATAGCACGCTTCGAATTGGTACCGGCGGGATTGGTCTTAAGGGGCGCTGGCCTTCGATTGGTAATGGCTTCAGTAGCAATGGCGCACCATGGTTGAAGCTATCACCGAAAGAATCATGTAAACCACTAGGACTTTGGTATAAGGTTGTAGGATCTCACAAAAAAAAGTATGATTCACTTACAACCTTACTATGATCCACATAACCATATTATGATTCACACTCAACCATACTATGATTCACACAACAATATTATGATCCACATAACAAATATTTGATTCACAAACAACCGTACTATAATATCAACCATACTATGATCCCCACAATTTTTTTAGGATTGTGTTACGTCGCACAGTGGGCTAAGATTAAAAAAAGGGAAATAATTCCGCCGTTTCTTAACAAAAAAATCGGATTTTGAAAATATTTTTTACACTTATATAAGAAGTGTTTTCGAGCTTAAGTTTTGAATTTGGCTCCCCACGATAGGCATGGGCGGAGCTACAGGGCCCCCAAGTTGGACACCTCGAGTTTATACAATTTTACAACTCATGTAACTTTTTTATAGCTTTTTTGTTTGTAAATCGATTCCCTATAAAATCTACTACCCTACTTACTACTAGTTGATTAAAAAAGAATGATTGCTCTACCTTGGTGTAGTATTTTGGTAATAACTAAGCCAAATATCAATTGATTCATTTCATTTTAATTTTGTTTTAAAAACTACATAAATTGGTATATATAGAAAATAAAAAAATTAGTGAAATGTTTAAATACTTATACCTTTCGAGTAAAAAGTCTAAGCATTTAAAGTTAAAAATTTGAAAAAAGTTGAACTTGTGCTATTTTTTAGGTAAAAAGTACTTATCTTATTTTGGAGTTATTGCAAAATGTGGTAAGGAAAACGTATAAATTATAAAGGGTGTTCCAAGAAGAGCACAATTTTTAAATTTTAAATAAAACACAGATATTTAAGAAAAAATCGTGAAACTTTATTATATCGTAAAGTAGACAGAATGAGGTTATGTATGGAACAATATATCGTGCAGATGGCCGCCGCGGCTTTGCTGGCATGCGCGCGATCTTTTAATGAAATTTTCAATGACCGTTTTGCATGAATGCTGCGGTATTCCATTAATGCAGCGTCCAATTTCGTCTTTTAAGGCTTGAGTCGTCGTCGGCTTATTCGCGTAAACCATCGACTTCAAAAAACCCCAAAGAAAAAAAATCTAATGGTGTTAAATCGCACGATCTAGACGGCCAATTCTGATCTCCAAAACGCGAAATAACACGACCGGGAAATGACTGATGCAGCAATTGAATTGTTTATCTGGCTGTATGACATGTGGCGCCGTCTTGTTGGAACCACATGCCCTCCACATTCATTTCTTCAATTCTAGGCAAGAAAAAACTGGTTATCATTTCACGATACCAAACACCATTGACTGTTTGCGCTTGACCTGCCTCATTTTCATAAAAAAATAGGTCTAATGATTCCTCCAGCCCAAAAACCACACCACACAGTGACACGTTGAGGATGCATTTGCTTCTCGTGAATCACTCGAGGATTCCGCACCCCAAATGCGACAATTCTGCCTATTGACGAAGCCATCAAGATGAAAATGGGCCTCGCCACTGAAGATGATTTTATCGGCAAAATCAGCATTTTCATGTTGTCTCTCCAATACCCAATTAACGAACTCCCTTCGCTGACCATGGTCAGCTGGCTTCAGTTCCTGAGTCAATTGAATTTTGTATGCATGAAGATGCAAATCTTTCGTCAAAATTCGCTGCAAAGTGGATTTGGAGACACCAATTTGCTGAGCTCGGTGTCGAATTGAGGTGGATGGAGTTTGAGCGACATCATCACGTACAGCTGCGACATTTTCGGTCGATCGACCTGGTCGATCGCGCGTTGTTGTCTTTACATCACTAACAGACCCAGTTTCGGCAAATTTATCCATTAATCTCTTTACAGTTGACTCTTACGGAGCATTATTGTGACCCCAAATTGATCGCAATTTGCGAACTGTAGCCGCAAAACTTTCACCATTTTGGTAAAACAATTTCACAATGAGAATGCGTTGTTCATTCGTGTAGCGCTTCATTTTTACTAACCTCGTACCTTCTACTAACAAACAATAACAATTGTTCAAATGTCAAACAATGACACTTCGAATGTTGCCAGATTTAAAAATTGCGTTTTTCTTGGGACACCCTTTATATATTAATCTTAAATCATTCAAGTCGGTACACAAACACAAAAGTGAAATGCTTTTTAAAATTTTTATAAACTCGAGGTGCCCAACTTGGAAGCCCTGTAGCTCCGCCCCTGCATATCGTGGGTGCCCAAACTTAAAATTTAAGGTCGAAAACACCTTTTCTATAAGTGTGTGAAATTCTATCAAAATCCGACTGTTAGTTTAAAAGCAGCAGAATTATTTCAATTTTTTTTTTAATCTCATCCCAGTGTGTGCCGTACCATTCATGTATCAAAAATTGTAGAGAACATACGATTATGCCAATGGAATACTTTTGGTTGACAAAAAAAGGGTTGTGTCAACAAATCTGTTCTTTGTTCTGTATTTCTTCTATAGCACAAGAAATGTATCGTATATCGTTTAAGCAGGATTTTTCCAGGGTTCTGTGTTTGAACATCTGTGGATGATGATTTTGAAAAATTTCGGAAGATGCTCAAATAGTGGGATTGCAGATGACATTACCTAGTAAAAAATCCGGACAATGTCCATCATCTCTAATCGGTAATTTTTTTTTATCACATAATCCACTTAAATATTTTCGTATTTAAGTGTATTTAAATTTCCAAAAAAAATTCCCCTCCCCGTTTGTTAAAGGGTTGATCATTTAGTTGTAAAGAGACATGTGGTGTGGGCGTTTTATGGGTGCGAGTATGTCATATTAAAACCCACCTTCCGTGAGGACAACAACATGTGGGTGTGTCCGCACATAAAATGGCTTTAAACACCAAGTAAGGGTACTTACCTTAAATTTTATAACCAACCCCTGTCTCGATGATGTTGATGCGTGAGTGTGTTGGTGTTAACGGTTCTCCGTGTGTTTGTCGATGATAATTAATTAATTTATGTTAATTTTAAAGTCGTGCCGGGGATGCCACTTTTGCTGCTGCTACTTTGGATGGTAGACTTGGGACTAAGGCTGTTGAAGACTCCAACGTCGCTTTTGTTGCGGTCGGAGTAATTGATTTTTTCTTTCAATATTTTACTTGGGAGAAAGCGGCGCAATGCTACTAAAATGTGGCTTATTGCCGTTTTATTGTCTGCTGGCGTCTTGTCTTGCCTGGTTAAAAACAAATTCTTGGTTGCTGGCAAAGCACTTTTGCCCAAATCAAGTAGAAATTATGTTTATTATGCAAAATTGTCTTAATAAATGTTTCAAGTTAATGGACTCATAATGAGTCACATATGTATGTTTGGTTGTATCAGTCTATCAGTCTACACTGAGCCGAGGTTAATTAGTTAACGCGTGTTATCGGCGCTTGCTTCTCGTTCTGCCTGCGATGCGGCACTTTACAAACTACATACAGTATCTGAAAGATAGAGAAAAAGGGGGGGAACAGTAGTTAGCATCTAATGAATTAAAATATTTCGCAAAAAGTTTTCACTTATACAAATATTTATCTATTATTAATGGCAATTAGCTTAATAAACTACTAATGAATTGTTAACACAAAAATGTGACGTAGTTTAAAACAAAACGCTTTCTTTCGCAACCATCCAGGAGGCTATTGAGGCAGCGCAGCGCTGATGATAGCACATAATAAAAAAATGCTAGTGAGTTGTGGCCGATAACTGCTATAGCAACGGGGGAAGTGCTAGATGAGTTTATCACATTCAGATATGGAAAAGTATACGAAATAAATCAAAAAAGGTTTCCTCTTACTGGGGGATGTTGCATGAGGTAAGTACAGGGTGTCCGCCGGGGAAGGTATACTGTTGTTGTTGTAACAACAATATATTTATTTTGAAGTCTTGTTCGTCTATGGGGGATCTGCTTCGATATCCAGGTGAAGGAAACGCGCCATTTGCACTGGATGCGTCCACAGAGACCTCGGTGTCAGCTGAGTGGGCTTGGCCGGACAATTGAAGAGGTGCAGTACATCATGTGGTCCTTGCTCGCAGGCGGGACAAACGACCGGGACGTTAGCATTAATTCGTGCCCAATAACAATTGAGGCGGCTGCAACCCCTAGATCTTAGCTGAGGCAGAAACACGCGCGTCTGCCGAGGTAGAACCTTCTCCTCAGGTGAAATCTCCGGGGGATGCTCCCCTAGCACTACATTCAAACGGTAGCTGGATATTGCTGCTGCGACTTCATCGGCGTCAATGTTGTTCAGACCTGCCTGATAGCTTCGATGGTCTAAATGTTCTCTCTTATACCGCTGGACCTCTCTCTCTCTAGATCATGAAGATCGTACCTGTTCTGCCTGGGCGAAGCCATCCTGTCCAAGAGATGATGGTTAGGATGACTGCTGCGAAAACACGCTAGCAAGTATTGCTTAGACAGCATAAAAATGTGTCTGCGCACGGTAACAACCTTCGTCTCCTCATGTAGACAGTCCTCAGAAGACATAAGAAGACACCCTGTTGATGTTTTGAGGGCGGCATTCTGGCAAGTCTGAATTTTCTTCCACTGCGTCGTACTCACGTTCGCCGACCATACAGGTGCTGCGTAGTTTGCTACAGACCGACCTATCGCTTTGGAAGAAGTCAACAAGGTTTCTTTGTCGGCTCCCCAAGTACTGCCGGCAAGTGACTTGAAGACCTTGTTCCTACTTTTGAGTTTATCGCAGATAGCTTCAGCATGTGCAGAGGATCTAAAAAGGCTGTCCAATGTGACACCAAGGATTTTGGGGTAGTTGATAGTCGGGATGTTGATGTCATCGACTTTCACATTGAGTGACAACCGCACCTTTGCGGTCCCTGCAGTAAACAGTGTGGCTAATGATTTGGAGGCGGATATTTTCATATTCCTTACAGTGAAAAAGCATGCTAAGTCAGTGAGGTAACAGTTGATTTTCTCGCATATGTCATCCACTTTAGGTCCTGACCTAAATTTGTCTTGCCAGTTCATGTGAGGCTAACCGAGGCGGACATTTATCTGATGTTGTATTCCATACATGATTGCCGGCATTAAATAAAACATTTATTTATATAAGATCCATTCTCTTTCATTTAATCAAAAATTATAAATAAAGTAGTATACCTTCCCGACGGACACCCTGTAGTATACCTTTCGGCGGACACACTGTACATCCATGTTCACGCCCTTTATCCAAATATGTAAATTTTGGTTATCAAGGAAAAATTCTTCACTTTGAATGCCCACAAGTCCATGTTGAATAAGTCGCTTATCTGAGCAATTTTTCCCCAAACATTTCCTTTCGTTTCACAATAAACACACACACCGAGTGTTGGTGTATGCACGTATAACCCATGAATTCCATCGCTGCAACCGAATGTTGATTGCGTACACGACAACTAACACTATCAATTAGGGATACAAAGTAAGGGTAGCTCCTACTCATAAGTATGATTATTGGATCTGATTTTGTACATGTATTAGTTTGTCGTTACAGATTGTGGGTTTTAAGATCTTTTTTAAATTCGGCCGACAATACCACGGACATTTGTTAACTGGACTATATGATGACTAATTTTAATGTATTCGGTACAACTGGATAATATATAAGTTGCAGTTTCATGCAATAGGCTTTCGTCAAATTCAAAATAAATTTTAATTATAATAAAAACATTTATTCTAATTTGAAAAAACAATATTCGAAATTCTAGAATATTCAAGATAATACTGCAACACTTAAATTCGAATTTAACTTCACATAGCAAGACAGAATTGCATGATTTGCTTTAGGGCGGATCTAAGTGCGTCCATGGAGGACAACTGGAAATACTTTCGTCAATCAGACTACTGCCAGATTATTGCTACTGGTGCTGGCTACTATCGCTAGAAGGCCGTTTGTCTGAAATAATTTTCAGAATATTGAATTCTTCACCTGGAATGTGAAATTTGGGGAAATTGTAGTTGTCCTCCATGGAAGCACTAAGATCCACTCTAGAGCAATTCCCCCAAATTTCATATTCCAGGAGAAGAATTCAATATTCTGAAAATTATTTCAGATAAAAGGCCTTCTAGCGATAGTAGCCAGTACCAGTAGCAATAATCTGGCAGTAGTCTGATTGACGAAAGTATTTCCAGTTGTCCTCCATGGACGCACTTGGATCCGCTCTAGAGCCATTTTACCCAAATTTCATATTCAAGGTGAAGAATTCAATATTCTGAAAATTATTTCAGACAAACGGCCTTCTAGCGATAGTAGCCTGTACCAGTAGAAATTGTCTGGCAGTAGTCTGATTGACAAAAGTATTTCCAGTTGTCCTCCATGGACGCACTTAGATCTGCTCTTGAGAAAGTTTCCCCCAAATTTCATATTCCAGGAGAAGAATTAAATATTCTGAAAATTATTTCAGACAAACGGCCTTCTAGCGATAGTAGCCAGTACCAGTAGAAATTGTCTGGCAGTAGTCTGATTGACGAAAGTATTTCCAGTTGTTCTCCATGGACGCACTTAGATCAGCTCTAAAGCAAATTATGCAATTCTGTCTTGCTATGTGAAGTAAAATTCGAATTTAACTTCACTATGCGCACACTGCTGTCTCGTCAAAGAGTGAAGATAAATTCGAATTTAACTTTTTTAACCCAGGGTTTTTTTGCGTTTTTGAAAGTCAAATTCGAATTTATCTTCACTCACATAATTATATGTTACAACAGTGAACTGAAAGGAGTTTTGTGACTGCAAGAAACTGTTCTGTTGTCACCACTTATTATTGGTAGCAAACTAAAATTTACTTTATAATTGGCTGGCTGCAATAACCGCCGGCTCTGGCAACAAGCTCTTTTACTAAATTCTGTTGAAATAACGGATTTATTGGCTATGATAACCGTCATGTTATCGTAGCTACTATCTTTTGGCTCGTCCAACCATTATACCACTAATACAATGAGAAGATAGCGATTGCAACAGAAAGTGTATTTGTACAACCGAATTTTCGTAGTTCGGACTGATTTCTAGCTGATTTTTTCTCTGTGCATCGTCTCCAGAAGTTCGTTATGGCAAAACAAAATATTTGTACTCTACACCACATCGTGGTACAGGGTATAATACTCGTACTTTTAATACTGTTTCTAATATCTAAAACGAAAGGAGAAACTCGTAAACCTAATTTGTATTACTTTATCGAAGCAGAATAACTCTCTGAATCCATTAAGCCTTATGCGCCCGTTATCGGACCAAAATTCCACACGATGATGACCTTTGGTCAAAACCTGTTAGGGTCTGTAAACGGTCGAAATTAGTCCCGGGGCAAACAAGTTTCCCTTTAAGAATATCTATGAAAAAACATACTTTTTAAGTATATCCTTAACAATTTATAATTTTATCATGGAAGAAAAATGATTCAAATTGAAACTGTTAGTGCAGAAGCACTTAATACCTTAAAAAAGTGCAAAATTTCTGTATGGCCCAAAAAAGTCCCGTCAATATAGCGAAATGGGTAGTATTATTAATACAAATTATGCAACGAATCCAAATATGGATTAGTTTAAAAGTTTTGGCTGCGAATATGGTCAGAAGTATGGGCCAAAATGGGCCCACAAAACGTACCATATAGACATATGTGACAGCGCATAGAGAAAGGGACCTAAGGGTAAAAAAAACAATTTTCACTATTTTTTGATGTGGACAACATCTGAGCATCGAATGAGACCGATCCCATATCCCAAAAGTGTTCCCTCCCAGAGATATGCGCGTTTTGTGAAAGTGATGGTACACCAAAGATACACGTATTTTAATCTTTAAAATGGCTCTCCTGAACAAAACTGGTTTTTACCCTTAGATCCCTTTCTATTTTGCGCGTCACATATGGTTATTAACAAAAATACAAATCTTGCACATAATCTAAATATGGATATATTTAAAAGTTTTGGCTGTGATTGTGTTCGGACGCACAGGCCAAAAGGGGCCTAAAAGACGACCCTTATGTTCAGAACAGGGGAGCACCGGTGAATTTAATCGTATGGGTTCTCAAATCAAAACAAACTTTGTAACGAATAAAAATATGGCTTCATGTTAAACCTTTGACTAAAATGATGAGGGAACTTAGGACCCACGATGCCGAAAGAACATTCAATTTCTATCCTATGATAGAGGGTTTATGTGCGTCGCTATTTTATCGTTACTTTCATGGTGTGTGTTCTTCAGACATTCGTTGTCTTATTCAGCAGGGATACGCGACTTTCCAGAAATTCACACCCATTTCGATTGCCCGGTTGACCGCACTATAGACTACAGATTAAATTCGTTTTTAGCCCTACTGTCCGTATGTGGAATCGACTTCCGGCGAATGTATTTCCCACCAATAACGACATCCAGAAATTCAAGTCAAATGTCAACAAACATGACTCCCTCTTTCCCCCTTGAACTCCCTTACTTTCCAATCACCAACGCAATACATAGAATGTGAAGGGGAAAACCCCTGAGTGTTGGTCAAGAAAAAAAAAAGAAAAAAACCCAGTCCATAGGACCGGCTGTCGTGGAATTGAACGCTGTCCATGGCTCAGTCTGCCGCTTGTGGACCGGGCTTTTACTGAATGTATTGGTCTATGCCGCCATTCATTGAAATAATTTATCCCAACAAATAGAGTTCTGGTATTCTATTGAATCTCACTTTGTAAAGGTAATAAGAAAAAAATATTTTTTTTTATTATTTACTAAAAAAAAATTAAAAAAAAAATTGAGAAAAAGTCAACAAATTGTTCTCCTTACAAATCGGCCCACCATTGTGTATATCTGCCGAATCGTTATATATGTCTATGATTATCTAGAGATGTCGTCCGTACGTGACCATAGCGGTCAAAAAAAGCATCCTCAACATAGGATTTAGGATTTTAATGAGCTAAATCGGCCCAAGGTGAAAAAAGTTCCCCTTTAGGGGAATACAAGTAACTCGTTAAAAAGATTTTTTTTTTTTAAAGAAATTTTTATTTACAATCTGTCCAACTAAGGACAATAAGCAAATTTTATCATATTTTACAAATAGCATAGATTGTTGAGCTCCAACGAGAACAACAATATAAGAGTAACAAATCATGATTTTTTTTGTGGACGGACAATGGTACAAATAAGTACTGACAGTTGGGACTAAAAAAGGTCATAGCTGCTGGACTTTTTGGCCTAAAAATCCCTCATAGTCAAAACGGGCAATTCTTTGCCAATATGGACACATGAATATTCAAAGTTAAGCAAATTTTAACACCAATCCAAATATCGATTAATTTTAAATATTTGGCCAAGATTAGGGATTGTCAAAGGGCTCAGGAGCTTATAAAACAAACCATATTTTTGCGACTCAGGAGGGTTTATTCGATGCGTCCTGGCCGAACTTAATGACGTTTTTACTTGTTTTTTTATGTTGTTGTTTCAACTGCACCTTGTACAGGGTGGGCGATTAAAAATTTGAATCGACTAAAAATTTCTGGTTTTATTGGAAAGGTTGAATTTTTTCATTTAATAATGGAACACAATATCCTTCATATGACTACCACAACTGGCTCGGCAGTACCACATCCGATCAACCCAATTCTTCAGTACATTTTCGATTGTTGCTGGTCGAATCTCTTCAGTGGCAACTTTGATTTCAAGTTTAAAGGCTTCCTCTCTGGATGCTTTGAGTAACATTTATTCTTAATGGCTCCCCACAGAATAAAAAATCCAAATGGCTCAAATGACAGCTCCGAGGCGGCCAATTGACATCACAATTTGGGCTGATTATAAGATTTATTAGAAATATCGACGGTTGCGTTGGCTGTGTGACATTTGGCCCCGTCTTGTTGAAACCAAATGTCGTCCAGTTCATTCTCTTGAATTTCAGGAAACAAAAATTCGGCGCGGTAAAGCTTACCGTTGACGATAACGGCGGCTCCTTGCTCTTTTTCGAAGAAAAGTGGCCCAATGATGCCGCCAGCCCAAAATTCACACTTACAGTTACTCGTTGTGGATGCATTGGTTTCACACTAGTCATTTTGGTAATTTTGCTTATTGGCAATTTTGCTTATTGGCATAGCCACCGAGATGAAAATGAGCTTCATCTTAAAACACGATTTTTCAGTAAAACTTTACATCTCCTCCCAAACAATCTTCAGCCCATTGGGCGGAGCAAAACGCATCAGAAGGTGTTCCATTTTTAAATGACAAAGTTCAACCTTTCCCATTAAACCAGAAATTTTAAAAACTTATCAGGACTTTTTTTTACAGCTGATTAAAATGTAAAATTTTTAAATGGCCCACCCTGTACTAAATTTGATCTTAATTTTTAAAAATGAAATCAATATATTTATACTGTTAATTCAACATGGTTTGTTTTATTTTAGTGATACGAGTATGCGAAAATTCCCGGAAATCCCGGAAAATGCAAAATTGTATGCCGGTTTCCCAGGAAATAAAATGTCCGAGCAAAGAGAAACTCTATATGTGACGCGCAAAATAGAAAGGGACCTAAGGTTAAAACCCAGTTTTGTTCAGGAGAGCCATTTTAAATATTAGGTCCCTTTCTATTTGCGCTTAGAATCGTCGACTGCACTTTCATAAAACGCGCGTATCTTTGGGAGGGAACACTTTTTGGGCATGGGATCGGTCTCATTCGATGCTCAGACGTTGTCCACATCAAAAAAAGAAAAAAAATGAAAATTGATTTTTTCACCCTTAGGTCCCTTCTCAATGCGCTGTCACATATAAACATTTAGTGATTGCTAAAGAATTTCTCTTTTGCTACCGAATCATTAAAGTTCCAGCCAATTTCCAACTAGTTTTTTCTCTGTGTGTGCAAACATTTTACCCGGTTTCTGGGAATTAAAAAAGTCCGCGAAAAGAGATACTCGCTAGTAGTCGGTGTTTGCAAACATTTTCGCCCATATTATTTCAAACACTTCGATTTTGATTTCTCTTATTACCCCCACCCTGTGCAAATATTTAACTGACTGTCTGACATTTATGAACACAAACAAGCACAAACACCTCACTTCATTCACAGTTTCGCCGCGGCGATGCTCTTTTTGCCATGCATTTCAATTTAATCCAACACACAGAGTGTCTTTTCACTTTTCAATTTTAACTGAACTGATTCAATGTTTGCACAAACTTTGTGTTCCTCACTAGCTGTTGTTTTTTTTTTCAAGTTTCTCATTTGATACTCGTAGATACTATTCCGTAACAGATGCAAGTGTAAGTGGTTTGTATCTGAGTAATGCTTTTCTGGCCTTTTTTCGCTGCTGCTGTTGTGCTGTTACTTGCGTTCTATCATTTTTACAACTGACATTTGAAATGTTTTACGAAAAACGAAAAAAAACTATTCTAGTCATTATACTCGTACTTGTCATAATGTCATTTTAAGTGAGATGCACATGGTTTCCTTTTGGACTAATTGCTTTTCAGCTTCGGCGTTTTTTTTTTTGTTTTATAATATTTGTCTAAGGTTTTTTGCCTTTCTCGCGAAATGCATTTAAATTTATGCATGTGAGTGTGTGCTTTTTTTACTGAAAATGAACGGCAACGAAAAAAAACATCCACAATGATTTCAACTTACGCGAAATGTTGATAAGGAGGAGAGCATTCATTTTATTTTGACGTAAAATGTCGGTAATCAGACAAACGTTTGAGCAATTTTCCGAAAAAAAAGATAAACAACTGGTAAAAATGCATGTGATAATTCTGCCAAGTCATACAACAGTCTGTTGGACAAGAATCGTGAAGATGTGAATTAGATTTTATTGGAATCGCCGTCGGGTTGGTCACAATCGGAAATGCATGAAATGTTAATGTTATGCAACAATTTTTGCACTCTACACTAAAGTATTAGGGTTTAGTGTCTCACACATAACGTATGCTACATACACAGAGAGAAATGTCGTTTGGCAATCGGTTTGAACGAAAATAATTTCGTTGTTTAAAAAGAACTTCGGTAGCAAATTATGTTCGACACACCATTAGATGAGAGCTTTGATAATTTATTGGTAAAGGCAACTATTAATGCCCAATTTTTGAATCATGTCTTAATTATTGGTAGTACTCGCAGAGAAAAAATACATTTACTATATGGTCATGGGAATAATAATATGTTCTCCGCAATAAAAGTATGTTCGTCGCAACCATAGTATTGGTTTTTTAATTTCATTCTGACAATAGTATGATTGCGGCAATATTAATATTGTTGAAATGTTATAATAGTATTATTGCCAAATTTAGAAATGAACATATGGTTGCAGCAACAATATAAATATGGTTGGTGCGACAAAACTATTGTTATGAGTACAATAATATGATTGCGGCAATCAAAACGTTCGATATTAATTTTTCTTGCGTTTCTTTTGACTGATTTTTTCTACTGTTAAACTAATCACTCCTATTATTTTGAATTGAATGTATTTTTAAATAATTTTCATAATTCAATTCTATTGTTGACAACTTAACGCAATTCTAACAAATAATTTTAGGGATCATAGTATGGTTGAGGGGGATCATACAATGGTTGTAGGGATCATAGAATGGTTGCGTGTGAATAATACTACGGTCGTGAGGACCATACTACGGTTGTATGTGAAACATACCATGGTGGTGAGGATTATAATATGTTTGTGTAGATCATAGTATGGTTGGTTGAGTGTTAATCATACTGTGGTTGTTGGGATTATACTATGGTTATGTGCGAATCATTCTATTGTTGTGAGGATTATAGTATGGTTGTATTTGAATCATACTATTGTTGTGAGTATTGTTCTGATATTTCCATTGAAAAGCTTGACATTTTTTAGCATAAACGTACTCAGAACGTTTTGACGTACGATCACCATTAGTGTTGTTTACTGTGACCTGAAATGGCGATGAAGAGCCATTTTTCATTTTAATCGTGGCCGACGCTCGCTCAAAGACGAAGGTCGTCCAAAAACGGCCGTTGTGCCGGAGAGCATTGATGCCTTGCGTAAACTGATAATGCAAGATCGTCATGTGACATACCGTGAGATAGAGGCATCCTTGGGCATTTCTTCCACCAGCATACATATTGCATAAACACCTGGCCGTTAAAAAGGTTTGTTCTCGTTGGATCCCACACAATTTGACAATCGCTCAAAAAAAAAGGCTCGTGTCGATTGGTGCAAAAAAATTTTGAAAAATACGATCGCGGTGCTTCGAAAGACGTTTATAAGATCGTCACAGGTGACGAATCATGGATCTATGAGTATGAGCCCGAAACAAAACAGCAATCGACCGTATGGGTCTTCAAAGACGAGCCAAATTCAACGAAAGTTGTTTGTGGAAGAAGCACTTCGAAGCAAATGGTCAGCTGTTTCTTCGGCAAAACTACTCATGTGGCGTGTGTTTCGCTTGAGCAACGTAGGACGGTCAATTTTGAGTGGTACACCACAATTTGTTTGCCTGAAGTCTTCGGAGATATTCGAAAAACGAACAAGAGAAAACGAATCATTGTGCACCTTGACAATGCGAGCTCTTACGAGTACAAAGGCTCAAGCCAGCGCCTTTTTGACCGGCTAAAACGTCGAATTGATGGCTCATCCGCCTTACAGCCCTGACTTGGCACCCAATGATTTCATTGTAATACCGCACATCAAGAAAAAAAAATGCGAGGTCAACGATTTTCGGTCACCTCCAAAACCATGTTTTGGAGGTGTCTCAATCGGAGCGGAAAATTACTTCGACAATTGGTTTGAGCGCATGCAAAAGTGTATAAATCATGCTGGAGAATACTTTGAAAAACAATAAAACCATTTTTGATGAAAAATATTCGCATTTTCATTATTAGGCCAGAAATATGTATAGCAGTCCTCGTATATGAGCTGTGGAAGGAAAGCACCAGTAATCCTTAGTCTATAGCATGGACTTTTCATCTGTTAATAATGATCTTTTTTCGGCCCTTAACCCTGGTGCTCATTTATTACATCACACCCAGCTCTACATGAAACTCGTAAGCAATATCGACAAGTTTTCGTGCTTTCAAATCGGTCCACCCTAGTGTGTAAACACGCGACAAAATTCAATTGTTTTTAGATACTGAAATGTCCCTTGTGTACGGAAAACACCAGTAATCCTCAGTCTCTATCATGGACTTTTAATCTGTTAATAAGGTGCTACTTTTTTGGCCCTGAACCCTGGTGCTCATTAGTTTCCACACTTTGTCTTTTAAGAAGACATAAGTACTTATGAGCTGTCCATGATAAATAACGTCGCACCCGACTTTACTTGAAACTCCCAACCAATATTATTGGTTGGGAGTTTCCCTTATTTCCCTTTATTCTACCACTACAACCTCCTGGACATTTACTACAAAACGGACCCCGTGGCTCTGCACTAGCTCTTAGTTTACATGCCTTTCCATACTTCCTCTTCCTTTGTCGCATGAATGTATATTTCTAGTTTGCATCCCCGAATGTTCTGCTTTCTTGGACAATATTAGGCGGTCCTTCAAAGGTTAATGGCATATCGTTGGCCAATTATCTTTTCTTCTGTCCCGATTTGAAGAATATTTTTTTTATACAATAGTCCCATGATAATTATATTTTTCTGCTGTCTTAAGTTTGGTCATAGATAAACGTATGGACTTTTTTTATTTGAGATGGATATTTTGTACATCTGTCCGTCCCATGATAAGTGGATGTTGTCGCAGTCCCAGTAATTTCCGCTCCACTATTTAATGGTTTAGCCAAAGCATTGGCAAACTTTGCTAGAATTAATTTTCTTGGTTTTTTGTTGTTGGTGAGATTCTTACAAAAGACACGTTAAGCGGACAATATCTTAGATTTAATTTAATAACCCTTCGGCTTGACCTTCTTTTTTTGGAATTGTTGGTTGTTAGTGCGATGAATTTATTTGTAAATCACTTAAGCTCCCGAACTTTGTAAGAATTTCTACTTACTTTTTTTTCTCAAGTCGTTGTCTTAATAACTCGCGAGTTGGCACGACTTATGTCTTTGAGTGTCAAATTCGTAAAAGATCGACTCGACGTAAATTGAATCTTTTGTAGCTATTTTCGCCAAGTCATCCGAATTATCTTTAGTCTTTTCTATATCTTAGCAGCAAAGCTGCATTATTTGTTGATAACTTCTATCCATTGCAGGGTATGAATTGCAGACTGTATTTAGTCTTATGTATTGTTCACACGTGACACATAATGATCTAATAGGGTTTTCCATTATAGACACAACAATTTGATATGTTAATAAAACAGAATATTTAGGATAGAGAGTTACAATTTATTTCGGGTGTAGTGCAAATGTTCCATTTTAAGAATAAAATTCGATTTCGGTCATATGACCACCACCACGAGTCCGTGTACAGCGATCTATTCTTAAAAGCCAATTTTCCACCACTCTTGCACACTTTTTGACCAGAACGATGGCAATTTCGCTTGGGATATTGTCTCTGGGGTCGTCTAAGATTATTGGCTTGTTGGCATAGAGCAATGAATTCATGTAACCCCATAAAAAGAAATCCAATGGCGTAAAATTGCATGAACAAGGTGGCCATTCGAAAGAACGATTTCTCGAGATAATACGTTCATCGATTTTTCCTTTCAGTAAATCGATTGTAACGCGTGCTGTGTGGCTAGTGGCACCTTCTTGTTGAAACCACTTATCGTCAAGCTTATTCAATTCTGGCCAAAAATAATTTTCTAACATGGCTAACGATGGCGCTCTTCATTGAGGGTAACGTGGCGATTGTTTTCATCGACGAAAACATACGGCCCAACCACACCTCCGGCATGGAAATTGTGACTCTTGAAGCACATTTGTTTTGGTTGCTGTTCAATAACGCATATGTGACAGCGCATAGAGAAAGGGACCTAAGGGTAAAAAAAAATCAATTTTCACTTTTTTTTTGATGTGGACAACATCTGAGCATCGAATGAGACCGATCCCATCCCCCAAAAGTGTTCTCTCCCAGAGATATGCGCGTTTTATGAAATTGATGGTACACCAAAGGTACACGTATTTAAATCTTTAAAATGGCTCTCCTGAACAAAACTGGTTTTTACCCTTAGGTCCCTTTCTATTTTGCTCGTCACATATTTTGTCTATTGACAAAACCACTCAGCCAAAAATGAGCTTCATCGCTCATCCTGTTGAGTGGGACGACTATTACTGCAGACAATTGGAGTAAGCGCACTTAAAGTTGTGGCCACCAACTTAGTATTTCGATAGTAATTTTTAATGATTTCCAAACTTTTCTCGAACGTGAACTTGACCATGATTAAAATGTTGACTACGACTAACGTTTCGACACTGAGAGATCACTAAACAATTTTGAGAGTGCGTTGACGTAAAGATACGAAATTGTTATGTTCCTATTGGAAAACCCATTATATTCGGTCGTCACCCAATTTTATTTATATTTGGCCTTATAGTTACTTGGTATCTATAAGTATATATCCATAATGAAGCCTTTATATAAGCCTCCATATCATTTGTATGGGGACTTTAACTTTAAAAAAAATGTTTGATCAAAAATTTCATCGTTGGAGCAGAATTTCTATTCACCGAGCCATTTTTATAGGTTTGAAAATAGTCATGGGGAGTAAATCCATAAAATAGGCATTTGTTTGACAAAAATTTCATCGTTGGAGCTGAATATCTTTCCACCGAACCATTTCTTTAGATTCTGAAATGGGAAATAGTCGCTGGGGGCTTAATCCAGAAAATATGGCAGATGAGGGGCCAATTCGTAACTCATGCAATTTTGCCACTGAGGCTGCACACGTGTGCACCTGCACATGATGTTGATGAAAAAGAACTTTTTTCTTGGCCATATGGTGCCGTTTTTTTAAATCCTTGTTAAATCGGTCTAATAAGTTGGCATAATATTCGCCGTTTCTCCCTTTTGAAGGTAATCGATGTGGATTATCCTGTGGCACCCTAAAAAACTCTTGCCATCAACTTATTGGCCGACAAAGCAACCTTGGCCTTCCTCGGAGCCGGTTGACCCGGAGAAACCCATTGTTTTGATTGCTGCTTGGTCTCGGGAATGTTGTAATAAATCCAAGTTTCATCCACAGTTACAAAACGCCGCAAAAAATCATTCAAACCCAATCATTCCAATTAATCATTTAAAGTTGCCACACGATTACGTTTATGGTCAATTGAGAGCAAACGCGGCAGTCGTCTTACAGACAGCTTTCTTAAACCCAACTGATCATGTAAACTCGAAACCACACTGCCGTGTGAAATGCGTATGGCATCGACAATTTCACGAACTTTTACTCTTCCATCGACCAACAGCATTTCGGGGATTTTTTTTTTAATATTTTCTGGTGTATTGACCTCAATTGGCCGCCCAGAAAGTTCAGCGTCTTTTGTACTTGTGCGACCACAACGAAAGTCAGTAAACCACTTTTTTACAATTGAAATCGATGGTGCAGAGTCCCCATAGTATTTATCAAGCTTTTCCTTGGTTTGATTGACGGTATTATTTCGCAAAAAATAATGTTTTTTAATAAGCACTCGAAGTTCACTTTTTTTTCTTCCATTTTTAACAAAATCCAGGAGGTTTTATGTTTTGAACAGCTGTTAAACGCAAACCTAAATGAAGGAACTCTCTAAAAGTTTGACAGTAGTCTAGTAACAGATGGTACTTAATGGGAACAGTGTTGCATTTCATATGACTAAGAGAGAAGTTGAAAAAGTCACGGAATATTGATATGTCCTCATAACTTATAATACCCGGGTAAAGCGACATGCCGGTTTTAGCGATTTCTAAGAAAACGACTATGGGTTTTAGACATTTTAAACATGATCCTGCTATATCCGTACAAAATAAAAGTAAGGTTATGTAAATAAGGGAGTTTATAGACTTTTCAAAATAGTTACATGAAATGAAACATGGTCAATAACAATCGTTGTAGGTTAGAAATTTCAATAAGATTCAATGTCGTGAAAATGTTTCAGAAAAAGAATCACATAAAAAAAATCAGTGTCGATAGTTTTTTTTTACATTTTATATAAAACCTGATAAAAACTTTGGACTTCACCGTGACATTTTTTATACTACATTTTTTATTATACAACATACAAGTAAAAACGTCGCTAAGTTCGGCGGTTAAGGGTCCCTTTAAGCCATCCACCGTTCCTACGCTACTAAAACGCAAAAATTGGTCTAATGCTAATTTTAAAAATACTGCATATGTGACAGCGCATAGAGAAAGAGACTTAAGGGTAAAAAAAAAATCAATTTCCATTTTTTGATGTGGACAACATCTAAGCATCGAATGAGACCATGCCCCCAAAGTGTTCCCTTCCAGAGATATGCGCGTTTTATGAAAATGAAGTCGACGATTCTAAGCGCAAATAGAAAGGGATCTTATCTTTAAAATGTCTCTCCTGAACAAAACTGTTTTTTAACCTTAGGTCCCTTTCTATTTTGCGCGTCACATATATTAATTTGTAGCAAAATTTGCTTTCATTTGAGTACCCATATGTGACGCGCAAAAAAGAAAGGGACCTAAGGTAAAAAACCAGTTTTATTCAGGAGAGACATTTTAAAGATTAGGTCCCTTCCTATTTGCGCTTAGAATCGTCGACTTCACTTTCATAAAACGCGCATATCTCTGGGAGGGAACACTTTTGGGGCATGGGATCGGTCTCATTCGATGCTCTGATGTTGTCCACATCAAACAAAAAAAAGTGAAAAGTTGATGTAAAGTTTTGTTCAGGAGAGACATTTTAAAGATTAGCCTTAGGTCCCTTTGTCTATGCGTTGTCACATATGTCCATATTGGATATTGATTTCCCGCATTGACCGTGCGAGCATTTTTTAACCACGTGAGCCGAAACATCCAGCAATTATGCCCTTTTTTGAGGTATTTAGTGCGTCTAAACTAACAGTCCCCATTAAAACCATTGCTTGTCTACAACAAATGTTAAGCAAATTCTTAAAAAGTGTACATTTTTCCGAGGTACCTATAGTCCGTTTAAGTGAAAATGTTTTCCCCTGGACCGATTTCGCTTAGTTTTCCTGACTGATTTTTGTTTAACCAGGTTAACTGGTATTTAGTACGAACTAGCTCGTCGCCATCTAGACTGTTGTGATTAAGCTAAATAAGATACAGCAATATTAGAATGTGGATAACATGACCCTCTCCATATTAACTGTTAGACTACGCGTCATTCCGTTAACGTCGTTGTTTCACTTACTCATAAGTTAACTAATTTCAATTAACCGCCCATTTTAACGGGTCTGCCACACGTGTAAACATTCGTTTAACCTTCAATGTTTATTTATTCAACCGTTCATATCGTTCAAATATCAACTAAGCTAATTTTAGAGATCTAAAGTAAGAACAGTCTTCTTATTCAAATGATAACACACAGAATTATACTTTACTAGCATTCTTATCAAACAGACCTTAGGAGGTGTCGATCATGTTCTGTCCTCCTGATCAAAGTTATGCTGTCATCTTGGCGTTAAAATGACTTCTGTTGGAAAGTTATCTTTTTCCAAAATTGTACCCGCTCTTCACCTTGGTACGGCTTTCAATGATAGCTGTTATGGTAGAACAGTCTCTATGTGGCTATTTGTATACCCTCCATTATATAGGCTGATCCATTTAGAGTTATTTTTTCAGAATAAATAAAAATATAAAAATTCAAATCAGGTGTGAAATTTTTATTGGTAATTTGAAAGGACATTTTATGGCATTTATTTTTTGGAAATAATTTCCTTCGACTGTTGGCAACTGTATTATCGAAATGAGCGTTCGGTGAGAAACGGAAAGATCCGCTGTTTTCGACCAAAATTTTGTTCAGTGATGAGGCCTATTTCTGGCTCAACGGCAATGCCAATAAACAAAATTGCCGCATTTGTGCTGAAGAGCAACAAGAAGAGGTTCAAGAGGTGCCATTATACCCAGAGAAAACCACGGTTTGGTGAGGTTTATAAGCTAGTGGAATCATTGGTGCATCTTTTTTCAAAAATGATGAACGTAACCGTAAATGGTGCTCGTTCCATGATATCGATCTTTATGCTACCTGAAATCGAAGCCCGTAATATTGACTACATTTGTTTTTAACAGGATGGTGCCACTTGCCATACAGCTGCTCAAACAATGGATATATTGAGAGGTCATTTCTAAAAGCAGCTAATTTCACGTTTTGGACAAGAGAGTTGGCCGCCTAGATCGAGTGATATCACACCTTTAGTCAGTTTTCTTTGGGGTTGCATAAAGTCCAAAGTCTATGCTGACAAACCAGCTACGATTCAAGTTTTGGAAGCCAACATTACGCGTGTCATTAAAGCCATACCGGCCGAAATTCACGAACGAGTCTTATAAATTTGGACCCTCAGAATGCAAACCCTGAGCCGTAGTTGCGAAGGAAAATATATTCAAAAAATAAATGCCATAAAATGTCCGTTCAAATTACCAATAAAGGATCCACACTTGGTTTGAATTTTTATATTTTTTTTTTGTTCTGAAAAAATACATCTAGATGAATCACCCTATAGAATGGAGTGTACTTATATTTTTAGTATTTCAGTCAATTTGTAACACCTCGAAATAATGATACGTGACTGTATAAATTATATACGAGTGTATTCTTGATTGTACAAAAATCTATTCAAGTCTATCAGAACGTCCATCTAACCTTTTCTTCAAACAGAGAACAGATTCTTTGCCACAACCGATTATTTTTGCCAACCGAATGATTGATGTTACATGTGCCTCTAATATTTCATCAATTCAACCGAATATTAGTCGGTACTGTGTAATTTTCAGATATTGAAACAGTAAAATCGGTGAAACATACCAAGCATTCGAACCTTCAGAAGAGAATTTTTGAATTAACAAAAAAAAATTAAATTTTAGGCAAAGGCAAAAATTGTTCATTCACACATTTGATAATCTTGAAGTGATCATAATGGGGGTCATGACGAGGAAAAAGTAGAAACGATGGTTGGTTTGGTTAATTGTCTTCAATATAGCAATAATTTAATTATTTAATTTTTAAAAAAATACCAATTAATGATTGGTTAAAGCAACAAAATATTTTTCGCGTTGTATTGTAATGACCGATCAATAAGTTGTGAGTACGGTACGACGATCATATTTATCATCTTGTGGCATTTCGAACCATATCCACTACCATTATAAACATAAGTTGATTGCAAGCCAATGTCCTCTTTTACAACCGAATAATCAGTTAACCCCGATTTCGAACTAATATTTTCTCTATGTGTTTGTTTCTGTTGCGGTCGAACGAAATAAGGTGGGGCCCTCAAATTGTACACACTGATGAATTATGGTAATATGATACTTAAGATTGTAAATAGACGAAATTGAACCGAAAGTGTCCCTTTTAAAGACTAAATGTACCTGAAAAAAAGACACGTTTTTAAATATTTTCTTAAAAAAATATTTTTTTATTTCTACAGTTAGTAAAGACGCACCTAGAGCATGGCATAGTTGCTGGACGTTTCGATCGATGTAGCCCAAAACAAAACAAAATACTTTTATTTTAAATATTACCTTTCCAAGGTAACATACAATACATACAAATATACATTGCCACATACAGTACAAAACAACATATGAGCGAGTGAGAAAAGAAATACGATTAATTTGATTCTGAAATTTTGCAAAAATGTGTGTTAATGGACTAAAATAGTTGGTTTTGGAAATAGGTCAGATCGGTCAAGAGGCAAAAATGTTCCCCTGACAAGGGGTGAGTAATACTTTGGAAAAAAATCAGCCTTTTTTGTTTGTTTATACCATCCACCGATCGTGATCGTCGTTAAGGTCTAAGACGATCTGGCCATGTCCGTCTGTGAGTCCTTCCGTTTTATAAAACCTTAAAAAAAGTGTTCGTAGATTCCATAAGGTATTTACGAGTATATTCCGAATTTTCTTCAAATCTAGATTATCTAGCCATGTCAGTCTTTCAGTCTGTAGAAGCACACTACAGGCTGCACTGTTAAAGCAAGATGGCTAAAATGTTGCAGTAATGCGTGTTGATAATTTGAAATGATTGGTATTGAAAATGGGCCAGATCGGCTTTTCCATACACAATGACCGAGTCAACCTCTGGAAAATCACTATATCTGTATTATTTTTATGGGTGTGTTGTAATTTACTCCATTAACCACTATCACTTGTAATCGTCAGAAATATTCACATTATATTACTTTTCCGGGTAATATTTGTATTGTACATTACGATGTGATTGGACAAGCGGGCGTGGTACCGCCTACACAATCTAGGACTTAGAATTACCAATTCTCACGAACAATTCGAGACATGGCGATGATATTTTGATAATATGATATTGGCAGAGAACAAAACATACCCGGATGACATGTGAACGGTACCTAGCAGTCCTTAAAAAGTCTCACTTATTGCCAAAGTAATGGGCCTTTCGTTGCCAACTTTAAACGGAATAAAATTTCTTACTTAATTTCCAAACATTCCATTATGGAACAAGGGGAAACATGTCTTAAATCCGTGAGCTGTGCACTATTAAAATCTTTTGCTCACTGACCGATGCGTCAATGACTAAAAAATGTTTAAGGACTATGTTGGGATCATATTTGGACAAAGGGACGTGGCATCTTTCATACAACCCTGAGCTAATATCGATATGACTATATAAGTTGGAAGAGAAAGAAACATATCCTGATTCAAAATTTGGAGCGAAAGCAATGCTTTAGGGTATAACAGCTTCGGCCTTGTCGAACTTCATTTGTATACATGTTAGTCACAGTATTGCAATTTTAAACATTCCCAAAATGTAATACATATTTGCCCATTTCTAAGCGTCATACTTATGACCCAACACATTTGTTTAAGGAACAAGGGAGGACTACTCTCATATCAGAGAGCAGTGCACGATTCAATTCTTAAACTCACTGACCGGGACCTACAGTTTAACGCTGGCACCGAACGGCTAATGCATTTTATACAAAAGTTTCCACATGGCTTCGAGATAAATCTCATACTCGTCAAGTCGCCGGCTCTTGAGTTGGAGGCACGCCGCTGAAAACTGTTAGATGTTCTTACACGGGGTTGAACCTGAGTTTACTGGCATGATATTCGTTCACACTACCATCACGCCACGTGGTCCATAACCCGCGTTTGTTTTTTAAAAGAAGCAAAAAGAATTTAACTTTTGCTTAAATAGTTGCAAAATTAGCCCTTAAAAATCTCATCGCCATGACTGAGATGTGACTATTTTCGAAGCCTGCTGTTGTATTCAAAACCTAGAGATTTCCATTCGAAGTGTTCTTAGTCTTTCATTGTAGTTACAGTGTTTTTGCAAATTGGAAAATTGCATAAATCACGAAGGTGTCGTAATTAAAACAGATGCATTTATTATCCACTAATGATGTGCGATTATTATTGTTGTTTTGACGTATGTGAAAAATGAGTTATTGTTAACAGGGTAACTAGATATGAATGATAGAAAAGGAAATTCAAATTAAACAACAACCAATTGATACTAGATTTGTTTTCATAAGCTACAGCCAAAGATAGAGTGATTACTAAATTTTGCATTTCGTTGGCAACACCTCGAAATATCCATCGGAAACCCTTTTAAGTATATATTTTATTGATCTTATGTACATTTTACCAATCGTATATGCTTATATATACGCACGTAGAATAGATTCGTTGTCACAGCCGATTTTTTTGTTGCCAACCGAATGATTGAGTTTTACATGCACCTCAAGTGCTCTATCAGTACAGCCGAATGTTAGTTGGTGCTCTGCAATTTTTAGTTATTGAATCTGTAGTATTGGTACAACATACCAAGTATCCGAACCTCCAGAAGAGAATTATTCAATTAACCAAAAAAATTAAAATTTTATTCAGAGGCAAAAACTGTTTGCTCATACGAGGTAATTTATATTTCGGCAATACTAGTGTTCCCAGATGCAAACTGGAACTTCCATTGGAAACTTTGACCTTTTTTTAGCATAACTTCACTCAAAACGTTTTATCATTTGAGGGCGAATTGTTTTGTTTACAGTGTGTTGAAAAATTCTGCTCAGTCAAAAATGGAATTATCCCGTGAACATTTTCGTGCGATGATTTTTTACGATTTTCGGCGTGGGTTATCGAGACGAGAGTGTTTTAATCAACTTTTGGCTATGAAGCACCATCAAAAACCACTGTTAATCGAAGGTACCAAGAGTTCAGTCTCGGACGCCGTTCGCTCCAGGATGAATTTCGGGAAGGACGTCCAACTTCGTTCACTTTGCCAGAAACCATCGATGCTGTGTGTGAACTGATTAAGCAAGACCGACATGTGGCATGCAGTGAAATTGAGCCATCTTTGGGCATTAGTATGACAAGCATCAGTTAGATTTTGCTTGTTCATTTGACCGTGAAAAAATTTTGTTCTCGTTGGATCCCTCATAATTTGACGAATGCTCAAAAAAAGGCTGGTATGGATTGGTGCAAAGCGATGTTGAAAAAGTATAACTGCGGTAGCTCAAAGGCAGTGTATAACACTGTCACAGGTGACGAATCATGGATCTATGCATATGAACCCGAAACAAAACAGCAATCGACCGTATGGGTCTTTCAAGACGAGCCAAATCAACAAAAGTTATTAGTGGAAGAAGTACATCGAAGCAAATGATTGCGTTTTTTCCCGGTATAACCGGCCATGTGCCACAGTGCCGTTAGTGAAATGTAGGAGGTCAATTCTGAGTTGTATACAACCATCTGTTTGCCAACAGTGTTTGAAGAAAGGAGGAAAGATAACAAGAAAAGACGGACCATTTTGCATCACGACAACGCTAGCTCTCACACATCAGCTGAAATGATGAGCTTTTTTGATGCGCCCTCAACCGTACAGCCCTGATTTGGCACCCAGTGACTTTTTCTTATTCCTTCAAGAAAAAAATGGGTGGTCAACGTTTTTCATCGCCCGAAGCAGCCGTGGAAATGTTCATAAATCATGATTTGTTGGTGTCTCAATCGGAGTGGAAAAAGTGCTTCGAAAACTGGTTTGTGCGCATGTGTTGATTAGGTGTATTGATCTTAAAGAAGAATATTTTGAAAAACAATAAAATGATAAATTATTGAATTTTTATTGCCGGACCCGAAATATAAATAGCAAACCACGTTGTACTCATAGTGCTATACTCATAGAGGGCTATGACGAGGAAAATGTAACAAAGATGAAGGATGACTTTTATTTGAAAGCGTAATAATCAAATTTTTTTATTTTTAAAAAAAGACCATTAAATAATCGTTTCAAGCAACAAAATGTTTGCAAAACTATTGGTTGCCACAAACACCAGTCGTGGCAACTTAATAGATTTTTCGAGTTTCATTGGTATGACCGATCAATACGTTGTGAGTACAGGGTAAGGGGATTAAAGTGTTACCAATTAATTTTTTTGTTGTTGATATTTTTAATTGTTTAAAACATAGAAGAATATAGAAATTTATTTAAAATTTTCAATATTTTCAATGATTCTTCTTCTCTTGTTGGTTTTTTGAATTTCTCCAAAGACTTCAGGCAAACAAATTGTGTTGTACCACTCCGAATTGGCCGTCCTACGTTGCTCAAGCGGAACAGTCGCCATATGACCAGTTTTTCAGAAGAAAAAGGCGACCAATGGCTTCGAAGTGCTTCTTACACGAACAACTTTCGTCGGATTTGGCTCGTCTTCGAAGACCCACACGGTCGTTTGTTGTTTTGTTTCGGGCTCATGCGCATAGATGCATGATTCGTCACCTGTGACGATCTTATAAACGTCTTTTTAAACACTGCGATCGTATTTTTTTCAAAATTTCTTCTTTGTTAATTTGATCGATCCTATCATAAAAGAGGATGTAAGGATGTGATTTTGATTTATGCGCTAATAATGGACTTGGAGTCCAAAATACTCTAAATACAGAAATCAAGGTAAATTTGAAAGCCACTGTTCAACCGAAATGAAGTGAGGAAAGTTGTTTTTTAACATGTCCTGATTCTCGCGTGCCTTATGCGATGGTGCAGAAATCTGTTGAAAAGAACAAGGCCTGTTGCCGAAATGTTTATGTCCCCAAGGCACGTTCTAATACCGATTCACGGTACGAAGTTGCATACACTTTAACACCAGTTTCCACAAATACGAGTGGAATGCGTCCATCGGCGGTTACTGCGGCCCAAACCATGACGTGAGGAGGAGCTTGAGTTCTTGTGACCAATTTTTGCACGATCTCTCTGCTAACCACTTCCGTGTGTCCATTCAGCGCGCTTCGAATTGATACCGGCGGGATTTGCATTAAGGGGCGCTGGCCGTCGCTTGGTAATGGCTCCAGCTAAGATGGCGCACCATGGTTGAAGCTATCACAGCGAGAATCATGTCAAACACTCGGACGCTAACCATATCCGTTCATTTTGTTTGTTTACGAAACTCTCTATTGGGATATTTTTCTCGTCTGAAAAGACACTGGCGTGTAAGCGTTTTATCTCCTTTGCTCTTTGCAGACTTTGGAGTTTGTTGCTTCCTTTTTAAAACATTCCGAACGCTTCGGTCAGATACTGCGAGGTCTGCGGCAAATTTCCTAGCACTCTGGCGGGGATTTTCTGCAATTCTTGCCTTCGACTTTCGGACCATTTCTCACGAAGTTGCTGTTTTTTTCGGCCTCCGCCATGCCTTTTTTTAACACCTCCAGTCTCCTTGTTTCGTTTTATGTTCCAATACACAAACATTTTGTTAATATTTAAAGTTTTTAGTTATTGGACTATCGCTGGATACGATTTTCCAGCTAAATAAAGCGATAAAACACTGATCAGCTTGAATTCCATGTCACATAAAATTCATTTTGCAATACTTTAACAGACGTGTTTTGGTAATCTTTTCAATAATGAAATAAAGTATTGCCATGCAAAAAAAAACTTTGATTGCACTGATAGCTGGGCAAATATATCATGTTGAAAATGGTAACACTTTTATTTACCCTGCACCCTGTATACTACGATGATCATATTTTTTATCTTGTGATATTTTGAACGGAATATTGATGACGATTTTAAACATTTGGGGACTGCAACCGAAAGTTCTACTTTGCAACGAATCATTGTAGTTTCAAACGATTTCCAACTAATTCCTTCTCTGTGTGTATGACGCATGCAAAGTTAGGTGCATTTTAAAATACTCGTATTACATAGATTTATTTGTGTATAAAAACTGCATGCGATGTTACTATTTTTTCCTTTGTGAACCAGAAGTTACGAGGGTTGCTATATATATTTCTGTCCTAGACAACCCTAAGTGTTGCCTAGCGCCATCTGACATTTCCATTGGAAATTTTGACTTTTTTAGCATAAACGTACTCAGAACGTTTTGGACGTACGACCATCATTTGTGGGCTCTATGAAATAAAGCCCCATGAAATAAGGCCCCAAATCAAAAATGAAAGCCTCAACATTTTTTACAGAAAGCAGCAACAACGATATTTGGGGTGTTGCTTCTTCTATTTAGGGCTTTATTCCATTTTGGCAATTAGGGCATTATTTCGCGCTAATTTTGAATCTCTACCCCTCTTAAACTTCGACAAATTTAAGTGCAATTTTTTTTCCACACGACCAATTTATATTTACCTAAAACTGAAATTCGAATTGTCTTTCTGCACCATGTATTTAAACACGTCTTTCTGTAAGTGTATATTGGTGGTGTTGGAAAAAAAGCTTTAATGTTGTTGAAGTGTAAAAGGTGTAGAAATTAAAAATTCGCCTTTGTTCAAAAAATGTGGCCTTAGTTCATAATAAAAAAAAAAGTTAAATGGGATGTTGTTTCATTTTAGGTTTGGGGTCTCTTTTTATCTTTTTAGGGCTTTATTTCATTGTAGGAATTGGGGCTTAGTTTCATAAAGAAATAAGGTCCGATTTTTTTATTTCATTTTTAGTTTGGGGCCTTATTTATTGGGGCTTTATTTCATAGAGCCCATTTGTGTTGTATACATTGACTTGAAAAAAATCAAATTGACAAAAAAATGGAATTTACTCGTGAACATTTTCCTGCGATCATTTTTCACAAATTTTGACGTGGATTATCAAGACAAGAGTGCATCGATGAACTTAAATCTTTGTATGGCGATGAAGCACCATCCTATAGCACGGTGAAAAACTGGTTTAATGAAGTCAGTCGTGGCCGACGCTAGCTCAAAGACGAAGGTCGTCCAAAAACGGCCGTTGTGCCAGAGAATATTGATGCCGTGCGTGTACTGATAATGCAAGATC
Organism: Hydrotaea diabolus; assembly: GCA_963513945.1. NCBI lineage: Eukaryota > Metazoa > Arthropoda > Insecta > Diptera > Muscidae > Hydrotaea > Hydrotaea diabolus. The sequence goes on along the minus strand of OY740716.1, from coordinate 191,287,002 downwards.
GTCATGTGACATACCGTGAGATAGAGGCATCCTGGGCATTTCTTCCATCAGCATACATTCTATATTAGATGAACACCTGGCCGTAAAAAGGTTTGTTCTTGTTGGATCTCGCACAATTTGACAATCGCTCAAAAAAAGAATCGTGTCGATTGGTGCATAGAAATTTTGAAAAAATACGATCGCGGTGCTTTAAAGGACTTTTATAAGATCGTCACAGGTGACGAATCATGGATCTATGCGTATGAGCCCGAAAGAAAACAGCAATCGACCGTGTGGGTATTCGAAGACGAGCCAAATCCAACGAAAGTTGTTCGTGGAAGAAGCACTTCGAAGCAAATGGTCGCCTGTTTCTTTGGCAAAACTGGTCATGTGGCGAGTGTTCCGCTTGAGCAGCGTAGGACGGTCAATTCTGAGTGGTACACTACAACTTGTTTGCCTGAAGTCTTCGGAGAAAATCGAAAAATAAAACAGTGAAGACGAATCATTGTCCACCATGACAATGCGAGCTCTCACACATCGGCTCAAACCTGCGCCTTTTTGACCGGCCGAAACGTCGAGTTGATGTGTCATCCGCCGTACATCCCTGACTTGGCCCCCAATGACTTGTTTTTATTTCCTTACTTCAAGAAAAATGTGCGTGGTCAACGATTTTCGTCGCCAGAAGATGCTGTTGAAGCCTTGAAAAACCATGGTTTGGAGGTGTTCCCAATCGAAGTGGAAAAAGTGCTTCTTCAATTTTTTTGAGTGCATGCAAAAGTGTATCAATCATGCTGGAGAATACTTCGAAAAACAATAAAACCATTTTTGATGATAAATATTCTTATTTTTATTATTAGGCCAGAAATATATATATCAGCCCTCGTATACAGAGAGTTGTTCTATTCCTTCGTACTTGAGAAGTGCCGCCCTAATGTGTAATGGCACTTTAATTTAAGCTAATTTTATTGCAAAACTACTCATGAGCCGAGGGGTCGCAAAAACTACACACAGAAAAATAATCCTTTAAAATCGGTCCGAACTACAAAAACTCGGTTGGGAAACTCTGTTTTTGTTGCAATCACTAACATTTTGTGATATTGATGTTAATATGGTTCGACAATCATATGATGATAGCTACGATAGTACACATATACAATAAATCGATTAAACCAACCGAATTTAGTAAAACTATTGGTTGTTTCAGCTGGTGGTTATGGCAACTAACCAATTAGTACATGTTGTTTTGGTACCAATAATTGGTGTTGACAACAGATAGGTTCTTTGCAGTAACCAAACCCCGTCTGTAACATATATTCGGTTATCCGAACAAAAATGCTCATAATTAATTTATCAGAATTATTATTTTAAAAAAATAACACTTAAAAAACTTTCTAATTTCGGTCAGATTTACCGAATACATAAAATTTAACCATCAGTTAATCCAGTTAACAAATGCTCGGGGTAATGACAACCGAACTCAAAGAGTACTTTAAACCGACAATAAATACATGTATAAATTTTGTTCCATCTCATCTTAATTAGTTTGGGTTGCCGATATTTTGTCTGTTGAACAGAAAGTGTGAGTGCCTTGTACCCAATCATCATTCGGTTGTAGTGATAGAATACATTTATAGTACGTGCAAGCAAAAAGATTCGGTTGGCAAAAAATTCGGTTCTGGCAATAAATCTGTTGTCAGTGTGTGGCGACTTCGATAGCGAATTTCCGGTGGAGCGCATATAAAATTCTGCCTGATCGAACTTTTGGCGTTTTTATTTTTGTTTTAAATTTAAAAGTTCATTATGAGGTTTCACTACTATTTGCACAATGTTGCCACCTTTTGCAGCTGTAATTTTTCTGCACTATACCTGGCAGTTCTTAGATCACTTGTATAAAGGCCCCGAACACAAAGAATTTTTTTTTGATTTCCTCTTACATGCACTTTGGCTGTCAATTTGTATTACCCGAGGGCATTTTTTTTGTTAAATAATTCACTTTAAATGTCAAGGAATTACGTTGCCAACATTTCAACCTCCAATATGAGTCAAGGAATTTAATTTAATTTGTTAATATTTCATTTCTTCAGATCATTTTTTCGTAAACTTTTGGTACCTTTCAGCTATTTATTTATTTGCCAATTCGCCTTCTCCCTTAACACTTTTTATGTATGAATTGTTTTTTTTTATTAATCTGAACACGTCGCGTTTGTTTTAGAAAATAAATGTTAATCCATTTTTGTAAGGCGTCAAAGCAGTCGCACGCAGTACAAATGCAAGTGTTTCGTACGGTAAACAGTGACTAAGAAAATAGCTCAGCCGCGGCGTTGAAAAATTGAGCATAAAATATAGCCTATGCCATAGTCTAGCATTTTTCGTATTTAAATAATTTTTTGAACTATGAAAAGAGTAGATGTTTCGGTTTTATTTGTCCCCTAATACTTTACATAAAAAGCTGTAATATTCCGCCGTAGTTGTTATTTATTACTTTTCAATCTACTGATGCGGATATTGGAATCCATCAACCAACCAACACAGACAATCATTTCGATTTTCTGGTAAAAGGTGGCGGTGTTTGCTGCCCTACCTTCCCCCACTTGATGTTTGTTTTGAACTTTTCTCAAGTACAAAAAATATTTATTTAATACGTTCTCAGTGTACGTGTGTGTAGGGGTCGGTGCTCTGTTTTTAGCCGCTGGCACTTGTGTTCAAATATGCCGTCGATTGTGCTGAATTTAAATAATTAACGTCAATAGCTCGGTTTAAAAGGCGTTTTTTTATAGCCGAAATATAAATCGAAAAATTGAAATTAAAAGGCGAAACATGTCGAGCAGTTGAATAGTCGCACAGTGGTTCCAAATTAGAATTTTTTTTGTAAAAAAAACACTACTCGTAAAGCTCGGAAAGAAAATGCTACTAAATAGAATTAAGGACATTAAAAGCAAAAAAGCGCTGTAACTACGAGGGCGGTTCGGAAAGTTCTTAGCCTATCAATGAAAGAGAATAGTTAGTTTTTCAAAAATATTTTTATTTTTCAATATAATCTCCTGAAACTTCAATACACTTAGTCCAACGCTTATATAGCAATTCTATCCCTTGATTAAAATAGTTTTCCTCAGGGTCTTCAAAATAGTGGTTTACAACTGTAATTGCATCTTCATTTGAGGTAAAACGCTTGCCAGCAAGGAATTTTTTTAGATTTGGGAACAGGTAAAAGTCGCTGGGAGCTAAATCAGGAGAATAAGGTGGGTGGTCAAGCAACTCGTACTTTACTTCGTTGATTTTAGCCATTGTTAAAACACTCTTGTGCGCTGGTGCGTTGTCTTGATGAAAAATTATTTTTTATTGTTGTAAGCCAGGACGTTTTTCTCGAATTTGTACATTTAATTGATCTAAAAGGTTGCAATAGTACTCTGAATTTATTGTTTTACCCTTTTGCAGATAGTCAATCAATAAAATACCATTGTTTGGATTGTTCTTTTGTCTCTGGAGTATAGTGGTGGATCCATGTCTCATCGCTTAACATCCATTTTATTTCGCTGAAAGCGATCCAAACAAGCTTGAGAAATGTTCATTCTTATGCGTTTTTGGTCGACTGTTAACAAGTCCGGCACCCATCTTGCAGAAAGCTTTTTCATCTGTAGTTCTTCATGCAAAATTAAATGGACTCGATCATTTGAGATGCCCATGATATTAGCTATTTCACGCACTTTTATTCGTCGATCATTTAATACCATATCATGCACTCTGGCTACAATTTCTGTTGTTGTTGCTGTTTTTGGACGTCCACTACGTGGTTCATCTTCAATGCTTGTACGACCACGTTTAAATTCAGCAACCCAATTTTTTACTGTTGCATATGAAGGAGCACTTTCACCTAACACATTCACCATATCATTATGAATTTCTTTTCCCGATAAACCTTTTTTATGTAAATATTTAATGACACCACGCATTTCTAATTTTTCCATTGTAAAAAAATCGCGGATGCGTCTTATGTGAACACCTGTTTCTATATAAAGGAGTTGCCAGATCGAAACAAAATTTAACATGTGTTCATAGCAGAGATGGAAGTTTCCAAAACACTCAACTTTTTTCTCTTTATACCGCGCTTTTTGTGCTAGGCTAAGAAGTTTCCGAACCGCCCTCGTATGTTTGAGTCTACAAGGCATTTCGTACGGAGTTTGGTGTAAAATTAGGATTTGAACCAAAACTTTTTGCAAAATTATCCTTGAGGATACTTGGCACTATCTGAACAAATATAAATTAAACAAGCGGCTTAGGACTTATACCGACTGTTGATCGATAAAAATGTAATTTTTCCATCAACCTTATGAAAAACCCAGTAGTGTAGTTAAGCTTTTAAAAATACAACCAAAGAGCTGACTTTGAACATGTCGGTAGAATAGAATTAAACCCCCAGTCAGAAAGTTGTTAGGCGGTAACTACCATGCAAAGGGCTCAAAGGTATGATCAACTAGTATAAAATTGTTTGTTTCTACCAAAAATTGGTAGTGATAACAAATAATATCATTCTAAAAACAAGTGAAAACATCATTAAGTCAGCCGAAAAATGCCCCTTTTTAGAGCCTTTCGGACCATGCCTCCGATATTAACCAAAACTTCAAAAGATTTGTAACAAAAATTGACCCAACTGGGTCAGAATATTTAGTAAACACAGAGAACAGATTTGTTAGCACAACCGAATATTAGTGACTGTACGTACTATCTATGTATTCTACAGCTACTAATTCTGAATAGATTGCACTGACACAATCGGTTAAACAGACAATATATCGTTATCCCTAACAAAGATGACTATTGGAACTGATTTTTTGTTGGTGAATTGATTGTCGGTTATAAGTTTCTAAGAATTCGGTTGTCATTTTTAATTGTATTCGCTTAATTGACCGCAATAAAAAACTTTTTTTATATTAAATTATATAAGAAATTATTATATATAAAATTTTAAAATTTTAATTCTGTAATTTCCAATCTAATTAAGCTTGTTAAATGATTTGGTTCATTATTAGGGCATAATGGGTAATAACATTAAGTTTTGGTTTTAAAGTATCAAAAGCAATTCAATGAGAAAGCTGATATGTTAATAATATACTTAGGAAAGTAAAAACTTTAAACCTTAATATTAACAACAAGTAAAGGGTTAGTGTGATATTGCAGTTTTTTTGCGACATTTTCGGGTGTATTGACCTCAATATTTTGAACAGCTTTTAAAAACAAACTTAATGAGAGAACTCTCTCAAAATTTGACAGTAGTTTATTAACAGATGGTATTTGATGGAAGCAGTATTGCATTTCATATAACTATGAGTACGAGGGAAATCATGAGGATCATAAAATGATTTTGGGGATCATTGTATGGTTGGGTGTAAATCATACTATTATTGTGAGGATCATAATTTTGCCTCAACCTTCCAATAGTATGATCCTCTTTTAATATTGTTATCCTAAGGATACATTTTTTCTTCGTGCAATATCGGTCAAATTGTTGACACAGTGGGCTACATTCCAAAAAGGTGTGAGAAAAAAATGTTTAGATCGGTAAATTAAACTAATTTGGATAGATGTTGGCTATATAAAAAGATACCCATTTTGCGCTAATCTTTTAAGAATCAGAAGAAGAAAGAAGAAACAGAAAATAATTGGTTGCTGTTTTTTAATAATAACACTAGGTCACAAATAACAAAATTTTCTCTGTTATTTGTTTCTAGCATACTTTTTCCCATTGATTTTGACCTACTAAACACGAAAATGAGTTTTAAAAATTTTTCTGTCGATTGGTTTTCGAGATACAAATTTTTGAACTTTTTTTTTAAATTTTTGGAGGTACACTTACAATTTTGAGCATATCTTTCGTCTTCTTTGACCTATTTGATCCTACTACTACTCAAATTAAAGAAAATTGAGCCGTCTACAACTCATTCTCAGAAAATTTTCAAATCGGGTAAGTAGTTTTGATGTTGGCGGCTTAAAAAGGTTAAAAAACGGCGTTTTTTAGTAAAAATGTGGCAGAAAAAACCATATAAAAATTCATATAAAATATAAAACACGATGCTAACAGCAATTTTGGCTGGCATTTTTACAAAGAAAATAAGCCCTTACTTTACAAAATCTGACAACAAATGGCGGACTTATAATTTTTTTGGTAAAAGACCGAAATTCCGCTATTTCACGATATTTTGATTTTCATTATTTGCACAGCTTACACAGAGAAAACAAAATTCGTTACACGGCGCGTGTAGAAACGGCAATCCTAAGCGATTCGTATCGTCGGTCTTTTACCAAAAAAATTATAAGTCCGCCATTTGTTGTCAGATTAAAGTAAGGGCTTATTTTGTTTGTAAAAATGCCAGCTATACGTAAAAAACCAAAATTGCTGTTAGCATCGTGTTTTATATTTTATATGAATTTTTATATGGTTTTTTCTGCCACATTTTTACTAAAAAAACGCCATTTTTTAACCTTTTTAAGCCGCCAACATCAAAACTGCTTACCCGATTTGAAAATTTTCTGAGAATGAGTTGTAGACGGCTCAATTTTCTTTAATTTGAGTAGTAGTAGGATCAAATAGGTCAAAGAAGACGAAAGATATGCTCAAAATTGTATGTGTACCTCCAAAAATTTAAAAAAAAAGTTCAAAAATTTGTATCTCGAAAACCAATCGACAGAAAAATTTTTAAAACTCATTTTCGTGTTTAGTAGGTCAAAATCAATGAGAAAAATTATGCTAGAACCAAATAACAAAACGACTGTTGGCTAGTGTAATGAGGTTATCTATGGTTCAAATGTTGATCAAGTCTGAGTAATGTCGCTCAAACACAGTTAAGCCTGCTTCAATACTCTGGGAACAATAATGTATTTATAGTTGATTTATTTCTACGGCTGAATTGAATCTTTTGAAAGAATTAACCGTCTGGCGCAAAAAGCTTAAAGTGTCTAATACAAGATCTTATTTAAAGTTCTAACCTTTTTTTTGGGGATTTCTAAATGTGTGTCTTGAACATTGATTTTATAACGGCCTGAAACCATACATTATTGCAGGCAAAATATTCGAATGTTGGGATAACCATTAGACTGGATTTTGTTACCGCAGACAAATTTATCTGTTGCCACCACCGATTACTAGTACTCAAGTACAAGTACATTATAATTGGTTGATTGCCATAAGCAACAGTTGTTGCAACCAATAGTTTTTCTGAATTTGGTTGTTTTAACCGATTTATCGGCTATGAGTACCGTGATATTATTGTACCTACTATCTTATGGTATGTTGAATCAAGTTACTCTCAATTCCATAGAATGTTCCAAAGAATGTTAATGCAACTGAATTTTTGTAGTTCAGACCGATTTCCAACTGAATTTTTCTCTGTGTGTACCTTTAACTATTATTTTGTTCCAAATGTTTACAGAACGATTCGTTATAATGGTTTTATTGGCTGCTATCGATTTGAATCGGCTGTAAAAAAAATTCTGGTTTAATTGGAATGGTTGAAATTTGTCATTTAAAAATGGAACACAATATCATTCATATGACTACCGCAACTGGCTCGGCAGTAACTCATCCGATCAACCAAATTTGTCAGTACATTTTTGATTGTTTCGAATCTCTTTAATGGCAACTTTGATGTCATGTTTCAATGCTTCAATTGTTTCTGGATGCTTTGCGTAATATTTTTCCTTAATGGCACCCCACAGAAAATAATCCAAAGCGCTCCAATCACAGCTCCGAGGCGACCAATTGACATCACAATTTCGGCTGATGCGTTGGCAAGGTGACATGTGGCCCAGTGCATGGCGCATTAACGCTCACCGTTGACGGCAAAGGCGGCTTCTTGTTCATTTTCGAAGAAAAATGGCCCAATGATGTCGCCTGCCCAAAATCCACACCACACAGTGAATCGTTGTGGATGCATTGACTTCTCAATTGTCACGTGTTTGATATCTGCACCCCATGTGCGGCAATTTTGCTAATTGACATAGCTACCGAAATGAAAATGAGCTTCATCTGAAAGCCGGACTTTTCGGAAAATGCTTCATCTCCTGCCAAACAATATTCAGCCCATTGGGCTAAGTTTCACCTTTCCAATAAAATCAGAAATTTGAAAAAATATCGACTCTCTTGTTTTTACAGCCTATTCAAATTCAAAATTTTAAATGGTCCACCCTATATATGGGGGTTTCCTGTGTACGAATCAACGCTACAAACCAAATTCCATTAAAATTTGCATTTACATTTGTATGGGGGCTATTTTGATTTGGAAGGAGTTGGAATAATATTTGAGGTTAATTGAACTCCTGATGTTCATCATGGTAATAAAAAAATTGTCACCAAAAATTGTCATCAAATATAGTAGTAGGCTTTGTTTTAAATTTTTACAGTCAGTTTTGGAACACGGCATTGGTTCGTTAAGCAGTTTAGGTGCAACAGCTTGAGTTTTTTTTGTTTTGTTTTTCATATTTCAAAAAGAATGTCCCAAATTTTATGATATGTACACAAAGAAATTCGGAATTTTTAAAATGGATGGAAAATAATTTAAACAAAGGAATCTAATGTTTATTACTAACAAAAATACTTAACCAAAGATATAATTATACTTAGAATACCTTGCTTAAGTTCGATGTTCGGCTCAATGGTCTTTATGTATCAATTGAATCTCCTACGAAGACATGACCAAGTATTTTCGTAAAACTTGTTTCGTATATTATCGATTACCGGAATGTTTTTCTTTGAAAAAAAAAATTTAAATGAAATCGGCATTACGACGAAATAAGTATTTTCGATTTGCCTCCACGAAGCAGGGCACCAACATTCAATTTCGAACTACTGTGCACCGCAGCAACTTAAGGAAATTTCCTAAACACCTTTATTTAGTTGATCGTTTTCATTTATTCTACACTTGTCTTCTATTCCATTGAAGACAAACAGTAGATTTCTAGCCATTATCCAGCAGTCCCATTTGTCTATTCTTATTATACAAATTATTGTCGATTTCTTGGGAATTTTCAAACAATTCTTTATTTAGCATTTGCACGTTTTATACATTTATTATGCGCTATCAGTCAGTCTTCCTAGCCATCTATAAAGTGGAAAGAGAGAGTACCCGTTGCTGGTGTTTGCTAAACCTTATCTTGATCTTAATCCTCATCTTCAACTACGTCAGCAGGTTTAAAAAAATCGTAGAAAAATTCCATTAGAGATTTTTTTTGTGATACTGCGCTGATGTATTTTACTTTTTGTGTTGCTACACATTTAAAAATTATTGTGGCATAAGCTGCCAGAATAAAACATAGTGGAAGAAAATGACAATTTATTGTATAATTGCAGTAGCACCATTCACTCACTCGCTCGCAGACTCATTCATACGCTGAATTAAATTCATGTTGCAGATAGAGGGGGTTAGGTTTTGGCATGACAGTAATAGGGACAACAATGGAGGCAGTATTTGTCTTAATTTTTATCCTTAACCGAATAATGGAGAGAATACATTTCATTCTGTATGTAACAGCTCGAAATATTAGCTGTGTTCGTTTGAGGTTTCTTAAATTACTCGGTTAGCAAGCGAGGGGAACTCTAGTCGCTAAAGAAACTAGGAAGAGTAACCACACTTTTTTCAATAACAAATTCAAACATGACATACCCTGCGATATAAAAATATATTTTGCCCTAACCGCAAAAAACCTAAGCGCCAAAAAAATAAATTTTACAGAAGAGGGTTTTTTTTTGGATTTTCGTCTAATTTATCTACGAGGGCGGTTCGGAAACTTCTTAGCCTAGCACAAAAATCGCGGTATAAACAGAAAAAAATTAAGTGTTTTGCAAACTTCCATCTCTGCTATGAACACATGTTAAATTTTGTTTCGATCTGGCAACTCCTTCATATAGAAACATGTGTTCACAAAAGACGCATCCGCGATTTTTTTACAATGGAAAAATTAGAAATGCGTGGTGTCATTAAATATTTACATAAAAAGGTTTATCGGGACAAGAAATTCATAATGATATGATGAATGTCCAAACAATGGACTGAAGCTGGAGGAAGTGCCCCAAAGAAGGCAAAAACAATTCAATCGGCTGGTAAGGTTATGGCAACGGTTTTTGGGACTTCAAAGGTATTTTATTGATTGACTATCTGCAAAAGGGTAAAACAATAAATTCAGAGTACTATAGCAACCTTTTAGATCAATTAAATGTACAAATTCGAGAAAAACGTCCTGGCTTACAACACAAAAAATAATTTTTCATCAAGACAACGCACCAGTGCACAAGAGTGTTTTAACAATGGCTAAAATCAACGAATTAAAGTACGAGTTGCTTGACCACCCACCTTATTCTCCTGATTTAGCTCCCAGTGACTTTTACCTGTTCCCAAATCTAAAAAAATCCTTGCTGGCAATCGTTTTACGTCAACGGAAGATGCAATTGCAGTTGTAAGCCACTATTTTGAAGACCTTGAGGAAAACTATTTTAATCAAGGGATAGAATTGCTAGATAAGCGTTGGACTAAGTGTATTGAAGTTTCAGGAGATTATATTGAAAAATAAAAATATTTTTGAAAAACTAACTATTCTCTTTCATTGATAGGCTAAGAACTTTCCGAAACGCCCCCGTATAGGATTCCGATATAATTTAATTTTCTATATCTTTGGAATTATTAATTTATATTTTTTTTATTTAAGCATTAGAGCGATGTAAAATTTTCTATCGAATTTTATTAAGAAGCGTGTGGAGCTTATGTCTTTTTTGCGGAAAGGACTCAATATGTTTTTCGTTAAGTATATACTAAAAACTAGTTAAACAAGAAGAGGTTACATCGGCGAATTCATATAGGGTACTGCGGCACTAGATAGGCTAAGTTAAACTATAAAACAACTGAATCTGATAGTTTAAAGACACTTAACACATTTTTACAAAGCAGAAGTGTAGCAATCAATTTATTTATTGTAAAGGGTGATACAACCACAATGCACGAAAGTAATTGTGAGTCATATCCAGGTTAAGTTGTTTGCCCAACTTAATTTGAAATTTTTTTTGTTTAAGTGTTGGACTAATTTAAACATGGGGAGCTTCACAATTGAGCAGCGCTTTAAGATTGTTGAAACTGTTTTTGAAAATAGGCGTTGAAATCTAAATGCTTTTCGAGCATGTCGTGATTGTTTTCGTCAGCAAATAATGAACTAAATATGGCCAAAATCGGGTAAATTGTAAGCAAATTTCTGCAAACCGGGTCTGTAGGAAATTTGAAAACACCTGTGCACGCTCGCCTAGTTCGATCCGGGGAAAACATTGGTGCGATAGTGTGCATAATAACCGTACACCACAACTCGTCGTCGTGTCTACCAATTAAACATCTCACGAAAATCACTGATAACGAATTACATTAAAAATGACAAAAAGTTCAGAAATTAAGAGTACGAGTATTCGGAAATTAGAACCACCCGAAAAACAAAGTGTTTTTAATTTGCGAGCGTCTACTGTATTTGAAAATTCTCAAGAAATCGACAATCATTTTAATAATAAGACTAGACAAATGAAATAGCTTAACAAGGGGTAAAAATCTACGGTTAGTCAGCATTGAAATAGAAGACATGAGATGAATAAATAAAAACGATCAACCGATAAAGGTGTTTAGGAAATTTTCTTAACTTGCCATGATTCAAATAAATAAAGATTTAAAAAAAGATTTGAATTTAAACGCTTGCAAGGTTCAATTGATGCAAGAGCTGAAGCCTGCTGACCAGTTCAAGTGTCGTCAATACGCTGAATGATTGGTTGAACAGACAGAAGTTAATGGTGACTTTACAAAGAAAATCATCTTAAGCGACAAGGCACACTTTCACCTAGGTGGCTTCATTAACAAGCAGAATTACCGCATTTGGGCAAATGATAATCAACGAGTGGCTGTTAAAAAGGCGATGCATCCATGTCAAGAGACTGTTTGGTGCTGTTTATGGGCTGTCGGCGTTACGGCCGTAATTCTTCGAAAATGAGGTCAGCCAAGCAGTTACCGTGGATGGGTTTCGCTATCCCGAGATGATAGCGGACTTTTTGTGGCCAGTAATTAAGGATATGAACCTGGACGATATGTGGTTCCCACAGGATGGTGTCACTTGCCACACAGCCAACGAAACAATAGCTCTTCTGCGTGAAAAATTCAATGGCCGTGTTATATCACGACGTGGCAATGTTAATTGGCCGCCGCGATCATGTGATTTGACCCGGTTGGACTTCTTTGTGGATATTTAAAAGAAAAAGTAATCGTCAATAATCCAAAAACAATTCTAGAGCTAAAGGATGAGATAATTCGGCACATTAACCACATTGAATCTCCATTATGTCTCATAGTCATTAAAAAAAATATAGACCATCGGACAGAGAGAGGTATGCCACCGCAGCCTCGGTGGGCATTTGGCCAATATTTTGTTTTATCATAGATCCTTCTATCATAAAAAAAATATTAAGATAGTTCTCTGAAAACTTTTAGTTTTATTTACAATTAACATCGTGCGTTTTAGTTGGAGCACCCTTTACTTCATTATGTGTTTTATTACAATTTATATTTTTCTATAGTTTGCTTTTGAATTCGAATTTGCGATGAAACCACTTTGGGGTATACGAAGAGAAACAAAGTTGCCTAGTACTCTTAATTTGGTTCAGTGTTGCCAGAATATCAGATAGAAGTATGCCACCGAAGCCTCGGCGAGCATATGGCCGATATTTTGTTTAACACATAATAGTAATATATCCTTCTTTATAAATAATAAAATAGAGCCTTCTTTCATAATAACATTTATTAAGATAATTCTTCGAAACTTTTTTGTTTTATTTACAATTAACATTGTGCGATTTAGTTGGACCGCGCTTTTTTTCAATAAGTGTTTTATTACAACTTATAGTTATTTAACATAGTTTGCTTTTGACGAATTCGCCGATGAAACCACTTTGCATTATACGAAGAGAAACAATGTTGCCATTGCACTCTTAATTTTGGTCAGTGTTGCCAGATAAACATATTGCAAACTAACTAGGTAACTCAAATGAACACGGCTATTGATTGAAGACCCTGCAAACACGATATATCTTAGTGATAGTCGTACAATACTTAGATTACATTGTTATGTCAGTCAGTCAGAGAAAGAGTTTCCATTTATGAAACTTTAGAAAAAGTTTAAATACCTTTTTTTGGTTTAAATACGGACTGTTAGTTAAACGTACTTAAAAAGAGCACAATTGCTTAAAATTTTGGCTCATGAGGCCTAAGAAATGGTCCATTACGTGAAAATATGTGATCAATGGTAAGTAAGGACATATGCAAACTTAAATTAAAGCAATGCCATTTTGAAGCCAAAAGAGTATTATCTTTAAAGTTTTGGCTGAGATAAAAATCAGACTCATGGGCCGAACGGGCCCCAGAACTTATGGTCATAGCAGAAACTATCGGTAAATATGAGTCGTAAAATTAATGCAAGGCATACTGCGAATTCCAATATTATTTTTTTATGCTCTTTAGATGACATTGGGGTTATAGAAATGTACCCAAAGTTCCAAAAAAGAACGGACCACTTTAGTTGCAAATTCAAGTATAGGGTATATTTATATCATTCCACAAGTTGTTAGTGATTTGGCTAGCACTCAGAAAAAAAAGGAAAAGATCTATTTGAAACAAGCAGAAAATGACAGGCGGGCAGACTCAGTCACTTAGAAGAGTCCGCTCCACTATCTATAGTTTGAGTAAAGGCGGACTTAGAACGTGTGGCCCTTAGAACGCTAGGCATACAAAAGCATATCAATAATTCCGTGATTTCTTCAACTTCCCTCATAGCTATATGAAATGCAATACTGCTCCCATCAAGTACCATCTGTTAATAGACTACTGTCAAATTTAGAGAGAGTTTCGTCATTTAGTTTGTGTTAAACAGCTGTTCAAAACTAACAACCTCGTGGATTTTGTTGAAAATGGAAAAAGTGAATTTCGAGTGCTCATTAAACATTATTTTTGCGGAAAAACACAGTCAATCAAACCGAGGAAAATCTCGATAAATACTGTGGGGACTCTGCATTATCGATTTCAATGGTAAACTAGTGGTTTACAGACTTTCGTTGTGGTACAAATGACGCTGAGCGTTCTGGACGACCAATTGAGGTCAATCCCTCGAAAATGACGAAAAAATGCACGAAATAGTGTTGGCCGATCAAAAAGTAAAAGTGCGTGCAATTGTTGACGCCATACGCATTTCAAATGGCAGTGTGATTTCGATTTTACATGATCAGTTGGGTTTAAGAGAGCTGTCTGCAAGCTGGGTGCCGCGTTTGCTCTAAACTGCCATAAACGTAATCGTGTGACAACTTCAAAGAATTGTTTGGAATTGTTTAACCCCAATTTGGATGAGTTTTTGCGGCGTTTTGTAAATGCGGATGAAACATGGATCCATTACAACACTCCGGAGACCAAGCCGCACTAACGATGGCTTGCTCCGCGTAAACCGGCTCCGAAGAAGGCCAAGGTGACTTTGTCGGTCAATAAGGTCATGGTTATAGTTTCTTGGGATGCACGCGGGGTAATCCACATCGATTTCCTTCAAAAGACAATTATTATGCCAACTAAGTGGACCGATTTAACGAGGATTTACAAAAAACGATATTCATATGGCCAAGAAAAAAAGTTATTTTTCATCAAGATAATGCACGAGTGCACACGTGTGCAGTCTCAAGGGCAAGATTGCATGAGATGGGTTACATATTGGTACCTCATCCTTCGTTTTCTCCGGATTTAGCCCCTAGCGACTCTTTCCTATTTCAAAACCCAAAGAAATTGCTCGGTGGAAAGATATTCAGCTCCAACGATGAAATTATTGATCAAACAAATGCCTTTTTTTATGGACCTAAAAAAAATCCCATTTGGAAATTATGCAAATATTAGAATAACGTTGGACTAAGTGTTTTGAGCTTAAAAGAGATTATGTTGAAAAATAATTTTTTTTTACAAAAAAAAACTTTGTTTTATTCGAAAAGTCACGGAATTACTGGTATGCCCTCGTTTATTTGGAGATTATGTAAATATTGAAGCAACGTTGGACTAAGTGTATTGAGCTTAAAGGAGATTATGTTGAAAAATAATATTTTTTTACAAAAAAAAACTTTGTTTTATTCGAAAAGTCACGGAATTATTGATATGCCCTCGTATATTTCGTTAGCGCTATAAGAAAACAACAAAGGCAAGTGGAGTAAGTTGATAAAATTTATTTATGTAAGTAACATCAAAACCCAGATTAAAAAACATTTGCTGACCAAAATGAAACTGTTTCTGATTAGCCATTAAAATGCCTTGCATTTTTAAACATTGCCATTTTTTCAAAAATAAATTCATTCCACTAATAAACACCCTATATAATATGTTTGTTTTTCTCTTCTCTTCTTTGTGTCCATCATAAAAAGCGAGTATTGCAATTTTTACAATGTCATTTAAGAGCAACACTTAAAAACTGCAATGACGTTTGTATTTCAAACAATATGTGACATTTTTAATTACGATCATTATAAGTTATTGCACTATCTCGTGCTCTGCTCTCCCTTTTCGTCGTCGGCAGTGCTAACAAATATTTTGACTGACTGTAATTCCCACAAAAGTGTGGGCCTTGCTGTGATGACATGAATATTGCGGGCGAGAGGGTGCTTATGGGACAATTAAATCCTTATAAATCACATAGCATTTCTTCGACTACGTATTTATTATATGAAATGACTTGGCGCAGGTTGATGAATTTCTTTATTAAATATTTATAGGTTTAATCGATTAAATGGAGAATAACAGATTCTAGAAATCCCCACAAGCAAGTGCCGGATAGTCAACTCTTACTGGGTTTTTAAACAGGTCGAGGAATATAAATTTCGAATGGATCTGCGTTTCTTTATTATACTTTTGTGTCTTTTTTTCAAAAACAGATGCTCTTTTGGCTTATGTTAATAAAACCCAGGTTTTCATTGTTTTCTTGGAACTATTGTCTGAACATGCATACGTGTAGAGTACTTCCGAAATTTCGTTTTGAGTAAAATAATTTTTAATTGCGCGCTTTTAATTGAGTTGGATGCAGACGGTTTAACTGAATTGAAATTGATCCATTTCAGTCTCTGTTTTGATATAATATAGGGTGATCCATCTAGAGATATTTTTTCTGAACCCAAAAAATATAAAAATTCGAATCAAGTGTGGAATCTTTATTGGTAATTTGAAAGGAAATTTTATGGCATTTATTTTTTGAAAATAATTCCCATCAAATGTTGTCAACTGTATTATGGAAATGAGCGTTCGGTGAGAAATGGGAAGATCCGTTGTTTTCGACCAACGTTTTGTTCAGTGATGAGGCCCATTTTTGGCTCAACGGCAAAGTCAATAAACAAAATTGCCACATTTGGGCTGAAGAGCAACAAGAAGAGGTTTAAGAGATGCCATTATACCCAGAGAAAACCACGGTTTGGTGCGATTTATAGGCTGTTGGAATCATCGGTGCATATTTTTACAAAACTGATGATGGCCGGAACGTAACCGTGAATGGTGCTCGCTATCGCGCCATGATATCAATTCTTATGCTACCTGAAATTGAAACCCGTAATCCTGGCGACACTTGGTTCAACAGGACGGTGCCACTTGCCAGACAGCTGCTAAAACAATAGATCTATTGAGAGGTCATTTCGAAAAGCAGCTAATTTCACGCTTTGGACAGGTGAGTTGGCCGTCTAGATCGAGTGATATCACACCTTTAGACATTTTTCCTTGGGGTTACGTAAAGTCAAAAATCTACGAGTATGCTGACAAACCAGCTACGATTCAGGTTTTGGAAGCCAACACTACGCGAGCCATTAAAACCATACCGGTCGAAATGCTCGAACGAGTCATCCAAAATTGAACCCTCAGCATGGAAACCCTGAGGAGAAGTTGCGGCCAACATTTGAAGGAAATTATATATTATATAAAAAATAAATGCCATAAAATGTCCGTTCAAATTACCAATATATTTTTTTTTCTAAAAAAATACCTCTAGCTAGATCACCCAAATAAATTTCCTGTCTTTAGAACCTTCAGCTCTAAAAGCCACATCTTGCATATGTTACCGACAAATTACGCATAAAGCGTACTTAACGACCAATATTCAACCAAGGTGAAATTGAATCTTATCGGTCTATGTTTTAAAAAATACAAACGGTCTTCCAAGATTTGAGGTCTCGTCTATATAAAAATGTTGTATCTGGCAAAACTGTCTCATATCAGTCCATGTTTTGAAATATCCATAATAAAAAGTTCGATACTGATTTGAGGCCCCGTTGATCTAAAAGCCACACATTAAAACAAGTCGTTTTCAAATTTAGCTTGGAACGTTATTAACGACCAGTTAATTTCTTTGTTACAAATTAACCACATCGGGCGATATTTTGATATACAGGGTGGGCGATTTAACATTTTAAATTTGATTCGGCTGTAAAAAAAAGTGCAAATGGACCAGTAATGCCGCCAGCAAAAAATCCACACCAAACAGTGACTCCTTGTGGATGCATTGGCTTCTCAATAGTCACGCGTGGTTTCTCTGATCCCCATATACACCAATTTTGTTTTATTGATATAGCCACCGAGATGAAAGAGAGCTTCATCTGAAAACACGATTTTTCGGTAAAAGTGTTCATCACCCGCCAAACATTCTTCAGCCCACTGAGCAAAGCGAGAACGCATCGGATGGTTTTCGATTATTGAATGACAATGTTCAATTTTTCTAATAAAACCAGAATTTTTATAAAATTATTATTATAGTTATGATCATTTGCTGTTATTATTTTTGAAAAAGTGCATTACTCCAAACGCTTATTAAATCAGCTTTGTTGTTGTTTGTCGTATGGGGAGAAAAAATTAAGTCGAAGCGAAGTTAAAGCAAACGCATCGCCGTCTGATAGACCCTGTTTAGTTCACTGTTGTTAATCTATAATCATAATTTTTTTAATGTGTTTTTTTTTTAATTTTTTTAATGTTTCTAAAAAAGAAATATTTTTTTAATTTTTTTCACATTGATAGATTAGCCGGCTCAAGATCTTTTCCATTTTATAGAAGACAATTTTTGTAGAAAATGGCACAGTGACATTGATTTTCGTGGATGCGCACTGCTCTTATCGCGATTTCAGGTCCATGACGTCCATCATCATAAAGTGTCGCAGCAATTGTTTAAGGGAAAACTCTGTAACAAATTGTTTTGAAAGATGAACCAAATACAAAGTTAACTAAATTAACAATTGTGGTAGCGACAACCGAATTTAAAGAAACTTAAAAGGACCAATCTATAATAACAACCAATTCATGTAGAAATATTGCTCCAACGATTTTCTTTATAAGTATTAGTTGGAGTTACTGATTCGTTGTCTCTTCAAGCAATAGTGTCAGTTACCTCTACTGAAATTAACGTGTACAACAACAACCAACATTAAGTTGTAGCGATGAAATTCCTTAATAGGACATGCAACCAGCAGCATTCGGTTGGCAAACAGTTCGGTTGTGGAAACAAATCTGTTCTCTGAGTGTAAATATTCGGCCATGACCGACATAAGGTATTCCTTACTCCTTATACAGGGTGATCAATCTAAAAGTATTTTTTCAAAACAAAACAAAAATTCAAATCAAGTGTGGAATCTTTATTGGTAATTTGAAAGGACATTTTATGACATTTATTTTTTGAAAGTAATTACCTTCAAATGTTGGCAATGGAAATGGGCGTTCGGTGAGAAACGGGAAGATCCGCTGTAATTACCTTCAAATGTTGGCAATGGAAATGGGCGTTCGGTGAGAAACGGGAAGATCCGCTGTTTTCGACCAAATTTTTGTTCAGTGATGAGGCCCATTTCTGGCTCAATGGCAAAGTCAATAAACAAAATTGGCTGAAGAGCAACAAGAAGAGTTTCAAGAGGTGCCATTATACCCATAGAAAACCACGGTTTGGTGAGGTTTATAAGCTGGTGGAATCATTGGTGCATATTTTTTCAAACCTGATGACGGCCGAAACGTCACCGTGAATGGTGCTCGCTTTCGCGCCAAGATTCGATCTTTATGCTACCTGAAATTAAAGCCCGTAAACTTGACGACACTTGGTTTCAACAGGATGGTGCCACTTGCCATACAGCTGCTCA
The DNA here is from genome assembly GCA_963513945.1 of Hydrotaea diabolus. NCBI lineage: Eukaryota > Metazoa > Arthropoda > Insecta > Diptera > Muscidae > Hydrotaea > Hydrotaea diabolus. The sequence goes on along the minus strand of OY740716.1, from coordinate 191,267,849 downwards.
AACAATGGATATATTGAGAGGTCATTTTGAAAAGCAGCTAATTTCACGTTTTGGACAGGTGAGTTGGCCTCCTTGATCGAGTGATATAACACCTTTAGCCATTTTTCTTCAAAGTATATGCTGAAAACCAGCTACGATTCAGGTTTTGAAAGGCATTACGCGTGTCATTAAAGCCATACCGGTCGAAATGCTCGAACGAGTCATCAGAATGGAAACCCAGAGGCGTAGTTGCGGCCAACATTTGAGAAAATTATACTCAAAAAATAAATGCCATAAAATGTTCCTTCAAATTACCAATAAAAATCCACAGTTGATTTGAATTTTTATATTTTTTTTTGTTCTGAAAAAATACCTTTATGTGACAGCGCATAGAGAAAGGGACCTAAGGGTAAAAAAAATCAATTTTCACTTTTTTTTTGATGTGGACAACATCTGAGCATCGAATGAGACCGATCCCATGCCCCAAAAGTGTTTCCTCCCAGAGATATGCGTGTTTTATGAAAGTGATGGTACACCAAAGATACACGTATTTAAATCTTTAAAATGGCTTTCCGTAACAAAACTGGGTTTTACCCTTAGGTCCCTTCCTTTTTTGCGCGTCACATATACTAGTTGTAGTGCGAAACAATTTCCACTAATTATATTTGCATAATAGAGGACTATCCATTTTTTATTTATGCCGAGAGGCGTTTAGAGAACGCATCGCATAGTCGTACTCTGACAAATTTTGAATCTACGACCATTTGTTACGATTTTCTAATGCGGAGGGTCTATGCACTAGATGCATTTCGAAAACAGTGAAAGTTCCTTCGAATTTAAGACTTAATTTGGCTTGAACGTTTTTGCTCTAGCATCCTTTCTCTACTCGTATTCCCGATGCTTGCCATTTTTGTTTAACAGTTTTTGCTTACAAGTTTATTTACCTTCTACCAATTGGGATAAATATTAAGCAAAAAATTGATTACGCCACAAAACGGTAAACATTTACCGGAAAAAAGAAACAGATTCCGGCAAATACACCTTATAAGTGGTGACACACACACACAGATACTTACATTCATATTAACGTTTGTATGTATTTGTATTCCCTTCATTGGCGAGCAATCGTCGATTAACTGAACACAAAGCAGTGTAAAGAACATTTTACCAAAATTTTGTTTAGAGTTTTCGAAGAACGAGTCCTTTTTTTTGAAACGAAAGAGAGAAAATAAAAATCACTTAAACCCCAGCGTCACAGATATTCACATGATAAGGAAAACCATAGAAATCCGACACATACATAGACAAATACTACCAAACGAGTGAAATAGAAAAGGTAGGGGCAAAAACCCCTTAAGAAGCAAAACCGAACCGAACAGAACAGAACATGTAAATTATATGCTCAACAAAACCAATAACCGAAACCAGAATGCATAGAAGCTTTTTACTCCATTCTACGACCCGTTTTTCCGTTCTTGTTCGTTGTGTATTTTTTTCTGCTTTTAACGCTTTCCCTTCACTGTGACCGCAACGACCACTATCGATATACACAAACTTGGTCACACCTAGAAGGGGCTATCACCGGGGACGATTGATTTTGGAACATTGAAAACAGATTGTCAAGCTGGAACCTGCGTCTTTACTGGAACCTGGAACCAAATGTTCCAGTTTGCAATTTGCCAGCGTTCATTTCCTCTGAAGAATAGCCCTCAGACAGTCCAGATTTGAACCCATTGCATTACAAATTGTGGTCGGTTTTAAAGGACAAGGTTTGTCACAAAAGATACCCCAACATTGGATCTCTTGAGACTGCTTTGTTTCGAGCTGTGGCCAATTTTCCAATGGACGAGGTTCGTGCAGCTATTGACGATTGGCCAGTGCGAGTTAAGGCGTTTGTAAAGGCAAAAGGCGGACATTTCGAATAAGTAGATTCTTTTTGGATACAATAGACATCAATAAATATATTAAAAAATATTTGGTCCAAAAACATTCAGTACTTTTTATTTTACAGCATAAAACGTGTTTATATCCCTACTAAGTAGTTTGAGTCCTATTCGCACAATCTTCCTGGAAATTGTTATAAACAGAAATGATAGGCTATCAAGGTGACAGAAAACTGGTTTCCTAAACACGCCTCCACCTCTCATATAAACGACCACGTCCGAGTTCAGCTAAGAAACCACGTAATCTCTCCCTCATGCTTGGAAGCTGCGGTTTTCACTACTTACATGCCGTCTTCTTGAGGAGTAAAGCCTAGTACTGAGTTCGAGGGGAACAAAAATTTAAATCATCAGCCATTAATTTCATTGCTGAATGTTTCAGAAGAATACCAGTGTTTCAATGTGATTTTATTTCAATTCTTGCGTTTTTGTTTCATAAAAAAATTGGCAATTTGATGTGACTTAATTCAAAGTTGGCATTATTCAATTCGAAACCATATCTGTGTACGCTGTAGGTTATTAATCTAGCATTTGTATGGAAGTATTGATTAATATTTTAATCAACTAATCAAAAAGTTCAAACACCTTTTACACAACGCAAAATTGTAGCAATTATTTGATATTTCCTATTTCATTTATTATTTTATTACAATTTATAGTTTTTTATTGCCTGCTTTCGACAAATTCGCCTATAAAAGCTCTGCTGTCCAACAATCTTTGATGTAAACACAGAGAAAAAATGTTGCCACATTAATCTCAATTATGTTTAGTGTGGCCAGATTATCATATTGCAAACTAAGAGTAGAAACAGAACACTCCGGCTGACGCGACGGAAACCGGTGCGGCAAGAAAATGTAATTTAAATGACGACGGGTGCGGCGACGGTTTTTGGTTGGCATTTCTCAGCTGTTTTTATTTATTATTTGGCCTTGATTGATTTTGAAAAAAATGCAATAAATTTATTTGCAAATACTCGTAAACAAGAATTATTTTGAAATGTTCAATTGCAAATTGCATGCACAATGGAATTATTTTTATTTTATTATAATTTTCTTATTTTGGTCCATTTTATTAACTTTTAAAATTTATGATTTCTTCTTCTTACTGCAAATATGCACAAAAACTATTAGCCCAGACGGTTTTTGTTTACAAAAAACATGAAAATACGGCAACACATAGAGAGAGGCAGTAGCAACAATTGAGAGCGCAAGAAAAACCGCAGAGAAAATAGAAATAGATTTAATTCAGTGCGGTTTTGCCTCTCAATTTTTCATATATATTTGACAACCGCAACAGCAGCCGCAATGTTGTGTTTCTACTCTAACTACTTTACTAAGCAAGTACGCCCAAACGAACACGACTATTGTCAAGCTGGTAAAGGGTGGTGCAACCATAATGCACGATGTTGATTGTGAGTAACGTCAAGTTTTTTGCCCAACTTGATTTAACATTTCCTGTCTCAGTATTTTACAAATTCAATCGTGGAGCCAATTACGAAAATGGGCGTTCAAATCAAAATGTATTTCGTGCACTTCGCGATTTTTGTGTTCAGCATAATTGACCAAATGTGTCCACAATCGGGAGAATGGTGCACAAATATCATCAAACCGGGTCCGTAGAAAATGTGAAAACACCTGTACATGCTCGCCCAGTTCGGTTTCCCATCGTTCCGTCATCCTAGAAAGTAAGGTCGGCTAAACAGATACCGTGAATGGTGTTCGCTATGGCGACATAAAAGGAACTTCTTGTCGCCAGAGGATATGGATCTGGACGATATTTGGTTCAACAGGATGATGCCACTCGCCACACAGCAAACGAAACAATGACTCTTTTTCGCGAGAAATTAATTGGCCGTGTTACAAGGGCATATCAATAATTCCGTGACTTTTCCAACTTTCCTCGTAGTTATTTGAAATGCAACACTGCTTCCATCAAGTACCATCTGTTATTAGACTACGTCAATAGACTAAAGTCACTAGACTACTGTCACTAGACTACTGTCTCTCTCTCTCTCTCTCCCTCTCTCTCTCTATCTCTCTCTCTCTCTCTCTTTGAGAGAGTTTCGTACTTTACCCAATAGGACCAGTATACTATACGTAGACGCATTCGTATAGTATACAAACGATATAGGGATACTGTGCCCGTCAGTATACCTTTCCAATATACATTTATTAAGGAATGGCCGCTTCAGTATATACAAACACAATCGCATACAAAGTATAGGGAAGTGTATGTATACTTGTTCACAAAGTATGTGAACAAGTATGGCGTTGCATCATCCACGAACATAAAAAGTTCAGCTTCTTTATACAAAGTATGCGAAGATGTTTGATGATGCATCACCCACGATTGAAATTTTCTCACTTTCGTTACTTCATGGCGTTTCTTTATACAAAGTATGCGAAGATGTATGGAGTTGATTTTTGGCTCTCATATACAATCCCTGTATACTTTCCGAAGTATTCGGAAAAAGTCCTATTGGGTAGTTTGTGTTTAACAGCTGCTCAATAAATCCAGGTGAACCGGCTCCGAAAATGGCCAAGGTGACTTTGTCGGCCATTAAGGTGATAGCAACAGTTTTTTGGGATGCACTCGGTTCAATCCACATCGATTGCCTTCAAAAAGGAAAAACAATAAACAGGAAAAACAAAACTGTGTTTTTTTCGAAAGGCCACGGAATTATTAATATGCCCTAGTATCTTATGTCGCGACGAGGTTAATTGGCTGCCACGATTATTCGACTTGACACCCTTGGTCTTTTTCTTCGGGGATATTGAAAAAAAAAAGTGTACATCAATAAGCTAAGAACAATTCAAAAGCAAAAGGATGAAATAATTCGGCACATTAAAGACATTGAAACTCCATTATGTCTCACAAATCATTGAAAATATGGACCATCGGATAAAGGTGGGCCGTGAGAGAAAACCGTGGCGAGCATTTGGCCGATATAATGTTTCACACATAATTGTCAAAGATGCTTCTATCATAATAGCAAATATTTACAATTAATATCGTGCATTTTAGTTGGACCACCCTTTGTATACGGGTACTAGGGTTGCTATTTACATTTCGGGTCTTGACAATGCTAGTGTTCCCAGATGCAAACTAAAACTTCCATTGGAAACTTTGACATTTTTTAGCATAACTTCACTCAGAACGTTTTGTCATTTGAGGGCGAATTGTTTTGTTTTCTGTGTGTTGAAAAATTCATCTCAGTCAAAAAATGGAATTATACGTGAACATTTTCGTGCGATGAATTTTTAGTATTTTCGGCGGGGGCTATGGAGACAAGAGTGTTTAAATCAATTTGTTTTGACTTTTGGCGACCACCAGAACCATCGAATACCACTGTTAATGAACAATCCCGCCTCTGCCGGTTCTATGTACCGGACTGACCCGAAACTATTCGACCAGGGGCAGTCACCTCAACAATATATGTTTTTTGTTCGTCCATTTGTTGTTACAACAACAACAATACCACTGTTAATCGCTGCTACCAAGGGTTCAGTCTCGGACGCCGTTCGCTTCAGGATTAATTTCGTAAAGGACGTCCAACTTCGATGACTTTGCCAGAAACCATCGATGTTGTGCGTGAACTGCTTAAGCAAGACCGACATCTGACATACCGTGAGATTGAGGCATCCTTGGGCATTGGTCTGACAAGCATCAATAAAACATTGCATGTTCATTTGGCCGTGTTAAAAATTAGTTCTCGTTGGATGCCACATAATTTGACGAATGCTCAGAAAATGGCTCGCATGGATTAGTGCAAAGAGATGTTGAAAAAGTATTACTCGGTAGCTTAAAGGCAGTGTATAACATTGTCACAGGTGACGAATCATGGATCTATGTATATAAACCCGAAATGAAACAGCAATCGACCTATGGGTCTTTCAAGACGAGCCAAATCCAACAAAAGTTTTTCGTGGAAGAAGTAAATCGAAGTAAATGATTGCGTTTTTCCCCCGGTATAACCGGCCATGTTGCCACAGTGCCTTTAGTGGAACGTAGGACGGTCAATTCTGAGTGGTATACAACCATATGTTTGCCAACAGTGTTCGAAGAAGTGAAGAAAGATAATAAGAGTAGACGGATCACTACAATGCGAGCCTTCACACATCATCTAAAACGATGAGCTATCTGACCACTTAAGATGTCGAATTGATGGGCCGTACACCGTACAGCCCTGATTTGGCACCCAATGACTTCTTCTTAGTCCCTAGCATCAAGAAAAAAAGCGTGGTCAACGTTTTTCATCGCCGGTAGCAGCTGTTGAAGCGTTCAAAAATCATGTTTTGGAGGTGTCTCAATCGGAGTGAAAAAAGTGCTTCGAAAATTTGATTGTGCGCATGCACAAGTGTATTGATCTTAAAGGAGAATATTTTGTAAAACAATAAAACCATTTCTAATGATAAATTGTTGTGTTTTTATTGCCGGACCCGAAATATAAAAAGCAACCCTCGTAGTACATCCTACCGACTTTCCATCATGTTAATTCACTTTTGGTGCTTGGAGCTGAAAGTCTTCTCGTCGAACAGAAATTCTATACTTTGGACTGAAATCCAACTTGCTTTTTCTATGTTTTTACTTAATACAAATTTGTGTATACATTGACCACAGTTCTTGAATAAGTTCCACCATACCTACGAGCAGACCCTTTATGTTAAGATGATTTCTGGTAGTTGATATCCTTTTTTCCGTTTCTGTGGAACGGAAATTGGAAAATTGTGTACACAAATACTACGTAGGGAAAGTGAAAGGAAAAACGAAATAACCAATATACATATACATGAATAAGCGAGTATGTAGGTATGTATAAATGGACACTCACACATACATACTCGTACACCTACAGATGTCCATAGCCGCATGCAGGAGAGTTTATCTGGAACATGGATTGTAACCGGGTCCATATGTTCGCATGCTGTTGCACTCGGACGCTACGAGTATCGGTCGGTCGGGTCGGTGTGTGTGTTTGGTTTTACGTCTGTTTGTATTTTTTTTCATCCGAACAAATTTTACACAAATTTGCATATGAATATTTGTATTTGAAATACGATTTACTTTGTGGCTTGTTATTTTTTCCTCTTCTTCTTCGTCTTCGGAAAAATGAAAGAAAGTTACCAACAAAGAGCAAAATCCCTTCCTCATGCTGGCATCATTTGTATCCTTAGAGACCACAAAATGTGTATGAAAGTCGGTGTGGGGCCGGTGTTGCACGCACCAGCATGTTCCATTGAAGTAATCCTTTTCAAAAGTCTGTTTGTTGTATTGATTTTGACATTGAAATATTTTCTCAAATATTTCGAAACTTGTTGTTGCTGTTGTTTTTTCTTCTTGTAGTTTGTTGAAAACTTTGATCCAATCCCGTGGTTTGATTGCATTACCAACTTTTTAATTTTTGTCGGTTTTGTGTAGAAATTTTATTTATGCTCGCTTGTTTTGCCATTGCCCCTTTTGGCTTTTAATTGAAATAGGACCCTTTTGGTTTGTTAGTTAACTATTTATTATGATTTTGATATTCTGATAATTCTTTGGGGTTTCCGACGCTGCTGCCGCCGAGGGCAGCCAACGCTGGGTGGAAAACGATACATTTCTATTTTAATTTCACATTTATCATGAGCAAGTATTTCCAGCAGAATCCTCCTACGGTTTTTTGAAAAGTTTTCCCCCGAACAGAAACTGTTCATTTAACCAATTTGGTTTGAAGTTAATATTTCTTCTTTCAGTTTTGCATCTTCACCGCAGTGTGGCATAATTTTCTGTTGATTGTTTCTATGCTCGGAAACCAATTCGAATGTTTTAATCTCGATAAGAAGAATGTTTGGCACTTTGTGTTTTTGCCGCAAAAGTGAAAAATGCTGATAAATGAGATGTTGTTGGTGGTGAATTTTCTTTCATAGATTTTCTAAATTAATTTTTAGACTTGTGAAAATTTTAGATTTCTGTAGATATGCTGCTAAATGGCCTAAAGATATTTCAACAACTGTTCTAAAGCCACCGAGTTTAATGAGGGTGCATGTCTTAAGTTAATGCTGGTGATTGATTCAAGCTACGGTATTTTGTGAGTGAGTATATTTCCTTCGTCATTTCGTTTTTAACACCTCAAAATATTAATCAGAGACCCCTTACCCTGTTGGGAAATTTTGCAGTGCCACTCCGCCTTTAAATATCGTGCTACGCTAAAAAAAGGTTTGAACATAAATTTGATGAATTTTAACATCATTTTCCAACCTACATTACTTTTCTTTAATTTGATGTAGATTTGTCAACAATAATTCTTAAATTTATTACATCAATACGATGAACACTGTGCATCAATCTAAAAAACAAGGTACATCCACTTGATGAACATTTTATATAATTTTAAAGAAAAATAAATTTGTTAAATTTGGACATCAATTTGATGAATAGAGACATCATTACTTTTCTTCAATTTGATGTAGAATTTTCATCCTTAATTCATTTCATCAATATGATGAACATTGTACATCAATCTGAAAAACAAGGTACGAGTACATCAACTTGATGAAAATTTTAGATGATTTTAAAGAAAAATCAATTCGATCAAAATTCAATTCGTTAAATTTGGACATCAATTTGATGAATAGAGAAATCTTTACTTTTCTTCAATTTGATGTAGAATTTCCATCCTTTATTCTTCAATTTATTACATCAATATAATGAACATTGTACATCAATCTGAAGAACAAGGTACATCCGCTTGATGGACATTTTAGATAATTTTAAAGAAAAATATATTTGTTAAATTTGGACATCAATTTGATGAATAGAGACATCATTACTTTTCTTCAATTTGATGTAGAATTTTCATCCTTAATTCATTTCATCAATATGATGAACATTGTACATCAATCTGACAAACAAGGTACATCAACTTGATGAACATTTTAGATAATTTTAAAGCAAACGTGTACATCTATTTGATAAGTTTATTTTATTTTGATGAATATGGTACACGAATAAAAATTATTAATCAATCTTATGAAAATTTACATGCATTTGAAAAACATTGTACATCAATTTAATCAAAATAAAGGGTGGTGAAATTTTAAGGGCCGATGTTGAATGTGAACCGCACCTAAAAGTCAAGTTTTTTTCTGCATTTCATTTTATATTTCTCAATTTCAGACTAATTCAATTTGAACCATGGAAAGAAACACAAGCGACGCGCAACGCGTTAAAGTAATTCAGGCTTATTATGAAAAAGAAAATCAATTTTCGAAGAAAATCAATTTTCGAAGAAAATCAATTTTCGAAGAAAATCAATTTTCGAAGAAAATCAATTTTCGAAGAAAATCAATTTTCGAAGAAACTCAATTTTCGAAGAAACTCAATTTTGGAAGAAAATCAATTTTCGAAGAAAATCAATTTTCGAAGAAAATCAATTTTCGAAGAAAATCAATTTTCGAAGAAACTCAATTTTGGAAGAAAATTAATTTTCGAAGAAAATCAATTTTCGAAGAAACTCAATTTTGGAAGAAAATTAATTTTCGAAGAAAATCAATTTTCGAAGAAAATCAATTTTCGAAGAAAATCAATTTTCGAAGAAAATCAATTTTCGAAGAAAATCAATTTCCGAAGAAATTCAATTTTCGAAGAAAATCATCTTCAGTGATGAGGCCGCATTTGGGCGAATGATAATCCAAGAGTGATTTTCGAAAAACCAATGAACCCACAAAGAGTGGCTGGTGCAGTTTATGGGCTGGCGGCATCATCGGGTAGTATTTTTTTCCAAAATGAGGCCTGTCAGTCAGGCAGTTACTGAGAATCGTGTTCGCTATCGTGAGATGATAACGAACTTTTTATGGAAGATATGTATGTCGACGATATGTGGTTAAAACAGGACGGTGCCACTTGCCACACAGCTAACGAAACAATGGCTCTTTTGCGCGACAAATCAACATCGGCCCTTCAAATTTAACCTCCTTATTTAGAATTTATGATATTTTTTAAAATTAGTTTTCGGCTTGAGGTCATTTATTTAAACTCGTTGTTCTATGTGTTGTTTAATTTTTATTTATCCCAATATTTCGATTGACTTCATCAATCATCTTCAGGGGTTGTCACTGACAAAATACAAAACATGATTACATTTAATAAACAAAACATTAACACAATATTTGAAATATAATTACATTAACAAAACAATGTCGTCCGTCTGATTATCGCTGTCAACTGATTTTTGTGTAACGCTTCAGCTTGCGTCTGTGCTTATGCACCACATTTCTATATATGTGACAGCGCATAGAGAAAGGGACCTAAGGGTAAAAAAAATCAATTTTCATTTTTTGATGTGGACAACAACTGAGCATCGAATGAGAACGATCCCATGTCCCAAAATTGTTCCCTCCCAGAGATATGCGCGTTTTATGAAGTCGACGATTCTAAGCGCAACTAGAAAGGGACCTAATCTTTAAAATGGCTCTCATGAACAAAACTTTTCATCAACTTTTCACTTTTTTTTTAAAGTGGACAACATCTGAGCATCAAATGAGACTGATGCCATGCCCTAAAAGTGTTCCCTCCCAGAGATATGCGCGTTTTATGAAGTCGACGATTCTAAGCGCAAATAGAAAGGGACCTAATCTTTAAAATGGCTCTCCTGAATAAAACTGGTTTTTAACCTTAGGTCCCTTTCTATTTTGCGCGTCGTCACATATGTGTTCGATACCATCTGTGTCCGTTTTGTAATTAATTCTCCTCTCATTAGGTACGTCAATAATGTAAAGCATTTCGAGAGTGTATCTTCTTCTATGATTTCTCTCTTGCGCTACAATTTTTACGTCGGTAAAGTCAGGCTTATGTCCAGTCAATGTACAGTGGCCCGCGAGTGCAGTATTTTGTTCTATGGGCCTATTGGCGGCTTTTAGGTCAGATTTGTGGGACGAAATTCTTGTCTTAAGTTTAGTTTTAGTAGTGCCGACATATACCTTTTGGCATATGTCGGACTTGTCACCATTGCACTTTATTGGCATACAACGTCTGATTTATCTTCGTTATTTATTCGAGATTTTGTCCTGCTAAATAAACTGTTTACTGTACTGTGTGTCTTTAGTGCAAGTTGATATTTGTCTTTGTTATAAATGTTGGCATGGCTAGGCCATTCTGAAAAACCCGATTTATATGTTGTTGGTTTATATATTTTTGTTACAGGTTCGGCGATGACAGCTGCGGAATTGGATTTTGATTTCCATTTGCTTAGTAGGTCTGTGATAGTTTTGTGTGGGAAGTCATTTTGCCTTAAAATAGTTCTAATTTTTACTAAATTATGTTTGTGAAACTCTATGTCGCTAATATCTAAAATTCTATTAATGAAGTTAGTCGCTGTATTAATAATAACTCGAACTTTTGTTAATTTGAACTAAAGTTAATAAGTCTGCCAGAAGCTGTAGGTTTTTGGTACCAATCTAATTTTAGTAACTGACTTTGTCGACAAACTATTGAATCTAAATATGGTAATTTTCCGTCTTCTTCCATCTCCATTGTAAACTGTATTTGTCTATAAAATGAGTTGAGTACATCCAGAGTGTTCTTCTATATGTTCTTGTCTATAAAATAAGTTGAGTACATCCAGAGTGTTCTTAATTTCTGTTTTCTTAAAAGTTGGCATCCCTTTTCGCTGCTCGTATATCTTTTCATCATATTTAAAATACCTAGTCTCCTCTATTCAAAATGTCACCAATTCTAAAAAAAGTCCTTTGTAATATTTGTAAATCCCCCTATAGTGTCCCATTTCTGTTCAATTGTCTTGATTGCGAAATTTACTGGAATGCTTGGAAATAAAGAAATAACGTCAAAATAAACTGCAACCTCATCATCATTAATACATATTTCGTCAGTTTTACTTTTCTTGATATTTATGATATTGTTATTGAACGATACACACCCCGGTAAAAATGTAGACGGTGCCACGCCCCCTTGAACAAATTATTATGTTCGGTAGGAAACGTTAATGGAGATTGCCAAGCCCCCCTTTAAACAATGTTTATATTGGACAGCAATCTACTCGTATAATGCAGGGTATATGTGTTTTGGCCCGGCCGAACTTAATTTGTCCATTTGTTCGCATTAATCCTAAGGCTCTATCACACTATCGCTGGTACACCCGATGAAAGGATTTCCACTCACCCACCGATTACTCGAAAATCCAGGAAAGAATCGATACCCCTTGGCAAGACTAATAAACTGCAGGCAAAACCACGTAGGCACACTCAAAGATTTCGTTATCCGCCGCTATTCAATGACCAGCTACGATAGCCGACCACATCTATCAACTAAGTTGCATATATCGCTTAATGGACTATTCAACATTCAACTTTAATTCAAAACAGATTTTCCCCCGTAAAACTCTCATAAAAAAAACGAGAAAAATAATTGGGTTTATATCGTGATAATTGATAACGATGCGGTGCGTCTGCCATTGAAATACGGTGTCATTAATAAGACATCCTGGTATAAATGCGCCCGCCACCCCCTTTCGTTCGTATGTAACCGCAATGATACTTTGTGTATTGCGATTAATGCTTTGTCAATTATGCACTTTTTTCTGTTTTCAGAACTAACGAAAGTTAAACCAAATATTAACAGCTTTCGAGCGTTGCAGCGAAATGATTGTGATCAGAAGTGTAATCCAACCGCCGCTGGATACTTTTTGTTTACATTTTAATTTGGAAATTTAATAATTTCCAAATGAATTTTATTGAAATAATTGACATTCGTGTCAAACGGAACAGCAATTGATATTTAATTAATACCTATTGCATATCATGTGACTAAATTAGTCGAAATCCGGCGGTTTTGAGCTCGGCCCTCTCGCGCTGTCCGTTGAAAATGACTTAATTTATTCGCTTAATTATGGGGCTAAACCGAAAAATTTGATTTGATTTGTTTTTGTCGCTCACAAAATAATTTCGATTTGTTGTTGTTCTATATCGGCGGTCTATTCGATTGGCTGTCAATCAGTCGACGTGTGTGTGTGTGTGTGTGCATGTGTTTGTGTGTATTTAACTCAATATCAGTATCTAAGCAACTTTACTCTTTTGTTATTTAAAGTTCTTCGACCTCAATGCGATATCAACCCGTTTCCTTACGATTCGATTTTCTGTTTTGACTGGATACTCGTATCAAACGCTGCAAACTCATGGTGTTTTGTTGTGCTGTTTCTAATATTGTGAGCTGTAATAAAAACAAATTCGAGATGGTGGCGCTCATGATTTAATATATACCCTAAATATAGATGTACGAGTATATCTTGATTAGGTCATTGGAGAACCCAATCTGTATAATCAAATATGCTGTTGTTAATATTTATAAAACGAGACAAATAATTTAACATCATTTTAAAAACTGCAAGGTGTGACATTTGAGTTAGGAATCGTTGCAGTCGAAAATTACAACGTTTGTAATGCAATAATTGAAACAAGTATAGATAGTCTAAATTCAAAAGGGACTGACTGTAATAATCCCACCATCAGCGTTACCGTTGGGCCTCTGCAGTGGTATTTTGGCACATTTTTCGCCCATTATACTTTTATGCCACTTTCTTATTGCGACACTATTTGTGCAACTTTTTGTACTTTTGTGCCACTTTACAACCCTTTTACTATATGATTCTTACTACAGGGTGCGGCAAAAGTCGCAAAGGGATTTGAAAAATTAATAACTTTTGTAATGTAAATATTTTCCCCCATTTTCTTTTAAGGACTTGTAAAATATATCTGGGAGATTACTCATGGAAAGTTACAACGTTATCCAACGAGTCAAAATCATAGAATTTTATTTTGAACCTCATCGATCAATAATTCAAACTCAACGAGCCTATCGTCGTAATTTTAATGTGCGGAATTCACCCTGCGAATCAATAATTCGAGGTTAGTGACGCGATTCCGGGAACAAGGCTCAGCGAGGGATCTTCCACGAAGCGGAAGATCCCGTTCTGTAATTAATGTAGGAAATATTCAACGCGTTCAGGAGAGTATTAAGGAGAATGCTGAAACATCAACTCGAGTGCGCTCTGCTCAACTGAAAATGTCTGACAGGTCTTTACGCAGAATATTAAGGATACATTTACATCTTTTTCCATTCAAGGTGCAGTTAGTGCAACACTTGAAGCCAGGAGATCCCCAAGAACGAATAATTTATGCACTTCCAACAACGTTTAATTTTCAAAAATTCAGCATTAAATTGGCCTGTCCGTTCTCGGATTTAACAGCACCGGATTATTTCCTTTCGTGATATTTAAAAGAGAGGGTGTATATCAATAAACCCAGAACCCTTGAACAGCTGAAGGAGAATAATCGGGCCGAAATAAGAGCTTTGCAGCCAGATACTCTAATTCGTGTCACGGAAAATGCTCTTGAAAGAGCTGAACTTTGCGCGGCTGAAAATGGTGGTCACTTACGTGACGTAATTTTTCACACATAAATTTAAAAAATCTACAGATAGTATATTTTATTATTTTGTAAGAAAAATAAATTAAAATTAAAAACTAAATAAGTTATGATTGTTTTAAACCCCTTAGTGACTTTTGCCGCACCCTGTATATGGTCAAGGTATTATTTTTTTGAATTTCATTTTGACAATAGTATAATTGCGGCAATAATAATATTGTTTACATACAATAAAAGTACGAGTATTATTGACATATTTGGAAATGAAAATGTATTTGTAGCAATCATATAAATATGGTTGGTGCAACAAAAGTATTGTTGTTTGGGTTTACCACTTACTTAAGTTTACAACATTCCATCAACAAGCTGTGTGCGGTTCAACTAAAGGGTGGTTAAATTTTTAAGGCCGATGTTGTATATGAGCCACACCTAAACGTCAAGTTGTTTTCTGCATTTCGATATTTCTCAATCTCAGGCTAACTCAATTTGTACCATGGAAAAATACACAAGCGAGCAGCGCGTTAAAGTTATTCAGGCTTATTATGAAAATGAGAAATCAATTTTCGAAGAAATTCATCTTCAGTGATGAGGCACATTTTCACCTCAGTGGATTCGTCAATAAGCAAAATTGCCGCATTTGGGCGAATGATAATCCAAGAGTGATTGTCAAAAAAAACAATGCACCCACAAAGAGTGACTGTTTGGTGCGGTTTATGGGCTGGCGGCATCATGGGGCCGTATTTTTTCCAAAATGAGGCCGATCAGGCAGTAACTGTGAATGGTATTCGCTATCGTGAGATGATAACGAACTTGTTATGACCAGAATTGAAAGAAATGGATGTTGACGATATGTGGTTTCAACAGGACGGTGCCACTTGCCACACAGGTAACGAAACAGTGGCTCTTTTGCGCGACAAATTCAATGACCGTGTTTTCTCACGTCGTGGCGATGTTAATTGGCCGCCAAGATCATGTGATTTGACACAGTTGGACTTCTTTTTGTGGGGTTATTTGGAAGAAAAGGTGTACGTCGATAAGCCAGCAATAATTCAAGAGCTAAAGGATGAGATAATTCGGCACATTAACGGCATAGAACCTCAATTATGCCTCAGCGTCATCGAAAATTTGGACCATCGGATGGAGGTGTGCCGGCGAGGTCGCGGCGTCCATTTCGCCGATATTTTGTTCCATACATAATTGAACCATACCAATATTATCGTAATAAAAAGAAATAACAATAGTTTCCTAAATAAATTGTGTTTTATTCGAAATCAACATCGGCTCTTAAAATTTAACCACCCTTTATTATACTCTTACCAGGCTCTTGAGTCTGGTTAAACTGACATGATTGTCGTGCACACTTCCCACCATTGTTGGGTTTTACATTATCAATAATAAGATTACGGCAATCATACCGCATGGTTGTGACTATGAACCAACATTTAGTATGCTTTTCGAATATTGCTAACCCAACCATACTTTTTTTCTGCGTGTGTGAAATGATGCGTTTCGATTTATATTTTTTGGGTTTATATTTCAATAAAATAATTATAAACTTTTATCATCTAATAGCGCCTTTCGTATTTTCAAAAAAAGGTTTTGTCTTCAATTGTCAAACTCGCAGTTCGGGGCTAGAAATTTAATATTTTTATACCAAGAAAATCATGCAAAACATTTATATAACTTTCAGCTTGCTAGGTTTGCAAGTTTTCTTGAACTAAACACTGAACGCGACTTCCTCAAAAATCATATATATGCCACTTTTTATATCCCTTTTATGTGATATTTTTGAAAATTATCAGCGGTAGCACTGTCCACCACTCTAATTACATTCCATCTTTGTATATGACTTATACTTCCACTAAGTGTTGCCTGGCGCCATCTGACATTTCCATTGGAAAGTTTGACATTTTTTAGCATAAACGTACTCAGAACGTTTTGACGCACGACCAAAATTTGTGTTGTCTACAGTGACTTGAAAAAATCAATTTGGCAAAAAATGGAATTAACTCTTGAACATTTTCGTGCGATCATTTTTCACAACTTTTGACGTGGTTTATCACGACAAGAGTGCATCGATGACCATAAATCTTTGTATGGCGATGAAGCACCATCCTATAGCACTGTTGTGAAAAATGGTTTAATGAATTCAATCGTGGCCGACGCTCGCTCAAAGACGAAGGTCGTCCAAAAGCGGCCGTTGCACCAGAGAACATTGATGCCGTGCGTGAACTGATGATGCAAGATCGTCATGTGACATACCGTGAGATAGAGGCATCCTTGGGCATTTACGTTCGATATTGCATGAACACCTGACCGTAAAAAAAGTTTTGTTCTCGTTACATCCCGCGCAATTCGATAATAGCTCAAAAAGAGGCTCATGTCGATTGGTGCAAAGAAATTTTGAAAAAAATACGATCGCGCTGCTTCAAAAGAAGTTTATAAGATCGTCACAGGTGACGAATCATGGATCTATGCGTATGAGCCCGAAACAAAACAGCAATCGACCGTTTGGGTCTTCGAAGACGAGCCAAATCCAACGAAAGTTGTTCGTGGAAGAGGCACTTCGAAGCAAATGGTCGTCTGTTTCTTCGGTAAAACTGGTCATGTAGCGACTGTTCCGCTTGAGCAACGTAGGTCAATTCTGAGTGGTACATCACAATTTGTTTGACTGAAGCCTTCGGAGAAATTCGAAAAACGAACTAGAGAAGATGAATCATTGTGTACCACAATGCGAGGTCTCACACATCCGCTCACACCAGTGCGTTTTCGACCGGCCAATGACTTTTTCTTAGTCCCGCACAGCGAGAAAAAAATGCGATTTTCGTCGCCAGAAAATGCTGTTGAAGCGTTCAAAGACCATGTTGTAGAGGTGTCTCAATCGGAGTGGAAAAAGTGCTTCGACAATTGGTTTGAGCGCATGCAAAAGTGTATAAATCATGCTGGAGATTACTTTGAAAAACAATAAAACCGTTTTTGATGAAAAATATTCGCATTTTCATTATTAGGACAGAAATATATATAGCAGTCCTCGTTTAATAATTTCTAGTTTAAAGAGTTAATAAAGAATAGATATAACTAGATCACTAATTGCAAAAGTCATAAAAGCTAATTCGCAGTATAGCCTTTAAGGGGTTAAGCTCTGTTTCGCACAATATATGTCGGTAGCTCTAAAATTAATTATTTATGTTATTCTATTTTTTCTCTAAAAGATGGAAACAGTTTCTTTGGAGTGAGCAAGTTTTTTTTTATTATCAGCACTCTCGTACCTACGCCACTTTAACCGGTAGAGTTTTTGACCACAAACCAAACAGCGGAATATTTATTTAACTTATTAGCAATTTAAATTCGATTGTTGAAAGGCAAAGCGTAATAAAGTAGCGAAATGATAGGCATTATCATCTATGGATTTTATGTGGTTGTCGCAAAGGTGTGACACTTTTTTTGATGTTTGCTTAAATTTCAACTCTCAGATCGATGGCTTTATTATTGATGGGTTTTTTGCGTATCTATTTTAAAGAAAACGGCTTTAGAAACGCCGAGATTATAAATGGGGCGATAAATAGGAGCATTTTGAAGATTTTTGTATCTTTGAAAAAATGTGAGATTTCTTTTATTTACGGTTTTTTTTTTCGCAAATATGCAAAATATAATATTTAACAGTATAAACACAGGCTGAACTAAAGCGAATTAAAGAACTGTAATCTAAAATTTGGAACGGCAACATCGAAGAATATGAGAAATTCTGAGTTTGGAGCTAGAGTTGTCAACTGTCATGACTGAGCTAGTGTTGTCAACTTCTATGACTGACTTTTTTAACTGTGGCTTAATTGTATAGAACTTTAAGCCAAATAAATTCTTTTGTCCTTTAGTTGACCATGTCGAGTATAAATAAGTTAATATTGCACTTGTATCATAAGTTCCAGCAATATATCTTAGAACTTTGCTTACTCTATTAACGCCTACTAAAGGGATATTCAAATATAAGGGATAAGAAACCTTCGCAAAAAGCCAAATCTGGTACGAATGTAAGTTTTAACTTTTCTTATTGAGTGGCCCTGGTCACGTTTGATCTTAAACTGCAAGAGATGCTATCGGCTAACTTGAACCTTATGGCGATTTCTAGCTCATGAGATCGGGTTTTCGGCAGAAATAAACGGAATATATAAAATTGGAATAAATCGAGAAAATGTTTAACTTTCTGATTGAGTTGATTAAAATACTCGTATCGACATATCACTATCTCGTGCGCAACAACTTTAAAAATAGAGCACACATAGAACAGAATTCGTTTGT
Organism: Hydrotaea diabolus; assembly: GCA_963513945.1. NCBI lineage: Eukaryota > Metazoa > Arthropoda > Insecta > Diptera > Muscidae > Hydrotaea > Hydrotaea diabolus. The sequence continues at coordinate 191,249,221 of OY740716.1, read as the reverse complement.
TAACCGAATGGTTGAGGTTACATGCACCTAGATTAATTCACCAGTTCAACCGAATGTTTGTTGGTGCTACATAATTTTCAGTTATTAGAACTGTACGTAACATACCAAATAACCGAACCTCCAGAAGAGAATATTTTGATCAATAAATCCAAATACCACACTGTTCAAAAAAAACATTAAAATTTTAGCCATAGGCAAAAACTGAGCTTATATAGGGTCATCCATCTAGAGGTATTTTTTTTAGAACAAAAAAAAATTAAAAATTCAAATCAAGTCTGGAATCTTTATTGGTAATTTAAAAGACATTTTATGGCATTTATTTTTTGAAAATAATTTCCTTCAAATGTTGGCATTTGAATTATGGAAATGAGCGTTCGGTGAGAAACGGGAAGATCCGCTGTATTCGACCAAAATTTTGTTCAGTGATGGGGCCCATTTCTGGCTCAACGGCAAAGTCAATAAGCAAAATTGCCGCATTTGGGCTAAAGAGCAACAAGAAGAGGTTCAAGAGGAGCCATTATACCCAAAGAAAACCACAGTTTGGTGCGGTTTATAAGCTGGTGGAATCATCGATGCATATTTTTTCAAAAATGATGATGGCCGGAACGAAACAGTGAATGATGCTCGCTATCGCGCTATGATATCGATTTTTATGCTACCTGAAATTGAAGCCCGAAATCTTGACGACACTTGGTTTCACCAGGACGGTGCCACTTGCCATACGAGTACAGCTGCTCAAACAATGAATGTATTGAGAGGTCATTTCGAAAAGCAGCTAATTTCACGCTTTGGACAGGTGAGTTGGCCGCCTAGATCGAGCGATATCACACATTTAGACATTTTTCTTTGGGGTTACGTAAAGTCCAAAGTCTATGCTGGCTTGGTTTTGGAAGCCAACATTACGCGTGTCATTAAAGCCATACCGGTCGAAATGCTCGAACGAGTCATCCAAAATTGGACCCTCATAATGGAAATCCTAAGGCATAGTTGCGTCCAAGATATGAAGGAAATTATATTCAAAAAATAAATGCCATAAAATGTTCTTTCAAATTACCAATAAAGATTCCACACTTGATTTTAATTTTTATACTTTTTTTGTTCTAAAAAAATACCTCTAGATGGAACACCCTAAAAGCACAGAGAACAGATTTTTTGCCGCAACCTAATTTTTTGCCAGCCGATTGTTAGTGGTTGCAGGTATTAGCCATGTATTCCATTGTTACTACCGAATGTTGATTGGGAAGACAGCAATTTTCAGTAGAGAGTGCAGACATTTTCGGTTGAAGAAAACAAGTATAGGTAGTTCTAACAGACTAAGATGATTATTTCTAATAATGAATTTGTACAGGTATTAGTTGTTGCTATAGATTGTTGGTTATAGGTACTTTTTGAAAATATACAATATTTTACCGCCTTGCAATGGGACAGTAAAATAGATAAGGCTTCGGATAGATGATTTGATAAGCATTGCAGTGATGCTCCAATCCGATAATAATTAATTGAGATATATAACAATATTTTGGTGGCCGTAACTGGGGAAAAACAAAAAAATGGTGGCCTTGGCGAAAATTCTGATAAAGTCTGAGTAATTTCGCTAAATTACATTAAAGCCTGTTTCTATATTCTGGAAAATATTTTTTTAATACATTTTTCTTTTTGTTTATAAAGGGTGTTTTTTATTGGGGTATAGAACTTTAAGTTGGAATCACTTTTTTAACTGGCGGCCATTTTGTCAGCTGTCAAGTGATTAATATTTAGTTTGGTTTGCCATTTCATCATGAACAGGTTGACAAAAGAACAACGCTTGCAAAATGGGCCGAAAATGAGATTCATCTCGATGCTGATTTTCATCAGAAAATTTTGTTCAGTGATGAGGCTCATTTTTGGTTGAATGGCTACGTCAACAAGCAAAATTGGCGCATTTGGAGTGAAGAGAATCCACATGAGACCCTTGAGACGCCATTACATCCACAAAAACTGACTGTTTGGTGTGCTCTATGGGCTGGTGGAGTCATTGGGCCATACATCTTCCGAAATAATGCTGGAGAGTCAGTTACCGTTAATAAAGACCGGTATAGAGCCATGATAACCGACTATTTTGTTCCCGAATTGGATGGCATGAATGTGGATGAGTTGTGGTTCCAACAAGACGGCGCTACATGCCACACAGCGCACGTCACAATCGAATTATTGAAGGAAACATTCGATGAGCGCATAATTTCGCGGAATGGACCTGTAAATTGGCCACCAAGATCGTGTGATTTGACACCATTGGATTTTTTTCTTTGGGGATATGTAAAGTCGCTCGTCAACGCCAACAAACCAGAAACGTTAGGGGACTTGGAAGCCAACATTCGTGGCGTTATTGCCAACATACGGCCCCATATGCTCGAAAAAGTGGTTGAAAATTGGACCTGTAGAATTGGCTTTATTCGAGCCAGCCGCGGCGGCCACATGCCCGAAATCATATTTAAACATTAATGGCATAAAATTATCCTTCCAATAAAGCCAAATTGATGGACATTAAAACGATTTTCTTGTGTTTTATTTCAATTCGAAGTTCTATACCTCAATACTATTCTATACCCCTTTACTTATATTTATTCGGTCTTTTATCATTATTATGAATTGAACAGTTTTTATTCTGGTTCAAGAACTTTTTGTTGTTTCTGTTTCAGAATCAACGTAAAAAATGGTAAAAAGTATTGGCTACGGTTGCCAGGTAGACTGTACAGCTGTTTCTAAGCCCGCCAAGGTTTGTCTTCAGCAGTGTTTGGTAGTCGTTGCCAAAATAAAAACTGTGATATATTTTTTATTATATATATTTTTTTTTTGTATTCTAATTTATTTTTTATTTATAGTTCGTTTATTTATATGACAGTGCGTATCGTTTGGAAGCATTAACCGTCCAACCCAAGAAATTAAAACTGCCTGACCATTTTTTTTGTTTTAATACATTTTTGGGGATTTCGAAATATGTTTTCGTCGTAAACAAAGTTTTTGTTGTGACTAAATCCGATAAAATATTAAAGGTTGTATATGTTGATGTTATATAAATTATGTTACAACAGCCAACTAAATAGGGTTTGGTCGCTACAAAAAACTAATCTGTTGTCGCCACCAATTATTGGTACAAAAGTAACACGTACATCACAATTGGTTGGTTCCCATAACCATCAGTTGTCGCAACTAACAGTTAAGTTGAACTCAGCTGTGAATACCGTGATATTGTTGTAGCAACCATCATATGATATTTCGAACCATGATACCATCAATTCTATGGAATGTTGGTTATTGCACCAGAACATAGGTTTATCCAACCGAATTTTTGTAATTCAGACCGATATCCAACTGATTTTTTCTCTGTGTATGGTAGACTAAATTTGTCAAATCGCTTGCAGTACATCGAAATGTTGAACCGACCCCTTATAAAGTCTAATATATAGATTGTAGGAGGGTTGCTATATATATTTCTGGCCTAGGCAACACTAAGTGTTGTCTGGCGCCATCTGTCGACGTTTTGACGTACGACCATCATTTGTGTTGTTCATCGTGACTTGAAAAAATCAATTTGGCAAATAAATGGAATTAACTCGTGAACATTTTCGCGCGATCTTTTTTCACAACTTTCGACTTGGATTATCACGACAAAAGTGCATCGATGAACTTAAATCGTTGCATGGCGATGAAGCACCATCCTATAGCACTGTGAAAAACTGGTTTAATGAATTCAATCGTGGCCGACGCTCGCCCTAAGTCGAAGGTCGTCCAAAAACGGCCGTTGTGCCACAGAACATAGATGCCGTGCGTGAACTGATAATGCAAGATCGTCATGTGACATACCGTGAGATAGAGGCATCCTTGGGCATTTCTTCCACCAGCATACATTCGATTTTGCCTGAACACCTGGCCGTGAAAAAGGTTTGTTCTCGTTGGATCCCGCACAATTTGACAATCGCACAAAAAAGGCTCGTGTCGATTGGTGCAAAGAAATTTTGAAAAAATATGATCGCGGTGCTTCTAAAGATGTTTATAAGATCGTCACAGGTGACGAATCATGGATCTTTGGGTATGAGCCCGAAACAAAACAACAATCGACCGTGTGGGTCTTCGAAGACGAGCCAACTCCAACGAAAGTTGTTCGTGGCAGAAGCACTTCCAAGGAAATGGTCTCCTGTTTCTTATGCGAAACTGCTCATTTGGCGACTGTTCCGCTTGAGCATCGTAGTACGGTCAATTCTGAGTGGTACACCACAATTTGGTTGCCTAAAGTCTTCGGAGAAATTCGAAAAACGAACAAGAGAAGACGAATCATTGTGCACCATGACAATGCGAGCTCTTACACATCGGCTCAAACCAGCGCCTTTTTGACCTGAACAAAACGTCGAATTGATGCGTCATCCGCCGTACAGCCCTGACTTGGCACCCAATGACTTCTTTTTATACCCGCACATCAAGAAACAAATGCGTGGTCAAGGATTTTCTTCTCCAGAAGATGCCAAAACCATGTTTTGGAGGTGTCTCAATCGAAGTGGAAAAAGTGCTTCGACAATTGGTTTGAGCGCGCGCAAAAGTGTATAAATCATGCTGGAGAATACTTTGAAAAACAATAAAACCACTTTTGATGATAAATATTCGCATTTTCATTATTAGGCCAGAAATATATATAGCAGCCTTCGTAGATATGTCCGTCAGCACGATAGCGATCAAACTAATCAACCAAGGATCCTGAAATGTTTCATGTTGATGGCTTGAGTTCATAAACTGTTGGAATTGTACAGGGTGGGCGATTTAACATTTTAAATTCGGCTGTAAAAATAAAAATGCTGATAATTTTTTAAACTTTTAAACTTTCCCATTTAATAATAGAACACCATCCGATGCTTTTTCGCTTCGGTTCAAGAATTTAACTGAATAATTTTGTTTTTAGATGAAGCCTCGGTGGTAATGACTCCTATGGAAAAAATTGACTCCTATGGGTTTTAGAGAACCCACACATGACTATTGAAAAGCCAATGCTTCCACAACGAGTCACTGATTGGCGTGGATCTTGGGCTGGCGGCATCATTGGGCCATTGTTTTTCGAAAATAAGCAAGAAGCCGCCATGACTGTAAACGGCGAGCGTTACCCCGCCATGCTCAACGAATTTTTGTTTCCAAATATTTAAGAGAATGGCATGTAGGACATTTTGCTTCCACAAGTTGGGGCCACAAGTCACATAACCATCAATATTTTACGTTCTGTTTTTGAAAATCGAATAATCAGCTGAAATTGTAATGTCAACCGACCGTCTCGGAGCTGTGATTAGAGCCCTTTGGATTATTTTCAGTGGGGGGCACTTAGGGATAAATGTAACGCAAAGCATGAAACATGAAATCGAAGTTGCCATTGTAGAGATTCGACCCAAAACAATCGCAAATTTAATGAAAAATTGGATTGATCGGATGAGGTACTGCCGAGTCAGTTAGGGAAGTCATATGAATGATATTCTGGTCCATTATTAAATGACAAAGTTGAACCTTTCTAATAAAACTAAAAATTTTTAAAAATGATTAGTAAATTGTGTTTACAGCCGTTTAAAATTTTAAGTTTTAAATCATATCAAACACGTCCATTGCGGCAATTAATAATTTCACTGTATTCCCTTAGTATAATCTAACTATCATCATATGTGACAGCGCATAAAGAAAGGGACCTAAGGGTAAAAAAAAATCAATTTTCACTTTTTTTTGATGTGGACAACATCTGAGCATCGAATGAGACCGATCGCATGCCCCAAAAGTGTTCCCTCCCAGAGATATGCGCGTTTTATGAAAGTGATGGTACACCAAAGATACACGTATTTAAATCTTGAAAATGGCTCTCCTGAACAAAACTGGTTTTTTCCCTTAGGTCCTTTTCTATTTCGAGCGTCACATATGGTATATTAAAGCAGATCTCCATCAAGTCTATAAACATTTGCGTTTGCAACAGGACGACTTCTCCTCTTAGAGATTATTCGTATTGCGGACCGATTTCCGACCTTATTTCTGTAAGTACACGTTTATGACCTCTCATATTCGCCTTGACACAACACACACAAATGCCAAGCTCGTACCAGTAGTTGCTGGTAAAAAAAAAAAAAAATCGTCTCGAAACTTCTGCATGTCAACTTTGTTTGCCTTCAATTAGTTTTCATTTGTTTTTTAATGCATTCCTTGTTTACTTACTGTGATGGAAAAATTACAGATTTCATTAATTAATTTCTCTTGCATAATGAGTTAACAACAAATTGCGACGTAGTCTGAAGCAACACATCACCGCTGACTGGTTTAGTGGTTTTAGCAAAAAAAATATATAACAAAATGAATAAAAATGTGCACCCGTTAAAATGTCGCAACGTTTAGCAGCTTCGGCCAGAGATTCGCAACAAAATTTCCATCATGCCAAAACAACTACAAAGAGGCTGTGTTTTCATTGCTTAATTGGCATTCATTGGCAATGCGCTTGGCTTATAAACAACTGTTAAAGTTTTCATTTCATTTCGCCTCCTGCTGTAGGGTATAACTTACCTACTTATGCCGGCATGTCTTCAACTTAAATGCAATATCCTTCGTTTGCTTTCCCCATGATTTCTCCAATAAATATGTGTTTTTAAAGAAATCAATAATATTTCGAATTGGCAATGCAGAAAAGACCACCATCAGAACAAAATGAAACCAAACCATCAGCATTCATTCTATCATTCATTCATTCACTCACTGATTCTCAGCAGCGGTACAATGCAGAAAATGGTAATAAAAATGGATGTTTCTCGGATATCGTGCATGAAAACGAGGTTGAACAAAGTCATAGAAAGACATTTACATTTGAAACCATTATGTTTGCACAATATATACATATGCACACATACACGCATACATGTGTATAAACTTTTATGCATTTGTTACAAACACACACACACACACAAATGTACTACTTTTATTGTATGTGTTTGCAAAATGTATTTGAATACTCGTCAAATAAATGGAAATGTCGTATAAAAAGGAACACATTTTAAAAGCGCATTTCACGGCGAAAAAATTGCAACGCTTAAGTGCATAATCACACACACACACACATGTGTATTTACAGTGCGACACGGTTATAATGAACTCGACGGTAGATGTGTGCGCTATACCTTAGACCTAGTGTAAGATCAACATTTTATGTGAAAATATGTGAAACTTCATATGTGACGCTCAAAATAGAAAGGGACCTAAGGATAAAAACAATTGTTATTCAGGAGAGCCATTTTAAAGACTTAAATACGTGTATCTTTGGTGTACCATCACTTTCATTAAACGCGCATATCTCTGCGAGGGAACACCTTTGGGCATGGGATCGGTCTCATTCGATGCTCAGATGTTGTCCACATCAAAAAAAAAAAGTGAAAATTGATTTTTTTACCCTTAGGTCCCTTTCTCTATTGATTTAAAAAGTGTTTTACTTTCTCGTGAACGACACCCTGAGAACAGATTCGTTGCCACAACCGATTTTTTTTTTCAAAACTGAATCCATCAGTACAGCCGATTGTTAGTTGGTGCTCTGTAATTTTCATTAATTCGTACTGAAGTATCAGTAAAACATACATACATGCCGCCCCTGTTCAATGAAGATTTTTTTTGTTGTTTTTTATTTATTTTATATAAAAGTACTACAGCTTAAATATATCTTAGGGTATGAGATAATATCTTAATGATATAATATTTAATATTTTTGTGAGAGGCAAAAATCATAGGAAGGGTGGCTCATGTCGACGTCAAAGTCGAATATTTTACTGGAAAAAATTGGTATAAGCGACCAGTTGAAGTCAGTAGTCAAACCAAAATCAAATTACGATTATTAAACATCGCGTTTTTGGTAATGATCGATTTTTAGTTATCATTACCAATAATTGATTACAACAACAAAACTATTGGTTAGCACAACCACCATAACGATTATAAAATTTGGATATTCTACTTTTGCAACGAAATTTATGTCGTTCTAACCTACATCCAAACTATCTTTTTCTCTGTGTGAATTATAAAAAACCTAAAGGCTGTATATTTACACAGAGAACAGATTTGTTGCCACAAACGATTTTTTTGCCAACAGAATGTTGGTGGTTGTACATACTATCCATGTATTCTATTGCTATAACCAATTGTTGATAAGATACACGGCAATTTTCAGTAGGGTAAGGAACGGCTACTATTGGCTGAAGAGTCAAAGTATTAGTAACCGTAACTAATTAATGATTGTCGTAATAGAGTTTGTTATAAGTACTCCGAGAATTCGGTTGCAATTACCACATTTGCTAACTGGACCATCTTAAAATCAGACTTTAAGCATTTATTGTTTTATTTGACCGAAATGAAAAAAAAAATATTTTATTTTTGTACCCTCCGCCATACAATGGAGGGTATATAAGTTTTGTCATTCTGTCTGTAACACCTTGAAATAATCATCGGAGACCCAAGAAAGTATATATATATTCTTGATCCTCGTAAAATTCTAAGACGATCTAGCCATGTTGTCCGGCTGTCCGTCTGTTGAAAACAAGATAGAGCCTGCATGAAAACAGCTAGGGAGCTAAAATTTGGCACAAACATGTGTAGTTAACCTAGCATGGTTGGTATTGAAAATGGGCTATATAGCTCTACGGGAAGTTGGTGTTGGAGACCCTCAACCGACACCACCTCATAAAAATTAGCTTTTTATTTTGAAATATCCGTCCAGTTTCTTGAGCAAAATCAATGAAATTTTGCAAATAATAATCTCTATATAGGCGCAATCATCTATGTAAAAATGGTTTAGATTGGGCCACCATTTGTTGTACCTCCCATACAAACGGCCTTATGGACCTAGAGAAATAATATGACTATAACTCATCAAACTTGACCTATCGAAATGAAATTGTACACGTCAAGATGTCTATATACAACACACTTCTGCACCAAATTGAGTTGATATTGGGTAGCCTCTTTGGATACCTCCCATACAAACGGTCTTAAGGGCTTTGAAAAATAATATGACGATAACTCATCACTAACTTGACCTATTGAAATTTTACACACAAACATTTCTTTATAGAGCACACTTCTAGACCAATTTGAGTTGAGATTGGGTAGTCCCTTCTGACACGTTCCACACAAATGGTCTCATGGGCCTTGAAAAATAATATGACAATAACTCACTACAAACTTGACCTCTCGAGATGAAATTTTCTACATAAATATTTTTATATAGAACACACTTTCGCAACAAATTTGACTGAGATTAGGTAGTTCCTTCTGGTACCTCCCATACAAACGGTCTTATTTGCTTTGAGAAATAATGAAATGAAATTTTACACATAAACATTTCTTTATAGAGCACACTTCTAGACCAATTTGAGTTGAGATTGGGTAGTCCCTTCTGATACCTTCCACACAAACGGTCTCATGGGCCTTGAAAAATAATATGACAATAACTCACCACAAACTTGACCTATCGATATGAAATTTTCCACATAAAGATTTATATATAGAACTCACTTCTGCACCAAATTGAGTTGATATTGGGTAACCTCTTTTGATACCTCCCATACAAACGGTCTTAAGGGCCTTGGGAAATAATATGACGAAGTCATCACTAACTTGACCTATCGTGACCTAAATTACAAAAATTAAAAAAATAGTTTTTTTATTTGGTAATCTGGTGGAGGGTATCCAAAGTTTGGTACAGCCAAACATAACATTTTTTACTTGTTTATATTTGAAGATGTAAAAATATTGATTCTGTTTTCGGAATTATACGAAGTTATTTTGAAAACTTGGTTTTTACATTCAAATCTAATTAAGGTTGTTTTATTCACAAGTGGAAGGATTTTGTTCATCAAATTGGTAAATTAAATTTTGGTTTTTACATACAACAGTTGGTATATATACTTATATATATCTGGCCTACACTTAGTGTTACCTGGCGCCATCTGACATTTCCATTGGAAAACTTCACATTTTTTAGCATAAACGTACTCAGAAAGTTTTGACGTACGACCATCATTTGTGTTGTTTCGACTTTCGACGTGGACTATCACGACAAGAATGCTTCGAAGAACTTAAATCTTTGTATGACGATGAAGCACCATCCTATGGCGCTGTGAAAAACTTGTATAATGAATTTAATCGTGGCTAACACTCGCTCAAAGACGATGGTCGTGAAGGTCGTCCAAAAACGGCCGTTGTGCCAGAGAACTGTTAATGCAAGGACTGTTAATGCAAGATCGCCATGTGACATACCGTGAGATAGAGGCATCCTTGGGCATTTCTTCCTTCAGCAAACATTCGATACTGCATGAACACCAGGCCGTAAAAAAGGTTTGTTGACAATCGCTCAAAAAAAATCTCGTGTCGATTAGTGCAAAAAAAAATTGAAAAAATACGATCGCGGTTATTCAAAAAAACGTTTATATGATCGTCACAGGGGACGAATCTTGGATCTATGCGTATGAGCCCCAAACAAAACAGCAATCGACCGAGTGGGTCTTCGAAGACGAGCCAAATCCAACGAAAGTTGTTCGTGGAAGCACCAAGTAGAGGCAAATGGTCGCCTGTTTCTTCGGCAAAACTGGTCATGTGGCGACTGTTCTGCTTGAGCAACGTAGGTCAATTCTGAGTGGTACACCACGATTTGTTTGCCAGAAGTCTTCGGAGAAATTCGAAAAACGAACAAGCGAAGACGAATCAATGACGAATTAAACAGTGACAATGCGAGCTCTCACACATCGGCTCAAACCAACGCTTTTTTGACCAGCCAAAACGTCGAATTCATGGGTCATCCGCCGTACAGCCCTGACTTGGCACCCAATGACTACTTTTTATTTCCGCATATCAAGCAAAAAATACGTTGTCAACGATTTTCACCGCCAGAAGATGCTGTTGAAGCGTTTAAAAACCATGTTTTGGAGGTGACCTCAATGGGAGTGGAAAAAGTGATTCGACAATTGGTTTGAGCGCATTCAAAAGTGTATAAATCATGGAAGAGAATACTTTGAAAAACAATAAAAACCATTTTTGATGATAAATATTCGCATTTTCATTATTAGGCCAGAAATATATATAGCAGTCCTCGTATCAGAAGCAATTTGAAGAGAAAGTTGATGCTGATATGTAATTAAAGAACCGAAGAAAGATAGAATTGTAAACCTCAATATTTAGTAAAACTATTGGTTCCAAGCAATGTAAGTTCACAAAAAAAAAAAATGAGTTGAAAATAAATCTGAACTAAAAATGTTCGGTTGTACAAACATCATTCTGTTGCAATCACCAACATTCCATGCTCTTGATAGTCACATGATTCGACAAACCATAAGATGGTAGCTACAATACTATTACAATACTTACGGCCAACAAAATGGTTTTACCAACCGATTTTAGTAAAACTATTGGTTGCCAAAACTGGTGTTTATGACAACCAATTAATTATGAAGTACATGTTGCTTTAGCACCAATAATTGGCGGTAACAACAGAATAACAAAACCCCGTTTATTACGCTGTTGCAAAATATTACGCTATGCAAAAAAAATTCGGTCTGAGGTGAATAACTTCTTACATACATAGACATAAAAGACTTGGGTGATTTTAATTATTTTCAAAAGAATGGTCCTGGTAGGTCTTAATAATTTTTAATGGGCCGATGAAAACTTCATTATGCAACTCTTACTGTATAAAATAAGTTAAAAAGCAGTAAATGCTCCTTCATTTTACCGAATTTTGCTGATGAGGTGTCTTAAGCGAGGTCGTTTGAAGTTTATTTATCTAGAATATTTTACATCCTATCTCTAAGCTTGGAGTTTAATTTCAATCCCTTTTCGAAAAAGTGAAGAAAAATGATTTATTAACGCGAGTATTTTTATGTTCTTTAAAAATGTTGCCCAATTAATTTAAGTTGTTGCGTGTCCCTTTTTAATGTTATTGTTTAAATTGTTTTAAAAAATTGTGGCGGAATTGTTAAATGTTCTACAAAACTACGAGTGCTACTTTTATCATCTTCGTATAGATCGTGTTACATTAATCAGAATATTTTAAGCTAAATTTTAAGCTTTTTGTCCTTTTAAAAAATTAATTTTTTTAATAAAATATGATGATTAAGGTTCGTTTAGAATTGAAACCAAAATTGACACGGAGGGCCAAATTACAATTTCCACCAATTTTTTTAAATAAACAACAAAATAAGAACGCTATGTAAGCATATATTTTTATTACATTTGTAACCAAGACCTCAAGCATTCATTTGAGGCATTTTGTGTTACATTAACCCTCAAGTAGCCCCTTTACTTCACTTAAATAATAATTCATGTTCAGCTTTTTCTTTAAATTGACTTGTGCAAACAAACCTTATTAGATGCAAAAGTAAAATCCAAGTTTTAAAAAAAACTGCGCGTAATAAAAATAACTGAATCGTTAAATATAAAAATAAATAAAAAAAAACTTTTTATTTCGGTCAGATAACCATTTACATATAATTTAAGCATCAGTTGGTCAAGTTACCCAATGATTGTGGCAACGACAACCGAATACAAAGAGAACTTATAGCCAATAATCTATAACAACAACCAATACATGTACAAATTCGGTTCCTACTCGTAATAAGTTACGGATACCGATACTTTGTTTCGTCAACCAATTGTGCCACTTTCTAGTAATGAAAATTATCGTGTACCCCACAAATATTTGCTTGTAGTGATGGATAGTGAATGGATAGTACGTGCACCCACCAACATTCGTTTGGCAAAAAATTCAGTTGCGACAGCAAATCTTTTCTCTGTGTGTACATTTAGTTTATGAGTACAGCTTTGAGTCCCGAGAGCTTTTTTTTTCAATATTTTTTTTAAATTATTCACCCTTTTTGTAAAGCCCTCTTTCCAATAGGTACTAATTTGAACGTTCGTTAGGTACTAACGTTAGGTAATAATTTGAACGTTCGTTTGGCAAAAAATTCAGTTGCGACAGCAAATCTTTTCTCTGTGTGTACATTTAGTTTAGGAGTAAAGATTTGAGTCCCGAGAGCTTTTTTTTAATATTTTTTTTAAATTATTCACCGTTTTTATAAAGCCCTCTTTTGAATAGGTACTAATTTGAACGTTCTTGCCTAATTCCCTCAACATCCCATTAAGGAAGTAGGGGATACTTATCTCAACTTAGTAAGCTTTGCACTATATAATTCTTAGACTCATTGAACTGGACCTACTGTTAAACGCCGGCTCCGAACGGCAAATGCATTTACTCGTAAAGTCGCCGATATTTCCGTGTTGAAAAATTCTTAGATGTTTTTGCCCGCAGTTAAGCCTGGGTTTACTGGCATGATATCCTAGTACCATAACATCACTACCTAGCGGTCCACAAACACACATACCTTTTGAATTGTTGTTGACATTCGAACTAAATGTCCACCAAGATCACTCATATTTGCTAAATGCAAAAGAATGTCTTTAGGGAATAATAGAATTTTAGTAGTTTTGACCAATTCGCAAATTATTTTTCTACGTATGCACCTTATCTTCGACATGACTATCCTTACACTCAGAGAAAAAATCAGTCCGCACTACAAAAATTCGGCTGCATAAATCGAATTTCTGTTGCAATAGCCAACATGCCATAGTATTGATGGTATCATGGTTCTAGATACCATAAGATGGTTGCTACAATCATATCACGCTATTCACGGTCAATATTACAGTTATAAAAACCGAATTCAGTTTAACCATTGGTTGCGACAAAGAACCAATTGTCAAAACTCTTTTTCAAAGACCTACTCGTATTTATTTTACTGATCAGTTACCCATCGCAGGGCGGTAAAATATAAAATTTTTTAAAATCTACTTATAACCAACAATCTTAAACAACAACCAATACATGTACAACTTCAGTTCCAATAATCACCATAGTCTGTTAGGATAACCGATTTTTTTTCTTCAACTGAAAGTGTCATTTTTTCTACTGAAAATTGTTGTGTACGCCTACCCTATCAACATTCGGTTGTAACGATGGAATATATAGATAGTTCCTGCAATCACCAACATTCGGTTGGCAAAAATTCGGCTGTGGCAACAAATCTGTTCTCTGTGTGTATAAAAAAAGTACGCTTTTTTAAGTTTTCGCTAAACAAATCATAATTTTGCTGTGTACGGACAATGGTTAAAATGGGAACTTTCCTTTTGGACGTACTTAATACCTTAAAAACGAAAGGGCTTAGCTGCTGGACGTTTGGGCTTATATGGTCCAAAAACGGCCCACATGGTAAGGATACTCAAATGAAAGCAAATTTTGCTGCGAATCCAACTATAGATTTTTAAGTTTTGACTGAGTTTTGGGTTAAGCGCGTGGGCCACAACGCTCCCATCTAACGGACCATTTTTATTTCTTTAGTATTGTAGTGACGGTTGCGGGTAGATACTCGTAACGTTCGTCCTGGTCGACGTTTCTACATGTTTTACTTGATTTAGTTACACAATCCGTATGAAAGACCCAATGATTCAATAATACTCGTTATTAATTTCTATTATTAAGTTCTTCTCACACTCTTTCATCCATAGGTACGAGGGCGGGCACAGAACTACAGGACCAATCAGAAACAAGCGGAAATCAGACAATACTAAGTCTAAGGCATCTACAGGGTGGGCGATTTAAGTTTAAAATTAGAATCGGCGGAAAAAAATCTGAAAACAAGATTTTTCGGTAAAATTCTTTATCTCCTGCCAAACTATCTTCAGCCCAGTTGGCGAAGTGAAAAGTCATCGGATGGTGTTCCATTACAAAATGACACACGCAGAAAAAAAATCACTTGGAAATCGGACCGAACTGCAAAAATTTGGTGGGATAAAGCGACGTTCTGTTGCAAGAACCAACATTCCATATTATTGATGTTAACATTGTTCGAGATATCATATGGTGGTTGCTACAGCCATATCATCAATACAATTATACCAACCGAATTCAGTTTAACTATAGGTTGCGACAACTGACAGTTATGGCAACCAACCAGATTTGATCTTTATAATGGCCAAACCCTGTTTAGTTGGCTGTTGTAACATAATATTAGTTACGACAACACTTACATATAAACTCTATAATATGTTTTCGGTTCTAGTCACAACATAATCTTTGTTTACGACAAAAACATATTTCAAATTCCCAAAAAAAAAAATTATAATAACAAAATAAAAATGGTCAGACAACTAAGTTTTTTGGGTTAGACTTTAAATGCTTCCAAACGATACTGCCATATAAATAAATGAACTTTAAATAAATAAATATTTTTCAAAATACAGAAACAGGCTTAGATGTTATTTAGCGACATGATTAAGACTTGATCAGAATTTTCTTCATAGATACCGCTCCTTTTTCTTTAAAACAACAATCATTTTTTTTGTGGCGAGCCATATTTCCCGAGTTACTGCCAACCAAAGCATGACAATAAATATTGTAATATACCTTAATTAATTCTTTTCAGATTGGGGAATCATTGAAATGCTTTTCAAAATATCTATCCAAAGACTTATTTTAATCAGTTAACCCATTTTTTGGGGTAAAATATTAAATTTTTGAAAAAACATTGAACAGGGATTAACCGATTCAAGACCTCTTGCTTCTATATTTAAATAGAAAACAAGTTTTTAGCAAAATTGCAAAGTGACATTGATTTTCGTGGCTGCACACTACTTTTATCATGATTTCGGGTCCGTGACAACCCTCTACAGAAAGCCTTGCTGCAATTGTTGAAAGTAAAACCGAACTCTATAAGGCCAGGCTCTCCCCAAACAAATGAGAACTACTGTTGTAAACCTTACTTTTAATGTTTTCTTCACACATTTGCCCACGAAAATACAACTCTCTCTTGCCACCTATTTAAATATAGAAGCAAGAGGTCTTGAGCCGGTTAATCCCTGTTCAATGTGTTAAGGTAACAGACCGAAATAAAACAATCGAGCTAAATATTTTTGAAAAAATTCTTTAACCAACAACCAGTAGATGGACAAATTCATATCCAATAAACATCTTAATCTGTTAGGAATTCAAAAAACATCTTAATCTGGTAGGATTACCGATACTTGTTTTCTTCAACCGAAAGTGTCAGTTCGCTCTACTAAAAATTGCTGTTTACCCAATCAACATTCGGTTGTAACGTTGGAATACATGCATAGTACATGCAACCACCAACATTTAGTTGCCGAAAAATTCGGTTGTGACAACAAATCCCTTCTTTGTGTGTAACCTTTCAAATAAAACCAGAACTTTGAAAAAATTATCATTACTTTTTTTTAAAGCCGATTTAAATTTAAAATGTTAAATCGACCACCCTTTATTTAGTACTCAGAAGCAGTTGAATCGCCTCAGTAAACTAAGTCTAAATCTCGGGGTCAGATCTACGGGGTCTGGGACCGAAAACAACAAAATAGATGCGGGTGTTTAAAAACGTGGAAATTTCCTCACAATCTGAATTTGACATTGATTTTAAGATAAGCTTGAATTAAAGGTCTTGGACCAATGTTTCATTGGGCCACCAAAACTATATATGTTATGGTCATGTTATGGTGTACAGTACAGAAGTTTCGGCATTGACGTACTTACGAATTGCTTACTTGTACTGGGAAAGACTCGGTAAAGTTTTAGTTTGAAAATATATAAAAAAAAAATCTGTGTTTTAAATTAGCCTGGATTGCAAAAAAACTCACCGCCCTAATAAACGCTATATTCTCAGAGTTAAAAGGCCTAAGCTGAATATTAGAGGTTCTCTCAATGTTGTTTACGAAAGTTTGGGGTTTATTTCTAGGTCGGGTAGTTTGGTGGCCGCCCTCGTACATACTCTAGTGTTCTTTTTTTGCCGTATGATCGTGTAATTTGGTCACATGGTCTTCCGCAATAAATAGTTTTTGTCGCGGTTTTCTTGCATAGTTTATTTCCCCTCTATAAGGTTTTAATAGTTTGATTTATTTTCTCTTGGTTTTGAAGTGCGATATATTTTTAATTGCAAATGTTTTTTGCAGGTCTGCGAAAAAAAACCACTGAAAGCATTTTGCTGGTCACATGGTGCTTTAATTGTGTTAACCCCCAGAAGTACTAAAAAAACATTTCAAATGAGTATTACAGTTACCAACCGATATAAAGCAGAAATAAAAAAGCTGACCAGAGTGCCGTAGTCCCCATTCAATTTATGATACATTTTATCCACCTTCTGGCAGACGGCCAAAACCACCTTCAACCGCCAACTGAGTCATTGGCCGTTTAACTACTGGCTGATGGCCAATATGACCTTCAGCCACCACCTAAGTCATTATATTATAAGTGCAAAGTATCTGCAGCCCTTTCATCACCCCGCAACAACTTAAGGGTTAACTGTTGGTCTGCCTGCCAGCAATAACTTTGTATTGAATAAATCACCAGTCGTTGTAGAGAATCGGCTACAAAAAAATTCCTTTGTAAAAACCAAAAACATAAAAATGTTATTGTAAATTGATTGCTGTGCTTAGAATGTTAATTTCAATCGCATGTGTCGTTTAAACTTTAGAATGAAATTTATTTTAGGGCGCATTTCAATCGATAGAATCGTTGTAAACGAAATGTGTTTTTCATTTTATAAGAAATGTCTCATATAAAATGTGAATTTCGCCGCTGATGATGACGTTTCCTTTTTGTATTTCATCGATGTGTAGAAAAAAGAAAAATCTCCTTAGACAGGTTTAAATATAACGATGAAGATTCATTGGAAACACGTTATAAGTTATAATATTTTGAAAATGTTATGACACAAGATTTATTTTAATTTTAATTTAATCTGATCTGAGATAGATTCGTTGTGACAAAAGGAGGGTATTTCGGTTATATTCCAGAATAAAATGAAATCATCGAGAGTAAATATTGAAATATCTGGTTGCGACACACATTTTTTCAAAAATTACAGCAGGTATTTTTTGAGGGCCTATTTCAACAAGCCCGTCGTCTTGTACTATATTACTATACTATTATTGCGATATCCATTATAAAGAGTGTTTTTTAGACCAGTAGTTTAATATCTGACCACACTTTTGTCGGAGTTGGTCTCTTTGACAGCTGTCAGTTGATTTGTGCTCAGTTTGATCATTTAATAACACTGTGCGACAGCCACAATCGGTTTGGGATGAAACCACCGGGGAAAGTTATATCGGTCAAAAAAAGGTCATACGTGTCCCAGCATTTCGTTGGGTCTCATCTAGGAATCGAGATATATCGATTTGAAGTTAGTAAGTATCGTATAGAGGAATTTGTCACGTTTTTGGCTCTTTTGTTTGACATAACTTGAGAACCACTCGTCCGATTTAGCTGAAATAAATTTTAAAAAACCAAGAATTACAATTCCCTTAATCTGTTCATATATTATTTTCCTTTACAAGTAATAGTTTCCAAGTTAAAAATAAGCGCATGAAGAAATTTTTTTTTTTTTTTTTTATTTTTTTTTTAAATACATTTATTTTCGTTTGTTTGCTCCCTTTTCTTTCTTGCGTGGTGGTTCGCCTACTTGTTCAGAGTCTGTATTGGATGAGGATCTGTCTTCATCCTCGGAGGAAACTCCCATTGTATGTTCTTCTTCTTCATCTTCATTGTCGGGATCGTACGTCTTTTGGGACCACCAACAAATTTCAGCCACCAGCGAGTCGAGCCTCTTGCCTTTATATCGCGTTTCCATGGGCATGGCCACTTGATGGAAGCGCTCGCCACGTTCATCCGACTCTGACGCTAGCTGCTTGCTGAAGTAATCGAGATGGTGATGCAAGAAGTGAATTTTGAGAGACATGTTCACTCCAATGTTCACTCCATACATTTATTTATAATTGCGAAACTGTTGCTTAAGTAGGAAAACGGTTTAAGAACAGATTAGAGGAATTGTAATTCTTAATTTTTCTAAATTTGTTTCAGCTAAATCGGACGAGTGGTTCTCGAGTTATGTCAAACAAAAGAGCCTAAAACGTGACAAATTCCCCTATACGATACTTACTAACTTCAAATCGATATATCTCGATTCCTAGATGAGACCCAGCGAAACGCTGGAACACGTATGACTTTTTTTTTACCAATATAACTTTCCCCGGTGGTTTCATTCCAAACCGATCACTGACCCTTACCATTTGTCGCAGAGTGTAATGAATAGGTCATTTACTAATGAATAGACTTACTCCAAAACGAGATGGCCACCGTTCCAGATTCTTACGAATGGGTACGTTAATAAACAAATTGTCGAATTTGTAGTAATACAAATCCAAAAGCCATTCTTGAGACGCCGTTACATCCTTAAAAAAGTCACTGTTTGGTGTGCTCTATGGGCAGAGGGAATCATTGGTTCATGTTTCTTCAAAGTTTCTTCAAGTTGGCCATAATGTTACAGTCAATGGGAAACGCTATAGGGCCATGATAATAGACTTTTCGTGCCTGAATTGGAAGATGTTGATGTGGACGACCTTTGGTTTTCACAAGAACTTTTGGTGAGCGAACTATCTTGTCGTAGGCCTGTTGCGTGGCTTCTAGATCGTGCGATTTAACATTGCTGGATTATGTTTTGTGGGATTATGTGAAATCGTTTGTCTACGCAGATAAGCCCGATACAATAGACGCCTTAGAAGAGCATATTCGGCGTGGTATTGCTGACATACGGCCCCAAATGCTGCAAAAAGTGGTCGAAAATTATGCGTCTCGGTTGGAATTTATTCGAGCCAGCCACTTGCCCGAAATCATTTTTAAGACATAATGGCAAAGGGTTTATAATACTGCAAAATTCTTAGCCACAGCATAAAAATATATGCGTTTTGTTTCTTCAAAGCACATGATCGTGGCGGCCAAATAACATTGCCACGACGTGAGATAGCAAGGCCATTGAATTCCTCGACAAAAGAGAAATTCTTTCTTTGGCCGTGCGGCAAGTGGCACCATCCTGTTGGAAAAACATATCGTTCAGATCCATATCATCAATTTCTGGCCACAAGAAGTTCTTTATCGTCTCGCGATGGCGATCACCATTCACGTGTCGAGGTTGATGGCTTTTCTGCCACACTATCGCGAACAACATTAATGTTTTCCGCAAAACGAACTGGGCGTTAAAGTGTGACTCACAACTAACATCATGCATTATTGTTGGACAACCCTTTCGGGTTGTACAATTTTCTTCTGTTTCCAACAAATAATCAATTACGTCTAAGAGTCATTGAAAATATGTTCCATAGGATAGAGGTGATTTTTAGTTGGACCACGCTTCATTTGTAAGGCTAGTAAATATAATATATGTTTTAACAATCGAAATATAATTAAAAATTTCAAATAAAATGCCCTATTCTGAATAACTAGTTATTCCAAACTTTTAATTGGGTGATCTATTTCGATTGTTAAGACTCAGTTAAAAGTTTGAAGAAATTTTTCTTCAATTTTTTTAGTTAAAGTTCTTAGCTTTTAATTTATTCCTGCATAGTATTATGTACCTAAATAAGCCTTCAAATCAATGTCAGTCTAATGGCTAACTAAGGATTTAAATTTCAAAGGTGCTGACTTTTTGAACCTTAGCATGAAGGCGAAGGAATAAAAGACTTCCTGAGATTCGTCCAAGCTGAATGTTGTAAACACCTTTTAGTTAAAAGAAGCGCCTCATTGTATATATAAACATTTAGGTATTCGACGCGAAAACCATAATAAAATCGGTCATATATAAGGTAATCCATCTAGAGGTATTTTTTCAGAAAAAAAAATCAAATCAAATCTTTATTGGTTATTTGAAAGGACATTTTATGGCATTTATATTTTGAAAATAACTACCTTCAAATGTTGGCAACTGTATTATGGAAATGAGCGTTCGGTAAGAAACGGACACATCCGCTGTTTTCGACCAAAATTTTGTTCAGTGATGAGGCCCATTTCTGGTTCAACGGCAAAGTCAATAACAAAATTGCCGCATTTGGGCTGAAGAGCAACAAGAAAAGGTTCAAGAGGTGCCATTATACCAAGAGAAACCCACGGTTTGGTGCGGTTTATAAGCTGGTGGAATCATCGGAGCATATTTTTTCAAAAATGATGATAGCCGGAACGTAACTTTGAATGGTGCTCATTATCGCGCCATGATATCGATCTTTATGCTACCTAAAATTGAAGCCCGTAATCTTAACGACACTTGGTTTCAACGGGACGATGCCACTTGCCAAACAGCTGCTCAAACAATGGTTTTATTAAGAGGTCATTTCGAAAAGCAGCTAATTTCACGTTTTGATATCACACCTTTAGAAATTTTTCTTTGGGGTTACGTAAAGTCCAAAGTCTATGCTGACAAACCAGCTATGATACAGGTCTTGGAAGCCAACATTACGCGTGTCATTCACGCCATACCGGTCGAAATGCTCGAACGAGTCATCCACCCTCAGAATGGAAACCCTGAGGCGTAGTTGTGGCCAAGATTTGAAAAAAATAAATGCGATAAAATGTCCTTTTAAATTAGCAATAAATATTCCACACTTGATTTGATTTTTTTTTTTGTTCTGAAAGAATACCTCTAGATGGATACATGGGGCATTTCTGTCAAGTGACACTAGCTTATGAAATCGATGTCTTCCCAAACTTTTTCTATAATTCTAAATGAGACAGTGTTTTTAATCCTGAGGTTAATATACTGTGGGTATTTTATTATCGAGGGTATGAAATTTAAGTGAGACATTTTACATACCGTTCGAAAGATTAATTTGTCTAGTTGCTCAGTATCAGCTTTATTTTTAAGGTTTTAGAACCACTTACACAAAAATAGGAAACAATTTAAAATAGTACATTCTCGTATGGTAAAAATTGCAAAAACCTTGTTTTGAGTTACAAAAGATTTATTTTTTATAGATAAAAAGGTTGCGTACAAACAATTTTTGATTTTGTTAAAAAAAGTGAAAACATTTTTTTAATTTTTGCAAAATAGATTAAATAAGTAGCTATTTAAACGCTCTGTACAAATTTTGCTAGAAACCATAGGTAACAAGTTACATGGCTGTGAAATAACACTTGTTAAGCCAAAATGTCAAAATTCGACCGTCTCTAACTCAGAAAGGCTATGACTGATCTCGTTTAAAGTTTGTGTATAAACAACTATCCAATAGGACTAACCCTGGTCCAAGTTGCAAAGGTATTAACTTTTCAAATGTTGTAAATTCTTGGTGAAGGAATACAAAAAAAACCCTGTGATTCAGCCAGGCTGAATGTTGTTAACACCTTTTAGTAAAAAGAACCACCTTATTGTGAATATATACTACTTTTAGGTATTCTACGAGTCATCCGAATCATAGGAATCGTATACGACGAGTATATGTGACGCGCAAAATAGAAAGGGACCTAAGGGTTAAAACCAGTTTTGTTCAGGAGAGCCATTTTAAAGATTTAAATACGTGTATCTTTGGCGTACCACCACTTTCATAAAACGCGCATATCTCTGGGAGGGAACACTATTGGGGCATGGGATCGGTCTCATTCGATGCTCAGATGTTGTTCACATCAAAAAAAAAGTGAAAATTGATTTTTTTTACCCTTATCTCCCCTTCTCTATGCGCTGTCACATATGATAATTATTATTTCCCATTTTTGCAGCAAATCCATCGTAAAGAGCTCATAACATTCGACCTGGATGAACTTAATGTCGTTAACGTTGTTAGTTGCAGCCTATACTTTTTTCCCCTTTTTCAATAATATTATTTGGGTTTGACCACAATTCATTTCAGAAACAAAAAGAAATGGTCGGTTCTTCTTTGAACAGATCGAATTTGTGTCATTTTGTTTGGCTCTTTGACAGTTAACCAAAATACGTTTGTATCACAACCGGTTTTATCGAAATAAAATTTCAGTATCAACTTTTTTGAAATTAAAAAAATAACACATGACTTACTGGTAGAACAGACAGGTGTTCTGTAAGTTCGTGAAATTTTCTCGAATGAATTCGAAGGACATTGAACCATTTAAAAGTGCTATTTTTACCAACGGCCTCAATAAATTCACCCAGCTTTGCTTTATTGAAAACCACCGTAAAGTGGAATAATTAATCGATCATGTTCTACTAACAAGAATTGGGATTTTAAATTTCTTCTCAATCTCTGTCGTTTGTTTTTTCTCCATGAGACAAACGATAACAATAGAAACAAACAAAGCTGAGTCATTGCATTCGATCGATATCGGCGTACAATCATCAATCAAACGCGTACCGCACAAACACAAAACGTCAACGTCGACGACATCAACAATAACCCTATTAATATGCAATGAAAGTACTTTTTAACAATTCAAGTACTAAAGTGTAATGAAATATCCAAATTTATCGCCACATCATCATAAAGTGCCTTACAAATGATGCTTCTAAAAAAAGATAACACCCCGACAAAAAATCGCCACCAAATTAATCATAGACATGTGTGTGTGTGTGTATAACGTGTGATGGGGTCGAGTTTGTACGTGGGTATTTGTCATAGAAATGTTTTCTGTTTTTTTTTTATTAATACTTAAACAACAGCAACAAAACTGTTTTATGAGCTGTTAATTTTTAAAAGACTCATTTATGTTTAACGATTGAATTGTCATAATTCACACTGTAGTGCGAATAAAAACCCAAACAATTAAAAAAGTTAACAACCCATTAGGCAAAAAAGACTCGTTAGTTTCGGTGGACCGTGTCTAACAACAGCAGTTTCGAAACTCTCATCGTAGATTTCATGCCTCCATTTTAGTCAAATAATTAAAAAATCTAAATTTTTGATTTGTGTAAACTTGTTGAGAGATGGATTTTAGGCCCAAACGCTCCATGTTGAGCTCAATTTGGATTAACTTTAAATAGGGAATAATAATCGCGGACGTGTCCTTGATTTTTACTCCACAAGCTCCTTTGCAAATTGTCGATCTATTCAAAACTTTTAATTTTGTGTACACTGATCTATGAGAAAGGGTATAATAAATATATCATTGCGTTTGCAACACTTTGGACTAGTTACTGGATAGTCTATATAGAATGGGTTTATATAGAAAGGTCATAACAATATTTTGTTTGAAATAAAAATATTACTTACAAAATTATATTTTTAAGAACTCTCTGAAAGTAAATCAAATAAAAAAGAGATTTTAGTAAAGCGTGTTTGAATTAAAAATGGCATTTTATGTCTATGGTTTTTTGGTTTTTATTAAATTTCATCTGTAAAGTAATCAAAATACGCTCTTCTACAAGGTGGAAAAACTCCGAATTTTTGATTTGTGTAAACATGTTTAATAGTTGGGTTTTAGTCTCTTACGCCCCATGTTGAGCTCAATTTTGATAAACTCTAAATAGGGATAGAAATCGCGGGTGTGTCTATGATTTTTACTCCACTAAATCACTAAAGTATTCCTTACAAATTGTCGATCTATTCAAAACTGTTAAATTTGTGTGTACTGATCTACTCGTATGAGGGAGGGTTTATTAAATATATTATAGCGTTTGCAACACTTTGGACTACCTGGAAGTCTAGAAAGAGTATATCATATCACTTAAGAGTATACTTAGTAGGGACATAAATACTGTAACACACGTTTTATCATGTAAAATAAAAAGTACTGAATGTTTTTGGACCAAATATTTTTTAATATATTTATTGATGTACGTATATTGTATCCAAAAAGAATCTTCTTATTCGAAATGTCCGCCTTTTACCTTTACACACGCCTTAAGTCGAACTGGCCAATCGTCAATAGCTGCACGAACCTTGTCCATTGGAAAATTGGCCACTGCTCGAACCAAAGCAGTCTTAAGAGATCCAATGTTGGGGTATCTTTTGTAACAAACTTTGTCCTCTAAAACCGTCCACAATTTGTAATCCAATGGGTTCAAATCTGGACTGCCTGCGGGCCATTCTTCAGAGGAAATGAACGCTGGCAAATTGTTTCGAAGCCAAGCCTGGGACGTTTTAGCCTTATGGGCCGGAGCAGAAAGTCCATGGCTGGATTTGGAACAGGGAGTTGTTATGAGGCTTTACAACATCTTCCAAAACGGTTTCTTGGTAAAATTTAGCCGGTATTTTGACTCCTCGTTCGCAGAAATGCAGGTCATCGTAAGAGACACCCCACCAAACCATGACTGAAGCTGGGTGATGACCCTTTTCGACCCTTGGGATTAGTTCAGATGCTTCCTTAGATGACCGCGTATACACTCTATCATTTTGCTTGTTAAATTTTTCCTGAACGGTAAAAATTTTTTCATCGGTAAACAAAATTTTTCTGTGCAAGTTATCAGCGTGCTTCACCAAAAGACGTTTGCATTTTTCAATCCTATTTTTTTTTAAAGCTGCAGTCAATAAATGTCCGGTACGTCCTTTGAAAGCCCCAAGTCTTTTTTAACGATTCGACTCATGGACTTTTGCGTGATATTCATCTCACGGGCCACGATTTTCTGCTGTCGGTGCGGATTATACTTAGTATAATTAGTAATAAAAATGCGAGTATTTATCTTCAAAAATGGTTTTCAAAGTATTTTTCAGCATGAATAAAACACTTTTGCATGCGCTTAAACTAATTGTCGAATCACTTTTCCACTCCGATTGAGACACCAAAACATGGGTTTTGAACGCTTCAACAGCTTCTTCTGGCGACGAAAATCGTAGACCACGCAATACTTTCTTGATGTGCGGGAATAAAAAGAAGTCACTAGGTGCCAAGTCAGGACTGTACGGCGGATGACCAATTAATTTGAAGTTTTGACTGGTCAAAAAGGCGCTGGTTTGAGCCGATGTGTAAGAGCTCGCATTGTCACAATGATTCGTCTTCTTATGTTCGTTTCTCGAATTTCTCCAAAGACTTCAGGCAAACAAATTGTGGTGTACCACTTAGAATTGACCGTCCTACGTTGCTCAAGCAGAACAGTCGCCACATGAACTGTTTTGCCAAAGAAACAGGCGACCATTTGCTTCGAAGTGCCTCTTCCACGAAAAACTTTCGTTGGATTTGGCTCGTCTTCGAAGACCCACACGGTCGATTGCTGTTGTTTCGGGCGCATAGGCATAGATCCATGATTCGTCACCTGTGACGATCTTATAAACGTCTTTTGAAGCACCGCGATCGTATTTTTCCAAAATTCCTTTGCACCAATCGACACGAGCCTTTTTTTGAGCGATTGTCAAACTGTGCGGGATCCAACCAGAACAAAATTTCTTACGGTCGGCTGTTCATGTAATATCGAATGTATGCTGGTAAAAGAAATGCCCAAAGATGCCTCTATCTCACGGTATGTCACATGACGATTTTGCATTATCAGTTCACGCACGGCATCAATATTCTCTGGCACAACGGCCGTTTTTGGACGACCTTCGTCTTTGAGCGAGCGTTGGCCACGATTGACTTCATTAAACCAGTTTTTCATGGTGCTATTGGGCGGTGCTTCATTTTTAATACAAATATTTAAGTTCATCGATGCACTCTTGTCGTGATAATCCACGTCGAAAGTTGTGAAAAATGATCGCACGAAAATGTTCACGAGTTATTTCCATTTTTTTTTGCCAAATTGATTTTCTCAAGTCACTGTAAACAACACAAATGATGGTCGTACGTCAAAATGTTCTGAGTACGTTTACGTTTACTAAAAATGTCAAACTTTCCAATAGAAATGTTAGATGACGCCAGGCAACACTTAGTGTTGTCGAGGCCAGAAATATATGTATTAACGCTCATAGTAGCTGACGGGAGATTTGTATTCGTCTGCCTTGCATTGGACACGTGAGGAAATGTCATGTTGTGTTGGAGCGTATTTTTCAAATGCGCACTCGATCATTGCAGTGCAGCGTGCTTTTCGTTTACGATTCGCTGTTCCACCACGCGGACGTGTTCCTGGACGGCAATAAATTTTTAAATTGGGTAACTTCATTGAGAACACTAGGGAACGTGTCACGTGTACGAAGGGGACGTGAGAGAAGGATTACAACACCACAAAATATCGAGAGAGTTAGAACAGCAGTACTGTTCAGCTCTGAAACGCTCTGCTCGGAAGAAATCACTGGCTCTTGGCATTTCAAGACAATTCTTCAGCTGACTTTTAAGGCAATGCAATTAGAGGAATCATGGTTCCAACAGGATGGTGCCACTGTACACAAAGCGAGGATTACAATGAATAGTTTGAGGCAAATGTTTCCTGGACGGCTTATCACTTTGAGGGGTGATGTGAACTGGCCGGCACGCTTACCAGACTTAGCCCTATGCGATGTTTTCCGTTGGGGTTACCTAAATCAAAGGTGTATATCAACCAACGCCTTGGAAGACCTAATTAACAATATTGAGGATGAAATTGACAGAATACCAGTCTACCTGCTCGTTAGAGTTCATGAAAACTTCAGAAAACGTATGCAGCAGTAAGTGGATAGCGAAGGTGACATTTTCCAGATACTTATAGACTATTTAGAACCATGTAAAAATTCCCTTACTGTTCAATATAATTAAAATATAAAACACATTTTTCTAAGGTTCATAATTTTTTTTTCATTCCCAAATAAGCAAATTTTCGCGCTCCAACCTGTACTTATATATTAAGCAATCGATATGTTTAAGATCTAAGATGATCTAGTTTTATTCGTTTGTATTAAAAGTAAAATTATATTATAGTTGAAGCTGTTTGGGATTTCAAATAGGTAAAATCGAACCAGAGGGAACACATTTACCATTTACTTATAGAACCTTAAAAACGATTTATCCACCATTTCTTAATTATTTGTAGACGAGCCATGGCTTCACTTCTATGCACACGTGCAAGGGCTCTAGTGGCCCAAATAAATGACTCCTTAAAAAAAATTAAGTAAAAAAGTTAAAGTCGGGCGTGGCCGACTATGAGATATCCTAACCACTTTAATATTCAGAGGTTTAAGCACATCTGCCTGAAGCTTGAGCAAGGTCGGACTTAATAGTAGTTGGAGATAATTATTTATCGCTCATAAAGGACTACACAAAATTAAAGTTTGGTCGGGTAAAATTTTTGGCTTTTAGACTTGTTACTGGACATGTGGTTTATAAAGCTGCAGATTCTAAAATCTGGAAGAACCCTTGTGTGGGGGCTATAGGAAAATACGACCCTATGTGTTCCAGTTTTAACACAGTTGGTTAATGGTCGCTCATAATGTACCTCGCAAAATTTGAGCGTAATCGGGTGTTATTTGTGTCTTCTAGAGCTGCAGGACCTTAAATCGGTAAGGACCTTTGGGTGGCGACTATTCGAAAACATGGACCGGTATAGTCCAATTTAACCAGAGATATGTTTAGTCAGAATCGGGTGTAATATGTTGCTTTTAAAGTTGTAGGTTCTGATATTGGGACCTTTGTATGGGGGCTATACGAAAATATAGACCAATGTAGTCCAGTTTCTCAACAGTTAATATATGGTTGCTCTTAACGTACCATGTAGTTTGTGGCTTCTAGAGCTATAGGACTTCATGTCGGTAGAGACCTTGGTGCGGCAGCTATTCGAAAATTATTTTTCGAAATTTACATACCTCAAAACTGCAAAGAAAAAATCGGCGCTAGCAGGAATCGAACCACGTGCCTTAAGTTTTGAATATGAACGCTCTGGATGTCTATGCTATTCGCTGTTATTAATGATTTCTAGCTAAAGGTAAAAAAAATATTTGTTACTGCAACACTTCTGACTCGGGATAAGGTAAAGCAGCCATCAACCAGTTTTATTTGACCTCATAAGGTGCTGGTATCGAGTAGTCTGTCATATCTGAAAGGCAGACAAGGCCGTTTGCGCCAACTGCTGCGGAGAAGATCTCCTACTCATCACCTAATATGCCGTTTCGACAACTATTGCAGCCCTTTCTAACCCACATGAAGAAAAAATATATGATTGCGGTAACAGTATTCAAAGAACATATTGTTAGGTATATGGTTGTGGAACAAGATTACTTATATAATGATCCTCAAAATAATAGTATGTTTCACACACAACTATACTATGATCCCAACAATCGTATTTTGATTTACCCTCAACCATACTATGATCCCCACAACCATATTATGGTCCTCACAACCATAGTATATTTCACATACAACTATAGTATTTTTCCACAACATACAACCATAGTACGATCCTCACAACCATCGTATGTTTCACATACAACCATAGTAAGATTTACATACAACCATAGTGTGATCCCCACAACCATAATATATAATGTGATCTTCAAAATTATTTTTATCGAAAAAATTATTTTAAAATTCATTGAATACAAAATAATTCAAGTGGAGTTTATTAACAAAAGAAAGTAAGTTCATTTAAAAATTTTAGTTACACAAAGCAGCTTGTTTTGTAAATGTTTAATTATGAGATAAAAAGTACAATTATGGCGGAAGATTCGTAACAATAGCATTGCTCTAACAACTACATTCAAAGTTATAAAAATGACAATCAACAGTATGATTGTCGTTATCATAGTATTTTTAACATAATTCGCAAACAACAATACTTTTGTCGCACCAAGCATATTTATATTGTTGCTTCAATCATATTTTTAGTTTTAAATTTGGTTATAATGTTATTGTAACATTTCAACAATACTTATATTGCTGCAATCATACTATTGTCAAAATAAAAACTAAAAAACCGATGATATGATTGCGACTTAATTAGTTTTATTGCAGTCAATATATTATTGTTGCCGTGCATGTAAGCCATATTATCAAATTGAACACGAACTGATCGAAGGGGTTCTTAGTCAAAAACACGCAAAGAAAATATATGGTTACTATATAGTCACGGCAACAATAGTATGTTCTCTGCCATAAAAGTATGGTCGTCGCAACCATAGTATTGTTTTTTGAATTTCATTTTGACAATAGTAGGATTGCGGCAATATTAATATTGTTGAAATGTAACAATAGTATTGTTGCAAAATTAAAAAATGAAAATATGGTTGTAGCAGCAATATAAATATGGTTGGTGGAACAAAAGTATTGTTTTCATGGCTTTTATGTTAACAATAACATGATTACGGCGATCGTACCGACAAAATTGTATTTTTTTAATTTGACAATGTTATTTTTGCGTATCTTACGCAGTAATAGTAAAAATAATTTAATTTTTTCGAAACAAACTACGAATTAGTATAACTGAAATATTTTAAATAAATAAATTTCTTTACTGTTTAATAAATCACTCCTATTATTACATAACTTACTTAATAAAATTCTCTATTGTTAAATAACAACTTAACACAATCTTTACAAAAAATTTTGGGGACCATAGTATGATTGTGTGTAAGTCATACTATGGTTGTAAGGATCATACTATGGTTGTACGTTAAATATACTATGGTTATGAGGATCATAATATGGTTGTGGAGATCATAGTATGGTTGAATGTGAACAAAAATAAGGTGGGGATCATATTATGGTTGTGTGTGAATAATTCTATTGTTGTGATTACCATAATATTGTTATGGGAATCATAGTTTGGTTGTGTGTGAACCATACTATTATTGTGATGTTCATAATATTGTTGTGCCACAACCATACAATTTTTCTGCTCTTCGAATATTGTTATCCCAACCATACATTTTTTCTGCGTGAACTTTATAGTGTATTTTGAGAGTTCTCTCCTGGCTGGATTCCCGGTAGATTCTAAAGATGTTGATCGGCAATCAGCTCCGATTAAATATCAGAAACACAGAGTTTAAATTTCAATTCTCTCCACGTCTAATTGTAAATTGACTGGACTAGTTATACGAAGCATTTGCGTTGTAGTTGATACTTGGGAAACATTTAAACAACAAATGTTTCCCCTCCGTACGCAAGCCGCTAAGCGATTGGGTTTTTTTGAATTCTTTTCAAATGCCTTACAATCAATTCACATTTCAATGATTTTACAAAACAAAACAGAACAGCACTTAACAAACAACAGCAGCAGCAACAACAACAACAAGTTTAAAACAATTCTTCACAAGTTTGCTGTTCTTGTTGTTGTTGTCATTATTATAAAGTTATTACAAAACAATTAGCATTGGTGGGCTCGAAGATATTGAATATTCAACGAAAGAATGAATGAATCACCGAAGGCAAAGAGAGCATGAATGACTGAATAAATGATTGATTGATAGACTGATTTATTGATTTAATTTTTAAGACGTGTTGTGTTCATCGCTTTTCTTTTTGTCATTGTCAACATTTTGAACTTCCTTAAACTGATGTATTATTCCTCGCATTGTTGTTGTTACAACAATTAGCAATTATTTGGGTATTGTTGCGGTTGACGGTTGCTGGTTGCCTTTCTGTCACTTTGATTAGATTACTCAACATATGAGAATATTGAAATAACAGAGGTTAGAAATATCATTTTCGAAGTTCGAATATAATAACAGTTTGTATACCCTTTATCATGGAATGGAGTGTGTATTCGCTTTGACAGGCCGTTTGCAACACCTTGAAATATTGATCAGAGAAACTATTTAGAAGTTTCGATTGCCGTCAAGTCTAAGACCATCAATCCATGTCCGTCGGTCTATGTGTCCCAATTAGGCTGATCAGTTCGGTTTGCTTTTTTAAGATAAAAAAAAAAACATTTTTTCTTTAAAATTTCCTTTTTTGGTTTTCGAATAACCCGTTTTTTGTCAAATAACTGGATTTTTTATATTCTCCCAAAAGGCATACAATTGTTACCCTTCTGAAATTGAATTGATATATTTTAAAGCGAATAATAAAGCTATTATTAACTGCTCTAGTCCTCTTGCGCCTATATTTTAATACACGCATAGAAAAAACATGGTTGCTATATGGTCACGGCAATAATAATATGTTCTCCGCAATAAAAGAATGCTCCTCGCAAACATATTATTGTTTACTGAATTTAATTTTGGCCATAGTAATATTGTTGAAACGTAACAATAGTATTATTGCAAAATTTAAATATGCAAATATGGTTGTTGCAACAATATAAATATGGTTAGTGTGACAAAGGCATTTTTTTGGTTTTTACTTTAACAATTATATGATTACGGTTATCATACTGTATGATTGTAATGCATTTTAGAACAATGTTATTGTTATGGATCTAGTGCAATAATAGTACTTTTTATATGGAAATTAAAATTTTTCAAACAACCTGCTTTGGCTTTATTTGACCGAAATATTTTTAATAAAAACGCTTACGTTTTTTAAACTGATTTTTTACTGTTAAATAATTCACTCCTTATTACTTATTTTGAATTTAATGTCTTTTTAAATAATTTTCATAATTCAAATCTACTGTTGACAGCTTACCCCAATTCTTTTAAATAATATTGGGGATCATAGTATAATTGTGTGTGATCATACTATGGTCGTAGGGATCATAACATGTTGTGTCGAATCATACTATGGTTGTGAGTATCATTCTAGGGTTGTATGTGAATCATACTATTGTTGTGAGGATCATAGTTTGGTTGTATTTGAATCATACTAGTGTTGTGAGCATCATAATATTGTTGTACCACAACCATATTCCTTGACTTTTCTCCAACTTCCCTCGTAGATATATGAAATCTACACTGCTCCCATCAAGTTTTATCTATTGATAGACTACTGTCAAATTTGGAGAGTTCTGTCATTTGGTTTGTTGACCATAACGTAATCGTGTGACATCGATTACCTTCAAACGGGAAAAACAATAAACGGCGAATATTATGCCAACTTATGGCCAAAGACCCCATATGGCCAAGAACAAATTATTTTTCATCAAGATAATGCACGGGTGCACACGTGTGCAGTAGTCTCAATAGCAAAATTGCATGAATTGGTTTAGGAATTGGTACCTCATCCGCCGTATTCTCCGGATTTAGCCCCCAGTGACTATTTCCTATTTCAAAACCTGAAGAAATGGCTCGCTGGCAAGAGATTCAGCTCCAACAATGAAATAATTGATCAAACAAATGCCTATTTAAGGGACCTGGCAAAATCCTATTTCTTGAAAGGGATACAAAAATTGAAGAAACGTTGGACTAAGTTTATTTAGCTAAAAGAAGACTATGTTGAAAAATAAAATATTTTTGCAAAAAAAACCGGTGTTTTATTTGAAAATTCACGGAATTATTGATATGTTTAGATAGTCTCTGTACAAATTGTCTGGGGCCCAAAAATTTATTATAAAATTCCAATTTCCAATTTATTATAAAATTTTCCTACAAAGCCAAAAAAAATTATATTTTGGCAGTTTTACTAAATTTGGGTGACGGACAATAAGCCCAAAAATCCACGAATTTAGCATGAACATATGGGTATCAATGACTATGAATATTTCTAACAAATCCAAAAATGAACTAGTTTTTTAAATCTGGGTAAATTCAACTGGTTCAAAACCCTGTTTTCAATTGGCTTTTCTTCTTATGCAGAAGCGAAGGATAAAGAAAAGTCGGCTATTTTACTAGTTAATTTTTAAATAAAAAAAAACAAACCTCTAGTCACAGCATGTGATTTTATTATAGTCTAGAAATTGAGACAATTACTTCATTTCGGATCGGGAAAATATTTGCTCCTTCCTTGCTAAAAGGCTATAATCAGAATGTTGATTAATGCTGTTTTTTTACATAAAAAAACTGACAGTCGGTTTTTTGAAAACGCGGGTTTGAAAAAAAACCCGAAATGCCCCTGTTTTTTAGATCCTCTAAATCTTTCCCAACGTTATTGAGGCGTTCGACGATTCATTTCGCTCCACGGCGATATGTTACTTACTTTCTGTCAACCGGAAAATCAAAACTACATATGACTCAAATAGCATCCACTAGATGAACCAGCTGGTAGAGTTTTAATGTAGTCTAGTACGGCGGTTCGGAAACTTCTTAGCCTAGCACAAAAAGCGCGGTATAAACAGAAGTGTTTTGGAAACTTCCATCTCTGCTATGACACATGTTAAATTTTGTTTCGATCTGGCATTTTCTTCATATAGAAACAGGTGTTCACAAAAGACGCATCCGCAATTTTTTTCACAATGGAAAAATTAGAAATGCGTGGTGTCATTAAATATTTACATAAAAAAGATTTATCGGGACAAGAAATTCATAATGATATGGTGAATGTGTTAGGTGAAAGTGCTCCTTCATATGCAACAGTAAAAAATTGGGTTGCTGAATTTAAACGTGGTCGTACAAGCATTGAAGATGAACCACGTAGTGGACGTCCAAAAACAGCAACAACAACAGAAATTGTAGCCAAAGTGCATGATATGGTATTAAATGACCGACGAATAAAAGTGCGTGAAATAGCTAATATCATGGGCATCTCAAATGATCGAGTCCATTTAATTTTGCATGAAGAACTACAGATGAAAAAGCTTTCTGCAAGATGGGTGCCGCACTTGTTAACAGTCGACCAAAAACGCATAAGAATGAACATTTCTCAAGCTTGTTTGGATCGTTTTCAGCGAAATAAAATGGCTTTTAAGCGTCGTTTCATAACTGTTGATGAGACATGGATCCACCACTATACTACAGAGACAAAAGAACAATCCAAACAATGGACTGAAGCTGCAGGAAGTGCCCCAAAGAAGGCAAAAACAATTCAATCGGCTGGTGAGGTTATGTCAACGGTTTTTTGGGACTTCAAAGGTATTTTATTGATTGACTATCTGCAAAAGGGTAAAACAATAAATTCAGAGTACTATTGCAACCTTTTAGATCAATTAAATGTACAAATTCGAGAAAAACGTCCTGGCTTACAACACAAAAAATTATTTTTCATCAAGCGCACAAGAGTGTTTTAACAATGGCTAAAGTCAACGAATTAAAGTACGAGTTGCTTGACCACCCACCTTATTCTCCTGATTTAGCTCCCAGTGACTTTTACCTGTTCCCAAAGCTAAAAAAATTCCTTGCTGGCAAGCGTTTTACCTCAAATGAAGATGCAATTACAGTTGTAAACCACTATTTTGAAGACCTTGAGGAAAACTATTTTAATCAAGGGATAGAATTGCTAGATAAGCGTTGGACTAAGTGCATTGAAGTTTCAGGAGATTATATTGAAAAATATTTTTGAAAAACTAACTATTCTCTTTCATTGATAGGCTAAGAACTTTCCGAACCGCCCTCGTACAATCAATAGGCCCTTACTTTTAAATTTTCACTAATTGTGTATTTCATTTATTTTCAGCTCAGCGTGGCGCCATATCAGATCAACTCTTGACAGCTAATGAGTAAGTTTGAAATTGATTTATCGTTAAAGTAATTATATTGCAATAATTTACCGAACACAGTTTGGAATATTTCTAATTTTAAGCAGCCAGTAATTAGTTTTAAATGCATCAATAATGAAACAGAATGAAATGCATCATAATAAACCGAATGAAATGAATGAAGTCAATTTTATTTGAACTCCAACAGAGGCAGCTGGTGTTAAAATATATTTTTCTATTGGGCAAAATAGCCTAAAATTTTAAATCAAATTGAGTTATATTGTCAAATATTGACCTGAGAAAAATCATGGCCTTTAGTAGGTGAAGACAAGATATGTAAGACCGGACAGACAAAATGCAAAAATACGATTTTTTTTAATGTAGTATTAAAAAAAACGACTAGTGGCCCTAAACGCTCCAAGAAAAATGTCTTCGTGGTCATTCTAGCCAGGATTGGCACTTGAACCTGATTGTGGTTTAAGCTAAGTTTTAAACAAACGTAACAAATAAGATTCCATATCTGTACGTCCATAGGTGTAGGGCTCCGATATTATGTCTTTATAATTGCTAACGCAACTAAGTAACCCTTCATCACCCCCACCAATTCCTCTGACATTGTATGCACTGCGGCAGTGCGTTTTAGTTTGATTTCATAATGCATGCCCGTAGTGCGTCTAACCCAAATTTCCGTCCGTCCGGCGTGACGTGTCGCGTGTGCATAACGCGCGAGGCGCATTAGTTTTCATTATTAATACACTTGCGAGTGAGTGACGTGGTGATATTTAACACCGACAGTCAGGCAGTCGTCGGCGGGCATACGAACGAGCCCGCACTCTTGTACTACGTACGAGTATTTATTTATGTTGCTGTCACTATGACTCTTGTTACTGTTGTTGTTGTTAGTATTTAAATTTATCACTTTTTAGTGTTGATGTTGTTAAGTTATAAAGTTTCTTGTATGCGTTATTTGCCTTATTATTTATGTCGTTATGATTTGAAATGCAGTGTTTCTCAATCTTTTTTTGTTTTATTCATAATAATTTATGCACGATGAGGTTTGGCCTCACAGACCGGAACCTAGTGCCGAAACTTAACGCCGATTGCATTTTATTGAGAAGCCTAAACATGGCTTAGAGATTAATCTTTTACTTGTTTAACCAGGGCTTAAGCTAAGCTTATTTTCATTCATTCAACACGATGAAAAAAGTATGATTGAGATAACAATATTTGAAAGCATCATACAATTGTTGGTTGTGGCACAACAATATCATGATCCTCACAACAAAAGTATGATTCACATACAACATTACAATGATCCGCACAATCATATTATGATCCTCACAACAATAGCATGTTTTACAAACAACCATACTATAATCCCCACAACCATATTATGATCCTCACAATAATAGCATAATTCACAAACAACCATACTATGATCCCCACAACCATAGTATGATTCCCACTTAACCATACTATGATCCCCACAACCATATTATGATCCTCACAACCGTAGTAAGTTTTAATAACAGCCATAGTATGGTCCTCAAAACCATAGAATGATTCACACGCAACCATGTTAGGATCGCTACAACCATAGTATGATCAACAAAACTATTTATTAGAATTGGCTTATGTTGTGAACAACAGAGATTTGTATAAAGAAAATTATTTAAAAATATATTGAATTCAATATAATTTATTTGACGGTATAAAACAGCCGATTAAAAAACGTAAGCGCAATATTTATTTAAAATTTTTCAGTTAACCAAATCCAAAGCAGTTTTTCAAAAATTTTAATTTTCATATAAAAGGAACTATTATTGCATTAGATCCGTAACAAAAACATTATTCAAAACAGCATATTCAAATTAAGAACAATTACAATCATATAGTATGATTAACGTAACCATATTATTGTAAACATAAAACCTAAAAAAATAACACTTTTGCCCAACCAACCATACTTATGTTGTTGCTACAACCTTATTTCCATTTTTAAATTTGGCAACAATACTATTGTTACATTTCAACAATATTAATATTGCAATCATGTCATTGGCAAAATGTAATTCAAAAAAACAGTACTATGTTAGCGACGAACATACTTGTATTGCAGGGAACATATTATTGTTGCCTTGACTATATAGTATTTTTCCCCTTTCGTGAAGGCGGCCCCTATACAAGGTCTATTCAATAGAAATAGTGAAATTAGTTTTTTGCAAAAAATATTCATTTATTTATTAATATCTATAGGGTGATCCATCTAGAAGAATTTTTTTAGAACGAAAAAAATATAAAAATTCAAATTAAGTGATCAGTGATGGGGCCCATTTCTTGCTCAACGGCAAAGTCAATAAGCAAAATTGCCGCATTTGGGCTGAAGAGCAACAAGAAAAGGTTCAAGAGGTGCCATTATATGTCTAACCAGAGAAAACTATGGTTTTGTGGTTAGTGCGGTTTATAAGCTAGTGGAATCATTGGTGCATATTTTTTTAAAAATGATGATGGCCGGAACGTAACCATGAATAGTGCTCGCTATCGCGCCATGATATCGATCTTTATGCTTCCTGAAATTGAAGCCCGTAATCTTGACGACACTTGGTTTCAACAGGACGGTGCCACTTGCCATACAGCTGCTCAAACAATGGATCTATTGAGAGGTCATTTCGAAAAGCAGCTAATTTCACGTTTTGGACATGTGAGTTCTCCGCGTAGATCGAGTGATATCATACGTACCTTTAGACATTTTTCTTTGGGATTTCGTAAAGACCAAAGTCTATGCTGACAAACCAACTACGATTCAGGTTTTGGAAGCCAACATTACGCGTGTCATTAAAGCCATACCGGTCGAAATGCTCGAGCGAGTCATCCAAATGGGACCCTCAGAATGGAAAACCAGAGGCGTAGTTGCGGCCAACATTTGAAGGAAATTATATTCAAAAAATAGATACAATGTTCTTTCAAATTACCAATAAAGAGTCCACACTTGAT
This sequence comes from Hydrotaea diabolus, assembly GCA_963513945.1. NCBI lineage: Eukaryota > Metazoa > Arthropoda > Insecta > Diptera > Muscidae > Hydrotaea > Hydrotaea diabolus. The sequence continues at coordinate 191,211,077 of OY740716.1, read as the reverse complement.
TTGAATTTTTATATTTTTTTTGTTCTAAAAAATACCTCTAGATGGATCAGCCTATATTTTGTCTACTTTTATGTATTTCCTCCAGATATAATACACTTTTGCAGTCCTCGAATCAGTCTTGATATAAACTTTTTGGTGTTACCATATGCCCTCTGAGCGATTCGGTTTTTATCTTTCCAATCGTCGAAGGGGCCACATCTGCACGCAGAAAAAAAGTATGGTTGGGGTGACAATATTCGAAGAGGATCATGCTATTGTTGGGTATATGGTTGCGATACAATAATATTATGATCCTCACAACAATAGTATGATTCACACTCAACCATACTATGATCTCCACAACCATACTATGATCCTCGTAACAATAGAATGATTCACAATCAACCATACTATTATCTCCGCAACCATATTATGATCCTCACAATCAAAGTATGTTCCTCATACAACCATAGTATGATCTTCACAACCATAGTATGATTCACACGCAACCATACTATGATACCCACAACCTTAGTACGATTCACACTCAACCATACTATGATCCCCAAAATTATTTATTAGGATTGCTTATTGTTGTTATTTAAAAATAGATTTTTATTAAGTTTTTTATTTAAAATTGCATTACTATTAGTTCATAGCCAGATTTGAGGCCATGTTTTTATTAAACATTTCATTCAAGAAACAAAAATATATATTGCAACGGTCAAAAATACTTTTAGTTGCCAGCAGGGGTGAATGCTACTTCACCATCCGTAGACACCAAGTAACGAATGTGATTAAACCATGATCAATGGCTATATTCTTAAGTGCAGGCAGATTTTAAATAAACGAGAACCAGTTGTATGTACAGTATTTCACCGAACAAAGTAAACACAATAAAAATCCCTCGAACTACCTTCCGCTTGTTGTTGTTTTTTATAATGGACAGCAACCATTCACTGTATCGTGTATATGTGTTTATTTTTGTACTTGAAAAACATACGCACACACATACATGTATGCTTTATAAATCCTGTTTTGTTATGTTCATAGTCGCAACCATACTGTATGATTGCAATAATCAAATTATTGTTAACGTAAATTTTAACCAACAATACTTTTGTTGCACCAACCATGTTTATATGGTTGCTACAACCATATTTTCATTTCTAAATTTGGCAATAATACTATTGTTACATTTCAACAATAGCAATATTGCCGCAATCATACTATTGTCAAAATGAAATTCAAAAAACAATGCTGTGGTTGCGACGAACATGCTTTTATTGTAGAGAACATATTATTGTTGCGGTGATCATAGTGTAACCATATCTTTTCTTTGCGTGTGGTGAATGCGAAGGCTGAGGCATGATAACGGTATTCCTTTCGGCAAAAACATTATGAAAAAGCAAAGACGAGTGAGCAGATTCATTGTCGTGATGCAAACAATCCAGACTGTTTTCGTATTGCTACTGCAAGCGGCGCATAACTTCAAGATAATTCTCCTTACCGTAAGACCGTGTGGAAAGAACTCATGATGCACTGCGTCACGGATATCGAAGAGAACAGTGAGCAAAACCTTGACGAGCTTGGCATGCTTTTTTGGTCTTGGCTCTTCTATTGGGACGATTGGACTTTGGTTCGATGTCATAACCATTTACCAATGATTCGTTACCTGTTATGACCCTTTCAATCGTTGTAAACGTCATTTAACATCTCCTCAGCGATTCCCATGCGAGGGTTTTTTAGTTCAAAATTCAGCAACTCTGGAACGAACTTTGCTGCTGCACGCTGCATGCCCAAAATTCCAAAAAAAATGTTTGGCATGTCCTAACCGATACGCCGTTATACTCCTTAAAAGCGATTCGAATACTCTCCATATCAATTTTATTCACTTTCTCAAAATTTTCATTGATTTTTCATAAATGATCATATCTTACAATACACAGGGTGTCCGCCGGGAAGGTATACTTCTTCGTTTTGCCGCCATTTTGGTAAACATAAATCTTGACACTTCATATTTGGCAGTCGTGAAGTAGAGACGTGGCAAATTTATTATGGAAAAATATTCGACAAACCAACGTGTTTTAATCGTTTAAATATTTTATCAAAATTAATCATCGATTACTGTGACTATGAGAAAGTTAAGGGAAATTTTTGGGAAAAACAACGTGCCAACAAAACCCACTATTTATCGTGTAGTGAATGGTTTCGAAGAAAGAGTGTCTATTGCTGATAGGCTTAATCATGGATAACAACGTTCTGCAAGATCGGCGCAAAACATTTCTGCTGCTCAAGAAAGTGTTCACAACAATCCATCAACCGCAATTTGACGCCGTGCCTATAAGCTTGGTTTTAAAAATACAATTTTGGCCACAATTTTGCACAAGGATTTGCATTTGTTTCCATTTAAGATTCAGTTGACACATGAACTTCTTCCTCAAGACCATTTACAACGCCGTACATATGCAAATAGGATGTTACAGCTCGCCCATGACAACCCCGATTCTCGTGAAAAAATCATAATGAGTGACGAGGCACATTTTCATTTGAATGGATATGTGAATAAACACAGTAGTCGGTTCTGGGCTACGGAAAACCCTCAAATTATTCCTCAGTCACCTTTGCATCGATTAAAAGTGACAGTCTGGCCAGGAGGAATCATTGGACCTCACTTCTATGAAAATGAAAACGGCGCAACGGTGGTAACTGTCAATGGGGAGCGATATCGTGATATGATTGAAAACTTCTAAACGCCAGAACTGCATGCTTTGGGCTTGATTAACATGTCAACAAGACGGTGCCACATCGCATACAGCCAGGATTACAATGGAATTACTGCGAGACCTCTTTCTACAACAAGTTTTTTAAGGAAATGGTGATATCGATTGGCCTTCACGGTCTCCTGATTTGACTGCTCCAGACTTCCTTTTGTTGGGGTAACTGAAAAGCAAGGTTTATGCAAACAAACCAGAAACGCTTGAGCAACTCAAACAAAATATTCTTGATGAAATTAATGAAATACCGCGTGAAATGTGTGAGAATATAAGGAAAAAATGTGCTCAAAAGGGCTCGCATTTGTGAGGCTGACAAAGGCGGATATTTATCGGATATTGTATTCCATACATAATAGCCGACATTACATAAAACATTTATCAATATAAGATCCATTCTCTTTCATTAAATCAAAAATTATAAACATACAAAGAAGTATACCTGCCCGACGGACACCCTGTATCTTATGAAAGATATGACTGTGGTATTTGCTATATATGAATTGGTATGGAACGAAACACACCATAGTCTATGAACTTTTGTTGTTGTAGGTAGAGTTACCGCGTCATATAGACTTGATGCGTCCAATCAGTCATAAGTGTGAGCTAAGTGGGTTTGGTCGAGTTAAAAAGGAACAGCACGTCATGCAGCCTGTGATGGCATACACAGAGACTAAATCAGTTGGAAATCAGTCCGAACGACAAAAATTCGGTTGGCTAAACCGACTTTCTGTTGCAATAAACAACATTTCATAGTGTTGATGGTAATATTGATGGAGATATTATGTGATGGCTGTTACAACCATATCACGGTATTCACAGACAATAACACAGTTATGCCAACCAAATTGAGTTTAACCATTAATTGTGGCAACTGGCGGTTAATGTAACCAACAAATTGTAATGTATTTTATTTTGGAACTAACAACTGATTAGTTTTTTGTATTGACCAAAACCTGTTTAGTTGGCTGTTGTAACACAGTATCAGTTATTCCAACATGAACCCTATAATATTTTATTGGCTTTAGTAACAACAAAAACTTTCTTTACGATGAAAACATATTTCGAAACCCCCAAAAATTTATAATAACAAAAAAATGGTTAACAGTTTAAAATTCTTGGGTTAGACGGTTAATGCTTCCAAACTTTACTGCCTTATAAATAAACGAACTATAAATGCAAAAATATGTTCCGGAATATAGAAACAGGCTTTACTGTAATTTAGCGACATTACTCAGACTTGATCGGAATTTTCGTCAAAGATAGACCTCCTTATTATTCAAAACAACAACCATTTTTTTGGCGACCCATATTTCCCGAGTTACGGCCACCCAAAGCTTGACAGTAAATTGTTATACACCTTAATTAATTCATTATAGATTGGGGCATCCTAGCGATGCTTATCAAAACAACTATTCAAGACACATTTATTTTACTGATCAGTAAACCCATTGCAAGATGGTAAAATATTAAATTTTTTCAAAAACTACTTGTAACCAACATTCTATAACAGCAACCAATTTATGTACAAGTTCAGTTCCAATAATCATCTTAATCTGTATGGATTACAGACACTTGCTTCCTTCAACCAAAAGTGGCAGTTCCCTCTACTGAAAATTGCTGTGTATTCAATCAACATTCGGTTGTAACGATGAAATACGTGGATCGTACATGCAACTACCAAATTCGGTTGTAGCTTCAAATCTGTTCTCTGTGAGCACCAATACGCGCCCAATACGAATTGAGGCATCTGCGCCATCCTGATCTCAGCTGAACAAGAACCACACACGCCTGCCGAGGTACCGACTTTTCCTTTGGTATAGTCTCTAGGGGAAGTTTCCCAAGCACCACACTCACAGCTAGACTCTGCCGCTAGGACTTGCATACTGTTCAGGTCTGCCAGGTAGTTAAGAAGATCTAGGAGCTTTCATTTGTAGCTCTGGCCCTCTTTATCTACTTATACATTATGAAGTTCATACCTGAACTGCCTGGGCGGAGACATTGTGTCCATGTGATGGTGGTTGGGATGACTACTGAGAAAACAGAAATTGTGTCTGTATACCCATGTAGAATGTCCTCTGAAGGCATAAGAAGACACCATGTTGATGGTCTCGGGGCGGCATTCTGGCAGATCATATTTTATTTCAACGCCTTAATTCTCAGATGAGCTATTGCGTTGTAAGAGCCGCCGGCAAGCGACTTGAGGATCTTGTTCTTACTTTTAACTTCACAGATAGATGTAGCGTGTGCAAAGGCTCGGAAAAGGCTGTCCAAAAAGGCTGTAATGTCATCGGCTATCACATCAAGCTCCCTCATCGGACCATGCAGTGAACACTGTAGCTGATGATTTGGAGACGGAAATTTTTATATTCCTTGCAGTAAATAAGCGTCCTGAATCCGAGAGATAAAAGTTAGCAAAAAGCATTAGCAAAAACACCTATAGCAGGCTCACTAGCCTAAAGTGTCAGCCACTTTAGGTCCAGACGCCAGAATTTGTCTTTCATCAGCAAGCGCTACAGTTTCTACGCCGTCGGTGGTGCAGGAATCATAGAGAAGTAGAGGTTGACAACGACAGTGACAACGATATCACCCCGCCCTGGGGTCTAAAATTAAACATACGACTAACTGCCACACATATACTTATAGTTTACGACTTTACGTTTCAAGCTAGGCGAAAGAGGCGTGTCTACGATGTGGCAAGATTGACCGTGTCTAAGGTCTTTGTAAAGTGAAGAGCCACAAGGACCGTCCTGTCGTTGGGCTTGTTCTGGTTACAGTCGCGACTTATATGTGTGGTGAAGGCGTGAAAAGCAGGGATTGTACTGTGCTGCTTGCCGGACACATACTGATGATATTAACACATAGAAGGAGTTCGATCAGACTGGGGAGGAGCAGTTATTCAAGCGTCTTTGTCATTGACGAAAGTAAGGTGATCGGCTTTAAGATTCGCTTGCAGTAGCGATACCAGTCTGCCCATTTTGCAGTTATTGGAAGCTAAATAAGTGGCTAACGAAAAAATGAACACTCTACTTCCGGGTTATACAGATGCTTCAACATCAGCATGGATTTGGTTCCAGAGTCTTAGATGACTTTGCGCTATGGCTGACGTTGACAGCTTTGCCAGCGGTAAATTGTGGTGGTGCCTATTCAACGCTGATCCAACACAAAAGTCTCCATTGCGCCTTATCGCTCTATTGGTGCTCAAAATAAGTCGGTAAAAATAACTTGTGCAACGCTTAGAATATGTCACTGTTCAGTAGTGACGGCTGTCCGATTATCCTTTCTTCTAGGATTAGGGGGACATTTGAACGTTGTCCACAATTTACCAATTCTGGAACTCAAGTTGCATGGCTTTATGTAATCAAGCCATTTGTTCTGCTTGTATTCGTTGACCAACCTATTGATGTCAAAGTTGAGTTCCCTAATTATAGAGTCAGTAGGATTGGAGCTAATATTGTCATCACTCTCATTTGTGAGTTTGGCTGTCTCTGCTGGGAAATTCGGTATAACTTGGGTATTCGATTAGCAGGTATATGGTCGACTGCTGCGTCATTATGGCCCGGAATTTCTTCATCATCCGAGGGAATGAGTAAAGCACTAGAGTTGCGGTTGGCGGCTTTTCAAGCCATTTGTTCCGCTTGTATTCGTTGACCAGCCTACAGATCTCACAGTTGAGTTCCCTAATTCTGGGGTCAGTAGGGTTGGAGCTAAATGTGAGTGCCTCTGTCTCTACTAAGAAATACGGTCTAACTCGGGTATTCGATATTTGGTCGGCTGCTGCGTCATTATGGCCCTAACCTTCTTATCGGTTACCCGAACATCCGAGGAAATGAGTAGAGCACTAAAGCTGCGGTTGGTGGCTTCTCTGAAGGCATTTCAAGCGGTCTTTTTTTAATTAAAATACGTGCGGCGTTTAGAGATTGCTAAGTAGAATGTTCTGTTGATGGATCCTTACGAATTGCCAGATGATGTTGCTGATCAGGCTTTTAACTAAAATGTCGATGCAGAGGTCTCGACCCGGCTGTAATAGCTGTACAATTTAATATACGAGGGCGACCGCAAAAGTAACTGGCCTAACATAAAAAGAACCGTTTTTTGGAATTATTATTATTTATTTTTCAACATAATCTCCTTCCAACTCAATACACTTCATCAAACGTTTTTCAAGTTTTTTAATTCCACCCGAAAAATAAGATTTTTCAAGACCTTCAAAATATGCCTCGGTTTCAGCAATAACCTCGCTATTGGACGAACATTTTTTGCCACCGAGAAATTTTTTTAAATTTGGAAACAAGAAATAATCAGAAGGAGCTACATCTGGACTATATGGTGGATGCGGAGCTATTTCAAATCGTAATTCGGCCAGTTTTTGTTGAGTTAAAAATGCATCGTACATCTAAGAATGTTTTTTTCAAACTTAATTTAAATATTACCCTTCCTTCGTTATAATACGAGTATCAATACAACTTATCATCAATCTTATTCAACATGAAATAACCTATTATCCCTAAGGGTTTATACCAATAAAAAAACCTTAATGTAAGCATTGTGCCTAAACAAAATCAATAAAAAACTTCAATTTTCCATACACTTCTGAAAAGGTATAGAACCATCCATCAATCATATATTCTAGCCAAGTGTACATAATAAAAGGCCAAAAGTGTTTCCTTAAAATGAAGAATTGCATATACTCGCGGGTATGTGTGAACACAATAGGGGTATTAACGGAGCTAATTGAACTCAACTCGATTAGCTTCAGAATTTGGTTTATGCTAATTTTATAAGGCTGTGTTCACCTATTGAACTGAATACCCCTAATGCCAAAAACGTTTTAATTCGGTTCGATATTAAAATCACAACATTTCCTCGGCTAACCGAGCATACCTTTGGGTTCGCAATTTGTGCGCCACTGTGCCAGGTCAGTAAACCCCAATGTTCGCGATTCGTTGGCGTGGTGGTGTTGTTGTTGCTACTTGTTGTTCGCACAAAGTTGAGGATAAAACAAATCTCAAGAGGAATTAAAAACTGCGAATGGGGAAAAACCGCAACAACAAATTATGAATTATTGATTTGTTGTTATGAGTTTAAGCAAAACTAAAAGACTCTGCAACCCGGGCCACCAACACGGCAAAACAAGGACCGGGGAGGTGTACTTCGTAGTAAACAACAGCGTGCGGCATTAAGGCATGTAACACAGAAATGTATAAATCTATGTCCGATAAAACGTAAGGCTTAATAACGTCAGTATGTCAGGTTCTCTTGAGGTTGCTGAGTGCTAAGCGAGAAAACGCGACCTTAGGTGAAATTCGTAACTGACGTACGAGGTGGATGTGATGAGTCGAGGCAAGTGAGCTAAAAAAGTTCTTTGCCTGCACTTTACTAATTCCAGAAGGAGTTTTGGAAGTGCTTCTAAAGGCATCACTTCTAACTCGAAGGAAAGTTCACCAGTGAAATATGAACAATCTTAGTTTAACATCATTGGAAAATCTATAAAGGAATAGGTTGGTTTGAATTTAGTCTTGTCAAGTCTGGCGGAGATGAGGCAATCACTCTTCAGTGGCACGCAATGCATGAGAATGATTAATTTAATCGCAAAAAATGCCTTTAATGTGTTGTATTCAACAGGGCAGTGTTAGTTTGTGGCGTTAGTCTACAGAAAGACTTAAGTTCCAATATGATCACATTGAATTCTGAACTGCGCTATATGGTGGGCGAAAACGCATCGGATGGTGTTCCATTATTAAATGACAAGTTGAAACTTCAATACAACCAAAAATTTTAAATAAAAATTAGTACTTCTTTCACAGCCGATTCAAATTTAAAATGTTAAATCGCCCATCCTGTGATACATTCTTAAGTCGAAAGGTTTAGTAATCGGTGTAAATCTTATATTGGTGTTTGTATAGAAAGCATAATAGTCTAACTATAGAAACATAAGACTCTATACAAATTTACACAAATGCTCTAGACGTTTATTTATCACAACTTTTGATCGATTATTTTTCGTTATAGAAATGTAAATCTGTAGCCACTCCGTTGAAACAACATCACCTTCCTTACCAGTATAACCCATTACTTTGGATTCGCCATTCAAAAAATATTAATCATCGTATATAAGGTTCCCAATCTTCTAGATTGGGAACCTTATAACTCAGACCAATTTTAGAAATTAATCCACCCAACGTACATTTTTGATCCTTTGAGCTTTATAAAAATGCTTTAAATCCTTTCAAAATGATCATATCTAGAAGAGTGTACTTTCCGATGTCTTCACATTCTTAGGGGTTTGTATAGCTCATAGCAGGAATCAAGAACCAAAGATTCTTTGTTTATACATCACCCTCCTGGTTAACAGGGTTTTTATCAATTGGTACAGACAGAAAGTGCAACGCATCGAAAAAGGAATTTTAGACCCTACATATGTTTTGACCACATCGATGTCATGGATCTTTTAGTCATTTGATCCAAGTCCGTCGGGTTTCTGTGTGGCTGGTTCGCACGATTACTCTCGAAAAGAGCTGCTAATTTTTTCTCTTCTTATTTGTTTCAAGTCGCAATGTTTTTCCAAACTACCTACGGGATTGACAATTTGCCATCTGGCCACGCCCCTTCTGATTTACATGTAAATCTTGTTTTAAAAATTAACTTACATTTAAAACACCTTAATAATTAAATGAAGACTATGTACAAGCATATGAATAAAGGAAAGGTTTCAAAGTACCGCCCACTTTTTTATTCAGAAAAATCTTTGCTGTTATTCATACGATTTAACCTGAAATCACTACTTAAGAACAGATTTCTATATATAGACAAATAATTGGATTTCTAACCACGCCCCTTCTGGCACTTCCCACTCAAATGACACTGTTGCAGTGCGGATTAGAACCCATCTAATTTGTCATCTAGTGCGTGAAATCCGCTTAAATTGTGAACCCCCAAAAACTTTTTTTTTACCAGGGTTGCTATATATATTTCTGGACTAGGCAACAATAAGTGTTGCCTGGCGCCATCTGACATTTCCATTGGAAAGTTTGACATTTTTTAGCATAAACGTCCTTAGAACGTTTTGACGTTCGACCATCATTTGTGTTGTTTACAGTGACTTGAAAAAATCAATTTGGCAAACAAATTGATTTAACTCGTTGACATTTTCGTGCGATCATTTTTCACTACTTTCGACGTGGACTAACACGACAAGAGTACATCGATGAACTTAAATCTTTGTATGGCGATAAAGCACCATCCTACACACTGTGAAAAACTGGTTAAATTAATCCAATCGTGGCCGACGCTCGCTCAAAGGCGAAGATCGTGAAGGTAGTCCAAAAACGACCGATGTGCCAGAGAACATTGATGCCGTGGGTGAACCGATAATGCAAGATCTTCATGTGATATACCGTGAGATAGAAGCATCAATGGGCATTTCTTCCACCAGCATAAATTCGATAATGCAAGATCTTCATGTGATATACCGTGAGATAGAAGCATCCTTGGGCATTTCTTCCACCAGCATACATTCGATATTGCATGAACACCTGGCCGTGAAAAAGGTTTGTTCACGTTGGATCCCGCACAATTTGATAATCGCTCAAAAAAAGGCTCGTGTCGATTGGAGCAAAGACATTTTGAAAAAATGCGATCAAGGTGCTTCAACAGACGTTTACAAGATCGTCATAGGTGACGAATCATGGATCTATGCGTATGAGCCTGAAACAAAACAGCAATCGACCGTGTGGGTCTTCCAAGACGAGCCAAATCCAACAAAAGTTGTTCGTCGAAGAAGCACTTCGAAGCAAATGGTCGCCTTTTTTTTGACAAAACTGGTCATTTGGCGACTGTTCCGCTTGAGCAACGTAGGAAGATCAAGTCTGAGTGGTACCCCATGCCTGAAGTCTTCGGAGAAATTTGAAAAATGAACAAGAGAAGACGAATCATTGTGCACCATCCGCCGCACAGCCCTGACTTGGCACCAAATGACTTCTTTTTATCCCCGCACATCAAGAAAAAAATACTTGGTCAACGATTTTCGTCTTCAGATGATGCTGTTGAAGCGTTCAAAAATCATGTTTTGGGGGTGTCTCAATCGGAGTGGAAAAAGTGCTTCGACAATTGGTGAGCGCATGTGTATAAATTATGCTGGCGAATACTTTGAAAAACCATAAAACCATTTTTGATGATAAATATTCGCATTTTCATTATAAGGCCAGAAATATATATAGCAAATAAAAAAGGGTTTGGCATGCCCCATTCTTATACGTTCCATACGAATGCATCACTCCGCCCATTTTTTATTCTTGAGATGTCTTTAATACTACTCATGCCGTCTAAACCAAAATCAATACCTCAGACCAAAATTATAAGGTTTACTAGGTTACAAATAATTAGATTCCCAGCCACGCCCCTTCTGATACCTCGCACATAAATGGAAATGTTTCAGTGCAGATAATAACCCACATAACTTGTCACCCAGTGCGTTAAATTCGCTTTAGTTGTGAATTCCTTTATATTTTTCAAAAGGCTTGGCGGTTCGGAAAGTTCTTAGCCTATCAATGAAAGAGAATAGTTTTAATAATTTTTCAATATAATCTCCTGAAACTTCAATGCACTTAGTCCAACGCTTATCTAGCAATTCTATCCCTTGATTAAAATAGTTTTCCTCAAGGTCTTCAAAATAGTGGTTTACAACTGTAATTGCATCTTCATTTGAGGTAACACGCTTGCCAGCAAGGATTTTTTTTAGATTTGGGAACAGGTAAAAGTCACTGGGAGCTAAATCAGGAGAATAAGGTGGGTGGTCAAGCAACTCGTACTTTAATTCCTTGATTTTAGCCAATGTTAAAACACTCTTGTGCGCTGGTGCGTTGTCTTGATGAAAAATTATTTTTTTGTGTTGTAAGCCAGGACGTTTTTCTCGAATTTGTACATTTAATTGATCTAAAAGCTTGCAATAGTACTCTTAATTTGTTTTACCCTTTTGCAGATAGTCAATCAATAAAATACCTTTGAAGTCCCAAAAAACCGTTGCCATAACCTTACCAGCCGATTGAATTGTTTTTGCCTTCTTTGGGGCACTTCCTCCAGCTTCAGTCCATTGTTTGGATTGTTCTTTTGTCTCTGGAGTATAGTGGTGGATCCATGTCTCATCAACAGTAATGAAACGACGCTTAAAATCCATTTTATTTCGCTGAAAACGATCCAAACAAGCTTGAGAAATGTTCATTCTTATGCGTTTCTGGTCGACTGTTAACAAATGCGGCACCCATCTTGCAGAAAGCTTTTTCATCTGTAGTTCTTCATGCAAAATTAAATGGACTCGATCTTTTGAGATGCCCATGATATTAGCTTTTTCACGCACTTTTATTCGTCGATCATTTAATACCATATCATGCACTTTGGCTACAATTTCTGTTGTTGTTGCTGTTTTTGGAGGTCCACTACGTGGTTCATCTTCAATGCTTGTACGACCACGTTTAAATTCAGCAACCCAATTTTTTACTGTTGCATATGAAGGAGCACTTTCACCTAACACTTTCCCCATATCATTATGAATTTCTTGTCCCGATAAACCTTTTTTATGTAAATATTTAATGACACCACGCATTTCTAATTTTTCCATTGTAAAAAAAATCGCGGATGCATCTTTTGTGAACACCTGTTTCTATATGAAGGAGTTGCCAGATCGAAACAAAATTTTACATGTGTTCATAGCAGAGATGGAAGTTTCCAAAACACTAAACTTTTTTCTGTTCATACCGCGCTTTTTGTGCTAGGCTAAAGAGTTTCCGAACCGCCCTCGTATATACGTCTACAAAAAATAGATTACACGCCCCGTTCTGGTACCGCTCACTCTTGGTAGTTGCATAATAATTTTAATACTATTCATACGACCCTGCTTAAAATCAGTATTAGAAAATGAAATAAGCCTCTCCTGAGCCACGCCCCTTCTTGTAACACCCACATAAACTGTACTATTCGAGAGTGGATTTTAACCAACATAACTGTTTTCCTTATTCATAAATTTCGGTTGAATTTCGTTTTCTGCTATAAACATATTTAATCTTTGTAATTGCATAAGCAAAAAGTGGATGCCACTCCCCATTCTAGCATGTTCCACTCATTTGATCCTTTACAAGATTTACATAAAATCGGTATGTGGTGTTTACAGCTTGGCAAATTTCTAGGCGATATTTCAATAATATCGGTTCATGGAGTTAACAGTTTGGCAATTTTCGAGTCGAGCACTAAATTTTTGCCAAATTTGAATCGATTGCGATCAAAATTTATGATACATTTATGATTTTTATATGCTTAGAAAAATTATCCAAATGCTAATCTATATCGATTCGATAGCAATACAAATTTAAATTTACAATTCTGTTGGCAAAATTCCATTCGAATAGGTAAATCCCTAGGCGAAACGCTTGGATTTGCCTGAAACAACGATGCTACAGAGACGATGTTGTCTTGAACCCGAACATAGGGATCTCGATGGTACGGTCGTCGTGCGATGCTTCCAGATTCGGCAAACATGTTTACCAGCCGTGGTCCATCTACTCGAGGGAGTTCCGCCAAACTCCCGCCTAAATTCCCATTGCGCGTAAATTCAGGACTGCAAAGCTTGGTAGCGCTGCACTCTTTTCGGTGACCCTAGCATTTATTTTAATAAATCTAAACACTTACCGTCCAAATATTGATACAATTTGGATTACAATTTTGATGAATTCCGAGCTTTTAAGAATTTTGTAATTTTCGAGTCGATTTCGACACATTTTCGATTCATAACAGGAATTCTTCAACTGACTCTTATTTATATACTGCACTACTCTTCGAAACAGGATTCTGTTAATTTCATTGCAAATTTTTGTAAAAATATTTGAGCCTGGCCCACTTTTAAGTGCAACGATCGGCTCTGAATCACGATCTGATCCGATTTAATGATGCCTGCCGTGCGTCCGTCTATACATCTCAAGCTTATACTCAAACTACAGGTCGCCATTGTTGTCTGATCTCCATAAAATTTAACATAATTCGACCCATAACAATCAAAAATGTACTGAAAAATTTGGGTTCAGGGGATGAGGTACTGCCGAGCCAGTTGTGGTTCTATTTTTAAACGACAAAGTTCAAAATTTCCAATAAACTGTGAAATTTGAAAAAGAATATCTTTTCTTTTTTTACAGCCGATTCAAATTTAAAGTTTTAAATGGACCAACAACTACTTTATTTGGGCTATGGGCGCACTCTATTGAAATTGAAAAAATCGTTTCATATTTTGATATAGCTCCGAAACATATGTTTGACCGATTTTAAGTCTTTAGCTACGGAAGCCCCATATTTCATCCAATCTTGATAAAAATTGGTACAGTTCAAACAATAATCATAAAATTTCCTCAAAACCAAAATTATTTTGCAATTTTATTTTGGCTAAGGGTCTCTCTATCCCCTTGGATAGGCTCCATGTTTATCCTTGAGTAAATTTAAAAACTCCATACAACCAGGTCTGCTTTGAGTGTGCAGTACTTTAGCTGGATTACATCCACTAGTCCCTACTTAGAATGGCAACACGCTAACATGACTACACTCTGTCCACAACAATTCCTCTCTCATCGTAATCATCGGTGCCCTTTTCCATACTGTCGTAGCAGCATACATTTATTTGTAAACCATCTTTCTAACCTCATCACACTGCCCTCGTTAAACGTGTTCATGTACAAGGCGGCTATTGTGGAGCTTGGTCCGGTTTTTATTGCGGCATAAACAGAAAAATGCAAGATGTGCAAAACATACTCGTATATAAGCGACAACATGCAGAGATGATAATCGCCACGTAAATTGTTAAGTAAATAGTCACGTGATGCGCTTTTTGTGCAATCACATAAAAATCAACCCGATACCAGCGCAGGGCCAGGGGACCAGACAGGGTCCCATAACCACAATAGCATTTACACATACCATGTGTGCATGTATGCCCATAAATAGCCTGACACCAGGATGGTCAAATGGAAGGACAGACAGACGGACGGAAGTGCATAAAACTTTGTTAGGCTAGGACGATATTCGGGCGGACAGACAAAAACACATGCCGCCCTAGTGCACCGGGTTTGGTAGATTGGCTGACTGGTCGGTCGCCCGTTCGATTATTTGTCATATTATTTTTGTCCCAGCTTAGCCGGTATGCTGATCAACAAATGTTTTGTGGACCTATGTTGTTTTGCTGAATTTATCCATTTGTCTGCCTTGCCGCCATCCTATCGTCCGCAAGCCGCGTGGCGGTGGTTCCCAGTGGTGGCGATGTGTAGCACTCAGTGGTTATTAGGTTGTTTACTTGTGTCCATGTCTGCTTGTTTTTTACTTCGTTTTTTGTTTTTTTTTATTTGTGGTAATTTTTTATAGTGTCAGTGTTAAGTTGCATTTTTTATCCGACGTTTTTAAACTGCTGCAACGATACAGCCTAAAGTGTCTCTGTCAAGTAAAATTATATTATACGAGGCTGGTTTAATATGTTGAGAACATTTTTAACAAAAGCTGCAATACTTAACTATCATTTTTTTAAAAGTTACTCAAGTTGCTAAAGAACCTAGAAAGAGTTATCACACTTCGTTATCCAGCAAAAAGATAAACATGTTACAACCTGCTATATAAGAACATATGTGACGCGCAAAATAGAAAGGGACCTAAGGTTTAAAACCAGTTCTGTTCAGGAGAGCCATTTTAAAGATTAGGTCCCATTCTATTTGCGCTTAGAATCGTCGACTTCACTTTCATAAAACGCGCATATCTCTGGAAGGGAACACTTTTGGGGCACGGGATCGGTCTCATTCGATGCTCAGATGTTGTCCACATCAAAAAAAAAAATGAAAAGTTGATGAAAAGTTTTGTTCAGGAGAGCCGTTTTAAAGATTAGATCCCATTCTATTTGCGCTTAGAATCGTCGACTTCACTTTCATAAAACGCGCATATCTGTGGGAGGGAACACTTTTGGGGCATGGGATCGGTCTCATTCGATGCTCAGATGTTGTCCACATCAAAAAAAGAAAAAAAATGAAAATTGATTTTTTTACGCTTAGGTCCCTTTTTTCTATGCGCTGTCACATATGTTTTTTATTATGTACAGGGTGGAGCTCGGTAATTTGATTTTTTGCACTGCAGGCTGTGGCGGCACAGTTGTTCGAAGAGAGAGGACTTGCATTCGTCTGCCTTTCAGTTGCCATCATGCATTGAGGAGAGGTCATTTTGTGTTGAAGCGTCTTTTTCAAATGCGCACTCGATCATTGCAGTGCAGCGTGCTTTTCGTTAACGATTATCTGTTGAGTCTGATGATGCACATTTTCACCTCAGAGGGTGTGTAAACAAACAAAATATGCGGTACTAGAGTGAAACAACCCCAGGGAACTTCTCCAGAAACCTCTGCATTCGGACCGCGTCACTGTGTGGTGCGCCATATCACGAGTATGCATCATTAGCCCTTACTTTTTCCAGGATAATCTCATTGCCGTAACTTTGAACTCCGAACGGTACTTGACTATGATACAGGACTTTTTTCAGCCACTGCACACGCAGCGATGGTCACAATGAATTGTTTGAGTCAATTTTTTCCTGGACAGCTTATCTTTTTAAAGGGCCGGTGCGCTCACCAGACTTAGGCCCCCCGCGATTTTTTCCTTTGGGGTTACCAGAAGTCGAAGGTGTATATCAACTGTCCCAACACCTTGAAATACCTAATTATCTAAATTAGCAGAATACCAGTTGACATGCTTGTTAGAGTTCATGAAAACTTTAGAGAACGTATGCAGCAGTGTGTGGATAGCGAAGGTCGACATTTGTCGACCATGTAAAAATTCCCTTACTGCCAACCGACAGTTGGTGGTTGCATGTACTATCCATTACTTAGTAGGGACATAAATACTGTTACAACATTGAACACACCCATTTCAATAGTAGAACTGAACATACCCCCTTAATGTCATATGGGTTTTGAAATCTAACCTCAATAGCGTTAGTCTGTAACGGGATTATAAAATTGTTTCAACTTTCAACATGGAGTGGTCAGATAATAAGAACCGTATCGCTGTAATAGAGCTTTTCAAATGTGAAATGAAAAAAGGGATATTTTCAAAACGCTCCGGCCACTAGGGATTAGCCGCATTTTCGTCTACCGATGCATAAAACTGTTTGAGGAGACTGGGGACGTAAAAGACCGCCACCGGTCGGGCCGCACACACTCTGTTCGAACACCGCATGTCATCAAAGCCGTTAAATCAAGAATTCACAGAAATTCGCTCCGAAAACAGAAAATCATGGCCCGTGAGATGAATATCACGCAAAAGTCCATGAGTCGAATCATTAAAAAAGACTTGGGACATGGGCTTTTAAACGATGTACCGGACATTTATTGACTGCAGCTTTGAAAAAATAGGATTGAAAAATGCAAACGTCTTTTGGTGAAGCACGCTGATAACTTGCACAGAAAAATTTTGTTCACCGACGAAAAAATGTTTACCGTTCAGGAAAAATTTAACAAGCAAAATCACAGAGTGTATACACCGTCATCTAAGGAGGCATCTGAACTGATCCCAAGGGTGCAAAAGGTCATCACCCAGCTTCAGTCATGGTTTGGTGGGGTGTCTCTTACGATGGGGTCACTAACCTGCATTTCTGCGAGCGAGGAGTCAAAACATCGGCTACATTTTACCAAGAAACCGTTTTGGAAGATGTTGTGAAGCCTCATATAAATTCCCTGTTCCAAAACCAGCCATGGACTTTCCAGCAGGATTCTGCGCCAGCCCATAAGGTTAAAACGTCCCAGGCCTGGCTTCGAAACAATTTGCCAGCGTTCATTTCCTCTGAAAATGGCCCTCAGGCAGTCCAATTTGAACCCATTGGAATACAAATTGTGGACGGTTTTGGAGGACAAGGTTTGTCACAAAAGATACCCCAACATAAGACTGCTTTAGTTCGAGCTGTGGCCAATTTTCCAATGGATGAGGTTCGTGCAGCTATTGACAGACTAAGATGATTATTGGAACTGAATTTGTACATGTATTGGTTGTTGTAATAGATTGATGGTTATAAGTACGTTTTGAAATAATTTAATATTTTCAGTAAAATAACTATGTCTTTGGATAAATGTTTTAATAAGCATTGCTGTGTGCCCCAATCAGAAAAGAATTAATTATGGTATAAAACAATAATAAATATCAAGCGTTGGGTGGCCGTAATTAGGGAAAAATGGGTCGCTACCAAAAAAGTTGGTTGTTGTTTTGAACAATAAGGAGGTCTATGTAATTATGACTGAGTAATGCCACTAAATTAAAGTTTAAGCCTGTTTCTATATTCTGAAAATATTATTTTAATTATAATTAGTTTATTTATAGTTTGTATATTTTTCTGATCAGTATCCTTAGAAGCATTCACCGTCTAACCCAAGAAAGTTAAACTATCCAACCATTTTTTTCTTTGTTTTTATACATTTTTTGCGGACTTCGAAATATTCGTTTTCGTCGAAAACAACGGTTTTGCTGTGACCGATAAAATATTATAAGGTTTATTTGTTGATGTTGGCATAACCAATATTATGTTACAACAGCTACTTAACAGGATTTGGTCACTACAAAAAACATATCTGTCGTCACCACTGATTATAGGTACTGAAGTACATGTTAATCAGAATTGGTTGGTTGCCATAACCGCCAGTTGTTGCGACCAAAATTTAAATATTCGTTTTCGTCGAAAACAACGGTTTTGCTTTGACCGATAAAATATTATCGGGTTTATTTGTTGATATTGGAATAACCAATATTATGTAACAACAGCCACTAAACAGGATTTGGTTACTATAAAGAACATATCAGTTGTCACCACCGATTACAGGTACTAAATTAGATGTTAATCATAATAAGTTGGTTGCCATAACCGCCAGTTGTTGCGACCAAAATTTAAACTGAATTCGGTTTGTATAACTGTGTTACTCGTATTGGCTGTAAAACACCGTGATATGGTTGTAGCAACCATCATGTGATATCTCGAACCATTATACTATGGAATGTTGTTTATTGCAACAGAAAGTCGGTTTATCCAACCAAATTTTTATAGTTCGGTTAGATTTCCAAGCGATCTTTTCTCTGTGTGTGGATACATCTTCTGCCAATTGTCCAAGAGATTTCCCTTTGGCCAATTTCGTAAGAATTTCTGTACTGGATAAGTACTGAATATTTCCGAATGGGTTCAAGTGAATAGAGTAGATTTTATGCGCATAAGACACTGCGGTGCTTGTTGTCTAATAACCGATTCGCGGACCTAAGAATGTCGTCATTATCTGTCGATAGTATGGATATTGAACAATCCGATGTTCTGCTCATGAAAATCCAATGTGACGCATGTATTCGAGGTGTCAAAGGAAGCACTCATGTGCATAGGCTTTTTTAAGCGGGTCAGGAGATATTTCATTTTTTTATCTTTTCAATATCTATGCAACCTATATCCGACCAAAGATGGAATACAACTGCCATATATGGGCAGGTGCTCTAAAATCATCCTTAGAGCTACTTCACCGTGTTCCAAGAAGAGCGATGACTGTAGGGTATCCCACTCTATTGTTTCCCTTAAGCATCGTCGGATTGTTGGTTGTCTGACGCTTTACTATCGTTACTTTCATAGTGTGTGATCATCAGACATCCGTCGTCTTTTTCCTGACGTGAGAATATTTGGCGGGGAAATGCGACTTTCAAGGAATTCACTTCTGTTCGTTATCGATTGGCCAGTTGACCGCATTATACACTACATATCAAATTCGTTATTAGCTCGTATAGTCCGTATGTGGAATCGACTACCGGCATATGTATTCTCCACTAATTACGACATCCAAAAGTGCAAGGCAAATGTCAATGAACGTATTGACACTTGCCTTCAATACGTTTGCCGACCCCCTTACTTTCACTTGCCAACGCAAAGCACTGTATGTAAAAGGGACATCCCCTGAGAGTTGATTATTAAAAAAGTGATGTTTTAGATCCTACCCCCTTTTCTGCAAAATCAATGAGAGTAAAATCTTTGCTTATAGTGAAGACTTAACTTCACATTCAATTTGCAAAATAAACCAAACTTTTCATACCACTCCATCAGAAGAAAAGACACCGAAAAACAACATCTTAAATAATAATAATAAAAAAATATTTAAAAAATGTAGTTTCATCAGTTGGTTTTTTTAATGAGAATTTATACGAAATGAAAACCTCTTAAGCTTTTGCACGCATTTACAAATTACGACATACACTGAGGAGATTTTAAATAAATGTACTAAGACATACCAGAACAAAGCATATAGAATCTGATCACCGTCTCATGGACGTCCATGTTAGTAAAATGCTTGCATGTTATACACGCCCCACTGAGTACGGGGTACAGGTGACAGACAAGATGCACTTTAAACCGCAGCGGCAAAAAACACAAAAAATGCAGACGCAGTTTGCCTCACTTGCATGTGGTACTTCTCCGAAGCATCTGCAGAAAAACTCATTTAACTTAATGGGAAATTGTCATATCACGCAGTTACTTTTCTCTGTTGACTGCTATTTGCCTCGACAATGGATACTGACAAACAACTCTGAGGACACTGAGCGAACTGACGTGATGTAAGTAGGAACTTAATTGCAAACGTTGTTTGTCGATGGTGTGTTCCTTTGCATACCACGTAAGTAGTGTTCCTGATAAGTCGTTAATACTGCTTGGATTGAATACACGATGGAATGGATTTAATACGAGTATCTTGGCAGACATGGACTTAATGTTTAAGTTTGAAGAACAAAATTTGTTGTTCTGATACTTCTAATAACCTGTAACATGGACTGCGTTTTAAAATCTCATCAAAGTGTTGTAATGGACTTACTTAAGGATGCAGTGAATTGAATAAGTACAAGCATAGACTTTAAGGCAAGGCATTACTGTGTATAGGGTGATTTTCTGTTGCGTGGTGCAAGACTAAATTTTTCGAGCATTGCTTAAGTGTTAGCTTGAGACAAGAATTTGCTGGAAAACGGTTGAAATTTTTTTGAATTCCAAGCTAAGCAAGGTGAAATAAAAAATAGAATTCTTTGGGTCCTGGATGAGCAAAGATTTAATCACACCCTACTTTTTTCCTTATCCATGAAATTTGGTTTAAATTATCCTACCAAAGTGTAAGATGTGAGTGGTTGCACGACTCCTTCTAACATCTTCAACTAATTTAGTAACGGGTTATCAATCTAGAGGAATTTTTTCAAAAGGGTTTTTTTTTTCTCAGATTACACATGAGTTGTGTTAAACTGGTTTCTTTTTTCTTTTCAGTATTATTTGCTATTTCATTATGGAAAGACTTATACTTCTTCCTGCGAGTCGCCGTTTCAATGTTTGGGCTCTTCAAAAGCTCGATGATGATCCCCTGTTTCAATCAAAATTTTGTGCAGTGATGAGGTCCTATTCTGAGTCAATGGCAACGTCAATAAACAAAATTGCAGGTGAATAGCAACCAGAGAAGGTTTAAGAAGTGCCAGAGAAAACCACGGTTTGGTGCGGATTATGGTCTGTCGGAATTATCGCTCCATTTTTGTACAAACTATGATGACCGGGTCGTGATATCGCTTTCGCGCCATGATATCGATTTTTTTTGCTGAAATTGAAGCCTGTAATCTTGACGACATTTGATTTCAACAGGACGGTGCCACTTGCCATACAGCTGCTCAAACAGTGAGAGGTAATTTTGTAGAGCAGCTACTTTTACGTTTTGGACCGGTGAGTTGGCCTCCTAGACTGTGTGATACCACACCTTTACACTTTTTTCTTTAGGGCTACGTAAAGTCCAATGTCTACGTTGACAATTCAGATTCAGGTTTTGGAAGTCAACATTACGCGTGTCATTAACGCCATACCGGTCGAAATGCTCGAATGAGTCAACCAAAATTGGACCCTCAGACTGGACAACCTGTGGCGCAGTTGCGGCCATTATATTTAAACAAATAAAAGGCATAAAAGTTCTTGAAAGAGTGAATTACTTCACCAGCTAATAAGATCAGGTTTTTTTTGGTGTGGTTTGTCATAGAGGGAAGGAAAAGTACTCGTAAGTCAGCGAAGTTAAAGCAAACACATCACCATCTGGTAGACGCACGTTTCGCCGTTGGTCTGGGACGGCTCTTCGGTACCATATATGTGTGCTGCCGACATGGTCTCTACTAGTTTAACGATCTATATAAAGAAGCATTGCATTGATTGAAAATTTCCCTTCGAAGAAACAATAAAGATTCCACACTTAATTAGATTTTTTGTATTTTTTGTTTAAAAAATAACTCTAGATTGATCTCAATTTGTGTATACTTCTAGCCACATTAAATTGCTTCATCTGAGAGGCCACCTTATGTCGCCATGAGGAAGCCCTATGTGTTCTAAAGACCTCTTACGCAAAAATTCCACAATCGATATACCGAGCTTGGTGATTGAAGTATTACCAAGTTCAAGTTGGCAATACTGACAAACCGCTGGCATTAAAGATTAACATTCAATCTTGATGAAGCTACGCACGAGTACATTCTGTGGGCAAAGGAAAACCGTTATTAAAATTAAAGTAAATCGGTTCAGATTCAGATATAGCTCCCATCCATAAATGTAAACCCGATTTTTCTGTGTTAAGTTCTAGAAGCCAAATCTTATATTGGCACACGTTAGTTCTTTGGACCAAGGAAAGACTTTATTAAAATTGAAGTAAACCGTTTCAGATTTTGCTATAGCTCCCACATATAAAAATAGAAGAAAATCGTTTCGTTTTTAGGTATACCTTTACCTACCTACTACGAGTATACCTAGCTATTTTATGTCTTAAGCTCGAAAAGCCACATATAATAGCCCATTTTCATGAAATTTGGCAAACGTTTGTTTCTTCGATCAAGGAAGGACGTAAATGAAATTGAAGAAAATCGGTTCATATTCAAAGATAGCTCCCATATATACAGGGTGTCCGCCGTAAAGGTATACTACATTGTTTCTCCCAAAAATTTCAAGTAGCTTTCTCATCGTCACAGAAATCGATGATTGATTTTGATAAAATGTTTAAACGATTAAAACACGTTGGTTTATCGAATATTTTTCCATAATAAATTTTCTACTTCGCGAAAGGCAAATATGAACTGTCAGGACTACTGTTTACCGAAATGGCGGAAAAACAAAGTAGTGTAACTTCCCGGCGGACACCGTGTATATAGCTCTAGAAGCCACATACTAGGTCCAATCTTGATAAAATCAAGCACACGGTTGTTCCTTGGACCAAGGAAGGACGTTATTAAAATTGATGAAAATCGGTCCAGATATAGATATAGCTCTCATACATATATATGTTCATCCGATATTATGTATTAAGCTCCAAAAGCCACATACTACATACAATCTTAATGAAATTTGACACACGTTTGTCTTTTGGACCAAGAAAGAACGTTATTAAAATGGATGAGAATAGGTTCAGATTTTGATGGAGCTTCCACATATACTTATATGTTCTTCCGATTTTTCTGTTTTCAGCTTCAGAAGCCACATACTTCTAATCTCGATGAAATTTAGAACGAGTATCTTTTTTGGGCCAATGAACGCTTCTGAAATTAAAGAAAATAATTTGAGACCTGGATATAGTTTCCAAACATACGAGGGTTTTTGTATAATTCCGTGACTTTTCCAACTTCCCACGTAGTTATATAAAATGCAATACCACTCCCATCAAGTGCCATCTTTTAATAGACAACTGTCAAATTTTGAGAGAGTTCCGTCATTTAGTTAGTGTTTACCAGCTGTTCAAAACAAACAATCTCGTGGATTGTGTTAAAAATGGAAAAAAAGTGAATTTCGAACTATTATTATTATTTGCAAAAAAAACCGTCAATCACACCAAGGAAAATTTTGATAATTACTATGGGAACTCTGCAACATCGAATTCAATAGCAAAAAAGTAGTTTACTGACTTTCGTTGTGGTCTCACAAGTACAAATGACGCTGGACGTTCTGGACGGCAAATTGAGATTAATACACCCGAAAATGTTGTAAAAATCCACGTTATGGTGTTGGCCGATCGAAGAGTAAAAGTGCATGAGATTGATGAGTCCATACGCCTTTTTATGGCAGTGTAGTTTTGATTTTACATGACCAGTTGGGTTTTAGAAAGCTGTCTGCAAGATGCGTGCCGCGTTTGCCCTCAATTGACCATAAGCGTAATCGTGTGACAACTTCAAAGGATTGTTTGGAGTTGTTTAACCGTAATTTGAATGAGTTTTTGCAGCGTTATGTAACTGTGGATGAAACACGGATCCATTTCAACACTTCGGAGACCAAGTAGCAGTCCAAACAATGGGCTTGTCCGAGTGAACCGGCTCCGAAGAAGGCCATGATGACTTTATCGGCATATACGGTGATGGCAAGAGTTTTTTTGGGATGCACGCGGTATAATCCACATCGATTGCCTTCAAAAGGAAAAAACAATAAACGGCGAATACTATGCCAACTTAATGGACCGATTAACGAGGATTTAAAAAAAAACGACCCCATATGGCACGGGTGTACAGTCTCAATGGCAAAAATGCATGAATTGGGTTATGAATTGGTACCTCATCCGCGATATTCTCCGGTTTTAGTTCCCAGTGGCTATTTCCGATTTCCAAACCTAAAGAAATGGCTCGGTGGAAAGATTTTCAGCTTTAACGATAAAAGTATTGATCAAACAAATGCCTATTTTATGGACCTTAAAAATCCTTTTTGTAGCAAAAATTGGACAACGTTGGACTAAGAGTATTGAGCTAAAAGGAGATTATGTTGAAAAATATTTTTTTTTTGGAAAAACATCTGTGCTTTATTCGAAAAGTCACGGAATTATTGATATGCCTTCGTATGTTCAACCAATTATACATACAACACTGAAACTTTCTCACAAATTTATATATAAGGTGATCCAACTAGAGGTAGTTTTTCAGAACAAAAAAATATATAAAAATTCAAATCAAGTGTGGAGTCGTTATTGGTAATTTGAAAGGACATTTTATGTCATTTATTTTTTTAAAATAACCACCTTCTAATGTTAGCAACTGTATTATGGAAATGAGCGTTCGGTGAGAAACGGGAAGATCCGCTGTTTTCGACCAAAATTTTGTTCAGTGATGAGGCCCATTTCTGGCTCAACGGCAAAGACAATAAACAAAATTGCAGCATTTGGGCTGAAGAGCAAACAAGAAGATGTTCAAGAGGTGCAATTATACCCAGAGAAAACCACGGTTTGGTGCTGTTTATAAGCTGGTGGAATCATCGGTGCATATTTTTTCAAAAATGATGATGGCCGGAACGTAACCGTGAATGGTGCTCGCTATCGCGCCATTATATCGATCTTTATGCTACCTCAAATTGAAGCCCGTAATCATGACGACACTTGGTTTCAACAGGACGGTGCCACTTGCCATACAGCTGCTCGAACAATGGATCTATTGAGAGGTCATTTCGAAAAGCAGCTAATTTCACGTTTTGAACAGGTGAGTTGGCCGCGTAGATCGAGTGATATCACACCTTTAGACATTTTTCTTTGCGGTTACATAAAGTCCAAAGTCTATGCTGACAAACCAGCTACGATTCAAACGAGTCATCCAAAATTGGACCCTCAGAATGGAAACCCAGAGGCGTAGTTGCGGCCAACATTCGAAGGAAATTAAATTCAAAAAATAAATGGCATAAAATGTCCTTTCAAAATACCAATAAAGATTCCACACTTGATTTGAATTTTTAAATTTTTTTTTGTTCTGAAAAAATACCTCTAGATGGATCACTCTATATATTACATTAGTTTTTAAATCTGAGTAAATTGGGTCTCAAAAGCTTTTTTACGTTTGTTTTTGAACATCCAGTAGTGTAGGGTATAGTATAGTCCGCCCCGTCCAACTTTACCTTTTTTTACTACTTTAGAATTGTCTATATTTAAGGTACGAGTCTACGGGCTGTCTAGGGCCCCATACATGATGAACATATAGGCTCTCCAAAACAATAATATTCATGAATCCTAACAGGACTGCGCTTTGTAGCGCCATAAAAATGTAGTTCTATCAAGCATGGACCCGCCGCCAACGGGTACATATCTCCCAATACTATCAGTGTCATACTACTACGCATTTCATGGTTAAGAGTATAAAAACTTCGGCCCAGCCAAACTTACGAAATGTATCCTGTATTTTTATAGCATTTTTTTGCTTTGCTCTTTTATTCCACTGTCCCATCGTATCCGTAAGCACGATACTAATTCTAAAACTGTTCTGATTAAAGGCAAAGGTAAGTGGGCCTTGGCAGCCCGCAGTAAGAAGCGTTCTGCAAACAGAAACAACAAAGTAAATGAATCGAAACTAAACTAAACACGATTCCCAAGGACGAAACTTATAGCGTGGAAAAAGAACACAGCAACCCAATGAGCTGTTTACACACCGTCACGATATTTTCGTAACGTCATCGCCATAAAACTACCATTTTAGTTTTTTGTGTGCACGTCCATGATGAGCACCACAAGATGCACCCAAGAGATACCAACACGGACTAGCAGATAAACAAGAATGAACAACAACAGCATAAAAAACAGAAGCAAACTAAAGCTAAAAATAGTAAGTAGTTAGTATGCGGTGGATAGAGACAAGTGCAAGATGCAACCTTCTGGAAATAGCAACAGGAAACCTAACGCTTTGTAGCAGTTGCAAGCGCAGCAGCCGCCGCGCCACCACCAGATGCCGGCAGTAACGATGGATGCCAGAAGATGTACAGAAATGCGACAAATAGCCTGCTCATGCATACCTCGCATCCTTACGTAAAGTTATTTTTAGTTTTATAAATAAGACACGCAGAGACCGAGAGCAGCTAAACACGATTTGGAAACTGTTCACAGGACAAACCGGTATTGGTGGCAGAATGTGCGCCTACAGGCATGCGGTTCGTTGGCTGGCCGCTTCGATGCATATGCTCCGGGTCCCACTGCGGTTGCACGCCAATGCGCACGTGTGCGAGAAACATAACAACATCAGCGCCAGCCGCATGCCACAAGTCGAAATGATACGTAGAAGTTGCATCTTCAGATTTCGTTTCCCCCTGTATCTAAACAAGCCACATAAAACCAGAGAAGCGCGAGGGTGTGTGTGTGTACGTGTAGTTTTCCTTAGTCACGGCTTGCCGCTGAAGGAGTACTCGTATCATGTCTTGAATGGAAATAGTTCGTAAGTTCGTTAAGTTTCGTTCGTACTGCAATTATGTGGTCTGGTCTAGGAGACTTTTTAATACCGCCCTCTTGTATATTACAAATAAAACGGACAATGGTTGTGTTCGATTGGTAAAATCGCCGAAGAGGTCGCTAATGTATGGGCTTCACCTTATTGCAAAAAAGTATAAAAATGATTTTGCTTACGGAAAACTATTGACAATTTGCATCACAAACTTAAGTATTAGGTATTTAACGCCAATCTGTGCTGAAACAAGTAAAAACGTTGTTAAGTTCGGCTAGGTCGAACTTAACGTCCGTTTTTTTGGTCGTTTTGGTACATGCCACCGACTCTTATCTTAGCCAAAACATTAAAATTAATGTTGCTTTGGGTTCGTAGCAACATTTGCTTTAATTTGATTAGCCGTGCGGGACGTTTTGGACATACGGGACGTTTTGGACATGCGCGACGTTTTTTGGACCTCGTAAGCCGAAACGTCCAGCAGCTATGCTCTTTTTTAAGGTACTAAGTGAGTCCCGATTAACAGTACCCCTTATAACCATTGACCGTCCACAAAAAATATGACTCGTTATGCAAATTCTCAAAAAATGCTACTTTTAACCGAGGTAGTTTTTGTCCTTTAACCGGAAACTTTTTCCCCCTTAACCGATTTCGCCCATTTACATTCCCATATGGCTTATGACTATCAGCTAACGCCATTCGAAACTTCAGGGTTATAGGTTGATTCGTTTGACCGCTATTGTGTTATCAACAAACACATGGCTAGATCGTCTTAGAATTGTACGACTATCAATAATATACTTAGTAGGGACATAAATGCTGTTACAACATTGAACACACCCATTTAAATAGTAGAACTGAACATACCCCGTTAATGTCATATGGGTTTTGAAAGCTAACCTCAACAGCGTTAGTCTGTAACGGGTTTTTTAAAATTGTTTCAAATTTCATCATGGAGTGGTCAGATAATGAGAACCGTATCGCTGTAATAGCGCTTTTCAAGTGTGAAATGAAAAAAAGCGATATTTTCAAAACGCTCCAGCCACTAGGGATTAGCCGCATGTTCGCCCACCAATGCATAAAACTGTTTGAGGAGACTGGAGATGTAAAAGACCGCCACCGGTCGGGCCGCCCACGCTCTGTTCGAACACCGCATGTCATCAAAGCCGTTAAATCAAGAATTCACAGAAATCCGCTTCGAAACAGAAAATCATGGCCCGTGAGAAGAATATCACGCAAAAGTCCATGAGTCGAATCATTAAAAAAGACTTGGGACTTGGGGCTTTCAAAATGCAAACGTCTTTTGGTGAAGCCCGCTGATAACTTGCACAGAACAATTTTGTTCACTGATGAAAAAATATTAGGAAAAAGTTAACAAGAAAAATAATAGAGTATATGGCCTGTTTTTTGGACAATGTCGGCTCTGGCATCCATCCTTAATCTCAGCGAAAACTTTTAATTAAAGCTTTGATTTAATTAAGGTAAACATATTGGCTCGTTTTGATCATGCGGGACTTATTTGGACCTCGTTAGCCAAAACGAACAGCAACTGCCCTGTTTTTTAAGGTATTTAGTGTGCTCCAACTATCAGGGCCACTTTCAACCATTATTCGTCCACAAAAATTATGATTTTAATAAGCAAATATTCATGTCTACTTTTTACCGAGGTACCTTTACTCTCTTTTTGTTTAGGTGAATTTCGCCCATTTACAATCACAGCATGGCTAGAACGTCTTCTACGATCAATACGATGATCAATAATATAAACTTACACACCGTTCAGGAAAAATTTAACAAGCAAAATGATAGAGTGTATGCGCGGTCATCTAAGGAAGCATCTGCACTGATCCCAAGGGTGGAAAAGGGTCATCACCCAGCTTCAGTCATGGTTTGGTGGGGTGTCTCTTACGATGGGGTCACTGACCTGCATTTCTGCGAACAAGGAGTCCAAACATCGGCCAAAGTTTACCAAGAAACCGTTCTGGAAGCTGTTGTGAAGCCTCTTAACAATTCCCTGTTCCAAAACCTGCCATGCCCTTTCCAGCAGGCCTGGCTTCGAAACAATTTGCCAGCGTTCATTTCCTCTGAAGAATGGCCCTCAGGTAGTCCAGATTTGAGACCATTGGATTACAAATTGTGAACGGTTTAGAGGACAAGGTTTGTCACAAAAGATACCCCAACATTGGAACTCTTAAGACTGCTTTGGTTCGAGCTGTGGCCAATTTTCCAATGGACGCGGTTCGTGCAGCTATTGACGATTGGCCAGTGCGACTTAAGGCGTGTGTAAAGGCAAAAGGCTGAGGACATTTCGAATAAGTAGATTCTTTTTGAAGACAATACTCGTATACATCAATAAATATATTAAAAAATAGTTGGTCCAAAAACATTCAGTACTTTTTACTTTACAGCATAAAACGTGTGTAACAGCACGCAAAAAAAAGTATGGTTGTGGTGACAATATTCGAAGAGGATGATACTATTGTTGGGTATATGGTTGTGGTACAACAATATTATGATCCTCACAAAAATAGTATGATTCAAATACAACCATACTATGATCCTCACAACAATAGTATGATTCACACATAACCATACTATGATCCCCACAACCATAGTCTGACTCACACTCAACCATACTATGATCTCAACAACCATAGAATGATCCTAACAACCATAATATGTTTCACATACAACCATAGTATGATCCTCACAACCATAGTATGATTCACACGCAACCATGTTATGATCCCTACAACCATAGTATGGTCACACACAATTATACTATGATCCCCAATATAATTTATTACAATTGGTTTAAGTTGTAGACAATTGATTTGAATTATGAAAATAATTCAAAAATTAAAATTAAATTCAAAATAATAGGAGTGTGAAAAAATGAGTTTAAATCAACGTAAGCGTCTTTATTAAAAATATTTCAGTTAAACAAAACCAAAGCAGCTCGTTTAAAAAATTTTAATATCGATAAAAAAAAAGCACTATTTTAGCATTAGATCCGTACCAATAACATGTGTTCTTAATAGCATATTTAAATGAAGAAAAATTACAATCATACAGTATGATTGCCGTAAAAATATTATTGTTAACATAAAACGCAAAACACAAACTTTTGCGCACCAATCATATTTATATTGTTGCTATAACTATATTTTCATTTTTAAATTTGGCAAAAATACTATTATTACATTTCTACAAAATTAATGTTGCAGAAATTATACTATTGTCAAAACCAAATTCAAAACACAAGTCAACAATGCTATGGTTACGACGAACATACTTTTATTGCGGAGAACATAATTTTATTGCCGTGACCATGTAGTAACCATGTTTATTCTCTGCGTGAGTATTTATGTCCCTACTAAGTACAAACAGGGTGATTCATTCACGATTGGACAAATTTCACCAGCGTTTTTTTTCATAGGTGACTCTGAGAAAACATTAAATCTATTTCGGCGAATAAAGGGTTTTTTTTTTGATTTAAAAATCAATAAGGAAGATGTTGCAGAGACTTTGTCAAAAAATAGGCTTATCTGTCCAAAATTGTTTGTGTGTTCATAGTGATTAACTATACCAAATTTGATCGAAATCTCAATTTTTGTGAATGTCCCAGAGCGGTGTTGCGTTAAATCAGGATGGAAGGGCTATATGAAAACGTGAACCGATTCGACCTATTTGCAGCAGACCTCGTTACAAACCCACCGTAATAAACCATAAACCATTTCATCAAAATTGGATATTATAGAGCAAAAGACATAAAAGCGGCTGCATCCTTCTCTTAACCGATTTTCTATTACTCGTAGTTCAATAACATTTAGCCTTCTCCACATAGCAAGATTCTGCAAATATCATTAAAATTGGATGCGCTTAAACATAAAATCGGTTGAATATTTTTGTGGGTGCCACGTCTGAACAAATAGCGATTTTCCTTAATTCCTTCTGCCAAATTTTATGGGTGTCAGAAGAAAATTGTAACCTGTCGTTTGATGTCAAGCTCTAGATGTACGGAAGGATGGTAAGATCGACATCGTTAATTCGAATCAGCTAGTGATTTTGAGCCGGTCGTTTGACATAGTATAAGTGTGCCTAGCTAAAATATTTTTGATAGTTGTACAGAGCGGTTTGCAATATATTAAAAAGGTATTTCGTACGTGCAAATTATAGATTTTCTTTATCTTACATACCACAACAAAGAAACCGAAAACTCCGACAGCAAAAAAAAACTAGTAGACATTTCGGGTTTGAACTATTTTTCAGCAACCGGGCTTGGACATAAAAACCGTAATGCCGGTTTCTGGTTTTGGACTCTCAAAACTCCATGAACCCTTGTTTTCTCCAAATCAGCTAATCAAATTCTTCTTATTTTCCTTAATAAACCCATTTACAAACACACATCCCGAAATAGAAATGGAAAATAGAATAAATATGTAGAATACAAATATGCCATACTTACGTTCTAAAAGCGTCGATTTCACAGAAATAAGCGAACTGCACAAGAACGCTTAATGATGCAATCCAAATGGTGGAGTGCGGAGGGCCTCAAATATTGTTGACACAGTAATTCAAAACAATGTTGTTGTTTAATTTATTTTTTCTTTTTTACTTTTTTAACTGACAATAAACACTTTTGTAGTTATTATTTTTTGACACTTTAGACTTGTGTTGTGTTGTTATTTTAAAATTTTTAACACTTTTTTAAGGTGTACACTTTTTTTGTTGTTTTTGTTTCTTTTTCGCTTTGTCAATAGCGGACTTGTTTTTGGGCTGTTGATTACTCAAGTGAAAATTCGCCAGCGAATGGTTTTTAATTAACAATTTCGCATATTGATTCAATTTGTATGCCGATATTAATAAATAATGTCACATATGTCACTTGAAAACGAAATGAAACGAAACCAGCAAAGAATAAGAAGCAGATCAACAACAATAAAGAGACTTGCTTTATTAATTTCTTCATAAGTCGATTTTAATTTATGAGCACTCGGTCTTACAGATGCGTTCATTAATGTAGC
This sequence comes from Hydrotaea diabolus, assembly GCA_963513945.1. Classification (NCBI taxonomy): domain Eukaryota; kingdom Metazoa; phylum Arthropoda; class Insecta; order Diptera; family Muscidae; genus Hydrotaea; species Hydrotaea diabolus. Next base: position 191,179,058 of record OY740716.1, on the reverse strand, counting down.
AGTGGTTTTGGCCGAGATCACGTGCATTCGATACGATTTGTTTTCACGCAACACATCTGCTCTACCGATATTGATTGAAATTGTTATCTTACGTTCGCATCGATTCGAATTTGTATGCAAATGAAAACAAGCCTGTTTTTTCAAATATACCAGTACGTTCAAGTTATGCAGTAGACATCTGATGCGGTATTCAAATTAAACCCTGAAATAATTATGTAATCTCTCTCAGTCAAAGCATTTAAATTAAATCTCTCTGCACTTCGATAAAGATGCTCTACTCAAACGCAGTCTATTCGAAATAGTTTTGTTGTTCGAACATGCAAGTGGAAAAAAACAATACAACATTTCGACAATGGCCCAACAGATACGAGTATAAAGCTGGGCCTAAAAGAAAACAGAATAATCTGAAATATTAATTAAAGTTAGATACCGGGGGATTTCAGCTAAAAGTTCACCTACACGCAGAGAAAAAACATGGTTACTATATGTGACAGAGCATAGAGAAAGGGACCTAAGGGTAAAAAAAATCAATTTTCACTTTTTTTTTAATGTGGACAACATCTGAGCTTCGAATGAGACCTATCCCATGCCCCAAAAGTGTTCCCTCCCAGATATATGCGCGTTTTATGAAAGTGATGGTACGCTAAAGATACACGTATTTAAATCTTTAAAATGGCTCTCCTGAACAAAACTGGTTTTTACCCTTAGGTCCCTTTCTATTTTGCGCGTCACATATGGTCGCGGCAACAATAGTATGTTCTTCGCAATAAAAGTTTGTTCGTCGCAGCCATAGTATTGTTTTTTGATATGAATTTTGACAAAAGTATGATTGCGGCAATAATAATATTGTTGAAATCTAACAGTACTATTATTGGCAAATTAAAAAATGAAAATATGGTTGTAGCAACAATATGAATACGGTTGGTGCGACAAAAGTATTGTTTTTTGATTTTTATGTTTTCAATAATATATTACGGCAATCATACTGTATAATTGTAATTTTGGTTCATTTAAATATGCTTTTTAGAACAATGTTTATGTTACGGATCTAGTTCAATAATAGTACTTTTTATACGAAAATTAAAATTTTTCGATCAAACCGCTTTGGTTTCGTTTAAATGAAATATTTTTTATAGAAACGCTTACGTTTTTTTACTTGTTTTTTTTACTGTTACGAGAAACTAATAGGCTGTTTCCACTACGGTCGCGTGCACGTCCGCGTCCCAAAATCAATGAACGCGCGTTTAAGCCTATATTGGACGCGTTTTCCGATAAGTCGCGTTTACTATAAATTCGATTATTTTTGCAATCGAAACCCACCCATAGCTATTAATGGCAACACCGCAAATTACACATCCCTATTAAAACAGCTGTTTATCAGCATAAACATAAAGCGCTGCTGCTACTGCACATTTCCATTAGGCGCAATACCATTTGATCCTTATTTTCCACTGTGGTTAGCAAAATAATATCATTTAACTCCATGATAATGTCACAACACAAAAATATTAAACTTTTCGCACCGCAACAAAAAACGAAAACGTGGACGCAAAACACAATGGAAACACCATTACAAATTTTCCATAAATCGTTGACGCGGGCGTGGACGCGACCGTATTGGAAACAGCCTACAAATCACTCCTATTATTTTAAATTAGATGTACTTTTAAAAAAAATTTATAATTCAAATCTATTGTTGACAACTTAACCCAATTCTAAAAAATAATTTTAGGGATCATAGTATAATTGTGTGTGATCATACTATGGTTGTAGGTATCCTTACTATGGTTGTAAGGATCATACTATGGTTGTATGTGAAACATACTATGGTTGTGAGGATCATAATATGGTTGTGGAGATCATAGTATGGTTGAGTGTGAATCATATTATGGTTGTGAGAATCATAGTATGGTTGTATTGAATCTAACTATTGTTGTGAGAATCATAATATTGTTGTACCACAACCATGTACCCAACAATAGTATGATGCTCTCCGAATATTGTTATCCCAACCATACTTTTTTTCTACGTGTACACAGAAGCGTCTGCTTGTTCGAGTTCCTAATGTTGGAGAGAAATTAATGCGCACGCAAAAACAAAAAAATTCTTGAAAATCAGCTCAGATTCTAAAATTGCTATTTTACTAGCAAAGTTTTTGTTCTGATGACCAAATATTGAAAAAACCAATTACTTTTCACCAAAAATAAATTCGTTTTTAAGGAAAACCATTACAAAAGTATCTGTCGTGTAAACCGACTTTCATACAGCGTTACCTTGTGTGGCTCATACAAGTCAAATGTGTTCTGACTATGTGGTACCCTATACGACTCTCATATTCAGAATACTCTGCGCCTCTGTCTATAGCTTAAGAACGGCAGCAACTCCACCTGGCAACGCATTATCTCGCTTGAATCGGACTTCCTGCCCTTAATCCTATCCATAAACAGAGCATCCGACTTAATAATCTCTGAATGCCGTACATATCTTTATCAAAACAAGTAAAAAACTAGATTCGGGAGCGGCCAAATATGTGATACCCTACACCAATCTGCTTTTTAGAGGATTAAGGTTATCTGTCTGGAGCTTGAGCAATGTCTCACTCAATGGCGTTAATAATTTGTAACTCATAACGCTCCATACCAAATTTGAACATAATGGGGTACAATTTGAGGATTCTAAAGCTTCAGGACCTCAAAAAAAGCATGAAACAATATGATCCAATTTAACACGACATGCACACAGAGAACAGATTCGTTGCTACAAACAATTTTTTTTTGCCAACCGAATGATTGAGGTTGCACGCAACTCCAGTAATCCATCAGTACAACCTAATGTTAGTTGGTGCGCTGTAACGTTCAGTAATTGCAACTAAAGTGTCGGTAGAAAATACAATAAAATCCGAACATCCAAATAAGAATCTTTCTTAATGCAGTAATAATTAGATAATTTTCGTTTTTGGTTATGATAAATGTTTAGTCATCACCCGTATTCAGATACAACAACTAAACTATTGGTTGTCACAAGCACTACCTATGGCAACTTTATACATTTTATGCATTTATTTGGTATGGCCAATTTTTTCGCTGCGTCTACAGTTTGATGATCACAATTATCATGTTGTGGTAAGTCGAACCAATTTACATTACGATAATAAACATTTGCTGATTTCAACCGAAATTCTTTATTTGCAACGGAATTTTAGTAGTTGCAACCGATTTGCAACTAATTTTTCTCTGTGTGTGTGCGTCCAAGATGCCAGACTTGTGTCGAAAGGATTCAAAAGTCATGAATCAATATTGCCTAAAACATATATGGAGTGTGTGGGCCCCCTATTGTGATGGTTAGTGTGCTGGACTATTATGCATGTAAACCCAGGCTCATATTCGGAAAGGAACATCTAGAAATTTTTGTCGATGGGTTTTCATCTCGAAATTGCCGGCCATTTTTTTGAGTATAAGACCAATTTCTAAGAAATCTAGAAACTTTTCTATAAAACGCATTGGCCGTTCGGAATCGGCGTTAACCAATGGGTACAAGAATTATACGAGGGTTGCTATATATATTTCTGGCCGGCTATTTCACCATCTGACGTTTTTTTTTAAATAACCAACACTCTGGGGATGCCCCCTATACATGCAGTGCATTGCGTTGGCGAGTGGAAAGTAATGGATCGGAGGGAAGAAAAAGGGAGTAATGATTATAGACTCTTGCCTTGAATTTCTGGATGTCGCAATTAGTGGGAAATACATTTGCCGGAAGTCGATTCCACATACGGACTACGAGCGAAAAACGAATTTGATCTGTAGTGTACTTATATAGTGCAGTCAACTGGCCAATCGATAACAAACGGGTGTGAATTCCTAGAAAGTCGCGTATCCCTGTCGAACATCCTCACGTCAGGAATAAGGCGACGGATGTCTGATGAACACACACCATGAAAGTAACGATAGAACAGCGTCACGCAACCCACATTCCGACGATGCTCAAGGGAAACAAAAGAGTTGGATACCCTACTGTCGCCCATCAGCGCCATCGCTCTTGTTTAAACACTGTGAAGTAGCTCCAAGGATGATTTTGGAGCACCTGCCCATATATGGGAGTTGTATTCCATCTTTGGCCTGATGTAAGTTGTATAGATATTAAAAAGATCAGAAGGAGTGAAAAATTTCTTGCACCGCTTTAAAAAGCCTATGCACTTGAGTGCTTCTTTCACACTTCGAATACATGTCTCGCCCAACGAGCGTCACATTGTATTTTCATGCCCAGAACATCGAGAGCTTCTGATTGTTCAATATCCGTACCATCGATAGAAATTGACGATATTGTTGGGTCGGCGAATCGCTTGTGAGACAACTAGCAGCACTGTGTCTTACGTGTACTAAAATCTACTCTATTAACTCGACCCAATTCGGAAATGGCCAGTAGATCCCGGCCAAGTGTCTCATCCATAATTCGCCTTTTGTCTTCAATATATTGAAGACTCGGCCTGCGGTCGAATGAATATGAATGACAGAGGTTACTATCATCTGCGAAAGAGTAGATTGGATTCACGGTCTGACCCAATAGATCGCCACGACCTTACTCTTACCAAACTGGTGGATAGACCGACTCCAACTTCAATCGTAGCCGACGCTCGCTCAATGACGAAAGTCGTCCAAAAACGCTCGTTGGCATCCTTGGGCATTTCTTCCACGAGCATACATTCGATATTGCTGGAACACCTGGCCAAAAAAATAGGTTTGTTTTCATTTGATCCCGCACAATTAGACAATCGCTCAAAATAGGCTCGTGTCGATTGGTGCAAAGAAATTTTGAAAAAACACGATCGCGGTGCTTCAAAAGACGATCGCCACAGGTGACGAATTATGGATCTATGCGTATGAGCCTGAAACAAAACAGCAATTGACCGTGTGGGTCTTGGAAGACGAGCCAAATCCAACAAAAGTTGTTCGTGGAAGAAGCACTCCAAAGTCAATGGTCGGCAAAACTGGTCATGGGGCGACTGTTCCGCTTGAGCAACGTAGGACAGTCACTTCTGAGTGGTACACCACAATTTGTTTGCCTGAAGTCCTGGGAGAAATTCGAAAAACGAACAAGAGAAGACGAATCATTGAGCACCATGACAATGCGAGCTCTCACACATCGGCTCAAACCAGCGCCCTTTTGAACGGCCGAAACGTCGAACTGATGGATCATCCGCCGTACAGCATTGATTTGGCATCCAATGACTTCTTTTTATTTCCGCACATTAACTGCGTGTTCAACGGTTTTCGTTGCCAGAAGATGCGGTTGAAGCGTTCAAAAACCATATTTTGGAAGTGTTTCAATCGGAGTGGATAAAGTGTTTCGACAATTGGTTTGAGCGCATGCCAAATTGTATAAATCATGCTGGAGATTACTTTGAAAAACAATAAAACCATTTTTGATGATAAATATTCGCATTTTTATTATTAGGCCAGAACTATATAGCAGCCCTCGAACCGTGCATGTTTGCAGTTTGATTAAGGAAAAGTATCTGTTGGCTCCTGGTCGTGAACCGGGAGGCCAATTAATTACCTCAAAGGATTTCTAAATAAAAAGTCATAGAATTCTGCCTGAATTCATGTGGCTTTTTATAGAGTCTGTCAAACGACTCTTGGAATCAAGAAAGGCTGAGGGAATTCTTCTTGAATTCAACCTTCTTTATTAAAGTTATGTAGAGAACTTAAGACTAATTTACATGAGAATGACGCTCTAAGCGGGGAATGTAAAAAAAAGGAAAAGCTAATGAGAATAAGGCGAATTCAATTTCTTAATACTAAAATAGAAAATGAAAGGTAGCGAGACAACTATATAAATACAAAAGAATAACGGACAATAATGATTATAGCTATAGTTGAGCCTTGTTGAACGGTGCGTTCAACAGTTTCCCTTTTGTACCATAATGACATCCCAGCAAAGCAAACCTTCAGAATTCAGTCAGAATTCTGTACGACAATCGTCAAAAAGTTCCGATTTCGGATTAGAATTCTTAGCGAGTTCGTAACGAAAAACATAGGAGAAGGTTGACACGAATTCTGAACTACTTCTCTGAGGCAATTCTGATGTTTTTGCCGACATTTCGAACCGATTTCTGACCGAATTCTGAACTGAAGTCTTGGGAAATTCGAAAGGAAATTTCGATTTCTCGTATCGAATTCTGAACTTATTTTGATCGACTTCGGTCAGAATTCTGGCATTAAGTCTTATTAAGTTCTGATGTTTTTACCGACATTTCGAACCGAATTCTGAACGAATTCTGAGCTGTCATGGTAAATTCTTAATGTAAACAATCAAAAAGAAGAAAATATTTTTGTTCTACAAAAAAAAAAGTTCTAAAACATTTTCAAAAAGCGTTCGGAATGACTTTTAGTTACAAAAGCAGGAGTGTCTGCAGTTTTGCAAGCAATAATTGTGCTGTAACTGTGTTTTGTGGCTATACACTAAGGGGCAACCAGTTTTGCATTTAACGAGAACTGCCGGCAGTAGAGTTTTCATCCGAACACAATAAAAATCCCTCGCACAGCTAAGCTAACCAAACGTTCAGAATTTGAAATATAAAAATAGCTTAGACAAACAGTTAAGATAAGCTGTTAGTTCGGAGATGTCTGAACACAAGAACAACAACTGTAAAAACATTTTTAAACGAGACTACCTCAAAAAAATAGTTCATAATTCGTTGCGAGTTCGAAAGGAGAAGTCTGAAAAAAACATAAATAAAAATCCCACAGACAAGTCTAAAAGAATTCGGGCCTAATTTTTTCAGATTTTTCTTAACATAATAAATAAAAAAATCCTCAGACAAATCGAACAGAATTTGTAACGATGTCGGTAAGAATTCTCTATAGAGTTCAGATATTGTTCAGAATTGTCTGATATCAGACATTATCGGCAAATTTGGTTTACTGGGATGTTGAGGAAAATGTGTATATGTGTGTGTGTGTGTAAAGTATATTTCTCAGTGCGTCACAGACATTGCCCGTAGCAACTGATGAAAACTTGGCTACCCTTACAACTTTATACTCCAAACTAAGCTGATCTAGCACTGCAAAAGTGATCCCTTGTGTATCAAACTATTAACAGCTATCTCTGTCTGCTAAGCCATCAAACCTGCTGACAAAATATTGCGTTTCCAACCGATCTTAGATCCGTATGGGCTTTTACTTGCGCTTACGTTGTTTTAGTCGTTAATTTTGGCAATGCCCTTTTCGCATACATCACGTGTAATTGTTTTAAATTATTAAATTAATAAATATGTATTTTTTCTACATTTAAATTCACACATTTTTAATACATTTAATTCTTTCGGATTTAACACATTTCAAACTTTTTTGTTTTGTTTTGTTAACTGTGAAACCGGAAATTTGCAGAAATATGCTAGTGTTAAAAGTCACAGATCATTGTAAATTTATGGCACACATTTTCACTTAACTGCAGTGTGTCAGTTCTTTTGTTCATTTTTTACAGCGACGACATTGTCCTTATGACTCAAACAATGTGATTCTTATTTTGGGGTTTTTGTTTTTCTGTTTTACTTTTTTTAAAGACTGAATGCAAAAATGACAACAAAAGACTTTTACCCTGCTTTTAGAACATTTTGGCTTTAAATCAAAATAAAATCACACTAGAGAAAAAAGAATTACACAGACATTTAAAGTGATTTGCACATTCAAAATTTTCATTGGCAATTGTGTCTCTTTTTTATTTTTTTTATTTGGTTTTGCGAAAAATCTCACTCAAAATCGCATCTTTTGTGATGTCATTCATGCATGGTTTGTCTGCTCTTATTTTATCTTTTCAACATTTTCTCTTCGTTCGTTCTGTTTCTTTGGGGTTTATTTTATTTTCCGATCGTTGTGGTTGATTTTTATACCCGCACCACATAGTGGTATGGGGTATAATGGCTTAGTGCTTGCGTTTGTAACACATCGAAGGAATCGAGTTAGAATACCGGGACCAGAGAGAAAGTTGCTCAGAATTACATTTTGAGTCGATCTAGCCATGTCTGTCTGGCTGGCTGGTCGGCTGGCTGGTCGGCTGGCTGGCTGGTCGGCTGGCTGGCTGGTCGGCTGGCTGGCTGGTCGGCTGGCTGGCTGGCTGGCTGGATGTAAAGATGTCCATCTATTCTTGTAATCAAAGTACAGGTCGCATTTATGCACCGATCTTGATGAAACTTGGCATGTAGTAATATATTGGGACAAGGACGGACGCTATTGAATTTGGTCCAAATCGGAGCACTTTCTGATAGACCCCCCATACAAAGGAACTCCCGGATTTGGTCCAAATCCAGTTGATGTCGCGTGTATTGGTCAACAAATTAAAAAAATATGCCATTCGATGTAGAACTGACCACAAAATGTAAAAAAAATTGTTGGACCCGCCTCTCGGACCTACGGGGCCTTCAGAACCCAAAAAATGGACCCATGATTTTAAATATAAGTGTGACCCCTTAAATGAAAGGAAATTATCTTACAATTTTAAATACAGAAAAAAATTCGACCTGTTTGGGCCCCAGGGTCCACTAGGAGGGTCCAAAAGTTTCGGTTTACCCGGATTTTAGTGTGACCCCTCAAATGACAGGGAATTGCCTCAGGACTTTAAATATGTCAAGCCAAATGATTTATCTCGTTCGTGGGAGGGCACAGGGTCCGAAAACAAGGTATGAAAATGTGGACCAACTATAATTGTTATACCCTCACCACATAGTGGTATGGGGTATAAAGGCTTAGTGCTTGCGTGATAGATACAGATAGAAATAGCGACGAGTGCTTTCGATTAACAGGAGACTTAATCACAGTTATAGTGGTGCGGGTATCATAGAGTCGGCCACGCCCGACTATAGCACTTACTTACTTGTTATTATTGATGTTGTTTTATTTTCTTTACTTTTCTTTTGAAAATATATCGTACATTCATTTGTATAGTGAGTACGATGTGTGTATTTTGCCAGCGAAAATGAAAACGTAACTAAATAAAAACTTTGAACTTGAATTTTCATTTTTTGTTATTCATTTTGCGCCACGTTTCCCTGCAAACGAATGTCAATGATTTCGTTAGATCCTATAGTTTTATTTAAAACTGAACAAACATATGATGATTTTGTACTTTTTTATATTGAATGCCACTGCCCGATTTAGTTTTTTTGTTGCCATCGCTTTTTAATGATTCTGTAGCTGCTGTTGATTTTTTCATATTCTAATTAAAAACAAGTGTTTAATTTGTTGTAAGTGTAATTAATAATATTTTATTCGCACAATAAAAATGGCAGAAAAAAGAAAATGATAGAAAAAAGCAAACAAAAAAATATGTGGTGTTTTTTCGGTTACAATTGTACAGATCCAAAGGCGGAAATGCTGACTGACAATTATATAAATGAAGGCAACGCACATATACACACGCACACCCGCACACATACACACTTAGTAGATAATCAACAAATTATTTCTATTAAAAGTTGAAATTCATTTCAATATTATCATTAAAACAGTTATAATTCCCTTAATGACAGTCAATTGTTGCGATTCCGAAAACTTCAATTTATTTTTCTCATTGATAACCCACACACGACTGTCATTATTTTTTCTCAGCAAATTGGAAAAATTAAGAGCAACCTACTGTATCCCTGGTGAAAGTAGGTTTATATAAGTACTAAAGAGTGGCATTAAAGGCACGTGATACCTTAATTGGGATTTATTGCCTACTCACAGAGATTCGTTGGAACAACCGATTTTTATTTTGCCAACCGAATGATGGAGGTTGCACACATCTGAGTATTCCATCAGCACAACAGATTTTTAGTAGCAGCTGTGAATTTTCAAGTATAAATGGAACATATGAAGTATTCAAACCTTCAAAATAGAATATTTGATTCTAAAATCCACAAGCCGTAATTCTTCAGCGGAATGATTTAAAATGTTCAATAGAGGCAAAATCTTATTTGCTTACGCACTTTAAGTAACATAGGGAAGGTCATTTCTAGGAAAAAGATGAAAAGATAATAAAAGATTTTTACTGAAATAAATTGGATTTATCAATGGGTTTAACTTCAGTAATAATTAAATTATTTTGTTTTAATAACGCCAATTCAAAAGCAAAAAGAATTATCTTTAAATAATCCGTTTTAGATACGGTGAAATTTTAGTAATCATTAATTGGTTACTACAACAACTTTTGGCACACAGCCATCAGTTGTGGCAAAAGAATACCTGTTTGGCATGATCGAAAAATTGGTTGTGTGTACAATAATAAAGTATATATCGTCTTATGGTATGCAATGCTGTAGAGTTTTGCAAAAATGGAATGACTTCGACTCCTGACTACGGGTGTTAGAGGGACTCCGAATTTTAAAATTTAATCAAAATGTAAGCCTGGGGTTTTACAAGTTGGTAATCTGCCCACTTCGGCCAGGCCGAAGCTTCCAACATGCGCCGAATTATCGCATCCCTTAGCACTTGAATTGATCTTGGCTTATTGACGTTAACATCTTCTTTTAAATATCTTTCATAGAAAGAAGTCCAACGGTGTCGAAGCACATGATCGTGGCGACCAATTAACAGCGCCACGACTTGAGATAACACGATCATAAAATTTTGTTGGACAAAAAACTTGAACTTAAGGTGTGACTCACAATTAACATTGTGCATTATGGTTGGACCACCCTTTAGTATGACATTGACAGTATTGGCGTACGAGGGCGACCGCAAAACTAACTGGCCTGGCACATTTTCTGTTTTACTAACAACTTTTTTTTTTGTTTTTTATATATAGGATGTTACATCCTGTAGTGCGTGGTTAAACAAAATAAAAAAAAATAAATAAAAATAAAATAAAATCTTTAATAAGCCATCTGTCAAAATTTCTGAAATATTTAATGATTATTTTCTTTGTTACAGGTGATTGAAGTAAACAAGTTTTTGAAAAATGGAAAATAAAGAGTTTCGTGCGGTAATTAAACACTTTTATATAAAAGGTTATACGCCACAATTAATCAAAGATGAATTCGATTCTGTTCATGGTGATAATGCACCATCATACTCCACCGTGAAATCCTGGGTTCAACAATTTAAAATGGGTCGTTCAAGTACGGAAGATGAACAACGCTCTGGAAGACCGAAAACTGCTACTACTATTGAAAACATTAGAAAAATATTTAATGAAGTGACTAAAGATAGACGAATAAAGCTCAGAGAACTTGCTGATATTGTTAAAATACACGAAAAACAAGTTTGGAGTATTTTACATGATGAACTCCACATGAAAAAGCTATCCGCGAAAAAGGTGCCGCGTTTGTTGACTTTGCCCCAAAAAATCGTCCGTTGGACCAATTCCGAGGAGCTTTTAGCGATTTATCAGCGTAATGGAATAGAGTTCTTGCGCCGATTCATAACTGTTGATGAAACATGGATCCATCACTACGAGTACATCCCAGAATGCAAAGAACAGTCAAAACAATGGAGAGAAGCTGGTAAAAGTGGTCCCAAGAAGGCGAAAACTGTTAAGTCAGCAGGAAAAGTATTGGCCACAGTATTTTGGGATGCAAGGGGTATAATATTTATTGATTATCTTGAGAAAGGAAACACTATAAATAGTGAATATTATTGTGCATTATTGCATCGGTTGAGTGAAGCAATCAAGATAAAACGACCGCATTTAGAAAAAAAACGTTCTTTTTCATCAAGATAATGCTCCTTCACACACTGCATTTTTAACTCAACAAAAACTGGCCGAATTACGATTTGCAATTGCTCTGCATCCACCATATAGTCCAGATTTATCTCCTTCTGATAATTTCTTGTTTCCAAATTTAAAAAAAATTCTCGGTGGCAAAAAATTTTCGTCCAATAGCGAGGTTATTGCTGAAACTGAGGCATATTTTGAAGGTCTTGAAAAATCTTATTTTTCGGATGGAATTAAAAAACTTGAAAAACGTTTGATGAAGTGTATTGAGTTAGAAGGAGATTATGTTGAAAAATGAATAATAATAATTCCAAAAAACGGTTCTTTTTATGTTAGGCCAGTTATTTTTTCGGTCGCCCTCGTATATAGCTGTTGGTGGTGGCCCAATGAACCGTCGACGTGTTCAGCTTCGTGAATTTTACTGTTTTGGAGAAACCATATGTCTAGTGCTGAGAGGTCTCTAGGGAACCCGTTGATTTGGATCTAAAATTTTTAAAAATCTTTAAAGTTAAAGCATATTGAGATGATGAAAATTCACAGTTTTTGAGCAAATATACTTAGTAGGGACATAAATACTGTTACACACGTTTTATACTGTAAAATTAAAAGTACTGAATGTTTTTGGACCATTTTTTTTAATATATTTATTGATGTATATTGTATCCAAAAAGAATCTACTTATTCGAAAAGTCCGCCTTTTGCCTTTACACACGCTCTAAGTCGCACTGGCCAATCGTCAATAGCTGCACGAACCTCGTCCATTGGAAAATTTACCACAGCTTGAACCAAAGCAGTTTTAAGAGATCCAATGTTGGGGTATCTTTTGTGACAAACCTTGTCCACAATTTGTAAAACCGTCCACAATTTGTAATCCAATGGGTTCAAATCTGGACTGCCTGAGGGCCATTCTTTAGAGGAAATGAACGCTGGCAAATTGTTTCGAAGCCAGGCCTGGGATGTTTTTGCCTTATGGACCGGCGTATAATCCTGCTGGAAAGTCCATGGCTGGTTTTGGAACGGGGAATTGTTAAGAGGCTCCACAGCAGCTTCCAAAAGGGTTTCTTGGTAAACTTTGGCCGATGTTTGGAATCCTTGTTCGCAGAAATGCAGGTCAGTGACCCCATCGTAAGAGACACCCCACCAAACCATGACTGAAGCTGGGTGATGACCCTTTTCCAGCCTTGGGATCAGTTCTTTGGATGACCGCGCAACTTATGTATTTTGAATAAAACTCAATTTAGTTTTATAAAATGAAACTACATCTTTATTCTTAAATGATTATCGAAAGACTAAAAAACTATTGTACATTCCAGACTTAAACGAAAGATCTCAGTTTTGAAATGTATGAAACCGGTTTTTACCGTTCATTGAGCAAGATAATTATTAAGTCTAGAATAGGATGATAGTAAGACAATAAGATAAATTACAATATGATAAGGAGAGAGTAATAAACAAGGAGTAGACAATATAGGATGAGAGATAACAATGTTATTCGTAACTGCCCCTCCGACAAAGTAAAGACTCTCCTGAGTTCTTTTTAATATTCATTAAAAATGCATTGGTATTTTTTAAAAAAAATAATCTAGTATAAGAAGGTAATTAAATATTGAATTTTAAGAAAAAAAAAAAATATATGTAATTTCATGTTACAGGAACAGATTTAAAAACTTATTCTAATATTTATTAACATTTACTACACCATCGTACTTGTTTTGCCTTTTTACATTGGAGCTATGTATATTCTGCAGTTCACTTATCCTAAATTTCGGCTGTTCTTTATGCCTTAGTGCCTTATAATTTTTGATATACCCCGTTTCTCTATGATCAACAAAATGTTCTCTAGTCTTATTTCTTTTATAAATATAGTTTAGCTTTTTCTGCATAATAAGGTTATATATTTTTACTTTATTGCAATTGCCATACTCGACATCGATTGGACGCTGTTTTATAACAGAGTGGTAGCTATTATTATAAAATTCTATTGCCTTGCTGATCTTGTCTTTAATATTTAGAGTACATCGTTCAACTGTCATGGTCCTTAACTTTTCACTAATTGAGCTGTGCAACCTCTCAATATCCGCATTTCCAGTGTGGTTGTTTGGTTTAGCAAGATGGAGCTCGATATTCTCATTCCGCAAATAATCCTTTATATTTACACTCTTGAATTCATTATCTGTAACTAATTTTTTAAATTGACCCTTTTGAGACTTGTACAATCGTAGCTTTTCTATTATCGTTTGGTTTGTCCTATCTTCTAAATAAAAGGCAGTAGCAAATTTCGAAAACTTATCTATAAAAGTCAGGAAATGGGACTTTGAATTTGTATAGACATCCATGTGCACAATTTGGCTGGTATTTTTAGGAGTTTCTGTTATGTGAAATTTTGATTTTACAGGATTACGGTCGAATTTTGCTCTATTGCAAACATCACAATTGTTAATATATTTTTGAACAAACAACTTCAGATTTGGAAAATATATACGTCTCTTCAAGCCTTCGTAATTCTCGTTAATACCTGTATGTCCAGTTTCTTTCTTATGGTAATATCCTATTTGCTTATAAGTCTCATCTTCGGATGGCATATCCACAGCATGATAGGAACATCTTAAAAATTTCACATTGTATATTCCTTCATAGAGTTCAATAATCCGTTGTTGTAAAATGTTATATTTGTGATCGTCTAGTTCAGTATAAATTCCAACCTTTCCTTTCTCAATGTTTCTTAATAGAATATTATCTATATTTCGTTCTAAGTCCATTGAATTCATATAAATTTTCTTATTTCCATGGATAACTTCAACATCTTTTTTCTTGTTATCGGTCAAAATAATCTGAGTCCTAAATCTGTTTACAACGGTATCCAATATCCCTATATGATCCTGCCTTTCCTCCAATTGAGAGTGTATCGTGGCGACTTCAGTATCATTATTATTGTACAGAGAATCTACATTATTAGAATCATCGACAATATGAATTTCACCAGATTCGTTATTAATTCTGCTAAGAAAGTCTGCCACCTGGTTGTTCTTTCCCTTAATATAATTGACTGTTATGTTGAAGTCACTAAGCTTTATAATCCATCTATAAAGTCTAGGATTCAGTTCCCTACTCTGAGATTTCACGAATAACCACCTAAGAGGTTGATGGTCAGAAAGAATCTCAAACTTTACTCCATATAAATATGGGCGAAAATACGTTGTTGCCCAAACTATTGCAAGAAGTTCTCTTTCAGTTGCAGAGTAATTTCTTTCGTGATCATTAAAAGTTCGACTGGCAAAACAAATCGGATGTCCATTTTGCTGCAAAACTGCACCAATTGAGTTTAAGCTAGCATCTGTAATAAGTTGAAATGGTCTTTCGAAGTCCGGATACTTAAGTACCGGGGACTCAGTTATGATACACTTTAGCTTTTCAAAGGCATTAATAAAATTAGGATCGTTAACATTTAATTTAACTCCCTTCTTCAAATATCTGATCATGGGATAAGCCACCTTGGAATAGTCTCTAATAAATTTGCGATAGTATCCTGTCATACTTAAAAAAGATTTAATACTTTTAATTGTGGTAGGAAGCCTGAGTTTCAATATGGCATCAATCTTAGATGGGTTGGGTTTTACTCCCTCTGGCGTTAGAATATGACCTAAATACAATGTCTCTTTTGCAAAGAATTTGCATTTATTTATTTGTATTTTTAAGTTTGCCTGCCTTAGTTTTTCAAAAACTATTCTCACATTACAAACATGTTCTTCAAAACTTGTGGAAAATATTAAAATATCATCCAGGTACACTACACAGATTCTGTTAATCAAATCTCGCAGAACGTGATTAATAAGTCTCTGGAACGTAGCAGGGGCATTTTTTAAACCAAATGGCATTCTAACATACTCATAATGGCCATAAGGTGTAGAGAAAGCGGTCTTTAAGCGATCCTCCTCCTTAACAAGTATCTGGTGAAAACCCTTTGCCAGATCAATGGTGGAAAAATATTGGGCTCTACCTAATTTATCTAAAATACTGTCAATATTAGGGATAGGAAATTTATCATCTATCGTTATTTCATTCAGCTTCCTGTAGTCAATGACGATTCTCCACCTTTTCTCCCCGGAATTATCTGTCTTTTTAGGCACAATCCACAAAGGACTATTATAAGGCGAATTGCTCTCAGTAATAATGTTCTGCTTAAGCATATCATGAATTTGGTTACATATTTCCTGCTCGTGTATATGGGGGTAGCGATACATTTTAGTGTAAATGGGCTTTTCATTAACAGTCTTTATTTCATGTTGAATAATCATTGTATTTCCTAATGTCTGCCCTTCTAGAAATATCAAGTCACTGTATGAGTGCAATATTTTTTCTAAAGCGCACTTTTCCACATTATTTAATCCTTTGTATAAATTTTCCAATACCTTTTCGTTAATATTAATTTCTTCCAGTTGGTTTATTTCGTGATTTAAATAGGGGCAAAATTTTATAAAATCTATAACATTATTATTTATATTCAAAGTCTCATTTTCCATGTCTATTATAGCTCCTAAAGGTCTCAAAATGTTCTGACCCAAAATTGCATCAAAATCTTTTCCTTGAAACATAGTCAACTTCCATGACATGGTGGCAACTTCACCAAATTCCTTTGGTATGTTCGTTACAATCTCCTGTGTAATATCTGTCCTTCCATTTAATGATGAAAAAGAAATAGGATTTTTTAAAGTTAATCTTTCATAATTATGTAATTTATTCTGGTTCAAGAGGGATGTAGTCGAACCAGTGTCTATCAGAGTTCTAATCGTTTCATTGCCTATTGTAAGTAGTACTATTGGAAGTGTCTTGGATGGGCTGTTATGAGAAAATTTACTTGATTTTCACTTTCAGTTGATGAAAATTTGTTTATCACACAAATATGTTTTTAATTATTTTATTATGTAGTAGTTATTTATTAATTAATTCTTTTAAACTTCAGTTTTAAATTGGTTCGAAAAAACGACTGCGCCACTTATGTATTTTGAATAAAACTCAATTTAGTTTTATAAAATGAAACTACATCTTTATTCTTAAATGATTATCGAAAGACTAAAAAACTATTGTACATTCCAGACTTAAACGAAAGATCTCAGTTTTGAAATGTATGAAACCGGTTTTTACCGTTCATTGAGCAAGATAATTATTAAGTCTAGAATAGGATGATAGTAAGACAATAAGATAAATTACAATATGATAAGGAGAGAGTAATAAACAAGGAGTAGACAATATAGGATGAGAGATAACAATGTTATTCGTAACTCGCATACTCTTTATCAGTTTGGTTGTTAAATTTTTCCTGAACGGTAAAAATTTTTTGAGCGGTGAACAAAATTTTTCTGTGCAAGATATCAGCATGCTTCACCAAAAGACGTTTGCATTTTTCAATCCTATTTTTTTTTAAAGCTGCAGTCAATAAATATTCGGTACGTCGTTTGAAAGCCCCAAGTCCCAAGTCTTTTTTAATGATTCGACTCATGGACTTTTGCGTAATATTCATTTCACGGGCCATGATTTTCTGTTTTCGGAGCGGATTTCTGTGAATTCTTGATTTAACGGCTTTGATGACACGAGGTGTTCGAACAGAGCGTGGGCGGCCCGACCGGTGGCGGTCTTTTACATCTCCAGTCTCCTCAAACAGTTTTATGCTTTGATAGATGAACATGCGGCTAATCCCTAGTGGCCGAAGCGTTTTGAAAATATCTCTTTTTTTCATTTCACACTTGAAAAGCGCTGTTACAGCGATACGGTTCTCATTATCTGACCACTCCATGAATAAAGTTGAAACGATTTAAAAATCCCGTTACAGACTAACGCTATTGAGGTTAACTTTCAAAACCCATAAGACATTAACGGGGTATGTTCAGTTCTACTACTGAAATGGGTGTGTTCAATGTTGTTACAGTATTTATGCTCCTACTAAGTAATGAGCTTCTAGCGGTTACTTCTAGGAAACAACGTCTTGGACACCTGTCAAAGTTTAGGTTAGTACCTGAGCAGCGAAGCCTGGCTTAAATAGGTAAAACGTCTGTTAGTCACTCTGTCCGGGAAAAAACTCTTACTGAAAAAACTAAATTAAATGCTTAAATAGGGAATCACATGTGACTGAAATTTATATTACATACAAATCTGTAAAGAGGGACTTAAAAAATACTTTTAACATCCAATTAGCTGGTTTCTATTTTGCTTCATTCATTACGATGAGTCCCAAACGAAATTACCGGTCGGGCCTGATCAAAGTCACCAGGAATTTTAAATAACAAAAACGAGTTCAGACTGACAATCTCGTTGGAAAGAGAGGAAATATTTGTATTCTCATCTGATTCATTTAAATTGGATTGACTTAATAAATCCGAATTTTTTACAAAGTATTCTCCGAAATTGTAGTGTTTATTGCGCCATTAGTATTTCTATAATCGTCGCTCTTGCAATTATTATTCAATCGTCATTTTACGATACTAAACACTCTTTAACGATGATTTAGATTTTGTTGGAATTTTTAATAAGGACGCCGGACAAGTATTCCAGGTTTAAAATTGTTTAATTAAACAAGAATTGATTACCCTGATCATAGTTGTTTTTTAACCCATTAAGATTTTGTTTTTCGAGACTTTCAATTACGGGAGGGGGCCATCCTGCGGAACTATCTACCGTTTAAATACAACAAACAATAATCAAAAGGTATGCACAGCTCGATTAGTCTAATAAAATCAAACGTGATTTCCAAGCTCGACTCGTTAAAGTTTAAATTAATTGGAGGTTCAAAAAGCACAAAATTCATATGCCATGACAATATTCAGATATTAAATTAAGTGTCAGAACGGTTTATTGTTTTTTTTTTGTTTGAAGTTTTTAGAAATTTTAGGAACCTGATGGTGAAATCATTTTGGCTCAGATATATGACTAACAAGATAAAAAGCCAGTTAAGTGGATTCAGTCTGCTGACCAAATTTATATGGGGGTGTACCGAAATTCTCGCAAAACCCACAAGATCTAAATTTCGCATGAAATGGGTAATGCTCAAAGTTGCGTGACAGTTTTCTTAAACCCATTTTTTAACGCAATTGCACTACGTGCAAATGACGACAAATTAAAATCTTTTAAGAGCTTTGAATTTGTAAATTTTGGGCCGTAGGGAGACTTGACTTTCTTGTGGTAGGAAAACCTAAGCGACGTAATTTCAATGGATTTAGTGACGAAAGCTGGCTGCCAAAAGCCGCATAAACAACTGGAAAGATTAAGTTCGGCTGGGCCGAACCGCATTTTTTGGCTTTACTAATAATCTTGCTGCTCGCAAACGGATTAACCAATTTTCACAAGTTTGCGTCATATGAAAGAGAATACTACGATTTCTAGAGTGTTATTAAAATGAAGTTTTTAAAAAAAATGATGCTATGTATCATTACATATTTAAAAAATTAATTTTATAAATCAATTGGTCTTTGGTACCAACAATTGATAATGCCAACAAATAGTTTCGTTTTGATGATCACAAAATATTGTTGACTCCAACATAGAAAAAACAGAAATACTCGTATAAGAACAACTAAAAAATTAAATAGGGACAGAAGTAAAAGGATTTCCATTCATACTGGCTTATAAGGTAATTAAAATATCGCCCTCTTTATGTAGTAGGGCGAGGGCGGTTCCGAAACTTCTTAGCCTAGCACAAAAAGCGCGGTATAAACAGAAAACAGTTAAGTGTTTTGGAAACTTCCATCTCTGCTATGAACACAGGTGTTCGCAAAAGACGCATCCGCGATTTTTTTATTTTTTTTTATTTTTTTATAAATTAGAAATGCGTGGTGTCATTAAATATTTACATAAAAAAGGATTATCGGAACAAGAAAGTCATAATGATATGGTGAATATGTTAGGTGAAAGTGCTCCTTCATATGCAACATTAAAAAATTGGGTTGCTGAATTTAAACGTGGTCGTACAAGCATTGAAGATGAACCACGTAGTGGACGTCCAACAACAGCAACAACAACAGCAATTGTACCCAAAGTGCATGATATGGTATTAAATGATCGACGAATAAAAGTGCGTGAAATAGCTAATATCATGGGCATCTCAAATGATCGAGTCCATTTAATTTTGCATGAAGAACTACAGATAAAAAAGCTTTCTGCAAGATGGGTGCCGCACTTGTTAACAGTCGACCAAAAACGCATAAGATTGAACATTTCTCAAGCTTGTTTGGATCGTTTTCAACGAAATAAAATGGATTTTATGCGTCGTTTCATAACTTCATCATTGATGAGACATGGATCCACCACTATCCTCCAGAGACAAAATAACAATCTAAACAATGGACTGAAGCTGGAGGAAGTGCCCCAAAGAAGGCAAAAACAATTCAATCGGCTGGTAAGGTTATGGCAACGGTTTTTTGGGACTTCAAAGGTATTTTATTGATTGACTATCTGCAAAAGGGTAAAACAATAAATTCAGAGTACTATTGCAACCTTTTAGATCAATTAAATGTACAAATTCGAGAAAATCGTCCTGGCTTACAACACAAAAAAATAATTTTTCATCAAGACAACGTACCAGCGCACAAGAGTGTTTTAACAATAGCTAAAATCAACGAATTAAAGTACGAATTGCTTGACCACCCATTTTATTCTCCTGATTTAGCTCCCAGTGACTTTTACCTGTTCCCAAATCTAAAAAAAATTCTTGCTGGCAAGCGTTTTACCTCAAATGAAGATGCAATTACAGTTGTAAACCACTATTTTGAAGACCTTGAGGAAAACTATTTTAATCAAGGGATAGAATTGCTAGATAAGCGTTGGACTAAGTGTATTGAAGTTTCAGGAGATTATATTGAAAAATAAAAATATTTTTGAAAAACTAACAATTCTCTTTCATTGATAGGCTAAGAACTTTCCGAACCGCCCTCGTAGACCAAGTGTTGAAATTAGACAGTTTAATTTTTCTCCTGACTGACTTTAATTTTTTTTATTTATATATATTTTTCTACATAATTGCCACACAGAGAACAAATCGGCCGAACTACAAATATTCGCCTGGATAAACAGACTCTCAGTTGTAATCACCAATATTCCATGATATTGATGGTTTCGACTTCCATAAAATGGTAGCTACAATAATACTACGATTCTTGCAGCCAATAATTCGGTTATACCAACCGAATTTACTTAAGCTATGGGTTGCCTTAACTGGTGGCTGTGACCACCAACCACTGATAATGATGATGTTAATTTTATATCAATGATTGGTGGTAACAACAAATAAATTGCTTGTAGTAACGAAACCCCAGTTAGGTCCAGAAATGAAAGACTAAGTTGATTATAGTAAATTCCCATGACGATGGCCACTGTAGATCCGAGTTATTTTTTATTTTGCAGTGTTATACAATACAATATGTTAAATAGTAGTAAATATTCCATTCAAGTTTTGTTCAGGAGATCCATTTTAAAGATTTAAATACGTCTATCATTGGTGTACCATCACTTTCATAAAAATCGCATATCTCTGGGAGGGAACACTTTTGGGGCATGGTCTCATTCGATGCTCAGATGTTGTCCACATCAAAAAAAAGGTGAAAATTGATTTTTTTTACCGTTTTATTTCTCCTTGAAAATCACACGTTTCTAAAAAACACCCTTTATTTAATCTATTTTATTTTTGTTCAAAGAGACACACATATTCGATCGCCTAATGTTCGTGGTAACGTTATACCTCTGCTTATAAGTATAATGGATCAAATTCATTCAGAGGAAATAAGGTTAGGTAAAATCACACATTTTAGGGGTATTTATAAAAAAATCACTACCATGGGATTGACCTAGGGTTCTGAAACTAGGTATGAAACTGTCTCTTGGACATGGCCCATTCAGTATTATATATGGGCAAAATCGGTAAATGTTTAGACGTAGCCCTCGTACAAAGAAGATTCCCGAGTTCAGATAGCGGCATTCTAGAAACTGCATTTATGGTCTGGAAACTAACTGTTTATATACCGGTCCATGATTTTATACAGCCCTCGTACAAAGGTCCCTCCCGTTTTTAGGTCCTTACGCTCTAGAAACCACATTTATTGTCGGATCTGGACACAATTTAGTACAAAAGAGTTTTATGAAATGGCAATTAATTGTTAATGATCCGGGCCATATTGGCCCATTATGTGATTTAGCTCACATACAAATACGCCTAATAATTATGATTCTTGCTTTGAATATAACCCATGGTAGAGCGTAGATAATAATCGGCCCGACCGAACAAAGCGCCGTTTTTACTTGTCAATTATATGGAAAATATGTAAAACGCTAATTATAGAGGTTTTTCTTTTTTAAAAATGAAAAGCCCTATGTGCAGAAAAACACACACCCCTTCTACAATAACACTGTGGAATAAATTCAGCTTAGCAAAAGTTAGGTCGATTCTGAGAGTGAGGGGTGAACATATAGGCTAAATTAGAAGACCCGTATCGCGGCGTTTGTTTATGTTAGTTCGAATTTTTTTTTAATCGACCTTCGTATTGTTTATATTTTATTTGTTCAATAAATTTCATTTGAAAAGAAAATAATCATAATACAAAACTTGCGTTTTCCAGCTTATTATTAATTTACTTTTCATTTTTTATGTATAAAATTGTTCAGTGTTGGTTTTGAAGAATCATTGAAAACGAAATTATAAAATTATGTAAAAAATATAATTTTGAAACGTTAGTTACGAAAAGCAGAGTTTCGAGTCTTAACTGAATGTTTATTTTTAAAATAAGTTTGCTTGTACGAAATAAAAAAAAAAAACACTACCTGTTCGGTGGTTGAAAACAAAAAAGTTAATTAGTAACAACTTTTTAGGAATTAGTAACTAATTCTAAGTTACTAATTCCTAATTCTTGGAACTGTCCTTTTAAATTACTTATTTTTCTTCTTCATTATTTCATCAAAACCAACACTGAACAAAATTGATACATAAAAAATGAGAAGTAAATTAATATTAAGCTGGAAAACGAAAGTTTTGTATTATGATTGTTTTCTTTTCAATTGAAATTTATTAAAGAGACACTGAGAAGCATATTAAAGATCAAACAGAAAGCAAAAAATACTTATAAGTAGTTTTGTGGAAAATATTTTCAAAAAGCATGGAAAAAAATAAATTTTCCAACATTTTGCTTCATAAGCACCACAAAAATTTTCTAAATAAATTTTTTAAAATATTTTAATTGTTGGACAGGTCTCTAGCAATAATTTGGCTTTTACAGATTGAAAAATATCAATAAGTCGACGAGTTATAGCCAAAAAATATATAAAAAATATGCTGAAAATCGGCATTTGATGGCAAAGTTCCAAGGTCGATTAAAAAAAAACTCGTACTAACATAAACATACGCTGCGATACGGGTCCTCTAATTTAGACTATATTTTTACCCCTCACTTTCAGAATCGACTTATTTTTTGCTATCCTGAATTTGTTCCACAGTGTAATTTTATGATAATTTCTATAAAGAAATGCACATAGACCTTTTACTAAATCCTGAACCAATAAAGATATCGAAAAACGATTTGGTGGGTACATGTATGACCAATAGAACTACTAAAAGCGAGAAAAAAACAAGGTAGAAAATGTACACATATGTGACGCGCAAAATAGAAAGGGGCCTAAGGTTAAAAACCAGTTTTGTTCAGGAGAGCCATTTCAAAGATTAGGTCCCTTTCTATTTGCTCTTAGAATCGTCGACTTCACTTTCATAAAACGCGCATATCTCTGGGAGGGAACACTTTTAGGGCATGGGATCAGTCTCATTTGATGCTCAGATGTTGTCCACATCAAAAAAAAGTGAAAAGTTAATGAAAAGTTTTGTTCATGAGAGCCATTTTAAAGATTAGGTCCCTTTCTATTTGCGCTTAGAATCGTTGACTTCACTTACTTAAAACGCGCATATCTCTGGGAGGGAACACCATTTGGGGCATGGGATTGGTCTCATTCGATGCTCAGCTATTGTCCACATCAAAAAAAGAAAAAAAATGAAAATTGATTTTTTTTTACCCTTAGTTCCCTTTCTCTATGTGCTGTCACATATGCCTTTTGCTGGGAACTAAGACGAAATTCTTTTCAGGTTAACTGTTTTTGTTTGAACTTTTATTTTTTTTTGGTTTATGTATACTTATCAAAAATTTTTCAACGAATTGTTGTTTTTTTTAATGATAAAATTAAAATTTAGTTCTTGGGGTACTCCACATTTTAATGTGAAAACTCTCCAAAACGTCAGAAACGACATATTTTATTCACGGTCGAAATTTAAACTTCTTGGTATCACTGGAAAAAGAGCCCCTTTTTTACATATAATCTCAAAATTTTACCACTCTTTCTAAAAAAATTTGATCGTTGTCTCGTTTCAAATTTTAGCATAAATTTCAAATTCAATTATATCAAAAAGTCAATTTTATGATTGAACCACATTTACTCGTAATTTAAGCGCCTTATATGTAGTAACTGCCGTACAAAAAGAATTTTAAAAGGAGCATTGCACTGAGTAACATTCGGTTTTACTGACAAAAACTCATATAGTACAGGCAATCACAGTTTTTCAGCTGGCAAATAAGAATTTAAGTGCAGACAAGCATATTTCTTTCAAAAACGACAACACTATAACAGTTAATCTTTTCACATTTATGCCAATTTTGGCGTATTTAATCTTTTACGTTATTCTAGACAGTAATCGCCGAACTGTTGATTACCTTTTAGTATTATTTTTTTTAATTAATCGAACTCGTATCACAATAAACTTTAATATTTCGGTGTGATTTTTTCTCTCTCTCGCTCTGCTCAATTACTTTCCAAAGCCAAGTTTGTGTCTGGCTTATCAGTCACGCGAGTTTTGTTTTGAAATTCCAAAAAACAATACAGTGTGTTTTTTTCAATTTTATTTCAAATTTCTAATCGAACACACATTGCGCGTTTATATAACACGGAGAATACAACAAAAACTATTAAGTATTTGTTTTGTTGTAATTTATTTGTCTTGAGGTGACATATTAACACTCCGAATTGAATAATAGTGACAGCCAGCAATGTTGTCGTTCTTCTTCTTTGTTCTCGTTCTCTTTATTTCTTCGATTGGTTGCTGTTGTTGTTGCTGTAGTGTTGCCGATAAAGAGGCGGCAACAATGCCGCTGTGGCCGCTGATAATTATGTTAATTATGTCGGAATCTAGTCTGTTTCAAACACTTGTGCAGCACGTTTTTTCGTTTTAATTTATTTTTTTTGTCTCGGTTTATTTCTTCACGCATAAATTCTTATCACTCGTTTTCGGGTACTGAGGAATTATCAACCGGTTGCCGGTTGGTGAACAACGACTTTAAAATTTGAATTCCCCTCGAAGGTTTCAAAATTTTGATTTAAATGAATTTCACTAATTAGTAATTTGTATTAATTAAGGGAACATGGCCACCTTGTATTCCGTAAATAGTTTGTACAACGTTTGATATTCTTCTTCTTTTTCTATTTCTTTAGTTTAATCCACACAACGTTTGTTTTACGATCGCGCGCGTTTCATTCCGCTTTCGGCAAAGGTTCACATCCGACTATCCTCAGTGTTGTAAGGTCCGTCTTTTTAGTTTCAGTTTTTGTTTTGCTTCACATTTGTTTATATTTTTCACGTTCACGTTCAGGTCTACTCACCACCGCGTACAGACTCACACATGTGCACGCCAAGATTCTGAGATGCACATCGGCGCGATTTAAGCATAATATCCGTATTGTAGTCTTCGTCTACCATGCGACGTATACGACGACGATGACGACCACAGCAGTGGCGACGACAACGATCTTCAGCGCTCGCAATTATTGCTAGCTAACGCACAGTGGGAGAAAATGTATTTCTATTAGCTCTGCCTTAAAGTGATATTTCTAGTGTTGACCGAAGAGGCTCGTTTTCATTTGAGTGGGGTTTTTTTAATATTCCCTTGAGCTGCAACTCCACAAGAGGCTCAATGACCAAGTAAGTCGTTTATGTGCACACTGAAAAAAAGTCTGTTAAAATTCGGTTCTACCGAAAGGTAGTTTTTTTTTTATCAATTTGCAGCCGATGCTTATTGACAACCAATAGTTTAGCATTTTATCAGAAAAAACTTTAACGAGAGAAATGGATGGTATACTAAATTTGTGATTCCTCCACCTAGAATTGATCGGACTATACATTATAGAATTGATATGGTATATTCTCGTATATTATTGATCGTTGTAAAATTCTTAGACGTTCTAGCTATGTTCGTTCGTCCATGTGTCCGTTCGTGAGTCTGTTGAAATCACCAACGTGGTCAAATGAATCAACCAAGTATCTTGAAATTTTGCAGGATGATGACTTAAGTCCATGAGCTGTTTAGGATTGTTAATAAGCGAAATCGCTCCTGGGGGGAAAAGTTTGCCTTTAAGGATCTAAAGATATCTCAGAAAAAGTAAACTTTCTTGTGTACTTAGTAGAAACATAAATACTGGTACAACATTAAACACACCCATTTTAATAGTAGAACTGAACATACCCCGTTAATGTCATATGGGTTTTGAAAGTTAAACTCAATAGCGTTAGTCTGTAACCGGATTTTAAACTTTCTGTTTCAACTTTCCTCATGGAGTGGTCAGATAATGAGAACCGTATCACTGTAATAGCGTTTTTCAAATGTGAAATAAAAAAAGCGATATTTTCAAAACGCTCTGGCCACTAGGGATTAGCCGCATGTTCGTCTACCGATGTATACATTTGTTTGAGGAGACTGGAGATGTAAAAGACCGCCACCGGGAGGGCCGCCCACGTTCTGTTCAAACACCGCATGTCATTAAAATAAGAATTCACAAAAATTCGCACCGAAAAGAGAAAATCATGGCCCGTGAGATGAATATCACGCAAAAGTCCAGGAGTCGAATCATTAATAAAGACTTGGGACTTGGGGCTTTCAAACGACGTAGCGGAAATTTATTGACTGCAGCTTTAAAAAAAATAGGATTGGAAAATGTAAACGTCTTTTGGTGAAGCATGCTGAGAACTTGCACAGAAATATGTTGTTTACCAATGAAAAAATTTTTACCGTTCAGGAAAAATTTAACAAGCAAAATGGTAGAGTGTATGCGCAGTCATCTAAGGACGCATCTGAACTGATCCCAAGGGTGGAAAAGGGTCATCACCCAGCTTCAGTAATGGTTTGTTGGGGTGCCTCTTACGATGGGGTCACTGTCCTGCACTTCTGCGAACGAGGAGTCAAAACATCGACCAAAGTTTACCAAGAAACCGTTTTGGAAGCTGTTGTGAAGCCTCTCAACAATTCCCTGTCCCAAAACTAGCCATGGACTTTCCAGCAGGATTCTACGCCGGCCCATAAGACTAAAACATCCCAGGCCTGGCTTCGAAACAATTTGCCAGCGTTTATTTCCTCTGAAGATTGGCCCTCAGGCAGTCCAGATTTGAACCCATTGGATTACAAATTGTGGACGGTTTTAGAGGACAAGGTCTGTCACAAAAGATACCCCAACATTGGATCTCTTAAGACTGCTTTGGATTAAACAGTGGCCAATTTTCCAATGGACGAGCTTCGTGCAGCTACTGACGATTGGCCAGTGCGACTTAGGGCGTGTGTAAAGGCAAAAGGCGGACTTTTCGAATAAGTAGATTCTTTTTGGATACAATATACGTCAATAAATATATAAAAAAATATTTGGGCCAAAAACATTCAGTACTTTTTATTTTACAGCATAAAACGTGTGTAACAGTATTTACTCGTATGTCCCTACTCGTATGTCCCAATTTTTTTGTGATAAGACAATAGCTAAATTGGTTGCTGTTTATTGGGACGCACTTACTACCTTAAAAAGGGCTGGACTCTTTGCCCGCGTATCCCAAAAAACTATGCTGCTTGTTCGAAATGGGCGAGTTAAAATGAATAAGACCATTAAGCCTCAAATTAAAGTAAATTTTGCTACGAATCGAAGTTTTGGCTGAGATAATGGAAGGTCGCATGGGCCGATTATATTATACCCTACACTTCCGGATGTTAAGAAAAACTAACTAAAAACAGGTTCTACTACCTACTCGTACTTGAACAGGCTTTTAGTTTAACTAGATTTCAAAACATGTCATATTTGAATTTGTAAAAAATGTCATTGGCTCATGCACATTTTTAAATGGACCAAAGTTTAAACTGACCCAAACAGTGAAAATAATTTGTTGGCTTCATGAGAACATTTTGTTGTTATTTGGTACTCCCTTGTCTATGAATACTGCAGGGTGGGCCAAAAGTTACCATGCGTTTAAAAACTTTAATAGCTTTTTCGTTTATTACTTTTTTTCCTCAGATTGGAATTGAATTTTTTTACACTAAGTATGAAAAATAATGCCACTTAAATCACCTCCGTTTTCAGTTTCGCAATGATAAGCTCGTTTTAGAGCATTTTTCATAACATCTTTCAAAATTTGTGGCTGTAGCGTTCTAATTTCTGCAACAATGTTGGCCTTGAGTTGAAGGATTGTCTTGGGCTTGTTACATATACTCGCTCCTTCTAATAACCCCAAAGAAAATAGTCGGGTGCTGACAAATCTGCCGATCGCGCTGGCCAAATAATTCCCGAATTTTTGGAAATTATTCGCTCTCGAAAAGTTTGACTTACAAGTATGTCTCGGGCAGTGGAACCACATTTCCTGCTGAAACCACATTTCAGGTCTGTTTTCAAGAGCAGGGCCCTCTAAGCTCTCCATTTACGGTTACAGCACTTCCATCTTCATTCTCCAAAAATTAAGGCCCAATGTTATTTGCAGATGTGATCCCAAACCATACTGTACAGTTGGCGTTGCTGAATGGATCTTGGTTTTTCAGAACCCCAGAACCTGAGTTCTGCTTATTAACAAAGCCATTCAAATGAAAATGAGCTTCATCACTTTGCGTTAAAATAATTGATCGCTGATTTAAATAATAAAATTCTATTATTTTGGTTCTTATCTCCATTATTTATTCTTCAAGTGTTATAAACACAATCTAAAAAAATTATATGCTCGTATATAAACGAAAAAGTTATTAAATTTTTTAACCCCATAGTATCTTTTGGCCCACCCTGTATATTTTAAATATCATCGTCATATTACAAATAGTTCATGAGATGTGGTCTTTCAAATTCAGGGTTTAGTGGGCGGTGCCAAGCCCCTTTGTATAATCGCAAGGCAATGTCTTTTAGAAATATTTCTATAACGAAAATGTTGTAACGATCGAATTTGGTGGTATACGTATAAGCAAAAAATCGGTAAACCTACTTAGAAACTAGTATTTTTTGAGAAGTTGATTCGGTCCATGAGTGGGAAAATATTTTACCGATCTGACCCATTTTCAATACCAACAGTTTTAGTCTTTCAACTCTTGTTTCTACAAAATGTCACCTAGCTTCAATAGTGTGATCTGTAGTTTGCTTTCCACAGACAGGCGGACATCGCTAAATCTTCTTAGAATTTTACGACGTCCAAATACATGAAATGGATGGTGCAACTAAAATACACGTTGTTAATTGTAAATCAAACGAAATATTTTTAGAGTTTATCCAAATATTTTTTAATATGAAAGTAGGATCTATAACAATAAATGGCAAAACAAAATATCGACCAAATGCTCACCACACTTTGGTGGTTTACCTCTATCCGATGGTTAATATTTTTAATAGCTCTGAGACATAATGGAGGCTCAATGTCGTTAATGTGCCGAATTATCTCATCCTGTAGCTCTTGAATTGTATTTGGCTTATTGGCATACACTTTTTCTTTAAAATATCCCCAAAGAAAGAGGTCCAACGGTATAAAATCACACTATCGCGGCGGCAAATTAACATCGCCACGTTAATTGGTGCAAACGAGCCATTGTTTCTTTGGATGTGTCGAAAGTGTCACCATCCTGTTAGAACCACATACTGTCCAGGTCCATATCCTCATCTTCTGGCCACAAGAAGTCCGTTATGATCACGCGATAGCGAACACCATTGCTTGGCCGGCCTCATTTTCAAGAAGTACGGCCCTATGACAGAACGATGCCAGAACGAACTCGGAAGCAAGCGCAGGTGTTTTCACATTTCCTACAGCACCGGTTTGCTGAAATTTGCGCACAATTCTTCCGATTGTGGGCACATTAGGTCGATTATGCTGACCAAAAAATCACGAGGTGCACATAATGCATCACTCATCAAAAAAAAAACGCATGCAAAAGGGGTCCACAAGCTTTACGCGTTGCACAATTGCGTACCTCTCCTAGTTGAATTTTTCAAACACAGAATCAACGAAATGTCGAATTAAGTGGGCAAAAAACTTGACGTTAAGGTGCGACTCACAATTATGTGCATTACGGTTGTACCACCCTTTACTTTTTGTGGTCTCAATTTTAGGTGCTGTCTATAATGAAGGCTATACAAAAACTATGATTAAAAATGAACCCACTGTGGAATACTCGTATATGACGATACTGTAGCAACTCCATGAATGTGTGTTGCTGTCAGCTGTTGGTTGGTTTGTACTGTCGTATGTGTAACGCTGAAGAGCTGAAACCCCGATCTTCGTATTATCACAGCTGTCGTTGTTAGTGCAGTGCAAAAATGCCGGCTGAACGTGTATGAGTGCGCATTTATGATTTTGTCTCGTTTAACTCTTTCTCATTTCGATTTATCCAACAGCAGCCGCTCGACGGATAGCCCTGGTCTGCTCTTCGTTTATTTAATGCTCATCTGCTGACTACAGATTTTGCTGAGAACGACGTCGGTCAGTGTTGTGTATTGGTAAACAAACGAGTAAAGCAGGAGTACTCGTATCTTCGTTCAATTCCTCCGTCACTCATTTCGACTATTCCGCAACGTCATCATTGTGCATTGCCCCACGTCATTGCACTTGACCGACTGAAGGCAATTCTATTCTCGTCCGATTAATTAAAAATGCAATGAATAAAGCAAAGGTGTTCGCGATTACTCGTTGACTGCTGCGATTACACCCTATGTGACACGCTACATATAAAGCCCTGTTATGGCATAGGAAAACGAAATGAGTTCGTAGATATTGTTTTGTAACGTTTTTATTTAGTTTGCTTTTACTCGTATGTTTTGCCTAAAAGGAAATTGAATTACTACATTTCCTACGTGAAATTGGACCGGAACAGAACCAGTCACGTAATAGGTCCCTCATGGATGGGGATCGGTCCCAGCACCGACCCAACTATAAGAAAAGAACCTGTAAGAAGCCATCTTGTCATTGAAGGGAGTCAATTGACAGTACTCAGATACCATGTGGTCTTATCACGGGACTGATCAAAAAGGACAGGTACCGAACGTGTCATTGTATTTATCATAGAACCACTTAAAATTTCAATTGCTTTATTTATTGTAAGGATAATATTTTGTAGTGTACAATAATATACATTGATATAAACTTCTTCAAAGAGATTAGTCTGACTGACTTTACAACTTAAATACTCGTATATATACAAAATTTATAAAATTGTTATCCTAAATAATATTATATAAGTTAAGGAAAAAGTGAGCAGAAAACCTTTTATGGGGGAAAACTAAATCTAGGCTAAAATACTGAAGTTAACTGGTAAAAAAGCTGATTAACAAAGTGAATTTATATGACTGTACCGTGAGTGTAAACATTTATCAAAAAATTTATTAGTTATAAAATTTAATTTATCCTTTACGAGTGGAATATTATGGAGTGAGTGAAGCCTTAGGGTTGAGTAATATCGCGGGAGGTCATACATACATAATCTTGAGAATTTTATTCTGTGAAATCTGAAGTCTTTTTATGTGACAGTCGGATGCATCATGCCATGCTGGGCCAGCATAAATCAAAATGCTATGGAAAACTACCTTGAATATTAGAATTTTATTCTCGATGTTCAATTTTGACTTTCGATTAATGAAAGCATACAAGGACCTTGTAGTTATATTTAATCTATTAACAATATTTGAGATATGAGCGTTGAAAATCATCTTATTATCAAGAATGACTCCCATATAACGGACATTAGATTCCCATTCTATTTCTATGCCATCTATTCGTATTCCAGATTGTGGCACAAAACAGGCTTTTCTTCTTCTAGTGAAGAAAATAGATTGTGACTTAGATGAATTTATTTGAATGAATTTTGAATTTTCCAGCTCTTGAAATACTCTATAACTCTGTCCACGGAAGTCTGGAGGTTTGACAGAATATCATTCGCATAAATATTCGAACTTATAATTGCAGTGTCATCTGCAAAAATTTATGACTCGCAACCGTCCAATAAAAGAAAGTCGTATGTGAAAATGTTATATACTAATGGCGACAGACATGATCCTTGCGGGCATCCTGTCGGTACTGGGTATGCAGTTGAAGATTCTGCTCCAATATGAACCTTAAAGGATCGGTTTGACAAAAAACTTCTAATTAATTTCACCACGGACAAATTCAAATTCGTGCCACACCGAGTCGAACGTTGCCTTGACATCTAACAAAACCATGGCTGCAGGTTTTCCTTCATTAAAATTATCTTAACCAGTCTCTTAATTCTAACTAAAGGCTGAATAGTATTGTGCTCCCTTCTGAAGCCAAACTGCTGGGGCGGGATAATATCATTGTCCTCGATAAATTCGACTATAATTTCCTTCAAAACCTTCTTTAATACCTTGCTCATACAGTTCAGTAGGCTTATCGGTCTGTATGATTCAGGGGGGGGCAATGGTTTTTTCCCGGTTTAAAAATCGGTATGATTTTGGATTGTTTCCATATCGAGGGAAAATATCCTAACATATAACAAGCATTGAAAAGCAGAGCAAGAATTTCAAATCCTTTTGGTGGAAGATTTTTAAGTATTCTATTTGCAATGCCATCCGTACCTGGGCTTTTCTTATTTCTCAATGATTTTATGATACCCTTGACTGTGTTTATCGAAATTACCTAAGGGACGACATCGTGTTCGTTCAGAATATTAATTGAGTTTGAGACCTCATTTACTATAGCTGGATTACTCAGATTCGATGATATGTGGTGTTTTGATAGAAATTGCTGAGCTAAAAGTTTAGCTGTAAGTTTGTAAGTTTCTGTAAGTTCGTCGTAAAAATAATTCCTTTATCCTTAAGGCAGGGTAGGGGTTTGACCTTTCTCCTTAAAATTTTGGAGATTTTCCACATAGTAGAGGAATGTTTTCCTATCCTGCAAAGCATATGATTCCATCCTTTGTTCCTAAATTTAAAAATGTGGTCTTTAATGATTCTGGTATAAAGGGTCATTTCTACTTTAAAATGAGACATTCTGTATCGAATAGCGTCCTGTAAAACGGCGGTGAAACCACTAATAAAGGAGTCAATATCATCAGAACTATCCTGCCATATTTTCCCTTTCTTTCCTATAGCAGTAAAAGTCTACATGATTCATGGACACCTCACTTTTAAGCCAGGTCTCACTTACTAGTGCAATATCCACATTATACGAGTATCTATTCAAAAAATCAAAAAATTCAATCAATTTATTACGGATTCCTCTGGAGTTTTTGTGGTTTGTTGGAGTTTTTGTGGTTTCACTAATATCTCCATCATCATAGAACCAGTTTAATTGAATGATTAGTCTGATTGTTTAACAATTTTGATCTATACGTACATTTCCCTACATATTTAAATAGACATCTAAAAAAATCCACTCAAAGAGAATGTTGTTAAAAGTTATACCACTGAAGTTATACCACAAATTTGACGACCTTGAAATTTTAAGTGATTAACAACATTCTGTCCATATCGAACCAATTCTGTGACAGGTTATGTCTTCACCCATTCTCGATTCAGGGTAATTGTCTCTGCATTTCCCGTAGGGTTTCTATACCGAGCACCACACTGTGGTATGGGTTTTATGACTTTTTGAAACCTTTCAGAAAGGAGAGAGATCCCATGTTTATTATACCGATTGATCCAGTATCAATATCTGTTTTCTATTGAGAGTTATCTCTCCGTACGTCCCTCCGCCCATCTGCCATCTATCGCCGAAATCAGAAACCAAATTCCCTTGAAATTGGTCCATAGGTGGTCCAAGGGTGGTTAAATTTTAAGGGCCGATGTTGAATGTGAACCACACCTAAACTTCAAGTTTTTTTCAGCATTTCATTTGATATTTCTCAATATCAGACTAACTAAATTTGAGCCATGGAAAGATACACGCGTTAATGTTATTCAGGCTTATTAGAAAAATGAAAATCAATTTTCAAAGAAAATCATATTCAGTGATGAGGCACTTTCACCTCAGTGGATTCGCCAATAAGCAAAATTGCCGCATTTGGGCGAATGATAATCAAAGAGTGATTGTCGAAAAAACAATGCACCCACAAAGAGTGACTGCTTGGTGCGGTTTATGGGCTGGCGGCATCAGCGGGCCGTATTTTTTCCAAAATTAGTCCTGTCAGTCAGTTACTGTGAATGGTGTTCGCTATCGTGAGATGATAACGAACTTTTTATGTCCCGAATTGGAAGATATGGATGTGGACGATATGGGGTTTCAACAGGACGGTGCCATTGCCACACATCTAACGAAACAATGGCTCTTTTGCGCGACAAATCAACATCGGCCTTTAAAATGTAACCACCCTTTAGGTCCATGTTATGCTATAATATGAAGGCATTAACTAATGTTTAGCTCGTTTGTTTTATTTCGGTCTGTTGCTTTTACACATTGCCCACGAAAATACATGGGCAATTGTGTGAAGAAAACTTGAAAAGTAAGGTTTACAACAGTAGTTCTCATTCGTTTGGGGAGAGCCTGGCCTTCTAGAGTTCGGTTTTACTTTCAACAATTGCAGCAAGGCTTTCTGAAGAGGGTTGTCACGGACCCGAAATCATGATAAAAGTAGTGTGCAGCCACGAAAATCAATGTCACTTTGCCATTTTGTTAAAAACTTGTCTTCTATATAAATATAGAAGCAAGAGGTCTTGAGCCGGATTAATCCCTGTTCAACGGCATTAACTAATTTCAAAACCTTCAGCTGTAGAAAATAGCTGATTCTGAACAAGTTTCGCAAAAAAGGGGTAACCAATATCCAACTCTGATGAAGTTGGACCAATCGGTCTATGATTTTGAACATCCACAAACTCTGAGAGTGTTCCATTTTGTATGTAAATTTAGCCATGGTCTAAGTCTTCATATAGCCCTAACGAAATTAGTCCCTCGCGATCCAGAAGTCAAGATCTTGTCAGAGGCAGCAGAAGCGCGAAATCCTCTAAATAACAGAGTGATGTAAGGTATCTTATTGTCGGGTCCACCTAACTTTAAAACCCACCATCATATATTGGGGAGGAAATTGACTTTGTCATGACGTTTGCACCGCCTTGAAATACTTGTCGGAGACCCCATAAATTGTATATACTTTATATTTCGAAAAATCGTAATTATCTAAGCTAACCTAGAATTTTCCGACTGTCTTCAAAAAGCAAACTAAAGATCGTCGACCACAATGCACGATGTAAATTGTGAGTCACAACTTAATGTCAAGTTTCTTGCCCAACTTAATTTGACAATTCTTTGTTTCAGTGTTTGACAAATTTAACCATGGAGAAGTACACAATTGAGCAGTGCGTTAATATTTAGCCTGTTACGAAAACTAGCGTAAAAATCAAAAGGCATTTCGTGCACCTCGTCAGCATAATCGACCAAATGTGTCTACAAACGGGAGAATTGTGCCTAAATTTCAGCAAACCGGGTCTGTAGCAAGTGTGAAGTGTGTTGCTAGCGATAGTGTAGCAGAAGAGCCGTCCACCTCTTCTCGTCGTCGTGCCCAACAATTGAATATCCCACGAACATCAATTCTGCGAATTTTGAATTAAGATTTGAATTCATGCGCTTACAAGGCTTAATTAACTCAAGAGCTGACGCCTACTGACCATTTCAATCGTCGTCAATACGCCGAATGGTTAGTTGAACAGACAGAAGTGAATTGTGACTTTACAAGGAAAATCCTTTTCAGTGATGAGGCAAAATTTCACCTTACTGGATTCGTTAACAAGCAGAATTGCCGCACTTGGGCAAATGAGAATCCACAAGTGATCGTTGAAAAGCCGATGCATCCTCAAAGAGTGACTGTTTGGAGCGGTTTATGGGCTGGCGTTCTTATCAGACCGTACTTCATCGAAAATAAGGTCGGCCAAGCAGTTACCGTGAATGATCGGCTGCCGCGATCATTTGATTTGACATCGTTAGACTTCTTTAAAAGAAAAGGTGTACGTCAGTAGGCCAAGAACAATTCTAGAGCTAAAGAATGAGATAATTCGGCACATTAACGACACTGAACCTCCATTATGCCTCTGAGTCATTGAAAATTTGGACTATCGGGTAGAGGTATGCCATCGAAGTGGTTACGAGGATTTGACCGATTTTTAGCATTACACATAATTCCCACAGATCGCTCTAAAAAGTATAAAGATAATTCTCTGAAAACTTTTTGTGTTTTTTCAATTCTCGTTGGAACACTCTTTGTATATATTCCGAAAACATGTAAAAATCTAAGCAAACCTAGCATTGTCCGACTGTATATTAATATTTAAATTTACCTAGGCCTAGGCAACACTTAGTGTCTGACATTTCCATTGGAAAGTTTGACATTTTCGTGCGATCATTTTTCACAACTTTCGACGTGGATTATCACGACAAGAGTGCATCGGTGAACTTAAATTTTTGTATGGCGATGAAGCACCATCCTATAGCACTGTGAAAAACTGGTTTAATGAATTCAATGGTGGTCGACGCTCGCTCAAAGACGAAGGTCGTGAAGGTCGTCCAAAAACGGCCGTTGTGCCAGAGAACATTGATGCCATGCGTGAACTGATAATGCAAGATCGTCATGTAACATACCGTGCGATAGAGGCAACCTTGGACATTTCTTCCAATAGCATACATTCGATATTACATGAACAGCCGGCCGTTAAAAAGGTTTATTCTCGTTGGATCCCGCACAATTTGACAATCGATCAAAAAAAGGCTCGTGTCGATTGGTGCAAAAAAATGTTGAAAAAATACGATAGCGGTGCTTCAAAAGACTTTTATAAGATCGTCACAGGTGACGAATCACGGATCTATGCGTATGAGCCCGAAACAAAATACCAATCGACCATGTCGGTCTTTGAATACGAGCCAAATTTAACGACAGTTGTTCGTGGAAGAAGCACTTCGAAGCAAATGGCCGCCTGTTTGTTCGGCAAAACTGGTCATGTGGCATCTGTTTCGCTTGAGCAACGTAGAAGGTCAATTCTGAGTGGTACACCAAAACAATAGAACCATATTTGATGATAAATATTCGCATTTTCATTATTAGGCCAGAAATATATATAGCAGCCCTCGTATACACGTGTGCAGTCTCAATGGCAAACTTGCATGAATTGGGTTACGAATTGGTACCTCATCCGCCACATTCACCAGATTCAACCCCCAACGACTATTTTGTATTTCAAAACCTAAAGATATGGCTGGGTGGAAAAGAGTTTCAGCACCAACGATGAAATTATTAATCAAACAAATGCTTTTTTTATGGACCTAAAACAATCCTATTTTTTTTGGAAAGGATACAAAAATTGGAGAAATGTTGGACTAAGTGTATTAAGTTAAAGGAGATTATGTTGAAAAATATTTTTTTTGCAAAAAAAAAATATGTTTTATTCGAAACGTCACGGAATTATTCATATGCCGGTATTTTAAGTTCAATTTATGCGATTCTACTTAAAATTAGCAATTGCCTCCTCCACAAATAGCACTATCAGCGCGAATATAACATTTACTTACCCTAATGTATTAATTTCGGTTGAAATTATATTCTGCAATGTTTATTTTATTTTTGTGTGCACACAAGAAAACCGTGGTTGCCTTGCACCATTTCAGAAACTCCCCCACAGAAGGCACTTTAAGAGATTCAAGAGTTGAAAATGAATGTGAAATCTAGCCAAACTTTTCTCAGCCTGGTAGGATTTCAAAATGAACCATCATTGATTGGGTGAGAGTGTATGTACGAGGGCGACCGCAAAACTAACTGGCCTGGCACATTTTCTGTTTTACTAGCAACTTTTTTGTTTTCTGTTTTTTAAAAGCAATCTTTTATAAGCCATCTGTCAAAATTTCCGAAATATTTAATGATTATTTTCTTTGTTACAGGTGATTGAAGTAAACAAGTTTTATAATTTTTGAAAAATGGAAAATAAAGAGTTTCGTTTGGTAAACACTTTTATATGAAAGGTTATACGCCACAATAATTCAAAGATGAATTGGATTCTGTTCATGGTGATAATGCACCATCATACTCCACCGTGAAATTCTGGGTTCAACAATTTAAAATGGGTCGTTCAAGTACGGAAGATAAACAACGCTCTGGAAGATCGAAAACTGCTACTACTATTGAAAACATTAGAAAAATATTTAATGACGTGACTAAAGATAGACGAATAAAGCTCAGAGAACTTGCTGATATTGTTAAAATACACGAAAAACAAGTTTGGAGTATTTTACATGATAAACTCCACATGAAAAAGCTATCCGCAAGATGGGTGCCGCGTTTGTTGACTTTGCCCCAAAAAATCGCCCGTTGGACCAATTCCGAGGAGCTTTTAGCGATTTATTAGCGTAATCCAATAGAGTTCTTGCGCCGATTCATAACTGTTGATGAAACATGGATCCATCACTACATCCCAGAATGCAAAGAACAGTCAAAACAGTGGATAGAAGCTGGTAAAAGTGGTCCCAAGAAGGCGAAAACTGTTAAGTCAGCAGGAAAAGTAATGGCCACAGTATTTTGGGATACAAGGGGTATAATATTTATTGATTATCTTGAGAAAGGAAACTCTATAAATAGTGAATATTATTGTGTATTATTGGATCGGTTGAGTGAAGAAATCAAGATAAAACGACCGCATTTAGATAAAAAAAAAGTTCTTTTTCATCAAGATAATGCTCCTTCACACGCTGCATTTTTAGCTTAGCAAAAACTGGCCGAATTACGATTAGAAATTGCTCCGCATCCACCATATAGTCCAGATTTAGCTCCTTCTGATTATTTCTTGTTTCCAAATTCAAAAGAATTTCTCGGTGGCAAAAAATTGTCGTCCAATAGCGAGGTTATTGCTGAAACTGAGGCATATTTTGAAGGTCTTGAAAAATCATTTTTTTCGGATGGAATTAAAAAACTTGAAAAACGTTTGATGAAGTGTATTGAGTTGAAAGGAGATTATGTTGAAAAATAAATAATAATAATTCCAAAAAACGGTTCTTTTTATGTTAGGCCAGTTACTTTTGCGGTCGCCCTCGTAAGTCGTATCAACCGACTGAAACTTTTTGTACTTCTTACTTACTGCGCAAGAGTGTTGTAAATAAATTACATTTCATCAATATTTGCTGTAAAAGATCTACATTACAATTGAATCTCCCTTTAGGATTGAATTATCACACTTAATTTTTAATTTTCACTACTTAATTTTTTTGATGATAAAATGTGATACAACTTTTACTAAAATATGTTTACCATCTTCTTTTCAGGTAAGTGCATTTATTTTGGATTGAAAATGTTTAGAGATTTTGGTAAGTACACACGTAGGCATAGGCCTAAAAATCTTGATGATTTTGGCGACTAATATTTATTCATCTTTTAAAGTTTGCTTCAAATGGTAATGCAAAGAATTTACGTCAAATATATCTTATGTTTTGAGTTTTAAGTGTTTCATTCATTCAACTACGAGTACTCTGTGCAATAATAATTGTGTAAAATATATTTAAACAGCCCTCATTAGCATAACAACAATTATTGTCGATTATAATCGTCATAAATCAAACATCCATTTACGCATGCACTTCCTAACCGCTATTATTGTTGGATTATAGTCATTATGAATACAAACTATAAAAAAAGAATATAAATCTGTAAGGAAAGTGGTAAGTCAGGCGTAGCCGACTATGAGATACCCAACACCACTGTGATGTTCTCTAAACATAAGCATCTCCGTTTCTAAAATTAGGCACCTCTGGCTGAAGATTAAGCAAGGGCGGACTTAACAAGTAAGAGTTAAATTTGTGTCGCTCATAAGGTATGATTTGAGCGCGATCTGGTATAATTCGTGGCTTCCAAATCTACAGCACCTTAAATTGGGAGGGATCCATAGTATGATCCTCACAACCATACAACCATAGTATGATCCTCACAGCCATATTATGATCACACACAATTATACTATGATCCCCAATATAATTTATTAGAATTTGGTTAAGTTGTCGACAATAAATTTGAATTATGAAAATTATTCAAAAATACATTAAATTCAAAATAATAGGAGTGATTTATTTCAAATTAGAAAAAATAAGTTTAAATAAACGTGAGAGTTTTTGTTAAAAATATTTCAGTTAAACAAAGCCAAAGCAGCTTGTTTAAAAAATTTTAATTTCGCTCGTTTGTTTAATTTCGGTTTGTTGCTTTTACACATTGAACAGGGATTAAACCGGCTCTAGACCTCTTGCTTCTATATTTAAATAGAAGACAAGTTTTTAACAAAATGGCAAAGTGACATTGATTTTCGTGGCTGCACACTACTTTTATCATGATTTTAATTTCGATAAAAAAAGTACTATTATTGCATTAGATCCGTACCAAAAACATTCATAACATCATATAGTATGATTGCCGAAATCATATTATTGTTAACATAAAACGCAAAACACAATACTTATTTGTTGCTATAACCATATTTTTATTTTTAAATTTGGCAATAATACTATTGTTAGATTTCAACAATATTAATATTGCAGCAATTATACTATTGTCAAAACTAAATTCAGTTAACAATGCTATGGTTGCAACGAACATACTTTTATTGCGGTGAACATATTATTATTTCCGTGACCATGAAGTAACCATGCTTTTTCTCTGCGTATATGTACCGATATGGTCCTATCACACAAAAGATATGTTTTGCCCACTAGTGCCTTAAAGAGTTGTACTCGTTTGTTCTAAAATCAGGAAGGACCTTTGTGGTCCAGTTTCACTACAGTTACAGCAAACAAAATTTGGGAGTGATCAGGTTTAATTTTTTGTTGTTGTTGTAGGGGCAGTAATGCCGGGGTGAGAGGCCTTGACCGAAGAATGCTGCTTCTGGTCAATCCGGTACGGGGTTAATTCGTGGCTTCTGCAGCTGCACGACCTCAAATCGAGAGGGACCTTTACATGGGAGCTATTCGAAAACTTGGACCAAAATAAACAAATTTCACCATAGACCGAGGAACAGATGCCTCCAAATGCTCTGTGCAAA
Source organism: Hydrotaea diabolus (assembly GCA_963513945.1). Classification (NCBI taxonomy): domain Eukaryota; kingdom Metazoa; phylum Arthropoda; class Insecta; order Diptera; family Muscidae; genus Hydrotaea; species Hydrotaea diabolus. The sequence goes on along the minus strand of OY740716.1, from coordinate 191,138,075 downwards.
ATTTTGTAGAAATCGGTTGTACTTAGTAGGGAAATAAATGCTGTTACAAGCGTTTTATGCCGTAAAATAAAAAGTACTGAATGTTTTTGGAACAAATATTTTTTTATATATTTATTGATGTATATTGTATCCAAAAAGAATCTACTTATTCGAAATGTCCGCCTTTTGCCTTTACACACGCCTTAAGTCGCACTGGCCAATCGTCAATAGCTGCACGAACCTCGTCCATTGGAGAATTGGCCACAGCTCGAACCAAAGCAGTCTTAAGAGATCCAATGTTGGGGTATCTTTTGTGACAAACCTTGTCCTCTAAAACCGACCACAATTTGTAATCTAAAGGGTTCAAATCTGGACCGCCCTAGGGCCATTCTTCAGAGGAAATGAACGCTGGCAAATTGTTTCGAAGCCAGGCCTGGGACGTTTTAGCCTTATGGGCCGGCGCAGAATCCTGCTGGAAAGCCCATGGCTGGTTTTGGAACAGGGAATTGTTAAGAGGCTTCACAACAGCTTCCAAAACGGTTTCTTGGTAAACTTTGGCCGATGTTTTGACTCCTTGTTCTCAGAAATGCAGGTCAGTGACCCCATCGTAAGCGACACCCCACCAAACCATGACTGAATCTGGGTGATGACCCTTTTCCACCCTTGGGATCAGTTGAGATGCTTCCTTAGATGACCGCGCATACACTCTATCATTTTTCTAAAATTTTTCCTAAACGGTAAAATTTTTTTCATCGGAGAACAAAATTTTTCTGTGCAAGTTATCAGCGTGCTTCACCAAAAGACGTTTGCATTTTTCAATCCTATTTTTTTAAAGCTGCTGTCAATAAATGTACGGTACGTCGTTTGAAAGCCCCAAGTCCCAAGTCTTTTTTAATGATTCGACTCCTGGACTTTGGCGTGATATTCATCTCACGGGCCATGATTTTTTGCTTTCGGAGCGGATTTCTGTGAATTATTGATTTAACGGCTTTGATGACATGCGGTGTTCGAAAAGAGCGTGGGCGGCCCGAACGGTGGCGGTCTTTTACATCTCCAGTCTCCTCAAACAATTTTAGGCATCGGTAGACGAACATGCGGCTAATCCCTAGTGGCCGGAGCGTTTTGAAAATATCGTTTTTTTTCATTTCACACTTGAAAAGCGCTATTACAGCGATACGGCTCTCATTATCTGACCACTCCATGATGAAAGTGGAAACAATTTTAAAATCCGGTTACAGACTAACGCTATTGAGGTTAGCTTTCGAACCCATATGACGGGGTATGTTCAGTTCTACTATTGAAATGGGTGTGTTCAATGTTACAGTATTTATGTCCCTAGTAAATAATATGTGGCTTTTAGAGCTGTAGATTCTGCAATCGGGAAAACCTTGTGCATGATATCAAAATATGCACTGATTTGGATCAATTTGAAAAGGGTTGCCCTTGGGCCAAACTTAAAGAATGTACCAAATTTTATAAAAATCGGTTCATGATTGTGTCCTCTACTTTGAGTACAACGATAGATCGACAGATGGGCGGGTCTGCGAACGGACGAAGGGAATGACAAAGGGACGAACGGACATCGCACAATGGAATCAGATAGTGATTCTGAATCGATCGGCATTCTAAACATATCGTCTATCTCCATTTCTATAAGGTGTTACAAACATCAGCGCAAAATCAAAATACCCTGTACCACAGTGTGGTGTAGGGTATAATAAAATGGCTATGAGGTTTATCTTCAAACCGCACTATTTATTTCAACGTGAATAATTATAGCGATTTAAACAACAACAAGCAAAAGATAATTTATATGATGCGAAACTTTAACAATGAATCGAACAATTGTTTTTTCGCCAGGAAAAAGTTTAATAATTTTAAGATTATATAGGGGCTTCAGAATTAAAGTTTGGTAAATTTTTAAAGTGGAACCAAATTTTCCCTTTTACATGGAAAGGTATGTGAAATGAATGCTCTTCGTGCCTTTTAGTTTCTTAGAAGGATGTTCGACCGAAAATAAGATAACAAAAATGATAGACTAGATGTTCTCTGCAATCATTAGACCAATTTTCACATATGAAGCTCTGGTATGGAGAACTGCGTTATAAGGAAGAATGCTGCAACAAGATCCAATGACTGGCAAGAATTGGTAGATTATGGAGAACGCTCAAACCGCTCTCGAACCCTGGTAGAAAGGACGATTGGACGGACAGCCGTCACTTTCAGTGACAGATCCGAAGCGGTGTGCGAGTTATTTTAACCGCCTTTTTATTGAGCACCCTGAGAGCAATAGGGCGAAAAGGAGAGTATTGCGACGTATCCGCGATCTCCGAGTCGAAGAGACACCACCACATTTTACCGCTGGCGAAGTTGCCCATGTCATCCACAGCTCAAAGCCATAAAAGGCGCTGAGTCCGGACAAAATCTCAATGCTGATGTTGAAGCTCTTTGGTACCCCTGGAGTAGAGTACGTACATGACCAATGTTATCAATCTGTCGTTAGCCACTCAATGGCCACAGTGGTGCTCCTGAACCAGGGCGACAGTCATAAGTAGAATTTGGAAGCAGGAAGTTGAAGCCCGGTAGAGTTAATCAGGGAGTTCCCCAGGGTTGAGTTATATCTCCGGCACTGTTTAACCTCTACCTCTCTAAAATTTAAGCATCACCAGAAGGTTTTGAAATTGTGTCATACGCTGATAATTTCACAATTCTAGCTTCAGAACCTAAAGTGGATGACATAAGCAAGAAAACAAACTGTTATCTTACTGGCTTAGCCGGCTTCTTCACTTCTAGATGAATGAAAATATCCGCCTCCAAATCGTTAGACACACTGTTGACTACCCCAACTACTCCAAAATCATTGGGATCACATCGAACAGCCTTTCTTAATCTTCTACAAAACCTTAAAAGCAGGAACAAGGTCCTTAAGTCACTAACCCGTAGCCGACAAATTAACCTAGTTGTCCTCTTACATAGTGATAGGTCTGTCTGTAGCGAACTACGCAGCGCCGAATGTAAGTTCGACACATTGTGAGAAACTTCAGACTTTCCAAAGCGCTGCCCTGAAAACATCAACAGGAACATGACTTCTTAGGACCCTCTACTGTCTGCACTTCATGATCTAGAGAGTAGGTCCAGCGGAACAGGAGAGAGCCTTGAGATCATTGAAACTACCAGCCAGTGGCCATATGGCCGTTTGCGTTCTCAAAAAAAAAATCGTCCGATGACTCCTTAAGCGTATACAGCACACCCTACAGTAACTTTTAGTTTTTGTAAAGGCTCTTCTTGGGTAAAAAACTGATTTTCGATGCCCCAGAAAAATGTAATTTGTTTATTCAAGTAACTGCTAAAATCAAAATGAGCCTCATTTCTATATAATTTTTGATGAAAAATCGTCCACATCCTCTTTGAAATTCAGGATGACTTCAAGCTAGGTTAGACGAGTTTGGCGGTAATTGCCGGCTAATGCCCAATTACGTCGTCGGGTCGATGTTCCTTGATTATCTTCGATATATTCGCCAACAGCAGCAATATTCTCACTAGAACAGCTGCTCAGAGACCGGCAGCCCTGGGAAGATCTCTTGATGACCCAGTCTCTTTAAGGCAAGTGACCAAACGTCGCAGTGTTTGTCCAGTTGCTGTCAGACAGGCAGGAAATCTGCGACAAAATCCATCGAAAAATTGCTGCACAAAAAAATGGAAACAATTATTCTGCGTTGATTTGTATTCTGCGATTGTTTACTTCACAAATGTCAAAACCAAACTGACACCATTGGCAAATTTTATAGCGTTTTCCAATAGGGTAATTATTGTTGCCCCACCTTGTACATAAGTACAGCAAGGGTCGCTCTACGTCTGAGAGAAACTGACACAGCGTGATACTGAGATCAACCGACTGAACGGTTGGGCTTGCCCAAGAGTCAAACTATTTTCCCCCAAGGATGATCCCAAGGAACCTTTTTAAAACGGAAATGCCATTGGCCATCAAATGCTGGACAAAACCTCGAACTTTACGTAAAGTTCTAAAATTAAGCCAGGTACGGGATTAGAGGTCTACTCAAATTCCCTCGTCTTAAAAATATCTTGACGACTACCAGAAAATGCTAAGGTCTTCAGGTAGGGATTGTTGCAAACAAAAGCGAGGCAGTCAAGATTTTGTAGCTAATTGTCACAAACAATGAAAATCATCCGTATCGGTCAGCAGTTGATGCTACACGCAGAGAAAAGATTTGGTTACTATATGGTCACGGCAACAATAGTATGTTCTCTGCAGTAAAAGTATGGTCGTCACAATTGTTTTTGTTTTTTGAATTTCATTTTGACAATAGTATGATTGCGGCAATATTAATATTGCTGAAGTGTAACAAAACTATTGTTGTCAAATTTAAAAATGAGAATATGGTTGTAGCGACAATATAAATATGGTTGGTGAGACAGAATTATTTTTTTCATGGATTTTATGTTAACAATAACATGATTACGACAATCATACCGTCAAAACCTTAATTTTTTTAATGTGACAATGTTATTTTTACGATTCTTACGCAATAATATTATTAAAAATTAACTTTTTTTCCAAAAAAAACTGCGGATTAGTATAACTAAAATATTTTTAATACTTATAAATGATTTTTTTTACTGTTAAATAAATCACTCCTATTGTTACATAACATACTTAATAAAATTCTTTATTGTTGAATAACAACGTATTCCAGTCTTTACAAAAAAGACTGGAATCATACTATGGTTGTACGTTAAACATACTATGAGGATCACAATTGTGGGGATCATAGTATAGTTGAATGTGAATAATAATATGGTTGTGGGGATCATATTATGATTGTGTGTGAATGATTCTATTGTTGTGATTACCATAATATTGTTATGGGGATCATAGTATGGTTGTGTGTGAACCATACTATTGTTGTGAGTCACAACCATATAACCAACAATAGTATGGTGCTCTTCGAATATTGTTACAACAACCATACTTTTTTTTTTTAAATAACCAACACTCAGGGGATGCCCCCTATACATGCGGTGCATTGCGTTGGCGAGTGGAAATTAATGGATCGGAGGGGGGAAAGAGGGAGTAATGTTTGTTGACGCTTGCCTTGAACTTCTGGATGTCGCAATTAGTGGGAAATACATTTGCCGGAAGTCGATTCCACATACGGACTGTAAGAGCGAAAAACGAATTTGATCTGTAGTGTATAGTGCGGTCAACTGGCCAATCGATAACAAACGGGTGTGAATTCCTAGAAAGTCGCGTATCCCTGCCGAACATCCTCACGTCAGGAATAAGGCGACGGATGTCTGATGAACACACACCATGAAAGTAACGATAGAACAGCGTCACGCAACCCACATTCCGACGATGCTCAAGGGAAACAATAGAGTTGGATACCCTACTGTCACCTATCAGCACCATCGCTTTCCTTTGAACACGGTCAAGTAGCTCCAAGAATGATTTTGGAGCACCTGCCCATATATGGGAGTTGTATTCCATCTTTGGCCTGATGTAAGTTGTATAGATATTGAAAAGATCAGGAGTGCCTATGCACTTGAGTGCTTCTTTCGACACTTCGAATACATGTCTCGCCCAACGAGCGTCACATTGTTCAATATCCGTACCATCGAGAGAAATTGACGATTTTGTTGGGTCAGCGAATCGCTTGTGAGACAACAAGCATCACTGTGTTTTACGTGCATTAAATTCTACTCTATTAACTCGACTCAATTCGGAAATGACCAGTAGATCCCGGCCAAGTGTCTCATCCATAATTCGCCTTTTGTCTTCAATATATTGAAGGCTCGGCCTACGGTCGAATGAATATGAATGACAGAGGTTACTATCATCTGCGAAAGAGTAGATTGGATTCACGGTCTGACCCAATAGATCGTCAATAAAAATAAGAAATAAAGAGGGAGAAAGGACAGAGAACCCACATGTGACTACTGAGAAGCCAATGCAACTACAACGAGGCACTGTTTGGTGTGAATTTTGGGCTGGCAACATCATTGGGACATTTTTCTCGGGAAATGAGCATTAGAAATCGCGGTTATCATAATGGAACATTTTGGAAATATTGTCTTATACTTAATCGGCAGAACAAGAACAAAACAATAAAAGACATTATTGAGGTATTCGTGAACTGTTGTTTATCGAAAGTAAATTTAAATTTATGAAACTGAAAAACAAATCGTTTTTGTTTTAGCACTTTTTGCGTTGGCAATACTGAACATTACGCACAGCACTCAACTATTGTATTTTAAGAATTTTCGTTGCCTGGATTTGTGTCCGTTTTTGACTAACGTAAGCTAATTAAAATATTTAAAATATGGGCTCAGCTAATTTGTTAAAACAAAAGCAGTAGCGTTAGCTTTGAGTTGTGAAAAAGGTTAAAAATTTTAGTTCAGCTAAAGAAAGCCAACGATTAGCCTACGCCTGCTTTTAAAGACTTGTTAGAGACGTTTAAGTAGACGCTACAGCTATAAAGTATACGTATGCAGACACGAGGGCATATCAATAATTTCGTGACTTTTCGAATAAACTATTTTTTTTTGCAAAAATAAATATCTATTTATCAATTTAATCTCTTATTAGCTCTATACACTGAGTCCAACGTTCCTCCAATTTTTGTGTCCCTTCCAAAAATACGATTATTGGAGGTCTAGAAAATCGGCATTTGTTTGATCAATAATTTCATCGTTGGAGCTGAATCTTTTTCCACCGAGCCATTTCTTTAGGTTTGGAAATAGGTCTTCTGCACACAGAAAAACTCATTGTTTAGACTGCTGATGATCAGATTTTCTCAATCTGATCATGTTACATACCTTGGAATTCACCTGAATCGCCGACTCACCTGGAGAAGTCATATCGAAACCAAGAAAACTCAACTGCAACTGTAGGTCCATCAACTTCACAGGCTCCTAAACGCGAACTCAAAACAAAGCCTTAAATATAAGGTCCTGCTATACAACAGTGCAATCAGACCTATCTGGTTATACGGTGCCCAGCTATGGGGCAAAGCAAGCTCGAGCAATTTCGACAAAATCCAAAGAGTCCAATCGAAAATATTGCGGCTCATTACCGGTGCCCCTTGGTATATGAGGAATGAAAACATCCACCGAGACTTAAAAATACCTTTTGTCAAAGAGGCAATTCAAAAAATCAATATAAAGCACAAAGAGAAGTTCGAACGTCATGATAACATACGAGGGCGACCGCAAAAGTAACTGGCCTAACAAAAAAAGAACCGTTTTTTTGGAATTATTATTATTTATTTTTCAACATAATCTCCTTCCAACTCAATACACTTCATCAAACGTTTTTCAAGTTTTTTAATTCCATCCGAAAAATAAGATTTTTCAGGACCTTCAAAATATGCCTCAGTTTCAGCAATAACCTCGCTATTGGACGAAAATTTTTTGCCACCGAGAAATTTTTTTAAATTTGGAAACAAGAAATAATCAGAAGGAGCTAAATCTGGACTATATGGTGGATGCGGAGCAATTTCAAATCGTAATAAGGCCAGTTTTTGTTGAGTCAAAAATGCAGTGTGTGAAGGAGCATTATCTTGATGAAAAAGAACTTTTTTTTTCTAAATGCGGTCGTTTTATCTTGATTCCTTCACTCAACCGATCCAATAATGCACCATAATATACACTATTTATAGTTTTTCCTTTCTCAATATAATCAATAGATATTATACCCCTTGCATCCCAAAATACTGTGGCCATTACTTTTCCTGCTGACTTAACAGTTTCGCCTTCTTGGGACCACTTTACCAGCTTCTATCCATTGTTTTGACTGTTCTTTGCATTCTGGGATGTAGTGATGGATCCATGTTTCATCAACAGTTATGAATCGGCGCAAGAACTCTATTGGATTACGCTGATAAATCGCTAAAAGCTCCTCGGAATTGGTCCAACGGACGATTTTTTGGGGCAAAGTCAACAAACGCGGCACACATCTTGCGGATAGCTTTTTCATGTGGAGTTCATCATGTAAAATACTCCAAACTTATTTTTCGTGTATTTTAACAATATCAGCAAGTTCTCTGAGCTTTATTCGTCTATCTTTAGTCACTTCATTAAATATTTTTCTAATGTTTTCAATAGTAGTAGCAGTTTTCGGTCTTCCAGAGCGTTGTTCATCTTCCGTACTTGAACGACCTATTTTAAATTGTTGAACCCAGGATTTGACGGTGGAGTATGATGGTGCATTATCACTTTGAAGAGAATCCAATTCATCTTTGATTAATTGTGGCGTATAACCTTTCATATAAAAGTGTTTAATTGCCGCACGAAACTCTTTATTTTCCATTTTTCAAAAATTATAAAACATGTTTACTTCAATCACCTGTAACAAAGAAAATAATCATTAAATATTTCGGAAATTTTGACAGATGGCTTATAAAAGATTGCTTTAAAAAAACAAAAACAAAAAAGTTGCTAGTAAAACAGAAAATGTGCCAGGTCAGTTAGTTTTGCGGTCGCCCTCGTACTTGCTAGACAATTATTGTGCAGTCCAAGCTCTTCAAGACTTCGGAGAAACGAACGCCGTGTTTTCTAATCTGCACTTGTGCTTCATCCGTAACAGTAATCGCGAACACACGCGCCCGAAAGACTGTGTAGAATTCTTTTTTTACGTGGCTTAAATGCTCTTATACGTGATCTTTAAAATAGTCAATATCAATCGCGGACGAACACTCAAAAAAGACTGTGTAGAATTCTTTTTTCTACGTCACGTGGCTTAAATGCTCTCATACGTGATCCTTAAAACAGTCAACACGAAAAACCTACAAAACCTAAATTACGTCGTCCACTCTGCTATTCTAGAGTTATCCATTATACATACATAACTAGAGTTCTTCACTCTACATAATATCGCGAACACTCTGTAAATGACTCTAAGGGTCCTCTGGCCCTTTATCACGAGGTTTAAGCCAAACCAGGTTTAAAATTCTCAGACATGTGATCCATAGCAGTTATATACTATTTTGACCATATTAATTTAAATTCCTGCCAATTAGCAGAGATCCACATAACAAGAAATCCATACTAGGATCAATTATTGAATTATACTTAAGCTTCGTATACTTATTGTTAGGCTCCTTTGGAGCAGATTCAATAATTCAAATAAAGCATATAAAAAAAATTGCGGTTAAACACCTTCAAACAATCCTTTGAAGTTGTCACACTATTACGTTTATGGTCAATTGAGAGCAAACGCGGCACGCATCTTGTAGACAGCTTTCTTAAACCCAACTGATAATGCAAAAAACGAAACCACACTGCCATATGAAATGCGTATGGCATCAACAATCTCACAAACTTTTACTCGTCGATCGGCCAACACCATATCGTGGATATTTTTCGACATTTTCGGGTGTATTGACCTCAATTGGCCGTTCAAAACGTTTAACGTAGTTGTACTTATGCGACCACAATGAAATTCAGTAAACCACTTTTTTACCATTGAAAACGATGGTGCAGAGTTCTCATAGTATTTATCAAGCTTTTCCTTGGTTCAATTGAAGGTTTTTTCCGCAAAAAAAATGTTTTATGAGCAGTCGAAATTCAATTTTTTCCATTTTTAACAAAATCCACGAGCAGCTGTTACACAAACCTAATGACGGAACTCTCTCAAAATTTGACATGAGTCTATTAACAGATGATAGATAGTTGATAGGAGCAGTGTTGCATTTCATATAACTACGAGGAAAAATCGAAACGTCACGGAATTATTGATATGCCCTCGTATTTTTGGAGGACGTTTCCTATACACATAAAAGAATCGGTACACTTTGTTTATGGATAACTTTTATATTATGACTTTGAATCGATTTACCAGAACTTCGTTAAAAGCACCACTATCATGAATTTAAAATTAAGTTGTTTATTTTATTTCCTGAATACTGAGTTTTTATTAAATTTAAAGTTTTAAAAAAAATCTTCAAAGTAAAAGCGGAATTAAACCAAAAAACGTCAATCCTCGTTTATGAAAATTTCCACAAAAAAAATCATCATTTCTGGCACCACTGGCTGCCCCTTTTCAGCAACAACCGCTAAAACTAAATTAAACTGCTCGCTTAGTTTCGTTAAATAAAATAAACTTTTTTCCGTTTTGTGCAATGCCTAAGAGTAGACAAGAGTTCTTGTTCAGTGGAAACTTTCGAAACTTGGCTGTGCCATTCGTTTAAACATCCGCAAGGTATGCAACAGTTGACCATCGTTTTCAATCTCTTCTATTCATGACGTTGTACCCCTTATCCAAAGAAACGGTTGAGTTGGCAACCCTGTTGCTCTTGAATGTTTCGGCGCACTAGCACACAAATTCTGTGTACGTTGTAAAAATCGATAGAATGAAATGCTTGTGCTCAAATCGTGCGTTTGTCGGAAAATGAATGTAGTTTTCCTTTTTGGATTTTGCCTTTTTGTTAAGAGACATTAAAAGTTTTCACAATAACCAACACGGTGTGTTTCCACGTACTCACCTGAGAGTTTAACTTGTATTTGGACTGTGTGATAGCTATGAGGATTTAAAATATTTTAAAATGCTTTGGAAAACACTAGGACTAAAAGGATGTATGCGGAATGGCAACTTTATTATACATGTGTCTATTGATGTTTACGTGACCTTGAGAGAGGCGCAGGGTTACCATTTTCTGTTAATAAATAACAGAGTGTAACAATTTTTGATGTGTGAACAAGGGACACAACTTGGCCTTCTTGGAATGAAAATAAAGGTCCAATTAGTCTTGACGGTTGACTGTGGACGGTTGATTCTGCAACCTGCAGAAGTCTACCGTCGTCAACCGTCAAACTGTAGTTGTCTCCCTCTAACACATGCAAAATGCAACCCTCAACTGAAATAGCTGATTGCCTACCGTCAACCGTCGACCGTCAAGACTAAATGGACCATAAGGATGCATATCCTTTTGTATTTTTTCCTTACTAAAACAGACATTTTATACTGAAAGTTTTCGGTTTTTGTTTAAACAATACAAGAGAATGTATGCAAAAAATTAAGATTCAAAAATGTCAATTTCCATTTTTTCTTTGCCCATAGAGAACACATTTTATAACCCTGTAAACTCTCTATAGGATAGTTTGTTGTTCCGTTTGTAACACCTCGAAATACTTACGAGGGTTGCTATTTACATTTATGGTCCTGACAATACTAGTGTTCCCAGATGCAAACTGGAACTTCCATTGGAAACTTTGACATTTTTTAGCATAACATCACTCAGAACGTTTTGTCATTTGAGGGCGAATTGTTATGTTTACAGTGCCGATCAGTTTTCTTGGCCAAAACTCAATTTTTTTACGATCATTAAATAAATTCTGTTTACGATAATAACACTTAGAGACAACTAAAATCATATTTTGTTTTAGTGAGCAGCAGTTTAGCGTTATGTAACAAACCATCGAAGTTGATTCTCTTAAAGTGTTTATAAATATAATTCCGTCTGCTGTTTTTTAAGAGTTAAGTTCAAGTTGTGACTACGAACGATAAGCACGTGTTTAGTGAAACCGAAAATATTGGTAACGAAGGTGACTGTGAGTATTTTAATTATATAATACAAAACATAGATGGGCAAAAACCATTAAAAAAGTACTGCATTACTATTTCCATTACCAATAAAATTTTACTGGTACTGCAATTTTTCATTTAATTACCAGTAAATTTTTAATGGTAATGAAAATTAAATTCCAGTAAATATTTATTTCTAATTAAACAAAAATTACATTACCAGTAAACATTTACTGGTAATTAAATGAAAAATTGGAGTACCAGTAAAAGTTTATTGGTAATGGAAATAGTAATGCAGTATATTTTGTAATGGTAAAAAAATTAATTTTTAGAAAAAAATAAATAGTAATTTTGTCTTGTAAAAAAATACATAATCGAACTAAAAGTGATCGATGACTCGTATTCATATAACCTAATGAAGGGCATCATATGGTCGGACTTATTCAATACTGACACGTGTTTTTTTTTAATTTTGATTGAATTGCCTCAATATAATTTACATTAATATAAACTTCTAAAAAAATATATTTTTTTTGAATATGCATACATTTTTTTTTTAATTTTATTAAATTTTTACTGGTACTTCTATTTTTTTTAATTACCAGTTAATATTTACTGGTACTGCAATTTTTCACTTGATTACCAGTAAATGTTTACTGGTAATGTAATTTTTGTTTAATTAGAAATAAATATTTACTGGTACTGGAATTTTCATTTAATTACCAGTAAAAATTTACTGGTAATGGAATTTCATTTTCATTACCATTAAAAATTTACTGGTACTTGAAGTTGATTTCAATTACCAGTAAAACAATTTACTGGTAATTGAAATTTTACTGGTACTGGAATATGCCCAACTATGATACAAAATATTAAAAAGAAAAGTGTATTATTGCAAATATTTTACTTGTTCTTTTGAGATAAATTTTTGGAGTTTTTTGTTTCTTTTTTTCTTTAGACTTCTTAAGCTTAAAACCAAAAACCAAAATTAGAAAAGATAGTTTTGTACATTTTGAGCAAATATCAATGTGCACTTTTTAAGAATTTTTTTTCTGACTACTTCAGTTTGGATAATTCTGAACTATTTAATATTTGGTTGAGAAAAGAGAAGAGAGGAGGGGAAAAGGACGCTCTGTTGAATTATATTATAAACAAAAGTAGATGTTTGGATATGCAAGCAGATCTTAACCATCAGTTGTCAAAGAAATTGGGTCTTTTTTGCATTAATTTGGCAGCAAAATGGACAAAATGTCACAGAAATTTGAATTTTTTCTAGCAAAGTTTTTAAAGTGGCTAAATTCAAAAACAATCTTCAAAATAAATATAAATACGACAATGTCTACCTCACAAGTGGAGTGCACAATGATCGTTAGTTCACAAGGAACTAACCACAACTACCGAATTTTGAGAAAAATTAATGCAGAATTATCAATTTCTCAGAGCAACGAAGCGGATCTGTTATTTTGGGCAGCAGAAATTTCGGCTCGAAAAGAAAATCACTTAGATTTAGCTGTTGTTTAAAAGAAATAATCGAGACTCCATCACGACCTTCAAACAATCGAAAGAAATGCACGCAAGAGGTAAAAACACCCACGGCATGACAGCAGAGGAAGCGTTAGCGACAATACTGCAGTATTCGCAATGAAAGCGTACAACGCAACTTCAACATTTTTCCTCATTTCAACCACATTTTAGAATATAAAAGAAAATGCAGGCCAAGTGGAATAATTCTCAGCGAAACTGCAGATAAAAGTGATTGTTCGGATGATGAATATAACGAAAATCAATAAAAAGAATATCAAACTGAAACTTTAGTATTAGAAAACAAATTCAATATTAACGGAAGTGAAATTTAAATAGAAATTGAGAATGAATATTACACACTGCATTAAAAAAATTATTTTAAACCAATATAATTTGAAATTTAAAAAACCGTTAAATATAATTTTTAAATCTGTATATCACTAGAAATTGAAACAAGAAAATTTTACTAAATATTTTATTTCAGATGAATATATTGAATTAAGTACACACTCTTCCGACCTAACATACCTACCTAAAGACCTTAAAAGGGGCCGTGGCCCCCTTCCACCTTAGATGCAATTCATACTGTACGAACAACATACATTCCAAATTCTATCTTCATACTTCTGAAGGCTCATGCGATGTAGCCGTGTAAAGTTTGAAGTAATATGCCACGCCCACTGCTCCAATCTCGCCCATTGTTTGTTGGATCACGAAATTTGCTGTCTTATTCATCTACACAAATTTTCAAGGTCATAGGTGGATCTTTCATCCAGATATTGCGTTCTTAAAAATAGGGTCCAATTGGCCAATTAGTTTTGTCCAAGAAAAGTGGTCCGCTGGAGCATAGTGCAGTGGTTTGAAAAATCCATCTCAGTCAAAAAATGGAATTATCCCATGAACATTTTCGTGCGATGATTTTTTACGATTTTCGGCGTGGGTTATCGAGACAAGAGTGTTTAAATCAACTTGTTTCGACTTTTGGCGATGAAGCACCATCAAAAACCGCTGTTAACCGCTGGTACCAAGAGTTTAGTCTCGGACGCCGTTCGCTCCAGGTTGAATTTCGTGAAGGACGTCCAACACTATGTCAGAAACCATCGATGCTGTTCGTGAACAAATTAAGCAAGACCGACATGTGACATACCGTGAGATTATGGCATCCTTGGGCATTAGTATGACAAGTAATAATTAGATATTTCATGTTATTTTGGCCTTGAACAAAACTTGTTCTTGTTGGATCCCACATAATTTAACGAGTACTCAAAAAAAAGGCTCGTATGGCTTGGTGCAAAGAGATGTTGAAAATGTAAGAGATTGTTACAGGTGAGGAATCGTGGTTCTATACATATGAACTCGAAACAACACAGCAATCGACCGTATGGGTATTTTAAGACGAGCCAAATCCAACAAAAGCTGTTCGTGGAAATAGTAAATCGAAGCAAATGATTGGGTTTTTTGGTAAATAAAGCCATGTTGCCACAGTGCCTTTAGTAGAACGTAGGACGGTCAATTCTGAATGGTATACAACCATCTCTTTGCCAACAGTGTTCGAAGAAATGAGGAAAGATAATACTCGTAACGGATCATTTTGCATCACGATAATGCGAGCTCTCACACATCAGCTGAAAAGATGAGCAATTTGACCACTCAAGATGTCGAATTAATGGGCCATCCACCGTACAGCCCTGATTTGGCACCCAATGACTTCTTCTTATACCCTAGCATCAAGAAAAAATGCCCGATACAGCTGTTGAAGCGTTCACAAATTATGTTTTGGAGGTGTCTTTATCGGAGTGAAAAAGGTGCATCGAAAATTGGTTTGTGCGCATGCAAAAGTGTTTAGATCTTAAAGGAGAATATTTAGAAAAACAATAAAACCATTTTCAATGATAAATTATTGTGTTTTTATTGCCGGATCCGAAATATAAATAGCAACCCTCGTATCTGCGACCATATAAAGTATTTTTTTTTTTTTTTTTTTTTTTTTGTTACGAACCGGAGGTGTGGAATCTTCCTCGATACAAGTAGCCCGCACTACAAGCATGCACGATTCACCATCTCTGACGCCTACGTACTAAACCACACCCCCCACACTTCAACCACTCTCCCCCGCGGGACTGCCGTAAGGTATTACTTCGCGGGGGCTGGTTAGCATTTAAGCTATCGTCGTTTCATCGTTGGATCTTGATTCCGCGTTTCGAATGCGTTCTGTCCTTCGTAATTCCTTAAGCACTATTGCTGTGTGCATTTCTACTTTCGCCCAGTTGTCAATACTCTGGAGCATAAATTCTGTAACGTGTTGAGGGCCCGGGATGTCCATAAGTGAAGCGCTGAATCTGGGACAGTTAAATACAGCGTGTTCTGCGGTTTCTTCTTGTTCCACACAGTTCGGGCATTCAGACGAGCTGTCATGTCCAAACCTGTGAAGATATTTTCTAAAACAACCATGTGCTGTAAGAAATTGCGTCAGGTAGTAGTTTACGTCCCCTTGGGACCGATTTATCCAGTCAGAGACAGTGGGGATTAACTGGTGCGTCCATCTGCCTTTCGTGCTGCTGTCCCACCTGGCTTGCCAAATATCCTTTGAGACTTCTCTTTCAGAATTTAGCATATCTCTTCTTTCCGTTGGGTTTTCTGATCTCCTATCGTATATGCGTCTCATTTCGTCTACCAAAATGTCGATCGGCATCATCCCTGCTACAACACAAGCGGCTTCGTCCGATACTGTTCGGAATGCACTTATAGTTCGCAGGGCACTCAGGCGGTAAATAGAGGTTAGCTTTCTTCTGGCTTCCTTTCTCGACATCGCGTCTGCCCATACCGGTGCTGCATAGAGGATCACCGAGTTAACGACTGATGCTAGTAGTTTCCTTCTAGCTGGTTTGGGGCCTCCAATATTGGGCAACATCCTAGCTAGTGTGGATTGGATTCGTGCTGCCTTTTCGCTCGCGTAATTTATATGCTCTTTAAAGTTTAGCCTGTTATCTAACATAACCCCTAGGTATTTGAGAGAGTGCGAAGAACGAGTGTAATGGTCCCCAACTCTTATGCTCATGTACTCCATCTTTTTTCTGCTACTAGTTAGTACTGCCTCGGTTTTGTGGTCAGCCAGCTCAAGACCAGCAGTTGCTAGCCACGTACGCACTCGGTGTATAGCGTTGTTTGTCTTTTCTTCTATTTGATTGATATGCTTCGCGACGGTAACAATGGCAATGTCGTCAGCAAAGCCTATAATTTTGGTACCTTGCTGGAGTGGCAATCTTAAAACCTCGTCGTACATGATATTCCACAGAAGTGGGCCGAGAACCGATCCTTGGGGAACGCCAGCTGTCACCTGATAGACAGCTTCGCCTACGTCACTGCTATAGAGCAGCCTTCGGTTCGAGAAGTAACTCGTGATCAGATCCAGAATGTATCCAGGTGCCTCCATCCCAGCAAGGGCAACTTTTATTTTACCCCAATCGGCCGTATTAAACGCATTTTTTACATCGAGTGTAACTATTGCACAATACTGCTTAGAGCCTCCTTTCCATCGTTTGCCAGACAAAGCATCCGTTGCGATATCGACTACAGATTTGATCGCGTCTATAGTAGAGCGTGACTTCCTAAATCCATACTGATGTTCCGATAGCACCCTTCTCCCCTCAACAATTCGTTGTAGGCGATTGTACAGAATGCGCTCAAGTATTTTGCCCATGGTATCAAGAAGACAGATAGGTCGATACGACGATGGCTCGTCCAGTGGTTTGCCTCCCTTTGGAATTAGTACGAGTCTCTGCACTTTCCATCTGTCTGGAAACACTCTATCGTCAATACATTTTTGGAAAGTTCTGACAAAGGCTTCCGGTCTTGAACGTATTGCTTCCTTAAGTGCTTTATTTGGTATTCCGTCGGGGCCCGGGGCTTTGCTGTCACCTATTCTCGAGCACGCTTCTGTGATTTCATGTACCGTTATAACGGGGACCAGTTCTTCTGTTCCGGGTGCCCATGTATCAGCCTGCGGCAATGGGCGTTGCGGAAACAATGTTTCTATTATTCTACGTAGCATATCAGGACACGTTATCTGTGGCGATTTTTGACCTCCTAGTTTCTTCATAACCACTCTGTAGGCTGTGCCCCATGGGTTGATGTTTGCCTCCTCACATATTTCTCTGAAACACCTCGTTTTACTCTCTGATATGGCTTTTTTCAGTTGCCTCCTAAGGTTTTTAAATCCTTTCCGCATCTCCTGAAATTCAGGCTTCCCCCTAGATCGTTGAACCTGGCGTCTTGTTTTTAGACAGTTTGCGCGTAGCAGTCGTATCTCCTCGTTCCACCAGTAACAGGGTGCACCTATATGCATATGCTTCTTCTTGGCATTGATGCGTCACAGGCGTTGGTGATCATAGTGTATAGATCCTGTGACATTTCCTCTGCTGTGCCGTTTGCAAGTTGATGTGAGCAAATCATTTCTTTGAAGGTTTCGCAGTCGAAAGCGGTCGTCTTCCATTTCGGTCCGGTTTGCTTTGGGCGCACGTTTTCTCTACCTCTCCGATCAGTTACATATAAGATTAAAGCCTGGTGGTCACTGTGCGTGTATTCCTCGCTAACTCGCCATTTAGTGGACTTAGCAAGGGACTTGCTGACGAAAGTGATGTCTACGATTGAGCCATATCCCGCTTTTCTGAAGGTATTCTTCCGTCCCTTGTTTGCCAGGTGTATATCCAACTGGGCAAAAGTTTCCAGCAGGCTGCGCCCTCTGGCGTTTGTGTTTCTGCTGCCCCATTCCAGTGCCCATGCATTAAAATCCCCTGCAATAACCACGGGAGATCTTAGCCTAGCATCGGCAATCAGGTCTTCTAGCATCCTCTGAAATTGTCCGTGCGACCAACTTGGTGGAGCGTAACAACTGTAGAAGTATACACCTTTAATTTTCGCTCTGACGAATCCTTCGGATTGTAGCGTCTCCTGGAGCGCATGATGGCCACATGTCCATAGCGCTGCTTTGGTCGATTTGTCGCCTATCCATTTACCGTTTTGTGGAATTCGGTATGGTTCGCTAATGATTGCTACTTCTGTCACTTTCTCTCGTAGATTGATTGAGAAGATCCTGAGCCGCCTCGCAGTGATTTAGGTTTATTTGCACTACTCTCATTTTCTTTATTGATTCAGCGCATTCTTAAATATCGGACATTTGCCGCTTCCAGCTATGTGGCCTGCGTCTCTAGTGTCATTTTGCACACAGAACATACATTGGGGGTCCTTGGAACAAGTTTTCGCAATGTGGCCTTCTTCCCCACACCTTCTGCAACACTTGGATCGATCGTGTTCGTTCCTGCATTCTCTCGCTCTGTGTCCAAATTCTAGGCATCTGAAGCACTTTGTGATGTTCGTCCTTGCAACAACGCGACAGTTAACCCATCCTATCTTAATTCTAGCAGATTTAAGCAATGAGTTTGCGTAGTCTGCAGGTAAGCTTATTACAGCAGTCTGCGTTTCGCCATACGATCTTCTTAGATTTATGATGTCCGATTGCTCTAAGGTTTTAGGGCCGAATACGAGCTCAAAGGCTTGACATATATCCTCTTTCTCCGTTATTTCATCTATATCTTTCACTTCTATTATAGTTTTCTGCTTTAGGCTTCTAACGGTTGCTTAGTCTCCGATAAAGTCTCCTATTGCACCTCTGAAAACCTCCGCTTTTTCGCCCTTTCCCTTAAGCTGTAGAAGCAGGTCGCCCTTCTGGGTTCTTCGTATTTTCGTGACATTGTCACTAAGTTCACCAAGCTTTGGGTCCGATTTGACTTTTCGCAGGATTTCAGCGTAGGACAGCCCTCCATTTACTGCAATGACTATTGCATCCGGTCTTGATTTAACCTTAGGGTTAGGCTTCTTACCTCTCCTCTTCGGTTTTACTTTCGTCCAAGGCATATCGTTCTTTCCTCGATTGGATTCACTTGGCATTTCCTCGTCGTTGCATTTCTCTTTCTGTACCATTTGGCTGCGGGTTGTGACAGAACCAATTACATCTTCATCCACCTTGTTTATGCGTTTAGCCCTGGAGGTTTCGGCTTCTTCGGGCTGTTTCCTTTTTTGCTCCTTTTGTTTAAGCCATGGCGATGTCTGTGACGCCTTACTGGTGCGAATAACTTCTTTCGCTTTCTCATCGCGTACCTCGATTGCGCAAAGCTCGTAGAGAACCGTTATACTCTCTATGGTATCTCTCATTGGCTGGTGTATAGATCGCCTTTTGCCATCTTCCATCATATCGACTAGACTCCTTATATGTCCTCCTAGCTTATAAAAAGCCGATTTAGGTACATTAGTGCCAGAGTTAAGCACCTGCCGGTTCGACACGTTTTTGTTTAAAGTAGCAACAGGGCGGTTAGCTTCAGATGGTGATGCTTGCGGAGATCTTTGCATCCTCGAACTTCGACCGAAGGGATCACTTCGTTGCCTATCGCCTTCAATTGCGCGGTTAGAATTGATACTGCTTGTAGCATTATCTGCTGTTCCAGCCAAGCTTACTGGAGTAGCATTGCAGTCGCTGGATAACGACGCCCGGGAGCCTGCTTGCTCACCCCTCACGGCCGCCGACACTGGGGTATTAGTCCCCTGTGTGGTAAGTTTACTAATGTTCAAGAACTTTTCCATCTTTTGTTTTGTTCATCGGGGATCCTACCCCTAGCGTTTTTTGCCTACCGCCAGGACGATTTACTCAGCCGCTCCTAACATGAAGACAGGCGCTGACCAGAAAGCCGTCCAATGTGGAACAGACGCTTCTGGATTTGGTATTTGACTAGGGGAAACCATGGAGTCGTCACACTCCATCTTTACCTCTCTTGAGGGCACCCCTGTGGGGGAAGCATTTTTAATGGCGGCATTCCATTCGCCATGACGCAAGGACTTCCTTGGGCACTTGTGCCTTCTTGTAGCACGCCCTCCATTCTTGCCGCTCTTGGTCGGGGACTGCTTATTGGTTATTCGCAGCTGACCTGCATATCTGCAGGCCGTTCAGCTATCCGCCACCTGCTGGCCCCCGTAGTAGCCTGAGCTTGGCCCTACGACCATATAAAGTATGTATATTATTAATCGTCATAAAATTCAAAGAAAATCTATAATTATTGGCGTTACAGCGCCAATTTTTTCCCGAACGCATTTAACTACTTACTAAGATACTATATACCGAATCTGATGTTTATAACTCTAAAACGTTATGAGCTCTTTGGTGCGTTAAGTTTTTGGATATGTTGGCGGTGCCACGCCCCTTATATAATCCTATTCATTTATAGCATGTGACAGTCGTTTGGTCCATTGTATCAAACTTTCAAGACGATCGTCCTATAATCACGGGCCCTTCGCGCTTTTAAAGAAACGGTCATGGCACCGCCCACATTTCGCAGATAACACGGTCAATTAATTTATCGGGCAACAAAGCCATTGTCTCGTTGGCTGTGTGGCACCATCCTGTTTTAACCACGTATCGTTCTTATCCATATCCTTAATTTCTGGTCACAAGAAGTCCATTACCATCTCGCGCTAGCGAATATCATTCACGGCACGAGGTTAACGGCTCGAACTGGGTGAGCATGCACAGGTGTTTTCACAATTCCTACATACCCGGTTTGCTGAGATTTGCGCACAAGTCGATTATACTGACCAAATTTCGTAAAAGCCTTTTCAGCCTTTTGGCTCAAAAAAAAAGTTCTGTAACGCCTCCTCCGCCCACAGTCCAAAATTCTTTTTTCCTTAACTTCGCGTAGCAATTATGAACAAACCCACAGAAGGAAATATCCAGTTTGCCCCTGTCGTTTTCCAGTTTTAAGCGCTGTAACAAATCACAGGAGGAATCATTGGACCTCACTTCTATGAAAATGAAAACGGCGCAACGGTGGTAACTGTCAATGGGGAGCGATATCGTGATATGATTGAAAACTTTTTAACGCCAGAACTGCATGCTTTGGACTTGATTAACATGTGGCATCAAGAAGGCGGTGCCTCGTCGCATACAGCCAGGATTACCATGGAATCACTGCGAAACCTCTTTCCACAACAAGTTATTTCAAGAAATGGTAATGTTGATTGGCCTCCGCGGTCGCCTGATTTGACTGCTCCGGACTTTCTTTTGTGGGGGTAACTGAAAAGCAAGGTTTATGCAAACAAACCAGAAACGCTTGAGCAACTCAAAGAAAATATTCGTGATGAAAATAATGAAATACCGCGTGAAATGTGTGAGAATTTAATGAAAATGTGCTCAAAAGGGCTCGCATATGTGAGGCTAACAAGGGCGGACATTTATCGGATATTGTATTTCATACATAATTACCGACATTAAATAAAACTTTTACCAATATAAGATCCATTCTCTTTCATGTGATCAAAAATTGTAAACAAAAAAAGTAGTATACCTTCCCGACAGACACCCTGTATTTAGATTTTAAACAAATCGTCTATACGTTTCGTGAAAATCTACGGTTTAGTTGAAATTTTCTCAATTGATCTAATGAGTAATTCTTCCATAATTATATCAGCGATTATGCAGAAGCCGCTGAGCATGCATACCTTTCCTTTGTTCATCAAAGTGTCCTTGTTGTTCTACGAATAAGACATAGCAATTTCGAGTGAAATCCTCAATTATGTTCCATTTTCTTTTAGTCGTCCTTTTAGCTAGATTTACTGGTATGCTTGGAAACAAAATGTCAAGTTTTATTAGAATTTCATCGTCTTTAACGTTTGTGTTATTGATTCAAGATTTGGAATATTTTGCGTTTATAATGGTACGAGTATGTGAAGGGTCCCTTGTTGCCTTCCTTAATCATTAACCATAATTTGCATATTTGATATTTTTAAATGAAGCTTAATTCCTGAAATTTGTGTTTTTCTTATTTATTGGTTATCCCCTGATTATGCTTAACGAATCAAAATGAAGTGTTGCGAATGTACGAGTATGTATTTGTAATTATAAAGTTGTCTCGAATATTTAGGGCTAAATGTTAATAATGAAATACGTTTTAAAATGGTATTGACAGTGTAGGGGCGTGTTTATTAGAGGTATTTTGTTATAACTTGTCGAAAAAGATTGTGTAACTTAAACACTTCTCATAGATATTTTTCTTTAGAAAAATCTTCAATAGCCGATATTTGTTCTATATTTATATTTGTATATAATAATATAATAAAACAAGTATTTATTATTAAACATACTCGTAGGTATGCAAGTCGGCAAGCACTTATTCATCAGCTACCTGTAAGCTTGCTGATACAAAGTTACCTTGCGAGTAAGTTACAATTAAAAGTCTTAACTACTTTTTATGCGGAACCGTTTCGAATTATTTTTTCTCATTGATGACATTGGAGAAAAGTAATTATCTTCTAGCATACACGAGGCCGAATAATAAGTACATATTTATAAGCATACGCGAGCTCAAAAATAAGTAGTCTGTGTGCGTATACGAGTAAGAGAGTAAATTTATAAAATGATTAAAATAAATAACTAAAGTAGTGAGAAAGCTAAAGCCGGGCGTATTCGGAAGGATGTTTAGATATGCCAACTCAAAGTAAGTTTGTTGAACCCAATTTACCAAGATTTAATGTCATATTTAAATCTTTGAAAAACGTTTACGTATATTTCTAAGTGTTCCCTAGCGCCATCTGATATATCCATTGGGAAGTTTGACTTTTTAAGCATAAACGAACTCAGAACGTTTTGACGTATGCCATCATTTGTGTTGTTTAAACACGCAGAGAAAAGATATGGTTACTATATGGTCACCGCAACAATAATATGTTCTCTACAATAAAAGCATGTTCGTCGTAACCACAGTAATGTTTTTTGAATTTCATTTTGACAACAGTATGATTGCGGTAATAATAATAATGTTGAAATGTAACAATAGTATTCTTGCCAAATTTAGAAATGAAAGTATGGTTGTAGCAACCATATAAACATGGTTAGTGCAACAAATGTATTGTTGTTTAAAATTGACGTTAACTATAATATGATTACGGTAATCATACGGTATGGTTGCGAATATGAACATAACAAAACAAGTTTTATAGAGCATACACGTATGTGTGTGCGTATGTTTTTTTTTTGATATACCAAAAAAACACATACACACGATACAGTGCATGGTTGTTGTCCATTATAAAAGACAACAATCGGACGGTAGTTCGAGGGATTTTAATTGTGTTTATTTTGTCGGTGAAAGACTCTACTGCCGATTGGTTCTCGTTTATTTGAAATCTGACTGCACTTAAGTATATAGCTATTGATCATGGTTTAATCACATTCAGTACTTGGGGTCTACGGATGGTGAAGCAACATTCATCCCCGCTGGCAAACTAAAAGTACTTTTGACTGCCGTTGGAATATATATTTGTGTTTCTTGAATGAAATGTTCAATAAAAACATGGCCTCAAATCTGGCTATGAACTAATATTAATGCAATTGAAAATAACAAACTAACTGATAAAAATTATCTATTTTTGAATAACAACATTACCAATCCTAATAAATAATCATGGTATGGTTGGGGATCATGGTATGGTTGAGTGTGCATCATACTATGGAAGTGGGGTAGTAGTATGGTTGCGTGTAAATCATATTATGGTTGTGAGGATCATACTATGGTTGTATGCATAACATACTATGGCTGTGAGGAGCATAATATGTTTGTGGAGATAATAGTATAGTTGAGTGTGAATCGGACTATTGTTGTGAGGATCATAGTATGGTAGAGTGCGAATCATACTATGGTTGTGGGCATCATAGTATGGTTATGTGTGAATCATACTGTTGTTGTGCCACAACCATATACCCAACAATAGTATGATCCTCTTCGAATATTGTCACCCCAACCAAACTTTTTTTCCTGCGTGCAGTGACTTGAAAAAATCAATTTGGCAAAAAAATGGAATTAACTTGGGAACATTTTCGTGTGATCATCCTTCGACGTGGATTATAACGACAAGAGTGCATCGATGAACTTAAATCTTTTATTGTTAATGAAGCACCATCATTATACGTAGCACTGCGAAAAACTGTTTTAATGAATTCAATCGTGGCCGAAGCTTGCTCAAAGACGAAGGTCGTAAGGGTTGTCCAAAAACGGCCGTTGTGCCAGAGAACGAACATTGATGCCGTGCATGAACTGATAATGCAAGATCGTCATGTGACATACCGTAGGATAGAGGCATCCTTGGGTATTTCTTTCACCAGCAAAAAAAGGTTTGTGTCGTTGGATCCCGCACAATTTGACAATTGCTCAAAAAAGGCTCGTGTCGATTGGGGCAAAGAAATTGTGAAAAATTACGATCGCGATGCTTCAAAAGACGTTTATAAAGTTAGATCGTCACAGGTGACGAACCATGGATCTATGCGTATGAGCCCGAAACAAACATGCAATCGACCGTGTGGGTCTTCGAAGATGAGCCAAATCCAACGAAAGATGTTTATGGAAGAAGCACTACGAAGGAAATGGTCGCCTGTTTTTTCGACAAAACTGGTCATTTGGCGACCGTTCCGCTTGAGCAACTAAGAAGGCAATTCTGAGTGGTACACCACAATTTGTTTGCCTAAAGTCTTCGGAGAAATTCGAAAAACGAACAAGAGAAAACGAATCATTGTGCACCACGACAATGCGAGCTCTCACACATCGGCTCAAATCAGCCCGTTTTTGACAGGCCAAAACGTCGAATTAATGGATCATCCTCCGTGCAGCCCTGACTTGGCACCCAATGACTTCTTTTTATTCCCGCACATTAAGAAAAAAAGCGTGGTCAACGATTTTCTTCGCCAGAAGGTGCTGTTGAAGCGTTCAAAACCCATGTTTTGGAGGTGTCTCAATCGGAGCGGAAAAAGTGCTTTGACAATTGGTTTGAGCGCATGCAAAAGTGTATAAATCATGCTGGAGAATTCTTTGAAAAACCATAAAACCATTTTTGATGATAAATATTTTCATTATTAGGCCAGAAATATATATAGCAGACCTCGTATTGTTTTTGGTTAAAACGGTTAAACATATATGTGGAAGCTATATCTTAATATGGACCGATTTGCTTCAATTTTAATAGCATCCGTTTTTGGCACGAGGAATTTACTTGTTCCAAACTTAATCAAGATTAGATGCAATATGTGGTTTCAAGAGCTAAAAACATAAAATCAGATGAACATACGAGTATGTGTGGGCGCTTTATCCAAATCTCTACGATTTTGTATAATTTTAATAGGTTTTCCTTGGCCCAAAAAACTCACTTGTGTAACATTTCATGAACCGAATAAATTTTCATGAATATTGAAATTTAATAATGTCCTTCCTTGTTCCAGCAATCTAACGAGGGCCAAGTTTTAGCAAGATTGAATGTATTATGTGGGAGCTACGAACATATATGTATGTGAGCTATATCTAAATCTGAACCGGTATTTTTCAATTTAAATTTTGTACTAAGTTTCATCACGATCAAGATACAAATCGAATGAAGCTATATCTAAATCTGAACTTCAAAAGCGTCCGTTCGTGTTCCATTAAACTTACTTTCATGAAAATAGGAACACAATTGCGACCTCTAGTTTGATTACATGCTACAGTTGGACGGGCGGATAGACAGTCAGACTTCGTTATTTGTGACGCGCAAAATAGAAAGGGACCTAAGGTAAAAACCAGTTTTGTTCAGGAGAGTCATTTTAAAGATTAGGTCCCTTTCTATTTGCGCATATCTCTCGGAGGGAACACTTTTGGGTCATGGGATCGGTCTCATTCGATGCTCAGATGTTGTCCACATCAAAAAAAAAGTGAAAAGTGGATGAAAAGTATTGTTCAGGAGAGCCATTTTAAAGATTAGGTCCCTTTCAATTTGCGCTTAGAATCGTCGTTTCATAATACGCGCATATCTCTGGGAGGGAAGACTTTTGGGTCATGGGATCGGTCTCATTCGATGCTCAGATGTTGTCCACATCAAAAAAAAAAATGAAAATTGATTTTTTTTACCCTTAGGTCGCTTTCTCTATGCGCTGTCACATATGGAATCAGCAGGCGATTATACGTCGATCGGTGTACTTGAAGGTGGGTCTAGCTCAAATATTTATGGTAGTTACAAACATTTACCATTACTTGCTTACAATAGTCTGTTTCACAAAGTGTTTCAGCGTATAAATATCCTTCTAAATTCGAGCACAATCGCCTTTGATTTGCGACTTCATGCTCAGAGAACCTAAACTCGGAAGGGACCTTTGTGTGGGACTATATGAAAATATAACCATGAAGGCTATTCGGAAACATAAATCGATATGGTCCAATTTCTTAAGCGTTTCTAACAGGCCTCGCACAATGCACTATGCAAAACTTTAGCAAGACCGAATACAACATGTGATTTCTAGAGAGATGGCGCCTGAAATCGGGAAGTACTTTTTTATGGAGAGTATGTGAAAATAAAGACCGATGAGATCCAGTTTCACCAGGGTCAATTATTGGTGCCAAACCACGCTAAATATTAGTATGCTCGGATTTGATATGTGACTTTTGGAGCGACAACAACTTATATCTAAAGGGTTCTTTTTAAAAAGGGATATTCTAAAAAATACACCTATAACGTCCAGTTAAACCAGACTTAATTTTTTAAGGCCAAACTACTTGTAAGGGGCCTACCTACTCAACACTAGGGATATTCTTTTCGCGTTATAACCTTATTTATGTCTTTATCCCTGATAGTGGTTCAAAAAATCAAGTGCTATTGGATGTATGTTCACAACAACATTGACGCTTTTTGTATACAAATGCCTTAATTCGACATTGTTTATAAAGGGTGTTTTTTTGGACGTGTGGTTTTCAATCTGGACAAACATTTTGACAACATTGTATAGCCAAGACAAATGACTTTTTCGTGCCTGAATTGGAGGATGTTGATGTGGACGACCTTTGTTTCCAACAGGACGGCGCTACATGCCATACTCGTACAGCCAACGAAACAAACAATTTATTGAAGGAAACTTTCGGTGAGCGTATTATCTCGCGTCGTGGGCCTGTGGCGTGGCCTTTAAGGTCGTGCGATTTAACACCGCTGGACTATTTTTTGGGACTCCTTAGAGGAGTATATTCGGCGCGTTATTGCTGACATAGGGCTTGAAATTCTAAAAAAAGTGGTCGAAAAAGAGGCCTCTTGTCTGGAATTTATTCGAGACAGTCGTGACGACCACTTGCCCGAAATCATTTTTTGAAACATAATTGCAAACCCTTATCTTTATAATAAAGCTTAATTCGTGGCCATGGCATTAAGTTATAAGCCTTTTTTTTCTTCTTGAAAACCAAACGTCTGAAAACACACTTTATTTAATCAACCCAAATTCGTAGGGTTTTAGCAAATGTTCAAGTAACATTGTTTTTAACCGATAGTATCGATAGGGAATAAAACTATCGATATTAGTGCCAAAAATATAATATCGAGAGATAGCTCTACTTCCAATGCCATACTTGAACGCAATGCATGGAAGAGAGTATACAAGTATAATCTGCGGCCAGCCTGAACTTTTAAATTGTCCACTTGTTTTGCTATGGTCGTGTTAAACCCTGCAATGTATATACAATCCCCCACTGGGTATTAGGATATAAATATAGGGTGATCCATCTAAAAATATTTTTCAAAACAAAAAAAAATATAAAAATTCAAATCAAGTGTGGAATCTTTTCTTTAACAGCCCGATTCTGAAAAGCAATTCACCGGGAATTTTTTACCTATTCCCTGTTCCCCTATTCTAAATAAAATCTCCCGGGGAATTTTTTCACTTTTCCCTCTTCCCTTATTCTAAACGAACTTCGAAAAAGGGAATCTCTTCCCCGGGAAAAAAAGTAGGTATTACGAATGTCAATTAAAGGGAGAATGTGATGAAAATTTTTGGGAATAATTCCGCCAAAAAAAATGCAAGGGAGTTGCGCCAAAAATGTAAGTATTTAAAATTTTTCATGAAAAATTAAAATAATGACACATTTATTTTTTCAGGTCAAAAACAACAAACAAAAAGCAGTTAGACATTCTGCTAACCTCAATGCAATTGCATGCAGACATTGCTCGATGTTGGTTTAAGGGAAGTAAAGAGGAGATAAACCGGGTATGGCGCAATTGGAGGCGGAATTAAATGCAGCCGGGCCACCATTTGAAAGTGTTGCCGAGTGGAAGAAGGTATGTACAACAAAATTTGATTTGTAAAATGCACAAATGACGAAAATGCGAAACCTTTTTCAGGTATGGGCCGATCAAAAGAAATATGTACGGCCCAAAACCTAAAATACTTCAGAGGAACTGGTGGAGGCCCCAATATGGAGCAGACATTTTCTGCAAACGAAGAGGCCATATATGATTTAATTGGCATAAAGGAGTCAGTGGAAGGTGTGGCCAACACGTTTGGGTAAGGCTCTTCAACTTCCACAAAACAAAAACAGAACACAGATAGCCTTCCACCTGCATTTCTGAAGTTACTAGAACCAGACGATGAGGAGGCTGAAAGTATTGCGTTGCAGAGGGACACAGCACAAGACACGCCTTAAAAGCCACCGGCGAAAAAATTCAAATAAGTGTCCAACATTTGACTGCACAGGTCTCCGCTCGTGATGTTCTATTAGATGAGATAGCCATCCAAAAAATAGGCTGGAAGCAATGGTGGAGCAGCATCAAAGTAAAAAAAAAGTGTATCGCTCTATTGACCGCCTTTACGATGGCAAGAAGGAAGAGCTTAAAGAGCAAAAAAGGCACAATTTGGCATATTTTTCTCCTGCTGCTGCACTTCAGCGTTTTCTGCTTCAGCTACCATTACAAACAAAGTGTATCGCTCTATTGACCGCCTTTACGATGGCAAGAAGGAAGAGCTTAAGAGCAAAAAAGGCACAATTTGGCATATTTTTCTCCTGCTGCTGCACTTCAGCGTTTTCAGCTACCATTACAAACGCAGCACTGAACATTTTTATACTGTTTTTAAGTTTTTATTTTGTTTATACTTCACTTTATTAACTTTTTTCGTTTGAAACTTCATAAAAATATTTGCAAATTGTTAGCCAAACAAGACAGCTGACTTCGAATAATCGAAATTCTCTCTCCCTTATTTCCATTCTCCCCGTTTGTCTAGAATAGGAGGATTTTATTCCGGGGAAAAATAAATTCCCCGGGAATTATCTCCCGGGGAGTATTCAGAATTGGGCTGTAAATGATGGCAACTGTATTATGGAAATGAGCATGCGGTGAGTAACGGGAAGATTCGCTGTTTTTGAACAAAATTTTGTTCAGTGATGAGGCCCTTCTCTGGCTCAACGGCAAAGTCTATAAACAAAAACGGCGAAGAAAGCCCGTATTTGGATCACCCTATATATCATTTGGTACGGACAAAAATGTGAAACGCATCAAAAAAATCATATAAGAGCCGACATATGTTTTTACAAATGCATTTGTGTCCTTTGGTCAGTGAGCTTTGTTTGTTCTAAAATTCACAAAAGGAGCTACGAATCGTTTCTGAATTAAGCATGTCGTAATATTTGTTCATAGCTGACTTGCAATGCCGCTTTCAACAGTTAGTTTTTACAAATAGACTATCTATGAATCGGATCAACCGACTGAAACTGGCTTACTTGTTTTATTGGGCAATTTCGAATTTGTTATGTACAAGACGTAACTTAAGCTTATTTCTTACCTTTCATCATCCAGGCTACTTACGTTTCTTATCAACGATGCTCGCTTGTAATTGAATTGAAAATGTTTTCTTTGAAATATAATTTATTTGATTTTATTATTTTATTATTTTCATAGTTTATATGTTTCTTTTTAGTTCGCTTTATGTTTTTTTTCTTCTTCTTTTTTTCTTTTCGTAATGAGATTAATTAATTACACTATGTATTTATTTTTGTTGTTGTTGTTATAATTTATTAATTACATATGTTTTGGTTTCATTTGGGGTTTCTATAGAGTTGGTTTCTTTCTATATTTATGTGTTTTATTGTCCATAATGAAGTGGACATGCTTATTTCGACTTAGATCATAATTTTATTCAATTTAAATTTATCTAAATTTCGTTATAAGGAAAACGCTGAAATAATTAGAATCGTGACTATTTTCTTGTCTAGATGTTTTGATATTTAACTTAGCAGAATGCATTTTGATTTGATGAGTGAGAAGTTTAGAAAGTTTTTCACTTGATTTTGTTTAGGGTTTGTACAAAGAAATAATATTAGATTAGGTTAAACAATAGAGGATGGTGTAATAGCAAATGGAAACTCGTAAGAGAAAGTAATTGTTTAAAATGGAACATTTTGTACAGATTTATTTTGTATTTTTTTTTTAGTGTTTTTTTTCTAAATTTAAAAGTAATTTTGAACTACTTATATATTAAATCCTAACGAGAAATTTCTTTCATACAATTGGAGCCAAAGTAATAGCCCTGATTTTAAGTGGATTAATTACAATGCCATTAGCTGTGTTGAAATTGATAGCACTGGTAGGGCAGTGTGCTATTAAATCGGTCCCAACTGTATGTTGGGGTTTCATTTCCAAAAAACTTACATACGAAAAATCAATTCATGGTGGCTTCAAATTTTCAATTTTACACATTTCATTTTGGTTTTTGTTTTTTTTTTTGGGGGGGGGGAGGGGTCTAATTTACAATTCCTTTTAATTTGTGTGGGGAAATTTTTAACGCTTGACTTAGTTTAGTTGATAGTCCATTAAAAAGTAAAAAACAACTTAAAGGTCTGCGGCCTATATAAAAAATATAAGTATTATGAATTTAGTATTCAATTTTATGTTATCCTTTGCTTTGGTGGTTTAAAGTAATTATTTCGTTTTATTCTTATTTTTGTTAGAAATAGTTTATGTCTCTTTCTATGTTTTGTTTTTGTATTTTTGGTAAATTGTTCTAAACGCATTTGCTTAATTTACAAAAGAGTTTTCTGTTTTTATGGCTGTTTACAATTTGAACGAATGAATTTCAATCGTTTGGTTTTTATTTATAATTAAATATTAGTTTTTGCTTTTTTTCGTTTTTATTTTAAGTTTTTTGTATGTTTTATTGATTTCTTTTTAATGGAAAACAGCGTCTTTATTTGGTTTTTCGTTTCGTTTTCAAATCAAAAATTAATTTGTTTCGGTGATTTTGTTTTCAAAAACGATAAAGGGGCTCATTTTTATCGTTTTCTTGTTGCGGTTGTCACCTTGTCGTTTTGTTTTTGATTTTAACTCATTTCCAAATAATGCATTCACTGTTGTTGTGTAATTGTATTTGTTTTTTTTTTTGTATTAAATGAAAAATATTAACTCATAGCACCGTTTTGGATAATTCGTTGTTTTTATTGTGAAAATTATTGGTCATTTTCTAGTATTTCGTAAGGGAAATAATATCGACTTAGTCAATTAACATTTATAATTTTTTATAAGAGTGTATTTCATTAAGATTTTGAAACATGCAACAAAAAGATCCAACAAATATATAAACTTACGAAAAATTTAAAAAAAAATCATCAACATTTTTTAATTAAGCATAACGTGCAGTGTTATGTCTGCACTTGTATGATTACAACTCTTTTTGAAGATCGCAGATTTGATCTCCAACTGCAGCTTCATAACATGGCTTACCATCGCCGAATTATCAGAACAATAAACATGCCAATCGTAGGTTTTGTTTTATTGTCAACTCATTGTTGAAGCCTTAATCAGAAAAAAATAAACTGAAATAATACCTGCATTTCTTCAATAAAATCTTCTTACTTCATATTGATGATACCTAACAAACTCAGCAACTGGTGAACTTTTTTTTAACCCTTTTGTGACTGGACATAAGCCGGTGACAAATTAAAAGTTAAAATACAAATTTGTATATTGGCCGTGTTCGATTGACCACACGCTTAGAACTCACTATCACTATCGCGATAACTTCAAATCACTGTGCAAAAATATGTTCCTTATTATAAGGAGCACCACAATTCTACGTTTTTCCGAATAATTGCTGCCATTGCCTTTTTTTATTATTTCTTTATGAAAATTGTACACGTATGTTATTCTTTAATGTACCATTGGTTTAAAATAATAAGATTTTAATTGGTCATCAAAACAAAAAAATAAAAAATGTGCCTTTTTGCACTAATTAAAGCAAATTTAGCTACGAATCTCAATATGTGACAGCGCATAGAGAAAGGGACCTAAGGGTAAAAAAAATCAATTTTCACTTTTTATTTTTTGATGTGGACAACATCTGAGCACCGAATGAGACCGATCGCATGCCTCAAAAGTGTTCCCTCCCAGAGATATGCGCGTTTTATGAAAGTCGACGATTCTAAGCGCAAATAGAAAGGGACCTAATCTTTAAAATGGCTATCCTGAACAAAACTGTTTTTTACCCTTAGGTCCCTTTCTATTTTGCGCGTCACATATATAGAAATTTTGCAGTTTTGGCTAAGATAATGATCGGAACCAGGGGCCGATAAGGCCCCAAAACGGTCCTTTTTTGCACTTCAGTATAATGGTGAATGTAAAGGGTAAATAAGTCTCGGCCTGGCCGAACCTAATGACGTTTTTACTTGTATTTTTTAAGAACAACTCTTGATACATATTATATTTTTTGCAGTTATTATTATCAAATTTTATCAACGGCGAAAACAAAATTAAAAGGTTGTGAAGCAGGGACGATAAAGGATCTGGAATAACCTACTAAAGCAACGCGAATACAACTGAAACGCATGAAATTTAAATATAAGGCGAGATTTTTTTTAAATGCCAACAAATTCATTTAATGAAAAATAAAACTTTTTTGCTCTAAACCATTTTAGAGTTTTTAATTAGTTTAAAATTTTACATAGCCGTAAAATTTCTAATTTAGGAGGTTTTAGTGCAAGAAGCATTAAAACGTTCACAAAAAGAAAAAATACATTGGAAATCGGTGGGAACTACAATGATTTTATGCAAGAGAGGAATTTCGGTTGCAATTGCCAAATGTTTATAATCGTTATGGACATTTGGTTCGAAATACGAGTATCACAAGATGAAAAATATGACCATCGTATTGTAGACGCAACAAATTGATCGGTCATACCAATGAAATGCATACAATGTATTTTGGTGCTATAACTGGTGGTTGTGGCGATAGTTTTGAAAACTTTTAGTTCTTATAACCGAATATGGGCGATCATATCTAAACTTTCATCATAACCAATAGCGAAAAAACTACTGTCATACCTGCTTTAAGCAAATTGTTTAATCTAATTTATTCAGTACGATTCTTTCATCACCTTTTTCTAACCATGACCATCCCTAACTTAAGAGTACATTAAGTATACAAGAAAACATTTTTTTTGCCTCTACTTAAAATATAAAATTTTTTCATTAAAAAAGTGCGTCATGTGGACTTTTAGATCCAAAAAAATCTTTTCTGGAAGAGCGGATTCTTCATATCTTCAACCGATACTTTAGTTACAATTACTGAATGTTACGGAGCACCAACTAACATTCGGTTGTACTTATGGCATACTCGCGGTGCATGCAAACTCAATCATTTGGTTAGCAAATAAATTCGGTTGTCGCAACGAATCTTTTCTCTATGTGCAAATGAGAAATTTAGCTCGTCGCATACGTTTTTCATCCGTTTCCTTCAAATGATCCATTGCAAAATGCTTTTTCCCTTAGTACCATTCCAAAGGAATAATAGCAAAAATTGTTGGTAGGGATGCAAACCGAACCAAACCATACAACTGTTTTTGCTTATGAACCGAATTATTTTCCAAACCACTCCACTGCTAGAAAATAATTTTCAAAACGAATTTTAAAAAAATTTGAAATTTTTGAAAATCACAAAAATTAAATAAAACGACAGTTCTGTTCACAATAATAAAAAAACATAGAAATCATTTTTTTACATGAATACTCATCTATGTCTGCAAATAATGTTTGTGCAATTAGTTCAGGCCTGCTCTAAAATGGTTCGCATCCCTGCCTTTTGACGCTATACCAAAACATACAGGCTGCACGGAAAACATCAAAAATCAATAGACAAATTGATTTGGCAGCACTGTTTTCTGGCATCTACACACAGAGAACCGATTTGTTGCCATAACCGAATTATTTGACAACCGAATGTTGGTTGGTGTATTGCATTTGCCAGTAAATGCAACTGAAACTGTCGGTGGAAGTGACAACGTATCGGAACCTCCACAATTTATTTTGTAAATATAAGTATAAATATCCATGTATCGCACTTGAATTTAATAAGTAACAGAAACAGTTTTTTTATTTTCCTCAAGTACGCTAAACGCTAAAGTCGATCATGTCGTTTTGTCAATTTTTAATAATTGAATATTTAAAGACATTGAGATGCCTTTTTTTATATCTATTCACTACTATTCGCCCTATTAAACGTTTGGCAAGGAAATACTCAGACCTCTACCGAGACTGATAAAAATAGTTTCCTTACAAAAAATCTAAATTAACGTGATTGTTATCAAATTTACTACTATGTTTTAGCTCGACAAACAATACATTGTAATAAATTGTGTGTTATCATCACCAATAATTGATTGCATCAATAAATTGTATGCAAAACTATTGGTTGCCACAACCACGAGTTGTGACGACGAAATACTTTCCCTCATTTTATTAGTGTGACCGATCTATTTTTGTGTGCACAAGACCTTATTTACCAACTAGCGGTATGTCGAAACGCATATTCATTACGATTGAAAACATTCGGTGATGGCAACTGAATTTTTGTAGTTCCAACCTATTTATAAATCGGTTTTCTCTGTGTGTACAAAATCTTTACCATTGATAAGACCAAACCGCTCTTAGCGGCAAGAATAAGAGCAGGTGATAAAACTCACTGAATTTAGCGGTAACAAAATAAAATTTAATACAAAAAAATGAAAGGATTTTTTAGCTTGTCAAATAAAACACGCCTACACACAGAAAACAGATTTGTTGCGACAACCGAGTTTTTTGCTAAACGAATATTGATGGTTGCACGACCTATCGATGTATTCCATTTCTACAACCGAATGTTGATTGGGTACACGGCAATTTTCAGTAGTGGGAACTGACAGTATCGGTAATACTAAAAAGCAAAAAAAAAATTAGAACCTTTAAAACCGAAAACCACCATTTTTAAAAACATTTATACTATTTAATTAAAAAAGGAACTTTTTTAATAAAGGACGAAAAGGATGCTCCTATTAAGAGATAGGATGTTTAAATGTTTTACATAAATAAACTCCATACGATTTCAGTTAAGTCACAAAATTATCAGAAAAATTCGCTAAAACGAAAAATAATTAACTACATTTTAACTAATTTCATATGGTAGAGGGTTGCAAAAGAAAAATTTCCTTGGCACATAAAAAATTACCCGAACCTACGAGAGCCGTCCTTATGCGAAGAAGAAATCATTCACCCCGATTTTCAGACCGATCTTCTGTTGCATAGTGAAATATGTTACGAGAGCGAAGGGTTTGGTTAGTAACGAGTGATCAAATGAGGGATATTTTGTACCCTCCACCATGCAATGGAGGGTATATTAGTTTTGTCATTCTGACTGTAACACCTTAAAATAATCATCGGAGACTCAACAAAGTATATATATTCTTGATCCTCGTAAAATTCTAAGACGATCTAGGCATGTTGCCTCCTGTCCATCTGTTGAAAACAAGATGGAGCCTGCATAAAAACTGCTAGGGAGCTGAAATTTGGCACAAACGTGTGTAGTTAACCTAGCATGGTTGGTATTGAAAATGGGCTATATAGCTCTACGGGAAGTTGGTGTTGAAGACCCTCAACCGACACTACCTCATAATTTTTTTTTTTTTTGGAAATATCCATCCAGTTTCTTAAGCAAAATCACTGAAATTTTGCAAATATTAATCTCTATATAGGCGCAATCATCTATGTAAAAATGGTTTAGATTGGGCCAGCATTTCTTGTACCTCCCATACAAACGGCCGTGTAGGCCTTGAGAAATAATATGACTATAACTCACCACAAACTTGACCTATCGAAATGAAATTTTACACATCAAGATTTCTATATACAACACACTTCTACGCTGAATTCGATTGAGATCGGAAAAGTCCTACTGGTAACTCCCACACTAACGGTCTCATGGGCCTTGAAAAATAATGTGACAATAACTCAACACACTTGTGACCTATCGAGACGAAATTTAGGGCATAAAGATTAATATGTAGAACAGACTTTTGCGCTAAATTTGGCTAAGATCGGAGGCCCTTCTGGTACCTCCCATACAAACGGTTTTATGGGCCATAAGAAATAATATGACAATAACTCACTACAAACTTGACCTATCGAGATGAAATTTTCTACATAAAGATTTTTATATAGAACACACCTCTGCGCCAAATTGAGTTGATATTGGGTAGCCTCTTTTGATACCTCCCATACAAACGGTCTTAAGTGCCTTGAGAAATAATATGCCGATAACTCATCACTAACTTGATCTGAATTGCAAAAATTAAAAAAATAGTTTTTTATTTGGGAATCTGGTGGAGGGTATCTAAAGTTCGGCACAGCCCAACCTAACATTTTTTACTTGTTTACAATAGCGTTTTTTTTCACAGATTACGCGGGAGTTGTGCTAAACTTTTTTATTTCCTTTCACTGCTGTTTGCCATTTCATCGTGGAAAGACTTACACCGCGAAAACCACGGCTTGGTGCGGTTTATAAGATGTTGGAATCACCGGTCCATTTTTTCCAATTTGTAACGGGTGTTCAAAGTTGAACACGTTTTAAGAACGAAATAATAAAAACCTTAAGAACGTTTTCCGCTGGCAGAGTGTTCGAATTGAACATATTTTAAATTGTGTGTTGGGTAATGTTGCATTCTTAAGTACAACCCATAAAATTGTACATTAGATACTATTTGTACGCTCGCACAAGATCAAGCGATTCCACATGGTGATAATGGCCTGTGATTAGAGCAGGCCGCACACACAAGAAATGTGACACTTTTCGAGTACCAGCCTATGGCATGTTCACATTGTATTGTATATTTTGTATTGCACGAGTATATTTTGCCTACGCTTTGATTTGTTATATTTGCTGGTGGTTATACTAGATGACTTGAAATATTTTCAACATTTGATATAATCACTTCTTGTATGAATAAAATTTAGTATCTTACAAATGCTCAAACGTGAATAACGTGTTTTAGTTAACGGGTGATCAATCTAGAGCTATT
Source organism: Hydrotaea diabolus (assembly GCA_963513945.1). NCBI lineage: Eukaryota > Metazoa > Arthropoda > Insecta > Diptera > Muscidae > Hydrotaea > Hydrotaea diabolus. Next base: position 191,100,842 of record OY740716.1, on the reverse strand, counting down.
TTTTCAAAAGGCTTTTTTCAGAGATTACGCAGGAGTTTTAGTAAACTTTACTTTTTTCCTTTCAGTATTGTTTGGCATGTCATCTTGGAAAGACTTACACTGAGAAAACCACGGTTTGGTGCGGTTTATAAGCTGTTGGAATCACCGGTCCATATTTTTTCCAATTTCTAACGGGTGATTAATCTAGAGCTATTTTTCAATAGCTTTTTTTTCACAGATTACGCGGGAGTTGTAGTAAACATTATTCTTTTTCCTTTCACTACTGTTTGCCATTTCATCGAGGAAAGACTTACACCGCGAAAACCACGGTTTGGTGCGGTTTATGGGCTGGTGGAATCATCGGTCCATATATTTTCAAAAATGATAATGGCCGGAACGTAACCGTTAATGTTTCTTGCTATAGCGCCGTGATATCGGAATTTTTGCTACTTGAAATTGAAGCCCGTAATCTTGCCGATATTTGGTTTAAACAGGACGGTGCCACTTGCCAAACATTGGATATATGGAGAGGTCATTTCAAAGAGCAGCTAATATCACGTTTTAAATCGTTGAGTTGGCCGCCTAGGTCGTGTGATATCACACCTTTAGACTTTTTTTGGGGGCTACATAAAGTCGAAACCATTGTTGACAAACCAGCTAAGGTTTAGATTTTGAAAGCCATTTCATTCATTAACGCCATACCGATCGTAATGCTCCAACAAGTCATCCAAAGTTGGACAACCTTAGGCGTAGTTGCGGCCAACATTTGAAGGAAATTATATTAAAAAAAATAAATGGCATAAATTGTCCTTTCGAATAAACAATAAGATTGCACACTCGATTTGAATTTTTGTATTTTGAAAAAATATTTCCTGATTGATCACCCTATACTCGTACAACGATTTATTTGTTGTCACCCCCAGTTATTAGAACCAAAGTAACATGTACTCCATAATTGGTCGATTTCCATAACCACCAGTTTTGGCAGCCATTGGTTTTACCGAATTCGGTTGGAATAACCGACTTATTGGCTGCAAGAATTGTAATACTATTGTAAAAACTATTTGATGTATTTGTATTTAGAAAAAATATTTCTTGATTGATCACCCTATACTCGTACAACGATTTATTTGTTGTCACCCCCAATTATTAGAACCGAAGTAACATGTACTGCATAATTGGTCGATTGTCATAACCACCAGTTTTGGCAGCCAATAGTTTTACCGCATTCGGTTGGAATAACCGTCTTATTGGCTGCAAGAATTGTAATACGAGTATTATTGTAAATACTAACCAATCATAAAATAGAATGTTGATGATTGCAACAGAAATTATGTTTATCCAACTAAATATTTATAGTTCGGACCGATTTCCAACTAATTTTTTCTCTGTGTGTTCTAAAAACCATATGTGACGCACAAAATAGAAAGGGATCTAAGGTTAAAAATCAGTTTTGTTCACAAGAGCCATTTTAAAGATTAGGTCCCTTTCTATTTGCGCTTAGAATCGTCGACTTCACTTTCATAAAATGAGCATATTTCTGGGAGGGAACACTTTTGGGGCATGGGATCGGTCACATTCGATGCTCAGATGTTGTCCATATCAAAAAAAAGAAAATAAATGAAAATTGATTTTTTTACCCTTAGGTCCCTTTCTCTATGCGCTGCACATATACGGTTCAGAACAGCCATTGAAGTTAGTACGAGTGTAAGTTTTCAAAACCCTGTGTGTGTTTTGCCATATCAATAGTTTGTTTTCATTATACGTTGATTGCATTTAAGATACAATTTCGTTGCTCCATTTATTTGTTTCAGTTCCAAGCTGTAAACAAAAATATTTTCTTTTGTTAAATGTGGTACAGAAACTGAGAACGTTAGGAGAAATTGGTTAAAGTAATTTGGATCACTAATACATTTTTGTTGTTTATGTAGCAGTTTTTGATTTTCTGGCCTTGGACTGGACAATTATCACACTGCGCGGATTGCCGCCATAATCATAGGTATGCTGTTGATGATTTTTTTTTTGTTAGGTATCTGAAACTAAACATATTAATCAATTGATTTGAAGTAGTTCTATCAATAAATAATCCTGTTTTTAAATAAATCATTTAAAAGTATTTATTTAAATAATTATTCGACTCTTGTTTCAAACAAATATCATAATTGCTTTTATGTTAGGTTTTAATTAAATTTTTGCCATAAATTAAAAATCAATAAAACTAATTCAAAACTATGTTTGAAATATATACGCTCTAATGCAGTTTTGATATTTATTATTAGTTTGTTGTTTTTGTTCTATTAATATGTTATAGTTTACGAAACCATATTTCGGGTATTTTGCCTACAGTTGTTGTTTTCAGACAGATGAGGAGGCGTTAGCAGGAAGGATGGGGGTTGGTGGAGGGGCTGTAGGTTGTCTTCTATAAATACACATAAATTGTACAATTTATTATTACGGGTTATCTTATGGTACTATAGATTGCGACTGAGCATTACAATGTTATATACACACATTTTTAGAATTTTTGTATCTATGGTAATTTGTTCTATATTTGGTAATAATCGTATTTTATTTATATGTCGTAGTATATATGTATATATTTATGAATGCATGGATGTTCGTATGTATGTACGTAGAGTATATGTAGTTATGTTGTCTGTAGGTATATATCAAAAAGATTATTAATATAAATAGTTGTTGGTATGTTGTATTTAGTAGACACACATACGGGCGTGTAGCAATATTTGGATTTTTTTTGTTATTTTATTTTCAAATTTACAATATTTATAGTTTTTGGTATTTATTCTGTTGTTGTCATAATTTATAGTAATTTTCAATTACATATTCGCTAGTAACACAAAGAGAGAAGAAACTCATTCACTGTACAGAACGTAAAACGAAATTTGTAATTCAATGCGATGTTCGTGGATGTAGACGTAGTCATAAGGGGAGAAGTGAATTATTTGTTTTTTTTAATTAATTTAAAGTTAAGTGGTTTGGTTTTCATTTTTCTTGATAAGTATATATATATATAACAGTAACAATAGTGGAAGACTTCCGCTTAAAAAATACTCAATATTTTTTAAATTTATTTTTAATTAAATTTTAATGGAATTTAACTACAGTTTTTATTTTTTAATTTAAGATTTTCATTAAATATTTAACAAGTTTAGATTTTTTTCCTGTTTTCTTTATAACATATGCTTCTTCTTTCGTTTTATTTATTTATATAGTATAATATTTAAGAGTAAATTTAAAAAAATTAGAAAAGTTTGTTTTATTTGCTCGTTTTGTTTCATTCATATTTTATACATTTTGTTTTTGGGTGGGGCGGGGGTTGTTTTTTTATTGGGGGAATCTCGTGAATTGCTCTACTTATCTACACATTCAGACATAAAAATAGAAAAATGCTTATACTAATTAATTATTTGTATTATGGTTTGTTTTTAGTATACATTTATTGTTAAATTTATTTGCTAATTATTACTGCTTATAATTATTTAATTTAGTTATTTTATTTTTAATGTTTAACATCAGTCAATTAGAGTTAACGATTTTTCCATTAAGGGACATTCTGTGCTGATATTTCGTTTGTAGTCGTTTACAAGTCAGCACCATTTGAAGGAGGATTAAAGAATTCACACAAAAAAATTAAAACAGTTTCTTCTTGAAATGCTTTAACGGGGAACTAAATTTTATTAAAAAAAAAAACTTAAGTTAAAAATCAAACCTAGGGACACTAGCACTAAAAATCGAGTAGGAGGAATTGCTCGTAGTATTCCCCTAAACTAGTATCAGTCACTGAAAAAGCATTCGAACAATTAAATCGAAAACGTAAGATATCGTTTTTCTTATAGAGAATTTATATAGTTGCCATGTTTCTCCACCATAAAAAAATTACAGTCGCAACCATATTGTTGTATTGTAGCGGCAACTGTGTGCAGGGGTGACAGACCTTGGCCGAAGAATTGCTCTTCGGGCCAATCCGGTACATTGCAATCATATTGTAGTTTGTATTGTAGCAATAATATAATTGAGCCAATCTTACGCAAAGATTGAAGAAAGGGTTACAACTTGATCACAACAACCATTATATGTATCCTACAATATAAAAAATGATTACAGTAGCCGTATCTTTTTTTTTAATTTTAATTACACTCATAAGATTTCGATACAATCATAAAACTGTAGGAGTTTATTATAAGTACAGATATGCCCAACAGTTGTAGATCAAAAACATAGTTGTCAGCACTGTAAAAATATGGTTGCAGAAACCTTATTTTAGTAAATGAAACTTTACTCTGAGAAGAAAATGATTAAGGCAATCTTAACGCACGATTGCCGGTTTTAGAAATCGAAATACGGTTGTAAGTTTGTACCACGTGGTATGATGCTAAGGCTGCACGACTATCGCATAAGTTAATTCCGGCAGAATCGAGTAAGAAGATTTACCATTTTGTAGCCACAAGTTCTATCTTGTAAATGCCGGTAACTTTACGAATAAGAGATTAATTTGAAAACCATGTAAAAAGTCTTCTAAAAAAATACATTAGCCATTTAGAGCCGACTTCAAACACTAGGACCTAGTCGATTAAGATAACGTGTTTTATTATGGGATGTTAAGAGAAGTAAGAAGGCGTTGCAACAATATTACATAGGGTAGGCCATTTAAAATTTGAATAGGGAACATAGATAAGTACTGAAAAGTTTTTCAAATTTCTGGTTTTATTGGAAAGGTTGAACTGTGTCATTGAATAAATGTACCCAATATCATTCATATTACTATCATGACTGGCTCGGCAGTACCTTATCCGGTTAATCTAATTTTCACTTCATTTTCCATTGTTTCGGGTTGATTCTGTTCAACTTCGACTTCATGCTTCAACGCTTCAATTGTCTCTGAATGCTTTTCGTAACATTTAGTATTAATGGCTTGGCGCAGAAAATCATCCAATAGACTCAAATCCCAGCTTTTAGGCGGCCAATTGACATCACAATTACGGCTGATTATTCGATTTTCAAAGCCAATGCAACGGTTGCGTTGGCTGTGTGACATGTGGCCTCGTCTTGAGGAAACCAAATGCCGTCCATGTCATTCTCTTGAATTTTTGGAAACAAAAAGTCGTTGAGCATGGCGCGGTAACGCTAACTGTTTACAATAACGGTGGCTCCTTGCTCATTTTCGAAAAAAATGGGCCATTTCCTGCCAAACAATCCTCAGCCCATTGGGCGGAGCGAAAATTCACCGGATGGTTTGCAGTTTTAAATGACCAGAAATTTGAAATAATTATAGATACTTTTTGTTACAGCTTATTTAAAATTAACATTTTAAATAGCCAACCCTATAAATTCCAAAAACGATGTTCCCACCTATATTACTTTATGAGGTCTGTCTGTTTAACATTTGTGGATTTGAAAAATCCACAAACGCAACCGTGTATACTATTTGGTAATGTATTCTCCCACAATAGCATACTGCGTAAATTTTTAGATGAACTGCCTACAAATAAGGTCATTACATTTCGTTAAAAAGGGGGCGTGTAACAGCACACTTTTTCCCCGAACGAATTTGATAATACACGTACATATGTTGAGTGTGATGTTCCAAGCTCGTATTGTTTATGAGGTTTGGGTGTTTTAAGTTTATGGAGATGCGGGCGGTGTTACGCCTCCTCCTAAAATCATACCGTTTATAACGTGGCAATTTTCTGGTCAGGTAGCATATTACTAAAAATTCCTGACGATTAGGTTATTAGTGTTGGCGTTACAAGGCATTGAAAAAAGGGGTTTATCGAGCTGAGGGCCGTGCCACGCTCCTAAAAATTAAAACCGTTTATAATTAGTGACAGTTTTCTGTACCACAGTAGCATACTACACAAATGCCCAGACGATTGGGCTATACGTGTTGGCGGTACAGGGCATTGAAAAAAGGGGCGTGGCACTGACTTTTTTTGCCCGAACGTATTTTGTTACACACTATTAGCATATACACTGTGGTTCATCAAGAAAGAACCAACAATATATTTGAGAAAAAAAAAACCTCTCTATGCAGAGATCTTCTGGAGATTGTTGATTATTTCTTTTAAAGACAAGACAACAAAATTTTTTTTCCAAGCATTGTAACTGTACTTTTTTCACTATTTGATATAAATTGGAAATGTTGGCTGTTTTACGAGTTTCATCAGAATAAAAAGCGTAAAAACTACAATAAAAATTGCAAAGGAGGTACTGCTTTTACTCCGCAGGATATTCGAAAAATTCTTCGAATTGCCTTAAACTGGGCACATTCTAAAATCAAAAATTAAGCATTAAGCTGGTGTCAATGCAAGTAAATCAACAGCTAGACAAACGAGGTTAAGCAGTGAACATCTACAGCTCCGAAAACTAAAGAAACAATCTCCTCTAAACGAAACTCGCAAACAACAACGCCTTCAATTAGCTAAAGAACACATGACATGGGATGTCCAAAAGCACTTAAGTGATAACGACTGGCGAAAATGTTTTTTTCTGATTAAAAGAAGCTCAATTTTGATGTCCTCTTACGATGTTCGTAAGGAGGACAATTTTTTGAGCCGCCATCACAGCAGTGAGGACGTCGTTATGGTGTGGGCTGCAGTCTCATTTTACGGAACTATTGACCTCGTCATACAGAGTACCCGAATGACCGGAAATCATTACAAACATCTTCTGGAACAAGTTTTTCGTATGATTACTATTATTTTTGGACCTCTAGAGTGGATTTATCAGCATGATAACGCATCTTTTCACACGGCACGCGAAGGTAAATAATGGATTTCTAGCCAAAATATTGATGTCTTAAAGTGGACCTTAACATTATTGAAAATGTTTCGGGTTGGCTAACCCGTAACATAAATGATATATATACGAAGGAGGAAAGCAGTACGAACCTAAGGATAAGCTTATTGAAAGAATACGAGTAAATGCAGCATGGGCCAACATTTCTTTTGATTATGTGCAATCTCCATACGAATCAGTAAAAGACAAAATTTACGAAGTTATTGTAAAAACGGCAAAAGTACACATTATTAAATTAAATGTTCCGACAAAACGATGTGTAAAAAATCTATTTTTCTAAAATAGATAAAATAAAAAATGGATTTTTGTTCAATTTTTAAAACAATTAAAAGCTGGTTCTATTCTGCTGAACCAAAAAAATGTAACAAATTTTTCTCATGTTTAAAAACAATGCCAAAAAAGTACCGTTACAAGTATTAGTTTCTTGTGTTTAAAAGTTAGACTCTTTTTCGCGTCTTCGTTTACAATATTCAAAGAATTTTTTTTTTTTTTAAATTAGGTTGGTTCTATCCTGATGAACCGCCATGTATGACGAGTCTGTTCCTATCGCTTACAGTTTGTGAGCAAAGGATGTATTAGATTTTTGAATCTGTGGTTGGTGCCACTCCCACTTTTAACATCGCCTTACTGCTCTTTAAAAAATGGGGCGTTACACCGCCCAATTTCACGACTATTTTTCTTACATAGCTCTTTTGGTTCTTGAGTTATGATCATTTTGATTTTTTAGAGGTGTGGGCGTGGCATATTATTAAAATGAAGGCTTTATTATGCTGTCATGCTAAAAACCGCACCAACCAGTAAATTTATGTAAAGGTACTAATGTTTGATCAAACACTTCTGCATTGTGTTCACTTCAATTAGAACACTCGTATAGCCGCTGAGCCCAAAATGAAACTCTTCCGAGAAGATGACTCTTTTTTACAAAAAAAAAACGGGAACAAAAAATGTATGTCCTTGCCTCTGATCGTCTGGCTTTAATTAAATCGCAATCACAAAACAAACTTGGCTTAATACGAGGGCGACCGCAAAACTAACTGGCCTGGCACATTTTCTGTTTTACTAGCAACTTTTTTTTTGTTTTTTAAAAGCAATCTTTTATAAGCCATCTTTCAAAGTTTCCGAAATATTTAATGATTATTTTCTTTGATACAGGTGATTGAAGTAAACAAGTTTTATAATTTTAGAAAAATGGAAAACAAAGAGTTTCGTGCGGTAATTAAACACTTTTATATGAAAGGTTATACGCCACAATTAATCAAAGATGAATTGGATTATGTTCATGGTGATAATGCACCATCATACTCCACCGTGAAATCCTGGGTTCAACAATTTAAAATGGGTCGTTCAAGTACGGAAGATGAACAACGCTCTGGAAGACCGAAAACTGCTACTACTATTGAAAACATTAGAAAAATATTTAATGAAGTGACTAAAGATAGACGAATAAAGCTCAGAGAACTTGCTGATATTGTTAAAATACATGAAAAACAAGTTTGGAGTATTTTACATAATGAACTTCACATGAAAAAGCTATCCGCAAGATGGGTGCCGCGTTTGTTGACTTTGCCACAAAAAATCGTCCGTTGGACCAATTCCGAGGAGCTTTAAGCGATTTATCAGCGTAATTCAATAGAGTTCTTGAGCCGATTCATAACTGTTGATGAAACATGGATCCATCACTACATCCCAGAGTGCAAAGAACAGTCAAAACAATGGATAGAAGCTGGTAAAAGTGGTCCCAAGAAGGCGAAAACTGTTAAGTCAGCAGGAAAAGTAATGGCCACAGTATTTTGGGATGCAAGGGGTATAATATTTATTGATTATCTTGAGAAATAGTGAATATTATTGTGCATTATTGGATCGGTTGAGTGAAGAAATCAAGATAAAACGACCGCATTTAGAAAAAAAGTCCTTTTTATCAAGATAATGCTCCTTCACACACTGCATTTTTAACTCAACAAAAACTGGCCGAATTACGATATGAAATTGCTCCGCATCCACCAAATAGTCCAGATTTAGCTCCTTCTGATTATTTCTTGTTCCAAATTTAAAAAAAATTCTCGGTGGCAAAAAGTTTTCGTCCAATAGCGAGGTTATTGCTGAAACGGAGGCTTATTTTGAAGGTCTTGAAAAATCTTATTTTTTGGATGGAATTACAAAACTTGAAAAACGTTTGATGAAGTGTATTGAGTTGGAAGGAGATTATGTTGAAAAATAAATAATAATAATTCCAAAAAACGGTTCTTTTTATGTACGGTCGCCCTCGTATGTTCTGGCAATTCTAAATAAGCCGTCCAGTGCTAAAACGAAATTTCTAGAACTTTTTTAATACTGGCCGCTGCGGCAGATAGGTTTTCCATAGTTCGCTTTAGTCTCTATCACTTAAGATCAAGAGGGTTGAACTCACTGTAAAATATTTCCAAAGTGCCATAAATGTCCTGTCAACAATGATGACGTCTGATCTCTCAACGAATCAGGCCATAAATACTAAAAATGTATATATCATAAATATCGTTGCGCTATGTAGATTAAACTTAATAGAAACCATTTCGGCATGTCTACAGTTCTCTTAACATTTACCATACTTTGGTTTAGCCAGTTAGGCGTAATTGGACAACAAATAAATGCGCCAAAATAGTTTTTCCCAAAGATATCTCAAGTCAGCTGCAACTAAGCGATTTCGCATTTTACTTAGACTTGGTTTTTTATTTAAGAAATTTATTATTTAAATACAAAAAGTACCATAAATTCAAAAATGTCACTAACACTACAACATCGCCATCCATTGGGACTACACTTAAGAGGAATCTTCCGGCGGACTTCTTGAGGTCAATGACTTTAAAAACAGAAAAATTAGTCTCTTCAAGACAAAAAAAATCGATGTATCACAATTTTACATCCGACTGGAAACACCGAAGATTAAAAAGAAAACCCCTACATTTGGTAAAATGGGCAATAAAAATTTTTAAAAATTGTTCTGATTTTGTGCGGGCTTTTGATTTCTGATATTAGGGTGGTACATTTGGATAGAAGCAACTGGGATATGATAGGTAAGTACCAGAAGGGGGTACTTGAGGTCAGTGACTTTAAAAACAGAAAAATTGATCTCTTCGAGACAAACACATCGATGTACATCGACACTTTAAGATCAGGCTGTAAATGCAGAAGATATAAAGAAAAAGTAAAAGCGCGACACCTACGTTTGGCAAAAAAAAATTCGAAACTACCTTGCAATAATACTTTATATTCAAAGGTGTACAGCGAACTTTTTTTCTTTCCTTTAGGGTGGTACACCTTAGCAAAGTTTTAATTGCTCCTTTTTCAAATGGTGCTGACTACATACAAATGCTCTTGTAGCCGATATTGTGCGACTCGGGCAAACATTGTCTATCCTTAACATTTGATTTGAATACCTTTTAACTAAATACTTAGCAATAATAATAATTTTTAGTAATATTAAGATTATAAACTATTACTTTCATTACTTGTTGTTCGTTTACCTTTTTATATTGTGTTTTGTTCGTTTCACTTTTGACATTGGATTTGGTTATTTTGCTTTTTTCTTTTCATTTTTTTTTTGATGTTCTTCTCCTTGGCCATTACGATGTGTCTGTTTGTTGCTAACAGACATTCATGCGCCTTTTACTGTGGATTCGTTCATAAATTTTCATTGAAAAAGTTTTTCATTTTCTTTTTGCTCTCATGCTCGCCTTCTCTTTTTTATCTTAAATTTCTCATCATACATTTTATATGTAAATTTTATTATTGTTTAATGTTGCTCAAGGGTTATTTGTAAGTCGTTTTTTTGTTTTTTTCTTGCTTTGTTTGTTTGTTGGTTCATTCATATCACCATCCAGCCATCCATGCTTTCATCCTTTGACCGGTTTTATGAAAGGAACCAGAAAATAAACAGAAAAAAGGAGCAAACAAACAAAAAAGAAACAAAAAGTATATTTTGTTTAAATAAAATCAACATAATTATTTCAATAAATATTTATTTTGCATATACCTCTTTCGCCTTCCCAGCACTTTAAACTCGTTCTTTAACTGCATTTATGCTGTGCTCAAATGTACACATGTAAAGTGGCCATATTTGCCACGGTGATGTTACCCGGAGATATGTTTCCCTCTGTGTGTCTCTTAATGAGTTTTTGGCAACCTTTTCGGGCGGTGTTTTCGACCAAAAAAAAAAGAGAAATAAACGACAATAAAACCGAAAAAGGGAATGGTATTTACATAATTTTATGTTGGATTCATTCAAATTCGTCCATTTCGCACAATTTCCCTTTTCTCTCGATGGTTTTCCTTGAGTTCATTTGCATCTGACCCCTTACCCCCGGGGAGGGCAAAACTGTTTATTGTTTTTTGTTATTACTCTTGCTACCGTTGTTGTTGTTGTTGCTGTTTTTGGAGGGGCCAAAGCTGTTTATATTCCCCAGGATCTCTTCTGTGGTTGCTATTTTTGTGAAGGTGCCATTAGATTAATAAAGAGATTATGTAATGAAGTGATTCAATTAAATGTCTCTCTCATACCCCCGCCACAAAGTCAAATAGCTGGAGTAGGGGGACATGTGTTGTATTGAAAGTAAGGACTTACTTATATTTTACCGTCCTAGATGTTATAGGATCTTTTACCAACATAAGAAAACCTTCTATAATCGACGCACTGAAAGATTGCTACGAGGGTTGCTATATATATTTTTGGCCAGGCAACACTTAGCGTCTGACGTTTCCATTGGAAAGTTTGACATTTTTTAGCATAAACTTACTCAGAACGTTTTGAGGTACGGCCATCATTTGTGTTTTTTACAGTGGCTTGAAAAAATCAATTTGGCAAAAAAATGCAATTAACTTGTGAACATTTTCGTGCGATCATTCTTCACAACTTTCGACGTCGATTATCACGACAAGAGTGCATCGATGAACTTTAATCTTTGTATGGCGATGAAGCACCTTCCTTTAGCACTGTGAAAAACTGGTTTAATGAATTCAATCGTGGCCGAAGCTCGCTCAAGGACGAAGGTCGTCCAAAAACGGCCGCTGTACCAGAGAACATTGATGTCGTGCGTGAAGTGATAATGCAAGATCGTCATGTGACATACTGTGAGGTAGAGGCATCCTTGGACATTCCTTCCAACAGCATACATTCGATATTGCATGAACACCTGGCCGTAAAAAAGGTTTGTTCTCGTTGAATCCCGCACAATTTGACAATCGCACAATTTGACAAGGCTCGTGTCGGTTGGTGCAAAGAAATTTTGAAAACATACGATCGCGGTGCTTCGAATGACGTGTATAAGATCGCCACAGGTTATAAATCATGGATCTATGCGTATGAGCCCGAAATAAAACAGCAATCGACCGCGTTGGTCTTCGAAGATGAGCCAAATCGAACGAAAGTTGTTCGTGGAAAAAGCACTTCGAAGCCAATGGTCGCCTGTTTCTTCGGCAAAACTGGTCATGTGGCAACTGGTCATGTGGCAACAAGAGAAGACGCATCACTGTTCACCATGACAAGGCGAGCTCTCACACATTAGCTTAAACCAGCGCCTGTTTGACCGGCCAAAACGTCGAATTGAGGGTCATCCGCCGCACAGCCTTGACTTGGCACCCAATGACTTCTTTTTATTCCCGCACATCAAGAAAAAAATGCGTGGTCAACAATTTTCGTTGCCAGAAGATGCTGTTGAAGCGTTCAGAGACCATGTTTTGGAGGTGTCTCAATCGGAGTAGAAAAAGTGCTTCCACAATTGGTTTGAGCGCATGCAAAAGTGTATAAATCATGCTGGAGAATACTGTGAAAAACAATATAACCATTTTTATGTTTAGTATTCGCATTTTTATTATTGGGTCAGAAATATATATAGCAGCCCTCGTGGTAGTTAGAAAAAATTGGCCTTTCAGCGAATAGTATACAAGCAGAACTTGTATTAAGTTCTATACTGAGTCTGAGTGACACCAGATTAGGTCTTTTTCTTAATGGGATCTTGAGAGAAGTACGGAAAGCAAAAACCAAAGTTGTGCTAGATCTATTAGCCGACTATCGCTCACCTTAAGTAGCATATGAAATCATGTATTCACCATTACTTTGTTTGGATTCAATCATTGCAAAACATGGCTTTGTATGGACAACACGATTGTAATTTTGATCGTTGGTCAAAAAACGAGAACCCATCTTGTTGAGCTTAACTCATCTGAACATTTTCATTTCAAATCGAATACACATCGTCTGCTTGGGTGCTGACAATGTCAGCTATATAAGCAGTTTCCCTTGGCGTTCTATCTCATCGCTTAAACTCAGCAAATGACATTCTTGTTTTTTTAGGGTTACTTTAATGCAAAATATATTGATGTAAACCCGAAAAGATCAAAATTGAGCACTGTCTTAAGTAGAAAAAATACCAAAAGAAGCACCGCAATGGTATTACCTAAAATAATGAACTCGTTTTAAAATAAAGACGAATATCGCTCAACCAATTACAGGTCGACTAAAAGCCTGGCACTACATACACTTCATATTTGTTAGTCCCTTTGCTTATTGCAATTGCACAAATTGAAATTTAAAAGTCCGTTTATTCTCCCGGGCTTTTCTGGCGTTATACGAAATCCAGTTTTTGAAATACTACAGGTAATTTGTATTTAGAGTTTTCTCTTCCGGGATTTCCCTCCCGGCAATTCCCGGTAATTCCGGTCATTTTTTATAACCTGGAAAAAATTTTAGAAGCCTTAAAGAAGCGAATCGAATTAAGAAGAGACTTGAGACTTTCTACTTTACTAAAGTATCTTTAAAATCCAACAATATTAATTCACAATGAAAAATAAAAATTTGTTTCAGAACGCTTCAAAACAATATGTTCTGGTGTAAGCGTATAAAATATACTCTCGAATTTAAGGTAGGCTGTGTAAGTTGCGAAATTGGACGCAATTACGGTAAGTGGCATTACTCCAGTTGTATCATTTGACGTTATTTGATGTGGTGGTTGCTGTTTATGTGGGCACTGGTGCGTATAAGTGATTATTAATTTGGTGTCATTATTCAAAATTACTCATACGCCGTGGTATACAAAAGCAAAACAAAATGCTTCACACAATAAACATTAAGTAAAGTTAAGTTACATTCGGTCCAGAGTTCTAAATATTTTTTTCTATACATTTTGGCCTCCTAAACACGAAAATGAGTTTTCAAAAATGTTCCTCTTATAAGTTTTCCAGAGAGAATGTTTGATATTTTTTTCAACGATTTTTTTATGAGATGTCTCAGCTTTTTGGACCATAACTCCCAAACGGAAATGAAAGGAAACTAGCTTTTATAAAACTCTTTCATACAAGGTATTAAAATTAGTTTAAGAGTATTGACGTTTATTTATTTTTGTTATGCAAAAATCATGTTTTTCAATTAATTAAAAAAAATATTAACAATAATATAAAAATTTAAAAAATATATAATAAAGTTTGGACTTTCTCAATCAAAACAAACCATTGTTTGTTGAAATTGGCTGAGAAATGGTAAACACACACGTTGTTTAGTGGGACGTGGTTATACATGACTCTATGCTGGGTGCTTTACAAAAACCAATCGGCCATAGGTACCCCTGCTCTACGGTAAACCTTAGGTTAATAAAAAAGTAACTAAAATGCTGAAAAACGAAAAATTTACCATGACATGTAATTCTTGATCAAATTGGTAATAGCGTTTGGTAGTTTTAGTCCAAAAAGCTGAAACATCTCATAAAAAAATCGTAAATAATTTCCAAAAATTCTATCTTAACTAACTAACCAGAGAAAAAAATTAAAAATTCATTTTCGCTATTAGGAGGCCAGTAGTGCGATTCTGTAACTTTTTTAACGATAATCGGAATGGTTAACAACGAAATTGTAGATTTTGCACTTTAGATAAATTTTTAACGATAGTCGTTGTTGTTGTTAAGTAAACGACAAAAAATTTTGTGTTGTTAAGAATTCGATAAACTGTTTATAACGTTTTTAAAATGTCTTTTGAGTATTTGGCATAGAATTTGTCGTGGAATGAAACATTAAATCGTGTTCCAACAGTTGATAGGCGCTTGCTCCGATATTTAGATAGCACATTTGAATTGACTGGAACTGAATTTTGGAAAATCTACATGTTATCTACAGACATAGTTGCAAATCTTGTTTTTCAGCTTGATGGCGAGATGCCCAATGACTCAAGTGGAGCGCCAAGTGGCTAAAGCAGCTTCAGAACCCTTACCATTTGTAGGTGACACTATCGGAGCTATCGATTGTACACATGCCTCCATTTTGGCCCCAATATATCATAAGGAGGCGTATGTCAACCACCATGACTACCACTCAATCAATGTGCAAATGGAAAAAGGAAAATTACATGAAAATGCATTCGAAATTATATACCATATGTACGAGGGCGACAGCAAAACTAACTGGCCTGGCACATTTTCTGTTTTACTAGCAACTTTTTGTTTTTGTTTTTTAAAAGCAATCTTTTATAAGCCATCTGTCAAAATTTCCGAAATATTTAATAATTATTTTCTTTGTTACAGGTGATTGAAGTAAACAAGTTTTATAATTTTTGAAAAATGGAAAATAAAGAGTTTCGTGCGGTAATTAAACACTTTTATATGAAAGGTTATACGCCACAATTAATCAAAGATGAATTGGATTCTGTTCATGGTGATAATGGACCATCATACTCCACCGTGAAATCCTGGGTTTAACAATTTAAAATGGGTCGTTCAAGTACGGAAGATGAACAACGCTCTGGAAGACCGAAAACTGCTACTACTATTGAAAACATTAGAAAAATATTTAATGAAGTGACTAAAGATAGACGAATAAAGCTCAGAGAACTTGCTGATATTGTTAATGATGATGATGAACTCCACTCGAAAAAGCTATCCGCAAGATATGTGCCGCGTTTGTTGACTTTGCCCCAAAAAATCGTCCGTTGGACCAATTCCGAGGAGCTTTTAGCGATTTATCAGCGTAATCCAGTAGAGTTCTTGCGTCGATTCATAAATGTTGATGAAACATGGATCCATCACTACATCCCAGAGTGCAAAGAACAGTCAAAACAATGGATAGAAGCTGGTAAAAGTGGTCTCAAGAAGGAGAAAACTGTTAAGTCAGCAGGAAAAGTAATGGCCACAGTATTTTGGGATGCAAGGGGTATAATATTTATTGATTATCTTGAGAAAGGAAAAACTATAAATAGTGAATATTATTGTGCATTATTGGATCGGTTGAGTGAAGAAATCAAGATAAAACGACCTGAAACTGAGGCATCTTTGGAAGGTCTTGAAAAATCGTATTTTTCGGATGGAATTAAAAAACTTGAAAAACGTTTGATGAAGTGTATTGAGTTGGAAGGAGATTATGTTGAAAAATAAATAATAATAATTCCAAAAAAGCGGTTCTTTTTATGTTAGGCCAGTTACTTTTGCGGTCGCCCTCGTATATTATTCTACTCATAGATATGTGATCCAAATCTAAAAATTGTAATTAATTAATTTTCAAAATAAAACGTTCCTAACATTTTGTGGTGCGTATTCATTTGTTTTTTTCCTTTTGTTCTTTTCGCTTTTTTGACAGTTCGTTTGCCAGAGTTGCCTACTGAAGCTAAAAGTTGTCTACTGTTGTTAAGCAGTAGTTACAGAATCATTGAATCGCCTTACTGCAAACAACAAAAGATGTTGACATCTTCAGCAATTCTTGTTATTGTTTAAAGTTACAGAATGGCACTACAGGAAATAATTTGCGAACAAGAGTTATTAACTTAATAAAACGGGATTTAAAGTTTTATGAAGCATTTCAATAAAAACGAAAACTTAACCAACTTTTTTAAAGCTCTTTTGACAATAAGACCAGCATTAATAAATAGCAAAATAATATTTTCTGCAACTTGGCAGTTTGTGAATATAATCAGAAGCAGACTGTCTAATGATTCCTTTAAGGATCTTTCAATTCTTAAAGCATATTTTCAAAATGATTTCAATCAGAAACAGACTGTCTAATGATTCCTTTAAGGATCTTTCAATTCTTAAAACGTATTTTAAAAATGTTTTAATTAAATTTTATTGTGCAACTCAAGTTTTTGTTAAATACTTTGAAACGTATATGTTTTTTGTTATGTTGCAACTGCAGCTAGTTCTACATTCGATCTCATGACTTGAAAAATAAATATTTATATACAAACTGCAAAATTAACATGATTTGTTTTTTTGTGTGTTTGCGAAAATTCCCCTGAAGCCCGGGAAATGCAAAAATTCCCCCCGGTTTACCGGGAAATGGAAAATTCAGGTAAAAGAGAAACACCTATTTGTATTACATAGAAATGTTGAAGTGTATAAGTATAAAAAATATAAACTCATTTTAAAATACGCGAGGTCTACCACGGCGTATGAGTAATTTTTAATAATGACACTGAATTATTAATCACTTATACGCACCGGTGCCCGTGTATACAGCGACCACTACCAGCGGCCATGCAAACTCAAAATTGCGTGCCTTTAGACCAAGCAAAATGGCTTTTATCAATAAAAACAAAAAATGTGAAATTAATTTATTACAGCTGCAGTAATAATAATGGGAGCTTCAGTTAGTTACATTTCACGGATAAAGAACATTCAAATGGATTGAAATTAATAATAAACACAGAGCTG
The DNA here is from genome assembly GCA_963513945.1 of Hydrotaea diabolus. Lineage (NCBI taxonomy): Eukaryota > Metazoa > Arthropoda > Insecta > Diptera > Muscidae > Hydrotaea > Hydrotaea diabolus. The sequence continues at coordinate 191,083,389 of OY740716.1, read as the reverse complement.
TGTATTTATATACGAGTATAATTAATAACCAGAATCATTTATACGTTTGTAATTCGCTCTTAAATATATTACCATGTGCATTCCGCTTGCGTAAGCGCCATTATTATTGCAAGTATTAACATATACAAATGATTGTACTACATGAATGGTTCAAGTTTCAGTCAAAGCCAAACAAATTGGATTGCGACTATTTTTATTTTTCATTAAAGAAAATAATCTGTTCCCCGGGGTTTTTACGTTAAATGTGTTTTTTTATGAGGCACCACATTAATGCACCACATTTTTTGTTTCCTAGCTGGCAACTTAAATGACGGAATAGGGAATTAAGGGAAACAATTTTGATAAACGATAGCCTAGCTGATAAATAGGTAGGCTGTTATTTTGGCTAAAATAAACATACACTAAAATTTATTTAAGTCCAACAGGCCGAACAGGCTGCCGCTCATAGCACTTTAGAAAAATCTCTAATAATACAAAACAATTAAAGTAGTTTTCATTTGGTAGTTTTTTTTTATCAAATTTTTCATTTCATTGAAATATAATAAATAATAAGTTCTTTCTTTGACCAGTCGGGTGGTCAAAGATAGAATTTATTATTTAATTAAGAAATAATTATTAAAATGCACGATGGTGACTTATACTAGGGCTTATAAATGGGAGACATCCAAAAGGACTCACTTTATATAGTATTGCTAAGGGTTTGAGAAATGCCACATTGCTATAGACACCATGTACCAATAAGATTTTCAACCGCAAAAAGCACTGCAGGCCAAACTCTGAATTTACTTTATGTCTATTCTCTGGCCAGAGATGGAAATGACGTTAAACAATTAGTTTCTTCTGGTTAAAGAAGGCATTATAAAAATGTCCATCGAAATTATTAGGTGAAAGTCGCTTTAACCTGACTGAAGATAATCAGAGCAGTAGGAGTAAATAGTGATTCGATTTCCCTATTAGGTAAACAATTCGAAGTATAATATCGCGGCCTTGGAGAAAACGGCCAATGTTTAAAAAAATGTATTTTTTAATGTAAAAAGCAGAATAATGTGAAAAATCATTGTTAGGATACTAAAATCCAAAAAAATTGTCTGCTTAGCTTTTCTAAATCGTCAAGTGCTAAGTCTAAAGATAATTGAAAAAAAACAAGCAAAACGCTCCAATTTCTGTCAATTTCTGTCAAATTCAAATCAAGTGTGGGCATTTGGGCTAAAGAGCAACAAGAAGAAACCACGGTTTGGTGCGGTTTATAAGCTGGTGGAATTATCGGTGCATATTTTTTCAAAAAATAATGATGGCCGGAACGTAACCGTGATTGGTGCTTGCTAGCGGCGCCATGATATCGATCTCTATGCTACCTGAAATTGAAGCCCGTAATCTTGACGACACTTGGTTTCAACAGGACGGTGCCACTTGCCATACAGCTGCTCAAACAATGGATCTATTGAGAGGTCATTTCGAAAAGCAGCTAATTTCACGTTTTGGAAAGGTAAATTGACCGCCTAGATCGAGTGATATCACATCTTTAAACATATTTCTTTGGGGTTACGTAAAGTCCAAAGTCTATGCTGACAAACCAGCTACGATTCAGGTTTTGGAAGCCAACATTACGGGTGTTATTAAAGCCATACCGGTCGAAATCCAAAATTGGACACCCACAGAATGGAAACCCTGAGGCGTAGATGCAGCCAACATTTGAAGGAAATTATATTCAAAAAATAAATGCCATAAAATGAATGAAATGAATTTTTATACTTGTTTTGGTTCTGAAAAAATACCTCTAGATGGATCACCCTTTATAAACGATAACACAAAAAATAGCTAGAACTACACAAAATTCTACTTGAAAAGAATTAATTAAAAGCTGTGTATTTCTAACAGAAAAATATTTTTAAAATTTCATAGAATTATTCGGCTAAACATCTTCAGCTGCTTTCTCACTCCTACATGAGCTCAGACTTTAAATAAAAACGAACGAATTCAACCAGAGTTGCATTCATGCGAAGAAGGTTTGTCGCGTCTGGCGTTGCACTAAACAAAATGTTTGATCTACATTCTAGCATAACAATTTAACCTTCTGTATGATTTTTGATGAGGACATGTTAGACACATTTCTTTCAGTGCATTGCGAGTGGGAGGAGCTGCAGTTCACCCATACAAGCATTATGTAAGGTAGTATGCGTATGACGATTCCTGATCTACAGAAAGCATTTTCCTCTCCTCCAAATGTAAATATGTACCTCATTTTGTGCGTGGCCGACACAAGCTAGAAGTGGTGCAAACCAAATTTCATTGAAACTTGATATAATTTGTCGCTCTGAGACTCGACCTAAAATCGGTGTTAACAGCAGTTCGAGTTTTACAGAAAAACATGACCGATTCAACTAGGTTTTTAAAGATTTTGCCTTTTGAGCCAACAGGGTACATGCCAAATTTCATTAGGAGAAGTTTCCTGTCGGTTGGTAGGTGAATTCCTGAATCGGGCGACATTTGTGTGGGAGACTGCTTAAAATAAGGTTTTGAGAAACTATTTGTTGTTTGGTCGGCTAATGCCCGAATCGAACGTCATTTGTGTGGGAGACTCTATAAAATAAGGTTTAGACTATGTTTATTTAAGTCAGAAAATCTTCGCGCTTTTAGGTAGCTTAGATCCCAAATGAGAAAATGGGATTATGTGGGGGCTATATTAAATCATGGAACGATTTTGCCCACGTTCAACCGGGCTCGTTCTTGAAAGAATCCTCAATAAGGTGCACTGTTTTAAAGAAATCGATTCATATTTGCAACCGGAATAATTTAAAAAGCTTCCTTCGCAAAGGGTGGCTCGGTAACACAGCAATTTAAGTTTAGTTTACATTTTTTGTGCAAGTGGCAACTCTGAAATTCGGCAGCTCGTTTTTAAACAAATTCTCAATAAAGTACACTGTTTTAATGAAATCGATTCATATTTGCAACCGGAATAATTTAAAAAGCTTCCTTCGCAAAGGGTGGCTCAGTAACAGAGCAATTTTTAAGTTTAGTTTACATTTTTTATGCAAGTAGCAACTCTGAAATTCGACAGCTATCAAATATGTTTCTTTCGATTATTAAAAATGAATCGCTTTACCAAAGAACAATTATAATTGCGAAAAATATTACAAAAATTTGCGAAATTATGCCGAGACCTCATGCAAACTTTAAAAAATTTGCGATCGAAGAGTGGTCAAAAATTTTAAAAAAAAACTAAGTTGGTAATGGTTTTTGTAGATACCTTAAAATAAAATAAGAATATCTTCAGGATAAACTAATAAAATTTAATGACTAAGTTATGTTCAGAATGGAAGTTGAAATCGATACAGAGAGGCGATTTGAATATTAAATATCGTTCACCCATTTCTTTTTTTTTTGAATTACCTGCAAAATATGACCGATAAGAATCTGTAGCCACTTTTTAAAGTATTGATTGGAGGTATTTTGTGTCACATTAACCCTTAAGTAGCCGGAAATATTTAGGTTAAAAATGTCCACTTTACTTTACATAAATTATTTTTCAGAAACAGATTTACCTTTGAGACTTTAAAACCAAAATTGAATTTTTTTGATCCACTTTACTAATTTTATGCATAAAATCATTCCACTAGTAAATATAAACTTTTTTAGTTTCGAAAATAATAACCAAGTTTAAAAAAAACCTGTTCATAAGTCGAATAACAGAATAAATATTTTCAAATCGATAAATGTAAAAATTAAATAAAAAAAATTAGTTTTTCGGTTAGATAAACAAATAGATAAAATGTAATCATCAGTTGGACCAATTAATAAATGCTCGTGGTAATGACCACCGAAATTACAAAAGTTTTATGGTCAATACTCTATAACAACAACCAATAAATGTACAAATTCGGTTCTAAAATTCATCCCAATTAGTTAGGGTTGCCGATACTTTGTCTCTTAAACCGATACAGTCAGTTTCCACTACTGAAAATTGCCGTGTACTTATTCAGCATACGGTTATACCGACACATGGATAGTACATGCAACCATCGAAATTCTGTTGGCAAAAAATTCGGTTGTGACTATAAATATGTTCTCTGTGTGTATGTTTGTATGCAAACATATTTTTGTCTCCGAGTTTTGGCGTTCAAAGTGACCGAATCTTTCTTTTGAAGTCAGATAACCCATGGCTATAGCTAGTAAAGGGCCACTAAGTACCTCAAAAGTTGTTGCGGATATTTGTTTGAAATACATACTCGTATTAAAGGCAGTTTTCTCTTTTAAAACTAATAACAACACATGTGCTTTACGCTGAAAGAATTAAAATTCCATGTATTAATATTTAAATTATATTTCTCTATCGCCTGGCTGGAAGTCTGTATAAATTATAAATCTGAATTTAATGGAAAAATTTCCATTCACGCTAGAATACTACAAAAAGAATTTCACGGTTTGGAAAATACTTCTAGATAAGAGTATTTATTTGCCACCTCACAGCAATATTCTTTTCAAATTACCCTTGTTAAAAATAAGATCCTAATGTATTTGTTAGAAATATTTTTGAATGGTAGTGGGTGCTAGTATTCATATTGTACAGTGTAGAAACGAATAGTCAATTATAGTTGGCAATTTCCATACCCTACACACGGCTAAAATGGTGGCGAGAACAAATTATTTTGTCGTAGCAGGTGATCAAAGTCAGTTGTGACGGGGCTGTGCGTTAAGCTGGACAGCCGGGAAAAATTATTACACTATGCCATCTGTTATTTAAATAGAGGCATTTGTTACTTGCTTGGAAAACCGTTTAGTGCTTCGAAAGAAACCAGACTTCGTTTTCCCTCTACCCTGTATATGTGACAGCGCATAGAGAAAGGGACCTAAGGGTAAAACAAAAATCAATTTTCTTTCTTTTTTTTTTCTTTTTTTGATGTGGATAACATCTGAGCATCGAATGAGACCGGGCAGTGTTCCCTCTCAGAGATATGCGCGTTTTATGAAAGTGAAGTCGACGATTCTAAGCGCAAATAGAAAGGGATCTAATCTTTAAAATGGCTCTCCTCAACAAAACTGGTTTTTAACCTCAGGTCCCTTTCTATTTTGCGCGTCACATATAAGTACATCTGTGTAGCCACACTGTAGTACAGGTCCTTATGATGTTTGCAACACTGTAGGAATGGACATATACCCTATGTTAAGTATACCGATCGACTCAGAAGCAAGCGTGTCCGTCTGTCCGTACGTCCATACGTCCCTCACTCTAACCGTCGCTCCGTCCGGCAGTCTGTTTGTCTGTCCATCTGCCGTAGTAATCAAAACACCGTTCGCAAGTAATAACCGGTTTCAATGAAACTTGGTACCTTCCTCAAGTAAGGGCCAAGAACGAACCCTATCGAATTTGATCCACATCGGTCTATTTTATGATATCAAACATAGGTTTTTCCAATTTCAAAACTTACAGCTCTAAAGGTCACATTACATACGATTTCGACTAAATTTTAAACAGCACATTACGAGTGACACCTAACTCTGGCGAATTATGTCCATATCAGAACAAGTCTTTTAAAACAGAGTGGGCAATGAAAAATTTTAAATTAGATCGTCTGAAAAAACTACTTAAATTTTTTTCAAATTTCTGTTTTTATTGGAAAGTTTGAACCTTGTCATTAAATAATGGAACACAATATCACTCATATATTTACCACAACTGGCTCGACAGTACCTCATCCGATCAACAGAATTTTTCATTATATTTTCGATTGTTTCGGGTCGAAACTCTTCAATGGAAACTTCGATTTCATGTTTCAACGCTTCAATTGTCTCTTGATAATTTGCCTATTATTTATCCTTAAAGGTTTATCACAGAATATAATCCAAAGGGCTCAAATCACCGCTCCGAGCTGGCCGAATGACGTCACAATTTCGGCTGATTATTTGATTTTCAAAAACAGTGCATAAAATATCGATGGTTGCGTTGGAAGAGTGACATGTGGCCCCGTCTTGCTGAAACCAAATGTCGTCCATGTCTTTCTCTTGAATTTTTGGAAAAAAAAATTCGTTGAGTATGTTGCTGTAATGCTCACCGTTAAAGGTAACGGCGGCTTCCTGCTCATTTTCGAAAAAGAAATGCCTAATGATGCTGCCAGCCCAAAATCCACACCAAACAGTGACTCGCTGTGAATGCATTGGTTTCTTAACAGTCACGTGTGGGTCTTCTGAAACTCATATGCGGCAATTTTGCTTAGTGCCAGACACCGAGATGAACATGAGCTTCATCTAAAAATACGATTTTTCGGTATAATTCTTAATCTCCTATCAAACAATCTTTATCTTATTGGACGAAGCGAAAACGCATCTGAATGTATTTATTATTGAATGACAAGTTCAACTTTTATGATAAATCCAGATATTTAAAAAAATTATAAGTCCGGATTCAAATTTAAAATTTTAAATGGCTCACTTTATAGCTTCCACACAATGGACCCCACTGAATTGAGGTCTTGCTGCACTAGAAACCACAAATTACACCCTATCACGTCCGAATTTCGCATGGTACGTTATAAGCGATCCTAAAATACGAGTAACTGTAGTAAAACTGGATCACATGGGTTCATATTTTCGTATATCCCCCATGCAAAGGTCCATCCCGATTTCAGAACTGACATATCTCAAACCCATAAATTATATTCGATTCCAGCACATATTTCTGGTGAAATTGGGCCGTATAGGTCCTTTTTTTCGAAAACGTCCCACACAAACGTTCATCGGGATTTGATGTCCTGCAGATCTAAAAGTCACAAATTACATTCGATCAAAACTTTGCATGGTACGTGACGAGCGAGCTCTAATTAAATGAGATGAAACTTGACCACAATGGTCCATATTTTCCTATAGCTCTCACACCGACTACCGATTTAAGGTCCTGCTACAAACTTTACCCCATCAAGCTCAAATTTTGTATGGTTCGTTAGGAGCGACTCTGAATATCAGAGTGGTGTAGGGTTTTTCATTTTCGACCACTCCCGACTTTATCTCTTTACTTGTTACATATGGACCTGCCTACCCAGGATTAACTGTCATACATGTTTATAGATTTTGTTTCTGAAATGCGATACATATTCCTTTTAGAAACACCATTCAGTATTATTTTTTTGAAGAAAAAAAATCGCTAATATTTCCCTAACTTTACCTCTAGTATTTTGCCAACCCTACCCGACAGAATCCCTTCAGTCCACAGCTATTGTTAAGCAGGTGTGAGTGGTTATGTGTGGTTTAAAGACGAACCAACTTGCAAACAATATTTATTCGCACATTCGTTTAGCAAATATTTGCGCTTTTCTGCCACTTAGTAAACGCGAAATAACACAAGTGAAGTGTTAAAATAATTCTTGCGGAAATATTGTCTTAGGCAAATGGATTTTTGTTTCGATATTGCTTAGAAATCATTAGAGTATCAACAAATTTGTATGAACATCATTTTTTAAGACTTGTACAAATATTTGTTTATCGTACTCTTCTTTGGCAAACAAGTGTGAGTAGGTAGCTGTATGGATTACTTAAGCCCAAGCTCCTTTTTTGGCTTCTTTGGCAAAATTGTTATTGCGAAATGATTTACTCTCCTCCCGTCGCGCTATGGATTTCCTCCTATGCCGTTTACGATAAAATAACACATATAAATATGTATTTTATATAATATTTTATACATTCGTAATGGCAAACAATCAATTTGTTTTGTTTAATCATCCGTTAAATAGACTTAATGAAAAAAATATAAATGCTTAAATATTATCTTCGCATCATATCGATGCGTAATGACAATGGAAATTGCCCTTCTATTTGTTTTTATGCCATGCAGGAAATGGATGCTTATATGGCTGTACAACCATAATTCCTTTCATTTAGTTTTTTGTTATTACAATTTGTAATGGATATTAAGAGAAAAGCAATATTATGATCGTCAATGATAACATGCAAGATTGACATGAAATCCGCTAAGCCTGACATTAAAATAAGTAAAAGTGGGGTCCAAAATGATGAATTCCTATAACAATCATTTCCAAATTCATTTAAATAATTCATGCAGGATATGTACCTTATTTTTATTAATAACGTCTTTAAAAATAAACGGGGTACACATTCCGATTTAGTGGACCCTAAAAAATATAGTGCTCCTAATGGTTGGTCAAAACTGTTTAAACTTGGCCCTAAACGGCATATGTTTTTGAAAACTCGTCACACTTGGTAAATGCTCTCCTAGTTGTAAAAATGGTGCTAGACTATGTTGTCTTTGCTGATTTCTAGAAAACATTTTAGAATGTTTGTCTATACTGACAATTCACTGGAAATTCGGTGACCGTGTTGCATAGTGTTTGCTAAATATATGTAGTCTAGAATGAAGCCCTGTACTTGTGTCTGAAGATTCCATGATACAATTTTTTTTAGCATTATCATGGAATTAATGAGAAAGATCCTAGGTCTTTAAGGTTTTATGCATACAACAGCATAAAGAAATTACCGCCAACTACGAAAACGTTTTTATTCTGTATTTGTGTGAGCAGGGTATTATCAATACCTTAACAGAATAAAAATAGACCATATGTTACGTATACCGACCGATCTGATTCAGAACTGCCATCTGATTTCATTTAACGACGTTCCTTCGTCAGTCTGTCAATCTAACGTTGTAATCAAAGTAGAGGTCGCGTTAATTAAACGATTTCGATAAAACTTGGAATACATCCTGCAAGTATCGGCAAGGTCATACCCTATTAAAATTGGTCCACATTTAGATAACATACATACGCTTTTCCTGATTTCAGAAACTACTGTTCTAAAAGCCTTACGCGCTGAGAATTACAAACGACTAACATCCATCTCTGGTCCTGCAGCTTTAAAAGCCACAACTCAAACCCGATCAATCTCTAATTTTGTATGGTACGTTACGAGCGACCAGTAATTAACTGAAAACCATATGGGTTTACATTTTCGTAAAACCAGAACCCTAAGCTATAAGAGCCACATGTTACATACGATTCCGCGCAAATTTCCCAAAAAGCGCTTCAAGCGACGAGCACCCACCTCTAGTGAAATTTCGACATACCGGACCATGATTGGAAATAACTTCCAAACAAATGTCGCCTCGACAGAGTCGCGGCATTTTCAAAACAACAGATTGGTGAAGGGTAACGCATAGTCGTCACTGCTCAAAATTAACTATTTGTACTTGTTTAAAAGTGCATTAAGTTTGCGTTCTAAGTTTGTAGCAATAGCGAAACCTAGTAAGGCGTTTAGCACGGAATCTTACCGATCGATTCCTTTTTTGCAATATGTAACATTTTTCAAAGAGATTTGAAGACGAATATTTTGATCTTTATATGGATAACATCCTCCCGCAACATCAACTCAATTTAAGGATAAACTTGAAGCCATTGTTGTACTTTTAGTGAGAATAAGGGAAATTGTAATCACTTTTAATACAGTGTATTGGTCACAAATTGATCGCTTTTAGATAGAAACGATCGTTGGCAAGGATGAAAAAAATGTGCTAGCTTATAGGTCGTTCAGGGTATGAATTGGTAGTCAGCGATCTGAAGACTGTCACCTTGATCACGACAATCGCTGTCGAAATACGCTTAGTGTATCGTTGTTAGAATTACGAATAACTTTACTCTAGTTGTATTCCAACAAATACAACCGTGATCAGAACCTCTACCATTCCGGCTGAGTGCCCTTAGGGATATTGTTAATCGCCAATATTGTACAACGTTTACACTTACGATTATCCATAGACGTTATCTTGTTAAACTTTCCGGGTCCTGTGAATTAAGAAGCCTACTATTTCAATAGGTGAATGATTTTGGTGAATAAGACCAAGAATTGTGCATTTTTTTTAAGAAATGCTACAGTCTAGAATGAAGTCGATATGGTTTGGCAAAACAGTGTTAAATATCTGGGAGTTCTTCTGAATGTAGAGCTGCCAAACTATCGATAGTTTCTTTTTTTGCGTCAATAACGATAGTTTTTTTCACGATCGATAGTATCGCCAAAACGACACCACTTCCCCGTAGTTTGGCAAATAAAATGTTTAAAGGGAACGTACATATCACTTGTCTCGCAAAAGTAATATAAATAAAAGGGTTGTAAACTGTATATAAGATCACAAATTTTGAGTCCTTGTGCTCTAGAGCGTACCAGGTTACAAGTAAAAAAAAAGTTCGCCGTTCACCTTCGAATATGAAGTATTATTGAAAGGTAGTTTCAAAAAATTTTTTTTTATTTTTTTATGCCGAACGTAGGGCATAACTTCTGCATTTATAAACGGATTTTAAAGTGTGATACATCGATGTTTTTGTCTCGACGAGGCCGATTTTTTTGTCTTTGAAGTCATTGAGCTCAAGCACCTCGCGCGATCTTTAATTTTCTGATATTCGAGTGGTACATTAGGGTAGTAGCAACTGAGATATGATGGGTACGTACCAGAAGGGGGTGCTTGAGCTCAATGACTTTAAAGACAAAAAAATCGGCCTCGTCGAGACAAAAATATCGATGTATCACACTTTAAAATCCGTTTATAAATGCAGAAGTTATATAGAAAAATGTAAAAGCGCGACCCCTACGTTCGACATAAAAAAATAAAAAATTTTTTTTGAAACTACCTTTCAATAATACTTCATATTCGAAGGTGTACGGCGAACTTTTTTTTTGAGGTACGCCCTATAGTGCTCCTGTCAAGTGGTCGGGCCAAAAAAAAAATAAAATCCTTATAGATTCATGTTTCAGAATAGCCCCCACACAAAGATAACTTCCGATATAAGATCCTGTCTTGTCTAAAAGTCACAGATTATACTATTTCGGTTACACTGCTAGCTAAGTTTTTAACTTAGTTTATACTAAGACCCAAGAGGTTTTAAGCTGAATTTGAGCTGCCATTCAGAAAAATTTCTTGACATTTCGCACGTGTTTTACGCCGATTTCTTTTACATTTTTTGCTCATTTTTATACCCGCACCACATAGTGGTATGGGGTATAATGGCTTAGTGCTTGCGTTTGTAACACATCGAAGGAATCGAGTTAGAATACCGGGACCAGAGAGAAAGTTGCTCAGAATTACATTTTGAGTCGATCTAGCCATGTCTGTCTGGCTGGCTGGGCGGCTGGCTGGCTGGCTGGCTGGCCGGCTGGCTGGCTGGTCGGCTGGTCGGCTGGCTGGCTGGTCGGCTGGTCGGCTGGCTGGCTGGCTGGCTGGCTGGCTGGCTGGCTGGCTGGTCGGCTGGCTGGCTGGCTGGTCGGCTGGCTGGCTGGTCGGCTGGTCGGCTGGCTGGCTGGCTGGCTGGTCGGCTGGCTGGTTGGTCGGCTGGCTGGCTGGTCGGCTGGCTAGCTGGTCGGCTGGCTGGCTGGTCGGCTGGCTGGCTGGTCGGCTGGCTGGCTGGCTGGATGTAAAGATGTCCATCTATTCTTGTAATCAAAGTACAGGTCGCATTTATGCATCGATCTTGATGAAACTTAGCATGTGGTAATATATTGGGACAAGGACGGACGCTATTGAATTTGGTCCAAATCGGAGCACTTTCTGATAGACCCCCCATACAAAGGAACTAACGGATTTGGTCCAAATCCAGTTGATGTCGCGTGTATTGGTCAACAAATTAAAAAAAATATGCCATTCGATGTAGAACTGACCACAAAATGTAAAAAAAATAGTTGGACCCGCCTCTCGGACCTACGGGGCCTTCAGAACCCAAAAAATGGACTAATGATTTTAAATATAAGTGTGACCCTTAAATGAAAGGAAATTATCTTACAATTTTAAATACAGAAAAAAATTCGACCTGTTTGGGCCCCAGGGTCCATTAGGAGCGTCCAGAAGTTTCGGTTTACCCGGATTTTAGTGTGACCCCTCAAATGACAGGGAATTGCCTCAGGACTTAAAATATGTCAAGCCAAATGATTTATCTCGTCCGTGGGAGGGCACAGGGTCCGAAAACAAGGTATGAAAATGTGGACCAACTATAATTGTTATACCCTCACCACATAGTGGTATGGGGTATAAAGGCTTAGTGCTTGCGTGATAGATACAGATAGAAATAGCGACGAGTGCTTTCGATTAACAGGAGACTTAATCACATTTATAGTGGTGCGGGTATCATAGAGTCGGCCACGCCCGACTATAGCACTTACTTACTTGTTTAACTTTGATAAAGGTGGATAACATGTTTAAAAGTAGCCCCCTCTTTGTGTGGGGCTACTTTAAAACTGATGCTCTTATAGTCTCATGACTAATCCGATAATAGTCAAATTTTGCTTTGGCGACAACTAATTAAATTTGGTGAAACAAGACCATATCGGTCTCTTTTTTAATATAGCCTCCATACAAATATACTTTCCGATTAAAGGCTCTGCCACTCTGGAAATAAAGTAAAGTATTCGTTCTTGTTCAAATTTAGCATCAGTACATGTTTTCTATATACTCCTTGTTTCTATATACTCCTAAAAATAGTCAACTCCCGAGGGAGGGATTGAAGAAGATACACTTTGATTTCGGTTTAGACCAAATGAAGAATAGCTCATTTAGTGTGACCAATAACAATTCCTGATAACCATAGCGGTCGTGATTCCACATAGCCCCGCTCTAGATGTCACAAACTAAGTCCCATCTTTCTTAAACTCTAAACAAAGGCGTGAAGTCTTCTGAATAGCAGAGTTGTGTAGGGTTCTCATAGTCGGCCCGCCTGACTTAATCTTTGTTTACGTGGTTTCTTTTTCTATATTCTTGAATTCAATTTTACTTTAATTCATTAAATGTTGTTGACTGAGTTTCTTCTAAAAGTAAGATTTAATGAAATAATACAATAAATCATATGTGTTTGAACAGATTATCCGATAATATCGATTATATAGATCGTGTTGTTTAAAACTATTGAATGGCGCGACTATCGATATTTTAACAGTTCTACCTAAATGAGCAAGTATTACGAGGAGTCAGTATAATTTCAATTACTAAAAATCTAAGCATTTTATTGATAATATAGTGATCCTGACAGGTTTGGGGTAGCAGAATGCCTTGTCAAGCGCCTAAAAGTTTTCAAGATCAACCCATTTAAAATGATTTTTATTATATGCCATATCATGTTTCTACAACAGCAGATAAATAATTCCGTGACTTTTCTAACTTCTCTCGTAGCTATATGAAATGCAACACTGCTCCCATCAAGTACCATCTGTTAATAGACTATTGTCAAATTTTGAGTTAAGTTTGTGTTTAACAGCTGTTCAAAACATACAACCTCGTGGGTTTTGTTAAAAGTGGAAAAAAGTGAATTTTGAGTGCTGATTAAACATTATTTTTTGTGGAAAAAACAGTACATAAAACCAAGGAAAAACTTAATAAATACTATGGGGACTCTGCACCATCGATTTCAGTGGTAAAAATTGGTTACGGACTTTCGTTGTGGTCGCACAAGTACAAATGACGCCGAACGTTCTGGACAGCCAGTTCAGGTCAATACATCGAAAATGTCTAAAAAAATCCACGATATGCTGTTGGCCGATCGAAGAGTAAAAGTGCGTGAGATTGTTGATGCCATATGCATTTCATATGGCAGTGTGGAAGGAGAAAAAAAATGTTTTATTCTAAAAGTCACGGAATTATTGACTACCCTCGTACCAAAGGTACTGCAAAACAACACCAATTTGGTTAAGAATCACATAAATAATATCACAACCAGATTTCACGGATGATTCCTTTAGCCATTTTTACCTCAAACAGTTAAAATTGTTTTGGTGTGGCATGACATCCAAGGCTTTAGTAACATCATTGAAAAAAAATGCAGTCTTTATTTAATGGCAAATTGAATGAAATAAAACACGGTGACAAAAAAATTATTCGACTCAGAGTCCTAGAAACACTTTATAGATCCTAATCCTGCAAATGACAGGTGTTTTCTACGCTTACGCAAGGGAGATAGAGAGATATTTCAAAGAATTAAGGTTCACTTAAGGTGTCTGCTAAAGACGAACAAATTAATTTTTAGAACTCGTGGTAGTACAAGCGTTAACTTTCTCTTATCTGGAACACTCAACTCTTGTCCAAAAGTTGCAATAGACACACATTTTGATTTATCGAATCAAAGCCGGTCAATTTAACCATAAAGAGAATTACTCTTTAAGGTCGGAAGTATGTTTTTAGCCCTACAACTCGTCATTAAGCACAACACATTTAGATGCAAATTAAACTCGTCTCTGGCATGGCATTTTTAAACGTTTGTCAAATGCATCGACCACAGACGAAATGGCCACAATCACAGCGTCTGTTGGGTGCTCCACAGATATTGTTGTTTTTCAAAATAAATGCGGTTTTATTAGTTTGCAATCTGATATTTTTTATTGCTGGTGTAGACCAAAAAAAAGAAAAATATACAAATCTCTTTCGCTTTAATTAAAGGTTATTTTTGTCGCTATTTTTTGCCTTGGTCCTGGGTTGAATCAACAAATGTATTTGTTTTAAATCCCCTTATCAATCCGGTTTCGGCACTGAATGGAAAATTTCATTTAGAGTTACGAGTATCCCAAAATACGTTGTTTTGCGTGTAAAGCTCGCTTTTTATTAGATTCGAAAAAGAGTGAGGCAAAAAACATATTTTAAAAGCATTTTTTGTGGATTGCTTTCAATGGCATAGCAAACATTTCTATCCGCACGTACAAACAGACATGAATAATTTAACCTTACAAACATATATTGTTGCATCAATTCTATATTGAATTATTTTTGTTCTGGTTCATGTACAGCCAAGTACACTCAATAATGGATGTCTGGCAGAGAGGCGATGGTCCTGATGCCTACTAAATTTTGGCGTACCTTAAGGTACAATTTGAGGATAGCTTTTATCTCAGAAAGAGAAAATGTTTTTTAGATTTGAGCAGAATGTTTTCTGATATTGAATGGAATTAAGCAGATTTGATTCTGATATATACTGCGAATTTTTTTTTTATTCCTAAGACTAAAGGTAAGATTTTTGTCTATACGAGGGTTACTATTTATATTTCGGGCCCAGCAGTAAAAACACAATAA
Organism: Hydrotaea diabolus; assembly: GCA_963513945.1. Lineage (NCBI taxonomy): Eukaryota > Metazoa > Arthropoda > Insecta > Diptera > Muscidae > Hydrotaea > Hydrotaea diabolus. The sequence goes on along the minus strand of OY740716.1, from coordinate 191,068,355 downwards.
TTTATCATTGGAAATGCTTTTATTGTTTTTCAAAATATTCTCCTTTAAGAACAATATACACTTTTGCATGCGCACAAACCAATTTTCGAAGCACTTTTTCCACTCGGATTGAGACACCTCCAAATCATGATTTTTGAATGCTTTAACAACTGTTTCGGGCGATGAGCACGAAGCAGCTGTTGATGCTAGGGAATAAGAAGAAGCCATTGGGTGCCAAATCAGGGCTAGTGGATGGCCCATCAATTCGACATATTGAGTAGTCAAATAGCTCATCGTTTCAGCTGATCTGTGAGAGCTCGCATTGTCGTGATGCAAAATGATCCGTCTTCTCCTCTTATCTTTCCTCATTACTTTGAACACTGTTGGCAAACAGATGGTTGTATACCACTCAAAATTGATCATCCTACGTTCCCTTAAGGCACTGTGGCCGTTAATACCGGAAAAACGCAATCATTTGCTTCGATGTAGTTCTTCCACGAACAACTTTTGTTGGATTTGGCTCGTCTTGAAAGACCCATGCAGTCGATAGCTGCTTTGTTTCGGGTTCATATTCATAGATCCTAAATTCGTCACCTGTGACAATTTTATACACTGCCTTTGAGCTACCGCAGTTATACTTTTCAACATCTCTTTGCACCAAACCATACGATCTTTTTTTGAGCATTCGTCAAATTATGTGGGATCCAACGAGAACAAATTTTTTATTTCACGGCCAAATGAACATGCAATATTTAATTGATGCTCGTCATACTAATGCCAAAGGTTGACTCAATCCTACGGTATGTCACATGTCGGTCTTGCTTAATAAGTTCACGTACAGCATCGATGATTTCTGGCAAGTGACCGAAGTTGGACGTCCTTCACGAAATTCATCCTGGAGCGAACGGCGTCCGAGACTGAACTCGGTTAATAGTGGTTTTTGATGGTGCTTCATCGCCTAAAGTCGAAACATGCTGAAACTCGTAAGAAATCATCGCACGAAAATGTTCACGGGAAAATTCCAATTTTTGACTGAGATGAATTTTTTAACGCACTGCAAACAAAACAATTCTCCCTCAAATGATAAAACGTTCAGAGCGAAGCTAAGCTAAAAAATGTCAAAGTTTCCAATGGATGCAATGTTCCAGTTTGCATCAGGGAACACTAGTATTGCCAGGAGCCGATATATAAATAGCAACCCTCGTAATGCATGTTTATTTTTTCGATGCCGGCTTTCACGGTAATGGTCTGTGCGTTTTGTGGAAATTTCTTTACTAAAATACATAACACTTCTTTGTAAAACTCGGACACCTTTAGCCTGATGACATTTGCCCTTTCCTGTAAACTAATAAATCATGAGACTACTACCCTTGATTCACACTAACTTCAACTATTTTCTTTATCTAAGAAAAATTTGCCGATTGTTTAGAGATTTCTCCTTGAGTGACTATTGATAGTTATTTATAGGTTTTTCACCTTCGTTTTTTTATTGGCTCTGTGTTTTTTTGTTTTTCGAAGCGCCGCAAGCATCCCGTACAATTCCAATATGCATTTTGTTTTTGACGACAAATAACTAAAAAAATAAAATGAATATAAAATATGCATAATAAATCAATTGAATTCTCTGAAATAAATAAAATTTTTAGAAAATCAATTTGTTTGTGTGTGGATTTTACTCGAATTATTTCTATTTGCTGGATTTCATGGTGGCAGTTATAACTTATGTTTAGCAGTGGGAGATTTATTTTCATTCGTACATGCTAATATCTACACCGGGTGGTCCATAAATGTACATACTCGTAGTAGGGATGGAGTGTCAAAAAAACCGGAGTTTTCAGAAAACCGACATTTCGGGGTTTTTCTCATAACAGTGTTTTGAAAAAAACCGACTGTGGGGTTTTTTAAATTAATAAACCGACATTAAGCGACATTCCGGTGTAAGCCGTTTGTCGTGAATGGAAAATATTTTCTCAATCAGAAGTAAAGTAATTATGGACTATATCAATGCAATAAAATCAATTGCTACGAAAAGAGCCTTGTTAAAGTCCTAAGTGGCCGACTATATAATTCCCTCTTCTTCGGGGTGTGTTGGAAAGCCAATTAAAAATATGGGCTTCATTTCTACCTAGATTTTAAAAATTCATATTTAAACTTCTGTAAGAATTTAATTTTTTATTGCACGTATATGTACAGGTATAGAGAATCCCTGCTCTTTGTAGAAATTCATATTTAAGTCCATGCTAAAATAGGTCAGATTTTTGGGCATCGGGTTTTTCACTCAAATTTAGACAAACTGCAAAAATAATTTAATTTCTGGCTTTGTGAGAACATTTTACAGTTGTTTTAAAGCTACGTATTTTGGAAGCCACTTTTGGGCCCCCAGCAAATGAGCCTATATGATCCGAATTGGTCTAAGTAATATGCTATACCAAATTTTTATCGAATTCGGAATTAATATGGCTTTTCTAGAGAGGGTTAATATCCGTAGGCATTTATATAAAAACGTGGATCAGTATGACCCAATTTTATCTGAGCGAAATATTCATCGTAATGAACTGCCCTAATTTTTATCCAGACTAGATGCAATAGGTGGCTACTAGAGCTAAAGACACATTTAAATTTATTTATATCATAATTGTTAGTAATTTTCCCAAAGTCAACAGATTCCATCCTTTGTAAAAAAAACTAACGAGTGAGTACTTCTGCCAAATTTCATGAAGATCGGACATCAACTGCGATGTGTAGTTTGACAATAGGCTTTAGATGGAAGGACAGACAGAAATCGCTAAATTAGATCAACTGGAGGTCGATTGGTACGTAATTTTAATTTTCTTTACTTTTACATACAAAAACCCGAAAACCGAAAAACCCGAGAGCAAAAAACCGGTTAAACCGCCATCACTCTCGAAAGTGATGGAGAGTATGGTTAATCACCATTTTCTAAATTATTTAGAGTCAAATGGCCTTCTCAACGATCGACAGTATGGCTTTCGTAGAAACCGATCTACGGGAGACCTGATGGCGTTCCTTTCGGAGCAGTGGAGCCGATCAATTCAGCGACTTGGTGAAAGTAAGGTATTGGCTCTGGATATTTCCAAGGCGTTCGATAGAGTGTGGCACGGCGCACTCCTATCAAAGCTAATTGCTTTTGGAGTCGGTACTGATTTTTTCGATTCATATCGAGTTTTCTCAGTGATCGCTCTATACGTGTTGTTATAGACGGGGTCTCGTCCGATGAGTATGCTATAAATGCAGGGGTTCCGCAAGGCTCTGTTCTCTCTCCCTCTCTGTTTCTCATATTTCTCAATGACCTCCTGAGTCTGACAACAAACCCTATTTACTCGTTTGCTGACGACAGCAGCATCTGTCACTCATATTCGTTCGACCGTAGACCGGGCCTCGCAGATACAGAGGCGATGAGGCAAAATATGACTGACACACTCAACGAAGATCTTGTCAGGGTCTCAGAGTGGGGTTTTGCAAATAGGGTCAAGCTCAATGCTAGCAAAACCCAATGCTGCCTATTGAGCCATAAACGATCGACGGGCTTAACATCATCGGCAACACTGATGAATGGGACTGTTGTCAAGGAGTCGGATGCTCTTGATGTTCTGGGCATGAAAATTCAGTGTGATGTTCGCTGGAACAAACACATTTTTGAAGTGTCGGCCAAAAATGGAGTATAACTCCCACATCTGGGCGGGTGCTTCAAGGTCTTCTTTGGAGTTTCTCGACCGGGTGCAAGGGAGGGCGCTGAGGCTTGTTGTAGATAGCAGGGTGGCCAACTCTGTTATTTCACTCGAGCATCGGCGGAGTGTTGGTTGCGTATCACTCTTTTACAGGTACTTTAACGGGATGTGCTCTTCTGAGATAGGTGATCTCATCCCGGAGGTCAGAGTTTTCGCCCGTAACACCCGCTTGTCAAGAAGTTCGCATCCATTTGTTACTGATTGGCCTACTGATCGCACGAAGCATTACAGGGAGAATTCGTTCTTCAGCCGCGTTGTCCGTATGTGAAACAGACTTTCCTGCCACGTACGATATGAACAGGTTCAAATTTAATGTCCATAAACATTACTCCCTCTTTTCTTCAATACCCTAACCTATCTTCCCTTGACCGATGCAATGCACTGCATATATAGGGGATACCCCCTGAGTGTTGGTCTTAAAAAAAAATGTGGGGTTTTAGCTGTTTTTATGAAACCGACTGTGAAGTTTGGATTTTAAAATCGGAATGTCGGTTTTCGGTTTTGGACAATCTAAGTTGGATCCATCAAAGGATATTTGCTAATGGCAGCTCTTTCCCGCTGGAAACATTGGCAGTATCATACGAGGGCATATCAATAACGTCGTTTCCAACTTCCCTCGTAGTTATATGAAATACAACACTGCTCCCATGAAGTACCATCTGTCAATAGACTACTGTCAAATTTTGAGAGAGTTCTGTCATTTAGTTTGTGTTTAACAGCTGTTCAAAACATACAACCTCGTGGATTCTGTTAAAATGGAAAAAGTGAATTTCGAGTGCTCACTAAACATTATTTTTTGCTGAAAAAGCCGTCAATCAAACCAAGGAAATGCTTGACAAATACTATGGGGACTCTGCACCATCGATTTCAATGCCAAGAAGTGGTTTACTGACATTCGTTGTGGTCGCACAAGTACAAATGACGCTGAACGTTCTGGACGGCCAATTGTGGTCAATACAACATTTTTATGAAACCGACTGTGACTTTTCGACACAAAAACCGTAATGCCGGTATTCGGTTTTTGTGTTGAACTCTTTAAAATACATGATATGCTATTATGATAATGGGAGCTCTTTCTCACTGGAAATATTGGCAGTACCATATATTGGTTTAACGAAATGAATCGTTTCATGCTACGACAATAGTGCCTTTATTGAAAGTAAGTTTCGGCCAAAATGAGGTAACCACTCCGCTAGCTATACGCAAGTTTTGTACAAAATGTTGGTGAGACTGGCACGCTAGTAGACAACGCTCAAGGTTTCCTTGAGCACTAACGGTGCTTACGATGTGGCTGCATAAAAAGTCTACTTTTTCCGAGGTTCCTTTAGTACCTTAAAGGAAAACAGTTTTCCCCTGAGCCGATAAGCTATCAACTTGCAAACTTTAAATATCGTCAGTTAATTCCTTTGGCTGCTATCGTGTTTGCAACAGATATACGGACGGCAAGACGGACATGACTTTGTCGTCTTAGAATTTTAGGAAATTTATATACACGGTATACGGTCGACGGTATAAAATATCAGGGTAAAAGTCTTCTTATGTCTTCTGAGGACCATCTACATGAGGAGACGAGGAGATGATATCGTGCGCAGACACAATTTCCTGTTGTCTAAGCAATACCTGCTAGGGTGTTTTCGCAGCAGTCATCCTAACCACCATCTCTTGAACAGGATGTCTCCGCCTAGGCAGAACAGGTACGATCTTCGTGATCTAGAGAGAAAGGTCCATCGGTATAAGAGAGGACCTTTAGATCATTGAAACTATCAGACGGTCTGAACGACATTAACGCCGATGAAGTTTCATCAGCAGTATCCAGCTACCGTGTGAATGTAGAGCTGACATCCCCCGGAGATTTCACCTGAGGAGAAGGTACTACCTCGGCAGACGCGCGTGGTTCTGGCGCAGCTGAGATCTAAATAGTGCAGCCGCCTCAATTCCTACTGGGCACGAATTGATGCTAGCGTTCCGGACATCTGTCCCGCCTGCCATCAGGGACCACTTGATGTGTTGCACTTCTTCAATTGTCCGGCCAAGCCCACTCAGCTGACCCCCAGGTCTCTGTGGACGCATCCAGTTCAAATGGCGCGTTTCCTTAATCTGGATATCGAAGCAAATTCCCCATAGACGATCAAGACTTCAAAATAAATAGATTGTTGTTACAGCAACAGGGTAAAAGGATATTTCTAATTTTCGTTAAAAAATTTATGTTGAGCTGCCTAAATATTATGGATTCTTTACCAGTGTTGTCCTCATAATAACTTCATTATAGCGTATTCAAATTAGCGTCCAAAAAGCAACAAAACTTTAAAATTCAATTGAATTTAACTGATTTAGTGAGAAATGAGAGATTTAGTGAGAAATGAGAACAACTCGGTGGCCAGATTCGTGTTCTGCAGCCCCAAACAACTTCATTTGACTATCAAACCTTCTGCCGCAGATTTTTGTTCAAATTTTGTTGTGTAGTTATCAGCACTTATTTTACAGCCGATACAAATTTAAAATGTTAAATCGCCCACCCTATACAAATACATTTTTTTTTTAAAAAAAAAATGTGTTTTCATATCTTTTCGTTAGGATGACGAAAAGCATATCTTGAAATTTATTTGCATTTTAAATTGATATTCAAATACAGATGCTGCTCATATTTGTGAGGGTTTCCGTACCTGCGGCTAAATTAAACAATAACAATATGTTTTAAATTAAAATATAAATAATAAATATATCTTCAATAGCTTACAGGAAAAAAACGCAACGATAGACACTGCATAATAGAATGTCCTGAAAATATACAAAGGCAATAACACACAAAAAAATTCCAAATTCGTTTGCGAGTCAGTCATTCGCAGAATTACACTTGTTTTTTATTTTAATGCAAAAACTTAACAACCTTATTATACTTTTTTCTCTCAGAAGAAGAAATCCTTTTCTTTCCTGTATTCTCTATTTATGAAAAGCTAGTAACAATATACATATGTGACACGCAAAATAGAAAGGGACCTAAGGTTAAAAACCAGATTAGGTCCCTTTCTCTTTGCGCTTAGAATCGTCGACTTCACTTTCATAAAACGCGCATATCTCTGGGAGGGAACACTTTTGGGGCATGGGATCGGTCTCATTCGATGCTCAGATGTTGTCCACATCAAAAAAAAAGTGAAAATTTTTTTACCCTTAGGTTCCTTTCTCTATGCGCTGTCACATATGGAGCAAGGCCCTCTATTTTTAAGCAATTCTTTAAGTGAAGCAGCCTTCGGCTCTGTGTTTGTTGTTCTCGATTTTCTGCTAGTTGTGTGATGCTACAAGCCAAGTTGAATTGCTATGGTTCTTGTGTATTCCCAGCAAGGAAATAACTACGACCTTGTGTAACCTTTGAATCAAAATATTTAAAAAGCTATTGCGATTCCATTATCTCGATGTTTTCTCCTTCTTTCTATGCTGCTGTAGCAACCAGCCAGTGGAGGGTTTTTTTCGTTTCTAGTATTTTGACTTCCACACATGATCCATTAATCTTTCCATAATTTTGGATAAATGGCTTTGAAAACGGGTACTTGAGTCATAGTCAGACACCAGCCACATGTTCAGTGAATAATCAACGGCCTTTCAAGGACATATTGAAAGTAGTGATAATGTCACACCCAAAACCAGTCCAGAGGGTGGTGGCTAAGGAAGGGCGAGTACTTTAATTGTCAGTTTGCTCGTGTTGTTGCTCCGTGGTGTACTCGTATTTATTTTTATTACTTGATTCCATTTCCTACATTTAACAAATGCGAATGTGAACTGGAGAAATGCTTAAGCTTCTGTCAGTAGCAGACATATGATGAAGAGGAATTTAATACTTTAGTGCTGGCAAATGGATGTAGTACAAGCGCTGTAGTACAACAGCCAACAAACACACACTTCATTGCTAGTGCTGCTACTAAAACTACTGACTCGGCTTCAGCAACTACTACTACTACTACAAGCACTACGAATGCTACGAGTACATTTGCAGAAGTCATGGCATAAGAACAGGAAACAACAATTACATATATTGTAAGTATTCGTGTATGTCGCTGTAGACATACATACATCTATACACACGCACCAGAGTATGGAAACAGCGGCAATTAGCCGGGCTAATATAACCTTTCAAAAGGCCTTCTTCTACAGACGTTTGACTTTGTTCCCTAATGGAAGCCAAAACTTTTATTTTCAATTTTCTGAGAATTTTTTAAAGCGATTTGATGAAAAGGAAGTGTTTATTGTGCGCATTTACCACGATATCCCTTCAAGAAGCAAAGTGAAACTTCTCGCAAGCCTTTGAGATCTTTTGTATTAAAACTTGCACAGTTAAGAACGTCTTCTATATTCTTAGAGAATATCGATCTACCATTTCAAAGTAAACATAAAAATATAAAACTCCACACTTTTCACGATATTGGCACAAAAATTAAATTTATATACCTCCCTCGTGGATTCTTCCGATTGAAATATTTTGAGTTTATTAGACATGATGTAAGCTTTTTATTGCTTCCTCACACACTGATATAGGAGAACTGTTCCTAAGTAGAAGGCATTTTGTTAGATCCAAAAATTATACCGATAGGCTCAGAATATCTTTTTGAAAAATGAAAATATGGCTGCTCAAATGAAAATAATAAAAAATATGGTTGGGGGCGACAAATGTATTGTTCTTTGATATTCGTGTTAACAATTATGCGATAACAGCAATCATACCGTATAATAATTTTATTATACAGCTTTTCCAATTGGGACATAACAATTTCGTACCTTTATGTCAACACACTCTTGAACATTTGTAATGATCTTTCAGTGTCAAAACGTTAGTCGAAGTCAACATATTCGTCAAGGTAAAGTTCACCTTTGTGCAACGTTTAGAAATCATTAAAAGTTACGAAATTCTGAGTCGGTGGTCGCAACTTTAAGAGCGCTTTCTCCAATTTTCCGCCGTTTTATGCGATGAAGCTCATTTCCGGCTGAGGGGTTTTGTCAATTAACAAAATATGCGTTATTGGACAGCAACAAACCCACATGTGCTTCAGGAGACACAATTGCATTCTCAAAAAAATACTGATTGGTTTTTATGCCGGAGGTGTGATTGGGCCGTATTTTTTCGTCGATGAAAACAATCGTCATGTTACCATCAATGGGGAGCGCTATCGTGCCATTTTAGAAAATTATTTTTGGCCAGAATTAGATGTCAAGTTCGTATGTGCTTTAAACAAGACCGTGCCACTAGCCACACAGCACGCATTACATCGATTTACTGAAAGGCAAATTCAAAAAGGTCCGGTCGAATGGCCACCTCGCTAATGCGATTTAACGATATTGGATTTCTTTTTATGGGGCCATATCAAGTCATTGGGCTATGCCAACAAGCCAACAACTTAAGACGAGCTCAGAGATAACATCCAACTCGAAATTGCCAACGTTCCGGTCGAAATATGTGCAAGAGTGGTTGAAAATTGAGTCCAAAGAATACATCGATGTACACGGGCTCGTAGTGGTCATATGATCGAAATCGAATTTCATTTATGGCTTAAGTAATGGACAAAAGAAATTAAACGGAATAAAATCAATAATAAGCAAATGTTTATTGACTATATTGTGTTAAAATTGTACAAAAGGGCGTGGCCACGCCCATACAACCCTGAACGATAGTAGTTGGTATCTGTATATCACGTTGATATGGATGTAAACACACCCTGATACAAAAGAGGCCGTTGCCACGCCTCTTGGCAAACTGTTCATATTAGACCGTCAACAATAATGAAGGCATTTAAGCTTCTGCACGGCCAAACTTTATGTGTCTATTTTTTTTAAATAATTATGTTTCTAAAATTATATAAGAAGATAATTGGGTTACTCTGCAGTAGCTACGAGCGCTTTTCATTCAATTTTACCCAAATTTCGCTCTCACAAACTTCAATACGCTTGCTGTTTGTTGAGCTTATACTATTGTAATTTTTTCTTGCCCTAACTAACATAAAGTTCACCTCTGATATTGAAACAGATGAGTTTTCCATTCTCACACACCCTAAGGGTCAACCAGAAGCTCCAATTGTAATTAAAGCGCCATCCCGCCTCGAGGTCCTGCCAGTCCGCAGGCCACAATATAAACCTTATCGGTCCATATTTTAATAGAGTCGTATACAAAGTTCCCTTTCGTTTTGTAGCTCTGCCGCTGCACTGTGGTTGCGCCCATACGACAAAAATAAAAAAAATGATGGTAATATATTGACCTTGTAGCTCAATAAATAGTCGCTAATGTTATCAAATTTCTCTACTCTAATTTTGTTTTGATCATTTCTAACGGTACTTCGTAAATAAACGCAACATATGTACGTACTTTCATAGAAGCGGTTAGTTGGCTGAAAAAAACACAAAAACTAAGTGAAGTTTCATCTGTGAAAATATAATTTATAAAGTGACAAAACAAAAATACCAAAAATGGAAATTAAAATAGATGGTATTAGCACTATTTTTAAGTAATAACATGTATATGTGCTTTGTTGTGGTTCTCTAAAAGTACACGTTTTAAATAAATGCCTTTTTTCAGGGTGTTTTTTTGTCTAACTTAAATGTACTTTGAGTTTTAGTAACTTTACCCGCGGAAGTCCGTGACGGGATTTGTTTATAAATGTTGACACATGTGTATAATCCACTATAAAGTTCAATTCAGGTGCAGGAATTTGCAGGTTTTTAAAAAATGTTCAATAAACCAAATCAAGCTCTTTGTTTTAAAATGTATTTTTCTTCACCTGATGCGGGCGTGAGTGTTGTAGCATTGGTTGTTGTAAGTCGTATCAATAAACAAACATAGTTTTTTTGTTTTTGTTAAATATTTTGTCTGTTATTCCTTTATTTACCTTATTTCTTAAATTTGTTATCGTAGGAACGTCTCACCAATGCATATTTTCACGCATATACGTTTTTGAAATTTGGTGTTCTAAAAATGGGTCAAATGCTACGAAATCTAAGGAAGTGTTCGACGAAGTAGTCAAAGCCATTGATTTTGAAGGCGGCGAAAATACATTCTGTGATCTACTGAAATGTATACAATATTTATGTAAAAAAATGGGAGAAATGTGGAAAAAAAATCATCGCATAAAGTCAGAAGTTTTAGTAAATCATTCTGATTGGTTCGCTACCAAAGAAGTTGTTCCTTTACGTCTCAAAACCATATCTTTGCCACAATTTGAAGAACAAGGGCCAAAGACTAATAAACGTGGTCGCCCTACTGCTGATTTTTCAAATTCCTCAATTAGAACTAAGCAACGTAGAATAGCAAGGGTGGCAGAGATTGACAAGTCGGCATCTGATGCCTTACGTGGAGATTATTTAGAATCAAAACAACAATTTCCGGAAGTAAATGTTGTTGAAGTTTTGTCATTAATAATTGATACAAATTTAACAAAACAGCAGTACTTAAAAATCAGACATTTTATAAATAGTAGGCTTTCATCTAATATGTTGCCCAGTTATGAAAAGATTTTAAGGGAGAAGAAAAAAAGTTATCCTGATGCAGCATCCATTACCGTGAGTGAATCAAAAGCTGAAGTGGAGCTACAAAGTTTACTTGACAATACAGCTTCACGAATATTAGATCTACAAAGTGATGTATTAAATGCCGAATTTGATGTAAACAACCTTGTTTTGATAGGAAAATGGGGATTCGATGGTAGTTCTGGATACAGTGAATATAAGCAACGTGTTATTAATAATGCTCTACAAGATAACACATTATTTGTAACATCTTATGTACCGCTTCGACTAGTTACAAAATCTTCGACACCACAAAACGTTAAAATAGTATGGAAAAATCCTCGCCCATCGTCCACCCGGTACTGCAGACCAATACGATTCGAATTTAAAAAAGAAACGTCCCAAGTTTGCATCGAAGAGAAAAATTATTTCAAGCAGAAAATTGATATGATAAAGTGCACAGAATATTTTACATCTGAGCTGAAAATAAACATCGAACACAAATTGCAACTTACTATGGTTGACGGTAAAGTATGCAATGCACTAAGTCAAACGTCATCTGCTAAATGCTATATATGCAAAGCGAAACCAAAAGAGATGAACGATATAGATATATGTCTGCAAAAAGTAGTCCACCAAGAAAATTATGAGTTTGGTTTATCTCCTTTGCATTCATATATTAGATTTTTTGAATATTTCGTCCATGTTTCGTATAGACTGGGTCTAAAAAAATGGCAAATTAGGTCGAAAGATGAAAAAGAAAAATTCGTGGAAAGAAAAAAGGAAATTCAAAACAAGTTTCGATCGGTAATGGGTTTGATAGTAGACAAGCCAAAAGCAGGAGGTAGTGGTACCTCAAATGATGGTAACACCGCAAGGCGATTTTTTAATAATCCTGCTTTGGCTGCTCAGATAACTGGTGTTGACGAGGAGCTCATACTTCGATGTGCAACATTACTGCAAGCTGTGTCATCAGGATATAAAATAAACTCCGATAAATTTAAACAATTCGCACTTGACACTGCTAAAGGACTGGTAGAAAAATATCCTTGGTTTTATTTGCCCCCTTCAGTACACAAGATCCTTGTACATGCTTCCGAAGTAATCGAAAACGGGTTAGTACCAATTGGAGAGCTTTCAGAGGAAGCTGCGGAAGCTAAAAACAAGGACATTAAAAGGTATAGGCTCCAACATACCAGAAAAACTTCTCGAATTGCAACAAATACAGATTTACTACATATGTTACTGTTGAGCTCGGATCCATTAATTACAGGTCAACGGAAATTGCCATGCAAAAAGAAAAGTGGATTATTAAAATCGACAATTGAATTGTTGCAAGAATAGCAAATTTAAGATTAAATCATAACATTAACCAAATCCGACCCTGCCAGAATGATGAAGCAGGGGCCCGTACGACAAACAAATTCTGTACAACTACAGAATTATAATAAGTTGTAGTTTTAAGATTCGTATAGGCTCAATAAGAGCATATTCAATAATAAATAAATAAAGTATAAAAAAAATTTTTAATAATTTCCTTTCAAATTAATGAAGTGGGCGGTAGATAAGAGCGGCCACTCCCATTTTTTTCAGAATGTCGTGCTGGTATCGTCCGGAATATACTGTGAAAATTTCAGGACGATATCTCCCTTCTTACTATTTTTGTCGCTGTCACCCATACAAGTGCAACCACTGTGCGCTGTAGAGATTAAAGGTTATTTTTTATAGAGAAGTGTTAATATTGCTTAAAGATTTATCTTTGACTCGTTAAGTCGTTGGCATTTAAGAGGTGGAAACCCGCCTCTTAGATGATAAGGTGTTTAGATGCTACGTACTACCCGGAGTTAATTCAGGGATTTCACACCATGGCGGCCAACGACTTTTAATTATTCATGCAAATTTGGCATAGTAATAAGATTTGTTTTAGTTTGAAAGCATAGCCACGCCCATTTGTGAAACAACCGATTTGCGGCAATAGTGATAAATTGTAAAAATGTTGAAAATATCGTAAAATGTCTTTGATTATTCCCAGTCTTGTTAATAATTCGACCAGTATATTTTTTATTATTTTTAATAATAAATAATAAAATTAAATTACTTTTCTTCGAAGGAGTGAAATTGTATTTCTCTATACGGGGCACACTTGTACACACGGCGTACAAGATTACTAATTATGAACTAATTTAAATATCGGCATTGGTTAAATAAGGAACTTTTAATGTCAGGGTCAGGGATATATTTTCCGTGGTATCACAGTAATATGCTGTTTCCACTACGGTCGCGTCCACGTCCGCGTCCAAAAATCAATGAACGCGCGTTACAGCCTATACAAAAAACATAGGCAGTTAGGTATGGGAAAAACTCGCGTTCAAATTGGACGCGTTTATCGATGAGTCGCGTTTACTATAAATTCGATTATTTTTGCAATCGAAACCCACCCATACCTATCAATGGCAATATCGCAAATTGCACATCCCTATGAAAACAGCTGTTAATCATTAAAAATATAAAAATCTAAAATGCTAAAAACAGGAGGTAAGTTAATATTTTTGCTTTTGTTTAAATAATATTAATTTTTTCAATTATTTTAGATTTCAAAAAGACGGAATGGACAGCAGTATCAACACTATATCTGTTGGACCTCTGGGAGGAAAATATTGATGGCCTGAGGGTCACAACACAAAAATATTAAAATTTTTCGCACCCCTAAAAAAACAAATAAACACAAACAGCTGTTTGAACGCAAACGTGGACGCAAAACACAATGGAAACACCATTAAAAATTTTCGATAAATCGTGGACGCGGACGTGGACGCGACCGAAGTGGAAACAGCCTATAACAAGTCAGTTAAGTCTAAGAAAATAGGCTTGTATATACTTTCACTTCTACCTAACGTTATCTACTCTATATTAGAAATTCTAGAAATTTTAAAAGATATTGAAGGATACACTTCCTTGCAGTGACAGTATTAATATAGCCCTGATATTCGCCTTACATATGACACCAACAACGATGCCTTAGGATATTTTCTTTAATGTTATTGAAAAAATGTGATCCTTTTAAATAAAGGACACACCATATTTATGGTGTAACAAGACAGCAATCCTCACATGCTCTCTAAGATACATTCAATTTTGAGAAATCTTTACAAATCCCAAAAACTATGTGGTATTTTTCATGTTCTGTCATTGTTAAATTAAATGCGGTACTGCCTGCTTAGAAGTATACCAGCTGACCATGGCAAAGTAGTATTCGCCGAAACAGCGCAGTCATACCGGCATAAAACCGACTGAAACTTTTGTTAAATGCTTTTTATAAATTTTATTTTTTGCTGAATCAAATAAATTGTTTTGCCTTATTGGCCTTATTGTTTGAAGGCCTTGTCACTTGAAAGCACATGTACCGCGTCGATGTGTACGTATATGTGATGCGTGTCTATGTGTCTGTGTATTAACGTTTCACAAGTAATTTATTTAAAGTCCGATACCAACTGTAGGGATTATCTTAATGGTTCATCGGGGGAGGCTGAGCCAGATATGGGGAAACAGCATACAAACATAGGACAGCAATTTATGCAACCATTGCTACAGCAAAATAAAACTATACGCGCATATATAGTATATATATCTCCACCCAATACACTCAAAGAAAAAACCAAGCAATCACCTCGCAAGTCGTTTAAGTCAGGTGCAAGACATGGTCCAGAAACTGAATTGATTAAGACAGTATTTAAATCAGTCCAGTATAAACGTAGGAGACCTTTGGAAATATGGTGCTTTAAGAGTTTTTCTCGAGTGTAAAACCTCCAGCCAACTACCGGCCGCCATTGGGCGTATGTTGTTTGCCGGAAATATATACAAGTAGTGGTAGCAAAATAAAAATATAACATAAATTTCCAGCATCTGTGATATTGTCGGTTGTTTATGCCTACTACAGTTGTGGGCAGTAAAATAGCTGGCTAAGGGACATATAACCGGCGAGCAGGGTCAAAATTGCATGGGGGTGAGCCAAGGGGTATACACGAATGTACGAAAAGGATATTTGGGTTTGTCGGTCATTCATTATATTGCACATAGACTTTATGGCGAAATGTGGAGGACATATTTATAACCGTAGGCTGTTGTATGACATCTACTTGAGGCGCTATTCTAACCCTGGAAAGCATAATAAGGGACTATACTATGTACCAATGATATTATGATTGATTTTAGTTTGGCTACATACGAACTTCAAGACAACATTTAAGGTTCTGGGTATGTTTAAAGTCCAAGATACGTTCTTGATTGATTGAATATAATATTTTCTCTATACTAGTGCTATTTTAGTCACGGCAACAATTATTTGTTGTCTACAATTTTAGCAATAGCATGATTTCGGGCAGATTAAAATTGTCGAAATGTATCAATACTATTATTGACAAATTTCGAAATAATGATATGTTTGTTGGAACAATATTAATATGGCCCTTCTGCTCTGGAAAAGAGCATATTGTTTTCAATCTACGGGAGACCTGATGACATTCCTTTCGGAGCTATGGAGTTAATCAATTAACTGACCTGGTGAACGTAAGGTAGTGGCTCTGGATATTTCTAAGGCGTTCGATAGAGTGTGGCAAGTCGTACTTTTATCAAAGCTAGTTGCTTTGGTAATGATTTCTCTCGATTCATATCGAGTTTTCTCAGAGATCGCCATATACGTTCTGTTATAGACGGAGTCTCCTCCGATAAGTATGCTATAAATGCAGGGGTACTGCAAGGCTCTGTTCTCTTGACCCTCTACCTCTACCCGTGACACACGCTTGTCTACAAGTTCACATCCATTTATTATTAATAGACCTACTGATCGCACGATGCATTGCAGGGAGAATTCGTTCTTCAGCCATGTTGTCTGTATGTGCAACAGACTTCCCGCCGAGGTGTTCCTGCCGCGTACAATATGAACGGGTTAAAATTTAATGTCCATAACGCTCCATACGTTATGTCCATAACGCTCCATACTACCTTTCCTACCCAAGGCCTCACATTTAAATGACCTTTCCCAAATTATAGACCTATTATAACTCAAGGCATATGCGTGGAATCTTCTATACAACAGACTGGTGTAGGGTATCTCATATAGAAATAATGAATTTCTAGGTACTGAGGAGGATGCAATTTACGAAACATCGCAGTCTGCTAACATCAGACGCGTTGCATCAGATGAACACTGTCTTTCTTCGAAACATCTGGTTTAACCAATTGAGTCGCAGTCAGTATAGACACCCAACGCGAGCGAGACGCAGTTGAGGAACAACCAGACTTGCCAGAACGTCGTCCTTAGAACTGCTATGGGTCGGCACAAATACGTGTTGAGGTTGTCGCAGCAGTTCCTACTAGGGCACTACACAGAAAGCCATCCTCTTAGGCATAAGCTTCCCCCACCCCGGTATGTCAGGAGCGACCTTCATGATGTACCTGATGTAGAGGCTCAAAGCAGCTATCAGGCAGGTATCGATGACATTCACGTAGACGCAATCGCAGAAACCGTCACCAACTTAAGAGTAAATATTAACAAAGTGAATATAATAACTACGAAATTATTATAGACTATGCTATGGTAAAATGGAACAAAGGGTCTTGGCACTTACGGATAGGCATCCCCCACCCCAGCATGTCAGCTGCGGTCTTCATGATGACTATCCGACCCACCATCTTGCGGATAGGCATCACACACCTCTGCCTGTCAGGAGCTATCTTCATGAGGTTCAAAGAGGTTGCAGGCAGGTCTCGATGGCATTCACTTGGACGCAATCGCAGACACCAAATCAACAACTTTAGACTAAATGCTGTGCTTAGGGTTTATCCTCCAGAGGAAGTCCCCAGAGGTGAAGTGGCTAACCCTATACAACCGAGTAGTTTTAGCTTCATTGAGAACTGATTGTGGCGAATTTCAATTTCATCTGGGCCCGAGTTGACTGTAGTACGTATGTCAAACATGAATCACACACTCCACAAACTACATCTCTTCCGATGCCCATAGACCGATTAGCTGCTTCCCAGGTACCAGAGCTCACACCTGGTCAAGGCACCTTCAGAACCTGAAAACCAGTTCTGAAGAGCCAGCAGCACACGAATGGACAGATATACAAAAAAGTTTAAAGCTGCTACAAAAAGATATGTGTTATAGCGGCTCCGTATGAGCAGCTGAATTTAAAATTTAAAGCATCGGTATCATAAACAAGCCACCAGGTGCCAGAATGTGCTGGTCTTGTCGGATCTGAAATAAGATTATCCCAAGTACCTTAGCGTATAGACCTACAAAAGATGTTTTATTTTTTGCACATACTCATACCACACCGACTAACAAGCCCCTACACATAACATACGTATAAAATATATTTGTCTCTTTGTCGGTTGTTGAATTAACGCCCTTCAATCCCTAATCACTTGCTTTCAATCAACGCCCGTTTGCATCATCCTTTGTTTATTCAGCTTCAATGTGACCCGTTTCCCATTTTTCCAAAAATTTACATTTCACTTTAAATGGAAAACTATTGCAATCACTTTTTTTCGATATTATAATCTAAATGTGAAGTATCATTAAAACTCCCCCCCACTGCATCGAGTAGTAAATTGAAATTCGCTCTAAAATAACCGTTTTTCCAGAGCATCTCGTTTCTAACGATTTAAAAAAATCGCCACACAATAAATAAATAAAAGTGTAAATGTTCAGTCTAAAGTGTTTTTGAATGACACTTTCACACCAAACTGCACTTTAGGGGGGAAAAAACCCGACAAAAAGCAAACAAAAACTAGCGGTTGAAGGATGACAAAAGCGAGTAAAAAAGTTTTAGTCGGTTAATACGACTTGCATATACCCTCACCGATATAAGGAATGGAAATTTTCCTTCTTTCCGTTCTCCATTGCTTGAAGAGTACAGATTTTATTGAAATCTCTTAAAGGGTCGATTGAGTCGAAGCTGCTAGAATGGGGCGTGGCATTCATTTTTTTTCTTATTAGCATACAACAATGTTATAAGTATATTGCAGGAAATAAGGAATAATTTCAAGAGAAATTCAGTCATTATTAAAAAAGTAATGTGAGTTCCAAACTACGCTTGGCTTGTACGGTGTGCGTGGAAGGTCCAAATAGGGGAGTGGCTTAGGCTCTAATTTTTCGTCAACTAGTCTAATTTTTAACCCTTTAATTTCAGAGTCGTATGAATAGGATACAAATTATTAGGCGAATACCAAAAGTGTGCCGAATGTGCATTTCCACTGGAGGTACCAGAATGGGCGTGTCATCCACTCTTTTCGAACACGTTTTTTAAAGCTGATATAGAAATAAAATGGAGTTCACAATTTAGGCAAACTTAATTCATTGATGTGGTTTCTTATCTGCACTGCAGAAGTTCTAATAGTGCGGGAGGCACCAGAAGGGGCTTGGCTAGGAATCTTAGAACGGCAAACCCCTTCTCATATGCAATTACTCGTACTAAGCCGTTATGGAAATATTACGGTGTTTATAATTTAAGCGAATTTCACGCACTGAACAAACGTCATTTGTATCGGAGGTACCAGAAGGGGCGTGGCTAGGAAACCAATTATTTGTGACCATATTAACCTTATAATTGTGGTCTTGTCTTGATTCTGGGTTAGATCGTCCGAGTACCATAAAATATATTTCAAGAATAAAAAAGTGGGCGGAGTGGTGCATTTAAATGGGAGGCAACATCTGAAATGGCAACCCCTTTCTTAATATGCAAATACAAAGCCGTTATAAAAATATTATTTGCAAGCTATATGGGTTATAACTTGCAACCAACAAAAGTTATTTGTTAAGGAAGTAGGAGAAGGGTCGTGGTTAGGAATCCAAGTATTCACCAAGATAAGCTTGTATCCCTCTTCTTAAGTATTGATTTTGTGTTAAATTGTAGGCAGAGGATTAAAAATATTTCAAAAATATCAAAATCACAAGGGCTGTGGCAACATTGTTCTTTTTCAATTCCATAGACAGTTTTGGAAAACGATTGCTAGCTCCTTTCGCGAGTTATTGTGCCAACCAGCCGCAGAGAAGGTCAGAAGGACAGCGCTCAAATGACAGAGTCATGAAATGGATTTAGTTGAAACATAGGAAGGGTCTAAAATGTTTTTTTCATGCGTTACACTTAGTGTCCGTACCAAATGATATACTTTATGTCCTCTTACACAGTAGGGTGAGGGTATAACAAATGGAACTGCAGTGACAAAAAAACAACAGAAAGTGAAAATAACGATTTATTTTTGTTTAAGAGGTACGAGAGCGGACAGTAGCAGCACAATTCAATTTAAAATGAAAATGTTTCATGTGACAAAGGCCACTCTACACGAAGAGCGCCAAAAATTGTCCTCGCATCCTTCAAACAAAAGTATTATTTCAGACACAGCATTACATCGGAGTATCGCCAATAAAATACGAGGGTGCTATAATAGGACTATCAATCTGATGGCGGTTTATTATACCGAATGAAACAGAATCAATTGAGCGATGGTCGTTTATTTATACGTCTATTGTTTTTGTAATAAAGTAACAGTAAGTATGGGCTGTAATTGGTCTCTGCTTTGATATAAAAGGGTCCTTTCTGATTTAAGACGTCGCTATTCTGGATGATATATAAAATCATCGACTTGTTCAAATTTAGCATGGTTACGAGCAACCACTACTTTGCACAGGTATAAGTGGACAATATTGACCAATATTTCTATTAAAGGATCCATTTTTTAGGTGCCTGTCGTTTAACAGGTCATAAAATCAGGATGATGCGATATGTGTTGCCTATAAATTAAACCGAGTCTAGTGAAAATCTATACATTTTATATGAGAAGTTGTTGCAACCGCAATGACGCCCACAGGTTAAACAAAAAATATTTCGAAAAACATTCTCTTATTGCTGTTGTGTAAGCTGCATATACCAGAAATTTCACACAGCTTTAATATAAGGTGCTTTTGAGCTTGTATAAGGATAATAAAAAAAGTTTTTATTAAGCAATATATTTTCATACCAACATCATATATAACAACTACCTTCGACAGTTCGGTATTAATTCACGAGATGTGACTTTTTGCAGTTTAGAGTTGATCGAGTGATTCCACGCCCTTTTTCCTACTTTTATCACGTGACATTATAGTAATATGGCACCGCCCACTTTTCCATCAGGGTGTGTTGCTTTCTATACTAACATCATATTAAGCCCTAAACGCGAAAAAGCGCCAAACTTTACTTTTTTATCTTATTCATCTGAAAAATTCCGATACAATTGAATTTGCTATTGCTTTGTAAATATAAATACTCGTATTTAATTTTTGTATTTTGGTGCTTACGTATTTTTAGCGGTTAGTTCTTAAAATATAACAACTACTGTTATTTCTGTATTAATTCACAAGATATGACATCTCATTGTCAGAGTTTAGCGTGTGATGCCACGCCCTTTTCTTTACTTTTAACACGTAGTATTATAATTTGCTAATCGTTGATTTTATGATGATTTAATTCTATGACAATCGGTATATTTCTTTGGTCATAAAATCCACTTTTTAAAGGGTGACATGGTAATTCCCAGTTTCCCTTCATGTTGTGTTTTGCTCAATTTTAATATTTTATGTTTTCAATATCATCGTCATATCTCTAACATTTACTGAGATATGGTATTTCTAAGTTTAGGGTCGTTTGTACGGTGCCGCAACCTTTTTTTCCAATTGTAACTCAACATACTCGTAGCCTATATTAATTTCCTAATCATTGATTTAATTCTGTTAAAATTTTATTAAGATCGGTCATTTCTTTGGCAATAAATGAGATTTTTTATGGGTGTGACGCCGCCCACTTTTCCACCAGATTATGTTTCGTTCCATGCTAATATTTAATGTGCCAAATATCATCGTCATGTCTCGAACATTGTATGAGATATGATTTTTCCCGACCCAAGGTTGTATAGGCAGTGCCACGCCCCCTTGTCCAATCACATCGTAATGAGTCTGTGTTAGCTGGCCGAACGAAACACAACGTAAACTTCTCGTAAAGGTCGTTGTTGATAGTGGTGATATACTGGGGAGAGCGCGGTAGTTTGCTTTTTTGCACTGCAGGCTGTGGCGGCACTGTTGGTCGAAGAGAGTGGAGAGTGTGCTTATAGTGGCTGACGGGAGATTTGTATTCGTCTACCTCTCAGTTGCCATCATGCATTGGACACGTTTAGAATTTTTCAAATGATCGATTATTGCAGTGCAGCGTGCTTTTCGTTTACGACTCGCTGTTTCCCCACGCGGACGGATACCTGGTCGGCAATCAATTGTAAATTGGGTACTGAAGTGAAACAAACCCCAGAGAACTTCACCAGGGATCTCTGCACTGTGTGGTGCGCCATATCACGAGTAGGCATCATTGGCCCTTACTTTTTCCAGGATAACCGTCTTGCCGTTACTATGAACTCCGAACGGTACTTGACTATGATACAGGATTTTTTGCAGTCGGCTCTTGAGGCAATGCAGTTAGAGGATACATGGTTCCAACAGGATGGTGCCACTGCACACACAGCTAGGGTTACCATGAATTGTTTGAAGCAAATGTTTCCTGGAAGGCATATCTGTTTGAGGGGCGATGTGAACTGGCTGACACGCTCACCAGGCTTAGCCCCATGCGATTTTTTCCATTGGGTATGCCTGAAGTCGAAGGTGTGTTTTAACAGTCCCAACACCTTGAAATGCCTAATAATAATGAAATTGGCAGAATACCAGTCGACATGCTTGAAAGAGTTCATGAAAACTTCAGAAAACGTATGCAGCAATGTCTGGATAGCGAAGATCGACATTTGCTCGATACGCTCTTTTAAACCATATTATTTAAAAATTCCCTTAGTGTTCAATATAATTAAAATATAAAATAAATTTTTCTAAGGTTCATAATTTGTTTATTTCATTTCTAAATAAGCACCCTGTATAAGCAAAAAGTCCCTAAAACTCTAAAAATATAGGGATATTTCCCGAGATCTGAAACTGTTCGTGTAAACTTGAATGCTCGAGTCTTATTTGCCATTCCTTTTTTTCAACTAATGTGAAGAGACTGGTATTTTAAAATTTATTTTTCACAGCACATCCAATGACAGCTCAAAATCTTGTTGTAATGCTGGCCTGCGATAGGGCCCAACAAGTTTATGCTTTGGGTACACCACACACTGACTGAGTCAATTTGTAACGGGGCAACCCTAACACATAGCATACTCAATAATTGGTAACTGCTGTTCAAAGCCGACCACTTAATGGAGCCATTATTGTCATTATTATCGTATCTTAACCTTTCGAAAATAATTGTCCCCTAATATATATAATTGCCATTAAAGTCACCAAACGAGCAAGTGAAGAGCTTATTTTAGTTATTACAAGAATAATCACGTGTAGCCTACTTATCACACCAACCTCGTAGCATGGTTGAAAACAATACAACGTTCACTGGTTGCGACAACAAAACTAATCTCAGACAATACGATGATGACAATGTTTTATTTTATTTTGATTTCACACTTTGTCTCTTTTTATGTGCCACCCTGCCTGAAACCGGAGACTGCGTGGACCTTTTTGCACTGAAGAAAAACCCAGTCCCAGTACGTCAGGTTCTAATGGTTCCATTGGCTCATCACTTTGTTTTTTTGTCCACAATCTGTTTTGCTTTCGCTGACTGAGTCTTTGTTATTTGAATTGTTCTTTCATTTCAATTTAGAATGCATTTCGAAAACATTTACTCTGTTTTTCTATTTTTTGCCTTTGATTTCGAGAGCACGCGTGGTTGATGATGCAATTGAACTCTGGTGGTGGTGGTGGCGGTGGTGATGCACAATCCAATAACGATTTATCGCTACAATGAATGGCTGGCCTGTGTGGCTTGTGGGAATGGGCAACTATGGACGACGCCATTCCTGTTTTCGAAAAGCCGAAATGCACCCCACTCTGCTTGCAGCGGACATTCTTGTGCCAATCCCTCTATAATTGGTATTGAATTTGCATATGCGAGAGAAGTAACATGGACATGTGGCTAATATTGTTAACCAAGTAAAAGTTTGTTGGGGTGCAGGTTACAAGTGGGTTTACTTTGTCGGACGAACGTTGAACGTCAGTGTATCGTTAGTGTTAGAAAAGCGTGCAGGAGACTGGATTGAAAATAGTGCATGTAAAACGTTGCCACTGCATGAAGGTGTCAGTGATGCAAACAACATGTCTAGAGAATGGAAATGGAAACGTTTGATGGGGAGCATTCTTCAATTCCAGCAGATTGAATTGCAAGTTTCAAAGCTATAGTGGCAAACTCTAGATAAAAACTAAAACTAAGAAACAGAGATTAATTATTGACTATTCTTTTTACTATTCATTGCTCATTTCCTGTAAGCAGAGGCTAATTTTAATAATTTCTTTTTCAGAATTGAATATGGAGTTGGAGAGTGGTTTCAATTGGAAGTCTCTTTCTGGTAAGTATAATATCGGAAAAGTTGCCAAATATATTGTATGTAGCTCAAAAAACTCGCCTCCTCTCGGGATATATCGAAACGTTTTTGTTTCTCATTAAAATGTCAAATTCTCGAAACACAAATTTTAAAATTAATGCCTCATTAAAATCCAAATTCATTGGATTTTATCTCGCCGTTCATCTTTTATAATTTGCATGAAAAATAACAGACCGACAGAATTTCAAAGGACTTTGTTTGTATTTGCCGTATAAACAACAAATCCTCTGATTTCCACTTGATCGGATTTCAGATGCCAAATTGTAATAGATTCCAAAACTACATCTATTGAACATGGATTTGAATTTTTTTTTAAGACGTATGGTTTTCAACAGGCCCCACTTTTTTTGGAGTTGGTCTTTTTGACAGCTGTCACTTGTTTTTTGCTCAGTTTGGTTTGCCATTTCATAATGAATAGACCTACTTCGGAACAATGCAAATCATGGTGAATAGGCCCAAAACTAGATGGCCATCGATCCTTATTTAGACAAGGAAATTTTGTTCAGCGATGAAGCTTACTTTTGCTTGAATGGGTACGTAAATTACCAAAATTGTCGCATTTGCAGTAATGAAAATCCACAAGCCATTGTTGAGACGCCGTTACATCCTCAAAAAGTCAGTGTTTGGTATGCTCTATGAGCAGAGAGAATCATTGGTCCATATTTCTTCAAAAATAAAGCCAGCCATAATGATACAGTCAATGGGGAACGCTATAGAGCCATTATTAAGGACTTTTTCGTGCTTGAATTGGAATTGGAGGATGTTGATGTGGTCGACCTTTGGTTCAAACAAGACGGCGCTACAAGATATACAGCCAACGCAAAATCAATTTGTTGAAGGAAACTTTTGGTGAGCGCATTATCTCGCGTTGGGGGCCTGTGGCGTGGCTTCCAAGACCGTGCGATTGAACACCTCTGGATTTTTTTGTAGGGTTATATGACGACGCTTGCCTACGCAGACAAGACCGACACGATTGACGCCCTGGATGAGAATACTCGGCGCCTTATTGCTGACATACGGCCCCAAATGCTGCAAACAGTGGTCGAAAATTAGCCCTCTCGGCTGGAATTAATTCGAGCCAGCTGCGGCGGCTACTTGCCCGAAATAATTCTTAAAACATAGTGGTAAACCCTTATCTTTATAATAAAGATTGGCCATAACATTAAATTAAAAAGACTTGGTAAATGAAAAGTATAATATTTTTCAAAATAAAAATATCCCTGAGGAAGTTGGAAAAAGGCCAACGAAACGTCGCAGGAAAATAAATGAAGTAAAAAATATACTTGCATTTTATATACAAACTGAAAAAAAAGCCTAATACACAAAATAAAAAACAAATGCGCTTTATTTCTTCTTCAAAACCACACGTCTGAAAAAAACACCCTTTATATGCGAATTTCATTTCATTTACAATAATTAAAATCAACTTTGAACGTATTTTAGTTGGAAATTTAACTGACTTGTCCTTCAAACTGTTATAGATTTTACAATAAACCATCAACATTCTCAATGACACAATTCAAACTTGTAAAACTTAAAGAACCAACTTAAATTCAAATCAGAATTAAAAAAATTATATATTGCCATACACGTTAAAGTTTTACGCTCGATCGAAACAGAGAGAACTTTATTGTCACGGCAACAATAACATGTTCTCTACAATAAAAACAAGTACGTCGCAACCATCATATTATTGTTTTTGAAATTTCATTTTGACAACAGTATGATTGCGACAATATTAATATTGCTAAAATGTAACAATAGTATTATTGCCAAATTTAGAAATAAAAATTTGATTGCAGCAACCATATACAAGCAGAAGGTAGCGCGAGGGATTTTTAAGTGTTTACTTTGTTCGGTGGAATACTATACCGCTGACTGCTTCTCGTTTATTTAGAATCTACCTGCTATTAGGTATACAGCCATTGGTCGTGGTTTAATCACGTTCATTGCTTGGGGTCTAAGGATGATGAAGTAGTGTTCATCGAAATTGCAGTCAACTCTGCTTGCAACTAAAATCATTTCCACTGTCTTTTGAATACATTTTTGTCCTATGAACTAATTTTAATTTGCTTTTGAAGAAAAATGTGGGCAATTTTCGACACCATTTCAAAGTCCACACCAAACAGTGACTCGTTGTGGATGCAATGGCTTCTCAACTGTCACATGGGGGTTCTCTTCCATATGCGACAATTTTGCTTATTGACCGACACCGAGATGAAATTGAGCTTCATCTGAAATCTGTATTTTTTGGTTAAATTCTTCATTGCCTGCCGAACAATCGTCGGCCCATTAGGCAATGCAAAAACCCATCGGAGAGTGTTGCCAACATCACGCGTGTCTTTACCGGTCGAAATGCTCGAACAAGTCAGCCAAAATTGGAACCTCAGAAATAAATGCCATAAAATGTCCTTTCAAATCACCAATAACGATTCCACACTTAATTTGAATTTTTATGTTTTTGTTGTTCTGAAAAAATACCTCTAGATGGATCACCCTATACATAGCAAAAAAATCTCCAGGGAGTGTCTTTGAATCATCTTCTATATAAAACTGTGTTGGAATATTTGGAACATTTTAAATTTAAAATTTTGTTAGAACGTTTTTTTAAAATTAGTTGTGTCATGGAAAATAAAAACTTTTAAAGTGAGTTTATTAAAACGATATATGTGGGGGTAAGGGTCTTGATACGAATCCTGTCAGAAATATTTGATTGGACATTAAGGAATTAAGAAACACACAACATTACAAACATAATCCTTGTCATTTTGTTTTAATGACTAGCATTTACATAACCTCAAAATGGAGCCATAATACATACTCCCATTACGATTTTAAGATTTGCGACGTGAAATTGAATTTGAATGAATCCGCGTTATCTGTCATCGTTTTCTTCTACCTTGAAAGAGGTGTATGTATAGTTTTAATATTTACCAAAACCAAAAAAAATACACTTAATAAAAATATTGAAATAATAGGAAACTTTCGAATCGAAATTAACAAATACAAGTCACAGCCTTTTAATGCTTTTAAAATGAGCTTTTTTCAATAAACGATTTTTTTTTGTAAAAATTTAAAATATTTGACTCACAAATAACCCAGTAGAGCGAAGATGTTTAGTTCGTGCAGTTGGTTGATCTTCTGTTTGGCATATTGCATTTCGACTAATCGTATCGAATTGTCGTCATATTCTATAGATTTAAATGTGTTTTTTTCCTTTTAAGCGAATTGTTACAATTTCATTGATTTGCGTTTGGAGTGAGTTTTTGATTGTGTTGTAATTTTGAAACATTACGAAACCTTTTATGTGTGTGTGAGTACTTAGTTTGGGCAAGCGGGCTTTCCGCGCCCCCTTTTGTTCATGGTGGCACTCGTCCAGCCATGTTCAAGTTCAAACGTAAGCAAACAACCAAATCTAACGTCGATAATGATACATATTGTAACCCATGGGTGTGCTGCCCATAGCACGTTCCGTTGCCTTTTCGATACTGGCATGAACGCACCGATAACAGCACACATAGGCCAAACATCACTTGAAGAGTATGCGCCGAAATGCCCGGCGAAAGTCCTTATTGAAGATGGTATAGATGGCCGGATTGAGCGCCGAATTCATGTAACCCAACCAAAAGGCAATGGCAAATGCCGAATCCGGTATGTGGCAATGGGTGCTACACGCTGGCATCAGGATGTACAGGAAGAAGAAAGGCAGCCAGCAGGCAATGAAGGAGCCCATGATCAGACCCAATATCAGCGTGGCCCGTTTCTCCTTTTTGCGGGCTATCCGTCGTTTTTCCTTCTCGGGATCGCGAGGTTTCTGTACTTTCGGTATGGCAGGTTCTAGTTCGGCTTTGACAATTTCGGTTTTCGGCGTTGTCACCGGATCTTTGACGGTGGCGGCCGCCGCTGCGGCTTTCGATTCATTTTGTCGTCTATTGTTGGACTTGCGACCAAAAATGGGCTGACATAAACGAAATTTTAAAGGTTTTACCACTGCGCAACGACTTACCACCCCCGAGTCGGAACTGGATGGATCAAATTCACTTACCATATCTGTGTCGATGCCCACGGATAATGCCCGGCAACGACCGGCCATGGGTGACACCTTCAGTTCATTGGAGGTCGTGGATAGAGTCGTTGTTGGTTTGGTGTTCAGCAGGGTGGTGGTCGCCGTTATCGTCGCTCCAGACGCTGTCGTCGGCAAGCTGCCATTGTTATTGTTCAACGCCAGTGCTGTGGTCGTCGATGTTGTATTGTTGTTGGCCGCCATGGAGGGCGGCACCGGTACATTGAGAGCTCCATGACCCGTGGTTATTGTACTCACTTTCAACGATTCCTTGCAATTCAACATTGTGCTGTTCGATGTGGTGTCTATACTAGTGGCTGTTGGCGCTGGACCACCTATACTGCTGGCCGTGGGCGCTGGACACGCGGTTGCATTGGGATACATCAGTGGATGTGGCTCCATATCGGCCGCCTCCGAGGTGGATATATCGGATGCTAGATCGCAGGTAACGGTTGGTATTTGCATTGGTAGTGCGCCGGCACTATTCGGTGGTGTTTCAATGGTGGCTATTTGGTGTTGTTGGTGTTTTTGCAGTGCCCCCGCACTGGAGGATGGCATGGGTATGGTACCTTTTTTGCTGGCGGTGGTAAAGCTGGTAACCTGAAAAAGAAGAAGAACATGTGATGAATATATTGACAACAATTTTCTTCAATGCTAGGAAGGTGTGATAAAAAGGTTCATAAGTTCGATTGTCGAAATGTGACACATTTCGTTTAATCATCATTTTTCTCTTTAATTATTCTTTTTTTTTTAAATTTAAATGCACAGGATTTGCATATGCCAACTATCCGCTTCGAATTCGCCAGTCTAAGCTTTAAAAACTTAGGGCCCAAAATCATCAGTTTCAGTTTTTATGAAACAGGATAGCAATCAACTGTTAGGTTAGTTCTGGTGGTCTCATTAGGCGTAGTAGACCCCAGCTTTTTGACAATTGAGCTCCAATATTCTTCTGCTGGACCTTTGTTAAAGTTTATTAAAATCGCCTTTGTCATTTAAAAAACCCCGCTGAGGGTCATAATATCTGTAAACTTAAAAGCTCGAAAGTTTTGTTGACTTTTTTTATAAAATGTTATAGTCGTCCAAAGCCGCCTTTAGACAGTTGGACCTAGTCAGTGAGTTTAAGCATTTTATAGTAAAAAAATACAAAATTCATTCAAATATTCAAACGAATAATTAATTGTAACCATGTGATTAAAAACTGCACACATTAACTAAAATATTCGTATGTTTTCGTTGTGAGGCGACATTTTCGGTGAGCGCCACTTCACTATCATGAGACCCCAACCAACGAATGTGCTGTAACTATGTTTAGCGGCTTTACACTTAGTTGCAGACAGATTCGTATTTAACGAGAACTGCTGGCAGTAGTTTTCCACCGAACACAATAAAAATCTCAAACACATACAACTACACACACAGGATAGAGTGTATGAATTTTATGATTTTTTTTATTCAATACACAAAACCAAATAAACAATTAATTAGGAATCCAGTGATAAAAAATTTCACGTATTAAATAAAATATTCATACGTTTTCTATTAAAAATATTTCCGATTTCAAGCGAAAAAATATAAAATAGTTTTACCGTTTAATTATGGCCACAAGCTGGGTTAACCAATACCAGACTTCTGAATAATGTGTGAGCATAAGTTGGAAACGGTGGAGCATACAAAATTCATTTGGGGACATAAGGTGGCTGAACAAGAAGTGTGCAGGAACCAAAAATGAATCAAACTAAATTTAAATTTATACTGATATTAAGTTTACATTCTTTCTATGATCGCCTTTTGCTATTTTCTTATTTCGAGTTTGATTTATATTCGGGTTGGTAGGATAAACATACGAGTATTGCCGTGACATGCGGTTTATCTTCTCGGTGAACCTCACAGGATCTATTGTAATTGTACATTTTCTATGCAAGAATGCACTGTAAGTTCGAGGGAAGTCGACTTTAATCCATGAAAGATTCTTGACCAAACTTATCAGATCTACTACGAGGGCTGCTATATATATTTCTGGCCTAATAATAAAAATGCGAATATTAATCATCAAAAATGGTTTTATTGTTTTTTAAAGTATTCTCCAGCATGATTTATACACTTTTGCATGCGCTCAAACCAATTGTCGAATCACTTTTTCCACTCCGATTGAGACACCTCCAAAACATGGGTTCTGAACGCTTCAACAGCACCTTCGGGCGATAAAAATCGTTGACCACGCATTTTTTCTTGATGCTAGGGAAGAAGAAGAAGTCATTGGGTGCCAAGTCAGGGCTGTACGGCGGATGACCCATCAATTTGACGTTTTGGCCCGTCAAAAAGGCGCTGGTTTGAGCCGATGTGTGAGAGCTTGCATTGTCATGGTGCACAACGATTCGTCTTCTCTTGTTCGTTTTTCGAATTTCTCCAAAAACTTCAGGCAAACAAATTGTGGTGTACCATTCAGAATTGACCGTCCTACGTTGCTCAAGCGGAACAGTCGCCTCAGGACCAGTTTTGCCGAAGAAACACCCGACCATTTGCTTCGAAGTGCTTCTTCCACAAACAACTTTCGTTGGATTTGGCTCGTCTTCGAAGACTCACACGGTCGATTGCTATTTTGTTTCGGGCTCATATGCATAGATCCATGATAAGTCCCCTGTGGCGATCTTCTAAACGTCTTTTAAAGCACCGCGATCGTACTTTTTCAAAATTTCTTTGCACCAATCAACACGAGCCTTTTTTTTTGAGCGATTGTCAAATTGTGCGGGATCCAACGAGAACAAACCTTTTTTACGGCCAGGTGTTCTTGCAATATCGAATGTATGCTGGTGGAAGAAATGCCCAAGGATGCCTCAATCTCACGGTATGTTACATGACGATCTTGCATTTTCAATTCACGCACGGCATAAATGTTCTCTGGCACATGTGCCGTTTTTGGACGACCTTCGGCTTTGAACGAGCGTCGGTCATGATTGAATTCATTAAACCAGTTTTTGACAGTTCTATAGGATGGTGCTTCATCGAAATACAAAGATTTAAGTTCATCTATGCACTCTTTTCGTGATAATCCACGTCGAAAGTTGTGAAAAATGATCGCACAAAAATGTTTACGAGTTAATTACATTTTTTGCCAAATTGATTTTTTCAAGTCACTGTAAAAGACACAAATGATCGTCGTACGTCAAAGCGTTCTGAGTACGTTTATGCTAAAAATGTGAAATTTTCCAATGGAAATGTTAGATGGCGCCAGGCCACACTTAGTGTTGCCCAGGCCAGAAATATATATAGCAACCCTCGTACAGTGCATCAATTTTATGATTTGTTTTATACAAAAAATCAAGTAAACTATTAATAAGGAATCCAGTGATAAAAATTTTCACATAATAACTAAAATACTCATACGTTGTTTTAGCGAAAATATTTCCGATTTCAAGCAAAAATACAAAAAGGTAATTATACGAAAAAAAAGTAATTATACGAATACGGTTAATTAACTTAAATGCGATAAATATTACGATATATTTACTTTTAATAAGGGGTATATTTAACAATGAAACATGTATTAAGAACTGATCGTATGTAGCGCAAATTTTAGCTCAATAAGGCAAGATAAATTTAAAGCATCTTTGATTTTAGGGTACAAATTCTTGGGTAATTAAACGAAGTAGGTAATTAATGAAAGGTAATTAACGGAGAATTTTCCTGTAAAAGAGAGAAAAATAAACGTGCATTCAGAAATCTAGGCAAATAACCGCGAAAGTTAATTAACCATGGAGCTAATTAAGCGAGGAATACTGTATTAGAACTAACTTCATCCAAATTTTTCACAGAACGTTCAGTATATTACCCATGCTCTGTGAAATAAAACCACATTGGTCGAATAGAAACTCCTTAATTTGAGCTCCGGCTTTTAAGCCGAATTTTGAGGAAGCCTTACATGAGAGCCAGAACCCGTTTTCAACGGTTTGTAAAATTTGGTTGACAGGATGCGCTACTGCTAAATATTGCGTGGGCCGCCGTGGTGTGATGGAGTGTATAAGTCTATTACGGGGAAGAACATCTAAACACTTTTCAGCGGCTGGTTTTCACCTCGTAAACACCGTTAGCTGTACGTGTAAGAGATTTATCTCTAAGCCATGTAAAAACTTCTCTATAAAACTCATAAGCCGTTCAGAGCCGGCATTTAACAGTAGGTCCCGGTCACTGAGTATAAGAATTGAATCATGCAAAGCTCACTGATTTGAGAGAAGGTCGCCCTTGTCCCTTAATGGGATGTTGTAGATCTTGTGCATATGTGTGGATGCGCTACTGCTGTTATTGAGGAACTATAACTTGGGAACACGTCACTAAAAGCCACAAATAGAGTTCTATGCACCGGATTGACCCGAAGCAGTAATTCTTCGGCCAAGGGCTGTCACCTCGGCTATGTGTGTGCCGCTACAACAACAAATAGAGAATAGATTAGTTGCCGAATTTTTTTTGCTAAGCAAATGATTGGGGTTGCATGCATCTCGAGTATTTCGCAGCACTACCGAGTGTTAGTGAATGCTCTGTAATGTTCAGTAATTGGAAATGAAGTATAGAGTCCCATACGCAGTATTCGAGCCTCCAGAAAAGAAATTTTGGATCTAATATTCCACATGTCGCAGTTGTTCTATGAAAAAGTTTGAAATTTTCGTCAAAGGACAAAAACTGTTTGCACTTTAAGTACTCTTAAACATTATGTTGAAGAAATAGTGGAAAAGACAAAAAAAGATTTTTACCGATAAAAACTGGACTAAAAAAACTGGGGTGGCTTAAAGTCTGCAATAACCGAATCATTTCATTTTAATAACAAAAAAAAAATAATCTGCAAACAACCTGCTTTTGATTTTGATATATAATTTAAATTATCATAAACTATAAACGGTTCCAAAAACAATACGTATGCAGAACTATTGGTTGCCACAGCCAACAGTTGTGGCAACTAAATAATTGTTCTGTGTTTTATTGGTACGACCGATCAGTTAGTTGTGTGTACAATACGTTGATAATTTTTATCATCTTCTGGTATTTCGAACCGAGAATTCATTACGATTATAAACATATCGTCGTTCCGAAGTTATCTTAACGTATATCACAAAATCAAAATAAAATTAAATACTAATACCACCTCCTGGTATAATTTTTTGAGAGCTATCGATCTGTCCAGTCTCAAGGTCCGTAAATCTTACGGTTCCTGAGATATTATAGTGTCATTTTGTTGTATATCCAGTTTTGCTAAAAATTAAACGCGTTATGTTACCGTATGAACCATTTGTGTGGATATACAATAAAAAATATATGAAATTTATGAATTAAAAAAAAATTTTGTTATCTTCACGTATGTGCAAAAAAAATATTTGGAAAAAAATTATCACAATAGGGTGTCCTAAGAAGAGCGCAATTTTTAACTGACTGATGCAGCAATTGAATTGTTTCTCTGGCTGTATGACATGTCCGTCCGTCTTGTTGGAACCACATGCCCTCCACATTCATTTCTTCAATTCTAGGCAAGAAAAAACTGGTTATCATTTCACGATACCAAACACCATTGACTGTTTGCGCTTGACCTGCCTCATTTTCATAAAAAAAAGGTCCAATGATTCCTCCAGCCCAAAAACCACACCACACAGTGACACGTTGAGGATGCATTTGCTTCTCGTGAATCACTCGAGGATTTTCCGCACCCCAAATGCGACAATTCTGCCTATTGACGAAGCCATCAAGATGAAAATGGGCCTCGTCACTGAAGATGATTTTATCGGCAAAATCAGCATTTTCATGTTGTCTCTCCAATACCCAATTAACGAACTCCATTTCGTGTAGCGCTCCGTTTTTACTAACCTCGTACCTTCTACTAACAAACAATAACAATTGTTCAAATGTCAAACAATGACACTTCGAATGTTGCCAGATTTAAAAATTGCGTTCTTCTTGGGACATATTGTTTTTGTCCCATATTTCAATAATATTTTCGGATAAAGTTAATAGGGGTTTTGTTTTTATTAATATAGATGGATATTGGAAGATCAAAGGATTTAGAACTGGTTTTCTTAAATGCATTTTATTGTAAACGAAAGTAAAACTTTATTCTTACAAACTTTTTTAACATGGAAACAATTTATTACATAATAGTAGTAATGACACAAAAATATCAAATATATCTATGTACCACTCGAGCTTAAATGGAGTTTAGAAAATTTAGCTGAATGTATACACAAATTTACATTAATAAATCTGAAAAGAATCTCACATGATTTACTTGAAGGAAAACAAAGAGGCTTTCAATATCTTTCTTTTTGTCTGGATTTATGTTTATCATTGTACATGTATTAAGTTCTTTTTCAAAAATGGTTTCTGAAGTTGCAATGACTCCCTTTCTCGCTTGTTTTCGTAGACTTGATGTTTGAAAGTTGCGTTCACTTGCAGACGTTTTATATTGCAGAGAAAATAAATTGTATTTATTATATTAAATTGATTTAATTTTACTAAATGGAACTTTATGAAAATTTAATTGATTTGCTAAAGACGAATAAACTTTGAAATCGGTCGGAATCATTTCTATCACTTTTAGCGCAAATTTTTTGGATGGATAGTTTTTTTTTTAATTTTGTTATTAAATCTAATGGACTGTAAATTTCTTTTAATTTAAGGAACCGGTCTATTGCACTACGGACTGTGTCAATCTCCTGAATTTGAGAATAACCTGGTTCTGAAAATTGTTGAACGATTGTTTTCATATTGTTTGTTCTATTAAAAAATGAAGGATAGCAGACGATAATATTTTATTTTTATTTTGCGGCACACAGGGGTCACTCCACAAAATGAGGTGCTCAATATTATTAAAATCCTACAAAATTTGTTCCAAAATTTTAATGACGTACTAGCAATATCATTTCCAGAGCGACCACTATGTGCTTCACTCCAAATGGCACAATAAGTTGTATTCTTTTCATTTGCTTTCTGAGCACATACAGTCGCTGTCATATTGAAAACGAAGAGTTTTTTTCCTAATAAAATGTGGAAGAAAATCCCTTTGGAAGATTAAAAGTGCTTTGCAAGTCGAAGCACACCACTATTGTGTTATTCGATACCAACTGTCTATCTGTATCGCGTTCACTTTTGCAACTGCGATTCTCTTCTATGTGCTTTTTGTACATGATATTTTCATGTTCGCTAATTCTATTGGAATTTTTATGATTTTTATACAAATAACATTTGTTGCACTGATCCTTTTTTTGGTCTATAAAAACCTAAATTAAATTTAGTGTTAAAAATTTTTGTAAATGTTGTCAAAGACACTTTATCAGTGGGAAATTTCTCTTCGAACATTCGGTACATTTTACTAACACTTAGGCCCTCTTCTAAATACTGTTTTGAAGTGGTTGCTCTGCAATAATGAGAATCTACTGTGGGAAAGCTCTCAATGAAGTCCTGAACATTTATTAAGCAATCTTCTCCTAAACAGTGCTTCGTATGCTTTCCATGTCGTGAATCTTTCGGTATCCCCGTTTTTTTTTTATCAAAATGATACATTAAATGGCTATCAGATACTGCAATAGTATTCAAAAAAAGTCTTACATACTTTAACTTTTAAATCGTCTTTTTCAAAATAGTATGAAAAGGTATATGTCTTGCTTTTCTCGCAGCCCTTCGCCTCTTAACTAATGTTCTTGTTATAAATTTATCATAAAATGTTTTTTTCTGACTATCGTCTAATGACCAAAAAGACCACGAATAGTTCTCTCTTTTTCTTCTCTTTGAGAATAGATATAATAACATTATATAATAAGATCTGATAAAAGATAATTATTTGATCTTCAACTAACGAAGTAGTGGTTAGTTTATCACACAAAAATAGTATGGTTTTTACGGATTATTTTTACGTATGCGCCAAAAAAAAAATATTTCGCAAAAGGTGGCGTACACAACAAAAAGTAAATTTTTATATATAGGTAAAAATGGTTGAAACTTAAAAACTTTATTCTACAACCTTGAATATTTTTCACAAAATCGACGCAGAATTGCAAGCAATACGCCTAACAATAATATTGGGCAACTTTTTTCGCGCCACTTTTTTTCTATTTCCCCAAACAAAATTTTTTGGAGATACGTGAAGATATCTTCGGAACGACGATATGGTTATTGCAACGGAAATTTCCTATTTGGAACAGAATTTTTGTAGTTCCAATCGATTACCAACTAATTTTTCTCTGTGTACACGTACATTTGTTATTACTGCTTTAAACCTATCCCAAGTTCTATTTCTTCTTTCAATGGTATGACTTTGGGTCTACTCGTGGCCTACATTGGTCATGTTAGGTTTAATTTTACGCTTCTACGTGCTGATCATTCTTTAGCCGTTCAAGATTTATAAGCGAAAGAGTAGTGAAGTAGTTTTTTAAAAAAAATATAAGCTCTAACACTAAAACGAAAATCCCGAAGCCCGCTGCAATAAGTTAAAATAAAAGAAGTGCGTTGCCTTAATATAAGTTTTAAGCTTTGCTGTGATTTTTACATTTATTTAATTTTTATTATTTTATTATTAAATTATTTCGTGATGTCCACTTTTTTGAAAGTAGTAAGAAATTATGACGAATAAAATGTAAAACTAATTGATTTTCAAATAAACATCCCCTTAAGAAGTTAGAAAACCGTTTACGAAACATTGGGAAAATGTGGAATAAATTTGGTTTATTTAATTCATTATGGCAGACAGACATAAACAAACACAAGCCCATGTAGTTTTTGCCATTAAAGCAAAGTCCAGCGAGAGTTTTTGCTTCACTCAGCACTATAGAAAAGCTTCTTGTCCACTCAAAACTGTTGCACATTGTAATCAATGAAGCACTAACAATAGCATAGAAAGCAATTAAAAAAAGTTTGTAAATCTCCTATTAAATCCCGGGCAAAAATTTAAATTTTTTTCGTATAAAATGTGTTGTAAAATTTATTTTGCGGGTTTGAGCACCGAAATGTTACTCCTACTAGGGATGGGACATACCTGACCTTCAAGTATATCCATTGTTAGACTTCGAAAATACGGGGATTACCGTGACAATATTTTGTTACTCTCGTCTCTGCCATGTCAGTCCTTATTTTTATTTTTTTTCACTCGCAACTTTGCCTCGCTCCAAGGACAGGCACACCCATACCCATTATTGTCATGTGCTAAAGCCTCCTGTAATCTGTCAATAGCTGCCTCTTATGCTGCACAACTGACTGGCTGCCAGGTTGGCTGGTAGTGAGCAGAAGAGGAGTATGCAAATAATACAATTCACGCTAATTGGAATTTTCCCTCCGATTCGTCCATTTGTTTCTGCGCACGATCCACTGTCAGCAATTCGTTATTAAGAGACTTTCCGTCGCTTATTATGCAGCCATACGGGTGGGATCGTACGTATTGATGAATTTGCAGTTCGAAGCGTATAATGTGTTCCTCAAAGCATACTTTTTCACACCACAACCCCCTCGGCGAATTCCACCATCCAAGCCGTAGCTCAAGCGTAACGGTGGAATGGCGCTGTAGGAATGCTCCTCCATGGCCGTCCATTGCTGCAAAGTGTCTTCATATTCCCTTCAGCGTAAATGTGTCGGTGGTTTTTTTTTCCTGTTTTTGTTGCAAATCATTGAAGCATCCGATTATGTCCGTTGGCTTCCATGACGGTGTACTGTGTATGAGGCGCTGTCAAATTGCGGAGACTGGGCTTCACATTCTCATCCTCATTCACGAGTAATGACAATGGGCTCTATAGTTTGTCGAGAGGAGTATGCATTTATTAAGTGGTTAAGTAAAAATATTTTATGATGAGTTTATTATTTTGTCATGATTGATTGTGATATGCATATTTATGTAATCTTGTATATATAGACATGACTGCGCAAGGTATTTTTTTCATTTACTAGTTTTTTTTGCTACTCATACCAAAAACTTAACATTTCTTCTTGTCGGCAACGTAGGAATCCGCTGCAAGATGATTGATGCCAGCCACTGCTGGTGGCGGCCATGCCAGTCGATCAGGATCAAAAAGATGTTTGCATATTTTTTACATAACTTAAGTACTCATCTGTCGGTATTGTGTGTTATTTCGCACATCAGGTGAGAAAAATGACAATGCAATAAATGTATATTTTCTACACGTTTAGCCGGAGGAAGAAAAAATTGCAAACAGTTTCCCAAAAATTCAATTGGGGCACACCATTGGTGAACGAGCGGTTAGAGGTCTGTATCGTATATATATGGTCGATAATGTAGTTCCTTTTTACGAGGGCTGCGATATATACTTCTGGCCTAATAATGAAAATGCGAATATTTATCGTCAAAAATGGTTTTATTGTTTCAAAGTATTCCCACATGACCAGTTTTGCCGAAGAAACAGGCGACCATGAGCTTCGAAGTGCTTCTTCCACGAACAACTTTCGTTGGATTTGGCTCGTCTTCAAAGATCCACACGTTCGATTGCCTTCTTTATTTCGGGCTCATGCGCATAGATCCATGATTCGTCACCTGTGACGATTATATAAACGTGTTTTGAAGCACCGCGATCATATTTTTTCAAAATTTCTTTGGCCAATCTCATGAGCCTTTTTTTAAGCGATTGTCAAATTATTGTACGGGATCTAACGAGAACAAATATTTGTTCCCACATGACCAGTTTTGCGAAGAAACAGGCGACCATTAGCTTTGAAGTGCTTCTTCCACG
The DNA here is from genome assembly GCA_963513945.1 of Hydrotaea diabolus. Taxonomy (NCBI): domain Eukaryota; kingdom Metazoa; phylum Arthropoda; class Insecta; order Diptera; family Muscidae; genus Hydrotaea; species Hydrotaea diabolus. Next base: position 191,029,869 of record OY740716.1, on the reverse strand, counting down.
AACAATTTTCGTTGGATTTGGCTCGTAGATCCACACGGTCGATTGCCTTCTTTGTTTCGGGCTCATACGCATAGATCCATGATTCGTCACCTGTGACGAACATACAAACGTGTTTTGAAGCACCGCGATCGTATTTTTTCAAAATTTCTTTGCACCAATCTACACGAGCCTTTTTTTAAGCTATTGTCAAATTGTACGGGATCCAACGAGAACAAATCTTGGTTACGGCCAGGTGCTCATGCAATATCGAATGTATGCTGGTGAAAGCATATATCGTATTCGTATGTCACATGACGATCTTCCATTTTCAGTTCACGCACGGCATTAATGTTCTCTGGCACAACGGCCGTTTTTGGACACCTGCTCGAGCGAGAATCGGCCATGATTGAATTCATTAAACCAGTTTTTCACAGTGCTATAGGATGGTGTTTCATCGCCATACAAAGATTAGAATTCATCGATGCACTCTTGTCGTGATAATCCACGTCGAAAGTTTTGAAAAATGTTTGCACGAAAATGTTTACAAGTTATTCCAATTTTTGGCCAAATGGATTATTTTCAAGTCACTGTAAAGAACACAAATGATGGTCGTGCGTTTATGCTAAAAAATGTCTAACTTTCCAATGGAAATGTCAGATGGGGCCAGACATTTATATAGCAACCCTCGTATTACTACATTTTGTAACATAGTTAAGCCTTGTCTGTGGATCTATTGAGTTTCTAGTGAAGTCGATTAAACGAAGTCTGTCTACATATTTATTTCAGAACTGATATTTTAGGAGTACCAGAGAAAGATAGGTTTACTTTAAAATGTTTCCAATAATCTCCCTGGAAGTATTTGTTCACCGAAAAAAGACATCCTTTAAATTTCAACCAAAAAATTGGTATGTCAACTATGTCAATAAGCTGAACTATTTATTAGATGTTGCAGTGAATTTTACTGAATGGAAACAACAACGAATTCCATGGACTGAATCGTATGTGTATGAGTGTATGTGAGGGATTTATATTGTGTTCGGTGGAAACTTTACCGCCAGCAGTTCTCGTTAAATGTGAGACTGCCCGCCTTTAAGTGAAAAGCTGCTAAACACAGTTACAGCACATTCATTGCTTAAGGTCTTATAATGATAAAATGGCTTTTACAGAAACTGCAGTCTTTCGTGTCTGTAGTCTCATCGAATTAATTGAATAAATTTAACAATTTTTTTGTAAAAATGTAAATTTTTTAATGGCCTGTTACGACATTATTTTTGATAAAAAGCTTAATCCTTTTTTGAAAATATGTGAATTTTTTTTAAAAACCTCCCACCGAAAACTTTTTCGATAAACGACCAAATTTTTTTTTGTAAATATGTGAATTTGTTTATCGCTTGAAATTGTCGATAAACAACGTCAGTCGGTCAGTCTGTTAAATATGGTAGCAGTTTTTTAGTGAGTCGCTTGTGTCCTCACTCTTCGAGCATAATAATTTGCATATGCAAAATCAATGCAATGTTACTTACGTATATAAAGATCGTTAAACCAGTAGTGACCTTGTCGACAGCATTTATTTAATTTATTTACTAAGCATTTTATTAAAACCGGAAAATTATTTTTTTCTGAGTAAGGGGAATCCCACCTTGAAGGTTACGATGATGGAACACGGCAATAAATGTCAATCACATACCTGTTTGACGTCTTTGCAACCAAACCTGCTGTTTTAAGAATCGACTCTGACGATCTCCTTGGTAGGGTCCGTAAGAGGAACCCCAAAAAGTTATTATGGAGTGTCAATCGTTCGTCGTCTCCGAAACTCATTCCGTAAAACCCCTGGCGTTCTCCTTGTCTGGTTTTGTAAGGAGAATCTCAGAAGGTAACATAGGTGGAACGCGGTGTTAAGTGTCAACTGCATGTCCTTTCGATTTCTCTGGAACCCAATCGTTTTCAGCAACCGGCACAGATAATATCTTGGAAGGGCATAAAGGTGTGCATGGCGGCGTTCAGTTTTAACCTGGCCCGCTTGTTGGAGAAACTAAACGTGCTGCAGGAGCGTTCAATTTTATGAGTAGCGAGTGTATGGCCCTAATAGACATGCTGGAGTTTTTGGTGAAGAAAGCAACCTAGATTGATTTTCTGAAAATCTCCCAATTTAAGCTTCAAACCAAAAATGATATTTTTTCAATGATGCTGATGTTTGTTACAACCAAAAAGGACAAAAGAAAAGCCCCATTTTAAAAGGTCCTTTTCGATTAGAGAACCCGCTTCTCTATAAACCGCATATTGCATTCGACTATGGCTATATTTTAAAAAGAATGTTACTCTGGTTTAACTGGACCTTATCTGTCACTACTTTCTTATAGCTACCACACAAATGTCCTTTGCGATTTGAAGTCATGTGGCTCTAAAAGCTTTAAATGAAAGCCAGCAATAAACGCCACAAAAATTGGACCATATTAGTTCAATTTGCGTTTCTCAGTTTCAATTTTTATTTTCTCAATTTCAAGTTACGTTTTTCAATTTCAAATTGTGTGTTCTCAATTTTAATTTGCATTTCTCAATTTCAATTTGCCCTTTCTCAATATCAATTTGTATTTTCCCAATTTCAATTTGTATTTTCTAAATTCCAATTTCCATAAGTATTTTCTCAATTTCAATTTACATTTCGCTATTTCAGTTTGTATTTTCTAATTCAATTTAAGTTTCTCAATTTCGATTTGTATTTTCTCAATTTTAATTGACGTTTCTAAATTATAATTTGCATTATTTTATTATAATTTACGCTTCTTAATTTCGATTTGTATTTTCTTAATTTCAGTTTGCATTTTACCAAATTTCAATTTGTATTTTTAGTTTGTGCTTCGCAATTTCGATTTGTATTTTCTCAATTTTAGTTTGTAAATATCTACTTAAATTTGTATTTCCTCATTTTTAATCTTTTTTTCTCAATTTTAATTTATGTTTCTTAATTTCAATTTGAACTTTCTCAATTCTAAATTACGTTTCTTAATTTCGATTTGTGTTTCAATAATTTCAACATGTATTTCCCATTTCATTTCGTATTTTCTGAATTTCAGTTTATGTTTCTCAAATTGTCAATTTCAATTTGTAGTTTTTCAATTTCAATTTGTCTTTTCTCAATATAAATTTTCATTTCGCAATTTCAATATATGACGCGCAATATGGAAAGGGACCTAAGGGTAGAAGCCAGTTTTGTTCAGGAGAGCCATTTTAAAGATTTAAATACGTGTATTTTTGGTGTAGAATCGTCGACTTCACTTTCATAAAACGCGCATATCTCTGGGAGGGAACACTTTTGGGGCATGGGATCGGTCTCATTCGATGCTCAGATGTTGTCCACATAAAAAAAAAGTGAAAATTGATTTTTTTGCCCTTAGGTCCCTTTCTCTATGCCCTGTCACATATGTTTTTTCTCAATTTCAATTTACGTTTCTCAATTTCTATTTGTATTTTCTCAATATCAATTTCAGATTCTCAATTCCAATTTGCGTTTCTCAATTTCTTTTTGTATTTTTTCAATATCAATTTGCGTTTCTCAATTTATATTTGTATTTCCTCAATATCAATTTCAGATTCTCAATTCCAATTTGCGTTTCTCAATTTCTATTTGTATTTTTTCAATATCAATTTAAGTTGCTCAATTTTGCTTCTCAATTCCAATAAGAATGTTCTCAATTGGAAATGGTGTAAAAGAATAGTTCGTTCTAAGAAATGGGGATGTATCTTTTTAAAGGTCCGTTCTAAGAAATGGGGATGTATCTTTTCAAAGGTCCCTCTAGCTTAGAGGTTCTGCCGCACAGTCTTAACAGTCCATGTTTTCCCTCAAGCAAAGGCTTGACACACTATAAGCCTTTTGAATTGTTTTACACTGCTATCGGCAAGCCAAAGGTTATTACATTTCCGAAAGGCTTCAACTTTCCCAACATCTTTAAAATGCAATATCATCCTATTTTCTTGAATGAAACTTTGTTAGAATTCTGAAATAAAGATTTTTTTCAAGCTCGAAGAATCTTAACAAACTGGTATACTGTGCAATTTAAATTATGTACAACATAACACATTCATATTTATAAAGTCTTTTTCCCACCTACGCAAAAACACTTACCTTAAATTACATTCAGCTTTTCGCAATGAAAGTAATTTTATTGTTCGAGCTCACTTCTTGTGTCGGACAACAAAGGAAATGGCAGCAACTTTTGTTCTTTTGTTCCTGTCAACTCATCCATTGAGGTTAGTTTAAAATTCTAAACAGTCATTGTTGTACCTGTCCTGACCACCAGCGGCAGCAGTGGCCGGCCGAGCGCACGCCCGGAGGAGCATGTGTTGCCCATTCTGAGAATCACGTGATAAACAATTGTTCGTGCAGCACACACTCACACAACTATTCGACAAAAGGAAAACTTTTAATCAATTTATCGCAATCTCTTTTAATGAAAAAGTTTAACGTTCCTTTCATGCTTGCCCCCCTTTGCTGCCCGGCTTCGTATCTGTGTAATTTCCACATACCATGCGAATGCCGGGGAAAGGCGAACAGAGGAGCATTTTCAAAAATGGATAAACACAAAAAAGAAAACATTTTTTAGTTGGCCAGAGTTGAGATAGTTTTTCCGCTTAGTTTGTGCCGACACACAAACAGTTTCCATTGATAATGAATTAAGAATGGCACGAGAAGAAATGAGACGTAGTGAATGGGACGCGTGTGCTTGGCTCCGGGAAGTGGCGATCTGGAGGTTGCGCTCCAGTTAATGTTAAGTTTTATGGACATTCTATGAGCGACACGAAAGCGATATCGACTGAGTGCTGTGAATGGTCCACAATTTTATGCTTCATTCATCGGTGGAACAGCGATGATGGTGGACACTTTCTGTGTGAAAATTGTCAGCATATCAAGAATAATGGGCCACGAGAGGCTAATATCTTACAAACTACTTTTATAACCTGCGGCTCGAGTTAATGCTGATGTTGGAGGTTCCTATAAAAGGAACAGTTGAGATACGATGTAAGTCAAACGGTGAGGAGTAAGTGATAACGGCTGATCAATCTAGAGGTAATTGTTTCAATATTGTTTTTCACAGATTATGCGCGAGTATTGTTAAACTTGTTTTTCAGTACTGTACAGTACAGCAACAACGTCTTCAAATTGTGCAACTGTATTATAGAAATGAGCGTTCGGTGATCCACTGTTTTTGACCAAAATGTTGTTCAGTGATGAGGCCCATTTCTGGCTCAACGGCAACGTCAATTTAAAAGCTGCCAAATTTGGGCTAAAGAGCAACCAGAAGAGGTTCAAGAGGTGCCATATTGTCCCGAGAAAGACACAGTTTGGTGCGGTTTATGTGCTGGTGGAACATCGGTCCTAATTTTTTCGAAAACGATAATGGTTACCGGTTACCGTGAACTTTACCGTGAAAGGTGCTCACTATCGCGCCATGATATTGGACTTTCTGCTGACTGAAATTAAAGCCTGTAATCTTGCCGACATTTGGTTTCAACAGGACGGTGCCACTTGCCATACAGCTGCTCCAACAATGGATCTAGTATTGAGAGGTCATTTCCAAGAGCAGCTAATTTCACGTTTTTGACCGGTTGGCCGCCTAGATCGTGTGATATTATTGTGCTTCCTATAGTTAACTTTAATGTAATTATTAGACCCAACTCGTGGAAAGAGTTCCATTTAAGTGTGAAGTCCCAGCGCAACGAGGCCGATGCCCTTGACGATTAGTCGGCAGGCATGACAATAATCCAGAAAGGGCGATGGTCGGAACAATGAGTTTATACCACAAAATAGAATGTTTTTTTAGGAGGTCAGACTGGATCAGAATTGCAACGAAGTGATTACCCCCAGACTTGAGCAGGAGTGTAAGGTAGCGCACGACCATGGTTCATGCTTTGAACCGGCGGAATTGGCCCAAAGGAGCAATGGCCGTCTCATGGTTGTATGCCTCAATACGATAGTGCATCATGGTGTTGCTGTTGCCAAAGACCGATCCGATTTAACACGCGGTACGACGATGAGTATAAAAAAAGCTACAACCACAAAGAATGCTGCTCATAACGCAACGATGAAGAGCGTAGCAGCGATTGTCCGAAAGGAGCAATGGCCGTCCCATGGTAGTGTCACTTATTACGAAGGTGTAATAGCGTCGGGGTTGCGCAAGTCTGATCCCATTGAACAAGCGGTACGGCGATGAGTATAAAAAAGCTACAACTACAAAGAATGCTGCTCAAAACGCAACTATGAAGAGCCTATCAGCGATTGTCCGAAGGAGCAAAAACCGTCCCATGGTAGTGTGACTTATGACGAAATTGTATATGGCGTAAGGGTTGTCCAAGTCTGATCCCATTGAACAAGCGGTACGGCGATGAGTATAAAAAAAGCTACCACCACAAAGAATGCTGCTCAAAACGCAACGATATAGAGCTTAGCAGCAATATCATCTTATATGTAGTGTCGAAAGGGAAACAAAAGGTGAAAAACGTGCATGACTACCCCCAAAAACATTTGAATTGGCAAAAAAATGGTCGATCGAGAAGTGGTAAAGAAGGAAATGTACTGGAGGTCTGAGAATCATACCTAGGTTTAATGGTACAAAGTCCTGTAGAAATTAGCAGTAAAGACTAGGTTATCATAAACATTTTGTGAGCGCACTTCCTTTTTAATAAGCAAGATTAAGAGAATTTAATTCTAATTATTCTAAAGACAATTTTTAAAGTTGTCTATATGTTAGCTATTGACGTGTTTATTTAGGTACTGATCTCAGTACAATGATGGATCTCCTTTTTGCTTTACTACTTTTGGGAGCTACTGTGTGGCATTGATAGAAACACATACTCGTACATTTGCACTTAAATAGAGATTGTATTCCGAGTATTCGTACGAGACACATAAATTTATTTCTTGTTTTAACTAAACCATAATTTTATATTTTTATATTACAATTAAATTAAACTAAGCGAGTGTTCGGGACATTTTCAGGGGCCTAGTAGCTTAGGAGGAAGCTAACATATACGTGTTTTTTAACTATGAGATCAAGTAAATGCAGCTAGGTAAAAAGACATGTGGCTTCTGCAAATACAGGACATTACTTACATTTTCCGTGATCTTATTCGTATCGAAACTATTCATTTATGTATACCCTTGCTTAACGAACAATTTTTAAGTTTAAAGTTTTATTTAAAATTTCATCCAACTTTTTTTTGTTTGTTCACCAATTCTTTAATTATTCCGTATGTCTACTATTCATACAGAATTCTCTACCCTCGGGACACCTAAAGTGGTTGTTTTCACATCCGTTGATGATTGCTGCTTTCTTTCAAAGTGATTGAAAAGTTTCAAACTGTTGTAAGTGTCAGAGATGATGGCGATGATGACGATAAAAAGCACCAATGGCAATGTTTGTGCGCCATTTCTGAAAGGAAGTTCGTCATCATCAGCAGTTGTAGTCGTCGTTCGAAGTAACTTTGCTGGGAAGTTGCTGGGAAGAAAATGTTGACCACTGGTCATTTCTGTATAAATGGAGCAACGATAATGACGGCAAAGTTTGTATTTTTAAAAACATTAAAAAAAAAACTGAAACGTGTTAACGCCCAGAGTTATACGTTTCATTGAAATTGATTATTAAATTTGCTGGGTGTTGCCCAAAGGTAAGGAAAAATGTCGGATGCTCTTAAAATCTAACTGACAGTTTAGACTAGCTTTGATTTATGTGGGAATTTTTTTTTAATCCTGAAAATTCTGAAGAAGTTCATTTAAAGCCTTAACGACGGGGACTTGGGCGACGTGTTCAATTCAGAAGAAGAGAGCGCGGGGCTCACAGCGAACCCATCTATATAAATTTTGCATGATTGGTTTTGGCGAGCGTTTAGTCAGTCAGCCGACAATTGATGACCTGAATAGGGCTATTGTCATCATTAGCAATTCGCAGGTTGCCCTGCGACTTAGGAAGGCAGGATTCAATTCAACGTCACCAACAGAACACTCTAGGTAACTAAGAGTGATTGGTGATAATTGCTGTGCTATTGGAAGAAACAGATTACCGTGCGCCAGTTTTTGACTTCTTACAAATTCATCGACAGGTCAGTGTGTTTTTTTTTGAGAACCGTGCTCTGGCATCTCAGTCCCAATATCCAATATGGCTGAGATATTAATTCCCTTGTAGACTGTTTTTATGGCCCCGTAGAAGCAATAGAAAACTGTTGGAAAAAAAAGCCAGAGTAAAGTTAGTGCTCAGTGTCCTGAAGGGACACTGAGCATCTCAGTCCCAATATCCAATATGGCTGAGATATTAATTCCCTTGTAGACTGTTTTTATGGAACCGTAGAAGCAATAGAAAACTGTTGGAAAAAAAGCCAGAGTAAAGTTAGTGCTCAGTGTCCTAAAAGGGATACAGTAATACTGACTATCAAAAGGCAGCAAGAACAAATCGAATAGATTCATTTGTGTCAGAAGAAGGTGATCGCAACAGAAGAACGGCCAATTTTTCTGACGGATAGCATCCTGTAAAAGTCCACCGCGGCTCAAGGTCGATATGTTTCAGATTTTCGGTGTAGTCGTACTTACTCACAAATACAGGCCACAAGCTTTTGTCAGTGCTGTCCAGAGCATTGTGCCGGTCGACTTCCAGCCGGCTTCGGCTGATCGCTAACGATGTTAGCCAGCCGCCGCTGCCAACCGTTTTTCCGATCGTGATGGCTTGAAGTAAGCCGCCGTCAAGTGTGACAAATGTAGTTTTTTTTTAAATATTCAGAATTGTTGATAATAATCGATATTTCTATAGGATGAAATACTTTCATTTATTGCTTCTACTTCCGTTATTGGCGAGCAATCTCATCTAAAATCGGAATAAAGAAGTATTGTGATGCACAACTGGACGATGGAGACTCATTGAGGTGGTGGAAAATAAATAAACAGGTATATCTAAATACCATTGAAATTATATTAACCGGTTTATTTTATTTTAGAATTTCTTAGCGTTAGCAGAATTAGCTAAAAATATCCTTAGTATTCTAGCAACATATGCCTCCTTAGAATTTGTTTCTGCGCTGGCGCAATAACAGCTGCAAAGAGATCATCATTGAATCCGAATAGCGTTAAAAAGTGTTATTTATTATGATAATTACAATATTTGTCAAACTATAGTAAATTAATACTAAAAATGTAGTTTCCTTAAAACGGCCGCTCATTTATAATTTAGCAGCAGCTAGTAAAAACGAGTCGACTGCAGCCAGCTTTGAGCCGCCGCCACGTTTTTTGAAGGCAGCCGCCGACCAAAAATACTCGGCTCTGTGCTGTGATGCGGCACTGCCCAATAAATAATTTATAAACACTTCGGTCTTGAGTGTGTTGTTTTTAGTTTTAAATGCCTAAAAATCTTCCAACTTCCTTGGTCTCTGGCACTGGAGTCTCGATCTGCCCTGTTTGCGCATTCCCTGGAAGTTATCCTCTAATGCAACTTTTGTCTGTAGCGTTCGTTTCCATTCGACCGACATACGAGTATAATACAGCTCACAGTTCGACCGACGCTTATATTCCCTGCCTACTCAGCTGGGGCAGTACATCTTTTCCACTCGAGAGTTCAACTTAATCGGCTTTTGATGTTATAAAAAAATACATAAAAATTTGAAGCTCTTAGACTCATGCCGTTGCTGTGTTTTTAATGGTCACTGACAATGCACTGCTTCGAAAGCGTGTTTGTCTTTATAAATGTATGCATTGCCAGGGATTTTTATTGTGTTCACTTTGTTTGGTGGAAAACTTTACTACCGGCAGTTCTCGTTTAATGCGAATTTGACTACCCTTAAGTATACAGCCGCTAATAATGGTTACAGTACATTCGTTGCTTGGGGTCTGTTGGCGGTGAAGTAGCGCTTACCTAAACTGCAGTCACCCTGCATGTTTTTGGACTACTTTTGGAATAATTTTTGCTTTGTTTTGAATGAAATGTCTAATAGTAATATGATCTTAAATCTGACCATGAACTAAGCATAGTATAGGGTAAGCCATTACAAATTTTGAATTTGAAACGGCTGAAAAAAAGCACTGATAATTTTTTCAAATTTCTGGTTTTATTGACAGGTTTGACAAGTGAGTCATTTAATAATAGAACACCATCAGATGTTTTTTCGCTCCGCCCAATGGACTGACGATTCTTTAGCAGGAGATGAACAATTTAAGCGAAAAATAGTCTCTTGGTGAAGCACGCTGATAACTTGCACAGAAAAATTATGTTCGCCGATGAAAAACTTTTTATCGTTCAGGAAAAATTTAACAAGCTAAATGATAGAGTGTATGCGCGGTCATCTAAGAAGGCATCTGAACTAATCCCAAGGGAGGAAAAGGGTCATCACCCAGCTTCAGTCATGGTTTGGTGGGGTGTCTCTTACGATGGGGTCACTGACCCAAATTTTTGCGAACAAGGAGTTAAAACATCGGCCAAAGTTTAGCAAGAAACCGTTTTGGAAGCTGTTGTGAAGCCTTTTAACAATGCCCTGTTCCAGAACCAGCCATGGACTTTCCAGCAGGATCCTGCGCCGGCCCATAAGGCTAAAAAGTCCCAGACCTGGCTTCGAAACAATTTGCCAGCGTTCATTTCCTCTGAAGAATGGCACTCAGGCAGTGCAGATTTGAACTCATTGGATTACAAATTGTGGACAGTTTTAGAGGACAAGGATTGTCACAAAAGATACCCCAACATTGGATCTCTTAAGACTGCTTTGGTTCGAGCTGTGGCCAACTTTTCAATGGACGAGGTTCGTGCAGCTCTTGACGATTGGCCAGTGCGACTTAAGGCGTGTGTAAAGGCAAAAGGCGGATATTTCGAATAAGTAGATTCTTTTTGGATACAATATACATCAATAAATATATTAAAAAATAATATGTCCAAAAACATTCGGTACTTTTTATTTTACAGCATAAAACGTGTGTAACAGTATTTATGTCCCTACTAAGTATTAGGCAGGTCTAAACAACATTCACACGCCGAAACAGCAGTATCCAGCTACAGTGTGAATGTAGTGGTAGGGGAGCATCCCCCGGAGATTTTACCTGTGGAGAAGGTGCAACCTCGGCAGACGCGCGTGTTTGAGGCTCAGCTAAGATCTGGATGGTGCAGCCGCCTCAATTCTAATTGGGCACGAATTGATGCTAACTTTTCGGACATCTGTCCCTCCTGCCATCAGGGACCACATGACGTGCTGCACCTCTTCAATTGTCCGGCCAAGCCCACTCAGCTGACCCCCAGATCTCTGTGGACGCATCCAGTTCAAATGGAGCGTTTCTTCCCCCTGGCTTCGAAAAGGCTTCAAATTAAAATATATTGTTGTTATAACAACAACAGCAGCACAGCCAATACAACCATCGATATATTACGCACAGTTTTTGAAAAACGAACAATCACCCGAAATTGTGATGTCAATTGGCGTCATCGGAGCTGTTGTTTGAGCCCTTTGGATTATTTTCTGTGAGGAGCCATTAAGGATAAATGTTACGCAAAGCAATTGAAGCGTTGAAACACGAAATCGAAGTTGCCATTAATGAGTTTTGAAACCGAAACAATTGGCAATGTACTGAACATTTTGGTTGATCGGATGAGGAACTGCCGAGCCAGTTATAGTAGTCATATAAATGATATTGTGTTCCATTGATAAATGACAAAGTTCAACCTTTCCAATAAAACCAGACATTTTAAAAAATTATCAGCCCTTTTTTTGCAGCCGATTCAAATTTAAAATGTTAAATCGCCCACCCTGTTTTATCGCTTTATAATAAAGATATTTTAAATAATCGGCTTTCAACTTTTGGTATAAAATGTGAACTCGATTATTCCATATTTACGATATAAACGTTATTTAAAAAAAGAATATTATAGTTCATATGTGATTTTTTTTTTACAGAAATCCTTAGTAATTTATTGCTCATATTTTTTAATTGAATCGAAAAAATGTTGGTTCTGTGACTCAGAAAAAATATTCATTATTTTTTCAGTGTGTCTGGGCCATTACACTGGTTCGAAGTGCTCCCTATATTTATGGCGAATCTACAATTTCCCCTCGGTAGCCAAGATTAATTGCGTACATGTTGTCTTCCTCGATGTGAATACTGATTTAAAAAAAATACCAAAAATTATAGGCCTTTGTGGCATTTTTCCCAGTTCTATTAGAAAATACATTCGACTATTTGTTAGGCAAATACCCCACATATCGCAAGAGAAAATCGTTAGCTAAATGTGGCTTGAATTCAGTTGCATTGCTCTAACATTTAACCTTAATTAGTGATACCCCTTGTAGTGCGTTTCCCATGCCTAACGAGAATTCGCAAATCATTTCAAAGCGGCAAATGCCGCTTCAAATGAATTCAATAAATTCTTTGGCACGACCACGACAATCACTTGCCGTTCGTCCAATTGTGCGGTCCTCAGTCGCTTGTTTTAATGTCGTTTGCTCGCAGATAAAAGGCAAAACAAAAACGATGTAAAGAATTTAATTTCATTTTTGAATGCAACTGTTGAAATAACTGCTTTAAAACTCCCCCTCAGTGCCGTAGTGCTCAGTCGGATGTGGTCGATCTCCGCCGAATGGTGGGGGGAGTGTACGACGCAAACTCGTTTAACATTCGCAAATGTTAGTAGAGCTTGATTAAATTCACTTCTGTGCCCGCGTCTGTCCATCTGCCGCCTGTCCGTCCGTCCGTCCTTCCACCGAGCAAGGAAGACCTGGCTGCGTCCTTTGCCATCTGTGTTTGTCTATGAGCTGATTTAAATATTTGTAGTTGTGTGTTTGTGTACTCTTTGATGTGCGTATGTAATACTCAATTTAACTTTATTCACGCATATACCGGCACTCACACAAGCACTTGTATATTAGGGTGTTGTGGAAAACATATTTTAAGGAATTCCAAATCGAAATTAAGGATAATTACACACATGGTTTCTATCTCTTTTATATAACTAAACATCTGCTAAAATTATAAAATTTAATTTCCTAACGAAGATATGAAAGGTGTTAAGAGTGTTTGGTCTTTTTACAATTGCAGGCAATTCAATTTCCTCAGAAAGAGCAAAAGTCACGTTATAACACGTATTTAATGGTAAGAGCTGATTAATTTGGCATTATTACGAGGGTTGCTATGTATATTTCCGAGTTAATAATAAAAATGCGAATATTTATCATCAAAATTGGTTTTATTGTTTTTCAAATATTCTCCAGCATGATTTATACACTTTTGCATTCGCTCAAACCAATTGCCGATGCACTTTTTCCACTCCGATTGAGACACCTCCAAAACATGGTTTTTGAACACTTCAACAGCATTTTCTGGCCATAAAAATTGTTGATCACGCATTTTTTTCTTGATGAGCGGGGATAAAAAAGTCATTGGGTGCCAAGTTAGGGCTGTACGGCGGATGATCCATCAATTTAACGTTTCGGCCGGTCAAGTTTAGTTTATTTTATTGAGACTTTTTTCAAAAACAATGACAATTTCAAAACCAATGAAATTGCTTATGACTATAATGTATTGTCTAAATTGCCAATAACGTACAGCTAACGGCACCAAGCCTTTTCTGGGTAAAGAAATATTTTTAATTTGTATGTAGATCTGATGAGTGTGTGTTCGCCCTTGCTCCCGAGGCTAAAGTGGTCTTAGGAGTGAAATATCCTAGTAATTAGCTTAAAAGTATAAGTAGCCTAAAATTAATGGGTGAAGGGGAGGTTTTGATAACAAAAAGGGAGAGGATAGGGAAAACAAAAAAAAGTAGAAAAAATACGTAGAAAAAATAAGAGATTTTAACAAATGCTGTTCAAGAGCCTTAACAATAGTCCAATCATAAAGATGCTATCCTCTATTTGCACCCGGAACCACTTTTTTGTAGAACTCGGGACGAAAGGAAACCGAAGTATCAAAATCTGCCCTACTTTCATTCAAAAATCCAATCGGAGATAAATAGCAAACATCTGACCAGCGCATGTCTTTCTGGACATTGTAAATATCGGTTATAATGGAATTCTCTTGAAGGGAATACATTATTTGTAATAAATTTATTAATAACGTCACAAATGTACAGACCAATAGGAGTATGTATGTATGTCTGTTTATTGTTTCCATTTGGTATTATTTACATAGTTTTATAGAATTTTAATTGATATGTTTTTCTAATATACTTTGTATTTTTCTAGAATTTCTAACTATTCTAACTATATTATATGACCTGAGGCCAGCCCACTTAACAATTTATAAGCATCTTTGACGATTGTCACAATTAGGTTTATTTTCCCGGAAAAATAGGAACAAAAAACGGGGTGATTAACCAATAGGAGTAACATCTGACTCCTTATATATACTTATTCGAATATCGGCCGGTCAACAAGGCGCTGGTTTAAGCCGATTTGTGAGAGCTTGCATTGTCACGGTACACAATGATTCGTCATCTCTTGTTTGTTTTTCGAATGGTGTACGACTCAGAATTGACCTCCTACGCTGCTCAAGAGGAACAGTCGCCACATGACCTGTTTTGCCGAAGAAACAGGCAACCATTTGCTTTGAAGTGCTTCTTCCACGTACAACTTTCGTTGAATTTGGCTCGTATTCGAAGACCCATACGGTCGATTGCTGTTTTGTTTCGATCTCACAGGCATAGATCCATGATTCGTCACCTGTGACGGTCTTATAAACGTCTTTTGAAGCACCGCGATCGTATTTTTTTAGAATTTCTTTGCACCAATCGACACGAGCCATTTTTTGAGCGATTGTCAAATTGTGCGGGATCCAACGAGAACAAACCTTTTTTGCGGCCGGGTGTTCATGCAATATCGAATGTATGCTGGTGAAAGAAATGCTCAAGGATGCCTCTATCTAACGGTATGTCACATGACAATCTTGCATTATCAGTTTACGCACGGCATCAATGTTCTATGGCACAACGGCCGTTTTTGGACGACCTTCGTCTTCAAATAAGTCTTCAATTCCAATTCGGAATACAAAACAGGAACTTTTTTTTGTGAAAAACACACAATTAGAGGCGTTTATGCTAAGAACGGAAAACATCGAAAACTTTGTCGAATACACATACCAGTTATAACGCAATCACATTAAATCCTCCTACTAATTGTTCCTATTAATGCTGCTAGTCGCCTTAGAAGACCCACACGGTCGGTTGCTGTTTTGTTTCGGGATCATACGCATAGATCCATGATTCGCCACCTGTGACGATCTTATAAACGTCTTTTCAAGCATCGCGACCGTATTTTTTCATAATTTCTTTGCACCAATCGACACGAGCCTTTTTTTGAGCGATTGTCAAATTGCGCGGGATCCAACGAGAACAAACCTTTTTTGCGGCCGGGTGTTCATGCAATATCAAATGTATGCTGGTGGAAGAAATGCTCAAAGATGCCTCTATCTCACGGTATGTCACATGACAATCTTGCGTTATCAGTTCACGCACGGCATCTTTGTTCTCTGGCACAATGGCCGTTTTTGGGCGACCTTCGTCTTTGAGCGACCGTCGGCCACGATTGAATTCATTAAACCCGTTTTTCACAGTGCTTTGGGATGGTGCTTTATCGCCATACAAAGATTTAAGTTCATCGATGCACTCTTGTCGTGATAATTCACGTCGAAAGTTGTGAAAAATGATCGCACAACAATGTTCACGAGTTAATTCCATTTGTTTGCCAAATTGATTTTTTTGAGTCACTATAAACAACACAAATGATGGTCGTACGTCAAAACTTTCTGAGTACGTTTGTGCTAAACAATGTCAAACTTTCCAATGGGAATGTCAGATGGCGCCAGGCAACACTGTATTTTTATGTGACGCGCAAAATAGAAAGGGACCTAAGGGTAAAAACCAGTTTTGTTCAGGAAAGCCATTTTAAAGATTTAAATACGTGTATCTTTGGTGTACCATTACTTTAATAAAACGCGCATATCTGTGGGAGGAAACACTTTTGGGCCATGGTATCGGTCTCACTCGAAGCTCAGATGTTGTCCACATCAAAAAAAAAACTGAAAATTTATTTTTTTACCCTTAGGTCCCTTTCTCTATGCGCTGTCACATATAGAAATCATGCTGGAGAATACTTTGAAAAGCAATAAAACCATTTTTGATGATAAATATTCGCATTTTCATTATTAGGCCAGATGTAAGTCAATAAGTATCAAAAAGAAAAAAAATACTAAAGTATCGACTTTACATCCCTGGCTCAATCGAACTGATACCGTGATACTGTGACGGCTTTCATTTTGGGCATAAAAAACAAAAGCACTCAGGGTATAATAAGATGACAGCTTGACACTAGTCTCTGGAAATAAAGCTCTAAATTATTAACACTTTTTGTGTCCTTTAACACTTTTGGTATCCGTCGAATTAATGGCGTGATTTGTATACAAAGTGTGCACGATTATCATGTCTGTAAACCCAAGTTCAAGGCCTGGTAAGAAAATCTAACAATTTTTCAGCGGCGGGTTTTTCTATCTTGTAAAAGACGGTGCCGTTACGAGAAAGAGATTTATCTCTTATTAATGCAAAAATAAATGTAATTAATGTCAATTTAAACTGCATTAGAAGTTCGAAGAAGGCGTTAAAGAGTAGGTTTCAATAAGTGATTATCAGAAATAAATCGTACTTAGCTCACTTATTTGAGAGAAGTTTTCCTTGTTCTCAATGGGCTGATGCGGGTTTAAACAAAGTGCCACATCAAGCATAAACCAGTTGAAAAAGATTTAAAAAAATCCTGTATATCTCAGTACACCCTATTACACATGTACCCATTGTTGGTATTTGTATTCGTTGTATCTGTGGTGGGACGAGTGTGGTGGTGATAGAATTTACTTTGGAATTGCAACACACGGTACAGACCAAAAGGACCTACCGAACCATCATAGTCGGGCTGGCCGACACGCACACATACACACACACATACACTTTTACACATATACTTGCAGACATACACTCAAGCACTCCTAACTACATTTTTGCATGCTTAACAAAGATATACTCCCCCCTATTATGGTTTTTCTGGTCTCTTTTAATATTTGGCGTGGCCCGAATGTTTGTGTGCGTATACGTGTGCGTATGTAGTTGTATTTGCCGAACATAATGTTTGAGAAGCGTTAATTGCTTGTGGTATTTGCAGCAAATGTTGTCATTGAATCGACATATATTGAGGACACTAGCTGGGACACTAGGCCATATAGACGGCCAGCTGCGGAAGTCATGAGCTGGAAGGTTTGATAGCGGCCTCGTTTTAGGTATGGTTGGGCTTTCCAACCGCATCATGCCTTCATTTCCATGAGATTCAGAGGCAAGGCCTTAACTTTTATTTTTAAATAGAAGGCGTTAGGTATGCCGATTGGAGCTTGCTTATTTATCGAGTAATTCGTTGTTGGGTAGATATTTTTTTATCATTGATAATAACTTAATAAGTAAATAAGTTTAAATCGGTCGGGGATGGCTATGGGTTACTTCACGGCTTTGTCTGAAGGACCTTTGCATAAAGTCCCAAAATTGTGGAACGATATGTTTTAATTTAACCAAATTTGGTTGGAATCGAATATAATGTATCGCTTTTAGTTCTGTAAGTTCTGAAATCGAAAAGGATCTTTGTATGGGGGCTTACAAAATATAAACCTTCATTTTCACCACAATTACTTATTTCTTTGCTTTCGCCAGCAGCGTGCTGATGTGCTGATCGTCAGCATTGGTTTCGCAAGCCATAACTACACGTTTAAGTCGCGATCTTAACCAGAACAAGCCAAACGAGAGGACTGTCCTCGTGGCTCTTGACCTTACAAAAACCCCCGACACGGTCAATCATGCCACTTATATACTACTATTTATCGTATACTATATAAGTGGGCACCAGTTATATATAGAATTTCGAGGCAGCAAGTCAAAGCCCCGTAGAGTTAAACAGGTAGTTCCCCTGTCTAAAATTCCTGCACCTCCAGACGCAGTTGAAATTGTGTCGTACGCTGATGATATCACAATTCTGCCATCAGGACCAATAGCGGATGACATATGCAAGGAAATCAACTCCTTCCTCACTGATGTTTAACGCTTTTTTACTGCGAGAATATGAAAATAGTCGCCTCCAAATCATCAGCCACACTGTTCACTGCATGGGCCGCAGAGATGCGGTTGCAACTTAATGTGAAAGTCTATGGCGTCAACATCCCGACTACCAATTACCCCAAAATCCTTGGGGTCGCAATGGACAGGTATTTTCGATCCTCAAGTCCTCAAGTCACTAGCCAGCAGTAATTGGGGAGCCGAAAAATAAAATTTGTAGTCTTGTAACAAGCGGTAGGTCGGTCAGTAAGCGAAAGCCTCGGCCCAGGCAGATCAGGTGCGGTTTCATGATCATCGAAACTATTAGGCAGGTCTGAACTATATTCGGAATGATGGATGAAGTCGCAGCAGCAGTATCCAACTATAGCGTGAGCGTAGTGCTAGGGGAACATTCACCGGAGATTTCACCAGAGAAAAGGAAGCTACTTCGGCAGACACGCGAGCTTCTAGAGAGAGGTCCGAAACCATCAGGCAGGTCTGAACAACATTCACGCTGATGAAGTCGCAGCAGCAGTATCCAGCTAAAGTGTGAAGGTAGTGCTAGGAGAACATCGCCCGGAGATTTCACCTGAGGAAAAGGTACTACCTCGGCAGACGCCCGTGTTTCTAGCTCAGCTGAGATCTGGATGGGGCAGCCGCCTTAATTCGTATTGGGCGCGAATTGATGTTAACATGCTGGATGTTTGTCCCGTGTATTTTGTTAAAAATAGGTAAAAGTGAATTTCGGGTGCTCATTAAACATTATTTTCAGAATTATTGCAGAAAACCCCTTTAAACGAACCAGGGAAAAGCTTGATAAATACTATGGGGACTCTGCATCATCGTTGTGGTCGCACAAGTACAAATGACGCTATACCTTCCACCGGGAAGGTATACTACTTTGTTTTGCCGCCATTGGCAAACATTAGCCCTGGTAGTTCATATTTGGCAGTCGTGAAGTAGAGAAGCGGCAAATTTATTATGGAAAAATATTCGATAAACCAACGTGTTTTAATTTTTAAAACATTTTATCAAAATCAATCATCGATTACTGTGACGACGAGAAGTTACGTTAAATTTTTGGGAGTAACAACGTGCAAACAAAACGCACTATTTATCGTGTAGTGAATGATTTCGAAGAAAGAGGGTCTGTAGCTGATAAGCCCAAGCATGGACCACAACTTACTGCGAGATGGGCTGAAAACATTACTGCAATTCGACGCCGTGCTGAATGTAATGAAAAATGTGCTTAAAAGGGCTCGTATTTGTAAGGCTAACAGAGGCGGGCATTTATCTGACATTGTATTACAAACATAATTGCCGACATTATTATTGATAAAACATTTATCAATATTAGATCCAATCTCTTTCCCGACGGACACCCTGTAGTATACCTTCCCGGCGGACACCCTGCAGTTCGCGTACAAAAAATGTCTTCCAGTATACACGGACATAACCATTAAATGTTCTCACGGAGCAAAAATAAAATATATTTGAGGTTGGACTAAATTTGGGTGACGGACCCTAAGGCAAAAAATCTTACCCATTTAAACATGGGCATATGTGTACCAAAAACAATTAAATTTTCTAACAAGTTCGAATATGAATTTATTTGTAAAATCTGGGTAAGTGCCCGTTCAAGGCACTTACCCAAATCACAGAGCGTGATTTTATTGCATTCTAGAGTTTTGAATTGGAGACAATTACTTCACTTCTATATTTTTGTCGATTGTCATTGCCGGTTTTTGTTTTACTTTTAAAAAATTCGATAGTCGGATTTTTTAAAACACGGCTGTAAAATAAACTATAATGCCGGTTTCTAGAAACCCCGGTTATTTGACACTTATGGTCTACCCTATGTTTATTATACCTTTTTTCATTTTAAGTGTAACAAATATCAGAGCTATATTATGATACCTCTATATGTCATTCTCTGTCATCGGTAATAGCTCAACATATGTCTCATAGGTCCATGCTGAAGATATATATATTATTATCACATCACCTTGTTTCCGTCAATTTTTTAGTCCTATTTCTGATTCAGGGTCTTCAGTTAAGGAATTAAATATCCATTGCAGTTATTTGGACCCCAAGATTACAAAACCCCACTTTGTGGACTAGGCAGCCCTCAACACGATATCTAACTTCCTATAGATTTTGTAACAAATGGTTTACTCGCGGTGAATCACACTATGTGTATAGCACATATCTCCCGCAATTGCATCTTTGTTAGCCTACAATATTAGGATGTCGCCAATAAATATTTTAAAACGCAAGGCCATACTACGTTTATCCCCCGTCCAATGGCGAAAGTCATAATTCTTAAATGCACATCAACATCCCCAAAACAGAACGTAATTGTTTCTAAAGCGAGCCACAATTTCCTGCCACACTGTTTGTTATCAACAGGCCAAAATGGCCTGGTAGCTTTAAAGAAAATTTAGTTGCTGCCATAAGCGTTAAATCAAATTTAAACTTTAGAAAAAAAAATTGTCCAACAAAGAAAACAATTTTCTCAAAAAATCTTCTTAGGGAAATGACTTAGACTTGGCGGCCGCGAGTGTGGGAATATTCCGAAACTGTTGCACGTGCTTGACTTTCGTACTTATAATATTTTATTTTATTTACTTAAGTTGTTGTTGGTGTTGGCGGCGGGCGGACTAGGAAGCGGATTATTTAAAAGTTGGTACACGTTAGGCTAGAGGGGAGGGAAAGTAGGTACTTACCTGTTCGTTGTTTGTTTTGCGAGGATGTTTTTTAATGCCGCGTCTCGCACGCGCCTTGGCGGCAAAATAAATTCGTATATAAACGAAAACCATTATACAACTGGGAATGTAGAAGGAACCCAATGCTGAATACAGTACGTATCCAATATCTTCACTAAGCTGCAAATACAAGCAAAACAAGGAGAGAGAGAGAGGGGGAAGAGAGAAAAACAGACAGTGAGATAAAATAACAACAATATTAAAATTTATGTTATAAATTTCAAATTAACTTTTTGCAGTATTCTGCTATCTTTTAGTCAGGTTGCCCATAGAGAGGAGTGTGGTGGGCGTATGAAAAGCGCGGTCTAACATTTTCTGAAAACCGAATTATATAGACTAGTTCAAAATCAGAATATTACCTACTTGTATTGCTCAACAATGTTTTAAGGAACCAACAAGACACATCAAAGAAATCTTCTAGTTGTACACGATATAATTCTGACCGGGAACGACTAATTTATAGAGAGGCTTTTACATGGCGATATGAAATTCTACTGCTAAAGTCGCCTGCATTTACGAGGTTTGATACCAGAGGCTGAAAAATGTTTGATGTTCTTGCACGGATTTGAATTTTGATTTACTGGTGTAATAGTCATGCACACTAACCATCACAACATGATAGTCCAAAATACCGATTTTCGCAACGTTGTGATGGTTAGTTTGTGTAGCACATACAGAATTAATATAAAGGGTGTTCAAATTGTTTGAAGAAAACTTTTATTATGATAGAAGGATCTATGATATTATGTGTAAACAAAATATCGGCCAAATTCTCGTCACATCCTCTATCTGATGGTCTTTATTTTCAATGACGCTGAGTTCATATTGGGGGTTTAATGTCTTTAATTTACCAAATTATTTTATCCTTTAGCTCTTGAATTGTTTTTGGCGTACAATTTTTCCTTTAAATATCTCCAAGGAAAGAAGTCCAACGGTGTCAAATAAAATCTCCATGGCGGCCAATTAACATCGCCACGACTTGAGATAAAACGCCCATTGAGTATCATGCTAAAAACAGCCATTGTTTGGTTGGCTGTGTGGCAAGTACCATCATCCTGTTGGAACCACTTATTGCCCAGGTCTATATCCTCAATTTCCGGTCACAACAAGTCCGTTATCATCTTGCGATAGCGCACACCACTCACGGTATCTGCTTGGCCGACCTCATTTTTGAAGCAGTATGGCCGATGATGCCGCCACCACATAAATCGCACTAAACAACCACTCTTTGTGGATGCATAGGCTTTTTAACAATCACTAATGGCTTCGCACTAGTCCAAATTCTGCTTGATAACGAATCCACTTTGCACACATTTTGTCAATTTGATTTGAACGCACATCTGCGTAAAAGTCTTCATCAATCTTAACGCGCTGCTCACTTGTGTACCTCTCCATGGACGAATTTGTCAAACACTGAACAAAAAAATGTCAAATTAAGTTGGGCAAAATACTTGACGTTAAATTTATGTTTGACCACCTTTTAGGATTGAAGACAGATATGTATTTCAAACATTTTTTACCATCTAAGCATTTTACCATCGGACCATTTAAACCGTAGACATCGGTCAGTGGTCATAAGAATTGTACATTGAACAGCCTTCTTCTTATTTAAGAGAAGTTTTCCCTTCGTTTCCCAATGAGATGTTAAGAGACACTGTAAGCCGTTCACAGGCATTATAAAAAGCGCTTACTGAAAGCCACATCTTTGTATGTCTTCGATAAAGCACATTTCAAAGAGATTCCGCTCACAATCTAATGTCGCTTGCAATTACTTCAACACACATCTTTAGTTCATTGCATTAGAATGTCTTCCCATTATCAGATAAAAGGGTTCATTAAAAGAGGAAGCAAAAATGTTTTTACTAATTTAAATTAACTTCACAAAAAAATGTTTTGTAGTTTTCACCGAAGTAACACCTCGAAAAAATTGATCGGCAACCTTTTAGATAATATATATTACACAAAGCAACAACCCTTTTCGGGCATACATTTTGTAAATGGCAGCTAAAAGTAAATTCCAAAACCTAGCTTTGAGCATAAGACCTTTTGCCAATTTGGCTCAAGTTTATGTGTGAATTATATCACCTAGCAAAAAATTATATTTTTTTATTTACCTGAAGATGATATTCATTTCTAAGTTTTTCACATAAAATAATTTTGGCAAAATCCCATTTATAAGTAACTTTTTATAATACTTATGTTTCTTAAGTGAACGAACTTAGAACTCAGCTGAATTTCTGTAAATTATATTTTAAATGGTTATGTTTTTTGTTTAAAAAAATAACGGAAAGTTTTAATGTCAAATTGCCTTTATAAAATTCTACTTTTAACTTATTGTCAGTATTTATGAATAAGAGGGTCTCTTGACTTAACTAACTTGACTGTAAAACTTCTTATTGGATTTAAAACACAGACAATCTTATTGGATTTAAAACATAGACAATCGGTATGAAAATTTGTTTTCATCAATTAAAAACAAAAATTAATTATTCGATTTTGCATTCGCTTTGCAATGTTTATTTCAATATTTGCTTTTGCATTCACATATGTATATTCTAATATTCGCTTTTGCTAAACCCACTGTTGCATCCATAATTTAAACCATTGTTCGCCCACATTCAAATTATGATTTGCTTAGCAAGTACTCAAAAAAAGCAGGTCTGTGGAGAAATTTGCTCGGAGTCGGTGTAGTTTTCGAATATATGTGCTCGACATCGAATAATGGTTAAAATTTCATTTAACTAAAAAATTAGTTATTATAGCTAAAGACCGAAATACACAAACGAGCTAAACTTATGAACTAATTTCGTGTTCACATTTTCTAAAGTAGCCCTTGGTGCCTACTTTAAGTAATTTTGCATGCCCACAGTCGTCACTTGACCTTCCTCAAAATGATAACCCAAATTGGTATTATCGTTCTAACTTCTACACTATACATCCTGTGAATATTGTTTCATTGATTTTTCTTTTGTCAGATCCGTGTAAGGGCCTGGGTACGCTGAAGTACTTTTATACGCTTTTTGAACTTCCGGTTAAACTCTCTGGCCTAAATTTTAATTTGAAAATGAAACTTATTCTACAGAAGTCGAAGGGGCATACCATAACGGTATCCGTTCTATAAATTTCTTTAAAACAAATAAATATATTTCGTTGTAGTCGGAGGCCGAAGTCTCTCCAAGACCCGGAATCCACAGCCCTGCAAAAAGTGTAAATTTTTCCGAGGCACCTCTATGAAATTTTTTTTTACAATTATGATCGTAGGTTATTTGATTTGACCGCTATCTTGATTTTAACAGATATGCGGACCAACGGGCGGCCTTGATGATGGTCATACAATTTTAGGACGAAATAACACAGTGAAACATTTTTTGAGTCATCATCTCGGGCATAAGTTATGTCAATGACGGCTGAAAGTACATCCTTTAACTTGATTTTTGCCAAATTACGTTTTTCATAATTGGCTCAAGCTTTTGAGTTTTGAGACTTCCAGGGGTGTCAAGTCGCATTATCGAGGTGGCTGATTGATGATAGATCGCCATGACCTCAAGTTTATACGAGACAGTTTTGCGAAGACAATAGCAATATATTTACACTTTTATATTTACACACGCCTCTCTCACAGGCTTCTTCATTGACTCTCATTTTTTGAAGACAGCAAATTCGGCAAGTGATTTGACGTTAGAGGCCAATTCGATGGCGAAACGTCGGAACTTGTGAGAAATAATTAAAACCTTACGCGAAATTTGGAAAATTGTATATTGTAGATTGTGGTACATTTAATTAAAATATTCTTTGTAAAAATGTTGTGAAAATCTAAAAAAAACGACGGTTGCTAAAAATTGTATTGTCTTTATAATTGTCTGGACGGAAAGTCACGTGAACAATTTCTCTCTTTAACAACCAATACATATACTGAATCGTCTTCTTTTTATTAAACGTACTTATGAGATATGCAGGTACATACTTTCAACCTGCATTACCGGTGGCAATGATGCCTGTGAAGATTTAGCAGAAACGACTCAGTGATAAGTGTTTTCAAATCCATTGAACACATCCGCATCGTAATTAATCGCATTATTGTTGTGATGCGTACATTTGATTACATTTTGATTTTGCTAAATCTCATAATCCCTACAACGTAAATTGCACTAAAACCCTTGAACGAACGAATCTCTGCTCTAAATTCTGCCATCATTACGGCATACCTACCTCGTTGCCAAAAAGATTTTGACATCGTGTATGCAACAAAATTAAATTTAGCTAAATCTTGTTGGGGATTTCGGCTTTATGTTGCTTGCAGGAGGAAAGTCTTGGAAACGCTCGCATCACAAAGCACTATGCTCGTATGTGATGTACTCGACATACGAGCATAAATCTTTTGATGCCTTTGCAATCGCTGCGTGTGTGTGTATGTGTACATGGTGTCCTTACTTACAAGAAAACTTGATATTAAGTCGCTCCCTTTTCTCCGGCTTCATTTGCTCTAGACGTTGCTGTTTATCTAAAGTATTTTTCAAAAACAGCATCTCTGCCATGCCGAAATTTAGTTGTGCCAGAAACAACCTTAAACATCGAAGGCAGACGCAGCTGTGGCAACAGCAGCAGCGGCAGAAGCAAAAGCAGTAAATATATGAGTTGCAGTTAATCTTTAAATATAATAAAAGTTTTATGATATTCGGGGATATTGTTCGTGGTGTTTATGCTTATACTATCGTATACTACTTTAGTTATACTAGCAGCCACATATGGGAGATTGCATACTTTAAGCAACAAATTGTTTAAGACTTTAATAGCACAGTCAGAGCAATGAAATAATATAATTTTTAGCCTTCTTTTATAGCCACTGGTGTGGCCAGTAAGTAAGGGATAGTAGAACCGAGATGGTGGCCAGGGAAAGTTCAGCGGTTTACGTGGTTTTCACTAAAATTCTTGATTTTATGATTATGTCCTTCGCACCTGAGGCCATTTATATTGACTGGTATCTTGTAGTTATGGGTAATAGCTATGTCATCAACGTCGGTGTATTGTTATGACTGACATCACTGCAAGTGGAACACACAGATATTAGCAAGTACTATTGACATTATTAAAAAAAGTAAGTAAATACTTCTATACGAACTTTTGTAGCCTCCATTATAGAATGTAGTGTATATTGACATTGTCATTTCATTTGCAACACCTCGAAATATTGAGCGGATAACTCCATTAAGTACAGGGACAGGGAAACCGATAATGTCAGCTATGTCAAATTCAGAACAGTGACAGCTATTTATAAGGTTTACAAGCTACCAAAAGCATTTGAATTTATGTTTTTTGGAACAAAAGTTATTCGAAATGGAGTTTAAACATGATAGTGTGATTGCATTACATAGGGTGATCAATCTAGAGGTATTTTTTTCAAAATGAGGTTGTTTACAGATTACGCTTGAGTTGTGTTAAACTTAATTTTTTTCAGTATTGTTTGTCACTTATCATGAAAAGACTTACACCGCGAAAACCACGGCTGGTGGAATCATCGTTCCATATTTTTTCAAAAATCATGATGACCGGAACGTAACCGTGAATGGTGCTAGCCCCATGATATCGGATTTTTTGCTACCTGTAATTAAAGCCCGTAAAGTTGACATTTCGTTTCAACAGGACGGTGGAACTTGACATACAGCTGCTCAAACAATGGATATATTGAAGATCATTTTGAAGAGCAGCAAATTTAACGTTTTGGACCGGTGAGTTAGCCGCCTAGATAGAGTGATATCACACCTTTAGACTTTTTTCTTTGGGGCTTTGTAAAAGCCAAAGTCTATGCTAACAAACCAGCTACGATTCAGGTTTTGGAAGCCAACATTACGCATGCCATTAAAGCCATACCGGTCGACATGCTCGATCGAGTCGTCCAAAATTGGACCCTCAGAAGGAAATTATATTCAACAATGAATGCCATAGAATGTCCTTTCAAATTACCAATAAATTTTCCACACTTGATGTGAATTTTTATATTTTTTTCGTTCTGAAAAAATACCTCTAGACAGAAATTTTTATATTGTTGTTCTCGTTGGAGCTTAGCAATCTATGTGATTTTTAAATAAGATATAAAATGTGCTTATTGTCCATTGTTTTTGTTAAATTTAACATGGGTCAAATTTTTGGTCCGTCCGATCCGTCATCCAAAATTTAGACAAACTGCGAAAATAATTTTATTTTTCGCTTCCAGGAAAAATTTAATAGACATTTTATTACATTTGTCCAAGTATAAGTATATGTGACAG
Source organism: Hydrotaea diabolus (assembly GCA_963513945.1). NCBI lineage: Eukaryota > Metazoa > Arthropoda > Insecta > Diptera > Muscidae > Hydrotaea > Hydrotaea diabolus. Next base: position 191,002,794 of record OY740716.1, on the reverse strand, counting down.
CGCATAGAAAAAGGGACCTAAGGGTAAAAAATCAATTTTCACCTTTTTTTGATGTGGACAACATCTGAGCATCGAATGAGACCCATTCCATGCCCCAAAAGTGTTCCCTCCCAGAGATATGCGCGTTTTATGAAAGTGATGGTACACCAAAGATACACGTATTTAAATCTTTAAAATGGCTTTCCTAAACAAAACTGGTTTTTACCCTTAGGTCCCTTTCTATTTTGCGCTTCACATATGGGGATCAATTTTTTAGGCCCCTAGAAATTAGTACGGGTACTGTATCAAGAATAAGCTTTATAAGTTAAGATGTTTCTGAATCGTACTATACCATACCAAATTTGATTAAAATCGGAATTAAATGGATGTTGTAGAGCTGTTTCATGTTATATCGGGAGAGATCTTTGTACTGGAGCTTAATAAAAACGTGGATCAGTGTGACAAATTTTTATCTGGGCTAATTTCTGATCAATCGTAATGAACTGAGCCAAATGTCATCAATATTGGATGTACGAGTATGTGGCTTTTAGAGTTAAAGACATAAAATCGGTTGAACAAATGTGTTGGAGCTAACGGGTGGCCCAAATAAGACCAGCTGATGTGAAACACAAATGACTTTTCTTTTATTTTTTAACATAATTTATTTTTTCTTTTTGCAGATTATAACTGAACTCTTGGAAATTTAAAATTAATTTTAAATGAATACGAAATAAAATGAATACAGTCCACACAACAACGCATTAAAATTATCGATTCTTATTATTCTTCTCATCGATCAATTGTTCTGACGCAGCGAAATTATCGCCGTTTTTTAACGTAAGATCAGCGCCCTCATCTTCCATGATTACAGGTTTAGTTCGCCGTTTTGAGGAACTGGGTTCAGTTGCCGACCATCCAGGAAGAGGTGCTCATCGAAATATTCGTACTGAAGAGAACGTGGAAGCTGTGCAGCAGCTTGGAGCTAAAAGAGCCAATGCCTGTATCGAGCAAAATAGTGGTCATTTGTCTTATTTTATATTTCGCACATAGTCACGTTAAATTTCCATAAAATGTATTTAACATATAAAAATAAATCATTTAAAAAAACGTTATTACAAGAGTTATATGTGTTTAACATCACTAGGTCTCATTTGGGTCACCCTGTATATATAACTTTTAACCAAATTTCATAAAAGTCAACAGCCTTTGACCAAAAAACTTAATTCTGGCAAATTTCATGAAGAACCGACAACAATCGTGAAACGAATTTTGAAAACAAGCTTTAGATAGACAGCAGTCGGTCGATTAGACGTGCAGACAGGCAGACAGTTAAATCGTTTCAACTTGATTCGATTTAACGATCGGTGCACTAAAAGGCGGGTGTAGCTTATATTGGTAGTAACGTCTTCCGTACTTGAAAATTATGAATTTCATTTGCTTTTACATATAACAAACCAAAAACCGGAAAAGCCGAGAACCAAAAACCGGGTCAACCAATATGTCGGGTTTTAGATATTTTTGAGAAACCGTCTCTCGGGTTTGGCCATATAATCTGAAATGTCAGTTTTCGGTTTTGTGAGCTAAGTCATCTTTATGTGAATAAAATGTTTGTGTTTCGCACCTTTAAAAGTGGAAATGAAACAGGCGGCATTGCCAAACGCTATTGTCGTGGACATAGGAAAACCCCAACGTTACATCAAATCGTCCGGAAAATAAAGGCTCGACTTCAACGAAATCTACCTCGTTATCAACAAAACAACAACAAAATTAGCTTAAGCTTAGGTCTTGCAAGTTCCAAAAGACACACGATCTCTCACCAACGCAAAAATATGTATACTTGGAAGAGGAAAGGAGTTAATACGCTTGCACAAAGGTGGCGAATTCCAAACACTGTGTTGTCCAATGAAAAGAGAATTCTATTGAGCAGTTGATAAACTTCAGCTGTGACCACCGATGGAAGCTTTTCATTCGTTTTTATGAAGCCTGGTCTCAAAGTCAAAGTGGCTTACTATCGGTAAAATATTTTGAAAGCAGCTTTAGAGTCTTGGCCATACAAACATTTCGGTCATAGACCACGGACGTTCCAACAAGACTCGGCACCGTCTCATAAAGCTCGTGTGAACCAAGAATGTTAAAAAACATGTTCCTCACTTCTATTCGTCCACACAATGGCATTCGACTTCGCCAGATGCCTAAACCGATGGACTAGTACATCTGGGTCATTTTGGAGAGAAAGGTGCGCACTAAAAACTATACCAGTATAGATGCTCTAAAGCAAGCCATTGTACTGATATATAAGTAGGTGAAAATATCGGAAGATTATATTCGGGCCGCATGCGGATCATATTCAGGCATTGTGGCTAAATCGTTAATGCCGAGGAATGTTTCGATACAAGTTTAAAAAGTGTTTGAATTGAAAACGACATGGAAACACGGCCGATCTAAAAGGCGAATTTTCCCGTCGGCAGAAGCTTTCACAACGAGATTCATGCCGACACACACGACCGCTGTGTGACAACTTAAGCACTTGCAATTGTATGCCATGAGCGATTTGAGGCAAACTCAATTAAGTTTCCGACTAAAACAGAAATTTCTAATTGAATACCAATTTAGCAATGTGACAAACGAAAAAAAACACACCAAATGCACAGGCTTAAAGCAAAAGCACACAATATTTCGAAAGCGAAACAAGAGCAATTTCTCGGCGATACTTATACAAAACGATGATTACTCTGAAGATGATGGCGTTGAATGAGGATAACGACAAGGACGTTGAGAGCATAGCACAATCCTTTGAAGCTGGCACCGAACAAAATCTATGCATTTGTATGAGTGCACCGCAACAATGGAAAATATTGGTAAATAACAGCAGCAGATTTTGTTCACTCACATCAATCCTGGCGCAATCCTTTTATCCTTCATCGCAAGATAGTTATTGTCAAATGCAATATATAAACTTAATATGATTTCGTTTCTTGTTCGAGCTCCTCGTCTTTGTCGTCGTCAACGCCATCCTTATCCTTATCCTCATCCTCACCATCATCATCATCATTATTTTTCTCTACGTTCATTTGTCGGTGTATCCGCACAGCAGCATAATGCCAAACTAACCAAAAAGGATATAACAAGTTGAAAGGAAAGGCAGCAGCAGGCACACCACCCCACGCCCACTCCAGGAAAAAAGAGAAGCAACAAAAAAACAGCAGCGATTTATAAAGTTAGTTAGTATTTGTTAAGCTTTCTCTCCAACCGTCGTGTGTATATGTGTTGGCTCTTCCAACGTGATTGTTAAGAAATACGGTTTGCCAAAATATTTTTCATCCTCGCCGGTTGCTGTTATCTTTAAAAGTCCTTACCACATATACTTGTGTCGTAGACGTTGAGCAACTGTTCCAAGTGGAAAGTGTCCTCCTCGCCCCTCCCCATCATCGCCAGTCCATCGCCGTCTTTATGGATAGTAGAATTTATGTAGTAAACGAAATGATAATAAATCGTCTCATCATTTACGGTTTTATGTTGATATATTGACTGCTGCATATCCTGTTTTGTGCTCAATGCCATCGAAGGATGCTCAAAGACGCCAGAAGTGTTTAATACTGATGCGGTTAGGAGGAGTGTATGCCACGACACAGAGGATATGGGGATTTTTGTTCAAAGTGTTTGTGGAAATTAAAGACGGCCGAACATCAACATAACAATTAGAATCAAAACTGATAAAACTGGTGCGATAGCATTGTCATCGTAAGGGATATTATGTTGCAAATCAAACGAATGACAATAATTATCACCAATTAATCATTAACATGTTGGACATCCCTGGATCTCCGCATCTCTACAAAATATTTACAGTGAGGCAGAAAATAATGGAAACGGCTTCGTTAAGGACGCATAACACATTTTGCAAAAATATCACTACCAAAACAATACTTGGGTCCGTAATCTATTGAAAACCAGCAAAAACTGGGCTAACCTGGAGGTTACACGAGGCAGTTTTGCGAAGACAATAGACGTGTTCTTTTGGATAATTGGCTTAGTAATAATTTGCAATATGGTAATCTGGCAACATTGAAGAAATTTTTGAATAAAATGGCAATATTGTTTCTCTTAGTTTACACCAAAGAGATGTTAACAGCAAGAGGGTTCTTCGCCGAATTCGTCGCGTAAAGAAGTAAACAAATCTATTAATTGAAAAAAATAGTCCAAGAAATATAATTAATTAATTAAACTCCACACTTCTGCTTTGTAAGAATATGCAAAATTTACTTGAACTATTATTACGAGTTGATTTTAAGTTTGACTTATCCCATCTCGCCATACGAATTCGCTGATGAAACCTCTTGTTTGATTATTTTTTAGTGTACATAAGTATTTTATAAGTATGTTTTTATGCAGCAAGAGGGTTACTCGCCGAATTCGTCGAAAACAGGCAATACTTATCTATAAATTGTATTAGAGTAATCCAAAAAATATAATTAATCAATAAAATTGTAAGAATGTGTAAAATTTTCTTGAACTATCAGTTCGAGTTGATTTTTAGTTTTACTTATAACATCTCGTGCAACCGAACCCAATACAAGTTTGTCGGTGAAACCTCTTCTTGCTTTATTATTTTTTAGTATACATATGAAAAAACATATGTGACGCGCAAAATAGAAAGGGACCTATGGGTAAAAACCAGTTTTGTTCAGGAGAGCCATTATAAAGACTTAAAGACTTACTTTCATAAATTTAAGACTTACTTTCATAAAACGCGCATATCTCTGGGAGGGAACACTTTTGGGGCATGGGATCGGTCTCATTCGATGCTCAGATGTTGTCCACATCAATATAATTAATTAATTAAACTCCACACTTCTGCTTTGTAAGAATATGCAAAATTTACTTGAACTATTATTACGAGTTGATTTTAAGTTTGACTTATCCCATCTCGCCATACGAATTCGCTGATGAAACCTCTTGTTTGATTATTTTTTAGTGTACATAAGTATTTTATAAGTATGTTTTTATGCAGCAAGAGGGTTACTCGCCGAATTCGTCGAAAACAGGCAATACTTATCTATAAATTGTATTAGAGTAATCCAAAAAATATAATTAATCAATAAAATTGTAAGAATGTGTAAAATTTTCTTGAACTATCAGTTCGAGTTGATTTTTAGTTTTACTTATAACATCTCGTGCAACCGAACCCAATACAAGTTTGTCGGTGAAACCTCTTCTTGCTTTATTATTTTTTAGTATACATATGAAAAAACATATATGACGCGCAAAATAGAAAGGGACCTATGGGTAAAAACCAGTTTTGTTCAGGAGAGCCATTATAAAGACTTAAATACGTGTATCTTTGGTGTACCATCACTTTCATAAAACGCGCATATCTCTGGGAGGGAACACTTTTGGGGCATGGGATCGGTCTCATTCGATGCTCAGATGTTGTCCACATCACAAAAAAAAAGTGAAAATTATTTTTTTTTACCCTTAGGTCCCTTTCTCTATGCGCTGTCACGTATGCTTTTATATAACAAGAGGGTTCTTTGCCGAATTCGTCGAAAGCGGTCAATACAAATCTATAAAATGTAATAAAATAACCCAAGAAAAATGATTAATTAATTATTTAATTAATTTCCAGACTTTTGCTTTGTAAGAATTTGTAAAATTTTTTTGATCTATCAGTTCGTTTTACTCATGGCATCTTATGCAACTGAACCCAATACGAATTCGTCTATGAGACCTCTTTTTGCTTGTATAAGTTATTTTTTAGTTATAAAAAACATATAATTTTACCAGGGTGTGTTGAGTTGTAAGTAACTAAGTGTGGTACCTTAAACTCGTTGTTGAGGACAACTCTTTTGCTAACCGAGCAACTTTCATACAAATGTTAGCTAAGTAACCTGAATAGAACACAGCTACTAGGCGTGTTATATTTGTTTTTGCTTATTAAACGAGTAAGTGGTCGTTAGGGCGATAACTTCTAAATATTACAAGAATTTTTATTAATTTCTCTGTACGAGTGGAGAGCGGAAATTTGCTTTTTTACACTGCAGGCTGTGGCGGCACTGTCGGTCAAAGAGAGCAGAGAGTCTGCGTGGCTTATAGTGGCTAACGGGAGATTTGTATTCGTCAGCCTTTCAGTTGCTATCGTGCATTGGACACCTGAGCAGAGTTCATTTTGTGTTGAAGCGTATTATTGAAATGCGCACTAGATCATTGCAGTGCAGCGTTCTTTTCCTCCGTGTGTGTGAATAAACAAAATATGCGGTACTGGAATAAAACAAAGCCCACAGAACTTCACCAGACCCCTCTGCACTCGGTCCGCGTCACTGTGTGGTGCGCCATATCACGAGTAGGCAACATTGGCCCTTACTTTTCCAGGATAATCGTCTTGAACTCTGAACGGTACTTGACTATGATACAGGAGTTTTTTCAACTAACTCTTGAGGCAATGAAATTAGAGGATATATGGTTCCAACAGGATGGTGTCACTGCACACACAGCGAGGGTTGCCATGAATTGCGTGAGGCAAATGTTTCCTGGACGGCTTATCTCTTTGAGAGGTGATGCGAACTGGTCGGCACGCTCACCACACTTAGCCCCATGCGATGTATATCAACCGTCCCAACACCATGGAAGACCTAATAATTTATATTGATGCTGAAATTGGCAGAATACGTCCGCATGCCTGTTAGAGTTCATGAAAACTTCAGAAAACGTATGCAGCAGCGTGCGGATAGCAAAGGTCGACATTTGCCAGAAACACTATTTAAAACCATGTAATTGAAAAATTCGCTTACTGTTCAATATAATTAAAATATAAAATAAATTTTTCTTTAAATTAAAATATAAAATAAATTTTTCTAAGTTTCAAAATTTTCTTACTTCATTCCCTAATAAGCAAATTATGGCGCTCTACCCTGTATAATTATCATTTTACTTTGGTTTTAAAGCATACAAATTTGCATATTTTTAGTTTATGCAGGTATAAAAGCTGACAAAAATGCCAAATACGCAAAAAGAAAAGTTAATGTAATTTGAATTGTTTTTCTATGGTAAAACTTCATGTAGCATTATAAGTTTTTTCAGACCTTCACGTAGAAATATGCAGTTGCATACTAATAAGCGAAGCGGGCCATTTAAATTCGAGGTCTGAGCAGTGGGCGTGGCAAAATTTCTAATTTTCCGTCGCGAAGTATATGTACAGGGTGTCCGCCGGGAAGGCATACCACTTTGTTTTGCTGCCATTTCGGTAAACATTAGTCTTGACTGTTCATATTTGGAAGTCGTAAAGTATAGAGGTGGCAAATTTATTATGGAAAAATATTCAATAAACCAATGTGTTTTAATCGTTTTAACATTTTATCAAAATAACTCATGGATTATTGTGACGATGGGAAAGTTACGTGAAATGTTTGGGAAAAACAATGTGCCTACAAAACGCACTATTTATCGTGTAGTGAATGACTTTAAAGAAAGAGGGTCTGTAGCTGATTCGCCCAAGCATGGACCACAACGTACTGCAAGATCAGCTATTACTGCTGCTCAGGAAAGTGTTCAAAACAATCCATCAACCTCAATTAGACGCCGTTCTCAGGAGCTTGGTCTTCAAAGAACTACTTTGGCCACAATTTTGCACCAGCATTTTCATTTGTTTCCATTTAAGATTCAGTTGACACAAGAGCTTTTTCCACAAGACCATTTACGCCGCCGTGCATATGCCAATAGGATGTTACAGCTCGCCCATGACAACCCCGAATTTCAAGAAAAAATCATATTGAATGACGAGGCTCATTTTCATTTGAATGGATATGTGAATAAACAGAATAGTCGGTTCTGGGCAATGGAAAACCCTCAATTTATTCATCAGTCGCCTTTGTATCCATTAAAAGTGGCTGTCAGGTGTGCAATTTGGTCAGGAGGCTTACAGAGGCGGACATTTAACGGATATTGTATCCCATACAAAATTGCCGAGATTAAATAAAAAATGTATCAATATAAGATCTATTCTCTTTCATTAAACCACAAAATATAAACAAACAAAGTAGTATACCTTCCCGATGGACACCCTGTATGTACCATTTTGAATTGAAAAGTGGAGGAAGTACGTCGTTCAGAAGAAAGGTATTGTTTAATTGGTCGTGGCAATCAACTGCAATTTCGACAAAATATCGGGTAATGTCTAAATTTGAAAGAATTTGAAGCATTCAAAAAAAGTTTTAAGGGTTTTCATGAAATCGCTCTAGGGCTCCAGAATTCCAATTCCAATTAATTGCCCTCCATTATATCCAATTATTATATTTTTTGTAAGATCGTTTGAATGGGATTACTAGAATACTAAACCTAAGCGAAATGATACATTTATGTGAGAAGTATCAGCAGGATTGTAGCAATATGTATGACCCACTTTTAATGTCATAGGGAAATTAAGAAAAAGTACCGCATGCGAAATAAAGCGTGTTTATTTTAGACGTGTGGTTTTCAATCTGGCCACCCATTTTTTTCAAAAATGGTTTTTTGACAGCTGGAACTTGATGTATGCTCAGTTTGGTTTGCCATTTCATAATGAATAGACTTATTCCGGAAAAAAGTTTGCAAATCGTGGTGAATGGGCCCAAAGCGCGATGGCTATCGATCCTTATTTTTACAAGAAAAATTTGTTCAGCGATGAAGCTCACTTTTGGTTGGGTACTTTAATAACCGAAATTGTCGCATTTGGAGTAATGGAAATCCACAAGTCATTGTTGAGACGCCGTTACATTCTCAAAAAGTCACTATTTGGTGAGGGAATCATTGGTCCATATTTCTTCCAAAATGAAGCCGGCCATAATGTTACAGTCAATGGGGAAATCTACGTGTATAGAGCCATGAATAATGCCTGAATTGGAGGATTTTGATGTGGACGACCCTTGGTTCCAACAAGACGGTGCTAGATGCCATGCAGCCAACGAAACAATCAATTTATTGAAGAAAGGTCAATGAATAAATTTATCCCAGATCGTGCGATTTAACGCCGCTGGACTATTTTTTGTGGAGTTATGTGAAGTCGCTTGTCTACGCAGATAATTCCGATACGATTGACGCCTTGGAGGATAATATTCGGTATGTTGTTGCGGACATTTGGCCCCAATTGCCGCAAAACGTGGTCGATAATTGTGCCCCTCGGCTGGAATTTATTCAATCCAGCCGCGGCGGCCACTTGCCCGAAATCAATTTAAAAACATAATGGCAAACCCTTATCTTTATACTTATAATAAAGATAAAGTCGTGGCAAGTCTAAAAAACACCCTTTTTAAACGACTGGTAACTCGTTCCGATAAATTTAAAAATAATTAATAAAAATTAAATTTTTCCGTATTTTTATTGATTTACTCGGAAAATTTAACATTCCCATTAAACGTTAAATGCAACGCAATTTTGTCTATGTGTCTGTGACGGCTTGCCTATTTCTGATTTATCGTAATCTCCGTATCTAACAAGGAGTGCAGTGTATGTCTCCTCCGAGTGACAGGTCGGTCAGTTGAGCATAAAAAAATAAAATAATTGGATTTGATAAAAAAGTTAGTTTAAGTTCACCTCAAATTAAATCTGTTTGGTTTTTTACAGAATGTGTAGTCCTTGCATCTCCTTTAAAATGCACTTCCTCCCTCTTTACAGGTTGCATTTTCTTGTGCAAAACTTAAGTTTTTATTGTTTTCTTTACTCTGCACTTTTCATTTAATGTCCTTTTTTTCATTTTTGTTTTTTATTATTATTGTTCCTAGCTGGTACGTACTCGTTGTGTTTTTTTTTGCTCGTCTAGTCGCACCTCCTTCTGGGGAGTTGCTTTCAATTTTTTATTATCTGATTTCTGCTGAAGCGTTGTTCGTATTTTTTTTCGCAAAGTTCTCCTTTTTTGTGAACTTTGATTGCTTATAAAAATGCACATTTTTTGCGTGATCCTTGCTCCTTTATCGCTGATGTTGATGTTGATGACGACGCTGGTGCTTTCTTCGTTCATTCGCTGTAGTGCCACTCAAGACGGAAAACAGTTGACTTGTTGTCTGTCAGTCAGCCCGCAATACCGCCCGCCCGCCAGCCCACTTGACGGCCTGGTCGGTTTATGTCGATGTGGCGTAATGTCAAAAGGTGCTTGCTTGGTTTTCCGCCTTAGGGTTTGGAGGTGGACATGGACATGGAGGAGCTGTCGGTGTATGCGGCCGCTGTGCCTCTTCGTCTTCTGCACTCATAAAAACAAAAGTTTATGGACTGTGTGTCTGTGTGAGTGCGAGGTCTTCTCGCTTTTCTTCTTTGGCCAACATTAACTTTTGTATTTGTACGATGCTTGCTTCACATCTGATGAATGATGAAACGCGTATTTAACCTTTTTACGGTTATTTTTCGTTCATTTTCATTTTTAATGAATTCTTTTAACACATTTCCGTGCTGATGGCTCGGAGAGAATTTAAGAAACGAAAGTGACTTTTCCGCCAAATTTAAATATTTGCGGCAAGCAAATTCTGATGATTTTGGGTGGCAATTATTTTAATGGATTTAATTTTTTTCGTTTTTTTTTCAAAATTTTCCTTTAAATTTGTGTGAATTGTTTACAAACCACTTTTCGTATATCTGCGGAAGCGTTGAGCTTTGAATTTCATAGAAAAGTGTCAACTTAAAATATTAAACTCCTTAACTTGGCGATTATTTCGCTAGATTATGGGTGTCCCAGTAAGAATGCACTTTTTCATCTTAAATCAAAAATACGAAATCTTTGAAATAGTTTTGAATTTTTTTTGGATTGTTAACGTCACGAGCTGATATATTCGAGCGGAAATAGTCAGCGTCGGCGGCTGACCTTTTTTCAAGTCGGGAGTGGCTGAGTCGAAACCAGTTTTGCTAGACGTCGGATGGGTTAGGGAAATTTGAGCCAGAGAATTAATAATTTGGCAACCTTATGCAGATCAAAGCAAAATGTTATACTGGTCATGTTTGCAGAATTCTGGTTTTATTGGAAAGTTTATACTTTATTATTTAATAACACTGTGTGTAATTATTTAAGTTATGGAAATACGTGATAAACGACAAAAAAGACCCGTGTCTTCCAGTTTTGCCCAAAGTCATGCATTTTTTTTATGGGCCCCCTAAAAATTAGGGGCCTCGGTGTCATTTTTGCAAAAAACAAAGTGATCATTTTCTTATTCTGATATCTTGCAAACCTTTAGGAATTTTTATTTACCGTATATGGTTAAATTTTTTCGTGTTGTACTGTGTAATTACACACAATATCATTCATATGACTAACACAAATGGCCCGGCAGTGCCTCATCCGATCAACCCAGTTCCTTAGGTACATTTTTGATAGATTCGGGTAGAATATCTTCACTGGCAACTTCGATTTCATGCTTCAACGTTTTAGTTGTCTCTGGATGCTTTGGTTAACATTTATACTTTATGGCTCCCTACAGAAAATAATGCATAGGGCTCAAATCACAGCTCCGAGGCGGCCAACTGACAATACAATATCGGCTGATTATTCCATTTTAAAAATAGTGCCTAAAATATCGATGGTTGCGTAAGCTGTGTGACACGTGACCCCGTCTATGTCATTCTCTTGAATTTTTGGAAACAAAAATCCTTTGAGCATAGCGCGGTAACGCTCACAGTTTACGGTAACGGCGGCTTCTTGCTCATTTGCGAAGAAAATGACCCAATAATGCCGCCAGACCAAAATCCAATCCAAACAGTAACTCTTTGTGCATGTATTGGCTTCACAATAGCCACGTGTGGGTTCCCCATTTTTTTGGTTATGGACATAGCCACAGTGATGTAAACGGGCTTCATATGAAAACACGATTTTTCGGAGAATTTCTTCATCTTCTGCCAAATAATCTTCAGCTCATTGGGCGCAACGAAAACGCATCGGATGGAGTTCCATTATTAAATGCCAAAGTTGAAAATTTCCAATAAAAACAGAAATTTAAAAAAAAATTCAGGTTCTCTTTTTTTACAGACGATTCGAATTTAAAATGTTAAATCGCCCTGTAATCGTGTTTTAGGTTAAGTTCAAGGTCCTTTGATAATTAACTAAGTTACGGCTTATAACTTAGCAAAAATACTTAAACGGGGTTTTTGTCCGAATTTCCATTTTTTTGGGGTGTTCGGCAAATCTCACTGACCAAATGTTGTTGTACTCGACAAGACACACACGAAAAATAGAATGGCGTACGAGGCATTTTGTACTGTCACACAGTGAAATTCTTCAATAATGGTCTGGTCGATCATGCGATTTACGCCATTGGATTTCTTTTTATGGGGCCACATCAATTCATTGGTCTAAGCAAACAATTTTAGACGAGTTCAGAGACAACATCCAACGAAATGTGTGCAAGAGTGATGGAAAATCGGGCCCAAAGAAATCGGACTTGTGGTGGTCATATGACCGAAATCGAATTTCATTCCTAAAATGTAACATTTCCACTACACCTGGATTAAATTTGAACTCTGTATCTTTAATATTCTGTGTTTTAGTAATACTTTTATATCAAATTGTTATGTCTGTAATATGAAACCCGTTATATACATTTTACTCTCGCTCCCTTATATAAATATTGAAAGACAACGTGCAAAATTGATGTAAAATAATAAAGAGTGGTCCAACTAAAACGCACGATGTTAATTTTTAATAAAATAAAAAGTTTTCAGTAAATTCTCTTAGACAATTCTGTGTGAAACATAATATCAGCCATATGCTCAACATGGCCTCGGCGGCATACCTATATCCGATGGTCTATGTTTTCAATGACTCTGAGAGATAATGGAGGTTCAAAGTCGTTAATGTGCTGATTTATCTTATCCTTTGGTTCGTACGTTGTTCTTGACGTACATTTTTTCTTTTAAATTTCCCCAAAGAAAGAAGCCCAATGGTCGTATATCACATCATCTTGGCAGCCAATTAACATCGCCACGACGTGGGATAACACGGCCATTGAAATTTTCACGCAAAAGAGCCATCGTTTCGTTAGCTGTGTGGCAAGGGACACCATCCTGTTGGAACCAAATATCGTCCAGGTCCACATCCTCAATTTCTGGTCACAAGAAGTCGTTAATGGTAACGAAGCAGTTACCATTCACTGTAACTGCTTGGCCGAACTCATTTTCGAAAAAGTACGACGCGATGGCGCCAAACAGTCACGCTTTGTGGATGTATCGGCATTTTAACAATCACTCGTATATTCTAATTTGCCCAAATGTGTCATTTTTGCTTGTCAACAAATCCACTGTGAACACATTTGGTCGGTTATGATTTCCAATTTTGAATTAAAAGACCATTTCCGTAAATGTCTTCAACAATCTTAACGCGCTGCTCAATTGTGTACCCCTTCATTATTTAATTTGTCAAAGACTGAAACAAAGAAATGTTAAATTAAGTTGGACAAAAACCTAACGTAATGTGTGAATCACAATTAACATCGTGCATTATGGTTGGACCACTTTATAACTTTAATTTGACGAACGCAGGCAAATGCTATAAAAACTACACACTTTAAATTGAAGAATGTATGCATCAAATCAATGAATTTTTCATAAATTGTATCTATTCAAGAATCCTTTTCACTGATTTCATATACATATTTCTTCGTGCATTATGGTTGGACCACTTTATAACTTTAATTTGACAAACGCAGGCAAATATTATAAAAACTACACACTTTAAATTGAAGAATTTATTAATCAAATCAATAAATTTTCATAAATTGTATCTATTCAAAAATCCTTTTCACTGATTTCATATACACATTTCTTTTCAGTGTATGTACTCTCCACCTACGGAGCTGAGGGCTCTATCCAAAGTAGCACCTATTTGCCAACACGAATTATTTAGATGCTGACGTCGTTTTTTGATTTCAGGTAAGTTAGAGCTATCCACACCTTTATCAAAATATCATTAAAAATTAGATATAAGTTTGTTTGTCTGTTTGTTCGACCCTTTCAGTAATTTATTAGACAAGCTTGAGGTCAGTATAGTTTTTTTTATTTATATTTATTCAATTTCGATATACGTCTTTAGGAAACCTCTTTATTTTTAAAAAATAAATAAAAAAAAATTAAAAAAAAATTATAATAAACAATACTGACCTCAATCTTTTCTAATGATTTACTGGTTTATCATCTAAAATGTCATAATACGAGTATGTCAGAGCAAGTCGTCTTTAAAACGCAATTTAAACTTCAACACTTGTTCATTTATTACACGCAGAAAGTATGGTTGAGGTGACAATTTTCGAAGAGGATCATACTATTGTTGCGTATATGGTTGTGGCACAACATGGTCCTCACAACAATAGTATGATTCACACTCAACCATACTATTATCTCCACAACCATATTATGATCCTCACAACCATAGAATGTTTTTCATACAACCATAGTATGACCCTCACAACCACCATTTATTAGGATTGGGTAATGTTATTATTCAAAAATAGATATTTTTATCAAGCAAGTTATTTTAAATTGCATTACAATTAGTTCATAGCCAGATTTGAGGCCATGGTTTTATTGAATATTTCAGTCAAGAAACAAAAATATGCTCGTATACGAGTTCCAACTGCAGTTGAAATTACTTTTAGTTGCCAGCAGGGGTGAATGCTAATTCACCATCCGTAGGCTCCAAGTAACGAATGTGATTAAACCATGATCAATGGCTATATATAAGTACTTAAGTGCAGGCAGATGTTAAATAAACGAGAACCGGTCGGTAGTAGAGCATTTCACCGAACAAAGTAAACACAATAAAAATCCCTCGAACTACCTTCCGCTTGTTGTTGTTTTATAATGGACAACAAACATGCTCTGTATCGGGTGATTGTCCTCCAATTACATTGAATGGTTCTACGATTCCGATAAAAATCAATGTCATATATCTGGGCCTCGATCTCGACAGACGCTTAACGTGGAAACATCATATCAAGTCAAAAAGAGATCCACTAAAGATAAAGACCAGAAAAATTTACTGGTTGTTCTCTAAAAAATCGGTAGTAAGTCTAGATAATAAAGTTTTACTTTACACATCAATTCTCAAATTCGTATGGACATACGGTATCCAATTTTGGGGAACTGCCAGCAATTCAAACATTAAAATATTACAAACTTATCAATCCAAAACACTACGTATGATTACCACGGCTCCATGGTATATCTCTAACAAGAATATTCATAAGGACCTACAAATACCTACTGTGAAAGAAGAAATCAACAGAATTACTACAAACTATCTGGAAAGACTAAGCAACCACTCGAACCCGATGGCAATCTCACTACTGGACGATACTGATGAGGTATCTAGGCTCAAAAGACATCACATACTGGATCTGCCATATAGAAATTTAATCCTTTTTTAAAAATGTGTACTATATACAATGTATATAGCTTTTTGGATTTTAATATCCAAATTTTATCATGTTTAATGTCATTCAATTTACGTATTGTCGCAAGACAGATTGTAAATAAAATATCGAAAGAAAAAAAAATTTAAAAAAAAAACATACGCACACAAATACATGTATGCTCTCTAAAACCTGTTTTGTTATGTTCATAGTCGCAACCATACTGTATGATTGCCGTAATCATATTATTGCGAACGTAAGTTTTTAACAACAGTACTTTTGTTGCACCAACCATGTTTATATGGTTGCTTTAACCATATTTTCATTTCTAAATATGGCAATAATACTATTGTTACATTTCAATAATATTAATATTGCCGCAATCATACTGTTGTCAAAATGAAATTCAAAAAACAATACTATGGCTGCGACGAACATGCTTTTATTGTAGAAGACATGTTATTGTTGCGTTGACCATATAGTAACCTTAATTTTTCTCTGCGTGTACCACAAAAATTGTTTTTGCCATTGTCTACTTTCCCTCAGACTTTGAAAGTGTAGTAAAAGGCAAACTGTTTTTTTTTCTACTGAAATCTTCCCCCACAAATCACTGCAACGAGAGCTTAGAGCATTTTCATGTGCCTTAGCATTTTTAATGTATTACACCCATTTAGATATTAAACAGTCTGCCATTCCGTATGAGCAAATGCTACTACAAATAATCAGACAAAGACACTGAGAAGTAGAATAGAAAAAATGTTACAATTTATACAAGGCCCTGGGGGGAAATTTCTAAAATAACTCCCACTCCGTGGACAAAGAAAAGCAGAGAATATTCAATTGCAGCATACTTTCCAAAGCAATTTCAAGACAAACATTTCAATGAATTCCTTCTGTTAACTTTGCATAATAAACGTTTGCCATTCGGCTAGAAAGAAGAGAGCCCATTGATGCCCTGGCACAGACTTCCAGCTCTTTAGGTATACAAGTAGTAAGTGCCCCACCAACTATTTTTTTTTTTTGTTCTTTTAAGTATAAAGAAGAAAACTTGAAAATAAATGTTCAATATTCCGCTGATTGTAAATTGCCATTATACGCCTTCAATTCGGTACGTGTTTAATGCACATAAGACTACCACACCGACCAACTGCGTGACTGTTTAGAGAGTGGCTCTTACTCGGCGTGTCGGTTCATTCTTCTTGTTGCTTTGCCACCAGCTTGTGGCAATAAACTCAGTTGACCTGATTATCGTACTACAAAACTTCTTCGAACAGCCCTCGTTCACGGCGGCCATCTATGTGGATAAGGGAGGGAAAACGCCATAATATTTTATAGGTGTGCGTGACTTTTGGGAATAACATGTACTTTCTTGAGCACCAACTATAAATGTATTTAGAAAACAAAAAACAAATCTAACTTAAAAAAAGACGTTTAAATGTATTTATGGGCCATTTATAATGCAATGTTCTTTTTTTTGCTGCTTTTTTATATTTTTTGCATAAACGTCTGCCACAAAAACATAGCCGCCAAGCCATAGACAAGAAAGCAAAAAACCGGCGAACATTCATCTCAATTATTGGAACACCATAAATAGGCAAGTATGTGCACGTTTATTGTAAGAATGGAAAATTTCCATAGAGTGGCTTGAAAATGCAACTTCATTTTATCCCCCCGCCCTCTTAGAAAAGGGATGAAGAAAACACCTGTTTTTGTTTTAATCATTTGCCGCTTTTCATGTTGTTTCGCAGTTCCTCTTCCGGTGCTGGCCAAGAAGACGTATAAAATATATGAGTAAGTGAAGGAATCCGCGAGGCCTCTTCTATCGGCGGTATAATCCATGACTAAAATAATGCTCAGTTCGTAGTCAGATTTCAGCCCATGTTTTTTTTGTTGAAAATTTGATTCAAAGGAAACCAAAACGCTGTATAGGCGTAAATACAACCAGAGAACACAGAGTTTACAACTCGTTTGAGCTTGAGAAAGAGTTTTTTGTAAAAAAAACGGTAACGTGTTCTTTCGACTTGTCGTTCGAGTCATCGTTCGCATAGAAAATGATGAGAGAAACCCAAATCATATTTTTTTTAGTGTACAAGGCGAACGAATGCTTTCTTTCGATGTTGAGAAACAGGCCATTAGTTGCAAGCACGTGTGACTGTAGTTTCGTTGAATGCTACTTTATCCCTATCAGACCCTAAGCAACGAATGATCCACGGCTATACACTTAAGAGCACACAGATTCTTATTAAACGAGAAAATGCCGGCAAGTAAATTAATTTAAATTTTTTTTCCGAATTGTCTGGTCCGAGGTCATAAACGAAACAAAAATATGGTGATTTCTTTACTCTATTTTGTTTATTAAGTAGGGTGATCCATCTAGCTGTATTTCTTCAGAACAAAAAAAAAATATACAAATTCAAATCAAGTGTGGAATCTTTATTGTAATTTGAAAGGACATTTTATGGCATTTATTTTTTGAAACTAATTGCCTTCAAATGTTGGTAACTGTATTATGGAAATGAGCGTTCGGAGAGAAACAGGAAGATCTGCTGTTTTCGACCAAAATTTTGTTCAGTGATGAGGCCCATTTCTGGCTCAACGGCAAAGTCAATAAACAAAATTGCCGCATTTGGGCTGAAGAGCAACAAAAAGAGGTTCAAGAGGTGCCATTATACCCAAAGAAAACCACTGTTTGGTGCGGTTTAAAAGCTGGTGGAATCATAGGTGCGTATTTTTTTTTAAAAATGATGATGGCCGGAACGTAACCATAAATGGTGCTCGCTGATATCGATCTTTGTGCTACCTGAAATTAAAGCCTGTAATCTTGACGACACTTGGTTTCAACAGGACGGTGCCACTTGCCATACGAGTACAGCTGCTCAAACAATGGATCTATTGAGAGGTCATTTTGAAAAGCAGCTAATTTCACGTTTTGAACCGGTGAGTTGGCCGCCCAGATCGAGTGATATCACACCTTTAGAAGTTTTTCTTTGGGGTTACGTAAATTCCAAAGTCTATGCGGACAAACCAGCTACGATTCAGGTTTTGGAAGCCAACATTACGCGTGTCATTAAAGACATACCGGCCGAAATGCTCGAACGAGTCATCCGAAATTTGCAGCCTCAGAAAGGACACCCTGAGGAGTAGTTGCGGCCAACATTTGAAGGAAATTATATTCAAAAAATCAATGCCATAGGAAGTCCTTTCAAATTACCAAAAAAAGCTTCAGCACTTAATTTGAATTTTTGCATTTTTTTTATTTTTGAAAAAAATACCTATAGATTGATCACCTGATAGCATTCCACCGAAAAAAATAAACAAAATAATTAACAATAATTTATCGAGCAAATACAAAGAAAATGTAAATACGCAACTACAAGGGAACGTAAGTTCTTTAAAAGTTAAATTTCAGGTTTGCTATCGTATACTTACACGGACGGGCTGAAGACTGTTTGGCAGGAGATGAAGAATTTTACCGAAAAATCGTGTTTACAGATGAAGCTCATTTTCAACTCAGTGGCTATGGTAATAAGCAAAATTGTCACATATGGGGTTCACAGAACCCACACGTGCCTATTGAGAAGCCAATGCATCCACAACGAGTCACTGTTAGTGCGGACATTGGGCCAGTTGTCTTCGAAAATCACCAAGGATTCGCCGTTACGTCGACGGTGAGCGTTACTGTGCCATGCTCAACAAATTTTTGTTTCCAAAAAATCAAGAGAATGGCTTGGACGACATTTAGTGTCAACAAGACGAGGTCATAAGTCACACAGCCAACGCAACTAACGATATTTGACGCACTGTTTTTAAAAATCGAATAAATGTGATGCAACTAGCGGCCTACACGCAGAAAAAAAGTATGGTTGTGGTAACAATATTCGAAAAGGACAATACTATTGTTGGGTGTATGGTTGTGGAACAACAATATTATGATTCCCACAATAATATTATGGTTCAAATACAACCATACTATAATCCTCACAACCATACTTTGTTCCTTAAAACAATAGTATGATTCACACGTAAACATACTATGATCCCCACAACCATAGTATGATTCACACTCAACCATACTATGATCTCCGCAACCATATTATGATCCCCATAACCATAGTATGTTTCACGTACAACCATAGTATGATCCTCACAACCATAGTATGATTCTCACGTAAACATATTATGATCCCTACAACCATAGTATGATCACATACAATTATACTATGATCCCGAAATTATTTAATAGAATTGGGTTAAGTTGTCAACAACACATTTGAATTATGAAAGTATTTAAAAATACATTAAATTCAAAATAATAGAAGTGATTTATTTAGCAGTAGAAAAAATCAGATTAATAAACGCAAGCGTTTTTTTAAAAATTGCAATCATACAGTATGATTACCGTAATCATACCATTGTTAACATAAAACCCAAAAACAATACTTTTGTCGCACCAACCATATTTATATTGTTGCTACAACCATATTTTCATTATAAAATTTAGCAATAATACTATTGTTACATTTCAACAATATTAATATTGCGGCAATCATACTTTTGACAAAATTAAATTTAGTAAACAATACTATGGTTGCGACAAACATACTTTTATTGCGGAGAACATATTATTATTGCCGTGACCATATAGTAACCATGCTTTTTCTCTGCGTGTAGGAGCTGTGATTTGAGCCCTTTCGATTCTTTTCTGTGGGGAGCCATTAAGGATAAATGTTACGCAAAGCATCCATAGAAGCATTGAAACATGAAATCGAAGTTGCCATTAAAGAGATTCGTTGATCGGATGAGGTACTGCCGAGCCAGTGGTGGTAGTCATATGAATGATATTGTGTTCCATTGTTAAATGACAAAGTTCAACCTTTCCAATAAAACTAGAAATTGAAAAAAAATATGAGTACTTTTTTTACAGCCTACTCAAATTTAAAATGGCCCACCCTGTAATACCTTCGTTACAAATGACTCACGTCAGTTACTATGAAATTTGTATATTTTTTTTAATTAGGCTTCTGTCATTCCCCTAGAAAATTACGGCCCAAAATATTATTGGTTAACTGATTCGAACACAGAGAATTAAAAACCTAATCCATTCCGTTTTAAATACCTCCCATGCAAATGACGAAGTCCCGCCTTCATAGATTCTTTTTAGCTTAACCAATTCAATGTTCTATCGATTCCGAGGGCCCCTTTATGGTGGCCTCTTTTAACCAGCTTTCCGTTTCCGCTGGTTTTGCTCTGTGCGGAAAGGAACAAGGAGAGCCTTAACTTTATTGCCATCATTGCAATTGCCATTGTTACTAATTGTAGTTTCTGCTGCAACTTCTGTTTGTTCTCGTTGTTTTTATAATTGTTACTGTTTCTGTTCCTGTTTCTATTTATGCAGTATTGTGTACATTCCATTCTACCGGCTTGACTGTGTGCGTCATGCTGGTGCTTTAGTGGGTCTCGGTATGTGTGTGTTCACTTTTGTGTGTCAGTGTACATTTGTGTTGTTATTTGTCTTAGTTTTGCCATGGCAATAAATTAAGTCTTCCTTGTTAAATCCACTTTAGATTTGTTGTGTCGGTTGTTCTCAAACAGCAGCAGCAACAGCAACATGCCGTTCACTCTGTCTGTGTCACATTTGCAGCAGGTACAGCAGCAACAGTTTGTAACAATAGCGCTGTGCTGTTGCAAAAATGTGCATTGAAATAGAAATTAAAGGCGAGAAATGGTTATAATTTGTTTACGCTGAAATTTCATTTTAGCACCTGCAACATTTTGCAAACACGAAGAATGATGTCATCAAAGGATGGATGGCTTGGCTTCATGCTGAAAGTATCACCAAATTGCAGAACAGTGGCCCTCTTAGACCAAGAAAAGACCTTGGTTAAGGAAATGGAAACATTTCAACGCAAATGGGTTAAATGCAGGTAATTGCTATCTTGTAATGCCATTTGCTTAGGTTATTAATTGTGCGCAGTCTTAAGAGTATTTATTTTCCTTGCAACTTAAATAAATACTTTTGCCGGAATCTTTTTGAATTGTAAAACGTTTTCACGGTTGGTCTGAGTTTAAAGATATTTAGCAGAGCTTATACGTCTTTTAACTTAGTCTAGGTTAGAAATAGTAACAGTGATTTAATACATTTTTTTAATCAATTCGCACATTTAGCAATTATTTTTTCAAAAAAATTTTACTATAAAATGAAAACTCACAATACTAGACATCAGTCTCCGTATTGGAGATTACAAATTTTTTTTATAAAGAAATATGGTAAGAGAAATTTGTCGATGACTTATTGAACGGCCAATGCAACCTTTTAATAAAACCGAGAATTATTTTATTTATCATGAACAAGTGCGCTTCGATCAATAGTAGAGTTAAAAATGTTTTCGAAAATATGACTTTTACTTAGAGTGTCAATAACTGCTCACAAATAAAAGAACAGGTTGCAAATACTTAGTACGGACAAAAATACTGTTACACATGTTTTATGCTGTAATATAAAAAGTACTGAATGTTTTTGGACCAACATTTTTTTATTATATTTGTTGATGTATATTGTATGAAAAAGAATCTACTTATTCGAAATGTCTGCCTTTTGCCTTTACACACGCCTTAAGTCGCACTGGCCAATCGTCAATAGCTGCACGAACCTCGTCCATTGGAAAATTGGCCACAGCTCGAACTAAAGTAGTCTTAAGAGATCCCATGTTGGGGTATCTTTTGTGACAAACCTTGTCCTCTAAAACCGTCCACAAGTTGTAATCCAATGGGTTCCAATCTGGACTGCCTGTGGGCCATTCTTCAGAGGAAATGAACGCTGGCAAATTGTTTCGAAGCTAGACCTGAACGTTTTAGCCTTATGGGCCGGCGCAGAATCCTGGTGGAAAGTCCATGGCTGGTTTTGGAACAGGAAATTGTTAAGAGGCTTCACAGCAGCTTCCAAAACGGTTTCATGGTAAACTTTGGACGATGTTTTGACTTCTTGTTCGCAAAAATGCAGGTCAGTGACCCCATTGTAAGAGACACCCCACCAAACCATGACTGAAGCTGGGTGATGACCCTTTTCCACTCTTGGGATCAGTTCAGATGTTTCCTTAGATGACCGCTCATAAACTCTATCATTTTGCTTGTTAAATTTTTCCTGAGCGGTGAAAATTTTGTTCATCGGTGAACAAAATTTTTCTGTGCAAGTTAGCATCACCAAAAGACGTTTGCATTTTTCAATCCTATTTTTTTTAAAGCCGCAGTCAATAAATGTCCGGTACGACGTTTGAAAGCCCCAAGTCCCAAGTCTTTTTTAATGATTCGACTTATGGACGAAACTTTGCAAATTATTTTGATTTTGTAAATTTGGTCCATATCGTTCCATGTTATAATATTTTTTTTTATTTTCTAACCTGCAGCTCATGAAGTCAAATATTACATCCGACACTTAACCAATTAAGCATTGAATGTTTAGGCCGAGTAGTAACCATCTCTAATAAATCGACCCATTTTTTTCAAATAACCACCATTTTTTCAAATAACAAATGAAATTTCATGTACCTAAGTGATTGAGGGTCTGCCATAAACAAGCCGCATTTTACTTAAATTGCTCAAACTGGAAGCTGTTTTTGTGCTCTCAAACCATTTGTATGGGGACTCAAAAATGTGTCTCTATGTGACGCGCAAAATAGAAAGGGACCTAAGGGTAAAAACCAGTTTTGTTCAGGAGAGCCATTTTAAAGATTTGAATATGTGTATCTTTTGTGTACCATCACTTTCATAAAACGCGCATATCTCTGGGAGGGAACACTTAAGGGGCATGGGGTCGGTCTCATTCGATGCTCAGATGTTGTCCACATCAAAAAAAAAGTGAAATTGGATTTTTTTACCCTTAGGTCCCTTTCTCTATGCGCTGTCACATATGGTCCGGATAAACCGACATATCGGGTTTTATCTACATTGGAGAAACCGAATCAATCCGTACACATACGAGGGCTGCTATATATTTCTGGCCAACTAATGAAAATGCTAATATTTATCGTCAAAATTGGTTTTATTGTTTTTCAAACGGCTGTTCCGCGGAGGACCCATCAATTTGACGTTTTGGCCAGTCAAAAAGGCGCTGGTTTAAGCCGATGTGTGAGAGCTCGCATTGTCGTGGTGCACAATGTTCGTTTTTCAAATTTCTCCGAAGACTTTAGGCAAACAAATTGTGGTGTACCACTCAGAATTGACCGTCCTACGTTGCTCAAGCGAAACAGTCGCCACATAACCAGTTTTTCCGAAGAAACAGGCTATCATTTGCTTCGATGTAATTCTTTCACGAACTTTCGTTGGATTTGGCTCGTCTTCGAAGACCCACACGGTCGATTACTGTTTTGTCTTATAAACGTCTTTTGAAGCACTTTGATCGTACTTTTTCAAAATTTCTTTGCACCAATCGACACGAGACTTTTTTGGAGCGATTGTCAAATTGGCGGGATCCAACGAGAACAAACTTTTTTTACGAATGTATGCTGGTGGAAGAAATGCCCGAGGATGTTTTCCCAAAGAAACAGGCGACCATTTGATTCGAAATGCTTCTTCCTCGAACAACATTCGTTGGATTTGGCTCGTCTTCAAAGATTGCTGTTTTGTTTCAGGCTCATACGCATAGATACATGATTCGTCACCTGTGACTATCTTATAAACGTCTTTTGAAGCACTCCGATCGTATTTTTTCAAAAATTCTTTGCGCCAATCGACACGAGCCTTTTTTTGACCGATTGTCAAATTGTGCGGGATCCAACGAGAACAAACCTTTTTTACGGCCAGGTGTTCATGCAATATCGAATGTATGCTGGTGCTAGAAGTGCCTAAGGATGCCTCTATCTCACGGTATGTCACATGACGATCTTGCATTATCAGTTCACGTACGGCATCAATGTTCTCTGGCACAACGGCCGTTTTTGGGCGACCTTCTTCTATGAGCGAGCGTCGGCAACGATTGAATTCATTAAACCAGTTTTTCACAGTGCTATTGGATGGTGCTTCATCGCCATACAAAGATTCAAGTTCATCGATGCACTCTTGTCGTGATAATCCACGTTTTCCATTTTTTTGCCAAATGGATTTTTTCAAGCCACTGTAAACAACACAGATGATGGTCGTACGTCAAACGTTCTGAGTACGTTAATGCTAAAAAATGTCTAACTTTCCAATGGAAATGTCAGATGGTGCCAGACAACACTTAGTGTGGCCTGGGCCAGAAATATATATAGCAACCCTCGTACTCATGCTAGGTTAAGCATATGTTAGCGGAGGAATGGCGAACCATTAGTTGAACCCTCAAATACCAGTAGCCATTTCAGTTGGTCACTTTCTGAATCACGACCACTACAAATAAAGCCAAGGGCGAACCACCATTCCCATTCGTATACAACCCACATTCAAAAACCCTTCCCGATGTCAGTTCATATCAATTTACATGCCAATTGACCTATTTGCATTCCCAATAACTAGGACTCAAAAGAACACTTTTCACAACATCTCTAACAATTATTACGCTTCAAAGGATGCATGTTATGTCCATCCTTTATTTCCCCATGCCATTTGCTCAGCACGAATAAAATAAAGCATAATGATGTGAAATATTTACGCATTTTTGGCGAGTTGGAAAAAAACACCCGCCCTTACGGAAGAATTCTTCTCAAAAAAATAAAATGAACATGAAAGAAGTTCGAACTATTCCATCATCGCAGTCTGTAAATGCGAAAAAATGTGTTGCAACAAGAAAAAAAACCCAAAGAAAAAATATATAAAAATCCTTGACATGCCCGTGTTTGAACTTTGTGTGTTTTTTGTATAAAATATTTCAAAGATATGTGTGTATTTTATGTAAGAGGATTGCTGCTGCTTTTTTTTACGCTCCAGCACACCATCGTCATCGGCATCATCGTTATCGTTTGGCAGTTCATTGTGATGGCAGCAAAAAAGGCATTGATGAAGAAAATGAGCAAAGAGCAACGCAACGCTGAATAAAATGATGCGTATTGAAAACTAGAACGCATTTGGAAAATGGATCATTTTAATGGACCGTTCACTTATGTGATTCACTGCTTTATGCGAAAAAAATTTCATTAGTTCTCAATTGCTCTTGTCACACTTTCGGCTAGCTCCGTGGGGTGGGGCGTGCAACTTTCTTACACTGTGTAAATATCAAACTTGAAACTTACTTATGTGTGAAAGCTTTGCAATTCTTCCATTTCATTTAACTTTGGCTCCCACTCTTTCTTCATCCATATTTGGAGCGTTTGAAATGAAATCACACGCAGGGACAACAGGAATTAGAGCACACAAGGGTAGGTTATTGGAAAAGGTCTTTCGAATGCACACTGGGTAGAGATAAGGCAAATGACTGAATGTTAAAAACGTTGTAAGTTCGCCATGGCCGAGTCGTATCTACCAAATGGCCAATAATATCTAACTATCATATTTATAGCGCATTTTAGGTCAAAGTGTATTCTAACTTTCTCATAAATAGTAAGACTACTTTTACGTTGGCAAAAAAAAAAAATTCTTAACGAATAATTTTTTTTTGGAATGGTTAAACCAATTCCATTGTCGATTTCAGTCTCAATTATACAATTTACTTCCTTCTTTATTCTAATTGACTTGCTTTTTTTAACCATCATTATTTGACAAAATCTTCAATCTTACGCGGAGTCATCTATTTAGCTTGAACTTTTATATGTGACGCGCAAAATAGAAAGGGACCTAAGGATAGAAACCAGTTTTGTTCAGGAGAGCCATTTTAAAGATTAGGTCCCTTTCGATTTGCGCTTAGATTCGTCGACTTCACTTTCATAAAACGCGCATATCTCTGGGAGGGAACACTTTTGGTGCATGGGATCGGTCTCATTCGATGCTGATGTTGTCCAAATCAAAAAAAAAGTAAAAGTTGATGAAAAGTTTTGTTCAGGAGAGTCATTTAAAAGATTAGGTCCCTTTCTTTTTGCGCTTACAATCGTCGAC
Source organism: Hydrotaea diabolus (assembly GCA_963513945.1). Lineage (NCBI taxonomy): Eukaryota > Metazoa > Arthropoda > Insecta > Diptera > Muscidae > Hydrotaea > Hydrotaea diabolus. The sequence goes on along the minus strand of OY740716.1, from coordinate 190,976,464 downwards.
TTCACTTTCATAAAACGCGCATATCTCTGGGAGGGAACACTTTTGGGGCATGGGATCGCTCAGATGTTGTCCACATCAAACAAAGAAAAAAAATGAAAATTGATTTTTTTTTTACCCTTAGGTCCCTTTCTCTATGCACTGTCACATATTGGGATTTTCCACCTACACGCAGAAAAAAAGTATGGCTGGGGTGACAAAATTCGAAGAGGATCATACTATTGTTGCGTATATGGTTGTGGCACAACAATAGTTTGATTCACACTCAACCAAACTATTATCTCCACAACCATATTATGATCCTCACAGCCATAGTATGTTTCACATACAACCATAGTATGTTCCTCACAACCATAGTATGATTCATACGCAACCATACTATGATCCGAACAATCATAGTGTGATTCACAATCAACCATACTATAATCTCCACAACCATATTATAATCCTCACAACCATAGAATGTTTCTCATATAACTGTAGTATGATCCTCACAACCAAAGTATGATTCACTCAACCATACTATGGATTGGGTAATATTGTTATTCAAAAATAGAGATTTTTATCAAGCAAGTTATTTTAAATTGCATTACAATTAGTTCATAGCCAGATTTGAGGCCATGTTTTTACTGAATATTTCATTCAAGAAACAAAAATATACTCGTATTCTTAGTTGGGACATAAATACTGTTACACACGTTTCATACTGTAAAATAAAAAGTACTGAATGTTTTTGGACCAAATATTTTTTAATATATTTATTGATGTACTCGTATATTGTATCCAAAAAGAATCTACTTATTCGAAATGTCCGCCGTTTGCCTTTACACACGCCTTAAGTCCCACTGGCCAATCGTAAATAGCTGCACGAACCTCGTCCATTAGAAAATGGCCACAGCTCGCACCAAAGCAGTCTTAAGAGATCTTAAGTTGGGGTATCTTTTGTGACAAACCTTGTCCTCTAAAACCGTTCACAATTTGTAATCCAATGGGTTCCAATCTGGACTGCCTGAGGGCCATTCTTCAGAGGAAATGTTTCGAAGCCAGGCCTGAGACGTTTTAGCCTATGGGCCGGCGCAGAATCATACTGGAAAGTCCATGGCTGGCTTTGGAACAGGGAATTGTTAAGAGGCTTCACAACAGCTTCCAAAACGGTTTCATGGTAAACTTTGGCCCATGTTTTGACTCCTTGTTCGCATAAATGCAGGTCAGTGACCCCATCGTAAGAAACACCCCACCAAGCCATGACTGAAGCTGGGTGATGACCCTTTTCCATCCTTGGGATCAGTTCAGATGCTTCCTTAGATGATCGCACATACACTCTATCATTTTGCTTGTTAAATTTTTCCTGAACGGTGAAAATTTTGTTCATCGGTGAACAAAATTTTTCTGTGCAAGTTATCAGCGTGCATCACCAAAAGACGTTTGCATTTTTCAATCCTATATTTTTTAAAGCCGCAGTCAATAAATGTCCGGTACGTCGTTTGAAAGCCCCAAGTCCCAAGTATTTTTTAGTGATTACACTCATGGACTTTTGCGTGATATTTATCTTACGGGCTATGATTTTCTGTTTTCGGAGCGGATTTCTGTGAATTCTTGATTTAACGGCTTTGATGACATGTGGTGTTCGAACAGAGAGGCCCGACCGTTGGCGGTCTTTTACATCTCCAGTCTCCTCAAACAGTTTTATGCATCGGTAGACGAACATGCGGCTAATCCTTAGTGGCCGGAGCGTTTTGAAAATATCGCTTTTTTCATTTCACACTTGAAAGCGCTATTACAGCGATACGGTTCTCATTATCTGACCACTCCATGATGAAAGTTGAAACAATTTTAAAATCCCGTTACAGACTAAGGCAATTAAGGTTAGCTTTCAAAACCCATATGACATTAACGGGGTATGTTCAGTACCACTGTTGAAATGGGTGTGTTCAATGTTGTAACAGTATTTATGTCCCTACTAACGTTTAAAAAAACTGTTTCGTTATTTAAAAATATTCTATTAAAAATATTGCTTTAAAAACTTTTGATTTGCAGGTACAAAGTTATTGGACAAGCGTTATTGTTTCCATAAAACCAAAATAACAACACTTTTGTCGCGACAGCCATATTTATATTGTTGCCACAACTATACTTTCATTTCTAAATTTGGCAATAACACTATTGTTACATTTCAACAATATGAATATTTCCGAAATTATACTATTGTCTAAATTAAATTTAAAGAAGACTGGTTTTGACAAACATAAATCTATTTCAGAGAACATATTATTCTTGACGTGACCATATAGTAATCATATTTTTGCTCTGCGTAGAAACGTGGTATTAACACAGGTAAATGATTTCTTGAGAGGCTAGTAGCAGGTGTACTGACAACAGTATTTCAACATTCGGTCTGGTCGAATATAATTTGTCATCTTATTTTGACGAAATTATCCATTTTAGACAACGATGAGTCGAATACGGTTTATACTTTCGACTTTAAAGATATACCTATTAGAAATCTTTGGGTTCACCTATGTCACGCGCTATGTCAGCTCAACAAACAATCAATCCTTTGCTACTTAAAGCTGCTGTGGGCAGCTGTGGTGGAAGTGTGCATGACTATCATGCCAGTAAAAAAGAATCAACCTTGGTTAAGACCATCCAAAAACTTATCAGCGCCGGGTTTTCACCTCGCCATACCGGCGACTGAACGAATAAGAGATTTATCTCTAAATCATGTAAAACTTTTCTATGAAATGCATTAGCTGTTCGGAGCCGGCGTTAAACAGTAGCTCCAGGTCAGTTAGTGTGAGATTTGTATCGTACACATCTTACTGATTTTAAAGAAGTTCCAACTTCTTCCTTTATGAGATGTTGTGGGACTTAAGTAGTTAAGTAAGTAAGCCCATTTCAATGCGATGTGGATTAAAAACCAATCAGAAGACTTTTTCTGCGGGGAAAACCAAACACCGCCATCAGCGTATTGGAAAATTTATGAAAAACCCGCTACTGCGAAGTTAATCCAAATAGTCCTATACATGTAATTCATATTCGTGTCTTATACGTGTATAAACATGTGCAAGGGTCCATAATCAGAAATGATGATAACAAAACAGTTTCTGGTTATCTTGCCATAATATGTACCATAGTGCACCATCCAACGTTAAAGCGCCTAAAAACTTACTTCAAGAATCTATAAAGCGATAAAAATGAAGCTCACTTACCCAAACCGGAACAAACCCAGACTAGCAGCTTGGCTGAGCGAGCAATGCCAAGTGGTGGCAACATTAAAATACCATTTCGTACCAGTTCAGAGCATTTCGTAAATATTTTCGTACGTACGGGTGTGTATGCACGCACACTGCGTACCAACTTCAACTTTGTCGGAATTGTATGCAAATTATTGTTGAAAGTATTTTTCAATATGAATTCTTGTGCTCCCTCTCTCTGCTTCCCCCTCTTCGTCCTTCGTTGCTACGTAAGTGTGTGTGATTGTTTGTGTGTGTGTAAATGTAAGTAAGCTGCTTTTTATGCGCATAAAGTGTAGCATGGTTTTAGGTGTGAGTGAATTTATAAATTTTATAGCATACTTAGCAGCACTTTTAGATTGGTGTGCTTGCTCTCCATCATGTCCCATTCGAAATTCGAATAACTTTTAAAATTGGTTATGGCATAATGACAAGTGTGCAAAGCCATTGAGTTTCATTAAAAGCCCTATTGCTATTTGGTATTCCATTCACGCTCTGTGAGCAATGACAATATTTTGACAATAATGTTAATTTTAGGGGGTGGGTTGGAGAAAAATTCCTTTTCTCTTAAGCTTAGATAAGACCACAAAGTTGAAACCTAAAATTGTCATGAAACTTTAAGGCACCAAGAAGAGGTGCAATAATTTGTTTTAGCATTTCGATCACTCAATGAATAAAATCGCACGAGAAAAAGCATTCCAGGGCCTTTTTTATTTCAAACAAGATACGTATAAACGGCTGTGATAGAATTATTTTTCCGAACAAAAAAAAAGTAATTTAGTTCTAAATATTAAAATGACAGTCTCTAATGGAATTGATTTCTTCACATCGGATTTCTTGGATGATAGTGAAACCTTAAAGATAAAATACTGTCTAAAAAAGAGCGATTCCATTTGAATTTGCCCAAAGTAACGCTGAAAAATGTTTTTCTTTTTCTAATGGCACTTACATACATCACTCCCCTGAATTGCAAAAGTATAAAATAAAGAAGCCCCTCACTAAACCATTCAATATGAAAATAGACCTCAGGCAAAGCAACAATCTGCAGTGAAATAAATTTACTATACCGCCGCAGACTTTTGCGTAACAGGAACCTTAGTATTGAAAACAGGGAGCACACTAATGCCGTCCCAGAGCATGATCCTAGGGGGTGCACATAGGGGTTGCCCTTTCTTCTATTGAAGAAAAGTAGTCAGCGAAATTGGGATTTGTTGTGAAGGAGGACGAAACGGAGCTGTTGGTTCGTCTATCTTGAATTCGCACAAAAAACAAACCAAATGACGTCAGCTTTGAACTTAAATCTGGAATCCTGCTAACAGTTCCTACTATCAACAGCTCGAAAATGAAGTCCACTATCGGCTTACAAAAATAACTCGTCGTTACCTCCTGGGCTTCTATCTGACACACAAACGCTAGTACTAAACAGTGTAAAAGATTTTTCGAAAAAAAATATATTTCAAGTAACTTACAGACCCATTAATGATACAACAATTCTGTTTGTTGTGGCCGTCTTGTAGGGCTGGCTCTGCAGAGCGGGTTTCCAGGCTCAGAAAGCTTGTGTCTTGGACCGGATGTGAACACAGTGGCATGAGAACTAGCTGAATGTTCTTGTCTGGCCATCTAAACAGGTACATTAAGTCCTGTGGTCTTTGCTGACATGTACATATGTGACGTGCAAAATAGAAAGGGACCTAAGGGTAAAAACCATTTTTGTTCAGGAGAGTCATTTTAAAGATTTCATTCTGGGCTTTCTCTGGTCGATGGTGGTCTCCACTCTGAAGTTGTTGGCGGTTTGCCATTGATTTTCAAGCAATAAGAGCCAGACCACAATACAGAATTCCAAGGAGAGATTAAGGCCAACACAGAATGCATACGACGTTCTAACTTAAATAACTGTCGAACTTGGCAAGGGTAAGCTGTACAGGCAGCAGATTTGGACATCGTACCTACACCAATATAGGTCGAACAGAGCATCGGCCTGCACCAATACAGAGCAACTAAGTGGCAAAAAAGGTATATTTTTTGCCAGTTCGGCCCATGCGTCCCATCCTAAACTCAGCCAATATTTAAAAACGTATCTTATTTGAATTTGTAACAAAATTTGCTTTTAAAACCGAAACCGAAAAAGCCCGAATAAATATAAACAGAAAGAAAAAGTTCAACAAAAAAAAAGGAATTTGAAAAATATATTAGTACTTTTTTACAGCAAATTCAAATTTAAAATAATGAGGCTGAAATTGACAGAATACCCTTCGACATGCTTGTTAGAGTTCATGAAAACTGCAGAAAACGTATGCAGCAGTGTGCGGATAGGGAAGGTCGAAATTTGCCAGATACACTATTTAAGGCCATGAAATTTAAAAATTCCCTTACTGTTCAATATAATTAAAATATAAAATTAATTTTTCTAAGATTCGTACTTTTTTTATTTCATTCCCAAATAAGCAAATTAACGCTCTCCACCCTGTATATACTTGCTTTATATTGAAGGAGATTTCTTATGCTAATTGTTTCCATAAAGAAACGGCCCCTTCAAAAGATAATACTGCCATTCAATGCACACATGTCGCTGGTGACAACTCACTTCAGCAGAGTTGTTATAAATTTGTTATTATGTCCCCTGTCTAGGGGAAATTCTCCACTTGGAGGCTTCTTGTATGACTTGCAGTAATAATCTATGTCTGGACAAATTAGTTGTGTGTTTAATTAGTCGGCCACTCTGGCCTTAGACTCGTACACATGTTTCTTGGTAGAAAGAATTAATATCGATTTTGGTCAAATTTGTTGTCTGTGGCCCCCCTCTTTCTCCTACTTTCTTCCACGCAGGCACCCGGGGTTACCACGAATTGTTCATTAACATTTTGCCACTTTTGACCATATTCGTTTAATTATAACGTCGTCCAACAGCGTTGTTGGCGCGGCAGTAATTTACGCAGCCATGTACAATCAAATCGTATTGTAATTTACCTAAGTTAATAGCATTTCCATAGGACACTATTATCGTAAATTAACTGCTGATTTTAATAGGCCTAAAATTGCTCCTTGCTTGTTAAGCATTTAGTGGCCGGCCGGCCACACAAGAGTCATGTATTCATTCATTCAGTCATTCATTCCTTCCTTCGGTGCTAGTGAGGACTTTATCATAATTTAAGATTACTTGCCATAAAATATTGTATACTTTCAAGTGGCAGCCACATGGAAGCGAAGGACCTTCACGACAAGAGCCCAACTAGAGCAGCGATAATAAAGGACGGAGCCTATGGCTTATACAGATATGCTTAAATACGAGTATGTATGTAAGTTTGTTATAATTTATGTTTTTTCTCGCTCTCTCTTTTGTTTGTTTAATAATTCTTTAATGTTTACTTAAATATATCATTCACAGAATATTATGTGCGCGTGTATGTGTGTGCTAGCTCAGGTGTATTAATAGTTGGCACATAAAAAACCGAATGAACTTTTACAGAAGCACCCCATAAGTGTGAATAAAATTTTTAATACCCATACTTTTCGGTACAGAGTTTAACTATTAAACTCGTTAATGATAAAGCGTGTGAGCCTTCATCAAAATAGTGATTCACCTTTATTGGGTAAAGGATTTTTTAATAATATAAGACTTTCATTACCAAACGGTTTTTATACACTAGACCATGAACATAAACAGATCCGATTTTAAGCCAGTGTCGGATTTTATTCCAAACGCGCAATTACAACCTTTTAGTCATTGGTATTGTTAAGGGAGACATGCCTTAAAGGCTGGACTCAAAATGCCAGTGGTTGCCATTTTGAGTCCAGCCTTTAATGCATGTCTCCCTTAACAATACCAATGACTAAAAGGTTGTAATTGCTTTTAATAAGGAAACAAAAGGGGAAATTCTCTCAAAATCAGTGAGGTATGCACGCTGTAATTCTCGTTCTCATCTAATGGAATTAACTATTATACGGCGGCTCTAAATGGCGAATGCATTTTAAATGGCAGCACGGCTTGCCGATTAATACCTTACACACGCGGAGAAAAGATGTGGTTACTATATGGTCACGGCAACCATAGTATTGTTTTTTGAATTTTATTTTGACAATAGTATGATTGAGGCAACTTTAATATTGTTGAAATGTAACAATAGTATTGTTGCCAAATTTAAAAAAAATATATGATTGTAGCTTCTATATACTTAGTAGGGACATACATACTGTTACAACATTGAACACACCCATGTCAATAGTGGAACTGAACATACTCCGTTAATGTCATATGGGGTTTGAAAGCTAACCTCAATAGCGTTAGTCTGTAACGGGGTTTTAAAATTGTTTCAACTTTCATCATAGAGTGGTCAGATAATGAGAACCGTATCGCTGCAATAGCGCTTTTCAAGTGTGAAATGAAAAAAAGCGATATTTTCAAAACGCTCCGGTCACTATGGGTTAGCCGCATCTTCGTCTACCGATACATAAAACTGTTTGAGGAGACTGGAGATGTAAAAGACCGCCACCGGTCGGGCCGCCCACGCTCTGTTCGAACAGCGCATGTCAGCAAAGCCGTTAAATCAAGAATTCACAGAAATCCGCCCGAAAACAGAAAATCATGGCCCGTGAGATAAATATCACGCAAAAGTCCATGAGTCGAATCTTTAAAAAAGACTTGGGACTTGGGGCTTTCCAACGACGTACCGGACATTTATTGACTGCAGCTTTAAAAAAATAGGATTAAAAAATGCAAACGTCTTTTGGTTAAGCACGCTGATAACTTGCACAGAAACATTTTGTGCATCGATGAAAAATTTTTTACCGTTCAGGAAAAATTTAACAAGCAAAATTATTGAGTGTTTGCGCGGTCATCTAAGGAAGCATCTGAACTGATCCCAAGGGGGGAAAAGGGTCATCACCCAGCTTCAGTCATGGTTTGGTGGGGTGTCTTTTACGATGGGGTCACTTTCTGCGAACAAGGAGTCAAAACATCGGCCACAGTTTACCAGGAAACCGTTTTGGAAGCTGTTGCGGAGCCTCTTAACAATTCCATGTTCCAAAACCAGCCATGGACTTTCCAGCAGGATTCTCCACCGGCCCATAAGGCTAAAACGTCCTAGGCCTGGCTTCGAAACAATTTGCCAGAGTTCATTTTCTCTGAAGAATTGCCCTCAGGCAGTCAAGATTTGAACCCATTGGATTAGAAATTGTGGACAGTTTAAGAGGACAAGGTTTGTCACAAAAGATACCCCAATATTGGATCTCTTAAGACTGCTTTGGTTCGAGAGTATTTATGTCCCTACTAAGTAAATATGGTTGGTGCGACAATAGTATTGTTTTTTGGGTTTCATGATAACAACAATATGATTTTTTCTAAAACAAACTACTTTGGATTAGTGTAACTGAAATATTTTTAATAAATATATGGTAAATAAATCACTCCTATTATTACGAGTTTAATATATTTGTACATAATTTGCTAAATCAAAATCTCTTTTGTTGAATAGGAATCATAGTATGGTTGTGTGTGAGTAACAATATGGTTGTGTGGATCATAGCATGGTTGTGTGTGAATAATTCTATTGTTGCGAGGACCATAGTATTGATGTAGAGATCATAGTATGTTGGTGTGTGAACCATACTATTGTCGTGATGATCATAATATTGTTGTGCCACAACCATTTGCCCAACAAGAGTATGATGCTCTTCGAATATTGTTACCCCAACCATTTATGAGATGGAAACCTGGATTTACTGGTGGGGTAGTCGTGCACTCTAACCAACACGAACAGATGACTGCTGTAATAAAATGAGCGAGCTTTCCACCACATACTTTTTTAAACGCCGTGGATAGCCCCAGGTGTAAAAACTGACCTCGCCACTGGTTTTTATAAGATGATAAATGTGATCATACTACTATACTCACAACTTTTTGATCGGTTATACTAATGAAACGCAAAAGAGGTATATAGTTGCCACAAATAGTGGCTGTTGGTCCCCATTTACATGAGGCAACTTTACTTGCGTCAATTTTTATGATTCCCTTTTGAACTTGCCAATTGTATATAGTTGCCACAAATAGTGGCTGTTAGTCCCCATTTACATGAGGCAACTTTACTTGCGCCAATTATTATGATTCCCTTTTGAACTTGCCTATTGTATATAGTTGCCACAAATAGTGGCTGTTGGTCCCCATTTACATGAGGCAACTTTACTTGCGTCAATTTTTATGATTCCCTTTTGAACTTGCCTATTGTATATAGTTGCCACAGATAGTGGCTGTTGGTCCCCATTTACATGAGGCATCTTTACTTGCGTCAATTTTTATGATTCCCTTTTGAACTTGCCTATTGTACATAGTTGCCACAAATAGTGGCTGTTGGTTCCCATTTACATGAGGCAAATTTACTTGCGTCAATTTTTATGATTCCCTTTTGAACTTGACTCTTGTGTTTATACAAAGCAATTCGGTAAGTGCAATTTTTGTTTTTTTTTTATTGCATTTTCTGACATTCTGTCACTTATACGTTCTGATTTTTTGTGAAAAAATATCAAAATAGTTTGCAGCCAACTTCACGCAACGAAAAATGCAAAATGAATTGACAGTAGGGCAATTTTTTCCCCTTTCCAATCCCCTTACATCTCTCTCCTACAAACTGAGAGTTGAGGCAAGTAAAGTTGCCTCGTGTAAATGTGGACTAGTTTTGCTAAAATTGTTTTGTTTTAAGCAATTATTGGTGATGATAACTAAAAATTGATCATAACCAAAAACGTTGGTGTTTAATGGTATTTTTTAAAAATTAAATAATTTGATTGTTACTGACTTTAAGCCAATCGTTTCATAAAATTTTTTCTAATAAAAATCATCCATCATCTTTTCCAGTCTCTCCTCGCCATGACCCTCCCTATGAGTTCTTGAAGAACTTCAATTGTTTAAGCAAACCATTTTTTGCTTCTAAATAAAATGTAAATTTTTAGATTCAAAATTCACTCTTGAAGGTTCGGATACTTGGATTGTATTAGTATACTACATGGATGCTAATACAACTATGATAATATGCTCTATTGGCCGATTCAGTGGCGCCTTTAAATTAAACATTCAGAAGATTCCCCTTGCTCCTTTATAAGAAGTTATTCAACTTGAGTAGGTAATATTTGTGCCCTCCTTTAGTAAAGCTTTAAGATTTCCGAACTGACTGCAGGCATGTTTCTGCCATTTATTTTACAGGTATAACTTATTTATGGTATCTGATTTAACTCAGTATCTAGAATGGGTGTCGTACATAACGTGCTGTTCCGCCTTCGATATGATTATAAATTACATCGCCATTCTGAGGATCTGTTTTATATCGATGATGTACATACGAGTATTCTTTATTATTTCCCATAAAATCGTCTGTCATGGCGGCGCACATTACCATGCATAGCATATAAAGGCATCGTCTGCGTCCTGAACCTTAACAAATATCCGGCAGACCACCCGCATCGGCATCCTGCCAACACACATCACATGTTATCGTACGCCCCACACACACGCTCACACATGTCTGACATTTTGTTCTCTCCTTATTCGTTTAAAATTACAATTATTTCTTTCCGAAATTACTATGTAACACCTGGAAACATTTTACGGGCGAAATTTCAAATTTCATTTAAATTGTAAACATTGTTCGTTCATGCCCAACGGATAACGAACCACCAAATGCTGGCCGACAGGACAACAACTGAAACTGAAAAACGTAACGCCTCAAACAAACAAACAACCTACATATGGAGGCTGTCTAACATTTCATACAAATTATATAGTGGACACCTGTACAACAGCCCTCCGCCGTCGACCCCAAGCTAATGGAAAGTTAAACCAGTCTCAAAAAAAAAGAAAACTGTTAGTTCCCTTATAATCAACAATAACAACCCAAACTCATTTCATTTCCGGTTGAAGCAACACAATACGACGAAACGAACAAAAACTGTTATTCTGGTGTGATTGCATTTCCTGCCATACACTCACAGTCCGTTTGGGGCACAGTGGGATATTCAAAAGAAAAGTTAGCAAATAAATAGGTATACCATTTTTTTTGTGTAAGTACAGGGTGGGCCAAAAGTTACCATGGGGTTAAAAACTTGAATAACTTTTTTGTTTATTCATTTTTTTATATTTTTTCTTAGATTATATAAAAAACAAAATTGAACTTTTTTACACTAAGTAAGAAAAATAGTGTCATTTAAGTGACCTCCGTTTTCAGCTTCGCAATAATGGGCTCGTTTTAGAGCATTTTCCATGACATTTTTCAAAATTTGTGGCTGTAGCGTTCCAATTTCTGCAACAATGTTGGCCTTGAGTTGAAGGATTGTCTCGGGCTTGTTCACATATACTTGCTCCTTTAAATAACCCCAAAGAAAATAGTCGTGTGCTGACAAATCTGGCGATCGCGCAAGCCAAATTATTTCCGAATTTCTAGAAATTATTCGCTGTCCAAAAATTTGACTTCAACGTGCCATTGTGTCTTGGGCAGTGTGGGCAGTGGCTCCGTCCTGCTAAACTACAACTCAGGTCTGGTTTAAAAAATTTAAAAAATGTTCTATCATAAACCGATACCGCTCTCCATTTACTTTTACAGCACTTCCATTTTCATTATCGAAGAAGTAAGGCTAAATGATATCTGCAGATGTGATCCCAAGCCATACTGTACACCTAATGGGATGCAATGGCTCTTGGGTGTTTAAAACCCCAGATCCTACAGTTCTGCTTATTAACAAAGCCATTCAAATGAAAATGAGCTTCATCACTCATGCGTTAATATAATTGATCGCTGATATAAATAATAAAATTCTATTATTCTGGTTCTTTGTTTAGTTCTGAATCTCTCCATTGTTTATTCTCCGAGTGTTACTTGCATAATCTAAAAAAAGGATAAAAAAATATATGAACGAAAAAGTTATTAAATTAAACCCAATGGTAACTTTTGGCCCAACCTGTATCAATTTATTTACCCAGTTTTATTACCCAGACCACTGATGGGGGTATCACAGAAATTGCGCAAGCGGTCTTGAAGATCTACCTGAAGGACCTACAAATCTTAGGTAAAATGATTTCTTTAAAATCACGATACCGGCCAAACAAGTTTAACTAGTATTCTGAAATTTTGCTCCATTTTGGCTCACTACGAGGGTTGCTATTTATATTTCGGGTCCGGCAACTACGAGGGTTGCTATTTATATTTCGGGTCCGGCAATAAAAACACAAAAATTTATCATTGAAAATGGTTTTATTGTGTTTCAAAATATTCTCCTTTTAGATCAGTACACTTTTGCATGCGCACAAACCAATTTTCGAAGCACTTTTTCCTCTAATTGAGACACATGATTTTTTAACGCTTCAACAGCTGCTTCGGTCGATGAAAAACGTTGACAACGCATTTTTTTTCTTAATGCTAGGGAATAAGAAAAAGTCATTGGGTGCCAAATCAGGGCTGTACGGAGATGGCCCATCAATTCAGCATCTTAAGTAGCTTAAAATAGTAGCTTAAATAGCTTATCATTTCAACTGATGTGTGCGAGATCGCATTGTCGTGATGCAAAATGGCCCGTCTTCTTTTCCTCATTTCTTCGAACACTGTTGCCAAACAGATGGTTGTATACCACTCAAAATTGACCTCCTACGTTCCACTAAAGGCACTGTGGCCGGTTATACCGGAAAAAAACGCAATCGTTTGCTTCGATGTACTTCTTCCACGAACAACTTATGTTGGATTTGGCTCGTCTTGAAAGACCCATACGGTCATACGGATTGCTGTTTTGTTTCGGGTTCATGTGAATAGATCCATGATTCTTCACCTGTGACAATGTTATATACTGCCTTTGAGCTACCGCAGTTATACTTTTTCAACATCTCTTTGCACCAATCCATACGAGCCTTTTTGAGCATTCGTCATATTATGTGGGATCCAACGAGAACAAATTTTTTTCACGGCCAAATGAATGGCCAAGAATGACTCATTCTCTCGGTATGCCACATGTCGGTCTTGCTTAATCAGACTACGCACAGCATCGATGATTGCTGGCAAAGTGAACGAAGTTGGGCGTCCTTCGCGAAGTTCATCCTGGAGCAAGCGGCGTCCGAGACGGAACTCTTGGTACCAGCGATTAACAGTGCCAAAAGTCAACGCCAAAAGTCGAAACAAGTTGATTTAAACAATCTTGTTTCGATAACCCACGCAGAAAATCGTAAAAAATCATCGCACGAAAATGTTCACAGGATAATTCTATTTTTTGACTGAGATGAAATTTTCAACACACTGTAAACAAAGCAATTTGCCCTCAAATGACAAAACGTTCTGACTGAAGTTATGCTTAAAAATGTCGAAGTTTCCAATGGAAGTTCCAGTTTGCATCTAGTATTGTCAGAACCCGAAATATAAATAGCAAACATCGTTTATAAGCGGTATTGAATTGAAAACGAACAAAGTCGGCTCAAGGGGGGTAAAGTTTTCCTTAAGGAACCTTGTAACAAGTACATTAATATTTAATATTAATATTTTCTACTGGATTTATTAAAAAAAATTTGGCTGAGATTAAGGCAACGCCTCCTGGACCCAAGGGACCGAAAGAAGGCATTATGGTCATAATAGGCGACCACTAGTAAATATGCACATATCAAAGGAAACTTCGTAATGTAAAGTGTGGTTCGTAACAAAAGGTCGTATAAATTTGATCAGAAATATATTGCCTTAAAAAAATTTCAATATTAATGAAAAAAATATGCCTCTGTTATCGAAAATATGTTCAGTTGCCTTTCCGGGCCTTTCTAACCAGATTTGGTTAGTTTTTATATAAGTTAGTTTCATGAAAATGCCGATGTTTAATGATAACTCATTTTGATAAATAATTTATTTAAAGTTTTAAACTCAAAATAAGATAAATAATTTCCCTTGAAATCACCAAATGTTTGTTATCGTAATGGATATTCGGTTCGACAAACCACAAGATGATAAATATGATCATTACAAGTAATTAATCGGTAATACGGGTATCAATGAAAAACGGAAAATGTATTTTGTTACCACAACTAGTGGATGTTTTGCAAAACTGTTGTTGTGGTAACCAGTTTTTGGTGATGATAACTGAACTTTTATCGTAATAAAACACGGGTTTCTAATGGTACGTTTTTTTTGTTGGTATAAATAGACGTTATTGTCGCTGTGGTGTGATAGAAGTGTGCACGACAATCATGCCAGGGTCAACGTTGCGTAAGAACACCTAACAATTTTTCAGCGGCGGGTTTTACCTCGGAAATGCCGTCGACTTTACGAGTAAGAGATTTATCTCTAAGTCATGTAAAAACTTCTCTATAAAAATGCTTTAGCCGTTCAAAGTCGGCGTTAAACAGTAGGTCCCTCTATGTGAGTATTGAATCGTACACAGTTCACTGATTTAAGAGAAGTTCGCCTTGTTCCTTAATGGGATGCTGCGGGACTTAAGTACGTAAAGGCGGTATTGGGAGAAATTACCCACTTTTTTCAGTAAAAAAAAATTCATTTTATTTTCCACTTTATTTTTCGACATGACTCTTCGCATGTTGGCGCCTACTTCAAGTGTGAAAGCAAACTATTTTTAATTTAAAATTTTTTTATTTTAAATTCAACGAAAAATTAAAATTTCTAATTTTTACATTGAACAGGGATTAACCGGCTCAAGATCTCTTGCATCTATATTTAAATAGAAGACAAGTTTTTAACAAAATGGCAAAGTGACATTGATATTCGTGGTGACAATATTCGAAGAGGATAATACTATTGTTGGGTATATGGTTGAGGTACAACAATATTATGATCCTCACAACAATAGTATGATTCAAATACAACCACACTATGATCCTCACAGCAATAGTATGATTCACTCAACCATACTATGATCTCCACAACCATAGTATGATCCTCACAACCATAGTATGATTCATATACAACCATAGTATGATTCACACGCAACCATGTTATGATCCCTACAACCATAGTATGATCACACACAATTATACTATGATCCCCAATATAATTTATTAGAATTTGTGTAAGTTGTCGACAATAGATTTGATCCCCAATATTATTTAGTAGAATTGGTTTAAGTTGCCAACAATAGATTTGAATTAAAAAAATTATTCAAAAATACATTAAATTCAAAATAATACGAGCGATTTATTTTACAGTAGAAAAAATAAGTTGAAATAAACGTAAGCATTTTTATTAAAAATATTTCAGTTAAATAAAGCCAAAGCAGCTTGTTTAAAAAAATTTAATTTCGATAAAAAAGTACTATTATTGCATTAGATCCGTACCAGTAAGATTTGTTCTTAAAAGCATATTAAAATGAGGCAAAAATTACAATCATACAGTATGACTGCCGTTATCATATACTTTTGCCGCACCAACCATATCTATATTGTAGCTACAACCATATTTTCATTTTTTAATTTGGCAATAATACTATTGTTACATTTCAACAATATTAATATTGCAGCAATTATACTATTGTCAAAAATAAATTCAATTATGGTTGCGACGAACATTCTGTTATTGCGGAGAACATATTATAATTGCCGTGACCATGTAGTAACCATGTTTTTTCTCTGCGTGCGAACACCGTTTTTATCATAATTTCGGGTCCGGTTAATCCCTGTTCAATGTGTAAACATTTTTAATTTTTTTTAGCATGCGTGGCTGATTTTTAGCTATAAAAGTTCTTTTTTCACTTCAAATACCGAAAACTACAGAGCACAAACTTTCGATGGAACTGAAAGACAATGCGAGATGCATGTAATCTCAATCATTCGGTTGGGCAAAAATTTCGGTTGTGGCAACGACTCTTTTGTTATCGTGCGCACAATGGTATAAAAGGTTCACCCTGTTCGAACTTAACCTGTTCGATGAAAGTAATTTTCGAATTTTTTTCTTGAATCTATGTTTAAAAAACGTAGCTTCTCTTCTATGGTCGAGTTTGTCAATTCGAAGGGAAGCTTTTCTACAAAGCCAAGTGATGGCAACGCTTAATCGCCGTTGACGAGACACCCACGGTTTGACAAGCATCGGGTGAAATTTAAAATTATTGGCTAATACGACTGCCACTGTACACAACAGTTCAAGTCGTACACCACGATTTGAGGTTAGAATTACAGGAATTTCGTGCACGACTTTCTTCCTTTTGTTTGGTTTCGGTGGCTTTTGTTGTTATTTTTATTAGAACCCACCCGAACGACGAGCAGCCCGCATTTTATTGTAGTTTCTGTGCGATTTTGCTCGTTGTTAAAATATTTCATTAATTTCAGTTTATTGCCGCTGTAGCCTCGAGGAGCCTCCGCTCTTCTCGGATGTGTGTGTTTATGGCGACTGCAAAGGTATAATTTCATACTTTGTAATACAAATGAACGAAACACGTAAATGGGTTGTAAATGCCACGATACATACCGCCGCGCCACATTTGCACAGATCCGCGCGGGGCCCAAATGAATGGTGAACGGTGTCGTTTAGCATTAGTTTGGTGCCATTGTCGCTGCGCTCTGGCATGAGGGTAGGGTGCGGTTTGGACCGGGTTAGCTAACAGCAGCGCGGCAAGCAGGCAAACAAACATTTACAATTAGGTGCAGGCAGCCTTTAGTTAGTTGGGCTCAAGTTTCGCTTTTATGATTATGACTAGAGAGAAAAATACGAGAATTATTTAATTTATTAAGAAATTAAAAAAAATGCTGGTCGGATGTGTATGTCAGTATATACGAGTACATGGGCTGAGAAGATGTTCCTTGTGCAGGCAGACCTTGAAACTTTGTTAATGTGTTGTTTTTGAAAGCCGCCTTAATGGTATGCTTTGAACTTAATGCCCAAAAGTATGCTTTGAAATAGCTAAGAGGGAACATTTTTATAAAAATCTCCCAGATGTATCGTATGCGAAGGCATTAAACAGTCGTGTAATTGTAGTTCTCAAACTTTTATCTAAATAGTGAAATGTCTGTTTACCTCAATAGCAGCAAGGAAAAAGACATTTTCTTAATGGGAATTTTCAGCCGAACCGCAGAACGACAGAAAAAGAAAATTGTATCTTTCTTTTGTAAAGCAAGCACTACCTCGAAAGAGTCTTCTTAAGCTAGTAATGCTGGAACGGCAAATAGTTGAGGTAATCTAATTAGCGCGAATCAGCTTCATGTGTGGCAATTGTTTTTTTTTTATAATAACGCGTGTAATTATATATTATGTGAACTTAATAATAAAAAAAGTTAAAACTTGTAATTAAAAATGTTTAATTGCTTTTACAAAAATATTCTTTAATCTAGAAATTTCCAAGGACTTAAAACATTCAGGTTAGTGTTTTTCTCCATTCCCTCGGGTCATTTCACAAACATAGTTTTTGAAGTCGTAAATGGCATCTTCTGCAGATGACGAACTATGTCTGCGATTTTTGCTACAACCACATCACAGTATACACAGTCAATAACACAGTTGTACCAACCAAGATCCGTTTTACTATTGGTTATGACAACTGTCAGTTATGGCAACCAACCAATTGTGATGTACATGGTTCCTTTGTACTAGTAATTGGTGGTGACAACAGATTATCTCTTTGTAGTGACCAACCTGTTTAGTTTGTTGCTCCAATATTAACATAGAAACCCCATACTATTTTATCGGTTCGAGTTACAACAAAATCTTTGTTTATAACGAAAACATATTTCAAAACCACCAAAAAAAATTTTAAAAACAAAAAAAATGGTCAGGCACTTAAATTTTTTTTGGGTTAGACGGTTAATGCTTCCATACGAAACTTTTATAGAAATAAACAGACTAAAGGGTGATCCATCTAGAGGTATTTTTTCAGAACAAAAAAAATATAAAAATTCAAATCAAGTGTGGAGTCTTTATTCGTAATTTGAAAGGACATTTTATGGCATTTATTTTTTGAATATGATTTCATTCAAATGTTGGCAACTGTATTATGGAAATGGGCGTTCGGTGAGAAACGCTGTTTTCGAACAAAATTTTGTTCAGTGGTGAGGCCCATTTCTGGCTCAACGGCAAAGTCAATAAACAAAATTGCAGCATTTGGGCTAAAGAGCAACAAGAAGAGGTTTAGAGGTGCCATTATACCCAGAGAAAACCACGGTTTGGTGCGGTTTATAAGCTGGTGGAATCATAAGTGCATATTTTTAAAAAATGATGATGGCAGGAACGTAATAGTGAATGGTGATCGCTATCTCGCCAAGAGATCGATTTTTATGCTACCTGAAATTGAAGCCCGTAATCTTGACGACACTTGGCTTCAACAGGACGTTGCCACTTGCCATACAGCTGCTCAAAAAATGGATTTATTGAGAGGTAATTTTGAAGACTAGCTAATTTCTCGTTTTGGACCGGTAAGTTGGCCGCCTACTAGATCGTATGATATCACACCTTAAGACTTTTTTCGTTGGGGCTATGTAAACTTCAAAGTCTATGCTGACAAACCAGCTACGATTCAGGTTTTGGAAGCCAACATTACGCGTGTCATTAACGCTTTACCGGTCGAAAAGCTCGAATGATTTATTCAAATTTTGACGCTTAGAATGGACACCCTGGGGCGTTGTTGTGGCCATACTTTGAAGGAAATTATGTTTAATAAATAAATGGCACAACATTTCCATTCGAACAAGAACAGTAATGAATCCACACTTGATTTGAATTTTTGTATTTTTTTATTTTGAAAAAAAAATTCCTCTAGACTGATCACCCGATACCTACACGTGCCGAATTAAAGCGGAGTGTGATGAAAGAGTTCGGGTAATAACAGACCTTTTACGCACCCTTTTGTTTAAAGGCCTGCACTAAATGGCCTTCTAGAATACCAAAAAGAAATTACGCAACTTTCTGTTTCATTATTTTTTTTTAATTTGTCCACCCTGGAGTTCGAACCTACCGATTTCTGGTTTCTTCCCTGATATGCTTTATTCTGGAAAACAACATCAAAGTGTGCGTTTACGTCAATTGGCGTATATTCACTTTCTAGTAGGTCTCTTATGAGAAGGCCTTACACAATTTTCCATCAGGACAGTAACCTTCTTTAACACACCTATAAGTATACAGTCAATAGAACTCACATCGCTTTCCCAGCCTTAATGTATTTCAATATATTTATTTTCTGTATATGTGACGCGCAAAATAGAAAGGGACCTAAGGTTAAAAACCAGTTTTGTTCAGGAGAGCCATTTTAAAGATTAGGTCCCTTTCTATTTGCGCTTAGAATCGTCGACTTCACTTTCATAATACGCGCATATCTCTGGGAGGGAACACTTTTGGGGCATGGGATCGGTTTCATTCGATGCTCAGATGCTGTCCACATCAAAAAAGAAAAAAAAATGAAAATTGGTTTTTTTTTATTTACCCTTAGGTCCCTTTCTCTATGTGCTGTCACATATAGAAATCGTTTTTAAAATATATTTGAGCTATTTCCTGTACCCAAACGTTTATTATCTTCACAACGATTTAAGGGGCTACTCCTCCCAAACGCTGCTATGCGAAGTGTCCTTTAATGTCAAAAGAGAAAATCACATATCCGCCGAGGCCAAATTATATCATTCTGACAAATTGCCAAAAGAACATCAATGTATCAACTCTATTAGCCGGCGGTCACCCGTCGCATACCCCGTGGGCCAATTGAGGCATAAAATGAAGTCATTACATTTGATACACACGTTCCTACCAATAAAACTTGATTTGCATACAAATTAAGCAGATATTGGCATATCCGAACACAACAGCGCGGGCTACCAAAGTTTTTGCTTCACTACAACAAGATGAAGTAGAGAAAAACAAAATGAAGGCGAAAAAATAACCGCAAATCAATCAAAACATTTATAAAAGTCAAGATCAAACGACGAGACCCCCCCCCCCCCCCCGACCCAAAAACAGGCGACCGCAATGACAACAGCAACCAAAACGAAAAAGAAAATCGAAACAAAAATAAAATCAATTTACCACAATAACGCTTAATAGGACATTTCCCTTTTACATATACAACGGCGACGAATAGGAGGCCATTGGCGCATGGAACGGAATCGACTGACTGGAAGAAAGGAAGGAAAAATAGATGCATAAAGCTGTTAACCAAGCCCAGAACGAAACAAAAAGTCCAATAAACAACTAAACAAATGACGCAAAGAATATACGACAGGGGCAGGAGGAACAAGGGAGGGGGAGGAATAACGACAAATAACGCATGGTGGGTAGTGATGACAAGCAAACTGTAAATTTTCGGCTTGGCCCAAATGCATACAGATGAATTGGAAGAGACGGCATCGTTGTTGGGCCCCTGTGTTCACACACACTCACACACAATTGCACGCACAAGGCCATCCAAGTGGAAATTGGTTTTGTGCGTAATAACTTTGTTTTGATCGCTCGTCCGTAGCTCATGGATGAGTGGTTTGGTGTGGAGAGGTGGTAGGGGCAAGGGGGCAGTTCCTATCGCATTTATTTAGTTGACATATGTTGTCCTGGGCTGCCACAAGTACTCGTACATACAGCCACTTTGGTATCGACATCTTTCGAGTTCATTTGATTTTCCTTGTTACAAATACACAAACACAGTGGTCCCCGAGGACACCAGGGCAAAATTAAGTGAGTTACATTTTTAGAGATGATTGACAATAAATGCATGACATTCTGAAGATATGACTTAAGCTGCTCTGAATTATTTTCTAGGTGTTGTATGAACATACTCGTACAAACACTGTGGAATAATGAGTTGGAATGCAGAAATTTTCTCGAACGAGATGGCATTTGTTGTTTTCAAAGAACCTCGGTGCCCAGTAAAATCTTGCATTAGCAATTATAACTCTATGTTGCTTCGAATTACAGGTACACTCTTATGTCATTGGAGAAAAGCACCTAATCGTACGCTTACTAGTAGCTTAACAATAATGACAGGGTGGGCCTAAAGTTACCAAAGGGTTTAAAAAGTTAATAACTTTTTCGTTTATATATTTTTTTCAGATTATATCAATATGGATAACGCTTAGAGAATAAAAAATGGGGAGGTTCACAACTGAACAAAGAACCAGAATAATAGAATTTTATTTTTTAAATCAGCGATTAACAATTTTAAGGCAAACGCATTAGTGATGAAGCACATTTTCATTTGAATGGCTATGTTAATAAGCAGAACTGTGGGTTCTGGGGTTCTGAAAATCCAAGAGCCATTCATCAACGCCAATTGCACCCCATTAGGTGTACAGTACGGTGTAAGATCACATCTGCAAATATCATTGGGCCTTACATCTTTGAGAGTGAAAATGGAAGTGATGTAACCGTAAATAGAGAGCGGTATCGGTTTGTGATAGAACATTTTTTACCTCCTGCTTTTGAAAACAGATGTGAGATGTGGTTTCAGCAGGAAGGAGCCACTGCCCACACTGCCCGAGACACAATGGCACGTTTAAGTCAAATTTTTAAAGATCGAATAATTTCCAAAAATTCGGAAATTATTTGGCCAGCGCGATCGCCAGATTTGTCAGCAACTGACTATTTTCTTTGGGGTTATTTGAAGGAGCGAGTGTATGTGAACAAGTCCGAGACAATCCTTCAACTCAAGGCCAACATTTGTATATGTGAGGCGCAAAATAGAAAGGGGCCTAAGAGTAAAAACCAGTTTTGTTCAGGAGAGCCATTTTAAAGATTTAAATACGTGTATCTTTGGTGTACCATCACTATCATAAAACGCGCATATCTCTGGGAGGGAACACTTTTGGGGCATGGGGATCGGTCAAATTCGATGCTCAGATGTTGTCCACATCAAAAAAAAGTGAAAATTGATTTGTTTACCCTTAGGTCCCTTTCTCTGAGAAAAAACATAAACAAAAATTAAAAAACGAAAAAGTTATTAACGTTTTTAACTCCATGATAACTTTTGGCCCACCCCGTATTATTATCGAAGAGCGGCTTACTGAAACAATTCAGACCATATTGACAGAGTGGCCAACTGATGTTCTTTCAGTACGAGAACTCTTTCTTTTCTCTATGACACACAACAAAAAACCGGATTCACCCTTTCCAAAAAAAAAAGAAAAAGATTCTTTTATTTTCTAAGAATTCGTTCGTATTTATTAAGAATATGTTTCATAAAGTACAGTCGAACCTGGATAAGTGGGACCTGGATAAGTGGGACCTACATAAGTGGGAATCCTCTATAAGTGGGACATTTTTGGTGGTCCCTGCACACTTCGAACAAAAAATAAAAAGAAAATGCTTTAAGCTGGAGTTTGAACCTCTTTAACTGGGACTTGATTTTTTAGAATTTACATCTTTAAGTGGGCATTTTTACTCGTTTACCTGTATCAGTGTGATTTCCCTCCAAATATAGGGTTTTTATCTTCTTTTTCTCTAATCTCTCTAGTTATTTCCTTTTTACTAAAGGAGTTTTCGCGGAGTGCGATGCAGGCTTGTCAGGTTTGGCGATTATTTGCCAAAATGGCGAGATCGAAGACTTTTGGCAACTTATATTTTGGTGACTTGGCGATTATCCTGGCGGATTTTATAAAAAACGCCCTATTTTAACTTACTAAAAAAGTAAATTACTCTAAATCACTGAAAATCTTAATTTTTTTTGTCGGCAGTACTTATCAGTAGTACTTTGTTGTTTGGATCATATCCGATTTAATTAATCCGTTCTATGTATTTTTGTACCTCCATCGTAGGATAAAGTGGCATAGATATTGGCAGTAGTATCACTAAGGAAGTTAAATTAAATGCAAATACACAGAATTTAAAAATATACATCGCACAAACTACTATTTTCTAAAAAAAGGATGATTTACCTATTTTATTTATATAAAGTTGTAAACTGTATTAATGGGAAACCTCTTTAAGTGGACATAAACAGGCAGTGCCTTGCGATCCCACTTATCCAGGTTCGACTATAGTTTCATATTTTATATGAAATATTACCTTTGAAATTATTACATTTTTTTATGGCTTAATTTTCACAATTTTTATGATAATACTTCAGTATAAACATGGAATTCTTTCATAAAAATTATTCACAGTCACAATTTTTCATGATAAATTTTCACGAAGTTTTCATGAAATTTTCATAAATAATTTTTTCGGTTTGTTAACATTTATTCGGTGTTTTGTAACTATTATGACAGGAACGTAAATTAAATAGTGAAATGTATTGGCTATAGTTTTTTAAAGCAGTCTCGGCCACAAATCAAATAACGAATACAGTAGTTCTCATTCGACAGAATGAGAATTGCCCTTTTACGTATGCATATGCACAAATTTTTGCTCAACATTTTCTTATGAAAAAATTTCAAACAAAATAAGAACATTTTTGTTAAACATATTAAGCAAAAATTATGAAATTTTTACGAAAATTACGTAATTTATACGAATATGTTTTGAAGAGTTACAAATAAAATTTTTTCTTTTCATACAAACTATAGGGTGATCCATCTAGAAGTACTTTTTTCAAAATACAAAAAAAAACTAAAATTCAAATCAAGTGTGGAATCTTTATTGTTCATAGGAAAGGACATTTTATGCCATTTATTTTTTAGATACAATTTCCTTCAAATGTTGTCAACTGTAATATGGAAATGAGAGCTCGGCGAAAAACAAGAAAATCCGCTCTTTTCGACTAAAATTTTGTTCAGTGATGAGGCCCATTTCTGGCGCAACAGCAACGTCAATAAACAAAATTGCCGCATTTGGGCTGAAGAGCAACAAAAAGAGGTTCAATACGTACCATTATACCCAGAGAAAACCATGGTTTGGTGCGGTTTATGGGCAGGTGGAATTATCGGTTCATATTTTTTCAAAACTGATGATGGTCGAAACGTAACTCTCAATGGTGCTCGCTGTTGCTCTATCATATCGGACTTTTTACTACCCGAAATTAAAGCCCGTAATCTTGACAACATTTTGTTTCATCACGACGGTGCCACTTGCCATGCAGCTGGTCAAACAATGGATCTAGTGAGAGGTAATTTCGAAGAGCAGCTCATTTTACATTTTGGACCGGTGAATTGGCCGCCTAGATTGTGTGATATCACAATTTTCGACTTTTTTCTTTGGAGCTATGAAAAGTCCAAAGTCTATGCTGACAAACCAGCTATGATGCAGGTCTTTGAAGCCAACATTACGCTTGTCATTCACGCCATAGCGGTCGAAATGCTCGAATGATCAATCCAAGATTGCACCCTCAGAATGGACACCCTGTGGCGTAGTTGCCGCCTAAATTTGAAGGCAATTATATTAAAAAAATAAATGGCATAAAATTTCCTTCGAATGAATAAATAAGATTCCACAGTTGATTTGAATTTCAGTATATTTTTTTATTTTGATACAAAAACGCCTCTAGATGGATCACCTATATTAAACTTTTCAATTTGTTGCCAAATCTGCATGGCAACTGAAAGTCTTCTCGTTTGTGTTTCACTTACAACCATTGTATGATTCCTACAACTATATTGTGATTCTTACAACCATAGCATGTTCACACTCAACCATAGTATGATTCACACGCAACCATGTTATGATTCCCACAATTCAAGTATTGTCGAACCTAGCTATACTATGATCCCGAAAAATATTTATGAGGACTGTGTTTTGTTTTATTCAACAATAGAGATTTAAATTAAGTAAGTTATTTTAATTTAAATTTAAAATTAAATTCAAACCAAAATTAGTGAATTATTTAACTATAGAAGTCAGTTTAAAAAAGTTTTTCATTTATTAAAAATATTTCAGTTGTACAAATCCACAGAACATTGCTTTAAACGAAATGTGATTTAAAGTATAGATAAAAAGTACTTTTCTTGTGCAGGATTCGTAACAACACGGGTATATCATTAATTTCGTGACTTTTCCAACTTCCCTCGTAGTTATGTGAAATGCAACACTGGCACCATCAAATAACATCAGTTTATAGACTACTGTCAAATTTTGAGAGAGTTCCGTTATTGAGTTTGTGTTTAACAGCTGTTCAAAACATATAACAACCTCGTGGTTTTTGTTAAAATAGGAAAATGTGAATTTCGAATGCCCATTAAACTTTAGTTTTTGCAGAAAAAACCGTTCATATGCCCTAGTAATATAGTTAAAAAAACAGTATCTAAATTATAAAAATTACTATCATACGGTATTATTGCCGTAGTCATATTATTGTTAACATAAAACCCAAAATAAAATACTTTTGTCGCACCAACCATATTCATATAGTTAGTACAACCATATTTTTATTTATCATACTATTATTGCGTTTGAACAATATTAATATTACCGCAATCGTTCTATTGTCAAAATATTATTCAAGAAACAATACGAAAATATATATATTTTTGGCCGAGGCAACACTTAGTTTTGCCTGGCGCCATCTGACATTTCCATTGGAAAGTTTGACATTTTTTTAGCATTAACGTAGTTTAATGAATTCAATCGTGGCCGACGCTCGCTCAAAGACGAAGGTTGTCCTAAAACGGCCGTTGTACCAGAGAAAATTGATGCCGTGCCTGAACTGATAATGCAAGATCGTCATGTAACATACCGTGAGATAGAGGCATCTTTGGACATTTCTTCCACCAGCATATTACATGAACACCTGGCCGTAAAAAAAATTTTGTTCTCGTTGCATCCCGCACAAGTTGACAATAGCTCAAAAAGAGGCTCGTGTCGATTGGTTCAAAAACTTATTAAAAAATACGATCGCGGTATGAGCCCGAAACAAAACAGCAATCGACCGTGTGGGTCTTCGAAGACGAGCCACATCCAACGAAAGTTGTTCGTGGAAGAAGCACTTCGAAGCAAATGGTCGCCAGTTTCTTCGGCAAAACTGGCAATTTGGCGACTGTTCCGCATGAGCAACGTAGGACGAGGTCAATTCTTAGTGGTACACCACAATTTCTTTGACACAAAGTTTGACATTGTTTAGCGTTGTTTACAGTGACTCAAAAAAATCAATTTGGCAAACAAATGGAATTAACTCGTAAACATTTTCGTGTGATAGTTTTTCACAACTTTCGACGTGGATTATCACGACAAGAGTGTATCAATGAACTTAAATCTTTGTATGGCGATAAAGCACCATCCCATAGCACTGTGAAAAACTGGTTTAATGAATTCTATCGTGGCCGAAGCTCGCTCAAAGGCGAAGGTCGTCCAAAAACGGCCGTTGTGCCAGAGAACATTAATGCCGCGCGTAAACTGATAATGCAAGATTGTCATGTGACATACCTTATATAGAGGCGTCCTTGGGCATTTCTTCCACCAGCATACATTCGATATTGCATGAACACCTGGCCGCAAAAAAGGTTTGTTCTCGTTGGATCCCGCACAATTTGACAATCGCTCAAAAAATGGCTCGTGTCGATTGGTGCAGAGAAATTCTGTTAAAATACGATCGCATTGCTTCAAAAGACGTTTATAAGATCGTCACAGGTGACGAATCATTGATCTATGCGTATGAGCCAAAACAAAACAGCAATCGACCGTGTGGGTCTTCGAAGACGAGCCAAATAGAACGAAAGTTGTTCGTGAAAGAAGCACTTCGAAGCAAATGGTCGCATGTTTCTTCGGAAAAACTGGTCATGTAGCGCCTGTTCCGCTTGAGCAACGTAGGACGGTCAATTCTGAGTGGTACACCACAATTTGTTTGCCTAAAGTCGCGTTTTCATTATAAGGCGAGAAATATATATAGCAGCCATCGTACCATGGTCGACACTAACATACTTTTATTTCAAAGAACATATTATTGTTGCCGTTTTTATATAGTAACCATATTTTTTCTTTGCATGTATTTTGCATGCATGCAGCGTGACTTAAAGTAGATGAGTCCATCTACCAAATCGTATCTCCCATAGAAAGTTTTGTGTAAGAACATTCCAACAAAGGTGTAACGAACAGACCATGGTTTGGTATGCTGCCCTCTATCGCATTGGAGTTAAACATTTTGTAGTTTTGGAGCAGCATAATCAAACCAGGGTGCTAGAGGGTGTGTGAACATTTTTTTTACAAGTTTCCGCCTTGATTTTCTATAGAGATAAAATCTCCCCTCCAATCACTGTCCGGCGATTACCATATTATATCACATCAAGGGGGGTAGGAGGAATAATTTATGTGTTGGGGCAGCATATTTTACTTTATTTCATTTTTTTCTTCATCTAAATTTAGCATTTGGTCACTCTGATAGCCAAAACGAAAATGTCAGTCAGTAAATGCTAATGCTAGGGAACGATAACTCTCTGTTCATGTGCGTGTGTTCGTGCGGGCGTATCTCCTCCGAAGGACATCAAGTGTCATTTACATTTTGACATGTAAGCAAAAAAACAAAACAGAATATCACAGGACGAAACATCCACGCCAACAGTATCAACTCAAGAAGTAATACGAGAATGACAGAAAGATGAAGTTGAAAACGAAGAGGAAAATGGAATCACATAACCAAATGACGTACAAATTTCATTTATTTATTCCAAACGAAGAAAATGAGATACAAACAAACGAAATAAATAATAAATGAATAAACACGCTGGCAAGTACGAGTATCGTGTGTTTTTTCGTTTTGGGTACATTGGCCCACAAAAGATATTCTTTCCATGCCGGCCAAAGAGAGAGAGAGAGAGTAAGAGAAGTACGTAGAATGAACGTATTGTATTTCCTGTACTTTCTTTTGTGATGTCATTTTAATTTGTTTTCTTTTGCCTTTCAGTCTGCTGGCGTTGAGTGTGCGTTTTGTTTTCAAAAGCATACCATAAAATTTTACGACAATTCATCATTTTTTTGGATTTTTGAAAGC
Source organism: Hydrotaea diabolus (assembly GCA_963513945.1). Classification (NCBI taxonomy): domain Eukaryota; kingdom Metazoa; phylum Arthropoda; class Insecta; order Diptera; family Muscidae; genus Hydrotaea; species Hydrotaea diabolus. The sequence goes on along the minus strand of OY740716.1, from coordinate 190,948,463 downwards.
CATCATAATAAGCAGAGGTTTTTTGTCTCAGTACGAACGTAAAGGAAATGAGGGATATCCTTTATGACAATCGCTTGACCTTGGCCTCTACTCGACGGTTGGTTTTTTTTTATATTTTTATGACTTTCGTTTTTCGTTATTAGGTGTGTTTTAGATGTCAAGTACATATCCCGCTAAGTGGTAATTTGATTAGAAAAGCTTTAGGAAATTTTTGGTAACATTATTTTGAATACCCTTCACCAGAAAATGAAGTGTACGCAAACATTTTCATTACGTTTGCAATATCTTCAAATACTGATATAAATTCTGGTATATATTTTTCGTTTTCGCAACATTGTAAGACCATGTCCGTTTTCCTTTGGAACGACGAAGGTTTATGGGCAAAATTGTCACAGAGTAATATACTTATAGTTCTTTTATGGAGATATTTACTGGCCATACGAGTACCAGTATATGATGCACAGCAACGCTTCAAATTTTTTGAATTTAATTATTCTTCTGGCCAGTCTATTATCTCAACCTATCGAAATTATCGTCATTTTATTTTCAGAAAATCATCCACATGATAAGGAACTTAGCCTTCCGTTTTGAGAAACAAGGATCAGTGTTAGAAGCCTAGGGTATTACATCAGCATCAATTACACCCATCCAGGTGACCTGTTTGATGCGGTGTTATGGCTGATAAGGTTATCGCTCCATATTTTTATTTGAAAATGAGGAAGGTCAGTCGGAAATCATTAACCGGGCTCTGTAAAGGACAATGATTGAAAATTGTTTGCCTCCGCAAGTTGAGAATAATCCTAACTTATGGTTCCAGCAACATGCAACCACTACGCAAGAGCCACAATACGAGTAGAACTTCTTCGTAAGTTTTTTGGTGAACCCTTCAGACTTACATGCGCCATCCATTATATCAAAAGATACCATTAAGGAGTTCATGCTTAGCAGCCATGACGTGCGGTCGTACCGATTTTGCCGGTTGTGAATTGAACATTATTGTGAATCTTTCCAATCTAAAGTCATTGATTAAATCAGTATTTTGGCTACAAGTGTTTAGTAAAACTATAAAATATAAGAAATTGTTAGATTTCAACAAACAAACAGTATAATTTTTAATAAAATGAGTTTGAGCGCTGCTCCAAACTCTTCGTTATTAGAAATAAAAACACCAGATAATGAAAGAAAAAGAAAAAATAGTGATACCATGGAAAGTACCAACAAACATTTGAGAAGTAATTATTATTCTCTTCTTGATAATGAAGATGACTTTCAATGTGACGAAATGTCACTGCAGAAATTTAAAAAACACGTGCAAGTGAACAACAACAAAACGCATCAAATAAACAGAGAGCCTCTCTCGCAAGAAGATAAATCTACAAACAAAGCGAAGTCTTTAGCTTCAACAAGTAAACAACAATCACAACAATCAACACAACAGACAAACAGTCAAAACTCAAATCTAAATAATCAAAACAAAAAACAAAAAGTACCACCAATTCACATATTTGACATTGATTCCTCAGAATTGATAAATTTCATAACCGATTGTTTAAAAATTAATGAATTCAAAATTAAAGAATTTAAAAACGGAAACAAAATTACCTTATTTCTAAATACAATACCCAATTACGTGCGCGTAAAAGTACATTTACAAAAAACAAATACGAAATTCTTTACATTTACTCCAAAATGTGCAAAAGCGAAAACTTTCTTGCTTAAGGGGCTCCCAGCAAACACTAACATAGAAGAAATCGTAACCGAACTTAAGAAATTTGAAAATGAACACTTAGACTTTATTAAAGTTAGTCAATTTACAACATCGTATTCAAAAAAGGAAGGATATAAACTTCCAATATTTGTAGTTCAAATACATCCCGAAAGTAATACAAAGTCACTTAGATCAATAAATGGATTAATGTATCGTTGTGTGAAATGGGAACCACTAAAAAAAGAGGAAATTCCACAATGTAGGAAATGCCAAGGCTTCTTCCATAGCGCATCTAACTGCTTCATGGAACAGAAATGTGTAAAATGTGATAAAACACACGAAGTCGGAAAATGCAGCATACCCAATGTAGACAAAAATGAACGCGACAGACTTTTCTGCGTCCTTTGTAAAAAGTATGGTCATCCTGCTTCCTACAAGGGCTGCGAGAAATATAAAGAGCTCCAGAAGAAAATGAAGAATAAACGGCAAGAATTATCACAGAACCGAAATCAACAATATTCGAAAGTAAATAGTAATATAAGCTATGCTAATGCTCTAAAATTAGACAACAATATGAATATAGATAATACTAGCAACCCACTTAACAATAATTTTTTCAACGATCTACAAATCTCAATTCAGAACTTATCCCATCAGATATTAAACTTTCAAAAACAATTACAGATACAAGCATCCAGGATTGATGCACTTTATTCACTGCTAGATTCTCAAGTGTAATGAGTTTTACTAGCAATCAAACAGAAATAGTGTCAAAAACTTTGAAAATCATGCATATCAACGTAAATTCAATAATTAGATTAAATAGAAGATATGATTTACAAAACTTTATAGGGGAACATAATCCAGATCTAGTACTTTTAAATGAAACTAAACTTAACCCAAAACATAAAGTTAACTTTGAAAATTATAAATTTATTAGAAAAGATAGATGTGGCAGTATAAGAGGAGGGGGTACTGGAATTCTAATAAAAAGGGATATAAAATTCAAAGAAGTACAAAATGAAATAATAAGTGCATTTAAGAGTCTCGAGACATGCATCATAAAAGTCCCTTTGATACCAGATAAATCTATGTATATTATATCGGTATATTATCCATCCGGAAATAATAATTTATACCTAAGAGATGAAATTCAACGCCTTTTCGAAGCTTTGAACCTAGATAATGAAAATAATTTCTATGTGATGGCAGGAGATTTGAACTGCAAACACATCAACTGGGGAAATCCAGTGAACAATACGAAGGGTATTGTACTTAATGATTGGATGTTGGACAATGAAATGCGGTTTAGGTGTAATCTATATGCTTCGACCTCTCCATCATATCCAAGATGTGGTTCCTATTTGGACCTATGCATTGCAGATAGTAGAGTCTTTATTTACAGGGAAAATGAGTCAACTAACTGTTTGAAAACAATAGATTATGATAGCGATCATAGTGCCTTGCAGATAACACTCGCAAGAAATTCTCAAATGGAACCATTTAATTTTCTAAGAGAAACTTCAGATTCACAACTTAATTACAAAAGGACGAACTGGAACACTTTTTCCAAAGTTATTATTGACTCTATACATAGGGATTCATGTATACCAAATGATAGAAATCTCACAAATGCAGAAATCGATTTACATTTACATAGGCTTAGCAACATAATCACAGATGCAATTTCAAAAAGTGTACCAAAATACGACAATAAAGATCAGTTAAAATTTATTATTACCCCGATTATTAGGAAGTTGCAGTCTGAGAAAAGCAGAATGGTAACCACAATTAAAAAGCATAACAGACTGCAACGAATACTTAATGTTGACCAACTGTCTTATGTGAAAAATAGATTAAAGTTAGTGAGAAAACTTTTACATGATAACTTCACTATTTCTATCAATGAAACACTACGACGAAAATTAACACGATTAAGCCCAAAGAATCCTTCACATTTGTTCTCCGAAGCTAGGAAACAATTTCGAAGAAAATCTTCCAATGATCTAAATATAATTAAAATGTCACCAAATGATGTAGATCTTATTCGAAGGTCTGGAATTAACCCTCAGACGTTAGAAAGGGAGTCGGTCTCTCACAAGTATATCATAAGAAACAGTGATCATATACTTGACGTAACAGGAGCATACTTAGAATCAATATATTCGCACAAGGATATCGATACATCCAATAACACACATATGAATGTTAATGAAAGTTTCTCCTTGTTTTTGAGAACAAAAACAAGGCACGAGAACGATCAGACAAAACTGCTGTATTTTAACGGAAACAGAAAATCTAATAATTTGGACCCTCACGTTGCGAATAAATATTTTATTACACAAGAGGAGCTTTTATATATCTTTTCCAAGCTGAAAAGTAAACTATCCTCAGGTATTGACAATATACCAAATATTGTTCTAAGAAGACTACCAGTAACAATAATATTAGAATATCTAGCATTATTCAACAATATGCTTAACAATTCACACTTTCCAGACTCGTGGAAAATAGCTAAGATTGTAATTATACCAAAAAAAGGCAAGGATAACACTGACCCAAACAATTTTAGGGCTATTTGTTTACTGCCGAATATAAGCAAAATCTTCGAAATGTGTACGAATAATGTTATAATTGACATCTGTAAAAGAGGAAAACATACGTGCGATAGGCAATTCGGCTTTAAATATAACCACTCCACTGTACATGCAATAAACTTACTTGTTTCGAATGTAAATTGGAATTTGAATCGCAATTATTATACTGGTGCATCTCTAATCGACTTCGAGAAGGCATTTGATAACGTATGGATACCTGCCTTAATCTACAAGTTAATGCAATGTAATTTCCCCATACATTTTGTTATTCTTCTTTACAAAATGATAAGTAATAAAGAGTTTGTTGTATGTAATAAAAATATAACGAGTTCACGGAGATATAGAGTGATAAATGGTCTACAGCAAGGAACTGTCAACGCTCCTATACTTTTTAACATATACATTAATGAGTTAATAAATAAGGTTGATAATATAATAGGATTCGCAGATGATATCATAATTTACCACGCGGATAATAACATAGAAAAAATAAACAGGAACCTACAGAATGTTTTTAATTTTGTTGAAAAATACGCATCTGACTGGAATATGAGAATAAACATAGATAAATGTGAATCGATCCTCTTTCGCCCACCTGTGGGCAAATGTAACTACAATGTAAGAACGAATTGGAAAAAGTTCGGAATAAAATCACTATCAAATGATAAGCTAATACCTACAAAGGATGTAGTTAAATACCTAGGGATCCATCTGGATAAATTCCTATACTATGACCTTCATGTAAAGTTCCAATTAGAAAAGGCAAGAAAAGCGTTTCTTATGTATAAATCTATTTTCTTTTCAAACCATGTTCATAATGATGTAAAAATTTTAATGTATAAGCTACTGATTCGTCCAATCATAACTTATGGTTCCCCTATATGGTTCAATATTTCTCCTTCGTATATGGAAAGAATTCGTATATTCGAAAGAAAATGTTTAAGATCCTGTACCTCCCTATATAGATCGCCACAAAGTAACTACACGAAATATATTCCAAATAAGATATTATATAACTGTGCAAACATAAACAGAATAGATAACTTTATAATTAAGTTAATAAGAAACCATATTCTAAAATCTACAGAATGTAGCACAAATAATTTAATTATGGCGCCGTACTATGCAGACGAGCGATATATATTAGGTACATTAACATCTGGTTATGTTCCCCCGGAAGCCTTTTTATATTTGGATAAGAATGGTTATATGCAGAATGATCTGTGTATACCAATTTTTTACCACCTATATAGAAGGGCAAATAATAAAGCCTTCAATATAAACTCAGTTTCCAGCAATGAAATGAGATTTGACACGAGCTTACCAGACAAAGATCGTAATCAAAACAATAATAGTAAATATTGGTGGATTTATAACTAATTTTTTTTTCTCTTCCCTTTGTTTTTAATTTGTTAGACTCTATTTTTATATAATTAAAAAAATTAAATAAGTGACGTTTTTTTCGATTTTTCGTTACAACTTAAATATATACTTGTATCTAGGTTATGTATACATTATTATTTAAAATAATTCTACAAGAAACATTAGCCTAATCAATAATGTACTAGAGAGTCCTAATATGGACCAGTGTGTAATGTAAAAAAAAAAAAACCTATATTAATTAATTACTTGTTTATTTGTACTTATTATAATACAAAATAAATCTAAATAAACGACAAAAAAAAAAAAAAAAAAAAAAAAAAAAAAAAAAAGATACCATTAAGGGACACATAACTGAGCATAGCCTGGGCAAAACTTTCCTTAGATGTACTAATAGTACAGAAGGCAGTGAGAGTACATATTTACTTAGTAGGCCCATAACTACTGTTACAACATTGAACACACCCATTTCAATAGTAGAACTGAACATACCCCGTCAATGTCATATGGGTTTTGAAAGCTAACCTCAATAGCGTTGGTCTGTAACGGGATTTTAAAATTGTTTCAGATAGTGAGAACCGTATCACTGTAATAGCGTTTTTCAAGTGTGAAATGAAAAAAACGATATTTTCAAAACGCTCCGGCCACTAGGGATTAGCCACATGTTCGTCTACCGATGCATAAAACTGTTTGAGGAGACGGGAGATGTAAAAGACCGCCACCAGTCTGTTCGAACACCGCATGTCATCAAAGCCGTTAAATCAAGAATTCACAGAAATCCGCTCCAAAAACAGAAAATCATGGCCCGTGAGATGAATGTCACGCAAAAGTCCATGAGTCGAATCATTAAAAAAGACTTGGGACTTGGGGCTTTCAAACTACGTACCGGACATTTATTGACTGCAGCTTTATAAAAAATAGGATTGAAAAATGCAAACGTCTTTTGGTGAAGCACGCTGATAACTTGCACAGAAAAATTTTGTTCAACGATGAAAAAATTTTTACCGTTAAGGACAAATTTAACAAGCAAAATGTATGCGCGGTCATCTAAGGAAGCATTTGAACTGATCCCAAGGGTGGGAAAGGGTCATCACCCAGCTTCAGTCATGGTTTGGTGGGATGTCTCTTACGGTGGGGTCACTGACCTGCATTTCCGCGAACAAGGAGTCAAAACATCGGCCAAAGTTTACCAAGAAACCGTTAACAATTCCCTGTTCCAAAACCAGCCATGGACTTTCCAGCAGGATTCTGCGCTGGCCCATAAGGCTAAAACGTCCCAGGCCTGGCTTCGAAACAATTTGCCAGCGTTCATTTCCTCTGAAGAATGGCTCTCAGGCAGTCCAGATTTGAACCCATTAGATTACAAATTGTGGACGGTTTTAGAGGCAAGGTAAGGACAAGGTTTGTCACAAAAGATACCCCAACATTGTTTCTCTTAAGGCTGCTTTGGTTCGAGCTGTGGCCAATTTTCCAATGGACGAGGTTCGTGCAGCTATTGACGATTGGCCAGTGCGACTTAAGGCGTGTGTAAAGGCAAAAGGCGGACATTTTGAATAAGTAGATTCTTGTTGGATACAATATACGTACATCAATAAAAATATTAAAATATATTTGGTCCAGAAACATTCGGACCTTTTTTTTACATCATAAAACATGTGTAGCAGTATTTATGTCCCTACTAAGTATACCCTTGCCCCATTAAGACTATACAGATCAACTCAGAATTATTTTCTGATTCAACTAACACATGTCCGCCGGTCCCTATTTTCTGTAATGTGTATGTCGCAAATGTGAACCGATTAACTCAAACTTTGGGCATTGTGTTGTCGGTCTAAGTTCTAATAAAGCCCCCAAACCAATGAACCTTCCGACTTGGAATCAAACCAATTTGACAGCGGCAAATTTTTTAAAATTTGGTTTGGACAGCGACCACCGATGGACGCTGTCCAATCGTTTGACGTTGTTTTTCACACAGTATTGGCACTGTTAATAATAGAACAGATCTGTCCATATCTTGAGATATCCCACACTTTAAAGAACCTTCGGTTTTGGGTCTAATCGATCCACCAAAGTTGGATTGTGGCATTATTTTGACCAAAGTTTTAACATTGTGGAAAAAAACCAAATCGGTCTACAGTTTGAGATAGTAACTATACAGATTATTCTCCCACTAACCGACCTAACTGTGGCCAATTTTATCACATTTCAATATATCACATTTCAATTTAGTTCGTAGCGTTGTTTTGCCTTCGAAAAAAACTTTAATAAAAACGACAAGATCAGTTCATGTTCTGATGAAGCCTACATAAAAGAAACTCCGTTTTGATGCCCAACCGACCGAAGACTGGAAAGTTTGTGGTGCAACCGATCTAAGACTAAAAAATGTATAAGATTCCAAGAATATTTGATGCATGGTATTAGACCACACAAAAAGCACTGAAATTTGATTAGATCGAAGCATGGCTTTAAAATGCCTTAATAACTCCCAATTTTAGATCTTATCAAGCAAAGGAGAAAATATTACCAGATTTTAATTATTTGGTTTTGTGTCATTTGTGATTTGCGACAGTATTGTTTGTACTACATAATGAGCGATATATATCATTAATACATAAGAGAAATAAACAATACGGAGATATTATTAGGCTAGGCGTTTGAAGTGTTACTAATTTCAAGTTGGCAATACTGGCAAACCAATAATGCCAGCAGCTGATTATATTGTTTAGAAGCTGCCACAACCATTAGCATCTTAGTTTTTTTGGAACAATAAATATTCGAAACAGAATTTAAACTTAATACATAGTGTGATTGCTTATAGTTGGCCGGAAAATAACAACCAGCTATTGTTCGTGAGCTGAGACATTTCAAAATGAATCGTATGTTTGTATATCGCACCATAAATTGGTTTAATAATAGAGGTAGCATTGTCCAGCACTGTTGTAAAATGCTTCGGAAAGCGAAGACTCGAAATCTACGTCGTTGCTATATATATTTCTGACCTAGGCAAGACTTAGTGTTGCCTAGCACCATCTGACATTTCCATTGGAAAGCTTGACATTTTTAGCATAAACGTACTCTGTACGAGGCGACCGCAAAAGTAACTGGCCTAACATAAAAAGAACCTTTTTTGGAATTATTATTATTTATTTTTCAACATAATCTCCTTCCAACTCAATACACTTCATCAAACGTTTTTCAAGTTTTTTAATTCCATCCGAAAAATAAGATTTTTCAAGACCTTCAAAATATGCCTCGGTTTCAGCAATAACCTCGCTATTGGACGAAAAATTTTTGCCACCGAGAAATTTTTTTAAATTTGGAAACAAGAAATAATCAGAAGGAGCTAAATCTGGACTATATGGTGGATGCGGAGCAATTTCAAATCGTAATTCGGCCAGTTTTTGTTGAGTTCAAAATGCAGTGTGTGAAGGAGCATTATCTTGATGGAAAAGAACTTTTTTTTCTAAATGCGGTCGTTTTACCTTGATTTCTTCACTCAACCGATCCAATAATGCACAATAATATTCACTATTTATAGTTTTTCCTTTCTCAAGATAATCAATAAATATTATACCCCTTGCATCCCAAAATACTGTGGCCATTACTTTTCCTGCTGACTTAACAGTTTTCGCCTTCTTGGGACCACTTTTACCAGCTTCTATCCATTGTTTTGACTGTTCTTTGCATTCTGGGATGTACATGTTTCATCAACAGTTATGAATCGGCGCAAGAACTCTACTGGATTACGCTGATAAATCGCTAAAAGCTCTTCGGAATTGGTCCAACGGACGATTTTTTGGGGCAAAGTCAACAAACGCGGCACATATTTTGCATTCATGTGGAGTTCATCATGTAAAATACTCCAAACTTGTTTTTCGTGTATTTTAACAATATCAGCAAGTTCTCTGAGCTTTATTCGTCTATCTTTAGTCACTTCATTAAATATTTTTCTAATGTTTTCAATAGTAGTAGCAGTTTTCGGTCTTCCAGAGCGTTGTTCATCTTCCGTACTTGAAGGACCGATTTTAAATTGTTGAACCCAGGATTTCACGGTGGAGTATGATGGTGCATTATCACCATGAACAGAATCCAATTCATCTTTGATTAATTGTGGCGTATAACCATTCATATAAAAGTGTTTAATTACCGCACGAAACTCTTTATTTTCCATTTTTCAAATATTATAAAACTTGTTTACTTCAATCACCTGTAACAAAGAAAATAATCATTGAATATTTCGGAAATTTTGACAGATGGCTTATAAAAGATTGCTTTTAGTTTTGCAGTCGCCCTCGTGCGTTTTGACGCGCGACCATCATTTGTGTTGTTTACAGTGACTTGAAAAAATCAATTTGGCAAAAAATGGAATTAACTCGTAAACAATTTTGTGCGATCATTTTTCATAACTTTCGACGTGGATTATCACGACAAGAGTGCATCGATGAACTTAAATCTTTATATGGCGATGAAGCACCATTATATAGCACTTTGAAAAACTGGTATAATGAATTCAATCGTGGCCGACGCTCGCTCAGAGACAAAGTTCGTCCAAAAACGGCCGTTGTGCCTGAGAACATTGAGACCGTGCGTAAACTGATAATGCAAGATCGTTATGTGACATATCGTGAGATAGAGGCACCCTTGGGCATTTCTTCCAACAGCATACATTCGATATTGCATGAACACCTGGCCGTAAAAAGGTTTGTTCTTGTTGGATTCCGCACAATTTGACAATCGCTCAAAAAAAGGCTCGTGTCGATCGCTGCAAAGAGATTTTGAAAAAATACGGTCGCGGTGCTTCAAAAGACGTTTATAAGATCGTCACAGGTGACGAATCATGGATCTATGCGTATGAGCCCGAAAGAAAACAGCAATCGACCGTGTGGGTCTGTGAAGACGAGCTAAATCCAACGAAAGTTGTTCGTGGAACATGCACTCCGAAGCAAATGGTTGCCTGTTTCTTCGGCAAAACTTGTCATGTAGCGACTGTTCCGCTTGAGCAACGTAGGACGGTCAATTCTGAGTGGTACACCAAAATTTGTTTGCCTGAAGTCTTCGGAGAAATTCGAAAAACGAACAAGAGAAGACGAATCATTGTGATCCATGACAATGCGAGCTCCCAAACTTCGGCTCAAACCAGCGCCTTTTTGACCGGCCAAAACGACGAATTGATGGGTTATCCGCCGTACAGCACTGACTTCTCTTTATACCCGCACATCAAGAAAAAAATGCATGGTCAACGATCTTCGTCGTCAGAAGAAGCTGTTGAAGCGTTTAAAAACCATGTTTTGGAGTTGTCTCAATCGGAGTGGAAAAAGTGCTACGACAATTGGTTTGAACGCAAGCAAAAGTGTATAAATCATGCTGGAGAATACTTCAAAAAAAAAAAATAAAACCATTTTTGATGATAAATGTTCGCAGTTTCATTATTAGGCGAGAAATATATAGCAGCCCTCGTATCTGAGCAAGTACGTTATCGAAATTTTTTTGAAGACAAATAAGAAATGTTGGTTAGGCCGCACCTAATACCGCCAAAAAGGGATATGGTTGCTAAACCTTTCGTCACTTTGCATCCGCACCTTCACTCTTTAATCGATAAGCGACATGACACTCTCAATGATTTTAAGAAGTTTAAAAGCATAAGCGTACACCTAAAAAATTGAGTTGGTACTCCTTATCTGAAATAATCTAACATGTTAGTTTTAAATAAATCGAACTTTATAACTTCTTCTCAATTTAGAGGACTCCATTTCAACGAACATGAAAAAGGTCCTTTGTATAGCCTCACCATAATTTTGTATTGTAAAATGTATGTAAAGGGTGTCCCAAGAAGAACGCAATTTTTAAATCTGGCAACATTCGAAGTGTCATTGTTTGACATTTGAACAATTGTTATTGTTTGTTAGTAGAAGGTACGAGGTTAGTAAAAATGGAGCGCTACACGAATGAACAACGCATTCTCATTGTGAAATTGTTTTACCAAAATGGTGAAAGTTTTGCGGCTACAGTTCGCAAATTGCGATCAATTTGGGGTCACAATAATGCTCCAAAAGAGTCAACTGTAAAGAGATTAATGGATAAATTTGCCGAAACTGGGTCTGTTAGTGATGTAAAGACAACAACGCACCATCGACCAGGTCGATCGACCGAAAATGTCGCAGCTGTACGTGATGATGTCGCTCAAACTCCATCCACCTCAATTCGACACCGAGCTCAGCAAATTGGAGTCTCCAAATCCACTTTGCAGCGAATTTTGACGAAAGATTTGCATCTTCATGCATACAAAATCCAATTGACTCAGGAACTGAAGCCAGCTGACTATGGACAGCGAAGGGAGTTCGTTAATTGGGTATTGGAGAGACAACATGAAAATGCTGATTTTGCCGATAAAATCATCTTCAGTGACGAGGCCCATTTTCATCTTGATGGCTTCGTCAATAGGCAGAATTGTCGCATTTGGGGTGCGGAAAATCCTCGAGTGATTCACGAGAAACAAATGCATCCTCAACGTGTCACTGTGTGGTGTGGTTTTTGGGCTGGAGGAATCATTGGACCTTTTTTTTATGAAAATGAGACAGGTCAAGCGCAAACAGTCAATGGTCAGCCAATGGGTTTTGTATATACTGGGTGGCCCAAATAAGACTGACTGTTAAAAAATATTCATAAAATTTTTGTTTATAATTTTTATGATGAAATTGTTTACCACAAATAACAGAAATCTGCTCATTCGATAATATGCCGAAAAACTTAGCTTGTCCTTTTTTTGAATTTCTAAGTCGTTCCTCTAACTTAATTTTAGTGAGACCCTTGTTAGCGAAATATTTTAATGGAACATGATTCTTTAAAGATTTAAATGCATTTCAAGGAATTTCAAAACATTTCTATTGTAAATATTATGGTTGACAATAAAACACTACTTATAAATCAAGAAAAACAAAAACGTTCTCAACATTTGTCGTAAAGTATTCATATTCATAAATGGAAAATAACTTCGTTGCGAATCTCAAAAAAAAATATATTTGCAAATGTGTGTAGGTACGAACGAGTTTGTGTTTCTTGCGTCAGTCAGTTGCAGTGGGGCTGACTAAAATAGCAGTGACAGCTTAGAAATTAGATATTATTGAATGGTATATAAATTCAATTTGAGTTGAGGGAGTTGTCTGAGCATCATGATGTGGATTAAAATAAATTTATCATCTATTGGGTAATCTCTGGATAAAACCTTTAATCAATATTATGTCATGTCTGAAAACAAAAAATTATAAAAATATCCATATTCTGTGGGTAGCCTAAGCATATATGTGCAACGCAAAGCATTGAGCGTTGAACCATGAAATCTTATAATAAATCCTAAAGTCGAACAAAATACAATTAGCCTCTACTTAAAGCTTCAGAGCGATTATATTTACATTTGTTTTATTTTACGACTACGAATGTCCAAATTACGACATTCAATCTTATCTTGCCTAATTTTAATGGATTTTTCAAATACTTATTCTTCACGAACTTTAATCACTTATAAAGGGTGGTTAAATATTAAGGGCCGATGTTGATTTTGAATTAAACACAAATTATTTGGGAAATTTTTGTCATTTCTTTTTATTATGATAACATTGGTATGGTTCAATTATGTATGGAACAAAATATCGGTCAAATGGCCGCTGTGACCTCAGCGGCTCACCTCCATCCGATGTTCCAAATTTTCGATGACGCTGAGGCATAATTGAGGTTCTATGCCGTGAATGTGCCGAATTATCTCATCTTTTAGCTTTTGAATTGTTGCTGGCTATCGACGAACACCTTTTCTTTCAAATAACCCCACAGAAAGAAGTCAAACGGTGTCAAATCACATGATCTTGGCGGTCAATTAACATCGCCACGACGTGAGATAACACGGCCATTGAATTTGGAAATATAGCCATTGTTTCGTTAGCTGTGTGGCAAGTGGCACCGTCCAGTAAAACCATATATAGTCCAACTCCATATCTTCCAATTCGGGCAATAAAAGGTTCTTAATCATCTCACGATAGCGAACACCGGCCTCATTTGGACCGGCCTCATTTTGGAAAAAAAAAAAGTCCCGATGATGTCGCCAGCCCATAAACCGTAAATATAGTCACTCTTTGTGGGTGCATTGTTTTTTTCGACAATCACTCTTGGATTATCATTCGCCCAAAAGCGGCAATTTTGCTTATTGACGAATCCACTGAGTTGAAAATGTGCCTCTGATTTTCTTCGAAAACTGATCATTCAAGCCTGGATAACTTTAATGCGTTTCTCGCTTGTGTATCTTTCCATGGTTCAAATTGAGTTAGTCTGAAATTGAGAAATATCAAATAAAATGCAGAAATAAACTTGACATTTAGGCGTGGCTCACATTCAAAATCGGCCCTTAAAATTTAACCACCCTATACATAGCTGAAAAGTAGTCCCGGTTCTGCACTTTGCTGCTATACAAATATCCACTGATGTACGTCAACTAAAAGCATAAAAACTCCTTTTGATTTGTTGCCAACCAAGGAGATTTGCAATGGTTCTGAAGAAAACAACTTTAGATGTTTTGTGTTTAACTGAAACTAAAGTGCGCTGCTGTGAACATGTACTCGTATGCATCGTTGAGGTAGAAATATTCCATGCAAAGTTGATGGTTGCACTTGAAAGTTGATAGAATGTTGGCAGATTTTTGTTATGTCATATTTTTTAAATCCTATAAGTCGGAGATACTCTCGCTCGTTTTATATCGAGTTTTCTTAGAGATCGCACTATAAGAGTTGTTGTGGATGGGTTCTCATCCAACAAACATAGGCTGACCGCAGGAGTACGACAGGGCTCTGTCCTTTCTCCCTCTAATTTTCATTGATGATCTGTTGGGTCAGACCGTGGATCTAATCTACTCCTTTGCGGATGACAGTAACCTCTGTCATTCTTATTCATTCGACCGTAGGCCGAGTCTTGATATTGAAGACAAAAGGCGAATTATGGATGAGACACTTGGCCGGGATCTACTGGCCATTTCCGAATGGGGTCGAGTGAATGGAGTAGAATTTAATGCGCGTAAGACACAGTGCTGCTTGTTGTCTCACTAGCGATTCGCTGACCCAACAATATCGTCAATTTCTATCGATGGTACGGATATTGAACAATCAGAAGCTCTCGATGTTCGAGGCATGAAAATACAATGTGACGCTCATTGGGCGAGACATGTATTCGAAGTGTCGAAAGAAGCACTCAAGTGCATAGGCTTTTTAAAGAGGTGCAAGAAATATTTCACTCCTTCTGATCTTTTCAATTTCTATACAACTTACATCAGGCCGAAGATGGAATACAACTCCCATATATGGGCAGGTGCTCCAAAATCATCCTTGGAGCTACTTGACCGTGTTCAAAGGAGAGCGATGGTGCTGATAGGTGAGAGTAGGGTATCCAACTCTATTGTTTCCCTTGAGCATCGTCGGAGTGTGGGTTGCGTGACGCTGTCCTATCGTTACTTTCATGGTGTGTGTGTTCATCAGACATCCGTCTCCTTATTCCTGACGTGAGATTCTTCGGCAGGGATACGCGACTTTCTAGGAATTCACACCCGTTTGTTATCGATTGGCCAGTTGACCGCACTATACACTACATATCAAATTCGTTTTTCGCTCGTACAGTCCGCATGTGGAATCGACTTCCGGTAAATGTGTTTCCCACATCCAGAAGTTCAAGACAAGTGTCAATAAACATTACTCCCTCTTTCCCATCTCCGATCCCTTACTTTCCACTCGCCAACGCAATGCACCGCATGTATAGGGGACTCCCCAGAGTGTTGGTTATTTAAAAAAAATATATATATTTCAGATCCTGACAGTACTAGTGTTCCCAGATGCAAACTGAAATTTTCATTGGAAACTTTTTCAGTTTTTTAGCATAACTTCTCTCAGAACGTTTTGCTATTTGAGGGCGAATTGTTTTGTTTACAGGGTGTTGAAAAATTCATCTCAGTCAAAAAATGGAATTATCCCGTGAACATTTTTGTGCGATGATTTTTAAAATTTTCGTGGGTTTAACGAGACAAAGGTATTTAAATGGACTTCGACTTTTTCGACTTTTGTGATGAAGCACCATCAAAAACCACTGTTAATTGCTGGTACCAAGAGTTCCAGGATGAATTTGGTGAAGGACGTCCAACTTCGGTCACTTTGCCAGAAACTATCGATGCTGTACGTGAACTGATTAAGCAAGACCGACATGTGACATACCGTGAAATTGAGGCATCCTTGGGTATTGGTATGACAAGCGTCAATATGAATCGTCTTCCGTATGTGGAATTGACTTCCGGTAAATGTGGTTCCCACTTATTGCGACATCCAGAAGTTCAAGACAAGTGTCAATAAACATTACTCCCTCTTTCTCCCCTCCGATCCTGTACTTTCTACCCTCTAACGCAATACACCGCGTATAGGGGGTATCCCCTGAGTGTTGGTTATTTAAAAACAAAAAGTGGGCAAAAGTTACCTTGGAGTTTAAAAATTTAATAACTTTTTCGTTTTTATATATTTTTAGATTATATGGTGATCGATATAGAGGTATTTTATCAGAACAAAAATAATATAAAAATTCAAATCAAGTGTGGAATCTTTATTGGTAATTTAAAAGGTTATTTTATGGCATTTATTTTTTGAATGTAATTTCCTTCAAGTGTTGGCCGCAACTACGCCTTAGGGTCCATTCTGAGGGTCTAATTTTGGATGACTCGTTCGAGCATTTCGACCGGTATGGCTTTAATGACACGCATAATGTTGGCTTTCAAAACCTGAATCATAGCTGGTTTATCAGCATAGACTTTGGACTTTACGTAACCCTGAAGCAAAATGTCTAAAGGTGATATCACTCGATCTAGGCGGCCAACTCACCTGTCCAAATCGTGAATTTAGCTGATCTTCGAAATGCCCTCTCAATAGATCCATTGTATGAGCAGCTGTATAGCAAGTGGCACCGTCCTGCTGAAACCAAATGTCGTCAAGATAACGGGCTTCAATAGCAGATACCAAAAAGTCCGCAGTTGCGAACGTCATTCACGGTTAGATTCCGGCCATTATCATTTTTGAAAAAATATGCACCGATGGTTTCACCATCTTATAAACCGCATCAAGCCGTGGTTTTCTCGGGGTATAATGGCACCTCTTGAACCTCTTCTTGTTGCTTTTCAGTCGAAATGCGGCAATTTTGTTTATTGACTTTGCCGTTGAGCCAGAAATGGGCCTCATCACTGAACAAAATTTTGGTCGAAAACAGCAGCTCTTCCCGTTTCTTACCGAACGCTCATTTCTATAATACAGTTACAACATTTGAAGGTAATTAGTTTCGAAACATAAATGCCATACATTTTTGAATTTTTATATTTTTTTTGTTCTGAAAAAATACCTCTAGATGGATCACCCTATATAATCTGAAAAAAATATTAAAAAAATTTAATAAACGATAAAGTAGTTAAAGTTTTTTCATTGAAACTTTTGGCCCACCCTGTATTACCATGAACATTTTATTTGGTATAAAGTATACTGGGCAACGGTGCTCATTATTGCCCAGTATAACTTATGCTTATTAAAATGTCAAAGGTAATACTTCTATGAATCACAGCACGTAAACCTTTTCAAGTCCAAGCTTTCGAACGTAAATCTGTGGCTTACGTATATTGACGATGAGGTTTATTTTTAGAGATTCTGATGTAGATCAGTATTGTTTTGACATGTTTAGGTGTAAATGGCTCATACATTAAAGACATACGAGTATTAAGTAATGCGCAAAGTGTCCTTGTTTTCTTTTTCATTCCATTTTGTTGTTGATGATGAACGTACATTCGTAGAAATTATGACAGCCATAAACTTTAAGAATATGTTTATAGAAAATTGTAGCAGACGCAAATGAAGAACCATCATGCTTAAATAAATAAATGTGTAGAAGTTGCTAGAGTAGGCCGCTGTGGTGTTATGGTTAGTGTGCGCGACTATCACGCGAATATGCCCAGGTCTAAATCAAGATAAGGACATCTACCATATTTCATTGGCGAAATAAATGTGTAGTAATTATTAGAGTTTGCCGCCATGGTGTGATGGTTAGTGTGCCCGATTATCACACAAGTATAGACAGGTCTAAATCAAGATAAAAACTAAAAAACACTCATTTATACCGGCGACTTTACTACAAAGAGAATAATGTCTAAGCCCCATAAAAGATTCTCTATCAAATACTATCGTCTTTTAAATCCCACCGATTTGTTTTGTCGATACTGTAGTTCGATGCACACAAGATCAAACCAAAATACATTAGTCGTGCTTTCTAATTCACCCTTTTTTGAATGCCATGACATACAGACTTCTCTGTAAAGGAGAGACCACATATTTTCGAGCAAGTATTGGATCTGTGTCGAGTAGCAGCCAATTTCACGTTTTGGACCGGTGAGTTGGCCGCCTAGATCATGCAATAACCTTCTGCACTTAGTCCCTCTACAACGAAAAATTTTAAGATGTTCGTTTGTCCACGACAGCGGCGTAACGAATTAATCTTTACTCTTGACCTATGCTCCATTATGGCTTATAGTCGTTTGGGATAGTTCAAGGGCGAAATCAGCTTAGGATACAAAGGTTTCTTCTAAAGGGACTAGTTACCACTTTTGTTAATTTGTGGACAAATAATGGTTAAAACAGGGAGAGGGACAGGGACGCACTTAATACCTTAAGCAAAGGCATAATTTCGGGACAAAACGAAATAGATACATTTATTAAACTTTACTAGGAATGCAAATATGTATTTATATTGTAGCTTAAGGGGAGAATAAAGTCGAACTCATGGACCGAAGGGGATTAAAAGGGGACTCTAATTTGAGCATACATCGGATGATCAATCTAAAGGTATTTTTTCAAAATATAAAAAAAAAAATCATAAAATCAAATAAAATGTGGAATATTTGTGGTTTTTTCGAAAGGAAATATTATGCCATTTATTTTTGGAATATAATTTCCTTAAAATGTTTGCTAAAACTGCGCTTCAGGGTGTCCATTCTGGCGGTCCAATTTTGGATGACTTGTTTGAACATTTCGACCGGTATGGCTTTAATGACACGCGTAATGTTGGCTTTCAAAACCTGAATCGTAGCTGGTTTGTCAGCATAGAATTTGGACTTTGCGTAGCCCCAAAGAAAAAAGCCTATAGCTGTCATATTACACGATCTAGGCGGCCAACTCACCGGTCCAAATCATGAAATTGGCTGCTCTTCGTAATGACCTCTTAATAGATCCATTGCTTGGATCTGTATGGCAAGTGGAGAAGTTCTGTCAAATCCAAATGTCGTCAAGAGTACGGGCTTTAATTTCAGTAAGCAAAAAGTCCAATATCAATGAGCGACAGCTAGCTCCATTCACAGTTACGTTCCGACCATCATCATTTTTGAAAAAATATGAACCGATTATTCCACCAGCCCATAAACCGCACCAGACCGTGGTTTTCTTTGCGTATAATGACACCTCTTGAACCTCTCATGGTTGCTCTTCAGCCAAAATGCGGATGTTATATTTATTGACGTAGTCGTTGAGCCAGAAATGTGCCTCATCACTGAACAAAATTGTGGTCGAAAACAGTTTCTCACCGAACGCTCATTCCATCATACAGTTGCATAAATTTGAGACGTTGTTTCTGTGTAAGTCTTTCCATGATGACATGGCAAACAATACCAAAAAGATAAAAAAAAAAGTTAAACACAACTCACACGAAATTTGTTTAAAAAATAGGCTATTGAAAAAAATATCTCAAGATGGATCACCCTATAAAAACACAAACTTATTTTAAAGATTTGTCAGGAATTGGGAAGAACTTATTGACCAAAGAGTCATAAAATCAGACCACTTTAATTCATGGTGGCGATGAATAAGATTCGGCCAGACTGCAATTGCCACCGCTTTTACCTGCTTGGTTTAAAAAACAAACTGCTGTTTTTGTATTTACCAATTCTTGATAACAACCCATTAACAATACATAACTTTTGGTTGAAACAACAGGCGATTCTTACTCTATAGACAAATCATTTGTTGTCTGCACAGTAATACTATCATAGCAGTCATTTTAAGGTTTGTCGAATCGAATTTCCATCAAGACTATTACCATATGGCGATAGCAGCAGATATTCATCCCATCTAATGCACTTTTTGTACACGCAGAGAAACGATATGGTTACAATATGGTCACGGCAACAAATTTATGTTCACTGCAATAAAAGTATGTTTGTCGCAGCCATAGAAAAATTTAATTTTTATAATGGTACTCGTACGATTGCGGCAATATTAATATTGTTGAAATGTTACAATATTATTATTGCCAATCTTAGAAATATAAATATTTTGCAACAGCAATATAAATATGGTTGGTGTGACAAAAGTTTTGTTATTTGAGTTAGTTTATTTGGTATTGTGTAACTGAAATATTTTAGACAAGTGGACACATTTACCTTATCGTGTTAAAAGTCTTTTAACCGGATTTTATGTTATTGTTTAATAAATCAGGCATTTTATTTCCAACAAAATATTTTTTTAAATAATTTACTTAATGCAAATCTCTATTGTTGATTAACAATACAACCCAATCCTTAAAAATAATTTTGGGATATACTTTAGTTCTATTGTTGAGTGGGCTCCTACTAAGGTTGTTGGAATCATATAATGGTTGTATCTAAAATATACGAGAGTTGCTATATATATTTCTGACATTTTCATTGCAAAGTTTGACATTTAACGTACTCAGAACGTTTTGACGTTCGACCATCAATTGTGTTGTTTACAGTGAATTGAAAAAGAACATTTTCGTGGGATCATTTTTCACAAGTTTCGACGTAGATTATCACGACAAGAGTGCATCGATGAACTAAAATACTTGTATGGCGATGAAGCACCCTTTTACAGGACTGTGAAAAACTGGTTTAATTAATTCAATCGTGGCCGACGCTCGCTCAAAGACGAAGGTCGTCCAAAAACGGCCGTTGTGCCAGAGAACATTGATGGCGTGCGTGAACTGATAATGCAAGATCATCATGTGACATACTGTGGGATAGAGGCATCTTTAAGTATTTTTTCCACCACCTTACATTCGATATTGCATGAACAAAGGCCGTTAAAAAGGTTTGTTCTCGTTGGATCCCGCACAATTTGACAGTCGCTCAAAAAAAAAGCTCGTGTCGATTAATGCAAAGAAATTTTGAAAAAATACGATCGCGGTGCTTCAAAAGACGTTTATAAGATCGCCACAGGTGACGAATCATGGATCTGTGCGTATGATCCCGAAAGAAAACAGCAATCGACCGTGTGGGTCTTTGAAGACGAGCCAAATCCAACGAAAGTTGTTCGTGGAAGATGCACTTCGAAGCAAAACTGGTAAAACTGGTCATGTGGCGACTGTTCCGCTTGAGCAACGTAGGACGGTCAATTTTGAGTGATACACCACAACTTGTTTGTCTGAAGTCTTCGGAGAAATTCGAAAAACGAACAAGAGAAGACGAATCATTGTGCATCATGACAATTCGAGCTCTCACACATCGGCTCAAACCAGCGCCTTTTTGACCGGCCAAAATTGATGGGTCATCCGCCGCACCGCCCTGACTTGGCACCCAATGACTTATTTTTATACCCGAACGTGGTCAAGAAATGCTTCGAATACGTGAATACTTTAAAAACAATAAAACCATTTTTGATGATAAATTTTCGCATTTTCATTATTAGGCAAGAAATATGTATAGCAGTCCTCGTACCATGGTTTTGATGGTCAAAATATGGTTGTGGGGATCATAGTACGGTTGAGTGTAAATCATAATATGGTTCTGGGTATCATAGTATGGTTGTGTGTGAGTCATACTGTTCTTGTGAGGATCATAATATTATTGTGCCACATCCACATACCCAACAACAAAATGATGCCCTTCGAGTCGATTTTCAACCCCTTTTTCCTATGCGTACGATATAAGACTATTTGTATTTACAAAAATAGACGTGGTTGCTTTGTCATTAGGACACGGTGATTTTTAACCAATTTTTTATCTGTGTGCAAGATACCTTCTAGTTATTAGAAAATTAATTGCTTGAAAAAGGACTGGATTTACCTGGTATTTTCGCTAATAAAGCTGCTTTATATTTTATAAAATGTTCTATTAACATTTTCGCCAATTTGCTTAAAACGAAAATCAATTTCTAATTAAAACTTTTTGGAATGTATGACTGCCTGAAAACTTGAGCAAAAATATAAATTCACATAATTACTTTGTCATTTGTCAAAAAGTTTAAGGATTTTTCTGAAAGATTTTCCTTTTCATTTGACAAAATGTCCTTAGGTTCACAAACAGGCCATTTGCTATTGCCCATTTCATTGACCTGCATGGCAGTGGCCAAATAAATAAGAATATAAAGTAGCAAAAAGCCTAAGAAGAGAAAACAAAACCTAAGTGGAAGGAAAATGGCAAGGCATCAGCAAAACCGTACTTTTTCTAAATCAAACATACACTTAATTACTTTTCTTTTATGCTACGTTTTCTTCGTTTTAATTTCTATTAATTTCTTGAAAATTTCTTCACACAAAAAAGGACAAAAATAAAACTTAGCGGTGGGTGGATAGCATGCATTCGCCTCGACTGGCGAATGGATTTTGTCCTTGCCGCTGTTGCTATTTTGTGAACTCATTTGGTGTGTTTTTATTACAGGAAATCTCCGAGTAAAACTAATAAACTTTACTTTTAGTCATCAAAATGAAGTTTCACGACCCACGTTCCTACACCTCAGTCCCGTCGAAGCATTCTTTCAACCTCCATTGTGGTGGTGGTGAGGAAGCCGGTCATAGTTGATGGTGTTGTTGCGTTGAATTGCCTTTGAATGGCAAATGAGTGCCAGGATGGCGATGACGACAACGACAGCATTGCAATTTGCAGGGTTTTTACATCGACTAGAGCCAACTACGGCCAGAACTATGAACGGCACAAGGACATGGCGGATACGGAGGATGTGGATTCATACGCCACACATCGCAACAGATATCCTCGTACGTGGATTTGTTTGTTTGTTTTTAGTGCATTTGCAAGAATTTAATAACATTTTTGTGTGTGTGTGTGGCCCAAGAAATTGAAGTAGAGGGAAATATCGTATATTAAATTTATAGAACGATTGTGAATGCGAGTGTTGGCACTCGTGTTGTAAAAACGAACCGGGTGGACATTTTTATGGCATCATTTTAAATGTAATTAAAGATAACGGAGGCGGATAGCTCAGCATGAACAACGAAAAAAGCGAATGAAACAAATTGGGTTAAATTACACTGTGGCTTGATTGCTCTATTTTCAACCGAACTAGACCGGAATATAAAGTTATTGTTTGCCCCAACTGTAGGAGGATATTGCATGCTTTCTAGACTCGTTCCATATACACCGCCGAGAATCGTAATTCTGCGAATAATGCCCAGAAGGACAAAATAAAAATGGCATGTGCTACGCAGTTGGTTATTTGCTCGTTTTATAGCTGAAAACGACCTGTGACTCCTTCGAACAGTCGCTTCTTTAATTAGAATATTTTTTTGTGCAATTTTAACTAACAATTATGCCATGGGAGTTAGTGTGAAAATATACTGGCTGAATTTTAAGTTCCACAATACATACTTGTGCAGTAGAGTAAGGGTGTTTAATTTTTGCATATTTTAAAAAAGTGCATAATTTGGGATTTGTGGGTAAATTTTCTTAAATTTGAGTTTTTGTGCTTCTGCTATAGCCGCACATTGTGAAAATATTAGTTGTGCAGATTTTTTTCGGCCATATGGTCAAACGAATGAGAGTCTACGATTCGACTAAATTATAAACTGAACAACTTATAAAAGATTCTCTAGAAAACAGATAATAAAACATTTATTTTCTTATTTTTTTTTCGTTATTTTAATGTCATGCCTTTTAAATCTTTATGAAAGTGTCATTGCTAGTCAGAAATAGGCCAAAAATATTTTTTTGGTTTTTTATACCCTGTAACACTCGGTGAAAATGGGTATTATAAGTTAGTTTCATAAATTATACAAAAATATTCAATTTCATTACCTATTCCATTATTAACGCTCCATAAAAAAATTGTTAGAAATGGGATGTAATGTGACTTCTAAAGCTGCAGATTCTGAAATCGGGAAGGACTTTTGAATGGGGGCTATGCGAAACTATGGACATGTGTAATGCTGTTTAATCTTGGTCGTTCATAACGTATCAAACAAATTTAGGGTGTGATTGGGTGTTAATTGTGCCTTTTAGAGCTGTAGGACATTAACTTGGAAGGCAACTTTGTGTGGGAGCTATTCGAAGACTGTGTGGGTCGCCATGCTGCGATGTTGGTGCTGTACGACTACCATGCCAGTAAACCAAGGTTCTACTCCAGGTACGAGGGCGGTTCGGAAACTTCTTAGCCTAGCACAAAAAGCGCGGTATAAACAGTAAAAAATTAAGTGTTTTGGAAACTCCATCTCTGCTATGAACACAAGTTAAATTTTGTTTCCATCTGGCAACTCCTTCATATAGAAACAGGTGTTCACAAAAGACGCATCCGCGTCTGGAAAAATTAGAAATGGAAAAATTAGAAATGCGTGGTGGGTGTCATTAACTATTTACATAAAAAAGGTTTATCGGGACAAGAAATTCATAATGATATGGTGAATGTGTTAGGTGAAAGTGCTCCTTCATATGCAACAGTTAAACGTGGTCGTACAAGCATCGAAGATTAACCACGTAGTGGACGTCCAAAAACAGCAACAACAACAGAAATTGTAGCCAAAGTGCATGATATGGTATTAAATGATCGACGAATAAAAGTGCGTGAAATAGCTAATATCATGGGCATCTCAAATGATCGAGTCCATTTAATTTTGCACGAAGAACTACAGATGAAAAAGCTTTCTGCAAGCTGGGTGCCGCACTTCTTAACAGTCGACCAAAAACGCATAAGAATGAACATTTCTCAAGCTTGTTTGGATCGTTTTCAGCGAAATAAAATGGATTTTAAGCGTCGTTTTTTAACTGATGATGAGACATGGATTCACCACTATACTCCAGAGACGAAAGAACAATGCATACAATGGACTGAAGCTGGAGGAAGTGCCCCAAAGAAGGCAAAAACAATTCAATCGGCTGGTAAGGTTATGGCAACGGTTTTTTTGGGACTTCAAAGGTATTTTATTGATTGACTATCTGCAAAAGGGTAAAACAATAAATTCAGAGTACTATTGCAACCTTTTAGATCAATTAAATGTACAAATTCGTGAAAAACGTCCTGGCTTACAACACAAAAAAATAATTTTTCATCAAGACAACGCACCAGCGCACAAGAGTGTTTAACAATGGCTAAAATCAACGAATTAAAGTACGAGTTGCTTGACCACCCACCTTATTCTCCTGATTTAGCTCCCAGTGACTTTTACCTGTTCCCAAATTTTAACAAAATCAACACAAACTAAATGACGAAACTCTCTCAACATTCGTCAGTAGTCTATTAACAGATGGTATTTGATGGGACTACGTAGTGTTGCATTTTATATAAGTAAGATGGAAGTTGGAAAGGGACCCTTCATCAAGTTTGCGCCAAGGACGAATCATATTAAAATAAGTCCACATCGGCCCATATTTTGAAATTATCCCAGCTCTTAAAGCCCCCATTTTGCGAGGGCAGATCAATAATTCCGTGACTTTTCCAACTTCCATCTTACTTATATAAAATGCAACACTACGTACTCCCATCAAGTACCATCTGTTAATAGACTACTGACGAATGTTGAGAGAGTTCCGTCATTTAGTTTGTGTTGATTTTGTTAAAACTGGAAAAATTCTAATTTCGAGAGCTCATTCGACATTATTTTTTGGGGAAAAAAACCAATCAAGCCAAGGAAAAGCTCGATAAATACTGTGGGGACCATCGATTTCAATGGTTAAAAAGTGGTTTACTGACTTGCGTTGTGGTCGCACAAGTGCAAATGACGATGAACGTTCGGCCAATTGAGCTCAATACATACGAAAATGTCGAAAAAATCCACGATATTTGTCCGATCGAAGAGTAGTAGTGCGTGAAATTGTTTATGCCATACGCATTTCATATAGCAGTGTGGTTTCGATTTACATGATCAGTTGGGTTTAAAAAAGCTGTCTGCAAGATGACCATTCCGCCCACTTTTGGTATTTTTGCAATACCTTAAATGCTATTCAGACGTTCTAACTCAAAATCAAACCATAAGAACGGTTGCTTTGATGGCTCATGCCCCTTCTGGTACCTGCTACACAAATGACCCTGTTTTAGTGCAGATCAGATCCCACATAACGTGTTTAAAATTCGCTTAAATTGTATACCCCATATTATGTTTGTAGCGGCTTTACACGCGTATATAAAAAGAATAGATGGCACGCCCATTCTGAAACCTGCAGTGCAATTGCACCATTCCCATTTTTGGTATTCACATATTAAATTTAAATACTATTCAAACGATTTTCTAGAAAATTCATAATTAGAAAATCGATCAAGAGCTCGATTAACTGACGAAATATATGAGCCCTAGCCACGCCCGTTTTATGTACCTCCCACACAAACTACACTACACATGCGTAGATTGAAAGCCAGATATCTTTCTTCCTAATACATGAATTTCGCTTAAATTTTGTTTGCTGCAATATGTTAAATGTATGTAAGCGCATTAAAAAAAATGATGGATGCCACGCCCCTATTCCAGTCCTAAAAGGCTTCGTACAAAAGAACACTATTGTTCTTTCAACTGGCTATTAAATTTGAAGATATAAAAGCAATAGTGGTTCGGCATGTAATTTCTTAAAGGGGTCGTGATGCGAGTATAAAAGAAGCACAAGGTGATTATTGTGCAAATAAATCTAGCGCATTTTTGTAGCCACATCTGCTTTGAGTGCTATTTAGGCAGTAAAAGTAACTTTTGGTGTTGGCAGCTGTAAGTTTACACTGTCAATTTGTTTAAGAATTTGTTTCAAGGTGATAAGAAGGTAAACATTTCTCAAATTTATCGACAGCGCTACTTTGGAAATAAATCAGTACGAGAGGGGTAGATGGAGATTGGCGAATATGCAAACATTTACAGTAGTCAGAAGTTAGCTGAGTTGTTCTTGGTTTCTTCCAAACGAATAAAATCAAACATAAATATTTGTACTGTCAATTATTGGACTTTTCTTTGCTATATGTAGATACCTGCAGTATGTATGTACTTTATGTATATACAATGTTTTGCAGAAAATGTTGAAGTTCATTCGCCAACCAAGTTAAGAAAAAAATTGTCAGCGTTCCCTTCTTTTGGCCAGGCATAATAAATTACGAAATCGGCATGTGCTCTTAAAATGTTTATAATTGAAATCATAAATTAATTTATCAACAACTGGCGGTACGAGTGTTTAAGGAGATTTCAATTACTGCTATTGAAATTCAAAATCTCCCGGGAGTCTTAGCCCAGAACTTAAGTTTATTCGTTTTTTTTTTGGTTTTTTTCCGAGGAATGAATAAATATGTGCACATTATAGCTGTGCATTTGTATTCGTAATGAAAAACTTAATTGACTTTCGCAAAACGTAAAATGTGTTTACATACATCTCAAATTGAAATCACGCTGTTCGAGATGTGGAAATTAATTTCGAACGACTGATAAGTTTTTATTCCAAGCAAATGTCAGCATTCAAAGACATTTTCTTTTTGCAGGTGGCGCTCAAGTAAACGATGGGTCGCACTACAGTTTCGACGAAAAATATCATGTGATTTGGGAAAACCTGATGCGGTAAGTGATTGTTTTGTTGTATAAGAAAATACTAATGATTGAGTTGATTGTATGAAAAGCATTGGTTTAAGTCTGTAATTGCTTATGCTTACATAAGATTGTCTAGATTTTACTATGTATGCCAATTTATAAAAAAGAAAATACTGTTAAATGTATGAAATGTATTGGTGGACGGCGTAAGCTGATCTGGGAATATCTAGCTAAACATTAAAGTTTCCTGAAGTGATATTAAGGTAAAACGCTTCGTAGGAGTCAGTGACGAAACATATTAAAATTGGTCCATATCGGTGCATATTTTTTGATAGAAGTCTCTTACAATGGTCCTTCCGATAGCTTTAGGAGCTAATAATGTTGGCCGATCAAGCAAAAAATTAGCACAAAACCATGTACTAGATCAGTAATCAACTTTTTGGAAGTTGGACCTGATCGGCCACCTTGAACCCCATGGTCCCACCCGATTTGGTTCTTCTAATAATGCTGACCCGTATTGGTCATTGATTTCGTATAGCCGGAAAATTAATGAAATCATCTCAAAAATTCCAATGTGACGTTATTCAAGAGTCCGAACACAAGTTTTCAATTGGCTTCTTAAACATCCAGAAGATTGGAGCTGACCACGCCCGACTTTAGTACATTTAAAAGTATATTTTTTAATAAAAAAAAATCTATTGGTAGCAATTGATTAATACATTCTCTTAGTCTATAAATGTGATAAATAAATTCACTTCGGAATACGAAAATATTTTTCACTCTTAGGCAGAAGGCTAAAGCCGGAATCTCGGTCCCACCCGATTTGGTTCTTCTAATAATGTTGACCCGTATCGGTCCTCTATTTCGTATAGCCCCCATGCAATGATCCTGAGATTAAAAGTCCCGCCACTGCACAAGCCACTGTAACTAACGGCATCGTCCAAGTTAAGCCTTGTACATTAAGAAAAATCTGCTATCGAACCTGGTGCAAGTGGACCATATCAGTGCATATTTTCTGATAGCCTCCATTCAAAGATCCTGACCGATTTAAAACCCTGCTGCTGTCACTTATTCAATTTGATGCTATAGAGATCAATAAATTATTCTGTCAGTCCTCGTTTTTATATAGCCATTTATAGCCGACTTGAGGTCCTGCCGCTCTACATACCATATTTGAAATATCGGCTATAATACAGGCTAAGGGGATTGAAGTGTTACCATTTTCAAATTGACCAAGCTATCGGTGCAATCACATTTTTTTGTACGGTAATACTTTGTTACATTTTTTACAAGATTGCCCAAGTTCAGGTGTTTAATTAATTCTAATTTTTATTATATTAATTTGTATGATTTGAACAGTTTTTATTCTGGTTCGTGACTTTTTGTAGTTTTTTCTTTCAGAATCAACCAAAAAATTGGTGACGGCTGAAGCAAACATTGGCGGGTTTAGACACAGCTTTAAAGCCTGCCTGGCAACCATAGCCCATACAGTTCACCAATTTTTTAGTTGATTCTGAAAAACAAAACAACGGAAGGTCTCGAACCAGAATAAAAAACTTTTCAAGTCACAATAATGACATCAATGACCGATTAAATAATGATGAAAAGACCGAATAAATAAAAACAAAAGAAAAACATACGAAATTAATTTTATATGGCATGAAATTCAAGATCACCAGTGTGTATTATCGCTTTATTTCGCTAGGAAAACATATAGTCCAAAAACTAAAAATGTTAATTAAATATTAATAAAACGTTGGTGTATCCGGCCATAAAACGATACTAAAAACGCATGGCAGCGGACGAAAAAAAAACTTTGTCAGAAATAGTCTAAAAGAAAGGTGAAGGAAAGAATTAAAAAAAAAAATTATCCCAGGTTGAGGGCTAGGAAATTGGTCGAATATCTCGCAATATCTGACCGAGGCGTAGAGGATGTTTTAAATGTGAAGCCTTACAAGGCCCAAAAGGCACACAACCTTACACCTAAGCAAAAACTCCAACGACTGCACAGAGCAAAGGAGATAAAACGGTCGCACGCCAGCTGCAATTTACCAAATATCGTTTTTTTCTCTGACAAGAAAAATCGTCCAATAGAGCAGTACGTAAACAAACAAAATGACCGGATATGTTTATTAAAGAGATCGTACGGTAACTTTGAGCAAAGATTGTTCACTAGAACTCAAGCTCCTCCTCACGTCATGGTTTGGGCCGCAGTAACCACCGATGGACGCTTTCCACTAGTATTTCTGGAACCTGGTGTTAGAACGAACACTAAAGCCTTAGGCACAAAAACATTTCGGCAATATGCCTTATACAGGATGGCGCGAAACTACAGTTGTGGTTTGAATGTTGAATACTTTTATTTCAGAATTTGGTGAAGCAAACTTGGGGAATTGAAAATGGAACACTACACAAGGGAACAGCGATCAGCAATTATTGAGTTTTATTTTATGAGTCAAAAGTCAATTGTTTTGACGCAGCGTGCTTATCGTCGCTTTTACTGGACATTCAGAACCAACAACAGACCACGTACGGTCCAAACGGACGAAAATATCCAACGTGTTGTGAATAGTATGCAGGACAGTCTAGAAACATCAACAAGAAGACGTTCGGCACAACTGGGGCTATCGCAGAAAGAGCACGAATGTGCGCAGCCGAAAATGGACACCACTTGCGGGATATAATTTTTCATACTTAAGCCAAAAAATTCCCCTTTAATATACTACAAAAAAATAATTAACCAATAAATGAAAAAAGTTATTAAACATTCAAACCACAACGGTAGTTTTGTGCCATCCTGAACTTTCCAATAGTACTCTGCACTATAAGGAAGGCTTGAATCAAGACTGGTTAAGAAACAAGGTTCCTCACTACATTTCGGCTGAATAGAGGATTTCAAATTAAACGGTTGCTAACCCCGTGCATTTCAGTATTTAGGGTATTTTGGAAGCCAAGGTTCTAACAATAAAATACATCAGTATTGACGCATTAAAGAAAGCCCTTTAAAGAGACTGTACGCAACTTCCTTAAAATCACATTTGAGTATCCTGGAACTATTTTTTTTAAACGATCGATCGAATTACACAGTGATACAAAATCGAACTTTCCGAATTTTTTTTTTGGAAAATCTAGAAGACCATTTGTATGACAGCGCCATCTAGCGTGAGTTTTAGGTAAAACATAAATTACTTTACTCCATAAACAGTAAGACACCACAACTTTCCAGGATAATTAAAATAAATAGGCATTATTTTATCAAATTTTCAATGGTCTTTTCTTGTTAGACAGCGTTCCAAAATCACCAACTTCAAATGCGTGCAAAAAAAATCTCACACTGAACTAAAAAAACCCCTAAAGGTTTTGTTATGGATAATGTCAACTTTCATTTGCCCATTCACATTTTGGTTGTTGCTCTGTGTTATCAAAGCTGAAAGTTTAAAATAAATTCCTATACTCTATTATGTTTTTTATAAAAAATTTTAATAAAAAAAATACCAACAAACAATTTTTTATAACACTTTCAAATGGTAACACTCCAATACTCGCACCCTGTACAAAGTAAATTATTAGAGCTTTATTTTCAACTGATCTTATCTTTATCTGCATACATAATGGACTTTAAGTTAAAACGTTGCGGATGTTGCAAACTTCAAACCCATATATAGGGACATAAATACTGTAACAACATTGAACACACCCATTTCAATAGTAGAACTGAACATACCCCGTTAAAGTCATATGGGTTTTGAAAGCAAACCCCAATAGCGTTAGTCTGTAACGGGATTTTAAAATTGTTTCAACTTTCATCATGGAGTGGCCAGATAATGAGAACCGGTTCGCTGTTATAGCGCTTTTCAAGTGTGAAATGAAAAAAACGATATTTTCAAAACGCTCCCGCCTCTAGGGATTAGCCGCGTGTTCGTCAACCGATGCATAAAACTGTTTGAGGAGACTGGAGATGTAAAAGACCGCCACCGATCGGGCCGCACACGCTCTGTTCGAACACCGCATGTCATCAAAGCCGTTAAATCAAGAATTCACAGCAATCCGCTCCGAAAACAGAAAATCATGGCCCGTGAGATGAATACCACGCAAAAGTCCATGAGTCGAATCATTAAAAAAGACTTGCGGCTTTCAAACGACGTAGCGGACATTTATTGGCTGCAGCTTAAAAAAAATAATATTGAAAAATGCAAACGTCTTTTGGTGAACCACGCTGATAACTTGCACAGAAATATTTTGTTCACCGATGAAAAAGTTTTTACCGTTCAGAAAAAATTTACCAAGCAAAATGATAGTGTATGCGCGGTCATTTAAGGAAGCAACTGAACTGATCACCAGGGTGGAAAAGGGTCTTCACCCAGCTTCAGTCATGGTTTGGTGGGGTGTCTCTTACGATGGGTCACTGACCTGCATTTCTGCGACCAAGGAGTTAAAACATCAGCCAAAGTTTACCAAGAACCCGTTTTGGAAGCTGTTGTGAAGCCTCTTAACAATTCCCTGTTCGAAAACCAGCAATGGACTTTCCAGCAGGATTCTGCGCCAGCCCATAAGGCTAAAACGTTCCAGGCCTGGGGGCTAATCACGGCATTCGACAACGAATGCAAATTCGAATAGAAAAATATTTCGATACGTTTAAATGTTTGGATCATGGCATTCGATCGTAATGTTTTATCGCATACTACTTTTTTTTGCAATGCTGCAAAACAAAGACTTTCAACTCAAAAGATGTGTCGTTGGCTGATTAGAGCACGACGTGGGACTGTTAAAAAATTAAATAGATAATAAGAAACATTTTACGCATTATTGCAATGCAAAAATGTAACGATTAATTATTTTATTGTAGTTAATTTATTATTTTATAACAATTCATGGTGTTTTTACGTAATTTTTGTCGAAACCACTACTGTGATAACACAAATTGAGATTCCTAAAAGGCCGATGAAACATCTTTCTTTGTTGATTCTCTTTGCGGCAAGCATACGAGTATGATGACAAGCAGAGAAAAGCAGAAAAACAAAACAACAAGCGTGAATATTTTAATAAATGCAAGTGAATATTTTAATAAATCTGATAAAAATATAGAAATTAGTTATAAATGGATCCAATGCTATTTTTTTACTCATCATCGTCCGATTCGGAGGAGGATTGCAATGTAAACGTAATTAGAAGAAATATTCGAGATAAAAGCAATCGTTTTTTCATTATCTTTGTCCCTAAAAATAATAA
Organism: Hydrotaea diabolus; assembly: GCA_963513945.1. Lineage (NCBI taxonomy): Eukaryota > Metazoa > Arthropoda > Insecta > Diptera > Muscidae > Hydrotaea > Hydrotaea diabolus. The sequence continues at coordinate 190,915,775 of OY740716.1, read as the reverse complement.
AAAAGACGAATATTTTTACGTTATTTCACAAAATATAGAAAAGTACCTACATTTCTTTTGTTTTACTCTGTTGTTTTGTTTGGCGTCATTAAAAATGGTAGTGTTTGGTTTTTTTCGATGACGGTTGTGCTTTCGAATTCAACTTCGGGTAGTTTCAATTCGATAACGATTGCCGTGATCCAAATTAATTGCGTTTCGAAGTAAATTTGGTCGTTAACGAATGCGGTGATTAGCCCCCTGGCTTCGAACTAATTTGCCAGCGTTCATTTAACCTATTGGATTACAAATTGTGGACGGTTTAAGAGGACAAGGTTTATCACAAAAGATACCCCAACATTGGATCTCTTAAGACTGCTTTGGTTCAAGCTGTGGCCAATTTTGCAATGGACGAAGTTCTTGCTACTATTGATGATTGGCCAGTGCGACTTAAGGCGTGTGTAAAGGCAAAAGGAGGACATTTCGAATAAGTCGATGCTTTTTGGATACAATATACATCAATAAATATATTAAAAATCGCGGGAATGAAATAAAAAAGTTATGAACCTTAGAAAAATATATTTTATATTTTAATTATATTGAACAGTAAGGGAATTTTAAAATTATATGGTTTTAAATAGTGTGTCTGGCACATGTCGACCTTCGCTATCCACACACTGCTGCATACGTTTTCTGAAGTTTTCACGAACTCTAACAAGCATGTCGACTAATATTCTGCCAATTTCAGCCTTAATATTGTTAATTAGGCATTTCAAGGTGTTGGGATGGTTTATATTCACCTTCGACTTCAGGTAACCCCAAAGGAAAAAAATCGCATGGGGCTAAGTCTGATGAGTGTGGCGGCCAGTTCTTATCGCCACTCAAAGAAATAAGCCGTCCATGAAACATTTGCCTCAACCAATTTGTGGTAACTCTCGCTGTGGGTGCAGTGGCAACAGCCTGTTGGAACCATGTATCCTCTAATTGCATTGCCTCAAGAGCCGGCTAAAAAATATCCAGGAAATGCCAAGAGCAAGTGATTGCTACCGAGCAGAGCGTTTCGGAGTTTGCAGTAATGCTGCTCTAATTCTCTCGATGTTTTGTGGTGTTGTAATCATTCTCTCAGGTCGCCTTTGTACACATGGCACATTCCCTGCTGTTCTCAATAAAGTTACCCAATTTATAATTGATTGCCGTCCAGGAACACGTCCGCGTGCGGGAACAGCGAACAGCGAATCGAGTGCACATTTGAAAAATACGCTTCAACACGAAATCACCTCTCCTCACGAGTCCAATGCATAATGGCAACTGAAAGGCAGGCAACTACAAATCTCCCGTTAGCCACTATAAGCCACGCACACTCTCCACTCCCCTCGGCCAATAGTGCCGCCACAGCCTGAAGTGCAGAAAAGCAAACAACCACGATCCACTCTGTAAAAGAACCAAGCTCGAAGGTATTTTCTAAAGAAAGGCGTCCGTTTAATTTTCTTAAACGGTGCGAACTGCAGGATTTAGTTCCTAAAACATTTTACGCCTAGTCCTGGCGTTTATCGCTTAACAAATTATTTTACTAAAACCAACAAAACCTGTTGTCTAATCCTCTCGTAAACGCCCGCCTTACCCTAAAACACTTTAATGCAACGTGTGTGCGTGTACGTTCTTTGAATTTCAGTGAACGAAAACAAAATGTAATTTCATTGAAAGTAATTGTATAATTTTTCTACACTGTTTTTTCTGTTATTTGTTATTTTGCTCTTTTTTCATTTTTGGTTTATTTCACATTTTTTGTCGTCGCTTTCGTCCTCGTCGTCGTCTTCGTTGGTGCTGCTGTTTGTGTCGTTAATGTAAAGGTTACATTTACAATGGATTGTTGCTGCTATACACAGCAGCTGGTTTTCTTTTCTGTGCTGCGGTTGTGACTTACATACAGATGTGCGCTGTACGACAGTGTCGCATTGTTTGTTCAACTCAGTCGTATGTTGACGCGGGGTTTTTTCCAGATATTTCCAAAAGTTTTTTTTTATTTCCTTGGGGGTTTAGTTTACTTTTATAAGGTCGTTTTTCTTACTTGTCCCAACAAGTGTTAAAATTGTTTATTATCCGCCACATGTACAACAGATCCACACGTGCTCGACATTAGGAAAAACGTATGACTGTTATTAAGTGGGTACGAGTGGGGGGCGATCTTAACAGTGGGGGCCGGATATTGGGCTATAAGGGGAAAACATAAATTCATTTATTTACGTTGACAGTGCACAGTAGGGTACATTCACATATAAGGTGTGTGGTTCAAAAAGTATAAACGTCGTTAAGTTCGGTCAGGCCGAACCTTATTTACACTCCACCGGACTCTTGGATACACGATCTCCTTGGACGAAACCTTTGCTTTGTGATTTTTTTCACCAAGGGTTTAGCTCGGCGCTGGAGCACTCTACTTTGTCTACTTAATGGCTAACAATTTCCACGAATTTGTTTTTATATCCTGATTAAAGCCTTAAGCGTAGACAGACGACACTTTGTATCTACCACTCTGTTGGCCTTTTCCGGTTAAAGTTTGTGTTCTTCCTTGGTTGCGACGTACGACTTAAACTTGTTCTTGCCAGTGTATATGCCCATCCAGAGCAATAATGATATGATGGTACTTAGCACATGAAATGACATCTACTTTTCACATACTTGTACTTATACATATATACCTACATAAATTGATATATACATAAATACATAAGCCTGTACATATTTTCTTGTACACGTGTGTAATGCTTGTTTATTTGAACTTTGCCGTTCTGGCGAATGTACGAGTGTATGTTTCTTTGGTAAATTAGTTTTATGCTTTTAAATGGTGGCATTTTGTTGCTATAAAAACATGACATCCTTTGTATGTTATTTAGCAAACACATTGTGTTACGAAAAATAAAACAAAAACAATAACAAAGAAACAAATAATGACTAAATAGTGTAGGGCAAAAGTGTGCTACTTAATTGTGAAAAATGTTTGTTTGTCACAGCTTGGCTGAGACACATTTTTCCTATAGCAAAATTGTCGCAGCTTGGCTGAGACACATTTTTCCTATAGCAAAATTGTCGCAGCTTGGCTGAGACACATATTTCCTATAGAAAAATTGCCGCAGCTTGGCTGAGACACATTTTTCCTATAGAAAAATTGTCGCAGCTTGGCTGAGACACATTTTTCCGATAGACAAATTGTCGCAGCTTAGCTGAGACACATTTTTTCTATAGAAAAATTGTCGCAGCTTGGCTGAGACACATTTTTCCTATAGAAAAATTGTCGCAGCTTGGCTGAGACACATTTTGCCTATAGAAAAATTGTCGCAGCTTGGCTGAGACACATTTTTCCTATAGAAAAATTGTCGCAGCTTGGCTGAGACACATTTTTCCTATAGAAAAATTGTCGCAGCTTGGCTGAGACACATTTTTCCTATAGAAAAATTGTCGCAGCTTGGCTGAGACACATTTTTCCTATAGCAAAATTGTCGCAGCTTGGCTGAGACACATTTTTCCTATAGAAAAATTGTCGCAGCTTGGCTGAGACACATTTTTCCTATAGAAAAATTGTCGCAGCTTGGCTGAGACACATATTCCCTATAGAAAAATTGCCGCAACTTGGCTGAGACACATTTTTCCTATAGAAAAATTCTCGCAGGTTGGCTGAGACACATTTTTTCTATAGCAAAATTGTCGCAGCTTGGCCGAGACACATTTTTCTATAGAAAAATTGTCGCAGCTTGGCTAAGACACATTTTTCTATAGAAAAATTGTCGCAGCTTTGCTGAGACACATTTTTCCTATAGCAAAATTGTCGCAGCTTGGCTGAGACACATTTTTCCTATAGAAAAATTGTCGCAGCTTGGCTGAGACACATTTTTCCTATAGAAAAATTGGCTGAGACACATTTTTCCTATAGAAAAATTGTCGCAGCTTGGCTGAGACACATTTTTCCTATAGAAAAATTGTCGCAGCTTGGCTGAGACACATTTTTCCTATAGAAAAATTGTCGCAGCTTGGCTGAGACACATATTTCCTATAGAAAAATTGCCGCAACTTGGCTGAGACACATTTTTCCTATAGAAAAATTGTCGCAGCTTGGCTGAGACACATTTTTCCTTTAGAAAAATTGTCGCAGCTTAGCTGAGCATATTTTTGCAATAGATATTCTGAGACGCACACACTTTTGTCCTCTGGTGCCCTTACGAATAGTATCTGATGCTTTTGTAAAATGTGTGTGCTATTGTTCTTGTTTTTCCAAGTCATTATTTTGGGTTTTTCGCTCATTACAAATGAACGTTTTGTTTTTATTCTTCCACCGGCGCATTGTACAGGAGTTATTGTGTGTGTGTGTGTGAGCATGCTTTTTATTGTATTCTTTCAAAGTCAACACAAATTCTGGGTTACATTCCTGTGTTTATACACTCTTTTTTCCCAGTTCATGGTCCGCCCCCGGAAAGTATGCTTTAAAATAAATGGTTATTACTAATGTATGACTGGTACTTTACTCTCGCCTATACACGATGGCCTATGTTTGGGTGTGGGCACCTGCTAGCCTGTGTCTTTGTGGTGGTGAGAGCGAGCAAAAGAGACAGTTTTGTTTGATTTATCGCAAAAGTAGTGCGGTTAATATTCCCAATTTAAATGATTAATAGAGGCTTAACTTTGTCTGGGTTTATGAAAACATACCGCCGAATGTCTGTTTTTCCTTTCTGCTTAATTTTAACAGACTCGGAAGGTGGTATTTCCTTTTTTGGTGGTATTGTTTTTTTGTTGTTGTTGAGAAAATCGCTAGTAATAAGAATAATTTATTAAAGGAAATAACGTATAAATTGATTTAATGTTTATGCCTGGTAAAGATCTGTTGTGTGGCCTACTTCCAAAAAAGGTTTTTGAACCTGTTTTGGCTGAAAAATCAAGAGTGATTTTAATTATTGGCTAAATTGGTTAGTTTGGTATTCGTCAATCTAGTTTACTTTACATACTTGACTTCCCACAACTCCCCATTAACAAAAATGGGCGAACTTCTCTCAAATTAGTCAGCTGTGCACGATTCAGTTCTTATATTCACTGACCGGGACCAACTACTGCAAAACGCCGGCTCCAAAAGGCTAGAAAATTTTTATACAGCAGCTTTTACGTGTTTTAGAGATAAATCTCAATCAAATCGCATAATAGTCGTGCATACTTCCATCACACTACGGCAAATCTAGTTTTCATTCTCATATAACGTTAAATTTTCAATTTCCAAAAATTTACAAGCACAAAGTTAAGTCATATGGTTTTTTCGTATACCCTCCACCTAAAGGTTGATAACATACTAATTTGTAATTGATCTGAGATCTATATGTGACAGCGCATAGACAAAGGGACCTTAGGGTAAAAAAAATCAATTTTCATTTTTTTTTGATGTGGACAACATCTGAGCATCGAATGAGACCGATCCCACGCCCTAAAAGTGTTCCCTCCCTGAGATATGCGCGTTTTATGAAAGTGAAGTCGACGATTCTAAGCGCAAATAGAAAGGGACCTAATCTTTAAAATGGCTCTCCTGAGCAAAACAGTTTTTTAACCTTAGGTCCCTTTCTATTTTGCGCGTCACATATACTTTATTTACTATAGATCGTCGTAAAATTCTAAGACGATCTAGCAACGTTCGTCTGTCCGCTTGCGTGTCTTTTGAAAGCACGAAGCGATCAAACAAATCAATATAGCATTCTAAAGTTTTGGCTAATGATAGCTTATGGTCATAAACTATTTGTGATTGTAAATGGGAGAAATCGGCCTAGAGAGAAAAAGTTTTCGTTGAAGGGATCTCGGAAAAAGTTTTGGCTTAAGAAATCATAATTTTTTTAAAACGGAGAAAGGTTAAAATGGCTACTGAAAGTTGGAACCCACGAAATACCTAAAAAATGGCATAGTTGCTGGGCGCTTTAGCTCAAGTGGTCCAAAAACGTCACACATGCTCAAAACTTGTCACACTGCTACGAATTCATATAGAGTAATTTTGAAATTTTGGCTGAGATTAGGCCCTACAAAAGGGCCACTTTTTTGCCCTTGAGTGGAGTAGGTACGGTTAATAAGCCTCCTCGGTGCTAGTCGTTTCACATTTTATGTAGGCCACCGCAAAGGATCGGTAACGATTAAGGTACATAGGAGAAATATCGAGCTAGACATTAGTGAAATAAAGCCAGACGTTTGAAAATTGAGTAAACTGGAAGCACTAATAAAAACAAATCAGAGGTTGAAAATATCGATGGAGCCTTTAAAATCAATTCTGACAAAGTTCAAGGCAGGTGATGCAAATAATAGTCCCAACGTCGCCAATCATCAAAGTCATTCTCATTTAGATCAAATAACTCCGATGACGAACTTGAAGCCCTCTGAAATGAAAGAGTTGTTTTCAACCTATGATCTAATGTACAAGGTGGCATAAAATTAATCACCCTTTTACAAGGTGTTATTTTGTAAATAGTGTTTTTCTTCATTCATTTTTGACATTTGTGGACCAATTAATTGCTGAATACAAACAGACATGCAATGGATCGTTACACCTAGCAAAAGCGTCGAATAAATCTATCAATTATGTTAAGCATTATTCGGTGGGTGGTGTAAGTGTCTAGTCAAACTTTCGTCGTCGATTTCCTTGTCGTGTTGCGTTAACTGAGAAAACATTCCGTTGCTTAGCTGTTCCACTCGAATAGGCTAGAACCACACGAGACCTTGTATAGCGTGGCCTTTACCGGACTGGTCGTTAAGGGGAGAGTATCATGGCTGTAGCTGTTGATGTCGCTGAAAACAACGGTACGGCCAGATTTACAGGCGAACGCTACAGGGCCCTGATGAAGGATTTCATACTGCCAGAATTGGATCAGCGGGGTTTGGTGAGAAGGTCGTTTGAAGAAGAAGGTGCAATTGCATACACTGCAAGAGCCACAATGGATGCTGTGAAGGGAGCGTTTCCTGGTCGCGTTACCTCCCTTCTTGACGATTTGACACGGCCTGATTTAACTATCCCTCTTCAATTTTTGTAATTACTTAAAGTCATGGATTTTGCCAAAAAAAAACCTCAGACAACCGCAAACTCGATTTCGACAGGAATGCGAAAAGGGATCTTGCAGGGGTCATGGAAAATCTGATAAAATAGACTGAAATGTGTAGATTCAGGCAGTCATGACACGGATGCACAGTCCCACGACAGCCGGTCATATTAACCGGATTGACCCGAAGAGAAATTTTTCGACCAAGGACTGTCAACCCGGCACACACTTTCATTTTCAACAACAACGAGATGGATATAATATTTGCCACTTAACTTAAAAAAACTTGTAAAGGATCAAATAACGATTTCATCAAATTGGAAGATAACTACTGTGCCACCCTGTGCTGATGTGTGTACAATTATTTTAAAAAGATCGTGACTTCTGTTCTTTTGTATTGTATCAAAAATATCCCACCTTTTAGTATTTTAGTCCCAAACACTGTAACAGATAGCATAGGGTCTATACGAGGACCTATCAATAATTCCGTCACTTTTTCAACTTCCTTAGTAGTTAAATGAAATGAATCAAGTGTCATCTGTCAATAGACTACTGTCAAATTTTGAAAGAGTTCTGCTATTTAGTTTGCGTTAAATAGCGGTCCAAACCTACAACCTCGTGGATTTTGTTAAAACTGGAAACAAGTGAATTTCGAGTGTTCATTAAAAATTATTTTTTGCGAAAAACGCCCATCAATCAAACCAAGTAAAAACTTAATATAAGGACTCTGCACCATCGATTTTAATGGTAAAAAAGTGGTTTACTGACTTTCGTTGTGGTTGCACAAGTACAAATGACGCTAAACGTTCTGGACGGCCAATTGAGGTCAATACACCCGAAAATGTCGAAAAAAATCCACTATATGCGACAGCGCATAGAGAAAGGGACCTAAGGGTAAAAAAATCAATTTTCATTTTTTTTTCTTATTTTGATGTGGACAAATCGACTGAGACCGATCCCATGCCCCAAAAGTGTTCCCTCCCAGAGATATGCGCGTTTTATGAAAGTGAAGTCGACGATTCTAAGCGCAAATAGAAAGGGACCTAATCTTTAAAATGGCTTTCCTGAACAAAACTTTTCATCAACTTTTCACTTTCTTTTTTTTTTGATGTGGACAACATCTGAGCATCGAATGAAAAGTGAAGTCGACGATTCTAAGCGCAATGAAAGAAAGAAATCTTTAAAATGGCTCTCCTGAACAAAACTGGTTTTTAACCTTAGGTCCCTTTCTGTTTTGCGCGTCATATATTGTGTTGGCCGATCGAAGAGTAAAACTGCGTGAGATTGTTGATGCCCTACGCACTTCATATGGGAGTGTGGTTTCGATTTTACACGATCAGTTGGGGTTTAAAAAGCTGCCTGTAAGATGCGTTCCGCGTTTGCTCTCAATTGGCCATAAACGTAATCGTGTGACAACTTCAAAGGCTGGTTTGGAGTTGTTAAACCGCAATTCGAATGAGTTTTTGTGGCGTTTTGTGACTGCGGATGAAACATGGATTTATTACAACATTCCCGAGACCAAGCAACAGCCCAAACAATGGGTTCCTCCGGGTGAACCGGCTCCGATAAAGGCCCAGGTGACTTTGTCGGCCAATAAGGTTTTTTGAGATGCAGGCGGCATAATATACATGGGTTACCTTCAAAAGGGAAAAACAATAAACGGCGAATATTATGCCAACTTGTTGGACCGATTTAACGAGGATTTCAAAAAAAAAACCGATCCCATATGGGCAAGAAAAATGGGTTTTTTCATCAAGATAATTCACAAGAACACATGTGTGCAGTCTCAATAGCAAAATTAAATGAATTGGGTTACGAATTGGTACTCCATCTGGCATATTCTCCGGATATAGCCCCCAGTGACTATTTTTTCCTACACACAGAGAAATTTCGCATTTTAAATATAAGAATTTTATTTTTAAAATGAAAATATTCATCATTTTTATTGCTGTTTTCATGTGGTTGTTGTAGCAGAAATCAAATTTAAAAATTATATTTTCAAATTAAAAATAATTTTGTCGATGTAAACAGAACATTTTAGAAATGAAGGTATTCTTTTGGAATTAAAAACTTTTTTTTTTAAATTGCTCGGTCGAAATGAACAACAAACACAATAAATTCAACTAACAGTGAAAATTTTGTTGTATTTTTCGAAGACAGGCAAAATTAGAAATGCTCGTTTTTAACTTAATGGAATTATTTTAAAAAGAAGCACACATGTACTTATATCAACATGATTATTTTTATTTCAAAAAGATGCCTTTTAATCTTCTCGGTCGACTAAAATAAAAAAAATATTAACAGTTATGCAGAAAGCGACCGAGACCGAGGCGCTTTTTTTGTAAACAAACCATACACAAAACCACACACACTGCGTTGACAACAGCAAGAAAATGCAAGAGGCAGGAGAAGCTGTTGTTGGTATACGCAATGAAAGAAATGAAAAAAAAACAAACAAAAAAAAACGTCATTCCGATATTACCATCTACATCATTATACCATGAACACGAGTATACACACACACTTATACATATATATGTCAACAATAAGTTCGACAAAAGTCTTTAAAACTGTTTTCGCCACTCCTCTTGTTCATTTAATCTGTGAGTGTCAAAGTGGAAAGATGCAGTGTGAGTTATTAAATTTGCTAAATTCTTTTCAATTGCCAGAAGTGCATCGTTATTTAATTGGTAAGTTAATGGTGTGATTGCTATTAAATAGCTATGATATTCAAGTGCATAAGTGAATATAAATTTCAATTTAAATTCGATATGTAATAAATGCTTATTCGTTTGTTTGTCTTTGTAGTGAAATTAGTGTTTACATAGTATATTGCGCATTTTTGTATTTCACAACAATGGCCAAATGTGCTGGTATCTTTTATACATATGTACATACAGTTGTGCTCATATATGGCGTTGGTCCAAATGTACAGATAAATGTAAAAATGACTTGAACCATGAAAAAGCATATATTGGATAATAAAACAGAAGGTTGTGGCCCGAAAACCAGCCAATAGGGCACTGTAAAAAGTTGGTGTTACTATACATTATATTGGCGAAAAATCCAAACAAAAATTATAAAACAGAGTGACTTCATTATATGAGCACAACTGTATGTACATATGTACGTAGAATTCTTTTCTAATTTTTAATTCAAATTAAGAAGCTGCAATAATACCATTCTTATAGAGGCCGGCATTACTTACAACGATCTAAAACTAGTGCGCAAAGAGGACCTGCAAGAATTAATTCCGCCTCTAGGATTGCGCATTCGTTTTAGGGAGAAACTGTTAATTTGGAAAAAAGAAGAAGTAAGATTTATAATATGTTTTTTATGTGTTTATACATTGCCGCTAAATTTTCTGCTATCTATTCGGCAGTTTGGATTGGATGAGGAAACAATTGCTACTTCCACTAAAATCAGCAGCTGGCTTGAAGAATCCGACCAATTTTTTAAGAACAGGACGCAGAAGGTACGATATATTTGTAAATATGTAAACTTTAGCACAAAAAAAAATAATTGAGAATTATCGTTTAACCAACTAACAAGTTTAGTGTGAATACCTCTATTAATTAAAATTTTTATTTTATTTTTTAATTTAGACTATACTGCAAATTTTGAATGGTTCGACAAGAGGCAGATCAATTCTTTCGTTTTTTGAAAATAACAACTGTTTCACTGACGAGTACAGAGATACATTGATCAACTGTATTGTTGAAGAAATAATATTCTTAAAATTATCTCTTAGTGCATCCGATTTTTCGTCAATTGTTGAAGATATCTGCCAGCTTTTTCCAAGTGAGAGCAGTGTAAAAGCTTATTATTTTTCATCCAGGGTTAATATTCATTATGCCAATAATAACGTAAAATATGCAAAAACAAAATATGTATAATTTTGTGTTAAATTTGCATTAAAATATATTAATAATTATTTAAATTTAGTTATTCACTTCATTTTATAACTATGTTCATACATACTTTCTTTTTTTTAAAATTAAATTTTTGGTATGAAAATAACGAAATTGAATTAAAAATTTATATTTTCCAATCAAAAATGTATTGTACTTAAAATAAAAATATTGTTTTAAAATCAAAATGGAACAACTTTCTTTTATTTAAAATTAAATTTTTGGTATGAAAATAATGAAATTGAATTAAAAATTTATATTTTCCAATCAAAAATGTATTGTACTTAAAATAAAAATATAGTTTTAAAATTAAAATGGAACAGTTTTGAATTAAGAACTTTTTTTTTAATTAAAAAATGGTTCTTTCTGAAAGGCTCGGTTCAAAATTAACTGTAATTTTTTTTTATTTTGTCACCGGAGCCTTTCAAAAAGAACAATTTTTGAATTAAAAATGTTTCCTTTTAAACTTCTCGGTCGCCTTCTGCATAACTGTAAATACTTTTTTTCTTTTAGTCGACCGAGAAGATTAACAGGCATCTTTTTGATATTAGTAGAAACGTCTTTGGCAGAAAATCATTCAGATTATTTTTGATTCATAGCAAATATTTTTGATTTTAAGACGTTTTTTGGTTGAGTGTACCTTCAAACCTAAAGAAATGGCTCGGTGGAAAAGGATTCAGCTTCATCGATGAAATTATTGATCACACAAATGCCTATTTTATAGACCTCGAAAACTCCTATTTTTTTGAAAGTGATACAAAAATTAGAGAAACGTTGGACTTTATTGGAGAAATTTGAGAATTTGTGGAAAAATAATTTTTTATTTGCAACAAATACTGTGTTTTTTTCGAAAAGTCACTCACGGAATTATAGATATGCCCTCCTACCACATGTTTGATCTTTGCATCTTCTGGATATATGCGATGAATTGGAGTATCTGCGAATTGTTTCAATGTGGCAGTAAAACTATCGACCGCCAAAGAACCACTCAAATTAAACATGGTCATATGGATTTAAAACACTCAACTTAAACAGGAGTAGAAGCCTGTAATTATTTTTAACTTCTGGCTTTATTTGATGCCCGAGTAGGGACCACAAAATTGGCACTCTACAACAGTGTAGTATATTTTGTTTTCACTTAAAAACGTTGAATCCACGAGCTTTTGACTGGTTAAGTGATTACTACATACATATCAGCGCCAACATGAACCTCAAGATGTTAGGTCACATTAACAATCTCTCTTACATCGTCCTTAAAAATTAATTCCATACGTTATGTTTCAGCTACATTTGTATTACTAGTATTTCCAATGAATTTACAGTTTTTTTTTATCGGAAATAATGTTATAGTTTTTTTGTGCCTTACATCAGATGCCACCAAGGACTGGATATAAATAAAAGATATAAAGAAAACAAAAATAATCAACACAATAAAACAATCTGCTAAGTTTAGGGTGGGGTGCTGTGAATCTTACGCCGCAACGCAAACTCCCTTCGATGGCACGACAAAATCACATTTTTTGTTTTTATTAGTTTTCCAAAATTAAACGATATCACCCCGGTCGACATTTAACGATAATGTCTCAACTTTATATCGGTGATATTTTATTTCATTTGGGCGTTTCTTCGCTGGTAATGGCCTTTCCTTTGGGGACATTATAAGACGGCGTTTATGTGTAACGACGTTTCGGGAGCCCCCAAAAGAAAGGGTTTAAATGCTGAGAGTTTTATATCACAAATCAGTTTGAAACAGTTTAGCGAAGCTATAAAATGAAATTTGTGGGTGTAAAATGTAGAATTAGCACCTCATCATCGACTGAAAGTCACAATTAAATTTGATTCATTTTAATGTGAAATTTTAGCAATAACAAGAATCATGGAGGCACTTAATGTTATACTCACTTTCTTTAAGTATTTTGGGGTATTGGGTTACGGATTTATGGTGAAGAATAAGGAAGTTAACGAAAATATAATTGGGAAATTAAGATAGTAACTAGAAACATAATGGCTATATAAGGAAAGTAACCTATTTTATTTTCGTGTAATAGAGAGAAGTACCATAATACAGGCTTACTGTTTTAGAATGGCACCAGCTGCTGCTCTCGATTCAAAATTATGAAACTTAAATCGTTTAAAATAGCGTTTTCTAAGATTAAGAGATTACATGCATTGAGTTTTCTAACCACAATAAACAGAGCGAACTTAAGTTTAAACAAGGACAGCTAGAAAATTGAATAACTAATAGCCAAAATAGTTGTGAATTTGTCCTAAAATATATGAAGTTAACCAAACCTTACAGTAGAAGAAGTGGTAATAGTAATAAAATATTAGAGTAGGTGGCGAGCCAAGATTTAATAACATTAAATCTTGGATTGTGAACCGATTCTAATTTTAAAATTTTGCCACGAAATTTTAAAATATAATTAGCCCTTTATTGACACATTATTTTATCCTACATCACACATCAGCAGGGTCTCCTAAAATAATGAATATGTGAAGCGCAAAATCGAATGGGACCTAAAGTTAAAAACCAGGTTTGTTCAGGAGAGCCATTTTAAAGATTAGGTCCCTTTCTATTTGCGCTTAGAATCGTCGACTTCACTTTCATAAAACGCGCATATCTCTGGGAGGGAACACTTTTGGGGCATGGGATCGGTCTCATTCGAAGCTCAGATGTTGTCCACATCAAAAAAGGAAAAAAACATGAAAATTGATTTTTTTTACCCTTAGGTCCCTTTCTATTTTGCGCGTCACATATGTTCACAAAACGTGCCTCGAAATGGTACAAAACACGATAAGCCAAAGTAAACTGTCCAAATTATACTGGCGCGCCACGATAGAAGCAATCATAGCGAGAGTAATGATGCTCAAATTGTTTACGATCATAATACAGGGTGACCGTCGGGAAGATATACTACAGGGTGTCCGTCGGGAGGGTATACTACGTTGTATATAAATTTTGATTAAATGAAAGAGAATGGATCTTATATTGATAAATGTTTTATTTCATGTCGTCTATTATGGAATACAATATCAGATAAATGTCCGCCTCTGTTAGCCTCACAAATGCGAGCCCTTTTGAACACATTTTTCATTACATTCAGCACGGCGTCGAATTAAGGTTGATGGATTGTTTGAGAACACTTTCTTTTGCAGCATTAATGTTTTCAGCCGATCTTGCAGTACGTGGTGGTCCATGCTTGGGCCTATCAGCTACAGACCGACCCTCTTTCTTCAAAATCATTTCCTACACGATAAATAGTGCGCTTTGTTGGCACGTTGTTTCTTTATCGAATATTTTTCCACAATAAATTTGCACGTCTCTACTTCACGACTGCCAAATATGAACTGTCAAGACAAATGTTTCAAAAAACAAAGTAGTATACTTCCCCGTCGGACACCCTATACAATTTGGCAAAGAAAAATTGTAATCGAATCATTTTTGTAACCACCACACTGATTTACTGTGGATACAATGGGAAGAAGTGCTGACGCTTGTGACATACTACAGGAAAGAAAATAACCCTATGTTTATTATAGATTTCAGAAGCCACATATTAAAGTCACATACTAAACTCGAATGTTATATTATTTCGCACAGGACCAAGAAAAAATGGGTCCTACTCGATTAGAGGTCCTTCCGCTCTTAAAGCCACAAATTAAATTCGATCCTACATCTACGAACTTCGGAAGAATGAATTCAGGAGAATCAGAGTACATACAACCGAAAAATTATCGCGAAAGTGGGCAGCTTTCTTTCATTTAAACTAATATACGACCATATCTCGGTAAAATCCTTAGGGAAAATTGTACTTTAGTTATTCCAGACAAGGAATTAAAAAAAGGTATTACCACCGACTACCAGACAACACAGTGTTACAGACAGAAGTTAAGCAATCAAAAAGTGTGTTCGAATTGACATATTGACTGGTCACTCCCGTCTAAGGCGTCACCTTTTAGGAATCGGTATGTTATCCTCAAATCACCACAAAGCCTTTGAAGAGAAATCTGAGACCCTTTGTTTTTAGCCTCCTAACCTACTGCCCGCGTTTTCAAGAGCGAGAATGTCGCACCTAATGGGTGATTAATCTAGAGGTTATTTTTCAATAAGGGTTTTTCACAGATTAGGCGTGAGTTGTGTGTGTTAAACATTATTATTTTTTTTCAGTTTTGTTTGCCATTCCTGCGCGATCATACTGCACGTCGCCATTTCAGTGTTTGGGCTCTTCAAAAGCTCAAAGAAAAAGATCCGCTATTTTCGATCAAAATTTTGTTCAGTGATGGGGCCCATTTGTAGCTCAAAGGCAACGTCAATAAAAAAAATGCGACATTTGGGCTGAAGAGCAACAAGAAGAGGTTCCATTATACCCATTCCGGTCGAAATAATTAAACGAACCATCCAAAATTGGACCCTGGGCATAGACACCCTGAGGCCAACATTTGTAGGAAATTACGAGTATATTTAAAAAATAAATGACATAAAATGCCCTTTCGAATGAACAATAAAGATTCTACACTTGATTTGAATTTTTGTACTTCTTTTTATTTTAAAAAAATACCTCTAGATTAATCACCCGATAGTGGAGAATCTGTATACCTCGTATCCGCCGTAAACCGAAAGAACGGTGTCAGCGCTGTAATAAAACGGAAGATCGTGTTGGCAAATGATTGTTTTTGGGGTCCGTAAACAGTTTAAGTGCAAATCCTTCTGCCGAAAGACAAATAAAAACACAATACACAGATACTACCTACCCATGTTTATACATGGTGTCGAGCTGTACTTGCTACCAAAAAGATGAAGGTGAATAGACATTTTTCAGCAAAAAAAATCCTGGAACAATCTACAGCCTCAGATGTGCGGGCGGGGAGTCCATGTGTCGGCCGAACCGTGAGCTATATCGCGACATATATACTCGTAGTGCCTGTAAATTCAACGATTGTGCTTCAGCCAAAAATACTTTCATTTTCACGAAAAGCGTAGACGAGTAAAACCTTAACTCCGGTACAGAGATCTTGTTAAGGATTGAGCCAGAATTCTTCGAATTGGTAACTGGAGGAAGCACTGAAGTGCTTATAAATTATTTATTAAGCAGGCCTACCCCAACAAACAGTTGTGAAGATAGCCTTAGTCAATAAAGTATTTGTACGAACATGACAAAAAAGATGATACTAGGTTACATTGAAAGTAAGTATCCATAATCGCAATAAATTTGCATATCCTAAATTTTTAGAATTATTCAAATCGTCCTAGAACTAAGGACACTCTGCCAGTATAACTTTTGCACATATTAACAAAAAAAAAACAAACAATAAAATGTCACTTAAACAAAAAACATTTTTTTTGGTTTTTATCACATATTTTATAATTTATCACCGCTATAAAGGCACTCCTCTGCCCACCTCTGGCTATGTCGTCATTATCAAAAAAATAATAAAAATATTTAACTACTGTACTCACCCTAAACAGGATAAATATTTAAATAGAGCCACTTACCTGAAAAAAAAGAAATAAATTTGTTAATTTAATGCTTTTCATTTACAAGGAATTGTTTTGCTTTCATTATAATAAATATATAATTTGTACTCGTATACTTTGCCATAAATATTCCACACACTCGACAGTTTAATGATGCTGCAAAATAAGAAGCGAGGCTTTTATAAACTCAAGGATATCAATAAATAAACAGTATTAAATGTAATCAGAGATGTAAACACCAAAATACGTAGAATTCATTTGCCACTCATCTGTTCAAACATCCTGGGCTGGCAAGCCCACCAATCCTTTCACATCTCCATCGCCGTTTAAATTTATTATCTCTATCGTAAATGCTTCCAATGACTACCCCTATCGATTGAACATGAAAAGTTAATTTCCTGTTTTCTTTGGCCGATTCACTGATGCAGAAACTCAGGTAAATATTTGTGATTTAGATTTTCCTTAAAGGCTTCCAAAAAAGCAAACAAACACTCGTTGGCACACGCAGCACTAGCTCACATCCGGGCAAAACGCAAACAAAAATTGTTTTCTTTCATTACCTAAAGTTGTGATTTCTAATGAAATGTTAATCATTAAAATTATGAAGTTTAAATGTTTACACCCTATGCGGCTCGAGGCTTAGCATTTGTAAGTTTAATGGCTCAGATTTGTAACACCCACACATGTGTGACTTTGGCCCACCTTAAAGTCTACGAATGGCATCACAAGAAAATTAGATTTAATGGTTTCTTATTATCAAGTGAAAACTTGTAACTTGAAATCATAAGTCGCACAGAAAATTGGCAGAGATATTTTTTTGTTTTGTAAGCTATCCCCTAGATTTTGAAACATATGGCTTCGATACAAATTTTCCGCCCGATTTAAGAAACTGTCCTACGCTGGCATGTCATAATGTCCAAGGACATAGTGTCTATAAACATTGGAGATTTTCTCATAAAGTCTAGTGCGATTTTGAAACTTTTAAAAACTTCATAAAATGCTAACGCGTCGTCCATGGATGCAGTGTGTTCTCAAAGCAAAATGTATCGATAAAGTGAGCCAAATATGAACTGTCAAGAAAAATGTTTCAAAATGGCGGCAAAATAAAGTAGTATACTTCCCCGTCGGACACCCAATACAATTTGGCAAAGAAAAATTGTAATCGAATCATTTTTGTAACCACCACACTGATTTACCGTGGATACAATGGGAAGAAGTGCTGACGATTGTGACATACTACAGGAAAGAAAATAACCCTATGTTTATTATAGATTTCAGAAGCCACATATTAAAGTCACATACTAAACTCGAATGTTATATTATTTCGCACAGGACCAAGAAAAAAATGGGTTCTACCCAATTAGAGGTCCTTCCGCTCCTAAAGCCACAAATTAAATTCGATCCTACATCTACGAACTTCGGCAGAATTAATTCAAGAGAATCAGAGTACATACAACCGAAAAATTATCGCGAAAGTGGGCAGCTTCCTTTCATTTAAACTAATATAAGACCATATCCCGGTAAAATCCTTAGGGAAATTGTACTTTAGTTATTCCAGACAAAGATTATTAAGCACAAAAAAGGTATTACCACCGACTACCAGACAACACTGTGTTACAGATAGAAATTCAGCAATAAAAAAGTGTGTTCGAATTGACATATTAACTGGTCACTCCCCTCTAAGGCATCACCTCTTCCGAATCGGTAGGTCATCCTCAAATCACCACAAAGCCTTTGAAGAGGAATCTGAGACCCTCGATTTTAACCTCCTATTCCACTGCTGTGTAAGACTCGAAAATAAAGGTCACCTCTCTCTGTACCTCACGAAAATTGCGAAATTACCTGTAATGGCAAAATTTCCTAACAAGGGCCGATTCCATGTTTATCCTCACGCCAACTCCTTTCGACCAGGCCTACTGGCTTTTAGCTATTGATGGGCCAAATTTAAGAACTCAAAATGTAAGGCCGTTCTAAGATTAGCAGGTTCCCGGATTTTTTTGTTTTAGTGAATCATCAATTCCAGGGAAATAATTTATACAATTTGTTTAGGAAAAAATAACAGATCGAAAAAGCTCATAGATGCTGGACAATGTACAGGAGATCCATCGGAAATAAAAGGGGCCTTAGGACTAAGACGATACACTCGCAGCACAATAAAACCAATAAAACGCGGCAAAATTTGGTAGACTTCAATGGCTACGAAGTGCAAAATAAAAAAAAACTAGATACGGTGCAAGGAACACGCTGTCTAGATATAAGCGGAGCAATATGCTCAACTGCGAATATGTAATGAAAATACAGTCAGACCTCGGTAATCCGAATTATTGATTGCAGACCATAATTCGGATAATTAAAAATTAGGATTGTTGGATACTTTTGTCTTCACGTGTTTTTAAAAAAAGAGTTTCTCAATACATATTTATAACAATTTATTTATATACGAGTATTACAAATGATTATTCACACTACAAATAGTGTTTAAATTATAAATTATATAATTAAAAACGAATAATACCATTTCCCATTTTTAAAAATCAAATCCAAAATTTTAAAAAAAAAATTTTTTTTAGAAACTAAAAATGCATATTGAAGCTATACAATCAAAAAAAAAATTAACTTTAGTCTACCGATAATTTATAAGAGGTTTTTTGAGAATGTGGAAGTATCGACTAGTTTTTCTACAAAAAAAATAAACACTTTATGCGGATTACCGAGGTCTTACTGTAATACTGTTATTGTTATTTAGATGAAACACATGGCGGCCGACGGAGCAAAATGATTGATGGAAGTATGCAAGTGGATAACAGGAGACGGGAAATCGCGCAATTTAAATATCGAATTAGAGACCGAGTTCCAAAATAAAACTAAAATTTTTCGAAATCAATTCAGAATATAGAGTACTGGACAATACGGATAAGCGAAGTCATGCTTATATGGGTCTTACTGTAATGCTAAAATAATCCATTTTGATATTTATATGAAACAGACGGCAGCCTTTATGCGAATAAATTTTAGGAAACTGGACATCCCGCAATTAAAATATTTTGAGACATTAACTGACCTCGCACCACCACAGCAAATTATAGACCGAGTTCCGAATCAACGGTTAGAAACAACATAATTCGGCCTATAATTCAAAGCAAAATAGTTGTCTTTATTTGCCAAAATTGTCCATCGGCTTCGCTGACAGCGCTTTAAGCGGTCCATTATTTGGTAACAGTATTTCGAATGTTGACCTTGAGGTCCCCAGAAGTTAGAGGCTTGTAAGCGAATACAAAAGACTTCAGTAGCTCAAGCGAAAATAATCAACATATGTGACGCGCAAAATAGAAAGGGACCTAAGGTTAAAAACCAGTTTTGTTCAGGAGAGCCATTTTAAAAATTAGGTCCTTTCTATTTCTATCACTTTCATAAAACGCGCATATCTCTGGGCGGGAACGCTTTTGGGGCAAGGGATCGGTCTCATTCGATGTTGTCAACATCAAAAAAAGGGGAAAAGTTGATGAAAAGTTTTGTTCAGGAGAGCCATTTTAAAGATTAGGTCCCTTTCTATTTGCGCTTAGAATCGTCGACTTCACTTTCATAAAACGCGCATATCTCTGGGCGGGAACGCTTTGGGGCATGGGATCGGTCTCATTCGATGCTCAGATGTTGTCAACATCAAAAAAAAAAAAGTGAAAAGTTGATGAAAAGTTTTGTTCAGGAGAGCCATTTTAAAGATTAGGTCCCTTTCTATTTGCGCTTAGAATCGTCGACTTCACTTTCATAAAACGCGCATATATCTGGGAGGGAACACTTTTGGGGCATGGGATCGGTCTCATTCGATGCTCAGGTGTTGTCCACATCAAAAAAAGAAAAAAATGAAAATTGATCTTTTACCCTTAGGTCCCTTTCTCTATGCGCTGTCACATATGTCTATTCGCATGTCTTTCAGTCTTGTTGGAACCCGGGCTGTGATATAAAGGGTGGTTTAACTAACCAACGACGAAACGACTCGTCTACCAGACGGTGATGTGTTTGCTTTACTTCGCTGACTTACATTTTCTTCCCTCTATGACAAACAACAGCCAACCTGATCTTATTAGCTTGTGGAGTAATTCCTCTTCCAAAAGTAAAACGCAAAATGTTTATTGTAAATAAAACAAAAAGTTTTAAGAGAATTATCTTAATATTTGCTATTAAGAAAGAAGACTGTATCACAATTATGTGAGAAACAAAATATAGCTCAATTGCTCCCCACGGCTTCGGTGACATAGCTCCATCCGATGGTCCGTATTTTCAATGACTCTACGAGTAGTGCTACATAAAACGTTTTACAAAATCAATTAATAAACCCAAAAAAATATTTCTTTGCTATAACCACTGAACAACATTTCACTGATGACATGCATATATGCGGTGTAACAAAATCGATTATGCATTACAACCAACCCTACGACAGTCCCTTGACCCATTATATTTATTTCTGAAATGTAACATAACCCCAAGGTCACAGCCAATGGGCCACAACATATCCAAATGGCTTTCTCTACTTATAAATAGCAAAGCACGTTACTTTATCTACGCCTGAGAATTATCCCAAAACTACATCGCCCTCAATGGATGTGGGTGTGTGTGTTTAAGTCGTTGATGGAAAATTACTAAAACGTGATGTCACAATTCTTTTGCCTCTGCGATTTACGCCTAATGCCTCTTAAAAATCATTGACAAGAATCTTTCAAAAATACCTTTAAACAATTACACACTTAGCCATGCACATAAATTTGGGTTAACATTTTGAAAAGTGTGTGAGTCCTGATTTACCAAAAACTCTAACCACCCAACATCCCTGCCTATGTCAACGCCATGGCACCAACGCCAAGTAATGTTACTGAAAAGTTACAGGTAGAAAGTATGTACACTGAAAGAAATGGCTACGTCAAATTGCAAATATATTGCATTTGGGCACACTTTTGGTAAATTTCTAGTAACTTTGTATTTAATTGATATTGTAATCGGATGGTTTTTTCAAGCCCACATCGACACAAAAGTACTTCTCGATCTGAAGTCCGACACTCAAGGGGACATAAATTTAAACGAGTTTACGTGGGCCGAATCTTATATTCCCTTCACCGTGTGTTTGAACTGTCAAACTATCGATAGTTTCCTTTTTGTTGTCAATATCGCTTGTTTTTTTACTATCGATTCTTTTATTTTATTGAGCTTAATCTTAATTAAAATATATACTTAAAGTTTTTTATCTCTTTTATATTTGTGAACAAAATTTTATTTAATTTTTTTAAATGTCTATATGAAAAAGGTGATTCAGTATAATTATATATTCAGGAATGTTACTAAAAAATTATTCGATAGAGTTGACTAAAACTATCGAATGGGGCTACTATCGAAAGTTTGACTGTTTTACCGTTTATTCGTTATTGAAAATAACAATTAGTATGGATTTGTTACTAATTTCATTAAATTTAAGTATGTTCATATTTCCTAGTAGTCTCTTCTTTGGTCCATAAAGACCGTTATTTTATCCGGCCGTAAGTTTAGCCAATCAGGCCCCTACAGTTGGATCGTCCGAGCCTAAATCGTAGGCAAATTTTGAAATAACATAAATATATCGTCGTAGTTCCCAACAGAAGAGTGTGCGTTAATTTGAAGTATGTAAGTGTGCATTAATTTTAAGTAGTCCTATTAGTCATGCATGTACCAACCAAACAGTTTTTTGATATCTTGCATCTCATAATTGAAATTGTCATAATATTCCTGTAGAAGGCCTATGTGTTTTTCTTCACATAGGCCATTTCGTTTTCCGAATCCGCAATTCTAATTAGCCTTTTACATATTGCCCATATACAAGGGCTGATATATACATTTCTGATAATGAAAATGAGAATATTTATCAACAAAAATGGTTCTATTGTTTTTCAAAGTATTCTCCAGCATGATTTATACAATTTTGCATGCGCTCAAACCAATTGTCGAAGCACTTTTTCCACTCCGATTGAAACACCTCCAAAACATGGTTTTTAAACGCTTCAACAGCATCTTCTGCCGACGAAAATCGTTCACCACACATTTTTTTCTTCATGCGCCGGAAAAAAACAAGTCATTGGGTGCCAAGTAAGGGCTGTACGGCGGATGACCCATCAATTCGACATTTTGGCTAGTCAAAAAGGCGCTGGGTTGAGCCGATGGGTGAGAGCTCGCATTGTCATGGTCAACAATGAATTGTCTTTTTTTGTTCATTTTGCGAATTTCTCCGAAAACTTTAGGCAAACAAATTGAGGTGTACCACTCAGAATTGACCGTCCTACGTTGCTCAAGCGGAACAGTCGCCACATGACCAGTTTTGCCGAAGAAACAGGCGACAATTTGCTTCGAAGTGCAACTTTCGTTGGATTTGGCTTGTCATCATCAGACTCACACGGTCGATTGCTGTTCTGTAACGAGCTCATACGCATAGATCTATGATTCGTCACCTGATGATCTTGCTTTATCAGTTCACGCACGGCGTTAATGATCTCTGGCACAACGGCCGTTTTCGGACGATCTTCACGGCCACGATTGAATTCATTAAAAGTTTTTCACAGTGCTATAGGATGGTGCTCCATTGCCATACAAAGATTTAAGTTCATCGATGCACTCTTGTCGTGATAATCCACGTCGAAAGTTGTAAAAAATGAACGCACTAAAATGTTCATGAGTTAATTAAATTTTTTGCCCAATTGATTTTTTTAAGTCACTGTAAACAACACAAATGATGGTCGTACGTCAAAACGTTCTGAGTACGTTTATGCTAAAAAATGTCAAATTTTGGAATGGAAATGTCAGATGGCGCCAGAAAACACTAAGTGTTGCCTAGGCCAGATATACATACAGCAACCCTCGTTAATGACAGAAACGAAAGTAACACTCAGTATAGAAGGCTCTAAGTGCATTCGGGCCAAATTTTATATACCCTCTTCCATGGATAATGTTCAAAGCAAGAATCGTAATAGTTAGGCGTCTTTGTTTGTCAGCTAAATTAAATCATGAGCCAAGATGGATCTTAACAGTTAATTACCATTCCATGGAACTTTTTTGTACTACATTTTGCCCAGATTGGACAGTAAATGTGGCTTCCAGAGAGTCAGGACCTAAAATCGGGAGGGACCTTTGTATGAGGGCTGTATAAAATCATGGACCAATATCTAAATTATAAACAGTTTATGTCCATGCCATGAAACTACTTCGTGTTAAATTCCGTCGAGATCAGACTATAAATGCAGTTTAGAGAGCGCCGATACCTTAACTCGGAAAGATACTTTTTAGGGGGGCTATATTAAAGCATTATCCGATTTGGCCCATATTCAATCCTAAATAAGCCTTGTGTAAACGACAGTTGTTTCAGCAGCTTAGGTCAATCCTATGGTACCGACTTTATACAAAATACCCTCAAAAAGTGTGATTTTTACAGATGTTGTTTGAGCCCTTCTATATAGAGCACAGTTTTTC
Source organism: Hydrotaea diabolus (assembly GCA_963513945.1). NCBI lineage: Eukaryota > Metazoa > Arthropoda > Insecta > Diptera > Muscidae > Hydrotaea > Hydrotaea diabolus. The sequence continues at coordinate 190,891,881 of OY740716.1, read as the reverse complement.
CTCTGAATGGATTTGGTCCATTTTAAATTCCAAACAACTTGCAACAACAATACATTTATCTGCAAAGTTTAAACTTTCTAGGTTGATTATTGTGACTCCTACCGTGCTTCAAACAGACACACTGACGGTCCGACATAGTTAGAACGTCTTAAAAACGCTCTACTTTATAGGGTATCAGATCAATATTTTGAGGCGAACCAAACGAAATGCCAAATTTCGTAGGATATAAAAAGGCCTATGTGGAAAATGATCAATTTTTTCATTTGAATATAGAGAAGGCTATACTAAAAGGGCCAATGTGATATGTTTATATTAATTGTTGTCTCACACAAAATCGCGTCTTAAAATCAAATTTGTGTTTATGGAAAACCGTAGCAAATCTATCTACCAATCGACTGCAATTACTAATTTTCGGAAATTCCACGGAACAAATACGGTTTTTGGCTCTTCTGTAAAGTATCGAAAAACACGCAGAGGCCTACTGCTGAAAAAAACGACGATATCGAACAAATATGTTGAGGAAATAATTAAAAAAAAGTACTCTTCTTAAGGTACCCTTAGTCCTTTAAAGGACAACTTATTATCCGCTGGGCCGTTTAGGCACATTTACAAACCCGAATAATTCATTCACCATCATTTTGCAATATTTAAGAATTCCACGTCATTTCCTTGACCGTTGTCGGCAGACACACAGGCGGTCGGGCATGCCTAGAATGTCTTCGAATTATCGACTAGCAAGAACGCATAAAATATACGGAAATATAGGATCTCCGATCAATACTTCGAGGTGTTTCAAACGGAATGACAAATTTAGTAAACACTCCATCGAATTTTAAATTGCAGAATACTTTCCTTGAAAATTTGATCAAATGTAACATTTTTCTTTTAGTGTAGAACGTTCACCAACACACCCAGCCACTCGCACATTAATAGGTAAGTGAGGCAAAAAGTTATTATAATTTACTTTGAGTGATATGAACCGAAAAAAGCTTTTAAGCCATTAACGAATGAATGAATTTGTGTGCGAGTGTGCGTGTGAATGCTACACACCGGGTTATTGTGTTTGTGTGTGAGTATTACTGTGATTTAATTCACCTGGTGTATGCGTGCGTGTGTGTGTCTGTGCGTGAATGTGTCTGTATCTGAGAGATTATGCCTCTGCTTATGTACACTTTACAACCACCACCACTGGCGCCAACAAATTTCAAATTTCGTGTGCCTCAAAAAAGGTGAACATAATTTAAAAGTCAACAATTATGATTTTCACCGCACTCCGCTCTGACGCTCAGAGACGTCGCGACGTCAACGTCGTCGATGCTCGTTACTTTTACACAGAAGCCAAGAAATTAAATTTAGAAAATGCTTATTTTTAGGCACATTTGTCAGGTTGCCGTCTTTTTCCGTTTGCCACCGTTTGTTATCTTTATTATCTCCTTCAGTGCTCCTCTCCTCCCTCCTCATTTCGAGGCAATTTGCATATTTCTTTCTGCAATATTTAGACGCTTCATGACACGTTAGCTTTGTTTTTGTTTAGCTTTGCGAGGATTTAAGCTACTTAAAAGGTTAACTAGAAAAACATAAATATATTTGGGCACATCATCTCTATGACGCAAAATTTTCCAGGGAAAAAATTGGCAAACAGTCATTTTCAAAGAATTATAGAAAATATATAAGGACAATAACGAACTCTACGAGCAATTATTTTCCCACGCAACCGTCCGAGAGTGCGACATATTCCAGATTTTTAAAATAACTTAAAAAGTTAAAAATAAAAAGAGAAAATCCTCCCCATAGTATAGGGATATTGAAGGTACATAAGAGGACCCTCCCACTGGTATTTATTTTTCAGAATTAATAATGGAAGTATTAGACATTTTTTATTAAGATGAAAATATCTAATACAATAAATGCAATAAAATTTATTTCAGTCGCCAGGTTTCAAGCTTGGCTCTTCGCTTCGAGGAACTCTCCAATAACTACCAACAAATATGATTCGACTTCTATCCCTTATTCTGTCTGCACTTTAAATTTTTCGTATGTAAAGTTTTATTGAAACACGTTTCAGTCAGTTGATCCGACAAATATACACGTATACCCCCACCAATATATTAATTTTAAATATCCGCCATTTATTACCTGAAACATACCGGTTTTAGTAGAATCTCCTTAAAGATCGCTTGTGTGAAAGGTTCTAAAATGAGCATATTGCAGAATCCAAAATCCAAAAATTACAAATAAATTTATGTGGTTCTCAATCTACGCTCGGATAGTGTAGTTTGTATGGTAGGTACGTACGTGGCTACGTCTTGGCTTTTTTGTCAGCTTGTCTAATTTATAATCGATTTCTAATTCATATTTTCAGCAGAATAATGTGAATCTGATTAGGTGTGAAAACTATAGAAGATTAGATGAATGCCAAAAGTGGGCGGAATGGTGCGATTGAACTGGTGGTACACAAATTTATATACGCGCCTAAAAATCCGTAATGAAAATAATTTGAAGTTCGCAATTCCAGCAAATAGTTTGGGTGGTTTTAATCTAAAATTAATCATTTTTATTTGTGTGGAAGGTACCTGGAGGAACGTGGCTAGAAATTTATTTTTTTTGTCAACATGTTTACCTTATAACTTTGAAATTTGTTGAAATTTGACATTTCTGTAATTCGTACATAAGAATGGCAACTCTAACTTAATAACAACAAAAGTTTTAAACGTGGATTTTTCTTCAATTCTGGGTTTAACCTCGATCAATGTAACATACTTTTTATATTGAACTCATTTTTATTCATTAAATTTCATCAAACTATAAACCATTAAACATTTTACCATTAAAATTTTTTTTGAATTTTTGAGCATTTCTTATTGATCTTAAACAATATATTACAAGAATACCAAAAATGGGCGGAATGGTTCATTTACATGGGAGGAAGTAGAGTTGGGCGTGTCAAGTACGGGTACAAAGCCATAATGGAAATATTACGACGTTCACGATTTAATCAAACTTTACGCCATGAATGACAAATAGTGTGGGATTGTATCGGAATCCTTCAGATGAAGTACGGCTTTTCGCGGTTGGGGCTCGATATCGCCCAATTTAGAATCCCGTAGGCAGTTTTGAAAAAATATTGAGAATCCCGTAGGCAGTTTTGAAAAAATATTGAGAATCCCGTAGGCAGTTTTGAAATAATATTGGGACATACGAAATTTCAAAACGATTCGTAAGTCCGAGGGTTATTGTGCGAACCAGCCGCACAAATGGACAGACAAACGTAGCTCAACTTCGAAAAAGTGTTGAGACGGATTTAGTCAAAAAATATGTAGGGTCTAAACAGGGGTTTTCCATGCGCTAGACCAAATGATATGTACCCTATTACCCAGTAGGGTAAGAGTATTAAAAAAGAACGATCTCGAACCTCTATCGATTTTGGTAGTTTAGTGTCTTAAGTCTGGTATTTAGATAGCCTTTTATGCCACTTTCAACAATTGCAGCAAGGCTTTCTGAAGAGGGTTGTCACGGACCCGAAATCATGATAAAAGTAGTGTGCAGCCACGAAAATCAATGTCACTTTGCCATTTTGTTAAAAGCTTGTCTTCTATTTAAATATAGAAGCAAGAGGTCTTGAGCCGCTTTAATCCCTGTTCAATGTGTAAAAGCAACAGACCGAAATAAAACAAACGAGCTAAACTTTTATGCGATTTATGTTTTCACATGATTAGTTTGTGCATGGCTGAAAACCCAAGGATTAATACAAAATGTCATGTCAAAATGCCATATTTATATAGGAATATGTAGTAAGGTGCCTTCGTTGAAGAAATGTTGCAGTAACCTGTTAAAATTATATTCGTTATACCTTATGATGACTATTGCGGTACGTGACGAAATTTGGCAAAAGATCAAAATCAAAACACTATTTAGCGGTTTATTCAGAAGTTCCAGCTTATGAATTGTCGGTAGACCAGAAATTATTACAGCAAGATCGTAGAAGCCAAATCATATGTTAATCTTTCCGACAGATTGGTCCAAATCGTTTACACCCTCCAACGCTTACTTAAAAAAGTATACTTTACCGAGAAATTTTAAGTCCCCTTTGTTGGAGACATAAAAAACTAATCAAGAACAAAAAGAACAAGTGAAGTGCAAGAAACAAGTAAGTTCGGCCGAGCCGAAGATTTTGTACTCTCCACAATGGAGGTGCTTCCATGTTTGACCATTTTCGAGGCCTTATGAGCCCTTGACCTATGGTTCAAGGCATCCCAAAAGCCTATTCGCAAAGTTAGTATTTAATATTCATAAGCATATTCATAAGAAAAAGTCATTGTTTTTAAAAACCTACATGTCCATTGATGAAGCGGGCCAGTTTTGGGTCCCTAGGCTCGGTAGATCCGGCGCCGAAATGTAGTCCAACCTTTAAAGTTTAAAGTAAATATTTTTATTAATCAGAAATTTCTACGTCCATCTTCGACATATTTTACGACTCCCTAGATAAAAACTGCCAACAATTTTTAACTGCTGCAACACGTGAATGCCGGCAACTTAACGAGTAAGCGATTAATCTGTAAGCCATGTGAAAACTTGGTCATTAAATGAACAAGCCGTTCGAAGCCGGCGTTTAACAGTTGGTTCCGGTCAATAAATATACTAATTATAAAGTGCAAATTCTACTACTTTGAGAGATTTCCCTTATTTTTTTAATCAATAAAAAACCTGAAGGTTTCGGTCGATGTGTTAAGAATAACGAAGTGCATAGCTTACAAACATGAGAGGTTTTCCTATGTTCCTGAGAAAAAAGATGCTGAGAGACTTAAGTAGTAGTAGGTACCCTATATCAATGCTTCAAGGGCCCAAAGTTAGTCGAATCGTAGAATAAACGTTATAAGTGTTGCACACGCAGAGAAAAGATATGGTTACTACATGGTCACGGCAACAATAGTATGTTCTCTGCAGTAAAAGTATGGTCGTCGCAACCATAGTATTGTTTTTTGAATTTCATTTTGACGATATTATAATTGCGGCAATATTAATTTTGTTGAAATGTAACAAAAGTATTGTTGCCAAATTTAAAAATAAAAATATGGTTGTAGCAACAATATTAATATGGTTGGTGGGACAAAAGTATTGTTTTCATGGGTTTTAAGTTAATAACTTAATAACTTAATTACGGCAATCATACCGGCAAAACCTTATTATTTTTAATTTGATAATGTTATTTTTACAATTCTTACGCAAAAATAGTAATAAAAATTATATATTTTTTAAAAAAAAACTCCGGATTAGTATAACTAATAAATAAATAATTTTTTTACTGTTAAATAAATCACTCCTATTGTTACATAACTTACTTAATAAAATTTTTATTGTTGAATAACAACGTATTCCAGTCTTTACAAACAATTTTGTCGATCATAGTATGGTTGTACGTAAGTCATACTATAGTTGTGAGGATCATACTATGGTTGTTTGTTAAACAAACTATGGTTATGAGGATCATAATATGGCTGTGGGGATTATAGTATGGTTGAATGTGAATAATAATATGGTTGTCGGGATCATAGTATGGTTGTGTGTGAATGATTCTATTGTTGTGAGAACCATAATATTGTTATGGGGATCATAGTATGGTTTTATGTGAACAAAACTATTGTTGTGATGATCATAATATTGTTGTGCCACAACCATATAACCAACAATAGTATGGTGCTCTTCGAATATTGTTACCCCAACCATACTTTTTTTCTGCGTGCATTGGTTTAATGTTAAGTACCCATTTAAGGAATACAATTTTTGGGTACCTTGGGCCCATATGTGGCGGTAGTGGTCTCAAATTGACCCAAGTCTTAAATATAAGTACAAATTTGGAATTGTAAGAAAATTTAGTTGGGCGTGATAACTAGGCCCCAGTGCCCTATAACTCATGATATGGGTCTGGAGATCGTAATATGGTTCTGCCTTAACCATGAGCCCAACAACAGTATGAAGCTCTTCGAATATTGCCACTACAATCACACTTTCTTCAAAGTGTGGTTAACCGAATTTCTGTGGTCAGACCTACACAGCTTCGAGGTTACATTTGGCAACCATGAAAATGTACACCCCTCGATAAGATTTTTTAGGGTTACGTCAATTTTGGCCAAATACCGCCGCAAATATTATACGGAGCCATTAAAAATTGGATCATCTTTATTTGAAGGATGTAATATTTCAAAATGTCGTAAGTAAAGCTTTAAATGAACGAAACAACGCTCACTGGAATTGTTTAATTCAAACACCTTTTCCCTCGTTTTTATCTGTCAATCCTTGCTAGGCAGGTATTATGAGATTAATTTTTTTAACCAATGTGAAGTTCTTCATCGTTACCATTGGCCGTTAAGAAATGTCTGTATATGTGACAGCGCATAGAAAAAGGGACCTAAGGGTAAAAACATCAATTTTCACTTTTGATGTGGACAACATCTGAGCATCGAATGAGACCGATCCCATTCCCCAAAAGTGTTCCCTCCCAGAGATATGCGCGTTTTATGAAAGTGATGGTACACCAAACAAAACTTGTTTTTACCCTAAGGTCCATTTCTATTTTGCGCGTCACATATATAAGTAGATGTGAATGTTTAACATATAACGGGTGATCAATCTAGAGGTATTTTTTTCAATAGGGTTTTTTTCGCAGATTATGCGTGAACTTTATTTTTTTCAGTATTGTTTTCCATTTCATCATGGAAACCTTTCACCGCGAAAATCACGGGTTGGTGCGGTTTATGGCCTTGTTAAATCATCTGTTCATATTTTTTCAAAAATGATGATGACCAAAACGTAACCCTTAATGATGCTCGCTATCGCTTCATGATATCGGACTTTTTCCTACCCGAAAGTGAAGATCGTCATCTTTACGACATTTGGTTTTAAGAAGATGGTGCCACTTACCATAAAGCTGCTCAAACAATGGATCTATTGAGACTTCATTTAGAAGAGCAGCTAATTTTACGTTTTGGACCGGTGAGTGAGAGTTGACCGCCTAGATCGTATGACTTTTTCTTTGGGGCTATGTAAAGTCCACAGTCTATGCACACAAACCAGCTACGATTCAGGTTTTGGAAGTTAATATTACGCGTGTCATTAACGCAATACCGGTGGAAATGCTTTAACGAGTCATTCAAAATTGGACAATCAGAATGGACACCCTGAGGTGTAGTTGTGGGTGGCCAACATTTGGCATAGTTGGCCAACATTTTGCGGCCCAAATTTAAAGGATATTATATTCAAAAAATAAATGGCATAAAATGTCCCTACGAATGAACAATAAAGATTCCACGCTTGATTTGTTTTTTTGAAAAAAAAACTTCGAGGTTAATCATCTTAAGTGCCACAACAACCATTTAAGGACCCAGGGTAAACTTCTCTCTAAACAGTAAGTTGTACATTTGCCGGAATTCACGAGGAAACACGCCACTGACACATTTTTATACCTGGAGTTGAACCTGGGTTTACTGTCATGATATTCGCACATAACCTCCACACCACGGCAGCCCACTTTGGGAAATACATCTTACGGAAGAAAAAGTTTCCGTATCTCAACTCTCAGTTATTGGGGATAGTTAAAACATCTCAGTTGATACTTAATCAGCTGCAGTCAAATTTGAGTGTTTGTTTTTTTTGATGGATTACTGATTGGTAATGGCCCTTAAATTTTGCTTATTATGTCGGGAGTGCTTTGTTGGCTTTTTCGGTGAAAGGCGTTTTACTTTCATAATTGTAATTTGTGTGACATCCGACGAAAAACTGATTTCAATTTCCAGCCCGTGCATTGCAAAAATATCGGGGAGTTGGACTTTCTTTATGTACTTGTTAGATTGAACAATTAATCATCCATTTACACGAACAATGCCACTCATCTGATATTGATGCCCTCGCAAAATGATTGATTCCCACAACAGAACCACTTATAATTGCCATATCTTACAATGGCTGCGACTGTGGCGCTGCGGCACTTAATGGGCTTTTGTCACAGACTGAAATGTTCCTATTTGTTTTTAATTTTTCTTGTGGTTGCTGTTTCTTTTCTTGCTGTATCTTGGCAGAGCCAGACACGAGCGTTGAATGGTTCGAACAACCTTAACATATTTCCAGCGCACTAGTAGACCACGACAAAAGGGCATACACTAGAACTGCCATCGACCTACGCCGCCCGCCATCACCACAGTCGCCTTCGTCATTTTTGTGGAAAATGTTATTTATTTTGCTCATAGAGCGTAAACATGTCAACCTTAATAAATTGGCTAATATGCATAATTTATGACAATTTCCAGAACAACTTTTTGTTTTTGGTTGCACATATAAATAAAGCAATATTTTGTTGTTTTTTTTGTTGTATTTAAAACCACTCCCCCCACCACACACACACTCACACTTACTTACGTTGCGGTCGAGAGGAGAAGAAAAATGAAAATTTATTATGGGTTATTTAAGAAATTTCACGGCTGTTTTGTTTAGTTTCTATGCAAAAATTAATCGGTGGTCGGTTTCCCTCAGGTGTATTTTCCATTTGTAACTAAGCCGAAAAGTAACTGGGCCCGAGGGAGGGCTGAACAACAAATGATAGATAACCGTTTCCGAGGCTTATTGCGAAAAAATCTAACATAATTATGCAAAGTAGAGCAATCCTCGACTCAAATATTTTTTTTCATTTTTTCTTACTTTTTTTTGGGTATGAATAACGAAAATTTCGCCCGAACTGCAAAACAAAACTTTATCTTTTTCTATGTGTCCAAAAGGGATACAACAACAGTAATTAACATAATATAATTGGAAATGGCTAGCAACTGGGGATTTTAGTCTGACTGTGATACTCTGTTTTTCTGCAGAAAGAATTTCATATTTTGCCATAAAAAAGTTAAGTTACACGTTAGGTAAAACTGAATTTTGTGGATTTAAAAACATAAATTTAGTTTAGGGTTTGAAATCTGCAACGTTGTTTTTGTTGTGCTACTTTTTCTCTGTTAGTTTGTGCATTAGGTTGGCTCGCGCGAAATGTAAATTGAGTTGGTTAATGTAACTGTGGGTCACAATTGGCTTTAATCCTACACGCAGAAAAAAAGTATAGTTGGGGTAACAATATTCGAAGAGCACCATACTATTGCTGGTTATATGGTAGTTGCACAACAATATTATGATCACCACAACAATAGCATGGTTCACACACAATCATACTATGATCCCCATAACAATATTATGGTGCTCACAACAATAGAATCATTCACACACAACCATACTATGATTCCTACAACCATATTATTATTCACATTCAACCATACTATGATCCCCACAACCATATTATGATCCTCATAACCATAGTATGTTTAACGTACAACCATAGTATGATCCTCACAACCATAGTATGACTAACGCACAACCATACTATGACCCCAAAATTGTTTGTAAATACTGGAATACGTTGTTATTCGACAATAAAGAATTTTATTAAGTCAGTAATGTAACAATAGCACTGATTTATTTAACAGTAAAAAAATTCATTCATAAGTATTAAAAATATTTTAGATATAATAATCCTCAGTTTTTTTGTTGAAAAAAATTAATTTTTATTACTATTATTGCGTAAGAATCGTAAAAATAACATTGTCAAATTAAACAAAAAACGGGTTTGCCGGTATGATTGACGTAATCATGTTATTGTTAACATAAAACCCATGAAAACAATACTTATTGCTACAACCATATTTTCATTATAAATTTGGCAATAATACTTTTGTTACATTTCAACAATATTAATATTGCCGCAATTGTCAAAATGAAATTTAAAAAACAATACTATGGTTGCGACGACCATACTTTTGCTGCATAGATCATACTATTGTTGCCGTGACCATATAGTAACCATATCTTTCCTCAGCGTGTAGTCGTACCAGGTAATGAATTGGGCTTACTTTTGATATTAAATCTTGTGTATTTCATAAAAAAGTAGTCCTATCGACGCGTACCTTCATGAATTCTCCCATTAAACTATTTACTTTAAAAAAAATCAAATTGGAATTTTGCTAATTTTCTATTGTTTATGAAAACAACATTCCATTTCCGATTTATTGAGAAAAGTCCCAGGCAGTGGTGAAGAGTCGCTTATGTAAAACTTTTTGGAAAATTGTAAAAAGTATCGATACTGCAAATAGCACCATCCTGTTGAAACCAAGTCGTCAAGATTTCGGGCTTCAATTTCAGGTAGCATAAAGATCGATATCATGGCGCGTTAGCGAGCACCATTCACGGTTACGTTCCGGCCATCATCATTTTTGGAAAAATATGCACCGATGATTTCACCAGCTTATAAACCGCACCAAACCGCGTTTTTCTCTGGGTATAATAGCACCTCTTGAACCTCTTCTTGTTGATCTTCAGCCCAAATGCGGCAATTTTGTTTAGTGACTTTGCCTTTGGGCCAGAAATGGGCTTCATCTCTGAACAAAATTTTGGTCGAAAACAGCGGATCTTCCCGTTTCTCACCGAACGCTCATTTCCATAATACAGTTGCCAACATTTAAAAGTAATTTTTATCAAAAAATAAATGCCATAAAATGTCCTTTCAAATTACCAATAAAGATTCCACACTTGATTTGTATCTTTGTATTTTTTTGTTCTGAAAAAATATCTCACCCTAAATTATAAAGGGTGTTTAAAGTTTAAGGGCCGATGTCAAATGTGAACCACACCTAATCGTCAAGTTTTATCTGCATTTCATTTGATATTTCTCAATTTCAGACTTACTCAATTTGAACCATGGAAAGATACACAAGCGAGCAAGGCGTTAAAGTTATTCAGGCTTATTATGAAAATGGGCGTTTAAATCAAAATGATATCGTCTTCAGTGATGAGATGCCGCATTTGGGCGAATGATAATCCAAGAGTGGTTGTCGAAAAAACAATGCACCCACAAAGAGTGACTGTTTGGTGCGGTTTATGGGCTGGCGGCATCATCGGGCCGTTTTTTCCAAAATGAGGCCGGTCGGGTAGTTACTGTGAGTGGTGTTCGCTGTCGTGAGATGATAAAAATTTTTGTATGGCCCGAATTGGAAGATGTGGATGTGGACGATATGTGGTTTCAACAGGACGGTGCCATTTGCCACACAGCTAACGAAACAATAGCTCTTTTGCGCGACAAATTCGATGACCGTGTTATCTTACGTCGTGGCTATGTTGATTGACCTTCAAGATCATGTGATTTGATACCGTTGGACTTTTATTTTTGGGGTTATTTGAAAGAAAAGGTGTACGTCGATAAGCCAGAAACAATTCAAGAGCTACAGGATAATATAATTCGGCACATTAACGGCGTAGAACCTCAATTATGCCTCAGCGTCATCAAAAATTTGGACCATTGGAAGGAGGTGTGCCGCGTCGGCCATTTGGCCGATATTTCGTTCCATACATAATTGAACCATACCAATATTATCATAATAAAAAGAAATAACAATAATTTCCTAAATAATTTGTGTTTTATATAAAATCAACATCGACCCTTAAAATTTAACCATATCCTTAATAATATGAACTGTTATAGGTCCAAAAAACATTTCCGACTTCAACTTTTTTTAAAAATAAAACAGGCTCGTGATTTAGTTATTGAAATATATTTTTGAAAAGTTGGAAACGGTTATTGCTTGTTGATGAAGTCTCGATTGTTTAGGCATTAGCTTAAGCAGTATTAAGCAAATCTAGGCCTCTCGGATACCTTTGCACCCACTAGTATATAGAAGGGCATAACTACAACTTTTTAATATGCATCAAAATTGTTTCCATAAAGCTGCAGTTTGTTTTTATTGTAAGAAACGACTAATTTATCTGTAAATTAGGCTTAGATTTATTTAAAAATCGTTTTTGTTTCTTTCCCAAATCTACCACATTTGCTTTGCTTTTTATAATTTACCTTTCAGTATACAAAATGGAAAATTTTTCAGCATTTGTCGTTTTTTTTTTATAACAGTAACTGACAGTCACTATGTGTACTTTACGTTACAAATTTAGCTTAAAACGAATAGGGTTAAATGGCGCTTTGTTGTTTTTTGTGTATTTGCAAAACAAACTGGTATTTAAAAATATTTTATATTTCTTTTTGTGGGATTTCCTGCTGTGAAGATAGTCACCCCATTGAATCCCCCGTCATCTCACTAGGATCGGACCACCTTCCCATAATTCTCTCCATAAATAGACCACCCGATTTCATAACCTCTGAACGCCGTACGTTTCTCAATCAAAAAAGGCTGATTGGGAGGCCTTCAGATAAGCCACCAACCGCAGCTTTAATAATCTAGCTATTCCGTCGGACGTTCGGGTAGCCGAGAAAAAGTTCCGGGCCATCATTAACGCAGCAGTCGCTCGCCATATCCCTGCTGGTCGAATACCCGAAGTACGACCAAACTTCCCAGCAGAGGCAGCGGGACTCGCAGACGAGCGTGATGACATTCGTCGCTGCAACCCTACTGACCCTAGAATTAGGAATCTCAACTCCGAGATCAGTAGGTTGGTCAACGGATATAAGCGGAAGAAATGGCTAGACCACTTAAAGCAGTGCAACTTGAGTTCCGGAATTGGTAAGTTGTGGACAACGGTCAAATCACTCTCTAACCCTGTAAGGAAGGATGATCGGACAGCTGTCACGTTCGGTGATAGAACAGTGACAGATCCGAAGTGGTGCGCGTGTTATTTTAACCGGCTTTTTATTGAGCACCCAGAGAGTGATAAGGCGAAAAGGAGAGTATTGCGTCGTATCCGCGCTCTCCGAGTCGAAGAGGCACCACCACAATTTACCGTTGGCGAAGTTGCCCATGTCATCCGCAGCGCAAAGTCATCAAAGGCGCTGGGTCCGGACGGAATCTCAATGCTGATGTTAAAGCACTTGGATACCCCGGGAGTAGAGTACATGACCAAAGTACTCAATCTGTCGCTAGCCACTCACGAAGTTCCCGACGCCTGGAAAATGGGCAGAGTGGTCCCGCTACTGAAGCCAGGCAAAGACGCAAGTAAAGGAGATTCGTACAGGCCGATCTCCTTGCTTTCTCCAGTAGCAAAGACGCTTGAAGCACTGCTCCTCCCCAGCCTGATCGAACACTTTCCTAGTGCTGATCATCAGCATGGATTCCGCAAGCAGCACAGCACAACAACTGCTTTACACGCCATCACCACACGTATAAGTCGCGGCCTTAACCAGAACAAGCCTAACGACAGGACGGTCCTCGTGGCTCTTGACCTCACAAAATCCTTCGACACGGTCAATAATGCCACTCTGTTCGAGGACATTGAAGAAACATCCCTTCCGCCCAGTTTGAAACGTTGGGTCGTAAACTATATGTGTGGGCGCCAGTCATATGTAGAATTTAGAGACAGAAAGTCGAAGCCCCGTAGAGTTAAACAAGGACTTCCCCAGGGTGGAGTTTTATCCCCGGCTCTGTTTAACCTCTATCTCTCTAAAATTCCTGCACCACCAGACGGCGTTGAGATTGTGTCGTACGCTGACGATTGCACAATTCTGCCGCCAGGACCTAAAGTGGATGACATTTGCGAGAAAATCAACTGTTACCTCACTGACTTAGCACGTTTCTTCACTGCGAGGAATATGAAAATATCCGCCTCCAAATCATCAGCCACACTGTTTACTGCTTGGACCGCAGAGGTGCGGTTGTCACTCAATGTGAAAGTCGATGACGTCAACATCCCGACCACCAACTACCCCAAAATCCTTGGGGTCACATTGGACAGCCTTTTTAGATCCTCTGCACATGCTACAGCTATCTGCGATAAACTCAAAAGTAGGAACAAGGTCCTCAAGTCACTTGCCGGCAGTACTTGGGGAGCCGACAAAGAAACCTTGTTGACCTCTTACAAAGCGATAGGTCGGTATGTAGCAAACTACGCAGCACCTGTATGGTCGGCAAACGTGAGTACGATGCAATGGAAGAAAATTCAGACTTGCCAGAATGCCGCCCTTAGAACATCAACAGGGCGTCTTCTTATGTCCTCTGAGGACCATCTACATGAGGAGACGAAGGTCCTTACCGTGCGCAGACACAATTTCCTGTTGTCTAAGCAATACCTGCTAGGGTGTTTTCGCAGCAGTCATCCTAACCACCATCTCTTGAACAGGATGCCTCCACCCAGGCAGATCAGGTACGATCTTCAAGATCTAGAGAGAGAGGTCCAGCAGTATAAGAGAGAACCTTTAGATCATCGAAACTATCAGGCAGGTTTAAACAACATTCACGCCGATAATGTCGCAGCAGCAGTATCCAGCTACCGTGTGAATGCAGTGCTAGGGGAACATCCCCCGGAGATTTCACCTGAGGAGAAGGTACTACCTCGACAGACGCGCGTGGTACAACAACAACAATCCCATTGAATTGGCTACGCCACACATAGCGCGGGATCTTCCCGAAATCATATTGCATGGTCACCGACTAAATGCAGCGAAATTTTGAACAAATATTGTTTATAGCGGAATGAAGGCGTAAACAGTGTAGCAAATAGAGCGATTTTCCGAGTTTCTTAACATCATTTTTTTTATATCTCTCAGAACTTTTAGCGCATTATGTCCTACAGTGTTTATTCAAAGTCTCACCTTAATAAAGGGTGGGCCATTTAAAATTTGTATGGGCTATAACAAAATTAATGATAATTTGTTCATATTTTTGGGTTTATTGGAAAGATTGAAGTTTAGTTGAACAATAGCGTTCATATGACTACCACAACTAGCTCGACCAATTTTTCAGTACATGATCGTGTTTACTTAACTAAACACTCAGAAAAATATCAAACGAACGAAGTAAATTTGCGTCTTAAGGATTGATATTAGCAGCTGTGACCACCGATGGACGCTGTCCAATCGTTTCAAATTCATTGCTACGAGGGCGACCGCAAAAGTAACTGGCCTAACATAAAAAGAACCGTTTTTTTTGGAATTATTATTATTTATTCAACATAATCTCCTTCCAACTCAATACGATTCATCAAACGTTTTTCAAGTTTTTTAATTCCATCCGAAAAATAAGATTTTTCAAGACCTTCAAAATATGCCTCAGTTTCAGCAATAACCTCGCTATAGGACGAAAATTTTTTGCCACCGAGAATTTTTTAAATTTGGAAACAAGAAGTAATCAGAAGGAGCTAAATCTGGACTACTCGTATATGGTGGATGCGGAGCAATTTCAAATCGTAATTCGGCCAGATTTTGTTGAGTTAAAACTGCAGTGTGTGAAGGAGCATTATCTTGATGAAAAATAACTTTTTTTTCTAAATGCGGTCGTTTTATCTTGATTTCTTCACTCAACCGATCCAATAATGCACAATAATATTCACTTTTTATAGTTTTTCCTTTCTCAAGATAATCAATAAATATTATACCCCTTGCATCCCGAAATACTGTGGCCATTACTTTTCCTGCTGACTTAACAGTTTTCGCCTTCTTGAGACCACTTTTACCAGCTTCTATCCATTGTTTTGACTGTTCTTTGCATTCTGGGATGTAGTGATGGATCCATGTTTCATCAACAGTTATGAATCGGCGCAAGAACTCTATTGGATTACGCTGATAAATCGCTAAAAGCTCCTCGGAATTGGTCCAACAGACGATTTTTTGGGGCAAAGTCAACAAATGCGGCACCCATCTTGCAGATAGCTTTTTCATGTGGAGTTCATCATGTAAAATACTCCAAACTTGCTTTTCGTGTATTTTAACAATATCAGAAAGTTCTCTGAGCTTTATTCGTCTATCTTTAGTCACTTCATTAAATATTTTTCTAATGTTTTCAATAGTAGTAGCAGTTTTCGGTCTTCCGGAGTGTTGTTCATCTTCCGTACTTGAACGACCCATTTTAAATTGTTGAACCCAGAATTTCACAGTGGAGCATGATGGTGCATTATCACCATGAACAGAATCCAAGTCATCTTTGATGAATTGTGGCGTATAACCTTTCATATACAAGTGTTTAATTACCGCATTCATTTTCCATTTTTCAAAAATTATAAAACTTGTTTACTTCAATCACCTGTAACAAAGAAAATAATCATTAAATATTTCGGAAACTTTGACAGATGGCTTATAAAAGATTGCTTTTAAAAAACAACCAAAAAAAGTTGCTAGTAAAACAGAAAATGTGCCAGGCCAGTTAGTTTTGCGGTCGCCCTAGTACTTAATATCGGCAAAATAATTTTAAAACTGCTTTTGAGCCGTGGGCTCGCTAAAATTGCGGTCGTAGACCTTGGACGTGTCAACCAGACTCGGCACTGTCTCATAAAGCTCGTGTGAACCAAGAACGGTTACAAAACCAATTTCCAAACTTCACACAATGGCTTTTGAATTCGACAGATGCAAATCTGATGGTCTATTCCATCTTGACCATTGTGGAAAGCAAGGTGAGCACTAAAAACATATGCCAGTATGGAGGTTCCAAACCGGAGTTGAACATGCTTTAAAGTCGTGTCCCTGCGAATCATTACAAATGTATGACGGCTACTTTACAAGTAAGGGATTAATCCGCAAGCCATGTACAAGATTCTCTTTAAAATGCATTACCCGTTCGGATCCGACACGAAGCAGTATGTTTTAGTAAGAGTATTCTCTGAGAAGAGTTATATGAATTATTATGCCCATACCATTGATATGAAGTTTCCCCTGGGATATTGAGAAAATAAGTACTCGTAAGTAAGAATCAGGTACTTATTTAGTTTAATATCACTTGTTCTATGCTGACACACTGACTTATATACCGACAATTAATACTTACTTTCCTAATAACTATAACTAATACTGCATTCTCATTAGGCCATTTATTTTCGTTTTCTCTCGAAACTTTTCAAAACGTCTCAACCAATTTTCACACAGCTTGTGGTCGTTTTCATTCTCGTTTTGGTTTTCGTTTTTTTTATTGTTTACAAACAAATAACAACGTAGTGACTATTAAAATACTGAAATACATATTTTTCTTGAATAAATCGATAAATTAAATTAAGTGTTTTTAGCACGCTCATTTTTACTTTTACTTCATAAAATATCTATTTCATCAAATATGTTTGACGATTGATTAAAAATGTCTGCCTTGAGATGACAAACCAACGATAAAAAAACGATTATTTTGGAGGTGACACACTTTATTTAAGGTGGCATCGCCTGTGCGAAACGTTTTCGTTCCTCTTTCGTACAAAAACAAGTCAAAGTGAGACGTTCTCATCACTTGAATTTGTATGGGAAAACATCTCATTTTGACTTGTTTTGGCCAAAATTTTGAAAACACTTCAAAAGTGCCTAGTGAGAAAAGAGCATAAGGTGCAAAACTTTACATTTCAAATCGATCATTACATATTTACAAAGTATTTTTCTGAAGTCTAGTCCATTTATCTTCAAGCAACAAATCCGGCTGCAGGCTGCTCACCCACTTAAGATTTGGATTAAAGCCAACAGAGAATTTAATGGTCATGCCCGCGATAGAGGGTCGAATGAAACATTAGTTGCTAACTACAGAAAATGTTCGCTAATCAAGCAGCATTGGTGCGGCATAGCCTAATCGATGGCCGAGAGGCCGCCCTTTGCGAACGCAACGACAGGATGTCGGCGAGAGGTCGACGACGAAGAAATTAATTTATTTGTGGGGAAATAATTATTGCGAAAAATGTTTCGAGTCAATTTTTTCTTACTGCTCAACGAAAACAAAAAAAAATGTGAAAAAGTTTGTAATCTCTTTTAGTTGGTGTGTTTGTTGCGACGTCGTCTTTCATTTTTCATTCGTTGCTTAGTCCTGCTTTCTTCGGTGTTGTAGCGTTGTTGTTGTTGTTGTTCTTATTCTTTTTGTGTTTAATAAAATTAAAAACTTTTTGCTTCTTGAGCAAGAAACATGATTTATTGAATCAATACAAGTTCTCTAAAACTTTTCAAGAACTTCCTTTTGTTTTCATTTCAGTTGGTGTTTTTGTTGCTGATTCGTTGCTGTTGTTGTTGTTGTTTTTGCTTTGTTGTTGTTGATTCGTTGCTTTTTTTGGTATTATTATGTCAGAAATAAAAGCCATTTTGTTAAAGTGTTATTTGTAATTAGACTTTTAAGAAGTCGAAATATATTTTCCTATGCGCTCAAGAGAACATTTTTAAACAAAATAATTGATGTATTACGTAATTATGCATTAAGGCAGCGTAAATTAAAAAATGCTTTAAGTAGATTCACAGCATATGTATGTACGATGGCAGCGAGTGTTAAAAGGATACAGTCGGAGGAAATTTTGAATATTCTCGGAAGGGTGATTTTGTTGTAAAGTACTCACGCCAGTTTAAATTTCAAATTTCAGTGTCAGAAAAAAAGGTGGAATGTGTTATTCGATTACGCTCTTAATTTTAATAAAAATTACCCATGGACTTGAAACACGCGGACGCCTAGGCGTTATGTCAAATAAATTGATTACCCGTGAAAAAGATACACCAAGCAGAATCTGTTTTCGATCTCCCAACAAATAAATGACGAGTTAGATGTAAATAATAAAATACGAAGACGTATATTTGAAAATAATTTAGTCCAAGAAAATTTCCTATTTTTTTAAAAAAAAAAAAACATGTGTCGAAAATAATTTAGTTTGGCCAAGAACAAATCGATTGGTCAGTACAGAAATGGAGAAACATTTTGTGGGCGTACGAAACAAAAAAATTGCTTTATGTTGGAAAGGGATTGTCGGACGGCCACACGCAGAGAAAAGATATGGTTACTATATGGTCACCGCAACAATTATATGTTCTCTACAATAAAACCATGTTCGTCGCAACCATTGTATTGTTTTTTGAATTTTATTTTGACAACAGTATGATTGCGGCAATATTAATATTGTTGAAATGTACCAATAGTATTATTGTCAAATTTAGAAATGAAAATATGGTTGTAACAACCACATAACCATGGTTGGTGTAACAAAAGTATTGTTGTTTAAAATTTACGTTAACAATAATATGATTACGGCAATCATACCGTGTGGTTGCGACTATGAATATAACAAAAAAGGTTTTATAGAGCCTACATGCATGTGTATGCGTATGTTTTTTTTTGATATACCAAGCAAACACATACACAAGATACAGTGCGTGGTTGTTGTCCTTTATAAAAAACAACAACAATCGGAAGGATGTTCGAGGGATTTTTATTGTGTTTACCTTGTTCGGTGAAATACTGCACTTCCAACTGGTTCTCGTTTATATAAAATCAGCCTGCACTTAAGTATATAGCCATTGATCATGGTTAATCCCATTTGTTACTTGGGGTCTACGAATGGTGAAGTAGTTAAAAGTATTTTCAACTGACGTTGGAAAATATATTTTTGTTTTTTGAATGAAATGTTCAACAAAAAAAACATGGACTCAAATCTGGCTATGAACTAAGTGTAATGAGATTTTAAATAACTTGTTTGATAAAAATCTCTATCTTTGAATAACAACCCAATCCTAATAAATAATTTTGGGTATCATAGTATGGTTGAGTGAATCATACTATGGTTGAAGGGATAATAATATGGTTGAGTGTGAATCATACTATGGTTGTGGGGATCATAGTATAGTTAAGTGCGAATCATATTATGGTTGTGAGGATCATACTATGGTTGTATGAGAAACATACTATGGTTGTGAGGATCATAATATGGTTGTGGAGATCAAAGTATGGTTGAGTGTGAATCATACTATTGTTGTGAGGATCATAGTATGGTTGTGGAGTTCAAAGTATGGTTGAGTGTGAATCATAGTATGGTTGAGTGTGAATCATACTGTTGTTGTGGGGATCATAGTATGGTTATGTGTGAATCATACTATTGTTGTGAGTATCATAATATTGTTGTGCCACAACCATATACCCAACAATAGTATGATCGTCTTCGAATATTGTCACCCCAACCATACTTTTTTTCTGCGTGAAAACACCGAATGCAGTCCAAAGTTCACAACCAAAGCTATAAAACACGAAGCTGGTTCTATTATGATTTGGGCATGCTTTTCTGTATTACGGTGTTGTGACGATATATTTTGGGATCAAGGAAGTCATGGAAAAACATATATCTAACCATATTATGCAGGCAATAAGCCAGTAACAAGATTACATTGTATTGGGTTTTTCAGCAAAACAATGACCCAAAGCATACCGGTTAAGTGTCTAAGGAGTGGTTACAGGCCAACAATATATGTGTACTTAAATGGCCAGCGCTGTTACCAGACCTCAATTAAATTAAGAATTTGTGGTGCGATGTGCAGAAGGCAGTTGCCCAATCTTAACTTTGCGAAGTTTTCAAGTAGGCTTGGAGTTCAATTTCCGACCAATGACCATTGCACCATCTTGTGGACTCAATGGGTTTATATTCTTTAAAAAAATATTCAATAATAAATGTAAAATGTTCTCGTACTGAAAAAACGTCAGTTGGACAGTGTTGTTAATATGGTAGGAATTGTTTCAGTGAGTCGCATGTGTCTCACTCTTCGACAATAATACTTCGCATATGCAAAATCAATGCAATGCTTTGTATATGTGACAGCGCATGGAGAAAGGGACCTAAGGGTAAAAAAAAATCAATTTTCACTTTTTTTGATGTGGACAACATCTGAGCATCGAATGGGACCGATCCCATGCCCCAAAAGTGTTCCCTCCCAGAGATATGCGCGTTTTATGAAAGTGATGGTACACCAAATATACACGTATTTAAATCTTTAAAATGGCTCTCCTGAACAAAACTGGTTTTTACCCTTAGGTCCCTTTCTATTTTGCGCGTCACATATAAGAGATTCTATGGGCATTAATCTAGGTTATGTACAACTCTTAGACTAACTCCAAAGTTCTACCAACGACAAACATTTTTTATTTGCAACAAAAGATAATAAATATGGAACCGGAAAGAGATCTCATTGAAAAACTTAACTGATTATCTCTCAAACGACTTACTGGTTTAAAAGATCATCAAACCAAATGCCAGGTGGTTATATGTGAGTCAGTATTTGTTTTTCTCGAATTTAAGAATTCTACCAAAATGTGATCAATAGCAAGGCTTTAAAGCCCAGTGTCCCTAGACTTGGCCTGTCCATATCCGAAAGCCTTTTAGCCCTCATCATACAGAAAGTGGTTTTAACAGGAAACAAGTGGACAAATTAAGTTCGTCCGGAAGCCCCATCTCGGTTTTGGTCTAATATATAAATTTTGTCAACAAGACGTTGCACTGGCTTCTATTCTGTCTGGTTGTGTTTCTTTCCATACCAACAGCATATATTCCAACTACTATTGTGTTATCGGTGTTACTTAACGTGATATGGCCTTTCAACGTTTAGACTTTTATGGGCGGTGCCACGCCCTTTTCTTTAACTTAAGCACAGCATAGTTTTCAGTTCATTGATTTCATTTCCATTTTACTAAATAATTATTATATCGAGCTCGACGCCAAGGTTATTATTTTTTGTTATATTTTTCTCTTTATTCGATATTTCGTTCCTCTTTGAAGAACTTCATTAGGAATAACTAAATTAAACAAAATAACTCCGTAGGGAGTACCTCAGTTTCTTGTTGTCTTTAAATGACATAACGAGCGGTCCATTACTGTGGTTACAATTTTGATTTTTTAAAAGATGGCTGGCACCGCCCACTTTTCCGTCAGGATGTGTTCTGATTCGTGTCAATATTATTTGTTTAAAATGTCATCACATCATTTCTCTGAATTTCATGAGATATGGACTTCTTAAGTCCAGGGTTATTTGGGTGGTGACATGCCCACTTTTTGAATCACATCGAGATGTTTCGTACAACTATCATGTGGCCGAATATAACTTAATGTGAAAATGTTTAACGATCGGAGTTGACTGTGGTGATATATAGGGTGATCCATCTACAGGTATTTTTTCAGAACAAAAAAAAATGTAAAAATTCAAATCAAGTGTAGAATCTTTATTGGTAGTTTAAATAGAACATTTTATGACATTTATTTTTTGAACATTATTTCCTTCAAATGTTGGCAACTGTATTATGGAAATGAGCGTTCGGTGAGAAACGGGAAGATCCGCTGTTATCGACCAAAATTTTGTTCACGGGTGAGGCCCATTTCTGGCCCAAAGGCAAAGTCACTAAACAAAATTGCCGCATTTGGGCTGAAGATCAACAAGAAGAGGTTCAAGAGGTGCTATTATACCCAGAGAAAACCACGGTTTGGTGCGGTTTATAAGCTGGTGAAATCATCGGTGCATATATTTTCAAAAATGATGATGGCCGGAACGTAACCGAGAATGGTGCTCGCTATCGCGCCATTATATCGATCTTTATGCTACCTGAAATTAAAGACCGTAATCTTGACGACACTTGGTTTCAACAGGACGGAGCCACTTGCTAGCTACTCAAACACAGCTGCTCAAACAATGTATCTATTGAGAGGTCATATCGAAAAGCAGCTAAATTCACGTTTTGGAAGGTGAGTTGGCCGCCTAGATCGAGTGATATCGCACCTTTAGACATTTTTCTTTGGGGTTACGTAAAGTCCAAAGTCTATGCTGACAAAGCTACGATTCAGGTTTTGGAAGCCAACATTATGCGTGTCATTAAAGCCCTACCGGTCGAAATGCTCAAACAAGTCATCCGAAATTGGACCCTCAGAATGGAAACCCTGAGGCGTAGTTGCGGCCAACATTTGAAGGAAATTTTATTCAAAAAATAAATGCCATAAAATGGCCTTTCAAATTACCAACAAAGATTCCAAACTTGATTTGAATTTTTATTTTTTTTTGTTCTGAAAAGTACCTCTAGATGGATCAACCTAAATAAGTAAAAAACTCCCAAAAATACTATAGGGTAGGCCATTTAAAATTTGAATCGGCTGAAACAAAAGGTTCGGATATTTTTTTAAAATTTCTTGTTTTATTGAAGGTTGAACTTTGTCATTTTATAATGGATGCGTTTCCGCTTCGCCCAACAGGCCGAAGATTGAAGAATTTAACCGAAAAATCGTGCTTTCAGATGAAGCTCAATAAGCAAAATTGCGGCATATGTTCAGTGAACCCACACGTGACTATTGAGAAGCCAATGTATCCACAACGAGTAACTGTTTGGTGTTGATTTTGGGCTGGCGGCATCATTGGGCTATTTTTCTTCGAAAATGAGCCAGGAGACGCCGTTACCGTCAACGGTGTGCGTTACCGCACCAAGCTGAACGAATTTTGTTTTCAAAAACTCAAGAGCATGACATGGACGACATTTGGTTTCAACAAAACGGGTCCACATGGCACACAGCCAACGAAACCATCGAAACTTTACGCACTGCTTTTAAAAATCGAATAAACAGCCGAAATTGTGATGTAACTCGAAACTGTGATTTGGGCCCTTTGGATTATTTTCTGTGGGGAGCCCTTAAGAATAAATCTTACGCAAAGCATCCAGAGGCAATTGAAGCGTTGAAGCATGAAATCGAAGTTGCCGATGAAGAGATTCGGCCCGAAATAATCGAAAATGACTGAAAAGTTGAGTTGATCGGATAAGGTACTACCGAGCCAGTTGTGCAGGCCATATGAATGGTTCCATTATTAAATACCAAAGTTCCGCCCTTTCCAATAAAACCAGAAGTTTGAACAAATTGTCAGTACTTTTTTTTACAGCCGATTCAATTTTTCAAAGTTTAAATGGCCCACCGTTTACTTGCACTTATGTATCAACCTACTAAAGAATTAAAGAATTCGAGCGACAAATACAGGACAACCGTGCCTTTACATACTCGCAGTACCCCAAATCAAAGATTCTTTTTAAAAATATATCAAATTAAGTGAAATTATTTTGTTTTGGCACATTAAAGAGCAAACGTTCTTAGTATTTAAGGTCCACAATTTTATTCTTGTGGATGCCACGGCGGGCTGCGCAGTAGCGTATTCTGCCAGCTCAATTCTCGACGACCTTGGTAATGGTATCTGGATCAATGAGTATCTCACTTTTACTTTTTTCACTCAATTCAATTAGTATAGATAGACATTTGCCATTATCATTCGAAAGTAGGTAAATATGCAAAAACTATCTTCGCTTATCTAAAATAAAACAACGTTTATATTCAACACAACAGCCACCCCGAAACAAGTTGAAGATGACCTGTCACTTAAATGCAAATATTTATCGATTAATCTTGAAATCTGCCATTCGCTAAGTGGATACAAGGGGCAATGTAAGCGGGGTATGGCATGAAAATATCAATTTTAATTAATTCGTTTCGCTTCCTATTTATAAATATTGCTCATACGTCCCGGTGCGCCAATTGTAATTTGCACAATCGTCTTGATTTCACTTCACTTCGTTCGCATTATTTTTTGCTGTGTCTAAGTAAACAAAATTAAGTTTTTTAATTAAATAATGTGTTTCTCGGTGCGTCATTTGTAATGAACCGAAAAGGCGATATAAAATAGTCTCACAGGAAGCGAGAAAAACATGTCTTGTCGCCGGCGAAAAAGTGGACGTAAGTTAAAACGTCTAATACACCGCAGTATAGAATTCATCTCACACGTTCATGTTGTGCAAAAATAAGAAAACGTGGGTACGTGGCGAAAGTTTAGTGACTGTATGAAATACTTAGTAGGGACATAAATACTGTTACACACGTTTGATGCTGTAAAATAAAAAGTACTGAATGTTTTTGGACCAAATATTTTTTAATATATTTATTGATGTGCTAAAAATAATCTACTTATGCGAAATGTCCGCGTTTTGCCTTTACACACGCCTTAAGTCGCACTGGCCAATCGTCAATAGCTGCACGTACCTCGTCCATCGGAAAATTGGCCACAGCTCAAACCAAAAAAGGCTTAAGATATCCAATGTTGGGGTATCTTTTGTGACAAACCTTGTCCTCAAAAACTGTCCACAATTTGTAATCCAATGTGTTCAAATCTGAACTGCCTGAGGGTCATTCTTCAGAGGAAATGAACGCTGCCAAATTGTTTCGAGGCCAAGCCTGGGATGTTTTAGCCTTGTGGGCCGCCGCAGAATCCTGCTGGAAAGTCCATGGCTGGTTTTGAAACAGGGAATTGTTAAGAGGCTTCACAACAGCTTCCATAACGGGTTCTTGGTAAACTTTGGCCGGTGTTTTGACTCTTTGTTCGCAGAAATGCCGGTCAGTGTCCCAATCGTAAGAGACATCCCACCAAACCATGACTGAAGCTGGGTGATGACCCTTTTCCACACTTGGGATCAGTTCAGATGCTTCCTTAGATGACCGCGCATACACTCTATCATTTTGCTTGATAAATTTTTCTTGATCGGTAAACATTTTTTCATCGGTGAACCAAATGTTTCTGTGCAAGTTATCAGCGTTCTTCACCAAAAGACTATTGCATTTTTCAATCCTATTTCTTTTAAAGCTGCAGTCAATAAATGTTCGGTACGTCGTTTGAAAGCCCCAAGTCCCAAGTCTGTTTTAATGATTCGACTCATGGACTTTTGCGTGATATTCATCTCACGGGTCATGATTTTCTGTTTTCGGAGCGGATTTCTGTGAATTCTTGATTTAACGGCTTTGATGACATGCGGTGTTCGAACAGAGAGTGGGCGGCCCGGCCGGTGGCGGTCTTTTACATCTACAGTCTCCTCAAACAGTTTTATGCATCGGTAGACGAACATGCGGCTAATCCCTAGTGGCCGGAGCGTTTTCAAAATATAGTTTTTTTTTTTCATTTCAAACTTGAAAAGCGCAATTACAGCGATTATGAGCGATATGATCCTGTACTGTTTCGCAGGATCGTTGTTGTCATGAGTTTTTGTATGTATTCGTGGTCTATAAAATGTATTCAAGCAAACTCATATAAAAAATTGATGTACTCGTACAACATGCAACATACGAGGGCTACTATATATATTTTTGGCCTAATAAAAAAATGCGAATATTTATCATCAAAAATTATTTTATTGTTTTTCAAGTATTCTTCAGCATGATTTATACACTTTTGCATGCGCTCAGACCAATTGTCGAAGCACTTTTTTTGCGAATAAAAAGAAGTCATTGGATGCCAAGTCAGGGCTGTACGGCGAATGACCCATCAATTCGACGTTTTGGTCGGTCAACAAGGCGCTGGTTTGAGCCGATGTGTGAGAGCTCGCATTGTCATGGCGCACAATCATTCGTCTGCTCTTGTTCGTTTTTCGAATTTCTCCGAAGACTTCACCAAAACAAATTTTAGTGTACCCCTCAGAATTAACCGTCCTACGTTGCTCAAGCGAAACAGAGGGCACATGATCAGTTTTTCCGAAGAAACAGGCGACCATTTGCTTCGAAGTGCTTCTTCCAAGAACAACATTCGTTGGATTTGGCTCGTCTTCGAAGACCCACACGGTCGATTGCTGTTTTATTTCGGGCTCATACGCATAGATCCATGATTCGTCACCTGTGACGATCTTATAAACGTCTTTTGAAGTACCGCAATCGTATTTTTTCAAAAATTCTTTGCGCCAATCGACACGAGCCTTTTTTTTTAACCGATTGACAAATTGTTTGGGATCCAACGAGAACATACCTTTTTTACAGCCGCGTGTCCATGCAATATCGAATGTATGCTGGTGGAAGAAATCACGCTATGTCACATGACGATCTTGCATTATCAGTTCACAAACGGCATCAATTTTTACTGGCACAACGGCCGTTTTTGGAGGATCTTCACGACCTTCGTCTTTGAGCGAGCGTCGGCACGATTGAATTCATTTAACCAGATTTCACAGTACTATAGGATGGTGCTTCATCGCCATACAATGACATAAGTTCATCGATGCACTCTTGTAGTGATAATCCACGTCGAAAGCTGTGAAAAATGATCGCACGAAAATGTTCACGAGTTAATTCCCTTTTTTCGCAAATTCAGTTTTTCAAGTCCCTGGAAACAACACAAATGATGGTTGTACGTCAAAATGTTCTGAGTACGTTTATGCTAACAAATGTCAAACTTTCCGATGGAGATGTCAGATGGCGCCAGGCAAGACTTAGACTACTCGTACTAGTACAACGAATAGAAATTCTTTGAAATCAAAATCTGTTAGTTGAAAAATGTAATCTTTTATTAAATGAATTTTTTTATCAATTGAATACAAAACTGTTGACGCTTGCAATGATTTTATGAAAATATTTTTTCAGTGTATAGGCCTTTAAAAACACACAATGGTAAACTTGAGAAAGACCGGAGTGGGCACAATGGAAATTTGAGCAATATCTGATTGTCATGTGACTTTTAGAGGGGTAAGAACTCAAATCGGAAGATACTTTCGTGTGGGGATAAATCGAAAACATAAAACGATTAGACCAAATCTCACCGGAGTTTAATATTGACCGATCGTAACGCTCACTACGAAATTTGGTCCGAATCGGATGTTTTGTGTGGTTTCGATAAAAGTTCCAAAATCGGAAAAGAACTCTCTGTTGACCGATATAAACCTAATTTAATCGGTTTCGTCCTTGGCTTAGACCTGAACAGTGTTGCCTCGAAATCAGTTCTTTTTTGCGTTCTGTAATTTGGTTATAATAGTAGATCGACAGACAGACAGATATACTTAGTTCAATCGAAGACGAGAATGATTCTTAATAGATCGGTACGATTATACATCCGATTCTTTCCGTTAAAAATATCGACAAAGGGCCATAACACCCTTCTTCACAGTATGACGTAGGGTATACTTTATAAACATAGCATAGAAAAAAAGCATAGAAAAAAGTTTCACAGTCCTAGATTCAGAATTTAATCCTTCTGCTTATTCATTCAATTTAATCCGAGGTATCACAGGACGTTGTAGCAATCCACGTTGTTATGCCTATACCCTTGATCTCCATTTGTAATACCTTGAGGTAGACTTTAGCCGCAATCAAGCAATAAATAAAGTAGGTAATGTAGAATAGATTCCCGCGTGGGAGCTGTCTAAACTGAAATCGAATTTCAGCAAATCTTTACATTTTATGCTACGTTTTATTAACCGA
Source organism: Hydrotaea diabolus (assembly GCA_963513945.1). NCBI lineage: Eukaryota > Metazoa > Arthropoda > Insecta > Diptera > Muscidae > Hydrotaea > Hydrotaea diabolus. Next base: position 190,863,918 of record OY740716.1, on the reverse strand, counting down.
TTTCTTGTCGCATTTACGGTTTGAGTAATTGGAGCTTATAACATCGTCCAGATTTGGCGACATTGAATATATCAAATGCTTCGACACAAAAGTTGAAACAAAATTCAACGCTTATAAATAATTTTGATTGAGTGTGTTTCTTTAAACATTATCCCGGCTTTCGATCTTTGTACAGCCCAACCTTTTGTGCTGGTCGAACTAACTTTAAATATGAGGGCATTTTTAAGAAAACTCTTACTAATCATCTCGTTCACCCATGAGAGAGGCGAGATGTTCCTTCAGCGTTGTGCTTCTTTCCGTTTGCTTTAAAAAGAGGGCCATAAATGTATCCCATTGTCCTGTGACAACAAAACTGTCTATGATGTGATACTTTAACATTTACTCCGAACATTACGGGCATACTATAGACGCATTACTAATGTATGTATGCGGTGGGGCAGCTATCGAAGGACGAACTGAGAGGGCCGCAGTCTGGGTATCGGTTAGCAGTGGCAAGAAGCTTGTGTGGACCCATTTAATAGAGATAAATATTTAAGTTTATTTGAAGGTCACTTTTGTTATTATCTCCCTATTGGCGGAGAAGATGTATAGAGTGAAGTGTGCGTGTGTGGGAGAGTGTGTGCGTAAAATTCCTCAAGGTCCTCGGTGAGAATGTATGGGTTAGATGTCACTTCCCAAGTATTATGTATGCACGTACACACACGTGTGAAGAGGAAATTTATGTCACATCACACCCACTCGCATACACACATACACCCACACAAATAAAAATCCGCATACATAAACAGAAAAGGATTTAAATAAATTTAGATAGACATAATTTATATATGATAGCAATACTAGTTGTGTTTAAATATTTAAATATAATGTGGTTTTGCACCCGAAGATAAATGTGGCCCATAAAGATTTGAACATGGTGACAGGTTGTATTGCCATGTCATCTATCACCAAATGGGCTTATGGGCTATGTGGCCAAATTTTGTCCTGATTAAATTTGCTGCGGTAATGAGTATGAGGTCTTAACCCGAAACACAATAATGAAATAGAACACAGAGCAGTGCCATTAAAAAATCCCAATGCAGTACAGCAAGTCTGCCAATATAGGTAGAGGCCTTGTGGGACAAGCCCAAGGGATGGCAAAAAACGAGAAAAATTATTCAGCTTAACCAATATAATAAACCTAATGTAAGTGTACACCAAAAAGAGAAATTATTTTCGTGTAATAATTTCAAAAAGTCCACTTTTGATGCTAATCAAATGATGCTACGATAGTCTCTTAAGATTCTAAGATGCCTTATTACATTTCTGTTTTGGTAGGATAGTGCTTTAAATGAGAGCTGCTATATATATTTCTGGCCTAATAATAAAAATTCGAATATTTATCATCAAAAATGGTTTAATTGTTTTTCAAAGTATTTTCCAGCATGATCTATGCACTTTAGCATGCGCTCAAACCAATTGTCGAAGCTCTTTTTCCACTCCGATTGAGACACCCTTCAAAACAGGGTTTATGAATGCTTCAACAGCATCTTCTGGCGACCAAAATCGTTGACCACGCATTTTTTCTTGATGTGCGGGAATAAAAAGAAGTCATTGAGTTCGAAGTCAGCTGTACGGCGGATGACCTACCAATTCGATGGTTTGGCCGGTCAAAAAGGCGCTGGTTTGAGCCGAAGTGTGAGAGCATTGTCATGGTGCACAATAATTCGTCTTCTCTGGTTCGTTTTTCTAATTTCTTCGATGACTTAAGGCAAACAAATTGTGGTGTACCACTCAGAATTGACCGTCCTATGTTGCTCAAGCGGAACAGTCGCCACATGACCAGTTTTGCCGAAGAAACAAGCGACCATTTGCTTCGAAGTGCTTCTTCCAAGAACAACTTTCGTTTGATTTGGCTCGTTTTGTTTCGGGCTCATACGCATAGATCCATGATTCGTCACCTGTGACGGCTCATACGTATTTTGAAGCACCGCGATCGTATTTTTTCAAAATTTCTTTGCACCAATCGACACAAGGCTTTTTTTGAGCGATTGTCAAATTGTGCGGAATCCAACGAAAATAAACCTTTTTTACGGTTAGATGTTGCAATACCGAATATATGCTGGTGGAAAAAATGCCCAAGGATGCCTCTATCTCACGGTATGTCACATAACGATCTTGCATTATCAGTTTACGCACGGCATCAATGGCAAAACGGCCGTTTTTGGGCAAACGTCGGCCAGGATTGAATTAATTAAACCAGTTTTTTACAGTGCTATAGGATGGTGCTTCATCGTCATACAAAGATTTAAGTTCATCGATGCACTCTTGTCGTGATAATCCACTTCGAAAGTTGTGAAAAATGATCGCACGAAAATGTTCACGAGTTAATTCCATTAAGTTGAAATTTTAAGTCGATTATTTCTTTCTGTGCATATTTAGTGGTCTAGCTAAGAGGCCCTAACTGATGCACATCTTGTTTTAGGCATATGTTAGCACGTCGAGGGTCGAGGTATACTGGCCAACAAATATAACAATTTAAACATTGGAAATATTCGATAGCCCGAGGTTTACTTATTAGGCCCACAAAACTAAGATGACAAATCCGAACAGCCAAAATTTTTTTCCACCACTGTGCTTGGCACTCTTGTATGGTGGCTGCTAACCATAGAAAATAAAATTTAGACGAATTTTCAAACTTTTCGAGGTGACCAAGGTTTCCCTTACATCTATTTCATCGGTCTGGCAAATGCCAAAGGGTGGAATTATTCCCCAAAAAGTTATTTGCCCTTTGGCCGCTACAACTTTGGGACTATGTTCGACATGCACAGGCATGTGTTCACACACTTGCTTTGGGGATATTGTTACATACACAGACACACATACATACATGCTTTGCAAAACATTCCTATCAAACTTTAACTTATTTTTCACATGGTTAATGTAAAACTTTTAACAAATGAAATGTTAAACATTTTCTAAGTACTTTTCTTTCGTTTTTTGGTTTTCGGGGGAAAATGTCTGTGCAAAACATTTTCCGAAAACCTGTCAATTACCGTCGAAACGAAATGTTCATTTTTATACAAAATCCTTAAAGTTTTTGAAAAGTATTTGCCGGCAAATCCCCCAACATAGTAGTCTTACCTTTGACTACTGTGCCATTTGTCGTAACTCAAAATATCGATGTCATCGACGTTTCTACGTGTGGGGGAGGGAGTAAGTCTTACCACGGTAATAAATGGGAAACTGTAAAAAGTGCTGGTATCTTCCCCCAAAATTCTTGTTTCGAGCATTCCCATTTCATGCTATTGAAAAGATTGACACAACAGACACACGCACACACCTGCAAAAACGAGTTGGGATTTGTGTTTGCTTGCTGCTTGTTTGTTTGATATTCAGCCTTATTACGGTTGTCGAAGACGTAGTCGAATGTCGATTTTTTTGGAAAACGGTACTACGGTTGTCGAAAATGCACAATCTGTTACAATTTTCGTAACACGGAAGACGAAAACGACTGTCAAAGTTGGCTAAAACAGTCGATCAATTTTTTCCATACGACTAGAGACGTCGCCGCATTTAATTGACAACAATTGTTAGCCGTTGGTTTCATCCGCTAACACGCCGTTAACTAATTTGAAATTTAACACATTTTTTTGACATTTTATATTCGACAATAAATAAATATAACAAAATTGTATAAAATAAATTATTTATCTATTTTCAACATTGGGTAAATTTGCGGTATTTTACCAAAAAACTTTTATCTGATGTCGACCGCTGATATAAAGTTTATGTCGCCGTCACTTGTTTTGTGTCAGTTGTCGCCGTAAAAATGAACAAGCAGGCGTCGTTTTCTGAATATATTCACATTTGTTTACAAAGATGAGCTGCAAAATGTAAGTATTTGTTTTTTGTGAGAAAATTCATTTAATTAATTATTTATTTATTCCAGGAATAAAATAACCACGCAACAACAGTTTTCAAAAATGGTGGAATTGTTGGAGGCAAATCCAAATCTTGCGCGTGCGTACCACAGCGGCCTACATAAAGTAAATACCAAGGAGGAATAAGCGAAAATTGCCATTGAATTAAATTCCATTGGGCCACCCATGCGCCAAGGTACGGAATGGATGAAGGTGTGGGCAGACTTCAAATGTAATTTGAAAAAGAAGCTGCTGCACAACAAGGCAAAATGCCGTGCAACGGGAGGAGGGCCACACAAACAGTTTGTACTGACGCCAGTGGAGGAAGCAGCCTCAAGTTTGCTGCAGCTAGACCCCATAGTAAATCCGGAAGGAGTCGAATTTGGAGTCTCAAATACTCCACTTAAGTCCAGCTATTGCCGTATGGACACCACAAATGAAAATATTTTTTTTTATTATATTTATTTTATTTTATCTTGAGAAAATTTCAATGTTGCCTTTGGCGGACAATTATGTAAAAAGTAAACATTGTTTTGACAGTATAGCACATCTTTTACTTTTCAATCTATTACAAAATCACAAGAGTCGAAAAAGTTACGTAATACCAAAAATAATCGAAATCGACAACGACTTCGACTGTTCTCGATTTTCGTCTTCGACAACCGTAATAAGGCGGATTCTGTTCCGCCACAATAAAACCCATTCCAAATGCGCATGAACGCGCTTTTCAAAACGACTGCCGTATTAAATGTGAAAAAATACCTTAGAAAAAATACCGGGAAAACGTTTAAACATTGGCTTCTTTAAAGATTCTTTGCTTTCCTCCAAATACGTACAGTGAGAGGTAAAAAAGGTAAGTGTTTGCAGCAAAAAGTGGTTGCTAAATATGTCAATAAAGAAAGCTATTTAAACATGAAACCAGTTCAAAAAAAAGTTGGCTGATTTGATAACAATTTTGATCAAACTTTATAAATAGCATCGAAAATAAAGGGTTTTCCATTGAGGACACACCAATTTTATATATTAATAAATCAAAGAAGAGTTCAAATTTACTGCAGGTGTAGTGCAAATGTTACATTTCAAGAATAAAATTCTATTTCGGTCATATGACCATCATGTTGGCAACGTCGGCCAAATCACAGCTCCCAGTAATCTTTTGCGGATGCTGTTGTGTCCCTTGAAGCACATGTGGGTTTGTTGCTGTCCAATAACGCATATTTTATTTATTATTGGGACGATTATTATCGCCGAATATTGGAGTAAGCGCTCTTGAAGTTGCGACCACCGACTCAGAATTACGGTAGTAATGTTTATTGATTTTCAAACGTAACTCGTAAACGTTGGGTTCTCCAAAAGGATATAATAATTTTCATCAACACATCCTCAAACAGTTTTTAATGATCTTTCAGTGTCAAAATATAAGTCGTAGTCAACATTTTCAAAACTTTAACATGATGCATATGTTGACTTCGACTAATATTAAAAATAATAAAAAAAAAATGTTTGAGAATGCGTTAACGAAAATTATTATATCCTTATTGGAGAACCCGTTATAAACTTAGTTAAGGAAGGTGCAGATCTTAAATATTTACCAAGATAGAATATTTTTTACAAAGAGGTTGCATCCTGGGATATTTTCTCCGGAGTGTCTGAACCAAGATATTTTGTCGAGTTCCCTGTGAAAAAATGCACGTGTTGGAAACAGCCTATGACATTGGTGTACCAATATAGGTGGAAACTACTGCTAACGCTGTTCTGAAAAAATTAACTTTTTGGCCCTTTTTTAGACAAAACCAACTTATTCTTATGTAGAATGATCTCCTGAATCGAAATTGAATGTCCGTTTTGCTCCACTACATACGAGGGCGGCTATATATTTTGGCCTAATAATGAAAATGCGAACATTTATCATCAAAAATGGTTTTATTGTTTTTCAAAGTATTCTTCAGCATCATCTATACACTTTTGCATGCGCCCAAACCAATTGTCGAAGCACTTTGTCCACTCCGATTAAGACACCTCCAAAACATGGATTTTGAACGCTTCAACAGCATCTTCTGGCGACGAAACAACTTTCGTTGGATTTGGCTCGTCTTCGAAGACCCACACGGTCGATTGCTGTTTTGTTTTGGGCCCTTACACATAGATCCATGATTCGTAACCTGTGACGATCTTATAACATCTTTTGAAGCACCGCGTATTTTTTCAAAGTTTCTTTGCACCAATCGACACGAGTCTTCTTCTGAGCGATTGTCAAGTTGTGTGGGATCGAACGAGAACAAACCTTTTTTATGGCAAAATGTTCATGCAATATCGAATAAATGCTGGTGGAGAAAATGCCCAAGGTCTTGCATTATAAGTTCACGCAACGCATCAATGATCTCGGGCACAAAGGCCGTTTTTGGACGACCTTCGTCTTTGAGCGAGCGTCGGCCACGATTGAATTTGTTAAACCAGTTTTCCACAGTGCTATAGGATGGTACTTCATCGCCATACAAAGATTTAAGTTCATGTGAAAAATGATCGCACGAAAATGTTCACGAGTTAATTCCACTTTTTGCCAAATTGATTTTTTCAAGTCACTGTAAACAACACAATTGATGGTCGTACGCCAAAAAGTTCTGAGTACGTTAATGCTAAAAAATTTCAAACTTTCCAATTAAAAATGTCAGATGGCGCCAGACAACACTTAGTCTTGCCTAGGCCAGAAATATGTATAGCAACCCTCGTATAGCTATCTTGATAAAATGAAAGTTTTTTCTGACTTTTTTTTATTAACCTGCCTAAAGCAACAACAATTCTCATCCCATTCTTTTAAAAAGGAACAATATTTATTAGTAAGAAATGCACCTTTGATGTGAGTTCTAATTTGTAAAAATTGAATGCAGAAATTACAGCCAAAGATATTAAAATTTTGTTTTTTTTTATTTAAAAAATTTTGCTTTCAGCTGTCAATTGTATCCCCACTTCTGGAGCTTTTCCCCTAGTTTTTGCACAAAGTTATAAAAATCGCACTGTAGCTATTCCAATGTGGGATAATTTGAAAATCGCGATTATGGGAAATTGCAATCCATAGGTTCCGAGAACCTTCTGGGTTTATCTACAAGTTGAATCAGATGTTTGATGTCTTTAGCAGGGTTAAGAGTTTATCTTGGGCGCTTAACTTCCAGTGGGTTATTCCAAGATTCTTTAGGTTTTCATGGATTTTATTTTTTCACCAATGCTCTGGTCGGTCCGCTTCTGCTTGCGAGCATGAACTCGCCGTTGTAGCTTTTTAGTTTTTTGGAATTTATGTCCATTTACACAACCTGGCGTAGCACAATGTCTAAAGGTGGATTTGCCCGACTAAGTCGATATCGGCATACAACTCACCGTGTTTTCGCCTTCGGTATATTAGTCAAGAAATGGCTCTACGAATGCTACCAACATCGCTTCTTCTGCGCCTTGTAGAAGCACGGTTAAAATAAGCTCGTTGCAAAGATGCTTTAGTGTATCGAAAGAATGTTTTATTCTTCAGGTATTTGTAATGCGCAGCCCAAAGTAGCACCTATTAAAGCGTTCTTCGATTGATTTTAAGGCTAAAGTCGTTTTGTTTGTTTATGGTGGATTTGTTTAAGACGGCGTAGTTTACCTATTTCGAAATTTATAGTGCCTGCATTTGTTTTTTAACTTTCGGATATTGTCTTGTCATTATTCTCGAGATAGAGTCAGCAGGGTACTCGTATGTTTTGTTACCGACTCCTTCTTTATACTAGCAAAACGAACAGTGACACATCATACATTTTTACTCAATATACCTCTGCCATCTGGGTATGCAAAAAACATGCTCTGGAATGGTATTATTGGGCTCCTAATGTTCAATATTATGTCCTGTATTCCTATTTGAAGAACTCTCTGGCGCATGCTATGTAAAAATTACACGACAGATTATCATCTAGCCAGAGACCTATTTTCCTATCCAATGGTTGGCAAATGTCTTTCCCAGAAAAAACAGTGCTAGAAAACAGAATAGAAGAAAATCCTTATCCGTTTTATATTGGAGAAACTAAGAGGCTACTTGCAATAGCCACCAAAGAAAACCAGATTCAATGTCCAGGTTAGAACACCTCGCATTATGCAGCAGCAGTTTACCTCATTATGCCAGCAATATTTCGAATATATATTCCAAGTTAATGAAAAATGCAACACAACTTACATATATGGACAGGTGCTCCATAGCCAACCTTAGAGCTACTTGACCATCTTCAAAGGAGATCGATGGTGACAGTAGGGTACACAATTCTATTGTCTCCCTAGAGCATTGTCGGATTGTGGGTTGCGTGTCGCTGTTCTATCGTTACTTTCAAGGTGTGTATTCATTAGACAACCTTTGCCTTATTCCCGACGTGAGGATGGCAGGAGGCAGGAATATGCGACTTTACAGGAATTCACACCTCTTGGTTTTCGAGTGGTCGTCTAACCGCACTATACACTACAGACAAATGTATTTTCCACTAATTCAACTCAAAGTAATGGAAAACACGTACGTACATACTTTTATTTGCCGCTCACTGTATAAGTATATACACCGGCGTTTTTTATTTTTGCTGAGAATATACACAGCACTTGCAAAATGAATACAGGATTCAATACACAGACCGACAATTTGTTTTTATCTATAGAGGTGCGTATGCGTGAGTGTGTGCGTGCGTGCGTCTGCATATGTTTGTCCGTACGTTTGCTTAAGCGAGTGAGTGTCTAGGCTATACATACGTAGATCAGGAGCTTGATAAAAATGTATGTTCTGAGATTTGCCAGCTCCCTTAATGGCACTACGTGTATGAAATAGTTCGAATGTGTGATTGGCGGTAATTGCTCGAATCGATATTGAAACAGCAAAAATAGCAGCAGTAAAGGCACAAACAATAACAAGAGCCGCCGTACACAATCGTCCGTCGCCAGGAGAAGAAGAAAACGTAAATGTTAACGTCGATGTTCCGATTTCTATCTATTGAACTCTAATGTAAACGCGCCCATACACGTGTAATGGAAATATTGAGACACGCATAAATGCTAATATTAATGTGTTCATTCGTAGAAGGGCACGCACAGACAAGCAAACTCGAAAGGATGCGTCGGGCCACATTAAAGTTACAAAGGGCCTCCAAAAACTTTCTTATAAAAGAAGCTGTCGTAGCTTCAAAAGGACATATAAACGAATATACACAGGCAAAAAAAATCAATTCAATTAAAAAATTAAAAAGAAAAAAAAAATAGAAATGTTGTAGTGAAAAATTTCACATATTAACTAAAATAGTCGTACATTGTTTATCGAAAATTTAACCGATTTCAACCAATAAACAAATTCAGATACTTACAAAAAAAATTTATAACGTTTATCGAAAATATTTTCTTTATTAGCAATGGAAAATATTTACATATTAACTAAAAATTCGTAAGTTGTTTGGCGAAAATATTTCCAATAATACGCGATAAATAAATTCACATGTATGTGACAGCGCATAGAGAAAGGGACCTAAGGGTAAAAAAATCAATTTTCATTTTTTTCTTTTTTTTATGTGGACAACATCTGGGCATCGAATGAGACCGATCCCATGCCCCAAAAGTGTTCCCTCCCAGAGATATGCGCGTTTTATGAAAGTGAAGTCGACGATTCTAAGCGCAAATGGAAAGGGACCTATCTTTAAAATGGATCTCCTGAACAAAACTTTTTATCAACTTTCCCCCTTTTTTTTGATGTGGACAACATCTGAGCATCGAATGAGACCGATCCCATGCCCCAAAAGTGTTTCCTCCCAGAGATATGCGCGTTTTATGAAAGTGAAGTCGACGATTCTAAGCGAAATAGAAAGGGACCTATCTTTAAAATGGCTCTCCTGAACAAAACTGGTTTTTAACCTTAAGTCCCTTTCTATTTTGCGCGTCACATATATACAAAATATTTTTTGCTGTTTATCGAAGAAAAACTTGCAAGCCGTTATCCGTAATCTCGTATCAGCCAATATCAAACCTTACATATTTACAAAAAAAAAAAATAGGGATTTATTAGAAGTATTTTTGCTATGAGACGTTGAAAAATGCACATATTTACAGAAAAAGTTGGAAAAGCTTATCAAAAGCAGTCAAAAAGGATTTTAGTTACAACCAGGGGCGTTTTGGTGAGCGGCACTTCACCAGCATAAGACCACAAGCAATGCAAGTGCTGTGACTATGTTTAGCAGCTATACACTTTAGGACGGGCAAATTAGTAGGCTGTTTCCACTACGGTCGCGTCCACGTCCGCGTCAACGATTTATCGAAAATTTGTAATGGTGTTTTGCGTCCACGTTTGCGTTGCGTTCAAACAGCTGTTTGTGTATATTTGTTTTTTTTGCGGTGCGAAAAGTTTTATATTTTTGTGTTGTGACATTATCATAGAATTAAATGATATTATTTTGCTAACCGCAGTGGAAAATGAGGATCAAATGGTATTGCGCCCAATGGAAATGTCCAGTAGCAGCAGCGCTTTATATTTATGCTGATAAACAGCTGTTTTAATAGGGATGTGCACTTTGCGGTGTTGCCATTAATAGGTATGGGTGGGTTTCGATTGCAAAAATAATCGAATTTATAGTAAACGCGACTTATCGGAAAACGCGTCCAATATGAACGCGACTTTTTCCCATACCTAACTGCCTATGTTTTTGGGCGCGGACGCGACCGTAGTGGAAACAGCCTATAAGATTTAAGGAGAGGTTTTCACCAACACATTAAAAATCCCAAGTACTACATGCATACTAGAACACACACACACGATACAATGCATGAAATTGATGAATTCGTTTGTTGTTTTCATTCATTCAATATCATTGCAATATCTTAGAAATAGTTTAGTTTATTTACGAAATTATTAATTGAGTGATGATCCAATTCACATAAGAGTACCTTTGTCTTTTTTTTGTGTTCTGCTAAATAAAGGATATTTTTTAGACGTGTGGTTTTTGATCCGTCCTCTCTTTTCTCGGAGTTGGAATTCATTTATGCTCAGTTTGGTTTGCCATTTCATAATGAATAGACCTGTTTGTGGCTAAACACTGAGCGAATTCATAGTGTAGACATTGATGGTACCAATCAGGGTGTGCGGCGCTCAAACTGGAAGTAGTCATATGCTACGAGGTCGAACCAGATATTCTAGCCTAGAGTGGCGGGAGCTCAGGAACTAGCTTAACTTCAAAATACATACATATTTGGAAAAAAAAGCTTCTATATTGACTATTGATCGCGCGTGTTGACCAGATGGATGGGTTCTTTGTACCCCATGAGCAAAAAACTTCAGAAACTATGCCTTTTTTGAGGTTTTAAGTGCGTATCAACTTGCATTATCTTTGTTAAACATTGCTGATCCACAAAAATTATGATTTGTTAAGAAAATACAAAAAAATGTATTTTTTCCGACGTAGCATAAGTGCCTTAATGCCAACTGCGTCTATTTAAAATCCAAAACAGCTTACGACCATGAACTTTTATAATAATAATTCCAGGTCCCTCCCTAATTTAATTCGTTTGATCGCTATCCTGCTTTCCACAGACACATGGACGGATGGACAAGTCTAAATCGTCTAAGAATTGGATAACGATCTATTTTTGATCGTATATATACTAGATAGGAATTTCGATCAATATTTGCAAGCCAAATGACAAATTTAGTTTACCGTTCATTCTTTACGTTATACGTTATATACTACGTTATATTAAACGGAAGTAAAATGTGACTGGGTCTGAATTGCTTTAACTACTGGTCACTTTTTACATAGCCTGAGGAGCCTTAATCGTACTTTGGTTAAATGTAGACTAGGTCCATTAACTCTGATTTTTTTTACCCCTGCTGGGAAAATACTGTGTTTTTTACTCTCTGCTTTATTGTTGAATACATTTCTGTGAGGTATCGCGATTCACCCCCACAACCAAATATTGAAATTATGCAAAGCATAGAGGATTGTAAAGGGTGGTTAAATTTAAAGGGCCGATGTTGAATGTGAACCACACCTAAACGTCAAATTTTTTTCTGCATTTCATTTGATATTTCTCAATTTCAGACTAACTCAATTTGAACCATGGAAAGATGCAGAAGCGAGAAACGCGTTAAAGTTTTTCAGGCTTGGATGATCGAATAATATCCAAGAGTGATTGTCGAAAAAACAATGCATCCTAAAAGAGAGACGGTTTGGTGCGGTTTATGGGCTGGCGGCATCATCGGGCCGTATTTTTTCACCGTGAGATGATAACGAACTCTTCACATTAGTAAAAACATTGTTCACAATAGCTTTTAGTTAATACAATTTTACAACTAAAAACCTTTTCCGTTTTATCAATGATTCTCGTTATGTTAAAAAAATATTGCTTCTTCAAAACCGCACATTCACGTACATTTTAATATTTGTGGTTTCTCTCGGAATGTAGCACAGCGTTTAAAAAAAAATGATTATCTAAAAAATTGTACGGATTCAAAAATTCTCGGAACACAGCACATGGGCGACTATAAACAAGTAGTAACCGAGCTCGCTAATTATTTTTCTAAAAACTTAAAGTTTTCAAAACAAATTGTTAATAATTTTCTGTAAACAAAACCATTTTTATATTTTTGTACAATAATGTGAACTTATCGCCTTAACCAACTCCTACACGCTTAATAACGGAGCAACAAAAAACGCTTATTGTTTCGTAAATCCCACCGAATTCTTATTAGTATTTTCCTCTACTAAAGGGTGTTTAAATTTGAAGGGCTGATGCCATTTCTTGCCACCATGCCACGTTTGGAATGATCAAGAGGCTTTAGTTCTTGAGTCAATTGCACCTTGTAAGCGTGTAAATGCAAGTCTTTATGCATAATGTTCATTAACGACGAGCGTGAGAGTTGCAATTGTTGGGCACGACGACGCGTTGAGGTGGACGGCTCTTCAGCTGCACTATCTCGAACAGCAGCAATATTTTCTGCAGTAGGAGCTGTACGCACTCTCGAAGTGCACGATATGCATTTTGATTTTAACGTCCATTTTCAAAATAAGCCTGAATAATTTTAACGCGTTGCTCGCTTGTGTATCTTTCCATGGATGAAATTGAGTTAGTCTGAAATTGAGAAATATGAAATGAGATGCAGAAAAAAACTAGACGTTTAGGTGTGGTTCACATTCAACATCGGCCCTTAAAATTTAACCACCCTTTATAACGTCACTGACTTTATTCGTCACAAACAGGTGTTACTTGGTCTTTATTGCCCTTTTGTCTTCGAAGAAACCATATCTGAGGGACATCGAAATATAACACCCCTCGGTTTGTTTCTAGATAATAAACAAATAAAACTATAAACGCACAATAGGAAATGTCTAAACACCTGTTTGTCTAGAAAAATATTGATGGCATTTAGCTGTTTAATGATTATTAAAAGTTATCACGAAAGGTGGAATAGCAAATACAACCCAGCAAGTCATGGGATATAATAAAATAAATATTACCAAATTGCCGAAGTAAATAACATAAATCACAATCGATTTTCCGGAAATTACCATATTTCTTAAAGCGGCAACACTATTCGACGGACTACTGTTGCTTTCCAAACGTTGTCAAACTCAGCGTGACAAATAGTTGGTGGAAATATGTATATTTATAAATATATGACCGCACCTTTATCTACGAGGGAGGAACATTTAAAATCTCATTAAGATTGTGTCATTTTAAATTGCTTTGTCTAACCGTTTCCTATCCACAGAAAAGTGTTAGCCAAATGTTTACCATTTGATCAATTCTGACGTACGTTTTGTCAACTTTAACTCGTATTTGTTTTAAGGAATTTACCCTTTTTGTTTCGTTTAGGGCAGGGTAAGCCAAAAGTTGCCATGGGGTTAAAAGCTTCAATAACTTTTTCGTTTGTTAATTTATTTTTACTTCTTTCTCAGTTTATATAATACACAACATGGAAAATTTTTTACACTAAGTGTAAAAATAATGTCACTTAAAGGACCCCCGTTTTCAGCTTCGCAGTGATGGGTTCATTTTAGAGCATTTTCCATAACGTCTTTCAAAATTTGTGGCTGTAGCGTTCGAATTTCGGCAACAATGTTGGCCTTGAGTTGAAGGATTGTCTCAGGCTTGTTCACATATACTCGCTTTTTTAAATAACTCTACAAAAAATAGTCGAGTGCTGACAAATCTGGCGATCGTGCTAGCCAAATAATTTCAGAAAATTATTCGCTAAATTTTGACTTAAAAGTGCGGTTGTGTCTCGGGCAGTGTGGTCAGTGGCTCCGTCCTGCTGAAACCACATCTCAGGTCTGTTTTCAAGAGCAGGATTTAAAACATTTTCTGTCATAAACCGATACCGCTCTCCATTTATGGTTACAGCACTTCCATCTTCATTCCCAAAGAAGTATGGCCCAATGATATTTGCAGATGTGATCCCACACTATACTGGATTTTCAGAACCTCAGAACCTACAGTTCTGCTTCCATTCAAATGAAAATAAGGTTCATCACTAATACTTTTGCGTTGAAATAATTGATCGCTGATTTAAATAATAAAATTATATTTTGTCTGGTTCTTTGTTCAGTTGTGGATCTCTACATTATTTATTCTCCAAGTGTTATTTATATAATCTGAAAAAAATAAAAATATATAAACGAAAAAGTTATTAAATTTGTAAACCCCATGGTTACTTTTGGCCCACCCTGTACTTTCTAGTCCCTTTCGTGCCCTTACGAAGTGTTTTTAACCCGTTTTGGCAGATTAGTATTTTGTTTTTCCATTTTATCTCCTCTCCGTTTAAGTTCTTCGGATAATTTCCAAAAAATATTCATCGATACTTATACAATCATTATTTCCAAAATACTAGCTTTAAAATCCATAGGGAAAATGCGCTTTCGACATTGGTTGTTGTAACACTATATTTGTTTTTGTAAGTCCTGTTTGTCTATAGGGGATATGCTTCCATATCCAGGTGATGTATTTACGACATTTAAACTGGATGCGTCTAAAGTGTTCTGGGGATCAGCAGAGTAGGCTTGGCCGGACAATTAAAGAGGTGCAGCACGTCATGCGATCCTTGATGGTAGACGTGCCAATTCGAATTGAGGCAGCTGCACTATTTAGATCGCAGCTGAGCCAGAAGCACGCGCGTCTGCCGAAGTAGCGTGTTCTGCTCTAGTGAAATATCTGGGGGTTGTTCCTCTAGCACTGCACTCATGCTATAACTTGATAACGCTGCTGCGACTACATCAGCGTGAATGTCATTCAGACTTGTCTGATAGTTTCGGTGATCTAAAGCCTCCCTCTGTTACCGCTGGAATCCTCTCTCTCATGAAGATGGTCCTTAGAAGACATTATGAGGCCGGACCCCTCTCTTTCATAAAGAAGGTCATCAGAAGACATTAGATGACCCCCGTTGATGTTCTCAAGGCGGTATTCCGGCAAGTCTAAATTTTCGCTATTGCGTCGTACTTACGTTCGCCGACTACAACGGCGCTGCGTAGTTAACTATAGACCGACCATTCACTTTGTAAGATGTCAACAAGGTTTCTTTGTCGGCTAACCATGCCGGCTGCCAGCTAGAGACTTAAGGACCTTGATCCTTCTTTGAAGCTTATCGCAGATAGCTGTAACATATGCAGGTGATCGAAAAAGGCTGTCCAATGTGACCCCAAGAATTTTGGACCAACGACTGCCGGTTCTACACGCAGAAAAAAGTATGGTTGGGGTGACAATATTTGAAGAGGATAATACTATTGTTGGGTGTATGGTTGTGGTACAACAATATTATGATCCTCACAATAATAGTATGATTCAAATGCAACCATACTATGATCCTCACAACCATTCTTTGATCCTCACAACAATAGTATGGTTCACACATTACCAAACTATGATCCCCAGAACTATAGTCTGATTCACACTTAACCATACTATGATCTCCACAACCATATTATGATCCTAACAACCATATTATGTTTCACCTACAACCATAGTATGATCCTCACAACCATAGTATGATTCACACGTTACCATGTTATGATCACTACCCTACTATGGTCCCTAAAAGTATTTATTAAAATTGCCTTATGTTGTCAACAATAGATTTGAATTATGAAAATTATTTAAAAATACATTAAATTCAAAATAATATTAATGATTTATTAAACAGTAGAAAAATCAGTTTAGAAAAATGTAAGCGTTTTTATTATTTGAAAAAAAAATTTTTTGTTTGAAAAATTTTAATTTCCATATAAAAAGTACCATTATTGCATTAGATCCGTAGCAATAACATTTTTCTAAAAAGCATATTCAAATGGAGAAAAATGACAATCATACTGTATGATTGCCGTAACCATATTAATGTTTACATGAAACCTTCAAAACAATAGTTTTGTCACACAAACCATATTTATATTGTTGCTACAACCATATTATCATTTTTAAATTTATCAATAATAGTATTGTTACATTTCAACAATATTAAATTTACGGCAATCATATTATTATTAAAATCAAATTCAGTAAACTATACTATGGTTGCGACGAACATACTTTTATTGCGGAGAACATAATATTATTGCCGTGACCATATAGTAACCATATTTTTTCTCTGCGTGTATGTACCGGATTGATCCGAAACAAACACTATTCGGTCAGGGGTAGTCCCCTTAACAGTATTTGTTTGTTCATTTTTTCAATTAAAAAGTTGTCATGGTGTAATGGTTTGTGTGCGCAACTTTGACAAAACCCGCCTAGTTCCAAGCTCGGTAAACCTATATACCATTTTCAAAGGCATGTTTTCCACCTTATAAATGCCACCGACTGTGAGAACAAGAGATACCTCACATGGGGTGCAGGGTGTTTGCTGCCGGGGTAGGTATGAACATTTTCAAATTAAATGTCCATAAATATTACATCCTCTTCCGTTTACTAGAATGCGTTTATTGCGACCAAATCTACGATTTCCAAGAAAAAAACGGACACTTTGGCGCTTTAGTAGCGTGTAAGCGGTGGAGGATACATAAGGTTCGACCTGGCCAAACTTAACTACGTTTTTACTTGTTTCACCTGGTGTTTCTCCGAAATCGCAATTAAAATTTCCTTCAATATATTCAATAATATTTTCAACCTTCTTTGTTTACGCTGCAAATAGGGATGAACTCCTGTTGGGTTCTCTCTGTTAATGTCACTCAAATGTCAAAAGCTTTCCATCGGTTTACATCGATTCCATCCATTATCCATTTCATTACTTTCCTTTTCATAAGATTTTCAATTTTTTCGCAGAATCAGTGTACCTTTTGTTTTTTAACCTCATTACATATTGTCTTTTTCGATTATTTTTTTTTGCTTTCTTTCTTCTTTTTAACTAAGGAGCTTAATTAATTTCTGCTCGGAACAAAACAGAAACATTACTTACTAAAATGACAGCTACCTCATTTGCATTGAGGGAAAGATAAATAAAACGACGAAAACAGAAATACGAAAAGACCAAGTACAGTGGATTGCCGCTATAACGAAAAGGCACAAATTTAATAAAGTGTAGGTATACGAGACAAACACAAATTTTGTAAGAACCTCTTAAAGGAATAACCGATTGCGCCCAACATCCGCGAAATAGTTCTCCTATCCACTGCGTTTAATATAGTATCGACTGAGTGAAATATTATAGGCGTGCTCGGAAGTTTTAACCGATATGGTCCAATTACCCAAAGCTAACTTATTGGTCGCTCATAACTTACCGAGCTATATTTGAGCACGATCGGATTTTATTTTTAGCTTCTAGAGCGAAAGGTTCTTAAATCTGGAGGGACCTTTGTATAGGGACTATTGGAAACCATTGACCAATGTAGTGCAATTTCACAAGGGATCTCTCTCCATATCTTTAAGGCGTTACAAACATCATCACTGGGCCATGTATCACAGCATGGTGTAGGGTATACCAATTACACAAACCAAAGCCTGCTTTCAGGTCATGTTAACCCTAAAGTGGGCGCTGTATGGGCGCTTCATAAAAGCATGGTCAGGTCTGTGGGTAGGTTTGTGTGTGAGGACTATATTAAAAATTGTACCGATTTCCACAAATAGCTCTCCTTAGCCAGAAATCAGAAAAGATTCTAGGTTTTAAAGAGATCATTTGATATTTATTCGCGTTGATAACAAGAATAGAAGTACAGACACACATTTTAAGAAACTTAAAAAAAGTGAATTGGAGTAATTCGGCATTATTTGTAATGGGTCTACCACACTTTCTTCTAGGTGTAACACATCTAGGTACAAACTCATAGTACCCCTGTACCACTTTGTGGTGTATAAAAACTGACTACTCTATTTATAGTTGAGATATCCAAAATATGCAAGTGTTCATAAAAAAATGCTTGCGTAAAATTCTGCGTATATTTTGGCCCAGGACAATTACCAATGACGATCTTTGGGCTTTAACCAGTCCAAAACGAGATTAGAAGGCGTAAATGGGGTTGGATAGGCCATACCCCGAGGAAATCAGTGGATGATATCGCCAGACAGGCCATCAAATGGGACCCGAAGAGCAGCAGGTGTGTGATGGACGCAGGGGGCGCCCATCACACACCTGGAGACGGCAAATTGATTTAGAATAAATTAATTATAAATAAAATACTGTGCATTAAAAAAAGTAAATTGGAAATCAATTGTTACGGTCCTATGCTAGGAGTAAAATGAATAAATATTTATACTATATTCATTGTTCTTTAAATCGGGAGTCCACTGTAATTGTATACCTTTCTGTACCAGTTAGCATTTTTGACATGACTGATACTTTCTGTATACTGAAATCATGTCAAATTTCCAAAAAATTTACTTTAATTATCTGAAATTGGCACCGAGACTTAATTTAGGATCGTAGAATCTTGTGGCATACTCCTTTTCGAAAAATCATTACAAAATAAAGTGATATTGCAGTTTTTAGTTTCAAACACTACCAACTTCAAGATGTATAAATTCCTTATTTTGATATGATCTTTAAAAATAACTATGCTAATAGATTCAAAATACCTAAAATTAAGTTTATGTACCTCGTTGCTTTTGTTTGTAATTTTAAAAGCTGAAATTTTACTACTCATGATCCAAACCCCTAACTGTTGCACCTGATTTCTCACTACATTAAACGAGGTAGTTCCTTCGACTCTGTTCGTCATTGTTGCTTACATTCCATTGTAAGAAGTTTATCAACGTGGTTATTCGCAAGGATACTTCTTGCGATATTAAAGGAAAAAGTTAGGAATTGCACTAACGTAGCTTGAGTGTTAAGACTTCGCATCATTTCAGCATAATTGGCCCTGTTCCTTTATGTTATTATTTTTTTAATCGGAAGATGTTTTTCCAGGAAATAACTTTTTTTATTGTTGAGGAACTTTAAGGTAAGTTCACATTTCGAGTAAATAATTCCGATGGCTTAGTATATCCCAACTTGGTCGGAAGTTATGAAATATGAAAATCAATGGCTTTAGTATATTTTAAAAAACTTGTTTTGTCACTGCTTCGGAAAACCACAAGATATTAACCCATGTACATTTTCAAAAATAAACTTCTACCCCAAGCTCTATTTACAAGCCATTATTTCTTATGGCTGGACTAAAGGAAGGATGTAAACTAATTGCACACATGTTTATTGACAGTAACCATTGACATAGACAAGATTAAATTCATTATCATCTTCTAGGGTATTCGTTTGTAAAACTCTCTGTCGCCTTCACTCCCTTGGTGTTTCTCTACTCCACAGTCGTTTTGTGGAATTTTAATTTTGCACCCGATATAAAGTTGTATTTGCGTCCAAAAGCCGCACGCAGCACAATGCCAACAAAACCGCACAAACTTTTAAATATTGAAACAAACAGAGAAAGCAACAACAAAAACCAAACTACTCAAACAACAACAATGAACCAACAAAACAATTTTCAGTTTTATGTCCTCCCACTTCTCTCCTCGACCACCTGACAAACTAACCAACTAATGCACAGTGAGTAGAAACCAAAAAAAAAAGTTTTGCGCAACTAAAAACATGTTTGACCATTGATGGGAAAACTGTGTGAGGAGATTTTTATATATTTATGCGCACACCCTAGGTTAGAGGTATACCTATATCTACGAGGGCGACCGCAAAACTAACTGGCCTGGCACATTTTCTGTTTTACTAGCAACTTTTTTGTTTGTTTGTTTTTA
The DNA here is from genome assembly GCA_963513945.1 of Hydrotaea diabolus. Lineage (NCBI taxonomy): Eukaryota > Metazoa > Arthropoda > Insecta > Diptera > Muscidae > Hydrotaea > Hydrotaea diabolus. The sequence goes on along the minus strand of OY740716.1, from coordinate 190,843,819 downwards.
AAAGCAATCTTTTATAAGCCATCTGTCAAAATTTCCGAAATATTTAATGATTATTTTCTTTGTTACAGGTGATTGAAGTAAACATGTTTTATAATTTTTGAAAAATGGAAAATAAAGAGTTTCGTGCGGTAATTAAACACTTTTATATGAAAGGTTATACGCCACAATTCATCAAAGATGACTTGGATTCTGTTCATGGTGATAATGCACCATCATGCTCCACTGTGAAATTCTGGGTTGAACAATTTAAAATGGGTCGTTCACGTACGGAAGATGAACAACGCTCTGGAAGACCGAAAACTGCTACTACTATTGAAAACATTAGAAAAATATTTAATGACGTGACTAAAGATAGACGAATAAAGCTCAGAGAACTTGCTGATATTGTTAAAATACACGAAAAACAAGTTTGGAGTATTTTACATGATGAACTCCACATGAAAAAGCTATCCGCAAGATGGGTGCCGCGTTTGTTGACTTTGCCCCAAAAAATCGTCCGTTGGACCAATTCCGAGGAGCTTTTAGCGATTTATCAGCGTAATCCAATAGAGTTCTTGCGCCGATTCATAACTGTTGATGAAACATGGATCCATCACTACATCCCAGAATACAAAGAACAGTCAAAACAATGGATAGAAGCTGGTAAAAGTGGTCCCAAGAAGGCGAAAACTGTTAAGTCAGCAGGAAAAGTAATGGCCACAGTACTTCGGGATGCAAGGGGTATGATATTTATTGATTATCTTGAGAAAGGAAAAACTATAAATAGTGAATATTATTGTGCAATATTATTGTGCATTATTGGATCGGTTGAGTGAAGAAATTAAGATAAAACGACCGCATTTAGAAAAAAAAGTTATTTTTCATCAAGATAATGCTCCTTCACACACTGCATTTTTAATTCAACAAAAACTGGCCGAATTACGATTTGAAATTGCTCCGCATCCACCATATAGTCCAGATTTAGCTGCTTCTGATTATTTTTTGTTTCCATATTTAAAAAAATGTCTCGGTGGCAAAAAATTTCGTCCAACAGCGAGGTTATTGCTGAAACTGAGGCATATTTGAAGGTCTTGAAAAATCGTATTTTTCGTATGGAGTTAAAAAACTTGAAAAACGTTTGATGAAGTGTATGAGTTGGAAGGAGATTATGTTGAAAAATAAATAATAATTATTCCAAACAAACGGTTCTTTTTATGTTAGGCCAGTTACTTTTGCGGTCGCCTTCGTCATCGGCTCGGAACGGCTAATGCATTTTATAGAGACGTTTAAACATGGCTTAAAGATAAATCTCTTACTTAAAAAGTCGCCGGCATTTACGAGTTTGAAAACTCGCCGCTGAAATATTGTTATTGTCCGCCACACCACGGGGGTGTCTGCTTTTTTACAATGATTATGACAGATTCTGCAATCGATGTAAAACAAAAACAGCAAGAGTATTAGGGTGGGTCGATGTAGCAATCGATATCGTGTCATCAAATTTGGTTTCGATATCCGCTGGCATGTGGAAAAAACGATCCACTACGACATATCAAAAAAAAAACATTTTCGAAGCATTTAAACCTCGGTTTAGCCTTTTTTCAACTTTAATTTTTAAAGTTTTTTAGCAGGTAATACAAATGTCGCAGTGGAACTTTTTTCCTCATGCCAAAAGCTTTTGAAAAATCGATGGCACAATATCGACCAATTTTTGTCTTACAAATTGGCCCACCCTAATGATTATGAATACGAGTAGCTTTGTCGACATCCAGAAAATATTTGTTGCCTGGTGTCGTTAAATATATGTGACAGCGCATAGAGAAAGGGAACTAAGGGTAAAAAAATCAATTTTCATTTTTTTTTCTTTTTTGATGTGGACAACATCTAAGCATCGAATGAGACCGATCCCATGCCCCAAAAGTGTTCCATCCCAGAGATATGCGCGTTTTATGAATGTGAAGTCGACGATTCTAAGCGCAAATAGAAAGGGACGTAATATTTAAAAAGGCTCTACCTAACAAAACTGGATTTTAACCTTCTATTTTTATTTTGCGCGTCACATATATTAAAAAATGTAAAAATTATAACGTCATAAGATCCATAGTATTCTTCAGAGATTTTTTTTATCGGGTTGGAGCCACTGTGCAAGGACTTTTGTTGTTTTGTTTTGAAATATATTCCTTCTGTAGTCCATTATTTATCAACAAATGCTGTTCTGTGAATTGTCGTTGCTGCTATTGTTGTAGCAAAATACAGCAAAAAAAGTTTTATGTATTATTTTCTAGTGCATACAAGAAGCTTGTGGTTAAAACAAAAACTAAAACTTGATAAATTACAGACATTAGAATGGCAATAACAATAGCAACACAAAAACAAAGCAAAAATTGCAATAACCAACAAAAAGCACCAGTTTATAAAACATCGCACGACTGTCGAAGAGTTAAAGCGAAATGTATGCAAATAAATGCATGAATTGCAGCATTCATTTCAGAAATGTGCAATATCCCAGCAATTGCTTAAAAGAATTTCACAACTGAAACCCAATAAATCGTTTGTGTTTGGAAACTCCTAAAATGGAAAACAACTTCAGCGGATTGACTGATTGATAAGGACAGAGTGTGGGTTTAAGTGGTTGCCAAATGGAATAGCTTCTTAAGTTATCTTTTTGGTACAATTTATGAGAAATATAGGAAAATGCTTTCAGTTCATTTGAGCGAAAAATAAACTTAGTCAATATTAGTTTTTTTAAATAACTCAAGTTTAGAACATTATTCATATATTTATACGCCGCATCTGTTTAAGAGGGTATATAAGTTAGTTTTATCCTTATGTGTATACCTAATTTCTGTTAGAAATACCACTAAATATTAATCAAAAATATTGACCGTCCGTTGGACTAATGGTATCTCGTTTTTTTGAGTCTTTGCCTAACAAATCATAATTCTGACCTAGAAGCCGTTGATAGGCCCATCGAACAAATGATCGCACTTGCGGCCTACTGTACATTGACTGGACATAAGCCTGACTTTAATTATATAAAAAAAATAAACTCTCGAAATGCTTAACATTATTGATGTCAATAACGTGAGGAGAATTAATTTAAATCAAAACGGACACAGATGGAAATTTGATGACATATCCAAATATAAATCCATATTTGGATATGTCATAAAATTTTCGGAGTTTGGCTAAGATTATTTTCGGATTCCTGTACCCAAGGGCCCTGCCTTTTATACTTCAATAGCTAAGGTACGGTGGAAGGCAATAAGCTAAACTTGACGACATTTTTGCTTGTTTGACTTCATATCCAGAAGCTCCAGAAGAATTTTACCAGCAATCAATAACCAACTTTGTTGAACTTGGACTTTCACGAAACATGTTTCCCAATACCCTACACCGATTTTTGGGTTTACCTTTGACAAGACTATTTTTACATTTGATCTTGCTCAAATTAAGCATAGTTTCCTATGGGTGTTCTTTAAGCAAGCCCAAAATGCGATCCTGTTGTTTTACAGCAGAGTGCATTAAGTGCGAAGCGAAACTATCTTAGATAAGGTTAGAATATTTCGGTCCATAGTTTCAAATAGTCCCAATGAAGAAGCTCCCTCCAATTTGAAGTTTTTCACTCTAGAAATTACATTTTAAATCTGATCTTCGCATTCCCCACAGAAGCGATTAATCTTCTCTATAGAAAAGAGGTAAAGGGCATCATATTGTAGGCCCAGTAGTCTTCTTTACGTTTTATACGTATCCTCGTATCCTACATCATTTTCAATTAAAAACCTCGAAATTTTGTCGCATATCCGGAAAGCTTCGGCCGTCTGTCGATATGTAGAAAGGCAAGGATAGGTTCCACTATTGAAGCTGCAGAAGTATGTGTTAAGGCCTAGGGCTAGGTTAACCTCTTGAAAAATCACAGTATTTGTCTTTTTCCTAAAGTGTTTTATTCCATTCCACAAAGAATTCCTTAAATATTATAAATCGTTGAAAAAAACTAAGACGATTTACGAGCTACGCCTGACTGTTGAAAGCAAACTGTCGCAGTATAGAAGCTAGATGGTAGTGAAAGTTACCAAGGTATGTGATGATGCTCTGAAACGATTGGTTTTGAAAAGGAGCTAATTGGTATACTTATACATATTCCTTACACCGGGACCATGACAACCTCTGCGATTTTCAGTAAAACCTGTGCATATTTATAATTCCTTGACTTTTGGATTAAAACACCGTTTTTTTTTACAAGTCAAATGTTTCTGCTACGTATTTTTGTATTCTTTCCAAAAAATAGGATTTGTTTGATCAATAATTTCATCGTTGGAGCTGAATATCTTTCCACCGAGCCATTTCTTTAGGCTTGGAAATAATCACTGGGGGCTAAATCCGGAGAATATGGCGGATGAGGTATCAATGCGTAACCCAATTCATGCAATTTTGAAGTTGAGACTGCACTCGTGTAAACCAGTATATTATCCTGCTGAAAAAGTCCTTTTTTCTGGGCCATATGGGATTCATGTTAAATCGGCCCAATAAGTTGGCACAATATTCGCCGTTTATTGTTTTTCCCTTTTGAAGGTAATCGATGTGGATTATCTCGTGTGCATCCCAAAATCCTTATTGACCGACAATATCCCCTTGGCCATCTTCGGAGCCGGTTCACCCCTAAAAATCCATTGTTTAGACTGCTCTACGGAGCGTTGTAATGGATGCATGCTTCATGCAGAGTTACAAAACGCCGCAAAAACTCATTCGATTTGTAGTAAAACAACTCTAAACAATCCTTTAAAGTTGTCATACGATTACGTTTATCGTCAATTGAGAGCAAACACGGCACACATCTTGCAGACAGCTTTCTTAAACCCAACTGATCATGTAAAATCGAAACCACACTCACCAATGCGTATTGCATAACCAATTTCACGCACTTTTACCCTTCGATCGATCAACAGAATATCGTGGATTTTTTTCCAGAACGGTCGGCGTCATTTGTGTACAGTTCCCATAGTATTTATTAAGCTTTTCCTTGGTTTTATTGACTGTTTTTCCGCAAAAAATAATATGTAATAAGTACTCGAAATTCATGTTTTGAACAGCTGTTAAACACAAACTAAATGACGGAACTTTATCAAAATTTGACAGTACGTCGTTCGTAAGTTATAGTGTTCTATAACGCAAAATAGGAAAAATTTAGATAAGACTGATTTTTGGGTCAATTTATCGAGATCTGTCGATCCGTGTAATCAGTTTGCTTTTATTCTTTATAGTTTCCGAAATATTATACATCGACTTTGTGCTATACAATACTTTACTGACAAGCATCAAAATCTATTGTGTTCTATATGCAAAAAGTCGTGCATATAGAACAAAAGCTGAGCAAAATAACTAAATAAAAATTTATTTTTTTATATAGTTCCATATGCAAGTCTAGTTGAAGTTAGTAATAATTGGGAGGTCTTTCCATATTCTCATTTGTTTTATTTATTTATTTTCTGTGACAATACACATAGACTAATACCAATAGGTATGAATTATTTTTGTGCAATTTGCTTTGCCCCAAACGAAACCTCCGCTGTCTATTTTTTATTATAAGAGAAAACTTTCAGTTTTCAATATGACGGCAACAGTGTGTTTAAAAAACAAAACAGAATCAAACATAACTTACTGCGCTATTTGGAACGAGGTATATAGTAGTCGTTCAGGCAATGACATAACCAGTGCTGTTATAAAAATTTTACAGAAAATAGTTAAGGATTTTAAAAATGTTAAGCATTTTATCTTGTGGAGCGACTACTGTGTGCCTCAAAATAAAAATCAGATTTTTTCAACAGCTCTTCTGCAATTCATGCACAACTATAAAAACATTGAAACAATTACCCAAAAATTTTCTGATCCGGGCCATTCGCAAATTCAAGAAGTGGATGCCGTGCATAGTGCCATTGACCGACATTTAAAATAAAGAGAAATACACGGCCCTTTAGAGTTAATTGAATTGTTAAGAACTTATAAATTACCAAAAGTTAACCTTTTTGTACTGCAAATGACAACTGATGACTTTCATTTGTATTCAGTGAAATCAAAAAAAACTTGATTTTTAAAATGTCCCTTTTGCATCTATTAAATCTTTGCAATATGAAAGACATAACCTATTTACAATATCCTATAAAACATCATTATTGCAAAAAGAATATAGGAAAATTAATATAAAAAAGAATAGCCAAAAAGGGGTTTTTTTCAACTTCAAAGTATTTATTTGAAGAACATCTTCAGAAGTCAGCTCCTAAAAAATATCATGAGAAAAAATTAATGATGTAAAAAGTTTATATAACTTTTTATCGCCAGATGCAGTGACTTATATAATAAGTTGTTTAATTCATCTTAAATTAAAGGTACAATCTTTTGCCTTTGTGTTTTCACATGCTTTCTTAAATTAAATATTCTCCAAACCATTTCGTAAATAAACCATGAACGTGAGTCAAATGAATTTGTTAATTTTTTTATTGTGTTAGAAACTAACCTTGTTTTAAGATGTTTAAAAATATTACCTTAAGTGGACTTATAAACATAATTTTAAGATTACAATTTAAATGAAGTCAACTTGATATGAAATAAAGTTGTTGTTGAATGAAAACACATTGATTTTTATTTCTTACAATACTTTTTTACATTTTGTTCTACATGCTACGAAACAAGAAGTGTATCGTAAAAATGTGCATATAGAACAAAGCATTTTTGTTCAAAACGCATCTTACTCTTACAAGCTTTTGCAAAGAATGAAAATTTTTTGGTAAGAAGCTCGCGACATATTTTTCGGTTCAATTTTTTGCAATAAAGAACTAAACTTTAACATGGATTTACCAAAAAAAACATTTTTGTCATATAGAACACAATAACTTGCGAACGACGAGTAGTCTAAAAACATATGTGACAGCGCATAGAGAAAGGGAACTAAGGGTAAAAAAAAAATCAATTTTCATTTTTTTTTCGTTTTTTGATGTGGACAACATCTGAGCATCGAATGAGACCGATCCTATGCCCCAAAAGTGTTCCCTCCCAGAGATATGCGCGTTTTATGAAAGTGATGGTACACCAAGGATACACGTATTTAAATCTTTAAAATGGCTCTCCTGAACAAAACTGGTTTTTACCCTTAGGTCCCTTTCTATTTTGCGCGTCACATATGATGCTTGATGGTAGCAGTGCTGCATTTCATATAACTACGAGGGAAGTTGGAAAAGTCACGGATTGTATGATATGCCCCTGTATGTCATTACTATCATCTTTGATCGTTATGACATTCTCATATTATGTAAAGAAAATATTTGCAAAGGTACTCCATTAAGTACGCGTTTGCATTCAGATACGTTCATTTGCTAGTTCTCATTAGAAATAGTGCGGTACAATTTTCAAAGCAAACGCATCATTTTTTTTAAAGCTTTAGTGTGTTCAGGCCTTAAAATGTTTAGGGGAAAAAACCTGTGCAATTTAAAGAACAGACCCAATATTTTCATCGCATTTACATTTTTTTGCACATTTCCGTAATAAAACACACACACAACAACATAAAAAATGCTCACTATTAAAATACATACGCCCAGTGGCGTAAATCATATGACGGAAGGCCTGATATCAGGCCTTACTTTGGATCCGTAAGGCTTTCCGGAAGTCAGAATGGTTCGACTTTCTTTCCATTTAACATTGCGTTAGATTGAGAAACAAGCCCTTGCTTCTTCAAACAGAAGGTGCAAGGAAGCCCTGTCCACACAAAACAAAAGTGAGAACAAGATTTTCATTTTTACCACATTTTCTTACTTGGTATTCACCAATAAATTAAACATTTAAGTCCTATATTTTCATATTAAAGAAGAGTTTGCACCTCTGTGATTCGAACCGACTACCTTCAATTTTAAAATGTCACACACACAAACAAGGCAACGGCAAATTGCACATCAATTGCTATATAATTATGTCTACCGATAAACCTTTTACGTTCTTGCTTAATTCAGGCCGGCATTCAGGCCTTCTTACTGAAATGGAGCTGGAATGCTTTTTTACATTCAAACTGCCTTCGAAAAGCAGGCATTCTTAAAGAAGGGAAAAGGATTGTCCATCAGTTATTTTGTAAGTCTGTAGTCGGGTCTTATTTGGGCAGGCAGGATGGTATGTGTATCGACATAGTTTAGAGGTTCTAAGAAGGCCTTCTCTACATCGTTTCTCTTTGGCAGACATTGCAAATTTCGCCGCTGGAGGCTTCACCACACATATTTACGCATAACACACACTCGCACACAAATCATCGTCACATATTTGTTTTTGTTTGGTTTTTTTTGTGAGAACAGAAAAAAGCCTCATAAAAATATGACAAAACAAGTAAAAAAAGTCAAGCGTGGCCAACTATGAGATACCTTACACTAATATTTTATTCAGAGAATAAATAAACATTGCCTGAAACTTTAGCAAGTTCGGACTAAGTATGTTAGAGTTAATTATTTGACGCACATTACTTACCTTTTGACCGGGTAAAATCTGTGGCTTCTAGAGCTGCAAGACCTAAAATCAGGAGGGACCTTTGTGTGGGTGCTATTCGAAAACATGAACCGATATGGATCAATTTTACAGGACATTCGAAAACATGAACCGATATGGATCAATTTTACAGGACATTGAAGTTGGTCGTTCGCAACGCTCCATGCAAAATTTTGGTAGGAAACTTAAGTAAAAACTTTGGTATGAAACTTAAGTAAAATTTCAGTCTAAAGCTGCAGATTCTGAAATCGGTAAGGATCTTTGTGTAAGGTCTATAAGAAAATATGGACCTTTGTGGTCCAGTTTTACCACAGTTAATTAATACTCGCTCATAACGTACCATGCAGAATTTGGGTATGATAAGGTGTAATTTTTGTCTCAAGAGCTGCAGGACTAGAATCGAGAGGGGCCTTTGTGTGTGAGCTATTTGAAAACATGGACAGATATGATTTTATTTTACCAGAGAGATATGTTGGTCACTAGTAACGCTTTCTGCAAAATTGGGTCGAAATCGGGAAGGACCTTTGTATAGGGGATATACGAAAATATGAACCGACGTAATCCACTTTAATCGCAGTTAGTTAATAGTCGTTCGTAGCGTACCATGCTAATTTTGGGCGTGATCGGCAATAATTTGTGGCTTCTAGAGCTGCAGGACCTCAAATCGGAAGGGACCTTTGTGTGGGAGGTATTCGAAAACATAGAACGATATGGACTAATATTACAGGACATGGGTGTTGGTTGATTGTAAAGCTCCATATGAAATTTGAAAAGCTTCTAAAGCTGCAGACTGAGAAATCGGTAAGGACCTTTGTGGTGACACTATACACCTACATCGACGTTAGTGGTCCAGTTAACCGCAGTCAATAAATTGTCGCTTATAACGTAACGAGTAAATTTTGGGAGTGATCGGGTGTAATTTTAATTTATATACTCTGCAGGAGCTAATATCGGGAAGGGTCTTTAAATGGGTGTTATTCGAAAACTTAGACTGATATGGACAAATTTTACCCAGTGTTGGGCATGCTCTGTGCGAATGTAAAATGTGGCTTTTGCAGCTGTAGGTTCTGATATTGGTGAAAACCTATATATGATATCAACATATGGACCGAAGTGGACCGATTTCAATATGGTTCGTCCTTGACCCAAACTTGAAGAATGCATCAAGTTTCATCAAAATCGGTTTATAATTGCTACCTGTACTTTAATTAAGAGGATAAATGGACAGACGGACGGTCTTCGCTCAATTCAATCAGACAGTGATAAAAATTCGATCCATATACCTTACCTTAGGGTCTAACACCATTCCTTTAAGGAGTTGCAAACATCAGAACTAAGTCATAATACCCTGTACCACACTGCGGTGTAGGGTATAAAAACAAATAACAAAAGGACAAAAACATCAGCAGAATAAACCTACCTACATTCAAATGCACATACACATGTATGTTATTTGTGTATTTTGTAATGTCCGAAATGTGTGAGTGGAAATGTGGTTGTGTGAGGTGATGACATGAGCGAGCGGTATGTGAGCATTTATTTTTGTTGTTGTTGTTTTCGAAAACTCATAAACCCATAACAATGGTAAACTATTAAAGGACATACCCGCACTTACGCATATAGAACGGGAGACGGAGAGAGGAATTCAAATACTTGTGCACAATTCTACAAATGTATTTCATTTCGTTTCGTCCCCCCCCCCTCCCAATAAGCATTTCAACCAAAAAGGACCCAAAGAAAAAAACACCAGAATGATGAGGAGTAGCGTAGTGATGGCAGCAGTTAGTCTCAGTTATCTTTTTAAGGACACCATTACCCACACAGCCGTGAGTTTACACCCAAACTCGCAATAGGTGTGAGTGTGTGTATGAATTTGCATACACTTCCGAAACACATTCGACTTAGGACGTGTGTGTGTGTGTTAGTGTGCATGTGTGTGCGTACACACCCACATTTAAATCTGTATAATAAACACGTTTTATGTTATCCTCCATTTGAGATATCTAAATGTGGCTATGGCTGTGTGTGTGTGTGTAGTTATCCTGCCTGTATGTGTGTTGCTATAGTAGTTTCGTATTGTACTTATGTATTATCGGTTATTGTTTTGGTTGTTTGCTTGTACGTATGTATTTGTACTTTTTTATGTGTTGGCATTTTCGTACAACCATGATGTTTTCCTCTCAAGTTTTTTGGGGATTTAAAAAAAAACACAGGAGGAGGAAATTGCAACGAATGTTTAAGTGTTTGTGTGTGTCTGTCCATGTAGCCACAGTCTGCGTTTAAGTAACTCTACAAATTTTTATGGGGTTTTAACTTAGATTTATGACGAAACAAAGAAGCTGTTACGGTTACTTTAGAGTCATTCCATGTCAAAGCGGACAAACAAATATTTTACATGCCTCCGAAGTTGCTAAATTTTTTTCGGGAAATATTCTGATTTTAAAAAATAAGTTATACGTGTTTCGAGGAAAAAATGTCCTTTCTAATATACAATAAAGATTCCACACTTGATTTGAATTTTTGTATTTTTTTCCTCTAGCTACAGAGCTAGCTTGCTCTGTAAACTTATGTTGAAAATCCAAACAAACATAAAATCTATTCGATCTACACCACAAAACTTAAAGATGACTTGCATGAGAATTACAACTAACAAAATTCTACCCAAATCCAAGTGTCAATATATCTCTGAATAAATTTTAATGTTTTTCCTCGATATATTTTAAAAAGTATGTTTCCAGAAAATTTTAAAAAACATCGGAGACATGTGCTATTTTTTCCGGTTTAATGTGGAATGGCTCTTTAGTACAAATATTTGCCAAATATTGTGAAAAATATTCGGATTACACATTTGGTAGGTTTTAGTCGAAAAAGTTGTTTGTTATGAATATCTACTACAATACAGTGATAACATTTGTCTAGAGATATCCTTGAACTACTTTATATTACCGAATTACTAGCCCAGTGGATTGTACTTAACAATGAAGAAGATTGTTTTATCTGCCTCTGCTATTTAGATATTATTTGGCTTTAAGGGTAGATACAGTGGGCTTTGTAATCTAAATTCTATTAAGTTAAAGAAGTGTTTGAAAAAAATGCTGATAAATTTCAAATCTTAAGCTGCGTCGCAACCATTTGGAATCACAATTGACAAACTCCTTGGTTCACAAACGTCAATGTTTTAAAGCCAATATTGTAGAACTGTTGGAGCCACCATTATGAAACTTTTGGAGCCACCATTATGGAACTTTTGAAGCCAGCATTGTGGTTATTTTAGAGCCACCAGTGTGGATCTTTAAGAGCCACCAGTGTGGATCATTTAGAGCCACCAGTGTGGGTCTTTTAGAGCCACAAGTGTGGATCTTAAAGAGACACCAGTGTGGATCTTTTAGAGCCACCAGTGTGGAGCTTTTAGAGCTACCAGTTTGGATCTTTTAGAGCTACCAGTGTGGATCATAAAGAGACACCAGTGTGGATCTTTTAGAGCTACCAGTGTGGGTCTTTTAGAGCGTGTATCTTTCAGAGCCACTAGTGGGGAGCTTTTACAGCTACCAGTTTGGATCTTTTAGAGCTACCAGTGTGGATATTTTAGAGCCACAAGTGTGGATCTTAAAGAGACACCAGTGTGGATCTTCTACAGCCATCAGTGTGGACCTTTTAGAGCCATCAGTGTGGATCTTTTAGAGCCATCAGTGTGAATCTTTAAGAGCCACCAATGAGGATCTTTTAGAGCCACCAATGGGGATCTATTAAAGACATCAGTGTGGATCTTTTAGAGCCATCAGTGTTAATCTTTTAGAGCGATTAGTGCTGATCTTTTAGAGCCACCATTGTGGATCTTTAGGAGCCACCAGGGTGGATCGTTTAGAACAATTAATGTGGATCGTTTAGAACCATTAATGTGGATATTGTAGAGCCACTAATGTAGATCTTTAGAGCCACCAATGTGGATCTTTATTTATTGTTTAGATCTGAGAGTCTTGTAAGACCTGTCCAAGGGAGAGAAAAGTTTGCCTTTAAAGGTACATCCGGAAAAAGTACACTTTTTTAGGTATTTGCTCAACAAATCGTTTTTTTGGACCGGTTGGTCCTATTAGTTGAGACTCACTGCAGATCTTAAAAAAAAGGTTTTGGCTCACGTGGTCTAAAAAAAAACGGTCAGTATGGTCAATACGGGCGACAAACATTCAATATGAACTAGGGGGTACTCAAATTCCAGAAAATTTTGCTACGAATCAAAATGCGGACTTGTTTCGAAGCTTTGTGTGAGAGTCAGGGTGGACTTGCCCAAAACATATTTGGTTAAGATTATCGTTTTTATTCACAATGGAGGGTATATAATGTTCCATTGTGAATAACTATTTTAAAGCCTGTGTGGACTTATAGCATTGAATTATGGGAAACATCCAGCAATTGCAACTTGGAAATTTTACAGAGGTATAAGACCAAGACTTTCTGATTAATGTCTTATGCACCATGGTTTGTGAATAGCCGATGTATTTTGGATTTTATTTGGTAAAAGCACGCAGAAAAAAAGTATGGTTGTGGTGACAATATTCGAAGAGGACTATTATTGACTGTATGGTTGTGGTCCAACAAAATTATGATCCCTACAATCATGTCGATTATGCACGCCGACGGATGGCATCGGATCGGATTTTTTCCGCAGTTGCGTATTTTGGTATTATATAAGCCGATGGTAATGCAGTTGCGGAAAAATGGCAATTATGTATTCCGAATGCGACTCACTTCGCACACAAAAATATCCGAAAGAAAATCATCGGTGATTTGGTGCGGACATGTTAGTTTTTGGTTGTGTTTTTCTTTATTTAATTTGATTTAATTTATTTTCTAATGGAAGCTAAGAGGTAAGATGAGAAAAAATAAAATGTGTATGTAAACGGGTTAAATTATTTGTTTTTTTATGGATTCCCGGTCCCAGTTTGGTAGCCGCCTTCTGCCAGAAACCGTAGGAAAGTGGCCAATTTAATTTCTGGTGAAATATGTGTTGACCGCACAGCAACTGTTAGATTGTTTTCTAACATGCTTAGAAGGTATCTAAACGCCGGTTTGTTTAACCGGAATTGCTTCACAAACCTGTGGAAATGTTTAAAATGTATTCACTTTTTACTTAAGGAATTTTTCTACTTACATTACATCAGCTAGCTTAAAAACACTTACGGCCCTGTTCCGTACCTGTCTTCTATTGCCACTTTTTTCTTCACAATTTATAAAAAATCCAATTGACGAATTCATTGCAAATTTTTATAATTGTATATATTTTATTTCTTTTAAAATTTATGACAATTTCAGCGCACTTTCTTTATTACTTTTGTTTTTTATTTGTTTATAAATGTCAATTTCGCAGCTGTAATGTAACATCGGCTTCATGTTGGTAATGTAGTCATCCGACGGATTACCTAATACCATTTTCCTAACAAAGTGAGTCGAGTGCGGTTCGAGTCAATCCGATCCGAAGCAAATCCGTCGGCGTGCATAATCGACATGAATATAAGTATGATTCAAATGCAACCATCACAACATACTATGATCCTTACAACAAAAGTATGATTTGCACATAACCATACTATGATCCCCACAACCATAGTATGATTCACACACAACCATACTATGATCTCCACAACCATATTATGATCCTCCTAACCATAGTATGTTTCACATACAACCATAGTATGATTCACACGTAACCATGTTATGATCCCTACAACCATAGTATGATCACAGATATAAGTATACTATCATCCCCAATATTATTTATTAGAATTGGGTTAAGTTGTCAGCAATAGATTTGAATTATGAAAATTATTTAAAAATACATTTATTTCAAAATTATAGAAGTGATTTATTTAACAGCGATACCCGCACCACTATAAATGTGATTAAGTCTCCTGTTAATCGAAAGCACTCGTCGCTATTTCTATCTGTATCTATCACGCAAGCATTAAGCCTTTATACCCCATACCACTATGTGGTGAGGGTATAACAATTATAGTTGGTCCACATTTTCATACCTTGTTTTCGGACCCTGTGCCCTCCCACGGACGAGATAAATCATTTGGATTGACATATTTAAAGTCCTGAGGCAATTCCCTGTCATTTGAGGGGTCACACTAAAATCCGGGTAAACCGAAACTTTTGGACCCTCCTAATGGACCCTGGGGCCCAAACAGGTCGAATTTTTTTCTGTATTTAAAATTGTAAGATAATTTCCTTTTATTTAAGGGGTCACACTTATATTTAAAATCATGGGTCCATTTTTTGGGTTCTGAAGGCCCCGTAGGTCCGAGAGGCGGGTCCAACTATTTTTTTTTACATTTTGTGGTCAGTTCTACATCGAATGGCATATTTTTTTAATTGGTTGACCAATACACGCGACATCAACTGGATTTGGACCAAATCCGGGAGTTCCTTTGTATGGGGGGTCTATCAGAAAGTGCTCCGATTTGGACCAAATTCAATAGCGTCCGTCCTTGTCCCAATATATTACCACATGCCAAGTTTCATCATGATCGGTGCATAAATGCGACCTGTACTTTGATTACAAGAATAGATGGACATCTTTACATCCATCCAGCCAGCCAGCCGGCCAGCCAGCCAGCCAGCCAGCCAGCCAGCCAGCCAGCCAGCCAGCCAGCCAGCCGCCCAGCCAGCCAGACAGACATGGCTAGATCGACTCAAAATGTAATTCTGAGCAACTTTCTCTCTGGTCCCGGTATTCTAACTCGATTCCTTCGATGTGTTACAAACGCAAGCACTAAGCCATTATACCCCATACCACTATGTGGTGCGGGTATAAAAACATAAGCGTTTTTGTTTAAAATATTTCAGTTAAACAAAGCAAAAGCAGTTTGTTTGAACATTTTTAATTTCCATATAAAAAGTACTATCGTACAATTGCATTAGATCCGAAACAATAACATTGTTCTAAAAGCATTTTTAAATGAGGAAAATTACAATCATACAGTATGATTGCCGTAATTATATTATTGTTAACATAAAACCCAAATAATAATACTTTTGTCGCACCAACCATATTAATATTGTTACTACAACCCTATTTTCATTATTAAATTTGGCAACAATGCTATTGTTACATTTCAACAAAATTACTATTGCGGCAATCATACTTTTGTTAAAATTAAATTCAGTAAACAATACTATGGTTGCGACGAACATACTTTTATTGCGGAGAACATATTATTATTGCCGTGACCATATAGTAACCATGTTTTTTCTCTGCGTGAGGATGAAATAGCTAGGTTTAGTACCAACTACTTTGAAAGACTTGGTAAGTACTAGAATGCTCTGAGATAACATCGTTAATGTAATAACATCCTTAAATCCCCCCCATAAAATAGTTCCCTTTTATTTAAGTATACTCGTATATATAAAAGGGCTATAAGAGCTTTTTTCAAAACATACACAAACAATTTTATATTCGGCCATATATGAAAATATACTCGTATGCACTCGTATTTGTATTCAACGTTTTACTTATGGTGCACCCAGCGTAACGTTGGTCAGACACAGAACAAAAAAAATAATTTAACGATTTTTTGTGTTTTATGCATAAATTTTTAATGGAAAAGCTGGCGGCCAACGAGGCAATGTGCTATGCAAAAAGGGCCATTAGAAATGCATAACATGCTGTTGGCGAAAAATATCATTTGGTAGAGATAGCCCTAAAGCAACACGGTACGGCATTCAGCGTTTCAGTAAAATTATTTCGAAGGAGTTTCTTCAATAACGAACTGTTTATGGCCCGAATTAGAAGATATGGATGTGGACGATATGTGGTTTCAACAGGACGGTGCCACTTGCCACACAGCTAACGAAACAATGGCTCTTTTGACAAATTGGCGACAAATTCAATCGGCCCTTCAAATTTAACCTCCCTTTGTTACAGCACGTCGAACGTGAGTACGACGCAGTGGAAGAAAATTCAGACTTGCCAGAATGCCGCCCTCAGAACATACACAGGGTGTATTCTGAGGACCATCTATATGAGGAGACGAAGGTCCTTACCGTGCGCAGACACAAATTCTTGCTGTTAAAGCAATACCTGCTAGGGTGTTTTTGGATCAGTCATCCTAACCACCATTTCTTGGACAGGATACCTCCGCCCAGGCAGATCAGCAACGATCTTCATGATCTAGAGAGAGAGGTAAGGTACAAGAGATAACCTTTAGTTCATCGAAACTATCAGGCAGGTCTGAACAACATTCACGCTGATAAAGTCGTAGCAACAGTATCCAGCTACAGTGTGAATGTAGTGCTAGGGAAGCATCCCCTGGAGATTTCACCTGAGGAGAAGGTACTACCTCGGCAGACGCGCGTTGTTCTGGCGCAGCTGAGATCTGGATAGTGCAGCCGCCTCAAACGTTCCTGCCTACAATCAGGGACCACATGACGTGCTGCATCTCCTCAGGTCCCTCAGGTCTCTGTGGACGCATCCAGTTCAAATGTCGCATTTTCTCCACCTGTATATCAAAACAGATCCCCCATAGACAAACAGGGCTACAAAATAAAATATATTGTTGTTACGACAACAGCACATTCGTTGCTAGGGTTCTTATTATGGTGAAGTAGTGCTCACCGAAACTGGTGACACCAAGACTTAAAACAAAAGTTTTTGGCTTATAGTGCGGCAGTCTTCCCAGCGTTTTGGAAGGTAGCTAATGTCCGTCCAGTCTATCCCAAAAAGGGTTAAGCCAATAATCCTGCAAAGTATCGACCAATTGCGGGTCTGGCACGGTGCACTTATACTAACGCCAATAGCTTTTGGCATCAGTATAACCTTTGCTCGAGTAATTTCGAGCTTTTTTAGAGATCTCACCATACGAGTTGTTGTAGACGAGTACTCTTTCAGCGAACATAGGCTGACGGAAGGAGTACCACAGGGTTCAGTCTTTTCTATCTCTTTTTTTAATTTTCAATAATTGGGAAGGTGCTCCAAAATCATGTTCGGAGCTACTTGACGATGTTCAAAGAAGAGCGATGGTGCTGATAGAAGACAGTAGGGTATACAATTCCTTTGTTTCCCTTTAGCATCGTCGGAATGTGGGTTGCGAGATGCTGTTCATCGTTACTTTCATGGTGCCTGCTCATCAGGCATCTGTCGTCATAGTCCTGAAAGAAGGATGTTCGACAGAGATACGAGACTTTCAAGTAATATACACCCCATTGTTATCGATAGGTCAGTTGAACGCAGTGTACACTACAGATCGAATTCGTTTTTCGCTCGTACACTTGGTGTGTAGAATAGATTGCCGGCAAGATTATTTCCCACTAATTGCGGCAAGTTCAAGGCAAGTGTCAATAAACATTACTCCCTCTTTACTCCTACTTTCCACTCACCAAGGCAATGCACTGCATGTGTAGGGGACATCCCCTAAGTATTAGTTTTCTTCAAATAAAAAATACTGGCCTTTGAATAAATTTTACAATATTTTTTTTTCAAATACAGGGTGGAGCGCGGAATTTGCTTATTTTGGAATTAAATAAAAAAATAATGAACCTTAGAAAAATTTATTTTATATTTTAATTTAGTAAGCGAATTTTTAAATTACATGGTTTTAAATAGTGTATCTGGCAAATGTCGACCTCAGCTATCCACACACTGCTTCATACGTTCTCTGAAGTTTTCATGAACTCTAACGAGCATCTCGACTGGTATTCTGTTAATTTCAGCCTCAATATTGTTAATTAGGTCTTCCAAGGTGTTGGGACGGTTGATATACCTCCGACTTCAGGTAAAACCAAAGGAAAAAATTGCATGGGGCTAAGTCTGGTGAGCGTTCTGGCCAGTTCACATCACCCCTCAAAGAAATAAGCCGTCCAGGAAACATTTGCCTCAAACAATTCATGGTAACCCTCGCTGTGTGTGCAGTGGCACCATCCTATTGGAACCATGTAGCCTCTAATTTCATTGCCTCAAGAGTCGACTGAAAAAATGTCAGGAAATGCCAAGAGCAAGTTATTGCTTCCGAGCAGACCGGTTCGGAGATTGTACTGCTGCTCTTACTCTCTCGATGTTTTGTGGTGTTGTAATCCTTCTCTCAGGTCCCCTTCGTACACATGACACATTTCCTGCTGTTCTCAATGAAGTTATCCAATTTACAATTGAGTCGGAGTCGGAGACGAAAAGCACGCTGCACTGCAATGATCGTGTGCGCATTTGAAAAATACGCTTCAACTTAAAATAAACTCTCTTCACGTGTTCAATGCATGATGGCAACTGAAGGCAGAGGAATATACATCTGCCGCCAGCCACTTTAAGCCACTCACACTCTCTTCGACCAACAGCGTCAAATTACCGCGCTCCACCTTGTATATGAATTTCTTCATTGCCTCATACGGATAATATTTTTTATTAAGGTGTTTACAACTTGTATAAACTTTTGTAAATATATAAAGTTTTACATCGCCTGATATGGAATTTTTTTCAATAAACGTCTTACAGCTTTTTTAGTAAATATGTGAATTTTTTCATTACCTCATAACAGAAATATTTTAGATGAAAGGCATAAAATTTTTTTTGTAAATATTTCAATTTGTTTACCACTTGAAATCCAAAAATACTTTCGAATAATAATGTACGAATATTTTAGTTAGTATGTGAATTTTTTTATCACAGGAACCCTAATTAATTTTTTGCTTGAATATTCATTTTTTTTTAGTTAATCGACATATTTTTCTGTGTATGGATAGCCTGCAATTTTAATTTGGGTTTTGAAAAATTTTAAATGAACACCTATTAGAAAAAATTACTAGCCTCCCTCAATAATACATTAATGAACAAAAGAGAAATGTCTTTTGAACTAGTTTGTTGTGTACCACATATATTCACTGACCGAGACCCATCGTTTAACGCAAACTCCAAACGGCGAATGCATTTTATAGAGAAGCTTTTACTTGGCTTAGAGATATACAGTAGAAGTTCACAAATTAGAACCACTTTATTTTTCGGGTGGTTCTAA
This sequence comes from Hydrotaea diabolus, assembly GCA_963513945.1. Classification (NCBI taxonomy): domain Eukaryota; kingdom Metazoa; phylum Arthropoda; class Insecta; order Diptera; family Muscidae; genus Hydrotaea; species Hydrotaea diabolus. The sequence goes on along the minus strand of OY740716.1, from coordinate 190,824,326 downwards.
TTTCCGAAAAGTTCTAATTTCTGGACGTTTTATTATTTTTACAAAAATAAGGCGGATACACTATTTTTATACGATTTTGAGTATTTTATTAAGAAAAACAAAAACTTAAATAGCATTTCAGTCGAATTATATCAGATAAATATTTTAAACTTAAAATAATTCATTTATGTAAAGGAAAATATTATTATCCAATTGCTGGAATGTGGTGGCAGTGTAAATTATCATAGTTAGTTTTTGCGTAACATGTAATCTGTAATAGTTGTTTGTTTTTTAGTCCTTAATAAACCGGTTTTAGTTTCTGGAAGTTCCAATGATGTCGCTGGAAACCCGCTGCTTAAAAATAATTGAAAGATGTTCTTACAAGGACTTGAACCTGGGTTTACTTGTGTGATAGACGTGCACAATAACCATCACACCACGGCTGCCCATATACGATAGGTATTCTGAATGTTGGCTAAAATTGCAACACTTTATCCTCAGATTTTCATAAATATGCATATGTGCAAGCCATTGGCAACAAAAACTTGAATACTTTTCTTTTCCTTTAAGGCAACGGTAACAACCTTGTATGACATATTCTCAAAGTTCAACTTACAAAACTAATTATGCCAGTTTACTTTCTGCTGAACATCACCTAACTCTCCGGAATATATTTGAAGCATTACACCAAGGAGTTCATTTTGTTTTCTCCAAAACATACAGGTAAGCATATGCGATATTGCTACACGCAGAGAAAAGATATGGTTACTATATGGTCACGGCAACAATAGTATGTTCTCAGCAGTAAAAGTATGGTCGTCGCAACCATAGTATTGTTTTTTGAATTTTATTTTGACAATAGTATGATTGCGGCAATATTAATATGGTTGAAATGTAACAAAAGCATTGTTGCCAAATTTAAAAATGAAAATATGGTTGTAACAACAATATAAATATGGTTGTAGCAACAATATAAATATGGTTGGTGGGACAAAAGTATTGTTTTCATGGGTTTTATGTTAACAATAACATGATTACGACAATCATACCGACAAAACCTTATTTTTTTAATTTGACAATGTTATTTTTACGATTCTTACGCAATAATAGCAATAAAAATTAAGTTTTTTCAAAAAAACTACGGATTAGTATAACTAAAATATTTTTAATAAATGATTTTTTTACTGTTAAATAAATCACTCCTATTGTTACATAACTTACTTAATAAAATTATTTATTGTTGAATAACAACTTATTCCAGTCTTTACAAACAATTTTGGGGATCATAGTATGGTTGTGAGTAAGTCATACTATGGTTGTACGTTAAACATATTATGGTTATGAGGATCATAATATGGTTTTGGGGATCATAGTATGGTTGAAAGTGAATAATAATATGGTTGTGGGATCATAGTATGGTTGTGTGTGAATGATTAAATTGTTGTGAAGACCATAATATTATTATGGGGATCATAGTATGGTTGTGTGTAAACCATACTATTGTTGTGATGATCATAATATTGTTGTGCCACAACCATATAACCAACAATAGTATGGTGCTCTTCGAATATTGTTACCCCAACCATACTTTTTTTCTGCGTGTACAAATCACGAAAGTTCTTGCTTCGCAACGATACACATACAGATAAAGATTTCCTACACATGTCACATAAGAAAAACGAAAACTAGTTATGCGTTTCCAAAATATTTAACTACAAACAAAAAAATAAAACGAAAACTTTCTAGTTCGTTATGTCTCTTATATCATAAAATAATTCCAACAAACTTTGAATTACTTCTGGCGTAAGTGGAATTGCACTTCCTTGATGCCCAAAGAACGGAAAAATTTCATAAATTGCGATATGCATTTTGACATCGAACCAAAAAGTATGGGATGATTTCACAAAATTAAATTGAGAATATTGTGAAAAAGCGACTGCATTAAAAAATCTTTATGGATTTAATCATTTAAAACAAAAATATTTTTTCTTGTGTATGACATACAAATAGAATGCTTAAAAAAAGAGACAGTAAAATGTATTTTTCGTCAGCGACAAACCTTCAAATATATAACCACTGGGTTCGCTTACGCGAATAAGAATTTCTTGCCTAATATCAATGTGAAAGAAGAAAATTATATTTTATTATTCTTAATCTATTGCTTATGGGAGATAATGTATCATTTGGTAAGGCCAAAAGCTGTAGAGCATCGAAAAGGCACTTGAACCGTCTTCGTATGTTGTGTTCGCAAGGAGTTACTAATCGTTTAGACGAATGTGCCGCAATGCCCCTGAAAGCAGAGAGCGAGCCAACAACTTCAGACGTACACAATCCGTAACTCGAACTCATAAACGATATCGACAAAATGACGGTCATGGCAACAGGGTCAAGGTGGAACTCAATTCATTACTTCAGAATATTATGGACTTGTTGGCCGGTAACAAACCGAAATAGGATAAGAGCACTGCTTACTTTTGGAAGACGATCGATGGAAACTAGCATTGGAGTCCTCACTGGGGCACTGCTTAAAAGACAATTTGGCAATACGCATGCGTAGTGACTACTGAAGATGAGCCAGCAGCAGGTTACCACTCGTGTGCGCATGCACCTGTACTGCACCTGGACTTGCCTTGGCTAGACCGATCTGGCAGAAGTGCCTGTCAAATCAATTTTAAACTTTGTAGAAAGGTCAGGCTGATTTCTAGCAGTTCAAACCTCCTAATGATCATAATGGTTACCATCCAAACCAAACGGACAAGCTATTTATATACGAGGGTTGCTATATAGGCAACACTAAGTGCTGCCTGGCGCCATCTGAAATTTCCATTGGACATTTCTTAGCATAAACGTACTCAGAACGTTTTGACGTACAACCATCATTTGTGTTGTTTACAGTGACTCGAAAAAATCAATTTGCCAAAAAAATGGAATTAACTCGTGAACATTTTCGTGCGATCATTTTTCACAACTTTCGACGTGAATACTCACGACAAGAGTGCATCGATGAACTTAAATCTTCGTATGACGATGAAGCACCATCCTATAGCACTGTGAAAAACTGGTTAAATGAAATCAATCTTGGCCGACGCTCGCTCAAAGACGAAAGTCGGCCAAAAACGGCCGTTGTGCCAGAGAACAAAGATGCCGTGCGTGAACTGTTAATGCAAGACGTCATGTAACATACCGTGATATAGAGGCATCCTTGGACGTTTCTTCCGCCTGCATACATTCGATATTGCATGAACACCTGGCCGTTAAAAAGGTTTGTTCTCGTTGGATCCCGCACAATTTGACAATCGCTCAAAAAAAGGCTCGTGTCGATTGGGTGCAAAGAAATTTTGAAAAAATATGATCGCGGTGCTTTAAAAGACGTTTATAAGATCGTCACAGGTGACGAATCATCAATCTATGCGTATGAGCCCGAAACAAAACAGCAATCGACCGTGTGGGTCTTCGAAGACGAGCTAAATCCAACGAAAGTTGTTCGTGAAAGAAGCACTTCGAAGCAAATGGTCACCTGTTTCTTCGGCAAAACTGGTCATGTAGTGACTGTTCCGCTTGAGCAACGTAGGAGGTCAATTCTGAGGGGTACACCACACTTTGTTTGCCTGAAGACTTCGGAGAAAAACGAAAAACAAACAAGAGAAGACGAATCATTGTGCACCATGACAATGCGAGCTCTCACACATCGGCTCAAACCAGCGCTGTTGAAGCGTTCAAAAAGCATGTTATGGAGGTGTCTGAATCGGGAACGAAAAAGTGCTTCGACAATTGGTGTGCAAAAGTGTATAAAAATCATGCTGGAGAATACTTTGAAAAACAACGAAACCATTTTTGATGATAAATATTCGCATTTTCATTATTAGATAGGTGACAGCGCATAGAGATAGGGACGTAAGGGTAAAAAAATCAATTTTAATTTTTTTTCTTTTTTTGATGTGGACAACATCTGAGCATCGAATGAGACCGATCCCATGCCCCAAAAGTGTTCCCTCCCAGAGATATGCGCGTTTTATGAAAGTGAAGTCGACGATTCTAAGCGCAAATAGAAAGGGATCTAATCTTTAAAATGGCTCTCCTGAACAAAACTTTTCATCAACTTTTCACTTTTTTTTTTGTTGTGGACAACATCTGAACATCGAATGAGACCGAACCCATGCCCCAAAAGTGTTTCCTTCCAAAGTTATGCGCGTTTTATGAAAGTGAAGTCGACGATTCTAAGAGCAAATAGAAGGGGATCTAATCTTTAAAATGGCTTTCCTGATCAAACCTGATTTTTAACCTTAGGTCCCTTTCTATTTTGCGCGTCATATATAGCAGCCCTTGTTCTAAAGTAGCATTTTCATCACAATTGGTTGGATGTCATATCCGCCAGTTGTCGCAATTAATACTAAAACCAAATTCGGTTTGTATAACTTTGTTGTTGGCTGCAAATACCGTGATATGGTTCCAGCAACCATCATATGATATCTCGAACCGCCATCATTTCTATGGAATGTTGGTTATTGCAAAAGAAATTCGGTTTATCCAACCGAATTTTTGTAGTTCAAACCGATTTCCAACCGATTTTTTCGCTGTGTGTGTATGTTAATTATGTCCTGAACACAGGACATATGTGACGCGCAAAATAGAAAGGGACCTAAGGGTAAAAACCAGTTTTGTTCAGAAGAGCCATTTTAAAGATTTAAATACGTGTATCTTTGGTGTACCATCACTTTCATAAAATGCGCATATCTCTGGGAGGGAACACTTTTGGGCGTGGGATCGGTCTCATTCGATGCTCAGATGTTGTCCACATCAAAAAACAAATAATAGTGAAAATTGATTTTTTTACCCTTAGGTCCCTTTCTCTATGCGCTGTCACATATAGGAATATAGGATTTAAAGACTAACTTGTTTCCTTACTGCTAAAATCACTGGACTATCAGTCTCCTAAACTATTTGTACGCAACTGAACAAGTGCGATGCTTTCTCCTGTACAGTTCAATGATAAGGGGACAATTTCTGACCGCCAACACAAGTGGTTTTTAAAAGCTGGGTACCAAAAACGACATTAAACTTAAACGGTTCGATATACGTTTCCAAAGAATTAATTTTTTTTTGTTTTTATCGCATTGGCCAGTGGTCAATTAAGAATTCATGGTAAAAGCTGTCATTTGTTCGCTATCAAATATAGATTATATATAATATTAGGGTCACACATATATGTATATGTAGGTAGGGTATTAATATAAGAAACAGGGTTTAGCATATTTAAGTGACATACTTCAGGATTTGCCCAGCGGTTCGGTCATTCGTTCTGTCTGTCATAAAAACATTTTGCAGTTCAGTAACACAAAACTTTATGTTTGTTTAAATATTTCATTCTCCGAAAAGAATTGGAAATAATTGATTTTTTTCTTGCTTTTCGGGGAGTATGAGTGACGTTTGCTGTGCTTTAACAAAATACTTGATTCTCGGCCCTTTGTGCTGCTGTTTTGCACATAATATTAATAACATCCTTCCTTCCGTTTTAATGATTTTGATGATGATGAAGCTGATAATGACATTTCATGATAATGATGAAGACGATAATGACGTTGGAGACGAAATGACGACAGCGACAACGGTGATGTTGATGCTGATGACGCTATTCCGGCTCAAGTCCTGTGTATACCGGAATGCCACTACCGAGCGCTGTGTAGTACCACTGGTGGAGGCAATAGAATTTATAAAGCTGACGCGGCTGCTGTTGACATTTTCGAGCACATAAACTTTTATTTCGCTTGAGTCGAAGAAAGGCGAAAGAGAAAGAAAATAAACGTTTCGTTTTCTTTGCATTTCATCAGCCTTTAACAGTCGCACTAGCTCGAATAAACAACAGCAGGACAAAAAACACCAGATGAAATTTGTTTATATAAAATATAATTTTTACCAAACACCATGACTTTGACTTTTATGGCTTTCGCTTTTATTCCAGGCCATCCTTAACTTGCAAAGTGCCAGAGACGATGGAGGCGCACGGTGTTTGAAAATGCCAACAAAGAAGGTTCCAAACGAATTGTTTGATGTTTATTGTAGGAAGGGAACAAATCTTAAGGAATACAGATTTAGATGGTAAAAAATATGAAAATAGTTGTTCCAACGGATTAATGAAACGAATTAATAGAGATTTCTTCTGTATAGAGTTTTAGAAAATCTTTTGTCACAAGATTGTGAATAACTCTATAAGTAATTTGTATACACCATATCATAGTCTACTTAGTGCCGATGTTGGCAACAGCTTAAAGGAATGGATTTACACCGTATGCCAGGTATACCGATCTATTCAGAACCATTATCTGATTCCATCGAGCATTGTCCGTCCGAACGTTTGTCCATCTGTTGTTAAAAGCACAGTACAGATCGTAGTTATAAACCGATAACGATGAAATTTCGTACATTCTTTAAATTTGGGACAACAACGACCCCTACTAAAATAGGTCCACATCGGTCCGTTAATTGGTATCAGACGAGGAGGGCGATAGTAGTCACCCTATTGGAAAATGGCGCCAATTGTCAATTTGGTTTGAAATTTGTCAAATAAACAAACGCAGAATACAAATCGGCAGACCATGAACAGGGTTACTCTGCAATGTTTCCAATTTTTGCGTAACAAACAGTCGGTTGTATTGGCGCAGCGTGAATTTCGTCGCAGGTTTTCTAGCCGACCGACACCAGTGGCCAAACGTCGCAGAAGAAACTCGTATAACATGAGATCTTCTGCCTGGCCCCGGAAAGAATATTCCTGTGTTGGCTTTAATGTCGAAAAATAGCACGGAACATCGATCAGACTACGTAATTGGGCATTAACCGGCGGTCCTTACGCGAAAGTTTGGTGGAAGATGATGTTCCCTTACTATACAAAGTGCAGGCAGTGCATCAGCTGTTACCTGTTGACCTAAAAATGCGTCTTACCTAAGCTGAATTTTTCATCGAAAATTATCTTGAGCGATGAGGCTCATTTGCATCTTAGAGGTTACGTGAATATAATGGGTGATCCAAGTAGAGATACTTTTTTCAATAGCCTTTTTTTGACAGATCACGTGTGAGTCGTGTCATGCTGTCATGTTATTTTTGTTTAGTATTGTTTGGCATTTCATCATTGAAAGACTTACGCCTGAACAACATTTAATTTTATTACGAAAATTCACGTTCTGTGAGGAATGTGTTTCGTGCGTTTTTGAGCCAAATTTTGTTTAGCGATGAGGCCCATTTCTGGCTCAATGGGTATGTAAACAAGCAAAACTGCCGCATTAGGGACGAAGAGCAACTACAAGAGGTTCAAGAGCTGCCACTTTATCCAGAAACAACAACGGTTTGATGTGGTTTGTGGGCCGGTGGAATCATCGGTCCATATTTCTTCCAAAATGATGCCGGTTTGAACGTAACCGTCAATGGCGACCGTTATCGTGCCATGATAACCGACTATTTGGTGCCTGAAATTGAAGCTCGTGATCTCGGCGACATTTGGTTCTAACAAGGCGGCGCCACTTCCCACACATCGCATCAATCAATGGATTTGTCGAGAGAACACTTCGGAGAGCAGATAATTTCACGTTTTGGGCCGGTCGTTTGGCCACCAAGATCGTGATGTGATATCACACCGTTAGACATTTTCCTGTGGGGATATGTAAAGTCTAACGATTATGCGGACAAACCCGCTTCGATACAGGCCTTGGAGCAAAACATCACGCGTGTCATTCGCCAGTTATCAGTCGAAATGCTCGAACGAGTCATCGACAATTGGACTCAACGGATGGCCAACTGAAACGAAGGCGCGGCCAACATTTGCTAGATATAATCTTCAAAAAATAAATGCCAAAGAATGTTCTTTCAAATGATAATTAACATTCCCCATTCAATTTGAAGTTTCTGTGTTATTTTACTTTAAAGAAGTAGGGAACCTTAAAAATGGATCACGCGTTACAAAATAATAATTTCCAAAAACCACTGTATCACCCATGAAGAGAAGTAACTCCCACTCAAAGTTACTGCGTGGTGTGCTGTTTACGCTGGCCATTTTTTTTGCGTACGCCGTGGGCCAAAAACGACTACAGAGCTGTGATTATAGAGTTGTTCTTCCTCAATTGGATGAATTGGGACTGGAGAACTTGTGGTTCCAATACGACGGTGCAACGGCGCACACTGCTGCAGCACCAACCGATATTCTGAAGAATAGCTTTACTTTCGTTTTAGTGTTTTTCTTTGGCTGGCCACATCGCCCGATTTTACCATTCCAGTCTCTACCTAGGGAGTTTTTTGAAGTCGCGTGTTTACGTCAACAAGCCTTAAAGTCTTGAAGCCCTAAATGAGATTGCCGCCAGGAATACGAGAACCTGACGCCGGAGTCTAGACAAGAGTGTTGGAAAATGCCTTAAAACGAGCCCGTATAGTTGTTGTCGTTGTTGTAGTGGCACACTTAGTGCCGAGGTCACAGCCCTTGGCCGAAGATTGCTGCTTCGTGTCAATCCGCTACATAGAATCGGCTGTCGTGGGTTTGAACCCGTGTAGTCATCAACTCTGGCTGCGGCAACTTGGCCAATATCATTTTCTCAACTTGAGTATTAAATGTTAACGTATTTGATGTTAATGTTAAATGTTAACGTATTTAATGGTCAAATCAAATAAAAAAAGCATTAATAATTTTTTTCTATTAAAAAAATTACAGAGGAGGAACATCGGGTGATTACTTTTGCGCCCCTTGTATATTTAGAATCGTCATCAAGTTGATCTGGTCATTTACGTCTGTGGAAAGCAAACTACAGCTCGCACTATTGAAGCTAGTTCCAGAATTGTGTAATGATGAACGGAAACGGTTGAGAAAGAAAATCGGGCAGATTGGTCAAGAGGTAAACAAATTCCTCTCACAAGGACGGTGTCAACCACTGGAAAAATCACTAAATTTGCAGTATTTTTAGGGTATTTTGCCTGAGCCTCACCAATTTCATCTACAATCGTTTTCCGTCACAAGGACTGAGTTAACCTCTGAAAAAATCACTATATTTGTAGTATTTTTGAGGGTATTTTGTTTGAGCCTAACCACTTTCATCTGCAATCGTTACAAAATTTTCGCTTTTTTGCATTCGGCCAGGAAATATTTACAAAGTGGCAATGCTTAGACAGGCCTGAACGAAGAAAGCCCATATCTTAAATATATATAAATTATTGACTTTTGGAACATGTGAATGGTACGAAACTCATCCTGCCCCGCCCCTTTAATTTCAACCAAAGTAATGGACTTACCGTTATAAATTGTTAGCAAAATGAAATCAATAACTAGGAGTTTAGTAGTTGTCGCTAAGGCTATAACTTTAAAACTTTACGAGAATGTTTTTGAAGTTTCTTTGTATAGTACAAGAACTGGTGCGCTTAATGCGTCCGTTTGATTTGAAAATTTGTAAATCGTAGAAAAAGATTTATTCTACATATATAAGAAGCTAGCGATAACCGAGCTCGCCTAAACTCGCTAAAGGTTGTTCTTGAATTACTTCTTTCCTAAAAATGTAGTTCATATAAAATAAACGGGTTTTAACGCAAATTGTCCATAGCTTTTGTAAACACAACTATTTATATATTTTAGGATACTGCTTTGAAGTTATCGCGTTAGCGACCTCTTAAGCGAATTGCCAATAGAACAAGGCCAATGTAATGTTAACATTTGACAAATGGGTCTGGCATCGCCCATACAATCTGCAACTTAGATAGATCATATTTCATGAATGGTTAGTGATAGTGTGCTGCAATTTGAACACATGATAAGACATGGAAAGAAACTCAGACTAAAAATTAGGTAGGACTTCGCCCCTTTTACATAATCGCATTTATGGAACGATCGTTAAGAATTTTAACAGAATGAAATAAATGATAAGCATATTATAATTGAGAATGTTGTGTAAAAATTGACAAATGGGCGTGGCACCACTTATACAACCCAAACATTAAAAGGCCATATCTCGAGCAATAATACCGATATGACAATAGTAATTGGTATACATGATATAGAAATGGAAAGAAACACTTCCTGATAAAATAAGAGGGCGCTGCCAATTCCCCTTGACAAAATTTTAATATTGAATCGGAATCCGGTGTAATTTAATTTTCCTTGTACCAGCATGTGCTCAGCCAGGACCTTTTTAATGGCGTCGAACGCCATTTTCTAGTATGTCCCTACTTTATATTATCACGACTGACGAGGCCTGAAGTCCTGAAACGTGTTTGGTCAAAACATATGGGGGTTCTAGAGACGGTTCTTAACCATACGATTTATTCTTTGCGTTTTTTTTTTTTTTGTTTGTTGTGTTCCTTTGTCGTTAATACTTTTTGAAAGAGTGAATTACGCCACAAGCTAGTATGATCAGTAGAGTAGGTCGATTAGAATGGAGGCATACAAATCGCTCAAGGAAAATCATATTCTAGGGATCAACATAAGAAACTTTGCCCGAGGAACATTACCTATAAAACGAATTCTGATGTCCCGACATTTGACCAGTACTTACAGGCAAAAAAAAATTATTATCATTGCTATTACTAAGTTAAATTCAAAGCCGTATCGCTGAATTTTTTATGTAAAGTGCCAAATTCAAAAGTGGTCAAAGTGGGATTATTTTAAAATTTGAACCTGCGGGTCAAAAGTCGGGATAACAGAATGCGTTTTATAGGCACGACTCCTCTGGCAAAGTTTCTTATTTTGATCCCCAGAATACGATTTTTCTTCTCACTTGAGCGATTTTTAAATCGACCTGCCCTAATGGTCAGGTTTGTTGCTGTTTGTCATAGAGGGAAAGAAAAGTAATTCAGCGAAGTTAAAGCAAACAAATCACCTTCTGTTGGACGCACCTTTTGCCGTTGGTGTGGGACGGATGTTCGGTACCATATACGAGGGCGGTTCTTAGCCTAGCACAAAAAGCGCGGTATAAACAGAAAAAAGTTAAGTGTTTTGGAAACTTCCATCTCTGCTATGAACACATGTTAAATTTTGTTTCGATCTGGCAACTCCTTTATATAGAAACAGGTGTTCACAAAAGACACATCCGCGATTTTTTTACAATGGAAAAATTAGAAATGCGTGGTGTCATTAAATATTTACATAAAAAAGGTTTATCGGGACAAGAAATTCATAATGATATGGTGAATGTGTTAGGTGAAAGTGCTCCTTCACGTGCAACAGTAAAAAATTGGGTTGCTGAATTTAAACGTGGTCGTACAAGCATTGAAGATGAACCACGTAGTGGACGTCCAAAAACAGCAACAGCAACCGAAATTGTAGCCAAAGTGCATGATATGGTATTAAATGATCGACGAATAAAAGTGCGTGAAATAGCTAATATCATGGGTATCTCAAATGATCGAGTCCATTTAATTTTGCACGAAGAACTACAGATGAAAAAGCTTTCTGCAAGCTGGGTGCCGCACTTCTTAACAGTCGACCAAAAACGCATAAGAATGAACATTTCTCAAGCTTGTTTGGATCGTTTTCAGCGAAATAAAATGGATGTTAAGCGTCGTTTTATAACTGTTGATGAGACATGGATTCACCACTATACTCCAGAGACAAAAGAACAATGCAAAAAATGGACTGAAGCTGGAGGAAGTGCCCCAAAGAAGGCAAAAACAATTCAATCGGCTGGTAAGGTTATGGCAACGGGTTTTTTGGGACTTCAAAGGTATTTTATTGATTGACTATCTGCAAAAGGGTAAAACAATAAATTCAGAGTACTATTGCAACCTTTTAGATCAATTAAATGTACAAATTCGAGAAAAACGCCCTGGCTTACAACACAAAAAAATAATTTTTTATCAAGACAACGCACCAGCGCACAAGAGTGTTTTAACAAACGCTAAAATCAACGAGTACGAGTTGCTTGACCACCCACCTTATTCTCCTGATTTAGCTCCCAGTGACTTTTACCTGTTCCCAAATCTAAAAAAATCCTTGCTGGCAAGCGTTTTACAGTTGTAAACCACTATTTTGAAGACCTTGAGGAAAACTATTTTAAACAAGGGATAGAATTGCTAAATAAGCGTTGGACTAAGTTATTGAAGTTTCAGGAGATTATGCTGAAAAATAAAAATATTTTTGAAAAACTAACTATTCTCTTTCATTGATAGGCTAAGAACTTTCCGAACCGGCCTCGTATGTGTGCTGCCGACAAGGTCTCCAGTTGTTTAGCGATCAAAACATTGCTTGATTTTGCATATGAGAAGTATTATTGTCGAAGAGTTGAACACAAGAAACTCACTTAAACAATTCCTAACATATTAACAGACTGTCCGACTGAAGTTTTTAAGTCCCCCAAAAAAATATTTTCGCCCTATTTGACCCAGACATTGACCCTTGGCAGGCAGTCAAAGCAGGCGAACATAAATTTGCAAGGTAGATACAATTTTAAGCTCAATACGCCCGCAGTAAGTTTTTAAGCTAAAGTCCGACGCATTCAAACTAACGGACTTAAAGCTTAGTCGGACGATTTTTGGAAAACTCCATACTAGAGGCATTTTTAAAATAAAAAAATACAAAAATTCAAATTAAGTGTGAAATATTTATTTTTCATTCGAAAGGATATTTTATGGCATTTATTTTTTGAATTTTATTTCCTTCAAATGTTAAATGCAACTATGCCTCAAGATGTCCATTCTGAGGGTCCAATTTTGGATGACTCATTCGAGCATTTCGACAGGTATGGCCTTTATTTTTTTGAATTTTATTTCCTTCAAATGTTAAATGCAACTACGCCTTAGGATGTCCATTCCGAGGGTCCAATTTTGGATGACTCATTCGAGCATTTCGACCGGTATAGCAAAATTCTGGTCAAGCGAAATAAACTAAAAGAGCTTTGGAAAATCGTCTTTCAAACAAGAAATAAGTCTATCTTGGCTTTAAACACTACTCTAAATGTCAAAACAACTGATATCTCTTTAAAGAATAATATTTGTCAGAAAATGTTTAGTTGCAAAACACTGTTCTTTGGAGATTGCTGCTAAATGTTCACACACATACACATATACTTGGCTCCATACATACATATATTTATAGAATACGCCGCTTCTGTTGACGAGGACTTTTGGCATATACAAAATTAATACCGTAAATTTTCACAACAACATAAACATCCTGCGAAGGAGCAGTAGGCCTACATGTGTGCGTGTCTTGGGAAAGTGTTACAAGAGGCAGACGTATGGGCTCTCTCTCTTTGCTCCTACGATACTCTGTGCTCGTCGTATCATTTATAACCAAACAGCCGGCATTTCATTCACCCAATTCGGTTATTGTTGGTGTTCGTATAAAAACATTATTTATTAAATAATAAAAGCAAAGGGGTTCTTTATTATTATTCCACTACGACAGCGACGAGTATGAAGGCAGGAGTGAATTCATATGAACGTTTCGACTCTGCCCAACTTATTTGTGCTCGATTGCCAGCCATTCAATACGATTCGATGTTCTTGGTGCGGGGCAAGTTCGTGAGCCTTTGGGACAGCGGCGATATGGAAGGAAGCGTTGAAAACTGAAAGTAAATTGGATAACATAACTCTTACTTTGTTTGACTACGAGTTATTAAACGAAGGAAGGCAGACAGCTCTCTACAGCAGCCCTTTCTTTGCGCCAACAGCAAAACAAAAAAATGAACAAAACAAAAATTGTATATGGGACTCCCGACATAAGCTGTGCTGGCGGAGATTTTGCGTTTCTCCTTTCGCTTTTTTGATTTTATTGTTATTGTATTTTTTACGGAACCCCCAACCCGTTCTTATTCATTTCATGGCGAGTCTTTGTTTATTTACGATGCCATTTATTATATATTTTTCGGTATAAATGATTTTTATAGACCAAAAATTTTCACTTTTATCCATATTGTAATTCAAATATGGGCATAAAATATTTTGGTTCATACACACATTTATCGGAACTGAATGGTCGGTCCTATGAAAATATTTGAGTTTCTGTTCGTCATCTCAGTTCACTTCGGTTCGTTTAATGGCTTTTGGATATTCTTCACGCAAAAGAGCGGAGCACATATGTTGGGCCGAAGCAAGGTCATAAAGCAATCTCTATCTGAACAGACCAGATGTCGTCTATGTGCGTTATCATTGATGTCATTTCGTTTTGGGAGTCGGTAATTTATTTTGCTTTTTACAAAGAGAAAGCGGGAGCGAAAATATTGTTATTTTTTGTTTATGGCTAAACTATTATTTTTTCTAAATAAGTCACAAAAAGAAAAAAAAATATGTATAAAAAACTAATATTGGCTTAGGAACAAAACTAAATATAAAATTATTGCTTTATTTTTTATAACGAGAAAGGAGTTGGTTTAGGATATTATAATATTTTCATTTCAACTGATTTTTATCACTTTACATTACATTTTGTTTGAAGTGTTATTCTAAAAGATGTTTATGACATCGAAACATTACGGAAAAGAATAAAATGAAATTTATGAAAAATTAATCTAAGCCTGAAGAGTAACTAGAAAATAGAACATTTTGAGGAAATTTTTTATAATTCCACATATTATCATATCTCTAATAAAGGGTGATCAAACTAGAGGTAATTTTTAATAGGGCTTTTCCACTTCCTTTTAGTATTGTTTGCCATTTTATTAAGGTAAGACATACACTTCGAAAATCACGGTATTCGAGCATTTCGCCATACCGGTCGAAATGCTTAAACGAGTCATTCAAAATTGGACCCTCAGAATGGACACCCTTAAGCGTAGTTGCCAACAGTTGAAGAAAATTAATAAATACAAATAATTTTAATAATTTCTTAATAAGAAAAAATAAATGGCATAAAATGTCTATTCGAATGAACAATAATAATTCCACACATGATTTGAATTTTTATATTTTTATATTTTTTTATTTCCATGTTTACTGTTTACTCTTAAAGAAAAATTATTTTCCCTTTGGCACCATTTTGACTTTTTACAATCCAGCTTATGATAATAAGCTGGGTTCCATAAGTCCAGGGCCTAGCTTACTCCATTTAACTGCTATAATGTTACATACAATATAATCTATTCCATGTTGAATGGTATACAAAAACTACCCAATTTGAAAATATAGAACTTAAATTCTGTGCTCAATGTCTCATATACAAAATTAAATCGGATGTTCCGTAGCTGCACTTAAAAGTTACAACAGCAAATATTTACTTATAACAATGCAATACAAAAAGCCACAATATTTTAACCACACATACGTATCTTCTTTAAATTTCATTAAACATTTGTATGCAGATATTGTCTGTAAGCAAACACAATATTAAGGGAATTCATGAACTGAACTTTCATTTATATAAACTGCATCGCTTTACATCTTGTGCTCAATAAGGATTCAGAAGGAAGCCAGACTGCCAATGGCATCGGGCAAAAATGGGGCAGATTGGATATAACATGTTTGGGTTGTGCATAACTCCTAAACCATAGGAGATACTATAAAATATGTAGTAACATTTTTTGTGGGTAGTGTCTACCGCTTTTTAAAAAGGCAAATGTCATTTAAATCGGATATCAATAATTATTGTTTTTCACATTCGAGGTTGCCAAATTTAAAGTCATGCTAAATGACACATATTCTGACGAGTGGTCTGTTATGTGCAATTTTATCAATCTGCCAAAAACAACAGAAATTAGGGACATATTTCCAAATTGTTTCCAACCGCGCCACGAATTGACGCCGTTAGATTTTTATACCCTCTATCATATATGTGACAGCGCATAGAAAAAGGGAACTCAGGGTAAAAAATCAATTTTCATTTTTTATGTGGACAACATCTGAGCTTCGAATGCGACCGATCCCATGCCCCAAAAGTGTTCTCTCCCAGAGATAAGCGCCTTTTATGAAAGTGAAGTCGACAATTCTAAGCGCATATTGAAAGGGACCTTATCTTTCAAATGGCTCTCCTTAACAAAACTGGTTTTTAACCTTAGGTCCAATTCTATTTTGGGCGTCACATATGTTTACTTTGTCATTCCATTAGTAGATGTCCGTCCGTCCGTCTATTTGTATGTTAAAAGCAAACTACAGGTCGCCCTATTCAAGCTAGGTGACTGAGAACTTTGAAGAAATATGTGTAGAAAAAGACTGAAGAAAGGCCAGATTAATCAAGAGGTTAAACTTTTCCCCATAAAAGCACTGAGTCCAACTTTGGAAAATCCACTATAAATGTAGTATTTTTGAGTGTTTTGCGATATATCAGCATAATCAACTCCGATGATTACGTCAATTTCACATTAAGTTCTATTTGGCCAGGATATATTTACAAGTTACATTACAATTGTGATAAGGCGTGTCACCGCCCGTGCAAACATGAACTTAGAAAGGCTTTACGAATTATTGGATATAACGATAATATTTGGAACTTTTGATATTGACCCGGGTCGAAAGTAAGCGGTGCCACGCCCACTTTTTAACATCGCATTTACGGTCAGAGTAATGGACCAATCGTTATATAAATTTAAAAATAAAGCAATGATTAGCTTATTAATATGGACAAAAGGCCACGGCAACGCCCATAAAACCCTGAACTTTGAAAGGCCACATTAGGTATTATGGTATGTACTTAAATACTGTTACAACATTGAACACACCCATTTCAATAGTAGAACTGAACATACCCCGTTAATGTCATATGGGTTTTGAAAGCTAACCTCAATAGCATTAGTCTGTAACGGGATTTTAAAATTGTTTCAACTTTCATCATGGAGTGGTCAGATAATGAGAACAAGGCGATATTTTCAAAACGCTCCGGACACTAGGGATTAGACCCATGTTCGTCTACCGATGCATAAAACTGTTTGAGGAGACTGAAGATGTAAAAGACCGCCACCGATCGGGCCGCCCACACTCTGTTCGAACACCGCATGTCATCAAAGCCGTTAAATCAAGAATTCACAGAAATCCGCCCGAAAACAGAAAATCATGGCCCGTGAGATGAATATCACGCAAAAGTCCATGAGTCGAATCATTAACAAAGACTTGGGACTTGGGCCTTTCAAACGACGTTGAAACAAGGGTTGAAAAATGCAAACGTCTTTTGGTGAAGCACGCAGATAAATTGCACAGAACAATTTTGTTCACCAATGAAAAAATTTTTACCGTTCATGAAAAATTTAACAAGCAAAATGATAGAGTGTATGCGAGGTCATCTAAGGAAGCATCTGAACTGATCCCAAGGGTGGAAAAGGACTACCACCCAGCTTCAGTCATGGTTTGGTGGGGTGTCTCTTACGATTACTGATCTGCGTTTCTGCGAACAAGGAGTCAAAACATCGGCCAAAGTTTACCAAGAAACCGTTTTGGAAGCTGTTGTGAAGCCTCTTAACAATTCCCTGTTCCAAAACCAGCCATGGACTTTCCAGTAGTATTCTGCGCCGACCCATAAGGCTAAAACGTCCCAGGCCTGGCTTCGAAACAATTTGCCAGCGTTCATTTTCTCTGAAGAATGGCCCTCAGGCAGTCCAGATTTGAACCCATTGGATTACAAATTGTGGACGGTTTTAGAGGACAAGGTTTGTCACAAAAGATACCCCAACATTGGATCTCTTAAGACTGCTTTGTTTCGAGTTGTGGCCAATTTTCCAATGGACGAGGTTCGCGCAGCTATTGACGATTGGCCAGTGCGACTTAAGGCGTGAGTAAAGGCAAAAGGCAGACGTTTCGAATAAGTAGATTCTTTTTGAATACAATATACATCAATAAAAATATGAAAAAATATTTGGTCCAAAAACATTGAGTACTTTTTATTTTACAGCATAAAACGTGTGTATCAGTATTTATGTCCCTACTAAGTATACAGGGTGATTACAAATTCCACCAGCGTTGTCCTTGGCGCATTGCATAAAAAATCCACCTGCGACCATGTCCGAAAAGGCAAGGGGCGAAATGGCGGCGGTTTGAATATTATCGGATTGGTGATCGGAGGGTACTAAGCTCTGAACCAGTGGCCAGTTTTTTTTTGCGAACGAAGCCCAGTGATTAGAGGGTGTTTAACCAAAAAAAAAACCAAAACCAATACTTCAAGGTATTGCAAGCAGAAATCATGTCGTAGGAAATGTTTCCGACTAAATATGAAAATGTTGCTAATATACAATATTTTGCCGATAATCATCATGTCATGAATACTCCAATTATATCGTAACCAAACATAAATATATATACGTACATAAATAAGTACATAACATATTAAAAATTGTATATTCTCCGCCCCAAATGGACAATATTAAAATGAATCTTTCTTCCTTATTTGCCAGCCATGAAAATGATAAATGATGCCATGTCTTAAATTTACCACAACAAGATTTCAAGAATATTGTGGTCTACCCAAAAAATTGCTGAAAAGATGTAGCACTGGATTTCTTATTTTTATGAATGTGCATTTCAACAGCAAAATACAATTCTTTATGGGTCTTAGTGAACATTCAACAAATTGTGCCTTGTTTTTGAAAAATATAATGTTTCCATGTGGTGCAATAAGGAATATACAAAAGTATCCTCTTTCTTTTATAAACAAAAGGAATTATTAAATCAATAGTCGTACTAGAGCGTCCATACTGTGGCAATGACGTCTTTTAGGAACGAGTCTTCAAACAAATGAAAAGGATATCGCAAACTATTTTTAAGCATAACGTATACATTTTATAAAATGTCGAAAAATATTTAAAATCAAAAATTAAAAAAGGTGTGTTTATCATTTATACAACTTACACAAATTCGGCAATGTCTTTTTTTGTTAAAAGTGGGTGATGGAATTTATATTACTTACCTAGAATGAAAAGAAAGAAAATGAAATATTAGTTAAAGTTTTTTATATGATATTTAAATGAATGGAAATACAATTCTAATTATAAATAATGGTAGTTCGCAGAGTATTTTTTTAGTTTATCTATTTAAAATTTAATTTGAATAGTACAATAACCGTTCTCTGAAATGCATACAGGAAAAAATCCGTTGGAAATCGGTCCGAACTACAAATATTCGGTTGAATAGTCGTTATTTCTGTTGCAATCACCAAGATTGCATGGTACTGATGGTTTCATGGCTCGACTTACTATAAGATGGTAGCTACAATAGTGTTACGATATTAACAACCAATAAGTCGGTTAAACCAACCGGTTTCATTAAAATTGTTAGTTACCATAACAGGTTGAGTGTAACAACCAACCTCTGATGAAGTACATCTTACTTTAATATCAATAATTGGCGGTGACAACAGATAAATTCTTTGTAGTAACCAAACCCCATTTAGTTCGCCGTTTTTACATATTACGCTATACATCAAAATTTAGACTTTCTCAGGGCTGAATGATTTATATTCGAAATGAAAGACTAGCTAGAGGGCGACCGCAAAAGTAACTGGCCTAACATGAAAAAAAACGTTTTTTTGGAATTATTATTATTTATTTTTCAACATAATCTCCTTCCAACTCAATACACTTCATCAAACGTTTTTCAAGTTTTTTAATTCCATCCGAAAAATAAAATTTTTCAAGACCTTCAAAATATGCCTCAGTTTCAGCAATAACCTCGCTATTGGACGAACATTTTTTGCCACCGAGAATTTTTTTTAAATTTGGAAACAAGAAATAATCAGAAGGAACTAAATCTGGACTATATGGTGGATGCGGAGCAATTTCAAATCATAATTCGGCCAGTTTTTGTTGAGTTAAAAATGCAGTGTGTGAAGGAGCATTATCTTGATGAAAAAGAACTTTTTTTTTCTAAATGCGGTCGTTTTATCTTGATTTCTTCACTCAACCGATCCTATAATGCACAAATATATTCACTATTTATAGTTTTTCCTTTCTTAAGATAATCAATAAATATTATACCCCTTGCATCCCAAAATACTGTGGCCATTACTTTTCCTGCTGACTTAACAGTTTTCGCCTTCTTGGGACCACTTTTACCAGCTTCTATCCATTGTTTTGACTGTTCTTTGCATTCTGGGATGTAGTGATGGATCCATGTTTCATCAACAGTTATGAATCGGCGCAAGAACTCTATTGAATTACGCTGATAAATCGCTAAAAGCTCCTCGGAATTGGTCCAACGGACGATTTTTTGGGGCAAAGTCAACAAACGCGTTCATCATGTAAAATACTCCAAACTTGTTTTTCGTGTATTTTAACAATACCAGCAAGTTCTCTGATCTTTATTCGTCCATCTATATATACTTCATTAAATATTTTTTTTTTTATTTTATAAAATTATTTTTCGGCTTGAGGTCATTTATTTCAACTCGTTGTTCTATGTGTTGTTTAATTTTTATTTATCCCAATATTTCGATTGACTTCGTCAATCATCTTCAGGGGTTGTCAATTAACAAAACAATGTCGTCCGTCTGATTATCGCTGTCAACAATATTTTTCTAATGTTTTCAATAGTAGTAGCAGTTTTCGGTCTTCCAGAGCGTCGTTCATCTTCCGTACTTGAACGACCCATTTTAAATTGTTGAACCCAGGATTTCACGGTGGAGTATGATGGTGCATTATCACCATGAACAGAATCCAATTCATCTTTGATTAATTGTGGCGTATAACCTTTCATATAAAAGTGTTCAATTACCGCACGAAACTCTTTATTTCCCACTTTTCATAAATTATAAAACTTGTTTACTTCAATCACCTGTAACAAAGAAAATAATCATTAAATATTTCGGAAATTTTGACAGATGGCTTATAAAAGATTGATTTTAAAAAAACAAAAAAAAGTTGCTTGTAAAACAGAAAATGTGCCAGGCCAGTTAGTTTTTCGGTCGCCCTTATTTATAGAAAATTTCCAAAAGCACGGGTCTGGAAGGTCCCAGTTGATTTTTTATGGGCCGAGGAGATTTTCATTTTACAACTCTATACGTACTGTATTTAAAAAGTAGTAAATATTTCTTAGTTTTATTTTTCAACTTTGAGCGTTTTCATGTTCTTCAAAATTATTTTTTAAATAATTTAAGTTCGTTTGAATAAAATTTTATAAATATTTTTAAAAATGTTTGTTTTTGGGGTCACAATGTTCTACTAAATTATAGAACGTCTGTAGTAAAATCAGAATATTTTCAAATAAAAAAAAAATTCAAATGAATTGTGGAATTTTTATTGTTAATTCGAAAGGACATTTTATGTCATTTATTTTTTAAATATAATTTCCCTTAAATGTTGGCAACTGTATAAGTACTATGGAAATGAGGGTTCGTTGAGAAACGGGAAGATCCGCAGTTTTCGACCAAAGTTATGTTCAGTGATGAGGCCCCTTTTTTAAGCAATGTCAACGTCAATAAATCGAAATTGCCACTTTTGGTATAAAGAGAATTAGAAGAGGTTTAAGAGGTGCATATTAAACCCGAGAAAACCAAGGTTTGGTTGTGGTTTATGGGCTGGGGAAATCATCAGTCTATATTTTTTAAAAATGATGATGGCCGAAACGTTACCGGGAATGATGCTCGCTATCGCTTCATGATATCGGACTTTTTGCAAACTGATGCCCGTAATCTTGTCGAGATTTTGTTCCAACAAGACGGCGCTACATGCCATACAGCCAACGAAACAATCAATTAATTGAAGGTAACTTTTGGTAAGCGCATTATCTTGCATCGTGGGCTCCAAGATCGTGCGATTAACTAGTGTTTGTGGGATTTTATATTAAAGAATTTTCGGAGCGCTGAAATATGGTCGAAAATTGGGCTAAATTCTTGGCCACAACATTAAATTATATGCGTTTTATTTTTTCTTGAAAACCACACGTCTAAAAAAACACCCATTAGAACGATTTATGTGCAATACTTGGCTTAGATTGGATATCACTCTGCTACACTTCTGGTACCTTGTCAATAACATTGACATCAGGAACATTTCAAAAATTTTCAAAGCTACACATAAATTTATGAGCTCAGTTTTAACCTGATTTGATACCGGTAAAAAAAAATCCCTTACGGTACTAAAAAAACCTATCGATTGTCGGTACTTCTCTGTAAGAATAACCAAGCAAAGTCTTTATATTTTCAATCATAAATTAGTTCAGTCTTCAGACATTTTGTGGGGGAAGTGTGGAACACAATCATGCCCGTTTACCCAGGTTCAACGCTGGGTAAGAACATTTAACAATTTTTCAGCGGCGACTTTACGAGTAAGCGATTTATCGCAAATCCATGTTAAAACCTCTAAATAAAATGCAAAAGCCGTCGTTTAACAGTAGGTCCCGGTATGCAGAGATAAGTATTGAATCGTGCACTGTTCAACGATTTAAGTGAAGTTCTCCCTTGTTCTTAAATGGGATATTGTGGGACTTAAGAAGTTAGTAGTTTAGTCAACAATTCAGTTTTACATTTCCGGCCAAAGGTTATAATCATTGGTTGGGCGATGTGAGGATAACAAGGTATTGTTTGTGGGGATTTTTGGGGGTAAACAACAATTTTTGCGGGATTCGGTTTGGGAAAAAACTGGCAACGCTGCTCCCTCGCCACAAAGCTCATTCATCTCACTGTTACAGCAATATTGGGAAAACAAATATTTTAGCAATTTAAATGCTTTGTTAAACTTTTCTTGTGTTTTACTTTAAAACACTTTAGAAATTAAATGCATGCAACTTAAAGAGAAATTCCAAAACTCCCAGAGAACTTGTTCAATTTTCTTTAAAGAAAAAGAAAAGGAAAAAATGTAATGAAAAAATATGCGTGATTGGAATTTCAAAAAGCTGCTATGAAAAATACGCTGTCGGAATGTTTAAAGCAATTTCTCCTCTAAATCCCTCTGAAGAAATATAACATTTTTGGACATCCTATTATTTATATACATAAATGTTTGTATATATGTGTATGCATATAGCATTTTATAACCAAATTACATGCCAAAAAATATGATGCCACAATTTTTGATGCCCTGTAGTTGCAAAGCAGGCAGACGGGCGG
Organism: Hydrotaea diabolus; assembly: GCA_963513945.1. Taxonomy (NCBI): domain Eukaryota; kingdom Metazoa; phylum Arthropoda; class Insecta; order Diptera; family Muscidae; genus Hydrotaea; species Hydrotaea diabolus. The sequence goes on along the minus strand of OY740716.1, from coordinate 190,801,429 downwards.
AGAAATTGTGGAGAACGACAAACAGAAAATATTATATGCTCTGACATGGATGTCTTATCGCCTTAAAGGACATTAATTTCTTTAGCCCATTTCAATTTAAGCCCAACAAACAGAACGTTACCCCGTTTAAAGGAAAATAGAATATCCTCGTTGCCATTAGCCTTGAAGCTTTATGAGCAGAGAAAGCGACCGAATGAGAATACTTTAAATTATCAACCGAAGGCGAGCGAACTGTGTGAGAAAGCAACGAAGTAGAAATTCCTATAATCTGTCACTCTGACAAGGGTAATTCAGGCTCTAATGCAAATACCAACACAAGCACAAACACAGAGAAAGTCATAGGAAGCAATGAAGAACACTGTAAATCACTTCATTGTCATATGGCCGCAAGTAAATTGAAATTTAAGAAACAATCAGATTGACGCACTCACACACACACTCAGAGACAGAAGGATAGTTGGTTGGTTGCTTGGTTGGTTACCAACAAATTACATACTGCAAATTGCTACAATAATACTCAAATTACACAGCAAATGAAGGAAGGACGGACAGATAGTCACCGAAAAGGCCTCCACTGAACTGAGCTGAACCGAAACGAAAGATACGGCCCCAATAGCATCCACTTCAACATCTACTTCGGCAACCACATCAGCATCCCCATCGTCATCATCATCGACATCGTCATGGCCTTAGCACCGCCATCGTTTTGAGTTTCATGCCACTCTCCTAAACACAAAAATGCCATTAAATTTCAAGAAAGTATCTGCCTCACACACACAAACATACATACCCGCTCTAGTTCGCCAACATTCACACACACACACATACAACTAGTAATTCGTTAAATGATATTGAAGATAAAGACAAAATTATCTACGAAAAAATGCGGGTTAACAACCAAAGAACTTTGAACCAACCTCGCTTCATCCATCCTCGAACTGTGTGTTGGGGGATAACCCCAATGGACTAGGAAAAATTCTGCTGCCGGGCACGAACCGTCGTATTTGAGTGGTTCAATGGGAATGAGTTTGTGTGTGTTTGCGTCTGTGTGGATTTGTATGCAGCTACAATAACAGAAAAATTACATTTGCCGGTCCACATTACACAGGGGGAGCAGCATGATGAGTTTGGTGACAGTACATAAAAATGGAATGCCAAGATGATTAACCCCTGGCTAGGCTAGGAGTGTCGGTCGTTTGTAAGAAGCATTTGAAAGTTTAAAAACGAACAGTAGTTCGAAACAGGAAAAAGTACACTGAGAAGAAAAATAACCTTATATAAGGTTAACCTAACCATAAATAAACAGGAGTCAACGTCATGTAAGGTTAATTTGAACATTTTGTTGTTGACTGGTATTTAACAATAATAATAGTTAATTCAACTATTCTATAGTTGAATTTTTTAATCATGAAAACTGTTAATTTTAAAATAATTGTTGTTGTTTTAACAGTTCATTGTTGAGTTTTTTACCAATAAAATTGTTATTATTAAAATAATTATTGTTGTTTTAACAATGCATTGTTTTTAACCATGACAATTGGTAATATTACAGTTTCATAGTTAATTTATTGAAACAATACATGTTCAATTTAACAATGAAATTGTAACTATGAAGATTGCTATGGAAATCATTTTTATTGTTAAGTTAACTAATTATTGCTTACCAGAAATATAGTTACGGTTAACATTTTTGATATTAAATTAACCTACTAATTTTGTTTATGTTTTGTTTGCATTTATTCGGTCTTTTTTCATTATTATGACTTGAACAGTTTTTTCTGGTTTTGAGACCTTTTTGTTGTTTCTTTTTCAGAATCAACTAAAAAATTGGTGAAATGTATTGGCTACGGTTGCCAGGCAGACTGTACAGCTGTTGCCAAGGTTTTTCTTCGGCAGTCTTTGGCAACGATTACTTCGGCTACAAATCAAATGACTTATACGGGAGTATCATTATGATTAATGAGAATTACCCTTTGCGTATAGGCTTCGCAATATCATTGCGTTATGAAGATTGTACATGTAGCATTTGTATTTGGTGGTGATTTTTAAAAAGAGTGAGATAATTTGTCTTATGATCTTTCTCACAATTACAAACGTTCAGAGCATAGGAAGAAAGAAAAAAGAGTGGGGGATGAGACAGTCGCAATCGTTGCAACTTCGTGTAATTTTATTCTGAACTTCGTATAACACAAAGCAGATCAAAAACTTCGATACAACAGAGCCGCATGATCTTTTAATGTTTGTTCATGTCGCACAATTTTCTGCCTCTCTCTTGAAAAACACAACCTTGTTATTGTTCACCCAACTATTTTGTATGAACATTTGACCTTATATAACGTTATTTTAACCAGGCACATGGTCAAAAAATTATTGTATTTTCGGCTCAGTGTAGTTGCGATTGCAGTATTACAAGGTGGGGGCAAAATAAACACGCTTTAGGAAAAAGTTATAAGTTTTGCCAATGTCGCCGTACGTCAATTATATTTGACATTTGTAAGCTTGACAGCTACAGTAGTGTGAAATAGTCGCAATATTGTGAAATTATCGCAAAAGTGTGAAATAATCGTTGCAATTTTTTTGAGCAATACTCAGTCGGCCGCCACCGGAAACATCAACGAGACGACATGGAACTAAGGTAACATAGTCGAGGCAAAAAGTCGACTTACGACTAAACGACTTTAGACTAAACGACGTTTTGGCAAAAATAAGTCGACTAGCCAATTTTTTTTTCGACGTTATCTTACTCGAGATTTTAGTAACTTCTACACAATTCTAAATTTGTCATTTGGTTTGCAACAATACGAAATATTGGCTGGGGGCTCTTTAAAGTATTAATCGTCGTTATTTTAAGACTATTTAGGTATGCAGTCCGTGAGTCTTTTGAATGCACGACTGAATAGAATGGAACGAATTACACTAGGACCCTGAACATTTGCATGAATATGGTCATAAGCTGTTTCCGATTGTTAATTAGCGAAATCGGACCTGGAGGAAAAAGTTTTTGTTTTAAGGACTAAAGGTACCCGGGGAGAAAGGACGATTTATAAGTATGTGCTCGACAAATCTAAATTTTTGTGAACGAACATTGGTGAAAGAGTGATCTGTTAATAACTTTAAAAGCGCATAGTTGCTGAACGTTTTGGCTCTTGTGACCCAAATATCGGTACTCAAATGTTGCTACGAATCGAAATATTTATTTTCCAGTTTAGGTTGAGATTGGGGTCGGACGCATGGTCCGAAGGGATCCAAAAATGGTAAGATTTTTCGTTTCAGTGTTGGCAGATACGGTTGATGTATACTTAGTAGGGACATAAATACTGTTACGACATTGAACACATCCATTTCAATAGTAGAACTGAACATATACAGTTAATGTCATAAGGGTTTTGAAAGCTAACCTCAATAGCGTTAGTCTGTAACGGGATTTTAAAATTGTTTCAACTTTCATCATGGAGTGGCCAGATAATGAGAACCGTATCGCTGTAATAGCGCTTTTCAAGTGTGAAATAAAAAAGGCGATATTTTCAAAACGCTTCGGACACTAGGGAGCCGCATGTTCGTCTACCGATGCATAAAATTGTTTGAGGAGACTGGAGATGTAAAAGACCACCACCGCCCACGCTCTGTTCGAATACCGCACGTCATCAAAGCCGTTAAATCAAGAATTCACAGAAATCCGCTCCGAAAACAAAAAATCATGGAACGTGAAATGAATATCACGCAAAAGTCCATGAGTCGAATCATTAAAAAAGACTTGGGACTTAGGGCTTTCAAACGACGTACCGGACATTTATTGACTGCAGCTTTAAAAAAAAAATAGGATTGAAAAATGCAAACGTCTTATGGTGCAGCACGCTGATAACTTGCACAGAAAACTTTTTTTCCGTTCAGGAAAAAATCAAAATGATAGAGTGTATGCGCGGTCATCTAAGGAAGCATCTGAACTGATCCCAAGGGTGGAAAAGGGTCATCACTCAGGTTCAGTCATGGTTTGGTGGGTTGTCTCTTACGATGGGGTCACTGACCTGCATTTCTGCGAACAAGGAGTCAAAACATCGGCCAAAGTTTACCAAGAAACCGTTTTGGAAGCTGTTGTGAAGCCTCTTAACAATTCTCTCTGCCAAAACCAACCATGGACTTTCCAGCAGGATTCTGCACCGGCCCATAAGAATAAAGCGTCCCAGGCCTGGCTTCGAAACAATTTGCCAGCGTTCATTTCCTCTGAAGAATGGCCCTCAGGCAGTCCAGATTTGAACCCATTGGATTACGAATTGTGGACGGTTTTAGAGGACAAAGCTTGTCACAAAAGATACCCCAACATTGGATCTCTTAAGACTGCTTTGGTTCGAGCTGTGGCCAATTTTCAAATGGACGAGGTTCGTGCAGCTATTGACGGTTGGCCAGTGCGACTTAAGGCGTATAAAGGCGTGTAAAGGCGGACATTTCGAATAAGTGTTTTTTTTCGATATTTTATTTACAATCTGTCTTGCGACAATAAGTAAATTGAATGACATTAAACATGATAAAATTTGGATGTTAAAATCCAAAAAGCTATATACATTTCATCAAGTACATATTTTTAAAACAGACTTAATTATTTCGAATAAGTATATTCTTTTTGTATACAATATACATCAATAAATATATTCATGTCGATTATGCACGCCGACGGATTTGCTTCGGATCGGATTGACTCCAACCGCACTCGACTCACTTTGTTAGGAAAATGGTATAAGGTAATCCGTCGGATGACTACATTACCAACATGAAGCCGATGTTACATTACAGCTGCGAAATTGACATTTATAAACAAATAAAAAACAAAAGTAATAAAGAAAGTGCGCTGAAATTGTCATAAATTTTAAAAGAAATAAAATATATACAATTATAAAAATTTGCAATGAATTCGTCAATTGGATTTTTTATAAATTGTGAAGAAAAAAGTGGCAATAGAAGACAGGTACGGAACAGGGCCGTAAGTGTTTTTAAGCTAGCTGATGTAATGTAAGTAGAAAAATTCTTTAAGTAAAAAGTGAATACATTTTAAACATGTCCACAGGTTTGTGAAGCAATTCCGGTTAAACAAACCGGCGTTTAGATACCTTCTAAGCATGTTAGAAAACAATCTAACAGTTGCTGTGCGGTCAACACATATTTCACCAGAAATTAAATTGGCCACTTTCCTACGGTTTCTGGCAGAAGGCGGCTACCAAACTGGGACCGGGAATGATAACAATGTTGGATTGGCACAGCCTACAGTTTCTGTTGTGTTGTGTGAGGTGCTGAATATATTTGAGCATCTGGAGATTGTTTGGTCATGTTGGTGGCAATGTCAGGGTGCTTCTTCATATTCTCTACCATAGTAGTGAACTGAGAGCGGTTTGTCGTACGCTGTCTATAAAAAAACAAATAATTTAACCCGTTTACATACACATTTTATTTTTTCTCATCTTAACTCTTAGCTTCCATTAGAAAATAAATTAAATAAAATTAAATAAAGAAAAACACAACCAAAAACTAACATGTCCGCACCAAATCAGCGATGATTTTCTTTCGGATATTTTTGTGTGCGAAGTGAGTCGCATTCGGAATACATAATTGCCATTTTTCCGCAACTGCATTACCATCGGCTTAACTTTTTAAATAAAAAAAACTGTATGTAATTACACTTTATACAACAAATATATACAGGGTTTTCCATTAAGGGCATAACAATTTTGCACGATTAAAAGACAACCGCACTATTTGAATGTTTGTAAGACACTGAATTTTATTTAAATAATTTCAAATTACAATCTAATACCTACGACTAAATGACAGAGATAGCTATATATTGAAATAAGTACCTTATACATTCTAACAAGTTTCTTTAATGATACTTCAGCCAATCAGAGTATGACAAATAATTCCTAAGCTGATTTCTAATCATCGCGACCCTAAACAAATAACAGATAAATGTCTGCCACACGCATGTGTGGCTGAACAGATTTCCTATCATCGCGACCCTAAACAAATAACAGATAAGTGGCTGCCACACGCATGTGGGTTGTAATATTCTGTCAACAAGTGCTGTCCTGCGCACAATGGAAATTTCCACCCATCATTCTCGTCCCCTTTTTCCTTGAACAGATTTTAATTACCAACACGAAGATTAACCAACCCTCGACCACATGGAAGTTTTACTGCCTAAACCAAGGGACTGTCATAAAATCAGTCGTCTGTCTGTCGCCTCTCTCACTATCATACGCCACACACACAGATCCCATGAATATTCCAGCCAGTCATAAACTATACCCAAACGTCCGTATCATAAAACCTATACAGTTTTCTCTTGTCTCGAATTTCGTCCTCTAAACATAATTTTAATTATACCATGTTAAGATTTCCAACTAAATCTTAACAAATTTTATATATTAATAACACATAATATTTAAACTATAGAGTTCAAATATATTCCAGATGTAGTGCAAATGTTATCTTTAAGAATGAAATTCAATTTCGGTCAAATGACCACCAAGAGCCCGAGTACAGCGATCTTTTCTATGGACCCAATTTTCCACCATTCTTGCACAGGTTTCGACCGGAACGTTGGCACTTTCGTCTTGGATGTTGTCTCTAAGCCTGTCTAAAGTTGTTGGCTTGATGGCAAAGGCATTAAATCGCATTAACGGGGTGGCCATTCGACCGGACCATTTTTCGATTTAACGCGTTCACTAAATTTGTCTTTTAGTAAATCGATTGTAACGCTTGCTGTCTGGCAAGTGGCACCGTCTTGTTGAAACCACATATCGGCGATGCCAAGCTCATCTAATTCTGGCCAAAAATAATTTTCTAGCATGACACGATAGCGCTCTTTACTGACGGTAACATGACGATTCTTTTCATTAACGAAAAAATGCGACACAATCACACCTCCGGCATAAAAACCACACCACACAAAATTTTTTTGCGGATGCAATTGTGTCTCTTGAAGCACATGTGGGTTTGCTGCTATTCAATAAAGCATATTTTGTTTATTGGCAAAACCACTTAGCCAGAAATGAGCTTCATCGCAACATAACCATACTATGATCCCCTCAACCATAGTATTATTCACACTCATCCATAATGTGATCTCCGTAAACATATTATGATCGTTAAAACCATAGTATGTTTCACATACAACCATAATATGATTCCACAATAATAGAATGATTCACATGCAACCATGTTAAGATCCCTATAACCATAATATAATCACACACAATTATTATATGATCCCCAAAATTATTTATTAAAATTGGGTCAAGGTGGTATCAACAATAGAATTGAATTATGAAATTTTTTTTTAAATACATTAAATTCAAAATAATAGTTGTGATTTATTTAACAGTAGAAGTCTGTTTAAGAAAACGTAAGCCTTTTTACTAAAAACATTTTAATTAACCAAAGCCAAAGCAGTTTGTTCGATAAAAATTTAGATTTCCATATAAAAAGTACTATTATTGCATCTGATCGGTAACGTTTTGACGTATCATTTGTGTTGTTTACAGTGACTTGAAAAAATATTTGGCAAAAAATGGAATTTATTCGTGAACATTTTCATGCGATCATTTTTCATAACTTTCAACGTGAATTATCACGTCAAGAGTGCTTCAATGAACTTTAATCTTTGTATGGCGATGAAGCACCATCCTATAGCACTGTGAAAAACTGGTTTAATGAATTCAATCGTGGCCGACGCTCGCACAAAGACAAAGGTCGTCCTAAAACGGCCGTTATGCCAGAGAACATTAATGCCGTGCGTGAACTGATAATGCAAGATCGTCATGTGACATATCGTAAGATAGAGGCATCCTTGGGTATTTCTTCCACTGGCATACATTCGATGTTGCATAAACACCTGGCCGTAAATAAGGTTTGTTCTCGTTGGATCCCGCACAGTTTGACAATGGCCCAAAAAAAGGCTCGATTGGTGCAAAGAAATTTTGAAAAAATACGATCGGCAAAAAACACTATCGCGGTGCTTCAAAAGACGTTTATAAGATCGTCACAGGTGCCTGATTCTTCAGCAAAACTGGTCATGTGGCAATGCTTCTTCTTATGCTTATGTTCGAAAACCATGTTTTGGAGTTGTCTTACTCGGAGTGGAAAAAGTGCTCCGACAATTGGTTCGAGCGCATGCAAGAGTATATAAATCATGCTGGAGAGTACTACGAAAAACAATAAAAAAAATTTTTTGATGTTAAATATTCGCATTATCATTATTAGGCCAGAAATATATATATCAGCCCTCGTATCATACAATTTGAGGTCAAATACGTTCATTTTGGTAATGGCTTTAATATGATTGACCATTGGTCTGCAACTATCTTATTGGCTTTACTTTTATAACCAAAAAAAATCCTTTATCATCCAATATAATTTTTTTTGTTTAAATAACTCGCCTTTTTATAAATTATAATATTTAATTTACAGAAGCTTTACTTACAGCCTCCAGTGCTTTAACGTATTGTCTGGTCCTGTAGTACAACAGAGTTTGTCTGCATGTCCTATCAACAAAACCTAGGTCCTTAGAGTGGGTGGGCAAGTGTCGAATTGAAGACACAATATCTAAGGTCAACCAGAAAAACATCAGTTCACTTCAAGTGATGGTGCCTGTTGAGAGGGGGTGGACTGCTGTGGCGTAGTGTCGTGTTGGCAGTGTGGGCCAACACACAGAAAAAGAAAAGAAAATTATTAAACTGCAATGCAGAGAACGAATCCTTCAAATAGTTCTCGAATATCCAATGAAGCATTTGTGGTGTCGAGATAGCAAATGGAAATGTCACATTAAGGACACATGGTGTTGCGGCAGAAATGGTATCTGTTGGCCTAGTACAAAGCAGTAGAAGATAGATAGTATGCTAATGAAATTCTATAATGAGGTTTGACTTGTAGCCTACTCCAGTTTCTTTTTTTTGTCAATATTTCTTTGGGGAAAAAAGTCTCTTAAGGACTAAATGTTTTGCGAGATATTGTCTGCAACTGTTACAGAAGACAAGCAGACACAAACTTTTGTGGCGGAGGTTTGGTACTTACTCGTACATAGATTGCAAGGAATCTCTTAAAGAAGTTGCTTGGTCACCAAGGAATTTGTAAATACTTAACAAACTTACTTATAATATCCTGCTTAACAGAGTTGTGTAAGGTATAAACATAAGCAAATTTACTTCTTTTCAAATTCAAATCGGAGCTATCGACTTGATAACAATGCTATTGGTTACATCGACACACTAACACCAGAATATGCTTTAAATTCTTTCCATAACCCCCTCCTCCCCAATGACGCGAGGAAATTGAAACAATGTCTAGTCTAGTCTCTCATATCGTCATCTAGGTTATTGATCGAATTAATAATTCTTGTAACGAGCCCCCAATATCTTCAACATCTCGCAACATCTTCATTTAGTAAACAATCATATATCATCGCCAATAATGAAACATATCTCATCAATTACGCTGTGATATCTTCTCGCTAGAAAATTTATGGTATCTCTAACCGAAGTTGAAATGGTCTGCACGCGCCTATCGCTATTCCAAGTACATAAATATTTGCCATTATCTAATGTCATTATACGGCATTTCCCCCTCAAAGCTAAAGAAGCAGAAAAAAATACATCATGAGTATGCCCCTTCCCTCGCAGACACCCTGAAAATTGCCAGATGAAAAATGTTCGCAGAAAAACCGAACCGAACGACACAAATGTTGGCATCCGAAATGAAATTATTGATTTCAATTTTCTGCCTTTGATATTGAGTTTTGTTTTGCACGGTACTCTGTGCAGGTGGTGTAATACGAGTACATGTGTCTCCCCCTGTGTGGGTGTCTCAATTTTACCAAAACCTTTGGCATATGCCCAAATTTGTCTTCTCTTTACCTTTAGCGCAAATGAATCTTGAAAAAATTTACAATATACCGACTTAACCTTATTTGCAAAAACAATCTCTTTTAATGTGCCTATTGCTTTACGCTTGTGAAAAGATTTAATGGCAGAATTATTGTACACGTTCCTCGGTGACGGCTTTTAAAACATAAACTCCAGCAACATAAATCTCCTCAGATATTCCGTGGAATAAAATAAAAATAAATTAATAACAACGATAATCTAGATGGTTGTCAAAGGTTGCCATTTCCATTTTTCCACCTTTGCATTGGTTACGAGTACACAATAATTAAAGGACTTTCCTAGGAATTTTAAAAATTTTAATTTCTTATTAAAAAACAAAACATTTTATCTTAAAAGTATTTTGCCAATCAATCCATAATTACTTATAGTTTAATCGATTTTTCCTAAAAAATACGCACAATATATACTCCTGATGCTACCTTGACAACCTCCACAACATTAACAAAGGATGTCTTAGTAAGAATGCACTTTTTCATTACAAAATAAAAACACGTATTTTTGCGATGGTTCTGTTTTTTTTTATTGGATTGTGAAGTGGACATGTTCCTATTAAGTATGAAATAAAGTATCCGTCAAATACCCCCACGAATCTGATGTCAGGCCATTACTCATTTCATGAAATTTTCCATGACGGATTTAAGCTCAAGAATTGTTTCTCATGCGATTTAATGCCGTGCGATTTCTTTCTTGGGGGATTTCCAAAATATCCGGTTTATGTCAAGAAACCTAAACAAATCCTGAGCTCAAATCTGAGATACAACGCATAACCGTTGTATCTCAGGAGTCAGCCTTACCAAAGACCAACTATTTGTATTAAGGCAATCTTCGGTCTGCACACTCCCAAGTTCGAATAAGCTAAAAAAATACATAGACATCGTACTAGACTCCGAACGATTTTGAAGTGGCAATATTAAAAAAAGAGAAAACACTTATGTGCCTTCTGTCAAGAGGCTGTATATGGTTGATTCTTAAATTATGGGTCACTTTGCTGTCCTTGGTTGTTTCAAGCGGGAAAAATAAAATATATTATACTTTATTATTTACTATACAATAAATCTTTATAGGACCTTAAAAGTCTTTAAAATGGTTATTTAAACAATATTTTTGTTGTTCAAAAAATTTCCTACCAAAGTGTTCAAATATCATTACCCTGGTTGTCCCTAACACTACTTTCAATTGAATTTTTCTCAATTTTTTACAAAAATATTAATTATTTATTTAACAAAACCAGTCCAAAGTAAAAAATAATATTCAATTAATTTTGTTGCTATTAATGATTATAATTTTTAATTCAGATTATATTTTTATGGATGTTTATTTTCTGTCCCTGAAAATACAGAGTATTTCCCTGCAAAATCTAATATTCGCTAAAATTCAAATTTCCAAACCAATCGTGATTTCAAGCAACTCAAATATGGTTGATTGGGTGCACATCAAATAGATTTTTAGTCAACAGTCCTATAAAAATTAAGTAAGTCGAGTTTTGTCACTCGTTACGGACGTTCACACGTTCATTCACTGTGTTTTTTAAATTGCTTTTTTATTTTAAAATTGTTGCCTGATTCCGTTAAAAATTAAAATTTTGATGTGTACCTTTTAATATGACTAGTCATTCCTAAAACTAAGACATGTACCTGAATTAAATATTAAATTCTGCAAACAAATCGAATGCCAAAAATGATGTCGAAGTTGGCCCTAATCTCAGAATCACCGATACGGCGATCTTCACACATATTCTTAGATACGGTTCTCCATTTACACGAAAGCCAAAACTTCAGCCTGCGTGTGCCTACAATGCCACTTGAGCCAGCTTCGTAAAGGCCTGAAAGCAATACTTGATAACGCGCCAGTAGACATCCAACTAAAGATTTGTGAAATTCTGAGTCTAAAAGAAACCAATATGCTTGTACGATTCTCCTTTCAGGATAACTCTACCGTATGAGCTGGTTGGGTTGGCAATCAAATACCATGTTGAAACGTTCAAAGTCTCCATACCAAAGCAGAAAACAAATTTAATTTAAAATAAAAAGTTTGCAACTTTTATTAAAAAAAATATCCAAAAATGGTGTGGTATAGAAATGCACACAAAATTACAAGACATTTAATGAGTTTTCAACAACAACAAAAACAAATTGTAGTGCTGTACCTGTAATATCAAAAATATAACCTTATGCCTAAATATAAGTAGCATACGAAATTGATATCCTAACTTTCGGACTTACTATTACAATTTGTTAAAAAAAATCGACATTCGAAAAATTAGGGTAGAGGCAAGTCAGCATAAAAGAAAAAAAAATGGAATTGGAATCTGACATGACCGACGAATCGGGTTTACCTTATGGTGTTCAGTACACAGAAACTTTTCTATCACAGTACAACACATGATTTCGGGATTCAATTCTGATAATTGTTTGTGAAAGTAGCCCCTATAGGATACTTACTAACTTTAAATTAATTATTAAATTATTATTTGATGTACCTTGACCAAACGAATGATGCAGAAGTTCTTCTTTTTGGGGCTACTTTCACAAACAATTATCAGAATTGAGTGCCGAATCAATCACCTGAAAAATGTTGTACTGTGTATGGTAAGACTAAGATCAGTGGCTACATACAATTAAGAGTAGGTAGCTACTGATATTAAATGAGAATTGTTAGCAGAAGAGTTTTCCATCCAACATTGTCATCATAATAAAAAAAGAGAAAAGTTTTTTTCCTAGCCTTGAAAAATTGAGCCGTACTTATACTTATAGAGTTAGACAGTGGCACATTCACTAAAAAATGGTCGGGGTAACAATATTCGTAGAGCACCATACTATTGTTGGGTATATGGTTGTGGCACAACAATATTATGATCCCTACAACCATAATAAGATTTACACACAACCATTCCATGACCCTTACAACAATAGTTTGATTCACATTCAACTATACTATGATCCCCATAACAATATTATGGTTCACACTCAACCATAACATGATCCGCACAATTATATTATGAAACTTTCAACGCTAGTATGTGTCACATACAACAGCAGTATGATCCCTACAACCATAGTATGGTTCACAAACAACCCGAAAATGTCTTGTTCTTATTCAACAATAGATTTGTATTAAGTAAATTATCTAAAAATAATTGGAGTGATTTATTGAACAATAGAAAACACATAAGTAATTCATTTATTAAAAATATATCAGTTCAACAAATTCAATACAGTTTGTTTTGAAATAAAAATAAACTATACAGATAAAAAGTACTATTATTGTGTAAGATCGGAAACAAAACTATTGTTTCGGTAAACATACTAACAATCGGCATGGTTGCCGTAATCTTGTTATAGTTAACATAAAATCCAAAAAACAATACTTTTGTCGCATCAACTATATTTTCATTATTGAATTTGGTAGAGTTGTCACGGACCTGAAATCGCAGCCACGAAAATCAAATTCACTTTGGCATTTTCTTAAAAACCTTGTCTTCTATTTAAATATAGATACAAGAGGTCTTGAGCCGGTTAACCCCTGTTTAATGTGTAAAAGCATAGACCGAAATAAAACAAACGAGCTAATCATTTGGTAATAATATTATTGTTACTATTCAACAATATTAATATTGCCGCAATCATACTACTTTCAAAATTAAATTTAAAAACAATACCATAGTTGCGACGAACATACTTGTAGTGAAGAGAACATCTTATTTTTGCCGTGAGCATATAGTTACCCCTTTTTGTTTGTAGCAACAATATACTTAGTAAATATGGTTGGTGCGACAAACGTTTGTGTTTTTGGTTTTATGTTAACAATAGTAATTTTTCTTAATTGAACTATGGGTTTTAGAACAATCCTATTGTTACGATTCTTTTGCGATAATTGTTCCTTTAATATGTAATATAAAATTTTTCAAACAAACTGCTTTGGATTTTGTTAACTGAAATACTTTTACTAAATGAACCGCTTACATTATTTTAACGTTTTTTCTCTGCTGTTAAATCAATCACTCCAATTATTTTGAACTTAATGTATTTTTAAATAATTTTCATAATTCAAATCTATTGTTGACAACTTAACTCAATTCTAATAAATAATTTTGTGCTGCGAGGATCAAACTTTGTTTGTATGTAAATCATACTAGTTTTGTAAGTATTATAATTTGGCATATCATGCTTGTATTTGAATCATACTATTGTTGTGAGGATCATAGTTTGGCTGTGAGAATCATAGTACCTATTAGGGACATAAATAGTGCTACACACGTTTTATGCTGTAAAATAAAAAGTACTGAATGTCTTTGGACCAAACATATATTTATTGATGTATATTGTATCCAAAAAGAATCATCATATTCGAAATGTCCGCCTTTTGCCTTTACACACACCTTAAGTCGCACTGGCCAATCGTCAATAGCTGCACGAACCTCGTCCATTGGAAAATTGGTCACAGTTCGAACCAAAGCAGCCTTAAGAGATCTAATGTTGGGGTATCTTTTGAGACAAACCTTGTCCCCTAAAACCGTCTACAATTTGTAATCCAATGGGTTCAAATCTGGACTGCCTGAGGACCATTCTTCAGTGGAAATGAACGCTGGCAAATGGTTACGAAGCCAGGCCTGGGACGTTTTAGCCTTATGGGCCGGCGCAGAATCCTGCTGTAAAAAATTTTTTCATCGGTGAACAAAATGTTTCTCTGCAAGTTATCCGCGTGCTTCACCAAAAGAAGTTTGCATTTTTCAATCTTATTTTGTTTAAAGCTGCAGCCAATAAATGTCTGGTACGCCGTTTGAAAGCCCCAAGTCCCAAGTCTTTTTTTTAATGATTCGACTCATGGACTTTTGCGTGATATTCATCTTACGGGCCATGATTTTCTGTTTTCGGAGTGGATTTCTGTGAATTCTTGATTAAACGGCGGTGTTTGAACAGAGCGTGGGCGGCCCGACCGGTAGTCTTTTACATCACCAGTCTCCTCAAACAGTTTTATGCATCGGTAGACGAACATGCGGCGAATCCCTAGTGGCCGGAGTGTTTTGAAAATGTCGCTTTTTTCATTTCACACTTTAAAGGGCTATTACAGCGATACGGTTCTCATTATCTGACCACTCCATGATGAAAGTTAAAACAATTTTAAAATCCCGTTACAGAATAACGCTATTGAGGTAAGCTTTCAAAACCAATATGACATTAACGGGGTATGTTCAGTTCTACTATTGAAATGGGTGTGTTCAATGTTGTAACAGCATTTATGTCCCTACTAAGAATTGTTGTATTTAAATCATACTTTTGTGGTGAGGATCATAATATTGTTGTACCACAACCATATACCTAACAATAGTATGATGATCTTCGAATATTGTTATTCCAACCATACTTTTTTTCTACGTGGCGCAGAGAAGCCATTGTTGGCTGTGTGGCAAGCGGCACCACCATCGTCCAGGTTCATATCATTAATTTCTGGCTACCAAAAGTCCGTTATCATTTCGCGATAGCGAACACCATTCACAGTATTTGCTTCAAAAATGTTACCGCGCTGCTCAATTACGAGGGCTGCTTTATATATTTCTGGCCTAATAATGAAAATGCGAATATTTATGATCAAAAATGGTTTTATTGTTTTTCAAAGTAGTATTCTCCAGCATGATTTATACACTTTTGCATGCGCTCATACCAATTGTCCAAGCACTTTCCACTCCGATTGAGACACCTCCAAAACATGGTTTTTGAACGCCTTAACACCATCTTCTGGCGACGAAAATCGTTGACCACGCATTTTTTGTCATTGGGTGCAAAGTCAGGGCTGTACGGCGGATGACCCATCAATTCGACGTTTTGGTCGCTCAAAGATGTCAAAATTTCCAATGGAAATTTTCGGATTGCGCCAGGCAGCACTTAGGCCAGAAATATATATAGCTATAAAGTATATACCTACAGATGAGTTTGTAAAACACTGAAACAAAGAAAGGTCAAATAAAGTTGCGCAAAAGTCTTGAGGTTGAGGTGTTACTCACAATTTACATCGTGCATTATGGTTGGACCTCCTTTTATTAATATTTGTGTTCTGAAAAGCTACGACTGATTTGTACATATGAAAGATCTATACGAGGGTTCCTATTTATAGTTTGGGTCCAGCGATAAAAATAGATAGTCTATCTATCATTAGAAATGGTGTTTTTGTTTTTCAAAATATTCTCCGTGAAAATCAGTATGAGTACACTTTTGCATGCAACCCTCGTACAAGTCGACCGCGAACTCTTCAAGAATTCATCTATTCGTGCCTAGTTTAAGTTTTTAAATAGGAATACATTATATTGCCAACATTATTTCTGCTCTTGCTGGATAGTCTCATGGAACAGGTAAATGCTGAGACACCGAACGGCATACAATGGAATCTGACTGAACAATATTGATTACGCCCATTGTCTCAGATTGATGGCTCACCGCTTCATATATATTGAGGAAAGGTAAGCTACCCAAACTTTCTATGAAGACAGGTAACTTCGGTCTAAAGATCGATATAAGCAGAACCCATATACTGCGATTTCAAACACAACGCTCTCACTAGATGGCATCATTGGCGCCATCATACGCAAACAAAAGCGCATCCTTTCGATTTCGTATGGAATTGCTCATACGCAGGCATAAATCAAATCGCCAACAACCTGTTAAGTCCAGTACATAAAGCAATATATCGACATTTATATGGGGATTTTAAGCTACTGAGAGATGGTTCCAAAGAAAGCCTACCTACCATCGTACGCTAACTCAGGACTTCACCTAATAATAAATAAAGCTTTAAGTGATGGATTTCCCGGCAACACGCATGGCATCTGTTTCGAAATTCTCCTCGAAAGTATTTGAAGCCGTTTGTGTGTGCATGTGTATGTATGAGTGCACAGTGGAAGGGAGAAAATCGTACTATTTATCTAATACAAAAACAAATCTTTATTGTTTTAGATGAAATCATAAAAAAATAACGAAGTAAGAAAATCAAAGCGTATGATGACATGTGTTATCAAATCATTGTGATTTTATTTTGTTCGGGATAAATGTATCTGTATCTGTAAGTGTTTCTTCCCCATTCTCGTGCGTGTTTGGGTGTAAGCATGCGTGTGTGTGTATTACATTTGTGTGCAAATTGGCTGTAATACAATAACAACAAATCATATTTCAGTCTCTTTCGTATACGTACGTTCATGTACGAGCGCTCCCTACTCTTTTCTCTGCGTGTGTGTGTCATAAAAGTAATGATGGATTTCCTTTTTCAACGAGTGTGTGCGTGCTTCAAACACACAAATACACATGGACTGACACCAATGTAATCAACGAATATTCGACACACATACACAGGAACAAAGCAACATACGGACTTTTCATTGCTTCCATGTGGTTATATGTGATTTGCCTCCCCTTCCGTTTGGCTGGCGATAACAATAACGGATTCGCAACAAAAGTGCTTCCTTTTCCTTTGGTACTGTGTGTGTGTGTGTGAATATGTTTGTGTATGTGTGTGCGTCTCGCTGCTTTTAAGAAAAGGAAGCATCCTTTGAGTTGAGTAGTATTTATTTAGTTCTGTTCTTTCGCTCCGTCTCTCAGTGCGACTGTGGCTCTGGCTGTGTCTTCTGCCTGACGCTGCCTTTGTTTCGTTGCCTTTGATAAAAATCAAATTGATTAAGATTGTATAACGTTAATAAATTGTTTAATTCAATACCAACATTTCCCGTTTACGTGTCGAGGTGTTTTTGACTTTTCCTTTTGTGGGGCAGAATTGTGACTCTAGTTGGGTAGTGCTTGAATGAAACTCAATTAGATTGGGATTTTTATTATTTGTGCTTCTATATTTAAGGCAATCATCTTTTCACATTTACTTTGGGGTTTATGTTGTACCCTTTGGGCGATGGCCACAAACAATTACGTTTGTGGGTTTATTGGTTGAGGATTTGCTTTGGGCGCCAACAAGGTAAATCCGTATACTGAGTACACACATATCGCGGCTTCAGAAGGAAAAGGAACTAAGTCCAATTTTTAACATTTTACATTTAAAGCAGAATGCTTTATGTAAATGTTTAACCGAATATTTCTTTAAAACATTAAATGTGATTTTGTGCTATTCCAGTTTTTGTGTGTAATTGTATATGCACGTAGAAATAAGTATGGTTGGGCTAACAATATTCGAAGAGCATCATACTATTAATGAGAACTTGGTTGTGGTACAACAATATTAAAATCCTCACAAGAATAGTATGATTCAAATACAACCATACTATGAATCTCACAACAACATTATTATCCTCACAACATTAGTATGATTAACACATAGCCATACTATGATCCTCACTACAATAGTGTATACGACCATACTATGATTCACACTGAACCATACATAGATCTCCGCAACCATATTATGATCCTCACAACCATAGTATATTTCACATACAACCGTAGTATGAACACCATAACTATAGTATGATTCACACGCAACCATGTTATGATCCCCACAACCATAATATGATCACACACAATTATACTATGATACCCAAAATTATTTATTAGAATTGGGTTAAGTTGTCAACAATCGATTTGAATTATGAAAATTATTTAAAAATCTATTAAATTTAAAATTATAGGAGCGATTTATTTAACAGTAGAATAATCAGCTTAAAAACGTAAGCGTTTTTATTAAGAATATTTCAGTTAAACAAAGCCAAAGCAGTCTGTTTGAAAAATTTTTATTTCCATAAAAAAGTACTATTATTGCATTAGATCCGTCACAATAACATTGTTCTAAAAAGCAAATTCAAATAAAACAAAATTACATTTGTACAGTATGGGTGCCATTAGTATCTAGGGTGATCCATTTAGAGGTATTTTTTTAGAACAACAAAAAATATATACAAATTCAAAGCAAATGTGGAATCTTTATTGGTAATTTGAAAGGACATTTTATGACATTTATTTTTTTAATATAATTTCCTTCAAATTTTGGCCTTGAGGCGCAGTTGCCTCAGGGTTTCATTTTGGATTACTCGTTCGAGCATTTCGACCAGTATTGCTTAAATGACACGCGTAATGTGTTGGCTTCCAAAACCTGAATCGTAGCTGGACTTTGGACTTTACGTAACCCCAAAGAAAAATGTCTAAAGGTGTGATATCACTCGATCTAGGCGGTCAACTCACCTGTTCAAAACGTAAAATTAGCTGCTTTTCGAAACGACCTCTCAATAGATCCATTGTTTGAGCAGCTGTATGGCAAGTGGCACCGTCCTGTTGAAACCAAGTGTCGTCAAGATTACGGGCTTTAATTTCAGGTAGCATAAAGATCGATATTATGGCGCGATAGCGATCGTTCCTGCCGTCGGTGCACATTTTTGAAAAAAATATGCACCGATGATTCCCCCAGCTTGTAAACCGCACTAAACCGTTGTTTTCTCTGTGTATAATGGCACCTCTTGAACCTCTTCTTGTTGCTCTTCAGCCCAAATGCGGCAATTTTGTTTATTGACTTTGCCGTTGAGCCAGAAATGGGCCTCATCACTGAACAAAAGTTTGGTCGAAAACAGCGGATCTTCCCGTTTCTCACCGAAAGCTCATTTCCATAATACAGTTGCCAACATTTAAAGGTAATTATTTTCAAAAAATAAATGCCATAAAATGTCCTTTCAAATAACCAATAAAGATTCCCCACTTGATTTTAATTTTTGTATTTTTTTTGTTCTGAAAAAATACCTCTAGATGGATCACCCTATATTATGGTTATTGTTTTTTTTCTTTTAGATAATTTCTACCATGGATAAGACAATTTTTCATATTGGCTCGGCGAAAATAAGCATAAATCAGAGAGAAAAATCAAATACGAAAAGTATCTACTACAGGAATGCAGGTCAAAGATAAAACGACAAAAGGCTTCTGTATAGATCGTTCTTAGTTTGTCCATACACACATGCAGTAGAAAGTTATGGTTGCTATATGGTAACGGCGAAAATATTATGTTCTCTAAGAGCATGTTCATTGCAACCATAGTATTATTTTTTAAGTTTCATTTTAGTATAACTGGGGCAAAAGAAATATTGAATATTGAAATGTAACAAAATTTTTATTATTGGCAAACTAAGAATGCGAAAACAATATTTGAAAATATGATTGTAGCAACACTGATGTCCACCAAAAGCTTGCAATTCAACTACAGGTCTTAATTGTTGCCGATCTTAATTTGCCAGAAGTCATTTTCATTGGTTCCAGCAAGGGCGCTATTAAATTTAAAGATAATCGGTTCTGTTTACATTACCAAAGTCGCATAAATCACCCCTATATTTACGACGAGGTTTATAATGATCGTCCAGTTAAAAATCTTATATTTCTGGTTTTCATGTGAGCCCGATAGTCAATTTTTCTGCATAATTTTGAGCCGTGTAGGGTGTAGTATAGCCGACTTTAGTTTCTATTATTTTTCTTTTACTTTACTTCATTGTCCCATATGTGACAGCGCATAGAGAAAGGGACCTAAGGGTAAAACAATCAATTTTCACTTTTTTTGATGTGGACAACATCTGCGCATCGAATGAGACCGATCCCATGCCCCAAAAGTGTTCCCTCCCAGAGATATGCGCGTTTTATGAAAGTGATGGTACACCAAAGATACACGTATTTAAATCTTTCAAATGGCTCTCCTGAACAAAACTGGTTTTTACCCTTAGGCCCCTTTCTATTTTGCGCGTCACATGTACTTTAAAGCTTTAATTTTACCAACTAGAACAGTTTCAATTTTTTAATCTTTTCTTGCACTGATCCGAAACCGATTTGTCTTTCAAACACATATTTTGGTAAAATGAAACAACCTGCGGCACATTGAATAGAATTTTCTTACATGTAGGCATTTCATATTCCATGCCGTACACACATACCTACATTAAATGAAACCAAATCTAATTATATTGCAATTACAATTTTAAAAATTCATGTAATAACATTTCCATGCCTTCAAATTGTACGGACGTTTCGTAAATTCTGTGGAAATAACACCCTAAAAGCAAACGGCATAAATATGAAAGTCAACGTTTCTTTTTTTCTCTTGCTGACTTTGGGAAAGATAATTAATTTTGCCTCTTTTTGCCCAAAAATCAAATTAATTGGAATTTTTCAGTTCAATAAAATGTAAAATTATTAAACATTTGCATACAGGGTGCGGCTAAAGTAACTTTATGATGTACAAACATTTGAACTTTTTTCCTTGCGAATATTTCATAAATATATTTTCTATTTCAGTAATTAAACTTGGAAAAATATATGTGACAGCGCATAGAGAAAGGGACCTAAGGGTAAAAAATCAATTTTCATTTTTTTCTTTTTTTTTTGATGTGGACAACATCTGAGCATCGAATGAGACCGATCCCATGCCCCAAAAGTGTTCCCTCCCAGAGATATGCGCGTTTTATGAAAGTGAAGTCGACGATTCTAAGCGCAAATAGAAAGGGACCTAATCTTTAAAAGATTTTATGGTGTAAGAATTGCTTTAACGGGTCCAACTATCCGTTCGTTAGTGGATAATTTTGCTGAATTTGGGACTGTGGGAGATTTAAGACGTACGGGCAAACCTCGAACTGGCAGACCGGCCGAAAATAATGTTGCTGTGGGGCAGAGCGTTGCAAAAATTCCGATTTAATCGGGTTAAAAAATTCGCCACAAGTGCGGTCAAAAAGCTGCTTCTGGACAGGTCGTCTTCTCGTTGATGACGACCCTTTTTGTCAAATTTAGTAATGACCGATGCAGAGCATTTTACCCTGAACGGTTTCGTAAATACGAGTAAACAAAACAGCAGATTTTAGGGATTACAAAATCCCTTAAATCTAGTGTACGTTTCACAATTAATGATGTACGTTACAGAGTAATGCTTCAAAATTGTTTAATTTTCACAATTGCCACCAAACGCCAACAAATGTTTTTAACAAGATGGTGCAACACCCCATCAGTCCGTACAACGATGGAGTTTTTGAGGCAACAAAATAAAAATCAGTAAATTTCGCCTGATTTTACTGCACCCTAATTTTTCTTGTGGGGGCTATCTCAGAGACAAAGATTATGTGTATAAGCCCCAAACCTTGCAACAACTAAAGGACAACATTCAAAAAGAAATTGCTCTTATACCACAAGAAACACTCAACAAAGTTATAGAAAATGCTAAAAAAAAACAGCCAATCTTTGCGTTAGAGAAAACCGTTCTCATTAGCTGACATTTTTTTTATAATTAATATAAAAAAATAATAAAAATAAACTTTTTTCAATTTTTTAAGTCCTCTCAATATTTATTTAAACACAAATCGTATAGTAACTTTTGCCGCACCCTTTACTACGGGCCAAAAAATGTGTACCAACATAGCAACCGCGGCAAATATTAAACCCTAAAGGTGTATGTTGTACGAAGAATACAAATTGAATTGGATGTATGTAAAAGCCGTCGACAAACCAAAAGGTACGGTTGATTTGCACGTAACCAAACCAAAAAGGAAAAAACCATCAAAATTAATCAAATACTTTTCGAAAACATATTTATTTGGAGAACATATATAAACGTACATATATTTGAAAATATTCGACAGTACCCAGCAACAATTCTGTAGTTAATAACCTCAACAAACTGTGGCACAGCGGTATTATGACTTTGTGCATCCTACATAAACTTCTACACGCAGTGAAAAAACATGGTTACTACATGGTCACGGCAATAACAAAATGTTACCCGCAATAAAAGTATGTTCGTCGCAACCATAGCATTGTTAACTGAATTTAGTTTTGACAATAGTATAGTTGCTGCAATATTAATATTGTTGAAATGTAACAATAGTATTATTGCCAAATTTAAAAATGAAATATGGTTAAAGCAACAATATTAATATGGTTGGAGCGTTTTATGTTAACAATAATATGATTACGGCAATCATACTGTATGATTGTAATTTTTCTTCATTTAAATATGCTTTTATGAACAAATGTTACTGGTACGGATCTAATGCAATAATAGTACATTTTTATCGAAATTACAATTTTTTAAACGAGCTGCTTTGGTTTTGTTTAACTGAAATATTTTTAATAAAAACGCTGAATTTAATGTATTTTTGAATAATTTTCATAATTTATTGTCGACAACTTAAACAAATTCTAATAAATTATATTGGGGATCATAGCATGATTGTGTGTAACCATACTATGGTTGTAGGGATCATAACATGGTTGCGTGTGAATCATACTATGGTTGTGAGGATCATACTATGGTTGTATGTGAAACATACTATGGTTGTGAGGATCATACGAGGGCGGTTCGGAAACTTCTTATCCTAGCACAAAAAGCGCGGTATAAACAGAAAAAAGTTAAGTGTTTTGGAAACTTCCATCTCTGCTATGAACGCATGTTAAATTTTGAAACTGGTGTTCACAAAAGACGCATCCGCGATTTTTTACAATGGAAAAATTAGAAATGCGTGGTGTCATTAAATATTAACATAAAAAAGGTTTATAGGGACAAGAAATTCATAATGATATGGTGAATGTGCGACGAATAAAAGTGCGTGAAATAGCTAATATCATGGGCATCTCAAATGATCAAGTCCATTTAATTTTGCATGAAGGACTACAGATGAAAAAGCTTTCTGCAAGATGGGTGCCGGACTTGTTAACAGTCGACCAAAAACGCATAAGAATGAACATTTCTTAAGCTTGTTTGGATCGTTTTCAGCGAAATACAATGGATTTTAAGCGTCGTTTCATAACTGTTGATGAGACATGAATCCACCACTACACTCCAGAGACAAAAGAACAATCCAAACAATGGACTGAAGCTGGAGGAAGTGCCCCAAAGAAGGCAAAAACAATTCAATCGGCTGGTAAGGTTATGGCAACGGTTTTTTGGGACTTCAAAGGTATTTTATTGATTGACTATCTGCAAAAGGGTAAAACAATAAATTCAGAGTACTATTGCAACCTTTTAGATCAATTAAATGTACAAATTCGAGAAAAACGTCCTGGCTTACAACACAAAAAAATAATTTTTCATCAAGACAACGCACCAGCGCACAAGAGTGTTTTAACAATGGCTAAAATCAACGAATTACAGTACGAGTTGCTTGACCACCCACCTTATTCTCCTGATTAAGCTTCCAGTGACTTTTACGTGTTCCCAAATCTAAAAAAATTCCTTGCTGGCAAGCGTTTTACCTCAAATGAAGATGCAATTATAGTTGTAAACCACTATTTTGAAGACCTTGAGGAAAACTATTTTAATAGATAGAATTGCTAGATAAGCATTGAAAAATAAAAATATTTTTGAAAAACTAACTATTCTCTTTCATTGATAGGCTAAGAACTTTCCGAACCGCCCTCGTACAATGGTTGTGGAGATCATAGTATGGTTAAGTGTGAATCATACTATTGTTGTGAGGATCATAGTATGGTTGTATTTGAATCATACTATTGTTGTGAGGATCATTAGATTGTTGTACCACAACCATATACCCAACAATAGTATTATCCTCTTCGAATATTGTCACCACAACCATACTTTTATTCTGGGTGTACAGATCGGCCCACACTTTGTTAATAGACTTAGACATGACCGCCAAGAACTTAAAGCGCCACCGAAATTGATATCGGCTAGACTCTAATTTTTTTCGTTGTGGTCAAGAATGATCCCTGTTTTGAAATGGGCTTATACAAATGGATCGCCAGATTTGCAGCTTGATCAACATAAGAGTGGACATTTCTCAAAATTCAGGCTATTAGTTTAACAGAAAGTAGTGTGCTACAAAAAAGTTGCTCCTACTTCCACACAAAAAATGGCAAGCACTTCCCAAGAAATCACTTTTTCTGAGTGACTGGATTCTGTGGCAGCCAAAAGTCACATTAAATGTAAAAGCTCTTTTTGTTGTTGGAGAATTGATGGGAACGTTCGCGCTTTTTATTCGGAAGGTCTCAGTTCCGAGCGCAAAAATTGGTATACATAATTTATTTTGTAAAAATTATGCTACAGTAGAGTTCAGATATAGCGTCCCAGCTTACAACGACCATCCGTGTATAGAGAATAAATTTTAAGAGATATTTGGTTTTGCATGAAATAATGGTCCAGTTACAACAACTTGGGGTATTACTACGATTTCGGTTAGAACGTCCATAACTTGCTCAGAAATTCGTTTCGGGATTTAAGAAAAATGCAAATAACGTTTCGCACTCAACAAAAAGTACCACCTGGAAGAACAAAGATACTTTTCGAACAAATTTTGAGAAAAATTAGTTCAAAATTAAAAGACCCTCACAATTTGCTACACAGAGCAGACTTTTGAAGTAGTTTAAAACACATACTCGTAGAAATAAAAAAATGATGGACACAGATTTTGACTGCTCTAAGAGTTGGATTACGCCACAACATTGTTCTTTCGAAAATTTGTGGCGAGGTCATATGAAAGTCAAGAGCACCACGTCGCTTTAAAAGGTTACTTTTCTTCATGTTAGCTATACATCGAACGAAAAAGCGTGAGTAAGTTCCAACATTTTTAAAAAGTAATTGAGAAAGTTAAAACGATCGAATAAAAAAATTATATTATTGGTGGATAACTGTCAAGCACATCCAATTGAGGACAATCTACGAGTATCCGCTACATATAAAGATATTATTTTTACCACCTAATGCAACATCAGTGCTGCAGCCGATGGAGAAGGGACATAAAGATCTTTTAAATCTAAATTGCACGCATTATTAGTTTTAAAAGCCACTCGAGATATAGATAGACAAGTAAAGCCGCTGTATTTCTTTATTAGATGCAATAAGTATGGTATCATCAGCATAGGATCGTGTTACATCAACAACAATTGCTTTAAACACGCGGCTGAAGTTCGTTGAAGGTGATAAAATAACTAAAAACTAAATACAAATACTAAGTACAAAGAAACCTTATTCCAAAAAATGTCACATGAGCGGGCTTAGTGTCTATAGATGACGATTTTAAAGTAGCAGATGAGCCAGCTGTGCATTGATAATTTCGCCGATGATGATAATGACGAAAATATTTTGGAACCTTCTAATATTTCTGATGCATTTAGTGCAATTGAAACTTTAAAAAAATACTTAAATTATTTTATTATTTATACGAGTACCCTACACCACAAAGTGGTACAGGATATTACGACTTTGCGCTAAAGTTTGCACCACCAAAGTAAAGGAGATAGACCTTACGGTAAGTATGCTGATCGACTCAGAATCACTCAAATCGAGTCCGTCCCTTCGTCCATATTTCTGTTCGTCCGTCGGACCATCTATTATTGTAATCAAAGTACAGATCGCAATTATGAAGCAATTACGAAAATACTTGTTAGATTTTTCAAGTTTGAGCCAAGGACGGCGAAGCCTATTGCAATTTGTCTACATCGCTCGGTATTCAGATACATAGGTTTTCCCGGATTCCCAGATGTTCAGAACCTACGATCTTAATGCCAAATATTACATCCGATTACGACCAATTTTGGTGAGAGTATGAAGAGTTATTAGCACATATCCCTGGTGAAATTGGACAATATCGGTAAATGTATTCGAATAGCTCACACAAAGGTCGCTTCCGACTTAAGGTCCTCCAGCTATAGCATTCACAAATTATACCCGATCAAGCTCAATTTTTGACGATACGTTATGAGCGACCTTTAATTAACTGTATTGAAACTGGACCAAATTGGTCCATATTTTAGTATAGCTCCCTTACAAAGGTACTTCCCGAGTTCAGAACCTACAGCTTTAGAAGCCACATTTTACATCAGATTCCTATCAAATTTCGCATAAAGTGTTATGAGCTACCAAAACCCTTGTGCTGTAACATTGGACCATATTAGTCGGTATTTTTAAATAACCTCCACACAAAAGTCCCTCACGATTTGAGGTCCTGTAGCTAAAGAAGCCACAAATTATACGCGACCACGGTCAAATAATTAACTCTAACATATTGAGTCTGACCTTGCATAAGCTCCAGACAGAATTGTTTGATCCTCGGAACAGCAGAGTGTTGAAGGGTATCTCATAGTCGGCCTCGCTCGATTTTAAATATTTTGACTTGGTCTTAAAATGCTGCTGAATTTTCTTTAAAAATTATAAAAAAAACGTAAAAACATGCTTTGCTTTGGTTCTGATGATGGTGAAGTAGCGTCCATCGAAATTGCAATTGCCCCTGCTAACAACTTGAAGGCTTTTCAACAGGTTTTGAATATGTTTTTTGGTTTCTATTAGTTGAAATGGTCATTAAGATCATGTGTTACTTTTTATTAAACAAAGGAATTGTTGCTTAAAAACAAGTGGACAAATTAAGTTAGGACGGTCCGCAGCTAAAATACCCTACATGATAAAGTCCAGTCCAATATCAAAGTTTTATCAAGGAAGCGTGGCACAGCCTACTTTTTCATTAGGGTGTGCTTTTTTCCACAACATCGTCAAATTTATGGAATACGAGTACTGTCGTCATACCGATATAAGTTCCTGATATGTACCTTTTAAAGTTGAGCGTTGTGTGGGCGGTGTCACCTATAACCTTACGCATACTACCTTTAGTGTACGATCCACAATTCGGTGTGGGGTATAAAATGGTCAAATCGGTATAAATCGGATATAACCCGAGTACAAAGTTACATCTCAGTGTTATTTACAATCGCTCTAAAGCACCAATACTCATTTCGATTTTGATCACATTTTGTAAATATTTTGATAAAAAAATATGTAAATTGTATGTAATTATAGGGCAAAAATTTTGGCTAATTCAAAAACAACTGTAGTAAAAAACAATCCATTTGTTTCAGAAACTCTAATATCACAAAACCTGTTTTGAGTTGTCTTTTCTGCACAAGTAGAAGTACAGGATATAATACTGTCGGCCAGCCCACTTTAGCTTAATTGCCATTTTTTTTTTTGAAAATTCAGATGGAAACGTCATTCTGGCACGCGCAGCCGACAATTTTTGAGGTCGGCGGTTGAAAACTTTTACACAGCGGATCTTTGCTTTCGCAGTCCACCATTTTGTGGCCGACTACTGTGTATACAAGTCTTTCCGTGTGGGACGATTTTAAAAATTATGAATAAAATTAAATTTTTAGAGCGATTTTTTTTCTTTTACAAACCTAAGGCCTGCAATTTATTAAGTTTTAAAGCATGCATCGAGAAACTGAACTGAGGATTGAAATTTTAAAAAATTTGCACACCATTCTTCCCCCCCTTTCAACCAACATTCAGCCAGTCACGACTTTAAATTTGAATTGTTTGTTTTTTTCCTTCTTCTTTTTCTTGTTAAAACAGAAAATAACATTTGTGTTTGTGTTGAAAAGTTAAGCAGAGAATCCTTTTGATCAAAACAAATTCAACGGCAACAACAAAACGAGAACACGAAATTCAGTCTGTGCGTGTAATTCATAGAAATCCTTTAATTCCCAAAAGACAAACAGATAGACAGACGGGCGGACGGAAGGACAGACACACGATAGCGTGTGTCTACTGTGGAGTTTGGTGCTTTTCAAGTAGTCCTAGGGTTTTCCGTATAGCAATCTAGACGCCATCTTGATTTTGATTTTGCTCATTTACTTACTTCATTGCTGCTGTAATGGATTTGAATTGATGGCCGTTTTCATTGCTGCCGCTGTCGTTGCTTTTGGTTTTGTGCCCATATTCTGGGCGGCCGGTCGATTGGTCGGTTGGTGGGTCAGTCGGTCGACCGTCGTGTCTTGTATGCTCTCCGGTCTTAAGCTGACATAACTGTCATAGTGGCTGTCACAAACATTAAACCAAACTCCATTCATGTCGACATCTTCACGCACTAGCACACAAAGCGACACAGATCGAGTGGCATACATAAATGGGCACACAATGGGGGAAGATTTGGAAAATTTGGTAAACAAATCGCACATTTCTAACTGAATGTAACTTTAAATCGATGCTAGCCGTAGCTCGGTGAGCTTCGCTACGCCCAAACATGTTTTAGAGAAATAAATATTAATATTCGGAATAAGTGTGTACTTAAAAATTGAATCTTACTGTTGTAATGTTACTAATAGCATACTGTGCACAGTGGGAAAATTACGAAAAAAATTGGAAATAATTCGGCCATTTCGTTTGTAATGGTCCGATTTAAATGAAAATTTACATTGACCTTCTTGAAGTGTTACTGAGCTTAAGTTTTGAATTTCATGCATCTGTGTTTAACAGGTGCTGCACAGTGGGCCCTCAAAGTTGGTCACCTCGAGTTAAAATTTTCTTTTTCAAGCCGCCAAAAGCGTATTTGTGGTCCGATCGTAATAATTTTTTCTTAAGTGAAATCTGCTGGACAAACCCAACCAAAAATGTTATTACAAATTTTTTCATATCTCGTACAATAAAAAAGATATCGGGACTTAAAGTTTTTTTTTCGAAAAATTTGCTTTGGATTTTCTGGGATTATTTTATTTTTGGGAATCAGTTTTAGGTGAATCGGGGAAAATTTAATCCTGGTTTAAAGAAAACACTTTGGTTAATGTTTTAAAAAAAGAATTGTAGCAAAATCACCAATAATATGAAAATGCCAGCTGTTCAAAGTCAACTATTGCGAAAAAAGTGGGATTTTGAGTGTTTTACGGCGAAAAGGTACCTTTACTCTTATGTCAATAACTTTAATGTTTCTTAAGTAACATACAAAAAATTTGCATTTATTTCAAAGAAAACTTTATGCTTAATACAAATAATAAGCAATTGTGACCCTAGTCGGTACTTTTCTTGCTCCAGGCGTCTCCAAATATGGGCATTTTTTTCAAAAAAAATTGAGTTTGAGCTCAAATAAAAAAAATCGCCACACTGCTGGCCCAATTTGGTGCTATAAGTCAGTTAACTACATATGTTTTCTAAAATC
This sequence comes from Hydrotaea diabolus, assembly GCA_963513945.1. Taxonomy (NCBI): domain Eukaryota; kingdom Metazoa; phylum Arthropoda; class Insecta; order Diptera; family Muscidae; genus Hydrotaea; species Hydrotaea diabolus. Next base: position 190,771,621 of record OY740716.1, on the reverse strand, counting down.
CCAAGCAAAGAAATTTTGCGGGAGGCCATTTCTAGGACAAAAAAAATGAGTTTTTGTTAAAAAATCCCATTTCTGGGATTTTGTTTTCCCCTGTGTCAAATTTTAGAAAAGTGGCAACTCCAATTTTTTTTTTGAATAAGTTTTTCATTTTGTCACAAAAATATTGATACTACGTAAAAAAATCAGGTTTATATCTCCAACCAGCAAAATTTTACAGTGGTCTGAAATATTGACTTTTTTTGCTACCTTCACAAAAAAAAATTTTTTCTCGTTTTTATCAATTATTATTCAACATATTGAGTTAATTGCATTCTTTTTTATAATCTGCTAAAACTAGAGGTAATTACCTTTCCATTGGTATATAAAAAGTATATCCTTTTACCTACACTTATAACAGCACGTGCGCTGGAATAAGACCCCTTTGAGTAAAATATTAATTTTTTTGGTAAATAGCAATTTCATTTTGTGAGAGATCAATGTTGTTGCATTTAAAAAAATCAAATTTACACATTTCCAATCGCAAAAAAGTAATTTAATTGTTGCAGATAGAAAATTTGAATAAAAAGATGCTATTGACTTCATTTTTTGTGAAAAACTTTTTTTTAAATAAATTAACATTTAAATAAATCTTATAATTAAAAAACATTAAACTTAAATGATTTTATTCCACGTCCAGCATATCTAATAAATCAGAAAATTCTTCTTCGTCTCCATGCGTCATTTCGTGGTACGAAGTCAACTTACTTCTCATGGAGGATAAAAAAGGATCTGAAGATAATAATAAACTATTAAGTAAGTCTTCGTTTTGTGCTATTCTTGAGCATTTTCTTGTGGAAAATTGTTGAACATAACTGAAGTCTCGATTTCTAGCTTCTTGTGGTTCTTCAGTTAACTCGCCTATAGGGAGAAGGTGAGACTCGATTATTTGTTTCCCATGGAACAGGACTCTGTGTATAGTTGGCGTTAGATCTTTCCAGGGATAGAGATCAGCAAGCATTTTTAAAATTCGTTCGGCGTAAACTCCAAATTTATCGGAATTAATCTTTTGTTTGGAATTCAGAGCTAAAAGCAATATATTAACCATTCGAATCAACTCCTTATTGATTCCAGTTATTTCTGCAGCTGTATTATAGTCTGCGAAGAATCTTCTGGCAGTGTTTCCATCATTTGTATTCCCAAAGTTCGAGCGTGGTTTAGAAATATTTAGGCCAGTTTGTTGTTTAAATGCATCTTGAATTCTTTTTTTTTCACTTGCTCTCATTTCATGCATTTCTTTGTTAGCTCGAATGTTTTTCCTTTCATTTCCTGGTATAGATTTATACTTAATGTCATAAGCAAGGTTTAGAAAGTGTTCTAGAAACCTGATTCGAGCATGTAACGGTGCTATTCCAAACTCAAGGGTATCTTCATTGACTACTGAATTATTCGAAGCGTTTGAAAAATTAACTTTGCTTTTATTGCAAATGAAACACTTCCAGCTAGATTTGTTTCCTGTAATATCGTTTGCGGCTTTTCCATCTACCATTGTCAGGAACATTTTAAAAGATATTGTAATAGAATACCTGTCGAATTTAAATGCAAAATCTTCTAATCTCGAAATATCATCTTTTAATTTGTCTGTGATGGCTTTAGTTAAATCACTCGTTCCTTTATGATATACGAAGGAGATTGGTCTGCAATAAATTTTGGAGCCAGGTGTTGGATTACGCCATATTGCTTCAGTAGGGTTTGATTTTCTGCGCGAAGTTGAAGGTAAGGTAGAGTCTAAATTTAACCTCAGAGGAACCAAAGATGCCATGAATACGCTCTTGATCTGGGTAGATTGGCTATCAGAGCATTGTTTGTATTCCGAAAGTGCTGACAAACCATCACATCCCCACTTGCATATTAATTGAAGATGGCTGTTGTTGATTTTTTTTAGTTGTTCCTCATTCAATGTTGTTATTATCCTACTGGCAGTATTTTGGAGAAGTAGTTCCAAACTAACGCTGCCGGCCTTTTCTGTAATTATCACTGGGTTTGGCAAAATTTCCATTTTTCGTTCCTTTATTCGGTTGTATGCGGGAAACATGTCACATCCTTTATCAAGCAGCATTCTTCTTAAATGAGTGTACTTGTTCTTACTCAATCCCAATTCGATGATTAAAGCTAATGCTTCTTCCTCGCTAAAACCAGGACATGGTGTTGCAATACTTCTTTCAATGCGTTGGAGCCGCCTTGGTGATGCTTCCGTTAACACGTCTGCAATTCTTTTTGCTCTAGATGGCCGATTTTCCACCGTCAGTAATTCCTTGAATGTATCACAAATCTTTGAAGGTGAATGATTTGCCATCTCAGCCGACAACCGTTGTTTCTTTGCCTTTGGACATAGATCGTCGTATTCCTTAGTAGGAGCACCCACTAAAGCAGGGACAGTTTTAAATTCAATTATACTGTCGAGCCACTCAGTTGGTAATCTTGAATAATTCCTGTGATACTTCTCCATGAGCCGGTCAAATTTTTTCAAAAAATTTAATACTTTGCTGCTTTCGTTAGATTGTGTTATCTCGCTATATGTTGACTCTATGCACTCTATTAAATATGCTACTCTGTTCTCCATTTTCCGAAGTTTGGTGTTTTTTAAAAATTCAACAAGTTCTTGAACAAGGAGTGTTATCGTCATGGCGGATTAATTTGTTATGATAAACCCATACAAAATCGGCGGTTCTTATATCAATGAGTAATACTTACAGGTAATCACAATAATATCCGCAATTAATACTTGACTAAAATACCAGGTATTCCCCAAAAATACATTTATAACAATGAATTTTTATGTACCCAGGTACATTCGCCTAAAATGTTGCACAATATTCCGGACAGGTATTCCCCCAAAACATATAAGAATGAATGTTAAGGTACCTAGATCCATACTATACAATACTACCCATTTTCCGTTTTTACACAATAGGTAAACAATAATGGTAAAAATATATATTTTTGCTATTTATGGATAGGTACGAGAATTTTTAAAATTGGTATTCTTACCTATAAAATTCATACTTTACTCAAAGGGGTCTTATTCCAGCGCACGTGCTGTTATAAGTGTAGGTAAAAGGATATACTTTTTATATACCAATGGAAAGGTAATTACCTCTAGTTTTAACAGATTATAAAAAAGAATGCAATTAACTCAATATGTTGAATAATAATTGATAAAAACGAGAAAAAAAATTTTTTTTGTGAAGGTAGCAAAAAAAGTCAATATTTCAGACCACTGTAAAATTTTGCTGGTTGGAGATATAAACCTGATTTTTTTACGTAGTATCAATATTTTTGTGACAAAATGAAAAACTTATTCAAAAAAAAAATTGGAGTTGCCACTTTTCTAAAATTTGACACAGGGGAAAACAAAATCCCAGAAATGGGATTTTTTAACAAAAACTCATTTTTTTTGTCCTAGAAATGGCCTCCCGCAAAATTTCTTTGCTTGGGATTTTAGAAAACATATGTAGTTAACTGACTTATAGCACCAAATTGGGCCAGCAGTGTGGCGATTTTTTTTATTTGAGCTCAAACTCAATTTTTTTTGAAAAAAAATGCCCATATTTGGAGACGCCTGGAGCAAGAAAAGTACCGACTAGGGTCACAATTGCTTATTATTTGTATTAAGCATAAAGTTTTCTTTGAAATAAATGCAAATTTTTTGTATGTTACTTAAGAAACATTAAAGTTATTGACATAAGAGTAAAGGTACCTTTTCGCCGTAAAACACTCAAAATCCCACTTTTTTCGCAATAGTTGACTTTGAACAGCTGGCATTTTCATATTATTGGTGATTTTGCTACAATTCTTTTTTTAAAACATTAACCAAAGTGTTTTCTTTAAACCAGGATTAAATTTTCCCCGATTCACCTAAAACTGATTCCCAAAAATAAAATAATCCCAGAAAATCCAAAGCAAATTTTTCGAAAAAAAAACTTTAAGTCCCGATATCTTTTTTATTGTACGAGATATGAAAAAATTTGTAATAACATTTTTGGTTGGGTTTGTCCAGCAGATTTCACTAAAGAAAAAATTATTACGATCGGACCACAAATACGCTTTTGGCGGCTTGAAAAAGAAAATTTTAACTCGAGGTGACCAACTTTGAGGGCCCACTGTGCAGCACCTGTTAAACACAGATGCATGAAATTCAAAACTTAAGCTCAGTAACACTTCAAGAAGGTCAATGTAAATTTTCATTTAAATCGGACCATTACAAACGAAATGGCCGAATTATTTCCAATTTTTTTCGTAATTTTCCCACTGTGCTGTGTTTATTTCAAAACAAGCTGCAATTATTTTTAAAAAGGGTCACAGTTTTTAAAAAGGGTCTTGTTACTGCCCACTTTTGCGCTGAGCTTATGTCTTTACACAATATTAGAAATCTTTGAAGACTGTTGTTCCAAACTTAAATACTTTATGATTTGTGTTCGTTTAAAGTTTTTAAGAGAAGGAGCGTTGCCACGCCCCTTTTTTAAATCATCTACATATACATACTATAGTCATTTCCTGTCACACTGTAGCAAACAGTGTACATTTCAGGGCAATCTGCCCATAATTATGGTTATTTCATTGCTTTAAAAGAATGGGGCATGGCAACGCCCACTTTTTCTCAGAACAAATTTCATTACATTTCCATAGTACTTTATATATTCTTAGTCAGATGTTCCTATTTTTAATACGATATGAGTTCTGGCCATGTAATTTTTTTTTGATGTGGGCGGCGCCATGCCCCTTTGTAAAATCGCAACCCTGTATACTAACTGACAATTTATTCTTTCACAATAGCAAACTGTATACATTTCAAGAAGATCTGCTTCAAATTATGGTCATTACATCGCTTTAGAAAAAGGGGCGTAACACAGCCCACTCTTCGCTGAACGTACATATTTATTACAAACTGATACTATATGAACCTAATATTATGTTTCAATTTCTTAAAGTTTATGAGCTTTAAGTGTTTTAAGTTTTTGGATATGTGAGCGATAAAAATCTTATCCATTATTAGCATATCTTACCCATTTTTAGCATATAACCGTGTCCTGGTCACAGTGCATAGAGTTAAGATTTAAAACGATTGGCTATTATTATTGGCGTTACAGTGTTTAAAATAGGGGCGTAGCGCAGCCCAATTTTCCCTTAACCGTATTTCGTTAGGCACAATTTTAAACATTTGGTGATTGCAACTGAAATTCTTCTTTTGGAGCGGTTTTTTAGTTTCAGCCGATTACCAACTAATTTTTTCTCAGCGTGTAGGTAATATCGAGCGCTACCCGCGAAAAGACGTAAGCGCCAAAAAGAAAAATTTACAGGAAATAGTTTTTTGTCTAATTCATCTGAAGGAATATGCTTTATTTTAGTAAATAATATTTAATTTTGAATATTTAAGCTTAAGAGCGTTGTACAATTTTCCATACAATTTCATTAATAAGCGAGTAGCGCTTACGTCTTTTTCGCGGTAAGGGCTACCTGACTGGAGACCCTTTAAGCAGTATCTTCGTTAAAATCTAGAACAATCTTGCCTCACCCTTCTGCGGAGAGCAAACGACAGGTCATAATAGTGAAGCTAGATACATAGTGGTGCTGCTCTGTAATAGCTGTTATTATATATGGACCAGATGAGTTAAGGACCTCTTGCAAAATCACTTTATCTCTGTTATTTGTAGGTTGTTATTTCCTCTTTTTATATCCTACAATGCAGAATAGGGTGTTTTGACTTAGTGTTGATATTTGCAACACCTTACAGAAGATAGACCCTATTTTAAGTATATCGATCGACTCAAAATCACTATCTGATTCTCTCCGTCAGTCCATCCTTCCGTCCGTTAGTACATCTATCGCTGAATTCAAAGAACAGGCCAGGCCATGGACGTCCCATATTTTATGTATTAGTACATATTGGTCCATATATTGACATCATATAGAGGTTTACCCGTTTTTGGAACCAACAACTCTAAATGCCACATATTAATCCGATTTCAACCTAGTTTTCCACAGAAACCTATTTCTGTTTAAATTTGTCCATATCGGTCCATGTTTCCGAAAAGCTTTCACAGAAGGTTCCTCCCGATTTGAGATCCTGCAGCTTTAGCAGCCACGAAATACACCCCATCACAACCAAATGTTGTATCGTACGTTTTGAGCGACAAATCGTAGTCGGCCACGTCAATATTATTCTGTATCAGACTTTTTACTACGCTTTTTCGTTAAGGTGCTATATCGGAGAAAGGTTGCACCTAGTGATATGGATTTGGAGTTTGAGGAATTTTAAGCAGTCAGAGCCCCAGTCAAAAAAAATTGTACGTTAACTCCGATCACAAGTTAAAATTTTTATTTTAATTTTGTTAAACGAGTATTTTATAAATTCATACAACTACTTAAAATTCTTAAGAAATCGCCAGGCATTTGTCGGTATAACTCACGAGAGACATTACCGAGAGACCCTTAAAAGTATATGTATATGTGACGCGCAAAATAGAAAGGGACCTAAGGGTAAAACCAGTTTTGTCCAGGAGAGCCATTTTAAAGATTTAAATACACTTTTAGGGCATGGGATCGGTCTCATTCGATGCTCAAATGTTGTCCACATCAAAAAAAAGTGAAAATTGATTTTTTTTTACCCTAAGGTCCCTTTCTCTATGCGCTGTCACATATACTTATACACATAGTATTAATTTTCTAAGACGATCTAGCTTTGTCCGCCCATTCGTGTGTGTGCTGATAGCACAACTAACCTAGAATCATGGAATTTTTCATGACGATAACTAATGGTCATAAATTGTTTGGGTACATCGAAAGTATTTAAGTATTGGAACTTGCTTTACTATTCATATTTATGGTTAAATGGGAACAATGGTTAAATGGGCACGGTTAGTTGAGACGCATTTTATACCATAAAATAGGGTAAAGTTGCTAGACGATTTGGCCCAACAAAAGCCCAAATGATCAAAGCGGGCGACCAATAGTCAATATGTACATTAGGGTGGGCTGATTTGTAAGGACACAGATTTCACGATTTTTCGATAGCTTTTGGCATGAGCAAACAAGTTCCACTACTACATAAAAAAAATCATTTTCAAGGCAGCCAAAATTTAATTTTTTTTCTTTTTCTCAACTCTTAGTTTTAAGGATTTTTAGGAGGAAAGAAAAAACTTATTTCTTTTTAAATATTACCTTGTCAAGGTGACATACAAGACATGCAAATATACATTGCCATATACAATAAAATATAAAACATGAGCGCGTGAGAATAGAAATACGACTGATTCTCTACGATTCTCTTGGAAATGTAATATTTAAAAAAGAATTTTTTGTATTACCTACTAAAAAAACATTAAAAATAAAACTTGAGAAAAGGTAAAAAAAAATAATTTTGGGCGCATCGAAAATGACTTTTTTTTGATTTATTTTCCTCATGCCAAAAGCTATCGAAAACTCGATGGAACAATATCGAGCAGTCCTAAGTGTCGAAATAACAAAGAAAGCTCGTTAAATACAGATTTTTTGTGTGTTCTCACAAATCTACAGCATTTGTAAACGGAGTCTAAGTTTTTTGAGATGGCATCAGAAGGCTGGAATAGTTCAAATTACTCTATATGGCAGTTTGAACCCAACTCTAGCCTAGTTTCTACAAGAAACCTTTCCCAAATCCATAGCAGAGCTGCGTAAAATTTCAAGTTTTCAGGACGTTTATGATTGCCAAAATCGTTATTCTCTTTTTTTACTAAATTACTCAAATACTGGGCTTTGCCATTTTGAGTGCTCGCTATTTTTCTAATAAGTCAATCTTTTAGCTGTAATAAAGAAGTGTCTTATATTAGACCAAGATTTAACGGAAATTAGACGTTTTTGTTAAAAATACTCTAAAAGTATAACAATATCTCCCAGTGTGTGACACATTATGCCGGTTATTGGTTAGAAGACTCTTGGACGCTTTGGTGTATGCGAGTGTATGTGTGTGTGTGATGCCTTTCAAGCACATCCTTACATATGTACGTACTCACCGTTTGAAACGTCATGTCTTAGAGAATTGTCCGTCTGTCCGCCCGCTGGTATGTCTGTCCGCCGCCCATCCGTCTGTCGTCTTTTAATTTAAGAAAATTGTTTTATAACATCATTGTTGTCAGATAAACTGAAGTAAGTGTATGTGACTTGACTTTAACATGCCCCATGCTTCTCGTGGTGTCCCACCGACTGGTACTAGTGTGTGTACTATACGTATGTGTGAGGTAGCTAGAAAGCATCAGAGGCATTGCTGGGAGGAGCGTGTCTGTGTTGGTTTGTTGCTATTTGATTTCATTCATTTAATAAAATAAATGTGTGTTGATAACAATAATGAAATTTGTTAACATTTCATTTGTCCTGATGCTGCTGCTGCTGTTGTTGCCACTGTCTCAGCCACAGCTAGTGTCGATGTTGTTGCTGTTACATTATCATCTATTACTATCATCACAAGGGTTGACGTTGATCCATTGAGGACAATGCCTTTTAACATTTTGGCATGTGGAAAACAATGTCCGGGCAAAGGGGAATATACCAAAAGTCCTCGGATACACTGATGGGCATAACTACCAGGCATGGTCAGTGTTTCCAAGGCTAAGGCCATTTTAGGCAAAACCACAAAATGGTATTCGTAGATTTTCTATAGCTCCAGAAATCTCAAAAAGAAAAATAGCAAACAATTAAGGAAGCTATAAAACCCAAAGCATTTCGACGGTATTAAATAACTAAAGCCTTCGTGCTTAAAAATGTAACAAACAGCAGCATTGCCCAGCAAAAGCTGTCGTTACTAAAAAGTAGTGGGGCTAAGGCAGAGCTAAAAGTGAATACCGCTTATAGCCTCTCGGTAACGGTTAAAAGATTAGTTTTTTCTCGAACGAAAACGGGGGATATAGAAATCAGTATCGATTCCATTCTTGAAGTATGGGTACCGAAAATGCCACAAGGAAAACGTGTCACTTTAATTATAAAACCGTGCTCATATGACAATATTTAAAGATGGATTTGAAAAATCGACTGTGCGCAAGGTATATTTTCAAAAAATATCCTAAGACATTGATTCATTCAGAAATTAACCCAAATATTCCAACGACTCTCAGAAATTGGGCAACGGCTGTCAGTAACTTGCCCAGATAATAAAGATTTGTCATATCGTAAAAGTTTTTGATGTAGTCCACATTCAAAGGTCCGACCAGAAACGGTCAATTTTCGAAGAAAATCATTTTCAGTGATGAGGTACCTCAGTGGATTCGTCAATAAAAAATTTAACCATCCTTTACTCTTCGCTATACGAGTATAAGTTTGTCATTCGGTCTGAGTAATCTCGAAATACTTATCTGCGACCCTTTAAAGTACATATTTTAGATTGTGCGACAGTACACAAAGTCTGGGAAGTGATACCATTTGTTTGTAGATTTCGTCAAGTACATAAGAATCGGCTTTAAAAATTTCCCAAACATCCCCAAAATCTGAAAATCAGCTTCAAACCCGGTTTTGAGTACTTTTACACACTAATAAGCTTTGAACTTAGTTGAGTATCAACCCATTTGAAGTTTTTCAACGGATTTAAAAATATGAAGGGGGCCAGATAACCTGGTACAATTGAATGAAGAAAAGGTCAAAATCAAAAAAGCGCCTTAAAGAAAAATATGAAATAAAAAATAATTTCAGAAGATTGATGTGCATGGCCGATGTTTTTATACCCTCCAACATGGATGGCGTTCCAGTGTGGCTTTAGCAGTGTTAGGGGAAATGGTTGTTGGTGATGGCCTCCAATTAATGTCATATTCAGATTAGTGAGAACCAATATGTCCGTTGTTAAAGGAACCTAATTTTGGGTACCTAGCACCCGTAGGTCCAGACTCTAAACTTAGGCATATCTAAAAATAAACGTATATGTGACGCGCAAAATAGAAAGGGACCTATGGACAAAAACCAGTTTTGTTCAGGAGAGCCATTTTAAAGATTTAAATACGTGTATCTTTGGTGTACCATCACTTTCATAAAACGCGCATATCTCTGGGAGGGAACACTTTTGGGGCATGGGATCGGTCTCATTCGATGCTCAAATGTTGTCCACATCAAAAAAAAGTGCAAATTGGTTTTTTTACCCTTAGGTCCCTTTCTTGAGTTAAACGAAGAAATTCCACAGTTTCCTATTGTCCACATGACCAAGTTCGAATTGCCTAACTCTTCACACCCTAGGGACCTTAGGGCAATGACACAAATTTAGTAAATTCGTTGAGTGAATGTCAAATTCGTATTCGAGATGAATTTTTTTACCTTATCATATCAATACTTTTTATTACCAAAATCTCTAATAGTTGAGGAGTACGATTGAGCCCCGTAGAGGCCGGTCCGGTCCATAGCCAATGACTTCCAAGAAAGGCTTACCTAAATGTTAATTTTTTGACAAAATGAACAGATGTTATTACATTTAACTATAAGTATGTTTAAGATTGAGGCTAATTGGTCCTCGACGCAGTACATATGGCCCCTAGGTGGCCTTAAAGTTCGACCTTAATGACAAAGTCCAACTTTTCTAATAAAACCAGAAATTTGAAAAAAAAATAAGTTATTTTTTTAAGTGATGCAAATGTAAAATGTTAAATCGGCCACCCTGTACTTATATGTACTTGAGGGTACTAACGAGTAATAACCCCGTTTCCTTCGGCCATGCTGAATTTTATATATTAGGCATGTTCTATTGGTCCTCGCTTATGCAACGAGTAAGTGGTCACTAAGAGGATAACTTCAAAGCCTTACAAGGTTTTTCAAGTTTCTTTGTATACAAGAACTGATTGGCTTTACGCATCATATAACTTTGATTTTAAAATTTGTAATTGGTAAAAAAAGTTTTTCAAGTAATATGAAAATGACATTAATTTTTCAGTTTGGCGGAATTTAAGCTGGCGCCAACGGTCCATATGGCTCCTCTTTAATTATGGAAAAGTGGATACTAAAAAGTTATGATCCCGTTCAGTTTGGCCATGCTGAACCTTATTTTTTGTGACTTCGCTATTGAAAATAAAATAAAGAAGACATCGGCTAGGTAAATAAAATTTCGCCACATGACATTAATTTAACAATTTGGCGGAGTTTACCGAAGGCTCCGTCAAATAAGTCCGGTCAAACATGGACCCAGCACTAATAACCATATCTGCCGGTACTGCCAGTGTCATACCGTAACGCAATCCATGAAGGAAAGTATAAAATCTTCGATGCGGTCAAAAAGTGATTTTTAGAACAGTAGTTCTCATACGTTTGGTGAGATCCTGGTTTTAAAGAGTTAAATTATCTTTTCAACATATACTGCGATGCTTTTTGACGAAGGTCGTCACGGACCCGAAATCGCGAAAAAAAAGCGGTGTTCAGACACGAAAACCAGTAAAACCATTTTGTAAAAAAAAACTTGTCTTCTAATTAAATGTATGAGTAGATGCGAGATGTATCGAGCTGGTTAATCCCTGTTCAACGTATTTACCTTTAAATACGGGTTGAGCACATAAGAACAAAAAGAACAGAAACAAAAATTAAAGAAGGTTAATGAGTTGTTAAATTCATTTTGGCCAATCATTCCAATGACCGCCTCGGCTTTGCTGTCTTCAAGCTGTCGATACAATTTGTAAAGACGCGGTCTAATGTATTTGGCGTGATTCACCTAATAGCTCCTTGAATGTTGGCTCATAATAGACGTGAGATAATCTAATCTTTAAATATTTCCTTTACAAGTCAGAGCGTTGGGACGCAGTGCGCGGCTATACCAATCGAGCTTTGACCACAGGAATTTGACAGAAAGTCAAAACATTTTTGCTTGACAACTTCAAGTAGTGTCGCTTGAATGCTTTCTAGCGTCATCTAGTAGAAAGCACAGCTCGGATATGTCAATATTATCGACCTCGGAGTACTGAGAGTTTGTTTATATTAATTTTTCCTGAGGACCGATTCAAAATCGTCTTTTCGATATGAATAAGTTAATACCGCCATGCCATAAACCACATTCGGTCTTTATAGATGCTGTGATGTCTGGTCAAACACTTGTGATGGCAATTTTGAGTGTTGACATAGCCGTTGAAACAAAAAAAAAAGAAAAAAATCCACATTTCCGTTCAACAGTTTCCTTTTGAAATCACAGCCTGGTACTGGGCTGTTAGGCCTCGTATTTGGCGTTGTCAGCACAAATCCTAATTCTAACTAAATCCCCGGGCCCGGTATTTCGGCACTTGTCCTAAACAAGTGGTCTTCGACGATAGCCCGTCCATTACAAAATCTTCTAATGTTGCTTACCGTTCGGGAGCTTTTCCAGCGTGTTGGAAAGTTGTGAACCCAATAATCCTGCGAGTTATCCACCGAATGCGATTTGCTCAGCGCTCTCCAAGGTAATGAAGAGCATGGAAATTTACACCCGTTTGTTATTTATTGGCCAGTTGTGATCGCACTATCCACTACAGATCAAATCCGTGTTTCGCTAGTTCAGTCCGTATGAGGAATCGACTTCAGGCAAATGTGTTTCCCACTAATTATGACAGTCAACACAATGCACTGCATGTATAGGGGGCATATACTGAGTGTTGGTTATTTAAAAAAAATAACTTAGACGGGTTTAGTCTCATTGACATTTCTGGGTCTTTCTAAAAACTTCCATTGCGTAGCTACGATTTTATTACCTTCCACCAATCTTTGTCTAATCGGAAGATTTTATTATTATCGGAAAACAACAATTATCTACTTTATAAAGGCCGTGTAATGATTTCGTTCGGTTTGAGCAGCTCATTAACACACAACCATCCCGGTTTTCGAAGCAGTTAACTTGATCAGTTCACTGGCTTGCAGGAATTAAGATAATACGATTAGCTCTAGATATTTTCAAAGTGTTCGATAGATAAAGACACGGCGCATTATTACCAAAGCTGATTTATATTAGGTGGGTACTGATTTCTCTAGATTCATATCGAGTTTTCTAAGAAATCATGGGGCGGGGTCTCATCCAATAAGTATGCTACATATGATATTTTTTCTGTTTCTTATTCGCCTCATTGCCCTTTCTTGGGAAAACAATGGAGAAGAAAACTTCCTCATCTATGCGGGTGCTTTAAGATCTAACTTGGAGTTTCTTGCCCACGTAAAATGGATGGCGCTGAGGCTAGTCGGGTGAGGGTAGAAGAGAATTGGCTTTATAAAAAACACGAATTATTATTTATATAATTAATTCTTCAGCCATCTTCAGACGCAGAGGTGTTTTTAGCCACTTATGCCATAAACAAAACTTCCACTTTCCTTCTCTACCTAACCTAACTTCCTTAATAGAGGACATCCCCAGAGTGTTTGTCGTACTCAGGGATACCGTTGAACAATTTCAAAAAGTCGCACAAAAAGGGGTTTATTTCGAAAAAAAAGTGGCACAAAATGGGTATTTTAAAAAAAAGTCGCAATGTTTTCGTAAGTTCATTTTATTAAAACATAACATTTAAATTTAATAAAAAAAAGTAACAAACCACACAGTAAAATTTCAGTTCCATGAAATGAGAGGTAAAGTACATATTCAACCAAAAAAACTATTCAATTTCCAATACTCATGTACCCTCCATTACCGATAAAGTGGAGTAGCAAAATTTGCTTTAATTGAAGTACCCATATGTCTACTTATATATTGCCTATTAATCGCCCGTTTTTTAACATACAGGATGTTTTTTGGACACTTGAGCCTAACCTTTCAGCAGCTTTGGTTTTTTTTAGGCATTAAGTGCGTCCCAACTAACAGTTCCCATTGTCCATTCACAAAAAATTCTGATTTGGTTAGCCAAGATGTGTACTATTAATCGAGGTAAAAACTTGTTACCTCTTAGCCGATTTTGCCCATCCCAAACAGCTTATGACCATAAGTCTGCTTCTTGCTAAATTTCGGAATACTAGGTTGATACGTTTGAACGAGATCATGCTTTAAACAGACATGGCTGAATCTGGTTAGAATTTTACGACAATCAAGATTATAATTACACCACGAAATATTGTCTCCGATCAATATTTCGTGGTGATGCAAACGGAATGACAAATTTATTATTTTCTTTCGTGAAGCGTATAAAAAAGTCAAACATCAAAAGTCGGACATGGCAGACGAACCAACTGAAATTAGGATTTTGGGCTCCTTGAAGTTATGAACCGGGTTCTTAATATAACCAGATTCTAAAAATTATTTCATATGGATTCGTTGGGTTTAAAGTAAAACTTAAATTTTTTGGTACCCATATGTCCTTGCTTGAATGGCCGTATTTTCGGCCACCTCAAATCTAGGTTGCTTACTTGATACATTTTACAAATGTTCCGATTTGTTGGTATTTTTACCCTAAAGCACTCTTTTGTGCAGGCTATTCTGTGCTAAATTTTCTCAAGATTGGATATAGTATGTGCGTTTCAGAGCTGTGCGGCGGGACTGTTTGGAGGTTGTCTTCGAAGCCTGTGTGCAATACACATACAGATGCTATGACACACTAATACGAGTACCCACTGCCTAGCGTAAGCACCGATTATGACCAAATAAATTGTAGTACTTTTTTCTTCGGAGCAATCCTTAACCCCAGAAATAAGAATACGCGTATCTAATACACACATTTCGAGTTGTGGGGATTTTGGAAAAAGGGGCAGTAAAAGTCGCATGGCTTCCAAAAAGGATCAAATTACCACTTTAGTCGCACAACGGCAACGCTGGTCGTACTACAAAAAAAATCTATGTCTACGAACAGTATGGGACCTTCAATTAAACTTCAGGATACAATGCCCCAGACCTACTACATTTTAGTGAATTTGATCAAATAGTCCCAACAAACTCTATACTTTTGTCTACCAGTGTTTCAGTGGGAAGCATTCAATTGGGCGAAACACATATGTATGTGATTACTATTATTCGTTGATTATTGGTAGAGAGAAACGTATTACAAATTGTCCCTAATGTCGTATTAGTGGCTTCATTTAATGTGGCTGTTGTCAAAATAAATTTAATGACACATGCATTATAGGAAAACCGAAATGATTATTTATTCTCTGATCGAAAATGTGTGTAATAAGTCAGATTATCATTTCTAATGTGAGTAGGCAAAGGCCCTATGGACCGTGAAATTGACCAGTAGTGGAAATCGTAGGTTATTGATTAGTTAAATACTTCATAATCTTTTCAATGTTTGAGGCAGCTTCAACTGCTGTAATGTACGTAAAGAGTTGTACAACGACAACAGCTGAATGGAGAATAGAGTGGCCGCATTGCATGTCATACACCAGCGATGAACAATTTTTCGCTAAAATGTCCTTCTGTTCAACGATTGGGACACTTTAAATCCATATTCTGTGAGAAATAATTAGAATGTCCAACACAGAGGGGTTTTAAAAAAACTGGCATTACGTACCATTTAAACATGGACATATGGGTACCAAAAAACTATTAAATTATCTCACAAATTATTTTTATTATTATTTGTATAAACTCAATCCTTTATTCGTCGCAATTGATTTAATAATGCATTCTCAGAGTCTAAAAATGGGGTCAATCAATTTATATCTGAATGGGATAATATTTTCAATTCTTAAGGGTAAAGCCGGATGTCGTTAAGTGCCGACATTTTACTTATAATAAAATCAGACAGTCGGTTTTTCTAAACACCGTTTTGAAACAAAAATCGAAATGCCGGTTTTCTAAAAAAAAACTTGTTTTTGTCCCTGCAGTAAACACTGATTCAACCACGGCTAAGAATATCGAAATATTTTTCCGTACATTAGCATTTAATCGACCTGAATTTTCAACCCAAATTTGACATCCTTAGTCCAGGTAGTAAGCAAAGTTCCCACGACGATCAGTTCAATGCAAAGGAACGACTCGGGATCCATGGAATACTGACGATCGGTTACATCGAGCCTGTTGCCGAAGCCAACGCGAGTTATTATAGCGAATATGTTTGGAGTATACTTTAGAGCCGTGGGCACGAAAACATTTCGGTCGTTGACCTTGGAAGTTTCAGTAAGGCTCTGCACCATCTCATTAAGATGGAGTGATTAACCAAGAATGATTAAAAAACTATTCATTTGAGCACACAATAGTTTTCGAATTCTCCAGATTCAATCCGATGGACTATTCCATCTGGTTTATTTTGGAGAGCAAGGGGAGCACTAAACAAATACGCCAGTATAGATGCGCTCAAGAAAGCCGTTATACGGGAAAGAGCTTCGATAACGCAAGACCGATTTTAAAGGCTCTAAGCAAAAGGTGGCCATATAGAGCTAAAGACAATGGTTTTGGAAACTTTGATAATTTCCACACATTTTGTAATTGGAATCGATGTGAAATAAATTTTACACAAAAAAATATGGTCATTTCGATGGGTAACACTTTAATTGCCTAACCTTGT
The DNA here is from genome assembly GCA_963513945.1 of Hydrotaea diabolus. Taxonomy (NCBI): domain Eukaryota; kingdom Metazoa; phylum Arthropoda; class Insecta; order Diptera; family Muscidae; genus Hydrotaea; species Hydrotaea diabolus. The sequence continues at coordinate 190,755,206 of OY740716.1, read as the reverse complement.
GGGTTCATCTTTTAGTAAAGGGTGTGGCAGAAGAGCCCAAAAATTAATAATCTCTGGAAGATCACTGATGCGAATTTTAAATAAAGATTTGAATTTACTGGCTTACAATTGACTCAAGAGCTGAAGTCTATTGATCATTTAAGGGTCGACGACGACTATTTCGTTGAACAGACTGAAGTAAATAAGGACTTTCCAAAACCAAATCATCTTCAGCGACGAGGCACACTTTCGCCTTAGTGGATTCGTTAACAAGCAGAATTGCCGAATTTGGGCAAATAAGAATCCACGATTAATTGTTGAAGAGCCGATGCATTCACTGACTGTTTGGTGCGGTTTATAGGCTGGCGGCGTCATCGGGCAGTACTTCTACCAAAATGAGGTCGGCCAAGCAGTTGTGGTGAATGTTGTTCGTTATCGCGAGATGATAATGGACTTTTTGTGGCCAGAAATTGAGGATATGGACTTGAAAGATATGCGGTTCCGACAGGATGGTGCCACTTGCCATACACTCAACGAAACTACGGCTCTTTTGAGCGAGAAATCTAATGGCCGTGTTATACCACGTCGTGGCGATGTTTATTGCACACTACGATCATGCGATTTAACACCATTGGACTTCTTTCTCTGGGAATGTTTAAAAGAAAAAGTGTATTTAAATACTCCAAGGAAAATTTAAGAGCTTAAGGATGACACATAAACGTTATTGGATCTCCATTATGTCTCAGAGTCATTGAAAATATACACCAACGGATAGAGGTTTTTCGCCGAAATCGTGGCAAGCATTTGACCGATAGATTGTTTGACACGTAATTAATTAGATCCTTTTATCAAGATTAAGATAATTCTCTGAAAACTTTTTGTTTTACTAAAAATAGACATTGAGGCAGTGAGAGTTTTAGTTGGGCCTTCCTGATTTCAGAATCTACACTTAATAAGTCACTTCCCGACCAAATTTCACTTGTAAAGTTACGATCGTCCAAAATCCATCTCTGATGAAATAGATCCCACACAAGAGTTCCTTCCGATTTTAGAATAGCTAGAGTATCTTTCGATTTAAGGATCTAAAAGCCGCATCGTAAATTAAATCTAGTTGAAATGAGCCATAGTGCGTTTTGTGACCTCCAAAAATATGTCATTTACGCTCTAAGAGTTCCATATTGAGTTCGACCTTGCTCGTGCTCCAGATAGAGGCTGCAGTGAGACTCTGAATATCAGACTAAGGTGTTGGATATCACGCCCAACTGTATCCATTTTTTCTTGTTTACATCGATATGGTGTTATTTAATTCCGTGTTTATCTAAAAATGTTTAACTTTCAAAAGTCACTTAAAGTTTATTTTAAAATCCGTTTGAGGTCTCGTTTTACATACAATAAACGCGGTTGCGTTGGCTACAATGGACGATATAAGCAGTCAAGCATAAAACCACAGCGATACGGTCGTTCACATTGTATTTATCCTGGCAGTGCCAGCGATCCGGTGTGGCACACGAATACTTGGACAGGAAGTCAGGTGGAAAGTGTGACTGACGGTCCCGACACACTTCCTTTTGATTGCTATACAAAATGTCACGACATAATCATAATTCTGTGCAACACCGGGTGATGTAAAGTATACAAATCTTGCTGCTTTAGGCTCTGGCCTTTAAATAGCAAAACAAGAAGACAAAAAATGAGTGCTGCTCAAAAATGTTTTGCATTCAAAAAAGGTAGACATGACTTGTTAACCATTTTTGTTTGGAGCGCACTTCCAAAGAAACACAACTGTTGAAATATTTAACGAACAAAGCAAACGCTGGAAAGCACTGGAAATGCCATGAAATCCACACGTTTTTCTTGATATTGTCACACGCCTTTGAGGACGTTTTCTTTTGACAAACAGGTGAAAAAAGTGTAACTTACGCACACATACGCATGCATACATATGTTCAGGAATAAGTACACATCAGCATAGACACAAAGAATACATAAACACCTCCTAACATCTTCCACTGTGTGGCGCTGTGAGTGAGCGTGTGTGTGCGTTTACAAGGCATAGTTGTGGCATATTTTTAGGGGAACTCGAAGGAAACGGAAACTTCATGAATTCAACGGATGCCTGTGCTGTGCTCATGTGTGAGTGTTATGCATACATAAATACTTATGCACATGTCTTTTTCTCTGTGTGAGTGTGTGTGTGTGTGTTTTGTTATTAGGCATAAAATAAAAATAATAATAACATAAGAGCACAATTTCTCCCTCTCTCTCTCCTCCCCAAAAACGTATGAGTTTTATGATGATTGTAATTTATCTCGGTACGAATATTGTGGGTAAACATTGGGCAAAACAAAGAAACAAATGGCAAACTGACTGAAACAGTGGCAACCAACACATTCGCATGTTCCCCCCATTTCGTTGATGGAGGCCCCAAATATATTTTTTGATTTCCAAATCTGTCAATGATGTCCTTGGCAAGGCATAAAAGCCGCAGCACAAACACACTTTGTTGGGAAGGATTTGATGTATTTCATGTAATTCCACTCCCCCTCCTCCTCCTCCCCACCTCAATTCATGCATGTACTCAAATGTGACGTACAGTCAGTGCATGTATGTGTGTCTTACACTCCCTGTTTGCTGTCTTTGATGATGTTCCAAGCGCCCAGGCGCAGTCTGGCAGATCTACCCAGTCATATTTATTATGAAAATGTATTTGTATTTAGCTTAAGCCGAGATTAATGTCCAAAACTGTTTTTCTTCACTTTAGCCAGATTATGGCTAACGGACACACAACTAAAGCAAAATAAAAAATACACCTACTTTCTTGTGACGCCGCTGTTTAGGAGAGCCTTCTCATTCCATTGCATCATTGTTTGTGGCTGCTGCCAGCACTAAGACCCTTAAGAACATTTAAATTAAGGAAATAAATGAAATATTTGTGGCATTAATATTTATCTTAATATTTCCGAAAGCTATTACTCATTACCCGAGCTATTATGAAGAAAATGAAAAACAACACGAAATCCGTGTGTTAATGCCACAGACACAACTCATCAGACTTTGGTTGTGGTTCTGGCCAAGGTATTTTGTGTATTGTGTGAAGAGATTAAATAGCATTTAGGACTCAGTAATGTTTCCTTTGTCTTTGTGGCTAGCCATACTCACATGAGTTCATAGAGATGAAGAAAGAAGTCCTGGCAATTATGCTTACTTGCTTAACGGTAAAAATTTAATTATTCTGCTTATTGTGTAGAACATTGAAATTTTTCAAAGGGCCATGACCTGTGCTTGGAACAGAAATAAAATAAAATTGAAGTAGACAAGTGGGAGGACCCTAGGCACATAAACCATCTTATTTATGTAGTTATTTGAGCAACAAGGATCTGCAGGCAAACCTGGACTTTACAATTAGTACATTTTCATTATGCCTTCTTTCCTATTTAAGCGATTATTGCACATCGGGCAGTGCTTATACCCTACACCACACTATGGTGCGCTGATGTTTGTAGCACCTTCAAGGAATTTAGATAGACGCTCTTCAAGTATACCGATTAATTTAGAATCACTGATTCTATTGAGCGAGGTTCATCCGTCTGTCCATCTATCATTGTACAAAGTACTGGTCGCAATGTTTATACCCTACACCACACTATGGTGCGCTGATGTTTGTAGCACCTTCAAGGAATTTAGATAGACGCTCTTCAAGTATACCGATTAATTTAGAATCACTGATACTATTGAGCGGGGCTCATCCGTCTGTCCATCTATCATTGTACAAAGTACTGGTCGCAATTATGGACCGATTCGTTGAAACTAAACTTGGTGCAAGATTTGAATAAGGACGATCCCTCTTAAAATTGATCATCATCGGTACATGTTTTCAAATTTTACATACTACAGCCTATAGCTCTTAAAGCCACATATTGCGTCCAACACCCACACTTATCAATTTTTGAATACCTCCCCCAAAAAAGTCCCTCCCGATGTCATAATCTGCAGCTTTAAAAGACACATATTCCATCTGATTCCCATCGAATCTCACAAGGAGCGTAACGACTGACCAACACCTTTCTCTGCTGAAATTGGACGAAATCAATCATTTAGAAATGCACCCACACATATTTGAGCCCGATTTGAGGTCTTTCCGCTTCTAAGGACTCGTTTTAAATTCAAAACACACGCAGAGAAAAAATATGGTTACTAAAGTATATGTTCACGGCAATAATAATATGGTCTCCGCAATAAAATAAAGTTCGTCGCAACAATATTATTGTTTTCTGAATTTCATTTTGACACTAGTATGATTGCGGCAATATTAATATTGTTGAAATGTAACAATAGCATTATTGCCAAATTTAAAAATAAAAATATGGTTGTAGCAACAATATTAATATGGTTTGTGCCACAAAAGTATTGTCTTTTGGCTTTTATGTTAACCATAATATGATTACGTCAATCATACTGCATGATTATAATTTTTCTATATTCGAATATGCTTTTTGGAACAATGTTATTGCTACGGATCTAATGCAATGATAGTACTTTTTATATGGAAGTTAAAAATTTTTCAAACAAGCTGCTTTGGCTTTGTTTAACTGAATATTTTTAATAAAAATGCTTACGTTTTTTAAACTAATTTTTTTCAACCGTTAAATAAATCACTCCTATTATTTTGAATTTAATGTATTTTTAAATAATTTTCTTAATTTAAATCGAATGTTGGCAACTCAGCACAATTCTAATAATAACTTTGGGGTTCATAGTATAAATGTGTGTGGTCATACTATGGTTGTAGGGACCATAACATGGTTGCGTGTGAATTATAATATAGTTGTGAGGATCATACTATGTATGTGAAATATACTATGGTTGTGAGGGTCATAATATGGTTGTGAAGATCATACTATGGTTGTGGAGATCATAGTATGGTTATGTGTGAATCATACTATTGTTGTAATGATCATAGTATGGTTCTATTTGTATTATACTATTGTTTTGAGGATCATAATATTGTTGTCACACAACAACTGAGGCATATTTTGAAGGTCTTGAAAAATCTTATTTTTCGGATGGAATTAAAAAACTTGAAAAACGTTTGATGAAGTGTATTGAGTTGGAAGGAGATTATGTTGAAAAATAAATAATAATAATTCCAAAAAAAAACGGTTCTTTTTATGTTAGGCCAGTTACTTTTGCGGTCGCCCTCGTACGTATCCCTGGCAGGATTGCGCTGTTCTGTGTTTTATATAGCCCAACGAAATATGTCCTTCCCGCTTAAAGTAATAAGGTATATTCCGGTATGTGATGGAAACCGATCGATTAAAATCGAATTCGATTGGATATAAAAGTTGGCAATAAATCGTAATATAAAGTGGGCCTTAAGTTATAAGCCGATGTCCTTTTGCTGGATTTTTTTTAAATGAAAAACTTCTGCTTGCGAAATTTGTTTATTTTATACAGTAGAATTTAATACACCAATGGGCTTTGAATTACATTCCAATAAAGAAATGAAATAAAAATGATAGTGGCTGCCGCCGGAGTTGATTGTTATACGGACTTGTTTTACGGTATTTTTTATCATCTACTCTAAGGCCACTTTATTACCAAATTTTCTTTTGAATTCGAAGATTTGTTATATTTCCATAATTTTTGTTTGGTAATTTCCCAAAATTTTTCAATTGGTCTATGTTTGGGCCAATACGGCGTATTCTTGTTAGGTATGATGACAACAGCATTGTTCAGGGCTTTGCCTTAAGGACATAACAATTTCATATAATAATAAAACAGAGAATATTTAAGATACTCGTATAGAGTTAAAATTTATACCAGGTGTAGAGCAAATGTTACATTTTAGGAATGAAATTCGATTTTGGTCATATGACCACCACGAGCCCGTGTACAGCGGTCTATTCTTTGGACCCAATTTTCCACCACCCCTGCACACATTTTGACCGGAACAATTTCGCGTGAATGTTTTCTCTGAGCTCGTCTTAAGTTGTTGGCTTGTTGACATAGACCAATGACTTGGAGTGGACCCATAAAAAGAAATTCGATGGCGTTGAATCGCATGAACGAGGTGGCCATTCGACTGGACCATTATTCGAGTTAATGCGTTCACCGAATTTGTCTTTGGCACCGTCTTGTTGAAACCACATATCGGCGATGCGAAGCTCATATAATTCTGGCCAAGAATAATGTTCTAACACGGCACGATATCGCTCTCCATTGACGGTAACATGACGACTGTTTTCATCGACGAAATAATACGGCCCAATCACACCACCGGCATGAAAACCCACACTACGCAATAATTTTTTGCGGATGCAATTGTGTTTCTTGAAGCAAAAGTGGGTTTGTCGCTTTTTTTGGTAAAACCACTCAGCCAGAAATGAGCTTCATCGCTGAAGATTTTTCAATGAAATTCTGGATTTTCGTGAAACTTGCCCAGAGCCCAATCAGAGAAGTTTCGGCGATTTAAATGATCAAGTGGCTTTAGTATTTCAATCAGTTTGATCTTACAGGGATGCCCAATTCCTGAGAACGACGTGGAATCGACTGATTTGGCTCATTTTGAACGGATACACCTACGGCTACGATATTTTCGGCGCTTCGAGCGATACGGAGTCTTATTGGCGCCGGAACATAAAAGCAAAAAAATTGAGATCCAAATTTATTCACCTTAGCACGCACAGCCTGTCGGGTGGGACGATTATTACGGCCGAAAATTGGAGTAAGCGCTCTTAAAGTTGCGACCACCGACTCAGAATTTCGGTAGTAATTTTTAATGATTTCCAAACGTTGCTCGTAAGTGAACTTTACCATGATAAAAATCCTGACTCGGCTTACGTACGTAAGATACGAAATTGTTATGTCCCAATTGGAAAACCCTTTATCCTTAGAGTAGTGACAAAATGCTTAATCTATGCAAAATTTTACTAGCGCATCGAATAAAGGGCGATAGAAGTTTTTCCAGAGATTCCTTTCGATGTACGAGTAATAAACCAGTCATCGTTCAATGCGTTACAAATGGGCGACTTTTGAGGCCAGAGCTACAGAGTGACTGACAAACCATTACTTTTGTCCCCAAATTTATCCGGCTTAAAACATTTATATAGAGACATTTTATCAGAACAATAAAAGCATAAAAATTCAAATCAAGTGTGGAATCTTTATTTCTAATTTGAAAGGACATTTTAGGCATTTATTTGTTGAATATAATTTCCTTCAAATGTTGTTGCTCGTTCGAGCATTTCTACCGGTATGACTTTAATGACACTCGTAATGTTGGCTTCCAAAAACCTGAATCGTAGCTGGTTTGTCAGCATAGACTATGGACTTTACGTAACCATAAAGAAAAAATGTCTAAAGGTGTGATATCACTCGATATAGGCGGCCAACTCATCCGTCCAAAACGTGAAATTAGCTGCTTTTCGAAATGACCTCTCAATAGATCTATAGTTTGAGCAGCTGTATGGCAAGTGCCATCCTGTTGAAACCAAGTGTCGTCAAGATTACGGGCTTCAATTTCAGGTAGCATAAAGATCAATATCATGGCGCGATAGCGAACACCATTCACGGTTACGTTCCGGCCATCATTATTTTTGAAAAAATACGCACCGATGATTCCACCAGCTTATAAACCGCACCAAACCGTGGTTTTCTCTGGGTATAATGGCACCTCTTGAACCTCATCTTGTTGCTGCTCAGACCAAATTCGGCAATTTTGTTTATTGACTCTCCGTTGACCCAGAAATGAGCCTAATCACTGAACAAAATTTTGGTCGAAAACAGCGGAAATTCCCTTCTTCCCGTTTCTCACCGAACGCTTATATTCATAATACAGCTGCCAACATTTGAGGGTAATTATTTTCAAAAAATAAATGCCATAAAATGTCCTTTTAAATTACCAATAAAGATTTCACACCTGATTTGAATTTGTATATTTGTTTTTGTTCTGAAAAAATACCGATAGATGGATCACCCTTTATTTTACGCTCTCATTTAAGCAATTTAAAAACTTCGAACTTTTTAGCATCCATTATAATGCACACGTAAAATGTTGTCAAAACCTTAACGTACAGAACGAGTGCTCTTCCTTATGCTACAGATTGCTGATTTTCTGATGGGTCTGGGAATTTAATAATTCGAAATGATGAAAGGTTTGCATCTATTCGAGTTGTTTGAATATCACTTTTGCTTGATTCGTACATTTTTGCTCGATTAGTATCGGAGACCTGGATTCCAACTTATGACCCTCAACAGCTTTGCCCGCAAAACTGGGTTTCCATTTCTTTTTTTTTCAACCGAGTTTGCTTTTTGGTCGGCTTCAACGGTTCACGAAAAAAAAAGTATGGTTGTGATGACAATATTCGAAGAGGATAATACTATTGTTGGGTATATGGTTGTGCTACAACAGTATTATGGACCTCACAACAATAGTATGATTCAAATACAACCATACTATGATCCTCACAACAATAGTATGATTCACACATAACCATACTATGATCCCCGCAACCATAGTATGATTCACATTCAACCATACTATGATCTCTACAACCATAGTATGATCCTCACAACCATAGTATGTTTCATATACAACCATAGTATGGTCCTCACAACCATAGTATGATTCACACACAACCATGTTAAGATCCCAACAACCATAGTATGATCACACACAATTAAACTATGATCCCCAATATTATTTATTAAAATTGGTTTAAGTTGTCAACAATAGATTTGAATTATGAAAATTATTCAAAAATACATTGAATTCAAAATATTAGGAGTGATTTATTTCACAGTAGAAAAAATAATAAAAATAAAGCGTTTTTATTAAAAATGTTTCAGATAAACAAAGCCAAAACAGCTTGTTTAAAAAATTTGAATTTCGATAAAAAAAAAGTACCATTATTGCATTAGATCCGTACCAATAACATTTGTTCTAAAAAGCATATTTAAATGAAGGAAAATTACAATCATACAGTATGATTGTCGTAATCATATCATTGTTAAAATAAAACGCAAAACAAAATACTTTTGTCACACTAACCATATTTATATTGTTGCTATAACCATATTTTCATTTAAATTTAAATTTGGCAATAATACTATTGTTACATTTCAACAATATTTATATTGCAGCAATTATACTATTGTCAAAACTAAATTCAGTTAAGAATGCTATGGTTGCGACGAACATACTTTTGTTGTGGAGAACATATTATTATTGCCGTGACCATGTAGTAACCATGTATTTTCTCTGCGTGTTGTTTGTTTATATCAAGAACTTTCTTTGCGATGTTTTGTCCTGACCAATCCGAATTTCAAATGATCATTTTTCTAATTTATTTTTCCATCTCCATTACAAAATTTTCAATTGCTCCACTCGGGGCGCTGCAAACGGCAGTATCTCGCACAAAATTATAAGTGAACCATTCTTCAACTAACTCAATTAGGAAATTCCGATATAATTGCAAAACACTTCCTTACTATTTTTATTAGACAATGTTTACATTGTTATTTTAATATCACAATTAAAGCATACTCTGAAAAGTAAAATTCTCACAAACTTCAAAACGTATTTATCAGAGTAATGACAGATTTATCGGAGTAAGCATGTCTAGATATTTTTAATTAAATTTATTTTTGCACATTAAAAAAAGGGAAATTAACTAAATTTATCAGCATAAGTTATCTATAAACGAAATTTATCTCAGCACACGTACGAACCGTAAATACACTTGCTTTTGTTCTTTTCTTCTCATTTATTATTTTTTAATCAACATTTTATAATTTACATAAATATCATCCACCAGTCGACTGTTGTAGTTTAAAACGACATTCTTCAAACACCCACCTACCGGTCTACTCCGTTCCCCTGGGTTTGTGACCGTAATGCCTCTCAGTGGGGGATACTTAGGAATAAAGTCTTTCAACAAGTCTAATATAAATAAAAGTAATTTTTTTTGGTAAGCCAATGATAAAACGGCCAAAACACTTTAAATGCTGCTACCTTCAACTGGTATAATTTATATTGTTGTGTAGGCTTTTCTTAAATTTAGAAATGTATTTTTATTTGTTTTTGCTTTTGTATCTAAAGTTTTATTGTTTGTATTCGCCTTGCAGATCTTTTAATAACAGTTTTGGGCCTTGGTTTTTATTTATTTATTGTAAAACACGCAGAGGCGGTTATTAAGATGTTTTTTTTATAAAATAGAGTACTGTCGAGTCGACTGGCAATTTTTGGTTTATAAAATGCCATACGGGCAAGCTGAAGAATGAGCTCTATTCAGTAATAATTCAAAATATCCTATGTTTTTTGCGAAATCTCTAAAGCTATGATCTCTAAAGTCCTGTCAAGATTGCAGCCGTGAAAGACCGGTCTCTTGCAAAACAACATACGATCTAAAATAAAGCACTAGATGTACCACCCGATACATGAAAAAAATTTGAACTTATTGTAGACAAATGTGTGATCTAGTGCAATTTGCTATCAAGGATTCTTAAAAAAACACGACAATAGTGTCTGTGTTAGCATATAAAGGGTGATCCATCTAGAGGTATTTTTTCAGAACAAAAAAATAGATCAAAATTCAAATCAAGTATGGAATCTTTATTGGTAATTTGAAAGGACATTTTATGGCATTTATTTTTTGAAAATAATTTCCTTCAAATGTTGGCAACTGTATTACGGAAATGAGCGTGCGGTGAGAAACGGAAAGATCCTTTGTTTTCGACCAAAATTTTGTTCAGTGATGACCCAGCAAACCAAACCTTCAGAATTCGGTCAGAATTCTGTACGACAATCGGCAAAATGTTCCGATTTCTTACAGAGTTCGTAACGAAAAATATATGAGAGGGTTGACAAATATTCTGAGCTACTTCTCTGATTTCGGTAAGAATTCTCGATAGAGTTGCGAAATTGTTCATAATTGTCTGATATTAAACATTGTCGGAAAATTTGGTTTACTGGGGAGGCCCATTTCTGGCTCAACGCCAAAGTCAATAAACAAAATTGCCGCATTTGGGCTGAAGAGCAACAAGAAGAGGTTTAAGAAGTGTCATTATACACAGATAAAACCACGGTTTGGTGAGGTTTATAAGCTGATAGAATCATCGGTATATATTTTTTTTAAAAATAATGATGGCCGGAACGTAACCGTGAATGGTGCTCGCTATCCCGCCATGATATCGATCTTTGTGCTACCTGAAATGGAAGCCAGTAATCTTGAAGACACTTGGCTTCAACAGGACGGTGCCACTTGCCATACAGCTATTAATCTATTGAGAGGTCATTTCGAAAAGCAGCTAATTTCACGTTATGGACAGGTGAGTTGGCCGCCTAGATCAAGTGATATCACACCTTTAGACATTTTCTTTGGGGTTACGTAAAGTCCAAAGTCTATGCCGGCAAACCAGCTACGATTCAGGTTTTGGAAGCCAACATTACGCGTGTCATTGAAGCCATACCGGTCGAAATGCTCGAACGAGTCATACACAATTGGACCCTCAGAATGAAAACCCTAAGGCATAGTTGCGGCCAACATTTCAAATCAAATTACCAATAAATATTCAAAACTTGATTTGAATTTTTAAATTTTTTTTCGTCCTGAAAAAATACCTCTGGATAAATAACCTTATATAACTGAAATAATTTAAATAAACAAAACACTCACGTTTTTTCAAGCGGATTTTTTTATTGTGATTTTATTTTTTTGAATAACAACATAAGAGAATCCTAATGACAAATTTTCTGGATCATAATATGGTTGTAGAGATCACAACATGACTACGTGTAAATTATACTATTTTTTGAGGAGCAGGCTACAGTTGTATGTGAAACATACTATGGTTGTGATGATCATACTATTGTTGTGTGGGATCATACTTTGGCTGTTATAGTAATACCAGTGTTTTATGCCAAACATATTATGTTTGACATGTGTGAAACATACTATGATTGTGAGGAGCATAACATGGTTGTAAGGATCATAATATGGTTGTGCGTGAATCACACTATGGTTGTGAGGATCATAATATGGTTGTGGGGATAATAGTATGGTTGAATGTGTATCATAATATGCTTGTGGGGATCATAGTTTGGTTGTGTGTAAATCACCACATTGTTGCGCCACAACCAAATACCCAACAATAGTGTGATGCTTATGAATATTGTCACATAAACCGTACTTTTTTTCGTGTACCACGGATTGCTTTCAGGTATGGCATGGCCATACCAATTATGGGCCAACATTACGTGTGTCATCAAAGCCATGCCAGTCAAAATGCTCGAACGAGTCATCCAAAATTGGACCCTCAAAATGAAAACCCTGAAGCGTAGTTGCGGCCAACATTTAAAGGAAATTATATTCAAATAATAAATGCCATAAAATGTCCTTTCAAATTACCTGTAGACTCCACACTTGATTTGAATTTTTATATTTTTTTTTGTTCTGAAAAATTACCTCTAGATGGATCACCCTATGCATACTTTGCATTTATCATCCTCAGCAAGTTACCATCAGAGCTTCTATTTTAATGGCCACGACTGTTGTGTTGTTTCATTTGCTCGCCTTAAGGTTATTTAAAAAATGTTTTTTTTGTTTTCTAAAACTGTTTTATTCTCTCACCCTGCTGGATGTAACGCATCGCAAAAGGCGTATTAGATCCTACATATGTTTTGATCAACCCAGTTTCAGGACTTGTTAAGAAATTTAAGCCACGTCCATCTGTGCGTCTGATTCTCACGATAGTTTTCGAAATCGCTTTATAATTTTACATGTCGTTTTATTTCTTTACAACTGCCTATGGGAGTAAAAATGGGTCATATTGCCACTCTTTTTCTGATACATCCCACACAAATGTATCATAACGCACATTTTTGATATTCTTGAAATATCTGTAATAATATTCATACAATGTAACCCAAATCAACACTTATGAACAGAGTTGGTGATAAATAATAGGATTTTAGGCCTTGCCCTCCTAAGCAAATGCACAACTCCGCAAAAATTTGTATTCATCTTCTATCTTTAACGCTAATCATACCTAACTCAAAATCAATACTTAAGAACAGATAAACGACGGCTGCTATTTATATTTTGTGTCCTGACAATACTAGTGTTTCCAGTTGCAAACTGGAACTTCCATTGGAAACTTTGACATTTTTAGCATAATTTCACTCAGAATGTTTTGTCATTTGAGGACGAATTGTTTTGTTTACAGTGTGTTCAAAAAAGCCTCTCAGTAAAAAACATTTTCGTGCGATGATTTTTTACGATTTTCAGCGTAGATTACGGAGACATGAGTGTTTAAGTCAACTTGTTTCGAGTGTTTAAGTCAACCGTTCGATCCAGGATGAATTTCGTGAAGGAGGTCCAACTTCGGTCACCTTGCCAGAAACCATCGATGCTGTGCGTGAACTGATTAAGCAAGACCGACATGTGACATACCGTGAGATTGCGACATCCTCGGGTATGACAAGCATCAATAAGATATTGAAGTACAATTGGCCGTGAAAAAAATGTGTTCTCGTTGGATCCCACATAATTTTACGAATGCTCAAAAAAGCCTCGTATGGATTGGTGCGAAGAGATGTTGAAAATGTATAACTGCGGTAGCTCAAAGGCAGTGTATAAAATTGTCACAGGTGACGAATCATGAATCTATGCATATGAACCCGAAAAAAATAGCAATCGACCGTATGTGTCTTTCAAGACGAGCCAAATCCAACAAAAATTGTTCGTGGAAGAAGTACATCATAGCAATTGATTGCGTTTTTTTCGGTATAACCGGCCATGTTGCCGCAGTGCCTTTAGTGGAACGTAGGAGGTCAATTCTGAGTGGTTTGCAACATCTGTTTGCCAGCAGTGATCGGAGAAATAAGGAAAGACAATAAGAGAAGACGGATCATTTTGCATCACGGCAATGCGAGCTCTCACACATCGGCGGAAACGATGAGCTATTTGAACACTCAAGATATCGTACAGCCCTGATTTGGCACTCAATGACTTCTTCCTATTCCCTAGCATCAAAAAAAATGCGTGGTCAACGTGTTTCATCGCCCGATGCAGCTGTTGAAGCGTTCAAAAATCATGTTTTGGAGGTGTCTCAATCGGAGTGGAAAAAATGCTTCGAAAATTGGTTTGTGCGCATGCAAAAGTGTATTGATCTTAAAGGAGAATATTTTAAAAAAAGCAATAAAACCATTTAAAATGATAAATTATTGTGTTTTTATTGCCCGACCCGAAATATAAATAGCAACCCTCGTATTACTTGGAAAGTACTTCCAATATTTTTTGCTGGGTATCGCATCTCGCATGGCAAGCCCATAAATATAAAGCGGTTACGGTTTGCAGACCATGACAAAAAGTGGACCGATATGAACCGCATCCTGCACACTGGCCCGAACATTTACAATGTTTATTGTAACGTTCAGATCGGATAATATTTACGACCTGTACCTCAACACTCATATAGACTAACAGAACAACAGCCGGATGCAACTAACTCGCAACATTAGTTACAAGTTGATCAGTGTTGTTTTACCACCAAGCTACTTAGTACAGGGCGATCCATCTAGAGGTATTTTTTCAGAACAAAAAATATATAAATTCAAATCAAGTGTGGAATCTTTATTGGTAATTTAAAGGACATTTTAGTGCATTTATTTTGAATATAATTTCCTTCAAATGTTGGCTACTGTATTATGGAAATGAGCGTTCGGTGAGAAACGTGAAAAAATACTTTTAGATGGATCACCCTTTATAATGCCCAGTAGAACAATTTGGCGTTCATTTGGACTACGCTTTATGAGAACTCTAAAAAAGAACAATTTACTAACAGAGGCAACATTGACCAAACACTACTACCAAATCAGGCCTCCCCTTACTCTTACTACCTCCTTTCTACTTACTCAATGTCTTTTTGAAAGCCACTTTTCTCGGTAGAAGCCCAAACTATTTTTCGGCCTTATTATTGTGATTTTTGCAATAAGTGCTACAGAAACTTAATGGAGTCCCCACCGAAATGTTATATGAAATTCTAAACGAAATATCATAAGCCTTCTTATCGATTTTTACACTTTTGTTTTGTTTTTTTTTTGTCTTAGTCTTAGTCTTATTATTCGTTTCTTTTATGGCAATGTGTCATGAATATGTAGAAACATAGCATTATTTATTTTGCTTTATCGACTTGGCCTCCAAAAGATGTGCGTACAATATGATACAAGTAATTATCGAGTAAGTCTTAAGGAAAGTGTACAGATAACATGACTAATATCCTCTTAGGGTAGGATCGCTCAGAAACAAACACTCTGTACGAAATATTGTTTCGGCATTGTTTCGACAAAAGCATCATAATGCTTTTAACCACAGCACTCCCGCTGGGGTTTAATATTTTTATATTTTTTGAAAACCCACATCACATCAATGACGATATCTCTCTAATCTAACCTGCTGTGAAATGAGTTGACATAATTTAAAAACATTTGGATGCTAATGCCTTGGCATTATCTTTGCAGGGTTTAAACAATATTGTACTGCTTTAGGACAAGAGTAGATGCCTGTACATCAGGTAATTTATGTTGGCATTTTCACTTGTTGTCCGTATCCTTTTTTTAATGATTTAAAACATTAGCAAACAATAGGAGAGCAGTTCATCTGTTAAGGTCTTCAGAAAATCCTCAAGAAAAATAAGAAAACAAAAAACAGAAAAAAATCAATCTGTTAATAGCCTTCAATCCTAATCCCCTACCTTAGGGTTTGCATATTAATTTATGTCACACAACCCGTTGACGGTAAATCTTATTTGAAAATAATCTTACAGACTACTTCAGTCCCTAAACCCACTCACTCACACACAGTGAAAGATGTTTATTCCAACCAAAAAAAAAGGAAAAACCTCGTTATATTCATGAAAACGTCTTAGGGTTATTAAAAACCCCAAAGAAAACTATTTCATTAATTTCAGGTTAAAATATTCATAAATACAAAAGGAACGTTTGGCGTTGTCCTCAACAAGAGAAGGGCAAAATTAATAAAGTCCGTTCCTTGCGTCACACAGCATCCAACCAGGTTTGCATAGGGATCACCATGACATGAAAATATCCCTTTAAAACGCTTAAAGTATTTAATGAATACACACACACGCACGTGCACACCGATACACATGCGTAGGCATACATCCTTTCATGTGGATGTCCTTTGTCAAATAACTAGTTGTGGTATGTCCAACGGTTTTGAGGTTTTCTCAGCTATGTCCGCTGTTGACGAGCCTAATGACGTCAGAAGAACTTGGTTGTGTTGACTTTTTGAGGAATTATTTAAGCACCTAAGGTAAGGCATACATTTTCGATATTGACCCAACATGGTTTTATTTTTTAGCTAAGATATTTAAAAATAAATTGCCATGGATTATAAGATTTGATTTTAAAAAGTGGATTTTATAAGAAAAATATCACAAACAAAATAACTTTCTTTCGAAAAGCAGCTTAGAAAGTAAAGGTTATTGTAAACAAGTACAAACGTTTTTAACTTTGGCCTAGCCGAACCTTGTATACTCTTCGCCGTGAATTAAAGTGGTCCGTTTTTAGGGCACCAGAGAAAATGAGTCGGCCAAAAGTCTATTTTAGGGAAACTTTTTTCTACATAGGCCAATTTCGCCCACCTACAATCGCAAACAGCTTATGACGATAAGTTATCATCAAACAAATTGCAAAGGGTAGGTTATTTCAACGTGCTTGACGTTCGAACTAGACCATATCGATTTAATATACGATTTATAATATACGACTTATAGGGTCTGCGATCAAAATTTCCAGCGAAATTACACGGTTCAGGATGGAGCGCTGTAATTATCTTTTTTACACTGCAGGCTGTGGCGGCACTGATGGTCGAAGAGAGTGGAAAGTGTGTGTGGTTTATAGTGGCTGACGACAGATTTGTATTCGTCTGCCTTTCAGTTGCCATCATGCATTGGACACGAGAGGAGAGGTCATTTTGTGTTAAAGCGTATTTTTCAAATGCGCACCCGACCATTGCAGTGCAGCGTGCTTGTCGTTAACGATTCGCCGTTATCCCACGCGGACGTGTTCCTGGAAGGCAATCAATTGTAAATTGGGTAACTTCATTGAGAATGTGTCTTGTGTACGAAGGGGACCTGAGATAAGGATTACAACACCACAAAACCTCGAGAGAGAGAGAGAGAGAGAGAGAGAGAGAGAGAGAGAGAGAGAGAGAGAGAGAGAGAGAGAGAGAGAGAGTTAAAGCAGCAGTACTGCAATCTCCGAAGCGCTCTGCTCGGAAGCAATCACTTGCTCTTGACATTTCCTAAATTTTTTTAGCCGGCTCTTGAGGCAATGCGATATGAGGATACATGGTTCCAACAGGATGGTGCTACTGCACATACAGCGAGGGCTACCATGAATTGTTCGAGGCAAATGTTTCCTGGACGGCTTATCTCTTTGAGGGGTGATGTGAACTGGCCGGCACGCTCACCAGACTTAGCCCCCTGCGATTTTTTCCTTCGGGGTTACCTGAAGTCGAGGGTTATATCCACCGTCCCAACACCTTAGAATTACCAATATTGAGGCTGAAATTGGCAGAATACCAGTCGACATGCTTGTTAGAGTTCATGAAAACTTCAGAAAACGCATGCAGCAATGTGTGGATAGCGAAGGTCGACATTTGCCAGATACACTATTTAAAACCATATAATTTAAAAATTCCCTTCCTGTTCAATATAATTAAAATATAAAATAAATTTTTCTAAAGTTCATAGTTTTTTTATTTCATTCCCAAATATGCAAACTTTCGCGCTCCGCCCTGTATAACAAGTAAAAAACCTAAAGTATGGCAGGGACAATTATAAGCCATCATGCATTACTATTTAATTTAGTAGTTTCATGCCTCTGCGAAGAGTTTAAGCGAGGCGCGACTTTATATTTGACTTCAAGATCGGGCTATACGAAAATTAACCACCAGTTTTTATAATTTGAAGGGCTCATTAGTTTCCTCCAAACAACGAACTAAAAATCATTATCGAATTGTACTTTCAAAATTTAATAATTTTTGTAAAGTGATTTTTAATGAGTTGACGATCTAATTCCTATGATTTTTAAAAACCCAATAATTTTGCGTTCGTTTCCTCTCAGACTTATCCGTTTTATAAAAATAGGCTGTTAGACCAGTTTATATATAGTTTGCACTAAACGCCATATTTATCATTTAAGATAGATCGAGTTTAAATGCATCCGCAGGACGACTTTAAAGGATAACCAATACGAGGCTTATTTATATTTCAGGTTCTGGTAGTACTAGTAGTGCCAGATGCAAACTGGAACTTCCATTAGAAAGTTTGAAATTTTTCAACATAAGTTCAAGCAGAATGTTTTGTCAATTGAGCGCAAATTATTTTGATCAAGTGCGTTGAAAATATCATCAAGGTCATAAAATGGACTTAACCCTTTAAAGTGTTTGTGCGAAGATTTGTAACGATTTTCGGCGTAGATTATCTAGACAAGGGTGTCTTAATCAACTTGTTTCGACGTTTGGCAACCCTATTTTGGTCGAGCTTTAGCAGGAGTAGCCAGAAGCCGCCGTACTATGCTGAATTAAAGCACATTCATATTAAATTAAAGACCTCAACTCGGGAGGAACCACTGTGTTTGGGCCAAACTTAATAATTTTTTTTAAAAGGTGAGAGTTATTGACTCTATACTCCCTATGCAAAACTTGGTTGGAATTCAGTGCACTATATGGCTTCCTGAGCTGCAGGCTGTGAAATCGGAAAGGATCTTTGTATGCGGATTATATGCAAGTATGGACCCATATAGTCTACTTTCGCTAGAGTCAATATTCAATATTTATAAGTATATGGTCGTAACGTACTAAGCAAAACATGAGCACGATTTAATTTTCATTTGTGGTTTATAGAACGGCAGGATCTTAACTCGGGAAAAACTTTTGTATTGTGACCGATAATAAGGAACGATATAAACCAATTTTGCCTGCGGTAAGTATTGGTCGTTATTTACAACCTACGCTAAATTTGGTGGAAGTTGGGTGTAATATCGTATGTGGCTTTTAGAGCTGCAGGTTCTAAAATCGACAAAAACGTTGTACGACATCAAAACCGGTACCGATATACTTATATACGATATACGATTAGTAGACTAATATCATTTGGTATTGTTCTAAACAAGTTTTATTATGTCGGTTGATAATTGCGACGTGTACTTTGATAGCAATCATACCATTATACTCGCATCATCGCACTATTTCTAATTGGTAGGAATGAAAGTATTTCATTACTTTTTATAAAGGGTGCTCCAATTAAACCGCACGATTGTAAATAAAAAATAAAGCTTTCAAGAATTATCTTAATAATTTCTCATGATGATAGAAGGATGTATGACAATTAAAGGTGAAACAAAATATCGGCCAAATGCTCGCCACGGCTTCGGTCGCATACCCATATCCGATGGTATATATTTTCAATGTCAACGACATAATGGAGGTTTATAGATGTTAATGTGCTGAATTGGCTCATTCTTTCGCCCTTGATTTGTGCTCAGCTTATTGACGACTCCTTTTTTTTTAAATATTCCCAAAGAATGAAGTCCACCTGTGTCAATTCACATGATCGTGGCGGCCAATTAACATCGCCACGACGTGAAATAACACGACGTGAAATTTCTCGCGCAAAAGAGACATTGTTTCCTTGGCTGTGTGGCGAGTGCCACCATCCTGTTGGAATCACATATCGTCCAGGTCCATATCCTCAATTTCTGACTGCAAGAAGTACGTTATCATCTCGCGATAGCGAACATCATTCACTGGCACTGCTTGGCCGACCTCATTTTTGAAGATGTACGGCCCGACGACCGAAGGAACTGAGAGAGCACGCATAGCTGTTTTCACATTTCCTGCAAACCCGGTTAGCTAAGATTTGCTCACAATTCTCCGGATTATGCTAACCAAAAACATCACGAAGTGCACGAAATGCATTTTGATTTGACTGCCCATTTTCGTAAAAGGCTTCAACAATCTTAACGCACTGCTCAATTGTGTACCTCTCCTTGATTGAATTTGTCAAACATTGAAACAAAGGAATGTTAAATAAAATGACGTTAGGGTATACATCACAATTCACATAGTGCATTATGTTTGGACCACCCTGTGTGGTGACGGTAGTAGAGCTGTCTAATAAAGTATGTTTCCCCTTTGGCTACTCCTTGTTATGAAAAACAACTACGAGGGCGGTTCGGAAACTTCATAGCCTAGCACAAAAAGCGCGGTATAAACAGAAAAAACTTAAGGGGTATGGAAACTTCCATCTCTGCTATGAACACATGTTAAATTTTGAAACAGGTGTTCACAAAAGACGCATCCGCGATTTTTTTACAATGGCGAAATTATAAATGCGTGGTGTCATTAAATATTTACATAAAAAAGGTTTATCGGGACAAGAAATTCATAATGATTTGGTGAATGTGTTAGTTGAAAGTGCACCTTCATATTCAACAGTAAAAAATTGGGTTGCTGAATTTAAACGTGGTCGTACAAGCATTGAAGATGAACCACCTAGTGGACGTCCAAAAACAGCAACAACAACAGAAATTGTAGCCAAAGTGCATGATATGGTATTAAATGATCGACGAATAAAAGTGCGTGAAATAGCTAATATCATGGGCATCTCAAATGATCGAGTCCATTTAATTTTGCATGAAGAACTACAGATGAAAAAGCTTTCTGCAAGATGGGTGCCGGACTTGTTAACAGTCGACCAAAAACGCATAAGAATGAACATTTCTCAAGCTTGTTTGGATCGTTTTCAGCGAAATAAAATGGATTTTAAGCGTCGTTTCATAACTGTTGATGAGACATGGATCCACCACTATACTCCAGAGACAAAAGAACAATCCAAACAATGGACTGAAGCTGGAGGAAGTGCCCCAAAGAAGGCAAAAATAATTCAATCGGCTGGTAAGGTTATGGCAACGGTTTTTTGGGAATTCAAAGGTATTTTATTGATTGACTATCTGCAAAAGGGTAAAACAATAAATTCAGAGTACTATTGCAACCTTTTAGATCAATTAAATGTACAAATTCGAGAAAAACGTCCTGGCTTACAACAAAAAAAAAATATTTTTTCATTAAGACAACGCACCAGCGCACAAGAGTGTTTTAACAATGGCTAAAATCAACGAATTAAAGTACGAGTTGCTTGACCACCCACCTTATTCTACTGATTTAGATCCCAGTGACTTTCACCTGTTCCCAAATCTAAAAAAATTCCTTGCTGGCAAGCGTTTTACCTCAAATGAAGATGCAATTACTGTTGTAAACCACTATTTTGAAGACCTTGAGGAAAACTATTTTAATCAAGGGATAGAATTGCTAGATAAGCGTTGGACTAAGTGTATTGAAGTTTCAGGAGAGTATATTGAAAAATAAAAATATTTTTAAAAAACTAACTATTCTCTTTCATTGATAGGCTAAGAACTTTCCGAAACGCCCTCGTAAGTCTTTTGGAATAAATCAGTATTAATTCATTGAAATAAATATTTTTTAAATGTCCAAGCAAAGAAATTGTAATAATTGATACTCAAAAAGATTTAAAAACGTCTTCCATATCCGTACGTCTCCATGTTACCTGCAACCGGTGTGTCTACGTTTACATGGGACGGTTTTTGGAATTCCATGAATGACTGAGTCTACCGCTATTCTTTTCAAATATTTAAAATACTCGTACGTTAATAACTGGTTTAACAAATATGTAGTTTTTCAAAGAAGGGCGTCTGTGGCTACGATTATGTAGAAACAACTCCTTTTTCGCCGATGCTAGAGGCTCTTTGACTTTAAACTGCCGCTAATATTTTGAACAGATCTTGCGGCTGCGTTTTCCCTAACTTTGAACAGATCTTGCGGCTGCGTTTTCCCTAACTTTGGCGGAAAATCTTTTTGCCATACTTGAAGTTTGTTCAAGAATCTGCCCTATCCTTCAAGAGAAAAGATTCATCGTTCTTTAGAACCTAGTCAAAAACTCTTTTCGCACATATCTTTTTATATACTTATATAACGTGAGATTTATATATAAAATAATGCACATCCGCTATACATTCGCCAGAGGCATAGGAAACCCAAGAAGAACGAATATCGCTCACTACAATTATTGCCACCACATACTTTAAAAGGCTATTAGAGTTGCCCAACAATGTCAGCCACAAAGAAGTCCTTTATCGTTTTTTTTGTGAAAAGTGAACTGAAGACAAGATAAGACCACAAACGCAACACGCTTCACACATTAAATACATATAAGCATCCGGCGAGAAAATCCCTCAACAATAATAATAGAAAAGGTTGCAGAAGGAAACTTGATTTGTTTTTCTTTTTCAATTTTTTTTCTTCGCAGTTGGTCTTTTTTTATAATCCGCCAATGTAAATGAAATAGAATTTGCATTTGGAATTCGAAATGAGTTGAGTGAACACAAAACTTCCTTTTTCACATTTTCATTGTATTGTGGATGTAAATTACATACACATACACATCATCCAGATATATAAACATATGTACTCGTACGAATATATACTCGTACACATATGTATGCATATACCCTGAAAGCACATTGTCCTAACCGAGCAACTCGAATATCCTCCACAACAATTACTCACAAAAGAAAGGTGTTAGTAGGGCTTCATAGAACAGTGGGTCTAAAATGTGAAATTTTTCAATAGCCAGGAAATTGTTAGCAGCGTTCTAAGCAAAAGACTGCTAGGAATACTTGACGCCCTCAATCCTATCAGTGTGGCTTTAGGCTGAATACATTAAAGATCGACCAAATCTTCACAAAACGCCAAATCAAGACAACCCAATTTTTTTATCGGCTATAAAAAAACCGGCGTTTTCAGAAAACCAGCATTTCGGTTTTTTTACAAAACCGTGATTTGAAAGAAGCGACTGTCGCTTTTTTTAAATTAGAAAAACTGACATTTCTTTTTTTATCTTTTTGCCTAAGAATATAAAATATTTACTGAATCAGCAGCAAAGTAATTGTGCATTGGACAGGCTCTAAATTTACCCAGATGTTTAATACAAGGTCATATTTGAATTTATGTAAAAAATGTATTGGCCTGATTTCCGGATCCGTTACCATAATTTAGAAAACTGCAAAAATAATTTTATTTTAAGCTTTTTAGTAAAGCTTAATTGTTATTTTAAAACCAAATATTCATTTTTTTGGGTAACGAGACAATTTGTACGGTCACTACGAGTATATCAGAACAAAGCCTTTATGACTCAAATTGGTCCACGATTGTTTGTCTGTGAATCGTCGTTATAGAATAAATTTGATTGAAATCGGAATTAAAATGGATGTTCTAGCGCGGATGCAATTGTGGACAAGTATGACCCATTTATGTCTGAGCGGACTGGACTGATCGATCGTAATGTACTGTGGCAAATTTCATCAATATTGGATGTACTTTATGGCTTCTACGGACAGATATCGTTAAAAAGAATCAACTGGTGATTCCAAATCATATGGTACACTTAAAGGTGGGTTTAGCTTTTTTGGAAGTTACGTATTCCGTACTTTAAAATTATGATTTTGTTTTGTTTTACACAAACAACCAAAAAACCGAAAAAAGGCAGCAAAAGCTATTTTTGAGAAAGCGACATTTCGGTTTGGCCATAAAAACCGGAATGTCGTTTTCGAGTTTGGACACTCTAGTTAGTACATACGTATGAAAGTGACACAGGATCTTCAATAAACGAAAGTAGGAAATTCCATTAAACTTTTCCTAACTTACTGCTGGAAATAATGTTGGGAGACGCAAAAATAAACAGAAACAAGCTCCTTTAAGTTCAGCCAGGCTCAACCTAATACGCCCTCTACTGTCCCACACTGCTAAAGCACTCTTTGGGCCCTTTTGACCCATGCGTCCATCCCTTATCTCAGCCCTAAGTTAAGAATAACTTTTTATATGGATTCGTAGCAAATTTTTTTTTTAAATAACCAACACTCAGGGGATGCCCCCTATACATGCGGTGCATTGCGTTGGCGACTGGAAAGTAAAGGATCGGAGGGGGGAAAGAGGGAGTAATGATTATTGACGCTTGCCTTGAACTTCTGGATGTCGCAATTAGTGGGAAATACATTTGCCGGAAGTCGATTCCACATACGAACTGTACGAGCGAAAAACGAATTTGATCTGTAGTGTATAGGGCGGTCAACTGGCCAATCGATAACAAACGAGTGTGAATTCCTAGAAAGTCGCGTATCCCTGCCGAACATCCTCACGTCAGGAATAAGGCGACGGATGTCTGATGAACACACACCATGAAAGTAGCGATAGAACAGCGTCACGCAACCCACATTCCGACGATGCTCAAGGGCAACAATAGATTTGGATACCCTACTGTCACCTATCAGCACCATCGCTCTCCTTTGAACACGGTCAAGTAGCTCCAAGGATGATTTTGGAGCACCTGTCCAGAAATGGGAGTTGTATTCCATCTTCGGCCTGATGAAAGTTGTATAGATATTGAAAAGATCAGAAGGAGTGAAATATTTCTTGCACCGCTTTTAAAAGCCTATGCACTTGAGTGCTTCTTTCGACACTTCGAATACATGTCTCGCCCAACGAGCGTCACATTGTATTTTCATGCCCAGAACATCGAGAGCTTCTGATTGTTCAATATCCGTACCATCGATAGAAATTGACGATATTGTTAGGTCAGCGAATCGCTTGTGACACAACAAGCAGCACTGTGTCTTACGTGCATTAAAATCTACTCTATTCACTCGACCCCATTCGGAAATGGCCAGTAGATCCCGGCCAAGTGTCTCATCCATAATTCGCCTTTTGTCTTCAATATCTTGAAGACTCGGCCTACGGTCGAATGAATATGAACGACAGAGGTTACTATCATCTGCGAAAGTGTAGATTGGATTCACGGTCTGACCCAATAGATCGTCAATGAAAATAAGAAATAAAGAGGGAGAAAGGACAGAGCACTGTGGCACACCTGCTGTCAGCCTATGTGTGTTGGATGAGAACCCACCTACAACAACTCTAATAGTGCGATCTCTAAGAAAGCTCGATATAAATCGCGCAAACGTATTATCGAAAAACGTATTACAATTTGCTTTAATTTGAGTTTCCATATGTCCATATTGACTATTAAGCGCCTATTTTCATTATGCGATACGTTCTTTGATCCACAAAGTCCAGCAACTTTGCCCTTTCTGGGGTATTTAGTGTGTACTAATTAACAGAACCCATTGTCCGTTCACAAAAAATTATAGTTTTCTAAGCAAATACTCAAAAAATTGTTCTTTTCACCAAGGTACTAAGGGACTAATTAAAGAGAATTTTTTTTGCCGTTTGGCCGATTCCTCCCATTTACAGCTTATGTCCATAAGCCATAATCATCCTAAATTTCAGATTCTAGGTTGATTGGTCTGACAGCTATCGTGCTTGAAACAGACACACGATTGGACGGACATGGCTCGATTGCCTAAAAGTTCTACGACGATCAAGAATAAATTTCGTGGTGTTTGAAACGAAATGACAAATTAAATATACCATCCACCCATCGGCGGATGTTATTAAAAGAACACGAAGAATAACAAGTAAGCGAGTTTCACCCGGTTGATCTGACTTACATATACCGTCGCCATAAACAGGTCAGGTCTATATTAAACATTTTCCGCCGCCAAACTTAGTAAGTCATCCTTACATAACTTAGTCTATAATAACTTACTATTCATTACTTTACTATTCGTTTAAATCTGTTCAAATGTTACGTCGATCGTTCCATTATTTTTCCCATTAGGACGATTTTTAAAGAGGGCGTAGCACCGCCGTTTTATAGGCTGTGCCACGGTCCAACGTACGTAATGAACTCAAGAAATATTTTCTAGCCTGTTTAACGAAAGTCAAAGAACGGACGACTTTATTCTACATTGCAGGGTATAAAAGTGTGGGCCCGGCCGAACGTAACGCCTTTTTAACTTGTTTTTTTTTTTTGATTATTATTGACGTACATTTTACATGAGAATAAAATTTGATATTCTGGAAAATATGTATTTTGAGAAAAATATGCATTTAAACCTATTATTTAAATAATAAATCCTCAAAAAATTAAATTCTTGACTAAACATGCCAAAAAGTATGTACTAACAAAACAATGGTATGTTATTGGGAATTTAACTCGAATATTAACTCAAAGTTACTTTCAGACTGACGTCAACAAAGATGCATTTACATAAAATTCTGATACCTAGTAATTACCATTCAAGCGTATCTTCGGGCGACAAAATATATTCACACTCTCCGCAGTTATGACATTTTTTAAAGAAGTTAATTCATAAGTGATCAATTACTACCCGTTGCCAAACTGTCATTTTTAACAGCATCAGTAAAAATAATATGCAAAAAATCTGGGGAAACAATTGTTTTTAATCCGTTTTGCAGAGAAACTCTCACATGTAGTTTAAGGGGTCTTCGATCAGTATTTCTAGGTACACACATCATCCTATGATTGATAATGGAACAAAACCTCTATTATAAACGACTTATGTCAGATGGTTTACTTGTGTAATCCTACGGGCGGTTCGGAAACTTCTTAGCCTAGCACAAAAAGCGCGGTATAAACAGAAAAAAGTTAAGTGTTTTGGAAACTTCCATCTCTGCTATGAACACACGTTAAACTTTGTTTCGATCTGGCAACTCCTTCCTATAGAAACAGGTGTTCACAAAAGACGCATCCGCGATTTTTTTACAATGGAAAAATTAGAAATGCGTGGTGTCATTAAATATTAACATAAAAAAGGTTTATCGGGGCAAGAAATTCATGTTGATATGGTGAATGTGTTAGGTGAAAGTGCTCCTTCATATGCAACAGTAAAAAATTGGGTTGCTGAATTTAAACGTGGTCGTACAAACATTGAAGATGAACCACGTAGTGGACGTCCAAAAACAGCAACAACAACAGAAATTATAGCCAAAGTGCATGATATTGTATTAAATGATCTACGAATAAAAGTGCGTGAAATAGCTAATATCATGGGCATCTCAAATAATCCAGTCCATTTAATTTTGCATGAAGAACTACAGATGAAAAAGCTTTTTGCAAGATGGGTGCCGCACTTGTTAACAGTCGACCAATAACGCATAAGAATGAACATTTCTCAAGCTTGTTTGGATCGTTTTCAGCGAAATAAAATGGATTTTAAGCGTCGTTTAATAACTGTCGATGAGGCAAGGATCCACCACTATACTCCAGAGACAAAAGAACAATCCAAACAATGGACTGAAGCTGGAGGAAGTGCCCCAAAGAAGGCAAACACAATTCAATCGGCTGGTAAGGTTATGTTAATGGTTTTTTGGGACTTCAAAGGTATTTTATTGATTGACTATCTGCAAAAGGGTAAAACAATAAATTCAGAGTACAATTGCAACCTTTTAGAACAATTAAATGTACAAATTCGAGAAAAACGTCCTGGCTTACAACACAAAAAAATAATTTTTCATCAAGACAACGCAGCAGCGCACAAGAGTGTTTTAACAATGGCTAAAATCAACGAACTAAAGTACGAGTTGCTTGACCACCCACCTTATTCTCCTGATTTAGCTCCCAATGACTTTTAACTGTTCCCAAATCTAAAAAATTCCTTGCTGGCAAGCGTTTTACCTCAAATGAAGATGCAATTACAGTTGTAAACCACTATTTTGAAGACCTTGAGGAAAACTATTTTAATTCAGGGATAGAATTGCTAGATAAGCGTTGGACTAAGTGTATTCAAGTTTCAGGAGATTATATTGAAAAATAAAATATTTTTGAAAAACTAACTATTCTCTTTCATTGATAGGCTAAGAACTTTCCGAACCGCCCTCGTAGCGCCAACATGATTTTAGCCATCCCTCCACGTCAACCCACAACTCGTTTAAAAGTATACAACTTTTTGTCTAAACTTTAAAACACTTTAATGTCACTAGGGCCCACTGTGCGCTGGAATGCGTAGCGAAAGACTGATTGCCTGGGAATTAAAGTGCACACACATCCACAAGGACACAATAAGTTATTGTGGCATATGGAAATGTATCATTTGTGTTTAGTTGTGTTTAGTTTATAACAGACACTAAGCCGCAGCAGTTTGCACAAATCGCTCGCACAGTGGTGGTAAATAAGATAGCAAGGCTTTTCCCAACTTAAATTGCCGATGCGCAGTGACTGTTAATTATTTGCCAATTATATTTACTACCCCAACCAGATAATAATTTTGTAAAATAATCTGTTTTCTATCCACTGTCCCCCCAAACTTTGCTATAAATTCGTGCACTGATATTCGATCAACACAAGTGTATGAGTGTGTTTTTCCAAAAAGAATAAAGTAAAATATTTTAGAGGGTAAGCTGAAATCCCTTGAGTATGGTCATATTGATTGGCGCAACAAATTTTTGGTGTGTTTCCCCCCACTCTCACTTCGCTATTGTAAGGGCTGTATCCCCTGAGGCCTGGTACATACCTACACTCGCTGTAAATGTGTTATTTTGCGGGTGTGCGATATACACAGGGGCTGTTTTTAATGTTAACATTAGGAAATACTTGGCATCTGTGTAGTATTTGTGAGCTATTTTTTGTTTTGGTTTTTTTCTTCTTTTTGACCCTATTTAAAATTGGCATTTTTATTCACTGCTGTATTGATGTTTAAGCTACGAGGGTTCTATGCATACATACGCATGTGTGAGTGAAATATTCGTGGAATTCGACAAATCACGAGGGTGGTTCAGAAGATGTTTAACCCATTCACCAAATAGGGAACTTTGATTAATTTATTATCTAGTGCACTGTGTCACACCCAAAAAGAAACAAACTACAAGGGATGCCGTCGACGAATTCGAGCCTTATGGCGAGTTGATGAAATGAAATTTCGTCTATATAAGACATAAAATCACTGTATGGGAATGAAATAATAAACGAAATACAGGGTTGAGTGCGGTAATTTTCTTATTTGGGACTGCTGCCTACGTTTTCTGTAGTTTTCATGAACTCTAACAAGCATGTCGACTGGTATTCTGCCAATTTTAGCCTCAATATTGTTAATTAGGTCTTCCAAGGTGTGGGGGCGGTTGATATACACCTTCCACCTCAGGTAACCCCATAGGAAAAAACCGCATGGGGCTAAGTCTGGTGAGCATGCCGGCCAGTTCACATCACCCCTCAAAGAGATAAGCCGTCAGGAAACATTTGCCTCAAACAATTCATAAAAACCCTCGCAGTGTGTGCAGTGACACCATCCACAGGTTCCCTTCGTATGACATGACACAATCTCTGCTGTTCTCAATAAAGTTACCCAATTTACAATTGATTGCCGTCCAGGAACACGTCCGCGTGGGTGAGCAGCGAATCGTAAACTTAAGCGCACTGCACTGCAATGGTCGAGCGCGCATTTGAAAAATACGTTTCAACACAAAATTACCTCTCATCACGTGGGTAACTAAAGCAAATTACCGCGCTCCACCCTGTATATATAAAGTGAGTACTTCGCTCTATTTATGCATTGGAAACATTTAAAAAATATCTCTAAACTATCTGTCTGAATTGATTTAAATATTGGCATATCCCATCTCTTGCAGAAATAGAGCAGACAGAACCTCTTTATAAAACATGACATTTTAAGGTCACGCCACCATAGTGATAACGTTAATAGTCCTCGAACGGCAGGGCTATCACAATAGTTTTTTTTTTGAGTGTTGATAAAGTTTGATCCATAAACTACAGATGCCTCTTGGGTTAACATATTAAGCTACTAAGAAGTCAGTCGTGTCAGCGAAATTTTAAGAATTGTCTTCCAAATCAGTCGAAGACTTTAAAATAGCGAAACTCATGAGGTGGAACTTTCTTGACCTCTAAGGTTGCACAGGCACTCCTTAGACTTTAGAAACAGAGAAGCACTCCGAAACAGGCTTAATAAGCCTGAGAAGGAAGAGTAGAGTGCATGTAGAGCAGAAAAACCACCTACTATTCTCTCGGCAACAGTAAAGATGGTATACTCTTTGCTTAAGTGGCTTAAGAGGCAAAAAAACTCTCAAAAGCTCAGAATGCCCTAACTGAATCTGAATCTTTCTCCGGCATATTAGGAAGTAAAGCTCTTGACACGGTCAGGGCCAATGGATGAGAAACTGCGACTCCAGAAATAGGGCACACCGACGAAATCTTTGCCAATGGCAAAAACAGGCCGTAAGTTGAACAAATCCTAGATGAAGAAGAAATCTTAAGGGGAAAGGGACTGCCATCCTATGCCAAGGGAGCAAAGCTATGTACTACGCCATAATTGACACTAAGAGTCCTTCTTCGGTAAAATTTTACTATACCATATGGAAACATTAAAAGACATGATCAACAGAATGGCAGAAGATCAACTTTTGACTGCTAAAGAGGACATGCGATCAAGACAGCTGCCAGTCGTTGGGGGTAATTTGATTCAGCAAAAAATCCCAGAAGGTCCTGCTGAAAAACCGTTGTTATCACTGGGACGACGCTTATAAAGCCCTAGTAAAGATGAAACATTTTTATTTTTCAACAAAGCATACTTCTTCCTGCAGGCCAGATAATTAGACCACAGAACAAACAGTTGGATTTTAGAAAGTTAGATAGAAAGGAGCATGCTGATCGTCGACTTATTAAAGGACTCGATGGACACATTGATAAAAACAAATGGCATAATGTTCTTAGCTACGCAAAGATCGATTTCTTTAACAGAAGACGACTCCCATACGTAGGGATAATACAGATGCCTCAAATGCGGTCGAGCCGACTCATGAATGAACAAGGAATTACGTCGCTCAGATAAACCTCCACCTAAGCAGTGAGCAAATGCAGCACCGATGGAGCTAATAAATACCGGTCAATTTCATATAAGTAGTTTTTACTCAGGAGCTCTAAAGCTACAATAACACGATTTCTGGCCCACATAATTCTTTGAAATGTTTTCTGCTTCTAAAGCAGATATTTACTTAGAGGAAAATCTATTTAAACTTTCACAATTTTCCAATTTCCAATTTTGGATGACTCAATCGAACATTTCGACCGGTTTGGCTTTGATGAAACGCGTAATGTTGGCTTCCAAAACCTGAATCGTAGCTGGTTTGTCCGCATAGACTTTGGACTTTACGTAACTCCAAAGAAAAATGTCTAAAGGTGTGATATCACTCGATCGAGGCGGCCAACTCACCTGTCCAAATGTGAAATTAGCTGCTTTTCGAAATGAGCTCTGAATAGATCCATTGTTTGGGCAGCTGTATGGCAGGTGACACCGTCCTATTGAAACCAAGTGTCCTCAAGATTACGGGCTTCAATTTCAGGTAGCATAAAGATCGATATCATGGCGCGATAGCGAGCACCATTCACGGTAATGTTCCGGCCATCATCATTTTTGAAAAATATGCACTGATGATTCTACCAGCTTATAAACCGCACCAAACCGTGGTTTTCTCTGGGTATATTGGCACCTCACCTCTTGAACCTCTTTTTGTTGCTTTTCAGCCGAAATGCGGCAATTTTGTTTATTGACTTTGCCGTTGAGCCATAAATGGGCCTCATCACTGAACAAAAGTTTGGTCGAAAACAGCGGATCTTTTCGTTTCTCACCGAACGCTCATTTCCATAACACAATTGCCAACATTTGAAGGTAATTATTTTCAAAAAATAAATGTCATAAATGTTCATTCAAATTACCAATTAAGATTTGAATTTTTACATTTTTTTTTAAAAAAAACCTGGATCACCCTATACTACTATCGCCTGTTTTGACTAAACGGGTAATGTTTTGGGTCACAAAAGCCAAAAGTACGTCGCAACTTTCAGTCCCTATTTTATTATTCGTACACAGTAAATTACGATTTGTAAAGCAAGTACTCAGATAGTTTACAATTATCGAAGGCACCTTAAGACCCTATTTTATTCATGGCCGATTTTGCTCATTAGGTATTACCATAAGCCGTAATCATGCAGAATTTTCGGATCCTAGCACAATTCGTTTGACCGCTATCATGTGCAGACGCATATAGACGCGGATGGAGGGACAGACATAACTGGTCATAGAATTGAAAGACGATCAACAATATACATACATTCGATAGGGGCCCTGGTCAATATTTTGACCAGAATAACAAACTTTGTATACACTCCATATCATTGAAGAGGGAATAAAGTCATTCTATAGTATGATCTATCTAGACGCATTTTTTTAGAACAAAAAAATATTAAAATTAAAAGGAAGTGTGGAATCTTTATTAGTAATTTGAAAGGAGATTTTATGGCATTTATTTTTTGGAAATAATTACCTTTAAAGGTCTTATCCTTTGTTCGAAGAAAATTTAACGTATACGTTTGTGTCTGTTTCTCAGCTTCTAGGGAAGGAGTGTAATCGCCCTTGGGCTTTTTGACGCATCCATTTATATGGTTCGCAATTGTTGCAATTTTTGAAACCGAAAACTTATTATGCTGCCTACGTAGATACTTACGGGAGCAAAGTGTTTAAATCTTATCCAGTCTTTAAATTTCCACTTATTCACCCTAGCGCCTCTACCAAATGAAAAATGTATGTGTATATATTAAACATTGATTTCCGTTTCTGTTTCACGTCCACACTCACAGCTCCATATGTGCGTGAGTGTGTATGTATAAAAAAAGTACGATAGATGCGAAATATTTTGTGTTTCAGCTGATTTACTGATTTATAACACATTTTTCATTTTACAATTTTTCAGGTTTTCGCCCTGGGTCTTGCCTCGATATTTGTTGTTGTCGCTTTGCTCACGTTTATTGAGAGTTGTTGCAAGGTGTTAGCATGAATACATTTCATGCCACTTCCAACGGCACTTTTGCGCCGACGTTATCAGTTCCAATTTTATTGGCTTTAGAAATGTAATACCCCATCATCTCGAATGTTTTTAGTTTTTTGACTCACTTTTGTGAGAGTTCTTTAAAGGATTTCGCCCCACGCATCATTTCGTTGCAAATCAATCCGAGTGAAACCGCTAACATATGTTAGTTTTTATTTACAGGAATTTGAAAGGATATTATTTATAAAATAAATAGAATGAATTATAATGAAAAATAAATAGAAACAAATGTTTGTAAGGTTGGTCCAGCCATAATGCCGATGTTCGTTGTGAGTCTCACACGTTGTCAAGTTTTTTGCCATTTCTTTGTATTAGCGTTTGACAAATTCAACCCTCGAGAGGTGCACAATTAGCAGCGCGTTAAGATTGTTTAAGACTTTTACGAAAAAATGCGTTCAAATCAAAATGCATTTCGTGTACTTCATTCATTATGTCTTGGTCAGCATAATCTGTGCATGCTCGCACAGTTCGTTCTATATAAAACATTATATCGGACTTCTTATGGCCAGAAGTAAAGATTAAGGACCTGAACGATATGGTGTTACAACACGATGGTGCCACTTGCCACACAGCCAACGAAGCAATGACTCTTTTGTGCGAGAAATGCAATGGCCGTGTTAACTCGCACCGTGGCGATGTTAATTGGCCGCCACGATCATGTGATTCGACACCGTTGGTCTTTTTTTCTTGGGGATATTTAAAAGAAAAAGCGTACGTTAATAAGCCAAGAGTAATTCAAGAACTAAATGATGTGATAATTCGGCACATTAATGCCATTGAAGGTTTACTATGTCTCAGAGTCATTAAAAATATGGACCATCGGATAAAGGTATGCCACCGAAGCCGTGGCGAGCATTTGACCGATAATTTTTTTTCACACATATTTGTCAACATGGCGCGGTAATTTGATTTGCACTGCAGGCTGTGGTGGCACTGTTGGTAGAAGAGAGTGGAGAGTGTACTTGGGAGATTTGTATTCGTCTGCCTTTCAGTGCCATCGTGCGTGCATTGGACACGCGATGAGAGGTAATTTTTTTTGAAGCGTATTTTTCAAATGCGCACTAGATCATTGCAGAGCAACATGCTTTTCGTTTACGATTCGCTGTTCCTCCACGCGAACGTGTTTCTGGACGGCAATCAATTGGAAATTGGGTAACTTCATTGAGAACAGCAGGGAATGTGTCATGTGTATGAAGGGGACTTGAGATAAGGATTACAAACAACACCACAAGGGAGTTAGAGCAGCAATAATACAATCTCCGACACGCTCTGCTCGGAAGCAATCACTTGCTCTTAGCATTTCCGCACTTTTTTCAGCCGGCTCTTGAGGCAATGCAATTAAAGGATACATGGTTCCAATAGGATGCACACACAGCGAGGGTTTTTATGAATTGTTTGAGGCAAATGTTTCCTGGACGGCTTATCTCTTTGAGGGGTGATGTGAACTAACCGGCATGCTCACCAGATTTAGCCCCATGCGTTTTTTCCTTTTGGGTTACCTAAAATCAAAGGTGTATAACAGCCGTCCCAACGCCTACGAAGACCTAATTAACAATATTAAGCCTAAAATGGGCTGAATACCAGTCGATATGCTTGTTAGAGTTTTTGAAAACTTCAGAAAACGTATGCAGCAGTGTGTCGATAGCGAAGGTCAACATTTGCCATATACACCATTTAAAACCATTTAATTTAAAAATTCCATTACTGTTCAATGTAATTAAAACATTTCATTTCCAAATAAGCAGATTACCGCGCTCTACCCTGTAGATCGTTCTTTCATAATAATAAATATTAAGACAATTCTCTGAAAACTTTTTGTTTTATTTACAATTAATATCGTGCGTTTTAGTAGGACGACCCTTTAGGATTGACATTATGTTTGGTTGGGTCAACGAATCCCTTCTAACTAAGTAGTGTAGGGTGTCATATAGTAAGAAAAGTCTTTCTTGTAGCTTTCCATTACCTTCATATTTCCCTACCAATTATGTTGGTGTATATACTTTTCATTTTCTTCTCTGCGTAACAGAATATTACAATATTTTAAGAAGCCTTGAGGCTATTGTTGAAATTTGAAAACCATCTACCGGCAACCATCCCTCAATATACCGTCACTCGTAGTTCGGAGTTGGGTTGGAATGCAAGCACGTGACAGGAGATTATGTTCAAGGATTCTTCTACTTGTACATCAGAACGTTCGTTAACCACAATTTTGCGTAGACAAATCAAGTGTGTCATCGTTTTATTTCAGTGGTTATTTTTTTCTTTTTTAATTACAGTGGATTGCATTGCCAAACGAAGGAAAAGTTCTGGCAACAGAAAAAAAAGAACAGAGAAAACAAACACTGGCGGAGAACCTTGAAAGTTGGAAAAGTTCGTACATGCAAATGTAAGTACAAGTACAAGGTACACACCTACATACTCGTGGTTTATTTTTATACATATCTACGTTTATATATTTAATCGCTGGATTAGAGCATGATGCACGAGTATGTGGCGAAAAACCCGCACCGTTTTCATTCCATCATATGTGATGTGATGTTTCAGTCGCGGTAGACACGATGCCATGATTTGAGCGTAAATGCTTGTTGTTGAAAATGAATTGGGTTTTCCACGAAAACTGTCATTCATAAAAGTCATGCAATGTGATATCATCGTAAAAATTCCGTAATAGACACAGACAATTTGCCATTTGGGGGTAGTTCACACATAACCTAAACAAAGTCTTCTATTGTACTGAGCTAAGGCATGCTTAGTTTGACTCTAGCAACATTTTGGTTATATGATTAGCAAATATAATTAGAGTATGTATTTATGAAAGCTAGCTTAGTCAAATTTTGATAAATCAAAGAAGTCTATTCCCAGACGTGGCTGGCTAAATAATGCTCTAGACCACTTTGGGGCATAAAAAATACTCCTCGCGTCTGTCTAGAATTTGAGCAAAGTCGGATTTAGTATATGACTTCTTGAGTGATATATTTCCAGGGCGCTTTATAAAAACATAATCAATATAGTCCAAGTTCACCAGCGCTGGTTGGGGGCCTACGAAGTAAGTGCGCTCTACTATCATAAAAGTAAACCCTGGTTCAAATCCCTTTTAGAAAGTTGTTTTCTCTTTAAAATGCTTTACCTGTCATTAAACAGTAGATTCGGCATAGGAGTTATGCAGTAACCCGCTCTAACTTACTCCAAAGAAGTTAACCTTTTATTTCTTAAAAAGATATTAGATATATGAGATTATAGGTCGCACTTATCTAAAAACATGGAGTGTCTAAATACCGTGGGCTTCAGAAAACCGTCATTTCGGTTTATTTTCCAAAAAGTGTTTAAAAAAAACTGACTGACGGGTTTTTTTAAAAGTAAAAACCGGCATTAACCAACGTTTCCGTATCAGTAAAGAAATTGTGCCCAAGGCCTAAATTTAACCAGATTTTTAAAATAAGGTCATACTTGATTTTGTGTAAAAATTTCATGATTTTGCTGGCTCCGAACAGCTAGTACATTTTATGGAAAAGTTTCTACTTGGCTTAGAGATAAATCTCTTACTCGTAAAGTCGCTGGTATGTAAGAGGTGGAAACTCGTCGCTGAAAAATAGTTAGATGTTTTTGCCCGGGATTAAACCTGGGTTAACTGTTATGATAGTCGTGCACACTACCAAGGCGGCCACGCATTATTATTGTAGTAAAGGGTGGTCCAACCATAATGCACGATGTTTCCTTGTGTCAGTGATTGACAAATTTAACCATGGAGAGGTTCAAAACTGACCAGCGCTTTAAGATTGTGAAAGCCTTTTATGAAAATAGGCGTTCAATCAAACTGCATTTCGTGCACTTCGTGATTATTTTGGTTAGCATAATCGAACAAATGTGTCCACAATCGGGTGAATTGTTCCTAAATTTCAGAAAACCGGGTCTGTTGGAAATTTGGAAACACCTATGCATGTCCGCCCAGTTCGTTCTACCATCAGGCCGTACTTTTTTTAAAAGAAGATTGGCCAAGCAGTTACAGTGAATTGTGTTCGCTATCGCGAGATGATAACGGACTTCTTGGGGCCTGAAATTGAGGATATGGACCTTGACGATATGTGACTACAGCGGGATGGTGCCACTTGCCACACAGCCAACGAAACAATGGATCTATTGCGTGAGAAATACACATTGTGGCGCTGTTTATTGGACGTCAAAATCATGTGATTTTACACCGTTGGACTTCTTTCTTAGTGAATATTCAAAAAAAAAGTATCACGTCACAAAGCCAAGAACAATTCAAGAGCAAAAGGATGAGATAACTCTGCATATTAACAACATTGAAATTCCAATATACTTATATCTCAGAGTCACTGGAAATACGGACAATAGGATAGAGGTATGCCAACGATATTTTATTTCAGACATACTTGTCATAGATTCTTCTAGCATAATTAAAAATATTAATTAAAATATTATTATAATTCTCTAAAAACTTTTTGTTTGATTTACATACACAGAGAATAGAATCGTTGCCACAACCGAATTTTTTTCTAACCGAATGATTGAGGTTACATGCACCTCTAGTTTTCGTTCAGTTATTATTTATTAATTTAAAGTTATTGGAACAGTATTATCGGTGCAACATATCAAGTACCCGAACCTCCAGAAGAAAATTTTTGATCTAAAAATCCACATACCACACATGTTTTACGCAAAAAACTAAAAGTCAAAAAAAATGTTCGCTTACACAGTTCAAGTAGTGAAAGGGAGGATGATGACAAAGAAAAAGTAGAAAAGATAACGGATGAGAATATTTGGTAAATCGATTGGCTTATGGTCAGTAAGAAGTGAATTATTCGATTTTATAAAAAAATACCATTAAATAACCCGTTTTTGGTTTTGAGGAATTGTTAGTTGTCATCACTAATAATTGGTTACTACAACAAAATGTTTGCCGAACTATTGCTTGCCACAACCGCCAGTTGTGACAACTGAATAACTTTTTTGGGTTTCATTGGTATGACCGATCAATAAGTTGTGAGTACTTTACAGTACACGTTGATCATATTTATCATGATTCGGTATCTCCTACCTAATATTCATTTCGATTACAAACATTTTGGTGATTGGACCGAAATTCTTATTTTCCAACCGAATCAATGTAATTCCAAACGATTTCCAACAATGTTTTTCTTTGTGTGCAATTAACATATGTGACGCGCAAAATAGATAGGGACCTAAGGTTAAAAACCAGTTTTGTTTAGGAGAGCCATTTTAAAGATTAGGTCCCTTTTATTTGCGCTTAGAATCGTCGACTTCACTTTCATAAAACGCGCATATCTCTGGGAGGGAACACTTTTGGGGCATGGGATCGATCTCATTCGATGCTCAGATGTTGTCCACATCAAAAAAAGAAAAAAAAATGAAAATTGATTTTTTTACCCTTAGGTCCCTTTCTCTATACGCTGTCACATATATAGACGCTAGTCATGGTTAAATCACATTCATTACTTGTGGTCATTTGGTGGTAATGTAGCGAAACTACATGCAACTTATAGTCTTGTCGACTGCTTTATGAATAGTTTTAAATTTCTATTGCAGGAAATGTCCTTTTCCTGGCTATGAAGTAAGCAAGAACATTTTCAAATTCAAGTACGTTGTTCTTAGATTAATATACATTGGTCATCAAACCGAAGTAAAAAATTGAAGAATAATTCTTCAATTCTACACCAAAATGATAAAAGGAATTTTAGGTGGGAAAGTGATGCCCAAATTAATCAAATTAGTGCGTTTCTTTACAGTGTAGGTCTCACACACAGAGAACAAATTCGTTGCCACAACCGAATTTTTCGCCAACCGAATGATTGAGGTTGTATGGACATCGAGTATAGCTTTAGTAAAACCGAATGTTCGTTGTGAGGTTTAGATATTGTAACTAAAGTATCGGTAGAAATCCGAACCTCAAAAATAGAATTAAAATCTAAAAGTCCACATGACGCACTTGTTTATCGAAAAAAATTTAAATTTTCAATAAAAGCAATAAACTGATTCCTTTAGAACTTGAAGTACTCTGTAGCATAGAGAGGGCCAAGCCGAGGAAAAAGAGGAAAAGACGATGGATTATTTTTACTGAATAAATTAGATCCAATAATTTCCTTAAAGCAGTAATATGATTTTTTTCGTTTTTGGTTAAGTCGAATGTTCAGATATCTTCACCAATATTCGGTTAAAACCACCAGCTATAGCAACTAACTACCTTTAATGCGTTACATTGCTATGACCGAGTAATAAATAAAGGGTGTCCTAAGAAGAGCTCAATTTTTAAATTTTTAATAAAACACAGATATTTAAGAAAAAATCGTGAAACTTTATTATATCGTAAAGTAGACAGAATGAGGTTATGTATGGGACAATATATCGTGCAGATGGCCGCCGCGGCTTTGCTGGCATGCACGCGATCTTTTAATGAAATTTTCAATGACCGTTTTGCATGAATGCTGCGGTATTTCATTAATGCAGCGTCCAATTTCGTCTTTTAAGGCTTGAGTCGTCGTCGGTTTATTCGCGTAAACCATCGACTTCAAAAAACCCCAAAGAAAAAAATCTAATGGTGTTAAATCGCACGATCTAGACGGCCAATTCTGATCTCCAA
Source organism: Hydrotaea diabolus (assembly GCA_963513945.1). NCBI lineage: Eukaryota > Metazoa > Arthropoda > Insecta > Diptera > Muscidae > Hydrotaea > Hydrotaea diabolus. Next base: position 190,715,693 of record OY740716.1, on the reverse strand, counting down.
AACGCGAAATAGCACGACCGGGAAATGACTGATGCAGCAATTGAATTGTTTCTCTGGCTGTATGACATGTGGCGCCGTCTTGTTGGAACCACATGCCCTCCACATTCATTTCTTCAATTCTAGGCAAGAAAAAACTGGTTATCATTTCACGATACCAAACACCATTGACTGTTTGCGCTTGACCTGCCTCATTTTCATAAAAAAAAAGGTCCAATGATTCCTCCAGCCCAAAAACTACACCACACAGTGACACGTTGAGGATGCATTTGCTTCTCGTGAATCACTCGAGGATTTTCCGCACCCCAAATGCGACAATTCTGCCTATTGACGAAGCCATCAAGATGAAAATGGGCCTCGTCAATTTGCGAACTGTAGCCGCAAAACTTTCACCATTTTGGTAAAACAATTTCACAATGAGAATGCGTTGTTCATTCGTGTAGCGCTCCATTTTTACTAACCTCGTACCTTCTACTAACAAACAATAACAATTGTTCAAATGATAAACAATGGCACTTCGAATGTTGCCAGATTTAAAAATTGCGTTCTTCTTGGGACACCCTTTATATGGTCATATTGATTATTAATAATAATATGTGACGCACAAAATAGAAAGGGACCTAAGGGTAAAAACCAGTTTTCACAGGAGGGCAATTTTAAAGATTTAAATACGTGTATCTTTGGTGTATAATCGTAGACTTCACTTCCACAAAACGTGCATATCTCTGGGAGGGAACACTTGGGGCATGGGATCGGTCTCATTCGATGCTCAGATGTTGTCCACATCAACAATAAACTGAAAATTGGTTTTTTTTACCCTTAGGTCCCTTTCTCTATGCGCTGTCACATATGGTCATATTGATCATCTTGTGGTATTTCGAACCAAATATCCATTACGATTATAAACAATTGGTGGTTGCAACCGAAATTCTTTTTTTGCAACGGAATTTCAGTAGTTCCAACCGATTTCCAACTAACTTTTTCTCTGTGGGCATATTAAGGGCTGTTTGAACTAAGTCTGGAGCACGAGACTTCAACCGAAATGCCCAGAGTTGTATATTTTACATTGTCATAATTAGTCCGTTCTTTTTTTGCAACGGAATTTCAGTAGTTCCAACCGATTTCCAACTAACTTTTTCTCTGTGGGCATATTAAGGGCTGTTTGAACTAAGTCTGGAGCTCGAGACTTTAACCGAAATGCCCAGAGTTATCAATTTAACATTGTCATAATTAGTCCACTTTGAATTTGACTAATGTTTTATTAATTAAACAGTGAATCAAAGTTTTCATACAAAACAGCTTCAAACGACTTTGGCCTACTTAACCTGTTTATCTACACGCTTATAACAGTTGCGACTACATATTATGTATTTTTTTTGCTTCTATAAATTCCTGCCTAATTACGGAATTTCAATTCGCATTGTTGCCACAGATACAGAACAATATTTATTTAATTTATACATAAACGAACGTTTATCTACTACGAGTAAATCCCCCGAGAAAAAACCAAACACAAATAGAAAATATTATTGGAATTTTTTTTAAGAATCCATACAATGTTTAACCACCCAATCCCTAACGTCCACCTTTACAGGCATTCCATGATGTCGACCGCGATAGCACTTAGGGTGTTCAGAGAGAGGCGTAACATTTACATAAAATTCACTAACAAAGAAGTATTTCATCAATATCTATTGAATACCCCAAATATTCGATGTCATGACTTCAATATAAATATTATCGTTTATCTACAATGTCATAATATTTACATTGTCGACACAGACAACGGCAGCAAATTAAATACTAATTATCCGCAATTGTGGATTTTTTGTTCTTTGAGGTTTTTCAATTTACATGAATGGTCGGAGAGTGTGTCGGCCCTCCTCTTTTTTCTTCCACGGCGTAGCCCCTTTGTGGGCCTTGGACAATTAGTCTTCTAATTGTTGTATACATTTCACATCAAAACCAATTACACACACACATTTATATACGTATTTTTGTACATAAAATTATAAGATAACATTGCACAATAATTAAGATGAGAGAGTTGGGGTGCAGAGGAAATATTAAAAAAACATAAAAGAGCAGAAATGAAAAGACTTACCGCACACTTTGGCAATGGACCTTCCGGCATTTTCACCTTCCACCCCAGCAGCGGTGGTATACATATCAGGGCTGACATTATCCACACCGCAGCTATCATTAAGGCCGCACGTGCCGGGGTACGTGATTTCAGATAATCCACCGCCTTCGTTATGCTCCAATAGCGATCCAGCGATATCAGGCATAAATTCATTATGGAGGCGGTGCACAGCAGCACATCCATGGCCGAGTGGACGTCACACCACCACGAGCCGAATATCCAGTAGCCCATCAGTTCGTTGGCCAGCGAGAAGGGCATTATGATGAGGCCCAGAAAGAAATCGGCCACCGCCAGCGAGGCAATAAACCAATTCTGTATGTTCTTCAGCGACTTCTCGGTGGCAATGGCAATGATGACCAGCATGTTGCCCACAATGATTACAATCATCAGTATGGTGACTATAATCGATGCTATCACGATGTGCGTCAGTGTATAGCCACTGGGATATCGGCCATCCCAGTGGACTTCGGTAATATTGCTCGTCTGATTGGCATAGGTCTGATTGAAGTAGTTGCCAAACTGTGTAGTCGTCGAGGAGGTCAGATTGATGGTCGGCGCCGCCGCACCGCTCAGCGAGGTATTGTAGAAACTGGATGAGAGTAAAAATAGGGTGTCGTTTATGTCGGCCGTTGGACTCGCCAGTGTGGGACCGAAAGCAGTGTCGAGTAGGCTGGTGACCGTGTACTGGCCATCGATCGTTACCAAGGGCGGATTCATAGTGACATTGGCTGCATGACGATTGTACAGATGGCCGCCCCCGCCTTTGAGTCCACCGCCGGGACCACCACCCGCCTCAATCTGCGCCGCCGCCGTCGTCGTCGTCGTGGAGGTGAATATGGCCAGGAAATCATCGGTGCTGATGTTGCCCGTGTCGATAGTGTCGATGGTGTTGTCGCCCATCTTGAATATTGTGTGGTTGGTAATTATTGCTCTTGGATTTGATGGTGACGTTGATGGTGGTATTGTTGTCGTCTTATCTATCACTGCTTTGAAGTGCTATTTTAATTAGGAATTAAATTTATTTTGCATTTTGTTCGAGTGTCTCTGTTTCTTTTTGAGTTTTCGGCTGGATAATTGTTTGGTCCCTCTGTGAGTTGTATTGACTCAACTCAATTCAACTTAACTCTTGCTCGGTTTTTTGGCTCTTGGTGATTATTTCGTTATTTATAAAGCGCTTGGATTCTGTTCTCAATTATCGTTTGTTTAAATTACACTTGATGCCATTAACACTAGGTTTATTTGCTTATTATTACTTATTATTTATACATTTCTTGCTGGCTGCTTGCAGTTGTTGTTAGATACTAATTGGATTTTCTTAATTCGAGAATTTAATTTACTGTTGTTGATGTTGTTGTTCCTCTCGGTGCTATATTTCCATTAAAAATTTTGATTATTTATTTTTCACTAGTGTTGAACTAACAATTCCGTGGGCTTAAATGCTCTGCCGTTTTTTTGGTTTCGATCAATTTCTTCATCTCTTGTTGAGCTCGATGGGCAAATGATGTGCAAACTGAAAAACTATAAAGAAAAGAAAGGAAATTTGGCTTTAATTTTTGAGGGATCGACAGAAAAGGACATTTTGCAGTGACAGTAGTAACAATATTGAATAAAGCTCAATAGGGAAAAGTGGATTAAACAACCTATGAACTATTGCAGCTATGTCAATTAACATTTTAAAGCTTATGACGTAAGTATTATCTTTTAAATGCAGTTGTTTAATTACCCAAAAGTGAAAACCCAAAACTGCAACTGAGAATTAAAAAAATGCAATTTTATGGTGCTGTAACCAGTCTATGTCACAATATAGCCAGCTAGAACCGATTTCGCTCCAAAACATATAAATATTCATTTCATGGGGGGTCACATTTGCAGCATAGTTTTTTAAAGGAATTCTATGAACGAGGGCGGTTCGGAAGCTTTTTAGCCTAGCACAAAAAGCGCGGTATAAACAGAAAAAAGTTAAGTGTTTTGGAAACTTCCATCTCTGCTATGAACACATGTTCAATTTTTTTTCGATCTGGCAACTCCTTCATATAGAAACAGGTGTTCACAAAAGACGCATCCGCGATTTTTTTACAATGGAAAAATTAGAAATGCGTGGTGCCATTAAATATTTACATAAAAAAGGTTTATCGGGACAAGAAATTCATAATGATATGGTGAATGTGTTAGGTGAAAGTGCTCCTTCATATGCAACAGTAAAAAATTGGGTTGCTGAATTTAAACGTGGTCGTACAAGCATTGAAGATGAACCACGAAGTGGACGTCCAAAAACAGCAACAACAACAGACATTGTAGCCAAAGTGCATACTATGGTATTAAATGATCGACGAATAAAAGTGCGTGAAATAGCTAATATCATGGGCATCTCAAATAATCGAGTCCATTTAATTTTGCATGATGAACTACAGATGAAAAAGCTTTCTGCAAGATGGGTGCCGCACTAGTAAACAGTCGACCAGAAACGCATAAGAATGAACATTTCTCAAGCTTGTTTGGATCGTTTTCAGCGAAATAAAATGGATTTTAAGCGTCGTTTCATAACTGTTGATGAGACATGGATCCACCACTATACTCCAGAGACAAAAGAACAATCCAAACAATGGACTGAAGCTGGAGGAATTGCCCCAAAGAAGGCAAAAACAATTCAATCGGCTGGTAAGGTTATGGCAACGGCTTTTGGGACTTCAAAGGTATTTTATTGATTGACTATCTGCAAAAGGGTAAAACAATAAATTCAGAGTACTATTGCAACCGTTTAGATCAATTAAATGTACAAATTCGAGAAAAACGTCCTGGCTTACAACACAAAAAAATATTTTTTCATCAAGACAACGCACCAGCGCACAAGAGTGTTTTAACAATGGCTAAAATCAACGAATTAAAGTACGAGTTGCTTGACCATCCACCTTATTCTCCTGATTTAGCTCCTAGTGACTTTTACCTGTTCCCAAATCTAAAAAAAAGTCCTTGCTGGCAAGCGTTTTACCTCAAATGAAGATGCAATTACAGTTGTAAACCACTATTTCGAAGACCTTGAGGAAAACAATTTTAATCAAGGGATAGAATTGCTAGATAAGCGTTGGACTAAGTGTATTGAAGTTTCAGGAGATTGAAAAATAAAAATATTTTTGAAAAACTAACTATTCTCTATCATTGATAGGCTAAGAACTTTCCGAACCGCCCTCGTATAGGGTGGCGCACCATCTGTGCTACAATAAGATATTCAAATAATTTATTTTCTTTCCTAATGTATAGAAAATTCAACTTAATTTTATTTGACTAATTGTGTCTGAAGATGATAGACCGTAGATGACCTCCATGCTCATACTCGACACCTGATCAGAAAATAATTCATTGCGGCCTAAAGGGTTGAAGTTGTAATCGCTTCAATTATTGTTTTAATGAACTGCTTCAATCCAGTCAAATTCCTTGTTTTCGCTTTGCACACCTCTTGCTTGAATTGATCCATAAAAAAAGTCTGCTCCAGTGTTGTACCGAGACCTTGGGGGTTAGCAAAAATTTGAATTCCTCGATTTTAATTTGTTGGACATTTTTGTTGGAGCTCTGTCATAACCGGACTGGCTATATGTGCAGTTGCAACATCTGGCTGGTACCAAATGCTGTTGAATCGGATACGTCTTCGGCGCAGTTCTGTGTAAAAACTCCTTTAACATCTTTAAATAACGATCCCCCTTGACAGTCACTGTTACAACGTTTTCTTCAACAACATTACAATACGAGGGCGACCGCAAAACTAACTGGCCTGGCACATTTTCTGTTTTACTAGCAACTTTTTTTTGTTTTTTAAAAGCAATCTTTTATAAGCCATCTGTCAAAATTTCCGAAATATTTAATGATTATTTTCTTTGTTACAGGTGATTGAAGTAAACAAGTTTTATAATTTTTGAAAAATGGAAAATAAAGAGTTTCGTGCGGTAATTAAACACTTTTATAGGAAAGGTTATACGCCACAATTAATCAAAGATGAATTGGATTCTGTTCATGGTGATAATGCACCATCATACTCCACCGTGAAATCCTGGGTTCAACAATTTAAAAAGAGTCGTTCAAGTACGGAAGATGAACAACGCTCTAGAAGACCGAAAACTGCTACTACTATTGAAAACATTAGAAAAATATTTAATGAAGTGACTTAAGATAGACGAATAAAGCTCAGAGAACTTGCTGATATTGTTAAAATACACGAAAAACAAGTTTGGGGTATTTTACATGATGAACTCCACATGAAAAAGCTATCCGCAAGATGGGTGCCGCGTTTGTTGACTTTGCCCCAAAAAATCGTCCGTTGGACCAATTCCGAGGAGCTTTTAGCGATTTATCAGCGTTATCCAAAAGAGTTCTTGCGCCGATTCATAACTGTTGATGAAACATGGATCCATCACTACATCCCAGAGTGCAAAGAACAGTCAAAACAATGGATAGAAGCTGGTAAAAGTGGTCCCAAGAAGGCGAAAACTGTTAAGTCAGCAGGAAAAGTAATGGCCACAGTATTTTGGGATGCAAGGGGTATAATATTTATTGATTATCTTGAGAAGGGAAAAACTATAAATAGTGAATATTATTGTGCATTATTGGATCGGTTGAGTGAAAAAATCCAGATAAAACGACCCCATTTAGAAAAAAAAGTTCATTTTCATCAAGATAATGCTCCTTCACACACTGCATTTTTAACTCGACAAAAACTGGCCGAATTACGATTTGAAATTGCTCCGCATCCACCATATAGTCCAGAATTAGCTCCTTCTGATTATTTCTTGTTTCCAAATTTAATAAAATTTCTCGGTGGCAAAAAATGTTCGTCCAATAGCGAGGTTATTGCTGAAACTGAGGCATATTTTGAAGGTCTTGAAAAATCTTATTTTTCGGATGGAATTAAAAAACTTGAAAAACGTTTGATGAAGTGTATTGAGTTGGAAGGAGATTATGTTGAAAAATAAATAATAATAATTCCAAAAAAAAACGGTTCTTTTTATGTTAGGTCAGTTACTTTTGCGGGATTTTTATAGATTAACCCCTTCTTGGTGTTAATATTTTTGTTGTCATTCTTTTGTTAGCCTCAAAAGGCCTCGATACAAGATTACTCTGTCCCTTTAAGAATTCTATAGCCACAGAGAAAACATACATACACACACTATAAGAAAAATCCAAAAAAAAAAACCGATAACTTCTAATATCTGGGAACATCTAATGGTTACTATAAATAGCTGTAACTAACTTTGCTTCAGAAACTTCTATACTCCCTCTTTACGATCAATTTCTATTCATTGCCGTAGTATACACAAAAAGTGGTTATCAATAAATTGATACGCTTCCATGGAACTGAAAAGGGAAACGGAACTCTGTGAACACATTTGCTGACATTTGCCGCCACAAAGCGAAAAAAAGCAAAAAGAAAAAAATAGAATTAACCCGACCAACAATGGACGATAAAGCAGAAGAAGAGAAAGAAGGAAAACCCGTAAACCACATTGTGTACAACTTCTAATGACCTTCAAAAACGACTTCTGGAATTGATTAAGTGATTTTACTTTATTCTCTTTTGATATCCCCCCCCCACCCCTTCGACTTCAGGGAGCATTGCTAAAAGTTGGTAAAGTTTTTCTTTGGTAGTTTTTGGAAACAATAAACATAGACGACTGGCGGATATGCTTTCGCCATTATTGTGCGAGACATTATTGAGAATTCCATGTCAATTTCAGAATTCAATTTAAAGGCAAAGCATTTCGTTTTTGCTTTCTTTCACGGAATAAACTAAATACTAAAGCAGTAGGTTTCGAAACTTTTGTACGAGAAACTTTTAAAGAAAACTTTTAGTTTCATTTCGCTGTAATTTTCCAGAGCTAAATCTTAAATTTTCAACATTTCGATTTAGTTTATTTTAACGTGATTATTTTTTCCATTAGCTTGCATGTCAAGTTCGCCAGTTTACATGTCATTCAGTGTGCCACAGGCAAAACCGTTTATTTATTTTTTCCACATCAGGACTGTATAATTTTCTTTACTCTTTTTTTAAATGGGGGCAAAAAGTTGACAATTACAAAAAAAAAAACAAAACCAAAATTCATATGTTAAATGTTTGACATGGGCTGCTAATTGTTCAGCAAAACTATAATTTATGAAAATCATATTTTCATAAATTTCGAAGATCCCTTGCTTTAAGCTTGTTCTAGGCAAACTATATTTAGGTATTTTAAATTATAGAAACTATTCAAATTTTTAAAACCTATTAATCATTTTACTCTGTTTGGACTGGCCGAATTGAAGTTTTGTTACGAGGGTTTCTATTTATATTTCGGGTCCTGACAATACTAGTGTTCCCGGATGCAAACTGGAACTACCATTGGAAACTTTGACATTTTTGAGCATAACTTCACTCAGAACGTTATGTTATTTGAGGGCGAATTGTTTTATTTAAAGTGTGTTGAAAAATTCATCTCAGTCAATAAATGGAATTATCCCGTGAACATTTTCGTGCGATGGTTTTTTACGATTTTCGGCGTGGGTTATCCACCGAAGAGTGTTTAAATCAACTTGTTTCGACTTTTGGCAATGAAACACCACCAAAAACCTCTGTTAATCGCTGGTAGCAAGAGTTCAGTCTCGGACGCCGTTCGCTCCAGAATGAATTTCGCGAAGGACGTCCAATTTCGGTCACTTTGCCAGAAACCATCCATGGTGTGCGTGAACTGATTAAGCAAGACCGACATGTGACATACGGTGAGATTGAGGCATCCTTGGGCATTAGTATGACAAGCACAAATAAGATATTGCATGTTTATTTGGCCATGAAAATATTTGTTTTCTTTGGATCCCACATAATTTGACGAATGCTCAAAAAGAGGCTCCTAGGGATTGGTCCAAAGAGATGATGAAAAAGTATGACTGCGGCAGCTCAAAGGCGGTGGATTACATTGTCACAGGTGACGAATTATAGATCTAGGCATATGAACTCTATACAAAACAGCAGTCGACCGTATGGGTCTTTTAAGACAAGACAAATCCAACAAAAGTTGTTCGTGGAAGAAGTACATCGAAGCAAATGATTGCGTTGTTTTCGGTATAACCGGCCATGTTGCCACAGTGCCTTTAGTGGAACGTAGGATGGTCAATTCTGAGTGATATACAGTCAACAGTTCGAAGAAATTAGGAAAGTTAAGTGAAGACGGATCATTTTGCATCAAGACAATGCAAGCTCTCACACATCAGCTGAAACGATGAACTATTTGACCACTCAAGATGTGGAATTGATGGGCCATCTACCGTACACCCCTGATTTGGCTCCCAAAGACTTCTTCTTATCCCCAAGTATCAAGAAAAAAATGCGTGGTCAACGTTTTTCATCGCCCGAAGCAGCTGTTGAATCGTTCAAAAATCATGTTTAGGAGGTGTCTCAATCGGAGTGGAAAAAGTGCTTCGAAAATTGGTTTGTGCGCATGCAAAAGTGTATTGTCCTTAAAGGAGGTTATTTTGAAAAACAATCAAAGCATTTTCAATGATGAATTTTTGTGTTTTTATTGTCGTACCTCTGACCCGTACTAGTCAGTGGTGCAAACATACCCGAAATATTAATAGCAACCCTCGTACCTGTTTTCTTATATTTCGAAATAATCCGCTTAAAACTCCTCTAAAGGAAAATTTGTTGAGTTACCAAAATTATTACATTCGATTTCGACCCACACTCTGGTGCAACTTGACCATCTCGGTCCAGGCATTCTAAGAGCCCCCACATTAAAGTCCCTCCAGATTTGAGATCCAGCAGCTATAGAAGACACAAATTAAACCTGATCACCCCGTAACCTTGCATGGTACGTGGCTTATTGAAACATCTAAATTTGCAAACAAAATATTCAAGGGCGGTTATCCCACCATCTTTAGGATGGGCCATTTAAAATTTTAAATTTAAATCGGCTATAAAAAGATTTTTTTTTTTAAATTATGGTTTTTTTTTGAAAGATTGAATTTAGTCATTTTAAAATGTAACACCTCCGATGAGTTATCGCTTCGCCCAATGGGCTGCAAATTGTTTAGCAGGAGATGAAGAATTTTACAGGAAAATCACGTTTCGGATAAAAAAAACCGGATGAAGCTCATTTTCATTTCGGTGGCTTTGTCAATAAGCAAAATTGACGCTTTTGGGTGCAGAAAACCCACAAGTGACTATTGAAAAGCCAATATGTACATCCACAACGAGTCACTGTTAAGTGTGGATTTTGGGATGGCGGCATCATTGGACCGTTTCTTTAAATAAGCCACTGTAACCGTTAGCGGTTAGCGTTACTGCGCCATGCTCAACGAATTTTTGTTTGACAAAATTCAAGATGGGCGACATTGGGTTTCAACAAGACTGGGACATCTGTCACACAGCCAACGCAACCATCGATATTTCAAGCACTGTGAAAATCGTATAATCAGCCGTAACTGTGATATCAATTGGGCGGAGCTGTGGTTTAAGCCCTTTGGTTTATTTTTAGTGGGCAGCCATTAAGGAAAACAATACGCAAAGCATCGTGAGACAGTTGAAGTGTTAAAACATGAAATCGAAGTTGCCACTGAAGAGATTCGACGCGAAACATTCGAAAATGTTCTGAAAAATTGGGTTGACGGTATGAGGTACTGCCGAGCTAGTTGCAGTAGTCATATGCATAATATTAGTTTAACATTTTCAATAAAACAAGAAATTTGGAAAAATTATCTGTCCTTTTTTTGTCAGCCGATTCAAATTTTAATATTTAAAAGACCCACCTTGTAAATTACGGGGACTTAAAGATAAAGAGATTTATTTCCAGGCCACGCAAATGCCTCCGTATATAACGTATTAACCCGTTTGGAACTAACTTTATAGAGGAAGTTTCCCCGTTTGGTCTTTAATGTGATGTTTAGGTGGACCAGCTGTAATGCACGATGTTAATTGTCAATCACACCTTAATGGCAAGTTTTTGCTTTACTTAATATGACATTTCTTGTTTTCAGTGTTTGACAAATTCAACCATGCAGCGCGCGTTAAGGTTGTTAAAGACTTTTACGATAATGGGCGTTCCAATCAAAATGCATTTCGTGCACTCAGGTCAGCAGAATCGACCACAATCAGTTTGCTGAAATTAGTGCGCAAATTTCAGCACACCGGATCATTAGGAAATGTGAAAACACCTGTGCATGATCGCCCATTTCGTTCTGAAGAAAACGATAGTGTGGCAGTAGAGTTGTCAACCTCGACTCGTCGTCGTGCCCAACGAACACAGATAAGAATTTTGAATACAGATTTAAATTTACACGCTTACAAGTTTCAATTGACTCAAGTGCTAAAGGCTACTGACCATTTCAAGCGTCATTAATACGTAGAATAATTGATTAAACAGATAAAAGTCAAGAGTGACTTTACAAAGAAAATCATCTTCAGTGAAGAGGCACACTTTCACATCAGTGGATTAGTAGACAGAGTCGCCAAGTTTTACGTGATTTTCGCCACGATGGCCTGAACCACGGTGTGCCATCACACTGGGGCCGTAACAATGCGACGGCCAACGCCCCATTGGATTGATTCCGCCGGTACCAATTCGAAGCATAACAGTTATGGGTCATGGCTTCCCTCTTGGTTAGGGGTCGAGGACTACCTAAACCTCTGCTGTTCTATGGGTCACAGCGCCCGGTCGCAATGCAACTCCACATCGAACCGAAGTTCTCCCCGCGATTTGGGTCCAAACCACAGCCACCACGATACTCGCCGAAGGGCCGCACCATATAGTCAGGCCAGAACAAGTTCTGGGGGCTCCTGACTACCCGTGGTACCAGATTTAAGTCTCCGGTCAGCCCCCGTAACCAAAAGGCTACTTCCAGTTTCTGTTCCATATAACATGGGACTGGTCACCCGCATGGATTAGTAGACAAGCAGAATTGACGCATTTGGGTAAACGAGAATCCACGAGCGATTGTTTATGGGCTGGCGGCGACAACGGCCCGTTCTTGAGGTCGGCCAAGCAGTTGCCGTGAAAGTAGTTCGCTATCGCTAGATAATAACGAACTTCTTGGGGCCACAAATTGAGGATATGGATATGGACGATATGTGGTATCAAGAAGAAGGTGCCACTTACCACACAGGCAACGAAACTATGGCTCTTTTGAGCGAACAATTCAATGGCCGTGTTATCTCTCGTTGTGGCTATTTTTATTGGCCACGATCATGTGGTTTGACACCGTTAGACTTCTTTCTTTGGGGATATTTAAAAGCAAGTGTTCGTCAAAAGCCAAGAACAATCCAAGAGCTAAAGGAAGAGATAATTCGGCGCATTAACGACATTGAACATCCATTATGTCTTAGAGTCATTGAAAATATGGATCATTGGGTAGAGGTGTGACTCAGTAACGGTGCGAGCATTTGGCCGACATTTCGTTTTTACGAGGGCGACCGCAAAAGTAACTGGCCTAACAAGAAAAGAACCGTTTTTTGGAATTATTATTATTTATTTTTCAACATAATCTCCTTCCAACTCAATACACTTCATCAAACGTTTTTCAAGTTTTGTAATTCCATCCGAAAAATAAGATTTTTCAAGACCTTCAAAATATGCCTCAGTTTCAGCAATAACCTCGCTATTGGACGAACATTTTTTGCCACCGAGAAATTTTACTAAATTTGGAAACAAGAAATAATCAGAAGGAGCTAATTCTGGACTATATGGTGGATGCGGAGCAATTTCAAATCGTAATTCGGCCAGTTTTTGTCGAGTTAAAAATGCAGTGTGTGAAGGAGCATTATCTTGATGAAAAAGAACTTTTTTCTAAATGCGGTCGTTTTATCTTGATTTCTTCACTCAACCGAACCAATAATGCACAATGATATTCACTATTTATAGTTTTTCCTTTCTCAAGATAATCAATAAATATTATACCCCTTGCATCCCAAAATACTGTGGCCATTACTTTTCCTGCTGACTTAACAGTTTTCGCCTTCTTGGGACGACTTTTACCAGCTTCTATCCATTGTTTTGACTGTTCTTTGCATTCTGGGATGTAGTGATGGATCCGTGTTTCATCAACAGTTATGAATCGGCGCAAGAACTATATTGGATTACGCTGATAAATCGCTAAAAGCTCCTCGGAATTGGTCCAACGGACGATTATTTGGGCAAAGTCATCAAACGCGGCACCCATCTTGCGGAGAGCTTTTTCATGTGGAGTTCATCATGTAAAATACTCCAAACTTGTTTTTCGTGTATTTTAACAATATCAGCAAGTTCTCTGAGCTTTATTCGTCTATCTTTAGTCACTTCATTATATATTTTTCTAATGTTTTCAATAGTAGTAGCAGTTTTCGGTCTTCCAGAGCGTTGTTCGTCTTCCGTACTTGAACGACCCATTTTAAATTGTTGAACCCAGGATTTCACGGTGGAGTATGATGGTGCATTATCACCATTAACAGAATCCAGTTCAAAAGTGTTCAATTACCGCACGAAACTCTTTATTTTCCATTTTTCAAAATTTATAAAACTTGTTTACTTCAATCACCTGTAACAAAGAAAATAATCTTTAAATATTTCGGAAATTTTGACAGGTGGCTTATAAAAGATTGCTTTTAAAAAACAAAAAAAAAAGTTGCTAGTAAAACAGAAAATGTGCCAGGCCAGTTAGTTTTGCGGTCGCCCTCTAACGTACAATTGTCATATTGGCGTGACAAAATATTAAGATAATTCCCTGAAAACTTTTGGTTTTAGTCGTGCATTTTAGTTGGACCATCCTTCAGAAATGCAAATGTTTACTTGTAATGTAATCGTGCACACTGCCCAAGCACTACGGCATCGTAGTTTTCTTAATATAGACCCTGAGCTATTAAAATATTTCATTTGCAAAGCATTTTATTGCAAACATACTTAAAGTAAGATTTACTACGTGCATAAAGTGCGTAATGGTTTCGCCACAGCGCCCCTTATCGATCTGGCGCCCTTGGCACATACAAAGTTTGACTACTTGGTCGAGTCGGCCCTGGTCAAGCCCAAGGGCCTTGTCAAAATATTGGTACCAAATAACTCTGCTCAAGGCAATTAACATAACACATCTTATTAAATTTTAATTCTTTTTACAAAAGTACCAGGATGCAAACTGAAACCGAACTGGTTTTGTACCTAACCAAATCACTTTTTTTTGTCTGTGAACTAAACTGCTGTTAGAAAAAAAAATCTAGAACCGAACCAAAAACCGCTAAAAATTGTTTGGTTCGGTGTTTTATTTTATAAATGTACATAACTTGTTTTTAGTTTTTATGCGCAGACCTTAGCTTCAATTCCAATTTCTTTTCTTAATAAAAACAAATGACATAAAATTATTTTAATCCTTCAATTTTTGAACCATTGAACCGAACCAGAACCGCGGTTCGGTTTCTTTTCTTAATCAAAATAAATGAGATAAAATTATTTTAATCCTATAATTTTTGAACCATTGAACCGAACCAGAACCGCGGTTTAAGAGTAGCTAAAAACCAATTTTATAATCGAACCATCGTTTCGAACCTGAATCAGATCAACTGGAATTTTTAAATGATTGACATTATTGAAAATTTTTGCATTTTGTCCGACATTGAACACTCTTTGAGTGCATCTGTTATGGCCTAAAAACAAAACTAAAAAAATTGGACGAAAGAATCTTAAAAATTATGCTCAATAATTGTGGCAGAAATTGTCTCGTGGATTTCTTTGAAATTTCTTTTCTAATTTTAACATTTCATGCCGTGAGCCAATTTTTGTCGGTTGTACACATTTCTGGACATCCCCTATTGACAATTTGGCGTAAAGAATGTTGTTTTATAAATCGATTGTAATATAAATGGGGCAGCAAATTGAATATACCAGGAAAAACATTTAAAGCAGGGAAAGCGAGTCCGATTTAAATGTAGCCCTGTTGCACAGGTAGTTTGCACTATGATACCAATTACTAAACAAAAGGATATTAACTCAAAGATTTCAAATGTTCTTTGCTAAAAGTGTGAACAAAACGATTTATTTTATTGTACAGGTAGATTCGCATCTCCACTATTTGTCGCTATCTTTCAATAAATTATAAGGGTGGTGGAACCATAATTGTAAGTCACGCCTAATCGTTAAGTTTTTTGTGCAACTTAATTTGACATTTCTTTGTTTCAGTGTTTGACAATTTCAACCATGGGGAGGTACAGAATTGACCAGCGCTTTAAGATTGTTGAAGCCTTTTACGAAAATGAGCGTTCAAACAAAAATGGATTTCGTACACTCCGTGATTTTTTTTGGTCAGCATAATCGACTAAATGTGCCTACAATCGGGAGAATTGTGTGCAAATTGCAACGAACCGGGTCAGAAGGAAATGTGAAAACACCTGTACCGGAAATTTGAAAACACCTGTGGATGCGTTCTGCGATCCTTCTGTCAGCGAGCCGTACTTCTTCGAAAATGAGCAGTTACTGTGAATGGTGTTCGCTATCACGAGACGCTATCGTATAAGAACCTAGATGATATGTGCTTCCACAAAGATGGTGCCACTTGCCGCACAGCCTACGAAACAAAGGCTTTTTTGCGCGAGAAAGTGTATGGCCTTGCTATCTCACGTCGTGGCTATGTGAATTGGCCGCCACGGTCATGTGATTTGACACCGTAGGACTTCTTTTTTAGGAATATTTAAAAGAAAAAGTGTACGTCTATAATCCAAGAACAACTCAAGAGCTAAAGAATGGTGTAATTAGGCACATTAACAATATTGAACCTCCATTATGTCTCTGAGTCATTGAAAATATGGACCAGTGGCATAGATCATTTTATCAAAATAAAAAATATCTAAAACCAATTCAGATAATTCTCTGAAAACTTTTTGTTTAATTTACAATTAACATCGTGCGCTTTAGTTGGATCACTCTTTACTTTGGAAGTTTAAAAATAATTTTCTTTTGTGATACCATACAACACATTGTTAAATTCATATAATAATAATTGGTTTATTTTTATATTATCGAGACAGTAGTTGCCAATATATGAGTATTAACAAAAAAAATAGTTTGAAATTATCGTATTAAACTATTTAAAACTATTGAAGGGTTCGTTCGATGGCTACACTCAGAGAACGGACTTGTTGACACAACAGAATTTTTTCCAACAGAACGCAGGAGGTTGCACGTAATATCCATACATTCCATCTTTACAATCGATTGTTGATTAAGTACACCGCAACTTACTGTTCAGTTCATAACTGACATTATCTGTTGAAGAGACAAAGTATCTGTATACTCGTATTTAACTAATAAAGATGATTTTTGGAATTAAAATTATACAGGCTTTTTTTGATTGTTGGTTGTAAGAACTCTTTAAATTCGATTGTAATTACCACCAACAATTGGTAACTGGACTAATTGATGGTTATATTTTATGTATTCGGTTATCTGACTGAAATAATGGATAATATTTGTATTTAATTTTTAAATATTAATTGTGTTTTTTTGAATTATGATCAGGTTTTGAAATATGCTTTTTTCATTCGAATCTAAATGATACCTCATTGCGCATATACAATTGAAACTCAAGTTAATCGGATTTCTTCTCGAAATCTATCACAATTTATATGGAAATGGACAGCCGAAATCCGATAGAAATAAAATCCTACGGATTAAGGTCGCATATGCGAAGGCCGTATAAGTTTGTATAGTGGCAAAGAGGGGGTCATAAAACTAAATGTTGGTTTTAAAATGTCAAAATCTATGAAAGATTAAACAAAGTAAACCTATTAAAATACCTTAGTATGTTAGAATTTGAAACCCATATATTTCTGGCTACTTATGAATTAAAGGGACACCAAGGATCTCAAATAAATGCTTAAAGTCTTGGCCACTTTTATGTAAAAAGGCAAAAGTATTGTTTCATATTTCAGCACTGCGGGCTATTTTAATGAAATGTCGGGAAAAATATTGCAACCGCCTCGCAATGAGTTAAAGAATCAGGTAAATGCGTCTTGGCAAAGATATTCTGATAAACTTTCTAATGATACCAATATTGATAAGAATTAAACAATTTAGAACATTTGTCACGATTGAGAGACCATTATTCGGAAAAAATAGGTAAACGACTAATTGGTAGTTGTTTTTTAAAGTCTATGGTGTGAATTTCGATTTTATAAATCAAAAAGGCAGTTAATTCTGTTTTTAAATTCTGGAAAATTTCAGTTTATATTTCTTTTTTTATATGGCTGTATAGTTTGGGCGTCTTAACCGTCTGACCGAAGAAGAAGTCTTAAAGTATTGAACACATTTTTTCTATTCGTATATTTTTGGGATTCCAAATATTTTCGTTTTAAACAAAAAAAATTGTAGCGACGAGAAACGTTAAATAGCTATTATAATATATAATTATTAATATAATAATTATATTCTGATGTTGGCATAACCAATTATGCGTAACGACGGAGAGCTAAAAGTGTTTTAGGTACCACAACGAACTTATCTGTTGTCCCAACCAATTGTTGGTACCAAAGTAACATGTAGTTAAAAATTGGGGGTTTTAATAACCACTTAATTCGGTTGATAACATAGTTTTATTGGCTGCAAGTACCGTAAAAAAGGGTGGTCCAACTTAAATTGATGTTTCTTTGTTTAAGTGTTCAATAAATTTAACCATGGAGCGAAACACAACTAAGCAGCTCGTTTAGATGGTTGAAGGGCGTTCAAAGCAAAATGCATTTTGTGCACTTTCCGATTTTTTTAAGTGCATAATCGACCATATGTGTCCACAGTGAATTTGTTAACAAGCAGAATTTCCGTATTTAGTCGTATAAGAATCCACGAGTGATTGTTGAAAAGCCGATGCAACCACAAATCGTGACTGTTTGGTGCGGTAGATGGGCTAATGGCGTCGTACTTCTTCGAATATGAAGTCCGCCAAACAGTTACCGTAAATGGTGTTTGCTTACGGGCGATGATAATGGACTTTTGTGGCCAGATATTAGGGATATGGACCTGAACGATAAATGGTTCCAACAGGATTGAGCCATTTGCCACATAGTCAACGAAACAATGGCTATTTTGCGCGAAAAATCTTCTTAATTGGCTGTCACGATCATGTGATTTGACAGCGTTGGATTATTTCTTTAGGAAAATTTAAAAGAAAAAGTGTACGTTAATAAGCCGTGAACAATTCAAGAGCTTAAGTATAAGATGATTCAGCACGTTATCGCCATGAAACCTCCATTATAACTTACGAGTCACTGAAAATATGGACTATCGGAATAGAAGAATACCACCGAAGTCGTGGCATGTATTTGCCCGATATTTGGTTTCATACATAATAAAGGGTGTTTTTTATTGGGGTATATAACTTTAAGTTGGCATCACTTTTTTAACTGGCGGCCATTTTGTCAGCTGTCAAGTGATTAATATTTAGTTTGGTTTGCCATTTCATCATGAACAGGTTGACAAAAGAACAACGCTTGCAAATCGTGCAAATTTATTTCGAAAGTAATGGTTCAGTTCGCGAAGTTCACCGCAAGCTCCGTCCATTTTATGGTCGACATAATCGTCCATCAGAGCAATTAATTCGGTTAACCATGGATCGGTTAACATGGACCATTGGATTATTTTCTTTGGGGATATGTGAAGTCGCTCGTCTACGCCAACAAACCAGAAACACGTTAGGGGACTTGGAAGCCAACATTCGTGGCGTTATTGCCAACATACGGCCCCATATGCTCGAAAAAGTGGTTGAAAATTGGACCTGTAGAATTGGCTTTATTCGAGCCAGCCGCGGCGGCCACATGCCCGAAATCATATTTAAACATTAATGGCATAAAATTATCCTTCCAATAAAGCCAAATTGATGGACATTAAAACGATTTTCTTGTGTTTTATTTCAATTCAAAGTTCTATACCTCAATAAAAAACACCCTTTAGTTGGAGATTCTTTTAAATATTAAGATTCTTTTAATAAAAAATATTAAGATAATTCTCTGATAACTTTTTGTTTTATTTACACTTAAGATCGTGCGTTTAAGCTGTTGATTTCTTTATAGGAAATATCATCTGCACAACTCTCTGAATTAGGAGAAAAGCATCACGATTATTGATTAATGGTATGTTATGGGAATTTTGTAAGTAGAAAGCTCTGGAACGGCTGGTGTGGAAAATTGGCCAACGCTCACAGAGGAAATATGCTAGGATCCTGAAATTGCACACGCTAATGGCTTACATTAACAACACAGAGGGAAAAAAGTTTTACATCAAAGGACTTAATTTACCTCAAAAAATTACAATCATGAGTATTTCGATGGTGGAGGTTTTATAAGATTCGACCTGACCGTTTGTAAGACCGTTTATTATAAGATTCGACCATGCTTTTATATAAAATGCTACAAATAATATTATTTTTTCATCATGGTTAATCATACAATTTTTTTGCAATTGAAGATTAACAAAAAAAGACTGGACTGGAAAAGACTGTTCTCGCACTATTTTATATATGGTCTGTGGACTAAGCGCCTATACGATTCAGCTTTTAAAGAATACAAACTAAAACATCGTTTTGGTTGCATTTCTACCTAATCCAGCATACCACGTCAAAAACCCATTTTGAAAGAAGTGCACTAAGCGCCGTCTCTCTTATGTCGCGGTATGTTTTTCCAGTTAAATCAAATACATTTCCACTAAGGCAAACGTGATCCACGAAACTCCAAATGTGGCATATCTCACACACAGAGAAAAAATCAGTTGGAAATCGGCCAGAACTACAAATATTCGGTTATATAAAAATATTTTCTGTTTCAAGCACCAACATTCCATGTCAATCACCAACATTAAGATTGTTCGACTTACCATAAGCTGGTAGCTACAAAAGTATTACGCTTATTACAGCTAATAAGGCGGTTACACCAACCGAATTCATTAAAACTCTTGGTTGCCACTAATTGTTGCCTGGCGCCATCTGACATTTCCATTGGAAAGTTTGACACTACTCAGCACGTTTTGACGTACGACCATCATTAGTGTTGTTTACAGTGACTTGAAAAAATCTATTTGGCAAAAACATGGAAATAACTCGCGAACATTTTCGTGCGATCATTTTTCACAACTTTCGACGTGGATAATCACGACAAGAGTGCATTGTATGGCGATGAAGCACCATCCTATGGCACTGTGAAAAACTGGTCTACTGAATTTAATCGTGGCCGACGCTCGCTCAAAGTCCAAGGTCGTGCAGGTCGTCCCAAAACGGCCGTTGTGTCAGAGAACATTGATGCCGTGCGTGAACTGATAATGGAAGATCGACATGTGACATATCGTGAGATAGAGGCATCCTTGGGCATTTCTGCCACCAGCATACATTCGATATTGCATGAACACCTGGTCGTAAAATAAGTTTGTTACGTTGGATCCCGCACAATTTGACAATCACTTAAAAAAGGCTCTTGTCGATTGGGCAAAGAAATTGTGAAAAAATACGATCGCGGTGCTTCAAAAGACGTTTATAGGATCGTCACAGGTGACGAATCATGGATCTATGCGTATGAGCGCGAAACAAAACAGCAATCGACCGTGTGGGTCTTTGAAGACGAGCCAAATCCAACGAAAATTGTTCGGGGAAGAAGCACTTCGAGGCAAATGGTCGCCTGTTTCTTCGACAAAACTGGTCATGTGGCGACTGTTCCGCTTGAGCAACGTAGGACGGTCAATTCTGAGTGGTACACCACAATTTGTTTGTCTGAAGTCTTCGGAGAAATTCGAAAAACGAACAAGAGCAGACGTATCATTGTGCACCAGGACAATGCGAGCTCTCACACATCGGCTGAAACCAGCGCCTTTTTGACCGGCCAAAATGTCGAATTGATGGGCCATTTTTTATCACAAATGTAGCCAAGACTTAAAGCATTCCTTTGTGGTAGTTTGTGTCACATTAACTCTAAGCCGGAAATATTTAAGACTTTACTTCACTTCAATAATATATCATAATTAACTATATCTTAGAATTTTTTGGACCCACCTATTTGATGGATACAAACTTGAATGGATTCTAAAGTAAAAATCAAGTTTTAAAAAAACCTGCCTAAAATTCAAACGAAAGCATAAATAGGCCGACTTCCTAACGCATGTTGCTTTGTAGTAATACATTGCAGGGTGTTCGTAAACGCAACCCTAAACATTTTGACAATGTATTTTGTTCCTTTTTGCAACATTGTTGTAGTTAATACGCAAGGAAAAGCCACAAATGCATCCA
The DNA here is from genome assembly GCA_963513945.1 of Hydrotaea diabolus. Taxonomy (NCBI): domain Eukaryota; kingdom Metazoa; phylum Arthropoda; class Insecta; order Diptera; family Muscidae; genus Hydrotaea; species Hydrotaea diabolus. The sequence continues at coordinate 190,694,323 of OY740716.1, read as the reverse complement.
AATAAAAAATCGCTAAAAATTAAAAAAAACATTATTTCGGTCAGATAACCGAAAACATAAAGTGGCACTATCAGTTGGCTCAGTTAACAGATGCTCGTGGTAATGGCAACCAGATTAAAAAGTACTTATAGCCAATAATATATAAAAAGAACCAATACACTTTCAAATTCAGTTCCAATAATAAAAATCCTATACAGTTAGGGTTGCCGATACTTTGTCTCTTCAACCGGTACTGTCAGTTCCCACTACAGAAAATTTCCGTGTTCCCAATCAATATTCGGCTGTAGCGATGGAATACGCACATAGTACGTGCAAACCACCAACAATCAGTTGGCAAAAAATTCCGTTTTTTTCTTCGTTAATACAAAATAGCTGGACTAAGAACATTTTCGGAATATTTTATTCATGTCATAGACCATTAAACGCCCTTAAAAATCATCTATTAAAGATGCATTTCCACCTAATCTAGGATACCACATCAAAACATGCATTTCGAAAGATGTGTATTAATCTGTTTTTCACTCTTCGATTTAACATGCTTTTCATGTTAAATCGAATATATTCTAAATGTTATCCACGAAACCCCGAATGTGGCATATCCTACTTTGCCACTAAACCCTTTAAATAAGTTTTAGCGTTGGAAATTGAAATCCCTTTTTGTTAGCAACCCACTATTATTATTGCGACCGTTTGCGATCGAACTCAATTTTCTATTAAACGGTCACAATTCATTGGCAGCCGCCCGCCCCACTTAACCGAATTAGCCTTGTTTGCCAAAACGCGGAACACTGCAACAAACAGTTGCATACAAAATTAAATTTTAATTATAGAGGAGGGACCGAGACACAGAGAGGTTGCAGGCCAGACGGCAGGAACTAGGAGTGTGTGTGTGTGCCTGTAGTGAAATAATCATTTTCGTCTATAAATATATTTCAAAATTATAATAACACAATCGAATACGATTAATTACATTTGAACATTTTTCACATTACGCCGTCGTCGCTGTACGTACACTTAAGCCACAATGGAAAACACAATTTCTTGCCCTCTTCTTTCGTTCGTTCGTACTTTTATTTTATTTATACACTTGTTTTTCTTTTCGATTTTTGTTTTTTTCGCTCTTACACAGTGCACTGTAACTCGATTTGTTTTGTTTCTATTTTTTGTTTTATTAATTATTAATTGTGTTTTCTTGTAGTTATGGTTGTTGGTGGCATTGTTATTGTTATTATTATTCTTGTTGTTGTTGTTGTATTAATTATTTATTGCTTACTTTACAAATACACGCCGCTGCTCCTTGTGGGTTTGGTTTTTGGCTGTGACCGAAGTTGTTGCTGTTGTTGATTTAGTTTTTCTTCTTCATTCGGTTTTCCAATATCGCTATATTTACAATTACTTTGTGTTTTTTTAATTAATTAATTTGTTATTTAATTATGACAGAAGGTTTTCAATACATATGCATATGTACATCATCTAGTATGTATAATTATGGTTTGTTTATTTTGCCTTCTTTTTTATGCTTTTTGTTTTGTTGCTTCTTTCTTATGCTAAAAGTACCCGTTTTAACCGAAACTTGTGTTGTGTTGTCTGCTGCTGCGGTTTCTTGATTAATGGTAAATTTTTTTGTTTTTAATATTTATTTTTTTTTAACTTTTTTCGTATTTTTTCGTTTTAATTTGAATTTGTTTACAAGCGTTGAGCGAAGGTAAAGGTGTGTGTGTATGTTTTTGGAATTTTCGGCCTAGGGTGGGGGTGTGGGAAGACAAGTTCCCTTCGTTCACATCTGTGGCTAGTAGTCAATTGATGCAGATTTGGTAGAGTACAAGCGAATCTTGTTCTTTCGTATCTTTGATGCTTGATAATTTATGGCTTCAATTAGGCAGCCAAATTTCGTAAGTAACTAAAATGTTGTACATTTGCTGTTTGTTATGGGATTTTGTCTTGCCACTTAGTATCTACTTTTTACACTGCTTCCTTCGAGGTGATTTGTGGGAAGTGCTATTTTAAAATGGAACGTAACATTTTATGTTTTCAAAAATTTATAAATTTCTTGTACACTTTTCCAATAGAAGCTTTAATTGAAATTCCATTGCTATGTTCTCCGGTAGATAATATTTAATTTATTTAAAATTGTGTTGTTCTTTGTTGCTGTTTTTTTGGTAGGGTGGGAATAGACGAGCAGGCAGCAACATAGAATAATAAACAAAGTATAAAGTGTTTTTTTTTATGGTTTTGTTTTTATTTTGAGATATTAACACTTTTTTTTGCAAAATGTTCACAATTGCAGAAAATTTCCAGTCTCGTGGAAGGGGGGGGGGGGTGTTTCTTTAAGGGGAGAGGGGGGAGGAAAATTAGCGGAAACAATTTGTTTATTTACATTCTTAGTAGAGGTGATAGTTTAAACAGGTGATTGTTCACAATTTTGCTATACATGTTTGTTTGTTGTTGTAAGCCTTTACACAAATAAACACCTGATATTTAAAAGCAACGGGGGGTAAAACGGGGATAAAATTGCCACTTTTGTTTGGTACGAGTATTTTACTCCGACGGCACAATTTACACTAACACACGCACATTCACACTTAAGATTTACATTATTTAGCGAATTTTTTGCTTCAACAAATTTCTGGCTCAACACCTCTCAGCGAAAATTTCTAAAACACTTGCCTAAACTGGACGTTGTCGTACATACACACACACAGCCACACACGCACACGTACACGCCTAGGTATGTACATATGTAAGTGCTAACATCTGATTGATGGCTACTGTTGAACGTAAATCGGGGTTAACGGTTATAATTGTGTTTTTTTGCTATCAAAAATCAGTGTTTTGTTATCTTTATTCTTTTTCTTTTTGTGTTTTTGTAATAAAAGCGCGTACGCGTGAACATACGTTCCTTTCGGTTTGAAATTCATAACTTGACTAAAACTCGAAATTTTCTTTTAGCGAAAGTCCTCCTCAGCAAGCAGGAACAACAACCACAACAACAACATAAAGTCCCCACATACAAAGCACAAACAAGCAAGCATCAGAATCTCCTATTTATCCCCGTATGCGTACACGTTATGAGAAATTTAAAATCCACTTGATAGTACACGAGGAAAAGTATTTTGGGCAAACCACACACAACGCAACATAACATCCACAAACCACTCTCCCAATCTCTCTGTACACTTTTAGTCTCTCACTCTCTCCCTATCTAGTTGTGGCATCTCTCTTTAGCCATTTCAACTCTCCATTCGCCATGTCGTGTTGTGTCTGCCCGCCACAAACAAGCAACAGTCTTTTTGGGGGGCTGTGGCACGGCAAGAGACAAAACCGACAGAACGACGACGACCATCAAATGTGTGTTAGTAGTGCCAAGCATTCGTTTACATGCTAAAAGGGAAATTTCTTCATTTACCTTCCACACTCTCATCGCATTTGAGTGTGCACCAAGTCGAAAATCCCCAAAAGGGGAGCTTAAGTTCCACCCAACATGAAGTGATACTCTTAAGTTGCTGCAATGGCAAATGTTCACATGGCAATGCCGTACATTTCTCTTAATTACACGCTAGACAACACACAGCGGCACATGGCATTATAACTAGGCGGACTGATGGTTTGTGTAATTTCAATTTTCCACATAATTATTGGTTATCACAACTGGCATTTGGAGCCAGCAATTATTTGATTGTATTTCATTCATTGTCATAGATAATATGGCAATGGCTTTCATATTGTACCAAGATGGAGGACCGACCACACATAATAATCGAAATAATACCAATTTGGTGATTATGTTGAAATGTATTATTTTGCAATGTTAGTGTTTAATACTCCATCATTCTGATTGAAATAACTCCAACACTATATGGTCCCACATAAAGTATACAGAAGATCGTCGCACAGTGGCGCCGGTACAGCAAAAGAGGTTGCCAAACTAAAAAGGTTCATGTAAGCCTTCGATATTATGAATAAAACCCAGCTTGTAGGTAATTTTCCAATGATTTCAAATATGCTACCTTAATAATATCAGATTTTTGGTTTTGCAGATAACAGGTGATCAATCAATAAGTATTTTTCCAATAGGGTATATTTTCACAGATTACCCGTGAATTGTTTTTTCTTTTCAGTATTGTTTGCCGTTTAATTATGGTTTGGTGCGTCTTATGGGCTGTTGAATCATTGGTTTATATTTTTTCAAATTTGTATCGGGTGATCCATCTGGAGGTATTTTTCTCAATGGGGTTTTTTCACATATTACGCGTAAGTTGTGTTAAACTTTATTTTTTTCTTGGAGTTTTTTTTGATTTGTTTTGTTCATTTGTTATTAGTTTAGTAATATGATTATTATAAAGACAGTGAGTGCTTCATAGAGTTATGCGCTATGTATATTCTGTTAAACCGTATGCTCACATATCGCCGTTTGTGAATGACTTTTTAGGCTGTTCCTTTGTGGAATTTGTGCACCTTCGGTTGCTATATTTTTTTTTACAAGATATACAAACTTCAATCTCCTTTGTTCCTAGCAAATTCATTTGTCTTCAGTCACTCAATTCGCAACAGACAGTTAATTATTCCAAAGGTAACACCGCTTATGGATCGATCATTCCTCGTAAGAGTAGCCCGACTATTTAACATTTTGCCAAGCAGTTTAAAAACGTTTAATTTGTCTTCCATGACATTTCGTAAACATTTAATGGAACATTTTCGTTTAAGTACAGAGTAATGTTTTTATTTATATGTTGTTTTTCTTCGGTTTCTTGATTGTCACTTATATGCTTTCACCAGGTTTTTTTTTCTCTTTTATTAGGAAATATTAGGATTATTTTAATTTATATTATTTTTTTGATTTTATACTGATTTTTTTTTAGTAGTTTATGATGTTCTATTTAACATTTTGATGCATATTGTAATTTAGATTTAATAGGCCCCAACGGGCTTCGAATTACATGTCAATAACGAAATGAAAATGAAATGACAAAAATGATTTTTTTATTAATATTGAAGGAAATTGATTTGAATTTTTTGTATTTTTTTTAATTTAAAAAAAATACCTCTAGTGGCGCCCGTACACACAGTGGCGCCCGTACACGCAGAGGTTTTATAGAGCATACATGTACATATGTGTGTGCGTATGTTTTTTTGATTTTCCAAAAAAAAAACACATACAGACGATGGAGTGCATGCACACAGAAAAAAAGTATGGTTGTGGTGACAATATTCGATGACGATCATACTATTGTTGGGTATATGGTTGTGCCACAACAATATTATGATCCTCACAACAATAGTATTATTCACACACAATCATACTATGATCCTCACAACCATAGTATGATTCACACTCAGCCATACTATTATCTCCACAAACATATTATGATCCTCACAACCAAAGTATTGTTCTCAAACAACCATAGTATGATATTCACAACCATAGTATGATTCACGCGCAACCATGCTATTATTCATACAACCATAGTATGATTCACTAAACCATACTATGATCCCCAAAATTATTTATTAGGATTGGGTAATGTTGTTATTCAAAAGTAGAGATTTTAATCAAGCAAGTTATTTTACATTTCATTACAATTAGTTCATAGCCAAATTTGAGGCCTTGCTTTTATTGAACATTTCATTCAAGAAACAAAAATATATATTCCAACGGCAGTCGAAAATACTTTTAGTTGCCAGCTGGGAAAAAAATGCTACTTCACCATCCGTAGACCCCAAGTAACGAATGTGATTAAACCATGATCAATGGCTATATACTTAAGTGCAGTTAGATTTAAAAAAACGAGAGCCAATCGGCAGTAGAGTATTTCACCAAACAAAATAAACACAACAAAAATCCCTCGAACGACCTTCCGATTGTCGTTTTTCAAAATGGACAACAACCATGCACTGTATCGTGTGCATGTGTTTTTTTTGGTATACCAAAAAAAAACATACGCACACACATATATGTGTGCTCTATAAAACCTGTTTTGTAATGTTTATAGTCGCAACAATACTTTTGTTGCATCAACCATGTTAATATGGTTGCTATAACCATATTTTCATTTCTAAATCTGGCAATAATACTATTGTTACATTTCAACAATATGAATATTGCGGCAATCATACCATTGTCAAAATTAAAATCAGGAAACCATACAATGGTTGCGACGAACATACTTTAATTGCGGATAACATATTATTATTGCCGTGACCATATACTTACCATATTTTTCTCTGTGTGTGGTTATTGCCCATTATAAAATCAAAGGTTTTCATTTGCTCCTACGATATTTTAAATAAAACCATATTATAGAAAATGTTTATTGATTTCAAATATGTTACCCCTAAAAGTATCAGATTTTTAGAAGATATAGAGTGGGCCATTTTAAATGTTAAATTTGAAACGGCTGTAAAAAAAGTACTGATAATTTGTTCAAATTTCTGGTTTAGCCTATGAATGTTAAATGTTTTCCGAACCAGAAGTAAAGTTATTGTGACATATAACAGGCTCTTAGTTTCCCAGATTTAACAAAAATGTCTTATTTGAATTTGTGTGAAAATTCCATTGTTTTTGGAACCCATAGGATCATGATTGAATTGATCAGATTTTTGGAGATAGGGTCCTTCACATAAATAAAGTCAAACTGAAAAATTATTTTATTTTCAGCTTCGTAAGAAAATTTTATAAAGGGTGGTTAAATTTTAAGGGCCGATGTTGAATGTCAAGTTTTTTTCTGCATATCATTTGATATTTCTCAATTTCAGACTAACCCTCAATTTCAAAAATCACTTCGTGATTTTTTCGGTCACTTTAATCGTCAAAATGTGCGTTCAATCGAAAAAATCGTGCAAAAATTTAAGCAAACCGGGTCTGTACAAGATGTAAAAACACCAGTACATGCTCGTACAACAGAAATTATTGCTTCTATTCGCGATAGTGTGGCTGAAGAGCCGTCCACCTCAACTCGTAGTCGTGCCCAACAATTGCACCTCGCACGCTCGTCGTTGATGAACATTACACTTAAACTGTATTTGCACGCTTACAAGGTGAATTGACTTAAGCCTCTTGACCATTCCAAACGTCATCAATGGTCAGAATGGTGGTAAGAAATTGCATTGGCCCTTAAAATTTACCCACCCTAAATTATTAAAAAACCAAATGTCCTTGCATCTGAGAAGCCATTTTTGGGCTCCCAGACAATTTGTACGGGGACTATATCATAAAATAAAACTTATCAAATCTAATCCCAACACTTTTCTATGGATCAGAAATGTTCAATAATTGCTACTCAGATGTTAGGAAACTAAATGTGGCTTACAATGATATTGCAATTTTAACAGAAAGCGATAGACCGAATTTCAGAGTTTTCATATCAAATATTTTTATGTTTAATAATTAATTAAAAATCAAATGTCTTTTACCACTACATATTAACAACAAAGAGCCTGAGAATCATTTGAACTTAAAAAAAATTCGCTCTATCCAATTGGGGAATGAATCTTTTTAATCTTTAAGAGTCTACGGAACAAACTCCCGTCAAGTCTTCAAGTCATAAGCCATGTAATAACCTTTATAAAGGAGATTTTAATTTTCAGTACAATCTAATTCAAACTTATTATAATTTGATATTAATATTAATAAAATTTCCTGAAATGTTTATGTTACAATCTTCTAAGCCCGCACTAGAATATACAGGATGTTACATCTTGTAGTGCGCGGCTAACCAAAGTATGGAAATAAATAATGTACCATACCAAATTCGATTGAAATCGGAATAAAAGTCAACAACCTTTGTCCAAAACAAAACTTACTTTTGCAAATTTTATAAAGATCGGACCATAATTACGATCTATAGTAAAAAACCAAGTTTTAGATACACTAATTGGGTTGGTTTAAACATACTTTCGGTTGTAATCACCAACATTCCATGGAATCATGGTAACATATCTTAATATGGTCGCTACAATAATATTACAATACATTTTTAATAAAATTATATACGTTTTCAATGAAGTTCTATGATTTTTTTTTTAAAATGGTCGGATTTGAGTTAAGATTTTCTACTAAATTACTACTAATTAAATTCAGAATAATTTCAAGATAATCAGTCCCATTTCATCCTTTTAAAAATTTAATATTCAGAATGGAAACCAAAATCGACACAAAGGTGCCATTTGAATTCTAAATTTTTTCTACTTTTTTTACAAGATATATCCGATATAAAGAATATATTTTTAACACATCTACAGCCAAGACTTAAAGCACTTATTTGAGGTTTTTGCGTCATAAACCCCTTAGTAGTCGGAAATATTTAGGTTTAAAATCCACTTTATTTCACTTAAATAATTTATCATATTCAGCTTTATCTTTAATTCACTTGCGAATAAAAACTCTATTAGATTCGAAAGTGACAGCCAAGATTTAAAAAATACCTGCCCATAATTCAAATAAACAATATATATTTGCAAATCGTAAAATATAAAAATTAAATAAAAAAAAAATTATTCCGGTCATATACAAAAAATTTAACCATCATTTGGTCCAGTTAACAAATGCTTGTGGTACCGACAATCGAATTTAGGGAGAACTTATGGCCGATAATCTAAAACAACAACCAATATATGTACAAATTCGGTTCCAGTTATCATTCTATTTAGTATTACCGATACTTTGTCTCTTCAAGCGATAGTGTCAGTTCCACTACTGAAAATTGCTATGTACCCAATCAACATACGGTTGTAGCGATGGATAGAACGCACTGGCAACAAATATGTGGCCTGTGTAAACTACAGCATGAAACCATCAATTAAGTCTTAAAAAATTCGATTGAAATAATAAGCTACTGCGAAGGCAGCCGCTTGATTACAGTTGTATTCCATAGTTAATGAGCCTGTTAGTCCTTACTAAAAAAGCAATAATACTTAGAAAAAAAAATTATTTTCTGCATTTTATTGCACTTTTTAAAAGAAAGTTGTATCTGAATATTACTGACCTAAAGCCAATCAGTTTGTCTAATATTTTTCAGAAAAATCTTCCATCATTATTTCCGGCTATGTTTTAGAGTACTTGAAGTTTTAAGCAGTTTTTTGTCTCTGATGAAAATTGAATTTGAATTCTCGAATTCTGAATTTTAAGGTCCTAAAATTCATTTATGGATACTTCGAATATTTCACCGATGTTAAAATTATTCAAAATTACAGAGCAGAAACTTGCATTAGGTTGTACTGATTGACTAATCGCGGTACGGCAACCTCAGTCATTTGGTTGAAAAAGAACATCGGTTGTGGCAACGAATCTGTTCTCTGTGTGTACGGTTCACGGTCTGTTGAATGTTTACGATCTCCGCAACTGAAACAGGGCCTATGGGTATATTAAAGGACCAAATGTCGATCCAGTATTTTGAAATTGCAAGTTCTCGCCGAAACAATGTGGCCTTTTCCATGTCGCGGCCATTCTTAAGCAGCTGCTTGGGCTCTAAAGTCATCCAAAAATAGTCATGCAGGAACCAAAAATGTGTGTAAAATATTCAAGTGGTCTAAAATACTCTCATAGTGGCCAACACCAGTCGAATGACAACCTCAAAAATATAAATACAGCCAATTACTATATGTGACAGCGCATAGAGAAAGGGACCTAAGGGTTACAAAATCAATTTTCTTTTTTTTTTCTTTTTTTGGTGTGGACAACATCTGAGCATCGAATGAGACCGATCCCATGCCCCAAAAGTGTTCCCTCCTAGAGATATGCGCGTTTTATGAAAGTGAAGTCGACGATTCTAAGTGCAAATAGAAAGAGACCTAATCTTTAAAATGGCTCTCCTGAACAAAACTGGCTTTTAACCATAGGATCCGGTCCCTTTCTATTTTGCGCGTCATATATGGAGCACCAATTGCGACGAACGTACAACCTTTTTAATTGTTTGTTTTTTTTAATTTTATTTTCAAATAAACTAATTCCAGAAAATAATCACTTGGCAATCATCTATTTAATCAACTATGTAAAAATCGTTTAAATCCTTACACATCCTTGGAAGTTTAAATAGACTTTATCGTAAATGCATTGAAAAATATTGATTTTCAATGCAAAACTAATTTCCTGCTTACTTTTTTTCTATTTACAGATTGAATGAAGCTGCAACTCAGGTAAGTATTTGTGGCAATTGATTTTAAATTTCCCTCAAAAGTTTCAAAAGAGCAAACACACAGATCTTTCACATAACCTACAAACTTACACATTTGCTACTGCGCTGGCATTTGTATTTGAACTTAGCAGCAATTGAGCTCGGACAATGGGGAAAGTAATGCAGTAAGCATTGATTTTCTTGAAAACAAAAAAAAAATACACTGAGAAAATGTACTTGTCACCAAAAGCATGTTAAAAGTGGTGGTCAAATTTACATGTAAGCTAAACGACTGCTAAAAAGTGGGGGTTGTTCAGATTTTTATATTGCATCCTCTTCGGAAAATTGAAAGAACCAAATAGAAATTACATGAAGAAACAAATTACAATCGTTTCTCTGATCTGAACGTAAGTCATTTGAACATATCCTACTTGTGAGCTGTACGTTACCTTTTTCGGCACATTCAGCAATTGCAGTTAGTAGTCCACTATAATTTTTGAAAGTTTTACTATCCTATTTGGCACTGGGTCAATATATAGTTTGGGCCATTTTGCTTATTGAGATAGCCACCGAGATAAAAAATTGGTTTTATCTGAAAACACGATCTCACCGAAAGGTGAAATTCTTCATCTCCTGCAAAACAATCTTCAGCCTATTGAGCGAAGCGAAAACGCATTAGATTAAAATACAAAATTCAACCTCTCCAATAAAACCAGAAATTTGAACAAATTATAATTATCAATACTTTTTTGAAACAGTCGATTTAAATTTAAAATGCTAAATCGCCCAGCCTGTACTTGTAAATGCATCCATGACTCCACCTCAATTTATTGGGCATTAACAACACTTTAATCCACTAAGGACATTTTCCATACTTTTCTATAGCAAAACAATTCTCTCAGTGCATCTTTTTTTACACAAGGATAAACGCATACATATGACATGCTTTGATGCGAGTGCACACACATATCGATTTCGTCCTTTTGTCGGTTGGATGTGTACTTAAGTCAATAGGTTTTTAAATGTTTGCTCAGGTCATACACTTGAATCGTTTTGTGCAAAGTTCATTTGTAGAGCGATAAAAAATAACAAAGTAGAACGAACTAGCAGGTTTTTGTTTAAGGTAAAGATTTGATTTTGTCTTTTACTTATCAAGGAGACTTTTCATTCGTCAAGGTTTTTAAAGAAGAAGTGTGGTGAGATGCATTTCTTATTGATTGATTTTTGAAATTAAAGTGATGTGAACTTAAAGTTACTGAGATTTAACGATCACAAATAAGGTAAGCAGAGTATGTAAAACAAACGGACGATGTCTGACAACCATTGAAACAAATAAGTTTTTCACTTTGTGGCAAACGGAATAACAAACTAACAATTACTCCAAACTCTATCCAATAGGATGGTGTTTAACATAATTCAACTTGCCAGCATTTGCGAGGTGAAAAAGCCTCATCTGCAAACGTTTTATATGCTTTGAATTTGAATTGGGATTACTTGTTTAATAGTTGTGCACACTATCCATCAACCCACGGAGGCCCTCATACTGTCTCAGATTTTCCTCACAGAATCTTCACAGCTCCATTTGCCATAGAAAGGTTTTATAACGAATAACATTACGTGTAGGCTACACAGTACAGGGACAAGTGTTAAAAGCCAAGGTTGGCAGGAACACATATCAGGTAATGGAACGTATGTACGAGGGTATATCAAAAATTCCGTCACTTTTCAAACTGCCCTCGTTGTTATGTAAAATGCAACACTGCTCCCATCAAGTACCATCTGTTAATAGACTACTGACAAAATTTTGAGAGAGTTCCGTCATTCAGTTTATGCTTAACAGCTGTTCAAAAAACACAACTTCGTAGATTTTGTTAAAAATGGAAAAAAGAGAATTTCGAGCACTCATAAAACATTATTTTTTGGGGAAAAAAACCGTCAATCAAACTAAGGAAAAGCTTGATAAATACTATGGGGACTTAGCACCATAGATTTTTTTTCATTGGTCAAAATCAAATCAAGAATCCTTCCATTCTGGTTAAGAATATTATTAATCTGAGACAAATTCATTTTTGCCAATAGGCCAGCAACATCAGTGGTCCAATCACTGTTAGTAAGAGGAGTAAGTGCTTCTGAATCAGGCAACATATGCCATGATACAGAAGATAAGTTGAAGTCTCCCAATTTTAGGATAATATCAGACTCATTCATACTTGTAATTATTTTTCCAATGACAGTCAAATGTTCATTATAAACATCAAAATCGGTCGAAGGAGGAATGTAGGAACAGGTAATAAAAAGTTTTTTAGATCCCAATGCAACACAAACTGCAATAAATTCCAAATTGTTATATTCATCAGAAAAAATACGCTCAGAAGGCAGACAGCAGGAAACCGCAATTAAGACACCACCACCGATTTTCTCTGTTCTATCTTTTCTATAAATTTTATAATTATTACACAGAACCTCAGAGTTCAAAATATCAGTTTTTAACCAAGTCTCAGAAAAAACAACAATATCAAAATCAAAGTTATAGCTATCAACAAATAAGCGACTTAATTTAGTTTTTAAACCTCTTACGTTTTGGTAAGCTATAGGGTATACCTTATCTAGTTTTTTGAAGAGTTTGTAGACTTAGCTGGCAATTTCGCTAACCTAGATCTCCCTCCTCTATTACTTCTTTGAACAAACTCCTTGACAAGCGCCCTGTCCGGCCAAAATTTTGGGTCAACAATCTTATCGAAGATATCTTCTGACACATTTATCTTGAATGAGGATAAATGATTAGAAGAAGAGTTAAATTTAAAAATATTCAAATCAAAGTCACCTTCCAACTTCGACTTCATATAATAACTAATGTCATCTATTTCGGTGTCAGGGGCAAAGCGAGAAATAAAGACAGTCCTTATCGCTGGAATGACTGTCAATTTTCTAGGTCTGCTATTACTTGACGAACAGGCCAAATCAACCGTTTGAATAACCGGCCTCTCTCCGGCCTCAACGTCAATGAACACCTCACTGACAGTAGTAGGACATTTTAAAACCAGTGTCTGCAGGTTCACACTCAAAGCTGAAATTGAGTTCGGCGTTCCTTCCGGTTTTTAACAGCAGTATCCATAAGTCCAACTGCACAAGCAATGTCTTCTCCGCCAGAAGACGGTCCCACCTCCATCGGCATATCGTTAACCTGTTTCGTTACAGGTACCGCGGATGTTCTTTCCGTCAGCTTGGGAGAATTTTTCCTCGACGATTTCTTTCGTTTTGGTGTCGGTGTCGTCGTCTGTGGTACGACAAACTTATCCAAATCCGGATATTTATCAAACATTTCAGAGAATTTAGAAAATTTCTCCTGAATGCTTAATAACTCCAATCCATCTTGGATACTTCCGCAAGTGTATCCTTGAAGAATTTATAAAACTGTATATCAATTCTTCTACACCGCGGGCAACACCATCTGATGCCATTATTTTGACCTATGGCATCAGCGGCACGAGCAGAAACGCCGGCACATTTGGTATGACCAAACATACCACATATCCAGCAACCAATCATTCTCTCGTTGGATGTTAAATTGCAACCTATGAGAGTGCAAGTCATGTTCTTTTTTTTATTAAATTATAAAATAACAAACAAAAAAAAAAAAAAAAAAAAAAAAATATATATATATATATATATATATATATATATATATATATATATATATATATATATATATATATATATATATATATATATATATATATATATATATATATATATAAGAAACACAAAACGAATATTAAAGACAAAGCCAAATGCACAAAAAAGAGCTAAATATTATGATATTTGATAAAACACTGGACAGCACTATATCACCAAACTAAGTAAAAAACACTTCTAGTGATTATTATTAATTTGAGCACGGATAAATAATACTTTTAACTTTTTTAAATTAATAATTTAAAATTTAGTAGCGCGGAGCACTGAAAAATTGCAGGTAACACGACAGGGTTGCCAAAGGAGTGATTTCAATGGTAAAAAAGTGGCTTACAGACTTTCGTTGTACAAATGTACAAATGACGCTGAACGTTCTGGACGTCAAATTGAGGTCAATACACTTGGAAATGTCGAAAAAATCCACGATATATTTTTTTTAAATAACCAACACTTAGGGGACGCCCCCTACACATACAGTGCATTGCGTTGGCGAGTAGAAAGTAAAGGATCGGAGGGGGGAAAGAGGGAGTAATGTTTATTGACACTTGCCTTGAACTTCTGGATGTCGTAATTAGTGGGAAATACATTTGCCGGAAGTCGATTCCACATACGGACTGTACGAGCGAAAAACGAATTTGATCTGTAGTGTATAGTGCATAAACTGGCCAATCGATAACAAACGGGTGTGAATTCCTAGAAAGTCGCGTATCCCTGCCGAACATCCTCACGTCAGGAATAAGGCGACGGATATCTGATGAACACACACCATGAAAGTAATGATAGAACAGCGTCACGCAACCCACATTCCGACGATGCTCAAGGAAAACAATAGAGTTGGATACCCTACTGTCACCAATCAGCCCCATCGCTCTCCTTTGAACACAGTCAAGTAGCTCCAAGGATGATTTTGGAGCACCTGCCCACATATGGGAGTTGTATTCCATCTTCGGCCTGATGAAAGTTGTATAGATATTGAAAAGATCAGTAGGAGTGAAATATTTCACGCACCGCTTTAAAAAGCCTATGCACTTGAGTGCTTCTTTCCACACTTCGAATACATGTCTCGCCCAACGAGCGCCACATTGTATTTTCATGCCCAGAACATCGAGAGCTTCTGATTGTTCAATAGCCGTACAATCGAGAGAAATTGACGATATTGTTGGGTCAGCGAATCGCTTGTGAGACAACAAGCAGCACTGTGTCTTACGTGCATTAAAATCTACTCTATTCACTCGACCCATTCGGAAATGGTCAGTAGATCCCGGCAAAGTGCTCATCCATAATTCGCCTTTTGTCTTCAATATCTTGAAGGCTCGGCCTACGTTCGAATGAATATGAATGAGAGGTTACTGTCATCCGCAAAGGAGTATATTGGATTGACGGTCTGACCCAACAGATCATCAATGAAAATTAGAAATAAAGAGGGAGAAAGGACAGAGCCCTGTGGTACTCCTGCAGTAAGCCTATGTTACTTGGAAGAGAACCCATCAACAACAACTCTTATAGTGCGATCTCTAAGAAAGCTCGATATAAAACGAGCGAAAGTATCACCGACACCAAAAGCCATCAGCTTTGATAAGAGTGCACCGTGTCAGACTCTATCAAAGGCCTTGGAGATATCCAGAGCCACAACCTTACTCTCACCAAACTGGTGGAATGATGTTCATATGTGACAGCGCATAGAGAAAGGGACCTAAGGGTAAAAAAACAATTTTCTTTTTTCTTTTTCTTTTTTTGATGTGGACAACATCTGAACATCGAATGAGACCGATCCCATGCCCCAAAAGTGTTCCCTCCCAGAGATATGCGCGTTTTATGAAAGTGAAGTCGGCGGTTATAAGCGCAAGTAGAAAGGGACCTAATCTTTAAAATGGCTCTTCTGAACAAAACTTTTCATCAACTTTCCCCCTTTTTTTGATGTGGACAACATCTGAGCATCGAATGAGACCGATCCCATGCCCCAAAAGTGTTCCCTCCCGCGTTTTATGAAAGTGAAGTCGATGATTATAAGCGCGAATAGAAAGGGACCTAATCTTTAAAATGGCTCTCCTGAACAAAACTGGTTTTTAACCTTGGGTCCCTTTCTATTTTGCGCGTCACAAATGGTGCTTCAAATGGCAGTGTGGTTTCGAATTAATACGATCACTTGGGTTTATGAAAGCTGTCGGCAAGGTGTCTGCCGCGTTTGCTCTCAGTTGACCATAAACGTAATCGTGTGCCAACTTCAAAGGATTGTTTGGAGTTGTTTAACCGCAATGAGTTTTTCGGCGTTTTGTAACTCCGGATGAAACATAGATCCTTACAACACTCCGGAGACCAAGCAGTGGTCTAAACAATGAGTTTCTCAAGGTGAACCGGCTCCGAATAAGACCAAGGTGACTATGTCGGTCAATAAGGTGATAGTAATAGTTTCTTGGGATGCACGCGAGATAATCCACATCGATTACCTTTTAAAGGGAAAAACAATTAACGGCCAACTTATCGGACCGACTTAATGAGGATTTAGAAAAAACGACCCCATATAGCCAAGAAAGATTTTCTTTTTTTGTCAAGATAATGCAGTCTCACTGGCAAAATTGCATGAATTGGGTTACGAATTGGTACCTCATCCGCCATTTTCTCCAGATTTAGCCCCCAGTGACTATTTTCAAAACTAAAGAAATGGCTCGGTGTAAAGAGATTCAGCTGCAACGATGAAATTAATGACCTAATAAATGCCTTTTGTATGGACCTTGAAAAATCCCATTTGGAAGTTATACAAAGATTAAAGAAACGTTGGGCTAAGTGTATTGAGCTTAAAGGGGATTATGTTGAAAAATATTTTTTTTTACAAAAACAAACTTTGTTGTTTTCGAAAAACCACTGAGTTATTAATATGCCCTCGGAACATATTGCCAACAGTTAAAAAACGCTTAACATTTCCTAACATTTCATTCATATTTATTGGAACATTTTCGTTTGTGTGCAGAGTAATGTCTTTCTTGATATTTTTTATTGGTTTCTTCATTATCGCTTATACTTATATGTGACAGCGCATAGAGAAAGGGGCCTAAGGGTAAAAAAAACAATTTTCACTTTTTTTGATGTGGGCAACATCTGAGCATCGAATGATGCCAAAAGTGTTCCCTCCCAGAGATATGCGCGTTTTATGAAAGTGAAGTCGACGATTCTAAGTGCAAATAGAAAGGGGCCTTATCTTTAAAATGGCTCTCCTGAACAAAACTGGTTTTTAACCTTAGTTCCCTTTCTATTTTGCGCGTCACATATATACATTAAACCCTTCATTACAGGATAGATGGTATATTTTCATTGTCATTCCGTTTGCAAACCTTAAAATACTGGACGGAGATGCCATAAATTAAAAATTGCAACCCCACTGTAGAACGTATGCCTACCTTTTTAGATTAGGGGGCGTTTAAAATAAAGTTGCAATTTGCTATATAAAATTTGGTGAGTCCCTGTCAAACCAACTCAAGATATGGATGGGAATGAGAATTTGTCTTAAACCTTGTGAGGCCTTCGCTGCTTTCGACCTTCTTCCGAATCCGACCGCACCCTACAGTAGTCATCATTTGCTTCCTGCAATCTACTCGTAGTTGCATGACTGTCGATTTGGCAGGGCCACTGATAACTTCTTCCAATTTTCAATTTGGGATCGGTCTCATTCGAAGCTCAGATGTTGTCCACATCAAAAAAAAAAAGTGAAAATGAATTTTTGTACCCTTAGGTCCCTTTCTCTATGCGCTGTCACATATGTGACGGTCGCGCAGTGTTTATGTTAAATAGTAGGGATAGTATTCTATATCTATCAAGTTCGTGGGGCTAATTCCAAAATATACAAAGACATTTTTACTGATTTCCGCCAAAAATAAGAAACGGAACGTATACCACCACATCCCAACAAATTGCATTTCGCAAGGGCACGATTCAGGACTGGCACTTATTTATATTCGGGCTATATCATATCGTACTGAACATTTTACCGAGGAACTTTTAGTGTTTTAAAGGTAAACTTTGTATCTTCCCTGGGCCGATTTCGCCTATTTACTTACTAGGGACATAATACTGTTACACACGTTTTATGCTGTAAAATAAAAAGTACTGAATGTTTTTGTACCAAATATTTTTTAATATATTTATTGATGTATATTGTATCCAAAAAGAATCTACTTATTCGAAATGTCTGCCTTTTGCCTTAACCCACGCCTTAAGTCGCACTGGCCAATCGTCAATAGCTGCACGAGCCTCGTCCATTCTAAAGTTGGCCACAGCTCGAACCAAAGCAGTCCCAAGAGATCCAATGTTGGGGTATCTTTTGTGACAAACCTTGTCCTCTAAAATCGTCCACAATTTGTAATCGAATGGGTTTAAATCTGGACTGCCTGAGGGCCATTCGTCAGAGGAAATGAACGCTGGCAAATTGTTTCGAATCCAGACCTGGGACGTTTTAGCCTTATGGGCCGGCGCAGAATCCTGCTGGAAAGTAAATGGCTGGTTTTGGACCAGGGAATTGTTAAGAGAGCTCCCAAAACGGTTTCTTGGTAAACTTTGGCCGATGTTTTGACTCCTTGTTCGCATAAATGCAGGTCAGTGACCCCATCGTAAGATACACCCCACCAAACCATGACTGAAGCTGGGTGATGATCCTTTTCCACCCTTGGGATCAGTTCAGATGCTTCCTTAGTTGACCGCGCATACACTCTAGCATTTTGCTTGTTCAATTTTTCCTGAACGTTAAAAATATTTTCATTGGTGAACAAAATTTTTCTGTGCAAGTTATCAGCGTGCTTCACCAAAAGACATTTGCATTTTCCAATCCTATTTTTTTTAAAGCCGCAGTCAATAAATGTCCGGTACGACGTTTGAAAGCCCCAAGTCCCAAGTCTTTTTTAATGATTCGACTCATGGACTTTTGCGTGATATTCATCTCACGGGCCATGATTTTCTGTTTTCGGAGCGGATTTCTGTGAATTCCTGATTTAACGGCTTTGATGACATGCGGTGTTCGAACAGAGCGTGGGCGGCCGACCGGTGGCGGTCTTTTACATCTCCAGTCTCCTCAAACAGTTTTATGCATCGGTAGACAAACATGCGGCTAATCCCTAATGGCCGGAGCGTTTTGAAAATATGTTTTTTTTTTCATTTCACACTTGAAAAGCGCTACTACATCGATACGGTTCTCATTATCTGACCACTCCATGATGAAAGTTGAAACAATTTTCAAATCCCGTTACAGACTAACGCTATTGAGGTTAGCTTTCAAAACTCATATGACATTAAGGGGGTATGTTCAGTTCTACTATTGAAATGGGTGTGTTCAATGTTGAAACAGTATTTATATCCCTACTAAGTACATTTTCAAACAGCGCATGACCATAAAGCACCGTTGCTCAAAAATTCGAGGTCCTGGCTTTTTTGTCTGAACACTATGGTCCATTTAACAGACACACGGACGGCCATATCTAGATCGTCTTAGAATTTTATAACGATCAATAATTTACAAACTTATTACGGTATCCTTTAAATATTTCGAGACGTTGCAAACGAAATGTTAGATTTTGTATACACTCAATTCTTTGGTGGAGGGTAGTATAAAAATCATAAACCGAGAGTCACATGGATATCACTTAATTGTTTAAAAAAGAATTTCTGTGTCTATTAATATAATTTTGATTAATATGTTGCGAAGAGCTTAACAACGCCATTAATCACCGTTTCACATTGCGGATTGGGTATCAAAATTGAGTACATGTTTCTCTTTTAACGTTTTACACAAAAAACAACAAATTTATAGAATATAAAATTGAAAATACCTCCACATACCCCATGTACGTCTTTCGACAGTCGAGTTCACAGAATTTGCAATTTGTTCATGCTCAGTTTGGCATTTAATTAATTTTATTCGGTTTGTTGGGTTACGACACACTTGCGCTGTATATTGAATTAACCCAAATGCACTTTTTCTCCCTTAACAAACCTTAATTTTTAGCCATATGTTTTAGTCTTCTACTTAATGTTGTATTTTAATTTTTTTTTCCGGCACAATTGGACACTACAGCTCACACGTACATGTCTGTACAGTAAGCTGGGTAGCGCTGTTCTCTAAATTGATTTTTGGTGTTATTTACGGCCTTTACTACAACAGTTTGACTTCAGTATACATTTTTAGGTGGACAATAACTTTTCGGACAGTGTTTAATATCTAAATTGGAACGGAAGAAGAAATAAGTACAAACAAAAAGCAAAATAGCTGTACAGAGTTCTTCGCAACCCTTTACAAAGCTATAGAAAATCAATCCTTTAACGGTCCACTTCTCTCGATATTTAGGCCAAACAGGATGATTTTAAAAGAGTCCTCACACGCAGAAAAAAAGTATGGTTGTGGTGACAATATTCGAAGAGGATCATACTATTGTTGGCTATATGGTTGTGCCACAACAATATTATGATCCTCACAACAATAGTATTATTCACACATAACCATACTATGATCCCACAACCATAGTATGATTCACACTCAACCATACTATGATCTCCACAACCATACTATGACCATCACAACCATAGTATGATTCACACTCAACCATACTATTATCTTCACAACCATATTATGATCCTCACAACCATAGTATGTTTCTCATACAACCATAGTATGATCCTCACAACCATAGTATGATTCGCACGCAACCATACTATGATCCCCACAACCATAGTATGATTCACACTCAACCATACTATGATCCCCAAATTATTTATTAGGATTGGGTAATGTTGTTATTCAAAAATAGAGATTTTGATCAAGCAAGTTATTATAAATTGCATTACTATTAGATCATAGCCAATTTTGAGGCCACGTTTTTATTGAACATTTCATTCAAGAAACCAAAATATATATTTCAACGGTCAAAAATACTTTTAGTTGCCAGCAGAGGTGAATGCTACTTCACCATCCGTAGACACCAAGTAACGAATGTGATTAAACCATGATCAATGGCTATATACTTAAGTGCAGGCAGATTTTAAATAAACGAGAACCAGTCGGTATTAGAGTATTTCACCGAACAAAGTAAACACAATAAAAATCCCTCGAACTACATTCCGATTGTTATTTTTTTTAATGGACAGCAACCATTCACTGTATCGTGTGTATGTGTTTTTTTTTGTATATCAAAAAAACATACACACACATACATGTATTCTCTACAAAACCTGTTATGTTCTGTTCATAGACACAACCATACTGTATGATTGCCGTAATCATATTTTTGTTAACGTAAATTTTAAACAACAATACTTTTGTTGCACTAACCATGTTTATATGGTTGCTACAACCATATTTTCATTTCTAAATTTGGCAATAATACTATTGTTACATTTCAACAATAGCAATATTGTCGCAATCATACTATTGTCAAAATAAAATTCAAAAAACAATACTATGGTTACGACGATCATGCTTTTATTGGAGAGAACATAATATTGTTGCGGTGACCATAGTGTAACCATATCTTTTCTCTGCGTTCACTTTCAACGATTCCAACCGTGCCCTTCTACGAAATCAAATTTGTTGTGATGTGGTTTGCGGTCCGCTTTTTGTTCTTGGCGGAGATCATAAAAAATGTCTTTCAAGGCTGCTCAAGTATAACTGTATGTCCGTTTTTGGAATTGACCCCTGGACCTTGTCAGATACAAAATACTATCCCAACTATTTGACAAAAATACTGTGTGGCAGTAAAAAATGTCCGGGGTGTGGTAATATTTTTATACCCTCCATTTTGGGATAGATGGTATATTTACTTTGTCATTCCCTTTGCAAAACCTGAAAATACTGGACGGAGGCCCTACGAGTATAAAGTGAAATTCTAAGATGATCTGTGTCTGGGTCTTTCTGTGGAAAGAAAACTTCAGGTCTCACTAATAAAGCTGGATGGCTTAAATTTTTGCAAAAAAAAAATGTGTTGATGGACTGAAACGGTTGATATTGGAAATTTGCCGCATCGGTCACATTTTCCCCACACTGGATCAACCTCTAGAATAACGAACAATTCTGAAACTAAAAACTCAATATCTCATCAACTTTTAGAGATATGGCGATGATATTTAGAGCATATAATTTACATCCTAGAGAAAAAGTAGGCGGTGCCATGTCCGCTTTAAAATTCGCATTGAAGACCAAAGTAATGGACCGATCGTCAACAAATTTTAACGGAATGATATTCATGACTATGAAATTATCCAACCTTAGTTATGGTAATATTGGAGAAAAAAGGCGTGGCACTGCTCATACCTTAAAAAGACTACATCTTCTCAACTCTTAGATATATGACGATGATATTGCAGCATACTATGTTAGCATGGATCGCAACACATCTTGGACGAAAAAAGGCGGTGCCACGCCCCTTTTTAAAAATAGCATTTATGGCCAAAGTAATAGACTGATTATTATAAAATTTTTACAGAATGCAATTTATGATTAGCATTTAGTTCAAACTATATTGTGTTGAAATTGGTCAAGAGGGCGTGGCCACGCCCATTAAACCCAGATCCCAGAAGAATATCTCATGAAATAATGCCGATATGATGATAGTGGTGGGTATATATGATGTTGGTATGGAAAAAAGAACACCCTGGTGAAGAGAGGCCGGTGCCCCGCCAAAATTTTCATATTAGCATCGGCACTGTCGCACTAAATTTTAACACTTTTTATACCCTTTACCACACTGTTGCACGGGGGGTGCTGGAAACATCCCAATAAACATTGACGTAAACTAGTTTATTAACAATTGTTTTCCAAACACTATTTCCAAACTAGTTTACGAAAATTAAAATTCACAAATTTATTGTAATGTATTTATAATAGATTTGTAAAAGATGTACTAAAATAGACATTTACAATACTTTCGTAAGTATACTGGCCTGCTTGAATTACAATCGTCGCCACATCCGTATTTACAATCGTATTTACATCCAATTTTGAAACAAACAAATATACACATTTACAACAAACATTCCACATGATTTATTAAATATTGTTTTTTCAAATTGATTTCCAATTGTTTTCCAAGCATGGATACAATTGTAGAATAAGGGACCCTTTTTGTTTATCCGATAATTGGAAATCAACATGTTACAATGATTACCATAAAGAATTTCCAAGCTTACGTTTACTAATGTAAGTTTATAATCAATTTATAGTAAGTTTATAATGTTTATTGGGATAGTGCTTATGTTTCCAACACCTTAAAGGAATGGTAATAGGCCATATGTTAAGTAGACCGATCGCTCCGAATGGCTATCTGATTCCATTTAGTGATGTCCGCCCGTCTATCCAGCGAACGTTATAATCAAAATACTAGTCGCAATTTCTAACGGGTTTTGATTAAACTTGGTACATTTTTTAAGTTTGGACTAAGGTCGAACCCTACTGAAATTGTTCACATCGGTCCAAATTTTGATATCATACATAAGGTTTTCCCGATTTCAAAACCTTTATGCTCTTTTTTCACTAGACACTTTTGAAGTGTTTTCAAAAGTTTGGCCAAAACAAGTCAAAATGAGACGTTTTCCCATACAAATTCAAGTGATGAAAACGTCTCACTTTGACTTGTTTTTGTACGAAAGGGGAACGAAAACGTTTCGCACTGGCGATGCCACCTTAAATAAAGTGTGTCATCTCCAAAATAATCGTTCTTTATCGTTGGTTTGTCATCTCAAGGCAAACGTTTTTAATCAAACGCCAAACATATTTGGTGAAATAAATATTTTATGAAGTAAAAGTAAAAATGAGCGTGCTAAAAGAAAAAAAAACTTAATTTAATTTATCCATTTGTTTAAGAAAAATTTGTATTTCAGTATTTTAATAGTCACCACGTTGTTCTTTGTTTGTTAACAATAATGAACGAATATCAAACGAAAACCAAAACGAGAATGAAAATGACCACGAATTGTGTGAAAATTGGTTGAGACGGGAAAACGAGAATAAATGGCCTAATAAAAATGCAGTATTAGCCCTAAAAGCCACACGTTACAACCGATTTCGAAAAATTTTTCTGGTGAAATTTGTTCATGTCGGTTCAAGTTTTCGAATAGCTCCCATACAAAGTTCACTGAAGGCTTGGGTTTCTGCAGCTGTAGAACCCACAAATTACACCCGACCACGCTCAAATCTTGAATGGTTTGTTATAGGCGACCATTAATTAACTGTGGTGAATCTCCAGGTTCATAGTTTCATATAGCCCCCATACAAAGGTGCATACCTAAAAGTCTCATATTACACCCGATTGCAACCAAATTAACCTAACCACGTCTAAATTGTTCATGCTACGTTATCAGTGACCATTAATTAACTGTGGTGAAACTGGACTACATAGTTCCATATTTTCGTATAGCCCTTAAAAACGGTTTCAAAATCTACAGATCTAAAGACCAAATACAACATCCGATTCCAAACAAATTTCGCACAGTGCATTACGAGTGGCCAACGCATATATCTAGTAAAATTGGACCATATAGGTCCAAGTTTACGAATAGGTCCCTCACAAATATCCCTCCCGGTTTGAGGTACTACTGTAGAAGCCACAAATTAATCCTGTTTACGTCCATATGTTGCATGGTAGGGTATGAGCGACCAGTTATTAACTGTGGCGAAACTGGACCACAAAGGTCCATTTATTCGTATTGACGCCATTCAATGTCAATTTACTATTTCAGAACCTACAGCTTTAAAAAGCATATATTACACCCGATTCCAACCTAATTTCGCATTACAAGTGACCAACACATATATCTGGTGAAAAGTAAACCATATTGGTCCATGTTTTCGAATAGGTCTCACAAATTTCTATTCTGATTTTAAGTCCTGCAGTTCTAGATGCCACAAATAACACATAATCAAGTACAAATTTAGCATGTTACGTTACGCGCAACCAGGAGTTTAATGTGGTGAAACTGGAACTCATAGGTCCATATTTTTCTATAGCACCCACACAAAGCTCCTACCAGAGTTTAGAAGCCACATTTTACATTCACATTACGCACATGGAGCATAACGAGCGCCCAACACCCATGTCCTGTAACTCTGGACCATATCGATCCATGCTTTAGAATATTCCCCACACAAATGTGCCCCATCAGACTTAAATTTTGTGTGGTACGTTATCATAATTAATTCTAACTTATTGCGTCCATACAGAAATGCTTAGTCCTCTGAATTTCAGAGGGGTGTAGGGAATCTTATAGTCGACCACAACGACTTTATCTTTTTTACTTGTCTTTTTTCTGAGTATGTTTTAATATAAACCTCATAAAACAGTTCGTGAGCCACCAATTAATTCGAAGCTCGATTAAATTTGATACATTGCTCATATGCTCTGTGGCGATGTACGTTTAAATGGCGTATAGTTGATCAAGTCCGTGGCGACTTAAATTCCGGCTGTTCTACGAAGCAAAGCAAATGCCCGAAAATCTTAATATTAAAATGGAGATAATCGGTCTGTTGTGGTGTTGGGTAGAGTATAGAAATACGGCTCATTTACACTTTATCCTTTTTTACTTGACTTTCTTCCATTTTCGTTTTTGGGCAAATTCAAAGTTTTTTACAACCTAAAGAGTTTGCATACCATCGTGAAGCAGCTCAATATCTGGTAGGATTCATTTTAATGGACCCATTTTATTGTACGTATATACTCACTCAACATTCATGCTGAGTGAGCATAGTGAAGCACCGCACACACACTCACACACATACGTACATAGTACATGCCCTTGTACATATATACGTACATACGTCCACTAATGACCGTGTTAATCCAGTAGTAAAACTACCAATAAAAATTTGACATAATTTATCGCACACACTCACTGACGCACGCCTTGCTTCGTCCACTTTTATAGAATTTCCAACTCCTTTGAATCCTTCGCATTCGCCTGGCTCAGGGCGAGGAAATGGCATAAAAGCTTACTTACCATTGGATTTAAATGCACAAAATACTAGAGCGAATGTACATTAACGGGCATTTTTCGCCCCCGACCCCCCTCAACACTTGTTCGATGACTGCTCGGCGCTCGCTGAGCTGCATGACTTGGCCGGCTGCCTGGCTGGCTGAGCTGACTGGGCTATTTCCATAGGTAGTATCGTACATGTCCCTCGCCAAGCGCCCTGACATGGTGACTAGAGCAAAAGCGAAAAAAAGGAGGGAAATGCCAGGACGTGGTGTTTTGCTTGCCTTTGTCTAATGGCTGTTCGTTTTACAACTGTGTTAATTAAAGAGTAACACACCTTCTTTCTAATACCCTATAACACTCTGTCTGATGCCAAGGGTATTAGAGATTTGCCGTGGAGTTGGTGACTTTGCAGTAAATGTGAGTTATGCTGGCTATGGAGACTTGTCGAGCTGCATATACGTCTAATATCAATGTCAAGCGGGAAATCGTATTAGTTCGTCATTAAATTAAAGTCCTATTACAATCATGGACGAAGCGATGTGCCTGCCTTATTGCATTACCAACATATGTTTCTCCTTCTCACAAAATAAAGGGGAGACATGTATTTGATGTGATAAAGGAATTTTGCTAGCCCCTTAAAAGGTGGATACATCTTTTCGAAAACCTTAGTAATCCTTTGTACGTAAAATTGCTTGCTTCGTAATGAATTGCTTGCGTCAAAGTGGAGTTTCAAAGTCGGCCTTTATCGACAATTATTTGTTGTTTGTTCCATGACGATACTTAATGCCATGTAAACTTTATTTTGTTGACGTTGACATGACTGACACATACGTGGAATAAAGCAAAAGTTTGCTCAGTTTACATTCAACGGAATAAAGTAGACATTTTTCACCTTCACGGCGGTAATGGTGAAAATGGTATACTTGTTCCTACAGAAAAATAAAAAGTATAATTTTTTGGCCCTTAGCCTAATAATGTGACGGAGGATAGCAGTCAAACAAAGCTACTATGAAAGCAGATTTTTCAATAAGAAAATATGTGGACTTAAAATTAAATTGTGATGTCTGCAGGCATCATAGCTTCACAACTCCAAAGTCACTGTTTTTTTTTAAACAAAAAAAAATTGTAAGTGATAAAATATAATCGAACCATCAATTTCCGCTTATTGTAATTGAAACGTTTAAACTACTGCCGATGTATGTAGTTGATAACAATGAGAAAATAATATAAAACACTCTTATTAGACGACAGTGCTGTCGCTGACATAAAGGTCAGTTTTGCCATTTTGGTCGGTTCCGACTAAATGAGGTCGAAGAAATTATAAATTTGTAGTTTGGTAAAATTTTGTTTGGCATTTTTGCTTAAGACTAAATGACTAAGACAAATTGGAGGTGGACCGTTAAAAATTTTAAATTGAAGGAGCTTCAAAAAATTTACCGATAATTTTTTTCACATTTCATTTCAAATAATAGAACACCATTCGATGCATTTCCGCTTCGCTCACAGGGATCAAGAATTTTACCGAAAAATCGTATTTTCTGAAAAAGCTCATTTTCATCTCTGAGGCGTAGTTGCGGCCAACTTTTGAAGAAAATTATATTCAAAAAATAAATGCCATAAAATGTCCTTTCAAAATACCAATAAAGATTCCACACTTGATTTGAATTTTTATATAATTTTTTTGTTCTCAAAAAAATACCTCTAGATGGATCACCCTATATTTCTAAATAACTTTTTCTGCAAATTACAAATTTTCAAATTAAAAGGTTTATGATGCTAAAGCCAATCAGTTGTAATGTATGTAAATTATTTTAAAAATGTTCTTGTGAAGTTTTGAAGTTATCGCCTTAGCGACCGACCACTTACTCGATTAATAAGGGAGTACCAATAAAACACGCCTATTGTGTTCCTGTATTCAATGACAAAGTTCAAACGATCCAATACAACCAGAAATTTAAAAAAAGGGAGTACCAATAAAACACGCCTATTGTGTTCCTGTATTCAATGACAAAGTTCTAACGATCCAATACAACCAGAAATTTAAAAAAATTATCAGTACTTTTTTTTAAAAGCCGATTCTAATTTAAAATTGTATATGGTCGACCCTATAGTTAAACTGCAATAGTAAAATTATTTCTTAAAAAACATTTTAATTTTGAGCATGTCTATAGAAAAACACTGCTGTACTCGATTCTTGAAAAATAATCTGTTGGAGCCTCTTTGGTACTTAGCATGGATAGACTTTTATACTTGATAGTTATCCTGGTTAAGTACTAAAGTGGCTACAAAAGTTTAATTTCATTAGTTTTCTTCTTTATTTTTTTAATGACTAGTACATCTGGACTAACCCTCAAAAGAGTAGCTAAAAATAAGCATATGATTTTAATTTAAGAGAACGCCCAACATTTTTTGCTCAAGTGTATTTTTTATTATCTGTAGCAGCAATTAACTGTCAAATAAATTCGGATGTGAAATTTTAAGGTTAATTCACCATTTGACTAGTATCAAAAAAAAACAATTAATTTGAAAGCAATTTCGCAGACAAAATTCATTATGTCCACTAATTCAAAGCGGTAAATTTTCCTTGGTCGGCATCGATTTCGAAGAGAACCACACTACTTGCTACTTTATATGCCAGTCTGTCAATCTCTCCAGATTGTGAAAATAGCTTGCCAATAAGGACAGGTACTCTCCTTGTCACTTGAATAGGACACCCAGTATTCTCTTTTTTCAATTGCCTATACAAAAAAGCGAAATAACAAAATAACGGAATTTTAGCACATTCTCTTTGTGCAATTATTTATCTCTGAGCAACAAAACTGCAAGTCGTTATATGGTTTTCTTGCTTTATGTTGGAATTCGCTTGAAATTGAGTCAGTATTTTTGTCTCACTTGAATAGGACAGGGAGTTTTTGCTGATCGATTTTTTTGTGATTTTCGATGATTGTCTTTAACATTAAATTAAATTGGGTCGAGGAAATCCTTATTTGATGAGGAAAAAGGGAAAACAAAGGCATACAAGGACTCTGGCCTATCAATTGCAAAAATAACCAAAAAAATCAACAGGAGTCGACATGTCATATCGGAGTTCTTAAATAAGAGTAGAAACAGAACACTGCGGCTGCGGCGACGGAAACCGGTACGGCAAGAAAATGTAAATTAAATGACGACGGGTGCGGCGACGGTTTTTGTTGTCATTTTCAGCTGTTTTTATTTATTTTTTGACCTTGAGTGATTTTGAACCAAATTAAATAAAATTATTTGCAAACTAAACAAGTATTAATTTGAAATTTTCAATTATAAATTGCATGAACAATCAAAATAATTTTTATTTTATTACAATTTTCTCATTTTGGTCCATTTTATTGACTTTTAAAATTTATGATTTCTTCTTCTTACTGAAAATATGCATAACAACTATTAGCCCAAACGGTTTTTGTTTACAAAAAACATGAAAATATGGCAACACATAGAGAGAGGCAGCAGCAACAATTGAGAGCGCAAGAAAAACCGCATATATATTTGACAACCGCTACCGCAGCCGCAATGTTGTGTTTATACTCTAATGAGTCTCGATATTGATATATTAAAGGCCACACGTGTAGTGTGCTCACCGAATCGAAAAGACGCCTTATATTAAGAAAAGTGTCAAATTCTCACGAACACTGTAGCGAAAATTTGTTAAATGCGATGTCCATCGCTTTTTTCGAAGGCTATACACCTTAAGACGCTAAAAATAAAAAAAGAAGCCATCCCTTACCCGACAAGAAACCCCGTTTTTTACCATTTTTTACGGGAACCTAATGTAATTGTGACAAACGTCAAAAAAAATTTCTCAATAAAAAATTGGCCTAGCCTCAGGTCAATATATAATTTTACAACAAATGTGATCAATTCTAGAAAAATACAATGTATGCTAGGAGTAAGTATTCACTAAGTGTCTTAAAAATATTTGTAATCAATCTTTTATGGAAATAAATACATACATTTTCTCGAAAGAAAAGCAAAACGCCTCAACTTTTGTCGCTAGCATGTGGCCTGTACCTCTCAGTGGCATAGGGCGGTCTTCACAGAAGAAACCAAGTAAAAAATGTTAAGTTTGGCTGTGCCGATCTTTGGATACCCTCCACCAGATTCCCAAATAAAAAACTATTTTTTCAATTTTTGTAATTTAGGTCACGATAGGTCAAGTTAGTGATGAGTTATCGTCATATTATTTCCCAAGGCCCTTAAGACTGTTTGTATGGCAGGTATTAAAAGAGGCTACCCAATATCAACTCAATTTGGTGCAGAAGTGTGTTCTATATATAAATCTTTATGTGGAAAATTTCATATCGATAGGTCAAGTGTGTGGTGAGTTATCATCATATTATTTCTCAAGGCCCTTAAGACCGTTTGTATGGGAGGTATCAAAAGAGGCTATCATATATCAACTCAATTTGGTGCAGAAGTGTGTTCTATATATAAATCTTTACATGGAAAATGTCATATCGATAGGTCAAGTTTGTGGTGAGTTATTGTCATATTATTTCTCAAGGCCCATAAGACCGTTTGTATGGGAGGTACTAGAAGGGACTACCTAATCTCAACCAAATTTGGTGCGGAAGTGTGTTCTACATAATAATCTTTATGTAGAAAATTTCATCTCGATAGGTCAAGTTTGTAGTAAGTTTTTGTCATATTTTTTTTCAAAGCCCATGAGACCGTTTGTGTGGGAGGTACCAGTAGGGCCTTTCCGATCTTAGCCAAAGTAAGCTCAAAAGTCTGTCCTATATATTAATTTTTATGCTGAAAATTTCGTCTCGATAGATGAAGTGTGTGGTGAGTTATTGTCATATTATTTTTCAAGGCCCATGAAACCGTTAGTGTGGGAGGTACCCGTAGGACTTTTACGATCTCAACCGAATTCAGCGTAGAAATGTGTTGTATATAGAAATCTTGATGTGTAAAATTTCATTTCGATAGGTCAAGTTTGTGGTGAGTTATAGTCATATTATTTCTCAAGGCCCATGAGGCCGTTTGTATGGGAGGTACAAGAAATTCTGGCCCAATCTAAACCATTCTTACACAAATGATTGAGCCTATATAGAGATTATTATTTGCAAAATTTCAGTGATTTTGCTCAAGAAACTGGACGGATATTTCCAAATAAAAAACTAATTTTTATGAGGTTGTATCGGTTGAGGGTCTTCAACACCATTTTCCCGTAGAGCTATATAGCCCATTTTCAATACCAACCATGCTAGTTTAACTACACATGTTTCTGCCGAATTCCCGCTCCCTAGCTGTTTTCATGCAGGCTCTATCTTGTTTTCAACAGACGGACAGCCGGACAACATGGCTAGATCGTCTTAGAATTATACGAGGATCAAGAATATATATATACTTTGTTGGGTCTCCGATGATTATTTCAAGGTTTTACAGACAGAATGACAAAACTAATATACCCTCCATTGTATGGTGGAGGGTATAAAAAGTTTAACTTAGTAGGCCCAGATGGTTATAGACCGTCTGCATAGCCGAGCTGGAGGTGTTAAGGTGTGGGGCTCGAATTCCTCCTACGGCACCGGCAAACTAAGGTTTATGTCATCAACGATGAATGCTTTGTGCTACATAGACATTCTAGAAGTGGCGATTCCATATTTTCAGAACCTTTTTAGACCTTTGCCATGGATTTATCAACAAGATAGTGCGCCGATACATACAGCTCGGGTTGTAAAATCCTATATACAGAGCCAAAATTTGGACCTTTTAAGCTGGCCGCCGTACTCACCCGACTAAATTGTTTTATGTAAAAAATACTCTAAGATCTCTGAAATGTTTTTTTGTTAAAGTGTCCTATTCAAGTGATGTAATATCTGAGCTCCTGATTATGTTTAAGAATGTTTTGTGGTAAATTAAAGCGGTACCAAAAAGAATTGGAGCTGGTTAAGAAAAAGCTATTAAATGATATTTAATTTAAAAAAAAAAAACTAAGTATCTATTATCATTGGTTTGGGAGCGGTTGGTGATCGAAAACGCACTTGGGGAGGGGAGGGGGGTTTCCTATTCAAGTGACAAGGAGTGTATATTTTTACATAGAATCAAACAGATGCGAGATATAAAAGGAAATTGTTTGTAAGTTTTGCGTGATCTGAGGGTTCACTTAATCAAAGACTCTGGCGGAGAAATCAAGATTAACATGAGATACGATTGAAGCACATCTGTAGCTTATTGCCATAGACTCATGACATAATTATAGAAACCACACATGGAATGATCTAATAGGGTTAAATCGAACGATTTTGATCACTTTTTATCGTCTTTATCCCAGTAATTAAATCACTGAACTGCAGCGTTTTTCTTCTCTCCGAGCATGACGCCACAGAAACAGTTTTGAGTATGAGAACCAGGGATGCAAACCGAACTCGAACCGGGTTTATACCGAACCATGTTGCTTTATTTTGTCTACAAACCGAACCATAAACTAATATGCTGTTAGAAAAAGTAGTCAAACCGACCGAATCAAAAACCTCAAATAATTAAAAAGAAGTGGTTCGGTTCACAACAAAAAAATCGATACATCATGAAAGGCCGACCGGCTAAATTTCACTAAGGATAAATATGGGTCACACAAAACGCACTATGCTACATTTGAGCTAGATTGAATTACAATATGGCCTTTACAGCGGAAGGATATCAAATCAGGAGGAACCTTTGTGTGGGACCAACATGGTCTAACTTCGCCAAAAATGGGTGTTGCTCAAACGTTACGCTCTATGCAAAAATTTAGTCGGCATTGGATGTAATATGTGCCTGCAGGTTCTTTAATCGGGAAAATATTACCCGTTGTTAATATCAATAACAAAATCGGTTCGTAATTGCGATTGGTATGCTTAAAATAGGGTCTACTATCTTTATACTTTATTCTAAGTCATAATGCCCTGTACCACAGCATAGCATAAAAACGAACTGAAAAATTAACACGTTTCAAAAAAACATTAGTAAGTCCTACTTTTCTTCTTAGGATTCATGTCGGACTTATTGAGACATGAAACCACCCTCAGAGGACTAGTGGGGACAACTGAACGTTCTTAGACGATCCCAGGCGCCACAAAATATAATTACGAGGGCGACCGCAAAACTAACTGGCCTGGCACATTTTCTGTTTTACTATCAACTTTTTTTTGTTTTTCAAAGCAATCTTTTATATGCCATCTGTCAAAATTTCCGAAATATTTAATGATTATTTTCTTTGTTACAGGTGATTGAAGTAAACAAGTTTTATAATATTTGAAAAATGGAAAATAAAGAGTTTCGTGCGGTAATTAAACACTTTTATATGAAAGGTTATACGCCACAATTAATCAAAGATGAATTGGATTCTGTTCATGGTGATAATGCACCATCATACTCCACCGTGAAATCCTGGGTTCAACAATTTAAAAAGGGTCGTTCAAGTACGGAAGATGAACAACGCACTGGAAAACCGAAAACTGCTACTACTATTGAAAACATTAGAAAAATATTTAATGAAGTGACTAAAGATAGACGAATAAAGCTCAGAGAACTTGCTGATATTGTTAAAATACACGAAAAACAAGTTTGGAGTATTACACATGATGAACTCCACATGAAAAAGCTATCCGCAAGATGGGTGCCGCGTTTATTGACTTTGCCCCAAAAAATCGTCCGTTGGACCAATTCCGAGGAGCTTTTAGCGATTTATCAGCGTAAACCAATAGAGTTCTTGCGCCGATTCATATTTGTTGATGAAACATGGATTCATCACTACATCCCAGAATGCAAAGAACAGTCAAAACAATGGATAGAAGCTGGTAAAAGTGGTCCCAAGAAGGCGAAAACTGTTAAGTCAGCAGGAAAAGTAATGGCCACAGTATTTTGGGATGCAAGGGGTATAATATTTATTGATTATCTTGAGAAAGGAAAAACTATAAATAGTGAATATTATTGTGCATTATTGGATCGGTTGAGTGAAGAAATCAAGATAAAACGACCGCATTTAGAGAAAAAAAGTTCTTTTTCATCAAGATAATGCTCCTTCACACACTGCATTTTTAACTCAACAAAAACTGGCCGAATTACGATTTGAAAATGCTCCGCATCCAACATATAGTCCAAATTTAGCTCCTTCTGATTATTTCTTGTTTCCAAATTTAAAAAAATTTCTCGGTGGCAAAAAATTTTCGTCCAATAGCGAGGTTATTGCTGAAACTGAGGCATATTTTGAAGGTCTTGAAAAATGTTATTTTTCGGATGGAATTAAAAAACTTGAAAAACGTTTGATGAAGTGTATTGAGTTGGAAGGAGATTATGTTGGAAAATAAATAATAATAATTCCAAAAAACGGTTCTTTTATGTTAGGCCAGTTTATGTTAGAGATTATGTTGAAAAATAAATAATAATAATTCCATAAAACGGTTCTTTTATGTTAGGCCAGTTACTTTTGCGGTCGCCCTCGTAAAAGTATAAATTAACAAATAAAAAAAAAATTTTCTTTCATGATTTAATTATTATAATTTTGCAAGCAATATTCTTATCGCAAATCAAATAAAAACTGTTTTAAACGCATAAATATGCACTATTAAATCGAATAATATTCCATAAAATATGCATCAAAACATTTAAATTTATTCAGTAAAGAAAGAAAATAGAAGCAAAAAGTGCAGAATGTACACTAAATATAAAAAAGGAAGTTTTTTTGAGATCAATAAATAATTTAAAACAAATCGTAAAGTTAGTTAAGATATTTTAATAACAAAAACTTTTAAATGAAGATTAATTAAGACCCATCAACAAATAGATAATCAAATTCGTGATCGAATAAAATTAAACCGTTAGCCGTAATTTATTTGGTCTTAAAAATTTTACTTTTTGTGAAAGGAAGTACAGCACTTACGGTAATACGAGGGCTGCTATATATATTTCTGACCCAATAATTAAAATGCGAATATTTATCATCATAAATGGTTTTATTGTTTTTCAAAGTATTCTCCAGCATGATTTATACACTTTTGCATGCGCTCAAACTAATTGTCGAAGCACTTTTCCACTCCGATTGAGACACCTCCAAAACATGGTTTTTGAACGCTTCAACAGCATCTTCTGGCGACGAAAATCGTTGACCAGGCATTTTTTCTTGATGGGCGGTAATAAAAAGAAGTCTTTGGGTGCCAAGTCAGGGCTATACGACAGATGCCCCATCAATTCGAGGTTTTGGCCGGTCAAAAAGGCGCTGGTTTTTGCCGATGTGTGAGAGCTCGCATTGTCATGGTGCACACTAAATCGTCTTCTCTTGTTCGTTTTTCAAATTTCTCCGAAGACTTCAGGCACGCAAATTGTGGTGTACCACTCAGAATTGACCTTCCTACGTTGCCCAAGCGGAACAGTCGCCGCATGACCAGTTTTGCCGAAGAAACAGGCGACCAATAGCTTCGAAGTGCTTCTTTCACGAACAACTTTCGTTGGATTTGGCTCGCCTTCGGATACCCACACGGTCGATTGCTGTTTTGTTTCGGCCTTATAAGCATAGATCCATGATTCGTCACCTGCGAATATCTCATAAAACTCTTTTGAAGCACCGCGATCGTATTTTTTTCAAAATTTCTTTGCACCAATCGACACGAACCTTTTTTGAGCGATTGTCAAATTGTGCGGGATCCAACGAGAACAAACATTTTTTACGGCCAGGTGTTCTTGCAATATCGAATGTATGCTGGTGGAAGAAATGCCCAAGGATGACTCTATCTCTCGTTATGTCACATGACGATCTTGCGTTATCAGTTCACGCACGGCATCAATGTTCTCTGGCACATCGGCCTTTTTTGGACGACCTTCGTATTTGGGCGAGCGTAGGCCACGATTAAATTCATTAAACCAGTTTTTCACAATGCTATAGGATGGTGCTTCATCACTATACAAAGATTAAAATACATTGATGCACTCATGCCGTGATAATCCACGTCGAAAGTTGTTAAAAATGATCGCACGAAAATATTCACGAGTTAATTCAATACACTTTGTGTTACCTAGGCCAGAAATATATATGGAAACCCTCGTACTCATTTGCTTTTTTCTGCACCCAAACTAATATCGATAACATCTGCAATTTGTCAATCTTATAAAATTTAGAATTGTTGTTGCCTATAAAGCCATAAGTGTAACTATCATTAATTATTTGCATTCGTTTCTTGGCCTTCAAATGATTCCTATAAATTTAGAATTTGAATATATTCATTAATGTACAGTGGTGGTCATATGATTAGGGACACCCTATTTTATTTTGAAGTATTGATGTTTTTGTGTAAATAAAATAATAAATATATTTTTATATTAAGTAAAGGTGTTTGATACATTTCAGAACATGTATTTATTGAAAAAATATATGAAAATAATATATTTATATTAACTTAAAAAAGAAAATGAAAAAAGAAACGATTTTGGCTTGGACAGCTAATTAAGGACACTTCAAGTTTTTTTTATATATTTAACAAATAATAATATATTATAACTTAAATTGAGTTTTAACGTTGATTTAAATCTAGTATTTATTCGGGTAACCATTTGATGCAAGCAATGCGTTGCATCTCCGAGGAAGACTCTCAACTAGATGTTGACATCGTTCAATGGAGATATTCTGCCATATTTCTTCAACATTATGGAACAATTCCTTAGCATTTTTGTTGTTTTTTTCCCCCAAAGCCCTCTCAACATCTGCCCAAAGATTTTCAATAGGGTTTAAATCGGGGCTCTGGGCAGGCCATTCCAAAACGTTTACGTTTTCAGTAGAAAACCATGCTTTAACGCTCCTAGCTGTATGTTTTGGGTCGTTATCTTGCATAAAAACAAATGGAACAGGCATGTGTTCGTCTGCAAATGGTTTCATTGTATTCTCCATAATGTCTTTATACACATGTTGATCCATTCTCTGGGTTATCCTACGAATAGTAGGACCAACACCAAACCACGAAAATGCTGCCCATACCATAATATTGCCTCCTCCATGCTTTACGGTCTTTAGAGTATACCGAGGGTCAAGCTCTTTGTTTGGAGGACGTCGTACGTATCTTTTCCCATCTGACCCAAACAAATTGAATTTGGATTCATCACTCCACAGCATGTGTTTCTAAAACTCCAAGGGTTTTTCGATATGCTTCTTTGCAAAATTAATTCTGTTTTTTAAATTTTTTTTCGAAACATGTGGTTTTTTTTCTTGCTATACATCCACGGAGCTCACATTCAAGTAATCGACACCTTATGATTCTCGTTGATATTTCACCGCTAATTTGTGCCGTTATTTCGCTGTGAATCTGTTTAGAGCTTAGAAAAGGATTAGCCTTGCTCGTTCTGGAAATTATACGATCATCAGCGTTTGTAGTTTTCCTTGGTCGTGGCATTCGGTTTTTGTTCTCGACGCTTCCATTGTTTCTATAATGTACAATAGCATTGTGAACCATTGACTTCGAACACAGAAGCTCCGTCGCAATATCCCGAATCGACTTTTTTTCCTTTATGTACTTGCAAATTATAATCTTGCGCAATTCCGGAATAAAGCTCTTTTTCCGACCCATGTCTAAAATGAATGTTACTTAAATTTTCATAATTAAGTCATTTTTCAATAATCTAATACACTTACTGCGTTTTTTTATTATTTGTTGACTCTAAAATAAATAAAATATTATATGTCCCTAATTACGTGACCAAGTGAAATCACCTTCAAATTGCGACTGTTTCAATAAACACAGATTTTGTAGTAAAAGCGACGCTGCAGAGTGATGCTTCTTGATGTCAAATAGTTGAGTACAGCTATAATTTACCGTTACAATACACTGTCGGTTCGAAAAGTAACATCAGAGAGTAAAAAAAATATATTGAAATTTAAGTATTAATTTTTTTCAAAGTGTCCTTAATTATGTGGCCACCACTGTATGTGAAGGCAATTTGAGTGTTGAGATTAATTTTGTCAAAAATTGTTTTTATTTTTTTATTGTTACTTACGTATTTTTTAAGTGGAAAAACTCTAATTTCAAAAAATTATGCATAAAAGATGTATTTTGAGCAAAATATGCATTAAAACCTTTTATTAAAACAGAACAAAATATCAATTTTTTACCAAAAATAAGTACAAAAATGCATTTTAGCAGAAAATGCAAAAAAATATAGCAATCAATGGCATTTTATTGCAAAATGATTGATTCACAAAAATATTAAATTAAAGTTACTTTTAGACGCCAACAAATATGGATTTGCATAGATTTCCGATCCCTAATTATCAGGGATGCAAAATATTTCGAGAAGGTTCGGTTCAGTGGCTCAGTGCTGGTTTAAACCAATGATTTGGTTTTGAAAATAGTTTTTAGGTTGTCCTGAACCATGGTTATGGTTCGGTTCAATGCTTAAAAATTGGTTCAACAACCCAAGTCAAAAATTTATTTTTCACATAATTTATTTTTATTAAACACAAAAACTATGATTTTTACCTATACCAATAAACATGTTAGGTACATTTATAAAATAATACGTTACATGCACATAAATGCGTATTCATTTAAAAAAATACCTTTGATTTATCAATTTGTTTGTTGTGATGCAAACCACCTTTTTGTTAATTATTTAAGGTTGTTGGTTCGGTTCGGCAAGTCGCCAACTTATACTATTCCTTATTATTTTCTTATCGTTTTGTCAATTTTCTTTGCCACATATTTATAATTTATAACAATTTTTTTTACAAAAAATTACTTGTTTAGAGACCAGACGATTGCGTTTGCTGGACAAGAAAATATCATTCGTCTTTCGCTATGCGGCATGGTTGTGTTCTTGGTCTACATTATTATTCTGTCTTTCTACAATCTAAATAGATTTTTTAGTTTTATTTATTGTTGCTAAGGTTTCGATACATCTTCAGAGAATAAAATTGATTTGAACACCAACAAATATAAGGCCGTCTTCGTATATTAGAGTGACTCAGTTGGTATTAAGCCAAAAATAGTTATTTAATTACGCCCACGACACTAGTGGTGTTTTTCACTAAGCTTCGATAGCTAAGACTGAATAGCAAAACTATAATAGAAACTTTTAAATCATCGACATACATGTGTGTATGAACGAAATTAAATGCTCTCGTACTGAACAAAAGTCAGTCAGTTTCAGTAAGTCGCCTGGGTTTTCAATCCTCGACTTAAAAAGAGCCGTTCCACAGTAACGACGAAACGTGCGTCTACCAGACGGTGATGTGTTTGCTTAAGCTTCGCTGACTTTCTTCTCCTAAAACCAAA
Organism: Hydrotaea diabolus; assembly: GCA_963513945.1. Taxonomy (NCBI): domain Eukaryota; kingdom Metazoa; phylum Arthropoda; class Insecta; order Diptera; family Muscidae; genus Hydrotaea; species Hydrotaea diabolus. Next base: position 190,655,304 of record OY740716.1, on the reverse strand, counting down.
ACCTATTAACTAGTGGAGTTATTCACACTTTTAAAAATAATTCGCCGATAAGGTTTAATTCATTGGTTGCTTAATACGTCCATTGTGAATCGGACTGAATATTTGGCTTTTAGAGTTGCTGGTTTCAAAATTGAATTTTAGTGAGATCGAGCAAACAGTACTAACGATTTTACATCAATGCCAAAAGAGGGTGTAAAAGTACATTTGTATGGGAGGTACCAGAGGAGTATGACAACATAGTCTATAGGCAATTTTTAAAAAATAGTATGTCATGCAAAATTTAAAAACGAGCTATTGTGCGAACCTGCCGCACAGACGGACTCAAATGACATAAAATGTCAAGAAACGGATTTACAATGAGGGTATAATAAGGAAATAAACAACGCACTAGGTGACAAGTTGCGTATATTCTAATCTGCACTGGAACGAGGACATTTGAGTCGACCGCTATAATAAATAAGACTCGTAACTTCTTTCGTTTTAGGTATTGAAAATATCAGTACTAGGTTATAAAACTCTGGGGCTGATAAAAAACAGAGAATTTAAGGATGAAAATTAAATTTTGTCAAAAGTTTTTTTAAGTTATTTCCAAAACGCCCCTTTACTAATTTTCGTGGCGCCCTAGTGTACACAACTGTACGAGTATGTTGTCGTTTGTGATCCTTTCAAAACTTATTAATATGTACAATATCCGTTTGCGTTTTCAATCATTGTGTGTGTTATTGTCCATGTGGACACATCCGACACATTCGCACATATCCAAACTAATTTATTGGAAGTCATTAGAAGTAATAAAAGCTGAGAAAAAGTTGTTATTAAGATAATAAAAAATGTAATAATCATCATAGCACGCCGTATAATGATAGAATTGCTGTTGCTGTCCGCTACAGCAGTAATGCCAACTTCAAAAAGCGATCTATGAAGTCAGTTTCTACATGTTTCTAGGGTCGAAATGATTTATTTGCGCCGATGATAAGAGTATTATTTACTAGTCAACAATGTATGTTGCTCTGCACCGGAATACTGGAACGACGGCGATAAATATATACTTAGTAGGGACATAAATACTGCTACAACATTGAACACACCCATTTCAATAGTAGAACTGAACATACCCCGTTAATGTCATATGGGTTTTGAAAGCTAACCTCAATAGCCTTAGTCTGTAACGGGATTTTAAAATTGTTTCAACTTTCATCATAAAGTGGTCAGATAATGAGAACCGTATCACTGTAATAGCGCTCTTCAAGTGTGAAATAAAAAAGCGATATTATCAAAACGCTCCGGCCACTAGGGATTAGCCGCATGTTCGTCTGCCGATGCATTAAACTGTTTGAGTTTTATGCACCGCCCACGCTCTGTTCGAACACCGCATGTCATCAAAGCCGTTAAATCAAGAATTCACAGAAATCCAATCCGAAAACAGAAAATCATGGCCCGTAAAATGAATATCAGGCAAAATTCCATAAGACGAAGCATTAAAAAAGACTTGGGACTTGGGGCTTTCAAACGACGTACCAGACATTTATTGACTGCAGCTTTAAACAAATATAGAATTGAAAAAAGCAAATGTATTTTGGTGAAGCGCGCTGATAACTTGCACAGAAAAATTTTGTTCACCGATAAAAACATTTTTACCGGTCAGGAAAAATTAAACAAGCAAAATGATAGAGTGAATGCGCGGTCATCTAAGGAAGCGTCTGAACTGATCCCAAGGGTGGAAACGGGTCATCACCCAGTTTCAGTCATGGTTTGGTGGGGTGTCTCTTACGATGGGGTCACTGACCTGCATTTCTGCGAACAAGGAGGCAAAACATCGGCCAAAGTTTACCAAGAAACGTTTTGGAAGATGTTGTGAAGCCTCTTAACAATTTCCTGTTCCAAAACAAGGGCTTAAACGTCCCAGGCCTGGCGCCAGCGTTAATTTGAAGAATGACCCTCAGGCAGTCCAGATTTGAACCCATTGGATTACAAATTGTGGACGGTTTTAGAGGACAAGTTTTGTCACATTGATCTCTTAAGACTGCTTTGGTTCGAGCTGTGGCCAATTTTCCAATGGACGAGGTTCGAGCAGCTATTGACGATTATTCAGTGCGACTTAAGGCGTGTCTAAAGGCAAAAGGCGGACATTTCGAATGAGTAGATTCTTTTTGGATACAATATACATCAATAAATATATTAAAAAATATTTGGTCTAAAAACAGTCAGTACTTTTTATTTTACAGCATAAAACGTGTGTAACAGTATTTATGTCTCTACTAAGTCTATATTTGATGCGCACAATAGAAAGGGACCTAAGGTTAAAACCAGTTTTGTTCAGGAGAGTCATTTTAAAGATTAGGTTATAATTGCGCTTAGAATCGTCGACTTCACTTTCATAAAACTCTGGGAGGGTACACTTTTGGGGCATGGGATCGGTCTCATTCGATGCTCAGATGTTGTCCACATCAAAAAAGTGAAAAGTTGATGAAAAGTTTTGTTCAGGAGAGCCATTTTAAAGATTAGGTCCCTTTCTATTTGCGCTTAGAATCGTCGACTTCACTTTCATAAAACGCGCATATCTCTGGGAGGGAACACTTTTGGGGCATGGGATCGGTCTCATTCGATGCTCAGATGTTGTCCACATCAAAAAAAGAAAAAAAAAATGAAAATTGATTTTTTTACCCTTAGGTGCCTTACTCTATGCGCTGTCACATATATAATCTAAAAGGCAGTTTCAGAAACGTGTTTTGTATGTCATCGTGCAAACAAGCCCAAAATGACTTAAACCCTCATACAACGGATTTGGTCAAAAGATATGGGTATTTCCAATAACACTGACTTTCGTTTACCTTCGATTCGAAAAGACACAACGCAAAACTAATTTTGTTTCATACTTTTTAAATTTGTAAATAGTGTTTTGTAGCACTACTTATATTTAATGTCAAAGTTAAGAGTCATTAAAATTTGGTCGGAAGATATAAACTAATAAAACACCGTTCGTAACGTGACAAAAAATAGAAATGGGTTCTTCCTGCATACGTATACGAAATTGGAAAAAGTCTGTAAAAAGCGATTAAATTTATTAAAGCAGCTCATTTGAATAAAAAGTGAATTATGATACTTAATAATCGCGTCCACGTTTGTTATTTTTTTTTATTTTTCAAAGGCCATAACATAAAACTTGATATGACGTTATGTGAAAAAATTTGCTATCAAGTAATTGTTTAAATATTTTTGGTTTGTACGATTTTTTAAGCAAATATATGGTTAAACAAGTTAGAGAAGACATCGCCGACCTACACTACTTTATTTTGTAAACGATTCCGCGCCCCTTCTGGGACTTCAAGCAATGTCGGCCTTAATACGGCATCTCTAGAGCGGAGGGAATATGTTTAGTTTCGGCTAAATGAAACTATGCAATTTCAAATAGAATAGTTAAAGGGTCAACACAATGCGATATGCTTTGCCATTTAATTTCGAATTGCTATAGGGCCAATAGAATGAGATATGCTTCATTTCAGCTACAGTTACGGACAAAATAATAGGGTCATTAGTTATGCTTAGACAACATTACCATTATCACCATTACAAATTTATAACGTTATTCCAAATATTTTTCCATGAAATTATTTTGAATGCTGAGTATTTTTAAATACTTTAATCCGGCAACGATTTGTTCTTAATAAGAATATAAGACATGGTTCATAATGATGCATGTCAAATGTTAGGTTGAGCAAAAAATAGAGTCAACGCCAAATTACAATAACAACCTATAATAATTTAATAGAATAATAAAACTAAATGGTGACAAGTGATCACAAAGTGTGAATTGCACAATCTGGAAACTATTTTTTTTTTAAATGCCATAATCGTTAATCATTTTAAACAAAAAATATGGGCCGAGCAAAACATTGTACCGTCGCTGAGCATTCCATTATGGAAAATTTAAAACTTTAAGGCCAAGTCAACGTCAAAGTGCAAAAACTATTGGCAGAACGCAGAATTTTGTGTTTAACGCCTTACAAGGAAAAAATAATAAAATGTGACAGCGCATAGAGAAAGGGAGAAAAAAATCAATCAATTTTTTTTTTGATGTGGACAACATCTGAGCATCGAATGAGACCGATCCCATGCCCCAAAATTGATCCCTCCCAGAGATATGCGCGTTTTATGAAATTGATGGTACACCTAAGATACACGTATTTAAATCTTTAAAATAGCTCTCCTGAACAAAACTGGTTCTTACCCTTAGGTCCCTTTCTATTTTGCGCGTCACATGTGTCTAGAGGTAGACCCCGAAAAACCTCAGCTAAAGATGATGGTTGCATAGTCTAGTCGGGACCCATTTAAATCTGCTGAAGAGATTTGATCCGTGTTGGGAGTCGGTATTTTTGATAGGACTATTAGACGCCGGAGAAATCTGTTCGGAAGACCGGAAAGTCCTGTTATAGACTAAGAGACATAAGCAAAACCGCACATAAATTGGCAAAAAATGGCGATATGTGTACTGGTCGAATTCCAAAGCAAATTTAATTGGCAGTGATGGTAAAATATGGGTTAGAAGCCCTAAAAATAAAGAATTATGTTTCCGCTATACCACAAAAACCTTCAAGCACGGAGGAGGTAATATAATGGTTTTGGGGATGTTTTTCGTGGTATGGAGTGGGACCATTATATTGGATTAAAGAAACCATGGATAAATATCTGTACTGCAACATACTAAATGAAGTAATGCTTCCTTACACCGAATGGGAAATGCCTATTAAATAGGTACATCAGCAGAACAATGATCCAAAACACACTTCGGGACTTGTAAAGCAGTGGTTTCACGATAACGAAGTTCATGTTATGACTTTGCCAGTACAACGCCGGATCTAAATCCAATAGAAAATTTGTGGAAAATAGTAAAGGAAAAAATTGGACCACCCTAATTGAGAAATAAGGATGAATTATGGACATAAATTAAAACTGCATCAATGCCACGGAGGTGCAAAGCTTTTATAAAAAAGAAGGGCTATACCACGAAATACGAGGGTGACCGCAAAACTAACTGGCCTGGCACTTTTTCTGTTTTACTAGCAACTTTTTTTTTTGGTTTTTAAAAGAAATATTTTATAAGCCATCTGTCAAAATTTACGAAATATTTAATGATTATTTTCTTTGTTACAGGTGATTGAAGTAAACAAGTTTTATAACTTTTGAAAAATGGAAAATAAAGAGTTTCGTGCGGTAATTAAACACTTTTATATGAAAGGTTATACGCCACAATTAATCAAAGATGAATTGGATTCTGTTCATGGTGATAATGCACCATCATACTCCACCGTGAAATCCTGGGTTCAACAATTTAAAAAGGGTCGTTCAAGTACGGAAGATGAACAACGCACTGGAAGACCGAAAACTGCTACTACTATTGAAAACATTAGAAAACTATTTAATGAAGTGACTAAAGATAGACAAATAAAGTTCAGAGAACTTGCTGATATTGTTAAAATACACGAAAAACAAGTTTGGAGTATTTTACATGAAGAACTCCACATGAAAAAGCTATCCGAAAACTATCCGCCGCGTTTGTTGGCATTGCCCCAAAAAATCGTCCGTTGGACCAATTTCGAAGAGCTTTTAGCGATTTATCAGCGTAATCCAATAGAGTTCTTGCGCCGATTCATAACTGTTGATGAAACATGGATCCATCACTATCCCAGAATGCAAAGAACAGTCAAAACAATGGATAGAAGCTGGTAAAAGTGGTCCCAAGAAGGCGAAAACTGTTAAGTCAGCAGGAAAAGTAATGGCCACAGTATTTTGGGATTGATTATCTTGAGAAGGAAAAACTATAAATAGTGAATATTATTGTGCACTATTGGATCGGTTGAGTGAAGAAATCATGATAAAACGACCGCATTTAGAAAAAAAAAGTTCTTTTTCATCAAGATAATGCTCCTTCACATACAGCATTTTTAACTCAACAAAAACTGGCCGAATTACGATTTGAAATTGCTCCGCATCCACCATATAGTCCAGATTTAGCTCCTTCTGATTATTTCTTGTTTCCAAATTTAAAAAAAATTCTCGGTGGTAAAAAATTTTCGTCAAATAGCGAGGTTATTGCTGAAACTGAGGCATATTTTGAAGGTCTTAAAAATTCTTATTTTTCGGATGGAATTAAAAAACTTGAAAAACGTTTGATGGAGTGTATTGAGTTGGAAGGAGATTTTGTTGAAAAATAAATAATAATTCCAAAAAAAAACGGTTCTTTTTATGTTAGGCCAGTTACTTTTGTGGTCGCCCTTAGCTCATATGACGAGTTTATATAATTAATTTCATTTAATTTTATAAGTACTAATTTTTAATTTTTTCTCTTTTTTTAAACACTGACCTCATATTTTTGTCCCCTCGAAATCAATGGACCGAATAAATTTTTATGCTTTTTTACTGAATCATGTAAACAATTTCGATTAGTTTCTGTAAATAAGAAAATGTACATGTTAATCAATAAAAAGAAATTAATTGTCAAAGATATGTTATTATTATAAACAACTCATTTTACAATTTTTTTAAATTAAAGTGTTGTGACCCCATTTTTTTTTGTCCGTGACTGTAAATTGAATTTTATGTACCACGTGGAGAGAAAGGATTTGAAAGGTCAGTTGTAGGGGGGTTATATCAGAAAATGTAACCCCCAGTATGAATGGTTGTTAGTCGATCGTAACGCCTTATGCTAAATTCAAATACATTCGAATTTTGTTTGTGACTTTGAGAGCAGCGGAGTGCTAACTCTTGAAGGACCTTTGTGTAAAGAATATTTTTGAAAACATGGACCGACAAGCTACCGGGGTTAGATATTGTTTGCTGTGAACACATTCTACAAAAATCGAAAGTTATTTCTGGCTTTTAGAGCGATTGGACTTCAAATCGGGAGACTATTCTAAACCATATACTGTGGTAATGCCGGTTTCGCCGAAGTTGAGTCGCTTATAACGTACATGAGCTCGATAGGGCTTAATTTGTGGCATTTAGAGTTCGTCATTAAATTCTAAGGCGATGTAGCCTTGTTCGTCTGTACGTTGACTTTACTTTCAGTCCAAGCGAAAAGAGCTAGAGTCATTAAACATACCAGATAGATGTCTTAAAGTTGTAGATTAGTTGGTGTTGAAAGTATATAAACTCATGCAAAAGGGGAAAAAGTTCCCCTCTGAAAGACTAAAAAAAGTTGTAGGAAACTGCACTCAAAATTAAATTCAGCAACGTTATGTGATACCTTTTGCAGATACGAACCTATTTCGTCCCACTGTATTAACTTCTAAACCATTTTCTTTTATATTCTTTATAAGAATACCTCTTTAAATGCGAATTTTCGACGCCCGACATAAATGTTTTACAAACAAATGATACTTTAAAGACGAGCACGTGAGTTTAACATATCAACAAATGAAAATGGAAATTCCCTGTCAATCGATCATTGTTTTTCTAGCAGACTTTTAATTTTATTTATTTAATGGTGTGGCTAGAAAACTGTAAACAGAAAGTAATCATAAAAATTACAAGCAAATAAAAAAATGTAATATACAGTTTCCATGAGAGAAAAGGCAATTTCTGCTTTGTAGTCAGTTTTATCGTCGTAACAACAGCCTTAGGCTGGTAAAGCCTAAAAAATAATAAAATGTGGATGTTTCTTTAGCATATAATGAGACTACAACATATTTTTGTTCATGTATTAATTTTCGGTCGCTGTGGACCATTCTCTGGAAATACCCATTAGTAAGGACTAAAATAATTTTTTGTCGATGCGTTACACTTTTTGTCCGTACCAAGTGAAGTACGAGTATCATGTAGCATGTATATTCCATTAAGGCTACTGTTCTCTATGAGAAACATAGCATATGTAATTTTTTATACTCATCCGATTTGTTTATAATTGTAAAATATATTGCCAATAAAAATAGTAAGAAAAAAATGTATATTCTTATACCATAATCACTTGGTTTGTAAATAAAAACGCTTCGCTGAAGCCGCTACATTGGCATCACTGCCACTGGTAGGATGCTTTCTGCCCTGCAGCCACAACAGTGGCTACAAAAACCCATCCATACAATGGAATTGCCCCTCATTAGTTGTAAATTAGTGGTATGAATAAGCAGTAAAAGATGATGACATGGATACGAAGACAGAGTAATAATTAAATTATTCGAATAATAGAAACAAATGAGGTATTAATCATGGAGGACACGTCCAGACGTCCAGACACTTGGGGATAGTTCACAATATTCTTTGAGATATTTGAAAAAAAACAGTGTTTTGCTATTTTTTTGTTTTGCGTTAAGGGAATGAAATACTGACCCGAAGAGAGTAGAAAGTTAATATAGGAAAATTGCTTGTAAAGGCTTACTAATAAAGCATACTAATCATTTTGATATTGGAGTAAATCTCTATGGAGGTTTTTTGAGTTAACGTAGTGCTGGTATTTGTAATATGTTTTACACCATATTCTCTCTAATCGCAATATTGCTCTTGCATTGCTTGTGATTTATGAAAAACAGATTGTTTTAGTGCCAAACAATGCACGAATGATGTTAAAACCTTGATTAAAAACTGAGTAATTTTCTAAGCCAACTTGCAAACATGTCGCGCCGTCTTGTTGGAACAAAATCTCGTCAATATTACAGGCTTCAATTTGAGGTAGCAAAAACTCCGATATCATGGCGCGATAGCGTCCACCACTCAAGGTAACGTTCCGGCCATCATCATTTTTGAAAAAATATGCACCGATGATTCCACCAGCCCATTAACCGCACCAAAACCGTGTTTCTCTGCACGCAGAGAAAAAGCATGGTTACTACATGGTCACGGCAATAATAATAAGTTATCCGCAATAAAAGTATGTTCGTCGCAACCATAGCATTGTTAACTGAATTTAGTTTTGTTGAAATGCAACAATAGTACTATTGCCAAACTTAAATATGAAAATATAGTTATAGCAATAATATAAATATGGTTGAAGCGACAAAAGTATTGTGTTTTGCGTTTTATGATAACAATAATTTGATTACGGCAATCATACTGTATGATTGTAATTATTCTTCATTTAAATATGTTTTTAAGAACAAATGTTATTGGTACAGATCTAATGCTATAATAGTGCTTTTTTATCGATATTCAAATTTTTTAAACGAACTGCTTTGGGTTTGTTTAACTGAAATAGTTTTAATAAAAACGCTTACGTTTATTTAAACTTATTTTTCTACTGTGAAATAAATCACTCCTATTATTTTGAATTTAATTTTTATTTTTGAATAATTTTCATAATTCAAATCTATTTTGGACAACTTAAACAAATTCTAATAAATTATATTGGGGATCATAGTATAATTGTGTGTGACCATACTATGGTTGCAGGGATCATAACATGATTGCGTGTGAATCATACTATGGTTGTGAGGATCATACTATGGTTTCATGTGAAACATACTATGGTTGTGAGGATCATACTATGGTTTTATGTGAAACATACTATGGTTGTGAGGATCATACTATGGTTGTGGAGATCATAGTATGGTTGAGTGTAAATCATACTATGGTTGTGGGGATCATAGTATGGTTATGTATGAATAATACTATTGTTGTGAGGATCATAGTATGGTTGCATTTGAATTATACTATTGTTGTGAGGATCATAATACTGTTGTACCACAACCATATACCCAACAATAGTATTATCCTCTTCGAATATTGTCACCACAACCATACTTTTTTTATGCGTGTGGGTATAATGACACCACTTGACACTCTTCTGGTTGCTCTTTAGCCTAAATGCGGCAATATTGTTTATAGACGTTGCCGTTGCTCCAGAAATGGGCCTCATCACTAACAAAATTTTGGTCGAAAACAGCGGACCTTTCCGTTTCCTACCGAACGCTTATTTCCATTGTCATCAGTTAAAGGAAATTGTATTCAAAAAATAAATGGCATAAAATGTCCTTTCGAATTAACAATAAAGATTCCACACTTGATTTGAATTTTTGTATTTTGTTTTATTTTGAAAAAGTACCTCTATCAATGCCGGTCATCCGATATTATCAATAATGATAATAATTTTGTATTTATAATACAACTATTCTTAGAATCTGTAAGTTATATCGTAACCAAAGAATGACAACATTAACGTCTGAATCACCCTCTAATTCTAATCTAAAATTTCCAAATAGCACAACTATTTAGTTTTGTCCCTGCAAATAAAATGCTCCTTAATTAAGGTCTTATGTTTATCCAACTGGAATGTATAACATTGCACCCTGTTTCTAGAAGAACCTTCGAACATACAGAGTGTGCTCTTCACATTACTAGTTTGGAGATATACACCCGCGTACTTTACATTCATAATTCAACTTCGCTGAAAATTAAGCAGAAGAAGGAAGCCAGTCCCAAGGAAGAGCAGAAAGCAACGATAATGAGTATAACAAGGAAAACAAAAACACAAAGGCAAATAATACTTAAACACTTGTCTAAAGTGGCTTATCTTGGCTAAGGATGACGAGGATCTTATTTAAATGGAGCACTTAAAAGCCTACATATTTACACACTTATGTACAGCGAAAATGGTATTAAGACCAGAAAGCGATGTATATGACGGAAAACAAAAGACGTAACGGATGATATATTTGTATTCTAGGAACGATAAACTGCATTTAGTTTGGCCAGAATGAATTTTATGAGTTCCTCAATTAAGTGTGCACTGTAGAGTGGGCATATATAATAGGGCGGCTAATGGGACACCAGGGATAAGACGTGGCAACACAGACGATAAAGCCTATTTAATTAACTTTTGCATTTTACCTGACCTTCAAAAATAACTACGATAACTACGGTGCTGCCCTAAAAGTAGGCACATACACGCAGAAAAAAAGTATGGTTGGGATAACAATATTCGAAGAGCATCATACTATTGTTGGGTATATGGTTGTGGCGCAACAATATTATGCTCATCACAGCAATAGTATGGTTCACACACAACCATGCTGTGATCCCTACAATAGTATGGTCCTCACAATAATAGAATTATTCACACACAACCATACTATGATCCCCACAATCATATTATTATTCTCACTCAACCATACTATGATCCCCACAACCATATTATTATCCTCACAACCATAGAATGTTTCACATACAACCATAGTATAATCCTCACAACCATAGTTTGATTTACAAGTAACGATAAAATGATCCCCAAAATATTGGTTACAAATTGGATTGGGTTAAGTTGTTATTTAACAAGAGAGATTTGTATTAGTTTAATTATTTAAAAATGCATTTACTCTTATTAACAGGAGTAAATTATTTAACAGTAGAAAAAAATTATTTATTTAAAATATTTCAGTTATACTAATTTAAAGTAGTTTGTTTTGAAAAATGTTTAATTTTTCATATAAAAAGTACTATTTTTGCGTGAGATTCGTAACAATAACATTGTTAAATTCAGAAAAATTAATCAAACCGACAAAAATAAATTTTGTCGGTATGATTGCCGTAATCATATTATTGTAAACATAAAACTCAAAAAAAAAACAAAAGTTTTGTCGCACCAACTATATTTATATTGATGCTACAACCATATTTTCATTTTAAAATTTGGCAACAATACTATTGTTACATTTCAACATTATTAATATTGCCGCAATCATACTATTGTCAAAATTACATTAAAAAAACAATACTCTGCGTGTACTTTTCCTAGAGTCATCAATGTCATTCTACTCCTACGTGAATTTCTTGAGTTTTTTTTTCTGTTTCCTTAAATGGAACCCCAATTTGAGAATGAAATTTTAAATGGCAAAGCAAACAAATTGTCTACCGGCATACTTTTTTATAAGTTAAAACGACATTATGCTCGGATATTTATAACAGAGGATCCTAGATCGACAGATCGACATGGCAAGATTGTCGTTGAACTTTCCGACGATCAACAATAAAGGATGGTCCAACTAAAACGTACGATGTTAATTGTAAATAAAACAAAAAGCCTTCAGAGAATTATCTTAATATTTTGTATTATAATGTAAGGATATATTACAATTATGTGTAAAACAACGGCTTCGGTGGCATACCTCTATATTACAATGACTGTTGGTCTCCCATCAATAATTTGAAGTGGTTCAAACGGAATGACAAATGTAGTAAGCACTCCGTGCTATGGTGTCGGGTGCAACATATTTTGGAAGTACAAAAACAGATGTCGTAAAAGGCTGTCCTATTACGAGTAAATCAATTCCTAAGCAAAATGATAATCAAAATATCAAGGATAAAATACTTCTTCTTTCATACTTCATTTATTGTATGAAATCCCAAATACGAGTATTTAAAAGAAAAGCCAATGGACATTAAAACAAACAAGCAAGTTTCAGTCGATTGATACCTATACCGGGTATGATTTGTGCTGAAAGATCTCACATCAAGAGGGACATATGTGTGGGGGCTATTCTAAAACATAGACCAATATGGACATGGGTGCTGGTCGCTCGCAACGCTACATGCAAAACGTTCCAGGGTGGCAGACGGGTGTAATATGTGACCTTTAGAGTTGTAGGTTCTGAAACCGGCAATGAGCTTTGTATAGGGGCAACACGAAAATATGAACCTTTGTGGTGCAGTTCCACCACAGTTAATTAATGATCGCTCAAAAACACACCATGCTTATTTTGGGCGTAATCGAGTATTATTAGTGGCTTCTAGAGCTGCAAGACAGCAAATCGGATGGGGCTTTGTGTGGGAGCCATTCAAAATCATGGACATGAATGGTCAAATTTCAGCAGAGATGAAGATGGATGCACGCAGAGAAAATATATGGTTACTATATGGTCACCGCAACAATAATATGTTCTCTACAATAAAGGCATGTTCGTCTCAACCATAGTACTGTATTTTTGAATTTCATTTTGACAAGAGTATGATTGCGGCAATATTAATATTGTTGAAATGTAACAATAGTATTATTGCCAAATTTAGAAATGAAAATATGGTGCAACAAAAGTATTGTTGTTACGTTAGCAATAATATGATTTTGGCAATCATACCGTACGGTTACGACTATGATCATAACAAAACCGGTTTTATAGAGCATATATCTATGTGTGTGCGTTGTTTTTTTTTTGATATACTAAAAAACACACAAACACGATACAGTGCATGGTTTTTGTCCATTATAAAAAACAACAACAATCGAAGGTAGTTCAAGGGATTTTTATTGTATTAACTTCGTTCGGTGAAATACTTTACTGCCTGCACTTAAGTATATAGCCATTGGTTGTAGTTTAATGACATTCGTTACTTGGGGTCTACGGACGGTGATGTAGCATTCACCCCTGCTGGCAAATTTAAGTATTTTCAACTGCCATAAGAATATGTATGTTTGTTTCTTGCATGAAATGTTCAATAAAAGCATGGCCTCAAACCTGGCTATGAACTAATTGTAATGCACTTTAAAATAACTTGATTGATAAAATTCTCTATTTTTGAATAACGGCATTACCAAATCCTAATAAATAATTTTGGGGATAATAGTATTGTTGAGTGAATCATACTATGGTTGTAGAGATAATAGTACGGTTGAGTGTGAATCATACTATGGTTGTTGGGATCATAGTATGGTTGCGTGTGAATCATACTCTGGTTGTAAGGATCAAACTATGGTTGCATGACAAATATACTATGGTTGTTAGGATCATAATATGGTTGTGGAGATAATAGTATGGTTGAGTGTAAATCATACAATTGTTGTGAGGATCATAGTATGGTCGTGGAGATCATAGTATGGTTGAGTGTGAATCATATTATTGTTGTGGGGATCATAGTGTGGTCATGTGTGAATCGTACTATTGTTGTGGGGATCATAATATTATTGTGCCTAAACCATATACCCAACCATAGTATGATCCTCTTCGAATATTGTCACCCCAACCATACTTTTTTTCTGCGTGTGGTCACTGATAATGCGATGTTTAAAGTTTGGTCTCGCTTTTAGAGCAGTGGTTCCTTAAAGCGGGATAATCCTTTGTACGATATCAAAAAATACACCAATGTGGACTAATTTCAATAGGTTTCGTCCTTGGCCCTTGGTATAGTCTTTCGTTTAAATTGGTTCGAAATCGCGAAATATAATTTGATTTCGACAATAGATGGACAAAGGGACGGACGGACAAAGGGACGGACGGACAAAGGGACATTGCTCTATGGAAGCAGATACCATAGACACAGAGAACAGATTCGGTGTCGCAACCCCATTTTTTTCCAACCAAATGATTAAGGTGCATGTACTATATAGTTAGTACATTAGTCCAACCTGATCCTTAGTATAAAGAACTGAATATATCGGTGGTAGTGCGAAGCAGCAATCTATAAAGAATGAAAAAGTATTTGAAGTTTATTAATAATTAAATACATTTATCAGAATTTAAAGACAATCTTAAAAATCCAAATTAAATCAGTCTTAAGCAAGATACCTTTTTCTGTCCACTGGACAATCAGAGGAAGATAGAGAAACCTTGAAATTCTGTCGTTATAATTTTTTTATTAATTGTAATACATAATTAAAAACTGTTCAAGTCATAATAAGGATAAAAGACCGAATAAATGTAATTGGTTTTATATTATTTTTATTCAATTAAATTGTTTCTAATCACCCGTTTTTGGTTACACTCTGCGACAAATGGTAAGGGTCAGTGATCGGTTTGGAATGAAACCACCGGGGAAAGTTATATTGGTAAAAAAAAAGTCATACGTGTTCCAGCGTTTCGCTGGGTCTCATCTAGGAATCGAGATATATCGATTTGAAGTTAGTAAGTATCGTATAGGGGAATTTGTCACGTTTTAGGCTCTTTTGTTTGACATAACTCGAGAACCACTCGTCCGATTTAGCTGAAACAAATTTAGAAAAATTAAGAATTACACGACTATCATGCCAGTTAACGCTGGTTCAACCCCGGGTAAGAACATCTAACATTTTTTCAGTGGCGGTTTACTGCCTCGTAAATGCCGACAACTTTGCGAGTGAGAAATTTATCTCAATCCCATGTAAAAACTTCTCTATAAAAATGAATTTGTCTTTCGGAGCCGGCGTTAAACCGTAGATCCCAGCCATGGAGTATAATAGTTCAATCGTGCACTACTCACTGTTCCCCTTCTTCCTCAATGGAGTGTTGTGGGACTTAGGAAAGGTTTAGCAAGTCATTATAAATCGTTAAACGGCACAACTATGCTTCCAGACTATGGAAATTTACATTGAAAAAATATATGTGTTTGCAAAATTCATAGAATACTTTATTCATTTTCCGGTCACCATAACTGGCGTATTTGGCGACAACTCTATTTGAAGAAGTTGTCCTGTGACTGGGCCCTTGAATTGCTCTGAATTATTTTTTATGGGGCTAGGTTAATGTACTGGTTTATGCCGAAAAACCAGCATTTAAAGCTAATATTCAAGCCACTGATGCCAAATGTCCAGATTTATTTATTGGAATAAATAGTCGGAAATTGAACTCATCAAATGGACCACGTAACTCTTAGCTGCGACGGACATATGCCGGAAATTATATTTAAAAAATAAGTGTCATCAAATCAAGCAGATTGTCGTGTAGTGCCATTTTAAGTTCCCAAGCTACATATAAAATGTGTATGTAATAGGATCGTTTACTTCCTAATTCAGAAAAAGAGAATATTACGTATTTCCTACAGCGACTATAATAATAATTTTTCGTTTAATACTAAAACCACCATAACGATTATGAAATCGTACAATTTGTTAAAACCCGCCTACATTTCCAAATCCAATCATTCACCTTGTGATAAATGTGCATGTTAAATTGGCATGGCATAATTGGTATAAAGTGCTCTCTGTCTGCTCTATTTTATGGATATTATAATGCCATCCATCCGTTTGGTCAAGGTTAGCCAAAAAGTTCTGCGCCGCACGTATTCTCTACTAGCCGTAAAATGTTCATCTTTACAAGCGTTTTTATGTCTGACTAACTAATGAAGAACCATTTCAATGCTGGTTTATTCCGCTGCTTTATGTTTTATTATCATTTTTAATTTTTTACGCTTATTAAGTTAGAACAACATGTTTTTCTCATTAAACTTTGTGTTGGCCATCGTATCCTAATGTCGAACATAAAAAGGAATTCGAAAGCAAAAACATGCACACGTACAAGTCTAGCTACACTTCGGTACAAAGTACAATTACTCGGCCAAGTAGAGAGGCGAATTGTAAGGCAAGTAAGTACAACCTGAAGATTTGATTCGAACTCATTTAGGTATTTTATTATACCCATTTTACAATTGCCAACAATTTGTTATACGCGTATTTTTTTTTCATTTGCCTCAATTCTCTAGACGAATCCTCTAGGCTACAGCAGGATTTGTTTATTATAAATCTTAGACAATTTAAGGAAATATGTTTCGTTTCCTCGGCTCTCCGCCGATTGTTTGTTCAGTCCTTTGGATGATGGGCTTATTTATACATGATTTGAATATGTTTCCTTTTTACGGCAATTTACATTTTAAAAGTTTTTGTTTTCACTTTTAATTTGTAGCAACATTTTGTCATGCTTATGTTCAAACCGCCTCAAGGCAAAGTCTTTCTCATGCCCAGCCAGAGGACATCTTCTCAAGTAAACTTTAGAAATTTGCCAAAATGTTATGACTCGCAAATATAATTGCAACTGTAACGGTCGGTTGTATGGGTCTAGGGTCCTCTGTCCATCTCATACTTTACACAAACTCAATAGCATTTTATGCAAGGATAAGAGACTCGTATAGACATCTTGATGTAGCTAGAACGGCTTTGTAAATGAATTAATAAAAATTATTTCGTTTATTTAACTAACAATTGAGCTGCTTGCCATTCACAAATGCATAAAGGATATTTACACGGGGCCTCACACTAGCTCACTACACAAACACACCCTGGCGTCCTGGGTAGTATTGTAGCATGTCCTTTGGTTATCCCAGTATGCATACCATTTGCAGGAGTATACTTGTATTATGCATCTATTGAGTTAAGATTTGTTAGATTTTAAGGAAGTCTGAGCACATACACTCGAAAAAGTAGATCAGTACAATCAGTTCGGCATGTAAAATAATGCCTGAAAGTGTTAGACTAACTCGCCACAGATCACTAGCAAATACTACTCATCGACTACTGATTTCTAAACCCTTAACCATAGAATCGAGTAAATAAAAGGTGATCCAACCATAATGCACGATCTTAATTGCAACGCTAAGTTTTTAGCCCCAACTTAATTTAACTTTTATTTGCTTTATTATTGAAATTGTGCGCTCAAATCAATATGCATTCACACAATAATGCTAAGTTTTTAACCCCAACTTAATTCAACTTTTATTTGCTTCATTATTGAAGCCTTTTACGAAAATGGGCGTTCAAATCAATATGCATTGCAGGCTCTTCGTGATTTTTAGATCAGCATAATCCAACCAAATGTGTCCACAATTGGGAGAATTGTGCGCCGAGAAAACGTCTGTAGGAAATGTGCCGGTGTATTTAATATACCGAGATATTATAAAGGGTGGTCCAACTATAATGCAGGATGTGAATAGTGACTCACACTATAACGTCAAATTTTTTCCCCAACTTTTTACTTTTTGTTGCAGTGATTGACAAATTCAACCATGGAGAGATTTTACGGAAATGTATTTTTTGGCCAGCATAAACTACCGAAAGTGCCCTAAATCGGCAGAACTGTGCGCCAATTTTAGCAAATTGGGTCTGTAGGTTATGTGAAAACACCTGTGTATGCTCGCCAAGTTCGTTCTGCGGAAAAACTTCCTGTTGTTCAACTCGTAGTCGTGCCTAACAGTTGAACATCTCACAAACATCACTGATGCGAATTATGAATATAGATTTCAATTTACACGCTTACAAGGTTCAATTGACCTAAAAGCTGACGGCTCTTGACTATTTTAAGAGGTGTCAATAATCCGAATGGTTATTTGAACAGACAAAGTGAATGGTGGCGTTACAAAGAAAATCATCTTCATCGACGTGGCACACTTTTACCTCGGTGAATTCCTTAAAAAGCCGAATTGCCGCATTTAGACACATAATTATCCACAAATGATTGTTGAAAAGCCCATGGATCCACAAAGACTGACTGTTTGGTGCGATTTATCAGCTGGCGGCGTCATCGAGCCGTACTTCTTCGAAAATGAGGTCGGTTAAACAGTTACAGTTACAAAAAAAAAAAAAAAAAAAAACAGACTTCTTGTGGCCAGAAATAGATGATATGGACCTGGACGATAGGTGGTTCGAACAGGATGCTGCCACTTGCCACCATCAGCCAATGAAACAATGGCCATTTTGCACGAGAAATCCACGTCGTGGCGATTTTAATTGGCCGCCACAATCATGTGATTTGACGCCGTAAATCTTCTTTTTATTGGGGAAGTCATTGACCCCCTTTTGGTACATTGTACGTTATATATGGGTACGTAAGTACTCAAAATTAAGCAAATTTCAGTACAAATCGAATTGTCTATTTATTTCGAAAATTTGGTAGTAGGAGTGGTTCGGAGTTTTCGGTGCTTATGGTCAAAACAAACGACCAATGGTAAATATGGGTACTCAAATTGAAGAAAATTTCAAAACTAGTCTAAATATGTGACGCGCAAAATAGAAAGGGACCTAAGGGTAAAAACCAGTTTTGTTCAGGAGAGCCATTTTAAAGATTTGAATACGTGTATCTTTGGTGTACCATCACTTTCATAAAGCGCGCATATCTCTGGGAGGGAACACTTTTGGGGCATGGGATCGGTCCCATTCGATGCTCAGATGTTGTCTACATCAAAAAAAAAAGTGAAAATTGATTTTTTACCCTTAGGTCCCTTTCTCTATGTGCTGTCACATATGGATATATTTCAGAGATTTTTCCGAGGATCGCCAATTTCCGACTAAATTTCGCGCAGAACATTTTGGGTGGCCAACACAAATTGGTCTATGTTTTCGAATAGTTCCCCCCCCCCGATTTCAGGCCGCGCAGCTTTAGAAGCCACATATTATATCTAATCACTCCCACATTTTGCATAGTACATTGTTACCGACCTATAATGTACTCGACCACCTAGGTCCATTTTTCGTATAGCCCCCAAACAAAGGTTCCCCCCGTTTGTAGAATCCACCACTTTAGAAGCCACATTTTATATCCGATTCCTACCAAATTTGGAATAAAGACTCATTCCATGTAACACTGGAGCATATCGATCCATGTTTTCCAATAGCAGCCACACAAACATCTACGCTGATTAAAGGACCTACAGATCTTGAAGCCACACATTATACCCGATCACGCTCAAATTTTTTATGCGTTACGATGCTTTATGAGCGGCAAAAAAATACCATATTGTGTCCGACCTTGCTCAAGCTCGTGCTTAATTCTCTAAATATCACAGTGGTCTAGGGTATCTCATAGTCGTCCTCACCCGACTGACGACTGTCCTTACTATTTAGAATAATGGCATTGCTACAAATTTTGCGAAATAATAATAATTTGTTTCTGTAAATAAAAATTTTTTGAAACAAACTGCTTTGATAAGCAACGTAACCCAAACCTAAAAAATAATTTTTTGGACATGTTAATCATACTATGGATGTATGTGAAACATATTATAGTTGTGAGGATCATAATATTGTTGTGATGATCAAAGCATGGTTCTGTGTAAATCATGCTACTATTGTGACGATCATAATATTGTTGAGCCACAACAACTAACGCTTTCTGACTCTACCTTACGAGTCGATTGCTTAATTTACGCCTTTAGAACGGTTTCTAAGGGTATTATGAAATGTTCGTATATAATCGATCCTTCACTTTACCACACAAAAAAACCTAAATTCATCAAATCGTAGCGCGCAGATGACCAATTGTGGGTTAGGCTGAGGGGCTTGGCAAGCCATCCTGCTGAAACCGAAGATTGCCCAAGTTCTACGACCACAGAAAATGGAGTTTCATGCCTCTGTGGCGCTTACCATTAACCGAATCTAAATTGTAAGTAGAACTCTCCGAGAAAATTTCCCAAGGGCGCTACCGCTTAAAAATCAACCTGAAGACGCAAGGGCTTCACGTTAGGGGTTTAATTTTCTTTTATCTTTTTTATGTTGACTCCAATATCACACATCGCAATTGATAGTACAAAAGAGGTGCCTAAATTGAATTAATACACAATAAAATTTACCTAATTTCTTAAAACCTTAACGAACATGAATGAACTTTTTTCTTTTTGTGTCTTCCATACCTTGAACAGAAATTGCATTCTTTAAACATCCAAACATTCTCGACAACAATGTCCAAAGACATTTTAACAAATTGTCCGATAGTCCCTTACACACACCAAAGATGCAGCAGGATAACATGCTGCACATGATGCAATGTTCTCGAAGAACATTGGCAATCAGACATGGATACCATAAGGAGGATGCAACATGTTTCGAGGACGACATTAGATTGTAAACAAGATTTAAATCGAATTTGTACATATTATCCTCTCTCATATACGTAAAAGCAATTACGAGAGTGTAGAAGAAAAACTACGGAAATTAAATTGCAAGTAAAGAGAATTTGGAAATTTATTAATCTAAAATGTATGTGTTGGTCCAGAGAGATCTTCTTAAGGCCGCTTTAAGTCCTAAATTCGGCTTATGTCAATTGCTAGAAGTAGTTGTTATTAAGAAACTTTTATTAAGGGAAAATATGATTCAATCATTAAGCTGCCTTTAGTCTGTTTCCTAATTAGTACCCAAATTTTGTAATTATTCCAAATTAATTTGGTAGTACTTACTTTTTGCGTTATCTGCATTTCGCTCAGACTAATGAATTATCTAAGTTGTAAAGACGTTTGGGAAGAGAGAGTAACTTCGGACGCAGACTTGTAGAATATTAAATATTGTGAAGAATATTTAAGGTCAATGTTATTTTTCAAAAAAAGCTTATGAATTTAGTACTTTTGTTTGTCAATTTGGCATTACCTTCTATTGGGGCAATATGCAATTTCGTGGATTTTTAACTAAAACTTTAAAAAAAAATGAAAAACGTATGGTTAGTGTGACAACATCCGAAGACTATCATTGTTAGGTATATGGTTTTGACACAACAATATTATGACACTCACAACAATAGTGTGATTTACACACAATCATACTATGATCCCCACAACCATATTCTGATTTACAACCAATCATACAACAATCCCCACTGCCATCTTATAATTTTCATAACCAAAGTATGTTTCACACACAACCATAGTATGATCCTTACAAACATAGTATGATTTACGCACAACCATTTTATGATTCCTACAACCATAATATGATCCCACTCAACCTAAATATGATCCCCAAAACAATTTATTACAATTGAGTAATACTGTTATCCACGATAACGATTTTTTTAAGTTAATTATACGATAATTGTTCAAAATAATAAGAGTGATTTATTAAAAAATAGAACGAATAATAATAATAATAATAATAATAATAATAATAATAATAATAATAATAATAATAATAATAATAATAATAATAATAATAATAATAATAATAATAATAATAATAATAATAATAATAATAATAATAATAATAATAATAATAATAATAATAATAATAATAATAATAATAATAACAATAATAATAATAATAATAATAATAATAATAATGATAATAATAATAATAATAATAATAATAATAATAATAATAATAATAATAATAATAATAATAATAATAATAATAATAATAATAATAATAATAATAATAATAATAATAATAATAATAATAATAATAATAATAATAATAATAATAATAATAATAATAATAATAACAATAATAATAATAATAATAATAATAATAATAATAATAATAATAATAATAATAATAATAATAATAATAATAATAATAATAATAATAATAATAATAATAATAATAATAATAATAATAATAATAATAATAATAATAATAATAATAATAATAATAATAATAATAATAATAATAATAATAATAATAATAATAATAATAATAATAATAATAATAATAATAATAATAATAATAATAATAATAATAATAATAATAATAATAATAATAATAATAATAATAATAATAATAATAATAATAATAATAATAATAATAATAATAATAATAATAATAATAATAATAATAATAATTTTGTCACCCGAACCATATTTATATTGCTGCTGCAACTACGAGGGCGACCGCAAAACTAACTGGCCTGGCACATTTTCTGTTTTACTAGCAACTTTTGTTGTTGTTGTTTTTTAAAAGCAATCTTTTATAAGCCATCTGTCAAAATTTCCGAAATATTAATTGATTATTTTCTTTGTTACAGGTGATTGAAGTAAACAAGTTTTATAATTTTTGAAAAATGGATAATAAAGAGTTTCGTGCGGTAATTAAACACTTTTATATGAAAGGTTTTACGCCACAATTAATCAAAGATGAATTGGATTCTGTTCATGCTGATAATGCACCATCATACTCCACCGTGGAATCCCGGGTTCAACAATTTAAAATGGGTCGTTCAAGTACGGAAGATGAACAACGCTCTGGAAGACCGAAAACTGCTACTACTATTGAAAACATTAGAAAAATATTTAATGAAGTGACTAAAGATAGACGAATAAAGCTCAGAGAACTTGCTGATATTGTTAAAATACACGAAAAACAAGTTCGGAGTTTTTTACATGATGAACTCCACATGAAAAGCTATCCGCAAGATGGGTGCCGCGTTTGTTGACTTTGCCCCAAAAAATCGTCCGTTGGAGCAATTCCGAGGAGCTTTAAGCGATTTATCAGCGTAATCCAAAAGAGTTCTTGTGCCGATTCATAACTGTTGATGAAACATGGATCCTTCACTACATCCCAGAATGCAAAGAACAGTCAAAACAAAGGATAGAAGCTGGTTAAAGTGGTCCCGAGGCGAAAACTGTTAAGCCAGCAGGAAAAGTAATGGCCACAGTATTTTGGGATGCTAGGGGTATAATATTTATTGATTATCTTGAGAAAGGAAAAACTATAAATAGTGAATATCATTGTGCATTATTGGTTCGGTTGAGTGAAGAAATCAAGATAAAACGACCGCATTTAGAAAAAAAGTTCTTTTTCATCAAGATAATGTTCCTTCACACACTGCATTTTTAACTCAACAACAACTGGCCGAATTACGATTTGAAATTGCTCCGCATCCACCATATAGTCCAGATTTAGCTCCTTCTGATTATTTCTTGTTTCCAAATTTAAAAAAAATTGATTTCAACATGACACTTGTCATACTACTGCTCAAACAATGTATCTACCCTTCAGAAGAAGGTAGAGGTATTGACCGCCTGGCGAGTGCTGATGGACTGCAGTAAAAGGGAGTAGTCGCAACGGGTACGATTTATAGACGGGCGGCGAGTACTACTAGACTACTCGCAAATGCTTACTATCGTGAAGAAACGTGATGTAAAAACATTGAAGAACATTTTTGTGAAATGAGTGGCCCGAGCAAAAATGTCAGTCTGCCAGAAGATGAGTCGGAAATTATTGCAAATTATAAATTTTGTGAAAAATTGAAAACGTGGTATATCGATACCAAACCAACTAAAATGTGTGTAGAGAAATTATTGGCGATTTTTAAAGAAGAAGGTCTTGATATACTTTTATGTTTCGAAACGCTATTGGAAAGGCAAACAAGTTCTGTAACAAAACACGTATCTCCAGGTGTTTACTGCCACTTCGGCATCAAAAAGCAAATTTTAAAACTTGAGACATTACTGCAGATATATGAGGAAATCGTGATCGATATTAAGATGGCATTCCGCTTTTTAAAAGTTCGTCAGTGCAGCTATGACACATTTTATTTTATTTATTAAAATTGTTTACACAAAAGAAAAGTTGGAACCGTTTCCAATAGGTGTTTTTGTTGGAAAGAGTAAGCCGCACTGTGTCCAAGAATTTTTCAGAGAGTTTGTGGATGAAGTGAAGCAATTACATGAGTAATCGAAGAATATCTATGATTTTTAGATGTTTGGTATGCGATGCCCCGGCAATTTTATACTACAAAAAATAAAAACAACAACAAAATATATAATGTGTTTTAATACCTTTTCTAAAAAAAAATACTTTGCCGCCGGTGGGATTAGAACATGGGACCCCCCCCCCCCCCCGTTTTCTAAGCGAACACTCTACCACCGTGACGACATCGCAATGCCTGCACCCCTGCAGCAATCCAAAAGCGATAAAAAAAGCGAGTATTCTTTTTCGTATGACAGCCCATTGTTAAAAGCGAGCACTTGAAACCATTAACGGATAAAGGAAGAGCGAGTAGTCGCTATCGCTTGGTGAGTACTCGAGGAGAACTGCTGCAGTACTCCGCGAGTACTGTGAGGTAATTTCGAAGACTAGCTAATTTCTCGATGTGTTGGCCGCTAGATCGTGTGATGTAAAGTCCAAAGTCTATGCTGATAAACCAGCTACGATTCAGGTTTTGGAAGCCAACATTACGCGTGTCATTAATGCCATACCGGTCGAAATGTTCGAATGATTCATTCAGAATTGGACCATCAGAATGGGCACCCTGGGGCGTTGTTATAGCCATACTTTGAAGGAAATTATATTCAAAAAATAAATGGCATAATATGTCCCTTCGAAAAAACATTAAAGATTACACACTTGATTTACATTTTTGTATTTTTTTTTTATTTTGAAAAAATATATCTAGATGGATCACCCGATATACATTAAGAAGATTTCTAGGTATGTGCAAACTTAGGTAACAAATGTTTCTCGAATTTTCAGTACTGGGATTTTAACGCAGTAATGAAACGAGCACAATTGACACCCACGTCCTCCTCGCGTATGTCGTTGTTATAGTCATTGTCGGGAGGACTTAAGACAAAGTGGCTGGACCTAATAACAAGTAAGAGACATCTTAAATAAGTTCGGTGGTTAATAAGGGCAGCTGAAATATCTGCACTTACACTTTCCAATGTACCGCCGAATCATGGGTGTTATCAAAAGCGTATAAAGGATTCTTATCTATTTTCGAAACCTACGGCCCAGCTAGCTAGGCGAGGAGTACATGCGTCGGACGAACCGTGCGTTGTATTCTAGTAAGAATGTAGTTAAGCGCATCAACAAACAGCTATTGTGTTAGAAAATAGAAAATTCAGGCAAATAGGAGCATATGCTCCAGTTAGGAAAGAGTCCGGAAGAGTTTCCAGTAAAAGGACCAAAATGTAGGGATCTAACATTGTTGCGAGTGAATCATACTAGGTTGTACGTGCAACATACAATATTATGATCCTCACAACAATAGAATTATTCACACATGACCACAACCATAGTATGATTTACAGTCAACCATACTTTGATCTCCACAACCATATATATGATCCTCACAACAATAGTATTATTCACACTCAACCATACTATTATCTTCACAACCATTTTATGATCCTCACAACCATAGTACTTTTCTCATACAACTATAGTATGATCTTCACAACCATAGTATGATTCACACGCAACCATGCTATTATTCCTACAACCATAGTATGATCCACTCAACCATACTATGATCCCGAAAATTATTTATGAGGGTTGGGTAATGTTGTTATTCAAAAATAGAGATTTTTATCAAGCAAGTTATATTAAATTGCATTACAAAAAGTTAATAGCCAGAATTGAGGCCATGTTTTCATTTAACATTCCATTCAAGAAACAAAAAAATATATTCCGACGGCAGTCAAAAATACTTTTAGTACCCAGCAGGGGTGAATGCTACTTTACCATTCGTAGACCCCAAAAAACGAATGTGATTAAACCATGAGCAATAGCTATATACTCAAGTGCAGGAAGATTTTAAATAAACGAGAACCAGCCGGTATTAGAGTATTTCACCGAACAAAGTAAACACAATACAAATCCGTCGAACTACCTTCCGATTGTTGTTTTTTTTAATGGACAACAACCATTCACTGTATCGTGTGTATGTGTTTTTTTGTATATCAAAAAAAAACATACGCACGCACATACATGTATGCTTTATAAAACCTGTTTTGCTATGATCATAGTCGCAACCATACGACATGATTGCCTTGATCATATTATTGTTAAAGTAAATTTTAAACAACAATACTTTTGTTGCACCAACCATATTTATATGGTTGCTACAACCATGTTTTCATTTCTAAATTTGGCACTAATACTATTGTTACATTTCAACAATAGTAATATTGTCGCAATCATACTAATGTCAAAATGAAATTAAAAAAACAATACTATGGTTGCGGCGAACATGGTTTTATTGTAGAGAAAATATTATTGTTGCGGTGACCAAAGTGTAACCATATGTTTCCTCTGCGTGTACTATGGTATGGTATGGTATGCCATGGTATGGTTAAGTTTGAATCATTATCTGGTTTTGGGGATCAAAGTATGGTTCTATGTAAATTAAAACATTGTTGTCAGGATCATAATGTGCCACAACCATATATTCAACATGAGTATGAGCTCTTCGAATATTGTGACGCCAATACTTTTTTCTGCATGTAGTGCGACTTTTTTTTACTTGTTTATTAAATATAATTTTAATAAAGCATACAATATAAGCTCTTTTCATTTTCAGAAAACGTCGTATGTGGGTTTTGCACGTCCAGTGGAACATGCTCCTGACATTTTGAACTTCGCAAAAATAGCTTTTTATATTGATACACCTTTACATGTGCAATTCACGGAAAATAGTCTAAAAGGCTAAAAGTAATTCGATTTCAATATCGGTGCAGTCTAAAAAATCTACACGTAATACTCTCCGTACTGGCACGAATAAAATCTATAAAGTTTTCAACCGCTGTAAGTTTATTCCTTAAGAAAGTAGAAAGTAGATGAAAAAGTATGTGCCCGGAAGTGTGGTCGCATGAGTTGCAGAATTCAACACAAAAGGCTTTACCACCACAAAATCTATCATTGGCTGATAACCCCCTCGTCCTATCTAAGTTTTCGCAAACAAACAAATTGAAAAACTTTAAATTATCTTTTATCCCCCCGACCCGTTTTTCCGGCACGCGCCCGCAGCTAGCTTGGCAACAGCTACTTCTGCGTTAGTTCCACCTCAATTACTTGACATTTATTTACCTGAGCAAGAACGCCAAAGCGAGAGCCACACGGAAACATCCATAATCCTTGAGGGTATTGTTTTGCCACAAAAACTAAGTGTTAACTCTTGTATGTTTATTTACCCAAAGATATATTTTTTATGCAACGCCAACAAACATGACGAAACAACCAGAGCCAGCAAATCAAACGAATACGTCACGCAGCAGAAAAAGTAACAATACAAAACTTTCCCTGAATACATTTGCTCCCAAAAAACAAAACAAAAAAAAAAAACTGGGAAAAAATTAAAGTAATCGTTGAAGGGAAAAACTTCCAGTTGCATATGTTGCTTCCTCTGCCCAAAGGTAATGCTGGCAGGAGGGGTTATTTCTATGTAGATTTTTTGTTTTATATTGCTCTGATTTGTTTTATTTCCTCCTTCTCTTTTGTGCGAATTTTTATTTTATTCGTTTGTCTGCTGTAAACTTGGCAAGGAAAGGGAATTGCACAAAAAATGCTGGAGGAGGGGGCAGGCAGAACGTTTAAATTAGCTGAACTTATTTCGGAAAAATCACAGTGGACACATTATGCAAATAACTACGAAATGACTTTTTATTTGTTTTAAAATAAAACGTATAAAACAAAAGTAAAGGAACTGAAATAAAATGCGAAATGAAATTGCTTTGTTCAACAACAAATGCCTTTGTCAGAGCTCTGGGGTCCAGTGTTCAAGCTGTGGAAAGGGCGCACATAAAACTAATGGCAACAAATTTAAAGAAGATCAACAATTTTGGGTCACAACAATAATTTTCACATTGAAAGTATTGTCTGTGAAAAATTACTTAAGTCTTTCCCATGACTTTCCATCGAGGAGCAAGCAGATGGGGAAGTGCTCTAAAATTAGTGAGTGGGGCACGATTTTATTCTTATACCCAAGGACTGGAGCTAGAGTTTCATTTCTCCAGTCTCTTTCGTTTCCTGGAAAAGCGGGCACATTGTGCTTGTAAATTTGTGGACTTTAGACCAGTCGTAATAAATACACGCAGAGAAAAATCATAGTTACTATACGGCCATGGCAGCCCATTAAAAAAAAGTAAAGTAAACAAATTGGTCGTTAACAAATTACACAAAAATAATATGTTCTCCGCAATAAAAGTATATTAGTCGCAACCATAGTTTTATTTACTGAATTTAATTTTGACAATAGAGTGATTGCTGATTGTTGAAATCTAACAATATTATTATTATTGCCAATTTTAAAAATGAAAATATTCTTACAGCAAGAATATAAATATGGTTTGTGAGATAAAAATATTGCTATTTGGGTTTTATGTTTACAATAATATGATAACGGCAATAATACTATATGATTGTAATTTTTCTTTATTTGAATATGCTTCTTAGAACTATGTTATTGTTACGGATCTAATGCAATAATAATACTTTTTATATGGAAATTCAATTTTTTTAAACAAATTGCTTTGGCTTTTTTCATATGAAATATTTTGAATAAAAACGCTTATTAAACTGATTTGTTTCTACTGTTAAATAAATCAATCGTATTATTGTGAGTTTAATGTATTTTGAAATAATTTTCAAATTTCAAATCTATTGTTGACAACTTACCCCAATTCTGATAAATAATATTGGGAATCATAACATAATTGTGTGTGATAATACTATGGTTAGAGGGATCATAACATGGTTATGTGTGAATCATACCATGGTTGTGAGGATCACACTATGGTCGTGAGGGTGACAATAGGGTTGTGGAGATCATAGTATGGTTGAGTGTCGTGAGGATCATAGTATGGTTGTAAGGATTATAGTATGGATGAACTTGAATTATAATATTGATTCAAATACATCCATCTTAATATTGCTGTACCGCAACTATTTACGTGTACTACCCATATACCAAATAAACACACTTCTTATTGAAATCGGAACTTAAATTGTCTTGTTCGGCCAATCTTTCATATCGTAAGCGCAAGTCAGTTTTTGGGCTATTGCAATTAAATCTCAAATATTTTTAGAGGTATTCATTCTGGTACTGCCGTAAGCGTTAGGAGATCAATTCCGGCTTAAGAATTCAGCTTGCAGATTTGACATAACAATTTTGTATCTTTATATCAACGCACCCTCAAACATTTCTAATGACTTTTTCAGTGTCACTACGTTCACTTACGAGCAAGGTTTGGAAATCCCATGACGTAGGGACAACGTACATATTATGGACCGATCCATAATGGAGATGACAAGAAACGTCATCCAATCCAATCAAAGTATGAGAAGGACTAGAAGCAAGCAATACAAAATCAAAATATAACCACCACCTTTCTTTATTACAATATTAAAATCTAATAAAAATAATATAAAGCATAATATACATAAGTATTTACGAATAATAACAATTACTAAATTGGTTTATAGCAGCCTAAATTGTTATGAAGACAATGAGCCTTGGTGTAATGAGTTTAAATAAAAAATTATTACAGTTTTTAATGAATCAAAACCTAAGGAGAAATCAATTAAATAATATAACGAATTAAAATCAGCACACATTCTACGAAATGGGTCACCACTAAAGGGTTGCAAATGTTGTCTTGAATGCTATTTAAGACATTTTATTTTTTAGCAAATGCTTCAGTGCACTTACTTCTTGTTTTGCATGACACACACAATGTGTGCCAACAACAATAATAAACAATGAGAGAACATAGCTGATAAGTAACAAGTTCAACGCAGTTATGACATGTATTCAAAAAAATTAAAACTGCAAATAACAACAAAAACTATTGTAACACATAACATTTTTGCAACAGATCATTGCTTGACGAAAAGCACATACACGAATAAATGAGAGGTCGTGCTATTGATCGGCCGAATACAAAGCAAACACACATTTTATACAGTATTACCATATACACTGCAGCATAGTCTTCAGTGTTGACAAACAACCAAGTGGTTTTGCGCAGACTTTTAGTCCATATCCATTACTTTTGATAGTGGCAATTTCTTTTTTGATTTTTTCGAAACAAAAACCATAAACTTTGTTTAGGTTTCTAGATATTGTTGTTGGATGTAACAAGAGATGTTCTATATTAACATTTGGCCCGTATTTTGCTCCAATTGAGATAAGGTCTTTTGCTACCTTCCTGAAGCCGAAATCTTCTACTACTCGAAATGGTCTGCAATTCTTTACAGTCCATGCTACTATGTCATTTGTTATACATTTTTTTGACTCAGTATCGACATTTATTTTTGTGATGTTTTTACCATCATAACTGCAGCCGCATAGCATTTGTGTCTTACTAAGTTCGAAGTGGATTTGTTATTGTATTTGTGTATGTTGGTGCAAATCCTACAACAAACTAGGTTATGTAATTCTTCACCTGATGAATTTTCTATTTTGCCAAATATATCCAAACTTTACCCTCTCTTGTTACTAACTTTGAATTCTCCGGATAAAATTTTTAATTTAATTGCTGAATAATTTAACATTTCGCTTGTTTCCTAGTTGCATGCATCTGGGGTTTCAGAATTGCTCGCTGACATCTTTTTTATTGTTCATCTATAAAATTCATAAATTTGTAAACGTAGAATAGCAAAAACTATTAACGATAAAAATCTGTTCCAAATTTTATTTAGTTTTCTATTAATTTTATGTTTGGATTAGTCAAAAGTCTTTAATAAAGTTACTTTAAGAAACTGGTTAAATATCACATTTTTAAACAAAACCAAACAATTCTTTAAATTACCTCTCAAATATATTACGTATTTTCAAAATTAACTTAACACACCCTTACACTTTCAACTTTCGCGGTCAATAAAAAATAGAACACAAACGCTTTGTTTATGTGTATCAAATATCTACTTGGTTAACAATGCTAACAGTACAAAACAATAATGACAATGACAACATTGCCTATGATGTACAGCAATCACGCTGCTGCCCTTTTTAAAACTGCAAATAACAACAAAAACTACTGTAACACATACCATTTTTGCAACAGATCATTGCTTGACGATAAGCACATACACGAAGAAATGAGAGGTCGTTCTATTGATCGGCCGAATAGAAAGCAAACACACATTAATTTTTTTGTTGTATTGTTATTGTGTGCGCTCGCTTAAATTTTTTATATGGTGTAGTGTGCAATAATCAGATTTTATACAGTATTATCATATACACTGCAGCATAGTCTTCAGTGTTGACAAACAACCAAGTGGTTTTGCGCAGACTTTTAGTCACCACATGCATAATTGTGCCTTTGAAAATCCAAGTGTAAGAACTGATAGTATCTAGTAGGTCTAAATGGGACGATAATAGAAATTTTTGATATTAAGTATTCAGAAGCCACAACCCCACATATAATTTTATATACCATCATCGTATTCATCATAGTTCGCCTACTCTTCAATGAGGGCAATTTAATAAGATTTAACCTGCCATTATAAGAAGGAAGTTCATAACCAGTATTCCAGTGAAGACCTCTTAAGCAAAATATTAAAAATTGTTTCTGCACGGACTCAATTTTGTTAACATAGTAATCATATTTGGGATCCCAAACCACTGATCCATATTCTAAAATTGGCCTAACTAGGGAAATATAAAGCTGTTTCGTAGTATATGGATCAGTAAACTCTTTTGCCCAGCGTTTCACAAAATAAAAGACACCATACGCTTTATTTACCATAGTAATGATATGGTTATTAAAATTCAACTTTCTATCCATCTTAAAACCGAGATCAATAAATGAATCAACCGATGCCAATTCAGAGCCACATAAAATAAATTTAGTAGCCAACAAACTACGCCTAGAAAAACACATATGCTTACACTTTTTAAGGTTTAATTCCATAAAATTAAATTCACACCATGTACTAAATCTGTCCAAATCATCCTGCAGTATGTGACTGTCCGCAAAGCTAGCATAAGAGGAAAATAATTTAACGTCGTCTGCAAACATTAGTAAATTAGAGTTGATAATAGAGTCGGGCAAGTCGTTAATGAATAGTAAAAAGAGAATAGGTCCAAGGTGGCTGCCCTGTGGGACACCAGAGGAAATACGAATTGATCTGGAAAGACTTTTTTCAAATAAAACTACTTGTTCCCTCCCAATTAGGTAGGAGGAAAGCCAATTTATGAAATTATTACTAAACCCAATTTTGTTTAACTTGAATAGTAATAGTCTGTGATTAACTTTATCAAATGCCTTACTAAAATCAGTATATATAACGTCAGTTTGCTTGCGACGAAAAAATGCATCTATAACTTCAGAGGGAAACTGAAGTAGATTTGTAATAGTGGGTGACCCTTACGAAATCCATGTTGGCATGGATGGAGTATGGGCGCCACATTATGTGAAACAAAATTTGTTACAATTTTTTCAAATAACTTAGGAATTGCGTTTAATTTAGCATTCCAGATTTGTGAAGTGGAAACAAGTAAGACCGTTTCCATAAAGTACCCCAATTGTAATGATGAATTAAATAATAAGGATAAGGGTAAGACTAGGGATTTCGAGCAGCCTTTCAATAAAACATTCGGAATGCCATCGGGTCTAGAAGTACTAGTGTGTTTAAGACGATGCAAGTTTAATTCAATAAGTGAGAAATCTAAAAAAGGAGGAACTATTTGACCTAATGATGAAATTTTGTAAGGGTACGGAATTGCAGGATTAAACGAACGTAGTGAATATGTATTTTCGAAAAAGTCAGCAAAACAGTTTGCAATAGACTGATCGCTTGAGAACTCAACACCACTAAATCTTATTCTCGATGGTTTAGAAGATGTTCGACGTTTTAAATTAATAAATCGATAAAATGATTTAGGGTCTTTTTTAAAATTGTCCCTAACTCTAGTCAAGTACGACCTATAGCATCGACGAGCCTCGATATTGTACTGTTGTCTCGCTATGGAATATCTACCATAATCAGCAGTTAGTCCTGTTCTTTTGAATCTTTTAAATGATTTACTCTTTATGTTTTTTAATCTACATAACTCCATAGAAGACCAAGGCATAGTTCTTCTACAACAATGGGTTCCATAGGCACTGTTTTAGATACAAATTCATGTAGTATGTCATAAAATTTCTGAACAGCAAAATCAAATTCCGCAATACTATTACAACAGCAGATAGCATTCCAATCAACAGATAATAAAAGAGAATTAAGTCTATGAAAATCACAACGTTTGAAGCAAAATCTAGAAAAATCACCAGCAGGACTAGATGGTGATTGGTAAGGTAATGTAACTGAAAATGAAATACCTATAGTCGGGTGGTGGTTGTCCTCCGGAGTAGAAATTGGATGCATTCTCATAACTTGAAATGAACGTATTTCATTGGTCAAAATCAAATCAAGAATCCTTCCATTCTGGTTAAGAATATTATTAATCTGAGACAAATTCATTTTTGCCAATAGGCCAGCAACATCAGTGGTCCAATCACTGTTAGTAAGAGGAGTAGTGCTTCTGAATCAGGCAACATATGCCATGATACAGAAGATAAGTTGAATTCTCCCAATGTTAGGATAATATCAGACACATTCATACTTGTAATTATTTTTCCAACGGCAGTCAAATGTTCATTATAAACATCTAAATCGGTCGAAGGAGGAATGTAGGAACAGGTAATAAAAAGTTTTGTAGATCCCAATGCAACACAAACTGCAATAAATTCCAAATTGTTAAATTCACCAGAACAAATACGCTCAGAAGGTAGACAGCAGGAAACCGCAATTTTAAAGCGAATTCGCAACTTTAAAAGCGCTCACTCCAATTTTCGGCCGTAATAATCGTCCCACCCGACAGGCTGGCTGTGCGTGCTATGGTGGATAAATTTCGATCCCAGTTTTTACTTTTGGATGTTCCGGCTCCAAAAAGACGCCGTACCGCTCGAAGCGACGAAGCCGCAGACGCTGGACCACGAAGTATTGATCTGGGCCCTATAAAGTATATAAATGTTGGTCCAACCATAATGCACGATGTTATTTTTAAGTCACAGCTTAACGTGAAGTTTTTTGCCCAGCTTACTTTGACTTTTTTTGTTTTAATGTTCGACATATTCATCCGTGGTGAGATACACAATTGAACAACAGCTAAGATTGTTGGAGCCTTTTACGAAAATGGGCATTAAAATCGAAATGCAGTTCGTGCACTTGGTGACTTCTTTGCAATTTCAGCAAACCGGGTCTGTAGGAAATGTGAAAACACCTGTACATGCTCGCTCATCAGGCCGTACTTTTTCGAAAATGAGGTCGGCCTAGCAGTTACCGTGAATGGTGTTCGCTATCGCGAGATGATGAAGGACTTCTTGTGGGTAGAAATGGAGGATATGAACCTAGATATGTGGTTCCAATAGGATGGTGTTACTTGCTACACAGTTAAGGAAATAATGACTTTTTTGCACGAGAAATTTAATCTCTCGTCATGGCGATGTTAATATGCCGCCACGATCGTGTGATTTGACACCATTGGAATTCTTTCTCTGGGGATATTTTAAAAAAAAGTGTACGTCAAGAAGCGAAGAACACTTTGAGATAATTAGGCACATTAACGACATATATTATGTCATTGGAAATATGAACCATCCGATAGAGGTATCCCACCAATGCCGTAGCAAGAATTTGGCCTATATTTTGGTTTCACACATAATTGTCGTAGATCCTTCTATCATAACAAAAAATATTAAGATAATTCTCTGAAAACTTTTTGTTTTATTTATAATTAACATCGTGTGTTTTAGTTGGATCACTCTTTATATTGTGTAGTAAAGTTATATTTTTTAAAAAAATGACTTTGTAAAACATTTTTATATTTTTTGTAAGTGTTCGTGTTAGCCGATATTAAGAGATCTATACAAATTTGCGTATAAGTCTCACAAATCCAAACCAGTATTTTTTTTTTGTGTCGCCATAATTGTTGAAGTTATTGGCAAAACACTGGCCTAGATCTGTACCCAATGCACATGTCCACGAGGATTTGTATTATTACGTAACTGCGCGTTTCGCATGTGTGCTTTGGTAGGAAGCAAATTTTTTTAAAAAAAGATTTAATTTTTAAAAAAAAAAAAAATTAAAAAAAAATACGATTTACGTCTGTGCTTTTTCCAGTGTTTGAACAATTATGGCGGTCTCAAAATCGATGAACAGTTTTAGCTTTGTAAGACTTATAAGCAAATTTGGTAAAACTATAAAAAAATCAATGACTTAGAACTTTAAAAAAAATAAAGTTCTTTTTACGTCTGTATCTTGACCTTTATTTTTTAATTTATGGCCTTCCCAGAAATCTTAGTTGTGCTTTGAATTTGTAAGAATTACGAGGGCGGTTCGGAACTTCTGAGCCTAGCACAAAAAGCTCGGTATAAACAGAAAAAAGTTAAGTGTTTTGGAAACTTCCAGCTCTGCTATGAACACATGTTTTGTTTCGATCTGGCAACTCCTTCATATAGAAACAGATGTTCACAAAAGACGCATCCGCGATTTTTTTACAATGGAAAAATTAGTGTCATTAAATATTTACATAAAAAAGGTTTATCGGGACAAGAAATTCATAATGATATGGTGAATGTGTTAGGTGAAAGTGCTCCTTCATATGCAACAGTAAAAAATTGGGTTGCTGAATTTAAACGTGGTCGTACAAGCATTGAAGATGAACCACGTAGTGGACGTCCAAAAACAGCAACAACAACAGAAATTGTAGCCAAAGTGCATGATATGGTATTAAATGATCGACGAATAAAAGTGGGTGAAATAGCTAATATCATGGGCATCTCAAATCATCGAGTCCATTTAATTTTGCATGAAGAACTACAGATGAAAAAGCTTTCTGCAAGCTGGGTGCCGCACTTGTTAACAGTCGACCAAAAACGCATAAGAATGAACATTTCTCAAGCTTGTTTGGATCGTTTTCAGCGAAATAAAATGGATTTTAAGCGTCGTTTTATAACTGTTGATCCACCACTATACTCCAGAGACAAAAGAACAATCAAAACAATGGACTGAAGCTGGAGGAAGTGCCCCAAAGAAGGCAAAAACAATTCAACCGGCTGGTAAGGTTATGGCAACGGTTTTTTGGGACTTCAAAGGTATTTTATTGATTGACTATCTGCAAAAGGGTAAAACAATAAATTCAGAGTACGATCAATTAAATGTACAAATTCGAGAAAAACGTCCTGGCTTACAACACAAAAAAATGAATTTTCATCAAGACAGCGCACAAGAGTGATTTAACCATGGCTAAAATCAACGAATTAAAGTACGAGTTGCTTGACCACCCACCTTATTCTCCTGATTTAGCTCCCAGTGACTTTTACCTGTTCCCAAATCTAAAAAAATTCCGTGCTGGCAAGCGTTTTACCTCAAATGAAGATGCAATTACAGTTGTAAACCACTATTTTGAAGACCTTGAGGAAAACTATTTTAATCAAGGGATAGAATTGCTAGATAAGCGTTGGACTAAGTGTATTGAAGTTTCAGGAGATTATATTGAAAACTTGAAATTAAACTATCCTCTTTCATTGATAGGCTAAGAACTTTCCGAACCGCCCTCGTATTGGCAAATTTGGTAAAATTAAAAAAAAAATCGAAGACTCTTAAACAAATTTAAATATTTATAAAAAAAATATTTTTTTTAAATAAATATAAAATGTATGTATAATAAATTAAATATAAAACTCGAGACCTCTGCATCTATAAGTATACTCGTATTTAAATAAAAGACAAGTTTTTTACAAAACGCTAAAATGATATGGATTTCCTTGGCTGCACACATCTTTTTCGCGATTTCGGGTCCGTGACGAACGTCCTCTCTTCAATACCAGGTTTTCACCAAACTTATGAGAACTACTGCTGTAAATCGCAAGTTTTCTTCAAACAATTGACCACAAAAATACAATTCACTTTTACAACCACTATAGAGACTTCACATTCAGAGTTATCTATGGATACTCGTATTACTTTTCAACGAGTGTTGTGAAAAATGATTAGTTGCAATACTTATAAGTTTAGTTATTACAATTTTTTCAAAAAAAAGTTTTTAAATTAGAATTAAAACACATATTAGAGATCGTAGTGTTTTCTTTCATATTACACAAATTTCGTACAAATCGGCCAATTCGAAAAGTCCAATAATGATTTTTTTTGTCCATGTAAAATTTTTCAACCCCACCCAAAAAAAAAAAAATTATTGATCAGAAGCCATTATTTTAGAGAAGCGTTTTATAAACTTATCGAGAAAGACATATTTTAGGTAAGTATTAAATATTCTGACTCAAATTCGTCCCTCGTATATATTCTCCAGTTTGGTTCGGACTAGCTTTATCCATTCCAGACTGAGCGCATATATAAGTTTGCAAGTTGATTCATCTGATAGCAACTTTTTTATTGTTGCTTTTTAATATCATTGATCACATTTTAATAAAACGGCTATAAATATAAACAAAGTTTAATTATCATATATATTATAGGAGTGTTTGTGACATATATAAATCTACAATTTCGTATTCGGTTGCTGTTTGTGGCTACGTCGGTCTGTATGCTGCTTGTCTACATTAATGCCATGCATGCTTCGTGGCAACAAATCGAAAACAATGGAACTTTTGTCATTTAATTGAAACATTTTGCCCACTACAAAAACTTGTCTGCTGTATTTTTGGTAATTTGCAAAATATTAACAAATTATATCGAGATGTAAACTTTGGCATACTGTGCTTTTAGCGAATGTACGCGTGTGCCTAGACATAAATAAAAAATGTGAAATTGCATTTGGCGGCATTAGGCAAATTTACAAGAATTTTTATTCTATAGATTTATTGACTGAGTGAAAACGCATATGTGACGCGCAAAATAGAAAAGGACCTAAGGGTAAAAACCAGTTTTGTTCAGGAGAGCCATTTTAAAGAATTAAATACGTGTATCTTTAGAGTACCATCACTTTCATAAAATGCGCATATCTCTGGGAGGGAACACTTTTGGGGCATGGGATCGGTCTCATTCAATGCTCAGATGTTGTCCACATCACAAAAAAAGTGAAAATTGATTTTTTTACCCTTAGGTCCCTTTCTCTATGCGCTGTCACATATACATCTCCGTTAGTATGTATATGAATGAAAGATAACTGGCCAAGTGAGTTGAGTAGGAATGCATTACAATTTCCCAAAAGATAAAATTCACTTTTATGACGATTAGAATCGAGTTTTAAAATATTTTTGGAGTATAGGAGTATAAATACGGTTACGCACGTTTTATGCTGTAAAATAAAATGTACTGAAAGTTTTTGGACCAAATATTTTTTAATATACTTATTGATGTATATTGTATCCAAAAAGAATCTATTTATGTCCGCCCTTTGCCTTTACACACGCCTTAAGTCGCACTGGCCAATCGTCAATAGCTGCACCAACCTCGTCCATTGGAAAATTGGCCACAGTTCGAACCAAAGCAGTCTTCAGAGATCCAATGTTGGGGTATCTTTTGTGACAAACCTTGTCCTTTAAAACCGTCCACAATTTCAAATCTGTACTGCCTGAGGGCCATTCTTCAGAGGATATGAACGCTGGCAAACCGTTTCGAAGTCAGGCCTGGGACGTTTTAGCCTTATGGGCCGGCGCAGAATCCAGCTAGAAAGTTCATGGCTGGTTTTGGAACAGGGAATTTTTAAGAGGCTTCACAACAGCTTCCAAAACGGTTTCTTGGTAAACTTTGGCCGATGTTTTGACTCCTAGTTCGCAGAAATACAGGTCAGTGACCCCATCGTAAGAGACACCACACCAAACCATGACTAAAGCTGGGTGATGACCCTTTTCCACCCTTGGGATCAGTTCAGATGCTTCCTTAGATGACCGCGCATTCACTCTATCATTTTGCTTGTTAAATTTTTCCAGAACGGTAAACATTTTTTCATCGGTGAACAAAATTTTTCTGTGCAAGTTATCAGCGTGCTTTACCAAAAGACGTTTGCATTTTTCAATCCTATTTTTTTTTAAAGCTGAAGTCAATAAATGTCCGGTACGTCGTTTGAAAGCCCTAAGTCCCAAGTCTTTTTTAATGATTCGTCTTATGGACTTTTGCGTGATATTCATCTCATCATATCAAATCATGGCCCGTGCATGATTTTCTGTTTTCGGAGCAGATTTCAGTGAATTCTTGATTTAACGGCTTTGATGACATGAGGTGTTCGAACAGAGCGTGGGCGGTCTTTTTCATCTCCAGTCTCCTCAAACAGTTTTATGCATCGAAAATGCGGCTAGTCCCTAGTGGCCGGAGCGTTTTTAAAATATCGCTTTTTTTCATTTCACACTTGAAAAGCGCTATTACAGCGCTACGGTTCTCGCTATCTGACCACTCCATGATGAAAGTTAAACCAGTTTTAAAATCCAGTTACAGACTAACGCTGTTGAGGTTAGCTTTCAAAACCCATATGCCATTAACGGGGTATGTTCAGTTCTACTATTGAAAAGGGTGTGTTCAATGTTGTAACAGTATGTATGTCCCTACTAAGTAGAGTGTCCATTGACGAAAACGACATTTCGGTTTTTATGTCCAAAAGAGACAGTCGGTTTCTCAAAAATAGTTTAGTTTTAGTTTTAAGTCAGTTTTTTACTTTTTTTCTGATTTCTTATCAAAGTATAACAAAACTACGAATAAATTACGTGCTTTTGAGATAGAGCCACCTAACGGGTGATTTTTTAAGAGCTTGATAACTTTTTTTTTAAAAAAAACGCATAAAATTTGCAAAATCTCATCGGTTCTTTATTTGAAACGTTAGATTGGTCCATGACATTTACTTTTTGAAGATAATTTCATTTAAATGTTGACCGCGGCTGCGTCTTAGGTGGTCCACTCGGAAAGTCCAATTTTGGGCAACTTTTTCGAGCATTTCGGCCGGAATAGCCCGAATTTCTTCGGAAATGTTGTCTTCCAAAGCTGGAATAGTTGCTGGCTTATTTCTGTAGACTTTAGACTTGACGTAGCCCCACAAAAAATAGTCTAAAGGCGTCAAATCGCATGATCTTGGTGGCCAACTTACCGGTCCATTTCTTGAGATGAATTGTTCTCCGAAGTTTTCCCTCAAAATGGCCATAGAATCGCGAGCTGTGTGGCATGTAGCGCCATCTTGTTGAAACCACATGTCAACCAAGTTCAGTTCTTCCATTTTTGGCAACAAAAAGTTTGTTAGCATCGAACGATAGCGATCGCCATTCACCGTAACGTTGCGTCCAACAGCATCTTTGAAAAAATACGGTCCAATGATTCCACCAGCGTACAAACCACACCAAACAGTGCATTTTTCGGGATGCATGGGCAGTTCTTGAACGGCTTCTGGTTGCTCTTCACTCCAAATGCGGCAATTTTGTTTATTTACGTAGCCATTCAACCAGAAATGAGCCTCATCGCTGAACAAAATTTGTCGATAAACACATTTCGAACCGAACACTGATTTTGGTAATAAAATTCAATGATTTGCAAGCGTTGCTCGTTAGTAAGTCTATTCATGATGAAATGTCAAAGCATACTGAGCATCTTTCTCTTTGACACCATGTCTGAAATCCCACGTGATCTGTCAAATACTAATGCATGAAAATCCTAACCTCAAAAAAATCACTCTTTATAAGGGTACGGATAGAATCCACCGTTGATGCTTATATCTAAAACTTATTATCACACTAAAAGTCGCACTAGTTGCCGGATCTTCATGAGATATGCTACAAGTAAGTCTTTTCGACCAAGGACAGACGCTATTGAAGTTGGTTTATATTTAGATATATAGGGTGGGGCATTTAAATCTTTATTTGAATTGGCTGTAAAAAAAAGTACTGATGATTTTTTCAAATTTCGTGTTTTAATGGAAAGTTTGAACTTTGTCATTTAATAAAGGAACACCATCCGACGCGTTTTTACTTCGCCCAATGGGCTAAAGATTATTTGGCAGGAGATGAGGAATTTTACCGAAAAA
Organism: Hydrotaea diabolus; assembly: GCA_963513945.1. Classification (NCBI taxonomy): domain Eukaryota; kingdom Metazoa; phylum Arthropoda; class Insecta; order Diptera; family Muscidae; genus Hydrotaea; species Hydrotaea diabolus. Next base: position 190,614,214 of record OY740716.1, on the reverse strand, counting down.
TAGTATTTTCAGAAGAAGCTCGATCTTGGTGGCATTTTTCTTCGAAAATTAGCAAGGAGCCGCCTTCAACGGAGAGCGCTACCTCGCCATGCTCAACGAATTTTTGTTCCAAAAACTAAAGAGAATGGCATGGACTGCATTTGGTTAAAACAAATGTGGGGAGCCATTAAGGATAAATTTTACGCAAAACATTCGAAGACAATTGAAGCGTTAAAACATGCAATCGACGTAGCCATTAAAGATATTCATTCGACCCGAAACAATCGAAAATGTACTGAAAAATTGGGATGATTGGATGAGGTACTGCCGAGCCAGTTGTGATAGTCATATGAATGATTGTGTTCCATTATTAAATGACAATGTTCAACCTTTCCAATACAACGAGAAATTTGAAATCAATTCAAATTTGAAATCGCCAACCCTGTAGTTCCCACACTCACGTTCAACCCACTTATTAATTATAATCTTTATAATCACTTTGCCATTTTGTTAAAAACTTGTATTCTATTTAAATATAGAAGCAAGAGGTCTTGAGCCGGTTTAATCCCTGTTCAATGTGTAAAAGCAACAGACCGAAATAAAACAAACGAGCTAAACATACTTAATTATAATCTTTATATCATTTGGCAGAAGTTTTTTGTGGATAAAGGTTAAAGGCTGATGAAGATTAAAAGTTAAAATTTAGAAATGGCCCCCACCCACATATTTACTCGACTTTATGTCATAAGCTCTAAAAGCCACATATCCACATAAATCAGTTATCAGATCAAATTCCAATGGATCATACCGACCTACGTCTCTAAATAGAACCCCAATACATAGAGCCACAGTACAACAGCTCCAAAACAACTATATTATTTCCGGTTTCGATCAAATTTGGTTTAGTACAGAACGATGAACGAACAACCAACCTTGCTGATTTCGAAATATCAGCTCATTTTTTTTAATAGAAACCTCGTATAAATTGTTTGGGGTCCAAATATTGCTTATAATATACAGGGACATATGGGTATAAAATAATTTTAATATTCTTACGAAGCCAAAAATAATTATATTTGTAGTTTTAATAAATTTTGGTGACGGACCAACCCGAAAATCTTTTTCAATTAAACATAGACCTATAAGTACCAAAAAGAATGAAATTTTCTGACAAATTCAAATATGTCCCTATTTTCATTTTTGCGCAGCAAAAAATTTTATTGCGTTCTAGAGGCTTGAAATTGAGACAATTACTTCTTTCGATTTGGTGAAATATTTTCCATTACTTGAAATAAGTCTAAAATCGGAACGTTGCAAAGTGCTCCGTTCCAAAACTAGTATTGGGCAAAAACAGAATGAATTTTTAGAATATAATGAAATTTTATTTCTAAATGGATTATGATACGCTGATTTCAAAAATGTTATTGGATTTTATGTAACATTTGCGGTTTTCTTGTGAAATTCAATTTTTTTATTGGTTATTGAATCAAAATAATTTTAGGCACTTCATTAAAATTAAAACAATTGCATCGGCAAAGATTTCGTTTATTTTTCCAATAGACGAAAGACCAAACTAAGTTTTGGGATTTTGTGTTTTATTGAATCAAAAATTAGGAATTTTTCGAATAAAAAACTCATCATAGACACTTTTTAAAAAAGGAAAACCAAAAAAAAGGGGCAATATCGGAGGAGCTTTTGTTTTCCTCTAATAGTCCAAACTAATTTATTTTGCGAAAAAATTTAGCCGAATTTTTTTTGGTGTTTTTGCTCTTTGGCATCAAAAAGTGAGCATATTTCGAAAAAAAATCATCATAGAGAATCAAAAAGAATTGGACAAAATCGGCAAAGATTTCTAATAGACGAATTTCCAACAAATTTATTGTGGAAACAAAATTTCACCGAATTTGTTGGGTTTTTTTTTTATTTCTACCATTAAAAATTGAAAATTTTTCACATATTTATCTAACAGAATTTAATATGAAAAAATTAAATAAAAATACTATTTACAAAATTTTAAAAAGCCTGAAAAAAACGAATATTGTCCATAACTATCAAAAATTATAAGCCAGTTCGTGTCCGTCTAAAAATGCGTCTTTGACAAATATTTTCGTTTAACTACTCAACGAAACTAAAATATTAATTAATTCTGTATACAAATCGCTTACTTTGAATGGCTCTGGAGCCCAAAAAAAAACTATTTCTATGAAAAAATATTCGGGGATTTTTCTTAGTTGAAATATTACCTTTAAAATGATACCGAACAACTTAAATTCAAAGCAGGTCAGTTTTCTGATTTTTGTCAATGAAACTGAGCACTGTGCGTAAGGTAATGTCGGTTTTTCATTCTTAAAAACTCCGACAGATTGTGTTTTTTAACGCAACTTTAAGAAAGACCTGAAATTCCGGTTTTCTAAAAACCCCGGTTTTGTGGGCACTCTACAAGTACACCCAACCCTGTCGTAAAGGTTGTAAAGCATTTACAGTCCATCGGCAACTTAAGCTGCTTGCAGAGCAGCTTAAGTTGCCGATGGAAAAACTGTTGTCAAGCAGGGATGATGTTAGGCCAGGGATGATAAATGAAGGTTGGGAATGGGTACAATAAAAGAAATAAAAAAAGTACTTTTTGAACCGGAAAGGTACCAAGTTTTTATACTTTGTGGTATAGGTTAATATGCTGTTGTGCTGATGTTTGTAACCCCAAAAATACAAAGAGTTAGACCCGAATCGATTCAGAACCGACATCTAATTCGATTGAGCGAAACCTACGAAATTGGTCAATGTCGGGTCATCTTAAAATAGCTAACTAAGGCTTTTCGATTTCAGCTTAAAATCTGCAACCGAAAAGCCATATATTACATCCAACTCTGATCAAATTTTGAACAGAATTTGACGGGTTTCTGAGTAGTCCATGTTTTCGAATAGCTCTGCACAAAGGTTACTTCCGATTCGAGTTGGATCATATCGCCCAATGTACCATGCACCTTTAGCTCTCATGCAAAGGTCTTTCTAGATTTGTGGTCCTGCGATTCCACAAGCTACATTTGACATTCGAACTTGGTCGCGTTTAGTATAGTGCAATATGGAAGATATATTATCAATCTTAATAATATTGGCAAATATCGGCTCACGATTTTATGTAGCCCCCTCCCCCATATAAGTATAGGTAAATGAGCCAGGTCTAACCTTATATTACCTCCACCGTGAATTCTCTGTTGAAGTGGTCCATTTGCACTTGGATTCGTAGAGAAGCCGATATTAATTTCAGTAACCATATTTGGATTCTAATTACAATTTTCTTTAATTAAAGTACCATCTTTTATGAGCTCGTGAGATGGCACAACTGTGTCATTGCTTCTGGTGAAAATTTGCTTTGGTCTATGCTGCTGTTTTAATTGACTTTTATTTATCTGGAAATAACAAAAGTGTGCAATTAAATTATTATATTCTAGAATCTTTAAATGTATCCTGTCACCAACGTATATCGGTGCCTTTGTACAAGGCGCTTGGGGTGTACTTCATAGTGGTTGGAATTGTTGTTTTTTATCATTGTCGCAATTCTTTTTTTTTAATTTATCTGTACACATACTCGTACTTGTATTAAAAATGTCATAGGATTTTTTATGGTTCCGACGTTTATGTTTTCTATATTAATTTTCTTTTGTTCTTTACTGCTAATGGTGCACAGTGCTTGGCGGTAGAAGTTGAATTTAGTTCGTTAGATTCATGCTGTTTTTCTTTATTGTATCACACTTACTCGTAATAAGCTAATGTCCAATTGCGTATATGTGACAGCGCATAGAGAAAGGGACCTAAGGGTAAAAAATCAATTTTCACTTTTTTTTTTGATGTGGACAACATCTGAGCATCGAATGAGACCGATCCCATGCTCCAAAAGTGTTCCCTCCCAGAGATATGCGCGTTTTGTGAAAGTGATAGTACACCAAAGATACACATATTTAAATTTTTAACATGGCTGTCCTGAACAAAACTGGTTTTTACCCTTAGGTCCCTTTCTATTTTGCGCGTCACATATACATAAGTATACTATTTAAAGATTAAAAGTTTAATTTTTTGCTAAAATTATTAGAGTACTTTAATTGGCAATACTTTGTAAAATGTTTATGAAAGGAAGTGGATATCGAACCCCACCCCCGCCCCCCAAAAAAAAACAAGCAGGAAAATATCAGTCGATGGATCTGACTTACGTATGGGTGAGGGACGGCCCTAACGTCCATGGATGAGGGACGGCTCAATAATAAAACAAAATTATGACAGAAAGGGGTGTGCAGTTGTGTGATGTCATAAAACCAAAGGCCAAAACTGGAAGAAGTGATCGTAAAAAAACAAGAATATTGCACAAGTAACAGTGGTCAACACTAATCTTGCCGCAGAAGGTATGATAGTCAACATCAGATGATGAAGGATCCGACTTACTTATACATACGAGGGCGGTTCGGAAACTTCTTAGCCTAGCACAAAAAGCGCGGTATAAACAGAAGCAAAGTTAAGTGTTTTGGAAACTTCTATCTCTGCTATGAACACATGTTAAATTTTGTTTCGATATGGCAACTCCTTCATATAGAAACAGGTGTTCACAAAAGACGCATCCGCGATTTTTTTACAATGGAAAAATTAGAAATGCGTGGTGTCATTAAATATTTTCATAAAAAAGGTTTATCGGGACTAGAAATTCGTAATGATATGGTGAGTGTGTTAGGTGAAAGTGCTCCTTCATATGCAACAGTAAAAAATTGGGTTGCTGAATTTAAACGTGGTCGTACAAGCATTGAAGATGAACCACGTAGTGGACGTCCAAAAACAGCAACAACAACAGAAATTGTAGCCAAAGTGCATGATATGGTATTAAATGATCGACGAATAAAAGTGCGTGAAATTGCTAAAATCATGGGCATCTCAAATGATCGAGTACATTTAATTTTGCATGAAGAACTACAGATGAAAAAGCTTTCTGCAAGATGGGTGCCGGACTTGTTAACAGTCGACCAAAAACGCATAAGATTGAACATTTCTCAAGCTTGTTTGGATCGTTTTCAGCGAAATAAAATGGATTTTAAGCGTCGTTTCATAACTGTGGAGGAGACATGGATCCACCACTATACTTCAGAGACAAAAGAAGAATCCAAACAATGGACTGAAGCTGGAGGAAGTGCCCCAAAGAAGGCAAAAACAATTCAATCGGCTGGTAAGGTTATGGCAACGGTTTTTTGGGACTTCAAAGGTATTTTATTGATTGACTATCTGCAAAAGGGTAAAACAATAAATTCAGAGTACTATTGCAACCTTTTATATCAATTAAATGTACAAATTCGAGAAAAACGTCCTGGCTTACAACACAAAAAAATAATTTTTCATCAAGACAACGCACCAGCGCACAAGAGCGAATTAAAGTACGAGTTGCTTGACCACCCACCTTATTCTCCTGATTTAGCTCCCAGTGACTTTTACCTGTTCCCAAATCTAAAAAATTCCTTGCTGGCAAGCGTTTTACCTCAAATGAAGATGCAATTACAGTTGTAAACCACTATTTTAAAGACCTTGAAGAAAACTATTTTCATCAAGGGATAGAATTGCTAGATAAGCGTTGGACTAAGTGTATTGAAGTTTCAGGAAATTATATTGAAAAATAAAAATATTTTTGAAAAACTAACTATTCTCTTTCATTGATAGGCTAGGAACTTTCCGAACCGCCCTCGTATAATCTCGCCCTTGGACGGCTCAATTTAAAAAATATATAAATGACAGAAAGGGGGGCACAGTGGCATATTTTCATATAAACTGAAAGAAGTAATCGTATAAATTTGACTCCAGTAATCAATGCAATCTCATGTGATTACAAATAAATTTTCAAAAAATCGGATGAAGAAATTACACCATTTCTAAATGGTTTTCCCTTACGGATACAACAGTTTTATATATTAACAAAACAGAGAATATTTAAGATATAAAGTTCAAATTTATTCCAGTTGTAGTGCAAATGTTGCGAATTTAGGATGAAATTCGATTACGGTCCTATGACCACCACGAGCCCGTGTACAGTGACCTATTCTTTTGACCCAATTTTCCACCACTCTGGCACATATTTCGACCGTACCGTTGGCAATTTTGACTTAGATGTTGTCTCTTAGCTCTTCTTAAGCTGTTCACATAGACCGATGACTTTATGTGGCCCCTTTGAAAGAATTCCAATGGCGTTAAATCGACCGGACCATTTCTCGAGATTGCACGTTCAATGAATTTGCATTTCAGTAAATCGATTTAACGAGTGATGTGTGGCTAGTGGCACCATCTAGTTGAAACCACATTTCGGCGATGTCAAGCTCATCCAATTCAGCCGAAAAATAATTTTCTAACTTGGCACAATAGCGCTCTCTATTGACGGTAACATGACGATTGTTTTCATCGACGAAAAAATACGGCCAAATCACACCTCCGATATGAGAACCACACCACACAGTAATTGTGTCTTTTAAAGCACATGTGGGCTTAATGCTGTCCGATAACGCATATTTTGTTTATTGCCAAAACCACTCAGCCAGATTTAAGCCTCATCGCTGAAAATGATTTTTCGATGAAATTCTGGATTTTCGTGAAACTTTGCCAAAGCCACTGACTCAAAATTTCGGTAGTAATTTTTAATGATTTCTAAATGGTGTTCGTAAGTGAACGTTTTGGCACTAAAAGATAATTAAAATTTTTGAGGGGGTGTTGACAAACAGATTCAAAACTTGTATGTCTCTATTGGAAAACCCGTCACTTTAACAAAATAAACATTTTAAAATTGGTAAATCGTTTAGCCCTCGCCATACAGAGTAATGGCGTGAATATCACTTGATTTGTAATAATAATTAATCCCATAAAAAGCACATGAGATAACGCATTTTTTTTTGCATAATTCGTCTAGTGACTGTTTTAGTCATTTGAGCCATATTCCTCAATGAGGGTGGGTATCATGACTTTTTTGGAAAGGAGTTGCCAATCTTTTTAAAATGTTCAGTGTCGTAATACGAGTATTTTTCTAGCATTAACACGCCACACCCTTTTTTGGTACCACCCACACAAAAGTATCATTTTACCCACTTTTGGTATTGTATAAGTACTTAGTAGGGACATAAATACTGTTACAACATTGATCACACCCATTTCAATAGTAGAGCTGAACATACCCCGTTAATGTCATATGGGTTTTGAAAGGTAACCTCAATAGCGTTAGTCTGTAACGGGATTTCAAAATTGTTTCAACTTTCATCATGGAGTGGTCAGATAATGAGAACCGTATCGCTGTAATAGCGCTTTTCAAGTATGAAATGAAAAAAACGATATTTTCAAAACGCTCCGTCCACTAGGGATTAGCCGCATGTTCGTCTACCGATGCATAAAACTGTTTGAGGAGACTGGAGATGTAAAGACCGACACCGGTCGGGCCGCCCACGCTCTGTTCGAACACCGCATGTCATCAAAGCCGTTAAATCAAGAATTCACAGAAATCCGCTCCGAAAACAGAAAATCATGGCCCGTGAGATGAATATCACGCAAAAGTCCAGGAGTCGAATCATTAAAAAAGACTTGGGTCTTTTAAACGACATTTATTGCACAGAAAAATTTTGTTCGGCGATGAAAACATTTCTACCGGTCAGGAAAAATTTAACAAGCAAAATGATAGACTGAATGCGCGGTCATCTAAGGAAGCGTCTGAACTGATCCCAAGGGTGGAAAAGGGTCATCACCCAGCTTCAGTCATGGTTTCGTGTGGTGTCTCTTACGATGGGGTCACTGACCTGCATTTCTGGGAACAAGGAGCCAAAACATCGGCCAAAGTATACCAAGAAACCGTTTTGGAAGCTCTTGTAAAGCCTCTTTACAATTCCCTGTTCCAAAACCAGCCATGGACTTTCCAGCAGGATTCTGCGCCGGCCCATAAGGCTAAAACGTCCCAGGCCTGGCTTCGAAACAATTTGTCAAAGTTCATTTCCTCTGAAGAATAGACCTCAGGCAGTTCGGATTTAAACCCATTGGGTGACAAATTGTGGACGGTTTTAGAGGACAAGGTTTGTCACAAAAGCTACCCCAACATTGGATCTCTTAAGACTGCTTTGGTTCGAGCTGTGGCCAATTTTCTAATGAACGAGGTTCGTGCAGTTATTGACGATTGGCCAGTGCGACTTAAGGCGTGTGTAAAGGGAAAATGCGGACATTTCGAATAAGTTGATTCTTTTTGGATACAATATATATCAATAAATATATTAAAAAATATTTGGTCCAAAAACATTCAGTACTTTTTATTTTACAGCCTAAAACGTGTTAAAAAGTATTTATGTCCCTACTAAGTAATATTTTAATCGTACCAACATGCTCCAAACACGTAGAAAAAAAGTATGGTTGGCATAACAATATTAAAAGGGCACCATAATATTATTGGGTATATGGTTGTGGTACAACAGTATTATGATCCTCACAACAATAGTATGATTATAACACAACCATACTATGATCCTCACAGCAATAGCATGATTCACACATAACCATACTATTATGATCCTCACAGCCATTGTTTCACATACAACCATATGATATCATGATATCACATCCAACATGTAATTATCACTACAACCTCAGTATGATCACACAAAATTATAATATGATCCACAAAACTATTTATTAGAATTGGGTTAAGTTGTCAACAGTTGATTTGAAATATGAAAATTATTAAAAAATACATTAAATTCAAAATAAAAGGAGTGATTTATTAAACTGTCAAAAAAAATCAGTTAACAAAAACGTAAGCATGTTTTTTTTATAAATATTTCAGTTAAACAAAGCCAAAGCCATTTGTTTAAAAAATTTTAATTTCCATTTAAAAAGTGCTGTTATTGCATTAGATCCGCAACAATAACATTGTTCTAAAAAGCATATTGAAATGAAGAAAAATTAGAATCATACAGTATGATTGCCGTAATCATATCATTGTTAACATAAAACCCAAAAAACAATACTTTTGTCGCACCAACCATATTTATATTTTGCTACAACCATATTTTCATTTTTTAATTTGGCAATAATAAAATTTTTACATTTATTTATTTATTTATTTATTTATTTCATATAATAATACTAAAGCCTTCAAGGCCAAAATTTGTATTACATGGTAATATACTCCTAAATAGAATCTTAAGCTAAAACATAACCAATAGCACTATATATTTTACATATTTGGCTCCCCAGCCATAATTACATTAAAACAAACAAAAAAGGAAATGAATATTAGTCCTAATTAGTAATTCGTGACAAAATATAACCATTAAACATTTACACATTATATTGATATTTAGCAGTTAGAAAAAAGCACATACATATGTCAGTGATGACAAAAATGGTTCATTATCTTCAAACGAAAAGAGTTATTTGAATGGGAGAAAACACGCAGTTCTAGGGGCAGATAATTCCAGATTCGGGCAACTCGAACTAGAAAAGATCTTTCAAATGTTGCATTAAAAATTCTAGGTATAATAATTTGAATATTTCTACTAGAGAGAGAGAAGCTAAACATACGACATAACAAAGCAGGTACACCAGACTTTACCACTTTAAAAAACAGAAACATGTTTCTATAATTAACAAAATTGCTAAACGAGGTCCCCAAAAAACGTTCTACGTATTGAGAAATATGCTCACGCCTACGAACATTATATACAAATCGTACCACGATGTTAATGGCCCGTTTTAATTTCAATATGTTGTACTCAGTTGTACCAGTAATCACCTCAAGCCCATAATTAAACAGTGGCATTAGAAGAGCATATCCCAATCTATACTTTACCCAAGCCGGTAAATAAATATTCGTTGAGTATAATCTACGTAATATGCTATACATTCTGCTATGAATAGAGTTAATATGCGAATCAAAATTTAACTTTCCATCAATGATAACACCCAGACAGCGATGCTGATCAACAAAATCCACTCTAGACTGTCCCAAAAAGATGCTCAACTCAGGTGCATTGCCACCAAACATAACAGCTTTTGTCTTAACAGGGTTTATAGCCAATGAATTTTGAGACGTCCATTCTAGTATACGGCTAAGGCAAAAATTAATGTTGCTTTCTAAAAAATCTGAAAAAACACGGTCAGCTCCAAAAAGAACAAAAACATCATCAGCAAATAGATACAATGAACACATTTCCTGACGCAGACACTCAGAAAGGCTATTGACATATAATATAAAAAGTAGAGGTCCCAGCACCGATCCTTGCGGAACACCAGAAGTTAAAGGAATAATACGAGAAGTTCTTCCGTTGAAATTAACATACTGAAATCTATCAGATAAGTAAGACATAATCAATTTACAAGCTGATCGAGAAAAACTAAACTCATCCCTTAGCTTTATAATCATAGAGTTATAACAGATTGAGTTAAAGGCTTTGGACAAATCTAGAGAAACTAAAACACTAAGCTTATTTCGATTCAAGTCTTGTCTAATAGTATCAGTAAGATGCAAAAGTAGAGAAGTAGTACTATGGCCTTTCTGAAATGCGTACTGCCCCTTAAAGATTTTTGATTTAGTATGTAGCAAAATCTGGTCTTTCAAAATATGCTCACATACTTTAGACAGAACAGGAAGTATTGATATTGGCCTTAAGTCATCTTGGGTGTTAACCACTTTACTTTTAGGAATCGGCACAACCCTAGCAGTTTTCCAAGCCGATGGAAATACAGAACATGTAAGTATCGAGTTAATTAAATGAATTATTAAATCAGAAATGTGAGGAAATATGATTTTCAAAAACTCAACAGAAATTCCATCCACACCAACAGACTTAGACTTCACTTTATTTAAAGCAACAGCCACATCCTCATAAGAAACACAATAAAAAGAGAAATCATTGTCAGCATCAGGAAAAAAATTTAAATTGACGTTGTCAACGTGTGTATTAGATGATATACCACCTGCAAAAAAGTTGTTGAGATCCTCAACATTACAATCATAACATAAATCGTCATTTGCTAAACAACCTGATCCTCTGAGAACACGCCATAATCCATCAGAATCCAAATTGCTAAACTGTTTAGAACAAAATCTCCTCTTTTCCCGTCGAATAACTGATTTGGCTCTATTACGGTATTTGCAATAAAGTCTCCAGTTCTCAATGGTTCTATTCTGCTGATAGGCACAGTATGACAAATCTCTTAGAGATTTAGCAAACCGTATGTCAATAGAGTTCATCCAGTCATCATTACATGAACGGATTCTTCTTCTAACAATAGGTACAAACGAAAATAGTTCAGCAATAAGCGAAGAAATAAGACAATATTTAACATTAACATCGGCAGCTGTAAACAAAAAAGAAGAATCAAACAAAGACAAACAAAGCATCAAACCATTCCAGTCGATGTTCCTATAATCATAGAACTCAAGAAATTTATCAAAATGGTTAATATTAATGTCAAAAGAAGCAAAAATGAGTGCATGATCGGAAATCGATGGGCATTGTGCTTGGTTGGACATTTGAACAATAGAGATATCACTAACCAACATAAAATCAATTAATGAAGATGTTCCATGCGCAACATCATAGTGAGTAGGCCTAGAATTATGTAAAACAGATAAATCTAATCGAAGAGACAACGAACGAAGCAGTGCCGAAGAGGATAAGTTAAACATATTACAGTTGAAATCTCCCACAACTATAACATTCAAATAATTTAAAAATAACTCATAATGGAGTTCTTCAAAGGTAGCAATGTCAGCAGGGGGAGGTAAATAAACTACGCCAAACAAAACACTCGCTCTACCAGAATATAACTCAATAAACAGAGATTCGCACTTCCCCAAAATAGATGTTTTAAAAACTACTTTATGCTTAAGTTTACTTGCAACATAAATCCCAACTCCACCTCCTCTCGAGTTGCGCCGGTCATTCCGTAGAATGCTATACTCTGGAATGTTAACTGCACGACTAGAGACATCAGATTTCAACCATGTCTCGGAAATGCCTATAACATCTAGATGCGAAAAGCTCAATATTGATTTTAACTCATCAAATTTCGTAGAACCTGTAGAAGGTCTAATGCTCCGACAATTTAAATGAGCAACGTTTAATTTACCGTTACAAGTACGTAGAGATGAGTTAAGGAAAATATTGTCACTAATCACCGGACCAATACATAAATTAGAAGACATCAATGTCAAAAAATGCAATTATTGAGGGGAACCAAACATAAAATAAAAGTGATACAAAACTCTTATTCAAACAATTAATATTATAATATAATTTCATTATTTTTAATAACACAGCTGATCATTTCAGCGGGAAGAGATCGTAGTATTAAATGCTTTGCCAAGCAATTTGAAAATTCAAATAAAAAAACTAAATTTTGAAAAGTAAAAAAAAGCTAATCAATAGAAAGGCAGCTTCAATCAAGATTTAACAAACAGTGCCACTAAAATGTGACAAATATCCAATTAATAACTTATTAAATCAAGATTAGAAACTATCTATAGACGAGGTTACAATTAAATATTCAATCTGAGCAATGAAGGAGCTGCACACATTGGTTGATATCTCGTAAAACTTCCTTGCCATCAGGTAGCATCAGTTTAGCTCTAAGCTTGTCACCATTTAAAATCTTAAACTTAGTCACGATCTTTTTGTTACGTAGCTCTCTACAAACAGCATTGAGGTGACCAGCAGCAGGAGAATAATGATCATTGAGATAAACTCTATTCACCAGATCACTACCAACACCATCGAGAATATCACAAATGCGCAGTGTTCGAGATTTAAAATACTCTCTCATAATGGAATCGCGGATAAATACATCGTTCAGCTTCACTAGGATCTGCTTCTGTTTATTAATATAGCATACGTGATTAATATCCTGCCGTACGACCTCAATCCCATAAAAAGCACCAAGAGCAATCACAGGGGCAACCAGATCCTTAAGGCCACCAGGCAAACCACCAATCAGCACATCAGCACGATTAAGTCTACGGTGCAATATATTATTCTCAACTTCTAGAGCAGCTATTTTCGAAGATGTTGCAGTCTCAACCGTATCAATCCGGGTATTACATTCAACAATGTCATCCTTCATCTCAGTATAGCAGGAACTCACCTCAGCCTTTATATCATTCAAAGCCGATTTAATAGATTCCTGCTCAGTCTGATATTTTTGCATAAAATCATCCAATTTCTTCGTTAAATTCACCATCGCATTAGTAAATCCACCGCCATTATTGCCATTTTTGAGGTTAGATTCACAATTATTACAAATGAATGCACAATACTTCAGCGATTTCAGTGCCAATAATTCCTTATCAGACATCTTTGCACAAGAAGCGTGCAACCAATGTGAACAGATCTTGCACTGGATACTCCCTTGAGTCTTAGTAATAGAGTCACTGCAAGCTCCACACTTGGTTGTTTTAGCACCCGGCATTTTGTGTAAACAGCAGCAAACAAAACAGCAACAATGCAAATGTAGCAACAATTAAAAATGGCAAACACCAACAGCAACAACACCAATAACAGCCAAAGATTGTGCAACCAACTTTAGTTTCAAAAAACAATTTTACTTCCAGTAAATTTATCAAAAATCTTCATAAAATTTCATTCACTTGAGTAATTAATTATAAAAAGCAGCAAACAAAACAAAGCAAAGTGGTTGAAAAACAAAGCAAAAAGCAAAATAAAAAAGAAATGATCAGCTGCAGTAATAAACACGACTATTCAGGCATAGCGTTGCCAACTTCAATAATAATAATAATATTATTGCGGCTATACTAATATAATATATAATACTATGGTTGCGATAAACATACTTTTATTGCGGAGAACATATTATTATTGCCGTAGCCATACAGTAACCATATTTTTTATCTGCTTAAACTATTTATTAAAAATAGAATTGTAAGATGAATAAGGAGACAACAAATTTAATTCCCGACTATGCCCTAACAGATAGATTCGAACCTAAATAACTTGCCACCTAACGCAATAAAATCATTTAAATTTTGTACTCTTACAAATTTTCGATACGGCTTCGTCGGTATGCATGAAAATAGTGGTTAGACGCCCCATTCTAAGACCTCTCATGTAAATGAACCATTCCGCCCACTATTGCTTTTCGCATATCACATTTAGTATTATTCAAATGATCTGACTAAAAACCAATACCTAAGAAAAGAGCTATAAGGTAAATCTGGAGACAAAACGGTAAGTTCCTAGCCACGTTCACACAAATGACCCAGTTCCTATGCAGATAAGAAACCACATAACTCGTCACCTAGTACATAAAATTCACTTTAATTGTGAACATCGTAGTATGTATTTGTATAACCTAGCCACGCCCCTTCTGGTACCTTCCACAAAAATGTAGTATTATTATAGCTGCTCTGAAGGAGAGTATGAATATAGTGGCTGACACGCTTCATTCTGGTTTCTCCTACGTAAATGCACCATTCCGACGAATTTTGGTATACTGTAATATCTTTAATACTGTCCTTGTCCAAATTTCAGGGGATCAAAACGAAAATATTTAATTCATGTATGAAATCCAACCTAATATACGGCAGCGAAACTTGGAAAATGACGACTGCAATAGCACAAAGACTTAAGGTCTTCGTAAATAAATGTCTGGTAATAATAAGTCGCATATTCTGGCCAAAAAAAATCTCTAACGCGGATCTCTGGAAGTCAGCAAACGATGATCCCATAATCCGCCAAATAACAAGAAGGAAGTGAAAATGGTATGGACATACTTTACGGAAGGCTCATGACATGATTGGAAACACAACATTAGAGTGGAATCACCAAGGCAGCCGACGCCCAGGTCGACTGAAAAATAATGGGTGATCCAAGTAGAGATACTTTTTTCAATAGATCACGTGTGAGTCGTCTCATGCTGTCATGTGATTTTTGTTTAGTATTGTTTGGCATTTCATCATGGAAAGTCTCACTCATGAACAACGTTTACAAATCGTTCAACTTTTTTTACGAAAATGCACGTTCTGTGAGGAATGTGTTTCGTGCACATCGTTTAACTTATGGTCAACATAATCGAGCGAACTATTCGCAACACCATCACCCATCTTGAGACCCAGCATTCATTATTGGATAATATTTGGCCGAATAGACCACGTCCAGCACGCAGTGAAGAAAATGTAGCGGCCGTAGCTGAGAGTGTACACCAAGACCGTGGAGAGTCGATGCGGCGTCGTTCGCAGCAACTCGGGCTGACGTATGGAACGACTTGGCGCTCTTTACATAGAGATCTTAACTTGAAAGCTTATCAAAACACAGCTTGAGCAAGAACTGAAGCCGCCCGATGTTCCCAAGCGACATCGCTTCGCTATATGGGCTCTTGAAAAGTTTCAAGAAGAGCCGACGTTTCGGGCCCAATGGGTATGTAAACAAGTAAAATCGCCGAATTTGGGACGAAGAGCAACCAAAAAAGGTTTAAGAGCTGCCACTTCATCCAGAAAAAACAACGGTTTGGTGTGGTTTGTGCGCCGGTGGAATCACCGGTCCATATTTCTTCAAAAATGATGCCGGTGAGAACGTAAACGTCAATGGCGACCGTTATGGCGACCATGATAACCGACTTTTTGATGCCTGATGTTGAAGCTCGTGATCTCGGTGACATATGGTTTCAACCATACGGCGCCACTTTCCACGCATCGCATCAATCAATGGATTTTTTGAGAGAATACTTCGGTGAGCAGATAATTTCACGTTTTGGGCCGGTCGATTGGCCACCAAGATCGTGTGATATCACACCGTTAGACTTTTTCCTGTGGGGATATGTAAAGTTTGAAGTTTATGCTGACAAATCTGCTACGATTCAGGTTTTGGAAGCCAGAGTTGTGCGTGTTATTAACATATACCTGTCGAAATGCTCGAACGAGTCAACGAAAATTGGACTCAACGGATGGTCCATCTGAGACGTAGCTGCGGCCAACATTTGATAGACATAGTCTTCAAAAAATAAATGCCAAAGAATGTTCTTTCAAATGATAATAAACATTCCCCATTCAATTTGAATTTTCTGTGTTTTTTTTTCTTTAAAAAGGTAGGGAACCTCGAAATGGATCACGCTATACCTCGCGAAGGACAGTCTTGCAAGAACTGCAACAAGATAAAACTTTTGATGACGCAAAGACTATATTCTATATACATATGTAATGAAAAAATAAGATGGAGTTCTTTTGTAGAAGCCCTCTGTTCCTACTTGGGAGCTTGCTTTTTATTTTTAAACTTCTACAAACTTTTTTTAAATAAGGGGAGAACAATTTTACTTGAGATAAAACTCCAGCCTCACAGCTTACTGATATGTACTTATTTAAACTTTTAATAGTAAGCACTAATTTTTGGTTTTAGAATAATGCAAAATGTAATGAGAGGCCATAACGTGGTAATGAAAAGGGTAATACAAATAATAATGAGTTGTACTTACCTTTTATTTGCTGGACATTTCCTTCATCTATGGTCTTTGCTACAAAGTCTTCAGTGTATTGCGCTGATATATCATCGGAAGAAGCGGTTCGCTTCGTTGAGTTATCTTGGACCATCTATTGAAGATTTTGGATGCTCGATTTGATCTAGTGTTTTGCAATAGATGACAGTTATGTAATCTGTTAGATT
Source organism: Hydrotaea diabolus (assembly GCA_963513945.1). Taxonomy (NCBI): domain Eukaryota; kingdom Metazoa; phylum Arthropoda; class Insecta; order Diptera; family Muscidae; genus Hydrotaea; species Hydrotaea diabolus. The sequence continues at coordinate 190,597,577 of OY740716.1, read as the reverse complement.
GCACGAAGCTTAATTCTTGTCCAAATTTTAAACATGTTCGCTCAATAGGGAAGGAAATTGAAATGATGATAATTTAAATGGAAATACAAATTATAATGAGTTGTGCGTACCTAGTTTTTGCTGGACATTTCCTTCATCTACGGTCTTTGTTCCAAAGTCTTTAGTGTACAGCGATGTTATAATCCGATGAAGGTGAATTCGTTGAGTTGGCTTGGACAATCTATTAAATATAATTGTTTGAAGCCTGTATTTTCCATGTATGTGTCTTGTGGCACTTAACTGTGCGCACACCTTTGCTGCCTGCAAGTCAATGATCCGATTCTATGTTCGCAGCTCGAAACGTGTGCAAGTCCAACACACTGGATTAAAATATTTCATATCTAACAGCGTGCTTGATTTGATCTAGTGTCTTTCAGTTGATTAAAGTCATGCTGACTGTTCGATTGTACGATGTTTAATTCTGGTCCTTATTTTAGCTATGTGCGCTCATTGGAGAAAGAATTTCGAAATGAGATACAACTCCAGGGTCACAGCTTACTGGTGTACTTATATTCTAGTTTCAACTATTGTTAGTAAGGACTCATTGGTGGTTTTAAAATAATGCAAAGGGTAATGAGAGTTCATAACGTGGTAATGAAAATGGCAATACAAATAATAATTTGTTGTGCTTACCTAGATTTTTGGCTGGACATTTTCTTTATCTACGGTCATTGTCACAAAGTCTTAAGTGTATTGCGCTGATATCATCGGATGAAGGAGGGTCGCTTGGGCCGGATCGCCTTGTATGTATTTTGTGACACTTAACGGTGCGCATACCTTTACTGGCTGCAAGTCAATGATCCGATTCTGTGTTGGCAGTTCCGAATGTGTACAAGTCCAACAAGCTGGTAAAATATCCATATTTTATGGCGTGCTTGATTTTATCTAGCGTCTTCCAATAGAAGACAGGCATGCTGTATGTTAGATTGCACGATGTTTCATTCTAGTCCTAATTTGAACATGCCCGCTCAAATTACATTCTGTTGGATTACAAATTTTATTTCTGCCTATTTTAATGGTTGCGATAGCAGGCCTCCTTGTCAATTTCCTCCTTCGGCAAGTAGCACAACCATGTCTGATTACAAGAATTAAGCCCTGATGCATATTGTGGTCGCGCACTCGTCTACTGGCATGGAACTAACGGCTAGATGACGTAGTCTCTAGTTCACATCAATTTAACATCTTTAATGCAGCTTATTTTCGTGAACGCTGTTGCAAATATCCCATATTTTGCTGTTATTAATGCCGTGGTTGAGATATACGCCTGTCAAAGAAAAGGTAGATGAGGTAAAGTCTTAAGAACGTGTCTGAAATGATTGATTTAAGTGCACTCGTTTCACGCAGAAAAAAAGTATGGTTGGGGTGACAATATTCGAAGAGGATCATACTATTGTTGGGTATATGGTTGTGGCACAACAATATTATGATCCTCACAACAATAGCATGATTCACACATAACCATACTATGATCCCCACAATTATAGTATGATTCACACTCAACCATACTATGATATCCACAACCATACTATGATCCTCACAACAATAGTATGATTCACACTCAACCATACTATTACCTCCACATCCATATTATGATCCTCACAACTATAGTATGTTTCTCATACAACCATAGAATGATCCTCACAACCATAATATGATTAGCACGTAACCATACTATGATCCCCACAACCATAGTATGATTCACACTCAACCATACTATCATACCTACAACCATAATATGATTCACTCAACCATACTATGATCCCCAAAATTATTTATTCAAAAATAGATTTTTATCAAGCAAGCCTTTTTAAATCTCATTACATTTAGTTTCATTGCCAGATTTGATGCCATGTTTTTATTGAACATTTCATTCAAGAAACAAAAATATATATTTCAACGTCAGTCGAAAATACTTGTAGTTGCCAGCAGGGGTGAATTCTACTTCACCATCCGCAGACGCCAAGTACCGAATGTGATTAAACCATGATCAACGGTTATATACTTAAGTAATAAACGAGAATCATCGGCAGTAGATTACATTAGCGAACAAAGTAAACAAAATAAAAATCCCTCGAACTGCCTTCCGATTGTTGTTGTTTTTTTATAATGGACAACAAAAACGCACTGTATCGCGTGTATGTGTTTTTTGGTATATCATGCGTGTATGCTCAATAAAACCTGTTTTGGTATGTTTATAGTCACAACCATACGCTAGATTGCCGTGATCATATTATTGTTAACGTAAATTTTAAACAATACTTTTGTTGCACCAACCATGTTAATATGGTTGCAACAACCATATTTTCATTTCTAAATTTGGCAATAATACTATTGTTACATTTCAACAATATTAATATTGCCGCAATCATACTTTTGTCAAAATAAAATTCAAAAAACAATACTATAGTTGCGACGATCATGCTTTTATTGTAGAGAACATATTATTGTTGCGGTGACCATATAGTAACCATATCTTTTCTCTGCGTGTTTTAACATGTTTTAACACAGGAAAAAATAATTGTCAATTTTGATTAACAAATGTGCATATTCAATTAAAAAATTATTCAAAAATCGTATGATAAAGAAATTCGTACAAACAGCGCACAAAAATGTTATTTGTAATTAAAGTTCCATTTAATAAACAAATTTTAGTCTTGACTTACAAATTTGAAGGTCTTTCATTGAAAATTAATTAGCTAAAAAATTTTCCTAATAGTTTTTGGTTTGTTGTGACATTGTGTCATTTGTTTTTCTTTTTTTTTTGAAAGAGTGAATTACTCCACAAGCTAATAACATCGGGTCTTTTTTTGTTGTTTGTCATAGAGAGAAGGAAAATTACCTTTAATTAAAATAAGAGCACAAATAAAGTTTGAATTTAAAACTAAAATTGCTCCAAGTACCGATCTATTTATTAAAGTATATTTAAGAACATAAAGAATATGTTTAGCTCGTTTGTTTTATTTCGGTCTGTTGCTTGTACACATTGAACAGGGATTAACCGGCTCAACACCTATTGCTTCTATATTTTAATAGAAGACAAGTTTTTAACAAAATGGCAAGAGTGAGTTGTATTTTCGTGGGCAATTGTGTGAAGAAAACTTGAAAAGTAAGGTTTACAAAAGTAGTTATCATTCGTTTGCAGAGAGCCTGGACTTACAGAGTTCGGTTTTACTTTTAACAATTGCAGCAAAGCTTTCTGAAGAGTGTTGTCATGGACCCGAAATCATGAAAAAGCTGCGTGCAGCCACGAAAATCAATTTCACTTTGCCATTTAGTTAAAAACTTGTCTTCTATTTAAATATAGAAGCAAGAGGTCTTGAGCCGGTTAATCCCAGTTCAATGTGAACATAGAGAGTATTTAAAGCTATTTAAATTCAATGCAACACCAGGAATGGCATGGATGTTTTACTAAAAAATAAGAAACGAGTACGTGAAAAGTAATCCCAATAAAGTATTTTGTTTTTTAAATTATTTTTGATAAATGATGATAAAACTATATGTTCGTATTCAGTATGGTAACTATTGTTGGCCATCACATCATACGAGGGCATATCAATAATTTCTAGACTTTTTAAACAAAACATTTTTTTTTTGCAAAAAAAATATTTTTTCACATAATCTTTTTTTAGCTCAATGCACTTAGTCCAACGTTTCTCCAATTTTTGTATCCCTTCCGAACAATAGGATTTTTCGAGGTCCATAAAATACTTAGTAGGGACATAAATAATGTTACGACATTGAACACACCCATTTCAATAGTAGAATTGAACATACCCCGTTAATGTCATATGGGTTTTGAAAGCTAACCTCAATAGCGTTAGTCTGTAACCGGATTTCAGAATTGTTTCAACTTTCATCATGGAGTGCTCAGATAATGAGAACCGTATCGCTGTAATAACGCTTTTCAAGTGGGAAATGAAAAAAGAGATATTTTCAAAACGCTTCGGCCACTAGGGATTAGCCGCATGTTCGTCTACCGGTGCATAAAACTGTTTGAGGAGACTGGAGATGTAAAAGACCTTCACCGATCGGGCCGCCCACACTCTGTTCGAACACCGCATGCCATCAAAGCCGTTAAATCAAGAATTCACAGAAATCCGCTCCGAAAACAGAAAATCACGGCCCGTGAGATGAATATCACGCAAACGTCCAGGAGTCGAATCATTAAAAAAGACTTGGGACTTGGGGCTTTTAAACGAAGTACCGGACATTAATTGACTGCAGCTTTAAAAAAATAGGATTGAAAAAGGCAAACGTCTTTTGGTGAAGCACGCTGATAACTTGCACAGAAAAAATTTGTTCACCGATGAAAAATTGTATACCATTCAGGAAAAATGTAACAAGCAAAATGACAGAGTGTATGCGCCGTCATCTAAGAAAGCATCTGAACTGATCCCAAGGGTGGGAAAGGGTCATCACCCAGCTTCATCCATGGTTTGGTGGGGTATCTCTTACGATGGGGTCACTGACCTGCATTTCTGCGAACTAGGAGTCAAAACATCGGAAAAGTTTACCAAGAAACCGTTTTGTAAGCTGTTGTGAAGCCTCTTAACAATGCCCTGTTCAAAACCAGCCATGGACATTCCAGCAGGATTCTGCGCCGGCCCATAAGGCTAAAACGTCCCAGACCTGCATTTTTGCGAACAAGGAGTCAAAACATCGACCAAAGTTTCTCAAGAAACCGTTTTGGAAGCTGTTGTGAAGCCTCTTAACAATTCCCTGTTCAAAGCCAGCCATGGACTTTCCAGCAGGATTCTGCGCCGGCCCATAAGGCTAAAACGTCCCAGGCCTGGCTTAGAAACAACTTGCCAGCGTTCATTTCCTCTAAAGAATGGTCCTGGGGCAGTCCAGATTTGAACCCATTAGATTACAAATTGTGGACGGTTTTAGAGGACAAGGTTTGTCACAAAAGATACCCCAACATTGGATCTCTTAAGGCTGCTTTGGTTCGAGCTGTGGCCAATTTTCCAATGCACGAGGTTCGTGCAGCTATTGACGATTGGCCAGTGCGACTTAAGGCGTCTGTTAAGGCAAAAGGCGGACATTTGGAATAAGAAGATTCTTTGTGGTATATTGTATCCACAAAGAATCTTCTAATTCCAAATCAATAAATAAATTAAACAATTTAAAAATGTTAAGTTTGGCTGTGCCGAGCTTTGGATACCCTCTCCAGATTCCCAAATTAAAAACTATTTTTTTTTAATTTTTGTAATTTATTTATTGTAATTTATTTAAAGCAATATACCTAATATATAAATCTATGTGGAAAGTTTCATATCGATAGGTCAAGTTTGTGGTTAGTTGTCATATTATTTCTCAAGGCCCATAAACCTTTTGTATGGTAGGTACCAGAAGGGACTACATAATCTTATGTCCCTACTAAGTAGGCACTTGTTTGATTAATAATTTCATCGTTGGAGCTGAATCTCTTTCCACCGAGCCATTTATTTAGGTTTGGAAATAGGAAATAGTCACTGGGGGCTAAGCCCGGGGAATACGGCGGATGAGGTACCAATTTGTGACCGAATTCATGCAATTTTGGCATTGAGACTATACACTTGTGCACCCGTGCATTATCTTGAAGAAAAATAACTTTTTTCTTGGCCATGTGGTGTCGTTTATGTTTAAATCCTCGTTAAATCGGTTCAATAGTTGGCATAAAATTCGCCGTTTATTGTTTTTCCCGACAAAGACACCTTGGGTTTCTTCGGAGCGGGTTAACCCGGAGAAACCCATTGTTTAGACTGCTGTTTGGTCTCCGGAGTGTTGTAATGGATCCATGTTTCATCCACAGGTACGAAACGCCGCAACATCTCATTCGAAATGCGTTTAAACAACTCCAAATAATCCTTTAAAGTTGTCACACGATTACGTTTATGGTCAATTGAGAGCAAACGCGGCAGACAGTTTGCAGACAGCTTTTTTAAACCCAACTGATCTTGAAAAATCGAACCCACACTGGCATATGAAATGCGGTTGGCATCAACAATCTTACGCACTTTTACTCTTCGATGGGCTAAAACCATATCGTGAATTTTTTCGACATTTTCGGGTGTATTGACCACAATTGGCTAAAACCATATCGTGAATTTTTTCGACATTTTCGGGTGTATTGACCTCAATTGGCGGTCAGCGTTAATTGTTCTTGTGCGACTACAACAAAAGTCAGTAAACCCCTGTTTTTCCATTGAAATCGATGGTGCAGAGTCCCCATAGTATTTATCAAGCTTTTTCCCTGGTTTGATTGACGGCTTTTTCCGCAAAAAATAATCTTTAATGCACACTCGAAATTCACTTTATTCAATTTTTAACTAAATTTACGAGGTTGTGTGTTTGGAACAGCGGTTAAACACAAACTAAATGACGCAACTCCCTCAAAATTTGACAGTAGTCTATTAACAGATGGTACTTGATGGAAGCAGTGTTGCACTTCATATTACTACGAGGGAAGTTGGAAAATCCGGAATTATTGATTTGCCCTTGTAGTATTAATTTAAAGAGATACTTGGATTTGCACCACCCTGTAGAAGAGATAGCTTTAAACATGTGTGTGTATAAAACCCATAATGTATTAGGTACACATTCTGCCTCCTGTAAAATATTTACTGCTACTGCCTAGCAGTGATTTTGAAAATCCACTCAACTTGTAGCCTCTCATGCGAGAACGAACATGTGACACTGTGTGGCGTTTGGTCGAACGTTCAGACATTGTACGAACAATGCTGGGTTCGGTTTCTTGGTTTTGTTGGTCTGTTGCTTTTTAATTTGCATTGTGTTGTCCTAGTAGCGGCTGCTGCTGTTGTTTTTGGTTTATTATTTAGTACTGTCGCCCTCACATACCACACATACTTAGGCACATTTGCATACATACGAGTGCACACTCGCATACACTCACATAAGTTAATTATACGCTATATTGCCACAATCAATTAAATGGCTACACACGAGACCTGAAGTGCAGTCAGATGCATACATCTATGCTAACACACTCAAATACACTGTACATTAGACCGGGTCGCAGAGGATTCAATGATTAAACTAGAAAGAGTTTAGTTAAACTGAGAAAAAAGTTAAATTTTTCTATAGCAAAGCTTGTATCACATGTGTTTAGTTAAATAAGCTATTTTATTAGAGTTAGACTAAAACTAGTACAAAGCTCTCAAGTGTATTAATGTAGGTATAGTATCTCAATATAATAAAGGTTGGACAAACAATAATGCACGATGTTTATTGTGAGTCATAACTTACTGTCAAGTTTTTAGCCCAACTTAATTTGACATTTCTTTGTTTCAGAGTTTGACAAATTTAACAGTGGAGAGATAAAAAATTGACCAGCTCAGGAAGATTTTTGAAGCCTTTTACAAAAATGTGCGTTCTAATCAAAATGTATTTTGTGACCTCATGATTTTCTTGGTCAGGATAATCGTCTAACTGTGTCCACAGTCGAGAGGATATTGAGCAAGTACCTGCATACGGTGTCTGTAGAAAATGTGAAAAAAACCTGCATATTCTAGCCCAGTTCGTTCTGTCAACGGTCCGTATTTCTTCGGAAATGAGGTCGGCAAAGCAATTACAGTGAATAGTGTTCGATAATAACGGACTTCTTGTGGCCAGAAATTGAGGATATGGACTTGGACGATATGTGGTTGCAACAGGATAGTGGCACTTGCCACTCAGCCAACGAAGGAATGGCTTATTTGCGTGAGAAATTCAATATCCGCATTATCTGAGGTCGTGGTGATATAAATTAGCCTTCTTGTGTACATCAATGAGCCAATAACATTTCAAGAGCTTAAGGATGAGAAATTTCGGCACATTAATGATTTTTGAACCTTCATTACGAGGGCGACCGCAAAACTAACTGGCCTGGCACATTTTTTGTTTTACTAGCAACTTTTTTTTTGTTTTGTTTTTTAAAAGCAATCTTTTATAAGCCATCAGTCAAAATTTCCGAAATATTTAATGATTATTTTCTTTGTTACAGGTGATTGAAGTAAACAAGTTTTATAATTTTTGAAAAATGGAAAATAAAGAGTTTGGTGCGGCAATTATACACTTTTATATGAAAGGTTATACGCCACAATCCCGCGACTGCCAGTTCTATGTACCGAATTGACCTGAAACTCTTCGGCCAGGGGCAGTCACCTCATCAATATATGTTTTTTGTTCGTCCATTTTTTCGTCGTGGGAGCAGCACTTCCCGGAATGCCTGCTCCGAATACTACTGGTCCGAGCCGGGATCGAACAAAACCCCGGACTTTGGATCTGCTCGGTTTGTCAGAACCGAATACACCATCGTGCTACGTCTGTAAGGTGCAATCGTTGCGTGGAGTGGGTGCACTTCAGGAGCTGTTCAGGTCTGAACCACATCAGGGAGTATAGCGAAGCAGACTTTGTTGCCTCATGCTGTATCAACGAAGTTAGCAGTGGGTCTCTGTATCCAGCTACCGTGTGAATGCAGTGCTAGGGGAACACCCCCCGGAGATTTCACCTGAGGAGAAGGTACTACCTCGGCAGACGCGCGTGGTTCTGGCGCAGCTGAGATCCGGATGGTGCAGCCGCCTCAATTCTTACTGGGCACGAATTGATGCTAACGTTCCGGACATCTGTCCCGCCTGCCATCAGGGACCACCTGATGTACTGCACCTCTTCAATTGTCCGGCCAAGCCCACTCAGCTGACCCCCAGGTCTCTGTGGACGCATCCAGTTCAAATGGCGCGTTTCCTTCACCTGGATTTCGAAGCAGATCCCCCATAGACGAACAAGACTTCAAAACAAATATATTGTTGTTACAACAACAACAACAAAGATGAATTGGATTTTGTTCATGGTGATAATGCACCGTGAAATCCTGGGTTCAATAATTTAAAATGGGTCGTTCAAGTACGGAAGATGAACAACGCCTTGGAAGACCGAAACTGCTACTACTATTGAAAACAGTAGAAAAATATTTAGTGAAGTGACTAAAGATAGACGAATAAAGCTCAGAGAACTTGCTGATATTGTTAAAATACACGAAAAACAAGTTTGGAGTATTTTACATGATACACTCCACATGAAAAAGCTATCCGCAAGATGGGTGCCGCGTTTGACTTTATCCCAAAAAATCGTCCGTTGGACCAATTCCGAGGAGCTTTTAGCGATTTATCAGCATAATCCAATAGAGTTCTTGCGCCGATTCATAACTGTTGATGAAACGTGGATCCATCACTACATCCCAGAATGCAAAGAACAGTCAAAACAATGGATAGAAGCTGGTAAAAGTGGTCCCAAAAAGGCGAAAACTGTTAAGTCAGCAGGAAAAGTAATGGCCACAGTATTTTGGGATGCAAGGGGTATAATATTTATTGATTATCTTGAGAAAGGAAAAACTATAAATAGTGAATATTATTGTGCATTATTGGATCGGTTGAGTGAAGAAATCAAGATAAAACGACCGCATTTAGAAAAAAAAAGTTCTTTTTCATCAAGATAATGCTCCTTCACGCACTGCATTTATAACTCAACAAAAACTGGCCGAATTACTATTTGAAATTGCTCCGCATCCACCATATAGTCCAGATTTAGCTTCTTCTGATTATTTCTTGTTTCCAAATTCAAAAAAAAAAAAATTCTCGGTGGCAAAAAATGTTCGTCCAATAGCGAGGTTATTGCTGAAACTGAGGCATATTTTGAAGGTCTTGAAAAATCTTATTTTTCGGATGGAATTAAAAAACTTGAAAAACGTTTGATAAAGTGTATTGAGTTGGAAGGAGATTATGTTGAAAAATAAATAATAATTCCAAAAAAACGGTTCTTTTATGTTAGTTAGGCCAGTTACTTTTGCGGTCGCCCTCGTATGTCTCAGAGTCATTGAAAATGTGGAGCATCGGATAGCGGTTTATCACCGAAGCGGTGAAGAGCATTTGACCATTTTGTTTCTTGCATAATTGTCTTAGATCCTTCTATCATAACAAAATATATTAAGGTAAGTCTCTGAAGATTTTTTTTATTTACAATTAACATCGTGCGTTTTAGTTGGAACACCCTTTAGGTTTCCTTCCACTCTTATGGTCAGCCATCGCAATTACCGAATTCCAACAGTTTGCCTGAATTGAACATCCAATTGCGTGACCCCTCCTAACGTCTTTTGACGCGTGTGAGTGTATTCTTTCAATCTCAGCATGCGTTTGAATGTGTGTGCACATGAGAATATGCATATCAGTGGTTAGACATTTATTTTAATTGAAATTTTTTAATTATTTATGTATGTTAGTATATAATTTAAAATATATACTTGTATTTTTTTCATCTGTTTGTGAAATAATCCACATCCGTTTGTTTGCAAACAATTCAAAATTAACTGATTTGGATTTTTCTGCAAATATACGATTCCAGTTAGTGGCTGCTGTTAAAATTTTATTTAATTATACTAATTATCCAACGTGATTTATCAAAAGGAAGCCATTAATTATTTAATGCGTTTTGTGGTCGTTTGTTCAAACTCACAGTTTAATCAAAAACTGTCATGGCGACGCATTAAATTTTATTTCTTCTCAATAAAGGAATTATGATGCATTTGTTGGATTGCGAGTATATAAAAGTTGTTTCAAGAAACAAATGCGTACACAGAGTAATAATCTTGATTTTTCAACTAATAGATAATAATCAGAAACTTCAAAGGTAATCAAATCAATTAAAATTAAATTAGGTGAAGGAAGTCTTACAGTGGTTGTGCGGACACCCAATGCACACTTTTAACCACCACGCGTATGTGCGAATTTTTACACTCTTCACTGAAGGCTAGGTTTACTTAAGTCCACAACATCCTACAACTTGGAACAAGGGGAACTTCTCTCAAATCTATGAGCTGTGCACAATTTAATTCTTATACTCACTAACTGGGACCTACTGCATAATACCGGCTTCGAACGACTAATGCATTTTAATACAGACTTTTTTATTACATGGCTTAGAGATAAATCCCTTACTTGTAAAATAGCCGTCATTTACGAGTTGGAAACCCGCCGCTGACAAATTGTTAGATGTTCTTATCCGGACTTGAAGATAAGTGTACTATCATGATAGCCGTGCACACTAGGGCGTACCTCAAAAAAAAAGTTTGCCGTACACCTTCGAATATGAAGTATTATTGAAAGGTAGTTTCAAAAAAATTTTTTTATTTTTTATGCCGAACGTAGGGGTCGCGCTTTTACATTTTTCTATATAACTTCTGCATTTATAAACGGATTTTAAAGTGTGATACATCGATGTTTTTGTCTCGACGAGGCCGATTTTTTTGTCTTTGATGTCATTGAGCTCAAGCACCCCCTTATGGTACTTACCCATCATATCTCAGTTGCTACTACCCTAATGTACCACTCTAATATCAGAAAATTAAAGCTCGCGCGGGGTGCTTGAGCTCAATGACTTCAAAGACAAAAAAAATCGGCCTTGTCGAGACAAAAACATCGATGTATCACACTTTAAAATCCGTTTATAAATGCAGAAGTAATATAGAAAAATGTAAAAGCGCGACCCCTACGTTCGGCATAAAAAAAATAAAAAAAATTTTTTTGAGACTACCTTTCAATAATACTTCATATTCGAAGGTGTACGGCGAACTTTTTTTTTTTACTTGTAACCTGGTACGCTCTAGTGCACACTACTATCGTACCACGGGGGCATACTAAATTTGTTTTTCCGTTTCCAACAATACGAAATACAGTGTTTAAGTTCGGCCAAGCCGAACCTTATAACCCTCTCTAACGACATTGCACTACCAAAGCGCATAAAAAAGTGATCTGTTTTTGGCCCCTCTCGGTCCCAAATCAAAGCCAAACTCAAAATTAATCTATATCTGGAAACGTTCTATTTTATCCATTGTTCGTCTACAAAAAATAATGATTTGTAATGTGTTGTTTCTTTCATAGTAACAGTTCATTAAAAAATAACAATTTTCCACCTGGTCCAATTTCGAACATTCTCCATCACAAACACCTTATGACCATTAATCATCTCCATGCCAACTTAATGGGTAATTCATTTGACCGCTATCGTGCTTTTAAAGCAAACACGGACGGACCTGCCTAAAAAACCCGGGGTTTTCAGGAAACCGGCATTTCGGGTTATTTTTCAAAACCTTGTTTAAAATAAACCGACTGTCGGGATTTTTGTATAGCAAAAAAACGGTACTAACCGTCATTGAGGTTTAAGCCTTTTGCCAAGGAATGAAATATATTTGTCTGATCCGCAGTAAAGTATTTGTCTCTATTTTCAGACTATAGAATGCAATAAAATCGCTTGCTGCGAATAGAGGTTTGTTTTTTGTCTTTAAAATTTAACTAGTTACGAGGGCTGCTATATATATTTCTGGCCTAATAATGAAAATGCGAAAATTTATTATCAAAAAAGGTTTTATTGTTTTTCAAAGTATTCTCCAGCATTATTTATACACTTTTGCATGCGCTTAAACCAAATGTTGAAGTATTTTTTCCACTCCGATTGAGAAACCTCCAAAACATGGTTTTTAAACGCTTCAACAGCATCTTCTGGCGACGAAAATCGTTAACCACACGTTTTTTTCTTAATGTGCGGTAATATAAAGAAGTAATTTGGTGCCAAGTCAGGGCTGTGCGGCGGATGACCCATCAATTCGACGTTTTGGGCGGTCAAAAAGGCGCTGGTTTGAGCCGATGTGTGAGAGCTCGCATTGTCATGGTGCACAATGATTCGCCTTCTCTTGTTCGTTTTTTGAATTTCTCCAAAGACTTCAGGCAAACAAATTGTGGTGTACCACTCAGAATTGACCGTCCTATGTTGCTCAAGCGGAACAGTCGCCACATGCCAAAGAAACAGGCAACCATTTGCTTCGAAGTGCCTCTTCCACGAACAACTTTCGTTGGATATGGCTCGTCTTCGAAGACCCACACGGTCGATTACTGTTTTGTTTCGGGCTCATACGCATAGATCTATGATTCGTCACCAGTGTCTATCTTATAAACGTCTTTTGAAGCACCGCGATGGTATTTTTTCAAAATTTCTTTGCCCCAATCGACACGACCCATTTTTTGAGCGATTGTCAAATTGTGCGGGATCCAACGAGAACAAACCTTTTCTACGGCCATGTGTTCATGCAATATCGAATTATGCTGGTGGAAGAAATGCCCAAGGATGCCTCTATCTTACGGTATGTCACATGACGATATTGCATGATCAGTTCACGCACGGCATCAATGTTCTCTGGCACAACGGCCGTTTTTGGACGACTTTCGTCTTTGAGCGAGCGTTGGCCCCGATTGAATTTATTAAACCAGTTTTTCACAGTGCTACAGGATGGAGCTTCATCGCCGTACAAAGATTTAAGTTCATCGATGCACGCTTGTCGTGATAATCCACGTGGAAAGTTGTGAAAGATGATTGCACGAAAATGTTCATGAGTTAATTCCATTTTGTTTCAAATTGATTTTTTCAAGTCACTGTAAACAAAATATTTGATGGTCGTACATCAAAACGTTCTGAGTACGTTTATGCTGGCGCCAGGCAACACTTAGTGTTGCCATCGCTAAATACACGCAGAAAAAAAGTATGGTTGTGGTGACAATATTCGAAGAGGATAATACTATTGTTGGGTATATGGTTGTGCTACAACAATATTATGATCCTTACAACAATGGTATGATTCAAATACAACCATACTATGCTCCTCACAACAATAATATGAATCACACATAGCCATACTATGATCCCCACAACCATAGTATGATTCACACTCAACCATAATATGATCTCCACAACCATAGTATGATCCCCACAACCATTGTATGTTTCATATACAACCATGTTATGATCCCTACAACCATAGTATGATCACACACAATTATACTATGATCCGCAATATAATTTATTAGAATTTGTTTAAGTTGTCGACAATAGATTTGATCAAAAATAGATTTGAATTATGAAAATTATTCAAAAATACATTAAATTCAAAATAACAGGAGTGATTTATTTCACAGTAGAAAAAAAAGTTTAAATAAACGTAAGCGTTTTTATTAAAAATATTTCAGTTAAACAAAGCCAAAGCAGCTTGTTTAAAAAATTTTAATTTTTATTATTGCATTAGATCCGTACCAATAACATTTGTTCTTAAAAGCATATTTAAATGAAGAAAAATTACAATTATACAGTATGATTGCCGTAATCAAATTATTGTTAACATAAAACGCAAAACACTATACTTTTGTCACACCAACCATATTTATATTGTTGCTATAACCATATTTTCATATTTATATTTGGCAATAATACTATTGTTACATTTCAACAATATTAATATTGCAGCAATTATACTATTGTCAAAAATAAATTCAGTTAACAATGCTATGGTTGCGACGAACATACTTTTATTGCGGAGAACATATTATTATTGCCGTGACCATGTAGTAACCATGTTTTTTCTCTGCGTGTAGATTTATCTGGTGATTCTGAGTCAATCTCTATTTAGTAGGGACGTAAATACTGTTATAACAATGAATACACTCATTTCAATAGTAGAACTGAACATGCCACGTTAATGTCATATGGGTTTTGAAAGCTAACCTCAATAGCGTTAGTCTGTAACGGGATTTTAAAATTGTTTCAACTTTCATCATGGAGTGGTCAGATAATGAGAACCGTATCGCTGTAATAGAGATTTTCAAGTGTGAAATGAAAAAAGCAACATATTCAAAACCCTCCGGCCACTAGGGATTAGCCGCATGTTCGTCTTCAGATGCATAAAACTGTTTGAGGAGACTGTAGATGTAAAAGACCCACACCGGTCGGCCGTCCACGCTCTGTTCGAACACCGCGTGTCATCAAAGCCGTTAAATCAAGAATACACAGAAATCCGCTGAAAATCATGGCCCGTGAAAGAATATCACGCAAAAGTCCATTAGTCGAATCCATAAAAAAGACTTGGGGCTTTCAAACGACGTACCGGACATTTATTGACTGCAGCTTTAAAAAAATAGGATTGAAAAATGCAAACGTCTTTTGGTGACGCGTAACTTGCACAAAAAAATTTTTTTCACCAATGAAAAAATTTTTACCTTTCAGGAAAAATTTAACAAGAAAAATGATATTGTATGCGCGGTTATCTAAGGAAGCATCTGAACTGATCCCAAGGGTGGAAAAGGGTCAACACCCAGTTTCAGTCATGGTCATGGGGTCACTGACCCGCATTTCTGCGAACAAGGAGTCAAAACATCGGCCAAAGTTTAACAAGAAACCGTTTTGAAAGCTGTTGTGAAGCCTCTTAACAATTCCCTGTTCTTAAACCAGCCATGGACTTTCCAGCAGGATTCTGCGCCGGCCCATAAGGCTAAAACGTCCCAGGCCTGGCTTCGAAACAATTTGCCAGCGTTCATTTCCTCTGAAGAATGGCCCTCAGGCAGTCCAGATTTGAACCAGTTGGATTAAAAATTGTGGATGGTTTTAGAGGACAAGATTAGTCACAAAAGATACCCCAACATTAGTTCTCTTAAGACTGCTTTGGTTCGAGCTGTGGCCAATTTTCCAATGGACGCGGTTCGTGCAGCTATTGACGATTGGCCAGTGCGACTTAAAAAAGGCGGACATTTTGAATAAGTATAAGTAGTATGAAATTCTTCGAATATTGTCACCCCAACCATACTTTTTTTCTTCGTTTAGTATAGCTTTCTTTATAAAATGTTGGTACATTGAACGCATTCAATGGGTATCCAACAGCAACCTATTCATGAATTAGTTTCCATTGAAAACATTTAAGCTTTACTTAACGATGTTTTTGTTGACAAATGTTGTTTGCTGAATTGCACAATATCGATTTTCATTGAAATGAACAAACCTCTATTGGCGCGGTGTGACAAATGCCTCCCACCCTCATCTATTCTTTCGATTCTATTACTTTTGTACATAAATGTCGTAAGTGCCAATCAATGGGTGCGAATAAAATGAATGACACTTTTTGTTGTTTGAAAACATTCACATAAATGAGTTATACGACGCACTGTTTGTTGTGCCAACATCGTCGTCGACTGCATAAACTTGAATGCACTTTTTAGGCACTACAAAATGGAAGAAGTTTAAAGTATGGCGTTCGTTTGGAAACGGTAGAATAAGTTGGAGAATTAAGGCTAAAAAACGGACATAGTTAAATTTGCAACGTAAATTTCGAGGTTAAATTGGTCGTAAGCATGGCTTATGTGCACGCGTAAATTTTAGCGAATATGAAATCTCCAGGCGCAATAATACGTCTGGCCACTCTGGGTCCATAGTCTACGGTAACAATCCGAACACATTGGACAAACTCAAACCCAACCATAGGGAGGCTATTGCAGGTAATGTGTATTGCAAGTTATAAAGTTTTCCAAGCATTTTTTTCTTGATGCTAGGCAATAACAAGAAGTCATTGGGTGCCATATCAGGTGAATATCTACGGTGAATGGCCCCTCGATTCGATACCACTTAAGGTCAAATAGCTCATCATTTCAGCCGACGTGTGAGAGATCGCATTGTCGTGATGCAAAATGATCCGTCTTCTCTTATTATTTTTCCTCATTATGGTTGTATACCACTCAGAATTGGCCGTCCTAAGTTCCACTAAAGGCGCTGTGGCAACATGACCGGTTATACCGAAAAAACCGCAATTATTTGCTTCGATGTACTTCTTCCACGAACAACTTTTGTTGGAGTTTGCTCGTGGTGAAAGCTACGGTCGATTGCTGTTTTGTTTCGGGTTGATATGCATAGATACATGATTCGTCACCTGTGACAATGTTATACACTGCCTTTGAGCTATCGCAGTTATACTTTTTCAGCAACTCTTTGCACCAATCCATATGAGCTATTTTTCGATAATAATTAAATAATTCCATTTTTTGACTGAGATGAATTTTTCAACACTCTGTAAACAACACTATTCGCCCTCAAATGACAAAACGTACTAAGTGAAGTTATGCTAACAAATTTCAAAGTTTCCAATTGAAGTTCCAGTTTGCATCTGGGACCACTAGTATTGTCAGGACCCGAAATATAAATAGCAACCCTCGTAGCTCCAAAGATGTTCAAAAGGATTTTTATTCGGGCTCTGGGGCGGCATTTCTATAACATGCTATACATGTGTATAGCAACCATGACCTTTGCGCTTAGGATCGTTGTCCTGGAAAACTCGGTAGTTATTGGTTACATGCAGATTTTCCTTAAATTTTTGCAAGTTGGCATTTAAAATGTCCAAATACACGTTTTGATCCATTATTCCGTCGATAATGTAGAGTTCCGGGTGCTGCTGCCGAAAATGATCCACAAACCATCACGGATTCACCACCATATTTGACAGTAGGTTGGATGTGCTTTGAATAAAGCTCTTCGTTTAGTTTTGCCACACATACGTCTTGACATCAGATTCAAAAATTTTAAATTTGCTTTTGTTCGTGAAAAGCACATCCTTCTAAGAAAAAAAATCCTTGTCTTTGTGAGCGTTTGTGAAGTCTAACCTTACTTTTTTTGTTTTTGTCTGCTATCGACTTTTTTTGATAATCTTACGATATATCGCTCTACACACTCAGAGAAAAAAATGGTTACTACATGGTCACGGCAATAAAAGTATGTTCTCCGCAATAAAATTATGTTCGTCGCAACCATAGCATTCTTAACTGAATTTAGTTTTGACAATAGTATAATTGCTGCAACATTAATTTTGTAGAAATGTAACAATAGTATTATTGCCAAATTTAAAAATGAAGATATGGTTATAACAACAATATAAATATGGTTGGTGCGACAAAAGTATTGTGTTTTGCGTTTTATGTTAGCAATAATATGATGACGGCAATCATACTGTATGATTGTAATTTTTCTTCAGCTAAATATGCTTTTAAGAACAAATGTTATTGGTAAGGATCTAATGCAATAATAGTACTTTTTTATCGAAATTAAAATTTTTTAAACAAGCTGCTTTGGCTTTGTTTGTTTAACTAAATTTTTTTTAATAAAAACGCTTACGTTTATTTAAACTTTTTTCTACTGTGAAATAAATCACTCCTATTATTTTGAATTTAATGTTTCTTTGAATAATTTTCCTATTTCAAATCTATTGTCGACAACTTAAACAAATTCTAATAAATTATATTGTGTGATCATACTATGGTTGTAGGGATCATAACATGGTTGCGTGGGAATCATTCTATGGTTGTGAGGATCATAGTATGGTTGTATGTGAAATATACTATGGTTGCGAGGATCATACTATGGTTTTGGAGATCATAGTATGGTTGAGCGTGAGTCATACTATGGTTGTGGGGATAGTATGGTTTTTTGTTTTTTGTTTCTTTTTTTAAATAACCAACACTCAGGGGACGCCCCCTATACATGCGGTGCATTGCGTTGGCGAGTGGAAAGTAAAGGATCGGAGGGGGGGAAGAGGGAGTAATGTTTATTGTCACTTGCCTTGAACTTCTGGATGTCGTAATTAGTGGGAAATACATTCGCCGGAAGTCGATTCCACATACGGACTGTACGAGCGAAAAACGAATTTGATCTGTAGTGTATAGTGCCATAAACTGGCCACTCGATAACAAACTGGTGTGAATTCCTAGAAAGTCGCGTATCCCTGCCGAACATCCTTACGTCAGGAATAAGGCGACGGATATCTGATGAACACACACCATGAAAGTAACGATAGAACAGCGTCACGCAACCCACATTCCGACGATGCTCAACGAAAACAATAGAGTTGGATACCCTACTGTCACCAATCAGCACCATCACCTATGAACACGGTCAAGTAGCTCCAAGGATGATTTTGGAGCACCTGCCCATATATGGGAGTTGTATTCCATCTTTGGCCTGATGTAAGTTGTATAGATATTGAAAAGATCAGTAGGAGTGAAGTATTTCTTGCACCGCTTTAAAAAGCCTATGCACTTGAGTGCTTCTTTCGACACTTCGAAAACATGTCTCGCCCAACGAGAGTCACATTGTATTTTCATGCCCAGAACATCAAGAGCTTCTGATTGTTCAATATCTGTACCATCGATAGAAATTGACGATATTGTTGGGTAAGTGAAACGCTTGTGAGACAACAAGCAGCACTGTGTCTTACGCGCATTAAAATCTACTATATTCACTCGACCCCATTCTGAAATGACCAGTAGATCCCGGCCAAGTGTCTCATCCATAATTCGCCTTTTGTCTTCAATATCTTGAAGACTCGGCCTACAGTCGAATAAATATGAATGACAGAGGTTACTGTCATCCGCAAAGGAGTATATTGGATTCACGGTCTGACCCAACAGATCATCAATGAAAATTAGAAATAAAGAGGGAGGAAGGACAGAGCCCTGTGGTACTCCTGCAGTAAGCCTATGTTTGTTGGAAGAGAACCCATCTACAACAACTCTTGTAGTGCGATCTCTAAGAAAGCTCGATATAAAACGGGCAAAAGTATCACCGACACCAAGAGCCATCAGCTTTGATAAGAGTGCACCGTGCCAGACTCTATTAAAGGCCTTGGAGATATCCAGAGCCACAACCTTACTCTCACCAAGCTGGTGGATAGACCGACTCCTGCGCTCCGACAAGAAAGCCACCAGGTCTCCCGTAAAGCGATTTCTACGGAAGCCATACTGTCGATCACTAAACAGGTCGTTGGACTCTAGATACCTCACAAGATGAATAATACTATTGTTGTGAGGATCATAGAATGGTTGTATTTGAATCATACTATTGTTCTGAGGATCATAATATTGTAGTACCACAACCATATACCCAACAATAGTATTATCCTCTTCGAATATTGTCACCACAACCATACTTTTTTCTGCGTGCAGTTGCAGTAAATATTTTTCTATGTGCAGGTTTGGTTTTATTGCCTACATTGTAGAAGGACTCTTGTCCAATATTTTGGAAATATATTGAATGGATTTCCTCCGCGGAAAGCTTTATTGCAAGTTTTCTGCTTTCCATGTTTGTTTGCCCTCTTTAACGGGTCATGGCGAGAAATTATTTAATATTTTTTCACAGACAACCGTATTTAATGGCAACAAATCGGACATTTCAATCATTTCATATAGATTTTGTAAAAACAGTCAGTGTGCACGCGTTTGGCTTTTACAGTTATTTTTGACCTTTTATTTATTTAATCGGGCTCAAATTTAACAGCATTATTCATTGAACAAGGGATTAAAACGGCTCCAGACCTCTTGCTTCTATATTTAAATAGAAGGCAAGTTTTTAACAAAATGGCAAAGTGACATTGATTTTCGTGGCTGCACACTACTTTTATCATGATTTCGGGTCCGTGACAACCCTCTTCAGAAAGCCTTGCTGCAATTGTTGAAAGTAAAACCGAACTCTATAAGGCCAGGCTCTCCCCAAACGAATGAGAACTACTGTTGTAAATCTTACTTTTCAAGTTTTCTTCACACAATTGCCCACGAGTACTCATTATTTTAATATTCAAAGAGTGTATTTCATTAAAATAATTAATAAGTTTTAAAATGTTGGCGAAAAACATGTTTGCAACTTTTAAGTGTCAGTAGTTATTTACGATAAGTGAAAAATATTCTTGGTATACGAATTTGTCTTTTATCTACTGTACATCTAAATATGTATCTCATTTACATTTTATAATTTTTTTAAATTTCGTAACATAGACATTATTTTTTGATAGAACAAACTATTATTTCCACAAATCGTAAATAACAAATCACAAATTAGAAAAACTTTATAACATATTTTACCCTCCTAAGTTGACTTCTTATTTAGAAAATATTAAAACTAACCTGTGGTAAATTAAAGCCAAGACAAGTATCCCGTGTTTTAGGACGTATTTCACATGCTTTGGGAATTTGGGTATTATCCTGGAATTAAAAAAATTAAAATTTATAAGCGAGTAAAATACACTCAATACGAAGGTCTGTAAAAACTAATAAAGATATCGATTGTTTATTTGGAAATTATTTCACAATTTGACATGGCAAACGGGATCAACTTTCGTATGGGAACTAAAGGGCGACCAACCTAGTAGCCCCTACGATAATTAAGGATTCAAAATTGCCATTCAAACAAAACAAATTATTTCCAAATAATCGCTACTTTGGCTACTTTCGACTTTTTTTTGGCAGAAGTTCGAACGTTTTTTTAAAATGTAGAAATAAAACATCGATTCACAAAATTAGAGCGCAACTGCATTCTGCGTCACATTTAAGGACCTACGTATACGCAGGAAGCTTAATTTAGTGAATTCAATTTATCAATACTCGTAGATCATACGAAAAGAAAATATCAATTTTTTTAAGAATATCCTATTTATGAATTTCCCATAGCGACGGAATTCCCATCCCGGTATTTCCCAGGATTTTCAGTAATTTACGTTTCCTGGGAATTTTATACCGGGATTCCAGGAACTTTTAAAACTTCTTCATGGCCAATTCATTTTTAAAATTTATGATATACAGAAAATTAAATAAATTTAACGAATGTGTATTGGGTCTAAATGGAAGGCGTATGCATACCAGCACAGAAGAGACTTTTGGGTAGCCTTCTAAAGGAGCCCCACGACATACTTGCATCATTCTACTCTAATTTCAAATTAAGACAGGATTAGATTGCACACCCGATTCTTTTTAAAGAGTTACCTGAAGTCCTTCGAAAATGTCTATAAAATATAGGGAAAGTACATTTCTAACTAAGAAATTAATTTTAACTTACACAATTTTTCTATTTTAATTCTGCAATGTTATGGTTGCTAATCTAATGTGCTACGTACTGGCCCACAAAATCAGAGACGAATACCTTCCGATGCCGATATTTTTTGGATCTCTCTCATTAAAATTATAAACGCCTTCTTAAAAAAAAGACCACCGAATAAGTAAAGGACTACATTACTACCCGAATGCCTTCTTTAAAATAGCAACATAAACAAGTGTGCGGAATCATTTTAAATGTTAATGTCTTCTAAAATCAAAATAATATATTACAAAAGGCTCAAACATAGCCTTTTGGAATATATTATTTTGGAAGACCTTAAGAAGTATGTATTGGATCTAAAAAGAATACCTTCTTAATGGCTTTTAACAAGAAGGGCCTTGCTTCATACCGCTGAAATAATACAGGGTGGCCCAAATAAGACCAGCTGATGTGAAACACAAATAACTTTTTTATTTTTTAACATAATTTAGTTTTTCTTTATGCAGATTATAGCTGAACTCTTGGAAATTTAAAATGAATACGTACAGTCCACAACAACGCATTAAAATTATCGATTTTTATTATTCTTCTCAACGATCAATTGTTCTGATGCAGCGAAATTATCGCCGTTTTTTTAACGTAAGATCAGCGCCCACATCTCCCATGATCACAAGTTTAGTTCGCCGTTTTGAGGAACTGGGTTCAGTTGCCGACCTTCCAGGAAGAGGTGCTCATCGAAATATTTGTACTGAAGAGAACGCGGAAGCTGTGCAGCAGAGTGTTGCAAATGATCCATCTGTCTCAACTCGTCGCCGTTCCGCCCAATTGGGTATACCCAGAACAACATTACAGAGAATCTTTAAGTTGGATATTAAGATGTATCCATACAAAGTTCAAATTGTGCAACAGCTTCTACCGCAAGACCCCCAACAACGACTACAACCCGCTATTCGCTATTCTGAACGCATAATTTCAAAACATTTAGATTTCCCTTGGCCTCCTCGTTCACCAGATTTAACTGCGCCCGATTTTTTTTATGGGGATATTCAAAAGACAAAGTGTATGTTAACAAACCACAGACACTTGGACAGCTCAAGCAGAATATTCGCGACCAAATACGGCGCCTGCAACCAGAAACATTACGCCGTGTAATGCAAAATGCGCTAAAAAGACCCAATGCCCGTATCGAGCAAAATGGTGGTCATTTGTCTGATGTCATATTTCACACATAGTCACGTTAAATTTCCATATAATGTATTTAACCTATAAAGATAAATCATTTAAAAAACACCGTTATTACAAGAGTTATACGTGTTTAACATCACTAGGTCTCATTTGGGCCACCCTGTATTAATCTCCACGTATGATTGCAAATCAGTACTTATTCCTGATATGTTTGTTTTTTCTCCAATATCATCATTGTTTTAATGTAAGTAGAAATGGCTCCAAATTATAAGTAGGAAACACATTTATCTTTGCCTTATGAATATTGCTTGGAAATGAAAGTTTTTGTTGGGAATAATAAAGTAGGCCTTTGACACATGACAACAAGTAGATAAATAAAGTTCGGTCGGGCCGACAGATATTTACTCTCCACCTTGGATTGTTTACTTAATTCCCTCAGCACCCCGGTAAGGAAAAAAGGCTTAAACTTCTCTTAAAACAGATTGACGTGCATCAAATTGATGTAAGAACCTTAGGAATTGTAATCGTTGTAGGTTGGAAAATGATGTCCGAATTCATTAAATTGATGTACAAATTTATCAAATTAAAAAACGTTTCTTTCAGTGTTGCAACTATCAACGTAAATCATGAGATATAGGCTTTTAAAGTTGAATTGGCCCTAGTGTCCAATTTTAACACTACTGAAACTATAATAATTTACTAGTCAATACTTTCAATCTGTTTAAGAGTTATATCTTCTGTTATATTTGTAGTAAGACTATTTTTCAAGGGGGCATGACACCGCCTATTTTTCCTTTAATTCCAATATCATATGGTAGCTATTACGATCGATTATTCCAATATCATATGTAGCAATTACGATCGTCATATCAATAATAACTCATAAAATGTGTATAAGTTCAGAACTGTACACACGTAGAAAAAAGTATGGTTGGGATAACAATATTTGAAGAGCATCATACTATTGTTAGGTATATGGCTGTGGTACAACAATATTATGATCCTCGCAACAATAGAATGATCCAAATACAACCATAATATGATCCTCACAACCATAATATGATCCTCATAACAATAGTATGAGTCACATATAACCATACTATGATAATCACAACCATAGTATGGTTCACACTCAACCATACTATAATCTCCACAACCATATTATAATCCTTACAACCATAGTATGTTTCACATGCAACCAGAGTATGATCCTCACAACCATAGTATGATTATCACGCAACAATGTTAGGATCCCTACAACCATAGTATGATAACACACAATTTTACCATGCTCCCCAAAATTGTTTATTTAAGTTGTTAACAATAGTTTTGAATTTTAAATTTTTTTTGAAAATACAACAACTTCAAAATAACAGTAGTGATTTATTTAACAGTAGAAAAAATCATTTTAAAAAAACGTTAGCGTTTTTATTACAAATATTTCAGTTAAACAAAGCCAAAACTGTTTGTTCGAAAAATTAAAATTCCATATAAAAAGTACTATTATTGCATTAGATACGTAGCAATAACATTGCTCTAAAAAGCATATTAAAATGAAGTAAAGTTATAATCATACAGTGTGATTGCCGTAATTATATTATTGTTAACATTAAACTCAAAACACAATACTTTTGTCGCACCAGCCATATTTATAAGGTTGTTACAACCATGTTTTAATTTCTAAATTTGACAATACTACTATTGTTACACTTCAACAAAATTAATTTTGCCACAACCATACTATTGTCAAAATTAAATTAAATGAACAATACTATGGTTGCGACGAAAATACTTTTATTACGGATAACATACTATTATTGTCGTGACCATATAGTAACCATATTTTTTTCTGCGTGCAGGCGGTGCACGCCCCCTTGTTAAATGACGACACCGATGCACCTAGCTTAACTATTGTAACCTGTCATTAGCTTTTCACAGAAGGACATGACAAGGTTGTCCCAGGTTTTTACGAAGATTAAGATTAAAGGGTCTACAATCAATTTTTTGTGGCACTGAAAACGGAATGGCTCAGTGAATTTGCTATCCATCCTAGGTTGGAGGTATTGGGCTGTTGCTACAGCCCCATACATTATCTATACACAGAGCAAACAGTAAGTGGAAATTGATTGGAAATATAAAAGTTCCGTTCCAAAAGAATAATTTCTGTTGCAATTACCAACTGTTTAAAATCATAATGGATATTCGGTTCGACAAACCATAACAAATACCATGATAAATATGATGCACACAACTACTTGATCGGTTATACACATGAAACGCACAAAAGTAATTTAGTTGGCACAAATGGTG
This sequence comes from Hydrotaea diabolus, assembly GCA_963513945.1. Classification (NCBI taxonomy): domain Eukaryota; kingdom Metazoa; phylum Arthropoda; class Insecta; order Diptera; family Muscidae; genus Hydrotaea; species Hydrotaea diabolus. The sequence goes on along the minus strand of OY740716.1, from coordinate 190,572,353 downwards.
GCTGTGGCAACCAGTAGTTTTGCCAAAAAAAAATGTTGTTGCAACCAATTATTGGTGATGATAACTAAAATTTCATCATAATCAACAACGGGTTGTCTACTGCACATAGAGAACAGATTTGTTGCCACAACCGAATTTTTTGCCGACTGAATGTTAGCGTTATGACGTACCATGCAGGTATTACATCGCTTTAACCGAATGTTGATTGAGTTCACGGCTATTTTCAGTAGTGGGAACTGACAGTATGGGTTTAGGAGACAAAGTATCGGTTTAGGAGACAAAGTATCGGTAACCACAACTAATTAGGTTGATTATTAGAACTGAATCTGTACGTGTATTGGTTATAGATTATTGGCTATAAGAACTCTTTAAATTCGGTTGTCATTGCCACGAGCATTAGTTTACTGGACCAACTGATGGTTACATTGTATGTACATATTCGGTTATCTGTTCAAAATAAAAAGTTTTATGACTTGAACAGTTCTTATTCTGGTTCGAGACCATTTTGTTGTTTCGTTTTCAGACAAACAAATTTTTTTTTTAATAAAGTTTTATTTTTATTTAATTTTATATTTAACAATTTAAAAATATTTTTTCAGTTGTTTTTATTATGAGCAGGTTTTCTTAGAGCTTGGTTTTTACTTTCGAATCTATATACATTTTTTATGCACAAGTGGAACGATAAATTATATAAGTGAAGTTAAGCGCAATTTTCTACCTAAATATGTAGGACTACTTAATGCTTGAAGTCTTGACCACATGTGGTTATTAAAAATTATGTTCAACAAAACTTAATTTCACAAATCGCCCTTCGACACATATTTTGGTTTGCATTCTGAACATAACATGTTAATTATTAATTTTATTAAGAAATTAATTTTTTTCTTGAAAAAGCACGAATAGGGCTAATTTATCTGGAATATAGTCTGATTTTATTTTAGGCGATCTATATAAAAATGATAAAAGTACTAATGTAAAAATGATAAAATGTAGTAATGTAGATCATTTTAGCCCGAAAACGATCGTTTTCGAAAGCATTCCCGAAATTCCATTAAAAAAAGGACTCACCCTAACTGAAATTAATTGGACAACATTTTTTTTTGTTTCTCTTTACATTTTCGAAAAATGGACGAGAAGGACGCTGAAATCTTAGAGACGGGATGCAAAATGCTCTAAGAAAATAAACTCCATGCGAATTCACTCTAGACATCTAATTACGACAATGCGTAATTAGATGTCCGAGAAAGTCCGAGCTTTCGTTGCATAGTGTAACATGTTAGAGCAGAAAACTAAACGGGGTTTTGATTAATACAAAGATCTTTTTTTGATCTCAACACCAATTATTGGTACCAAAGTAGCATGTCCTTTATAATTGGTTGGTTGTCATAACCCAAAAACGACCTTTTAAAAAAACACTTGACATTTTTTTTTAAAAAAAGGACACAAAGCAACTGCAATTAATTGGACATTTTTTTATTTTCAAAAGGACACTTCAATCTTAGAGGTAGAATAATAAAATGGTCTACGAAAATAAACCTCATACGATTTCACTTAAGACATCTCATCATGGAAATTCGGTAAAACAAAGGAATATTAACTACTTCACTATAATCCTGCGTATAAATGCCCGCTTTATTTTTTATTTGTTATGTTATTGTTATTTTTCATACTGGTGATTGAGATCAATTTGATCTGATTTTAAATCAACTAAAATAACTAAAATATCCTGTATTAACAATTCAATTCAGATTTCTAAGTTGTATCAGACTCTGCCTAGTTCTCATATGTTTTCACAATTAAATCGCATTTTCAAAAGTAGTAACTCGCTCTGACCACTCAGTCTGTGTATGTCTGCATCCTAGTAACGCAACAGATTCGACTTATACCAATGACATGCCACTCTTGTTTGCACTTAATTTTATAAATAAATGATGATTTATTGCTTGCTCTATATGCTCGCACTTGTGCACAAAGATGCAGGCATGGAATATGTTCCGACACTCCCACACCCGTGGCGGACGGGTCGAGAGTTTGGCCTGGCCCAGGCGTGGGTTAGAGTGGCTGGCAGTAATGGTGTTAAACAGTATGTGGTCTCTGGAAACCGCAAAGTGCAAATTGTGATTGGTAACAGAAAACAAGGACTTAATGGAGCACAACTTACAACTGTGCAACTGCCAAAGGATCAATGGGAGTACGACAAACTACTCGTAGTCGTACAACTACAACTGCTGGTTCGCCTTGCAGCGGTCCCTTATTTGCTGTAGCAACTACTGCAGTAGGGTCTGAACAAAATATTGTGCTTTTAGCCAAAGGCAATGCGTGGTGCATGGCACAAATCACTTTCTTCACGCAGAGAAAAAACATGGTTACTACATGGCCACGGCAATAATAATATGTTCTCCACAATAAAAGTATGTTCGTCGCAATCATAGCATTGTTAACTGAATTTATTTTTGATAATAGTATAATTGCTGCAATATTAATATTGTTGAAATGTAACAATAGTATTATTGCCAAATTGAAAAAGGAAAATATGGTTATAGCAACAATATAAATATGGTTGGTGCGACAAAAGTATTGTGTTTTGCGTTTTATGTTAACAATAATATGATTACGGCAATCATACTGTATGATTGTAATTGTTCTTTATTTAAATATGCTTTTAAGAACAAATGTTATTGGTACGAATCTAACGCAATAATAGAAGTTTTTTTTATCGAAATTAAAATTTTTTAAACAAGCTGCTTTGGCTTTGTTTAACTGAAATATTTTTAATAAAAACGCTTTTGTTTTTTAAACTTCTGTTAAATAAATTACTCCTGTTATTTTGAATTTAATGTATTTTTGAGTAATTTTTATAATAAATAATATTTGGGATCAAATCTTTTGTCGACAACTTAAACAAATTCTAATAATTTATATTGGGGATCATAGTATAATTGTGTGTGATCCTACTATGGTTGTAGGGATCATAACATGGTTGCGTGTGAATTATATATACTATGGTTGTGAGGATCATACTATGGTTGTGGAGATTATAGTATGGTTGAGTGTGAATCATACTATGATTGTGGGAATCATAGTATGGTTATGTGTGAATCTTACTATTGTTGTGAGGATCATAGTATGGTTGTATTTGAATCATGCTTTTGTTGTGAGGATCATAATATTGTTGTAGCACAACCATACACCCAACAATAGTATTATCCTCTTCGAATATTGTCACCACAACCATACTTTTTTTCTGCGTGTTGGCAGTGAACTTTGATTTGATTGATAGGGAGCGCTGATTGCGAAATGTATTGTATTTTTACATGCTCACCATTAACCCGTGAATACCCTGGTCCATATAATTAATTATAATTTAGTTACATAGGAAATGTATGTTATTACCAAAAATATTTCACCTTCCTTGAAGTGTACCAATCGATTCAGGATCACCAGCTGATTAATTGAACAATGTTGTTAACTACGATATGGCTGTACGTCAGGATTTAAGAAGCAACCGCTCTAGAACCATATGTGACAGAGCATTGAGAAAGGGAACTAAGGGTAAGAAAATCAATTTTTCTTTTTTTTTCTTTTTTGATGTGGACAACATCTGAGCATCGACTGAGACCGACGTGTTCCCTCCCAGAGATATGCGCTATTTATGAAAGTGATGGTACACCAAAGATACACGTATTTAAATCTTTAAAATGGCTCTCTTGAACAAAACTGGTTTTTACCCTTAGGCCCCTTGCTATTTTGCGCGTCACATATGAGTAATTCAGAAACTGAGAACATGTTCGAAACTTGTCATGCCACTTGCAAAACCTCTAAATATTGATCGAAGACCAAATGGAGTATATATCTTTGCAAAATATAGGGTGACGAATCGTTCTACAAAAAAAAGTAATTACTTTTTTTCTCGGCCTCTTCTTTATTTTATTTCGAAGGTTAGTATTTATATTTATTAAAATGAATGCTTGGGATACCGAAAAGATGATTTTTTTAGTGCAGCGGTACCATGGTTTGCAGTCCTGCGTGTCTGTACAAAGGGAATTTGGGCGGGAGTTTGGCGGAACTCCCCCGAGTAGATGGACCGTTATGAGGCTGGTAAACATGTTCGCCGAATCTGAAAGTAGCGAACGAAGACCGTACCATCGAGATACCTATGTTCTGGTTCAAGCAACCACCGCGGCTGTAGCATCCTCAATTACGCAAATCCAATCGTTTCGACTCAAAACTTATAGGCGCAAAATGCAGTTGACAGACGGTCATTAAAGCAAAAAAATAATGATGACTTTAACTTGTTTCCGTACAAATTCCAAAATACAAGCAAGTTAAACCCTCTGGATTTGCCTCTTCGAATGGAATTTTGCCAAAAAATTATTAAAATCGCCGAAGAGGACAACTGATTAATATATTGCTTGTTTATGTCTGATGAAGCCCATTATGATCCAAACGGCAAAATTTCTATTGAATCTAATCTACAAATACACCATGAGACCGAACTGCACCCAGAACATGTTACTGTGTGGTGCACAGCTTCAGCAAGCTGCATTGTGGGGCCATACTTCTTTGAAAAAAATACGGTTTAGATCTGCTCTGAAGACGTAACCAATTCAAAAGCATTTGGTTTTAACTGCAACTGCACATATAGTCAGCTCGATTATGGCAGAGTTCCAACTAAATTCCCAAACAAATTACTTAGTGGGGACATAAATATTGTTACAACATTGAACCCACCCATTTCAATAGTAGAACTGAACATACCGCGTTAATGTCATTGGGTTTTGAAAGCTAACCTCAATAGCGTTAGTCTGTAACGGGATTTTAAAATTGTTTCAACTTTCATCATGGAGTGGTCAGATAATGAGAACCGTATCGCTGTAACAGCGCTTTTCAAGTGTGAAATGAAAAAAAGCGATACTGTCAAAACGCTCCCGCCACTAGGGTTGAGCCAATTCAACATCATTTGGTTTCAACTGCAACTGCACATATAGTCAGCTCGATTATGGCAGAGTTCCAACTAAATTCCCAAACAAATTATTTTGTAGGGACATAAATACTGTTACAACATTGAACCCACCCATTTCAATAGTAAAACTGAACATACCCCGTTAATATCATATGGGTTTTGAAAGCTAACCTCAATAGCGTTAGTCTGTAACGGGATTTTAAAATTGATTCCACTTTCATCATGGAGTGGTCAGATAAGTAGAACCGTATCGCTTTAATAGAGATTTTCAAGTGTGAAATGAAAAAGGCGATATTTTCAAAACGCTCCGGCCACTAGGGATTAGCCGCATGTTCGTCTACCGATGCATAAAACTGTTTGAGGAGACTGGAGATGTAAAAGACCGCCACCGGTCGGGCCGCCCACGCTCTGTTCGAACAGAAAATCATGGCCCGTGAGATGAATATCACGCAAAAGTCCATGAGTCGAATCATTAAAAAAGACTTGGGACTTGGGGCTTTCAAACGACGTACCGGACATTTATTGACTGCAGCTTTAAAAAAATAGGATTAAAAAATGCAAACGTTTTTTTAGTGAATCGGAACTTGCAGAGACAAATTTTTTTCACCGATGAAAAAATTTTTAGCGTTCAGAAAAAATTTAACAAGCAAAATGATAGAATGTATTCGCGGTCATCTAAGGAAGTATCTGAACTGATCACAAGGGTGGAAAAGGTCATCACCCAGCGACAGTCATGGTTTGGTGTGGTGTCTCGTACGATGGGGTCACTGACCTGCATTTCTGCGAACAAGGAGTCAAAACATCGGCCAAAGTTTTTAAAAAAAAACCGTTTTGGAAGCTGTTGTGAAGCCTCTAAACAATTCCCTGTTCCAAAACCAGCCATGGACTTTCAAGCAGGATTCTGCGCCGGCCCATAAGGCTAAAACGTCACAGGCCTGGCTTCGAAACAATTTGCCAGCGTTCATTTCCTCTGAAGAATGGCCCTGGGGCAGTCCAGATTTAAACCCATTAGATTACAAATTGTGGACGGTTTTAGAGGACAAGGTTTGTCACAAAAGATACCCCAACATTGGATCTCTTAAGACTGGTTTGGTTCGAGCTGTGGCCAATTTTCCAATGGACGAGGTTCGTGCAGCTATTGACGATTGGCCACTTTTTTTTTGATGTGGACAACATCTCAGCATCGAATGTGACCGATCCCATGCCCCAAAAGTGTTCCCTCCCAGAGATATGCGCGATTTATGAAAGTGATGCTACACCAAGGATACACGTATTTAAATCTTTAAAATGACTCTCCTGAACAAAACTGTTTTTTAACCTTAGGTCCCTTTCTATTTTGCGCGTCACATATATAGATTGTTGGTTATTAGTACTCTTTCGATTCAGTAGTCATTGCCACGAACATTTCATAACTGGACCAAATGCTTGTAAATCAGACCGAAATAAAAAATATTTTTTTTATTAAATTATTACATTAAACGATTTAAAAACATTAGTTCTGTTACATGAATTATGAGCAGTTTTTAAAACTTGAATTTTGCTTTTAAATCGAATCTAGTTTATATGCACGAAGAGAAAAAATTAGTTGAAAGTCGGTTGGAACTACTTAAAATTCCGCTGCAAGAAAAAAAAATTCGGTTGCAATCACCAAATGTTTATATTCGTAAAGAATATTCGGCTCGACCTTCCACAAAATGATATACACGAGCATCGTGTTGTGGACGCAACTAATTGATCGGTCATGCCAATGAAACGCATAAAATCTGTTTAGTTGCCATAACTGGTGGTCAACCTCATTTCGTTTTCGCGGAGACTTAAGTTTCCGACAGTGGGTTTAATGATGCTTTCTGAGTCTAGTACAATTTTAAAGTCATAGACGGGACAGCGGTCATATGTCTGATTTAGGGGCTCGTAAGCGCAATCTTTGGTGTAACTGTTTTCTTTTATCGGAGCATGTGCACATATTTTTTAATGTAAAAATATTTGCTAGAATAAATCTACCGACAACTCGGTAAAGCATTCATCACGAGACCGCGCTTGCTGTCATGGAAGCTACAATATCTGTTGCATTTGTTTTTTTTTTTTGAATACGGCTTGTCCTGACATCGTATTTGCAGCAGGGTAATGATTTTAGTCTTACATCTTTCGAGGACACGTGCCAGCTTCCAGGTACATATCCGCCGTTTTCGGCGGGATAGTTTGCGTAATTTCTCTAATCATTTTCAATAAACAAAATTTAAGTTTCATTTTGTAACTTTTCAGTTTTAATTACATTAGAAAACAATTAATAGTAAACCTATACTTATCGATTCCTTTTCAACTGCAACTGCTGAAAACTCTTGGCAGTCCTTACGCATTTTTCAATGTGTCAATGATGTCAAGCTGTGAAAAAAGTTCTGATGCTTCCGTTTGCAACAACAGCGAGCACCACAACATTACAATTTTAAATGTAAACAACGTGGAGCAGCAGCAGCAGCAAAAAATAAAAATAATACGTTTCCTGCTTACACATCCTTTTGGCTCTTGCATCCGCAATTGTTCTCCGTCGATTTTTTGTGTTGCTTCTGCTTTCCAATACTCCGTGTTTTTGTGTTCATGTCAATTGAACACTAATGACAAATAATACACTTTGTACTCGTGGTCGAGACGTACTGGTGGTGTTCTTAACGTTTTTCGGTGTAATTGTGAAAGCTACCATGTACCATGCGAGCCCCGCCACCGACATTGACTGGCCACAGCCCCCGTATGGTCACAGCTTGATAAGATGAAACGATGGAAATGAATGCGCCAAGTACATGTATTCCTTTAATTGATTTAAGTTTTAAGGAAGTAACGATAATTAGGCTTAAAGTGTTGGCCGTATACGTAGAGCGAGTTTAAATAAATACAGTTATTTTTCCCGGTCTTTTGCTTTTCGCGGGAGAGCGGGAAACATTTTTAGTTTTTACGGGATTCCGGCCGGGACAAAATAGCAATTAAAATTTTGATTGACGTAGAACCACTTTTTATTAGAAAAAGTAATGAAGTAAAGTAGTAAGTAATCACACTCCATATTGAAATACAGGGTGTCCATCGAGAAGGTATACCTTTGTTTATAATTTTTATTTAAATAAAAGAGTATGGGTCTTATATTGATAAATATTTAATTTAAATATTTAATTTATTGATAAATATTTAATTTAATTATGTATGGAATACAATATCAGATAAATGTCCGCCACTGTTAGCCTTACAAAGGCGAGCCCTTTTAAGCACATTTTTCATAACATTATCACACATTTCACGCGGTATTTATTTTTTTTTTGGTTGAGTTGCTCAAGCGTTTCTGGTTTGTTTGCGTAAGCCTTGCTTTTCAGATATCCACACAAAAAGTAGTCCGGAGTAGTCAAATCAGGCGACCGTGGAGGCCAATCAACATCACCATTTCTTGAAATAACTTGTTGTGGAAAGAGGTCTCGCAGTAATTCCATTGCAATCCTGGCTTATGCGATGTGGCACCGTCTTGTTGATGCCATATGTTAATCAAGCCTAAAGCATGCAGTTATGGCGTTTAGAAGTTTTCAATCATATCACGATATTGCTCCCCATTGACAGTTACCGTTACACCGTTTTCATTTTCATAGAAGTAAGGTCCAATGATTCCCCCTGACCAAATTGCCCACCAGACTGTCACTTCTAATGGATGCAAAGGTGACTGATGAATAATTTGAGGGTTTTCCATTGCCCAGAGCCGACTATTATGTTTATTCACATATCCATTCAAATGAAAATGTGCCTCGTCACTCATTATGATTTGCTCATTAAAATCGGGGTTGTCATGGGATTGGCATATGTACGGCGGCGTAGATGGCCTCTTGTGTCAATTATTCTTAAATGGAAACAAATGCAAATCCTTGTGCAAAATTGTGGCCGAAGTTGATCTTTGAAGACCAAGCTCCTGAGCACGGCGTCGAACTGAGGTTTATGGATTGTTTTGAACATTTTCTTGAGCTGTAGTAATGTTTTCAGCCGATCTTGCAGTACGTAGTGGTCCATGCTTGGGCCTATCAGCTACGGACCCTCTTTCTTCGAAATCATTCACTCAACGATAAATAGTGCGTTTATGTGGCGCGTTGTTTCTCCCAACAATTTCACGTAACTTTCTCATCGTCAAAGTAATCGATGATTGATTTTGATAAATATTTAACGATTAAAACACGTTGATTTATCGAATATTTTTTCATAATAAATTTGCCACGTCTCTACTTCACGATTGTCAAATATGAACTGTCATGACTTATGTTGTCCAAAATGGCGGCAAAATTAAGTATTATACCTTTCCGGCGGACACCATGTAGAAACTTAAACTGCAATTATTCAGCACCTTAAAGTTTTCTGTAAAATGCTTACCCTTATAAATGTTCATGTCTTAAGCACAAATCAGTTTAAGGCTATTCTCAATTCAATCTGAAAAACTTTAGAGGTATACATTCCTTCTGGCACGAGGGCTGCTACATACATTGCTGGCCTAATAATGAAAATGCAAATATTTATCATCAAACATGGTTTTATTGTTTTTCAAAGTATTCTCCAGCATGATTTATACACTTTTGCATGCGCTTAAACCAATTGTCGAAGCAGTTCTTCCACTCCGATTGAGGCACCTGCAAAACGTGAACGTTTTGAACGCTTCAACAGCATCTTCTGGCGACGAAAAAAAAGTCACTGGGTGCCAAGTCAGGGCTGTACGGCGGATGACCCATCAATTCGACGTTTTGGCCGGTCAAAAAGACGCTGGTTTGAGCCGATGCGTGAGAGCTCGCAATGTCATGGAGCACAATGATTCGTTTTCTCTTGTTCGTTTTTCGAATTTCTCCGAAGACTTCAGGTAAACAAATTGTGGTGTACTACTCAGAATTGACCGTCCTACGTTACTCAAGCGGAACAGTCGCCACATGACCAGTTTTGCCGAAGAATCAGGCGACCATTTGCTTCGAAGTGCTTCTTCCACGAACAGCTTTCGTTGGATTTGGCTCATCTTCGATGACCCACATGGTCGATTGCTGTTTTGTTTCGGTCTCATACGCATAGATCCATGATTCGTCACCTGTGACGATATTATAAACGTCTTTTGAAATACCGCGATCGTATTTTTTCGAAATTTCTTTGCACCAATCGACACGAGCCTTTTTTGAGCGATTGTCAAATTGTGCGGGATCCAACGAGAATAAACCTTATTTGCGGCCAGGTGTTCATGCAATATCGAATGTATGCTGGAAATGCCCAAGAATTCCTCTATCTCACGATCTTGCATTATCAGTTCACGCACGGCATAAATGTTCTCTGGCACAACGGCCGTTTTTGGTCGATCTTCACGACCTTCGTCTTTGAGCGAGCGTCGGCCGCGATTGAATTCATTAAACCAGTTTTTCACAGTGCTATAGGATGGTGCTTTATTGCCATACAAAGATTAAGGTTCATCGATGCACTATAGTCGTGATAATCCACGTCGAAAGTAGTGAAAAATGATCGCACGAAAATATTCACAAGTTAATTCCATTTTTTTGCCAATTGAAGTCACTGCAAACAAAACAAATGATGGTCGTACGTCAAAGCCTTCTGAGTACGTTTATGCTAAAAAAAAATGTCCCACTATCCAATGGAAATGTCAGATGGCGCCAGGCAACACTTAGTGTTGCCAGTAGGCCAGAAATATATATAGAAACCCTGGTACCGACGTTAGCAAAACAGCAATGCCGGCTTAAAATTAAGAAAGAAAATCGATTTTTTTTTATTTGGAAACCCAAACTTACTTAGACTGGCTCCATAACCTTTTGTTGGTTCGGGCCTGCTGAATAAAAGATTTAAAAACACTTCGGTCTTGGGCGTGCTTTCTCTAATTTCTAATCCCAAGGATTTTGCATCATTCTCTACTTGGTCTCTTTACCGGAGTCTCCGTCTTCTCTGTCATAGAAGTCAACAAACAACAACCAAAAAACTGGAAATCCCGACAGCAAAAAAACGGATAAACCGCCGGGTTTCATCATAACAGCCGAAATGTCGGTTTATAGATCTGTTTTGGACACTTATGACTTATTATTAATTTAAACAAAAGTGTTACATGGACCAGAGACAATTCTTTTACTCATCATCATTATTTACGAGGTAGGAACCCCGCCGCTTAAAAATGTTAGATGGTTCTACCCATCACTGAATCTGGGTTACTTGTGTGACTGTAGTGCACACTAACTAGTAGAAGGCGGTCTATCCTCTAGTTGTTTTACTTGAACTGTTTCAGTAAGATTATATAAGGTTTGTAAACTGACTCTATGCAATATTACACGAATGGTAGTAATGCAATCTGTAAAATGTTTATGTCTTTCCGACCACCAATGTTAAGGTAAATTTATCTTATAAGACATAATGATTTCCACCGAAAATTCGGCATTATGATGAATGGATTTCTAAAAAAAATCTTCTGCTTTAAGGTATGTTTATTTTTATCCATGCAGTCTTTTAATTACAAATGCCAACAACACAAATCGTATAAAATCGTTTTCACACTTTCAATTATTACGACACAACAGAGAGAACTCGTTGGCATTTAACAAAAAAAAAATAAAAGAAAACTATTATTTGGTCTGGCGAACATCCAATTATTCTTAACTGAACATCCCATAAACGAAATGCACCTAAAATCAATATGCAGCCGCATGTCCCCCTGTCGCAGATTCCGTATGAGTCGATAAGCAACCCACTCCATATGAGCACTTATGAATGTTGTATATTTGGATTCAGAAATGTGTACATATAAACAACGTTAAGCGTTTATTTGATTTGGAATTTAAGTCGAAAATAAGATTAATAAACTAAACAAACTATGAAACAGATATATGACCACAAGGCATTGTAGACATCTGGGCATGCTACATTTATACGAGGGAAGCTCATTTTGCAGGCGAACATGATTGACTTCTGCAATTTTGGCTCCATATCCGAAAAAATTGATTTAGAAATGTATTCGACAGAGTTTTCAACCAGCTCTTTTGGAATCTCGTTTGATTTTTGAGATACGGTAATGCTTTTTTGATCCCATATTCACTTTTATTATTTTGTTATTTGTGCTCCAAATCCAAAAGTTTTCCATTTGGTTTATATCACACAATTTTACAAAATAAATTTGTTGTGCTAACTCTTTTGATCCTTGTGCATACTTAATCTTAATCAATTCACTTTAATACGGAGATTAATATGGATAAACTATCAAAACCATAAAACATAGGAAAAGGGATTTTAAATTGACTTCAATACTTGAACCAAACCAATTACTTTACCATGGAATATAAAGAATATCTTATTAAGAAAATTCAGAGTAGCCAACTACGACTTATATTCCTCGACATTTTCCAAATATTTTAAATGTCGATCTTTTCAATTTTGAAGCAATATCTGGGGTTTTGATTCGGCCTATGCGAGTCGAAACTAAAGACTTTACAATACGAGTGGTATTTTACATTTAATGTAAATTAGAAACAAATATTTTTGTTACTATTTTTGTTGCTATATATATTTCTGTCCTAGGCAACACCAAGTGTTGCCTGGCGCCATCTGACATTTTCATTTGAAAGTTTGACATTTTTTAACCATAAACGTACTCAGATGGTTTTGACGTCCGACCATCATTTGTATTGTTTACAGTGACTTGAAAAAATCAATTTGGCAAAAAAATGAAATTAACTCTTGAACATTTTCGTGCGATCATTTTTCACAACTTTCGACGTGTATTATCACGACTAGAGTGCATCGCTGAACTTAAATCTTTGTATGGTGATAAAGCACCATCCTTTAGCACTGTGAAAAACTGGTTTATTGAATTCAATCATGGCCGACGCTCGCTCAAAGACGAAGGTCGTCCAAAAACGGTTGTGCCAGAGAACATTGATGCCGTGCGTGAACTGATAATGCAAGATCGTCATGTAACATACCGTGATATAGAGACATCCTTGGGCATTTCTTCTACCAGCATACATTCGGTAATGCATGAACTCCAGGCCGTCAAAAAGGTTTCTTCTCGTTGGATCCCGCACAATTTGACAATTTTTTTTTCAAAAAAAAAAGGCTCGTGTCGATTGGTGCAAAGAAATTGTAAAAAAACTATGATCGCGGTGCTTCAAAAGACGTTTATAAGATCGTTACAGGTGACGAATCATGGATCTATGCGTATACGCCCGAAACAAAACAGCAATCAACCGTGTGGGTCCTGGAAGACGAGCCAAATCCAACGAGAGTTGTTCCTGGAAGAAGCACTTTGCAGCAAACGGTCGCCTATTTCTTCGGCAAAACTGGTCATGTGGCGACTTTTCCGCTTGAGCAACGTAGGACGGTCAATTCTGAGTGGTACACCACAATTTGTTTGACTAAAGTCTTCGAAGAAATTCGAAAAACGAACAAGAGAAGACGAATCATTGTACTCCATGACAATGCGAGCTTTCACACATCGTCTCAAACCAGCTCCTTTTTGACTGGCAAACACGTCAAATTGCTAGATCATCCGCCGTACAGCCCTGACTTGGCACCCAATGACTTCTTCCTATTCCCGCACATCAAGAAAAATAGAAAAGAAGATGCTGATAAAGCGATCAAAAACCATATTGTGGAGGTGTCTCAATCAGAGTGCAGAAAGGAATTGACAATTGGTTTGAGCGCATGCTAAAGTGTACAAATCATGCTGAAGAATACTTTGAAAAACAATACAAACATTTTTGATGATAAATATTCGCATTTTCATTATTAGCCCAGAAATATATATAGGAGGAATATATATACGAGGAATATATATAGGAGCTTGGTTGTAGAACACCAGCAAAACGTTGACATAGTCCTGCCTTCACGATCAAGGTTTTTATTAAATGGATAATTTTGCTTTTAAGCATGTAAGCCCACACCTTGTTAATCATCAGCATGGTTATTAGCTATGGCTGGGGTAACAATATTCGAAGAGCACCATACTATTGTTGGTTATATGGTTGTGGCACAACAATATGATGATCATCACAACAATAGTATGGTTCACACACAACTATACTATGATCCCCATAACAATATTATGGCCCCACAACAATAGAATCATTCACACACAACCAGAATATGATCCCAACAACCATATTATTATTCACATTAAACCATACTATGATCTCCAAAACGATATTATGATCCTCATAACCATAGTTTGTTTAACGTACAATCATAGTATGATCCTCACAACCATAGTATGACTTACGCACAACCATACTATGATCCCCAAAACTGTTTGTTCGTAAGAATCGTCTAAATAACATTGTCAAATTAAAAAAAAAAACTAGGTTTTGCCGGTATGATTGCCGTAATTATGTTATTGTTAACATAAAACCCATGAAAACAATACTTTTGTCCCACCAACCATATTTATATTATTGCTACAACCATATTTTCATTTTTAAATTTGGCAAGAATACTTTTGTTACATTTCAGCAATATTAATATTGCCGCAGTTATACTATTGTCAAAATGAAATTCAAAAACCAATACTATGGTTGCGACGACCATAGTTTTACTGCAGAGAACATACTATTGTTGCCGTGACCATATAGTAACCATATCTTTTCTCTGCGTGCAATATCCGCATTACGATTATTCGTCTAAATAACATTGTCAAATTAAAAAAAAACTAGGTTTTGCCGGTATGATTGCCGTAATTATGTTATTGTTAACATAAAACCCATGAAAACAATACTTTTGTCCCACCAACCATATTTATATTATTGCTACAACCATATTTTCATTTTTAAATTTGGCAAGAATACTTTTGTTACATTTCAGCAATATTAATATTGCCGCAGTTATACTATTGTCAAAATGAAATTCAAAAACCAATACTATGGTTGCGACGACCATAGTTTTACTGCAGAGAACATACTATTGTTGCCGTGACCATATAGTAACCATATCTTTTCTCTGCGTGCAATATCCGCATTACGAGTATGTCAGCTCCACCAGCTTTGGTAGTTTATGACTTCAGAGGGTAGTGAGTAGGAGTTGTAGAAACCTACAATGATAGGTTACTTAAGCTTTGCGCCGAAAGACCTTTGGCTGGTTATAAATAGCTTGAAGTAAACCTTTCGAAATTTGAACGGAAATATCCGGGTATAATGTTTTTAGAAATTTAACCAAAAAGTAGAAGAGCAAAGCAGCTTAATATTTTAAGACTATTGTAAAAAATTTAGAACTTCAGGAATAAACCATTTCAAATCAGTAAGTTGAGCACGAGATAGTTCTAATACGAACTGGCCGGGACCTGCCGTTTAATCCTGACTAGTGCATTTCACAAAGAAGCTTTTACATGGCCTAGAGATTAGTCCCTTAGTCGTAAATATCTTAAAATTCGGATTTCAATTTGAGTTTCATAGTGAATAGTCTCACCCAAACTGATCTAAGCTTCCCAGCTCTTGATAAAGTTAAAAGCAAAACGTCATCCGTAAAGGAGTTTTCTTTCTGAATGGGCTCGTTCTCGATTTTAAAGGATTTACACACACATGTAGGCAACGGACATTGCTTCGTTCATTGCCGGTTGCAATAGTTCCTGATTTGGTATTTGCCCCTAAAATATATTCTAATCCACAATATTTTATATTCGCTACAGAATGCTCTTATTTAGACACATTTTTTTTCTCGCCATCAGCTCTTGAGTTGGCACACTTAAATACTTTTTGTGTTTTTTTCATTTTCTATTTCAATTTTAATAAACATATTTTCCGCATTTGTTATGGTGTGAAAAACGAGCACAAGAGCAATGCTGGCGCGAAGCAAATTCTTGTAGCCGCCAAAAATGCACTGCACTGAAAGTGAATTGCTGTGACGTGGCAAACAAGAGCCTGAACTTATTGCGGTGACTGTGCAGAATGCAGTCGAAATTGTTAAAATTACAATTCAGTTTATTTTTAGTACATTTTTACATTTTGTGATGGATGCACTTGTGTGTTGCACAATTTCAAGTTTGTTTCAGTAGATAATCGAAATGTTTGGTTTGGGCCGATATTTTTATATGAAACTATAAAAAGTTTAGGGGTTTTTTATGTTAATGTTTAACTGATTGATGGAAACAATTAATGAAACCATGTGACGCGGAAGTTATATTTAGAATATTGTCTTGTTTTATTATTGGGGTTATATTTAAACATTTCCTCTAAGTGTTGGTTGAAATCTGAAAACTGTTTATGTGTAGGCGAAATAAAATATCAGACACATGGCGTGAGAAGGCTTTTAACCGGGCATTCAGATAAAATACGAACTAAACGACAATGGTGTAAGATATAATAATTATGAGGGATATATTTGAGAGCTACGAGGGCGACCGCAAAAGTAACTGGCCTAACATAAAAAGAACCGTTTTTTTGGAATTATTATTATTTATTTTTCAACATAATCTCCTTCCAACTCAATACACTTCATCAAACGTTTTTCAAGTTTTTTTAATTTCATCCGAAAAATAAGATTTTTCAAGACCTTCAAAATATGCCTCAGTTTCAGCAATAACCTCACTATTGGAAGAAAATTTTTTGCCACCGAGAATTTTTTTTTAAATTTGGAAACAAGAAATAATCAGAAGAAGCTAAATCTGGACTATATGGTGGATGCGGAGCAATTTCAAATCGTAATTCGGCCAGTTTTTGTTGAGTTAAAAATGCAGTGTGTCAAAGAGCATTATCTTGATGAAAAAGAACTTTTTTTTTCTAACTGCGGTCGTTTTATCTTGATTTCTTCACTCAACCGATCCAATAATGCACAATAATATTCACTATTTATAGTGTTTCCTTTCTCAAGATAATCAATAAATATTGTACCCCTTGCATCCCAAAGTACTGTGGCCATTACTTTTCCTGCTGACTTAACAGTTTTCGCCTTCTTGGGACCACTTTTACCAGCTTCTATCCATTGTTTTGACTGTTCTTTGCATTCTGGGATGTAGTGATGGATCCATGTTTCATCAACAGTTATGAATCGGCGCAAGAACTCTATTGGATTACGCTGATAAATCGCTAAAAGCTCCTCGGAATTGGTTCAACGGACGATTTTTTGGGGCAAAGTCAACAAACGCGGCAGCGTTCTTGCGGATAGCTTTTTCATGTGGAGTTCATCATGTAAAATACTCCAAACTTGTTTTTCGTGTATTTTAACAATATCAGCAAGTTCTCTGAGCTTTATTCGTCTATCTTTAGTCACTTCATTAAATATTTTTCTAATGTTTTCAATAGTAGTAGCAGTTTTCGGTCTTCCACAGCGTTTTTCATTTTCCGTACTTGAACGACCCATTTTGAATTGTTGAACCCAGGATTTCACGGTGGAGTATGATGGTGCATTATCACCATGAACAGAATCCAATTTATCTTTGATTAATTGTGGCGTATAACCTTTCATATAAAAGTGTTTAATTATCGCACGAAACTCTTTATTTTCCATTTTTCAAAAATTATAAAACTTGTTTACTTCAATCACCTGTAACAAAGAAAATAATCATTAAATATTTCGGAAATTTTGACAGACGGCTTACAAAAGATTGCTTTTAAAAAATAAAAAAAACAAAAGTTGCTAGTAAAACAGAAAATGTGCCAGGCCAGTTAGTTTTGCGGTCGCCCTCGTATATTACATCACGCAACTGGCCGCCTCACAGTGGTCCAACAAAATCGATTTCCATTGGCCAAAATTCTATAACTTTTGATCTATTAAATATTTTTGATTTCTGTAAAAAGGGAAATTGTAGCCATAGAGTCAAGGATTAACATTTAAAATCGGGCTATTAGGTATATTTTAGAAATATGCCTGAAGTTGAGGAATTTTCGTATTTTTCGATTTAAAACAAAAGTATTTTTTTTCGTTTTCAGTTTTTTTAACATATCGGCAAGTAATTGTTCATAAATTGAACCAAAAAAATGTTTTTTCCTTATTGCCAATTTTCACTTTTTACAGGTTTTGAAAATTTAAAAAATAAGATTTAATTTTTCGACATTGTCGAAATGTGTCTCATTCATTTTAAGAGCTATTGCGCTATATTTTTTTTATTACAAATATGGATTATATATCAAGTGAGTAGCTTATCTTTAATACAGCGTCAAAATTTAGTTTGTACCGAATATACTTTGGTTGTAGTAACTATTTTAAAAAATAACGATTTTGAAAAAAATATGACTTTGTTCACGCAGAAAAAGGTATGGTTGAGGTAACAATATTCGAAGAGCACCATACTATTGTTGGTTATATGGTTGTGGCACAACAATATTATGATCATCACAACAATAGTATGGTTCACACACAACCATAATATGATTCCCATAACAATATTATGGTCCTCAGAACAATATAACCATTCACACACAACCATACTATGATCCCCAAAACCATTTTATTATTCACATTCAACCATACTATGATCCCCACAACCAGATTATGACCCTCATAACCATAGTTTGTTTAACGTACAACCATAGTATGATCCTCACAACCATAGTATGACTTACGCACAACCATACTATGATCGACAAAATTGTTTGTAAAGACTATATTGTATTAAGTAAGAGATGTAACAATAGGAGTGATTTATTTAACAGTAAAAAAAAATCATTTATTAAAAATATTTTAGTTATACCATTCCGTAGTTTTTTTTTTTTAAAATATAATTTTTATTACTATTATTGCGAAAGAATCGTAAAAATATCATTGTCAAATTAAAAAAATAAGGTTTTGTCGCTATGATTGCCGTAATTATGTTATTGTTAACATAAAACCCATGAAAACAATACTTTTGCCCCACCAACCATATTTATATTGTTGCTACAACCATATTTTCATTTTTAAATTTGGCAACAATACTTTTGTTACATTTCAACAATATTAATATTGCCGCAATTATACTATTGTCAAAATGAAATTCAAAAAACAATACTATGGTTGCGACGACCATACTTTTACTGCAGAGAACATACTATTGTTGCCGTGACCATATAGTAACCATATCTTTTCTCTGCGTGTTAATCACATCTTTTTTATTTTTTTTTCTTTTTGTTTATATTTCTTCGGTCTTATATAACTATTATGACTTGCACAGTTTTTATTCTAGTTCGAGACCTTTATGTTGCATCTTTTACATAATCAACGTAAAAAATTGGTGAAATGTATTGGCTACGGTTGTCAGGCAGACTGTACAGCTGTTGTACTAATACTCGTATATGTACGCTCAAAGCGTGCACATTTAGTTTGTGCTTTTTGCATTAGTGGTTTTCAACGAAGACCCATGAGAAACGGAATTGGTGGAAATGATATTGCGCTTTTAAGATTTCTCTACGCACAGGGTAATTCTCGTTGCCGAAGTAATCGTTGCCAAAGACTGCTGGAGACAACCTTGGCGGGTTTAGAAACAGCTGTACAGTCTGCTAATACAACCGTAGCCAATATATTTCACCTATTTTTTACGTTGATTCAGAAAAAGAAACATAAAAGTCTCGAACCAGAATAAAAACTGTTCAAGTCATAACATTTTTTTGTTAAAAGTCTTTAGAGAATGCGGTACCATTTTGAAAAGGTTCTCCTTTTTTTGGGAGATCTTGTTGCCCGCCTGAAATTACACCCTTTCAAATTTGTTAGTACCAAAAAGCGAATTACTTACTTAACTCTTAATGTTTTTGAAGTTGTTGCTGTAGATGCACATGGTGTCGGGGTGACATCCCTTGGCCAAAGAATTACTCCTTCGGGTCGATCCGATGCATAGAACCGGCTGTCGTTATAATTTTTAATAACTAGGTTCGCAGCTAGAAAGGTCAGAAAATGTCCTTTCTCCTAATGCTAAATTTTATGTTTATAGCGCAAAAAAATTCTTGACTCCTTGTCTACAATTGCCCTTTTTACAGAATGGGCAATTGTTATAGAATTAGATCAAAAGTTATTGAATTTTGGCGAATGGAAATCGATTCTGGACCACTGTGCGCCTTAGCTTCGCTTACTCGTACAGAGCGGGGTCAGAATATTAAATTCGTATCTACAATTTTTTTTGCTCGAAATGTTTATAAAGCGCTTTTTTATAAACGTACCTATTAAATGGCTGCTATCATTTTGTTTTGGCTTTGTTTCGATCTAAAGTAATTAATTACAAATTTCAAGTTATTAACAGTTCATAATCTTTGATTTCTATTTTAATCTTACTAAATTTACGCTTAAGTCGTACAAATCCAAAACTGTAAAAAGATATTTGGCATTGATGTTATTATTAAATCTACGGCCAAAAATACGTTGTAAATCGAATTTTTTTTTGAAAACAATATTTTTTTTTAAGTTTTTGTGGTCGCCGCATTTTTTCAAAAATTTTACAAAATTTGCGCATAAGTCCTAAAAATCTAAAACATTACTTAGATTTTTTAAATCGCTTTAATTGTTGAAGTCGTGGGCAAAATACTGCCATACAGCGGCACCCGATGCACATTTTCACGAACAAAGGGAAAAAGGGAAAAATTTCCGCTTTCAAAAGGACTGCAGCAAGCAAGAAAATGCTTCTTTGTTTAGCCTCACCATAATGTTGTATTATAAAATATATTGGGTGGCCCAAAAAAGACTGATGGGTTAAAGAATATTTAAAACTTTTTGGTTTGTATTTTTTTTCTTTTCCAGGTTTTATAAGTATATCCTCGTTGTTTCCAGCAGAAGGCCTATGTTAAATCTTTTGATTTTTTTATTGACGCTTTTACACGCAGAGAAAAAACATAGTTACTATATATAATAATATGTTCTCCACAACAAAAGTATGTTCGTCGCAACCATAGCATTGTTAACTGAATTTATTTTTGACAATAGTATAATTGCTGCAATATTAATATTGTTGAAATGTAACAATAGTATTGTTGCCAAATTTAAAAATGAAAATATGGTTATAGCAACAATAAAAATATGGTTAGTGCGACAAAAGTATTGTGTTTTGCGTTTTATGTTAACAATAATTTGATTACGGCAATCATACTGTATGATTGCAATTTTTCTTCATTTAAATATGCTTTTAAGAACAAATGTTATTGGTACGGAACTAATGCAATAAATAATAGTACTTTTTTATCGAAATTAAAATTTTTTAAACAAGCTGCTTTGGCTTTTTTTTACTGAAATATTTTTAATAAAAACGCTTACGTTTATTTAAACTTATTTTTCTACTGTGAAATAAATCACTCCTGTTATTTTGAATTTATTGTATTTTTGAATAATTTTCATAATTCAAATCTATTGTTGACAACTTAAACAAATTCTAATAAATAATATTGGGGATCATAGTATAATTGTGTGTGATCATACTATGGTTGTAGGGATCATAATATAGTTGCGTGTGAATCATACTATGGTTGTGATGATCACACTATGGTTGTATATAAAACATACTATGGTTGTGAGGATCATACTATGGTTGTGGAGATCATAGTATGGTTGAGTGCGAATCATACTATGGTTGTTGGAATCATAGTATATTTATGTGTGAATCATACTATTGTTGTGAGGACCATAATATTGTTGTAGCACAACCATATACCCAACAATAGTATTATCCTCTTCGAATATTGTCATCACAACCATACTTTTTTTCTGCGTGTAGTAGTCCTATTGGTCATACATGTACCTACCAAATCGTTTTCCGATATATTTATTGGTTCAGGATTTAGGAAAAGGCCTTTGTACACTTCTTTGTAGAAATGTTCATAACATTATTGTAGAAGACCTATGTGTTTTTCTTCACGTAGGCCTGTTTAATTTCTAAATCAATATTTCTATATAGTTCAATACGGTCCAGATCCTTAACAGTTAATTGCCAGTCTATAGAACTACTTTGTACTAAATTCTGTCCAGATCAGACAATAAATGTGGCTTCTAGAGCGTCAGGTCCTAAAATCGGAAGGGACCTTTGGATGAGGGCTGTATAAAATCATAGACCGATATGGTCTAAATTATAAATAGTTAATTTCCATGCCATGAAACTACTAAGTGTCAAATTACATCGAGATCAGGCTATAATTCAAGTTTCTAGAACTGAGCTCGGGAAGTTGCTCGTACTTCGTATGGGGGTTATATCAAAACATTTACCGATTTGGCCTATAGTAAATCCTAAATAGACCTTGTCCAAAAGACAGAGTCATACCTAGTTTCACTATCCAAGGTCAATCCCATGGTACCAACTTTTAAACAAAATACCCCCAAAAAAAGTGATTTTTACTGCTGTTGTTTGAGTCCTTGTATAGAAAACCCCTTTTCCTCTGAATGGATTTGGTCCATTATAGATCTCAAACAAATCGCAACAACAAATCATTTCTCTGCAAAGTTTGCACTTTCTAGGTTGATTATTGTGAGCACTATCGTGCTTTTAACAGACACACTTACGGACGGAGGTCAGACATCTCTAGAGCATTTTAGAATTTTACCGAAAATGCAATACTAAAAGGGCAAACGTAAAATTTTTGTGTATAACGCGCCTTAAACTCAATTTTTTTAAGTAAAAACGTGGCAAATCTTTATACAAATCGACTGCAATTTATAATTTTCGGAAGTTCCGCGAAATAAAAAAAATGTTTGTTGTCTCTTCTGTAAAGTATCGGAAAAACACATAGACCTTTTGCTGGGCACACCGACAATATGTAAAGTAGTTCTTGGCTACATTTGATGTATAGCAGCGCCAGTTTTATGACTTGGTATTAGTTTAAAAGGCCCTGAATATTTTAGTATATAATGTTAAGTATAAAAAATATATATCTTTTGAACCCTAGTGATCTTAATTTGACATTTATATTAACAACAATTAAAGCTTTTTCCAGAAAAATTCGATAATAAAGTTTACAAAACTTTCAAAACACTCGCGGATCAAAATCTATATTCATTTTTGAGGTCCTTTCGAAAAATGAAATTAATAATTTTTTGTTTCCAAATTCACAGATATCGGGGGCCTTATCAAACGCAGGCCGGCATAATTATCAATAAGGAATAAGTCGCTAGATTGGAACTAAAATGTGGGCTTAAATGCGGAAGGACCACAACTCGGAAGGGACCTTTTTGTGCGAGCTATTAAAAAACATGGCCGAATTTCATCGGAGGTGCTACTGCTTGCTAATTGTACTCTGTGTGATATTCAGCCTTATTACGGTTGTCGAAGACGAAAATCGAGAGCAGTCGAAGTCGTTGTCGATTTCGATTATTTTTGGTATTACGTAACTTTTTCGACTCTTGTGATTTTGTAATAGATTGAAAAGTAAAAGATGTGCTATACTGTCAAAACAATGTTTACTTTTTACATAATTGTCCGCCAAAGGCAACATTGAAATTTTATCAAGATAAAATAAAATAAATATAATAAAAAAAATATGTTAAGTTTGGGACATTTTTTCTTCGGATGAAGACGACGAGGCATACACTGAATGTGATATGAGTGCCTTGCGTAAGGAAATAAGACAGAATTCGGACATATTTGCAATGCCCATCTTTGTAAACAAATGTGAATATATTCAGAAAACGACGCCTGCTTGTTCATTTTTACGGCGACAACTGACACAAAACAAGTGACGGCGACATAAACTCGACATCAGATAAAAGTTTTTTGGTAAAATACCGCAAATTTACCCAATGTTGAAAATAGATAAATAATTTATTTTATACAATTTTTTTATATTTATTTATTGTCGAATATAAAATGTCAAAAAAATGTGTTAAATTTCAAATTAGTTAACGGCGTGTTAGCGGATGAAACCAACGGCTAACAATTGTTGTCAATTGAATGCGGCGACGTCTCTAGTCGTATGGAAAAAATTGATCGACTGTTTTAGCCAACTTTGACAGTCGTTTTCGTCTTCCGTGTTACGAAAATTGTAACAGATTGTGCATTTTCGACAACCGTAGTACCGTTTTCCAAAAAAATCGACATTCGACTACGTCTTCGACAACCGTAATAAGGCTGATTAAGTCGAAATCGGATTTAATATGCGGCCTTTAGAGCTATAGGTCTGAATTTGGGAAAAACCAAAGTTTGACTGATGTGGACCAATTTCATTATCGTTCGTCCTCGGCCAACATTTTAAGAATGTATCAAGTGAGGACAGACGGAAGAATATCGTTCAGTGAAATCTGAATCGATCGATTAACATGGTGACTAAATCAACTCCTTTAAGGTGTTACAAATACTAGCACAAATTCGTATATACGAGGGCGGTTCGGAAGCTTCTTAGCCTAGCACAAAAAGCGCGGTATAAACAGAAAAAAGTTAAGTGTTTTGGAAACTTCCATCTCTGCTATGAACACATGTTAAATTTTGTTTCGATCTGGCAACTCCTTTATATACAGGTGTTCACAAAAGACGCATCCGCGATTTTTTTACAATGGAAAAATTATTCATTAAATATTTACATAAAAAAGGTTTATCGGGACAAGAAATTCATAATGATATGGTGAATGTGTTAGGTGAAAGTGCTCCTTCATATGCAATAGTAAAAAATTGGGTTGCTGAATTTAAGCGTGGTCGTACAAGCATTGAAGATGAACCACGTAGTGGACGTCCAAAAACAGCAACAACAACAGAAATTGTAGCCAAAGTGCATGATATGGTATTAAATGATCGACGAATAAAAGTGCGTGAAATAGCTAATATCATGGGCATCTCAAATGATCGAGTCCATTTAATTTTGCATGAAGAACTACAGATGAAAAAGCTTTCTGCAAGATGGGTGCCGGACTTGTTAACAGTCGACCAAAAACGCATAAGAATGAACATATCTCAAGCTTGTTTGGATCGTTTTCAGCGAAATAAAATGGATTTTAAGCGTCGTTTCATAACTGTTGATGAGACATGGATCCACCACTATACTCCAGAGACAAAAGAACAATCCAAACAGTGGACTGAAGCTGGAGAAAGTGCCCCAAAGAAGGCAAAAACAATTCAATCGGCTGGTAAGGTTATGGCAACGGTTTTTTGGGACTTCAAATGTATTTTATTGATTGACTATCTGCAAAAGGGTAAAACAATAAATTCAGAGTACTATTGCAACCTTTTAGATCAATTAAATGTACAAATTCGAGAAAAACGTCCTGGCTGACAAAACAAAAAAATAATTTTTCATCAAGACAAGGCACCAGCGCACAAGAGTGTTTTAACAATGGCTAAAATTAACGAATTAAAGTACGAGTTGCTTGACCACCCACCTTATTCTACTGATTTAGCTCCCAGTGACTTTTAACTGTTCCCAAATCTAAAAAAAATCCTTGCTGGCAAGCGTTTTACTTCAAATGAAGATGCAATTACTGTTGTAAACCACTATTTTGAAGACCATGAGGAAAACTATTTTAATCAAGGGATAGAATTGCTAGATAAGCGTTGGACTAAGTGTATTGAAGTTTCAGGAGAGTATATTGAAAAATAAAAATATTTTTGAAAAACTAACTATTCTCTTTCATTGATAGGCTAAGAACTTTTCGAACCGCGCTCTACTTGAACTATGGTGTAGGCTTTAAGAACTACTAAATGAGTCACATTTTGTAACTGGAATATCTTTTTATCTTAAATATAATAGGGAATGTAATCATTTTCGATTTTTTCCTACAATTCTTAAATCTTACAAATGTCAATATTGCAAGAAAGAATACCACAAACTAGAGACAAGGAATTTACAATACCGGCGTTCGTTTTGTATCATCCTGGGCTATCGAAATATCCATGTAATCGTCATCACTTCTTGAGATTCACCTTGTTTGAAAAAAAAACGACTCAAGAATAACATTTCTATAAAAATGTTTACCCACTGGGTTTGCAAACGACTTAAGGATGTCACATTGAGTTTTATTTTTAACTCGCACTACTTCAATGAAAAAAACCAATTCACACGTACATATCAAAACATGCACGTTCACTGAGAAGCATGAATTTTTCGAAGAACTCGAAAAATTCTTAACTACTTTCATGTTACTTGCACATGTGCGTCTTACATATAACCCTTGTTGAAAGTGCGTGGGTTTAATGAAAAGTCTTCCATCGTACCCCAGGAGTATTTCATACATTTCGGTAGAGAACTTCAACTGCACCGATTTTGAATGTCTTTGGTATAAAAAATAGCAAAAACAAAAGTAACGCAAGTCTTAAGTCGAACGCGACCGACTACACGGTACTTGTACCTTACACTTGAAACTCCACAGTCTTAGTATAGTACAAGGGCTGCTATATATATTTCTGGACTAATAATGAAAATGCGAATATTTATCATCAAAAAAGGTTTTATTGATTTTCAAAGTATTCTCCAGCATGATTTATACACTTTTGTAAGCGCTCAAACCAAATGTCGAAGCACTCTTTCCACTCCGATTGAGAGACCACCAAATGATGGTTTTTGAACGCTTCAACAGCATATTCAGGCGACGAATATCGTTGACCACGCATTTTTTTTCTTGATGCGCGGGAATAAAAAGAAGTCATTGCGTTAAAAATTAGGGCTGTAAGGCGGATAATCCATCAATTCGACGTTTTGACCGGTCAAAAAGGCGCTGGTTTGAGCCGAATTTCTCCGAAGACTTCAAGCAAACACTGAGAATTGACCGTCCTACGTTACTCAAGCGGAACAATTGTCACATAACCAGTTTTGCCGAACAAACAGGCGACCATTTGCTTCGAAGTGCTTCTTCCACGAACAACTTTTGTTGAATTTGGCTCGTCTTCGAAGACCCCCACGGTCGATTGCTGTTTTGTTTCGGGCTCACACGCATAGATCCATGATTTGTCACCCATGACGATCTCATAAACGTCTTTTGAAGCACCGCGATCGTTACTTTCTTTTTTGAGCAATTGTCAAATTCTGCGGGATTTAACGAGAACAAACCTCTTTTACGGCCAGGTGTTCATGCAATATCGAGTGTATGCTGGTGGAAGAAATGCCCAATGATGCCTCTATCTCACGGTTTGTCACATGACGATCTGGCATTATCAGTTTACGCACGGCATCAATGTTCTCTGGCACAACGGTCATTTTTGGACGACCTTCACGACCTTCGTCTTTGAGCGAGCGTCGGCCACGATTGAATTCATTAAACCAATTTTTCACAGTGCTATAGGATGGTGCTTCATCGCCATACAAAGATTTAAGTTCATCGATGCACTCATGTCGTGATAATCCACGTCGAAAGTTGTGAAAAACTATCGCACGAAAATGTTCACGAGTTAAATCCAGTTTTTTGCCAAATTGATTTTTTCACGTCACTGCAAACAACAGAAATGCTGGTCGTACGTCAAAACGTTCTGAGTGCGTTTATGCTAAAAATGTCAAACCTTCCAATGGAAATGTCAGATGGTGCCAGGCAACACTTAGTGTTGTCTAGGCCAGAAATATATATAGCAACCCTCGTATGGATTAAAACACTAGTTAACAGACATTTTGTTCCTGAGTTTTAAATATCTTTTCCTATAGATTTTGGCATCCTAAGCACAAAACTGAATTATCAAAAAATTTACTCTGATAACTTTTCAAGAAAGAATTTTTGGAATTTTTTTTTACGATTTTTTATGAGATGTCTTAGCTTTTTGTGACCATAACTCCCAAACGCTACCTATTTGATCAAAAGTGGTCTCATACATATTGCCTCTAATGTCACTAGTTTAATGTTAGAGGCTTTTTTCAGGCTGTTTGGCCAGATCGATTGTTTTAATTTGCTTTTTTTTTAAATTAAGCTAATAAGGCCTACATTTTTGGTTGTCAATGAAAAACTTCTTTTACATTTTCCCTCGTTTCCTCTCGTTTCTTTCTGCTGCAATACTTTGTATATATTTTTATTTTCCAATGAGGTTGGAAATTTTCCACTTCACCCTCGCATTACCTTGAATATCACTCAACCATAAATCATACGACTGGGTGCACGCACGCACACACACTCACTAGCTCTTCTCAACAACACCTGTAGCAGTGGTTGTACGAGAAAACGTAAAAAAATCTTCCATTAAAAGCCCTTTTTTTAGCAAAACGAAAGATTTCTTCGTTTCGTTTCGCCAAACGCTTGTTAATATACCCTAGAGCACAACTTGTTTCAAATATTCGCTCTTGTCTTACTAGCTTTTCGTATGTGTGAATGCAAAAATACAAGGGCTTGATGGTAAAAAGGAAAAGTTCTTGTAATGCTTCCCAAGTACCCGAAACGTTTCAGTTGAAACTGTTGCCTTCACCTGATGCTGCCGACGGTGCTTCAGAAGGGAAACGCTTTTCAAAGTGGATGCTATTCGTTGCTGCGCTCCACCAAACCCCCCAACCACCCTGGTGTTTTAGGTATTAGTCTTACGGAACGATTTTCAATATTTGAAATAAATATGTGAATATGAAGAGGACGACGCACTTCGAAGACGAGAGAAGCCAACGCATATAAGGTTTAAGTAAAGACTCTTTTCAATAAAAAAAAATAATAAATGCTTTAACAATTGTTTTCCATTTACTTTCGCTGCGAGTACAGCTCCTGTTCCAGGATATACGCAGATGTAGGTACACATGTGTGTATGTATGTATTTGCAGTGCGCTCCGTGTGAGTGGTGTGGGCATTAGTTGTTATCCTTTGGGAATAGGATTAGAGTAAGTCTCAAAGTTATTCAGAAAGAAATAATATGGCTATTAGAGCAGTAACAAATTTTAATGACTAATGCCGTAGGATTAAAGGATTATTTTAACACCCTCCGAGATATGGCTTTCATATTCATTTGTGGTATTCATGAACTGCCTGTCGACATAAATGTAGTACATCTATTTTAAATGAATTTTAAAACGAGATTGCAAAAATAACAATCATCATATTAAAGTCTAAAACTACAACGGAAGTTTTTGGGCCTCACGGGTCCATGAAATTGACACCAATCTCAGTTAAATTTTAACAAGTGGACAAAGCGAAGATGGTTACGTTGTTGAACAAACACCGGAATTGTTTAACATGGAACATGGACATAATGAAGAACATTGGAATTAACTTTCGTTACAAAACGCGATGGAATTTTTAGGTTTTTCCTTCATATGGAGTCAGCTCGCATAGGTTCTATGAGCCGTTTGACTTTAATATTAAACTCAGGGCCAGTAAAATTTTAATTCTCTAAATAGCCGTTTTTGCCTTAAATGGTACCCAAACAAAGACATTTAAAAATTAAGAATCGAATAATGTGCTTAATTTTTGGATGTCTTAATTTAAAACCAAAACCCAAAAAAAAACTGGGAAAGAACGACTTA
Organism: Hydrotaea diabolus; assembly: GCA_963513945.1. Taxonomy (NCBI): domain Eukaryota; kingdom Metazoa; phylum Arthropoda; class Insecta; order Diptera; family Muscidae; genus Hydrotaea; species Hydrotaea diabolus. Next base: position 190,543,136 of record OY740716.1, on the reverse strand, counting down.
TTTACTTAAGTCCCACAATATACCATGAAGTACCAAGAAGGACAAAGAAGGGCCAAGAAGAAACTTCTCACAAACCAGTGAGTAGTGCACGATTCAATTCGTATTCACACTGACCGGGACCTACTGTTTAAGGCCGGCTCTGAATTATGCTTTTACAAGGATTTTTTTACATGGGTTAGAGATATATCTCTTAATCGTAAAGTCTCCGGCATTTACGAGGTGGAAACCCGCCGCTCAAAAATTGTTAGATATTCTTACACAGGTAGGAACATTGGTTTACTGGCATGATAGTTGCGCTCACTTCCATTGCCCCAAGGCGTCCCACAAAATGAATCATATTCCACACCCCAAATTAAAAACAAGTGCACAATAAAAGGTTCGGCCGGGTCAAAGCTTTTATACTCTTCGCCATGAATTACGTTCAAGTGTTGCATTGGCAGTATTCGTCGATATGGATGTTGGAGGAGGGTCCATGCCCAAGGGTACGAGGGTTGATATTTATATTTCGGGTCCTGACAATACTAGTGTTCACAGATGCAAACTGGAACTTCCATTGGAAACTTTGACATTTTCTAGCATAACTTCACTCAGAAAGTTTTGTGATTTAAGGGCGAATTGTTTTGTTTACAGTGTGTTGAAAAATTCATCTTAGTCAAAAAATGGAACTATCCCGTGAACATTTTCGTGCGATGATTTTTTACGATTTTCGGCGTGGGTTATCGAGCTAAGAGTGTTTAAATCAACTTGTGTCGACTTTTGGCGATGAAGCACCATCAAAAACCACTGTTAATCGCTGGTACTAAGGATGAATTTCGTGAAGGAGTCCAATTTCGGTCACTTTTCCAGAAACCACCGATGCTGTGCGTGAACTGATTAAGCCAGACCGACATGTGACATACCGTAAGATTGGGGCATCCTTGGGCATTAATAGATCAAGCATCAATAAAATATTAAAAGTTCAATTGGCCGTGAAAAAAAATTGTTCTCGTTGGATCCCACATAATTTGACGAATGCTTAAAAAAAGGCTCGTATGGATTGGTGCAAAGAGATGTTGAAAAAGTTTAACTGCGGCGGCTCAAAGGCAGTGTATACCATTGTCACAGGTGACGAATCGTGGATCTATGCATATGAACCCGAAACAAAACAGCAATCGACCGTATGGGTCTTTCAAGACGAGCCAAATCCAACAAAAGTTGTTCGTGGAAGATGCACATCGAAGCAAATGATTGCGTTTTTTTCGGTATAACCGGCCATGTTGCCACAGCGTCTTTAGTGGAACGTAGGACGGTCAATTCTGAGTGGTATACAAGTATCTGTTTGCCAACAGTGTTCGAAAAAATAAGGAAAGACAATAGGAGAAGACGGATCATTTTCCATAACGACAATGCGAGCTCTCAAACATCAGCTGAACCGATGAGCTATTTGACCACTCAAGATGTCGAATGGATGGGTCATCCACCGTACAGCCCTTGGCACCCAATGACTTCTTTTTATTTCCGCACATCAAGCAAAAAAATGCGAGGCCAACGATTTTCGTCGCCAGAAGATGCTGTTGAAGAGTTCAAAAATCTTGTTTCGGAAGTGACTCAATCGGAGTGGAAAAAGGGCTTCGAAAATTGGTTTGTGTACATGCAAAAGTGTGTTGAAGATTTGTGAGAAACTTTCAATGTTTCTGGACACCCATATGAACCCAAACATTAAGGGACACATGACCACGCCCAGTTTTAAGACAGCTTCAAATTCCAAGCAAAGCCATTTTTCAATTTAATTTTTAAAGTTATATAGTTGAAAAGTACAAAACATAAAAAAATTGTTCATGACTTTTTTAGACCCTGAAAGGGAACATTTTCCCCTTTCGCCCGATTTCGACCACTTTCAACACTAGCCGATCTACAACTATACCATATATATCTTGCAAGCTATAGGTATCTATCTCTTTTTGTTTAGACTGAATTGTGCTTCTTGTGTTTTTTTTATCGATTACGCGTGAGTTGTGTTAAACTTTATTTTTGTTTCTTTTCAGTATTGTTTGCCATTTCATCATGGAAAGACTTACACCGCAACAACGTCTCCAATTTGTGCAACTGTATGATGGAAATAAACGTTTGGTAAGCAACGTTTTTCGACCAAAATTTTGTTCAGTAATGAGGCCCATTTCTGTCTCAACGACAAAGTCTAAACAAAATTGCCGCATTTGGGCTCAAGAGCAACAAGAAGAGGTTCAAGAGGGGCCATTATACCCAGACAAAACTACGGTTTGGTGCGGTTTATAAGCTGGTGCAATCATCGGTGCATAATATTTTAAAAATGATGATGGCCGGAACGTAACCGTGAATGGTGCTCGCTATCGCGCCATTATATCGATCTTGACGACACTTGGTTTCAAAAGGACGGTGCCACTTGCCATACAGCTGCTCAAACAATGGATCTATTGAGGAGTCACTTCGAAAAGCAGCTAATTTCACGTTTTGGACAGGTCAGCTGCCTACACGGAGGAAAAAAACGGCCTCTGTAACATATTGTCCCAAACATATTTTGCAGGCAACATATATATGTTTGGAGCAGCTCCCAAACATATTATGTTTGGGCTAGCAGCAATTTTCCCAAACATACATATGATTGCATGTAAACATGTATATGATTGTATGCAAACATATATATGATTGTGTGCAAACATATATATGATTGTGTGCAAACATATATATGATTGTGTACAAACATATATATGATTGTGTGCAAACATATATATGATTGTGTGCAAACATATATATGATTGTGTGCAAACATATCTATGGTTGTGAGCAAACATATACATGATTGTATGCAAACATGTATATGATTGTGTGCAAAATATATATGATTGTGTGCAACATGTGGTTGAGTACAAATATGCAAAATAAGCGCAAATTCTGGCAATTGGTCTTCAGTATACCCAACCTGTACCACCATTTTGTTTTTATACAAAATATCATTAACAGTTATTTGGTTCGTGAAAGATATGGGGACATGTAAACTAAACTTCTGAGCAATGCTTTCATCGTCACATTCGATATTTCTACCTACAACTATATTATTCGCATTAAATTCCTCGTAATTTAGTAAAAGATTGGCAATGCTAAGCTGATATTTAGTGAATAAGGTTTTAATTAAATTAACTCTAGAACTGCACGAAGCTGCACACTTTTTGAATGGTTGGTGGAACGCTTCAAACCGCATAGACGATAAATGTTTAAGAGGCCCAACTTCCTTCATAATCCTTCCATAATGGGTCAGATTGTGATATTTCGGTTTTAATGTTTCATTTTAAATATAAGTTATGGTGCTCATTTATTAGGCTTTCCAATTATATAAAGGATTCAATCTGTAGTGAATCTGAACTACAACATAGACCTAGTATTTCTCTAAGCAATAAATATAAAGTCCATTCCTGACATTCAGGGACAAGGTCGCAATTATTAGGGAAAGATTGAATGATAAAGTTTTCATTTCAGATGCAGATAATTTTAATTTAGATTTAGAAAGTGAGTCGATGTTTAAAATGGGTGGTTTGTTTTTGCAATTAGGTCCATAATTAAATATTAAAATGCGATAATTTAACTTCTAAATAAATCACACTTTTTTCTGAAAAGTAGTTTACGAGCTGCAGAATAGTTTTTTGAGTTTTCTGAAAATTGCAAAATTTCGAGTTGTGCCCATTTAATAGAATTTTTGCGATATGCAGAGCAAGTCAAAGCTTCAATAGTATATTGCACTCTTTACTACTGTGCCTGGAGTCATTCCAGAAGATAAAAAATGTTAGTGCGTGAGTGTGTTTGTTCAAAGAACATGATAAGCGCACATAGTATGAATATCTGTATGTTGACAAAATAATTTGGGTGGGGCAATAAACGGCGTCAGTATTACAGAACGTTTTGTTAATAAAATGATTTGATATATTTAATTTATATTTAATTAATAATCTTCTTCTTTTATTTTGAATTTGTTGTACGTTGTAAAACAACAACAAATTTCTTTCACCGTTCACCAAATACATATTCAATAAAAAAAACGACCTTAAGCTTAGCCAGACGAGTAAACAGCATCAAATAATACCCTTTGGTGTCGGTCCCATTCCTCCTCCTCATACACACGGTTACCATATATTCCCCTTCTTTGCACAAAACGATGAGTCATACAATAACGCTCTCTGAGAGTTATACTCTCTAAAACTCTAAAAAAAATATGTTCTAACATATTTTTTTGACAAAAATATGTTAGGACACAATCATATCTTTTTTTGATATGTTAGAATTGTGCACCTAACATATTATGATTGTGGGCAAACATAATATGTTAACACACAAACATATATATGATTGTGCCCGTCCCCAAACATACATATATATGATTGCATGCAAACATATTTTTAACATATTTTTTTCTCCGTGTAGATCGAGTGATATCACACCTTTATACATTTTTTCTATGGGGCTACGTAAAGTCTATGCTGACAAACCAGCTGCGATTCAGGTTTTGGAAGCCAACATTACGCGTGTCATAAAGGCCATACCGGTCGATATGCTCGAACGAGTCATCCAAAATTGGACTCTCAGAATGGAAACCCTGAGGTGTAGTTGCGGCCAACATTTGAAGGTAATTATTTTCAAAAAATAAATGCCATAAAATGTCCTTTCAAAATACCAATAAAGATTCCACACTTGATTTGAATTTTTATATTATTTTTTTATTTTGAAAAAATCTTCTAGATGGGTCACCCTATATATTCTGAATCGTTGTAAAATTCTAAGATGATCTAGCCACGTTCGTCTGTCTGTGGAAAGCAAACTACAGGTCGCAGTATTGAAGCTATGTGAAATGAAATTTAGCAGAGACATGTGTGATTGACTGGAAATGTTAGAATTGCAAATGGGCCATATCGGTCGAGAGGGAAAAATATCCTTTGGAAACCTTTGGAAAAATCAATAATCCTGAAGTTCAAAACGGCATGTCACATGAAATAGTACACATATACGAAAAGCTGATATTAGAAAAAATATGATATTGGCATGGATTGAAACACATTGTGGAGGAAAAGTGGGCGGTGGCCCCGCCCCTTACAAAATCGCATATATACCGAATTTTTAGACCTTTCATTATAAAATTTAAACAGGATAATACCAATGTGTTAGTTATTATTCTAGACTATGATATGGTACAATTGGGTGAGAGGGCAAGGCATCGTTCACTCAACCCCGAACTTAAATCGACAGTATCTCATAAACTAAAAGATATGAGGAAAATGTTTAGAGCATATGAAGTTGGCATGGATCGAAACACATCCTGGAGGAAAAACGAGAGGTGCCGCGCCCCCTTAAAAAATCGCATTAATACGATTATCAATCGCATAAAATGTAAACAGGATAATACCAATGTGTAGGCAATTATTCTAGGCGATATATGGTACAATTGAATAAGGGGGCGTGGCACCGCCCACACAACTCTAAACTTGAAAAGACAATATTTTATGAACTAATAGCTGAACGAAAATTATTCTAGGCAATTATTCTAGGCGATATATGGTACAATTAAATAAGGGGCGTGGAACCGCCCACACAACTCTAAACTTGAAACTAATAACTGAACGACGAAGATATTTGGAACATTTGATGTTGGCTTGGATCAAAACACATCAATGAGTAAAACTGGGCGTTGCCACGACCCCTTTAAAAATGGCATTTATAACCAAAGTAATTAACCGATTATATGATTTAAACAGGATGAAACCAATGACTGGGCTATTACTCTAAAATATATTATGGTATAATTGGATCAGGGGGCGTCACACCGCCCTCTCGAAGTTCCCCTCTTGGTTTGAGTGAATCAAATATCACATGTTACGTGACAAAATAACGGTCATATTGATATTGACCATTGAAAAGTAAGATAACATCGCTCAATGCTTGCACATACAGCTGCGGTCAAAATAATAGCAGTGACACACTGCAAAAAGTATCTTCAAAGATTTTTTTTATTTTTTCTTTGAAACTGGTAACTATGTTATGTTTAATTTTTAATTGTAATCTATTATATCTCTATTTTGACTCAGTATAGAAACATAAAGTTTTTATATTTTGAGATTTAACCCAAAAAAAGTTTTTTTCTGAAAAACGCTCGGTCAAAAAAATAGCAGTGCTTTAAAAAACTTAACATATTTCGTCTTTAACTTTACTAAAATGAAGTTATTTAATGTTTAAATAGAAGAAACTAATATTTGTAGCGTTTCCTTTGATTCGTAAAACTGCTTCACAGCGGCGTTTCATTGAATTAACGAGGTCTTCGCACCTCTTGTTTGGTATTTTTGCCCACGCGTCTTTAATTACAGACCATAGTTAATTATTATTTTTTGGCTTAGCTATAGCGACTTCTCTTTGAACATCACACCACAAATTCTCAATAGGATTGAGATGTGGCGACTGCGCAGGCCACTCCATAACGTCAATTGCATTATCCGAAAACCATCTTTTTGCGAGTCGGCTGGTGTGTTTTGGATCATTATCCTGTTGAAAGATCCAGTTTAGGGGCATTTCATATGCGGCGTATGGTAGCATAATATTTTGGAGGATTTGAACATATTGGGCAGCATCCATGATATTTTGGATCCAGTAAATTGGTCCAACACCGTAGTATGAAAAACATGCCCATATCATAACGCATGATCCTCCGGTTTAACCGCTTTCGTAGTATACCGGGGATCATATTCCTTGTTAGGAGGACGTCTAACATACTGTCGGGACCCTGTACCACCATATAAAACTATTTTGGATTCGTCCGTCCACAAAATGTTCCTCCACTTTTCGACTGGCCAATTTAGATGTGATTTTGCAAACTGCAATCTTTTAGTGACATGTATTGTTTTTAAAAGTGGCACTTTTCTAGGACTTCTGGCATGGAGGTTATGTTGTCGTAATACTCTGCGAACGGTTTTAACACTAACGGAGGGACAAACACTGTCTCTTATCTCGGTGCCAGGAACAAGGGGGTTTTTGGTACTAACATTTTTTATTCGCCTCTTAGTTATCTCTGACACTACAGATTTTCTACCGCGTGGTTCAGCTTTTGCTTCGAATTTTATAGCATTACTTATCATTTTCGCAGAGCAATGAAGAAGATTTTGAATTTCTTTGTAGGTTTTCCCTTCTGATTTTAAATTTTTTTATAAGAAGTCGCTTTTCATCATCACAATGCTTTCCTCGTCCCAAAAATTAAAAAAACAATAGCAAAATTATTTTAAAAACACTAGATTTTTAATAATTTATTACTTTTAATATCAATCCAATACCAAAAACACGCTATTATTATTTTTTCCCTCGATTTTTCAGGTTACTGCTATTATTTTGACTGCTTAAAATTTTACACTTTTGCCTATTATGAGATGAAGCTACAACAAAAACAACAACTATGCCAAATTTATGTTTTATTTTGTTTTGTTCTATCATGCCCTAACGGTTAATACAGTAAACGAAATAAAATAAAGTACACACAGAAAAATATAGCCAGCGATATCTTTATCTAGGCTGCACTGCTATTATTTTGACCGCAACTGTAGGTTCCAAACAATGGCCACCCGACTTGAGGCCCCGTCAATCAACACGAATGGACACTTTACATCCGACCCGAACAGAAACGAACAGTCTTCCGTATATCGCTGTGGATGGAATACAACTCCCATATATGGGCAGGTGCTCCAAAAACATCCTTGGAGCTTCTGGACCGTGTTCAAAGGAGAGCGATGGTGCTGATAGGAAACAGTAGGGTATCCAACTCAATTGTTTCCCTGGAGCATCGTCGGAATGTGGGCTGTGTGTCGCTGTTCTATCGCTACTTCCATGGTGTGTGTTCTTCAGACATTCGTGGCCTTATTCCTGACGTGAGGATGTTCGGCAGGGATACACGACTTTCCAGAAATTCACACCCATTTGTTATCGATTGGGCGGTTGACCGCACTGTACACTACAGATCGAATTCGTTTTTCGCCCGTACTGTCCGTATGTGGAATCGACTTTCGGCAAATGTATTTCCCACCAATTACGACATCCAGAAATTCAAGGCGAATGTCAATAAACATTACTCCCTCTTTCCCCCCTTCGATCCCTTGCCTTCCAACGACCAACGCAATGCATTGCATGTATAGGGGAAAACCCCTGAGTGTTGGCTAATTAAAAAAAAAAAAATAAAGAAGCGTTCAATTTAATTTCATTGGCTATTCCAGTAATGGAAATGAAAATCATGGTTTCCATGGCATATTGTTTTAAACCACAGTGCCCCGTGGAAAATGCAGTGCATTGCCTGAAATGGTATGACCCTTTTTCAACTACTCTGAAGTTTACCTTCTTTCTAATTCGTGTCCTCATAAACCCGTTATCAATCAAAAACTTTTAGCCTATCACGAAAAAGTTTTCAAAGTATTTTGGAGACATTCACGTTCTCTCATTGCTCCGTCCTTTTGGCCAAGACAAGCGTTTACACAATTTTTTTTGTGTTTTAATTGTCATTTTATTTGATTAATGTAGATTGGTGGGCACCCTTTTCTCGCTCAGTTTTTTTTTTTATTTTTCGTTTTTTGCCTTTGTGAGGACCGCGAAAAATGTCTTCTTAAATTATTCTCTTCTGTTTTTGGGTTCTATTCATTCATCTTGGGCGGCGCCGCCACCGCCGCTCTTCTGTCGTTGGTAATGGCGGTCAAATTGAAGTATTTAATGCAAATGAATAAAATTTCATTCTAAAGCAAATAGTTGGGAGGAAGAACGCTTTCTTGGTTTTGACAGCAACGGCGTTAAAAGTGTTAATGTAATTCCGCTGCCACTGGCACATAAACAACAACATAAAGATTTCATTTAAATACTTAACAGCATTTTGTGTACTTTCCAGCCATCCCATACCATCCCTGCTCACAAACGCACACACATCCCGTTTAATGTATTCCGAGACTGGATTTTATCCAGAATATTTCAAAATAAGTTCCACACTGGCAACATCTTGTTTGTTGCCAAATTCCACTGTACCCTTTTCACATAAAACAAACAGAATTGCAAAAAACCGCATAAAAAATATGTTTACTATTTCTGGAGGTTTCATTAACGTAAAGCTACGTTATGAATTTTTTATCCACATCAATGTGGGGCTTCTACTTTCATCTGCTGTTCAGTTTTATCCGAGACGCAGAGTAAATAATGGCATTCATTATATGCTTAAGGACATATGAGATATAGGGTTCTCCTCCAGGATTTTGTTTCATATGCTCTCGACCTTATCTGCAGTGTTTATATCATGTTCTTTATGATGTCAATTGCGTCAACGCGACTTAAAGAATTCCAGTTGCAACAGCTTTTAAACCTCAACGTTATTTTTGCGAATTTGAAATGGTTACGAAACAGGCAAAAATTCTCATTGCTGTACATTAGGTAGGAACTATGCAGTACAAACAAAAAACAGGATAATAAGTGATTTAAGTGATAATTACCACTAACTATACTATATTATAATATAGGGTGATCCATCTAGAGGTTCTTTTTCAGAACAAAAAAAATATAACAACTCAAATCAAGTGTGGAATCTTTATTTGTAATTTTAAAGGACATTTTTCTCGTGGCCTGACCCAATAGTGTTTTTTTTTTGTTAAGCCTTTAGCTTGCTAGCGAACCCGCAATTGTTAAGTTTTAAAGTGCTAATTTTGAGCATGTCTGCAGACAAAAAACCACTATTGGGTCAGGCCACGAGAAGTGTGACATGGTGGGGTCTACCGCAAGGGAACCCCTAATAAGTTCATTGCTACTTTAACAATAAATGCGTTTCTGCAATTTTGCTAAATTGAACGTTTTAGTAAAAATGAGAAACTATTTCCTACTGAAGTTGGAAGATAACCTATCTCAACTAGCCAAATGTGTATAATATTGTCTATTTGCTAAATCACATAAGGACCTGAACCATTCTATGCAATTCTCCTCCACAATAGTTTTCAGGTATTTACATTTAATCTTCTCGGCAAAAATGTGTTTATAATCCTAAGACTTAACTCAAGAAATGACCGCACATAATCATTTATATACAGGGTGGCCCTTAATCTATCACTCTTCCGGGAAATGTAAGAATTTTCGAGGCGGGTATGCGTTGCTTAAGGTGAGCATTGGAGAAATTTAGATTGATAATAAAAACTGAATTAAATCATTGTTTTAACGGTAATGATTTGAGCGCTAACACTTTTCTCTTTAAATTTGTGTATTCATTGGTGGGCTGGTCATCGATTTTGAAAGACCATGAAAAAAGCTATCGTTAATTAAAGTTGTAGGTCAATAAGCCGATATCTTAATAAAGTTGTGGACATTTAAAGTTTAGAAATGCAATATATAGAATGGATTATGACAATGAATACATATCTCATTATGTTTGTTGTAGCGTCAGATATCTCTGACTAGAGTGTCAAAAAAATCTGGGTCTTCAGAAAACCGACGTTTTCCAAAATACCGACTATCGTGTTTTTTAGAAGTAAAAAAACCGACATTAACCGATCTTTCGGTGTTAGCATTTTGCCTTGAATGGAAAATATTTTTCCGATTAGAAGTGAAGTAATCGTCCTTATTTCTATACTATATGAACGCAACAAAATCAATTGCTACTACTAGAAGTTTGGTTTTATGTAGAAATTAAAAAGAAAGAAAGAATAAGTCGGGCGTAGCCTACTAAACGAGTATTACTCTTTTACTTCTGGATATGCAGTAAAATCCTTGAACTGGCCCTTAATTTACCCACAATTTAAAAAAATTTGTTCGGGAATTTCATCCATTTTGGTTTCCATATGTCCATGTTGAAATAGGTCAAATTTTGGGACATAGGGTACGTCAGCCACACGCAGAGAAAAGATACCATATCTTTACTATATGGTATGGTATAAGTATGGTCGTCGCAATCATAGTATTGTTTTTTTAATTTAATTTTGATAATAGTATGATTGCGGCAATATTAATATTGTTGAAATGTAACAATAATATTGTTGCCAAATTTTAAAATGAAAATATGGTTGTAGCAACAATATAAATATGGTTGGTGCGACAAAACTATTGTTTTTTTGAGTTTTATGTTAACAATAATATGATTACGGCAATCATACCGACAAAAATTATGTTTGTCGGTATGATTTAATTTTTCTTAATTTAACAATGTTATTGTTACGAATATTACGCAATAATAGTACTTTTTATATGAAAATTATTTTTTTTCAAAACAAAATATTTTGAATTTGTATAACTGAAATATTTTTAATAAATATTTTTTTTCTACTGCTAAAGAAATTACTCCTGTTAATAATAGTTTAATGCATTTTTAAATAATTTACTTAATACAAATCGATTGTTAAATAACAATTTTACCCAATCCTTACAAATATTTTGGGGATCATAGTATAGTTACGTGTAAGTCAAACTATGGTTGTGAGGATCATACTATGGTTGTATGAGAAATATTCTATGGTTGTGAGAATAATAATATGGTTGTGGGGATCATAGTATGGTTGAGTGACAATAACAATGTGATTGTGGGGATCATAGTATGGTTGAGAGTGAATAATTCTATTGCTGTGAGGACCATAATATTGTTGTGGGGATGATAGTATGGTTGCGTGTGAACCATACTATTGTTGTGGTGATCATAATATTGTTGCGCCACAACCATATACCCAACAATAGTATGATGCTCTTCGAATATTGTTATCCCAACCATACTTTTTTTCTGCATGCAAATTTTGCCAAACTGCAATGCATTGAAAGCCACAAATGAGTCAAATGAGTAATATACTATATATTAATTTGATCGAAGTCGGAATATGGTTGTTCAATAGTGGTTGTAAAAACGGGAGTAGTATTTTTACTGGGGCTTTAGTAAAACGTGGACATCTCGCAGAGAAAAGATATGGTTACACTATGGTCACCGCAACAATAATATGTTCTTTACAATAAAAGCATGTTCGTCGCGACCATAGTATTGTTTTTTGAATTTCATTTTGACAATAGTATGATTGCGACAATATTGCTATTGTTGAAATGTAGCAATAGTAATATTGCCAAATTTAGAAATAAAAATATGGTTGTAGTAACCATATTACGGCAATCATACAGTATGGTTGCGACTATGAACATAACAAAACAACAATCGGAAGGTAGTTCGAGGGATTTTTATTGTGTTTACTGTGTTCGGTGAAATACTCTCATACCGATTGGTTCTCGTTTGTTTAAAATCTACCTGCACTTAAATATATAAGCATTGATCATGGTTTAATCACATTCGTTACTTGGGGTCTACGGATGGTGAAGTAGCATTCACCCCTGCTGGCAACTAAAAGTATTTTTGACCGTTGGGATTATTAATTTTTGTTTCTTGAATGAAATGTTCAATAAAAACATGGCCTCAAATCTGGCTATGAACTAATAGTTATGCAATTTAAAATAATATGCTTAATAAAAACCTCTATTTTTTAATAACAACAATAACCAATCCTAGTAAATAGTTTTGGGGATCATAGTATGGTTCAGTGTGAATCATACTATGGTTGTGGGGATCATAGTATGGTTGCGTGTGAATCATAATATGGTTGTGAGGATCATACTATGGTTGTATAAGAAACATACTATGGTTGTGGAGATAATAGTATGGTTAAGTATGAATCATACTGTTGTTGTGAGGATCATAGTATGGTTGTGGAGATCGTAGTATGGTTGAGTGTGAATCATACTATTGTTGTGACGATCATAATATTGTTATGTCACAACCATATACCGAACAATAGTATGATCCTCTTCGAATAGTGTCACCCCAACCATACTTTTTTTCTGCGTGCGGTATGGCCGATTCTATCTCGCTTATTACTGATCGTTATGAACTTGGCCAAATTTCATCAAGGTTTAATATAAAATGTGAATTCTTGATTTAAAAACAGATCGAAAATTATGTGTGGGAGCTATAACTTAACTATAAGCCTATGGATACTTAAAAACCGCAGCATTTCTGGACAAATACAAAAACGTATTTGCCTTTGGCATTGGCTTTATTTTAAAGCAATATCAAAGGTTCCTGGGACTGCAAAATAGCGCTTTCAATAGAGATGTTTCCAAGCATGCAAATATGAAAATTTAACTACGATTAAGACACCGGCTACAACAATTGCACACTTGACTAAAATAAAGGTTTGGGTACATTTATTTTACATAACACTACCCCACCAACATACATATCCTTCCATACTCCCAACAACAGACTGCAATGAAATCGTTACTATAAAGTATTAAATCTTCAGCCCGGCCAAACTTGAAATTTTTTGCTAGCGCTGATCATACGACCTCCCCGGCCTGATTTTCGTTTCGTAGTTAGACACACACACTCATACGGCGATAATGCCATTAACATACATTTATTCTTGATTTGCACAACTTCATCTTTATGCTTTTTATTTCACATATCCTATTTTAATGGATTTATATTGTCAACAATTGTGGTCATGACATCAAATGTAATTGTACTGAAATCTGGACATCTGAAGCGTAGGTACGGTACAAATGTCCACACGCACAGGCGAACGCTCTACCAAAAATACATTTGCAATTCTGAAGGATACGAACGAAATAAATAATATTACATACAAACACATACACGCCCCACACACACACATAGGCACACACATGCCAATGTAACTATATTTGGGCGTTTTGTTGTAAGCATTGCAAACAATTTTAGGCCAGAAGTACGAAGTACGAGTAGGTATCCGATAATATGTACAAGGACATCTTCGTCCAAAAAGTGTTATGAGTGCGTACACATGTATGAACATATGTATTATCTGATACACACACACATAGTGTGTATGTGCTGTGTGTATGTATATGTGATAAGTGTTTTTAAAGGATAAGTTGCATGGATGATATGATCTGTTGTATCACTTTTAACAGAGAAGCGTGCTGGCACTAAACTGGTTCGTACATTCCAGCAAGGACTGCTATTATGTGAAGTGACCTTAAAAGTATTGCCACTTTTATTGTTAAAATTAATTGAAGTTTCTGTTAGTTGTAGTAAAAAATCTAATGAAGGGTGTGACCCTGCACTTCGGGATGTTAAGAAAATGCAATATAAAATGGGGTTTGGACCCCCTTAGACGGGCTCTAAGTTTACGCAGGAATTAAGCCTTATGGTATGTACGAATTTGTGAGAAAATGTCATTGTTTTTATGTTAATCTGAACTGATTTTCTCTAATGGCAACCATATCCGCCCTTGGAATACAAAACAAACTTGTGTCAAACTTCAGCAAGATTGGATGTAATATGTTGCTTCTAGCGCTAAAAACATAATATCGGATGAACATATGAATGCTTTATCTATATATAGGGTCATCCATCTAGAGGTATTTCTTCAGAACAAAAAATATATAAAAATTCAAATCAAGTGTGGAATTTTTATTGGTAATTTCAAAAGACATTTTATGCCATTTATTTTTTTGAATATAATTTCCTTCAAATGTCCAATTTTAGACATTTGTGGGTCTATTTTTGGATGACTTGTTCAAGCATTTCGACCGGTATGGCTTTCATGACACGCGTAATGTTGGCTTCCTAAACCTGAATCGTAGCTGGTTTGTCAGCATAGACTTTGGACTTTACGTGGCCTCAAAGAAAAATGTTAAAAGGTGTGATATCACTCGATATAGGCGGCCAACTCACCTGTCCAAAACGTGAAATTAGCTACTTTTCGATATGACCTCTCAATAGATCTATTGTTTGAGCAACTGTATGGCAAGTGGCACCGTCCTGTTGAAACCAAGTGTCGTCAACGGCTTTAATTTCAGGTAGCATAAATATCGATACCATGGCGCGATAGCGAGCACCATTCTCGGTTACGTTCCGGCCATCATTCCGGCCATCATTGACTCCACCAGCTTATTAACCGCACCAAACCGCACCAAACCGTGGTTTTCTCTGGGTATAATGGCATCTCTTGAACATCTTCTTTTTTCTCTTCAGCCCAAATGCGGTAATTTTGTTTATTGACTTTGCCCTTGAGCCAGAAATGGGCCTCATCACTGAACAAAATTTTGGTCGAAAACAGCGGATCTTACCTTTTCTCACCGAACGTTCATTTCCATAATACAGCTGCCAGCATTTGAAGGTAATTATTTTCAAAAAATAAATGCCATAAAATGTCCTTTCAAATTACCAATAAAGATTACTCACTTGATTTGAATTTTTATATTTTTTTTGTTGTGAGAAATACCTCTAGATGGATAACCCTATATAAACAGATTTCCATTAATTTCCATTTTTTGTAACTATTATAACGGGTGATCACCTAGAAATATTTTTTTCAATAAGGTTTTTTTTTACAAATTATGCGTGAGTACACCACGAAAACCACGGTTTGGCGCGGTTTTTGGGCTAGTGGTATCATCGGCCCATATTTTTTCAAAATGATGAAAAATGATGATGGCCGGAACGTTACCGTGAATAGTGCTCGCTATCGCGCCATGATATCGGACTTTTTTCT
This sequence comes from Hydrotaea diabolus, assembly GCA_963513945.1. Classification (NCBI taxonomy): domain Eukaryota; kingdom Metazoa; phylum Arthropoda; class Insecta; order Diptera; family Muscidae; genus Hydrotaea; species Hydrotaea diabolus. Next base: position 190,527,579 of record OY740716.1, on the reverse strand, counting down.
ACCTGACATTGAAACCCGTAATCTTGACATTATTCTACAGGGTGATTCATTCACGACTGGGAAAATTTCCCCAGCGTATTCCTTGGGTCATTTCATAAAAATATGCCCATCAACGGCCATGCCTAAAAATACAAGGGAGAGAAATGGCAACGGTTTAACAAAAATTGTTAAGATCTGACCAGTCGGATTTGGGCTTGTTGTCGTTTTTCGGCTTGTTGGAAAGATCTTTAAGAAACTTTTTAGAATCATTAAAAAAAAATAAATCTGCGAGATATTTGCAAAAAAATAATTTGGAAAAAAACAGAAGAACGTAAACATAACCTCATCCAGATGGCAGATAACTTATGTTCCTTCTCTTAAATGATAGCCCTACCTCTTATGAAGCTAACATATTACCACTGGTTTAGAACTTAGCAATTTTACCCTGCGAGGGATGCTATATATATTTCTGGCCAAATAATGAAAATTCAAATATTTATCTTCAAAAATGGTGTTATTGTTTTGCAAAGTATTCTCCAGCATGTTTTGCAAAGTATTCTCCACCAATTGTCGAAGCACTTTTTCCACTCCGATTGAGACACCTCCAAAACATGGTTTTTGAACGCTACAACAGCATCTTCTCGCGACGAAAATCGTTGACCACGCATTTGTTTCTTGATATGCGGGAACAAAAAGAAGTCATTGGGTGCCAAGTTAGGGCTGTTCGGCGGATGACCTATCAATCCGACGTTTTGGCCTGTCAAAAAGGCGCTGGTTTGAGCCGATGTGTGAGAGCTCGCATTGTCATGGTGCACAATGATTCGTCTTCTCTTGTTCGTTTTTCGAATTTCTCCGAAGACTTCAGACAAACAAATTATGGTGGTGCACCACTCAGAATTGACCGTCCCACGTTGCTTAAGCGGAACAGTCGCCACATGATCAGTTTTGCCGAAGAAACAGGCGACCATTTGCTTCGAAGTGCTTCTTCCACGAACAACTTTCGTTGGATTTGGCTCGTCTTCGAAGACCCACACGGTCGATTACTGTTTTGTTTCAGGCTCATACGCATAGATCCATGATTCGTCACCTGTGACGATCTTATTAACGTCTTTTGAAGCACCGCGATCGTATTTTATCAAAATTTCTTTGCACCAATCGACTCGAGGCTTTTTTTGAGCGATTGTCAAATTATGCGGGATCCAACGAGAAAAAAACTTTTTTACGGCCAGGTGTTCATGCAATATGGAATGTATGCTGGTAGAAGAATTGCCCAAGGATGCCTCTATCTCACGGTATGTCACATGATGATCTTTATTATCAGTTTACGCACGGCATCAATGTTCTCTGGCACAACGGCCGTTTTTGGACGACCTTCGTCTTTGAACGAGCGTCGGCCACGATTGAATTCATTAAACCAGTTTTTCACTGTGCTATAGGATGGTGCTTCATCGCCATACAATAATTTAAGTTCATCGATGCACTCTTGTCGTGGTAATCCACGTCGAAAGTTGTGAAAAATGGTCGCACGAAAATGTTCACGAGTTAATTCTGTTTTTTTTTGCCAAATTGATTTTTTCAAGTCACTGTAAACAACACAAACGGCAAAAATAAGGGTAACTGTTGTGCCTAGTAAATGCGTCCTGCGACGATTTTTTTTGTAAATGTGTTGTAAATGTGATTGTGTTTCTGTTATTTTCAATATCCCCGAAGGGAACTGAAGCATGTTTTTCTGGAGAAATTTCTAAGAGGAAGAGTTTAGGCAAACCTGAAAATTTGGCCGATAGCTTTCGATGCTGGTATCTTTTAACTTTGTTTATTAAAATTGTAATTGTTATAAATAATTATATTAATAAATAAGCCGTAAAATATCCACGAAGTGGTTGGGCAAATTCTCTAAATTCGGAAAAAACCTAATTTTCGGGAGGATATTTCCGAGCTTATAATTTTTTTTCTTATGACCGGCCGTAATGTAATACACGCAGAGAAAAAATATGGTAATTATATGGTCACGGTTAAAATAGTATATACTCCGCATTAAAAAATATGTTCGCCGCAACAATATTATTGTTTTCTGAATTTGGTTTTGACAGTAGTATGGTTGCCGTAATATTAATATTATTGAGTTGTAACAATAATATTATTGCCAAATTTAAAAATTAAAATATATCGTTGATACACATTTTTTTTTTTGATGTGCGGGAATAAAAAGAAGTCATTGGGTGCCAAGTCAGGCCTGTACGGTGGATGACCCATCAATGCGACGTTTTGGCCGGTCAAAAAGGCGCTGGTTTGAGCCGATGTGTGAGAGCTCGAATTGTCATTGTGGACAATGATTCGTCTTCTCTTGTTCGCTTTTCGAATTTCTCCGAAGACTTCAGGCAAACACATTGTGGTGTACCACTTAGAATTGACCGTTCTACGTTGCTCAAGCGGAACAGTCGCTACATGAGCAGTTTTGTCGAAGCAACAGGCGATCATTTGCTTCGAAGTGCTTCTTCCACGAACAACTTTCGTTGGATTTGGCTCGTCTTCGAAGACCCACACGGTCGATTACTGTTTTGTTTCAGGCTTATACACATAGATCCATGATTCGTTACCTGTGACGATCTTATTAACGTCTTTTGAAGCACCGCGATCGTATTTTTTCAAAATTTCTTTGCACCAATCGACTAGAGCCTTTTTTGAGCGATTGTCAAATTATGCGGGATCCAACGAGAAAAAAACTTTTTTACGGCCAGGTGTTCATGCAATATGGAATGTATGCTGGTAGAAGAATTGCCCAAGGATGCCTCTATCTCACGGTATGTCACATGATGATCTTTATTATCAGTTTACGCACGGCATCAATGTTCTCTGGCACAACGGCCGTTTTTGGACGACCTTTGTCTTTTAGCGAGCTTCGGCCACGATTGAATTCATTAAAGCAGAGTTTCACAGTGCTATAGGATGGTGCTTCATCGCCATACAGAGATTTGAGTTCATCGATGCACTCTTGTCGCGATAATCCACGTCGAAAATTGTGAAAAATGATCACACGAAAATGTTCGAGTTAATTCCATTTTTTTTGCAAAATTGATTTTTCAGGTCACTGCAAACAACATAAATGCTGTACGTACGTCAAAACGTTCAGAGTACGCTTATGCTTAAAAATGTCAAACTTTCCAATGGAAATGTCAGATTTCGGCCAGTAATTTATATATTTATAAACCGCTGCTATTTCGCACTCTTGCATTTTTAGGCATGGTCGTAGATGGACATATTTTGGTAAAATGATCCAAGGAATACGCTAGTGAAATTTATCCAGTCGTGAATGAATCACTCTTTATACTGTGCCTAATATTATAAAAATAGGAATTGAAATTGGCGTTCTTCAGCGGTTGTATGTAAAATCGGAACGGACATTTTCACTGAGCTGGTTACTGATCGATAGTTAGAAACTGTAACATATTTTTTTCTCATTTACTTTTAAAGCTTAAGACATAAAATCGGCTGAACATATGTGTTCAACAAATCTGATCTGATATTTAACAGATCGGAGCTGATTTTCATCAATTTCAACAGCGTCGGCTTTGGCCAAAAAAAAACTAACCTCTGCCAAATTACATAAAGACCGGACAATTTCAGTGTGATTGCAGGCTTTTAATAGACGACAGACAGACAGACAGACTGATATTTTTTAATTCATTTTTAAACATTTTTGGTAGTTACAAACATTTGCCATTAAACTAACGTTTAATTTCCAGATTCACAGTGCGACGCAGGGTATAAAAATGGTATTCCGTACAAGAAAATAATGTATTTTCTTTGCTTTTAACAACCAAAACCCGACAGCAAAAAACTGCCTTAACCGACATGGCGGGTTTTAGCTGTTTTTGAGAAACTGACTTTCGGGTTTGGAGATCAAAACCGGAATGTCGGTTTTCGGTTTCGGTTTTGGACACTTTAATATGTTTAACGATTGGTTGACCACTTGTCTAACTACCACCTAACTTCCACAAATTATTTTTTGCTTCAACTCTTAAAGCAACCATAGATGCTATATAACATAGAAAATTGTTGACTATTTAAATTAGCGATATTTTGACACGCCCGCCGTTAACACCCTCTCATCATATTTTAAGGATACATATTTCAGGAGCACAGTTCTGCTCCTGCTGCACGAGTATGTTTGCAGACGACCAACCATTCATTCTTACCTTCTCGTTAGAAGCGATGTGTCTTTAAGCTTGTCTGTTCATGTTGCGTTCTTGTCGATGTTGTCTTCCATTTAAAATATTCCATTTTCTATGTTTTCTGGGTCTTGGCATTTTGATTGCATCATTTACACAACGTTATGGAATATAACATCACATCACGGTGGTTGACGGTGGTGCATTTCGGTCTAAAATAAAAAGGAAAAGTATTTCGTAAATATTTATAGAAATAGTTTGGGCATACGGGATGACATAAGATGTGTTTAAAAGCACCCAGATTTTTAATACCTGCAAACAATTTAGAATTCTTTGTTTAGTTTTGAGATACAATTTGGGCAATGAAGGTAAATATGTGCTTATGAGTATTTTTTTTAAGTTAAATTGTAAATAACACAGTGTACGAAAAAAGAATGAAGTCAAAATACCTGGGAAGTGATATTATTTTTCTTGTAGATCTTGCTGAGTACAACAAGAAACCGGTTTTGAAATTTCCCAAACACTTTCAAAATTTTAGTTGTTACGAATGTAGAGAAAACCATTTTTACAACATAAAAAATAATAATTCAGTGAAAATAAATAACGACAGTATGAGTTAGACCGATTTCTCGCAACCCCAATACCGAAATTGTTTCCTCTAAGCCATATTTTATCAGTTTATCAATAACAACCAATCTTCAAATATAAGGAATGTACACACAGAGAACAGATTCGTTGCCACAACCGAATCATTAGATTTGTATAAATCTCCATTATTCCGTCAGTACAACCGAATGCGATTAACGGTGGAACATTTAAATTATCTTAACCTCAAGAACATAATTTTGGATCTTAAAATCCAACATGTGCGGCATATGTTCAACGAAAAAATTTATAATTTTTATTAGAGGCAAGAACTGTTTGATTACAAAATTTAGTACTCTATAAAGGGAGAAAAGATTATGGAAGTTTTTTACTAAAAAAAATAATCCGATTTCAATCAAATTTGGTATGGTATATTTTAATTGACAAACAACTAATTTTGGTTCGGTTTAAGTCATTTAGGTTTATTTTTTGATGATAGTTAAAATTGTGTGGGGCCCAAAAAATGGCTTTCCATGGACATATGGCTTTAAAATACCTATATAAAGATACCAATTTTTATAAAAATATTTTTGCAGTTTGGCAATATTTGGGTGAAAACCACTTTGTCTGAAAGTCTGATGAATTTAAACATGGAGGTGACAATTTGGAGACAAATTCAAATAAGACCTTATGTTGAAAATCTTGCACACCGAGAAAAAATTAGTTGGAAATCGTTCCAAACTAAAAAAATTTGGTTGGATAAACCGAATTTCTGTTGCAATAACCAACATTTCATTGTATTGATGGTATCATGGTTCGAGATATCATATGATGGGTGCTACAACCATATCAGTTTTCACAGCTAATAACACAGTTATACCAACCGAATTCAGTTTACCTATTGGTTGCAACAACTGTCGGTTTGGCAACCAACCAGTTGTGATGTACATGTTACTTTGGTACCAATAATTGGAGGTGACAACAGATTTGTTCTTTATAGTGACCAAATTTTGTTTAGTTGGCTGTTGTAACATTATATTGGTTATTCCAATATCAACCCTATAATATTTTTTGGTTCTAGTCACAACAAAATTCTTGTTTACTGCGAAAGCATCGAAATACCCAAAAATTTATTAAAACAAAATAAATGGTCAGACAGTTTAAGGTTCCTGGGTTAGACGTTTTATGCTTCCAAACGATACTGCCATATAAATAAACGAACTATAATAAAAAAATATTTTCCAGAATAAATAAACAGGCGACATTGCACAAAAAATTGTCGCCATAGATAACACTCCTTATTATTCAAAACAACAACCATTTTTGTTTGGTGGTGACCCATTTTTAAACTTGACAACTATTATTGATATATACCCTAATTATTTCTTTTTTGATTGGAGCATCATTGCAATGCTTATCAAAACATTTATCAAAAGTCGTATTTATTTTACTGATCAATTGACCCATTGCAAGGCGGCAAAATACTTGTACTATAAGTATATTTTTTCAAAAAGTACTTGTAACCGACAATCTAAAACAACAACAAATGCATGTACCAATTCGTTTCCAATAATCATCTTAATCTGTTAGGATTACCTAAACTTGTTTACTTCAAGTGAATGTGTCAGTTCCCTCTACTTAAAGTTTCTGTGTACCCAATCAACATTCGGTTGCAACAATGGAATACATGGATAGTACGTGCAACCACCAACATTCGGTTGGAAAAAAATTCGTTTGTGGCAACAAATCTGTTCTCTGTGTTTGGTAAATTAAGAGCAAATTACGGGCACTATTACTACTTTTCATTCATAGGCAAAAGTCTGAAACCGAAATGTCGGTAAATGCCGTTTTTTACTATAAAAAAACCCGACAGTCGGTTTTTTTTGATAACACGGAACTTAAACTTGTTCAACAGTTGTAATACATTTTAACCGCCAAATATGTCTTACATGATATACCGGTTGCAAAACATATTTTATCTCAGTAATAATTTTTTTTAGAGTTCGGCAAACACAACACAATTGTGATCGAGCTAGGGAAGTTACGTCCCTCCTACGAGCATAACTAATAAGTGAGGAGGTACTTTTCAAAACATGATTATTCCACTTTTTGTGTTTTTGCACAAATTTAGAAAATAGTTTCTTGGGTATGCCCCTATATATTTAACCCGAAATTTTGGTGCATTATTAAAGGCGTAAAGATTAGTTATTGTTTTGTGTAGGATTTAAAAAGTTGGCACTTCTATATGGAATAATCTTGTTTTGATGCGGCTGGTTGGTATAATCATGTTTTGATTCAAACCACTGTGGATTAATCTTGTTTTGCTGAAACTAATTAGGTATCAGATATATTAAGTTGAAATAAAACAACATTAGGTTCATTTTAATCTAAAGAAATTAAAATTTTTTTTTTATTTTTTCTTCTGGATTAATCATATTTTGTTCCAAAAATGTATATTTGAAATGGATAATGTCATTCTGAAGTGGAATAATCTACTTTTCATGAAATCATGCATTTTTCAATTATTTTCCTGGTGTAATTATTGACATTTTGAAACATTTTATTTTCACAGAGTATTCAATTCAAAGCTACCAAACAAAAAAAAATAAATTTTTTTTTTTTTCAAAAGTGGAATAATCGTGTTTTGTAAAGTACCTCCTCAAGTATGCATACGCAACAGCTTTGCCACCATCGGACTCAAGTGATTTGAGTAAGAAGTTCATGGCCAGCAGTCATATCAATTGGGAAAGATCACTGCATTGAGTCACTATATTTTAATTTTCTTCTAGCCAATAGGTGAGTTGGTTCTACGATTGCATGAAGCTATGCTACCAGAAATCCTGGCACTGCCAAGGCTCTAAATGATTTTTTTGAAAGTGTAGATCTAGCAGCCGCTTAAGAGTTCTTTAAAAGGTAGGACAGATTACTTATAATAGATCTTAAATCTTTACGAGCCAAAACTTCACTCTAATAGACACAGATCAGCCACAGATATGCCTTATAAATATTTGCAAAATGCGGATTGATTAGTCCTAAGGAGTTTGGAGAATGGCTTGAATTATGCCATAAGGTCCTGGTGACTTGTAAAGATTTGAATAAACATGTGCTTCTGGACCATTTGTGTTAAATTGCATGAACATTAGTCGAAGTCAACATTTTCATCGTGGTAAAGTTTTCTTCTGAGCAACGTTAGGAAATGAAAGTTCTAAGTCGGTGGCTCTGGCAATGTTTAAAAAAATCCAAAATTTCATCGAAAAATCATGAACAGCGCAATAAGATTGCTAAAGCCTTTTACGAAAATGAGCGTTCAAATCAAAATGCATTTCGTGAACATCGGAGTTTATTTTGTCAGCACAATCGACCAAATGTGTTCACAATCGGGAGCATTATGCGCACAATTCAGCAAACCGGGTCTATGGAAATGTGAAAACACCTTTGCATGCTCGCCTATCTTGTTCTGTGGAAAACTTTGATGTTGTTCGCGATAGTGTGGCAGAAGAGCCGTCCCATGGACCCATCCTCGTGTCCAACAATTGAACATCTCACGTAAATTACTAATACGATTTTTAAAAAAATATGTTAGTTAACGCGCTAACTCAAGAGCTGAAGCCAACTGACTATTTCAAGCGTCGTAATACACCTAATGGTTGACAGGCAGAATAAACTATGCAAAGAAGGAAATCTTCACCGACGAGACACACTTTGACTAAGAATTGCCGCATTGGACACGTGTGATTTTTGAAAAGGTAGGCCACGCAGAATAAAGTATGGTTGGGGTGACAATATTCGAAGAGCATCATACTATTGTTGGGTATATAGTTGTGGTACTACAATATTATGATCCTTACAGCAACAGTATGATTCAGACACAACCATACTAAGATGCCCACAACAGTGGGCAAATAATATAACTTAACCATACTATGGTCCCCAAACTCATATAATGACCCACTCTTCGGTGGATGGTACACACAGAGAAAAAAATAGACGGAAATCCGATGGCAGTACTAAAATTCAGTTGCAAAAAAAAATTTGTATAATCTTATTATAGGGTGATCCATCTAGAGGTATTTTTTCAGAACAAAAAAAATATTGAAATTAAAATTAAGTGTGGAATCTTTATTGGTAATTGAAAGGACATTTTATGGCATTTAGTTTTTGAATATAATTTTCTGCAAATGTTGGCCGCAACTACGCCTCAGGGTTTCCATTCTGAGGGTCCAATTTTGGATGACTCGTTTGGGCATTTCGAACGTTATGGCTGTAATGACACGCGTAATGTTGGCTTCCAAAACCTGACTCGTAGCTGGTTGTCAGCATAGACTTTGGACTTTACGTAACCCTCTATGACCTCTCTATAGATCCATTGTTTAAGCAGCTGTATGGCAAGTGTCACCGTCCTGTTGAAACCAAGTGTCGTCAAGATTACGGGCTTCAATTTCAGGTAGCATAAAGATCGATATCATGGCGTAATAGCGAGCACCATTCTCGGTTACGTTCCGGCCATCATTATTTTTGAAAAAAATATGCACCGATGATTCCACCAGCTTATAAACCGCTCCAAACCGTGGTTTTCTCTGGGTATAATGGCATCTTTTGAACATCTTCTTTTTAATTGCGACAATTTTGTTTATTGACTCTGTCGTTGAGCCAGAAATGGGCCTCATTACTGAACAAAATTCTGGTCAAAAACAGCGGATCTTCCCGTTTCTCACCGAACGCTCATTTTCATAATATAGTTGCCAACATTTAAAGGTAATTATTTTCGTATAGCTCGTTTGTTTTATTTCGGTCTGTTGCTTTTACACATTAAACAGGGGTTAAACCGGCACAAGACCTCTTGCTTCTATATTTAAATAGAAGACAAGTTTTTTAACAAAATGCCAAAGTGACATTGATTTTATTTTCAAAAAATTAATGCCATAATATGTCCTTTCAAATTACCAATAAAGATTCCACACTTGATTTGAATTTGTATTTTTTTTTTGTTCTAAAAAATACCTCTAGATGGATCCCCTATAGTAAGGTATTCGGTTCAATAAACCACAAGATGATAATGATAATCATCGTGTTGTAAACGCAACTAATTGATCGGTTGTACCAATGAAACGCATGAAACCAATTTATTGGCCACATTTTGTTGTCGTAACTGAATATTGGTGATGATATCTAAACTTTTATCATAACCAAAAGCGAAAATTATCTTAATATTGCAGCTTTAAGCAAATCGTTTAGTCTAATTTATTCAGTAAAAATTGTCCATCACTTTTTCCTCGAGATACCCGTGCCTATGTTTAAGAGTACTGCAAGTTTATATAAAAACAGTTTTTTAACCTATAAAAATTTAAAATATTTTTGTTAAACAAGTGCAGCATATGTGACAGCGCATAGAGAAAGGGACCTAAGGGTAAAAAAATAAATTTTCACTTTTTTTTGATGTGCACAACATCTGAGCATCGAATGAGGCCGATCCCATGCCCCAAAAGTGTTCCCTCCCAGAGATATGCGCGTTTTATGAAAGTGAAGTCGACGATTCTAAGCGCAAATAGAAAGGGACCTAATCTTGAAAATGGTTCTCCTGAACAAAACTTTTCATCAATTTTTAATTTTTTTTTGATGTGGACAACATCTGAGCATCGAATGAGACCGATGCCATGCCCCAAAAGAGTTCCCTCCCAGAGATATGCGCGTTTTATGAAAGTGAAGCCGACGATTCTGAGCGCAAATAGAAAGGGACCTAATCTTCAAAATGGCTCTCCTGAACAAAACTGGTTTTTACCCTAAGGTCCCTTTCTATTTTGCGCGTCACATATGTGCTTTTAGAACCTAAAACTTTTATTTTAAGGTTTGGATATTTCTTATTTTTTACCAATACTTCAGCTACAATTTCTGAATGTTATAGAGCACCAACTAACATTCGGTTGTACTTCTGGAATACTCGAATGCATATTACCTCAATCATTTGGTTGGAAAAAAAATTGGTTGTGTTAACCAATCTGTTTTCTGTGTGTACGACTAATTGGTATTTAGCTACAAAATTCGGTGATTCAGCGAAAAATCATTCGGGTTACAAAAGCCCTTGCTTTCAGCATTCATCGACTTTATAGAAAAATGCACCAATGCATTTAAGAGGTTTTACTCGAGCAATACACCACGGTGCATCTTGTCGAACCACCATGAAAATCCACTCGGTATCTTAGTCTTCATTATATACCAACAGCCACTATTTTGTTTTCCTTTTGTTTTGTTTCCCCTGAGGGCATAAACGAGTACATAGCGAAACGAGGATGCAGCTAACTTCAAGAACTATGAAATGCATATTTTCTGGCAACAGCAACAACGACATAATGAAGGCGAACAATCCAAAAAAAAATATGACAAAAATAAGATGAACAGCGTCAATGTTAGTGCGTCCTTGGTGGGTTATAAAAAAAACCTTCTATTTTCAGATTCACCGTATAGCTAGCTGAGTTCATCATTATGTTTGTGACATCTTGGAATATTCATCGGAGACGTCACAACAAGATAAGCTAGTTGGCTAGATAAATGCTGCAGCTGAACTTTTTTTCTTTTAAATTTAAGTTTTCCTAATTTAAGCTGGGCAATATTGCTATACCACCCTTTGTCTAGAGAATGTATACCTACATTTTGGCCCAGTTGAGCAGAACAATAGTTAGCATTTGCATAAGGGCAAAGACTACGGCACTGTAGTGGCGTTGACGATGGTACTGTAGCTGCTATGCCAGCCTTCATTGCAATCCATTATAATCCATTGCATACTTGCTGCTGTTTAACCCTCTAACGGGCAAAAGCTAAATTTTCCCACTAGAAAGTCGGGAATTTGTTTGCGGAGATATATTTGCATAAAAATAAATAATTTGAAGACCGAGTTCAAAAATTTTGTGTTTTGAGGTCCCTGCGAGGAAAAAACGAATGGCTGCCTCAGGGCAGCCTTGCCCGTTTAAGGCAAAAATATATTAAAAAAAAGATTTTATTCATTTTATGATTTTTATTCAGGAAATGGATATATTTAATAAGTAAACACAAATATTACAATAGTACTATGTTTTATACATGAATTATATTCAGAAAATGAGCAAATTTTAAAAAGAAAACTAAATATTAATTTTTATTATGATATTCATAAAAGCAATTCTTTGAGTTTGAACAACATAAATTAAGTTTACACTTTTTGCAGTAACATTGAGTTTCGGACTTTTTGCAAAATTTGCACTTTCTTTTACCGCCATCTTCCTTAGAAAGCCAAATGGGAAAATGATCAAATTGATCATATCGCAGGTCTTCAGAAGGATGTTTGGCTTTTTTACCTGATGTTAAAACTTCTGTTTGAATGCTTTGCAATGATGGACGACCAACTGAACGTTTTGCAGTGACAAGCGCAGTTGCAACTTCCTCCCGGAACATTGGTAATTGGAGTAGTTTCTGTGTTTCATTTGTTTCGCTTTTATTTTCCTCATTTATACGTCGATATAAAATGTATGAATTTGTTATTCCCATATCGATGAAGTGGTAAAATATTCTTGTCATAATGTTCCTAGTTTTGGTCCTTATGTGATATCGCCCCATTAAACCATCCATCAGGTCCACTCCTCCCATATGGCGGTTATATTCGTGGATCACTTGGGGACAGTCGACCTCCACAACTTTCTTCAGTTTCCGATCATATCGAGGTGCTTTAGAAGCCTTCTCTTTTGGATTATTCCTTTTAAATGGTTGAATACCTACATATGTTGAGGCTAATCGGACATTTTTAGTATCCTTCCAGAGAACTGTACTCATTTCAATTCCATATGCGGAGCCAACAAATTCAACGGAATGTCCCCTTTCCTTACCTTTAATTTGGTTGTCTAAAGGAAGTTTGCAATTTGGCAATCGCTTAGCTCGGACTGTTCCCAAACTATAAATCCCTCTAGTTCGTAAATACACCAACAAGGGCAGAGACGTATAAAAGTTATCGAAGTATATTATATGATTCACAAAATCTGGCACACTTTGCGAAAGACGGACGACGACATTTGCAGTTGCCCCAAGGTCGGGTGTTCCTGGTAAGACCACATTGTCACCAGCGCCATTATATATTTCAAAACGGTACGCATAACCACTTGAGTCGCACAGTACAAATAATTTGATTCCCCATTTGTGGGGTTTATTGGGCATATACTGTCGAAGATGGTGTTTCATTTTGGTACTGCACATCTGTTCATCAATGCATAATCGAGACATTTTTGGAATCGAATCAAACCGCTCATTCATTCTATCAGCAAGCTGCCGAATGCGGAAAAGGGGATCGTATCCTGGTTCACCTTTCCTGATACGATGAGATTCGTCTTGGAAGGAAAGATATCTTTTTATTGATATTAACCTTTTCAGCGACATAGTATTTTGAATTTGGGGAAATGCGTTTTTCCCCCAATAGCTTTCAATATTTGGGTAGCGATACACAGACATAAAAATCAAAATTCCCATGTATTGGCGAATTTCCTGAGCATCAACTTTGAACGATGTATTAATGTTTTCTGCAAAAGCGTTTCTATTCGTTTCTTCTGCAATCATTTCTAATATATTATCTGAAAAGAAATACAGAAATATATCTATTGGGTTCTTCAAACTTTTAATATTTGGTGGCAAAGATGAATCTCCGGCAAATGCCACTTCGTTCACATGTAAACGCATTGATGTTTTTTTCCAAGTTATATTTGAAAATTCCTTCGAGTCCTTTTTAATTTCAGATGGACCTGAAAGAGAACGATACATTAAATTTTGAATATGTAAAAAAGTTTAACAACAGTACCAGAACCAATAAATCCTCCAATTGAGGGTAAGATAGAGGGACCTGTTTCTTCTAGCGTTGGTAGAGGGGACCGCATTCTCTTTCTACAAGATGAAGTGCATGGATCAGATATTTCGACGATTGGAATAATGTTCGAAGTAGCTGCAGCATCTTGTATATCAAATGATAATGGATTAATATCTATTGGATCCATATTTTCAATAATGTGGTCATCAGCGAAATCTGCACCCTCATATTCATCTTCACTGCTGGAATCAGGAACTTCTTCATCAGATTCTACTGAATCCATAAACTCTTCCAATTCCGCATCAGTCAGAATAGCAAGATTTAACCGCTTATTACGATTGAATATACTCTTTCCTTCCATATTTTAAGTAGAAGTCCACAAATCTGCACAAATAATTCAATCATAATAAAAAAAAATTCTTACAAATGTTCCCATAAACGGGCAAGACTGCTTACAGGCAGTCATCAGTTTTTTTGGATTTAGCACACACAATATTAACTTTTTACTGAGAAATTTGGTATTACAATCAATAAATATTCGACATCTACTTACCAAAAATTATTCACAAGGATTGTATATTTCCAAATATTATATTTTGTCACTTAAAAAATTATATTTTTCACAAATAATTTATTTTTAATTTGCACACTTTTGTTGCACACAACAATTGACAGAATAAGCAAATACGATACGATTTACTTCAAACAAAAAAAAACGGTAAATAGAATAGTAGGTGACATAATAGAAAAGGTTACACTGCAAAAAAATGTTAAAAGTTCGGCAGAAAGAGTAAAAAACGGAAGGCTGCCTTGAGGCAGCCTTACCCGTTAGAGGGTTAAGAGAAATTATGGCAATTTTCATAAATTTCTTATCTGTTTTTACAAACTTTTCTTTTAGCTGAAGCGAAAAATTTCAAAAATTCGTATTAACATATTTTTGTTCTTCATCGTACACTAATTAAAATGAGAACACAACTGGCCGAACGTAATACCTGAGCAAAATTTTCTTATTAAAATGTTGATGAAGGGAAAATTTTACAATTTAAAAGCATGAAGTATTTTCTTAAATTTAAAATTACCCTTGAATCAAATTAATCAGCAGCAAAATTGTAAAATTATTCTTTGAATGTTTGGTTAAACAGTTGCTGTCATTTGCCAGACCGTGTTCATTTCAATACTTGTTTAATCTCGAACATTATTACCAGCCTAACTTAGGTAAAGTTTCTTTGCACAAAAAATTATAATTTTTGGGTTCAATTAAAAAATTCAAATATTCAAACAAAAATTTAATTAGGAATCCTGTGAAAAAAATGTATGTGTGTGTTGATATTTGAATAAACACGTCTGACGATGAGCACGAAAATACAGTAACGGAAATGAATGTTATGCGGAAAGAAATAAGGCAAAACTCAAATATATTTGCAATGCCAAATTCTAAGTAAGTTGGTCAAGTGATATATGAGTGTAAATGTACGAGGGCGACCGCAAAACTAACTGGCCTGGCACATTTTCTGTTTTACTAGCAATTTTTTTTTTGTTTTTTTAAAAGCAATCTTTTATAAGCCATCTGTCAAAATTTCCGGAATATTTAATGATTATTTTCTTTGTTACAGGTGATTGAAGTAAACAAGTTTTATAATTTTTGAAAAATGGAAAATAAAGAGTTTCGTGCGGTAATTAAACACTTTTATATGAAAGGTTATGCGCCACAATTAATCAAAGAAAGACCATCATACTCCACCGTGAAATCCTGGGTTCAACAATTTAAAATGGGTCGTTCAAGTACGGAAGATGAACAACGCTCTGGAAAACCGAAAACTGCTACTACTATTGAAAACATTAGAAAATATTTAATGAAGTGACTATAGATAGACGAATAAAGCTCAGAGAACTTGCTGGTATTGTTAAAATACACGAAAAACAAGTTTGGAGTATTTTACATGATGAACTCCACATGAAAAAGCTATCCGCCAGATATGTGCCGCGTTTGTTGACTTTGCCCCCAAAAATCGTCCGTTGGACCAATTCCGAGGAACTTTTAGCGATTTATCAGCGTAATCCAATAAAGTTCTTGCGCCGATTCATAACTGTTGATGAAACATGGATCCATCACTACATCCCAGAATGCAAAGAACAGTCAAAATAATGGATAGAAGCTGGTAAAAGTGGTCCCAAGAAGGCGAAAACTGTTAAGTCACAGGAAAATTAATGTCCACAGTATTTTGGGATGCAAGGGTATAATATTTATTGATTATCTTGAGAAAGGAAAAACTATAAATAGTGAATATTATTGTGCATTATTGGATCGGTTGAGTGAAGAAATTAAGATAAAACGACCCATTTCGAAAAAAAAAGTTCTTTTTCATCAAGATAATGCTCCTTCACACACTGCATTTTTAACTCAACAAAAACTGGCCAAATTACGATTTGAAATTGCTCCGCATCCACCATATAGTCCAGATTTAGCTCCTTCTGATTATTTCTTGTTTCCAAATTTAAAACAAAATTCTCGGTGGCAAAAAATTTCGTCCAATAGCGTGGTTATTGCTGAAACTGAGGCATATTTTGAAGGTCTTGAAAAATCTTATTTTTCGGATGAAATTAAAAAAAAACTTAAAAAACGTTTGATGAAGTGTATTGAGTTGGAAGGAGATTGATTATGTTGACAAATAAATAATAATAATTCCAAAAAAACGGTTCTTTTTATGTTAGGCCAGTTACTTTTGCGGTCGCCCTCGTATGCTCCCATTAAGATTCGTCAGGCTTTTAGTTTAAAGCCCTATTTATATACATTATAAATAGAAGAACGGAAAAGGTCGTCAGCTATGCCAAATGTGTTTAAGTTACGAGGGTTGCTATATATATTTCTGACCTACACTAAGTGTTGCCTGGCGCCATCTGACATTTCCATTGGAAAGTTTGACATTTTTTTAGCATAAACGTACTCAGAACGTTTTTACGTACGACCATCATTTGTGTTGTTTACAGTGACTTGAAAAAATAAATTTGGCAAAAAAAAAGGAATCAACTCGTAAACATTTTCATGCGATCATTTTTCACAACTTTCGAAGTTGATTATCACGAAAAGAGTGCATCGATGAACTTAAATCTTTGTATGGTGCTGAAGCACCATCCCATAGCACTGTGAAAAACTGGTGTAATGAATTCAATCGTGGACGACGTTCGCTCAATAATGAATATCGTGAAGGTCGCCCAAAAACGGCCGTTGTGCCAGAGAACATTGATGCCGTGCGTGAACTGATAATGCAAGATCGTCTTGTGACATACCGTGAGATAGAGGCATCCTTGGGCATTTCTTCCACCAGCATACATTCGATATTGCATTAACAGCTGGTCGTAAAAAGGATTGTTCTCGGTGGATCCCTTACAATTTGACAATCGCTCAAAAAAAGGCTCGTGTCGTTTGATGCAAAGAAAATTTTGAAAAAATACGAACGCTGTGCTTCAAATGACGTTTATAAGATCGTCACAGGTGACGAATCATGGATCTATGCGTATGAGCCCGAAACAAAACAGCAATCGACCGTGTGGGTCTTTCAAGACGAGCCACATCCAACGAAAGTTGTTCGTGGAAGAAGCACTTCGAAGCAAATGGTCGTCAGTTTCTTCGGCAAAACTGGTCATGTGGCGACTGTTCCGCTTGAGCAACGTGGGACGGTCAATTCTGAGTGGTACTCCACAATTTGTTTGCCTGAAGTCTTGGGAGAAATTCGAAAAACGAACAAGAGAAGACGAATCATTGTGCACCATGACAATGCGAGCTCTCACACATCGGCTAAAACCAGCGCCTTTTTGACCGTCCAAAACGTCGAATTGATGGGACATCCACCGTACAGCCCTGATTTGGCACCCAATGACTTCCTTTTATTCCCGCACATCAAGAAAAAAATGCGTGGTCAACGATTTTCATCGCCCGAAGCAGCCGTTGAAGCGTTCAAAAACCATGTTTTGGAGGTGTCTCAATCGGAGTGGAAAAAGTGCTTCGATTTGACCGCATGCAAAAGTGTATAAATCATGCTGAAGAATACTTTGAAACACATTTTCATTATTGGGCCAGAAATATATATAGCAGCCCTCGTAGTTCATAGTCATAGGATTCGAAATATAAAAAAGCACTTAGTTTTTAAATGTTAATAATACAGTATGTGTGCCAACCAATTCCAACCGAAAAACATTGATTTAATTCGAAAAACATTGATTTAATTCGAAGAAAATTACTCGAATTTATAAAAATGATCCAAAGTAGGTTTAATAGTTCCACAAATTAATAATTAATGAATTGCGCTAGCCTAAGGGCTATCATCATAAGACTTGAATTAAAAAAAGGCAAAGTCATTTCAAAAGACATTTTGATGTAATTTCCACTTTGTATACCACTTTGGTCTACGGCCCAAAATTAGGTTGGAGTGCCTCTGTGTGTCTTTTTGAAAGTTAAGATTTTACTTACAGTGAAATTAGCTCGCACTCAACAATTTGTAATACCAAAAATAATATTGAACTTTGACAGCAGATTGACACAAAGTTTAGCAATCCAAAAAAATAGAAAAACAAGTATACAGATTTTACCACCGAGTGTCTTCTTTAAAACCATTCTCGTTTTTCTGATTTCGGCTAACTTAAATAATTGGGATATGACCACAAATTGGAAAAAAATGTCTAGTATATTTAGTTTTATTTTATTTATTGCGAAAGGAAACTCATTTTTATATATTAGCTTAGCCCAAAGTAGCACAATTTGAAAGCATAATTTTTCATTTAATTTTGCTGCTAACATTGATCTTTTTAAGAATGGTGCACTCGAAAAACTTATAGATAAATGCATCCACGACCTTGTGGTTAAGACTGAAGCCTAAAAAATATTGCCTTTTGTTTTGTTGAGACGTTTCATTAAAAGCTGCAGTGAGAAACCTCATTGTTTAAAATTCATCTTATATACCCATTATCTGATTCAGAGTCAATCGGCATAATAAGCATGGCGTATACTTTGTATAGTTACACTAAAGCAAAGAATCAGCATTAATACCCTAATAAAGATAACAATCGATGTGCCCCGGTGTACATATTCGGTTTCCTGATTTGGATTTTTTGCAACATAACACGTTATAGCTTATGTAATAAGAGCAACCCTAATCGTCCTTCTTGAAGATATCCCGGATTGCAGCAGGTTTGTTTGTTTGCCATCATAACTCTTTTATGGCCATACAAATTGCCAGGGAAATCTCATTATGGCACTTTTGAGCATTTTATGCGTACACATGTTTATCGGCAAACACTTCCCATAACTAATATGGCCCGACCCGGGCCTATATCGCACCAATAGTACGAGTAATGAATGTGCCTACTTAGGGGTGTGGGTGAGTATGTGTGTGTGCATGTACATGTGTTAGCCTTACTAACACGTGCTTACAGAAAGGAAAATGTTTTCTCTATTTATGATATTTCGAGTATATTGCAATAAATTAACATGAAATTTATTTTATAACCAACACCAGCGCCAATAACGACACCGACACTGAAACCGCCACTAACACCATGGCCAACATCAGGATCGTACAGTCGCGAGAACGACCTTAGCGCTTTTGTTGAATTATTTACAACATAAGCAACAACAAACCGAGACCCACACTTCCATATACAGTCACACTGAACCACACCACACATCCCAAACCAAACGCATATCGTAGAACTCACACTTGAAAAGGGTAACATATGTAAGGCTTGGCCGGATAGCGGTTACAGTGGATTGCTCAGTTGCACAGTAATTCGAAATCTTCATACATCGGTCAAAATTTTAATTACAGTTTATCTGGTAATTTTTTATCTTTGGAATTTGTACACCACACTATGAATATTTTAATAGAATTAACATTGAGAAATGGACAATTTAAAATACAGTCGACTACGTTTAAATGAAAATACGAAAATGCAGCTACAAGGGGTTGCTATTTATATTTCGGGTCCTGACAATGCTAGTGTTCCCAGATGCAAACTGAAACTTCTATTGCAAACTTTGACATTTTTTAGCATAACTTCACACGCAGAAAAAAAGTATGGTTGTGGTAACAATATTCGAAGAGCATCATGCTATTGTTGGTTATATGGTTGTGGCACAACAATATTATAATCATCACAACAATAGTATGGTTCACACATAACCATACTATGATCCCCACAACAATATTATGGTTCTTGCAACAATAGGATTATTCACACACAACCATACTATGATCCCCACAACCATATTATTATTCACTCTCAACCATACTATGATCCCCACAACCATATTATTATTCCTCAACCATAGTATGATCCTCATAACCTTAGTATGACTTACACACAATCATACTATAATCCCCAAAAAATTTTTGTGAAGTTGTTATTCAACAATAGAGATTTTTATTAATTTTTGTAAAAATACATTAAACTCTTAATAATAGGAGTGATTTATTTAAGAGTAAAAAAATTCATTTATTAAAAACATTTCAGATATACTAATCCGTAGTTTGTTTTAAAAAAAAAATTAATTTACATATAAAAAGTACTTTTATTGCGTTATATTCGTAAAATAACATTGTCAAATTAAAAAGAAATACCATTTTGCCGGTATGATTGCCGTTGTTATATTATTGTTAACGTAACCCCATGAAATCAATAGTTTTGTCCCACCAACCATATTTATATTGTTGCTACAACCAAGTTTTCATTTCTAAATTTGGCAATAATACTATTGTTCATTTCAACAATATTAATATTGCCGCAATCATACTATTGTCAAAATGAAACTCCAAAAACAATACTATGGTTGCGACGACCATACTTTTATTGCAGAGAACATACTATTGTTGCCGTGACCATATAGTAACCATATTTTTTCTCTGCGTGCACTCAAAACGTTTTGTGCTTGGAGGGCGAATTGTTTTGTTTA
The DNA here is from genome assembly GCA_963513945.1 of Hydrotaea diabolus. NCBI lineage: Eukaryota > Metazoa > Arthropoda > Insecta > Diptera > Muscidae > Hydrotaea > Hydrotaea diabolus. The sequence continues at coordinate 190,507,082 of OY740716.1, read as the reverse complement.
CAGTGTTTTGAATAATTCATCTCAATCAGTAAATGGAATTATCCCGTAAACATTTTCATGCGATGATTTTTTACGATTTTCGGCGTGGGTTTTCGAGACAAGAGTGTTAAAATTAACTTGTTTCGACTTTTGGCGATGAAGCATAATCAAAAACCACTGTTAATCGCTGGTACCAAGAGTTCACTCTCGGACGCCGGATGACTTTCGTGAAGGGCGTCCATCTTCGGTCACTTTGCCAGAAACCTTCGATGATTAAGCACGACCGACATGTGACATACCGTAAGATTAAGCCATCCTTGGACATTAGTATGACAGGCATCAATAAGATATTGCATGTTCATTTGGCCGTGAAAAAAAAAATTTCTCGTTGGATCCCACATAATTTGACAAATGCTCAAAAAAAGGCTCGTATGGATTGGTGCAAAGAGATGTTGAAAAAGTGTTACTGCGGTATCTCAAAGGCAGTGTATAACATTGTCACAGGTGACAAATCATGGATCTAACAGCAATCGACCGTATGGGTCTTTCAAGACGAAACAAATCCAAAAAAAATTTGTTCGTTGAAGAAGTACATCGAAGCAAACGATTGCGTTATTTCGGTATAAGGTTGCCACAGTGCCTGTAGTGGAACGTAGGACGGTCAATTCTGAGTGGTATACAACCATCTGTTTGCCACGATGTGTTCGAAAAAATGAGGAAAGGTTATAAAAGAAGACGGACCATTTTGCATCATGACAATGCGAGCTATCACAAATCAGCTGAAACGACGAGTTATTTGACCACTCAAGATGTCGAATTGATAGGCCATCCACCACCGTAAAGACCTGATTTGGCACCCAATGACTTCTTCTTAGTCCATAGCATCAAGAAAAAGATGCGTGGTCAACGTTTTTCAGCAGCTGTTGAAGCGTTTAAAAATCATGTTTGGAGGTGTCTCAATCGGAGTGGAAAAAGTGCTTCGAAAATTGGTTTGTGCGCGTGCAAAAGTGTATTGATCTTAAAGGAGAATATTTTGAAAAACAGTAAAACTATTTCCAGTGATAAATTATTGTATTTTTATTGCCGCACGCGAAATATAAAAAGCAACCCTCGCATGTTGCGGAAGTTAGATTTAATACAACAACAATATTCGTTTACTTCAGTCCCGGGCACACTGAAACTTTTTTTGCTGTGTTTTTCTTAATTTGCGGTTGCCCGAAAACCACTAAAACTTATGTTGAAAACATTGAAAAATTTATGATACTCGTATTGGATGTGTAGGCTTAGTAAGGGTCAATCATCTATTTTTTGTGCATTTTTAATGTTTATTTCAATAGTTTTAAGATCGCCGAAAGTAAAAAACTACGCAGCGTAAGATAAAAAAAGCTTCAGAGTGCCCAGGTCTTTTAACATCCTTTTTTAACAATTCAGTTATTAACTTTACTTGGTAAAAAACGAATTGGTTTTCGGCCACGCCCCTTTTAGTACCCATCAAAAAGAAAAAAAACATGTTCCAGAGCAGATTAGAACATCATCTAAGGCATGGAATTCGCTTAAGTTGTGAATTTCAAAGAAATGACACAAAGTTTTATATTTTATATTCTCACTATTTTATTTAAAAACAAAACTAATATCTGCTCTTGAAGAATCCCACCTAAAATTTAGCTGTTTAAATGATTACGTAAAGATAACAGAATTCAATTCCAGATATTTCAGTAGAAAACGGCAGATAACTTTTCTAAAATTGAGTACAAACATGGATCGAAAATCGCGATTCAAATTTTTCTTCAAATCATCGTTGTGCGGACGAATACACCACTGTGCGTCGGTTGAGTTTCTGCGATATTTCGCTCACTCGACTCAGACATATGGTCGGATTGTATTACTCACATGTGTGCCAAAGTGCGTGTTTTATTGAGAGTATGGGTGCGTGCATGATACGGTCTGTGTGTGTGTCTCTTTCGAATACGGGGTTTGAGGCTTCTAATGTTATCGTTTCTCTATTATGCTCTCCCGGTTATTGCGTTGACGTAAAAGTGTTGGTTCTGAAAATCGCCAATTTATAAGCCAACAAAGTAGAAGTAACTGAAAACTCATCAATAAATCACTTCATACGAGTATACGCACACACAACCTCTCAAAAAATCCCAATAAACATTTTTGCTCGAATTCAAGTTGAACTCAACAAGTGTTGAATTATGCTTGAAGTCAAAAGTTGTCTCCAGCACTTTCAACCCTTTAATTCAGGTCGAACATTAAAGTGTAATTCAAATAAAATTCAAGTCGAACTGGACAATGTTGAAACACATACTTGTATCTTAATTATAAAGCAGAATTAAAACATTCTACTGCAAGCCCATTTTTGGGTCGACACATTTAAGAACATGTGTGCGAACATATTTTTAATGCATTAATTTTTTAAGTGGACCACCCTTTATTATATCATTTTACCATAATTTTGTTACGTCTTGTTGTATTAGCGGATATGTGATTGTTAAGTACGTACCACAAGGAGTTTCTTGGGGTTAAAGACTTTTAAAGCAGAAAAACGGATAGATATACTATATGTGACGCGCAAAATAGAAAGGGACCTAAGGTTAAAAACCAGTTTTGTTCAGGAGAGCCATTTTAAAAATTAGGTCCTTTTCTATTTGCGCTTAGAATCGTCGACTTCACTTTCATAAAGCGCGCATATCTCTGGGGGGGAACACTTTTGGGGCATGGGATCGGTCTCATTCGATGCTCAGATGTTGTCCACAGAAAAAAATGAAAATTGATTTTTTTTACCCTTAGGTTCCTTTCTCTATGCGCTGTCACATATATATTTCTGGCCTTGGCAACACTAAGTGTAGCCTGGCGCCATCTGACATTTCCTTTGGAAAGTTTGACATTTTTTAGCACAAACGTACTCAGAACGTTTTGACATACGACCATCATTAGTGTTGTTTACAGTGACTTGAAAAAATCAATTTGGCAAAATAAATGGAATTAACTCGTGAATATTTTCGTGCGATCATTTTTCACAACTTTCGACGTGGATTATCACGACAAGAGTGCACCGATGAGCTTAAATCTTTAATGAATTCAATCATGGTTTAATGAATTCAATCCTGGCCGACGCTCCCTCAAAGAGGAAGGTCGTGAAGGTCGTCCAAAAACGGCCGTTGTGCCAGAGAACATTGATGCCGTGCCTGAACTGATAATGCAGGATCGTCATGTGACATACCGTGGGATAGAGGCATCCTTGGGCATTTTTTCCACCAGCAAACATTCGATATTGCATGAACACCTGGCCGTAAAAAAGGTTTGTTCTCGTTGGATCCCGCACAATTTGGCAATCGCTAAAAAATAGGCTCGTGTCAATTGGTGCAAAGAAATTTTGAAAAAATACGATCGCGGTGCTTCAAATGACATTTATAAGCTCGTCACAGGTGACGACTCATGGATCTATGCGTATGAGCCCGAAACAAAACAGCAATCGACCGTGTGGGTCTTCGAAGACGAGCCAAATCCAACGAAAGTTGTTCGTGGAAGAAGCACTTCGAAGCAAATGGTCGCCTGTTTCTTCGGCAAAACTGGTCATGTGGCGACTGTTCCGCTTGAGCAACGTAGGGCGGTCAATTCTGAGTGGTACACCACAATTGGTTTACCTGAAGTCTTCGGAGAAATTAAAAAATGAACAAGAGAAGACGAATCATTGTGCTCCATGACAATGCGAGCTCTCAGACATCGGCTCAAACCAGCGCCTTCTTGACCGGCCAAAACATCGAATTGATGGGTCATTCGCCGATGATGAAGCAGCTGCTGAAGCGTTCAAAAACCATGTTTTGGAGGGGAAACAATCGGAGTGAAAAAAGTGCTTCGACAATTGGTTTGAGCGCATGCAAAAGTTGATATATCATGCTGGAGAATACTACTTGGAAAAACAATCAAACCATTTTTGATGATAAATACTTGCAATTTCATTATTAGGCCAGAAATATATATAGCAGCCTTTATGTACACTTTAATGTCCGGCAAACATCGATGATACAACAAACAACTTAAAAAGACAACCCCTATGTTCGGCAAAGTAAAGAAAACATTTTTTAAAATTGTTTTGCGGGAAATTTCGATATACTTCGTTAGCTAGAGTTGAATGATTTTGTGCAAGCTTTAGTTTTCTGATTTTGGAGTGAACTACTAGGGAAGTAGCAAATGTGATAGGTCAGTGCTAGAAGAGGGTACATGAGGTCAATAACTTTGAAGCAGAAAAATTGTCTCCTCAAGACAAAAACAGCGATGTGTCACGCCTTATGAGCCGCCTGTAATTTCAGAAGATATAACGAAAAATATAAAAGAGCAGCCCTCTACGTTTGACAAAAATATAAAGCCTTGCAATAATACTTTATGTACGGCCAACTTTTTTTTTAGGTACGGTCTAATGTGCAATATTGAGCTGACCGATATTCTTTTCCTTAAGGTGACAACAATGTCAACATTACATTTCGTAATGGTCTACTTTATTAAGTTCGAGTAAAAGTTTAAACATTGAGACATTGGAAACTTGTAAGTAGCCCAAACATTGGGTTACCCTAAAAAAACGGGAAAACGTGAAACGATTCGAATTTTGTTTAAAAAAAAAACTTATAAAGTAGACGTACGACTGATAAGGTAAATACATTAGAGCGTACCAGGTTACAAGTAAAAAAAAAAAAGTTCGCCGTACACCTCCGAATATGAAGTATTATTGAAAGGTAGTTTCAAAAAAATTTTTTTTATTTTTTTATGCCGAACGTAGGGGTCGCGCTTTTACATTTTTCTATATAACTTCTGCAATTATAACGGATTTTAAAGTGTGATACATCGATGTTTTTGTCTCGACGAGGCCGATTTTTTTGTCTTTGAAGTCATTGAGCTCAAGCACCCCGCGCGAGCTTTAATTTTCTGATATTAGAGTGGTACATTAGGGTAGTAGCAACTGAGATATGATGGGTAAGTACCAGAAGGGGGTGCTTGAGCTCAATGACTTCAAAGACAAAAAAAATCGGCCTCGTCGAGACAAAAACATCGATGTATCACACTTTGAAATCCGTTTATAAATGCAGAAGTTATGTAGAAAAATGTAAAAGCGCGACCCCTACGTTCGGCATAAAAAATAAAAAAAATTTTTTTGAAACTACCTTTCAATAATACTTCATATTCGAAGGTGTACGGCGAACTTTTTTTTTGAGGTACGCCCTAAAATACATGTACTCTCGTACGTTTTAACGTCAATCTAAATTGCTTTGCAGTCAAAATCAAGAGTCAGCCTAGGCATATAGATCTGTGCGTGGCCTACACAAGGCTAAACGACATTTGTATGTTGTATAATAAAGAGGCTTTCAGTTCTTAAACTATTCTTATAAATTGTGTATAAGATCTGCAATAATTACATCTAAATCATTTTCTGTATAATTCTTCTATCTCTTTACTTTCGTTTTTAAGCCAGCGTAGTGCTTAATTATTACTCGCATTTAGTGCGAAAAATTGGAATTATATATAATGGAATTGGAATAAACGCTCTTAATTATCTGTGTATTTACGTACGTACCTGTGATTTGTTATTTAATTGTTGTGTGTGAAACTATCACACAGTGACACCAGATTAAAATCCTTGGATAAGAACAATTCAAATATTTCAGAGGCATCTTCGAAAACAGATCAATGGTATTGAGGCCTCTAAAAAAATTGAGAGTATTAATTTTTGTGGTTTTTTGAATTTTTTTTACATTATCGACAAAGCGAAGTAAGAGTATACCTATAATAAAAATTGAGAAAATTATTTTTAATGATTTTGACTTCTTTTACAATATGGACAAAGCAAAGTAAGAGTATACCTATTTAAAATATTGAATATTAAAAATAGTTCAATGTGATGTAGTATTTCTATTGAAATAAAATTCGAGAATTTTTCTCCAAACAGAGAAAATTTACGAAACTGACAATGGCTAATCTCAGAAGTAGCTTACTCCAGTTCGGATACTTCTCCTGGTTATTATTATAAGTCTCTCAGCCTGGTAATGACGGCGTTTTAAAACGATCAGGAGGAATTATTTATGTTAATATCATTTTGATATGACCACAAATCATTCTTTAGAATGCGCCGACGCACAAATTTCGAGACCGATGACGATTAGTTACATTTGGGTTTTAGGCGACAATTTCTTACGCTTTATCTAGCTTATTGGAATATCTTAGGGCAAGAGATTGATCTTCCTTAGGTCCACGGGTAAAAAAATCGATACGAAATGGCAAATATGGCTCTTACACAGTTTCTGTGGGCTACGATATTTTCGACACACCTAAACGAATATCTATTGATTTTTTTAATTTTGTTTTTAGAAAATTGAAGTTTCAAACAAAAGAACAGAAACACGTCTACTCAGATCACAAAAACACAGGTAGTTACGACACACAACGTATTTCTTTTTTCGTTAAGATTGTAAGCGAATCTATCAAGCTTCCTTTTACAAACTTAAAATTACATTTGAGTTGAACAAAAACTTCTCTAAACATTTCACGCAGCAACTTTGGCATCTTCGTTGCATGCTACAAAAACCAATTGCCTATTGTTTTTGAATTGTTGAACTTGTTATAGCAAATGCCACTATCTGTATTATTGTGCCATGATTCAAACAATCGGTTGACGAAAATAAGAGTGTTCGAAAACCTAAACAGAAACCAGTTTAACCGGGTTTTCACCGTTAACCATCGACCGGATGTTGTAGAATCATTATTTACGATTAACCGTGAACACCAAGTGATTCATATTAGGGAAAAAATAGGCAAATATTGATCACATATTGGCAATACTTACAAGATATATTTAATTTTTAGTATTTCTATAGTTTACATAAACAAATCTAAAGTGCAAGAAAAAATTATGAAACCTTCTCGATTAAAATTTAAACTTGGGCCAAGGGCTAACGCACGAACTCTATTAATTTGTTCGACGTAGCCTCCATACAAGCGTCCACAGCTTGCTGTAGTTTAGTTAACCAGTTAGTTCGCAATGCGGTTATCTGGCAACATTGCAAAATTGAGAGTAGTAAGGAACATGGTTTGTCATTGAATACACCAAAAAGAATTGAAAAACAAGAGGGTTCATCGGCGAATTCGTCAAAAGTAGACAATTGAAAAATAACCTTTTATTAAAATAATTAATCTTAAGTGAACGTGGTAAAAAATAATCCATTGGTTTATCAATAGGCGTGTTCTATTGGCACTCGCTTATTGAACGCTTAAATAGTTGTTAAGGCGATAACTTCAAAACTTTACGAGAATTATTTTTAAGTTCTTTGTATATAGGCTTAAATGCATCATAAACCGTGTAATTTGAAAATTTGTAATTTGGTGAAACAAAGTTCTTCAGATAATATTATAATCGACTAATAACCGAGTTCGCTTAAACTCGCTAAAGGTTATTCTTAAATAACTTTCTTCCCAAGAATGTAAATTAAAACAATAGCGTTCTATCGCAATAACTATTTTCTATTGTATATATCTTTCTGTAAACAAAATCATTTCTTTATCCCTTTACAATAATGTGAAGTTATCACGTTAGCGATCTTTTAAGAGATATGCCAATATATTTGTTCTGATGAATGATTAATTAAATTTAAATGACCTTAGTAACCCATAATATTTCCGACCATGATTTGCGGAATTGTCTTAGGAAGGAAAGTATATTCACTCTGTCACTCCGTTTGCAACACCTTAAACTCAATGGATACCCCATTGAGTTTAATTACTTAGAATCGTCACACTGCGGCGCAGGATTTGAGATTTTTGGCCAAATTGTCTGTTGTCTCCGATTACCAAAATTGTAACTAAATTTAATAGCAAACATATCTAAACTAAGGTCGCCAAAGAATTAGGTCAACATATGTGACGCGCAAAATAGAAAGGTCTCCTAAACCAGTTTAGTTTAGGAGACCGATTTTAAAGATTAGGTCCTTTTCTATTTGCGCTTAGAATCGTCGACTTCACTTTCATAATACGCGCATATCTCTGGGAGGGAACACTTTTGGGGCATGGGATCGGTCTCATTCGATGCTCAGATGTTGTTCACATCCAAAAAGAAAAAAAATGAATATTGACTTTTACCCTTAGGTCCCTTTCTCTATGCATGTCTTTATTGTTGTAGAAAAAGTTTTTATACTTGATCAGAAAAAAGTTATCTTTCCTCGCAAACTATCATAGATACACTTTGTACCCCTTTTTTTTATTGGTTTAGTGGGTTTGTTGCCTTTAAAAAATGTTATGGATGAGCAGTAGTACTGTACCATTAATAATTGGGATGATATGACATATTTTGTAGTATACTTCTTGCAAAATGGCAATCACCCATCGCTCTGAAGGCATCGTGCCCATTGAAGCCACGTTAGTAATTTTTTTTGAGGGGTGCTAAAAAAGACCCATGCCATAATAGGTATGCACTTAAGTCCGTTTACGGCTTATTGTGCGCTAGGGCATGTTAATAATAGCTACAAGCTGGACAGACGTTCAATGAATTCCCAGATGCGAAAATTCCACTTTGAGCCACTCTGACATCCAAATCCTGTTATTTATATTGAAACATCTATACATCTCAGGTATTGTTGGACCCTCTACGATACTTAAGCGCTACACCTTTAAAATAGTCCTTGTAGGCACTTTTTATCAATTAACTTTAACGATAGCATTCGTAATTATTCTTTCGAGATTTCTGTTTTTTTTCTCATAGCAAGTAAATTAATTCATTCAAAAATCATTCATATTAATTATATGAAAATAAGCAAATGATTCACGCACTTACACGCGCAAGCGAATGTATGATGGCATTTTTAATAACACTCTGGTTAAAAAAAAATATTTTAAAAAAAATTGCATAAACAAAAAAGTGTTGGCATGTTATGCATCATGCAGCCATTCATTCCTCCACTGCTCAGCTCATTCCGCGTCTGCACTGTGGCAACTCATTAACGTGGCATTCGATGTGGTCTGTGTGGATGCATTAACCAATTTAATACAGATTGCATTTACATTGTATATTTTAAAGTCCTGTTCATTTAAGTGAGATCATAACGGATTTACGGTCAAATTTAAAGAAAAGTGTGCAACGTTACTTGGTTTGGTTTGGCCATGCTGCGCTACTTCAAAAGGATCATCCCCATTTTTATACGTATATGGAACTGTTCTTTAGGAGCGCCGTCGCCGCCATTTTTCCGCAGTATAACGCCGCCGACAAAGCCATCGACTTAAATTGGTTTAAAATCAGCCGCAGATTTTGAAGAAATATAGCTTTTGTATGACTTTCTGTTATGTGTGCAAAGCACAACATTAATGTGTGGCAATAAAGAGTTCCGTAGCTTTATTTGGAATTGAAGTAAAAGTTATACTAACAGAACTACTCAGCAACTTTGTATCATGATGATTACCTGATAATTAGTTCGTATTTACGAAAGCGTAGCTGATAGGTGCTTAACTATGAAAACACGATCCTTATGCATGAATCTGGAATACAATGGATAGAGGGTGGTCCAACCATAATGCACGATGTTAATAATATGTCACACCTTAATGTCCCGTGTTTGCCCAACTTAATTTGACATTTCTTTGTCTCAGTGTTTGAGAAATTCTACCGTTGAGAGGTATACAACTGAGCTTTAAGAAAGTTGAATCCCTTTACAAAGACGGGCTTTCAAATCGAAATGCATTTCATGCACTTCGGGATTTTTTTGGTGAGCATAATTGAAAATACCTTTGCATGCTAACTAACTGGCCTGGCACATTTTCTGTTTTACTAGCAACTTTTGTTTTTTTTTTGTTTTTTAAAAGCAATCTTTTATAAGCCATCTGTCAAAATTTCCGAAATATTTAATGATTATTTTCTTTGTTACAGGTGATTGAAGTAAACAATTTTTTTAATTTTTGAAAATTGGAAAATAAAGAGTTTCGTGCGGTAATTAAACACTTTTATATGAAAGGTTATACGCCACAATTAATCAAAGATGATGTTCATGGTGATAATGCATCATCATACTTCACCGTGAAATCCTGGGTTCAACAGTTAAAAATGGGTCGTTCAAGTACGGAAGATGAACAACGCTCTAGAAGACCGAAAACTTCTTCTACTATTAAAAACATTAGAAAAATATTTAATGAAGTGACTAAAGATAGACGAATAAAGCTCAGAGAACTTGCTGATATTGTTAAAATACACGAAAAACAAGTTTGGAGTATTTAACATGATGAACTCCACATGAAAAAGCTATCCACAAGATGGGTGCCGCGTTTGTTGACTTTGCCCCAAAAAATCGTCCATTGGACCAATTCCGAGGAGCTTTTAGCGATTTATCAGCGTAATCCAATAGAGTTATTGCGCCGATTCATAACTGTTGATGAAACATGGATCCATCACTACATCCCAGAATGCAAAGAACAGTCAAAACAATGGATAGAAGCTGGTAAAAGTGGTCCCAAGAAGGCGAAAGCTGTTAAGTCAGCAGGAAAAGTAATGGCCACAGTATTTAGGGATGCAAGGGGTATAATATTTATTGATTATCTTGAGAAAGGAAAAACTATAAATAGTGAATATTATTGTGCATTATTGGATCGGTTGAGTGAAGAAATCAAGATAAAATGACTGGCCGAATTACGATTTGAAATTGCTCCGCATCCACCATATAGTCCAGATTTAGCTCCTTCTGATTATTTCTTGTTTCCAAATTTATAAAAAAAAATCTCGGTGGCAAAAAATTTTCGTCCAATAGCGAGGTTATTGCTGAAACTTAGGCATATTTTGAAGGTCTTGAAAAATCTTATTTTTCGGATGGAATTAAAAAACTTGAAAAACGTTGGAAGGAGATTATGTTGAAAAATAAATAATAATAATTCCAAAAAAACGGTTCTTTTTATGTTAGGCCAGTTACTTTTGCGGTCGCCCTCGTATATTTATTCAATTTAGTTAAAAAGTATTTTTTTTTTTGAAAGAAGGGTTCCTTTACCTTGTTTTAAATCTAGACGATCTATTCTTCAATAATAATGCTAGTTTTTTAGTAGAAGATTTTAACCCAAAAACGACCATTTTTACAATTTTATTAAAAAAAAAGAAAACGTTTTAATTGCACAACTTTTTTTAACATTTTCGAAAACAGAAGGAAAAGGAAACTATAATCTTGGAGATAGTAAGTTAAAATGTTCTACGAAAATTAAGGCTATACGATATCACTTCGGACTTTGGAAAAGAAGGAATATTTACTACTTTTTTACTTTTTTCTTAAATTATAGCGTTGCAAAATAAAAGTTTCCTTAGCCTACAAAAAAAACTCTAACCTACGAGGGCCGTGCTTTAGGGAATTTTGAGATCCTATATGTCCTTATTGGCAATTTATCGTCAGTTTTTATCATGTGGGAAGTTTTTTGGGCCTTATTTCTTAAATTATAGCGATGTAAAATAAACATTTTCTTGGCTCAGAAAAAAACTCTAACATATGAGGGTCGTGCTTTTGGAAATTTTCAGTTCATATATATCTTTATTGACAATTTATCGCTCGTTTTTATCATGTGGAACGTTTTTTGGGCCATATGAGCCAAAAAGTCCCACTTTTTCGAGGTATCGGTATTGGTCATCTTAGGATCGAATATAAGGAACAGAAAGTATTGCATACTTGTTTTGGCTTATCTTATTTATTGACCATGTTCTTTCACTTTAGCGAATATACTTTGAAGCTAACTAGTTCCTCTAGTTTCCGTTGTATCTAAAACGATTATTGAGACTGAGTATACTTGCATAGATATGCAATTTAGCTTAACCCAGGTCATAGCAACTTGAAATTAGGACTAAAATATTCTTCGAAATTTAATTTTTTCGGTTGATACATTTTTAATCTTTATCCGGAGTCGAGCCTATTTTTAACTCCTACTCCAACGTCCCGCAAGTTTAGAAACTGAGACTCCAAAACCCCAGCGATAGAGAAAACCTTTGCAGTAGTGCACCCTAAGCCTGACGCAACCCACTACTAAATTATTTCACCGCTAGCGATGCAAAAGTAAGAACAAGTCGGATAGCAAAATTGCCGCTCGACCAAGGCCACATGTCCTTCACTAACTTCTCGCCAACTTTATTTCCCTGCACCATTTAAAGGTAAACAAAACACTGGCTAGAGGCTCTATTGCATATTTCGATTTATTGATTAGATGATTGATTGGTTCATTCTACTGAGTTCGGCGTACATATTTCTATTTTTTGTCTCCATAAATAGCACTTAAGACATTATAATTTCATGTAAATACTTACCTACTTATGTAGCTGTTTCTTATACTTCTTGTCTCCAGCCATTTATCCACATACATACATACATATTTTTCTTTGCAAAACTTCAATGGTACGAGTCCTCACTTTTTAGGTTTTATTCTGCGCTTTACAATAGTTTGGCTTGATCATCTTTGCTTAATAGAGGTGATTTCTACTCGTTGTATTGAATTATTTTACTTTAATAATAAAATTTTTCTCTTTATATTCTAGTTTATGGCGAAATTAATGAAATCATTATTCTTCTTCTTCTTACAATAACAAAAACTTTTGTTTACATCGTTTGTCAGATCAGATGGCAAAAGCGGTGTTCACACGACACGTGATATCTCCGATTACTTTGCCTGCTTCAAGTAACGTTCAAATACACGCGACACGGCAAAACACAACTGCAGCGGCTGTCGTTTCTTGCATTTCCCATTAAATAATGACCAAATTGGTACTTTTAAACTATTGTCGCATACAATTTAATTCTTAAAATTTCTAATTTTACATAACACAAAACAATAAAGAAATATCATTTGGCAATCTTAAAAGGAGGAGCACACTGAAGGATAGGATAGAAAGTTTATTTACTTTGCCATTCCGTTTGCAACACCTCGCAATACTGGACGGAGACCACATATGTGACGCGCAAAATAGAAAGGGACCTAAGGTTAAAACCAGTTTTGTTCAGGAGATCCATTTTATAGATTAGGTCCCTTTCTATCTTCACTTCACTTTCATAAAACGCGCATATCTCTGGGAGGGAACACTTTTGGGGCATGGGATCGGTCTCATTCGATGCTCAGATCTTGTCCACATCAAAAAAAAAAGTTTGTTGAAGCCTTTTAAGAAAATAGTAGCTCACATCAAAATGCATTTCATGCACTTCGTTTGATGAGCATAATCGAAAGTACCTTTGCATGCTAGCCCAGGTCTTTTTGTCATCGGACCGTACTTCTTTGAAAATGAGGTCGGCCAAGCAGTAATGGTATTCGCTATCGGGAGATGATAAAACACTTATTGTGGAAAGAAATTGTGGATATCAACCTGGAAGATATGTGGTTCAACAGGATGGTGCCACATGCCTCACAACTAACGAAACAATGACTCTTCTGCGCGGACAACTCCAATTAACTAAACTAAGTTAATTGTCCGCCACGATCTTGTGATTTTAGACCGTTGGACTTCTTTCTTTTCGCATATTAAAGAGAAAGGGTGTACTTCACTCATCCAAAACAATTCAATAGCTAAATGATGAGATTATTTGGTCCGATAACGGCATTGAATCTTTATTATGTATCAGAGTCATTGAAAATATGGACAATATGAATGAATTTTTTCTATAAACCAAGTCCCGTTTAGTGGTTATCCCAGCATCATAATATTTTTCCTATAATAGTTTATGGCTTCAGGTCGCTACAAAAACTTTGTGTAAGACGTAAACACATTTAGAAATTCCAAAATAAAAGATTAGAAACAACAGTGTATTTAAGTTGTTTAAATTTCTTCTTGTATTAGACAGTTTAAGCTTTTTAGATCAGACAATTAATGCTTCCAAAGGATTTAGCTACACACGGAGAACAGATGTGATGCCACAACCGAATTTTTTTCCCAACCGAATGTTGGTGGTTCCACGTACTATCCCCGTATTCCATCGCAATAACCGAATGTTGATTGGGTACACGGAAATGTTAAGTAGTGGGATTTGACAGTATTGGTTGAAGAAACAAAGTATCGGTAAACCTTATTACTTACGATGACTATTGGAACTGAAATTTTCATGTATTGATTGTTGGTTATGAGTAATCTGATAGTTCAGTTGTCGTTCGCACGAACATTTGGTAACTGAACCAACAGATGGTAAAATTGTATGTATTTTGTTACCTGAACAAAATAATTTTTTTTTTTTTAAATTTTTATATTAACGTATGAAAATATTTATTATGTTATTAAATTATATGGAATTTTAGACCAAAATAATTTCGGCTACTATTACCCTTTAGTAATAGTAGCCTCAAGTGAAAAACTGGTTTAATGAATTCAATCGTGGCCGACGCTCGCCCAAAGACGAAATGGACGTGAAGGTCGTCCACAAACGGCCGTTGTGCCAGAGAACATTGATGCCGTGCGTGAACTGATAATGCACGATCACCATGTGACATACCGTGAGATAGAGGCATCCTTGGGCATTTCCACCAGCATACATTCGATATTGCATGAACACCTGGCCGTAAAAAGGTATGTTCTCGTTGTATCCCTCACAATTTGACAATTGCACAAAAAAGGCTCGTCTCGATTGGTGCAAATAAATTTTGAAAAAATACGATCGCGGTGCTTCAAAAGACATTTATAAGATCGTCGCAGGTAACGAATCCTGTATCTATGCGTATGAGCGCGTAACAAAACGGCAATCGACCGTGTTGGCTTCGAAGTCGAGCCAAATCCAACGAGTGTTGTTCGTGGAAGAAGCACTTCGAAGCAAATAGTCGCCTGTTCCATCGGCAAAGCTCATCATGTGGCGACTGTTCCGCTTGAGCAACGTAGGACGGTCAATTCTGATTGGAACACCACAATTTGTTTGCCTGAAGTCTTCGGAGAATTTTGAAAAACGAACTGAGAAGACGAATCATTGAGCACCATGACAATGCGAGCTCTCACATATCGGCTCAAACCAGCGCCTTTTTGACCGGCAAAAACGTCGAATTGATGGGTCATCCGCCGTACAGCCCTGACTTGGCACCCAATGACTTATTTTTATTCCCGCACATGAAAAAACATGCGTGTTCAACGATTTTCGTCGCCAGAAGATGCTGTTGAAGCGTTCAAAAACCATGTTTTGGAGGTGTCTCAATCGGAGTGGAAAAAGCGTTTCGACAATTGGTTTGGGCGTATGCCCAACAGTTTAACCTAAAAACGACCTTTTTTTATAATATTATTAAAAAAGGAAACATTTTTAATTGACTTGTTTTTTACGTTTTCGAAAACAGAAGGAAAAAGAAACTATAATCATAGAGATAGTAAGTTAAAATATTCTACGAAAATAAACGCCATACGATATCAATTAAGGCTTTGGAAACGAAGGAATATTTACCACTATTTAGCCTTTTTCTTAAATTATAGCGTTGCAAAATAAAAATTTCCTTAGCCCATAAAAAACTCTAATATACAAGGGCCGTGCTTTTGGGAATCTTGAGTTCCTATATGTCCTTATTGACAGTCTATCGCCCGTTTTAATCATGTGTTTTTTGGCCAAATTACCCAAAAAGTCCAGCAACTATGACCCTTTTTTGAGGTATAAAACCAGTGCATACAAAATCTTCCTTTCACGTGTCGTTTTTTAGCGAATAGACTGGAAGCTAGACGACATTACAGAGATCGGTATTGGTCATCTTTGGATCTAATATACGGAACGGAAAGTAATGAATACTTGTTTGGGCTTACTTTTTGTATTTAACATGTTCTATCACTTTAGAGAACATGATTTGAAGCGAACATATTTTGGCTAGTTTCCGTTGTATCCGAAAGGAGTGTTGTTAGGACATAACTTAATATTAGGACCAAAAAAATTCTTCGAAATTTAATGTTTTCGATTGACAAAATGTTTAACTTTTATTTGGTGTCGAGCCTATTTTGACTCCTGCTACGAACCCCTTCAAGTTTAAAAACACAGACTCCAAAACCCAACAATTACATGATTTCACCGCAGGCGATGCGAAAGTTGCCCAACATGATTATACAGTATGTCAAGAATGACTTTACACAAAGAAAATAAATATAAAAATTCATCTTTGTAAGCAAGAAAGTAATTTGTTTTATTCTATCAAGTATTTTTTTTGATTTATTATAATTATATACATTATTTACATAAGGTTAACAAAAAAATAAAGCAAATTCCATGCTAAAGAAACTAAACGTAAAACAAAATCAAGTAGAGTTCAATTTTGCCAGTGTCAATAATTTCTTTTCACAAAAGTGTTTGTATTAAATTTAAGACGTGTTACGATGTTTTTAATTGATTTAGTATTTCGTATGACCACCCTTTGCATCCACCACGCATTGTAATCGCCTTTTCACAGAATGGATCAACTTTATGAGGTCATAATTGCTCGGTATATTTTCCCACTCTTCCAATATAGCGGATTTGAGTGCTGTCATGTTTTTGGGTTGGCGTTTGGCGACATTTTTCTTTAAATGCACCCACAAATTTTCAATAGGGTTTAGGTCAGGACTTTGAGGAGGTGTATCTATAACTTTTCCGCAATTATAAAGTAGCCACATCCGCACCATATGCGAGTTATGCTTAGGGTCATTATCCTGATAACATTTGAATTTTGGTTTGTTGCCTCTGAAGAACTCAAATTTCCTAGCGCTGCTTACCAATTTGCTCTTTAAAATGTCTAAATACTGCTTAGCGTCCATGGTAGTTTCTATAAAGGCTAAGTCTCCCACTCCTTTGCTTGAGATTCACCCCGAAATCATAACCGACATTTTTCCAAATTTGACAGTTGGAATGATTTTGCGTTTTTCTAGCGATGTTAATGGCTTTCGCCACACTCTAGACGGCCCATCGTTGTAATACAGCATCATTTTGGTCTCATCGCAGAATATGGCGTCGTCCCAATAGTCGGCCGTTAGGGAAACATTCATTACAGCGAAGGAAAAGCGCTTATCTACATTGACTGAAGAAAGGAGTGGTTTTTTTCGTGCAGCTCTTGATGAATATTTGTTCTTTAGAATCGCCTGTCTAACTGTTTCATGAGAAACAACTACTCCACACTCTTTCTCGAGCTCCCTTGCAAGGGTTCTGGTCGAAATTTTGACTAATTTTCCGTATCATTAGGCGCTCCGCACGTTCAGTTATTTTTGGCTTCGGTCCTCCTCCACGTTTTGGCTCCAATCTACCCTCATTTTCAGCTCGATTTATTACATTATAAATTGTCTTTCGTGTTACTGAAAACATTTCCGACAATTCTTTCACACTTTTTCCCAATTGGTGATTGTAGTAAATCAGCAAAATTACATCGAACGATAATTTTTTTGCCTGGCATTTTGCAAACTCAATATGTTACGTTGTGATACGCGCACAACAAAAACTGATCACTAACTGACAACCACAATCATATACAAAAGCAATGTAAATCGCAAATATGTAACTGTAAAGTACCGTTGGCCGTTAAGTGAGTGTCAAAAGGAATAACAAATGCGAGTTGTGAAAAGAGTATCTTGACAGTAAAAAAAATATTGATAATTCTTTAAGTCCTATTTTTTGTTTTTTACACATTGGATTAACGTTCTTTTTATTTATCGCCTTTGCGAATACTGTATGTAATCATAATAAATAAAAAAAAATAAGTTAAAAACCAAAAACTTACATTTTCATACAAATTAAGTTGAAAATTATAATTTTTTTGTGATGTGTAAAGTGATTCTTGACATACTGTATGTATAAAACCTTACCTTAAAGAACAATTTACCGCTCGACCATGGCCACATGAACTTCACAACTTCTCGCCTACTCTATTTCTCTGCACGATTTGAAGGTAAACAAAACACTGGCTAGAGGCTCTATTGCATATTTCGATTCATTGGAAAAATTTCCATTCCTTTGATCGGCCAACTGGGCAACTCTGCCGAGTTCGCCATACATATTTCTATTGTTTGTCTCCATAAAAAGCACTTATGACATAATAATTTCATGTAAAAACTTACCTAGCTGTTGCTTATATTTTTTGGCTGCAGCCATTTATCCACATATTTTTCTTTGCAAAACTTCAATGGTATGAGTCCTCACTTTTTAGGTTTTATTCTGCGCTTTACAATAGTTTGGCTTGATCATCTTTGCTTAATAGAGGTGATTTTTACTCGTAGTATTGAATTTTTTACTTTAATAATTAAATTTATCAATTTATGTTATAGTTTATGACGAAATTAAAGAAACCATTATTCTTTTTCTTCTTACAATAACAACATTTTTTGTTTACATCGTTTGTCAAATCAGATGACAATTTCCGAATTATTTGTTATTGTTTTTAAGACGTCTCTTTCATTTGCCTGCTTCAAGTAGCGTTGAAATAGACGCGACATGATAAAACACAACTGCAGCGACTGTCGTTTCTTGAATTTCCCTTTAAATAATGACCAAATTGGTACTTTTAAACTATTGTCGCATAAAATTAATTTTTTTGAATTTCTAATTATTACATAACACAAAACAGTAAAGAAATATCATTTGGCAATCTTAAAAGGTACGAGCCCACTGAAGTTTTTTATACACACAATCATAAGATAGAAGTATATTCACTTTTCTATTCCGTTTGCAACACCTCGCAATACTGTAGGGAGGGAGACCCCATATAGTTTTTTGTCCCTGGTCTTTTTTGATTCCCGAGAAAGCGGGAACAATTTTTAAATTTACCGGGATCCCAGCCGGGAAAAATAACAACTGCAAATTTGCTTGACATTGAACCACTTACTAAAAGAAAAAGTAAAGCATACGATACTATACATATAGCAAGTAAACACTCTCCTTATTAAAATAGGAATTTATGTTGCTCTGTTCAGCAATATAAACTTCTCCTGAAATTGACCCTTATAAATGTTCATGTCACGAGTCAGCTTTAGTTTATTTGCATTTAAAACATAAATATTTTAAGAAGTATCTATTCCTACTGATACTGCCGTTTTGACGAATCTTGAATAAGTTCCTGGGCGCATTTATCCTATTTTAAATATCAAACACCAAATTTCTGCTAAATTGCATCTGTTTAACAAACGTAAGGAGTAATATTAAAATTCTCTAGCAACATGTTTTCGGCGGAACATGTTCTATCTACATACAATTGAACCCACTAAAGGATATGAGAGCAATATATTTCATATACTCGTACTCAACTCATCCAGTTGATATGCAGTGGTATCTTATACAAACGCAAATACTGTGAAATTTATAGAGATAACTCGAAATCATAATTTCTTTAATATAGTAGGTGGTGGAGCAATTCGGAAATTAAAGTCCATTATCTTCGGTTAATCAAGAAATCATCAAATTTAAAAAATGGAGTAAAACTTAGACTAATTGTAGTTAGTATCGCATCCTTAAATATATTTCTATTATGACATTGTATAAGTAGAATACTTGGGGTAGTTTGGAACTTAAGTTCACGCAGAGAAAAAATATGGTTACTATATGGTCACGGCAATAATAAGACATATAAATATGGTTTGTGTGACAAAACTATTGTTTTTTTGGGATTCATGTTAACAATAATATGATTATGACAATCATACTGTATGATTGTAATTTTTCACCATTTGAATATGATTTTTAGAACAATGTTATTGTTACGGATATAATGCATTAATGGTACTTTTATATGGAAATTAAAAATTTTCAAACAAACTACTTTGGCTTTGTTTAACTGAAGTATTTTTAATAAAAACGCTTACGTTTTTCTAAACTGATTTTTTCTACTGTTAAATAAATCACTACTATTATTTTGAATTGAATCATACTATGGTTGTGAGGATCATACTATGGTTGTATGTGAAACATACTATGGTTGTAAGGATCATAATATGGTTGTGGAGACCATGGTATGGTTGAGTGTGAATCATACTATGGTTGTGGGGATCATAGTATGGTTATGTGTAAATCATACTATTGTTGTGAGGATCAAAGTATGGTTGTAAGGATCATAGTATGGTTGCATTTGAATCATACTATTATTGTGAGGATCATAATATTGTTGTACCACAACCATAAACCCAACAATAGTATTATCCTCTTTGAATATTGAAACCACAACCATACTTTTTTTCTGCGTGTTGACAGCATACATTTACTTTAAGATTAGATTCATTTACAACTTATTTTAAAGTTGCCTCTTTCATTGAAGCATATAATTTTACATTTCATTTTCCAATTTGCTCCAATCAATCAAACCTTTCCGTATTAAGGTTAGTGCACACTGTTGTTTTTTTCTTACGCTGCGTATTTTTCGACTTCCGGCAGTCTTACGATCGATCGATACGAGTATAGACGGTTGCTAATTATATTTTGGATCCTGACAATACTAGTATTCCCAGATGCAAACTGGAACTTCCATTGGAAACTTTGCTTTTTTTTAGCATAACTTTACTCAGAACGTTTTGTCAGTTGAGGGAGAATTGTTTTGTATACAGTGTGTTGAAAATCACATCTCAGTCAAAAAATGGAATTATTCCGTTAACACATGCTCAAAATAAAGCTCGTATGGATTGGTGCAAAAATATGTTAAAATAGTATAACTGCGGTAGGTCAAAGGCAGTGTATAACATTGTCACATGTGACGAATCATGGATCTATGCATATGAACCCGAAACAAAACAGCAATAGTCTTTCAAGACGAGCCAAATCCAACAAAAGTTGTTCGTTGAAGAAGTACATCGAAGCAAATATTTTTTTTTTTCGGTATAACCGGCCGTTTTGTCACCATCTGTTTGCCAATAGTGTTCGATTTTGCATCACGACAATGCGAACTCTCACACATCAGCTGAAACGATGAGATATTTGACCACTCAATATGTCGAATTGATAGGCCATCCGTACAGTCCTGATTTGGCACCCAATGACTTCTTCTTATTCCCTAGCATTAAGAAAAAATACGAGGTCTACGTTTTTCATCGCCCGAAGCAGCTGATGAAGCATTCAAAAATCATGTTGTGGAGGTTTCTCAATCGGAGTGTAAAGTGCTTCGAAAATTGTTTTGTGCGCATGCAAAAGTGTATTGATCTTAAAGGAAAATATTTTGAAAAACAATGAAACCATTTCCAATGATAAATTATTGTGTTTTTATTGCCGGGCCCGAAAATAATTAGCAACCCTTGTAAACGTCCAAAATCCAAAAACAATGTATATCAGCATCTTTCATTAACTTTTTGAAATATATTTCTGTGGTTTTAAGACTACCGGAAGTTTAAAATAACGGTGCCTAATAAAAAAAAACCTTCAGAGAGCCCGGACCGTTAATCTTAGAAACTAAAAAAATTACCAATGATGGCTATTTAAGGACCTATTCCAACGACTTACATTTTTTTTTTATAAAATTCTCTTGATTTTATGTTCTCTGCTATGGATATTAAAAAAAAAAATCCGGAATACCTTCGTAAAATTCGCGGGAAAGCGTGAATTGAAATTACTGAATATCCCGGAAAATCGAGAGACGGGAATTCCCGTGAAAAAGCCCTACCCATATATCCTATACAGTATGTACAGTATTGATCGCTGTAAAATTGTACATAATATAATAAAGTGAGTTCTACCATTTTCAATACCAAGTATTTAAAAGCAACAACACATATTTCTGCAAAATTTAAGCCACCAGAAAACATTAAATTCTCACACATTAAATACAAAAAACAGCTCTACCAATATTGCTGTAATTCTCAAATGCTCGTAACTGCTCATTTCGTTCATCTTGTACAATTTATCGTCATTGACATATGCACGTACAATGTTATCGATATTACCATGTGTGAACACCGCTTGTGTCACCATCTCGCATTGTCAGCTGTTGAACGTTGTACACAACAATTGTTATTGTAAGAAAAACAAGAACAGAGATTTCATTAATTTCATCATAAAAAGAACATAAATGGAGTAGTTTTTAATTATTTAAGAAAAAATTAAATACTACTAGTAATAAAATTATACTATTATAATACTACTAGTAATAAAAAAAATTAAATACTCAATAGAGCAGAAGATCGTACTGCCAACTATAATGAAACGATGAATAAAAGCAGGAAAGATATAATTCCATCATTTAATATTTGGCGAACTCAAATAAGGAAGTGGAACAATGACTGGAGACATGAAATATTTGCAACAGCTAGGTAAGTTTTTAATTAAAATTGTGATGTCTCAAGCGTTATCTATGGAAAGCGAAAACCGAAATATGTATTTCAAACTCGGTAGTGTTGCCCAAAAGCAAGGCATGTAAACAATTTCATATCGGTCTTATTTTGTACTTTATTTAAGAAAAAAAGATGGACAAAATTTATTTTAATTCGCTCCTCTGTGTCGATTTTGGTTTCAATTCTGAACACAACTTTTTCATCAAATTTTATTAAAAAAATATTTTTTTTAAGAATGAACGAAAAGGGGCATTTTGTTTTAAAAATATACTGATTGTATTTTAGACAATCTACCCTAAAACGATAATAGTAGTTATTTAAGAAAATATT
Source organism: Hydrotaea diabolus (assembly GCA_963513945.1). Taxonomy (NCBI): domain Eukaryota; kingdom Metazoa; phylum Arthropoda; class Insecta; order Diptera; family Muscidae; genus Hydrotaea; species Hydrotaea diabolus. Next base: position 190,484,578 of record OY740716.1, on the reverse strand, counting down.
TTAACCCAACGCCGACAATCTAAACTATTTCATTAAAAATGGACACAAACCAAAGAAAAAATACACCCGTTTTACTTTTCTTAACTTTTTGAAAAAATGGTCGAAAAGGACACTTCATTCTAAGAGATAGGTTGTTAAAATGTTGAACGAAAATAAACTTCATCACGAAAATTTTCACTTATATCTTATAGTATTGCCTTTCAAAATAAAAACTTTCTAAGCCCATGAAAAATAACTCAAACCTACTAGACCGTCCTTTTGAGAATTTACTTTTATCACCTAAGGTTTTCATTTCTGGAAGAAATCAATTATCCCCCAAGAAAATCCGAACTTTTGCCACATAATATCTTATGTTACAACAGCGAACTAAACGTGGTTTGGTAACAACAAAGAATTCATCTGTTGTCACCACCAATTATTGGTATATAAGTTATATGTTCTTCATAATTGCGTGGTCATAACCATCAGTTGAGGCAATTAATATTAGCTCTTATAATCGTAATATTATTGTAGCTTTCATCTTATGGTAAGTGGGACCATGTAACCGTCAATACCACGAAATGTTGGTGATTGTAACGGAAAGTATGTTAATCCAATCCAGTTCGGACCGATTTCCAAATGATTTTTCACCTGTGATTGTTTTATATTTCTGTGTGTACAACAAATTATAAATATTTAACTATTTTTCTGAATATTAAAACTGGCTAACCTGTATTTAAGCGACTTACATAAGCTTAATTAATATTTTTGCCATAGATACCCCTCCTTCATATTGAAATATCAACCAATTTGTTTTTGAAGGCGACCCTTATTGCCTGAGTTCTCTAAAGTCCTCTAATGGCAATAAATATTGTTAAACATATAAGAATTCTTATCCGATTATCTGTCAATATGGGTATCATTGGAAAGCCTATTGGAACATCTATCCAAATAAGTATTTATTTTACTGATCCGTTGACCCATTGCGAGGCGGTTTAAAATACTAAAATTGTTCTTCGCAAATTTTTTTTTGAAAATAAGCCACTGTGTCAAAATATGACCGATTTGAAGGAATATATTTCTTATCACATGCGAGTATCCTTAGCCAAGACTTTACTTTTTTCATGTCTTTTGTTTTACACTAATTCTTTATTAGCCAAAAATATTGAGTTTTATATTTATTTCTAACTTTCATAGGTATTTAAATAACATTTCGACATAAGCTTTTTCTTCAAATTGCTTCTGATACTTTATTTTAATAAATTTAATTTTATGACTCACTATACCAATTTGATGAACCAAAATTACAACTTAGAACTTTTGTAGTGTCTAATTTGGCTATATTATTCAATCGATAAACATAAGAATTCGAACACAGTTCAAATAAATTTCGTTTCGAAAAAGTTTAATATTTTAGAAAGTGCGACTCCATGTAGCTCGTAACGTACGAGTACATAATATACACTTGATATCGACGCCATGTACACAGAGAATAGATGTGTTGCCATAACCGATTTTTTTGTCAACCGAATGTTGGTGGTTGCACGTACTATGTATGTATTCGTTTAGGTACTCAGATTGTCAATTTTCAGTATAGGAAACTGACAGTATCCTTTGAGGAGATAAAGTATCGGTATACCTAACTAATTAAGATTATGATTTTGAGACTTGGTTTCAACTTTTGGATTTAATTAAGTTTGATCATAAAACTAAAGTTTGGTTTTAAAGTGTCAAAAGGAGTTTCAAGATAAATTATGTAATGTTACTCTACCTAAGTAGCTCAAAATCTAAATACGAGGGCAGATCACCAATTCAGTGACTTTTCAAACTTTCCTCGTAGTTGTATGAAAAGCAACACTACTCCCATCAAGTACCATCTGCTTTTTGAGTACTGTCAAATTTTGAGAGAGTTCTGTAATTTAGTTTGTGTTTGACAGCTGTTCCAAATGTACAACCTTGTCGATTTTGTTAAAAATTGAAAAAGGTGAATTTCGAGGGCTCATTAAAAATTTGTTTGCGGAAAAAACCGTTAGCTATCGATTACGATGGTAAAAAAGTGGTTGTGGTGATCGCACAAGTACAAATGACGCTGAACGCTCTGGACGGCCAATTGAGGTACACTCGAAAATGTCAAAAAAATTGAAGAGTAAAAGTGCGTAAGATTGTTGATGCCATACGCATTTCATATGGCAGTGTGGTTTCAATTTCACATGATCAGTTGGGTTCAAGAAAGCTGTCTGTCGCGTTTGCTCTCAATTGACCAAAAACGTTATCGTGTGATAACTTCAAAAAAATGTTTGGCGTTGTTTAACAGCAATTCGAAAGAGTTTTTGCAGCGTTTTGTAACTGTGGATGAAACATGGATCCATTACAACACTCCGGAGACCAAGCAGCAGCATAAGCAATGGGTTTTTCCCGGTGAACCAGAAAAAAGCCAAGGTGACTTTGTCGGCCAATAAGGTGATTTCAACAGTTTTTTGGGATACACGTGGCATAATCCACATCGATTACCTTTAAAAGGGAAAAACTATAAACTTAATGGACCGATTTTACGAGGAATGAAAAATAACGGCCTATATGGCCAAGAATAAAGTTCTTTTTCATCAAGATAATGCACGGGTACACACGAGTGCAGTTTAGTGGATTGGATTCATGGATTGCATAAATTGAGTTACGCGTTGTTACCTCATCCCCCATATTCTCCGGATTTAGCCCCCAGTGACTATTGCATATTTCTAAACCTGAAGAAATGGCTCGGCGCAAAGAGATTCAGATCCAACGATGCAATTATTGATGAAACAAATGCCTATTTTATGGACTTCGAAAAATTCTATATTTGGAAGGGATACAAAAAATGCAGAAACGTTGGACTAAGTGTATTGAGCTTAAAGGAAATTATGTTGAAAATATTTTTTTCTTTTTTTTGCAAAAAAAACTGTGTATTATTTGTAAAGTCACGGAAATATTGATCTACCTTCGTATTTACACTACTTAAGGGTTAATGTGACCCAAAAAAATCTCAAATAAATGCTAGAAGTCTTGGCTAAAAATTTTGGCATTGTAAGGTATTTTAAAAAAATGGGTCAAACAAATTCGTTATTTAAACTGCCTCACAATGGGTCATTGGTTTCCTAAAAATAATACGTTTTTGGATAGATGTTTTGATAAGGTAATTAAAATCTTATAAGAATTATAAAGGTATGGCAATATTAATTGCCAAAGTTGGGGGACCTCAACTCAGGAATAATTGGTTGCCGCCAAAACATTGGTTGCTGTTTTTTAATAATGAGTAGTTGTACCTATGGCGAAAATTTTAATCAAGTCTGAGTCATGTCACTTTAATAGAGTAAAACCTGTTTCTGTAGTCAGTAAAATGTTTATTTATTTATAATACCAATTATACCAATATATATTTATCTGGACCAAAAAGAATAAACTGTCTGGCCAAAGAAGCAATTGAAGCAGATTAAACACATAGTTTCTGTTTCTATTCATGTTTGTTTGGGAGTTCTTTATGTGTTTGCGTCTAAAAGGAGGTTATGTTGCGCCAAGAATTGAGAAATTATTTTAGGAATTATATTCTGATGTTGCGATAGCTAAAAAAATGTTACAACAGCAAACCGAGCGGGGTTGGTTACTACAAAGAACCTACATGCTGCCCCCACCAACTGGTACAAAAGAAACACTCACTTCTTAATTGGTTAGGTGTCAAACCACCAGTTGTGGCAACCAATAGTTGTACTGAATTTGGTAGGTATAACAGATTCATTGGCTGTGATTGCCGCAAAACTATCATAGCTACTAGCTTATGGTATGTCGAACCATATAACCATCAAAACCATGGAATTCTGGTGATTGTAGCAGAACGTATGTTTATCCAACCGAATGTTTGTAATTCGAACCGATTTCCAACTGAGAGAGAAAACTCTGTCTGTGTATATAAAAAATTGATGAATTTCCGAGCTTTTAAAAGTAGTTTGCGAGTCAATTTCGATATTTAATTAAATAATCAATTTTTTGGAACTAACCTTGGAATATTTTAACAACCCACGGATTAAATTTAAAAAAAAACCTTTGCTGACGTACACAAGGTTAATATATTTTGCCAGACTTCCATTTTAAATAAGTTGATCTTCGGCACAGTATTTTATCCTGGCGTCATTCTAATGTCAGACTTTCGGCTCTATGCCCTCTGTGCATCAGCTGTTTTATTGGCTGACTTTTTAAATAGCATCACTTGTTACATGAATTTGATTATGTATTAAATCAGTGGCTTTGTGTGACGGTGTGAATCTGGTGGCGTGTGTCACAAACAAATTTGCATATTACATGAATTATTTGTACAACAAACCGTAACTAATTTTAAACAATTTACATTTAAGTGACATCGGCACAAACACAGCAACAATGACGCCAACAACTCAACTCAACCGCCAACAAACAGAGAACCGCACAGACCAAACACCGCATAGCACCGCCCAACCCGATAGCAGCGACGGGTGATGGGAAAAAGTTCGTTTTTTTTTGGCAACAGCAGTTGCCAATATTTTCCCTGCTATGTATGTGTGAGTGTTGCAGCCTTTTTTCCATGTGGCAAGAAAAAAAAATTGAAAATAATAATAACATCAGGTCGCTTTACCATGATATTGTTAGAGTAATCATTGGAAACTTTTCAACTTACGGTGGTGTAACGCCAGCAGAAGAAAAACATGCGAAAACATCGAAGCACACACACACACACACACTCACCAGCAAACATTTTGTCCATGTAAATGCAAATTCACTGCGAACATTTCAAACACACAAAGTGCCACATGAAATGTCATAAATTTTCAAAAATACGAGTACATACTTTGCCCCCACTCTCGAAATAGGGATATGCCAAACATAATTTAAAGATGTGCGTCCTGTACGTCTCTCTGTGTTACAGAATTATGACGTTCACAAAGTGGCAAGCATTCCCTTCAGCAGCTAGATCAGCGTCCTGGGGTGTAACGAATTGAATCAAATATCTGCCTAAGATTGGATTTTGCAGTGTGAATGGACGTTGTGCCCTGGCAACACACACAAAAACACCAATAGAAACTATTAAATCTCGTATTAAGCCGGACAATATGAAAAAAGAACACTCAAAACAGGAATATCATGAAGCTTAAAAGAAACAAGGAAAAAAGATTAATTTAAGGCGAGCGGGAGGGATTTTAAAGTTCCCGATATTCTAATATCCGGGCCTCTGTCTGGAATTCGAGCATGGTCGGAAAATTTCACCAGAGGTAATTAAAGGTCACACTCAACGCGTTATAATTTATTTTAGATAGATCGAGCGTAAGATGTATACTCTGTAGTGACAGGACATTAAATTAAAAAGGCGGTATATCAAATAATGGATAAGTTGCCCATAACGTACTACGCTAAGTTTGAGCAAATTATTTTATGGCTTCTAGAGTTGTCGAATCTTCACTCTGGAGGAAACTTTGTGGTAAGGTTTTTCGAAAACGACAGTTCAACGCATGACACGAAATTTGGTCAGAATCGGATGCCATTGTGGCGACAGGTCTTCGATCGAGGGGAACGTCTGAGGAAAGGCTAATCGAAAACATGACAATATAAAACATACTCGTATTATATATTGATATATTAACATATGTGACAGCGCATAGAGAAAGGGACCTAAGGGTAAAAAAAAAATAAATTTTCACTTTTTATTTTTTTTTTTGATGTGGACAACATCTGAGCATCGAATGATCCCATGCCCCAAAAGTGTTCCCTCCCAGGGATATGCGTGTTTTATGAAAGTGATGGTACACCAAAGATACACGTATTTAAATCTTTACAATGGCTCTACTGAACAAAACTGGTTTTTACCCTTAGGTCCCTTTCTATTTTGCGCGTCACATATTAACACTCGTATTGGTCACTCAAATGTATCATACAAAATTTGAGCGCTTTAGATTTCCATTTGTGGTTTCTAATTCATTTGTGGTTGTGCTGAAGGAATCGGCAGGGAACTTTTTCTGAGAAACATTTAAAAACATAGGTCGACATTGGAAAAATGCACCAGAGATGGGCGTTATTTGCTCTCAATTGCTGACTTTACGCATACAAAGAAAAAAAGTTTCAGTTCAATTAAAAACCTCTAATGTTCACATACGACTGCTATATATATTTCTGGCCTAATAATGAAAATGCGAATATTTATCATCAAAAAGGAGATTTCAAAGTATTCTCCAGCATGATTTATACATTTAGGCGTGCGCTCAAACCAATTGTTGAAACACTTTTTCCACTCCGATTGAGAAACCTCCAAAGCATGGTTTTTGAGCGCTTCAACAACATCTTCTGGCGACGAAAATCGTTGACCACGCATTTTTTTCTTGATGTGCGTGAATAAAAATAAGTCATTTGACGTTAGTGGCCGGTGAGTTTTGAAAATATCGCTTTTTGCATTTCACACTTGAAAAGCGCTATTACAGCGATACGGTTCTCATTATCTGACCACTCCATGATGAAAGTTGAAACAATTTTAAAATCCCGTTACAGACTAACGCTATTGAGGTTAGCTTTCAAAACCCATATGACATTAACGGGGTTCGTTCAGTTCTACAATGTTGTAACAGTATTTATGTCCCTACTAAGTATATATAGCAACCCTCGTATAAAACGAAATTGTATGCTATTTATAGAAACTTTGTATAAACTCCACCATACAATGGAGGGTATATTAGTTTTGTCATTCTGTCTGTAACACCTTGAAATAATCATCGGAGACCCAACAAAGTATATATTCTTGATCCTCGTAAAATTCTAAGACGATCTATGTTGGCCGGCTGTCCGTCTGTTGAAAACAAGATAGAGCCTGCCTACAACAGCTAGGGAGCTGAAATTTGGCACAAACATGTGTAGTTAACCTAGCATGGTTGGTATTGAAAATGGGCTATTTAGCTCTATGGGAAGGTGGTGTTGGAGACCCTCAACCGACACGACCTCATAAAAATTAGTTTTTAATTTGGAAATGTTCGTTCAGTTTCTTGAGCAAAATCACTGAAATTTTGAAAATAATAATCTCTGTATAGGCGCAATCATCTATGTAAAAATGGTTTAGATTGGGCCACCATTTCTTGTACCTCCCACACAAACGGTCTCATGGGCTTTGAGAAATAATATGACGATAACTCACCACAAGCTTGACCTATCGGAATAAAATTTTACACATCAAGATTTCTATATACAACATACTTCTACGCTAAATTCGGTTGAGATCGGAAAAGTCCTACTAATACCTCCCACACTAACGGTCTCATGGGCCTGGAAAAATAATATGACAATAACTTACCACACACTTGACCTATCGAGATGAAATTTTCTACATAAAGATTTTTATATTAAACACACCTCAGCGACAAATTCTGTTGAGATCGGAAAAGTCCTACTGGTACCTTCCACACAAACGGTCTCATGGGCCTTGAAAAATAATATGACAATAACTAACTACAAACTTGACCTATCGAGATGAAATTTTCTACATAAAGATTTTTATATAGAACACACCTCTGCGCCAAATTTGGTTTTATTTTGGAATCTGGTGGAGGGTATCCAAAGTTCGGCTCAGCCAAACTCAACATTTTTTACTTGTTTCTTTATATGGTGGTGCATAAAGTCACATTTTTACAAAAAAAAAATGTAAATATGTTTCAAAAAGCACTTCGTGATTTTTTTGGTCATCGTAATTTACCAACTGTGCCCACAACAATTGCAGAGCTGAAGGATGAATTACTTCGGCACATTAACGACACTAAACCTCCACTATGTTTCAGTCATTAAAAAAATGGATCATCGGCTACAGTAAACCCCCGAAGCCGTGGCGAGCATTTAGCCAATACTTTGTTCCACACAAAATTCTGATAGATCTTTCTATCATAATAATAATAAGATAGTTCTCTGAAAACTTTTTGATTTATTTACAATATACTTGTACATCGTGCGTTTTACGACCCTTGAAAACGTTTCGCCAGGTAAATATTGGTCCCTCAAATGTATCAGGCCAATTGTACCAGAGATAGTTTCTCTCAATTGCTGACTTTAAGCATACATACGAGTAGAAACAAAATTTCGGTTCAATTGAAAAATTCAAATTTTGAAACAAAAAAGTAATTAGGAATCCTGCGATAAAAAATTCCACATATTAACTTAAATATTCGTATGCTGTTTATGGATAATATTTTCGATTTTGAGCGATAAACATTCTCATATATTTATATAAAAAATGTATGCCGTTAACCGAAATTTATTTTGTTTTGATTCAGTTATATTAAAAAACAATTATAAGCCATTACTCGGAAATAAAGGCGATGTAAAACTTCACATATTTTTAAAAATAGTTGTAAGCCATTTATTGAAAATATTTTTGTTATGGGCGATGCAAAAATTTCAAATTTACAAAAAAAAGTTGTAAATTGTTTACAAAAATCAGTTCGAAAGATTTTTAGTTTCAAGCTAGGGTGACTGCAATTTCAGTGAGCGCCACTTCACCTTCATAAGCCCCTGGAAAGTGCTGGAACGAATGTGCTGTAAACTTTTAAGGGCTAGAACTTTTGCATTTAACGAGAATTGCCGGCAGAAGATTTTTTAACCGAACACACTATAAATGCCTCGCACTACGGACATACTAAAATACATACACCCACACACACACACGATGCATTTGCATTGCAATATCTGCTAAATAGTTTAGTTTGTTTACGAAATTTTTAGCTGAGTGATGATAAAATTCGTATACAAATTTTTTGGGTTGAAATTGAAAGGTTTTTTTATGTTTACCGCAGACTAGTTATAATTTTAATACTACTCATACTATTTTGCTTTAATAAGGTAATGGGATGAAGAGTAATGGAATAATTAGATGGATTAATGGAGCGTTTGCCACGCCCCTTCATGTACCTCCCTAATGAATAAGATTTTTGCTTGCGCATTGTTTTCTGCACTAGTTATATTTCATCTTTATATGCACATAAAAAGGTAGTCCACGCCCTATTCTAGTACCTCCCATACCAGCGACGTTGTTCTCGGACGGAACAAAGGAATATATAAAACCCATCTATGGGTGAGGGTAAATCGGATCAACCGACTGAAACTTCCTCGCTATTTGTGCCAAATTTCATCAAATATGCGGTATCGATATCTGAACCTTTTTCCTTCAATTTCAATATCATCCAGCCATCCTTGGCCCACAAACAATGATTCTGCAAAATGTCATCAAGATTACATGTAATATATTGCTTCTAAAGCAAAAGACTTAAAATCGGATGATCGTATATGAGCGTGATTTATCTGCATTACAGTGTCCAACAAACCGGGGTATTTGGCAAACCAGCATTTCAGAGTTTTAAAAAAAAAACTGTATACTAGAAGTAGTATAGGGCCCCAACCCCATCAAGCCGTTGTTGTAGCGGCAACTGTGTGCCGGGGTGATAGACCTTGGGCGAAAAATTGCTCTTCGGGTCAATTCAGTCCTAGAACCGGCTATAGTGGGATAGCCATCAAGTCGAGCTTACATTTGCTGTTCCGCTTCAACTTGTTCTAGTCTTGAATTAACGCCTGTTAGAATCTGGTTCGTTCCTACCTAATGTACGTACACGTCGACGTCATAAAAATTATGAGTCATTACACATTATCCTGGAATGGTCTATAAAGACGTATAAAATTGCGCTTCGATGGCAGCGTTATCGCCTCAGTTTTCAGTTTTATCGTTGTCAATGAGAAATTAGGCACTCGTTTTCATTCACCATTCACAGGGGGACACGTGCAGATGCGAGTACTGGAAAAACATACAATAAAAAGTGTCCCTTGCAATTGTGCGAGTTTCATTTCGCACGTAAAAAATGTGAATATTTTTTTGTTTACTTAAAAGCGAATTTGTGGGTTGCCCTCTTTTTTATGTGAGGCAATGTGTCCTTGTTGCTGTCCTCTCCTTTTTTCGTGTTATTTTATTTTAGGTTTATTGGATCTTTTTGTTGTTTACGCAGGAAAATGGCATAAATAACAGTCACGAATTGTGGGGAAAATAAAAAAAATCGCCACTAATTCATATTCCCTTTGAAATCGAAATTGTAATGGAAAAAGAATAAAAAAAAACTCTTCGTGAACATAAGGACGAGCGCAGTGTCAATTGTTGGCCAATAAAATTATAAAATAAATAAAATGGAGTGCGATGGACCTGGCAAAAGTGCGCCTAGACAATTTTCGAGAGAATGCGAGCACGCGAACTCTATGAAGCTATTTACATGAATAGGGAATTTGCACTATACGAGTACCAACACTGGCATTTATGTGGAAAAGAAAACTTAATGAATATTCCGACCTTTGAACCTGGAATACTTGCGATGCTACACATCGCACTACGGCATTTCACTACCCTATGGCATTTAATATATATGCTCAAAAAAGTGTCGACTTGAACCGAGTTATTCCACGGAGACTTGGGAACTAGCTGAGTGGGATTGGTTAGGCTTCTGAATTGGAGAAGTCTTTCTTGTGGTTACTGCTGGCATTCGCGATATGTGTTTGGCCTTAGGGCCCAACTCGGGCCCTAAGGCCTTGTGTTTTACACGACTTACGTTGTGAAAGTTTCAACCATGATGTACCACCGCACAGGAGCCATTATTAAGCGATGGTCAGCGCTCCTTGAGGCCAATCCTGCCGGTACCTATTCGAAGCGAGTCGTACGTTAACACAGCTTTTCCCTTGGTCAGAGGCCTCAGTATCGGGATGACAGCCCTTGAACCGGCTGTCGTGGAATCGAGGACACCAAGGAACCCAAATAGAGACCGCATAGATACCGACCATTGTGGACCATTCTGGATTCCATCTAGACTTACATCTAGATTTGACAAACTCGTACAACCGATCTATGCGTTAATGGTCGGCGATTCACAGCATTTATCACCCAATCATCAGGCAATTTTAATTATAAACAACAAATTGTTTGTACAACTCTTGGTTGCCACAACCAACAGTTGTGGCAACTAAAAACCTTTAAGACTTTTTACTAATTTTAATTCTGTGTGCGGGAGTGAACTACGATGAGCATCGGCATAGGCACTCACCTTGAACTCAAGCCTTAGTTGCCGCAACAAAGGATCCATCATGAGGCTCCAAATAAAGGGACCGTTTACGAAACCCTGCGGACAAGACCGGGCAATACTGATCCAGGCGTGACCGCTAAAACCTACAAAAATGCCCGCCTCTCAGAAAAAGAAGACCTTCAGTGAAGAATTTCCTTTGTAAACCGAGCAAGCACACCGGTCCAGCTAAAATAATCAAAGGCACAATTGCTCTTCGGATTGACCCGAAGAGCAATTCTTCGGCTAACGGCTGCCAGCCCGGCACACAGTTGCCGCTACAACAACAAAGGTCTTCAACAGACACTCCAAACACTTTCTTGGACTAAGAAACAATCACGCAGTTCTTGAAATACATCCCGGCATAATCTAAACTCCTACTTCGATTGAATCGAAACTGTCATTCGCATTCTGTCCTATTGAACCTCTCCTGAAGCCTGCTTACTATAATTGTTTTCAAAACTCTTTCAAGCACCGGAAGCAGACAGATAAACCGATAAGAGCGAGGATTACATCGTACCCTATAGGGTGACTATAGGAGGAAAATAAACCTACCTGAATAGCTTGCAAACGTACTCTCTTGTACACAACTTCGTAGCAAAGTCTCCATATACTCACGAATGACCTCCCAGATGCTTTTACACATCTCTCCGGTTGAACAGTCCATACCCGATGAAACTAAGTTATGCTTTGACAAATCTCGCATCTTTCAAATTTAAGAGCTTCACTCCGTCCATGGAAAGAACTTTTTCATAACAGAGGACACTAACGCAGAACATGAAGTAAGCACAGTATCACAGAACCTGAACCCTGATACACCAATCGACCTACTGTTAGACCTTCAAATTCTGTATAGATGACCCCAAGGCTTATCCCGGTTTTGCTCCACAAGCTAAGGCCAATGATCATATCTTGTACTCTCGTTGTACTCTCCAAGGCACTGACCGTAGGCAACATTAATCATTACCAGATTATCAGACTCAGTCCGCCTGTTTCTCTGGCATAACTTCCGGGCGTCCGAGGGAACTCCGGTTAACACTCAAAATGACAAACAAATAAAATGACAAGTTCACACTACATCATCTTCTACATTTTAAAGTCTGGATTCTCAACCTAATCATAATGAACCCATATTTTATTAAATTGTGATCCCTTATAGATACCCTCACTTTATCACGCAGTGCTAGGCTTACACAATGACCGGTTATTTTTAGTTAACTAGCTTAGATTTATAGTTTGCAATATGGTAATCTGACATCATTGAATTAAAATTATAGAAATATGGCAACATTGTTTCACATTGTATACACCGAAGAGTATTAAACAGCAAGAGGGTTCAACTGAGAATTCGTCAAAAGCAGACACTGAAAAACTACTAATGTTAATAAAATTATCAATGACATAGTTCGAGTATAAAAAGTCGATTAAGTTCTACACTTACATAAAATGTGTAGAATTTATTTAAGCTATCAGCTTGAGTTTATTTACACTTTCACTTATTTCATATCGTGCAGATGAACCCAGTACGAATTCGCCGATAAGACCTCTTTTTGTTCGACTGTTTTTAGTATACACAACAAAAAAAGCATAAGCAGGGTGCGTCAAATTTGATTTTTTTGTTGAAAAAAGAAATATGGAAACTCTTAAGCATTTATTTAGCGAGTTGAGGTTAACTTGCTTGTTAACCGAGTTACTTTAATACAAACGCTAGTTTAGTAACCAGAGAAGAATACAGCTTATGTAGTCCTAAAAAATGATTACCCCTGCGAGATCTCAATTGGGACAATATCCATCTGGTTTTTTGGGAAAGTCGTTATCTCTTAGAGATGATCCCAAGCACGCATTCTCTCTGAAGTTGTTGACGGTTTCAGCGATTTCGACAAAGTGAATGTCGCTGTCTGGTAGAGATGTTGATGTAGAGGTTTTTGCTTGTATTAATGGATGTCCCTTTCTAGATCATGAAAAATACTCCTGACATGCCAGTTGAAGGATGCCTATCCATAAGGTGATGATTCGGACGATATATTCTGTAAAACCCTTAACAGGTTCGACAATACAAAGTTTTGTCGACACACGGGTGAGATCTTTGTCTGCTCATGTAGGGAGACGACACCCTGTTGCAGTTTAAAAGGCGTCAGATGTTCCTTTACCTGGCCTATTGTTCTATAAGACGTCAATAGGGTTTCTTTGTCAGTGCCCCGCCGTGTGACTTGAGGACCCTGATCCTACTTCTAAGCTTGGTGAATGGTGAATATAGCAATGGCAAGCTCTAAGGACTTAAAGAGGCTGTCACCTGATTTCTCTTAGGTGATTCCAAGAGCTCCGCTACAAGATTAAAATACATCTCGAATAATTCTATTTATCCTCTATGTACTCGTATAAGTATAAGGGTAACATGGAGCGAATTCTTGGTGTAGGCATTGATGCTACCAGTCAGAGTGTGTAGGTTTAAATCGCAGTTAAAATTAGTGCTTATATAACTGGAGGCACTTTAGTAGTCGCATTATAGCTTATCCCAATGCTATGGAGCACCGTGGTTCAGGCCATATTGGTGATAATCAGGTTAAACTGACATTAATCTGTCCAATGTGACACAAAGAATATCGGGTTAGTTGTGTGTCGTGATTGTTGTGGCATCGACTCTCACATTCAAGGGCAGCCTTACCTCTGCAGTCCATGTAGTGAAAATCGAGGCAGATCATTAAGTGGCGTATAGCATCTGTTTCCTAACAGTTAAGGAACTGGCAAGGTCAGCTATGTACTCGTAGACGTTAAACATATCGTAGTTGTATCAATTTTGGGGCACGGAAATAGAGTCGTGCAGTCATCAGCATATGACACGATTTCAACACCGTCATTAGGCTGTGGAATTGCAACTTTGGTGTTAAGACTTAAGCCTTCACAGGCATTTGAACAAGATCTTGTTTAATAATATGCTTTAAAGGCGGCTGCGTCTGAAATCAGGAAGGATGTTCAAGCTCCATCAGGAATTAGGTCTATCGTCTATCAGAAATTAGGTCTCATTTGATGATTTGTCCCTCACTTCGATTATATGACGCCATCATATGTGACGCGCAAAATAGAAATGGACCTAAGGTTAAAAACCAGTTTTGTTCAGGAGAACCATTTTAAAGATAAGGTCCCTTTCTATTTGCGCTTAGAATCGTCGACTTCACTTTCATAAAAGGCGCATATGTCTGGGAGGGAACACTTTTGTGGCATGAGATCGGTCTCATTCGATGCTCAGATGTTGACCACATCAAAAAAAAAAAGTGAGAAGTTGATGAAAAGTTTTTTTCAGGAGAGCCATTTTAAAGATTAGGTCCTCTTCTATTTGCGCTTAGAATCGTCGACTTCACTTTCATAAGACGCGCATATCTCTGGAAGGGAACACTTTTGAAGCATGGGATCGGTCTCATTCGTTGGCCACATCAAAAAAAGAAAAAAATGAAAATTGATTTTTTTTACCCTTAGGTCCCTTTCTCTATGCGTTGGAACACCCTGATCCACATTGTGGTCTAATTAAATCGCTAGGAGAAAAGGCAAAGCGAATTCCGACACAGCTACAGACAGAAAACTTAGTCTTCAAACAAATGTGGCCCCCTCGAACTCGGTCGCCACAATTTGTATTTTATATCGGCAAGAATTTAATATTCTTTTGATGATAAATGAACTTTATCCCATGTCAATTTAAGATAAATAAGTAATTGCGCATGAATTTGTTTAATCTTTGTCATATACGACACACACGTATATTTTACCATTGAGTAATCACTGATGGTTGCATGCAGCAATGAACTTAAAGAGTCGATAGCAGATTCCAATTTGGGGTCAAATATTGTTTTTTTTGTGGACTTGGCCACTTGCACATTGCACAGCATAAACGGGCGAAACGGTATCCACAGATATTTGGCGGATTTAACTTGCATATGACTTTTTAATTGATTGGAAATAACCCTGAGGTGTATAAACTTTGCGAGAATGCGACATCATGGGTACAACACAAGAAAAAAGAACAGCCGCTGCGACAACATCAGCGTGAATGCTGTTTAGACCTGCTCTGTGGTTTGGTGATCTAGAGGTGTTCTCTTGTAACGCTGGTCTTTTCTCTCTTGATTATTTAGGTCATACCGGTTTGGTGGAGGTATCAGCTGAGGCATCCTGTTAAGCAGATGGTGATTGGGATGACTACTGCAAGGACATCCCAGCAGATGCAGCTTAGACAACTTTAAAGATTGTGTCTGCGAGCGGTAAGAACCTTAGGGGCATCCTGTTGGCGTTCTCAGGACGGCATTGTGGAAGGTCAGAATTTTCTGCCACTGCGTCGTTGTTGTTGTAGCGGCAACTGAGTGCCGGGGTGGCAGTCACTGTGTCAGGTCTGAATTTTCTTCCACTGCGTCGTTGTTGTTGTTGTAGAGGTAACTGTGTGCCAGGGTGACAGCCCTTGAGCGAAAATTGATCTTCGGTCAATAGAACCGGCTGTCGTGGGATTGCTCGTACTCAGGTTCGCCATCCACACTGTCGCTGCGTTTTGCAAGAGATTTCTTTGTCAGCTGCCTAAGTGCTGCCGGTGATATACTCGAGGACCTTGTTCCTTCTTTTCAACAAATCACAGAAAGCTCCAGCATATGCGGCGGCTCGGAAAGGCTGTCCAACATGGGGTAGTTGGTACAAGGAAACAAAAGACAAACCTAAAATGTCTACTAAAAAATGGTATGTGAATTTTATCACCACTCAATTAAAACTAAGTATTTTTCCGATATTGCAATGATATTTAAAGAATGGAAACAACAACAAAATATAAAAAATTCGTGCACTGTATATTGTGTATGTGTGCGTTTCAGTATGTAAGCAGTATGAGGGATTTTTATTGTGTTCGGTTGAAAACTCTATTACTGGCAGTTCTCGTTAACTGCAAAAGTGCCTTCTCTTAAGTGTAAAATCGCTAAACATAAGCATAGCACACTCATCAATCCCACGACAGTCGGTTCTATGCAACGGTTGGACCCGAAGCAGCAATTCATGGGCCAAGGGCTGTCACCTCGGCACTGTGTGTGCACATAGCACACTCATACATTTGAGCCAGCTATTTGATAAAATATTCCAACTTTTTTGTAAAGATGTGTATTTTTCATCGCCTCATAACGATTTTTTTCAATAAACAGCTTACAACTTTTTTTTGTAAATATGTGAAATTTAACATCGCCTGATATGCAGTGAACAGTGTGGCTAATAATTTGGATGCGGATATTTTCAGATTACTCGCATTCAAGTGTCGTGCAAAATTCTTCCGTCTGTCGTTGCTATTAAAGTACAGAGCACAAATATAAACGGCTTTTGACGAAACTCAATACATTGTTCAGTTTTGAGCCAAGGATGAACCTGTTTGAAATCAGTTTCTATCGTTCGATGCTTTGATACAATAAAGAGTGGTCCAACCATAATGCACGATGTCATTTTGACTCACACCTTAACGTGAATTTTACTGTGTGTATACGAGGGCGGTTCGGAATCTTCTTAGCCTAGCACAAAAAGCGCGGTATAAACAGAAAAAAGTTAAGTGTTTTGGAAACTTGCATCTCTGCTATGAACACATGTTAAATTTTGTTTCGATCTACAAACTCCTTCATATAGAAACAGGTGTTCACAAAAGACGCATCCGCGATTTTTTTACAATGGAAACATTAGAAATGCGTGGTGTCATTAAATATTTACATAAAAATAGTTTATCAAGATAAGAAATTCATAATGATATGGTGAATGTGTTAAGTGAAAGTGCTCCTTCATATGCAACAGTAAAAAATTGGGTTGCTGAATTTAAACGTGGTCGTACAAGCATTGAAGATGGACCACGTAGTGGACGTCCAAAAACAGCAACAACAACAGAAATTGTAGCCAAAGTGCATGATATGGTATTAAATGATCGACGAATAAAAGTGCGTGAAACAGCTAATATCATGGGCATCTCAAATGATCGAGTCCATTTAATTTTGCATGAAGAACTACAGATGAAAAAGCTTTCTGCAAGATGGGTGCCGGGCCTGTTAACAGTCGACCAAAAACGCATAAGCATGAACATTTCTCAAGCTTGTTTGGATCGTTTTCAGCGAAATAAAATGGATTTTAAGCGTCGTTTCATAACTGTTGATGAGACATGGATCCACCACTATACTCCAGAGACAAAAGAACAATCCAAACAGTGGACTGAAGCTGGAGAAAGTGCCCCAAAGAAGGCAAAAACAATTCAATCGGCTGGTAAGGTTATGGCAACGGTTTTCTGGGACGTCAAAGGTATTTTATTGATTGACTATCTGCAAAAGGGTAAAACAATAAATTCAGAGTACTATTGCAACCTTTTAGATCAATTAAATGTACAAATTCGAGAAAAACGTCCTGGCTGACAACACAAAAAAATAATTTTTTATCAAGACAACGCACCAGCGCACAAGAGTGTTTTAACAATGGCTAAAATCAATGAATTAAAGTACGAGTTGCTTGACCACCCACGTTTTTCTCCTGATTTAGCTCCCAGTGACTTTTACCTGTTCCCAAATCTAAAAAAATTCCTTGCTGGCAAGCGTTTTACCTCAAATGAAGATGCAATTACAGTTGTAAACCACTATTTTGAAGACCTTGAGGAAAACTATTTTAATCAAGGGATAGAATTGCTAGATAAGCGTTGGACTAAGTGTATTGAAGTTTCAGGAGATTATATTGAAAAATAAAAATATTTTTGAAAAACTAACTATTCTCTTTCATTGATAGGTTAATAACTTTCCGAACCGCCCTCGTACTCGGCCAGTGTGTTTTTGGGCTAGCGGCGTAATCAGGCCGAACTTCTTTGGCAATATGATCGGCCAAGCAGTAACCATGAATGGTGTTCGCTATCGCGAGATATCAGACTTTTTTTTGTCCAGAAATTTAAACTATGGACCTGGACGCCATACAGCCAGGAAACCAAAGGCTACGAGGACTGCTTATATATTTCTGGCCTAATAATGTAAATGCGAATATTTATCATTAAAATGGTTTTATTGTTTTTCAAAGTATTCTCCAGCATGATTTATAGACTTTTGCATGAGCTCAAACCAATTGTCCAAGCACTTTTTCCACTCCGATTGAGACACCTTTAAAACATGGTTTTTGAACGCTTCAACAGCATCTTCTGGCGACGAGAATGGTTGACCACGCGTTTTTTTCTTGATGTGCGGGAATAAAAAGAAGTCAGTGGGTGCCAACTTAGGGCTGTACGGCAGATGACCCATCAATTCGACGTTTTGGCCGATCAAAAAAGCGCTGGTTTAAGACGATGTGTTAGAGCTCGCTTTGTCATGGTGCACAATGATTCGTCTTTTCAGTTTGTTTTTCAAAATTCTCCAAAGACTTCAGGCAAACATATTGCGGCTTACCACTCAGAATTGACCGTCCTACTTTACTCAAGCGGAACAGTCACCACATGACCAGTTTTGCCGAAGAAACAGGCGACCATTTGCTTCAAAGTGCTTCTTCCACGAACAACTTTCGTTGGATTTGGCTTGTCTTCGATGACCCACACGGTCGATTGCTGTTTTGTTTTGGGCCATTACGCATAGATCCATGATTCATCACCTGTTACGATCTTATAAACGTCTTTTGAAGCACCGCGATCGTATTTTCTGCAAAATTTCTTTGTACCAATCGACACGAGCCTTTTTTTGAGCGATTGTCAAATTGTGCGGGATTTAACGAGAACAAACCTTTATAAACGGCCAGGTGCTCATGCAATATCGAATGTATGCTGCTGGAAGAAATGCCCAAGAATGTCTCTATCTCACGGTAAGTCACATGACGATCTTGCATTATCAGTTCACGCACGGCATCAATATTCTCTGACACAATCGTTTTTGGACGACCTTCGTCTCTGAGCGAGCGTCGGCCACGATTGAATTCATTTAACCAGTTTTTCACAGTGCTATAGGATAGTGCTTCATCGCCATACAAAGATTTAAGTTCATCGATGCACTCTTGTGGTGATAATTCACGTCGAAAGTTGTGAAAAATGATCGCACGAAAATATTCACGAGTTAATTCCAATTTTTTGCCATACTGATTATTTCAAGGCACTGTAAACAACACGTCAAAACGTTCTAAGTACGTTTATGCTACAAAATGTCAAACTTTCCAATGGAAATGTCAGATTGCGCCAAGAACACTTAGTGTTGCCTAGGCCGAAATATATATAGCAACCCTCATAATTGTCATAGAAACTTCTATTTTAACAAAAAATTGAATATTTTTCTCTGAAAACTTGTTTTTATTTACAATAAGCACCGTGCGTTTTAGTTGGACAACATTTTACTTCTGGCCGAAATCTTGACAAAAATTAGTATCACATCTATGTCGATCGAAAAGAATTGATCTATACGCTTGAATAATGTTGGGAAATAATGGGAAGATATTTTTAAAGTCCATGCTATGTAGCTTAAACAGTGCGTAGAACAAATGAAGCCCTTAATGCAAATATCGAGTAAGCGATTCGGGAGATATAGCCACAAACCGTCACCGGGGTCTTGAAATATTGGGATGACAGGATTTGCTACTGCAAAATCAGCCGAGGCAGTCACTTAAATGAAATTGTGTTACAAAAATATGTTTAGTGCTCTTTGGTATGTACTTTACCAAAACTATGACGCGAAATTTTTTTCGGCAACCTTTTATTGTATCCATTTTAAAAAACTTGTACTTGGACCTGCCTGTATATGTGACGCGCAAAATAGAAAGGGATCTAAGGTTAAAAACCAGTTTTGTTCAGGAGAGCCATTTTGAAGATTAGGTCACTTTCTATTTGCGCTCAGAATCGTCGCCTTCACTTTCATAAAACGAGCATATCTCTGGGAGGGAACACTTTTGGGGCATGGGATCGGTCTCATTCGATGCTCAGATGTTGTCTATATCAAAAGAAAATTAAAAATTGATGAAAAGTTTTGTTCAGGAGAACCATTTTCAAGGTTAGGTCCCTTTCTATTTGCGCTTAGAATCGTCGACTTCACTTTCATAAAACGCGCATATCTCTGGGAGGGAACACTTTTGGGGCATGGGATCGGTCTCATTCGATGCTCAGATGTTGTCCACATCAAAAAAAGAAAAAAGAAATGAAAATTGATTTTTGTACCCTTAGGTCCCTTTTATTATGCGCTGTCACATATGGACAATTTTTCGGCTCTTGGCTCAACGAAGAATTAGGTAGTTTTGCAGAATTTATTATTTGCGTTTTTTAAGCGTTGCACTGTTTCCCTAGTACGACCCGATGACATCAATTTTGAGATTGTTAAATTTGTTTTCTAATTCCAGTGGTTGGTGTAATTTAAATTCAAAGTAGGCGATTTGGTTATCGTCATTATTTACTACTGTTGGTTGAATTTTATGTTGCTATTGGTTGAGATAACTCAACAACGCGCGTAAGATATTTTTACCAGATTAAATGTATCAAAGTACCATTTAGTGTACCACTTAATGGTGAATTAAGCACAAGTTTTTAACGACTTTAAATTTAACACTGCTTTATTGTTTCCACTCGCTGATTACCGCCTTTTTTGTTGGATTTTTTGATTGGACATTATTGAATAATCAAAATGAAATTAATGGCAAATATGCAGAAAGCTGAGTTGGACATTTGCATTTGTGTCGGTGTTCGGCATAATGACATGTTTTGCTTTCATTATTAGTTCGAGCTGAAAGTAATCACAACATTTGCACAATTCTATGTAGAAAATCATATTCTAGAATTTTTATGATATGCACACATTGCATGGTTGCGCTTACCCGGTGAGAAAAGAACAGAAGCATCCCACAAAAAAGGCAAACCTATGTGGCTACCTCACATAAGTTTTAAATGAGAAAATAGTCCTTTCTTTAAAAAAGTACTACAAACGAGTTGCACAAACGAAAAGGAACGTTATCTTATTAATTCTGTGGGAAATCGGTTCAAAATAAAAAAATGTCGTTGGGCGAAATAAATTGTGTTGTAATTATCAAATGCTATAAATCTTGATAATAATCTTGATGGTTTGGCATACATTTAAATGATAGCTACGATATCATTGTGGAGCTGACAACTAAATATTTGCTTATACGTTTAAAATGAAGTAGAAAGCAGGGTTTTAGAAACTAATTTGTTAGTTATCGAGAAAGAACATATCTGCAAAACAGGGAATTTCATTCATGACTAGATAAATTTCACCAGCGTATTCCTTGACTTATTTCAAGAATATATGTCCTCAAATGACCATGTCCAAAAATTCAAGGGGACAAAATGACAGTTATTTGAAAATTTTCGGATTGGTGGTCGGAGGGTACAAGGGTAAAATTGTTAAGTACTGATTGGATATTTTGTACTGGTTGGATATTTTGTTTCTCTTAAAAGATAGCCCTTCCTCTTACCTTTCTAAAATTACCTAAACGAAGCCCAAAGGTCCTACCGGTCCTAAAGTTAAGACTATTTGACTGAAATGCAAAACTCTTCTTATGTTAATTTACAAAAACAAATAAATGTGTGCTGTTATTTTGCTTCCAAAAAAAAACGACGGTAGGCCGAGTCTTCAAGAAATCCAAGACAAAGGCGAATCATGGATGAGACACTTGGCCGCGGTTTACTGACCATTTTCGAAAGCGGTCAAGTGAACAGAGTATATTTTAATATGCGCGAAACGCAGTGCTGCTTGTTGTCTTACGAGGGTTGCTATTTATATTTCGGGTCCTGACAATACAAGTGTTCAAAGATACAAACAGGAGCTTCAATTTTAAACTTTGACATTTTTTAGCATAACCCCACTCAGAACGTTTTGTCATTTGAGGGCGAATTGTTTTGTATACAGTGTGTTGAAAAATTCATCTCAGTCAAAAAACGGAACTATCTCGTGAACATTTTCGTGCGATGATTTTTTACGATTTTCGGCTTGAGTTTTCGAGACAAGAGTGTTTAACTCAACTTGTTTCGACTTTTGGCGATAAAGCACCATCAAACACCACAGTTTATCGCTGGTACCAAGAGTTTAGTCTCAGACGCCGTTCGCTCCAGGATGAATTTCGTGAAGGACGTCCAACTTCGGTCACTTTGCCAGAAACCATCGATGCTGTGCGTGAAGTGATTAAGCAAGACCGACATGTAACATACCGTGAGATTGAGGCATCCTTGGGCATTAGTATGAAAAGCATCAATGGGAAATTGCATGTTTTTTTGGCCATAAACAAAATTTGTTCTCGTTGGATCCCACATAATTTGACGAATGCTCAAAAAAAGGCTCGTATGGGTTGATGCAAAGAGATTTGAAAAAGTAAACTGCGGTATCTCAAAGGCAGTGTATGACATTGTCACAGGTGACGAATCATGGGTCTATGCATATGAACCCGAAACAAAGCAGCAATTGATCGCATGTTGTTCTTGGAAGAAGTACATCGAAGCTAATGATTGCGTTTTTTTCGGTATAACCGTCCATGTTGCCACAGTGCCTTTAGTAAAACGTAGGACGGGCAATGGTATACAAGCATCAGTTTGCCAACAGTGTTTAAAGAAATGAGGAAAGATAATGGGAGAAGACGGATCATTTTGCATCACGACAATGCGAGCTCTCACACATCAGCTAAAACGATGAGCTATTTGACCACTCCAGATGTCGAATTGATGGGCCATCCACTGTACAGCCCTGAATTGGCTCCCAATGACTGCTTCTTATTCCCAAGCATCAAGAAAAAAATGCCTGGTCCACGTTTTTCATCTCCCGAAGCAAAAATAATAATTTGTTTGTACGCATACAATAGTGTATTGACCTTAAAGGAAAATATTTTGAAAAACAATAAAACCATTTCCAATGATAAATTATTGTGTTTTTATTGCCGGAACCGAAATATAAATAGCAACCCTTGTACAAGCGGTTCGCTGTCCCAATAATGTCGTCAATTTCTATCAATTAAACAATCAGGTGCTCTTAATGTTTTGGGCGTGAATATGCAATGTGACGCTCGTTGGGCGAAAAAAATATTCGAAGTATCGAAAGAAGCACTCAATTGTATAGTATAAGTATAACCGACGAATTCACACCCATTTGTTAACGATTGACCAGTTGACGCACTGTGCACTTTAGATCAAATTCGTTTTTCACTCGTACAGTCCGTGTGTGAAATCGACTTCCGGCAAATGTTTTTTCCACTGATGACGACAGCCAGAAGTTCAAGGAAATTGTCAAAAAACGGTTGACTTTTCCCCCTCGATGCGATTTCAGAGCACTCTTTTAAAATCCTGAAAATAATAACTGTAGCCATCGGTGGGGACCAAATTAAATTTTGTTCTTATCTGAAAAGACAACACCATGCAACTCTTATCTTCAGGTTATGTTAGCTCGGCAAAATTTAAGGTATGACTCCTTAGGGCAGGATTCAGAAGGATATATGAATATTTTTATTTCCATTTTATGATCTGCTTTTGAAATATCATGCCGAATAGTGACTAAGCTTTTATCTACACCTGTTTTTATACGCTTCATTGAAGGATGGAGGGTATATTATATATGTCATTAGGTTTGCAACACCAAATAGTGATTGGACACCCTATAAAGTATATGTGACAGCGCATAGAGAAAGGGACCTAATGGTAAAAAAAATAATTTTCACATTTTTTGATGTGGACAACATCTGAGCATCGAATGAGACCGATCCCATGCCCCAAAAGTGTTCCCTCACAGAGATATGCGCGTTTTATGAAAGTGATGGTACACCAAAGATACACCTATTTAAATCTTTAAAATGGCTCTCGTGAACAAAACTGGTTTTTACCCTTAGGTCCCTTTCTATTTTGCGCGTCACATATATTAACGATCGTCGCAAAATTTAAGACAATCTAACCATGTCCATCCGACCTAGTGGCTGTTGATAGCACGATAGTGGTCCATCGAATAAACCTAGGATCCAAAAATTGTGCATGATGATGGCTTATGGTCATAAGCTTTGGATTGTAAATGGCCAAAAACAAGCGTAAAAGGTTTCCCTTCAAGGGACTGAAAGGTAGTTAAAAGAGGTTACTTTTTAAGGGACTGAAGGTAGCTCAAAAAAGTAAATTTTTTGAGTATTTGCCTAGTAAATCATAATTTTGTGTCGACGGACAATGGTAAAAAGATGTACTGTTAGTTGGGATGCACTTAATATCCCAAATAAGAGCATGGTTGTTAGACATATTGGCCCATGTGGTCCAAAAAAGTCCCGCATGTTCAAAACGGGCAATCAAATGTTAATGTGGATATATGGGTACTAAAATTGAAACAAAATTTTGTACAAATTCCAAAACAAACAATTTTGAAACTTGAGCTGAAATTAAGCACGTTCGCCTGAGCCGCAAGGGCCCCGAAACAGACATTTTTTGTGCTTCAGTAGTGTAGGGACGGTAGAGGGTATATAAGATTCGGCCTAGCCAAAATTAACAATGTTTTTACTTATGCTCATAGCTTGTGTTGACCATTTAGTCGTATGCATTAGAGGCTTTTCTTAAAATATGTCGTTCAAAACCACTTATTTGTTCAAAATTTAGTTGTTCACATTTTGACCTTATAGACAAAAGCGAAGGCATAGCCTTTCGGATAACTTTAATGGTTAATAATTTCGTTATATTCCATATTAGTGGTCCTTACTTCTGGAATCACAAATTTATTCGATATAATCTACATCGAGTTTGTCACACTTTTAAATTTAGTTCCTCTTACTTTAACTATTTTAATAAATTTTATGGGCTGGGTCAGCAATTTCTCACTGGGTATGTACCTGTATGTGCTCATTGTGTCCAGTGGCGGAAAGCAGGATATCTGACAGTAAGGCCCCTACTTAAATCCATTATGATTTCGAAATCAACGTATATGTCGTTGTATGTATTTCGCATAAACTCACACTTTGCAGCTTAACACAAAATCTTAAAAAAAACCTTCAGCTTTATAATGGTAACTCTCGATTAGAATAAAGTCTACACTAAAAATATTAACATTAAATCAATAAAAAGGATTCTTCAATAATTCAACATTAAATTAAAAAAAAATAATTGGTTTGATAAAAAAGTTTGACGTATTTGGTATTTACGGCACTTGTTTGCGTCCATCAAATTTATGTGTTATTTTACATCAATCTCGCAAGCTGTTCACAAGAGCAAGCCAGCCACACGATGGCTTTTTATTGCCCATGATATTTTAAACAGTTTCGGACCTTTTCGACTGGAATGGTTCATTTCATGAAAATATGTCCATCTTTCCAATATTACCTAACGAAACCCAGAGGTCCTTTCGTTCTAAAGTGACTATTTAACTGAAATTCAAAATTTTTTAACGGCCACTGGTTTAGAATTAAGCAATTTTATCAAAATAAGTGAGATCTATTAATTTCGGCCGAAGCATATACTCGCCTATGGCTGCATTTGTAGTTATTCATTAAACAATGTCAAGAACAGAACCAATGTCATACGATTGATTTCGGTTACGCATTTTGGGTTAGAACTAAAATTATCCAATGGAAAAAAGATGAAACTAAAATCAAATTTTTTAAGATAAATACTCGTATATGTGACAGCGCATAGGATGCTTCCGCCCAGGCAGATCAGGTACGATCTTCATGATCTAGAGAGAGAGGTCCAGCGGTATAAGAGAGAACCTTTATATCATCGAAACTATCAGGCAGGTCTGAACAACATTCACGCCAATGATTTCGCAGCAGCAGTATCCAGCTACCGTGTGAATGTAGTGCTAGGGGAACATCCCCCGGAGATTTCACCTGAGGAGAAGGTACTACCTCGGCAGACGCGCGTGGTTCTGGCGCAGCTGAGATCTGGATGGTGCAGCCGCCTCAATTCTTACTGGGCACGAATTGATGCTAACGTACCGGACATCTGTCCCGCCTGCCATCAGAGACCACATGATGTGCTGCACCTCTTCAATTGTCCGGCCAAGCCCACTCAGCTGACCTCAGGTCTCTGTGGACGCATCCAGTTCAAATGGCGCGTTTCCTCCACCTGGATATCGAAACAGATCCCCCATAGACGAACAAGACTTCAAAATAAACTTATTGTTGTTACAACAACAACTGTTAATCGCTGGTACCAAGATTTCAGTATCGAACGCCGTTCGCTCCAGGATGAATTTTGTGAAGGCCGTCCAACTTCGGTCACATTGCCAGAAACCATCGATACTGTGCGTGAACTGATTAAGCAAGATCGACATGCGACAAACAGTGAGATAGAGGCATCCTTGGGCCTTATTGACAAGTATCAATAAGATATTGCATGTTCATTTGGCCTTGAAAAAAATGGTTCTCGTTGGACCCCCATAACTTGACGAATGCTCAAAAAAGGCTTGTATGGATTGGTGCAATGAGATGTTAAAAATGTATAACTGCGGTAGCTCAAAGGCAGTGTATAACATTGTTACAGGTGACGAATCATGGATCTATGCATATGAACCCGAAACAAAACAGCAATCGACCGTATGGGTCTTTCAAAACGAGCCAAATCCAACAAAAGTTGTACGTAGAAGAAGTACAAAGAAGCAAATGATTGCGTGATTTTTAGGTATAAGCGGCCATGTTGCCACTGTGCCTTTAGTGGAACGTAAGACGGTCAATTCTGAGTGGTGTGTTTGCCAACAGTGTTCCAGGAATGAGGAAAGATAATAAGAAAAGACGGATCATTTTGCATCACGGCAATGCGAGCTCTTACACATGAGCTGAACCGATGACCTATTGACCACTCAAGATGTCGAATTGATGGGCCATCCACCGTACAGCCCTGATTTGGCACCCAATGACTTCCTTCTTATACCCTTAGCATCAAGAACAAAAAATGCGTGGTCAACGTTTTTCACCGCCCGAAGCAACTGTTGAAGCGGTTAAAAACGATGTTTTGGAGGTGTCCCAATCGAAGTGGAAAAAGTGCTTCGAAAATTGGTTTGTGCGCATGCAAAAGTGTTTTGATCTTAAAACAGAATATTTCAAAAAACAATAAAACCATTTTCAAAGGGAAATTATTGTGTTTTTATTGCCGGGCCCGAAATATAAATAGCAACCCTCGTATACCCTTCATCATAGGATAACACGTATCTTTACGGTACCTTAGGGTAAAAAATAAATTTTCAATTTTTTTTATGTGGACAACATCTGAACATCGAATGAAACCGATCCCATGCCCCAAAAGAGATATTCGCGTTTTATGAAAGTGATGGTACACCAAAGATACACGTTTTTAAATCTTTAAAATGATTCTCCTGAACAAAACTGGTTTTTACCCTTAGGTTCCTTTCTATTTTGCGCGTCACATATAGTCTTTTGTATTTCATTGGTACACAAAGAAAATTGCGTGCTTCACTTGAAGGCCTTAAGAATTCTCCGACAGCACATGATACGAGTATTCATCTGCATAAGTTGGGGCATGTGTATTAGCTGTAGTGCGTTCATTAGTGACGGTTAGACTAACACAGCCCAAATGCGATTATATAGATATTTATGCCCGCATCTTTATACAGATATATGCTCATCGTGAGTTGACATAAATTATACCGAAATATGAGGGTTGGTGTGAAAAATTTAGAAGAACTGCTTTGCTTTAGAGCAAAAGCATGGTTTTTGTAAAAGGTTCTGAATATTTAACTCGTACCTAAATTTTGTACACCCTCTAGCGAAGGGGGTTGGTATATTAAATTTGTCATTTTGTTTGCAACACTACGAAATATTCAGCGGAGGCCCTATAGAGTATGTATGTGACAGCGCATAGAGAAAGGGACCTAAGGGTAAAAAAAATCAATTTTCACTTTTTTTTTGATGTGGACAACATCTGAGCATCGAATGAGACCGATCCCATGCCCCAAAAGTGTTCCCTCCCAGAGATATGCACGTTTTATGAAAGTGATGGTACACCAAGGATACACGTATTTAAATCTTTAAAATGGCTCTCCTGAACAAAACTGGTTTTTACTCTTAGGTCCATTTCTATTTTGCGCGTCACATATATTCTTGATCGTCGTAAAGTTCTAAGAAGATCTAGCCATGTCTTTTGAAAGTACGATAGCAGTCAAACGAATAAACCAAGGATCCTGATATTTTTCGTGATAATGTCATATGGTCATTTACTGATTTCGATTGTAAATGCTCAAAATCGGCCCAGAGGGAGAGAAGATTCCCTTTAACGTTCTAAAGTTACCTTGGTAAAAAGTACACTTTTTTAAGTTTTTGCTTAGTATACGAGTACTTGTCTTATTGAGAATTGTTTGCTAACAATGGTTAAAAGGGCTACCGTAAGGTGGGACGCACTTAATAGCTCGAAATAGGGCATAGTTGCTGGACTTTTTGGTTCATGTGGCCCAAAAAACGTTCCGCTTGGTCAAAACGGGCGAATTATAGTCAACATTAACAAATGTTAACACAAACTAAATGAAATTTTGCAACGAATGAAAATATAGAGTATTTTTGACGATTTAACTGAGATTAGGGACAGACAAAGGGGACAAGAGGGCCAACAAAATATTTGGAGGGTATAGAAGATTCGTCAAGCCAAACCTAAAGCCGATTTTACTTGTGTTTGTTTTGAGGGGTTTGAGTTTTTAAAATGACCAAAAACTACATTTTTGAGGTTTTCTTAAAATCTTGCTGTTCTGGAAAAGGATTGACTGATTTGTAGGTGTTTTGGGTCATATGAAAGAAAATACTACGATATATGTTAGTCAAATTTGTATTTATATATTTTTATATTTTTTTATTGACGAAGTCAATCGAAATATTGGGATAATTAAAAATTAAACTACACATAGAACAACGAGTATAAATAAATTATCTCAAGCCGAAAATAATATTATAAAATAATAACACCAAAGGTCAACTATTCACTTACAACATATTTTCTTTTAATTTAATATACGTTTTTAAAAATTTTTATATTTTTTTTTAAAAATTTAATTTTTTTAATGTTTTCAACACGGTCACGGCAACAATAGTAACTATGGTCGTCGCAACCATAGTATTGTTTTTTGAATTTCATTTCGACGATAGTATGATTGCGGCAATATTAATATTGTTGAAATGTAACAATAGTATTGTTGCCAAATTTAAAAATGAAAATATGGTTGTAGCAACAATATTATTATGGTTGATGGAACAAAAGTATTGTTTTCATGGGTTTTATGTTAACAATAATATGATTACGGCAATTATACCGACAAAATGGCATTTTTTTTTTTAATTTGACAATGCTATTTTTACGAATCTTACGCAATAATAGTACTTTTATATGTAAATTAAATTTTTTCAAAACATACCTAATAAAAATCTCTATTGTTGAATAACAACATAGCCCAATCTTTACAAAAAGTTTTGGGGATCATAGTATGGTTGTGTGTAAGTCATACTATGGTTGTGAGCATCATACTATGGTTGTACGTTAAACATACATTGGTTATGAGGATCATAATATCATTGTGGGGATCATAGTACGGTTGAGTGTGAATAATAATATTGTTGTGGGGATCATAGTATGGCTGTGTGTGAATAATTTTATTGTTGTGAGGACCATAATATTGGTATGGGGATCATAGTATGGTTGTGTCTGAACCATACTATTGTTTTGATGATCATAATATTGTTGTGCTACAACCACATAATCAAAAATAGTATGATGCTCTTCGAATATTGTTACCACAACCATATTTTTTTTCTGAGTGAATCGGCTATTTTTTATTTTTCTAAATTAGCAAATAAGTCTAAGAAATCCAAAACAGTTATGAGATTTTAGTGATCGTCATTATTATTGAAGTTATGGGCAAACGACTGGCGTAGATCGTTACCCGATGCATATTTCCAAGAACATACGCTGACGCTGCAGCTGGTCACCTCTGACGCTTACGCATTCATTAGCTGTGGTTTGTCGTGGAAGCTAGACGTCGAAGCTTCTGTATTTATTTATGTAAGGCAAGTTACCAATCGCCGAGACATTAAGAAGGGTACGACAAGATTTCAGACTCTGATGCTTACGCATGATTTTAGGTGTGATCTTCGTGAGACGCCTTTATTATGATCTGTGCAAAACGCCCTCTTAATGTTGTTAAGACATGGTTTATTTACATATGGCATCCTACAAGACGAATTTTGATTTAGTGGTAGTCTATCTTAAGACGTTTTTATTTAGGTATGGCTGGTGATCATGCGCTGACTTTTGCTTACACCTTTACTAGGTTTGGCTTATCGCGTAACGCATTCATTTAAGTGTGATCAGTCAAATGACACCTAAGCTAAACGTTTTGCGAAGTCAGTCATATAACGGTTACACTTGCGGTAATACTTAGATATAACCTGTCGCGAGACGGTGATGTTTGTTAAATTGTAATTGTCCGCTGTCCCTGTGTATATATAATGGCGACTTACACGGTTATTTAGGTATGACTCGTCGCCAGACGCTGGCCCTTGCGCGGCGCAGTAGCAAGCGTATAATGTGACCTAACATTACGAGTATGAAGCTTATGCACTTATGTATTAAGGTCTGATGATTCGCAAGATGCCAGTGGTCACGCTTATAGACAAGCCATACCTAAATATACGTATGGCCAGCCAACGCTTACGCGTTAGTTACGGACGGCTTGGTAAAACGCTTAAGAAAAAATAAAGGCTAGGTTGGCGGCTATATGCCGACGTTTAAGCGTTTTGTTATTTATAGGTTTGAGAAATACCGACGATTATTGCGCATTTCCATTGGTCTGACATGTCAGCCGTCGCGTTTAGCCGGAGCGTTTAAGAAATAGCGACGATTTTTGCGCATTTCCATTGGCCTGACATGTCAGCCGACGCGTTTAGCCGACACGTTTAGGATATAGCGACGATTATTGCGCATTTTCATTGGTCTGACATGTCAGCCGACGCGTTTAGCCGCTACTCTCCAAACAGTGACGACAAAGTAGCAGGCGAAACCGCGCCAGCGTCTTGCTTTTACATTGTCGTAATGTAATGTCAAGACGCTAACGCGGTTATTTAGGCATGGTTTGACGCCAGCCAATGTTTACGAGCGGTTAGGTAGTACTCTCCAGAAGCCGACACAGAAGCCAGCTTAAGTTTTGACGCAATAGCATGACAACAAAGATTATGCATTTATGTATTAGGGTCAGTCGCAAGACCCTAGTTTTGCGATTTTTATCATTCTAGGCCGACGTTTATGCGTTACTAAAATACCTCTTGGTGAAATTACACAGCTTTGGTTTGGTTGGTAGCAATACGCCAGAGCTTACGCGTTTTTAAAGGTGTAGCTTCGTGAAATATCATCGGTGATTGCGCATTAGCATTGTGGATATTTCCAGACGCCCACGCAATAGTAACCAACCGTTTTGTCTTATTATGTAAGGGCTCTTATTCGTAAAGGGTAGGTCATTGGCTCAGCTCTAAAATAGAAAATACTATCATCTAAGAAAATAAGCAAAGCAAGTTGTTTGTTCACAGTATGATATGATGGACAAATTGAGTTTATTTTAGCTTAGCTACGACATCTAGACACGTTTGATGCCAATCACTTACTTATTCTTTATGCGGCCTTGTATAGGGGAAAAAGGATTGGTCGGCTCTTTGAACAGCGTTGGTCAGGCCACTTGGCGTTTACACAAGATGTAAGAGATTATGTTTTTTTATCGCCAGCAAAACTTTAATCATGCAATGTGCTTTGCCTAAAATCTTGGACAATCCCTGGCGAAGTGATTACCCGACCCACATAAACATTGCACTATAACAACTGGCAAATGCAATTAGGGCACGTATAGTAATGTTTGCGTTTTTAATGCTCCCAGACTTTTCGCACTTTCCTCGTGCGTGTCATTCTGTTAATATCTGCTATTCACGATGGCAAAAGTATAATAATAACGCAAATTTATGTAGCGAATGCACTGTGTAAGTAAGGGTGTATGACCGTGATGCTTTGTTTAGATGGTCAACTGTCGTAACTATCATTATTTCGACCGACAGGCATATATGAAAGTTTGCTTTCGTAGTAGCTTAAATTAGTAAAGATATCATCAAAATACAGCAATTGCCAGAGCCAGGTCAAGCTATTCTAATTAAAGCAAACGCTCTAGCTAGAAGCGTTAGTCGAGAATTGCCACGGAATGCGACGGCAGGGATAACCGAGGCTCCGATGGAAACACCAATTCGAAGAAGACACGAAAATAATTGGTATTTCGAATTGCAAGTAGCTCCTAAAAGGTTGAATGCACCAACATAATTTCGTAATCAGACCAGAACTAAAATTAGATTGCAGTGTCAATATAAGTAAGTAAATAAAGGGTGGTTACATTTTAAGGGCCGATGTGGCATGTAAACCACAGCTAGAAGTCAAGTTTTTTTTCTGCATTTCATTTGATATTTTTCAATTTTAGACTAACTCAATTTGAACCATGAAAAAATACACAAGCGAGCAACGCGATAAAGTTATTTAAGCTTATTATGAAAATGGGTGCATATCGTGCACTTCGTGATGAGTAATGATACGTGAATATTTTTATCACCTCAACCTTTGTTTGTAAATATAAGTATGTGAATTTTTATCATCTCACGTTTTTGATTGTTCATATGTATGAATTTGTTTATCGTCTTAAAAAAATAATATTTTCGATAAACGGCGTAAAATTGTTTTATGTTTATCATCTGAAATCGAAAATATTTTTGGTAAACAACTAACGATTATTTTAGTTAATATATAATATATTTTTTTATCACAGGATTCCTAATTTATGTTTATCTTGACTTTTTAATTGAATCGAAAAAAATATTCTGTATGTGTACGTATAAGGGGTTTTTATAAAATGCTTTGCTGTTCGAAGTCAAGCATTGTATCGTGCAC
Organism: Hydrotaea diabolus; assembly: GCA_963513945.1. Lineage (NCBI taxonomy): Eukaryota > Metazoa > Arthropoda > Insecta > Diptera > Muscidae > Hydrotaea > Hydrotaea diabolus. Next base: position 190,451,623 of record OY740716.1, on the reverse strand, counting down.
TCCTCACTGATGTGAGAAAAATTTCCCATTTGTTCCTTGATGGGATGTTTAGGGAGCTTAGTAAGCTAGTAATATCAGAAAGCCTGGAAAGGAGTACGTGCCTAGCATGAAGTGCTCGTTTAACAATAAGCTTTGTATGAATTACGAGTAGTTTTTATACAGACTAGCTAGATCTACACTTTAATGCTAGTTATGAATGGATAACGCATTAACCTTTATTTACTTAAAATTTTGTAAATATTCGTATAAATTCCTTAAACCTTTCATTTACTAAAATATATATATGTGACGCGAAAAATAGAAAGGGACCTAAGGCTAAAAACCAGTTTTGCTCAGGAGAGCCATTTTAAAGATTTAAATACGTGTATCTTTGGTGTACCATCACTTTCATAAAACGTGCATATCTCTGGGAGCGAATACTTTTGGGCATGGGATCGGTTTCATTCGATGCTCATATAATGTTCTCCACACCAAAAAAAAAGTGAAAATTGATTTTTTTTACCCTTAGGCCCCTTTTCTCTATGCGCTGTCACATATATTATTAAAGTTCATACTTATAAAAAAATTCATTCAGCACTTAGGACTTACCCTATAAAGTTGGTCGATGTCTGCCCACGTTTTGATATAATGATTGTCGTTTCCGGTATTAAAGTCTAAAAATTAGATGGGACTCTTATGCATACATCGACGACAGTAGTCATAAGTTTTCTGTACACTAGGGACTTGCCCGACTCTATACTTGAGTTACTTGTTTATTGCGTAACGAGTTAAGAAACATTTGGAGATTATTATTGTGGGTGGCGGTAATAAATACTGTGGACCATGTACTTTACAATACTTAGTAGGGACATATTATTAAACACGTTTTATGCTGTAAAATAAAAAAGTACTGAATGTTTTTGGACCAAATATTTTTTAATATATTTATTAATGTATATTGTATCCAAAAAGAATCTACTTATTCGAAATGTCCGGCTTTTGCCTTTACACACGCATCAAGTCGCACTGGCCAATCGTCAATAGCTGCACGAACCTCGTCCATTGGAAAATTGACCACAGCACGAACCAAAGCAGTCTTAAGAGATCCAATGTTGGGGTATCTTTTGTGACAAATCTTGTCCTCTACAACCATAACCAAATTTGTAATCTTATGGGTTCAGATCTGAACCGCCTGAGGGCCATTCTTCAGAGGTAATGAACGCTGGCAAATTGTTTCGAAGCAAGGCCTGGGACGTTTTAGCTTTATGGACCGGCGCAGAATCCTGCTGGAAAGTCCATGGCTAGTTTGGGAACAGGGAATTAATTGGTAAATTTTGGTCGATGTTTTGACTCCTTATTCGCAGAAATGCAGGTCAGTGACCCCATCGTAAGAGACACCCCACCAAACCATGATGACCCTTTTCCACCCTTGGGATCAGTTCAGATGCTTCCTTAGATGACCGCGCATACATTTTGCTTGGTAAATTTTTCCTGAACGGTAAAAATGTTTTCATCGGTGAACAAAATTTTTCTGTGCAAGTTATTAGCGTGCTTTACCAAAAGGCGTTTGCATTTTTCAATCCTATTTTTTTAAAGCTGCAGTCAATCAATAAATGCTTATGTCGTTTGAAAGCTCCAAGTCCCAAGTCTTTTTTAATGATTCGACTCATGGACTCCTGCGTGATATTCATCTCACGGGACATGATTTTCTGTTTTCGGAGCGGATTTCTGTAAATTCTTGATTTAACGGCTTTGATAGCGCGGGCGGCTGACCGGTGGCGGTCTTTTACATCTCCAGTCTCCTCAAACAGTTTTATGCATCGGTAGACGAACATGCGGCGAATCCCTAGTGGCCGGAGCGTTTTGAAAATATCGCTTTTTTCATTTCACACTTGAAAAGCGCTATTACAGCGATACGGTTCTCATTATCTGAGCACTCCATGATGAAAGTTGAAACAATTTTAAAATCCCGTTACAGACTAACGCTATTGAGGTTAGCTTTCAAAAACCATATGACGTTTACGGGGTATATACAGTTCTTCTTTTGAAATGGGTGTGTTCAATGTAGTTACAGTAATTATGTCCCTACTAAGTAGATGCAGATGGACCCAATGAAGAAAACTAATTTTGAAAATAAAACTTTTCAGTTATGGCAATTGGTCATATAAGCACGATATTTACATACCATCACATGATACAGTTGTACGAGTATTTGTGCAGTATTCATTCATTTGTTTGTGACTACTGTGGATGCAACTAAAAACTTTGTGAACTTGTAATCGGATACTATCTACCCTGAATTCATCCATACCAGGAATGCCTACTATATTTATACAGTTATACATTCTGTGAAATGAATGCACATGACAGACATACGCATGCACAAGTTTAAAGGGTTATTCAAATAGTAGTGAAGCTATACAAAAATGCTTTAATTTACGTCCATAGTTGCTACTGGCCGATTGTACTTAGTAGGGACATAAATACTGTTACAACATTGAACACACCCATTTCAAAAGTAGAACTGAACATACCCCGTTAATGTCATATGGGTTTTGAAAGCTAACCTCAATAGCGTTAGTCTGTAACGGGAGTTTAAAATTGTTTCAAATTGTTAAAATTGTTTGAAGCGATGACTCATCTATTAACTCCTTTGGCATACTATTTAGGCATAATCGGGAAACTGTTCATAATTCAGTGAGCTTCAAGAGGTTTTTTTACTCACTGTTTGAAGCCGGCTATAACAGCCATACACGATGGTTGACATACTATTTAGGCATAATCGTTCATAGTTCAGTGACCATGGCTGCCTGGTCCATACTTTGTTCCACTGCAACAATAATTTCGGTCAAACGACCAGTTCGATATTCGCTGTTGTCCAGCCATGCCACTTCCTAGTTTCTTCGAATTTCTGCATCAACCGGCTAATGCATGACTTAAATGGCCGGTTATGTTGAACGAAAATATTACGAATTTTTTTTCTTGCGGAACGCATTTTTTTATTAAACGTTTGGTTCAACATTTTTACGCGTTGTTTCACTGAATGTCGCTTCTTGTCTCAGTTTACGAAAACTTGTAGTACCAATAGTCTGCACATTAACAAATAATTACTGTCAAACAGCTGCATAACAATTAGATCACCCTGTAGTTTATAAAGTCCAAGATCAAAAAATTTTCACAAATGAAATATCAAAATAAATAAGACACTATTCTACGATAAAGGGTATTTAAAGTTGTACATATGTGACGCGCAAAATAGAACCTAAGGTTAAAAACCAGTATTGTTCAAGAGAGCCATTTTAAAGATAAGGTCCCTTTCTATTTGCGCTTAGAATCGTCGACTTCACTTTCATAAAACGCGCATATCTCTGGGAGGGAACACTTTTGGGGCATGGGATCGGTCTCATTCGATGCTCAGATGTTGTCCACATCAAAAAAAGAAAAAAATGAAAAATTATTTTTTTACCCTTAGGTCCCTTTCTCTATGCGCTGTCACATATAGATCTTTTATCTAATTAATAAAATATCTAAAAAAATATAAAGGCTTAAGGTCCGAACACACTTTCAAATTTATGAATCAAAAAGGTTCTAGTCTAAAATAATAACAAAAAAGGGCTTAAAGTCCGAACACACTCTCAAAATTATTAATCGAAAAGGTTCGAAATCCAAAAAATGCGACCAGAATAATTTATGATTGTCATTCCTTATTTTATTACACTCTTTTGAAAAAGTGGGCTGCCGTGTGTGTGCACTGCTATAATGCCAGTAAACCAAGGGTCAAATCCGGGTAATAATATCCAACACTTTTTTTAGCGGCGGGTTGTCACCTCGTAAATAGTAGAACTTTTAGTGTTTTTCACGTCACTAAATTGCATAGGTAGTTTCAAAGATTTTTTTGGTTAAACGTTTACAGAAATTATTTTGAGCCTACTGCAAAATTTAACATATTCGACTTAGCACCTTTTACCTTTTAGATCGCGATCAGTATATCAAGGTTTTGCAGGCATGAAGACACATTTAGTATTTACTTTATTAATTGATATAGGGTATACAAATGGCCTCTATGTGTCATATTTTGTGTTTGTTTTGTTTTATTTTTCTTTTTCAATATTTTCTTAAGAGTACAACTGAAATAAAATTGCACTTTATGGCGGCTAATCGATTTCTACATTATTACGTTTTCGTTACATTTACCATTTACTTCCATGGTGGTCTAAACACTTTTGAAGATAAGGCGCCAAAGTCGAAATATCTTTAATATCTAAATTTCTAACGTCATTTAAAATGTTTGAATTATTCTACATTCTATAATTATTTGTGTGAATACTACAAATCTTAATTGATAACCCTTTACGTGGGTCGCACAGTGGTCTACGTGAGAATAAAATTGGGGTTGGTTGTCATAATTTAGGTCTGCCCTCATCATGGCTTCAACACGCAGTAATACTATTGTTACAACACGCAGTAATACTATTGTTATAGTATTATTGCCAAATATGGTTACACTATTGTCATCGCAACAATAATATGTTCTCTACAATAAAAGCATGTTCTTCGCAACCATAGTATTGTTTTTTTAATTTTTTTTTGACAACAGTATGATTGCGACAATATTAGTATTGTTGAAATGTAACAATAGTATTATTGCCAAATTTAGAAATGAAAATATGGTTGTAGCAACCATATACACATGGTTGGTGCAACAAAAGTATTGTTGTTTAAAATTTACGTTAACAGCAATATGATAACGGCGATCATACAGTATACTATGAACATAACAAAGCAAGTTTTGTAGAGCATACATGTATGTGCGTATGTTTTTTTGGTATACAAAAAAACACATACTTATACACACGATACAGTGAATGGTTGTTGTCCATTTAAAAAAAACAACAACAATCGGAAGGTAGTTCGAGGGATTTTTATTGTGTTTACTTTGTTCGGTGAAATACTCTAATACCGACTGGTTCTCGTTTATTTAAAATCTGCCTGCACTTAAATATATAGCTATTGATTATGGTTTAATCGTTTCTTGGGGTCTACGGATGGTAAAGTAGCATTCACCCCTGCTGGGAACTAAAAGTATTTTCGACTGCCGTTGGATAATTTATTTTTTGTTTCTTGAATGAAATTTTCTATAAAAACATGGCCTCAATTCTGGCTATTAACTTATTGTACGAGTAATGCAATTTAATATAACTTGCTTCATAAAAATCTCTATTTTTGAATAACAACATTATCCAACCCTAAAGATTAATTTTGGGGATCATAGTATGGTTGCGTGTGAATCATACTATGAGAAACATACAATGGTTGCGAGGATCATAATTTGGTTGTGAAGATAATAGTATGGTTGAGTGTGAATCTTACTATGGTTGTGGGGATCATAGTATAGTTAAGTGTGAACCATGCTATTGTTGTAAGGATCATAATATTGTTGTGTCACAACCGTATATCCAACAATAGTATGATCCTCTTCGAATATTGTCACCCCAACCTTACTTTTTTTCTGCGTGAATGTGCAGGCAATATGTGTTACATCTTGGGAAAGTCTGAGTTTCAGTAGTAGTGGAAACATGGACCGCGTAGCCATATAGTACCGAAGACGACGCAAATCACTGATGCGGCGAGGCATCCAATTTTGCTTTTTAAAGCATACAAGCATCTTCGGAATTACTTCATTTTTAAATGTTGAAGAAAAAACCAGTATCGTCAACGGTTCTTGGTACTAGGCGATGTTAATAGATCTCGATATTTCCCACCTGTGGTTCCAACAAGATGGCGACACATGCCAAACAAACAAAGCTGCCATTTTAATGATGTGCTATTTCATTCATAATTGTTTAAATCTAGCTTCAAAGTAAACCCACACGCAGAGAAATATATGGTTACTATATGGTCATGGCAACAATAGTAAGTTCTCTGCAATAAAAGTATGGTCGTCGCAACCATAGTATTGATTTTTGAATTACATTTTGATAATAGTATGATATCGGTAATATTAATATTGTTGAAATGTAACAAAAGTACTGTTGCTAAATTTAAAAATGAAAATATGGTTGTAGCAACAATATAAATATGGTTGGTGGGACAAAAGTATTGTTTCAATGGGTTTTATGTCAACAATAATATGATTACGGCAATCATACCGGCAAACTCGTATTTTCTTTTTAATTTGACAAAATATTATTATTACTATTACGCAATAATAGTAATAATAATTAAATTTTTCCAAAACAAACTACGGATTAGTGTAACTCAAATATTTTTAATAAATGTTTGTTTTTACTGTTAAAAAAAACACCCCTATTATTAAGAGTTTAATGTATTTTTACATAAATTACTTAATAAAATACTCTATTGTTGAATAACAACTTAACCCAATCTTTACGAAAAATTTTAGTGATCTTAGAATGGTTGTGTGTACTATGGTTGTGAGGATAATACTATGGTTGTACGTTAAACATACTATGGTTATGAGGATCATAATATGGTTGTGGTAATCATAGTATGGTTGAATGTGAATAATTTTATGGTTGTGGGATAATAGTATGGTTGTGTGAATAATTATATTGTTGTAAGGACCATAATATTGTTATGGGGATCATAGTATGGTTGTGTGTGAACCATACTATTGTTGTGCCACAACCATATAACCAACAATAGTATGATACTCTTCGAATATTGTTACCCCAACCATACTTTTTTTCTGCGTGCACATTTAATGTAATGAAATTTTACAATCATTTTGAAAAAGGTGCAATTGTTGGACACAACTTACTTAAGCTGGCTGGTCTGGACTGTTCAAAGAATTTTTTATAAGCACTTCGGTCCTTGATGTGCTGCCTCCATGTTCCAATCCAAAGCATCTTCACATCATCCTCTACTTTGCCTCTCCACCAAATTCTTGGTTATCCCTGTCTGCAGACAGAAAAAAAGTATGGTTGGGGTGACAATATTCGAAGAGGATCATACTATTGTTGGGTATATGGTTGTGACACAACAATATTATGATCCTCACAACAATAGTATGATTCACACATAACCATACTATGATCCCCACAACCATAGTATGGTTCACACATAACCATAATATGATCCCCACAACCATAGTATGATCCTCACAACCATAGTATGTTTCTCATACAACCATAGTATGATCCTCGCAACCATAGTATGATTCACACGCAACCATATTATGATCACCACAACCATAGTATGATTCACACTCAACCATACTATGATCCCCAAAATTATTTATTAGGATTGGTTATTGTTGTTATTCAAAAATAGAGGTTTTTATTAAATTGTTTTTATTAAAATAAATTGCATTACTATTAGTTCATACCCAGAATTGAAGACATGTTTTTATTAAACATTTCATTCAAGAAACAAAAATATATATTCCAACGGTCAAAAATACTTTTAGTTGTCAGCAGGGGTGAATGCTTCTTCATTATCCGTAGACACCAAGTAACGAATGTGATTAAACCATGATGAATCCTTTATACTTAAGTGCAGGCAGATTTTAAATAAGCGAGAACCAGTCGTTATTAGAGTATTTCACCGAACAAAGTAAACACAACAAAAATCCCTCGAACTACCTTCCGATTGTTGTTGTTTTTTTAATGGACAGCAACCATTCACTGTTTCGTGTGTATGTGTTTTTTTTGTATATCAAAAAAAAACATACGCACACACATTCATGTATGCTCTACAAAACCTGCTTTGTTATGTTCATAATCACAACCATACTGTATGATTGCCGTAATCATATTTTTGTTAACGTAAATTTTAAACAACAATACTTTTGTTGCACCAACCATGTTTATATGGTTGCTAGAACCATATTTTCACTTCTAAATTTGGCAATAATACTATTGTTACATTTTAACAATAGCAATATTGTCGCAATCATACTATTGTCAAAATAAAATTCAAATAACAATACTATGGTTGCGACGAACATGCTTTTATTGGAGAGAACATATTGTTGCGGTGATCATAGTGTAACCATATCTTTTCTCTGCGTGTTTATTTCTGTGGCAGTTATCGTCTAACGCCCTTCTAGCTGGAGCGTTTGTTTCCATTCGTCCAACATGCCCAAGCCAACTTTAGTGCTGACTTTGTTCTTTTGGTTTATGGCAGGTCCCAGGTATACAAGTTCCGCTACCACTTCGACGTTACAATCTTTATCTTTAGCCGTTGCCAGCATCATATTAGTCATGCCATCATTAACCATCGGACCCATCTTAGACGACTCGAATTCAATCTTGGAAAATGATCCTGTTACATTTTCTTCTGTTCTGCCGAAAATGTCAATGTCGCCGGCATACGCGAGAAGGATGAGGCCTTGGTGCTAATTGTATCCTTTTTATTAACTATTGTCTATTTTATTAACTATTGTCTATTCAGGGATTTTCTCCATCAAGATGTCGAAGAAGTTACTAATAAGCTGTCACCCGGTTTAAGACCTATTGTAGTAGTGAATGGTTCGGAGAGGTCACTTTAAATATTACCTAAGGATTTGGTAGCACTCAGTGTCATTCTACAAAGTTTTGATGCTATCCCATACGCAGACATGTTTTCGAATAATACTCGTATATCTCTTATCGGAGTCTCAAGAGGATTTTGCGCAGTGTAAAGATTTGGCCTAAATGCGGTTGAATCTTTCACACAGTTTAGTTGATAGTATTTTACACGCGATGGATAGGATACTTATTCCGCTCTAGTTGTTGCAAACGGCTTTGTCTCCCTTTTTGTGAATTGTGAAGAGTACGCTGAAGTTCCAATCATCGGGCATGCGTTTTAGCTGATACATGCACCTTATCAGCTCGTCCTTTCCTGACTTATACAGCTCCGCCAGAAGTCCGTTGGTTTCTGCGGATTTGCATTTCTTGAGCCGGGATATTGCTCTTTTGACCGCTTCGTGGTTCGGGGTGGACATTTAACTCCATCATCTGTGACTAGTGGTTTGTTGCTGCAAGATCTTCAGCCGCAAATATGTTGAAAAAGCGCTTTTTCCAAAACCTCAGCACACTAGATGTATCAGTTACTAGATTCCAATTTCCAACTCTATACGAAGTCGTGTCTTTCGTCTGGAGTTTGATTCGTTGATAAAGTTTTCTGGCGCCGTTGCTGTTGCCGTATAACTCAATCTCCAAACATTGGGGTCTTTTAATGTGTCTCTTCTTTCATCGAAATAGACCATTTCCTCCCTTATCAACTCCAGATATCGCTCCAACTTGTAAGCTGCTGTCTCTACCTCTATCACGGCCATACACTCCTCATCGTACCGTTGGTTCCATTTTTGCCGCTTTTGGTAACCAATTTTTTCTTCTTGGCGGCTTTTGTAATGGAATCTAGTATGTGAGCGCTGATGTCATCGGCACGACGGATTTCTGCAAAGTAGCAGTTGAGATAGCTTTGTGGAGTAGGCTTCCGCTATCCGATGTTAGTGCAGCTTCTCGACGTCTTGCATTCCCTTGCTGATAGTTCGTACAACTTCTGCAGCACTTAATCAACACGCAGAAAAAAAGTATGGTTGTGGTAACAATATTCGAAGAGCATCATAGTATTGCTGATTATACGGTTGTAGCACAACAATATTATGATCATCACAACAATAGTATGGTTCACACACAACCATACTATGATCCCCATAACAATATTATGGTCCTCACAACAATAAAACTATTCACACACGACCATACTATGATCCCCACAACAATATTATTCACACTCAACCATACTATGATCCCCACAACAATATTATTATGCACACTCAACCATACTATGATCCCCACAACCATATTATGATACTCATAACCATAGTATGTTTAAAGTTCAACTATAGAATGATCCTCACAACCATTGTATGACTTACACATAACCATACTATGATCCCCAAGAAAAAAATTGTAAAGACTGGGTTTAGTTGTTATTCAACAATAGAGATTTTTATTAAGTATGTTTTGAAAAAATATAATTTACATATATGACAGCGCATAGAGAAAGGGACCTAGGGGTAAACAAAATCAATTTTCATTTTTTTTTCTTTTTTTGATGTGGACAACATCTGAGCATCGAATGAGACCGATCCCATGCCGCAAAAGTGTTCCCGCCCAGAGATATGCGCGTTTTATGAAAGCGAAGTCGACGATTCTACACCAAAGATACATGTATTTAAATCTTAAAAATGGCTCTCCTGAACAAAACTGGTTTTTATCCTTAGGTCCCTTTCTATTTTGCGCACATATACTAATAAAAAAGTACTATTATTGCGTAAGATTCGTAAAAATAACATTGTCAAATTAAAAAAAAATACCATTTTGTCGGTGTAATTGCCGTAATCATATAATTGTTAACATAAAACCCATGAAAAAAATTGTTGCTACAAACATATTTTCATTTTTAAATTTGGCAACAATACTATTGTTACATTTCAACAATATTAATATTGCAGCAATCATACTATTGTCAAAATGAAATTCAAAAAACAATACTATGGTTGCGACGACCATACTTTTATTGCAGCGAAAATGCTATAGTTGCCGTGACCATATTGTAGCCATATATTATCTCTGCGTGTAGTGCGTACCTTTGCTGCTACAAGGTTGTGGTCCAAGTGGATGTTTCCTGTTCGAAACGTTCGTACGCCCAACACGCTGGATGCATGCCGATCGCCAATCACAACATGATTGATTTGGTTTAACGTGTATCCATCAGGAGACAGCCACGTAGCCTTGTGGACATCACGTTGTTTAAATCTGGACACAAGGCGTTGACAAAGCCGCACAAGATGACTTGGGTGTATGTATTTAATACGTATACTTTTAACTTTTTGTAGCATCGAACCACTGTGCGACGCACTTACTATCATTGGCGCCAAATTTATAAAGTCTAGTATGAATATCCTGCTAATACAACGCGTTTCAGATCAAACCGAACGTCGAAATGATACTATTATTGGAACATAATCAATTCAATATATTTCCAAAACAGTTCGAATGCATAAATCTCCATTTCTCTTCTGACCTTTTAAACGAAAGACAATTATAGCGCATGGGCATGCACTCGAACTCACATACAAACGAATTAAAATTTCAAAATAACTCGAGATTTAGATTTTCTTGTTATTTTAAAATGCTATTGGAAAATGCAATTTGTTTATATTTATATATTAATGTATATTTTGTCAAACGATGGATCTTATTAAAAGAGATTTTCCATACATTGCTATTCAGATTTTACAGTGATTGGAATTCTATTTTTATGTTTTACAATTTCGTTTTCCTATGGTATTACCTAAAGGTTTATTAAAAATTGCGTGTTTGCGTTTTTTTCTCCGACAGCTGAGAGTTCAAATATGGGTGGCTGATCATTTTTTAAGAGAAACGGCGCCCGTTTTTTTATGTTTGGCTCGTTTGTTTTATTTCGGTCTGTTGCTTTTACACATTGAACAGGGATTAAACCGGCTCAAGACCTCTTGCTTCTATATTAAAATAGAAGGCAAGTTTTTAACAAAATGGCAAAGTGACATTGATTTTCGTGGCTGCACACTACTTTTATCATGATTTCGGGTCCGTGACAACCCTCTTCAGAAAGCCTTGCCGCAATTGTTGAAAGTAAAACCGAACTCTATAAGTACAGGTTCTCCCCAAACGAATGAGAACTACTGTTGTAAACCTTACTTTTCAAGTTTTCTTCACACAATTGCCCACGAAAATACAACTCACTCTTGCCACCTCTAAGAGACTCCACATCGAGAACCATCAATAGATTTCTTTTGCCATCAATAGATTTCTTTTCTTGTGTGTGTGTGTGTTGTGCAGTCTCTTTAAAGGAGGCAAGAGTGAGTTGTATTTTCGTGGGCAATTGTGTGAAGAAAACTTGAAAAGTAAGGTTTACAACAGTAGTTCTCATTCGTTTGTGGAGAGCCTGGCCTTATAGAGTTCGGTTTTACTTTCAACAATTGCAGCAAGGCTTTCTGAAGAGGGTTGTCACGGACCCGAAATCATGATAAAAGTAGTGTGCAGCCACGAAAATCAATGTCACTTTGCCATTTTGTTATAAACTTGCCTTCTATTTACATATAGAAGCAAGAGGTCTTGAGCCGGTTTAATCCCTGTTCAATGAGAAACGGCGCCCTATTTGTATAATTATAGGATAAGATGGATCATCTACACAACTTACGCTATCTTAATCGAAATGGATTTGCATGCCATTACATTGAGTGGGTAAGCTTACCATTGAAAACGGGCATCGACTAATATTGTCGTCATCGACAATTAATTAGCAATTTAATATTTTTTAAGATATCATAAAACTTCACGGATGTCGTGTCACCTGCCACCTGCAACACGCTTCTGCGCTAGCTGCGGCTCTAAATTGATACTGTCTGAGACGTTAAACCTTTTGGTTTAAATTTAAACACTTCTCGCCTTAAAATTGCAAAAGTGTCTCACATATCGTAGTATGGAAGCAGCAGCAATGTCCGCAACAAGAACAACAGCAAACTACGGGTAAAAAAACTAAATATGAAATTGTAATCAATGATGCAAAAGAAAAATAAAAGGAAAGAAAAACTGCAAAATGTACACATTACAAACACACATTCAATTCACCATGACAGAAGGGAAAGAATGCCAAGCAAAGGATAATGGAAAAATTCCAAGAAAATATTAAATTCTCTAAATATAGCAAAAAAAAGACAATCTCAACGAAAATCATAAGCAGTAGAAGAGAAACAACAGCAGCAATATTCGCTACATGTGGTTATAGAGAATCTTTAACGATAACTGCTGACTAAAATAATATGGATTGGTCATGGGCTAGGCCAAACAAAGTAATTATTGAAAACTAAGTAATCCGTATTAAGTAATCGTTGTCTGTGATCAAGAAAAGTACAAGGCCATTTGCAAACTTCAGCACAAAAAAGCTATACTAGCTAACAAGAAAAAGAGGTGTAGGGTATCATCAAATGACGACCTATTGTTTGCCATAGTATTAAGGAGATTGTACCACAAATGATAACTGCAACAACAACAACTAAAAAGTATGAAGTAAAAATGTACTGGATACGACTATTGTTGCTGCCAACTGTTAGACTTATTGCTTCCAAATGTTGTGTTTTTTTCTCTCTCTGCATCAAACCAACTGATAGTCTATTAGGCCGGTGTTTAAAGTGTGGTAAAAAAATAAAGTACAGTCTATGGATGTTACTTACCTTTTAACTACGGTTGGCTTTACAATCTATAGCTGGTCTTGTCTTAAATAAGACATTTGTGCGCAATCTGCAGTTTATAAAAGATGAGAGATATTTCCCCCTGGGCCGGTGTCGCCGTTTTACAATCGTATGACCATAAGTCATCATAATGTAAAATTTCGGGATCCTAGGTAGATTCGTTTGCTAGAAATGATGTTTTAAACAGATTTACAGACGTAGGGACGTGGCTAGGTCGTCTTAGAATGTATATACTTTATACAATAAGAAGAAAAATAACCTTATATAAGGTTAACTTAACCATAATAAAACACGATTTGGAGTCGACGTTATATAAGGTTAATTTGAACATTTTTTTGTTGGCTGGTATTTAACAATAATAAGTTAATTTAACTATTCTATGGTTGAATTTTAAACATTGAAAAATGTTAATTTTAAAATTATTGTTGTTTAAACAATGCATTGCTAAGATTTTTAACCATAAAATTGTTATTATTAAAATAATTATTGTTGTTTTAATCATGCATTGTTTTTAACCATGAAAATTGTTAATATTAAAATTTCATAGTTACTTTATTGAAACAATAAATGTTCAATTCAACAATGAAATTGTTAATAATATTAACTATGAAGATCGTTATAGAAATCATTTTATTGTTAAGTTAACTAATTATTGGTTACCACTTTTAACCAGAAATATAGTAGCTGCTACAATTTTTTATATTAAATTAAACTACTTATGTTTTTGTTTGTTTACATTTATTCGGTCTTTTTTCATTAGGATGACTTGAACAGTTTTTCTTCAGCAGTCTTTGGCAACGATTACTTCGGCTACAAATCAAATGACTTATACGGGAGCCCCATTATGATTAATGAGAATTACCCTTTGCGTAAAGTCTTCGAACTGCGCGAAAAGAAATCTTCACAGCGCAATATCACTGCGCCATGAAGATTGTGCCGCTAGCATTAGCATTTGGTGGTGGTTTTTTAAAAGAACAAGATAAATTGTCTTATGATCTTTCTCACAATTACAAACGCTCTGAGCTGAGGAATTAAGGTAAAAGAGTGGGGGGTGATAAGACAGTCGCAATCGTTGCAACTTCGTGTAACTTAATTCTGAACTTTTTATAACACAAAGCAGATCAAAAACTTCGATACAACAAAGCCGAATGATCTTTAATTTTTTTAAGTCGCACATTTTTCTGCCTCTCTCTTGAAAAATCCAACCTTATCAGGTTAACTCAACTATATAAGGTTAACTCAACTATATTGTATGCACATTTGACCTTATATAACGTTATATTGTCTTCGTTATCAAACATTTACCATGACAAATTTATCCTGACACGTGGTTAAAAATATCATTGTATTTTAGGCTCAGTGTAGCGTCTCCGATCAATATTTCAAGGTGTTGCAAACGGAACGTCAAATTTCATATACTATCCACCATTCGGTGGATTAAATGACCGTTATATGTTAAGAAAGACTGTATAGGTGGACACTGTACAGACCTACATAAACCATCCTAATTTTACCAACATGCCTAGGCTTTCCTCGTAGCTTACATGCTACCCAATGCCAAAAACACGGAGGAGGTGTTTTAAGAAAAACGTTACGTCCATCCAGTGTCTCATTTTTTTGGTTGCCTTTTTTTGTTTTGATAATAGTTAGAAACGTGTACATCCACGTTCCGATTTTTTTTTGCAATGCAACACATTTTGTCCTTTGTTTGAATCCTTTTGTGCTGCAAGAAAGAACAAAAAAACAACACATCACACCAGTTGGTGGAATCAAGATTGTGTAGAGATTGTGCCAGTTTGACGTGTGTACGGGTGGGTATATGTTGGTCCAAATGCGTACGTACGATATTTTTCAATAAATATATTTTCTTTATTGTGCTGCAGAGACAGAGCAACAACAACAACGACAACAAAATTGTAAGCTTAGATTGTTCTTGTTTGCGGTGTCCTTTGTTTCCTGCGCCATGGCGATGATGGCTTTTCTCTGTCACCGAATCCTTGATCCCTGCTGATGGCTTATCTCTGTGCAGCTGGCTGATTGGTATTTCTGTTGTGCACCCAAAACAAAAATTACTTATCGTGCGTGAAATTTTTGACCGATTTTATACTGAAGCTTAGGAGAATAGATTTGATGACGCAAACTTGGGATAACGTTAGAATAACGCAAAGTCCAAATGGGTGTGTTTTGTCGGATTAAAGACAGTGTATGTATGTCTCCATGGAGATAAACGTTGAACAATAAAAAAAACGCTGACCACAAAACTATGAATGAAAAGTTGCAGTGTTTTTCTTTGCTTTTTAGTCAGCTCACACTATGATTTTAAACTATGGTAAGTTTGCTAAGTGCCATTCAAATGTACGTTTTTTTCATTAGTCTTTATTTTTCACAGATCACGCGTGAATAATGTCAGCTAGTGTCAGACTGTCATCTAGTATATGAAGTGTGTTAACAGCCGCGTTCGCTGATCAATTGTTTTTTTAGCATTAGCTATTGTTGTAATTTTTAAAATCTAAGCAAAAAACAAAAATACCTTGGATTTTGTATAGGGTGAGGTCGAGAGGTATTTTTTTAACTAAAAAAAAATGCAGAAGTTCAAATTAAGTGTGGAATCTTTATAGTTCATTCGAAAGGACATTTTATGCCATTTATTTTTTGAATTTAATATCCTTTAAATGTTTGCCGCAACTACGGCTCAGGGTATTCATTATGAGGGTATACCTTTGGATGACTCGTTCCAGCATTTCGACCGGTATGTCGTTAATGACACACACCGTGTTTTTCGCGTTGTAAGTCTTTCCATGATGAAATAGCAAACAATACTGAGAACAAAACATAAATAAAGTTTAACACAACTCACGCGTAATCTGCGAAAAAAAGCCTATTGAAAAAATAACTCTAGATTGATCACCCTATATAAACGACAGCCAAAACCTTAAATAATTTTTATTATTTAAACGTTGGCTTTCGCTAAGGCAGGCATAAACTTTAATTTGTATTTCTTAGCTTTAGTTGAATCTGTCTACAGAAGCAGCCTTTGCGCATAAGCGAAAGCTAAAAAAATATTTTTTGGTACTCAGCTCTGTTGTAATGCTGAGAAACCCTACTTTGGCTGCAGCTAAACAAATTGTTGGCTGGCATTTAACGATTTGCTCAGCTAAACAACATCAACAAGAAATAAGTGCAATGCCATCAGTATGAAGTGATGACAACCTGTCAAAAAAAAAAAAATTAGTAATAAAGCCAAAGTTGGTTGTGGTCGACTATAGCATACCCTGCACACCTGGATGTCCGGAAAAGCCAACGGAAAATATGTCCTTGGATATAAGTTTCAAAACGAATGTCAAATTTGAATTTTTGAGAAAGTTTAATTTTTTTTTGGTAAAATCGGTTGAACATATTGTGGAAGCTATATCTAAATCTGAACCGATTTTTTTCACCTTGAACTAATAAAATTCAGACTTGCCAGAATGCCACCTGAGTATGTCCACAGGGTGTCTCCTTATGTCTTCTGAGGAGGATACATTTTCTTGTTGTCTAAGCAGTTGTCATCTCAACCACCATCTTATGGAAAAGATGCCTCCATATGAGGTACGAACTTCATGTCCAGTCAAACAAGAGAGAGAAAGAGAAGCAGATCCCCGATAGACGAACAGGACTTATAAAACAGAATATATTTTTGTTACAACACCAATTACAACATTTTAAGAAAGATATCTGTTCTAATGGGACACCGGCCGATAAAAGACCACACGCAGAGAAAATATATGATTACTCGTACTACATGGTCACGGCAAATATAATATGTTCTCTACAATAAAAATATGTTCGTCGTAAACCTATTATAGTTTTTTGAATTTCATTTTAACAACAGTACGATTGCGGCAATATTAATATTTTTAAAATGTAACAATATTATTATTGCCAAAGCTACCTTTTAAATATTGTTGGTGCAACAAAAGTATTGTTGTTTAAGACTTACGTTAACAATAATATGATTAAGGCAATCATACCGTAAGGCTGTGGCTATGACCATTAAAAAAAACGACAACAATCGGAAGGCAGTATGAGGGATTTTTATTGAGTTTACCTTGTTCGGCGGAATACTCTACTGCCGACTGTTATTCGCTTATTTAAAACGTGCCTGCACTTACGTACTAACACAAAAAGCGCGGTATAAACAGAAAAAAATTAAGTGTTTTGGAAACTTCCATCTCTGCTATGAACACATGTTAAATTTTGTTTCGATCTGGCAACTCCTTCATATAGAAACAGGTGTTCACAAAAGACGCATCCGCGTTTTTTTTTTCAATGGAAAAATTAGAAATGCGTGGTGTCATTAAATATTTACATAAAAAAGGTTTATCGGGACAATAAATTCATAATGATATGGTGAATGTGTTAGGTGAAAGTGCTCCTTCATATGTAACAGTATAAAATTGGGTTGCTGAATTTAAACGTGGTCGTACAGGCATTGAAGATGAACCGTAGTGGACGTCCAAAAACAGCAACAACAACAGAAATTGTAGCCAAAGTGCATAATATGGTATTAAATGAACGACGAATAAAAGTGCGTGAAATAGCTAATATCATGGGCATCTCAAATGATCGAGTCCATTTAATTTTGCATGAAGAACTACAGATGAAAAAGCTTTCTGCAAGATGGGTGCCGGACTTGTTAACAGTCGACCAAAAACGCATAAGAATGAACATTTCTCAAGCTTGTTTGGATCGTTTTCAGCGAAATAAAAGGGATTTTAAGCGTCGTTTTATAACTGTTGATGAGACATGGATCCACCACTATACTCCAGAGACAAAAGAACAATCCAAACAATAGACTGCAGCTGGAGGAAGTGCCCCAAAGAAGGCAAAAACAATTCAATCGGCTGGTAAGATTGTGGCAACGGTTTTTTGGGACTTCAAAGGTATTTTATTGATTGACTATCTGCAAATGGGTAAAACAATAAATTCAGAGTACTATTGCAACCTTTTAGATCAATTAAATGTACAAATTCGAGAAAAACGTCCTGGCTTACAACACAAAAAAAAATATTTTTCATCAAGACAACGCACCAGCGAACAAGAGTGTTTTGACAATGGCTAAAATCAACGAATTAAAGTACGAGTTGCTTGACCACCCACCTTATTCTCCTGATTTAGCTCCCAGTGACTTTTACCTGTTCCCAAATCTAAAAAAATTCCTTGCTGGCAAGCGTTTTATCTCAAATGAAGATGCAATTACAGTTGTAAACCACTATTTTGAAGACCTTAAGGGAAACTATTTTAATCAAGGGATAGAATTGCTAGATTAGCGTTGGAGTAGGTGTATTGAAGTTTCAGGAGATTATATTGAAAAATAAAAATATTTTTGGAAAACTAACTATTCTCTTTCATTGATAGGCTAAGAACTTTCCGAACCGCCCTCGTATATAGCCATTGATCATGGTTTAATCACGTTCATTACTTGGGGTCTACGGATGGTGAAGCAGCATTCATCCCCTTCAGTTACCCCTGATTGCAACTAAAAGTCTTTTCGGCTGCCTTTTAAATATATTTTTGTTTCTTAAATGAAATGTTTAATAGAAACATTGTCCCAAATCTTGCTATGAACTAATTGTAAAAAAATTTTAAACAAATTGCTTAATAAAAATCTCTATTTTGAGTTACAACATAACTCAATCCTAATAAATATTGTTGGGGATCATAGAATGGTTGAGTGGAATCATATTGCGGTTGTAGGGATCATAGTAGGGTTGCGTGTGAATCATACTATGGTTGTGAGGATCAAACTATAGTTGTATATAAAAGATAATATGGTTGCAAGGAATAAATTATAGTTTTGAGGATCATAGTTTAGTTGAGTGTGACTCATAATAAGGTTGTGGGGATCATAGTATGGCGATGTGTGAATCCTGGTCTGACTTACAGAAGTAATAAAAATCTCTATTTTGAATTACAACATAACTCAATCCTAATAAATATTTTGGGAGATCATAGAATGGTTGAGTGGAATCATATAATGGTTGTAGGGATCATAGCAGGGTTGCATATGAATCATACTATGGTTGTGAGAATCAAACTTTAGTTGTATATGAAATATAATATGGTTGTGAGGAATAAATTATAGTTTGGGGGATCATAGTATAGTTGAGTGTGACTCATAATAAGGTTGTGGAGATCATAGTATTGTAATGTGTGAATCCTGATCTGACTTACAGAAGTCACATTAGCCTGGGAGCTTGATTTCTGGATGACTTATTTGTGTAAACATACATACAGAGAAAACTCTAGTTGGAAATCAGTTGGAAGTACAGAAATAGTAGCTACAAAAAAGTCCGTTGCCATTACCGAATGCTTTTAACCGAAATGAATATTCGTTTCGTCATAGCACTAGATGATAAATATGATTAAAGTATTGTGAACACAACCAATATATCGGGCATATAAACGAAATGCTGAAAAATTTTAAGTTGCCACAACGGTTTGTTTGTTTGTGTAAATCGAATTTAAGCATATATAAAAATAAATATTCAAATATTTATAAACTTAAGCCGATTGGAATAAATTGCATATAACGGGTCATCAATCTAGAGGTATTTTTTTAATAGGGTTTTTTCAAGGTTACGCTTAAGTTGTGTTAAACTTTATTTTTTGTTCAGTATTGTTTGCCATTTCGAGGAAATGAAGCCTAATGATCTTCATGCACTTCGCCGTTTCAGTGTTTGGGCTTTTCAACGGTTCACGGTTTGGTGCGGTTTACGGGCTGGTGGAATCATCGGACCATATTTTTTCAAAAGTGATGATGGCCAGGAGGCCGTGAATGGTGCTCGCTATCTCACCATGATATCGAACTGTTTGCTACCTGAAATTGAAGCCCGTAATCTTGACATTTGGTTTCACCAAGACGTTGCCACCTGCCATATAGTTGCTCAGAATGGACAACCTGAGGTGTTGTTGCAGCCAACATTTGAAGGAAATTATATTCAAAAAATAAATGGAAAAATATTTCCGGTCGAAGGAACAATAAAGTTTTTACACTTGGTTTGTTGTTTTTTTTTGTTTTGAAAAAATGCCTCTAGATCGATCACACGATACATAGTCGTAAACGTTATTTAGTTATCTGAACTGAAATTTAAAAATGTCACGGTTGTTTATATTTTTCGTAAAGAATTTTGTTTTTATCATTCTTATAAAGAAAATCTGATGATCTTTCTCCTTGTCTAATATAAGTATTTAATAGGTCAAATAGTTGGGGTTGTAAACAATAATTAAAGAAGATTTAAAAATGGTTTTACGTTGTAAGTGAATAGTTTACCTTTGGTGTTATTATTTTATAAAAAAAACTGACAGTTGACAGCAATACTTAGACGGACGACATTGTTTTGTTAATTGACAGCATTTGAAGATGATTGACGAAGTCAATCGAAATATTGGGATAAATAAAAATTAAACAACACATAGAACAACGAGTATAAATAAATGACCTCAAGCCAAAAATAATTTCATAAAAAT
This sequence comes from Hydrotaea diabolus, assembly GCA_963513945.1. Lineage (NCBI taxonomy): Eukaryota > Metazoa > Arthropoda > Insecta > Diptera > Muscidae > Hydrotaea > Hydrotaea diabolus. Next base: position 190,430,889 of record OY740716.1, on the reverse strand, counting down.
ACAAAAAAAAATGGCGTTACCTCAAAATCTTAAAATTTTCCAAAAAAAATCCCACTTTAACCGCAATAATTTCCCTCATTTTTTCCACACTTTTTTCAAGAAACTAACAGCGATACTTGCAGATACAAATAACTGCAGTGCATTAGACAACATTCGGTTGTACTGGTGAAAACTTCATAGTCAGTAGGGTATGCAATTATTCGGGTTTTTGACTTACTCGAGTAATCGAGTTTTTTGAAATCTGGATTTTTGTGCTATACTGTAAAAAAATGTTCATTTGTTGGAAGTGATCCCGAATTCAAATATAAAAGAAGCGTATTTAAAACTTTATTTCTCCGATCGTTAAGTCGAAACATTAGATGTTTTAGTAATTCATGAGAAAAAAAAAATTATTAGATTTGTTTAAGTTCTTGATTAAAAATTTCAAAACCCCTTCAAATTCAATAAGTGTAGCTGAATCTTTGCCTAACTCTTTAATGGCCACATCAAGAGGTTGTAATGTGTTGCTTAAATTAGTTATTGTTTCAATGTCTTTCATTGTAAAACCTGGCATATTATAATCTGACAATGCATGATTTACGCATTTATAAATGCGAAGAAAGTTACAAATCATATTTGATAACGATGACCAGCGATGCTTCACGTCGTGTATTAATCTGATTTCTTTCTTTTCTTGCAAAACGACATAAGTTTGCAGTTTTTGTTGTTTGTCGATTGATTTATTAAAAAAAATTACAGCATTTGCGTACACGATCAATAATTTCTCTTACTTCGATTTTAAGATCAAGCCCAGCAGATACTTCCATTTCGTTATATTCATCACTATAATCATCAACACTATCACAATCTGAGTGGTCTAAGTTTTTTGTGAAATCATTGTTTAAGTTTTGTGTGAAATCATTGCAATAAAGTGTATCTATTACGGCCAAATGAATTGCATGAATTGCATAACTGCGGTTCAACTGGCGAGTCTTTTCCATATTTGCGCATTACTGCAGCACCGTCATGCGTAGAATTAACTATGTGATTTTGAAAACTTAACCCAAACTCCTCCAGTTTTGTGTTAATGCCAGAATAAATGTTCAGGGCGGTACTTTTCTTTTTAACCTCTTCCAAACCTAAATTATATACACTAAACGATTTCCGCTCTGTATCGTAGTGTCTTAAAGTCACATTCATGTATTTAGATTGCGATATATCCGTCCACTCATCTACAGTCATAGAAAACCGTCCATTATCTTCTAAAATGTTTGAAATTGGACAACTAATTCATTTTTCTTCCTAAAATAAAAGTTGTCAATATAAGACTAGATTGTTGATTCACTAGTTGGCATATCAAAGCCTCTTGATTTTATGTACGTCGAAATAATTTTGGAGTTCTTGAAGCTTCTCACCGACATTCCATCCTCAGCAATGCTTCTACAAATGATTTCCTCTTAAGTTGCAATAGCACATTCAGGTTTAAAGAATTTAGCAAGTGGTCCCGATTTTTGACTTTCTGACGATGTGGAAGGCTGTTCATCTTCAAAATGTATATTATGCTCCTTTCGCAAATGATAAATAGGAGATGATGTTGAAGAACCAGCTCGCTTGTAAACTTTAGGGCATCTTTTACAACTCGCTTCATCCTTAGATTTAGAGAAATATGTCCACACTTGGCTCATTCTAATCTATTGAGAAACATGAGCTTTGTTAAAATACGTTGAAACTTATTTTTATTTATAGTTAACTCACTTTTGTATGTTTTTTGGTGTAGGTATTGTTTATTTCACTATTTAAACAAATTTATGAGAACCATATAAAAAATCCACGCTTTGCCTTTAAACGTTTAACTCAAATAAACGTAAAAAACTGATGTGCATAAAAAACAGCTGTAAAATGTCAACATTCTTTGTCCCCATTCACACTAGACGATTTTCTAGTGCAAACGGGAACTATTCAAACACAATGGAAGCAATAAGCGAATGTCGCATAAATTCCATATAAACGAAACAATAGATAAATTGCATATTGTTCGTCTTTGGAAAAAATTAAAAAAATTGTTGCAAGAAAAAAATTATGTAATATTACGAACTTACTAGTTTAATCGATACATTTTGCTCAAATAATTTCTTAATCGAAAATGTTGATTTTGAATTACTGGAGCAAAATTTCGATTATAATTATTCGATTAATCGAACAAACATTATTCGGTTGGATACCCTTATAGTCAGTCATTTGGTTGGCAAAAAAAATACGATTGTGGCAACAAATCTGTGTGTACAATAGACCCAAACGACCTTCTTAGTTTTCTCATTTGTACTAGATGGTTTTGAGAAATAAACATGGACGATAGACGATTGGTATTCGGAGTGACCGGCACTACTCAAAACGGTGCATAACACTAATTACGGCTTCTTGAGGCGGCCACGTAACCCAAACACCAGCAAAGGCTCACATTACTAAATGCATTTCCCAAGCAATGGTTTTGGGATTATGTTAAAAATATATTGAAATTGGTTGAAAGTGGTGAGATGGTTAGTGGGGACGACTCCCAAATTTCAGGTTCTTTTTAAGACTCAACCTTTCAGAACTTAATTTATTAATTTGTTTTTTTTTTTTTTAATTACTAAGACGTCTGAAACCATTGTCCTGCGCTTGACTGCACGCCCCCATTAGTTAAGTTGACTTTATTAAATCATCTACAGGAAACCGCTTGATAAAACAATTCATAGCACACTGCAAAATTAATGAGAAAGTTTTTGCAATGCGAACAACAGCAACACTAGCAAACAAATCTTGGTTATTATACACTTGCTGGCAAAAAAATGGCTAAAACAGTTCTGCAGCAATTCTTCTGCAATTAAAGTTTCGCTGATCCCCCATCAAGCCAAATACTATAGCAAGTGGGGGAAAAAACTTGAACAAACCCAAATAAATAAAAGAAGATACATGTAAAACTTCCAAAAGCTCTCCACAACTTTAAATCACTTAATTTTGAAATGTACATCAACCGACTTGAAGTATGTACAATGCACATGCATTGGCAACGAGGTGCGCAGCAAAAGGTTTGACAGGTTTTCCTCGGCGATTTAGGTGCCAAAATTCATAAGTGTTGTTGCCAACGATTGGTTAGTGATCGACAGTGCCAAAAAACCAAATGATGAAAAGTTTAGTTTGTTGTCATGATCACTAACCAATACACAAAACGTTTCAACTCAACGTAAGGAGCGCTATGTGTTTCGAATCGTGTATTGTTCGGTAGAGGCGAAATGTTTCGTGTATCGTTTGTTGTCATGATACAAAACCACTAAAACTAAATGAATTGGTTTCGCTCGAACAGCGAACGGTTCCCGTAGCAATCGGTTAATTTTCGTTCTTTGGTTGTTGGTACTCTTATGAGGGAAAAATTAATATTGTTTTTGAGGTCCCTATGTGTTCCTTTACATAACTTAAAGGATTAAATGAGAACTTCTCTCAAATCACTGAGCTGTGCAGGATTTTATTCTCACCTACTACTACGGGGGCCAACTGTTTAAAGCTCGCTGCTAGAGACATTTTATTAAAGGCTTATTTGAGTGGTGCCTAATGTGCCAATTTTAAATAGTGTTTTTTACCTTTTTGGTATACCTTCGTTAAATTTTAGCGCGACCTTCGTTGCAGACTAACACACAATCTTATATGGTTGAGACAATCAACCAAGATTCCTGTTCCTTCGTTCATTGTAAATTAAGAACATTACTCAAACTTATGTATGCACTTTTATACAGTCACAATCGAAAGTAAGTCTCTAGCGTAACATGCAGTTTTAGGAGATCAGGAACTTCAACAAATTATGAACATATGGCAAATTATTCCCATATGAAGAGAATCTATCTCTGGGAAATCGACAGGAAACTTGCATGGTATATACTCGTATTCTCTTCTCACTAACCGAGACATACATATGGCAAGTGAATAAGGTTTTTTGTCTTGAGGTATGTTAAAAATACAAAGTTATGCATATTTAGATACCCTAGACCTACTTGGTTTAATATTTGCCTGTTTTAATATTCTTCAAAATTTTGGTACACTTCTTTTTGGTACCTTCAACAGGTATGTACTATTCGACCACTTTTGGAATTCTTGTAAAATTTGTAATGCTATTCTTGCGATCTGGTGAAAAAAAAAATTAATAATTGAGATTAAACAAGTTATAAGCTTAACTCGATGACAACAAATTGCATTCCTAGCCATAGAAAATTTAATTTTATGCAGGGTGGCTCATTATTTGTCAGTTAATAATGGAACACAATAGTACGCGAGCTGCTATATATATTTCTGGCCTAATAATGAAAATGCGAATATTTATCATCTAAAATGGTTTCATTGTTTTTCAAAGTATTCTCCACCATGATTTATACACTTTTGCATGCGCTCAAACCAATTTTCGAAGCACTTTTTCCACTCCGGTTGAGACACCTCCAAAACGTGGCTTTTAAACGCTTCAACGGCATCTTCTGACGGCAAAAATCGTTGACCACGCATTTTTTTCTAAATGTGCGGGAATAAAAAGAAGTCATTGGGTGCCAAGTTAGGTCTGTACGGCAGATGACCCATCAATTTGACGTTTTGGAACACAATGATTCGTCTTCTCTTGTTCGTTTTTCCAATTGTGGTGTACCACTCAGAATTTACCGTCCTACGTTACTCAAGCGGAACAGTCGCCACATGTCCAACTTTGCCGAAGAAACAGACGATCATTTGCTTTGAAGTGCTTCTTCCACGAACAACTTTCGTTGGATTTGGCTCGTCTTCGAAGACCCACACGGTCGATTGCTGTTTTGTTTCGGACTCATACGCATAGATCCATGATTCGTCACCTTTGACGAACCACTAAACGTCTTTTGAAGCACCGCGATCTATTTTTACAAAATTTCTTTGCACCAATCGACACAAGCCTTTTTTGAGCGATTGTCAACTTGTGCGGGATCCAACGAGAACAAACCTTTTTTACGGCCAGGAGTCAGGCAATATCGAATGTATGCTGGTGGAAGAAATGCCCAAGGATGCCTCTATCTCACGGTATGCCACATGACGATCTTGCATTATCAGTTCCCGCACGGCATCAATTTTCTCTGGCACAACTGCCGTTTTTGGACGACCTTCGTCATTGAGCGGGCGTCGGCCACGATTGAATTCATTAAACCAGTTTTCACAGTGCTATAGGGTGGTGCTTCATCGCCATACAAAGATTTAAGTTCATCGATGCACTCTTGTCGTGATAATCCAAATTTTAAACTTTCCAATGGAAATGTCAGATGGCGCCAGGCAAATATAAATAAAGGGTGTTTTTTATTGAGGTATAGAACTTCGAATTGAAATAAAACACAAGAAAATCGTTTTAATGTCTATCAATTTGGCTTTATTGGAAGGATAATTTTATGCCATTAATGTTTAAATATGATTTCGGGCATGTGGCCGCCACGGCTGGCTCGAATAAAGCCAATTCTACAGGTCCAATTTTCAACCACTTTTTCGAGCATATGGGGCCGTATGTTGGCAATAACTCCACGAATGTTGGCTTCCAAGTCCCCTAACGTGTTTCTGGTTTGTTGGCGTAGACGAGCGACTTCACATATCCCCAAAGAAAATAATCCAATGGTCCATGTTAACCGATCCATGGTTAACCGAATTAATTGCTCTGATGGACGATTATGTCGACCATAAAATGGACGGAGCTTGCGGTGAACTTCGCGAACTGAACCATTACTTTCGAAATAAATTTGCACGATTTGCAAGCGTTGTTCTTTTGTCAACCTGTTCATGATGAAATGGCAAACCAAACTAAATATTAATCACTTGACAGCTGACAAAATGGGCGCCAGTTAAAAAAGTGATGCCAACTTAAAGTTCTATACCTCAATAAAAAACACCCCTTATATAAAGCAACCCTCGTATTCATATGACTACCATGACTGGGTCGGCAGTGCCTCATCCGTTCAACCAAATTTTTCAATACATTTTCTATTGTTTCGGATCGAATCTCTTGAATGGCAACTCCGATGTCATGTTTCAACGCTTCAGCTGTCCTGGATACTTTGCGTAACATTTATCAGTAACGGCTCCCCACAGAAAATTATCCAAAAGGCTCAAATCACAGCCCCCAGGCGGCTTTCAACTTTCAAAAATTGTGCGTAAAATATCTACAATTGCGTTGGCTGTGTGAAATGTGGCCCCGTATTGTTAAAACCACATGTCGGGTATGTCATTCTTGAATTTTTTGAAACAAAAATTCGTTAAGCATGGCTAGGTAACGGTAACCGTTGATAGTGACGACGACTCCTTGCTCAATCCAAAAACCCCAATCCCTTCTTGTGGATGCATTGGCTCCTCTATAGTCACGTGTGATGCTCCGAACCACATATGCACGCGTCAATTTTGCTTCATCTGAAATCACGATTGTTCGGTAAAATTCCTCATCTCCTGCCAAACAATCTTTGGTCCATTGGGCGAAGATAAAACGCAACGGATAGTGTTCCAAATTATTAAAAAGTTAAATTTTTCTAATAAAACCATAAAGTTAAAAAAATAATTAGTACTTTTATTTACAGATGATTCAAATTAGAAATTTCAAATGGCCCACCCTGTATTACTAATTGTGTTTAAAGATTATAGATCGTAAATAATCTCCATGCTCGTCCACGCATATGCGACACCTGATTAAAAAAATTATTCATTGCGGCCTGAAGGATTGAAGCTGAGATTGCTTCAAATATTGTTTAACTGAACTGCTTCAATTCAGCGAAAATCCTTGGATTTGTTTTGCAAAGCTCTTGCTTGACATTACCCCATAAACAAGCCTGCTGCAGGCAGGCTTGTTTTTGATATTTTATCAAAATCAATCATCGATAGCTGTGAGGATGAGAAAGTTACGCGAAATTTTTGGGAGAAACAACTTGCGAACAAAAACACTATTTTTCGTGTAGTGAATGATTTCGAAGAAATTGGGTCTGTAGCTGAAAGGCCCAAGCATGGACCACAACGTAATGCAAGATCAGCTGAAAATATTACTGCTACTCAAGAAAGTGTTCAAAACAATCCATCAACCTCAATTCGACGCCGTGCTGAATGCAATGAAACATGTGCTCAAAAGAACTAGCATTTGTGAGGCTAACAGAGGCGGACATTTATCTAATATTGTATTCCTTACATAATTGCCGACATTAAATAAAACATGTATCACCTTCCAGGCGGACACCCGTTCTAACCTTCCAAATAAAATAAAGAGTAAGCCGATTGCTCACACAGAAAAAGGGTTATTATGAGTTGTTTTTGTAGCACAATTGGCGCGCCACCCTGTATATATCCTTTATATGAGGGTTGCTATTTATATTTCGGGTCCATTGGAAACTTAGACATTTTTAAGCATAACATCACTCAGAACGTTCTGTCATTTAAAGGCGAATTGTTTTGTTTACAGTGTGTTGAAAAATTCATCTCAGTCAAAAAATTGAATTATCCCATGAACATTTTCGTGCGATGATTTTTACGATTTTCGGCGTGGGTTATCGACACAAGAGTGTTTAAATCAACTTGTTTCGACTTTTGGCGATGGAACACTATCAAAAACCACTGACAAACGCTGGTACCAAGAGTTCAGTCTCAGACGCCGTTCGCGGACGTCCAACTTCGGCACTTTGCCAGAAACCATAGATGCTGTGCGTGAACTGATTAAGCAAGACCGATATGTGACATACTGAGAGATTGAGGCATGCTTGGACGTTAGTATGACGAGCATCAATAAGATATTGCATGTTCATTTGGCCGTGAAAAAATTTGTTCTTGTTGTATCCCACATAATTTGACGAATGCTAAAATAAAGGCTCGTATGGATTGGTGCAAAGAGATGTTGAAAAAGTATAACTGCGGCAGCTCAAAGGCAGTGTATAACATTGTCACAGGTGACAAATCGTGGATCTATGCATTTGAACCTGAAACGAAACAGCAATCGACCGTATGGATCTTTCAAGACGAACCAAATCCAACAAAAGGTGTTCGCGAAGAAGTACATCGAAGCAAATGATTGCGTTTTTTTCCACAGTTGCCAGAGTGCCTTTAGTGGAACGTAGAACGATCAATTCTGAGTGGTATACAACCATCTGTTTGCCAACAGTGTTCGAAAAAATGAGAAAAGATAATAAGAGAAAACGGATCATTTTGCATCACGACAATGCGAGCTCTCACACATCAGCTGAAACGATGAGCTATTTGACCACTGAAGATGTCGAAGATGTCACACTGATTTGGCAGCCAATGACTTTTTCTTATTCCCTACAATCAAGAAAAAAATGCGTGGTCAACGTTTTTCATCGCCCGCTCAAACCACCCAAACGGAGTGGAAAAATTCTTCGAAAATTGGTTTGTGCGCATGAAAAAGTTTTAATTTAATTCAAACAATCATCCTAATTAGTTAGGGTTACCGATACTTTGTTTCTTCTACCGATATTGCTAACTTCCACTACTGAATATTGCCCTGTAACTAATTAACATTCGGTTGATTCGGTGGAATACATGCAACAGTTGCTACCAACAACATTGGGTTGTGGCAACAAATTTGTTCTCTATGTGCAACAGTACTCAGTATGCACCCTACTTACAGCCATATCCTTCAAAGGTCCTAAAACCACTATATTGGCTTGACATACGTCTGAATTAAACCACTTACTCACGGTCGAATTGTACAGTTCTTGAAAATCAACAACTCATCGGTCCAACCTTCATAAATCTAAAGCCTGCAGGACATTTGACTAAATGGGTTTAAAAACTGTAAACATAAAATCGCCAGATACTTTTTTCGACTCTGGCCGTATTTTGCAGTTAAGTTGAGGTTTTCCTAACAGCAAAACTTTGTTTGAATAAATGTGTACAATACACATAACAACAAAACCCACACATTTATAGTAACGGACGGATATTCGTACACGTACATCTGAAGGGGTTATCATCATAAGGGAAACTTTCTGCTATTTGTTCCGAACTTTCCCCGTCCATCCCACCTATTTCTTAATGTGTACCCATCCATCTAGCCATCCATCCATCACTTGATCATAGTTCCCCCGAACACACATGCACCCAACAACCACACGATGGAGAAGGAGTGGAGAAAAAGGAAACAAAGGACGGTATCAGAAAAAGCGGAGGACCAGAGCAAAAACAAAATGAAGAACATGAAACAAACTTAACATTCATACATATGTTTGAAGGATGTTTAACAATGGAAAAACTTTCCCGATTTTTTTTCTTCCCTTCTACGAGTGGTTATGTGTGAGTGAGTCTTTCTTTGTTTCCCGTGTGTTGCTACATACTCGCTTCAAGTTTTTCCATATAAAAATTGCTCTTTTGTGGCTGCTGCGGTGGAAGGAAAGAAACTTTAAGATAGTAACGATTTTGGTGCGCCATAAGAAATTTCCCAGGGTTCATAGGACATACGGAGGGGGCGGGGCGAACGGAAAGAAAAGTTTATTGACAAACTTTATTTAAATGTCATCATCACATCCTATTGAGCAAGATTTATGATTTGCTACAAAGTGGCTGTGTCTAGTTTGCCACAAAACGTTTTTATGCCTTATTTTGAGTATTTTTGTATGGCTGCTGGTGCTCACAAATAACGTCTCATAAACACTTGCCCTTGAAGGATTTACAAGACAAATTTCGTCTACAAATCCTATGGATTTATTTCATCACACAAAGGAGTTCAGTCGTCATTTGATTCTTAAGTGTACATGTTAATTTTTGATAGCAATTTGTAGCTGAGGGGAAGGGGCGAATATCGTATAACGTGGTCGTAAGCCCCAATTCGAGAGTTTATGGCATACTCGTATAATGTTTATGACACACTCGTACATATATAAACTCGTATAAACTCAATGCCGCATTGTCTTTGTGCAGTCCACCAACTGCAACATTGTAGACTACAAAAATTTGCAATTAAGTAGACTACACAACCCAGGGCTAAGGTACAGTGTGAACTTTAAATAGGTATATGTTCGAAACACTTATTACGAAGGCATATCAATTAGTCCCTGACTTTTCCCAACTTCTCTAGTAGTTATGTGAAATGCAACCATGCCCCCATCAAATACCGTCTGTTAATAGACTACTGTCAAATTTTGAGAGACCTTCGTCACTTAGTTTGTGTTTAACAGCTGTTCAAAACATACAACCTTGTGGATTTTGTTAAGAATGGAAAACAGTAAATTTCGAGTTTATTAGGCTTAAAAGTAAATTTTTTATTCATTGATTAACAAATCACAATTTTATGCGGACAAAAATAATCGAATTTGGGCTGACTGCAAGCTGCGAAGCAGTTTTGTCATTATTTTTTGCTGACAAAAAAACTGCCAATCAAGCCAAGGAGAAGCTTGATAAATACTATGGGGACTCTGCACCATCGATTTCATTGGTTAAAAAGTGGTTTACTGACTTTCATTGTGGTCGCACAACGTTATGGACGGTCAATTGAGGTTGCATCCCATGCAACGCCAATTGCATGGGATGTAATTGGCGTTGATGATTGGATTTTCAGAACCCCTGAATTTATTATAGTTCTGCTTATAAACAAAGCCATTCAAATGATCATCACTCGTGTGTTTGCGTTAAAATAATTGATCGCTGATTTAAATAATAAAATTCTATTGTTCTGGTTCTTTGTTCAGTTGTGAATTTCTACATTATTTATTCTCCAAGTGTTATTTTCACGAGGGTTGCTATATATATTTCTGGCCTAGGCAACACTAAGTGTTGCCTGGCGCCTTCTGACATTTCCATTGGAAAGTTCGACATTTTTTAGCATAAACGCACTAAAAACGTTTTTGTGTTGTTTACAGTGACTTGAAAAAATCAATTTGGCAAAAAAATTAAATTAACTCGTAAACGTTTTCGTGTGATCTTTTTTCACAACTTTCGACGTGGATTATCACGACAAGAGTGGTGCTTCATCGCTTTGTATGGCGATAAAGCACCATCCTATAGCACTGCGAAAAACTGGTTTAATGAATTCAATCGCGGCCGACGCTCGCTCAAAGACGAAGGTTGTAAAGGTCGTCCAAAAATGGCCGTTGTGCCAGAGAACATTGCTGCCGTGCGTGAACTAATAATCTAAGATCGTCATGTGACATACCGTGAGATAGAGGCATCCTTGGGCAATTCTTCCACCATTATACATTCATTATTACATGATCACCTGGCCGAAAAAAGGTTTGCGAGCCCTCACACATCGACTCAAACCAGCGCCTTTTTGACCGGCCAAAACGTCGAAATGATGGGTTATCCGCCAGACAGCCCTAACTTGGCACCCAGTGACTTTTTTTTATTCCCGCACATGAAGAAAAAAATTCGTGGTCAACGCCAAAAGATGCTGTTGAAGCGTTCAAAAACCATGTTTTGGAGGTGTCTCAACCGGAGTGGAAAAGGTGCTTCGACAATTGGTTCGAGCGCTTGCAAAAGTGTATACGAGGGCGACCGCAAAAGTAACTGGCCTTACATAAAAAGAACCGTTTTTTTGGAATTATTATTATTTATACATAATCTCCTTCCAACTCAATACACTTCATTAAACGTTTTTCAAGTTTTTTAATTCCATCCGAAAAATAAGTTTTTTCAAGACCTTCAAAATATGCCTCAGTTTCAGCAATAACCTCGCTATTGGACGAAATTTTTTTTAAATATGGAAACAAGAAATAATCAGAAGGAGCTAAATCTGGACTATATGGTGGATGCGGAGCAATTTCAAATCGTAATTCGGCCAGTTTTTGTTGAGTTAAAAATGCAGTGTGTGAAGGAGCATTATCTTGATGAAAAAGAACTTTATTTCTAAATGCGGTCGTTTTATCTTGATTTCTTTACTCAACCGATCCAATCTCAAGATAATCAATAAATATAATACCCCTTGCATCCCAAAATACTGTGGCCATTATTTTTCCTGCTGACTTAACAGTTTTCGCCTTCTTAGGACCACTTTTACCAGCTTCTATCCATTGTTTTGACTGTTCTTTGCATTCTGGGATGTAGTGATGGATCCATGTTTCATCAACAGTTATGAATCGGCGCAAGAACTCTATTGGATTACGCTGATAAATCGCTAAAAGCTCCTCGGAATTGGTCCGACGGACGATTTTTTGGGGCAAAGTCAACAAACGCGGCACCCATCTTGCGGATAGCTTTTTCATGTGGAGTTCATCATGTAAAATACCCCAAACTTGTTTTTCGTGTATTTTAACAATATCAGCAAGTTCTCTGAGCTTTATTCGTCTATCTTTAGTCACTCCATTAAATATTTTTCTAATGTTTTCAATAGTAGTAGCAGTTTTCGATCATCCAGAGCGTTGTTCATCTTCCGTACTTGAACGACCCATTTTAAATTGTTGAACCCAGGATTTCACGGTGGAGTATGATGGTGCATTATCACCATGAACAGAATCCAATTCATCTTTGATTAATTGTGGCGTATAACCTTTCATATAAAAGTGTTTAATTACCGCACGAAACTCTTTATTGACCATTTTTCAAAAATTATAAAACTTGTTTACTTCAATCACCTGTAACAAAGAAAATAATCATTAAATATTTCGGAAATTTTGACAGATGGCTTATAAAAGATTGCTTTTAAAAAACAAAACAAAAAAAGTTGCTAGTAAAACAGAAAATGTGCCAGGCCAGTTAGTTTTGCGGTCGCCCTCGTAAATCATGCTGGAGAATACTTTGAAAAACAATAAAACCATTTTGATAATAAATATTCGCATTTTCATTATAAGGTGCACGTATAATCTGAAAACAAAAAATAAAAAAATATATAAACAAAAAAATTATTAAATATTTAATAAATGCTAACTTTTGGCCCACCCTGTATGTTGAGGACGTTTTGTTCAAGCTCATTGTTTGGAATACAGTTTTCTATATTAGTATCTACCAAACAAAGTGTTGATAGCATCGAATTTCTAGTTTTTACTTTTAAATTATTGGTTTATTAATTTTATTAATCCTAACTAAGAAAAAATTCTTTCTGCAGAATCGCTGCTGTGGGCTAAAGTAAATACGTATGCGGCCTGTTTGTGCAATTTCAGGTACACATGTTTGTGAAGTATCGTATGCCACAAACTCTTAGCAATTTTAATTTAAACAAGTGAAAACGTCGTTTGGCCAGGCCGAACCTTATATACCCTCCACCACCTGCACGATTCCAAGGCATTTAACCTTAAGACAGCAGTTCAGAGCCTTTGCTGGAAAAATTTCCTATTCATGCAAGAGCACCTGGAATAATTTTAAAATTCTATCAAAAGACTGGCGGCATCCTATAAACTATTGCAGTTTTTAATAATTCAATACCCTGTGCGTGTAGTTGCAATAATTGCAAATTCCTGATGATGCATACAATTTTGCATACATATAAATTAGGTCCATAAATTTATGATTTTATTGCTAACATATTTTCCAAGAATTGTTTTATGATTTCTTCAGAGCTTCTTTAATTTTATCCTGGCCATTATTAAACACCATTAATTTGTTATGCAATTTAATTAATTACAGCTGCAGAGTAGTTTGTCGTATTGTATAATACGTATACATATAAAAGTAGACTCTGCAGTAGAAGGCGAACAAGACGAGGGGTCATTGGGGAAATGGAAAGGATTGTTTAACGGAAAGGCAGTCCTCCTGTAGTAAAAGTGTGTCACTCAATAGTAGGTGCGAGGTGAAGCGAATAAGTTGATGTTTATAAATACCGATAATTAAAAAATAAGTTCTTATAGACAAAACGTAGTAATTTATTTCGTATTTTATAAAAGTTTTAATGCCCCTTATGATCACGCTGTACTGCTACGGTCAAAAAATAAATTCAAGAATTGGTTTAAGCAATAGAAATTTTCATTTATTGGGTATAAACAATTTGATCTTACTGTTCTAGTTCTTACCATATAGTCATAAAGATTGCACAAAAAGTTTTTTTAAAAAACTTTAGTTAGATACCTCGTAAATGATTGGTAATGGAACTACACGCGTTTAATAAACTGGGTCGGTCTCCTCGCGGGAATTAAAATAATTTCCAATAATCGTACGTATTAAAGAAAATTTGGTCCGTGTAATGATGATTTGTGGGCAGCCGTGGAGTAAAGGTTAGTGCGCTCGACTTTCATACATGTAAATTCAGGTTCAACTTCGGGTAAAAACATCTTATAATTTTTCAGCGGCCGAATTTTAATCGTAAATACTTCGTATAATTTATATACCACCATACTATGAGCACCACTACCATATTATGATCCTCACAACAATGGTATGTTTCACACACAACCTTAGTTAGATTCACAATTCACCTTGCTATGATCCCCAACAATCATATCATGATCTATACAACCATAGCATGTTTCACATATAACCATAGCATGTTTCTCACAAACATACTGTGATTCATACACAACCATGTTATGACCCCAACAACCATAGTATGATCCCCAGAATTATGTATTAGGATTGGGTTATGTTGTTAACAATAGAGAATTGATAAAGTAAATTATTTAGAAATATATTAAATTGACAGTAATAGGAGTGATTTATTTAACGTTAATATGCAATCGTATCATTGTCAAAATGCAATTCAAAAAACAATACTATGGTTGAAGCGAACATACTTTTATTGCAGAAAACATATTATTGTTGCCGCGACCATATAGAAACACTATTTTTTCTCTGCGTGTTCTAAGGAATAATGAGGGACTCAAGTTAGTAAGTAATGAAGATTTGTAAACCTGTTTGTTGTGTTTGCAAAAAAAAATCAATTTGAATTAAAAAAAATTTCAAAAATGTTGTTATAAGAATTATCTCCAATAGAAAACGGGAAATTTAATTTATCTCAACTTGATATAATAATGATCTGGAGTTATACACTTAATCGAGAATTAATGCCAGCATTAACTTTTATAAATACACACAGAAAAAGAGTATGGTTGGGATAACAATATTCGAAAAGCATCATACTATTGTTGGTTATATGATTGTGGCACAACAATTTAATGACCATCACAACAATAGTATGGTTCAAACACAACCATACTATGATCCACATAACAATATTATGGTCCTCACATTATTCACACACAACCATACTATGATCACCATAACAATATTATTATTTACACTCAACCATACTATGATCCCCATTTGGCAACAGTATTATTGTTACATTTCAACAATATTATTTATTATATTCAAAAAACAATACTATGGTTGCGACGATCTTACTTTTATTGCTGAGAACATACTATTGTTGCCGTGACCTTATAGTAACCACATCTTTTTTCTGCGTGTAAACATGATTTGGAGTCTCCGTTATATACCGTTAATTTTGAACATTTTGTTGTTGACTGCTATTTAACAATACTAATAGTTAATTTAACTATTCTATGGTTGCATTTTTAACCATGAAAATAATTATTGTTGTTTTAACAATGCATTGTTTTGAAATATTATTAGTTGTAATATTGTAATATTATTAACTATGAAGATTGTTATAGAAACCATTTTTATTGTTAAGTTAACTTATTATTGGTTACATATTTTAACCAGAAATATAGTTACTGTTACAATTTTTAATATTAAATTAACCTACTAATTATTTTTTTGTTTTGTTTACATTAATTCGGTCTTTTTCATTATTATGACTTGAACAGTTTTTATTCTGGTTCGAGACCTTTTTGTTGTTTCTTTTTCAGAATCAACTAAAAAATTGGTGAAATGTTACTGTTGCCAGGCAGACTGTACAGTTGTTTCTAAACCCGCCAAGGCATTTCTTCAGCAGTCTTTGGCAACTATTACTTCGGCTTCGACCATTCTGATTACTGAGAATTACCCTTTCGAATAGTCTACGAACTGTGCGAAAAGCAATCTTCAGAGCGTAATAATATTGTACAGCTAGCATTTGCATTTGGTGCTGGTTTTTTAAATGAGCGAGATAAATTGTCTTATGATCTTTCTCACAATTTCTCACACGTTCAGTGCAGAGGAAGAAAAGAAAAAGAGTGGGGGAGGGGATAAGACAGTCGCAATCGTTGTAACTTAATTCTGCACTTCGTATAACACAAAGCAGATCATAAACTTCGATACAACAGAGCCGAATGATCTTTAAATTTTTGTTTATGTCGCACATATTTCAGCCTCTCTCTTGAAAAAACCAACCTTATATAAGGTTAACTCAACTATTTTGTATGCACATTTGACCTTATACAACGTTATTTTGTCTTCTTTATCAAACATTTATAAAAAAGTTTAACCAGACACATGGTTAAAAAATCATTGTGTTTTCGGCTGTGTGAAATCTCAAGTTACATTAAATTTATTTTGAAGTTATAGCCGAGTTTTAGGGTCGAACTCAAGGATCAAAGGGGCACAAAAATATTTAATATTCCGCCCGACCGAATCATAACGAAATTTTTTGTGTTAAAATTAGTTCTAAAAACTATTTGCACGACCCACGCCACCAATCCAACGCACATTCGCACTGATTATGCACAACTTTCTTGTCACTTATAGAAGATTAATGGGATATTAATGATAATTGCATGTAAGAAAATCTACGCAAATGTTATTAATACGCAACGTGAGATGTTGCGCAGCACTTATTGTCACTGCCTTCCGCCGTTCTTTCGATCCTAATTGAATGTTAGCAATTAAAATTTACATAATTCAGTGATAACTTCTACAGAGGATTTATGAAAGTATTGCAAAATTGCACATGACTCTGATTAGTACGTAATAAGTAGTTATGGTCTGTATTTGGTATACTAGTGATGCTAAGCTTGACAATCTTTTAGTCGTTAAATTACAGAGCATTTATTTTGATAAGGCGGGTGTGTTGGCGTTGCCTAAGCATTTGACTTAAAAAGGGTGTGTCAGTAAGGATGCACTTTTTCATTTTAAAACGAGAAACGAAGTTTCGGGCAGTTGATTCGGCTTACGTGTACCCCCACCCATGTACGGTTTTTAGACTGTCTGTCGTTCCGCCCCTTATTGCCTAAAGCGTACAGAATTTATTTAAATCTCGTAAAATGTCGTATGTGTGAAAGATACAAAATTGGGACGGACATGCATATGCCAATACCAAAAATGGGCGGAAAAGTGAATTTGCATGGCCCTTTCGGCCCATCCGTTCCCACCAAATTTTAGTCAAAACTTCAAAACTGCTCTATCTTTATGTTCGTTTGAATTAATTTGAGAACCCATATGTCCATACTGACTAGTAATCGACCGTTTAACCACACGCAGAGAAAAAATATGGTTACTATATGGTCACGGCAACAATAGTATGTTCTTTGCAATAAAAGTATGGTTGTCGCAACCTTAGTATTGTTTTTTGAATTTAATTTTGACAATAGTATGGCAATATTAATATTGTTAAAATGTAACAAAAGCATTATTGCCAAATTAAAAAATGAAAATATGACTGTAGCAACAATATCAATATGGTTAGTAGGACAAAAGTATTATTTCATGGGTTTTATGTTAACAATAACATGATTACGGCAATCATACAGGCAAAATCGTAATTTATTTTTGATTTGCCAATGTTATTTTTACGAATCTTACGCAATAATAGTAATTTCTATATATAAATAAAATCTTTTCAAAAGAAACTACGGATTAGCATAACTGAAATATTTTTAATAAATGAATTGTTTCTACTGGTAAATAAACCACTCCCTTTATAAAGAGTTTTATGTATTTTTACATAACTTATTTAATAAAAATCCCTATTGTTGAATAACAACTTAACCCAATCTTTACAAAACAATTTGGGGATCATAGCATGGTTGTGTGTAAGTCATACTATGGTTCTAAGGATCATACTATGGTTGTATGTGCAACATACTATGGTTGTGAGGATCATAATATGGTTATGGAGATCATAGTATGTTTGAGTGTGAATAATACTATGGCTGTGGGGATCAAAGTATGGTTGTGTGTGATAATTCTATTGTTGTGAGGACCATAATATTGTTATGGGGATCATAGTATGGTTGTGTGTGAACCATACTATTGTTGTGATGATCATAATATTGTTGTGCCACAACCATATAAACAACAATAGTATGATGATCTTCGAATAGTGTTACCCCAACCATACTTTTTTTCTGCGTGCATGCAGGACGTTTTTATAATTTTCTCTTTTGATGTATTAAGTGCGTCCTGACCAACAGTACCCATTTAAACTATTCCGTCCACACAAAAATTATGATTTGATATGCAAATACTCGAACAAGTGTACTTTTTACCGAAAAACCTTTAGTCCGTTAAAAGGCAAATTATTCTCATGGGTTGATTTTCAACCCACAACAAAATATGATTATAGGCCATCACCAAGAATAATTTCAGGACCCTAAATAAATTCGTTTGACCCCTGTTGCGGTTTCAGCGGAACTCGAATGGACATGGCTAGATCGTCTTAGTATTTAACAACCATTAACTCATCAACCATAGGGTCTCTCTGATCAATATTTCCTGGATCCTGCTCTGTCAAATTTCGCATTACGTTACGAGCGACCAGTATTAAGCCCTAGTACATAAGTCCCGCTCGTAATTGAGGTTGGCCGCTGTATAAGCATATCATAATTGCGATAAAATGGATTTGCCGAAATTAACGAGGTAGAAATACCAGCAGTTTAAAAATGTCAAATGTTCTTACCCGAATTTTTACCTGGGCTAACCTTTTAACCTCGTCGCCCACACTAATTATCTTAAAATCAAGATATTATTAAAAATTTCTTATTAAACATTGTGGCAAGGATGAGCACCATTTAAATAGGTCCATATCTGCCTACGTTTTAATATTGTACAAAATACCAAACCGATTTTACATCCTTCGGCTCTAGAAGCCTAAATACAATCGTCATCATATCCGCTATAATTTATTTTTAAAGAGACAAATCTCAAAAAGCTAAAAAACTGTTAAAATTTCTTACCGGGGGTTAAACCTGAGTTATCTAGGATGATAATCGTTTCAAATTTAGCTGAGATTGGTGTAATTTAAAGCGTCATCTTGGAATTATTAGCCCGAATATCTACATCTCATTTTGATCGGCTTGAAAATTGTAAATATCTTAAACCTTTTTTTTAAATAATTCGAACCAAAAAAAGGTTTGCCAATACACAACCCGTTATTGTAATTTTTTTCTAAATCACCAATAAATGGTGTCTGCTATAAATGTGTCCACGGTGCCACGACCCCTTGCCTATCACATCGTAAATGTTGCCCGGCCGAATGCAAAATATCAAAAATTTCGTTACTATCGTAGTAAAAAGCGGTGATTCTAAACCAAATATTTGGTTTCCCGCAGTTGACTCAGTTCATATGTGGGGATAATTTTAACCTCTTGACTAACGTGGCCCATATTCGGAACCAAACGTTTCAATCCATCAACACACAATTCTGCGCCATGCTTCAAAAGTGCGACCTGAAGTTTGCTTTCCCCAGTCGTACATGGCCAGATTATCTTAGAAATTTACAACGATTATGGGGCTACGACCAGTTTTTCGAGGTGTTGCAAACGTAATATTATACGTAAAGATACGTGTTATCCTATGATGAAGGGTATACGAGGGTTGCTATTTATATTTCGGGCCCGGCAATAAAAACACAATAATTTCCCATTGAAAATGGTTTTATTGTTTTTTGAATATTCTCTTTTAAGATCAATACACTTTTGCATGCGCACAAACCAATTTTCGAAGCACTTTTTCCACTTCGATTGGGACACCTCCAAAACATCGTTTTTGAACGCTTCAACAGTTGCCTCGGGCGGTGAAAAACGTTGACCACGCATTTTTTGTTCTTGATGCTAAGGGTATAAGAAGTCATTGGGTGCCAAATCAGGGACATATAAGACATTGGGTGCCATCAATTCGACATCTCATGAGTGGTCAAATATATCATCATTTCAGCTGAGAGAGCTCGCATTGTCGTGATGCAAAATGATCCGTCTTTTCTTATTATCTTTCCTCATTCCTGAAAAACTGTTGGCAAACACACCACTCAGAATTGACCGCCACTAAAGGCATAGTGGCAAGATGGCCGCTTATACCTAAAAAAACGCAATCATTTGCTTCTTTGTACTTCTTCTACGTACAACTTTTCTTGGATTTGGCTCGTTTTGAAAGACCCATACGGTCGATTGCTGTTTTGTTTCGGGTTCATATGCATAGATCCATGATTCGTCACCTGTAACAATGTTATACACTGCCTTTGAGCTACCGCAGTTATACATTTGTAACATCTCTTTGCACCAATCCATACAAGCCTTTTTTGAGCATTCGTCATGTTATGGGGATCTAACGAGAACAATTTTTTTCAAGGCCAAATGAACATGCAATATCTTATTAATGTTTGTCAATAAGGCCCAAGTATGACTCTATCTCACTGTATGTCGCATGTCGGTCTTGCTTAATCAGTTCACACACACCATCGATGGTTTCTGGCAATGTGACCGAAGTTGGACGTCCTTCACAAAATGCATCCTGGAGCGAACGGCGTCCGATACTGAAATCTTGGTACGAGCGATTAACAGTTGTTGTTGTAACAACAATAAGTTTATTTTGAAGTCTTGTTCGTCTATGGAGGATCTGTTTCGATATCCAGGTGGAGGAAACGCGCCATTTGAACTGTATGCGTCCACAGAGACCTGGGGTCAGCTGAGTGGGCTTGGCCGGACAATTGAAGAGGTGCAGCACATCATGTGGTCCCTGATGGCAGGCGGGAGAGATGTCCGGTACGTTAGCATCAATTCGTGCCCAGTAAGAATTGAGGCGGCTGCACCATCCAGATCTCAGCTGCGCCAGAACCACGCGCGTCTGCCGAGGTAGTACCGTCTCCTCAGGTGAAATCTCCGGGGGATGTTCCCCTAGCACTACATTCACACGGTAGCTGGATACTGCTGCTGCGACATCATCGGCGTGAATGTTGTTCAAACCTGCCTGATAGTTTCGATGATCTAAGGTTAGCTCTTATACCGCTGGACCTCTCTCTCCCTGGGTGAAGGCATCCTGTTCAAGAGATCTGCCTGGGTGAAGGCATCCTGTTCAAGAGATGGTGGTTAGGATGACTGGTATTGCTTAGTCTGAATTTTCTTCCACTGCGTCATACTTATGTTCGCCGACCATACAGGTGCTGCGTAGTTTGCTACAGACCGGTCTATCGCTTTGTAAGAGGTCAACAAGGTTTCTTTGTCGGCTCTCAAGTACTGCCGGCAAGTGACTTGAGGACCTTGTTCCTACTTTTCAGTTTAGCGCAAATAGCTGTAGCATGTGCAGAGGATCTAAAAAGGCTGTCCAATGTGACCCCAAGGATTTTGGGGTAGTTGGTGGTCGGGATATTGAAGTAATCGACTTTCACATTGAGTGACAACCGCACCTCTGCGGTGCAAGCAGTAAACAGTGTGGCTGATGATTTGGAGGCGGATATTTTCATATTCCTCGCAGTGAAAAAACGTGCTAAGTCAGTGAGGTAACGGTTGATTTTCTCGCAAATGTCATCCACTTTAGGTCCTGACGCCAGAATTGTGCAATCGTCAGCGAACGACATAATTTCAACGCCGTCTGGTGGTGCAGGAAGTTTAGAGAGGTAGAGGTTAAACAGAGCCGGGGATATACGAGTAACTCCACCCTGGGGAACTCCTTGTTTAACTCTTCGGGGCTTCGACTTTCTGTCTCTAAATTCTACATATGACTGGCGCCCACACATATAGTTTACGACCCAACGTTTCAAACTGGGCGGAAGGAACGTTTCTTCAATGTCCTCGAACAGAGTGGCATGATTGACTGTGTCGAAGGCTTTTGTAAGGTCAAAAACCACGAGGACCGTCCTGTCGTTAGGCTTGTTCTGGTTAAGGCCGCGACTTATACGTGTGGTGATGGCGTGTAAAGCAGTTGTTGTGCTGTGCTGCTGCTTTGCCTGGCTTCAGTAGCGGGACCATTCTGCTCATTTCCCAGGCATCGGGAACTTCGTGAGTGGCTAGCGACAGATCGAGCACTTTGGTCTTGTACTCTACTCCCGAGGTATCCAAGTGCTTTAACATCAGCATTGAGATTTCGTCCGGACCCAGCGCCTTTGATGACTGCGCTGCGGGTGACATGGGTAACTTCGCCAACGGTAAATTGTGGTGGTGCCTCTTCGACTCGGAGAGCGAGGATACGACGCAATCCTCTCCTTTTCGCCTTATCACTCTCGTAGTGTTCAATAAAAAGCCGGTTAAAATAACACGCGCACCGCTTCGGATCTGCCATTGTTCTATCACCGAACGTGACAGCAGTCCGATCATCCTTCCTTACATTACGATTAACAGTGGTTTTTGATCGTCAAAAGTCGAAACAAGTTGATTGAAACACTCTTGTCACGATAACCCACGCTGAAACTCGTAAAAAATCTTCGCACGAAAAAGTTCAAGGGATAATTCCATTCTTTGACTGAGAGAATTTTTCAACACCGTAAACAAATCAAATCGTCCTCAAATAACAAAGCGTTCTGAGTGAAGTTATGCTAAAAGATGTCAAAGTTTCCAATGGAAGTTCCAGTTTGCATCTGGGAACACTAGTATTTTCAGGACCCGATATATATACTTTATTAGTATTAGTACTCACTTATTAAACGAATATGCTAAGGCGATAACTTCAAAACTTTACAAGAAATTTTTAAAATTCCTTTCTGGGCAAAAAGTGATTGGCCTTATGCATCATAAAGCGTTTCATTTGAAAATGTGTTCTTTGCGTTAGCGAAATCCTTAGCGAGTTGCCAATAGAACGCCATCAATGAAGACAAGTAAAAGTCTTTGTGACAGACTGAACCCTTTATAGCTTCTTCCCTTAATTGAATTGTCCAGTTTATTGGGCCCATTTTGGGTCCATGAGTTCTGCCAAAATCTAGCTAAATCTTCAAAATAAATCCATATTTGGATTTGTAGTGCAACTGGCTCTACTTTAAGCATGCATTTACCAGTAATCCTTCTTTTTAATATAAGGGCCGGGTTTTGACCCCTTGGTACCTGAGTCGGATCCTAGCCTTAGTTAGAAATTAAAAATAAATTATTTGGTTTTTTTGTAAAATTTGTGTACCAATCAGTTGGGTTCCAATAATTAATATATCTGCTATTGCCAGCCGTTTTGATCATAAGGGCCGTTTTTGAGTCACGTGAGCGAAAACGTCTAGCGAGCATTGTTCGTCTACAAAAAATAAAGATTTCTTACACAAATACTTAGAAAAATGTCAATGTTTGCGTGGTACCCTTAGTTTATTAAAGTAAAACTTTTTGCCTGGGCCGATTATGAACATTTACAATTCCAAACATTTTTTAAACATTACCCATTATCATGCACAATTTTCGGATTCGAGGTTATTGTTTAACCATAATCGTGCTTTAAACACGTGCTAAGGCAGTCGGGTGGAGGGAGGTATAGCCCAGTTTGGGATTTGCAGGCCAGGCCCCATATCGGTTGGAACCGATTGCCAACTAACTTTTTCTCTGAGTGTAAGGATTAACTTCCCACAGATTTGTATCAAAGTGAAGGTCAATCGTGGCCCCCCCTTTTGAAAACAGTCAGCACCATCTGTTGAGTGCAGTGTCGACATTGATGTCAACCATGGCCGTTACAGCTGCAGCTGTTGCACAGTAACTAAAGTCAGATTTATGTTTTAATTACTTCAACCTTCGTGTCAAGCTCTTTTACCTTCGATAGCAGTTCTCCCCCCCTTCCATTTATGGCAGCACGCACACAAACATGCAACTAAATTGTTTTCATTGAATCCCTTTCAATTTTCTGTATTTCATAAATGAATATTCTTGAATACATTCCGGTTGGGGTTATTTTTTATTTTTTTTTTGATTTTCTCCTTTTATTTTTTTTTGTTTTGTTTTTGAAGAGGGTACAGGCTGGCTATTTGTTTCGTTTCACTTTGTGACTGTAGTTTTATTTCGCATTTACGGTGATTTTTCAATTTCGTTAGACTTCACAAATGAAAAATGGGTCAAAGGGCGGCAAGATAAATGCTGCACGAGTCAATGTAGGACAAATTATTTTCTGAATTAAATATATCCAAATGAAGATTGATTGCCACCACAAATGTGTGTAACATGAATCGGCATCAATTTTATATTTCTCATAAAAAAAGGTCAAAAAACTAAACTTTTTTAAGGTTAACAAAAACTTTTAGTCATTCGGGGTCATGGTATTTTCCGCGGACATCCGATTCATTAGTCTGTACTCTTTTTAAATTTTGCTGCAAATTTTGTTACTTTCGAACATTGGCAAACATAATGAAGTCTTTAAAAGTAATTACCGAAATAGGCATCACATTATCGTAAGGTATTGTGACATGTCTTCAGTAGACTACGAGAGAACGTGCCACCATAACCTGGTGTATTTTTGGGACACCCCATTGTGCAGACTGTGGGATATGTGAATGAAAACCTATTCAGAGTGTTAAAGGACAAGCACAACAGTAAAAGGAGCAACAACCATTAAACAGCAACAAAACGCTAACAAGAAAAAGAAGCACGTGACTCGAACAAAAATTTATTTATTAATATCACATGTCACTTCGTAAGACATATTATGCTATGGATGCTTCACGTGGCAAAAAAGGCTAACTTCACTTCTGTGAATTTTTCAGTTAACTGATGATTCACTTTATTTGTTAAAGTTAGTCTAGGTTGATTCTTTTATACGCTTCACAGCTTTTGAAGTAACCATATTTTTTAGTAGCCTTGGGGTAAAACTCATTCACATCTTTCAAATAGATCCGTATTTGAATTCTTGGAAACCGGTTTTAGTTTGACTAAACATGTGCCCATATTTACCGCTAGTTAATTTCTGGTTTCCCTGTGCCACAAGGGCAGCTTATTTGGGCTCATTGAGTCCTTTAGTCCGACATCTAGGACCTAACTTTAAAAAAAAAAACAATTTTTCGATTTGTAGTAAAACTTGCATAAACTAATATACCCTAGGCTAGAGCGTCAAAAAAACATGGTCCGTATTTTGACCCGTTCGGCCCAAGTGGCCGCTTCTAATCTAAACCAAATCTTAAAAATATCTATATGTGACAGCGCATAGAGAAAGGGACCTAAGGGAAAAACATCAATTTTCATTTTTTTCTTCTTTTTTTTGATGTGGACAACATCTGAGCATTGAATGAGACCAATCCCATGCCCCAAAAGTGTTCCCTCCCAGAGATATGCGCGTTTTATGAAAGTGAAGTCGACGATTCTAAGCGCAAATAGAAAGGGAGCTAATCTTTAAAATGGCTCTCCTGAACAAAAATGTTCATCAACTTTTCACTGATGAATCTAAATATGGTAATTTTCCGTCCTGTTCCATCTCCATTGTAAACTGTATTTGTCTATTAAATGAGTTGAGTACATCCAGAGTGTTCTTAATTTCTTTTTTCTTAAAAATTCCAAAGAGATCGTCCACATATTTCGTTAATAATTTTTGTTTGTATGTCATCTTGTCTAGTGAGGTGTCTAGAAGCTCTTCCATAACTGTGTCGGCTATTACCTGGGATGCTGGAGAACCCATTAAAATACCTAGTCTCCTTTATGCAAAATGTCACCAATTCTAAAAAAAGGTCCTTTGTAATATTTGTAAATTCCCTTATAGTGTCCCATTTCTGTTCAATTGTCTTGATTGCGAAATTTACTGGAATGCTTGGAAATAAAGAAATAACGTCAAAAGAAACCGAAACCTCATCATCATTAATACATATTTTGTCAATTTTAATTTTATTGATATTTATGATATGGTTATTGAACGATACACGCCCCCTTGTACAAATTATTATATTCGGTAGGAAACGATAATGGAGATTGCCACGCCCCCTTAAAAAATGTTCATATTGGACAGCAATCTATAATGCAGGGTATATGTGCTATGGCCCGGCTGAACTGCTAACGTTTAAGCCATTGTTGGTTCACAAAAAACGATGACTTATAGGGCTAATAATTTAAAAAAAGGTAAAGGAAATTTTTTGTGGGATTAATTACGAAACATGGACTGTTATGGTCCTGTTTTACCAAAGTTAGTTATTGACATCAAAAACGTAACATGCGTACCATTTCAGCAGATCAAATTAAATTTTTGGATTCGATTGGAAGGAACCTAAGTGTGGGGGCAATTTTAAAAGGTGAACCAACGTGGACCATCTTCAGCAGGGTTTGTCTTGGACCCAAACCTAAACTAAGTTTCGTCGAAACCTGTTCAGATTATCGATCTGTACTTTGATTGCAACTATAGGTGGACGGACGGACATTACTCTATGAAATCGGACAGTGATTCTGAATCGATCGATGTAATAAACATGTGGTATCTCCTTTCCTTTAAGTTATTTCCAACTTCAACCAACCAATCTAGCCACAGTGTGCTGCAGCGTTGCAAAAGTTGATACAATTGTACTTTTTTTGGTACATTCTCGATATCGAAAGTACCTTGATACAAACACGGCTCATATGGTTTTTTTTTTTTGATACATTTTACAAGTGTTCCGATTTGTTGTCTTTTTATACCCTACATCACACTGTCGCGCAGGATATTATGACCTAGAGCTGAATTTTGTAACACCTTGAAGGAATGGAGATAAGCCCCATGTATAGTATACTGATCGATTCAGATTTACTATCTGATTCCATTGAGCAATGTGCGACCATCTATGCATCTATTGTAATACTCAAAGTAAAAGTCGAAATTAAAAACCGATCGCGATGAAACTTGGTACATTTTTAGGTTTGGCCCAAGGTCGAATATTAAAATAAGATCCATAACGGCTTATGATTTGATATAATACAAACGTTTTTTTCCGATTTGAGGTAATGTAGCTTTAAAAACCAAAAATGAAACACAATGGTAATCAAGTTTTGCAGAGTAAGTTATGACCAACTATGGGCGAATGCAAAATGAAAATGCAAAGAGAGCGAATGTTGTGTACATATACAAAATTGATGAGCAAAGCAGATAACTTATCTGCTTCGCTCATCAATGCAAAAGAGCATAAAACCAACAAATGCACCAATACAGTGTCACATATGAAAAGCTTTCAATGTAGTGGTGCCCATACTTGGTTATGACCCACCAATTATAAACTCTTGACTGGATATCGGTCCATGTTTTAGAATAGCTACCTACAAACATTTAGCATTGTACGAGGCCTGAAAGTATCTCTGGTCCATATCGGTCCATGAATTCAAATAGACCGTACCCCTAAATATAGACTATGCCAATTAAGGTTCTTCGAGTTGAAGTTCTGATGTTTTAAAGGCACGATTTAAATACGATTGTTCTCAAATTTAACATAGTGCGTTATAACGGACTAGCCAATTCTACCGAAGCTTGCACAATCTTTTTATATAGCCCCTATAAAAATGACTACTTTAATTTGAAGTCCTGTCGCTATTTAATAAACATTTTAAATTCTTTCTAGCTCAAATGAAGCGTTCAGTACGAATTATATCTTTTTCTGGTGAAATTCGACCATATCGACGTGTTCATATCTCCAACGAGAGTATTTTCTTAATTTAAATTTGTATTCCACAATTTCAATTTGTATTTTCTCAATTGCAATTTGTATTGAAATCCAATTTCGATTTTAATTTTTGCATTTTCAATTTGCGTTTTTCAATTTTAATTTGAATCTTCTCAATTTCAATTGGAACCCGTGTATTAAAAAAACTTTAGCCGGCCATAGCCGACTATATTATACCCTGCACTTCAAGATGTTTTAAAAAGCCAATAGTAAACCGATTTTTGGACTCTAATGGACGGGCTACATCCATATGGCCATGTTTAAATGGGCCGACTTTTTGCAACCGCCAACAAAATTTACCCAAATTTCGAAAATAATTATATTTTTGGCTTCGTGTGAAAATTTTATGGTTATTTGGTATCCATATGGTCATGTATACTGGACATGTATGGGGAATATTTAAAAAAATACGCCTATATACGAGGGTTGCTATATATATTTCTGGCCTAGGCAACACTAAGTGTTCGTGGCCGACGCTCGCTCAAAGCCGTAGGTCGTAAAGGTCGTCCAAAAACGGCCGTTGTGCCAGAGAACATTGTTGCCGTGCGTGAACTGATAATGCAAGATCGCCATGTGACATACCGTGAGATAGAGGTATCCTTGGGCATGTTTACCACTAGCATTCATTCGATATTGCATGAACAACTGGCCGTTTAAAAGGTTTGTTCTCGTTGGATGCCGCACAATTTGAAAATCGCTCAAAATAGGCTCGTGTCGATTGGTGCAAAGAAATTTTGAAAAAATACGATCGCGTTGCTTTAAACTACGTTTATAAGATCGTCACAGGTGACGAATCATAGATCTATACGTATGAGCACGAAACAAAACAGCAATCGACCGAGTGGGTCTTTGAAGACGAGCCAAAACCGGGAGCTATACTGGGGCTATATCAAAACGGTAAGCGCCATTACCTGTTCGATCGTAATGAACTGTGAACATTTCAACAAGATTGGATGTTTCTCAAGCTAGACATAAAATCTGTTAAACATATGTGTGCGAGCTATATCTAAGTTTGAACTGATTTTCTATAACTTCAATAGCATACTGCACAACAATTCTGTGAGCATAATGTTAGACCAATTGTTTTGCACCAAATTTGTAAGCAGCAAAAAATATCACAGAAACAAAATTCCTAATTTTTTGAAACGACTTAATCGGTTTTCCAAGCATCCGTGCCTACAAATATTTTCGTTGGTATTTATGTGCCAGTTACAGCAACGCTTAACCAAATAGCTATACTTTGCGATAATGAATTTAGATTTTGGTTCACACAATTTTTTCAGACATTACCGATTTTCAAAATGCATTAACCAAAATTTCGTTCAATAAAAAAATACAAATCAATTTCAATTAAAACGTATCACGCAACTATACTTATATACCAGCAGGCGATCTTTAGACAGAATTTTGTTTAAAAACTTGAAAGTATTGACTTACCTGTGTAGTGCAGAGTGTCCATTAGTTGTCAGTTTTTGACCATCGACCCGCGTAATGTTCGCTCAAGCCAAGCTCAAGTCATCATGAGCAACGAGGCGCAGTGCTATCGCAGTGTCACTGTGGATACTCTAAAATATCGCTCCTGGCGCACTAAAAAAAATTAAATGAGCCAGTATAACTCTTCAAAGAAATACTTACTCATACACTGGTGATGACAAGTGCAACATAGCTTTGCTCAGCGACTTTCTGTTTCCTCAATTAGATGAACAAGGACTAGAGAATATGTGCAATTCAATAGGTAGAGGCAACCGCGAGCCACAAAAGATATTCTGAAGGTTTTATTTCCAGACTAATTTGGTGCGTGCTTTTTTATGTTTATGGTTTGCCTGCAAAAATTCAAGACATCAAATCAATATATTTTAAGAGCAGAAGCAAAGCTATGCGTTTACAAAAAATTACAAGCAAAGAAAATTGTATGACCACATTTACCACATACTATAAGTAAAATACTTTTCATACCCTCATCCGAAGGATGAATTTGTTATTCGGTTGGCAACACCTCGAAAAGTCAGACACGGTGAAATCCAAATTCGTTCCAAACAAAATAAATCTAGGCTAGTTTTTACAATGCTTTGCCAATGTTTTACGCAATAATATATTTAATAGTCCTACACGTAGAAAAAAAGTATGGTTGAGATAACAATATTCGACGAGCATCATACCAGTGTTGGGTATATGGTTGTGGTACAACAACAGTATGATCCTCACAACAATAGTACGTTTCAAATACAACCATACTATGATTCTCCCAACCATACTATGATTCTCCCAACCATACTATGATGCACACATAACCCTACTATGATCCCAAGTATGATTCACACTCAACCATACTATGATCCTCACAACCATAGAATGTTTCACTTGCAACTATAGTTTGATCCTCACAATCATAGTATGATTACACACAAATATATTATAATCCCCTAAACTATTTATTACAAATGGGTAAGGTATTTAACAATAGATTTAAATTATGAAAATTATTTAAAAATACATTTAAATCAAAATAACAGGAGTGAATTATTTAACAGCAGAAAAAAATCAGTTTAAAACACGTAAGCGTTTTTATTGAAAATATTTCACTTAAACAAAGTCAAAGCAGTTTCTTAAAAATATTTAAATTTTAATATAAAAGTACTGTTATTGCACGCAGAGAAAAAATATGGTTACTACGTATATGGTCACGACAACAATAGTATGTTCTCTGCAATAAAAGTATGGTTGTCGTTTTTTGAATTTAATTTTGACAATAGTATGATTGCGGCAATATTAATATTGTTGAAATGTAACAAAAGCATTGTTGCCAAATTAAAAAATGAAAATATGGTTGTAGCAACAATATAAATATGGTTGGTGGGACAAAAGTATTGTATCATGGGTTTTATGTTAACAATAACATGATTACGGCAATCATACAGGAAAAATCGTAATTTATTTTTAATTTGACAATGTTATTTGTACGAATCTAACGCAATACTAGTAGTTTCTATATATAAATTATTTTTTTTCAAAACAAACTACGGATTAGTATAACTGAAATATTTTTAATAAATGAATTGTTTCTACTGGTAAATAAACCACTCCCTTTATAAAGAGTTTTATGTATTTTTACATAACTTATTTAATAAAAATCTCTGTTGTTGAATAACAACTTTACCCAATCTTGACAAAAAAATTGGGGATCATAGCATGGTTGTGTGTAAGTCATACTATGGTTCTAAGGATCATATTATGGTTGTATGTGCAACATACTATGGTTGTGAGGATCATAATATGGGTATGGAGATCATAGTATGGTTGTGTCTGATAATTCTATTGTTGTGAGGACCATAATATTGTTATGGGGATCATAGTATGGTTGTGTGTGAACCATACTATTGTTGTGATGATCATAATATTGTTGTGCCACAACCATATAACCAACAATAGTATGATCCTCTTCGGATATTGTCACCACAGCCATACTTTTTTTCTGCGTGTGCATAAGATTCGCTACAATAACATTGTTCTTAAAAGCATATTCGAATAAAGAAAAATTACAATCATACAGTATGATTGCCGTAATCATATTATTGTTAACCTAAAATCCAAAAAACTATATTTTTGTCGCTCCAACCATATTTATCTTGTTGCTTATTTTCATTTTTAAATTTAGCAATAATACTATTGTAACATTTCTACAATATTAATATTGCGGCAATCATACTATTGTAAAAATTAAATTCAAAAAACAATGCAATGGTTGCGACAACCATACTTTTATTGCAGAGAACATACTATTGTTGCCGTGACCATATAGTAGACATATTTTTTTCTCTTGTACTAGTAAACCTTAAAACTACTGCCTGTTAGTCTACCTAAGATTCCATACCTCTGGATTATCATGTCATCAAAACAACCAGGATCCCATAAAAACAAAGTACCTTTTTAATTGACTTAGATTGTTTTCCATGCACATGAGTTGTTTTCATGCCCTGTGCTCTTTGTTTAACCACAACTGTTCAACACAGAATTGTGAGCACATACACATGTCTGGATTTACGTGTGTTGACGGGTCTATTTACTCGCTTGTCAATCATATCAATGAAATAAGTTCATAGGTTATGAATTTCTAATGATGCATATCTTTTGCGATAATTAAGCTGATAAATGCTGTTCACAACACACAGCCGTTGAGCGACGAAGAAAGTTCCTGATATGTTTTCCAAGAATCCTCTTTCCATTAGATTAAATAATGGTGGTGTGAATAATGAAACGCGATATTATTATTTCAGTAGACAATAATGTGGTGTAATATGTAGTGGTGGTTTAATGGCAAATGTACATTTGCTACCAAATATAATAAGTGGCTTGGTTTAAAAAACGAACTTGTGCAAAATTTCAAAAAGGTTGGATTAATATGCGGTTGATAGAGATTAAAAAAATTGAAGCTATATCGTAAACTATGCCGATTTGCTTCAATTTACGAGGGCGACCGCAAAACTAACTGGCCTGGCACATTTTCTGTTTTACTAGCAACTTTTTTTTTGTTTTTTAAAAGCAATCTTTTATAAGCCATCTGTCAAAATTTCCGAAATATTTAATGATTATTTTCTTTGTTACAGGTGATTGAAGTAAACAAGTTTTATAATTGTTGAAAAATGCAAAATAAAGAGTTTCGTGAGGTAATTAAACACTTTATATGAAAGGTTATACGCCACAATTAATCAAAGATGAATTGGATTCTGTTCATGGTGATAATGCACCATCATACTCCACCGTGAAATCCTGGGTTCAACAATTTAAAATGGGTCGTTCAAGTACGGAAGATGACAACGCTCTGGAAGACCGAAAACTGCTACTACTATTGAAAACATTAGAAAAATATTTAATGAAGTGACTAAAGATAGACGAATAAAGCTTAGAGAACTTGCTGATATTGTTAAAATACACGAAAAACAAGTTTGGAGTATTTTACATGATGAACTCCACATGAAAAAGCTATCCGCAAGATTTGTGCCGTGTTTGTTGACTTTGCCCCAAAAAATCGTCCGTTGGGCCGATTCCGAGGAGCTTTTAGCGATTTATCAGCGTAATCCAATAGAGTTCTTGCGCCGATTCATAACTGTTGATGAAACATGGATCCATCACAACATCCCAGAATAGAAAGAACAGTCAAAACAATGGATAGAAACTGGTAAAAGTGCTCCCAAGAAGGCGAAAACTGTTAAGTCAGCAGGAAAAGTAATGGCCACAGTATTTTGGGATGCAAGGGGTATAATATTAATTGATTATCTTGAGAAAGGAAAAAATATAAATAGTGAATATTATTGTGCATTATTGGATCGGTTGAGTGCTGACATCAAGATAAAATGACCGCATTTAGAAAAAAGAAGTTATTTTTCATCAAGATAATGCTCCTTCACACACTGCATTTTTAACTCAACAAAAACTGGCCGAATTGCGATTTGAAATTGCTCCTCATTCGCCATATAGTCCAGATTAAGCTCCTTCTGATTATTTCTTGTTTCCAAATTTAAAAAAATTTCTCGGTGGCAAAAAAAAATTCGTCCAATAGCGAGGTTATTGCTGAAACTGAGGCATATTTTGAAGGTCTTGAAAAATCTTATTTTTCGGATGGAATTAAAAAACTTGAAAAACGTTTGATGAAGTTATTGAGTTAGAAGGAGATTATGTTGAAAACTAAATAATAATAATTCCAAAAAACGGTTCTTTTTATGTTAGGCCAGTTACTTTTGCGGTCGCCCTCGTAAATAGCGTTCGTCCTCGGTCCAAAAACTTCTGTAAAATGTCATGAAAATCTGACAACAATTGCGACCTGTAGTTTGATTATAAACTTTAGATGGACTCTCAGTCGATCGGTACACTAAGGCTGATGGCAAGGTGCGCGCTCAAAGCGGAGCCGAACCGAACTTATTTCATGCTTACAAAATTTGGGGATGGCAGACTGAAATCGGCGCTAAATCTGCACAGTTTTTGCTGTGTGTTTTGTATATATATTTTTTATTTATTAATGTAATTATGTAGTTGATATATGTTAGTCAAAATTTGGGTTATTCAATAATGTGATTAATTAATTAATCTAATATTGGAAACTTCTGATTAATCTGAACTATGAGTAATTAGTGTATTATAAATATGATTGAACATATATAAATAATTTTGTTCAATATTCGGAAAATTTGTCAAACAAATCAGAAAGAATTATGTTAACAGTACCAAAACGTCAATAACCGTTTACAAATTACAAAGAACTACGAGTAAAGCTTTTCACATACAATTAAATATCAGCACCAATCAGCACGAAAAAACGCTTCAAAACAGTTTTCTTCCATTCAATCAGCTTTCAGCTCGGCTCGGCGCGCACTCTGCCATCCCGACGCCGATTTGTACTAATTTGTATGGACACAGCTCGGCTCGCCCCCGCTTTGACCGCGCACTCTGCCATCACCCTTAAAGGTGGGTCAAGCTCAAATATTTTGATATTTACAAACATTTGCCACGCTGCAGGGTATCAACAGTTTTTACGGCGTAACTTCAAGGTTTCTTTGAAATCATTTCGTCGGAAATGCAAAATTAAAATATATCTTCTCCGATAGCCAAGCGGACCCGTAAAAATAACAATGTGTATTTAAATTGGACAACATAATTCCTAACTTGATTTGAATATTTTTTCAGTTGGACTTTTAAGTCTTTTATCGAATCTTCAACAACATACGAGTATAACATTAGTTATTTTAAACCTAAAATTCAAATATTATTCCTAAATTCACAAGTTTCTATGTTGACACTTTCTCCGATATATTCAGTTAAACTTAAAGGAACGGCGCTAGACCCTATGTTAAATACAGGGTGGGCCAAAAGTTACCATGGGGTTTACTAGTTAAAAAACTTTTTCATTTAGATATTTTTTTATTTTTTTTTAGATTATATAAATAACACTTGGAGAATAAATAAAGGAGAGATTTACAACTGAACAAAAAACCAGAATAATAGAATTTTATTATTTAAATCAGCAATCAATTATTTTATCGCAAACGCATGAGTGATGAAGCTTTCATGAAATCCATTCAGGCTTTGTTAATAAGCAGAACTGTAGGTTCTGGGGTTCTGAACATACAAGTGCCATTCATCAACGCCAATTACACCCCATTAGAGGTGTACAGTATGGTGTGGGATCACAGTGCAGTAACAGTAAATGGAGAGCGGTATCGGTTTTACGTCCTGCTCTGGAAAACCTACCTGAGATTTGATTTTAGCAGGACGGAGCCACTGCCCACACTGCCCGAGACAGAATAGCACATTTATGTCAAATTTTTAAAGAGAATAATTTCCAGAAATTCGGAAATTATTTGGCCAGCGCGATCGCCAGATTTGTCAGCACCCGACTATTTTCTTTGGGTTTATTTAAAGGAGCGATTACTTAGTAGGGACATATGAGTACTCAGTAGGGACATATGATGGTCAGAAAGTTTATGTCTCTTGGGTTAGGCGGTGAATGCTTGCTTCCAAGCGATACTGATCATACAAATATACGAATTATAAATAAACGAACTATAAATAAAAAAATATTTTCAAAATATAGAAACAGGCTTGACTGTAATTTAGTGACCTTACTCCGACTTGATCAGTTAGACCTCCTTATTATTCAAAACAAACAACCAATTTTTTTGGTGCGACTCATTTTTCCCTAGCGACGGTCACCCAACGCTTGACAAAAAATTTTGTTATCAACCTTAATTAATTGTTTTCAGTTGACCTATTGCAAGGCGGTAAAATAATACAATTTTTCAAAAAGTACTTTTAACCAACAATCTATATAAACAACCGATACATGTACAAATTCAGTTCCAATAATCATCTTAGTCTGTTATGATAACCGATATTTCTTTTTTCAACCAAAAGTGCCAGTGCCCAATCAACAGTCGGTTGTAACGATGAAAACATGGATAGTTGGTGCAACCACCTACATTCGGTTGGCAAAAAATTCGGTTGTGGCAACAAATCTGTTCTCTGTGTGTATATGCTATTGTTTACCTAAAATTGTCGTGAGCTAAATTAATCCGTTTTTGAGCAGTCGGTCAAGGTACGACCTATATTTTAAAGGGCAGTCGTAATTATGAATGTTATCAAGTTAAAAGTCATGGTGGCCGAGTCACTACTGTTCTCAGCTATCAGTAAAACATCCGTGGATTCAATGGCCACTACCGGCTTTGACATGTAGCTATGCATTGAATTCCTATTGTTATTCTAAAGTACAAAAAATATGAATGGCATAAGTCATTCAAATATTTTAAATACTTAGTAGGGACATAAATACGGTTACACACGTTTTATGCTGTAAAATAAAAGGTACTGAATGTTTTTGGACCAAATATTTTTTAATATATTTATTGTTGTATGTATATTGTATGAAATGTCCGCCTTTTGCCTTTACACACGCCCTTAGTTGCACTGGCCAATCGTCAATAGCCGCACGAACCTCGTCCATTGGAAAATTGGTCACAGCTCGAACCAAAGCAGTCTTAAGAGATCCAAAGTTGGGGTATCTTTTGTGACAAGCCTTGTCCTCTAAAACCTTCCACAATTTGTAATCCAATGGGTTCAAAGCTGGACTGCCTGAGGGCCATTCTTCAGAGGAAATGAACGCTGGCAAATTGTTTCGAAGCCACACCTGGGTCGTTTTAGCCTTATTGGCCGGCGCAGAATCCAGCTGTAAAGTTCATGGCTGGTTCTGGGTCAGGGAATTGTTAAGAGGCTTCACAACAGCTTCAAAAACGGTTTCTCGGTAAGCTTTGGCCGATGTTTTGACTCCTTGTTCGCAGAAATGCAGGTCAGTGGCCCCATCGTAAGAGGCACCCTACTAAACCATGACTGAAGCTCTTTTCCAACTATGACTGAGCCCTTTTCCACCCTTAAGATCAGTTCAGATGCTTCCTTAGATGACCGCACATACACTCTAACATTTTGCTTGTTAGATTGTTCCTGAAAGGTAAACATTTTTTTATTGGTGAACAAAATTTTTCTGTGCAAGTTATCAGCATGCTTCACCAAAAGACGTTTGCATTTTGCAATCCTATGTTTTTTAAAGCTGCAGTCAATAAATATCCGGTACGTCGTTTGAAAGCTCCAAGTCTTTTTTAATGATTCGACTCATGGACTTTTACGTGATATTCATCTCACGGGCCATGATTTTCTGTTTTCGCAGCGGATTTCTGTGAATTCTTGATTTAACGGCTTTGATGACATGCGGTGTTCGAACAGAGCGTGGGCGGCCAGACCGGTGACGGTCTTTTACATCTCCAGAATACTCAAACAGTTTTATGCATCGGTAGACGAACATGCGGCTAATCCCTAGTGGCCGGAAAATATCGCTTTTTTCGTGTCAAACTTGAAAAGCGCTATTACAGCAATACGGTTCTCATTATCTGACCACCCTATGATGAAAGTTGAAACAATTTTAAAATACCGTTACAGACTAACGATATTGAGGTAAGCTTTCAAAACCCATATGACATTAACTGGGTATGTTCAGTTCTACTATGGAAATGGGTGTGTTCAATGTTATAATAGTATTTATGTCCTTACTAAGTATAATCTGAGAAAAAAAACATAATAAACGAAAACGTTTTTACATCCTAACCCATGGTAACTTTTGGCCCACCCTGTATAAAGATGGACTTGAAATTAAAATCTATTTCCATTAAGAAATGTCCGCCCGTCGGCCCTTCAACGGTTGTAATCCAAGTACAGGGCACAATTATAAACCGAATTCGATGAAACTTGGTACATTCTTTAAGTTTGGACAAAGGATGAACCCTATTTATCCACATCGGTCCATATTTTTATATTATTCGAAGATTTTTTTCTCGATTTGAGCACCTACAGCTCTAAAAGACACATAGTACAGCCGATTTCAACCAAATTTCGTACAGAGCATTACGTGCGAGGGATTTATAGTGTGTTCGGTAGAACACTCTACTGCTAGGAATTTTTCTTAAATTCGGAAGTGTCTGCCTTTAGGTGTAAAGCCGTTTAACAAAGTTGCAACACATTCGTTGCTTGGGGCCTTGTAATAAAAAAGTGTAGCTCACCGAAATTGCAGTCACGCTTGATTGTAATTAAAAGTTTTTCCGACTGCTTTTTGAAAATACTTTCCAACTTTTTTGTAAATAGGTTAATATTTTCATGCTCACATTTCATCATATTTTTAATTAACAGCTTCCACTTTTCTTTATAAAAAAAAGGATAGTTCTACATCGACTGGTACGAAATTATTTTCGACAATTTTTTTTTGTAAAAATGTGAATTTTGTTATCACCTCATAAAGAAACTATTTTCGAAAAAGGGCATAACATTTGTTTTCTACATATGTGACGCGCAAAATAAAAAGGGACCTAAGGGTAAAAACCAGCTTTGTTCAGGAGCGCCATTTTAAAGATTTAAATACGTGTATCTTTGGTGTACCATCACTTTCATAAAACGCGCATATCTCTGGGAGGGGATCACTTTTGGGGCATGAGATCGGTCTCATTCGATGCTCAGATGTTGTCCACATCAAAAAAAAGTGAAAATTGATTTTTTTTTACCCTTAGGTCCCTTTCTATATGCGCTGTCACATATGTGCATTTGTTTATCGCTTGAAATGGGAAATATTTTGAATAAACTCCGTACGAATATTTTAGTTAATATCTAAAAATTTTATCACATATTCCTATTATTTTTTTGAGTTTTTCGAATATTTGAAGTTTTTAATTGCACCACAAAACTAATTTTCTGTGTAAATAATGGAACTGTTTCTACTTTGTACGCATAAAGCATAAAAATATTTGAAAAATTTTAACTTGAAGGTAATTTGGAAAAGTATGCTTGTACGAGTTTTTTTTAAAACCTTGTATATACGAGGGCGAGCGCAAAAGTAACTGGCCTAACATAAAAAGAACCGTTTTTTTTTGAATTATTATTTATTTTTCAACATAATCCCCTTCCAACTCAATACACTTCATCAAACGTTTTTCAAGTTTTTTAATTCCATCCGAAAAATAAGATTTTTCAAGAAATATGCCTCAGTTTCAGCAATAACCTTTTTTTAAATTTGGAAACAAGAAATAATCAGAAGGGGCTAAATCTGGACTCTATGGTGGATGCGGAGCAATTTCAAATCGTAATTCGGCCAGTTTTTGTTGAGTTTAAAATCAGTGTGTGAATTAAAAATGCAGTTGATGAATAATAACTTTTTTTTTCTAAATGCGGTCGTTTTATCTTGATTCCTTCACTCAACCGATCCAATAATGCACAATAGTATTCACTATTTATAGTTTTTCCTTTCTCAAGATAATCAATAAATATTATACCCCTTGCATCCCAAAATACTGTGGCCATTACTTTTCCTGCTGACTTAACAGTTTTCGCCTTCTTGGGAGCACTTTTACCAGCTTCTATCCATTGTTTTGACTGTTCTTTGCATTCTGGGATGTAGTGATGGATCCATGTTTCATCAACAGTAATGAATCGGCGTAAGAACTCTATTGAATTACGCTGATAAATCGCTAAAAGTTCCTTGGAATTGGTCCAACGGACGATTTTTGGGGGTAAAGTCAACAAACGCGGCACATATCTGGCGGATAGCCTTTTCATGTGGAGTTTATCGTGTAAAATACTCCAAACTTGTTTTTCGTGTATTTGAACAATATCAGCAAGTTCTCTGAGCTTTATTCGTCTATCTTTAGTCACTTCATTAAATATTTTTCTAATGTTTTCAATGGTGGTAGCAGTTTTCGGTCTTCCAGAGCGTTGTTCATCTTCCGTACTTGAACGACCCATTTTAAATTGTTGAACCCAGGATTTCACGGTGAAGTATGATGGTGCATTATCACCATGAAAAGAATCCAATTCATCTTTGATTAATTGCGGCGTATTACCTTTCATATAAAAGTGTTTAATTACCGCACGAAACTCTTTATTTTCCATTTTTCAAAAATTATAAAACTTGTTTACTTCAATCACCTGTAACAAAGAAAATAATCATTAAATATTTCGGAAATTTTGACAGATGGCTTATAAAAGATTGCTTTTAAAAACCAAAAAAAAAGTTGCTAGTAAAACAGAAAATGTGCCAGGCCAGTTAGTTTTGCGGTCGCCCTCGTAGATAATGATTTGACGGATGTAGGAGTCTATTATCTTGATTAAAAGTTATTTAATACTAAGTTACCTTCCAGCAATATTTAATATTTAATTTATTTAAAAAATCGTAAAATTAAAATTTTTCTCATTCATACTCGTATTCAAACGAACTTTGAAAAGCATCACCATCACAGAAAAACGTCAGATTTAACCGAGAAAATGTACATTTAAATTTAAGCTCAATGTGAATAGAAAGGGTACTTCAATTGACATGTCTCAACTTTTTAGTTTTTAGGTAGACTCACACTGGGTAACGGCAAGATATGTTAGGTCGGGAGGAAACGGAATCTAATGTTAAAGGCCATTCGACTTAAACCTGTGCGTGAATGGAAACTCCACTGCAAGCATCACGGTTAAGCTGTTACCTAATGTGTAGCTCAAACCCAAAATTCATCTAAAGAAAAGACTTGGCTTCAGTGTGGCAGATAAGACAAACAACGCTGGCAGTGTTTCATTCCTAAACATACCATTGAAAAACAAGCACAGTTCAATATGTGACGTTTTAATTAGGCTATAATATCTAAAATGTTTGCCCTAAACTCGTCGTTGGCTTGGTATAAAGAACTTGATTAAGAGCCATAAATATAATCAAACGGTTTCGAGTTGCATGAAAACGACGGCGAACTAAAAAAAACACTTGCTGAGAGATACCGATTGTATGTTGATTTTGTAATTTTCGGGATTTTAAATTGGAGGTTTTGGTAGGTTGGTTTGAAGTAGAGAAAGCAGTTACCCACTCAGAGTGTCTAAACACGAACGCGAAAAAATTGACATTCTAGTTTTGATGTCCAAGCCCGACAGTCGGTTTATCTAAAATGGGTGAAACCCGATATGCCGCTAAACCCGGTTTTTTGCTGTTAGGTTTTTCGTTTTCGTTTTTTTTTTTTGTTGTTGTCGTTTGATAAAGAAAAGAAAACTCATCACTTGCTCGTACGAAATATCTTTTCTATTGTCTGTTTTCTGTACTCTGGATGAACGCTATTAAAAATTGAAGAAAATCGGTTTAGATTTGGAAGCAAATTTTTAACCGATTTTATGTTTTTGGCTCTAGTAGCCACAAATTACTCTCAATCTTGATAAAAATTGGTACAAGTAAGTTTTTTAGATCAAGGACGAACGCTGCATAGCTCCCAAACATATATTTAACCGATTTTCCGGCCTTAACTCTTTAATTTTTTTTCGCCCCTAACGTACATTACCAAATTTGAGCTCTATTAGGTATAATATATGGCTTCTAGAGCTGCAGAACCTTAACTCAGGCGGGACCATGGTGTCAATGTGTTAAGACACGAACTAACAATTACGTTAGTAAAAATCAAAAAATATTTTATAAAAATTACAAAGTGGTCTAATTTTTTTAGCCAAAGGAACCTTATAAGAAATATGACAAAAAATCTTAAAAATTACGAAACCGGTTTGATGATACAAATTCGTGATCTTTGGAACCTAATGAAAGGTTTTCTTGTTATTTAGGAATTCTGTCATATTTTTTAAGAATACCTTTCATACGTTTTATCAAGTATTTTTATATTTAATCTAGAATGATAATAAAATTTATCCTGGACGTTTATATCATTTTTGTGACACAATTTAAGTAAACTAAAGACTGTAACTCGATTTCAAAAAATTCGGTTTTTACAATGCTTTGAAATGCCCTGGCTGTTCTCATTCATACTCGTATTCAAACGAACTTTGAAAAGTATCACCATCACAGAAAAACGTCAGATTTAACCGAGAAAATGTACATTTAAATTTAAGCTCAATGTGAATAGAAAGGGTACTTCAATTGACATGTCTCAACTTTTTAGTTTTTAGGTAGACTCACACTGGGTAACGGCAAGATATGTTAGGTCGGGAGAAAACGGAATATAATGTTTATGGCCATTCGACTTAAACCTTTGCGTGAATGGAAAATCCACTGCAAGCATCACGGTTCAGCTGTTACCTAATGTGTAGCTCAAACCCAAAATTCATCTAAAGAAAAGACTTGGCTTCAGTGTGGCAGATAAGACACGAACTAACAATTACGTTAGTAAAAATCAAAAAATATTTTATAAAAATTACAAAGTGGTCTTATTTTTTTAGCCAAAGGAACCTCATAAGAAATATGACAAAAAATCTTAAAAATTACGAAACCGGTTTGATGATACAAATTCGTGATCTTTGGAACCTAATGAAAGGTTTTCTTGTTATTTAGGAATTCTGTCATATTTTTTAAGAATACCTTTCATACGTTTTATCAAGTATTTTTATATTTAATCTAGAATGATACATATTTTTCATAAAATCGTTTCATATTTTTCCATGGTCTTTTAAGAAGTCTGTCATAATTTTCAAGAATACTTTTCATACGTTATATTAAGTAGTTTTATAGGCTGTTTCCACTACGGTCGCGTGCACGTCCACGTCCAAAAATCAATGAACGCGCGTTAAAGCCTATACAAAAAACATAGGCAGTTAGGTATGGGAAAAAGTCGCGTTCATATTGGACGCGTTTTCCGATAAGTCGCGTTTACTATAAATTCGATAATTCTGGCAATCGAAACCCACCCATACCTATTAATGGCAACACCGCAAATTGCACATCCCTATTAAAACAGCTGTTTATCAGCATAAACATAAAGCGCTGCCATTAGGCGCAATACCATTTGATCCTTATTTTCCGCTGCGGTTAGCAAAATAATATCATGTTGTGACATTATCATGGAGTTAGATAATGTCACAACACAAAAATATTAAACTTTTCGCACCGAAAAAAAAACAAATAAACACAAACAGCTGTTTGAGCGCAAACGTGGACGCAAAACACAATGGAAACACCATTACAAATTTTCGATAAATCGTTGACGCGGACGTGGACGCGACCGTATATTACATCTGAAATGATACATATTTATCATGAAATCCTTTCATATATTTCATGACAACGTTTAATAATTTTTATGACAACATTTCACAGTAGATATGAAATTCTTTAAAAAAGTTACAAACATTTTTAACGATTATATAAGTACACAAGGAAAATGTATTCGTAGAAAATTATACCATTGTTGTTTATATAGTTGTGGCACACAAATATTATGATCCTCAAACAATTGTATGATTCACATACAACCATACTACAATCCCCACAATACATTATAAGTATATCCTCACAAAAATAGTATGATTCACACACAACCATACAATGATCCCCACAACAAAATTCTATTCACATACAACCATAGTATGTCTTCACAACCATAGTTTGATTTACACAAGCAGCCATGTTACTATCCTTACACACATGACCCCAAAATTATTTATTTGGATTGGGTTATGTTGTCTACAATAAAGATTTGTATTTAGTAAATTATTTAAAAATATTTTTAATTCATATTAATTGGAGTGACTAATTTAAGGGTACAAAAATTCCATTTAAAAAAATTTAAGCGCTTTATTTATTAAAAATATTTCAGTTTACCAAATCCATAGCAGCTATAAGTAGTTTGAAAAATTTTAATTTACATATAAAAAATACTATTATTGCAAAAATTCGTAACAATTACATTGTTTTATGTTATACTCATATTCAATGTAAGAAAAATTACAATCATACAGTATGATTGCCGTAATCATATCAAGTTAACATAAAATCCAAAAAGCAAGACTTTTGTCTCACCAACCGTATTTATATTGTAGCTACAATCATATTTTCAGTTTTAAATTTGGCAATAATACATTACATTTCAACAATATTAATATTCACACTTTAATTACACGCAGAAAAAAAGTATGGTTGGGGTGACAATATTCGAAGAGGATCATACTATTGTTGGGTATATGGTTGTGGCTCAACAATATTATGATCCTCACAATAATTGTTTGATTCACGCATAACCATACTATGATCCCCACTACCATAGTGTGATTCACACTCAACCATATTATGATCTCCACAACAATAGTATGATTCACAATCAACCATACTATTATCGCCACAACCATATTATGATCCTCACAACCATAGTATTTTTCTTATACAACCATAGTATGATCCTCACAACCA
This sequence comes from Hydrotaea diabolus, assembly GCA_963513945.1. Lineage (NCBI taxonomy): Eukaryota > Metazoa > Arthropoda > Insecta > Diptera > Muscidae > Hydrotaea > Hydrotaea diabolus. Next base: position 190,387,093 of record OY740716.1, on the reverse strand, counting down.
TAGTGTGATTCACACGCAACCATGCTATTATCCTTACAACCTTAGTATGATGCAGTCAACCATACTATGATCGCCAAAATTATTTATTAGAATTGGGTGTTGTTATTAAAAAATAGATAGGACAGATTGCGGCCATGTTTTTATTGAACATTTAATTCAAGAAACAAAAATATATATTCCAACGGTAGTCGAAAATACTTTTAGTTGCCAGCAGAGGTAAATGTTACTTCACCATTCGTAGACCCCAAGTAACGAATGTGATTAAACCATGATCAATGGCTATATATTTAAGTGCAGGTAGATTTTAAATAAACGAGAACCAATCGGTATTAGAGTATTTAACCGAACACAGTAAGCACAATAAAAATCCCTCGAACTAACTTCCGATTGTTGTTTTTTTAATGGACAACAACCATTCACTGTATCGTGTGTATATGTATTTTTTTGTATATCAAAAAAACATACGCACACACATCCATGTATGCTCTAAAAAACCTGTTTTGTTTTGTTCATAGTCGCAACCATACTGTATGATTGTCGTAATCATATTATTGTTAACGTAAACTTAAAACAATAATACTTTTGTTGCACCAACCATGTTTATATGGTGCCTACAACCATATTTTCATTTCTAAATTTGACAATAATACTATTGCTACATTTCAACAATAGTAATATTGTCGCAATCATACTGTTGTCAAAATGAAATTCAAAAAACAATACTATGGTTGCGAAGAACATGCTTTTATTGTAGAGAACATATTATTGTTGCGGTAACCATAGTGTAACCATATCTTTTCTCTGCGTGTAAAGAGACCATATTATTCTTGTGGTGTAACCATATTTTTTCTCTGCGTGTATGAAAATTTTTCACGAAAAATAAAATGTTTTTTACGAAAAACTGTTCGTTTTGTTGACATTAATTCGCTACTTTTTCATTATTATGACTTCAACGGTTTGTGTTCTGGTTCGAAACCTTTGTCGTTTCTTTTCAGATTCAATGTAGAAAATAATTCGTATTGTATTGGCTATGGTTACAAGGCAGACTGGTCAGATCCTTGGAGGGTTTTCTAAACCCTCCAAGGTTCTTATTCAAATGACTTATACAGTAGTCTCATTCAAATGAATGAGAATATCCCTTTAACGTATGCACAACAAGCACAAAATTTTGATCTTAAAAACGATGAATAATTTTCTTATAGAATCATTTCCTAGAAAATAAGAATAAATATAAAGCAAAAAATACGAAATTTGTAAGAAAATTGCAAAAATGTACCTAAAAATTACGAATACAATTTTGACGAAGATTTTTCATACAAAAAAAAAAAGAAACTTTTCATAAAACATATGAAGGAAAATTTACAAAATTTTTAAGAAGCTTTTTTGTCAATGTTCTTACCAAGGGTGGCATTTGACTTTTTGATGTTGTCGACATAAGGCTTCAAGAAGAAACGTGACTGACTTCGAACAATATATCAGAGAGGTTTAAAGCAACGTCTCCATGATCTGTCGTTTGCAGAAGAGATATGGAATTTGTTCGTAAAATTTATTATGGACCTTTTTTGCAGTCGTCACATTTTGCCACTAGTTTAGGCATACAACGCAGCTACAATCGTTTAGCTGTCGTTGGTGAGAACCAGCATGATTTATGCAACATAGTCAACCAAGACTGGACATCATGGATGAAGCCTTGCCTAGGTAGCCACAAGGACCACTTAAATCATATCCTTGATAAACAAATTTCATCATGTTTTCAGAAACAATTGATTTTACTTAAATTTTTAAATTCCAACACACTCAATGGAAAACCCTTTCTCACACGAATGTGTTTCGATTTCTTATGAGATATTATATGCATGCTTTCGTTTGAAAATATAATTGGAAACTTATTGATATACCTGAGAATCAAATTGACCTATCATGCATTCATGTGTTATTTTGTTTACGAGTTGTACGGGGAGAGGAGAACGAGTGTGTGCAAAGTATAAATCACTGCACTTGCAGGTATCGCTTCACAGATCATTACAAATACCATTGAAGTGGGGAAGCAGGTGTGGGTGACTTCGTTCACGATAGGTATCACATCACATATTGTATGCACAAAAATATTTTCTTGAGCTGAAAAATACAACGAGTATCACAACAAAATATTGTATACAACATTGCGAGGGGATTAGCACAAGGTGTAGACAAAAATTGTAGCAGCTACACGCAGAAAAAAAGTATGGTTGGGGTGACAATATTCGAAGAGGATCATACTATTGTTGGGTATATGGTTGTGACACAACAATATTATGATCCTCACAACAATATTATGATTCACACATAACCATACAATGATCCCCACAACCATAGTATGATTCACCGATAACCATACTATGATCCCCACAACCATAGTATGATCCTCACAACCATAATATGTTTCTCATACAACCATAATATGATCCTCACAACCATAGTATGATTCGCACTCAACCATACTATGATCCCCACAACCATAGTATGATTCACACTGAACCATACTATGATCCCCAAAACTATTTATTAGGATTGGTTATTGTTGTTATTCAAAAATAGAGATTTTTATTAAGATTTTTATTTTATATTGCATTACTATTAGTTCATAGCCAGATTTGAGGCCATGATTTTATTAAACAATTCAATGAAGAAACAAAAATATATATTTCAACGGTCAAAAATACTTTAAGTTGCCAGCAGGGGTGAATGCTACTTCACCATCCGTAGACACCAAGTAACGAATGTGATTAAACCATGATCAATGGCTATATACTTAAGTGCAGGCAGATTTTAAATAAACGAGAACCAGACGGTATTGGAGTATTTCACCGAACAAACTAAACACAATAAAAATCCCTCGAACTACCTTCCGATTGTTGTTGTCTTTTTTAATGGACAGCAACCATTCACTGTATCGTGTGTATGTGTTTTTTTTGTATATGAAAAAAACATACGCACGCACATACATGTGTGCTCTACAAAACCTGTTTTGTTATGTTCATAGTCACAACCATACTGTATGATTGCCGTAATCATATTTTTGTTAACGTAAATTTTAAACAACAATACTTTTGTTGCACCAACCATGTATATATGGTTGCTACAACCATATTTTCATTTCTAAATTTGGCAATAATACTATTGTTACATTTCAACAATAGCAATATTGTCGCAATCATACTATTGTCAAAATGAAATTCAAAAAACAAGACTATGGTTCCGACGAACATGCTTTTATTGGAGAGAACATATTATTGTTGCGGTGACCATAGTGTAACCATATCTTTTCTCTGCGTGTAAGAACAATCCATACAGACAAAACACAAATGGGATGTTTTATTTAATAAGGTTATTCAACTGCTCCATGTACATGAACTGGAAGTATGCATGTACTATGACATCGGACCTGAGACTGAAGTCTAGTGCCGCGCCATGTCAAGATCCTCTGGAACTGTTCTTTTAGCCTGACCTGATGGAAACCACACTTTCGGGTGTCTCGCGTGGCTGTGGTTTACCAACTAAATCGCAGGTAAAGCGAATTCTGTCCAACAACCGTGTGTTACGACCCATAGAGCAGCAGAGGTTTAGGATGGTCCTCAATTCCTTATGAGGTAGGCGATGCCCGCACAGCTGATCTTTAAATTGGCTTCCCCTAGTATATCTGAAGGAGCATTTATAAGTATAGTCGAGTTGTAGCTTAACCTAGTGCTATGAAGCACCGTGCTTAGAAGAGGTATCGACTATGGTACTACATAATTGATGCGTAAACTCCGAACTTAAAGCGCCGATTATGCCATCTAACCTTCACCAACAAAATAGTATCTTACGAAGTGAATGAAAATAAGCGAATTCCTGCTGTGGCATAAAATGGATCATAGAATTTGCATCAAATTTTGTGTAAACAATGGAATTAAGTCCTCAAAAGCTCTTGAAATGTTTAGGGTGGCATATGGTGATTGTACTCAGAGTCAGAAAAATTTTTACAAGTGGTACAAGCTTTTCAAAAAAGAATATGTGACTGACGAAGCTCGTTCTGGAGGATCCATTAGATCGAACGATGAAAATGATGAGAATGTAAACACTTTAAGAGGAGTTGTAGAGGATGTCGTAGAGAAATTGTAAATGATGTCGTTTGAACATGAAGCGTGTGGCAGCGAAGGTCGTTCCAAAAATGTTGACAAAAAACCGTCGCATGACAATCGCACAGAAAATTAAGAATGACGTTAATGACGATTCTGATTTTCTTATAAGGGTTTTAACTGGCGACGAGTCATTGGTATACGATGGCGACCGCAAAAGTAACTGGCCTAACATAAAAAGAACCGTTTTTTTGGAATTATTATTTATTTTTCAACATAATCTCCTTCTAACTCAATACACTTCATCAAACGTTTTTCAAGTTTTTTAATTCCATCCGAAAAATAAGATTTTTTAAGACCTTCAAAATATGCCTCAGTTTCAGCAATAACCTCGCTATTGGACGAAAATTTTTTGCCACCGAGAAATTTTTTTAAATTTGGAAACAAGAAATAATCAGAAGGAGCTAAATCTGGACTATATGGTGGATGCGGAGCAATTTCAAATCGTAATTCAGCCAGTTTTTGTTGAGTTAATAATGCAGTGTGTGAAGAAGGAGCATAATCTTGATGAAAAAGAACTTTTTTTTCTAAATGCGTTTTATCTTGATTTCTTCACTCAACCGATCCAATAATGCACAATAATATTCACTAGTTATAGTTTTTCCATTCTCAAGATAATCAATAAATATTATAGCCCTTGCATCCCAAAATAATGTGGCCATTACTTTTTCTGCTGACTTAACAGTTTTCGCCTTCTTGGGACCACTTTACCAGCTTCTATCCATTGTTTTGACTGTTCTTTGCATTCTGGGATGTAGTGATGGATCCATGTTTCATCAACAGTTATGAATCGGCGCAAGAACTCTATTGGATTGCGCTGATAAATCGCTAAAAGCTCCTCGGAATTGGTCCAACGGACGATTTTTTGGGGCAAATTCAACAAACGCGGCACCCATCTTGAGGATAGCTTTTTCATGTGGAGTTCATCATGTAAAATACTCCAAACTTGTTTTTCGTGAATTTTAACAATATCAGCAAGTTCTCTGAGCTTTATTCGTCTATCTTTAGTCACTTCATTAAATATTTTTCTAATGTTTTCAATAGTAGTAGCAGTTTTCGGTCTTTCAGAGCGTTGTTCATCTTTCGTACTTGAACGACCCTTTTTAAATTGTTGAACCCAGGATTTCACGGTGGAGTATGATGGTGCATTATCACCATGAACAGAATCCAATTCATCATTGATTAATTGTGGCGTATAGCCTTTCATATAAATGTGTTTAATTACCGCACGAAACTCTTTATTTTCCATTTTTCAAAAAATATAAAACTTGTTTGCTTCAATCACCTGTAACAAAGAAAATAATCATTAAATAAATTGCTTTTAAAAAACAAAAAAAGGTGCTAGTGAAACAGAAAATGTGCCAGGCCAGTTAGTTTTGCGGTCGTCCTCGTATAATGACATCGAAGCCAAAGTCCAATCGACCCAATGGAAAAAAAGACCAAAAAAGCACACCAAGTTCGATCAAATGTCAGGGTTTTGCTTACTGTTCTCTTTGATAACCGTGACGTAGTGCATCAGGAGTTCATGCCACATAGTCGTACAGTTAATAAGGAGTATCAGATTGAAGTTAAGAGCCGCCTACGAAAAGCAATAAGAATAATCGCCCGGAATTGTGGAACAACAATTCTTGGCTTTCGCATCACGATACTGCACCTGCTCACACGTCACTTTTTCGTAATTTTTGGCTGAAAGGAATGCCGTTATCATGCCTCAGCCATTGTATTCATCAGATTTAGCTCCCTGCGACTTTTTTCTATGCCCAAAATTGAAGAGGCCCATGAAAGGACGACGTATTGTGACGATTGTGAAGAAGAACTGAATCGCTCAAGGCCATACCAAATGTGTACATCAGGACTGCCTTGCGGATTGGAAAAAAAACGCTGGCACAAGTATAGTTGTCTGAGAGGGAAACATGAATGCGACCAAAAATAAATTACTGACTAAAAAAATATTTTTTGAGAAAAATTACATTTTACCTTTTCTATTGAACAGAATTCGTACCTTATTTTGTAGTGGACCTCTCGCAGTTTAACTTGTTCACCTCCGTACGCATAACTCAATTGCAAGACACATACATATGTACAAGTAAACACAACGACATAAGAGCTTCCGTATACACATAGTTTATATGGGGGTCCATATATTAACTCGTACATATTTGTGCCGAAAGTCAAAAAGACTTATGGGCTTTAAGGTCACAACGGAGTTAAAATCACCTCTTCAGACGAATGTACCACCATCGAAATTTTTTTTTTATACCGCCCATTATTGAGGGAAGTAATTATCTGAGAACTTTGGCTTATTAAAATACCACTTTTTGGTTTGCAAAAGCCACTTATAAATCAAACTAAATAGCCGGTGTGATTGATGATACGGTGGCATATTTTATATTTATAGGATCTCGCATACTCGTAGGACAATCAAGTTATTGTTTAAAAAAAAAGTAAAAAAGATAACTTTTTTAAACGGCTCGCCCGAAAGAAATGAAATTGCACATTTCAAGTGATTTTTTGTTGACAGCACAGATGTATTTCTTATATTAAAGTATTTTTACTTAAAATATATAACAGAAGACGGTAAACTGATCCTTCATACCCATAAATATAACACAACCAAAAAATTGGTATGCGAGTTTTATTACCATTTTATAATCAATTAAAATTTTCGTTAGCAAGCTAAACTATTTATCAAATATCAAAAAAGTAAATGTTCTCGTACTGCAAAAACGTCAGTGGGAACACAGTTATACCACATTCGTTGCTAAGGGTCATATGATGGTGCATTGGTACTCACTGCAACTGCAGTCAACCTAAATTGGAACTAGAAGTCTATCCGACTGTTTTTTTTTTAAATTTTTGGTAAATATAGGGCGATCCATCTAGAGGTAAAAAAAAAACAAATAAAGAACAAAAAACAAATAAAAAATTCAAATCAAGTGTGGAATCTTTATTGGTAATTTGAAAGGACATTTTATGGCATTTACTTTTGAACATAATTTCCTTTAAATGTTGGCCGCAACTACGCCTCAGGGTTTACATTCTGAGGGTCCAATTTTGGATGACTCGTTCGAGTATTTCGACCGGTATGGCTTTAATGACACGCGTAATGTTGGCTTCCAAAACCTGAATCGTAGCTGGTTTGTCAGCATAGATTTTGGACTTTACGTAACCCCAAAAAAAATGTCTAAAGGTGTGATATCACTCGGTCTAGGCGGCCAACTCACCTGTCCAAAACGTTAAATTAGCAGATTTTCAAAATGACCTCCCAAAAGATCCATTGTTTGGGCAGCCGTGTGGCAAGTGGGTGGCACCGTCCTGTTTAAACCAAGTGTCGTCAAGATTACGGGCTTCAGTTTCAGGTACCATAAAGATCGATATCATAGCGCGATAGCGAGTACGTTCCGGCCATCATCATTTTGAAAAAATATGCACCGTGGTCGTCTCTGGGTATAATGGCACTTCTTAAACCTCTTTTTGTTGCTCTTCAGCCCAAATGCGGCAGTTTTGTTTTTTGACTTTGCCGTTGAGCCAGAAATGGGCCTCATCACTGAACAAAATTTTGGTCGAAAACAGCGGATCTTCACTTTCTCACCGAACGCTCATTTCCATAATACACTTGCCAACATTTGAAGGTAATTATTTTAAAAAAAAATGCCATAAAATGTCCTTTCAAATTACCTATAAATTATCCACACTTGATTTGAATTTTTATATTTTTTTTGTTCTGAAAAAATACCTCTAGATGGATCACCCTTTAATTTGTTTCTTTACCACACCTACTGCAACGAAATTGTTTTCATTAAACGGCTTACAATTTCGTATAATAGCTCTACCTGTTGGTTGCTACGCGTAAAGAAAGTTAGTAATAAAATAACGATTAGAAATGGGGGATGGCAACACTGAAAAGAAAATAACCTTACTTATATAAGGTTAACTTAACAATAACCACATGATTTGGGGTCTTTGTTGTTGACTTGTATTTAACAATAGAAATAGTTGATTTAACTTTTTAATGGTTGAATTTTTTAAGCATGAAAATTGTTAATTTAAAATAATTATGTATTGCTGTTTCTTTTTGATTCTTATTGACTTGCACTAGTACGAGGGCTGCTGTATATACTTCTGGCCTAATAATGAAAATGCGAATATTTATCATCAAAAATGGTTTATTGCTTTTCAAAGTATTCTCCAGCATGATTTTTATATGTGACAGCGCATAGAGAAAGATACCTAAGGGTAAAAAAAATCAATTTTCATTTTTTCTTTTTTTGATGTGGACAACATCTGAGCATCGAATGAGTCGTCCGATCCCATGCCCCAAAAGTGTTCTCTCCCAGAGATATGCGCGTTTTATGAAAGTGAAGACGAAGATTCTAAGTCCAAATAGAAAGGGACCTAATCTTTAAAATGGCTCTCCTGAACAAAACTGGTTTTTAACCTTAGGTCCCTTTCTTTTTTGCGCGTCACATATTCGGGCCAAATATTATTAAAAAAAAACTAATCTATGCAACTAAACAAACGCCAAAATTCTCAGAAATAAATGGAAAGGGCAGGGCCCCGGATATCGGGCGATGAAACTGCAAGAACAACAATCCAATGGAATCGAAAGTACGAGACAACGAAGTAGATCCGCACATATATGGAGAAGGCAGCTGGATAATTGTATTGCTTTGACTGGGCAGTCATGGAGAGAAATTAAATTAATAGCTTGTAATAGATCTGAATGGGATACATTTGTAACGGCTCAATGTTCCTCAACAGAACGACGGAAAAAATAAGTAAATAATTATATAAAATTATTTTCGATAAACGGCTAACAACTTTTTTCACCTCAGAACGAAAATATTTTCGATAAACAGTATACAAATTAATTTGTATAATGTATAATGTAAATTTGTTTATTGCCTGAAACCGGAAATATTTTCGATAAACAATGTTTATTAATATGTGAAATTTTTCCCCACATGATTTATAATTAAAATTTTGTTTGAATTTTCTAATTGAACCGAAAACATTTTTTTTCTCTGTATATGCACAAGAAGACATGCATTGGCTACCGAGCTTAAAATTAACTACACAAGAATTATTTGTTGTCGTCAAAACAAAACCAGAAGCCACAACAACAAATGCCGATTCGATACAAATGCTCGTACAACAGAGAACTAAATCAAAAACATTCAGTTTTTTGGTTCATTCATCTTTAATTTACATCTGTTTTTATGGTGTTTCATTGATTGTTCTGGAAATGCACAGTGTATCGAATTAAATTAGTATTTAAATTTAATAGAACCCAGGAATATTGCGAAGATTTTTTATACCCTCCACCATAGAATGGAGTATGCACTTTGTCATTCCGTTTGCAACATATCGAAATATTGATCGAAGATCTTATCGAGTACATATAAATATAATGTACAGTTGTAAAAGCCTAAGACGATATAGACATGTCCGTCCTCGTGTCTGTTGAAATGACGATAGCCGTCAAACGAATTTAGCGAATTAATAAAAAAAATTGTTTATTACTAAACATAGGCATATAAGTAAAACTTGAGTTTTACGTGTAAACCGCAGCTGCCACAAAAAACTACCGTATGTTGAAACCGAGCGATCAATAGTAAATGTGGACATAGAGTGCTTAAATTAAAGCAAACTTAATTACGATCACAGTTGGGACTCATTTTGCAGATAAAAGTAAATTCCGCTACGAATCTAAATACAGATATATTTTGAAGATTTTGCTGAGATAAGGATAAGACTCGTGGACCGTAGTGGCCAAAATAACTGTCCGAGTAGTCAAAATTGAGCGATCAATATTTAATATGGGTTTAAAAAATAGCAAGTTTCGCTACAAATACAGATTTGTTTTGAATATTTATCTTAGAGTTTGTCGGACTCAAAGGGCGCAATAACAAGCAGGCAGGCTTCAAAGTAATTCAACGTTTCAGGATAGATAAAGTGCGGACTGCCCGAATGACGCTGTTTCTTTTTATTCCCTACACTGTGGTACAGGGTATTATGACTTAGTGCTGCTGTTTGCAACACCTTTAAAGAATGGAAATAGACCCTTAGTTAGGTACACTGTAGGGTTTTATACTTAGGACTAAAAGTCGATTTTTGGCGTGATCTAGTGTAAATTGTGGCTTCTGAGCTGCAGGATTTTGAATCGGGAGTGCCTTTGTGATCTATTTAAAAACAAGGACCGATATTTTCCAATGATCTGCGCGAAATTAAGTCGAAATCGAATGTGAAATGTGGCTAAGAATTTGGGGTTCTAAAAACTCGAAATCCTTTTTTATATTATTAAAATATAACCCAATGTGGAACAAGTTTAATGGGGTTCGTCGAAATCGAAACTGACTGGCTTTGCTTCTATAATAAAAAAATCAAAAGTCATCTTTCTGACTTTGACATTTTTTATACCCAAAAGTCGATTTATCTATAAGTCGAACATCGACTTACAGAACCCTAGTACAACGATCGATTCAAAATCACTATATCAAATGTCAAATAAAGATGACTTTTGTTTTTAAAAAAGTCTAAAAGTCGACTTTTTCGAGTCAAAACTTTTTTGATTTTTTATAATAGAAGCAAAGCCAGTCAGTTTCGATTTCGACGAACCCCATTAAACTTGTTCCACATTGGGTTATATTTTAATAATATAAAAAAGGATTTCGAGTTTTTAGAACCCCAAATTCTTAGCCACATTTCACATTCGATTTCGACTTAATTTCTCGCAGAACATTGGACCATATCGGTCCTTGTTTTTAAATAGATCTCAAAGGCACTCCCGATTCAAAATCCTGTAGCTCAGAAGCCACAATTTACACTAGATCACACCAAAAATTTGTATGGTACGTTCATAGTGACCAATCTTTTACTCTGGTAAAACAAGACCATCCATATAGGTTCATATTTTCGTAAAGCCCTCATACGAAGAGCATTCGATTTGAATTCTAAAATCCATCTGTTTCATCCAAATCCGACCAATTTCGTACAGAAGTTTACGTGTGACCAACAGCTACCTCTGGTGAACCATTACGAGTAAAACCCATGATTTCGAATAGCTCCCACACGCAGAATAAAAATATGGTTCTACACACTAACAGTATGTTTGTCACAACCATAGTATTGTTTTCTTAATTAAATATTGACGATAGTATGATTACTGCAATATTAATACTTAATATGGACATAAATACTGTTACAACATTGAACACACCCATAGGGTATGCTCAGTTCTACAATACTAGAACTGAACATTCCCCCCGTTAATGTTATATGGGTTTTGAAAGCTAACCTCAATAGCGTTAGTCTGTAACGGGATTTTAAAATTGTTTCAACTTTCATCATGGAGTGGTCAGATAATGAGAACCGTATCGCTGTAATAGAGACTTGCAAGTGTGAAATGAAAAAAGCGATATTTACAAAACGCTCCGGCCACTAGGGATTAGCCGCATGTTCGTCTACCGATGCATACAACTGTTTGAGGAGACTGGAGATGTTAAAGACCACCACCGGTCGGGCCGCCCACGCTCTGTTCGAACACCGCATGCCATCAAAGCCGTTAAATCAAGAATTCACAGAAAATCATGGCCCGTGAGATGAATATCACGCAAAAGTCCATGAGTCGAATCTTTAAAAAAGACTTGAGACTTGGGGCTTTTAAACGACGTACCGGACATTTATTGACTGCAGCTTTAAAAAAAAATAGGATTGAAAATGCAAAGATTGAAAAATGCAAACGTCTTTTGGTGAAGCACGCTGATTACTAGCACAGAAAAAATTTGTTCACCGATGAAAAAAAATTGTACCGTTCAGGAAAAATTTAACAAGCAAAATGATAGAGTGTATGTGCGGTCATCTAAGGAAGCATCTGAACTGATCACAAGGGTGGAAAAGGGTCATCACCAGCTTCAGTCATGGTTTGGTGGGGTGTCTCTTACGATGGGGTCACTAACCTGCATTTCTGCGAACAAGAGGTCAAAACATGGTCAAAGTTAACCAAGAATCCGTTTTGGAAGCTGTTGTGAAGCTTCTTAACAATTCCCTGTTCCAAAACCAGCCATGGACTTTCCAGCAGGATTCTGCGCCGGCCCATAAAGCGAAAACGTCCCAGACATGGTTTTGAATCAATTTGCCAGCGTTCAACTATAAATTGTGGACGGTTTGTCACAAAAGATTTCCCAACATTGGATCTTTTAAGACTACTTTGGTTCGAGCTGTGGCCAATGGACGAGGTTCGTGCAGCTATGGACGATTGTGGCCAGTGGGACTTAAGGCGTGTGTAAAGGCTAAAGGCGGACATTTCGAATAAGTAGATTCTTTGTGGATACAACATACATCAATAAATATATTAAAAAATATTTGGTCCAACAATATTCAGTACTCTTTATTTTACAGCATAAAACGTGTGTAACAGTATCTATGTCTCTACTAAGTATGGTAGAAATGTAACAAAACTAATATTGCAAAATTTTAAAATGAAAATATGGTTGCCACAATGGTTGGTGCGATAAAAGTATTGGTTTTTGTGTGTTTATAGCAAAAATAATATGATAACGGCAATCATACTGTATGATTGTATTTTTTTTTCATTTGAATATGCTTATTAGAACAATGTTATTACTACGGATCTAATGAAATAAAAGTACTTTTTATATGGATAATAAAGTTTTTTAACAAGCTACTTTGGCTTTGTTTAACTGAAATATTTTTAATAAAAACGCTTACGTTATTTTAAAAATATTTTTTCTACTGTTTTTTTTCCTATTATTGTGAATTTAATGTATTTTTAAATAATTTTTTTAATTCAAATATATTATATATATAGTATCATTGTATAATTGTAGAGATCATAACATGGTTGTGTGTGAATCATACTATGGTAGTGAGGATCATGCTATTGTTGTATGTGAAACATACTATGGTTGTGAGGATCATAATATGGTTCTGGAGATTATAGAATTGTTGAGTGTGAATCATACTATCGTTGTGGGGATCATAGTATGGTTATGTGTGAATCATACTATTGTTTTGAGGATCATAATATTGTTGCTGCGCAACCATATACCCAACAAGAGGCTTATACTATACGAATATACTTTTTTTCTGCGTGTGGGCATTAAATTACATTTTCTTGCTTTCTTAAATTAAATTATTATGGACAATTAATAGCGTATCAAATTTTTTCTCCTAATTTACAATTCAAAAGTCAAAAAAATTACAAATCTAAGAACGTTTTAAAATACTGTGACAGATAGACATACAGACATGCACAAATACCTTTACACAATTCACTCACTATAATTTTGATTTTGCTGAAAAAAAATAAAAGAGAAAACATTCGTATTAATTTCCCCAGAGTAGACGGGTCTCATGGTCATGAATGGAATTTAAAATGGTTTTTTATTCGTCTAACCCACCGGCACAGAGACATACATGCATACGTGCCCCACACACCTAAACACCCGCAGTCGAATACACTTTGTGAAAAGTAGAATAATTTGCAATACTATTGAAAGAATTCCATTGTTGTTGAATTTCCAATAGTTGGTTACGATGGCGATCATATACCATTGCACAGCAGGAAGTTATGCATTTTTAATGGGAAATTATGATTTATAGAATAAGGCATTAGCCGTGTTCTTTAGAGGTCACTACCATAGTTACCTAGTCAGTTTGCAATATGGTAATTTGGCAACATTGGAGGACATTGAGACTTATTTGGCAACATAGTTTCTATTTGTATACACCAAAGATAATGAAACGGCGAACTTTTCAAAAGCTGATAATAAAAAAACACAAATTGCAATAAAAAAAACAATGAAATATTATAAACCTATTAAGGTGTACAAATGGGTAAAATTTATTTCCACAATCAGTTTTGAGCTAATTTATTTCATCTCGTGCATAAGAACCCTTATCGAATTCGCCGATGACACCTCTTTTCCGTTTAATTTTTTTTGTGTAAATAACTTAAAACATATGTTTAAAAATGCTGGGTGTGTCATGTTTCATTTTTTGTTAAAGAAATAAAAGCGGAACTCTAATTCGCTTATTTAGCGACTTGAGACCAAACCGAGTAATTTCCACAAAAAATGCTAGTTTAGAAACCTGAAAAGAACATATCTTTTATATTATTCTTAATTTAACTATTAAATATTATTAAAGGATAAATAAGTACCAAAGTCATTGGGTTTAAGATTGGTCCAGTAAAATATGCAATTCAAAGAAGTTAAGTGAGCAAAACCTGCGATCCGACAATAGTTTTAAAATGTATAGTACGGGCTTTTCATAGAAGGGAATGGTTCATTAAACCATATTTTCGTCTCTCATCACTTACGCCGACATTTTCTTTGTCATTGCATTTTCTATACTTTAAAGAAAAAAAATCAAAAGGCGCTAGCAGAAAGCTTTGTTTAAAGCTTTGTTTACCAACGGTATTTCTGCTGATTTTACTTGCTGGAATGAGTAATTTCTAGCTTGTGCTAACAAAATTCTACACTCTGGCAACTTACTGAGGACGAAAATGTGAAATTACCGTATCAAAATGCACCTCTGCTTTGCTTTCTATACCCTGAAGAAGGGAAGTGTTTACGGTTGCTTATAAAAATCTAGTAAAAGAACTAACGTCGGGCATTTATGAATTTGTGAGAAAATTTCATTGTTTTTGCTACAATCGGATCAACACATGCTTTGGAGCTACATTAAAGTATAATCTGAACCGATTTTCTCCAATTTCAACAGCGTCTGTCCTTGACACAAGGAACTCAAATGTGCCAACTTTCATCGAGATTGGGTGTAATGTGTGGCTTCAGGAGCTTAAAATATAAAACCGTATGAATAAATGTGTAGGAGCTATTTCTCAATCTGAACCAATTTCTTTTAATTTTCATAAGTTTGGAGCTTGGAAAAAATTTTCTAATTCCAAATTCGTCCTTTTTTGGTCCAAAAAACGTACTTGTGCTAAATTTCATCAAGAATAAATTTAAGGTGATGCTTTTAGAGCTAAAAACAAAAATCGGATGAGCATTTATGTGGTAACTTTATCCCAAAATGAACCGATTTTCTTCAATTTCAATAACGTGTTTCCTTGGTAAAACAAAAACCGAATTTGTGACAAGTTTTATTAAGATTGGATGTTATCTGGAGTTAAAGACATAAAATCGAATGAGCATATATATATATATATATATATATATATATATATATATATATATATATATATATATATATATATATATATATATATATATATATATATATATATATATATATATATATATATATATATATATATATATATATATATATATATATATATATATATATATATATATATATATATATATATATATATATATATATATATATATATATATATATATATATATATATATATATATATATATATATATATATATATATATATATATATATATATATATATATATATATATATATTTATATATATATATATATATATATATATATATATATATATATATATATACTAGCTGACCCGGCCAACGTTGTTTTGCCTTCAAATTTTATTTTCACTGAAAGTCTGGTTCAGTTGCAAAGTCGTGGTGGATTCATATTTTGATGAAGAAATGCAGTTGCACCGTGCAAATGACATTTGCACGGGATACAAATTTTATTCAAATAACTTTTACTGGAGCCGAAATAATAGAATAAGGTATTCTGATCATTTTATTGAAATCTAAAAAAAGAATAGAACAATAAATGTATTCAATTTAAGGCTGCACGATACACTTCATTTTTTGATTTCTGCATAAATAAATAGTGAGGACGGTTTCCCAACTCGAAAACATGCCCTGTGAAAAGCATGACATTTCCAGATTTATGCCGCACACTTCCAGCGGCATAAATCTTGAAATGACTTGTTATGGTCATCGCAAATGCAAGTTTCAGTGGGAACTGAATTCGTTTGAACTGTAATGGCAAATCAGTTGAAGTCAAGGGAATTCGCGGAATTAGACATTCTTCTCCTTTGAACGGCCCTTTCACTATCACATTGTTCATTAGCTTTATCACAATCAGGCGAGTTTCATTACACAGTTTTGGTGCAGATTTCGTAGCATAATGATGACAGATCCAACTTTAAGAAACAAATGATGAAGCCGCCAGGCAAATCTAAAGAGTTTACGAATTCCACTGAATATTTGACGACATCGTCTTCGTTTTCAATGTGATCGATCGATTTGTATGAAAGCTATTCTCCCGGAATTTGATTTCAAATCGTCCAATTTAAGTCATTGAAATCAGTATTTTTCGCTAATTAAATGAAGCGTGCGCTCAACCAATGGTAGTTACGATGTTCGGATAAACATTAGTGATGAGTTCATCTTTGGTTGAAATAAATTGGCAAATGGTAGGTGCAATCGATATTAAACCACTGGAAGTATTTACTGGAATTTCTCCATTTACGATTGTCAGCAGTTCTTTTAAGAAAACTTCTGCGGTTCTCAATGGAATAGTTTTCACGTATCGCCACAAATAGGATGAGTTCAGGCATGCATTTAATTCATCTGATTTCGGAATCACGGGAAGTGTTTGTCGGAAGTCGCCTGCCAACAGTATCCTCACGCTACCAAAGCGATTATTATTGTTGCGCAAATCTTTCAATATTCGATCGAGTGCTTCTAATGATCGTTTGTTCGCCGTCGTGCACTCATCCCATATTATCAATTTACAATTTTTCAACCCTTTTGCAATGGCTGATTGCTTTAAAAAGTTGCCAACAGGATTTTCGTTGATGTGCTGGTTTAGATGAAGCTTTAGTGCTGCATGTGCGGTTTTTCCACCTTCCAACAGTGTTGCAGCAATTCCGGTAGATGCTAAAGCAATACCACTTTGAGCACGTATTGCTGCTAACATCAATGATAGCAGGAACGTTTTCACTGTTCCGCCGGGCGCATCAAGGAAAAATAGTCCAGCATTTCCATCATCGACAGCCTTTATCAGTGTATCATACGCACTCATTTGTTGTTTATTCAACAGTGGAATATTTGTTTGTATTTGTTGTTGCAAAGTTATTGTGTCGTAGGAACGCTCGCGTTCCAATTCACGATTTCATCTATAGGGTGATCTTTCAGAACAAACAAAAATATAAAAGTTCAAATCAAGTGTAGAATCTTTATTGGTAATTTGAAAGGACATTTTATGGCATTTATTTTTTGAATATAATTTCCTTCACATGTTGGCCGCAACTACGCCTCAGGGTTTCCATTCTGAGGGTTCAATTTATTGACACGCGTAATGTTCGCTTCCAAAACCTGAATCGTAGCTGGTTTGTCAGCATAGACTTTGGACTTTACGTAACCCCAAAGAAAAATGTCTAAAGGTGTGATATCACTCGATCAAGGCGGCCAACTCACCTGTCCAAAACATGAAATTAGCTGCTTTTCGAAATGACCTAAAAATAGATCCATTGTTAAGTTAACTGTATGGCATGTGGCGCCGTCCTGTTGAAACCAAGTGTCGTCAAGATTAAGGGTTTCAATTTCAGATAGCAAAAAAATCGATATGGTTATTCATGGATACGTTCCGGCCATCATCATTTTTGGAAAAAATATGCACCGATAACTCCACCAGGTTATAAACCGCACCAACCCGTGGTTTTCTCTGGGTATAATGGCACCTCTTGAACCTCTTCTTGCTCTTCAGCCCAAATGCGACAAATTTGTTTATTGATTTCGCCGTTGAGCCAGAAATGGGCCTCATCATTGAACAAAATTTTGGACGAAAACAGAGGATCTTCCCGTTTCTCGACTAACGCTCATTTCCATAATTGCCAACATTTGAAGGAAATTATTTTCAAAAAATAAATGCCATAAAATGTCCTTTTAAATTACCAATAAAGACTCTTGATTTGAATTTTTATATTTTTTTTGTTCTGAAAAAATTCCTCTAGATGGATCACCCTAATAAATATATAAATGAAATGTGTTTTGTTACTAAACCATCATACCAAATATTTTTCAAAATACACATAAATCATCAACAGACCATCGTAACCCAAAATTGTGTACCGATTGTCAGCCTTCTAGCTCAAAAAACAGTTTTGTTACGCCTCCTCCGCCCACACTCCAAAATTTCGATTATGAACAAACCCCCAGAAGGAAGTATCCAGTTTTCCCCAGTCGTTTTCAAGTTTTAAGCGGTGTAGCAAAGCACATTTCATTTTTATACACTTAATGAAAAAAGAAAATTGAAAATAAACCTGTCGAAACACGCTGGGTGGTAAAAATTTTTATTTTTTTTTATAAATTTTTTTATTTTTTTTTTAAAACCCGTGCTGAGAAAATACCTTTTTAACAAAGTACAAATCATCAAAATCGGTTTGGCCAATCTCGAGTTATGGGATTACATCGCTTCGGACACTTTCTTTTATATATATATATATATATATATATATATATATATATATATATATATATATATATATATATATATATATATATATATATATATATATATATATATATATATATATATATATATATATATATATATATATATATATATATATATATATATATATATATATATATATATATATATATATATATATATATATATATATATATATATATATATATATATATATATATATATATATATATATATATATATATGAGATTTATCTACATCTGAATCGATTTTCAACATTTTCAATAGCGTTCTATGTTGGTTCAAACAACTTACGTGTGCCAAATTCCGTCACGATTGGATTTAAGTTGTGGCTTCTGAGGCTAAAGACATAAACTCGGATGAACATATACACATGTGGGACCTTAATTTTAATATCGCCATTCATTGATCCAAAAAACGTACAGGTGTGTAAGGGAGCTATATATAAATCTGAGCCGATTTTCTTGAATTTTAATAACTCCTTCCTTGGCCCAAAAATATATGTGTGCCAAATTTCATTAAGACATGGCTTCTGGGGAGGAACATATATGTGTATAAAGACTGATTGGCGCATGCAAAAAAAAGAGACCCGCCCCATTTTAACAACTCCTACGAAAAAGCACCATTCCGCCCAATTTTGGTTTACCCATTATATCTCTATTCTATTTATGTGATTATACTGAAAATTAGTAATTAGAAAATAGAATTTAAATGAGCTTAACTGAACAAAAGTTGGTGCTTAAGCCACGCCCCTTTTTTAACCTCTTACACGAACTATACTAACCAAGAGTAGAATAAATCCCCAATAACATTATCATTACCGCATGAATTTCGCTTGAATTTTGTTTTCTGAAATATGTCTATTTTATCTTTGTAACCGCATAAGAAAAAAAGTGGCTGCCACGCTCCATTCTATATTATAAAATGATAGCACTCCTAAAACTCGTATTATGTTACACACACTTTAATATTCGAATGAAGTTCAAATAATTGGTTGCCTGAGGATCCTGTTGTGGCAACAAATATTTCTGTATAGAACTGTTCGATGCAACCAACAATTGATAATGGCAACAAACTAGTTCACTCTATATCCAATTCGGGGCATTTTAGAAACAATTTAATTGTTAAAATAAAATATATACATTTTCAACAAGAAAATTATTTCGCCGGAGTGTCAAGATTTCTCCGAAAATGTCGTCGGAAAAATAATCAAAACATATCTTCATCCAATAAGCGAACCTGAAAAATTATATCAATGGCCGTGTCCTTTTGGCAACACGCTAAGAGGTCGTTAACGCAATAACTTAACACCATTGAACAAAATATATTAAAATGATTTTGTTTTCAGAAAACTATACACAATTTGCCTTAAAACCCGTTGTTTTAAATAACTAAAATTTTTGGGAAGAAAGTTATTCAAGAATAAGCTTAAGTGAGTAAAAGCAGGCTCGGCATATACTAGTAGTATTTATTGAATAACTATTATCTACTAATTGCAAATTTTTACATCAAACAGTTATGACGCATAATCAGTCGTATACAATCAATCAGTTTCGTATACAAGGACATTTGAACAATTTTTCAAAGTTTTTAAGTTATCACCTTAGCGACCGCTTACTCGTTTAATAAGCAAGTGCCAATGGAACACGTCTAAGTTTTCCGAAATTGGACAAAAAAATTTGTAGCTTCTAAATTCTGTCAATATAAATTTTAAAACTGAATTTAAAAAATGAAAACTTTCCTCGATATATTCAGTTCGATTTACAGAACATTTCAGTGTATCAACTAACATTCGGTTGCCCTAATCATTATGTTGGCAAAATATTCAGTTGTGGCAACGAATGTGTTCTTTATGTACACTTACTTTAAAGGAACATTCAATGACAAACGTTCCATGTATTATAAATTCCATTACACGAACTTACATTCGGTTGTGCTGATAAAATATTTAAAGTACACGCAGAAAAAAAAGTATGGTTGTGGTGACAATATTCGAAGAGGACAATAGTATTGTTGGATGTATGGTTGTGAAACAACAATATTATGATACTCACAATAATAGTATGATTCATATACAATCATACTATAATCCTCACAACCATACTTTGATCCTCACAACAATAGTATGAAGCACACATAACCAAACTATGATCCCCACAACCATAGTATGATTCACACGTAACCATGTTATGATCCGTACAAGC
Source organism: Hydrotaea diabolus (assembly GCA_963513945.1). Taxonomy (NCBI): domain Eukaryota; kingdom Metazoa; phylum Arthropoda; class Insecta; order Diptera; family Muscidae; genus Hydrotaea; species Hydrotaea diabolus. Next base: position 190,366,296 of record OY740716.1, on the reverse strand, counting down.
ATAGCATGATCACACACAAATAAACTATGATCCACAATATTATTTATTAGAATTAGGTAAAGTTGTTAACAACAGATTTGAAATTTGAAAGTTATTTAAAAATACTTTAAATTTAACAGTAGAAACAACCAGTTTAAAACACGTAAGCGTTTTTATTAAAAGTATTTCAGTTATATAAAGCCAAAGCAGTTTGTTTGAAATTTGTAATTTCTATATAAAAAGTACTATTACTGCACTAGATAACATTGTTCTTAAAAGCATTTTTCAATGAGAAAAATTACAATTATACAGTATGATTGCCGTAATCATATTATTGTTAACTTAAAACACAAAAAACAATACTTTTGTCGCACCAACCATATTTATATTGTTGGTACAACCATATTTTCATTATTAAATTGGGCAATAATACTATTGTTACATTTCAACAATATTAATATAGCGGCAATCATACTATTGTCAAAATTAAATTCAGTAAACCATACTATGGTCGCGACGAACATACTTTTATTGCGGAGAACATATTATTACTGCCGTGACCATATAGTAACCATGTTTTTTCTCTGCGTATATACGCAACCTCAATCTGCCTCAAAAAACATAGCTTAGCCCAATGTTGGCTAAAAACCTTAATGGTAGCTAATAGAATCCATAATAGAAAGATTTATATAACGACTTCTAAGTGGAAATCTTAGTACATTTTTCGAAATACTTTAAAGTCAAAATTGCATTAGGACTATTTTTGGAAATCACACAAATTATATTTGTAGATACAGCACAAAGCGCTACTATGCCTTAAATTAAACGAAAGTGTTTTTCTGGTGAATAATTTCTAGCTCAAGCGTTTCGCATATATACCGTTGAAATAGTTTTGCAATCTCCCCTTCCGTTCGTTATTCTGTTGTAGCGGTATGTCCTTCCGAGACTCAGAGGTTTGGACAGACTTACGGTGGGCGCATGTGGATGTCGGGCCGTAGCTGTGTATGTGGCCAGAGCTACGTTGGAGCTGTGGCGTCTGTGTATTGTACAAACTCAGGAGCAGTTTTCCTACTTAACGCTTAAGTGCTCTTGTATCAACAGCAAAAAAGGTCAGTTTTAAGGATCTCTAAGTGATTTTATTCATCATTTCCCAGAAAAGGCGCAATGTCAGACTATAGAACAGAGGCCGGCACATCGGCACACCGGCACAAACATACTCGTATCAGAGACTACGTACAACAAAACGTGCTAGCTGAGGATGGCACAAGGAACAGAGTAGAGCAGCGAAAACAAAAGAAAAAAAACACTCCGAACTTGTACGGCCTCAGGTGAGTTTTCAAGTGTTAATTTAAGGGTATGAATATGTGAAAAAATTCCTTAAAATGGTATCCCACAGAATATAACGTGCTAAGAGCGAATAGAGAATTGACCAAGTTATAATGTAGTTTAGGCAACATCATCAAAAAGTAGAAAAATATGTAATAAACAGAACAACACATGAGGTCAGTGCGATGCCTGCCAGTTAAGAGTTTATTCAAAAAATATTTAGGCATAAAAACTCGGAGGAACCGCCTGAGTGTGAGTTCGAATAACGAAATTGTGCTGAGTAAAACGAGTAGGCAAAAAGTGTTTACGTGGCTGACCTCCTCTGAATCGCACACCAGCAGACGTTCATTACGAGCAATTCGTTTATTTGCCATGGCTTGTGGAAATGTAAATTCAGCACACGTGCGGTACGGGAATTGGTCCGGAGGTTAAACACCTAGCCGAGTAATAATAAGCTGACAATTGCCTCTCCGGAAAACTAATGTTCTGATTTAAAAAAAAATTGAAGATTTCTGTTTAAAATACAAAAATCTTCAATTTTAAGAAAAATAAACTATTGGCCTTTGATGTTGATGTTTATATCACAATATTGTTTGTGAACATGGACGAGGGTGGATCAGGATAAGTACCCGTGTCTGGAATAAAGGGACAATTTTTTACATTCTTTGTTTGTGGAACAGGGTCATAGTTAACTTTTGTAAATATTTAAGCTAGACCCACTTTCAAGAATAGCGATCGACGTATAATAAACTGCTGATTTTATTTAACGATGTCTGTCTGTCCGTTCGTCAATCCATCTAAAGCTTGTAATCAAACTACTGGTTGCAATTGTTTTCAATTTTAATAAAGTTTGGCAGAAGTAAGTTTTGTGGACCAAGGACAAACGGTATTTAAATTGCGGAAAATCGGTTCAAAGTTAGATGAAGTTCTCCACACATACTTAGTAGGGACATAAAGTATGTCCCTACCACAACCATAGCATAATGCACACGCAATAATGTGATGATCCCTATAATCATAGTATGGTCACACACAATTGTACTATGATTTAATTTATAATAATTATTAAAAAATACATTAAATTCCAAATACTGTAGGGACATAAATACTCTTACAACATTGAACACACCCATTTCAATAGTAGAACTGGACATACCCCGTTAATGTCATTGGGTTTTGAAAGCTAACCTCAATAGCGTAATTCGGAAAGGAGATTTTAAAATTGTTTCAACTTTCATCATGGAGTGGTCAGAAAATGAGAACTCTATCTCTGTTATAGCGCTTTTCAAGTGTAAAATGAAAAAGCGATATTCTCATACACTCCGGCCACTAGGGATTAGCCGCATGTTCGTCTACCGATGCATAAAACTGTTTGAGGAGACTGGAGATGTAAAAGACCGGCACCGGTCGGGCCGCCCACGCTCTGTTCGAACACCGCATGTCATTAAAGCCGTTAAATCAAGAATTCACAGAAATCCGCTCCAAAAACGGAAAATCATGGCCCGTGAGATGAATATCAAGCAAAAGTCCAAGATTCGAATCATTAAAAAAGACTTGGGACTTAAGGGCTTTCGAACGACGTACCGAAAATTTATTGAATGCAGCTTTAAAAAATTGGATTGAAAAATGCAAACGTCTTTTGGTGAAGCACGCTGATAACTTGCACAGAGAAATTTTGTTCACCGATGAAAAAATTTTTACCGTGTATGCGCGGTCATCTAAGTAAGCATTTCAACTGATCCCAAGGGTGGAAAAGCGTCATCACCCAGCTTCAGTCATGGTTTGGTGGGGTGTCTTTTACGATGGGGTCACTGACCTGCATTTCTGCGAACAAGAAGTCAAAACATCGGCCAAAGTTTACCAAGAAACCGTTTTGGAAGCTGTTGTAAAGCCTCTTAATTATTAACTGTTCCAAAACCAGCCATGGACTTTCCAGCAGGATTCTGCGCCGGCCCATAAGGCTAAAACGTCCCAGGCCTGGCTTCGAAACAATTTCCCAGCGTTCATTTCCTCTGAAGAATGGCCCTCAGGCAGTCCAAATTTGAGCCCATTGGATTACAAATTGTGGACGGATTTAGGGGACAATGTTTGTCACAAAAGGTACCCCAACATTAGATCTCTTAAGACTTAAGACTGGTTCGAGCTGTGGCCAATTTTCCAATGAACGAGGTTCGTGCAGCTATTGACGATTGGCCAGTGCGACTTAAGGCGTGTGTAAAGGCAAAAGGCGGACATTTCGAATAAGTAGATTCTTTTTGGATAAAAAATATTTGGTCCAAAAACATTCTGTACTTTTTATTTTACAGCATAAAACGTGTGTAACATTATTTATGTCCCTACTAAGTATATCTGTTTTTTCAATTGTATAACTTTAGCTGTAAAAGTCACATATTACATAGAACCTAGAAAACATGTTAATTTTTCGAAATAAGAAGGGACTTTAATAAAATTGAAGAAAAACTGTTCGGATGTAGACATAGCTCCAATACACATGTTCATCCGATTTTATAGCTTTAGTTCTAGAAGCCACCCAATACATACAATCTCGATGAAATTTGGTGCACCTTTGTATTATGGGCCAAGGAAGGACGTTATTAAAATTTAAGTAAATCGGTTAAGATTTTAATATAGCCTCTACCTTTATGTTCATCTGATTTTTACGGTTTTAATTAAAGTACATAAAATCTTGATGAAACATAGCACGAATATTTAGTTTTTGGCTCAGGAACATCTTTATTGAAATGTAAGGAAATCGGTGGAGATATAGTGTTTTTATACATCTCTCCGTTCATCCGATATTAGATCTTTAGCACTACAAGCCACATCTTACATCCAATCATGATGAAACTTACCACGAATATATTTTACTGGCTAAAGAACAACTTTATCAAAATTAAAGAAAATCGGTTCAGATTAAGATAACGTTCCCGCAGCATATATGTTCAACCAATTTTACCAAAAACAAAGACATTTTCTCACGAGTTCTAAGATGACATCAGTAAAAAAAATTCTGGCTAAATTTGGTCCACAAAAATATTTTCAGTGGGCTTTTCGAAACATCCAGAAGTGCAGGGCATACTATAATGTGCCACGCCCGACTTTGGTTTTTTAATAGTTTTATTTCTGCACTCATTTTCTTTAAGTACAATAAACGTTTCACAATGTATCTTCCATTTATTTAACCGCTTCCAAAAACGCGATTTGTCAAACTCTTCATACACCTCTGTCTAGTGACCACTGATAGATAGTGGCCATGACTTATATCGCCACCTGCATTTTAACACAGTTACTTATTGATACACCTACGTTGACTGCAAGATTAACTGACAGAGATTCAGGTTAGGTTTAGTTCAATAGGACAACCACCTATTGATAAAATAACTGACGAGTTCACTCGGGACCGTCTAGCGGTCCATTGTGGTTCCCACAGAGGAATAATTACCTAAGTGGAGGCACATAATGTGTAAACGAAATAATGAATAAAAGGGGGAAATTATTTTTGCATGTCGCTCTCAAATATTAAGAATTTTCTTTGAATTTGACGAGGTGCTTTAGCGGAGCCTGCAGCCTGAGACGAGTCAGTCAGCAGGAGCTGCACTGACTTATTTTCTTCTTTATCTGAACAGCTTTTACATAAGTCCTATGCATGCGGCCATTAGCTATATCATAAAGTTTCCGGTGATGCCACCTGTTAGAATACTGGGTGTGCTCTTTCCGAGGGAAAGCAAGAGATCGAGCAACCCTGCTAATCCGTATTTATTTCCTCTCGATTTGGTTTTTGCTGCTCCTAGTTCGTCGGCATTATTTATGAATTCCAAAAACGGGAACGTATGTATCAGTCCCAGGACTTATAATCTAAAACTCAACAAAGCGTGATATCGTGCTCCTGAATTTGAGTTACAGAAAGTGAACAGACAGTACGACTTGATCTAATGGTCCTTGATTCTACTGTCAAAGTATACTTTGAATTTGTGGCATGTCCTGTGCGAAAATTAGCTTTAATTTTAATTACATCCACCGAAGGATAGAGTGTAAAGTATACTAAACATGTCATTCCCTTTGCAACACCATATTGATCGGAGACCCTACCAAGGCCCTGTGGTTTTTATAGAAACGACAGGAACATACGAGTATGTATGTTGATTTGTCGATAGTTTGACCAAGGATTGAAGACATGGACTAGGGCGATCTTTGCCTTCATCCACACGCGACAATCGATCTTTTGCGTGTAAACAGTTGTCACGTCGAAGCCTTCAGACTTTTTCCATCCTACGATTTAGGTCCTTCAGGCAATGCCTAGAACCAGAAACCGCCACCAAGATCTTGAACAATTGGTTTGAGAGGATGCGCTACTGCGAATTTAAACGGGACAACCATATGCATAAATTGTGTTCTACAAATAAAGACCAAAAACCAATAATTTTTGTTAACTTTTATGAAATTAAAAAAATGGATTTGGACAACCCTTTATGTGGGCCAAAGCATTTCTGAATTTCGATAGTTTATGTACGACAAAAATGCCACCCATCTTTTTACTTGAAATCGCTGTTGTACGAGCAAATATTTACAGCGCAATTCAGTTGTTTGTGCTTAAAGAAAAATAAAGTCAAAATATATCGTATTCTTGTTATTGTCTGAAGACATTTTAGATATTTTAACAGTTTGACAATATGCATTTGACAGACAAACGCTGTCACTTTATGTATGCGTGTGCGTGTGAAGCTGTTTCCGTTTTGGAATGTGTTTCCTTTTTTGCTGGAGGTTATGCGAGTAGTGCTGCTAGAAACGAAGGCGACACATGTCACCAGTGATATGAGTGGGAAACGCACAGAGCATGTGTACTAGGGTGGAGTGAAAACATGTTTTTTTTTAATTTGAAAAAGTTAACCTCGGAAAGAGATGTAGTCTGGGGTCCTAAAGAGGGGAAAAATAAAGAAAAAAATTTTTAGGGGTCGCGCCAAAATAAACAAATACACATGTTTGAAGGCGTGGATTTTCCTAACCCCTGAACCGATTTTAAAGTTTTATGTCAATAAATGTTTGCAATAGCGTAAACAATGAAATAAGGGCATGAAAAAATTTAAAAAAATTTTTCTCATTGTTCAAAAATTTCAAAAAGTAAAATAAGTCAAATCGTCCCTTCTTCAGAAAATTGACTGAACAATGAAATCGCCACCAAAGCTACAAATATTAGTCGATTATCCTCATATTTGCCTCAAATACTTTTGTTTGGGCACTGAACAAGCTCAAACTTTTAAATTTCGAATAAGTTAAGTCGTTAATTTTAAGGATTTTTCTAAAATCAACGCCAAAATAGCGATAATTTCAAAATTTCTAGGAAGTGGCGCGACCCCTAAAAATTTTTTTAAATTTTTTTCTTTATTTTTCCCCTCTTTAGGACCCCAGACTACATCTCTTTCCGAGGTTAACTTTTTTTTTTGAATTTCACTCCACCCTAATGTGTACGCCTCAGTGTATGCGAGTGAAGACCCATTGTAAGGCACCACATTCGTACATGGGGAGTTTCCACGCGCTGAGGATTCGTTATTGAGGACAAGTTTGCTGTTGCCTGCAGTCTAGGATGCTGAAATTTATTTTGTACGAGAGGAAACTTTTTAACAGGTTACTTTCATAAAATCTAAAAACTCAGTTGGTCACATTACATTTATGTTGCAGGGACAATATTTCTTAGGAATCTTTTAAATGTTGTGTTTGTTTGAGGCTTTCAGGTTTTCTGCCAACTAGTCCAGTCTGGCTTGTTATTCTATTTCATTCAGTGTTCCAATTTTGCATTTGTGAGATAGTTTAATATAGGTTAGGTTAAAAGGGAAGCTCGCCAGAAAGAAATGTCGAGTTTACTCGCAGGACTAAAAGGGCCATTTTGGAACCCTGATAAAAGAGAGAGAGGCCGAGTTAGAGAGAGGGGGAGAACAAAGAGTTATAGAAAGGAGGAGGAGAAAGGATGTATATACGAGAGATGTGAGGCAGGTATCCAGTTTTATTTTGCTATCCCTTAAGGTTTATCAACTGTTTCGAGTAGTTCGGAACCAGCCTGACGAAATTTTAAGAATGATCCGATTTATCCGCTAGGTGAAAGTACCTAATGCCTAGGAAGGTAAATCTCCATTCTTGAAGACCAGCGCATGTGCATAGCAAATGCTCCACTGACTCCTCTTCTTCTGAGTCCGTCCTAGCAACTTCTACAAAAGTCTTTGCACGTACTCCTATGAGGGTTGACATTGGTTGTTTTGCCTATTAGTTTGGTTAAAAATAAATTTAATTGGTACTTTATATGACTGGTTCAGATGGGACATATTTTATGATGGGTACAACTGAGAAGTATTTTATGATCGAGAAGTATTTGAGATTAAGATTTATTCTCCAAGTGTTATTTATATAATCTGAAAAAAATATGTAAACGAAAAAGTTATTAAAGTTTTTAGCCCCATGGTAAGTTTTGGCCCACCCTGTACGACCTGTGCATTTGGGGATTTACTATATTCACCGAAGTCTTTTATTTCCCGAAAGAATCATTCATCCCCCAAAAAACTGTTGCATGGAACACAATTTCTAGCCTGGCTTCGCAATAGCGCCTCGAGTCAACCCAGTTTACGAAGCCCTTCGCCTTAAAAGTCTTAATCAAGTGAAAATGCATCGAACAGACGCAGAAATCACGATTACAAAACTTGGCGCGACTAAAAAAAGAACAAGGTGGGCAAGGGAATCGTCCTACTGAAATCAAATATAGCCCAAGTCCTTGTCGTCAATCACAGGCCAGAATAAAATCGAAAATTATGCCGCTGCAGCACTCACCGTTACCCGACATAGCGGCTTTAACCAGTTTTTAAATAAAAATGGTCTTATGATACCACCGCTGCAAACTGCCATATTCTAAGGATGCACTGACTACTAGACGATCATGAGCGGGTTTTCCGATCACCAGATGCTGCGAAGATGAAACTACGCTTCTACAGAAAAGTGCATTTTTCGAGGAAAATCGTTGTCCACTTCGATTACTAGGTTAACTGAACCTTGTACGTGGATAAAGCAAACTCTGAGTAAAATTCGCATCAGACAAGACAGACAGCCGCATTATTGTCAAGGCGCGACATACTACGGTGGGGACCGTGAAACTTCTCTTTGTCGCAAATTTTAACTTTAAACAATAAGTGCCCCCTTGACTACACTGCTTTGTTCAAGCGTAAAGCGATTCGTGTCGTTCCACGGAGCTACAATATTGACATTTTGTCTGTAAAGATTTTAAAAACTATACCAATAGGAGGCGCAACGTCCGCTGAAAACTTTCAACGATAGCCGTAAACACTACTTATCACAAAGGTATGGACCGGACAGTTCTAACTCGTGTAGATACACAGGTGTTTCGTGGCTGTGCCGACTTTAATAAGGAGGGTTTATTTCGAGACGCTCAAACCTGATGCAGTTTTCACTTGGTTTTGATCTCGTGCCTCAAGTAAGTGTTCATTTCAGTGTACGTATGTTCGAACATGTTTGTGTGGCTGAGTGAATTGTACGTGGCTAAGAGTTCGGGTATGTGTTTGTCTGCTACTATTATTTATTTGTTCAGCTGTAAAAATGTGGAAGTATATCCTTTACTTCCTTCCCACCGAGGAAAGAAAGGGCCCAGCAAGGCCTTCTGGAAGGCCTTTTTAGCATGCTCGGAGGTATGCTTGCTTGCAAATTAGCAAGGGCTTAGATTGCGGAGCAAGGCCTTTCTAATGGAAGGTCTCCCAGAAGGGTCTTTTAGAATGCCTATAAAAAATAAATTCTATTTGAAAATTTATTTTTTTTACTTATTTAAAGATAACACATTAAAAAGGCATTACCCAGCACGAGAACTCTTCAATAGAAACAAGTTTTTTACAAAATGGCAAAGGAAAACTATCCTCTGGAACAGACAATATTCCAAACATAGTTCCTGAAAACGCTCCAATGGAATTGATCCTAGAGTATTGTACACTCTTCAAAAACATAATCAACAATTCATACTTTCCGCATTCAATGAAATTAGACAAAATTGTGACTCTACCAAAAAAATATAAAGACCACAGAGACGCAAAAAATCTGAGAGCTATAAGTATAACAATGCCCCCCAATATTAGTAAAATTTTGGAAATCTGTATTAAATCCAGATAAATAAGAATAATGGATAGAGAACAGGCAATCAATCATAACCAATTTGGTTTCAAATATAACCATTTCACGATACATGCTACTTACTTGTTGGTCTTCAATATAAATTGGAATTTTAACAAAAACCTTTACACAGGAGCATGTCTGATTGATTTTCAAAAGGCTTTTGACAACATATGGATTCATGGTTTAATAACTAGGCTTATTAACATAAATTTACCACAAAAACTTATTATATTAATTTATAGCATGTTAAGCGAAAGATGTTTAGTAATAAATAATGGAGATATTGTAAGTGAAAGAAAATTTCGCATTATGAACGGTCTGCAACAGGACACAGTGAATGCCCCAGTATTCTTTAATATATATATTCACGAACTTCTGAAACTCGTTCAGGATTCAATCGAATTTGCTGATGACTTAATAGTATTTCACGCCGATGACAAGGTGGAGAAAATTAATGTAAATCTGCAACATAAGTTCAATGCGGTGGTAAAATATTCTGACGATTTGAATATGAAAATCAATTACGACAAATGTGAGACGATCCTTTTTCGCCAAACCGTAGCAAAATATAATTGTAATATCAAGAAATATTAGAAAACCTTCGGTTTAAAGGCTCCACAAAGCAATGAAAGCATACCAAACAAAGAGGTAGTAAAATACTTAGGCCTACATACGAGGACGATTCGGAGACTTCTTAGCCTAGCACAAAAAGCGCGGTATAAACAGAAGAAAGTTAAGTGTTTTGGAAACTTCCATCTCTGCTATGAACACATGTTAAATTTTGTTTCGATCTGGCAACTCCTTCATATAGAAACAGGTGCTTACAAAAGACGCATCCGCGGTTTTTTTTACAATGGAAAAATTAGAAATGCGTGGTGTCATTAAATATTTACATAAAAAAGGTTTATCGGGACAAGAAATTCATAATGATATGGTGAATGTGTTAGGTGAAAGTGCTCCTTCATATGCAACAGTAAAAAATTGGGTTGCTGAAGTTAAACGTGGTCGTACAAGCAATGAAGATGAACCACGTAGTGGACATCCAAAAACAGCAACAACAACAGAAATTGTAGCCAAAGTGCATGATATGGTATTAAATGATCGACGAATAAAAGTGCGTGAAATAGCTAATATCATGGGCATCTCAAATGATCGAGTCCATTTAATTTTGAATGAAGAACTACAGACGAAAAAGCTTTCTGCAAGATGGGTGCCGCACTTGTTAACAGTCGACCAAAAACGCATAAGAATGAACATTTCTCAAGCTTGTTTGGATCGTTTTCAGCGAAATAAAATGGATTTTAAGCGTCGTTTCATAACTGTTGATGAGACATGGATCCACCACTATACTCCAGAGACAAAAGAACAATCCAAACAATGGACTGAAGCTGGAGGAAGTGCCCCAAAGAAGGCAAAAACAATTCAATCGGCTGGTAAGGTTATGGCAACGGTTTTTTGGGACTTCAAAGGTATTTTATTGATTGACTATCTGCAAAAGGGTAAAGCAATAAATTCAGAGTACTATTGCAACCTTTTAGATCAATTAAATGTACAAATTCGAGAAAAACGTCCTGGCTTACAACACAAAAAAAAAAAATTTCATCAAGACAACGTACCAGCGCACAAGAGTGTTGTAACAATGGCTAAAATCAACGAATTAAAGTACGAGTTGCTTGACCACCCACCTTATTCTCCTAATTTAGCTCCCAGTGACTTTTACCTGTTCCAAATTCCTTGCTGGCAAGCGTTTTACCTCAAATGAAGATGCAATTACAGCTGTAAGCCACTATTTTGAAGACCTTGAGGCGAACTATTTTAATCAAGGGATAGAATTGCTAGATAAGCGTTGGACAAAGTGTATTAAAGTTTCAGGAGATTATATTGAAAAATAAAAATATTTTTGAAAAACTAACTATTCTCTTTCATTGATAGACTAAGAACTTTCCGAATCGCCCTTATAAACAAATTTTTATATTTTAATGAACATGTGAAAACCCTGTGTAACAAAGCAAGAAAAGCTTTTTTCAACTACAAGGCTCAATTTTTTTTCATCTTACATGAAACTGATACGAAAATTCGAAAGAAGGCTTTATAGGACGTCAAACAGTGGGTACACAAAATATGTAAGTAACAAAAGACTGTATAACTTTTCAAATATAAAAAGAATCGACAACTTTATAATAAAAATAATTAGGAACCACATTGTCCAAAGCGCACAATGCTGCTCAAATAATCTTATCATGGCTCCTTACTATGTGAACGATAGTTACATTCAGTGAACTCTATTGACAGGATACGTCCCTCCTAAAGGCTTTCTCTTCCTAGACAAGAAAGGCTTCATACGAAATAACTATGGTATTCCCATATTCTATAATTGTTATCGGAGAGCGAATGAAAAAGCTGTATGCAGTGAACTGTTAGTTAATAATAATTTAAGATTCGATACTAGCGTATCAAATAAAGATATCGAGGAAAGGATTAAAATTAACACAAATAGATTTTGGTGGTTGAAATAACTAACCTTTTTATTTTTTATCAACCTTGACCACCCTTTTTATCATCTCTAAATAAGAAAGTAATAATTTTTAATTTGTCATTGCATAATTTAACATATTGCAGCTATTATATAATACAATGTAGCAACAATAAAAAATTATCTAAAATGTATTTTTGGTAGAAACCAATATTAAGTGTATTTGAGTTCTATGTATTGTTATAATACTTAAATATACGAGGGCGGTTCGGAAAGTTCTTAGTCTATCAATGAAAGAGAATAGTTAGTTTTTCAAAAATATTTTTATTTTTCAATATAATCTCCTGAAACTTCAATACACTTAGTCCAACGCTTATCTAGCAATTCTATCCCTTGATTAAAATAGTTTTCCTCAAGGTCTTCAAAATAGTGGTTTACAACTGTAATTGCATCTTCATTTGAGGTAAAACGCTTGCCAGCAAGGATTTTTTTTAGATTTGGGAACAGGTAAAAGTCACTGGGAGCTAAATCAGGAGAATAAGGTGGGTGGTCAAGCAACTCGTACTTTAATTCGTTGATTTTAGCCATTGTTAAAACACTCTTGTGCGCTGGTGCGTTGTCTTGATGAAAAATTATTTTTTGGTGTTGTAAGCCAGGACGTTTTTCACGAATTTGTACATTTAATTGATCTAAAAGGTTGCAATAGTACTCTGAATTTATTGTTTTACCCTTTTGCAGATAGTCAATCAATAAAATACCTTTGAAGTCCCAAAAAACCGTTGCCATAACCTTACCAGTCGATTGAATTGTTTTTGCCTTCTTTGGGGCACTTCCTACAGCTTCAGTCCATTGTTTGGATGGTTCTTTTGTCTCTGGAGTATAGTGGTGGATCCATGTCTCATCAACAGTTATGAAACGACGCTTAAAATCCATTTTATTTCGCTGAAAACGATCCAAACAAGCTTGAGAAATGTTCATTCTTATGCGTTTTTGGTCGACTGTTAACATGTCCGGCACCCATCATGCAGAAAGCTTTTTCATCTGTAGTTCTTCATGCAAAATTAAATGGACTCGATCATTTGAGATGCCCATGATATTAGCTACTTCACGCACTTTTATTCGTCGATCATTTAATACCATATCATGCACTTTGGCTACAATTGCTGTTGTTATGGCTGTTTTTGGACGTCCACTACGTGGTTCATCTTCAATGCTTGTATGACCACGTTTAAATTCAGCAACCCAATTTTTTACTGTTGCATATGAAGGAGCACTTTCACCTAACACATTCACCATATCATTATGAATTTCTTGTCCCGATAAACCTTTTTTATGTAAATATTTAATGACACAACGCATTTCTAATTTTTCCATTGTAAAAAAATCGCGGATGCGTCTTTTGTGAACACCTGTTTCTATATGAAGGAGTTGCCAGATCGAAAAAAAAGCAGAGATGGAAGTTTCCAAAACACTTAACTTTTTTCTGTTTATACCGCGCTTTTTGTGTTAGGCTAAGAAGTTTCCGAACCGCCCTTAATTAAAACCTTTTCATTTATTTATGGTAACTATGCAAACTTAAATTAAATAAAATAAACAGCTAAAAGAACCAAAACGATAAGGGTTTGCCATTATGTTTTAAAAATAATTTCGGGCAAGTGGTGGTAGTCTCGAATAACTTCCAGCCGAGAGGCCCAATTATCGACCACTTTTTGCAGCATTTGGGGCAGTACGTCAGCAATAACGCAACGAATATTCTTTTATCTTTGGGCTTATCTGCGTAGACAAGCAACTTCACATAACCTCACAAAAAATAGTCCATCGGTATTAAATTGCACGATCTTGGATGCAGCGCCACAGGTCCACGACGCCGGATAATGCGCTCACCAAAAGTTTTCTTCAATAAATTGATTGTTTCGTTGGCTGTATGTCATGTAGCGCCGTCTTGTTGGAACCAAAGGTCGTCCACAGCAACATCCTCCAATTCAGGCACGAAAAAGTCATTAATCATGGCTCTAGAGTGTTTTCCATTGACTGTAACATTATGGCCGGCTTCATTTTTAAAGAAATATGGATCAATGATTCCCTCTGCCCATAGAGCAAAACAGTGACTTTTTAAGGATGTTCCGGCATCTCGTTAATGGCTTGTGTATTTTCATTACCCCAAAGGCGACGATTTTGTAATTACGTACCCATTCAAACAAGTGAGCTTCATCGCTGAACAAAATTTTCTCGTTTTGGGCCCATACACACACCACCATTTGCAAAAGTTGTTCCGAAGTAAATCTATTCATTATGAAATGGCAAACCAAACTAAGCACAAAACAAGTGACACCTGACAGAAAGACCAACCTCGACTGTAGTCAGAAATACCATGGTTATTGGAATCATAACATGGTTCAGTAAGAATCAAACTATGATTGTGAGGATCATACTATGTTTGTATGTAAAACATACTATGGTTGTAAGGATTATTATAAGGTTTTTGGGATCATAGTATGGTTGATTGTGAATTATAATACGAGGGTTGCTATATATATTTCTTTCCTAATAATGAAAATTTGAATATTTATCTTCAAAAATGATTTTATTTTTTTAAAGTATTCCTTAGCATGATTTATACACTTTTGCATGCGCTCAAACCAATTGTCGAAGCATTTTTTCCACTCCGATTGAGACACCTCCAAAACATGGTTTTTGAACGCTTCAACAGCATCTTCTGGCGACGAAAACCGTTGACCACGCATTTTTTTCCTGATGTGCGGGAATAAAAAGTAGTCATTGGGAGCCAAGTCAGGGCTGTACGGCGGAAGACCCATCAATTCGACGTTTTGGCCGGTCAAAAAGGCGCTGGTTGGACCCGATGTGCGAGAGCTCGCATTGGCATGGTGCACTATGAGTCGTCTTCTCTTGTTTGTTTTTTGAATTTCTCCGAAGACTTCAGGCAAATAAATTGTAGTGTACCACTCAGAATTCACCGTCCGACGTTGCTCAAGGGGAACAGTCGTCACATGACCAGTTTTGCCGAAGAAACAGGCGACCATTTGCTTCGAATTGTTCTTCCACGAACAACTTTCGTTAAATTTGGCTTGTCTTCGAAGACCCACATGGTCGATTGCTGTTTTGTTTCAGGCTCATACGCATAGATCCATGATTCGTCACCTGTGACGATCTTGATAAACGTCTTTTGAAGCACCCCGATCGTATTTTTTCAAAATTTCTTTGCACCAATCGACACGAGCCTTGTTTTGAGCGATTGTCAAATTGTGCCGGATCCAACGAGAACAAACCTTTTTACGGCCAGGTGTTCATGCAATATCGAATGTATGCTGGTGGAAGAAATGTCCAAGGATAACTCTATCTCACGGTATGTCATATGACGATCTGGCATTATCAGTCCACGCACCGCATTAATGTTCTCTGGCACAATGGCCGTTTTTGAACGACCTTCGTCTTTGAGCGAGCGTCGGCCACGATTGAATTCATTAAACCAGTTTTTCACAGTGCTTTAGGATGGTGCTTCATCGCCATACAAAGATTTAAGTTCATCGATGCACTCTTGTCGTGATAATATACGTCGAAAGTTGTGAAGAATGATCGCACGAAAATGTTCACGAGTTAATTCCATCTTTTGCCAAATTAATTTTTTCAAGTCGCTGTAAACAACACAAATGATGGTAGTACGTCAAAACGTTCTGAGTACGTTTATGCTAAAAAAATTAGAAGCTTTCCATTGGAAATGTTAGGTGCCGCCAGGC
Source organism: Hydrotaea diabolus (assembly GCA_963513945.1). NCBI lineage: Eukaryota > Metazoa > Arthropoda > Insecta > Diptera > Muscidae > Hydrotaea > Hydrotaea diabolus. The sequence continues at coordinate 190,350,606 of OY740716.1, read as the reverse complement.
AACACTTATAGGCTGTTTCCACTACGGTCGCTTCCACGTCCGCGTCCAAAAATCGATGAAAGCGCGTTAAAGGCTATACAAAAAACATAGGCTGTTAGGTATGGGAAAAAGTCGCTTTCATATTGGACGCGTTTTCCGATAAGTCGCGTTTACTATAAATTCGATTATTTTTGCAATCGAAACCCACCCATAAATATTAATGGCAACACCTCAAATTGCACATCCCTATTAAAACAGCTGTTTATCAGCATAAATATAAAGCGCTGCTGTTCTTGCACATTTCCATTGGGCGCAATACCATTTGATCCTCATTTTCCACTGCGGTTAGCAAAATAATATCATTTAATTCCATGATAATGTCACAACACAAAAATATTAAACTTTTCGCACCGCAAAAAAAACAATTAAACACAAACAGCTGTTTGACGCAAAACACAATGGAAACACCATTACAAATTTTCGATAAATCGTTGAAGCGGACGCGACCGTAGTGGAAACAGCCTATTAGTATTGCCTTTGCCAGAAATATTTACTCGTATAACAACTCTCGTCTGGTTGTGGGATCATAGTACGGTTGTATGTAAATCATACTATTGTTGTGAGGATCAAAATGTTGTTGTACCACATCCATATACCCAACAAGATGCTCTTCGAATTTTATTATCCCAACCATTTCTTTCGTGTAGAAGGGCTTCTATGTGGCGCTCTTCGAGAAGCGACTTGAGAGGGTATAATTTTCCATGTACAAAGTAGGCCTTCTGGAATACTTAACTTAGGAAGGCTTTAACGAAAGTGTATATGATCTGAAAATAGGCTATCTAGGAAGTCTTCTTCTGAGAAGGCCTTTCCTGTTTACCCGCTGGGTTTTAACTTTTCTAAGTATTCTATGTATGTATGCCGTAGTGAGTGTGTATCGTGTATGAGTGTGCGCTGGCTTAGTCGAGTGCTGCGCTCGTACGTGTGTGAGCACAAATGTTTTGGCATCATAATTCACTCGATGCTGAATGTACGACTATTGTGTTGCGCCCGTTACTGTTACTGCCACATTCTGTTGCCGCTAGCATCGTACGACTCATTCGAACGCAAAGTGTTATTTCAAGGAATTTTTTACTGCCAAACAATGGGCGGATGTACTTTATTTTGGCGAATATTTCTGTACGTAGGAAATGTTCAAGAGTTTCCAAAAATTGTTCAACAACTCGGATTTCAGCGAAGCCAATTAGGGACTCATGGAGTTGTATGTACACTGAAAAGAAAAGGTTCATCAAATTGATGAATTTTTACATCATTTTGATGAATTTGTACTTCATTTTCCAACCTACAACACTTTTCATCAATTTGATGTAGAACTTTTCATCAATATTTCTTCAATTCCATACATCAATTTAATGAAAATTGTTCATCAACTTGATGAAAGTTATACATCAATTTGATGAAAATTGTACATCAATTTGATGAAAATTGTACATCAATTTGATGAAAATTGTACATCAATTTGATGAAAATTTTACATCAATTTGATGAAAATTTTACATCAATTTGATGAAAATTGTACATCAATTTGATGAAAATTGTACATCAATTTGGTAAAAATCTACATTTATTTGATGAAAATTTACATCAATTTGATGAAAATTTTACATCAATTTGTTAAAAATTGTGCAACAATGAAGATCAATTTGATAGACATTATACATTAAAGCTCGAACATTCTAACTCAATTGCATGTAGTTATAGTAATATCAAGACAAGTTCCTTAAATATATATATGTATGTACTCATATTACTATAATACATATGTACAAGAAAAGACATTATAAATATTTTTAACATTTTATTGATATATAAAAAAGTTAATACAATAACAGTTTATACTGAATTCACTGAGTTGAGGAACAAAAGAGATCAAAAAAAAATGTATTTCATTTAATAAAAACATAAAGCAACTCTTAAATTAAGAAGTAAACTAGTTATGTTTCAAATCGTAATTTTCAAATGAACTATGTAAGTTTCAATCTGATGAAACTGTTCATTGCACAAAAACACTCCATTTTTACACTTACACTTTTTAAAACTGTTTTTGTTACACTGTTAATTTAGTTTAGTTCAATTTAGTTTCACTTTCACACTTTTAATATTATTTCCGATGTTTACGCTCACTTATAACACACCTTCTATTCAACGATCACTTAATCAATGAAATGACAAACTAGAATGAAAACGCAAGAAGAAACAACAGCTACTCCGTTTTCGTTCTTTGATTTCTTCTGTTATTGCTACCCGACAATGTTGTCATACGCTGATTAGAAGAAATTTGCTAGACCCTGAAAACAATGCACTACATATACAATTTACATTACCTTAATTTATAGATGGATGCATTTATGACTAAAATTAAGATACTAATTTTTTAGTGAAATATTTGTTGAAATTATTAATTTTTTTGAGATACACAAAATATTTTATTCGCCCTTTCTTCAAATCAAGATCATTGGCATCCCTAGTAAAAATCCAACCGAGTTGTGATTTTGCCGAACTTGTTTGTTCGTGTTTGTTTGTTGTTTTTAATTGTTTTTCTACGTCTGTGGTGGAGTGGCTAATCATTGCAAATGCATTGTATAGACAAAAAGAGAGGGTATGAAAGTGTGTGCTTTCATTTGTTTGGTGGTAGGCATATATATATGCTTATATGCCTATAAGCATTCTGCTTACTGTACACTTGCTTTTTAAAGAAGAAACGAAATATGCAAGCAAGTAATTATGTATTCAATGGATTTTTACCAGTTTAGCTCACAAACCGTCAACCCAGAACGAAACTTTTTTTTGAATAATTTTTGGGAATCTTATTTATGTCAGCCACCCTTATTTTTATATGTTTGTATGTATATTTGTGTGTGCAATTTTTTTTTACTCTGGCTGTCCCTTCTGAAATATTGATGTACAATGTGAAAGATTGATGAAAAATAATACTTCAATTTGAGGAACGCACAAAAATGGCATAGAAACGTCATACTTCAAATTGAAGAATTTATTCATTAAATCAATGAATTTGTTCATCAATTTGATGTAGAACTATTGAAGAATCTTTTTCATTGATTTGATGTACAGTTATTTTTTCAGTGTATATGCTTTAGTTCTTATACGAGTATATTTAAAGGCCACAGTCTAAGGCCGGTCACAGGCGATCACAGGGTATATCAGCTGATTGGTGCGAATGATATTTCTGGGTACTAATACTACAGAACGCATACCGTCCTGCCGGGTATTTAAGATATAATAAAATTGGATCTGGTTTTTAAATATAACTAAATCGTAAACATAAATGCACTAAGTGAATTGTGAGGAAATTTCATTGTTTATATTATTTTGAGTCTTAAAATAATGTGTTTTTTTTTAGATTAGTGATGAAATTGCACAGTTTATGAGTTTTCAAACCTCATCCGATTTTTGAGTTCTAAGTAGCATGCTGAATTTCCAATGGACCCACACCTTGAATATAGCCATGTGGATTAGATTTATGAGACACCCACATGTACCAGAACCTTAGGGGTTAGGACACCAGGGTCCCATTTATGGGACTCTTAATTCATCCATGAATACGCTTTCCCAGCAAAGCTAATTATACCCTACACCACATTGTGATACAGGGTATTATGGCTTAGTGGTTATATTTGTAACACATTGAAGAAGTGGAGATAGTGTCTATGTTAACTACACGAGATCGTATAAATCGATTCAGAATCACAATTTGATTTATTCAGGCGGTGTTCGTCCTTTTCTTCACCCGTCCATTTGTCGATACATCGCAGCAATCAGAGTACGGGCAATTTCAAATCGATTTTTATTAAACTTATGACATTCTTCAAAATTGGCCCTATTCAGTCCATGTTTCCCAATAGCTACCATACAAAGGTCCCTACCGATTTGAAGTCTTGCGTTAAGTTTAATGCGATCACACTCAAATTTAGCATGGTACATTATGAACGACTTACAATACATTCATATTTGCGTAAATCTCTTAAACAAAGGTCCTTCCCAATTTCAGAACCTGCAGCTGCAGAAGCCGCTACCTAATAAAGACGATGCGAATATTTATCATCAAAAATGGTTTTAATTTTTTCAAAGTATTCTCCAGCATGATTTATACACTTTTGCATGCGCTCAAACCAATTGTCGAAGCACTTTTTCCACTCCGATTGAGAAACCTCCCAAACATGTTTTTTGAACGCTTCAACAGCATATTCTGGCGACGAAAATCGTTTATACCGAATTTTTCCTTGATGTGCGGGAATAAGAAGTCATTGGGTGCCAAGTCAGGGCTGTACGACGGTTGACCCATCAATTCGACGTTTTGGCCGGTCAAAAAGGCGCTGGTTTGAGCCGATGTGCGAGAGCTCGCATTGTCATGATGCACAATGATTCGTCTGCTCTTGTTCGTTTTTCGAATTTCTCCAAAGACAAACAAATTGTGGTGACCAGTTTTGTCAAAAAAAAAACGGCGAACATTTGCTTCGAAGTGCTTCTGTTACGAACAACTTTCGTTGGATTTAGCTCGTCTTTCAAGACCCACACGTTCGATTACTGTTTTGTTTCGGGCTCATACGCATAAATCCATGATTCGTCACCTGTGACGATCGTATAAACGTCTTTTGAAGCACCGTGAACATATTTTTTCATAATTTCTTTGCACCAATCGACACGAGCTTTTTTTGGGCGATTGCCAACTTGTGCGGGATCCAACGAGAACAAATCTTTTTAACGGCCAGGATGCCTCTACCTCACGGTAAGTCACATGACGATCTTGCATTATCTGTTTACGAGGGCGACCGCAAAACAAACTGGCCTGGCACATTTTCTGTTTTACTAGCAACTTTTTTTTTGTTTTTTAAAGCAATCTTTTATAAGCCATCTGTCAAAATTTCCGAAATATTTAATGATTATTTTCTTTGTTACAGGTGATTGAAGTAAACAAGTTTTATAATTTTTGAAAAATGGAAAATAAATAGTTTCGTGCGGTAATTAAATACTTTTATATGAAAGGTTATACGCCACAATTAATCAAAGATGAATTGGATTCTGTTCATGGTGATAATGCACCATCCTGGAATCCTGGGTTCAACAATTTAAAATAGGTCGTTCAAGTACGGAAGATGAACAACGCTCTGGAAGACCGAAAACTGCTACTACTATTGAAAACATTTTAAAAAATATTTAATGAAGTGACTAAAGGTAGACGAATAAAGCTCAGAGAACTTGCTGATATTGTTAAAATACACGAAAAACAAGTTTGGAGTATTTTACATGATGAACTCCACATGAAAAAGCTATCCGCAAGATTTGTGCCGCGTTTGTTGACTTTGCCCCAAAAAAATCGTCCGTTGGACCAATTCCGAGGAGCTTTTAGCGATTTATCAGCGTAATCCAATAGAGTTCTTGCGCCGATTCATAACTGTTGATCGATCACTACATCCCGGAATGCAAAGAACAGTCAAAACAATGGATAGAAGCTGGTAAAAGTGGTCCCAAGAAGGCGAAAACTGTTAAGTCAGCAGGAAAAGTAATGGCCACAGTAGTTTGGGATGCAAGGGGTATAATATTTATTGATTATCTTGAGAAAGAAAAAAACTATAAATAGTGAATATTATTATGCATTATTGGATCGGCTGAGTGAAGAAATCAAGATAAAACGACCGCATTTAGAAAAAAAAAGTTCTTTTTCATCAAGGTTATGCTCCTTCAGACACTGCATTTTTAACTCAACAAAAACTGGCCGAATTACGATTTGAAATTGCTCCTCATCCACCATATAGTCCAGATTTAGCTCCTTCTGAGTATTTCTTGTTTCCAAATTTAAAAAATTTCTTAAAACGTTATAAGCGTTAAAAAAAGGTCTATGTTTCAATAAAACTCCAGCCAAAGGACTGTCGCGCGGCTAAGCGTCGATGTCAATCTTTATTTCTAATTCGCGCCGATGCTGATATCAGCGGCTAAAGCATTTTATAGAATAAGCTGTTTAGTGACGCAAATGTGTAAAAGTAAAGAAGATTTAAACGGATTTAATACTATGCCTTGTCCTACTGACCAAAGGGCCCACTACTAAATCGCTTTCTACTATGGGTGCACGGATATAATAAAGCTTCCTTACTTATCTAAATGATTTTAAGATTTGCCCAAAATTCGGTCCAGTGGAAAAGTACGCCCTTTAGAAAAGACCATAAGGAAACTCAAAGCGACGACAATTCTTGACGAATCCAAATATGACACTACCTTTGAGATTTGAAGGTCTTGAGCCATGTCCCAAAAATATTAATATGTTAAATTTTACTAAATAATTAATATATCGAGCTCGAGGCCAAGCTTGATATATTTATTATTTAGTAAAACTCAAAATAAAGGCCGAATACAAAAATTAAAATTTACTGCGTAATTAATATAAAATATTTTTCACGAATTCAATTATGAATCTGTTTTTTAAGTTTACGTTAAATTAGCCCAAATTCTGGCCAAGTCAACTTGCCACATGGGAAGACATTTGTCAGATTTGGACCCTTAAGGGTACTCAAGAACAATAACAAAAATCTCAACGTTTTATACTTTTTTATTAATTAATGGCTATTGCCGTCTTTCAGCCGCCGTCGGTCATTTTTTAGCCCCCGAGAATTTTAGGACGACTTGGATCTTTGACTGGGACGAAATATAGTCCCCCTTGTCATATTTACATATTAAGTGAAATCCAATTGCCCAAACTCTATTTAGGCGCAGATCTTCTTTTATTTTTTTCTTCAAAAATTTTTAACATATGTGACAGCGCATAGAGAAAGGGACCTAAGGGTAAAAATAAATCAATTTTCACTTTTTTTTTTGGTGTGGACAACATCTGAGCATCGAATGAGACCGATCTCATGCCCCAAAGGTGTTCCCTCCCAGAGATATGCGCGTTTTATAAAAGTGATGGTACACCAAAGATACACGTATTTAAATCTTTAAAATGGCTCTCCTGAACAAAACTGGTTTTTACCCTTAGGTCCCTTTCTATTTTGCGAGTCACATATGTTGTATTTTTTTATTTTTTACTCTTAGAAAAATTTTGTTAACAATGCAAATACATTTAAATATTTTTTGATTTGTTACGTAGCGATTTTGTTTTGTTCTTTTTTTTCAGTTCTGTAGCGCTATGTAGCGGGTTTTTGCTTACTTCATTCGTAGCGATGTTTACTTCGGAACAGTTGGCTATACCAACGTTCCAGAGCTGCAACATATCTCTATCTGTATAGTCAGATCAGGCGTAGCGACGATGAATATTTCGAGGTGTTGAAAATGGCATATTAAAAAAGATACGTTTCATGATGAATGGTCTTTTTTTGTATTACACATGACCTTTTACCCCACTGTGTCTGGTTATGCGCGTGTTTCTTTGTCCTGTGCCGTTTTATTGTTGCACGAAAGATACATGCGAAGAGATGTTATGATATTTACTCGTGCTTTGGCAAAATGTTTATGTCACTTGCATGAGAATAAGAGATTTATTTCTTTCTGTTGAAAAACTACAGCAGCAACAACAACAGAGCAGAAATATTTAAAACAATAACAAAGTTGTTGTTGTTGTACCGTTTTAAGGGTTATTAAACACAACGTCTGTCACATTAACCGTGTTGGGCCGTTTTGTGGACTGGTAAGTCAGCGAAATGGCTTTTAAAGGGACAGGCGAAAGGGAAATGAATGACAGAGAAAGTGTTTTGCTGAAGTAGCTACAAGCTTTTTCGGATAGCACGCGCAGTGTATGTCAAGTCGGGGCAGAACTATATACTATATTTATATACATATGTATATACGAGTATGGGGGTACAATGATAGACTACAATTTGCAGATTCTACAGCTGCAGGACCTCAAATCGAAAGAAACCTCTGTGTGGAAAATATTCGAAAACATGGTCCAATATGAATATTGATAAAAATGATAAAAAAAACAAGTAAACAAAAAGTTAAACTCGGGCGTGGCCGACTATAAGATACCCTACTCTGCTATCCACTGGATAAAGCATTTCTGTCCGATGCTTGAGCAAGGTCGAACTCAATATATTAGAGATAATTATTTGTTGATCACAACGTAGCATACAAAATTTGAGTGATGGGCGTGGCCGACTATAAGATACCCTACTCTGCTATCCACAGGATAAAGCATTTCTGTCCGATGCTTGAGCAAGGTCGAACTCAATATATTAGAGTTAATTATTTTTTGCTCACAACGTAGCATACAAAATTTGAAAGTGATGGGGTAAAATTTGTGTCCTCTAAAGCTGCAAGACAACAAATCGGAAGGGACCTTTGTGTGGCGGCTATTCGAAAACGTGCACCGATATGATCCAATGTTAGAGGACATGGCTATTGGTCATTCGTTACGCTACATGCGAAATTTAGTAGGAGTCCAATGTAAAATGTTGCTTCTTAAGCTGTAAATTTTATTAATGTCTGAAAGAACTTTTCTGTGGCGGCTATAGAAAAATATTGACCTATGTGGTCCAGCTTCACCATATTTAATTAATGGTCGCTCAGCACGTACCATGCAAAATTTTGGCGTGATCGGATGTAGTTCTTTGGCTTCCTGAATTGCAGGATCTGAAATCGTGAGGGACATTTGTGTGGGAGCTATTTGAAAACATGGTCCGATATGATCTAATTTCACCAGAGATATGTGTTGGTGGCTCAAAATGATGTGTACGAAATTAAGTCGGAATGACGTGTAATTTGAGGCTTTTAGAGCTGAAATCAAGAAGTACCTTTGTATCGGGGGCTACAGGAAAATATGGACCTATGAGGTCCAACTTTGTAATTATTAATTAACGATTGTTCATAACGTACCATGCAAAATTGATCGGGTTTAATCTGTGGCTTCTAGACCTGCAGTATATCAATTCGGGAGGGACCTTTGCGTGGGACCTATTTGAAAACATGGATCGATATGGTCTAATATTGAGATATGTGTTGGTCGTTCGTATTGCTCTGTGCGAATTCGGTCGGAATCGGAAGTAAAATGTGGCCTTTTATTCTAAAATCTGGAAGGACCTTTGCGGAGGGCTATCAGAAAATGTGGACCTAGGGGGTTCACATAGTTAAAAAATGGTCATTCAGAGCATACCATGCACAATTTTAGAGTGATCAGGTGTAATGTATGGCTTGTAGAATTACATAACCTCAAATCGGAAGGGTCCTTTGTGTAGGACCTTTTCGAAAACATGGACATTCGACTAAAGATTGGTTCTGCTCAATCAGAATGTTCTGTGTGAAATTTGGATGGAATGTGTTGCTTTTAGAAACCTATTTATGATACCGAACTAAAGACCGATGTGGATCAATTTTAATAGGTATCGTTCCAAGCTTGAAGAATGTACTAAGTTCTATCGAAATCGGTTCATAATTACGAACTGTACTTGGACTGAAACGAAAAATGGACAGACGGGCACTGCTCATTGTAATCTGATTTAATCAAGGTGATTCTGAATCGATCGGTAAACTTAACCATTAGCATTGAGTTATAATACCCTGTACCACAGTGTGGTGTAGGATATATAAATAACTAATTCCATTTTTATAAACGAACTAAAGTCATTATTCTGAAAGCGTTTGTGGGAAGGAAATATCAATTCGGAGTCGTTCAATTAAATTGGGCATCGCTAAAGAAAATTTTACATTTTTGGTGTGCTAGGAAGATTGTCCTAGATCCCAATCGTTAAGTATACAAAGAATATCTCCCATATATGGCAAAAATATAAAATATTTTCAATTTTTGTTTCATTAAAGGGCTTGGAGGAAAGGTTCGTTTGCACGACTATTACACAGTTAAAGCAAGGTTTCATTCCGGGTGAGTACATTTAAAAAATTGTTCAGCGTTAGGTATCCACCAGCAAAATGCCAGCGACTTTATAAGCCAGAGTTTATCCAGTAAGCCAAGTAAAAGATTCATCATAAAATGCATTTGGCTTAGACAGCCGGCATTAAACAGTAGGTCGCGGTCAAAGCGTATACGAATAATATCGCGCACATCTCACTGATTAGAGAAGTTCTGCGGAATAAAGCAAGTAGAGTTCGACAGGCACTCTACATATAAGCCTTTGCAAGATTTTATATGTTTTGATTTCGAATTAAATTAAAAACGCGAATGGCTTGCTGGAGCTAACTTAACTGGCAAAATTCGAATCAGTTTATTTGAAATTAAAAACCCATTAACCATGAATTATCCACAACCCTGCAATTTAATTCAAGAAACCTAATGTACAACATTCTCGTTAATTAGGCTATGGGCGCTGCCCTAAACTGATCTAAATGGCCATGTTTCTCAACTAATTTAACCAATCCAAATGGGTATTTGCCTTTAAGGTATACAACTCGTTTTGTCCATTGATTTTGCAAAAATTTGACCTTGGACACGGTCAGACTCCTTCTATTGTTTTGTACCCACTCCGTATTTTCCTTTTGTACCTTCAAGATTTAATTTGCACTTCATAAAAATTAAAATTCTGCCTCCGCCGGGATAAAACAAAAAAACAAACCATACAAGAACAGACTAAAAGGCAATGGTAAAAGGACTCCATGGTCACATTGAAACGCATTTCCACCTACATAAGATGATTAGGGTGACAAAGCCAAAACCATTTAATGGAACGAAAGACGGGTTAAAGGAAAAACCGCATGGACATATTCCATAAGCTACGTTTCAACATTGTGCTTCTTTGAATAAACGACCACAACAACATCAAAATTAATGACATTAAAAAGACACTCATTAATTATGTTGTGGTCCGATACCATTACCACAGCTCCTATCTTAGCATCGTCGTCATTATCATCGCCAGACACTTTGCAATGCAGCTGTGTGCTAAAATATAGCAGTGCATCTAAAAAGGTGATTTTTATTAAGAATTTATGTTCCAAAGACATAAAGTAAGCTTTCTTATTTCAAAACTAGACAGATTCTTGAAAAATAGGAATAGAAATAAGGACCAAACACGTCAATAGTTTCGTGGACTTTAGGGGCTAAAAAGTGCAATGTAAAGATACTAGACAAAGTGCAGCGATCCAGCTGTCGGGATATCAGCGTAACAATCTGCAATAATAAGCATATTTATATCAGACATTTAGCGACTATCCCAGCAAAAAGATTGCCGGCAGTAGGCAAATGAAGTGTGGGTGGACATGCCGCCACCAAAATATCCTGGAAACATTAACAGGCCTCACACTACTAGAGCGAGTAAAAGACCTGAATTCCGTAAAGGACTAGTTTCACTCCAAGCACTTAGTAAGTACTAGTCATTACCACTTAAACAACCAGGTAATAACATCTCATTACCCTCTACATTATTTTAAAACCAAAAAATCTTAATTTTTGATTATAAGTTAAATAAGTACTTACCAGTAGCAATGGCTGTAGTTCTTTTAAAAGTTCTTGTTGTATTGTTCAGTTCTCTCTTCTTTAAATCACACTCGCAGGCAGGACAGATCACATCGATAGTTTGAAATTATAGCTATGAATACTGCAAAGAAAAGAAAATCAGTAAATAAGTACCATCAGATATAACCTGTGCGGCAGTTGGCCTGGGGCTACTGTTTGCGTTTAAGTCCCTGCGAAATTGTATTTTTATATTTTTTTACTGTTTTTCCAAATTTACTCTCCCAGTCGCTTTCCTGGGGCTACTGTTTGCGTTTAAGTCCCTGCGAAATTGTATTTATATATTTTTTTACGGTTTTTCCAAATTTACTGTCCTAGTCGCTTTCCCACACAGACTACTTATTCTTGAGCTTGGGGTGCTTACAAAAAATACTTGCTCTTGAGCTTTGAGTATACTTGCAGATAATTACTTTCCTCCAATCAGCCATCACCATGTTTAAAAAATCCGAAACGGATCTGAATAATAAGCAGTGCAGACTTTTGATTTAAACTCACTTGTAACGTTAATTGGTAAGGAGACATTTCACTGGGTTTCTACCCCATACAAAACTCCCAAGCACGGAGTACTGGTCAAATAGGTAACTAAATCTCAGTCCAAACTACAGAAGTTCTGTCGGACGAACAGACTTTCAGTTCTTATCACCAAATAAAAATAATAATGAATTGGAAGTCTTTCATAAGCTGATTGTTATGATAGTGTTATGGTACAGACAACTTACTATACGGTCACAAATATTGGTTGCCCGAACTGTCTGTAGCTGCTACTTTAATATTACGAGGGCGGTTCGGAAAGTTTTTAGCCTATCAATGAAAGAGAATAGTTAGTTTTTCAAAAATATTTTTATTTTTCAATATAATCTCCTGAAACTTCAATACACTTAGTCCAACGCTTATCTAGCAATTCTATCCCTTGATTAAAATTAGTTTCCTCAAGGTCTTCAAAATAGTGGTTTACAACTGTAATTGCATCTTCATTTGAGGTAAAACGCTTGCCAGCAAGGAATTTTTTTAGATTTGGGGACAGGTTAAAGTCACTGGGAGCTAAATCAGGAGAATAAGGTGGGTGGTCAAGCAACTCGTACTTTAATTCGTTGATTTTAGCCATTGTTAAAACACTCTTGTGCGCTGGTGCGTTGTCTTGATGATAAATTATTTTTTTGTGTTGTAAGCCAGGACGTTTTTCTCGAATTTGTACATTTAATTGATCTAAAAGGTTGCAATAGTACTCTGAATTTATTGTTTTACCCTTTTGCAGATAGTCAATCAATAAAATACCTTTGAAGTCCCAAAAAACCGTTGCCATAACCTTACCAGCCGATTGAATTGTTTTTGCCTTCTTTGGGGGACTTCCTACAGCTTCAGTCCATTGTTTGGATTGTTCTTTTGTCTCTGGAGTATAGTGGTGGATCCATGTCTCATCAACAGTTATGAAACGACGCTTAAAATCCATTTTATTTCGCTGAAAACGATCCAAACAAGCTTGAGAAATGTTCATTCTTATGCGTTTTTGGTCGACTGTTAACAAGTCCGGCACCCATCTCGCAGAAAGCTTTTTCATCTGTAGTTCTTCATGCACAATTAAATGGACTCGATCATTTGAGATGCCCATGATATTAGCTATTTCACGCACTTTTATTCGTCGATCATTTAATACCATATCATGAACTTTGGCTACAATTTCTGTTGTTGTTGCTGTTTTTGGACGTCCACTACGTGGTTCATCTTCAATGCTTGTACGACCACGTTTAAATTCAGCAACCCAATTTTTTACTGTTGCATATGAAGGAGCACTTTCCTCTAACACATTCACCATATCATTATGAATTTCTTGTCCCGATAAACCTTTTTTATGTAAATATTTAATGACATCACGCATTTCTAATTTTTCCATTGTAAAAAAATCGCGGATGCGTTTTTGTGAACACCTGTTTGTATATGAAGGAGTTGCCAGATCGAAACAAAATTTAACATGTGTTCATAGCAGAGATGGAAGTTTCCAAAACACTTATCTTTTTTCCGTTTTTTGCGCTAGGCTAAAAAGTTTCCGAATAGCGCTGTTCAATGCAACCAACAATTGGTAATGACAACACCGAAGAACAAACGATAAAAAAGGCTTCTTAGGCGCTGCCGACTATAAGATACCCTACACTTTTGACCCGACAATAAGATAGCCTTCACCTCTCCTTTCCTATTCAGAAGATTTCGCATTTCTCGGCCAAATTTTATAAGGGATAGTCATAATTTGGATAAATTGTATTTACAATTTGGCCTTTTGAGATGCAGGTCTCCAAATCGTGAGGAACCTTTGTGCGTAGGCTACTCGTAAATACTTATATAGACCTATATGAACCGAGTTTACCGGAAATGGGGATTGGTTGACATCTGATGTAATATATGGCTTCTACTTTTGCATGTTCTGAAATCGGAAAGGACCTTTGTATGATAGCTATACGAAAATACTGACTGATATAGTCTAGTTCCATTAGATTGAATCACTGATCGCTTATTTCACTAGAGGTAAGACGCTACCTCGACAGACGCGAGTGGTTCTGGCTCAGCTGAAATCTGGATGGTGCAGCCGCCTCAATTCATATTGGCCGCGAATTGTTGACAACGTTCTAGACGTTTGGTTTGAAAGGTCCTTTGTATGTTAGCTATTTGAAACTACTGACTGATATGGTCTAGTTTCACCAGATTTAATCACTAGTCACCAGAGGTATAGAGCTTAATAGACGTGCGTGGTTCTAGCTCAGCTGAGATCTGGATGGTGCATCCGTCTCAATTAATATTGGGATAGAATTGATGGAAACGTTCTGGACGTTTGTCACGCCTGTCATTAGGGACCACATGATGTGCTGCACCTCTTCAATTGTCTGACCACTAGGACGCTCTTTGGACGCATCTAGTTTAAATGGCGTGTGTTCTTTACTGGATATCGACCTAGAGGACTTACAGGATTTTTAAATAAACATTCCAGTTAGAAAAAAGAATTCATGAAGAGAGACTAACCAATCAACCCAGTCAAAAACGACAAAAACAAATAAAACGAGTATGTTAAAGAAGAAGAATTATAAAATATTGATATTACAACAGCAACTAGAACATTTTTTCGCTTTTCATTCACACAAGCGATCAATTATCTTTATTATATTGTGATACGAGGGTTGCTATTTATATTTTAGGTGCTGACAATACTAGTGTTCCCAGATGTAAACTGGAACTTCCATTGGAAACTATGACATTTTTTAGCATAAGTTCACTAAGAACGTTTTGTCATTTGAGGGCGAATTGTTTTGCTTACAGTTGAAAATTAACCTCAGTCAAAAAATGCAATTACCCCGTGAACATTTTCATTCGATGATTTTTTACGATTTTCGGAGTGGGTATCGAGACAAGAGTGTTTAAATCAACTTGTTTCCACTTTTGGCGATAAAGCCTATCAAAAACCACTGTTAATCGCTGGTACCAATAGTTCAGTCTCAGACGCCGCTCGCTTCGCGCAGGACGTACAACCTCGGTCATTTTTCCAGAAACCACCGATGCTGTGCGTGAACTGATTAAGCAAGACCGACATGTGACATACCGTGAGATTGAGGCATCCTCGGGCATTAGTACGACAAGCATCAAGTAGATATTGCATGTTCATTTGAATGTGAAAAAAATTTGTTCTCGTTGGATCCTACATACTTTGACAAATGCTCAAAAAAAGGCTCGTATGGATTGGTGCAAAGAGATGTTGAAAAAGTATAACTGCGGTAGCTCAAAGGCAGTGTAAAACATGGTCACAGGTGACGAATCATGGATCTATATATATGAACCCGGAAAAAACAGCAATCGACCGTATGGGTCTTTCAAGACGAGCCAAATCCAACATTAGTTGTTCGTGGAAGCAGTACATCGAAGCAAATGATTGCGTTTTTTTTTCGGTATAACCGGTCATGTTGCCACAGTGCCTTTAGTGGAACGTAGGACTGTCAATTCCGAGTGGTATATAACCATATGTTTGCCAACAGTGTTCGAAGAAATGAGGAAATGTAATAAGAGAAGACGGATGATTTTGCATCACGACGATGCGAGCTCTCACACATCAGCTGAAACGATGAGCTATTTGACCGCTCAAGATGTCGGTGGATGGCCCACCGTACAGCCCTGATTTGACACCCAATGACTTCTTCGTATTCCCTAGCATCAAGAAAAAAATGCGTGGTCAACGTTTTTCATCGCCCGAAGCAGCTGTTGACGCGTTCAAAAATCATGTTTTGGAGGTGTCTCTAGCGGAGTGGAAAAAGTGCTTCGACAATTGGTTTGAGCGCATGCAAAAGGGTATTTATCTTAAAGGAGAATATTTTGAAAAACAATAAAACCATTTCCAATGATTAATTATTGTGTTTTTATTGACAAACCAGAAATATAAATAGCAACCATCGTATGTGGAATCGAATATCCATTACGATTATAAACATTTGAGGATTGTAACCAATATTCCTTTCTAGCAATGAAATTTTTGTAGTTTCTACCGACTTCCAATAATTTTCTTCTCTGTGTGTTATTAGACTTTAGGGACCTATTTTCTTTATCGTTCTGCTATTTCTGTCTTTCAGCGCTGTAACTTAAATCAATACACGCTAGTATCAATGGAGGAAAAATACATTATGTAGGTAAAGCATTTGTAGATAATTTCTCAAGATTGAATTGAGTTTGTTAACCCTCGACGTACCCAACAACAAGAAAAACAATAGCTACCACAACTACTTCTACTACTACTCGTGCTATGGCGGCAGCGACAACGACGTGGTCGACAAGGTTCACCGGATTCTCCCAGAAGCAGCAGGAAAGGCAACGCACACCTCAAGCAACCAGCTCCATATTCGATGTAGTCAGCTAGCCAAGCATTGTCGCAACTAGCACTTGTCATGTCGGGCCATATTCATGGCGTAGCTTTTGCTACGTTCGATTGCTTTGTGAAGTAGGAAAACTGAAAACTCCTGCAGCAACATTATTCGAACATTAAAAATCCAACACGTAAAAGTAATTTCCAACAAAATGATTCATAGTGTTGGTCCCCCAACGGTGAATTGTTATATTTCATTTTGAGCTGACAATGTATTTCGGGTTGAACACGAGTATCTGCTGCGTCCAGGGAATTCACGTTTTACACTTTTTGTCATTTCGCACACACACGTACAGGGTACAGGACAGACACTCAGAGGCCATGGCACACATAACAAACGCCCAAAACATGCCCGGGAAATAGTCATCCATTTGTTCACCCACTCATTCATGCTTCGGTTAAGTAGTCATTAATAAGTCACTAAACAGTTTTTGCGTCTGTGCTTCATCCGCCCTCTTGTGCAGTGCTTCGATCGCCGTCCATTGTTTTGCTTGGCTGACGGGTTTTTGAGGTATTTTTTCCTGCTTTGTCATGGTTGGCATCAGAGAGAAAGAGGAACGCATAATGGGTTGTGCAGCCAACCCATTCGGAAAGGTTGCCCGTCTACGAAAGTGGGGAGACGTAAATCATTTACACGTGAATAAGCGTCTAAAGCATCTCGCGTAAGGTTTGCCGAACTAACAACATGTTTAGTTGTAAGCTTTTAAGCAGTGTTGTCAACCTAGTGCTTTTCGCATGTGGTCGTAATCTAATAGAGCAGATATGAAATTAATTTGAGAACTATACCCTCTGCATACATGTTGCACGCTGGTTTACAAAAACTGTTATGCTTAGTTGATAGACCAAACCGTACGGTATGATTGCCGTAATCATATTATTGGTAACATAAAACCCAAAAACAATACTTTTGTTGACCATATTTATAAGGTTGCTATCGGGTGATCAATATAAAAGTTTTTTTCAATAGGGTTTTTTTCAAAGATTACGCGCGAGTGGTGTTAAACTCTATTTGTTTCTTTTCAGTATTATTTGCCATTTTGTCATGGCAAGACTTACTCCGCTACACCATCTCCAAATTGTGCAACTGTATTATGGAAATGAGCGTTCGGTGAGAAACGTTCTTTGTGCGCTTTTACCTTTTTAAGCTCGGCTCATTTCTGGTTCAACTGCAGCGTCAGTTAACAAAATTGCCGCATTTGGGCCAAAAAGCAATCAGAAGAGGTTCAAGAGGTGCCACAGAGAAAACCGCGGTTTGGTGCGGTTTATGGGCTAGTGAAATCATCTGTCCATATTTTTTCTAAAATGATGATGGCCGGAACGTAACCGCGAATAACCGTGAATGGTGCTCGCTATCGTATCGGACTTTTTGCTACCTAAAATTGTAGCCCGTAATCCTGACGACATTTGGTTTTAACAGGTGCTACTTGCCATACAGCCGCTCAAATAATGGATCTATTGAGAGATCATTTGAAAGAGCAGCTAATTTCAGTTTTGGTACCGGTGAGATGGCCGCCTAGATCATATGATAAAACACCTTTAGACTACGTACAGCCCAAAGTCTATGCTGACAAACCAGCTACGATTCAGGTTTTGGAAGCCAACATTACGCCTGTTATTAATGCACACCAGTCGAAATGCTTGAACGAGTCATCTAAAATTGGACCCTCAGAATGAACACCCGGGGCGTAGTTGCGGCCAAATTTTATTAAAAAATAAATGGCATTTGTATATATACAAACTTAGAAAAATTAAAATCATACGGTATGATTGTCTTAATCATATTATTGTTAACATAAAACCCAAAAAACAATACTTTTGTTGCACCAATTTATATTGTTGCTGCAACCATATTTTTTTTTTAATATGACAATAATACTTTTGTTACATTTTAATACTTTGTTACATTCATACTATTGTCAACATGAAATTTTAAAAAAAATACTCTTATAGTGACGAACATACTTTTATTGCAGAGAACAAATTATTGTTGCCGTGACCATAGAGTAACCATATCATATCTTTGCGTGTACGTATATAAAGATTTTTAGGAAAGGAACCCAATTTTGTTTTCAGTATTATGTACATTACATGAATAATACATTTGTGTGGAGAGTTCCAGAATGGGTGTGGCTTTACAGATCATTTGTAATCCTATAAGGAGTATTAGAAAAAAAAATTACATGGAGAATTTTATTTCGATTGTTAAGTACATTTGAAAATTAACGTGTTAACATCACTCTTTTTGAGGGACAGACGGACAAGACTTAAATGAGGCTAGAGACGAATTAGACAAAAAAATTAATAATTTTATATGCTATTTTGATGAGCTATTTTTTAAGCCAAATCAAATGATATTTACTCTCTTACTCTGTAGGGTGTGCGTAAACAAATTTACCAATTGTATAATATTGATTTTGTTATAATGGAAATGGTGTAATTTTTCAACAGATTTTGTCGAAAATTCATTTGTAAACACTTTACGTTACATAGATTACATGTGCCAAATTGCAAAACAAATAACAAATCAACAATATTGAGTATTAATTGCATTCATTAAATTCAGATTGATTAAGGCACGGATTTCATTATAATGGAAATGGTGTAATTTTTTCATCCGATTTTGTCGATAATTCATATGTAATCACTTTACGTTACATATACAACATATTTTAAAAGAAATAAAAATTATAAATATTAATCATCATTCATTACATGCAGATTGCAGACTGATTAAGCCACAGTGGTTAGCTTGTTAGCGTAGTCTAAGAAGGACTTATGTAAATTTTAGTATCGCCTCATAACGAAAACATTTTAAAACTCATAACTGCCTTTCTATTTTTCACAAAATTATTTTCAATAAACAGCTTTACGTTTTTTTGTAAATATGTGAATTTATTTATGCATCGTTCCTTAAAAAAATATTTTCTATTAACGGCATACAATTTTATTTTTAATTATGTGTATTTGTTTATCGCTAGAAATTGGAAATGTTTCTGATAAACAACGTACGAATATTTTAGTTAAAAAACGAAATATTTTATCACAAGATACATAATTAATTTTTGTGTGATTTTAAATTGAACCCATTGCTTTTCAGTACATTTAACACCTTTCGTTTATCTTGTGCAAAGTTGACAACACTGCTACAAAGCTTTATTAATGCGTACATGCTACATAATTTATGGATTAGCAGAAGATTACAAATTTGTTTAAAACAATTAGTTTTCGGACCCCCTCTAACTGCAGGTGGTGGAAAGTTTTAATGTATTAAATTGTTCATTACACGTCCTTGGCGTCCTTGTCGACGTAAATTGTGCGATTTACTTGATTTTGGGGATCAAACACAATTTGTTTTAGTTGGCAGTTTTTTGATAAAGAAGTCTTAAGTCATTAAGAGCAAGTTTTTCAAAATTATAGAAACAAATGGAAAATTTTACCTTTAACGTTCATTAACCTATAAGTGTTTTTATGGTCTGCGTGTGGTATATATTTAAGGTGTTCGTACGTTTATTTTCAATATTACACTTTTTTCTTTTCTGGAGGGCACAATAAGGTAACTGAAGGGCAAATAGTACATACATTGGCTAATTTTTTTGGAGCTCTTCTCCATAGGAATAAGGAATATGTTTGAAAATACATACGAGGGCGACCACAAAACTCACTGGCCTGCCACATTTTCTGTTTTACTAGCAACTTTTTTTTTGTTTTTTAAAAGCAACCTTTTATATGCCATCTGTCAAAACTTCCGAAATATTTAATGATTATTTTCTTTGTTACAGGTGATTGAAGTAAACAAGTTTTATATTTAATCAAAGATGAATTGGATTCTGTTCATGGTGATAATGCACCATCATACTCCACCGTGAAATCCTGGGTTCAACAATTTAAAATGGGTCATTCAAGTACGGAAGATGAACAACGCTCTGGAAGACCGACTAAACTGCTACTACTATTGAAAACATTAGAAAATTATCTAAAGATAGGCGAATAAAGCTCAGAGAACTTGCTGATATTGTTAAAATACACGAAAAACAAGTTTGGAGTATTTTACATGATGAACTCCACATGAAAAACCTATCCGCTAGATGGGTGCCGCGTTTGTTGACTTTGTCCCAAAAAATCGTCCGTTGCACCAATTCCTAGGAGCTTTTAGCGATTTATCAGCGTAATCCAATAGAGTTCTTGCGTCGATTCAGAAATGTTGATGAAACATGGATCCATCACTACATCCCAGAATGCAAAGAACAGTCAAAACAATGGATAGAAGCTGGTAAAAGTGGTCCCAAGAAGGCAAAAACTGTTAAGTCAGCAGGAAAAGTTATGGCCACAGTATATTGGGATGCAAGGGGTATAATATTTATTGATTATCTTGAGAAAGGAAAAACTATAACAAGTGAATGTTAGTTATTGTGCATTATTTGATCGGTTGAGTGAAGATATCATGTTAAAACGACCGCATTTAGAAAAAAAGTTATTTTTCATCAACATAATGCTCCTTCACACACTGCATTTTAAACTCAACAAAAACTGGCCGAATTACGATTTGAAATTGCTCCGCATCCACCATATAGTCCAGATTTAGCTCCTTCTGATTATTTCTTTTTTCCAAATTTCAAAAAAATTCTCGGTGGCAAAAAATTTTCGTCCAATAGCGAGGTTATTGCTGAAACTGGGGCATATTTTGAAGGTCTTGAAAAATCTTATTTTTCGGATGGAATTAAAAAACTTGAAAAACGTTTGATGAAGTGCATTGAGTTGGAAGAAGATTATGTTGAAAAAAAAAATAATAATAATTCCTAAAAACGGTTCTTTTTATGTTAGGCCAGTTACTTTTGCGGTCGCCCTCGTACCTATGGTTTTATAACAGGGTTGTACGATTGGCATCAGTGCAATTTTTAGATATTTTATTTAAGCGAAATTAAATTAAATATCATCGACAAAACGCAATTAAGAACATATAAACATTTTTAAATGTTCTTACCCTGGTTTTAACCGTATGTTTGTGTGTACGGTAGGTGTGTACTACGGCGGGTCGATTTAAAAATCGCCCAAGAGACATGGAAAATCGTATTCTAAGGATCAAAATAAGAAACTTTGCCCAAGGAACCATACCTCTAAAACGAATGCTGATGTCCCGGTTTTTGACCCGTAGGGTCATATTTTAAAAAAATTCTACTTTGACAGATACTCGTAGGAGCGTTAACATGGCGTACTAGTAAAAACATAAAGATTTTGGAACGGTTTGTCCAGATCTCAGATTAAAAGCCACTTAAAAATCTCTGGGCAGCTGTTGAGAGGGCTTTGGAGACAAAAACAATCAAAATGCAGACGAATTATTCCATAACGTTCGAGAAGTATGGCAGAATGAATATCTATGTTGAGCGATGTCAATACTCGTTTAAAGGCATTCATGGTATTGCTTGCATCAAAGGGTTAGACAACTAAATACTAGATCTAGAGATATAAACTTAACATCAGAACCCAATTTAAGTTAAACCATATTATTTTTTTAACAACATGTAAAGTAATCTTGAAGTTTCCTTTATTAGGAATCCAAGCCAAAATTGTACAAACTTTTTATTTTCCTTTCTTAATAAACGCAAACAATTCTTTGTTTATGTCGTTCTTGACTGGGCTGAACATTTCTTCATGAATTAAATTCAATTAATTTATTCCATGTTTTCTTTTTAGTTGTTGTTGTTGTTATAGCGGCAACTATGTGCCGGTGTGACAGCCCTTGGCCGAAGAATTGATTTTCGGGTCAATCCGGTCCATAGAACCGGCTGTCGTGGAATTGTTCTTTTTAGTTCATTTAGCCCTCCGATAAGTGAGAAGGTACCTAGGGACCTTTTCGTTTTCAAACTGATATTACTGTATTATGACCCAAGGATATTATACTCGACCCTTACATGTATTCTATAATTGTTTGAAAAAAATTACAGGAAATCCGACCCATTTAAAGGTGATTAGTACGGGCACGAGTGAAAAGGGCCAAGTGGACTTTTTTCATTTTCAAAATAAGATTACTCCATGGGAAATTTACCCGACTCCTACATGTTTTCCGAATAAATTTCATATAGAATCCGACCAATTTCAATGATGCTGATTGGACACCCGATATTGAAAATAATGGACCACAACCGCTAACACAAATCGAAATGGATTACATTGTGGCTTAGTTGGGACTATCACAATAATACTCCGAAATGTTGACATCATTTTTGAAAATCAGAAAACTGGCACAGCAAAATTTCAGAGCAACATCATGACGACAACGCCAAGCTGATTTTCAAAAATTTTATTTCGTTGACGAAGCAAATACGTTCACCTACTCCCATGACATCCCAGGTTTAGTGAAAAAATTGGAAATGAATTATATCGCTGGCGACTGGCGTTTATTCATCGATGGTTCAGTTTCAAGTTTGAAGGCTGTGCTATTGCACAACACAAACAAAAAACCGTCCATTCCATTGGGATTCAGTACGACTATTAAAAAAACAAATACAATGTACACAAATGGAAGATTTGTTGTGTTCTAAAGGTTGTCAGCATAATACTAGTCATTGTTTAAAGGACGGTTTTCCAAAATACTTCTGCTTCCTTTGAAATTGGGAGTCACGATACACAGGAAATCAATATCAATGTAAAGATTGGAAAGCAAGAACTCCCGAGCTCGAGAAACAATTAAAATTACGGAATAAATCTTTGATAAAGGATCTAGATATTTCGCTCCACATGAGATTAGGAATAGCTGGGAAATTCGTCGAAGTGGCAGTCCTTTGACTTTGATGACGCCTATGGCTGTTTGAAATCCATCTTCCCAAAAATCAGTGAAGCTAAAATCTAATCGTTGTCATTATTTTAATATTGTCATATCTAAATTTATTCACTTCGATATATTCGCATTACCAATAATTTTTTCGTAAATGTTTTTTTTATATTTCAAACAGGTATTCTCAATGGACCGGATATACGAAAATTAATGAAAAGCTAATCTTTCACAAATATGCTTTCGAACCATTATAACCACCTGTGTGCATGGGACGCATTGAAACAAGTCATCGAAGGCGTTTTAGAAAAGAACCGTGTACAGCGAGATGACATACAGACACGATGGGACAACTTGCCGTATTATTTTGAAAAAATCAATGCATCCATGACGTTAAAATTATATTTCATGCATTTCCACCTTGATATCTTTTGGGCACAATTACCTCAGGAATCGGACGAACAAGGAGAGAGGTTTCACCAGGTGACCATGCCAATGGAAAAACGATTCAAAGGCGATTTAATTGGCTGCATTACTTGCGGAGGGAGATTTGTTGGTGTAGTTCTAAAATTATGCAGTTTGAATATGAAAGCACCGAAGAAGAAGATGACACTAAAATTTGTGGGCACACTGAACAAAACATGCCCTTGAATATTATGTCTATCTCGGATGATGATTCAGGCTCAGAACATAAATATGAACAACCTACGAAGAATATAAGGTCATCAGAACCACAAGCGTCAACTTCAACGAGGATGGATAGTGACAATAATTGAAAATGTTCTGAATTTTGTTTTCATGCATAGATAACATATAAAAATCTCATATTAACTGTGTTAGAATAGCTGTAATATGAATCGGAATGTTAATTTTCATGCAAAATAAAGAATCAATAAAAAAGTCATCAATGTTTTTTCCAAAGAATTTTGTGCATATCTCGATCAAATTTTTAAAAGTCATACCTTCACTTAATTGTGCATAAAAGCAAAACGCGTAAATCGATTTTCATGATCTATGTCTCATTTTGTTCATAGGTTTTGTGACTTTACGTGAAAATAATAATACTTGACACTTTTTTACTGTTTTGTATTTTTTTATGAATTTAAAAAAAAAAACTTTAATTTTTTAGACAAAAAATATTTTTTTTTCTACATACATTTATTTATAACTGCGAAACTGTTGCTTATGTAGCGAAACGTTGTATAACAGATTAAAGGAATTGTAATTTTTAATTTAATTCAGCTTATTCGGACTAGAGGGTCTCGAGTTATGACAAACAAAAGAGCCTAAAACGTGACAAATTTTCCTATACGATACTAACTAACTTTAAATTAATTATTAAATTATTATATGATGTACCTTGACCAAACGAATGATGCTGGAGTTCTTCTTTTGGGGCTACTTTCACAAAAAATTATCAGAATTGAGTCCCGAAATCAATCACCTCAAAAATGTTGTATTGTGCAATGAAAGCATTCGGTGTAAAGGTAAGAAAAAACAATTCTAATGTTCAAAAGCAGAATAGCTACATATTTTTAAAGGTCATGCCGTTCTGAGTACGTATGACAGCGGCAAACAGCCAATAGATATTCCTGTAGCAATCCAGTTTGTGTAGAGCATTGAACACTTATGCTCCTGCACACAAAATATGTTGGACTAGGGACGATCTACACAACAATAGTTTGTAACAAATCTACTTTAGCAACGATTGTCAAAAAAAATATGGTTCTGTAGGGCATTAAAAACAAATAAGTTTAAGGAAAAAAAATCGGCGGTAACCTATATTTTCCGAGTTACAGGACCCTAAATTTCCGACCAATAACTGGATCTATCTGCCACATTTGGAATCGGACGTTGTTGGTATCATTAGAAAGCTTATGAAAATACATTTTATGAATCCTTAAATCCATTGTGGGCTGGGGGTCATTTTGTATATTTTCTGTGAAAAATAGGTCAAAACTCGGGAAATTGCCTATTTAAAGGTATTTTTTTTCCTGTTGCCAACACTTTAAGCTTTTATTTGGTACTTTGATTTGAAATTTAACCCTTTAAATACCGGAGATATTGGCATTTTAGTTTCAGTTTTTGCTTAGAATTTGGACAAAATGTTCACAAAAAATTTACATAGTGAACAGCAAAAGTCATGGTACCTCAGTCATACAGAATTTTTTTTCTAAAATTCTCACAAAATGTGAAACAATTAATTCGACATCTATTTTTATTTTATGTATTTTCTTGTATATTTCAACAAATTATATTAATATGCCATATAGTTAGCTAAATGAGAAATATAAAAATTTTTTTATCAATACAACTCCAAATTTGTGCACAGCATAAGTCATGGTACTCCTGGTCAGAGATGGTATTACACATCATTTATGGGATAAACTAGTTTAGTAAACCATGTGGCAACTACTTAGGGTTTTGTCAAATTGTCATTTAAAGCAATAACGGTACTTTCCACACTTTACTGACCAAAAGCATATGCTTAGTGCAACAAGTGAAAACAATTATTTTTTAAAATGTCTAGAAAAGAATTAATAATAGAAGAGCGAAAATTAATAATTATTAACCATGAAATGGGCAAGTCGTATTCCGAAATAGGTAAAATTATTAACAGAACCAAATCAATCCTCCAAAAAGTTGTTAATCGGTACAAAACAGAAAATATATTTGAAAATAAACCGAGAACAGGCCGTCCCCCGAAGCTCAATAATAGAGAAGAACGGAAAATTGAAGCTATTATTAAAAATAATCCATTTACAAGCGCTCCTAAAATCGCTACAGAATTAAAAGAATCGTTAGATAAAGACGTTTCTGCAGACACGGTACGTAGGTGCATCAGGAGGGCCGGATACAATGCTCGCACTGCCCGCAAAAAACCACATGTTAGCGAAACAAAAAACAAAAAAAAGCGTATAGATTTTGCAAAAGATTATAAAAACAAGCCAAATGAGTTCTGGGAAAAAGTAATTTTCTCGGGAGAATCGAAATTTAATATATTTGGATCGGATGGACGCGCTTTGGTATGGCGGAAAACCAAAGTGCTGATAAACTCAAGATTCGTGATAATTATTACTTCCAACAGGACAATGATCCTAAGCACACCGCTGCTGACGTTAAGATGTGGATCGCATTCAATACACCACACATGCTGATTTGAATCCTATTGAGCACCTATGGGATCATCTAGAAAAACGAATCCGAAATCACAGAATTTCCAGTAAGGCCCAACTCAAAGAAACACTTTTGACAGAATGGGGTAAAATATCGGCGGACTACACTAAAAAGCTTGTGCACTCTATGTCCGACCGACTGAATAAAGTTTTACGACTCAAGGGATATCCTACCTAGTATTAGGTAAAGAAATTTAGTTATAAAAATCGAGAAATTTTAATAATTTACTATTTTTCTCCAGGGGTACCAAGAAATATGCTGTGCAAAAATATGGACTTGACACGATCTGGTATTTTTCTTATGTTTTGTTTTAACAAATAAGTGAAATATTACTCTGCATTGTTATAGTATAGGAGTGAATACATAAAATAAAAATAATTGTTTTAACTTTTGTGAATTATTTTTTGAGAAATTACTAAATACTTTTTTATTTGTATGGGGTACCATGACTTTTGCTGCTCACTGTAGATATTTTTTCGACATGGCCATTTTCTAACAATATGGCAAAATTGTAGACGAAATTGCACGCTGTGGTAGCATTTCTTTTAATAACAAAGAAAAGTTGCATTCTAGAATACTCGTTACAAACGTAAAGTGTACTAAAATAAATATTAAAAACAGTCCAAAATTATGATTGCCAACGCTGAGATAAACTGGGAGTCAAGTGTTAAATACTTGGGAGTTAGTTTAGATAGAAAAATGATGTTTAATGAGCATGTGTCATACAAAATACATATGATAACTAGGATTCTATATGCGTTTATAAACAGAAAATCAGAACTATCCATAGTTAACAAATTATTAATATCTAAACTTATTTTTCATTCTATATTATACTACGGGAATCCTGTCTGGTACGATGCTTCTGATTGTCATATTAAACGCCTGCAGATTTTTCAGAACAAACTGCTGAAATTAATTTATAATTTACCATACCATTTTTCTACTAGGCGTCTTCACTCACTACACAATGTCTCCTTTGTAAAAGATAAAATTAATTATATAATAAACAGCTTTTTTGAAAAATGTTCCTACTCTCAGTTCCATCATATAAATGATGAAGTAGATGTTTTTTTTTATCCTTTTACTCTAATTTTATTTTAACTAAATAAACTTGTATAAGGTTTTTTGAAAATTTTTCCTTGAATTTATAAATGTCATATTTACTTATAGATATTCAGAATACTTTTTTGTTGTATGTTTAAGTAGTTAGCCTGAGTGGGCTAATCTCTTTACCAAATAAGGTTAAGATTATTGTATTGCTTGTACGATTATTATTGGCAATAATGAGAATTGAGTAGGGAATTGCGAAAATTGTTCAGCGATGAAGATAGATAGGGGCATACCAAAAGAGGGGAAATATTCCTGCCAAAAGGCCATCATCTGAGGCTTGTAACACTAGAAAATATTGCTGATGAATAGATTTGGAGGTACGAAATACATGAAAATCAATTAGAAAAGCATGAGAACAGGAATAAAATGTTGAAGTAAGAAATGGATGAACTGATTGTTAGCACCGCGGGGAAAAAATTATTTGAAAAAAATCGCGCGATTTGTTTCAAAAATTATTTAATTTTTTTAATACGAGGGCGACCGCAAAAGTAACTGGCCTAACATGAAAAGAACCGTTTTTTTGGAATTATTATTATTTATTTTTCAACATAATCTCCTTCCAACTCAATACACTTCATCAAACGTTTTTCAAGTTTTTTAATTCCATCCGAAAAATAAGGTTTTTTAAGACCTTCAAAATATGCCTCAGTTTCAGCAATAACCTTGCTATTGGACGAACATTTTTTGCCACCGAGAATTTTTTTTAAATTTGGAAACAAGAAATAATCAGAATGAGCTAAATCTGGACTATATGGTAGATGAGGAGCAATTTCAAATTGTAATTCGGCCAGTTTTTGTTGAGTTAAAAATGCAGTGTGTGAAGGAGCATTATATTGATGAAAAAGAACTTTTTTTTCTAAATGCGGCCGTTTTATCTTGATTTCTTCACTCAACCGATCCAATAATGCACAATAATATTCACTATTTATAGTTTTTCCTTTCTCAAGATAATCAATAAATATTATACCCCTTGCATCCCAAACTACTGTGGCCATTACTTTTCCTGCTGAATTTTACCAGCTTCTATCCATTGTTTTGACTGTTCTTTGCATTCTGGTATGTAGTGATGGATCCATGTTTCATCAACAGTTATGAATCGGCGCAAGAACTCTATTGGATTACGCTGATAAATCGCTAAAAGCTCCTCGGAATTGGTCTAACGGACGATTTTTTGCGGCAAAGTAAACAAACGCGGCATCCTACTTGCGGATAGCTTCTTCATGTGGAGTTCATCACGTAAAATACGCCAAACTTGTTTTTCGTGTATTTTAACAATATCAGCAAGTTATCTTAGCTTTATTCGTCTATCTTTAGTCGCTTCATTAAATATTTTACTAATGTTTTCAATAGTAGTAGCAGTTTTCGGTCTTCCAGAGCGTTGTTCATCTTCCGTACTTGAACTACCCATTTTAAACTGTTGAACCAAGGATTTCACGGTGGAGTATGATGGTGCATTATCACCATGAACAGAATCCAATTCATCTTTGATTAATTGTGGCGTATAAACTTTCATATAAAAGTGTTTAATTACCGCACGAAACTCTTTATTTTCCATTTTTTTTTAAACTTTGTTACTTCAATCACCTGTAACAAAGAAAATAATCCTTAAATATTTCGGAAATTTTTACAGATGGCTTATAAAAGATTACTTTAAAAAAAGAACAAAAGTGGCTAGTAAAACAGAAAATGTGCCAGGCCAGTTAGTTTTGCGGTCGCCCTCGTAAAGGGTATTATATCCTGTTCTAGAAGGGTTAAAACTATGTGTTAGAAACTAAAGTTATAAATTCTTTATAAATGTGGCGAAAATTATTTGATAATTTTTATTTTTTTAATAAAGAGCTTTATCTTCTGTTCTAAAAGGGTTAAAACGTCAAAAGATGCGTTCAATGAAAAGTTAATATGTTGGCTACAAAACTAGATCGATAATTACAAACTTAAAAGTATGCATTTTTCCAGTTTTAAAGCATTTTTAGTAAAAGGTCGTAAAAAATAAAAATGTTGCTACCGCTTCTTAATGGGTTAACAGATCGAATATATGTATGTATTACTGGAATGGTGTTGCAATAATCTTTCAACAATACCCATATTGCTTAATAATAAATGAGGCCCATATCTCGGAACTGATGGGAGACCGCCTTTTTTATTTAACATTTTCTGCTTAGAATCAAAAGTTCTTTCGATGTTCCTGCAAGAGTTGTTACTAAACTAGATTTAAGCCAATAGTTTTTAAGATTTATTCATGTAAAAGTCATTTAACAAGCATTCTTTCTATAATTTATTATACATTTCGTCGGTGTTTCTAGCAGAAGCCGTATGTGTTTTTTTTCCCGATAAATCAAAAATTTATACATAGGCCTTCTTCTGGGAACTACGACGATTAATATTTAGTGAATAATAATAAAAGAAATCAATTTTTTTAATAGCATTTTTATACAATATTCCTTACAAAAAGGAATAGGACCCTGCAGACCTTGTACCTCGTATGAGGGCAAACTTTGGTTCACTAGTCGGACTTTTAATATAGATATGTTCTTAAAGAAATAATAAACAAGCTTACTTCGTTGAAGAGCTTTTTAAAATAAAACATTAATGTTTTAAAAATGAAAATGATGTCGCTATTTATATGACCGGTACTGCACAACCAACGTAGAGACAGACCAGACCATATCTGTCTAGGTATCCCTAAAACCCCCATATATAAGGTCTTCCAGTTTTGCGGTCTACCACTCTAGTTCTCATACTTTAAATCAGATATTTGCAAAATTCTGAAGAAAAGCGGTGACTCTTTTGTTATGCCACTAGAATGGCGGTATGAAATTAGACCCTACGAAAATACACCCTAAACCAAATAGGACATTAGGCCCCAAAATCGGGGTCTAATTGTATTATGAAAATAAACCCCACAAAATAATACACCAAACATAAAGTGAAAATAGGCCCCCAAAAATTGTTATTGGGGCCTAATTTCGTAGTGGTTATTTGAAGGTATGCACCCCCAAAAAAAGGCAAATATGCCCCAAAATATCGAGTTGTTTTCTGTATAAAATTTGGGTCTGTTTTCATTTTTGGGTGTAATTTCCGCTAATGTATTACAAAGTGAATGTAACAACAAATTATGAAAATAGGCCCCAAAACGTGCACAAAATCTTATGCGTACAGTTTCGGTTGTGTGTAAATATTAATATTTGACATATGCTCTTTTTGCACCTAATCATTTGTTATTATCAATAGTTACTGCGTGAATTTTAAATGCAAAGCCATGAAGCAGATTTACTGTTTTGCGATACTGTCCTTGTTGTCGTGCCTCCGTACAAGATATTATACAACTTTATAATTAAGTATAAGTATAATTATCAATAAAAAATCAACGCTTTCTTTTCTTTGCCTAAGAAAATTCGACCTCAAAAATATTTAATTGCACCCAAACTGCGAACATAGGCCCCAAAATTGTTATGAAATTATGCCCCAACATTTTTGGGGTCTAATGAAAATAGACCCCAAAAATGTTGGGGTCAAACATTTGGGGTCTAATTGCATTATGACAATATACCCAAATAAAAATATGAAATTAGGCCCCAAAAACCATAATTCGTGTTGCTGTTTTCCGTATATTTTTTTGGAGCCTAATTTCATTTTCATTATAGGATGTATTTTCGTGGGGCCTAATTGCATATCGCCCACTAGAAAAGGGTACCTTATTATCTGCTCTGTCGACGCTACACTTTTCTCATCGGGTTTTTTTATTCAAATAATAGTCCTTAAACACCATTATTAGCAAAAAACACATTATCACCAGGCACATTAGCTCCAGTCGCTATAAAACTAAGCACAATGTTTGCATTACCGACACATTATTGATATATTGACACTTTAAGGACCCTCATCGTCCTACTTCCGTTGGCTTCCCCCCTTAACGAATTTCATCGCTCAAAGTACTGTCTGCATGGGTACATAATACAGAGATATTGTCTTCGTCTTGTCTGTTATTGTTGGATATCCATAAATTTTCTTAGCTTAATTCAATATAATCGCAACAAATTGATTGTCAATAGTTGGAATTGACATGTACACTCCCACACCCCCCTCAATATCGGAGGGAAGAACATCTACCGAAGGCTAATCCATCCGACTGCAGCATTGATAACATTTACCTTGCCTTCCTTACACACGTCAACCATGGATAGTTGAACAAGTGAGCAGTTGAACGGGAGCTGAACAAGGCCAACGCTGCTTAGGACAATTTGGCCCGAGGGATGCCAGCGGGATGGGGCCAAAGGCAAAAAAAACACTAAAAAATCGCAGAGATATATTTATAGCAATGGCGGCTTATGGCAAAGAACCCGTTTAAGCTTTTTTGATTTATATTTTATTTTCCGTTCGAAAATAAGAAAAGGGAAATCCATAGCATCAAGTTCTTATTCGATGTTCGCAGTGCGTACGAGTATGTGAAAGTGGGCGGGTGGATGTGAATCCGTTTGTCATCGGACAAAGGTGGGTAACGTGTGTATGTGTGTGTGTTTGAATGCGGGAGCTGTAGCGTTGTCTTTGTCTTGACAACATGGAATGATACCCATTTTGGCTGTATGCGTTCTAATCGCATTGTCAGCCAAAATGTCATTGATTTCGAGCAAATCCAATATCCTGACAAAAGGATAACGATGACGGCGAGTGTGTACGTATCTTCAACGACGCATTATTTGAAAGAATTAGTGAGACTGTCGGATTAGCCACCGCTTAGAATTGCAGATGAATAGGACGTAGAGCACAAAATAAAACGCAACGCAATAAATTTTTTAAAGCACTTACGTTGAAAAAAGAAAGTCCATTCTATTAAAATAACTAAAATTATAGTAATTTAGACCGCAAAATTGACAACAACGCTATTTGTTTCACACAATTAGCCGTAAAAATGACTGTCATACTCTACACCACATCGTGAATACAACAGGGTTCGTCAAATGGCGGATAGACAAAATACCTATAGATATGTAGGTCAGTTGAGAACATAAAATAAGCAGTCCCCGACCAGGATCGATGGAGAAGGTCTAAGATACTAATGTACTCTTCGCGTTAAGAAGACTTCTGCACCTACTGCCCCATACTGGGAGGCTGCTTACAGCGTATGTACTTCAAGAAAGCGGCTGAATACAAGAAGAAAAACTATAAACCATTCAGAAGGCAACGGGAAACCACAGAAGTAACTTTCCCTGAAAATGAAAATTAAATTACAATAGCTGTGTTTTTGCGGAGTAACTAGCTTAGTTACACAGAAAAAAATCGCTTCAATTAAAAACTTCAAATATTCAAACAAAAAATTAATTAGGAATCTTGTAATAAAAAAATCTCATATTACCATAAATAGTCGTAAGTAGTTTAGCGAAGACATTTTAGATTTCAAGCGTTAAACTAATGCACATATTTAAAAAAAATCCAATGCCGTTTATCAAAAATATTTTTGCTATGAGGCGATGAAAAACTTCACATATTTAAAAAAAAAAAGATTGTAAGCCCTTAATTGAAAATATTTTCGTTATGAGGCAATGCAAAAATTTACGATTGGGTCAGGCCACAAGAAGTTTGACAGAGTGGGTCAGGGATTTTGACCTTTGATTCAAATATCGAAAGGGTACGAACGTCAATATATGTTGTTGCAATTTTAATATTAAAAATTTCATAAAAATTTCACGGACCTGAATTCGCGATAAAAGCAGTGTGCAGCCACGAAAATCAATGTCACTTTGCCATTTTGTTGAAAACTTGCCTTCTATGTAAATCTCGATACCAGAGGAAATTATATTCAAAAAATAAATGCCATAAAATTACCAATAAAGATTCCACACTTGATTTGTTTTTTTTTATTTTTTTTTCTGAAAAAATACCTCTAGAAGGATTTTTTAAGAATATTTATAGCTAAAAAGTAAAAATGACATAATAGCGTACACTAAAAAAAAAAATTCGGAAATGTTGTTTAAATAAAACAATTGCATTTTAAATAAAGAGCACCAGCAAGAAAAATAATCAGTCATTTATAAAAATTTGGGACTTTAAATTATCTTTCAGAAAAAAAAATTAATAATTTTCAAGTAGTTTCCAAGATACACCATTTTTAGTAAGACAAGTCGAAATGCAAGGTTTACAATTATTTTCCCTTAATTATTTTACAGAAATTAAAATAAAAATTATTAAATATATCAAATCGTTCTCGAGATATAAAAATTAAAAAAGTTGGCTTCCAAAACCTGAATCGTAGCTGGTTTGTCCGCATAAACTTTAGTCTTTACATATCCCCACAGGAAAAAGTCTAAGACCGAGGCCACGCAATGAGCGACAAAGCGGCGAGCTGCAGAGCGGCTGAATGGCAAATTTGAGCGGCACGTGGCTTATTACTGAGCGTCATTTCTAAGCGGTTAGTTGTTGTCGAGTGAGGTTTGTTTTATGTTATTACGCGAAAATCGTATTCTTACTTATAAGTAAATGCGTTAAAGAAAAAGAAGATTTGGTGTTCATCAATAAATCGAGCAAGGCTACATTATGGCGAATTTAACCATTTACATAGAAATCTACTCAAATATCCAGACTGATTTTAGCAATACTGCCGTATGATGTCTGTGGAATCCTTTGATACACTGTTAAAAAATGTTAAATCCAGATTGTCGATTTTGCACAGAGGAAAGAAAAATCTCCGCATTCACTTTAGGCATGTTTTTTTCCTTGCCGCTCAGAAACCAACTGAAAATTAGAGCATGTTCTATTTCTGAGCGGCGCCGCCTAGCCGCTCAGACATGCCGCTTAGTGCGTGGCCAATTCAATACTATTTCATATATGACAGCGCATAGAGAAAGGGACCTAAGGGTAAAAAAAAATCAATTTGCAGTTTTTTTTTGATGTGGACAACATCTGAGCATCGAATGAGACCGATTCCATGCCCCGAAAGTGTTCCCTCCCAGAGATATGCGCGTTTTATGAAAGTGATGGTACACCAAAGATACACGCATTTAAATCTTTAAAATGGCTCTCCTGAACAAAACTGGTTTTTACCCTTAGGTCCCTTTCTATTTTGTGCGTCACATATGTTTTAATTTTTTGCCGCTCACCGCTTTGCCGCTCATTGCATGGCCTCGGCCTAACGGTGTGATACCACACGATCTTGGTGTCCAATCGACCGGCCCAAAACTTGAAATTATCTGCTACCCGAAGTGTTCTCGCAAGGAATCCATTGATTAATGCGATGTGTGGGAAGTGGCGCCGTCTTGGTGAAACCAAATTTCGCCGAGATAACGAGCTTCAATTTCAGGCATCAAAAAGTCGGTTATCATGGCACGATAACGGTCGCCATTCACGGTTACGTTCTCATCGGCATAATTTTTGAAGAAATCTTACCGACGATTCCACCGACCTACAAACCACACCAAACCATTTTTTTTCTGGATGAAGTGGCAGCTCTTTAACCTCTTCTGGTTGCTCTTCGTCCCAAATGCGGCAATTTTGCTTGTTTACATACCCATTGAGCCAGAAATGGGCCTCATCGCTGAACAAAATTTGGCCCGAAACCGTCGGATCTTCTTGGAACTTTTCAAGAGCCCATAGAGCGAAGCGATGTCGCTTGGGAACGTCGGGCGGCTTTAGTTCTTGCACAAGCTGTATTTTTTACGCTTTCAATTTAAGATATGAGCCAAGTCGTTCCATACGTCAGTCCGAGTTGTTGCGAACGGCGCCGAATCGACTTTCCACGGTCTTGGTGTACACTCTCAACTGCGGCCGCTACATTTTCGTCACTGCGTGCTGGACGTGGTCTATTCGGTCGAGTATTATCCAATAATGAATGCTGGGTCTCAAGATGGGTGATGGTGTTGCGAATAGTACGTTCAGTAGGCCGATTATGTTGACCATAAGTTGAACGAACACATTCCTCACAGAACGTGCATTTTCGTAATAAAGTTGAACGTTGTTCAGGCGTAAGTCTTTCCATGATGAAATGCCAAACAAAAATAACATGAGAGCATGAAACGACTCACACGTGATCTGTCAAAAAAGGCTGTTGAAAAAAGTATCTCTACTTGGAAAACCCATTATAATATACTAAAATATGAATTGGCAAATTAAGAAGAAGAAGAATAGAAAGGATATAGTCCTCAATGTTTGGTATATCGATCGACTGAGAATCACTATCTGATTCCATTGGGCGATGTGCGTCCGTCTGTTCGTCAGTCGATCTTTCATTGTTGTTATAAGTAATGTACCGATCGAAATTATGAACCTATTTCGATGAAACATGGTACATTCTTCAAGTTTTGACCAAGGTCAAACCCAGTTTAAATTAGCCCACAAAAGTCATGGTGTTTATATCACAAATAGGTTTTTCGCCGTTTTTGGAACCTGAAGCTTCTAGAAATACATATAACATCCGATTCCGATCATATAGAGTGTTAACAATTTGGCATAATGTGGTACGAACGACCAACACTCATCTCAGGTTACATCCGACTAAATTTGTCCATGCTTTTAAATTGCCCCTCCCAATTAAAGGTCTTACCGCTCTAACGACCAGATTGTAAATCTACTCTAGCTCAAATGAAGCATAGTGCATTTTAAACGGCCTATAAGTATCCCTAGTGAAATAAGACAGAAAGAAATGTGTCCTACCCGCTCTATAAGTAACACAGTAAGTCATACATTGCTTAAGCTTCAGGCAGATAAACGGATAGCAGGACTCTCTTTAATAAATATACAAAATTAAAACTTTTTGGTAAACAAAAAATTACTTAGCTTTCACATTTTGGCTGCCCAGTTGTAATTATTGAGGATTCACAAAACAAAAAACCACAATCATTTGATTCTACAGGGTGTTCGCCGGGAAGGTATACTACTTTGTTTTGGCGCCATTTTGGTAAACATTAGTCTTGACAGTTCATATTTGCCAGTCGTGATGTAGAGACTTGGCAAATTTATCATGGAAAAATGTTCGATAAATCGTTAAAAATTTTATCACAATCAATCATCGATTACATTGACGATGAAAAAGTTGCGTGAAATTTTTGGAAGAAACAACGTGCCAACAAAACGCACATTTATCGTGTAGTGAATGATTTCGAAGAAATGGGGTTTGTAGCTGATAGGCCCAAGCATGGACCACAACGTACTGTAAGATCGGCTGTATACATTACTGCTGCTCAAGAAAGTGTTCAAAACAATCATCAACCTCAATTCAACGCCGAGCTGAATGTAATGAAATTTTACTCAAAAGGGCTCGCATTTGTGAGGCTAACAGAGACGGACATTTATCTTATATTGTATTCCATGCATAATTGCTCACATTACATAAAACATTTATCAATATAAGATTCTATCATTTGATAAAAAATTTTAAACAAGCAAAGTAGTATACCTTCCCGACAGACACCCTGTATATTAAGTATTGAATTGCACAGTACAACAGCCAATCTGGGGGGTGAGAAATTCAAAGTCAGGGTGATGGTACTAGGTCAGTATATTAAAACCCTCAAAGGGTTTTGCGTTCGTATGTGCCAGTAACTTCAGTAACTTCAATTAATTGTAAATAAAAGCAGAACGCGTTAATCGATTTCTATGATCTATGTCGCATTTTGTTTATAGGTTATGTGACTTTACGTGAAAGTTATAAGACTCTACACGTTTTTCCGTTTGGGATTTATATGTTTTAAAAAAAAAAAAATTTTTTTTGGCAAAATTTTCTTCATAAATTTATTTCTAATTGCAAAAATGTTGATTTGGTAGAGAAACAGTATATTAATGGATTAAACAAAATGTAATTATTAATTTTTCTCAATTTATTTCAGCAAAATCGAACTAGTCGTTCTCGAGTTATGTCAAACTACATTTTTGCCAACATTTTACAACTAAGCGAAAAAACATCAAGATAAGGAAAAAATGTAAAAGGTCATAAAAAAACTGGCACATACGAACGCAAAACCCTTTGAGGGTTTTAATATACTGACCTAGTACCATCACCCTGACTTGGAATTTCTCACCCCCCAGACAATAACCCCAAAAATGTTCCACTGTGTAGTTGAACAAATTAATAGTTTACAGAAAGAAACCGAAGGAAGGCAGTTGTTAATTTCCCCAGTTGATAGCTCCTTTAAACAGAATTAAATATTACTAAAATTCAGTTTCGTAGAATTTCTGGCAGTTTATGTGTCTCAAGGATCTTTTGAAACCATAAACACTAATTAGTTCATACATTTTTATATTTTCTCGCATTAGCCTTTAATGAATATATTTTAAAACTCACCTGACGTATCATGTTTGATGTAGACATCTTGTATCTGCATAAACATATCTGATGTTTAACACAATCCTTGATGTGTAACCAGACCATATAATCTTCTTAGGAATAAATCTCTGGCGGAAAGTGCTCCGCAAACTAACATTGAAGTAGAATGGTTATTCACTTCAGTTTCTGTGAAATTTGTTTACAATATAACTATGTAAATAAAAGCCTCAATTACTAATGGTTATTTGGAAAATTGGCATGAGTTCAACAATTTAACCAACACAAATATGAGTGTCTCTTATAAAAGTTCCCTGAATTAATGTATGAGAATATAATTTAAAATTAATTAAGAGTTTACTCGAGAGCAAAGAAGGTACCACTAGAGTTGTTGGAACATCGTCTGCCACAAAAGGCTGAAAGCGCTACGTTTCTGTAGAATGAGAATACGATTGTTTAGGATCCTCAGATTTCAGTAAGATTTTCTGACTTGATTGGACGAGGATTGAGAAAAATCTCAATCTCATTTTTGCTTGGAAAAAGGCGAATTTATACAAAACCTTCACCATAGATATAAGAAATATGAAAATTATTTATGGGCCAGGTCTTAGTTTTACAAAATGGCCAGCAAATATTTGCATTCGTGGTGAAATTTGTTATTTACAGTAAGTCGCTTGCTTCGACTACGACAACCGTTTTGTTATCCTTTATATTGAGTGCATGCAGAGCTCCAAGGGTAGCCCTTTCCAGACTTCGCTTGGGTTAGAAAGCTAGAATGTACCGCGTCATAAAGTAGAATATTGCGTATGCGCGCCCTCTTAGTCGAAGATGCACCACCACGATTTACCGCTGGCGAAATTGCCCATGTCACCCACAGTGCAAAGTCATCAAAGGCGTTGG
Organism: Hydrotaea diabolus; assembly: GCA_963513945.1. NCBI lineage: Eukaryota > Metazoa > Arthropoda > Insecta > Diptera > Muscidae > Hydrotaea > Hydrotaea diabolus. The sequence continues at coordinate 190,312,064 of OY740716.1, read as the reverse complement.
GTCCGACCGGAATCTCAATGCTGATGTTGAAGTACAGGGTGTCCGCCGGGAAGGTACACTTCTTTGTTTATAATTTTTGATTAAATGAAAGAGAATGGATCTTATATTGATAAATGTTGTATGTAATGTCGGCAATTATGTATGGAATACAATATTAGATAAATGTCCGCCTCACAAATGCTAGCCCTTTTGAGCACATTTGTCATTACATTCATTCAGCACGGAGTCGAATCGATGCTGATGGTTTGTTTTGAATACTTTCCTGAGTAGCAGTAATGTTTTCTGCAGATCTTACAGTACGTTGTGGTCCATGCTTGAGCCTAACAGCTACCAACCATCTTTCTTCGAAATCATTAACACGATAAAAAGTGCGTTTTTGGCACGTTGTATCTACCAAAAATTTCACGTAACGTTGTCATCGTCACTGTAATCAATGATTGATTTTGTTTAATCGAATATTTTTCCATAATAAATTTTCCACGTCTCTACTTCACGACTGCCAAGACTAATGTTTACCAAAATTGCGGCAAAACAAAGTAGTATACCTTCCCGGCGGACACCCTGTACATGAATTCCCCTAAAGTAGAGAACATGACCCAAGTGCTCAATCTGTCTTTAACCACTAACTTTGTTCCCGATGCCTGGAAAATTGGCAGAGTGGTTCCGTGGTGGTGAAGTAGCACTTCCCGAAATTGCGAACACCACTGCTGGTAAACAAAAGACGTTCCGACCACTTTTTGACAAAATTTTACAACTTTTTTTTTGTAAATATGTATGTGAAGTTTTTCATCGTCTGATACGAAAATATGTTTGACAAACGGCTTATAACTTTTTTTGTAAATATGTCAATCGTATAAGCAAAGTTAGAAAAATACTGCATACATACTTAATTCCCACAACATCTCGTTAAGGAACAAGGGAAACTTCTCTCAAATTAGTGAACTGCACGATTTAATTCTTATACTCACTGAGAGGGACCTACTGTTTAACGCCGGCTTAAAACGGTCAATGCATTTTATAAAGAAGTTTTTACATGGCTTGGAGATTAATCTCTTACTCGCAAAGTCGTTGGCATTCACGAAAAGGAAAACTTGCCACAGAAAATTGTTAAATATTCTTACCCAATCCCACGACAGGCTGTTCTATGTACGAACTGACCCGAAACACCAATCTTCGGTCAAGGGCTGTCATTCCGACACTGCGTGTGCCACTACAACAACAATACGTAAATGTTCTTACCCGGATTTGAACCTAGGTTCACTGGCATGATAGCACAATTCCATCACACCTTGCAAGATTTCTTGTTTAGAGCAGCTGCACAGACGGACAGCCTGACACGGCTCAGATTAAAGTCATAGAACGGAAATGATAGATACCCTCCTACACTGTAGGATGATGGTATAACAAAAGTGGTCCGATTTTTGGGACTCTTGGATGCATGAGTCCGACCATATTATCAGCGGAAATCTTAAAATAAATCCATGGTTAATTTAGAGTTTTGCTTTGATTTAAATACCCATATGCCTATAGTCTCCGGTGGTTCTTTCTAAAAGGACCGTTTTTTGGTCCATACGTCCGACTCTTATCGTATCCAACATTATAAAAGTAAATTATATTTTTGCTTTTGTAGGAGTACCCGTAAGACTATATTGAATAGCGATCCCCGGCTTTGATTATACGGATCATTTTTTGGCCACATGAGCAAAAGCATTAACCAATATAGCCATTGAGAGATTAAGTGCGTCACAAACATAAAACATTGTTTTTTAATAACCAAGACTCAGGGGTTATTCCCCATGCATGCAGTACATTGCGTGGACGAGTGGAAAGTTAAGGATCCGAAGGGAGGAAAGAGGGAATCATTTTGGTTGACACTTGCCTTGAACTTCTGTCTGTCGTAATGAGTGAGAAATACATTTGCCGAAAGTAGATTCAACATACGAACTGAGGGAGCGAAAAACGAATTCGATCATTGGTGTAAAGTGCGGTCGACCGGCCAATCGATAATGGGTATGGATTCCTGGAAAGTCGTATATCCCTGCCGAACATCCTGTTAGAAATAAGCCGACAAATGTCTGAGAAACACACATCACCATAAAAGTAACGATTGCACAGCAACACACATCCCACATTCCGACCTTGATCTAGGGAAACAATAGAGCTCACACAACTACGTATCAGAACCTTGGAACAAGGTCATGTAGCTTCAATGATGTTTTTGGAGCAGCTTAGGCCTTGAAAAGAACAGAAGGAGTGAAATATTGTTTGCACCGCTTTAGAAGGTCTATACACAGGAGTGCATTTTTCGACACTTTGAATACATGTCCCGCCCAACGAACGTCAAATTGTATGTCTTGTCCGCATTATAAGTAAAATCTACTCTATTCATTCGACCCCAATCGAAATCGCCCAGTAAATCCCGGTCAAGTGTCTCATCCATAATTCGCCTTTTGTCTTCAATTTCTGTAAGATTCGACCTACGGTCGAATGAATATGAAAGGCAGAGATTACTGTCATCTGCAAATGAGTTAATTGGTTTAATGGATAACGGACCCATAGGATAGTTAATGAAAATAAAAAATGTGAAGGAGAAAGGACAGAGCCCTGTGGTACACCTGCCGACAGTCTACGATCGCTTAAAGAGATCCCACCCACAACAACTCGTATTGTGCGATTTCGAATGAAGCTCGATATAAATCGAGCAATACCGACACCAAAAGCAATCAGCTTTGATATGAGTGCTCCGTGTCAGCCTCTATCAATGACCTTGCAGGTATACAGAGCCACGACCTTACTCTCACCAAACTGGTGGAAAACCCGACTCCAATGCTCCGACAAGAACGCCATTAGATCTCCGGTAGAGCGATGTCTACGGAAGCCATACTTTCCATCACTCTGCAGGTCCTTGGTCTCTAAATACCTCACAAGGTTGTGGTTCACCATGGTCTGCCTTAGCTCGGAGAGCGGTGTGCAAATCGTATTTGGCCGATAATTCGCAGGATTATTAGGTTCACCCTTTTGTAGATCGGACGTTAGCAACCTTTCAACACGCTTTAAAGACTCCCGCACTGTAAGCAATGTTTCGTAATAGACGGCCTAGCATCGAAGCACACTTGCATAGAACAAGTGCCCAAAATACCATTCGATCCCGAAGTCTTAATTGCATTAGAATTCGCAAGAACCCTTTTTACTCCACGTATTGAAAAAAATATCTTAGGCATGGAACTAGAAACGTTTTCGATTACGGGGAGTTGGTGATTGCTTTCTGGTAAGGACGAATTTCCTGCAAACATTTAAGCCAAGTGGTTAGCTTCATCAACCGGTTCAACGAATTCCTGTTCGTCTTTAACAAGGGGATAGGTGAACAGGTATCCTTTACTTTTCCAAAAGCTCTTACTTCCCTTGGGAGCGTAAGAACCTTTCAACGTAGACGTTGTTCGTGCAGATATTCTTCACGCCTAAGCACTCTGGCACTCGAAGTTTTTGCCTGTTTACGCAGCTGTTCAGATGTGAGTGAAGACAAATTCGAATCTAACTTTCAGAAACGCAAAAAATCCGCGGTACCCAGTGGATTCAAAAAGTTAAATTCGAATTTAAAATTATTTGAAGAGACAGCAGTGAGAGCATAGTAAAGTGAAATTCGAATTTAATTTTACCTGAATTGAGAATTTGCCGTTTGCAAAACTTGCTCTAGAACGGATCTAAGTGCGTCCATGAAGAAAAAATGGAGATACTTTCGTCTATCAGACTACTGCTAGATAGTTGCTACTAGTATACGCTATAGTATACAAGGGCGGTTCGGAAACTTCTTAGCCTAGCACAAAAAGCGCGGTATAAACAGAAAAAAGTTAAGTGTTTTGGAAACTTCCATCTTGCTATGAACACATGTAAAATTTGTTTCGATCTGGCAACTCCTTCATATAGAAACAAGACGCATCCGCGGTTTTTTTTACAATGGAAAAATTAGAAATGCGTGGTGTCATTAAATATTTACATAAAAAAGGTTTATCGGGACAAGAAATTCATAATGATATGGTGAATGTGTTAGGTGAAAGTGCTCCTTCAGATGCAACAGTAAAAAATTGGGTTGCTGAATTTAAACGTGGTCGTACAAGCATTGAAGATGAACCACGTAGTGGACGTCCAAAAACAGCAACAACAACAGAAATTGTAGCCAAAGTGCATGATATGGTATTAAATGATCGACGAATAAAAGTGCGTGAAATAGCTAATATCATGGGCATCTTAAATGATCGAGTCCATTTAATTTTGCATGAAGAACTACAGATGAAAAAGCTTTCTGCAAGATGGGTGCCGGACTTGTTAACAGTCGACCAAAAACGCATAAGAATGAACATTTCTCAAGCTTGTTTGGATGGTTTTCAGCGAAATAAAATGGATTTTAAGCGTCGTTTCATAACTGTTGATGAGACATGGATCCACCACTATACTCCAGAGACAAAAGAACAATCCAAACAATGGACTGAAGCTGGAGGAAGTGCCCCAAAGAAGGCAAAAACAATTCAATCGGCTGGTTAGGTTATGGCAACGGTTTTTTGGGACTTCAAAGATATTTTATTGATTGACTATCTGCAAAAGGGTAAAACAACCTTTTAGATCAATTAAATGTACAAATTCGAGAGAAACGTCCTGGCTTACAAAAAAATAATTTTTCATCAAGACAACGCACCAGCGCACAAGAGTGTTTTAACAATGGCTAAAATCAACGAATTAAAGTACGAGTTGCTTGACCACCCACCTTATTCTCCTGATTTATCTCCCAGTGACTTTTACCTGTTCCCAAATCTAAAAAAAAATCCTTGCTGGCAAGCGTTTTACCTCAAATGAAGATGCAATTACAGTTGTAAACCACTATTTTGAAGACCTTGAGGAAAACTATTTTAATCAAGGGATAGAATTGCTCGATAAGCGTTGGACCAAGTGTATTGAAGTTTCAGGAGATTATATTGAAAAATGAAAATATTTTTGAAAAATTAACTATTCTCTTTCATTGATGGGCTAAGAACTTTCCGAACCGCCCTCGTATGTATACTAGTTTGACTGAAATAGTTTTCAGAATATTAAATTTCTCACCTGAAATGCCGAATTTAGCAGAAATTGCTATACAGAGGATCTTATTGCGTCCATGCAGGACAACAACTGGGGACCGCCGATTTCTTAAAAATTTAAAAAAAAAACTGTGCTATTATTAGTTTATGTAAAAATTTCTTTGATAGTTATTGTCATTCTCGATCTTGATGAAGTTGTAATTTAAATGTTTTTTTTCGTTTTCGCTACATGCTTCAAATTATTTTATTAACTGAAATCATTCTATTAAGCAATTTCCCAAGAAATACTTGAGTTGTTTAAAATGTTTGACAACATCTTCAGCCTACTTAGGCATGCAGTAACAATTGTTTAGGACTTCTGCTGTCCTCTGCAAGGACAGCACAGTCCACGGTCATGCATCTCATACAAATTACACTTAATTTAAAAATATCTTTTAGAAAAGTCTCAGTTTATGATATCCCATATATAAGTAATCTCGCTTCGCATATCCTTTTATGACGTTGTACTGGCACAAGATGACTTTTTTTGTCCTTCCAGCGAGCTAGCCAAGGCATTTATGCAAATGCTTGATATTTGCCATAAACCCTTTCGCATCCTGTTCTCTAGTATTGCTATCAACGATTTAGAGCTTTAATAGTTTCATAAAATCCTCACTCCAACCATCCCGAAACTCCTTGCCTGCTTCCGGGGCTCGAGCACCAACACTCTCGTGTCACGCATCATGCAAGGATGCCTTTCACGCCGTGGCGGCACGAAGGAACAGTTTGTCTTGTGGTTAGCATGCTAGAGAAGTATGCAGCTGGGCCAAAAAGAAGCAGCGAGTGGTGTTTATTATAAATAGTTTAGTTGTACTATTTCCGTTTTAAATGAAGCGCCATTTGTAATTTCCCGTTCATTTCCCTAATGCGTTTGCGTGACATTATAAACACTTTATGAACTTGAAAGAACAATGCGGCACTCGCTCGCCTCCAAGAAGAGTTCCCGCTGTATAAATCACTTGAGTTGCAGCATCCAGCACATCCTGACAGTATGGAGTCCAAGAGATATTTCACACATTAAATATTTCATAAGGCGTTACGCAGCCCACACACACATACACACACACGCGGTTCACGTTAAAATGTGAAGTGGCAGGCTCGTTTTCTAATAAAAACAATCCTCCTGACAATCTACCAGGCATTCGTAATGGCCTCTCGTTAATGTTGATGATTGTTTTTCCTCCAACTAGAAGTCGAAAGTAACAAAGGGACAGAAATCAAGATGAACATTTCCTAAATTGACATTAGTGAAAAATCATGTCTGTCACACATCTCCATGAGTCGCATCACAAGACTAAGTATGCTGTCAGTGGGTCTATATGCGGCTTTTTGGCCAAAGTCAAAATGAAGGCCATTAGGTTAATGTGGGCATAATAAATTTTTGCTGGTAAGTCGGTCAGCCGGAGTCATCCCCTGCCACACCGCAGTGAAAAATTCGGTGTCTAAAGGCACAAAGCGAAGCATGTAATTGGAAAAAATGTTGAAAGTGTTTTGTTATCAACAGCATGCATGCATGGCATTTCATTGTCAATTGTTCTGTGTCATTAGCCAATAAATTGCGCCACCGTGGTATTTATCATACGAATGGGCACAATTAAATAAACTGTTTCCATTTCGTTGTTTAAACCCCTCAAATTCTCAAATTGTTCGCACTATGATATTTATTCGTATAACAAAAGTGCGGAACTAGTTTCGTAAATATACAGTCTTTCTAGACGGGATAAGCTAGTAGTTAGCGAGCTTGTCTCCCCTCCTACACAAAGAAATGGTTTTTGTCAGTCTTAATAGGCTTTATTTATTATACGAGGTTGGTTTAACAAGTACCCGTGATTGAAGGAGGGGGGCAATGCTGAGAGATACTGCTAGACGACACGTTGCAAAAATTTCAAACTGATTCGTGGGATAGTTTTGGTTTGACATCACACGTGTTTTGGGATAAAACGAAAAAAGAGTAATACAGATTCGTAATTTGTTTTTTTTTATTTTTTTTAATGAAAACAAAATGCGCAGCAATAAATGCAAAGTTGGAAGCTCTCTATTGGTTCAACGAATTTAAACATGGCTTACATACATATGTTTATGATGAGGAACGCCCTGGTCGCTCGACAGACTTGGTTACCAAGGAAATCGCCAGAGATCAAGCACCATTCAAAATCATGGACTGTATCAGTTATAAATAAGCAGGGATCGGAATTCTATGCAAATGCATATTTCTTCTCGTCCGTTTAAAAAAAGTAGAACCAACCACTTTTCCCTTAAACTTATTTTTTTCACTTCAGTAGTATACGAGGGCTACCGCAAAAACTAACTGACCTGGCACATTTTATGTTTTACCAGCAACTTCTTTTTTTGTTTTTTAAAAGCAATCTTTTATAAGCCATCTCTCAAAATTTCCGAAATATTTAATGATTATTTTCTTTGTTACAGGTGATTGAAGTAAACAAGTTTTATAATTTTTGAAAAATGGAAAATAAAGAGTTTCGTGCGGTAATTAAACACTTTTATATGAAAGGTTATACGCCACAATTAATCAAAGATGAATTGGATTCTGTTCATAGTGATAATGCACCATCAAATTCCACTGTGAAATCCTGGGTTCAACAATTTAAAATGGGTCGTTCAAGTACGGAAGATTAACAACGCTCTGGAAGACCGAAAACTGCTACTACTTTTGAAAACATTAGAAAAATATTTAATGAAGTGACTAAAGATAGACGAATAAAGCTCAGAGAACTTGCTGATATTGTTAAAATACACGAAAAACAAGTTTGGAGTATTTTACATGATGAACTCCACATGAAAAAGCTATCCGCAAGAACGCTGCCGCGTTTGTTGACTTTGCCCCAAAAAATCGTCCGTTGGGCCCATTCCGAGGAGCTTTCAGCGATTTATCAGCGTAATCCAATAGAGTTCTTGCGCCGATTCATAACTGTTGATGAAACATGGATCGATCACTACATCCCAGAATACAAAGAACAGTCAAAACAATGGATAGAAGCTAGTAAAAGTGGTTCCAAGAAGGCGAAAACTATTAAGTCGGCAGGAAAAGTAATGGCCACAGTATTTTGGGATGCAAGTTGTATAATATTTATTGATTATCTATCTTGAGAAAGGAAAAACTATAAATATCGGATCGGTTGAGTGAAGAAATCAGGACAAAATGACCGCATTTAGAAAAAAAAGTTCCTTTTCATCAAGATAATGCTCCTTCACACACTGCATTTTTAACTCAACAAAAACTGGCCGAATTACGATTTGAAATTGCTCCGCATCCACCATATAGTCCAGATTTAGCTCCTTCTGATTATTTCTTGTATCCAAATTTAAAAAAAATTCTCGGTGGCAAAAACTGTGTGTCCAATAGCGATTGCTGAAACTGAGGCATATTTTGAAGGTCTTTAAACACACACACACGTTGTTGTAAAAGAAATCTATTGATGGCTCTCGATGTAGAGTCTCTTTAGAGCTGGCAAGAGTGAGTTGTAATTTCGTGGGCAATTGTGTGAAGAAAACTTGAAAAGTAAGGTTTACAACGGTAGTTCTCATTCGTTTGTGGAGAGCCTGACCTTATAGAGTTCGGTTTTACTTTCAACAATTGCAGCAAGGCTTTATGAAGAGGGTTGTCGCGGACCCGAAATCATGATAAAAGTATTGTGCAGCCACGAAAATCAATGTCACTTTGCCATTTTGTTAAAAATAGAAGCAAGAGGTCTTGAGCCGGCTTAATTCCCTGTTCAATGTCTTGAAAAATCTTATTTTTCGGATGGAATTAAAAAATTTGAAAACGTTTGATGAAGTGTATTATGTTGAAAAATAAATAATAATAACTCCAAAAAAACGGTTCTTTTTATGTTAGGCCAGTTACTTTTGCGGTCGCCCTCGTAGTAGTATATATTCCAAATCCGATATTCCTAACTTTAATACGTTATGGGTTCTAGCCGTTAAGCATTTCTGGATGTGGGCGGTGCGGTGGCCCTTTGTAAAAACTTCTCTAAGTCAAACTATTCTTCCACAATAGCATACTGTTTATATTTTAAGTCCATCTGCCTATAATTATAGTCATTAAATCACTTTTAAACAAAGTGGGCGTGGCACAGCTCTTTTTCCATCAAACTCTTATATTTTTAAGCTTTGGGTGTATTATATTTTTGGAATTATTTGAAGTTATATCCGTTTATAGCATGTGACAAGCTACTGGCACACAGCAGCATAGGTTAAAATTTTCAAATGATTTGGCATTTATTATTGGCGTTATAGCACTTTAAAAAAGGTCGTGGCAACGCCCACTTTTACCCTCAAACGCTTTTAATTACACACTTATAGTATGTTTACTAAAGCGCCCATAAAACAAAAAGTGTTATTTTTGCCGAAAAATCAAAGTCGTCTGGCTTACGAGTTAATGCTCATAAAAGCATGCAAATAGTTTTAGTCCATTTTTAGGGCTAAAAGTCGTGACGGACTGGCCGATTTCCATTCGATTGAAAATATTTTTGCACGGATATTATTTTTGATGCCCAATATACTAGAAAATGAGCGGTAGCGGAAAGAATAACACTTTCCATTTTTCTATGTATCTCGCTCTATTGTATACCGATTTTAATGTCTTAACTCTTATAGTTTATGAGCTTGTGGTGCGATAAACTTTTGAATAAGTGGGCGGTGCCACACGCCTTCTAAAAATCGTATCCGTTTATTATATGTCGCAATCTCCTGCGCCATAATTACAGGTTCTACATCGTCTTAAAAAAAGGGACAAAAACTTTTTTTCCAACAACTTTTTTCGTTAGTTACCTACAGCTTATATACAAAACCTTATTTTAGTAGCTCTTAAACTTATAATGTTTAAGTTATCATAACTTCAAATTTGTATGTGTGTGGGAGTGGCAAGGCCCACTTGACATATCAAAATCGAAGTAGCTTATTTTAAGCACCGATCATACAGCTATATTCTGTGAAAATTTCAAGAAGATCGGTTTGGTAGTCAATTCTTCTCTAAACTACAAAAAAACATTAATTTAATTTTATATACCCGTATATACTGCAGCTCAAAGAAGGATAGTCACATCTCCATTCCAGTACTTTAGTTTTTAGATAATTACCTGTTTTGACAACGAAACATACTAAAAGCGGTAGATGTGACCATTTTGTTTAACATTTTTCATTTATTTACTGGTGAAAATGGGTCTTTTATGTTTAACACAAAAATCAGAAATTCATTCACAGTTCCGAATCTGCCCTTTTCTCAATTTTGGAATTTTACCGCTTTTGTTTTTTTACTCTTAGGACGGCAGTGTAGGTGTTTAAGCGCATAAAACGTGATTTTTAGAAAATATAATTCCTATCTTTATTTATAAGATTTCCATATAAATCTATCTCTAACAATATTTTTTGATATTAATTGAAATTTAATTACTCCACATATACGAGTATTGCTATTTTTATTTCGGGTCCTGACAATACTAGTGTTCCCAGATGCAATCTCGAACTTCCATTAGAAACTTTGACATTTTTTAACATAACTGCACTCGGAACGTTTTGTCATTTGAGGGCGAATTGTTTTGTTTAGTGTGTTAAATAATTCATCTCAGTCAAAAAATAGAATTATCCCGTGATCATTTTCGTGCGATGACTTTTTTTTTCATTTAATTTATTGATATTCAAAAGTAACCGAGCCTTTAGGCCTTATATAGTTACAAAATTACTTCAGATTTGTTTAAAATATACAAAAAAAAACTTTAAGTAAGATTAACAATTTAATATAAATAAGTATTAAGTTAAGTATACATTTAAATAAAAAAAAAAGATTTTTGATATCCCAAATTACGCAAAAAAAGGTATTCATGAAAGACTACTAGATAAGTTGCGTAGTGTAACAGCAGCATGAAAGTGAAACACACTAAGCCTACTAGCCAATACTATGGTTTCAAATCAAAGACAAAGCAATACCCGTAGAAAACGTTTTTTTCTAATTATTTACAAATCATTATGTCTCACGTGTTGAAATATTTTGTTCTTATAAGTATGGGAGATGTAATTAAATGATCTGAGCGAGACAGGCAAACTATTAAAAATGCGAGCAACTCTCACGTGAAATGATCGACCTAAATTAGAATTCAATCGGGGAATTATAAGCTGTGGATTTCTTCTGGACCTTCCAAACTGAACAAAACTCAACTTCGAAGATTGGTGTCTGAAGTTTATACAACTTATAGAAGTGAAGTAAACTCTTTATTTTTGTAAAGCTACAATGCAAAAACCTATCAATGTACTCCGAAACGTGCCGCCGAATATTAAGGAAATATAAATACCTCACTATATGATTGAATGCTCGACGAATATTATCCATGACCTGAGCCACTGCTCCAGAGCAAACTTCAATACAATACAGAAATATTGGAAATTGAATTATTTTAATTTTAATGTGTAGTGGAAGAGACAATTCCAAGTTGTACAACTTTCGCAAAGTAAAGTTAACTCTGGAAACCATGGAAACAGCAATAGCCTACACGCTTTTTAGGATTTTCGGCGTGGGGTATCGAGACAAGAGTGTTTTAATCAACTTGTTTCGGCTTTTGGCGATGAAGCACCATCAAAAACCACTGTTAATCGCTGGTACCAATAGTTCAGTCTCGGACGCCGATCGCTGCAGGATGAATTTCGTGAAGGACGTCCAACTTCGGTCACTTTGCCAGAAACCATCGATGCTGTGCGTGAACTGATTAAGCAAGACCGACATGTGATATACCGTGAGATTGAGGCACCCTTAGCATTATTATGACAAGCATCAATAATATATCGCATGTTCATTTAGCCGTGAACAAAATTTGTTCTCGTTGGATCCCACATAATTTGACGAGTGCTCAAAAAAGGCTCGTATGGCTTGGTGCAAAGATATGTTTAGAAAGTATAATTGCGGTAGCTCAAAGGCAGTGTATAACACAGGTGACGAATGATGGATCTATGTATATGAACCCGAAACAAAACAGCAATCGACCGTATGGGTCTTTCAAGACGAGCCAAATCCAACAAAAGCTGTTAGTGGAAGAAGTACGTACATCGAAGCAAATGATTGCGTTTTTTTTGGTATAAACGGCCATGTTGCCACAGTGCCTTTAGTGGAACGTGGCACGGTCAATTCTATGTGGTATACAACCATCTGTTTGCCAACAGTGTTCGAAGAAATGTGGAAAGATAATTAGAGAAGACGGATCATTGTGTATAACGACAATGCGAGATCTCACACATCAGCTGAAACGATGAGCTATTTAACCACTCGAGATGTCGGTGGATGGCCCACCGTACAGCCCTGATTTGGCACCCAATGACTTCGTATTCCCTAGCATCTACAACAAATGCGTGGCCAACGTTTCTCATCGCCAGAAGCAGCTGTTGATGCGTTCAAAAATCATGTTTTGGAGGTGTCTCAATCGGAGTGGAAAAAGTGCTTCGACAATTGGTTTGAGCGCATGCAAAAGGGTATTTATCTTAAAGGAGAATATTTTGAAAAACAATAAACTCATTTCCAATGATAAATTATTGTTTTTATTGCCGGACACGAAATATAAATAACAACCCTCGTAACAAGTAATTTTATTTCTCTTGCGATAACAGTTGTTGATTATTTTGATTCATAAAAGTCAATCAGAAATTTTTATTTATAAAAGTCCTAAATAAAAATCAGTTAGGACTTTTACTTTAAATGTAAACGCTGACTTTTGTTTATAAAAGTCCTGAATGGTATCATTCAGTGACACTCGAGACCAAAGGGCTGACTTCCTTAGTGGATCAACAAGAGTAATCGACGTGGCAGCAGTACTGCCGTGAACTATTAGGGTAATTCCATAGAGGAATTGACGGAGACTTTCCCCATTTGGCTAAAAAAGTGACGATTTACGAAGATAACTCACTAGCATATAATCCAGAATTGTCGCGGCCCAATTACATGAACTGCACTACGACTTGCAGCCGCACCAAACGTACCTGCCCGATTTGGCTCCCCAGAGACCTTTTATGTTCTTCAATAAGAGAACTTGCCGAGCCAGGCAGAATAAAATTCAGCTCAAACGATAAGGTTGTTGTTAGGACAAAAGCATAATTTGAAGAATTTGACAAATCGTATTTTGTGAAGGGGTTCAAGAAATGGCATAAACTTTTGGAACAGTGTATTGAACTTAAAGAAGATAACGTTGAAAAATAAAAAAAATATTTGAGAACCTTACCCCTTCATACCAAACCAAACACAGGTACTTGTCGATCCAGCCTAGTATATGAAAAATTATAAATCATATTTAATATTTTGTTTTTAATTTTAATTCATCATACCTGTTTGCAAACGCTTCCATATTCTGCAATGCACTAGATCTCGAGCTGAAATAAAGGTAAGATAGTTGGTTTATTAAACTTGGTTAAAATTTTAAGTCAAATGTTAGGGTAAGTTTATGTAATAGCTTCCTAAAATATACGCACAACTTGAATATAATAAAATGTCCTTAGGCCGATTTAGACTGACAAAGCTAGAAACTCGTGGTCGTAATAGGCTTTAATATGTCGCATTTAAATCGGAATTTAAAATTTAAATCGGAATTTTAAATTTGGAAAAAACCTATAAATGTTATTAAAACATACAATGTACCAAGTTTAATCGAAATCGGTTCAAATTTGCGGCTGACCGGACAGACAGACATCACTCAATGGAGTCAGATTGTGATACCTAAAATTTCCAAAAAAAAATTATGGCATGAGCCAACCTATATGCCGACATCTTCTGTAACTTATCTGATAGTGATTCGACGATACTCCAAAACAATTTTCTTCATTTTCTCAACATTTTCATCGCTTTTTGATCTTCCAGGACGTCGTCATTCATATCTTTACGCCCATAAAATTATCATTAACAGCTTAAATAGAGAGAAACCGACAAAAATAAGCTACTTTCTATCCAGAATAATAGTCGCTGGCATCGTTGCTTGAGTAGATGTGGGTACAAGGCCACTATTGAGGAAGTCAGCCAAGTGCATCAGGTAGAGCAGCACGAACCATTTAAGTTCAGGGTTGTCTTATAATGCCATAAAAAAGTCTAGGATAATTGCCTAATCCTTGGCTTCATCGTGTCAAAATTTTATAATGATCATTAGTTTGACCATAAATGCGGTTATTTAAAGGAGGCATGGCACCCACCACTTTTCCTCCGGCATGTGTTTCGGGACATGCCAATATTACATGTTCCAAATATCGGCCTCATTTATCTTTAAAATTAATGAGATATTGCGTTTAAAAATTTAGGATTGTCGATTTGTCCAGAGAGTGGCCCAGACCTTCCGACGAGAAAATGTTTAGCTCTCGACCGATCTGGTCCAATACCAACCGTTTCAGTCCATCAACACATTTTTCTGCCAATTTTCAGCCACAATAGGGCGACCTGGATTTTGCTTTTCACCGACGGACATGGCTAGATCATCATAGAATTTTAAAACGGAGAACTTCCCTGAAACTGGATAGTAGACGTGAATTACTAGATAATATTCGAATTTTACGACTATTCAGAATGTAATTACTTTATGTATTCTCCGACCAGTATTTCCAGTTGTTGCAAACGGAATACTAGGCTTTTATATACCCTCTTATTCTATGATGAAGGATATAAAAACTAATAATAGTTTCAGTATTCTTTCAATTTTATTTGTTTTTCCTCATTTATAATTTATTATGAATATCCGCTGCTCACTTTATTCTAACGTCAATAAATTTTTAATTTCCTTACGCTTCTTGGTTTGTTTGTTGGTATCCTTTGCATTTTATATTTAAGCGATGCCCTTCCATCATTCGTGCTGCTCTACCTGATGCACTTGGCTGACTTCCACAATAGTGGTCTTGCCCCCACATCTACTCGAGCAACGATGCCAGCTATTATTATTCTGGATAGAAAGTAGCTTATTTTCGTCGGTTGCTCTCTATTTAAGCTGTTAATGCTAATTTACCTAATTTAAATTACGCTCCATTTTACTTTGTTACAATGGATGCCACAGGCAAATGGCCACCAACTAACCAAGCAAGACAACCAGCGAATCAAGACAAGGCAACCGACAAACTTTGAAAAAAAAACCAAGGATCACCAGGAAAACATTCCATCGCAATCGGTATTTGGCTAGTAGCTGATGCACTTATTTCCTAGTGCGGGTATTTTGTTGCAGTGCGTTTGAAGAGAAGGTCAATAAGCCAAACGTTTTTTGTTTGTTTGTATATTTCCGCAAAGTGACATTAAGGGGAAAACGGGAAACTTCGCTGAAATAAGTCAGCTATGCGTTAGGAATTGGTACGTGTGTATATTTACGAGGGCAAAAGTAACTGGCCTAACATAAAAAGAATCGTTTTTTTTTGGAATTATTATTATTTATTTTTCAACATAATCTCCTTCTAACTCAATACACTTCATCAAACGTTTTTCAAGTTTTTTAATTCCATCCGAAAAATAAGATTTTTCAAGACCTTCAAAATATGGCTCAGTTTCAACAACTCTATTGGATTACGCTGATAAATCGCTAAAAGCTCCTCGGAATTGGTCCAACGGACGATTTTTTGGGGCAAAGTCAACAAACGCGGCAGCGTTCTTGCGGATAGCTTTTTCATGTGGAGTTCATCATGTAAAATATTCCAAACTTGTTTTTCGTGTATTTTAACAATATCAGCAAGTTCTCTGAGCTTTATTCGTCTATCTTTAGTCACTTCATTAAATATTTTTCTAATATTTTCAATAGTAGTAGCAGTTTTCGGTCTTCCAGAGCGTTGTTCATCTTCCGTACTTAAACGACCCATTTTAAATCGATGAACCCAGGATTTCACGGTAGAGAATGATGGTGCATTATCACCATGAACAGAATCCAATTCATCTTTGATTAATTGTGGCGTATAACCTTTCATATAAAAGTGTTTAATAACCGCACGAAACTCTTTATTTTCCATTTTTCAAAAATTATAAAACTTGTTTCCTTCAATCACCTGTAACAAAGAAAATAATCATTAAATATTTCGGAAATTTTGACAGATGGCTTATAAAAGATTGCTTTTAAAAAACAAAAAAAAGTTGCTAGTAAAACAGAAAATGTGCCAAATGGGCCAGTTAGTTTTGCGGTCGCCCTCGTAAGTACTAGCTGTCAGTGAACTGTGTTTATATGAAAAACGTTAACATGGCTCAGAGACTACATTCCTAAAATGTTGCCGATACTTGCGAAATATAAAACCGAAGAATTTCAAATAATGCTACGACAGTGATACCGCATTTACCGAGTGCATATCTTACTCAGTTGCAAATTGGACCACCTCGTATCTTTCGAGCAATGTTCAATAATTGCAATGCACTGTAGAAATATACCGAAAAGAAAAAACTGATAGGGGCAAAAAACTTAAGAGTTTTTCACCCGGTATTATTATTATTTTTTAATCACTTTGTTCGAAGTACACGGCGGAAACGACAAAGTGCACAATGACATTAATGAAAATATGATAATTATTTTAAGTTGATGGAACACAAACAGGAATAATAATTATTGTAATAAATTATCAGGAATATCAATTAGATTTTTAATATGCATTAAACCAGTGAAGTTATAATATAAGTACACCTAATCCTGTTTTTGCACGGTACATGTGTTCCAGAAAATATCGTGTAAATAAAGACCCTACTTAATGGAAAAATGTTAGATTGGTTCAGCAACCCAAGAAAGCCTACGAAAATTAATACATAATTCGGTAAAATAAACATTAATTTTATTCTTCAGTATACCATGCCCATTTTATTTCACATATTATATAAAGGAACTAATTTTATATAAAGGAACTTAAAAAATAAAATCATTTTAAAGTTTTTAAGCAATAAAAATCCAATTTAAAAACAAAAAAATCTCCTATGCAAGGAACATAAAAAAGTTGTATAGAAATATAAAAAATGGTATAAGGGTAAATTCTATTCGGTATTAGTTTCTGAATGTAAGCGCATTCTTTTCTGCTGCGTTGGAGCAATATCTGTTTCGTCAGTAGAATTGTTCAGTTCTACGTCCACATCTTCAACTGCGTTCATTGGTAACTGCATATCAGAACTTGTTTCAGGCACAGGTTTATTTATTTTAATAGCAAATTCAGTTATAGTACGTTGCGATCCTACTTTGGAGAGTTCTTTGTACAGTTCCTTGTATCGAGCCATACAGGATTGTAGATCTGATTGAAATTTCACAGCTCCCCTAAGTATCGGTATAATTTGCAATGAAATGTCAAAATCACATTGTGTTGCCATATTTAAAAAATATACGGAAAAATAATATTTGAATGGCAGTTCCTTGTGGAAACAGTGGCAAAACTCCATTATTAACTGGCAATGCTGAAGAGAGAAAAAACTATGCATATATGTAGATAAAATCACAGTTAAATTCAAAATAAATTTTATTTCCGTCTAAAAAAACGTGTAAAAACAGGATAAGTGTTTTCCTGCTATTTAGAAAAACGTGTAAAAGCAGGATAAGTTTATTTCTGTCGACCGTGTTATTTCAAAATAGTGTAAAAAAAGAACGTGTAAAAACAGGATTAGGTGTATAGTAAACCACTTATACTATAACTTCTCTGATTAAACTGGTTAAGTTGAAGTTAAGAAAATATCACCGGTATCAAAAGCAAGCAAATGTAAAATGCTGAAGTCCAAGTTCGAAGTCAAATCGAAAACGGTCAGTATACACGACTACCGTACAAGTATACCTTCGTTCAAATCTGGGTAAGAAAAACTAAAAAAAAACAGAGGCGAATTTTTACTTTTAAATGCAGACGACTCACAGTGCTCCGTTTCATTGACAATAATCAGAAAACTGACCCGCTAAGAATTTAAATTTTTGATATATTTTAAAGGTAATAGAACAACTAAGAAAAAACCCGCAAATATATTTTTATAGAAATAGTGTTTTTGAGTGAGCGATTTGTATCCAGAATTAATTAATATTGTAGTTTCGTTCCTGAGTAGTTGAACGAAAATATTTGCCAAAGACGCATTTTTAGACAGAATCGAATTGGCTTATAATTTTTGAAGAGCTAAGGAGTGGTACACGTTTTGCCTTTTGTTTAAATCTTGTAAATATTACTTTTAATTAATTTTTAATATTTATCTTTTTTAGATAAATATGTAAAAAATGTTTAATTTATGGCAAAATAAAAAAACATCATAAAATTGGGTGACATTTTTTTGCACCATAAATTAGTTCGCCGATTTTTTCCGATTCCTTTTGATTTACAGTTTTTAAAAAGTGTTTATGATGATTTTTTAATTTGAAAATTCTCAATCTCTGATTTCAAAAAGCAAAAAATATCAAAAAACTCGGTGAAATTTGTTTGCACAATAAATTAGATAGTAGTGTTCGTCTTTTGAAAAAAAAACAAAATTTTCGCCTATTTTAGGAGCATTTACGAGAAAACCACGAATGTTATATAAAAACCGATGACATTTTTAATTCAGCGTATCATAATCCATTTAGAAATTAAGTTTCATTGTATTCTGAAAAATGCTTCTATTTGTGTCCAATGCTTGTATGGGAACGGAGCACTGTGCGTATTTACGAATTGGAGATTAATCTCTGAGCCATAAAAAAATAGTTCGGAAACTATATGAATTACATTGTGTAGAGCTAACTGATTTATATGAAAAGTTTCAAAAATGGAAGGTTGAGGGAATTGGTCGAACTTCACCCGGTTATCATTAGACTTCGGATTTCTGCATATTTTTATAGGAGTTGGATAGAAAAATTGCTACTGAACCAAAATTCGATTCATTCAACATGGAATTGAAAAAGTTATGCATTGTTTTGAATTTTTTCACTATAAACATAAAATGCAAATGCATAATACTGACGAGGGCGACCGCAAAAGTAACTGGCCTAACATAAAAAGAACCTTTTTTTTGGAATTATTATTATTTATTTTTCAACATAATCTCCTTGCAACTCAATACACTTCATTAAACGCTTTTCAAGTCTTTTAATTCCATCCAAGACCTTCAAAAATTCCTCAGTTTCAGCAATAACCTCGCTATTGGACGAACATTTTTTGCCACCGAGATTTTTTTTTTTAAATTTGGAAAGAAGAAGTAATCAGAAGGAGCTAAATCTGGACTATATGGTGTATGCGGAGCAATTTCAAATCGTAATTCGGTTTGCTGTTGAGTTAAAAATGCAGTGTGTGAAGGAGCATTATCTTGATGAAAAAGAATTTTTATTTTTTCTAAATACGGTCGTTTTATCTTGATTTCTTCACTCAACCGATCCAATAATGCACAATAATATGCACTATTTATAGTTTTTTCCTTTCTCAAGATAATCAATAAATATTATACCCCTTGCATCCCAAAATACTGTGACCATTACTTTTCCTGCTGACTTAACAGTTTTCGCCTTCTTGGGACCACTTTTACCAGCTTCTATCCATTGTTTTGACTGTTCTTTGCATTCTGGGATGAAGTGATGGATCCATGTTTCATCAACAGTTATGAATCGGCGCAAGAACTTTATTGGATTACGCTGATAAATCGCTAAAAGCTCTTTGGAATTGGTCCAACGGACAATTTTTTGGGGCAAAGTCAACTAACGCGGCACCCATCTTGCGGCTGGCTTTTTCATGTGGAGTTCATCATGTAAAATACTTCAAACTTGTTTTTTGTGTATTTTAACAATATCAGCAAGCTCTCTGAGCTTTATTCGTCTATCTTTAGTCACTTCATTAAATATTTTTCTAATGTTTTCAATAGTAGTAGCAGTTTTCGGTCTTCCTGAGCGTTGTTCATCTTCCGTACTTGAACGACCCATTTTAAATTGTTGAACCCAGGATTTCACGGTGGAGTATGATGGTGCATTATCACCATGAACAGAATCCAATTCATCTTTGATTAATTGTGGCGTATAACCTTTCATATAAAAGTGTTTAATTAATGCACGAAACTCTTTATTTTCCATTTTTTCAAAAATTATAAAACTTGTTTACTTCAATGTTTACAAATTTTGACAGATGGCTTATAAAAGATTGCTTTTAAAAAACAAAACAAAAAAGTTGCTAGTAAAACAGAAATGTGAAATGTGTGTTAGTTTTGCGGTCGGTCTCGTACATACATTTTTATTTTTAAAGTTTATTTTAGTCTTTAAGTTTTTCTATTTGGGTATGTATTGCTAAGGAATATGGTGCATGGACCACACCGCACGGCTGAAAACATTACTGCTGCTCAAGAAAGTGTTCAAAACAATCCATCAACCTCAATTCGATGCCGTGCCTAATGTAATGGAAAATGTGCTCAAAAGGGCTCGCATTTGTCAGGCTAACATAGACAGATATTTATCTGATATTGTATTTCATACATAATTATTCAGAAATTTGTGTGTTAGTACCCGCTTACACTTTGACAGGTGGATAGATTTGCCTTCCAAAATATGGTGTCTATGGCCAACTTATACGTAGACAAAATCAATCGAATTTGTTTATGCAGTTTATTATGGCAAATGCACAAAAAAATACTTTTTTTTTTTTAAATGAGTGCCTTTTTTAGTTTCTGCCACTTATTCATAATGGCAACTAAATAAACGTTCACATTTGAATTTTTCAACAACATATTGAATAAATAGTTTGCATATTGCTTTTAGTGTCAATACTGAGGTAATTAATAAAACAAATAATTTAGTTTAAATTATGTTGAAAAAATGGGCAATCTAATATTGATCAAATTTTAATATTTTCATTTAATTATTAACATAATAATGTTTACACTTTATCGAATAATAATGTTTACAACAATGTTTACACTTTATCAACAAAATTGGAAAACAAATCTGCGTCCGATTTACTAGATTCGCTCTGGTTAAGGAAATATTTACATAAACCCTTATTGTCGGTTTTATTCGAATAAAAAGACCGCTAATTGATTTAGTTGTGAACCGAAATCAACTAAAGTTGACTATCAGAACTTCAGCCGCAAATCCACTGTTTACCAGTGTAATCTTAAACTTGAATATTATTTGAAACTTTTCGTAAACGTTTGTTAAGCTAAGCTGAGAGTTAGATATACGAGAGTTAGATATACGAGTGCTGAGAGCTGAGAGTTAGATATACGAGTGATACACTCAGTCCAAGCCGGTCGGAATATGTCGAAAATAATGATTTAGTTAGCGAGTTATTTTTACAAGGTATACGAGGGTTGCTATTTATATTTCGGGTCCGGCAATAAAAACACAATAATTTATCATTGGAAATGAGTTTATTGTTTTAAAAAATATTCTCCTCTAAGATCAATAAACTTTTGCATGCGCACAAACCAAATTTCGAAGCGCTTTTTCCACTCCGATTGAGATACCTGCAAAACATGATTTTTGAACGCTTCAACAGCTGCTTCGGGCGATGAAAAACGTTGACCACACATTTTTTCGTGATGCTATGGAATAATAAGTCATTGGGTGCCAAGTCTGGGCTGTACGGTGGATGGCCCATCAATTCGACATCTTGAGTGGTCAAATAGCTTATCGTTTCAGCTGATGAGTGAGAGCTCGCATTGTCGTGATGCAAAATGATCCGCCTTCTCTTATTATCTTTCCTCATTTCTTCGAACACAGTTGGCAAACAGATGGTTGTATTCGATCAGAATTGACCGTTCTACGTTCCACTAAAGGCACTGTGGAAACATGGCCGGTTATACCGGAAAAAACGCAATTATTTGCTTCGATGTACTTTACTTCTTCCACGAACAAGTTTTGTTGAATTTGGCTCGCCTTTGATAGACCCATACGGTCGATTGCTGTTTTGTTTCGGATTCATATGCATAGATCCATGATTCGTCACCTGTGTCAACGTTATACACTGCCTTTGAGCTACAGCAGTTATACTTTTTCCACATCTCTTTGCAACAATCCATACGAGCCTTTTTTTGAGCATTCGTCAAATTATGTGGGATCCAACGAGAACAATTTTTTTTTCATGGCCAATTGAACTTTTAATATCTTATTGATTGATGCTTGTCATACAAATGCCCAAAGATGCCTCAATCTCACGCTTTGTCACATGTCGGTCTTGCTTAATCAGTTCACGCACAAAATCGATGGTTTCTGGCAAAGTGACCGAAGTTGGACGAGCTTCACGAAATTCATCCTGGAGCAAACGGCGCCCGAGACTGAACTCTTGGTTCCAGCGATTAACAGTGGTTTTTGATGGTGCTACATCGCCAAAAGTCGAATCAAGTTGATTTAAACCAGTGATTGAAATCGCTCTTTAGCTCTCGCTCAAACTCTTCGATTGAAGTTCCAGTGCATACAAATGGCAAATGCTCGCGCGCACGGCAGCGAACGCGGCACAGCACACAAGAGCGCTCTTCAAAAAGGTTAATGGCTGTGCCCTTTTACCGAGCGCAACCGTTGATGTGCGCAGCAATTTTACAGAACGAAGTTCATTTTCTTTTTATTTGCACTTCGGGCTGCGTGTGTAGTCAATAAAAAAAAGTTCGAGTTGTTTGAAGTGTTGTCATACATGTTGGTTTGAAAACCGTCAATATGCGATTTTTTTATAATTAAACTCTTATATTCATTGCATGTATCTTTTTTGTTGTTGAAATCAAACCCATTACTGTAAATCTACAAAATGTTATCGTTATTTGTAATTTGTGCTAAGTCGATTACATGTTAAGATTTGAATGTATTCGTATTGTATGATCAATACGAAGTATGTATTTTTGAATCTGCAGTTTTAATTTTGTCAAATAAATCCATTGTAGTTCATCAAGGTATAGTTAAAGATAGCCTTTCATTACAATTATTTATAGTTAGTTAAGTAAGAGCCAAAGTCACTAGGTTGAGTAAAAATTTCATTTTAAATTCATTTAAAAAATTAATTAAATTATGGAAAAGAAATAAAAGAACATAGTAGGGGTTTTCACTTCAAAACATTCCTCTCTAGGAAAATTGTAAATGTGGAAATATATATTAGAAACAAAAACAATTTTCTGTCAAATATTTTTGAATTGTTGTTGTTTGTTCAACATATAAAATTACAATTGTACAATATTCCTAGAGAGGAATGTTCTGAAGTGAATACCCATAGTATAAACAAAAACAATTCAAGGTTCAAAAACACATATGGCAAACATAAAAATAAAAGAAATTCAAATATTAAAACAACGGCAATGTGTTTATGATATCGTTATGATATCAAAAATATGCAGAAACGTGTTTTTACTTTTTTAAAGCGTCGAATAGTGCCGAAGAAATGACAATTTCTGATTTGTGTGTGAAGAGATTACGTACAAATGCACCAACGCTTTTAATTACTAATAAAAATCGCTAAAATGTCGATAAATGGTTTATGTTGACAACATGTATTGCCGATGTTATTTTCGCCCTTTTCATGCCAGAACACGAAATGCGAAAGAACTGTGCAGCCGATGTTGCTCTTTCCCTCGCAACAAGTTCGAGCTCTTTGACTAGCACGGAACCAAAAGAGCCACGCAATTGTGTTGCTCTTCGTTGGTTTTGTCGAGGGAAATTCATGTGTGACATGCTCAGAACATTACAATGTGCCGAGCAGTTGTTTCGCACACACACTTCAAAACTCAAGCGCATTTACCAGTGCGTGTGCGCGCACAAGAGCCATTTCAAACACTGATTTAAACACTCTTGTGTCGATAACACACGCCGAAAATCGTAAAAAATCATCGCACGAAATGTTCACGGGATAATTCCATTTTTTGGCTGAGATGAATTTTTGAACACACAATTCGCCCTCAAATGACAAAACGTTCCGAGTGAAGTTATGCTAAAAAAATGTCAAATTTCCCAGTGGAAGTTCCAGTTTGCATCTGGGAACACTAGTATTTGCAGGACCCGAAATATAAATAGCAACCCTCGTATAACATTGTGGGTGGACGTGGTGTAGCGGTAAGTGCACGCGACTATCATACAAGTAAACCTTGCTTCAACTCCGGGTATGAACATCTAAAATTTTTTCGGCGGTTTTTCCATTTCGTAAATGCCGTTACCTGTATGTGTCAACGACTAACGTCTAAGCCAAGTAAAAGCGTTTTCTATAAAATTGACTAGCCGTTTGGACCTGGCAATTAAGACACAGTAGGTAAGGAATTAAATGACCAGTGATAACTGCCTTCTGTAATACCTGCACACAGTGAACAAATTTGTTGCCAACCAAATGTGGATTGGGTACATGACAATTTTCAATAAAGGACAGTATCGGTTGAAGTGACGAGATATTGGCAACCCTAACTAATAACGATGATAATTGGAACTCAATTTGTATATGTATAAGTATTGTAGTGGAATTTCTACGTACATTTGTTAACTGGAACTGAACTGATGGTAAAATGTTTTATGTATTAGCTTATCTAATGAAATGATAGTTTTTTTTTTTAATTTTTATTTAAATCTTTATATTTAACTATTTGAAAATATTAATTCTTTTATACGAATTTTAAATGGTTTTTTTAAACTTGGTTTTTACTTTCGAATCGAAAATAGAACAAGCGGGATAATATCATTTTTTTAAATTACAATGATGGAAAAACGGTAAGTGAAAATGTTTATTGTTAAGATTTAGAGGAATTTCGAGGTAGCTATATTATTTTAAGAGTGGCTAAACGAACATTTTAGGCCAAGAACGAGACGAGAGAAAGAATGAATCTGATACCTACCTACCAACACGTTTAAGAATACATGATTTGTCAATACAATTTTAAATTTTTAAAATTTTAAAAACAAGAAACTAACTAAATAAAAAAAGAAAACTCGTTTTTCTACAATTAGTTTTGGATTTTTTGGTAAACAAACTTTTGTTGAGCTTATTCTACCATCTGATTTAAAATGTTGTTGAATGTTGCCAGAATACCACATTGCTAACTAAATAGGTAACCAAGCTACTTTAGTTACCTGAAAAGAACAAGGCTAATGTTATGAATCAATTGCTGAGGGTCAAAAAAATGCAATTTTGGGGTTAAAGTGCTAAAAAAATTCAAGATAATGTTAATTAGGACTTATAATTTGAGTGAAGTAAAATCGAATTTTAAATATTTGCGGCTACTTAAGGGTAATGTAACACAAAATACCTTAAATGATTCTTAAAGCCTTAGCTATATGTGAAGAAAAATATATACTTTTTTATCGGTCTTATTTTGTAGATTGATTAAACAAATTAGGTTAACAAAAAATTTAATTTCAAAAATCGCTTCTCTGTGTCGATTTTGGTTTATATTCTGAACTTATTTATTAAATTTTAATAATTTTTTTTGATAAAAGTACAAAAAATACAATTTATCTTGAAGGTATTCTAATTCTATTTTACCTTTACTAGTCGAATATCTATACTAACATGAAAATAGTAGTAAATTAGTAGAACATTTTAACACAAAAACGACCATTTTTTACAATTTCATCAAAAAAGGCCTTGTCCTGTACAGTGTGTGTGGAGGTGTATCTGTTTTAACATGTATGCAGGGCGGGGTTTTTTTTATTGTGTTCAGTGGAAAACTTTACTGCCGGCAAATCTCGTTAAGTACGAAGCGCCTGCCCTTAAGTGTATCGCCGCTTAACATAGTAACAGCACATTTCTTGCTTGGGGTCTTATGAAGGTAAAGCGGCGCTTACTGAAACTGCAGTCACCCCTGTTTATGACTAGAAGTCTTTCTGTCTTCTTTTTGAACAATTTTTACAGTTTCTTTTTAAATAAACGGCGGTAAAATTTTAAGGACCGTTGTTGAATGTGAACCACACCTAAACGTCAATTTTTTTCTGCATTTCATTAAATTTTTTTAATTTCAGACTAACTCAATTTGAACCATGGAAAAATACACAAGCGAGCAACTCGTTAAGTTATTCAGGCTTATTATGAAAATGGTGAATGATGAATTTTCCAAGAAAATCATCTTCAGTGATGAGGCACATTTTCAACTCAGTGGATTCGTCAATACGCAGAAATGCCGCATTTGAGCGAATGATTATCCAAGAGTGATTGTCCGTATAACAATGTACCCACAAAGAGTGACTGTTTGGTGCGGTTTATGGGCTGACGGCATCATTGGGCATTTTTTTCTAAAATGAGGCCGGTCAGACAGTAACTGTGAATGGTGTTCGCTATCGTGATATGCTAAGGAACTTTTTATGGCCCGAATTGTAAGATATGGATGTGGACGATATGTGGTTTCAACAGGACGGTGCCACTAGTCACGCAGCTAACGAAACAATGGCTGCTTTGCGCGACAAATTCAATGGGCGTGTTATCTCACGTCGTGGCGATATTAATTGGCCACCAAGATCATGTAATTTGACACCGTTGGACTTCTTTCTTTGTGTTTATTTGAAAAAAAGGTGTATGTCGATAAGCCAGCAACAATTCCAGAGCTAAAAGATGAGTTAATTCGGCACATTTACGGCATAGAATCTCAGTTATGCCTCAGCGTCATCGAAAATTTAAACCATCGGATGGAGGTGTGCCGCTGAGCTCGCGGGAGCCATTTGGCCGATATTTTGCTCCATACATAATTGAACCATACCAATATTATCATAATAAAGGGTGTTTTTTATTGAGGTATAAAACTTCGAATTGAAATAAAACACAAGAAAATCGTTTTAATGTCCATCAATTTGGCTTTATTGGAAGGATAATTTTATGCCATTAATGTTTAAATATGATTTCGGGCATGTGGCCGCCGCGGCTGGCTCGAATAAAGCCAATTCTACAGGTCCAATTTTCAACCACTTTTTCGAGCATATGGGGCCGTATGTTGGCAATAACGCCACGAATGTTGGCTTCCAAGTTCCCTAACGTGTTTCTGGTTTGTTGGCGTAGACGAGCGACTTCACATATCCCCAAAGAAAATAATCCAATGGTCCATGTTAACCGATCCATGGTTAACCGAATTAATTGCTCTGATGGACGATTATGTCGACCATAAAATGGACGGAGCTTGCGGTGAACTTCGCGAACTGAACCATTACTTTCGAAATAAATTTGCACGATTTGCAAGCGTTGTTCTTTTGTCAACCTGTTCATGATGAAATGGCAAACCAAACTAAATATTAATCACTTGACAGCTGACAAAATGGCCGCCAGTTAAAAAAGTGATGCCAACTTAAAGTTCTATACCCCAATAAAAAACACCCCTTACTTAGTAGAGCTAAAAATACTGTTACAAACGTTTTATGCTGTAAAATCAAAAGTACTGAATGGTTTTGGACCAAATATTTTTTAATATATTTATTAATGTATATTGTATCCCTAAAGTATCTACTTATTCGAAAAGTCTGCCTTTTGCCTTTAGACACGCCTTAAGTCGCACTGGCCAATCGTCAATAGCTGCACGAACCTCGTCCATTGGAAAATAGGCCACAGCTCGAACCAAAGCAGTCTTAAGAGATCCAATGTTGGGGTATCTTTTGTGACTAACCTTGTCCTCTAAAACCGTCCACAATTTGTAATCCAATGGGTTTAAGTCTGGACTGCCTGAGGGCCATTCTTCAGAGGAAATGAACGCTGGCAAATTGTTTCGAAGCCAGGCCTGGGACGTTTTAGCCTTATGTGCCGGCGCAGAATCCTGCTGAAAAGTCCATGGCTGGTTTTGGAACAGGGAATTGTTAAGAGGCTTCACAACAGCTTCCAAAACGGTTTCTTGGAAAACTTGGCCGATGTTTTGACTCCTTGTACGCAGAAATGCAGGTCAGTGACCCCATCGAAAGAGACACCCCACCAAACCATAACTGAAGCTGGGTGATGACCCTTGGGATCAGTTCAGATGCTTCCTTAGATGACCGCGCATACACTCTATCATTTTGCGTGTTAAATTTTTCCTGAACGACAAAAATTTTTTCATCGGTGAACAAAATTTTTCCTGCAAGTTATAAGCGTGTTTCACCAAAAGACATTTGCATTTTTCAATCCTATTTTTTTCAAAGCTACAGTAAATAAATGTCCGTTACGTCGTTTGAAAGTCCGAAGTCTTTTTTAATGATTCGACTCATGGGCTTTTGCGTGATATTCATCTCACGGGCCATGATTTTCTGTTTTCGGATCGGATTTATGTGAATTCTTGATTTATCGGCTTGGATGACATGTGGTGTTCAAACAGAGCGTGGGTGGCCCGACCGGTGGCGGTCTTTTACAGCTCCAGTCTCCTCAAACAGTTTTATGCATCTGTAGACGAACAAGCGGCTAGTCCCTAGCGGAAGGAGCGTTTTGAAATTATATTTATTTTTCATTTAACACCTGAAAAGCGCTGTTACAGCGATACGGTTCTCATTATCTGACCACTCCATGATGAAAGTTGAAGCAATTTTAAAAACCCGTTACAGACTAACGCTATTGAGGTTAGCTTTCAAAACCCATATGACATCAACGGGGTAAGTTCAGTTCTACTATTGAAATGGGTGTGTTTAATGTTGTAACAGTATTTATGTCCCTACAAGCAGAAAAAAAGTATGGTTGGGGTGACAATATTCGAAGAGGATCATACTATTATTGGGTATATGGTTATTGCACAACAATATAATGATCTTCACAACAATAGTATGATTCGAACTCAACCATACTATTATCTCCACAACCATATTATGATCCTCACAGCCATAGTATTTTTCGTATACAACCATAGTATGATCCTCACAACCATAGTATGATTCACTCGCAACCATACTATGATCCCCACAACCACAGTATGATTCACACTCCACCATACTATGATATCCACAACACTAGTATGATCCTCACAACCATAGTATTTTTCTTATACAACCATAGTATGATTCACACGCAACCATGCTATTATCCATAGTATGATTCAATCAACCATACTATGATCCCCAAAATTATTTATTAGGATTGGGTGTTGTTATTCAAAAATAGAGATTTTTATCAAGCAATTTATTTTTAATTCCATTACAATTAATTCATAGCCATATTTGAGGCCATGTTTTTATTGAACATTTCATAAAAAAAATACTTTTAGTTGCCAACAGGGGCGCATGCTTCACCATCCGTAGACACCAAGTAACGAATGTGATTAATCCAGGATCATTTACTTTATGCTTAAGTGCAGGCAGATTTAAAATAATCGAGAACCAGTCGGTAGTCGAACATTTCACCGAACAAAGTAAACACAATAAAACTCTCTCGAATTACCTTGAAATTGTTGTTGTTTTTTATAATGGACAACAGCCATGCACTGTAACGTGAGTGTGTTTTTTTTGGTATATCAAAAAAATCATAAGCACACACATACATGTATGCTTTATAAAACCTGTTTTGTTCATAGCCGCAACCATACTGTATGATTGCCGTTATCATGTTATTGTTAAAATTTAAATTTTAAACAACAATACTTTTGTTGCATCAACCATGTTTATATGGTTGCTACAACTATATCTTCATTTCTAAATTTGGCAATAATATTATTGTTACATTTCAACAATATTAATATTGCCGCAATCATACTGTTGTCAAAATAAAATTCAAAAAAACAATACTATGGTTGCGACGAACATGCTTTTATTGTAGAGAACATATGAGTGTTGCCGTGACCATGTAGTAACAATATATTTTCTCTGCGTGTACTAAAAAAAATTTAATGACAATAATTTCCTAAATAATTTGTGTTTTATATAAAATCAACATCGACCCTTAAAATTTAACCACCGTTTATGTGAATTTTTGCATCGCCTCATAACGAAGATATTTTCAATAAACTGCTTACAACTTGTTTTGTAAATATTTAATTTTTTTATCCTAAAAACGGAAATGTAGTTCGTATGAATATTTTAGTTAATAAGTGGATTTTTTTTATTGCAGCATGCCTAATTAAATTTTTGTTTTAATTTTTTTGTTGTACCGAAAAATGATTTTTTTGTTGTTATCGAGGCATATCCAAAACACTTCAATTTTTTTATATAAACGTAAAAATATCTTCTCGAAAATAATCGCAAATATATAAATAAGAGTGGTTGCGAGTAAAACTTGTTGTAAATGCTGGATGTCTCCAGCAAGTTCTCCACAGACCTGGCTTTAAATGCATGTTATGTATACAGGTACAATATGCTTAAGAACATAATGTATACGGAATTAATTAAAGATATAAAATTTATATCTCAAACATTAAAAAGTACAAGTATTTAATATCCAGACACTGTCGATGTAGGGAGGAGTTAATGTCACTCTTTTTAGGCAAAATGGCCGCATCTTAAAATTCTTCAATTTTCTACCTATGTACTACACAACACTTGCGGCGGGTGGCGTAAAATTAAGCAGCCGATCGGAAGATGATTCAATTATGCAAATGGCGTCGTACGTCAATCATATTTGACCTTTGTGAAGGAGACAGCTGTAAAATACAAACAGACAACAACGAAGCGCCGATTTTGTTGAGCAAATTCGGTCGACTCGAACATACTGAAAGCACACGAGAACTTGTAGGGCATGGCCTTTACCGGACTGGGGGCTAATCACCGCATTCGTTAACGACCAAATTTACTTCGAAACGCAATTAATTTGGATCACGGCAATCGTTATCGAATTGAAACTACCCGAAGTTGAATTCGAAAGCACAACCGTCATCGAAAAAAACCAAATACTACCATTTTTAATGATGCCAAACAAAACGACAGAGTAAAACAAAAGAAATGTAGGTATTTTTCTATATTTTATGAAATAACGTAAAAATATTCGTCTTTTTTATTATTTTTAGGGACAAAGATAATGAAAAAACGATTGCTTTTATCTCGAATATTTCTTCTAATTACGTTTACATTGCAATCCTCCTCCGAATCGGACGATGATGAGTAAAAAAATAGCATTGGATCCATTTATAACTAATTTCTATATTTTTATCAGATTTATTAAAATATTCACTTGCATTTATAAAAAATTATAAAAAAATAGCATTGGATCCATTTATAACTAATTACTTTTTATATTTTTATCAGATTTATTAAAATATTCACTTGCACCAAACCAACAATCGCTTGTTGTTTTGTTTTTCTGCTTTTCTCTGCTTGTCATCATACTCGTATGCTTGCCGCAAAGAGAATCAACAAAGAAAGATGTTTCATCGGCCTTTTAGGAAACTCAATTTATGTTATCACAGTAGTGGTTTCGACAAAAATTACGTAAAAACACCATGAATTGTTATAAAATAATAAATTAACTACAATAAAATAATTAATCGTTACATTTTTGCATTGCAATAATGCGTAAAATGTTTCTTATTATCTATTTAATTTCTTTAACAGTCCCACGTCGTGCTCGAATTAGCCAACGACACATCTTTTGAGTTGAAAGTCTTTGTTTTGCAGCATTGCAAAAAAAAGTAGTATGCGATAAAACATTACGATCGAATGCCATGATCCAAACATTTAAACGTATCGAAATATTTTTCTATTCGAATTTGCATTCGTCGTCGAATGCCGTGATTAGCCACCTGGTCGTTCTGGCAAGAATATCGCGGCTGTGGCTGCCGACGTCGCTGAGGACTATGAAACATTTACCACGCATTTAAGCATCAACAGACACAGTAATATTGAGTGAAAGACTAACATATGTCTCCGCACAAAGTGCAAACAGTTTATGACTACTGACTCCGTCAGTCACTTGTAAATTACTTTCAAGTCATTCTCAATCTCAACAACGAACACGAAGATTTTGTGGTGAAAATCATCATGAGCGATCAGTCTCATTTCCACTTAGCGGTCACGTCTAAAAGCAAATTCTTTGTTCTGGGACACTGAAAATCCGCGTCGGATTTACGCAGGGCCATTTAGCTCTCTTAAAGCCACTGTTTGGTGCGGTCTTCACGCGGAAAGAGTAATTGGGTCGTATTTTTTTTGAGGACGCCATCGGCAATACGGTCGCTGCTACAGGCTATGATAAACGATTTTATACTGTGAGAATTGGATTGGCCGGGTTTTGTTCAGCTATAACTACAAGACGATGCAACTACACAAAAGCACAATCCACAATGGATATTGTGAAGCGTCGAATTTTGCACGCATGCCCTAGGCAATCACAAATATTAAGGCGAATATTTGGCAGGTAAACAGTAAAAAATAATTAGGAAGCCTGTGATAAAAAATTTCACACATTAACTAAAATATTCGTACGTTGTCTATTCAACTTCTGAATTCAGAAGTTTCACAAATTCACATCTTTAAAAGTAAAATTGTATGTCGTTTACCGCAAATATCTTCATATGATCAGGTAAAAAACTTCACATATTTACAAAAAAAAAGTTGTAAACCGTTTATTGAAAATGTTTTCCTTACGAGGATAAAATTCACATATTTAGAAAAAAGTTGAACAAATGTATAAAAAAAAATATTCGGAAGGACTTTTAGTTACAAGCAAGGGTGACTGCAGTTTCAGTGAGCACCACTTCGCCATCATAAGACCCCAAACAACGGATGTGCTGTTGTGTTAAGCGGCTGTATACTTAAGGGTAGGCAGTTTCGCATTTAACGAGAACTGTCGGCAGTAGAGTTTTAAACCGAACACAATAGAAATCCCTCGCACTGCATATGTGACAGCGCATATAGAAAGGGACCTAAGGGTAAAAAAAACAATTTCCACTTGATTTGATGTGGACAACATCTGAGCATCGAATGAGACCGATCCCATGCCCCAGAAGTGTTCCCTCCCAGAGATATGCGCGTTTTTTGAAAGTGATGGTACACCAAAGATACACTATTTTAATCTTTAAAATGGCTCTCCTGAACAAAACTGGTTTTTACCCTTAGGTCGCTTTCTATTTTGCGCGTCACATATACTCTTAAGCACATACACCCACCACACACCCATGATACAGTAAGATTTTTTTCTTGTTCCCATTCGTTAAATATCATGGCAGTATTTGTGAAATAGTTTGGCTTTTTGCGAATTTTTTAATTGTGTTGTGATAATTTTTGGTTAAAATTTTAGGGTCGTCTTTAGTTTGCGCATTTTATGAACTTACTTTTCTTTAAAATCGAAAAATACGAAAAGTAGTCAACTTCAGGCTAATATCTAAAGTAATCATAATAGCCCGATTTTAAGTTTTAAAAGATCAAAATAATCCTAGACTCCTTGGCTACAGAACTTGGCCCTTTTAACAGAACTCAAAAATATTTACTAGATCAAAAGTTATAGAATTTTGGGCGATGGAAATTGTTCCTGGACTTCTGTGAGGCAGCCACTTGGCGGATAACATCGTATCAACTTAACATAACAAATTCTAAAGGACGAAATGAAGATTTTGATCACTGAAAATCATCATTATTTTAGTAAAAAAAATATTTAAAAACAAAATAGGACAAATTGCTTATTTTCGTATGCATTAAATTAAAATTTTTTTCGTATTTGAGAAAATTTGGCTGCGAATACGTTATTTAGGCTTATAACTGTCTTACACAAAATGAGCGATATGTGACTACTCGGGCTTAGGGTTACTCCGCTCTGTATGCTCTATTTTCTGTCCTGCGATGCCACTCTTCAGCGGAGTTCATTTTTAACGTCTTCCCTTTTATGACAAGAAACCCAAGAGCAGGACGAAAGAGCCTAAACGAAGTAAATGACTAAAGGAATGAATGAATTCCTTTGGCGCTGTTATGCGTATATTGGAATTTACTTCATTCACACTTCGCAAGTTTCCTCGCTTATGACACAAACACCACCACACAAAGGAAAATATTTTTATCCAAATACGTGACCATTTTTTTCTCAACTTCGTTTCAATGCTCGATAAATGGAAAGGGACACGCCAAAACAAAAAAAAAGCAGCAACTATAAAAGTTAAATAAAACGTTCACACATACACACATCCTTGTGTGAACAGTGTCTTGCCAACTAATTGTGTTGCCAGAGAATTTTGGATACGTGTGGAATTAAGCTTACATTAGGAGCTAATCTACACGCTTCTAGCAGAAAATGAAAACCCCGCAGCGAGATCTCTTCGTTAAGCAGCTTGAATGACAAGTCTTCTATAGGGTGATAAATTTTGAGGTTCCTACTTTTTTAAAGAAAAAAAACACAGAAAGTTCAAATTGAATGGGGAATGTTTATTACCATTTGAAAGACCATACTTTGGCATTTATTTTTTGATGATTATGTATATCAAATGTGGTGGCCAATCGACGGGCCCAGAACGTGAAATTATCTGCTCACCGAAGTGTTCTCTCAATAAATAAATTGATTGATGCGATGTGTGTCGCCGAGATCACGAGCTTCAATTTCAGGCACAAAATAGTCGGTTATCGTGCCACGATAACGGTCTGCATTGACGGTTACGTTCTCACCGTCATCATTTTTGAAGAAATATGAACCGATGATTTTACCGGCCCACAAACCACACCTAACCCTTGTTTTTCTGGATGAAGTGGCAGCTCTTAAGCTCTTTCTGCTTGCTCTTCGTCCCAAACACGGCAATTTTGCTTGTTTACTACCCATTGAGCCAGATATGTTGGTCGATTATGTTGACCATAAGTTGAACGAAGTGCACGAAACACATTCCTCACAGAACGTGAATTTCGTCGTTCAGGCGTTTCCATGATGAAATGCCAAACAATACTAAACATAAATAACATGACAGCATGACGCGACTCACACGTGATCTGTCAAAAAAAGGCTATTGAAAAAAGTATCTCTACCTGTATCACCCTATATTAAAAGAAACTTTTTTTGATTAGCAAATAACTTAGACCATTGGATCATACTTATATAATAACCTGACATTACAGTTTGTTAAAAACGAGCACAAGAAATACGGCGTGGCTGACTATGAGATACCCCACACCAGTGTTATATAGAAAAGATTAAACACCTCTGTTTTGAGCTGGGTCTATTCGAAAAAGTAGACCGATGTGGTCCAATGTGACAAGAGATTGGTGTTGGTCGCTCGTGGTAGGAAGTGAATGTAATATGTGACTTCGAAATCTGAAGATTCTGTAATGGAGAAGGACCTTTGTATGGGGTCTATGCAAAAATATGTAACTATATGGCCCATATTCACCACAGTTAATAAATGGTTGCTTGTAACGTGTCATGCAAAATTTGAGCGTGATCGCGTTTAATTTGTGGCTTCTAGAGCTGCAGGAACTCAAATCGGTAGGGACCTTTGGGAGGGATTTATTTGAAAACATTTGACCAGGGTCAATTTATATGAAATTTAACCAATATCGGGTGGCTTCTATTCCACCATTTGTGCAGGGCCCATTTAAAGACATCGCCCAATAATGTCTGATTTCAGCAGAGTATATAGAAGTGGTTGCAAATGGTGTATTAAAAAGGTTACGACCAACTGCAGCGCCAGGCAATACGGAAGATTCTTATATATGGGTATTTCCACACAGATACAAAATAATTTCGGTTCCACATATTCAAACAAAAAATTAATTAGGAATATTGTGATAAAAAGATCACATATTAACTAATATGTTCGTAGGTTGATTTATATTTCAGATTTCAAGCGATAAACAAATCTACATATATGTGACGCGCAAAATAGAAAGGGAGGGACCTAAGGGTAAAACCCAGATTTGTTCAGGAGAGCCATTTTAAAGATTTAAATACGTGTATCTTTGGTGTACCATCACATTCATAAAACGCGCATATCTCTGGGAGTGAACACTTTTGGGGCATAGGATCGGTTTCATTCGATGCTCAGATGATGTCCACATCAAAAAAAAGTAAAAATTGTGTTTTTTTGCCCTTAGGTCCCTTTCTCTATACTATATTTTTACAAAAAAATTTTGCGCCGTTTATCAAAACAAATTTCGCTATAAAAATTTACATTTGTTAGCATCAGGCAATGTAAAACTTTATATATTTTCAAAAAATATTATATGCCATTTATCAAAAACGAGATAACGAAAAAATTACATATTTATAAAAAAAACGTTGTAGTTTTTTTTTTTTTAAAATTTGTCAGAAAGACTGCTAATTACAAGCACGGCTGACTGCAGTATCAGTGAGTGACACTTTACCATCATAAGACCCCAAGCAACGAATTTACTGTAAGTTTACACTTTAGGGCAGGCAGTTTCGCATTAAACGAGAACTGCCTGCGAACGAGTTTCTCAGTGAACACAATGAAAATCCCTCGCACTGCATACATACTTAAACACCCACATACAAAGGATATAGTTTTATTAATTTTGTTTTTGTTTCTATTCATTAAATATCATTGCAATGTCTGACAAATAGTTGAGCTTACTCAGGAATTTTTGAATTGAGTGGTAATAAAATGTACGTCCTTGGCGTCCAGAGTTCGTATTAAAAATTCTAAGACGATCTAGGCATGTCTGTCTGTCTGTTGAAGTTATTTTCAGTCCAAAGGAAAAGAGCTAGAGTCTACTAATTTACCAGAGATATGCCTTATAGTTTTTTATCGGTTGGGGTTGAAAATTGTCCACATCATGCATAAGGGGGGAAAATTCCTCTCTGAAAGACTAAAACAAATTGTAGGAAACTGCACTTACAATTGAATTCAGGGACGTTACGTGACATCTTTTGAAGACACACAACTATTTTGTCTTGCTGTATGTATTTCAAAACCATTTTCTTTTATATTCTTTATAAAAACCCCTCTTTAAATCAGCTATTTCGACAACTGGCAACGCACTACTTAGAAGTTCTACAAAAAAGTGATACTTTAAAGGCGAGCTCGCGACATAAAAAAATCAACGAATGAAAAAAGAAATACCCTGTTAGATTGGTTTTCTTGCTGACATTTTATTTTAGTTAATAAATGATGTCACTCATTTTTCGTGGGGAGAAAGATGTAAACATAAAGTTAAGAAGAAAAATTTCACGCAAAAAAGTTTCCTTGAAAAAAAGAACAATTTCTGATTTGCAGTCATCGTTTATCGCCGTTACAACAGAGCAACAATGCTTCAGCATAAAAAATTTTAAATTTAAATATTTCTAATATGAGAGACTTAAAGATATTTTGTTAATAAAAGGTGTTGCATATAAATAATGCTATGACCAAGAATTTAGCTTTATTATAATGATAAGGGTTTGCCATTATTTATCAAAAATGGTTTCGGACAAGTGGCCGCGGCGGCTGGCTCGAAAAAATTTCATCCGAGAGGCCCAATTTTCGACCACTTATGCAGCATTTAGGGCCGTATGTCAGCAATAACGCGCCGAATACTCTTTTCTAAGGCGTCAATTATGTTGGGCAAGCGACTTCACATAACCCCCCAAAAATTTAGACCAGCAGTTTTAAATCTTACGATCTTGGAGGCCACGCCATAGGCCCACGACGCAAAATAATGCGCTCACCAAGTTTTCTTTGATAAATAGATTGTTTCGTTGGCTGTGCAGTCTTGTTGGAACGAAAGGTCGTCCACGTCAACATCCTTCAATAAAAGCCCCAAAAATTCATTAATCATGGCATTATAGCGTTTACTGTAACATTATGACCGGCTTATTTTTTTGAAGAAATATGGACCAATGATACCCTTTGCCGATAGAGCAAAGCAAACAGTAACTTTTTGAGGTATAATGGGGTCTCAACAATGGCTTGAGGATTTTTATTACTCCAAATGCGACAATTTTTGGATATTAACGTACCCATGTAACCACAAGTGATCTACATCGCTTAACAAAATGTTCTTGTATTAATCAGGATCTGTGACCATCTCGTTTTGCACCCATTCAATACGATTTGCAAACGTTGTTCCGAAGTAAGTCTTTTCATTATGAAATGACAAACAAAACTGAGCATAAATCAAGTGACAGCTGTCCAAAACACCAGCTCCGAAAAAAGTGTGCCGAAATTAAAAACAATACGTCCAAAAAACACCCTGCATATTATTTTGAGTTAACCTTTCCCTGGAAATTCCCATAAGCCGAAAACTATAAATCATTTACCATACATCTACCTATAACAAAAAAAAATCTCTTAACTGTAGTTATCATTAACGTATAAAAAATCGTTCAGCCCATATTGCTTAAACTACGGATCCGAAAACAAACTGTTGCAGACGATCCTAACTAAAGAAATCGCTAGGGAAATTACACGAAATTTTTTACCCCAATAAGGTTCTAAGTTTTGGCCTCCTACTGTCACAAGGATACTGGAGTGCTGTTGTTCCTTTGTGTTGTTGATGAATATGAGTTAATATGGGGAGCACCATTGTTTCGCAATTGTTGTTGGCGATGCTGTGCGCGTTCTTCACGTTCTTCCCCACACTTTAGAGGCCATGGTCTGCTGCTGTTGTTCTCGGGCGAATTTTTGTTCAAAAATTCCACAAGTGAACTAAAAGAAGGCGTATAACATAATTTTTATTTATTATCCTCTTCTCCGTCAGCGATTCCCTTTTCATTATATCTGGACCGTTTGTGCGTAAAATGATTTCAAACAAAATAAACGGTCAAAGCGTTTTATGTAATATGAAATTATGAGATAAAATTGATTTAGTTTTCTTTAAATTGTATGGCATTCTTAAACAGGGCGAATTTGGGCGAAAATGTTCCGAACACATTACGCTGATAAGTGTCACTTGGAATGTGTGTAACCAAGTACTGTTAGTCACATTCAACAGTACGCGTTTTATGGTTTTGTGGATAGGAAAATGGGTATGCGATGTAAAGCTTAAAATCATTTGAGCTTCCAAGGTTATCCCTTTACGTAATGACCCACAGTAAACGATTTGTCTTTAAACTACTCGGATATTTTGTTAATTAGATTGCAAACTAAAACTCTTTAGTTTGTAGAGTTGTATTTGCTACATCGAAAGATAACTTTTCATCAATATAATGAACTCGTATACTGTTTGGATTATTACTTTCTTTACTTGCCAACCTACATCATCTTTTTTTTACAGATTTGATCTCTTGATCGGAAGTTAAAAAGGTTCTACCGAATGTGTACCCTTATTTGCAAACCAATAAACGCAAATCAACAATTTGTATTTATCAAAAGAATGTAAACAAATCGAAAATAGTACACAAGATAACTTAGAAAGTCATCTCATAAAGTTTTAATGGTAGGAATCCCATTAAAAATGATTGCCGCAATTGTTTTTTAGTCCATAATCTTATCTTTTTGCATATTTTATTAGATTGTACTCAGAAACTAAAGACAACCTTAAAGTTTCAAAGAAAAAATTGGTGAAAATTATTACCACTCAATTAAACTTTTTGTAAATATGCTCAAATATTTATTTATCATCCAGAAATTCAAGACGAAAGTCAATAAACATTACTCTCTCTTTCCCTAACGCAATGAATTGCATGTATAAGTATAGGGGAAACCCCCTGAGTGTTGATTAATTCAAAAAAAAAAAATATTGCAATGAAACTTGACTAATATGAGGGCTGCTATGTATATTGCTGGTCTAGTAATGAAAATACGAATATTTATCATCAAAAATGGTTTTATTGTTTTTCAAAGTATTCTCCAGCATGATTTGTACACTTTTGCATGCGCTCAAACCATTGTCGAAGGACGTTTTTCACTCTGATTGAGGCACCCCCAAAACATGATTTTTGAACGCTTCAACAGCATCTTCTTGCGACGAAAATCGTTGACCACGCATTTTCTTCTTGATGTGCGGGAATAAAAAGAAGTCATTGGGTGCCAAGTCAGGGCTGTACGGCGGATGACCCATCAATTCGAAGTTTTGGCCGGTTAAAATGGCGCTGGTTGAGCCGATGTGTGAGAGCTCGCATTGTAGTGGTGCACAACGATTCGTCTTCTCTTGTTCGTTTTTCGAATTTCTCCGAAGACTTCAGGCAAACAAATTGTGGTGTACCGCCCTACGGTGCTCAAGCAGAAAAGTCGCCACATGACCAGTTTTGCCGAAGAAACAGGCCAACATTTGCTTTGAAGTGCTTCTTCCACGAACAACTTCCGTTGGATTTGGCTCGTCTTCGAAGACCCACACGGTCGACTGCTGTTTTGTTTCGGGCTCATACGCATAGATCCATGATTCGTCACCTATGACGATCATATAAACGTCTTTAGAAGCACCGCGATCGAATTATTTCAATATTTCTTTGAACCAATCGACACGAGCCTTTTTTGAGCGATTGTCAAATTGTGCGGTATGCAACGAGAACAAACCATTTTTACGGCCAGGTGTTCATGCAATATCCAATCTATGCTGGTGAAAGAAATGCCCAAGGATGGCTCTATCTATCAGATTACGCACGGCTTCAGTGTTCTCTGGCACAACGACCGTTTTTGGACGACCTTCGTCTCTGACCGAGCGTCGGCCACAATTGAATTCATTAAAACAGTTTTTCACAGTGCTATAGGATGGTGCTTAATCGCCATACAAAGATTTAAATTCATCGATGCACTCTGGTAGTGACAATCCACGTCGAAAGTTGTGAAAAATAATCGCACGAAAAAGTTCACGAGTTAATTCCATTTTTTTGTCAAATTGATTTTTTCAAGTCACTGTAAACAACACAAATGACGGTGGTACATGTGTTTATGCTTAAAAATATCAAATCTTCCAATGGAAATGTCAGATAGCGCCAGGCAACAATTAGTGTTGCCTAGGCCGGAAATATATATAGCAACCCTCGTAGAAACAACAAAAACATTCACTCGATAAGGCTTGCATTTCTTGGATTATGCTGTTCTTGTTGTTTTTAAATGGACAACTACCATGAACTAGATCGCGTGAATGGTTGTATGTGTTTGGTATGTATGCAGTACGTGATTTTTGTTGGGTGATTTTTATTTGTTCGGTGCAAAACTCTGCAACCAGCAGTTCTCGTCAAATATAAAACTGCCTGGCCTTAAGTGTACATCCGCTGATCGCGGTTACAGCTCATTCATTGCTTGGGGTCTTGTGATGGTGAAGTAGTGTTCATCGGACCTCCTTGCAATTAAATGTCTTTCCGACTGTTTTTTTTAAATAATTTTCGGACTCTATTAAATATAATGCTCAATAGAAAGATTGTCTGAAACCTGACTATGAAGAAAGCATAATTGAGATTTTTACGCCCTTAAACAAAAATATTTTTGATAAACAGCTAATATATGTTTTTTTAAATATATTGAATATAGCCACAACATATGATTGTGAAATCATATAATATTTTCGAAACCGGCAAACACTATTTTTTGTAAATATGTATGTGAATTTTTTCTTCATCTCATAACGCAAATATTTTCTGAAGCACAAACTTTTTTGTATGTGAAATATTTTTGTTAAGCAACATTTGAATATTTTTGTAAATAAATGAATTTTTTTATCAAAGGTTTCTTTCTCCTTATTCATTTTTTGCTTGAATTTTTTTTAATATTTTTGGATTGATTTTCTGTGTACGATTGTGGTAGGATTTGTAAACAATTTTGATGTGAAAATGAGTATTTCACTCGAAGTAGTGGTATTCTTATATATCACAACTACTTGATTTCAAGTTGAGATATAGCGTAGGCTTTATAAAGTAACATATCTTCAGAGAACAAAAAGACAACCCTTGACGGCAATCAAAAATTTGGTATGTGAATTTCATCACTATACAATTAAAAATTTCGTATATAAGCTAAACTATTTCTTAGTTATGCAATGATAATAAATGACTGGGACCAACAAAATAAAATTCATGTACTGTCTCGTTTTAGTCTGAATAGAGTTCTTCGGATTTTAATAGTATGCGGTGGTAAATACTACTGTCGATAGTTCTCGTTAAGTGGAAAACTTCCTGCCCTTCACCATCAACATATCCCGCTTGGGATATGTTGATGTTGATGACCATCAACATATCCCGCTTGGGATATGTTGATGGTGAAGTGGTGCTTACCGAAACTGCAATTAAAAATCTTTCCGACTGTTTTTTGAAAAAAAAAATTACAACTTTTTTTTGTTAAATTGTGAATTTATCGCCTCATGACGAACAAATTTTCAATAAACGGCCTGCAATTTTTTTTGTCAATATGTGAAGTTTTACATCGCCTGATACGAAATTATTTTCGGTAAACGGCTTATAACTTTTTTATGAAAACGAGCATATTTTCATCACTTACATTTGTGAATTTGTATATCGCTCGCAAGAGGATACATTTTCGAGTATTTCAGAGTACGAACATTTTGGTTAATATGTAAAATAACGGGTGATCAATCTTTTTCAATAGCTTTTTTTACAGATTACGCGTGAGCTATGTTTAACTTTATTTTTTTATTTTCAGTATTGTTTGCCATTTCATCAAGAAAAGACTTACACCGCAACAGCATCTCCAAATTGCGCAACTGCATTTTGAAAATGAGAATAAGAAGATCCACTGTTTTCAACCAAAATTTTGTTCAGTGACTAGGCCCATTTCTGGCTCAACGGTAACGTCAATAAATAGATTAATCGAATTTGGGCTGAGAAGCAACCAGAAGAGGT
Organism: Hydrotaea diabolus; assembly: GCA_963513945.1. Lineage (NCBI taxonomy): Eukaryota > Metazoa > Arthropoda > Insecta > Diptera > Muscidae > Hydrotaea > Hydrotaea diabolus. The sequence goes on along the minus strand of OY740716.1, from coordinate 190,269,591 downwards.
TCCAGAGTTAACATTATACCCAGAGAAAACGGTTTGGTGCGGTTTATGGGCTGGTGGAATCATCGCTCCACATTTTTTCAAAAATGACTATGGCCGGATCGTAACCGTGAATGGTGCTCGCTATCGCGTCATGATATCGGACTTTTTGCTGCCTTAATTGACAATTGGTTTCAACAGGACGGTGGCACGTACTCTCACATCTTTAACTTTAAAATTTGATTGGAAGTCGTAGTCATAGATGTATTTAACGTCCCCTAATGTTCGAGGTCGTATAGTCATTAAGAAACAGTGAAATTTCCTTACAAAAACAATTAGGAATATATGGACCCTAGGGCAAAAATTGGCCCCATCAACTGGGGACATATAAGAACGTAAAAAACAATTTTATCACTATTGTAAAATCTAATCTAAGTCTTAGGAGCCAAAAAATAGGTTCTTTCGAACTTGGAGATATGGGTACCCATAACTAGTGAAGTTTCCTCATTAATATTTACATGCACTTACTTTTAAGATTTGCGTTGAGGACCAAATGAAGCTGAGTATGGCATTTATTTTACGATTTGGCTAAGTGGGAGGCCTTGTCCAATATGCGGGGTCACTGCTTCTGAAAAAACGTTTTTAGAAAAAGTGCAATGTTCCAAAAAATCCAAATACATACCTTAATTTCGATTCTGGATGCACAGGCCCTTGGGGACCAACATATCGGCCCTCGTCAACAAAGGACATGTGTGTAATTAAAAGCTATGAAATTTGCTCACGAATCTTTTTATGACATAATTGTTAAGATTTGGCTGATTTGGAGGTCAAAGGGTCCTGAAATTGAGTTCCTCTGCTACCAGCGACAACCATATCCCCCAGTGCTGCCAATGCAATTGAAACTTACCTGTGATTAATCAAGGCAATTTAAGCAATTTCGAATTTTGGGTATTTTCCTGCAAAAAAAAGAAAATTTGTTAGTCAGTAAAATACACTCTACACAAACGTCTCTTAAACTATTTGATATACTGATTTTACTTTTGGCAATCATTTCAAAATTCGATACGGCAAACGGGATTAACTTGGGTATTAAAACAAAAGTGTGACCAAGCAGAAGCCCCCATGATAACTAAGTATTCCAAATATTGTATATCGTCTAGAAATTGTATCTGGTCTAACTAAACTATATGGAAAGATTTTTCAAGATACATTTTTCTTTTAAAAAATTATTTCCAAAAAAAATTTGGACATAGTATAACATATTATACGATGGTCCAAACATACATTATATGTACGAGGGCGACCGCAAAACTAACTGGCCGGGCACATTTTCTGTTTTACTAGCACCTTTTTTTTTGTTTTTTAAAAGCAATCTTTTATAAGCCATCGGTCAAAATTTCCGAAATATTTAATGATTATTTTTTTTATTACAGGTAATTGAAGTAAACAAGTTTTATAATTTTTGAAATGGAAAATAAAGAGTTTCGTAAGGTAATTAAACACTTTTATATGAAAGGTTATACGCCACAATTAATCAAAGATGAATTGGATTCTGTTCAAGGAGATAATGCACCATCATACTCCACCGTGAAATCCTGGGTTCAACAAATTAAAATGGGTCGTTCAAGTACGGAAGATCAACAACGCTCTGGAAGACCGAAAACTGCTACTAAGTACTATTGAAAACATTAGAAAAATATTTAATGAAGTGACTAAAGATAGACGAATAAAGCTCAGAGAACTTGCTCATATTGTTAAAATACACGAAAAACAAGTTTGGAGTATTTTACATGATGAACTCCACATGAAAAAGCTATCCGCAAGATGGGTGCCGCATTTGTTGACTTTGCCCCAAATAATCGTCCGTTGGACCAATTCCGAGGAGCTTTTAGCGATTTATCAATAGAGTTCTTGCGCCGATTCATAACTGTTGATCCATCACTACATTCCAAAATGCAAAGAACAGTCCCAAGAAGGCGAAAACTGTTAAGTCAGCAGGAAAAGTAATGGCCACAGTATTTTGGGATGCAAACGGTATAATATTTATTGATTATCTTGAGAAAGGAAAAACTATAAATAGTGAATATTATTGTGCATTATTGGTTCGGTTGAGTGAAGAAATTAAGATAAAACGACCGCATTTAGAAAAAAAAGTTATTTTTTATCAAGATAATGCTCCTTCACACACTGCACTTTTAACTCAACAAAAACTGGCCGAATTACGAGTTGAAATTCCTCTGCATCCACCATATTAGTCCAGATTTAGCTCCTTCTGATTATTTCTTGTTTCCAAATTTAAAAAAATTTCTCGGTGGCAAAAAATTTTCGTCCAATAGCGAGGTTATTGCTGAAACTGAGGCATATTTTGAAGGTCTAGAAAAATCTTATTTTTCGGATGGAATTAGAAAACTTGAAAAACGTTTGATGAAGTGTATTGAGTTGGAAGGTGATTATGTTGAAAAATAAATAAGAATAATTCCAAAAAAACGGTTCTTTTTATGTTAGGCCAGTTACTTTTGCGGTCGCCCTCGTACTTCTTTAATTAGATTTATCAAACTAATGCATTTATATTACAAATGGCGGTTGTATCAGTTAAAAGGTATTGGAGTCCGGCCGATTTATCGGCTTTGGCTTCGGGCAAAGTAAATAAGTAAGTAAAATGTAGAAAACAACGCTTAACAAAAAAACGCCATTCGATGCGTTTTCGCTTCGTTCAATGGTCTGAAGATTGTTTAACATGAGATGAAGATTTATACCAAAAAATCGCGATTTCAGACGAAGCTCATTTTGATCTCGGTGGCTATGTCAAAAAGCTAAATTATTGCAAATGGGTTTTAGATAACCCACACGTAAATATTGAGAAGCCAATGCGTCCACAACAAGTCACTGTTTCGTGTGGATTTTGGACTAGCGGCATAATTGAGCCATTTTTCTTGAAAAAAGAGAAAGGAGCCGCCGCACATAAGAGTATTTCATATGTAAAACCGGACAAAGTTATTTTTTATTTTATTTTGCTATTATATGAAATAAGTCAATAATTCATCATTTATTTTAAAAAGCATTTATCTTAAAAGAAAAACAATAAAAAAAATCAATCTGAATATCACTGTTTTCGAGTTCACAGGTGATTTGGTCCTCACCATCTTCGTCGTGGAAACTGTCAGAATTCAGTGTTTTCGTGAGAAGATTACTAATAGCTTCCTGGGAAAAAGACTTGCTTTTTTCCTTTCGTTTTATTCTGTTGCAGCTAATGAAGGGATCATATGTCAGCAACAGCCTATTTAAAATATCTCTGTTGCAGTCCACTCTTGAAAATTTTCTTGCAAAGTCTATGCGATATTTACGGAAATGTTTGTTCCTGACAGCTGTTCGATAGGTACAATGTGACTTGATATTACTTGAGCGCCACGATCAGAATTTTGTGAACTGTAGGTAACATCGGATGCCAACCATGCAGATCCACGTAAAATTTGGCAGTTGTGTGAGCAAAGTCATCGAATTTTGCAGGATCAATATCATATCTGCTTGATATCACTTCGAAATGAATTGGTACCTTTTTATCAAATTTATGTTTATTCCGAGATGAGCATTCAGGATTGTCAAAAAATCTTCTCGAAGTACTCTTATATTTCCATCGTTACTATTGCCGTAACCGACTTTTGGTATGTCAACAAGAAGGCCCATCAACACGTAGAGAAAAGATATGGTTACTATATGGTCACCGCAACAATAATATGTTCTCTACAATAAAAGCATGATCGTCGTAACCATAGTATTGTTTTTTGAATTTCATTTTGACAACAGTATGATTGCGGCAATATTAATATTGTTGAAATGTAACAATAGTATTATTGCCAAATTTAGAAATGAATATATATGGTTGTAGCAACCATAAAAACATGGTTGGTGCAACAAAAGTATTGTTGTTTAAAATTTACGTTAACAATTATATGTTTACGGCAATCTTAACGTATGGTTGCGAATATGAACATAACAAAACAAGTTTTATACAGCATACATGCATGTGTGTGCGTATGTCTTTTTGATATACCAAAAAAAACACATACACACGATAAAGTGATGGGTGTTGTCCATTATAAAAAAAACAACAACAATCGGAAGGTAGTACGAGGGACTTTTAATGAGTTTGTTCGGTGAAATACTCTAATACCGACTAGTTCTCGTTTATTTAAAATCTGCCTGCACTTAAGTATTTAGCCATTGATCATGGTTTAATCACATTCGTTACTTGGGGTTAATTGAAAGTGAAGTATCATTTACCCTTGCTGGCAACTGAAAGTATTATTGACTGCCGTTGGAATATATATTTTTGTTTTTGTCCTCAAATCTGGCTATGAACTAATAGTAATGCAATTTAAAACAACTTACTTGATAAAAATCCCTATTTTTGAATAACAACATTACCCAATCCTAATAATTTTGGGGATCATAGTATGGTTGAGTGTAAATCATATTATGGTTGTTGGAATCATAGTATGGTTGTGTGTGAATCATACTATAGTTATGAGGATCATATTATGGTTGTGAGGATCATAATATGGTTGTGGAGATAATAGTATGGTTGAGTGTGAATCATACTATTGTTGTGAGGATCATAGTATGGTTGTGTGTGAATCATACTATGGTTGTGAGATCATAGTATGGTTATGAGTGAATCATACTATTGTTGTGAGGATCATAATATTGTTGTGCCACAACCATATATCCAACAATAGTATGATCCTCTTCGAATATTGTCACCCCGACCATACTTATTTTTCTGCGTGAATTCTTTGAAGCTTATTTGTATTTTCTGTTTTGTTTCTTTCAAAACATTTTTGTCTCCTGCCGTTCGGGCTTTCCACTGCTGTAAGGGCGCTTTGTACGCCAGGTGCAACAATAGCTCGAAGAAACGAATTCTCGCGTGCAGAATAGAGAGTCCGAATTTCAGAGAATCTTCACAAACATTACTTCTACAAGTTTGTTAATGTGCTTAGATGTCTGTCCACATATATATATAGCATCTCATTGTTGAAGCCGTATCAGTCGGGGCATTGCACACCTTTCTATCGACCATTGTGGCAAAATGGTATGATTCATTTTAACGGAATCTTCCATAGCAGTTATTTCTTTGAGATTCCTTGCTTGTTGTTCAAAATGGTATGATTCATTTTAACGGAATCTTCCATAGCAGTTATTTCTTTGAGATTCCTTGCTTGTTGTTCAATTTATAAGTAGGTAACGGCTCGACGTTACCGTCAACGGTGAGCGTTACCGCCCCATACGCAACGATTATTTGTTTCTAAAAATTCAAGAGAATGACATTGACGGCATTTGGTTTCAACAAGGCGGGGTCACATATTCGGCCGAAATTGTGATGTCCATCGGCCGCCTTGAAGCTGTGATTATTTGCTGTGCCCTTTGGATCACTTTCTGTGGGGAACCATTAAGGCTAAATATTACGCAAAGCGTTAAGAGACAATTGAAGCGTTAAACCATGAAATCGAAGTTGCCACCATTGAAGAGATTTGACCTGAAACAATCGAAAATCTACTGAAAATTGGGTTGATCGGATGATGTGCTGCCAGGCCAGTTGTGGTTGTCAAATGAATGATACTGTGTTCCATTACTATATGCGAATGTTCCACCTTTCCAGTGCAACCAGAAATTTGAAAAATTATCAGTAATTTTTTTTACGGCCTTTTCAAATTTAGTATCTTAAATGACCAACCCTTCATATATCAAGAGCTAAGATTATATGAAGTCCAAGATCAATTACAGTTTTCAACTATTAGATTTCGAAACATTTTAAAAATGTGTAGTTCGTGGCAACAGAATACATGCTAGAACTACCATTAACCTTGTTTTAATTTATATACGATTTCTGGACAATTAAAACGGCAAGTAATGAAAAATGGAAAACAAATTGTAATAATAAAAAAATTGTATCACATTGGACTTCGGCCTTACATTGGCATATTGGCCGACATTTGGTTAGGCATCCGCCTAATAAAACAACGACTTTTGCATCGGTATTTACAAATTTCTCTTATATATTTTCCGACCGGATACGACAAATTTCTCTTATCAAAAACAAGGTAATTAAATTATATATTTTTCGACCGGATAGATGAGAGCTAAAAACTGTATAAATTATAATTTATCAAGATTTTTTTGATTAAGTTCAGCCATATATGTGACAGCGCATAGAGAAAGGAAACTAAGGGTAAAAAAATCAATTTTCATTTTTTGATGTGGACAACATCTGAGCATCGAATGAGACCGATCCCATGCCCCAAAAGTGTTCCCTCCCAGAGATATGCGCATTTTATTAAAGTGAAGTCGACGATTCTAAGAACAAATAGAAAGGGACCTAATCTTTAAAATGGTTCTCCTGAACAAAACTTTTCATCAACATTTCACTTTTTTTTTGATGTGGACAACATCTGAGCATCGAATGAGACCGATCCCGTGTCCCAAAAGTGTTCCCTCCCAGAGATATGCGCGTTTTATAAAAGTGAAGTCGACGATTCTAAGCGCATATAGAAGGGGACCTAATCTTCAAAATGGCTCTCCTGAACAAAACTGGGTTTTAACCTTAGGTCCCTTTCTATTTTCCGCGTCACATATACCCCCTTTGCACCTTAAGTGCTCAAAAAATGTACGGTTTTTGGGCCCCTCGGTCCATGAGTCCATCCCTAATCTCAACCGTAACTTACAAATTACTCTATATTCCTATTCTTGTCTCAATTTGCTTTATTTACATACACATATGTCAATATTGAATCTTAATTACCTGTTTCGACAATACGGGGCGTTTTTTGGGCCACATGAGCAAAAAAGTCCAGTAACTATGCCGGTTTTTTTTAGCCATTTAGTGCATCCCAACTAACAGTACCAATTTTAACCATTATGCGTCCACTAATGTGCAACGCTTGTATGAATATATGTACGCACAAAACATGCACGCTTTGTTTGTGTTTTTTGCATTTGTGGTTTTCAACGAAGACCCATGCGAAACGGAATTGGAGGAAATGATATTGCGCGTTGAAGATTGTTCTACGCACAGTTCGAAGACTATACACAAAGGGTAATTCTCATTAATTAAAATAAGTCTCCCGCATAAGTCATTTGATTTGTTTCCGAAGTAATCGTTGCCAAAGACGGCTGAAGAAAATCCTTGGCGGGTTCAGAAACAGCTGTACAGTCTGCCTGGCAACCGTAGCCAATATATTTCACCAATTTTTTACGTTGATTCTGAACAAGAAACAACAGAAAGGTCTCGAACCAGAATATAAACTGTACAAGTCTTAATAATGATAAAAGGCCGAATAAATATAAACAAAAAGAAAAAACTATAAAAAAATAATTTGTTAAGCATGTACTCAAAAAAATATTTTTTCCGTGCGCAATTTTTGTTTTTTTTTTACTAACATTAGGTGTATTCTTTTCAGGTAACAAAACTGGAATTTGTATGGAAGTTACTCGGTTAGCAAACGAGTTGGACTCAACTCGCTAAAGAAACGAGTTAGAGTTACCACACTTTTTCATACAAAAAATCAATAGTGACTCACCCTGCTATACAAAAACATATGTTAGATACTAAACAATCGTCAAACATGAAGAAGTCTTATTGGCAAATTCGTGTTGGGTTATTCTGCAGGAGATGGGATTAAGTGAAATTATACATCATCTCAAACTGATAGTAAAGGCTGGTCCAACTATAATGCACGATGTTAACTGCTTAACTTAATTTGACATTTCTTTGTTTCAGATTCAACCATGGAGCGGTAGACAATTAAGAACCTCATTGAGGGTGTTAAAGCTTTTTACGAAGATGGGCTTTCAAATCAACATAATCGACCAAATGTGTCCACCACAATTGGGAGAATTGTGGAAAAAATTTCAGAAAACTGGGTTTGTAGGAATTAAGCAACCAACTGTGCATTTTTGTCCAATTCGTTTTGCGAAACATTGCTTGATTTGGCATATGCGAAGTATTAAGTCGAAAAGTGAGGACACAGGCGACTCACTGAAATAATTCCTTCCATACTGGCACAGACTGTCCGACTCACGTTATTTCAGTACGAGAACATTTACTTTCGTTCATACACACACGTCTGTCGATGATTTGAAAGTTTCTATTTATTTGATCCAAGGCGATTTCTTTTTGTTCGGTTTACCGTGAAACGCCTCGTACTTTTGAAATTGATCATCTCAACGCCCTACATGGACTTAATGACTGCAGACTCAAAATAACATTTTATTTTACAACAACCAAAAAAAAAACAATATAACATTCATTTTGTCGTGTTTTCATAGCATCAACAGAATCGAGAAAAAAACAAACTTTGCTACGATAGTAGCTTATCTAAACGCGTGTGTTACCCCTAAATTGTTTTTAAACTCATGTCATCTCCACAAGCCAGAACATTTTCTTATTTCATTCACTCACCGTTGTCGCATCAACACATTTTTGATGGGATTTCGCCGCTCTTCCTACCGAAACTTTTTCACAACATACGTACATGACTCGACGTACCAGAAGCCAAAGTTTGTCCCTCGGAGAGACCTCTCCAGAAGCGAAAGCATCCTTACATTTGCTGTTGTCTTTCATAATTTCAGTTATTGTTCAAACAGATGTTGTTTGTTGTGCTGCCGGTTGTGTTGTCAATACAGTTTACGATGTGTGAAATGTCTATGAAAATGTTGATCATTGGGACACTTTTCCCAAGGTTTGCCATCTCGTCATTATTAAGTCGAATGGAAGGAGAACAGAGCTTACACTCATGTTATAGAAGAGACAAGCACATGTTCCGGGGAAAAATTAAAAACAAACAAAGCGAACACGATTTTATTGAACAGTCATCATCTTGTGCTCTTCAGTTTTCACATTAAGTTTTCACATATAAACACTTGGATGCCATCTTGTCGTCAAGGAAAATGTCACAAAAGTTTATTTGAACTTTTTGTGACATCAAATACTCAATTGGTTGGAGGGGGCTAGATACTAGAAAAAAAATGTAAAAAAAATTATATTTGTATTGAAGATTTTATTTTAAAGAATTAAAAATATTTTTTGACTTGTCCTAAACACAACGCACTAAAGGCAATTTATTCATTTTGTGGCCAAAACTAGCGTGTCCAAAACCGAAAACCGGCATTTCGGCTTTTATGTCCAAATCCGGCAGTCGATTTCCTTAAAAAAAAGCTAAACCCCGAGATTTCGGTTTACCCGATTTTTTGCTGTCGGGTTTTCCGGTTATCGGTTTTTTGGTTGTTGTAAGTAACGTTTGCGGAATGAAATCGCAACAAATTTTACAACGCTGGGTACAAAGCAAAATTAAAAATGCTAACAAAGTACCGTTATTTTTCATTTACCACATGTTTTGTGATATTGCTATTTGATTTTTGCTGAAGTTAATCATTTTTTTTTGTTTGCAATGCCGTCAAAAGAAGAACAACGTCGAAAAACCATTTGTAATTTTTTCGACCATCATCCTGATTGGAATAAATCCGATATCGTTTCTCATTTTGTAGAGCAAGGAGAAAATCTAAGTTCGGTATATAGAACACTGGCGATGTATGAGAAAAGACAAACAACAGAAAGAAAACGTGGTTCTGGAAAAAAGTGTAGTTTGGCCGACTCTTCTATGAGAAGCCGTCTTCGAAAAATTACAGATGGTAAAGTCGCTAAGTCCCATAGGGAGCTTGGGAAAGAGTTCCAATGTAACGGAAAAACAATGAAAAAGTATCTGAATGATATGGGAATTCAGAGAAAGTCCAGAAAAAAACAAGGCAAAAGCGTCAGAAGCTCAAGAAGTTACCCAAAAGTCTCGACTTAGAAGTTTGGTTAAAATACATTCAAAGCCAAGAGCGACATTGTATGCATCATGGACGATGAGTCATATTTCACATTGGATGGATAAAATAAAGTATGTGGAGCATTCAAAATTTCCTAAAAAAAGTTTTATTGTGGCTTGCAATTAGTCAGCATGGAATGTCAGAACCAGTTTTTTTTTGAGTCCGGTTTGGCCGTCAATTCTGAAAGATATATTAATTTCTGCTTACCAAAAGTTGAAGAATTTATGAATAAGAAGCATAGAAACTTAAATGTAATCTTCTGGCCCGACTTAGCATCAAGTCATTACGCCAAGAAGACATTGGAAGCCATGGACACCCTTCAAATTCCATATGTATGTTAAGAAGAAAATCCACCCAATGTACCCCAATTACGCCCAATTGAGGATTTTTGGGCAAATTTAAAACGAAAATTATATGCAAATAACTTCAGACCCAAAACTACCAAAAATTTGATTCAAAAAATTCGAAAGGAGCTTCAAAACATGCCAACATCGACATTTTCAACAGCCATGGAAAAAGTTCCTCAAAATTGCTGCAAAGCAGCTCGAATGGGACCAAATATTTTTTTACATTAAACTAGTACAATGTATTATCTTAAAAAAAATTGAAATAAAATTTTTGTTTTTTTTTTGTTTAAAAGAACACATTTGTGCCCGCTTCATTGCATTTTCCACGACTTTTCGCAAGATTTCCGGTGTTCGCATTCGTTTCGAATGTTCTCCCTCTGGTTAGCGATTGTCTGAGGCTTGTTGGCAAAAAATCCGGACTTCAAGTAGCATTAAAGATAAGAGTCTGGGATGGTCAAATCGGTCGATCTTGGTCATGTCAAATCGCCAACACGTGAGATTACGGTACCAGGAAACGCTTCCATCACAATATCTATTGTGGCTCGTAGTGTGTAAGGTTGCACCGTCTTGTGGAAATCACATGATCTTCTATATGGCCCTGTAGCATTCGCCAGTAGAAGGTAGAGTATGGACGATTGCTGTCTCAAAAAAAGCACGGTCCAATGTAGGATGTGGGAGCTATTTGTGTATATCACGAGGATTTCAGTGCACCAGAAATAACAATTTTGTGTATTGACGTAACCGCTTAGGGCGACTTCAAAACTTAGGCTGCGCCAGCACCACCGACCGAATATTGCTCAAAAATTGGCACAATTATTTCACGTTCATGCGAAGTACTCGTATAGCGCCCCATTGCACGTCTGTATGTATTCTGCAGCTGCCTAGTTCACAGATGTCAAATATTATAGACGTACGCGCCATTTGCAAAATTAATAATATATTCCGATAGGCTGATTATTTTGAGTCAACTTTAAAGTAACTAAAAATGTTTCTCATGAAGTTTAAAATTCAAATACGACCTTACTTTTAAAATCTAGGTAAATTTAGAACTCGTTGAAAAACTCAATTATGGCATCGCCTGGCCCGATCAACTGTCATCTCCTTACGATCAGACCACCTTCCCATAATCCTCTTCATCAACAGAACGCCGTACGTACCTCAAAAATATATCAAAAATAGGCTGATTGGGACGCCTTCATAGAAGCAACCAACCGCAGCTTTAGTAATCTACCCTCGAATGCTCGGGTAGCCGGGAAGAAGTTCCAAGTCACCATTCCAGCTGGACGAACCAAATTCCCCAGCAGAGGCAGCGAGACACACAGATAAGCGTTCATCGCACAAATCCTACTAACTCAACCGTACTTATTTTCTACGTGAAGTTTCATCGAAATCTATTCATAATTGCGAGTGTATTACAACGATAGATAGACAGACGGACAAAAATCGTTAAATGGAATCAGAAAGGGGTTCAGAATTTATCTGTATATTTAACAAAGGGTATACGAACATACTTATAGTATACTTTGTAGGGTCTCTCATCAATAGTTTGTGGTATGGAATGACAAATTTAGTTACACGACCACCCTTCCGTGGTGGGTACAACCAAAATGGAGAGGGAAATTATATAGGGTTATCCATCTAGAGGTGGTTTTTCAGAACAAAAAATATATAAAAATTCAAATCAAGTGTGGAATCTTTATAGGTAATTTGAAAGGACATTCTATGGCATTTATTTTTTGAGAATAATTGCCTTCAAATTTTGGCAACTGTATTATCGAAATAGCGTTTGGTGAGAAACGGGAAAATCCACTGCTTTCGACCAAAATTTTGTTTAGTGATGAGGCCCATTTCTGGCTCAACGGCAAAGTCAATAAACAAAATTGCCGCATTTGCGCTGAAGAGCAACAAGAAGAGGTTAAAGAGGTGCCATTATACCCAGAGAAAACCACGATTTGCTGCGGTTTATAAGCTGGTGGGATCATCAGTGCATATTTTTTCAAAAATGATGACGGCCGGAACGTAACCGTGAAGGGTGCTCGCTAACGCACCATGATATCGATCTTTATGCTTTAGATCTTGACGACACTTGGTTTCAACAGGACGGTGCCACTTGCCATACAGCTGATCAAACAATGGATCTGTTGAGAGGTCATTTCGAAAAGCAGCTAATTTCACGTTTTGGACAGATTACGTAAAGTCCAAAGTCTATGCTGTCAAACCAGCTACGATTCAGGTTTTGGAAGCCTACATTACGCGTGTCATTAAAGCCATACCGGTCGAAATGCTCGAACGAGTCATCCAAAATTGGACCCTCAGAATGTAAACCCTGAGGCGTAGTTGCTGCCAACATTTGAAGGAAATTATATTCAAAAACTAAATGCCATAAAATGTCCTTTCAAATAACCAATAAAGATTCCACACTTGATTTGAATTTTAATATTATTTTTTGTTCTAAAAAAATACCTCTAGATGGATCACCATATATATGATTGAGAGAATGACACAACCAGCGAAAAGTTATTGTTCAAAATTATAAAAGAAATTTGTAATAGCTGTGTTCTTTTTAGATTACTAAGGTTAAAGAAGTTTCTTAGTTAGCAAGCGATTTGGCATCAAGTTGTTCAATTAATGAGTTAGTTACCACACTTATATTAACATCAAAAACTTAAAAACACACACCCTGCTTTATAAAAACATATGTTTTGTTTTGTATGTACACTTTAAAATAATCAAACAAAAAGAGGTGTCATCGGCAAATTTTTGTTGGATACATCTGCACGAGAAGGGATAGGATAACCTGTAAGTCAATCTGATAGTTTAAGAGATATTTTTATTAAATAGAAGTTAAATAATTTATTTATTTTTGACGATTTTATTACAATTCATTATTTCTTTTGTGTACACAAAGAGAAACAATAAAGCCATATTGCTCTAAATTTTGTTCAAAGTTGCCAGATTACCATATTGCAAACTACCAAAGTAACTAAGCTAGTTGCCTCAAAAGACTACGGCTTATATTTTTTTTATAAAGGGCCAATTTTACTTCTTACTTGTCTATATGAAAGAACGTTCTGAACTTAGTAATTCATAAGTCACGAGCGGGTTTGAATTTCGGCACGCGCTCAGGATCTAGGTGTCGGAAGTAACTAGTGCCGGATCATAGGATAGAAGTATTCTCTGCTATTATTGTGCCTCCGATGTTCAACTCCGTGTCGTTTGCCGTCTGTCAGTTCTTTGGAACAGAAAATTACAAGACAGGCACATTGCCTAAACCTCTCTTTAAATTGATTAGATGGGAGAGTTCAACATCAGTCAACGTCATTTTGCATAGACGTTCTAATTTTGGTGGAATAAGAAACTCGGATATGGTTTCTAACAGCTTCGATTTTATTGGGCTCTCGAGGGCGGCTTTATAATAATACGCTTTTAATACGCTCGAGGGAACCCTTGCAAACGGCGCAAACCGTTTCTAAATACGGATATCTACAGCATATCCAAGTTCGTAAAAGTTTGATGACTCTCAAACTTCTTAAACTACCCTCTTACGAAAAGAAGAACATCATATGTGCAATTTTTTCGCCATTTAAGATTATGTGGATTTGTGGTACACAGTTGGGTGCTAATGAATGTCTGCCATCATGCAGTGGCACAGAGTGTTAAATAACGCAGCACCATCACAACAGAAGGCGACGTGACGCGATACTCGTGTATTCGCACAGCGCCTGCCACCATTGGCAGCATGAAATGCAACTAGAAATGTAAAGACCATACAGGACAATGACTAAATGCTGAATTAAATCCATAAAAATGGCGCTATACTGGTCTGTGAATATTTGTTTGTACATCTTATTGTGTACTTTATTATGTAGATAATAAGGCAACACCGCCGGCTTATGAAGGCCGGCATCTGTTCAGTAAATTTAATTGATTCAATATTTCGATTAAAGTATGAAAACTACTCTAATTCGTTGACTACATTAGTACAACGAAGGTCAGAGCTATCATCATATCGAAATTCCATCAAGATTATTATGTTGTAGTGTTCCCAATAGATAGTAGTGTTCCCAATAGATAGTCCTTTGTCCAACGGAATTATTGTATTTCACTAGCTAAAAAGGCGGTTCAACTTATACTACGAAGGAATACTGTCAAAATACCAAGTGGAAGTAGGCTTAGAAATTATTTGTATAACAAACGTATTGTTATTCCTAAACATAGAGAAAGAAAGTCAGTTGGAATTTTTCTGTGCAACAAAACTTCGGTTGCACTAGAAAACTTTCTGTTGCCACCATAAAATGTGTATAACCATAAATGTGTATAACAAACGTATTGTAATTTGTCTGTGCAACAAAACTTCGGTTGCACCAGAAAAATTTCTGTTGCCACCATAAAATGTGAATAATTATGATACAAATTCGGTTAGCTATAAGATGAAAGGTATGATAATGTCTTGGTACAGGCTACTAGCTCTTCGGTTATGTCAATAAATTAAAGTTAAAATAATTGGCGATCTGAATCGTCTATGGTGGCAACAAACAGTATTGTTCAGTCTTGTTCATTAGTACTCACAATTGATTATAACAATAGTTTTGTTCTCACAAACAAAAATTCAATTAGTGAAAAACATATTGGCAATTAAAATACTCCGAATACGAGGACTGCTATATTTACTTCTAGGCTGATAGTAAAAATTCGAATATTTATCATCAAAAATGGTTTTATTGTTTTTCAAAGTATTCTCCAGCATGATTTATACACTTTTTCATGCACTCAAACCAATTGTCAAAGCACCTTTTCCACAAAAACATGGTTTTTGAACGCTTCAACAGCATCTTCTGACGACGAAATCGTTGACCACGCATTTTTTTCTTGATGTGCAGGAATAAAAAGAAGTCATCGGGTGCCAAGTCAGGGCTTTACGGCGGATGACCCATCAATTCGACGTTTTGGCTGGTCAAATAGGCGCTGGTTTGAGCCGATGATTGAGAGCTCGCATTGTCATGGTGCACAAAGATTCGCCTTCTCTTGTTCGTTTTTCGAATTTCTCCGAAGACTTCAGGCAAAAAAACTGTGGTGCACCACTCAGAATTGACAGTTCTACGTTGCTCAAGCGGAACTGTCGCCACATGACCAGTTTTGCCGAAGAAACAGGCGATCATTTGCTTCGAAGAGCTTCTTCCACGAACTACTTTCATTGGATTTGGCTCGCCTTCGCCCACACGGTCGATTGCTAGATCGATGATTCGTCACCTGTGACGATCTTATAAACGTCTTTTGAAGCACCACGATTGTATTTTTTTTTTAAATTTCTTTGCACCAATCGACACGAGCCTTTTTGTTAGCGATTATCAAATTGTGCGAGATTCAACGAGAACAAACCTTTTGTGCGGCCTGGTGTTCATGCAATATCTCTGGCACAACGGACGTTTTTTGACGACCTTCACGACCTTCGTCTTTGAGCGAGCGTCGGCCACGATTGAATTCATTAAACTAGTTTTTCTCAGTGCTATAGAATGGTGCTTCGTCGCCATACAAAGATTTAAGTTTATCGATGCACTCTTGTCGTGATTATCCACTTCGAAAGTTGTGAAAAATGATAGCACGAAAATGTTCACGAGTTAATTTCATTTTTTTTGCAAAATTGATTTTTTCAAGTCACTGTAAACAACACAAATGATGGTCGTACGTCAAAACGTTGTGAGTACGCCTTGTACACGCAGAGAAAAGATATGGTTACTATATGGTCACCGCAACAATAATATGTTCTCTACAATAAAAGCATGTTCGTCGCAACCATAGTAGTTTTTTAAGTTTCATTTTCACAACAGCATGATTGCGGCAAAATTAATATTGTTGAAATGTTACAATAGTATTATTGCCAAATTTTTGTTGCTTATTACAAAAAACAACAACAATCGGAAGGTAGTTCGAGCGATTTATATTGTGTTTACTTTGTTCGGTGAAATACTTTACTACCGACTGGTTCTCGTCTATTGAAAATCTGCCTGCACTTAAGTATATAGCCATTGATCATGGTTTAATCATTTTCGTTACTTGGGGTCTACGGATCGTAAAGTAGCACTCATCATAGTATGGTTATGTGTTAATCATACTATTGTTGTGAGGATCATAATATTGTTGTTCCACAACCATATACCCAGCAATAGTATGATCCTCTTCGAATATTGTCACCCTAACCATACTTTTTTTTCTGCGTGTACGTTCTGAGAATAAGCCTTACTGTGATGCCTCTCACAAACAAACTGAACTAAACACAAACTCAACTAAAACATATTGTCGAGACAAGTGTGCCAACATAGAAAAAACGCTAATCGAATGCATGTAGCCCTAGAAACTTCAGGCACGCACTTCCTATCACACCACTTACATATTTGTATCTATATTTGGCTATAATGTCGGCAAAAGTAATCAATTAGATTTCCCCGTAGGTCCCCATACTTAGTGTAGTGATAAACTATACTTGTCCGAGCCATAATTATTAACGTGTGCAGTACATAGTCCCTCGTCCCCTGCCCTGCCAATGAAATCGTCGTTAGCATCTTTTGTCTTGGTTGCACAGAAATTCAAAATTATATGAATTTTAAATGATCTTTTCAACCGCCAGGAGCCCTTCGCAAAAAGGCGCATCGCGAACAACGCTGTCTAATCTTTTTATAAAAAAGCAATAAATCTACAAAATATTTGTATTTTATGCAAATCTAATGGTGTGCTTCGCCCACAGCCACAGAAATACAAGAATGGAACTCAAGCCGCAATAAATCGTTTTGTCTTTATTAAAAAAATGATTCTATTAAAATGAAGAAATACCTTTCGTATTTGTGGTTTCTTCATCTTCTTGATTTGTGCCACCAGAGAGTTTCGCAGGTCTTTTGATATTCGATATTTCATGTTTTGGTTGATTTTACAATTTCCAATCGAACTCCAACTGGCAGACTCACTTGAATCGTTCCTGTCGAAGAGTAATAAAAGAAATATGTCTGAGCACATATTTTCCAAATAAAAATGGGCGAGAAAACAAATGAAAAGGAGTGGGATTGCGAAGGATTGAATAACAACACAGTGTCGGTCGTATGGAAATTTGATTTTTGCTCTGCCAACCACTTTCCATACTGTCTGGAGCAGAAAGTACATGCTCCATTGAATGTGAAAACGGGAACAAAGGTATTTATTTTAAACAGGAATTCTTTAGGGTCTGTTTTCATACACTCTTTTCATTTCACTTTCATTTAATATAAAGTATTCATGGTACGTTTTTCGCTGTGTCGGTTGCCCTTTTGATCATTAGACATGACCTTGAAAGCATCGTTCTTTTTTCATGACCTCTTAAGGTGACATACATGAGTACGTATTTCGTGGACAAACCCACATGCCTCCTCTTAAAAGGTTGTTTACGTACAGGAAAATTGTACTAATTAGGTAAGTCATTTATATCATACACCAGAAAATTAATCAATTTTTTGTAATTAGGACCACCTTTTTAAGGCGGATTTTACTTTATGTTGACATTTGCAACATCTGTTGTAATAATAAAGGGTAATCAATCTGGAGGTTTTTTTTCAATAGGGGTTTCTTCACAGATTACGCGTGAGTTGTGTTAAACTTTATTTTTTTCTATTTAGTATTGTTTGGCATTTCATTATGGAAAGACTTAAAACACAAAAACCATGCTCGAAAGAGTCATCCAAAATAGGACTAGGCGTAGTTGCGGCCAACATTTGAAGGAAATTATATTCAAAAATAAATGCCATAAAATGTCCTGTCTAATGAACAATAAAGATTCCATACATGATTTGAATTTTTTATTTTGAAAATAATACCTCTACATTGACCACCTCTTATTTTGGCTAACATGTATTCACTATTAGTTCTTATAATGAGAATCGTGTAAAAAAAAAAATGATGAGCAGCGGTGATTCCTACAGAGAAACAAATATTTAAGTATACTGAGAAAAAAAATATGTTAAAACTATGTTTGCAGGCAAACAAAAAGGGTGGTCCAACCACAATGCACGATGTTAATTGTGAGTCACCGTCAAGTTCATTGTGCAACTTAATTTGGCATTTGTTTGTTTCAGTGTTTGAAACATTTAACCACACGAAGAACAAAAGTGTGGTTGCGGTGACAATATTCGAAGAGCATCATACTATTGTTGGGTATATGGTTGTGACACAATAATAGTATAATAGTATAAAATGAATTTACACACAAACATATTATGATCCTCACAACAAAAGTCTGATTCACACATAACCATACTATGATCCCGAAAATTACTTGTTAGATTTTTATTAAGTAAATTATTTAAAAATATAACGTGCTCCATCTAGAGGTATTTTTTTAGAACAAAAAAAATATAAAAATTCAAATCAAGTGTGGAATCTTTATTTGTAATTTGAAAGGACATTTTATGGCATTTTTATTTTTTAAAAAAATAATTACCTTCAAATGTTGGCAACTGTATTATGGAAATGAGCGTTCGGTGAGAAACGGAAAGATCCGCTGTTTTCGACCAAAATTTTGTTCAGTGATGAGAGCCATTTCTGGCTCAACGGCAAAGTCAATAAACAAAATTGCCACATTTGGGCTGAAGAGCAACAAGAAGAGGTTCAAGAGGTGCCATTATACGCAGAGCTAAATGGTGCGGTTTATAAGCTGGTGGAATAATCAGTGCATATTTTTTCAAAAACGATGATGGCCGGAACGTAACCGTGAATGGTGCACGCTATCGCGCCTTGATATCGGACTTTTTGCTACCTAAATATGAAGCCCGTAATCTTGACGTTATTTGGCTTCAACAGAGCGGTGCCACTTGCCATACAGCTGCTCAAACAATGGATCTATTGAGAGGTCATTTCGAAAAGCAGCTAATTTCAAGTTTTGGACAGGTGAGTTGGTCGCCTAGATCGTGTTTAGACTTGTTTCTTTAGGGTCATGTAAGGCAAAAAGTCTACGATGACAAACCAGTTTTGGAAGTCAACATTACGCCTATCATTAAAGCCATACCGGTCGAAATGCTGGAACGAGTCATCCAAAATTGGACACTCAAATTTGAAGGAAAATATATTCAAAAAATAGATGCCATATAAACACGATCGCGTTTGCTTCAAAATGCGTTTATAAGATCGCCACAGGTGAAGAATCGTGGATCTAAGCGTATGAGCCCAAAACAAAACAGCAATCGACCGTGTAGGTCTTCGAAGACGAGCCAAATCCAACGAATGTAGATCGTAGAAGAAGCACTTTGAAGCAAATTGTCGTCTTTTTCTTCGGCAAAACTGGTCTTGTGGCGACTGTTCCCGTCGAGCTCCTACGTTGCTACAGATTTGGCTCGTCTTCGAAGACCTACACGGTCGATTGTTGTTTTGTTTTGGGCTCATACGCTTAGATCCATGATACTTCACCTGTGGCGATCTTATAAACGCCTTTTGAAGCACCGCGATCGTATTTTTTCAAAATTTATTTGAACCAAGTTGTGCGGGATCCAACGAGAACAAACCTGAGTGGTACACCACAATTTGTTGGCCTGAAGTCTTCGGATAAACTCTAAAAACGAACAAGAGAAGACGAATCATTGTGCACCATGACAATGCGAGCTCTCACACATCGGCTGAAACAATGAGCTATTTGACTGGCCAAAACGTCGAATTGATGGATCATCCGCCGTACAGCCCTAACTTGGCACCCAATGACTTCTTTTTATTCCCGCACATCAAGAACAAAATGTGTGGTCAACGATTTTCGTCGCCAGAAGATGCTGTTGAAACGTTCAAAAACAATTTTTGGAGGTGTCTCAATCGGAGTGGAAAAGTGCTTCGACAATTGGTTTGAGCGCATGCAAAAGTGTATAAATCATGCTGGAGAATACTTTGAAAAACAGTAAAACCATTTTTGATTATAAATATTTGCATTTTCATTATTAGGCCAGAAATAAATATAACAGTCCTCGTATGTTGTTATATCTCGTTAACATGTCTAATATGTCTTGTATAATATGAAATTTAGGATGAAAAAATTAATTGCAAATTGAACAAATGGTTTCAACAAGATAATGTAAACTCCAAAACGATGGAGTTATTAAGACAATTTCCAAAATGGGTAATTTCTACGACATTTTTGCGTTAGAGCAAATGATTCTTTTTTTACTGGCTGAAAAATTACATAAAAAAAAGTTTATTTTGATCGTTAAATTTTTGATTTTTCATTTCATTCAATATTTATTTAAAAAAACAAATCTTTAAGTAACTTTTGCCGCACCCTTTATGTCTCTAGTGGAACTGGACCTATCGGCTCATGTTTTCATATATCCCCAACAAAATATATTTCTACCGCTCTAGTATGTGACGTGGAATCTTTGGAGTACCTTTTTTAGCTTACTGTCTTCTGCATGTAACCAACATTTTTAAGACCCAATCTCTTAGCTCGCTTTTCACAACTTATGACACCACCGAAGAATGGCTGCATAACAACATCACACTCAGTGAAGTCATAACCCTGTTATCATCCTCCCTTTTGGTTGAATGTTCGTTCCTTCGTCATTTTGACAAATTACATTTTTAAATATTTGTCATTGTATCACTGGCGTGTCTTTAAACATTGACATTGTCAACATATGCGTTCCATTTCGCATTCGCAGCAAAAACTTGGCCTTCGCACCAGAACATTTGCAAAAACGTCAACTCACATAGGAACGCCACCCTCTCTGCCTCTGATAAAAATATGGCGGTATAATAAGTCGGTAGTCGTTTGGCAGGAATGTGTTGATTTTGAAGGTCCTTTGAGTCTCCCTCTGCTAGGATACCGATTCTCATCTAGCCACGTGTGTGACATAATTTATTCTGAAGCTGATTTTAAACAAACTTTAAGAGCTAGCTTCATGACCCTGCCAACATTTGGTAAAGTTTACTATTTAGCCAGAGGCTTGACAAAATTAATTGGAGTGTACTATGATATTTCTCATGTTAAAGTTACAACCACATGAGTCTTGAAATCCCATTAAGAAAAAAACAACACAACACATAAATACTCGTATAGCGTTATTTTTCCGCTAATGTTTTAAGACAATTTGTTTTTCGTTTACAATGCAAAGTGCCGGTGGGGTTAAAAAATGCGTCGCATTTTCGGTTATTGGTCCCCGTTGTATGCTAATGCGCCCTTAAGGTACAATTTCAAACAACTGCTGTGGAAAAAAGCCATACATCATTTATTCATTCACTATCGGTTCGGTGTTGTTGTTTGTTAAATGTTTAAAGCCCAAACAGGCAAAACCAACCAACATTTACTCACCAGAACCCACTTACGGTGAACCGCTTTTACGGAATGACTTTAAAATATTAACCGGAATTAAGTGAACAATGCAAATATGTTTCATCCACAGCACAGGTAACAAAAATGTAACGTGAGAATGTATTGTAGTGCCGTTGGTTTAAAATTACTTAGCAAGAGTTGGCACTTACAGTGGGCACAACGATTTTATGCGTAAAGAGACAAGTAGAAATGTAATTGAATATGGAAAAACTATTTTTTTTTACCCTCTTCTCCTCCGGCAATTCGCAATTAAAACTGTTTGTTTGTGCCCAGCCAAATCTTCAAAAAAAATCCATACTTGTGAAGTTTGCTTTTATTTAAAGTACTCAAAGTTGCTATATGTGACAGCGCATAGAGAAATAGACCAAACGAAGGGTAAAAAAAAACAATTTTCACTTTTTTTTGATGTGGACAACATCTGAGCATCGAATGAGACCGATCCCATGCCCCAAAAGTGTTCCCTCCCAGAGACATACGCGTTTTATGAAAGTGATGGTACACCAAAGATACACGTATTTAAATCTTTAAAATGGCTCTCCTAAACAAAACTGGTTTTTACCCTTAGGTCCCTTTCTATTTTGCGCGTCACATATATTTTTCTGGCCTAGGCAACACTAAGTGTTGCCTGACATTTCCATTGGAAAGTTTGACATTTTTTAAGACCATCATTTGTGTTGTTTACAGTGACTTGAAAAAATCAATTTGGCAAAATATGGAATTTACTCGTGAACATTTTATTGCGACCATTTTTCACAACTTTCGACGTGGATTATCCCGACAAGAGTGCATCGATAAACTTGAATCTTTGTATGGCGACGAAGCACCATCTTATAGCACTTTGAAAAACTGGTTTAATGAAATCAATCGTGGCCGACGCTCGTGGCCAAGACGAAGGTCGTCAAAAAACGGCCGTTGTGCTAGAGAACATTGATGCCGTGCGTGAACTGATAATGCAAGACCGACATGTGACATACCGTAAGATAGGGGCATCCTTGGACATTTTTTCCACCAGCATACATTCGATATTACATGAACACCTGGCCGTAAAAAATTGTTGTTCTCGTTGGATCCCGCACAATTTGACAATCGCTCAAAAAAACGCTCGTGTCGATTCATGCTTCAAAAGACGTTTATAAGATCGTCACAGGTGATGAATCATGGATCTATGCGTATGAGCCCGAAACAAAACAGCAATCGACGGTGTGGGTATTCGAAGACGAGCCAAATCCAACGAAAGTTGTTCATTGAAGAAGCACTTCGACGCAAATGATCGCCTGTTTCTTCGGTAAAACTGCGCATGTGGCGAGTGTTCCGCTTGAGCAACGTATCGTAGGACGGTCAATTCTGAGTGGTACACTACAATATTATTGCCTGAAGTCTTCGGAAATATTCGAAAAACGAACAAGAGAAGACAAATCATTGTGTACCATGACAATGCGAGCTCTCACACATCGGCTGAAACCAGCGTCTTTTGACCGGCCAAAACGTCGAACTGATGGGTCATCCTCGTCCAGCCCTGATTTATTCCCGCACATCAAGAAAAAAATGCGTGGTCAACGATTTTCATGGCCAGAAGATGCTGTTGAAGCGTTCAAAAACCATGTTTTGGAGGTGTCTCAATCGGAGTGGAAAAGGTGCTTCGACAATTGATTTGAGTGCATGCAATGATTTGAGTGCATGTATAAATCATGCTGGAGAATACATTGAAAATCAGTTAAACCATTTTTGATGATAAATATTCGCATTTTCATTATTAGGCCCGAAATATAAAGCAGACCTCGTGGTGTTGTTGGAACAACAATATATTTATTTTGAAGTTTTGTTCGTCTATGGGGGATCTGCTTCGATATCCAGGTGAAGGAAACGCGCCATTTGAACTGGATGCGTCCACAGAGACCTGGGGGTAAGCTGAGTGGGCTTGGCCGGACAATTGAAGAGGTACATCATGAGGTCCCTGATGGCAGGCGGGACAGATGTCCGGAACGTTAGCTTCAATTCGTGCCCAGTAAGAATTGAGGCGGCTGCACCATCCAGATCTCAGCTGCGCCAGAACCACGCGCGTCTGCCGAGGTAGTACCTTCTCCTCAGGTGAAATCTCCGGGGGATGTTCCCCTAGCACTACATTCACACGGTAGCTGGATACTGCTGCTGCGACATCATCGGCGTGAATGTTGTTCAAACCTGCCTGATAGTTTCCATGATCTAAAGGTTCTCCCTTATACCGCTGGACCTCTCTCTCTAGATCATGAAGATCGTACCTGATCTGCCTGGGCGGAGGCATCATGTTCAAGAGATGGTGGTTAGGATGACTGCTGCGAGAACACCCTAGCAGGTATTGCTTAGACAACAGAAAATTGTGTCTGCGCACGGTAAAGACCTTCGTCTCCTCATGTAGATGGTCCTCAGAAGACATAAGAAGCCCTCGTAGTACCCAGCTCAAATGAAAATTTGTCATATCGTTCCACGTTGTGATATAGCCTCAGTACAGATTCAAACCAATTTTATGTATTTACTAAAGTCCCACATCGTCCCATTAGGAAACTTCTCCTGACTTGATTAAATTCTTATACTCGCGGGACCTATTGTTAAACGCCGGCTCCAAAAGGTATATGTGACAGCGCATAGAGAAAGGTACCTAAGGGTAAAAAAAATCAATTTTCATTTTTTTTCTTTTAAGTGGACAACATCTGAGCATCGAATGAGACCGATCCCATGCCCCAAAAGAGTTCCCTCCCAGAGATATCTTTAAAATGGCTCTCCTGAACAAAACTTTTCATCAACTTTTCACTTTTTTTTATGTGGACAACATCTGAGCATCGAATGAGACCGATCAAATGCCCCAAAAGTGTTCCCTCCCAGAGATATGCGCGTTTTATGAAAGTGAAGTCGACGTTTTTAAGCGAAAATAGAAAGGGACCTTATCTTTAAAATTGCTCTCCTGAACAAAACTGGGTTTTAACCTTAGGTCCCTTTCTATTTTGCGCGTCACATATGCATTTCATAGAGAAGCTTTTGCATAGCTAAGAGTTAAATCTCCTTCTAGTAAAGTCGCCGGTATTTACGATGTGGACACCCGCCGCTAAAAAATTGTTAGAGGTTTTAACCGGACTTGAACCTGTGGTTACTTCCTGTGGCCTACCAATCTAATTTTGTCTAATATTTCCACATATGTGACAGCGCATAGGGAAAGGGACCTAAGGGTAAAAAAAATCAATTTTCACTTTTTTTTGATGTGGACAACATTTGAGCATCGATCCCATGCCCCAAAAGTGTTCCCTTCCAGAGATATGCGCGTTTTATGAAAGTGATGGTACACCAAAGATGCGCATATTTAAATCTTTAAAATGGCTCTCCTGAAAAAAACTGGTTTTTACCCTTAGGTCCCTTTCTATTTTGCGCGTCACATATTATGCCACCTCAGGGTTACCGTTGAAACATTTCAAAAAGTCGCACAAAAAGGGGATTATTTTCAAAAAAAGTGGTACAAAAAGCGCAAAAAAAGTGGTACAAAAAGGCTGTTTTTTTTAAAAAAAAAGTCGCAAATGTTTCGTAAGTTCATATAGTAAAAGAATACATTTAAATTTAATAAGTAAAGTAACAAACAACATGGTAAAAACTCAGTTCCATTAAATAAGAGTCAAAATACACATTCAAAATAAAAGACAATTCATTTTCCTCATGTACCCTCAATTATACGATAATAAAAAATGGTCATATTGACTTTTTATTGCCCGTTTTTGATCATGCAGCTTTGCTCATTTTTGAGGTATTTAGTGCGTTCGAACTAACAGGACCCGTTGTCCATTCACAAAAAAATTTGAGCTCTTTAGCAAAAACTACATTTTACCCAGGTAAAAACTTTTACCCCTCTGGGCCGATTTTGCCCATTTAAAATCCCAAATAGTTTGTGACCATAAACTTGCATCATGCGAAAGTTCTGAATACTAGGTTGATCCGTTTGAACGATATCGTACTTTCAACGTACATGCGGACGGGCATGGCAATAAATTTTACTATAATCAAGATTATGTACACTTTATAGGGTCTTCGATTAATATTTCATGAAGCTGCAAACGGAATGACAATATTATTATTCTCTTTCGTGAAAGGTATAAAATCCCCTAACATCAAAAGTCGGACATGGGAGGCTATATTATACCCTGCTCCACTGGATGTGCAGATAAGCCTACTAAACCTAGGCCTTTGGGTTCCTCGAAGTCATGAACCGGATTCATAATATAGCTACTTATAGATTTTAAAAATAATTTCATATGGATTCGTTGGGTTAGTGGTAAATTTTTTTCCTAGAATGGGCCGGATTTTCGGCCACCTTAAATCAAGGTTGCAAAAGATGATACAATTTCGGCATCGAAAGTGCCGTGACAACCGCGGCTCATTTGCGGCTTACTTGATACATTTTACAAATGTTCCGATTTGTTGGAATTTTTACTCTAAAGCACACTGTTGTGCAAGCTATTCTATAAAGCATTTTCAGTTACCGATCAATCCTAATGAAATGTGCCAAATTTCCTTAAGATTGGATGAAATAAGTGCGTTTCAGAGCTGTGCGGCGGGACTTTTTAAGGTAGTCTTCGCAGCCGGTGTGCAATACTCATACTCGTATAGATGCTCTGACACACTACTACGAGTATCCACAATGCCTAGTGTGAGCGCCAGGTTATAACCTAAGAAATTGTAGTACTTTTTTCGCGGGAGCAACTCTTAACCCCAGAAATAAGAGTACGCGTATCTTTTAAAAGAATTTCAAAAAGTGGAAAAAAGGGGATTTGTGAAAAAGGTGCAGCAAAAGTAGCATGGCTTTCGAAAAGGGTCAAATTGCCACTTTAATCGCACAACGGTAACGCTGTGCCCACTGTGCATCACTCACTGTTGTGGTATTTACATCCGACTTTTTCCTCCCCAATGTGTTGCCTTACATTTTTTTCTGTTTAACAAACATTTTCGCATTTTTTCATTTATGTGTGTAACAAATTCTACATAATTTCAGTTGGATTTCATTTTTGGCGAATCACTGCTTCCATGGACGGAAAAGTTTTTGTTGTGGTTGTGTTTATCTGAGAGAATCACAACAAAAGCAAAAACCACGTGTAGTATTTTCTTGTTCCGTGCATGGCCACACATGGTGCTTGTAGTTGTAGGAGCCCTGCCTGCATTTCCTTTTTTCTTTTTTTTTGCCCTGTCCACCGCATGGAAGTTGCCAGTTTCCTTTTGGCCACCGAGAACAACACGACGCAATGCTTTTTAAGTTCCCATTTCGGACATTTGATTGTTGTGTGTCTGTGTATGTGCGGTTATGTTGATTTTGGTTTTTATGTCCAGCGCCACACGGCAGAACTCGGTACTCTGAATAGCAATATTTGTGTGCAACATCCACTAGGATTATACAGCGATCGGCGAAGTTGCTGTGCGTCTGTTTGTTTTCTCGTGGTTAATGCGTTTTTTCACGAATGTAGAAGATCATAGTTGAAAGTAATCGTTTAAGATAGCATCCATACAAATCTCTTTCTGTTTGAAGACAGGCCGTGGTGGTTGTTGAAGGTCTAGAATATTTTTCTAGAAGTTTTATTTAAAAGATTTAACAGATTTATATCATCTCCCTACTGGGTTAACATATCGAAAATAAAACCTTTAGACCCTACATATGTTTTTACTAAATCCGTTTCATGACTAATTAAGTCATTTGAGCCATGTTCGTCTGTGTGGCTGGTTCGCACGATAACTCTAGAAAGGGGCTAAGAATAATTTTTAAATTTAGGAAGTCATAATATTTTTCCAAAATTACCTAAGGGATTTAAAAAGGGTCCTAATGCCACACCCCTTATTGCATCTCCCACACAAATGCACCATAACGCCGTGGTTTGCACGATAACTCTAGAAAGGGGCTAAGAATCATTTTTAAATTTAGGAAGCCATAATATTTCTCCAAAATTACCTAAGGGATTTAAAAAGGGTCCTAATTCCACACCCCTTATTGCATCTCCCACACAAATGCACCATAACGCCCACTTTCAGTATTCTTGTTAAATCGTTAGCACTAATTGTTCTATCTCCCTGGAAATCAATACTTAAATTATAAGACAAACACGGTGACACAAAAATGGACTTCAAGCCACGCTCTTTTTGGTACTGCCTACAAAAATAACCCTGATCTCGTGCAGATTTAAACCCATCAGGTTTATAAAGAGATATAGAACAGTTAGTTTGAGCAAGATCGCTTGTAAAATGTGGCTGGTGGAGCAGTTGTCTCATAGTCATTAGAAATGTGAACCATCGGATGGAGGTATGTCACCAAAGCCGTGGCGAGCATTAGGCCGATATTTGGTTTCTCACATTATTGTCATAGATCCATCTACCATAATAAAAAATATTAACATCATTTCCAAGATAATCTTATAACTTTGTTCTTATGTGTTTTTAGCTAGATCGCTTAAATAACATTACGAGAATATGAAAAGTGGGCGAAATGATTCATTTGTATGTGTGGTAACAGAAAGGGGCGTGTTAAGCTCTTTTTTCATATAAGAGTACAAAGATGGCATTTAAATAAAGGGTCATCCATCTCGAGGTATTTTTTCAGAACACAAAAAATTAAAAATTTAAATCAAGTGTGGAATCTTTATTGGTTATTTGAAAGGACATTTTATGGCATTTATTATTTGAAAATAATTTCCTTCAAATGTTGGCAACTGTATAATGGAAATGAGCGTTCGGTGAGAAACGGGAAGATCCGCTGTTTTCGACCAAAATTTTGTTAGTGATGGGGCCCATTTCTGCCTCAACGGCAAGTCAATAAACAAAATTGCCGCATTTGGTCAGAAGAGCAACAAGAATAGGTTCAAGAGGTGCCATTATACCCAGAGAAAACCACGGTTTGGTGCGGTTTATAAGCTGGTGGAATCATCGGTGCATATTTTTTCAAAAATGATGATGGCCGGAACGTAACCGTGAATGGTGCTCACTATCGCGCCATGCTCGATCTTTATGCTACCTGAAATTGAAGCCCTTATCTTGACGACACTTGGTTTCAACATGACGGTGCCACTTGCCATACAGCTCAAACAATGGATCTATTGAGAGATCATTTCGAAAAACAGCTAATTTCACGCTTTGGACAGGTGAGTAGGCCGCCTAGATCGAGTGATATCACACCTTTAGACATTTGTCTTCGGGGTTACGTAAAGTCCAAAGTCTATGATGACAGACCAGCTACGATTCAGGATTTGGAAGCCAGCATTACACGAGTCATTAAAGTCATACCAGTCGAAATGCTCGAACGAATCATCCAAAAATGGACCCTCAGAATGGAAACCCTGAGGCGTAGTTGCGGCTAACATTTGAAGAGGTCATTTCGAAAAGCAGCTAATTTCACGTTTTAGACAGGTGAGTTGGTCGCCTAGATCGAGTGATATCACACCTTTAGACATTTTTCTTTGGGGTTACGTAAAGTCCAAAGTCTATGCTGACAAACCAGCTACGATGCAGGTTTTGGAAGCCAGCATTACACGAGTCACTAAAGTCATACCAGTCGAAATGCTCGAACGAATCATCCAAAAATGGACCCTCAGAATGGAAACCCTGAGGCGTAGTTGCGGCCAACATTTGGAGGAAACTATATTCAAAAGTAAATGGCATAAAATTTCCATAATAAAGATTCCATACTTGATTTGAATTTTAGCATTTTTTTATTTTGAAAAAAATACCTCTAGATGGAACACCCTTTAGTTGTAGTCTTATGTATTGATTTTGATTAGATCGTATTAGTAGCATAAAATTTATTTAAGAATAAAAAGTGGGCAAAATAAAGCATGTGTACGGGATGTACCAGAATAGGGCGTGTCAACCACGTTTTTCATAAACGAGATATGTCAAACACTTTTTCATAAGCGAGTTCAAACACGATTTTAAAATATTATGGTGTTCATTATTTTATCCAGTTTTATGCACTGGATGACAGGTTATGTGTGTTTTATTCTCCACTAGAACAGGGCCATTTGTGTGGGAGGTACCAGAAAGGGCGTGGCTAGGAGCCCAATGCTTAATCACCTAGTTAGCTTTAAAACTTCATTCTTATATTTTGATTTTCAGTTAAATCGTGCAAATAGTGTAAACGATATTTTAAGAATACTAAGAGGTACCAGACGGTGCGGAGCGATATGGCCCATTTTTAATCCCATTGACAGTTTTGTAAAAATATTATGGCATGCAAAATTTAAAATCAATTGGTAGCTCCTTTCTAGAGTAATCGTGCGAACAAGCACCACTGACGGACATGGCTCAAATAACTTCAGAAGTCATGAAACGTATTTGTTCAAAAAATATGAAGGATCTAAAATTCTTTTTGACTTTACGTAACGTAAATCAGGAACCCCTGAGGAGGCTAGTTGAAAACATGAGCCGATATGACCCCGTTTCACCATTATGAATTATTGGTTGCGCATAACGTGATATGTGAATTTGAGAAGGATCCGGGTTAATTTGTGGTTTTGAGAGCTGCTAGACTCTCATCGGGAGGGACCCTTGTGTGGGAGCTATTCGAAAACTTGAACCTATATTTTCCCACTTTACCAAACTTGGAAATTAGTCGCTCATAACGCCTTGCGCAATTTTTCTTCTGAATACGTGACTTACAGAGTTGCAGATTCCAAAATTAGAAAAGTACCACTGTTTGTATTAAAACATGGACCAATATGAAGCAAGATCAATATAGTGCCCAATCCTGAACAGTTTACCAAGTTTCAATGAAATGGTTTCCTAATTTCGATTTGTACTTTGATTACTACGATAGATGGACAGAAGGAAGGACGGAAAAATCACACTGAAACTAGGTAGAGGTTCTGAATTAATCAATATTCTTAGCATGGTGTCTACCTCCATTGCATGAAGTTGTTGAAAATATCAGCACTAAGTCATAACACCACTGTCTGGTGTAGGGCATACAAATATTTTTTTTTTGATTTTTTTTGATTTGAGCTTTGAAAAGGAAACTTGGATGTGAACTTCTCTATATACCTGATTTTCTCATACAACAATTAAATTTTATCATCCAAACAAAACAAATTTTAAAAAACATAATGTACGGTGCTGTTTAGTCGCCTACTGCGACAATAGCCTACTGTCCAGTTTTGTATAAGTACTCGACGTCGCTAGTGGTTACATGCCGCTGCAGCAGCGGGAACAATTTCTGTCCACAATAGTTACGAGATAAGAGCGACGTCTGTGGGTGGCCAGGGCGATATTGTTAAAATACATAACTAGCATACATGTTGCCATAAATAATATGAAAAACAAACAGCGGCGGCTGGAGGACCAACAACAACATGCAAAAGGTTATGTTAACAGCAATTAGTAAATACCCCTCCATTTTGCTGCTCGTTTGCGAGCAATAAACCCCATTTACACTTGTTGGTTCTTTGGACAGTAGGAGGGGGTGTTGCCTATTTTTGCAGCATACGAAGGCGGTTCACCCTTTGTACATTACCTACACTGGTGGCATTTAAAGCATACCCCGTCATATAATGGCAGTGCTTTAAAGGATATGGTCTTATGTATTAAATTACCAAACATGCCGCGGTAGGTGAGATCAGACATGTCAACCGGGAATAAAGCGAATAATAGTATAAGTGAACATGAGGTACATCGGTTTAGGTACGCTGTTTGAAAAGCTTCCTAATTCCGAAAAAAAACATCCTACAATATAATTACACAGGAACAAACTATTATTTACTTTCCCCTAAAGATTTTTTTTCATAAAGGTCCAATTAGTCTTGACGGTTGATTCTGCAACCTGCAGAAGTCTACCGTCGTCAACCGTCAAACTGTAGTTATCTCCCTCTAACTCATGCAAAATGCAACCCCCAACTGAAATAGCTGATTGCCTACCGTCAACCGTCAAGACTGAATGGACCTTAAATTACGAGTATAGTAAAAACTTTCGAATATACGAGTATAGGAAATTTTTCATAATAATTATGAAATGCTTATAAAATTTTTGAAATGTTTCACATATATTTCTTGAAAATATTACTTTGGAAAAATTAAAAAAAAAAATATTTTATAAATATCAGGTTTCAGTGCCCTCCAGGTAATGTTACGCTATACACTTTTTTCCATCTAAACACTGAAATATTGTATTTGAAACGTATTGAAAAGGCTACAGTGCCAAACCTGGTTCCACAAACGATTTTGTCAAATTATTTCACTAATGTTTAGAACATCGAAATCAAAGCAGAACTTGGACATTTGATTTCAGTAGTTGTGCGTCAAATCGAAAATGTGACCAATATGGTCCAGTTCTAAGTCTTTTTAATGGGTCGATTATAACATTACCATTTGTAATTTGAGTCTTTTGGGGCGAAACGACTTTAAATCGAGAGCAATTGTTAAGAGAAGGCTATTCTAAAACATGGGCCAATATGGTAAAGTTTTGCCAGAGTTATATACTAAAGGAAAACAAGTAAAAAATGTTAAGTTTGGCTGTGCCAAACTTTGGATACCCTCCACCAGATTCCCAAATTTGGTGCGGAAGTGTGTTCTATTTAGAAAACTTTATGTGCAAAATTTCATTTCGATAGGTCAAGCTTGTGGTGAGTTATCGTCATATTATTTGCATACCCTCCACCAGATTCCCAAATAAAACAAAATTTGGTGCGGAAGTGTGTTCTATTTAGAAATCTTTATGTGCAAAATTTCTTTCGATAGGTCAAGCTTGTGGTGAGTTATCGTCATATTATTTCTCAAAGCCCATGAGACCGTTTGTGTAGGAGGTACCAGTAGGACTTTTCCGATCTCAACAGAATTTCTATATAAAAATCTTTATGTAGAAAATTTCATCTCGATAGGTCAAGTTTGTAGTGAGTTATTGTCATGTTATTTTTCAAGGCCCATGAGATTGTTTGTACGGGAGGTACCAGTAGGGCCTTTCCGATCTTAGCCAAAGCGCAAAAGTCTGTTCTATATATTAATTTTTATGCCGAAAATTTTGTCTCGATAGGTCAAGTGTGTGGTGAGTTATTGTCATATTATTTTTTAAGGCCCATGAGACCGTTAGTGTGGGAGGTACCAGTAGGACTTTTCCGATCTCAACCGAATTCAGCGTAGAAATGTGCTGTATATAGAAATCTTGATGTGTAAAATTTCATTTCGATAGGTCAAGTTTGTGGTGAGTTATAGTCATATTATTTCTCAAGGCCCATAAGGCCGTTTGTATGGGAGGTACAAGAAATGGTGGCCCAATCTAAACCATTTTTACATAGATGATTGCGCCTATATAGAGATTATTATTTGCGAAATTTAAGTAATTTTGCTCAAGAAACTGGACGGATATTTCCAAATAAAAAACTAATTTTTATGAGGTAGTGTCGGTTGAGAGTCTTCAACACCAACTTCCCGTAGAGCTATATAGCCCATTTGGAATACCAACCATGCCAAGTTCAGCTCCCTAGCTGTTTTCATGCAGGCTCTATCTTGTTTTCAACAGATGGACAGCCGGACAACATGGCTAGATCGTCTTAGAATTTTACGAGGATCAAGAATATATATACTTTGTTGGGTCTCCGATAGTTATTTCAAGGTGTTACAGACAGAATGACAAAACTAATATACCCTCCATTGTATGGTGGAGGGTATAATTAAAGCATAACATTCGAAGTAAAGGTGGTCCAACTATAACGCAAGCTTTTAATCGTAAATAGAGAAAATAGTTTTCAGAGAATTATATTAATTTCAAGGGGCGTGGTTTAAGGCTCCACATTTTCGTCAGCTAGTCTTATTTATATTCAATTACCTAATTACTAATATTCAGGATAATCGTATGCATAGTATTAAAGTTATTATGCGAATACCAAAAGTGGGCGGAATGGTGCATGAGCACTAGAGGTACTAGAGTTCAAAATTTAAGCGAATTTCATGCACTGGGTGACAAGTTCTTATCTACACTAAAATAGTGCAATTTTTGTGGGAGGTACCAGAAGGGGAGTGGCTAGAAATCCAATTATTTGTGGTTAGATCGTAAGAGCACGATTTAAGATATTTTAAGAAAAAACAAGTGGGCGGAATGGTACATTTATATTGGACGTACTAGAGTGGAGCGTGTCAACCTGCTTTTTTGATATACAGCTACCAAGTCGTTATTAAAATATTACGATGTACAAAGTGGTAGCGAATATATCACACTGGGCGACAAGTTATGTTGGCTCTAATCTGCACCAAACAATAGTTCTTTGTGTGGAGAGTGCCAGAAGGGCATGGCTAGGGATCCAATAACACTGGAACACAACATTTGAAAAATATCGGCGGCAGAAGGTTTGATAGTTGATTTAGGGCTGTTGATCACGAATCTGGACTTCGGTTTGCCAGATTCGCTCTAGTTGAGAAGATAAAAACATAAACTGATATTTTCGGACTCCTAACTGCTTTATTTGGGAACTTATTTTATCAAAAACTTAAGCGCGGTGTTTAGAGGAGAAATTGACCTTTCACCAATAAGAATTGTTGAAGATTCGGATATGAATTGTTAAAGATATAGGCCAAATTCTACATACATTTTTAGAATTTTCGGTACAAAAAATTACTTTAAGCTGCCTTAGTTTTTTGTTGAATTTTCATAATAACTCCATTATAGCGTTTTAAAATCCGCGACCAACAAGCTAATAAACTTTACGATCCGATTATATTTGACTAAGTTATTCATTATTAAGTCAGAAATGAAAACAACTTTACATTTTTTTTTCAAATAACGGTTTATGTGAATATCTCCTAAACTAGAGGGAATCTGGCAAATCGGAGCATATTATCTCGAAACTTTAAAATTTATTATCACTTAAGTCATAAACATATTTCACTTAATAGGCGTGAGTTTTTCAGCGGCTAGAGTCACACAAAAACAAACATGAAATCAATGAATCGTATGTATTTTTTTTTGCTGGTTAGTACATAAAAACACGATTTATTTTGATTTTAAGAATATAATCATGGAAAATGTCATGGAATCCAAACTCAATATAATAAAAATCAAACGTATGACCAAAAATATTCATTGCAATGACAATACATATTTAATGATGAGCTCTTTTCGTTACAGATGTCATGCGAACCTTCACTTAACGTCCAAGGTGAATTATTGAGTTTTCAATTATAATCATTTTTTCGCGTTTACATTTAACAATCTCATAATTTATGTATTTTCACTGGTATGCATTAAAAAGCCTGTAAGAATCCCATACACATTGTGCCGTCATCGCCACACAGAAAAAAAGACAACCCTTAACTTTCAACGAAAAAATTGGTATGTAGATTTTATCGCCACTAAAAATTTCGTAAATAAGCTAAACTATTAGGCAGATATTGTAATGAATTAAATGAATGGAAAAAACATCAAAATTCAAAAATATTAATGCACTGAATTGCGTATGTGTTAGTGTATGTGTTTTAGTTTGAATGCAGTGCTAGGGATTTTTAGTGTGTTTGGTGGAAAACTGTACTGCCGGCAGTTCTCGTTAAATGTGAAACTGCCTGCCCTTAAGTGTATAGCCGCTTAACATAGTGACAGCACAGTCATTGCTCCGGATGTTATGATGGTGAATTGGCACAAACCAAAACTGCAGTCACAACTGCTTCTAACTGAAAGTCCTTCCGACTGATTATTGAAAGAAAGAAAGAAAGAAAGAAAGAAAGAAAGAAAGAAAGAAAGAAAGAAAGAAAGAAAGGGCGAACAGGTATTTACCGGCTCGAGAACTCTTGCATATACATTTTAGAAGATCAGTTTTTAAAAATATGGGCAACCACGAAGGCTGCACACTGCGTTTTTAACGATTTCTGGTCCGTGATGACCATCATTAGAAAGCTTTGCAGCAATTGTTGAAAGAAAAACTTAACTCTTTAAGACCAGACCCAACGCCTTCCCGGCGGACACCCTGTATAAGTAACAACGTTGTTATTAATATATTGTTCACAGTTTAAGCGAATTTCACACACACTGGGCGACAAATAATGTGGCTTTGTACGAGGGCGAACGCAAAACTAACTGACCTGGCACATTTTCTGTTTTACTAGCAACTTTTTTTTTGTTTTGTTTTTTAAAAGCAGTTTTTTATAAGCCATCTGTCAAAATTTCCGAAATATTTAATGATTATTTTCTTTGTTACAGATGATTGAAGTGAAAAAGTTTTATAATTTTTGAAAAACACTTTTATATGAAAGGTTATACGCCACATAATGCACCATCATACTCCACCGTGAAATCCTGGGTTCAACAATTTAAAATGGGTCGTTCAAGTACGGAAGATGAACAACGCTCTGAAAAACCGAAAACTGCTACTACTATTGAAAACATTAGAAAAATATTTAATGAAGTGACTAAAGATAGACGAATAAAGCTCAGAGAGCTTGCTGATATTGTTAAAATACACGAAAAACAAGTTTGGAGTATTTTACATGATAAACTCCACATGAAAAAGCTATCTGTGAAAAAGGTGCCGCGTTTGTTGACTTGGCCCCAAAAAATCGTCCGTTGGACCAATTCCGAGGAGCTTTTAGCGATTTATCCGCGTAATCCAATAAAACATGGATCCATCACTGCATCCCAGAATGCAAAGAATAGTCAAAACAATGGATAGAAGCTGGTAAAAGTGGTCCCAAGAAGGCGAAAACTGTTAAATCAGCAGGAAAAGTAATGGCCACAGTATTTTGGGTTGCAAGGGGTATAATATTTATTGATTATCTTGAGAAAGGAAAAACTATAAATAGTGAATATTATTGTGCATTATTGGATCGGTTGAGTGAAGAAATCAAGATAAAACGACCGCATTTAGAATAAATAAAAGTTATATTTTATCAAGATAATGCTCCTTCACACACTGCATTTTTAACTCAACAAAAACTGGCCGAATTACGATTTGAAATTGCTCCGCATCCACCATATTAGTCCAGATTTAGCTCCTTCTGATTATTTCTTGTTTCCAAATTTAAAAAAAATTTCTTGGTGGCAAAAAATTTTCGTCCAATAGCGAGGTTATTGTTGAATCTGAGCCATATTTTGAAGGTCTTGAAAAATCTTATTTTTCGGATGGAATTAAAAAACTTGAAAAACGTTTGATGAAGTGTATTGAGTTGGAAGGTTATTATGTTGAAAAATAAATAATAATAATTCCAAAAAAAAACGGTTCTTTTTATGTTAGGCCAGTTATTTTTGCGGTCGCCCTCGTATGTGCACTAAACAATAGACATTTGTGTGAGAGATTTCAGAAGGGGTGTTGCTAAAAATCCACATTATTTGGCACTAAGTTAAGTCTTTCTTAAGCATTGATTTTAAGTTCCATTGTATTAATATGATTAAAGATATTTCAAGAATACCAATAGTACACGTTATCGTACATTTGTGTGGGTGGTGACGGAAGCGGTGTGTCAGTATGGCCCATTTTCAGTCCCATAGACAGTTTTGAAATAATATTGCGACAAGTAAAATTTAAAAACGATTGTTAGCTTCTTTCACGCGACATGGCTCAAATGTCTTTATATGTCATGAAACGGAATTGTCAAAACATATGTCGGGTCTAAAATGATTGCTTCGATGTGTTTCACTTTTTTGTCCGTACCAAATTATACCAAGTAGAGTGAGAGTATAATAATTTAAAAAAAATCACAACGAAGTTTACGTTTTTCCGAGTAACCTTAAGCCTTTTAAAGAAAGTAATTTTTGCTCCTAAGCAGATCTCACCAATTTAAAATTAGAAGCAGCTTATGTTAATAAGCCATCACCATGACAAATTGCAGGATCCTAGGACGATTCGTTGAACGCTATCGTGCTTCAAATAGAAACACGGACGGACATGGCTGGATCGTATTGTAATTTTACGAGGATCAACAATTTTTATAACGGTTTTTCCAATAGGGACATAACAATTTCGTATATTTATGCCAACGCACCCTCAAACATTTTTCATGATCTTGCAGTGTCAAAACGTTAGTCGAAGTGAACATTTTCATCATGGAGCACTTTAGAGCAACGTTTGGAAATCATTAAAAATTACTACCGAACTTCAGAGTCGGTGGTCGCAACTTCAAGAGCGCTAAAATCCAGAATTTCATCGAAAAATCATCTTCAACGGTGAAGCTCATTTCTGACTAAGGGGTTTGGTCAATTAACAAAATAAGCGTTATTAGACAGCAACAAAACCACATGTGCTTCAAGAGAAACAATTTCATCGTCAAAAAATTACTGTGAGGTGTTCATGCCGGAGGTTTGATTGGGCCGTATTTGTTTGTCGTTGAAAACATTCGTCCGGTTACCGTCAATGGAGAGCTCTATCATGTCATGTTAGAACAAAATTTTTGGCCAGAATTGGATGTGCTTGACATCGCCAAATGACAAATTTGGTAAACTTGTTA
This sequence comes from Hydrotaea diabolus, assembly GCA_963513945.1. Taxonomy (NCBI): domain Eukaryota; kingdom Metazoa; phylum Arthropoda; class Insecta; order Diptera; family Muscidae; genus Hydrotaea; species Hydrotaea diabolus. The sequence goes on along the minus strand of OY740716.1, from coordinate 190,231,674 downwards.
TCTCGAGAAATGGTCAGGTCGAATGGCCAACTCTTTCATGCGATTTACCGCCATTGAATTTCTTTTTATTGAGCCACGTCGACAACATCCAACGCGAAGTTGCCAACGTTCCGGTCGAGAAGTGTGCATGAGTGATGGCGAATCGGGTCCAATGAATAGATTGCCATACACGGGCTCGTGGGGGTCATATGACTGAAATCTAATTTCATTTCTAAAATATAACATTTGTATTATACCTGAAATAAATTTGAACTCTATATATTAAATATTCTGTGTTTTTTTAATACATAAAATTGTTATGTCCTTAATGGAAAACCCTGTATTAGGGACCATGGTATGGCTGTGGGGGCTCATACTGTGGTTGTTGGGATCACAACATGGTTGCGTGTGAATTATACTATAGGTGTGACGATCATACTATGGTTGAATGTGAAACATACTTTGGTTGTGAGGATCATACTATGTGACGCGCAAAATAGAAAGGTACCTAAGGTTAAAAACCAGTTTTGTTAAGGAGAGCCATTTTAAGATTAGGTCTCTTTCTATTTGCGCTTAGAATCGTCGACTTCACTTTTATAAAACGCGCATATCTCTGGGAGGGAACACTTTTGGGGGATCGGTCTCATTCGATGCTCAGATGTTGTCAACATCAAAAAAAGGGAAAAGTTCATGAAAAGTTTTGTTCAGGAGAGCCATTTTAAAGATTAGGTCCCTTTCTATTTGCGCTTAGAATCGTCGACTTCACTTTCATAAAACGCGCATATCTCTGGGAGGAAACACTTTTGGGGCATGGGATCGGTCTTATTCGATGCTCAGATGTTGTCCACATCAAAAAAAGAAAAAAATTAAAATTGATTTTTTTACCCTTAGGTCCCTTTCTCTATGCGCTGTCACAAATGGTTTTAGAGATAGTAGTATGGTTTTAGAGATCTTAGTATGGTTGCGTGTGAATCTTAATATGGTTGTGGGCACCATATTATGGTTGTGTGTGAATCGTACTTGTGTTGTGAGGATGATAATATTGTCACCCCAACCATATCTTTTCTGCGTGCACCCTTCTTTGCAGGGCATAAGAAATTCTAAATGCATCACTTTTAAGAATTAAAATAAATCCGTTCTCTGATTCGAGGTATTGGTTAACGGAATCACAACTTTAAAATACACCTCGTCCTATGGGGAAGACTTTAACAACATCTGAACACTATTCCGACTGCGTGGTAATCTGTAGCTCATACATATAAGCAAAAAATTCTAACCCTAAAAGGCATACTACGAGGTGGCGCCAATGTAATGGTAGGTGGCGCATTAGTAATGTCAGAATGTAATGTTAAATTTTACGTCTTTAAATAGATTTTTTGTAAAAACAGAACTTATTTTTTCATTACTTTTGCGCCACCTTGTCAATGCATATCCGCACATATTGTTTGTATGGAATTTATGGGTTTACAATATCGGCATGGTTTCTCATATATCCGTTGTCATAAATGTATTTTCAAATGTATCCATACAAGTAGAAACAAGTTAATATCTACTCTCTCATACTCATGGGGATGTACGAGGGCGGAGCGAAAACTAAACGACCTATCCAAGGAAACGCCATTAAGTTCGACGATTATATTTTGAGGATACTTTGTCGTTTAGGTCTTGAGAGTGATTTTTGAAGACAAAAACAAGTGCTCACCGCTTTAAGATACAATATTTTCATTTTAAAGGCCTCAGACTGTACAATGAAAGCGTCTAGCTAGGTTTTACCTTGGTTAAATCGAATTTTTACAACTAGATTATATTGTGCATCAGACTTTAACTAAAGTCGTATGAGCTGTAGAGATGCCAATCGCAGTGCACAACCCAAACTGCTGAAGCAAATATGGAAAATCCATGAGTCAAGGTAAAGACGCCGAAATTTTAGGATGCGGCAGAAAAGTAACGAATTTTATTGTTATCTTTTATCATTAAAAAAGTATCGGCAAAAGTAACTCAGATAAGTTGGATTTACTCGTAGCGCCTTCTCGGAGCAGCTAAATTTGAAACCGTAACTAAAGCTATCAGACAATTAAAGCATTGCGAAGTCAAAGTCACGGAACTGCTACCCTACTTTTAAAAATACTCAAGAGGGGGAGATAGCGAGACATTCTTCCGTAATTCGTATGTGAATATGTGTTCCTTTGCATTGATAGTAAATGTACAGCGGATAATCTTGCGAAGACTTGCGCCATCCGGAATATAAATGAATATAGTGGTAACATGGACAATCCTCTCGCGAGGGGTAATCAGCTTTTAAAGCGGAAACTCTAAAACATTGCCAAAAAAAAAAACGTGCAACACGTAAAAACGTCATTATGTTCGGCACTATTCTAAAACGCAAAATAAAAGCGGACCTTTTTGTACCCAAGCTTAGCAAAAACAATTTTGACCGTGCTAGCCGTTTTTTAGGCCACAAGGGAAAACACGTCCAGCAACTATGCCCTGTTTTGGGGGTATTAGGAGGTACGTCCCCAATTACAGTAACATATACACCAAAAAAAATTATTTTTTCAATGGCTTCTATAGTCTTTAAAAACGAAATTTTTTTTCTCACCTGCCCGATTTCGTCCATTGAAAACTCCAAACAGCTTATGACCATAAGCCATCATCATGCTTAATTAAACAATTATAATTTAAGCGCCATCGTGGTTTCAACAGACACATGAGCGGACGGACATAGCTAGATGGAATTCAATTATTGCACTTCATAGAGTCTCCGATGAATATTTCTTAGTGCTGCGAAGTTAGTACACCATTATGTGCACGCAGAGAAAAGATATGGTAGCTATATGGTCACGGCAACAATAGTATGTTCTCTGCAATAAAAGTATGGTAGTCGCAACATAGTATTGTTTTTTGAATTTCAATTTGACAATAGTATGATCGCGGAAATAATAATATTGTTGAAATGTAACAATAGTATTGTTGCCAAATTTTAAAATGAAATATGGTTGTAGCAACAATATAAATATGGTTGGTGGAACAAAAGTATTGTTTTCATGGCTTTTATGTTAACAATAACATGATTACGGCGTTAATACCAGCAAAATTGTACTTTTTTTTGTTTGACAATGTTATTTTTACGAATCTTAGGCAATAATAGTAAAAATAATTAAATTTTTTCCAAACAAACTACGAATTAGTATAACTGAAATATTTTTAATAAATAATTTTTTTACTGTTCAATAAATCACTCCTATTACTACATAACTTACTTAATAAAATTCTCTATTGTTAAATATCCAATCTTTACAAAAATGTTGGGGATCATATAATGATTGTGTGTAAGTCATACTATGGTTGTGAGGATCATACTATGGTTGTACGTTATCATACTATGGTTGTTAATTAATACTTGGGTAATGAGGATTATAATATGGTTGTGGGGATCATAGTATGGTTGAATGTGAATAATAATATGGTTGTAGGGATCATAGTATGGTTGTGTGTGAATAATTCTGTTGTTGTGAGGACCATAATATTGTTATGGGGATCATAGTATGGTTGTGTGTAGACCATACTATTGTTGTGATGATCATAATATTGTTGTACCACAACCATATAACCAACAATAGTATGATGCTCTTCGAATATTGTTACCCCAACCATACTTTTTTTCTGCGTGTGGACGGTATAAAAAGGGACCCATCTGCATGTAGACCAGAAAGATCGGACCAGATACCGATTAGCAGAGAACGCGGATTGCGATTAATCTGCCAATGATAAATCTAAGAAATCACCTCCTAGATTATGTAAGAGCTTACACCTCGCTGCATGTGTCACTTAACGACTTCCTTGGGTATTGCAACAATGAAGAGAAGGAGACACCTGATCATTTTTTCGGCCACTGACGGGAATTTTGGGGACTGTTTGGTCTTTTGTAGACTGTTTGGTGTACCGATATTTTTGTACAGACAACAATTTGGAAATGATCCACACATCTTTTTTAGGATAAAAGAAGCTGGTGCCTGTCAGCACAGTATGAATTAATCTCGACGAGTATACGGTATTACAACTGGACCTGCAAGTGGACCCAAGTGTGCGGATGCTTAATAAATTTTGCGCATCTTCTACCTTCTTTATTGGTTGACTACTTGGCGCTGTAGGGGGTCGCAAAGTGTGATGTGTGACTGGTATACACGACTTTCACATTACAAATTAAAAGCCGGATATTAACATGTAGCATTTATCAGCGCCCTTTTTCCAGCTCATACATGTCAGCGACTTTGCGAGAAATATATTAATCTCTTACGCACATAAAATCTTGTTTTTAAAAATAATCAGTCATACAGAGCCGGCTTTAAGCAGTAGGTCCGGGTCTGTGAGCATAAAAATTTCATCGTGCACAGCTTACAGATAAGTAAGAAGTTTCCCCGTTCTTTACCTAAGGGAATGTTGCCAGAACTAATCTAGAAATTTCTTGGGGGGCCGACCCTCGCACATAGGTTCAGCTGGAAGCAAACCACAAACTACATATGGCTGCATCTATGTACGTATATACATACGAGTATGTACATGTGTATTTGTTGAACATGTGGTACATGCAAAAACATAAAAAGAAATGTGTATTGATTAATGAATTGTTTCTAATGAAGTGACAGTAATTGATTGTTGAAATGTTCACATGATGTTCCTCCTTTCACAATTGTTCGTCGCTACATCGGATGAGATACACATGAATTTTGCACGAGACCAGCGAAACAACCGTTGACGCATATGATTTGATTTTTTCTGTTTCTTTTTTTTAATAAATACCATATGATTAATATGTCAATTTGTTAAAAGGCTGTAGAACTCTTGACAGGAGGAAAATTATTAAAATATTAAATAAAAGAAAACTACGCCAAATATGCATGGCGACATCGATTGTGCACTAATCCGCATAGGATGAGTTTTTGGAAAAAGAAGCCGGTATGGGAAAGTTATGAAATCCTACAGCATTATCTTTCAATGAATATAATCATATTTCACTTAAAAGCGTATCAGGCGTGTTTTATTTAACAATCGAAAAATCCACTTAAAGCGCCGCTAAGGCGAAAATTTTTCCAAAAAATAAATGGGGGTTTCTTGACAAGAGTCTTAGTACTAGGCGCGAAAAAGGCCATAATGATGGCAATGGTGCTCCAATTCAATTGAAGGACTATTTAAAGGCACTGTTTGTCGTAAAAGAAAAATAATACAATACTTGTATGGAGAATAATGTAAAGCAAGTACCCATTTATTGCAAACATAGAGAAAAAAATAGTCTATCGTTGCCACTTCTGTCCCGCGGGAGAGATTATTTTCGCATGCAGTTCTTATTGCTACCCAAATTCGGAACCAAATTTCTCCAAAAAATTTAAATATGATTATCTTTTTGAGATCTATTGATTTGGACATGTGGTTCCATGTATATTAATCGACTGCTTTAAAAATAAACTTTGTTTTACGTTTCTAAAACTTTAATATTAGTAATGTGAAAACTACTTGAAATTCCTGATGTTTATTAGTTTATACTCAATCTTACTTCCTTAAACAAAAGTTTTTTATAGGATACATTTTTTTTATTTAGGATTCTTTTCCCTAAATAAAAAGTCGAAAAGTCGACTTTTGTATTTTATTGTAATAGTCCAAAATTCTTTTTTTATTACAATAAAGTTGAATATTAGAGGTATAACAGGACAGAAGTAAAACAATTATTTAAATTGATTACCCCTGATGATGAACGACGAAGTCAGTTCGAAATATTGGGTTATTTAAAATTAAATAAATTATAAAAACACCAACATCTGTTTTTTGCTTATGGCCTCAAGCCTAACAATAACTGAAAAATATAAAATAAGCAAAATATAAAATAATGAATTTCATTTTTTTTAGATTTGGCAACAGGTAAAAGTCACTGGGAGCTAAATCAGGAGAATAAGGTGGGTGGTCAAGCAACTCGTACTTTATTTCGTTGGTTTTAGCCATTGTTAAAACACTCTTGTGCGCTGGTGCGTTGTCTTGATGAAAAATTATTTTTTTGTGTTGTAAGCCAGGACGTTTTTCTCGAATTTGTACATTTAATTGATCTAAAAGGTTGCATTAGTACTCTGAATTTATTGTTTTACACTTTTGCAGATAATCAATCAATAAAATACCTTTGAAGTCCCAAAAAACCGTTGCCATAACATTACCAGCCGATTGAATTGTTTTTGCCTTCTTTGGGGCACTTCCTCCAGCTTCAGTCCATTGTTTGGATTGTTCTTTTGTCTCTGGAGTATAGTGGTGGATCCATGTCTCGTCAACAGTTATGAAACGACGCTTAAAATCCATTTTATTTCGCTGAAAACGATCCAAACAAGCTTGAGAAATGTTCATTCTTATGCGTTTTTGGTCGACTGTTAACAAGTCCGGCACCCATCTTGAAGAAAGCTTTTTCATCTGTAGTTCTTCATGCAAAATTAAATGGACTCGATCATTTGAGATGCCTATGATATTAGCTATTTCACGCACTTTTATTCGTCGATCATTTAATACCATATCATGCACTTTGGCTACAATTTCTGTTGTTGTTGCTGTTTTTGGACGTCCACTACGTGGTTCATCTTCAATGCTTGTACGACCACGTTTAAATTCAGCAACCCAATTTTTTACTGTTGCATATGAAGAAGCACTTTCACCTAACACATTCACCATATCATTATGAATTTTTTGTCCCGATAAACCTTTTTTATGTAAATATTTAATGACATAGCGCATTTCTAATTTTTCCATTGTAAAAAAATCGCGGATGCGTCTTTTGCGAACACCTGTTTCTATATGAAGGAGTTGCCAGATCGAAACAAAATTTAACATGTGTTCATAGCAGAGATGGAAAACACTTAACTTTTTTCTGTTTATACCGCGCTATTTGTGCTAGGCTAAGAAGTTTCCGAACCGCCCTCGTAAGTATGATTACTCGTATAAGGAATTGCGTTGTAAAATTTATATAGATTTTAAACAAACAAAATATTTTTTTTTTGATTGCATCCTATCATGATTTCATTTAATATATTCACAGTATATCAAGAGCTAGCTACTAATTATAATATCAATGATAAGAATCACTATTGTTGTTATAATTAACAGTTTTTTTATATTACTGGTATAAGTCAACCATAACAAAGTTTTAATATGTGGTTTCAATTTTGTCAGAATCTCTATCTAATATTAATAAAATTTTTTTCTAACTTTCATAAATTTGATTGATTGACAGTTGCGGAATTCTGTAGAGTGTTGAATTTCATTTTTAAATATTTAAAGAGCTCATCACTCATACCCATTCTCACACTTCATTAAATTTAATATTTATAATTACAATACGAAGGAAAATCTTGACGTCATAAGGACACTTGCTAATATGCCCTGCAATAGACTGTAGGGTGCTGTGTTAACCATTTCAATACATTTGCAACAACAAAGGAATTTAAAAATAAAGAAATTTGTGAGGTCTTATTTAAGCGGAATCCGACTAAATGGTCGGTCACAGTATTTGTAGCTCGAGTTAATTTCCCTACGCAGACTTTAGTGCAATTGCTTTCAACTTTACGATTTTCTGATTTTAGTTCTGACATTAGTAGTGTTTTTCGCGAGGACACGAAAACTTAGCTTTGATAGACAATCCTCAATAGCTTCCGTACACACAGAGAACATATTCGGTGCCACAACCGATTTTTTTGCCAACCGAACGATTGAGTTTGCATGCACCTCAAGTATGACATCACCTCTGTTACGTTCAGTAATTGTAACTGAAGTATGGGTAGAATGAACGAAGTATCCTCCAGAGAAGAATTTTTGGAACTAAAGGTCTACATGCCGCACTTGTTTAACGAAAAAATTTTAAATTCTCAGTAGGGGCAGAAACTGTTTCCTCATACAGGGTGAATATGTCCACGACCATGCCCGAAAATGCAAGGGGTTTGAATATTTTCGAATTGGTGGTCGGAGGGTACTTGGGTAAAATTGCTAAGTTCTGAACCCGTTGCTGGATCGGTACTAGAGTAGAATTGCTAAGTTCTGAACCAGTGGTCGGATTTTCTGTTTTTAGGCTTGTTGGAAAGGTCTTCAAGAGACCGTATCTGCACCTGGATGAAAAAATTGAGGTATGTGCACGTTTTTATGTTTTTTTCAATTTTTTTTTGAAAGCTCCGTATTTCGTCAATTTTTTTTTAACGATTTTTCATGAAATGAACCAAGGAATAAGCAGGTGAAATTTGTCCAGTCGTGAATGAATCTACCTGTATACTTGAAGTACTCTTAAGGAGGGTCAGGTCAACGAAGAGGTGATGGAATACTTATATTTATATTAAACTAGCTGACCCGGCCAACGTTGTTTTGCCTTCAAATTTTATTTTCACTGAAAGTCTGGTTCAGTTGCGTAGTCGTGGTGGATTCATATTTTGATGAAGAAATGCAGTTGCACCGTGCAAATGACAGTTGCACGGGATACAAATTTTATTCAAATAACTTTTACTGGAGCCGAAATAATAGAATAAGGTATTCTGATCATTTTATTGAAATCTAAAAAAAGAATAGAACAATAAATGTATTCAATTTAAGGCTGCACGATACACCTCATTTTTTGATTTCTGCATAAATAAATAGTGAGGACGGTTTCCCAACTCGAAAACATGTCCTGTGAAAAGCATGACATTTCCAGATTTATGCCGCACACTTCCAGCGGCATAAATCTTGAAATGACTTGTTATGGTCATCGCAAATGCAAGTTTCAGTGGGAACTGAATTCGTTTGAACTGAAATGGCAAATCAGTTAAAGTCAAGGGAATTCGCGGAATTAGACATTCTTCTCCTTTGAACGGCCCTTTCACTATCACATTGTTCATTAGCTTTATCGCAATCAGGCGAGTTTCATTACACAGTTTTGGTGCAGATTTCGTAGCATAATGATGACAGATCCAACTTTAAGAAACAAATGATGAAGCCGCCAGGCAAATCTAAAGAGTTTACGAATTCCACTGAATATTTGACGACATCGTCTTCGTTTTCAATGTGATCGATCGATTTGTATGAAAGCTATTCTCCCGGAATTTGATTTCAAATCGTCCAATTTAAGTCATTGAAATCAGTATTTTTCGCTAATAAAATGAAGCGTGCGCTCAACCAATGGTAGTTACGATGTTCGGATAAACATTAGTGATGAGTTCATCTTCGGTTGAAATAAATTGGCAAATGGTAGGTGCAATCGATATTAAACCACTGGAAGTATTTACTGGAATTTCTCCATTTACGATTCTCAGCAGTTCTTTTAAGAAAACTTCTGCGGTTTTCAATGGAATAGTTTTCACGTATCGCCACAAATAGGATGACTTCAGACATGCATTTAATTCATCTGATTTCGGAATCACGGGAAGTGTCTGTCGGAAGTCGCCTGCCAACAGTATCCTCACGCTACCAAAGCGATTATTATTGTTGCGCAAATCTTTCAATATTCGATCGAGTGCTTCTAATGATCGTTTGTTCGCCGTCGTGCACTCATCCCATATTATCCATTTACAATTTTTCAACCCTTTTGCAATGGCTGATTGCTTTAAAAAGTTGCCAACAGGATTTTCGTTGATGTGCTGGTTTAGATGAAGCTTTAGTGCTGCATGTGCGGTTTTTCCACCTTCCAACAGTGTTGCAGCAATTCCGGTAGATGCTAAAGCAATACCACTTTGAGCACGTATTGCTGCTAACATCAATGATAGCAGGAACGTTTTCACTGTTCCGCCGGGCGCATCAAGGAAAAATAGTCCAGCATTTCCATCATCGACAGCATTTATCAGTGTATCATACGCACTCATTTGTTGTTTATTCAACAGTGGAATATTTGTTGTTGCAAAGTTATCGTGTCGTAGGAACGCTCGCGTTCCAATTCACGATTTCATCTAAAGGGTGATCTTTCAGAACAAACAAAAATATAAAAGTTCAAATCAAGTGTAGAATCTTTATTGGTAATTTGAAAGGACTTTTTATGGCATTTATTTTTTGAATATAATTTCCTTCACATGTTGGCCGCAACTACGCCTCAGGGTTTCCATTCTGAGGGTTCAATTTATTGACACGCGTAATGTTCGCTTCCAAAACCTGAATCGTAGCTGGTTTGTCAGCATAGACTTTGGACTTTACGTAACCCCAAAGAAAAATGTCTAAAGGTGTGATATCACTCGATCAAGGCGGCCAACTCACGTGTCCAAAACATGAAATTAGCTGCTTTTCGAAATGAACTCCAAATAGATCCATTGTTAAGTTAACTGTATGGCAAGTGGCGCCGTCCTGTTGAAACCAAGTGTCGTCAAGATTAAGGGTTTCAATTTCAGACAGCAAAAAAAATCGATATCATGGCGCTATCGCGTTATTCATGGTTACGTTCTGGCCATCATCATTTTTGAAAAAATATGCACCGATAACTCCACCAGGTTATAAACCGCACCAACCCGTGCTTTTCTCTGGGTATAATGGCACCTCTTGAACCTCTTCTTGCTCTTCAGCCCAAATGCGACAATTTTGTTTATTGACTTCGAAAATTTTGGACGAAAACAGAGGATCTTCCCGTTTCTTGACTAACGCTCATTTCCATAATCGCCAACATTTGAAGGAAATTATTTTCAAAAAAGAAATGCCATAAAATGTCCTTTTAAATTACCAATAGACTCTTGATTTGAATTTTTATATTTTTTTTGTTCTGAAAAATTCCTCTAGATGGATCACCCTAATAAATATATAAATGAAATGTGTTTTGTTACTAAACCATCATACCAAATATTTTTGAAATGCCGGTTTCATGCAAACTATCGTAACCTAAAATTTTGTACCGATTGTCAGCCTTCTAGCTCAAAAAACAGTTTTGTTACGCCTCCTCCGCCCACACTCCAAAATTTCGATTATGAACAACCCCCCAGAAGGAAGTATCCAGTTTTCCCCAGTCGTTTTCAAGTTTTAAGCGGTGTAGCAAAGCACATTTCATTTTTATATACTTAATGAAAAAAGAAAATTGAAAAAAATCGAAAATAAACCTGTCGAAACACGCTGGGTGGTAAAAATCAGACATTTTCAAATTTTGATATTTTGAAGTTCTTTTTTTATTTTTTTTTATTTTTTTTTTAAAACCCGTGCTGAGAAAATACCTTTCCAACAAAGTACAAATCATCAAAATCGGTTTGGCCAATCTCGAGTTATGGGATTACATCGCTTCGGACACTTTCTTTTATATATATAGATAAAATAGATTCAACTATTTCCTTAATGCAGTAATAACAGGATTGTTTTCGCTTTTGGTTATGATGAAAGTTTAGATATTTAGTTACAAAAACAAAATGTTGTCTAAACTATTGGTTGCCACAACAACCAGTTATGGCAACTAAATAAATTGTATGTGTTTCATTGGTCTGGCCGATAAATTAGTTGCGTCTACAATACGATGATTATATTTATCATCTTGTATGTCGAACCCAATATCCTTTACGATATAAACATTTGCTGATTGCAATCGAAATTCGTTTTTTGCAAAGGAATTTTAGTTGTTTCAAGCGACTTCTAATTAATTTTTTTCTATGTGTAGACTTGCCTCTTAAAAATAAATTAAGTTCGGCCAGGCCTTATGTTGTATATTTTTTACTATGGATTCACATAGGGGAAAAAAACATTTATATATATGCGTCCTTTGATTATATCATCTGTGTATTGGGCCGTGCGGCTCATAGTTCAAACCCGAAAGATAAATTCATATTTAGATTTATTTAGATTTCGTTATGATGTTTAATTTAACTAACGTACCCATATATCGATATCTACATTTGGTCGCTTGTTTTAACCATACAACGGCCCCTATGATTCTGTGTATCCGACCACTAATAATCTGTTTTCATTTACTTAAATTAAAACACATTTTGCTTTAAATTAAAATTTAACTGAAACTGTGGTCAGATATTATAATTAGACTTCTAGATTTATCTCGGGCTATTAAAAGAGTAATAATTTGGAGTTGGACTTTTAATCATAATTTTATGGAAATAAATTTAAATTAAGAATCCATGTTTTTTGTCGTGATCGGACTGACAGACTTACTGTGCCTGTGTCAACATCAATAAATAATAATCTTTTTGTTTTGATAATACTATAAAATCAAATGTAAACTTACTTGGTACAATTGCGATAGTAATAGCTTTAACTATCCTTCTGGGCATACTTTTCGCCCCACTGTCGTAGAGCGTTTCGGCAGCTTTTAATTGTGTCTTGATCTTCTTCATTGTATTCATAGATTTTATCGGACATACCATTAAACTGCTGGACGCTATGATCGTCATAGTGCAGCGGTGCACGAGGCAAATACAATTCGAAGAATTTCTGATTGACAATGGGAAAGAGAGCATGATTTATGTCCATATATGATACCAGATTGGCATATTTATACACAACCAATATACACTGGTTTCTTGGATATACTCAAGGTTTTCTGAAAAAGATTGGAAAGATCATAATAATTTGGCAGATGCTGTTAAATACTTACTTTTAAAACGGCCACCATATTATTGCTAGTCTTAGCTGTAATTAATCAACTTACTTAACAATTCTGTCCATATTAGCGAGTCTTGGGTTTCAAATTCTATTTCCAGCAGGGCTAACGCCAGCCATGGTTGATAAGGCAGGGATTTTTGATTGGTTTCCACCGATAAGACCCGTGAGACTGGGCATCTTGGTGGCTCACTTTCAGTTGATACAGGCTCTGTAATAGTTATTAAAAAAGTCAATACATTGCAGTTGAGCTAGTTTTTGAGGTAGACCCAACTTTGAATTTATTACAGCCGAAAATTGGAGTAAGCGCTCTTAAAGTTGCGAACATCGACTCTAAAGTTGGGTAGTAATTTTTAATGATTTCTAAACGTTGCTCGCAAGTGAACTTCAGCATGATGAAAATGGTTACTTCGACTAACGTTTTTGAAAGATCGTGAAAACTGTTTGAGGGTGCGTTGACATAAAGATACGAAATTGAAATGTCCCTATTGGAAACCCCCTCTTTTATATCCGATTTTACATCTTGATAAAATATGGCACAGCTTTTTTTTTTTGGACCAAAGACGGACGTTGAGATTTGGATATAGCACCCACACATATGTATATCGAGCCAAGGACGGGCGCTGTTGAAATTGTTCTGGCGATTTTACCAAAATCAATAATATTTTCTCAGAAATACATATTGGGTACAAAATATATTTTCAGGTGGCTTTTCTGAACATCTAGGAAAGCAGGATATAAAATAGTTGGCCACGCCCGAGTTTAACTTTTCTAGTTTTTGTTGTTGTTAAATATCCCTTAACAGGCTATACACAATACAATTTAAATAAGGATGACGAGAGTGAGTGAGATTTGAATGTGAAAGAGAATTGAACAACTTCGGTTCATAATTGCACAATGGAATCGGGTAGTGATTTTAAATAGATTGGGACAAGTATCATATGGGCTGTGGCCATTCCTTTAAGGATTACAAACAGCAGTAATATGGCATAATATCCTGTACCACAGAGTTTGGTAAAGGGTGTATAAAAACATACCAATTGAAAATAAACCGGATTATTTAACAACAACAAAAAAAAATACTTATTTACGTAATACTTTGTAAAGTAGTTATTTTTAAACTACGAATTTATACAAAGGGTAGTATTACATTACTACATGATATGACAAATAGAAATGAGTTATACTTACAAGTTTTTGCTGGGCTAGTTATTGACCGTCTTTGTGATGTAACTCTTTTAGCAGCTTTACTGAAATGACAAAAAAAATCATGTTTATAAAATCATTTATTATCTTATAAAATTATTTTTCGGCTTGAGGTCATTTATTTAAACTTGTTGTTCTATGTATGGCTTAATTTTTATTTTTCCTAATATTTCGATTGACTACGTCAATTATCTTCAGGGGTTGTCAATTAAGAAAACAATGTCGTCCGTCTAATTATCACTGTCATTTATTAAAAAAACAAGTAAAAAGTCTACAGTCGGATAAGGCCCACTACTCTTGGCGAAGATGGGGCCCACTACTCTTTTCCGTTTTGCAAAACGGAACATTACATAAAAATCCATTAATGAATGCGTTTAAATGTCGCCCAAGCAAAATCAAACACCCTTAACACATTCCCCATGAAAACATGTTGCCTTTTAATACTGAACGTGTTTGCAATTTCAAGCCCCCAAAAATAAAAAAGTACTACGCTGAGAATAAAGAAAACAACAAATACTGCAGAACTTACTCCTGGAAAGTTTTCTTGCAGCTTTCCCCCTTTTCGGTGAATACAAAAGTCTGTAGTAATTTATATAATAATCTGGCGCAAAAAAAAGAAAGAAACTCATACAAAAAGTGTCTGTCTTCCTACATACTTTCAGAACAAGTGTGACGTGGACGTGTACGAGTATGTGTATGAAGTAAAACTCGGTCGTATCGAATTAAATATATCCTCCACGTTTAAGTATCGGGTGACTTTTACAATGACTTCTTGTAGAAAACACCATCCGCAAATGGGTAATATTAGATATAAAGGGTGTTTTTTAGCGTGTGGTTTTCAATCTGGCCACACTTTTTTCAGAGTTAATCTTTTTGAAAGCTGTCCCTTTATTTAAGCTCAGTTTGGGTTGTCATTACATAATAAATAGGAAAAACGTTTGCAAATCGTGGTTAATGGACCCACCGATCCTGATTTTTAAAAGAAAATTTTGTTCAGCGATGAAGCTCACTTTTGACTGAAAGGGTACGGTAATAACCAAAATTGTCACAATTGGAGTAATGAAAATCCGCAAGCCATTGTTAAGACGCTGTAACATCCTCAAAAAGTCACTGTTTGGTGTGCTCTAAGGGAGGAGGGAATTATTGGTCCATCTTTCCTCAAAAATTAAGCCGGCCATAATGTTACGTTAATGGAGATCGCTTTAGAGCAATGATAAATGACTTTTTCCTGCCTGAATAAGAGATGGTTGATGTGGAAGCCCTTTGGTTTCAACAAGACGGCGCTTTATGTCATACAGCCAACGAAATTTGATTCAATTTATTGAAGGAATATTTTGGTGAGCGTATTATCTCGCATCGTGGGCCTGTAGCGTAGCGAATTATCTCGCATGTAGCGTGGCCTCCAAGATCGTGCGATTAACACCGCTGGACTATTTTTTGAGGGGTTATGTGAAGTCGCTTGTCTACGCAGATACACGTAGAAAACAAAAGTATGTTTGGGATAACAATATCCGAAGAGCATCATACTATTGTTGGGTATATGGTTTAGTACAACAATATTATGATCCTTACAACTCACAAATACAACCATCCTTTGAACCTTACAAAAATAGGTAAAGAAACGTAAGCGTTTTTATTAAAAATATTTCAGTTAAACAAAGCCAAAGCAGTTTGCTTTAAAAATTTTATTTTCAATATAAAAGTACTATTATTGCATTAGATCCGTAACAATAACATTGCTATAAATAGGATATTCAAATAAAGAAAATTTACAATTTTTTTTTTACAATCATACAGTATGATTGCCGTAATCATATTATTGTTAACTTAAACCCCAAAAAAACAATACTTTTATTTGACATTTGTTACATTTCAACAACATTAAATAAAAAAAAATTAATATCATTGCGGCAATCATACTATTGTCAAAATTTAATTATATAAACAATAGTATGGTTCCGGCAAACATACTTTTATTGCGAAGAACATTTTATTATTGCCGCGACCAAATAGTAACCATATTTTTTCACTGCGTGTAAAAAACAGATTGACGCCTTGGAAGAGAATATTCGGCACGTTATTGCTGACATACGGCCCCAAATGCTGCAAAAAATGGTCAATAATTAGGCCTCTTAGCTGGAATTTATTCGAGACAGCCACGGTCGCCCGAAATCATTTTTACAACATAATGGCAAACCCTTATCTTTATAATAAAGTAAATTCGTGGCCATAACATTAAATTATATGCGTTTTATTTCTTTTTGAAAACCAAGCGCCTGAAAAAGACACTATGTATAAGTATATGTTGGACATCTCAACAGTTAATTAGTAAACGACTAAGTATATAATTCATCTATCTTAGAGTTCGGATTAATTTCCCACCCATTCTAAAAAAAAAATCATTCTGCATCGTGTGTGTGTGTGTGTGTGTGTGGATGTATGTGTTTTGACGTGTATGCAGTGCGAAGGATTATTATTGTGTTCCGTGGAAAACTCGACAGCAGTTCTCGTTTAATACGAAGTATAGAGCCGCTGAACATAGTTACAGCACATTCGTTGCTTGGGGTCGTATGTTGTGTAGTGGAGCTTGCCGAAACTGCAGTCACCCCTGATTGTAAGTACAAGTATCCGACTGCTTTTTGAAGAATGTTGACAACTTTTTTCGTAAATATTCGATTTTTCATCGCTAGATAACGAAATTTTTTAATAATTGTTTTTTCCTTTCTGGAATAATCTGTTCGTTTAGGTTGACAGAATGTAATACTGCGAAGCCAGCCTAGGTAACCCGTATGGCAAGTAATGTTTTTTCCTTGTTTTGAAGTCTAATAGACTTCACCGTGAGGTGGCATACCATTTTCTTCTTAAAACACCGATATAGTCATTAGCTTTAAGGATTTTATTTGAGGGTCTAAAGGTACATCGGAATTAACTTAAAAAAAATACCCTTCATCGTAGAAGTTCGTTAAATTGTCATCCTAAAAAGCTGATATAGTCCTTAGCTTTTTGTTATTGTAATTAGGTGAAATCGTATGAAGTTTATTTTAAAATCCAATCTCTAAGATTGGAGTCCTTTTTGTGCTTTCTTTGAAAATGAAAAAAAATGATTCCTTAACGGGAGTTTTTTATGTTCTAAAAAAAATGATGTTCAATTATTTTCAGTGGGAGCGTGTCCTTTTCATACTGAAATTGTAAAAATAATTTTATAAAAGGGTAGTTTTTGGATAAAAGTTTTTCTAAATTACTAAAGTTATCACTTTAGTTTAGATCGTCTAAAATAAAACCAGAATATTTTCATAAAATAAAACCAGAATATTTTAATGAAATAGGTTTTATCAGAGCGAAACCAAAATCGACACAGGGGGTCGAATTAAAATAAATTTTATTCCACCTATTTTAATTAAATATCCTACTAAATATGACTGATAGGAAAGAAAATATCCTTCAGCGTAGAAATTCGTTAAATTGTCATCCAAAAAAGCTGATATAGTCCTTAGCTTTTTGTGATTGTAATTAGGTCAAATCGTATAAAGTTTATTTTAACATCCAATCTCTAAGATTGGAGTGTCATTTTTGTCCTTATTTTGAAAATGAAAAAATGATTCCTTAACGGGAGTATTTTTATGTTCTAAATAAATTATGTACCAGTTTTAAAATAATCTGATCATAATACGAATAACAGAATAAGTATTGTCAACTCATTAAATAAAAAATTGAATAAATAAACTTTTTTATTTTGATCAGATAATCGAATACATCAATTGGTCCAGTTAACTTTTACTGGTTGTAATTACAACCGAATTCAACGAGTACTTATAGCAAAAAATCTATAACGACAGCCAATAAATGTACAAAATCAGTTCCAATATTCATCCTAATTTGTAAAGGGTTACCGATACTTTGTCTCAACCGATACTGTCTGTTCCCACTACTTAACATTGCCGTGTACCTAATCAACATTCGCTTGTAGCGATTGAATATATGGATAGTACGTGCAACTACTAACAGTCGGTTGGCAACAAATCTGTTCTCTATGTGTAGGAGGGCAAAATTCACTGTTTTTGTTTTCAAATTCTCTGTATAAAGATTTGTATTTTTTCGATAGCTTTTCAAATCGGATTTCTTTATTGTCGTATAACGTTGCATAAGTAGTATTCGATTTTATGTATTTTTTTTTGCATGTAGAATACCATTGTTTGGTGTTACAAACAGAACGAAAAGTTTATATTTGCACCGTCCTGTGGTGAAGGGGACCTGAAACTTATACATTAGGATGTGATCCTACACTTGTTCTTATATAGAAAATGACATTTGTTGCAAGTCGGTTGTAAGACGCATGTTTACTTCGCCTTCTTCTCCATCTTCTGTCATTTCTTATTATGACAGCGTGTCATCGAAAGCAACATTAAACGAACCGGAAGATACATTACTTTAAAGAAAAGCGAAAGAGACTCGCAAAGAAGTAAAAGTCAACATAAACACAAAATGACATTGTATGAGGTAAATTTAAAAAAATATGTGAATTTAAAAATTTAATAACAAAGGCCGTTTAAATACTTTTGTTTAGCCGTAAACATAGATAGTTTATTTGCGATGGTGTGCATTAAAACAATTGTATTTTAGGTGGCTACTAGAATCCCTCGTCGAGATCGAAGCTATAACATCTTCTTCCGGTGATTGCGTTCCAATATAGCTATGAAGGTAACCCGGATGTTAAAGGAGAAGTTTGACATGTACGAAAGGAGAAGTTTGACATGTACAGCTTCTTCATTAGAGTATGGCAGAAGAGGATACTACGAGTATTTGTAGTGAAGCATTTATATTAAATGCATATTCGATAGAAAATTTCGTTGTTTTTGGCATGTTTAAAGCAACTTGTTCCTTGGTCACTGAGGCTGAAAATGTAATGCCAACTTTGAAATTGTAATGAAATTTTATTGTTTTTCAATACCGGCTTGTTGGGTTCCTAGGGCTCGTGGATCCGGGCCCGACGTGAATTTCTTATGCACATTTTTCTCAATACCACAAAAGGTGGACTTCAACCTTATTTTTCAAGAACTTTTTCACGGTTTCTATCTTACGAATGCTTTGATCTATATTCCCTTATAAATTGTTCGCTTTACATCGGTCCTTCACGGTACTTCACCAAAATGTCGAACAGCGTCAAATTGCAGTCCCAAGCTGGACGATATGGCTCTTAAAACGATTACCGAAATTTTATCGGAGAATATATACTTAAGTAGATTGTGTCGTGGATTGTGCACCGTCATCCTGATAAGACCAAATGTTGCACACGTCCTTGTCAACAATCTCTAATCACAAAAATGGACTATATATATATATATATATATATATATATATATATATATATATATATATATATATATATATATATATATATATATATATATATATATATATATATATATATATATATATATATATATATATATATATATATATATATATATATATATATATATATATATATATATATATATATATATATATATATATATATATATATATATATATATATATATATATATATATATATATATATATATATATATATATATATATATATATATATATATATATATATATATATATATATATATATATATATATATATATATATATATATATATATATATATATATATATATATATATATATATATATATATATATATATATATATATATATATATATATATATATATGTGGAGTCTCTTTGGCAAGAGTGAGTTGTATTTTCGTGGGCAATTGTGTGAAGAAAACTTGAAAAGTAAGGTTTACAACAGTAGTTCTCATTCGTTTGTGGAGAGCCTGGCCTTACAGAGTTCGGTTTTACTTTCAACAATTGCAGCAAGGCTTTCTGAAGAGGGTTGTCACGGACCCGAAATCATGATAAAAGTAGTGTGCAGCCACGAAAATCAATGTCACTTTGCCATTTTGTTAAAAACTTGTCTTCTATTTAAATATAGAAGCAAGAGGTCTTGAGCCGGTTTAATCCCTGTTCAATTAATATTTTTGTAAAAAATTGAGAAAATTTTAATTGAAAGAGGTGTAAGGGACAACAAGGGTAATGATATTTGAACACTTTGGTAGGAAATTTTTTGAAGAACAAATAAATTTTTTAAAACACAATTTTAAAGACTTTAAAGGTCCTATAAAGATTTATTGTATAGTAAATAAGAAAGTAAAATATATTTTATTTGTCCCGCTTGAAACAACCAAGGACAGCAAAGTGGCCCATAATCTCAGAATCAACCATTTACAAAAAAAGTTGTAAGTTATTTAAAAAAACAGTGGTCGAGACTTTTATTTACAATTAGGCCCGACTACAGTTTCGGTAAGCTTCCACTTCACCATTATACAAATCCAATCAACAAATGAGCAGTAACAATGTTTAGCGGCTATACAATTACTTAAGGGCAGGCAGTTTCTTATTTAACGAGAACTGCCGGTAGCAGAGATTCCTCCACACACACACACACACAATATAGTGCATGCATGTACTATGGTCGATGTTCATTATTTTTTTTTGTAAATATGTGAAGTGTATCATCGCCTCATACAAAATCGTTTTCAATACACGGCATACAATTTTTATTGTAAATATGTGAGCTTTTAAATCGCCTAACAACAGAAATATTTTCGTTATACAACGTACGACAATTTTAGTTTATATGTAAAGTTTTCTGATTACAGGATTAATTTTTAATTTTTGTTTGAATTTTTAAATTCAACAGCAATGGTTTGTTTCTGTGTAATATCGCTGAAAAGATCCACAAATTTTGAACACTTAGCAAAAGCCACTTTATGAAGTAAAATATCTCATCACAATCCATTTGTCCATTATTTTGGAACACAATGCAAGTACGTACTTTTATGAACGGACATATAATCTAACCATTCTAAACCGTGCATATGCATGCATTTATTCCATTAAGTAGTTGAGCAATAATGTCTGTGTTCCTAGTCGCCCATTGGAACTCGATGCTTTGCGGTATAAAAGTAATATTTACGATTTTCTTTTATGTGTAGGGTATGCGTTAGCATTATGGATTAGTTTTGGGGCAACGGATGAGGTATGATAATGCTGTTAGCTTGTATAAATATGGTTGATTACCCTCTTCATAATGCCTGATTAAAGTGTTTTCTATTGTTCAACTCAACGAATGTGGAAAGACAAGCCTTGTGTTTTACATATGTCCCAAGATATTCAAAATTTTGAAAATATTAAATGAGGATAGATGATCTTTCGTTGCATTGCCTTTAAAAAATAGTTTTCGGCTTGAGGTCATGTGTTGAAACTCGATGTTTTGCTTGTGTTATTTAATGGTTTTTTATTTAAGTTTTATTTCTCCAAGCAAATTACACCGCCCTACTATGCGTATGTCCAGAAAATATATTTTGCTCAGCTACTTTTTTTTCGTTTAAGTAAGCATTAGTGGGTAATGGAACGGGAGCCCAAATTTCGCGTTTAGTGCAAACATTCGTTAATAATGAGCACAAAGTATGTCTACAAATAAATTAAGTGGTTAAAATGCACATTTATTTTAACTTTTCTCTTTTTTTCCACTCACCAGCTACAACAATAATGGGGGCATGCAATGAAGCGTAATGCTTCCAGTATTAATTTATACATGAGCAGTGAACGACTCGAAATATTCATGAGTTAAAATTGGAAAATATTATGCTTTAACTGAATCGCACTGGAATGTAAGGAAAATATTCGCACCCATTTAAATTTATAAGTATGTATATGGCATTGCTACTAATGTTTGATGGTTCTAGCCGAAAATGTAAAAAAAAATATTTTAGGGTAGTTCAAACAGTAAGAGGGGTATACGCAAGATGCATTTTCATACTTTTTTGTAGTGCCGAAAAATACCTCCATCGTAAGATACTGCACCAAAACAAAACGTGGACCGATATAATGTACTTGTATTTGAGCTGGTTATTGATCGACCGTAATTATGGTGCCAAATTTCACCCGTATTGGCTGCATTATTTGGCTTCTAAAGCTAAAAACATGAATTGGATGAGCATATGTGTGGGAGCTGTACTCGAATCTAAATTAGAACCGATTTTCTTCAATTTTAACAGCTTTCGTTTGTCCTCTGTCCAAAAAGCTTAAATCGCATACTTGCAAACTGTAGATTGATTATAAGCTCAAGATGGATAGCAGATGGACAGAGATCTTTAAATCGAATCAGCTGGTGATTCTAAGTCGATCGGCACCCTCAGAGGTGCTATCGGTCCAGCTCACATATTTGCAATTAAAATAACTTATAAAACACTGTTCCACAACGTAGTGCAAGGTATAACAATAACATAATTTTTTTAAATAAAAAACCATTACAGAGGGTATATTTTGTCAAAAGCCCACCCCCATATTTCTGACCTAATAATGAACTACAATGAATTTAAACACCGATAATTTATGGGGATTATATTATTAAATTTCATTATGTATAGTGGTTACATAATTCTAAATAAATTTCAAATCGAGTGCATATTAATCTAGTAATTACCGACTGTTTGGCATCTAATGGATTATAAAAGACATCTAATTCACATAATTATGTTTTATAATTTTGTATATACACGATATTCATTTCGTATGTACGAGGACACTTCAATATAAATAATAGAGATTTTTTTTAATACAAACAAGTAAAACAAGCTAAATTCGGGAGGGGCCGTTCGAACTATACTTATTATGCCACTCCCTGATGATGCACTGGCTGGACTACAAGATGAAACACTAAGTGTTGCCTGACGCCATCTGATATTTCCATTGGAAAGTTTGACATTTTTTAGAATAAACGTACTCAGAACGTTTTGACGTACGACCATCATTTGTGTTGTTTACAGTGAGATGAAAAAAATCAAAGACGAAGGTCGTGAAGGTCGTCCAAAAACGGACGTTGTGCCAGAGAACATTGATGCCGTGTGTAAACTGATAATGCAAGATCGTAAGATAGAGGAATCCTTGGGCATTTCTTCCACCAGCATACATTTCATATTTCATGAACACCTGGCCGTAAAAAAGGTTTTTTCTCGTTTGATCCCGCACAATATGTCAATCGCTCAAAAAAAGGCTCGTGTCGATTGGCGCAAAGAAATTTTGAATAAATACGATCGCAGTGCTTTAAAGACGTTGATATGATCGTCACAGATGACGAATCATGGATCTATGCGTATGAACCCGAAACAAAACAGCAATCGGTCGTATGGGTCTTCGAAGACGAGGCAAATCCAACGAAAGTTGTTCGTGGAAGAAGCACTTCGAAGCAAATGGTCGCCTGTTTCTTCGGCAAAACTGGTCATGTGGCGACTGTTCCGCTTGAGCAACGTATGACGTTCAATTCTGAGTGGTACACCACAATTTGTTTGCCTGAAGTCTTCGGAGAAATTCGAAAAACGAACAAGAGAAGACGAATCATTGTGAACACACATCACACATCGGCTCAAACCAGCGCCTTTTTGACCGGCCAAAACGTCGAATTAAGGGGTCATCCGCCGTACAGCCCTAACTTGGCACCCAATGAGTTATTTTTATTCCAGCACATCAAAAAAAAATGCGTGGTCAACGATTTTCGTCGTTCCAGAAGATCCTGTTGAAGCGTTCAAAGATCTTGTTTTGAAAGGTGTCTCAATCGGAGTGGAAAAAGTGCTTCGACAATAGGTTTGAGCGCATGCAGAAGTGTATAAATCATGCTGGAGAAACTTTGAAAAACAATAAAACCATTTTTGATGATAAATATTCTCATTTTCATTATAAAGCCAGAAATATACATAGTAGCCCTTGTATCTGATATTGTATTCCATACACGCAGAGTAAAAATATGGTTACTATATGGTCACGGCAATAATGTAATGTTCTCCGCAATAAAAGTTTATTCGTCGCAAACATGGTATTCTTTTTTAAATTAATTTTGGCAATATGATTACAGTATGACAGTATGATTGCAGCAATATTAATATTGTGAAAACGTAACAATAGTATTATTGCCAAATTTAAAAATAAAAATATGGTTGTAGCAACAATGTAAATATGATTGGTGCGACAAAATTATTGTTTGCTTTTATGTTAGCAATAGTATGATTACGGCAATCATACTGTATGATTGTAATTTTTTCTTAATTTGAATATGCTTTTTAGAATAATGATATGTTACTGATCTAATGGAATAACAGTACTTTTAAAATGGAAATTAAAATTTTTTGAACAAACTGCTTTGGCTTTGTTTTACTGAAATGATTTTAATAAAGTCGCTTACTTACGTTTTTTCAACTGCTTTTGACTGCTTCTAAATAAATCACTCCTATTATTTTGAATTTAATGTATTTTTATATAATTTTCATAGTCCAAATCTATTGTTGACAACTTAACCCAATTCTAATAAATAATTTTGGGGATCATAGTATAACTGTGTGTGATCATACTATGGTTGTAAGGATCATAACCTGGTTGCGTGTGAATCATACTATGATTGTGAGGACCTTACTATGGTTTTATGTGAAACATACTATGGTTGTGAGGATCATACTATGGTTGTGCAGATTATAGTATGGTTGAGTGTGAATCATACTATGGTTGTGGGGATCATAGTATGGTTATGTGTGAATCATACTATTGTTGTAAGGATCATAGGTTGGTTGTATTCGAATCATAATATTATTGTGAGGATCATAATATTGTTGTACCACAACCATATACCCAACAATAGTATGATGCTCTTCGAATATTGTTATCCCAACCATACTTTTTTTCTACTTTAATTTTCTAATTGCCAAAATAAGTCTGCCTAGTATGTAAGGTATAAAAATAAGAGTACCGCGGTCGGCGGCAAAGGTTTAATATGTGACTTCTAGAGCGCGAAAAAGCTATGTTTCGTTGTTGCTCTGTGAAAACGTACACCGATATAGGCCAAATTCCCAAGGGTTCCCAAGTTTTAGGCCGAACTTAATAAACACTTAATGTAGCTTAAATGTAAAAACAAACATTTTGTGTACCCCCAAATGTTTATACTAAAGGTCCGCGAACTCTCGTGATCTTCGAAAATATAAGACATGAATAAAGTCCTTGGCCACCTACAAGGACAATACACGTGTATTGATTTCACTGTGTACAAATATTTAAAAAAAAAATGTTAATTGGCCCATTTACATGGATCCAATGTGTGCGTAAACCGAAAATACTATTATAAAGTTATTAATAATAATAATTGCGGTTTAAGTACACTTGGTTTAATTAACAAGCATTAACGCACAACAAATGCAAAAAATCCAACCGCCATTTAAAAGTACATGCGTACGGATGCGTGTGACTAGCACCATCAAGGTTTATTTACATCATACATAATATATAATTAAATAATACCAATTAGGCGGCAGCTATGTGCAGAAATGAAAAATAAACTCAAATTAACAAAATCCATATAATGTAATTAAAGCGATACACGAGAATTTACGGGCACCGGGCTCTTTGAGTTGAATAAAGTTTAAAATTTTTGTACGCAAGTAATTTGAAAATCTAGCCCGAAAGTAAACTCCAATAAAATCTCCCACTCACTTACACGTTCTTTCCATGTCCGTCGCTGCCGCCGTATCATAAAATCACAAATTGTAATGAAAAACCACAAATCCGACTTGGTTGTGACTAGGGTTTAGGATGTTTGTATATCTGCTAGAATAAAAAATAGCAACAAAAAAAGACATGCTCGCCCACAGAGGGCGACATGTTTTGGACTATTTGTTTACTCGGTGCGGACGTGCAATGAAAGCTTAAATACCACAAACAGGAAATACAAATAAACACATTCACTGCATGCTGTCAGTCAATGTATTCAAATGTTTGTCCTTTAAAAGACGCCTGTAGAGGGTCGAAGAAAAGCGAATTATTATTAGGACGACATGATGATGATTTCCGAATTCAGATTGCTCTGTATAGGAAGGCAATGGTGGAAATCGGAAAGCAGGCTAACCTAACCAATTCCATAAGAATAAACTTTCAAATATTCAAATTTAATACTGATTTCATACAGTGCTGCGGTTATGTATTTCAAAAGGGGAACCTACCAAAAAAAGACAACTCACGCCACTTTATGCAAAGAAGAAAAACTTTTACTAAATTCTTGCATTGATTTGTTGCAGCAATAGTATTTTAATTATTTCCCCTAACATCAATTTAGGACATATAATGGGGGACAGCCTCTTCAAATCAAAAGGCCGTACACGACTACAGCTTGACTCCCGACTCCTAACGGCCAATGTATTTTATAGATATTTTAAAGAGCTGTTTCTCTTTCAAAACCTTGACAGAACGTCAGTAAGATATAGGGTGATCCACCTATAGGTATTTTTTCAGAACAACAAAAAATATAAAAATTCAAATCAAGTGTGGAATCTTTATTGGTAATTTGAAAGAGCAATTTATGACATTTATTTTTTGAAAATAATTAATGTTGGCAACTGTATTATGAAAATGAGCGTTCGGTGAGAAACGGGAAGATCCGCTGTTTTCGACCAAAATTTTGTTTAGTGATAAGGCCCATTTCTGACTCGACGGCAAATTCAATAAACAAAATTGCCGCATTTGGTCTGAAGATCAACAAGAAGAAGTTTAAGAGGTGTCATTACATGCAGAGAAAACCACGGTTTGGTGCGATTTATAGGCTGGTGAAATCGTCGGTCCATATTTTTTAAAAATAATGAAGGCCGGCACGTAACCCTGAATGATGCTTGCTATCGAGCCATGATATCGGACTTTTTTCTACCTACAATTGAAGACCGTAATCTTGACGACACTTGGTTTTAACAGGACGGTGCCTCCTGCCATACAGCTGCTCAACCAATGGAGAGGTCATTTCGAAAAACAGATGATTTCACGTTTTGGAAAGGTGAGTTGGCCGTCTAGATCGACTGATATCACACCTTTAGACATTTTTCTTTGGGGTTACGTAAAGTCCAAAGTCTATGCTGTCAAACCAGCTACGATTCAGGTTTTGGAAGCCAACATTACGCGTGTCATTAAAGCCATACCGGTCGAAATGTTCGAACGAGTCATTCAAAATTGGACCCTCAGAATGGAAACACTGAGGCGAGGTTGCGGCCAAAATTTGAAGGAAATTATATTAAAAAAATAAATGCCATAAAATGTCCTTTCAAATTACCAATAAAGATTCCACATTTGATTTGAATTTTTATATTTTTTTTGTTCTGAAAAATACAACTAGATGGATCATCCTATATATGATGTATATTTTTCATTCTGAAGGCCTCTGCCAGTCTGCTTCCAAAATTCAGGATGCCCAAAAAACTACACATTGAAACTGGCAAGCACGCAACTCACTTACAAGTTCTTTGGCGTACATATAGTCAAGCATCAATTCACAGAACAATATTGACCTATGGTCCCTACAGGTAGAGAAATATGAGATACTTAGGCATCTTTAATGCGGAATTTTTCCCATATCATACGGAGTTTACGGAAATCTCTATCAAAGCCAATCTGAAGGATGTTATGGGCTATACAGCAAAACGACTGTTAGAGAGTCTTTCTGCAAAAGGAGGTGGAACGAAATGAGGCTGCAATGGATCATCCGGAAAGTGTTTATAAGCAAAGGATATGGCATCTGTTGTTTCTTTGCGACTAAAATCTGATGTTTCCCTACACTGGAAAAATCCAAGGCCGTCCTCAGTGCATTATTGTTCATTTGCAAGGGAATCGACAGAACTCATAAGGACCACGGCGAAGGACATTAAAGAACAAATGACTAAGATAAAGCCCACAAAGCTGTAAAGTGGAGAAAGAACATATATTGATATTCATTGACGATTCTACAAACGAGGATAATAACGAATATAAAGTGTCAACATTGCACGCAAGGATATGGTGTCTGAAGTTCTTGCTAAAAAAGGCGTATACCCTACCCCAGGATGAGAAGAATATTCACCCTTATTCTGATTGTCGTCGTCAAGACAAAACAACGACATCTTGCGTCGACTGTTGATACTTGGTATTCGCGTAGTCGTTTTTCGATAACTATTGACAACTATTGACACAACTCGGTATTCTCTAAATGATATTGACGTTGTTATTGAATTGATACGACTCTGTTTTTGTCGTCGCAGTTTTTGGTAACGACTAAGAAGTTTGCAGTTAAAATAAAAAAAACCAAAAGTGCAAATATGAAAATTACAAATAATGAACAGTTCCAAAAACTTGTTGAAGAGTTGGAGAAAAATCCATCCTTAGCAAAAGGTTTCAAAAGAGGAACAGTGCCAACAAATTTTAACCAGCAATGGGAGAACATTGCAAGTGTTTTGAATGCTTCCGAACCACCGAGTAGAGATGGTGATGGCTGGCAGAAGGTTACTAACTTATATCCCTGGGTTTTTGTAGATTAATAAAATTAAATATTTTCGTTAAGGTTTGGAGAGACTTAAAGTTCAAAGTCAAAAGGAAAATGGTTGAAAACAAATCGGAGATGAGAGCAACAGGTGGCGGTGTAAATAAATATATTACACTGTTGCAAACCTGCTGCAGTTTCAAAAACAGATAAATCCTGAAGGATCAGCTCATGGTGTTGCAGCAAGTTATGAGGAACTTGTCACTGAAGTACTCGGTGTTGACCCAGTTATAGAGATGGAAACAACTTTTCACTCTGAAGAAATTTTACTGGAACAGGAGGAGCCTTCAACATCAAGGAACGGGAGCAGTTCAAGAGCCACTCCATCCGGGTCAAAGTCCACAAATATACTACCCTTAAGAGCTGCAACTCCAGTCAATCGAAAAAAACCAACTGACCGTCAAAACCTCTTAGAAAACCATAGCAACATGCAAGAAAAGGTGCTGACAGAGATATCAAACACTTTGGTTTCTATTAAGCGCACTATAAAGGACACCTGCAGTTACCAAAAGAAACTATTTGAGGTGGAACAAAAAATACATTTTTTTTTATAAGAATACTTACAACCATAGCATTCAATCTAAAAAATCCTTTGCGATTATAGTACATATGCTGGTCGTCTTTGTTCGGAGCCAAAATTTTAATGTGGGTTCCATCCACACAGCCAATCACACCAGGAAATCCATTTTTTTCAAAAAAAATCACTTTGGCTTCTGATTTTTCTTCATCGCTCATTTCAAGTTTAATCCAAAGTGGGCAAATAACCTTTTCCAACGCACTTAGAGTTTCCGACAGTATTCTGCAAACAACCGGCTGCGATAGTCTGAGGTTAAAATCGTTACCAACACTTAGCTGATAGGATCCTTGTCCCAAAAATAATTAGGTGGCAGCTAACTTTATTCTGTTGGATACACAATTTGACCTGGCACCAATTTCCATCTCAGGAGCAATTTCCTCCAACACATAATTAAACGCATTTTTGTTTAAACGAAAGTATTTCTGAAATCTTGAATGAAAGAAAACTTTGTGATTGCCAATGGAAATTAATTAAACCTTAAACTTACTTGTTGTCTGGTAGTTTCATGACATCAGACCTATATCGCAGCGTCTTTCTCTGTAAAATAAGTTTCTTTTTATTTTCTTCATCACTTGAATCAGAGTTTGAATCAGAAACAAAAAACATTTTTCAACAATTGGATGAATAGATACAAAATCTGATGCAAAAATGTTAGGTATGTGATTTTTTTTATTGAAGTTATCGATAAACAGTCAACGGCAAGACAATAATGATACGGAATACCAAAAATGCGTTGATGTGATATTATATTGAAACGAAGTAATATTGATATTAAATTGACGACGACGTTGACGACGACAATCAGAATAAGGGTGATTACCAAATTCGATTAAAATACACGAATTACTTAAGTATAAAGAAAATAGGAGAAATTAGCAAATACAGGATGGTTTTTTTTAAAAAAAAAAAGTTGGGCTCAAAGTAGACGGTCCCAAGAACGGATAGGAAACTTAAATGATGGAAACACTTCTAGGGATTTATTGAAAATGATGAGAATCACTGGAATTGACAATCAAATTGTGGAAAGATTGAATGCTTTAAACTTCAAAGAAACCGCCAATTCTACAAAATATGGATAATATGTATTGAAAACTGCACCACTTTTAGCGGAAGTGTATCCACAGAAGAAGTTGACCCTGACATCCCATAAAATATTGGCACATGGCGAAGATATGCCAATTGCAGAAGCACAGGAGTCTCTTAACAAATTGTACAACAAATATACTTATAGATTGCAGAACACTTCTTAGAACAGGGCTTTAAGGGTGAGGCAAAATAAGGACCTCTTCAACAAGATGGCAGCATCTCGCTATCTACTAATTTCTTCCTGCGGTAGTGAAGTTACAAAAAGAGTTAGCAAATTTTTATAGTTTAATAAAGATTAGTCTTTTTGATACACTAGATTCTCTTACGAATTGTGCTGAATATTTTACAGAAAATTTAAAAAATAAATTTAAATAAACAATTAATTTTTATTTTAATTTGTTGCAGTCTTGCTTTGACTGCGCTTCGTGAAAGACGTGTAGTGTGATAAAAAAGTAATTCTTTAGTTCATTAACCACACAAACTCCCTTAAAACAAAAAACAACAATTTTTTAACATACAAAAAAAGAGATCAGCGCAGTCATACGAGCAAACGTCATCGTACGCACAATTGGCACACAAAACAATAACAACATGGTATGCATACTGACAATCCCAAAGCGACTCAAGTTGCTCAGAGAACGAGAATGAAAAAGACCACGAGAACATCTACAGGCAGCAAGGGGAAAAATACAGGGTCACCTAATATTTTCAAGAAAAGCGTCCGCACCATGCAGATACGTCATTAAAGATTTATTACCCTTGCCACCGAAGAAAACGGAGAACAGACCATCAATTCATCACCACCGAAACCTCTTCCCATATTCATTCCCGATGTTGCAGATATTGGGAAAATGGTAAGTAGTAGTTAACAATAAATGGAGTAGTTAACTAAACAGAATTTAATTACAAGTCTCTACGAGATGGACAGATTCGATTGAATGTAAAATCTGTAGACTCACACGTTTCAATTAAAACCCGAAAGGGCATTTAGGGCTGTGATTAAAGGTCTACATCATACCACAAGCTATGCTTTTAAGCTTAGGTCATGAGGTCAGAAGTGTCAGGAATATTGTCAGCCGAAGTACTAAAACGCCACTCCCCATGTTTCATGTTGATTTAGATCTCAAAGACAACAATAAGAAAATATATAATATTCGGTCATTTGAAAATGTCATTATTCAATAGAGCCGCCAGCAAAATTCGAAGGGATTGTTCAATGTTTTCGTTGCCAAAATTTTGGACACACTAAATCTTATTGTAGAAGAGAATACTGATGTGTTTGGTGTGACCTGAATCATCCGACGAAGGACTGTTAAAAAATAACACGAAACCCCGCCCACATGTGTACACTGCCAGATCAATCATACAGCCAACTACAAAGGATGTATGATCTACAAAAATATTATACATAATAGGTGTAATACATACTCGTACAAGCTACTCTAACAGGAATCAACAAGCAAATCAAGAAGATTATAATGTACATACTGGAAACAGACAAAATAATCCCCGACCAGTACAAGACGGTTGGACTTATTCCCAAGTCGTTAGAGATTAGTCAGGAGATAATAATCTTATGAATAAAATAGAGGCGATGCACAGTGGGAAAATTACGAAAAAAATTGGAAATAATTCGGCCATTTCGTTTGTAATGGTCCGATTTAAATGAAAATTTACATTGACCTTCTTGAAGTGTTACTGAGCTTAAGTTTTGAATTTCATGCATCTGTGTTTAACAGGTGCTGCACAGTGGGCCCTCAAAGTTGGTCACCTCGAGTTAAAATTTTCTTTTTCAAGCCGCCAAAAGCGTATTTGTGGTCCGATCGTAATAATTTTTTCTTTAGTGAAATCTGCTGGACAAACCCAACCAAAAATGTTATTACAAATTTTTTCATATCTCGTACAATAAAAAAGATATCGGGACTTAAAGTTTTTTTTTCGAAAAATTTGCTTTGGATTTTCTGGGATTATTTTATTTTTGGGAATCAATTTTAGGTGAATCGGGGAAAATTTAATCCTGGTTTAAAGAAAACACTTTGGTTAATGTTTTAAAAAAAGAATTGTAGCAAAATCACCAATAATATGAAAATGCCAGCTGTTCAAAGTCAACTATTGCGAAAAAAGTGGGATTTTGAGTGTTTTACGGCGAAAAGGTACCTTTACTCTTATGTCAATAACTTTAATGTTTCTTAAGTAACATACAAAAAATTTGCATTTATTTCAAAGAAAACTTTATGCTTAATACAAATAATAAGCAATTGTGACCCTAGTCGGTACTTTTCTTGCTCCAGGCGTCTCCAAAT
Organism: Hydrotaea diabolus; assembly: GCA_963513945.1. Lineage (NCBI taxonomy): Eukaryota > Metazoa > Arthropoda > Insecta > Diptera > Muscidae > Hydrotaea > Hydrotaea diabolus. The sequence continues at coordinate 190,199,537 of OY740716.1, read as the reverse complement.
ATGGGCATTTTTTTCAAAAAAAATTGAGTTTGAGCTCAAATAAAAAAAATCGCCACACTGCTGGCCCAATTTGGTGCTATAAGTCAGTTAACTACATATGTTTTCTAAAATCCCAAGCAAAGAAATTTTGCGGGAGGCCATTTCTAGGACAAAAAAAATGAGTTTTTGTTAAAAAATCCCATTTCTGGGATTTTGTTTTCCCCTGTGTCAAATTTTAGAAAAGTGGCAACTCCAATTTTTTTTTTGAATAAGTTTTTCATTTTGTCACAAAAATATTGATACTACGTAAAAAAATCAGGTTTATATCTCCAACCAGCAAAATTTTACAGTGGTCTGAAATATTGACTTTTTTTGCTACCTTCACAAAAAAAAATTTTTTTCTCGTTTTTATCAATTATTATTCAACATATTGAGTTAATTGCATTCTTTTTTATAATCTGTTAAAACTAGAGGTAATTACCTTTCCATTGGTATATAAAAAGTATATCCTTTTACCTACACTTATAACAGCACGTGCGCTGGAATAAGACCCCTTTGAGTAAAGTATGAATTTTATAGGTAAGAATACCAATTTTAAAAATTCTCGTGCCTATCCATAAATAGCAAAAATATATATTTTTACCATTATTGTTTACCTATTGTGTAAAAACGGAAAATGGGTAGTATTGTATAGTATGGATCTAGGTACCTAAACATTCATTCTTATATGTTTTGGGGGAATACCTGTCCCCTATGTCCGGAATATTGTGCAACATTTTAGGCGAATGTACCTGGGTACATAAAAATTCATTGTTATAAATGTATTTTTGGGGAATACCTGGTATTTTAGTCAAGTATTAATTGCGGATATTATTGTGATTACCTGTAAGTATTACTCATTGATATAAGAACCGCCGATTTTGTATGGGTTTATCATAACAAATTAATCCGCCATGACGATAACACTCCTTGTTCAAGAACTTGTTGAATTTTTAAAAAACACCAAACTTCGGAAAATGGAGAACAGAGTAGCATATTTAATAGAGTGCATAGAGTCAACATATAGCGAGATAACACAATCTAACGAAAGCAGCAAAGTATTAAATTTTTTGAAAAAATTTGACCGGCTCATGGAGAAGTATCACAGGAATTATTCAAGATTACCAACTGAGTGGCTCGACAGTATAATTGAATTTAAAACTGTCCCTGCTTTAGTGGGTGCTCCTACTAAGGAATACGACGATCTATGTCCAAAGGCAAAGAAACAACGGTTGTCGGCTGAGATGGCAAATCATTCACCTTCAAAGATTTGTGATACATTCAAGGAATTACTGACGGTGGAAAATCGGCCATCTAGCGCAAAAAGAATTGCAGACGTGTTAACGGAAGCATCACCAAGGCGGCTCCAACGCATTGAAAGAAGTATTGCAACACCATGTCCTGGTTTTAGCGAGGAAGAAGCATTAGCTTTAATCATCGAATTGGGATTGAGTAAGAACAAGTACACTCATTTAAGAAGAATGCTGCTTGATAAAGGATGTGACATGTTTCCCGCATACAACCGAATAAAGGAACGAAAAATGGAAATTTTGCCAAACCCAGTGATAATTACAGAAAAGGCCGGCAGCGTTAGTTTGGAACTACTTCTCCAAAATACTGCCAGTAGGATAATAACAACATTGAATGAGGAACAACTAAAAAAAATCAACAACAGCCATCTTCAATTAATATGCAAGTGGGGATGTGATGGTTTGTCAGCACTTTCGGAATACAAACAATGCTCTGATAGCCAATCTACCCAGATCGAATTCAAGAGCGTATTCATGGCATCTTTGGTTCCTCTGAGGTTAAATTAAGACTCTACCTTACCTTCAACTTCGCGCAGAAAATCAAACCCTACTGAAGCAATATGGCGTAATCCAACACCTGGCTCCAAAATTTATTGCAGACCAATCTCCTTCGTATATGATAAAGAAACGAGTGATTTAACTAAAGCCATCACAGACAAATTAAAAGATGATATTTCGAGATTAGAAGATTTTGCATTTAAATTCGACAGGTATTCTATTACAATATCTTTTAAAATGTTCCTGACAATGGTAGATGGAAAAGCCGCAAACGATATTACAGGAAACAAATCTAGCTGGAAGTGTTTCATTTGCAATAAAAGCAAAGTTAATTTTTCAAACGCTTCGAATAATTCAGTAGTCAATGAAGATACCCTTGAGTTTGGAATAGCACCGTTACATGCTCGAATCAGGTTTCTAGAACACTTTCTAAACCTTGCTTATGACATTAAGTATAAATCTATACCAGGAAATGAAAGGAAAAACATTCGAGCTAACAAAGAAATGCATGAAATGAGAGCAAGTGAAAAAAAAAGAATTCAAGATGCATTTAAACAACAAACTGGCCTAAATATTTCTAAACCACGCTCGAACTTTGGGAATACAAATGATGGAAACACTGCCAGAAGATTCTTCGCAGACTATAATACAGCTGCAGAAATAACTGGAATCAATAAGGAGTTGATTCGAATGGTTAATATATTGCTTTTAGCTCTGAATTCCAAACAAAAGATTAATTCCGATAAATTTGGAGTTTACGCCGAACGAATTTTAAAAATGCTTGCTGATCTCTATCCCTGGAAAGATCTAACGCCAACTATACACAGAGTCCTGTTCCATGGGAAACAAATAATCGAGTCTCACCTTCTCCCTATAGGCGAGTTAACTGAAGAACCACAAGAAGCTAGAAATCGAGACTTCAGATATGTTCAACAATTTTCCACAAGAAAATGCTCAAGAATAGCACAAAACGAAGACTTACTTAATAGTTTATTATTATCTTCAGATCCTTTTTTATCCTCCATGAGAAGTAAGTTGACTTCGTACCACGAAATGACGCATGGAGACGAAGAAGAATTTTCTGATTTATTAGATATGCTGGACGTGGAATAAAATCATTTAAGTTTAATGTTTTTTAATTATAAGATTTATTTAAATGTTAATTTATTTAAAAAAAAGTTTTTCACAAAAAATGAAGTCAATAGCATCTTTTTATTCAAATTTTCTATCTGCAACAATTAAATTACTTTTTTGCGATTGGAAATGTGTAAATTTGATTTTTTTAAATGCAACAACATTGATCTCTCACAAAATGAAATTGCTATTTACCAAAAAAATTAATATTTTACTCAAAGGGGTCTTATTCCAGCGCACGTGCTGTTATAAGTGTAGGTAAAAGGATATACTTTTTATATACCAATGGAAAGGTAATTACCTCTAGTTTTAACAGATTATAAAAAAGAATGCAATTAACTCAATATGTTGAATAATAATTGATAAAAACGAGAAAAAAAAATTTTTTTGTGAAGGTAGCAAAAAAAGTCAATATTTCAGACCACTGTAAAATTTTGCTGGTTGGAGATATAAACCTGATTTTTTTACGTAGTATCAATATTTTTGTGACAAAATGAAAAACTTATTCAAAAAAAAAATTGGAGTTGCCACTTTTCTAAAATTTGACACAGGGGAAAACAAAATCCCAGAAATGGGATTTTTTAACAAAAACTCATTTTTTTTGTCCTAGAAATGGCCTCCCGCAAAATTTCTTTGCTTGGGATTTTAGAAAACATATGTAGTTAACTGACTTATAGCACCAAATTGGGCCAGCAGTGTGGCGATTTTTTTTATTTGAGCTCAAACTCAATTTTTTTGAAAAAAATGCCCATATTTGGAGACGCCTGGAGCAAGAAAAGTACCGACTAGGGTCACAATTGCTTATTATTTGTATTAAGCATAAAGTTTTCTTTGAAATAAATGCAAATTTTTTGTATGTTACTTAAGAAACATTAAAGTTATTGACATAAGAGTAAAGGTACCTTTTCGCCGTAAAACACTCAAAATCCCACTTTTTTCGCAATAGTTGACTTTGAACAGCTGGCATTTTCATATTATTGGTGATTTTGCTACAATTCTTTTTTTAAAACATTAACCAAAGTGTTTTCTTTACCAAGATTTAATTTTCCCCGATTCACCTAAAACTGATTCCCAAAAATAAAATAATCCCAGAAAATCCAAAGCAAATTTTTCGAAAAAAAAAACTTTAAGTCCCGATATCTTTTTTATTGTACGAGATATGAAAAAATTTGTAATAACATTTTTACGATCGGACCACAAATACGCTTTTGGCGGCTTGAAAAAGAAAATTTTAACTCGAGGTGACCAACTTTGAGGGCCCACTGTGCAGCACCTGTTAAACACAGATGCATGAAATTCAAAACTTAAGCTCAGTAACACTTCAAGAAGGTCAATGTAAATTTTCATTTAAATCGGACCATTACAAACGAAATGGCCGAATTATTTCCAATTTTTTTTCGTAATTTTCCCATTGTGCGATGCTTGCAAAACAGGCGGAGTTAACCAACACTCTAATTAACTTGATGTCTATGCTTATGACCAAGTTTTGCAAGTTAATCTTGTAATAGCTGAATGGAATGCCAATGGCATCCTAAATCATTTAAATAAACTGAAGATTTTTCTAATAGACTATTATACTGACATTGAATATCTGAGTCACATTTAACCAGTAAGTCATTCTGCAGAGTAAAAGATTATGACGAATCACCCTGAGGATAAAGCCACTATCCTGATTAAATCGTCCTTATATTACGAAATTTCTGAGTCTATAGCAGAATCCTACCTACAAACTGTTGGAATTCAAATTGTATGTGACAATAATCCCATCAGATTATACTCAATATATTTCCCACCCAGATATAATGTTAAGTGTGACAAATTTGTGAAATTTTTCAAAGATCTTGGCAGTAGATTTATCGTTGGCGGCGAATTTAATTCTAAACACCCATGGTGGGGTCTAGAACGACTAATCCAAAAGGAGCTGAACTATATAAATGTATTGCTCATAATCAGTACACTGTTTTGTCTACAGGAAGTCCAACTTATTGGCCTACTGATCCAGCCAAACTGCCTGGTTTGTTGGATTTTTTTTTTGTATTTAAGAGTATAGCTCAGTCCCTTTTTGATGTTTGAGTCAGTGATGACCTGAGTTCCGATCATAGCCCAATTTTATTAAATTATAGAACTAACTCCTGTAGGAGATATCCAAACCCAATTTGTTCACTGCTAAAACTGATCGTGATTTGTTCCGAAGGTATATTAAAGAACATTTGGATTAAAAATAAAGATACAGAGTGACAAAGATTTGGATTATGAAAATGTCCCCAGGTTTCAAACAACTATTGAAATTAGGCAACTTATTTCCAAGAAAATGCGTCTTCGTAAAATTTGGCAAAGGTCAAGCAGTCCATCTGATAAGAGAAATTTCAACAGAGCTGCAAATCAATTAAAAATATGCTAAAGGAGTTCAAGAATGCGCGAATAGGTAATTTCTTAACCAATTTAGGTCCGGCAAACAGCAATGAACATAATGATCTACAGAGCTTTAAAATACCCTCAAAAAAGAAACATATCAAAAAAGATATGTTTCTTTTTTGAGGACCCGAGCGGTGTATGGTGCAGATCATATAAAGCCAAATCATCAGCATTTAAAACTTATTTGGAGGACATATTTAAACCCTTTTCGTTTTGACATATGCAGGATGAAAATGATATTATGGACTTCGTAGATGTACCATGTCAAATGTGCTTACCAATAAAACCGTTCAGAATACTGGAAGTTCTACATTTTGTTAAGAAACTAAATTCCAAAAAGTCTCCTGGATTAGACCTCGTTGATTCAAATTTATTAAGTCACTACAGAAAAAGGGATTAGTATTTCTTACGGTTTTATTTAATTCGGCTTTGAGGTTGTCACATTTTCCTACCCCATGGGATTGTGCACACATTATAATGGTTTTAAAACCAAATAAACCCGAAAACGCAATCACCTCCTATAGACCCATCAATTGATTGCCTGTTTTATCAAAGCTGTTTGAGAGACTTTTCCAAAAAAGGCTGCTTCCTATACTGAAAACCCTAGACACTATGCCTGACCACTATTTGGGCTTTCGGAGCAGCCAATGCAAAAAGTGAATGTAAAAAGAAATTGCCGTGTGAATGTAGTGCTAGGGGAACATCCCCCGGAGATTTCACCTGAGGACAAGGTATTACCTCGGCAGATGCTCGTGGTTCTGGCGCAGCTGGGATCTGGATGGTGCAGCCGCCTCAATTCTTACTGGGCACGAATTGATGCTAACGTTCCGGACATCTGTCCCGCCTGCCATCAGGGACCACATGATGTGCTGCACCTCTTCAATTGTCCGGCCACTGAGCAGACCACTAGGTCTCTGTGGACGCATCCAGTTCAAATGGCGCGTTTCCTCCACCTGGATATCGAAACAGATCCCCCAGAGACGAACAAGACGTCAAAATAAATTTATTGTTGTTACAACAACAACATAAAATTCATGCACTGTTTCAGGTTTTAAAAATATTGAATTTTCGCAATGTAATTGCTGTACAGTTCTGTATACAGTTCTTTAAGTCAATTTTCTTTGGTTGCTGTCATGCACTCTGTCAGGCACTCCACGTTAGGGTTCATCTATTTATAAATGCTGATTAGAACTATGTGAATGAACATGTAAACAACGTAGTGTCGATTACACTGTGTGTCATTGAAGAAGTGTTGTATGTATAGTCTGAAGACCCAAATATCTCTTATCTTTTATGTGTATTTATGTAATTATGATTCTGAGCGGCGATTCATGAACCGTCTTGTATTTGATAAGAGCTATATGCATTGGTGCATTTTTATCTATTTGTACGTACTTAGTTTAGTGTGTATATACATATTTTGTTGTATTGTAGGTTTCGAGTTAAGAAAGATTACTAAATAAAAGGAGTTCTATGTTGAAACCGAAAGAGAACAGTCGTCCAAAATTCTTCCTCACCATCGGTAACGTTCCTAGCTCTTCATTTTGGTGACCCCTAAAAACATCTTTGAATTTCAAGTTTCCCCCCACCAGCGGTAAGGGACTTAAAACACTCATTGGTGGACAAGAGCACGCGTAAAAAAGAAACAAAACAAAAATATTTTTAAGTGCATTACAGAAGTGTAAGGTGAGCAATAATATTTTATTTTATATATAAATCTTCAGGTGGGATTTTGCAGAGTCAGAATAAGTGCTATAGAGCAAATTAAGAGACAGGAAGTAGTAGGAACGGAGATGGGAAAGCTGTACAATGAACTGAGCCAGCTAGCTCAGGGGGGTGCAGCTAGAGAAGAGATTAAGAATCGAGTATTCAAAATAAATGAGTGCTTCAAAAGCTTGAGGAATGAGTTTGAAGCGACAGACAAGGAACTCCGGCCGCCGTCTTTTACGTTAGAAAGAAATTCCTATTTCACGGGACCTTTCGTCAGCAAAGTAAGAGAGGCAATGGTGAAATTCGATAGTCTATACTATCAATTTGAGGAGTGGTTAGGAGACGAGGCCAAAGAGTCTGCGGTGGAGTCTGTAGAAACAAGTGCTCCTCCAGCTTTAATGGAGGACAGCAAAGGTACAACATCTAAAAGAAAGACAGAAGTAACGGAGGCTGGAAGAGCTATACATTCGAAGCTCGTTGGTAGTGAAGAGTTAAGTGGGGAATGTGGGCAAACCAACCGATTCCACTTGAATAATCCACTACCCAGTTTGAATAATGGACTAAAACGCCAACTTAGTAGATATATGCTGGACGAGTTGGAACTAAAAATAATTAAATTCAAAAGGAAAGAAGCCTCAATAGAAATTGTTAAAGAAAAGTATAAGGCGGCGGATGACCTTTTTCTAAAATATGTTGGCCAATTTCCAGATGACGAAATGACAGAACTGTTTTACTCTTTGAGGGATACGTACCAAGCAATACCGGGTATAGATAATTCATTTATGAATCTTCCATTTAAATTGCCAGCAATAGATATTCCTACATTCAACGGGTGCATGACGGAATGGGACACGTTTAGGGAGTTGTTTGAGCAACTGATAATAGATCAGCCAATATCTAATACACAAAAAATGTGTATATTGAAATCTAAGTTGACGGGTGATGCAGCAAGGAAGATATCCAAATTACCCGCCAAGGAGGAGAATTTTAATGTTGCTTGGGAAATATTACAAAGCCACTATTCCAACAAGAGGGCGACAACGTCTATTTATTTTAGGGCTGTATTGGATGCGCCACGGGTAGACTGTAATTCACGAAGTGTGAATGCGTTTTTAGGTGTTGTAAACGAGAGTTTACAAGCGTTGAATGCAATGGACGTTGATGCAGAGGATATGCATCAAGCGTTTTTGTGTTATGTGTTGCAGAGAAAGCTAAGTGATGAGCTGCGAATTCAGTCTGAGCAGTATCTGGGTAATTCTAGAGATCTTCCAAAAGTACAGAGTTTGATCGAATTTTTAAACCAGATGCAGTGTTCTTTGGAGGCTTGCCAATTGTTCACTGCTGAAAGTGATAGGAAGTGGGGAACTCTAACGGAAAGTCGAAAATCTTGGGAGGGAAAGCAAAGATCGGCGGAACCTTCAAGGTTTGGAGCCCCCGATGAAAGAGCGCAAATACCTAGAAGGGGCAAGTGTCCTTTGGGATGTTTGATTGGGCATTTCATATATAGGTGTTCGAGGTTTAGGGGCATGGACGTCAAAGAGCGCTGGGACAAAATAAATGAGCATAATATATGTTCAAGATGTCTAACTGTTGGGCACGCTAAGAAGGCATGTACCAGTAGTTTCCGTTGCAAAGAGTGCAATGGCGAGCATCATTTTTTGCTGCATAGAGAGAAGCAAAGTCCCAAGAGTGCCGTGGTAAAGAAAGACACGGATCCAGAGCGGTCATGTGTGTTGCTGGCTACGGCAGTAGTTCAAGTAAAGAATGGATGCGGTGATTGGGTAAACTGCCGTGTTTTATTAGACAGTGGGTCACAAGTATGTTTGATGACCAAAGCCTTCAAAAATAAATTGAGATTAGTTGGTAAAGGGACCAATAAAGAAGTCGAGGGCTTAGGAAGGCAAAAGTCCCTTATAGAGGAAAAAGTAGGAGTTAGCTTTAGGTCCAAGACTTCAGATTATAAAACCCATTTGGATGCATTGGTAATACAAACCATATTATCGAATGTACCAGAGACAAGGGTGAAATCAGAGAAATTCCCAACTGAGGTAAGGTTGGCAGATCCCGAATATAATATTCCAAGGGGTATAGATATGCTCATAGGAGCAGAAGTTTTCTTCGACATTTTGTCTAAAGGTCAGATAAAGGATGAGCGAAGAGGCTATAGGCTTCAAGATACAAAGTTAGGATGGGTTGTAACCGGTTCTATCCTGATGGCCAATGTAGAAGCAAGGTCAGAAATGGTAGCAACAGTTCATAAAGCAGATGAGCTCTTGCAGAAATTTTGGGAAATAGAAGAAATTCCCAAAATAAATAAGTTCACTGCAGCGGAGAAAAAATGTGGAAGCTTTTTTGATAAAACGTTAGAGATTGGGTTAGATGGTAAGTTCCAAGTGGCGTTACCATTTAAAAACGATAGTATGTTACTGGGTAATTCTAGCTTGGTAGCGAAGAGGCGATTTTTCACATTGGAGAGGAAATTAGAGAAGAATCAAAAGATACGGGCTCAGTATCATGAGTTCCTCAAACAATATTTGGAAATGGGTCATATGGAACTATTTAAAAATAATCCACAAATGGAAAGTGGCTATTACTTGCCACATCATTGCGTCCTGAGACCAGAAAGCTCAACGACGAAATTAAGGGTAGTATTTGATGCGTCGTGTAAAACTACTACAAATGTATCGCTAAATGATATACTGTACACAGGACCGAAAATGCAAGACAATTTGATTAATATCTTGCTTAGGTTTAGGAAGCATAGATATGTGTTTTCGGCAGATATTGAGAAAATGTATAGGCAAATATGGGTAAACGATAGTGATAGGAAATTTCAATTAATATTCTGGCGGTGGAATCCCAATGAGAGTATTAAAACGTATGCACTAAAAACAGTTACATACGGTACTGCGTCTGCTCCATATTTGGCCGTTAAGTGTCTGCAGAGAATTGCAGATTGGAAGACAAACCAATTTCCAAAGGAATCTGAGGTAATACGAAATGATTTCTATATGGATGATTTAATGACAGGCGGTGACTGTCTAGAATCTGTGAAGGCATTGCAGTTGAATATAAATAACATTATGTCTGAATATGGGATGCCGTTAAGAAAATGGTGTGCGAATGATGGATCTATACTGGATAGTATTGATCCGGAGCACATTGAAGGTAGTTTTGAGATAGATGCAGGGCAGTTAGAATGCATAAAGGCTTTAGGTGTTAGTTGGAATCCAAAATTGGACGTATTTAAATTAAAGTATAACCTAAAAGATTGCAGAGAAGTTTCAAAGAGGACAATTTTAAGCGAAGTCTCGAGATTGTTTGACCCCTTGGGTTTGGTTGGGCCTGTAGTTGTGATAACAAAGATTCTGTTGCAAGATCTATGGAAACTTAAGATAGACTGGGATGAGGAGATTTCAGGAGAACTTAGAAGTAAATGGAATATGGTTAAAGAAGGGTTCAGATTTTTAAATGAGGTCAGAATACCAAGGCATATATTCTGCTTGGAACCAATGCATATTGAATTACATGGTTTCTGCGACGCATCTATGAAAGCTTATGGAGCAGTAGTTTACAGTCGATCCATTGACAAGTTCGGAAATGTATGTGTTAGATTAGTCTCCTCGAAATCAAGAGTGGCTCCAATAAAGGTAGTTACGTTGCCACGCTTGGAACTTTGTGCTGGTGTATTATTAGTTGAGTTGATGGCGACAGTCGTGGAAAGTTTAAAATTAAATATTTCATCAGAAAATATTTTATATTACACTGATTCGTCAATAGTATTGAGTTGGCTGAAGTTGGATCCTGGTAGATTACAGATTTTTGTGTCAAATAGGGTCAGTCTAATACAATCAAGTAGCCAAGTATCGCAGTGGAGGTATGTTCGATCAGAAGATAATCCAGCCGACCTGATATCAAGAGGATTATTGGGTAAGGAAATTGTGAATAATCAATTTTGGTTTGAAGGTCCTACGTTTTTGAAACAAGTGGTTGTAGGATATCAGTATAGTGATCGTTTAGTGGAGGTACCTGAAATTAAAAAGAGTTCAAAAGTATTAACAATGGTAGAAGTGAAAGCGTGGTGGGAAGTTATTAATCACAGGAATAAGTTTTCATTTTTACAGAATGTTGTGGCCTACATTTTGAAATTTGTTCAAGTCTCGCGAAGAGGTGACAGGAAGATATTTGTCAGTTATAGGAAGGAAGCACTTCGTGTCATAATAAAGAGCATACAGTCGCAGCATTTTTCAGCCGAATTGCAGACGTTGCATTTAAAAGGGGAAGTGTATAGAACGTCATTTCTTCGAACCTTGTGCCCGGTAATTGATGCAGAAGGGATAATAAGAGTAGGTGGGAGACTAGAAAATAGTGCTCTTCCTTACCATGCAAAGCATCCCATATTGCTGCCTTACAAATGTAAGGTTGTTGAATTACTGGTGGAGGAAGTGCATGTTAAAAATTTGCATGTAGGTCCGCAGGGATTGTTAGCAATACTGAGACAGGAATTTTGGCCTCTTCGGGGAAGACAAATAACAAAAAAGGTCGTAAACAAATGTTACAGATGTTTTAGAACGGAACCTAGGAATTTGCATCAATTAATGGGAAATTTGCCGGAAGATCGCGTAATTAGAACTCGCCCGTTCTTGAACGTAGGAATCGATTTTCTGGGTCCCATAACAATACACTACAAAATAAGGGGTAAAAGGGCGGATAAGTCGTACGTCTGTGTTTTTGTGTGTTTTGCTACGAAGGCAGTTCACTTGGAAGTAGTGTCCGACTTGACGTCCGCAGCGTTTATAGGAGCTTTGAAAAGGTTCACAGCCAGAAGGGGATGTCCGGTAAAGGTTTACTCCGATAATGCCACGAATTTTGTTGGTGCAGCCAATAGCTTAAGAGAAGTTTATGAGCTATTTCAAAGAAGTGACCATGTGAAGAATTTAGATAGTTTTTGTACGCAGGGGGAGATAGAATGGTGCAATATTCCGGCAAGGTCTCCTCATGTAGGTGGATTATGGGAAGCGTGTGTGAAGTCCGTAAAAAAGCATTTTTATAGAGTTTCAGAAGGGAATATGACGTATGAAGAGTTATGTACCCTTATGACACAGATAGAGGCCGTTCTCAATTCTCGGCCGCTAACATCACTATCGGATGATCCGAATGACTTTAAAGTGCTCACTCCCGCTAATTTCTTGATAGCAGACGGGATTTCCACTTTTGTTGATTCATAGAACAACAGAAGTTATCAAGGGTTGCGAGGACATTGGAAATCGGTTCAGGCTAACTTGGAAGAATTTTGGAAACGTTGGTCTGAGGAGTATTTGTCCGAACTTCAAAAGAGGTACAAGTGGAACAAAACATTTAATAATATTAAACCGGGGACCCTAGTTCTTCTTAAAGAAGACAACCTTCCGTCACTGAGCTGGAGGCGGGGGAGGGTCATCCGAACGATAATGGGTTCGGATGGATTGTGTAGAATGGTGGACGTAAGGACCAGCAATGGGGATACAAAGAGTTCAATCCACAATGTTTGTCCTTTTCCCGCCGAGGAGTGTGAAAACGAAGCAGAGGATACACCATCCACTAGCCTCGAGGCGTCACAAAGTAGAAGTAAAAAAAATGCAATAAAAAGAAGAATTAAAAATAATAATGTAATAACGCTTTTATTAATAATGTTATCAATTATTAATCCGGCCAGGGCGCAATTTAATATTAATAACTTTAGAAATAAAGCAGGTATATTCTTCGAAGAGGTCGCGACGGTTGGACTTTCAAGAACATCATGGAGCGTAGTGATACATGTTAACATCACGGAGTATGCAGCGGCTAAAGTGAGCTTAGACGAAGCAATGAGTTCGCTGACAACAATGAGGTTCGAGCAACAGCCGATAGAATATGCAGTTCAGAATTTGAAGTCGATTTATGAGCGGGTGCTAAACAGACATGAGGTTATAATGTCGACTACTTCAGCAAGGCGAGAGAGAAGATCCGCCATGCCTTTCGTGGGCGGTATCTATCATTCTCTATTTGGACTGATGGATGAAGAACACGCAGAAATTTTGGGAAACAAAATAAAAAATCTTGAGAAAAATGAGGACTACTTGCTAAACATCATGAAGAACCAATCATCGCTCCAGGACATGACATCTGAAATAATTAAGAAGCAAAGTGAGTTGGTGTTTAAAAACATGAAAACACTGAGCAGTGCCATTCGTGAGGTGGAAAAGGCGGTCAACCAGATAATCGACACAGAGACGATACTTAGATCGGTAACAAATATGCTGGCAACGCTTGAATCCTTTGAAGGAGTTCAGGATGATATCATCGGAACATTGTTTAGTTCCCGAGGCAACATTCTTACACGGTTGCTTCCGGTTAAGAACTTCAAATCTCAGATTAAGAAGATCACATCGAGCTTAAAGTCAAATGTGCGTCTACCAACACAGAATCTTGTGGAATTGGCTAAGATGGCCCAAATTTCTGCGGGAAACACGGATGAGTTCATTATATTTAACATCCGGATTCCACTTATCAACAGTGAATTATTGCGAGCATACGAAATATATTCATACCCAACTGCTCATGACGGATTTTCGGTAAAACTTCAGCCAAGCAGCAAATATTTCTTGATTGACGAAAAGAAGACGGTGTTCTACAGCTTAAATGTCGAAGACTACAATCAATGCCAAAATATGAAGGACCTTATGATATGTCATCAAACTCACCCTCTCTTCAATACTAGAGGTACGTCTTATTGCGAGATAAATCTATTTTTGAAAACAAGACAGATGCCAGAAGACTGTGAAGTAGCCATAAAAAGATTTCACAGCTTCTGGAAACAAACCCATTCAGTAAACACTTGGATATTCTCTCTGTACGAAAAAACACATGCAGAGATTACCTGTAACGGCAAAAAACGCTTCGTTGTTCTCGAGAATTCGGGGATATTAGAGATGGAACCAGAATGCCATTTTGAGTCTGAAGAAATAAATTTATGGGCATACGACGCGTATAGAATTGACGTCAACTACGAGTTTCCCAGTCTTAATCTTTCTGCGTTCATCCCTGATTTAACACATTTAAAGTTGAACGCTGACATCCAAGTTTACAAGATACCTGATATTCCAAAAGCTGCAAATATATTGGGGTTCCCCACACATCTTGATATGCATCATCTTACTCACTACGGGCTCAGTTTTTCGACATGTATCATTATCGTCATCATCATACTAACCTTGATTTGGATTCTGAAGAAGCTGTGCAAGATGTCGACCCAATATTTACCTGTCAACCTCCCGCTGCCTCGCCTTACTTAGGTTATATTTAATTATTAGTATTATCATGTGATTCTCTTACTTAAGTTTTTGTTATTTTTGTTAAAAGATTAGGATCTTTTAAGGCCGGCAGAATGTACAGTTCTGTATACAGTTCTTTAAGTCAATTTTCTTTGGTTGCTGTCATGCACTCTGTCAGGCACTCCACGTTAGGGTTCATCTATTTATAAATGCTGATTAGAACTATGTGAATGAACATGTAAACAACGTAGTGTCGATTACACTGTGTGTCATTGAAGAAGTGTTGTATGTATAGTCTGAAGACCCAAATATCTCTTATCTTTTATGTGTATTTATGTAATTATGATTCTGAGCGGCGATTCATGAACCGTCTTGTATTTGATAAGAGCTATATGCATTGGTGCATTTTTATCTATTTGTACGTACTTAGTTTAGTGTGTATATACATATTTTGTTGTATTGTAGGTTTCGAGTTAAGAAAGATTACTAAATAAAAGGAGTTCTATGTTGAAACCGAAAGAGAACAGTCGTCCAAAATTCTTCCTCACCATCGGTAACGTTTCTAGCTCTTCAATTGCGATAAGCACAGGTTTCATATTTTAAAAATATTGAATAAACGCGTTTATTTCGTAAGTTATGAAAGTTTGCGATTTTTATCTAGTGGCGGAAAATTTGTGCAAGACTAGCACAATTTAGCAGAAGTTTCATATTTTAAAAATATTAAATTTTCGCAAATTTATTGCGAAAAACTCTTAAAAATGTAAAAAACGCGATTATTATGCAAGTTAGCGATTTTTATTGTGAAGTGGTAAAATTGTGCTAAACTAGCACAACCTAGCACCATTATTGAAGTTTCGCAAAGTTATTGCGAAGAACGCTACAAAAAATAAAAAACGCGATTATTTCATAAGTTATGCAAGTTAGCGATTTTTATTGTGAAGCGGAAAAATTGTGCTAAACTAGCACAACCTAGCACCAGTTACAGATTTTAGAAATATTGAAGTTTCGCAAAGTTATTGCTAAAAACGCTAAAAAAAATTAAAAAACGCGATTATTTCATAAGTTATGCAAGTTAGCGATTTTTATTGTGAAGCGGAAAAATTGTGCTAAACTAGCACAACCTAGCACCAGTTTCAGGTTTTAGAATTATTGAAGTTTCGCAAAGTTATTGCGAAAAACGCTACAAAAAAATAAAAAACGCGATTATTTTATAAGTTATGCAAGTTAGCGATTTTTATTGTGAAGCGGAAAAATTGTGCTAAACTAGCACAACCTAGCACCAGTTTCAGGTTTTAGAAATATTGAAGTTTCGCAAAGTTATTGCGAAAAACGCTACAAAAAAATAAAAAACGCGATTATTTTATAAGTTATGCAAGTTAGCGATTTTTATTGTGAAGCGGAAAAATTGTGCTAAACTAGCACAACCTAGCACCAGTTTCAGATTTTAGAAATATTGAAGTTTCGCAAAGTTATTGCGAAAAACGCTAAAAAAAAAAATAAAAAAACGCGATTATTTCATAAGTTATGCAAGTAAGCGATTTTTGTCGTGAAGCGGAATAATTGTGCTGAACTAGCACAACCTAGCACCAGTTTCAGATTTTAGAAATATTGAAGTTTCGCAAAGTTATTGCGAAAAACGCTAAAAAAAAATAAAAAACGCGATTATTTTATAAGTTCTGCAAGCTAGCGATTTTTATTGTGAAGCGGAAAAATTGTGCTAAACTAGCACAACCTAGCACCAGTTTCAGGTTTTAGAAATATTGAAGTTTCGCAAAGTTATTGCGAAAAACGCTACAAAAAAATAAAAAACGCGATTATTTTATAAGTTATGCAAGTTAGCGATTTTTATTGTGAAGCGGAAAAATTGTACTAAACTAGCACAACCTAGCACCAGTTTCAGGTTTTAGAAATATTGAAGTTTCGCAAAGTTATTGCGAAAAACGCTACAAAAAAATAAAAAACGCGATTATTTTATAAGTTATGCAAGTTAGCGATTTTTATTGTGAAGCGGAAAAATTGTGCTGAACTAGCACAACCTAGCACCAGTTTCAGGTTTTAGAAATATTGAAGTTTCGCAAAGTTATTGCGAAAAACGCTACAAAAAAATAAAAAACGCGATTATTTTATAAGTTATGCAAGTTAGCGATTTTTATTGTGAAGCGGAAAAATTGTGCTAAACTAGCACAACCTAGCACCAGTTTCAGATTTTAGAAATATTGAAGTTTCGCAAAGTTATTGCGAAAAACGCTAAAAAAAATTAAAAAACGCGTTTATTTCATAAGTTATGCAAGTTAGCGATTTTTGTCGTGAAGCGGAATAATTGTGCTGAACTAGCACAACCTAGCACCAGTTTCAGGTTTTAGAAATATTGAAGTTTCGCAAAGTTATTGCGAAAAACGCTACAAAAAATAAAAAACGCGATTATTTAATAAGTTATGCAAGTTAGCGATTTTTGTCGTGAAGCGGAATAATTGTGCTGAACTAGCACAACCTAGCACCAGTTTCAGGTTTTAGAAATATTGAAGTTTCGCAAAGTTATTGCGAAAAACGCTAAAAAAAATTAAAAACGCGATTATTTTATAAGTTATGCAAGTTAGCGATTTTTATTGTGAAGCGGAAAAATTGTGCTAAAATAGCACAACCTAGCATCAGTTTCAGGTTTTAGAAATATTGAAGTTTCGCAAAGTTATTGCGAAAAACGGTACAAAAAAATAAAAAACGCGATTATTTTATAAGTTATGCAAGTTAGCGATTTTTATTGTGAAGCGGAAAAATTGTGCTAAACTAGCACAACCTAGCACCAGTTTCAGGTTTTAGAAATATTGAAGTTTCGCAAAGTTATTGCGAAAAACGCTACAAAAAAATAAAAAACGCGATTATTTCATAAGTTATGCAAGTTAGCGATTTTTATTGTGAAGCGGAAAAATTGTGCTAAACTAGCACAACCTAGCACCAGTTTCAGGTTTTAGAAATATTGAAGTTTCGCAAAGTTATTGCGAAAAACGCTAAAAAAAATTAAAAAAGCGCGATTATTTCATAAGTTATGCAAGTTAGCGATTTTTATTGTGAAGCGGAAAAATTGTGCTAAACTAGCACAACCTAGCACCAGTTTCAGATTTTAGAATTATTGAAGTTTCGCAAAGTTATTGCGAAAAACGCTACAAAAAATAAAAAAACGCGATTATTTTATAAGTTATGCAAGTTAGCGATTATTATTGTGAAGCGGAAAAATTGTGCTAAACTAGCACAACCTAGCACCAGTTTCAGATTTTAGAAATATTGAAGTTTCGCAAAGTTATTGCGAAAAACGCTAAAAAAAATTAAAAAACGCGATTATTTCATAAGTTATGCAAGTTAGCGATTTTTATTGTGAAGCGGAAAAATTGTGCTTAACTAGCACAACCTAGCACCAGTTACAGATTTTAGAAATATTGAAGTTTCGCAAAGTTATTGCTAAAAACGCTAAAAAAAATTAAAAAAAGCGATTATTTCATAAGTTATGCAAGTTAGCGATTTTTATTGTGAAGCGGAAAAATTGTGCTAAACTAGCACAACCTAGCACCAGTTTCAGGTTTTAGAATTATTGAAGTTTCGCAAAGTTATTGCGAAAAAACGCTACAAAAAAATAAAAAACGCGATTATTTTATAAGTTTTGCAAGTTAGCGATTTTTATTGTGAAGCGGAAAAATTGTGCTAAACTAGCACAACCTAGCACCAGTTTCAGGTTTTAGAAATATTGAAGTTTCGCAAAGTTATTGCGAAAAACGCTAAAAAAAATTAAAAAAACGCGATTATTTCATAAGTTATGCAAGTTAGCGATATTTATTGTGAAGCGGAAAAATTGTGCTAAACTAGCACAACCTAGCACCAGTTTCAGGTTTTAGAATTATTGAAGTTTTGCTAAGTTATCGCGAAAAACGCTAAAAAAAATTAAAAAACGAGATTATTTCATAAGTTATGCAAGTTAGCGATTTTTATTGTGAAGCGGAAAAATTGTGCTAAACTAGCACAACCTAGCACCAGTTACAGATTTTAGAAATATTGAAGTTTCGCAAAGTTATTGCGAAAAACGCTAAAAAAAATTAAAAAACGCGATTATTTCATAAGTTATGCAAGTTAGCGATTTTTATTGTGAAGCGGAAAAATTGTGCTACACTAGCTCAACCTAGCAACAGTTTCAGGTTTTAGAATTATTGAAGTTTCGCAAAGTTATTGCGAAAAACGCTACAAAAAAATAAAAAACGCGATTATTTTATAAGTTTTGCAAGTTAGCGATTTTTATTGTGAAGCGGAAAAATTGTGCTAAACTAGCACAACCTAGCACCAGTTTCAGGTTTTAGAAATATTGAAGTTTCGCAAAGTTATTGCGAAAAACGCTAAAAAAAATTAAAAAAACGCGATTATTTCATAAGTTATGCAAGTTAGCGATATTTATTGTGAAGCGGAAAAATTGTGCTAAACTAGCACAACCTAGCACCAGTTTCAGGTTTTAGAATTATTGAAGTTTTGCTAAGTTATCGCGAAAAACGCTAAAAAAAATTAAAAAACGAGATTATTTCATAAGTTATGCAAGTTAGCGATTTTTATTGTGAAGCGGAAAAATTGTGCTAAACTAGCACAACCTAGCACCAGTTACAGATTTTAGAAATATTGAAGTTTCGCAAAGTTATTGCGAAAAACGCTAAAAAAAATTAAAAAACGCGATTATTTCATAAGTTATGCAAGTTAGCGATTTTTATTGTGAAGCGGAAAAATTGTGCTACACTAGCTCAACCTAGCACCAGTTTCAGGTTTTAGAATTATTGAAGTTTCGCAAAGTTATTGCGAAAAACGCTACAAAAAAATAAAAAACGCGATTATTTTATAAGTTATGCAAGTTAGCGATTTTTATTGTGAAGCGGAAAAATTGTGCTAAACTAGCACAACCTAGCACCAGTTTCAGATTTTAGAAATATTGAAGTTTCGCAAAGTTATTGCGAAAAATGCTAAAAAAAAAATAAAAAAAAAACGCGATTATTTCATAAGTTATGCAAGTTAGCGATATTTATTGTGAAGCGGAAAAATTGTGCTAAACTAGCACAACCTAGCACCAGTTTCAGGTTTTAGAATTATTGAAGTTTTGCTAAGTTATCGCGAAAAACGCTAAAAAAAATTAAAAAACGAGATTATTTCATAAGTTATGCAAGTTAGCGATTTTTATTGTGAAGCGGAAAAATTGTGCTAAACTAGCACAACCTAGCACCAGTTACAGATTTTAGAAATATTGAAGTTTCGCAAAGTTATTGCGAAAAACGCTAAAAAAAATTAAAAAACGCGATTATTTCATAAGTTATGCAAGTTAGCGATTTTTATTGTGAAGCGGAAAAATTGTGCTACACTAGCTCAACCTAGCACCAGTTTCAGGTTTTAGAATTATTGAAGTTTCGCAAAGTTATTGCGAAAAACGCTACAAAAAAATAAAAAACGCGATTATTTTATAAGTTATGCAAGTTAGCGATTTTTATTGTGAAGCGGAAAAATTGTGCTAAACTAGCACAACCTAGCACCAGTTTCAGATTTTAGAAATATTGAAGTTTCGCAAAGTTATTGCGAAAAATGCTAAAAAAAAATAAAAAAAAAACGCGATTATTTCATAAGTTATGCAAGTTAGCGATTTTTGTCGTGAAGCGGAAAAATTGTGCTACACTAGCTCAACCTAGCACCAGTTTCAGGTTTTAGAATTATTGAAGTTTCGCAAAGTTATTGCGAAAAACGCTACAAAAAAATAAAAAACGCGATTATTTTATAAGTTATGCAAGTTAGCGATTTTTATTGTGAAGCGGAAAAATTGTGCTAAACTAGCACAACCTAGCACCAGTTTCAGATTTTAGAAATATTGAAGTTTCGCAAAGTTATTGCGAAAAATGCTAAAAAAAAATAAAAAAAAAAACGCGATTATTTCATAAGTTATGCAAGTTAGCGATTTTTGTCGTGAAGCGGAATAATTGTGCTGAACTAGCACAACCTAGCACCAGTTTCAGGTTTTAGAAATATTGAAGTTTCGCAAAGTTATTGCGAAAAATGCTAAAAAAAAATAAAAAACGCGATTATTTTATAAGTTATGCAAGCTAGCGATTTTTATTGTGAAGCGAAAAAATTGTGCTAAACTAGAACAACCTAGCACCAGTTTCAGGTTTTAGAAATATTGAAGTTTCGCAAAGTTATTGCGAAAAACGCTACAAAAAAATAAAAAACGCGATTATTTCATAAGTTATGCAAGTTAGCGATTTTTATTGTGAAGCGGAAAAATTGTGCTAAACTAGCACAACCTAGCACCAGTTTCAGATTTTAGAAATATTGAAGTTTCGCAAAGTTATTGCGAAAAACGCTACAAAAAAATAAAAAACGCGATTATTTTATAAGTTATGCAAGTTAGCGATTTTTATTGTGAAGCGGAAAAATTGTGCTAAACTAGCACAACCTAGCACCAGTTTCAGATTTTAGAAATATTGAAGTTTCGCAAAGTTATTGCGAAAAACGTTAAAAAAAATTAAAAAACGCGTTTATTTCATAAGTTATGCAAGTTAGCGATTTTTGTCGTGAAGCGGAATAATTGTGCTGAACTAGCACAACCTAGCACCAGTTTCAGGTTTTAGAAATATTGAAGTTTCGCAAAGTTATTGCGAAAAACGCTACAAAAAATAAAAAACGCGATTATTTAATAAGTTATGCAAGTTAGCGATTTTTGTCGTGAAGCGGAATAATTGTTCTGAACTAGCACAACCTAGCACCAGTTTCAAGGTCTTAGAAATATTGAAGTTTCGCAAAGTTATTGCGAAAAACGCTAAAAAAAATTAAAAAACGCGATTATTTCATAAGTTATGCAAGTTAGCGATTTTTATTGTGAAGCGGAAAAATTGTGCTAAACTAGCACAACCTAGCACCAGTTACAGATTTTAGAAATATTGAAGTTTCGCAGTTATTGCGAAAAACGCTAAAAAAATTAAAAAAGCGCGATTATTTCATAAGTTATGCAAGTTAGCGATTTTTATTGTGAAGCGGAAAAATTGTGCTAAACTAGCACAACCTAGCACTAGTTTCAGATTTTAGAATTATTGAAGTTTCGCAAAGTTATTGCGAAAAACGCTACAAAAAATTAAAAAGCGCGATTATTTCATAAGTTATGCAAGTTAGCGATTTTTATTGTGAAGCGGAAAAATTGTGCTAAACTAGCACAACCTAGCACCAGTTACAGATTTTAGAAATATTGAAGTTTCGCAAAGTTATTGCTAAAAACGCTAAAAAAAATTAAAAAACGCGATTATTTCATAAGTTATGCAAGTTAGCGATTTTTATTGTGAAGCGGAAAAATTGTGCTAAACTAGCACAACCTAGCCCAGTTTCAGGTTTTAGAATTATTGAAGTTTCGCAAAGTTATTGCGAAAAACGCTACAAAAAAATAAAAAAACGCGATTATTTTATAAGTTATGCAAGTTAGCGATTTTTATTGTGAAGCGGAAAAATTGTGCTAAACTAGCACAACCTAGCACCAGTTTCAGGTTTTAGAAATATTGAAGTTTCGCAAAGTTATTGCGAAAAACGCTAAAAAAAAATTAAAAAACGCGATTATTTCATAAGTTATGCAAGTTAGCGATATTTATTGTGAAGCGGAAAAATTGTGCTAAACTAGCACAACCTAGCACCAGTTTCAGATTTTAGAATTATTGAAGTTTCGCAAAGTTATTGCGAAAAACGCTACAAAAAATAAAAAACGCGATTATTTTATAAGTTATGCAAGTTAGCGATTATTATTGTGAAGCGGAAAAATTGTGCTAAACTAGCACAACCTAGCACCAGTTTCAGATTTTAGAAATATTGAAGTTTCGCAAAGTTATTGCTAAAAACGCTAAAAAAAATTAAAAAAAGCGATTATTTCATAAGTTATGCAAGTTAGCGATTTTTATTGTGAAGCGGAAAAATTGTGCTAAACTAGCACAACCTAGCACCAGTTTCAGGTTTTAGAATTATTGAAGTTTCGCAAAGTTATTGCGAAAAACGCTACAAAAAAATAAAAAACGCGATTATTTTATAAGTTTTGCAAGTTAGCGATTTTTATTGTGAAGCGGAAAAATTGTGCTAAACTAGCACAACCTAGCACCAGTTTCAGGTTTTAGAAATATTGAAGTTTCGCAAAGTTATTGCGAAAAACGCTAAAAAAAATTAAAAAACGCGATTATTTCATAAGTTATGCAAGTTAGCGATATTTATTGTGAAGCGGACAAATTGTGCTAAACTAGCACAACCTAGCACCAGTTTCAGGTTGTAGAATTATTGAAGTTTTGCAAAGTTATCGCGAAAAACGCTAAAAAAAAATTAAAAAACGCGATTATTTCATAAGTTATGCAAGTTAGCGATATTTATTGTGAAGCGGACAAATTGTGCTAAACTAGCACAACCTAGCACCAGTTTCAGGTTGTAGAATTATTGAAGTTTTGCAAAGTTATCGCGAAAAACGCTAAAAAAAAAATTAAAAAACGCGATTATTTCATAAGTTATGCAAGTTAGCGATTTTTATTGTGAAGCGGAAAAATTGTGTTAAACTAGCACAACCTAGCACCAGTTACAGATTTTAGAAATATTGAAGTTTCGCAAAGTTATTGCGAAAAACGCTAAAAAAAATTAAAAAACGCGATTATTTCATAAGTTATGCAAGTTAGCGATTTTTATTGTGAAGCGGAAAAATTGTGCTAGACTAGCACAACCTAGCACCAGTTTCAGGTTTTAGAATTATTGAAGTTTCGCAAAGTTATTGCGAAAAACGCTACAAAAAAATAAAAAACGCGATTATTTTATAAGTTATGCAAGTTAGCGATTTTTATTGTAAAGCGGAAAAATTGTGCTAAACTAGCACAACCTAGCACCAGTTTCAGATTTTAGAAATATTGAAGTTTCGCAAAGTTATTGCGAAAAACGCTAAAAAAAATAAAAAAAACGCGATTATTTCATAAGTTATGCAAGTTAGCGATTTTTGTCGTTAAGCGGAATAATTGTGCTGAACTAGCACAACCTAGCACCAGTTTCAGGTTTTAGAAATATTGAAGTTTCGCAAAGTTATTGCGAAAAACGCTAAAAAAAATTAAAAAACGCGATTATTTCATAAGTTATGCAAGTTAGCGATATTTATTGTGAAGCGGAAAAATTGTGCTAAACTAGCACAACCTAGCACCAGTTTCAGATTTTAGAATTATTGAAGTTTCGCAAAGTTATTGCGAAAAACGCTACAAAAAATAAAAAACGCGATTATTTTATAAGTTATGCAAGTTAGCGATTATTATTGTGAAGCGGAAAAATTGTGCTAAACTAGCACAACCTAGCACCAGTTTCAGATTTTAGAAATATTGAAGTTTCGCAAAGTTATTGCTAAAAACGCTAAAAAAAATTAAAAAAAGCGATTATTTCATAAGTTATGCAAGTTAGCGATTTTTATTGTGAAGCGGAAAAATTGTGCTAAACTAGCACAACCTAGCACCAGTTTCAGGTTTTAGAATTATTGAAGTTTCGCAAAGTTATTGCGAAAAACGCTACAAAAAAATAAAAAACGCGATTATTTTATAAGTTTTGCAAGTTAGCGATTTTTATTGTGAAGCGGAAAAATTGTGCTAAACTAGCACAACCTAGCACCAGTTTCAGGTTTTAGATATATTGAAGTTTCGCAAAGTTATTGCGAAAAACGCTAAAAAAAATTAAAAAACGCGATTATTTCATAAGTTATGCAAGTTAGCGATATTTATTGTGAAGCGGACAAATTGTGCTAAACTAGCACAACCTAGCACCAGTTTCAGGTTGTAGAATTATTGAAGTTTTGCAAAGTTATCGCGAAAAACGCTAAAAAAAAATTAAAAAACGCGATTATTTCATAAGTTATGCAAGTTAGCGATATTTATTGTGAAGCGGACAAATTGTGCTAAACTAGCACAACCTAGCACCAGTTTCAGGTTGTAGAATTATTGAAGTTTTGCAAAGTTATCGCGAAAAACGCTAAAAAAAAATTAAAAAACGCGATTATTTCATAAGTTATGCAAGTTAGCGATTTTTATTGTGAAGCGGAAAAATTGTGTTAAACTAGCACAACCTAGCACCAGTTACAGATTTTAGAAATATTGAAGTTTCGCAAAGTTATTGCGAAAAACGCTAAAAAAAATTAAAAAACGCGATTATTTCATAAGTTATGCAAGTTAGCGATTTTTATTGTGAAGCGGAAAAATTGTGCTAGACTAGCACAACCTAGCACCAGTTTCAGGTTTTAGAAATATTGAAGTTTCGCAAAGTTATTGCGAAAAACGCTAAAAAAAATTAAAAAACGCGTTTATTTCATAAGTTATGCAAGTTAGCGATTTTTGTCGTGAAGCGGAATAATTGTGCTGAACTAGCACAACCTAGCACCAGTTTCAGGTTTTAGAAATATTGAAGTTTCGCAAAGTTATTGCGAAAAACGCTACAAAAAATAAAAAACGCGATTATTTAATAAGTTATGCAAGTTAGCGATTTTGTCGTGAAGCGGAATAATTGTGCTGAACTAGCACAACCTAGCACCAGTTTCAGGTTTTAGAAATATTGAAGTTTCGCAAAGTTATTGCGAAAAACGCTAAAAAAAAATAAAAAACGCGATTATTTTATAAGTTATGCAAGTTAGCGATTTTTATTGTGAAGCGGAAAAATTGTGCTAAAATAGCACAACCTAGCACCAGTTTCAGGTTTTAGAAATATTGAAGTTCGCAAAGTTATTGTGAAAAACGCTACAAAAAAATAAAAAACGCGATTATTTTATAAGTTATGCAAGTTAGCGATTTTTATTGTGAAGCGGAAAAATTGTGCTAAACTAGCACAACCTAGCACCAGTTTCAGGTTTTAGAAATATTGAAGTTTCGCAAAGTTATTGCGAAAAACGCTACAAAAAAAAAAAAAAACGCGATTATTTTATAAGTTATGCAAGTTAGCGATTTTTATTGTGAAGCGGAAAATTTGTGCTAAACTAGCACAACCTAGCACCGGTTTAGATTTTAGAAATATTGAAGTTTCGCAAAGTTATTGCGAAAAACGCTAAAAAAAATTAAAAAAGCGCGATTATGTCATAAGTTAGCGATTTTTATTGTGAAGCGGAAAAATTGTGCTAAACTAGCACAACCTAGCACCAGTTTCAGATTTTAGAGATATATAAGTTTCGCAAAGTTATTGCGAAAAACGCTAAAAAAAATTAAAAAACGCGATTATTTCATAAGTTATGCAAGTTAAGCGATTTTTGTCGTGAAGCGGAATAATTGTGCTGAACTAGCACAACCTAGCACCAGTTTCAGGTTTTAGAAATATTGAAGTTTCGCAAAGTTATTGCGAAAAACGCTACAAAAAAATAAAAAACGCGATTATTTTATAAGTTATGCAAGTTAGCGATTTTTATTGTGAAGCGGAAAAATTGTGCTAAACTAGCACAACCTAGCACCAGTTTCAGGTTTTAGAAATATTGAAGTTTCGCAAAGTTATTGCGAAAAACGCTACAAAAAAATAAAAAGCGCGATTATTTCATAAGTTAGCGATTTTTATTGTGAAGCGGAAAAATTGTGCTAAACTAGCACAACCTATCACAAGTTTCAGATTTTAGAGATATATAAGTTTCGCAAAGTTATTGCGAAAAACGCTAAAAAAAATTAAAAAAACGCGATTATTTCATAAGTTATGCAAGTTAGCGATTTTTATTGTGAAGCGGAAAAATTGTGCTAAACTAGCACAACCTAGCACCAGTTACAGATTTTAGAAATATTGAAGTTTCGCAAAGTTATTGCTAAAAACGCTAAAAAAATTAAAAAACGCGATTATTTCATAAGTTATGCAAGTTAGCGATTTTTATTGTGAAGCGGAAAAATTGTGCTAAACTAGCACAACCTAGCACCAGTTACAGATTTTAGAAATATTGAAGTTTCGCAAAGTTATTGCTAAAAACGCTAAAAAAATTAAAAAACGCGATTATTTCATAAGTTATGCAAGTTAGCGATATTTATTGTGAAGCGGAAAAATTGTGCTAAACTAGCACAACCTAGCACCAGTTTCAGGTTTTAGAATTATTGAAGTTTTGCAAAGTTATCGCGAAAAACGCTACAAAAAAATAAAAAAACGCGATTATTTTATAAGTTATGCAAGTTAGCGATTTTTATTGTGAAGCGGAAAAATTGTGCTAAACTAGCACAACCTAGCACCAGTTTCAGGTTTTAGAATTATTGAAGTTTCGCAAAGTTATTGCGAAAAACGCTACAAAAAAATAAAAAACGCGATTATTTTATAAGTTATGCAAGTTAGCGATTTTTATTGTGAAGCGGAAAAATTGTGCTAAACTAGCACAACCTAGCACCAGTTTCAGGTTTTAGAATTATTGAAGTTTTGCAAAGTTATCGCGAAAAACGCTAAAAAAAATTAAAAAACGCGATTATTTTATAAGTTATGCAAGTTAGCGATATTTATTGTGAAGCGGAAAAATTGTGCTAAACTAGCACAACCTAGCACCAGTTTCAGATTTTAGAAATATTGAAGTTTCGCAAAGTTATTGCGAAAAACGCTAAAAAATTAAAAAATGCGTTTATTTCATAAGTTATGCAAGTTAGCGATTTTTATTGTGAAGCGGAAAAATTGTGCTAAACTAGCACAACCTAGCACCAGTTTCAGGTTTTAGAAATATTAAAGTTTCGTAAAGTAATTGCGAAAAACGCTACAAAAAAATAAAAAAACGCGATTATTTTATAAGTTATGCAAGTTAGCGATATTTATTGTGAAGCGGAAAAATTGTGCTAAACTAGCACAACCTAGCACCAGTTTCAGATTTTAGAAATATTGAAGTTTCGCAAAGTTATTGCGAAAAACGCTAAAAAAAATTAAAAAACGCGTTTATTTCATAAAATATGCAAGTTAGCGATTTTTGTCGTAAAGCGGAATAATTGTGCTGAACTAGCACAACCTAGCACCAGTTTCAGGTTTTAGAAATATTGAAGTTTCGCAAAGTTATTGCGAAAAACGCTACAAAAAAATAAAAAACGCGATTATTTAATAAGTTATATGCAAGTTAGCGATTTTTATTGTGAAGCGGAAAAATTGTGCTAAACTAGCACAACCTAGCACCAGTTTTAGGTTTTAGAAATATTGAAGTTTCGCAAAGTTATTGCGAAAAACGCTAAAACAAATTAAAAAAACGCGATTATTATATAAGTTTTGCAAGTTAGCGATTTTTATTGTGAAGCGGAAAAATTGTGCTAAACTAGCACAACCTAGCACCAGTTTCAGATTTTAGAAATATTGAAGTTTCGCAAAGTTATTGCGAAAAACGCTAAAAAAAATTAAAAAAACGCGTTTATTTCATAAGTTATGCAAGTTAGCGATTTTTATTGTGAAGCGGAAAAATTGTGCTAAACTAGCACAACCTAGCACCAGTTTCAGATTTTAGAATTATTGAAGTTTCGCAAAGTTATTGCGAAAAACGCTACAAAAAATAAAAAACGCGATTATTTTATAAGTTATGCAAGTTAGCGATTATTATTGTGAAGCGGAAAAATTGTGCTAAACTAGCACAACCTAGCACCAGTTTCAGATTTTAGAAATATTGAAGATTCGCAAAGTTATTGCTAAAAACGCTAAAAAAAATTAAAAAATGCGATTATTTCATAAGTTATGCAAGTTAGCGATTTTTATTGTGAAGCGGAAAAATTGTGCTAAACTAGCACAACCTAGCACCAGTTTCAGGTTTTAGAATTATTGAAGTTTCGCAAAGTTATTGCGAAAAACGCTACAAAAAAATAAAAAACGCGATTATTTTATAAGTTATGCAAGTTAGCGATTTTTATTGTGAAGCGGAATAATTGTGCTAAACTAGCACAACCTAGCACCAGTTTTAGGTTTTAGAAATATTGAAGTTTCGCAAAGTTATTGCGAAAAACGCTAAAAAAAATTAAAAAACGCGATTATTTCATAAGTTATGCAAGTTAGCGATATTTATTGTGAAGCGGAAAAATTGTGCTAAACTAGCACAACCTAGCACCAGTTTCAGGTTTTAGAATTATTGAAGTTTTGCAAAGTTATCGCGAAAAACGCTAAAAAAATTAAAAAACGCGATTATTTCATAAGTTATGCAAGTTAGCGATTTTTATTGTGAACCGGAAAAATTGTGCTAAACTAGCACAACCTAGCACCAGTTTCAGGTTTTAGAAATATTGAAGTTTCGCAAAGTTATTGCGAAAAACGCTAAAAAAAAATTAAAAAACGCGATTATTTCATAAGTTATGCAAATTAGCGATTTTTATTGTGAAGCGGAAAAATTGTGCTAAACTAGCACAACCTAGCACCAGTTTCAGGTTTTAGAATATTGAAGTTTCGCAAAGTTATTGCGAAAAACGCTAAAAAAAAAATTAAAAAACGCGATTATTTCATAAGTTATGCAAGTTAGCGATTTTTGTCGTAAAGCGGAATAATTGTGCTGAACTAGCACAACCTAGCACCAGTTTCAGGTTTTAGAAATATTGAAGTTTCGCAATATCTTTGCGATTATTTAATAAGTTATGCAAGTTAGCGATTTTTATTGTGAAGCGGAAAAATTGTGCTAAACTAGCACAACCTAGCACCAGTTTCAGGTTTTAGAAATATTGAAGTTTCGCAAAGTTATTGCGAAAAACGCTAAAAAAAATTAAAAAACGCGATTATTTCATAAGTTATGCAAATTAGCGATTTTTATTGTGAAGCGGAAAAATTGTGCTAAACTAGCACAACCTAGTACCAGTTTCAGGTTTTAGAAATATTGAAGTTTCGCAAAGTTATTGCGAAAACCGCTAAAAAAATTAAAAAACGCGATTATTTCATAAGTTATGCAAGTTAGCGATTTTTATTGTGAAGCGGAAAAATTGTGCTAAGCTAGCACAACCTAGCACCAGTTACAGATTTTAGAAATATTGAAGTTTCGCAAAGTTATTGCTAAAAACGCTAAAAAAAATTAAAAAACGCGATTATTTCATAAGTTATGCAAGTTAGCGATTTTTATTGTGAAGCGGAAAAATTGTGCTAAACTAGCACAACCTAGCACCAGTTTCAGGTTTTAGAAATATTGAAGTTTCGCAAAGTTATTGCGAAAACCGCTAAAAAAATTAAAAAACGCGATTATTTCATAAGTTATGCAAGTTAGCGATTTTTATTGTGAAGCGGAAAAATTGTGCTAAGCTAGCACAACCTAGCACCAGTTACAGATTTTAGAAATATTGAAGTTTCGCAAAGTTATTGCTAAAAACGCTAAAAAAAATTAAAAAAACGCGATTATTTCATAAGTTATGCAAGTTAGCGATTTTTATTGTGAAGCGGAAAAATTGTGCTAAACTAGCACAACCTAGCACCAGTTTCAGGTTTTAGAATTATTGAAGTTTCGCAAAGTTATTGCGAAAAACGCTACAAAAAATAAAAAACGCGATTATTTTATAAGTTATGCAAGTTAGCGATTTTTATTGTGAAGCGGAAAAATTGTGCTAAACTAGCACAACCTAGCCCAGTTTCAGATTTTAGAAATATTGAAGTTTCACAAAGTTATTGCGAAAAACGCTAAAAAAATTAAAAAACGCGATTATTTCATAAGTTATGCAAGTTAGCGATTTTTATTGTGAAGCGGAAAAATTGTGCTAAACTAGCACAACCTAGCACCAGTTTCAGGTTTTAGAATTATTGAAGTTTCGCAAAGTTATTGCGAAAAACGCTACAAAAAAATAAAAAACGCGTTTATTTCATAAGTTATGCAAGTTAGCGATTTTTGTCGTAAAGCGGAATAATTGTGCTGAACTAGCACAACCTAGCACCAGTTTCAGGTTTTAGAAATATTGAAGTTTCGCAAAGTTATTGCGAAAAACGCTTCAAAAAAATAAAAAACGCGATTATTTAATAAGTTATGCAAGTTAGCGATTTTTATTGTGAAGCGGAAAAATTGTGCTACACTAGCACAACCTAGCACCAGTTTCAGGTTTTAGAAATATTGAAGTTTTGCAAAGTTATTGCGAAAAACGCTAAAAAAAATTAAAAAACGCGATTATTTCATAAGTTATGCAAATTAGCGATTTTTATTGTGAAGCGGAAAAATTGTGCTAAACTAGCACAACCTAGCACCAGTTTCAGGTTTTAGAAATATTGAAGTTTCGCAAAGTTATTGCGAAAACCGCTAAAAAAAATTAAAAAACGCGATTATTTCATAAGTTATGCAAGTTAGCGATTTTTATTGTGAAGCGGAAAAATTGTGCTAAGCTAGCACAACCTAGCACCAGTTACAGATTTTAGAAATATTGAAGTTTCGCAAAGTTATTGCTAAAAACGCTAAAAAAAAATTAAAAAACGCGATTATTTCATAAGTTATGCAAGTTAGCGATTTTTATTGTGAAGCGGAAAAATTGTGCTAAACTAGCACAACCTAGCACCAGTTTCAGGTTTTAGAAATATTGAAGTTTCGCAAAGTTATTGCGAAAAACGCTACAAAAAAATAAAAAACGCGATTATTTTATAAGTTATGCAAGTTAGCGATTTTTATTGTGAAGCGGAAAAATTGTGCTAAACTAGCACAACCTAGCACCAGTTTCAGGTTTTAGAAATATTGAAGTTTCGCAAAGTTATTGCGAAAAACGCTAAAAAAATTAAAAAACGCGATTATTTCATAAGTTATGCAAGTTAGCGATTTTTATTGTGAAGCGGAAAAATTGTGCTAAACTAGCACAACCTAGCACCAGTTTCAGGTTTTAGAATTATTGAAGTTTCACAAAGTTATTGCGAAAAACGCTAAAAAAATTAAAAAAACGCGATTATTTCATAAGTTATGCAAGTTAGCGATTTTTATTGTGAAGCGGAAAAATTGTGCTAAACTAGCACAACCTAGCACCAGTTTCAGGTTTTAGAATTATTGAAGTTTCGCAAAGTTATTGCGAAAAACGCTAAAAAAAATTAAAAAACGCGATTATTTCATAAGTTATGCAAGTTAGCGATTTTTATTGTGAAGCGGAAAAATTGTGCTAAACTAGCACAACCTAGCACCAGTTTCAGATTTTAGAAATATTGAAGTTTCACAAAGTTATTGCGAAAAACGCTAAAAAAATTAAAAAACGCGATTATTTCATAAGTTATGCAAGTTAGCGATTTTTATTGTGAAGCGGAAAAATTGTGCTAAACTAGCACAACCTAGCACCAGTAGTTTCAGGTTTTAGAATTATTGAAGTTTCACAAAGTTATTGCGAAAAACGCTAAAAAACTTAAAAAAACGCGATTATTTCATAAGTTATGCAAGTTAGCGATTTTTATTGTGAAGCGGAAAAATTGTGCTAAACTAGCACAACCTAGCACCAGTTACAGATTTTAGAAATATTGAAGTTTCGCAAAGTTATTGCTAAAAACGCTAAAAAAAATTAAAACGCGATTATTTCATAAGTTATGCAAGTTAGCGATTTTTATTGTGAAGCGGAAAAATTGTGCTAAACTAGCACAACCTAGCACCAGTTTCAGGTTTTAGAAATATTGAAGTTTCGCAAAGTTATTGCGAAAAACGCTAAAAAAAAAATTAAAAAACGCGATTATTTCATAAGTTATGCAAGTTAGCGATTTTTGTCGTAAAGCGGAATAATTGTGCTGAACTAGCACAACCTAGCACCAATTTCAGGTTTTAGAAATATTGAAGTTTCGCAAAGTAATTGCGAAAAACGCTTCAAAAAAATAAAAATAAAAACGCGATTATTTAATAAGTTATGCAAGTTAGCGATTTTTATTGTGAAGCGGAAAAATTGTGCTAAACTAGCACAACCTAGCACCAGTTTCAGGTTTTAGAAATATTGAAGTTTCGCAAAGTTATTGCGAAAAACGCTAAAAAAAATTAAAAAACGCGATTATTTCATAAGTTATGCAAATTAGCGATTTTTATTGTGAAGCGGAAAAATTGTGCTAAACTAGCACAACCTAGCACCAGTTTCAGGTTTTAGAAATATTGAAGTTTCGCAAAGTTATTGCTAAAAACGCTAAAAAAAATTAAAAAACGCGATTATTTCATAAGTTATGCAAGTTAGCGATTTTTATTGTGAAGCGGAAAAATTGTGCTAAACTAGCACAACCTAGCACCAGTTTCAGGTTTTAGAAATATTGAAGTTTCGCAAAGTTATTGCGAAAAACGCTACAAAAAAATAAAAAACGCGATTATTTTATAAGTTATGCAAGTTAGCGATTTTTATTGTGAAGCGGAAAAATTGTGCTAAACTAGCACAACCTAGCACCAGTTTCAGGTTTTAGAAATATTGAAGTTTCGCAAAGTTATTGCGAAAAACGCTAAAAAAAATTAAAAAACGCGATTATTTCATAAGTTATGCAAGTTAGCGATTTTTATTGTGAAGCGGAAAAATTGTGCTAAACTAGCACAACCTAGCACCAGATACAGATTTTAGAAATATTGAAGTTTCGCAAAGTTATTGCGAAAAACGCTAAAAAAAATTAAAAAACGCGATTATTTCATAAGTTATGCAAGTTAGCGATATTTATTGTGAAGCGGAATAATTGTGCTGAACTAGCACAACATAGCACCAGTTTCAGGTTTTAGAAATATTGAAGTTTCGCAAAGTTATTGCGAAAAACGCTAAAAAAATTAAAAAAAACGCGATTATTTCATAAGTTATGCAAGTTAGCGATTTTTATTGTGAAGCGGAAAAATTGTGCTAAACTAGCACAACCTAGCACCAGTTACAGATTTTAGAAATATTGAAGTTTCGCAAAGTTATTGCTAAAAACGCTAAAAAAAATTAAAAAACGCGATTATTTCATAAGTTATGCAAGTTAGCGATTTTTATTGTGAAGCGGAAAAATTGTGCTAAACTAGCACAACCTAGCACCAGTTTCAGGTTTTAGAAATATTGAAGTTTCGCAAAGTTATTGCGAAAAACGCTACAAAAAAATAAAAAACGCGATTATTTTATAAGTTATGCAAGTTAGCTATTTTTATTGTGAAGCGGAAAAATTTTGCTAAACTAGCACAACCTAGCACCAGTTTCAGGTTTTAGAAATATTGAAGTTTCGCAAAGTTATTGCGAAAAACGCTAAAAAAAATTAAAAAAACGCGATTATTTCATAAGTTATGCAAGTTAGCGATTTTTGTCGTGAAGCGGAATAATTGTGCTGAACTAGCACAACCTAGCACCAGATTCAGGTTTTAGAAATATTGAAGTTTCGCAAAGTTATTGCGAAAAACGCTAAAAAAAATTAAAAAACGCGATTATTTCATAAGTTATGCAAGTTAGCGATTTTTATTGTGAAGCGGAAAAATTGTGCTAAACTAGCACAACCTAGCACCAGTTTCAGGTTTTAGAAATATTGAAGGTTCGCAAAGTTATTGCGAAAAACGCTACAAAAAAATAAAAAACGCGATTATTTTATAAGTTATGCAAGTTAGCGATTTTTATTGTGAAGCGGAAAAATTGTGCTAAACTAGCACAACCTAGCACCAGTTTCAGGTTTTAGAAATATTGAAGTTTCGCAAAATTATTGCGAAAAACGCTACAAAAAAATAAAAAACGCGATTATTTTATAAGTTATGCAAGTTAGCGATTTTTATTGTGAAACAGAAAAATTGTGCTAAACTAGCACAACCTAGCACCAGTTTCAGATTTTAGAAATATTGAAGTTTCGCAAAGTTATTGCGAAAAACGCTAAAAAAAATTAAAAAAACGCGATTACTTCATAAGTTATGCAAGTTAGCGATTTTTATTGTGAAGCGGAAAAATTGTGCTAAACTAGCACAACCTAGCACCAGTTACAGATTTTAGAAATATTGAAGTCTCGCAAAGTTATTGCTAAAAACGCTAAAAAAAATTAAAAAACGCGATTATTTCATAAGTTATGCAAGTTAGCGATTTTTATTGTGAAGCGGAAAAATTGTGCTAAACTAGCACAACCTAGCACCAGTTACAGATTTTAGAAATATTGAAGTTTCGCAAAGTTATTGCTAAAAACGCTAAAAAAAATTAAAAAACGCGATTATTTCATAAGTTATGCAAGTTAGCGATTTTTATTGTGAAGCGGAAAAATTGTGCTAAACTAGCACAACCTAGCACCAGTTTCAGGTTTTAGAAATATTGAAGTTTCGCAAAGTTATTGCGAAAAACGCTACAAAAAAATAAAAAACGCGATTATTTTATAAGTTATGCAAGTTAGCGATTTTTATTGTGAAGCGGAAAAATTGTGCTAAACTAGCACAACCTAGCACCAGTTTCAGGTTTTAGAAATATTGAAGTTTCGCAAAGTTATTGCGAAAAACGCTAAAAAAAATTAAAAAACGCGATTATTTCATAAGTTATGCAAGTTAGCGATTTTTATTGTGAAGCGGAAAAATTGTGCTAAACTAGCACAACCTAGCACCAGTTACAGATTTTAGAAATATTGAAGTTTCGCAAAGTTATTGCGAAAAACGCTAAAAAAAAATTAAAAAACGCGATTATTTCATAAGTTATGCAAGTTAGCGATATTTATTGTGAAGCGGAATAATTGTGCTGAACTAGCACAACCTAGCACCAGTTTCAGGTTTTAGAAATATTGAAGTTTCGCAAAGTTATTGCGAAAAACGCTAAAAAAATTATAAAAACGCGATTATTTCATAAGTTATGCAAGTTAGCGATTTTTATTGTGAAGCGGAAAAATTGTGCTAAACTAGCACAACCTAGCACCAGTTACAGATTTTAGAAATATTGAAGTTTCGCAAAGTTATTGCTAAAAACGCTAAAAAAAATTAAAAAACGCGATTATTTCATAAGTTATGCAAGTTAGCGATTTTTATTGTGAAGCGGAAAAATTGTGCTAAACTAGCACAACCTAGCACCAGTTACAGATTTTAGAAATATTGAAGTCTCGCAAAGTTATTGCTAAAAACGCTAAAAAAAATTAAAAAACGCGATTATTTCATAAGTTATGCAAGTTAGCGATTTTTATTGTGAAGCGGAAAAATTGTGCTAAACTAGCACAACCTAGCACCAGTTACAGATTTTAGAAATATTGAAGTTTCGCAAAGTTATTGCTAAAAACGCTAAAAAAAATTAAAAAACGCGATTATTTCATAAGTTATGCAAGTTAGCGATTTTTATTGTGAAGCGGAAAAATTGTGCTAAACTAGCACAACCTAGCACCAGTTTCAGGTTTTAGAAATATTGAAGTTTCGCAAAGTTATTGCGAAAAACGCTACAAAAAAATAAAAAACGCGATTATTTTATAAGTTATGCAAGTTAGCGATTTTTATTGTGAAGCGGAAAAATTGTGCTAAACTAGCACAACCTAGCACCAGTTTCAGGTTTTAGAAATATTGAAGTTTCGCAAAGTTATTGCGAAAAACGCTAAAAAAAATTAAAAAACGCGATTATTTCATAAGTTATGCAAGTTAGCGATTTTTATTGTGAAGCGGAAAAATTGTGCTAAACTAGCACAACCTAGCACCAGTTACAGATTTTAGAAATATTGAAGTTTCGCAAAGTTATTGCGAAAAACGCTAAAAAAAAATTAAAAAACGCGATTATTTCATAAGTTATGCAAGTTAGCGATATTTATTGTGAAGCGGAATAATTGTGCTGAACTAGCACAACCTAGCACCAGTTTCAGGTTTTAGAAATATTGAAGTTTCGCAAAGTTATTGCGAAAAACGCTAAAAAAATTATAAAAACGCGATTATTTCATAAGTTATGCAAGTTAGCGATTTTTATTGTGAAGCGGAAAAATTGTGCTAAACTAGCACAACCTAGCACCAGTTACAGATTTTAGAAATATTGAAGTTTCGCAAAGTTATTGCTAAAAACGCTAAAAAAAATTAAAAAACGCGATTATTTCATAAGTTATGCAAGTTAGCGATTTTTATTGTGAAGCGGAAAAATTGTGCTAAACTAGCACAACCTAGCACCAGTTACAGATTTTAGAAATATTGAAGTTTCGCAAAGTTATTGCTAAAAACGCTAAAAAAAATTAAAAAACGCGATTATTTCATAAGTTATGCAAGTTAGCGATTTTTATTGTGAAGCGGAAAAATTGTGCTAAACTAGCACAACCTAGCACCAGTTACAGATTTTAGAAATATTGAAGTTTCGCAAAGTTATTGCTAAAAACGCTAAAAAAAATTAAAAAACGCGATTATTTCATAAGTTATGCAAGTTAGCGATTTTTATTGTGAAGCGGAAAAATTGTGCTAAACTAGCACAACCTAGCACCAGTTTCAGGTTTTAGAAATATTGAAGTTTCGCAAAGTTATTGCGAAAAACGCTACAAAAAAATAAAAAACGCGATTATTTTATAAGTTATGCAAGTTAGCGATTTTTATTGTGAAGCGGAAAAATTGTGCTAAACTAGCACAACCTAGCACCAGTTTCAGGTTTTAGAAATATTGAAGTTTCGCAAAGTTATTGCGAAAAACGCTACAAAAAAATAAAAAACGCGATTATTTAATAAGTTATGCAAGTTAGCGAATTTTATTGTGAAACGGAAAAATTGTGCTAAACTAGCACAACCTAGCACCAGTTTCAGATTTTAGAAATATTGAAGTTTCGCAAAGTTATTGCGAAAAACGCTAAAAAAAATTAAAAAAACGCGATTATTTCATAAGTTATGCAAGTTAGCGATTTTTATTGTGAAGCGGAAAAATTGTGCTAAACTAGCACAACCTAGCACCAGTTACAGATTTTAGAAATATTGAAGTCTCGCAAAGTTATTGCTAAAAACGCTAAAAAAAATTAAAAAACGCGATTATTTCATAAGTTATGCAAGTTAGCGATTTTTATTGTGAAGCGGAAAAATTGTGCTAAACTAGCACAACCTAGCACCAGTTTCAGGTTTTAGAAATATTGAAGTTTCGCAAAGTTATTGCGAAAAACGCTACAAAAAAATAAAAAACACGATTATTTTATAAGTTATGCAAGTTAGCGATTTTTATTGTGAAACGGAAAAATTGTGCTAAACTAGCACAACCTAGCACCAGTTTCAGATTTTAGAAATATTGAAGTTTCGCAAAGTTATTGCGAAAAACGCTAAAAAAATTAAAAAAAACGCGATTATTTCATAAGTTATGCAAGTTAGCGATTTTTATTGTGAAGCGGAAAAATTGTGCTAAACTAGCTCAACCTAGCACCAGTTACAGATTTTAGAAATATTGAAGTCTCGCAAAGTTATTGCTAAAAACGCTAAAAAAATTAAAAAACGCGATTATTTCATAAGTTATGCAAGTTAGCGATTTTTATTGTGAAGCGGAAAAATTGTGCTAAACTAGCACAACCTAGCACCAGTTACAGATTTTAGAAATATTGAAGTTTCGCAAAGTTATTGCTAAAAACGCTAAAAAAAATTAAAAAACGCGATTATTTCATAAGTTATGCAAGTTAGCGATTTTTATTGTGAAGCGGAAAAATTGTGCTAAACTAGCACAACCTAGCACCAGTTTCAGGTTTTAGAAATATTGAAGTTTCGCAAAGTTATTGCGAAAAACGCTACAAAAAAATAAAAAACGCGATTATTTTATAAGTTATGCAAGTTAGCGATTTTTATTGTGAAGCGGAAAAATTGTGCTAAACTAGCACAACCTAGCACCAGTTTCAGGTTTTAGAAATATTGAAGTTTCGCAAAGTTATTGCGAAAAACGCTAAAAAAAAATAAAAAACGCGATTATTTCATAAGTTATGCAAGTTAGCGATTTTTATTGTGAAGCGGAAAAATTGTGCTAAACTAGCACAACCTAGCACCAGTTACAGATTTTAGAAATATTGAAGTTTCGCAAAGTTATTGCGAAAAACGCTAAAAAAAATTAAAAAACGCGATTATTTCATAAGTTATGCAAGTTAGCGATATTTATTGTGAAGCGGAATAATTGTGCTGAACTAGCACAACATAGCACCAGTTTCAGGTTTTAGAAATATTGAAGTTTCGCAAAGTTATTGCGAAAAACGCTAAAAAAATTAAAAAACGCGATTATTTCATAAGTTATGCAAGTTAGCGATTTTTATTGTGAAGCGGAAAAATTGTGCTAAACTAGCACAACCTAGCACCAGTTACAGATTTTAGAAATATTGAAGTTTCGCAAAGTTATTGCTAAAAACGCTAAAAAAAATTAAAAAACGCGATTATTTCATAAGTTATGCAAGTTAGCGATTTTTATTGTGAAGCGGAAAAATTGTGCTAAACTAGCACAACCTAGCACCAGTTACAGATTTTAGAAATATTGAAGTTTCGCAAAGTTATTGCTAAAAACGCTAAAAAAAAATTAAAAAACGCGATTATTTCATAAGTTATGCAAGTTAGCGATTTTTATTGTGAAGCGGAAAAATTGTGCTAAACTAGCACAACCTAGCACCAGTTTCAGGTTTTAGAAATATTGAAGTTTCGCAAAGTTATTGCGAAAAACGCTACAAAAAAATAAAAAACGCGATTATTTTATAAGTTATGCAAGTTAGCGATTTTTATTGTGAAGCGGAAAAATTGTGCTAAACTAGCACAACCTAGCACCAGTTTCAGGTTTTAGAAATATTGAAGTTTCGCAAAGTTATTGCGAAAAACGCTACAAAAAAATAAAAAACGCGATTATTTTATAAGTTATGCAAGTTAGCGATTTTTATTGTGAAGCGGAAAAATTGTGCTAAACTAGCACAACCTAGCACCAGTTTCAGGTTTTAGAAATATTGAAGTTTCGCAAAATTATTGCGAAAAACGCTACAAAAAAATAAAAGACGCGATTATTTTATAAGTAATGCAAGTTAGCGATTTTTATTGTGAAACGGAAAAATTGTGCTAAACTAGCACAACCTAGCACCAGTTTCAGATTTTAGAAATATTGAAGTTTCGCAAAGTTATTGCGAAAAACGCTAAAAAAATTAAAAAAAACGCGATTACTTCATAAGTTATGCAAGTTAGCGATTTTTATTGTGAAGCGGAAAAATTGTGCTAAACTAGCACAACCTAGCACCAGTTACAGATTTTAGAAATATTGAAGTCTCGCAAAGTTATTGCTAAAAACGCTAAAAAAAATTAAAAAACGCGATTATTTCATAAGTTATGCAAGTTAGCGATTTTTATTGTGAAGCGGAAAAATTGTGCTAAACTAGCACAACCTAGCACCAGTTACAGATTTTAGAAATATTGAAGTTTCGCAAAGTTATTGCTAAAAACGCTAAAAAAAATTAAAAAACGCGATTATTTCATAAGTTATGCAAGTTAGCGATTTTTATTGTGAAGCGGAAAAATTGTGCTAAACTAGCACAACCTAGCACCAGTTTCAGGTTTTAGAAATATTGAAGTTTCGCAAAGTTATTGCGAAAAACGCTACAAAAAAATAAAAAACGCGATTATTTTATAAGTTATGCAAGTTAGCGATTTTTATTGTGAAGCGGAAAAATTGTGCTAAACTAGCACAACCTAGCACCAGTTACAGGTTTTAGAAATATTGAAGTTTCGCAAAGTTATTGCGAAAAACGCTAAAAAAAATTAAAAAACGCGATTATTTCATAAGTTATGCAAGTTAGCGATTTTTATTGTGAAGCGGAAAAATTGTGCTAAACTAGCACAACTTAGCACCAGTTACAGATTTTAGCAATATTGAAGTTTCGCAAAGTTATTGCGAAAAACGCTAAAAAAAAATTAAAAAACGCGATTATTTCATAAGTTATGCAAGTTAGCGATATTTATTGTGAAGCGGAATAATTGTGCTGAACTAGCACAACCTAGCACCAGTTTCAGGTTTTAGAAATATTGAAGTTTCGCAAAGTTATTGCGAAAAACGCTAAAAAAATTAAAAAAACGCGATTATTTCATAAGTTATGCAAGTTAGCGATTTTTATTGTGAAGCGGAAAAATTGTGCTAAACTAGCACAACCTAGCACCAGTTACAGATTTTAGAAATATTGAAGTTTCGCAAAGTTATTGCTAAAAACGCTAAAAAAAATTAAAAAACGCGATTATTTCATAAGTTATGCAAGTTAGCGATTTTTATTGTGAAGCGGAAAAATTGTGCTAAACTAGCACAACCTAGCACCAGTTACAGATTTTAGAAATATTGAAGTTTCGCAAAGTTATTGCTAAAAACGCTAAAAAAAATTAAAAAACGCGATTATTTCATAAGTTATGCAAGTTAGCGATTTTTATTGTGAAGCGGAAAAATTGTGCTAAACTAGCACAACCTAGCACCAGTTACAGATTTTAGAAATATTGAAGTTTCGCAAAGTTATTGCTAAAAACGCTAAAAAAAATTAAAAAACGCGATTATTTCATAAGTTATGCAAGTCAGCGATTTTTATTGTGAAGCGGAAAAATTGTGCTAAACTAGCACAACCTAGCACCAGTTTCAGGTTTTAGAAATATTGAAGTTTCGCAAAGTTATTGCGAAAAACGCTACAAAAAAATAAAAAACGCGATTATTTAATAAGTTATGCAAGTTAGCGATTTTATTGTGAAACGGAAAAATTGTGCTAAACTAGCACAACCTAGCACCAGTTTCAGATTTTAGAAATATTGAAGTTTCGCAAAGTTATTGCGAAAAACGCTAAAAAAATTAAAAAAACGCGATTACTTCATAAGTTATGCAAGTTAGCGATTTTTATTGTGAAGCGGAAAATTTGTGCTAAACTAGCACAACCTAGCACCAGTTACAGATTTTAGAAATATTGAAGTCTCGCAAAGTTATTGCTAAAAACGCTAAAAAAATTAAAAAACGCGATTATTTCATAAGTTATGCAAGTTAGCGATTTTTATTGTGAAGCGGAAAAATTGTGCTAAACTAGCACAACCTAGCACCAGTTTCAGGTTTTAGAAATATTGAAGTTTCGCAAAGTTATTGCGAAAAACGCTAAAAAAAATTAAAAAACGCGATTATTTCATAAGTTATGCAAGTTAGCGATTTTTATTGTGAAGCGGAAAAATTGTGCTAAACTAGCACAACCTAGCACCAGTTACAGATTTTAGAAATATTGAAGTTTCGCAAAGTTATTGCGAAAAACGCTAAAAAAAAATTAAAAAACGCGATTATTTCATAAGTTATGCAAGTTAGCGATATTTATTGTGAAGCGGAATAATTGTGCTGAACTAGCACAACCTAGCACCAGTTTCAGGTTTTAGAAATATTGAAGTTTCGCAAAGTTATTGCGAAAAACGCTAAAAAAATTAAAAAAAACGCGATTATTTCATAAGTTATGCAAGTTAGCGATTTTTATTGTGAAGCGGAAAAATTGTGCTAAACTAGCACAACCTAGCACCAGTTTACAGATTTTAGAAATATTGAAGTCTCGCAAAGTTATTGCTAAAAAACGCTAAAAAAAATTAAAAAACGCGATTATTTCATAAGTTATGCAAGTTAGCGATCTTTATTGTGAAGCGGAAAAATTGTGCTAAACTAGCACAACCTAGCACCAGTTACAGATTTTAGAAATATTGAAGTTTCGCAAAGTTATTGCTAAAAACGCTAAAA
The DNA here is from genome assembly GCA_963513945.1 of Hydrotaea diabolus. Lineage (NCBI taxonomy): Eukaryota > Metazoa > Arthropoda > Insecta > Diptera > Muscidae > Hydrotaea > Hydrotaea diabolus. The sequence goes on along the minus strand of OY740716.1, from coordinate 190,157,688 downwards.
AAAAAATTAAAAAACGCGATTATTTCATAAGTTATGCAAGTTAGCGATCTTTATTGTGAAGCGGAAAAATTGTGCTAAACTAGCACAACCTAGCACCAGTTACAGATTTTAGAAATATTGAAGTTTCGCAAAGTTATTGCTAAAAACGCTAAAAAAAATTAAAAAACGCGATTATTTCATAAGTTATGCAAGTTAGCGATTTTTATTGTGAAGCGGAAAATTGTGCTAAACTAGCACAACCTAGCACCAGTTACAGATTTTAGAAATATTGAAGTCTCGCAAAGTTATTGCTAAAAACGCTAAAAAAAATTAAAAAACGCGATTATTTCATAACTTATGCAAGTTAGCGATTTTTATTGTGAAGCGGAAAAATTGTGCTAAACTAGCACAACCTAGCACCAGTTACAGATTTTAGAAATATTGAAGTTTCGCAAAGTTATTGCGAAAAACGCTAAAAAAAAAATTAAAAAACGCGATTATTTCATAAGTTATGCAAGTTAGCGATATTTATTGTGAAGCGGAATAATTGTGCTGAACTAGCACAACCTAGCACCAGTTTCAGGTTTTAGAAATATGAAGTTTCGCAAAGTTATTGCGAAAAACGCTAAAAAAAATTAAAAAAAACGCGATTATTTCATAAGTTATGCAAGTTAGCGATTTTTATTGTGAAGCGGAAAAATTGTGCTAAACTAGCACAACCTAGCACCAGTTTCAGGTTTTAGAAATATTGAAGTTTCGCAAAGTTATTGCGAAAAACGCTACAAAAAAAATAAAAAACGCGATTATTTTATAAGTTATGCAAGTTAGCGATTTTTATTGTGAAGCGGAAAAATTGTGCTAAACTAGCACAACCTAGCACCAGTTTCAGGTTTTAGAAATATTGAAGTTTCGCAAAGTTATTGCGAAAAACGCTAAAAAAAAATTAAAAAAACGCGATTATTTCATAAGTTATGCAAGTTAGCGATTTTTGTCGTGAAGCGGAATAATTGTGCTGAACTAGCACAACCTAGCACCAGTTTCAGGTTTTAGAAATATTGAAGTTTCGCAAAGTTATTGCGAAAAACGCTAAAAAAAAATTAAAAAACGCGATTATTTCATAAGTTATGCAAGTTAGCGATTTTTATTGTGAAGCGGAAAAATTGTGCTAAACTAGCACAACCTAGCACCAGTTTCAGGTTTTAGAAATATTGAAGTTTCGCAAAGTTATTGCGAAAAACGCTACAAAAAAATAAAAAACGCGATTATTTTATAAGTTATGCAAGTTAGCGATTTTTATTGTGAAGCGGAATAATTGTGCTGAACTAGCACAACCTAGCACCAGTTTCAGGTTTTAGAAATATTGAAGTTTCGCAAAGTTATTGCGAAAAACGCTAAAAAAAAACGCGATTATTTCATAAGTTATGCAAGTTAGCGATTTTTATTGTGAAGCGGAAAAATTGTGCTAAACTAGCACAACCTAGCACCAGTTACAGATTTTAGAAATATTGAAGTTTCGCAAAGTTATTGCTAAAAACACTAAAAAAAAAATTAAAAAACGCGATTATTTCATAAGTTATGCAAGTTAGCGATTTTTATTGTGAAGCGGAAAAATTGTGCTAAACTAGCACAACCTAGCACCAGTTTCAGGTTTTAGAAATATTGAAGTTTCGCAAAGTTATTGCGAAAAACGCTACAAAAAAATAAAAAACGCGATTATTTTATAAGTTATGCAAGTTAGCGATTTTTATTGTGAAGCGGAATAATTGTGCTGAACTAGCACAACCTAGCACCAGTTTCAGGTTTTAGAAATATTGAAGTTTCGCAAAGTTATTGCGAAAAACGCTAAAAAAAATTAAAAAAACGCGATTATTTCATAAGTTATGCAAGTTAGCGATTTTTATTGTGAAGCGGAAAAATTGTGCTAAACTAGCACAACCTAGCACCAGTTACAGATTTTAGAAATATTGAAGTTTCGCAAAGTTATTGCTAAAAACGCTAAAAAAAAATAAAAAACGCGATTATTTCATAAGTTATGCAAGTTAGCGATTTTTATTGTGAAGCGGAAAAAATGTGCTAAACTAGCACAACCTAGCACCAGTTACAGATTTTAGAAATATTGAAGTTTCGCAAAGTTATTGCTAAAAACGCTAAAAAAAAATTAAAAAACGCGATTATTTCATAAGTTAATGCAAGTTAGCGATTTTTATTGTGAAGCGGAAAAATTGTGCTAAACTAGCACAACCTAGCACCAGTTACAGATTTTAGAAATATTGAAGTTTCGCAAAGTTATTGCTAAAAACGCTAAAAAAATTAAAAAACGCGATTATTTCATAAGTTATGCAAGTTAGCGATTTTTATTGTGAAGCGGAAAAATTGTGCTAAACTAGCACAACCTAGCACCAGTTTCAGGTTTTAGAAATATTGAAGTTTCGCAAAGTTATTGCGAAAAACGCTACAAAAAAATTAAAAAACGCGATTATTTCATAAGTTATGCAAGTTAGCGATTTTTATTGTGAAGCGGAAAAATTGTGCTAAACTAGCACAACCTAGCACCAGTTTCAGGTTTTAGAAATATTGAAGTTTCGCAAAGTTATTGCGAAAAACGCTACAAAAAAATAAAAAACGCGATTATTTTATAAGTTATGCAAGTTAGCGATTTTTATTGTGAAGCGGAATAATTGTGCTGAACTAGCACAACCTAGCACCAGTTTCAGGTTTTAGAAATATTGAAGTTTCGCAAAGTTATTGCGAAAAACGCTAAAAAAACGCGATTATTTCATAAGTTATGCAAGTTAGCGATTTTTATTGTGAAGCGGAAAAATTGTGCTAAACTAGCACAACCTAGCACCAGTTACAGATTTTAGAAATATTGAAGTTTCGCAAAGTTATTGCTAAAAACGCTAAAAAAAAAATTAAAAAACGCGATTATTTCATAAGTTATGCAAGTTAGCGATTTTTATTGTGAAGCGGAAAAATTGTGCTAAACTAGCACAACCTAGCACCAGTTTCAGGTTTTAGAAATATTGAAGTTTCGCAAAGTTATTGCGAAAAACGCTAAAAAAAATTAAAAAAACGCGATTATTTCATAAGTTATGCAAGTTAGCGATTTTTATTGTGAAGCGGAAAAATTGTGCTAAACTAGCACAACCTAGCACCAGTTACAGATTTTAGAAATATTGAAGTTTCGCAAAGTTATTGCTAAAAACGCTAAAAAAAATTAAAAAACGCGATTATTTCATAAGTTATGCAAGTTAGCGATTTTTATTGTGAAGCGGAAAAATTGTGCTAAACTAGCACAACCTAGCACCAGTTTCAGGTTTTAGAAATATTGAAGTTTCGCAAAGTTATTGCGAAAAACGCTACAAAAAAATAAAAAACGCGATTATTTTATAAGTTATGCAAGTTAGCGATTTTTATTGTGAAGCGGAAAAATTGTGCTAAACTAGCACAACCTAGCACCAGTTTCAGGTTTTAGAAATATTGAAGTTTCGCAAAGTTATTGCGAAAAACGCTAAAAAAAATTAAAAAAAACGCGATTATTTCATAAGTTATGCAAGTTAGCGATTTTTGTCGTGAAGCGGAATAATTGTGCTGAACTAGCACAACCTAGCACCAGTTTCAGGTTTTAGAAATATTGAAGTTTCGCAAAGTTATTGCGAAAAACGCTAAAAAAAAATTAAAAAACGCGATTATTTCATAAGTTATGCAAGTTAGCGATTTTTATTGTGAAGCGGAAAAATTGTGCTAAACTAGCACAACCTAGCACCAGTTTCAGGTTTTAGAAATATTGAAGTTTCGCAAAGTTATTGCGAAAAACGCTACAAAAAAATAAAAAATGCGATTATTTTATAAGTTATGCAAGTTAGCGATTTTTATTGTGAAGCGGAAAAATTGTGCTAAACTAGCACAACCTAGCACCAGTTTCAGGTTTTAGAAATATTGAAGTTTCGCAAAGTTATTGCGAAAAACGCTACAAAAAAATAAAAAACGCGATTATTTTATAAGTTATGCAAGTTAGCGATTTTTATTGTGAAACGGAAAAATTGTGCTAAACTAGCACAACCTAGCACCAGTTTCAGATTTTAGAAATATTGAAGTTTCGCAAAGTTATTGCGAAAAACGCTAAAAAAATTAAAAAAACGCGATTATTTCATAAGTTATGCAAGTTAGCGATTTTTATTGTGAAGCGGAAAAATTGTGCTAAACTAGCACAACCTAGCACCAGTTACAGATTTTAGAAATATTGAAGTCTCGCAAAGTTATTGCTAAAAACGCTAAAAAAAATTAAAAAACGCGATTATTTCATATGTTATGCAAGTTAGCGATTTTTATTGTGAAGCGGAAAAATTGTGCTAAACTAGCACAACCTAGCACCAGTTACAGATTTTAGAAATATTGAAGTTTCGCAAAGTTATTGCTAAAAACGCTAAAAAAAATTAAAAAAAGCGATTATTTCATAAGTTATGCAAGTTAGCGATTTTTATTGTGAAGCGGAAAAATTGTGCTAAACTAGCACAACCTAGCACCAGTTACAGATTTTAGAAATATTGAAGTTTCGCAAAGTTATTGCGAAAAACGCTAAAAAAAAATTAAAAAACGCGATTATTTCATAAGTTATGCAAGTTAGCGATATTTATTGTGAAGCGGAATAATTGTGCTGAACTAGCACAACCTAGCACCAGTTTCAGGTTTTAGAAATATTGAAGTTTCGCAAAGTTATTGCGAAAAACGCTAAAAAAATTAAAAAAACGCGATTATTTCATAAGTTATGCAAGTTAGCGATTTTTATTGTGAAGCGGAAAAATTGTGCTAAACTAGCACAACCTAGCACCAGTTACAGATTTTAGAAATATTGAAGTTTCGCAAAGTTATTGCTAAAAACGCTAAAAAAAATTAAAAAACGCGATTATTTCATAAGTTATGCAAGTTAGCGATTTTTATTGTGAAGCGGAAAAATTGTGCTAAACTAGCACAACCTAGCACCAGTTTCAGGTTTTAGAAATATTGAAGTTTCGCAAAGTTATTGCGAAAAACGCTAAAAAAAAATTAAAAAACGCGATTATTTCATAAGTTATGCAAGTTAGCGATATTTATTGTGAAGCGGAATAATTGTGCTGAACTAGCACAACCTAGCACCAGTTTCAGGTTTTAGAAATATTGAAGTTTCGCAAAGTTATTGCGAAAAACGCTAAAAAAATTAAAAAAAACGCGATTATTTCATAAGTTATGCAAGTTAGCGATTTTTATTGTGAAGCGGAAAAATTGTGCTAAACTAGCACAACCTAGCACCAGTTACAGATTTTAGAAATATTGAAGTTTCGCAAAGTTATTGCTAAAAACGCTAAAAAAAATTAAAAAACGCGATTATTTCATAAGTTATGCAAGTTAGCGATTTTTATTGTGAAGCGGAAAAATTGTGCTAAACTAGCACAACCTAGCACCAGTTTCAGGTTTTAGAAATATTGAAGTTTCGCAAAGTTATTGCGAAAAACGCTAAAAAAAATTAAAAAAACGCGATTATTTCATAAGTTATGCAAGTTAGCGATTTTTGTCGTGAAGCGGAATAATTGTGCTGAACTAGCACAACCTAGCACCAGTTTCAGGTTTTAGAAATATTGAAGTTTCGCAAAGTTATTGCGAAAAACGCTAAAAAAAAATTAAAAAACGCGATTATTTCATAAGTTATGCAAGTTAGCGATTTTTATTGTGAAGCGGAAAAATTGTGCTAAACTAGCACAACCTAGCACCAGTTTCAGGTTTTAGAAATATTGAAGTTTCGCAAAGTTATTGCGAAAAACGCTACAAAAAAATAAAAAACGCGATTATTTTATAAGTTATGCAAGTTAGCGATTTTTATTGTGAAGCGGAAAAATTGTGCTAAACTAGCACAACCTAGCACCAGTTTCAGGTTTTAGAAATATTGAAGTTTCGCAAAGTTATTGCGAAAAACGCTACAAAAAAATAAAAAACGCGATTATTTTATAAGTTATGCAAGTTAGCGATTTTTATTGTGAAGCGGAAAAATTGTGCTAAACTAGCACAACCTAGCACCAGTTACAGATTTTAGAAATATTGAAGTTTCGCAAAGTTATTGCTAAAAACGCTAAAAAAAATTAAAAAACGCGATTATTTCATAAGTTATGCAAGTTAGCGATTTTTATTGTGAAGCGGAAAAATTGTGCTAAACTAGCACAACCTAGCACCAGTTACAGATTTTAGAAATATTGAAGTTTCGCAAAGTTATTGCTAAAAACGCTAAAAAAAATTAAAAAACGCGATTATTTCATAAGTTATGCAAGTTAGCGATTTTTATTGTGAAGCGGAAAAATTGTGCTAAACTAGCACAACCCTAGCACCAGTTACAGATTTTAGAAATATTGAAGTTTCGCAAAGTTATTGCTAAAAACGCTAAAAAAAATTAAAAAACGCGATTATTTCATAAGTTATGCAAGTTAGCGATTTTTATTGTGAAGCGGAAAAATTGTGCTAAACTAGCACAACCTAGCACCAGTTACAGATTTTAGAAATATTGAAGTTTCGCAAAGTTATTGCTAAAAACGCTAAAAAAAATTAAAAAACGCGATTATTTCATAAGTTATGCAAGTTAGCGATTTTTATTGTGAAGCGGAAAAATTGTGCTAAACTAGCACAACCTAGCACCAGTTACAGATTTTAGAAATATTGAAGTTTCGCAAAGTTATTGCTAAAAACGCTAAAAACAATTAAAAAACGCGATTATTTCATAAGTTATGCAAGTTAGCGATTTTTATTGTGAAGCGGAAAAATTGTGCTAAACTAGCACAACCTAGCACCAGTTTCAGGTTTTAGAAATATTGAAGTTTCGCAAAGTTATTGCGAAAAACGCTACAAAAAAATAAAAAACGCGATTATTTTATAAGTTATGCAAGTTAGCGATTTTTATTGTGAAGCGGAAAAATTGTGCTAAACTAGCACAACCTAGCACCAGTTTCAGGTTTTAGAAATATTGAAGTTTCGCAAAGTTATTGCGAAAAACGCTACAAATAAATAAAAAACGCGATTATTTAATAAGTTATGCAAGTTAGCGATTTTTATTGTGAAGCGGAAAAATTGTGCTAAACTAGCACAACCTAGCACCAGTTACAGATTTTAGAAATATTGAAGTCTCGCAAAGTTATTGCTAAAAACGCTAAAAAAAATTAAAAAACGCGATTATTTCATAAGTTATGCAAGTTAGCGATTTTTATTGTGAAGCGGAAAAATTGTGCTAAACTAGCACAACCTAGCACCAGTTACAGATTTTAGAAATATTGAAGTTTCGCAAAGTTATTGCTAAAAACGCTAAAAAAAATTAAAAAACGCGATTATTTCATAAGTTATGCAAGTTAGCGATTTTTATTGTGAAGCGGAAAAATTGTGCTAAACTAGCACAACCTAGCACCAGTTACAGATTTTAGAAATATTGAAGTTTCGCAAAGTTATTGCGAAAAACGCTACAAAAAAATAAAAAACGCGATTATTTTATAAGTTATGCAAGTTAGCGATTTTTATTGTGAAGCGGAAAAATTGTGCTAAACTAGCACAACCTAGCACCAGTTTCAGGTTTTAGAAATATTGAAGTTTCGCAAAGTTATTGCGAAAAACGCTACAAATAAATAAAAAACGCGATTATTTAATAAGTTATGCAAGTTAGCGATTTTTATTGTGAAGCGGAAAAATTGTGCTAAACTAGCACAACCTAGCACCAGTTACAGATTTTAGAAATATTGAAGTCTCGCAAAGTTATTGCTAAAAACGCTAAAAAAAATTAAAAAACGCGATTATTTCATAAGTTATGCAAGTTAGCGATTTTTATTGTGAAGCGGAAAAATTGTGCTAAACTAGCACAACCTAGCACCAGTTACAGATTTTAGAAATATTGAAGTTTCGCAAAGTTATTGCTAAAAACGCTAAAAAAAATTAAAAAACGCGATTATTTCATAAGTTATGCAAGTTAGCGATTTTTATTGTGAAGCGGAAAAATTGTGCTAAACTAGCACAACCTAGCACCAGTTACAGATTTTAGAAATATTGAAGTTTCGCAAAGTTATTGCTAAAAACGCTAAAAAAAATTAAAAAACGCGATTATTTCATAAGTTATGCAAGTTAGCGATTTTTATTGTGAAGCGGAAAAATTGTGCTAAACTAGCACAACCTAGCACCAGTTTCAGGTTTTAGAAATATTGAAGTTTCGCAAAGTTATTGCGAAAAACGCTACAAAAAAATAAAAAACGCGATTATTTTATAAGTTATGCAAGTTAGCGATTTTTATTGTGAAGCGGAAAAATTGTGCTAAACTAGCACAACCTAGCACCAGTTTCAGGTTTTAGAAATATTGAAGTTTCGCAAAGTTATTGCGAAAAACGCTACAAATAAATAAAAAACGCGATTATTTAATAAGTTATGCAAGTTAGCGATTTTTATTGTGAAGCGGAAAAATTGTGCTAAACTAGCACAACCTAGCACCAGTTACAGATTTTAGAAATATTGAAGTCTCGCAAAGTTATTGCTAAAAACGCTAAAAAAAATTAAAAAACGCGATTATTTCATAAGTTATGCAAGTTAGCGATTTTTATTGTGAAGCGGAAAAATTGTGCTAAACTAGCACAACCTAGCACCAGTTACAGATTTTAGAAATATTGAAGTTTCGCAAAGTTATTGCTAAAAACGCTAAAAAAAATTAAAAAACGCGATTATTTCATAAGTTATGCAAGTTAGCGATTTTTATTGTGAAGCGGAAAAATTGTGCTAAACTAGCACAACCTAGCACCAGTTACAGATTTTAGAAATATTGAAGTTTCGCAAAGTTATTGCGAAAAACGCTACAAAAAAATAAAAAACGCGATTATTTTATAAGTTATGCAAGTTAGCGATTTTTATTGTGAAGCGGAAAAATTGTGCTAAACTAGCACAACCTAGCACCAGTTTCAGGTTTTAGAAATATTGAAGTTTCGCAAAGTTATTGCGAAAAACGCTACAAATAAATAAAAAACGCGATTATTTAATAAGTTATGCAAGTTAGCGATTTTTATTGTGAAGCGGAAAAATTGTGCTAAACTAGCACAACCTAGCACCAGTTACAGATTTTAGAAATATTGAAGTCTCGCAAAGTTATTGCTAAAAACGCTAAAAAAAATTAAAAAACGCGATTATTTCATAAGTTATGCAAGTTAGCGATTTTTATTGTGAAGCGGAAAAATTGTGCTAAACTAGCACAACCTAGCACCAGTTACAGATTTTAGAAATATTGAAGTTTCGCAAAGTTATTGCTAAAAACGCTAAAAAAAATTAAAAAACGCGATTATTTCATAAGTTATGCAAGTTAGCGATTTTTATTGTGAAGCGGAAAAATTGTGCTAAACTAGCACAACCTAGCACCAGTTACAGATTTTAGAAATATTGAAGTTTCGCAAAGTTATTGCTAAAAACGCTAAAAAAAATTAAAAAACGCGATTATTTCATAAGTTATGCAAGTTAGCGATTTTTATTGTGAAGCGGAAAAATTGTGCTAAACTAGCACAACCCTAGCACCAGTTACAGATTTTAGAAATATTGAAGTTTCGCAAAGTTATTGCTAAAAACGCTAAAAAAAAATAAAAAACGCGATTATTTCATAAGTTATGCAAGTTAGCGATTTTTATTGTGAAGCGGAAAAATTGTGCTAAACTAGCACAACCTAGCACAAGTTACAGATTTTAGAAATATTGAAGTTTCGCAAAGTTATTGCTAAAAACGCTAAAAAAAATTAAAAAACGCGATTATTTCATAAGTTATGCAAGTTAGCGATTTTTATTGTGAAGCGGAAAAATTGTGCTAAACTAGCACAACCTAGCACCAGTTACAGATTTTAGAAATATTGAATTTTCGCAAAGTTATTGCTAAAAACGCTAAAAAAAATTAAAAAACGCGATTATTTCATAAGTTATGCAAGTTAGCGATTTTTATTGTGAAGCGGAAAAATTGTGCTAAACTAGCACAACCTAGCACCAGTTTCAGGTTTTAGAAATATTGAAGTTTCGCAAAGTTATTGCGAAAAACGCTACAAAAAAATAAAAAACGCGATTATTTTATAAGTTATGCAAGTTAGCGATTTTTATTGTGAAGCGGAAAAATTGTGCTAAACTAGCACAACCTAGCACCAGTTTCAGGTTTTAGAAATATTGAAGTTTCGCAAAGTTATTGCGAAAAACGCTACAAATAAATAAAAAACGCGATTATTTAATAAGTTATGCAAGTTAGCGATTTTTATTGTGAAGCGGAAAAATTGTGCTAAACTAGCACAACCTAGCACCAGTTACAGATTTTAGAAATATTGAAGTCTCGCAAAGTTATTGCTAAAAACGCTAAAAAAAATTAAAAAACGCGATTATTTCATAAGTTATGCAAGTTAGCGATTTTTATTGTGAAGCGGAAAAATTGTGCTAAACTAGCACAACCTAGCACCAGTTACAGATTTTAGAAATATTGAAGTTTCGCAAAGTTATTGCTAAAAACGCTAAAAAAAATTAAAAAACGCGATTATTTCATAAGTTATGCAAGTTAGCGATTTTTATTGTGAAGCGGAAAAATTGTGCTAAACTAGCACAACCTAGCACCAGTTACAGATTTTAGAAATATTGAAGTTTCGCAAAGTTATTGCTAAAAACGCTAAAAAAAAATTAAAAAACGCGATTATTTCATAAGTTATGCAAGTTAGCGATTTTTATTGTGAAGCGGAAAAATTGTGCTAAACTAGCACAACCTAGCACCAGTTTCAGGTTTTAGAAATATTGAAGTTTCGCAAAGTTATTGCGAAAAACGCTAAAAAAAATTAAAAAACGCGATTATTTCATAAGTTATGCAAGTTAGCGATTTTTATTGTGAAGCGGAAAAATTGTGCTAAACTAGCACAACCTAGCACCAGTTACAGATTTTAGAAATATTGAAGTTTCGCAAAGTTATTGCGAAAAACGCTAAAAAAAATTAAAAAAACGCGATTATTTCATAAGTTATGCAAGTTAGCGATATTTATTGTGAAGCGGAATAATTGTGCTGAACTAGCACAACCTAGCACCAGTTTCAGGTTTTAGAAATATTGAAGTTTCGCAAAGTTATTGCGAAAAACGCTAAAAAAAATTAAAAAAACGCGATTATTTCATAAGTTATGCAAGTTAGCGATTTTTATTGTGAAGCGGAAAAATTGTGCTAAACTAGCACAACCTAGCACCAGTTACAGATTTTAGAAATATTGAAGTTTCGCAAAGTTATTGCTAAAAACGCTAAAAAAAATTAAAAAACGCGATTATTTCATAAGTTATGCAAGTTAGCGATTTTTATTGTGAAGCGGAAAAATTGTGCTAAACTAGCACAACCTAGCACCAGTTACAGATTTTAGAAATATTGAAGTTTCGCAAAGTTATTGCGAAAAACGCTAAAAAAAAATTAAAAAACGCGATTATTTCATAAGTTATGCAAGTTAGCGATATTTATTGTGAAGCGGAATAATTGTGCTGAACTAGCACAACCTAGCACCAGTTTCAGGTTTTAGAAATATTGAAGTTTCGCAAAGTTATTGCGAAAAACGCTAAAAAAAATTAAAAAAACGCGATTATTTCATAAGTAATGCAAGTTAGCGATTTTTATTGTGAAGCGGAAAAATTGTGCTACACTAGCACAACCTAGCACCAGTTACAGATTTTAGAAATATTGAAGTTTCGCAAAGTTATTGCTAAAAACGCTAAAAAAAAATTAAAAAACGCGATTATTTCATAAGTTATGCAAGTTAGCGATTTTTATTGTGAAGCGGAAAAATTGTGCTAAACTAGCACAACCTAGCACCAGTTACAGATTTTAGAAATATTGAAGTTTCGCAAAGTTATTGCTAAAAACGCTAAAAAAAATTAAAAAACGCGATTATTTCATAAGTTATGCAAGTTAGCGATTTTTATTGTGAAGCGGAAAAATTGTGCTAAACTAGCACAACCTAGCACCAGTTTCAGGTTTTAGAAATATTGAAGTTTCGCAAAGTTATTGCGAAAAACGCTACAAAAAAATAAAAAACGCGATTATTTTATAAGTTATGCAAGTTAGCGATTTTTATTGTGAAGCGGAAAAATTGTGCTAAACTAGCACAACCTAGCACCAGTTTCAGGTTTTAGAAATATTGAAGTTTCGCAAAGTTATTGCGAAAAACGCTACAAAAAAATAAAAAACGCGATTATTTCATAAGTTATGCAAGTTAGCGATTTTTGTCGTGAAGCGGAATAATTGTGCTGAACTAGCACAACCTAGCACCAGTTTCAGGTTTTAGAAATATTGAAGTTTCGCAAAGTTATTGCGAAAAACGCTAAAAAAAAATTAAAAAACGCGATTATTTCATAAGTTATGCAAGTTAGCGATTTTTATTGTGAAGCGGAAAAATTGTGCTAAACTAGCACAACCTAGCACCAGTTTCAGGTTTTAGAAATATTGAAGTTTCGCAAAGTTATTGCGAAAAACGCTACAAAAAAATAAAAAACGCGATTATTTTATAAGTTATGCAAGTTAGCGATTTTTATTGTGAAGCGGAAAAATTGTGCTAAACTAGCACAACCTAGCACCAGTTTCAGGTTTTAGAAATATTGAAGTTTCGCAAAGTTATTGCGAAAAACGCTACAAAATAATAAAAAACGCGATTATTTTATAAGTTATGCAAGTTAGCGATTTTTATTGTGAAACGGAATAATTGTGCTGAACTAGCACAAGCTAGCACCAGTTTCAGGTTTTAGAAATATTGAAGTTTCGCAAAGTTATTGCGAAAAACGCTAAAAAAAAAATTAAAAAACGCGATTATTTCATAAGTTATGCAAGTTAGCGATATTTATTGTGAAGCGGAATAATTGTGCTGAACTAGCACAACCTAGCACCAGTTTCAGGTTTTAGAAATATTGAAGTTTCGCAAAGTTATTGCGAAAAACGCTAAAAAAATTAAAAAAACGCGATTATTTCATAAGTTATGCAAGTTAGCGATTTTTATTGTGAAGCGGAAAAATTGTGCTAAACTAGCACAACCTAGCACCAGTTTCAGATTTTAGAAATATTGAAGTTTCGCAAAGTTATTGCGAAAAACGCTAAAAAAAATTAAAAAACGCGATTATTTCATAAGTTATGCAAGTTAGCGATTTTTATTGTGAAGCGGAAAAATTGTGCTAAACTAGCACAACCTAGCACCAGTTACAGATTTTAGAAATATTGAAGTTTCGCGAAGTTATTGCGAAAAACGCTACAAAAAAATAAAAAAACGCGATTATTTTATAAGTTATGCAAGTTAGCGATTTTTATTGTGAAGCGGAAAAATTATGCTAAACTAGCACAACCTAGCACCAGTTTCAGGTTTTAGAAATATTGAAGTTTCGCAAAGTTATTGCGAAAAACGCTAAAAAAAAATTAAAAAACGCGATTATTTCATAAGTTATGCAAGTTAGCGATATTTATTGTGAAGCGGAATAATTGTGCTGAACTAGCACAACCTAGCACCAGTTTCAGGTTTTAGAAATATTGAAGTTTCGCAAAGTTATTGCTAAAAACGCTAAAAAAAATTAAAAAACGCGATTATTTCATAAGTTATGCAAGTTAGCGATTTTTATTGTGAAGCGGAAAAATTGTGCTAAACTAGCACAACCTAGCACCAGTTTCAGGTTTTAGAAATATTGAAGTTTCGCAAAGTTATTGCGAAAAACGCTACAAAAAAATAAAAAACGCGATTATTTTATAAGTTATGCAAGTTAGCGATTTTTATTGTGAAGCGGAAAAATTGTGCTAAACTAGCACAACCTAGCACCAGTTTCAGGTTTTAGAAATATTGAAGTTTCGCAAAGTTATTGCGAAAAACGCTACAAAAAAATAAAAAACGCGATTATTTCATAAGTTATGCAAGTTAGCGATTTTTGTCGTGAAGCGGAATAATTGTGCTGAACTAGCACAACCTAGCACCAGTTTCAGGTTTTAGAAATATTGAAGTTTCGCAAAGTTATTGCGAAAAACGCTAAAAAAAAATTAAAAAACGCGATTATTTCATAAGTTATGCAAGTTAGCGATTTTTATTGTGAAGCGGAAAAATTGTGCTAAACTAGCACAACCTAGCACCAGTTTCAGGTTTTAGAAATATTGAAGTTTCGCAAAGTTATTGCGAAAAACGCTACAAAAAAATAAAAAACGCGATTATTTTATAAGTTATGCAAGTTAGCGATTTTTATTGTGAAGCGGAAAAATTGTGCTAAACTAGCACAACCTAGCACCAGTTTCAGGTTTTAGAAATATTGAAGTTTCGCAAAGTTATTGCGAAAAACGCTACAAAATAATAAAAAACGCGATTATTTTATAAGTTATGCAAGTTAGCGATTTTTATTGTGAAACGGAATAATTGTGCTGAACTAGCACAAGCTAGCACCAGTTTCAGGTTTTAGAAATATTGAAGTTTCGCAAAGTTATTGCGAAAAACGCTAAAAAAAAAATTAAAAAACGCGATTATTTCATAAGTTATGCAAGTTAGCGATATTTATTGTGAAGCGGAATAATTGTGCTGAACTAGCACAACCTAGCACCAGTTTCAGGTTTTAGAAATATTGAAGTTTCGCAAAGTTATTGCGAAAAACGCTAAAAAAATTAAAAAAACGCGATTATTTCATAAGTTATGCAAGTTAGCGATTTTTATTGTGAAGCGGAAAAATTGTGCTAAACTAGCACAACCTAGCACCAGTTTCAGATTTTAGAAATATTGAAGTTTCGCAAAGTTATTGCGAAAAACGCTAAAAAAAATTAAAAAACGCGATTATTTCATAAGTTATGCAAGTTAGCGATTTTTATTGTGAAGCGGAAAAATTGTGCTAAACTAGCACAACCTAGCACCAGTTACAGATTTTAGAAATATTGAAGTTTCGCGAAGTTATTGCGAAAAACGCTAAAAAAAAATCAAAAAACGCGATTATTTCATAAGTTATGCAAGTTAGCGATTTTTATTGTGAAGCGGAAAAATTGTGCTAAACTAGCACAACCTAGCACCAGTTTCAGGTTTTAGAAATATTGAAGTTTCGCAAAGTTATTGCGAAAAACGCTACAAAAAAATAAAAAACGCGATTATTTTATAAGTTATGCAAGTTAGCGATTTTTATTGTGAAGCGGAAAAATTGTGCTAAACTAGCACAACCTAGCACCAGTTACAGATTTTAGAAATATTGAAGTTTCGCAAAGTTATTGCTAAAAACGCTAAAAAAAATTAAAAAACGCGATTATTTCATAAGTTATGCTAGTTAGCGATTTTTATTGTGAAGCGGAAAAATTGTGCTAAACTAGCACAACCTAGCACCAGTTTCAGGTTTTAGAAATATTGAAGTTTCGCAAAGTTATTGCGAAAAACGATACAAAAAAATAAAAAACGCGATTATTTTATAAGTTATGCAAGTTAGCGATTTTTATTGTGAAGCGGAAAAATTGTGCTAAACTAGCACAACCTAGCACCAGTTTCAGGTTTTAGAAATATTGAAGTTTCGCAAAGTTATTGCGAAAAACGCTAAAAAAAATTAAAAAAACGCGATTACTTCATAAGTTTTGCAAGTTAGCGATATTTATTGTGAAGCGAAAAAATTGTGCTGAACTAGCACAACCTAGCACCAGTTTCAGGTTTTAGAAATATTGAAGTTTCGCAAAGTTATTGCGAAAAACGCTAAAAAAAAATTAAAAAACGCGATTATTTCATAAGTTATGCAAGTTAGCGATTTTTATTGTGAAGCGGAAAAATTGTGCTAAACTAGCACAACCTAGCACCAGTTTCAGGTTTTAGAAATATTGAAGTTTCGCAAAGTTATTGCGAAAAACGCTACAAAAAAATAAAAAACGCGATTATTTTATAAGTTATGCAAGTTAGCGATTTTTATTGTGAAGCGGAAAAATTGTGCTAAACTAGCACAACCTAGCACCAGTTTCAGGTTTTAGAAATATTGAAGTTTCGCAAAGTTATTGCGAAAAACGCTACAAAAAAATAAAAAACGCGATTATAGTTATGCAAGTTAGCGATTTTTATTGTGAAACGGAAAAATTGTGCTAAACTAGCACAACCTAGCACCAGTTTCAGATTTTAGAAATATTGAAGTTTCGCAAAGTTATTGCGAAAAACGCTAAAAAAAATTAAAAAAACGCGATTATTTCATAAGTTATGCAAGTTAGCGATTTTTATTGTGAAGCGGAAAAATTGTGCTAAACTAGCACAACCTAGCACCAGTTACAGATTTTAGAAATATTGAAGTCTCGCAAAGTTATTGCTAAAAACGCTAAAAAAAATTAAAAAACGCGATTATTTCATAAGTTATGCAAGTTATCGATTTTTATTGTGAAGCGGAAAAATTGTGCTAAACTAGCACAACCTAGCACCAGTTACAGATTTTAGAAATATTGAAGTTTCGCAAAGTTATTGCTAAAAACGCTAAAAAAAATTAAAAAACGCGATTATTTCATAAGTTATGCAAGTTAGCGATTTTTATTGTGAAGCGGAAAAATTGTGCTAAACTAGCACAACCTAGCACCAGTTACAGATTTTAGAAATATTGAAGTTTCGCAAAGTTATTGCTAAAAACGCTAAAAAAAATTAAAAACGCGATTATTTCATAAGTTATGCAAGTTAGCGATTTTTATTGTGAAGCGGAAAAATTGTGCTAAACTAGCACAACCTAGCACCAGTTACAGATTTTAGAAATATTGAAGTTTCGCAAAGTTATTGCTAAAAACGCTAAAAAAATTAAAAAACGCGATTATTTCATAAGTTATGCAAGTTAGCGATTTTTATTGTGAAGCGGAAAAATTGTGCTAAACTAGCACAACCTAGCAACAGTTTCAGGTTTTAGAAATATTGAAGTTTCGCAAAGTTATTGCGAAAAACGCTACAAAAAAATAAAAAACGCGATTATTTTATAAGTTATGCAAGTTAGCGATTTTTATTGTGATGCGGAAAAATTGTGCTAAACTAGCACAACCTAGCACCAGTTACAGATTTTAGAAATATTGAAGTTTCGCAAAGTTATTGCGAAAAACGCTACAAAAAAATAAAAAACGCGATTATTTTATAAGTTATGCAAGTTAGCGATTTTTATTGTGAAGCGGAAAAATTGTGCTAAACTAGCACAACCTAGCACCAGTTTCAGGTTTTAGAAATATTGAAGTTTCGCAAAGTTATTGCGAAAAACGCTACAAAAAAATAAAAAACGCGATTATTTTATAAGTTATGCAAGTTAGCGATTTTTATTGTGAAGCGGAAAAATTGTGCTAAACTAGCACAACCTAGCACCAGTTTCAGGTTTTAGAAATATTGAAGTTTCGCAAAGTTATTGCGAAAAACGCTAAAAAAATTAAAAAAAAACGCGATTATTTCATAAGTTATGCAAGTTAGCGATTTTTGTCGTGAAGCGGAATAATTGTGCTGAACTAGCACAACCTAGCACCAGTTTCAGGTTTTAGAAATATTGAAGTTTCGCAAAGTTATTGCGAAAAACGCTAAAAAAAAATTAAAAAACGCGATTATTTCATAAGTTATGCAAGTTAGCGATTTTTATTGTGAAGCGGAAAAATTGTGCTAAACTAGCACAACCTAGCACCAGTTTCAGGTTTTAGAAATATTGAAGTTTCGCAAAGTTATTGCGAAAAACGCTACAAAAAAATAAAAAACGCGATTATTTTATAAGTTATGCAAGTTAGCGATTTTTATTGTGAAGCGGAAAAATTGTGCTAAACTAGCACAACCTAGCACCAGTTTCAGGTTTTAGAAATATTGAAGTTTCGCAAAGTTATTGCGAAAAACGCTACAAAAAAATAAAAAACGCGATTATTTTATAAGTTATGCAAGTTAGCGATTTTTATTGTGAAACGGAAAAATTGTGCTAAACTAGCACAACCTAGCACCAGTTTCAGATTTTAGAAATATTGAAGTTTCGCAAAGTTATTGCGAAAAACGCTAAAAAAATTAAAAAAACGCGATTATTTCATAAGTTATGCAAGTTAGCGATTTTTATTGTGAAGCGGAAAAATTGTGCTAAACTAGCACAACCTAGCACCAGTTACAGATTTTAGAAATATTGAAGTTTCGCAAAGTTATTGCTAAAAACGCTAAAAAAAATTAAAAAACGCGATTATTTCATAAGTTATGCAAGTTAGCGATTTTTATTGTGAAGCGGAAAAATTGTGCTAAACTAGACAACCTAGCACCAGTTTCAGGTTTTAGAAATATTGAAGTTTCGCAAAGTTATTGCGAAAAACGCTACAAAAAAATAAAAAACGCGATTATTTTATAAGTTAAGCAAGTTAGCGATTTTTATTGTGAAGCGGAAAAATTGTGCTAAACTAGCACAACCTAGCACCAGTTACAGATTTTAGAAATATTGAAGTTTCGCAAAGTTATTGCTAAAAACGCTAAAAAAAATTAAAAAACGCGATTATTTCATAAGTTATGCAAGTTAGCGATTTTTATTGTGAAGCGGAAAAATTGTGCTAAACTAGCACAACCTAGCACCAGTTACGGATTTTAGAAATATTGAAGTTTCGCAAAGTTATTGCTAAAAACGCTAAAAAAAAATTAAAAAACGCGATTATTTCATAAGTTATGCAAGTTAGCGATTTTTATTGTGAAGCGGAAAAATTGTGCTAAACTAGCACAACCTAGCACCAGTTTCAGGTTTTAGAAATATTGAAGTTTCGCAAAGTTATTGCGAAAAACGCTAAAAAAAAATTAAAAAAACGCGATTATTTCATAAGTTATGCAAGTTAGCGATTTTTGTCGTGAAGCGGAATAATTGTGCTGAACTAGCACAACCTAGCACCAGTTTCAGGTTTTAGAAATATTGAAGTTTCGCAAAGTTATTGCGAAAAACGCTAAAAAAAAATTAAAAAACGCGATTATTTCATAAGTTATGCAAGTTAGCGATTTTTATTGTGAAGCGGAAAAATTGTGCTAAACTAGCACAACCTAGCACCAGTTTCAGGTTTTAGAAATATTGAAGTTTCGCAAAGTTATTGCGAAAAACGCTACAAAAAAATAAAAAACGCGATTATTTTATAAGTTATGCAAGTTAGCGATTTTTATTGTGAAGCGGAAAAATTGTGCTAAACTAGCACAACCTAGCACCAGTTTCAGGTTTTAGAAATATTGAAGTTTCGCAAAGTTATTGCGAAAAACGCTACAAAAAAATAAAAAACGCGATTATTTTATAAGTTATGCAAGTTAGCGATTTTTATTGTGAAACGGAAAAATTGTGCTAAACTAGCACAACCTAGCACCAGTTACAGATTTTAGAAATATTGAAGTTTCGCAAAGTTATTGCGAAAAACGCTAAAAAAATTAAAAAACGCGATTATTTCATAAGTTATGCAAGTTAGCGATTTTTATTGTGAAGCGGAAAAATTGTGCTAAACTAGCACAACCTAGCACCAGTTACAGATTTTAGAAATATTGAAGTTTCGCAAAGTTATTGCTAAAAACGCTAAAAAAAATTAAAAAACGCGATTATTTCATAAGTTATGCAAGTTAGCGATTTTTATTGTGAAGCGGAAAAATTGTGCTAAACTAGCACAACCTAGCACCAGTTACAGATTTTAGAAATATTGAAGTTTCGCAAAGTTATTGCTAAAAACGCTAAAAAAAATTAAAAAACGCGATTATTTCATAAGTTATGCAAGTTAGCGATTTTTATTGTGAAGCGGAAAAATTGTGCTAAACTAGCACAACCTAGCACCAGTTTCAGGTTTTAGAAATATTGAAGTTTCGCAAAGTTATTGCGAAAAACGCTACAAAAAAATAAAAAACGCGATTATTTTATAAGTTATGCAAGTTAGCGATTTTTATTGTGAAGCGGAAAAATTGTGCTGAACTAGCACAACCTAGCACCAGTTTCAGGTTTTAGAAATATTGAAGTTTCGCAAAGTTATTGCGAAAAACGCTAAAAAAATTAAAAAAAAACGCGATTATTTCATAAGTTATGCAAGTTAGCGATTTTTATTGTGAAGCGGAAAAATTGTGCTAAACTAGCACAACCTAGCACCAGTTACAGATTTTAGAAATATTGAAGTTTCGCAAAGTTATTGCTAAAAACGCTAAAAAAAATTAAAAAACGCGATTATTTCATAAGTTATGCAAGTTAGCGATTTTTATTGTGAAGCGGAAAAATTGTGCTAAACTAGCACAACCTAGCACCAGTTACAGATTTTAGAAATATTGAAGTTTCGCAAAGTTATTGCTAAAAACGCTAAAAAAAAATTAAAAAAACGCGATTATTTCATAAGTTATGCAAGTTAGCGATTTTTATTGTGAAGCGGAAAAATTGTGCTAAACTAGCACAACCTAGCACCAGTTTCAGGTTTTAGAAATATTGAAGTTTCGCAAAGTTATTGCGAAAAACGCTACAAAAAAATAAAAAACGCGATTATTTTATAAGTTATGCAAGTTAGCGATTTTTATTGTGAAGCGGAAAAATTGTGCTAAACTAGCACAACCTAGCACCAGTTTCAGGTTTTAGAAATATTGAAGTTTCGCAAAGTTATTGCGAAAAACGCTACAAAAAATAAAAAACGCGATTATTTTATAAGTTATGCAAGTTAGCGATTTTTATTGTGAAGCGGAAAAATTGTGCTAAACTAGCACAACCTAGCACCAGTTTCAGGTTTTAGAAATATTGAAGTTTCGCAAAGTTATTGCGAAAAACGCTAAAAAAAATTAAAAAAACGCGATTATTTCATAAGTTATGCAAGTTAGCGATTTTTGTCGTGAAGCGGAATAATTGTGCTGAACTAGCACAACCTAGCACCAGTTTCAGGTTTTAGAAATATTGAAGTTTCGCAAAGTTATTGCGAAAAACGCTAAAAAAAATTAAAAAACGCGATTATTTCATAAGTTATGCAAGTTAGCGATTTTTATTGTGAAGCGGAAAAATTGTGCTAAACTAGCACAACCTAGCACCAGTTTCAGGTTTTAGAAATATTGAAGTTTCGCAAAGTTATTGCGAAAAACGCTACAAAAAAATAAAAAAACGCGATTATTTTATAAGTTATGCAAGTTAGCGATTTTTATTGTGAAGCGGAAAAATTGTGCTAAACTAGCACAACCTAGCACCAGTTTCAGGTTTTAGAAATATTGAAGTTTCGCAAAGTTATTGCGAAAAACGCTACAAAAAAATAAAAAACGCGATTATTTTATAAGTTATGCAAGTTAGCGATTTTTATTGTGAAACGGAAAAATTGTGCTAAACTAGCACAACCTAGCACCAGTTACAGATTTTAGAAATATTGAAGTTTCGCAAAGTTATTGCGAAAAACGCTAAAAAAAATTAAAAAAACGCGATTATTTCATAAGTTATGCAAGTTAGCGATTTTTATTGTGAAGCGGAAAAATTGTGCTAAACTAGCACAACCTAGCACCGGTTACAGATTTTAGAAATATTGAAGTCTCGCAAAGTTATTGCTTAAAACGCTAAAAAAAATTAAAAAACGCGATTATTTCATAAGTTATGCAAGTTAGCGATTTTTATTGTGAAGCGGAAAAATTGTGCTAAACTAGCACAACCTAGCACCAGTTACAGATTTTAGAAATATTGAAGTTTCGCAAAGTTATTGCTAAAAACGCTAAAAAAAATTAAAAAAACGCGATTATTTCATAAGTTATGCAAGTTAGCGATTTTTATTGTGAAGCGGAAAAATTGTGCTAAACTAGCACAACCTAGCACCACTTTCAGGTTTTAGAAATATTGAAGTTTCGCAAAGTTATTGCGAAAAACGCTACAAAAAAATAAAAAACGCGATTATTTTATAAGTTATGCAAGTTAGCGATGTTTATTGTGAAGCGGAAAAATTGTGCTAAACTAGCACAACCTAGCACCAGTTTCAGGTTTTAGAAATATTGAAGTTTCGCAAAGTTATTGCGAAAAACGCTAAAAAAAATTAAAAAACGCGATTATTTCATAAGTTATGCAAGTTAGCGATTTTTATTGTGAAGCGGAAAAATTGTGCTAAACTAGCACAACCTAGCACCAGTTACAGATTTTAGAAATATTGAAGTTTCGCAAAGTTATTGCGAAAAACGCTAAAAAAAATTAAAAAACGCGATTATTTCATAAGTTATGCAAGTTAGCGATATTTATTGTGAAGCGGAATAATTGTGCTGAACTAGCACAACCTAGCACCAGTTTCAGGTTTTAGAAATATTGAAGTTTCGCAAAGTTATTGCGAAAAACGCTAAAAAAATTAAAAAAATGCGATTATTTCATAAGTTATGCAAGTTAGCGATTTTTATTGTGAAGCGGAAAAATTGTGCTAAACTAGCACAACCTAGCACCAGTTACAGATTTTAGAAATATTGAAGTTTCGCAAAGTTATTGCTAAAAACGCTAAAAAAAAAAATTAAAAAACGCGATTATTTCATAAGTTATGCAAGTTAGCGATTTTTATTGTGAAGCGGAAAAATTGTGCTAAACTAGCACAACCTAGCACCAGTTACAGATTTTAGAAATATTGAAGTTTCGCAAAGTTATTGCTAAAAACGCTAAAAAAAATTAAAAAACGCGATTATTTCATAAGTTATGCAAGTTAGCGATTTTTATTGTGAAGCGGAAAAATTGTGCTAAACTAGCACAACCTAGCACCAGTTTTAGGTTTTAGAAATATTGAAGTTTCGCAAAGTTATTGCGAAAAACGCTACAAAAAAATAAAAAACGCGATTATTTTATAAGTTATGCAAGTTAGCGATTTTTATTGTGAAGCGGAAAAATTGTGCTAAACTAGCACAACCTAGCACCAGTTACAGATTTTAGAAATATTGAAGTTTCGCAAAGTTATTGCTAAAAACGCTAAAAAAAATTAAAAAACGCGATTATTTCATAAGTTATGCAAGTTAGCGATTTTTATTGTGAAGCGGAAAAATTGTGCTAAACTAGCACAACCTAGCACCATTTACAGATTTTAGAAATATTGAAGTTTCGCAAAGTTATTGCTAAAAACGCTAAAAAAAATTAAAAAACGCGATTATTTCATAAGTTATGCAAGTTAGCGATTTTTATTGTGAAGCGGAAAAATTGTGCTAAACTAGCACAACCTAGCACCAGTTTCAGGTTTTAGAAATATTGAAGTTTCGCAAAGTTATTGCGAAAAACGCTACAAAAAAATAAAAACGCGATTATTTTATAAGTTATGCAAGTTAGCGATTTTTATTGTGAAGCGGAAAAATTGTGCTAAACTAGCACAACCTAGCACCAGTTTCAGGTTTTAGAAATATTGAAGTTTCGCAAAGTTATTGCGAAAAACGCTAAAAAAAATTAAAAAAACGCGATTATTTCATAAGTTATGCAAGTTAGCGATTTTTGTCGTGAAGCGGAATAATTGTGCTGAACTAGCACAACCTAGCACCAGTTTCAGGTTTTAGAAATATTGAAGTTTCGCAAAGTTATTGCGAAAAACGCTAAAAAAAAATTAAAAAACCCGATTATTTCATAAGTTATGCAAGTTAGCGATTTTTATTGTGAAGCGGAAAAATTGTGCTAAACTAGCACAACCTAGCACCAGTTTCAGGTTTTAGAAATATTGAAGTTTCGCAAAGTTATTGCGAAAAACGCTACAAAAAAATAAAAAACGCGATTATTTTATAAGTTATGCAAGTTAGCGATTTTTATTGTGAAGCGGAAAAATTGTGCTAAACTAGCACAACCTAGCACCAGTTTCAGGTTTTAGAAATATTGAAGTTTCGCAAAGTTATTGCGAAAAACGCTACAAAAAAATAAAAAACGCGATTATTTTATAAGTTATGCAAGTTAGCGATTTTTATTGTGAAACGGAAAAATTGTGCTAAACTAGCACAACCTAGCACCAGTTTCAGATTTTAGAAATATTGAAGTTTCGCAAAGTTATTGCGAAAAACGCTAAAAAAATTAAAAAAACGCGATTATTTCATAAGTTATGCAAGTTAGCGATTTTTATTGTGAAGCGGAAAAATTGTGCTAAACTAGCACAACCTAGCACCAGTTACAGATTTTAGAAATATTGAAGTCTCGCAAAGTTATTGCTAAAAACGCTAAAAAAAATTAAAAAACGCGATTATTTCATAAGTTATGCAAGTTAGCGATTTTTATTGTGAAGCGGAAAAATTGTGCTAAACTAGCACAACCTAGCACCAGTTTCAGGTTTTAGAAATATTGAAGTTTCGCAAAGTTATTGCGAAAAACGCTACAAAAAAATAAAAAACGCGATTATTTTATAAGTTATGCAAGTTAGCGATTTTTATTGTGAAGCGGAAAAATTGTGCTAAACTAGCACAACCTAGCACCAGTTTCAGGTTTTAGAAATATTGAAGTTTCGCAAAGTTATTGCGAAAAACGCTAAAAAAAATTAAAAAACGCGATTATTTCATAAGTTATGCAAGTTAGCGATTTTTATTGTGAAGCGGAAAAATTGTGCTAAACTAGCACAACCTAGCACCAGTTACAGATTTTAGAAATATTGAAGTTTCGCAAAGTTATTGCTAAAAACGCTAAAAAAAATTAAAAAACGCGATTATTTCATAAGTTATGCAAGTTAGCGATTTTTATTGTGAAGCGGAAAAATTGTGCTAAACTAGCACAACCTAGCACCAGTTTCAGGTTTTAGAAATATTGAAGTTTCGCAAAGTTATTGCGAAAAACGCTACAAAAAAATAAAAAACGCGATTATTTTATAAGTTATGCAAGTTAGCGATTTTTATTGTGAAGCGGAAAAATTGTGCTAAACTAGCACAACCTAGCACCAGTTTCAGGTTTTAGAAATATTGAAGTTTCGCAAAGTTATTGCGAAAAACGCTAAAAAAAATTAAAAAAACGCGATTATTTCATAAGTTATGCAAGTTAGCGATTTTTATTGTGAAGCGGAAAAATTGTGCTAAACTAGAACAACCTAGCACCAGTTTCAGGTTTTATAAATATTGAAGTTTCGCAAAGTTATTGCGAAAAACGCTACAAAAAAATAAAAAACGCGATTATTTTATAAGTTATGCAAGTTAGCGATTTTTATTGTGAAGCGGAAAAATTGTGCTAAACTAGCACAACCTAGCACCAGTTTCAGGTTTTAGAAATATTGAAGTTTCGCAAAGTTATTGCGAAAAACGCTACAAAAAAATAAAAAACGCGATTATTTTATAAGTTATGCAAGTTAGCGATTTTTATTGTGAAACGGAAAAATTGTGCTAAACTAGCACAACCTAGCACCAGTTTCAGATTTTAGAAATATTGAAGTTTCGCAAAGTTATTGCGAAAAACGCTAAAAAAATTAAAAAAACGCGATTATTTCATAAGTTATGCAAGTTAGCGATTTTTATTGTGAAGCGGAAAAATTGTGCTAAACTAGCACAACCTAGCACCAGTTACAGATTTTAGAAATATTGAAGTCTCGCAAAGTTATTGCTAAAAACGCTAAAAAAAATTAAAAAACCCGATTATTTCATAAGTTATGCAAGTTAGCGATTTTTATTGTGAAGCGGAAAAATTGTGCTAAACTAGCACAACCTAGCACCAGTTACAGATTTTAGAAATATTGAAGTTTCGCAAAGTTATTGCTAAAAACGCTAAAAAAAAATTAAAAAACGCGATTATTTCATAAGTTATGCAAGTTAGCGATTTTTATTGTGAAGCGGAAAAATTGTGCTAAACTAGCACAACCTAGCACCAGTTTCAGGTTTTAGAAATATTGAAGTTTCGCAAAGTTATTGCGAAAAAACGCTACAAAAAAATAAAAAACGCGATTATTTTATAAGTTATGCAAGTTAGCGATTTTTATTGTGAAGCGGAAAAATTGTGCTAAACTAGCACAACCTAGCACCAGTTTCAGGTTTTAGAAATATTGAAGTTTCGCAAAGTTATTGCGAAAAACGCTAAAAAAAATTAAAAAACGCGATTATTTCATAAGTTATGCAAGTTAGCGATTTTTATTGTGAAGCGGAAAAATTGTGCTAAACTAGCACAACCTAGCACCAGTTACAGATTTTAGAAATATTGAAGTTTCGCAAAGTTATTGCGAAAAACGCTAAAAAAAATTAAAAAACGCGATTATTTCATAAGTTATGCAAGTTAGCGATTTTAATTGTGAAGCGGAAAAATTGTGCTAAACTAGCACAACCTAGCACCAGTTACAGATTTTAGAAATATTGAAGTTTCGCAAAGTTATTGCTAAAAACGCTAAAAAAAATTAAAAAACGCGATTATTTCATAAGTTATGCAAGTTAGCGATTTTTATTGTGAAGCGGAAAAATTGTGCTAAACTAGCACAACCTAGCACCAGTTTCAGGTTTTAGAAATATTGAAGTTTCGCAAAGTTATTGCGAAAAACGCTACAAAAAAATAAAAAACGCGATTATTTTATAAGTTATGCAAGTTAGCGATTTTTATTGTGAAGCGGAAAAATTGTGCTAAACTAGCACAACCTAGCACCAGTTTCAGGTTTTAGAAATATTGAAGTTTCGCAAAGTTATTGCGAAAAAGCTAAAAAAAATTAAAAAAAAACGCGATTATTTCATAAGTTATGCAAGTTAGCGATTTTTGTCGTGAAGCGGAATAATTGTGCTGAACTAGCACAACCTAGCACCAGTTTCAGGTTTTAGAAATATTGAAGTTTCGCAAAGTTATTGCGAAAAACGCTAAAAAAAATTAAAAAAACGCGATTATTTCATAAGTTATGCAAGTTAGCGATTTTTGTCGTGAAGCGGAATAATTGTGCTGAACTAGCACAACCTAGCACCAGTTTCAGGTTTTAGAAATATTGAAGTTTCGCAAAGTTATTGCGAAAAACGCTAAAAAAAAATTAAAAAACGCGATTATTTCATAAGTTATGCAAGTTAGCGATTTTTATTGTGAAGCGGAAAAATTGTGCTAAACTAGCACAACCTAGCACCAGTTTCAGGTTTTAGAAATATTGAAGTTTCGCAAAGTTATTGCGAAAAACGCTACAAAAAAATAAAAAAACGCGATTATTTTATAAGTTATGCAAGTTAGCGATTTTTATTGTGAAGCGGAAAAATTGTGCTAAACTAGCACAACCTAGCACCAGTTTCAGGTTTTAGAAATATTGAAGTTTCGCAAAGTTATTGCGAAAAACGCTAAAAAAAATTAAAAAACGCGATTATTTCATAAGTTATGCAAGTTAGCGATTTTTATTGTGAAGCGGAAAAATTGTGCTAAACTAGCACAACCTAGCACCAGTTACAGATTTTAGAAATATTGAAGTCTCGCAAAGTTATTGCTAAAAACGCTAAAAAAAATTAAAAAACGCGATTATTTCATAAGTTATGCAAGTTAGCGATTTTTATTGTGAAGCGGAAAAATTGTGCTAAACTAGCACAACCTAGCACCAGTTACAGATTTTAGAAATATTGAAGTTTCGCAAAGTTATTGCTAAAAACGCTAAAAAAATTAAAAAACGCGATTATTTCATAAGTTATGCAAGTTAGCGATTTTTATTGTGAAGCGGAAAAATTGTGCTAAACTAGCACAACCTAGCACCAGTTTCAGGTTTTAGAAATATTGAAGTTTCGCAAAGTTATTGCGAAAAACGCTACAAAAAAATAAAAAACGCGATTATTTTATAAGTTATGCAAGTTAGCGATTTTTATTGTGAAGCGGAAAAATTGTGCTAAACTAGCACAACCTAGCTAGCACCAGTTTCAGGTTTTAGAAATATTGAAGTTTCGCAAAGTTATTGCGAAAAACGCTAAAAAAAATTAAAAAACGCGATTATTTCATAAGTTATGCAAGTTAGCGATTTTTATTGTGAAGCGGAAAAATTGTGCTAAACTAGCACAACCTAGCACCAGTTACAGATTTTAGAAATATTGAAGTTTCGCAAAGTTATTGCGAAAAACGCTAAAAAAAAATTAAAAAACGCGATTATTTCATAAGTTATGCAAGTTAGCGGGAATAATTGTGCTGAACTAGCACAACCTAGCACCAGTTTTCAGGTTTTAGAAATATTGAAGTTTTCGCAAAGTTATTGCGAAAAAAACGCTAAAAAAAAATTAAAAAAAACGCGATTATTTCATAAGTTATGCAAGTTAGCGATTTTATTTTTTATTTTAGCGCAAAGTTATTGCGAAAAAACGCTAAAAAAAATTAAAAAAAACGCGATTATTTCATAAGTTATGCAAGTTAGCGATTTTTATTGTGAAGCGGAAAAATTGTGGTAAAACTAGCACAACCTAGCACCAGTTACAGATTTTAGAAATATTGAAGTTTCGCAAAGTTATTGCGAAAAAACGCTACAAAAAAAATAAAAAACGCGATTATTTCATAAGTTATGCAAGTTAGCGATTTTTATTGTGAAGCGGAAAAAAATTGTGCTAAACTAGCACAACCTAGCACCAGTTTTCAGGTTTTAGAAATATTGAAGTTTCGCAAAGTTATTGCGAAAAACGCTAAAAAAAAAATTAAAAAAACGCGATTATTTCATAAGTTATGCAAGTAAGCGATTTTTTGTCGTGAAGCGGAATAATTGTGCTGAACTAGCACAACCTAGCACCAGTTTTCAGGTTTTAGAAATATTGAAGTTTCGCAAAGTTATTGCGAAAAAACGCTAAAAAAAAAATTAAAAAACGCGATTATTTCATAAGTTATGCAAGTTAGCGATTTTTATTGTGAAGCGGAAAAAATTGTGCTAAAACTAGCACAACCTAGCACCAGTTTCAGGTTTTAGAAATATTGAAGTTTCGCAAAGTTATTGCGAAAAACGCTACAAAAAAATAAAAAACGCGATTATTTTATAAGTTATGCAAGTTAGCGATTTTTATTGTGAAGCGGAAAAATTGTGCTAAACTAGCACAACCTAGCACCAGTTTCAGGTTTTAGAAATATTGAAGTTTCGCAAAGTTATTGCGAAAAACGCTACAAAAAAATAAAAAACGCGATTATTTTATAAGTTATGCAAGTTAGCGAATTTTATTGTGAAACGGAAAAATTGTGCTAAACTAGCACAACCTAGCACCAGTTTCAGATTTTAGAAATATTGAAGTTTCGCAAAGTTATTGCGAAAAACGCTAAAAAAATTAAAAAAACGCGATTATTTCATAAGTTATGCAAGTTAGCGATTTTTATTGTGAAGCGGAAAAATTGTGCTAAACTAGCACAACCTAGCACCAGTTACAGATTTTAGAAATATTGAAGTCTCGCAAAGTTATTGCTAAAAACGCTAAAAAAAATTAAAAAACGCGATTATTTCATAAGTTATGCAAGTTAGCGATTTTTATTGTGAAGCGGAAAAATTGTGCTAAACTAGCACAACCTAGCACCAGTTACAGATTTTAGAAATATTGAAGTTTCGCAAAGTTATTGCTAAAAACGCTAAAAAAAAAATTAAAAAACGCGATTATTTCATAAGTTATGCAAGTTAGCGATTTTTATTGTGAAGCGGAAAAATTGTGCTAAACTAGCACAACCTAGCACCAGTTTCAGGTTTTAGAAATATTGAAGTTTCGCAAAGTTATTGCTAAAAACGCTAAAAAAAATTAAAAAAACGCGATTATTTCATAAGTTATGCAAGTTAGCGATTTTTATTGTGAAGCGGAAAAATTGTGCTAAACTAGCACAACCTAGCACCAGTTTCAGGTTTTAGAAATATTGAAGTTTCGCAAAGTTATTGCGAAAAACGCTACAAAAAAATAAAAAACGCGATTATTTTATAAGTTATGCAAGTTAGCGATTTTTATTGTGAAGCAGAAAAATTGTGCTAAACTAGCACAACCTAGCACCAGTTTCAAGTTTTAGAAATATTGAAGTTTCGCAAAGTTATTGCGAAAAACGCTAAAAAAAATTAAAAAACGCGATTATTTCATAAGTTATGCAAGTTAGCGATTTTTATTGTGAAGCGGAAAAATTGTGCTAAACTAGCACAACCTAGCACCAGTTACAGATTTTAGAAATATTGAAGTTTCGCAAAGTTATTGCTAAAAACGCTAAAAAAAATTAAAAAACGCGATTATTTCATAAGTTATGCAAGTTAGCGATTTTTATTGTGAAGCGGAAAAATTGTGCTAAACTAGCACAACCTAGCACCAGTTTCAGGTTTAAGAAATATTGAAGTTTCGCAAAGTTATTGCGAAAAACGCTACAAAAAAATAAAAAACGCGATTATTTTATAAGTTATGCAAGTTAGCGATTTTTATTGTGAAGCGGAAAAATTGTGCTAAATTAGCACAACCTAGCACCAGTTTCAGGTTTTAGAAATATTGAAGTTTCGCAAAGTTATTGCGAAAAACGCTAAAAAAAAATTAAAAAAACGCGATTATTTCATAAGTTATGCAAGTTAGCGATTTTTGTCGTGAAGCGGAATAATTGTGCTGAACTAGCACAACCTAGCACCAGTTTCAGGTTTTAGAAATATTGAAGTTTCGCAAAGTTATTGCGAAAAACGCTAAAAAAAAATTAAAAAACGCGATTATTTCATAAGTTATGCAAGTTAGCGATTTTTATTGTGAAGCGGAAAAATTGTGCTAAACTAGAACAACCTAGCACCAGCTTCAGGTTTTAGAAATATTGAAGTTTCGCAAAGTTATTGCGAAAAACGCTAAAAAAAAAATAAAAAACGCGATTATTTTATAAGTTATGCAAGTTAGCGATTTTTATTGTGAAGCGGAAAAATTGTGCTAAACTAGCACAACCTAGCACCAGTTTCAGGTTTTAGAAATATTGAAGTTTCGCAAAGTTATTGCGAAAAACGCTACAAAAAAATAAAAAACGCGATTATTTTATAAGTTATGCAAGTTAGCGATTTTTATTGTGAAACGGAAAAATTGTGCTAAACTAGCACAACCTAGCACCAGTTTCAGATTTTAGAAATATTGAAGTTTCGCAAAGTTATTGCGAAAAACGCTAAAAAAATTAAAAAAACGCGATTATTTCATAAGTAATGCAAGTTAGCGATTTTTATTGTGAAGCGGAAAAATTGTGCTAAACTAGCACAACCTAGCACCAGTTACAGATTTTAGAAATATTGAAGTCTCGCAAAGTTATTGCGAAAAACGCTAAAAAAATTAAAAAAAAAACGCGATTATTTCATAAGTTATGCAAGTTAGCGATTTTTATTGTGAAGCGGAAAAATTGTGCTAAATTAGCACAACCTAGCACCAGTTACAGATTTTAGAAATATTGAAGTCTCGCAAAGTTATTGCTAAAAACGCTAAAAAAAAATTAAAAAACGCGATTATTTCATAAGTTATGCAAGTTAGCGATTTTTATTGTGAAGCGGAAAAATTGTGCTAAACTAGCACAACCTAGCACCAGTTACAGATTTTAGAAATATTGAAGTTTCGCAAAGTTATTGCTAAAAACGCTAAAAAAAAATTAAAAAACGCGATTATTTCATAAGTTATGCAAGTTAGCGATTTTTATTGTGAAGCGGAAAAATTGTGCTAAACTAGCACAACCTAGCACCAGTTTCAGGTTTTAGAAATATTGAAGTTTCGCAAAGTTATTGCGAAAAACGCTACAAAAAAATAAAAAACGCGATTATTTTATAAGTTATGCAAGTTAGCGATTTTTATTGTGAAGCGTAAAAATTGTGCTAAACTAGCACAACCTAGCACCAGTTTCAGGTTTTAGAAATATTGAAGTTTCGCAAAGTTATTGCGAAAAACGCTAAAAAAAATTAAAAAAACGCGATTATTTCATAAGTTATGCAAGTTAGCGATTTTTGTCGTGAAGCGGAATAATTGTGCTGAACTAGCACAACCTAGCACCAGTTTCAGGTTTTAGAAATATTGAAGTTTCGCAAAGTTATTGCGAAAAACGCTAAAAAAAAATTAAAAAACGCGATTATTTTATAAGTTATGCAAGTTAGCGATTTTTATTGTGAAGCGGAAAAATTGTGCTAAACTAGCACAACCTAGCACCAGTTTCAGGTTTTAGAAATATTGAAGTTTCGCAAAGTTATTGCGAAAAACGCTACAAAAAAATAAAAAACGCGATTATTTTATAAGTTATGCAAGTTAGCGATTTTTATTGTGAAGCGGAAAAATTGTGCTAAACTAGCACAACCTAGCACTAGTTTCAGATTTTAGAAATATTGAAGTTTCGCAAAGTTATTGCGAAAAACGCTAAAAAAATTAAAAAAACGCGATTATTTCATAAGTTATGCAAGTTAGCGATTTTTATTGTGAAGCGGAAAAATTGTGCTAAACTAGCACAACCTAGCACCAGTTACAGATTTTAGAAATATTGAAGTCTCGCAAAGTTATTGCTAAAAACGCTAAAAAAAATTAAAAAACGCGATTATTTCATAAGTTATGCAAGTTAGCGATTTTTATTGTGAAGCGGAAAAATTGTGCTAAACTAGCACAACCTAGCACCAGTTACAGATTTTAGAAATATTGAAGTTTCGCAAAGTTATTGCTAAAAACGCTAAAAAAATTAAAAAACGCGATTATTTCATAAGTTATGCAAGTTAGCGATTTTTATTGTGAAGCGGAAAAATTGTGCTAAACTAGCACAACCTAGCACCAGTTTCAGGTTTTAGAAATATTGAAGTTTCGCAAAGTTATTGCGAAAAACGCTAAAAAAAATTAAAAAACGCGATTATTTCATAAGTTATGCAAGTTAGCGATTTTTATTGTGAAGCGGAAAAATTGTGCTAAACTAGCACAACCTAGCACCAGTTACAGATTTTAGAAATATTGAAGTTTCGCAAAGTTATTGCTAAAAACACTAAAAAAAATTAAAAAACGCGATTATTTCATAAGTTATGCAAGTTAGCGATATTTATTGTGAAGCGGAATAATTGTGCTGAACTAGCACAACCTAGCACCAGTTTCAGGTTTTAGAAATATTGAAGTTTCGCAAAGTTATTGCGAAAAACGCTAAAAAAATTAAAAAAAACGCGATTATTTCATAAGTTATGCAAGTTAGCGATTTTTATTGTGAAGCGGAAAAATTGTGCTAAACTAGCACAACCTAGCACCAGTTACAGATTTTAGAAATATTGAAGTTTCGCAAAGTTATTGCTAAAACCGCTAAAAAAAAATTAAAAAACGCGATTATTTCATAAGTTATGCAAGTTAGCGATTTTTATTGTGAAGCGGAAAAATTGTGCTAAACTAGCACAACCTAGCACCAGTTACAGATTTTAGAAATATTGAAATTTCGCAGAGTTATTGCTAAAAACGCTAAAAAAAATTAAAAAACGCGATTATTTCATAAGTTATGCAAGTTAGCGATTTTTATTGTGAAGCGGAAAAATTGTGCTAAACTAGCACAACCTAGCACCAGTTTCAGGTTTTAGAAATATTGAAGTTTCGCAAAGTTATTGCGAAAAACGCTACAAAAAAATAAAAAACGCGATTATTTTATAAGTTATGCAAGTTAGCGATTTTTATTGTGAAGCGGAAAAATTGTGCTAAACTAGCACAACCTAGCACCAGTTTCAGGTTTTAGAAATATTGAAGTTTCGCAAAGTTATTGCGAAAAACGCTAAAAAAAATTAAAAAACGCGATTATTTCATAAGTTATGCAAGTTAGCGATTTTTATTGTGAAGCGGAAAAATTGTGCTAAACTAGCACAACCTAGCACCAGTTACAGATTTTAGAAATATTGAAGTTTCGCAAAGTTATTGCGAAAAACGCTAAAAAAAATTAAAAAACGCGATTATTTCATAAGTTATGCAAGTTAGCGATATTTATTGTGAAGCGGAATAATTGTGCTGAACTAGCACAACCTAGCACCAGTTTCAGGTTTTAGAAATATTGAAGTTTCGCAAAGTTATTGCGAAAAACGCTAAAAAAATTAAAAAAAACGCGATTATTTCATAAGTTATGCAAGTTAGCGATTTTTATTGTGAAGCGGAAAAATTGTGCTAAACTAGCACAACCTAGCACCAGTTACAGATTTTAGAAATATTGAAGTTTCGCAAAGTTATTGCTAAAAACGCTAAAAAAAAATTAAAAAACGCGATTATTTCATAAGTTATGCAAGTTAGCGATTTTTATTGTGAAGCGGAAAAATTGTGCTAAACTAGCACAACCTAGCACCAGTTACAGATTTTAGAAATATTGAAATTTCGCAGAGTTATTGCTAAAAACGCTAAAAAAAATTAAAAAACGCGATTATTTCATAAGTTATGCAAGTTAGCGATTTTTATTGTGAAGCGGAAAAATTGTGCTAAACTAGCACAACCTAGCACCAGTTTCAGGTTTTAGAAATATTGAAGTTTCGCAAAGTTATTGCGAAAAACGCTACAAAAAAATAAAAAACGCGATTATTTTATAAGTTATGCAAGTTAGCGATTTTCATTGTGAAGCGGAAAAATTGTGCTAAACTAGCACAACCTAGCACCAGTTTCAGGTTTTAGAAATATTGAAGTTTCGCAAAGTTATTGCGAAAAACGCTACAAAAAAATAAAAAAACGCGATTATTTTATAAGTTATGCAAGTTAGCGATTTTTATTGTGAAGCGGAAAAATTGTGCTAAACTAGCACAACCTAGCACCAGTTTCAGGTTTTAGAAATATTGAAGTTTCGCAAAGTTATTGCGAAAAACGCTACAAAAAAATAAAAAACGCGATTATTTTATAAGTTATGCAAGTTAGCGATTTTTATTGTGAAGCGGAAAAATTGTGCTAAACTAGCACAACCTAGCACCAGTTTCAGGTTTTAGAAATATTGAAGTTTCGCAAAGTTATTGCGAAAAACGCTAAAAAAATTAAAAAAACGCGATTATTTCATAAGTTATGCAAGTTAGCGATTTTTATTGTGAAGCGGAAAAATTGTGCTAAACTAGCACAACCTAGCACCAGTTACAGATTTTAGAAATATTGAAGTCTCGCAAAGTTATTGCGAAAAACGCTAAAAAAATTAAAAAACGCGATTATTTCATAAGTTATGCAAGTTAGCGATTTTTATTGTGAAGCGGAAAAATTGTGCTAAACTAGCACAACCTAGCACCAGTTTCAGATTTTAGAAATATTGAAGTTTCGCAAAGTTATTGCTAAAAACGCTAAAAAAAAATTAAAAAACGCGATTATTTCATAAGTTATGCAAGTTAGCGATTTTTATTGTGAAGCGGAAAAATTGTGCTAAACTAGCACAACCTAGCACCAGTTTCAGGTTTTAGAAATATTGAAGTTTCGCAAAGTTATTGCGAAAAACGCTACAAAAAAATAAAAAACGCGATTATTTTATAAGTTATGCAAGTTAGCGATTTTTATTGTGAAGCGGAAAAATTGTGCTAAACTAGCACAACCTAGAACCAGTTTCAGGTTTTAGAAATATTGAAGTTTCGCAAAGTTATTGCGAAAAACGCTAAAAAAAAATTAAAAAACGCGATTATTTCATAAGTTATGCAAGTTAGCGATTTTTATTGTGAAGCGGAAAAATTGTGCTAAACTAGCACAACCTAGCACCAGTTACAGATTTTAGAAATATTGAAATTTCGCAGAGTTATTGCTAAAAACGCTAAAAAAAATTAAAAAACGCGATTATTTCATAAGTTATGCAAGTTAGCGATTTTTATTGTGAAGCGGAAAAATTGTGCTAAACTAGCACAACCTAGCACCAGTTTCAGGTTTTAGAAATATTGAAGTTTCGCAAAGTTATTGCGAAAAACGCTACAAAAAAATAAAAAACGCGATTATTTTATAAGTTATGCAAGTTAGCGATTTTCATTGTGAAGCGGAAAAATTGTGCTAAACTAGCACAACCTAGCACCAGTTTCAGGTTTTAGAAATATTGAAGTTTCGCAAAGTTATTGCGAAAAACGCTACAAAAAAATAAAAAAACGCGATTATTTTATAAGTTATGCAAGTTAGCGATTTTTATTGTGAAGCGGAAAAATTGTGCTAAACTAGCACAACCTAGCACCAGTTTCAGGTTTTAGAAATATTGAAGTTTCGCAAAGTTATTGCGAAAAACGCTACAAAAAAATAAAAAACGCGATTATTTTATAAGTTATGCAAGTTAGCGATTTTTATTGTGAAACGGAAAAATTGTGCTAAACTAGCACAATCTAGCACCAGTTTCAGATTTTAGAAATATTAAAGTTTCGCAAAGTTATTGCGAAAAACGCTAAAATAAATTAAAAAAACGCGATTATTTCATAAGTTATGCAAGTTAGCGATTTTTATTGTGAAGCGGAAAAATTGTGCTAAACTAGCACAACCTAGCACCAGTTACAGATTTTAGAAATATTGAAGTCTCGCAAAGTTATTGCGAAAAACGCTAAAAAAAAATTAAAAAACGCGATTATTTCATAAGTTATGCAAGTTAGCGATTTTTATTGTGAAGCGGAAAAATTGTGCTAAACTAGCACAACCTAGCACCAGTTTCAGATTTTAGAAATATTGAAGTTTCGCAAAGTTATTGCTAAAAACGCTAAAAAAAAAAATTAAAAAACGCGATTATTTCATAAGTTATGCAAGTTAGCGATTTTTATTGTGAAGCGGAAAAATTGTGCTAAACTAGCACAACCTAGCACCAGTTTCAGGTTTTAGAAATATTGAAGTTTCGCAAAGTTATTGCGAAAAACGCTACAAAAAAATAAAAAACGCGATTATTTTATAAGTTATGCAAGTTAGCGATTTTTATTGTGAAGCGGAAAAATTGTGCTAAACTAGCACAACCTAGAACCAGTTTCAGGTTTTAGAAATATTGAAGTTTTGCAAAGTTATTGCGAAAAACGCTAAAAAAAATTAAAAAACGCGATTATTTCATAAGTTATGCAAGTTAGCGATTTTTATTGTGAAGCGGAAAAATTGTGCTAAACTAGCACAACCTAGCACCAGTTACAGATTTTAGAAATATTGAAGTTTCGCAAAGTTATTGCTAAAAACGCTAAAAAAAATTAAAAAACGCGATTATTTCATAAGTTATGCAAGTTAGCGATTTTTATTGTGAAGCGGAAAAATTGTGCTAAACTAGCACAACCTAGCACCAGTTACAGATTTTAGAAATATTGAAGTTTCGCAAAGTTATTGCTAAAAACGCTAAAAAAAATTAAAAAACGCGATTATTTCATAAGTTATGCAAGTTAGCGATTTTTATTGTGAAGCGGAAAAATTGTGCTAAACTAGCACAACCTAGCACCAGTTTCAGGTTTTAGAAATATTGAAGTTTCGCAAAGTTATTGCGAAAAACGCTACAAAAAAATAAAAAACGCGATTATTTTATAAGTTATGCAAGTTAGCGATTTTTATTGTGAAGCGGAAAAATTGTGCTAAACTAGCACAACCTAGCACCAGTTTCAGGTTTTAGAAATATTGAAGTTTCGCAAAGTTATTGCGAAAAACGCTAAAAAAAAAATTAAAAAAACGCGATTATTTCATAAGTTATGCAAGTTAGCGATTTTTGTCGTGAAGCGGAATAATTGTGCTGAACTAGCACAACCTAGCACCAGTTTCAGGTTTTAGAAATATTGAAGTTTCGCAAAGTTATTGCGAAAAACGCTAAAAAAAAATTAAAAAACGCGATTATTTCATAAGTTATTCAAGTTAGCGATTTTTATTGTGAAGCGGAAAAATTGTGCTAAACTAGCACAACCTAGCACCAGTTTCAGGTTTTAGAAATATTGAAGTTTCGCAAAGTTATTGCGAAAAACGCTACAAAAAAATAAAAAAACGCGATTATTTTATAAGTTATGCAAGTTAGCGATTTTTATTGTGAAGCGGAAAAATTGTGCTAAACTAGCACAACCTAGCACCAGTTTCAGGTTTTAGAAATATTGAAGTTTCGCAAAGTTATTGCGAAAAACGCTACAAAAAAATAAAAAACGCGATTATTTTATAAGTTATGCAAGTTAGCGATTTTTATTGTGAAACGGAAAAATTGTGCTAAACTAGCACAACCTAGCACCAGTTTCAGATTTTAGAAATATTGAAGTTTCGCAAAGTTATTGCGAAAAACGCTAAAAAAATTAAAAAAACGCGATTATTTCATAAGTTATGCAAGTTAGCGATTTTTATTGTGAAGCGGAAAAATTGTGCTAAACTAGCACAACCTAGCACCAGTTACAGATTTTAGAAATATTGAAGTCTCGCAAAGTTATTGCTAAAAACGCTAAAAAAAATTAAAAAACGCGATTATTTCATAAGTTATGCAAGTTAGCGATTTTTATTGTGAAGCGGAAAAATTGTGCTAAACTAGCACAACCTAGCACCAGTTACAGATTTTAGAAATATTGAAGTTTCGCAAAGTTATTGCTAAAAACGCTAAAAAAAATTAAAAAACGCGATTATTTCATAAGTTATGCAAGTTAGCGATTTTTATTGTGAAGCGGAAAAATTGTGCTAAACTAGCACAACCTAGCACCAGTTTCAGGTTTTAGAAATATTGAAGTTTCGCAAAGTTATTGCGAAAAACGCTACAAAAAAATAAAAAACGCGATTATTTTATAAGTTATGCAAGTTAGCGATTTTTATTGTGAAGCGGAAAAATTGTGCTAAACTAGCACAACCTAGCACCAGTTTCAGGTTTTAGAAATATTGAAGTTTCGCAAAGTTATTGCGAAAAACGCTAAAAAAAATTAAAAAACGCGATTATTTCATAAGTTATGCAAGTTAGCGATTTTTATTGTGAAGCGGAAAAATTGTGCTAAACTAGCACAACCTAGCACCAGTTACAGATTTTAGAAATATTGAAGTTTCGCAAAGTTATTGCGAAAAACGCTAAAAAAAAAAATTAAAAAACGCGATTATTTCATAAGTTATGCAAGTTAGCGATATTTATTGTGAAGCGGAATAATTGCGCTGAACTAGCACAACCTAGCACCAGTTTCAGGTTTTAGAAATATTGAAGTTTCGCAAAGTTATTGCGAAAAACGCTAAAAAAATTAAAAAAACGCGATTATTTCATAAGTTATGCAAGTTAGCGATTTTTATTGTGAAGCGGAAAAATTGTGATAAACTAGCACAACCTAGCACCAGTTACAGGTTTTAGAAATATTGAAGTCTCGCAAAGTTATTGCTAAAAACGCTAAAACAAATTAAAAAACGCGATTATTTCATAAGTTATGCAAATTAGCGATTTTTGTCGTGAAGCGGAATAATTGTGCTGAACTAGCACAACCTAGCACCAGTTTCAGGTTTTAGAAATATTGAAGTTTCGCAAAGTTATTGCTAAAAACGCTAAAAAAAAATTAAAAAACGCGATTATTTCATAAGTTATGCAAGTTAGCGATTTTTATTGTGAAGCGGAAAAATTGTGCTAAACTAGCACAACCTAGCACCAGTTTCAGGTTTTAGAAATATTGAAGTTTCGCAAAGTTATTGCGAAAAACGCTACAAAAAAATAAAAAACGCGATTATTTTATAAGTTATGCAAGTTAGCGATTTTTATTGTGAAGCGGAAAAATTGTGCTAAACTAGCACAACCTAGCACCAGTTTCAGGTTTTAGAAATATTGAAGTTTCGCAAAGTTATTGCGAAAAACGCTAAAAAAAATTAAAAAACGCGATTATTTCATAAGTTATGCAAGTTAGCGATTTTTATTGTGAAGCGGAAAAATTGTGCTAAACTAGCACAACCTAGCACCAGTTACAGATTTTAGAAATATTGAAGTTTCGCAAAGTTATTGCGAAAAACGCTAAAAAAAAATTAAAAAACGCGATTATTTCAAAGGTTATGCAAGTTAGCGATATTTATTGTGAAGCGGAATAATTGTGCTGAACTAGCACAACCTAGCACCAGTTTCAGGTTTTAGAAATATTGAAGTTTCGCAAAGTTATTGCGAAAAACGCTAAAAAAAATTAAAAAACGCGATTATTTCATAAGTTATGCAAGTTAGCGATTTTTATTGTGAAGCGGAAAAATTGTGCTAAACTAGCACAACCTAGCACCAGTTTCAGGTTTTAGAAATATTGAAGTTTCGCAAAGTTATTGCGAAAAACGCTACAAAAAAATAAAAAACGCGATTATTTTATAAGTTATGCAAGTTAGCGATTTTTATTGTGAAGCGGAAAAATTGTGCTAAACTAGCACAACCTAGCACCAGTTTCAGGTTTTAGAAATATTGAAGTTTCGCAAAGTTATTGCGAAAAACGCTAAAAAAAATTAAAAAAACGCGATTATTTCATAAGTTATGCAAGTTTGCGATTTTTGTCGTGAAGCGGAATAATTGTGCTGAACTAGCACAACCTAGCACCAGTTTCAGGTTTTAGAAATATTGAAGTTTCGCAAAGTTATTGCGAAAAACGCTAAAAAAAAATTAAAAAACGCGATTATTTCATAAGTTATGCAAGTTAGCGATTTTTATTGTGAAGCGGAAAAATTGTGCTAAACTAGCACAACCTAGCACCAGTTTCAGGTTTTAGAAATATTGAAGTTTCGCAAAGTTATTGCGAAAAACGCTACAAAAAAATAAAAAACGCGATTATTTTATAAGTTATGCAAGTTAGCGATTTTTATTGTGAAGCGGAAAAATTGTGCTAAACTAGCACAACCTAGCACCAGTTACAGATTTTAGAAATATTGAAGTCTCGCAAAGTTATTGCTAAAAACGCTAAAAAAAATTAAAAAACGCGATTATTTCATAAGTTATGCAAGTTAGCGATTTTTATTGTGAAGCGGAAAAATTGTGCTAAACTAGCACAACCTAGCACCAGTTACAGATTTTAGAAATATTGAAGTTTCGCAAAGTTATTGCTAAAAACGCTAAAAAAAATTAAAAAACGCGATTATTTCATAAGTTATGCAAGTTAGCGATTTTTATTGTGAAGCGGAAAAATTGTGCTAAACTAGCACAACCTAGCACCAGTTTCAGGTTTTAGAAATATTGAAGTTTCGCAAAGTTATTGCGAAAAACGCTACAAAAAAATAAAAAACGCGATTATTTTATAAGTTATGCAAGTTAGCGATTTTTATTGTGAAGCGGAAAAATTGTGCTAAACTAGCACAACCTAGCACCAGTTTCAGGTTTTAGAAATATTGAAGTTTCGCAAAGTTATTGCGAAAAACGCTAAAAAAAATTAAAAAACGCGATTATTTCATAAGTTATGCAAGTTAGCGATTTTTATTGTGAAGCGGAAAAATTGTGCTAAACTAGCACAACCTAGCACCAGTTACAGATTTTAGAAATATTGAAGTTTCGCAAAGTTATTGCGAAAAACGCTAAAAAAAAATTAAAAAACGCGATTATTTCAAAGGTTATGCAAGTTAGCGATATTTATTGTGAAGCGGAATAATTGTGCTGAACTAGCACAACCTAGCACCAGTTTCAGGTTTTAGAAATATTGAAGTTTCGCAAAGTTATTGCGAAAAACGCTAAAAAAAATTAAAAAACGCGATTATTTCATAAGTTATGCAAGTTAGCGATTTTTATTGTGAAGCGGAAAAATTGTGCTAAACTAGCACAACCTAGCACCAGTTTCAGGTTTTAGAAATATTGAAGTTTCGCAAAGTTATTGCGAAAAACGCTACAAAAAAATAAAAAACGCGATTATTTTATAAGTTATGCAAGTTAGCGATTTTTATTGTGAAGCGGAAAAATTGTGCTAAACTAGCACAACCTAGCACCAGTTTCAGGTTTTAGAAATATTGAAGTTTCGCAAAGTTATTGCGAAAAACGCTAAAAAAAATTAAAAAAACGCGATTATTTCATAAGTTATGCAAGTTTGCGATTTTTGTCGTGAAGCGGAATAATTGTGCTGAACTAGCACAACCTAGCACCAGTTTCAGGTTTTAGAAATATTGAAGTTTCGCAAAGTTATTGCGAAAAACGCTAAAAAAAAATTAAAAAACGCGATTATTTCATAAGTTATGCAAGTTAGCGATTTTTATTGTGAAGCGGAAAAATTGTGCTAAACTAGCACAACCTAGCACCAGTTTCAGGTTTTAGAAATATTGAAGTTTCGCAAAGTTATTGCGAAAAACGCTACAAAAAAATAAAAAACGCGATTATTTTATAAGTTATGCAAGTTAGCGATTTTTATTGTGAAGCGGAAAAATTGTGCTAAACTAGCACAACCTAGCACCAGTTTCAGGTTTTAGAAATATTGAAGTTTCGCAAAGTTATTGCGAAAAACGCTACAAAAAAATAAAAAACGCGATTATTTTATAAGTTATGCAAGTTAGCGATTTTTATTGTGAAACGGAAAAATTGTGCTAAACTAGCACAACCTAGCACCAGTTTTAGATTTTAGAAATATTGAAGTTTCGCAAAGTTATTGCGAAAAACGCTAAAAAAATTAAAAAAACGCGATTATTTCATAAGTTATGCAAGTTAGCGATTTTTATTGTGAAGCGGAAAAATTGTGCTAAACTAGCACAACCTAGCACCAGTTACAGATTTTAGAAATATTGAAGTCTCGCAAAGTTATTGCTAAAAACGCTAAAAAAAATTAAAAAACGCGATTATTTCATAAGTTATGCAAGTTAGCGATTTTTATTGTGAAGCGGAAAAATTGTGCTAAACTAGCACAACCTAGCACCAGTTACAGATTTTAGAAATATTGAAGTTTCGCAAAGTTATTGCTAAAAACGCTAAAAAAAATTAAAAAACGCGATTATTTCATAAGTTATGCAAGTTAGCGATTTTTATTGTGAAGCGGAAAAATTGTGCTAAACTAGCACAACCTAGCACCAGTTTCAGGTTTTAGAAATATTGAAGTTTCGCAAAGTTATTGTGAAAAACGCTACAAAAAAATAAAAAACGCGATTATTTTATAAGTTATGCAAGTTAGCGATTTTTATTGTGAAGCGGAAAAATTGTGCTAAACTAGCACAACCTAGCACCAGTTTCAGGTTTTAGAAATATTGAAGTTTCGCAAAGTTATTGCGAAAAACGCTAAAAAAAATTAAAAAACGCGATTATTTCATAAGTTATGCAAGTTAGCGATTTTTATTGTGAAGCGGAAAAATTGTGCTAAACTAGCACAACCTAGCACCAGTTACAGATTTTAGAAATATTGAAGTTTCGCAAAGTTATTGCGAAAAACGCTAAAAAAAAATTAAAAAACGCGATTATTTCATAAGTTATGCAAGTTAGCGATATTTATTGTGAAGCGGAATAATTGTGCTGAACTAGCACAACCTAGCACCAGTTTCAGGTTTTAGAAATATTGAAGTTTCGCAGTTATTGCGAAAAACGCTAAAAAAATTAAAAAAAACGCGATTATTTCATAAGTTATGCAAGTTAGCGATTTTTATTGTGAAGCGGAAAAATTGTGCTAAACTAGCACAACCTAGCACCAGTTACAGATTTTAGAAATATTGAAGTTTCGCAAAGTTATTGCTAAAAACGCTAAAAAAAATTAAAAAACGCGATTATTTCATAAGTTATGCAAGTTAGCGATTTTTATTGTGAAGCGGAAAAATTGTGCTAAACTAGCACAACCTAGCACCAGTTACAGATTTTAGAAATATTGAAGTTTCGCAAAGTTATTGCTAAAAACGCTAAAAAAAATTAAAAAATGCGATTATTTCATAAGTTATGCAAGTTAGCGATTTTTATTGTGAAGCGGAAAAATTGTGCTAAACTAGCACAACCTAGCACCAGTTTCAGGTTTTAGAAATATTGAAGTTTCGCAAAGTTATTGCGAAAAACGCTACAAAAAAATAAAAAACGCGATTATTTTATAAGTTATGCAAGTTAGCGATTTTTATTGTGAAACGGAAAAATTGTGCTAAACTAGCACAACCTAGCACCAGTTTCAGATTTTAGAAATATTTAAGTTTCGCAAAGTTATTGCGAAAAACGCTAAAAAAATTAAAAAAAACGCGATTATTTCATAAGTTATGCAAGTTAGCGATTTTTATTGTGAAGCGGAAAAATTGTGCTAAACTAGCACAACCTAGCACCAGTTACAGATTTTAGAAATATTGAAGTCTCGCAAAGTTATTGCTAAAAACGCTAAAAAAAATTAAAAAACGCGATTATTTCATAAGTTATGCAAGTTAGCGATTTTTATTGTGAAGCGGAAAAATTGTGCTAAACTAGCACAACCTAGCACCAGTTACAGATTTTAGAAATATTGAAGTTTCGCAAAGTTATTGCTAAAAACGCTAAAAAAAATTAAAAAACGCGATTATTTCATAAGTTATGCAAGTTAGCGATTTTTATTGTGAAGCGGAAAAATTGTGCTAAACTAGCACAACCTAGCACCAGTTACAGATTTTAGAAATATTGAAGTCTCGCAAAGTTATTGCTAAAAACGCTAAAAAAAAATAAAAAACGCGATTATTTCATAAGTTATGCAAGTTAGCGATTTTTATTGTGAAGCGGAAAAATTGTGCTAAACTAGCACAACCTAGCACCAGTTACAGATTTTAGAAATATTGAAGTTTCGCAAAGTTATTGCTAAAAACGCTAAAAAAAATTAAAAAACGCGATTATTTCATAAGTTATGCAAGTTAGCGATTTTTATTGTGAAGCGGAAAAATTGTGCTAAACTAGCACAACCTAGCACCAGTTTCAGGTTTTAGAAATATTGAAGTTTCGCAAAGTTATTGCGAAAAACGCTACAAAAAAATAAAAAACGCGATTATTTTATAAGTTATGCAAGTTAGCGATTTTTATTGTGAAGCGGAAAAATTGTGCTAAACTAGCACAACCTAGCACCAGTTTCAGGTTTTAAAAATATTGAAGTTTCGCAAAGTTATTGCGAAAAACGCTAAAAAAAATTAAAAAACGCGATCATTTCATAAGTTATGCAAGTTAGCGATTTTTATTGTGAAGCGGAAAAATTGTGCTAAACTAGCACAACCTAGCACCAGTTACAGATTTTAGAAATATTGAAGTTTCGCAAAGTTATTGCGAAAAACGCTAAAAAAAAATTAAAAAACGCGATTATTTCATAAGTTATGCAAGTTAGCGATATTTATTGTGAAGCGGAATAATTGTGCTGAACTAGCACAACCTAGCACCAGTTTCAGGTTTTAGAAATATTGAAGTTTCGCAAAGTTATTGCGAAAAACGCTAAAAAAAAT
Organism: Hydrotaea diabolus; assembly: GCA_963513945.1. Classification (NCBI taxonomy): domain Eukaryota; kingdom Metazoa; phylum Arthropoda; class Insecta; order Diptera; family Muscidae; genus Hydrotaea; species Hydrotaea diabolus. Next base: position 190,112,804 of record OY740716.1, on the reverse strand, counting down.
TAAAAAAACGCGATTATTTCATAAGTTATGCAAGTTAGCGATTTTTATTGTGAAGCGGAAAAATTGTGCTAAACTAGCACAACCTAGCACCAGTTACAGATTTTAGAAATATTGAAGTTTCGCAAAGTTATTGCTAAAAACGCTAAAAAAAATTAAAAAACGCGATTATTTCATAGGTTATGCAAGTTAGCGATTTTTATTGTGAAGCGGAAAAATTGTGCTAAACTAGCACAACCTAGCACCAGTTACAGATTTTAGAAATATTGAAGTTTCGCAAAGTTATTGCTAAAAACGCTAAAAAAAATTAAAAAACGCGATTATTTCATAAGTTATGCAAGTTAGCGATTTTTATTGTGAAGCGGAAAAATTGTGCTAAACTAGTACAACCTAGCACCAGTTTCAGGTTTTAGAAATATTGAAGTTTCGCAAAGTTATTGCGAAAAACGCTACAAAAAAATAAAAAACGCGATTATTTTATAAGTTATGCAAGTTAGCGATTTTTATTGTGAAGCGGAAAAATTGTGCTAAACTAGCACAACCTAGCACCAGTTTCAGGTTTTAGAAATATTGAAGTTTCGCAAAGTTATTGCGAAAAACGCTAAAAAAAATTAAAAAAACGCGATTATTTCATAAGTTATGCAAGTTAGCGATTTTTGTCGTGAAGCGGAATAATTGTGCTAAACTAGCACAACCTAGCACCAGTTACAGATTTTAGAAATATTGAAGTCTCGCAAAGTTATTGCTAAAAACGCTAAAAAAAATTAAAAAACGCGATTATTTCATAAGTTATGCAAGTTAGCGATTTTTATTGTGAAGCGGAAAAATTGTGCTAAACTAGCACAACCTAGCACCAGTTACAGATTTTAGAAATATTGAAGTTTCGCAAAGTTATTGCTAAAAACGCTAAAAAAAATTAAAAAACGCGATTATTTCATAAGTTATGCAAGTTAGCGATTTTTATTGTGAAGCGGAAAAATTGTGCTAAACTAGCACAACCTAGCACTAGTTTCAGGTTTTAGAAATATTGAAGTTTCGCAAAGTTATTGCGAAAAACGCTACAAAAAAATAAAAAACGCGATTATTTTATAAGTTATGCAAGTTAGCGATTTTTATTGTGAAGCGGAAAAATTGTGCTAAACTAGCACAACCTAGCACCAGTTTCAGGTTTTAGAAATATTGAAGTTTCGCAAAGTTATTGCGAAAAACGCTAAAAAAATTAAAAAACGCGATCATTTCATAAGTTATGCAAGTTAGCGATTTTTATTGTGAAGCGGAAAAATTGTGCTAAACTAGCACAACCTAGCACCAGTTACAGATTTTAGAAATATTGAAGTTTCGCAAAGTTATTGCGAAAAACGCTAAAAAAAATTAAAAAACGCGATTATTTCATAAGTTATGCAAGTTAGCGATATTTATTGTGAAGCGGAATAATTGTGCTGAACTAGCACAACCTAGCACCAGTTTCAGGTTTTAGAAATATTGAAGTTTCGCAAAGTTATTGCGAAAAACGCTAAAAAAATTAAAAAAACGCGATTATTTCATAAGTTATGCAAGTTAGCGATTTTTATTGTGAAGCGGAAAAATTGTGCTAAACTAGCACAACCTAGCACCAGTTACAGATTTTAGAAATATTGAAGTTTCGCAAAGTTATTGCTAAAAACGCTAAAAAAAATTAAAAAACGCGATTATTTCATAAGTTATGCAAGTTAGCGATTTTTATTGTGAAGCGGAAAAATTGTGCTAAACTAGCACAACCTAGCACCAGTTACAGATTTTAGAAATATTGAAGTTTCGCAAAGTTATTGCTAAAAACGCTAAAAAAAATTAAAAAACGCGATTATTTCATAAGTTATGCAAGTTAGCGATTTTTATTGTGAAGCGGAAAAATTGTGCTAAACTAGTACAACCTAGCACCAGTTTCAGGTTTTAGAAATATTGAAGTTTCGCAAAGTTATTGCGAAAAACGCTACAAAAAAATAAAAAACGCGATTATTTTATAAGTTATGCAAGTTAGCGATTTTTATTGTGAAGCGGAAAAATTGTGCTAAACTAGCACAACCTAGCACCAGTTTCAGGTTTTAGAAATATTGAAGTTTCGCAAAGTTATTGCGAAAAACGCTAAAAAAAATTAAAAAAACGCGATTATTTCATAAGTTATGCAAGTTAGCGATTTTTGTCGTGAAGCGGAATAATTGTGCTGAACTAGCACAACCTAGCACCAGTTTCAGGTTTTAGAAATATTGAAGTTTCGCAAAGTTATTGCGAAAAACGCTAAAAAAAAATTAAAAAACGCGATTATTTCATAAGTTATGCAAGTTAGCGATTTTTATTGTGAAGCGGAAAAATTGTGCTAAACTAGCACAACCTAGCACCAGTTTCAGGTTTAAGAAATATTGAAGTTTCGCAAAGTTATTGCGAAAAACGCTACAAAAAAAAATAAAAAACGCGATTATTTTATAAGTTATGCAAGTTAGCGATTTTTATTGTGAAGCGGAAAAATTGTGCTAAACTAGCACAACCTAGCACCAGTTTCAGGTTTTAGAAATATTGAAGTTTCGCAAAATTATTGCGAAAAACGCTACAAAAAAATAAAAAACGCGATTGTTATTGTGAAACGGAAAAATTGTGCTAAACTAGCACAACCTAGCACCAGTTTCAGATTTTAAAAATATTGAAGTTTCGCAAAGTTATTGCGAAAAACGCTAAAAAAATTAAAAAACGCGATTATTTCATAAGTTATGCAAGTTAGCGATTTTTATTGTGAAGCGGAAAAATTGTGCTAAACTAGCACAACCTAGCACCAGTTACAGATTTTAGAAATATTGAAGTCTCACAAAGTTATTGCTAAAAACGCTAAAAAAAATTAAAAAACGCGATTATTTCATAAGTTATGCAAGTTAGCGATTTTTATTGTGAAGCGGAAAAATTGTGCTAAACTAGCACAACCTAGCACCAGTTTTAGGTTTTAGAAATATTGAAGTTTCGCAAAGTTATTGCTAAAAACGCTAAAAAAAAATTAAAAAACGCGATTATTTCATAAGTTATGCAAGTTAGCGATTTTTATTGTGAAGCGGAAAAATTGTGCTAAACTAGCACAACCTAGCACCAGTTACAGATTTTAGAAATATTGAAGTTTCGCAAAGTTATTGCGCAAAACGCTAAAAAAAAATTAAAAAACGCGATTATTTCATAAGTTATGCAAGTTAGCGATATTTATTGTGAAGCGGAATAATTGTGCTGAACTAGCACAACCTAGCACCAGTTTCAGGTTTTAGAAATATTGAAGTTTCGCAAAGTTATTGCGAAAAAACGCTAAAAAAATTAAAAAAACGCGATTATTTCATAAGTTATGCAAGTTAGCGATTTTTATTGTGAAGCGGAAAAATTGTGCTAAACTAGCACAACCTAGCACCAGTTACAGATTTTAGAAATATTGAAGTTTCGCAAAGTTATTGCTAAAAACGCTAAAAAAAATTAAAAAACGCGATTATTTCATAAGTTATGCAAGTTAGCGATTTTTATTGTGAAGCGGAAAAATTGTGCTAAACTAGCACAACCTAGCACCAGTTACAGATTTTAGAAATATTGAAGTCTCGCAAAGTTATTGCTAAAAACGCTAAAAAAAATTAAAAAACGCGATTATTTCATAAGTTATGCAAGTTAGTGATTTTTATTGTGAAGCGGAAAAATTGTGCTAAACTAGCACAACCTAGCACCAGTTACAGATTTTAGAAATATTGAAGTTTTGCAAAGTTATTGCTAAAAACGCTAAAAAAAATTAAAAAACGCGATTATTTCATAAGTTATGCAAGTTAGCGATTTTTATTGTAAAGCGGAAAAATTGTGCTAAACTAGCACAACCTAGCAACAGTTTCAGGTTTTAGAAATATTGAAGTTTCGCAAAGTTATTGCGAAAAACGCTAAAAAAAAAATTAAAAAACGCGATTATTTCATAAGTTATGCAAGTTAGCGATTTTTGTCGTGAAGCGGAATAATTGTGCTGAACTAGCACAACCTAGCACCAGTTTCAGGTTTTAGAAATATTGAAGTTTCGCAAAGTTATTGCGAAAAACGCTAAAAAAAAATTAAAAAACGCGATTATTTCATAAGTTATGCAAGTTAGCGATTTTTATTGTGAAGCGGAAAAATTGTGCTAAACTAGCACAACCTAGCACCAGTTTCAGGTTTTAGAAATATTGAAGTTTCGCAAAGTTATTGCGAAAAACGCTACAAAAAAATAAAAAACGCGATTATTTTATAAGTTATGCAAGTTATCGATTTTTATTGTGAAGCGGAAAAACTGTGCTAAACTAGCACAACCTAGCACCAGTTTCAGGTTTTAGAAATATTGAAGTTTCGCAAAGTTATTGCGAAAAACGCTACAAAAAAATAAAAAACGCGATTATTTTATAAGTTATGCAAGTTAGCGATTTTTATTGTGAAACGGAAAAATTGTGCTAAACTAGCACAACCTAGCACCAGTTTCAGATTTTAGAAATATTGAAGTTTCGCAAAGTTATTGCGAAAAACGCTAAAAAAATTAAAAAAACGCGATTATTTCATAAGTTATGCAAGTTAGCGATTTTTATTGTGAAGCGGAAAAATTGTGCTAAACTAGCACAACCTAGCACCAGTTACAGATTTTAGAAATATTGAAGTCTCGCAAAGTTATTGCTAAAAACGCTAAAAAAAATTAAAAAACGCGATTATTTCATATGTTATGCAAGTTAGCGATTTTTATTGTGAAGCGGAAAAATTGTGCTAAACTAGCACAACCTAGCACCAGTTACAGATTTTAGAAATATTGAAGTTTCGCAAAGTTATTGCTAAAAACGCTAAAAAAAATTAAAAAAACGCGATTATTTCATAAGTTATGCAAGTTAGCGATATTTATTGTGAAGCGGAAAAATTGTGCTAAACTAGCACAACCTAGCACCAGTTTCAGGTTTTTAGAAATATTGAAGTTTCGCAAAGTTAATGCGAAAAACGCTACAAAAAAATAAAAAACGCGATTATTTTATAAGTTATGCAAGTTAGCGATTTTTATTGTGAAGCGGAAAAATTGTGCTAAACTAGCACAACCTAGCACCAGTTTCAGGTTTTAGAAATATTGAAGTTTCGCAAAGTTATTGCGAAAAACGCTAAAAAAATTAAAAAAACGCGATTATTTCATAAGTTATGCAAGTTAGCGATTTTTATTGTGAAGCGGAAAAATTGTGCTAAACTAGCACAACCTAGCACCAGTTACAGATTTTAGAAATATTGAAGTTTCGCAAAGTTATTGCTAAAAACGCTAAAAAAAATTAAAAAACGCGATTATTTCATAAGTTTTGCAAGTTAGCGATTTTTATTGTGAAGCGGAAAAATTGTGCTAAACTAGCACAACCTAGCACCAGTTTCAGGTTTTAGAAATATTGAAGTTTCGCAAAGTTATTGCGAAAAACGCTAAAAAAAATTAAAAAAACGCGATTATTTCATAAGTTATGCAAGTTAGCGATTTTTGTCGTGAAGCGGAATAATTGTGCTGAACTAGCACAACCTAGCACCAGTTTCAGGTTTTAGAAATATTGAAGTTTCGCAAAGTTATTGCGAAAAACGCTAAAAAAAAAATTAAAAAACGCGATTATTTCATAAGTTATGCAAGTTAGCGATTTTTATTGTGAAGCGGAAAAATTGTGCTAAACTAGCACAACCTAGCACCAGTTTCAGGTTTTAGAAATATTGAAGTTTCGCAAAGTTATTGCGAAAAACGCTAAAAAAAATTAAAAAAACGCGATTATTTCATAAGTTATGCAAGTTAGCGATTTTTATTGTGAAGCGGAAAAATTGTGCTAAACTAGCACAACCTAGCACCAGTTACAGATTTTAGAAATATTGAAGTTTTGCAAAGTTATTGCTAAAAACGCTAAAAAAAATTAAAAAACGCGATTATTTCATAAGTTATGCAAGTTAGCGATTTTTATTGTAAAGCGGAAAAATTGTGCTAAACTAGCACAACCTAGCAACAGTTTCAGGTTTTAGAAATATTGAAGTTTCGCAAAGTTATTGCGAAAAACGCTAAAAAAAAAATTAAAAAACGCGATTATTTCATAAGTTATGCAAGTTAGCGATTTTTGTCGTGAAGCGGAATAATTGTGCTGAACTAGCACAACCTAGCACCAGTTTCAGGTTTTAGAAATATTGAAGTTTCGCAAAGTTATTGCGAAAAACGCTAAAAAAAATTAAAAAACGCGATTATTTCATAAGTTATGCAAGTTAGCGATTTTTATTGTGAAGCGGAAAAATTGTGCTAAACTAGCACAACCTAGCACCAGTTTCAGGTTTTAGAAATATTGAAGTTTCGCAAAGTTATTGCGAAAAACGCTACAAAAAAATAAAAAACGCGATTATTTTATAAGTTATGCAAGTTAGCGATTTTTATTGTGAAGCGGAAAAACTGTGCTAAACTAGCACAACCTAGCACCAGTTTCAGGTTTTAGAAATATTGAAGTTTCGCAAAGTTATTGCGAAAAACGCTACAAAAAAATAAAAAACGCGATTATTTTATAAGTTATGCAAGTTAGCGATTTTTATTGTGAAACGGAAAAATTGTGCTAAACTAGCACAACCTAGCACCAGTTTCAGATTTTAGAAATATTGAAGTTTCGCAAAGTTATTGCGAAAAACGCTAAAAAAATTAAAAAAACGCGATTATTTCATAAGTTATGCAAGTTAGCGATTTTTATTGTGAAGCGGAAAAATTGTGCTAAACTAGCACAACCTAGCACCAGTTACAGATTTTAGAAATATTGAAGTCTCGCAAAGTTATTGCTAAAAACGCTAAAAAAAATTAAAAAACGCGATTATTTCATATGTTATGCAAGTTAGCGATTTTTATTGTGAAGCGGAAAAATTGTGCTAAACTAGCACAACCTAGCACCAGTTACAGATTTTAGAAATATTGAAGTTTCGCAAAGTTATTGCTAAAAACGCTAAAAAAAATTAAAAAAACGCGATTATTTCATAAGTTATGCAAGTTAGCGATATTTATTGTGAAGCGGAAAAATTGTGCTAAACTAGCACAACCTAGCACCAGTTTCAGGTTTTAGAAATATTGAAGTTTCGCAAAGTTAATGCGAAAAACGCTACAAAAAAATAAAAAACGCGATTATTTTATAAGTTATGCAAGTTAGCGATTTTTATTGTGAAGCGGAAAAATTGTGCTAAACTAGCACAACCTAGCACCAGTTTCAGGTTTTAGAAATATTGAAGTTTCGCAAAGTTATTGCGAAAAACGCTAAAAAAAAATTAAAAAACGCGATTATTTCATAAGTTATGCAAGTTAGCGATATTTATTGTGAAGCGGAATAATTGTGCTAAACTAGCACAACCTAGCACCAGTTTCAGGTTTTAGAAATATTGAAGTTTCGCAAAGTTATTGCGAAAAACGCTACAAAAAAATAAAAAACGCGATTATTTTATAAGTTATGCAAGTTAGCGATTTTTATTGTGAAGCGGAAAAACTGTGCTAAACTAGCACAACCTAGCACCAGTTTCAGGTTTTAGAAATATTGAAGTTTCGCAAAGTTATTGCGAAAAACGCTACAAAAAAATAAAAAACGCGATTATTTTATAAGTTATGCAAGTTAGCGATTTTTATTGTGAAACGGAAAAATTGTGCTAAACTAGCACAACCTAGCACCAGTTTCAGATTTTAGAAATATTGAAGTTTCGCAAAGTTATTGCGAAAAACGCTAAAAAAATTAAAAAAACGCGATTATTTCATAAGTTATGCAAGTTAGCGATTTTTATTGTGAAGCGGAAAAATTGTGCTAAACTAGCACAACCTAGCACCAGTTACAGATTTTAGAAATATTGAAGTCTCGCAAAGTTATTGCTAAAAACGCTAAAAAAAATTAAAAAACGCGATTATTTCATATGTTATGCAAGTTAGCGATTTTTATTGTGAAGCGGAAAAATTGTGCTAAACTAGCACAACCTAGCACCAGTTACAGATTTTAGAAATATTGAAGTTTCGCAAAGTTATTGCTAAAAACGCTAAAAAAAATTAAAAAAACGCGATTATTTCATAAGTTATGCAAGTTAGCGATATTTATTGTGAAGCGGAAAAATTGTGCTAAACTAGCACAACCTAGCACCAGTTTCAGGTTTTAGAAATATTGAAGTTTCGCAAAGTTAATGCGAAAAACGCTACAAAAAAATAAAAAACGCGATTATTTTATAAGTTATGCAAGTTAGCGATTTTTATTGTGAAGCGGAAAAATTGTGCTAAACTAGCACAACCTAGCACCAGTTTCAGGTTTTAGAAATATTGAAGTTTCGCAAAGTTATTGCGAAAAACGCTAAAAAAAAATTAAAAAACGCGATTATTTCATAAGTTATGCAAGTTAGCGATATTTATTGTGAAGCGGAATAATTGTGCTAAACTAGCACAACCTAGCACCAGTTTCAGGTTTTAGAAATATTGAAGTTTCGCAAAGTTATTGCGAAAAACGCTAAAAAAATTAAAAAAACGCGATTATTTCATAAGTTATGCAAGTTAGCGATTTTTATTGTGAAGCGGAAAAATTGTGCTAAACTAGCACAACCTAGCACCAGTTACAGATTTTAGAAATATTGAAGTTTCGCAAAGTTATTGCTAAAAACGCTAAAAAAAATTAAAAAACGCGATTATTTCATAAGTTTTGCAAGTTAGCGATTTTTATTGTGAAGCGGAAAAATTGTGCTAAACTAGCACAACCTAGCACCAGTTTCAGGTTTTAGAAATATTGAAGTTTCGCAAAGTTATTGCGAAAAACGCTAAAAAAAATTAAAAAAACGCGATTATTTCATAAGTTATGCAAGTTAGCGATTTTTGTCGTGAAGCGGAATAATTGTGCTGAACTAGCACAACCTAGCACCAGTTTCAGGTTTTAGAAATATTGAAGTTTCGCAAAGTTATTGCGAAAAACGCTAAAAAAAAATTAAAAAACGCGATTATTTCATAAGTTATGCAAGTTAGCGATTTTTATTGTGAAGCGGAAAAATTGTGCTAAACTAGCACAACCTAGCACCAGTTTCAGGTTTTAGAACTATTGAAGTTTCGCAAAGTTATTGCGAAAAACGCTACAAAAAAATAAAAAACGCGATTATTTTATAAGTTATGCAAGTTAGCGATTTTTATTGTGAAGCGGAAAAATTGTGCTAAACTAGCACAACCTAGCACCAGTTTCAGGTTTTAGAAATATTGAAGTTTCGCAAAGTTATTGCGAAAAACGCTACAAAAAAATAAAAAACGCGATTATTTTATAAGTTATGCAAGTTAGCGATTTTTATTGTGAAACGGAAAAATTGTGCTAAACTAGCACAACCTAGCACCAGTTTCAGATTTTAGAAATATTGAAGTTTCGCAAAGTTATTGCGAAAAACGCTAAAAAAATTAAAAAAAACGCGATTATTTCATAAGTTATGCAAGTTAGCGATTTTTACTGTGAAGCGGAAAAATTGTGCTAAACTAGCACAACCTAGCACCAGTTACAGATTTTAGAAATATTGAAGTTTCGCAAAGTTATTGCTAAAAACGCTAAAAAAATTAAAAAACGCGATTATTTCATAAGTTATGCAAGTTAGCGATTTTTATTGTAAAGCGGAAAAATTGTGCTAAACTAGCACAACCTAGCACCAGTTTCAGGTTTTAGAAATATTGAAGTTTCGCAAAGTTATTGCGAAAAACGCTAAAAAAAATTAAAAAACGCGATTATTTCATAAGTTATGCAAGTTAGCGATTTTTATTGTGAAGCGGAAAAATTGTGCTAAACTAGCACAACCTAGCACCAGTTTCAGGTTTTAGAAATATTGAAGTTTCGCAAAGTTATTGCGAAAAACGCTAAAAAAAAATTAAAAAACGCGATTATTTCATAAGTTATGCAAGTTAGCGATATTTATTGTGAAGCGGAATAATTGTGCTGAACTAGCACAACCTAGCACCAGTTTCAGGTTTTAGAAATATTGAAGTTTCGCAAAGTTATTGCGAAAAACGCTAAAAAAATTAAAAAAAAACGCGATTATTTCATAAGTTATGCAAGTTAGCGATTTTTATTGTGAAGCGGAAAAATTGTGCTAAACTAGCACAACCTAGCACCAGTTACAGATTTTAGAAATATTGAAGTTTCGCAAAGTTATTGCTAAAAACGCTAAAAAAAAATTAAAAAACGCGATTATTTCATAAGTTATGCAAGTTAGCGATTTTTATTGTGAAGCGGAAAAATTGTGCTAAACTAGCACAACCTAGCACCAGTTTCAGGTTTTAGAAATATTGAAGTTTCGCAAAGTTATTGCGAAAAACGCTAAAAAAAATTAAAAAAAAACGCGATTATTTCATAAGTTATGCAAGTTAGCGATTTTTGTCGTGAAGCGGAATAATTGTGCTGAACTAGCACAACCTAGCATCAGTTTCAGGTTTTAGAAATATTGAAATTTCGCAAAGTTATTGCGAAAAACGCTAAAAAATATTAAAAAACGCGATTATTTCATAAGTTATGCAAGTTAGTGATTTTTATTGTGAAGCGGAAAAATTGTGCTAAACTAGCACAACCTAGCACCAGTTTCAGGTTTTAGAACTATTGAAGTTTCGCAAAGTTATTGCGAAAAACGCTACAAAAAAATAAAAAACGCGATTATTTTATAAGTTATGCAAGTTAGCGATTTTTATTGTGAAGCGGAAAAATTGTGCTGAACTAGCACAACCTAGCATCAGTTTCAGATTTTAGAAATATTGAAGTTTCGCAAAGTTATTGCGAAAAACGCTAAAAAAATTAAAAAAAAACGCGATTATTTCATAAGTTATGCAAGTTAGCGATTTTTACTGTGAAGCGGAAAAATTGTGCTAAACTAGCACAACCTAGCACCAGTTACAGATTTTAGAAATATTGAAGTCTCGCAAAGTTATTGCTAAAAACGCTAAAAAAAATTAAAAAACGCGATTATTTCATAAGTTATGCAAGTTAGCGATTTTTATTGTGAAGCGGAAAAATTGTGCTAAACTAGCACAACCTAGCACCAGTTACAGATTTTAGAAATATTGAAGTTTCGCAAAGTTATTGCTAAAAACGCTAAAAAAAATTAAAAAACGCGATTATTTCATAAGTTATGCAAGTTAGCGATTTTTATTGTGAAGCGGAAAAATTGTGCTAAACTAGCACAACATAGCACCAGTTTCAGGTTTTAGAAATATTGAAGTTTCGCAAAGTTATTGCGAAAAACGCTACAAAAAAATAAAAAACGCGATTATTTTATAAGTTATGCAAGTTAGCGATTTTTATTGTGAAGCGGAAAAATTGTGCTAAACTAGCACAACCTAGCACCAGTTTCAGGTTTTAGAAGTATTGAAGTTTCGCAAAGTTATTGCGAAAAACGCTAAAAAAAAATTAAAAAACGCGATTATTTCATAAGTTATGCAAGTTAGCGATATTTATTGTGAAGCGGAATAATTGTGCTAAACTAGCACAACCTAGCACCAGTTACAGATTTTAGAAATATTGAAGTTTCGCAAAGTTATTGCGAAAAACGCTAAAAAAAATTAAAAAAAAACGCGATTATTTCATAAGTTATGCAAATTAGCGATTTTTATTGTGAAGCGGAAAAATTGTGCTAAACTAGCACAACCTAGCACCAGTTACAGATTTTAGAAATATTGAAGTTTCGCAAAGTTATTGCTAAAAACGCTAAAAAAAATTAAAAAAACGCGATTATTTCATAAGTTATGCAAGTTAGCGATTTTTATTGTGAAGCGGAAAAATTGTGCTAAACTAGCACAACCTAGCACCAGTTTCAGGTTTTAGAAATATTGAAGTTTCGCAAAGTTATTGCGAAAAACGCTACAAAAAATAAAAAACGCGATTATTTTATAAGTTATGCAAGTTAGCGATTTTTATTGTGAAGCGGAAAAATTGTGCTAAACTAGCACAACCTAGCACCAGTTTCAGGTTTTAGAAATATTGAAGTTTCGCAAAGTTATTGCGAAAAAACGCTAAAAAAAATTAAAAAACGCGATTATTTCATAAGTTATGCAAGTTAGCGATATTTATTGTGAAGCGGAATAATTGTGCTAAAACTAGCACAACCCTAGCACAGTTACAGATTTTAGAAATATTGAAGTTTCGCAAAGTTATTGCGAAAAAACGCTAAAAAAAAAATTTAAAAAACGCGATTATTTCATAAGTTATGCAAGTTAGCGATTTTTATTGTGAAGGAAAAATTGTGCTAAACTAGCACAACCAAGCACCAGTTACAGATTTTAGAAATAATGAAGTTTCGCAAAGTTATTGCGAAAAACGCTAAAAAATTAAAAAAAACGCGATTATTTCATAAGTTATGCAAGTTAGCGATTTTTATTGTGAAGCGGAAAAAATTGTGCTAAACTAGCACAACCTAGCACCAGTTACAGATTTTAGAAATATTGAAGTTTCGCAAAGTTATTGCTAAAAACGCTAAAAAAAATTAAAAAACGCGATTATTTCATAAGTTATGCAAGTTAGCGATTTTTATTGTGAAGCGGAAAAATTGTGCTAAACTAGCACAACCTAGCACCAGTTTCAGGTTTTAGAAATATTTGAAGTCTTCGCAAAGTTATTGCGAAAAACGCTACAAAAAAATAAAAAACGCGATTATTTTATAAGTTATGCAAGTTAGCGATTTTTATTGTGAAGCGGAAAAATTGTGACTAAACTAGCACCAACCTATCACCAGTTTCAGATTTTAGAAATATTGAAGTTTCGCAAAGTTATTGCGAAAAACGCTAAAAAAAATTAAAAAAAAACGCGATTATTTCATAAGTTATGCAAGTTAGCGATTTTTTGTCGTGAAGCGGAATAATTGTGCTTGAACTAGCACAACCTTAGCACCAGTTTCAGGTTTTAGAAATATTGAAGTTTCGCAAAGTTATTGCGAAAAACGCTAAAAAAAAATTAAAAAACGCGATTATTTCATAAGTTATGCAAGTTAGCGATTTTTATTGTGAAGCGGAAAAATTGTGCTAAACTAGCACAACCTAGCACCAGTTTCAGGTTTTAGAAATATTGAAGTTTCGCAAAGTTATTGCGAAAAACGCTACAAAAAAATAAAAAACGCGATTATTTTATAAGTTATGCAAGTTAGCGATTTTTATTGTGAAGCGGAAAAATTGTGCTAAACTAGCACAACCTAGCACCAGTTTCAGGTTTTAGAAATATTGAAGTTTCGCAAAGTTATTGCGAAAAACGCTACAAAAAAATAAAAAACGCGATTATTTTATAAGTTATGCAAGTTAGCGATTTTTATTGTGCAACGGAAAAATTGTGCTAAACTAGAACAACCTAGCACCAGTTTCAGATTTTAGAAATATTGAAGTTTCGCAAAGTTATTGCGAAAAACGCTAAAAAAATTAAAAAAACGCGATTATTTCATAAGTTATGCAAGTTAGCGATTTTTATTGTGAAGCGGAAAAATTGTGCTAAACTAGCACAACCTAGCACCAGTTACAGATTTTAGAAAAATTGAAGTTTCGCAAAGTTATTGCTAAAAACGCTAAAAAAAATTAAAAAACGCGATTATTTCATAAGTTATGCAAGTTAGCGATTTTTATTGTGAAGCGGAAAAATTGTGCTAAACTAGCACAACCTAGCACCAGTTTCAGGATTTAGAAATATTGAAGTTTCGCAAAGTTATTGCGAAAAACGCTACAAAAAAAATAAAAAACGCGATTATTTTATAAGTTATGCAAGCTAGCGATTTTTATTGTGAAGCGGAAAAATTGTGCTAAACTAGCACAACCTAGCACCAGTTTCAGGTTTTAGAAATATTGAAGTTTCGCAAAGTTATTGCGAAAAACGCTAAAAAAATTAAAAAACGCGATTATTTCATAAGTTATGCAAGTTAGCGATTTTTATTTTGAAGCGGAAAAATTGTGCTAAACTAGCACAACCTAGCACCAGTTACAGATTTTAGAATTATTGAAGTTTCGCAAAGTTGTTGCTAAAAACGCCAAAAAAAATTAAAAAACGCGATTATTTCATAAGTTATGTAAGTTAGCGATTTTTATTGTGAAGCGGAAAAATTGTGCTAAACTAGCACAACCTAGCACCAGTTTCAGGTTTTAGAAATATTGAAGTTTCGCAAAGTTATTGCTAAAAACGCTAAAAAAAATTAAAAAACGCGATTATTTCATAAGTTATGCAAGTTAGCGATTTTTATTGTGAAGCGGAAAAATTGTGCTAAACTAGCACAACCTAGCACCAGTTACAGATTTTAGAAATATTGAAGTTTCGCAAAGTTATTGCTAAAAACGCTAAAAAAAATTAAAAAACGCGATTATTTCATAAGTTATGCAAGTTAGCGATTTTTATTGTGAAGCGGAAAAATTGTGCTAAACTAGCACAACCTAGCACCAGTTTCAGGTTTTAGAAATATTGAAGTTTCGCAAAGTTATTGCGAAAAACGCTACAAAAAAATAAAAAACGCGATTATTTTATAAGTTATGCAAGTTAGCGATTTTTATTGTGAAGCGGAAAAATTGTGCTAAACTAGCACAACCTAGCACCAGTTTCAGGTTTTAGAAATATTGAAGTTTCGCAAAGTTATTGCGAAAAACGCTAAAAAAATTAAAAAAAACGCGATTATTTCATAAGTTATGCAAGTTAGCGATTTTTGTCGTGAAGCGGAATAATTGTGCTGAACTAGCCACAACCTAGCACCAGTTTCAGGTTTTAGAAATATTGAAGTTTCGCAAAGTTATTGCGAAAAACGCTAAAAAAAAATTAAAAAACGCGATTATTTCATAAGTTATGCAAGTTAGCGATTTTTATTGTGAAGCGGAAAAACATTGTGCTAAACTAGCACAACCTAGCACCAGTTTCAGGTTTTAGAAATATTGAAGTTTCGCAAAGTTATTGCGAAAAACGCTACAAAAAAATAAAAAACGCGATTATTTTATAAGTTATGCAAGTTAGCGATTTTCATTGTGAAGCGGAAAAAATTGTGCTAAACTAGCACAACCTAGCACCAGTTTCAGGTTTTAGAAATATTGAAGTTTCGCAAAGTTATTGCGAAAAACGCTACAAAAAAATAAAAACGCGATTATTTTATAAGTTATGCAAGTTAGCGATTTTTATTGTGAAACGGAAAAATTGTGCTAAACTAGCACAACCTAGCACCAGTTTCAGATTTTAGAAATATTGAAGTTTCGCAAGTTATTGCGAAAAACGCTAAAAAAATTAAAAAAACGCGATTATTTCATAAGTTATGCAAGTTAGCGATTTTTATTGTGAAGCGGAAAAATTGTGCTAAACTAGCACAACCTAGCACCAGTTACAGATTTTAGAAATATTGAAGTCTCGCAAAGTTATTGCTAAAAACGCTAAAAAAAATTAAAAACGCGATTATTTCATAAGTTATGCAAGTTAGCGATTTTTATGTGAAGCGGAAAATTGTGCTAAACTAGCACAACCTAGCACCAGTTACAGATTTTAGAAATATTGAAGTTTCGCAAAGTTATTGCGAAAAACGCTACAAAAAAATAAAAAACGCGATTATTTTATAAGTTATGCAAGTTAGCGATTTTTATTGTGAAGCGGAAAAATTGTGCTAAACTAGCACAACCTAGCACCAGTTTCAGGTTTAGAAATATTGAAGTTTCGCAAAGTTATTGCGAAAAACGCTACAAAAAAATAAAAAACGCGATTATTTTATAAGTTATGCAAGTTAGCGATTTTTATTGTGAAACGGAAAAATTGTGCTAAACTAGCACAACCTAGCACCAGTTTCAGATTTTAGAAATATTGAAGTTTCGCAAAGTTATTGCGAAAAACGCTAAAAAAAATTAAAAAAAACGCGATTATTGCGAAAAACGCTACAAAAAAATAAAAAACGCGATTATTTTATAAGTTATGCAAGTTAGCGATTTTTATTGTGAAACGGAAAAATTGTGCTAAACTAGCACAACCTAGCAGCAGTTTCAGATTTTAGAAATATTGAAGTTTCGCAAAGTTATTGCGAAAAACGCTAAAAAAATTAAAAAAACGCGATTATTTCATAAGTTATGCAAGTTAGCGATTTTTATTGTGAAGCGGAAAAATTGTGCTAAACTAGCACAACCTAGCACCAGTTACAGATTTTAGAAATATTGAAGTCTCGCAAAGTTATTGCTAAAAACGCTAAAAAAAATTAAAAAACGCGATTATTTCATAAGTTATGCAAGTTAGCGATTTTTATTGTGAAGCGGAAAAATTGTGCTAAACTAGCACAACCTAGCACCAGTTACAGATTTTAGAAATATTGAAGTTTCGCAAAGTTATTGCGAAAAACGCTACAAAAAAATAAAAAACGCGATTATTTTATAAGTTATGCAAGTTAGCGATTTTTATTGTGAAGCGGAAAAATTGTGCTAAACTAGCACAACCTTGCACCAGTTTCAGGTTTTAGAAATATTGAAGTTTCGCAAAGTTATTGCGAAAAATGCTACAAAAAAATAAAAAACGCGATTATTTTATAAGTTATGCAAGTTAGCGATTTTTATTGTGAAACGGAAAAATTGTGCTAAACTAGCACAACCTAGCACCAGTTTCAGATTTTAGAAATATTGAAGTTTCGCAAAGTTATTGCGAAAAACGCTAAAAAAATTAAAAAAAACGCGATTATTTCATAAGTTATGCAAGTTAGCGATTTTTATTGTGAAGCGGAAAAATTGTGCTAAACTAGCACAACCTAGCACCAGTTACAGATTTTAGAAATATTGAAGTCTCGCAAAGTTATTGCTAAAAACGCTAAAAAAAATTAAAAAACGCGATTATTTCATAAGTTATGCAAGTTAGCGATATTTATTGTGAAGCGGAATAATTGTGCTGAACTAGCACAACCTAGCACCAGTTTCAGGTTTTAGAAATATTGAAGTTTCGCAAAGTTATTGCGAAAAACGCTACAAAAAAATAAAAAACGCGATTATTTTATAAGTTATGCAAGTTAGCGATTTTTATTGTGAAGCGGAAAAATTGTGCTAAACTAGCACAACCTAGCACCAGTTTCAGGTTTTAGAAATATTGAAGTTTCGCAAAGTTATTGCGAAAAACGCTAAAAAAAAAATTAAAAAACGCGATTATTTCATAAGTTATGCAAGTTAGCGATATTTATTGTGAAGCGGAATAATTGTGCTAAACTAGCACAACCTAGCACCAGTTACAGATTTTAGAAATATTGAAGTTTCGCAAAGTTATTGCGAAAAACGCTAAAAAAAAATTAAAAAAAACGCGATTATTTCATAAGTTATGCAAGTTAGCGATTTTTATTGTGAAGCGGAAAAATTGTGCTAAACTAGCACAACCTAGCACCAGTTACAGATTTTAGAAATATTGAAGTTTCGCAAAGTTATTGCTAAAAACGCTAAAAAAAATTAAAAAAAACGTGATTATTTCATAAGTTATGCAAGTTAGCGATTTTTGTCGTGAAGCGGAATAATTGTGCTGAACTAGCACAACCTAGCACCAGTTTCAGGTTTTAGAAATATTGAAGTTTCGCAAAGTTATTGCGAAAAACGCTAAAAAAAATTAAAAAACGCGATTATTTCATAAGTTATGCAAGTCAGCGATTTTTATTGTGAAGCGGAAAAATTGTGCTAAACTAGCACAACCTAGCACCAGTTACAGATTTTAGAAAAATTGAAGTTTCGCAAAGTTATTGCTAAAAACGCTAAAAAAAATTAAAAAACGCGATTATTTCATAAGTTATGCAAGTTAGCGATTTTTATTGTGAAGCGGAAAAATTGTGCTAAACTAGCACAACCTAGCACCAGTTTCAGGTTTTAGAAATATTGAAGTTTCGCAAAGTTATTGCGAAAAACGCTACAAAAAAAATAAAAAACGCGATTATTTTATAAGTTATGCAAGTTAGCGATTTTTATTGTGAAGCGGAAAAATTGTGCTAAACTAGCACAACCTAGCACCAGTTTCAGGTTTTAGAAATATTGAAGTTTCGCAAAATTATTGCGAAAAACGCTAAAAAAAATTAAAAAACGCGATTATTTCATAAGTTATGCAAGTTAGCGATTTTTATTGTGAAGCGGAAAAATTGTGCTAAACTAGCACAACCTAGCACCAGTTACAGATTTTAGAAATATTGAAGTTTCGCAAAGTTATTGCGAAAAACGCTAAAAAAAAATTAAAAAACGCGATTATTTCATAAGTTATGCAAGTTAGCGATATTTATTGTGAAGCGGAATAATTGTGCTGAACTAGCACAACCTAGCACCAGTTTCAGGTTTTAGAAATATTGAAGTTTCGCAAAGTTATTGCGAAAAACGCTAAAAAAATTAAAAAAACGCGATTATTTCATAAGTTATGCAAGTTAGCGATTTTTATTGTGAAGCGGAAAAATTGTGCTAAACTAGCACAACCTAGAACCAGTTACAGATTTTAGAAATATTGAAGTTTCGCAAAGTTATTGCTAAAAACGCTAAAAAAAAATAAAAAACGCGATTATTTCATAAGTTATGCAAGTTAGCGATTTTTATTGTGAAGCGGAAAAATTGTGCTAAACTAGCACAACCTAGCACCAGTTTCAGGTTTTAGAAATATTGAAGTTTCGCAAAGTTATTGCGAAAAACGCTAAAAAAAATTAAAAAACGCGATTATTTCATAAGTTATGCAAGTTAGCGATTTTTATTGTGAAGCGGAAAAATTGTGCTAAACTAGCACAACCTAGCACCAGTTACAGATTTTAGAAATATTGAAGTTTCGCAAAGTTATTGCTAAAAACGCTAAAAAAATTAAAAAACGCGATTATTTCATAAGTTATGCAAGTTAGCGATTTTTATTGTGAAGCGGAAAAATTGTGCTAAACTAGCACAACCTAGCACCAGTTTCAGGTTTTAGAAATATTGAAGTTTCGCAAAGTTATTGCGAAAAACGCTACAAAAAATAAAAAACGCGATTATTTTATAAGTTATGCAAGTTAGCGATTTTTATTGTGAAGCGGAAAAATTGTGCTAAACTAGCACAACCTAGCACCAGTTTCAGGTTTTAGAAATATTGAAGTTTCGCAAAATTATTGCGAAAAACGCTAAAAAAAATTAAAAAACGCGATTATTTCATAAGTTATGCAAGTTAGCGATTTTTATTGTGAAGCGGAAAAATTGTGCTAAACTAGCACAACCTAGCACCAGTTACAGATTTTAGAAATATTGAAGTTTCGCAAAGTTATTGCGAAAAACGCTAAAAAAAAATTAAAAAACGCGATTATTTCATAAGTTATGCAAGTTAGCGATATTTATTGTGAAGCGGAATAATTGTGCTGAACTAGCACAACCTAGCACCAGTTTCAGGTTTTAGAAATATTGAAGTTTCGCAAAGTTATTGCGAAAAACGCTAAAAAAATTAAAAAAACGCGATTATTTCATAAGTTATGCAAGTTAGCGATTTTTATTGTGAAGCGGAAAAATTGTGCTAAACTAGCACAACCTAGAACCAGTTACAGATTTTAGAAATATTGAAGTTTCGCAAAGTTATTGCTAAAAACGCTAAAAAAAAATAAAAAACGCGATTATTTCATAAGTTATGCAAGTTAGCGATTTTTATTGTGAAGCGGAAAAATTGTGCTAAACTAGCACAACCTAGCACCAGTTTCAGGTTTTAGAAATATTGAAGTTTCGCAAAGTTATTGCGAAAAACGCTAAAAAAAATTAAAAAACGCGATTATTTCATAAGTTATGCAAGTTAGCGATTTTTATTGTGAAGCGGAAAAATTGTGCTAAACTAGCACAACCTAGCACCAGTTACAGATTTTAGAAATATTGAAGTTTCGCAAAGTTATTGCTAAAAACGCTAAAAAAATTAAAAAACGCGATTATTTCATAAGTTATGCAAGTTAGCGATTTTTATTGTGAAGCGGAAAAATTGTGCTAAACTAGCACAACCTAGCACCAGTTTCAGGTTTTAGAAATATTGAAGTTTCGCAAAGTTATTGCGAAAAACGCTACAAAAAATAAAAAACGCGATTATTTTATAAGTTATGCAAGTTAGCGATTTTTATTGTGAAGCGGAAAAATTGTGCTAAACTAGCACAACCTAGCACCAGTTTCAGGTTTTAGAAATATTGAAGTTTCGCAAAGTTATTGCGAAAAACGCTAAAAAAAATTAAAAAACGCGATTATTTCATAAGTTATGCAAGTTAGCGATATTTATTGTGAAGCGGAATAATTGTGCTAAACTAGCACAACCTAGCACCAGTTACAGATTTTAGAAATATTGAAGTTTCGCAAAGTTATTGCGAAAAACGCTAAAAAAAATTAAAAAAACGCGATTATTTCATAAGTTATGCAAGTTAGCGATTTTTATTGTGAAGCGGAAAAATTGTGCTAAACTAGCACAACCTAGCACCAGTTACAGATTTTAGAAATATTGAAATTTCGCAAAGTTATTGCGAAAAACGCTAAAAAAAATTAAAAAACGCGATTATTTCATAAGTTATGCAAGTTAGCGATTTTTATTGTGAAGCGGAAAAATTGTGCTAAACTAGCACAACCTAGCACCAGTTACAGATTTTAGAAATATTGACGTTTCGCAAAGTTATTGCTAAAAACGCTAAAAAAAATTAAAAAACGCGATTATTTCATAAGTTATGCAAGTTAGCGATTTTTATTGTGAAGCGGAAAAATTGTGCTAAACTAGCACAACCTAGCACCAGTTTCAGGTTTTAGAAATATTGAAGTTTCGCAAAGTTATTGCGAAAAACGCTACAAAAAAATAAAAAACGCGATTATTTTATAAGTTATGCAAGTTAGCGATTTTTATTGTGAAGCGGAAAAATTGTGCTAAACTAGCACAACCTAGCACCAGTTTCAGGTTTTAGAAATATTGAAGTTTCGCAAAGTTATTGCGAAAAACGCTAAAAAAAATTAAAAAACGCGATTATTTCATAAGTTATGCAAGTTAGCGATTTTTATTGTGAAGCGGAAAAATTGTGCTAAACTAGCACAACCTAGCACCAGTTTCAGGTTTTAGAATTATTGAAGTTTCGCAAAGTTATTGCGAAAAACGCTACAAAAAAATAAAAAACCCGATTATTTTATAAGTTATGCAAGTTAGCGATTTTTATTGTGAAGCGGAAAAATTGTGCTAAACTAGCACAACCTAGCACCAGTTTCAGGTTTTAGAAATATTGAAGTTTCGCAAAGTTATTGCGAAAAACGCTACAAAAAAATAAAAAACGCGATTATTTTATAAGTTATGCAAGTTAGCGATTTTTATTGTGAAACGGAAAAATTGTGCTAAACTAGCACAACCTAGCACCAGTTTCAGATTTTAGAAATATTGAAGTTTCGCAAAGTTATTGCGAAAAACGCTAAAAAAATTAAAAAAACGCGATTATTTCATAAGTTATGCAAGTTAGCGATTTTTATTGTGAAGCGGAAAAATTGTGCTAAACTAGCACAACTAGCACCAGTTACAGATTTTAGAAATATTGAAGTTTCGCAATGTTATTGCGAAAAACGCTAAAAAAAAAATTAAAAAACGCGATTATTTCATAAGTTATGCAAGTTAGCGATATTTATTGTGAAGCGGAATAATTGTGCTGAACTAGCACCAGTTTCAGGTTTTAGAAATATTGAAGTTTCGCAAAGTTATTGCGAAAAACGCTAAAAAAATTAAAAAAACGCGATTATTTCATAAGTTATGCAAGTTAGCGATTTTTATTGTGAAGCGGAAAAATTGTGCTAAACTAGCACAACCTAGCACCAGTTACAGATTTTAGAAATATTGAAGTTTCGCAAAGTTATTGCTAAAAACGCTAAAAAAAATTAAAAAACGCGATTATTTCATAAGTTATGCAAGTTAGCGATTTTTATTGTGAAGCGGAAAAATTGTGCTAAACTAGCACAACCTAGCACCAGTTACAGATTTTAGAAATATTGAAGTTTCGCAAAGTTATTGCGAAAAACGCTACAAAAAAATAAAAAACGCGATTATTTTATAAGTTATGCAAGTTAGCGATTTTTATTGTGAAGCGGAAAAATTGTGCTAAACTAGCACAACCTAGCACCAGTTTCAGGTTTTAGAAATATTGAAGTTTCGCAAAGTTATTGCGAAAAACGCTACAAAAAAATAAAAAACGCGATTATTTTATAAGTTATGCAAGTTAGCGATTTTTATTGTGAAGCGGAAAAATTGTGCTAAACTAGCACAACCTAGCACCAGTTTCAGGTTTTAGAAATATTGAAGTTTCGCAAAGTTATTGCGAAAAACGCTAAAAAAAAATTAAAAAAACGCGATTATTTCATAAGTTATGCAAGTTAGCGATTTTTATTGTGAAGCGGAAAAATTGTGCTAAACTAGCACAACCTAGCACCAGTTTCAGGTTTTAGAAATATTGAAGTTTCGCAAAGTTATTGCGAAAAACGCTAAAAAAAATTAAAAAAAACGCGATTATTTCATAAGTTATGCAAGTTAGCGATTTTTATTGTGAAGCGGAAAAATTGTGCTAAACTAGCACAACTAGCACCAGTTACAGATTTTAGAAATATTGAAGTTTCGCAAAGTTATTGCGAAAAACGCTAAAAAAAAAATTAAAAAACGCGATTATTTCATAAGTTATGCAAGTTAGCGATATTTATTGTGAAGCGGAATAATTGTGCTGAACTAGCACCAGTTTCAGGTTTTAGAAATATTGAAGTTTCGCAAAGTTATTGCGAAAAACGCTAAAAAAAATTAAAAAAACGCGATTATTTCATAAGTTATGCAAGTTAGCGATTTTTATTGTGAAGCGGAAAAATTGTGCTAAACTAGCACAACCTAGCACCAGTTACAGATTTTAGAGATATTGAAGTTTCGCAAAGTTATTGCTAAAAACGCTAAAAAAAATTAAAAAACGCGATTATTTCATAAGTTATGCAAGTTAGCGATTTTTATTGTGAAGCGGAAAAATTGTGCTAAACTAGCACAACCTAGCACCAGTTACAGATTTTAGAAATATTGAAGTTTCGCAAAGTTATTGCGAAAAACGCTACAAAAAAATAAAAAACGCGATTATTTTATAAGTTATGCAAGTTAGCGATTTTTATTGTGAAGCGGAAAAATTGTGCTAAACTAGCACAACCTAGCACCAGTTTCAGGTTTTAGAAATATTGAAGTTTCGCAAAGTTATTGCGAAAAACGCTACAAAAAAATAAAAAACGCGATTATTTTATAAGTTATGCAAGTTAGCGATTTTTATTGTGAAGCGGAAAAATTGTGCTAAACTAGCACAACCTAGCACCAGTTTCAGGTTTTAGAAATATTGAAGTTTCGCAAAGTTATTGCGAAAAACGCTAAAAAAAAATTAAAAAAACGCGATTATTTCATAAGTTATGCAAGTTAGCGATTTTTATTGTGAAGCGGAAAAATTGTGCTAAACTAGCACAACCTAGCACCAGTTTCAGGTTTTAGAAATATTGAAGTTTCGCAAAGTTATTGCGAAAAACGCTACAAAAAAATAAAAAACGCGATTATTTTATAAGTTATGCAAGTTAGCGATTTTTATTGTGAAGCGGAAAAATTGTGCTAAACTAGCACAACCTAGCACCAGTTTCAGGTTTTAGAAATATTGAAGTTTCGCAAAGTTATTGCGAAAAACGCTAAAAAAAATTAAAAAAACGCGATTATTTCATAAGTTATGCAAGTTAGCGATTTTTGTCGTGAAGCGGAATAATTGTGCTG
This sequence comes from Hydrotaea diabolus, assembly GCA_963513945.1. Classification (NCBI taxonomy): domain Eukaryota; kingdom Metazoa; phylum Arthropoda; class Insecta; order Diptera; family Muscidae; genus Hydrotaea; species Hydrotaea diabolus. Next base: position 190,089,111 of record OY740716.1, on the reverse strand, counting down.
AACTAGCACAACCTAGCACCAGTTTCAGGTTTTAGAAATATTGAAGTTTCGCAAAGTTATTGCGAAAAACGCTAAAAAAAAATTAAAAAACGCGATTATTTCATAAGTTATGCAAGTTAGCGATTTTTATTGTGAAGCGGAAAAATTGTGCTAAACTAGCACAACCTAGCACCAGTTTCAGGTTTTAGAAATATTGAAGTTTCGCAAAGTTATTGCGAAAAACGCTACAAAAAAATAAAAAACGCGATTATTTTATAAGTTATGCAAGTTAGCGATTTTTATTGTGAAGCGGAAAAATTGTGCTAAACTAGCACAACCTAGCACCAGTTTCAGGTTTTAGAAATATTGAAGTTTCGCAAAGTTATTGCGAAAAACGCTACAAAAAAATAAAAAACGCGATTATTTTATAAGTTATGCAAGTTAGCGATTTTTATTGTGAAACGGAAAAATTGTGCTAAACTAGCACAACCTAGCACCAGTTTCAGATTTTAGAAATATTGAAGTTTCGCAAAGTTATTGCGAAAAACGCTAAAAAAAATTAAAAAAACGCGATTATTTCATAAGTTATGCAAGTTAGCGATTTTTATTGTGAAGCGGAAAAATTGTGCTAAACTAGCACAACCTAGCACCAGTTACAGATTTTAGAAATATTGAAGTCTCGCAAAGTTATTGCTAAAAACGCTAAAAAAAATTAAAAAACGCGATTATTTCATAAGTTATGCAAGTCAGCGATTTTTATTGTGAAGCGGAAAAATTGTGCTAAACTAGCACAACCTAGCACCAGTTACAGATTTTAGAAATATTGAAGTTTCGCAAAGTTATTGCTAAAAACGCTAAAAAAAAAAATAAAAAACGCGATTATTTCATAAGTTATGCAAGTTAGCGATTTTTATTGTGAAGCGGAAAAATTGTGCTAAACTAGCACAACCTAGCACAACCTAGCACCAGTTTCAGGTTTTAGAAATATTGAAGTTTCGCAAAGTTATTGCGAAAAACGCTAAAAAAAAATTAAAAAACGCGATTATTTCATAAGTTATGCAAGTTAGCGATTTTTATTGTGAAGCGGAAAAATTGTGCTAAACTAGCACAACCTAGCACCAGTTTCAGGTTTTAGAAATATTGAAGTTTCGCAAAGTTATTGCGAAAAACGCTACAAAAAAATAAAAAACGCGATTATTTTATAAGTTATGCAAGTTAGCGATTTTTATTGTGAAGCGGAAAAATTGTGCTAAACTAGCACAACCTAGCACCAGTTTCAGGTTTTAGAAATATTGAAGTTTCGCAAAGTTATTGCGAAAAACGCCAAAAAAATTAAAAAAACGCGATTATTTCATAAGTTATGCAAGTTAGCGATTTTTATTGTGAAGCGGAAAAATTGTGCTAAACTAGCACAACCTAGCACCAGTTACAAATTTTAGAAAATATTGAAGTTTCGCAAAGTTATTGCTAAAAACGGTAAAAAAAATTAAAAAACGCGATTATTTCATAAGTTATGCAAGTTAGCGATTTTTATTGTGAAGCGGAAAAATTGTGCTAAACTAGCACAACCTAGCACCAGTTTCAGGTTTTAGAAATATTGAAGTTTCGCAAAGTTATTGCGAAAAACGCTACAAAAAAATAAAAAACGCGATTATTTTATAAGTTATGCAAGTTAGCGATTTTTATTGTGAAGCGGAAAAATTGTGCTAAACTAGCACAACCTAGCACCAGTTTCAGGTTTTAGAAATATTGAAGTTTCGCAAAGTTATTGCGAAAAACGCTAAAAAAAAATTAAAAAAACGCGATTATTTCATAAGTTATGCAAGTTAGCGATTTTTGTCGTGAAGCGGAATAATTGTGCTGAACTAGCACAACCTAGCACCAGTTTCAGGTTTTAGAAATATTGAAGTTTCGCAAAGTTATTGCGAAAAACGCTAAAAAAAAATTAAAAAACGCGATTATTTCATAAGTTATGCAAGTTAGCGATTTTTATTGTGAAGCGGAAAAATTGTGCTAAACTAGCACAACCTAGCACCAGTTTCAGGTTTTAGAAATATTGAAGTTTCGCAAAGTTATTGCGAAAAACGCTACAAAAAAATAAAAAACGCGATTATTTTATAAGTTATGCAAGTTAGCGATTTTTATTGTGAAGCGGAAAAATTGTGCTAAACTAGCACAACCTAGCACCAGTTTCAGGTTTTAGAAATATTGAAGTTTCGCAAAGTTATTGCGAAAAACGCTACAAAAAAATAAAAAACGCGATTATTTTATAAGTTATGCAAGTTAGCGATTTTTATTGTGAAACGGAAAAATTGTGCTAAACTAGCACAACCTAGCACCAGTTTCAGATTTTAGAAATATTGAAGTTTCGCAAAGTTATTGCGAAAAACGCTAAAAAAAATTAAAAAACGCGATTATTTCATAAGTTATGCAAGTTAGCGATTTTTATTGTGAAGCGGAAAAATTGTGCTAAACTAGCACAACCTAGCACCAGTTACAGATTTTAGAAATATTGAAGTCTCGGAAAGTTATTGCTAAAAACGCTAAAAAAAATTAAAAAACGCGATTATTTCATAAGTTATGCAAGTCAGCGATTTTTATTGTGAAGCGGAAAAATTGTGCTAAACTAGCACAACCTAGCACCAGTTTCAGGTTTTAGAAATATTGAAGTTTCGCAAAGTTATTGCGAAAAACGCTACAAAAAAATAAAAAACGCGATTATTTTATAAGTTATGCAAGTTAGCGATTTTTATTGTGAAGCGGAAAAATTGTGCTAAACTAGCACAACCTAGCACCAGTTTCAGGTTTTAGAAATATTGAAGTTACGCAAAGTTATTGCGAAAAACGCCAAAAAAATTAAAAAAACGCGATTATTTCATAAGTTATGCAAGTTAGCGATTTTTATTGTGAAGCGGAAAAATTGTGCTAAACTAGCACAACCTAGCACCAGTTACAGATTTTAGAAAATATTGAAGTTTCGCAAAGTTATTGCTAAAAACGCTAAAAAAAATTAAAAAACGCGATTATTTCATAAGTTATGCAAGTTAGCGATTTTTATTGTGAAGCGGAAAAATTGTGCTAAACTAGCACAACCTAGCACCAGTTTCAGGTTTTAGAAATATTGAAGTTTCGCAAAGTTATTGCGAAAAACGCTACAAAAAAATAAAAAAACGCGATTATTTTATAAGTTATGCAAGTTAGCGATTTTTATTGTGAAGCGGAAAAATTGTGCTAAACTAGCACAACCTAGCACCAGTTTCAGGTTTTAGAAATATTGAAGTTTCGCAAAGTTATTGCGAAAAACGCTAAAAAAAAATTAAAAAAACGCGATTATTTCATAAGTTATGCAAGTTAGCGATTTTTGTCGTGAAGCGGAATAATTGTGCTGAACTAGCACAACCTAGCACCAGTTTCAGGTTTTAGAAATATTGAAGTTTCGCAAAGTTATTGCGAAAAACGCTAAAAAAAAATTAAAAAACGCGATTATTTCATAAGTTATGCAAGTTAGCGATTTTTATTGTGAAGCGGAAAAATTGTGCTAAACTAGCACAACCTAGCACCAGTTTCAGGTTTTAGAAATATTGAAGTTTCGCAAAGTTATTGCGAAAAACGCTACAAAAAAATAAAAAACGCGATTATTTTATAAGTTATGCAAGTTAGCGATTTTTATTGTGAAGCGGAAAAATTGTGCTAAACTAGCACAACCTAGCACCAGTTTCAGGTTTTAGAAATATTGAAGTTTCGCAAAGTTATTGCGAAAAACGCTACAAAAAAATAAAAAACGCGATTATTTTATAAGTTATGCAAGTTAGCGATTTTTATTGTGAAACGGAAAAATTGTGCTAAACTAGCACAACCTAGCACCAGTTTCAGATTTTAGAAATATTGAAGTTTCGCAAAGTTATTGCGAAAAACGCTAAAAAAAATTAAAAAACGCGATTATTTCATAAGTTATGCAAGTTAGCGATTTTTATTGTGAAGCGGAAAAATTGTGCTAAACTAGCACAACCTAGCACCAGTTACAGATTTTAGAAATATTGAAGTCTCGGAAAGTTATTGCTAAAAACGCTAAAAAAAATTAAAAAACGCGATTATTTCATAAGTTATGCAAGTCAGCGATTTTTATTGTGAAGCGGAAAAATTGTGCTAAACTAGCACAACCTAGCACCAGTTTCAGGTTTTAGAAATATTGAAGTTTCGCAAAGTTATTGCGAAAAACGCTACAAAAAAATAAAAAACGCGATTATTTTATAAGTTATGCAAGTTAGCGATTTTTATTGTGAAGCGGAAAAATTGTGCTAAACTAGCACAACCTAGCACCAGTTTCAGGTTTTAGAAATATTGAAGTTACGCAAAGTTATTGCGAAAAACGCCAAAAAAATTAAAAAAACGCGATTATTTCATAAGTTATGCAAGTTAGCGATTTTTATTGTGAAGCGGAAAAATTGTGCTAAACTAGCACAACCTAGCACCAGTTACAGATTTTAGAAAATATTGAAGTTTCGCAAAGTTATTGCTAAAAACGCTAAAAAAAATTAAAAAACGCGATTATTTCATAAGTTATGCAAGTTAGCGATTTTTATTGTGAAGCGGAAAAATTGTGCTAAACTAGCACAACCTAGCACCAGTTTCAGGTTTTAGAAATATTGAAGTTTCGCAAAGTTATTGCGAAAAACGCTACAAAAAAATAAAAAAACGCGATTATTTTATAAGTTATGCAAGTTAGCGATTTTTATTGTGAAGCGGAAAAATTGTGCTAAACTAGCACAACCTAGCACCAGTTTCAGGTTTTAGAAATATTGAAGTTTCGCAAAGTTATTGCGAAAAACGCTAAAAAAAAATTAAAAAAACGCGATTATTTCATAAGTTATGCAAGTTAGCGATTTTTGTCGTGAAGCGGAATAATTGTGCTGAACTAGCACAACCTAGCACCAGTTTCAGGTTTTAGAAATATTGAAGTTTCGCAAAGTTATTGCGAAAAACGCTACAAAAAAATAAAAAACGCGATTATTTTATAAGTTATGCAAGTTAGCGATTTTTATTGTGAAGCGGAAAAATTGTGCTAAACTAGCACAACCTAGCACCAGTTTCAGGTTTTAGAAATATTGAAGTTTCGCAAAGTTATTGCGAAAAACGCTACAAAAAAATAAAAAACGCGATTATTTTATAAGTTATGCAAGTTAGCGATTTTTATTGTGAAGCGGAAAAATTGTGCTAAACTAGCACAACTAGCACCAGTTACAGATTTTAGAAATATTGAAGTTTCGCAAAGTTATTGCGAAAAACGCTAAAAAAAAAATTAAAAAACGCGATTATTTCATAAGTTATGCAAGTTAGCGATATTTATTGTGAAGCGGAATAATTGTGCTGAACTAGCACCAGTTTCAGGTTTTAGAAATATTGAAGTTTCGCAAAGTTATTGCGAAAAACGCTAAAAAAATTAAAAAAACGCGATTATTTCATAAGTTATGCAAGTTAGCGATTTTTATTGTGAAGCGGAAAAATTGTGCTAAACTAGCACAACCTAGCACCAGTTACAGATTTTAGAAATATTGAAGTCTCGGAAAGTTATTGCTAAAAACGCTAAAAAAAATTAAAAAACGCGATTATTTCATAAGTTATGCAAGTCAGCGATTTTTATTGTGAAGCGGAAAAATTGTGCTAAACTAGCACAACCTAGCACCAGTTACAAATTTTAGAAAATATTGAAGTTTCGCAAAGTTATTGCTAAAAACGGTAAACAAAATTAAAAAACGCGATTATTTCATAAGTTATGCAAGTTAGCGATTTTTATTGTGAAGCGGAAAAATTGTGCTAAACTAGCACAACCTAGCACCAGTTTCAGGTTTTAGAAATATTGAAGTTTCGCAAAGTTATTGCGAAAAACGCTACAAAAAAATAAAAAACGCGATTATTTTATAAGTTATGCAAGTTAGCGATTTTTATTGTGAAGCGGAAAAATTGTGCTAAACTAGCACAACCTAGCACCAGTTTCAGGTTTTAGAAATATTGAAGTTTCGCAAAGTTATTGCGAAAAACGCTAAAAAAAAATTAAAAAAACGCGATTATTTCATAAGTTATGCAAGTTAGCGATTTTTGTCGTGAAGCGGAATAATTGTGCTGAACTAGCACAACCTAGCACCAGTTTCAGGTTTTAGAAATATTGAAGTTTCGCAAAGTTATTGCGAAAAACGCTAAAAAAAAATTAAAAACGCGATTATTTCATAAGTTATGCAAGTTAGCGATTTTTATTGTGAAGCGGAAAAATTGTGCTAAACTAGCACAACCTAGCACCAGTTTCAGGTTTTAGAAATATTGAAGTTTCGCAAAGTTATTGCGAAAAACGCTACAAAAAAATAAAAAACGCGATTATTTTATAAGTTATGCAAGTTAGCGATTTTTATTGTGAAGCGGAAAAATTGTGCTAAACTAGCACAACCTAGCACCAGTTTCAGGTTTTAGAAATATTGAAGTTTCGCAAAGTTATTGCGAAAAACGCTACAAAAAAATAAAAAACGCGATTATTTTATAAGTTATGCAAGTTAGCGATTTTTATTGTGAAACGGAAAAATTGTGCTAAACTAGCACAACCTAGCACCAGTTTCAGATTTTAGAAATATTGAAGTTTCGCAAAGTTATTGCGAAAAACGCTAAAAAAAATTAAAAAACGCGATTATTTCATAAGTTATGCAAGTTAGCGATTTTTATTGTGAAGCGGAAAAATTGTGCTAAACTAGCACAACCTAGCACCAGTTACAGATTTTAGAAATATTGAAGTCTCGGAAAGTTATTGCTAAAAACGCTAAAAAAAATTAAAAAACGCGATTATTTCATAAGTTATGCAAGTCAGCGATTTTTATTGTGAAGCGGAAAAATTGTGCTAAACTAGCACAACCTAGCACCAGTTTCAGGTTTTAGAAATATTGAAGTTTCGCAAAGTTATTGCGAAAAACGCTACAAAAAAATAAAAAACGCGATTATTTTATAAGTTATGCAAGTTAGCGATTTTTATTGTGAAGCGGAAAAATTGTGCTAAACTAGCACAACCTAGCACCAGTTTCAGGTTTTAGAAATATTGAAGTTACGCAAAGTTATTGCGAAAAACGCCAAAAAAATTAAAAAAACGCGATTATTTCATAAGTTATGCAAGTTAGCGATTTTTATTGTGAAGCGGAAAAATTGTGCTAAACTAGCACAACCTAGCACCAGTTACAGATTTTAGAAAATATTGAAGTTTCGCAAAGTTATTGCTAAAAACGCTAAAAAAAATTAAAAAACGCGATTATTTCATAAGTTATGCAAGTTAGCGATTTTTATTGTGAAGCGGAAAAATTGTGCTAAACTAGCACAACCTAGCACCAGTTTCAGGTTTTAGAAATATTGAAGTTTCGCAAAGTTATTGCGAAAAACGCTACAAAAAAATAAAAAAACGCGATTATTTTATAAGTTATGCAAGTTAGCGATTTTTATTGTGAAGCGGAAAAATTGTGCTAAACTAGCACAACCTAGCACCAGTTTCAGGTTTTAGAAATATTGAAGTTTCGCAAAGTTATTGCGAAAAACGCTAAAAAAAAATTAAAAAAACGCGATTATTTCATAAGTTATGCAAGTTAGCGATTTTTGTCGTGAAGCGGAATAATTGTGCTGAACTAGCACAACCTAGCACCAGTTTCAGGTTTTAGAAATATTGAAGTTTCGCAAAGTTATTGCGAAAAACGCTACAAAAAAATAAAAAACGCGATTATTTTATAAGTTATGCAAGTTAGCGATTTTTATTGTGAAGCGGAAAAATTGTGCTAAACTAGCACAACCTAGCACCAGTTTCAGGTTTTAGAAATATTGAAGTTTCGCAAAGTTATTGCGAAAAACGCTACAAAAAAATAAAAAACGCGATTATTTTATAAGTTATGCAAGTTAGCGATTTTTATTGTGAAGCGGAAAAATTGTGCTAAACTAGCACAACTAGCACCAGTTACAGATTTTAGAAATATTGAAGTTTCGCAAAGTTATTGCGAAAAACGCTAAAAAAAAAATTAAAAAACGCGATTATTTCATAAGTTATGCAAGTTAGCGATATTTATTGTGAAGCGGAATAATTGTGCTGAACTAGCACCAGTTTCAGGTTTTAGAAATATTGAAGTTTCGCAAAGTTATTGCGAAAAACGCTAAAAAAATTAAAAAAACGCGATTATTTCATAAGTTATGCAAGTTAGCGATTTTTATTGTGAAGCGGAAAAATTGTGCTAAACTAGCACAACCTAGCACCAGTTACAGATTTTAGAAATATTGAAGTTTCGCAAAGTTATTGCTAAAAACGCTAAAAAAAATTAAAAAACGCGATTATTTCATAAGTTATGCAAGTTAGCGATTTTTATTGTGAAGCGGAAAAATTGTGCTAAACTAGCACAACCTAGCACCAGTTACAGATTTTAGAAATATTGAAGTTTCGCAAAGTTATTGCGAAAAACGCTACAAAAAAAATAAAAAACGCGATTATTTTATAAGTTATGCAAGTTAGCGATTTTTATTGTGAAGCGGAAAAATTGTGCTAAACTAGCACAACCTAGCACCAGTTTCAGGTTTTAGAAATATTGAAGTTTCGCAAAGTTATTGCGAAAAACGCTACAAAAAAATAAAAAACGCGATTATTTTATAAGTTATGCAAGTTAGCGATTTTTATTGTGAAGCGGAAAAATTGTGCTAAACTAGCACAACCTAGCACCAGTTTCAGGTTTTAGAAATATTGAAGTTTCGCAAAGTTATTGCGAAAAACGCTAAAAAAAAATTAAAAAAACGCGATTATTTCATAAGTTATGCAAGTTAGCGATTTTTGTCGTGAAGCGGAATAATTGTGCTGAACTAGCACAACCTAGCACCAGTTTCAGGTTTTAGAAATATTGAAGTTTCGCAAAGTTATTGCGAAAAACGCTAAAAAAAAATTAAAAAACGCGATTATTTCATAAGTTATGCAAGTTAGCGATTTTTATTGTGAAGCGGAAAAATTGTGCTAAACTAGCACAACCTAGCACCAGTTTCAGGTTTTAGAAATATTGAAGTTTCGCAAAGTTATTGCGAAAAACGCTACAAAAAAATAAAAAACGCGATTATTTTATAAGTTATGCAAGTTAGCGATTTTTATTGTGAAGCGGAAAAATTGTGCTAAACTAGCACAACCTAGCACCAGTTTCAGGTTTTAGAAATATTGAAGTTATTGCGAAAAACGCCAAAAAAATTAAAAAAACCCGATTATTTCATAAGTTATGCAAGTTAGCGATTTTTATTGTGAAGCGGAAAAATTGTGCTAAACTAGCACAACCTAGCACCAGTTACAGATTTTAGAAATATTGAAGTTTCGCAAAGTTATTGCTAATTTTTATTGTGCAGCGGAAAAATTGTGCTAAACTAGCACAACCTAGCACCAGTTACAGATTTTAGAAATATTGAAGTTTCGCAAAGTTATTGCTAAAAACGCTAAAAAAATTAAAAAACGCGATTATTTCATAAGTTATGCAAGTTAGCGATTTTTATTGTGAAGCGGAAAAATTGTGCTAAACTAGCACAACCTAGCACCAGTTTCAGGTTTTAGAAATATTGAAGTTTCGCAAAGTTATTGCGAAAAACGCTACAAAAAAATAAAAAACGCGATTATTTTATAAGTTATGCAAGTTAGCGATTTTTATTGTGAAGCGGAAAAATTGTGCTAAACTAGCACAACCTAGCACCAGTTTCAGGTTTTAGAAATATTGAAGTTTCGCAAAGTTATTGCGAAAAACGCTAAAAAAAATTAAAAAAACGCGATTATTTCATAAGTTATGCAAGTTAGCGATTTTTGTCGTGAAGCGGAATAATTGTGCTGAACTAGCACAACCTAGCACCAGTTTCAGGTTTTAGAAATATTGAAGTTTCGCAAAGTTATTGCGAAAAACGCTAAAAAAAAATTAAAAAACGCGATTATTTCATAAGTTATGCAAGTTAGCGATTTTTATTGTGAAGCGGAAAAATTGTGCTAAACTAGCACAACCTAGCACCAGTTTCAGGTTTTAGAAATATTGAAGTTTCGCAAAGTTATTGCGAAAAACGCTACAAAAAAATAAAAAACGCGATTATTTTATAAGTTATGCAAGTTAGCGATTTTTATTGTGAAGCGGAAAAATTGTGCTAAACTAGCACAACCTAGCACCAGTTTCAGGTTTTAGAAATATTGAAGTTTCGCAAAGTTATTGCGAAAAACGCTACAAAAAAATAAAAAACGCGATTATTTTATAAGTTATGCAAGTTAGCGATTTTTATTGTGAAACGGAAAAATTGTGCTAAACTAGCACAACCTAGCACCAGTTTCAGATTTTAGAAATATTGAAGTTTCGCAAAGTTATTGCGAAAAACGCTAAAAAAAATTAAAAAAAACGCGATTATTTCATAAGTTATGCAAGTTAGCGATTTTTATTGTGAAGCGGAAAAATTGTGCTAAACTAGCACAACCTAGCACCAGTTACAGATTTTAGAAATATTGAAGTCTCGCAAAGTTATTGCGAAAAACGCCAAAAAAATTAAAAAAACGCGATTATTTCATAAGTTATGCAAGTTAGCGATTTTTATTGTGAAGCGGAAAAATTGTGCTAAACTAGCACAACCTAGCACCAGTTACAGATTTTAGAAAATATTGAAGTTTCGCAAAGTTATTGCTAAAAACGCTAAAAAAAATTAAAAAACGCGATTATTTCATAAGTTATGCAAGTTAGCGATTTTTATTGTGAAGCGGAAAAATTGTGCTAAACTAGCACAACCTAGCACCAGTTTCAGGTTTTAGAAATATTGAAGTTTCGCAAAGTTATTGCGAAAAACGCTACAAAAAAATAAAAAACGCGATTATTTTATAAGTTATGCAAGTTAGCGATTTTTATTGTGAAGCGGAAAAATTGTGCTAAACTAGCACAACCTAGCACCAGTTTCAGGTTTTAGAAATATTGAAGTTTCGCAAAGTTATTGCGAAAAACGCTAAAAAAAAATTAAAAAAACGCGATTATTTCATAAGTTATGCAAGTTAGCGATTTTTGTCGTGAAGCGGAATAATTGTGCTGAACTAGCACAACCTAGCACCAGTTACAGATTTTAGAAATATTGAAGTTTCGCAAAGTTATTGCTAAAAACGCTAAAAAAATTAAAAAACGCGATTATTTCATAAGTTATGCAAGTTAGCGATTTTTATTGTGAAACGGAAAAATTGTGCTAAACTAGCACAACCTAGCACCAGTTTCAGATTTTAGAAATATTGAAGTTTCGCAAAGTTATTGCGAAAAACGCTAAAAAAAATTAAAAAAACGCGATTATTTCATAAGTTATGCAAGTTAGCGATTTTTATTGTGAAGCGGAAAAATTGTGCTAAACTAGCACAACCTAGCACCAGTTACAGATTTTAGAAATATTGAAGTCTCGCAAAGTTATTGCTAAAAACGCTAAAAAAAATTAAAAAACGCGATTATTTCATAAGTTATGCAAGTCAGCGATTTTTATTGTGAAGCGGAAAAATTGTGCTAAACTAGCACCAGTTACAGATTTTAGAAATATTGAAGTTTCGCAAAGTTATTGCTAAAAACGCTAAAAAAAAAAATAAAAAACGCGATTATTTCATAAGTTATGCAAGTTAGCGATTTTTATTGTGAAGCGGAAAAATTGTGCTAAACTAGCACAACCTAGCACCAGTTTCAGGTTTTAGAAATATTGAAGTTTCGCAAAGTTATTGCGAAAAACGCTACAAAAAAATAAAAAACGCGATTATTTTATAAGTTATGCAAGTTAGCGATTTTTATTGTGAAGCGGAAAAATTGTGCTAAACTAGCACAACCTAGCACCAGTTTCAGGTTTTAGAAATATTGAAGTTTCGCAAAGTTATTGCGAAAAACGCTACAAAAAAAATAAAAAACGCGATTATTTTATAAGTTATGCAAGTTAGCGATTTTTATTGTGAAGCGGAAAAATTGTGCTAAACTAGCACAACCTAGCACCAGTTTCAGGTTTTAGAAATATTGAAGTTTCGCAAAGTTATTGCGAAAAACGCTAAAAAAAAATTAAAAAAACGCGATTATTTCATAAGTTATGCAAGTTAGCGATTTTTGTCGTGAAGCGGAATAATTGTGCTGAACTAGCACAACCTAGCACCAGTTTCAGGTTTTAGAAATATTGAAGTTTCGCAAAGTTATTGCGAAAAACGCTAAAAAAAAAATTAAAAAACGCGATTATTTCATAAGTTATGCAAGTTAGCGATTTTTATTGTGAAGCGGAAAAATTGTGCTAAACTAGCACAACCTAGCACCAGTTTCAGGTTTTAGAAATATTGAAGTTTCGCAAAGTTATTGCGAAAAACGCTACAAAAAATAAAAAACGCAATTATTTTATAAGTTATGCAAGTTAGCGATTTTTATTGTGAAGCGGAAAAATTGTGCTAAACTAGCACAACCTAGCACCAGTTTCAGGTTTTAGAAATATTGAAGTTTCGCAAAGTTATTGCGAAAAACGCCAAAAAAATTAAAAAAACGCGATTATTTCATAAGTTATGCAAGTTAGCGATTTTTATTGTGAAGCGGAAAAATTGTGCTAAACTAGCACAACCTAGCACCAGTTACAGATTTTAGAAAATATTGAAGTTTCGCAAAGTTATTGCTAAAAACGCTAAAAAAAATTAAAAAACGCGATTATTTCATAAGTTATGCAAGTTAGCGATTTTTATTGTGAAGCGGAAAAATTGTGCTAAACTAGCACAACCTAGCACCAGTTTCAGGTTTTAGAAATATTGAAGTTTCGCAAAGTTATTGCGAAAAACGCTACAAAAAAATAAAAAACGCGATTATTTTATAAGTTATGCAAGTTAGCGATTTTTATTGTGAAGCGGAAAAATTGTGCTAAACTAGCACAACCTAGCACCAGTTTCAGGTTTTAGAAATATTGAAGTTTCGCAAAGTTATTGCGAAAAACGCTAAAAAAAAATTAAAAAAACGCGATTATTTCATAAGTTATGCAAGTTAGCGATTTTTGTCGTGAAGCGGAATAATTGTGCTGAACTAGCACAACCTAGCACCAGTTACAGATTTTAGAAATATTGAAGTTTCGCAAAGTTATTGCTAAAAACGCTAAAAAAATTAAAAAACGCGATTATTTCATAAGTTATGCAAGTTAGCGATTTTTATTGTGAAGCGGAAAAATTGTGCTAAACTAGCACAACCTAGCACCAGTTTCAGGTTTTAGAAATATTGAAGTTTCGCAAAGTTATTGCGAAAAACGCTACAAAAAAATAAAAAACGCGATTATTTTATAAGTTATGCAAGTTAGCGATTTTTATTGTGAAGCGGAAAAATTGTGCTAAACTAGCACAACCTAGCACCAGTTTCAGGTTTTAGAAATATTGAAGTTTCGCAAAGTTATTGCGAAAAACGCTACAAAAAAATAAAAAACGCGATTATTTTATAAGTTATGCAAGTTAGCGATTTTTATTGTGAAACGGAAAAATTGTGCTAAACTAGCACAACCTAGCACCAGTTTCAGATTTTAGAAATATTGAAGTTTCGCAAAGTTATTGCGAAAAACGCTAAAAAAAATTAAAAAACGCGATTATTTCATAAGTTATGCAAGTTAGCGATTTTTATTGTGAAGCGGAAAAATTGTGCTAAACTAGCACAACCTAGCACCAGTTACAGATTTTAGAAATATTGAAGTCTCGCAAAGTTATTGCTAAAAACGCTAAAAAAAAATTAAAAAACGCGATTATTTCATAAGTTATGCAAGTTAGAGATTTTTATTGAGAAGCGGAAAAATTGTGCTAAACTAGCACAACCTAGCACCAGTTACAGATTTTAGAAATATTGAAGTTTCGCAAAGTTATTGCTAAAAACGCTAAAAAAATTAAAAAACGCGATTATTTCATAAGTTATGCAAGTTAGCGATTTTTATTGTGAGGCGGAAAAATTGTGCTAAACTAGCACAACCTAGCACCAGTTTCAGGTTTTAGAAATATTGAAGTTTCGCAAAGTTATTGCGAAAAACGCTACAAAAAAATAAAAAACGCGATTATTTTATAAGTTATGCAAGTTAGCGATTTTTATTGTGAAGCGGAAAAATTGTGCTAAACTAGCACAACCTAGCACCAGTTTCAGGTTTTAGAAATATTGAAGTTTCGCAAAGTTATTGCGAAAAACGCTAAAAAAAATTAAAAAACGCGATTATTTCATAAGTTATGCAAGTTAGCGATTTTTATTGTGAAGCGGAAAAATTGTGCTAAACTAGCACAACCTAGCACCAGTTACAGATTTTAGAAATATTGAAGTTTCGCAAAGTTATTGCTAAAAACGCTAAAAAAAATTAAAAAACGCGATTATTTCATAAGTTATGCAAGTTAGCGATTTTTATTGTGAAGCGGAAAAATTGTGCTAAACCAGCACAACCTAGCACCAGTTACAGATTTTAGAAATATTGAAGTTTCGCAAAGTTATTGCTAAAAACGCTAAAAAAAATTAAAAAACGCGATTATTTCATAAGTTATGCAAGTTAGCGATTTTTATTGTGAAGCGGAAAAATTGTGCTAAACTAGCACAACCTAGCACCAGTTTCAGGTTTTAGAAATATTGAAGTTTCGCAAAGTTATTGCGAAAAACGCTACAAAAAAATAAAAAACGCGATTATTTTATAAGTTATGCAAGTTAGCGATTTTTATTGTGAAGCGGAAAAATTGTGCTAAACTAGCACAACCTAGCACCAGTTTCAGGTTTTAGAAATATTGAAGTTTCGCAAAGTTATTGCGAAAAACGCTAAAAAAAAATTAAAAAAACGCGATTATTTCATAAGTTATGCAAGTTAGCGATTTTTATTGTGAAGCGGAAAAATTGTGCTAAACTAGCACAACCTAGCACCAGTTTCAGGTTTTAGAAATATTGAAGTTTCGCAAAGTTATTGCGAAAAACGCTAAAAAAAAATTAAAAAAACGCGATTATTTCATAAGTTATGCAAGTTAGCGATTTTTGTCGTGAAGCGGAATAATTGTGCTGAACTAGCACAACCTAGCACCAGTTTCAGGTTTTAGAAATATTGAAGTTTCGCAAAGTTATTGCGAAAAACGCTACAAAAAAATAAAAAACGCGATTATTTTATAAGTTATGCAAGTTAGCGATTTTTATTGTGAAGCGGAAAAATTGTGCTAAACTAGCACAACCTAGCACCAGTTTCAGGTTTTAGAAATATTGAAGTTTCGCAAAGTTATTGCGAAAAACGCTACAAAAAAATAAAAAACGCGATTATTTTATAAGTTATGCAAGTTAGCGATTTTTATTGTGAAGCGGAAAAATTGTGCTAAACTAGCACAACCTAGCACCAGTTTCAGGTTTTAGAAATATTGAAGTTTCGCAAAGTTATTGCGAAAAACGCTAAAAAAAAATTAAAAAAAACGCGATTATTTCATAAGTTATGCAAGTTAGCGATTTTTGTCGTGAAGCGGAATAATTGTGCTGAACTAGCACAACCTAGCACCAGTTTCAAGTTTTAGAAATATTGAAGTTTCGCAAAGTTATTGCGAAAAACGCTAAAAAAAAATAAAAAACGCGATTATTTCATAAGTTATGCAAGTTAGCGATTTTTATTGTGAAGCGGAAAAATTGTGCTAAACTAGCACAACCTAGCACCAGTTTCAGGTTTTAGAAATATTGAAGTTTCGCAAAGTTATTGCGAAAAACGCTACAAAAAAATAAAAAACGCGATTATTTTATAAGTTATGCAAGTTAGCGATTTTTATTGTGAAGCGGAAAAATTGTGCTAAACTAGCACAACCTAGCACCAGTTTCAGGTTTTAGAAATATTGAAGTTTCGCAAAGTTATTGCGAAAAACGCCAAAAAAATTAAAAAAACGCGATTATTTCATAAGTTATGCAAGTTAGCGATTTTTATTGTGAAGCGGAAAAATTGTGCTAAACTAGCACAACCTAGCACCAGTTACAGATTTTAGAAAATATTGAAGTTTCGCAAAGTTATTGCTAAAAACGCTAAAAAAAATTAAAAAACGCGATTATTTCATAAGTTATGCAAGTTAGCGATTTTTATTGTGAAGCGGAAAATTGTGCTAAACTAGCACAACCTAGCACCAGTTTCAGGTTTTAGAAATATTGAAGTTTCGCAAAGTTATTGCGAAAAACGCTACAAAAAAATAAAAAACGCGATTATTTTATAAGTTATGCAAGTTAGCGATTTTTATTGTGAAGCGGAAAAATTGTGCTAAACTAGCACAACCTAGCACCAGTTTCAGGTTTTAGAAATATTGAAGTTTCGCAAAGTTATTGCGAAAAACTCTAAAAAAAAATTAAAAAAACGCGATTATTTCATAAGTTATGCAAGTTAGCGATTTTTGTCGTGAAGCGGAATAATTGTGCTGAACTAGCACAACCTAGCACCAGTTTCAGGTTTTAGAAATATTGAAGTTTCGCAAAGTTATTGCGAAAAACGCTAAAAAAAAATTAAAAAACGCGATTATTTCATAAGTTATGCAAGTTAGCGATTTTTATTGTGAAGCGGAAAAATTGTGCTAAACTAGCACAACCTAGCACCAGTTTCAGGTTTTAGAAATATTGAAGTTTCGCAAAGTTATTGCGAAAAACGCTACAAAAAAATAAAAAACGCGATTATTTTATAAGTTATGCAAGTTAGCGATTTTTATTGTGAAGCGGAAAAATTGTGCTAAACTAGCACAACCTAGCACCAGTTTCAGGTTTTAGAAATATTGAAGTTTCGCAAAGTTATTGCGAAAAACGCTACAAAAAAATAAAAAACGCGATTATTTTATAAGTTATGCAAGTTAGCGATTTTTATTGTGAAACGGAAAAATTGTGCTAAACTAGCACAACCTAGCACCAGTTTCAGATTTTAGAAATATTGAAGTTTCGCAAAGTTATTGCGAAAAACGCTAAAAAAAATTAAAAAACGCGATTATTTCATAAGTTATGCAAGTTAGCGATTTTTATTGTGAAGCGGAAAAATTGTGCTAAACTAGCACAACCTAGCACCAGTTACAGATTTTAGAAATATTGAAGTCTCGCAAAGTTATTGCTAAAAACGCTAAAAAAAAATTAAAAAACGCGATTATTTCATAAGTTATGCAAGTTAGAGATTTTTATTGAGAAGCGGAAAAATTGTGCTAAACTAGCACAACCTAGCACCAGTTACAGATTTTAGAAATATTGAAGTTTCGCAAAGTTATTGCTAAAAACGCTAAAAAAATTAAAAAACGCGATTATTTCATAAGTTATGCAAGTTAGCGATTTTTATTGTGAAGCGGAAAAATTGTGCTAAACTAGCACAACCTAGCACCAGTTTCAGGTTTTAGAAATATTGAAGTTTCGCAAAGTTATTGCGAAAAACGCTACAAAAAAATAAAAAACGCGATTATTTTATAAGTTATGCAAGTTAGCGATTTTTATTGTGAAGCGGAAAAATTGTGCTAAACTAGCACAACCTAGCACCAGTTTCAGGTTTTAGAAATATTGAAGTTTCGCAAAGTTATTGCGAAAAACGCTAAAAAAATTAAAAAACGCGATTATTTCATAAGTTATGCAAGTTAGCGATTTTTATTGTGAAGCGGAAAAATTGTGCTAAACTAGCACAACCTAGCACCAGTTACAGATTTTAGAAATATTGAAGTTTCGCAAAGTAATTGCTAAAAACGCTAAAAAAAAATTAAAAAACGCGATTATTTCATAAGTTATGCAAGTTAGCGATTTTTATTGTGAAGCGGAAAAATTGTGCTAAACCAGCACAACCTAGCACCAGTTACAGATTTTAGAAATATTGAAGTTTCGCAAAGTTATTGCTAAAAACGCTAAAAAAAATGAAAAAACGCGATTATTTCATAAGTTATGCAAGTTAGCGATTTTTATTGTGAAGCGGAAAAGTTGTGCTAAACTAGCACAACCTAGCACCAGTTTCAGGTTTTAGAAATATTGAAGTTTCGCAAAGTTATTGCGAAAAACGCTACAAAAAAATAAAAAACGCGATTATTTTATAAGTTATGCAAGTTAGCGATTTTTATTGTGAAGCGGAAAAATTGTGCTAAACTAGCACAACCTAGCACCAGTTTCAGGTTTTAGAAATATTGAAGTTTCGCAAAGTTATTGCGAAAAACGCTAAAAAAAAAATTAAAAAAACGCGATTATTTCATAAGTTATGCAAGTTAGCGATTTTTGTCGTGAAGCGGAATAATTGTGCTGAACTAGCACAACCTAGCACCAGTTTCAGGTTTTAGAAATATTGAAGTTTCGCAAAGTTATTGCGAAAAACGCTAAAAAAAAATTAAAAAACGCGATTATTTCATAAGTTATGCAAGTTAGCGATTTTTATTGTGAAGCGGAAAAATTGTGCTAAACTAGCACAACCTAGCACCAGTTTCAGGTTTTAGAAATATTGAAGTTTCGCAAAGTTATTGCGAAAAACGCTACAAAAAAATAAAAAACGCGATTATTTTATAAGTTATGCAAGTTAGCGATTTTTATTGTGAAGCGGAAAAATTGTGCTAAACTAGCACAACCTAGCACCAGTTTCAGGTTTTAGAAATATTGAAGTTTCGCAAAGTTATTGCGAAAAACGCTACAAAAAAATAAAAAACGCGATTATTTTATAAGTTATGCAAGTTAGCGATTTTTATTGTGAAACGGAAAAATTGTGCTAAACTAGCACAACCTAGCACCAGTTTCAGATTTTAGAAATATTGAAGTTTCGCAAAGTTATTGCGAAAAACGCTAAAAAAAATTAAAAAACGCGATTATTTCATAAGTTATGCAAGTTAGAGATTTTTATTGAGAAGCGGAAAAATTGTGCTAAACTAGCACAACCTAGCACCAGTTACAGATTTTAGAAATATTGAAGTTTCGCAAAGTTATTGCGAAAAACGCTACAAAAAAATAAAAAACGCGATTATTTTATAAGTTATGCAAGTTAGCGATTTTTATTGTGAAGCGGAAAAATTGTGCTAAACTAGCACAACCTAGCACCAGTTTCAGGTTTTAGAAATATTGAAGTTTCGCAAAGTTATTGCGAAAAACGCTAAAAAAAATTAAAAAACGCGATTATTTCATAAGTTATGCAAGTTAGCGATTTTTATTGTGAAGCGGAAAAATTGTGCTAAACTAGCACAACCTAGCACCAGTTACAGATTTTAGAAATATTGAAGTTTCGCAAAGTTATTGCTAAAAACGCTACAAAAAAATTAAAAAACGCGATTATTTCATAAGTTATGCAAGTTAGCGATTTTTATTGTGAAGCGGAAAAATTGTGCTAAACTAGCACAACCTAGCACCAGTTTCAGGTTTTAGAAATATTGAAGTTTCGCAGTTATTGCGAAAAACGCTACAAAAAAATAAAAAACGCGATTATTTTATAAGTTATGCAAGTTAGCGATTTTTATTGTGAAGCGGAAAAATTGTGCTAAACTAGCACAACCTAGCACCAGTTTCAGGTTTTAGAAATATTGAAGTTTCGCAAAGTTATTGCTAAAAACGCTAAAAAAAATTAAAAAACGCGATTATTTCATAAGTTATGCAAGTTAGAGATTTTTATTGAGAAGCGGAAAAATTGTGCTAAACTAGCACAACCTAGCACCAGTTACAGATTTTAGAAATATTGAAGTTTCGCAAAGTTATTGCGAAAAACGCTACAAAAAAATAAAAAACGCGATTATTTTATAAGTTATGCAAGTTAGCGATTTTTATTGTGAAGCGGAAAAATTGTGCTAAACTAGCACAACCTAGCACCAGTTTCAGGTTTTAGAAATATTGAAGTTTCGCAAAGTTATTGCGAAAAACGCTAAAAAAAATTAAAAAACGCGATTATTTCATAAGTTATGCAAGTTAGCGATTTTTATTGTGAAGCGGAAAAATTGTGCTAAACTAGCACAACCTAGCACCAGTTACAGATTTTAGAAATATTGAAGTTTCGCAAAGTTATTGCTAAAAACGCTACAAAAAAATTAAAAAACGCGATTATTTCATAAGTTATGCAAGTTAGCGATTTTTATTGTGAAGCGGAAAAATTGTGCTAAACTAGCACAACCTAGCACCAGTTTCAGGTTTTAGAAATATTGAAGTTTCGCAGTTATTGCGAAAAACGCTACAAAAAAATAAAAAACGCGATTATTTTATAAGTTATGCAAGTTAGCGATTTTTATTGTGAAGCGGAAAAATTGTGCTAAACTAGCACAACCTAGCACCAGTTTCAGGTTTTAGAAATATTGAAGTTTCGCAAAGTTATTGCTAAAAACGCTAAAAAAAATTAAAAAAAATATAAAAATTATGCGAGTTAGCGATTTTTATTGTGAAGCGGAAAAATTGTGCTAAACTAGCACAACCTAGCACCAGTTACAGATTTTAGAAATATTGAAGTCTCGCAAAGTTATTGCTAAAAACGCTAAAAAAAATTAAAAAACGCGATTATTTTATAAGTTATGCAAGTTAGCGATTTTTATTGTGAAGCGGAAAAATTGTGCTAAACTAGCACAACCTAGCACCAGTTACAGATTTTAGAAATATTGAAGTTTCGCAAAGTTATTGCTAAAAACGCTACAAAAGAATTAAAAAACGCGATTATTTCATAAGTTATGCAAGTTAGCGATTTTTATTGTGAAGCGGAAAAATTGTGCTAAACTAGCACAACCTAGCACCAGTTTCAGGTTTTAGAAATATTGAAGTTTCGCAGTTATTGCGAAAAACGCTACAAAAAAATAAAAAACGCGATTATTTTATAAGTTATGCAAGTTAGCGATTTTTATTGTGAAGCGGAAAAATTGTGCTAAACTAGCACAACCTAGCACCAGTTTCAGGTTTTAGAAATATTTTTTTTTTTTTTTTTTTCAGGTTTTAGAAATATTCATAAGTTATGCAAGTTAGCGATTTTTATTGTGAAGCGGAAAAATTGTGCTAAACTAGCACAACCTAGCACCAGTTACAGATTTTAGAAATATTGAAGTCTCGCAAAGTTATTGCTAAAAACGCTAAAAAAAATTAAAAAACGCGATTATTTTATAAGTTATGCAAGTTAGCGATTTTTATTGTGAAGCGGAAAAATTGTGCTAAACTAGCACAACCTAGCACCAGTTACAGATTTTAGAAATATTGAAGTTTCGCAAAGTTATTGCTAAAAACGCTACAAAAGAATTAAAAAACGCGATTATTTCATAAGTTATGCAAGTTAGCGATTTTTATTGTGAAGCGGAAAAATTGTGCTAAACTAGCACAACCTAGCACCAGTTTCAGGTTTTAGAAATATTGAAGTTTCGCAGTTATTGCGAAAAACGCTACAAAAAAATAAAAAACGCGATTATTTTATAAGTTATGCAAGTTAGCGATTTTTATTGTGAAGCGGAAAAATTGTGCTAAACTAGCACAACCTAGCACCAGTTTCAGGTTTTAGAAATATTGAAGTTTCGCAAAGTTATTGCGAAAAACGCTAAAAAAAATTAAAAAAACGCGATTATTTCATAAGTTATGCAAGTTAGCGATTTTTGTCGTGAAGCGGAATAATTGTGCTGAACTAGCACAACCTAGCACCTGTTTCAGGTTTTAGAAATATTGAAGTTTCGCAAAGTTATTGCGAAAAACGCTAAAAAAAAATTAAAAAACGCGATTATTTCATAAGTTATGCAAGTTAGCGATATTTATTGTGAAGCGGAAAAATTGTGCTAAACTAGCACAACCTAGCACCAGTTTCAGGTTTTAGAAATATTGAAGTTTCGCAAAGTTATTGCGAAAAACGCTACAAAAAAAAATAAAAAACGCGATTATTTTATAAGTTATGCAAGTTAGCGATTTTTATTGTGAAGCGGAAAAATTGTGCTAAACTAGCACAACCTAGCAACAGTTTCAGGTTTTAGAAATATTGAAGTTTCGCAAAGTTATTGCGAAAAACGCTAAAAAAAATTAAAAAAACGCGATTATTTCATAAGTTATGCAAGTTAGCGATTTTTGTCGTGAAGCGGAATAATTGTGCTGAACTAGCACAACCTAGCACCAGTTTCAGGTTTTAGAAATATTGAAGTTTCGCAAAGTTATTGCGAAAAACGCTAAAAAAAATAAAAAACGCGATTATTTCATAAGTTATGCAAGTTAGCGATTTTTATTGTGAAGCGGAAAAATTGTGCTAAACTAGCACAACCTAGCACCAGTTACAGATTTTAGAAATATTGAAGTTTCGCAAAGTTATTGCGAAAAACGCTAAAAAAAATTAAAAAACGCGATTATTTCATAAGTTATGCAAGTTAGCGATTTTTATTGTGAAGCGGAAAAATTGTGCTAAACTAGCACAACCTAGCACCAGTTTCAGGTTTTAGAAATATTGAAGTTTCGCAAAGTTATTGCGAAAAACGCTACAAAAAAAATAAAAAACGCGATTATTTTATAAGTTATGCAAGTTAGCGATTTTTATTGTGAAGCGGAAAAATTGTGCTAAACTAGCACAACCTAGCAACAGTTTCAGGTTTTAGAAATATTGAAGTTTCGCAAAGTTATTGCGAAAAACGCTAAAAAAAATTAAAAAAAACGCGATTATTTCATAAGTTATGCAAGTTAGCGATTTTTGTCGTGAAGCGGAATAATTGTGCTGAACTAGCACAACCTAGCACCAGTTTCAGGTTTTAGAAATATTGAAGTTTCGCAAAGTTATTGCGAAAAACGCTAAAAAAAATAAAAAACGCGATTATTTCATAAGTTATGCAAGTTAGCGATTTTTATTGTGAAGCGGAAAAATTGTGCTAAACTAGCACAACCTAGCACCAGTTACAGATTTTAGAAATATTGAAGTTTCGCAAAGTTATTGCGAAAAACGCTAAAAAAAATTAAAAAACGCGATTATTTCATAAGTTATGCAAGTTAGCGATTTTTATTGTGAAGCGGAAAAATTGTGCTAAACTAGCACAACCTAGCACCAGTTTCAGGTTTTAGAAATATTGAAGTTTCGCAAAGTTATTGCGAAAAACGCTACAAAAAAATAAAAAACGCGATTATTTTATAAGTTATGCAAGTTAGCGATTTTTATTGTGAAGCGGAAAAATTGTGCTAAACTAGCACAACCTAGCACCAGTTACAGATTTTAGAAATATTGAAGTTTCGCAAAGTTATTGCTAAAACGCTAAAAAAAAATAAAAAACGCGATTATTTCATAAGTTATGCAAGTTAGCGATTTTTATTGTGAAGCGGAAAAATTGTGCTAAACTAGCACAACCTAGCACCAGTTACAGATTTTAGAAATATTGAAGTTTCGCAAAGTTATTGCTAAAAACGCTAAAAAAAATTAAAAAACGCGATTATTTCATAAGTTATGCAAGTTAGCGATTTTTATTGTGAAGCGGAAAAATTGTGCTAAACTAGCACAACCTAGCACCAGTTTCAGGTTTTAGAAATATTGAAGTTTCGCAAAGTTATTGCGAAAAACGCTACAAAAAAATAAAAAACGCGATTATTTTATAAGTTATGCAAGTTAGCGATTTTTATTGTGAAGCGGAAAAATTGTGCTAAACTAGCACAACCTAGCACCAGTTTCAGGCTTTAGAAATATTGAAGTTTCGCAAAGTTATTGCGAAAAACGCTACAAGAAAATAAAAAACGCGATTATTTTATAAGTTATGCAAGTTAGCGATTTTTATTGTGAAGCGGAAAAATTGTGCTAAACTAGCACAACCTAGCACCAGTTTCAGGTTTTAGAAATATTGAAGTTTCGCAAAGTTATTGCGAAAAACGCTACAAAAAAATAAAAAACGCGATTATTTTATAAGTTATGCAAGTTAGCGATTTTTATTGTGAAGCGGAAAAATTGTGCTAAACTAGCACAACCTAGCACCAGTTTCAGGTTTTAGAAATATTGAAGTTTCGCAAAGTTATTGCGAAAAACGCTAAAAAAAATTAAAAAAACGCGATTATTTCATAAGTTATGCAAGTTAGCGATTTTTGTCGTGAAGCGGAATAATTGTGCTGAACTAGCACAACCTAGCACCAGTTTCAGGTTTTAGAAATATTGAAGTTTCGCAAAGTTATTGCGAAAAACGCTAAAAAAAAATTAAAAAACGCGATTATTTCATAAGTTATGCAAGTTAGCGATTTTTATTGTGAAGCGGAAAAATTGTGCTAAACTAGCACAACCTAGCACCAGTTTCAGGTTTTAGAAATATTGAAGTTTCGCAAAGTTATTGCGAAAAACGCTACAAAAAAATAAAAAACGCGATTATTTTATAAGTTATACAAGTTAGCGATTTTTATTGTGAAGCGGAAAAATTGTGCTAAACTAGCACAACCTAGCACCAGTTTCAGGTTTTAGAAATATTGAAGTTTCGCAAAGTTATTGCGAAAAACGCCAAAAAAATTAAAAAAACGCGATTATTTCATAAGTTATGCAAGTTAGCGATTTTTATTGTGAAGCGGAAAAATTGTGCTAAACTAGCACAACCTAGCACCAGTTACAGATTTTAGAAATATTGAAGTTTCGCAAAGTTATTGCTAAAAACGCTAAAAAAATTAAAAAACGCGATTATTTCATAAGTTATGCAAGTTAGCGATTTTTATTGTGAAGCTGAAAAATTGTGCTAAACTAGCACAACCTAGCACCAGTTACAGATTTTAGAAATATTGAAGTTTCGCAAAGTTATTGCTAAAAACGCTAAAAAAATTAAAAAACGCGATTATTTCATAAGTTATGCAAGTTAGCGATTTTTATTGTGAAGCGGAAAAATTGTGCTAAACTAGCACAACCTAGCACCAGTTTCAGGTTTTAGAAATATTGAAGTTTCGCAAAGTTATTGCGAAAAACGCTAAAAAAAAATTAAAAAACGCGATTATTTCATAAGTTATGCAAGTTAGCGATTTTTATTGTGAAGCGGAAAAATTGTGCTAAACTAGCACAACCTAGCACCAGTTTCAGGTTTTAGAAATATTGAAGTTTCGCAAAGTTATTGCGAAAAACGCTACAAAAAAAATAAAAAACGCGATTATTTTATAAGTTATGCAAGTTAGCGATTTTTATTGTGAAGCGGAAAAATTGTGCTAAACTAGCACAACCTAGCACCAGTTTCAGGTTTTAGAAATATTGAAGTTTCGCAAAGTTATTGCGAAAAACGCTAAAAAAAATTAAAAAAACGCGATTATTTCATAAGTTATGCAAGTTAGCGATTTTTGTCGTGAAGCGGAATAATTGTGCTGAACTAGCACAACCTAGCACCAGTTTCAGGTTTTAGAAATATTGAAGTTTCGCAAAGTTATTGCGAAAAACGCTAAAAAAAATAAAAAACGCGATTATTTCATAAGTTATGCAAGTTAGCGATTTTTATTGTGAAGCGGAAAAATTGTGCTAAACTAGCACAACCTAGCACCAGTTACAGATTTTAGAAATATTGAAGTTTCGCAAAGTTATTGCGAAAAACGCTAAAAAAATTAAAAAACGCGATTATTTCATAAGTTATGCAAGTTAGCGATTTTTATTGTGAATCGGAAAAATTGTGCTAAACTAGCACAACGTAGCACCAGTTTCAGGTTTTAGAAATATTGAAGTTTCGCAAAGTTATTGCGAAAAACGCTACAAAAAAATAAAAAACGCGATTATTTTATAAGTTATGCAAGTTAGCGATTTTTATTGTGAAGCGGAAAAATTGTGCTAAACTAGCACAACCTAGCACCAGTTACAGATTTTAGAAATATTGAAGTTTCGCAAAGTTATTGCTAAAACGCTAAAATAAAATAAAAAACGCGATTATTTCATAAGTTATGCAAGTTAGCGATTTTTATTGTGAAGCGGAAAAATTGTGCTAAACTAGCACAACCTAGCACCAGTTACAGATTTTAGAAATATTGAAGTTTCGCAAAGTTATTGCTAAAAACGCTAAAAAAAAATTAAAAAACGCGATTATTTCATAAGTTATGCAAGTTAGCGATTTTTATTGTGAAGCGGAAAAATTGTGCTAAACTAGCACAACCTAGCACCAGTTTCAGGTTTTAGAAATATTGAAGTTTCGCAAAGTTATTGCGAAAAACGCTACAAAAAAATAAAAAACGCGATTATTTTATAAGTTATGCAAGTTAGCGATTTTTATTGTGAAGCGGAAAAATTGTGCTAAACTAGCACAACCTAGCACCAGTTTCAGGTTTTAGAAATATTGAAGTTTCGCAAAGTTATTGCGAAAAACGCTACAAAAAAATAAAAAACGCGATTATTTTATAAGTTATGCAAGTTAGCGATTTTTATTGTGAAGCGGAAAAATTGTGCTAAACTAGCACAACCTAGCACCAGTTTCAGGTTTTAGAAATATTGAAGTTTCGCAAAGTTATTGCGAAAAACGCTACAAAAAAATAAAAAACGCGATTATTTTATAAGTTATGCAAGTTAGCGATTTTTATTGTGAAGCGGAAAAATTGTGCTAAACTAGCACAACCTAGCACCAGTTTCAGGTTTTAGAAATATTGAAGTTTCGCAAAGTTATTGCGAAAAACGCTAAAAAAAAATTAAAAAAACGCGATTATTTCATAAGTTATGCAAGTTAGCGATTTTTGTCGTGAAGCGGAATAATTGTGCTGAACTAGCACAACCTAGCACCAGTTTCAGGTTTTAGAAATATTGAAGTTTCGCAAAGTTATTGCGAAAAACGCTAAAAAAAATTAAAAAACGCGATTATTTCATAAGTTATGCAAGTTAGCGATTTTTATTGTGAAGCGGAAAAATTGTGCTAAACTAGCACAACCTAGCACCAGTTTCAGGTTTTAGAAATATTGAAGTTTCGCAAAGTTATTGCGAAAAACGCTACAAAAAAATAAAAAACGCGATTATTTTATAAGTTATACAAGTTAGCGATTTTTATTGTGAAGCGGAAAAATTGTGCTAAACTAGCACAACCTAGCACCAGTTTCAGGTTTTAGAAATATTGAAGTTTCGCAAAGTTATTGCGAAAAACGCCAAAAAAATTAAAAAAACGCGATTATTTCATAAGTTATGCAAGTTAGCGATTTTTATTGTGAAGCGGAAAAATTGTGCTAAACTAGCACAACCTAGCACCAGTTACAGATTTTAGAAATATTGAAGTTTCGCAAAGTTATTGCTAAAAACGCTAAAAAAATTAAAAAACGCGATTATTTCATAAGTTATGCAAGTTAGCGATTTTTATTGTGAAGCGGAAAAATTGTGCTAAACTAGCACAACCTAGCACCAGTTACAGATTTTAGAAATATTGAAGTTTCGCAAAGTTATTGCTAAAAACGCTAAAAAAATTAAAAAACGCGATTATTTCATAAGTTATGCAAGTTAGCGATTTTTATTGTGAAGCGGAAAAATTGTGCTAAACTAGCACAACCTAGCACCAGTTTCAGGTTTTAGAAATATTGAAGTTTCGCAAAGTTATTGCGAAAAACGCTACAAAAAAATAAAAAACGCGATTATTTTATAAGTTATGCAAGTTAGCGATTTTTATTGTGAAGCGGAAAAATTGTGCTAAACTAGCACAACCTAGCACCAGTTTCAGGTTTTAGAAATATTGAAGTTTCGCAAAGTTATTGCGAAAAACGCTAAAAAAAAATTAAAAAAACGCGATTATTTCATAAGTTATGCAAGTTAGCGATTTTTGTCGTGAAGCGGAATAATTGTGCTGAACTAGCACAACCTAGCACCAGTTTCAGGTTTTAGAAATATTGAAGTTTCGCAAAGTTATTGCGAAAAACGCTAAAAAAAAATTAAAAAACGCGATTATTTCATAAGTTATGCAAGTTAGCGATTTTTATTGTGAAGCGGAAAAATTGTGCTAAACTAGCACAACCTAGCACCAGTTACAGATTTTAGAAATATTGAAGTTTCGCAAAGTTATTGCTAAAAACGCTAAAAAAAAATTAAAAAACGCGATTATTTCATAAGTTATGCAAGTTAGCGATTTTTATTGTGAAGCGGAAAAATTGTGCTAAACTAGCACAACCTAGCACCAGTTTCAGGTTTTAGAAATATTGAAGTTTCGCAAAGTTATTGCGAAAAACGCTACAAAAAAATAAAAAACGCGATTATTTTATAAGTTATGCAAGTTAGCGATTTTTATTGTGAAGCGGAAAAATTGTGCTAAACTAGCACAACCTAGCACCAGTTTCAGGTTTTAGAAATATTGAAGTTTCGCAAAGTTATTGCGAAAAACGCTAAAAAAAATTAAAAAACGCGATTATTTCATAAGTTATGCAAGTTAGCGATTTTTATTGTGAAGCGGAAAAATTGTGCTAAACTAGCACAACCTAGCACCAGTTACAGATTTTAGAAATATTGAAGTTTCGCAAAGTTATTGCTAAAAACGCTAAAAAAAAATTAAAAAACGCGATTATTTCATAAGTTATGCAAGTTAACGATTTTTATTGTGAAGCGGAAAAATTGTGCTAAACTAGCACAACCTAGCACCAGTTACAGATTTTAGAAATATTGAAGTTTCGCAAAGTTATTGCTAAAAACGCTAAAAAAATTAAAAAACGCGATTATTTCATAAGTTATGCAAGTTAGCGATTTTTATTGTGAAGCGGAAAAATTGTGCTAAACTAGCACAACCTAGCACCAGTTTCAGGTTTTAGAAATATTGAAGTTTCGCAAAGTTATTGCGAAAAACGCTACAAAAAAATAAAAAACGCGATTATTTTATAAGTTATGCAAGTTAGCGATTTTTATTGTGAAGCGGAAAAATTGTGCTAAACTAGCACAACCTAGCACCAGTTTCAGGTTTTAGAAATATTGAAGTTTCGCAAAGTTATTGCGAAAAACGCTAAAAAAAAATTAAAAAAAACGCGATTATTTCATAAGTTATGCAAGTTAGCGATTTTTGTCGTGAAGCGGAATAATTGTGCTGAACTAGCACAACCTAGCACCAGTTTCAGGTTTTAGAAATATTGAAGTTTCGCAAAGTTATTGCGAAAAACGCTAAAAAAAAATTAAAAAACGCGATTATTTCATAAGTTATGCAAGTTAGCGATTTTTATTGTGAAGCGGAAAAATTGTGCTAAACTAGCACAACCTAGCACCAGTTTCAGGTTTTAGAAATATTGAAGTTTCGCAAAGTTATTGCGAAAAACGCTACAAAAAAATAAAAAACGCGATTATTTTATAAGTTATGCAAGTTAGCGATTTTTATTGTGAAGCGGAAAAATTGTGCTAAACTAGCACAACCTAGCACCAGTTTCAGGTTTTAGAAATATTGAAGTTTCGCAAAGTTATTGCGAAAAACGCTACAAAAAAATAAAAAACGCGATTATTTTATAAGTTATGCAAGTTAGCGATTTTTATTGTGAAACGGAAAAATTGTGCTAAACTAGCACAACCTAGCACCAGTTTCAGATTTTAGAAATATTGAAGTTTCGCAAAGTTATTGCGAAAAACGCTAAAAAAAAATTAAAAAACGCGATTATTTCATAAGTTATGCAAGTTAGCGATTTTTATTGTGAAGCGGAAAAATTGTGCTAAACTAGCACAACCTAGCACCAGTTACAGATTTTAGAAATATTGAAGTCTCGCAAAGTTATTGCTAAAAACGCTAAAAAAAATTAAAAAACGCGATTATTTCATAAGTTATGCAAGTTAGAGATTTTTATTGAGAAGCGGAAAAATTGTGCTAAACTAGCACAGCCTAGCACCAGTTACAGATTTTAGAAATATTGAAGTTTCGCAAAGTTATTGCGAAAAACGCTAAAAAAAAATTAAAAAACGCGATTATTTCATAAGTTATGCAAGTTAGAGATTTTTATTGTGAAGCGGAAAAATTGTGCTAAACTAGCACAACCTAGCACCAGTTACAGATTTTAGAAATATTGAAGTCTCGCAAAGTTATTGCTAAAAACGCTAAAAAAAATTAAAAAACGCGATTATTTTATAAGTTATGCAAGTTAGCGATTTTTATTGTGAAGCGGAAAAATTGTGCTAAACTAGCACAACCTAGCACCAGTTACAGATTTTAGAAATATTGAAGTTTCGCAAAGTTATTGCTAAAAACGCTACAAAAAAATTAAAAAACGCGATTATTTCATAGGTTATGCAAGTTAGCGATTTTTATTGTGAAGCGGAAAAATTGTGCTAAACTAGCACAACCTAGCACCAGTTTCAGGTTTTAGAAATATTGAAGTTTCGCAGTTATTGCGAAAAACGCTACAAAAAAAATAAAAAACGCGATTATTTTATAAGTTATGCAAGTTAGCGATTTTTATTGTGAAGCGGAAAAATTGTGCTAAACTAGCACAACCTAGCACCAGTTTCAGGTTTTAGAAATATTGAAGTTTCGCAAAGTTATTGCGAAAAACGCTAAAAAAAATTAAAAAAAACGCGATTATTTCATAAGTTATGCAAGTTAGCGATTTTTATTGTGAAGCGGAATAATTGTGCTGAACTAGCACAACCTAGCACCAGTTTCAGGTTTTAGAAATATTGAAGTTTCGCAGTTATTGCGAAAAACGCTAAAAAAAAATTAAAAAACGCGATTATTTCATAAGTTATGCAAGTTAGCGATTTTTATTGTGAAGCGGAAAAATTGTGCTAAACTAGCACAACCTAGCACCAGTTTCAGGTTTTAGACATATTGAAGTTTCGCAAAGTTATTGCGAAAAACGCTACAAAAAAAATAAAAAACGCGATTATTTTATAAGTTATGCAAGTTAGCGATTTTTATTGTGAAGCGGAAAAATTGTGCTAAACTAGCACAACCTAGCACCAGTTTCAGGTTTTAGAAATATTGAAGTTTCGCAAAGTTATTGCGAAAAACGCTAAAAAAAATTAAAAAAAACGCGATTATTTCATAAGTTATATAAGTTAGCGATTTTTGTCGTGAAGCGGAATAATTGTGCTGAACTAGCACAACCTAGCACCAGTTTCAGGTTTTAGAAATATTGAAGTTTCGCAAAGTTATTGCGAAAAACGCTAAAAAAAAATAAAAAACGCGATTATTTCATAAGTTATGCAAGTTAGCGATTTTTATTGTGAAGCGGAAAAATTGTGCTAAACTAGCACAACCTAGCACCAGTTACAGATTTTAGAAATATTGAAGTTTCGCAAAGTTATTGCGAAAAACGCTAAAAAAAATTAAAAAACGCGATTATTTCATAAGTTATGCAAGTTAGCGATTTTTATTGTGAAGCGGAAAAATTGTGCTAAACTAGCACAACCTAGCACCAGTTTCAGGTTTTAGAAATATTGAAGTTTCGCAAAGTTATTGCGAAAAACGCTACAAAAAAATAAAAAACGCGATTATTTTATAAGTTATGCAAGTTAGCGATTTTTATTGTGAAGCGGAAAAATTGTGCTAAACTAGCACAACCTAGCACCAGTTACAGATTTTAGAAATATTGAAGTTTCGCAAAGTTATTGCTAAAAACGCTAAAAAAAAATAAAAAACGCGATTATTTCATAAGTTATGCAAGTTAGCGATTTTTATTGTGAAGCGGAAAAATTGTGCTAAACTAGCACAACCTAGCACCAGTTACAGATTTTAGAAATATTGAAGTTTCGCAAAGTTATTGCTAAAAACGCTAAAAAAAATTAAAAAAACGCGATTATTTCATAAGTTATGCAAGTTAGCGATTTTTATTGTGAAGCGGAAAAATTGTGCTAAACTAGCACAACCTAGCACCAGTTTCAGGTTTTAGAAATATTGAAGTTTCGCAAAGTTATTGCGAAAAACGCTACAAAAAAAATAAAAAACGCGATTATTTTATAAGTTATGCAAGTTAGCGATTTTTATTGTGAAGCGGAAAAATTGTGCTAAACTAGCACAACCTAGCACCAGTTTCAGGTTTTAGAAATATTGAAGTTTCGCAAAGTTATTGCGAAAAACGCTAAAAAAAATTAAAAAAAAACGCGATTATTTCATAAGTTATGCAAGTTAGCGATTTTTGTCGTGAAGCGGAATAATTGTGCTGAACTAGCACAACCTAGCACCAGTTTCAGGTTTTAGAAATATTGAAGTTTCGCAAAGTTATTGCGAAAAACGCTAAAAAAAAATTAAAAAACGCGATTATTTCATAAGTTATGCAAGTTAGCGATTTTTATTGTGAAGCGGAAAAATTGTGCTAAACTAGCACAACCTAGCACCAGTTTCAGGTTTTAGAAATATTGAAGTTTCGCAAAGTTATTGCGAAAAACGCTACAAAAAAATAAAAAAACGCGATTATTTTATAAGTTATGCAAGTTAGCGATTTTTATTGTGAAGCGGAAAAATTGTGCTAAACTAGCACAACCTAGCACCAGTTTCAGGTTTTAGAAATATTGAAGTTTCGCAAAGTTATTGCGAAAAACGCTAAAAAAAATTAAAAAAACGCGATTATTTCATAAGTTATGCAAGTTAGCGATTTTTGTCGTGAAGCGGAATAATTGTGCTGAACTAGCACAACCTAGCACCAGTTTCAGGTTTTAGAAATATTGAAGTTTCGCAAAGTTATTGCGAAAAACGCTACAAAAAAATAAAAAACGCGATTATTTTATAAGTTATGCAAGTTAGCGATTTTTATTGTGAAGCGGAAAAATTGTGCTAAACTAGCACAACCTAGCACCAGTTTCAGGTTTTAGAAATATTGAAGTTTCGCAAAGTTATTGCGAAAAACGCTACAAAAAAATAAAAAACGCGATTATTTTATAAGTTATGCAAGTTAGCGATTTTTATTGTGAAACGGAAAAATTGTGCTAAACTAGCACAACCTAGCACCAGTTTCAGATTTTAGAAATATTGAAGTTTCGCAAAGTTATTGCGAAAAACGCTAAAAAAAATTAAAAAAAAGCGATTATTTCATAAGTTATGCAAGTTAGCAATTTTTATTGTGAAGCGGAAAAATTGTGCTAAACTAGCACAACCTAGCACCAGTTACAGATTTTAGAAATATTGAAGTCTCGCAAAGTTATTGCTAAAAACGCTAAAAAAAAATTAAAAAACGCGATTATTTCATAAGTTATGCAAGTTAGCGATTTTTATTGTGAAGCAGAAAAATTGTGCTAAACTAGCACAACCTAGCACCAGTTACAGATTTTAGAAATATTGAAGTTTCGCAAAGTTATTGCTAAAAACGCTAAAAAAAATTAAAAAACGCGATTATTTCATAAGTTATGCAAGTTAGCGATTTTTATTGTGAAGCGGAAAAATTGTGCTAAACTAGCACAACCTAGCACCAGTTACAGATTTTAGAAATATTGAAGTCTCGCAAAGTTATTGCTAAAAACGCTAAAAAAAATTAAAAAAACGCGATTATTTCATAAGTTATGCAAGTTAGCGATTTTTATTGTGAAGCGGAAAAATTGTGCTAAACTAGCACAACCTAGCACCAGTTACAGATTTTAGAAATATTGAAGTTTCGCAAAGTTATTGCTAAAAACGCTAAAAAAATTAAAAAACGCGATTATTTCATAAGTTATGCAAGTTAGCGATTTTTATTGTGAAGCGGAAAAATTGTGCTAAACTAGCACAACCTAGCACCAGTTTCAGGTTTTAGAAATATTGAAGTTTCGCAAAGTTATTGCGAAAAACGCTACAAAAAAATAAAAAACGCGATTATTTTATAAGTTATGCAAGTTAGCGATTTTTATTGTGAAGCGGAAAAATTGTGCTAAACTAGCACAACCTAGCACCAGTTTCAGGTTTTAGAAATATTGAAGTTTCGCAAAGTTATTGCGAAAAACGCTAAAAAAAAATTAAAAAAACGCGATTATTTCATAAGTTATGCAAGTTAGCGATTTTTGTCGTGAAGCGGAATAATTGTGCTGAACTAGCACAACCTAGCACCAGTTTCAGGTTTTAGAAATATTGAAGTTTCGCAAAGTTATTGCGAAAAACGCTAAAAAAAAATTAAAAAACGCGATTATTTCATAAGTTATGCAAGTTAGCGATTTTTATTGTGAAGCGGAAAAATTGTGCTAAACTAGCACAACCTAGCACCAGTTTCAGGTTTTAGAAATATTGAAGTTTCGCAAAGTTATTGCGAAAAACGCTACAAAAAAATAAAAAAACGCGATTATTTTATAAGTTATGCAAGTTAGCGATTTTTATTGTGAAGCGGAAAAATTGTGCTAAACTAGCACAACCTAGCACCAGTTTCAGGTTTTAGAAATATTGAAGTTTCGCAAAGTTATTGCGAAAAACGCTAAAAAAAATTAAAAAAACGCGATTATTTCATAAGTTATGCAAGTTAGCGATTTTTGTCGTGAAGCGGAATAATTGTGCTGAACTAGCACAACCTAGCACCAGTTTCAGGTTTTAGAAATATTGAAGTTTCGCAAAGTTATTGCTAAAAACGCTACAAAAAAATAAAAAAACGCGATTATTTTATAAGTTATGCAAGTTAGCGATTTTTATTGTGAAGCGGAAAAATTGTGCTAAACTAGCACAACCTAGCACCAGTTTCAGGTTTTAGAAATATTGAAGTTTCGCAAAGTTATTGCGAAAAACGCTAAAAAAAATTAAAAAAAACGCGATTATTTCATAAGTTATGCAAGTTAGCGATTTTTGTCGTGAAGCGGAATAATTGTGCTGAACTAGCACAACCTAGCACCAGTTTCAGGTTTTAGAAATATTGAAGTTTCGCAAAGTTATTGCGAAAAACGCTAAAAAAAAATTAAAAAACGCGATTATTTCATAAGTTATGCAAGTTAGCGATTTTTATTGTGAAGCGGAAAAATTGTGCTAAACTAGCACAACCTAGCACCAGTTTCAGGTTTTAGAAATATTGAAGTTTCGCAAAGTTATTGCGAAAAACGCTACAAAAAAATAAAAAAACGCGATTATTTTATAAGTTATGCAAGTTAGCGATTTTTATTGTGAAGCGGAAAAATTGTGCTAAACTAGCACAACCTAGCACCAGTTTCAGGTTTTAGAAATATTGAAGTTTCGCAAAGTTATTGCGAAAAACGCTAAAAAAAATTAAAAAACGCGATTATTTCATAAGTTATGCAAGTTAGCGATTTTTGTCGTGAAGCGGAATAATTGTGCTGAACTAGCACAACCTAGCACCAGTTTCAGGTTTTAGAAATATTGAAGTTTCGCAAAGTTATTGCGAAAAACGCTACAAAAAAATAAAAAACGCGATTATTTTATAAGTTATGCAAGTTAGCGATTTTTATTGTGAAGCGGAAAAATTGTGCTAAACTAGCACAACCTAGCACCAGTTTCAGGTTTTAGAAATATTGAAGTTTCGCAAAGTTATTGCGAAAAACGCTACAAAAAAATAAAAAACGCGATTATTTTATAAGTTATGCAAGTTAGCGATTTTTATTGTGAAACGGAAAAATTGTGCTAAACTAGCACAACCTAGCACCAGTTTCAGATTTTAGAAATATTGAAGTTTCGCAAAGTTATTGCGAAAAACGCTAAAAAAATTAAAAAAAAGCGATTATTTCATAAGTTATGCAAGTTAGCAATTTTTATTGTGAAGCGGAAAAATTGTGCTAAACTAGCACAACCTAGCACCAGTTACAGATTTTAGAAATATTGAAGTCTCGCAAAGTTATTGCTAAAAACGCTAAAAAAAAATTAAAAAACGCGATTATTTCATAAGTTATGCAAGTTAGCGATTTTTATTGTGAAGCAGAAAAATTGTGCTAAACTAGCACAACCTAGCACCAGTTACAGATTTTAGAAATATTGAAGTTTCGCAAAGTTATTGCTAAAAACGCTAAAAAAAATTAAAAAACGCGATTATTTCATAAGTTATGCAAGTTAGCGATTTTTATTGTGAAGCGGAAAAATTGTGCTAAACTAGCACAACCTAGCACCAGTTACAGATTTTAGAAATATTGAAGTCTCGCAAAGTTATTGCTAAAAACGCTAAAAAAAATTAAAAAAACGCGATTATTTCATAAGTTATGCAAGTTAGCGATTTTTATTGTGAAGCGGAAAAATTGTGCTAAACTAGCACAACCTAGCACCAGTTACAGATTTTAGAAATATTGAAGTTTCGCAAAGTTATTGCTAAAAACGCTAAAAAAATTAAAAAACGCGATTATTTCATAAGTTATGCAAGTTAGCGATTTTTATTGTGAAGCGGAAAAATTGTGCTAAACTAGCACAACCTAGCACCAGTTTCAGGTTTTAGAAATATTGAAGTTTCGCAAAGTTATTGCGAAAAACGCTACAAAAAAATAAAAAACGCGATTATTTTATAAGTTATGCAAGTTAGCGATTTTTATTGTGAAGCGGAAAAATTGTGCTAAACTAGCACAACCTAGCACCAGTTTCAGGTTTTAGAAATATTGAAGTTTCGCAAAGTTATTGCGAAAAACGCTAAAAAAAAAATTAAAAAAACGCGATTATTTCATAAGTTATGCAAGTTAGCGATTTTTGTCGTGAAGCGGAATAATTGTGCTGAACTAGCACAACCTAGCACCAGTTTCAGGTTTTAGAAATATTGAAGTTTCGCAAAGTTATTGCGAAAAACGCTAAAAAAAAATTAAAAAACGCGATTATTTCATAAGTTATGCAAGTTAGCGATTTTTATTGTGAAGCGGAAAAATTGTGCTAAACTAGCACAACCTAGCACCAGTTTCAGGTTTTAGAAATATTGAAGTTTCGCAATGTTATTGCGAAAAACGCTACAAAAAAATAAAAAAACGCGATTATTTTATAAGTTATGCAAGTTAGCGATTTTTATTGTGAAGCGGAAAAATTGTGCTAAACTAGCACAACCTAGCACCAGTTTCAGGTTTTAGAAATATTGAAGTTTCGCAAAGTTATTGCGAAAAACGCTAAAAAAAATTAAAAAAACGCAAAGTTATTGCTAAAAACGCTAAAAAAAAATTAAAAAACGCGATTATTTCATAAGTTATGCAAGTTAGCGATTTTTATTGTGAAGCAGAAAAATTGTGCTAAACTAGCACAACCTAGCACCAGTTACAGATTTTAGAAATATTGAAGTTTCGCAAAGTTATTGCTAAAAACGCTAAAAAAAATTAAAAAACGCGATTATTTCATAAGTTATGCAAGTTAGCGATTTTTATTGTGAAGCGGAAAAATTGTGCTAAACTAGCACAACCTAGCACCAGTTACAGATTTTAGAAATATTGAAGTCTCGCAAAGTTATTGCTAAAAACGCTAAAAAAAATTAAAAAAACGCGATTATTTCATAAGTTATGCAAGTTAGCGATTTTTATTGTGAAGCGGAAAAATTGTGCTAAACTAGCACAACCTAGCACCAGTTACAGATTTTAGAAATATTGAAGTTTCGCAAAGTTATTGCTAAAAACGCTAAAAAAATTAAAAAACGCGATTATTTCATAAGTTATGCAAGTTAGCGATTTTTATTGTGAAGCGGAAAAATTGTGCTAAACTAGCACAACCTAGCACCAGTTTCAGGTTTTAGAAATATTGAAGTTTCGCAAAGTTATTGCGAAAAACGCTACAAAAAAATAAAAAACGCGATTATTTTATAAGTTATGCAAGTTAGCGATTTTTATTGTGAAGCGGAAAAATTGTGCTAAACTAGCACAACCTAGCACCAGTTTCAGGTTTTAGAAATATTGAAGTTTCGCAAAGTTATTGCGAAAAACGCTAAAAAAAATTAAAAAAACGCGATTATTTCATAAGTTATGCAAGTTAGCGATTTTTGTCGTGAAGCGGAATAATTGTGCTGAACTAGCACAACCTAGCACCAGTTTCAGGTTTTAGAAATATTGAAGTTTCGCAAAGTTATTGCGAAAAACGCTAAAAAAAAATTAAAAAACGCGATTATTTCATAAGTTATGCAAGTTAGCGATTTTTATTGTGAAGCGGAAAAATTGTGCTAAACTAGCACAACCTAGCACCAGTTTCAGGTTTTAGAAATATTGAAGTTTCGCAAAGTTATTGCGAAAAACGCTACAAAAAAATAAAAAAACGCGATTATTTTATAAGTTATGCAAGTTAGCGATTTTTATTGTGAAGCGGAAAAATTGTGCTAAACTAGCACAACCTAGCACCAGTTTCAGGTTTTAGAAATATTGAAGTTTCGCAAAGTTATTGCGAAAAACGCTAAAAAAAATTAAAAAAACGCGATTATTTCATAAGTTATGCAAGTTAGCGATTTTTGTCGTGAAGCGGAATAATTGTGCTGAACTAGCACAACCTAGCACCAGTTTCAGGTTTTAGAAATATTGAAGTTTCGCAAAGTTATTGCGAAAAACGCTACAAAAAAATAAAAAACGCGATTATTTTATAAGTTATGCAAGTTAGCGATTTTTATTGTGAAGCGGAAAAATTGTGCTAAACTAGCACAACCTAGCACCAGTTTCAGGTTTTAGAAATATTGAAGTTTCGCAAAGTTATTGCGAAAAACGCTACAAAAAAATAAAAAACGCGATTATTTTATAAGTTATGCAAGTTAGCGATTTTTATTGTGAAACGGAAAAATTGTGCTAAACTAGCACAACCTAGCACCAGTTTCAGATTTTAGAAATATTGAAGTTTCGCAAAGTTATTGCGAAAAACGCTAAAAAAATTAAAAAAAAGCGATTATTTCATAAGTTATGCAAGTTAGCGATTTTTATTGTGAAGCGGAAAAATTGTGCTAAACTAGCACAACCTAGCACCAGTTACAGATTTTAGAAATATTGAAGTCTCGCAAAGTTATTGCTAAAAACGCTAAAAAAAATTAAAAAACGCGATTATTTCATAAGTTATGCAAGTTAGCGATTTTTATTGTGAAGCAGAAAAATTGTGCTAAACTAGCACAACCTAGCACCAGTTACAGATTTTAGAAATATTGAAGTTTCGCAAAGTTATTGCTAAAAACGCTAAAAAAAATTAAAAAACGCGATTATTTCATAAGTTATGCAAGTTAGCGATTTTTATTGTGAAGCGGAAAAATTGTGCTAAACTAGCACAACCTAGCACCAGTTTCAGGTTTTAGAAATATTGAAGTTTCGCAAAGTTATTGCAAAAAACGCTACAAAAAAATAAAAAACGCGATTATTTTATAAGTTATGCAAGTTAGCGATTTTTATTGTGAAGCGGAAAAATTGTGCTAAACTAGCACAACCTAGCACCAGTTTCAGGTTTTAGAAATATTGAAGTTTCGCAAAGTTATTGCGAAAAACGCTACAAAAAAATAAAAAACGCGATTATTTTATAAGTTATGCAAGTTAGCGATTTTTATTGTGAAGCGGAAAAATTGTGCTAAACTAGCACAACCTAGCACCAGTTACAGATTTTAGAAATATTGAAGTCTCGCAAAGTTATTGCTAAAAACGCTAAAAAAAATTAAAAAACGCGATTATTTCATAAGTTATGCAAGTTAGCGATTTTTGTCGTGAAGCGGAATAATTGTGCTGAACTAGCACAACCTAGCACCAGTTTCAGGTTTTAGAAATATTGAAGTTTCGCAAAGTTATTGCGAAAAACCTAAAAAAAAATTAAAAAACGCGATTATTTTATAAGTTATGCAAGTTAGCGATTTTTATTGTGAAGCGGAAAAATTGTGCTAAACTAGCACAACCTAGCACCAGTTACAGATTTTAGAAATATTGAAGTCTCGCAAAGTTATTGCTAAAAACGCTAAAAAAAATTAAAAAACGCGATTATTTTATAAGTTATGCAAGTTAGCGATTTTTATTGTGAAGCGGAAAAATTGTGCTAAACTAGCACAACCTAGCACCAGTTACAGATTTTAGAAATATTGAAGTCTCGCAAAGTTATTGCTAAAAACGCTAAAAAAAATTAAAAAACGCGATTATTTCATAAGTTATGCAAGTTAGCGATTTTTATTGTGAAGCGGAAAAATTGTGCTAAACTAGCACAACCTAGCACCAGTTTCAGGTTTTAGAAATATTGAAGTTTCGCAAAGTTATTGCGAAAAACGCTACAAAAAAATAAAAAACGCGATTATTTTATAAGTTATGCAAGTTAGCGATTTTTATTGTGAAGCGGAAAAATTGTGCTAAACTAGCACAACCTAGCACCAGTTTCAGGTTTTAGAAATATTGAAGTTTCGCAAAGTTATTGCGAAAAAGGCTAAAAAAAATTAAAAAAACGCGATTATTTCATAAGTTATGCAAGTTAGCGATTTTTGTCGTGAAGCGGAATAATTGTGCTGAACTAGCACAACCTAGCACCAGTTTCAGGTTCTAGAAATATTGAAGTTTCGCAAAGTTATTGCGAAAAACGCTACAAAAAAATAAAAAACGCGATTATTTTATAAGTTATGCAAGTTAGCGATTTTTATTGTGAAGCGGAAAAATTGTGCTAAACTAGCACAACCTAGCACCAGTTTCAGATTTTAGAAATATTGAAGTTTCGCAAAGTTATTGCGAAAAACGCTAAAAAAAATTAAAAAAAACGCGATTATTTCATAAGTTATGCAAGTTAGCGATTTTTATTGTGAAGCGGAAAAATTGTGCTAAACTAGCACAACCTAGCACCAGTTACAGATTTTAGAAATATTGAAGTCTCGCAAAGTTATTGCTAAAAACGCTAAAAAAAAATTAAAAAACGCGATTATTTCATAAGTTATGCAAGTTAGCGATTTTTTATTGTGAAGCGGAAAAATTGTGCTAAACTAGCACAACCTAGCACCAGTTTCAGGTTTTAGAAATATTGAAGTTTCGCAAAGTTATTGCGAAAAACGCTACAAAAAAATAAAAAACGCGATTATTTTATAAGTTATGCAAGTTAGCGATTTTTATTGTGAAGCGGAAAAATTGTGCTAAACTAGCACAACCTAGCACCAGTTTCAGGTTTTAGAAATATTGAAGTTTCGCAAAGTTATTGCGAAAAACGCTAAAAAAAATTAAAAAACGCGATTATTTCATAAGTTATGCAAGTTAGCGATTTTTATTGTGAAGCGGAAAAATTGTGCTAAACTAGCACAACCTAGCACCAGTTACAGATTTTAGAAATATTGAAGTTTCGCAAAGTTATTGCGAAAAACGCTAAAAAAAAAATTAAAAAACGCGATTATTTCATAAGTTATGCAAGTTAGCGATATTTATTGCGAAGCGGAATAATTGTGCTGAACTAGCACAACCTAGCACCAGTTTCAGGTTTTAGAAATATTGAAGTTTCGCAAAGTTATTGCGAAAAACGCTAAAAAAATTAAAAAAACGCGATTATTTCATAAGTTATGCAAGTTAGCGATTTTTATTGTGAAGCGGAAAAATTGTGCTAAACTAGCACAACCTAGCACCAGTTACAGATTTTAGAAATATTGAAGTTTCGCAAAGTTATTGCTAAAAACGCTAAAAAAAATTAAAAAACGCGATTATTTCATAAGTTATGCAAGTTAGCGATTTTTATTGTGAAGCGGAAAAATTGTGCTAAACTAGCACAACCTAGCACCAGTTACATATTTTAGAAATATTGAAGTTTCGCAAAGTTATTGCTAAAAACGCTAAAAAACATTAAAAAACGCGATTATTTCATAAGTTATGCAAGTTAGCGATTTTTATTGTGAAGCGGAAAAATTGTGCTAAACTAGCACAACCTAGCACTAGTTTCAGGTTTTAGAAATATTGAAGTTTCGCAAAGTTATTGCGAAAAACGCTAAAAAAAATTAAAAAAACGCGATTATTTCATAAGTTATGCAAGTTAGCGATTTTTGTCGTGAAGCGGAATAATTGTGCTGAACTAGCACAACCTAGCACCAGTTTCAGGTTTTAGAAATATTGAAGTTTCGCAAAGTTATTGCGAAAAACGCTAAAAAAAATTAAAAAACGCGATTATTTCATAAGTTATGCAAGTTAGCGATTTTTATTGTGAAGCGGAAAAATTGTGCTAAACTAGCACAACCTAGCACCAGTTTCAGGTTTTAGAAATATTGAAGTTTCGCAAAGTTATTGCGAAAAACGCTACAAAAAAATAAAAAACGCGATTATTTTATAAGTTATGCAAGTTAGCGATTTTTATTGTGAAGCGGAAAAATTGTGCTAAACTAGCACAACCTAGCACCAGTTTCAGGTTTTAGAAATATTGAAGTTTCGCAAAGTTATTGCGAAAAACGCTACAAAAAAATAAAAAACGCGATTATTTTATAAGTTATGCAAGTTAGCGATTTTTATTGTGAAGCGGAAAAATTGTGCTAAACTAGCACAACCTAGCACCAGTTTCAGATTTTAGAAATATTGAAGTTTCGCAAAGTTATTGCGAAAAACGCTAAAAAAATTAAAAAAAACGCGATTATTTCATAAGTTATGCAAGTTAGCGATTTTTATTGTGAAGCGGAAAAATTGTGCTAAACTAGCACAACCTAGCACCAGTTACAGATTTTAGAAATATTGAAGTCTCGCAAAGTTATTGCTAAAAACGCTAAAAAAAATTAAAAAATGCGATTATTTCATAAGTTATGCAAGTTAGCGATTTTTATTGTGAAGCGGAAAAATTGTGCTAAACTAGCACAACCTAGCACCAGTTACAGATTTTAGAAATATTGAAGTTTCGCAAAGTTATTGCTAAAAACGCTAAAAAAAATTAAAAAACGCGATTATTTCATAAGTTATGCAAGTTAGCGATTTTTATTGTGAAGCGGAAAAATTGTGCTAAACTAGCACAACCTAGCACCGGTTTCAGGTTTTAGAAATATTGAAGTTTCGCAAAGTTATTGCGAAAAACGCTACAAAAAAATAAAAAACGCGATTATTTTATAAGTTATGCAAGTTAGCGATTTTTATTGTGAAGCGGAAAAATTGTGCTAAACTAGCACAACCTAGCACCAGTTTCAGATTTTAGAAATATTGAAGTTTCGCAAAGTTATTGCGAAAAACGCTAAAAAAAATTAAAAAAACGCGATTATTTCATAAGTTATGCAAGTTAGCGATTTTTATTGTGAAGCGGAAAAATTGTGCTAAACTAGCACAACCTAGCACCAGTTACAGATTTTAGAAATATTGAAGTCTCGCAAAGTTATTGCTAAAAACGCTAAAAAAAAATTAAAAAACGCGATTATTTCATAAGTTATGCAAGTTAGCGATTTTCATTGTGAAGCGGAAAAATTGTGCTAAACTAGCACAACCTAGCACCAGTTACAGATTTTAGAAATATTGAAGTTTCGCAAAGTTATTGCTAAAAACGCTAAAAAAAATTAAAAAACGCGATTATTTCATAAGTTATGCAAGTTAGCGATTTTTATTGTGAAGCGGAAAAATTGTGCTAAACTAGCACAACCTAGCACCAGTTTCAGGTTTTAGAAATATTGAAGTTTCGCAAAGTTATTGCGAAAAACGCTACAAAAAAATAAAAAACGCGATTATTTTATAAGTTATGCAAGTTAGCGATTTTTATTGTGAAGCGGAAAAATTGTGCTAAACTAGCACAACCTAGCACCAGTTTCAGGTTTTAGAAATATTGAAGTTTATTGCGAAAAACGCTACAAAAAAATAAAAAACGCGATTATTTTATAAGTTATGCAAGTAAGCGATTTTTATTGTGAAACGGAAAAATTGTGCTAAACTAGCACAACCTAGCACCAGTTTCAGGTTTTAGAAATATTGAAGTTTCGCAAAGTTATTGCGAAAAACGCTAACGCATAACGATTATTTTATAAGTTATGCAAGTTAGCGATTTTTATTGTGAAGCGGAAAAATTGTGCTAAACTAGCACAACCTAGCACCAGTTTCAGGTTTTAGAAATATTGAAGTTTCGCAAAGTTATTGCGAAAAACGCTAAAAAAAATTAAAAAACGCGATTATTTCATAAGTTATGCAAGTTAGCGATTTTTATTGTGAAGCGGAAAAATTGTGCTAAACTAGCACAACCTAGCACCAGTTACAGATTTTAGAAATATTGAAGTTTCGCAAAGTTATTGCGAAAAACGCTAAAAAAAAAATTAAAAAACGCGATTATTTCATAAGTTATAAAAGTTAGCGATATTTATTGTGAAGCGGAATAATTGTGCTGAACTAGCACAACCTAGCACCAGTTTCAGGTTTTAGAAATATTGAAGTTTCGCAAAGTTATTGCGAAAAACGCTAAAAAAATTAAAAAAACGCGATTATTTCATAAGTTATGCAAGTTAGCGATTTTTATTGTGAAGCGGAAAAATTGTGCTAAACTAGCACAACCTAGCACCAGTTACAGATTTTAGAAATATTGAAACTTCGCAAAGTTATTGCTAAAAACGCTAAAAAAAATTAAAAAACGCGATTATTTCATAAGTTATGCAAGTTAGAGATTTTTATTTTGAAGCGGAAAAATTGTGCTAAACTAGCACAACCTAGCACCAGTTTCAGGTTTTAGAAATATTGAAGTTTTGCAAAGTTATTGCGAAAAACGCTACAAAAAAATAAAAAACGCGATTATTTTATAAGTTATGCAAGTTAGCAATTTTTATTGTGAAGCGGAAAAATTGTGCTAAACTAGCACAACCTAGCACCAGTTTCAGGTTTTAGAAATATTGAAGTTTCGCAAAG
The DNA here is from genome assembly GCA_963513945.1 of Hydrotaea diabolus. Classification (NCBI taxonomy): domain Eukaryota; kingdom Metazoa; phylum Arthropoda; class Insecta; order Diptera; family Muscidae; genus Hydrotaea; species Hydrotaea diabolus. Next base: position 190,044,798 of record OY740716.1, on the reverse strand, counting down.
TTATTGCGAAAAACGCTAAAAAAAATTAAAAAAACGCGATTATTTCATAAGTTATGCAAGTTAGCGATTTTTGTCGTGAAGCGGAATAATTGTGCTGAACTAGCACAACCTAGCACCAGTTTCAGGTTTTAGAAATATTGAAGTTTCGCAGTTATTGCGAAAAACGCTAAAAAAAAATTAAAAAAACGCGATTATTTCATAAGTTATGCAAGTTAGCGATTTTTATTGTGAAGCGGAAAAATTGTGCTAAACTAGCACAACCTAGCACCAGTTTCAGGTTTTAGAAATATTGAAGTTTCGCAAAGTTATTGCGAAAAACGCTACAAAAAAATAAAAAACGCGATTATTTTATAAGTTATGCAAGTAAGCGATTTTTATTGTGAAGCGGAAAAATTGTGCTGAACTAGCACAACCTAGCACCAGTTTCAGGTTTTAGAAATATTGAAGTTTCGCAAAGTTATTGCGAAAAACGCTAAAAAAATTAAAAAACGCGATTATTTCATAAGTTATGCAAGTTAGCGATTTTTATTGTGAAGCGGAAAAATTGTGCTAAACTAGCACAACCTAGCACCAGTTTCAGGTTTTAGAAATATTGAAGTTTTGCAAAGTTATTGCGAAAAACGCTACAAAAAAATAAAAAAACGCGATTATTTTATAAGTTATGCAAGTTAGCGATTTTTATTGTGAAGCGGAAAAATTATGCTAAACTAGCACAACCTAGCACCAGTTTCAGGTTTTAGAAATATTGAAGTTTCGCAAAGTTATTGCGAAAAACGCTAAAAAAAATTAAAAAACGCGATTATTTCATAAGTTATGCAAGTTAGCGATATTTATTGTGAAGCGGAATAATTGTGCTGAACTAGCACAACCTAGCACCAGTTTCAGGTTTTAGAAATATTGAAGTTTCGCAAAGTTATTGCGAAAAACGCTAAAAAAAATTAAAAAAACGCGATTATTTCATAAGTTATGCAAGTTAGCGATTTTTATTGTGAAGCGGAAAAATTGTGCTAAACTAGCACAACCTAGCACCAGTTACAGATTTTAGAAATATTGAAACTTCGCAAAGTTATTGCTAAAAACGCTAAAAAAAATTAAAAAACGCGATTATTTCATAAGTTATGCAAGTTAGAGATTTTTATTTTGAAGCGGAAAAATTGTGCTAAACTAGCACAACCTAGCACCAGTTTCAGGTTTTAGAAATATTGAAGTTTTGCAAAGTTATTGCGAAAAACGCTACAAAAAAATAAAAAACGCGATTATTTTATAAGTTATGCAAGTTAGCAATTTTTATTGTGAAGCGGAAAAATTGTGCTAAACTAGCACAACCTAGCACCAGTTTCAGGTTTTAGAAATATTGAAGTTTCGCAAAGTTATTGCGAAAAACGCTAAAAAAAATTAAAAAAACGCGATTATTTCATAAGTTATGCAAGTTAGCGATTTTTGTCGTGAAGCGGAATAATTGTGCTGAACTAGCACAACCTAGCACCAGTTTCAGGTTTTAGAAATATTGAAGTTTCGCAGTTATTGCGAAAAACGCTAAAAAAAAAATTAAAAAAACGCGATTATTTCATAAGTTATGCAAGTTAGCGATTTTTATTGTGAAGCGGAAAAATTGTGCTAAACTAGCACAACCTAGCACCAGTTTCAGGTTTTAGAAATATTGAAGTTTCGCAAAGTTATTGCGAAAAACGCTACAAAAAAATAAAAAACGCGATTATTTTATAAGTTATGCAAGTAAGCGATTTTTATTGTGAAGCGGAAAAATTGTGCTGAACTAGCACAACCTAGCACCAGTTTCAGGTTTTAGAAATATTGAAGTTTCGCAAAGTTATTGCGAAAAACGCTAAAAAAAATTAAAAAACGCGATTATTTCATAAGTTATGCAAGTTAGCGATTTTTATTGTGAAGCGGAAAAATTGTGCTAAACTAGCACAACCTAGCACCAGTTTCAGGTTTTAGAAATATTGAAGTTTTGCAAAGTTATTGCGAAAAACGCTACAAAAAAATAAAAAAAACGCGATTATTTTATAAGTTATGCAAGTTAGCGATTTTTATTGTGAAGCGGAAAAATTATGCTAAACTAGCACAAACTAGCACCAGTTTCAGGTTTTAGAAATATTGAAGTTTCGCAAAGTTATTGCGAAAAACGCTAAAAAAAATTAAAAAACGCGATTATTTCATAAGTTATGCAAGTTAGCGATTTTTATTGTGAAGCGGAAAAATTGTGCTAAACTAGCACAACCTAGCACCAGTTACAGATTTTAGAAATATTGAAGTTTCGCAAAGTTATTGCGAAAAACGCTAAAAAAAATTAAAAAACGCGATTATTTCATAAGTTATGCAAGTTAGCGATATTTATTGTGAAGCGGAATAATTGTGCTGAACTAGCACAACCTAGCACCAGTTTCAGGTTTTAGAAATATTGAAGTTTCGCAAAGTTATTGCGAAAAACGCTAAAAAAAATTAAAAAAACGCGATTATTTCATAAGTTATGCAAGTTAGCGATTTTTATTGTGAAGCGGAAAAATTGTGCTAAACTAGCACAACCTAGCACCAGTTACAGATTTTAGAAATATTGAAGTTTCGCAGTTATTGCTAAAAACGCTAAAAAAAATTAAAAAACGCGATTATTTCATAAGTTATGCAAGTTAGCGATTTTTATTGTGAAGCGGAAAAATTGTGCTAAACTAGCACAACCTAGCACCAGTTACAGATTTTAGAAATATTGAAGTTTCGCAAAGTTATTGCTAAAAACGCTAAAAAAAATTAAAAAACGCGATTATTTCATAAGTTATGCAAGTTAGCGATTTTTATTGTGAAGCGGAAAAATTGTGCTAAACTAGCACAACCTAGCACCAGTTTCAGGTTTTAGAAATATTGAAGTTTCGCAAAGTTATTGCGAAAAACGCTACAAAAAAATAAAAAACGCGATTATTTTATAAGTTATGCAAGTTAGCGATTTTTATTGTGAAGCGGAAAAATTGTGCTAAACTAGCACAACCTAGCACCAGTTTCAGGTTTTAGAAATATTGAAGTTTCGCAAAGTTATTGCGAAAAACGCTAAAAAAAATTAAAAAAAACGCGATTATTTCATAAGTTATGCAAGTTAGCGATTTTTGTCGTGAAGCGGAATAATTGTGCTGAACTAGCACAACCTAGCACCAGTTTCAGGTTTTAGAAATATTGAAGTTTCGCAAAGTTATTGCGAAAAACGCTAAAAAAAAATTAAAAAACGCGATTATTTCATAAGTTATGCAAGTTAGCGATTTTTATTGTGAAGCGGAAAAATTGTGCTAAACTAGCACAACCTAGCACCAGTTTCAGGTTTTAGAAATATTGAAGTTTCGCAAAGTTATTGCGAAAAACGCTACAAAAAAATAAAAAACGCGATTATTTTATAAGTTATGCAAGTTAGCGATTTTTATTGTGAAGCGGAAAAATTGTGCTGAACTAGCACAACCTAGCACCAGTTTCAGGTTTTAGAAATATTGAAGTTTCGCAAAGTTATTGCGAAAAACGCTAAAAAAAAATTAAAAAACGCGATTATTTCATAAGTTATGCAAGTTAGCGATTTTTATTGTGAAGCGGAAAAATTGTGCTAAACTAGCACAACCTAGCACCAGTTACAGATTTTAGAAATATTGAAGTTTCGCAAAGTTATTGCTAAAAACGCTAAAAAAAATTAAAAAACGCGATTATTTCATAAGTTATGCAAGTTAGCGATTTTTATTGTGAAGCGGAAAAATTGTGCTAAACTAGCACAACCTAGCACCAGTTACAGATTTTAGAAATATTGAAGTTTCGCAAAGTTATTGCTAAAAACGCTAAAAAAAATTAAAAAACGCGATTATTTCATAAGTTATGCAAGTTAGCGATTTTTATTGTGAAGCGGAAAAATTGTGCTAAACTAGCACAACCTAGCACCAGTTACAGATTTTAGAAATATTGAAGTTTCGCAAAGTTATTGCTAAAAACGCTAAAAAAAATTAAAAAACGCGATTATTTCATAAGTTATGCAAGTTAGCGATTTTTATTGTGAAGCGGAAAAATTGTGCTAAACTAGCACAACCTAGCACCAGTTACAGATTTTAGAAATATTGAAGTTTCGCAAAGTTATTGCTAAAAACGCTAAAAAAAATTAAAAAACGCGATTATTTCATAAGTTATGCAAGTTAGCGATTTTTATTGTGAAGCGGAAAAATTGTGCTAAACTAGCACAACCTAGCACCAGTTTCAGGTTTTAGAAATATTGAAGTTTCGCAAAGTTATTGCGAAAAACGCTACAAAAAATAAAAAACGCGATTATTTTATAAGTTATGCAAGTTAGCGATTTTTGTCGTGAAGCGGAATAATTGTGCTGAACTAGCACAACCTAGCACCAGTTTCAGGTTTTAGAAATATTGAAGTTTCGCAGTTATTGCGAAAAACGCTAAAAAAAAATTAAAAAAACGCGATTATTTCATAAGTTATGCAAGTTAGCGATTTTTATTGTGAAGCGGAAAAATTGTGCTAAACTAGCACAACCTAGCACCAGTTTCAGGTTTTAGAAATATTGAAGTTTCGCAAAGTTATTGCGAAAAACGCTACAAAAAAGTAAAAAACGCGATTATTTTATAAGTTATGCAAGTAAGCGATTTTTATTGTGAAGCGGAAAAATTGTGCTGAACTAGCACAACCTAGCACCAGTTTCAGGTTTTAGAAATATTGAAGTTTCGCAAAGTTATTGCGAAAAACGCTAAAAAAATTAAAAAACGCGATTATTTCATAAGTTATGCAAGTTAGCGATTTTTATTGTGAAGCGGAAAAATTGTGCTAAACTAGCACAACCTAGCACCAGTTTCAGGTTTTAGAAATATTGAAGTTTTGCAAAGTTATTGCGAAAAACGCTACAAAAAAATAAAAAAACGCGATTATTTTATAAGTTATGCAAGTTAGCGATTTTTATTGTGAAGCGGAAAAATTATGCTAAACTAGCACAAACTAGCACCAGTTTCAGGTTTTAGAAATATTGAAGATTCGCAAAGTTATTGCGAAAAACGCTAAAAAAAATTAAAAAACGCGATTATTTCATAAGTTATGCAAGTTAGCGATTTTTATTGTGAAGCGGAAAAATTGTGCTAAACTAGCACAACCTAGCACCAGTTACAGATTTTAGAAATATTGAAGTTTCGCAAAGTTATTGCGAAAAACGCTAAAAAAAATTAAAAAACGCGATTATTTCATAAGTTATGCAAGTTAGCGATATTTATTGTGAAGCGGAATAATTGTGCTGAACTAGCACAACCTAGCACCAGTTTCAGGTTTTAGAAATATTGAAGTTTCGCAAAGTTATTGCGAAAAACGCTAAAAAAAATTAAAAAAACGCGATTATTTCATAAGTTATGCAAGTTAGCGATTTTTATTGTGAAGCGGAAAAATTGTGCTAAACTAGCACAACCTAGCACCAGTTACAGATTTTAGAAATATTGAAGTTTCGCAAAGTTATTGCTAAAAACGCTAAAAAAAATTAAAAAACGCGATTATTTCATAAGTTATGCAAGTTAGCGATTTTTATTGTGAAGCGGAAAAATTGTGCTAAACTAGCACAACCTAGCACCAGTTACAGATTTTAGAAATATTGAAGTTTCGCAAAGTTATTGCTAAAAACGCTAAAAAAAATTAAAAAACGCGATTATTTCATAAGTTATGCAAGTTAGCGATTTTTATTGTGAAGCGGAAAAATTGTGCTAAACTAGCACAACCTAGCACCAGTTTCAGGTTTTAGAAATATTGAAGTTTCGCAAAGTTATTGCGAAAAACGCTACAAAAAAATAAAAAACGCGATTATTTTATAAGTTATGCAAGTTAGCGATTTTTATTGTGAAGCGGAAAAATTGTGCTAAACTAGCACAACCTAGCACCAGTTTCAGGTTTTAGAAATATTGAAGTTTCGCAAAGTTATTGCGAAAAACGCTAAAAAAAATTAAAAAAAACGCGATTATTTCATAAGTTATGCAAGTTAGCGATTTTTGTCGTGAAGCGGAATAATTGTGCTGAACTAGCACAACCTAGCACCAGTTTCAGGTTTTAGAAATATTGAAGTTTCGCAAAGTTATTGCGAAAAACGCTAAAAAAAATTAAAAAACGCGATTATTTCATAAGTTATGCAAGTTAGCGATTTTTATTGTGAAGCGGAAAAATTGTGCTAAACTAGCACAACCTAGCACCAGTTTCAGGTTTTAGAAATATTGAAGTTTCGCAAAGTTATTGCGAAAAACGCTACAAAAAAATAAAAAACGCGATTATTTTATAAGTTATGCAAGTTAGCGATTTTTATTGTGAAGCGGAAAAATTGTGCTGAACTAGCACAACCTAGCACCAGTTTCAGGTTTTAGAAATATTGAAGTTTCGCAAAGTTATTGCGAAAAACGCTAAAAAAAAATTAAAAAACGCGATTATTTCATAAGTTATGCAAGTTAGCGATTTTTATTGTGAAGCGGAAAAATTGTGCTAAACTAGCACAACCTAGCACCAGTTACAGATTTTAGAAATATTGAAGTTTCGCAAAGTTATTGCTAAAAACGCTAAAAAAAATTAAAAAACGCGATTATTTCATAAGTTATGCAAGTTAGCGATTTTTATTGTGAAGCGGAAAAATTGTGCTAAACTAGCACAACCTAGCACCAGTTACAGATTTTAGAAATATTGAAGATTCGCAAAGTTATTGCTAAAAACGCTAAAAAAAATTAAAAAACGCGATTATTTCATAAGTTATGCAAGTTAGCGATTTTTATTGTGAAGCGGAAAAATTGTGCTAAACTAGCAGAACCTAGCACCAGTTACAGATTTTAGAAATATTGAAGTTTCGCAAAGTTATTGCTAAAAACGCTAAAAAAAATTAAAAAACGCGATTATTTCATAAGTTATGCAAGTTAGCGATTTTTATTGTGAAGCGGAAAAATTGTGCTAAACTAGCACAACCTAGCACCAGTTACAGATTTTAGAAATATTGAAGTTTCGCAAAGTTATTGCTAAAAACGCTAAAAAAAATTAAAAAACGCGATTATTTCATAAGTTATGCAAGTTAGCGATTTTTATTGTGAAGCGGAAAAATTGTGCTAAACTAGCACAACCTAGCACCAGTTTCAGGTTTTAGAAATATTGAAGTTTCGCAAAGTTATTGCGAAAAACGCTACAAAAAATAAAAAACGCGATTATTTTATAAGTTATGCAAGTTAGCGATTTTTATTGTGAAGCGGAAAAATTGTGCTAAACTAGCACAACCTAGCACCAGTTTCAGGTTTTAGAAATATTGAAGTTTCGCAAAGTTATTGCGAAAAACGCTAAAAAAAATTAAAAAAACGCGATTATTTCATAAGTTATGCAAGTTAGCGATTTTTGTCGTGAAGCGGAATAATTGTGCTGAACTAGCACAACCTAGCACCAGTTTCAGGTTTTAGAAATATTGAAGTTTCGCAAAGTTATTGCGAAAAACGCTAAAAAAAAATTAAAAAACGCGATTATTTCATAAGTTATGCAAGTTAGCGATTTTTATTGTGAAGCGGAAAAATTGTGCTAAACTAGCACAACCTAGCACCAGTTTCAGGTTTTAGAAATATTGAAGTTTCGCAAAGTTATTGCGAAAAACGCTACAAAAAAATAAAAAACGCGATTATTTTATAAGTTATGCAAGTTAGCGATTTTTATTGTGAAGCGGAAAAATTGTGCTAAACTAGCACAACCTAGCACCAGTTTCAGGTTTTAGAAATATTGAAGTTTCGCAAAGTTATTGCGAAAAACGCTACAAAAAAATAAAAAACGCGATTATTTTATAAGTTATGCAAGTTAGCGATTTTTATTGTGAAACGGAAAAATTGTGCTAAACTAGCACAACCTAGCACCAGTTTCAGATTTTAGAAATATTGAAGTTTCGCAAAGTTATTGCGAAAAACGCTAAAAAAAATTAAAAAAAACGCGATTATTTCATAAGTTATGCAAGTTAGCGATTTTTATTGTGAAGCGGAAAAATTGTGCTAAATTAGCACAACCTAGCACCAGTTACAGATTTTAGAAATATTGAAGTCTCGCAAAGTTATTGCTAAAAACGCTAAAAAAAAATTAAAAAACGCGATTATTTCATAAGTTATGCAAGTTAGCGATTTTTATTGTGAAGCGGAAAAATTGTGCTAAACTAGCACAACCTAGCACCAGTTACAGATTTTAGAAATATTGAAGTTTCGCAAAGTTATTGCTAAAAACGCTAAAAAAAAATTAAAAAACGCGATTATTTCATAAGTTATGCAAGTTAGCGATTTTTATTGTGAAGCGGAAAAATTGTGCTAAACTAGCACAACCTAGCACCAGTTTCAGGTTTTAGAAATATTGAAGTTTCACAAAGTTATTGCGAAAAACGCTACAAAAAAATAAAAAACGCGATTATTTTATAAGTTATGCAAGTTAGCGATTTTTATTGTGAAGCGGAAAAATTGTGCTAAACTAGCACAACCTAGCACCAGTTTCAGGTTTTAGAAATATTGAAGTTTCGCAAAGTTATTGCGAAAAACGCAAAAAAAAATTAAAAAACGCGATTATTTCATAAGTTATGCAAGTTAGCGATTTTTATTGTGAAGCGGAAAAATTGTGCTAAACTAGCACAACCTAGCACCAGTTACAGATTTTAGAAATATTGAAGTTTCGCAAAGTTATTGCGAAAAACGCTAAAAAAAAATTTAACAACGCGATTAGTTCATAAGTTATGCAAGTTAGCGATTTTTATTGTGAAGCGGAAAAATTGTGCTAAACTAGCACAACCTAGCACCAGTTACAGATTTTAGAAATATTGAAGTTTCGCAAAGTTATTGCTAAAAACGCTAAAAAAAATTAAAAAACGCGATTATTTCATAAGTTATGCAAGTTAGCGATTTTTATTGTGAAGCGGAAAAATTGTGCTAAACTAGCACAACCTAGCACCAGTTACAGATTTTAGAAACGCGATTATTTCATAAGTTATGAAAGTTAGCGATTTTTATTGTGAAGCGGAAAAATTGTGCTAAACTAGCACAACCTAGCACCAGTTTCAGGTTTTAGAAATATTGAAGTTTCGCAAAGTTATTGCGAAAAACGCTACAAAAAAATAAAAAACGCGATTATTTTATAAGTTATACAAGTTAGCGATTTTTATTGTGAAGCGGAAAAATTGTGCTAAACTAGCACAACCTAGCACCAGTTTCAGGTTTTAGAAATATTGAAGTTTCGCAAAGTTATTGCGAAAAACGCTAAAAAAAATTATAAAAACGCGATTATTTCATAAGTTATGCAAGTTAGCGATTTTTGTCGTGAAGCGGAATAATTGTGCTGAACTAGCACAACCTAGCACCAGTTTCAGGTTTTAGAAATATTGAAGTTTCGCAAAGTTATTGCGAAAAACGCTAAAAAAAAAATTAAAAAACGCGATTATTTCATAAGTTATGCAAGTTAGCGATTTTTATTGTGAAGCGGAAAAATTGTGCTAAACTAGCACAACCTAGCACCAGTTTCAGGTTTTAGAAATATTGAAATTTCGCAAAGTTATTGCGAAAAACGCTACAAAAAAATAAAAAACGCGATTATTTTATAAGTTATGCAAGTTAGCGATTTTTATTGTGAAACGGAAAAATTGTGCTAAACTAGCACAACCTAGCACCAGTTTCAGATTTTAGAAATATTGAAGTTTCGCAAAGTTATTGCGAAAAACGCTAAAAAAAATTAAAAAAACGCGATTATTTCATAAGTTATGCAAGTTAGCGATTTTTATTGTGAAGCGGAAAAATTGTGCTAAACTAGCACAACCTAGCACCAGTTACAGATTTTAGAAATATTGAAGTCTCGCAAAGTTATTGCTAAAAACGCTAAAAAAAATTAAAAAACGCGATTATTTCATAAGTTATGCAAGTTAGCGATTTTTATTGTGAAGCGGAAAAATTGTGCTAAACTAGCACAACCTAGCACCAGTTTCAGGTTTTAGAAATATTGAAGTTTCGCAAAGTTATTGCGAAAAACGCTACAAAAAAATAAAAAACGCGATTATTTTATAAGTTATGCAAGTTAGCGATTTTTATTGTGAAGCGGAAAAATTGTGCTAAACTAGCACAACCTAGCACCAGTTTCAGGTTTTAGAAATATTGAAGTTTCGCAAAGTTATTGCGAAAAACGCTAAAAAAAATTAAAAAACGCGATTATTTCATAAGTTATGCAAGTTAGCGATTTTTATTGTGAAGCGGAAAAATTGTGCTAAACTAGCACAACCTAGCACCAGTTACAGATTTTAGAAATATTGAAGTTTCGCAAAGTTATTGCGAAAAACGCTAAAAAAAAATTAAAAAACGCGATTATTTCATAAGTTATGCAAGTTAGCGATATTTATTGTGAAGCGGAATAATTGTGCTGAACTAGCACAACCTAGCACCAGTTTCAGGTTTTAGAAATATTGAAGTTTCGCAAAGTTATTGCTAAAAACGCTAAAAAAAATTAAAAAACGCGATTATTTCATAAGTTATGCAAGTTAGCGATTTTTATTGTGAAGCGGAAAAATTGTGCTAAACTAGCACAACCTAGCACCAGTTTCAGGTTTTAGAAATATTGAAGTCTCGCAAAGTTATTGCGAAAAACGCTACAAAAAAATAAAAAACGCGATTATTTTATAAGTTATGCAAGTTAGCGATATTTATTGTGAAGCGGAAAAATTGTGCTAAACTAGCACAACCTAGCACCATTTTCAGGTTTTAGAAATATTGAAGTTTCGCAAAGTTATTGCGAAAAACGCTAAAAAAAATTAAAAAAACGCGATTATTTCATAAGTTATGCAAGTTAGCGATTTTTGTCGTGAAGCGGAATAATTGTGCTGAACTAGCACAACCTAGCACCAGTTTCAGGTTTTAGAAATATTGAAGTTTCGCAAAGTTATTGCGAAAAACGCTACAAAAAAATAAAAAACGCGATTATTTTATAAGTTATGCAAGTTAGCGATTTTTATTGTGAAGCGGAAAAATTGTGCTAAACTAGCACAACCTAGCACCAGTTTCAGGTTTTAGAAATATTGAAGTTTCGCAAAGTTATTGCGAAAAACGCTAAAAAAAAATTAAAAAACGCGATTATTTCATAAGTTATGCAAGTTAGCGATATTTATTGTGAAGCGGAATAATTGTGCTGAACTAGCACAACCTAGCACCAGTTTCAGGTTTTAGAAATATTGAAGTTTCGCAAAGTTATTGCTAAAAACGCTAAAAAAAATTAAAAAACGCGATTATTTCATAAGTTATGCAAGTTAGCGATTTTTATTGTGAAGCGGAAAAATTGTGCTAAACTAGCACAACCTAGCACCAGTTTCAGGTTTTAGAAATATTGAAGTCTCGCAAAGTTATTGCGAAAAACGCTACAAAAAAATAAAAAACGCGATTATTTTATAAGTTATGCAAGTTAGCGATTTTTATTGTGAAGCGGAAAAATTGTGCTAAACTAGCACAACCTAGCACCATTTTCAGGTTTTAGAAATATTGAAGTTTCGCAAAGTTATTGCGAAAAACGCTAAAAAAAATTAAAAAAACGCGATTATTTCATAAGTTATGCAAGTTAGCGATTTTTGTCGTGAAGCGGAATAATTGTGCTGAACTAGCACAACCTAGCACCAGTTTCAGGTTTTAGAAATATTGAAGTTTCGCAAAGTTATTGCGAAAAACGCTACAAAAAAATAAAAAACGCGATTATTTTATAAGTTATGCAAGTTAGCGATTTTTATTGTGAAGCGGAAAAATTGTGCTAAACTAGCACAACCTAGCACCAGTTTCAGGTTTTAGAAATATTGAAGTTTCGCAAAGTTATTGCGAAAAACGCTACAAAAAAATAAAAAACGCGATTATTTTATAAGTTATGCAAGTTAGCGATTTTTATTGTGAAACGGAAAAATTGTGCTAAACTAGCACAACCTAGCACCAGTTTCAGATTTTAGAAATATTGAAGTTTCGCAAAGTTATTGCGAAAAACGCTAAAAAAATTAAAAAAACGCGATTATTTTATAAGTTATGCAAGTTAGCGATTTTTATTGTGAAGCGGAAAAATTGTGCTAAACTAGCACAACCTAGCACCAGTTTCAGGTTTTAGAAATATTGAAGTTTCGCAAAGTTATTGCGAAAAACGCTACAAAAAAATAAAAAACGCGATTATTTTATAAGTTATGCAAGTTAGCGATTTTTATTGTGAAACGGAAAAATTGTGCTAAACTAGCACAACCTAGCACCAGTTTCAGATTTTAGAAATATTGAAGTTTCGCAAAGTTATTGCGAAAAACGCTAAAAAAATTAAAAAAAAACGCGATTATTTCATAAGTTATGCAAGTTAGCGATTTTTATTGTGAAGCGGAAAAATTGTGCTAAATTAGCACAACCTAGCACCAGTTACAGATTTTAGAAATATTGAAGTCTCGCAAAGTTATTGCTAAAAACGCTAAAAAAAAATTAAAAAACGCGATTATTTCATAAGTTATGCAAGTTAGCGATTTTTATTGTGAAGCGGAAAAATTGTGCTAAACTAGCACAACCTAGCACCAGTTACAGATTTTAGAAATATTGAAGTTTCGCAAAGTTATTGCTAAAAACGCTAAAAAAAAATTAAAAAACGCGATTATTTCATAAGTTATGCAAGTTAGCGATTTTTATTGTGAAGCGGAAAAATTGTGCTAAACTAGCACAACCTAGCACCAGTTTCAGGTTTTAGAAATATTGAAGTTTCGCAAAGTTATTGCGAAAAACGCTACAAAAAAATAAAAAACGCGATTATTTTATAAGTTATGCAAGTTAGCGATTTTTATTGTGAAGCGGAAAAATTGTGCTAAACTAGCACAACCTAGCACCAGTTTCAGGTTTTAGAAATATTGAAGTTTCGCAAAGTTATTGCGAAAAACGCAAAAAAAAATTAAAAAACGCGATTATTTCATAAGTTATGCAAGTTAGCGATTTTTATTGTGAAGCGGAAAAATTGTGCTAAACTAGCACAACCTAGCACCAGTTACAGATTTTAGAAATATTGAAGTTTCGCAAAGTTATTGCGAAAAACGCTAAAAAAAAAATTTAACAACGCGATTAGTTCATAAGTTATGCAAGTTAGCGATTTTTATTGTGAAGCGGAAAAATTGTGCTAAACTAGCACAACCTAGCACCAGTTACAGATTTTACAAATATTGAAGTTTCGCAAAGTTATTGCTAAAAACGCTAAAAAAAAAATTAAAAAACGCGATTATTTCATAAGTTATGCAAGTTAGCGATTTTTATTGTGAAGCGGAAAATTGTGCTAAACTAGCACAACCTAGCACCAGTTACAGATTTTAGAAATATTGAAGTTTCGCAAAGTTATTGCTAAAAACGCTAAAAAAAAATTAAAAAACGCGATTATTTCATAAGTTATGCAAGTTAGCGATTTTTATTGTGAAGCGGAAAAATTGTGCTAAACTAGCACAACCTAGCACCAGTTTCAGGTTTTAGAAATATTGAAGTTTCGCAAAGTTATTGCGAAAAACGCTACAAAAAAATAAAAAAACGCGATTATTTTATAAGTTATACAAGTTAGCGATTTTTATTGTGAAGCGGAAAAATTGTGCTAAACTAGCACAACCTAGCACCAGTTTCAGGTTTTAGAAATATTGAAGTTTCGCAAAGTTATTGCGAAAAACGCTAAAAAAAAAATTAAAAAACGCGATTATTTCATAAGTTATGCAAGTTAGCGATTTTTATTGTGAAGCGGAAAAATTGTGCTAAACTAGCACAACCTAGCACCAGTTTCAGGTTTTAGAAATATTGAAATTTCGCAAAGTTATTGCGAAAAACGCTACAAAAAAATAAAAAACGCGATTATTTTATAAGTTATGCAAGTTAGCGATTTTTATTGTGAAACGGAAAAATTGTGCTAAACTAGCACAACCTAGCACCAGTTTCAGATTTTAGAAATATTGAAGTTTCGCAAAGTTATTGCGAAAAACGCTAAAAAAATTAAAAAAACGCGATTCTTTCATAAGTTATGCAAGTTAGCGATTTTTATTGTGAAGCGGAAAAATTGTGCTAAACTAGCACAACCTAGCACCAGTTACAGATTTTAGAAATATTGAAGTCTCGCAAAGTTATTGCTAAAAACGCTAAAAAAAATTAAAAAACGCGATTATTTCATAAGTTATGCAAGTTAGCGATTTTTATTGTGAAGCGGAAAAATTGTGCTAAACTAGCACAACCTAGCACCAGTTTCAGGTTTTAGAAATATTGAAGTTTCGCAAAGTTATTGCGAAAAACGCTACAAAAAAATAAAAAACGCGATTATTTTATAAGTTATGCAAGTTAGCGATTTTTATTGTGAAGCGGAAAAATTGTGCTAAACTAGCACAACCTAGCACCAGTTTCAGGTTTTAGAAATATTGAAGTTTCGCAAAGTTATTGCGAAAAACGCTACAAAAAAATAAAAAAACGCGATTATTTTATAAGTTATACAAGTTAGCGATTTTTATTGTGAAGCGGAAAAATTGTGCTAAACTAGCACAACCTAGCACCAGTTTCAGGTTTTAGAAATATTGAAGTTTCGCAAAGTTATTGCGAAAAACGCTAAAAAAAATTATAAAAACGCGATTATTTCATAAGTTATGCAAGTTAGCGATTTTTGTCGTGAAGCGGAATAATTGTGCTGAACTAGCACAACCTAGCACCAGTTTCAGGTTTTAGAAATATTGAAGTTTCGCAAAGTTATTGCGAAAAACGCTAAAAAAAAAAATTAAAAAACGCGATTATTTCATAAGTTATGCAAGTTAGCGATTTTTATTGTGAAGCGGAAAAATTGTGCTAAACTAGCACAACCTAGCACCAGTTTCAGGTTTTAGAAATATTGAAATTTCGCAAAGTTATTGCTAAAAACGCTAAAAAAAAAATTAAAAAACGCGATTATTTCATAAGTTATGCAAGTTAGCGATTTTTATTGTGAAGCGGAAAATTGTGCTAAACTAGCACAACCTAGCACCAGTTACAGATTTTAGAAATATTGAAGTTTCGCAAAGTTATTGCTAAAAACGCTAAAAAAAAATTAAAAAACGCGATTATTTCATAAGTTATGCAAGTTAGCGATTTTTATTGTGAAGCGGAAAAATTGTGCTAAACTAGCACAACCTAGCACCAGTTTCAGGTTTTAGAAATATTGAAGTTTCGCAAAGTTATTGCGAAAAACGCTACAAAAAAATAAAAAAACGCGATTATTTTATAAGTTATACAAGTTAGCGATTTTTATTGTGAAGCGGAAAAATTGTGCTAAACTAGCACAACCTAGCACCAGTTTCAGGTTTTAGAAATATTGAAGTTTCGCAAAGTTATTGCGAAAAACGCTACAAAAAAATAAAAAAACGCGATTATTTTATAAGTTATACAAGTTAGCGATTTTTATTGTGAAGCGGAAAAATTGTGCTAAACTAGCACAACCTAGCACCAGTTTCAGGTTTTAGAAATATTGAAGTTTCGCAAAGTTATTGCGAAAAACGCTAAAAAAAAAATTAAAAAACGCGATTATTTCATAAGTTATGCAAGTTAGCGATTTTTATTGTGAAGCGGAAAAATTGTGCTAAACTAGCACAACCTAGCACCAGTTTCAGGTTTTAGAAATATTGAAATTTCGCAAAGTTATTGCGAAAAACGCTACAAAAAAATAAAAAACGCGATTATTTTATAAGTTATGCAAGTTAGCGATTTTTATTGTGAAACGGAAAAATTGTGCTAAACTAGCACAACCTAGCACCAGTTTCAGATTTTAGAAATATTGAAGTTTCGCAAAGTTATTGCGAAAAACGCTAAAAAAATTAAAAAAACGCGATTCTTTCATAAGTTATGCAAGTTAGCGATTTTTATTGTGAAGCGGAAAAATTGTGCTAAACTAGCACAACCTAGCACCAGTTACAGATTTTAGAAATATTGAAGTCTCGCAAAGTTATTGCTAAAAACGCTAAAAAAAATTAAAAAACGCGATTATTTCATAAGTTATGCAAGTTAGCGATTTTTATTGTGAAGCGGAAAAATTGTGCTAAACTAGCACAACCTAGCACCAGTTTCAGGTTTTAGAAATATTGAAGTTTCGCAAAGTTATTGCGAAAAACGCTACAAAAAAATAAAAAACGCGATTATTTTATAAGTTATGCAAGTTAGCGATTTTTATTGTGAAGCGGAAAAATTGTGCTAAACTAGCACAACCTAGCACCAGTTTCAGGTTTTAGAAATATTGAAGTTTCGCAAAGTTATTGCGAAAAACGCTACAAAAAAATAAAAAAACGCGATTATTTTATAAGTTATACAAGTTAGCGATTTTTATTGTGAAGCGGAAAAATTGTGCTAAACTAGCACAACCTAGCACCAGTTTCAGGTTTTAGAAATATTGAAGTTTCGCAAAGTTATTGCGAAAAACGCTAAAAAAAATTATAAAAACGCGATTATTTCATAAGTTATGCAAGTTAGCGATTTTTGTCGTGAAGCGGAATAATTGTGCTGAACTAGCACAACCTAGCACCAGTTTCAGGTTTTAGAAATATTGAAGTTTCGCAAAGTTATTGCGAAAAACGCTAAAAAAAAAAATTAAAAAACGCGATTATTTCATAAGTTATGCAAGTTAGCGATTTTTATTGTGAAGCGGAAAAATTGTGCTAAACTAGCACAACCTAGCACCAGTTTCAGGTTTTAGAAATATTGAAATTTCGCAAAGTTATTGCGAAAAACGCTACAAAAAAATAAAAAACGCGATTATTTTATAAGTTATGCAAGTTAGCGATTTTTATTGTGAAACGGAAAAATTGTGCTAAACTAGCACAACCTAGCACCAGTTTCAGATTTTAGAAATATTGAAGTTTCGCAAAGTTATTGCGAAAACCGCTAAAAAAATTAAAAAAACGCGATTATTTCATAAGTTATGCAAGTTAGCGATTTTTATTGTGAAGCGGAAAAATTGTGCTAAACTAGCACAACCTAGCACCAGTTACAGATTTTAGAAATATTGAAGTCTCGCAAAGTTATTGCTAAAAACGCTAAAAAAAATTAAAAAACGCGATTATTTCATAAGTTATGCAAGTTAGCGATTTTTATTGTGAAGCGGAAAAATTGTGCTAAACTAGCACAACCTAGCACCAGTTTCAGGTTTTAGAAATATTGAAGTTTCGCAAAGTTATTGCGAAAAACGCTACAAAAAAATAAAAAACGCGATTATTTTATAAGTTATGCAAGTTAGCGATTTTTATTGTGAAGCGGAAAAATTGTGCTAAACTAGCACAACCTAGCACCAGTTTCAGGTTTTAGAAATATTGAAGTTTCGCAAAGTTATTGCGAAAAACGCTAAAAAAATTAAAAAAAACGCGATTATTTCATAAGTTATGCAAGTTAGCGATTTTTATTGTGAAGCGGAAAAATTGTGCTAAACTAGCACAACCTAGCACCAGTTACAGATTTTAGAAATATTGAAGTTTCGCAAAGTTATTGCTAAAAACGCTAAAAAAAATTAAAAAACGCGATTATTTCATAAGTTATGCAAGTTAGCGATTTTTATTGTGAAGCGGAAAAATTGTGCTAAACTAGCACAACCTAGCACCAGTTACAGATTTTAGAAATATTGAAGTTTCGCAAAGTTATTGCTAAATACGCTAAAAAAAATTAAAAAACGCGATTATTTCATAAGTTATGCAAGTTAGCGATTTTTATTGTGAAGCGGAAAAATTGTGCTAAACTAGCACAACCTAGCACCAGTTTCAGGTTTTAGAAATATTGAAGTTTCGCAAAGTTATTGCGAAAAACGCTACAAAAAAATAAAAAACGCGATTATTTTATAAGTTATGCAAGTTAGCGATTTTTATTGTGAAGCGGAAAAATTGTGCTAAACTAGCACAACCTAGCACCAGTTTCAGGTTTTAGAAATATTGAAGTTTCGCAAAGTTATTGCGAAAAACGCTAAAAAAAAATTAAAAAAACGCGATTATTTCATAAGTTATGCAAGTTAGCGATTTTTGTCGTGAAGCGGAATAATTGTGCTGAACTAGCACAACCTAGCACCAGTTTCAGGTTTTAGAAATATTGAAGTTTCGCAAAGTTATTGCGAAAAACGCTAAAAAAAAATTAAAAAACGCGATTATTTCATAAGTTATGCAAGTTAGCGATTTTTATTGTGAAGCGGAAAAATTGTGCTAAACTAGCACAACCTAGCACCAGTTTCAGGTTTTAGAAATATTGAAGTTTCGCAAAGTTATTGCGAAAAACGCTACAAAAAAATAAAAAACGCGATTATTTTATAAGTTATGCAAGTTAGCGATTTTTATTGTGAAGCGGAAAAATTGTGCTAAACTAGCACAACCTAGCACCAGTTTCAGGTTTTAGAAATATTGAAGTTTCGCAAAGTTATTGCGAAAAACGCTAAAAAAAAATTAAAAAACGCGATTATTTCATAAGTTATGCAAGTTAGCGATTTTTATTGTGAAGCGGAAAAATTGTGCTAAACTAGCACAACCTAGCACCAGTTTCAGGTTTTAGAAATAGTGAAGTTTCGCAAAGTTATTGCGAAAAACGCTAAAAAAAATTAAAAAAACGCGATTATTTCATAAGTTATGCAAGTTAGCGATTTTTATTGTGAAGCGGAAAAATTGTGCTAAACTAGCACAACCTAGCACCAGTTACAGATTTTAGAAATATTGAAGTTTCGCAAAGTTATTGCGAAAAACGCTAAAAAAAATTAAAAAACGCGATTATTTCATAAGTTATGCAAGTTAGCGATTTTTATTGTGAAGCGGAAAAATTGTGCTAAACTAGCACAACCTAGCACCAGTTACAGATTTTAGAAATATTGAAGTTTCGCAAAGTTATTGCTAAAAACGCTACAAAAAAATTAAAAAACGCGATTATTTCATAAGTTATGCAAGTTAGCGATTTTTATTGTGAAGCGGAAAAATTGTGCTAAACTAGCACAACCTAGCACCAGTTTCAGGTTTTAGAAATATTGAAGTTTCGCAAAGTTATTGCGAAAAACGCTACAAAAAATAAAAAACGCGATTATTTTATAAGTTATGCAAGTTAGCGATTTTTATTGTGAAGCGGAAAAATTGTGCTAAACTAGCACAACCTAGCACCAGTTTCAGGTTTTAGAAATATTGAAGTTTCGCAAAGTTATTGCGAAAAACGCTAAAAATAATTAAAAAAACGCGATTATTTCATAAGTTATGCAAGTTAGCGATTTTTGTCGTGAAGCGGAATAATTGTGCTGAACTAGCACAACCTAGCACCAGTTTCAGGTTTTAGAAATATTGAAGTTTCGCAAAGTTATTGCGAAAAACGCTAAAAAAAAATTAAAAAACGCGATTATTTCATAAGTTATGCAAGTTAGCGATTTTTATTGTGAAGCGGAAAAATTGTGCTAAACTAGCACAACCTAGCACCAGTTTCAGGTTTTAGAAATATTGAAGTTTCGCAAAGTTATTGCGAAAAACGCTACAAAAAAATAAAAAACGCGATTATTTTATAAGTTATGCAAGTTAGCGATTTTTATTGTGAAGCGGAAAAATTGTGCTAAACTAGCACAACCTAGCACCAGTTTCAGGTTTTAGAAATATTGAAGTTTCGCAAAGTTATTGCGAAAAACGCTACAAAAAAATAAAAAACGCGATTATTTTATAAGTTATGCAAGTTAGCGATTTTTATTGTGAAACGGAAAAATTGTGCTAAACTAGCACAACCTAGCACCAGTTTCAGATTTTAGAAATATTGAAGTTTCGCAAAGTTATTGCGAAAAACGCTAAAAAAATTAAAAAAAACGCGATTATTTCATAAGTTATGCAAGTTAGCGATTTTTATTGTGAAGCGGAAAAATTGTGCTAAATTAGCACAACCTAGCACCAGTTACAGATTTTAGAAATATTGAAGTCTCGCAAAGTTATTGCTAAAAACGCTAAAAAAAAAATTAAAAAACGCGATTATTTCATAAGTTATGCAAGTTAGCGATTTTTATTGTGAAGCGGAAAAATTGTGCTAAACTAGCACAACCTAGCACCAGTTACAGATTTTAGAAATATTGAAGTTTCGCAAAGTTATTGCTAAAAACGCTAAAAAAAAATTAAAAAACGCGATTATTTCATAAGTTATGCAAGTTAGCGATTTTTATTGTGAAACGGAAAAATTGTGCTAAACTAGCACAACCTAGCACCAGTTTCAGGTTTTAGAAATATTGAAGTTTCGCAAAGTTATTGCGAAAAACGCTACAAAAAAATAAAAAACGCGATTATTTTATAAGTTATGCAAGTTAGCGATTTTTATTGTGAAGCGGAAAAATTGTGCTAAACTAGCACAACCTAGCACCAGTTTCAGGTTTTAGAAATATTGAAGTTTCGCAAAGTTATTGCGAAAAACGCAAAAAAAAATTAAAAAACGCGATTATTTCATAAGTTATGCAAGTTAGCGATTTTTATTGTGAAGCGGAAAAATTGTGCTAAACTAGCACAACCTAGCACCAGTTACAGATTTTAGAAATATTGAAGTTTCGCAAAGTTATTGCGAAAAACGCTACAAAAAAATAAAAAACGCGATTATTTTATAAGTTATGCAAGTTAGCGATTTTTATTGTGAAACGGAAAAATTGTGCTAAACTAGCACAACCTAGCACCAGTTTCAGATTTTAGAAATATTGAAGTTTCGCAAAGTTATTGCGAAAAACGCTAAAAAAAATTAAAAAAACGCGATTATTTCATAAGTTATGCAAGTTAGCGATTTTTATTGTGAAGCGGAAAAATTGTGCTAAACTAGCACAACCTAGCACCAGTTACAGATTTTAGAAATATTGAAGTCTCGCAAAGTTATTGCTAAAAACGCTAAAAAAAATTAAAAAACGCGATTATTTCATAAGTTATGCAAGTTAGCGATTTTTATTGTGAAGCGGAATAATTGTGCTGAACTAGCACAACCTAGCACCAGTTTCAGGTTTTAGAAATATTGAAGTTTCGCAAAGTTATTGCGAAAAACGCTACAAAAAAATAAAAAACGCGATTATTTTATAAGTTATGCAAGTTAGCGATTTTTATTGTGAAGCGGAAAAATTGTGCTAAACTAGCACAACCTAGCACCAGTTTCAGGTTTTAGAAATATTGAAGTTTCGCAAAGTTATTGCGAAAAACGCTACAAAAAAATAAAAAACGCGATTATTTTATAAGTTATGCAAGTTAGCGATTTTTATTGTGAAACGGAAAAATTGTGCTAAACTAGCACAACCTAGCACCAGTTTCAGATTTTAGAAATATTGAAGTTTCGCAAAGTTATTGCGAAAAACGCTAAAAAAATTAAAAAAAACGCGATTATTTTATAAGTTATGCAAGTTAGCGATTTTTATTGTGAAGCGGAAAAATTGTGCTAAACTAGCACAACCTAGCACCAGTTTCAGGTTTTAGAAATATTGAAGTTTCGCAAAGTTATTGCGAAAAACGCTACAAAAAAATAAAAAACGCGATTATTTTATAAGTTATGCAAGTTAGCGATTTTTATTGTGAAACGGAAAAATTGTGCTAAACTAGCACAACCTAGCACCAGTTTCAGATTTTAGAAATATTGAAGTTTCGCAAAGTTATTGCGAAAAACGCTAAAAAAATTAAAAAAAACGCGATTATTTCATAAGTTATGCAAGTTAGCGATTTTTATTGTGAAGCGGAAAAATTGTGCTAAATTAGCACAACCTAGCACCAGTTACAGATTTTAGAAATATTGAAGTCTCGCAAAGTTATTGCTAAAAACGCTAAAAAAAAATTAAAAAACGCGATTATTTCATAAGTTATGCAAGTTAGCGATTTTTATTGTGAAGCGGAAAAATTGTGCTAAACTAGCACAACCTAGCACCAGTTACAGATTTTAGAAATATTGAAGTTTCGCAAAGTTATTGCTAAAAACGCTAAAAAAAAATTAAAAAACGCGATTATTTCATAAGTTATGCAAGTTAGCGATTTTTATTGTGAAGCGGAAAAATTGTGCTAAACTAGCACAACCTAGCACCAGTTTCAGGTTTTAGAAATATTGAAGTTTCGCAAAGTTATTGCGAAAAACGCTACAAAAAAATAAAAAACGCGATTATTTTATAAGTTATGCAAGTTAGCGATTTTTATTGTGAAGCGGAAAAATTGTGCTAAACTAGCACAACCTAGCACCAGTTTCAGGTTTTAGAAATATTGAAGTTTCGCAAAGTTATTGCGAAAAACGCAAAAAAAAATTAAAAAACGCGATTATTTCATAAGTTATGCAAGTTAGCGATTTTTATTGTGAAGCGGAAAAATTGTGCTAAACTAGCACAACCTAGCACCAGTTACAGATTTTAGAAATATTGAAGTTTCGCAAAGTTATTGCGAAAAACGCTAAAAAAAAATTTAACAACGCGATTAGTTCATAAGTTATGCAAGTTAGCGATTTTTATTGTGAAGCGGAAAAATTGTGCTAAACTAGCACAACCTAGCACCAGTTACAGATTTTAGAAATATTGAAGTTTCGCAAAGTTATTGCTAAAAACGCTAAAAAAAATTAAAAAACGCGATTATTTCATAAGTTATGCAAGTTAGCGATTTTTATTGTGAAGCGGAAAAATTGTGCTAAACTAGCACAACCTAGCACCAGTTACAGATTTTAGAAATATTGAAGTTTCGCAAAGTTATTGCTAAAAACGCTAAAAAAAATTAAAAAACGCGATTATTTCATAAGTTATGCAAGTTAGCGATTTTTATTGTGAAGCGGAAAAATTGTGCTAAACTAGCACAACCTAGCACCAGTTTCAGGTTTTAGAAATATTGAAGTTTCGCAAAGTTATTGCGAAAAACGCTACAAAAAAATAAAAAAACGCGATTATTTTATAAGTTATACAAGTTAGCGATTTTTATTGTGAAGCGGAAAAATTGTGCTAAACTAGCACAACCTAGCACCAGTTTCAGGTTTTAGAAATATTGAAGTTTCGCAAAGTTATTGCGAAAAACGCTAAAAAAAATTATAAAAACGCGATTATTTCATAAGTTATTGAAGTTTCGCAAAGTTATTGCGAAAAACGCTAAAAAAATTAAAAAAAACGCGATTATTTCATAAGTTATGCAAGTTAGCGATTTTTATTGTGAAGCGGAAAAATTGTGCTAAATTAGCACAACCTAGCACCAGTTACAGATTTTAGAAATATTGAAGTCTCGCAAAGTTATTGCTAAAAACGCTAAAAAAAAATTAAAAAACGCGATTATTTCATAAGTTATGCAAGTTAGCGATTTTTATTGTGAAGCGGAAAAATTGTGCTAAACTAGCACAACCTAGCACCAGTTACAGATTTTAGAAATATTGAAGTTTCGCAAAGTTATTGCTAAAAACGCTAAAAAAAAATTAAAAAACGCGATTATTTCATAAGTTATGCAAGTTAGCGATTTTTATTGTGAAGCGGAAAAATTGTGCTAAACTAGCACAACCTAGCACCAGTTTCAGGTTTTAGAAATATTGAAGTTTCTCAAAGTTATTGCGAAAAACGCTACAAAAAAATAAAAAACGCGATTATTTTATAAGTTATGCAAGTTAGCGATTTTTATTGTGAAGCGGAAAAATTGTGCTAAACTAGCACAACCTAGCACCAGTTTCAGGTTTTAGAAATATTGAAGTTTCGCAAAGTTATTGCGAAAAACGCAAAAAAAAATTAAAAAACGCGATTATTTCATAAGTTATGCAAGTTAGCGATTTTTATTGTGAAGCGGAAAAATTGTGCTAAACTAGCACAACCTAGCACCAGTTACAGATTTTAGAAATATTGAAGTTTCGCAAAGTTATTGCGAAAAACGCTAAAAAAAAATTTAACAACGCGATTAGTTCATAAGTTATGCAAGTTAGCGATTTTTATTGTGAAGCGGAAAAATTGTGCTAAACTAGCACAACCTAGCACCAGTTAGGCTGATGACAGAGTGAGCGCTAGAAGCGTTGCTATGATATGTCGCTACAACTTGCTATAGAACTCTGCATGTGTTTTCTTATGTACTCGCTCAAATGCTGTCAGAGTGAGAGCAGAGCTACAAGCTAGTTTCAATGCTTGGCCGCTATAAAGCAGGTAGTGAAATGATTAATAGCAGCGCCATATTGAAGTGAGAGAGAGGCAGTAAAAACAGAGAAAGAATAAAAACAGTGAGAGAGAGTGTGTAGTGTGTGTGTAGGTGCATGCGTGCGTTGTTTTTTAAGCGGTTTTTCGCATTGCTTTTTATTTTCTATTGCAACCGGACTCGTCTATTATTCCTTTTGTTTGTGAAATTAAATTAAAAAAATTGTGAAAATAAATGGATTTTGATACCGAAACATTTATTACGGAAGTGTTTACCCGCCCTGTTGTCTGGGACCAAAGAAATAAACACTATCACAACAGAATAATTGTTGACAACAATTGGAAAAACATAGAAGCTGTAATGAAGCAACCAAGTAAGTATTTTATTTATAATTTGTGTGTGAATACAAAATCGCGAAAAGCATCTCTAACCACACGTCCTCTTGTCATGTTGATCGCGTTAAATCTTCGTTCTCTTTCACTAGTACTGCGATTATTATTTAAATTATTGGCTTCTTGCATTGCATTTGCATTTCCTTCAAGGTCAATAATGGTGTTGTGAAGGACACATATAGCCTTAACGAGTAGATCACCAAACGATGGCTCAGTTTCAATAGGCTTCCAAAGTAAGCGCCACTTTGCGGTAATTATTCCAAAGGCGCATTCAATACATTTCCTAGCTCGAGAAAGCCGACTATTGAAATATTCATTTTCTGTGGTGCAATCTCTTCGTGCGTATGGCCTTAAAAGATTATCCAACAATGGATATGCCTCATCACCAACTAAAACGTAGGGCACCAAAACATCCGAATTCGGAAGTTGAGTATCAGCTGGAAGAAATTGTCGATTTTTCAATTGTTGATACAATTGCGACGAACTAAACGTTCCACCATCACTTTGTTTGCCATAGCCACCAACTTCAATTGTTATAAATTTACAATTGGCATCTGCCACTCCTTGGAGAACCAACGAAAAGTATTTTTTATAATTGTAGAACATAGATCCCGAATGAGCTGGGCAGCGAATTCGAATGTGCTTTCCGTCGATAGCGCCTGCACAGTTTGGAAAGTTCCATAACCTCCAAAATTGTTCCGCTGTCTGTTTAGTAGAATTTTTTGTTGGTTGAGGCATATGAATTGGCTGCAATTCTTCCCAAAGAGCTGTTACAGTTTCCTTTACAATAACTGAAATAGTACTTCTTCCGATTCGAAATGAATATCCCAACGATGAGAAGGATGCACCAGTGGCGAGATGTCTGAAATTGTATAATTGTTGTATAAGTACATTGCTAACGTTTGTACAAATTATCTGCTTTAATTTCAGAAGAGCTGTTAAAGAAGAAATGGAAATCTTTAAGAGATCAGTTCCGATCAGAATGCAAAAAAAATCCAGTGCCACGATCAGGAGATCCAGGCATGACAGATGACCAATTCGTAACATATACTACATGGCCGCACTTCAAATCGCTACTTTTCCTGAAAGATCAAATGAAGCCTAGAAAGTCTAGTGGAAATTTGACAGCATCATCACATTCATTATCAGAAGAAATGCCGAGTTATGAGAACCTTGATGATACATTTAATACCGAAGGATATCTCGATTCTCAAGATGAAGAGGCAACAGTTTGGCCAATAAAAAAAAAGGTAAAACCGAACTCAAACCAAGCTGAAATACTGGCTATTGAGCGAAAAAAAATTGGAATTGCTGGAAACAAAAGTCAACAACCAAAAGGAGCGCAACGACGATGAAGATTTTTTTAACAGCTTAATCCCCTTTATGAAGAAAATGGACTTGAACCGGAAAATGTTATGCCGAATGGAAATACAAAAAGTGGTATATAATCATGCATTTCCAATTCCGCCAAATACAGCTTCTGCAACCCAATGTCCAAGTGGCTACAAAAGCGTAAGTGAGTTCAACACAAGCCGCTACAACAGGGGATACAACAGCAGAAGCGTCTACAACACCATGGATGACTACAACAGTGATGTTATGGCGGGTCCATCGACTTCAAGTGCCTACAAGAGTGCAAATTTAGATGGTACATCATCCTGCTACAACAGCGCACTTTTAGCAGATGCATCAAACTTACAAACTACAACGTACGAGCCCCGTACGTCCCCAGTGTCGCCGGTCTCTCTGGATTTAACTTTATAGATCGTACTTTTGTTTATACGAATTTTTGAGTTTTGCATTCCATGCTTTAAATACCTGTACATGTACAAATATTTGATATATTGATAGAACTGAATATGAATATTTTTATTTTGTTTGTTTTGAATTAAAAAAAAGTTAATTTCCAATACTGCATTTGTTTTATTTGGTGTAAAAAGAGAAACAAATCTGTTTTCAAAAAAGAACTGCCAGTAGGGTTTACAAGACTTAATTTTTGGACTTTTCCATGACAATTTTATTTGTATTGCAATTAAAACAACATACTGTGACAAACACAATATGGAAAATAAACCTTAGAAATATACATTTTTTCAAACGGAAATCTGTCATAAAAATGTTATTGTTGTAAACAATAATCGGCCATACACAATTCGTACTTTTGGACGTCTACTGTATAAATACCTACCTTAAAGTTATTATTAATTTTTCGCAAGGTACTATAGGATTTGTTATGAAATTTGTACAACGCTTTTCAAGCTTGCACTGTATTTTCAATAAAATATAGTCAAAAGTCTCTATTGACATTCTCGAATAATTAAAAAATTTTTCAGGATGTTTCCTCAGCTCTTGATATAAGCTATGAAATTCTCCTTTTTCTCTATTTTTATTTATTTCATGTATTCCTTCCTTTTTGGCAAAAAATACGTTATAAGTATTGGTTGACATAAAAAATTCTTCGTCCGAATCCATGTTAAACAAATGAGCTCAAACAAAAAACTACATCTCATTACAAAATAAGACACACAAAACATAATGAAATGAAAAATAAATGCACTAAAGAGCGTAAAAATGTATGCGCTCACATTCTCTCTCTCAAAAAACACATAATGTAGCACACAAAGTAGCGCTTACTCTGACACGTCAAAGATTCACATAGCAATAACGGTTGAAGCTTCAAGCATAGCAACGCTTCTAGCGCTCACTCTGTCATCAGCCTTACAGATTTTAGAAATATTGAAGTTTCGCAAAGTTATTGCTAAAAACGCTAAAAAAAATTAAAAAACGCGATTATTTCATAAGTTATGCAAGTTAGCGATTTTTATTGTGAAGCGGAAAAATTGTGCTAAACTAGCACAACCTAGCACCAGTTACAGATTTTAGAAATATTGAAGTTTCGCAAAGTTATTGCTAAAAACGCTAAAAAAAATTAAAAAACGCGATTATTTCATAAGTTATGCAAGTTAGCGATTTTTATTGTGAAGCGGAAAAATTGTGCTAAACTAGCACAACCTAGCACCAGTTTCAGGTTTTAGAAATATTGAAGTTTCGCAAAGTTATTGCGAAAAACGCTACAAAAAAATAAAAAAACGCGATTATTTTATAAGTTATACAAGTTAGCGATTTTTATTGTGAAGCGGAAAAATTGTGCTAAACTAGCACAACCTAGCACCAGTTTCAGGTTTTAGAAATATTGAAGTTTCGCAAAGTTATTGCGAAAAACGCTAAAAAAAATTATAAAAACGCGATTATTTCATAAGTTATGCAAGTTAGCGATTTTTGTCGTGAAGCGGAATAATTGTGCTGAACTAGCACAACCTAGCACCAGTTTCAGGTTTTAGAAATATTGAAGTTTCGCAAAGTTATTGCGAAAAACGCTAAAAAAAAATTAAAAAACGCGATTATTTCATAAGTTATGCAAGTTAGCGATTTTTATTGTGAAGCGGAAAAATTGTGCTAAACTAGCACAACCTAGCACCAGTTTCAGGTTTTAGAAATATTGAAATTTCGCAAAGTTATTGCGAAAAACGCTACAAAAAAATAAAAAACGCGATTATTTTATAAGTTATGCAAGTTAGCGATTTTTATTGTGAAACGGAAAAATTGTGCTAAACTAGCACAACCTAGCACCAGTTTCAGATTTTAGAAATATTGAAGTTTCGCAAAGTTATTGCGAAAAACGCTAAAAAAATTAAAAAAACGCGATTATTTCATAAGTTATGCAAGTTAGCGATTTTTATTGTGAAGCGGAAAAATTGTGCTAAACTAGCACAACCTAGCACCAGTTACAGATTTTAGAAATATTGAAGTCTCGCAAAGTTATTGCTAAAAACGCTAAAAAAAATTAAAAAACGCGATTATTTCATAAGTTATGCAAGTTAGCGATTTTTATTGTGAAGCGGAAAAATTGTGCTAAACTAGCACAACCTAGCACCAGTTTCAGGTTTTAGAAATATTGAAGTTTCGCAAAGTTATTGCGAAAAACGCTACAAAAA
The DNA here is from genome assembly GCA_963513945.1 of Hydrotaea diabolus. Classification (NCBI taxonomy): domain Eukaryota; kingdom Metazoa; phylum Arthropoda; class Insecta; order Diptera; family Muscidae; genus Hydrotaea; species Hydrotaea diabolus. Next base: position 190,016,338 of record OY740716.1, on the reverse strand, counting down.
AATAAAAAACGCGATTATTTTATAAGTTATGCAAGTTAGCGATTTTTATTGTGAAGCGGAAAAATTGTGCTAAACTAGCACAACCTAGCACCAGTTTCAGGTTTTAGAAATATTGAAGTTTCGCAAAGTTATTGCGAAAAACGCTAAAAAAAATTAAAAAACGCGATTATTTCATAAGTTATGCAAGTTAGCGATTTTTATTGTGAAGCGGAAAAATTGTGCTAAACTAGCACAACCTAGCACCAGTTACAGATTTTAGAAATATTGAAGTTTCGCAAAGTTATTGCGAAAAACGCTAAAAAAAAATTAAAAAACGCGATTATTTCATAAGTTATGCAAGTTAGCGATATTTATTGTGAAGCGGAATAATTGTGCTGAACTAGCACAACCTAGCACCAGTTTCAGGTTTTAGAAATATTGAAGTTTCGCAAAGTTATTGCTAAAAACGCTAAAAAAATTAAAAAACGCGATTATTTCATAAGTTATGCAAGTTAGCGATTTTTATTGTGAAGCGGAAAAATTGTGCTAAACTAGCACAACCTAGCACCAGTTTCAGGTTTTAGAAATATTGAAGTCTCGCAAAGTTATTGCGAAAAACGCTACAAAAAAATAAAAAACGCGATTATTTTATAAGTTATGCAAGTTAGCGATTTTTATTGTGAAGCGGAAAAATTGTGCTAAACTAGCACAACCTAGCACCATTTTCAGGTTTTAGAAATATTGAAGTTTCGCAAAGTTATTGCGAAAAACGCTAAAAAAAAATTAAAAAAAACGCGATTATTTCTTAAGTTATGCAAGTTAGCGATTTTTGTCGTGAAGCGGAAAAATTGTGCTAAACTAGCACAACCTAGCACCAGTTACAGATTTTAGAAATATTGAAGTTTCGCAAAGTTATTGCGAAAAACGCTAAAAAAAAATTAAAAAACGCGATTATTTCATAAGTTATGCATGTTAGCGATATTTATTGTGAAGCGGAATAATTGTGCTGAACTAGCACAACCTAGCACCAGTTTCAGGTTTTAGAAATATTGAAGTTTCGCAAAGTTATTGCTAAAAACGCTAAAAAAAATTAAAAAACGCGATTATTTCATAAGTTATGCAAGTTAGCGATTTTTATTGTGAAGCGGAAAAATTGTGCTAAACTAGCACAACCTAGCACCAGTTTCAGGTTTTAGAAATATTGAAGTCTCGCAAAGTTATTGCGAAAAACGCTACAAAAAAATAAAAAACGCGATTATTTTATAAGTTATGCAAGTTAGCGATTTTTATTGTGAAGCGGAAAAATTGTGCTAAACTAGCACAACCTAGCACCATTTTCAGGTTTTAGAAATATTGAAGTTTCGCAAAGTTATTGCGAAAAACGCTAAAAAAAATTAAAAAAACGCGATTATTTCTTAAGTTATGCAAGTTAGCGATTTTTGTCGTGAAGCGGAAAAATTGTGCTAAACTAGCACAACCTAGCACCAGTTTCAGGTTTTAGAAATATTGAAGTTTCGCAAAGTTATTGCGAAAAACGCTACAAAAAAATAAAAAACGCGATTATTTTATAAGTTATGCAAGTTAGCGATTTTTATTGTGAAGCGGAAAAATTGTGCTAAACTAGCACAACCTAGCACCAGTTTCAGGTTTTAGAAATATTGAAGTTTCGCAAAGTTATTGCGAAAAACGCTACAAAAAAATAAAAAACGCGATTATTTTATAAGTTATGCAAGTTAGCGATTTTTATTGTGAAACGGAAAAATTGTGCTAAACTAGCACAACCTAGCACCAGTTTCAGATTTTAGAAATATTGAAGTTTCGCAAAGTTATTGCGAAAAACGCTAAAAAAATTAAAAAAACGCGATTATTTCATAAGTTATGCAAGTTAGCGATTTTTATTGTGAAGCGGAAAAATTGTGCTAAATTAGCACAACCTAGCACCAGTTACAGATTTTAGAAATATTGAAGTCTCGCAAAGTTATTGCTAAAAACGCTAAAAAAAAATTAAAAAACGCGATTATTTCATAAGTTATGCAAGTTAGCGATTTTTATTGTGAAGCGGAAAAATTGTGCTAAACTAGCACAACCTAGCACCAGTTACAGATTTTAGAAATATTGAAGTTTCGCAAAGTTATTGCTAAAAACGCTAAAAAAAAATTAAAAAACGCGATTATTTCATAAGTTATGCAAGTTAGCGATTTTTATTGTGAAGCGGAAAAATTGTGCTAAACTAGCACAACCTAGCACCAGTTTCAGGTTTTAGAAATATTGAAGTTTCGCAAAGTTATTGCGAAAAACGCTACAAAAAAATAAAAAACGCGATTATTTTATAAGTTATGCAAGTTAGCGATTTTTATTGTGAAGCGGAAAAATTGTGCTAAACTAGCACAACCTAGCACCAGTTTCAGGTTTTAGAAATATTGAAGTTTCGCAAAGTTATTGCGAAAAACGCTACAAAAAAATAAAAAACGCGATTATTTTATAAGTTATGCAAGTTAGCGATTTTTATTGTGAAACGGAAAAATTGTGCTAAACTAGCACAACCTAGCACCAGTTTCAGATTTTAGAAATATTGAAGTTTCGCAAAGTTATTGCGAAAAACGCTAAAAAAATTAAAAAAAACGCGATTATTTCATAAGTTATGCAAGTTAGCGATTTTTATTGTGAAGCGGAAAAATTGTGCTAAATTAGCACAACCTAGCACCAGTTACAGATTTTAGAAATATTGAAGTCTCGCAAAGTTATTGCTAAAAACGCTAAAAAAAAATTAAAAAACGCGATTATTTCATAAGTTATGCAAGTTAGCGATTTTTATTGTGAAGCGGAAAAATTGTGCAAAACTAGCACAACCTAGCACCAGTTACAGATTTTAGAAATATTGAAGTTTCGCAAAGTTATTGCTAAAAACGCTAAAAAAAAATTAAAAAACGCGATTATTTCATAAGTTATGCAAGTTAGCGATTTTTATTGTGAAGCGGAAAAATTGTGCTAAACTAGCACAACCTAGCACCAGTTTCAGGTTTTAGAAATATTGAAGTTTCGCAAAGTTATTGCGAAAAACGCTACAAAAAAATAAAAAACGCGATTATTTTATAAGTTATGCAAGTTAGCGATTTTTATTGTGAAGCGGAAAAATTGTGCTAAACTAGCACAACCTAGCACCAGTTTCAGGTTTTAGAAATATTGAAGTTTCGCAAAGTTATTGCGAAAAACGCAAAAAAAAATTAAAAAACGCGATTATTTCATAAGTTATGCAAGTTAGCGATTTTTATTGTGAAGCGGAAAAATTGTGCTAAACTAGCACAACCTAGCACCAGTTACAGATTTTAGAAATATTGAAGTTTCGCAAAGTTATTGCGAAAAACGCTAAAAAAAAATTTAACAACGCGATTAGTTCATAAGTTATGCAAGTTAGCGATTTTTATTGTGAAGCGGAAAAATTGTGCTAAACTAGCACAACCTAGCACCAGTTACAGATTTTAGAAATATTGAAGTTTCGCAAAGTTATTGCTAAAAACGCTAAAAAAAATTAAAAAACGCGATTATTTCATAAGTTATGCAAGTTAGCGATTTTTATTGTGAAGCGGAAAAATTGTGCTAAACTAGCACAACCTAGCACCAGTTACAGATTTTAGAAATATTGAAGTTTCGCAAAGTTATTGCTAAAAACGCTAAAAAAAATTAAAAAACGCGATTATTTCATAAGTTATGCAAGTTAGCGATTTTTATTGTGAAGCGGAAAAATTGTGCTAAACTAGCACAACCTAGCACCAGTTTCAGGTTTTAGAAATATTGAAGTTTCGCAAAGTTATTGCGAAAAACGCTACAAAAAAATAAAAAAACGCGATTATTTTATAAGTTATACAAGTTAGCGATTTTTATTGTGAAGCGGAAAAATTGTGCTAAACTAGCACAACCTAGCACCAGTTTCAGGTTTTAGAAATATTGAAGTTTCGCAAAGTTATTGCGAAAAACGCTAAAAAAAATTATAAAAACGCGATTATTTCATAAGTTATGCAAGTTAGCGATTTTTGTCGTGAAGCGGAATAATTGTGCTGAACTAGCACAACCTAGCACCAGTTTCAGGTTTTAGAAATATTGAAGTTTCGCAAAGTTATTGCGAAAAACGCTAAAAAAAAAATTAAAAAACGCGATTATTTCATAAGTTATGCAAGTTAGCGATTTTTATTGTGAAGCGGAAAAATTGTGCTAAACTAGCACAACCTAGCACCAGTTTCAGGTTTTAGAAATATTGAAATTTCGCAAAGTTATTGCGAAAAACGCTACAAAAAAATAAAAAACGCGATTATTTTATAAGTTATGCAAGTTAGCGATTTTTATTGTGAAACGGAAAAATTGTGCTAAACTAGCACAACCTAGCACCAGTTTCAGATTTTAGAAATATTGAAGTTTCGCAAAGTTATTGCGAAAAACGCTAAAAAAATTAAAAAAACGCGATTATTTCATAAGTTATGCAAGTTAGCGATTTTTATTGTGAAGCGGAAAAATTGTGCTAAACTAGCACAACCTAGCACCAGTTACAGATTTTAGAAATATTGAAGTCTCGCAAAGTTATTGCTAAAAACGCTAAAAAAAATTAAAAAACGCGATTATTTCATAAGTTATGCAAGTTAGCGATTTTTATTGTGAAGCGGAAAAATTGTGCTAAACTAGCACAACCTAGCACCAGTTTCAGGTTTTAGAAATATTGAAGTTTCGCAAAGTTATTGCGAAAAACGCTACAAAAAAATAAAAAACGCGATTATTTTATAAGTTATGCAAGTTAGCGATTTTTATTGTGAAGCGGAAAAATTGTGCTAAACTAGCACAACCTAGCACCAGTTTCAGGTTTTAGAAATATTGAAGTTTCGCAAAGTTATTGCGAAAAACGCTAAAAAAAATTAAAAAACGCGATTATTTCATAAGTTATGCAAGTTAGCGATTTTTATTGTGAAGCGGAAAAATTGTGCTAAACTAGCACAACCTAGCACCAGTTACAGATTTTAGAAATATTGAAGTTTCGCAAAGTTATTGCGAAAAACGCTAAAAAAAAATTAAAAAACGCGATTATTTCATAAGTTATGCAAGTTAGCGATATTTATTGTGAAGCGGAATAATTGTGCTGAACTAGCACAACCTAGCACCAGTTTCAGGTTTTAGAAATATTGAAGTTTCGCAAAGTTATTGCTAAAAACGCTAAAAAAAATTAAAAAACGCGATTATTTCATAAGTTATGCAAGTTAGCGATTTTTATTGTGAAGCGGAAAAATTGTGCTAAACTAGCACAACCTAGCACCAGTTTCAGGTTTTAGAAATATTGAAGTCTCGCAAAGTTATTGCGAAAAACGCTACAAAAAAATAAAAAACGCGATTATTTTATAAGTTGTGCAAGTTAGCGATTTTTATTGTGAAGCGGAAAAATTGTGCTAAACTAGCACAACCTAGCACCATTTTCAGGTTTTAGAAATATTGAAGTTTCGCAAAGTTATTGCGAAAAACGCTAAAAAAAAATTAAAAAAAACGCGATTATTTCTTAAGTTATGCAAGTTAGCGATTTTTGTCGTGAAGCGGAAAAATTGTGCTAAACTAGCACAACCTAGCACCAGTTACAGATTTTAGAAATATTGAAGTTTCGCAAAGTTATTGCGAAAAACGCTAAAAAAAAATTAAAAAACGCGATTATTTCATAAGTTATGCAAGTTAGCGATATTTATTGTGAAGCGGAATAATTGTGCTGAACTAGCACAACCTAGCACCAGTTTCAGGTTTTAGAAATATTGAAGTTTCGCAAAGTTATTGCTAAAAACGCTAAAAAAAATTAAAAAACGCGATTATTTCATAAGTTATGCAAGTTAGCGATTTTTATTGTGAAGCGGAAAAATTGTGCTAAACTAGCACAACCTAGCACCAGTTTCAGGTTTTAGAAATATTGAAGTCTCGCAAAGTTATTGCGAAAAACGCTACAAAAAAATAAAAAACGCGATTATTTTATAAGTTATGCAAGTTAGCGATTTTTATTGTGAAGCGGAAAAATTGTGCTAAACTAGCACAACCTAGCACCATTTTCAGGTTTTAGAAATATTGAAGTTTCGCAAAGTTATTGCGAAAAACGCTAAAAAAAATTAAAAAAACGCGATTATTTCTTAAGTTATGCAAGTTAGCGATTTTTGTCGTGAAGCGGAAAAATTGTGCTAAACTAGCACAACCTAGCACCAGTTTCAGGTTTTAGAAATATTGAAGTTTCGCAAAGTTATTGCGAAAAACGCTACAAAAAAATAAAAAACGCGATTATTTTATAAGTTATGCAAGTTAGCGATTTTTATTGTGAAGCGGAAAAATTGTGCTAAACTAGCACAACCTAGCACCAGTTTCAGGTTTTAGAAATATTGAAGTTTCGCAAAGTTATTGCGAAAAACGCTACAAAAAAATAAAAAACGCGATTATTTTATAAGTTATGCAAGTTAGCGATTTTTATTGTGAAACGGAAAAATTGTGCTAAACTAGCACAACCTAGCACCAGTTTCAGATTTTAGAAATATTGAAGTTTCGCAAAGTTATTGCGAAAAACGCTAAAAAAATTAAAAAAACGCGATTATTTCATAAGTTATGCAAGTTAGCGATTTTTATTGTGAAGCGGAAAAATTGTGCTAAATTAGCACAACCTAGCACCAGTTACAGATTTTAGAAATATTGAAGTCTCGCAAAGTTATTGCTAAAAACGCTAAAAAAAAATTAAAAAACGCGATTATTTCATAAGTTATGCAAGTTAGCGATTTTTATTGTGAAGCGGAAAAATTGTGCTAAACTAGCACAACCTAGCACCAGTTACAGATTTTAGAAATATTGAAGTTTCGCAAAGTTATTGCTAAAAACGCTAAAAAAAAATTAAAAAACGCGATTATTTCATAAGTTATGCAAGTTAGCGATTTTTATTGTGAAGCGGAAAAATTGTGCTAAACTAGCACAACCTAGCACCAGTTTCAGGTTTTAGAAATATTGAAGTTTCGCAAAGTTATTGCGAAAAACGCTACAAAAAAATAAAAAACGCGATTATTTTATAAGTTATGCAAGTTAGCGATTTTTATTGTGAAGCGGAAAAATTGTGCTAAACTAGCACAACCTAGCACCAGTTTCAGGTTTTAGAAATATTGAAGTTTCGCAAAGTTATTGCGAAAAACGCAAAAAAAAATTAAAAAACGCGATTATTTCATAAGTTATGCAAGTTAGCGATTTTTATTGTGAAGCGGAAAAATTGTGCTAAACTAGCACAACCTAGCACCAGTTACAGATTTTAGAAATATTGAAGTTTCGCAAAGTTATTGCGAAAAACGCTAAAAAAAAATTTAACAACGCGATTAGTTCATAAGTTATGCAAGTTAGCGATTTTTATTGTGAAGCGGAAAAATTGTGCTAAACTAGCACAACCTAGCACCAGTTACAGATTTTAGAAATATTGAAGTTTCGCAAAGTTATTGCTAAAAACGCTAAAAAAAATTAAAAAACGCGATTATTTCATAAGTTATGCAAGTTAGCGATTTTTATTGTGAAGCGGAAAAATTGTGCTAAACTAGCACAACCTAGCACCAGTTACAGATTTTAGAAATATTGAAGTTTCGCAAAGTTATTGCTAAAAACGCTAAAAAAAATTAAAAAACGCGATTATTTCATAAGTTATGCAAGTTAGCGATTTTTATTGTGAAGCGGAAAAATTGTGCTAAACTAGCACAACCTAGCACCAGTTTCAGGTTTTAGAAATATTGAAGTTTCGCAAAGTTATTGCGAAAAACGCTACAAAAAAATAAAAAAACGCGATTATTTTATAAGTTATACAAGTTAGCGATTTTTATTGTGAAGCGGAAAAATTGTGCTAAACTAGCACAACCTAGCACCAGTTTCAGGTTTTAGAAATATTGAAGTTTCGCAAAGTTATTGCGAAAAACGCTAAAAAAAATTATAAAAACGCGATTATTTCATAAGTTATGCAAGTTAGCGATTTTTGTCGTGAAGCGGAATAATTGTGCTGAACTAGCACAACCTAGCACCAGTTTCAGGTTTTAGAAATATTGAAGTTTCGCAAAGTTATTGCGAAAAACGCTAAAAAAATTAAAAAAACGCGATTATTTCATAAGTTATGCAAGTTAGCGATTTTTATTGTGAAGCGGAAAAATTGTGCTAAACTAGCACAACCTAGCACCAGTTACAGATTTTAGAAATATTGAAGTCTCGCAAAGTTATTGCTAAAAACGCTAAAAAAAATTAAAAAACGCGATTATTTCATAAGTTATGCAAGTTAGCGATTTTTATTGTGAAGCGGAAAAATTGTGCTAAACTAGCACAACCTAGCACCAGTTTCAGGTTTTAGAAATATTGAAGTTTCGCAAAGTTATTGCGAAAAACGCTAAAAAAAATTATAAAAACGCGATTATTTCATAAGTTATGCAAGTTAGCGATTTTTGTCGTGAAGCGGAATAATTGTGCTGAACTAGCACAACCTAGCACCAGTTTCAGGTTTTAGAAATATTGAAGTTTCGCAAAGTTATTGCGAAAAACGCTAAAAAAATTAAAAAAACGCGATTATTTCATAAGTTATGCAAGTTAGCGATTTTTATTGTGAAGCGGAAAAATTGTGCTAAACTAGCACAACCTAGCACCAGTTACAGATTTTAGAAATATTGAAGTCTCGCAAAGTTATTGCTAAAAACGCTAAAAAAAATTAAAAAACGCGATTATTTCATAAGTTATGCAAGTTAGCGATTTTTATTGTGAAGCGGAAAAATTGTGCTAAACTAGCACAACCTAGCACCAGTTTCAGGTTTTAGAAATATTGAAGTTTCGCAAAGTTATTGCGAAAAACGCTACAAAAAAATAAAAAACGCGATTATTTTATAAGTTATGCAAGTTAGCGATTTTTATTGTGAAGCGGAAAAATTGTGCTAAACTAGCACAACCTAGCACCAGTTTCAGGTTTTAGAAATATTGAAGTTTCGCAAAGTTATTGCGAAAAACGCTAAAAAAAATTAAAAAACGCGATTATTTCATAAGTTATGCAAGTTAGCGATTTTTATTGTGAAGCGGAAAAATTGTGCTAAACTAGCACAACCTAGCACCAGTTACAGATTTTAGAAATATTGAAGTTTCGCAAAGTTATTGCGAAAAACGCTAAAAAAAAATTAAAAAACGCGATTATTTCATAAGTTATGCAAGTTAGCGATATTTATTGTGAAGCGGAATAATTGTGCTGAACTAGCACAACCTAGCACCAGTTTCAGGTTTTAGAAATATTGAAGTTTCGCAAAGTTATTGCTAAAAACGCGATTATTTCATAAGTTATGCAAGTTAGCGATTTTTATTGTGAAGCGGAAAAATTGTGCTAAACTAGCACAACCTAGCACCAGTTTCAGGTTTTAGAAATATTGAAGTCTCGCAAAGTTATTGCGAAAAACGCTACAAAAAAATAAAAAACGCGATTATTTTATAAGTTATGCAAGTTAGCGATTTTTATTGTGAAGCGGAAAAATTGTGCTAAACTAGCACAACCTAGCACCATTTTCAGGTTTTAGAAATATTGAAGTTTCGCAAAGTTATTGCGAAAAACGCTAAAAAAAAATTAAAAAAAACGCGATTATTTCTTAAGTTATGCAAGTTAGCGATTTTTGTCGTGAAGCGGAAAAATTGTGCTAAACTAGCACAACCTAGCACCAGTTACAGATTTTAGAAATATTGAAGTTTCGCAAAGTTATTGCGAAAAACGCTAAAAAAAAATTAAAAAACGCGATTATTTCATAAGTTATGCAAGTTAGCGATATTTATTGTGAAGCGGAATAATTGTGCTGAACTAGCACAACCTAGCACCAGTTTCAGGTTTTAGAAATATTGAAGTTTCGCAAAGTTATTGCTAAAAACGCTAAAAAAAATTAAAAAACGCGATTATTTCATAAGTTATGCAAGTTAGCGATTTTTATTGTGAAGCGGAAAAATTGTGCTAAACTAGCACAACCTAGCACCAGTTTCAGGTTTTAGAAATATTAAAGTCTCGCAAAGTTATTGCGAAAAACGCTACAAAAAAATAAAAAACGCGATTATTTTATAAGTTATGCAAGTTAGCGATTTTTATTGTGAAGCGGAAAAATTGTGCTAAACTAGCACAACCTAGCACCATTTTCAGGTTTTAGAAATATTGAAGTTTCGCAAAGTTATTGCGAAAAACGCTAAAAAAAATTAAAAAAACGCGATTATTTCTTAAGTTATGCAAGTTAGCGATTTTTGTCGTGAAGCGGAAAAATTGTGCTAAACTAGCACAACCTAGCACCAGTTTCAGGTTTTAGAAATATTGAAGTTTCGCAAAGTTATTGCGAAAAACGCTACAAAAAAATAAAAAACGCGATTATTTTATAAGTTATGCAAGTTAGCGATTTTTATTGTGAAGCGGAAAAATTGTGCTAAACTAGCACAACCTAGCACCAGTTTCAGGTTTTAGAAATATTGAAGTTTTGCGAAAAACGCTACAAAAAAATAAAAAACGCGATTATTTTATAAGTTATGCAAGTTAGCGATTTTTATTGTGAAACGGAAAAATTGTGCTAAACTAGCACAACCTAGCACCAGTTTCAGATTTTAGAAATATTGAAGTTTCGCAAAGTTATTGCGAAAAACGCTAAAAAAATTAAAAAAACGCGATTATTTCATAAGTTATGCAAGTTAGCGATTTTTATTGTGAACACAACCTAGCACAACCTAGCACCAGTTTCAGGTTTTAGAAATATTGAAGTCTCGCAAAGTTATTGCGAAAAACGCTACAAAAAAATAAAAAACGCGATTATTTTATAAGTTATGCAAGTTAGCGATTTTTATTGTGAAGCGGAAAAATTGTGCTAAACTAGCACAACCTAGCACCATTTTCAGGTTTTAGAAATATTGAAGTTTCGCAAAGTTATTGCGAAAAACGCTAAAAAAAATTAAAAAAAACGCGATTATTTCTTAAGTTATGCAAGTTAGCGATTTTTGTCGTGAAGCGGAAAAATTGTGCTAAACTAGCACAACCTAGCACCAGTTTCAGGTTTTAGAAATATTGAAGTTTCGCAAAGTTATTGCGAAAAACGCTACAAAAAAATAAAAAACGCGATTATTTTATAAGTTATGCAAGTTAGCGATTTTTATTGTGAAGCGGAAAAATTGTGCTAAACTAGCACAACCTAGCACCAGTTTCAGGTTTTAGAAATATTGAAGTTTCGCAAAGTTATTGCGAAAAACGCTACAAAAAAATAAAAAACGCGATTATTTTATAAGTTATGCAAGTTAGCGATTTTTATTGTGAAACGGAAAAATTGTGCTAAACTAGCACAACCTAGCACCAGTTTCAGATTTTAGAAATATTGAAGTTTCGCAAAGTTATTGCGAAAAACGCTAAAAAAATTAAAAAAACGCGATTATTTCATAAGTTATGCAAGTTAGCGATTTTTATTGTGAAGCGGAAAAATTGTGCTAAACTAGCACAACCTAGCACCAGTTACAGATTTTAGAAATATTGAAGTCTCGCAAAGTTATTGCTAAAAACGCTAAAAAAAATTAAAAAACGCGATTATTTCATAAGTTATGCAAGTTAGCGATTTTTATTGTGAAGCGGAAAAATTGTGCTAAACTAGCACAACCTAGCACCAGTTACAGATTTTAGAAATATTGAAGTTTCGCAAAGTTATTGCTAAAAACGCTAAAAAAAATTAAAAAACGCGATTATTTCATAAGTTATGCAAGTTAGCGATTTTTATTGTGAAGCGGAAAAATTGTGCTAAACTAGCACAACCTAGCACCAGTTTCAGGTTTTAGAAATATTGAAGTTTCGCAAAGTTATTGCGAAAAACGCTACAAAAAAATAAAAAACGCGATTATTTTATAAGTTATGCAAGTTAGCGATTTTTATTGTGAAGCGGAAAAATTGTGCTAAACTAGCACAACCTAGCACCAGTTTCAGGTTTTAGAAATATTGAAGTTTCACAAAGTTATTGCGAAAAACGCTAAAAAAAAATTAAAAAAACGCGATTATTTCATAAGTTATGCAAGTTAGCGATTTTTGTCGTGAAGCGGAATAATTGTGCTGAACTAGCACAACCTAGCACCAGTTTCAGGTTTTAGAAATATTGAAGTTTCGCAAAGTTATTGCGAAAAACGCTACAAAAAAATAAAAAACGCGATTATTTTATAAGTTATGCAAGTTAGCGATTTTTATTGTGAAGCGGAAAAATTGTGCTAAACTAGCACAACCTAGCACCAGTTTCAGGTTTTAGAAATATTGAAGTTTTGCAAAGTTATTGCGAAAAACGCTACAAAAAAATAAAAAACGCGATTATTTTATAAGTTATGCAAGTTAGCGATTTTTATTGTGAAACGGAAAAATTGTGCTAAACTAGCACAACCTAGCACCAGTTTCAGATTTTAGAAATATTGAAGTTTCGCAAAGTTATTGCGAAAAACGCTAAAAAAAATTAAAAAAACGCGATTATTTCATAAGTTATGCAAGTTAGCGATTTTTATTGTGAAGCGGAAAAATTGTGCTAAGCTAGCACAACCTAGCACCAGTTTCAGGTTTTAGAAATATTGAAGTTTCGCAAAGTTATTGCGAAAAACGCTAAAAAAAATTAAAAAACGCGATTATTTCATAAGTTATGCAAGTTAGCGATTTTTATTGTGAAGCGGAAAAATTGTGCTAAACTAGCACAACCTAGCACCAGTTACAGATTTTAGAAATATTGAAGTTTCGCAAAGTTATTGCTAAAAACGCTAAAAAAAATTAAAAAACGCGATTATTTCATAAGTTATGCAAGTTAGCGATTTTTATTGTGAAGCGGAAAAATTGTGCTAAACTAGCACAACCTAGCACCAGTTTCAGGTTTTAGAAATATTGAAGTTTCGCAAAGTTATTGCGAAAAACGCTACAAAAAAATAAAAAACCCGATTATTTTATAAGTTATGCAAGTTAGCGATTTTTATTGTGAAGCGGAAAAATTGTGCTAAACTAGCACAACCTAGCACCAGTTACAGATTTTAGAAATATTGAAGTTTCGCAAAGTTATTGCTAAAAACGCTAAAAAAAATTAAAAAACGCGATTATTTCATAAGTTATGCAAGTTAGCGATTTTTATTGTGAAGCGGAAAAATTGTGCTAAACTAGCACAACCTAGCACCAGTTTCAGGTTTTAGAAATATTGAAGTTTCGCAAAGTTATTGCGAAAAACGCTACAAAAAAATAAGAAACGCGATTATTTTATAAGTTATGCAAGTTAGCGATTTTTATTGTGAAGCGGAAAAATTGTGCTAAACTAGCACAACCTAGCACCAGTTTCAGGTTTTAGAAATATTGAAGTTTCGCAAAGTTATTGCGAAAAACGCTAAAAAAAATTAAAAAACGCGATTATTTCATAAGTTATGCAAGTTAGCGATTTTTATTGTGAAGCGGAAAAATTGTGCTAAACTAGCACAACCTAGCACCAGTTACAGATTTTAGAAATATTGAAGTTTCGCAAAGTTATAGCGAAAAACGCTAAAAAAAAAAATTAAAAAACGCGATTATTTCATAAGTTATGCAAGTTAGCGGTATTTATTGTGAAGCGGAATAATTGTGCTGAACTAGCACAACCTAGCACCAGTTTCAGGTTTTAGAAATATTGAAGTTTCGCAAAGTTATTGCGAAAAACGCTAAAAAAAATTAAAAAAAAAACGCGATTATTTCATAAGTTATGCAAGTTAGCGATTTTTATTGTGAAGCGGAAAAATTGTGCTAAACTAGCACAACCTAGCACCAGTTACAGATTTTAGAAATATTGAAGTTTCGCAAAGTTATTGCTAAAAACGCTAAAAAAAATTAAAAAACGCGATTATTTCATAAGTTATGCAAGTTAGCGATTTTTATTGTGAAGCGGAAAAATTGTGCTAAACTAGCACAACCTAGCACCAGTTACAGATTTTAGAAATATTGAAGTTTCGCAAAGTTATTGCTAAAAACGCTAAAAAAAATTAAAAAACGCGATTATTTCATAAGTTATGCAAGTTAGCGATTTTTATTGTGAAGCGGAAAAATTGTGCTAAACTTTTAGAAATATTGAAGTTTCGCAAAGTTATTGCTAAAAACGCTAAAAAAAATTAAAAAACGCGATTATTTCATAAGTTATGCAAGTTAGCGATTTTTATTGTGAAGCGGAAAAATTGTGCTAAACTAGCACAACCTAGCACCAGTTTCAGGTTTTAGAAATATTGAAGTTTCGCAAAGTTATTGCGAAAAACGCTACAAAAAAATAAAAAAACGCGATTATTTTATAAGTTATACAAGTTAGCGATTTTTATTGTGAAGCGGAAAAATTGTGCTAAACTAGCACAACCTAGCACCAGTTTCAGGTTTTAGAAATATTGAAGTTTCGCAAAGTTATTGCGAAAAACGCTAAAAAAAATTATAAAAACGCGATTATTTCATAAGTTATGCAAGTTAGCGATTTTTGTCGTGAAGCGGAATAATTGTGCTGAACTAGCACAACCTAGCACCAGTTTCAGGTTTTAGAAATATTGAAGTTTCGCAAAGTTATTGCGAAAAACGCTAAAAAAAAAATTAAAAAACGCGATTATTTCATAAGTTTTGCAAGTTAGCGATTTTTATTGTGAAGCGGAAAAATTGTGCTAAACTAGCACAACCTAGCACCAGTTTCAGGTTTTAGAAATATTGAAATTTCGCAAAGTTATTGCGAAAAACGCTACAAAAAAATAAAAAACGCGATTATTTTATAAGTTATGCAAGTTAGCGATTTTTATTGTGAAACGGAAAAATTGTGCTAAACTAGCACAACCTAGCACCAGTTTCAGATTTTAGAAATATTGAAGTTTCGCAAAGTTATTGCGAAAAACGCTAAAAAAATTAAAAAAACGCGATTATTTCATAAGTTATGCAAGTTAGCGATTTTTTTTGTGAAGCGGAAAAATTGTGCTAAACTAGCACAACCTAGCACCAGTTACAGATTTTAGAAATATTGAAGTCTCGCAAAGTTATTGCTAAAAACGCTAAAAAAAATTAAAAAACGCGATTATTTCATAAGTTATGCAAGTTAGCGATTTTTATTGTGAAGCGGAAAAATTGTGCTAAACTAGCACAACCTAGCACCAGTTTCAGGTTTTAGAAATATTGAAGTTTCGCAAAGTTATTGCGAAAAACGCTACAAAAAAATAAAAAACGCGATTATTTTATAAGTTATGCAAGTTAGCGATTTTTATTGTGAAGCGGAAAAATTGTGCTAAACTAGCACAACCTAGCACCAGTTTCAGGTTTTAGAAATATTGAAGTTTCGCAAAGTTATTGCGAAAAACGCTAAAAAAAATTAAAAAACGCGATTATTTCATAAGTTATGCAAGTTAGCGATTTTTATTGTGAAGCGGAAAAATTGTGCTAAACTAGCACAACCTAGCACCAGTTACAGAGTTTAGAAATATTGAAGTTTCGCAAAGTTATTGCGAAAAACGCTAAAAAAAAAATTAAAAAACGCGATTATTTCATAAGTTATGCAAGTTAGCGATATTTATTGTGAAGCGGAATAATTGTGCTGAACTAGCACAACCTAGCACCAGTTTCAGGTTTTAGAAATATTGAAGTTTCGCAAAGTTATTGCTAAAAACGCTAAAAAAAATTAAAAAACGCGATTATTTCATAAGTTATGCAAGTTAGCGATTTTTATTGTGAAGCGGAAAAATTGTGCTAAACTAGCACAACCTAGCACCAGTTTCAGGTTTTAGAAATATTGAAGTCTCGCAAAGTTATTGCGAAAAACGCTACAAAAAAATAAAAAACGCGATTATTTTATAAGTTATGCAAGTTAGCGATTTTTATTGTGAAGCGGAAAAATTGTGCTAAACTAGCACAACCTAGCACCATTTTCAGGTTTTAGAAATATTGAAGTTTCGCAAAGTTATTGCGAAAAACGCTAAAAAAAATTAAAAAAAACGCGATTATTTCTTAAGTTATGCAAGTTAGCGATTTTTGTCGTGAAGCGGAAAAATTGTGCTAAACTAGCACAACCTAGCACCAGTTTCAGGTTTTAGAAATATTGAAGTTTCGCAAAGTTATTGCGAAAAACGCTACAAAAAAATAAAAAACGCGATTATTTTATAAGTTATGCAAGTTAGCGATTTTTATTGTGAAGCGGAAAAATTGTGCTAAACTAGCACAACCTAGCACCAGTTTCAGGTTTTAGAAATATTGAAGTTTCGCAAAGTTATTGCGAAAAACGCTACAAAAAAATAAAAAACGCGATTATTTTATAAGTTATGCAAGTTAGCGATTTTTATTGTGAAACGGAAAAATTGTGCTAAACTAGCACAACCTAGCACCAGTTTCAGATTTTAGAAATATTGAAGTTTCGCAAAGTTATTGCGAAAAACGCTAAAAAAAATTAAAAAAAACGCGATTATTTTATAAGTTATGCAAGTTAGCGATTTTTATTGTGAAGCGGAAAAATTGTGCTAAACTAGCACAACCTAGCACCAGTTACAGATTTTAGAAATATTGAAGTCTCGCAAAGTTATTGCTAAAAACGCTAAAAAAAATTAAAAAACGCGATTATTTCATAAGTTATGCAAGTTAGCGATTTTTATTGTGAAGCGGAAAAATTGTGCTAAACTAGCACAACCTAGCACCAGTTACAGATTTTAGAAATATTGAAGTTTCGCAAAGTTATTGCTAAAAACGCTAAAAAAAATTAAAAAACGCGATTATTTCATAAGTTATGCAAGTTAGCGATTTTTATTGTGAAGCGGAAAAATTGTGCTAAACTAGCACAACCTAGCACCAGTTTCAGGTTATAGAAATATTGAAGTTTCGCAAAGTTATTGCGAAAAACGCTACAAAAAAATAAAAAACGCGATTATTTTATAAGTTATGCAAGTTAGCGATTTTTATTGTGAAGCGGAAAAATTGTGCTAAACTAGCACAACCTAGCACCAGTTTCAGGTTTTAGAAATATTGAAGTTTCGCAAAGTTATTGCGAAAAACGCTACAAAAAAATAAAAAACGCGATTATTTTATAAGTTATGCAAGTTAGCGATTTTTATTGTGAAGCGGAAAAATTGTGCTAAACTAGCACAACCTAGCACCAGTTTCAGATTTTAGAAATATTGAAGTTTCGCAAAGTTATTGCGAAAAACGCTAAAAAAAATTAAAAAAACGCGATTATTTCATAAGTTATGCAAGTTAGCGATTTTTATTGTGAAGCGGAAAAATTGTGCTAAACTAGCACAACCTAGCACCAGTTACAGATTTTAGAAATATTGAAGTCTCTCAAAGTTATTGCTAAAAACGCTAAAAAAAATTAAAAAACGCGATTATTTCATAAGTTATGCAAGTTAACGATTTTTATTGTGAAGCGGAAAAATTGTGCTAAACTAGCACAACCTAGCACCAGTTACAGATTTTAGAAATATTGAAGTTTCGCAAAGTTATTGCTAAAAACGCTAAAAAAAATTAAAAAACGCGATTATTTCATAAGTTATGCAAGTTAGCGATTTTTGTCGTGAAGCGGTATATTTGTGCTGAACTAGCACAACCTAGCACCAGTTTCAGGTTTTAGAAATATTGAAGTTTCGCAAAGTTATTGCGAAAAACGCTAAAAAAAATTAAAAAACGCGATTATTTCATAAGTTATGCAAGTTAGCGATTTTTGTCGTGAAGCGGAATAATTGTGCTAAACTAGCACAACCTAGCACCAGTTTCAGGTTTTAGAAATATTGAAGTTTCGCAAAGTTATTGCGAAAAACGCTACAAAAAAATAAAAAACGCGATTATTTTATAAGTTATGCAAGTTAGCGATTTTTATTGTGAAGCGGAAAAATTGTGCTAAACTAGCACAACCTAGCACCAGTTTCAGGTTTTAGAAATATTGAAGTTTCGCAAAGTTATTGCGAAAAACGCTACAAAAAAATAAAAAACGCGATTATTTTATAAGTTATGCAAGTTAGCGATTTTTATTGTGAAACGGAAAAATTGTGCTAAACTAGCACAACCTAGCACCAGTTTCAGATTTTAGAAATATTGAAGTTTCGCAAAGTTATTGCGAAAAACGCTAAAAAAATTAAAAAAAACGCGATTATTTCATAAGTTATGCAAGTTAGCGATTTTTATTGTGAAGCGGAAAAATTGTGCTAAACTAGCACAACCTAGCACCAGTTACAGATTTTAGAAATATTGAAGTCTCGCAAAGTTATTGCTAAAAACGCTAAAAAAAATTAAAAAACGCGATTATTTCATAAGTTATGCAAGTTAGCGATTTTTATTGTGAAGCGGAAAAATTGTGCTAAACTAGCACAACCTAGCACCAGTTACAGATTTTAGAAATATTGAAGTTTCGCAAAGTTATTGCTAAAAACGCTAAAAAAAAATTAAAAAACGCGATTATTTCATAAGTTATGCAAGTTAGCGATTTTTATTGTGAAGCGGAAAAATTGTGCTAAACTAGCACAACCTAGCACCAGTTTCAGGTTTTAGAAATATTGAAGTTTCGCAAAGTTATTGCGAAAAACGCTACAAAAAAATAAAAAACGCGATTATTTTATAAGTTATGCAAGTTAGCGATTTTTATTGTGAAGCGGAAAAATTGTGCTAAACTAGCACAACCTAGCACCAGTTTCAGGTTTTAGAAATATTGAAGTTTCGCAAAGTTATTGCGAAAAACGCTAAAAAAAATTAAAAAACGCGATTATTTCATAAGTTATGCAAGTTAGCGATTTTTATTGTGAAGCGGAAAAATTGTGTTAACTAGCACAACCTAGCACCAGTTACAGATTTTAGAAATATTGAAGTATCGCAAAGTTATTGCTAAAAACGCTAAAAAAAATTAAAAAACGCGATTATTTCATAAGTTATGCAAGTTAGCGATTTTTATTGTGAAGCGGAAAAATTGTGCTAAACTAGCACAACCTAGTACCAGTTTCAGGTTTTAGAAATATTGAAGTTTCGCAAAGTTATTGCGAAAAACGCTACAAAAAAATAAAAAACGCGATTATTTTATAAGTTATGCAAGTTAGCGATTTTTATTGTGAAGCGGAAAAATTGTGCTAAACTAGCACAACCTAGCACCAGTTTCAGATTTTAGAAATATTGAAGTTTCGCAAAGTTATTGCGAAAAACGCTAAAAAAAAATTAAAAAACGCGATTATTTCATAAGTTATGCAAGTTAGCGATATTTATTGTGAAGCGGAATAATTGTGCTGAACTAGCACAACCTAGCACCAGTTTCAGGTTTTAGAAATATTGAAGTTTCGCAAAGTTATTGCGAAAAACGCTAAAAAAAAATTAAAAAACGCGATTATTTCATAAGTTATGCAAGTTAGCGATTTTTATTGTGAAGCGGAAAAATTGTGCTAAACTAGCACAACCTAGCACCAGTTTCAGGTTTTAGAAATATTGAAGTTTTGCAAAGTTATTGCGAAAAACGCTACAAAAAAATAAAAAAACGCGATTATTTTATAAGTTATGCAAGTTAGCGATTTTTATTGTGAAGCGGAAAAATTGTGCTAAACTAGCACAACCTAGCACCAGTTTCAGGTTTTAGAAATATTGAAGTTTCGCAAAGTTATTGCGAAAAACGCTACAAAAAAATAAAAAACGCGATTATTTTATAAGTTATGCAAGTTAGCGATTTTTATTGTGAAACGGAAAAATTGTGCTAAACTAGCACAACCTAGCACCAGTTTCAGATTTTAGAAATATTGAAGTTTCGCAAAGTTATTGCGAAAAACACTAAAAAAATTAAAAAAACGCGATTATTTCATAAGTTATGCAAGTTAGCGATTTTTATTGTGAAGCGGAAAAATTGTGCTAAACTAGCACAACCTAGCACCAGTTACAGATTTTAGAAATATTGAAGTCTCGCAAAGTTATTGCTAAAAACGCTAAAAAAAATTAAAAAACGCGATTATTTCATAAGTTATGCAAGTTAGCGATTTTTATTGTGAAGCGGAAAAATTGTGCTAAACTAGCACAACCTAGCACCAGTTACAGATTTTAGAAATATTGAAGTTTCGCAGTTATTGCTAAAAACGCTAAAAAAAATTAAAAAACGCGATTATTTCATAAGTTATGCAAGTTAGCGATTTTTATTGTGAAGCGGAAAAATTGTGCTAAACTAGCACAACCTAGCACCAGTTACAGATTTTAGAAATATTGAAGTTTCGCAAAGTTATTGCTAAAAACGCTAAAAAAAATTAAAAAACGCGATTATTTCATAAGTTATGCAAGTTAGCGATTTTTATTGTGAAGCGGAAAAATTGTGCTAAACTATCACAACCTAGCACCAGTTTCAGGTTTTAGAAATATTGAAGTTTCGCAAAGTTATTGCGAAAAACGCTACAAAAAAATAAAAAACGCGATTATTTTATAAGTTATGCAAGTTAGCGATTTTTATTGTGAAGCGAAAAAATTGTGCTAAACTAGCACAACCTAGCACCAGTTTCAGGTTTTAGAAATATTGAAGTTTCGCAAAGTTATTGCGAAAAACGCTAAAAAAAATTAAAAAAACGCGATTATTTCATAAGTTATGCAAGTTAGCGATTTTTGTCGTGAAGCGGAATAATTGTGCTGAACTAGCACAACCTAGCACCAGTTTCAGGTTTTAGAAATATTGAAGTTTCGCAGTTATTGCGAAAAACGCTAAAAAAAAATTAAAAAACGCGATTATTTCATAAGTTATGCAAGTTAGCGATTTTTATTGTGAAGCGGAAAAATTGTGCTAAACTAGCACAACCTAGCACCAGTTTCAGGTTTTAGAAATATTGAAGTTTCGCAAAGTTATTGCGAAAAACGCTACAAAAAAATAAAAAACGCGATTATTTTATAAGTTATGCAAGTAAGCGATTTTTATTGTGAAGCGGAAAAATTGTGCTGAACTAGCACAACCTAGCACCAGTTTCAGGTTTTAGAAATATTGAAGTTTCGCAAAGTTATTGCGAAAAACGCTAAAAAAATTAAAAAACGCGATTATTTCATAAGTTATGCAAGTTAGCGATTTTTATTGTGAAGCGGAAAAATTGTGCTAAACTAGCACAACCTAGCACCAGTTTCAGGTTTTAGAAATATTGAAGTTTGGCAAAGTTATTGCGAAAAACGCTACAAAAAAATAAAAAAACGCGATTATTTTATAAGTTATGCAAGTTAGCGATTTTTATTGTGAAGCGGAAAAATTGTGCTAAACTAGCACAACCTAGCACCAGTTTCAGGTTTTAGAAATATTGAAGTTTCGCAAAGTTATTGCGAAAAACGCTACAAAAAAATAAAAAACGCGATTATTTTATAAGTTATGCAAGTTAGCGATTTTTATTGTGAAACGGAAAAATTGTGCTAAACTAGCACAACCTAGCACCAGTTTCAGATTTTAGAAATATTGAAGTTTCGCAAAGTTATTGCGAAAAACACTAAAAAAATTAAAAAAACGCGATTATTTCATAAGTTATGCAAGTTAGCGATTTTTATTGTGAAGCGGAAAAATTGTGCTAAACTAGCACAACCTAGCACCAGTTTCAGGTTTTAGAAATATTGAAGTTTCGCAAAGTTATTGCGAAAAACGCTACAAAAAAATAAAAAACGCGATTATTTTATAAGTTATGCAAGTAAGCGATTTTTATTGTGAAGCGGAAAAATTGTGCTGAACTAGCACAACCTAGCACCAGTTTCAGGTTTTAGAAATATTGAAGTTTCGCAAAGTTATTGCGAAAAACGCTAAAAAAATTAAAAAACGCGATTATTTCATAAGTTATGCAAGTTAGCGATTTTTATTGTGAAGCGGAAAAATTGTGCTAAACTAGCACAACCTAGCACCAGTTTCAGGTTTTAGAAATATTGAAGTTTTGCAAAGTTATTGCGAAAAACGCTACAAAAAAATAAAAAAACGCGATTATTTTATAAGTTATGCAAGTTAGCGATTTTTATTGTGAAGCGGAAAAATTGTGCTAAACTAGCACAACCTAGCACCAGTTTCAGGTTTTAGAAATATTGAAGTTTCGCAAAGTTATTGCGAAAAACGCTACAAAAAAATAAAAAACGCGATTATTTTATAAGTTATGCAAGTTAGCGATTTTTATTGTGAAACGGAAAAATTGTGCTAAACTAGCACAACCTAGCACCAGTTTCAGATTTTAGAAATATTGAAGTTTCGCAAAGTTATTGCGAAAAACACTAAAAAAATTAAAAAAACGCGATTATTTCATAAGTTATGCAAGTTAGCGATTTTTATTGTGAAGCGGAAAAATTGTGCTAAACTAGCACAACCTAGCACCAGTTACAGATTTTAGAAATATTGAAGTCTCGCAAAGTTATTGATAAAAACGCAAAAAAAAATTAAAAAACGCGATTATTTCATAAGTTATGCAAGTTAGCGATTTTTATTGTGAAGCGGAAAAATTGTGCTAAACTAGCACAACCTAGCACCAGTTTCAGGTTTTAGAAATATTGAAGTTTCGCAAAGTTATTGCGAAAAACGCTACAAAAAAATAAAAAACGCGATTATTTTATAAGTTATGCAAGTAAGCGATTTTTATTGTGAAGCGGAAAAATTGTGCTGAACTAGCACAACCTAGCACCAGTTTCAGGTTTTAGAAATATTGAAGTTTCGCAAAGTTATTGCGAAAAACGCTAAAAAAATTAAAAAACGCGATTATTTCATAAGTTATGCAAGTTAGCGATTTTTATTGTGAAGCGGAAAAATTGTGCTAAACTAGCACAACCTAGCACCAGTTACAGATTTTAGAAATATTGAAGTTTCGCAAAGTTATTGCGAAAAACGCTAAAAAAAAATTAAAAAACGCGATTATTTCATAAGTTATGCAAGTTAGCGATTTTTATTGTGAAGCGGAAAAATTGTGCTAAACTAGCACAACCTAGCACCAGTTTCAGGTTTTAGAAATATTGAAGTTTCGCAAAGTTATTGCGAAAAACGCTACAAAAAAATAAAAAAACGCGATTATTTTATAAGTTATACAAGTTAGCGATTTTTATTGTGAAGCGGAAAAATTGTGCTAAACTAGCACAACCTAGCACCAGTTTCAGGTTTTAGAAATATTGAAGTTTCGCAAAGTTATTGCGAAAAACGCTAAAAAAAATTATAAAAACGCGATTATTTCATAAGTTATGCAAGTTAGCGATTTTTGTCGTGAAGCGGAATAATTGTGCTGAACTAGCACAACCTAGCACCAGTTTCAGGTTTTAGAAATATTGAAGTTTCGCAAAGTTATTGCGAAAAACGCTAAAAAAAAAATTAAAAAACGCGATTATTTCATAAGTTATGCAAGTTAGCGATTTTTATTGTGAAGCGGAAAAATTGTGCTAAACTAGCACAACCTAGCACCAGTTTCAGGTTTTAGAAATATTGAAGTTTTGCGAAAAACGCTACAAAAAAATAAAAAACGCGATTATTTTATAAGTTATGCAAGTTAGCGATTTTTATTGTGAAACGGAAAAATTGTGCTAAACTAGCACAACCTAGCACCAGTTTCAGATTTTAGAAATATTGAAGTTTCGCAAAGTTATTGCGAAAAACGCTAAAAAAATTAAAAAAACGCGATTATTTCATAAGTTATGCAAGTTAGCGATTTTTATTGTGAAGCGGAAAAATTGTGCTAAACTAGCACAACCTAGCACCAGTTACAGATTTTAGAAATATTGAAGTCTCGCAAAGTTATTGCTAAAAACGCTAAAAAAAATTAAAAAACGCGATTATTTCATAAGTTATGCAAGTTAGCGATTTTTATTGTGAAGCGGAAAAATTGTGCTAAACTAGCACAACCTAGCACCAGTTACAGATTTTAGAAATATTGAAGTTTCGCAAAGTTATTGCTAAAAACGCTAAAAAAAATTAAAAAACGCGATTATTTCATAAGTTATGCAAGTTAGCGATTTTTATTGTGAAGCGGAAAAATTGTGCTAAACT
This sequence comes from Hydrotaea diabolus, assembly GCA_963513945.1. Classification (NCBI taxonomy): domain Eukaryota; kingdom Metazoa; phylum Arthropoda; class Insecta; order Diptera; family Muscidae; genus Hydrotaea; species Hydrotaea diabolus. The sequence continues at coordinate 189,992,417 of OY740716.1, read as the reverse complement.
AGCACAACCTAGCACCAGTTTCAGGTTTTAGAAATATTGAAGTTTCGCAAAGTTATTGCGAAAAACGCTACAAAAAAATAAAAAACGCGATTATTTTATAAGTTATGCAAGTTAGCGATTTTTATTGTGAAGCGGAAAAATTGTGCTAAACTAGCACAACCTAGCACCAGTTTCAGGTTTTAGAAATATTGAAGTTTCACAAAGTTATTGCGAAAAACGCTAAAAAAAAATTAAAAAAACGCGATTATTTCATAAGTTATGCAAGTTAGCGATTTTTGTCGTGAAGCGGAATAATTGTGCTGAACTAGCACAACCTAGCACCAGTTTCAGGTTTTAGAAATATTGAAGTTTCGCAAAGTTATTGCGAAAAACGCTACAAAAAAATAAAAAACGCGATTATTTTATAAGTTATGCAAGTTAGCGATTTTTATTGTGAAGCGGAAAAATTGTGCTAAACTAGCACAACCTAGCACCAGTTTCAGGTTTTAGAAATATTGAAGTTTTGCAAAGTTATTGCGAAAAACGCTACAAAAAAATAAAAAACGCGATTATTTTATAAGTTATGCAAGTTAGCGATTTTTATTGTGAAACGGAAAAATTGTGCTAAACTAGCACAACCTAGCACCAGTTTCAGATTTTAGAAATATTGAAGTTTCGCAAAGTTATTGCGAAAAACGCTAAAAAAAATTAAAAAAACGCGATTATTTCATAAGTTATGCAAGTTAGCGATTTTTATTGTGAAGCGGAAAAATTGTGCTAAGCTAGCACAACCTAGCACCAGTTTCAGGTTTTAGAAATATTGAAGTTTCGCAAAGTTATTGCGAAAAACGCTAAAAAAAATTAAAAAACGCGATTATTTCATAAGTTATGCAAGTTAGCGATTTTTATTGTGAAGCGGAAAAATTGTGCTAAACTAGCACAACCTAGCACCAGTTACAGATTTTAGAAATATTGAAGTTTCGCAAAGTTATTGCTAAAAACGCTAAAAAAAATTAAAAAACGCGATTATTTCATAAGTTATGCAAGTTAGCGATTTTTATTGTGAAGCGGAAAAATTGTGCTAAACTAGCACAACCTAGCACCAGTTTCAGGTTTTAGAAATATTGAAGTTTCGCAAAGTTATTGCGAAAAACGCTACAAAAAAATAAAAAACCCGATTATTTTATAAGTTATGCAAGTTAGCGATTTTTATTGTGAAGCGGAAAAATTGTGCTAAACTAGCACAACCTAGCACCAGTTACAGATTTTAGAAATATTGAAGTTTCGCAAAGTTATTGCTAAAAACGCTAAAAAAAATTAAAAAACGCGATTATTTCATAAGTTATGCAAGTTAGCGATTTTTATTGTGAAGCGGAAAAATTGTGCTAAACTAGCACAACCTAGCACCAGTTTCAGGTTTTAGAAATATTGAAGTTTCGCAAAGTTATTGCGAAAAACGCTACAAAAAAATAAGAAACGCGATTATTTTATAAGTTATGCAAGTTAGCGATTTTTATTGTGAAGCGGAAAAATTGTGCTAAACTAGCACAACCTAGCACCAGTTTCAGGTTTTAGAAATATTGAAGTTTCGCAAAGTTATTGCGAAAAACGCTAAAAAAAATTAAAAAACGCGATTATTTCATAAGTTATGCAAGTTAGCGATTTTTATTGTGAAGCGGAAAAATTGTGCTAAACTAGCACAACCTAGCACCAGTTACAGATTTTAGAAATATTGAAGTTTCGCAAAGTTATAGCGAAAAACGCTAAAAAAAAAAATTAAAAAACGCGATTATTTCATAAGTTATGCAAGTTAGCGGTATTTATTGTGAAGCGGAATAATTGTGCTGAACTAGCACAACCTAGCACCAGTTTCAGGTTTTAGAAATATTGAAGTTTCGCAAAGTTATTGCGAAAAACGCTAAAAAAAATTAAAAAAAAAACGCGATTATTTCATAAGTTATGCAAGTTAGCGATTTTTATTGTGAAGCGGAAAAATTGTGCTAAACTAGCACAACCTAGCACCAGTTACAGATTTTAGAAATATTGAAGTTTCGCAAAGTTATTGCTAAAAACGCTAAAAAAAATTAAAAAACGCGATTATTTCATAAGTTATGCAAGTTAGCGATTTTTATTGTGAAGCGGAAAATTTGTGCTAAACTAGCACAACCTAGCACCAGTTACAGATTTTAGAAATATTGAAGTTTCGCAAAGTTATTGCTAAAAACGCTAAAAAAAATTAAAAAACGCGATTATTTCATAAGTTATGCAAGTTAGCGATTTTTATTGTGAAGCGGAAAAATTGTGCTAAACTAGCACAACCTAGCACCAGTTACAGATTTTAGAAATATTGAAGTTTCGCAAAGTTATTGCTAAAAACGCTAAAAAAAATTAAAAAACGCGATTATTTCATAAGTTATGCAAGTTAGCGATTTTTATTGTGAAGCGGAAAAATTGTGCTAAACTAGCACAACCTAGCACCAGTTTCAGGTTTTAGAAATATTGAAGTTTCGCAAAGTTATTGCGAAAAACGCTACAAAAAAATAAAAAAACGCGATTATTTTATAAGTTATACAAGTTAGCGATTTTTATTGTGAAGCGGAAAAATTGTGCTAAACTAGCACAACCTAGCACCAGTTTCAGGTTTTAGAAATATTGAAGTTTCGCAAAGTTATTGCGAAAAACGCTAAAAAAAATTATAAAAACGCGATTATTTCATAAGTTATGCAAGTTAGCGATTTTTGTCGTGAAGCGGAATAATTGTGCTGAACTAGCACAACCTAGCACCAGTTTCAGGTTTTAGAAATATTGAAGTTTCGCAAAGTTATTGCGAAAAACGCTAAAAAAAAAATTAAAAAACGCGATTATTTCATAAGTTATGCAAGTTAGCGATTTTTATTGTGAAGCGGAAAAATTGTGCTAAACTAGCACAACCTAGCACCAGTTTCAGGTTTTAGAAATATTGAAGTTTTGCGAAAAACGCTACAAAAAAATAAAAAACGCGATTATTTTATAAGTTATGCAAGTTAGCGATTTTTATTGTGAAACGGAAAAATTGTGCTAAACTAGCACAACCTAGCACCAGTTTCAGATTTTAGAAATATTGAAGTTTCGCAAAGTTATTGCGAAAAACGCTAAAAAAATTAAAAAAACGCGATTATTTCATAAGTTATGCAAGTTAGCGATTTTTATTGTGAACACAACCTAGCACAACCTAGCACCAGTTTCAGGTTTTAGAAATATTGAAGTCTCGCAAAGTTATTGCGAAAAACGCTACAAAAAAATAAAAAACGCGATTATTTTATAAGTTATGCAAGTTAGCGATTTTTATTGTGAAGCGGAAAAATTGTGCTAAACTAGCACAACCTAGCACCATTTTCAGGTTTTAGAAATATTGAAGTTTCGCAAAGTTATTGCGAAAAACGCTAAAAAAAATTAAAAAAAAACGCGATTATTTCTTAAGTTATGCAAGTTAGCGATTTTTGTCGTGAAGCGGAAAAATTGTGCTAAACTAGCACAACCTAGCACCAGTTTCAGGTTTTAGAAATATTGAAGTTTCGCAAAGTTATTGCGAAAAACGCTACAAAAAAATAAAAAACGCGATTATTTTATAAGTTATGCAAGTTAGCGATTTTTATTGTGAAGCGGAAAAATTGTGCTAAACTAGCACAACCTAGCACCAGTTTCAGGTTTTAGAAATATTGAAGTTTCGCAAAGTTATTGCGAAAAACGCTACAAAAAAATAAAAAACGCGATTATTTTATAAGTTATGCAAGTTAGCGATTTTTATTGTGAAACGGAAAAATTGTGCTAAGCTAGCACAACCTAGCACCAGTTTCAGATTTTAGAAATATTGAAGTTTCGCAAAGTTATTGCGAAAAACGCTAAAAAAATTAAAAAAACGCGATTATTTCATAAGTTATGCAAGTTAGCGATTTTTATTGTGAAGCGGAAAAATTGTGCTAAACTAGCACAACCTAGCACCAGTTACAGATTTTAGAAATATTGAAGTCTCGCAAAGTTATTGCTAAAAACGCTAAAAAAAATTAAAAAACGCGATTATTTCATAAGTTATGCAAGTTAGCGATTTTTATTGTGAAGCGGAAAAATTGTGCTAAACTAGCACAACCTAGCACCAGTTACAGATTTTAGAAATATTGAAGTTTCGCAAAGTTATTGCTAAAAACGCTAAAAAAAATTAAAAAACGCGATTATTTCATAAGTTATGCAAGTTAGCGATTTTTATTGTGAAGCGGAAAAATTGTGCTAAACTAGCACAACCTAGCACCAGTTTCAGGTTTTAGAAATATTGAAGTTTCGCAAAGTTATTGCGAAAAACGCTACAAAAAAATAAAAAACGCGATTATTTTATAAGTTATGCAAGTTAGCGATTTTTATTGTGAAGCGGAAAAATTGTGCTAAACTAGCACAACCTAGCACCAGTTTCAGGTTTTAGAAATATTGAAGTTTCACAAAGTTATTGCGAAAAACGCTAAAAAAAAATTAAAAAAACGCGATTATTTCATAAGTTATGCAAGTTAGCGATTTTTGTCGTGAAGCGGAATAATTGTGCTGAACTAGCACAACCTAGCACCAGTTTCAGGTTTTAGAAATATTGAAGTTTCGCAAAGTTATTGCGAAAAACGCTACAAAAAAATAAAAAACGCGATTATTTTATAAGTTATGCAAGTTAGCGATTTTTATTGTGAAGCGGAAAAATTGTGCTAAACTAGCACAACCTAGCACCAGTTTCAGGTTTTAGAAATATTGAAGTTTTGCAAAGTTATTGCGAAAAACGCTACAAAAAAATAAAAAACGCGATTATTTTATAAGTTATGCAAGTTAGCGATTTTTATTGTGAAACGGAAAAATTGTGCTAAACTAGCACAACCTAGCACCAGTTTCAGATTTTAGAAATATTGAAGTTTCGCAAAGTTATTGCGAAAAACGCTAAAAAAAATTAAAAAAACGCGATTATTTCATAAGTTATGCAAGTTAGCGATTTTTATTGTGAAGCGGAAAAATTGTGCTAAGCTAGCACAACCTAGCACCAGTTTCAGGTTTTAGAAATATTGAAGTTTCGCAAAGTTATTGCGAAAAACGCTAAAAAAAATTAAAAAACGCGATTATTTCATAAGTTATGCAAGTTAGCGATTTTTATTGTGAAGCGGAAAAATTGTGCTAAACTAGCACAACCTAGCACCAGTTACAGATTTTAGAAATATTGAAGTTTCGCAAAGTTATTGCTAAAAACGCTAAAAAAAATTAAAAAACGCGATTATTTCATAAGTTATGCAAGTTAGCGATTTTTATTGTGAAGCGGAAAAATTGTGCTAAACTAGCACAACCTAGCACCAGTTTCAGGTTTTAGAAATATTGAAGTTTCGCAAAGTTATTGCGAAAAACGCTACAAAAAAATAAAAAACCCGATTATTTTATAAGTTATGCAAGTTAGCGATTTTTATTGTGAAGCGGAAAAATTGTGCTAAACTAGCACAACCTAGCACCAGTTACAGATTTTAGAAATATTGAAGTTTCGCAAAGTTATTGCTAAAAACGCTAAAAAAAATTAAAAAACGCGATTATTTCATAAGTTATGCAAGTTAGCGATTTTTATTGTGAAGCGGAAAAATTGTGCTAAACTAGCACAACCTAGCACCAGTTTCAGGTTTTAGAAATATTGAAGTTTCGCAAAGTTATTGCGAAAAACGCTACAAAAAAATAAGAAACGCGATTATTTTATAAGTTATGCAAGTTAGCGATTTTTATTGTGAAGCGGAAAAATTGTGCTAAACTAGCACAACCTAGCACCAGTTTCAGGTTTTAGAAATATTGAAGTTTCGCAAAGTTATTGCGAAAAACGCTAAAAAAAATTAAAAAACGCGATTATTTCATAAGTTATGCAAGTTAGCGATTTTTATTGTGAAGCGGAAAAATTGTGCTAAACTAGCACAACCTAGCACCAGTTACAGATTTTAGAAATATTGAAGTTTCGCAAAGTTATAGCGAAAAACGCTAAAAAAAAAAATTAAAAAACGCGATTATTTCATAAGTTATGCAAGTTAGCGGTATTTATTGTGAAGCGGAATAATTGTGCTGAACTAGCACAACCTAGCACCAGTTTCAGGTTTTAGAAATATTGAAGTTTCGCAAAGTTATTGCGAAAAACGCTAAAAAAAATTAAAAAAAAAACGCGATTATTTCATAAGTTATGCAAGTTAGCGATTTTTATTGTGAAGCGGAAAAATTGTGCTAAACTAGCACAACCTAGCACCAGTTACAGATTTTAGAAATATTGAAGTTTCGCAAAGTTATTGCTAAAAACGCTAAAAAAAATTAAAAAACGCGATTATTTCATAAGTTATGCAAGTTAGCGATTTTTATTGTGAAGCGGAAAAATTGTGCTAAACTAGCACAACCTAGCACCAGTTACAGATTTTAGAAATATTGAAGTTTCGCAAAGTTATTGCTAAAAACGCTAAAAAAAATTAAAAAACGCGATTATTTCATAAGTTATGCAAGTTAGCGATTTTTATTGTGAAGCGGAAAAATTGTGCTAAACTAGCACAACCTAGCACCAGTTACAGATTTTAGAAATATTGAAGTTTCGCAAAGTTATTGCTAAAAACGCTAAAAAAAATTAAAAAAACGCGATTATTTCATAAGTTATGCAAGTTAGCGATTTTTATTGTGAAGCGGAAAAATTGTGCTAAACTAGCACAACCTAGCACCAGTTTCAGGTTTTAGAAATATTGAAGTTTCGCAAAGTTATTGCGAAAAACGCTACAAAAAAATAAAAAAACGCGATTATTTTATAAGTTATACAAGTTAGCGATTTTTATTGTGAAGCGGAAAAATTGTGCTAAACTAGCACAACCTAGCACCAGTTTCAGGTTTTAGAAATATTGAAGTTTCGCAAAGTTATTGCGAAAAACGCTAAAAAAAATTATAAAAACGCGATTATTTCATAAGTTATGCAAGTTAGCGATTTTTGTCGTGAAGCGGAATAATTGTGCTGAACTAGCACAACCTAGCACCAGTTTCAGGTTTTAGAAATATTGAAGTTTCGCAAAGTTATTGCGAAAAACGCTAAAAAAAAAATTAAAAAACGCGATTATTTCATAAGTTATGCAAGTTAGCGATTTTTATTGTGAAGCGGAAAAATTGTGCTAAACTAGCACAACCTAGCACCAGTTTCAGGTTTTAGAAATATTGAAATTTCGCAAAGTTATTGCGAAAAACGCTACAAAAAAATAAAAAACGCGATTATTTTATAAGTTATGCAAGTTAGCGATTTTTATTGTGAAACGGAAAAATTGTGCTAAACTAGCACAACCTAGCACCAGTTTCAGATTTTAGAAATATTGAAGTTTCGCAAAGTTATTGCGAAAAACGCTAAAAAAATTAAAAAAACGCGATTATTTCATAAGTTATGCAAGTTAGCGATTTTTTTTTGTGAAGCGGAAAAATTGTGCTAAACTAGCACAACCTAGCACCAGTTACAGATTTTAGAAATATTGAAGTCTCGCAAAGTTATTGCTAAAAACGCTAAAAAAAATTAAAAAACGCGATTATTTCATAAGTTATGCAAGTTAGCGATTTTTATTGTGAAGCGGAAAAATTGTGCTAAACTAGCACAACCTAGCACCAGTTTCAGGTTTTAGAAATATTGAAGTTTCGCAAAGTTATTGCGAAAAACGCTACAAAAAAATAAAAAACGCGATTATTTTATAAGTTATGCAAGTTAGCGATTTTTATTGTGAAGCGGAAAAATTGTGCTAAACTAGCACAACCTAGCACCAGTTTCAGGTTTTAGAAATATTGAAGTTTCGCAAAGTTATTGCGAAAAACGCTAAAAAAAATTAAAAAACGCGATTATTTCATAAGTTATGCAAGTTAGCGATTTTTATTGTGAAGCGGAAAAATTGTGCTAAACTAGCACAACCTAGCACCAGTTACAGAGTTTAGAAATATTGAAGTTTCGCAAAGTTATTGCGAAAAACGCTAAAAAAAAAATTAAAAAACGCGATTATTTCATAAGTTATGCAAGTTAGCGATATTTATTGTGAAGCGGAATAATTGTGCTGAACTAGCACAACCTAGCACCAGTTTCAGGTTTTAGAAATATTGAAGTTTCGCAAAGTTATTGCTAAAAACGCTAAAAAAAATTAAAAAACGCGATTATTTCATAAGTTATGCAAGTTAGCGATTTTTATTGTGAAGCGGAAAAATTGTGCTAAACTAGCACAACCTAGCACCAGTTTCAGGTTTTAGAAATATTGAAGTCTCGCAAAGTTATTGCGAAAAACGCTACAAAAAAATAAAAAACGCGATTATTTTATAAGTTATGCAAGTTAGCGATTTTTATTGTGAAGCGGAAAAATTGTGCTAAACTAGCACAACCTAGCACCATTTTCAGGTTTTAGAAATATTGAAGTTTCGCAAAGTTATTGCGAAAAACGCTAAAAAAATTAAAAAAACGCGATTATTTCTTAAGTTATGCAAGTTAGCGATTTTTGTCGTGAAGCGGAAAAATTGTGCTAAACTAGCACAACCTAGCACCAGTTTCAGGTTTTAGAAATATTGAAGTTTCGCAAAGTTATTGCGAAAAACGCTACAAAAAAATAAAAAACGCGATTATTTTATAAGTTATGCAAGTTAGCGATTTTTATTGTGAAGCGGAAAAATTGTGCTAAACTAGCACAACCTAGCACCAGTTTCAGGTTTTAGAAATATTGAAGTTTCGCAAAGTTATTGCGAAAAACGCTACAAAAAAATAAAAAACGCGATTATTTTATAAGTTATGCAAGTTAGCGATTTTTATTGTGAAACGGAAAAATTGTGCTAAACTAGCACAACCTAGCACCAGTTTCAGATTTTAGAAATATTGAAGTTTCGCAAAGTTATTGCGAAAAACGCTAAAAAAAATTAAAAAAAACGCGATTATTTTATAAGTTATGCAAGTTAGCGATTTTTATTGTGAAGCGGAAAAATTGTGCTAAACTAGCACAACCTAGCACCAGTTACAGATTTTAGAAATATTGAAGTCTCGCAAAGTTATTGCTAAAAACGCTAAAAAAAATTAAAAAACGCGATTATTTCATAAGTTATGCAAGTTAGCGATTTTTATTGTGAAGCGGAAAAATTGTGCTAAACTAGCACAACCTAGCACCAGTTTCAGGTTTTAGAAATATTGAAGTTTCGCAAAGTTATTGCGAAAAACGCTACAAAAAAATAAAAAACGCGATTATTTTATAAGTTATGCAAGTTAGCGATTTTTATTGTGAAGCGGAAAAATTGTGCTAAACTAGCACAACCTAGCACCAGTTTCAGGTTTTAGAAATATTGAAGTTTCGCAAAGTTATTGCGAAAAACGCTACAAAAAAATAAAAAACGCGATTATTTTATAAGTTATGCAAGTTAGCGATTTTTATTGTGAAGCGGAAAAATTGTGCTAAACTAGCACAACCTAGCACCAGTTTCAGATTTTAGAAATATTGAAGTTTCGCAAAGTTATTGCGAAAAACGCTAAAAAAAATTAAAAAAACGCGATTATTTCATAAGTTATGCAAGTTAGCGATTTTTATTGTGAAGCGGAAAAATTGTGCTAAACTAGCACAACCTAGCACCAGTTACAGATTTTAGAAATATTGAAGTCTCTCAAAGTTATTGCTAAAAACGCTAAAAAAAATTAAAAAACGCGATTATTTCATAAGTTATGCAAGTTAACGATTTTTATTGTGAAGCGGAAAAATTGTGCTAAACTAGCACAACCTAGCACCAGTTACAGATTTTAGAAATATTGAAGTTTCGCAAAGTTATTGCTAAAAACGCTAAAAAAAATTAAAAAACGCGATTATTTCATAAGTTATGCAAGTTAGCGATTTTTGTCGTGAAGCGGTATATTTGTGCTGAACTAGCACAACCTAGCACCAGTTTCAGGTTTTAGAAATATTGAAGTTTCGCAAAGTTATTGCGAAAAACGCTAAAAAAAATTAAAAAACGCGATTATTTCATAAGTTATGCAAGTTAGCGATTTTTGTCGTGAAGCGGAATAATTGTGCTAAACTAGCACAACCTAGCACCAGTTTCAGGTTTTAGAAATATTGAAGTTTCGCAAAGTTATTGCGAAAAACGCTACAAAAAAATAAAAAACGCGATTATTTTATAAGTTATGCAAGTTAGCGATTTTTATTGTGAAGCGGAAAAATTGTGCTAAACTAGCACAACCTAGCACCAGTTTCAGGTTTTAGAAATATTGAAGTTTCGCAAAGTTATTGCGAAAAACGCTACAAAAAAATAAAAAACGCGATTATTTTATAAGTTATGCAAGTTAGCGATTTTTATTGTGAAACGGAAAAATTGTGCTAAACTAGCACAACCTAGCACCAGTTTCAGATTTTAGAAATATTGAAGTTTCGCAAAGTTATTGCGAAAAACGCTAAAAAAATTAAAAAAACGCGATTATTTCATAAGTTATGCAAGTTAGCGATTTTTATTGTGAAGCGGAAAAATTGTGCTAAACTAGCACAACCTAGCACCAGTTACAGATTTTAGAAATATTGAAGTCTCGCAAAGTTATTGCTAAAAACGCTAAAAAAAATTAAAAAACGCGATTATTTCATAAGTTATGCAAGTTAGCGATTTTTATTGTGAAGCGGAAAAATTGTGCTAAACTAGCACAACCTAGCACCAGTTACAGATTTTAGAAATATTGAAGTTTCGCAAAGTTATTGCTAAAAACGCTAAAAAAAATTAAAAAACGCGATTATTTCATAAGTTATGCAAGTTAGCGATTTTTATTGTGAAGCGGAAAAATTGTGCTAAACTAGCACAACCTAGCACCAGTTTCAGGTTTTAGAAATATTGAAGTTTCGCAAAGTTATTGCGAAAAACGCTACAAAAAAATAAAAAACGCGATTATTTTATAAGTTATGCAAGTTAGCGATTTTTATTGTGAAGCGGAAAAATTGTGCTAAACTAGCACAACCTAGCACCAGTTTCAGGTTTTAGAAATATTGAAGTTTCGCAAAGTTATTGCGAAAAACGCTAAAAAAAATTAAAAAACGCGATTATTTCATAAGTTATGCAAGTTAGCGATTTTTATTGTGAAGCGGAAAAATTGTGTTAACTAGCACAACCTAGCACCAGTTACAGATTTTAGAAATATTGAAGTATCGCAAAGTTATTGCTAAAAACGCTAAAAAAAATTAAAAAACGCGATTATTTCATAAGTTATGCAAGTTAGCGATTTTTATTGTGAAGCGGAAAAATTGTGCTAAACTAGCACAACCTAGTACCAGTTTCAGGTTTTAGAAATATTGAAGTTTCGCAAAGTTATTGCGAAAAACGCTACAAAAAAATAAAAAACGCGATTATTTTATAAGTTATGCAAGTTAGCGATTTTTATTGTGAAGCGGAAAAATTGTGCTAAACTAGCACAACCTAGCACCAGTTTCAGATTTTAGAAATATTGAAGTTTCGCAAAGTTATTGCGAAAAACGCTAAAAAAAAATTAAAAAACGCGATTATTTCATAAGTTATGCAAGTTAGCGATATTTATTGTGAAGCGGAATAATTGTGCTGAACTAGCACAACCTAGCACCAGTTTCAGGTTTTAGAAATATTGAAGTTTCGCAAAGTTATTGCGAAAAACGCTAAAAAAAAATTAAAAAACGCGATTATTTCATAAGTTATGCAAGTTAGCGATTTTTATTGTGAAGCGGAAAAATTGTGCTAAACTAGCACAACCTAGCACCAGTTTCAGGTTTTAGAAATATTGAAGTTTTGCAAAGTTATTGCGAAAAACGCTACAAAAAAATAAAAAAAACGCGATTATTTTATAAGTTATGCAAGTTAGCGATTTTTATTGTGAAGCGGAAAAATTGTGCTAAACTAGCACAACCTAGCACCAGTTTCAGGTTTTAGAAATATTGAAGTTTCGCAAAGTTATTGCGAAAAACGCTACAAAAAAATAAAAAACGCGATTGTTTTATAAGTTATGCAAGTTAGCGATTTTTATTGTGAAACGGAAAAATTGTGCTAAACTAGCACAACCTAGCACCAGTTTCAGATTTTAGAAATATTGAAGTTTCGCAAAGTTATTGCGAAAAACACTAAAAAAATTAAAAAAACGCGATTATTTCATAAGTTATGCAAGTTAGCGATTTTTATTGTGAAGCGGAAAAATTGTGCTAAACTAGCACAACCTAGCACCAGTTACAGATTTTAGAAATATTGAAGTCTCGCAAAGTTATTGCTAAAAACGCTAAAAAAAAATTAAAAAACGCGATTATTTCATAAGTTATGCAAGTTAGCGATTTTTATTGTGAAGCGGAAAAATTGTGCTAAACTAGCACAACCTAGCACCAGTTACAGATTTTAGAAATATTGAAGTTTCGCAGTTATTGCTAAAAACGCTAAAAAAAATTAAAAAACGCGATTATTTCATAAGTTATGCAAGTTAGCGATTTTTATTGTGAAGCGGAAAAATTGTGCTAAACTAGCACAACCTAGCACCAGTTACAGATTTTAGAAATATTGAAGTTTCGCAAAGTTATTGCTAAAAACGCTAAAAAAAATTAAAAAACGCGATTATTTCATAAGTTATGCAAGTTAGCGATTTTTATTGTGAAGCGGAAAAATTGTGCTAAACTATCACAACCTAGCACCAGTTTCAGGTTTTAGAAATATTGAAGTTTCGCAAAGTTATTGCGAAAAACGCTACAAAAAAATAAAAAACGCGATTATTTTATAAGTTATGCAAGTTAGCGATTTTTATTGTGAAGCGAAAAAATTGTGCTAAACTAGCACAACCTAGCACCAGTTTCAGGTTTTAGAAATATTGAAGTTTCGCAGTTATTGCGAAAAACGCTAAAAAAAATTAAAAAAACGCGATTATTTCATAAGTTATGCAAGTTAGCGATTTTTGTCGTGAAGCGGAATAATTGTGCTGAACTAGCACAACCTAGCACCAGTTTCAGGTTTTAGAAATATTGAAGTTTCGCAGTTATTGCGAAAAACGCTAAAAAAAAATTAAAAAACGCGATTATTTCATAAGTTATGCAAGTTAGCGATTTTTATTGTGAAGCGGAAAAATTGTGCTAAACTAGCACAACCTAGCACCAGTTTCAGGTTTTAGAAATATTGAAGTTTCGCAAAGTTATTGCGAAAAACGCTACAAAAAAATAAAAAACGCGATTATTTTATAAGTTATGCAAGTAAGCGATTTTTATTGTGAAGCGGAAAAATTGTGCTGAACTAGCACAACCTAGCACCAGTTTCAGGTTTTAGAAATATTGAAGTTTCGCAAAGTTATTGCGAAAAACGCTAAAAAAATTAAAAAACGCGATTATTTCATAAGTTATGCAAGTTAGCGATTTTTATTGTGAAGCGGAAAAATTGTGCTAAACTAGCACAACCTAGCACCAGTTTCAGGTTTTAGAAATATTGAAGTTTGGCAAAGTTATTGCGAAAAACGCTACAAAAAAATAAAAAAACGCGATTATTTTATAAGTTATGCAAGTTAGCGATTTTTATTGTGAAGCGGAAAAATTGTGCTAAACTAGCACAACCTAGCACCAGTTTCAGGTTTTAGAAATATTGAAGTTTCGCAAAGTTATTGCGAAAAACGCTACAAAAAAATAAAAAACGCGATTATTTTATAAGTTATGCAAGTTAGCGATTTTTATTGTGAAACGGAAAAATTGTGCTAAACTAGCACAACCTAGCACCAGTTTCAGATTTTAGAAATATTGAAGTTTCGCAAAGTTATTGCGAAAAACACTAAAAAAATTAAAAAAACGCGATTATTTCATAAGTTATGCAAGTTAGCGATTTTTATTGTGAAGCGGAAAAATTGTGCTAAACTAGCACAACCTAGCACCAGTTTCAGGTTTTAGAAATATTGAAGTTTCGCAAAGTTATTGCGAAAAACGCTACAAAAAAATAAAAAACGCGATTATTTTATAAGTTATGCAAGTAAGCGATTTTTATTGTGAAGCGGAAAAATTGTGCTGAACTAGCACAACCTAGCACCAGTTTCAGGTTTTAGAAATATTGAAGTTTCGCAAAGTTATTGCGAAAAACGCTAAAAAAATTAAAAAACGCGATTATTTCATAAGTTATGCAAGTTAGCGATTTTTATTGTGAAGCGGAAAAATTGTGCTAAACTAGCACAACCTAGCACCAGTTTCAGGTTTTAGAAATATTGAAGTTTTGCAAAGTTATTGCGAAAAACGCTACAAAAAAATAAAAAAACGCGATTATTTTATAAGTTATGCAAGTTAGCGATTTTTATTGTGAAGCGGAAAAATTGTGCTAAACTAGCACAACCTAGCACCAGTTTCAGGTTTTAGAAATATTGAAGTTTCGCAAAGTTATTGCGAAAAACGCTACAAAAAAATAAAAAACGCGATTATTTTATAAGTTATGCAAGTTAGCGATTTTTATTGTGAAACGGAAAAATTGTGCTAAACTAGCACAACCTAGCACCAGTTTCAGATTTTAGAAATATTGAAGTTTCGCAAAGTTATTGCGAAAAACACTAAAAAAATTAAAAAAACGCGATTATTTCATAAGTTATGCAAGTTAGCGATTTTTATTGTGAAGCGGAAAAATTGTGCTAAACTAGCACAACCTAGCACCAGTTACAGATTTTAGAAATATTGAAGTCTCGCAAAGTTATTGATAAAAACGCTAAAAAAAATTAAAAAACGCGATTATTTCATAAGTTATGCAAGTAAGCGATTTTTATTGTGAAGCGGAAAAATTGTGCTAAACTAGCACAACCTAGCACCAGTTTCAGGTTTTAGAAATATTGAAGTTTCGCAAAGTTATTGCGAAAAACGCTACAAAAAAATAAAAAACGCGATTATTTTATAAGTTATGCAAGTTAGCGATTTTTATTGTGAAGCGGAAAAATTGTGCTGAACTAGCACAACCTAGCACCAGTTTCAGGTTTTAGAAATATTGAAGTTTCGCAAAGTTATTGTGAAAAACGCTAAAAAAATTAAAAAACGCGATTATTTCATAAGTTATGCAAGTTAGCGATTTTTATTGTGAAGCGGAAAAATTGTGCTAAACTAGCACAACCTAGCACCAGTTACAGATTTTAGAAATATTGAAGTTTCGCAAAGTTATTGCGAAAAACGCTAAAAAAAAATTAAAAAACGCGATTATTTCATAAGTTATGCAAGTTAGCGATATTTATTGTGAAGCGGAATAATTGTGCTGAACTAGCACAACCTAGCACCAGTTTCAGGTTTTAGAAATATTGAAGTTTCGCAAAGTTATTGCGAAAAACGCTACAAAAAAATAAAAAACGCGATTATTTCATATGTTATGCAAGTTAGCGATTTTTATTGTGAAGCGGAAAAATTGTGCTAAACTAGCACAACCTAGCACCAGTTTCAGGTTTTAGAAATATTGAAGTTTCGCAAAGTTATTGCGAAAAACGCTACAAAAAAATAAAAAACGCGATTATTTAATAAGTTATGCAAGTTAGCGATTTTTATTGTGAAGCGGAAAAATTGTGCTAAACTAGCACAACCTAGCACCAGTTTCAGGTTTTAGAAATATTGAAGTTTCGCAAAGTTATTGCGAAAAACGCTAAAAAAAATTAAAAAACGCGATTATTTCATAAGTTATGCAAGTTAGCGATTTTTATTGTGAAGCGGAAAAATTGTGCTAAACTAGCACAACCTAGCACCAGTTACAGATTTTAGAAATATTGAAGTTTCGCAAAGTTATTGCGAAAAACGCTAAAAAAATTAAAAAAACGCGATTATTTCATAAGTTATGCAAGTTAGCGATTTTTATTGTGAAGCGGAAAATTTGTGCTAAACTAGCACAACCTAGCACCAGTTACAGATTTTAGAAATATTGAAGTTTCGCAAAGTTATTGCTAAAAACGCTAAAAAAAATTAAAAAACGCGATTATTTCATAAGTTATGCAAGTTAGCGATTTTTATTGTGAAGCGGAAAATTTGTGCTAAACTAGCACAACCTAGCACCAGTTACAGATTTTAGAAATATTGAAGTTTCGCAAAGTTATTGCTAAAAACGCTAAAAAAAATTAAAAAACCCGATTATTTCATAAGTTATGCAAGTTAGCGATTTTTATTGTGAAGCGGAAAAATTGTGCTTAACTAGCACAACCTAGCACCAGTTACAGATTTTAGAAATATTGAAGTTTCGCAAAGTTATTGCTAAAAACGCTAAAAAAAATTAAAAAACGCGATTATTTCATAAGTTATGCAAGTTAGCGATTTTTATTGTGAAGCGGAAAAATTGTGCTAAACTAGCACAACCTAGCACCGGTTTCAGGTTTTAGAAATATTGAAGTTTCGCAAAGTTATTGCGAAAAACGCTACAAAAAAATAAAAAACGCGATTATTTTATAAGTTATGCAAGTTAGCGATTTTTATTGTGAAGCGGAAAAATTGTGCTAAACTAGCACAACCTAGCACCAGTTTCAGATTTTAGAAATATTGAAGTTTCGCAAAGTTATTGCGAAAAACGCTAAAAAAAAATTAAAAAACGCGATTATTTCATAAGTTATGCAAGTTAGCGATATTTATTGTGAAGCGGAATAATTGTGCTGAACTAGCACAACCTAGCACCAGTTTCAGGTTTTAGAAATATTGAAGTTTCGCAAAGTTATTGCGAAAAACGCTAAAAAAAATTAAAAAAACGCGATTATTTCATAAGTTATGCAAGTTAGCGATTTTTATTGTGAAGCGGAAAAATTGTGCTAAACTAGCACAACCTAGCACCAGTTACAGATTTTAGAAATATTGAAGTTTCGCAAAGTTATTGCTAAAAACGCTAAAAAAAATTTAAGAAACGCGATTATTTCATAAGTTATGCAAGTTAGCGATTTTTATTGTGAAGCGGAAAAATTGTGCTAAACTAGCACAACCTAGCACCAGTTTCAGGTTTTAGAAATATTGAAGTTTCGCAAAGTTATTGCGAAAAACGCTAAAAAAAATTAAAAAAACGCGATTATTTCATAAGTTATGCAAGTTAGCGATTTTTGTCGTGAAGTGGAATAATTGTGCTGAACTAGCACAACCTAGCACCAGTTTCAGGTTTTAGAAATATTGAAGTTTCGCAAAGTTATTGCGAAAAACGCTAAAAAAAAAATTAAAAAACGCGATTATTTCATAAGTTATGCAAGTTAGCGATTTTTATTGTGAAGCGGAAAAATTGTGCTAAACTAGCACAACCTAGCACCAGTTTCAGGTTTTAGAAATATTGAAGTTTCGCAAAGTTATTGCGAAAAACGCTACAAAAAAATAAAAAACGCGATTATTTTATAAGTTATGCAAGTTAGCGATTTTTATTGTGAAGCGGAAAAATTGTGCTAAACTAGCACAACCTAGCACCAGTTTCAGGTTTTAGAAATATTGAAGTTTCGCAAAGTTATTGCGAAAAACGCTACAAAAAAATAAAAAACGCGATTATTTTATAAGTTATGCAAGTTAGCGATTTTTATTGTGAAACGGAAAAATTGTGCTAAACTAGCACAACCTAGCACCAGTTTCAGATTTTAGAAATATTGAAGTTTCGCAAAGTTATTGCGAAAAACGCTAAAAAAATTAAAAAAACGCGATTATTTCATAAGTTATGCAAGTTAGCGATTTTTATTGTGAAGCGGAAAAATTGTGCTAAATTAGCACAACCTAGCACCAGTTACAGATTTTAGAAATATTGAAGTCTCGCAAAGTTATTGCTAAAAACGCTAAAAAAAAATTAAAAAACGCGATTATTTCATAAGTTATGCAAGTTAGCGATTTTTATTGTGAAGCGGAAAAATTGTGCTAAACTAGCACAACCTAGCACCAGTTACAGATTTTAGAAATATTGAAGTTTCGCAAAGTTATTGCTAAAAACGCTAAAAAAAATAAAAAACGCGATTATTTCATAAGTTATGCAAGTTAGCGATTTTTATTGTGAAGCGGAAAAATTGTGCTAAACTAGCACAACCTAGCACCAGTTTCAGGTTTTAGAAATATTGAAGTTTCGCAAAGTTATTGCGAAAAACGCTACAAAAAAATAAAAAACGCGATTATTTTATAAGTTATGCAAGTTAGCGATTTTTATTGTGAAGCGGAAAAATTGTGCTAAACTAGCACAACCTAGCACCAGTTTCAGGTTTTAGAAATATTGAAGTTTCGCAAAGTTATTGCGAAAAACGCAAAAAAAATTAAAAAACGCGATTATTTCATAAGTTATGCAAGTTAGCGATTTTTATTGTGAAGCGGAAAAATTGTGCTAAACTAGCACAACCTAGCACCAGTTACAGATTTTAGAAATATTGAAGTTTCGCAAAGTTATTGCGAAAAACGCTAAAAAAAAATTAAAAAACGCGATTAGTTCATAAGTTATCCAAGTTAGCGATATTTATTGTGAAGCGGAAAAATTGTGCTAAACTAGCACAACCTAGCACCAGTTTCAGGTTTTAGAAATATTGAAGTTTCGCAAAGTTATTGCGAAAAACGCTAAAAAAAAAATTAAAAAAACGCGATTATTTCATAAGTTATGCAAGTTAGCGATTTTTATTGTGAAGCGGAAAAATTGTGCTAAACTAGCACAACCTAGCACCAGTTTCAGGTTTTAGAAATATTGAAGTTTCGCAAAGTTATTGCGAAAAACGCTACAAAAAAATAAAAAACGCGATTATTTTATAAGTTATGCAAGTAAGCGATTTTTATTGTGAAGCGGAAAAATTGTGCTGAACTAGCACAACCTAGCACCAGTTTCAGGTTTTAGAAATATTGAAGTTTCGCAAAGTTATTGCGAAAAACGCTAAAAAAATTAAAAAACGCGATTATTTCATAAGTTATGCAAGTTAGCGATTTTTATTGTGAAGCGGAAAAATTGTGCTAAACTAGCACAACCTAGCACCAGTTACAGATTTTAGAAATATTAAAGTTTCGCAAAGTTATTGCGAAAAACGCTAAAAAAAAATTAAAAAACGCGATTATTTCATAAGTTATGCAAGTTAGCGATATTTATTGTGAAGCGGAATAATTGTGCTGAACTAGCACAACCTAGCACCAGTTTCAGGTTTTAGAAATATTGAAGTTTCGCAAAGTTATTGCGAAAAACGCTAAAAAAATTAAAAAAACGCGATTATTTCATAAGTTATGCAAGTTAGCGATTTTTATTGTGAAGCGGAAAAATTGTGCTAAACTAGCACAACCTAGCACCAGTTTCAGGTTTTAGAAATATTGAAGTTTCGCAAAGTTATTGCGAAAAACGCTACAAAAAAATAAAAAACGCGATTATTTTATAAGTTATGCAAGTTAGCGATTTTTATTGTGAAGCGGAAAAATTGTGCTAAACTAGCACAACCTAGCACCAGTTTCAGGTTTTAGAAATATTGAAGTTTCGCAAAGTTATTGCGAAAAACGCTAAAAAAAATTAAAAAACGCGATTATTTCATAAGTTATGCAAGTTAGCGATTTTTATTGTGAAGCGGAAAAATTGTGCTAAATTAGCACAACCTAGCACCAGTTACAGATTTTAGAAATATTGAAGTTTCGCAAAGTTATTGCGAAAAACGCTAAAAAATTAAAAAACGCGATTATTTCATAAGTTATGCAAGTTAGCGATATTTATTGTGAAGCGGAATAATTGTGCTGAACTAGCACAACCTAGCACCAGTTTCAGGTTTTAGAAATATTGAAGTTTCGCAAAGTTATTGCGAAAAACGCTAAAAAAATTAAAAAAACGCGATTATTTCATAAGTTATGCAAGTTAGCGATTTTTATTGTGAAGCGGAAAAATTGTGCTAAACTAGCACAACCTAGCACCAGTTACAGATTTTAGAAATATTGAAGTTTCGCAAAGTTATTGCGAAAAACGCTAAAAAAAATTAAAAAACGCGATTATTTCATAAGTTATGCAAGTTAGCGATATTTATTGTGAAGCGGAATAATTGTGCTGAACTAGCACAACCTAGCACCAGTTTCAGGTTTTAGAAATATTGAAGTTTCGCAAAGTTATTGCGAAAAACGCTAAAAAAAATTAAAAAAACGCGATTATTTCATAAGTTATGCAAGTTAGCGATTTTAATTGTGAAGCGGAAAAATTGTGCTAAACTAGCACAACCTAGCACCAGTTTCAGGTTTTAGAAATATTGAAGTTTCGCAAAGTTATTGCGAAAAACGCTACAAAAAAATAAAAAACGCGATTATTTTATAAGTTATGCAAGTTAGCGATTTTTATTGTGAAGCGGAAAAATTGTGCTAAACTAGCACAACCTAGCACCAGTTTCAGGTTTTAGAAATATTGAAGTTTCGCAAAGTTATTGCGAAAAACGCTAAAAAAAATTAAAAAACGCGATTATTTCATAAGTTATGCAAGTTAGCGATTTTTATTGTGAAGCGGAAAAATTGTGCTAAACTAGCACAACCTAGCACCAGTTACAGATTTTAGAAATATTGAAGTTTCGCAAAGTTATTGCGAAAAACGCTAAAAAAAAATTAAAAAACGCGATTATTTCATAAGTTATGCAAGTTAGCGATATTTATTGTGAAGCGGAATAATTGTGCTGAACTAGCACAACCTAGCACCAGTTTCAGGTTTTAGAAATATTGAAGTTTCGCAAAGTTATTGCGAAAAACGCTAAAAAAATTAAAAAAAAACGCGATTATTTCATAAGTTATGCAAGTTAGCGATTTTTATTGTGAAGCGGAAAAATTGTGCTAAACTAGCACAACCTAGCACCAGTTACAGATTTTAGAAATATTGAAGTTTCGCAAAGTTATTGCTAAAAACGCAAAAAAAAATTAAAAAACGCGATTATTTCATAAGTTATGCAAGTTAGCGATTTTTATTGTGAAGCGGAAAAATTGTGCTAAACTAGCACAACCTAGCACCAGTTTCAGGTTTTAGAAATATTGAAGTTTCGCAAAGTTATTGCGAAAAACGCTACAAAAAAATAAAAAACGCGATTATTTTATAAGTTATGCAAGTTAGCGATTTTTATTGTGAAGCGGAAAAATTGTGCTAAACTAGCACAACCTAGCACCAGTTTCAGGTTTTAGAAATATTGAAGTTTCGCAAAGTTATTGCGAAAAACGCTACAAAAAAATAAAAAACGCGATTATTTTATAAGTTATGCAAGTTAGCGATTTTTATTGTGAAACGGAAAAATTGTGCTAAACTAGCACAACCTAGCACCAGTTTCAGATTTTAGAAATATTGAAGTTTCGCAAAGTTATTGCGAAAAACGCTAAAAAAATTAAAAAAACGCGATTATTTCATAAGTTATGCAAGTTAGCGATTTTTATTGTGAAGCGGAAAAATTGTGCTAAACTAGCACAACCTAGCACCAGTTACAGATTTTAGAAATATTGAAGTTTCGCAAAGTTATTGCTAAAAACGCAAAAAAAAATTAAAAAACGCGATTATTTCATAAGTTATGCAAGTTAGCGATTTTTATTGTGAAGCGGAAAAATTGTGCTAAACTAGCACAACCTAGCACCATTTTCAGGTTTTAGAAATATTGAAGTTTCGCAAAGTTATTGCGAAAAACGCTACAAAAAAATAAAAAACGCGATTATTTTATAGGTTATGCAAGTTAGCGATTTTTATTGTGAAGCGGAAAAATTGTGCTAAACTAGCACAACCTAGCACCAGTTTCAGGTTTTAGAAATATTGAAGTTTCGCAAAGTTATTGCGAAAAACGCTACAAAAAAATAAAAAACGCGATTATTTTATAAGTTATGCAAGTTAGCGATTTTTATTGTGAAACGGAAAAATTGTGCTAAACTAGCACAACCTAGCACCAGTTTCAGATTTTAGAAATATTGAAGTTTCGCAAAGTTATTGCGAAAAACGCTAAAAAAATTAAAAAAACGCGATTATTTCATAAGTTATGCAAGTTAGCGATTTTTATTGTGAAGCGGAAAAATTGTGCTAAATTAGCACAACCTAGCACCAGTTACAGATTTTAGAAATATTGAAGTCTCGCAAAGTTATTGCTAAAAACGCTAAAAAAAAATTAAAAAACGCGATTATTTCATAAGTTATGCAAGTTAGCGATTTTTATTGTGAAGCGGAAAAATTGTGCTAAACTAGCACAACCTAGCACCAGTTACAGATTTTAGAAATATTGAAGTTTCGCAAAGTTATTGCTAAAAACGCTAAAAAAAATTAAAAAACGCGATTATTTCATAAGTTATGCAAGTTAGCGATTTTTATTGTGAAGCGGAAAAATTGTGCTAAACTAGCACAACCTAGCACCAGTTTCAGGTTTTAGAAATATTAAAGTTTCGCAAAGTTATTGCGAAAAACGCTACAAAAAAATAAAAAACGCGATTATTTTATAAGTTATGCAAGTTAGCGATTTTTATTGTGAAGCGGAAAAATTGTGCTAAACTAGCACAACCTAGCACCAGTTACAGATTTTAGAAATATTGAAGTTTCGCAAAGTTATTGCTAAAAACGCTAAAAAAAATTAAAAAACGCGATTATTTCATAAGTTATGCAAGTTAGCGATTTTTATTGTGAAGCGGAAAAATTGTGCTAAACTAGCACAACCTAGCACCAGTTACAGATTTTAGAAATATTGAAGTTTCGCAAAGTTATTGCGAAAAACGCTAAAAAAAAATTAAAAAAAACGCGATTATTTCATAAGTTATGCAAGTTAGCGATTTTTGTCGTGAAGCGGAATAATTGTGCTGAACTAGCACAACCTAGCACCAGTTTCAGTTTTAGAAATATTGAAGTTTCGCAAAGTTATTGCGAAAAACGCTAAAAAAAAATTAAAAAACGCGATTATTTCATAAGTTATGCAAGTTAGCGATTTTTATTGTGAAGCGGAAAAATTGTGCTAAACTAGCACAACCTAGCACCAGTTTCAGGTTTTAGAAATATTGAAGTTTCGCAAAGTTATTGCGAAAAACGCTAAAAAAATTAAAAAAACGCGATTATTTCATAAGTTATGCAAGTTAGCGATTTTAATTGTGAAGCGGAAAAATTGTGCTAAACTAGCACAACCTAGCACCAGTTTCAGGTTTTAGAAATATTGAAGTTTCGCAAAGTTATTGCGAAAAACGCTACAAAAAAATAAAAAACGCGATTATTTTATAAGTTATGCAAGTTAGCGATTTTTATTGTGAAGCGGAAAAATTGTGCTAAACTAGCACAACCTAGCACCAGTTTCAGGTTTTAGAAATATTGAAGTTTCGCAAAGTTATTGCGAAAAACGCTAAAAAAAATTAAAAAACGCGATTATTTCATAAGTTATGCAAGTTAGCGATTTTTATTGTGAAGCGGAAAAATTGTGCTAAACTAGCACAACCTAGCACCAGTTACAGATTTTAGAAATATTGAAGTTTCGCAAAGTTATTGCGAAAAACGCTAAAAAAAAAATTAAAAAACGCGATTATTTCATAAGTTATGCAAGTTAGCGATATTTATTGTGAAGCGGAATAATTGTGCTGAACTAGCACAACCTAGCACCAGTTTCAGGTTTTAGAAATATTGAAGTTTCGCAAAGTTATTGCGAAAAACGCTAAAAAAATTAAAAAACGCGATTATTTCATAAGTTATGCAAGTTAGCGATTTTTATTGTGAAGCGGAAAAATTGTGCTAAACTAGCACAACCTAGCACCAGTTACAGATTTTAGAAATATTGAAGTTTCGCAAAGTTATTGCTAAAAACGCAAAAAAAAATTAAAAAACGCGATTATTTCATAAGTTATGCAAGTTAGCGATTTTTATTGTGAAGCGGAAAAATTGTGCTAAACTAGCACAACCTAGCACCAGTTTCAGGTTTTAGAAATATTGAAGTTTCGCAAAGTTATTGCGAAAAACGCTACAAAAAAATAAAAAACGCGATTATTTTATAAGTTATGCAAGTTAGCGATTTTTATTGTGAAGCGGAAAAATTGTGCTAAACTAGCACAACCTAGCACCAGTTTCAGGTTTTAGAAATATTGAAGTTTCGCAGTTATTGCGAAAAACGCTAAAAAAAAATTAAAAAAACGCGATTATTTCATAAGTTATGCAAGTTAGCGATATTTATTGTGAAGCGGAATAATTGTGCTGAACTAGCACAACCTAGCACCAGTTTCAGGTTTTAGAAATATTGAAGTTTCGCAAAGTTATTGCGAAAAACGCTAAAAAAAATTAAAAAAACGCGATTATTTCATAAGTTATGCAAGTTAGCGATTTTTATTGTGAAGCGGAAAAATTGTGCTAATCTAGCACAACCTAGCACCAGTTTCAGGTTTTAGAAATATTGAAGTTTCGCAAAGTTATTGCGAAAAACGCTACAAAAAAATAAAAAACGCGATTATTTTATAAGTTATGCAAGTTAGCGATTTTTATTGTGAAGCGGAAAAATTGTGCTAAACTAGCACAACCTAGCACCAGTTTCAGGTTTTAGAAATATTGAAGTTTCGCAAAGTTATTGCGAAAAACGCTAAAAAAAAATTAAAAAACGCGATTATTTCATAAGTTATGCAAGTTAGCGATTTTTATTGTGAAGCGGAAAAATTGTGCTAAACTAGCACAACCTAGCACCAGTTACAGATTTTAGAAATATTGAAGTTTCGCAAAGTTATTGCGAAAAACGCTAAAAAAATTAAAAAAACGCGATTATTTCATAAGTTATGCAAGTTAGCGATTTTAATTGTGAAGCGGAAAAATTGTGCTAAACTAGCACAACCTAGCACCAGTTTCAGGTTTTAGAAATATTGAAGTTTCGCAAAGTTATTGCGAAAAACGCTACAAAAAAATAAAAAACGCGATTATTTTATAAGTTATGCAAGTTAGCGATTTTTATTGTGAAGCGGAAAAATTGTGCTAAACTAGCACAACCTAGCACCAGTTTCAGGTTTTAGAAATATTGAAGTTTCGCAAAGTTATTGCGAAAAACGCTAAAAAAAATTAAAAAACGCGATTATTTCATAAGTTATGCAAGTTAGCGATTTTTATTGTGAAGCGGAAAAATTGTGCTAAACTAGCACAACCTAGCACCAGTTACAGATTTTAGAAATATTGAAGTTTCGCAAAGTTATTGCGAAAAACGCTAAAAAAAAAAATTAAAAAACGCGATTATTTCATAAGTTATGCAAGTTAGCGATATTTATTGTGAAGCGGAATAATTGTGCTGAACTAGCACAACCTAGCACCAGTTTCAGGTTTTAGAAATATTGAAGTTTCGCAAAGTTATTGCGAAAAACGCTAAAAAAATTAAAAAACGCGATTATTTCATAAGTTATGCAAGTTAGCGATTTTTATTGTGAAGCGGAAAAATTGTGCTAAACTAGCACAACCTAGCACCAGTTACAGATTTTAGAAATATTGAAGTTTCGCAAAGTTATTGCTAAAAACGCAAAAAAAAATTAAAAAACGCGATTATTTCATAAGTTATGCAAGTTAGCGATTTTTATTGTGAAGCGGAAAAATTGTGCTAAACTAGCACAACCTAGCACCAGTTTCAGGTTTTAGAAATATTGAAGTTTCGCAAAGTTATTGCGAAAAACGCTACAAAAAAATAAAAAACGCGATTATTTTATAAGTTATGCAAGTTAGCGATTTTTATTGTGAAGCGGAAAAATTGTGCTAAACTAGCACAACCTAGCACCAGTTTCAGGTTTTAGAAATATTGAAGTTTCGCAGTTATTGCGAAAACGCTAAAAAAAAATTAAAAAAACGCGATTATTTCATAAGTTATGCAAGTTAGCGATTTTTATTGTGAAGCGGAAAAATTGTGCTAAACTAGCACAACCTAGCACCAGTTACAGATTTTAGAAATATTAAAGTTTCGCAAAGTTATTGCGAAAAACGCTAAAAAAAAATTAAAAAACGCGATTATTTCATAAGTTATGCAAGTTAGCGATATTTATTGTGAAGCGGAATAATTGTGCTGAACTAGCACAACCTAGCACCAGTTTCAGGTTTTAGAAATATTGAAGTTTCGCAAAGTTATTGCGAAAAACGCTAAAAAAATTAAAAAAACGCGATTATTTCATAAGTTATGCAAGTTAGCGATTTTTATTGTGAAGCGGAAAAATTGTGCTAAACTAGCACAACCTAGCACCAGTTTCAGGTTTTAGAAATATTGAAGTTTCGCAAAGTTATTGCGAAAAACGCTACAAAAAAATAAAAAACGCGATTATTTTATAAGTTATGCAAGTTAGCGATTTTTATTGTGAAGCGGAAAAATTGTGCTAAACTAGCACAACCTAGCACCAGTTTCAGGTTTTAGAAATATTGAAGTTTCGCAAAGTTATTGCGAAAAACGCTAAAAAAAAATTAAAAAACGCGATTATTTCATAAGTTATGCAAGTTAGCGATTTTTATTGTGAAGCGGAAAAATTGTGCTAAACTAGCACAACCTAGCACCAGTTACAGATTTTAGAAATA
This sequence comes from Hydrotaea diabolus, assembly GCA_963513945.1. NCBI lineage: Eukaryota > Metazoa > Arthropoda > Insecta > Diptera > Muscidae > Hydrotaea > Hydrotaea diabolus. Next base: position 189,966,050 of record OY740716.1, on the reverse strand, counting down.
TTGAAGTTTCGCAAAGTTATTGCGAAAAACGCTAAAAAAAAAATTAAAAAACGCGATTATTTCATAAGTTATGCAAGTTAGCGATTTTTATTGTGAAGCGGAAAAATTGTGCTAAACTAGCACAACCTAGCACCAGTTTCAGGTTTTAGAAATATTGAAGTTTCGCAAAGTTATTGCGAAAAACGCTAAAAAAATTAAAAAAACGCGATTATTTTATAAGTTATGCAAGTTAGCGATTTTTATTGTGAAGCGGAAAAATTGTGCTAAACTAGCACAACCTAGCACCAGTTACAGATTTTAGAAATATTGAAGTTTCGCAAAGTTATTGCTAAAAACGCTAAAAAAAATTAAAAAACGCGATTATTTCATAAGTTATGCAAGTTAGCGATTTTTATTGTGAAGCGGAAAAATTGTGCTTAACTAGCACAACCTAGCACCAGTTACAGATTTTAGAAATATTGAAGTTTCGCAAAGTTATTGCTAAAAACGCTAAAAAAAATTAAAAAACGCGATTATTTCATAAGTTATGCAAGTTAGCTATTTTTATTGTGAAGCGGAAAAATTGTGCTAAACTAGCACAACCTAGCACCAGTTTCAGGTTTTAGAAATATTGAAGTTTCGCAAAGTTATTGCGAAAAACGCTACAAAAAAATAAAAAACGCGATTATTTTATAAGTTATGCAAGTTAGCGATTTTTATTGTGAAGCGGAAAAATTGTGCTAAACTAGCACAACCCAGCACCAGTTTCAGGTTTTAGAAATATTGAAGTTTCGCAAAGTTATTGCGAAAAACGCTAAAAAAAATTAAAAAAACGCGATTATTTCATAAGTTATGCAAGTTAGCGATTTTTGTCGTGAAGCGGAATAATTGTGCTGAACTAGCACAACCTAGCACCAGTTTCAGGTTTTAGAAATATTGAAGTTTCGCAAAGTTATTGCGAAAAACGCTAAAAAATAATTAAAAAACGCGATTATTTCATAAGTTATGCAAGTTAGCGATTTTTATTGTGAAGCGGAAAAATTGTGCTAAACTAGCACAACCTAGCACCAGTTTCAGGTTTTAGAAATATTAAAGTTTCGCAAAGTTATTGCGAAAAACGCTACAAAAAAATAAAAAACGCGATTATTTTATAAGTTATGCAAGTTAGCGATTTTTATTGTGAAGCGGAAAAATTGTGCTAAACTAGCACAACCTAGCACCAGTTTCAGGTTTTAGAAATATTGAAGTTTCGCAAAGTTATTGCGAAAAACGCTACAAAAAAATAAAAAACGCGATTATTTTATAAGTTATGCAAGTTAGCGATTTTTATTGTGAAACGGAAAAATTGTGCTAAACTAGCACAACCTAGCACCAGTTTCAGATTTTAGAAATATTGAAGTTTCGCAAAGTTATTGCGAAAAACGCTAAAAAAAATTAAAAAAACGCGATTATTTCATAAGTTATGCAAGTTAGCGATTTTTATTGTGAAGCGGAAAAATTGTGCTAAATTAGCACAACCTAGCACCAGTTACAGATTTTAGAAATATTGAAGTCTCGCAAAGTTATTGCTAAAAACGCTAAAAAAAAATTAAAAAACGCGATTATTTCATAAGTTATGCAAGTTAGCGATTTTTATTGTGAAGCGGAAAAATTGTGCTAAACTAGCACAACCTAGCACCAGTTACAGATTTTAGAAATATTGAAGTTTCGCAAAGTTATTGCTAAAAACGCTAAAAAAAAATTAAAAAACGCGATTATTTCATAAGTTATGCAAGTTAGCGATTTTTATTGTGAAGCGGAAAAATTGTGCTAAACTAGCAAAACCTAGCACCAGTTTCAGGTTTTAGAAATATTGAAGTTTCGCAAAGTTATTGCGAAAAACGCTACAAAAAAATAAAAAACGCGATTATTTTATAAGTTATGCAAGTTAGCGATTTTTATTGTGAAGCGGAAAAATTGTGCTAAACTAGCACAACCTAGCACCAGTTACAGATTTTAGAAATATTGAAGTTTCGCAAAGTTATTGCTAAAAACGCTAAAAAAAATTAAAAAACGCGATTATTTCATAAGTTATGCAAGTTAGCGATTTTTATTGTGAAGCGGAAAAATTGTGCTAAACTAGCACAACCTAGCACCAGTTACAGATTTTAGAAATATTGAAGTTTCACAAAGTTATTGCGAAAAACGCTAAAAAAAATTAAAAAAACGCGATTATTTCATAAGTTATGCAAGTTAGCGATTTTTGTCGTGAAGCGGAATAATTGTGCTGAACTAGCACAACCTAGCACCAGTTTCAGGTTTTAGAAATATTGAAGTTTCGCAAAGTTATTGCGAAAAACGCTAAAAAAAAATTAAAAAACGCGATTATTTCATAAGTTATGCAAGTTAGCGATTTTTATTGTGAAGCGGAAAAATTGTGCTAAACTAGCACAACCTAGCACCAGTTTCAGGTTTTAGAAATATTGAAGTTTCGCAAAGTTATTGCGAAAAACGCTACAAAAAAATAAAAAACGCGATTATTTTATAAGTTATGCAAGTTAGCGATTTTTATTGTGAAGCGGAAAAATTGTGCTGAACTAGCACAACCTAGCACCAGTTTCAGGTTTTAGAAATATTGAAGTTTCGCAAAGTTATTGCGAAAAACGCTACAAAAAAATAAAAAACGCGATTATTTCATAAGTTATGCAAGTTAGCGATTTTTATTGTGAAGCGGAAAAATTGTGCTAAACTAGCACAACCTAGCACCAGTTACAGATTTTAGAAATATTGAAGTTTCGCAAAGTTATTGCGAAAAACGCTAAAAAAAATTAAAAAACGCGATTATTTCATAAGTTATGCAAGTTAGCGATATTTATTGTGAAGCGGAATAATTGTGCTGAACTAGCACAACCTAGCACCAGTTTCAGGTTTTAGAAATATTGAAGTTTCGCAAAGTTATTGCGAAAAACGCTAAAAAAAATTAAACAAACGCGATTATTTCATAAGTTATGCAAGTTAGCGATTTTAATTGTGAAGCGGAAAAATTGTGCTAAACTAGCACAACCTAGCACCAGTTTCAGGTTTTAGAAATATTGAAGTTTCGCAAAGTTATTGCGAAAAACGCTACAAAAAAATAAAAAACGCGATTATTTTATAAGTTATGCAAGTTAGCGATTTTTATTGTGAAGCGGAAAAATTGTGCTAAACTAGCACAACCTAGCACCAGTTTCAGGTTTTAGAAATATTAAAGTTTCGCAAAGTTATTGCGAAAAACGCTACAAAAAAATAAAAAACGCGATTATTTTATAAGTTATGCAAGTTAGCGATTTTTATTGTGAAGCGGAAAAATTGTGCTAAACTAGCACAACCTAGCACCAGTTTCAGTTTTTAGAAATATTGAAGTTTCGCAAAGTTATTGCGAAAAACGCTACAAAAAAATAAAAAACGCGATTATTTTATAAGTTATGCAAGTTAGCGATTTTTATTGTGAAACGGAAAAATTGTGCTAAACTAGCACAACCTAGCACCAGTTTCAGATTTTAGAAATATTGAAGTTTCGCAAAGTTATTGCGAAAAACGCTAAAAAAAAATTAAAAAAACGCGATTATTTCATAAGTTATGCAAGTTAGCGATTTTTATTGTGAAGCGGAAAAATTGTGCTAAATTAGCACAACCTAGCACCAGTTACAGATTTTAGAAATATTGAAGTCTCGCAAAGTTATTGCTAAAAACGCTAAAAAAAAATTAAAAAACGCGATTATTTCATAAGTTATGGAAGTTAGCGATTTTTATTGTGAAGCGGAAAAATTGTGCTAAACTAGCACAACCTAGCACCAGTTACAGATTTTAGAAATATTGAAGTTTCGCAAAGTTATTGCTAAAAACGCTAAAAAAAATTAAAAAACGCGATTATTTCATAAGTTATGCAAGTTAGCGATTTTTATTGTGAAGCGGAAAAATTGTGCTAAACTAGCACAACCTAGCACCAGTTTCAGGTTTTAGAAATATTGAAGTTTCGCAAAGTTATTGCGAAAAACGCTACAAAAAAATAAAAAACGCGATTATTTTATAAGTTATGCAAGTTAGCGATTTTTATTGTGAAGCGGAAAAATTGTGCTAAACTAGCACAACCTAGCACCAGTTACAGATTTTAGAAATATTGAAGTTTCGCAAAGTTATTGCTAAAAACGCTAAAAAAAATTAAAAAACGCGATTATTTCATAAGTTATGCAAGTTAGCGATTTTTATTGTGAAGCGGAAAAATTGTGCTAAACTAGCACAACCTAGCACCAGTTACAGATTTTAGAAATATTGAAGTTTCACAAAGTTATTGCGAAAAACGCTAAAAAAAAATTAAAAAAACGCGATTATTTCATAAGTTATGCAAGTTAGCGATTTTTGTCGTGAAGCGGAATAATTGTGCTGAACTAGCACAACCTAGCACCAGTTTCAGGTTTTAGAAATATTGAAGTTTCGCAAAGTTATTGCGAAAAACGCTAAAAAAAAATTAAAAAACGCGATTATTTCATAAGTTATGCAAGTTAGCGATTTTTATTGTGAAGCGGAAAAATTGTGCTAAACTAGCACAACCTAGCACCAGTTTCAGGTTTTAGAAATATTGAAGTTTCGCAAAGTTATTGCGAAAAACGCTACAAAAAAATAAAAAACGCGATTATTTTATAAGTTATGCAAGTTAGCGATTTTTATTGTGAAGCGGAAAAATTGTGCTGAACTAGCACAACCTAGCACCAGTTTCAGGTTTTAGAAATATTGAAGTTTCGCAAAGTTATTGCGAAAAACGCTACAAAAAAATAAAAAACGCGATTATTTCATAAGTTATGCAAGTTAGCGATTTTTATTGTGAAGCGGAAAAATTGTGCTAAACTAGCACAACCTAGCACCAGTTACAGATTTTAGAAATATTGAAGTTTCGCAAAGTTATTGCGAAAAACGCTAAAAAAAATTAAAAAACGCGATTATTTCATAAGTTATGCAAGTTAGCGATATTTATTGTGAAGCGGAATAATTGTGCTGAACTATTACAACCTAGCACCAGTTTCAGGTTTTAGAAATATTGAAGTTTCGCAAAGTTATTGCGAAAAACGCTAAAAAAATTAAAAAAAACGCGATTATTTCATAAGTTATGCAAGTTAGCGATTTTAATTGTGAAGCGGAAAAATTGTGCTAAACTAGCACAACCTAGCACCAGTTTCAGGTTTTAGAAATATTGAAGTTTCGCAAAGTTATTGCGAAAAACGCTACAAAAAAATAAAAAACGCGATTATTTTATAAGTTATGCAAGTTAGCGATTTTTATTGTGAAGCGGAAAAATTGTGCTAAACTAGCACAACCTAGCACCAGTTTCAGGTTTTAGAAATATTGAAGTTTCGCAAAGTTATTGCGAAAAACGCTAAAAAAAATTAAAAAACGCGATTATTTCATAAGTTATGCAAGTTAGCGATTTTTATTGTGAAGCGGAAAAATTGTGCTAAACTAGCACAACCTAGCACCAGTTACAGATTTTAGAAATATTGAAGTTTCGCAAAGTTATTGCGAAAAACGCTAAAAAAAAATTAAAAAACGCGATTATTTCATAAGTTATGCAAGTTAGCGATATTTATTGTGAAGCGGAATAATTGTGCTGAACTAGCACAACCTAGCACCAGTTTCAGGTTTTAGAAATATTGAAGTTTCGCAAAGTTATTGCGAAAAACGCTACAAAAAAATAAAAAACGCGATTATTTTATAAGTTATGCAAGTTAGCGATTTTTATTGTGAAGCGGAAAAATTGTGCTGAACTAGCACAACCTAGCACCAGTTTCAGGTTTTAGAAATATTGAAGTTTCGCAAAGTTATTGCGAAAAACGCTACAAAAAAATAAAAAACGCGATTATTTTATAAGTTATGCAAGTTAGCGATTTTTATTGTGAAGCGGAAAAATTGTGCTAAACTAGCACAACCTAGCACCAGTTTCAGGTTTTAGAAATATTGAAGTTTCGCAGTTATTGCGAAAAACGCTAAAAAAAAATTAAAAAAACGCGATTATTTCATAAGTTATGCAAGTTAGCGATTTTTGTCGTGAAGCGGAATAATTGTGCTGAACTAGCACAACCTAGCACCAGTTTCAGGTTTTAGAAATATTGAAGTTTCGCAAAGTTATTGCGAAAAACGCTAAAAAAAAAAATTAAAAAACGCGATTATTTCATAAGTTATGCAAGTTAGCGATTTTTATTGTGAAGCGGAAAAATTGTGCTAAACTAGCACAACCTAGCACCAGTTTCAGGTTTTAGAAATATTGAAGTTTCGCAAAGTTATTGCGAAAAACGCTACAAAAAAATAAAAAACGCGATTATTTTATAAGTTATGCAAGTTAGCGATTTTTATTGTGAAGCGGAAAAATTGTGCTAAACTAGCACAACCTAGCACCAGTTTCAGGTTTTAGAAATATTGAAGTTTCGCAAAGTTATTGCGAAAAACGCTACAAAAAAATAAAAAACGCGATTATTTTATAAGTTATGCAAGTTAGCGATTTTTATTGTGAAACGGAAAAATTGTGCTAAACTAGCACAACCTAGCACCAGTTTCAGATTTTAGAAATATTAAAGTTTCGCAAAGTTATTGCGAAAAACGCTACAAAAAAATAAAAAACGCGATTATTTTATAAGTTATGCAAGTTAGCGATTTTTATTGTGAAGCGGAAAAATTGTGCTAAACTAGCACAACCTAGCACCAGTTTCAGGTTTTAGAAATATTGAAGTTTCGCAAAGTTATTGCGAAAAACGCTACAAAAAAATAAAAAACGCGATTATTTTATAAGTTATGCAAGTTAGCGATTTTTATTGTGAAACGGAAAAATTGTGCAAAACTAGCACAACCTAGCACCAGTTTCAGATTTTAGAAATATTGAAGTTTCGCAAAGTTATTGCGAAAAACGCTAAAAAAAATTAAAAAAACGCGATTATTTCATAAGTTATGCAAGTTAGCGATTTTTATTGTGAAGCGGAAAAATTGTGCTAAATTAGCACAACCTAGCACCAGTTACAGATTTTAGAAGTCTCGCAAAGTTATTGCTAAAAACGCTAAAAAAAAATTAAAAAACGCGATTATTTCATAAGTTATGCAAGTTAGCGATTTTTATTGTGAAGCGGAAAAATTGTGCTAAACTAGCACAACCTAGCACCAGTTACAGATTTTAGAAATATTGAAGTTTCGCAAAGTTATTGCTAAAAACGCTAAAAAAAATTAAAAAACGCGATTATTTCATAAGTTATGCAAGTTAGCGATTTTTATTGTGAAGCGGAAAAATTGTGCTAAACTAGCACAACCTAGCACCAGTTTCAGGTTTTAGAAATATTGAAGTTTCGCAAAGTTATTGCGAAAAACGCTACAAAAAAATAAAAAACGCGATTATTTTATAAGTTATGCAAGTTAGCGATTTTTATTGTGAAGCGGAAAAATTGTGCTAAACTAGCACAACCTAGCACCAGTTACAGATTTTAGAAATATTGAAGTTTCGCAAAGTTATTGCTAAAAACGCTAAAAAAAATTAAAAAACGCGATTATTTCATAAGTTATGCAAGTTAGCGATTTTTATTGTGAAGCGGAAAAATTGTGCTAAACTAGCACAACCTAGCACCAGTTACAGATTTTAGAAATATTGAAGTTTCACAAAGTTATTGCGAAAAACGCTAAAAAAAATTAAAAAAACGCGATTATTTCATAAGTTATGCAAGTTAGCGATTTTTGTCGTGAAGCGGAATAATTGTGCTGAACTAGCACAACCTAGCACCAGTTTCAGGTTTTAGAAATATTGAAGTTTCGCAAAGTTATTGCGAAAAACGCTAAAAAAAAAATAAAAAACGCGATTATTTCATAAGTTATGCAAGTTAGCGATTTTTATTGTGAAGCGGAAAAATTGTGCTAAACTAGCACAACCTAGCACCAGTTTCAGGTTTTAGAAATATTGAAGTTTCGCAAAGTTATTGCGAAAAACGCTACAAAAAAATAAAAAACGCGATTATTTTATAAGTTATGCAAGTTAGCGATTTTTATTGTGAAGCGGAAAAATTGTGCTGAACTAGCACAACCTAGCACCAGTTTCAGGTTTTAGAAATATTGAAGTTTCGCAAAGTTATTGCGAAAAACGCTACAAAAAAATAAAAAACGCGATTATTTCATAAGTTATGCAAGTTAGCGATTTTTATTGTGAAGCGGAAAAATTGTGCTAAACTAGCACAACCTAGCACCAGTTACAGATTTTAGAAATATTGAAGTTTCGCAAAGTTATTGCGAAAAACGCTAAAAAAAATTAAAAAACGCGATTATTTCATAAGTTATGCAAGTTAGCGATATTTATTGTGAAGCGGAATAATTGTGCTGAACTAGCACAACCTAGCACCAGTTTCAGGTTTTAGAAATATTGAAGTTTCGCAAAGTTATTGCGAAAAACGCTAAAAAAATTAAAAAAAACGCGATTATTTCATAAGTTATGCAAGTTAGCGATTTTAATTGTGAAGCGGAAAAATTGTGCTAAACTAGCACAACCTAGCACCAGTTTCAGGTTTTAGAAATATTGAAGTTTCGCAAAGTTATTGCGAAAAACGCTACAAAAAAATAAAAAACGCGATTATTTTATAAGTTATGCAAGTTAGCGATTTTTATTGTGAAACGGAAAAATTGTGCTAAACTAGCACAACCTAGCACCAGTTTCAGGTTTTAGAAATATTAAAGTTTCGCAAAGTTATTGCGAAAAACGCTACAAAAAAATAAAAAACGTGATTATTTTATAAGTTATGCAAGTTAGCGATTTTTATTGTGAAGCGGAAAAATTGTGCTAAACTAGCACAACCTAGCACCAGTTTCAGGTTTTAGAAATATTGAAGTTTCGCAAAGTTATTGCGAAAAACGCTACAAAAAAATAAAAAACGCGATTATTTTATAAGTTATGCAAGTTAGCGATTTTTATTGTGAAACGGAAAAATTGTGCTAAACTAGCACAACCTAGCACCAGTTTCAGATTTTAGAAATATTGAAGTTTCGCAAAGTTATTGCGAAAAACGCTAAAAAAAAATTAAAAAAACGCGATTATTTCATAAGTTATGCAAGTTAGCGATTTTTATTGTGAAGCGGAAAAATTGTGCTAAATTAGCACAACCTAGCACCAGTTACAGATTTTAGAAATATTGAAGTCTCGCAAAGTTATTGCTAAAAACGCTAAAAAAAAATTAAAAAACGCGATTATTTCATAAGTTATGCAAGTTAGCGATTTTTATTGTGAAGCGGAAAAATTGTGCTAAACTAGCACAACCTAGCACCAGTTACAGATTTTAGAAATATTGAAGTTTCGCAAAGTTATTGCTAAAAACGCTAAAAAAAATTAAAAAACGCGATTATTTCATAAGTTATGCAAGTTAGCGATTTTTATTGTGAAGCGGAAAAATTGTGCTAAACTAGCACAACCTAGCACCAGTTTCAGGTTTTAGAAATATTGAAGTTTCGCAAAGTTATTGCGAAAAACGCTACAAAAAAATAAAAAACGCGATTATTTTATAAGTTATGCAAGTTAGCGATTTTTATTGTGAAGCGGAAAAATTGTGCTAAACTAGCACAACCTAGCACCAGTTACAGATTTTAGAAATATTGAAGTTTCGCAAAGTTATTGCTAAAAACGCTAAAAAAAATTAAAAAACGCGATTATTTCATAAGTTATGCAAGTTAGCGATTTTTATTGTGAAGCGGAAAAATTGTGCTAAACTAGCACAACCTAGCACCAGTTACAGATTTTAGAAATATTGAAGTTTCACAAAGTTATTGCGAAAAACGCTAAAAAAAAAATTAAAAAAACGCGATTATTTCATAAGTTATGCAAGTTAGCGATTTTTGTCGTGAAGCGGAATAATTGTGCTGAACTAGCACAACCTAGCACCAGTTTCAGGTTTTAGAAATATTGAAGTTTCGCAAAGTTATTGCGAAAAACGCTAAAAAAAAATTAAAAAACGCGATTATTTCATAAGTTATGCAAGTTAGCGATTTTTATTGTGAAGCGGAAAAATTGTGCTAAACTAGCACAACCTAGCACCAGTTTCAGGTTTTAGAAATATTGAAGTTTCGCAAAGTTATTGCGAAAAACGCTACAAAAAAATAAAAAACGCGATTATTTTATAAGTTATGCAAGTTAGCGATTTTTATTGTAAGGCGGAAAAATTGTGCTGAACTAGCACAACCTAGCACCAGTTTCAGGTTTTAGAAATATTGAAGTTTCGCAAAGTTATTGCGAAAAACGCTACAAAAAAATAAAAAACGCGATTATTTCATAAGTTATGCAAGTTAGCGATTTTTATTGTGAAGCGGAAAAATTGTGCTAAACTAGCACAACCTAGCACCAGTTACAGATTTTAGAAATATTGAAGTTTCGCAAAGTTATTGCGAAAAACGCTAAAAAAAATTAAAAAACGCGATTATTTCATAAGTTATGCAAGTTAGCGATATTTATTGTGAAGCGGAATAATTGTGCTGAACTATTACAACCTAGCACCAGTTTCAGGTTTTAGAAATATTGAAGTTTCGCAAAGTTATTGCGAAAAACGCTAAAAAAATTAAAAAAAACGCGATTATTTCATAAGTTATGCAAGTTAGCGATTTTAATTGTGAAGCGGAAAAATTGTGCTAAACTAGCACAACCTAGCACCAGTTTCAGGTTTTAGAAATATTGAAGTTTCGCAAAGTTATTGCGAAAAACGCTACAAAAAAATAAAAAACGCGATTATTTTATAAGTTATGCAAGTTAGCGATTTTTATTGTGAAGCGGAAAAATTGTGCTAAACTAGCACAACCTAGCACCAGTTTCAGGTTTTAGAAATATTGAAGTTTCGCAAAGTTATTGCGAAAAACGCTAAAAAAAATTAAAAAACGCGATTATTTCATAAGTTATGCAAGTTAGCGATTTTTATTGTGAAGCGGAAAAATTGTGCTAAACTAGCACAACCTAGCACCAGTTACAGATTTTAGAAATATTGAAGTTTCGCAAAGTTATTGCGAAAAACGCTAAAAAAAAAATTAAAAAACGCGATTATTTCATAAGTTATGCAAGTTAGCGATATTTATTGTGAAGCGGAATAATTGTGCTGAACTAGCACAACCTAGCACCAGTTTCAGGTTTTAGAAATATTGAAGTTTCGCAAAGTTATTGCGAAAAACGCTAAAAAAAATTAAAAAAAACGCGATTATTTCATAAGTTATGCAAGTTAGCGATTTTTATTGTGAAGCGGAAAAATTGTGCTAAACTAGCACAACCTAGCACCAGTTTCAGGTTTTAGAAATATTGAAGTTTCGCAAAGTTATTGCGAAAAACGCTACAAAAAAATAAAAAACGCGATTATTTTATAAGTTATGCAAGTTAGCGATTTTTATTGTGAAGCGGAAAAATTGTGCTAAACTAGCACAACCTAGCACCAGTTTCAGGTTTTAGAAATATTGAAGTTTCGCAGTTATTGCGAAAAACGCTAAAAAAAAATTAAAAAAACGCGATTATTTCATAAGTTATGCAAGTTAGCGATTTTTGTCGTGAAGCGGAATAATTGTGCTGAACTAGCACAACCTAGCACCAGTTTCAGGTTTTAGAAATATTGAAGTTTCGCAAAGTTATTGCGAAAAACGCTAAAAAAAAAAATTAAAAAACGCGATTATTTCATAAGTTATGCAAGTTAGCGATTTTTATTGTGAAGCGGAAAAATTGTGCTAAACTAGCACAACCTAGCACCAGTTTCAGGTTTTAGAAATATTGAAGTTTCGCAAAGTTATTGCGAAAAACGCTACAAAAAAATAAAAAACGCGATTATTTTATAAGTTATGCAAGTTAGCGATTTTTATTGTGAAGCGGAAAAATTGTGCTAAACTAGCACAACCTAGCACCAGTTTCAGGTTTTAGAAATATTGAAGTTTCGCAAAGTTATTGCGAAAAACGCTACAAAAAAATAAAAAACGCGATTATTTTATAAGTTATGCAAGTTAGCGATTTTTATTGTGAAACGGAAAAATTGTGCTAAACTAGCACAACCTAGCACCAGTTTCAGATTTTAGAAATATTGAAGTTTCGCAAAGTTATTGCGAAAAACGCTAAAAAAAATTAAAAAAAAACGCGATTATTTCATAAGTTATGCAAGTTAGCGATTTTTATTGTGAAGCGGAAAAATTGTGCTAAACTAGCACAACCTAGCACCAGTTACAGATTTTAGAAATATTGAAGTTTCACAAAGTTATTGCGAAAAACGCTAAAAAAAAATTAAAAAAACGCGATTATTTCATAAGTTATGCAAGTTAGCGATTTTTGTCGTGAAGCGGAATAATTGTGCTGAACTAGCACAACCTAGCACCAGTTTCAGGTTTTAGAAATATTGAAGTTTCGCAAAGTTATTGCGAAAACGCTAAAAAAAAATTAAAAAACGCGATTATTTCATAAGTTATGCAAGTTAGCGATTTTTATTGTGAAGCGGAAAAATTGTGCTAAACTAGCACAACCTAGCACCAGTTTCAGGTTTTAGAAATATTGAAGTTTCGCAAAGTTATTGCGAAAAACGCTACAAAAAAATAAAAAACGCGATTATTTTATAAGTTATGCAAGTTAGCGATTTTTATTGTAAGGCGGAAAAATTGTGCTGAACTAGCACAACCTAGCACCAGTTTCAGGTTTTAAAAATATTGAAGTTTCGCAAAGTTATTGCGAAAAACGCTACAAAAAAATAAAAAACGCGATTATTTCATAAGTTATGCAAGTTAGCGATTTTTATTGTGAAGCGGAAAAATTGTGCTAAACTAGCACAACCTAGCACCAGTTACAGATTTTAGAAATATTGAAGTTTCGCAAAGTTATTGCGAAAAACGCAAAAAAAATTAAAAAACGCGATTATTTCATAAGTTATGCAAGTTAGCGATATTTATTGTGAAGCGGAATAATTGTGCTGAACTATTACAACCTAGCACCAGTTTCAGGTTTTAGAAATATTGAAGTTTCGCAAAGTTATTGCGAAAAACGCTAAAAAAATTAAAAAAAACGCGATTATTTCATAAGTTATGCAAGTTAGCGATTTTAATTGTGAAGCGGAAAAATTGTGCTAAACTAGCACAACCTAGCACCAGTTTCAGGTTTTAGAAATATTGAAGTTTCGCAAAGTTATTGCGAAAAACGCTACAAAAAAATAAAAAACGCGATTATTTTATAAGTTATGCAAGTTAGCGATTTTTATTGTGAAGCGGAAAAATTGTGCTAAACTAGCACAACCTAGCACCAGTTTCAGGTTTTAGAAATATTGAAGTTTCGCAAAGTTATTGCGAAAAACGCTAAAAAAAAAAAAAACGCGATTATTTCATAAGTTATGCAAGTTAGCGATTTTTATTGTGAAGCGGAAAAATTGTGCTAAACTAGCACAACCTAGCACCAGTTACAGATTTTAGAAATATTGAAGTTTCGCAAAGTTATTGCGAAAAACGCTAAAAAAAAAATTAAAAAACGCGATTATTTCATAAGTTATGCAAGTTGTGCTGAACTAGCACAACCTAGCACCAGTTTCAGGTTTTAGAAATATTGAAGTTTCGCAAAGTTATTGCGAAAAACGCTACAAAAAAATAAAAAACGCGATTATTTCATAAGTTATGCAAGTTAGCGATTTTTATTGTGAAGCGGAAAAATTGTGCTAAACTAGCACAACCTAGCACCAGTTACAGATTTTAGAAATATTGAAGTTTCGCAAAGTTATTGCGAAAAACGCAAAAAAAATTAAAAAACGCGATTATTTCATAAGTTATGCAAGTTAGCGATATTTATTGTGAAGCGGAATAATTGTGCTGAACTATTACAACCTAGCACCAGTTTCAGGTTTTAGAAATATTGAAGTTTCGCAAAGTTATTGCGAAAAACGCTAAAAAAATTAAAAAAAACGCGATTATTTCATAAGTTATGCAAGTTAGCGATTTTAATTGTGAAGCGGAAAAATTGTGCTAAACTAGCACAACCTAGCACCAGTTTCAGGTTTTAGAAATATTGAAGTTTCGCAAAGTTATTGCGAAAAACGCTACAAAAAAATAAAAAACGCGATTATTTTATAAGTTATGCAAGTTAGCGATTTTTATTGTGAAGCGGAAAAATTGTGCTAAACTAGCACAACCTAGCACCAGTTTCAGGTTTTAGAAATATTGAAGTTTCGCAAAGTTATTGCGAAAAACGCTAAAAAAAATTAAAAAACGCGATTATTTCATAAGTTATGCAAGTTAGCGATTTTTATTGTGAAGCGGAAAAATTGTGCTAAACTAGCACAACCTAGCACCAGTTACAGATTTTAGAAATATTGAAGTTTCGCAAAGTTATTGCGAAAAACGCTAAAAAAAAAATTAAAAAACGCGATTATTTCATAAGTTATGCAAGTTGTGCTGAACTAGCACAACCTAGCACCAGTTTCAGGTTTTAGAAATATTGAAGTTTCGCAAAGTTATTGCGAAAAACGCTAAAAAAATTAAAAAAAAACGCGATTATTTCATAAGTTATGCAAGTTAGCGATTTTTATTGTGAAGCGGAAAAATTGTGCTAAACTAGCACAACCTAGCACCAGTTTCAGGTTTTAGAAATATTGAAGTTTCGCAAAGTTATTGCGAAAAACGCTACAAAAAAATAAAAAACGCGATTATTTTATAAGTTATGCAAGTTAGCGATTTTTATTGTGAAGCGGAAAAATTGTGCTAAACTAGCACAACCTAGCACCAGTTTCAGGTTTTAGAAATATTGAAGTTTCGCAGTTATTGCGAAAAACGCTAAAAAAAAATTAAAAAAACGCGATTATTTCATAAGTTATGCAAGTTAGCGATTTTTGTCGTGAAGCGGAATAATTGTGCTGAACTAGCACAACCTAGCACCAGTTTCAGGTTTTAGAAATATTGAAGTTTCGCAAAGTTATTGCGAAAAACGCTAAAAAAAAATTAAAAAACGCGATTATTTCATAAGTTATGCAAGTTAGCGATTTTTATTGTGAAGCGGAAAAATTGTGCTAAACTAGCACAACCTAGCACCAGTTTCAGGTTTTAGAAATATTGAAGTTTCGCAAAGTTATTGCGAAAAACGCTACAAAAAAATAAAAAACGCGATTATTTTATAAGTTATGCCAGTTTCAGATTTTAGAAATATTGAAGTTTCGCAAAGTTATTGCGAAAAACGCTAAAAAATTAAAAAAAAACGCGATTATTTCATAAGTTATGCAAGTTAGCGATTTTTATTGTGAAGCGGAAAAATTGTGCTAAATTAGCACAACCTAGCACCAGTTACAGATTTTAGAAATATTGAAGTCTCGCAAAGTTATTGCTAAAAACGCTAAAAAAAAAATTAAAAAACGCGATTATTTCATAAGTTATGCAAGTTAGCGATTTTTATTGTGAAGCGGAAAAATTGTGCTAAACTAGCACAACCTAGCACCAGTTACAGATTTTAGAAATATTGAAGTTTCGCAAAGTTATTGCTAAAAACGCTAAAAAAAATTAAAAAACGCGATTATTTCATAAGTTATGCAAGTTAGCGATTTTTATTGTGAAGCGGAAAAATTGTGCTAAACTAGCACAACCTAGCACCAGTTTCAGGTTTTAGAAATATTGAAGTTTCGCAAAGTTATTGCGAAAAACGCTACAAAAAAATAAAAAACGCGATTATTTTATAAGTTATGCAAGTTAGCGATTTAAATTGTGCTAAACTAGCACAACCTAGCACCAGTTTCAGGTTTTAGAAATATTGAAGTTTCGCAAAGTTATTGCGAAAAGCGCTAAAAAAAATTAAAAAAACGCGATTATTTCATAAGTTATGCAAGTTAGCGATTTTTATTGTGAAGCGGAAAAATTTTGCTAAACTAGCACAACCTAGCACCAGTTACAGATTTTAGAAATATTGAAGTTTCGCAAAGTTATTGCTAAAAACGCTAAAAAAAATTAAAAAACGCGATTATTTCATAAGTTATGCAAGTTAGCGATTTTTATTGTGAAGCGGAAAAATTGTGCTAAACTAGCACAACCTAGCACCAGTTACAGATTTTAGAAATATTGAAGTTTCGCAAAGTTATTGCTAAAAACGCTAAAAAAAATTAAAAAACGCGATTATTTCATAAGTTATGCAAGTTAGCGATTTTTAATGTGAAGCGGAAAAATTGTGCTAAACTAGCACAACCTAGCACCAGTTTCAGGTTTTAGAAATATTGAAGTTTCGCAAAGTTATTGCGAAAAACGCTACAAAAAAATAAAAAACGCGATTATTTTATAAGTTATGCAAGTTAGCGATTTTTATTGTGAAGCGGAAAAATTGTGCTAAACTAGCACAACCTAGCACCAGTTACAGATTTTAGAAATATTGAAGTTTCGCAAAGTTATTGCGAAAAACGCTAAAAAAAATTAAAAAACGCGATTATTTCATAAGTTATGCAAGTTAGCGATATTTATTGTGAAGCGGAATAATTGTGCTGAACTATTACAACCTAGCACCAGTTTCAGGTTTTAGAAATATTGAAGTTTCGCAAAGTTATTGCGAAAAACGCTAAAAAAATTAAAAAAAACGCGATTATTTCATAAGTTATGCAAGTTAGCGATTTTAATTGTGAAGCGGAAAAATTGTGCTAAACTAGCACAACCTAGCACCAGTTTCAGGTTTTAGAAATATTGAAGTTTCGCAAAGTTATTGCGAAAAACGCTACAAAAAAATAAAAAACGCGATTATTTTATAAGTTATGCAAGTTAGCGATTTTTATTGTGAAGCGGAAAAATTGTGCTAAACTAGCACAACCTAGCACCAGTTTCAGGTTTTAGAAATATTGAAGTTTCGCAAAGTTATTGCGAAAAACGCTAAAAAAAATTAAAAAACGCGATTATTTCATAAGTTATGCAAGTTAGCGATTTTTATTGTGAAGCGGAAAAATTGTGCTAAACTAGCACAACCTAGCACCAGTTACAGATTTTAGAAATATTGAAGTTTCGCAAAGTTATTGCGAAAAACGCTAAAAAAAAAATTAAAAAACGCGATTATTTCATAAGTTATGCAAGTTAGCGATATTTATTGTGAAGCGGAATAATTGTGCTGAACTAGCACAACCTAGCACCAGTTTCAGGTTTTAGAAATATTGAAGTTTCGCAAAGTTATTGCGAAAAACGCTAAAAAAATTAAAAAAAACGCGATTATTTCATAAGTTATGCAAGTTAGCGATTTTTATTGTGAAGCGGAATAATTGTGCTGAACTATTACAACCTAGCACCAGTTTCAGGTTTTAGAAATATTGAAGTTTCGCAAAGTTATTGCGAAAAACGCTAAAAAAAATTAAAAAAAACGCGATTATTTCATAAGTTATGCAAGTTAGCGATTTTAATTGTGAAGCGGAAAAATTGTGCTAAACTAGCACAACCTAGCACCAGTTTCAGGTTTTAGAAATATTGAAGTTTCGCAAAGTTATTGCGAAAAACGCTACAAAAAAATAAAAAACGCGATTATTTTATAAGTTATGCAAGTTAGCGATTTTTATTGTGAAGCGGAAAAATTGTGCTAAACTAGCACAACCTAGCACCAGTTTCAGGTTTTAGAAATATTGAAGTTTCGCAAAGTTATTGCGAAAAACGCTAAAAAAAATTAAAAAACGCGATTATTTCATAAGTTATGCAAGTTAGCGATTTTTATTGTAAGGCGGAAAAATTGTGCTGAACTAGCACAACCTAGCACCAGTTTCAGGTTTTAAAAATATTGAAGTTTCGCAAAGTTATTGCGAAAAACGCTACAAAAAAATAAAAAACCCGATTATTTCATAAGTTATGCAAGTTAGCGATTTTTATTGTGAAGCGGAAAAATTGTGCTAAACTAGCACAACCTAGCACCAGTTACAGATTTTAGAAATATTGAAGTTTCGCAAAGTTATTGCGAAAAACGCTAAAAAAAATTAAAAAACGCGATTATTTCATAAGTTATGCAAGTTAGCGATATTTATTGTGAAGCGGAATAATTGTGCTGAACTATTACAACCTAGCACCAGTTTCAGGTTTTAGAAATATTGAAGTTTCGCAAAGTTATTGCGAAAAACGCTAAAAAAATTAAAAAAAAACGCGATTATTTCATAAGTTATGCAAGTTAGCGATTTTAATTGTGAAGCGGAAAAATTGTGCTAAACTAGCACAACCTAGCACCAGTTTCAGACAAAAAAAATAAAAAACGCGATTATTTTATAAGTTATGCAAGTTAGCGATTTTTATTGTGAAGCGGAAAAATTGTGCTAAACTAGCACAACCTAGCACCAGTTTCAGGTTTTTAGAAATATTGAAGTTTCGCAAAGTTATTGCGAAAAACGCTAAAAAAAAATTAAAAAACGCGATTATTTCATAAGTTATGCAAGTTAGCGATTTTTATTGTGAAGCGGAAAAATTGTGCTAAACTAGCACAACCTAGCACCAGTTACAGATTTTAGAAATATTGAAGTTTCGCAAAGTTTATTGCGAAAAACGCTAAAAAAAAAATTAAAAAAACGCGATTATTTCACTAAGTTATGCAAGTTAGCGATATTTATTGTGAAGCGGAATAATTGTGCTGAACTAGCACAACCTAGCACCAGTTTCAGGTTTTAGAAATATTGAAGTTTCGCAAAGTTATTGCGAAAAACGCTAAAAAAATTAAAAAAAACGCGATTATTTCATAAGTTATGCAAGTTAGCGATTTTTATTGTGAAGCGGAAAAATTGTGCTAAACTAGCACAACCTAGCACCAGTTTCAGGTTTTAGAAATATTGAAGTTTCGCAAAGTTATTGCGAAAAACGCTACAAAAAAATAAAAAAACGCGATTATTTTATAAGTTATGCAAGTTAGCGATTTTTATTGTGAAGCGGAAAAATTGTGCTAAACTAGCACAACCTAGCACCAGTTTCAGGTTTTAGAATATTGAAGTTTCGCAGTTATTGCGAAAACGCTAAAAAAAAAATTAAAAAAACGCGATTATTTCATAAGTTATGCAAGTTAGCGATTTTTGTCGTGAAGCGGAATAATTGTGCTGAACTAGCACAACCTAGCACCAGTTTCAGGTTTTAGAAATATTGAAGGTTTCGCAAAGTTATTGCGAAAAAACGCTAAAAAAAAATTAAAAAACGCGATTATTTTCATAAGTTATGCAAGTTAGCGATTTTTATTGTGAAGCGGAAAAATTGTGCTAAACTAGCACAACCTAGCACCAGTTTCAGGTTTTAGAAATATTGAAGTTTCGCAAAGTTATTGCGAAAAAACGCTACAAAAAAATAAAAAACGCGATTATTTTATAAGTTATGCAAGTTAGTCGATTTTTATTGTGAAGCGGAAAAATTGTGCTAAACCTAGCACAACCCTAGCACCAGTTTCAGGTTTAGAAATATTGAAGTTTCGCAAGTTATTGCGAAAAACGCTACAAAAAAATAAAAAACGCTATATATTTTATAAGTTATGCAAGTTAGCGATTTTTATTGTGAAACGGAAAAATTGTGCTAAACTAGCACAACCTAGCAACCAGTTTCAGATTTTAGAAATATTGAAGTTTCGCAAAGTTATTGCGAAAAACGCTAAAAAAAATTAAAAAAAAACGCGATTATTTCATAAGTTATGCAAGTTAGCGATTTTTATTGTGAAGCGGAAAAAATTGTGCTAAATTAGCACAACCTAGCACCAGTTACAGATTTTAGAGAATATTGAAGTCTCGCAAAGTTATTGCTAAAAACGCTAAAAAAAAAATTAAAAAACGCGATTATTTCATAAGTTATGCAAGTTAGCGATTTTTATTGTGAAGCGGAAAAATTGTGCTAAAACTAGCACAACCTAGCACCAGTTACAGATTTTAGAAATATTGAAGTTTCGCAAAGTTATTGCTAAAAAACGCTAAAAAAAATTAAAAAAACGCGATTATTTCATAAGTTATGCAAGTTAGCGATTTTTATTGTGAAGCGGAAAAATTGTGCTAAACTAGCACAACCTAGCACCAGTTTCAGGTTTTAGAAATATTGAAGTTTCGCAAAGTTATTTGCGAAAAACGCTACAAAAAAATAAAAAACGCGATTATTTTATAAGTTATGCAAGTTAGCGATTTTTATTGTGAAGCGAAAAAATTGTGCTAAACTAGCACAACCTAGCACCAGTTTCAGGTTTTAGAAATATTGAAGTTTCGCAAAGTTATCTGCGAAAAGCGCTAAAAAAAATTAAAAAAACGCGATTATTTCATAAGTTATGCAAGTTAGCGATTTTTATTGTGAAGCGGAAAAATTTTGCTACAACTAGCACAACCTAGCACCAGTTACAGATTTTAGAAATATTGAAGTTTCGCAAAGTTATTGCTAAAAACGCTAAAAAAAATTAAAAAACGCGATTAATTTCATAAGTTATGCAAGTTAGCGATTTTTATTGTGAAGCGGAAAAATTGTGCTAAACTAGCACAACCTAGCACCAGTTACAGATTTTAGAAATATTGAAGTTTCGCAAAGTTATTGCTAAAAACGCTAAAAAAAAATTAATAAAACGCGATTATTTCATGAAGTTATGCAAGTTAGCGATTTTTAATGTGAAGCGGAAAAATTGTGCTAAACTAGCACAACCTAGCACCAGTTTCAGGTTTTAGAAATATTGAAGTTTCGCAAAGTTATTGCGAAAAACGCTACAAAAAAATAAAAAACGCGATTATTTTATAAGTTATGCAAGTTAGCGATTTTTATTGTGAAGCGGAAAAAATTGTGCTAAACTAGCACAACCTAGCACCAGTTTCAGGTTTTAGAAATATTGAAGATTCGCAAAGTTATTGCGAAAAACGCTAAAAAAAATTAAAAAAACGCGATTATTTCATAAGTTATGCAAGTTAGCGATTTCTGTCGTGAAGCGAATAATTGTGCTGAACTAGCACAACCTAGCACCAGTTACAGATTTTAGAAATATTGAAGTTTCGCAAAGTTATTGCTAAAAACGCTAAAAAAAATTAAAAAACGCGATTATTTCATAAGTTATGCAAGTTAGCGATTTTTTATTGTGAAGCGGAAAAATTGTGCTAAACCTAGCACCAACCTAGCACCAGTTACAGATTTTAGAAATATTGAAGTTTCGCAAAGTTATTGCTAAAAACGCTAAAAAAAATTAAAAAACGCGATTATTTCATAAGTTATGCAAGTTAGCGATTTTTATTGTGAAGCGGAAAAATTGTGCTAAATTAGCACAACCTAGCACCAGTTACAGATTTTAGAAATATTGAAGTCTCGCAAAGTTATTGCTAAAAACGCTAAAAAAAAATTAAAAAACGCGATTATTTCATAAGTTATGCAAGTTAGCCGAATTTTATTGTGAAGCGGAAAAATTGTGCTAAACTAGCACAACCTAGCACCAGTTACAGATTTTAGAAATATTGAAGTTTCGCAAAGTTATTGCTAAAAACGCTAAAAAAAATTAAAAAACGCGATTATTTCATAAGTTATGCAAGTTAGCGATTTTTAATTGTGAAGCGGAAAAATTGTGCTAAAACTAGCACAACCTAGCACCAGTTTCAGGTTTTAGAAATATTGAAGTTTCGCAAAGTTATTGCGAAAAACGCTACAAAAAAATAAAAAACGCGATTATTTTATAAGTTATGCAAGTTAGCGATTTTTATTGTGAAGCGAAAAAATTGTGCTAAACTAGCACAACCTAGCACCAGTTTCAGGTTTTAGAAATATTGAAGTTTCGCAAAGTTATTGCGAAAAGCGCTAAAAAAAAATTAAAAAAACGCGATTATTTCATAAGTTATGCAAGTTAGCGATTTTTATTGTGAAGCGGAAAAATTTTGCTAAACTAGCACAACCTAGCACCAGTTACAGATTTTAGAAATATTGAAGTTTCGCAAAGTTATTGCTAAAAACGCGTAAAAAAAATTAAAAAACGCGATTATTTCATAAGTTATGCAAGGTTAGCGATTTTTATTGTGAAGCGGAAAAATTGTGCTAAACTAGCACAACCTAGCACCAGTTACAGATTTAGAAATATTGAAGTTTCGCAAAGTTATTGCTAAAAACGCTAAAAAAAAATTAAAAAACGCGATTATTTCATAAGTTAGGCAAGTTAGCGATTTTTAATGTGAAGCGGAAAAAATTGTGCTAAACTAGCACAACCTAGCCACCAGTTTCAGGTTTTAGAAATATTGAAGTTTCGCAAAGTTATTGCGAAAAACGCTACAAAAAAAATAAAAAACGCGATTATTTTATAAGTTATGCAAGTTAAGCGATTTTTATTGTGAAGCGGAAAATTGTGCTAAACTAGCACAACCTAGCACCAGTTTCAGGTTTTAGAAATATTGAAGTTTCGCAAAGTTATTGCGAAAAGACGCTAAAAAACAATTAAAAAAACGCGATTATTTCATAGTTATGCAAGTTAGCGATTTCTGTCGTGAAGCTGAATAATTGTGCTAGAACTAGCACAAACCTAGCACCAGTTACAGATTTTAGAAATATTGAAGTTTCGCAAAGTTATTGCCTAAAAACGCTAAAAAAATTAAAAAACGCGATTATTTCATAAGTTATGCAAGTTAGCGATTTTTATTGTGAAGCGGAAAAAATTGTGCTAAACTAGCACAACCTAGCACCAGTTACAGATTTTAGAAATATTGAAGTTTCGCAAAGTTATTGCTAAAAAACGCTAAAAAAAATTAAAAAACGCGATTATTTCATAAGTTATGCAAGTTAGCGATTTTTTATTGTGAAGCGGAAAAAATTGTGCTAAACTAGCACAACCTAGCACCAGTTACAGATTTTAGAAATATTGAAGTTTCGCAAAGTTATTGCGAAAAACGCTAAAAAAAATTAAAAAAACGCGATTATTTCATAAGTTATGCAAGTTAGCGATTTTTGTCGTGAAGCGGAATAATTGTGCTGAACTAGCACAACCTAGCACACAGTTTCAGGTTTTAGAAATATTGAAGTTTCGCAAAGTTATTGCGAAAAACGCTAAAAAAAATTAAAAAACGCGATTATTTCATAAGTTATGCAAGTTAGCGATTTTTATTGTGAAGCGGAAAAATTGTGCTAAACCTAGCACAACCTAGCACCAGTTTCAGGTTTTAGAAATATTGAAGTTTCGCAAAGTTATTGCGAAAAACGCTACAAAAAAATAAAAAACGCGATTATTTTATAAGTTATGCAAGTTAGCGATTTTTATTGTGAAGCGGATAAATTGTGTCTGAACTAGCACAACCTAGCACCCAGTTTCAGGTTTAGAAATATTGAAGTTTCGCAAAGTTATTGCGAAAAACGCTACACAAAAAAATAAAAAACGCGATTATTTCATAAGTTATGCAAGTTAGCGATTTTTATTGTGAAGCGGAAAAATTGTGCTAAACTAGCACAACCTAGCACCAGTTACAGATTTTAGAAATATTGAAGTTTCGCAAAGTTATTGCTAAAAACGCTAAAAAATAAAAAACGCGATTATTTCATAAGTTATGCAAGTTAGCGATTTTTTATGTGAAGCGGAAAATTGTGCTAAACTAGCACAAACCTAGCACCAGTTTCAGGTTTTAGAAATATTGAAGTTTCGCAAAGTTATTGCGAAAAACGCTACAAAAAAAATAAAAAACGCGATTATTTTATAAGTTATGCAAGTTAGCGATTTTTATTGTGAAGCGAAAAAATTGTGCTAAACTAGCACAACCTAGCACCAGTTTCAGGTTTTAGAAATATTGAAGTTTCGCAAAGTTATTGCGAGAAAGCGCTAAAAAAAATTAAAAAACGCGATTATTTCATAAGTTATGCAAGTTAGCGATTTTTATTGTGAAGCGGAAAAATTTGCTAAACTAGCACAACCTAGCACCAGTTACAGATTTTAGAAATATTGAAGTTTCGCAAAGTTATTGCTAAAAACGCTAAAAAAAATTAAAAAACGCGATTATTTCATAAGTTATGCAAGTTAGCGATTTTTATTGTGAAGCGGAAAAATTGTGCTAAACTAGCACAACCTAGCACCAGTTACAGATTTTAGAAATATTGAAGTTTCGCAAAGTTATTGCTAAAAACGCTAAAAAAAATTAAAAAACGCGATTATTTCATAAGTTATGCAAGTTAGCGATTTTTAATGTGAAGCGGAAAAATTGTGCTAAACTAGCACAACCTAGCACCAGTTTCAGGTTTTAGAAATATTGAAGTTTCGCAAAGTTATTGCGAAAAACGCTAAAAAAAATTAAAAAAACGCGATTATTTCATAAGTTATGCAAGTTAGCGATTTCTGTCGTGAAGCGGAATAATTGTGCTGAACTAGCACAACCTAGCACCAGTTACAGATTTTAGAAATATTGAAGTTTCGCAAAGTTATTGCTAAAAACGATAAAAAAAATTAAAAAACGCGATTATTTCATAAGTTATGCAAGTTAGCGATTTTTATTGTGAAGCGGAAAAATTGTGCTAAACTAGCACAACCTAGCACCAGTTACAGATTTTAGAAATATTGAAGTTTCGCAAAGTTATTGCTAAAAACGCTAAAAAAAATTAAAAAACGCGATTATTTCATAAGTTATGCAAGTTAGCGATTTTTATTGTGAAGCGGAAAAATTGTGCTAAACTAGCACAACCTAGCACCAGTTACAGATTTTAGAAATATTGAAGTTTCGCAAAGTTATTGCGAAAAACGCTAAAAAAAATTAAAAAAACGCGATTATTTCATAAGTTATGCAAGTTAGCGATTTTTGTCGTGAAGCGGAATAATTGTGCTGAACTAGCACAACCTAGCACCAGTTTCAGGTTTTAGAAATATTGAAGTTTCGCAAAGTTATTGCGAAAAACGCTAAAAAAAAATTAAAAAACGCGATTATTTCATAAGTTATGCAAGTTAGCGATTTTTATTGTGAAGCGGAAAAATTGTGCTAAACTAGCACAACCTAGCACCAGTTTCAGGTTTTAGAAATATTGAAGTTTCGCAAAGTTATTGCGAAAAACGCTACAAAAAAATAAAAAACGCGATTATTTTATAAGTTATGCAAGTTAGCGATTTTTATTGTGAAGCGGATAAATTGTGCTGAACTAGCACAACCTAGCACCAGTTTCAGGTTTTAGAAATATTGAAGTTTCGCAAAGTTATTGCGAAAAACGCTACAAAAAAATAAAAAACGCGATTATTTCATAAGTTATGCAAGTTAGCGATTTTTATTGTGAAGCGGAAAAATTGTGCTAAACTAGCACAACCTAGCACCAGTTACAGATTTTAGAAATATTGAAGTTTCGCAAAGTTATTGCGAAAAACGCTAAAAAAAAAAATAAAAAACGCGATTATTTCATAAGTTATGCAAGTTAGCGATATTTATTGTGAAGCGGAATAATTGTGCTGAACTAGCACAACCTAGCACCAGTTTCAGGTTTTAGAAATATTGAAGTTTCGCAAAGTTATTGCGAAAAACGCTAAAAAAATTAAAAAAACGCGATTATTTCATAAGTTATGCAAGTTAGCGATTTTAATTGTGAAGCGGAAAAATTGTGCTAAACTAGCACAACCTAGCACCAGTTTCAGGTTTTAGAAATATTGAAGTTTCGCAAAGTTATTGCGAAAAACGCTACAAAAAAATAAAAAACGCGATTATTTTATAAGTTATGCAAGTTAGCGATTTTTATTGTGAAGCGGAAAAATTGTGCTAAACTAGCACAACCTAGCACCAGTTTCAGGTTTTAGAAATATTGAAGTTTCGCAAAGTTATTGCAAAAAACGCTAAAAAAAATTAAAAAACGCGATTATTTCATAAGTTATGCAAGTTAGCGATTTTTATTGTGAAGCGGAAAAATTGTGCTAAACTAGCACAACCTAGCACCAGTTACAGATTTTAGAAATATTGAAGTTTCGCAAAGTTATTGCGAAAAACGCTAAAAAAAAAATTAAAAAACGCGATTATTTCATAAGTTATGCAAGTTAGCGATATTTATTGTGAAGCGGAATAATTGTGCTGAACTAGCACAACCTAGCACCAGTTTCAGGTTTTAGAAATATTGAAGTTTCGCAAAGTTATTGCGAAAAACGCTAAAAAAATTAAAAAAAACGCGATTATTTCATAAGTTATGCAAGTTAGCGATTTTTATTGTGAAGCGGAAAAATTGTGCTAAACTAGCACAACCTAGCACCAGTTACAGATTTTAGAAATATTGAAGTTTCGCAAAGTTATTGCTAAAAACGCAAAAAAAAATTAAAAAACGCGATTATTTCATAAGTTATGCAAGTTAGCGATTTTTATTGTGAAGCGGAAAAATTGTGCTAAACTAGCACAACCTAGCACCAGTTTCAGGTTTTAGAAATATTGAAGTTTCGCAAAGTTATTGCGAAAAACGCTACAAAAAAATAAAAAACGCGATTATTTTATAAGTTATGCAAGTTAGCGATTTTTATTGTGAAGCGGAAAAATTGTGCTAAACTAGCACAACCTAGCACCAGTTTCAGGTTTTAGAAATATTGAAGTTTCGCAGTTATTGCGAAAAACGCTAAAAAAAAATTAAAAAAACGCGATTATTTCATAAGTTATGCAAGTTAGCGATTTTTGTCGTGAAGCGGAATAATTGTGCTGAACTAGCACAACCTAGCACCAGTTTCAGGTTTTAGAAATATTGAAGTTTCGCAAAGTTATTGCGAAAAACGCTAAAAAAAAAATTAAAAAACGCGATTATTTCATAAGTTATGCAAGTTAGCGATTTTTATTGTGAAGCGGAAAAATTGTGCTAAACTAGCACAACCTAGCACCCACTTTCAGGTTTTAGAAATATTGAAGTTTCGCAAAGTTATTGCGAAAAACGCTACAAAAAAATAAAAAACGCGATTATTTTATAAGTTATGCAAGTTAGCGATTTTTATTGTGAAGCGGAAAAATTGTGCTAAACTAGCACAACCTAGCACCAGTTTCAGGTTTTAGAAATATTGAAGTTTCGCAAAGTTATTGCGAAAAACGCTACAAAAAAATAAAAAACGCGATTATTTTATAAGTTATGCAAGTTAGCGATTTTTATTGTGAAACGGAAAAATTGTGCTAAACTAGCACAACCTAGCACCAGTTTCAGATTTTAGAAATATTGAAGTTTCGCAAAGTTATTGCGAAAAACGCTAAAAAAAATTAAAAAAAACGCGATTATTTCATAAGTTATGCAAGTTAGCGATTTTTATTGTGAAGCGGAAAAATTGTGCTAAATTAGCACAACCTAGCACCAGTTACAGATTTTAGAAATATTGAAGTCTCGCAAAGTTATTGCTAAAAACGCTAAAAAAAAATTAAAAAACGCGATTATTTCATAAGTTATGCAAGTTAGCGATTTTTATTGTGAAGCGGAAAAATTGTGCTAAACTAGCACAACCTAGCACCAGTTACAGATTTTAGAAATATTGAAGTTTCGCAAAGTTATTGCTAAAAACGCTAAAAAAAATTAAAAAACGCGATTATTTCATAAGTTATGCAAGTTAGCGATTTTTATTGTGAAGCGGAAAAATTGTGCTAAACTAGCACAACCTAGCACCAGTTTCAGGTTTTAGAAATATTGAAGTTTCGCAAAGTTATTGCGAAAAACGCTACAAAAAAATAAAAAACGCGATTATTTTATAAGTTATGCAAGTTAGCGATTTTTATTGTGAAGCGAAAAAATTGTGCTAAACTAGCACAACCTAGCACCAGTTTCAGGTTTTAGAAATATTGAAGTTTCGCAAAGTTATTGCGAAAAACGCAAAAAAAATTAAAAAACGCGATTATTTCATAAGTTATGCAAGTTAGCGATTTTTATTGTGAAGAGGAAAAATTGTGCTAAACTAGCACAACCTAGCACCAGTTACAGATTTTAGAAATATTGAAGTTTCGCAAAGTTATTGCGAAAAACGCTAAAAAAAATTAAAAAACGCGATTAGTTCATAAGTTATCCAAGTTAGCGATATTTATTGTGAAGCGGAATAATTGTGCTGAACTAGCACAACCTAGCACCAGTTTCAGGTTTTAGAAATATTGAAGTTTCGCAAAGTTATTGCGAAAAGCGCTAAAAAAATTAAAAAAACGCGATTATTTCATAAGTTATGCAAGTTAGCGATTTTTATTGTGAAGCGGAAAAATTTTGCTAAACTAGCACAACCTAGCACCAGTTACAGATTTTAGAAATATTGAAGTTTCGCAAAGTTATTGCTAAAAACGCTAAAAAAAATTAAAAAACGCGATTATTTCATAAGTTATGCAAGTTAGCGATTTTTATTGTGAAGCGGAAAAATTGTGCTAAACTAGCACAACCTAGCACCAGTTACAGGTTTTAGAAATATTGAAGTTTCGCAAAGTAATTGCGAAAAACGCTAAAAAAAATTAAAAAAAAACGCGATTATTTCATAAGTTATGCAAGTTAGCGATTTCTGTCGTGAAGCGGAATAATTGTGCTGAACTAGCACAACCTAGCACCAGTTTCAGGTTTTAGAAATATTGCAGTTTCGCAAAGTTATTGCGAAAAACGCTAAAAAAAAAATTAAAAAACGCGATTATTTCATAAGTTATGCAAGTTAGCGATTTTTATTGTCAAGCGGAAAAATTGTGCTAAACTAGCACAACCTAGCACCAGTTTCAGGTTTTAGAAATATTGAAGTTTCGCAAAGTTATTGCGAAAAACGCTACAAAAAAATAAAAAACGCGATTATTTTATAAGTTATGCAAGTTAGCGATTTTTATTGTGAAGCGGAAAAATTGTGCTAAACTAGCACAACCTAGCACCAGTTTCAGGTTTTAGAAATATTGAAGTTTCGCAAAGTTATTGCGAAAAACGCTACAAAAAAATAAAAAACGCGATTGTTTTATAAGTTATGCAAGTTAGCGATTTTTATTGTGAAGCGGAAAAATTGTGCTAAACTAGCACAACCGAGCACCAGTTTCAGATTTTAGAAATATTGAAGTTTCGCAAAGTTATTGCGAAAAACGCTAAAAAAATTAAAAAACGCGATTATTTCATAAGTTATGCAAGTTAGCGATTTTTATTGTGAAGCGGAAAAATTGTGCTAAACTAGCACAACCTAGCACCAGTTACAGATTTTAGAAATATTGAAGTTTCGCAAAGTTATTGCGAAAAACGCTACAAAAAAATAAAAAAACGCGATTATTTTATAAGTTATGCAAGTTAGCGATTTTTATTGTGAAGCGGAAAAATTGTGCTAAACTAGCACAACCTAGCACCAGTTTCAGGTTTTAGAAATATTGAAGTTTCGCAAAGTTATTGCGAAAAACGCTAAAAAAAATTAAAAAACGCTATTATTTCATAAGTTATGCAAGTTAGCGATTTTTATTGTGAAGCGGAAAAATTGTGCTAAACTAGCACAACCTAGCACCAGTTACAGATTTTAGAAATATTGAAGTTTCGCAAAGTTATTGCGAAAAACGCTAAAAAAATTAAAAAAAAACGCGATTATTTCATAAGTTATGCAAGTTAGCGATATTTACTGTGAAGCGGAATAATTGTGCTGAACTAGCACAACCTAGCACCAGTTACAGATTTTAGAAATATTGAAGTTTCGCAAAGTTATTGCTAAAAACGCTAAAAAAAATTAAAAAACGCGATTATTTCATAAGTTATGCAAGTTAGCGATTTTTATTGTGAAGCGGAAAAATTGTGCTAAACTAGCACAACCTAGCACCAGTTTCAGGTTTTAGAAATATTGAAGTTTCGCAAAGTTATTGCGAAAAACGCTACAAAAAAATAAAAAACGCGATTATTTTATAAGTTATGCAAGTTAGCGATTTTTATTGTGAAGCGGAAAAATTGTGCTAAACTAGCACAACCTAGCACCAGTTACAGATTTTAGAAATATTGAAGTTTCGCAAAGTTATTGCGAAAAACGCTAAAAAAAATTAAAAAACGCGATTAGTTCATAAGTTATGCAAGTTAGCGATTTTTATTGTGAAGCTGAATAATTGTGCTGAACTAGCACAACCTAGCACCAGTTACAGGTTTTAGAAATATTGAAGTTTCGCAAAGTAATTGCGAAAAACGCTAAAAAAAATTAAAAAAAACGCGATTATTTCATAAGTTATGCAAGTTAGCGATTTCTGTCGTGAAGCGGAATAATTGTGCTGAACTAGCACAACCTAGCACCAGTTTCAGGTTTTAGAAATATTGCAGTTTCGCAAAGTTATTGCGAAAAATGCTAAAAAAAAAATTAAAAAACGCGATTATTTCATAAGTTATGCAAGTTAGCGATTTTTATTGTCAAGCGGAAAAATTGTGCTAAACTAGCACAACCTAGCACCAGTTTCAGGTTTTAGAAATATTGAAGTTTCGCAAAGTTATTGCGAAAAACGCTACAAAAAAATAAAAAACGCGATTATTTTATAAGTTATGCAAGTTAGCGATTTTTATTGTGAAGCAAGTTAGCGATTTTTATTGTGAAGCGGAAAAATTGTGCTAAACTAGCACAACCTAGCACCAGTTACAGATTTTAGAAATATTGAAGTTTCGCAAAGTTATTGCGAAAAACGCTAAAAAAATTAAAAAAAAACGCGATTATTTCATAAGTTATGCAAGTTAGCGATATTTACTGTGAAGCGGAATAATTGTGCTGAACTAGCACAACCTAGCACCAGTTACAGATTTTAGAAATATTGAAGTTTCGCAAAGTTATTGCTAAAAACGCTAAAAAAAATTAAAAAACGCGATTATTTCATAAGTTATGCAAGTTAGCGATTTTTATTGTGAAGCGGAAAAATTGTGCTAAACTAGCACAACCTAGCACCAGTTACAGATTTTAGAAATATTGAAGTTTCGCAAAGTTATTGCTAAAAACGCTAAAAAAAATTAAAAAACGCGATTATTTCATAAGTTATGCAAGTTAGCGATTTTTATTGTGAAGCGGAAAAATTGTGCTAAACTAGCACAACCTAGCACCAGTTTCAGGTTTTAGAAATATTGAAGTTTCGCAAAGTTATTGCGAAAAACGCTACAAAAAAATAAAAAACGCGATTATTTTATAAGTTATGCAAGTTAGCGATTTTTATTGTGAAGCGGAAAAATTGTGCTAAACTAGCACAACCTAGCACCAGTTACAGATTTTAGAAATATTGAAGTTTCGCAAAGTTATTGCGAAAAACGCTAAAAAAAATTAAAAAACGCGATTAGTTCATAAGTTATCCAAGTTAGCGATATTTATTGTGAAGCGGAATAATTGTGCTGAACTAGCACAACCTAGCACCAGTTTCAGGTTTTAGAAATATTGAAGTTTCGCAAAGTTATTGCGAAAAGCGCTAAAAAAATTAAAAAAACGCGATTATTTCATAAGTTATGCAAGTTAGCGATTTTTATTGTGAAGCGGAAAAATTTTGCTAAACTAGCACAACCTAGCACCAGTTACAGATTTTAGAAATATTGAAGTTTCGCAAAGTTATTGCTAAAAACGCTAAAAAAAATTAAAAAACGCGATTATTTCATAAGTTATGCAAGTTAGCGATTTTTATTGTGAAGCGGAAAAATTGTGCTAAACTAGCACAACCTAGCACCAGTTGCAGATTTTAGAAATATTGAAGTTTCGCAAAGTTATTGCTAAAAACGCTAAAAAAAATTAAAAAACGCGATTATTTCATAAGTTATGCAAGTTAGCGATTTTTATTGTGAAGCGGAAAAATTGTGCTAAACTAGCACAACCTAGCACCAGTTTCAGGTTTTAGAAATATTGAAGTTTCGCAAAGTTATTGCGAAAAACGCAAAAAAAATTAAAAAACGCGATTATTTCATAAGTTATGCAAGTTAGCGATTTTTATTGTGAAGCGGAAAAATTGTGCTAAACTAGCACAACCTAGCACCAGTTACAGATTTTAGAAATATTGAAGTTTCGCAAAGTTATTGCGAAAAACGCTAAAAAAAATTAAAAAACGCGATTAGTTCATAAGTTATCCAAGTTAGCGATATTTATTGTGAAGCGGAATAATTGTGCTGAACTAGCACAACCTAGCACCAGTTTCAGGTTTTAGAAATATTGAAGTTTCGCAAAGTTATTGCGAAAAGCGCTAAAAAAATTAAAAAAACGCGATTATTTCATAAGTTATGCAAGTTAGCGATTTTTATTGTGAAGCGGAAAAATTTTGCTAAACTAGCACAACCTAGCACCAGTTACAGATTTTAGAAATATTGAAGTTTCGCAAAGTTATTGCTAAAAACGCTAAAAAAAATTAAAAAACGCGATTATTTCATAAGTTATGCAAGTTAGCGATTTTTATTGTGAAGCGGAAAAATTGTGCTAAACTAGCACAACCTAGCACCAGTTACAGATTTTAGAAATATTGAAGTTTCGCAAAGTTATTGCGAAAAACGCTACAAAAAAATAAAAAACGCGATTATTTTATAAGTTATGCAAGTTAGCGATTTTTATTGTGAAGCGGAAAAATTGTGCTAAACTAGCACAACCTAGCACCAGTTTCAGGTTTTAGAAATATTGAAGTTTCGCAAAGTTATTGCGAAAAACGCTAAAAAAAATTAAAAAAAACGCGATTATTTCATAAGTTATGCAAGTTAGCGATTTCTGTCGTGAAGCGGAATAATTGTGCTGAACTAGCACAACCTAGCACCAGTTTCAGGTTTTAGAAATATTGAAGTTTCGCAAAGTTATTGCGAAAAACGCTAAAAAAAATTAAAAAACGCGATTATTTCATAAGTTATGCAAGTTAGCGATTTTTATTGTGAAGCGGAAAAATTGTGCTAAACTAGCACAACCTAGCACCAGTTTCAGGTTTTAGAAATATTGAAGTTTCGCAAAGTTATTGCGAAAAACGCTACAAAAAAATAAAAAACGCGATTATTTTATAAGTTATGCAAGTTAGCGATTTTTATTGTGAAGCGGAAAAATTGTGCTAAACTAGCACAACCTAGCACCAGTTTCAGGTTTTAGAAATATTGAAGTTTCGCAAAGTTATTGCGAAAAACGCTACAAAAAAATAAAAAACGCGATTATTTTATAAGTTATGCAAGTTAGCGATTTTTATTGTGAAGCGGAAAAATTGTGCTAAACTAGCACAACCTAGCACCAGTTTCAGATTTTAGAAATATTGAAGTTTCGCAAAGTTATTGCGAAAAACGCTAAAAAAAATTAAAAAACGCGATTATTTCATAAGTTATGCAAGTTAGCGATTTTTATTGTGAAGCGGAAAAATTGTGCTAAACTAGCACAACCTAGCACCAGTTTCAGGTTTTAGAAATATTGAAGTTTCGCAAAGTTATTGCGAAAAACGCTAAAAAAAATTAAAAAACGCGATTATTTCATAAGTTATGCAAGTTAGCGATTTTTATTGTGAAGCGGAAAAATTGTGCTAAACTAGCACAACCTAGCACCAGTTACAGATTTTAGAAATATTGAAGTTTCGCAAAGTTATTGCGAAAAACGCTAAAAAAAATTAAAAAACGCGATTAGTTCATAAGTTATCCAAGTTAGCGATATTTATTGTGAAGCGGAATAATTGTGCTGAACTAGCACAACCTAGCACCAGTTTCAGGTTTTAGAAATATTGAAGTTTCGCAAAGTTATTGCGAAAAGCGCTAAAAAAATTAAAAAAACGCGATTATTTCATAAGTTATGCAAGTTAGCGATTTTTATTGTGAAGCGGAAAAATTTTGCTAAACTAGCACAACCTAGCACCAGTTACAGATTTTAGAAATATTGAAGTTTCGCAAAGTTATTGCTAAAAACGCTAAAAAAAATTAAAAAACGCGATTATTTCATAAGTTATGCAAGTTAGCGATTTTTATTGTGAAGCGGAAAAATTGTGCTAAACTAGCACAACCTAGCACCAGTTACAGATTTTAGAAATATTGAAGTTTCGCAAAGTTATTGCGAAAAACGCTACAAAAAAATAAAAAACGCGATTATTTTATAAGTTATGCAAGTTAGCGATTTTTATTGTGAAGCGGAAAAATTGTGCTAAACTAGCACAACCTAGCACCAGTTTCAGGTTTTAGAAATATTGAAGTTTCGCAAAGTTATTGCGAAAAACGCTAAAAAAAATTAAAAAAAACGCGATTATTTCATAAGTTATGCAAGTTAGCGATTTCTGTCGTGAAGCGGAATAATTGTGCTGAACTAGCACAACCTAGCACCAGTTTCAGGTTTTAGAAATATTGAAGTTTCGCAAAGTTATTGCGAAAAACGCTAAAAAAAAATAAAAAACGCGATTATTTCATAAGTTATGCAAGTTAGCGATTTTTATTGTGAAGCGGAAAAATTGTGCTAAACTAGCACAACCTAGCACCAGTTTCAGGTTTTAGAAATATTGAAGTTTCGCAAAGTTATTGCGAAAAACGCTACAAAAAAATAAAAAACGCGATTATTTTATAAGTTATGCAAGTTAGCGATTTTTATTGTGAAGCGGAAAAATTGTGCTAAACTAGCACAACCTAGCACCAGTTTCAGGTTTTAGAAATATTGAAGTTTCGCAAAGTTATTGCGAAAAACGCTACAAAAAAATAAAAAACGCGATTATTTTATAAGTTATGCAAGTTAGCGATTTTTATTGTGAAGCGGAAAAATTGTGCTAAACTAGCACAACCTAGCACCAGTTTCAGATTTTAGAAATATTGAAGTTTCGCAAAGTTATTGCGAAAAACGCTAAAAAAAATTAAAAAACGCGATTATTTCATAAGTTATGCAAGTTAGCGATTTTTATTGTGAAGCGGAAAAATTGTGCTAAACTAGCACAACCTAGCACCAGTTACAGATTTTAGAAATATTGAAGTCTCGCAAAGTTATTGCTAAAAACGCTAAAAAAAAATTAAAAAATGCGATTATTTCATAAGTTATGCAAGTTAGCGATTTTTATTGTGAAGCGGAAAAATTGTGCTAAACTAGCACAACCTAGCACCAGTTACAGATTTTAGAAATATTAA
Source organism: Hydrotaea diabolus (assembly GCA_963513945.1). NCBI lineage: Eukaryota > Metazoa > Arthropoda > Insecta > Diptera > Muscidae > Hydrotaea > Hydrotaea diabolus. The sequence continues at coordinate 189,931,244 of OY740716.1, read as the reverse complement.
AGTTTCGCAAAGTTATTGCTAAAAACGCTAAAAAAAATTAAAAAACGCGATTATTTCATAAGTTATGCAAGTTAGCGATTTTTATTGTGAAGCGGAAAAATCGTGCTAAACTAGCACAACCTAGCACCAGTTTCAGGTTTTAGAAATATTGAAGTTTCGCAAAGTTATTGCGAAAAACGCTACAAAAAAATAAAAAAAACGCGATTATTTTATAAGTTATGCAAGTTAGCGATTTTTATTGTGAAGCGGAAAAATTGTGCTAAACTAGCACAACCTAGCACCAGTTTCAGGTTTTAGAAATATTGAAGTTTCACAAAGTTATTGCGAAAAACGCTAAAAAAAATTAAAAAACGCGATTATTTCATAAGTTATGCAAGTTAGCGATTTTTATTGTGAAGCGGAAAAATTGTGCTAAACTAGCACAACCTAGCACCAGTTACAGATTTTAGAAATATTGAAGTTTCGCAAAGTTATTGCGAAAAACGCTAAAAAAAATTAAAAAAACGCGATTATTTCATAAGTTATGCAAGTTAGCGATATTTATTGTGAAGCGGAATAATTGTGCTGAACTAGCACAACCTAGCACCAGTTACAGATTTTAGAAATATTGAAGTTTCGCAAAGTTATTGCTAAAAACGCTAAAAAAAATTAAAAAACGCGATTATTTCATAAGTTATGCAAGTTAGCGATTTTTATTGTGAAGCGGAAAAATTGTGCTAAACTAGCACAACCTAGCACCAGTTTCAGGTTTTAGAAATATTGAAGTTTCGCAAAGTTATTGCGAAAAACGCTAAAAAAAATTAAAAAAACGCGGTTATTTCATAAGTTATGCAAGTTAGCGATTTTTGTCGTGAAGCGGAATAATTGTGCTGAACTAGCACAACCTAGCACCAGTTTCAGGTTTTAGAAATATTGAAGTTTCGCAAAGTTATTGCGAAAAACGCTAAAAAAAAATTAAAAAACGCGATTATTTCATAAGTTATGCAAGTTAGCGATTTTTATTGTGAAGCGGAAAAATTGTGCTAAACTAGCACAACCTAGCACCAGTTTCAGGTTTTAGAAATATTGAAGTTTCGCAAAGTTATTGCGAAAAAACGCTACAAAAAAAATAAAAAACGCGATTATTTTATAAGTTATGCAAGTTAGCGATTTTTATTGTGAAGCGGAAAAATTGTGCTAAACTAGCACAACCTAGCACCAGTTTCAGGTTTTAGAAATATTGAAGTTTCGCAAAGTTATTGCGAAAAACGCTACAAAAAAATAAAAAACGCGATTATTTTATAAGTTATGCAAGTTAGCGATTTTTATTGTGAAACAGAAAAATTGTGCTAAACTAGCACAACCTAGCACCAGTTTCAGATTTTAGAAATATTGAAGTTTCGCAAAGTTATTGCGAAAAACGCTAAAAAAATTAAAAAAAACGCGATTATTTCATAAGTTATGCAAGTTAGCGATTTTTATTGTGAAGCGGAAAAATTGTGCTAAACTAGCACAACCTAGCACCAGTTACAGATTTTAGAAATATTGAAGTCTCGCAAAGTTATTGCTAAAAACGCTAAAAAAAAATTAAAAAACGCGATTATTTCATAAGTTATGCAAGTTAGCGATTTTTATTGTGAAGCGGAAAAATTGTGCTAAACTAGCACAACCTAGCACCAGTTACAGATTTTAGAAATATTGAAGTTTCGCAAAGTTATTGCTAAAAAACGCTAAAAAAAATTAAAAAACGCGATTATTTCATAAGTTATGCAAGTTAGCGATTTTTATTGTGAAGCGGAAAAATTGTGCTAAACTAGCACAACCTAGCACCAGTTACAGATTTTAGAAATATTGAAGTTTCGCAAAGTTATTGCGAAAAACGCTAAAAAAATTAAAAAAACGCGATTATTTCATAAGTTATGCAAGTTAGCGATTTTTATTGTGAAGCGGAAAAATTGTGCTAAACTAGCACAACCTAGCACCAGTTACAGATTTTAGAAATATTGAAGTTTCGCAAAGTTTTTGCGAAAAACGCTAAAAAAAAATTAAAAAACGCGATTAGTTCATAAGTTATCCAAGTTAGCGATATTTATTGTGAAGCGGAAAAATTGTGCTAAACTAGCACAACCTAGCACCAGTTTCAGGTTTTAGAAATATTGAAGTTTCGCAAAGTTATTGCGAAAAACGCTAAAAAAAAATTAAAAAAAACGCGATTATTTCATAAGTTATGCAAGTTAGCGATTTTTATTGTGAAGCGGAAAAATTGTGCTAAACTAGCACAACCTAGCACCAGTTTCAGGTTTTAGAAATATTAAAGTTTCGCAAAGTTATTGCGAAAAACGCTACAAAAAAATAAAAAACGCGATTATTTTATAAGTTATGCAAGTTAGCGATTTTTATTGTGAAGCGGAAAAATTGTGCTGAACTAGCACAACCTAGCACCAGTTTCAGGTTTTAGAAATATTGAAGTTTCGCAAAGTTATTGCGAAAAACGCTAAAAAAATTAAAAAACGCGATTATTTCATAAGTTATGCAAGTTAGCGATTTTTATTGTGAAGCGGAAAAATTGTGCTTAACTAGCACAACCTAGCACCAGTTACAGATTTTAGAAATATTGAAGTTTCGCAAAGTTATTGCTAAAAACGCTAAAAAAAATTAAAAAACGCGATTATTTCATAAGTTATGCAAGTTAGCGATTTTTATTGTGAAGCGGAAAAATTGTGCTAAACTAGCACAACCTAGGACCAGTTTCAGGTTTTAGAAATATTGAAGTTTCGCAAAGTTATTGCGAAAAACGCTAAAAAAAAATTAAAAAAACCCGGTTATTTCATAAGTTATGCAAGTTAGCGATTTTTGTCGTGAAGCGGAATAATTGTGCTGAACTAGCACAACCTAGCACCAGTTTCAGGTTTTAGAAATATTGAAGTTTCGCAAAGTTATTGCGAAAAACGCTAAAAAAAAATTAAAAAACGCGATTATTTCATAAGTTATGCAAGTTAGCGATTTTTATTGTGAAGCGGAAAAATTGTGCTAAACTAGCACAACCTAGCACCAGTTTCAGGTTTTAGAAATATTGAAGTTTCGCAAAGTTATTGCGAAAAACGCTACAAAAAAATAAAAAACGCGATTATTTTATAAGTTATGCAAGTTAGCGATTTTTATTGTGAAGCGGAAAAATTGTGCTAAACTAGCACAACCTAGCACCAGTTTCAGGTTTTAGAAATATTGAAGTTTCGCAAAGTTATTGCGAAAAACGCTACAAAAAAATAAAAAACGCGATTATTTTATAAGTTATGCAAGTTAGCGATTTTTATTGTGAAACAGAAAAATTGTGCTAAACTAGCACAACCTAGCACCAGTTTCAGATTTTAGAAATATTGAAGTTTCGCAAAGTTATTGCGAAAAACGCTAAAAAAATTAAAAAAAACGCGATTATTTCATAAGTTATGCAAGTTAGCGATTTTTATTGTGAAGCGGAAAAATTGTGCTAAACTAGCACAACCTAGCACCAGTTACAGATTTTAGAAATATTGAAGTCTCGCAAAGTTATTGCTAAAAACGCTAAAAAAAAATTAAAAAATGCGATTATTTCATAAGTTATGCAAGTTAGCGATTTTTATTGTGAAGCGGAAAAATTGTGCTAAACTAGCACAACCTAGCACCAGTTACAGATTTTAGAAATATTAAAGTTTCGCAAAGTTATTGCTAAAAACGCTAAAAAAAATTAAAAAACGCGATTATTTCATAAGTTATGCAAGTTAGCGATTTTTATTGTGAAGCGGAAAAATCGTGCTAAACTAGCACAACCTAGCACCAGTTTCAGGTTTTAGAAATATTGAAGTTTCACAAAGTTATTGCGAAAAACGCTAAAAAAAATTAAAAAACGCGATTATTTCATAAGTTATGCAAGTTAGCGATTTTTATTGTGAAGCGGAAAAATTGTGCTAAACTAGCACAACCTAGCACCAGTTACAGATTTTAGAAATATTGAAGTTTCGCAAAGTTATTGCGAAAAACGCTAAAAAAAATTAAAAAAACGCGATTATTTCATAAGTTATGCAAGTTAGCGATATTTATTGTGAAGCGGAATAATTGTGCTGAACTAGCACAACCTAGCACCAGTTACAGATTTTAGAAATATTGAAGTTTCGCAAAGTTATTGCTAAAAACGCTAAAAAAAATTAAAAAACGCGATTATTTCATAAGTTATGCAAGTTAGCGATTTTTATTGTGAAGCGGAAAAATTGTGCTAAACTAGCACAACCTAGCACCAGTTTCAGGTTTTAGAAATATTGAAGTTTCGCAAAGTTATTGCGAAAAACGCTAAAAAAAATTAAAAAAACGCGGTTATTTCATAAGTTATGCAAGTTAGCGATTTTTGTCGTGAAGCGGAATAATTGTGCTGAACTAGCACAACCTAGCACCAGTTTCAGGTTTTAGAAATATTGAAGTTTCGCAAAGTTATTGCGAAAAACGCTAAAAAAAAATTAAAAAACGCGATTATTTCATAAGTTATGCAAGTTAGCGATTTTTATTGTGAAGCGGAAAAATTGTGCTAAACTAGCACAACCTAGCACCAGTTTCAGGTTTTAGAAATATTGAAGTTTCGCAAAGTTATTGCGAAAAACGCTACAAAAAAATAAAAAACGCGATTATTTTATAAGTTATGCAAGTTAGCGATTTTTATTGTGAAGCGGAAAAATTGTGCTAAACTAGCACAACCTAGCACCAGTTTCAGGTTTTAGAAATATTGAAGTTTCGCAAAGTTATTGCGAAAAACGCTACAAAAAAATAAAAAACGCGATTATTTTATAAGTTATGCAAGTTAGCGATTTTTATTGTGAAACAGAAAAATTGTGCTAAACTAGCACAACCTAGCACCAGTTTCAGATTTTAGAAATATTGAAGTTTCGCAAAGTTATTGCGAAAAACGCTAAAAAAATTAAAAAAAACGCGATTATTTCATAAGTTATGCAAGTTAGCGATTTTTATTGTGAAGCGGAAAAATTGTGCTAAACTAGCACAACCTAGCACCAGTTACAGATTTTAGAAATATTGAAGTCTCGCAAAGTTATTGCTAAAAACGCTAAAAAAAAATTAAAAAACGCGATTATTTCATAAGTTATGCAAGTTAGCGATTTTTATTGTGAAGCGGAAAAATTGTGCTAAACTAGCACAACCTAGCACCAGTTACAGATTTTAGAAATATTGAAGTTTCGCAAAGTTATTGCTAAAAACGCTAAAAAAAAATTAAAAAACGCGATTATTTCATAAGTTATGCAAGTTAGCGATTTTTATTGTGAAGCGGAAAAATTGTGCTAAACTAGCACAACCTAGCACCAGTTACAGATTTTAGAAATATTGAAGTTTCGCAAAGTTATTGCGAAAAAACGCTAAAAAAATTAAAAAAACGCGATTATTTCATAAGTTATGCAAGTTAGCGATTTTTATTGTGAAGCGGAAAAATTGTGCTAAACTAGCACAACCTAGCACCAGTTACAGATTTTAGAAATATTGAAGTTTCGCAAAGTTTTTGCGAAAAACGCTAAAAAAAAATTAAAAAACGCGATTAGTTCATAAGTTATCCAAGTTAGCGATATTTATTGTGAAGCGGAAAAATTGTGCTAAACTAGCACAACCTAGCACCAGTTTCAGGTTTTAGAAATATTGAAGTTTCGCAAAGTTATTGCGAAAAACGCTAAAAAAAAATTAAAAAAAACGCGATTATTTCATAAGTTATGCAAGTTAGCGATTTTTATTGTGAAGCGGAAAAATTGTGCTAAACTAGCACAACCTAGCACCAGTTTCAGGTTTTAGAAATATTAAAGTTTCGCAAAGTTATTGCGAAAAACGCTACAAAAAAATAAAAAACGCGATTATTTTATAAGTTATGCAAGTTAGCGATTTTTATTGTGAAGCGGAAAAATTGTGCTGAACTAGCACAACCTAGCACCAGTTTCAGGTTTTAGAAATATTGAAGTTTCGCAAAGTTATTGCGAAAAACGCTAAAAAAATTAAAAAACGCGATTATTTCATAAGTTATGCAAGTTAGCGATTTTTATTGTGAAGCGGAAAAATTGTGCTAAACTAGCACAACCTAGCACCAGTTACAGATTTTAGAAATATTGAAGTTTCGCAAAGTTATTGCTAAAAACGCTAAAAAAAATTAAAAAACGCGATTATTTCATAAGTTATGCAAGTTAGCGATTTTTATTGTGAAGCGGAAAAATTGTGCTAAACTAGCACAACCTAGCACCAGTTTCAGGTTTTAGAAATATTGAAGTTTCGCAAAGTTATTGCGAAAAACGCTAAAAAAAAATTAAAAAAACCCGGTTATTTCATAAGTTATGCAAGTTAGCGATTTTTGTCGTGAAGCGGAATAATTGTGCTGAACTAGCACAACCTAGCACCAGTTTCAGGTTTTAGAAATATTGAAGTTTCGCAAAGTTATTGCGAAAAACGCTAAAAAAAAATTAAAAAACGCGATTATTTCATAAGTTATGCAAGTTAGCGATTTTTATTGTGAAGCGGAAAAATTGTGCTAAACTAGCACAACCTAGCACCAGTTTCAGGTTTTAGAAATATTGAAGTTTCGCAAAGTTATTGCGAAAAACGCTACAAAAAAATAAAAAACGCGATTATTTTATAAGTTATGCAAGTTAGCGATTTTTATTGTGAAGCGGAAAAATTGTGCTAAACTAGCACAACCTAGCACCAGTTTCAGGTTTTAGAAATATTGAAGTTTCGCAAAGTTATTGCGAAAAACGCTACAAAAAAATAAAAAACGCGATTATTTTATAAGTTATGCAAGTTAGCGATTTTTATTGTGAAACAGAAAAATTGTGCTAAACTAGCACAACCTAGCACCAGTTTCAGATTTTAGAAATATTGAAGTTTCGCAAAGTTATTGCGAAAAACGCTAAAAAAATTAAAAAAAACGCGATTATTTCATAAGTTATGCAAGTTAGCGATTTTTATTGTGAAGCGGAAAAATTGTGCTAAACTAGCACAACCTAGCACCAGTTACAGATTTTAGAAATATTGAAGTCTCGCAAAGTTATTGCTAAAAACGCTAAAAAAAAATTAAAAAACGCGATTATTTCATAAGTTATGCAAGTTAGCGATTTTTATTGTGAAGCGGAAAAATTGTGCTAAACTAGCACAACCTAGCACCAGTTACAGATTTTAGAAATATTGAAGTTTCGCAAAGTTATTGCTAAAAACGCTAAAAAAAATTAAAAAACGCGATTATTTCATAAGTTATGCAAGTTAGCGATTTTTATTGTGAAGCGGAAAAATTGTGCTAAACTAGCACAACCTAGCACCAGTTACAGATTTTAGAAATATTGAAGTTTCGCAAAGTTATTGCGAAAAACGCTAAAAAAATTAAAAAAACGCGATTATTTCATAAGTTATGCAAGTTAGCGATTTTTATTGTGAAGCGGAAAAATTGTGCTAAACTAGCACAACCTAGCACCAGTTACAGATTTTAGAAATATTGAAGTTTCGCAAAGTTATTGCTAAAAACGCTAAAAAAAATTAAAAAACGCGATTATTTCATAAGTTATGCAAGTTAGCGATTTTTATTGTGAAGCGGAAAAATTGTGCTAAACTAGCACAACCTAGCACCAGTTACAGATTTTAGAAATATTGAAGTTTCGCAAAGTTATTGCGAAAAACGCTAAAAAAAATTAAAAAAACGCGATTATTTCATAAGTTATGCAAGTTAGCGATTTTTATTGTGAAGCGGAAAAATTGTGCTAAACTAGCACAACCTAGCACCAGTTACAGATTTTAGAAATATTGAAGTTTCGCAAAGTTTTTGCGAAAAACGCTAAAAAAAAATTAAAAAACGCGATTAGTTCATAAGTTATCCAAGTTAGCGATATTTATTGTGAAGCGGAAAAATTGTGCTAAACTAGCACAACCTAGCACCAGTTTCAGGTTTTAGAAATATTGAAGTTTCGCAAAGTTATTGCGAAAAACGCTAAAAAAAAAATTAAAAAAACGCGATTATTTCATAAGTTATGCAAGTTAGCGATTTTTATTGTGAAGCGGAAAAATTGTGCTAAACTAGCACAACCTAGCACCAGTTTCAGGTTTTAGAAATATTAAAGTTTCGCAAAGTTATTGCGAAAAACGCTACAAAAAAATAAAAAACGCGATTATTTTATAAGTTATGCAAGTAAGCGATTTTTATTGTGAAGCGGAAAAATTGTGCTGAACTAGCACAACCTAGCACCAGTTTCAGGTTTTAGAAATATTGAAGTTTCGCAAAGTTATTGCGAAAAACGCTAAAAAAATTAAAAAACGCGATTATTTCATAAGTTATGCAAGTTAGCGATTTTTATTGTGAAGCGGAAAAATTGTGCTAAACTAGCACAACCTAGCACCAGTTACAGATTTTAGAAATATTGAAGTTTCGCAAAGTTATTGCTAAAAACGCTAAAAAAAATTAAAAAACGCGATTATTTCATAAGTTATGCAAGTTAGCGATTTTTATTGTGAAGCGGAAAAATTGTGCTAAACTAGCACAACCTAGGACCAGTTTCAGGTTTTAGAAATATTGAAGTTTCGCAAAGTTATTGCGAAAAACGCTAAAAAAAAAATTAAAAAAACGCGGTTATTTCATAAGTTATGCAAGTTAGCGATTTTTGTCGTGAAGCGGAATAATTGTGCTGAACTAGCACAACCTAGCACCAGTTTCAGGTTTTAGAAATATTGAAGTTTCGCAAAGTTATTGCGAAAAACGCTAAAAAAAAATTAAAAAACGCGATTATTTCATAAGTTATGCAAGTTAGCGATTTTTATTGTGAAGCGGAAAAATTGTGCTAAACTAGCACAACCTAGCACCAGTTTCAGGTTTTAGAAATATTGAAGTTTCGCAAAGTTATTGCGAAAAACGCTACAAAAAAATAAAAAACGCGATTATTTTATAAGTTATGCAAGTTAGCGATTTTTATTGTGAAACAGAAAAATTGTGCTAAACTAGCACAACCTAGCACCAGTTTCAGATTTTAGAAATATTGAAGTTTCGCAAAGTTATTGCGAAAAACGCTAAAAAAATTAAAAAAAACGCGATTATTTCATAAGTTATGCAAGTTAGCGATTTTTATTGTGAAGCGGAAAAATTGTGCTAAACTAGCACAACCTAGCACCAGTTTCAGGTTTTAGAAATATTGAAGTTTCGCAAAGTTATTGCGAAAAACGCTAAAAAAAAATAAAAAACGCGATTATTTCATAAGTTATGCAAGTTAGCGATTTTTATTGTGAAGCGGAAAAATTGTGCTAAACTAGCACAACCTAGCACCAGTTTCAGGTTTTAGAAATATTGAAGTTTCGCAAAGTTATTGCGAAAAACGCTACAAAAAAATAAAAAACGCGATTATTTTATAAGTTATGCAAGTTAGCGATTTTTATTGTGAAGCGGAAAAATTGTGCTAAACTAGCACAACCTAGCACCAGTTTCAGGTTTTAGAAATATTGAAGTTTCGCAAAGTTATTGCGAAAAATGCTACAAAAAAATAAAAAACGCGATTATTTTATAAGTTATGCAAGTTAGCGATTTTTATTGTGAAGCGGAAAAATTGTGCTAAACTAGCACAACCTAGCACCAGTTTCAGATTTTAGAAATATTGAAGTTTCGCAAAGTTATTGCGAAAAACGCTAAAAAAAATTAAAAAACGCGATTATTTCATAAGTTATGCAAGTTAGCGATTTTTATTGTGAAGCGGAAAAATTGTGCTAAACTAGCACAACCTAGCACCAGTTACAGATTTTAGAAATATTGAAGTCTCGCAAAGTTATTGCTAAAAACGCTAAAAAAAAATTAAAAAATGCGATTATTTCATAAGTTATGCAAGTTAGCGATTTTTATTGTGAAGCGGAAAAATTGTGCTAAACTAGCACAACCTAGCACCAGTTACAGATTTTAGAAATATTAAAGTTTCGCAAAGTTATTGCTAAAAACGCTAAAAAAAATTAAAAAACGCGATTATTTCATAAGTTATGCAAGTTAGCGATTTTTATTGTGAAGCGGAAAAATCGTGCTAAACTAGCACAACCTAGCACCAGTTTCAAGTTTTAGAAATATTGAAGTTTCGCAAAGTTATTGCGAAAAACGCTACAAAAAAATAAAAAAACGCGATTATTTTATAAGTTATGCAAGTTAGCGATTTTTATTGTGAAGCGGAAAAATTGTGCTAAACTAGCACAACCTAGCACCAGTTTCAGGTTTTAGAAATATTGAAGTTTCGCAAAGTTATTGCGAAAAACGCTAAAAAAAATTAAAAAACGCGATTATTTCATAAGTTATGCAAGTTAGCGATTTTTATTGTGAAGCGGAAAAATTGTGCTAAACTAGCACAACCTAGCACCAGTTACAGATTTTAGAAATATTGAAGTTTCGCAAAGTTATTGCGAAAAACGCTAAAAAAAATTAAAAAAACGCGATTATTTCATAAGTTATGCAAGTTAGCGATATTTATTGTGAAGCGGAATAATTGTGCTGAACTAGCACAACCTAGCACCAGTTACAGATTTTAGAAATATTGAAGTTTCGCAAAGTTATTGCTAAAAACGCTAAAAAAAATTAAAAAACGCGATTATTTCATAAGTTATGCAAGTTATCGATTTTTATTGTGAAGCGGAAAAATTGTGCTAAACTAGCACAACCTAGCACCAGTTTCAGGTTTTAGAAATATTGAAGTTTCGCAAAGTTATTGCGAAAAACGCTAAAAAAAAATTAAAAAAAACGCGGTTATTTCATAAGTTATGCAAGTTAGCGATTTTTGTCGTGAAGCGGAATAATTGTGCTGAACTAGCACAACCTAGCACCAGTTTCAGGTTTTAGAAATATTGAAGTTTCGCAAAGTTATTGCGAAAAACGCTAAAAAAAAATTAAAAAACGCGATTATTTCATAAGTTATGCAAGTTAGCGATTTTTATTGTGAAGCGGAAAAATTGTGCTAAACTAGCACAACCTAGCACCAGTTTCAGGTTTTAGAAATATTGAAGTTTCGCAAAGTTATTGCGAAAAACGCTACAAAAAAATAAAAAACGCGATTATTTTATAAGTTATGCAAGTTAGCGATTTTTATTGTGAAGCGGAAAAATTGTGCTAAACTAGCACAACCTAGCACCAGTTTCAGGTTTTAGAAATATTGAAGTTTCGCAAAGTTATTGCGAAAAACGCTACAAAAAAATAAAAAACGCGATTATTTTATAAGTTATGCAAGTTAGCGATTTTTATTGTGAAACAGAAAAATTGTGCTAAACTAGCACAACCTAGCACCAGTTTCAGATTTTAGAAATATTGAAGTTTCGCAAAGTTATTGCGAAAAACGCTAAAAAAATTAAAAAAAACGCGATTATTTCATAAGTTATGCAAGTTAGCGATTTTTATTGTGAAGCGGAAAAATTGTGCTAAACTAGCACAACCTAGCACCAGTTACAGATTTTAGAAATATTGAAGTCTCGCAAAGTTATTGCTAAAAACGCTAAAAAAAAATTAAAAAACGCGATTATTTCATAAGTTATGCAAGTTAGCGATTTTTATTGTGAAGCGGAAAAATTGTGCTAAACTAGCACAACCTAGCACCAGTTACAGATTTTAGAAATATTGAAGTTTCGCAAAGTTATTGCTAAAAACGCTAAAAAAAATTAAAAAACGCGATTATTTCATAAGTTATGCAAGTTAGCGATTTTTATTGTGAAGCGGAAAAATTGTGCTAAACTAGCACAACCTAGCACCAGTTACAGATTTTAGAAATATTGAAGTTTCGCAAAGTTATTGCGAAAAACGCTAAAAAAAAAATTAAAAAACGCGATTATTTCATAAGTTATGCAAGTTAGCGATATTTATTGTGAAGCGGAATAATTGTGCTGAACTAGCACAACCTAGCACCAGTTTCAGGTTTTAGAAATATTGAAGTTTCGCAAAGTTATTGCGAAAAACGCTAAAAAAAATTAAAAAAACGCGATTATTTCATAAGTTATGCAAGTTAGCGATTTTTATTGTGAAGCGGAAAAATTGTGCTAAACTAGCACAACCTAGCACCAGTTACAGATTTTAGAAATATTGAAGTTTCGCAAAGTTATTGCTAAAAACGCTAAAAAAAAATTAAAAAACGCGATTATTTCATAAGTTATGCAAGTTAGCGATTTTTATTGTGAAGCGGAAAAATTGTGCTAAACTAGCACAACCTAGCACCAGTTACAGATTTTAGAAATATTGAAGTTTCGCAAAGTTATTGCGAAAAACGCTAAAAAAATTAAAAAAACGCGATTATTTCATAAGTTATGCAAGTTAGCGATTTTTATTGTGAAGCGGAAAAATTGTGCTAAACTAGCACAACCTAGCACCAGTTACAGATTTTAGAAATATTGAAGTTTCGCAAAGTTTTTGCGAAAAACGCTAAAAAAAAATTAAAAAACGCGATTAGTTCATAAGTTATCCAAGTTAGCGATATTTATTGTGAAGCGGAAAAATTGTGCTAAACTAGCACAACCTAGCACCAGTTTCAGGTTTTAGAAATATTGAAGTTTCGCAAAGTTATTGCGAAAAACGCTAAAAAAAAATTAAAAAAACGCGATTATTTCATAAGTTATGCAAGTTAGCGATTTTTATTGTGAAGCGGAAAAATTGTGCTAAACTAGCACAACCTAGCACCAGTTTCAGGTTTTAGAAATATTAAAGTTTCGCAAAGTTATTGCGAAAAACGCTACAAAAAAATAAAAAACGCGATTATTTTATAAGTTATGCAAGTTAGCGATTTTTATTGTGAAGCGGAAAAATTGTGCTGAACTAGCACAACCTAGCACCAGTTTCAGGTTTTAGAAATATTGAAGTTTCGCAAAGTTATTGCGAAAAACGCTAAAAAAATTAAAAAACGCGATTATTTCATAAGTTATGCAAGTTAGCGATTTTTATTGTGAAGCGGAAAAATTGTGCTAAACTAGCACAACCTAGCACCAGTTACAGATTTTAGAAATATTGAAGTTTCGCAAAGTTATTGCTAAAAACGCTAAAAAAAAATAAAAAACGCGATTATTTCATAAGTTATGCAAGTTAGCGATTTTTATTGTGAAGCGGAAAAATTGTGCTAAACTAGCACAACCTAGGACCAGTTTCAGGTTTTAGAAATATTGAAGTTTCGCAAAGTTATTGCGAAAAACGCTAAAAAAAAATTAAAAAAACGCGGTTATTTCATAAGTTATGCAAGTTAGCGATTTTTGTCGTGAAGCGGAATAATTGTGCTGAACTAGCACAACCTAGCACCAGTTTCAGGTTTTAGAAATATTGAAGTTTCGCAAAGTTATTGCGAAAAACGCTAAAAAAAAATTAAAAAACGCGATTATTTCATAAGTTATGCAAGTTAGCGATTTTTATTGTGAAGCGGAAAAATTGTGCTAAACTAGCACAACCTAGCACCAGTTTCAGGTTTTAGAAATATTGAAGTTTCGCAAAGTTATTGCGAAAAACGCTAAAAAAAAAATTAAAAAACGCGATTATTTCATAAGTTATGCAAGTTAGCGATATTTATTGTGAAGCGGAATAATTGTGCTGAACTAGCACAACCTAGCACCAGTTTCAGGTTTTAGAAATATTGAAGTTTCGCAAAGTTATTGCGAAAAACGCTAAAAAAAATTAAAAAAACGCGATTATTTCATAAGTTATGCAAGTTAGCGATTTTTATTGTGAAGCGGAAAAATTGTGCTAAACTAGCACAACCTAGCACCAGTTACAGATTTTAGAAATATTGAAGTTTCGCAAAGTTATTGCTAAAAACGCTAAAAAAAAATTAAAAAACGCGATTATTTCATAAGTTATGCAAGTTAGCGATTTTTATTGTGAAGCGGAAAAATTGTGCTAAACTAGCACAACCTAGCACCAGTTACAGATTTTAGAAATATTGAAGTTTCGCAAAGTTATTGCGAAAAACGCTAAAAAAATTAAAAAAACGCGATTATTTCATAAGTTATGCAAGTTAGCGATTTTTATTGTGAAGCGGAAAAATTGTGCTAAACTAGCACAACCTAGCACCAGTTACAGATTTTAGAAATATTGAAGTTTCGCAAAGTTTTTGCGAAAAACGCTAAAAAAAAATTAAAAAACGCGATTAGTTCATAAGTTATCCAAGTTAGCGATATTTATTGTGAAGCGGAAAAATTGTGCTAAACTAGCACAACCTAGCACCAGTTTCAGGTTTTAGAAATATTGAAGTTTCGCAAAGTTATTGCGAAAAACGCTAAAAAAAAATTAAAAAAACGCGATTATTTCATAAGTTATGCAAGTTAGCGATTTTTATTGTGAAGCGGAAAAATTGTGCTAAACTAGCACAACCTAGCACCAGTTTCAGGTTTTAGAAATATTAAAGTTTCGCAAAGTTATTGCGAAAAACGCTACAAAAAAATAAAAAACGCGATTATTTTATAAGTTATGCAAGTTAGCGATTTTTATTGTGAAGCGGAAAAATTGTGCTGAACTAGCACAACCTAGCACCAGTTTCAGGTTTTAGAAATATTGAAGTTTCGCAAAGTTATTGCGAAAAACGCTAAAAAAAATTAAAAAACGCGATTATTTCATAAGTTATGCAAGTTAGCGATTTTTATTGTGAAGCGGAAAAATTGTGCTAAACTAGCACAACCTAGCACCAGTTACAGATTTTAGAAATATTGAAGTTTCGCAAAGTTATTGCTAAAAACGCTAAAAAAAATTAAAAAACGCGATTATTTCATAAGTTATGCAAGTTAGCGATTTTTATTGTGAAGCGGAAAAATTGTGCTAAACTAGCACAACCTAGGACCAGTTTCAGGTTTTAGAAATATTGAAGTTTCGCAAAGTTATTGCGAAAAACGCTAAAAAAAAATTAAAAAAACGCGGTTATTTCATGTTATGCAAGTTAGCGATTTTTGTCGTGAAGCGGAATAATTGTGCTGAACTAGCACAACCTAGCACCAGTTTCAGGTTTTAGAAATATTGAAGTTTCGCAAAGTTATTGCGAAAAACGCTAAAAAAAAATTAAAAAACGCGATTATTTCATAAGTTATGCAAGTTAGCGATTTTTATTGTGAAGCGGAAAAATTGTGCTAAACTAGCACAACCTAGCACCAGTTTCAGGTTTTAGAAATATTGAAGTTTCGCAAAGTTATTGCGAAAAACGCTACAAAAAAATAAAAAACGCGATTATTTTATAAGTTATGCAAGTTAGCGATTTTTATTGTGAAGCGGAAAAATTGTGCTAAACTAGCACAACCTAGCACCAGTTTCAGGTTTTAGAAATATTGAAGTTTCGCAAAGTTATTGCGAAAAACGCTACAAAAAAATAAAAAACGCGATTATTTTATAAGTTATGCAAGTTAGCGATTTTTATTGTGAAACAGAAAAATTGTGCTAAACTAGCACAACCTAGCACCAGTTTCAGATTTTAGAAATATTGAAGTTTCGCAAAGTTATTGCGAAAAACGCTAAAAAAATTAAAAAAAACGCGATTATTTCATAAGTTATGCAAGTTAGCGATTTTTATTGTGAAGCGGAAAAATTGTGCTAAACTAGCACAACCTAGCACCAGTTACAGATTTTAGAAATATTGAAGTCTCGCAAAGTTATTGCTAAAAACGCTAAAAAAAAATTAAAAAACGCGATTATTTCATAAGTTATGCAAGTTAGCGATTTTTATTGTGAAGCGGAAAAATTGTGCTAAACTAGCACAACCTAGCACCAGTTACAGATTTTAGAAATATTGAAGTTTCGCAAAGTTATTGCTAAAAACGCTAAAAAAAATTAAAAAACGCGATTATTTCATAAGTTATGCAAGTTAGCGATTTTTATTGTGAAGCGGAAAAATTGTGCTAAACTAGCACAACCTAGCACCAGTTACAGATTTTAGAAATATTGAAGTTTCGCAAAGTTATTGCGAAAAACGCTAAAAAAATTAAAAAAACGCGATTATTTCATAAGTTATGCAAGTTAGCGATTTTTATTGTGAAGCGGAAAAATTGTGCTAAACTAGCACAACCTAGCACCAGTTACAGATTTTAGAAATATTGAAGTTTCGCAAAGTTATTGCTAAAAACGCTAAAAAAAAATTAAAAAACGCGATTATTTCATAAGTTATGCAAGTTAGCGATTTTTATTGTGAAGCGGAAAAATTGTGCTAAACTAGCACAACCTAGCACCAGTTACAGATTTTAGAAATATTGAAGTTTCGCAAAGTTATTGCGAAAAACGCTAAAAAAAATTAAAAAAACGCGATTATTTCATAAGTTATGCAAGTTAGCGATTTTTATTGTGAAGCGGAAAAATTGTGCTAAACTAGCACAACCTAGCACCAGTTACAGATTTTAGAAATATTGAAGTTTCGCAAAGTTTTTGCGAAAAACGCTAAAAAAAAATTAAAAAACGCGATTAGTTCATAAGTTATCCAAGTTAGCGATTTTTATTGTGAAGCGGAAAAATTGTGCTGAACTAGCACAACCTAGCACCAGTTTCAGGTTTTAGAAATATTGAAGTTTCGCAAAGTTATTGCGAAAAACGCTACAAAAAAATAAAAAACGCGATTATTTTATAAGTTATGCAAGTTAGCGATTTTTATTGTGAAACAGAAAAATTGTGCTAAACTAGCACAACCTAGCACCAGTTTCAGATTTTAGAAATATTGAAGTTTCGCAAAGTTATTGCGAAAAACGCTAAAAAAATTAAAAAAAACGCGATTATTTCATAAGTTATGCAAGTTAGCGATTTTTATTGTGAAGCGGAAAAATTGTGCTAAACTAGCACAACCTAGCACCAGTTACAGATTTTAGAAATATTGAAGTCTCGCAAAGTTATTGCTAAAAACGCTAAAAAAAAATTAAAAAACGCGATTATTTCATAAGTTATGCAAGTTAGCGATTTTTATTGTGAAGCGGAAAAATTGTGCTAAACTAGCACAACCTAGCACCAGTTACAGATTTTAGAAATATTGAAGTTTCGCAAAGTTATTGCTAAAAACGCTAAAAAAAATTAAAAAACGCGATTATTTCATAAGTTATGCAAGTTAGCGATTTTTATTGTGAAGCGGAAAAATTGTGCTAAACTAGCACAACCTAGCACCAGTTACAGATTTTAGAAATATTGAAGTTTCGCAAAGTTATTGCGAAAAACGCTAAAAAAAAAAATTAAAAAACGCGATTATTTCATAAGTTATGCAAGTTAGCGATATTTATTGTGAAGCGGAATAATTGTGCTGAACTAGCACAACCTAGCACCAGTTTCAGGTTTTAGAAATATTGAAGTTTCGCAAAGTTATTGCGAAAAACGCTAAAAAAATTAAAAAAACGCGATTATTTCATAAGTTATGCAAGTTAGCGATTTTTATTGTGAAGCGGAAAAATTGTGCTAAACTAGCACAACCTAGCACCAGTTACAGATTTTAGAAATATTGAAGTTTCGCAAAGTTATTGCTAAAAACGCTAAAAAAAAATTAAAAAACGCGATTATTTCATAAGTTATGCAAGTTAGCGATTTTTATTGTGAAGCGGAAAAATTGTGCTAAACTAGCACAACCTAGCACCAGTAACAGATTTTAGAAATATTGAAGTT
This sequence comes from Hydrotaea diabolus, assembly GCA_963513945.1. NCBI lineage: Eukaryota > Metazoa > Arthropoda > Insecta > Diptera > Muscidae > Hydrotaea > Hydrotaea diabolus. The sequence goes on along the minus strand of OY740716.1, from coordinate 189,913,681 downwards.
TCGCAAAGTTATTGCGAAAAACGCTAAAAAAATTAAAAAAACGCGATTATTTCATAAGTTATGCAAGTTAGCGATTTTTATTGTGAAGCGGAAAAATTGTGCTAAACTAGCACAACCTAGCACCAGTTACAGATTTTAGAAATATTGAAGTTTCGCAAAGTTTTTGCGAAAAACGCTAAAAAAAAATTAAAAAACGCGATTAGTTCATAAGTTATCCAAGTTAGCGATATTTATTGTGAAGCGGAAAAATTGTGCTAAACTAGCACAACCTAGCACCAGTTTCAGGTTTTAGAAATATTGAAGTTTCGCAAAGTTATTGCGAAAAACGCTAAAAAAAAATTAAAAAAACGCGATTATTTCATAAGTTATGCAAGTTAGCGATTTTTATTGTGAAGCGGAAAAATTGTGCTAAACTAGCACAACCTAGCACCAGTTTCAGGTTTTAGAAATATTGAAGTTTCGCAAAGTTATTGCGAAAAACGCTACAAAAAAATAAAAAACGCGATTATTTTATAAGTTATGCAAGTAAGCGATTTTTATTGTGAAGCGGAAAAATTGTGCTGAACTAGCACAACCTAGCACCAGTTTCAGGTTTTAGAAATATTGAAGTTTCGCAAAGTTATTGCGAAAAACGCTAAAAAAATTAAAAAACGCGATTATTTCATAAGTTATGCAAGTTACCGATTTTTATTGTGAAGCGGAAAAATTGTGCTAAACTAGCACAACCTAGCACCAGTTACAGATTTTAGAAATATTGAAGTTTCGCAAAGTTATTGCGAAAAACGCTAAAAAAAAAATTAAAAAACGCGATTATTTCATAAGTTATGCAAGTTAGCGATATTTATTGTGAAGCGGAATAATTGTGCTGAACTAGCACAACCTAGCACCAGTTTCAGGTTTTAGAAATATTGAAGTTTCGCAAAGTTATTGCGAAAAACGCTAAAAAAATTAAAAAAACGCGATTATTTCATAAGTTATGCAAGTTAGCGATTTTTATTGTGAAGCGGAAAAATTGTGCTAAACTAGCACAACCTAGCACCAGTTACAGATTTTAGAAATATTGAAGTTTCGCAAAGTTATTGCTAAAAACGCTAAAAAAAATTAAAAAACGCGATTATTTCATAAGTTATGCAAGTTAGCGATTTTTATTGTGAAACAGAAAAATTGTGCTAAACTAGCACAACCTAGCACCAGTTTCAGATTTTAGAAATATTGAAGTTTCGCAAAGTTATTGCGAAAAACGCTAAAAAAATTAAAAAAAAACGCGATTATTTCATAAGTTATGCAAGTTAGCGATTTTTATTGTGAAGCGGAAAAATTGTGCTAAACTAGCACAACCTAGCACCAGTTACAGATTTTAGAAATATTGAAGTCTCGCAAAGTTATTGCTAAAAACGCTAAAAAAAATTAAAAAACGCGATTATTTCATAAGTTATGCAAGTTAGCGATTTTTATTGTGAAGCGGAAAAATTGTGCTAAACTAGCACAACCTAGCACCAGTTACAGATTTTAGAAATATTGAAGTTTCGCAAAGTTATTGCTAAAAACGCTAAAAAAATTAAAAAACGCGATTATTTCATAAGTTATGCAAGTTAGCGATTTTTATTGTGAAGCGGAAAAATTGTGCTAAACTAGCACAACCTAGCACCAGTTACAGATTTTAGAAATATTGAAGTTTCGCAAAGTTATTGCGAAAAACGCTAAAAAAAAATTAAAAACGCGATTATTTCATAAGTTATGCAAGTTAGCGATATTTATTGTGAAGCGGAATAATTGTGCTGAACTAGCACAACCTAGCACCAGTTTCAGGTTTTAGAAATATTGAAGTTTCGCAAAGTTATTGCGAAAAACGCTAAAAAAATTAAAAAAAAACGCGATTAATTTCATAAGTTATGCAAGTTAGCGATTTTTATTGTGAAGCGGAAAAATTGTGCTAAACTAGCACAACCTAGCACCAGTTACAGATTTTAGAAATATTGAAGTTTCGCAAAGTTATTGCTAAAAACGCTAAAAAAAAATTAAAAAAACGCGATTATTTCATAAGTTATGCAAGTTAGCGATTTTTATTGTGAAGCGGAAAAATTGTGCTAAACTAGCACAACCTAGAACCAGTTTCAGGTTTTAGAAATATTGAAGTTTCGCAAAGTTATTGCGAAAAACGCTAAAAAAAAATTAAAAAACGCGGTTATTTCATAAGTTATGCAAGTTAGCGATTTTTGTCGTGAAGCGGAATAATTGTGCTGAACTAGCACAACCTAGCACCAGTTTCAGGTTTTAGAAATATTGAAGTTTCGCAAAGTTATTGCGAAAAACGCTAAAAAAAAATTAAAAAACGCGATTATTTCATAAGTTATGCAAGTTAGCGATTTTTATTGTGAAGCGGAAAAATTGTGCTAAACTAGCACAACCTAGCACCAGTTTCAGGTTTTAGAAATATTGAAGTTTCGCAAAGTTATTGCGAAAAACGCTACAAAAAAAATAAAAAACGCGATTATTTTATAAGTTATGCAAGTTAGCGATTTTTATTGTGAAGCGGAAAAATTGTGCTAAACTAGCACAACCTAGCACCAGTTTCAGGTTTTAGAAATATTGAAGTTTCGCAAAGTTATTGCGAAAAACGCTACAAAAAAATAAAAAACGCGATTATTTTATAAGTTATGCAAGTTAGCGATTTTTATTGTGAAACAGAAAAATTGTGCTAAACTAGCACAACCTAGCACCAGTTTCAGATTTTTAGAATATTGAAGTTTCGCAAAGTTATTGCGAAAAACGCTAAAAAAATTAAAAAAAACGCGATTATTTCATAAGTTATGCAAGTTAGCGATTTTATTGTGAAGCGGAAAAATTGTGCTAAACTAGCACAACCTAGCACCAGTTACAGATTTTAGAAATATTGAAGTCTCGCAAAGTTATTGCTAAAAACGCTAAAAAAAATTAAAAAACGCGATTATTTCATAAGTTATGCAAGTTAGCGATTTTTATTGTGAAGCGGAAAAAATTGTGCTAAACTAGCACAACCTAGCACCAGTTACAGATTTTAGAAATATTGAAGTTTCGCAAAGTTATTGCTAAAAACGCTAAAAAAAATTAAAAAACGCGATTATTTTCATAAGTTATGCAAGTTAGCGATTTTTATTGTGAAGCGGAAAAATTGTGCTAAACTAGCACAACCTAGCACCAGTTACAGATTTTAGAAATATTGAAGTTTCGCAAAGTTATTGCGAAAAACGCTAAAAAAAAAATTAAAAAACGCGATTATTTCATAAGTTATGCAAGTTAGCGATATTTATTGTGAAGCGGAATAATTGTGCTGAACTAGCACAACCTAGCACCAGTTTCAGGTTTTAGAAATATTGAAGTTTCGCAAAGTTATTGCGAAAAACGCTAAAAAAATTAAAAAAAACGCGATTATTTCATAAGTTATGCAAGTTAGCGATTTTTATTGTGAAGCGGAAAAATTGTGCTAAACTAGCACAACCTAGCACCAGTTACAGATTTTAGAAATATTGAAGTTTCGCAAAGTTATTGCTAAAACTGCTAAAAAAAAATTAAAAAACGCGATTATTTCATAAGTTATGCAAGTTAGCGATTTTTATTGTGAAGCGGAAAAATTGTGCTAAACTAGCCCAACCTAGCCACCAGTTACAGATTTTAGAAATATTGAAGTTTCGCAAAGTTATTGCGAAAAACGCTAAAAAAAATTAAAAAAACGCGATTATTTCATAAGTTATGCAAGTTAGCGATTTTTATTGTGAAGCGGAAAAATTGTGCTAAACTAGCACAACCTAGCAACTGTTACAGATTTAGAATATTGAAGTTTCGCAAAGTTATTGCGAAAAACGCTAAAAAAATTAAAAAAAACGCGATTATTTCATAAGTTATGCAAGTTAGCGATTTTTATTGTGAAGCGGAAAAATTGTGCTAAACTAGCACAACCTAGCACCGTTACAGATTTTAGAAATATTGAAGTTTCGCAAAGTTATTGCTAAAAACGCTAAAAAAAATTAAAAAACGCGATTATTTCATAAGTTATGCAAGTTAGCGATTTTTATTGTGAAACAGAAAAATTGTGCTAAACTAGCACAACCTAGCACCAGTTTCAGATTTTAGAAATATTGAAGTTTCGCAAAGTTATTGCGAAAAACGCTAAAAAAATTAAAAAAACGCGATTATTTCATAAGTTATGCAAGTTAGCGATTTTTATTGTGAAGCGGAAAAATTGTGCTAAACTAGCACAACCTAGCACCAGTTACAGATTTTAGAAATATTGAAGTCTCGCAAAGTTATTGCTAAAAACGCTAAAAAAAATTAAAAAACGCGATTATTTCATAAGTTATGCAAGTTAGCGATTTTTATTGTGAAGCGGAAAAATTGTGCTAAACTAGCACAACCTAGCACCAGTTACAGATTTTAGAAATATTGAAGTTTCGCAAAGTTATTGCTAAAAAAACGCTAAAAAAAATTAAAAAACGCGATTATTTCATAAGTTATGCAAGTTAGCGATTTTTATGTGAAGCGGAAAAATTGTGCTAAACTAGCACAACCTAGCACCAGTTACAGATTTTAGAAATATTGAAGTTTCGCAAAGTTATTGCGAAAAACGCTAAAAAAAAATATAAAAAACGCGATTATTTCTTAAGTTATGCAAGTTAGCGATATTTATTGTGAAGCGGAATAATTGTGCTGAACTAGCACAACCTAGCACCAGTTTCAGGTTTAGAAATATTGAAGTTTCGCAAAGTTATTGCGAAAAACGCTAAAAAATTAAAAAAACGCGATTATTTCATAAGTTATGCAAGTTAGCGATTTTTATTGTGAAGCGAAAAAATTGTGCTAAACTAGCACAACCTAGCACCAGTTACAGATTTTAGAAATATTGAAGTTTCGCAAAGTTATTGCTAAAAACGCTAAAAAAAATTAAAAACGCGATTATTTCATAAGTTATGCAAGTTAGCGATTTTTATTGTGAAGCGGAAAAATTGTGCTAAACTAGCACAACCTAGCACCAGTTACAGATTTTAGAAATATTGAAGTTTCGCAAAGTTATTGCGAAAAACGCTAAAAAAAATTAAAAAAACGCGATTATTTCATAAGTTATGCAAGTTAGCGATTTTTATTGTGAAGCGGAAAAATTGTGCTAAACTAGCACAACCTAGCACCAGTTACAGATTTTAGAAATATTGAAGTTCGCAAAGTTATTGCGAAAAACGCTAAAAAAAAATTAAAAAACGCGATTATTTCATAAGTTATGCAAGTTAGCGATATTTATTGTGAAGCGGAATAATTGTGCTGAACTAGCACAACCTAGCACCAGTTTCAGGTTTTAGAAATATTGAAGTTTCGCAAAGTTATTGCGAAAAACGCTAAAAAAATTAAAAAAAACGCGATTATTTCATAAGTTATGCAAGTTAGCGATTTTTATTGTGAAGCGGAAAAATTGTGCTAAACTAGCACAACCTAGCACCAGTTACAGATTTTAGAAATATTGAAGTTTCGCAAAGTTATTGCTAAAAACGCTAAAAAAAAATTAAAAAACGCGATTATTTCATAAGTTATGCAAGTTAGCGATTTTTATTGTGAAGCGGAAAAATTGTGCTAACTAGCACAACCTAGGACCAGTTTCAGGTTTTAGAAATATTGAAGTTTCGCAAAGTTATTGCGAAAAACGCTAAAAAAAATTAAAAAAACGCGGTTATTTCATAAGTTATGCAAGTTAGCGATTTTTGTCGTGAAGCGGAATAATTGTGCTGAACTAGCACAACCTAGCACCAGTTTCAGGTTTTAGAAATATTGAAGTTTCGCAAAGTTATTGCGAAAAACGCTAAAAAAAAATTAAAAAACGCGATTATTTCATAAGTTATGCAAGTTAGCGATTTTTATTGTGAAGCGGAAAAATTGTGCTAAACTAGCACAACCTAGCACCAGTTTCAGGTTTTAGAAATATTGAAGTTTCGCAAAGTTATTGCGAAAAACGCTACAAAAAAATAAAAAACGCGATTATTTTATAAGTTATGCAAGTTAGCGATTTTTATTGTGAAGCGGAAAAATTGTGCTAAACTAGCACAACCTAGCACCAGTTTCAGGTTTTAGAAATATTGAAGTTTCGCAAAGTTATTGCGAAAAACGCTACAAAAAAATAAAAAACGCGATTATTTTATAAGTTATGCAAGTTAGCGATTTTTATTGTGAAACAGAAAAATTGTGCTAAACTAGCACAACCTAGCACAGTTTCAGATTTTAGAAATATTGAAGTTTCGCAAAGTTATTGCGAAAAACGCTAAAAAAAATTAAAAAAAACGCGATTATTTCATAAGTTATGCAAGTTAGCGATTTTTATTGTGAAGCGGAAAAATTGTGCTAAACTAGCACAACCTAGCACCAGTTACAGATTTTAGAAATATTGAAGTCTCGCAAAGTTATTGCTAAAAACGCTAAAAAAAATTAAAAAAACGCGATTATTTCATAAGTTATGCAAGTTAGCGATTTTTATTGTGAAGCGGAAAAATTGTGCTAAACTAGCACAAACCTAGCACCAGTTACAGATTTTAGAAATATTGAAGTTTCGCAAAGTTATTGCTAAAAACGCTAAAAAAAATTAAAAAACGCGATTATTTCATAAGTTATGCAAGTTAGCGATTTTTATTGTGAAGCGGAAAAATTGTGCTAAACTAGCACAACCTAGCACCAGTTACAGATTTTAGAAATATTGAAGTTTCGCAAAGTTATTGCGAAAAACGCTAAAAAAAAAATTAAAAAACGCGATTATTCATAAGTTATGCAAGTTAGCGATATTTATTGTGAAGCGGAATAATTGTGCTGAACTAGCACAACCTAGCACCAGTTTCAGGTTTTAGAAATATTGAAGTTTCGCAAAAGTTATTGCGAAAAACCCTAAAAAAATTAAAAAAAACGCGATTATTTCATAAGTTTATGCAAGTTAGCGATTTTTATTGTGAAGCGGAAAAATTGTGCTAAACTAGCACAACCTAGCACCAGTTACAGATTTTAGAAATATTGAGTGTTCGCAAAGTTATTGCTAAAACTGCAAAAAAAAAATTAAAAACGCGATTATTTCATAAGTTATGCAAGTTAGCGATTTTTATTGTGAAGCGGAAAAATTGTGCTTAAACTAGCCCAACCTAGCACCAGTTACAGATTTTAGAAATATTGAAGTTTTCGCAAAGTTATTGCGAAAACGCTAAAAAAAAATTTAAAAAAAAAACGCGATTATTTCATAAGTTATGCAAGTTAGCGATTTTTATTGTGAAGCGGAAAAATTGTGCTAAACTAGCACAACCTAGCAACTGTTACAGATTTTAGAAATATTGAAGTTTCGCAAAGTTATTGCGAAAAACGCTAAAAAAATTAAAAAAAAAACGCGATTATTTCATAAGTTATGCAAGTTAGCGATTTTTATTGTGAAGCGGAAAAATTGTGCTAAACTAGCACAACCTAGCACCAGTTACAGATTTTAGAAATATTGAAGTTTCGCAAAGTTATTGCTAAAAACGCAAAAAAAATTAAAAAACGCGATTATTTCATAAGTTATGCAAGTTAGCGATTTTTATTGTGAAACAGGAAAAATTGTGCTAAACTAGCACAACCTAGCACCAGTTTCAGATTTTAGAAATATTGAAGTTTCGCAAAGTTATGCGAAAAAACGCTAAAAAAATTAAAAAAACGCGATTATTTCATAAGTTATGCAAGTTAGCGATTTTTATTGTGAAGCGGAAAAATTGTGCT